>CM066034.1:494296725-499140476 GCA_033557465.1 Ichthyophis bannanicus
GACAATGCTGCGCACCCTACCGGCCCCCCCCCCGGGGCTGCAGGCAAAGGAAAGCAGCCCCGACCCTGGTCCTTCCTCTTCCCTGCACCCCTCCGGCGCCAGACAGCCACCTCGGGGAAGGACGGGCAGCCATCCTGCAGCCGTCTGGGAGCCGGAAGAGCAGCCAAAACAGGGGAATCCTCACCCACAACAGCCCCCCCACCCCAAGACCTCACGGAACATCCAGCAGAAACAGCAGGAAAAGAAACCCGAGGAAGAGCCAACACTGAATCTGCTGATCCCCGACGCTGTAACAAGACATCCAAAAACGAAACGCCAGCTCGAGGGAACCCTCCTGTGGAAGCCTGTCGGGGGAGGTCCACCAAATCCTCCGCAGACCGCCGCCGGTGCTCTTCGGCAGGGCAGAGGCAGACCCACGGCTGTCTTCACACTTCCGGGTAAACCCGGAAGTGACATCACTCAGCTTGCGGTGGCCATCTTGGATCCTCAATCGGGCTGGAGGAAGCCCTGCAGACACTTCCTCCAGCGTGGCAACCCTCTCAGCGGCACGGATGGGAAGAAGGCTGACGTCACCATGAACTCCCGGCGGCCATCTTGGGGAACCTGCAGCACTCGACGACGTCGGGGAGGCAGGAAGAAAGGCCGAAAACGCCCGTTGATGGGAGGGATCGATGCCGCTGAGCCCCCCCCTCCATTTCTTGGCCTGCGGTGCACGGATCCTGCATCTGTTCACTGGTAGAGAGAGGAGATGCCATTCCAGGAGTCCTCAAACGCTGGCGGGCCGAGACCCCTCCTTTGACCGCCCAAGCGCCATCTTGGAACGCAGGATCCAGCAAACCAGGAACTACTGGCCCAACACCCTGGGACTCGACATCCATACTGCAACCAACGCCAGTCACCTTAAGGTAAGGGTCCCCGGACCGAGATGCAAAATATGGGAATTGCATGGAGCGCTCTTCCCCCTTCACAGCAGTCTGAAATGGTAAAGGCAGATAGCGGGATTGTCGGTGTCCAACCGGTCTACCTACCCCCGGGGGTCTCCCCTGAACTGCAGGCACACGGTTGGTCCAACGGTCGTGATGGTGGTACATCTCAGCGAGGGACCCACAACCCTGGTTCTTTAAGTAGGCAATCCCCTGGCTTTCAAGGCCCGCTTCACCTCCTTCCGATATTTCTTATAGGCCACCCACTCCGTACCAGGAATGGTGGCCTGCAGGCTCTCCAGGTGGGAGAGCTGGGCTTGCAGCTGGGCCGCCTCCTCCTGGAGACCCCGGAGCTGTCGCACCGCTGCTACAACCTCTTCCGGGGCCCTAGCCGTCTCCTGGAAGGGCGGCAGGCCCGACCCTCCGTCCTTATCCTCACTGGAGGAGGTAGAGGCCTCCTCCAGGACCCAAGGTGGAGGGGGGACCCCGCCGCCCCCTGTACTGGTGGAGGAGCTTGGTACAACTCTCCAGGGCCTCCCCAGGGCCTCTCCCTGCCTCCACCCAGCCTCCACACCCTGCCCAGGATGGAGAAGCGAGCCTTCTCCAGGGGGTAGCAGGCCCAATCCTCCGGGCATGTGGGTCCCTCCTCCCTGGCCATGTGCAGTCCTACCTGGGGAGCCCCCCTCCTGGGGCACCGGCTGAAAACGGGTCCCAGCATCCACAGCATTCTGCAGCAAAGGAGGCCTACCAGGCCTGGTAGGCCCCTGGGCCTGGGCCTCTCCCGCTGGAGGTGGCCCAGGACCTGACATCCAGGCACAGTCTGTGAGAAAAACTCCTCCCCCTAGCAGGAGCTCTCCAAAGTAGGTCCTCTCACCACGACTGCTGAAGAGCAACTGAGTGGAAATTTTGTTTATTATAGACAAGCAACAAAAAGACATACAAAAATCAAAAACAGGCAACCCAACCAAGACCCACACCCCCCAAAACCCCCACCCACCCCGACATAGCACAAACACGAAACTGAGCCCCCCCCCGTGACCCACCTCCCCAAACCCACCACCAAACCCAACAACCAGCACACGTGCCCCCCCCAACAACAACCCGCAGTAGTTCATTCAATGTTCATGTCCATCCCAACCCCCCAACAACAACCCGCAGTAGTTCATTCAATGTTCATGTCCATCCCAACCCCCCCCAACAACAACCCGCAGTAGTTCATTCAATGTTCATGTCCATCCCAACCCCCCCCCCCAACAACCCACAGCATTCCAAGCAATGTCCATTGTCCAGAATGTCCATCAGGACTGCCAACCCCCCCCCCCCCACTCACACCCACAAAACACATTCCCCCGTCCCCACCCCCGCCCCAACGAAGGAGCAGCAGCTCCTCCACCCCCCACCCCAATCCCTGTCCCATCCCCACCCTCCCCACAACGAAAATACATCAAAAGCAAAACCCCCACCCCCACCCCCACCCCCCCAAACAAAAACATAAAGGCGACTCGAGCCCTTCCCCAACAAAAACCCACCAAAACAAAACCAAAAATACAAACCAAAGAAGAAAAACATAAGCCAATACTGCCCTGCAACACTAGACAGCAGAGCGGGATACACACAAAACAAACACAACTGATCCAGGGAAACCATCCCCCAAGGAGAGAGGGAGAGCGGACAAGTGGTCAAACCGCCACAGCACCAGCGCACCCCCCCCCCCCACCGGGAGAAAAACAACCCCAAGTCCCTAACCAGGAATAACCCCAGGGAAACCCTCCCCCTGCTTTCTCACCCACCCCCCTCCCCCGGGAGACAAAGCAAACCCAAATCCCTAACAGGGAGGAAACCCAGGGAAACCCTCCCCCTCACGGGCAGCGGAGGGTGAGGTGACGCCACAGACGCTCCCAACGGTGGGCCTCCACCACCCGCCTTTCACGTTGCGCCATGCTGGACACTTCCTCCAAAATGTCCCGCACCACCTCGTCGAGGGGCAGGACCAACCCCCGGGCCGAGACATGACAGCGTGCTTGCCACAGGTGGTAGCGCACTACAGCCGTGACGAGGTAGAGGGTCCCGGAGTCCTGCCTTAGAGGAAAGGACCAGGCCCCGTACACCCACTCCGCATACGTAAGGAGGGAAAGGTCACGCAGGTGAAGAGCAGCGGACACCAACCGGCAGGCCTCCACGTTAAAGGGGCACTGCCGGAGGAAATGGTCCATGGTCTCCGTCTGCCCTTCACACCCTGCCCTCGGACAGACCCGCTCGGCCTGTGACCTGTACTTGAGGTTGTCCCTCACGTACAAACGCCCGTGGAAAGACAACCAGGCCACATCCCGAACCTTCTTCGGCAGTCGAGGGGAGTTCAACTGCCGAAGGCCCCGCTGCATCACATCCGCCGGACAGTCCCGCAGGGCCCACCGTGGTTGAAAGTGGGAGGTGAGTACCATCCGGTACAATCCTTTCCGCCCCAAGGACTGGGCGAGCGGGTCGGTCACCCCCCACCGCCGAATGAGCCCCACCATCGTAAAAACGTACAATGGGGCCTGTTCCCCACTCCGACGCACACGTGGGACCGAGGACGCCCCCTCCCACTGCTCCCAGAAGCGGGAGAACCACCCCCGATAGGAGGCCACCCACCAAACCCCACCCCCTTCCCGCATCCTACCCAAGTGAAACGCCATAGACAAGACTGACAGGAAGACAAGGGGGTGCAACATACCCAAACCGCCCTGTGCCCAATCCAGGCAAACGATGTTGTGCTGGACAGGGTTCAGGCGGTTACCCCACAGAAAACAGAAAAAGACAGCACTAACAGACGCCTGACGGGACGACAGAAGAACGAAGACCGTGGCCACGTGCAGAAAGAGGGGAAGCAGAAACGTCCCGAGGAGTTTGATCTTCTCCTCGAACGTACACCTCCACCCCCTCCACCGCAGCACCCGACACCGTGCAGTCTCAAGACAACGATCCCAATTGGACTCCGCACAGTCCTCCGACCCGAAGACGAGGCCCAAAACGCGGACCTCCCCCACGGGAGGAGGAAAGGGGGCGCAGGAAGGTGGGGAGGCCTCCGAGGGGCCCAACCACAGCGTCTGGCACTTGCTGTGGTTGACAACAGAGTGGGCCACCTCCGAGTACTCCTCCACGGCCTCCCGCAGGGCCTCTACCCCTTCAGTGCCGTCCACGTAAACTGAGATGTCGTTAGCGTAGGCAACGACAGTCACCGGGGGCGCACCAGGCGCCTCCAGGCCCCGCAACCCACCTGAGGACAATCTCCGGAGGGAGGGGTCGAGGGAGAAGACATACAGCAGGGGGCTCAAAGGGCACCCCTGCCGCACCCCCGAGGCGACACCAAACGGCCGTCCGAGCCACCCGTTAATAAACGGGAAGCTCACCCCCCCTCGGTACAGCGCCTGCAAGACGAAGAGGAAACCTGCGGGTAGGCCGAAGTGCTGGAGCACCACCCACAGGTACCGGTGACTGACTCGATCGAAGGCTTTGGACTGGTCCAAGGAGACCAACCAATGGTCCCGTTGGAGTGACCAGCCTCTCTCCACCACCTCCCAGACTGTGGCGACAGCGTCCAGAACCCCTCTCCCCCGAACGGAACAATACTGGGAAGGGGACAGCAAAACGCCCGACACCTCCACCAGTCGGTTGGCCAAACACTTAGCCAGAATCTTCCGGTCCGCGTTCAGAAGAGAGAGCGTCCGCCAAAAGTCCAAGGAGCTATCGTCCTTCCCCTTGGAGAGCAGCAGCAGGACAGACTCGCGAAATGACCGTGGGAGAAACCCCATGTCCATGATCTTCAGAAACAGGGAGGTCAGGAAGGGGGCCAGCTGGGAGATGAAAGTGCGATAGAACTCCACTGGGAGTCCATCGCGCCCAGGAACCTTCCCCAACGGCATAGCACGAATCGCCCTCTCCACCTCCACCTGCTGAATCGGAGCAGCGAGTGCATCAACCTGTGCCTGGACCACAGCCGAATACACCGGGGGAAGGCCCAGGTACTCTCGGATATGGGTGAGGTCCACGGGGCGATCCCCAAACAGATCCGAGAAGTATTCCCCCACCATCCGCAAAAGGTCCTCCTGGGAGGTATGAAGGGTACCGTCCTCGCCCTGCAGGGCCATAACCTCCCGACGCCGAACCCTCTCCTTGCAATTCAGGAAAGGGTCTGGAGTGGCGACCCCACCGGCCGCCCCCTCGAAGCATAGGGAGGCATGGCGATCATAAAGCAGGCCACGGAGCTGGACCTGCACCTCTTCCACCTCCTCCCGCGCTGCCCCTCGGGATACCAAACGATCCAGCGACCTCCGGAGGACAGTGTAAGTGAGGTAGCGGGATCGAGCCATGGAGGTACCCCGGGAACGGAAGAATTGGCGGGCATGCGTTTTCACCTCATCCCACCAAGCGCCACGGGAAGGAAAAACACCCAACAGGGTCTCCTGGTCTGCGAGAAAGGCCAAGAACTCCTGGACCACCTCTGATGTTGCCAACAACTGTACATTCAGTCGCCACAGGCCAGGACCCCTGCTGAGCTCCTCGTGGTTAGCCAAGAGGACACAGTGGTCCGAAAAGTCAACCGCCTGCAACTGCGGAGGGGAACACTCCACCCGGGCACTCACATATATCCGATCGATACGACTCCTGCAGGTCCCATGGTAGTAGGTGAACCCCGGCGACCGTGGAAAGGCCTGGTGGAAGACATCCACAAGGTCAGCCGTCCAGGTCATCTCGGCCAAAAAGAGGCCCTCGTAACTGGGTGGGTAACGCTCCCCCCTCGGTCCTGCAACAGGGTGGTGGGGTTAAAATCCCCTGCGAGGACCACCAAACGGGAGGTGTGTAAGTAGGGGCGGATGACCCGAAACAGGGTCTTCCGTGCCAACTTAGACTGGGGGCCGTAGACCACCACGAAACGAAACCGATGGGGCCCACAGTAGCCGTCTAAGAGCAAACACCGGCCCTGCTCCAGTTCCCACACATACTGCACCTGAAATCGGTGAGACGTGAACAAAACCGCCACCCCTGCGTAGGGCTGGGCTGCAAGTGACCAGTACGAAGGACCCCACCTCCACTCTCGCTTTGCCCGATGAAGGCTAGCGAGCGAGGTGAGCCTGGTCTCCTGCAAAAAGATGACATCCAGCCCACTCGTGGAAAGAAAATCATAGGCCGTAGCCCACGCCTGGTCGGTCAAAATGCTGGCCACGTTGAGAGTGGCGCACGAGAACGCAGGAGTGCATGCCATGCCTAGTTCATGTGCAGTGACCCTTTCCTCCTCTTCTCACCAAACCCTGGATCCCCGGAATCCCGCTTGCAGGACAAGCCCGCGAGCTGGAGCAACTCCTCACGGTCCACGTCGACCACCTCGAGGATCTCCTCCTCCTCCTGCTCGACCCTGTCACCCCAGGAGGTGCTGGTGCCCCCGGGACCACCAGGCAAAGCTGTCGCAGGGGCTAACCCAGCCCCCATGGGGCGAGGGGGCACGGACAGGTCAGGGGTCAGAGGAATGATCTCCTCCGTGGGGTCGACCACCGGTGCCGCCCACCCCCCTCCCTGGACAAAGACTGAGACAACGGACCAGTGCCCACCCCCGCTGGGGAGGCCGGGACGGCCGGGTCAGCAGGGGGCTCCTGCAAAGGCCCAGCACCCAACTGCGGGGGAAAAAGCCCGTCCTCCCTCACCCGTCGGGCGCCAGTATCCACACTAATTGGAGGACCCTGACCGCGGCACGCCTTCGGTAGTTTCGGAGGCCGCCGCTGAGGAAGAGGGGCCGCCCCCGCCGCTAACCGTTCCGAGCGCCACACAGGGGGCCCTGCCTCCACAGGCAAGCCCTCATCCGCCTCAGCCGCATCAGCAGCCAAAAAGACAAAACGGTTGATGTCCAACACGGGCTCGCCATCCGGCAATGGGGATGTCTCCCGTTTCTTCCTTTTGGACTTGCCACCCTTAGAAGGGACAGTGGTCCATTCCTGGGGTGGCACCACCCGCAACCCACTATCCTGCCGTGAAACAGCAACCTCCACCACATCAACCCTCTCCTCCTTCCTACCCAAATCCCCTCCCCCTGGTGGCTCCCTCGGCTCAATGGACTCCTCCACCCTAGGGCCCCCAGACTCCTCCTGAGGGAGAGGGTCCTCCACAACCTCCTCCCACACAGGAGCCTGAGGTGGGACGACGGCATCCCCCCCCCCCGGTCCATTGTGTGATGCGGAGGGGCAGCGGGCAAAGGGGTGGCCCAACTCCCCGCAAAGGTTACACCGAATAAGCAAACACCCGACCGAGGCGTGACCCCATCCACCACAACGGGTGCAGACCTGCTCGGGACAGTTCATGCTCAAATGACGGAATGAGCCACAGCGGTGACACTCGCGAGGGTGACACTCGATCCCGACCGAGGAAACCGGCCGAGGGCACGTGCTGCACGACATTTCCCACCTCACGCAAACGGATTCTACCCTTCCACGACCCGTCCCACACCCCTAGGGGCCCAGCGCCCTTAACCAGGGGTGCGAGAAGCACCGCATGACGCGACAACCAAAACTGGATGTCCTGCCCTGGGAGCGACTCATTCCTAACCAGGATGGTCACAGGTACTGTCCCCTGGCGAGAGATAGGCACAACACGAAAGTCAGCCCACCCTCCCTGCCCCCTCTGCTGCTGGTATCGGTCCCAGAAAATCTCCAGCCCCCGTCTCAGCATGAAACTAACATCATACTCAATGGTGTTGTTCATGTGGATGAAGGCATAGAGATCTCCCGGGAGAAACCCCAGCCCAAGGACCATCCTCAAGACCTTTTCCCTGGCTGGAGGGGGCCCCTCCCCAGCCCACCGGATCTGCGCCACGTTGCGCCGTCGGACCTCACTCCCTACCCCTCGGAACCCTCCCTCACCTCCTCTCCCTCCCACCGGACCGCTCCCTTGGGAAACCCCCCTCCCCCCAGCCCCACCTGAAGTCCCTGGAGTAGTACCGGACCCCCTCAGGGCCTCTGCAAAGGTACGGGGGGGACCGACCCCCCGACCCTGACCTCCGCTCGCCTCCCCCGCCACCACCTGCGAGGGGGTCTGCTGCTGCGATGCAGAAGCCACAGCCACCTCTAAGGGGGCGACCGTGGGGCTAGGCATGATCATTTCAGCAAATACGGAATCAGGGAGACTATCTCTACCTGATCCCTGGGTGCCACCGAGAAACTCCAGAGCACCCCCTTCTACGAGACCCTGTTGCCTCCTGAATGTATCAAAGGCCCCTTGAGGGCCGTCCGGGGTTTCCAAGGCCAGCATGATGGCATCATGCACCTGTTTCTCGGTGACACCCGAAGGACCAGGGAACCCCCTCGCACCCCTGCCTTGTGTTCCCAACCCGTCAGGGAGCTCCTGCGTCTCTGCTACTACCCCCGGGGACGGACACTGCCCCCCCCCCCTGTCCTGGGATCCGGAGTTTGTACCACCCCATCCCCCAGCCCCGCAGACGTCAGTCCCTGCCCCTTAGCAGGAGAAACCACTACCCCCCCCCTTCTGCTGGTGGACCAATCGTCCGCTCTCCCTCCCTCTCCCTGCCAGCGACAGGAGATCCCTGCTCCTTTCCATGGACGGCAGACACTGATGACACTAGACCCTCAACCAACCCACCGTCCGCTACCCCCTTCACGGCTACCGGCAATAAGGCAGGACCGTCCTGAGGCAGCAGGACAGGTCCCCCCAGACCCAATCCCCCCGTACCTCCACCCCCCTGCCCCCCGTCACTCCCAGGTCCTACCTTATTGCCGGTGCCAGACGTGGCACAGGGGTCAGGAACATCCTGGCCGGCAGCCAGGGCTCCAGCAGCAAGGGCGGATGCCCCCCTGCGAGCCAGGCCCCCCTCGGCCACACCAGCGGGAACTACAGGCACCTGCGCATCCCGCTCCGCCGACCCAGGTTGCAGGGACAGCTGAACAGCATTCTTCCGGCCCCCCCCCCCCCGGGGCTGCAGAGAAAGAAAAGCAGCCCCGACCCTGCTCCTTCCCCTTTCCTGCACCCTTCCGGCGCCAGACAGCCACCTCAGGGAACTGGGGCCGGCCAGTCTGCAGCCTCCGGGGACCCAGGAAAGAGGAAGCAGAACCCCCCAAATCCCCCTGCACAGCCGGAGGCTGTACAGCACCGGCAATGGCTGCAGCAGCAGGCAGCCGACGAGCCACAGCAGCATCCGCAGACCCCCGACGTGGGAAAGCAGCCTCCGAAGATTTATCTTCCTCTGCAGAAGCCCCTCCGGTAGAGGAGCAATGGAACAGATCCCACACTGCCCCCGCTGATCGCCGCTTGTGCTCCTTCGGCAGGGCAGAGAGTCGAGGACGGTCGTCTGCACACTTCCGGGAGAACCCGGAAGTGACATCACCCGATGCTCGGCGGCCATCTTGAATCGTCATTCTGGCTAGGGGAAGCCCTGCAGACAGCTCCGGTGGTGGATGATCCTGCGCAGCGAGATGAACAGGGGGAAGGCAGACGTCATCGTGGAGACTCCGGCGGCCATCTTGGATTTTCCCCGCAGCCCACGGAGCCGTCGGAGAGACCGGGAGAAGAGCCGAAAATGCCCGCGGAGGGGGGAAACCGCTGCTGCTGAACCCTCCTTTCACTTCCAGACCGGTGGGGCACGAATCCAAGAGCTGTGCACGGGGAGCAGAAGGGGGCACCATCCCAGACTCCTGCCACCTCTGATGGGCCGAAACTCCTCCGGGAAACCTCCAAGCACCATCGGGAACAGTAGAAGCCGGCAAACCAGGCACCACAGGCCCAACATCCGGGGACTGGACAGCCATACTACCAGCGACAGCTGTCACCGGCAGGTAAGGGTCTCCGGACCGAGATTGCACACATGGGGGTGGTATAGAGCAAGCTGCATTCCTCACAGGGGTCAGATGGGGGAAGGGCAGGGTATGAGAGAGGTGGTAGCTACCCAGTCTATGTACCCCCGGGGGTCTCCCCTGGACTGCAGACATACCATGAGCCCATCTATCATAGTTTTGGTATATTTCAGCAAGGGACCCACAACCCTGGCTTTTTAAATATGTTATCTCCTGATACTTGGCCTTCAAGGCCCGCTTCACCCCCTTCTTATAGGTCGCATAGGCCACCCACTCCTCACCGGGAATGGTGGCCTGCAGGCTCTCCAGGTGGGAGAGCTGGGCTTGCAGCTGGGCCGCCTCCTCCTGGAGACCCCGGAGCTGCCGTACCGCCGCCACGATCTCATCCGGGGCCCTAGCTGGCTGCTGGAAGAACGGCAGGCCCGACCCTCCGTCCTCATCCTCACTGGAGGAGGTAGAGGCCTCCTCCAGGACCCGAGGCGGAGGGGGGAACCCGCCTCCCCCAGTACTGTACGAGACAGTCCTCCAAGGCCTCCCCAGGGCCTCTCCCTGCCTCCACCCAGCCTCCACACCCTGCCTGGGAAGGAGAAAGGAGCCTCCTCCCTGGGGTAGCGGGCCCGAGCCTCCGGGCGTGTGGGTCCCTCTTCCCTGGCCATGTGCAGTCCTACCTGGGGAGTCCCTCTCCCTGGATACCGGCTGTGACAGGCATCCATCCTCCCCATCCGGTTGCAGCAAAGGAGGCCTACCAGGCCTGGTAGGCCTCTGGGCCTGGGCCTCTCCTGCTGGAGATGGCCCAGGACTCGACATCCAGGCACCAACTGTGAGCTAGGCTCCGCCCCTTAGCAGGAGCTCACTGAGATAGGTCCTCACTCTACCACTGCTGAAGAGCAACTGAGTGGAAATTTTGTTTATTTAGACAGGCAACAGAAAAACAGACAAAAAGCAAAAACAATCACCCCAACCAAGTCCCACACCCCCCCAAAACCCCCACCCCCCAGACATAGTACACAACAAGAATCATACCCCCCGTGACCCACCTCCCCAAACCCACCACCACACCCAGCAACCAACCCACGTGCCACTCCCACAACAACCCGCAAAAGTCCAAACAATGTCCCTGTCCCACCCTCCCCCCCCTCAGTCCAATGTCCATACCTGATCCAACCCCCCCTCTTATAACAACACCCCAAAGTAGTCCAAACATTGTCCATCTTTCAATCCCTAAACCCCTCCCCCGCACAACAACCCCCACCAGTCCAATTGTTCGTTCTGTCCGCTGGTTTTTGGGGACTGCCAGACTCCCCCCCCCAACCACCCAAAAACAGAGTCCCCTGTCCCCATCCCTTCCCCTGCAGAGGGAGCAGCAGCTCCCCGCCTCCCACCACCCCGATCCCCGATCCCCGCTCCCCATCCACATCCACCCCACAAAAACAAACACATCAAAAGCAAACAACTCCGCCCCCACCCCCCCAAACAAAAACATAAGGGCACCTTGAGCCCGTCCCCAACAGAATCCCACCAGAACAAAACATAACCAATTATACAAAGCAAAAATGAAACAAAAGAGAAACATACCCCGTGCTGCCCTGCATTCTTGACAGCGGAGCGGGATGCACAGGACACGAAAAGGACAGACATAAACACAAAAACAATTGGGACAGCCACCCCTAAAGAGAAAGGGAGAGCGGACAAGTGGTCCAACCCCTGCAGCAGCACCAGCTCACCCCCCCCACCCCCCCCCGGGAGAAAAACAACCCCAAAAACCTACCCATAACAAACCCCAGGGAAGGGAACCCTCCCCCTCCTGTCACACCCCCCTCCCCAGGGAAACAAAACAACCCCAAAGCCCTACAGGGACGAGAACCCCAGGGAACCCCTCCACCTCACGGGGGGCGGAGGGTGAGGTGACGCCACAGATGCTCCCAACGATGAGCCTCCACCACCCGCCTTTCGCGTTGCGCCATGCTGGACACTTCCTCCAAAATGTCCCGCACCACCTCGTCGAGGGGCAGGACCAACCCCCGGGTCGAGACATGACAGCGCGCTTGCCACAGGTGGTAGCGCACTACAGCCGTGACGAGGTAGAGGGTCCCGGAGTCCTGCCTTAGAGGAAAGGACCAGGCCCCGTACACCCACTCCGCATACGTGAGGAGGGAAAGGTCACGCAGGTGAAGAGCAGCGGACACCAACCGGCAAGCCTCCACGTTAAAGGGGCACTGCCGGAGGAAATGGTCCATGGTCTCCGTCTGCCCTTCACACCCGGCCCTTGGACAGACCCGCTTGGCCTGTGACCTGTACTTGAGGTTGTCCCTCACGTACAAACGCCCGTGGAAAGACAACCAGGCCACATCCCGAACCTTCTTCGGCAGCCGAGGGGAGTTCAAATGCCGAAGGCCCCGCTGCATCACATCCGCTGGACAGTCCCGCAGGGCCCATCGTGGTTGAAAGTGAGAGGCGAGTACCATCCGGTACAATCCTTTCCGCCCCAAGGACTGGGCGAGCGGGTCGGTCACCCCCCACCGCCGAATGAGCCCCACCATCACAAATACGTATGATGGGGCCTGTTCCCCGCTCCGACGCACACATGGGACCGAGGACGCCCCCTCCCACTGCTCCCAGAAGCGGGAGAACCATTCCCGATAGGAGGCCACCCACCAAACCCCACCCCCTTCCCTTATCCTACCTAAGTGAAACGCCATAGACAGGACTGACAGGAAAACAAGGGGGTGCAACATACCCAAACCGCCCTCTGCCCGATCCAGGCAAACGATGTTGCGCTGGACAGGGTTCAGGCGGTTACCCCACAGAAAACAGAAAAAGACGGCACTGACAGACGCCTGACGGGACGACGGAAGGACGAAGACCGTGGCCACGTGCAGAAAGAGAGGAAGCAGAAACGTCCCGAGGAGTTTGATCTTCTCCTCGTACATACACCTCCACCCCCTCCACCGCAGCACCCGACACCGTGCAGTCTCAAGACAACGGTCCCAATTGGACTCCGCACAGTCCTCCGACCCGAAGACGAGGCCCAAAACGCGGACCTCCCCCACGGGAGGAGGAAAGGGGGCGCAGGAAGGCGGGGAGGCCCCCGAGGCGCCCAACCACAGCGTCTGGCACTTGCTGTGGTTGACAACAGAGTGGGCTACCTCCGAGTACTCCTCCACGGCCTCCCGCAGGGCCTCTACCCCTGCAGTGCCGTCCACATAAACTGAGATGTCGTCAGCGTAGGCAACGACGGACACCGGGGGCGCACCAGGCGCCTCCAGGCCCCGCAACCCACCTGAGGACAATCTCCGGAGGAAGGGGTCGAGGGAGAAGACATACAGCAGGGGGCTCAAAGGGCACCCCTGCCGCACCCCCGAGGCGACACCAAACGGCCGTCCGAGCCACCCGTTAATAAACGGGAAGCTCACCCCCCCTCGGTACAGCGCCTGCACGACGAAAAGGAAACCTGCGGGGAGGCCGAAGTGCTGGAGCACCACCCACAGGTACCGATGACTGACTCTATCGAAGGCTTTGGACTGATCCAAGGAGACCAACCAGTGGTCCCGTTGGAGCGACCGGCCTCTCTCCACCACCTCCCGGACTGTCGCGAAAGCGTCCAGAACCCCTCTCCCCCGAACGGAACAATACTGGGAAGGTGACAGCAAAGCGCCCGACACCTCCACCAGTCGGTTGGCCAAACACTTGGCCAGGATCTTCCGGTCCACGTTCAGAAGAGAGAGCGGCCGCCAAAAGTCCAAGGAGCTATCGTCCTTCCCCTTGGAGAGCAGCAGCAGGACAGACTCGCGAAATGACCGCAGGAGAAACCCCGTGTCCATGATCTCCTGAAACAGGGAGGTCAGGAAGGGGGCCAGCTGGGCGATGAAAGTGCGATAGAACTCCACAGGGAGCCCATCGCGCCCAGGCACCTTCCCCAACGGCATTGCACGAATTGCCCTCTCCACCTCCACCTGCTGAATCGGAGCAGCGAGTGCATCAACCTGTGCCTGCACCACAGCCGAATACACCGGGGGAAGGCCCAGGTACTCTCGGATATGGGTGAGGTCCACGGGGCGATCCCCAAACAGGTCCGAGAAGTATTCCCCCACCATCCGCAAAAGGTCCTCCTGGGAGGTATGAATGGTACCGTCCTCGCCCCGCAGGGCCATGACCTCCCGACGCTGAACCCTCTCCCTGCAAGTTAGGAAGGGGTCTGGAGCAGCGACCCCACCGGCCGCCCCCTCGAAGCATAGGGAGGCATGGCGATCGTAAAGCAGGCCACGGAGCTGGACTCGCACCTCTTCCACCTCCTCCCGCGCTGCCCCTCGGGATACCAAACGATCCAGCGACCTCCGGAGGACAGTGTAAGTGAGGTAGCGGGATCGAGCCATGGAGGCACCCCGGGAACGGAAGAGTTGGCGGGCACGCGTCTTCACCTCGTCCCACCAGGCGCCACGGGAAGGAAAAACACCCAACAGGGTCTCCTGGTCTGCGAGAAAGGCCAAGAACTCCTGGACCACCTCTGATGTTGCCAACAACTGCACATTCAGTCGCCACAGGCCAGGACCCCTGCTAAGCTCCTCGTGGTTAGCCAGGAAGGACACGGAGAGGACGCGGTGGTCCGAAAAGTCAACCGCCTGCAACTGCGGAGGGGAACACTCCACCCGGGCACTCACATATATCCGATCGATACGACTCCTGCAGGTCACATGGTAGTAGGTGAAACCTGGCGACCTAGGAAAGGCCCGGTGGAAAACATCCACTAGGTCAGCCGTCCGGGTCATCTCGGCCAAAAAGAGGCCCTCGTAACTGGGTGGGCAACGATCCCCCCCTCGGTCCTGCAAAAAGGTGGTGGTGTTGAAATCCCCAGCGAGGACCACCAAACGGGAGGTGTGTAAGTAGGGGCGGATGACCCAAAAAAGGGTCTTCCGCGCCAACTTAGACTGGGGGCCGTAGACCACCACGAAACGAAACCGATGGGGCCCGCAGTAGCCATCTAAGAGCAAGCACCGGCCCTGCTCCAGTTCCCACACGTACTGCACCTGAAATTGGTTAGACGTGAACAAAACCGCCACTCCTGCATACGGCTGGGCCGCAAGTGACCAGTACGAAGGACCCCACCTCCACTCCCGCTTCGCCCGATGAAGGCTAGCGAGCGAGGTGAGCCTGGTCTCCTGCAAGAAGATGACATCCAGCCCACTCGTGGAAAGAAAATCATAGGCCGTAGCCTGCGCCTGGTCCGTAAAAATGCTGGCCACGTTGATAGTGGCGCACGAGAACGCAGGAGTGCACGCCATGCCTAGTTCGTGTGCAGTGACCCTTTCCTCCTCTTCTCACCATACCCGGGATCCCCGGAATCCCTCTTGCAGGACAAGCCCGCGAGCTGGAGCAACTCCTCACGGTCCACGTCGACCACCTCGAGGATCTCCTCCTCCTCCTGCTCGACCCTGTCACCCCACGAGGTGCTGGTGTCCCTGAGACTACCAGGCAAAACTGTCGCAGGGGCTAACCCAGTTCCCATGGGGCGAGGGGGCACAGACAGGTCAGGGGTCGGAGGAATGATCTCCTCCGTGGGGTCCACCACCGGTGCCTCCCCCCCCTCCCTGGACAAAGACTGAGACAACGGACAAGTGCCCACTCCCGCGGGGGAGGCCGGGACGGCCGGGTCAGCAGGGGGCTCCTGCGAAGGCCCAGCACCCAACTGCGGGGGCAAAGACTCGGCCTCCCTCACCCGTCGGGCGCCAGAATCCACCTTGATCGGAGGACCCTGACCGCGGCGCGCCTTCGACACTTTCGAAGGTCGCCGCTGAGGAAGAGGGGTCGCCCCCGCCGCTAACCGCTCCGAGCGCCGCACAGGAAGCCCTGCCTCCACAGGCATGCCCTCATCCGCCTCAGCCGCATCAGTAGCCAAAAAGACGAAACGGTTGATGTCCAACACGGGCTCTGCATCCGGCAATGGGGATGTCTCCCGTTTCTTCCTTTTGGACTTGCCACCCTTAGAAGGGACCGTGGTCCATTCCTGAGGTGGCACCACCCGCAACCCACTATCCTGTCGTGACACATCAACCTCCACCACATCAACCCTCTCCTCCCTCCTACCCAAATCCCCACCCCCTGGTGGCTCCCTCGGTTCGATGGACTCCTCCACCCTAGGGCCCTCGGACTCCTCCTGGGGGAGAGGATCTTCCACAACCTCCTCCCGCACAGGAGCCTGAGGTGGGGCAACGGCATCTCCCCCGGTCCATTGTGTGATGCGGAGGGGCAGCGGGCAAAGGGGTGGCCCAACTCCCCGCAAAGGTTACACCGGATAAGCAAGCACCCGGCCGAGGCGTGACCCCGTCCACCACAACGGGTGCAGACCTGCTCGGGACAGTTCATGCTCAGATGACGGAAGGAGCCACAGTGGTGACACTCACGAGGTTGCCCGGGGTAGTAGCACAAGATGCGATCCCGACCGAGGAAACCGGCCGAGGGCACGTGCTGCACCACGTTTCCCACCTCACGCAAACGGATCTTACCTTTCCACGACCCGTCCCACACCCCTAGGGTCCCAGCGCCCTTAACCAGGGGTGCGAGGAGCACCGCATGGCACGACAACCAAAACTGGATGTCCTGCCCTGGGAGCGACTCATTCCGGGATAGGATGGTCACAGGTACCGTCCCCTGACGAGAGATAGGCACAACACGAAAGTCAGCCCACCCTCCCTGCCCCCTCTGCTGCTGGTATCGGTCCCAGAAAATCTCCAGCCCCCGTCGCAGCATGAAACTAACATCATACTCAATGGTGTTGTTCATGTGGATGAAGGCATAGAGATCCCCCGGGAGAAACCCCAGCCCAAGAACCATCCTCAAGACCTGTTCCCTGGCTGGAGGGGGCCCCTCCCCACCCCACCGGATCTGCGCCACATTGCGCCGTCTGACCTCACCCCCTACCCCTCGGAACCCTCCCCCACCTCCTCCCCCTCCTGCAGGACCATCCCCCTGGGAACCCCCCCTCCCCCCAGCCCCACCTGACGTCCCCGGAGTGGTGCCGGACCCCCTCAGAGCCTCCGCAAAGGTACGGGGGGGGGGGAACTGACCCCCCAGTTCCCATCCCCTTCTCTCCTCGTTCTTCTCCTGCATCCACCTGCGGGGGACCCTGCTGCTGGTCTGCAGGATCCGCAACCACCTCACAGGGGGCGACCTGGGGACTGGGCAGGGTCAGCTCCGCAAAAACAGAATCAGGGATACTATCCCTTCCGGATCCATGGGTGCCACCGAGAACCTCCGGAGCACCCCCTTCCGTCACATCTGGCTGCTGCCGAAAGGCAGCAAAGGCCCCTGGGGGGCCTGTCGGGGTCTCCAACGCCAATTGAATAGCATCATGGACCTGGTTCTCGGTAACACCCAGGGGACCAGAAAGCCCCCCCAAACCCCCGTCCCGTGTTCCCGACCCAGCGCAAGGCTCCTGGGTTTCGGCCACCACTACCGGGGACGGACCCCGCTCCCCTCCATTCCCGGGATCCATAGGGACCACCCCATCCCCTAACCCCACTGATAACGGACCCTTCCCCTCATCAGGACCAACCACTACCGCCTACCCCACTACTAGACCAGTCGTCCACTCCCCCTCTCCCTCCGCCAAACCCTCCACCGACCCACCGTCCGCTACCCCCTGTAAGGCTACCGGCAATAAGGCAGGACCTACCCGAGACAGTAGGGCAGATCCCCCAAAAATAAATTCCCCCAAACCTCCACCCCCCTGCCCCCCGTCACTCCCAGGTCCTACCTTATTGTCGGTGCCAGACGTGGCACAGGGGTCCGGAACCTCGTGGCCGGCAGCCAGGGCTCCAGCAGGAAGGGCGGCCACCCCCTTGCGAGCCAGGCCCCCCTCGGCCACACCACCAGACAAGACAGGTATCTGTGCAGCCCGCTCAGCCGATCCAAGTTGCAAAGACAGTGGAGGAACGGTCTTCCGGTCCCCCTTGGGGGCTGAAGAAAAAGAAAAACAACCCCTCCCCTGCCCCGTCCCCTGTCCTGTGCCCTTCCGGCGCCAAACAGCCACCTCAGGGAAAGCTGGATGGCCATCCTGCAGCTGTCTGGAAGCCGGAAGGGCAGCCATACCAGGGGAATCCTGCCCCCAACCTCCCCCCCCCCACCAAAAGCCTGCCCAGGAATCCTGGCAGGTACACAAGAAGAAGCCAGATGTACTGTAGAGGTGACATCCACAGACCCCCGGCGCTGCAGAACCGGATTAACAATAGTGGGAGCAGCCACCCGCTGCACCCCCAGTGGCACAGCAAGCTGGGGAAGAAGTGGAGAATCCTCCGTTGCTGTTCTGCGACCCTCCATCGGCAGCAGCGAGACAGACCCGCGACGATGCTCCCACTTCCGGGAGAACCCGGAAGAAACAGGCTCCTGCAGTCGCCGGCCATCACAGCTCCCCACCGAACCCGGGGAAAACCCCACGAAAACCTCCTCCGGCAGGGCACGGCCGTCGGCTGTAGAGACGGCATGGCAGGAACTCCGGCGGCCATCTTGGATTTCGCAGGCAACCGGCAAGGACGGCTGGAAGGCTGTCAGAGAGGCACTCACTACCCCACGAGCCTGCTGCTCACCGCGTCGATGTTCCAAGCAGGGGACCAGCAGCTCTTCTCCATCCACTGATGCGGCAACCCTCTCCTGCTCCGGTGGATCGTGTGGAACTGTAGCTCCACCCCCAAACATCCCGTCTGCACCAGCCACCGAGGAAACTGGATACTGGCCAGGAATATTCCTAACAGCATTCATGGAGGTCCCCTCTGATGACCCATATACAGCAGGCACCGGCAGGTAAGAGATTCTTGCTGCAGGAACACGGGGGGAGGGGAATTGGCTGCTCCCTGAGTCACCCTGGACGGGTAAGGGTGGTGGAAAGGACCTGGGAAGGTCCACCCGCCGTCCCACCCCCAGGGGCCCCCCCTGAACTGCACCCTTTACTGCCCAACGATCATAAGTCTGATAGAGCTCCGTGAGGGACCCACAACCCTGGGATTTTAAGGAATGAAGCTGATGATATCGGTCCCTCAGGGCCCGCTTTACCCCTTTTCGATAGGTCTTGTAGGCGACCCATTCCTCATCGTGAACGGTGGCCTCCAGGCTCTCCAGGTGGGAGAGCTGGGCTTGCAGCTGGGCCGCCTCCTCCTGGAGACCCCGAAGCCGCCGCACCGCCGCCACGATTTCATCTGGGGCCCTAGCTGGCTGCTGGAAGGAAGGCAGGCCCAATCCCCCATCCTCATCCTCACTGGAGGAGGTAGAGGCCTCCTCCAGGACCCGAGGCGGAGGGGGGAACCCGCCTCCCCCAGTGCTATACTTCACGGTCCTCCAGGGTCTCCCCAGGGCCTCTCCCTGCTTCCACCCAGCCTCCACACCCTGCCTGGGGAGGAGACAGGAGCCTCCTCCCTGGGGTAGCGGGCCCAAACCTCCATACTTGTGGGTCCCTCTTCCCTGGCCAGGCGCAGTCCTACCTGGGGGGTCCCCCACTCGGGGCGCCGGCTGTTCCAGGCTTCCGGTTCCTCCATCCAGCGTCAGAGAAGGAGGCCCACCAGGCTTGGTAGGCCTCTGGGCCTGGGCCTCTCCTGCTGGAGAGGGCCCAGGACCCGACATCCAGGCTCAAGCAGTTGCTAAGCCCCGCCCCCTAGCAGGAGCTCTGCAGGAGAGGTCCTCACTCTAGCTCTGCTGAACAGCAACTGAGTGGAGGGACCACTTGTGTGGCAGCAGTATTTGACTGAATCTGTCTGCCCATAAGTTTTGAATGCCCGGAAGGTATACCGCAAACAGGTGAATTTGCAACACTCTGGCAAGGGCCCATAGTCACAAAGCCTCGTTGCATAGCGACAGAGAGCCTGTTCCGCCTTGCTTGTTCACATAGAACATAGCTACCTGATTGTCGGTTTGGACCAGAACTGTTTTGTTGCTGAGATGGGTCTGAAAGACTTGAATAGCATTGAAAATGGCTCTCAGCTCTAGGAGGTTTATGTGAAAGGAAACCTCCTGTGAGGTCCAAAAACCCTGAGTGGAGAGATCATGCAAGTGGGCCCCCCAACCCATCTTGGACGCATCTGTGTTAGGGTGGCCTGATATAGAAGCTGCTGGAAAGGAGAGCCTACGAGGAGGTTTTCTAGAGATTGCCACCACTGCAGGGACGAAATCAGACGTGTGGTGTTTCTGATCATGTCCATTAACTGACCCGAGGCCTGTGACCATTGCACATGTGGCATGTGGAGGCGAGCATAGGGAACCACATGGACAGTGGATGTCATGTGTCCCAGAAGTTGAAGCATCTCTCGAGCAGTAAGGAATGCCTTCATAGATGCTTGAGATGCCAGTTGTATTATTCATAGACAGCGTGGCTGTGGCAGGAAAGCCCTTGACTGCCGTGTGTCTAGATGAGCCCCTATGAATTTGAAAGATTGAGAGGTGGTAAGATGAGATTTTGGGAGGTGTATGACCAGTCCCAAGTATTGAAGAATTCTTATTGCTCAAGAAAGAGCAAAGCTGGCCTCTGGAGCTGTCGATGCCCGAATGAGCCAATTGTCTAAGTAAGGGAAGACGAATATTCCCAGAGTCCTCATAAATGCTGCTACCACTGCCATGCATTTTGTGAAGACTCTTGGAGTAGAGGTCAGTCCGAAAGGAAGAACTGTGTACTGGAAGTGTCTTCCTTGGACCAGGAATCTAAGGAACTTTCTGTGATCTGAGTGGATGAGAATATGTGTGTACGCATCTCTTAGATCTAGAGAACATAGCCAGTCTTGACTTTGAAGGTATTGTAGAAGTGTCCCGAGGGAGATCATTTTGAAATTTTCTCAGAACAAATATTTGTTTAATTCTCTGAGGTCTAGTACAGGCCTGTGTCCCCCTGTCTTCTTTGGAATAAGAAAATAGGGGGAGTAAAACCCCGTCCCCTGTTGGGGTATGGGTACTTCTTCGATTGCTCCTTGAGCGAGAAGTGATGTGACTTCCTGCCACAAAAGGTTGGTGGCAGGGGCCTGAGAATTGAACTGTTTTATTATTGTAGGTGGGGGCAAGTTGAGAAAATGAAGCTTGTACCTCAGTCGTACAATGGACAGAGTCCAATTTTCTGATGTTATTTGTTGCCATCTTTTGGCAAAATAGCATAATCTTCCTGGAATGGTTAAGGATTCTGGACCTTTCAGGGGCAGAATGACTAAGTTTGCTAGGTAGAAGTCAAAGACCCTGAGGGGGCTGGGTCTGTTGGGCCGGTTGAGCTCTTTGAGCTTGTGGCTTTCTTTGCTGTCTGTTCTGTTGTTGCCCCTTCTGGGGAACATGAAGCGGACAGTGGCTTTGATTGGTATAAGATGGGTAAGGCTTCTTTTTCTTGCTGAAAAAGGGTGTTTTGAATGTTTTCTTCTTTGCTGGGTTGGCTATAGACTTTGAAAGTCTGTTCAAGGTAGTATTTTCAGATTCAAGCTGATTAGCCTTGTCTTGCCAGTCCTTGCCAAAGAGATTTTCTCCTGTACAAGGAATATTTCCCAGCTTTTCTTGCACCCACTGTTCTAAGTCTGATGCTTGTAGCCAAGCAATACGATGTGCTCCTATGGATATAGCAGAGGTTCTGCTAATACATTCAAAGCAATCAAAGGTAGCACGGTTTATGAATTTAGAGACATTCTGGGCATGCTTGACCAGAATAAGATAGTCTGCTCTTTTTTCCTCAGAGACACAAGGACTAATGAGCTCTAAGTCTTTTGTGACTTCTTCCAGGAACATTCCCATATAAAGAATGTAGGAACTGATCCTGGTTGAAAGCATGGAGGATTGAAAGCATAGATGCCCAAAGGCACCGAGTGTCCTTGATTCCCAGTCTGGAGGATTAGAAGAATGTGTTTTAGCACTCTTGATTCTTCGCATGGCGGATTCCACTATCATTGAATGGTGTGGTAACTGGGTTTTCTGAAAAACAGGACAACTTGGCACTCGGTACATAGTGTCAAGGCGACGGGAATGTGAAGATATCGTTAAAGGAGTTCCCCACATTCTCAACATAAGATCATGTAAGATCTTGTGAATGGGAAGCATAGCTGCCTCCTTGAAAGCCATAGGGTATTGTAGAATTCTTAATTCTTCTGCCCTAGTTTCCTTTTCTGGAATCACAGTGATTGCAAGACCCTTTGCTAAATCACGTATGAAATCCTGGAAGGACATATCTTCTGGAGGAGACATCCTGCGTTGAGGAGAAGGAGTTGAATCCTCTAGTAGGCTTGCTCTGGTACCGGCAGAATAGTCAGAGTCATCGGAATCGGAAGACTCAAAGGCACTTTGTACCGGGTGCTCCTGTAACGCATGGTATCGTTACCGCTCGAAGTCGGTACTGAAATGTCTCAGTTCCTGATCCCCAATACCTGAGATAGACTCAAGGCTCGGCATGGGGGGAAGCAGTCCTGTCGAAGCAGGTACCGTCGGTACAGGTACCGATGTCGGTACCGATACCTGTTGAACCGTCTGTAGTGGTCTTAGCGGTACCGAAGCTGCTAAGAGGGACACTAGACTGCGTTCAATAGCGAGGATTCTCTGGTCCATCGCTCCTGCCGAGGCCTGGGTGTCGGTACCAGTAGAAGCAGCTACGACCCCAGAACATGGCACCAATAGTTCTGCAGAGTTGGAAGCCTCTGGAACATCCTGGAGCCCTGTTAAGGCTTTGGAGCCTGGACTCCCGCCGGAGCTGTTTTGCCAATGAACTATCCTCAAGGGCAACGCCAGAGGCATCTCGATACTTTGAAGGAGATTTACCCTTCAAGGACCGGCCAGTCTTAGAAGACTTAAGTTTAGTTATCTGAGATCTATGGGAGGAAGATGAAGCCCTGGAAGACGTCGATGCAAGTGACATCGTATCTATGGCAAAAAGGGTACCGAGTTTTGCAGCTCTATTCTGCAGGTCCCTTTTGGTCATCCTTGTGCAGGAGAGACACTCCGTTGGACAATGTTCAGGACCTAAACATTTTAGACACCAATCATGGGTGTCAGTGACGGAAATGGTACCGCCACACTTTGAGCATTTTTTGAAACCACTAGTTGGTTTCTCCATGCTTGAAGAAAAGTGGGCCTAATGCCCAAAATGGCGCCTAGCACCAGAAACAGGGGAAAGACCCCTGAAGAGAATGCAAGTTGGGGTTTTTTTTGTTTTGTTTTTTTTAAAGAAAGAAGAAGAAGAACCAGCAGTACCGGTAGGCGTCGAATGAAGGCAGACACGACCACAAAAACAAAGAATAAAAGGAAATTTTCTGCAGTGACAGGGTACACGTCCTGTCGGTCCGCGGAAAATGAAGAACTGAAGTGAGAGAGGTACAGAGGCGGGAAGGCAGCACGCATGCACTGTGGGATGCTCCCAAAAGTGTTCCGATTGGACGCTGGGGAGCATTCCTGCGTGGGCTTCATCGGTACCGACGATACCCATATGTGAAGACTACATTCCTGCTTATTCCTGGAGATTGATCAATTCACCATTTTCTCCTTAGGCTCTCTAAACAACAGAGCTTGCAATGCAAAGGTCCTTCTGGCCAAACAGATTGCTATAAAAAACACTACCTTCAGGGTCAAATCCTTAAGGAAGGCCTCTTTCAAAAGCTCAAGGGGAGGGGGGGGGCTTAACCATCACAGACACACCAGATTGAGATCCCATGGAGGGACAATGGTCCCTGCAGGGGGCCACAATACTTAACCCCTCACGAGAAGCAACTGACATCTGGATCAACGAGTGACCCTGAACTTTCTATAGTAGACAATAGCTGTTGCGTGGATCTATAAAGAATTCAGGGTCATTCTGAAGGAAGGCTAGAATATCTGGCAGATAGTTGCATAGAGCATGGACACCCCAGGCAAAAGGGGAAATATCAGTATGATGGAGCAGATGTAGAGACAGAACTAGGAGAGAAGAAAGGACAAATGGACAGCAGACAATGGAGAATTAGCAGAAGACACAAAGAAAACAGAAGAAAGCGACTGGGGCAGTTGCAATGGAAAATTAAAATGCCCAAACAACAAAAAAGGTAGAAAAATACTATTTTATTTTGAATTTATTAACTGGAATATGTCAGCTCTGAGAAATGTGCATCGCTAACATCTGTGCATTTTGCTTAGTACAAGAGGAAAGCAGGAATTTAGGGGTATGTTTACTAAACTCCGGTAATGTTACCCGTGTTAAGTTCCCCGGTACTGTTATGGATGCCCATATAAAGGCGTGGGCGTTACATTGTTATGGCAAGCCATGTCAGGTAACGCGTGTTACAAGGCGCCTTAGACTAACGCGCGTTACAGGGCGCCTTAGACTAACGCGCGTTACAAGGCGCCTTATAAGGCACATTACTACTACTACTAAGCATTTATAAAATGCTACCAGGCGCACACAGCGCTGTACAATGAAAACACAAAAAGACAGTCCCTGCTCAAAAGAGCTTACAATCTAAAAAGACAAAGCAAGAAAAGGAGTAGAAAAAAGATAAGAACAAGGGCAAAGAGACAAGAGCAGGAGAGCCAGGACAAAGGAAAGAGGTAAGAACAAGTGTAAGAGGAAGAAAGAAAGGTGAAATAAAAGAGGGGAAGGAAGGAGAACAGCAAAATCAAGAGCCATAAGGCAGAGGGGAAAAGATGAGCTTTTAACTTGAGTTTGAAGAGGGGTAAAGAAGATGCCTGATGTATAGACAAAGAGTAGTTACTCACCTGTAACAGGTGTTCTCCGGGAGCAGCAGGAATCAGTCCTCACATATGTAGTGACATCGATGTCGATGGAGCCCTTGCGGAGCATTTCCCCAGCTTTCCATGAAAGCCTTTGAGAATGCAGGCACGCATGCGCGGTTCCCTTCCTGCCTAAAAGTGCCATCTTGCTCAGTCAAATGACATAGCTAAAAACAGCACACAAAATTGTAAAAATCAACTATATACAACTGCAACTCCCAGGGGAGGAGGGAGGGTTGTGAGGACTGATTCCTGCTGCTCCTGGAGAACACCTGTTACAGGTGAGTAACTACTCTTTCTCCAGGACCAAGCAGGAAGTCAGTCCTCACATATAGGTGACTCCCTAGCTCTGGGCTACCAAGGAACCCAGGCTGAACAAGAGAACTCCCTCTAGTCCCAGCATCAAAGAAAGGCTTTTCACTAACAGAACCTCCACCGGTAGCCCAACGGAGGGCTGGAGGACAGAAGCTGCCTAAACCTCAAAGAGATTCCGGAGTACTGCCTGGCCAAAAGCACTGTCCCTACGGGACTCCCTCTCCAGACAGTAATGGGCCGCAAAAGTCTGACTTGAGGACCAAGTTGCAGCCCTGCAGATGTCCACCAATGGTACAGAGCGGAGGTGAGCCACTGAGGCAGCCATTGCCCTGACACGATGGGCCATGACCCGACCCTGCAAAGAAAGGTCAACCGCCCTGTAAGCCCAGGTGATACAGTCAGCCACCCATATGGACAAGGTACGCTTGGACACAGCTAACCCCAAATTATTAGGGTCAAAAGATATGAAGAGCTGAGTAGCCCTTCTATGCCCCTGCGTACAGTCAAGGTAGAAGGATAAGGCCCTCCTACAGTCCAGGGTATGCAGAACTGCTTCAGCCTGGCTCGCATGAGGCCTAGGGACGAATGTTGGAAGAACCACCTCTTGGTTAAGGTGGAAGGAGGAGACAATTTTAGGGAGGAACTTTGGATGAGTCCTAAGGACTACCCTGTTCCTATAGAAGCGGGTGTAAGGCCTGTCACAGACCAGGGCCTGAAGCTCACTCACTCGCCTGGCCAAGGTTAGGGCTATCAAGAAGAGTGTCTTCCAGGACAGGAAGCGTAGGGGGCAAGTAGCCATCGGCTCAAAAGGTGGGCGAGTCAGTTGCTGCGAGACCACATTCAACTCCCACTCAGGAGCAGGAGGACGGATTGGAGGCTTGAGCAAAAGCAAGCCTCTGAGAAAGCGGGACACCAAGGGGTGAACCGACAGAGAATGTCCTTCCACCAGTGAGTGATGAGCTGCCAGAGCTGAGAGATGAACCCGAACAGAATTGGACTTAAGTCCCTGATTGGATAAGTGCAGTAAGTACTGAAGCACTACTGGTACAGTACAGGAGAAGGGATCCTCTGTACGTAGCTGACACCACACAGAAAACCTTTTCCATTTGAGAGCATAGGTTTTCCTAGTGAACTATTTCCTAGAGGCTAAGACAACCTCCTCAACTTCCTGAGGTAGGCCCCAGGGAGCTAAAACTACCCTTGCAGCCTCCAGGCCATCAAATTGAGAGCTTTGAGATTGGGGTGCAGAAGGGAACCCTGATCCTGAGAGAGAAGGTCGGGTTGCAACCCCAGAGGCAGTGGGGGATCCACTGCCAGCTGAAGCAGAAGTGGAAACCAAGGCTGTCTCGGCCACCTGGGAGCTACCAGCAGGACTGAGGCCTTGTCCTGAAGAATCTTGAACAGGGTTCGGGCCACCAAGGGCGTGGGAGGAAACGCATACAGGAGGCCCTGAGACCATGGGATCATAAAAGCATCTGCCGCCATCCCTAGAGGATGCGGTTGTCTGGAGCAGAACTTTGGCAGCTGTTTGTTCAGTGGACTGGCAAACAAATCTATGGATGGAAGTCCCCATTTCAGGAAAATCCTCTGAACCACCGAAGGATGGAGCTGCCACTCGTGGGGTTGCAGAATCCTGCTCAACCTGTCGGCCAGGTAGTTTTCCTGGCCAGGGAGGTACACAGCCGTGAGGAGCATGTTGTGCTTGAGGGCAAACAAGCAAAGGTCCTGTGCTTCCTGACAAAGGAGCCTGGACCCAGTTCCGCCCTGCTTGTTCACATAAAACATGGCTACCTGGTTGTCTGTTTGAACTAGGACAGACTGATGAGCCAGGGCTGGAGAGAAAGTCTTGAGGGCTAACCGAATAGCCCTGAGTTCCAGTAGATTGATTTGCTGTGCGGCTTCCCAGGGAGACCACAGGCCCTGGGTGCACTTGCCTAGACAATGAGCTCCCCAGCCCTGCAGGGAGGCATCCGTGGTCAACACCACTGTGAACGCAGGCATCTGAAAAGGTACACCTTGCAGCAGATTGGGTGGGTGCAGCCACCAGCTGAGGGAGTTCAGAAATTGTCTGGACACCCTTATCCTGTCTCTGAGGCTGCCTGTGGCCTGCGATCACTGAGTCCGAAGGCACCACTGTGCAGGCCTCATATTGAGCCTGGCATTGGGGGTCACATGTACTGTCGAAGCCATGTGGCCTAGAAGCCTCAGGCATAGTCTGGCAGGACCAGTGATCTGCTGAGAAACTGGTTTGCTAAGTTTATCAGTCTTTGGGCTCTGTCTTCTGGCAAGAATGCCTTTGCCAGCAGAGTCCAACCTCGCCCCTATGAACTCCAAGTTCTGGGAGGGGAGCAAAGTGGACTTTGCCAAGTTTATTACAAATCCCAATCTTTGAAGAAGAGCAATAGTTCTGAGGGTAGCCTGTCGGGCCTCCTGGCACGTCTGACCTCTTATGAGCCAGTTGTCCAGATAGGGGAAGACAAAGACTCCCTGATTCCTTAGGTAGGCCGCCACCACTGCCAGGCATTTGGTAAAGACCTTGGGAGTGGAGGTGAGGCCAAAAGGCAGTTCTCTGTACTGATAATGGTTTCCTCCCACAATGAACCTGAGGTACTTTCTGTGGTCTGGATGAATGAGGATGTGAGTGTACGCATCCTTTAGATCTAATGAGCATAGCCAATCTCCCTGCTGGAGGTAGGGCAGAGGTGTTCCAAGAGTAAGCATCTTGAACTTTTCCTTCTCTAGGAACTTGTTTAGGTTTCTGAGGTCTAGAATAGGTCGAAGGCCACCGGTTCTTTTGGGTACCAGGAAATACCTGGAGTAGAACCCTTGACCTTGCAAGTGGGGAGGCACAGGCTCCACCGCCCTGTCCACCAACAGACCTTGGAGCTCCTGAAGGAGAAGATCTGTGTGCAGGGGAGGCCTTGGAGGCTCCCCTGGATAGTATGGAGGAGGCAGTTGTTGGAAGTGTAGTAGATAGCCCTTGTGGACTATGCTTAACACCCAACTGTCTCCAGTGATGAGTGGCCACTGGTGGGCAAACAGGGCGAGGCAACCTCCTGTGCAGGGTCGGGAGATCAGGGACGGAGAGGCTATGCCTAAGGAGTCAAAAAACCCCACCCTGCTGAGTGGGAGCAGGGGCCGGAGGCTTGGGGGTCCTCTGCCTACGGGGCCCATTACCCTGCCCCTTGGCTTGCTGACCCTGAGGGGCAGCTTGGGCAGCCTGGTACTGTGGGTACTGTTTGTAGGCAGTGCCCTTTCTCGGGTAAAAGGGCTTTTTACCCGAGCCCTTCTTTTTGTGAGAAGGGGCAGAAGTCTTCCTAGACAGGCTTGTCCTTGTGAGGTGCTCGGTTTCGAGCTGTGCGGCTCTCTCGGTCATGGGCTTGCCAAAAAGGTTCTCACCTCAGCAAGGGACATCGACCAACTTGTCCTGAACCCATGTCTCGAGGTCCTATGACTGCAGCCATGCCTGGCGTCGAGCCGCGATGCTGGCTGCCGCAACACTGGCCAAAGCCTCAAAGCCATCGTAGGCAGCGCGGGACATAAACTTGGAGCATTCCCGGATCCCCAAGGACAAGGACTTGAACCTTTGCAAGGGTTCCCAGGAGAGACCAGCAGAGAACCCGGCCAGCTCCTTGGCCAGGTCTCGCAAGTACATGCCCATGTACAGCTGGTAAGACTGGACACGGAAAGCAAGCATCGAGCCCTGGAAGCACTTTCTACCAAAACCATCGAGGTTCCGGGCATCCCTGCCAGGGGGCACCGCGGAGTGCATCTTCTGACTTTTCAGGCGATGCATGGTCGATTCCACCACCATGGAATGGTGTGGTAGCTGTGCCTTTTGAAAGCCAGGACTCTTCTGGAGTCGATAGATCGAATCGACCCGCTTGCTTAGAACCGGTGCCGAGGCCAGTGCCTCCCACATCCGGAAGAGGAGCCGTTCCAGCATCAGAGGAACCGGAACAGTAAAGGCCTCCTTCGGAGGAGAGTCGTACTGTAGGGCCTCAAGCTCCTCAGCTCGAGGCTCCTCCTCGGGGTCCACAGGGATAGCCAACGCGGTGGCCATATCCCGGACGAACTCCGAGAACCGGGTATCCTCTGGGGGGATCCCCGGGTCTCAGACTGCAGTGAGTCCGACGGGACGCACCGAGTCCGGAAGGTGTCAGGGGACTCCTCGTCCTCCGTCTCCCAGGCGGACTCGTCCGATGAGGAATCGGGGTCCGACCGCGCGGGGCCTGTGAGCACCCGCCCCGACGCTGAAGGCACCGCGGTTGACGCCCTCGGTCCCGAGCGGGAGGTCAAGGGAGACCGCGACTGAGGTCGACCTCGCGCCTTTATGGTCCCGGTTATCGGCTCGGTCTCCGGGGTCGACTTCGATGTCCCGGTGGTTGGGGCAGATGCGCCAGACAGGCTGGCCATCAGTGCCCGCTGCTGTTCCATGAAGGCAGACAGTCTGCTCTCCAAGGCTGTCAGCCTGAGACCCAGCTCAGGAGACTCAGCAGCCCCCGACTCGGGCCCCGGCGGTGCCGGGCCCGACATCGGCTCTCTGGGAGGAGAGTCCATGAGGACTACAGGAATTACATGTCCAGCAGACTCCGGCTCCACTCGAAGTACTTTGGGAGGCTTCTCCTGTTCCACGGACCCGGGGCGACGGTCGGGGGTCTGAGACCTAGCTCTTGAGGAGCCAGGGACCTCTTCCGACAACGCCCTCGTGAGCCGCTTCTCCCTGTCCGAGGAGCCCCGATGGTGCTCGGGATCCGATTCCCGAGATGTCGAGGCTTCAGACGAGGTCCGGGCCCGGCCGGAGGCTGAGTCAGAAAAAAGCCTTTCCTTTTGGTGCTGACGACTTCAAAGTGCCTTGGAAGACATTTTTCCATATGGTCCACATGTCTTAGGATCGTGGTCAGGACTGAGGCACCGAAGGCAGCAGTCGTATGTGTCGTTGAGAGACATTAGCTTCTTGCACCAATCACACTTTTTAAACCCACTGGAAGCCATCGGGGAAAAAAAGAGTCCCCGCGAGGTCAAAGGACCGGCCTTCCAGGGAAAAAGAAAAAAAGGGCGTGAACGCCAGCCATGAAGGGCAAAAACCGAAAAAAGAAGATCGGGCTCGATACCGGTATACTGAACCCGGCGGGAGGGGAACCGGTGTCGAACCGGAGAAAGAAAAAATAGCGAAGGATCGCCAAAACATCTAACTATTTTCCGGGAGGACTAGGACACATGTCCGGTGGGCTTCACGGAAAAAGAGAGACTGAGCAAGATGGCACCTTAAGGCGGGAAGGGAACCACGCATACGTGCCTGCATTCCCAAAGGCTTTCATGGAAAGCTGGGGAAATGCTCCGCAAGGGCTCCATCGAAGTCGATGTCACCCCATATGTGAGGACTGACTTCCTGCTTGGTCCTGGAGAAAGGAAGTTTATTCCAAGCGTAAGGATCAGCAAGGTGAAAAGAGCGGAATCTGGAGTTGACAATAGAGGAGAAGGGCATAGCAAGAAGCAACTGGGAAGAAGAACGGAGTACACGAGGGGGGAAATAGGGAGAAATGAGAGAAGAAAGGTACTGAGGAGCCACAGAGTGAATGCACTTATAGGTCAGGAGAAGCTTAACGTGAATACGGAAATGGATAGGGAGCCAGTGAAGAGATCTGAGGAGAGGAGTGATGTGGGCAAAACGAGGCTTGCGGGAAATCAAACAGGCAGCGGAGTGCTGAACAGACTGAAGAGGGAAGAGATGAGACTGAGGGAGACCAGCAAGAAGGAGGTTAAAATAATCAAGGCGGGAGGTGATGTAATGTGCCTTATAAGACGCCCTGTAAGGTGCCCTATAAGGTGCCTTGTTAGGTGCCTTTTAAGGTGCCTTGTAAGGTGCCTTATATGGTGCCCTCTAAGGTGCATGCAGGCACAGTGGGATTCTTCTAAAAGCTTTCCTATTGGATGCTGGGGAGCATTCCTGTATGGGCTCTGTCAGTACTGACGTCACCAATAAGTGAAGACTAAGGGGTATGCTTACTAAACCACGTTAGCGTAACAGCAACTACGTTAACGCACATTAGGTAACGTTAGAGTGAGAGTGTCCTTCCAGCATGACATGCTGTGGCCACCCTGTCCATGCAGGCGGTGGTCGGTTACTACAGTGTCCCAGCCATTGCCCCCCACCCTGTGAAGATGCATCCTGGCCAATCCGTCCTGTCTGGGCCAAACCCACAATACCTTGCTCCTCATTATGCACATATTCAGGCTAACACTGGTAAAAGTGGGACATTGTGGGCCCAGTGAGGTGTGAGCAGCCACAAAACAATGGATAGACATACACACACACACACTCCTATTGCAGCATTGTGCAAAGATAGGGGTGGTTGGCAACCCTGCCCGCCACACTGGTCCTGATCACAGTGCCGACATTGATCAACTCTGCAGGAGGTAGTAGTAGTGCTCTGGTGATAACTGCAGCTCCGTGCTGGGGCCAACAGCTTGACTCTCCATGCAGCTTTGGATTGTGGAACCTGCGTTAGTGGGTGTTTGTACCCCTGTTTGCCACTGCTTTGGGCTTTGCACATGTTGCTGTTTTATCTGCATTGTAGGTTAAAATATTGGGATGTGCTCTGCAGGATCCACAGCTGGGACTTGAACCTGTGCTCCTCTGCTTCTGGACAAACCAGCTGTGTGTACTGCACCACACTGTTGCCACAGATGCATAGTAGTCCCTGAAGCTACCTGTACTTTTCCTCAGCCAGACCTTTTATGTTGCACTGCACACCACGCACTGGTACAGGGCATGGCCTAGGTCCACTGCAGGCAGGTGCCACTGCCCCCTCCAGCACGGACACCCCCCCTGCCATGCTGACATGACCATATTCTGTCGGTGCTGGTAGTGCGCAGTCCCAGGCCATCCACTGTGTGGGTAGGCAGTCGCCTAGGGAGCGGGGTCTGGGGTGGGGCGGCATACATGGGAATCCTCACATCCCCCCCCATCACAGCCTACCAATATTATGTCCCTCCACTTAGGGGAGGGTTGGCTGGGGGGATGTCAGTTCAGTACCCTGGCAACTGTTAGCTAGGGTGGACCAAGTAGATGTAGGTGGATTGTGTTTGGCCTTTGTCAGCTGCTGTCTTGCTGATTTCCGGTTTCTATGTTCCTATGTGCCACCTAGGCAACTGCCTAGTCTACCCTGTGCCCCAGATGCCCCCTCTACATGTCCCACCTGCAGCCCCCTATGCCCCATTTGCACCATCGCCATAGTGGCCTTTCATAATTGGGCACTATGCTGTTGCTTCAAATGGAGCACTACTATCACTTTTCTTGGGCTCCCTGACTATGTTGTACATTGCTGACGCTTAAATGGTTTCACCCTCCTGCAAATGTGCATCTAACGACAGGTTTTCAGTCCCGGTAATGTTTGGCCCTTCACTTCTCCCGTTTTAGTATAAAAGGAGCCTCTCCCCACTCCCTGCCCATTGACCCCTTCTCTCCGCCCTCTCTCCTCCCTCTGCGGGACTTACCGCGGCCAGTTACGTTAACGTTACCTAACGCGCGTTAACGTAGTCGCTGCTACGCTAACAGTGGGTGAGTTTAAGGACAACCTTGTGTCATAGTCCATCACATCATCAAGCCTAGGCCCCGCCCAGAGCCTTGCTTGGCCCTCTGGGATATGTAGTCAAAGAATCAGTTGTGGCACCGAGGTAAGGCTCAAAAGGTTTTATTCCCCTTCCAAGAGGTTTCTTTTGGGTGAGCAAAACAAAAGCATATACAGCCCCACTTGGGCAAAACAAAGTAAAAATGAGAACAGAAATTGTTTATTTTCAGCTTTAAACAAGTAAATGAAAAAGTATTCAAAACAGTTCTTTCCAGCATACAAAGATCATTTCCTTTGTGGCTTTCAAGCTTGGCAATTCAACTCGTTTATCTCAGAGACAATATATTATCAGAGACCGTGAGCGTGCAGTTCATGTAATCACTACTTACATTATCTCCCTGCACCTCACATTGCATCTCTTTGGGCTCTTCCGTTAAGGACTCATCCCTTGCAGCATATGGTACGTTACTGAACAGTCTCCCCTTACTATTCAGGAAGTCTCTTTCCTTCTGGGTGAGAATGCTGGCTAAGCTGCTACCGTATTCCTTGGAGTGTCTACCCTGGGAGCTTCTCAAATGCGGTGGGAGATAGAGGAAATTCTTAGTTTCACTTTTCCCTCTACTAGAAACAGTAGGTCTAGCTTTAAACAGTCTTTGACTCAGGCTGTGCTCAGCTGCTACAGACGCCGGAGTAAAATCCAGTAAAAACGTCTCCTGGCTCCTGTCTTTGAAACTTCTTCTAGACACAAGCTTATGCTCAGGTATAAAAGCTTTACTCTTTTTATGCCAGTTATTTGTATAAAAACTTTCTTCAGGTTTCCTCCAGTTAACTTCACAATTAAATGTTTGGTTACCTTTCTGATAGCTTCTGCTGGGCTTTGACGCTTTCAGAGCTCTGCCCTCAGCTCCCTTCCAATTAGAGTTTCTCCCCTTATATCTTTGGCTTTCAGCCTCACATCTGCTTGCTCCCGTGCTCCAACCGGGTTCTATTCCATTCCTGCTGTGTCCTGCGTGTGTCTTCTCTCTCTCTCCTTCACTCTCACTTTCACTCCTGCTCCCACGCTCACTCCATCTCTTGCTTGGATTCTCAAGCTGGCTCTGTCTCTCAAACAGGCTCTGCTTCTCACACGGGCTCCCTTGCCCACGCTGGCTCTGCTTCTCAAACAGGCTCCTTTGCACACGCTGGCTCTCTTCCTCACACTGGCTCTGTCTAACTCCACGTGCACTGAGCTTTTCTATGTGCATGTCAGCTCCACCCACTCCCAGCTGGCTTCCATTAGTTCCTAATTTCTTAGCCTTTCTGCTGCTTGGGCGTGTTTCCTTTGCACGTGAGCTGTTTTGTTCAGGTTGCCTATGGCAACATCCTAACCTGTGTTCCTCTGAACTGTCAGAATCTATCCTCTTTCCTGCATTTCTGCTGGTTTTCAAGGGCTCTACTAAACCTACTCCGTGACAGATTCCCCCCCTTAAAATATTACGGGCTGCCGCCACACCTGGCGGACAGCACGTAATCCACTTCTGGGTACTACTGTGCTGCTCCTTATAGACCAAATTGGCAATGGCCGACCTTTCCTTCCAAGGCTTATGTACGTTGAGGTGGTATACCTGCCTACGTCCTCTCTCATTCTCAATGAGGTAGGAAACGGGCCCAACCCTTTTGACTACTGTATTCGGCCCTTTCCAGTGGGATTCGAATTTGGGACCTGGATCCGCTACTTGGACCATAACCTTATCCCCTTCTGCCAATTGCCTGGGCTTTGTGCCCCTATCGTAGTAGTGTTCCTGACGTAGCTGACTACTCTTCAAATTCTCCAATGAGGCTTTGGACGTTTTCTCCAAACGCGTCCTCAAGTCTTTAAAAAATTTAGGTACCCCTACCTCTGGTATGTCGGGCTCTACCCATTCCTCCTGTAATATGTCCAAAATACCCCTCGGGGCCCTACCAAATAGGAGTTCAAATGGGGACGCCCCCAAGGATGCCTGTATTCACTCCCTGCATGCATACATAACGAATGGGAGTAATGTGTCCCATTCTTGCATTTCCCCTTTCCGTAAACCCCTCCTTAACAGGTGTTTTATTGACTGGTTCATGCGCTCCACCAGACCGTTTGACTGGGGGTGGTATGCCGCAGTCTTAATATGGCGTATGCCAAATGCCTCCCAAACTCTATCTAAATACCTAGATGTAAAGTTGCTCCCCTGATCGGACAGTATTTCTTGGGGAAACCCCACTTCGCAAAATAGCTTAACTAGTTCTTGTGCTATCATCTTGGCGGAGGTGTTCCTAAGGGGAATAACCCACGGGAACCGTGTGGCGTGGTCTACGACCACTAAGATATACTGAAAGCCTCGTGGTGTTCTAATTAAAGGACCCACAATGTCCATCCCCATGCGCCGGATTGGCACCGATATGGTGGGTAAAGGCACCATGGGTACAGCCTTTGGTCTCGCCACTGAGACCCTCTGGAAGGTGGGACACGACTCGCAGTATTGCTTGGTCTCCTTATAAACTCCTGGCCAGTAGAATCGCGCAAGTATTTGGTCCAGTGTTCCCTGAACACCTTTATGGCTACCTATCGGGTGGTTATGTGCCAGGCGTAAAACAATGGACCTAAAAGTCACTGGCACCACCAGTTGCTTTCGCACCGCATCCGTATAGGGATCTATACTTTCCCTATATAGAATGTCTCCGTCTAACAGGAATCGGGGAAGTACATGCCGATCCTCTTGGGCCCATTCAAACGCTCTTTTGAGCGACTGGTCTGCCTTCTGTTCCATGGGAAACGAAGGGAATTTTTGAACTAGGGCTGCGGGCACCCACGGTAATCCTTCTCCTGCCTCTAGTTCTGCCCTCCCCCGGGTTCTCTTATATCTCTCCTGGCACTTCTTGGCCTTTGTCTTTTTATCTTCCTTAGCTGGAGCTTGAATTAGCTCATCATGGTTAGGAAGTATATTTTCCTCATTGCCTTCTACCCCCTCCTCAGGGAATCCTTCAGCCTCCTCCCTCTCAGGCTCCTCTGTTCTCTCTACAGAAGGTTCTCTGTCCTTTGAGGTTCCGGCCTGTGACCGGGTTGAAACTAGGCTCTTCCTAATATCTAAACCCTCTCTCAATCCTCCCCTAAATGGAGGCCAATCTCGTCCAAGGATAAGCTCTTGTGACAGTTTCGGGACCACTGCCACTTGTATTTCCTTCTCTATACCCATACCTCTTACATGCACTTTGTGTAGGGGATAGTGAGAGTGTGTGCCATGCACGCATTTTATTTGTACCTGATTTTCTACTCGATTCGGAGCTGACGAGCGAGGCGGTTCCATGGCCTCCCAAAACTCCTGAGAGACCATGCTTTGCTCAGCCCCCGAATCGAGTAGTGCCAACGCATCTACTCCATTTACCATAACTTGGAGAAAGAGGCCCTTCGGGACTGGTTTTCCTGCTTCAGAGATGAGGACTGTACGTGCCTTGCAATCTCGCTGGAAGTGACCTGTCCTTCCATAACCATAACACTTTCCTTTAACAGGATATGAGACATCATTATCAGCATTATCATACTTGTACACATTAGACATTTTCACTCTATCAAACTGTCTCACGCTACCAGGATTTGCCATACCAGCCACCTTTAAAATCCCAATACCCGAGGTATCAGCCCTTTTTGCCTCATAAAATCTATCGGCCATATTGGCTGCCTCCTCCGTGCTGTGGCAATCCTGTAGGGTGAGATATGTCTTCAATTCTGGGGATACCGCTTGTAAAAATTGCTCTAAAACAATTTCATCCAAAATGGACTCAAGTGACCTTCTCTCCGGGGTAAGCCACTTGTACGCCAGACTCTTAAGCCTCTGGTATAGAGCTCTAGGAGTTTCCTTAGGGTTAATCTTTGCTTCCCTAAACATACGCTTGTAGTGCCTAGGGGTAAGACCTAACCTGTCTTTCACCGCCTTCTTTATTTCTACATAACCTGCGGCGAGACTAGCCGGCATGGCCTTAAATGTGGATAGAGCCTCTCCTGTAAGAGTCATGGCGAATCTAATCGGCCATTTAAGGGTCTCCGCTATTCTCTCGAAAGCATCGATATAGTCGTCTAAATTGTCCTGTTGTGTCAACTGTCCTAACGAAAATGCATTGCAACTGTCCATTCCTGCTTGAGGAAACATATGGAAACCTGTTCCTCCTGTTGTCTGCGACTTCTTCAAGAGGGCTTCCATAGTCTCTAGCAGAGGCCGTTGCTGCTCCTTCAGTATCTCTGCTTGCCGTGTTTGGAGTTGGTGGACAAGCTCTGCCTGCTTATCCCATTGCGTTTGCATCCACATCATTACGTCGCGTGGCTCCATGTCTCCTCTGGAGTCTGCTGGAACTCAGGTTTCAGGTAGATTCCAGCATGTGAGAAAGGTCTTTTCCACCTCCCTGGCCGACCTGCCAGCGAAAGCTCCGCTCACCAGTGCTCTTTGTAACAGCAGTCTTCCGGATATCTTCTCTTTATTTTGCCTTTCTTTCTTTTTCAAAAATCACCCCCCAAAAAAAAATCCTGCCAACTACGCCATCTGTCATAGTCCATCAGATCATCAAGCCTAGGCCCCGCCCAGAGCCTTGCTTGGCCCTCTGGGATATGTAGTCAAAGAATCAGTTGTGGCACCGAGGTAAGGCTCAAAAGGTTTTATTCCCCTTCCAAGGGATTTCTTTTGGGTGAGCAAAACAAAAGCATATACAGCCCCACTTGGGCAAAACAAAGTAAAAATGAGAACAGAAATTGCTTATTTTCAGCTTTAAACAAGTAAATGAAAAAGTATTCAAAACAGTTCTTTCCAGCATACAAAGATCATTTCCTTTGTGGCTTTCAAGCTTGGCAATTCAACTCGTTTATCTCAGAGACAATATATTATCAGAGACCTTGAGCGTGCAGTCCATGTAATCACTACTTACATTATCTCCCTGCACCTCACATTGCATCTCTTCGGGCTCTTCCGTTAAGGACTCATCCCTTGCAGCATATGGTACGTTACTGAACAGTCTCCCCTTACTATTCAGGAAGTCTCTTTCCTTCTGGGTGAGAATGCTGGCTAAGCTGCTACCGTATTCCTTGGAGTGTCTACCCTGGGAGCTTCTCAAATGCGGTGGGAGATAGAGGAAATTCTTAGTTTCACTTTTCCCTCTACTAGAAACAGTAGGTCTAGCTTTAAACAGTCTTTGACTCAGGCTGTGCTCAGCTGCTACAGACGCCGGAGTAAAATCCAGTAAAAACTTCTCCTGGCTCCTGTCTTTGAAACTTCTTCTAGACACAGGCTTATGCTCAGGTATAAAAGCTTTACTCTTTTTATGCCAGTTATTTGTATAAAAACTTTCTTCAGGTTTCCTCCAGCTAACTTCACAATTAAATGTTTGGTTACCTTTCTGATAGCTTCTGCTGGGCTTTGACGCTTTCAGAGCTCTGCCCTCAGCTCCCTTCCAATTAGAGTTTCTCCCCTTATATCTTTGGCTTTCAGCCTCACATCTGCTTGCTCCCGTGCTCCAACCGGGTTCTATTCCATTCCTGCTGTGTCCTGCGTGTGTCTTCTCTCTCTCTCCTTCACTCTCACTCTCACTCTCACTTTCACTCCTGCTCCCACGCTCACTCCATTTCTTGCTTGGATTCTCAAGCTGGCTCTGTCTCTCAAACAGGCTCTGCTTCTCACACGGGCTCCCTTGCCCACGCTGGCTCTGCTTCTCAAACAGGCTGCTTTGCACACGCTGGCTCTCTTCCTCACACTGGCTCTGTCTAACTCCACGTGCACTGAGCTTTTCTATGTGCGTGTCAGCTCCACCCACTCCCAGCTGGCTTCCATTAGTTCCTAATTTCTTAGCCTTTCTGCTGCTTGGACGTGTTTCCTTTGCACGTGAGCTGTTTTGTTCAGGTTGCCTATGGCAACATCCTAACCTGTGTTCCTCTGAACTGTCAGAATCTATCCTCTTTCCTGCATTTCTGCTGGTTTTCAAGGGCTCTACTAAACCTACTCCATGACACTTGTCATGAAGGAACCCGATGTAAGGTGGGTCTGCCACCAAGGCCTGAAGCTCACTAATGTATTTAGCTGAAGTGAAGGCAATGAGGAAAATTACCTTACATGAAAGAAATTTTAGTGAGGTCATAGCTAAAGGTTCAAAGGGCAGCTTGAAAAGCTGCGCTAGAACAACATTGAGATCCCATGCCGCCGGAAATGGCCTAATTGGTGGCTTGGTAAGCAAGAGCCCTCTCATGAAGCATACAACTAGTGGCTGTGATGAGATGGGTTGTCCATCCAATAGATGATGAGTGACTGTGATAGCACTGAGGTGAACTCTGACTGAGTTGGTCTTGAGACCTGTAAAAGACAGGTGGAGGAGATTCTGGAGGAGTGCCTCCAATGGAGCCGAGAAGGGATTGATATGTTTCTGGGAGCACCAGGTAGAGAATCTACACTACTTAAAAGTGTATGAACATTGGGTGGATGGCTTCCTGGAAACTAAGAGAACGTTCTTAACCTCCTCAATGAGGTTAAGGTCTTGCAATGCTATGCTATCAGCAGCCAAGCTGTAAGATGGAGAATCTGCAGGTTAGGATGAAGTAGCAGTCCTCCCTCCTGAGAGAAGAGATTGGGTGCAAATCCAAGATGCAGAGTTTGAGTCTGAGACAAACATAGCAGGACAGGAAACCGCGGTCGATGTGGCCAGCGTGGGGCTATGAGGATCATGAATCCTCTGTCTGCCTGGAGCTTGAAAAGCGTCTTGGGAATTAGAGGAATGGGAGGGAAGGCATACAGAAGACCCCAATTCCAATGGAGGTGGAAAGCATCCATTTGCTGGTTGCTGGACATTGGAGTCCGGGTGCAGAAGTGGGGCAGTTTGGCATTTTGAGGAGGGGCAAACAGATCTATTTCCGTATTCCCCAGGTCTGAAAGATGAAGGAGGTTGTCTCTGGATGGAGAGACTATTCATGGGGAAGAAGGATGCGACTCAATTTGTCTGCCAAGACATTTTGTTCTCCCGGAAGATGCACCACTTGTAGGTGTATCTGATGAGCAATGGCAAAGGACCAGAGATGAAGGGCTTCCTTGCAGAGGATCCAAGAGCCTGTTTTCCCCTGTTTGTTTCCTTAGAACATAGCCACTTGGTTGTCCGTCTGGACCAGGGCTGTATGAGATTGTAGATGATCTTGAAAAACTTTGAGGGCATTGGAGATAGCATGAAGTTTCAGTAGATTTATCTGGAGTTTGGACTCCTGCTCTGTTCAGAGGCCCTGAGTGGAGAGAGCGCCCATATGTACCCCCAACCGAGCTTGGAAGCATCTGTCATCAGGGTACATTGATATGGAGGCATCTGAAAAGGTGACCCAATGAGATTTTTTGGGGAACACCACCACTGGAGGGATGTGACCAGAGGGGAAGTGACTTGGATCTTGTCGCTGAGACGTTTGGAGGCTTGCTTCCACTGGGAGGCAAGTGCCCATTGGGCTGTGAGCATATGTAGATGGGTGCATGGTACCGCATGTACTGTTGAGGCCATATCACCTAGAAGTTTCAGCATTTCCCGGGCAGACAGATGTTCTCTGAGCTGCGCTTGGGATGTCAGCTCCATGAGGCATGCACAAAGGGATTGGGGCAGGAATGCCCTTGACTGTTGTGTAACCTTCTTCCTATTGACGCACAAGCTCTACAGTTGGCAAAAAGGTCTCAGACTAAACACGGCACCCTCCTCAGACTTCCGTCTTTTTTCGGTGCCTTATAGCATCAATGACCTTTTATAAACTCATTGCCACTGTATTAATTTTTTAGGGTTTTGCTCCTAGTAAAAACTACCATATTCGCATTTATCGTGTCACATTTCCGTTGATTTCTCAAAATTGGAAGCTAGCATGTAAATCAGCTGTCCTTTCTGGATTTGTTGCTGTGCATACAAATATGGTGGATAACTTGTTTTACTTAGCTTTTCTTTTTGTCTAGGAGCTTCTACCACTCTCTTTAAAGATCTCGACGCTCTCCCTGGGTACCACTGAGGCGTTTTACTGCCGCAGTTTCGTCAGAAGATCACTTCTGAAGCATCTTTTCTTGTGCTCTATATTATGTACATATGCTGCCCACGTCTTTCTTATTCTTTATAGTTAGATCATTCTGTAAACGGGGTTCTCCCGATCTTCCTTCAGACGCCGCGCATCTTCAGCTTCAGAAGTGATCTCCTGACGAAACTGCAGCAGACACATACAGGATGTTCCAGAATCTGCATGTAGCTGTGGTTGGCAAAGCATGTCCAACAGGTGGTCTATCGAGCTGCCGTGTGCCACAATATGTGTAGGCTGTGCACACACACTGCCCAGCTGCTCCATGCACCTGTAATCCCGAAAACATCCCCAACCCCATGACCTGCAGCCCACGTGCACCCAGATCCAGAAAGAAGGCACCCCCCCCTAACATAATGCACATATCAACATGGCTACCAGGCAGCCTAACTTCAGCAAGGCAAAGATGGGGCTGCTGGTGATCATGGTCATCCAGCAGGAGGAGATTCTCCTCCCCATGGGGCAGAGGTGGCCAGCCCACACAGCAGCATTCAGGGGCTGAGAACATATCAGGACCACCCTCGCCAATAAGTACAGCACAACAGAGGCAGACAATCCTGGAAGCTGAGAGAAGTGGGCAGGCTGGAGCAGCATCCAGGTTGGCACAGAGATAGGCATTCACCAAGGTGGAGAGGAAGGGCAGGGGATGTAAGGATCTGGCACAGGCAGAAAGCTGGCAAGTCGCACAGTGATAGGACAGCACAGCACAAACAGAGCAGCCTGACAGCAGTGGCCCAGAAAACAAGGAAGAACAGGATGCATGCAGGCCTCCAGTGAAGGCACAGGGGGACACAAAGACAGATGGAAGGGACATGCATAACATAGAGCAGTCCCAGAATGTCAACCATATCCCCATGGCACACAGATGCCCCCTCAGGAAGCAAAATAAAAGGGCTCTGTACATTCCCCTAGGTGGGAGGAAAACTCAGGACCCCAAGCATTGTGGTCAGTGCTCTCAGGTGTTAGGAATAGAGAGAGCATGGCAAGTCAGAGGGGAGGGACAGTGTGAATAGTAGAGGTGCAAAATGAAGCAGTGCAGGTGAACCCAGGACCCCGAGCACTGTGGTCAGGGCCAGAACCATCAGGCTACAGCTGTCAGTGCTCACAAGCCCCCAGAGGTGAGGGAATATGTCCCTGTGCATGTATACCAAATGCAATGACCAGCTGCTGCTCTCCCTCTCCCCGGCATGGCATGGCAGGGTGATGTGTCACTGAGAGCAGAGTGCAAGCAGAACCACCCCATAGAGTAGGCAGGTCTGTGCTCTGGTACGAGTGAATGATGAAGTGTGTTTCTACCCCACAGATGTTTCCGGATCGTGCATGACATGGAGGTCTATTGTGTGCATTACCATGCAATCCGCTGCACACATCCATGGCTGATACAGCATATTCGGCAGCAGCTGCAGGAGAATCAGGGTGAGTAGCCATGCAGATACCCTGTCTGAGCAGGAGGCCAACAGGCCTCCCAACACTGAGGAAGGCCAACACATGTAAGAGTAGACACCGCTGTGACATGGACACCACAGAAACAGCATGCCCCCACCCCAGGGTCCCACAACACACAGACCTGGCCCACACTGACCCACCCCTGATTGTGAGCCCTTTGAGGATAAGGGAATAAAAAGTACCTGTTAGCATATACATGTAAACCGCTCTGATGCGTAAGTAAAGGGCAGTATATCAAATGCCTTAGCCATAGCCATAGCCCCTGCAGAGATGGGATGTGCTGGAACACCCTGTGTATGTGGCTGGCCCCCCCCCCCCCCCGCCCAGCAACCACAGTTGTGAAGCTAACCATGACCTCTGTCCCCCACAGTGGCAGCACAGCAGGAGGAGGACCCCACCCCCATCCCCAGATGGCTCCACCCCTGACATCGTGGAGGACGATGGTGCAGATACACCCCCCAGCCCCAGTGGGAACAGCAGCATGAACAGCAGCGGGGGCAGCAGCAGTGCACAGCAGAACCTCATCCTCCTGTCCAGCCCAACATCTGCGGGTGATGAGGAGGATGACGAGGGGCCAGCAGGAGAGGCAGAGCAGATTGCAGAGGGCAGGGGTACCCATGTCCCACAGCACATCCGGGGGATATTGCACAGCAGTTCGGTGGTCAGGTCATACACATGTCATGTGCAGAAGGCCTGGAGGCAGGGGGCGACATCTAGACCATCATCCTCCAGCCCCTGGTGGAGGGCAAATATGGCATGGCATGGCAGGGCAGGTGGCTGGGGAGGCCCCATGGAGTGTGCTGGTTGAGGCTGTAGCAACTCCAACTGAGGGACCAGGCAGGGGTGAGTAGGGTGTTGTGGCCTAGAGCATGCAGGAGGGTGATTGGTTGGAGTGTGGTGGTGAGGGTGAGGAGTCTATGTGTATGCAGGGGAAGCATGTGGGGCTGTGTGAGTGGCAGGAGGGGATAGCGAGGGTTTGTGAATGGAGGAGAGGCAGTTTGTGGGTGCAGGCCAGGGTAGGTGTGGAAAGCGGATGTGTGGTCCGAGCAGGGGTGTGGGGAGGGATGTGACATTGCAGCTGGAGGGGGATGTGGATGGCAAGGAGGCAGTAGGGGGCCCAGGTTCTGGAAGATGAGGTTGCCATGAAGCAGTGAAAGTGCCGGGTAATGTCAGTAATGAGGGTGGCAATGCTGCAGAAGTGCCATTATCCATGTCCATGTGGGAGCAAAGTGGCCATGTTTGTGGGCCACGTAGCCCAACTCTATCTGATGTGGGAATGGATGAGGGGGCACAGGAGGCAGTCAGAGGTCCCAAGGACATGACAGCCTTGACCTGTGTCAAGCACATGCTGTCACACAGCCTTGCATGGCTGAACAGGCCCCTCTCACACCTTTCGTGCTATGTGGCGGGTCTCAGGAGAGAGGTGCAGGGCCTGAGGGCTGAGCTCAGGGGCCTGTGCCTGCTGCTGGTGGCCCATCTGTAGCCCCACACACTACCCCACTGTCACACAGCAGGCAGCCCTGCGGGTCATTGAGGGGGCCACACCACATGGGAGGTGCCCAGGGGCAGCAGTAGCACTACGCAGCATGGTCAGCACCAGTGGCAGATGGTGCAGTGACAGCCACCAGGGCGGACTAGCCGCCAATGTTCATAGCCATGTAGGTGTGGGAAGGGTGACCAGTTTGTGTGGGCACTGTTGCCCATATTCTCTGTCTGTCCCATGCATGTTGGCTGGGAAAATAAAGTCTAATGCAGTTAAACATGTGTGCCCTGTGTGCCTATGTGCCCATTGGCCAATGTGACCATGGCCACCATTGGACCTGGACATATGTGTTGTGCCACAGGGGGTATGCTGTGCTGCATGCCACATGGAAATGGTTGCCAATGCATGTCTGAACCTGATGAACTTGTTGAACAGGAATTTATCAAGAAAACCCAACGATCCAGATGAAGTAAAAGCTTGGCGTATAATGCTCTGGGGGAAGGGCTGAATGAACAACTGTTGTAAACATCCCGTGATTGAGCTTCGTGTCGGGAAGGACAGCACATTTGAATGATTGCGTCTCCTTGCTTATCCAGATGAGTAGCCAAGTTTTACAAAAGGGTCAATATGCGATGTGTCTAGACACATAATGAATGATTTAGCTGCAGTAAGCAGCCTTTAATATACATTGTTGGTGGGAAGGCTGGTTTTGGGAAACCTGTAGCCTTTAGCACAAAGACCTTCGGATCATTTTTTAACAAATGGATTAAAAAAAAAGGACGGCCTGCTTCCTGAGAGTGATTCGTCACCCTCATGCCAGGCAATCCGACAAAAATTGTTTTCTTGATAAATTCCTGTTCAACAAGTTCATCAGGATTAGGAAGATATTTTCATGTTTGTTACTATACACCTTTCATTTAGGAATCATATTGTGGTGTTATAGCTGGGTTTAGATTGTATTATATAATGCATGTCTGCGGCATATAGGCAGATAGACTGGCCACCACAGTCTCAGGTGATGGTGCAAATATCCAGAAGGACTGGGGAGGGGCCACGAGGTTGGGGGTATCATTCCTGAACATATGCTGTTGGGGGTATATTCCTGAACATATGCTGTTAATCTACTTGTATATAGTTACCCTGTTCAAACCTGTACATATCCCCATGTTATATTGTAAGTCCAGTGCAGTGGACAGTTGTGTTGGATGTAAACCTCACTGATACCGAAGAGCGCGGTATATAGGAAAGTTAATAAATAAATAAATCATGAACATATAGCAGCAGCACAGCCATTGGCTCATGGGGGTGGCACAGGCCAGGGTGGATGGACGGGGCTGTGCCAGGGGTGTCATATATGTGGCACACCATGTGCCTGTCCCACACACCCCCATGGTATCTCACACATGTGCATCACATGCAGCGGGCAAGGTGCGGATGCCGGACAGAGAAGGGACAGTTAGATCATGTGATGTGTGTGCCCCAGGTGCATCAGCCATGGGCACGATGCCATGGATGACCATGTCCAGACATAGGGGCATCCATGTAGGCCAAGAATGGTGACTGCCCTCAAACACATCATGCCATATGTGGGTTCAGTGGGGGCATGCAATGTATCGGGGCACTCACTGCACATCTGAGCAAAAGTGGTGGTGGGGCAAGTCCAAAACCTACAACCCCAGGACCCAGAGGCAGTCCACATACCAGCAGACCATGATGATGCTCTGCTTTGGCCAATGTCACAGGTAGGCAATATGCATGATGCACAGGAGCATGGCCTGGACACATTGACCATGTTCGGATGGTATGGGCATGCACAGGGCCATGCCAGCTGCAGCACATATCCCATCCCCTCCCCAATCACTGGCATGTGCCTTGGTTGTTATGGGTGGGATACAGATGTACCAGGCTGTCAGGCAAGGTGTGCCTGGAGAAGGCTGGCACGTGTCAACACACCCCATCTGGATGATGTGCATCAGGCTCATCCCTGTCATCCATGCAGGGCAAAGTTATATAGCATGTAGCATGCCATGGCAATCTCGCACACCCTGGGAGGCCTGTTCAGCAGCTCCCCCCCCCCAGACCAGTCCAGCCAGTTGCAAAGGGGGTAGCCCTGGTCACCTGCAGGGGGAGACAGAACAGCAAACTGTTAAACAGCTGGCATGCTGGTGGGGGGAATGTGTGCCAGATACATAGTAGGCTTTGAACAGCTGATTCATGTCTGTGGACACCATCTGGAGGATTCCAGGGGTGACAGCAGACCACTGTGTGTCCTTGCCCACCACGTGTGCATGGCCACACTCAAAGGTGGCAGGTCCCTGCTGGGGGTAAGCCTGGGCACTATATGGGTGTCTGGTGCCCCTTCCCTGTGCCTGGGCAATGGCAGGCACACTGCTGGGCAGTGGTAGACATGTCTGCATGACACCATGTGCAGGCCTGCTGCTGCCACTCTGCTCACCTGCCTCGGTCCCCTGCTGCATGCATGGGGCCACTGTGCCTGCTGGGCACCGGTGTTGAGTGATCCACTCTTCACCAGGGATCGTCATCTGGCGTTCTCGGTACCTTCGGGACCGATCGATACGACCCAGATCGACTTTCCTGTATCAACAACATCGCCGATACCACCACCGACGTCGGTACCCTCTAGACTTGCATCGATGGACACGCTCCCTTCGATGCCGAGTCTGGAATCGATATCTAGTCTAGATGACTGGGAACCGACGCGTCTCGGAACCGACCCTTATCGTTTCTGGATACGCAGTACCGAGGATATTCACCAAGCGTTTCTGGTTGCCTCGGTACCGCTTGAGCAGCCTCCGATTGCTTCGATGCCGTTACCGTCTCCGATTCCGACTCAGCTACCGGTATCGATGTCGGTTCCTGCAGTTACATCGGCACCATCAATCCTCTCTATGCCTAGTTTGGAATCGATACCTGGCATGGACGATGCAGTACTGACTGCCTCAAATCGTAACTGCCAGTACCACTATCCATCTAGTGGGGTTCTTTTTCTGCACCAGACCAGTACATCCTCTGGTGCTCAGGCTGCTCCTTCAACCTTACCCTGCCCAGGGATAGTTCCCATTGGAGATCCCTCTTTTCAGAAATTTCTCCTTGACATGGCAATATTTCTTGCTATTCCTATCCCTGGCTGTGATCCTACTCGAGGTTCTCCTGCAGAAAAGGAAAATATAATGCTTCCTTTACATCATTCTTTGCAGGATCTTCTTCTGAGAATATGGGAATCACCTTTAAGGGTTTCCTCACCTTCTGTAGCAACTGATGTTCTGTATCAGGTGCCCCCCTCTCCAGGGTTTCAAAAGACTCAACTTCCCCATCATTCCATTGTAGTGGAATCAGCAATGAGGAAGGTAAAAAGCAAGAAGAAGCATTCTTCTTATCCGCCAGGTCGTGCATCTAGAGCACTTGATGCCTTTGGACGTCAAACCTTCCAAACATCTATGCTGGCATCAAGGATTATCTCTTATATTTTTTATATGAGTCTATCTCTCCAGGAGGTCACAAAGAAATTATCTCTTTTGACTCCTTTTCTATCAGAGCCTAAGGCTGCAGACTATTCCTTACTTCTTAGTCATAGCCAGAATCTCTCTTGGTTTCTTTCTCGTGCTTCTCTAGACTCTTTTGAGTCTGTTAGCAGATCCTCTGCTATTGCCATAGGAGCACGTCGTAGAGCCTGGCTCCAGGCTTCAGACTTGAGCAGATGGGCACAACACACACTGGGTAATTCTCCTTGTACTGGAGAAAATCTCTTCAATAAGGAGGCTTTACGTCAGTTTGCTCTCTGCTCCACTGACTTCCCTGGTTCTGGAAACCATCCTAAGCCTTCTTCTTCCCCAGGAGGTAGGAAATGTCCTACCAAACCTTCTTTCCCTAAGAAAAGAAGGTTTCACTCTTCTCCTGTCCATCATCCAGATGTACCCAAGCAGGGGACACCTCGTCCTGGTCTGAAGAATCCAAACTCTAGCCAGTCTGAGCATACCCAGCAACCATAGGTTCCTGAAAGTTGCAACCTACAGTTAACCTCTTCTTAGCAGAAGTTTGTTCACTGTTTTTTTCTTTAACGCTCTACACATGGCTTCCTTTCTTCAGGATGTACTGAGCTGTCAGGATATTCTTGTCTATGGGTTACAGCTTTCTCCTCTTCTTCCTACCAAGAAGAGAAGTTAACTACTATCCGATGATAGTTTCTGTCCCAACATGAACATTTTTTTTTCTTCAGCTGACTCACCATATGGTAAGTCACCCTTCAGTTTCTGTTTTTCTACCCTCTCATCCAGGTTTTCTCCTGATTGAGTGGTACCATACTGTACACCTTTCATTCCAGTGTAGAGTTTTTCTTTGAATAAATTCTCTAGACAGCTTATCAGACAGGGACAGGACTACACCTCTCCCTTTGTCTGTTCTCTCTGTGTTTTCACAGGAAGATTCCATCTGCTGTCTCTTTCAGTTGCTGTTCATGCAGGAGTTCCAGTGATTGATCTACTGGTACTTTTCCATAAGTTTCCAGTCTGTCTAGCCTTAGTAGTGATTCCAAGATAGTCCTCATCTATCTTGGATAATCCTACTCACTTCAGGCTTCTTACATTATCTTCTTTCTGGCCATCTCCATTTCCTTGGATTTGGCAACACAGCTGACCTACAGTCAGTTTTATCTCCTAATTCTCCTGCATAATGCTCTCTGCAATCTTCAGAGAAGCGTTCTACTATGGGCCCTTGCTAGAGAGCATTGAACTTTGTCTCTGATGGCTATTCCATATAGTAGAAAAGGCTTATCAGTCATTTTCCATGACTGTGAGGGTTCTCCACACCCTCTTGTCTCCTGTTATAATACAGGATATAAGCTTTTTCTGCGTGAATGTCCAAGGAGTTTCCCAATACTGCAGGAATATGCTCTTTTTTCCTTACAGCTTGGCCTCATGCTATCCTACTCATCATGGACAGCACATATTCTACTAGTAACACATGATACCCCTGTGTCCCTCCAGTGGGTCATCCTGGTATCTCCCTCTATGCGTTTTCTGTCCATTTACCATGTCAGAGTTCTACAGAACTCACGACTTGCTCTCTACAGACTGATATTATCCTCAGTTTTTTCACGCAACCATCCTGGTTATTTCACTGGATAGCATTCCTGCACCCTCTTAGCCCGGAGGAATAGATTCTCTATATATCTTTTCAAGTAGGTTCCACCTTCTTGTTATTAGATGAATCTTTCTCCTTCACATCTCTCATGTGAATGTTCTTATGGGGCTTAGTTGCAGTCATGTATCTTCAAACTTATATATTCATGTATGTATATATCTCTATTTATTTCTATACATACATATGTCTGTAAGCTGTTTGTGCATGGGTTATGCCCCTATATATATATATCTATATACACATATATATATACATATATATATATATCCCTCTATATATATGTGTATCTGTCGAGATGCTTTTTATAGGTAGATATGTATTACATACTATCTCCCTAACTGTCTCTGCTATAAAGGTTTTTACCATCTTAGAGGTTCCAGACAGTGGGTTTACATATCTTTGTACTGTCTCTCGGTATGTAGGGGCTGTTATGCACAAAACCACTACTGTGGTACTAACAGCTTCCACTTTACTCTAGGACTCGCTATCCCTGAAGCATCATGCTTCAATATCTTTCCTATCTCTCACCAGCTAGGAAAGACAGTGTAGATCTTCAGTAGTTCTGAGGTTTCAGCCCTTCACACATCTGTCCTCCTTGGGAATACGGGCTTTTTTCCATACCCCTTCTTCCCTCCAGGACTGGGCTACTTGTCCAAATCGGTCAGTCTTCCTCTTTTACTCCTCAATGTCAATGACTCTGTAGCTAAAAGAGATTTCAGCTTTTTTCCATAAAGCTTTCCACTGAAGACCTGCCGTTCTTATACTAACCCAGTTGACACCTGGGTCACCTGCCAATTCCAGATTTGGACCTTCACCCTCACTACGTGAGGTCACCTTGAGGATCCTCTACTGAATCTCCAGTAGACTCCATCACGCTCTCTACTTCCTACAATCCAGTAGGTAAGATCCATTTTGTGATTGTTCATTAAATAATTATAATGGTACTTATCATACATACCAAGGACTCCTCTCCTGTAGTCCTTAGCTTTGCTGTTTTCTTACAGCTCCTCTCCTTTCAACTCCTACCCTCCATCCCTCATGGGATGCCGGAGATCCATGTGTGGGAACTTCAGTCCTGATCCAGGGACACACATTTTATGGGATCTCCCCCTGGCATCTCTAGCTAGGGAGTCCCCATATGTGAAGACTCATTCCTGCTTGTTCCTGGAGATAGCACAGTTACTTACCTGTAACAGGTGATCTCTGGGAACAGCAGGAATAAGTCTTCACAACCCTCCCACCTCCCCTAGGAGTTGTATCTATCTATCTTCCTTTCCTCTTTCTCTCCTTTTGTCTCAGCTATGAAACTCAACTGAGGAGAGGCAGTGGAAAAGGCGGGAAGGCAGTGCGCAGGCGCGAGGGATGCTCCCAAAAGCTTTCTGATTGGATGCTGGGGAGCATTCCCGTGCAGGCTCCGTCGGTACTGACGTACCCATATGTGAAGACTTATTCCTGCTGTTCCCAGAGATCACCTGTTACAGGTAAGTAGCTGTGCTTTGTCTCCAGGGTCTGGGGAGGCCAGAACACCTGACCAGCAGATCCTCCACCATGCATTGCACCCTGCCTTCCAGTCTCAGGGTATCATGCATATGCCCACCTAGCAGCCATCTACCACTGATGTGGCACCCCTCAAAGTGTGCATGGATCCATGACTGGCTCAGGACATAGGCATCATGGCAGGAACCTGGATACTTGATGCAAACATCGGTAATCTCGTTGTTCACATTGCAGACAACCTGCACATTGACAGAGTGGTATTATGCCTTCCAGTTGCAGTATGCAGTCTCACTCTGACACAATGGCTGGAGGGTGATGTGGGTGCCGTCCACCACACCAAGGACTGATAGGAAGCCTGCCACAGTGTAGAACTGCATGGTCCAGTGCTGGTCCTGCTGCGCTGTTGCGAAGCAGATGTTCTGTGCCATGGACTGCAGGTAGGCACCCAGGAACTGAGTCAGGCACCATGAGACTGCAGGCTGGCTGAGTCCCCCCCACAGCTGAGAGCACCATCTGGAAGGACCCCATTTCCAGGAAGGCCAGCTCTGTCATCACCTTCAGGTGCACTGGGGTAGGATCACACCTCTGCATGGGGCTCTCCAGCCATGGTACCGTGCCACACATACAACATCACTCATGTCCATATACTGGAACCTCTGCTGTGGGACACGGATGTGGGGGACGCCTGCCCTGGATGTCCTGCACATTGTCCTTTTCTAGCCAGTCAATGCCACAACACTTAGCGGCCATCACGCTCATAGTGCAGTGTCACAGAGAGCTGCAGGTGGCACCGTAACTGTCATGCACTGTGTTGCTCCTGCTGCAAAGCAGTTCGGGCCGGGCCGTGCACAGATGTCTCTGCACCGCATGCGCAGTGGTGCATGTTTATGGACATGCACAGTGGGCATGCACATGCATGTCCATGCACCATAATGTTTGCATGTGGCCTGCTCTCAATATATCCCCTAGCACAAAATTGCCATGCCTACTCCCCTCTGTTGCTGCTGACCGTGCATTCACAGTCCCCTACATTCAGCCAGCCGTGGGAGGTGAACTACTGACCTTCTGCAGGCCATGCACATGCCATCCCCTCTACACTGTGTGGCAGCACTACTTTTCTGGGTGTCCGGGCACAGGTACATGTGCACACGGGCATGGTGACTTCGGTGCAGGGATGTATGTATAGGCATTTTCCGTCATGAACATCCAAATGGCCTGTCCCAGGCTCCCATGCATTGCCTCTGTGACACAGACAGCCCATGTCATGGCACTCAAGGTTGCTACCAGAAAGGCAAGGTTTTCCAAGGATGAGGTGACCCTCATGCTGGAGGAGATCCTCCAGTAGCTACCACAATTGGTGGGGGATGCATCCACATGTGTGGGTGCCTAAGAGAAGCAGCGGCTATGGCTTAATGTGTGCTGCCACATCAATGTCATATATCACTGGATGCGGGGCATCGAGGATGCATAAAGCACAGGTGGCATAAGGTGTGACGTAACTCTACCCAAAAGGCATAGCAAGGGTCCTCGGATGTGATGGGGAGCAGCTGACTGACCTGGAACAGCGCATCTTGCTACAATTAACCCTGCCACCTCAGAGGGGATAGGCCCCCTCAATATATCCCAGGAGCAAGGTACATGTGTGACATGTGTGTCCCTGCCCCTCACCCCATGTACCACCCTCCCACTGTGTGCCTACACACATCTGCACTTAGCCACCAACACTGGCTACCATGGTGTCCCAGTTGTGCCACTGGTGCCAGACGCGCACACTGCTCCATGACTGGGCTATGTGTCGGGGGCATTGGCAGCATGGCTGCCAGCTGGTGGTGGCAGGGCTGAGTACACAGGACACCAGGGTATGTGTCTATGCATGAGCCTCTGTGCTCCTCTAGCTCCACACAGGGGAAAAGGGCGTGTCGTATATTATCGCAATGGCCCTTCACAGCCTGTGTTGCCCTGTGCCCCACCCACATAGCTACGGTACTGTCATTCCATCGGTTGCACCATTGCCAGTTGCAGGTGTGACCCACAGTATTGTCTGTGTCTTCACAGGTAACCCTGCTATAGCTCCACAGGCATAAGAACATAAGATATGCTATACTGGGTCAGACCAAGGTCCATCAAGCCCAGTATCCTATTTCCAACAGTGGCCAATCTAGGTCATACGTACCTAGCAGTTTCCCCAAAAGACACAGGTTCCACAATGCTTGTATTGGGTCAAGCATTGATATCTTGGGTCCCTTCTTAATAATGGTTTATGGACCTTTCCTCCAGGAACTTGTCCAAACCTTTTTTAAACCCAGCTACACTAACAGCCTTTACTACATCCTCCGGTAACAAATTCCAGAGTTTGATTATACGTTGAGTGAAAAAATATTTTCTTTTATTAGTCTTAAATAGTTTACCTTGTAGCTTCATTGCATGTCCCCTAGTCTTTCTATATTCTGATAACATAACCAATCGATTTACGTTTACCCATTCCACTCCGTTCATTAATTTATAGACTTCTATCATATCTCCCCTCAGCCGTCTCTTTTCCAGGTTAAAGAGCCCTAACCTTTTTAGCCTTTCTTCATTGTGGTATCCTTCCATCCCCTTTACCATTTTGGTGGTTCTTCTCTGAACCTTTTCTAATAACGCTATATCATTTTTAAGACCAGAATTGCACACAATATTCAATGTGTGGTCTCACCACGGAATGATATAGAGGCATTATAATATCCTTTGTTTTATTTTCTATTCCTTTCCTTATGATACCAAGCTTTCTATTTGCTCTCTTGGCCACTGCTGCAGACTTGGCTGAGGGTTATAACATGTTATCCACAATGACGCCTAAATCTTTTTCCTGGGTGGTGGTTCCTAATGTGGAACCTTGCATCGTGTAACCATAGTTTGGGTTGTTCTTATTTATTTATTTATTTTTATTTATTACAAGCTTTTATATACCGCACTATTTGGGATCAGCGCGGTTTACAGTACAACAAAAGACCAGAACAACATGTTGTTTGGTTTTACATTGAACAGGAGAACGAACTAGGATAATACATGGGGAAAATTTAACTGAAACAATTTACAAAGTATTTACATGTACATATAACAGTATTCTTCCCTAGGTGCATAACTTTGCACTTGTCCACATTAAATTTCATCTGCCATTTTGATGCCGAGACTTCCAATTTATCAAGATCCTCTTGCAATTTTCCACAATCCTCTTGGGTTTTAACAACTTTAAATAGTTTTGTGTCATCTGCAAATTTGATAACCTCACTCGTTATTCCACTTTCCAGGTCATTTATGAATATGTCAAAAAGCAGCGGACCCAGCACAGATCCCTGGGGTACACCACTATTCACTTTTCTCCATTGGGAAAATTGCCCATTTAGCCCAACCCTCTGCTTTCTATCTTTTAACCAGTTCCTGATCCACAGTAGTACACTGCCTCCTATCCCATGACTCTTTAGTTTTGCCAAATGTCTCTGATGAGGGACCTTGTCAAAGGCTTTCTGAAAGTCCAGATACACTATATCAACGACTCACCTTTGTCCACCTGTTTATTCACACTTTCAAAAAAACATAACAGATTAGTAAGACAAGATCTTCCTTGTCTAAAGCCATGTTGGCTGTCTCCCATTAGGCCATGACTATCTACATGCTGAGTAATTTTATTCTTTATGATGGTTTCTACCATTTTTCCCGGTACTGACGTCAGGCTCACCGTTCTGTAGTTTCCCGGATCACCCCTGGAACCCTTTTTAAAAATTGGTGTTACGTTCGCCATCCTCCAATCTTCAGGTATTACAGATGATTTTAATGATAGTTCACAGATTACTAATAGCAGGTCTGCAATCTCATATTTCAGTTCTTTCAACACCTTTGGATTTGCTCTGCAGACAGTGTACATGGAGGATGCCATGGGGGGTCATGAGGCCACAGAAGATACCCCACTGACATGCACCACTGCTGATGCCACACTGCAGCAGCCACACGATGTCCCAGGCCCAGATGATATGAGATCCATGTCCCCTCCCCATCACCTCCACCATAGCACACTCTTGACAAAGGTAATGACCAGGAGGGGCATGCCCACAGGGGTGAACAGCATCAGCTGTGTCAATATGCTGAACATCTGCTTGCACACAGCACCACCCAGCAGGCATGTACTGAGCAATAGCTGGAGCAGCTGTGACAGTCCACAGCATTGCAGGAAAGGCATGCCATGGCCTTGGAGCAGCTGGCCATGGCAACCAGCACCCTCCAGGCAACTATGATGGAGATCCTGATGGAGCTGTGGCATGTTTCTGACCAGTCCATCCTTGTAACACTCCCTGCATGCTCCATTGTGCCTCCTGTGGGTTCTGGACAGGGGTATGGAGCAGTAGGCTCCAAAGCTGCACCATCCTCAGCAGCATGTGCACCTGCACCTCTGCAGCCAGGCACCAGTGATTTCACAACACGGGCCTCAGCACGTACCCATCCCATGGTTGCTCTGCCCACCACACAGACACTCACTCTCCTTGGACCTGTTCCAAGGGGCACAGGTCCACAGATGTTGTTTCCCCTATTTCATGAGGGTGCAATGGAATCAGGCAGCACAAGCTGTGACACCTCTGGGTCCGAGGAAATGCCACCATGCACACCTGTGACCATGGTGATGGAGGAACAGGTGCATGTGCCCTCAGGGAAGCGGAGAGGCTAGGGCCAGGCATGAGGGAGGGGCACAGGAATGTCATATAGCAGCAGGATTGAGCTGCAGAATGCTTGTTGTGTGGACCTGGGTCCCAAGGAGATGCACAGGTGGTGTGGGTATGTGCAGGGATGTTCAGGGTGGATGTCAGTCATGTTCCAGGGCTGTCTAACATTGTGCCATGTGGGTGGGCATGTGTGGAGATCCATTGTGCCATGTGTGGGTGGGCATGTGTGGGGATCCATTGTGCCATGTGGGTGGCTTTGTGGGGATCCACGGGGTGGTACTGCCTCATAAGTCTGGCATTGGGTATCTACAGTGGACACGAAACTCAGCTTGACATGGACACCTCTGATCATGTATTGCTGTGTGACTCACACATGTATATGTCTACAGTGTCCATACACTGCCCAGCCCAGGATACTGGTGTGTGTTGCAGCGGGCTGCTGGCCGATGCCCCTCTGTGCCACCTCATGGGGTATTGCAGGGGGCATTTGCCATCATCAACACATGCGTGGGGCACCTGTCCGTGCTGTGCCCATTCTCACATTTGTCAAGCCCTCCTCTCATCTCTGTTCGATTAGGAACACATCCACTTCTATAAAATATGATACTTGCCCTGGGGCACCCTCCACACCTGATCCTGCTAGGGTGTTGGGACAGGTAGGTGGGTATTGAGGTGCCTTGTCATTCATCTGGTCCAATTACTCTGGCCACTTGCATTTTCATTGGCCTACGGTGTTGGGTCAGGTCAGCCATGTGCTGTGTCACGCCAGCCTCCATTCTAGCTCTTTTCATCCATGGCTCTCATTCGCCCTGACCAAGCATGGGTTACACGCAGGGGGCCATTGGTGTGTTCAGAACACAGACACCATATATTTTACACCTGCAAATCTGTCAGTCCACTATGACACACTGTGTATGGTGCATGGGTGTGGTTTCCTCCTACTATCCTCTACTGCATGTGTCCACATATGTCAGCCGCATACTGCTACTCTACATCTGGATCACATCATTCGTACACAGCTCGTTCGGGAATAGACTTTCTACGTCAAGGCAACTGGCCATGCCCCTGTTCCACCCTCTCTCACCCACGTTCTTAACTCCCTGTGCATTGCAGGATTTCATTTTTTTATTTAACAGGTTTTTTATATTGCTTTATCATTTCAGTCAAAGCACTTTACATCTGTTTCACTGCAGTCACACCTTGGACATCTCTCCAGCTGTATCACGTATCCATGTCACAGCTCTGGTATGTAGTGTTCTCTCAGACCATGGCTGTGATTTTTGACATTAGGTGTCTATCCTCCACTGGCAGTTGTCATCTGTGTCTTTCAGGCCTTCCCCCGGGTGCTATATATTTGGTAACATGATCACGGTGGAACATTTCACAGTTGTGGGGCACTGCTCTTTCTCTCTGCATCCTCTTTACCTATTTATTTGTTACATGTATGCCTTGTGGCACACATCTTCACAGACATGTTTAGGAGGTTGTTTCAGAGGTGTGCCACGTCACAGCAGCAACAGTGGCATATGTGGACTGCCATTTACATGGTTTGCCCTCTTTGCTGTCACATTGCTGTCAGGCAGCGTACCATGTTCACATTCCCCGGAGGGGGGATGTGGGCACTCCAAAGGGACAGGCCAACAGTGTGGACATGGTTCCCCTGGTCACTTATCATGCTACGGTTGCATTATGTGCATGTCCGGCCCAGAGACATGTCTGTAGTGCACATGGTGACCATTTGCACCCAACACCGCATCCATGGGTGAGCATGTGTGTGGAGACATGTTCTATGGGGCTTGTGCAGGTGCTCTTCAGCCGCCCCAGCCCATGGATATGGGGAATGGTTTGGGACATCCACATGCATACCATATTCTGGACGTTTCCAATCCTACATGTCCCATTGCTGTACCCACTGACGCCATGCCCCTTGGGTAGAACATGCATCTCCTAGGCTGGCCATCACAGCCAGCAGTATGTTGATGCACAGTGGACATTACTATTACTGTGCAATTGCAGCTGCATCAGTCTGGTCATGTCTCGGTCCCCTCATGCGCTGTGGGCCACTGGCTAGGCCCAGCATACATCTGTGTGAGATTCGCAATTGCAAATATCAATATGTATGCTGGGACATAACTACCATCACACGATATATCGCATTCTGGGCCGGTCTTGTGATTTCCACTATGGCCATCTGTACAGACCCATCTTCGTGGCTTCAGGTGGACACTCATCCTCACTACTACCTGATCAACAGCACACTGTGCATTAGTGCTGTTTGCAGTGTTGGGTGCCCTTATTATGGGGTCCCCTGTCTTTGCCACACTTATCTTTGGACATTTGTTGTGGTGGGCCCTCTGTGGCTTTGCATGCTTCAGCACACTGACACCTGGTAACACTGTGCTCAGCCATACTGTCCAGATACTGTCCAGGCTTTCATGTGCCACCTGCCCTGCTGATGCCCAAACCAGCTCCCCCCAGTGCACCCCTCATACCTCACCCACACCCTCTCTCAATTTATGCAACATGTTTCCGTGGGGGGGCTGCCCAGTACCTGTACATACACACATGGGGTACCAGGGCTACATATCCGTTCTTCTGATCTCACCCCAAAGGGTGTCCTTTTTCTGTTCACATTCATACTCTCCCTGACTCTGAAGTTCCATCTAAGTGCCTAGTTTTGTTGGCATCCTGTGGATTGTCTCATTTGCCACAAACAGCACATAAATATATGGCATGATTAGACACTGGTATTCTTAGTGGTATTGCTGCACATCTGTTTAGTTATGTTTCTTTGTCTGACAGTGGTCACTCAGTTCAGTCCCAGTACCTTCTGAACGCATCTTGTATTTGTCCTGTCTGCGGTTGCGCCACTTCAAACCCAACCTATCACATCCATTCACCTCTATGGGACGATTGCAGGGCAGAGCTGGATTTTTTCTAAGTCAGAGCTTTATACCTGGTTTCAGCAGGTCTGACATGAACATTTCCAGATTACACATCATACGTACATGGCCCATTCGGGAATAGGCTTTCTACATCAAGGCAACTGGCCATGCCCCTGTTCCGCCCTCTCCCACCCACGTTCTTAACTCCCCATGCATTGCAGGATTTCATTTCTTTATTTAACAGTTTTTTTATATAGTTTTATCATTTCAGTCAAAGCACTTTACCTTGTAACTTAAACTTGGTAATGTACATTAAAAAAAGGACATTAATAACTTGGATTTTTCTGAGGCAATGGAGGGTTAAGTGATTTGCCCAAGGCCACAAAGAGTGCTAGAGGGAATCAAACTCTGGTTACTTGGTTCCCAAGCCAGTGCTCTCTAACCAGTAGGCTACTTCTCCATTCTGAAAAGATTAACCAATACATAGAGAAGGGTTGAGACCTATATGGGGATTATGATGTGAAATTTTGTTTGATACACCTCTGAATGACATAAGAACATAAGAAATGCCATACTGAGTCAGACCAAGGTCCATCAAGCCCAGTATCCTGTTTCCAACAGTGGCCAATCCAGGTCACAAGTACCTGGCACGTTCCCAAAAAGATACATAGGTTCCACAATGCTTGATCCAGGGTAAGCCGTGGATTTCCCGGGTCCTCTTTAATAATAGTTTATAGACCTTTCCTCCAGGAATTTGTCAAAACTATTTTTAAACCCAGCTACACTAACAGCTTTTACTATATCCTCTGGTAGCGAATTCCAGAGTTTGATTATGCATTGAGTAAAAACATATTTTCTCTTATTAGTCTTAAATGGGTTACATTGTAGCTTCCCCTAGTCGTTCTACTTTTTGATGGCGTAAACAACCGACCTACGTTTACCAATTCCACTCCATTTCCTTAATTTATAGACCTCTATCATATCTCCTCTTAGCCATCTCTTTTCCAAGTTGAAGATCCCTAACCTTTTAAGCCTTTCCTCATAGGGTTGTTGGTTGACTTAAGACTGAATCAATGGCATTTAGGGTTTGAGAAGCAGATTTGGATCAAATTGGACTTTAGTTTGCTGACAGTGTTGTTTTTCCTTTTCTTCTTTCTCTTACAGCTGTACTAGCTGACCAGTAGTCAGGTACCCAATGCTAAGGTCCAGATGGCTCTTTAAAATTTAGTTCTAATATGGTCACTTGGGTGGCTTTGCCTTTCTTATCTATGAGTTAGTTGCTGCACTATTTCTTATGTCATTGAGGTCAAGGATCCTAATGTGATCGGGTGGGTGTGAGTGCGAGCAGAATGAGAGATGAGTGTAAAAAGAAAGACAAGTAGGTAATGCATTTGGGAGTGAACATTTAGAGTGACTACTGTTGAATACATGATAAGTACTAGGGAAGCGAGAGTGTTGGTAGCCAGCACCAGTGGCTGAGTGGGAGTTGGAATTAATGGATGTGGTGTTTGGTGACTGAGTGTAAGCTTAAGGTGCATTATGCTGCTGTGGATAAAGTGCTGGTGAGGATAATGGGAAACGGGCTGAGCCTGTTGATTTAGCTGCTATTGGGGTTCTGTGTTTGTGGATGTGAATAGAAGGGAGGTGGAATAAGAAAATTATGTCAGAGATGTTTAGTGAGGCATCCCATTGAGTATGATTGTCTCTCTAAGATGCATGACTGTGTTTTGTATAGGGCTGCTGGCAGGTTTTCAGCTGGCCTGGCCAGTTTTTATATGGCCAGGCTGGCTGCTGGAAGTTAGAACTGGCAATAGAAAGGTTGTTTATTTTTGTGATGGAACTGGATGTAGTAGGAAGTTAACAAAAAAATCCCAGCATTGAATATCTTTGATTCAAACTCCAGGGCCCTAGTTGGCAGCGCACAAATGCACAGGCGGCTACAGTTATGATAGACTCTTGGTTCACAGTAGTATGCTCATAAGCTTTCTTTTACCACATGCTGCAGGCATGGCAAGCACATGCTGCAACAGGAGAGAGGACTGGGGACTCGAGAGCAGTAGTCTCAGACTCCACATAGTTCCGTTCATTGGCTGCTACCAAGGAGAAAAACTCATTGCAAGCAAATCTGCAAAGAAAGATCTGCCATCAGCTGCCCAACTCCCAATTGCCAGTAGAATAAAATACAAATCCATAATGACCATTTTCAAACTAATTAATAATATAGCACCCTCTTACCTCACATCTCTAATCCACTTCCATCAAGACACCAGATCCAGAAGAGGTAACAACCAGAATAGTCTCTCAGTCCCAACCTCATTCCGCAAGACTAAACAAACAATGAATAATAGGGCTTACACATATGTAGCCCCCACCTAATGGAACTCTCTCTCGGAAGCTTTGAGAGCAATTAAAGACCTCCAAACTTTCCGAAAAGTTACATTACAACAATCCCAATCGCATCTACAATCAAAATTCCAACCACACCCCTACCACACAGCACCCTAACTCTACCACCTCCCCCAAATTAACCTACACCCCACCACCAATCAATATTAGAACTTGCTATGTACCAACATGCAAACTGTTGTATATATGTTGTTATCATGTACACTCATTACTACTCGTAATGATGTGCAAATGTTTCACAGTTGTATTGTAAATAGTTAATTGTTATACTGTAAACTCAACTACTATGTTCGATATATACTGTTAGTTCCAATATAAACCGCCCCTGATCTCCGGAAGGGGCGGTATAGAAAAACGTTCCCAATAAATAAATAAAAACAGGTAAACTGCTCAACAGTGAATAGTCAGACTTGGTCAAATATGCCAGCCAGCCATAGAGGTGGCCCTGCTGGGCTGGCCAATCTGCTCATCATATTGAGATCACTGTAGTTTTGCTGTGTGTTGTGTGAGTGTGATTAACTAAGCCCAGAAACTCAGTTTTCAACCTGCCAAGGCAACCCAGCGTGTGTGTGTAATATTTCTGCAATGCAGGTGTGCAACATAAGCTGCAGAGTATGTTGCTGACTGATGCTGCAATTGCTATAATACTGGCACTGGCCTGCATCTAGCATAGCACCGCTGCCTGCCACCACTCAATGAGGCATCATATCCAAAGGCCCCTTCCCCTTTACCTTTTCAGAGTCAGCTAGCCCCTCTCCAGTTGTGCTGCTGAGCTACCTTGTGTGAGAGTGTATCAGTATTAAGTTAGCAAGTGACTTGGAATAAAGTGCTGCCTAGACACTTTTGTCTAACTGCAACTCTCCAAGAAGTGTGCGCACCATGGCCCAAGTCTCAATAAGTCTTCTTTCCTCCTCCTTCTCTGTATCCACATGGCCATTGGCTGCACCCTGCCCTTGCCAAGGACTGGATACCAGAGCAACGTGTAAGCAGGTTCTGTATTCCAAGCAGCGAGTCCACTTATCTGAGCTCTCCAGGACAACAATAACAACAAAGGTCTTATTAATTGTTGCAACTTTCAAATAAAGAAAAAGATTGAAGAAGTGCCTTGAGGCTAAGATGCAGCAGCAGCAGCATTAGAAGGTGATAGGGACGCAGAAGTGGAATGTTGGACATGTCATGGAGGAAGAATAAGGATGAGGTTATGGAGAAATGCTGGACAAAGGGGGATGGGAACACAAAGAAAGGTGCTGGATGAAAGGAGATAGGAAGACAATGGATGGGAGAAAAAGAAAGAGAGGGAGATGCTAAATATGGGGGAAAGTAAGGAGAGAATTCATGAAAGACTATGGAAAGAGAGAGGGATTAAGAACAGGAGGGCTGGGGTGAGAGAAAGAGATGGAAAGCTGTGGATAGATGCAATAAAAAGAGAGAAATTCAGGAATTGTTGGTAAGTAGGGTTGAAATCTGGATAGAGTGGCAGAAGAGTAAATAGAAGAAAACTGAAGGAAGAGATCAATCTTAGAGATCCGTGTAAGAGAGGAAATGAAGATGGGAGGAGAAAAAATGGCAAATGGACAAGAGATCCTGGAATGGGAGTTAAGACAGAGGAAGCAGAAACCAGAGACTGGGACCAACATAATTAGACAAATGAACAGCCAACAAAGGTAGAAAAATACTTTTATTTTCTATTTAATGACTGGAATACATCTGCTTTTGTATAATTTGTATCTGCCAGTGCTGGTATTAGACATGGCTATAGCCCATGGCAGAAATTTGAAAAAGGGCCCACAGTTTGCTAGCAGGTTGTGCTTTCTTCACCTTCATGCAGACCTGAAACCCTTTCTAGTCTGGGGGCCCAGTGCATTTATCCTAGTTGCACCCAGGGCTGGCCTGTCCACTAGGCAAGCTAGCGGCCGCCTAGGGTGGCCAATCCAAGTAGGCAGCTTTGTGCCGCCGCAATATTGCCTGCGGCAAGCCATGTGCTTCAGCACACATGACCTGCCACTTCTGATTCCCCTCCAATGCAACTTACTGTCAGAGTGTGGTCAGAAATGGCAGGCTATGTGTGCTGAAACACAGGCCTGCTACGGGCAAGAAAGCGGCGGCACAAAGCCGCCACTTTTAAAATACTGCCGCTGCCACCCGCTTCCCCCCACAAGATGGAATTGGTGGCAGCGGGGGATGGCGGCATGGCTCGGTGGGGGGTGGCTTGGTGCAGGGTGGGGGTGGGGGTGGCATAGCCGGGGTTTCTGCCTGGGATAGCAGAAACCCTTGGGCCAGCTCTGGTGCATTCCCCTAATGCCACCCTTGACATCTGCTGTCTATGTTTTGCAAAGTACAGGGGGAAATGCATCTCTTTCTATTTTTCTAGTGTTGTACTACATGAAGAATCTAGCTTAGTGGGATTTCAATGTAATTTTTGTCTATATATTTCCATTTTAGTTTGTGGTCACTTATTCAGTATTCAATGAGAATTCTTCTATGCTCTGTGTATGTGACTGAGGACAGGAATTCTGTTAGCATAATATTCTACATAACGATCTGTAGTAATCTGGCTTGTTCAATTTTCCTAGTATGTGTTTCGATGTTCTAGAGCACACTCATATTTGTGGTGCTTCCGTGTTGTGTGAATTTTGGAAGTTAGTGCTGGCATGATAGAATTATTCTAGGTCCTGAACGATTTTTTTGTAGAGCTTTTATTACTGAGAGGGTTTATACTGCTATTACTGAGATTATGCTAGAATCAGACTTTTCTTTATGTATGGTAAATTCTATGGATCCTGCCTCTGCTCTGCACCCAGTGTTTGTGGAGGAACCACTGGTTTCTGTGGATGCAAAATATATATTTGGATTTAGTACTGTATGGGGAGCATATGTATGCTGAGGGACTGAGAAGACTGTGGCTCAGCAGGGGCTGAGGTCTGTACTGCAGCTCTTATTGCAGTTCTTTATTGAGGGCTGGACAGAGGGTTGAGAAGGGGTGGAGCATGGGGTGGGGCATGGACAGAGCTCAGGCAGTGGAAGGTGGAGGGTTTTTTTCTTTCAAAAAGTTGGCAATCCTAGTTTTATATGAGTCGGGCTATCTGTTATAGTCATTATTATGTGCTGTGCATGGTTTATTTGCAATTTCATGGAGCCCTCTTATTGTTACACCAGTGTAATGGGGTTATAGACGTGCCTCTCTACTGCCAATACCTGGGATGTTATTATCAAAAAATATTTTTTGGTTATATCAACTGAATGGATATATTATGGGCAGGGATGAATGGCAAATTATTTCATGGAATGCTAAGGGTTTAAATAGCCCAAAGAGGAAGAAGATTTTGCTATACTTGTATAGAACCAAGCTAAATATCATCCTTCTACAAAAGACACACCTGAATTGTAAATATTCTCTTAAATTGACAGAGAACTATAAGGTTGTTGCTTTTTCAGGGGTGGTAGGGAAAAATGAAGTTGAAATCTTGGTGAGAAGGGTCCTATCTTCCTTGATATCGTCCCAGAGAGCAGATATCCAAGGGAGATGGTAGGTGTTGACTATTCAAGTAGGGGAGGGCTATATCAACTATGATGTTAATAAATATACAGCCCTGCAACATTTTATAATAGCCATTTTCCTCATATAAACCATGCTTTCCACATGAAAAATGCTTTATAAAATTACCCCAAATGAGTGCCACTCTCCTGCCCAGAAAAGTCTTGTCTTACTAATCTGTTATATTTTTTTGAAGGTGCAAATAAACAGGTAGACAACGGTGAGCCGGTTGATATAGTGTACCTGGATTTTCAGAAAGGCTTTGACAAGGTCCTTCATCAGAGACTCTTGGCAAAATTAAAAAAAGTCATGGGACAGGAGGCAGTGTACTACTGTGAATCATAAACTGGTTAAAAGATAGAAAGCAGAGAGTAGGGCTAAATGGCCAATTTTCTCAATGGAGAAAGGTCAATAGCGGAGTACTCCAGGGATCTATGCTGGGCTCGCTGCTTTTTAACATATTTATAGATGACCTGGAAATGGGAATAACGGGGGAGGTGATCAAATCTGCAGATGACACAAAACTATTCAAAGTTGTTAAAAGACAAGAGGATTGTGAAAAATTGCAAGAGGACATTGATAAATTTGAAGACTGGATGTCCAAATGGCAGATGAAATTTAATGTGGACAAGTGCAAAGTTATGCACCTAGGAAAGAACAACCCAAACTATGGTTAGACAATGCAAGGTTCCACATTAGAACCACCACCCAGGAAAATGATATAGGTGTGAATGTGAATAATACATTGAAATCCTCCGCCTAGTGTGCACCAGCAGCTAAGAAAGGAAATAGAATGCTAGCAATCAGAAGGAAAAGAATGGAGAATAATATGAAGGATATTATAATGCTTCTGTATTGCTCCGTGGTGTAACCACACCTTGAATATTGTGTGCAATTCTGGTCGCCATATCTTAAAAAAAATATAGCAGAATTAGAAAAGGTACAGAAAAGAGCCACCAAAATGATAAAGGGGATGGAAGAATATCCCTATGAGGAAAAGCTTAAAAGGTTAGGTCTCTTCACTTGGAAAAGAAACTGGTAAGGGGAGTTATGATAGAGGTCTATAAATTAATGAATGGAGTGGAATAGGTAAATGTAGATCACTTGTTTATGCCATCAAAAAGTAGAAAGACCAAGGGACATATAATGAAGTTACAATATAACCCATTTAAGACTAATAAGAAAAAGCATAGTTACTCACCTGTAGTAGATGTTCTCCGGGAACAACAGGAATAAGTCCTCATTTATGGGTGACGTCACCGATGGAGACCACTCGGGAACATTCCCCCAGCTTACATAGGAAGCTTTTGGGAGGTCAACCACGCATGCATGCCAGTCTTTCCGCCCTAAAGGAGCCATTATACCTCAGTAGGATGACATACTGTAGCTTAATCAAGCCCAAAAAAGTAAACAACTCCACGCGGAGGAGGGAGGGTACTGAAGGCTGATTCCTGCTGTTCCCAAAAAGCACCCGCTACAGGTGAGTAACGATGCTTTCTCCAACCAAGCAAGAATGCAGTCCTCACTTATGGGACTCCCAAGCTACAGGCTACAGAAAAAACCTGTAAAAAGCCCAATGTGGCAACCGGAAAAAACAAACTGAGAAAAACAGGATACATAAGTGCTGAAAGTTCCGAGAGTCATCACCTGGCACAGCATGAACAATAGATCAACTCAATGGTAACCTGAACAGAGAGTAGGGCTGGTAGGAAGGAGTTGCTCTAAGTCCTAAATAGGTGCCGGAGTACGACTGGCCAAAGTTGCTATCACACTGGGAATCTCTATCCAGACAGTAATGGGCTGTAAAGGTGTGGATGGAAGACCATGTAGCAGCCTGACAGATCTCCCTCGTGGAGATTGAGCGCAGGTTAGCCACAGAAGCTGCCATAACTTGGACATTATGTGCCATGTCATGGCTTTCCAAATTGAGCTCAAAGGAAATGCAGTCCACCACCCAAATGGGAAGGTTGCATTTGGAGACTGCCATTCTCAGTCTATTGGGATGAAATGACACAAAGAGCTGGGAGGAACGGCGATGGGCTATCATACATTCAAAGTCGAAAGCCAGTGTTCTCTTGCAATCCAAAGTGTGAAGAGAGGCCTCTGCCCTGTTGGTGTGAGGCTTGTGGAAAAAGGTGGGAAGTACCACCAACTCATTGAAATGAAATGCAGAAACTACCTTAGGAAGGAACTTAGGGTGAATGCGAAGGACCATCCTATTCTTATGAAACCTAGTGTATGGCGGGCATGCCACCAGCACTTGCAGCTCACTGACTCTGTACACAGAGGTGAGTGCTATCAAAAAGATGACCTTCAAGGTAAGAAATTTAAGCGAACAGGAGGCAAGCAGTTCAAAAGGGGGAGTAAGCAGCTGCCCCAACAACACGTTAAGGTACTATGCCACTGGCAGTGGTCAAACCGGGGGATGAGACAACAAAAGACCTTTCATGAAGCATCCTGCAAGTAGGTGAGCAGAGAGAGGCTTATCAGCTACAGCATGATGGTAAATGGCTATAGAGCTCAGATGCACTCTCATGGAGTTGGATTTAAGGCCAGCGTCAGCGAGGCGGAGCAGGTAAGTGTGGACCATGTCCACTGGGCAGGAGAAAAGGTCAAGAGCCTCTTCCAGTAGGCAGAAAGGTGCATGTATCCATGCTGTGAGTGAGAGGGATTTGATGTTGGGATGGAGTAGAGAACCCCTGCCCTGAGAGATGAGGTCCAGAGCACAACCAAGTCAGAGAGGCTGTTTCCAGGACAGGCAAAATATTAGGGGAAACCAGAGTTGCCTGGACCAGTAAAGCACTATGAGGATCATGCTGGTGCCATCCGCCTGAAGCTTGAAGAGTGTCTTGGCCACCAAGGGAGTTGGTGGGTAGGCATAGAGGAGACCTCTGCCCCAATTCAGGAGAAGAGCGTCGGAGGCTATCCGATTGTGGCATGGTACTCTGGAGCAAAACTGTGGCAGCTAGTTGTTGTGAGGAATGGCAAAGAGATCTATGGATGGTGTGCCGCACATCTGGAAGATGTGTTGGGCCACTTGCTTGTTGAGGGTCCACTTGTATGGTTGAAGAATTCTGCTGAGTCAATCTGCCAAAACAGTGAGCACTTCTGGCAGGTTCAACGCCCCCAGGGAGCATGCCGTGTGAAGAGGCGGACTTCCAGTGCTGGACTGTCTCCCAACAGAGGAGGTACAAGCCTTTGCTACCTGTTTGCTGATATAGAACATGGCTACTTGGTTGTCCATGTGTATGAGGACAACCTGGTGGAGAGGTGTTGCTGAAACACCCAAAGGGTATTGACTATGGCTCGAAGTTCCAGGAAGTTGATTTGATAGAGGCTCTCCCGAGCCATCCAGAGACCTTGTATGCACAGGCCATCTAGATGAGCTCCCCAGCACAGTTTGGGGGCATCCATCGTCAGGATCATGTATGATTTTCTCCCAGTTGGTGAGAGGTCTTACGTGTGCACTAGGTGCAAGGAGCTCTTTGCTCTCAGGGAACGAGTCCGTTCTCTAGAGGCTAGAGTAGCAGACTTGGAAAACATAAGAAAGACAGAGAGATACATAGACGAGACCTACAGGGATATAGTCCTGAAGTCCCACCTCCAGTCTGGCAGCATCCCTGTTACCATGGAGGAGAGAGGTCAAGTGACAGGAGAGCATCACCCTGGTGTGGCAGGAAGTGATCCTGTAACTAGGACCTGTCCTCCAGGTGATGTAAAACCCTCTCGCACCGAGGAAGTTTCTCCAGGGCCTTGTGCCCATGAGGGAAGGGTTAGGAGAGCCGTTATAGTTGGTGATTCGATCATTAGGCATGTAGATAGCTGGGTGGCTGGTGGACGTGAGGATCGCCTGGTAACATGCCTGCCTGGTGCGAAGGTAGCAGACCTCACGCACTACCTAGATAAGGTCTTAGATAGTGATGGGGAGGAGTCTTCTGTCTTGGTACATGTTGGTACCAATGACATAGGAAAATGTGGTAGGGAGGTTCTGGAGGCTAAATTTGGGATTTTAGGTAGGAAGTTGAAATCCAGAACTTCTAGGGTAGCGTTCTCCGAAATGCTTCCCGTTCCACGTGCAGGACCCAAAAGGCAGGCAGAGCTCCGGAGTCTCAACGCATGGATGAGACAATGGTGCAGAGATGAGGGTTTTGGATTTGTTAGGAACTGGGGAACATTCTGGGGAAAGGAGGGGCTCTTACAAAGGGATGGGCTTCACCTTAACCGGGATGGAACCAAGCTGCTGGCATTAACCTTTAAAAAGGAGATAGAACAGCTTTTAAACTAGATAATAGGGGAAAGCCAACAGTCGCCCAAGAGCGGATGGTTCGGAAGAATGTATCCTTGAAGGATACTACCAAAAGAAGAGAGGTTCCAAAAAAGAGTAAAGTAGCCCAAATGCCCTCGAGTATGGAGCAGACAGAGCTTAAAGATACCAAATTACCCATGTCTACCAATAGCCAAATTAATATGAATAAAATACAGTCTCTAAAATGCTTGTATGCAAATGCTAGAAGTCTAAAACATAAGATGGGAGAGTTAGAATATATAGCACTAAATGAGAGGCTAGATATGATTGGAATATCAGAGACATGGTGGAAGGAGGACAACCAGTTGGACACTGTGATACCTGGGTACAAACTATATCATAATGATAGAGCTGATCAAATTGGTGGAGGGTTGCGCTCTATGTTAGAGAGGGCATTGAGTCATAAAGGATTAAAGTTTTGCAGGAAACAAAATTTGCTGTAGAATCTCTATGGATTGAAATTCCATGTAAAAAGGGGAAGGCGATGGCAGTGGGGGTGTACTATCGACCGCCTGGCCAGAATGAACAAATGGATGATGAAATGCTCAAAGAAATCAAGGAAGCTAACAAAAGTCACAGCAGAGTACTAATAATGGGTGATTTCAATTACCCCGGTATCGACTGGGTCAGTGTCACGGCAGGACATGCTAGGGAGTTAACGTTCCTAGATGACATAAATGACTGCTTCTTGGAGCAGCTGGTTCATGAACCGACCAGAGGGGAAGCCATATTAGACCTAGTCCTTAGTGGAACACCAGATCTAGTGCAGGAGATAAGGGTGTTGGGGCCACTTGGCAATAGTGATCATAGCATGATCGCCTTTGATTTAATTAGTGGAGGAGGGATAGTAAGGAAATCCACAGTACTACCTTTTAACTTTCGAAAGGGAGACTATGATAAAGTGAGGAAAATAGTTAAGAAAAAACTAAAAGGAGCAGTTGCAAAGGTTAAAGACTTACATCAAGCTTGGGTGTTGTTGAAAAATACTATTTTGGAAGCCCAGACCAGCTGTATTCCACGCTTTAAGAAAAGTGGAAGGAAGTCCAAAAAAACTGCCAGCATGGTTTAAAAGTGAGGTCAGAGAGGCTGTTGTTGCAAAAAAGCATCTTTCAGGAAATGGAAAAAAGAGCCAAACGACGAAACCTGGAAACAGCACAAGCACTGGCAGGTCAAATGCAAGGCATTGATAAAGCAGGCAAAGGGAGAATTTGAGAAGAAGCTTGCTGTGGAAGCATAAAGGCAAAATAAAGATTTTTTCAAGTACATTCGTAGCAAAAAACCTGTGAGAGACTCAGTTGGTCCATTAGATGATGGAGGAGTTAAAGGGGCACTAAAAGGCGACAAGGCGATAGCGGAGAGACTGAATGAATTCTTTGCTTCGGTCTTTACTGAGGAAGATGTGGGGATGTTATCCATGACTGAAGTGGTATTTAAAGGTGCGGAAGAATTGAAGGAAATATTGATACATCGGGAAGATACATTACAACTATTAGATAAACTGAAGAGTAGCAAATCACCTGGGCCGGATGGTATACATCCAAGGGTGTTGAAAGAACTGAAATATGAGATTGCAGACCTGCTATTAGTAATCTGTGAACTATCATTAAAATCATCTCTAATACCTGAAGATTGGAGGATCGCCAATGTAACACCAATTTTTAAAAAGGGTTCCAGGGGTGATCCGGGAAAATACAGACCGGTGAGCCTCACGTCAGTACCGGGAAAAATGGTAGAAACCATCATAAAGAATGCAATTACTCAGCATGTAGATAGTCATGGTCTAATGGGAGACAGCCAACATGGCTTTAGACAAGGAAGATCTTGTCTTACTAATCTGTTATGTTTTTTTGAAAGTGTGAATAAACAGGTGGACAAAGGTGAGTCGGTTGATATAGTGTATCTGGACTTTCAGAAAGCCTTTGACAAGGTCCCTCATCAGAGACTTTTGGCAAAACTAAAGAGTCATGGGATAGGAGGCAGTGTACTACTGTGGATCAGGAACTGGTTAAAAGATAGAAAGCAGAGGGTTGGGCTAAATGGGCAATTTTCCCAATGGAGAAAAGTAAATAGTGGTGTACCCCAGGGATCTGTGCTGGGTCCGCTGCTTTTTGACATATTCATAAATGACCTGGAAAGTGGAATAACGAGTGAGATTATCAAATTTGCAGATGACACAAAACTATTTAAAGTTGTTAAAACCCAAGAGGATTGTGGAAAATTGCAAGAGGAACTTGATAAATTGGAAGACTGGGCATCAGAATGGCAGATGAAATTTAATGTGGACAAGTGCAAAGTTATGCACCTAGGGAAGAACAACCCAAACTATGGTTACACAATGCAAGGTTCCACATTAGGAACCACCACCCAGTAAAACGATTTAGGCGTCATTGTGGATAACATGTTAAAACCCTCGGCCCAGTGTGCAGCGGCAGCCAAGAGAGCAAATAGAATGCTAGATATCATAAGGAAAGGAATGGAAAATAAAACAAAAGATATTATAATGCCTCTATACCTTCCATGGTGAGGCCGCACCTTGAATATTGTGTGCAATTCTGGTTGCCGTATCTTAAAAAGGATATAGCGTTATTAGAAAAGGTTCAGAGAAGAGCCACCAAAATGGTAAAGGGGATGGAAGGATACTCCTATGAAGAAAGGCTAAAAAGGTTAGGGCTCTTTAACCTGGAAAAGTGACAGCTGAGGGGAGATATGATAGAAGTCTATAAATTAATGAACGGAGTGGAATGGGTAAAAGTAGATCGATTGTTTACGTTATCAGTATATAGAAAGACTAGGGGACATGCAATGAAGCTACAGGGTAAACTATTTAGGACTAATAAAAGAAAATATTTTTTCACTCAACGTGTAATCAAACTCTGGAATTTGTTACCAGAGGATGTAGTAAAGCCTGTTAGTGTAGTTGGGTTTAAAAAAGGTTTGGACATGTTCCTGGAGGAAAGTTCCATAAACCATTATTAAGAAGGGACCCAGGATATCAATGCTTGACCCAGTACAAGCATTGCGGAACCTGTGTCTTTTGGTGAAACTGCTAGGTACGTACGACCTAGATTGGCCACTGTTGGAAACAGGATACTGGGCTTTGTGGACCTTGGTCTGACCCAGTATGGCATATCTTATGTTCTTATGTTCTTATGGACTCGTTGGTGCAGTGGGGCTTGGAAGGGCAATCCTGCAAGCAGGTTGGTTGGCTATTGCCAACAGGAAAGGGCTTCCTTCAGTGGTGGAGTGACCGTGACTTTGTCGGAGAGGCAGCAGGACACCTGGTGCCACTGTGTGCAAAGTGTCCACTGCACCTGCTACATCTGAAGCCATGCTGAAGGAGTAACATGGACTGTAGAGGCTATATGACCAGGAGGTACAGTATCTGTCAAGCTGTGAAATGTGGGCAATGCTGGATGTCCTCCACAAGTGTGATTAGGCATTGGGTCCAATCGAACAGGAGGAAGGTTAGAGCTCAAGTAGTATTGAGGAGAGCCCCAATGAACTCGAGGCATTAAGAGGGCTGCAGGTGAGACTTGGGATAGTTGATGACAAAGCTCAGATGCTCCAGTACCTGAATTGTACATTGCGTAGACCATCGCACCTTGTCTGGCGTCCCGTCCATGATGAGCCAATCGTCCAGGTAGGGGAAGACAGAATCCCTGGATCCAGAGAAAGGTGGTGATAACTGGCAGGCATTTTGTGAAGACCCTTGAGGCAGAGGCAAGTCGAAAGGTAGCACCCTATACTGATAATGATGTCGACAGATCATTAGCAGAGATACTGCTGATGCAGGGGGCAAATGAGAATTTGTGTGTAAGCATCTTTGAGATCCAAGGAGCACAACCAGTCTTCCCAATGAAGATAGGGTAACAACATTCCCAGGGATGCCATCTTGAATTTTTCCCTCACCAGGATGGGTCGGAACCCGCCTGTTTTCTTTGGAACTAGGAAGTAATGGGAGTAGAATCCCTTTCCCTCTTGAGACGGAAGGAACAATTCCATGGCCGAGTCTGCTAAGAGGGTCTGTACTTCCTGTTGAAGGAGCTGATGATGGTGAGGCTTGAGGGGGTACTCCCCTGGAAAGAAGGGGAGGGGGAAGTTGATCGAAACACAGGAGGTACCCATCCAGGACCATTTGTAGTACCCAAGAGACTGTTGTGATGCTGGGCAACCTGTTGAAAAAGTAGATCAGCCTTTCCCCAGCCTGGGATAGAATGGAGTCTGGAATGGGAAGAAGGGCTATGTTCTAGAGATAGGAGTCAAACCTCCTCCCCCCTCCCCCCCCCGGGTTGCGGCTGTGGCATTGGTTGGGAATTTCTGGGGTTTCGGATTTTGCTGCTGCCACTGGCCTTGACCTTTTGACTGCTGTCCCTGTTGGAGTGTCTGGTACGAATGGTACAGGATGTAGTTACCATAGGTTTTCTTCTTATTGGGGAAGAAGGACGTCTGTCCCAAAGACTTCCTTCTGGAAGGGTCAGGGGTCTTCTGAGAGAGCCTGTTCATGGTGAGTTGTTCACGTTCCAACTCTCCTCTTCCATGGATTTGTTGAAGAGATTCTCTCCCTGGCATTGACCAACTTGTCCTGAACCCATTGCTCCAAGTCCGAGGACCAAAGCCATGCCAGGCAGCGGGCACCAATTCCCACTATGGCCACTCTAGCTACGGACTCAAATTCATCATAGGCCACTTGTGTGATGAACTTGCATTCTTTGGTCTTGGCAACCAGGCTCTGAAAGCACTCAAGGGTGTACCCCAATAGCCCAGTCAACAACCCAGTGAGATACCTGACAGGTACATCCCCATATATAACTGGTACGCCTGGATCTGGGCCACCAGCATCGAACCCTGGTAGCACTTTCTACCAAACCCATCCATGTCTGTGCTTCCTGGCTAGGGGGCATCGAGGAGTGTGCCTTTGAGCTCTTGATACGATGCATGGCCAATTCCATGACCATGGAGTTGTGAGGCAATTGTGCTTTTTCGAAGCTGGGGCCTTTATGCACTCGATACATCAAATCAAGATGTCCACTGACCAGGGGCACCATGAGGGTTGTTTCCCATATGCAAAAGAATAGTCTCTCCAGGATGGGATGGGTTGGCACCATGATGGCCTCTTTAGAGGTAGTGGGGTATCGAAGGATCTCCAATTCCTCTGCCCTGGGTTCCTTCTCCGACTCAGTAGTGAAAGGCAAGCACTTCCCCATGTCCTGTACATGCTTACAGAAGAATATGTTCTCGGGGGGGGGGGGGGGGGAAAAATCCATTGTTCTTACGGGGGCGAGGAATCGGAGGGGTAGTCCCAGTGATGCATGATCTCCTGTGATTTCTCCTTGGTCCAGTCAGAGTCAGTGGCCAACAGGAGCTTGAAGTACCGCCATGACCGCACATGGCGCCGACAGCACTCAGGCAGGGTTGAAAGGAGTCCTCGGCTCCCAGCGGTCCGATTCCAAGGCACTCGGGGGGAAACTGGATGCACTGATTGAGCATCTACTGGAATTGCTGTCAGCTCTGGGAGAGCATGACCTTGAGGATTGGCTGCACCTCCGATGGTGAGGCTCCTGTCATGGACAGGGCCATCACCGGTGCCAAGAAACCCGAGGTGATTGGGTCTTGGGCAGCCTGCTGGGCCAGGAATATAGCTAAGCTACGCTCAAGAGCTTGCATCTGCTCTGTGAGGAGCGAGTCCAATGCCGCCAGAGTCGGCGTCGCAGCCTTCGGGGCCAAGTTCAGCACCCTTGGCAGGGACTCCTTGATGGTTACAGCCTCAGGAGTTCCATGCTGGCCTTGGGAGGCAGCTCCTCCCACCGGGGCAGCTTGGGGGGCTGCTTCCAGCTTTTGCCCTCAGATTACATTGAGGGTTACAATGCCAGTGTCCATGGGTCTTTACCTAGGACTCGACATCGTCCTTCGATGTCAACAGGGCAGAATCCAGTCTTTCTGGAGGCACTCCTTGTCGAAGGCGAGCCACTGGTCCAATGCTCCATGACCTCGCTGCTCCAAGAGGGCCCAGCCCCCATGTGAAGCCAAAGTCAGAGGCTTTCGAGGGCATTGATGCCAAGGTCAATGCTGGGGCCAATGTTGATGACTGAAGATTTGAACAGTGCTTCCCACTATTTTTCCTGATTCCAGAGCCCTCTAGGTATCATCTGAAGGCAGAGAGCACAGGCTGAGGATTTGTGGTGCGGCTCGAGGCACTGAAGGCACCAGTTGTGGCGGTGTGTGATAGAAATAGTCTGGCCACACTGGGTACATTTTTTAAAGCCACTGGTTGGCTTCAACATAATGGGGAAGACAGCTTCCGCCAAGTCAAAGGACTCCAACGTTCAGGGGGGAAATGAAAGAAAAAGCCCACATGCCAAAAAGAAAAAGAACCTCAAGAAAAATGCAGCGCTGAGGCACCAACATTCCTGGAGACGGGCAGGAAGACGGTGATGAAGCATGCAACTGAAAAATAGCTGAAGCAAGATAAAAAACGTACCCCAGGGTATCAACAATTTTCTGGGACTCAGACAGTGTCTGATGGGCTCTTTGGAAAAAAGAAGACTTGAGGTAAGATGGCTCCTTTTGGGTAGGAAGAAGGGCACGCATGCATAGTTGATCTCCCCAAAACTTCCTATGGAAGCTGGAGAGCATTCCTGCACAGGCTGTGTTGGTGACATCACCCTTAAGTGAGGACTGCAGTCCTGCTTGGTCCCAGAGAAAATATTTTTTCGCTCAACGCGTAATCAAACTCTGGAATTGGTTACCAGAGGATGTAATAAAAGCTGTTAGTGTAGGTGGTTTTAAAACAGTTTGGACAAATTCCTGGAGGAAATGTCCATAAACCATTATTAAAGAGGACCTGGGAAATTCACTGCTTACCCCGGGACAGGCATTGTGGAACCTGTGTACCTTTTTAGGAACCTGACAGATACTCGTGACCTGGATTGGCTACTGTTGGAAACAGGATACTGGGCTTGATGGACCTTGGTCTGACACAGTATAGTATTTCTTATGTTCTTATGCATGCAGAACTGTACACTAATTGCTCTTTGAGATAGTGTAATTTTGCTTAGACTGCAGCTGCTCTTTACTGTCCCCCAGAAAATGCCACTCTTGCAACTACCTGGTCTGCCCAAGGATTAAGCCAGCACTGTTCCCAACATGAACATCTTTTGCTCCTTCGTTTAGCCCACTATTGTGTTACTTCAAAGAATTTCCCATCTTGCTAGTCATTTCTTAAAGTGATTTCCTATTTTAATAAAGTTGATTATCTCGAAGTCCAGAATTTTGACCTTTTGAGGGCTATTTTTCAAAACTATGCATTTTGATACTGCTAGTACTTTTATGGTCAGGTTTTTCATCAGTTGTGAAAGGGAAAGCACAATTATCTTTTATCTTTGAAAATTCCCCAGGAAAAAGTACCCACAGACATTTGCAGCTACTTTTTCTATAGGTATCATTTCCATAAAAATAATGTGTGTAAACTTGAAAATACAGAAATACAGTACATGTTTACTATAATTTGCTAAGTTAGCATGCGTTAAGCCCCACAATTAGCATGGGATGTGGGTTAGACCCATGCTAACTGAAGGGGGTATGTCAGGCATGTCTCCATGCAGTTATCAAGGGAGACACACCTTACAGTGCTAACTGGCCAGAACATCTAACGTGGGTGCACTTACCACCACCCACTGAGGTTTGTTTAATGTGTCCAGTATAGGGATATTTTATAAAGCATTTTCTGTGACTAAAACACGTTTTACAGATGGAAAATGGCTGTTATAAAATTGCATGGGGGTAGGTGCAGCAAAGGACAGTGCCTATTTTATGTGATCTAGGTGCAGGCTTTCCCAAAGGCAGTCAGGGCAGAACTCAGGCAATATTTTAACAGATGGTTACTATATATTGCTGTTATCTTTTATAGTGTAAACAACAATGACATATAATATATCTATTCAAACTGTGATATCTCAACTACCAAAATTAAATTAAATTATATATTCTATAAAATATGTGCATTCCTTCAGAAGAGTTGGTTGTTGTTAAGTGCCTCTGAATCAATTTTCACTCATGGTGTTTGTCTGGATAGTAGTCCTAAAATGTATTCGGCCTTCTTCTGGGCGACTAATTGTTCACAGAGTGGAATCCATAGGTGCTTTTATTGTATCAATATATCACATTGCTGGCCTTCTTCATTTGCACCGACCTTCAGACTTGCTAAGTATTGAAAGGAGGCTTGTCTGTACAGGGCTGTGTACACTGTGAGGGTACTCAATAATAGTTTCTCTTCAGACTTGAAACATACACTGTGAAAACTGCTTGTGTTAGAATTATTGTTTAAGAAGTTATGTCTGGGAATACATGTATGTCTCCTCCTGATGACCTATACTAATAAGATCTGACCTATGACATAGAGATGCACATTATGAATATGCATTAGTAAAAGATGTAACGTGATGTTTGACGTAGAATAATAAGGTGGAAATTATGCTGAAATGGGATTTTAAGCCAATAAAAAAGGAAACCGAAGTAGGCGGGGTTAAAGAGAGAAGGTGCAAGCTTTGTTCTCTCTCCCAAAGCGCTTTAGCCCTGTGTGTACCACAATTATGTGTGTGAATTGTATTATTAACTGTTATTGTTTCCTTTTCATTACTCTGAGTGTGGAGATCTGTTCCCAAGAACCCAGGTGCTGTTACCGGTGAGGGGTGCAGCAGAGTACATTATCAGTTGGTGCTGTGCCATGATACAGGCCTCTCTGCATTAGGGTTGCCAACTTTTTCACCGAGAAAAACCTGACACCTGTGGCTCGCCATGCCCCACCCATTCTCTGCCCCTAGCCCCACCCCTGCCCCGCCCCCAGTCCCACCCATGCTGCACCCCAGCCCCACCCACAAAAATTACCGAGGATAAGTGTAGGCTAACTCCCTTGGTCAGATAATAATTAAACTGGGAACCCCAAAAGCTAAACATGAAATGTACAACACTGGAGAAATAAAACTATAAAGTAATTTCCTCTTGCACTAAACAAAAACGCAAAGATGTTAGCAATACACACTTCCCAGACCAGACATATTTCAGTTAATAAATTCAAAATAAAAAGTATTTTTCTACCTTCTGTTTGGAATTTTATTTTTCAGTTGCAATTGCTCCAGTCACTTTCTTCTGGTTTCTTTGTGTCTTCTGCGAGCTATCCATTTGTCCTTTCTTCTCTTTTAGATGTTTTCCATTCTCTCTATATATCTGCTTTAACATACTGATTGTTTCCCTTTTGCTCTTTCCCCCATTTTTTTCCTTATTCCTTTATCAGCCACTCAAATTTCACCCTTCCATTCTCAATCCCCTCTTACTCTCCCAATACCTGGCCCATCGTAGACTTTTCTTCCACACAAAATATCTTTTCCCCTCTCCATTCTCATTCCCCATCGCCATCCCCTTCTAATCCTCCCCCCAAATCAGCTCCCTTATAGTTCAAGACCCACCCAGCATCCACTCCCTTCTAGTCCCATTCTCCCATGCCGCCATATCAGCCCATTTCCAGTCCTATTCTAGCCCATCACCCATTTACAGTCCAAGCTCCCCCCCATCAGCCCATTTCTAGTCCTATTCCGGCTCCTCATCAGCCCGTTTCCAGTCCTAGCCCCACATATGTTCTTTTTCTGTTCCATTCCAGCCCCCCATCAGCCAATTTCCACTCCAAGCTCCCCCATCAGCCAATTTCCAATCCTAGCCCCCTTGTCAGCCCCCTTCCAGTCCTATTCCAGCCCCCATCAGCCCATTTCCAGTCCTATTCCAGCTCTTCATCAGCCCAATTCCAATGCTAGCCCTCCCATCACAGGCCATTTCCAGTCCTAGCCCCCCATCACAGCCTCTTTCCAGTCCTAGCCCCCCCATTACAGCCTATTTCCAGTCCTAGGCCCCCTCCCACCATCACAGCCCATTTGCAGTCCTAGTCCCCCCACCATCACAGCCCATTTGCAGTTCTAGCCCCCCAGCACAGCCCATTTCCAGTCCAAGTCCCCCCCAACCATCACAGCCCATTTGCAGTCCTAGCCCCCCTAATCACAGCCTATTTCCAGTCCAAGTTCCCCCTCCCCCCACCATAGCCCAATTCCAGTCCAGATCCCCCCCCCCATAGCCTATTTCCAGTCCAGGTTCCACCACCCCCCCAAAGCCCAATTCCAGTCTAGGTTCCCCCCCATAGCCCAATTCCAGTCTAGGTTCCCCCCCCCCCATAGCCCATTTCCCGTCCAGGTACACCTCTCCATTGCCCAATTCCAGTCCAAATCCACCCCCCATAGCCTATTTCCAGTCCAGGTTCCACCCCTCCCATAGCCCAATTCCAGTCTAGGTTCCCCCCTATAGCCCATTTCCAGTGCAGGTACACCCCCCATAGCCCAATTCCAGTCCAGTCCCCCCCCAATAGCCTATTTCAAGTCCAGGTCCCCCCCCCCCCCCCGCAGTTCCAGTCCAGGTACACCCCATCACAGCCCATCCAGTCCTTGGCCCTCCCTTCCCCCCATAAAAGCCCATTTGTAGTCCTAGGCTCTCCCCCCCCCCCCCCCGACCAGCCCCGCGGCTGTCTGAGGTGCTTCAGAGGGAGCCGGGGAAGCCTGCACGAGGCCCCGACTCCTTCTGTACAACCGCCAGCGTGAAGATCTTTTTCCTTCACGCTGACGGTTGTTTCTGTGAAGCCGCGAATGCTGGGAAAGGTTAAAGGGCATTGCCTTTAACCTTTCCCAGCAATCGCGGCTTCACAGAAACAGCCGCCAGCGTGAAGGAAAAAGATCTTCACGCTGGCGGTTGTACAGAGGGAGCCTTGGCCTCGCACGGGCTTCCTTGGCTCCCTCCCCCGTGGACTTTGGGAGAAAAGCTGATTTTTTGCTCTGGCCGCTCCCGATCTTGCGGCCAGAGCAAAAAACCGGCTTTTCAAGGGCCGGTTTTACTTCTCTGCCGGCAGCCGGCCTGGCCATGGAAAAACCGGCCAGGCCGGCTGAATACCGGCCGGTTGGCAACCCTACTCTGCATTCAAGGCAAGGGAGACAGAAAGTGTAAGGTTTGTGAGTATTATCAGCGATGGGTAATCTGTTCCATAGACAAGCTCAGTCTCAGATGCATGAATGGCATGACAGAGCTAAGGCTTTAGTGTTTAAGAAAGGTAGCCCTTCTTATTATATGTGTGAGATGCATAGGAATGTGGCCATTCCGGAGCACACTGGCATTCAATGACTAGAGGTAAGGAGGATTTGCAGTTTCCTCTGGAGGGAACTTTCTCCATAGATAAGCTTCGTTACCTGAGATATGAGTTGGCGGTTAATGGCAAAACCATCAGGGGCAGCTCAAGGCAATCTTCTGCCTGAGACGAAGAATGAGATGGTGCCCCCTCCACCTTAGAGGGGGGCGGGGCTTTTTCAGAAATCCAATCAGAGATTGAACCATACCAAAAAGCCGATTAGATTATATGGAGGAAATGCAAGATGTTTGCACATAGGGCCGTATCGAGCTGCAATCGCGCCCTGTACGACTTGCAGCTCGGGCGCATGCCCCCCTCTCCCCCCATATCTCCGTCCATGCAGTTTTTTTCCCTGCATGAAAAAAACAGAGGGCGGCAGCAGCAGGGAAAGAGCAGGCAGTGCTGGACGGAGATATGGGGAGGAGGAGGGGGGCATGCGCCCGATCTGAAAAGCGCTGGCACTTTAAGCAGATCTGTCCCTCCCTGCTCTAACATTGCGTCGGAGGAGGAAGGGACCAGACCTGCTTAAAGTGCTGCAAAAAGGCTTAGGGAGAGCATTCTGGCTGCCTGCTATTTTCCTGCCAGCAGCGGCAGGGCAACAGCAGACAACTGAAATGCGCTCCCCAAGCCTTTGCGCCCTGTGTGGCTGCACCGCTTGCACAGGGCTAGGTACAGTCCTGTTTGCACATCAAGGAACTAAAAGACAGCAAGAACCAACAGCACAGTTTATAAAACTAAATTATAACTAATTTTTATTTTGTTGTTATAAACTGTGTTATGGTTCTTGCTTTTTCTTTTTCAACATATATTTTGCATCCACAATAGGTGCAGAGCAGAACCAGGACATTCACCCACAGAACTCAATATTTAAAAAAAAATCAGATTCTAATCATCTCACTAACAACAACCACTATTCTCCAGTACCAGACATATTGTGAACTAACCTACCATACCATACCATATCAGCATAAACTTCCAAAGCTCACATAAGGAGCCCATCCAAAAAAAGCGTCATTGTAAATGCTACAGTGGGCCCTGGAACATCCATACACCTATTTGAAAAGCTGAACAAGCCAAATTACTAAGTACAGTATAGATCTTTATGTACAAACTCCATGTTAACAGAACACCTGACCTCAGTCACACACTCACATCGACCCTTACCAAGTACAGAATAAGAAACCACAATCTAAAGTAAAAATAAAAATATGTAAAATTTAAACTGAAACCCCAAGAAGCCAGAGTCCACATGTAGTGCAACATCAGATAAATAAGAGATGCAGTTCCCCAATACTGTGTAAAATATCAAAATAGCACAAAGCCCAATCACTAAAATTAAATAAAATTATTTTTTCTACCTTTGTTGTCTGACCATTTTATTCTCTGATCATGCTGGTCCTGATCTGAGGCTTCTACTTTTATGTCTTCTCTTAGCTCTCTTTCTGTGGTCTATGATCTATGGTCCATCTGCCATTTCTTATCTCTTCTTTTCTTTCCTTCACTTCCTTCCATCAGCCCATTTCCAGTTCCAGTAACCCTCCCCAGTATCTGCTCCCTTTCCAGTCCTCCCCTCCCAGTACCCTTCAATGTCAACTGCCTTGCATTCCCACGACTGCCACTGGTGTCCATTCCCTCCTTCCCCATTGTCCAGCCCCTTCTAGTCCAAATACCATCACAGGTATCAGCTCACGTCCACTCTCAGTACCACCCCCACAGTCAGCTTCCTTCCAGTCGCCCTACCCTCTGTCCATCCCCCTTCCAGTGCCATTCACATGTCAGCTTCCTTCCAGCCTCCTCCTCATTACCCAGCCACCTACCACTCCCATCCCCAAGTGTCAGCTCCCTTGCAGTCCTCCTTTAGTACATCCCAGGTTTCAGCTCCTTTCCAGCCCACTCCTTCCCCCGTGTCAGCTCCCTTCCTGCCCCCTCCTTCCCCTGGCAGACCCTCTCAGTATCCGCTCCCTTCCAGTCCTATTCTACCACCCCCCTGCATCAGCTCATTTGTAGCCCTAGCCCCTGGTTTTCTTCCAGGGCCAGAAGCACTCTCCTCCCCTTCTCCATTAGCCCTTTTTTTTTTTTTTTAACATTCTCTTATATACCGCGCTATTCTGCATCAGTGCAGTTTACATTGAACAAACTGAAATTACATTGAACAGGGCATTATAACTTGGAGATAACTATTTTACAGGGAACATGGGCCATTTCCAGTCCCAGCTTATTTCCAGTCCTATCTCCCTTATCAGTCCACTCCAGTCCTAGCCCCCCAATCAGCCCATTACCAGTCCTAGCTCATTTCCAGTGCTAGCCCCCCATCTGCCCATTACCAGTCCTAACCCCCCCCAATAAGTCCATTTCCAGTCCTAGCCCCCCAGTCAGCCCATTTCCTGTCTTAGCCTGCCTAATCAGCCCATTTTCAGGCCTAACCCCACCAATCAGCCCATTACCAGTCTTAGATCGCTCCTCCCGATCAGCCCATTTCCAGTTCTAACCCCCCCATCAGCCCATTTCCAGTTCTAACCTACCCCTGATAGCCCATTACCAGTCCTAGCCCCCTCCCGATCAGCCCATTTCCAGTTCTAACCCCTCCATCAGCCTATTTCCAGTCCTAGCCCCCCCCCCCGATAGCCCATTACCAGTCCTAGCCCCCCTTCCCGATCAGCCCATTTCCAGTTCTACCCCCCCATCAGCCCATTTCCAGTCCTAGCCCTCCTCCCATCAGCCCATTAATATTTTCTACGTCTTGAAGGACTAGAAAAGGGGACTGTTACTTCTGGGGAGAGATCTGCAATTGTGAGTATATACTTCTGGGACTTTTCTGAAAGGAATTCTTTCTATTAAAGATAATTAATCTGTGAACCCACTATTTTTTGTTAAATCAGTCTGGGCCTAGTAGCAGCAATTTAAGTTTAAATTTAAAACACAGAAGAGAACGTTCTGGTTACATTTCATACCCAGCAGAGAGCTTGTAGTTTAAATTTAATAGTCACTCAGGGCCTAGCATCAGCAAAGTACTTTTAGTTTAAATTTAAAACACAGAAGAGAGTTTTCTGGTTAAATTTGGAACCCAGCAGAGAGCTTGTAGTTTAAATTTAATAGTCACTCAGGGCCTAGCATCAGCAAAGTACTTTTAGTTTATTTATTTATTTAATGGTATTTATATACCGCCTTATCATTCAATCAAAGCGGTTTCCACGGCAAACAATCAAGGGGCAAATGTTTTCATGCAGTGTACAGAGTGGTGTGTATGTGTTGGCGGGGATGTGATTAGATTTGGTTTATCTATATAGTGCGCTATTATACATCATGAGCTATTATACAGTCTTATATACAGTCTTGGGGTGGAGGGGAGGGGTTGATGATCTGACTTGTATGCTGGTTCAGGGGGTATGTCCATAGTAATCGATGAACAGGGTTGTCTTCAGCTGTTTTCGGAAGTCCTTGATTTCTGTGGTTAGTCTTAGATCATCTGGGAGGGAGTTCCATATGGATGGAGCAGCCAGGGAGATTGCTCGTTGTGCGGTGTCTTTGCGGGTCTTGGTGAAGTCTTTTGGGGTGTTAACCCGATTGGAGGTGCCTCTTCTTCTTGGCCGTGTGCTTGTGTAGGGTTGTATGAGTGTGTGTAGGCTTATGGCGGAGGAGTGTTGTTTGATCTTGAATATGTTTATGATAGTCTTGTATTTGATGTGTGAGATGATTGGGAGCCAGTCCAGTTCTTTCAGTATGGGTGTGATGTGATCGTGTCTTGTAGTACCGGCTATTATGCGGGCAGCTGTGTTTTGGGCCAGTTGTAGTGTTCTGAGGGTCTGCTTTGGTAGCCTGGTGAATATTGGATTGCAGAAGTCTAGTAGAGGGGTTATCAGCGCCTGGCAAACGGTGCGAAAGTGCACTGGGTCAAGGAGGGGCTTGAGTCTTCTGATGAGTCGCGTTCTTAGGTATGCACTTTTGGTTGCTCTGCCTATGTGTGCTTGGAGGTTAAGTTCTTTGTCCAGGATGACTCCGAGGTACTTAACTTCTGATTTTATGGGCATGAGTGCATCTCTTATCTTGATGTCGGGTGGGGGGATAAAGGCCGGGTTTCGCGTAATGATCAGTGCCTCCGTCTTGCTGTAGTTGATTGATAGGTTGTTTTCCTGAAGCCAGTTTGCCATTTGGGTGAGGCAGTTTGTTATGTTGGTGTAGTCCGGGTTGTCGACTGAGATGGGTGTGTAGATCATGATGTCATCTGCGTAGATTGTATAATGTATGTGGTGCTCTTTCATGATGGCACATATTGGCTGGATGTATAGGTTGAATAGGAGAGCTCAAAGGGCCGATCCCTGTGGCACTCCTTGTTTGACTTTTATGGGTCGAGATGTGTTGTGTCCTACTTTGACCTGTATTTGTCTGTCGGTTAGGTATGAATGGAACCAATTCAGGGTGGCACCGTGTAGACCGATGTTCTGTAGTCTATCCAATAGAGTCTTGTGGTTAACTGTGTCAAATGCAGATGAGATGTCAATGAATATCATGAGTATGCCTTTCTTGGTGTTGTCTATGATGCGGAGGACGCTGTCGAAGAGGTATATCAGAAGAGTTTCTACCCCGTGGTTGGGGCAGAACCCGTGTTGATTGTTGCCCAGGGGAGCGTGGTTGTCTATGTGTTCTTGTAGTTGGTGCTGTACAGTTTTTCGATTATTATTGCTAAAAGTGGTATGCTGGAGATGGGTCAGTATGCTGCTGGATTGTTCTTGTCAAGTGTGGATTTCTTCGGGATAGGTCTTATTGTTGCGAGCTTCAATTGATTTGGCATGCGCCCTTGGGTTAGGGAGGAGTGTACTATCTTGTGGATGGTTTGGATGAAGTTTGATTTGGTGGCCTTGATCCAGGGCACTGGGCAGGGATCCGTGGGGGCAGTGCTTGTCTTGATTGCTGAGATGATGTGGGAGAGTTGCTCCGTGGATGGGGTGTTGAATGTTCCCCAGGTGTTCAAGGGTGTGATAGTCTTTGGGGTTGGGCTGGGTCTTGTTTGTTCTGCTGAGTGGAACTTTTCTTGGATGTGGTCCGCAAATTTTTGTGGGTCCAGTTGCACTTTGTCTTCAGTATCCTGGTCTTTGGTGAGGGCTTTTATGATTTCAAATAGTTCTCTGGGTTTGTTGTTGGAGTTGCGTATGAGGTTTGTATGGTATTCCCTTTTTGTTTGGTTGATGCATTCGTTGTATTGTTTTTGCTTTGTTAGGTATACTTCCTGGTTCTCGGGTGACTTGTTCTGTCTCCATCTCTGTTCTATTTTTCTGAGGCTCCTCTTTTCATTTCATATAGTTTTAGAGTACCATGGTTTGTGCTGTAGTTTGTTGCAGCGAGGTGTCCTGTGTCTATATTCTGTTGCTTTGGCAGCGTTGTATATGGTGTTGTTCCAGTTGGTGATTAGTGCATCTAGGTCATCTGTTTCATGGTTTAGGTTTTGTATTGTGTCCTGTAGGAACTGGTCTCTGTCGAAGCATTTAAATCTTCTTTGTGTGGGGGTGTTGTCCAGATATTTGTTTAGTATCTCCTCATTATCGCCCCAGATCCCCAGGCACTTGCTACCTTTTTCTCCAATAAGGTACTGACCTTGCGCTCCTCATTCTCTGCACCCCCCCCCTCCCTCTTTCGCCCTCTTCCACGGTCCTGTCTTCTTCCCCCCTTCCCGACTGCTTGTCATCCACCTCTACCTCAGGTGATCAGGTCTTTTCCCATACCTGGTCATCTTTTTGCCCTGTTCTTTCGGCAGAGGTATTGATGTTCCTATCCAGGTCTAGAAGAACCACTTGTATCTTGGACCCTATCCCCTCTCGTTGGCTCTCTGAACCTTCTCTGCAATTGGTACCGTTTATCACTACCATTATTAACTCCAGTTTTTCCTCAGGCCGCTTTCCAATGTCTTGGAAGTCTGCAGTTCTTCGCCCCCTCCTGAAACAACCCTCCTTGGATCCGTCTGTTCTCTCACATTGGCGCCCGGTGTCAAACCTTCCATTCCTTGCCAAACTCCTGGAACGCTGTGCTTTTGATCAGTTGAGCTCACATGTTAAAGCCACGAATTCACTTCACCCGCGTCAAGCGGGCTTCCGCAGTGGCCATAACACTGAAACCGTCCTACTTGCTGAATGAGTTGCATATCGCTCACGACCGTGGTGATGTTACCTTCCTGGTGTCCCTTGATCTGTCGGCAGCCTTCGACCTAATTGACCATCGTACCCTTATGTCACGATTATCAGACATCGGTCTCCGAGGCGTTGTCTGGCACTGGTTCCGCTCTTTCCTTTCCACCCGTTCCTTTTCCGTACACGTCAATGGGCAGTCCTCCACTGTTCTTCCTCTCACTTGTGGCGTTCCACAGGGTTCTGTTCTCTCCCCCTTGCTATTTAACATTTTCCTCTCTCCACTACCATTAATTATGCAGCAGTATCCCGTGTCCTCATACATTTATGCAGACGACATTGTTCTTCTTTTCCACACTTCACTACTATCTCCAGATATCTCCCAGCTCAATCTTTGCCTTACTCAAGTTGCTTCATGGCTCTCGGAGAATTTTCTCCACCTTAACCCTGCAAAGTCTTCAGCAATGTGGGTGTCACTGAGTGGTACATGCCCTACCCTAGTTCCCTCCATCGGCTCAACTGCTATCCCCCTAACATCTTCCTTCCGTTATTTGGGTGTTCTTTTGGATCCGTCCCTTTCCTTTCAAGAGCATATCGCGACAATCTCCCATTGCTCCTTTGCCGCCCTATGACAAATTCGGGCCGTTCGCTCTGTGTTACCCCCTAATTCACTAATTACCCTCGTACTTGCACTGGTTATCAGTCGGCTAGACTACTGTAACGTTTTCCTGGCTAACCTCCCCAATTATCAGCTCCAAAGAGTGCAACGGATTCAAAATACGGCAGCGCGCCTTGTCACATTTTCTAGTCGGTTCGATCATATTACTCCCATCCTCATCCGGTTACATTGGCTACCTCTTCGCTTTCGCTTTCACTACAAATTTCTGATTCTGATCCATCGAGCCATTTATACTGGCAATCCTCTTTACTTAGCAGACTGCATTTCTTTACATTCACCTCACCGTCAACTCCGCTCAATCCATGCCAATCGCCTATCTCTTCCTTCACCTTCCCAGGCCCATTTAGAACAGACCCGCCATTCTGCTTTTTTCTTCTTTGGACCCCTCCTATGGAACATGCTACCCACTCCCCTTCGGTTAGAATCTTCTTATCCTCAGTTTAAGTCATTACTTAAGACCTATCTATTTCAGAAAGCATATGACCTTCCCCCAGAGGCCCCTCCCTGACTGCCCTGTTTTGTCTTTGTCTTTTTCTATGCCGTCGCTTGTCTGTCCCCTGTTCGTTTGTCTATTTTGCCCGGTCGGGCTATGTCTGTCTTATGATTTGGTAATAATGTGATGTTACTACTCTGTCCTGCCTCTTTCTTTCCTATTTATTATTGGCGTTCCTTTTCTTGGTTTGCAGTGTGAAATCCTTCCTTTTTATTGTACACCGCTTAATGTTTTTTACAATAGCGGTTTATCAAATGTGAATAAAGATAAAGATAAAGATTAGGTGTAATTTTTACTACAATTAAGTGATGGTCAGACCATGGTACTGGTGTGGTGATGGGTGTTGATATTAGGCCTCTTGAGGTTAGGTAGTTGGGTGCAAAAATAAGGTCTGGTGAGGATCCATGTCTGTGTGTCGGGGTGGTGATTATTTGCGTGGATTGGAATGAACTCATTGCTTGGAGAAAAGCTTCTGCATCTTTTTTGTTGGTGGACTTAAGGTTGAAGTCTCCTAGGAGTATTGTGGGTTTGTGGCTGGAGTTCACTGCGCAGACTGTCTCTAGAGTTGATGCTAGTTCTTCAGGTGGCGCATGGGGTGCTCTGTAGGTGAGAAATATGGCCATATGTTTGTTCTCTATCGAGATGGTGTTAGAGTGTTGGGTGTCCATGTTACTTTTTGATTTGAATTTTAGGCTGCTCTTTGCTATTATGAGTGCCCCTCCTCCTCGCCTATGAGTGCGCAGGCAGTTGTATGCTGTGTATGCGTCGGGCACTAATTGATTGAGTAGGACGTTGTCAGTGGGACTGAGCCACGTTTCTGTGATGCAGAGTATGTCGGGCTGATGGTCATCTATGTGGTCAACTAGGGTATAGATCTTGTTGCATATTTACCTGGCGTTTATGAGCTCAATTGTTATTGGTCTTGGGGTGTTGTGTGTCTTGTGTGGTTCCTTTGTTTTGGCGTGTATGTTGGGCTTGTGCTTTGCTTGTCTCTTTGTTGTAGGAGAACGTTGTGAGTCCCTGTGGGTATGCTGTTGGTCTATGTATGTCCATATAGTTGTTGGAGGCCATGGTGTGTATGTGTGTGGGTGGTGGTAGTGTGTGTGAGGTGGAATGAGTAGTGTGGGTATGAGGCGAGGGGGAAGATCAGATTTGTGTGCATGTTTTTGTTCAGTTCTGTGGTTTGCACTTACAGTTGCTGCTCTTCTCTCCTGGCTGCTTGCTGGGTCTTTTTGCTTCTTTCGTGTGCTTTTTGGTGAGGCTGTCTCTTTTTTGCTCTTTACGCCTTTGTGCCACGCCTAAGGGCCACGCCAAATGGCCTTCTGGTGAGGCCTTCAGGCACGGGCCCGCCAGGCATGGGCGTGCTGGCTGGCGCCGGCCTTTTCAAGCCGCCTCCCACTTCCCGATTGGGCAGGAGCCTCCAAGCAGGAGACAAAGGCTTCCCTCCTGTTCGGGCGCTCTACCCCCGATCGGGGGAGCTGCTGGACCGCTGGCTGCTCTGCTCCGTTGGAGCTGGCCTTTCAAGCCGGCTTGGCTCTGCCTCCCACTGCCCCGATTGGGCAGGAGCCTCCGAGCAGGAGACAAAAGCTTCCCTCCTGTTTGGGCGCTCTACCCCCAATAGGGGGAGCTGCTGGACCGCTGGCTTTAAATTTAAAACACAGAAGAGAGCTTTCTGGTTAAATTTGGAACCCAGCAGAGAGCTTGTAGTTTAAATTTAATAATCACTCAGGGCCTAGCATCAGCAAAGTACTTTTAGTTTAAATTTAAAACACAGAAGAGAGCTTTCTGATTAAATTTAGAACCCAGCAGAGAGCTTGTAGTTTAAATTTCATAATAAGTTAGAGCCTAGCAGCAGCAAAGAGCTATAATTTAAATCAAATAAGAATATAGCTTACCTCAGCAGCACAGGACAGGGTACTGTGTAGCAGCCCTCTTTTAATAAGTGTTAATTAGTGGAGGAGGGATAGTAAGGAAATCCACAGGAATACCTTTTAACTTTCGAAAGGGAGTCTATAATAAAATGAGGAAAATAGTTAAGAAAAAATTAAAAGGAGCAGTTGCAAAGGTTAAAGACTTACATCAAGCTTGGGTGTTGTTGAAAAATACTATCTTGGAAGCCCAGACCAGCTGTATTCCACGCTTTAAGAAAAGTGGAAGGAAGTCCAAAAAACTGCCAGCATGGTTTAAAGGTGAGGTCAGAGAGGCTGTTGTTGCCAAAAAAGCATCTTTCAGGAAATGGAAAAAAGAGCCAAACGACAAAACCTGGTAACAGCACAAGCACTGGCAAGTCAAATGCAAGGCATTGATAAAGCAGGCTAAGGGAGAATTTGAGAAGAAGGTTGCTGCGGAAGCAAAAACGCAAAATAAAGATTTTTTCAAGTACATTCGTAGCAAAAAACCTGTGAGAGAGTCAGTTGGTCCATTAGATGATAGAGGAGTTAAAGGGAAACTAAGAGGCGACAAGGCGATAGCGGAGAGAGTGAATGAATTCTTTGCTTCGGTCTTTACTGAGGAAGATGTAGGGATGTTACCCATGACTGAAGTGGTATTTAAAGGTGCGGAAGAATTTAAGGAAATATCGATACATCGGGAAGATGTATTACAACTATTAGATAAACTGAAGAGTAGCAAATCACCTAGGCTGGATGGTATACATCCAAGGGTGTTGAAAGAACTGAAATATGAGACTGCAGACCTGCTATTAGTAATCTGTGAACTATCATTAAAATCATCTCTAATACCTGAAGATTGGAGAATCGCCAATGTAACACCAATTTTTAAAAGGGTTCCAGTGGTGATCCGGGAAACTACAGACCGGTGAGCCTCACGTCAGTACCGGGAAAAATGGTAGAAACCATTATAAAGAATAAAATTACTCAGCATGTAGATAGTCATGGCCTAATGGGAGACAGCCAACATGGCTTTAGACAATGAAGATCTTGTCTTACTAATCTGTTATGTTTTTTTGAAAGTGTAAATAAACAGGTGGACAAAGGCGAGTCGGTTGATATAATGTATCTGGACTTTCAGAAAGCCTTTGACAAGGTCCCTCATCAGAGACATTTGGCAAAACTAAAGAGTCATGGGATAGGAGGCAGTGTACTACTGTGGATCAAGAACTGGTTGAAAGATAGAAAACAGAGGGTTGGGCTAAATGGCCAATTTTCCCAGTGGAGAAAGGTGAGTAGTGGTGTACCCCAGGGATCTGTGCTGGGTCCGCTGCTTTTTGACATATTCATAAATGACCTGGAAAGTGGAATAACGAGTGAGGCTATCAAATTTGCAGATGACACAAAACTATTTAAAGTTCTTAAAACCCAAAAGGATTGTGGAAAATTGCTAGAGGATCTTGATAAATTGGAAGACTGGGCATCAAAATGGCAGATGAAATTTAATGTGGACAAGTGCAAAGTTATGCACCTAGGGAAGAACAACCCAAACTATGGTTACACGATGCAAGGTTCTACATTAGGAACCACCACCCAGGAAAAAGATTTAGGCGTCATTGTGGATGACATGTTAAAATCTTTGGCCCAGTGTGCAGCAGCGGCCAAGAGAGCAAATAGAATGCTAGGTATCATAAGGAAAGGAATGGAAAATAAAACAAAGGATATTATAATGCCTCTATATCGTTCCATGGTGAGACCGCACCTTGAATATTATGTGAAATTCTGGTTGCCACGTCTTAAAAAGGATATAGCATTATTAGAAAAGGTTCAGAGAAGAGCCACCAAAATGGTAAAGGGGATGAAGGATACCCCTATGAAGAAAAGCTAAAAAGGTCAAGGCTCTTTAACCTGGAAAAGAGACGGCTGAGGGGAGATATGATAGAAGTCTATAAATTAATGAACGGAGTGGAACGGGTAAACGTAGATCTATTGTTTACGTTATCAGAATATATAAAGACTAAGGGACATGCAATGAAGCTACAGGGTAAACTATTTAAGACTAATAAAAGAAAATATTTTTTCACTCAACGTGTAATCAAACTCTGGAATTTGTTACCGGAGGATGTAGTAAAGGCTGTTAGTGTAGCTGGGTTTAAAAAAGGTTTGGACAAGTTCCTGGAGGAAAGGTCCATAAACCATTATTAAGAAGGGACCAAGGATATCAATGCTTGACCCAGTACAAGCATTGCGGAACCTGTGTCTTTTAGGGAAACTGCTAGGTATGTATGACATAGATTGGCCACTGTTGGAAACAGGATACTGGGCTTGATGGACCTTTGTCCGACCCAGTATGGCATATCTTATGTTCTTATGTTACCCCCCACCCAGCTCAGGGAAATTGAAAAAAAAAAAACCAAAAAACCCAGGCTGCAGAAGCTGCTTCCACTGCCACTGCTGCAGCAGCAGTGACAGAATGAAGTACCCCATAGCCGTGGCCCCCCACCTCCCCGGAAGAGCCCTGACAGTGTTTCCCCTCTGCACCGGCTCAGCTTTGCAGAGCAGCACAAAGGGAGAGGGTTTCCCTTTCCCGTGGCTCTGTTAAAGCTCAGACCACCGGCGCTGATGGGAAACAGGCATTTACTGTTTCCCAACAGTGCCACAGGCTCAGCTTTAACAGAGCCACAGGAAAGGGAAACACTCTCCCTTCGCGTGGCAGCAGCTTCTGCAGCCGGGGTTTTATTGGGTTTCTTTTTTTTATTTTGAAGGCCGAGTGAGGCGGTCTTTTTGGGGGCAATTTTTGCTGCCTCCAAAAAGTTGCCGCCTGAGGCTACCACCTCACTTGGCCTCATTATAGAGCTGCCCCTGCAAACCATGTAATAGTCATGAATGGATTGTGCTCACAAGGTAGGAACGGATGGCACATAAAAAAAAAAAAAAAAAAGCTATTGGAATGAAGTTTAAGATTTGAAACAAAAGTTGTTTGTGTTTGGGGGAAGAAAATAAAACCAATGATTTTTGTAAGAGGGAGGTAGATGAGCAGAGTGAGTGACAGAGTCTCAGCTGCTGTTCCTCCAGCAGATGAAGCAGATGTGACCCCGCTGGCAATTTCAGCCAGACCATTTCCTGCTCTTTCTCCTCCTCCTTTGGTATCTCAAGAGACACCAGCTGAGCGAGTGCGGGTCACTCGTGCAGCAGAATTAAGGGAAGAAATACTTAGAAAGAAACAGAAGTTAGGGGGAGAAGAATTCTGTAATTTGGATATTTGTAATATCTCCCAGCTCAAAGAATTGAGAGCACGTGTGGACAGAGAAATAGAGAGTGTCATGCAAGTAATAAGGAACAGACAAATAGAGAATGTTGTGCAAATAATAGGGACCTTACGAGTGGCAATAGGTCACAGTGTTACTATTGCAAATGAATTAAGGTTTACTGATGAACTTATTGAAAGAATTGAGGGAGATTTGGACAGATATTATGAAACTTATAAAGAGGATCATGGCAGATTATATCATGCTCAAGGATCTATTTTAGAAGCTATGAATTAGTAGAATAGCACAGTTAAATCTAAATCAGCAGCTGAGGGAAGTGAGATTGTGCCTACTTATCCTTTCCGTTTGTACCCAGCAGGCTTGACAGGTTCTATGACTGTACCTGCAAATTGGAGCCCTAAGGACGTATTTGATTTGGCTAAAACGTTTCCTAATTAAAGGGATAACCCTAGTAGATTTGTGTCTTTATGGTCTCAAATAATTAATAGTTATAATCACACTTGGGCAGATTTTGATAATTTGCTTAGAGCTGTGTTTTTAATCCAGCCTGATTTTCACTGTGTTACTCATCCAGTCCGTGAGGATAACTGCCAGTGGCCACTCACAAACCCTGTGACAGACTTTCAAGAGAAGACTCAGAGAGATAGTTTCGTTTTGAGTAGAGAAAAATTGTTGGAATCTATTAAAGTAGTATGTAAGCCTGTAAAGGATTGGTCAAGACTGACATCTCTAAGGAAGGATAGGTGTGAAAAGGTTACAGATTTCCACACTAGGTCTATGCTAGCTTTTAAGGTCTATTCTGGGGAGGAAGAAGAAACACCTTCAGGATTCACTAATATTTTTGTGAATGGCTTGCATCTGAGAATAAAAGAAATTTTGGAGACCTTAATAATGGAGTGGCCAGTTAGAACAGCAGATGCAATTTTGGAAGGTGCCCAATACAGTGAATTGAAATTAATAAATTTCAATTCACTGTATTGGGCACCTTCCAAAATTGCATCTGCAGGAAGAGCAAACCAAGATAGAGGCGAAAAAGACTAAACAGCTTAATTTACAGCTTAATTTACAGCTTAATTTACAGCTTGCTTCTATGCAGCCACCTGTGGGCACGGGTAGGGGTAAAGCCAGAGGGAGAGGAGGTTATGTGAATTCCTAGTGAGGACATGGACAGTCAAAAGGAATGCGTGCTTGTTATACTTGTGGTGAGACTGGACATTTGCAGCTTAACTGTCCCCAGAATCAGAACCTTGATGTCCAGAAAGCTGATTTCACTCCAGCGAAAGCTGAATTCACTCCCGTATACCAATGCTACTCTAATGCATGACTATTTTTGCATTTAAGCTTAAACCCTCAAGATGAGTTAGAAGCTAAGCTAGAAGAATCTAATCTGAAGTTTATTACTGATACTGGAGCTACTACTTTAGCATTGCATTTACAAGATTTACCTGCCATTTATCACGCTCAGCTAGCGCAAGCACCGATAGTGCACTGTGAAGGCATTGAAGGTTGAATAATTCCTCATCGCAAGCTTGAGTTTTTACCTTTGCAAATTGGAGAGACTATATATCCTACTACCTTACTCGTGGGAGAGAGTTTACCAGTAAATCTTTTAGATCAGGTCTTTTTAGCTTCACACCCTGCTAATTTGTCCTGAATGAGTGGAAAGATGTTTTTTCAATGGTATTCTCTCTCTGAAGTGCCTTCTCCTGCAGATGCCAGCACCATTCATCCTGCTCTTTCAGAACTTCCTTCTACCCTGTGGGCAATGTCAGGTTACAATGTCAGATCCCTTTCTATTCCGCCTATGAAGATCACTGTGAAACCTGGAGCCCAGCTTCCTAGACTCAAACAGTACCCGCTACCAGCAGCTGCCATCAATGGAATTCATCCTGTGATAGAAGATCACAAGAAACAAGGTATCATCTATCCTACAACTTCACTGTGTAATACTCAGATTCTTCCTGTGCTAAAGGCAGATGGTAAGACTTACAGATTTGTGCATGACCTGTGAGCAGTAAATAATGTGATTTTGCCTACTTTTCCCTTGGTACCTAAATTCACATGGTATCTGGACACAGATACCTCTAGGGACCACGTGATTCATTGTTGTGGATTTGAGTTCTGCTTATTTTTCAGTGGGCATTAGTAAAGAAAATCAATTTTTATTTGATTTCCAGTATGACAAAAAACAATATACCTGGACCACTTTGTGCCAAGGATACACCGATAGTCATGCATATTTTGCGCAGGCCCTAAGAACTGCACTGCTTGATGTGAGGCTCGACCATTCCTCTTTAGTTCAGTCTGTTGATGATTTGCTTTTATATTCACCAAGTTATGAGGCTTCTTTGGCAGATTCCTTGTCTTTGTTATCTCATATTGCTGATTTAGGATTGAAAGTTAATTTTTCAAAACTACAATTTGTATCTCAAAATGTAACTTTCCTGGGTGTTGCCCTAATGCTATCTGGATGTGCAATTACCTCTGCTAGATTGAAACCTATTCTTTCATTGCCTTTCCCAGCAACACCAGCTTACTCCGCAGATTCTTGGGTCTCTTAGTCTTTTGTAAGTTTAAATTAGACTTACCTGCTAATTGTAGTTCCTGAAGGAACTCCAGTCTAGTCCCGGAAACTCTAGGATTGTCATCCTCTTCCAGCAGCTTGGAGACTGATAGATGTCATTCTTTTGATGACACTGGTATAAGGACACAGGCACCGGCTCCTCCCACTCCAGTAACCTATTGACAAAGCAGACTCACCAGAGCAACAATTAAGTTAGAACACTTCCCAACACCTAGTGCCCACTAAATGCACAAGTACGAAAGAGTAATGTAATCTTAATATACTAATATCAATAGAACACAATCCCCCAGAGATATTTAACTTGACTCGGAAGGGTCTGGCTTCCATCCCAGGAAGATTAACATTGCCCGGAGTTTAGCAAACCCTTTAAGGTCTCGAAGAATCCGCCTCGAGCCCAAAGCACCCCAGCGCTGCATGCTCTCTTCACCGGGAAAGCTGTGCTTCAGGCTCCACCACCTTGCAAAAACTCGGGACGGGATCCAGGACTAGACTGGAGTTCCTTCAGGAACTACAATTAGCAGGTAAGTCTAATGTAAACTTCCTTATCATCCCTCCAGTCTAGTCCCAGAAACTCTAGGGACGTAACAGAGCAGTAAAAAGAAGTCAACGGACGGGACCTGCTATTCCAGCCTGAAGCACCACTGACCCAAAACAGGTATCCCTACCCGCCTGAATATCCAGACGATAATGTTTCACAAAAGAATTCAAAGAAGACCACGTTGCCGCTTTACAAATCTCAGCCGCTGGCACAAAACCAGACTCCGCCCAGGACGCCGCTTGCGCCCTAGTAGAATGCGCTCTCAGGCCCTACGGTACCGGCCTTCCTTTCAGAAGGTAAGCTGACTCGATTGCTCCCTTAATCCACCTAGCAACTGACGCTTTGGACGCAGCTTTCCCCTTGCGAGGGCCGCCGAACAACACAAACAATCTATCCGACCTCCTGAACGCCGCAGTCCTCCTGAGATAGCGCTTCAAGGCTCGACGGATATCCAAAAGATGCAATTGCGGAGCCGCAAGACCCTCCGAGGACTTACGGAACACTGGCAGAGACACCACCTGATTTACGTGAAATGGAGATAGGACCTTCGGCAAAAAAGACGGTACCGGTCATAACACTACCTTGGACTCATGAAACGTTAAAAACGGTTCTCTACAAGATAACGCCTGTAGTTCTGAAATCCGCCTTGCCGAAGCAATGGCCACTAAAAACACCACCTTCAGGGTAAGATCCTTTAGAGATGCCTTAGCCAAAGGCTCAAACGGAGGCGAACTCAACGCCGTCAATACCAGCTGCAGATCCCAGGTTGGCACTAAGAGCCTGCACGGTGGCCTCAAAAGACCCACCGCTCTCAGAAATCTCTTAATATCTGGATGGGTGCAGAGCGCTTGTCCCCTGATTTTCCCCCTATAACAGGAAAGCGCTGCTAATTGCACCTTTAAGGAGGCTGCCTCCAACCCTCTTTGGAAACCATCTTGTAAGAACGCTAAAACCTGCGGAATAGAAGCCCGTAAAGCCTCACACTCATGATCCATACACCAAGCCTCAAAAATGTGCCACACGCGAACATACGCTAAGGAAGTAGAGTTTCTGCGCACCCTCAACAACGTCATAATCACATCCAACGAATAGCCTCTAGCTCTCAACCTCGCCCTTTCAAGAGTCATGCCGTAAGCGAGAACCGAGCTACCTGTGGCATCCACAGCGGACCCTGCTGCAAGAGATCTGGTCTGGGCGGTAGCCGCCACGGCTTCCCCACTATCAACCACCTGAGATCCGCGTACCATGGTCTTCTTGGCCAATCCGGCGCGATCAGAAGCACGCATCCTCTGTGGCGCTCGATGCGCCGCACTACTCGACCTATTAACACCCACGGAGGAAAAACATACAGGAGCTGATCGGAGGGCCATTCCTGGACTAACGCATCCAGGCCCTCGGACATCCGCTCCCTGCGCCTTCTGAAAAAACGTTCCACTTTCGCCGAAGTGAATGTCGCCATGAGGTCCATGATGGGCGTCCCCCAATGACAAACAATCGCGTCGAACACATCCGGATGAAGTGTCCACTCTCCTGGATCTACTCTCACCCCACTCAAAAAATCGGCCGCTACATTGTCCACCCCGGCGACATGAGCCGCTGACAGAGCCTGAAGGTTTTGCTCGACCCAGAGAAACAACTGATCCACCTCGGTCTCTAACGGAACACTGCTGGTGCCGCCCTGCCTGTTGATGTAGGCTACGGCGGTCGCATTGTCCGAAAACACTCTGATCGCTGCACCCTTCAGAAACCGCTGAAACTCCTGCAACGCCAAGACCACCACACGAAGTTCCAACCTGTTGATTGACCACGACCTTTCCTGAAGAGTCCAGAGGCCTTGCGCAAACCGTCCCTGACAATGTGCTCCCCAACCGAGGAGACTTGCATCTGTAGTCAGTGGGATCCAGGCTGGCAATGCCTCCCAAACCGAGTCTGGACAGAGAAGTCTCTTGGAAAGCAGAGCGTTTTGATGAGACCATCTTCTGAGTAACGCTCTCTGTAAGGGCCTCATGTGCGCTCTCGCCCAGGGCACCAAGTCTATCGTTGCCGCCATCGTTCCTAGAACTTGCAAGTAATGCCACGCTGTTGGCCTCGGCCGTTGGAGAAACCGTCGAACTAACCTTTGTAAGGCCAGCACTCGATGCGGAGGCAGAAAAACCATGCCTACCCCGGTATCGAAATGCGCCCCGAGATACTCGATCTCCTGAGAAGGAACCAGACTGCTTTTGGCCACATTTACCACCCAACCTAGCTTCTGTAGGCAAGTGACCACCTTGGCAGTAGCCTCCTCGCTTTCCACTCTGGACTTTGCTCGAATCAACCAGTCGTCCAGATAGGGATGCACTTGAACACCGTTCTTCCTCAAATCCGCCGCTACGACTACCATCACCTTGGTAAAGGTCCTTGGCGCAGTCGCTAGCCCGAAGGGTAGCGCCCGAAACTGAAAATGTCCCATTGGGACCGCAAACCTGAGGAATTTCTGATGTTCTCGGTGAATCGGAATGTGGAGATATGCCTCGGATAAATCCAGGGAGGTCAAAAACTCCCCTCTGTGGACCGCCATGATGACTGACCGTAGTGTCTCCATATGAAAATGAGAAACCCGGAGACACTTGTTGACCTCTTTGAGGTCCAAAATCGGCCGATAAGTTCCCTCTTTCTTTGGGACACAAAAAAAATGGAGTATCGACCTGAGCCGCATTGATCCGGAGGCACCCGTTCTACCGCCTTGAGATCCAGCTACCTCTGTAAGGTCTGTTTGACGGCCACGCGCTTGTGCAGCGACTTGCAAGGGGACTGAACGAAGGCTTTGGTCACCGGTCTTTGAAATTCTAAAGCATATCCTTCTCGAATCACCTCCAGCACCCACTGGTCTGAGGTAATTCCGACCCAGGCAGCGTAAAAATCCTGAAGACGACCGCCCACTGCTACGGCCACCTGGGTCCCCCTGACTTCATTGTGGCTTCTTGGCACCCGAGGTGGCGGCCGCAAAACCTCTGCTGGCACCACGGAAGCCCCGAAAACTTTGGTTTCTAAAGGCAAAACGCCCTCTCTGGACCTGTGGGAACCTAGGGGAGCGAAAACGCCGAAAATCCCTCATTGGAAATCATGGCATGGGCGAAAACTTCCCTGGCTTCTGCTTGTCTTCCGGCAGCCGTCCCCCCTTGGACTCTCCCAGACCTTTAACTATCTTCTCCAAATCCTCTCCAAACAGTAGCTGACCCTTAAAGGGAAGCTTACTTAAGCAGGCTTTGGAAGAAGCATCCGCTGCCCAATTGCGTAGCCAGAGATACCTCCTGGCGGCCACTGCCGAAGCCATACTGTTCAATAGCCCCCTAATGAGATCATAATGAATATCCGCAAGATACGCCGCTCCGGACTCGATACGAGCTGCCTCACCAACGAAGTCTCCAACCTGCTCTCCCTGGAGCCTCTGAGCCCCACAGAGACAGGCTCTGGCCACCCAAACCCCACAGATGGAAGCTTGAATGGAAAGAGCATTAACCTCAAAAACCTGCCTCAACAAGGCCTCCAGCTTCCTGTCCTGAGTGTCCTTAAGAGCCGCTCCGCCTTCCACCGGAATGGTCGTCTTCTTAGTCACTGCTGAGACCACGGCATCCACTTTGGGAGATTTGAACAGCTCCTTATCAAGCTCCACCAACGGATAAAGGCGAGACATTACCCGAGAACCTCTGAGAGCGGACTCAGGCATATCCCACTCACTTTGTATCATCTCTTTAATGACTCTATGTATGGGAAAAGCCTTTTGCGTCCTTCGAAAAGCTTGCAAGAGTGGATCCTCCAAAGTAGCCTCTTCAACCGGCTCAGACACCGGCACATTGAGTGCCTTCAATGTCTCTGAAATCAGTGCGGGCAACTCTTCCCGACGAAAAATACGCACCACTCTAGCCTGATCCTCCTGTTCAATAATCTCTCCCTCTTCCAGCTCCTCGTCCATCTCAGGATCATGCTCCTCCTCCTCGGTACGCAAATCCTCCGAAAACTCGGACTGACTCCACTTATCCGGCTCCACCCGGGCTCTCTTTGGCCCGACGACCGAAGGTGACAGGGAGAGAGGAGAGCCAGGTCGTTTGTGCCCTAAGTCTGCTGGCAGAGGTGCAAAGGACGAGGCTGAACGATCTTTAGGAGCCCTGACAAATGCTCTTTGAATAAGAGATACGAAGTCTGGGGAAAAAATGGAAGTTAAATCAGGAGCGAAGGGGGCCTGAGGACGAGGAACATCCGGAGCCGAGGAAGGGCCGGGTACAGGCTCCACGGGATCAAGCAGAGGAGACAGAGGCCTCTGCACCACTACCTCCTGGTCCTTTGAGGCATCTGACTGCTGCTGCTCTATCGCGGAAGCCTGGCTGCAGCTTTTACAGATGCCTGCGTCTGATACTGTAGACCTTTTAATCCCACAGATCAAACATAATGTCTTTGCCGGCATTTTTGCGCCCTGCGCTGCCAAGGTTAGAAATAGCCCGAGGTGCCTTTTCAACCTGCTCAACAGACATCCTGTAGCCACAGACAAAATGGACAGTGATGCTCAGCTGAACCTGCCCTGCCGACTCTGGGCCTCTTTTTTTTTTTAACAGATCAAAAGGAAGCAGGAGGTCACCCGACCTGAAATGTGAAGGAAATGTGAAGCTTCCTGACTCTATAACTTAAAATTGTTTCCCCCAACCGCGCTACTGCTTTTTCCCGCCGAAAACGGCCCGCGGCGGGAATATGGCTCCCACACGGTCCTCTCAGCCAAATTCACAACCGGCATACAAGAGAGAGGGAAAATTAATTAATCAGCGCTTACTTCAGGGAGAGGAGAGGAGAAACAGCCCCAAGAGCCCCGAAGCTGTCCATCCTCACCGTGGCCGAACTCAGTTTCCAGGCACTGCCCCTGTAAGAGCTCAGAGACCAACCTTACAGCCGTGCCCATCTGCCGAAGTCCCCCAAAACGCCTGCAGGCAAAAACCTCTGCGTCGCGCTGGAGGAGGCAGGTACAAATAATCGGAGCTCACCCGGACTTACTCCGGCTCTGAAACCTTCCCTCCCCTGTCACACCGCTAAGAGGGAGGAAGAAGGGAAGAGAGGCCCCTCCGTCGTCAAAATTTAAAGTGGTACAGCCCCATAAGCTTTGTTCAATAAAAGAAAAAAGAATTTGTGAATAAAAGAAGTAACGCCAATTTGAGATTTAAAACCCCAATTAACTAACACTAAAGTCCTTAATTGCTCCTTTAGTGAGCCAGAAACTCTGGCTCACATCCTCCAGCTGCTTGGAGACTGATAGAACTGGAGTGGGAGGAGCCGGTGCCTGTGTCCTTATACCAGTGTCATCAAATGAATGACATCTATCAGTCTCCAAGCTGCTGGAAGAGGATGACAACCCTAGAGTTTCCGGGACTAGACTGGAGGGATGATAAGGAAACAATGGTTAGCACATTTTTCATACCTCACTGCTCCGCTTTATGCTCTCCTTGGGAAAAAAGGACCTTTAGGTCTCATTGTACATATATTAACACAGTTGGAAGCTGTTTTGAGTAGAAAGACTGCCATGCAAAATGCCAGATTATTCACTGCCATTCAAACTGTATGTGGCTATTTCTGCGTCCTCTGCTACCTGAGTGTTTTTGCAGGCTTTCCCGACTGGTCATCGCAAGCCAGTGGGCTATTTTGCAAAGTAATTCAACTCAGTAACTCTGGGACTCCCTCCATATCTACTTAATTTGGCGGCAGTGGCATTTGCAATTGATATTACTGATTTCCTAGTTTTAAAGCACCCTTTTGAAATATATGTGTCACTTTCAGTTTCCAGGTTGCTTCACTTGACTAAGACTCAGCCTTTGTCCTTCCATTTTGGAAACATTTGGGCACAATGGGGATTTTTTACTTCTGTTACTAAACCAATTAAGCATGCTGAACACATTCATCGTTTACTCCAGGCTGTACTATTGCCAGCACAAGTTTTTAGTTTTAAAGTGTAAAGGACATTCCTCTGCTGAAGATTTTATGTCAAAGGGCAACTGCTTTGCAGACCAAGAAGCCCGGCAAGCTGCCCTCCGAGCATCAGTGTCCCCAACATTGTTGTAATAAAAAAATCTTAACATGGCTTTGTTTTCCCTTTCATCTCCCTTACAGCATTATCAAGATATTCCCTTTGAAACCCAGACTCTGTGGACCGTGGGGTGCGACCTGTGATGCACAGGGTAACTGGAAAAAGGATCATCTGCTCATTTGCCCAGTTTATTGTTTGCACTTGCCCTGTTCCTGCATCATAAGCTTCACCTTTCAGCTGTGGCTATAAATCATGCCTTTTCGGTTCTCTGTATCACCCAAAGTTTTTTTTCTGTGGCACAGGCCATGTATGCAGCTTGTCTGGACTGTTTGAAGGCTTGCAGAGTAGGGTCAGTTATGAGGGTTTCTGCCGCCCTTCCCAAACCATCAGGACCATTTTTGATTTTGCAGCTTGATTTTATAAACCTGCCCTGTGCCAGAGGGGGAAAGCGGTATTTGTTAGTGATCACTTGTCTTTTCTCTGTCTGGGTAGAAACATATCCCCAGTAGGGCTACTGTTGTCACCATCAAATTACTGCTCACTCAGTTTATTCCTTTTTGTGGTGTACCTCTTGTCCTTTCTTATGATCAGGGTCTGGCCTACATTGAGAGTGTCTGGGAGGGAATCGAACAATGGTTTGGTATTAAAGGACAACTTTACACACCTTATCATCCGCAAAGCTCTGGCCAAGTGGAACGGATGAATAGGACACTCAAAGGTCACTTATGCACTGACACAGGATTGGGCTACAGATTGGACGGAAACCCTTCTTTTTGCCTTTATGGCAGTGCGTAATTTCCCCCAGCATGCTCAAAGAGGCCTGACACCATATGAAATAGTTACTGGATGTCCAGCCACTTCTCCACATGAACTGACAATCATCCCTGATCCTCAATTTTTGCGCAGCGATATCTTGATTTATTGTTCACGATTGCACTCAGCTTTGTCTGTTTCTCCTTTATTGCAGGTGAATTCTCAGCAGGATATGCCTCCAGAGTTATCACATCCAGAACTGAAGCCAGGAGATTGGGTCCTGATTAAGAACTTGCATCCGTAGACACTTTTGGCTCCTAAGTTCCTGGGTCAGTTCTGTATGCTCCTGGTGGGATACTCAGCCTGTAAAGTGGAAGGACAACCTCGTTGGATACATCTTTCACAGTGTAAAAAGGCTCCTTCACAGTATCCAGATGGTGATTCCTTGCATCTGTGAATCAAGAAAGAAAGGCGTCTTCTGTTGTTGCAACACAGAGACTTATACGGACTTGGACAACAGTGACACTGCAGAAAAGAATATCATGATTGATTGCTTCTTGAATGAACTATTTATGTAAGAAACCTTTTCCAGCACTTATACTGCTGATTAGATTGATAGAATTTGTTTGAGTGAGTTCTTTACAGATATATAAGCATTGACCTTTTGGCACTTAACCTCTACCTCTTGAAAAGATTGGGAGTTGGGTGTGGGTGATGGTTATAGTACTCATCTTTGTAGTGCTAAGAGGGATAGTTTTGTTGTTTTTATTTTTCTGAATAATTATTTTTTAGTAATTAATAGTCTTAGATATTTTAGAACGGCTCAAAATACAGGGAAAAAGGTAAGAGACACTTCTTGAAACATTTGTAAAACAGTAATGCTACATAACTCCTCCACCTGGTATAAAAAGTCCCATTTCAGAAATTCTTTTATTTCAGTAGTGTAATTAGTGTCAACACAAGGGAACCAAGTGCATGATCATGAGTTGTTACAGTATAATAGTTCTGGATACCCAACCCCTTTGAATGACTCTAGATCAGACCTAGACATACCTAAATGGAGTTGCCTTGTTAGGGTATTACCATCCCTGGGAACGTAATCTATCTGTAGGAATTGAAGAAGAAGAAATTAGGCCTTACCTGCTAATTGTCTTTCCTTGAGTACTCTCCGGGCCAGTCCAGGACATCTTGGGTGGTCAATCCGCTCCAGCAGCTGAGGACTGGAAACTGAAAAGGTTTTCCTGACAGCCTATCCAGCTCCCCTAGGTGTCAGCTAATCAGTCTCTCGGTAACAAAGCAGATAAGCTAACCCTAAGAACACTTATAACCTAAGTCAAACAAGACTGTTTCCTGTCTCCCAGAGCTCTCCCGATACCCGGAAGTGACGTTGCACACGACCTTCCAAGGCTCTCCAAGTGTGTAGTTTTAAATGTTTCCTGTCTCCCAGAGCTCTCCCGATACCCAGAAGTGACGTTGCACACGACCTTCCAAGGCTCTCCAAGTGTGTAGTTTTAAATGTTTCCTGTCTCCCAGAGCTCTCCCGATACCCGGAAGTGACGTTGCATACGACCTTCCAAGGCTCTCCAAGTGTGTAGTTTTAAATGTTTCCTGTCTCCCAGAGCTCTCCCGATACCCGGAAGTGACGTTGCACACGACCTTCCAAGGTACCTGCCTCATTATTTAAAGAAGCTGTCTGCGGCGTTTCGCATCGCGGCGGCGCGCGCCCAAGGAGCAGGTCCTGCTCCTTGGACGAGCTCCTTGGGGCGAGCGAGGGGCGCATTTCATGGCACTTTTGTTTGTCTTATCCTTGCTCACAGTACTTGATAGCTTTCATCTTAGTTGGGCTCCTCCACCTGAAACTGTATTGCTCTCCTCATCGGGGTTTGAATCCCGTTTACTCTTATCGAGCAGATTTTCCCTTTGGAAACTAGGCTCACGTCTGGTTTTCTGTGCTCTCAGTCTCATGGCGGCCATTCCAGTCTTTTGGGGTCGCCGTTCCCGGACCCTGCGGGCTGTCCCTTCGGGCCTGTCTGTTCGATGTATATCTAACCTGATACCATGCCGCTCCACCCAGCCCTCAGTCAGACCTCACCGTCCTCTGCTAACTTCCCTTTCAGCCCTCTCTACCTTGACTCTTAGCCTTGCTCTCTTGAATTGTCGCTCTCTTCGGACTAAATCCCTGTTAGTTCAAGACCTTATAACCTTAAACTCTGTAGATCTCTGTTTTCTTACTGAGACATGGCTCAAAGAGGGTGACTCTCCTATTCTATTCAGCTCTCTCCCACCTGGCTTCACTGCTATTTCATCTCCCAGGTTGGGTAGAGGTGGGGGGGGGAATAGCCCTTCTTTATCGGGCCACTCTCACTATTGACGAAATCTCTTCCCCCTTAGTCTCTTTCCCTGAATCTCTTTTTCTTCGTTTTCACTCTTCTCCACCTCTCTATTTTCTCCTGCTCTATCTGCCCCCTTCTCTTACCCCAGCACGCTGGGACACGGCGCTTCAATCTCTTTCGGATGTTGCTCTGCAGTTTCCAAATCTTATCGTGTTAGGTGATTTTAACATCCATGTAGATCAACCTAGCCGTCTAAAAGACCGTGCGTTCATGAACTTTCTTGCAGACAATTCCTTTCATCAATATGTCACCGGCCCTACTCATATAGCAGGCCACACTCTGGATTTGGTTCTTTCCCCTTCTACACTGCTGCCAACTGTCTCTCCCCCTACTACACTGGCTGTCCCTTGGTCTGATCACTCCTGTGTTCTCTTCAAGGTTTCTTCATTACCACTGGATTCTGCTTGCTGTACAGCGTCCCCCCCCCCTCTCTTCTTCTTCGCCGTCACCTTACAGCGGACACCCTCAGGTCTTTCCCTCCTGCTCCCTCCCTGTTCCCTTCAGACTTTTCCTTGTGCTCTCCTGACGGCCAAGCCTCTCTCTGGGACTCTCTCCTCGCTGCTGCCTTAGATACTTTAGCACCTCTTCAGCCCTCTCCTTCTCGGCAACTGTCTAAACATTTCCCCTGGTATCATCCCTCTCTGCGCCTGCAACGGACCCAGCTCCGTCAGGTTCAACGCCTCTGGTCTCGACGTCCTTCCCCAGATTTGCTATTACGCTTTAAAAAGCTGTCTACTGCTTATCGCTCAGCTGTACAGGACGCCAAGCGCACCTTCTATTCAACTGAGATCTCTGAAGCTGCGCACTCCTCCAGACAGCTATTCGCTATTCTTCGTAGGCTCTCCTCCTCTGGCCCCCGACATTTTCTGCCCTCCACAACTCCGGACCCTCAGCTTTTGGCCTCTTTCTTTTCCAATAAAATCTTGGATCTGCGCTCTTCTTTTTCAAATCCTTCCCCTCCCTCTCCGTTATCTCCTCTGCCCTGTAGTTCCTCATGCCCTTCGCCTGAGTCCCCTACGTCTTCCCCAGCTGGTCCTCTCTCTCTCTGCTCTTCCCCGCCGCCTAATCCAACACTGGTCCATACCTGGTATTCCTTTCATCCAGTCCTTCCTACAGAAGTAGTCCAGATGTTGTCTAAAATTCGGAAAACAACTTGTAGCCTGGACCCAATTCCGTCAAGCTGGTTAACCGAGCCCTCTTTACAGCTCGTACCATACTTAACAGACATCATTAATTCAAGCTTGACATCTGGCCTTTTCCCAACTGCTTGGAAATCTGCTGTGGTTCGTCCTCTCTTAAAGCAGTCATCACTGGATCCTTCCGTTCTGTCTCACTGGCGTCCCGTTTCAAATCTTCCGTTCGTAGCCAAACTCCTGGAACGATTTGCTTTTGAACAACTAAACTCCCATATTGAAACTACTCACTCTCTTCATCCCCGCCAAGCAGGTTTCCGTCATGGGCACAGCACCGAAACTGTCCTGTTAGCACTACTGAATGAACTACACGTTGCACATGATCGGGGTGATATTACTTTAATTGTCTCACTTGATCTTTCCGCAGCTTTTGATTTAATTGACCACCAGACTCTTCTTTCTCGCCTCTCTGACTGTAGGTTGCAGGGCACAGTCCTACAATGGTTTCACTCTTTTCTTTCGGCCCGTTCTTTCACTGTTCACTCAAACGGTCACTCCTCCTCTTCTTTCCCGCTCACTTGTGGTGTACCACAGGGTTCTGCTCTCTCTCCTTTACTGTTTAATATTTTTCTTGCTCCTCTGCCCCTTCTAATACAACAATTTCCTGTGTCCCCTTACATCTACGCGGATGACATTATTTTACTGTATCATGTCTCCCCACTAACTTCAGATATCTCTCCATTAAATGACTGCCTCTCACATATTGCCCTCTGGCTTTCCCAGAATTTTCTTCATCTGAACCCTGCTAAATCCACTGCGATGTGGGTATCCTTAAGCGGTTCTTTTCCAACTATTTCACCCGTGATTAATTCTGTCTCTATCCCTCTGGTTTCTTCTTTCCGCTACCTGGGTATTATTCTTGACTCCACTCTTTCTTTCCACTTACACATCTCTTCCCTCACTCGCCGTTCCTTTTTGTCTCTGCGTCAGATTAGGGCTGTCCGTTCAGTTTTACCTTCTGATTCACTGGTCACCTTGGTATTGGCACTCGTCATCAGTAGATTAGACTATTGTAACGTTTTTCTAGCAAATCTTCCCAAATATCAACTCCAAAGACTTCAGTCCGTTCAAAATACCGCTGTCCGGCTTATCACTTTTTCTCACCGCTTCGAACATGTCACTCCCCTTCTTCTTCAATTTCATTGGTTACCTCTCCGGTTTCGGTATCAATATAAATTCCTTATTCTACTTCACCGTGCTATCCACACGGGTGAACCCACTTATTTGGCTGATCTTATTTCCCTTCACACCCCATACCGCCAGCTTCGTTCCCTTCACGCCAACCGTTTAGCTCTGCCCGCCCCTTCACGAGCACACCTTGAGCAGACTCGACACTCGGCATTTTTTTCTTGGGCCCTCTCCTATGGAACACCCTGCCAACCGCACTCCGTTTAGAATCTTCTTACCCGCACTTCAAGTCACTGCTCAAAACTCACCTGTTCCAACAAGCCTTCGACCTTCCCGCTGGCTCCCTCTCCTAAGATATGTTGTCTATGTCATTTGTTTGTCAGTTGGGTTCAATATTGTGTGTAGTCCCCTTAACAGTTTAACAAGTTTTTAATATTGTATGTAATTTTATTGTTTTTATAATTAATTTTTAATAGTTTAACCTGTATTGTCTTCATCTTAGTTCTTTGTCCTGTCTACCTTTTATGTTCTTTCCCGACTTTGCTTTCCTATCAGCTATGGCGTTCCTTTCTCTACCCTACAAAGTGGACTTTTATACTTATTGTACACCACTTAATGCCCTGGCCATAGCGGTCTATCAAGTGTTTTAATAAAGAGAAAGAGAAAGATAAAGACAACAAAACCAGGCAAAACGGTGTGCCCCTTCGAAAGTCACATATTTAGACAAAATTGTCTTCCCACAACCTCCCTCGTTACGAGGAATTACACAAACAGACTGCCTCTTCAAGCGAAGCAGTGACCACTGTCAAAAACTGTGTTACGTTAGTTTGCATACTCTCTTTGGAAACGTTTTAATTTGGAATCAGCCTGTCGTTCCCCGTTCCTCCGGGAACCTCAGTATCGTAAACCACTGCATTGCCCAGCTCCATGATCCAACACCATCTCCTGAAAAACTGACAGCAGACGCCCCGGAAACTCGCAGAAACACTAAGGGAGGGTCCTGGACTGGCCCAGAGAGTACTCAAGGAAAGACAATTAGCAGGTAAGGCCTAATTTCTTCTTCCTTATCGTCTCTCCGGGCCAGTCCAGGACATCTTGGGAAGTACCAAAGCAGTACTTAAACCCGGGAGGGCCCTGCGAGACCTGCTACAAGCGCCGCCGCGCCCACTCTGGCGTCGTCCTGCGCGTGAATATCCAACCAATAGTGCTTCGTAAACGTGTGCAAGGATGACCACGTAGCCGCTCGACAAATGTCCACCGGCGGAACCAACGCATACTCCGCCCAAGAGGTAGCCTGACCCCTGGTCGAATGAGCTCTCAGACCCGGAGGAAGCGGTGTACCCTTCGCCTCGTAAGCCACGCGAATCGCAGGTTTCACCCAGCGAGCGATCGACGCCTTGGTGGCCGCTTTACCCTTCGCCGCGCCACCGTAAAGTACAAACAACCGGTCGGACTGACGAAAAGATGCTGTTACCTTGATATACTTTCGCAACACACGGCCCAAGTCCAACCGCCTAAGGGCCCGATCCAAATCACTGATTCCCAGGTCACCGAAGGTCGGAAGAGAAACCACCTGGTTGATGTGAAACGGTGAAACCACCTTGGGCAGAAAAGAAGGTACCGGTCTCAACACCACCTTTTCTGCTGAAAAGCGAAGAAACGGTTCCTTGCAGGATAGCGCCTGGAGATCGGAAATCCGCCTCGCCGAACACAAAGCCACCAGAAAAGCTGTCTTCCAGGACAATTCCCTTAGGTGCTCTGACCTATGACCGACAAACGCCGGATCCGACAACGCCTGTAACACCAGGTTCAAATCCTACGGAGGAACTACCGGACGCCTCGGAGGCCGAATGTTTTTGGCAGCCCGAAGGAAACGGAGCACATCCGGATGAGAAGCAAGCGGCCTGCCCTGTACCTTCCCTCTGTAACAAGCCAGAGCCGCCACCTGAACCCGCAAGGTACTAAGTGCCAAACCTTTTTCCAATCCGCCCTGAAGGAAACCCAAAATATCCGGTATCAGCGCACTGTCCGGCAAAGCTGCACGCTCAATGCACCAAGCTTCAAACAAACGCCAAACTCTAATGTAAGCCAACGAAGTAGACCGCCGTTTGGACTGCAACAGAGTCGCTATTACCGCGCTTGAGTAGCCCTTGCGTTGTAACTTGCGCCGTTCAAGAGCCAAGCCGTAAGACAGAATCGTTCCAATTCTGGCATGAATACCGGACCTTTCCTCAAGAGATCGCTGTGCGCGGGAAGCCTGTAGGGAGGTGCTACGAGCAGCCGTATGAGGTCGGCATACCATGGACGTCGAGGCCAATCCGGAGCTACCAGAATCACGGGACCGCTGTGAGCAGCCGCCCTTTGGACTCTCTTCCCAACAGCGGCCACGGCGGAAACACATACAGAAGTCGATGCTGAGGCCAAGGCTGAACTAGACCGTCTAGGCCTTCCGACATGTGTTCCCTGCAGCGGCTGTAAAACCGCACGGCCTTCGCGTTGGCCTGGGTAGCCATCAGGCCGAGAACAGGCTGCCCCCAGCGACGAGCAATCTTCCGAAAAACCTCCTCGTCCAGCTCCCACTCCCCGGGATCTAGACGATGACGACTGAGAAAATCCGCCTGTACGTTGTCCTTGCCGGCCACGTGAGCCGCCGATATCGCCACGAGATGGGCTTCTGTCCACCGAAACAAGAGCAGACATTCCTCCAGCAGCAGAGCACTGCCAGTTCCCCCCTGCTTGTTGATGTAAGAAACCGTTACCTGATTGTCGGAGAAAACCCGCACTGCCCGCCTGACCAGCACTTCCACAAAGACTAACAGTGCGAGACGAACCGCTCTGAGTTCCAGACGATTGATCGACCAAGACTGCTCCTCTGGCGACCACACACCCTGAGTCACCCGACCCAGACAATGCGCCCCCCACCCGGAGAGGCTGGCGTCCGTCGTGAGTAACACCCAGTTCGACACCTCCAGAGGAACTCCCGCTTGAAGATGGGCTGGAATCGCCCACCACTGCAAGCTGAGACGTACGGCTTCCGGACAGACCAACCTGCACGAGAGAGGATGGTGTTGAGGGGACCAGCGAGACAACAACACGCATTGCAGCGGCCGCATGTGAGCTCTGGCCCATGGCACCAAATCCAAAGCCGCCGCCATGGACCCCAGCAACTATAGGTATCGCCAAGCTGTCAGAGCCTGGATCCGCAGAAAGGATGCCACCTGCCTTAAGATTTTCTGCACTCTGTCTACCGGCAAAAACACTGACGCCACTCCCGTGTCGAAGAGAGCCCCCAGGTATGTCAATTGCTGCACGGGCTCCAAATGGCTCTTTGCATGGTTGATGACCCAACCGAGCTGCTCCAAAACCTGCACCATGCGCGCCGTGGCTGTCAGTGATTCCGTCCGCGACGGCGCCCTTATCAACCAATCGTACAAATAGGGATGAACCTGAATCCCTTCCTTTCGGAGCGCAGCCGCTACTACCACCATCACCTTGGTGAAGGTGCGAGGAGCCGTGGCAAGCCCAAACGGCAACGCTCGAAACTGAAAATGACCCATGGGCACCGCGAAATGGAGATACCGCTGATGCTCTGCCTGGATAGGAATGTGCAGGTAGGCCTCTGTAAGATCTATGGAAGTCAGAAACTTGCCTGGCCGAACTGAGCGAATGACCGATCGTAAAGTCTCCATCCGAAAATGAGGCACTCGAAAACACCGATTCACGTGTTTGAGGTCTAGAATAGGACAAAAAGAACCTTCCTTCTTTGGAACCACAAAATAAATCGAGTATCGACCGAATCCGCACTGGTCCACAGGCACCGGCACCACTGCCTGAAGCGACAACAGCCGGCGGAGCATCTCCGCCACCACCCTCCGCTTTGCCTGCGGACCACACGGAGACCGGACGAACGAGTCGGGAACCGGATGCACGAATTCCAAGGCATAGCCATCTCTGATAACCTCTAGAACCCACTGGTCCGTGGTTATACTGGCCCAGGTGGAGAGGAACAGTTGCAACCGACCTCCCACAGGTACCCCCACCTGGACCGGCCTCACTTCATTGGGACTTCTTGGTCGCGGCCTGCTGGGTACCAAAGTAGCCCCTACCGAAACCTCGGGATCCCTGAAAGGAATGACCTCTGGATACAAAACGACCCCGCTGATACGGCGTGAACCGGGCGCCGCGGAACCTGCGAAAGTCCCGACCTTGACCCCGCTGGGAGAACCCCGGCTTTGAAGCTCTCGGACGGTCTTCCGGCAGCCGCTCCCCTTTGGAGTCACCCAAATCTTTAACAATCTTGTCTAAGGCCTCCCCAAATAACAACTTGCCCTTATACGGCAACTTACTAAGGCGCGCCTTGGACGACGCGTCTGCCGCCCAATTCCTAAGCCAAAGAAAACGTCTCACCGCGATGACGGACGCCATAGCCTTAGCTGAGATGCGAACCAAATCATAAAAGGCGTCAGCTTGATAGGCCGCCACCGATTCCAGCTTTGCCACTGTCGCCAAGGAGTCCTCCCCGCCCTCCAGAGACTGCTCCCCCTGCAGCCAGCGGATGGAGGCTCTAGACACATAAGCCCCACAAATAGACGCTTGAAGGGCTAAGGCACGAGAATCAAAGGCTTGCTTCAAAAGCGCCTCTAAACGGCGATCTTGCAAATCCTTGAGAGCCGTACCTCCTTCAACAGGAATGGTGGTCTTTCGAGTGACTGCTGATACAAGCGTGTCCACCTTTAGCATACGCAACAAGTCCTTCTCCTCCTGAGGCATAGGATAAAGCCGAGCCATCGAGCGTCCCCCCCTGAGAGACGCCTCCGGGAACTCCCATTCAGCCTCTGAAAGCCGGCGCGTGTGACTGCAGCTGTAAAGAGAGAGGTGATACAGGGGAGGGCAGGTTCTGCTGGGCAGGGGGGGCCCCGCGGCACACTCGATTCTGCCGTGGCGGCCCCGGCAGCGGCAGCAGACAGCTTTTTAAAAAAAAAATTTCCCTAGGCTAGGCTGGGCTGGGCTGGGCTGGGGGGGGTAGGAGTGGTGATGGGCTGGGGGGTTAGGAGTGGTGATGGGCTATGGGGGGCTGGGGGGGGTTAGGAGTGGTGATGGGCTATGGGGGAGCTAAGTCTGTATATGGGCTGATGGGATTAGGACTGGAAGTGGGTTGATGGGGGGTTAGGACTGGTAATGGGCTATGGGGTGTCTTAAACTAAAAATTGGGTGATGGGGATTAGGACTGGAAATGGGCTGGTGGGATTAGGACTGGGAGTGGGCTGATGGGGAGGTTAGGACTGGTAATGGGGTATGGGGGGGGGCTTAAACTGAAAATTGGGTGATGGGGGATTAGGACTGGAAATGGGCTGGTGGGATTAGGACTGGGAGTGGGCTATGGGGGGCTAGGACTGGTAATGGGTTGGGGGGGGTTGCTAGGACTGGAAATGGGCTGGAGGGATTAAGACTGGAGGTGGGTTGATGGGGTTAGGACTGGTAATGGGCTGTGGGCTGTTGGGGGGGTTAGGACTGGTAATGGGCAATGGGGGGCTAGGACAGGAAATGGGCTGATGGGGAGGGGTTAGGACTTGAGGTGGGCTGTTGGGTGGGGTTAGGACTGGTAATGGGCTATGGGGGGCTAGGACTGGAAATGGGCTGAGGGGGGGTGACGACTGGAGGTGGGCTGATGGTGTTAGGACTGGTAATGGGCTGTGGGCTGTTGGGGGGTTAGGACTGGTAATGGGCTATGGGAGGGCTAGGACTGGAAATGGGCTGATGGGGGGGGTTAACACTGGAGGTGGGCTGATGGGGTTAGGACTGGTAATGGGCTGTGGGCTGATGGGGGGTTAGGACTGGTAATGGGCTATGGGTGGTTAGGACTGATAATGGGCTATGGGGGGGCTAGGACAGGGAATGGGCTGATGGGGAGGGGTTAGGACTTGAGGTGGGCTGATGGGGTTAGGACTGGTAATGGGCTGTGCGCTGTTGGGGGGGTTAGAACTGGTAATGGCTATGGGGGGGTTAAGACTGGTAATGGGCTGTTGGCTGATGGCTGTCTGGTAATGGGCTATGGGGGGGTTAGGACAGGAAATGGGCTGATGGGGAGGGGTTAGGACTTGAGGTGGGCTGATGGGGTTAGGACTGGTAATGGGCTGTGGGCTGATGGGGGGGGGTTAGGACTGGCAATGGGCTATGGGGGGCTGACTGGAAATGGGTTGATGGGGGTTAGGACTGGAAGTGGGCTGTTGGGGGGTTAGGACTGGTAATGGGTTTTAGGGGGGGCTTAAACTGAAAATGGGGTGATGGGGGGTTAGGACTGGAAGTGGGTTGATGGGGGGGCTAGGACTGGTATTGGGTTGGGGGGTTGCTAGGACTGGAAATGGGCTGATGGGGGCTAGGACTGGAAATGGGCTGATGCAGGGACTAGAAGGGAATGGATGCTGGGTGAGGCTGGAACTAGAAGGGAGCTGATGTTGGGGGAGGATTAGAATGGGATGGGGCTGGGAGAGTAAAATGGAGAGGGGAAAAATATTTTGTGTGGGAGGGATAAAAATCTACAATTGGCCGGGTATTGGGAGAGTAAGTGGGGATTGAGGATGGAGGGGTAAAATTTGAGTGGATGAAATAGGAATGAGGAAAGAGCAAAAGGAGAAAGATTAGTATGTTAAAGCAGATGTAGAGAGAGAATGGAAAAAAAACTAGAAGAGAGAAGAAAGGACAAATGGACAGCAGAAGATGGAGAGTTAGCAGAAGACACGAAGAAACCAGAAGAAAGTGGCTGGAGCAATTGCAGCTGAAAAAAAATGCACAAAAGGTAGAAAAATATCTCTTTATTTTGAATTTATTAATTGGAATATGTCAGCTCTGGTAAATGTGCATCATTAACGTCTGCGCTTTGTTTAGTACAAGAGCAAATTAATGTATAGTTTTATTTCTACAGTGTTGTACATTCCAAGTTTGGCTTTTGGGATACCCAGTTTAATTATTGTCTTCCTGTTTCTAAATTGTGATTCCTTGTTTGTTGATGGTCTATGTTCTGCATGTGTAACTGAGCTGAGGTATTCTGTTTATGTAATTCCTATTTGACATTGCCACTTGTTCTCTTTCCCCAGTAGGTCATGTATTGTTGTTCTCTGAAATGTATTGGTTTAATATTTGCATGTTTCCTTTTGATAGGTAGGGTATGGTGCTTTGTGAGTCCTGGTAGTGCTGTTAGGATACGGCGGGTTTGCTATGGGTTCTAAATGGGCAGTGTTTGTAGTAGTTCCTAATGTGTCTGGTGGTTGGCACTGGATTATAGTAATGTAGAAATCTTTTAGTCTTTCTTTATCCATACACTCATTAAGAGGCATGTTTACTAAAAGTTAGTATATGGTAACATTATGCAAATATTTATGCAAATGAGGCCCCGCACCGAGTCTCCGCACATGGCCCCGCACCCCCCTTGGGCCGCCCCTGCCAGCAGGAGTCCTGTTCAAGCAGTAGTGGGTGGCAAAGGTGCTGATGGAGGACCAGGTTGCTGCCTGGCATATTTCATCAATGGCTACTGAGCTTAGGTTGGCTACAGAAGTTGTCATGGCTTAGATATTGTGAGCAGTGACATGCCCTGTGAGGATGAGTCCTGCTTTATCATAAGCAAAAGTGATGCAGTCTGTTCTCCATCTGGAGAGCATACACTTTGTTACAGGAAGCACCAAGTGAGTGGGGTCAAACGAAATGAACAATTGTGAGGATTTGCAGAGATACTGAGTCCTCTGCAGATAGAAGACCAGGGCTCGTTGGCAATCTAAATTGTGCAGGGTTGCTTCTGCACAGGAAGAGTGAGGTCTTGGGAAGAAGATTGGAAGTAATTCACTAATGTGCCTGGCCGAGGTCAGTGCAACTAGAAATATGACCTTCCAAGACAAGTACTGCAGGTGAGCGAATACTAGGGTTTCAAATGGGGATTTGAGAAGCTGAGCCAAGATCACGTTGAGATTCCATGCCACTGGAGGTGATCGAATGGGTGGCTTAGAGAGGAGAAGGCCTTTCACGAAACGTGCCACTAGGGGGTGCGCAGAGATGGAATGACCATCGACTGACTTGTGAAAAGCCGCAATGGCACTGAGGTGAACTCAAATTGAATTGGTCTTTAGTCCTGAAGAGGGCAAGTGCAATAGATATTGCAGAAGTGCAAGCACTTGCGCCTTGAAGGGATTGAGATTATCTCGTGAGCACCATGATTCAAATCTGCACCATTTGAATGAGTAGGCCCATCTGGTGGAAGGTTTTATGGAAGCCAGGAGAATGTCCTTTACTTCCTGAGGAAGGTGGAGATGCTGAATCATCACCCCTTCAGCAGCCATGCAGTCAGATGGAGAGATTGCAGATTGGACCGTTCCGTCATCCTGGAATAGACCCAGATTGCAGCTCAGACGGATTGGGGAAGGGGAAACCAGGATTGATGGGGCCAGAAGGGGGCTATGAGAATCATAGTGCTTCTGTCGAGCTGGAGTTTGAAAAGGTTCTTTAGTATTAGGGATGTGGGGGGAAATGCATAAAGCAGTTCCTGACCCCAATGTAGGTGAAAAGCATCGTTTGCTTGGCTTAGCTTGGATGAAACAGAACTGCGGGAGTATGCTGTTCTATGGAGTGGCAAAAAGGTCGATGACAGGAGTTCCCCAGGGTTTGAAGATCTGTGCCACTGAGCAAGGGTCTAGACTCCACTCATTTGGGTGGAGGATGCGACTGAGCCTGTCCGCAAAGTGATTCCAATTGCCAGAAATATGCACTGCACCAAGATGTAGGTGGAGAGAGATGGCGAAGTTCCACAAGCGACAGGCCTCTTTGCAGAGGGAAAGTGAGCCTGTTCTGCGTTGCTTGTTCACATAGAACATTGCCACCTGGTGGTCTGTCCTGGCGAGCACCTGGCTGTTCGAGAGGTGGTGTTGAAACATCTGCAGGGCATTCGTGATTGTCCGAAGTTCCAACAAGTTAATCTGTAAGGATGACTCCTGAGTCATCCACAGGCCTTTTGTGGACAGTGACTCCAGGTAGGCTCCCCAATCTAGTTTGGAAGCATCTGTGGATAGGGTGTGTTGAGGTTGAGCCAACCAAAAAGGTGACCCTTCCAGCAGGTTTGCTGGGGTGCACCACCATAGGAGTGAGTGGGTGATCTGAATGATGTCCCGTAGGAGTCCTGTGAATTGTGTCCATTGGGATGCTAGGGTTCATTGCACTAGGTGCATATGCACTCTTGCATATGGCACCTCATGCACTGTGGATGCCATATGGCCTAAAAGATGATGGAAGTCTCGAGCTGTTGAGATTGTCTGTTAACGCATGTGGATAACTAGGGCTACTAGTTGGTCCATATGGTCTAGTGGCAGAAAGGCTCTGGATAGCTGAGTTTCTAGCACTGCTCCTATGAATTCCAATTTTTGGATTGGGGTTAGATGGGACTGGGAAGTTTACTACAAATCCAAGGTGTTGCAGCATTGTGAGGGTGGTTTTGAGTGAAGTTCAAAGTTTTCCTGGAGAGTTTGCCTTTATCAACCAGTCTTCCAAATAAGGGAAGATGAAGATCCCCTTGCCTCGAAGGTGGGCTGCTATCACTGACATACATTTTGTGAACACCCTGGGAGCAGATGCCACTCCGAAGGAGAGGACTCTACTGATAGTGAGTCCCCTGAAAGGCAAAGCAAAGATATTTCCTGTGTCCTGGATATATCAGGATATAGGTTGTGGTGAGGAAACCACGGCTGATTATAGAAATGCACAGGAAAAAAGGTCCTGTCACTTTAATTCAGGGTGTATCAAAGGTTTCCCCGGTAACCAGGAGTCGGTGACTCAGAAGCTAGTCATCCCTAAGCCCCGCCCACAGCAGCACGTCAGAGAGAAGCTTGTCCCTAGTCACATGTGCTGGGAGCAGGGTGTGCCTCAAAGGGAAGGAAAGTTTAAAAAGCTGATTCACAGAACAGAAGTTAGTTCAGAGGAGAGCCTAATCCGTAGTCCACGGAGTTCACGAGGTTCAAAGAGTTCAGAAGAGGGGCCAACACAGAGTCCAGGAGGCAGAGCAAGTAAGAGAGTGTTTGCAGAGCCTGAGAGACAGAGTGTGAGAAATACTATTTGCTGTGAAGAGGAGATTGATGAGAGATTGCCAGACACAGCTGGGAATGAGAGGCTGGTGTCAGCAAACGGAAGGTCTGCACTTGAAGAAAAGCATGACTGGTTTGCAGGACGGAGGGAATCCCTAAATACCTCAGAACCAAGGCAAGTCTGTCCTTCTCAATGCCTACAGAGGAAAAGCCCCAGAGAATTACCCATAGGAGAGAAAGCTAAGTTTAAGCATAGCCAGAGTCCCAGGGAAAAGAGAGACAGCTGGTCTAATCAGCACGTAGCTCAGCTAACAGACGAGTTGCTGCAGAAGCAGACTTTACTGAGAAGGCTAAGTGATTTAATAAAGAAAGAAAATACTCAGCTCTCTGTGCAGATACCTTATGCCATAAGTGAGGGTGATAGAGAGGAAGAAATGGACACAACGAATGTGGATAATAGTATTATGGATTGTCAGTGTACTATGTGTTTTAACTCTGACGGTGAAGAATCCTAGAAAAGCCATTATAGCTGTGCCATGCTCAGGAAGCACGTTAATTTGTGAAGACGTCACAAACTGCAAGAAACAGCTGACTGTGCTGACAAAGTGAAAAGCTAAGTTACATGTTTAAGGAACATTTAAAAGTTTTGTTTTTGACAACAAGAAGTTGTTCCTGTCTAAGAAGAAAGCATTTATATGTTTTAAAGTTCTGAAAGTGCCAATTTGATTTCTCAAGCAAAGTGATGCCTATTTTTGTTGGAAGTTATATTGCAAAGCATAATTTGTTCCTGTTGTTTTGAAGCAGTACCGTGGATTAAAAATCCTTTCCATACTTTATGCCTCACGCCTCCTGTGTATGAAGAAACCCTGATTACAGTAAAAGAAATATTCTCTGTCTTGTGCCTAAACCCTCGGATCACAACTCCTTTGCTTTAGGATAAACTACGATTCCCATCAGCCCTTCTGGCAGCCATTACAGGGAGTCTTGTCTTAAGGCTAAAAGGCGACCTCACCTGCTGCCAGTCATCTACCTGGCCAGGAGGGGGCGACAAGGTATATGCATCTTTGAGATCTAGGAACATAGCCAGTCTTGCTCCTTAAAGTAGGGTAGGAGGGTTCTGAGGAAAATCATTTTGAAATTTTCCTTGACCAGGGATTTTTCGAAGATAGGCCTGTATCCTCTTGACTTCTTCGGTATGAGGAAGTAAGGAGAATAGAACCCCCTCATGAAGTTCTTGTTTATTTATTTATTTTATTTATTTATTTATTTATTTATTTAACAGTATTTCTAAACCGCCTTATCTTAATAATCAAGGTGGTATCACAGCAAGCAATCAGGTAAAGTGTGTGTGTTGTACATGCAGTGAGGATAAAACTTAGTTGTGTGAGGGATGTGTTGGGTGCTTGATTTGTTTGAGCTATATACAGGGTGGGCTATTTACAGTGGTGCTAGAATCATATTTTATATATATTCAGTTGTTTGGGAGGATTGGAGTGCTGTTATCCATTCTCTTAGGTTATGTGATGTGACCATAGTGCTCTATGAACAGCATGGTTTTCAGTTGTTTTCTGAAGTCTTTGAGGTCTGGAGTTGCCCTTAGATCGTCCGGTAGATTGTTCCATATTGTTGGAGCAGCCATGGAGAGAGCTCTGTCTGTTGTGTCCTTGCGTGTGTGCTTGTACTCATTTGGGGTGCTGACTCGGTTGCGTGTTTGACTTCTTCTGGGACGTGCGCTGGTTTCCGGTTGTATGAGCAGGTGGAGGCTGTTGGCTGATGTGTGTTCTTTTATCTTAAATAGGTTTATTACAGATTTCTATACCGCATTTTTCTAAAGATCAAATGCAGTTTACAATGAACAACAAGTTGAATAGTACAGTGAAAAGTACATCTTCAATTACAAAGAACTCTTTAACTATATACATTAACTGTAAAGGCTGATTTACATAGAACTATATACAATTACATTGAGCTATGTACAGTTTCGGTGTTAGATAGGGGTATAGACCGATACAGTGTAAAGTAATGAGGCATTCTTGGGGGTTATAGGGAGGGGTGAGCGGCGACTTATGTAAAAGGGTTTAAGTGAAGGAGTGAGGAGGATCAATGGAGTTGAGGTTAGTAGAGGATCCAAAGTGAAGGATGAATAGATGGGTTTTGAGTTTTTTTCGGAAGGTGAAGAGGTCGTTTGCTTCTCTTAGGTGTTGTGGAACCTCCTCTAGGGCCCCTTTGGTGAGCAATGACAAAGGACGAGAGGTGTATTGCCTCCTCATAGAGAGCCCAAGAGCCTGTTCCTCCCTGCTTTTTCACATAGAACATGGCAACCTGATTGTCCATCCTGACTTGGACCTGTTGTTTTCTGAGGTGGTATTGGAACACCTGGAGGGCATTGGAGATAGCCCGAAGTTCCAGGAGATTGATCTGGAGTTGTGACTCCTGCGCTGTCCAGAGCCCTTGTGTAGTCAAGTTGCCCAGATGGGCTCCCCAACCCAGTTTGGAGGCATCCGTCGCCAGGGTGAATTGAGGAGGAGGCATCTGAAAAGGTGACCCTATGAGTAGGTTTACTGGAGAACACCACCACTGAAGGGATGTAGTTAGATGGCAGTGACTTGGATCCTGTCGAGATGGCCTGAGCCTGCTTCCACTGGGTGGCAAGAGTCCACTGGGCTGTCTGCATATATAATTTGGCATATGGAACGACATGTACTGTAGAGGCCATGTGCCCAAGAAGCTGCAGCATCTCGAGGGCTGTCAGATGGTCTCATAGACGGGCACAATGGAGCTGGATAGAAATGCTCTGGATTGTTGGGTGGCTAGGGCTCCGATAAACTCTAGTCTTTGAGTTGGAATGAGCTTGGATTTGGGGAAGTTTTGACCCAGACCTAGCTTTCTGACACTATTTCACTCAAGAGTACCTTGGTAGTCCTCTGACTTCATGATTCCTTTAATACATTCCAGGCCTCCAGTTCCAGAGGCAGTAAAACAGCCCCACAACATTATGGAACCTCCACCATATTTAACTGTAGGGTGTTTTTTATACTTATAAGTTTCATTTCTTTGCCTTTAAATGTATCTCTGGTCTGCATTTATTTATTTAACAGGTTTTATATACCGCTTTATCCTTTAATCAAAGCGGTTGGCATTTATCATTTAATCAAAGCATTGGCAAAGAGCTCAAGTTTGGTTTCATCTGTCCACAGAACATGTTCCAAGTAGGCTTGTGGTTTCTCAAGGTGGGTTTGGACAAAGATCAGGCATGCCTTTTTATGTCTGTCCTGGAGCAGTGGGGTCCTCTTTGGCCTTCGCCCATTAAGTGCTTTTTTGTTTTTTGTTTAGTGCATGACGTATGGTGCGGGTCCAAACCACCACTCCAGATTTCTCCAAGTAAACCTTAAATTCTCTAGATGTTGCACATGGTGTTTTTCCAACAGTTTGCACTAACCTTTGAAGACTTCTTGGATTAATTTTCCTCTTCTCACCATGTCCTGGGAGGTTCTTGACAGATCCATGAGCAGAAAATTTCTTAATAACATTACAAATTGTAGAACCAGGAATCCCAAGGTCTTTGGAGATGGCCTTGTACCCCTTTGAAGTTTGATGTCTGGTGATAAAGACCTTTTTGACAGTCTTAGGCAGCTCTCTTGTCTTCACTATTGTGAAAATGGAACAGAGTTTGAATGTGGCTATTTTAAACATTTCAGCCAACATTCATTGGTTGACTTAGGTCATGTGAGTACTGACAACTGATCACAGGTGCATCTAATTTTACTGCAATGAAAATGTAGTTCTTCTGTTCAAAGTGATTTTAATTGTTTAAAAGGGTGCCAATAATCATGCCCTAAAGTAAAATATAAAGCCCAAACAATGCTACCACAATATTGTTTCAAAAAATAAGGTAAACATTCACTGATCTCTCACATTACAGACCTAATGCTCTAAATTCCAATGGACAGTCCCAATTTTTTTGTCGGATCACCTACAATGAGAGTGAGAAAACCCTCTCTTGAAGTAGGTCCTCCATTTTAATCATTTAAGAAAAAACAGCCGAAACCAGCCTGAGTGGAGGAGACAAACGCTCACCAGAGTGATTCTCCAAAAGGCTAATTGATAACCAAGTACTGGCAGTGCTAGGAAATCCTTTTTCAAGCTGGAAAATCCTTTTTCAAAAGAAACACATAAGCCTGTTAAACAAAGAACGGTGCACGTTTTCAGCCACTACTTCAAAAAAGCTTAACAGCTCTAAAAAGATAGCTTGAAGAAGAGCCAGGAATGTGACGGGCTTGAAACACAGCCTTTTGTCGTGGTACCCAACAAACTGTTTTTTTACTGACATCAGCATGATCATCAGATAAGTATATTGATGATGTTTATCTTTTTAGAGCTGTTAAGCTTTTTTGAAGTAGTGGCTGAAAACGTGCACCATTCTTTGTTCTTTGAGGTCTCCACAAAAGGTGAGAAAGCAAAAACAGCCAAAATGGATGACAGAAGAAACTCTGAAAATTGCCCAGAAATGCAGAGAAGCTAAAGCCAGAGGAGAAAGAGAGGCAGTCACAGAACTCAACAGAGATTTTCAACGTGCAGCAAGACAAGACAGGGAAAAGAACTACAATGACGCATGCAAGGAAATAGAAGTAGAAACTATTAAAGGAAGAACAAGATCGACTTTCTTAAAACTACGAGAGTTAAAGAAAAAATTCCAGCCTCGAACTGGAATGTTACAAGAAGCTCAAGGATCTATGTTGAATGATGGAAGAAGATCAAGAAAAGGTGGAAAGAATATACAGAGTTTTTATATGATAAAGATCAAGTGGACCAACAGCTGTTTTCAACCTGTACCTTATGATCCGGAACCATGGGCGATGAAAGAAGAAGTCGAAGCAGCATTGAAAGCCTTATTAAAGAACAAAGCACCAGGCATAAATGACATTCCCATAGAGGTATTACAGCAATCTGATGCAGCTATTACCATACTTACAAGGCTCTGCCAGGAAATGTGGACGACAACATCATGGCCAAATGACTGGAAAAGATCTGTGATTATACCAATACTAAGGAAAGGTGGAAATTATCACACAATCGCTCTGATCCCACATGCCAGCAAGATTCTACTCAAGATTATTCAACAGAGACGACAATCATACCTGGAACAAGAACTACCTGAAGTGCAAGCAGGGTTCAGGAAAGGGCGAGGAACGAGAGACATCATCGCAGATGTGAGATGGATCCTTGAAAAGACTAAAGAATACCAAAAGAATATGTATTTGTGCTTTATTGACTACAGCAAGGTTTTTGACTGGGTAAACCATGAGAAACTCTGGGCCACATTAGGAAGCATGGGTATACCAGAACACCTGATCGTTCTCTTGCACAATCTATACATTGATCAAGAAGCAACAGTTTGAACGGAACAAGGAGAAACAGAATGGTTTAAAATCAGCAAAGGTGTATGACAAGGCTGCATACTTTCCCCCTACCTATTTAATTTACATGCAGAATCATCAGAGAAGCGGGATTGTATGAAGACAACAGAGGTGTGAAGATTGGTGGAAGACTCATCAACAACCTTCGTTATGCTAATGATACCACATTACTGGCTGAAAGTGAAGATGATCTGAAACATTTGCTTCTCACAATCAAGGAACATAGTCTTAAAATGGGACTGCATCTTAATGTAAAGATGAAAAAGATCATGACAACGGGGAAATTCAATATGTTCATTGTTGATGGAGAAGAAATTGAAATCATGGACAACTTTAACCTACTTGGATCAACTATCAATAAAGAAGCAACAAACAGTCAAGAAATCTGACAACGTTTTGCTCTTGGTAGAATGGCTATGAAGGACCTAGACAAGATTCTGAAGAGCAGAGATGTCTCTCTCCATACAAAGATTTGACTCGTTCAAGCCATGGTATTTTCAATAACATCATATGGATGCAAAAGTTGGACAGTGAAAAAGACAGGAATAAAATTGATGCCTTTGAATTATGGGGCTGGCGGCGAATACTGCGTATACCATGGACTGCCTGAAGAACAACCAGTCAGTACTAGAGGAGATCAAACTTAAGCTTTCTTTAGAAGCTCAGATGACAAGACTTTGACTTTCATACTTTGGACACATTATGCGAAGAGAGAGATCATTAGAGAAAGACATCATGCTTGGTAAGATAGAAGGTCAACGCAAAAGAGGAAGGCCAGCAATGGAATGGATCGATACAGTAACAGCAGCTATGGGTGCCAGTCTTTCAACAATGAGTTGCCTGATTGAAGACCGAACACAATTTAGGACAACTATCCAGAGGGTTGCCTTGAGTCGACACCAACTCGATGGCACTTAACAACAACAACCAATTTGATAGTGTCCTCTTAGACACTGGTATACCCAAATGGCTTTGACCAAAAGAGACAAACAATTGAGAGGATTTACGAATGTCCTTGGTACATTCTAAATAGAATGCTAGAGCTCTCTTGCAATCGAGAGTATGCAGCCTGGCTTCAGCCGGAGATGTAGGAGGACATGGAAAGAATATCGGTAGAGAGACTGATTGATTTAAATGAAAACAAGTGGACAACCTTCGATAAGAACTTGGGGTGTGTCCAAAGGACCACCTTGTCTTGATGAAAAGTGGTGTAAGGTTCATAGGTTACTAACGCCTGGAGCTCGCCAATTCTGTGAGCAGAGGTAACTGCTATGAGAAAAATAAGTTTCTAAGTGAGGAACTTCAAGGGAGCTGTTCTCATGGGCTCAAAAGAATTGCGCATGAGACTGGCCAAGGACTACATTGAAATCCCATGGTCTAGGAGGTGGACGGAAAGGCGGCTTGGTCAAGAGGAGACCCACATGAATCTGGCCACTGAAGGATGTGTTGAGACAGGCAGGTTGTCTAGAGTATGGTGGGAGGCTATAATGGCAGCAAGAAGTACTCTCACTGAACTGGTCTTGAGACCAGAAGAAGACAAATGTAATAAGTACTGAAGCAGGTCTGGGATGGAACATGTGAAAGAATCTAGTGCTTTAAGGGAACACCAAATGGAGAAGCTGTGCCATTTGAAAGCATAGGAGTGTCTGGTTGAATCCTTTCTTGATGATAAAAGGATACGCAACACATCTTCTTGGAGATTTAAGTCTGAGAGGACAAAGTTCTCAGCCTCCAGGCTGTCAAGTGGAGTGGCTTGAAGCTGGGGTGCAGAAGGGTCCATGCTCCTGTGAGAGAAGCATCAGTGAGCAACCAAGCTGGAGGGGAGGCACTCAAGGAAGTTGAAGAAGTAGAGGAAACCACAGTTGTCCGGGCCAGTATGGAGCAATCAGGATCATTTGTCCCTGTTCGGCCTGAAATTTGACTAGTGTCTTCACTATAAGTGGGATTGGAGGGAAAGCATAGAGAAGCTGTCAACCCCAATGAATGTGGGAAAAGGGAATCCTGGAACAGAACCGGGGTAGCTGAGTATTGAAGGGAGACGCAAAGAGGTCTATTATCGGTCTCTCCCAAAGCTAAAACAAGTGTTGGGCTACCTGAGGATCCAACCTCCATTTGTGTGGGAGCAGAATGTGGCTCAGCCTGTCAGCCAATTGGTTCTGATCTCCTGGAAGGTAGACTGCGTGTAGGTGAACATTCTGGGAGATTGCCCAGTTCCATGGGTGAGAGGCCTCCTTGCACAGGGCTTGAGAAGCTTGTACCTCCCTGTTTGTTTATGTAAAACATCGCCACCTGATTGTCAGTCTACACCAGAAGAGAATGTTGCTTGAGTTGGAGAGAGAACACTGATAGTATTGAATACTGCTCTGAGTTCCAGAAAGTTGATCTGGAAGGCTCTCTCCTGAGCAGACCAGAGACCCTGTGTCCTGAGTCCATGGAGATGGACATCCCAATCAAGTTTTGACACATTGATGGTTAGGATAAACCGTGGTGCAGACCTCTGAAAAGGTAACCTTTCTGTTAGATTCTGTGGCTCGATCCACCACTGCAGGTCTGTCTTCATCTGCAAGGTAATGTTGACGAGGTCTGAGAGATTACCAGTGGACTGTTTCCACTGGCTTGAGAGAGTCCACTGTGAGATTCTCATGTGGAGATGAGCATAGGGTATGCCATGGACCGTGGAGAACATATATCCTAACAGGCATAGAAATGCTTTGGCAGGAACTGATGATTGTTGTTGCACATGACTGGCTAAGGTGATCAGACCATGTCATCTGTCATCTGGGAGGAATGCTCTGCTCCATAATGTGTCTAGTCGAGCATCTATGAACTCGAGCTCCTGGGTTGGGTTGAGATGTGACTTTGGATAATTGATCACAAACCCCAATTCCTGAAGAACATATATAGTTTGATCCAGAGCCGACTGAACTGGTGAGGCAGTCTGCCCTTAGGAACAGGGAACAGAAAGATTCCCCAGATTCGCAGATAGGACACCACCACCGCTAAGCACTTTGTGAATACACTGAGAGCTGAAGCGAGTCTGAAAGGGAGGACTCTGTACTGATAGTGATTTTCTTGGAAGACAAACCTGAGGAATTTCCTGTAATCCAGATGGATGAGAAAGTGTGTATATGCATCCTTTAGATCCAGTAAGCATAGCCAATTGCCCTGTTTTAGGTATGATAAGAGGATGCCTAGAGCAATCATCTTGAATTTTTCTTTGACAAGAAATTTGTTGAGATCTTGGAGGTCCAGAATAGGCCTGTAACCTCCTGTCTTTTTTGGAATTAGGAAATATCTGGAATAAAAGCACCTTCCTTAGAGGTTGAAGGGGACCTCCTCTATGGCCCTTTGATCTAACAGGGAGAAGATCTTCTGATGGAACAAGGCGTAGTAAAGGGGATCTTGGTAGGTTGCCCCACAAAATGATTGGGAGGATAAGTTTGGAACCTTAGTCGCCGTCCCTGGGAAACCAGCTGTATTCCAGGGCTCTGAGGCGATATTTATCCAATGGTGTGTGTAGTACACCTGTCTCCCTGGAATCCTGGAAGGAGGAGGTAGAACTATGGGGAAAATGGCTATGCTCTTTATGAAACAGTCAAAAACTCTGAGACTGCTGAGAGATGGGGCAGGCTGAGGTTTGGAGGCCTTGGGCTTCCTGATCTGGTTTTGCTCTGCTTGTTTCTGCTGTGGGCCAGCATAGGATTGATATGGAGGGAAAATTTTCTTCTTTTTAGGGAAGAAAGGCCTCTTGGTGGTAGCCTTCTTGTTAGAAGGGTCCGCCATCTTTCTTGAGAGCCTCTTCATAGTGAGGTCGTCTGTTTTGATCTCTCCGGCCTTCTCCCTTCACCTCTGATCGAAGAGGTTTTTCCCATTACAGGGTATGTTTAACAACTTATCCTGGACCCATTGTTCCCGGTCAGAAGCCTGAAGCCATGCTGTTCTTCTGGCCCCCATGCATGCTGCAGCAGATCTACTGTTTGCCTCAAAAGCAGCGCTTGTCAAAAATTTAGATGTGTTTTGGACATGGGTAACCAAGACCTGGTGAGCTGCCTGCCTGTCAGGTGGTAATAAGGAGGTGAAATCTGAGAGATCGCCGGCCACATCCTTAAGAAACATGCCCAAGTAGAGCATGTATGAATCGATTCTGAATGCTAGAATGGTGGCCTGGAAGGCCTTTCTTGCAAAAGCATCCAATGTCCTACATTCTCTGCCAGGAGGTACTGAGGAGTGATTTCTCTGACTCTTGATCCTCCTCATAGCAGACTTCACACCATGGAATGATGGAGAAGTTGTGGCTTTTGAAAACCTGGAGAGGGAGGAAACCTGTAGAGGGTATCGAGCCTCTTACTGTAGGGGCTAACATGGGGGCTTCCCACATCTGAATCATTAAGTTTTATATTGTGCACTGGGAGGGCAGCCGCCTCCTTCGGTGTCAAAGGATACTGCAATATGTTGAGCTCCTCAGCCCTTGGTTCAGTATCAGTAGCCACTGACACATCCAGAGCTGCCGCCATATCCTTAATGAAATCCTGGAAGGACATATCTTCTGTCGGTGAACGTCTCCATTCATAAGAATGTGAAGGATCCAATGGAATCTCCCTGGGTGCATCGGAATCAACTGATTCCATCTCAGACGCCTCCTCGGAATCAGAGTCTGGCAGGATACTCGATACCTCCGATGATCTTTGATTCAATGTCGATGTTGAGGGTATTGGCCCAGTTGGTTCCGATGGTGTCAATATCTGCTGCTCCAGACCCCGTGAAGGTGGTAGGGTACCTATGGTTGTGGGTACCCATGGTACCAATGGAACTGGTATGGTGCCAGTAGTGGACCCTCCAAAGTCATCGGCATAACAATTGCTAACAGTTTAGCTATACCAAGTTCCATTGCAATGAACATAAGAACATAAGATATGCCATACTGGGTCAGACCAAGGTCCATCAAGCCCAGTATTCTGTTTCCAACAGTGGCCAATCTAGGTCATATGTACCTAGCAGTTTCCCCAAGAGACACAAGTTCCACAATGCCTGTACTGGGTCAAGCATTGATATCTTCGGTCACTTCTTAATAATGGTTTATGGACCTTTCCTCCAGAAACTTGTCCAAACCTTTTTTAAACCCAGCTACACTAACAGCCTTTACTACATCCTCCGGTAACAAATTCCAGAGTTTGATTACACGTTGAGTGAAAAAATATTTTCTTTTATTAGTCTTAAATAGTTTATCCTGTAGCTTCATTGCATGTCCCCTAGTCTTTCTATATTCTGATAACGTAAACAATCGATCTACGTTTACCCGTTCCACTCCATTCATTAATTTATAGACTTCTATCATATCTCCCCTCAGTCGTCTCTTTTCCAGGTTAAAGAGCCCTAACATTTTTAGCCTTTCCTCATAGGAGTATCCTTCCATCCCCTTTACCATTTTGATGGCTCTTCTCTGAACCTTTTCTAAAATCGCTATATCCTTTTTAAGATACGGCGACCAGAATTGCACACAATATTCAAGGTGCGGTCTCACCATGGAACGATATAGAGGCATTATAATATCTTTTGTTTTATTTTCCATTCCTTTCCTTATCATACCTAGCATTCTATTTGCTCTCTTGGCTGCCGCTGCACACTGGGCCGAGGGTTTTAACATGGTATCCACAATGACGCCTAAATCTTTTTCCTGGGTGGTGGTTCCTAATCACCCGGTCATTCAATGATAGTACCAGGGGAAGAGAGGCTCCAGACACAGACGTGTGGGCCACAGCTCCTGATGCCAGTATCGAGGGCTTCACCGAGGATTGGACCTCGGGGGCATTCCCAAACCCCTGGATGACTTTGGAGGGTGATACCTCCCACCGGGGTTGTTTGGATATATGGTCTGCATCGGAATAGGAAGAGTGTCGATGTCGATGCCAACGCTCAGTATTGAAAGCCAATGCAGACCTGGAAGTTGATGACCTCAATGCCAAAGTGGATGTCTTCTTCTTAAGTGCTGGAGTCCCTGAGTGATGCTTCTCTCCTGCCGGTGAGTTCTTAGAGGCATAGGAAAACGTAGACAGAGTCGACACCCCCGAGGAATGCACAAAAGGAGCTCAGTCTGATGGAAACAGCTTAGCCTTCTGTTTGTCACGGTTCTTCCGCCCTCTGGTGGTCATGTGGCGACAGGAGAGGCAGGAATCGACATCATAGTCAGGGCCTAGGCACCTGAGCACCAAGAATGCTCATCAATAATTGAAATTGTATTGGAGCATCTGGAGCATTTTTTGAAACCACTGCAGGGTTTCTCCATTCTTGGAAACAAAATGGATGAAAAATCAAATTGGGCTAAGGTGCCCGAAGAGGCTAAGGCCTCAAAAGAAAGAAGTATAGAAAAAGAAAAATGTAAGAAAAGATAAAATAAAAGGAGAGGTACCGGAACCGACAGAAGTCGATGCGGTTGATGGGAAGGCAAACTGGAGTACTTCAACAGTACTGAAGTTCGAAAAGGTGAAATTAGACTTACCTGCTAATTGTTGTTCCTTAAGGAACTCCAGTCTAGTCCCGAACCTCTGGGGTTTTATGCTCCTCCTCCCGCAGCTTGGAGACTGAACATGTCACTCCCTTGGAGACGCCCATATAAATAGTCCAGGGACTGCCTCCTTGCTCCAGTAACCTATTGACAAAGCAGACTCACCAGAGTAATATTACTAACACGAACCTTATAACTGTATAACTATATAACTCTTACAGAACTAATCCATTATCCTGGCAATTTACCAGGTAACTAATACTGATTTTCCTGCTTAGGCTTGCCTCGCCCTCTTCCTAGGACCTCCTAGTAGATGCTATTAACACTGTGAAGCCATTTCCCATCACCACTCCCCGAACGAACTGCAGCCCTGTAAGCCGCTGTCGCAGCCAGTGATAAACCTTACCTTACTTCAGGCTACCGTTCCACACATTACAACAGGGAGGGATGCGGGACTAGATTGGAATCCCTTAAGGAACAACAATTAGCAGGTAAGTCTAATTTCACCTTCCTTATCGTCCCTCCAGTCTAGTCCCAAACCTCTGGGGATGTAACAGAGCAGTAAATACTTTAACGGGAGGGACCTGCCAGACCAGCCTGAAGCACTACCGATCCAAACCTCGCGTCCCCTTCCGCTTGAACATCAATTCTATAATGCTTGACAAACGAATTTAACGACCATGTTGCCGCCTTACAAATCTCCACTTCTGGCACCAAACTAGACACTGCCCAGTAAGCCGCTTGTGCCCTAGTTGAATGAGCTCTTAATCCTACCGGCACTGCTTTGCCCTTCAACACATATGCCAACGCAATGGCCTCCTTCAGCCACCTCACAATGGAAGCTTTAGACACCGGTTTGTCTTGCCTCGGCCCCCCAAACAAGACAAACAATCTGTCCGTCTTGCGGAGCAGAGCCGTCCTTTGCAAATATTTGCATAACACGCAACCGGTATCCAAGCGGTGCAGTTTTCTTTCAGACTTGTCCTTGCTACTCTTCTCGAACACAGGCAAGGACACCACCTGATTCACGTGAAAAACCGACACCACTTTCAGTAAGAAAGAAGACACCGTTCTCAAAACTACTTTCTTTTCAAAAAAAGACAAAAATGGCTCCCTACAGGACAAGGTTTGTAACTCCGAAATTCGTCTTGACGAAGAAATTGCCACTAAAAACACCACCTTAAGCGTAAGATCCTTCATCGTCACTTTAGCCAACGGCTCGAATGACTCCCAAACCAACGCTTCCAGCACTAAATTGAGATCCCAGACTGGAACCTGTGCTTGGCAAGGTGGCCTCAAAAGAGATGCCGCTCGTAAAAATCTCTTAACATCCGGATGTGACCCGAGCACCGCCCCTTGTACTTTCCCTCAATAACACGAGAATGCCGCTAACTGAACTCTTAGAGATGCCGCCGCCAGTCCCTTCTCAAAACCATCCTGCAGAAAGGACAGAATCTGCGGGATGGAGGCCCTTAACGCCTTCAAACGCCTCTCTTCGCACCATGACTCAAAAATTCGCCACACTCGGATATACACCATAGAGGCAGACCTACGTCTGGACTTCATTAAAGTAGAAATTACCTCTGTCGAATAACCCTTGGCCGTTAACCTTGCCCTCTCAAGAGCCAGGCCGTAAGCGAAACCGATCCACCTGAGGCATGCTTAACGGCCCCTGCACTAGCAGATCCTTTCTGACCGGCAGCTTCCATGGACGCTCCACCAGAAGACGCATTAGATCGGCATAACATGGCCTTCTCGGCCAATCCAGCGCAATTAAGATCACCTGTCCCTTGTGCCACTCTATTCACTGCAGAACTCGACCTATCAACACCCATGGTGGAAATACATAAAGAATCTGACCCTCCGGCCACCTCTGCATCAGAGCGTCCAAAACTTCTGACATTCGTTCTCTCCTCCTGCTGTAGAATCGCTCCACCTTTGCTGACGCGAACGTCGCCATGAGATCCATCACCGGCGACCCCCAGCAATGTACCAGTAAGTAAAAAACTTCCTGATGTAGAACCCACTCTCCTGGGTCCACCTTGACCCAGCTCAAAAATTCTGCTGCCACATTGTCCACGCCGGCCACATGAGCTGCCGATAATGCCTCGAGATGCAATTCAGCCCAACCTAGAAGCTCCTCTGCCTCCTCTTCGAGAGCAGCGCTGCTGGTGCCCCCTTGTCGGTTGATGTAGGCCACCGCCGTGGCATTGTCCGACAATACTCAAACCGTTTTCCCTTGCAGAAGCTGCTAAAAGGACTTCAGCATCCAAGTCACTGCTCTTAATTTTAATCTGTTGATTGACCAGCCCTTTTCCAGTTCTGTCCATTCTCCTTGGGCAAACTGACTTTCGAAGTGCGCTCCCCAGCCGAACAGACGGGCATATGTCGTTAATGGCCTCCAATCCGGAGCCTCCAGAGGCATTCCCTTCTCCAGGCACCCCGACTCTAGCCACCACCGCAGAGATTGCTGTACTTCCAAGGGCAGATCAGCCTTTGCATCAATGGATCGGACTGATGCGACCATCTTCTGAGAAGAGCTCTCTGCAACGGTCTCATGTGGGCCCTGGCCCATGGTACCACCTCAAGAGTGGCCGCCATTGTTCTCAACAGCTGAAAATAATGCCAAGCCAAGGGAGCCCGTCTTCCCAGGAAGGCTTGGACGAGCTTTCTTAGTCCTTGGGCCTGGAGCTGTGGCAGGAACACTCTGCCACTCTTTGTATCGAAGCGAGCCCCTAAGTACTCTAACTCCTGCGACAACATCAACCTGCTCTTCTCTACATTGACTACCCACCCCAAGCTCCGCAAAAATTGAAGCACCCTGCGGGTAGCCAATTCTCTTTTGCTCTTTGACTTTGCTCGAATCAACCAATCGTCTAGGTAAGGGTGAACCAAAACCCCGTCCTTGCGCAGCACCGCCGCCACCACCACCATAATCTTGGTGAAGGTTCGCGGCGCCGTTGCCAACCCAAATGGTAAACACCTGGAACTGGAAATGTCCCATGGGAACCGCAAATCTGAGGAACCGCTGATGCTCCAATCGAATTGGAATGTGCAGATACACCTCCGACAGGTCCAAAGACGTGAGAAATTCTCCCTGTCGTACCGCCACGATGACCGACCTCAGCGTTTCCATTCAAAAGTGTGATACTCTGAGACACCTGTTCATGCCTTTGAGATCCAGGATTGGCCTCCAGATTCCCTCCTTTTTTGGTACCACAAAATATATGGAGTATCGACCTGATCCGCACTGGTCCGTCGGAACCGGCACCACAGCGTTGAGTACCAGCAACCTGTCCAACGTTTCCTGCACTGCCAAACGTCTTGAACTCTTCCTGCAAGGAGATTGAATGAAAGCGTCCCTCACTGGCCGTTGGAACTCCAAAGCATATCCCTTTTGAATAATCTCCAACACCCAGCGATCTGACGAAATCTGGGTCCAGGCAGGATAAAACTCCCTTAGTCGACCTCCCATGGGTACCAATCCTGCCTGGACCCTCCTCGCTTCATTGTGACTTCTTGAGGTTCGAGGACGAGGAGACTCCAAAATCTCTACCCGCCCCTCTGAATCCTTGAAACCCCTGGGCTCTGTACTGAAAACGTCCCCTCTGAAACTGACCGAACCTTGACAGACGAAAATGCCGAAATTCTCGCTGCTGACTTTTTGATGGTGGTAGCGCACGGGCCTGCTTCTGCTTGTCCTCCGGCAAACCTGCCGCCCTTAGACTCTCCGAGGTCCCTTACCAACTTCTCCAAATCCTCCCCAAACAGGTGCCTCCCTCGAAAGGGGAGCTTACTCAGCCGCGCCTTAGAGGCCCCATCTGCTGCCCAACTACGCAGCCATAGATATCTTCGCACCACCACCACCGACGCCATACTCTTGGAAAGACCTCTGATAAGATCATACTGCAGATCTGCCAAATAAGCCACCCTGACTCCATCCGGGATGCCTCTTCAACTCTCTTCTACCTGTAGCCCCTTGGATCTTTGGGACCATCTAAGACAAGCCCTTGCCACCCATGCTCCACAAATGGAAGCCTGCATGGAAAGCGCATTAACCTCGAATACCTGCTTCAACAGCGTGTCCAACTTCCTATCCTGGCACGAGTCCAGGTAATTTATTTATTTTTTTATAATTATAGACTATTTATGATTGCATTCTCAGTTCTTACAATTTTAGATAAGGGTTTTATGCTGTTTATGTCCATAAGCCCTGGAAGTTGGGTTCCCCATAAGATAGTTTGTTATATGTAGTCATTAGGTCTCATGTTCTCGTCCTCATCCCTCAGTGTTTTGTCCTTTTGGTTTCTTTTTCTCTGGTCTTTAATGATAATTGGTATTATTTATATTTTTAACATCTTAGGCTCTTTTATGGTATTAAGATAGGAGCCATCTCAATAATAACAGCACACAATATACAGGTATGGTTTCTCTTTATGTTTGTTACTAGTCACATCCTTGATGAGTATTTTTTATTCATTATATATGTAGTTGGTAAGTTAATTTCTTTTTTTATATATTTATCATAAATGTTGGTTTATTTATTCGTGATACTTAATTGAGATTTATATATTTATTTATTTATATGTTCATTTATGATTTGTTAATTTATTGATTTTAAAACCATTGTTTTATATTGTTTGATATTTTAAGTATCTGTTTTATTGGTATTAGACTTTTTATCTATTTTATTGAATTATTATTTAAACTTCTTTTAGCTCCGTATATTGGTTGTACTTACAATGGTTTTATATGTTATAATTGGTTTAAATTGGAATCTCTATTTATATGTCTTAGTTCATTCTCCATGTTTTTCTTAACATTTAGGATATATTTATAGTTATGATTTTAAATGTTTTTTATGTATATTATATATTGTTTTTTAGCCATTAATGCCCCTGAGGAAGGTTGTTACGAAACATGGCCAGTGTCGGGCCAGTGGCTGAAGTGGATTAATTCAATAAAAGTTTTCAATCTTTACACGTCCCTTCGTTGCAGTCCACGTTTCTTACTGGGTGGTTCAACTTCCTATCCTGGAAATCCTTAAGTGCGGCACTTCCTTCCACCAGTATCGTTGTCTTCTTGGTAACCGCAGAAACCACTGCATCCACCTTAGGAGACTTAAAAAGATCCCTATCTGGTTCTTGCAATGGATACAGACGAGCCATCACTCTGGAGCCCTTCAGCCCCGCTTCTGGCATGTCCCATTCTTCCTGAATCATTTCTCTAAAAACCCTATGTAACGGGAAAGCCCTCTGGGACTTCCTAACCACCTGAAAAGTGGATCTTCCAAGGTGGGATCCTTCGCTTGCCCTGCTGCCGGCATATTGAACGCCTTCAGTGTCTCCAAGATGAGTGTTGACAACTCCTATCGCCTAAATACCCTAACAACTCTCGCCTAAAAGTGCTTTGAAGAACAAAATATCAAATGATAAGATTGCACACACTGATATACTATTCGGCAGAGGTCGTTGATGCAAATTAGGGCTGAGGCTAAGGACTATGTCTGATATAGCCAGCGCCTGGTACAGTCTGAGACTTCAAGAAATTAATTAAGTTTTGAAAGAGCGATATAATAAGTGCATAGCCTAGGTAATTTACTGGAGGGATATTCACATTGTTTTATGAAAAAATGCTCTAAGCACACTCAGTTTCGTTCCCGAAATCAGCCTGGCAACTTTCACGCACTTTCCCGCGCAACTGCCATGAGGCTGAGGCCTACCGGGTCCCAAAAAGCCTGCCCGGTACCTCCGTGCCTTGCCAACGAACGTTCTGCGGCTCCCCGCAGCGACGCTTACCTTAGTTTCATGGCCAAAAACGCTGCTCTGAATCCATGCGCTCAGTCCTGCTTCACCACCTGCTTAAGATTGGTGGGGAAATGACGTCATTTTATCGATAGCGAATCACAGTGAAGAGGTTGGCCTTTAAAATGTGACGTCAGACGCGGTAGCTTTAGAAGTTGGAGACATTTGCTGTCCATATGAGTTATTTTTAAGTTTGTTGAGCGATAGTTAATAAGTCCGAGTCTTTAAGTCCCTGAAGAAACCTGTATGGCGAAACGAAAGCTTTTGTTGGACTGTCTTGGTGTTAACTTGGCTTCTCTAGTCGGTGTCAAAGATTTTGCACCGAATACCAGTGTGTATAGGCTTGCTGGAGGCGGACGGAGCGGATTCTAACAGTGTCTTAAGTTGAGTATGCTGTTTTTATTATCAGCTTTATACTGGCTAAATATTTAAAGCTTTTGTGTATTCTCTACTTACAGGATGCGGAGCTTCTTGTAGGAGCCAGCGTGCATCCGCGACTGGGCATTCCTTGCGCACTATTTAGATGAATAATTTGATGTAATGAATGATTTTGAAATCCCATAAAAGTACTTTTAGGCGATACTGGTAATTTATTTTTAATCTGGTCTTGATTAATAATTATTTGAAATATTATATAATTAAATTAAAATATTAAATGTTAATGGCCTGTGATGTGGAATGTACCATCTAACCCTATGGTGATTAGTTTTGCCAAATGTAGGGGTAGGTTTCTCTGAGGCCAGATTGCCTTTATAGAATTGGATAATTGATTAATTGACGACTTAGTTAGGAGTTTAGCAGTGAAGGAAGGTTTTTGTTTGTTTTAGTATTGCACTATTCCTTCCTTGCAGTTGTTTTTGGTTAAAATAAAATAGTACCATATACTCACTACGGTCATGAAGAAATAAATGAATGATTATGAAAATCCATGCATATCTAAAAGCAATCAGCTGCAAAGAAAAATGAAAACTGTGTGTAAAGCAAAAAATGGACAAATCCAGCTGAAATATAAGAGTGTAGTTTAAAAGTAAATTTGTTTAAAAAATGAAGAAGAGAAAGAAGCCTGCTAGGAACCAACTGCGTACTGCGTTGTGAACTCTTTAGATTGAAAAAACGCCGGGTGTGCATGTCTTTAAATTCCAGTATGACCACAGGAAAACAAAGGGGGGGGGGGGGGCGGTCCATAGGAGTATATTAAAACGCCATATAATATGCACAACAGTATACCAAAAGGATGATAAGTGAAAAATGAAGTGATAATGTGCCCTATCATAAAATAAGAATATGCTTTTGAAAGAATATAGGACCTTTGCAATACCAAAAAACACCGTGGGTGTTACAATGATACACATGCCGATGTTGCCAAGGGGCATTGTATTGTAAATATACCCCATGTCGGCTTAGAGGATGTAATGCCCCATATAAAACTGAATTGTAAGATACATTGTTTTATCCGGACAAAAAACCTCATACCATTAAAAGCAATAAATAAATAAATGAACTGGATAAAACCACCTACATAAGGAACAATATATTAACAAAATATATGGAGGAACACCTACACAGACCATTTAAAAGAATAAAAACATAAATAAATAGAAAATAAAAAAATATAATAATGATAAGAAGCTAAAATACCGACAAACAAACCAAAAAATAACTTCTAAAAAAAGACCCCTAAAGCTGATAAACAATGAATGAATTGTTAAAAAATAATAAATAAATAAATAAAACTAAAAGTAGATCATGACCATGAAAACTGCATGATTAAAGGAACACAGAAAAATCCCTTTCCAAATTTAATCCGTGTGGTATCAATGTGCTGAGGGAAAATATATAGCGTTGTTCTAATCGTAAGATAGTTTTGTCAATGTCGCCTCCTCTCCAATTGGGTATCACCTTCTTAATGACAAAAAATTTTAAATCTGATGTTTTGTGTTCTTTATCTATCCAATGTTGGACCAAAGGTTTATCTACTAATTTCTTCTTTATGCAACTCTTGTGTTCTACAATACGTACGCGGATGCTCCGTATTGTCTTGCCAACATATAATAGGTTACAGGGACACAAAATAACATAAATGACATGTGATGTGTCACAATTTGAAAAGTCATCAATATAAAATTTCTTCTGTGTGACCGGATGAATGAAGACTTTCTGTACAGGTAAAACTTTTATGCAGACTGAACAGTGGTCGCACTGGTATTGTCCTTTATGTATTGACAACATACGCTTCTCAGTAAAAGCGGAAAGCACTAAAAGGTTACTAAGATTAATATTCCGTTTATGGGCTACCATAAGTGAAATATCTTGGAAGCCCAGAATAGCCTGTATTAAATGCCATTCTTTCTTAAGAATTGATATAATATGTTGAGACTGAAAATAATATAACAGAGGACATACCATTTTAGTCTGAACCTTTTTGTCCTTTAATTTAAATAATTCTGTCCATGAAGACTTACAGGCTCTTGCGTACGCCTTATTTATATATTGTTGAAGAAATTGACGTACTTTAAACCTTTCTTTTAATTCTATAGCCTGTCGTTCAAACTCAACATCTGTGGTGCATATTCTTCTAGCTCTCAGAAATTGTCCTACTGGTAGATTATTCTTTAATGAAGGGTTATGGAAATTAGAATAATGTAATAATTGATTCCTATCAGTGGGTTTCCTATATAGCATTGTAACAAATTTCTTCCCCTCTTTCTTAATCACCAAATCTAAATAAGGGATCTGTACTGGGTCATATGTACATTGAAATCGTAAATTTACGTCTAATCCGTTGATCCATGTATTGAATAATGACAATTCGTCCATGGGACCTTCCCATATTACAAGAACATCATCGATGTATCTAATCCATAATTTTACTATAGACATGAAAGGATGATCTTTTAAAAAATTGTCTTCAAACTTATACATATATAAGTTGGCAATGTCTGGGGCCATGGATGACCCCATCCAACGCCTTTAATCTGCTGATAATATAAATCTCTGAAGCAGAAAAAGTTTTTACATAGCGCAATCTCAGCTAGTGCAAGAAGAAATGAAGTAGGGATACGCTTGTGTTCTTGCATAATAAGCAGATGTTCTTCAATAATATGTAAGGCCTCTAGTTGTGGTACATTAGTGTACAGGGATAATACATCAAGTGTAACGATCCTACAGAGCGTTTGAAGCATACCATAGATAACATAGTCATTAATGCCTATGAAACTGGACATATAACTAAGAAAGAGAAATAATTTTTAATTGTTGATAAACCAGTTATGCCTACAATTTATATAATTCCGAAAATACATAAATCTTTGGATAACCCTTCCGGCCGGCCCATTGTGTCAGCAATAGGATCCCTGTTAGAACCCATTTCTCAGTTATTAGATATTATTTTAAGACCATATATTACTAAAATGTGGTCATATGTACGAGACTCTTCACATGTAATAGATATTCTTTCTAGATTTGTCGACTTAGGCCCTGAAGTTATACTTGTTACACTTGATGTTGAATCCCTGTACACTGGCTCTCCCCATACATTTGCTCTAGCCATGTGGGAAAGGTCAGAGGGGGAATAGGGGCAACCCCACAAGTCGCGACTCTGAATCGGGCCCAAAATCAATACTACCCCACTAACAAACCTACCCACAACAACCTTAGAAAACAAAAGAAACAAACATCTAGGAGGAAATGAGCAGCAACACTCACACATGCAGAAAGTAAAAGTAGAAAAATTAGAAAAAGTATAGGAGAAGAAGGAGAGATTAGAGATGATCAAACAATAAGAGGGTAATTCTATAAAGGTGTACCTGAGGCACAAGTGTACATGCATGCGCCTGGCGCATCGATTCTTGATAAAGCCAAGGTGCCAGGTTACCATGGTGCCTAAAAATGTTACCCTGACACCCAGGATTTCATGCCCCTGAAAGTATTTTCTATCTGCTAGAGCTGCCTGATGAACTCCAAGCCTCCATCATGATTGGCTTCCACTGATCACAGTGAGAATGCAGCTTCAAACAACAATGCAGCAGGTGAGAGAAACTGGGTGATCGAGGGGGGCCTGTGAAAGAGATTTATTTATTTAACTTTTTTTTTAATACCGTTTTATCATTTCAATCAAAGCGGTTTACATTGTAACTTCAACTTGGTAATGTGCATTAAACAGGGAAATTGATATTGGGTAAAGGCTAGGGAGGACTTGCAAGAGAGAGAGAGAGATACCAGGTGAATGAAGGTGGGGCAGTGGGGCTGTGAGAGAGAGATATACAGGGTAAAGGATGGGGGGTGGGCTGTGAGAGAGAGTGACAGACAATGGGTGATGGCTGTGAGGGATTATGAAAGAGAAAGACAGAAACTGGGTGATGGCTGTGGGGGGTGGGGGAAGGTACTATGAGAGAGAGAAAGAGGGAGAGAGACAAAGAGAAGGCGGGAGGGTTCTTGAGAGAGAGACAGAGTCACTGGTGAAGGCTGTGGGGGGGCTATGGGAGAGAGAGAGACACTAGGTGATGGCTGGGAGGAGGGGAGTCTACAAGACAGAGAGACTGTGTGAAGGCAGGGTGTGGGGACTATGAGTGATTTGTTTTGCATCGCACATTATCAGACCATGGTGATATGTGAAGCAAAAAAGGAAGTTGCCTCAGGTGCCATTATAAAGAGTCACCAATATGCTGCTGTCAACCTACTCAATGGGTTGGTGGGAGGGGGAGGGGGAGGAGGAGGAGGAGAAGGGTCACTGCCTTCTCTTTGCTCTGTGCAATGGCATGCTAGGGGCCTATTTTATTAAGCTTTCTTTTCCCACAGAAAATGGGAAAACAGTAATCAAGTCCTTAAAAAAGGAGCTGCAATACATCTTTAGGTGGGTGGGACAGGGAGGCACTGTGACAAAGGTATCAGTAGCTGACTCCTAATTTTTTAAGCTGGCTCCCAAATTCCAAGAAAAAATGGCAAGGCTGCTTTATAGAATAGGATTTAAGTGGCCCACCATATGCGCATACTAGGCATGAGCACGTAGGCTTGCCCCATGCAGCTAGAGTAGCAGACTTGGAAAACATAAGAAAGACAGAGAGGTACATAGACGAGACCTACAGGGATACAGTCCTGAAGTCCCACCTCCAGTCTGGCAGCATCCCTGTTGCCATGGAGGAGAGAGGTCACGTGACAGGAGAGCATCACCCTGGTGTGGCCGGAAGTGATCCTGTAACTAGGACCTGTCCTCCAGGTGATGTAAAACCCTCTCGCATCAAGGAAGTTTCTCCAGGGCCATGTGCCCATGAGGGAAGGGTTAGGACAGACGTTATAGTTGGTGATTCGATCATTATGCATGTAGATAGCTGGGTGGCTGGTGGACGTGAGGATCGCCTGGTAACATGCCTGCCTGGTGCGAAGATAGCGGACCTCAAGCGCCACCTAGATAAGGCATTAGATAGTGCTGGGGAGGAGTCTGCTGTCTTGGTACATTGTCGGGATTACCAATGACATAGGAAAATGTGGTAGGGAGGTTCTGGAGGCTAAATTTAGGCTTTTAGGTAGGAAGTTGAAATCCAGAACTTCCAGGGTAGCGTTCTCCGAAATGCTTCCCGTTCCACGCGCAGGACTCAAAAGGCAGGCAGAGCTCCAGAGTCTCAATGCATAGATGAGACAATGGTGCAGAGATGAGGGTTTTGGATTTGTTAGGAACTGGGGAACATTCTGGGAAAGGAGGGGCTCTTCCGAAGGGATGGGCTTCACCTTAACCGGGATGGAACCAGGCTGCTGGCATTAACCTTTAAAAAGGAGATAGAGCAGCTTTTAAACTAGATAATAGGGGAAAGCCAACAGTTGCCCAAGAGCGGATGGTTCGAAAGAATGTATCCTTGAAGGATACTACCAAAAGCAGAGAGGTTCCAAAAAAGAATAAAGTAGCCCAAATGCCCTCGAGTATGGAGCAGACAGAGCTTAAAGATCCCAAATTACCCATGTCTACCAATAGCCAAATTAATATGAATAAAATACAGTCTCTAAAATGCTTGTATGCAAATGCTAGAAGTCTAAAAAATAAGATGGGAGAGTTAGAATATATAGCACTAAATGAGAGGTTAGATATGATTGGAATGTTATGCACATAGGGAAGAACAACGCAAACTATGGTTACACGATGCAAGGTTCCACATTAAGAACCACCACCCAGGAAAAAAATTTAGACATCATTGTGGATACCATGTTAAAACCTCGGCCCAGTGTGCAGCAGCAGCCAAAAGAGCAAATAGAATGCTGGGTATCATAAGGAAAGGAATGGAAACTAAAACAAAAGATATTATAATGCCTCTATATCGTTCCATGGTGAGACCGCACCTTGAATATTGTGTGCAATTCTGGTCGCCGTATCTTAAAAAGGATATAGTGATATTAGAAAAGGTTCAGAGAAGAGCCACCAAAATAGTAAAGGGGATGGAAGGATACTCCTATGAAGAAAGGCTAAAAAGGTTAGGGCTCTTTAACCTGGAAAAGAGACGGCTGAGGGGAGATATGATAGAAGTCTATAAATTAATGAACTGAGTGGAACAGGTAAACGTAAATCGATTGTTTACGTTATCAGAATATAGAAAGACTAGGGGACATGCAATGAAGCTACAGGGTAAACTATTTAAGACTAATAAAAGAAAATATTTTTTCACTCAATGTGTAATCAAACTCTGGAATTTGTTCCCGGAGGATGTAGTAAAGGCTGTTCATGTAGCTGGGTTTAAAAAAGGTTTGGACAAGTTCCTGGAGGAAAGGTCCATAAACCATTATTAAGAATGGACCCAGGATATCAATGCTTGACCCAATACAAGCATTGTGGAACCTGTGTCTTTTGGGGAAACTGCTAGGTACGTATGACCTAGATTGGCCACTGTTGGAAACAGGATACTGGGCTTGATGGACCTTGGTCTGACCCAGTATGGCATATCTTATGTTCTTATGGAATATCAGAGACATGGTGGAAGGCGGACAACCAGTGGGACACTGTGATACCTGGGTACAATCTATATCGTAATGATAGAGCTGATCAAATTGGTGGAGGGGTTGCGCTCTATGTTAGAGAGGGCATTGAGTCAGAAAGGATTAAAGTTTTGCAGGAAACAAAATTTGCTGTAGAATCTCTATGGATTGAAATTCCATGTAAAAAGAGGAAGGCAATGGCAGTGGGAGTGTACTATCGACCGCCTAGCCAGAATGAACAAATGGATGATGAAATGTGTGGGCTTCTCTTTGCCCCCCCTCACCAGCAACCTGCAGGGCTCTTGGAGTCACAGAAAACTACATTCAAAGCAATAAGAAGGGAATCCAAAAGACAGCAATAAAATACCACACACTTCTATATAGATACACCAAAGCTTTGCGGAGAGAAACAAATAGAAACAAGTTCTCTTTGTTTACTCTAACTATTGGCTATGATTTACTTTATTTATAAGGCACTTTTGCAGGATACAGCATAATTTCACTTTATTATTCTACGTCAGGTATTACGTATACATCACATCATAGGTCAATTTCTAATCAGCATAGGTCAGTATGAGGATGTGATGACTCTGGAGGAGCATCTTGTTGAGGATTCTCCTTCAATAAAGGGGAAACAGACAGGGCTGAGTGCAATCGTGCACAATAAGTTAAGATATCGCTGCGCAACAACTGGGGGTCTGGGATAACTGCCAAGGCATGTGGAGAAGTAGCTGGATGTCCAGTAACTATTTCATATGGTGTCAGACCTCCTCGAGTGCGCTGGGGGGAGTTACGCACCGCCTTAAGGGCAAAAGGAAGGGCTTCTGTCCAATCTGTAGCCCAGTCCTGTGTCATAGTGTGCAAGAAACCTTTGAGAGTCCTATTCATCCGCTCCACTTGGCCAGAGCTTTGCGGGTGATAGGGCGTGTGGAACTGTCTTTTTACACCAAACCAATTTTTAATATCCTCCCAGACACGTGCAATGAAGGCCGGACCCCGATCAGAAGAAAGAACAAAAGGTACACCCCAGACAGGAATCAACTGAGTGAGCAACAATTTTATGGCAACCCCAGCTGTCATACTGGTAGTGGGATAAGCCTCCACCCAACCAGAAAAAAGACAAGTGATCACCAACAAATACCGCCTCCCTCCTCTGGCACAGGGCAAATCAGCAAATCATCCACATATTGAATTAAAGAGGATTGGTCAAGCTTCACATCTAATAACGCAGTTCTTAGAGCCTGTGAGAAGTACGCAGGATTGTCCGTATAGCCCTGGCATAGTCTAGTCCATGTGAGAAATCTGTAGACCGGCACGGCACCAACTGTGGGCTTTCTCTGATAGTGTACACCACCCTGTACAGACAAGCTTACTTTCAAAATGCTCAAAGAAATCAAGGAAACTAACAAATGTTACAGCACAGTAATAATAATGGGTGATTTCAATTACCCCGGTATCGACTGGGTCAGTGTCACGGCAGGACATGCTAGGGAGATAAAGTTCCTAGATGAAATAAATGACTGCTTCTTGGAGCAGCTGGTTAATGAACCGACCAGAGGGGAAGCCATATTAGACCTAGTCCTTAGTGGAACACCAGATCTAGTGCAAGAGATAAGGGTGTTGGGGCCACTTGGCAATAGTGATCAAAGCATGATCGCATTTGATTTAATTAGTGGAGGAGGGGATAGTAAGGAAATCCATAGTACTACCTTTTAACTTTCGAAAGAGAGACTATGATAAAATGAGGAAAACAGTTAAGAAAAAAATAAAAGGCGCAGTTGCAAAGGTTAAAGACTTACATCAAGCTTGGGTGTTGTTGAAAAATACTATCTTGGAAGTCCAGACCAGCTGTATTCCACGCTTTAAGAAAAGTAGAAGGAAGTCCAAAAAACTGCCAGCATGGTTTAAAGGTGAGGTCAGAGAGGCTGTTGTTGCCAAAAAAGCATCTTTCAGGAAATGGAAAAAAGAGCCAAACGATGAAACCTGGAAACAGCACAAGCACTGGCAAGTCAAATGCAAGGCATTGATAAGGCAGGCAAAGGGAGAATTTGAGAAGAAGCTTGCTGCGGAAGCAAAAATGCGAAATAAAGACTTTTTCAAGTACATTTGTAGCAGAAAACCCTATGAGAGAGTCAGTTGGTCCATTAGATGATAGAGGGGTTAAAGGGGCACTAAGAGGCGACAAGGTGATAGCGGAGAGACTGAATAAATTCTTTGCTTCAGTCTTTACTGAGGAAGATGTAGGGATATTACCCATGACTGAAGTGGTATTTAAAGGTATGGAAGAATTGAAGGAAATATCGATACATCGGGAAGATGTATTACAACTATTAGATAAACTGAAGAGTAGAAAATCACCTGGGCCGGATGGTATACATCCAGGGGTGTTGAAAGAACTGAAATATGAGATTGCAGACCTGCTATTGGTAATCTGTGAACTATCATTAAAATCATCTCTAATACCTGAAGATTGGAGGATCGCCAATGTAACGCTAATTTTTAAAAAGGGTTCCAGAGGTGATCCGGGAAACTACAGACCGGTGAGCCTGACTTCAGTACCGGGAAAAATAGTAGAAACCATCATAAAAAATAAAATTACTCAGCATGTAGCTAGTCATGGCCTAACGGGAGACAGCCAACATGGCTTTAGACAAGGAATATCTTGTCTTATTAATCTGTTATGTTTTTTTGAAGGTGTGAATAAACAGGTGGACAAAGGTGAGTTGGTTGATATAGTGTATCTGGACTTTCAGAAAGCCTTTGAAAAGGTCCCTCATCAGAGACTTTTGGCAAAACGAGAGTCATGGGATAGGAGGCAGTGTACTATTGTGGATCTGGAACTGGTTAAAAGATAGAAAGCAGAGGGTAGGGCTAAATGGCCAATTTTCCCAATGGAGAAAGGTGAATAGTGGTGTACCCCAGGGATCTGTGCTGGATCCGCTGCTTTCTGACATATTCATAAATGACCTGGAAAGTGGAATAATGAGTGAGGTTATCAAATTTGCAGATGACACAAAACTATTTAAAATTGTTAAAACCCAAGAGGATTGTGGAAAATTGCAAGAGGATCTTGATAAATTGGAAGACTGGGCATCAAAATGGCAGATGAAATTTAATGTGGACAAGTGCAAAGTTATGCACCTAGGGAAGAACAACCCAAACTATGGTACACAATGCAAGGTTCTACATTAGGAACCACCACCCAGGAAAGCACAGTTACTTAACTGTAACAGGTGATCTCTGGGAACAGCAGGAATAAGTCTTCACATATGGGTATGTCGGTACTGACGGAGCCTGCGTGGGAACGCTCCCCAGCGTCCAATCAGAAAGCTTTTGGGAGCATCCCACAGCGCCTGCGTGCTGCCTTCCCGCCTTTCCAACTGTCTCTCCTCAGTTGAGTTTTATAGCTGAGACAAAGAGGGAGAGAGAGGGAAAGGAAGAGAGATAGAGAGAGTGAGACAACTCCTAGGGGAGGTGGGTGGGTTGTGAAGACTTATTCCTGCTGTTCCCAGAGATCACCTGTTACAGGTAAGTAACTGTGCTATCTCCAGGAACAAGCAGGAATGAGTCTTCACATATGGGGACTCTCTAGCTTTTGATGCCAGGGAGAGAGCCCATAAGTTGTGTGTCCCTGGGACAGGGCTGCACTTCTCCACCTGGATCTCTGGCATCCCATGAGGGATGGTGGGTAGGAGTTGATTAAGTATGGAACAGGTGTCTGAGAACAGCCTGACCAAACAAGGCATCCCTGCGGGAGTCCTTGTCCAAACAGTAATGGGCTGTGAAGGTATGAACCGAGGCCCAAGTTGCTGCTCGACAGATGTCGTCGATAGACACAGAGTTCAGATGAGCCATTGATGCTGCCATGGCTCTCACATTGTGAGCTGTGACATGGCCCTCCAGAGAAATGTTCTTGCTCTGATAGGCGAAAGAAATACATTGGGCAATCCAGTTGGAAAGAGTTCTCTTGGAGACTGGCTGTCCCAAATGAGAAGGATCAAAAGCAACAAAGAGTTGAGAGGACTTTCTATGTTGCTGTGTCCTCTGTAAATAAAAAGCTAGAGCTCTTTTACAGTCCAGGGTATGAAGATTCCTCTCTGCACTTGAGGCATGAGGTCCTGGAAAAAAAACAGGTAGGTAGACCTCTTGGTTGAGGTGAAAAGGTGAGACCACCTTAGGCATAAAGTGTGGATTAGTCCTAAGGACCACCTTGTCATGATGGAACCTTGTGTAAGGTGGATTAGCTACTAGTGCTTGCAATTCACTGATGCGCCGTGCTGATGTGATTGCGATGAGAAAGATAACCTTCCAAGAAAGGTATTTCAAGGAGGTAGTAGCTAAAGGTTCAAAAGGGGGCTGCATAAGCTGACCAAGAACCAAATTTAAGTGCCATGCCACCGGTGGTGGTCTAATTGGAGGCTTTGTCAAAAGGAGGCCTCTCATGAACATTGCTACAAGGGGATGAGAGGAAACAGGTTGTCCATTTAGAGGCTTGAGGGAAGCTGCAATAGCACTCAGATGGACTCTTACTGAATTTGTCTTAAGGCCTGCATTAGACAGATGCAGGAGATACTCCAGCAACGATTCCAGAGGTATGGCACGGGGGTTAAGACCCTTTCCAGAACACGAGATGGTAAACCTTTTCCACTTGAAGGCGTAAGAATGTCTAGTGGAAGGTTTTCTGGAAGCATAAAGAACATCTTTCACCTGTTGAGAAAGAGGAAGATCTTGGAGATCTAGGCCTTCAGTAACCAAGTCCTGAGATGCAGAGACTGGGGATTGGGATGCCACAACTTTCCGTCCTCCTGAGAGAGGAGGTCTGGAGCAGACCCTAACTCTAGGGAGGGAGCTTGAGAGAGATGTAGAAGAAGAGGGTACCACACTTGCCGTGGCCAATGTGGAGCTATGAGAATCATGTGTCCTCTGTCTCTCTGAAGCTTGAACAGGGTTTTGGGAATTAGGGAAATGGGTGGAAAGGCATACAGGAAGTCTTGACCCCAATGAAGGAGGAAAGCATCCCTTGTCTGAGCCCCATGAGCCGGAGTTCTGGAACAGAACCGGGGAAGTTTGGCATTCCACGGACTTGCAAAGAGGTCTATGTCCGGGGTTCCCCAAAGTTGAAAAATCTTGGATACCTGGTCCATATGTAGGGACCATTCGTGTGGAAGCAGAACTCAACTGAGTCTGTCTGCCCAAGAGTTTTGAACCCCTGGAAGATAGACTGCCAGAAGATGAATGTGATGCTCTCTGGCGAGGGCCCACAGTCGCAGAGCTTCGTTGCAAAGCGACAGAGAGCTAGTTCCTCCCTGCTTGTTTATATAGAACATGGCTACCTGATTGTCCGTGTGGATAAGGACTGTCTTGTGGCTGAGCAGGGTGTGGAAAACTTGCAGAGCAAGGAAGATTGCTCTGAGTTCTAAGAGATTGATATGTAGAGAAGTCTCCTGTGGGGATCAGATGTCCTGGGTGGAGAGGTCCTGAAGATGAGCTCCCCAGCCCATTGGAGAAGCATCTGTTGTAAGAGTTGCCTGGGGTAGAGGCTGTTGAAAGGGAGACCCCAGCAACAGGTTTTGAGGGGACTTCCACCACTGGAGGGACAAAATGAGGTGGCTTGTGTTTGCTATTTTGTCTGACAGGCAGCCTAATGCCTGGGTCCATTGGGTAGATAAAGTCCACTGAGCTGCTCTCATGTGAAGGCGAGCATATGGTACCACATGGACGGTGGATGCCATGTGGCCTAGCAACTGTAACATTTCTCGAGCAGTTAGTAGGGGTTTTGACTCTGCTTGAGAAGCTAATTGCATCAAGCGAAGGCAATGGGCCTGGGGAAGATAGGCCCTTGCCTTTGTGGTATCCAGCAATGCCCCTATAAACTCCAGGGACTGAGAAGGGATCAAATTGGATTTTGGGATGTTTATTACCAGCCCTAAATATTGAAAGAGTGGCGGAGTAGCCTAGAGGTTAGAACACTGGCTTGATAACCAAGAAACCAGGGTTCAATTCCCACTAGCACTCCTTGTGGCCTTGGGCAAGTCACTTAACCCTCCATTGCCTTGGAAGAAAGGCCTGGCAATCTACTTCCAGTGATACTGCCAAGAAAACCCAGGAGCTTCTGGGTCACCAGGAGTCAGGACCGACTCAAAGGCACACATTGCATTGCAAATATTGAAGGATACGCATTGTGCAGGTTAGAGCAGTCTTGGCCTCTGATTGAGTAGGAGCTCGAATGAGCCAGTCGTCCAGATAAGGGAAGACAAATATTCCCAGGGTGCGCAGAAAGGCAGCAACCACTGCCATGCATTTCGTGAACACCCTTGGTGCAGAGGCCTGGCCAAAGGGGAGCACTCTGTATTGATAGTGCTTCTCCTGGAAAAGGAACCGAAGGAACCTTCTGTGAGTTGGGTGGATGAGAACATGGGTGTACGCATCCCTGAGATCTAGAGAACAAAGCCAATCCTGACTCTGAAGGTATGGCAGCAGAGTTCCTAGAGAAACCATTCTGAATTTCTCTTTGACTAGGAATCTGTTCAACTCTCTGAGATCTAAAATGGGTCTGAAGCCCCCTGTTTTCTTTGGGATAAGAAAATAGGGGGAGTAGAACCCTGTGCCCTGTTGTTGAAGAGGCACTTCCTCTATTGCCCCTTGGGCGAACAGAGTGGCAACCTCCTGCTCCAACAGGCTGAGGAGGGAGGTTGGAGAATTGAACTGGTGCACTCTTGTGAGAGGGGGCAAGCTTGAAAAATGAAGTTTGTACCCCTCTCTTATGATGGAGAGTGTCCAATGCTCTGCTGTGATTTGCTCCCATCTGGGAGCGAAGTGACATAACCTTCCTGGAATGGTGGAGGGCTCTGGTCCTTCTAGAGCCAGGAAGGCTAAGTTCTCTAGCAGAGAGTCAAAGGCCCTGAGGTGGCTGAGATTGCTGGGCTGGAGCAGGCCTCACAGCCTTTGCCATGGTCTGTTTGGAGGATTGCTGACGTTTGGAAGGGAACTGAGCTGCAGAAGATGCTCTCTGACTATAAGCAGGATAGGATCTTCCCTTTTTAGAAAAAGGTGTTTTCTTGAACAACCTTTTCTTAGCAGGAGCAGCAGTAGATTTGGATAGTCTATCCAAAGCAGAATTTTCAGCATCCATTTGATTGGCTTTTGCTTGCCAATCTTTACCAAACAGATTCTCACCTGTACAAGGGATATTTCCCAATTCATCTTGGACCCAGGTCTCCAAATCAGATGCTTGAAGCCAAGCAATCCTACGTGCACCTATAGTTATAGCTGAGGCTCTGCTTACGCATTCAAAGGAGTCGAAAGCTACACGGTTGGAGAATTTGGAGATATCCTGGGCATGTTTGAGCCCAGTGAGAAATTCTTGCCTTTTACTGTCAGACATAAAAGGACTTAAAGTCTGCAAATGGTCAGTGACTTCTTTTAAGAACATTCGCAGCAAGCATGGAAGCTTGGAAGACTCTTCTACCAAAAACATCCAGGGTTCTACATTCACGTCCTGGAGGATTAGAGGCATGTCTCTTGGCACTTCTAATCTTTCTCATTGCAGACTCAACCACAATAGAGTGGTGAGGAAGCTGAGATTTATGGAAACCAGGACAAGGAGGGACACGATATATGGTGTCCAACCTGCGAGAATGAGGAGAGGTGGTTAGAGGTGCTTCCCACATCCTTAACATGAGATCATACAGAATCTCATGAATAGGCAAGGCAGCTGCCTCCTTAGGAGTTTTAGGATATTGTAGAATATCTAACTCCTTAGCTCTAGGCTCTGACTCTGGGGCTACTGTAATAGAGAGGCCCCGAGCCACCTCTCTAATAAAGTCTTGAAAAGACAAGTCCTCTTGAGGAGACATCCTTCGTTTAGGAGAGGACTCCTCCTGTGGAAGAAGCATCGCTGCATCAACAGACTCTTCAGAATCCTCAGAGTCATCAGAGGAATCGAAGTATCGTCTGTCGGGATGCTCTTGCAAAGCCCGATACCCGTACCGACTGGGATCGGTATCGGGAATCACCGGTACCGGGGTATCGGTACTGGAGGGCTGCAGAGGGCAGAGTACCGGCATAGCGGACACCGATGCCAATGTCGATGCCACCGGTACCGGAAACGGTGCCGATGGCAATACTGGAGCCGGTACCGGCGGAGTAGTCTATTGCGGTACCACGGGCGTCGATGCCACAAGGAAAGCCGCCAGACTACGTTCGATGGACATAATCCTCTGATCCATCGACGCCGCCAATGCCTGGAAGTCGGTACCGGTGGAAGCCACCGGTACCCCAGAGCATGGCACCAGGAGATCTGTTGAGGCCACACCATCTAGATCATCCTGGAACCCCGATGACGATGCTTTAGAGGCCGAAGCCTCCCGCCGGGGTAATTTTGCCGGCGCAGAATCCTCGAGAGCAAGGCCAGGGGCATCTTGATGCTTAGAAGGAGATTTGCCCTTCGAGGACCGGCTGGATTTATGTTTAGTTACCTGAGATCCATGTGAGGAAGAAGAAGCCCTGGAAGACGTTGATGCCACCAAAGCTGCATCAGAGGGAAACAGGGTACTGAGCTTGGCAGCTCGGTTCTGTCGACCTCTCTTAGACATCATGGAACAGGACACACAATCTTTAATGGAATGGTCAGGGCCTAAACATTTTAGACACCAGTCATGGGTGTCGGTGACAGAGATAGTACCGCCACATTTTGTGCACTTCTTAAATCCTGAGGCAGGCTTTTCCATATTTAAGGAAAAGGGTTTTGGGCCTAAGGCCCAAAACTGAAGTACACCTGAAGAAAAATAAATGGAAAAGGTCTTTTTTTTTTTTTTTAAAGAAAAGAATAAGAACCGGCGGTACCGGTATAACGTCGAGGAAGGCAGACGCGACAGAAAAGAAATAAAGAAAAAATAAGGAAATTCTTCTGCGGTGACAGGAACACGACCTGCTGGCTCCGCGGAAAAAGAACAACTAAGGAGAGACAGTTGGAAAGGCGGGAAGGCAGCACGCAGGCGCTGTGGGATGCTCCCAAAAGCTTTCTGATTAGACGCTGGGGAGCGTTCCCGCGCAGGCTCCGTCGGTACCGACGTACCCATATGTGAAGACTCATTCCTACTTGTTCCTGGAGATAAAGATTTAGGCGTCATTGTGGATAACATGTTAAAACCCTCGGCCCAGTGTGCAGAGGCGGCCAAGAGAGAAAATAGAATGCTAGTTATCATAAGGAAAGGAATGGAAAATAAAACAAAAGATATTATAATACCTATATATCGTTCCATGGTGAGACCGCGCCTTGAATATTGTGTGCAATTCTGGTCGCCGTATCTTAAAAAGGATATAGCGTTATTAGAAAAGGTTCAGAGAAGAGCCACCAAAGTGGTAAAGGGGATGGAAGGATACTCCTTTGAAGAGAGGCTAAAAAGGTTAGGGCTCTTTAACCTGGAAAAGAGACGGCTGAGGGGAGATATGATAGAAGTCTATAAATTAATGAACGGAGTGGAACGGGTAAACGTAGATCGATTGTTTACATTATCAGAATATAGAAAGACTAGGGGACATGCAATGAAGCTACAGGGTAAACTATTTAAGACTAATAAAGGAAAATATTTTTTCACTCAACGTGCAAGCAAACTCTGGAATTTGTTACCGGAGAATGTAGTAAAGGCTGTTAGTGTAGCTGGGTTTAAAAAAGGTTTGGACAAGTTCCTGGAGGAAAGGTTCATAAACCATTATTAAGAAGGGACCCAGGATATCAATGCTTGACCCAGTACAAGGATTGTGGAACCTGTGTCTTTTGGGGAAACTGCTAGGTACGTATGACCTAGATTGGCCACTGTTGGAAACAGGATACTGGGCTTGATGGACCTTGGTCTGACCCAGTATGGCATATCTTATGTTCTTATAGGTTATAGTATTCTGCATGTATATCCCCATACTCCATTCTGGTGCCATCCCTTTGCATACCCACCCCGCAGGTATGCATGATGGCACTTAAGCACGTACTTACAGAATAGCAACCAGCCAGTGTACAGTACATGTGCATATGTACCCATCTGCATGCAGAAGTCACTAGAATTTTGTGACTTTCATGCGCAGAGATGACTTGTAACTTGGCACTGTTTTTAATGGACTTACCCCCTAAATGCCCCCTCTATAACTCATCCCCTCAAAGCCCCTTACTGAGCATAAAGTTAATAGAAAGATATCTATATCTTTTCAAAGTGAGCAATTTTTCTTTTCAGTTCAGCATTTAGTTTTTCCATACATGTTGAATCAGATTTGGAAGGAGGTGTGTCTCTCTTCCAAAATGTAATAGCAAATTTTAGGCTAACATTTTTCCACTTTCAGAAACAATAAGAATATCAGCACCCATCAAAAAGCTATTAGGTTCAGAAGGAATCACAGTATAAAAAACTGCATCTATAGCCTTCTGCACTAAAACTAAAAAGCTGTAACCTTTGGGCAAAGCCACTACATATGATCAAATGTACCAATATAACCATAGTTTATCCAACAATGCAGTGAGTTTTATTGTGTCCAAGCTGAAAATATGGAGCATTTAAAAGAATATTCCCAAACTCTTTCCATAAAATAGCAATGTCTTGTACCCTTCAAAAGGTCTGTCACTGGACAGAACACTGGGCGGCATCTCAAGAGCTTATTCCTTATATATTCTAGATAACAGTTTAACTCTAACTCCATGAAAAAAAAAACTTTTCAAACATGCAGGGCTGCCTCAAAAAATATTCTCATCTGGGAGTAAGTCTAAATGCCTAATTATGAAAAATTGAAAAAAAAAAGACCAAAAGTATCTTTCAGATTCTCTTTCGTTCAAGACAAAATGATTTATCAAAACATTTTGCAAAAGAATTAAGACTGGGATCTCAAAAGCCCTCTATATTGAGAATCCCATATTGTGAATAAAGCCCAGTATCTCACAGCAAAAAGGGGTCATTCCTTATATACCGTGTATGCATATTCAGTAGTGGCCAAAAAATTAAGGCAGGTATCTTTTTCTACAGTTTATTGCTAAATAATGTACTGTGGAGATGTCACACGTGCTTACTTATTTAATCAGCATGGCGATTAGTCACACCATGCGTCTGGCGTCCATTTTAGTTTACTTACATTCTGTAGTAGGTTTCTTTGATGAAGTTTTGAATTTTCACAACTAGGAAAAGAGTGAAAGTTACATGTAAAATATACAATCAAGATGGGTAGTGTCATGAGGCTGGAGCCACGGAAGGTGCAGGTTTAGAAAAAAACCCTGTCTTTCATAGAGCTGTGGTTGTGCAGAAGATGCAATTACCTCGCAGCACAGCTAGAGGGGGCAGGAGTAATCCTACAGAGGCTGAGTCAACGTGCCCAGCCACTGATTGTATGAGTGTTAACCAGCTGCACCTGAAAGCAAGCCCGGGAGTTTCAAAGGTAAAATGCCTTTATAAAGGAAAGACAGTCAGTAGGAAGTGGTGTGGAGGAGGAATCCAGTTAGGAGGAATCCATTCGGAGGGAACTCAGCCGGCAGCAGTTCAGCCAGAAGAAAGGAGAAGCAGTGTGGAGAAGAAGAGAGTCCACACGGAGCAAGCCCAGAGGGACAGAATCCAGATGGAGACTATCCAGAGGGATAGAGTCCAGAGGGGCAAAGCACAGAGAGATGGAGTCCAGAGAGAGGCTGCCAGGGGAAGCAGTTTGGCTGGAAGGAGTGACACTCCCAGCCCAAGTAACGTAGCTGGATCAAGCAGCACAACAAGAGCAGCAACAGCTGAAAGAAGAGCACAGAAAACCAAGGAGCCGTGCTTTAGGAGAAGCCTACATTCACCTGAGTTCGCTGGACCAGGACTACAAGGTACAAGGAGGAGAGGTACCTATAGCAAAGCTACCTTTATACAGAAGCACAGAGGTTGGGAATCCTCACCAGGTTTTCCTGGGCTTCAGGAAGGCAAAGCATTGCACAAGAAAACCTATCTCCAGAGAGAAGTACGTCAGAGAGAGAGCTCCAGGTGTAGCAGCTGCAGGAAGCCAAGGTATGGTGGCTCTTTACTTTTAAAAGAAAGCCTTGCTCCTAGAAACTTTGATAAAGCAGACACTCAATATATGAGAAGAGGGAACAAAGCAGAGCTTTTTAAAACAATACCTAAGGGCTTAACAGAAGAGTCTTACTGGAAGCAAAGAAGCAGAGACAGACCCTCTAAACTTGTAGCCGTAAGGGAAAGCACTTATTCACAGGGAGAAGCCAGTGACGCAGAGTCCATGGAAATAGAGTTTGAGAATACTATTCCCATTCCTCAGGATGAATCCATGGATTGTACTTTTTGTACTACTACTAATCTTGAGTCCTTAGTAGAATTGTAAATATAAAAAGAAACCCTGCAATCAATTGTGAAGCTTATAACAGTTTGTTTGCCTGCTTGTTTAATTTACTTTGGAATGAACGAATCCTCAGTTAAACCCTGCATTCAATTGTGAAGCTTATAACAGTTGTTTGTCTGCTTATTTGGTGGAACCCTTTATAAAGAAGGACTATCTTTATTTTCTTACGTCTTAGTGAACCCTTGCGTTAATGGGGAAATAAAGCCTTATTACACTCCACTCTTGGCTTATATAATTTGTTCTCACAAGGAGCTAAAAACTCCAAGGACCAAACTGCACTTGGCCTTAAAGAGCCATTGCTCCTTAAAAATAATAAAAATGCTCAGCATGCCCTTACAGCCACTGGCCACTGGGGGCACCTGACGACAGTAGAAAGTGCGATATTAATGACTTTGTAAAGGGACAAGTTGTCACACTCCATGCTGAAGGATATTCGCATTGTGCATATATCAAGGTGTTCAGTTCACACTCTTAGGAGCAAAAAGAGGAAAGGCTGACCGATTTGGACAAACCGGCCTAGTCCTTGTGGGAAGAAGGGGTATGGAAAACCCCTTGCATCCCAAAAAGAAGGACAGATGTCTGAGGCATTAGAGCCGCTGATTAACTGAAGATCCGCAATGTCTTTCCTAACTGGTGTAGCTAGGAAAGATACTGGAGATGGAGAGCTTCAGGGGTACCTAAACCTTAAGGTTATGGTAGAAGTTGTTAACTACCACGGGAAGTGGTTGTGTGTGTAGAACCCCAAACATGCTGGACAGCATGGTATGGGTAGAGCCCAATTGACAGAATCCTATAGAGATATGTATAGCTATATGAGCATAGACAGTCAGATAGATAAGTATGTGAATACATATTTACCTATAATAAAATATCTCGACAGACACACATATATATGTATATATGTATATATATACATATAGATATATAGATAGACTTATAAGAATATATCTATAGTGAGATATAGAAGGGCATAATATATATACACACAAATAACAGACATATATATCTATAGAGATGTATACATATATATATATAGATATGAATATATAGCCCTATATATAGGTGTCTGCAGTTAAGCAGACAGAGATATGCCTATAGAAGTATATTCACATAGGATATGTAGAGCGGAAAGATTCATCTAACAACAAGAAGGTGGAACCTACTTGAGAAGATATATAGAGAATCTATTCCTCCTGGTTATGATGGAGGGAGTCAGGGGAAAAATCTCCCTGACAAGGAACAGACTAGATTGCTGCAAGAATGCTAGCCAGTGAAATAACCAGGATAGTTACGTGAAGAGCAGAGGATAATATCAGTCTGCAGGCAGCAAGTCTCGAGTCTTCCAGAACTCTAGCATGGTAAATGGACAGAAGACGCATAGGAATGAGATACCATGTTGACCTACTTGAGGGGCAAAAAGGGTATCATGCATTCTTTAGCTGAATATGCGCTGTCCATGAAGGATTAGGATACCATGAGGACGAGCTGCAGGGAAAAAAAGAGCATATTCCCAGTGGGAATCCAGAGGACCAAACCAGGGAATTGAACAACTCTTTAATCTTTCACGTAAGAGAAGGCCCATGTCCTTTGTTTAAAAAAGGAGATAGAAGGGTAGGAAGAACCCTTTCGGTCATGAGGGCATGTCTGAGGGAGCCTTTTCCAACCATCTAAGACAGCTGTTAGAGAAAATCCTAATGCTCTCTAGCAAGGGCCCATAGTGGAAAGCTTCTCTGTAGAGTTGCAGAGAGCATGATGCAGGAGAATTAGGGGATAGAACTGGCTGTTGGAAAAGCCAGTACCTACGTCAACTATGCTGCCAAACCCAAGGGAATTGGAGATGGCAAGAATAGAAGACAATTCAAGAAACCTGTAGTGATAAGATTTTCCAAGACAGATGAATCCACTGTCTTGGAGTCACTACTAAGGCCAGAAACAATGTCCATGGAGGACAACCCTGGATGCTTGTGGAAAAGAACCAGTGGTCGAATCACTAGAGCTCCTGCATGGGCAGCTGCTAGTAAGACAGCAGAAGAATCTTTCTGTTTAAAAACAGAAAGAACAGACAGAGCAGGAGTAAAAAAGCTCTGGACCTGTCTGATAAGCTGCCCTAAAGCAAAAGTGAAGAAGGGAGTTAATTCAGAGAGGTAAAACTCCACATTGGAATAGTGACAAAACTAGAGGGGCTGAAGAAGAAGCCCTCCAGTGTAGTAGTACCACTCTTACAGAGGAAAAGCTTGGTAAGAGGGTAGAGAAGATAGAGCTGAATGGAGACTTACAATGTGGTAAGTCTGTAGAAAGGAAAAATTCATGCTGGTACAGAAAAGCTATTGTTTGATAGTTGTTAAACCTCTTTCCCTGGCAGGAAGAAGAGGAGAAACCTGTGACCTATAGGCATGAACATCCTAAGAGCTCGTATAACAGAGAAAAAAGTGGATGTCTTGTGAAAAGAGATCCATTCCTAGAGTTTAGAATGAAAGCAGTGGGAGGCTTCTACTGAGAAGAAGCAACTGCAGGTTCCAAACCCCAAGAGGCACAAGAAATATGATGATGATTAATCAGAAACCCTGCGGTTGCTGGGTTTGCTGAGCCTGGTGAGAGTTTGGATTCTTCAGACCAGGGCGATGTTTCTCCTGTTTGGGAACATCTGTATGATGGGTAGAAGATGGATAAAACCTTCTCCCCCTAGGGGAAGAAAGTTTGGCAGGACATTTCCTACCTACTGGGAAAGAAGACCTTAGAAGCAGGTAAGTCAGTGGACCACTGAGTAACCTGACATAAAGACTTCTTATTGAAGAGATTTTCTCCAGTGCAAGGAGTATTACCCAGTCTTTGTTGTGGCCATTTGTCTAAGTCTGAAGCTTGGAGCCAGGCTCTACGTCGTGCCCCTATAGCTATAGCAGAAGTCCTGCTAACAGACTCAAATGAGTCTAGGGAAGCACGAGAAAGAAACCAAGAAATATTTTGAATATGACTAAGCAGTGAGGAATAGTCTGCACTCTTGGGCTCTGAAAGAAAAGGAGTCAAAAGATGTAATTTCTTTGTGACCTCCTCAAGAGATAGACTCATATAAAAAATATATGAGAGAATTCTTGCTGAAAGCATGGATGTCTGGAAGGTTTGATGTCCAAAGGCATCTAGTGTCTTAGACTCACGACCTGGCGGATAAGAAAAGTGCTTTTTCTTACTCTTCACCCGCCTCATTGCTGATTCCACTACAATGGAATGATGAGGAAGTTGAGTCTTTTGAAACCCTGGAGAGGGGGGCACCTGATATAGGAGATCAGTTGCTCTGGAAGGTGGGGGTACCCTTAAAGGTGCTTCCCACATTCCTAGAAGAAGATCCTGCAAGGAATGATGCAAAGGAAGCATTATGTTCTCCTTTGCTTCGGTAGAAACAGAGCCTTGTGTAGGATCATGTCCAGGGATAGGAATGGCAAGTGATCTTGCCATATCCAGGAGGAAACTCTGAAAAGAAGGATCTCCAAAGAGAACCTCCCTTGGACAGGTTAGATCTAGCCTGGGCACCGAAGGATCTATCTGAGTATATAGGAATATAAGATCCTGCACGGTGCAGTATGGGATCCTTAACGAATGGACCTGGTACTGGAGGTCAGGACCAGCGACAGTCAGTACCCCATCGTCCATGCCAGGTATCGACTCCAAACTTGGTATAGAAGGGAGCGATCCTGTTGAAAGAAGCATGGAAGGAGCTGGCCACGATGTTACTGTGGATACCGGTACCGATACCAATACCGGTACCGTTGTCAGAACCGAAGCCGACACCGACATCGGAACAGCAAGCGGTGACAGCCCAATCAGTACCGAGGTAACCGAAAGCCTTCGGCAGTAACCCTCGGTACCGAGCGTCCGGTACCGATAGGTGTCGGTACCAAGACGTGTCGGTACCCAGTCTTCCAGACTAGAGATCGATTCCAGACTCGGCATTGAAGGAAGCGAGTCTATCAATGTACGTCTGGAGGGTACCGATGTCGGTGGTAGTATCGGTGCCGGTACCGATACTGGAAAGTCAGTCTGGAACGTATCCATCGGTCCCGTAGGTACCGAGGACGCCAGACGACGATCCCTGGTGAGGAGTGTTTCGTCCAACACCAGTGCCGATGCCGGGGTATCGGTACCACTCGAAGCAGATGCCACCACCGGGCATGGCTCAGGTATGTTCTGTGAAGGGTGAACCCCAGGAACAACCTGAAACTCCGCATAGGCTTTGGAGGCTGGAGACTCCCGCCGGGGTTTTGAAGCCAATGGACCCTCGAGGGCAAGGCCGGAGCCGTCTACATGCTGTGCATGAGACCTACCACTCGAGGGTTGGCTAGTCTTAACAGACTGTTTGTGGGTTACCTGATCCTGTGTAGAAGAAGAACTGGTCGGTACCCTGAAGTTGGAAGGGAACCTCATATCGAGGGAAACTCGATGTTGAAAACCTCTTCTCACAATACTGTAGCCCAAGGGCTCCGGAGGAAAAAGGTCAGGACCCAAACAGGTTAGACACCAATTTAGGGAGTCTAAAAATAAAGTAGTACCGCCACAGTTTGAGCATTTCTTGGAGAAAGTGGCTGGCGGTTCCATGGAGACATGGAGAGGCCTAGAAGGCCTGAAAAACCGTAAGACACTCATAAGAAAAAATATATCCCTTAAAGGGAAAAATTTTACAAGAAAGAAAAAAGAAACACCGGCGGTACCGGTGGCGTCGGGGAAGACAGCCGCGACCACAAGAAAACTAAGAATTAAAAGAAGAATTTTCTGTGGTGACAGGAGGACGTCCTGCCGGCTCCGCGGAAAAACGAAAACTAAGGAGAGACAGTTGGGAAAGGCGGGAAGGCAGCACGCAGGTGTGGTGGGATGCTTCCAAAAGCTTTCTGATTGGAAGCTGGGAAGCGTTCCCGCGCAGACTCCGTTGGTACCGACGTACCCATATGTGAAGACTCATTCCTGCTTGTTCCTGGAGATCCAAACTTATGCTATGAAATAAGCATTCAAAGTGTCCTCAAGACTCTTATAGCAGGCTTTTCTTATAAACAGGAGCAAAGTTGTTAGAGTGAGGGTTTTTGTCCTTGTGCTTGCAATCTATCCCTCTTACCCTGTCAAGCATTTGCTGGAACTTGTTCCAGCTGGGTTTTTCCTGCCTTTGAACTGTGGCTCTGGCCTTTTGACCCTGCACACCTAACAGAGGCCCCTTGATTAAGGTGAATTCCTTATGCTGTTCACCTCCTGACAAGACCTGCCTCTGGTGAATCCATGCTGCCTCGGATCCTGTAATCCGCTGGACTCCAGAAACTTTACTATTTTCTCTTTCAGCAGTGTTTCCAATAATTTACTCACCACCGAAGTTTATTTATTTTTATTTATTTAACAGTATTTTTAAACCGCCTTATCTTATTAATCAAGGTGGTATCACAGCAAACAATCGAGTAAAGTGAGTGTGTTAAACATGCAGTGAGGGTGAAATTTAGTTGAGTGTGTGTTGTATTGTGTGCTAGATTGGGTTGAGCTATGTACAAGGTGTGTTGTATTGTGTGCTAGAAGGTTTGAGCTATGTACGATGTGGGCTATATACAGTGGTGCTAAACTAACTGGCCTGTAGTTTTCAAACACATCCTTACTTTTGCTTTTGTGTCAAGGTGAATGTAAGCTGGTCTGTACAGGGCGGTGTACACAACCAGACTGTCTAAGAAAACCTGAAAAAAACTGCTTAATTTACAAATTGCTTCTATGCATCCAGCCCTGGGAAGGGGGCGGGGGAGAGACAGGTTCAGAGGAAACTATGGGAATTCTCAGCGAGGGCGTGAACAAGCCCGAGGAATGCGTGCTTGTTATACATGTGGTGAGTGTGGCCATTTACAGCGAGACTGTCCACAGAATCGGAATTTGGATGGCCAGAGAGCTGTGTGCCTTCCTCCCCCACCTGCTGAGTTCACTCCTGTATATCAATGTTTTTCTAACCCAGAGGACTGTGATTCTTGGGATGCATGACTATTATTGAATCTGAATGTAACTTCTCAGGGTGAGTTAGAAGCTAAACTGGGAGGCTCTACTGTGAAATTCATCATTGATTCGGGAGTTACTACATCTGCGCTGCGTCTTCAGGATCTGCCTGCAGTTTATCAAACTCTTTTAGCACATGCTCCAACAGTGCATTGTGAAGACATTGAAGGTAAGATAATTCCTCACCGTAAACTTGAAGCTTTGCCTTTGCAGATTGGAGAGACTGTATACCCTACTAACTTTCTGGTAGGAGACACATTACCAGTGAATCTTTTGGGTCGTGATTTCCTGGCTTCACATCATGCAACTTTATCCTGGATGAGTGGAAAGTTACATTTTCAGTTGTATTCTCTCTCTGAAGTGCAGCCCCCTGCGGATGTCACAGCTATTCACCATGATCTCGGAAGACTTCCATCTGCTCTGTGGGCAGTCCCAGGATCAAATGTCAGATGTATCTCAATTCCTCCTGTGATGATTACCGTAAAACCTGGTGTACAACTTCCTAGACTCAAACAGTATCCACTATCAGCAGCTGCTATAGATGGAATTCGACCGGTAATTGAAGATTTACAGATGCAAGGTGTCATCTATCCTACTATGTCGCCGTGTAATACTCCGATTCTTCCTGTACTGAAAGCTGACGGCAAGACTTATCGATTTGTGCAAGATCTGCAAGCTGTTAACAAGGTAATTCTGCCAATCTTTCCCTTGGTACCTAATCCACATGATATCTGGACACAGGTACCTCCAAAATCTACATGGTTTTCTGTTGTAGATTTGAGTTCTGCTTATTTTTCAGTGCAAATTAGCAAAGAAAACCAATTTTTATTTGCTTTTCATTTTGACAATCAGCAGTACACATGGACTAGACTATGCCAGGGCTACACGGACAGTCCTGCGTACTTTTCACAGGCTCTAAGAACTGCGTTATTAGATGTGAAGCTTGACCAATCCTCTTTAATTCAATATGTGGATGATTTGCTTTTATGTTCACCAAGTTATGAGATCTGTTTAGCAGACTCATTATCTTTGTTAGCTCATATTGCCAAGTTAGGACTGAAAGTCAATTTGTCTAAATTGCAATTTGTATCTCAAAATGTTACTTTTCTGGGTGTTGTTCTAACTCCAGCTGGCCGTGCAATTACTTCTGCCAGATTGGAACCTATTTTATTATTGTCTTTTCCAGTGACACCAGCATTGTTATGTAGATTTCTGGGATTGTTGATTTTCTGTAAACAGTGGATAGCTAATTTTTCAGACCTTACAGCTCCGCTTTATGCGTTGATTGGGAAAGAGGGTCCACAGGGTCTCATTGTACCTACGTTATCACAGTGGGAAGCTTTTGTAAATTTAAAGCCTGCACTAAGCACTGCTCCATGCTTGTCTTTTCCAGACTATTCTTTAACATTCAAATTGTATGTGGCTAGTTCAGCCATATCTGCCACATTTGCAAACATTTCCAACTGGTCGCAAGCTGATAGGATATTTTTCAAAGTGGTTTGATTCAGTGACTTTGGGACTTCCGCCCTGTTTGCGCAGTCTAATATCAGTGGCATTTGCAATTGAAATTACAGATTTTTTAGTGTTACAGCACCCTCTTGAGGTATATGTGGCACATTCCATTTCTAGGTTGCTCCATTTAACTAAAACACAACCTTTATCTTCCACACGTTTATTGACTCTTGAATTGATAGTTTCTCAGTCTCATGTAAAAATATATACTACATCCATATGCAATCCATCTACGCTCCTGGCTCCTTTGGCAGATCTGGTGGAGGAGGATGGGTCCCATGATTGTTTTCAAAGTATTTTAACTTCTTCCCGTGCTAGACCTGATCTCTCACCTGTACCCCTGCCAGCCCCGGATGTAACCTTATTTGTGGATGGTTCAGCCTTCAGAGATGAAATGGGAAAACTTTGTGTGGGCTATGCAGTGACCACAATTGATGACGTGGTTGAATCAGCTTCCCTGCCATTTCCTAGTGCTCAGTTAGCAGATGTTTTTGCATTGACACGTGCTCTTGAACTCTCTAGGTATCTTCTAGCAAATATATATTCAGATAGCTCCTATGCAATGAGTGTGCTATGGGATTTTGGTAATATTTGATTGCAACGAGGATTTTTAACTTCTGCTAATAAACCAATTAAACATGCTGAACACATTCACCGCTTGTTACAAGCTGTTCTTTTGCCAGCACAGGTTGCAGTTTTGAAATGTAAAGGACATTCCTCTGCTGGTGATTTAGTTTCTGAGGGCAATCGTTTTGCAGACCAAGAAGCACGGAAGCTGCTCTTCGGGCATTAGTGTCACCAGTGCTGCTGTATTTAAAGCCTTCTAACATGACTTTGTTCTCTCTGTCCTCTCTTTTACAGCAGTATAAAGACACTTCCCTTGAAACCAAAACTCTATGGACTTCATGGGGTGCATCCTGTGATACTCAGGGTTACTGGAAGAAGGAGCACATACTCATTTGCTCTGACTCTCTTTTGTTTCCACTTGCTCTGTTCCTGCATCATAAACTTCACTTATCCGCTGCAGCCATGACTCATGCCTTTGCGGTTTTGTGGTATCACCCGAAGTTTGTTTCTGTGGCACAGGCTGTGTATGCTGCTTGCTTGGATTGCTTACAGGCTGGCAGGGTGGGGCCCCTTCTGAAGATTGCTGCTGCTCTTCCCAGGCCCTCTGGCCCATTTCTGACTTTGTAGCTTGATTTTACTGATTTGCCCTGTGCCAGAGGAGGGAGGCGGTATTTGTTGGTGATCACTTGTCTTTTCTCTGGTTGGGTAGAGGCTTATCCCACTACCAGTATGACAGCTGGGGTCGCCATAAAATTGTTGCTCACTCAGTTTATTCCTATCTGGGGTGTACCTTTTGTTCTTTCTTCTGATCAGGGTCCGGCCTTCATTGCACGTGTCTGGGAGGATATTGAAAATTGGTTTGGTGTAAAAAGACAGTTACACACACCCTATCACCCGCAAAGCTCTGGCCAAGTGGAGCGGATGAATAGGACTCTCAAAGGTTTCTTGCGCACTATGACACAGGATTGGGCTACAGATTGGACAGAAGCCCTTCCTTTTGCCCTTATGGCGGTGCGTAACTCCCCCCAGCGCGCTCGAGGAGGTCGGACACCATATGAAATAGTTACTGGACGTCCAGCTACTTCTCCACATGCCTTGGCAGTTATCCCAGACCCCCAGTTGCTGTGCAGCGATATCTTAACTTATTGTGCACGATTGCACTCAGCCCTGTCTGTTTCCCCTTTATTGAAGGTGAATCCTCAACAAGATGCTCCTCCAGAATCATCACATCCGGACATGAAACCGGGGGATTGGGTCCTGATTAAGAATTTGCATCCAAAGACACTTCTGGCTCCAAAATTCCTAGGTCCATTTCGTGTACTTCTAGTGGGATATTCGGCCTGTAAAGTGGAAGGACATTCTCGTTGGGTACATCTTACGCAGTGTAAGAAGGCTCCCTCACAAGATTCAGAAGATTCCCCGCATCCATGATTCAAGAAATACAATGCAGACTTCTCGGACAACAGTGATATTGCAGAAAAGACTTTTTATGATTTAAAATACTTTCAGTGAAAAGAATGGTGACATCACAGAAAAAGATTATTGTATTAAGTAAATTCTGAATGGACCATTCATGCAAAATGCTCTTGTTCGGCGTTTATAGTATTGCTTAGAGGGATGAGGTCATTTTAGATTAGTATTTTCCTGATATATATGTAATGACTTTTAGGTACCTAACCTCTACTTCATAATCTTATTGAGCCTTAGAGGCTAATCATAGCTACAGTATATATCTTCATTATATAAAGGAGAGTATTAAGAAGAGTAGGTATATTTTCGGTTTTGATTTAGTATATTTTTAAGTAATTATAGTTTTCGATATTTAAAAGTTTTGCTAAGAATGTTTTTATATCTAGTCTTAGTTATGCTGAGGCATATTAGTAGTAGTGTTGCAGCAATCGCTGTGAAAAGCTCTTATTCAATCACTCACCCACAGAAGGAAAACTCACAGGCAGGCTGGAATGCAAACAGGATCTTTAATGTGCACAGGATCAGACAGAGATACCAGCAACCTCCACAAGGGTCTGAACCCCGAGGGACGGCCTACAATGCCTTATATACAGTACAGTTTTAAACTCATTCTACAATCCCATTTGCCACAGGTATTTCCTGCCCACCAATCAGCAGCCCCTGGGGAGGTACCTGGGTGACCTGTCCAAACCGGTATGCTCTGGTCTGTTGGTTTCAGGGCTAGGGAAATACTGTGCTCAGACCTGGAGTGGGGGAAGGGTGCCTACTGGAATCTCAATGTCTCTCTTAGCAGGCTGATTACCTCATGGCTTGCGGGGGAAGGGTCAGGCTGATCAGAGCCTCATGGCTTGCAGCATGGCTTGGGGGAAGGGCTACCTATAGCTACCTCATGGCTGCCTCATTCCCCCCTTTTTAAGTAAGACCTCAACCGCTAGAGGCGGTTGAGGGCTGTATTACTGGAGGCAAGCCGCAGAGGAGTATATTGGGTCAGGGCCATGACCGTGGCAGCCGCCTTGCGTTCTACCAGGGTGCCAAGGGTGGAAACAACCTGTAAGGAAAAAGGCACTTGGTTAAAATGTACGGTACAGCAATGGGACAAGTTAAGGTAGAGAGTTACGTATACAAAGGTCTGCATGTTCAGAGCAGTTTGGGCAAGTAATACTGCTGTGTTAGTAGTCTCTGCACTTGTTTGAAAGCAAGTCTATATCAGCTAAGGCACCTTTTCTCAGTCTGATCCCGGTTCCAGGAAAGGTGTCTGTAAATCAGTCTCTCCGGTGGTCCAGAGTTCGTCGGCAGTCTGTTAGAACCCCGTACTGGGCAGAAGTGTCAAAGCGTAGGGGCTGGTTTGGAACTGTGACAGAAGTCCAGGCTGGAACAATTTCTGGTGCAGCGGCCTTGACACGAGAGTGATGGATCCTCGGAGCAACTTCAGCCACCTTGACAGCCGTGGGGGTGGTCCGCAGAACAGTATACGGGTCTCGCCACTGGGGAGTCAGCAGATCCTGCTTCCACTCCTGGATCCATTATCACTGGAGGTTCCTTTGCTGGTAGGAAATATTCCATTATGCCCTTGACTGATCTCCACATGTTTACAGATCAGACAAGTGCACGCGCGTGTTCTGTAATTCTGACAAGTTTTAGAATCACACCAATTTTTTTTTTTTTTTTTGCCTGTGAGAATTTGTCATCAATTTATCCCTCATCATTTTTTATATTCATTAGCCAGATACATCACTTCACATCATTAAATTGCCTTCACCAGTTTACTGTCCATCAGAGTCCTTCCACATCATTAATTACCTTCATCAGTTTACTGTCCATCAGAGTCCTTCCTCTTAATATATCACTTTATCCCTCACAACACTTTCCACCAACTACATACATAGGTCCTTCAATTTTTTTCTTTTTCTATACCATACTAATGTATCCTTATCTGGCAAGGCTGCTAAAACAATTGTTAGAGACATAGTATTGTTGTAAACAGTGTCCATTTCCCACTAACTTAATTGGTGCAGTTCTAGATTGGCATGGGTGCTCATTCTAAATAGCGACTGTCTAAACAATCTTCAATATAAAACGATACATCAATTCCAATAGAAAGAAATATGGCTCCTAACATGACAGCCACATATCTCTCATGTATGGCTAGAGTCTATTGTACACCTGGTTCCCAGTGAGAGTACTGTAGGAAACTTAAAAATACTTGGACTGATCTTGAAAATGCAGTGGTCCACAAAGATTTATGTAAGCTATCCATTAATTATGGTGTCAAAAGAGATCCTCTTGAGGTGAGAGACTAAGAGGGCACAAGGCATTGGTGGTTGGGCCTCATGGCGATACTCCTTCTGGTTCTTCTTGGCCTGCAAGGCATTTGTGAATAGGCCTCATGGCAATACTTCCTCGGGTTCTTCTTGGCCTATTCCCCCCTGCCTATTCATGTCTCTTCAGAGGCATAAATGTACAAGGTTCGTGTTTTCTCAGGCCTTGTGGGTCCTCGAGGAGTCTTAGAGCAGTCAGAATTCCAGTGGCCCAGATCATCACACTTGGAGTAGCACGTTTTATTGCCTTTTTCCTAGGCTGTCGTCTCACCTTCTGCCCCTCTCTCTCATTCATTTTCTCAAAGCTCTCCTGGATCATTGCTGACAAGTAAGATTTAGTTTTATCCAATCAACTCGAGTTAATGTTATCATTATATTTGTAAATAATATTTTTACAAATATTTCCATATTTCTGGGAATCACAGTTCCATCTTTCCACTAAATTTGCTTTATATACTTGGGAACCAAGCGATTTCAGATCAGCCCCTTTCCAAAATTTAATATTTACTCATCTTATTGCTGTGTATACTGGACCTCTACATAATGTACTCCTACCAGTATATTTGGTAACAAAGTACAAATGTATAAACTAAAAAGATTTGTATCTCACAGTGCTATAATATATTGTGCTCCTGAACTCTGGACACCAACATGTAAAATTCAAATACAGCAGGACAGGTGAATTTATTCTAAATAGCACCTATGATGTTACTGTCCTGTTCATCATTCATGAGCACAGAGCTTAACAAGGCAAAGTGATTACCTTGTATCTTATAGTTCAAAACAGGCATGAAACTGATACTTTATAAGAAGGTTGGTGGATATCTGGAATGCAATATCATTGTAGTATCAGAAAAATGAATACAGTTGATCAAGGCAGTTTAAGGTACCAAGCAGGAAAGAACGCAATCATCAGCACAGCATTTACTGTCTGCAGAATAAACTGCCAAAGATGGCATATCATTCAGAAGTATTACTTGCTTAAGTTTGTATGTGCAGTCAAAACCAAATATATGTACCAGAGAAAATCCAGGCTTTAAAGGACAAGTAAAAAAAAATCTTCATTTCTTCATGATCTTATAAGGATTTTTCTCCAGCCTTTGTTTGCTTCCAGCAGACATTTGAGGATGCTCAAAGGAGGCACCTCATGGTTCTAGAAGCTCAAACTCTACAATTAAAATTGATGACAAGAGGATTGTTTGCAGGCTAGGTGTGGCTAGGTGAATTGGGGTTCTTTGTCCTCTAGGAGAAAGACTCCTAGATGATTTTTTTTTTTTCTTTTCCTTTTGTCCTCTCTAATGGGCCTACATTCATCTGCTAGAAGAAGGAACTCCTCCCAGTATCTTTCTATAGCTATGCAAACTATTTCAGCAGTTCCAACTATCCCCCAGTCACCGCTGAGAGGTGTGACCAAAACACCTGGTTCCCTGACCACTGATCATGCATGTAACATAGCAATGAAATTGGATATGCATCAAACAATGCAATTGTCTTCCTTCACTGATATACCAGTACCACAGTCCACACACAGCAAACCCCCCCCCCCCTTTTCCAAACTGTCCCCTTCCCTGCAATCAGTAGACCTGGTGTTTTTCACTGTTTGGGGACACAGGGGCGACTCGTCAATAACTTCACCTTTTACTGATAGAGTATCAAAATCAATCCTGAAATATAAAGACCTAATGTCTGGACAAAAACTTTCTTTCCCTAATGTCACAACCAAACACAGAGCCACTAACAAACACAGAGCCACTAGCAATTTTTACATAACAGTACATTAACTATATGGGCCAGCCATGAATCCATACAGGGAAGCTGGTCCGGATACTCCCTCACCACAATTCAGCCTCCGGACCCCATGCCCCAATCACAATTCACAAATCACAATGTTCAGTGTAAATTTTCTAATCTCACCTCTGGGAATACAACATACAATATAATCCTGGTAACAGGCAGAGTCTGGCTGCACAAAACGCACAGGACCACAAAGGGAAAAAGAAAGAGGGAAAACAGAAAACAGAGACGTCTCAGCAGCGAATACTCACACACTCTCCTTCCCCAGCAGCAGCTTGTTACAAATACATCACAGACACTCTCTCTAGCTGTATCATAGGATCTAACTTTCACCATGAGGACATTAGAAATACAGTATGAGAAATATAGCTAGCTATTTTCTAATGTCCACTAGATGGAGCTCCAGGATCACTTTAACCATAAGGATAAAAATACAGCTAGTTTTTAAATGACCACTAGATGGAGCTCCAGGATCACTTAAAACACAGGTAATAGTAGTAATTACAGCTAATGTCCACTAGATGGAGCTCCAGAGTCACTTTAAGTATATTGCAGTGTAGCTTACACGTGGTCTTTTCAAGATGGCCGCCTCCACGTGTGTTCTACTGCCCGATTCAGCTCTGGATACCTCCGGACAGACTCAGCTGTTCCCAACTTCAGAATCGGGTCAGCCGGGCCTCAAACATGCGGGAGGAGGAGGAGAAAAATACACTTTTAAAATCGGGGAGCCAGCCGGACCTCAAACATGCGGGAGAGGAGGAGAAAAATACACTTTTAAAATCGGGGAGCCAGCCGGCCCGCGGCACACAGAACAAGGACGGAGCAGTTTAAAAAGGGGCCCGCCGGCCCGCGGCACACAAATTACGGTCAGTATGATTTTTTTTTTTTTTTTTTGCTTGGGGCAAAAATTAATTTAATAGCTTTTGGCAGCGCTGCACTCTTAATACCCTTTAAAGGGGCTCAGCGGTGCATCGGGACAGCAGGGAAAGGCAGAAAATTCAGCGGGTCAGCAGGGGGGCTCAGCGGTGCATCGGGACAGCAGGGAAAGGCAGAAAATTCACATCGGGGCACAACGGAGAGAGAAGTTCACATCGGAGCAGAAATTAACACAGCGGCAGCATGGGAGGGGGGACAGAAATTTACGTTGGAGCACAGAAACTACATCGGGGGTTCAGGGAAAGGCAGTAGATCCACACCGGAGCACATGGAGGGCAGAATTCAACATCGGAGCACAGAAATCACACAGTAGCAGCATGGGGGGAACAGAAACTTACATCGGAGCACAGAAATTACATCGGGGGTTCAGAGAAAGGCAGTAAACCACACCGGAGCACATGGAGGGCAGAATTCACACCGGAGCAGAAATTAACACAAATTAGAAACGGAACGGAAGCATATTAGAGCCCTCTCCTTGCAGTCACGCTTCAGAAAACTCTCCACAAGCAGAACGGAAAGAAGAGAAGCAGCGATCTATTCTTTATCTCAGGTATGTTTAACTTATCAAGTGCTATATTTAGTTACATTTTTTTTTCTTTCGGCAGCGCTTTTAAAAGATCTCAGATTACTGCAGTTTCAGATATTCAGATTTTACCGGTATTCAGATTCAGATACAGGACGAGCAATGGCTTCAGGGCCACTAAGGCCCGTACTAGGACTGCTCGTGCAGTTGATCAGGCTGCTACAGGTTCCCAGAAATTACCAGGACTCACAGATAGAGTACAGAACTAGCCCCAGACAAGGTAGCAGTACTCACCAGAACTCTGATCAGACAGGAAGTTTGGATGCCAGTCTATCCAGCTGGTTTTTCAATCGGGGATTCAACCGCAGGGACCAGCTGTCCAGACAAATCAAGGTGTCCTTCCGAGCACAAAGTGGCCCGGGGGCGCCAAGGACAGTTAATCACCTGGAGGGGCCGGTCCCTGACTGGTGGAGGCCCAGATGCTGCAAAAGCAGAAGTCTTCCCACCGTGGGTGTGATGAGAGAGGCTTTTCTTTTAATATTTCCCGGCCAACGCACCAAAATGTTGCAGCAATCGCTGTGAAAAGCTCTTATTCAATCACTCACCCACAGAAGGAAAACTCACAGGCAGGCTGGAATGCAAACAGGATCTTTAATGTGCACAGGATCAGACAGAGATACCAGCAACCTCCACAAGGGTCTGAACCCCGAGGGACGGCCTACAATGCCTTATATACAGTACAGTTTTAAACTCATTCTACAATCCCATTTGCCACAGGTATTTCCTGCCCACCAATCAGCAGCCCCTGGGGAGGTACCTGGGTGACCTGTCCAAACCGGTATGCTCTGGTCTGTTGGTTTCAGGGCTAGGGAAATACTGTGCTCAGACCTGGAGTGGGGGAAGGGTGCCTACTGGAATCTCAATGTCTCTCTTAGCAGGCTGATTACCTCATGGCTTGCGGGGGAAGGGTCAGGCTGATCAGAGCCTCATGGCTTGCAGCATGGCTTGGGGGAAGGGCTACCTATAGCTACCTCATGGCTGCCTCAGTAGTAAAGCAGTGCTGCAGTTAGAACCTTGGGAATGTTATGATGAATATTCAAATATTTTCGAGTCACAGGTACACTCAGTGACAAAGCATTTCAATTTATCAGATTGTGCAGTGTGTCTTCCATCTGTGACAGCTACCCAGCATGGATTTCTACCTAGGGTTAGGCCTAAGACCTTTGAGGAGTTTCGTGACATAGCCTTTAATCTAACTTCTGTACAATGGTCTCATTCAGGCCCAGAACCTAGAATAGTTAGTCCTATGCCTCTGCAATATCCTCCAATATGTTTTATGACTTAGGGTAAGGGAAGAAAGGTAGGGGATACTCCATGGAATGTTTGTAGAATAGTAATGCTGCATAATTCTTCTATCTGGTATAAGAAATCCCTTGTAGGAAACTCTTATATTTCAGTGGTACAATTAATGTCAGTTCAAGGGAACCAGGTGCATGATTATGAATTACTACAATATAATAGTTCTGGCTACCCTTTGAATGCCTCTAGTTCAGACCTAGGCATACCTAACTGGAGTTTCCCTTTACTAGGGTATTATCATCCCTGGAAACTTAATTTGTCTGGAGGGCTTAATGAAATGGCCATGACTCAGTGGGCTTTGAATAATTGTATTCAGAATATATCTTGTCCTCAGAATTTGACAATCTGGGAAGATGGCTTAGTGGCTTTAGAAGGAGATTATTTTGTGTGTGGTATGTTTGCGTATACAGAGCTTCCCAGAGGTTGGTCAGGTACTTGTTATATAGCCCAATTAGATACCCCGTGGCGATTTGTACCTTACCAGAACATTACTTTATTATCAACCCTGAACAATTCTGTTAGAAGAAAAAGGGATGTTTCTTCACAGGATAAGGCCATAGAGGCTGCTCAACAACTGGTAGACACTACAAAACCTTTAACTAAATCTCAAATAGATGCATTCACAGGTACTGTGTGGCTTTCAACCTTTGGAGCTATAGCACCCACTAGAGAATATGGTACCTAGATTATGCGACTACAGGCAGTTGTTGAACTTACGGCCCTAGATCTCACTGAGGCAATTAGTGTCTTGCAAGGTGCAGTGAACAAAGTGTCAGCTTATGCAGCCCAGAACCGAATGGCTTTAGACTATCTCCTAGCAAAGGAAAATGGTGTGTGTGGAGTAATAGTTGGTTTTTGTTGTAGTATGCTTGATAATAATGGAAAAATAGTAAAAGGCCTATTGGATAAAGTTAGAAACCGTACTTTTGTTTCAAGTGATAGTTATGTAAGTTCTTTTTCAGCTCTATTTGATTCTGTTTCTTCATTTTGGAATTCATTATCCAGGCCTTTGTAAGGCTTATTAGCATCATTGCTTGGCATTTTGGGGATTCTCATTTTAGGAGCATTAATTCTCTGTGTACTATCAGCTTGCTGTAAGAAATCAGTGGAATCACTGACCCCTACAATGATGTTACAGATTGACCCGGAAACTAGTTTTAATTCCACTTTAATGGCAATGTCTGAGTTTCCTTACTTTGGGAATGATTCTTTACAGAATCAGAGGAGGGACTGAATGTAAGCTGGTCTGTACAGGGCGGTGTACACTACCAGACTGTCTAAGAAAACCTGAGAAAGATTTAATTTTGTTCAGAACTTTGCTTAGAAATAAACTTCATATATTTGCTTACTAAGTAGGTGAAGAGGTACAAGTCCTGTAAATAAGAAAAGGGGCAGGTTGTCCTCCAGCCTTTCAGTCTCAGGGTTACTAGATATCAAGCAGTCAGCAGTAAACAGTTATGTCTTGGAATACATGTATGTCTCCTCATACTGACCCATGCTGATTAGAAATTGACCTATGATGTGATGAATACGTAATACCTGACGTAGAACAATACAGTGAAATTATGCTGTATCCTCCAAAAGAGCCTTATAAATAAAGTAAACCATAGCTAATAGAGTAAACAAAGAGAACTTGTTTCTATTTGTTTCTCTCCGCAAAGCTTTGGTGTATCTATATAGAAGTGTGTGGTATTTTATTGCTGTCTTTTAGATTTCCTTCTCATTGCTTTGAGTGTGGTTTTCTGTGACTCCAAGAGCCCTGCAGGTTGCTGGTGAGGGGGGGGGGGGCAAAGAGCTGCCCTTCACAAGGCACCACATGAGCCTCTCTCCAGTCCTTTGGCACCACTCCCGACTCCAACGAGGCATTGAAAAGGTCAGTCAGTGGAGCTGCTAGAATGTCCCCAAGTTCCCTCAGTATTCTAGGGTGTATCCCACCCGGTCCCATCGCTTTGTCTACTTTAAGTTGAGCTAGTTTCTCACGAACACAGTCTTCTGAAAATTGTTCAAGATGTCCCTCGCTTCTGCTCCCATTTGTGGGTGTTTTCTGAGGTCCTGCTCCTGGTTCTTCATCTGTGAACAAAAAACAGAAATATTCGTTAAGCAATTCCGCTTTATCCTCATCAGCTTCTACATATTCCTCCCCTTCACCCTTGAGTCCGACAATACCATTTCTTCCCTTCCTCTTCTCACTAACATATCTGAAAAATGTCTTATCCCCCCATTTTATTGCATTGAGTATTTCCTCCTCTTTTTGAATCTTTGCTTTCCTGACTACTTTGTTAGCTTCTCTAAGTTTTCCCAAATATAGATGCCTGTCTTACAAGAGATCACAGAGAGAGGAAGACAGGCATCTATATTTGGAAAAAGTGAAATACATGAAGGCCTCCCTCTTTTTCTTCACTTTTTCAGCTACTTCTTTCGAAAGCCATAGCAGTCTCCTTTTCCTTTTACCTTTATTTACCATTTTAACAAAAAGGTTTGTTGCCCTTAAAATATCCCCTTTCAGTTTTGCCCACTGTTTTTCTACATCTCTCAGCTATTCCCATCCCACTAACGACTCCCTGAGGTATTGGCCCATCTTGGCAAAGTTAGTCTTCCTAAAGTCTAAGACCCTCACCTTTGAATGGATTCTAACAGCCCAGGTCCTAATACTGAACCACACCATCTGGTGATCACTGGATACAAAATGATCTCCCACTACAACATCAGAAACACTTTCACCATTGGTAAGCACCAAGTCCAGTATGGCCCCTTCACGTGTGGGGTCTGTTACCAATTGCCTGAATAGTTCTCCCTGTAGAGAATCCAGGATCTTTTTACTTCTAGATGATACTGCAGCAGGAATGTGCCAATCAACATCTGGCATATTGAAATCCCTAATCAGTAGCACCTCCCCTTTCCTAGCAATGCTGTGTATATCTTCAATTAACTCTCTGTCCACCTCTTCCTCTTGTGAGGGAGGTCTGTATATCACACCAATGCAAATAGATTTCTCTTTCCCTCTTTCTAGTTTAACCCACAATGCCTCCTCTCTCCCTTTTAAGCTCTGTAATTCTAAAGCTTTAATAGTAGTTTTTACATAAAGTGCCACTCCTCCTCCCCTTCTTCCTACCCTGTCCTTTCTGAATAAAGTATAGCCAGGTATAGTTACATCCCAATCATGGTTTTCTGTGAACCATGTTTCTGTAACTGCCACTAAATCCAAGTCAGCCACTCCCACCAAAGCTTCAACCTCAGGGATCTTATTTCCCATGCTACGGGCATTTATACACACTGCTTTCCATATGTTACCCATCTTACCCATTTCCATAAAAGTATAGAGTAGTTTCTCACCTGTAACAGGTGTTCTCCAGGAGCAGCAGGAATCATTCCTCACATATGGGTGACATCGGCGCCGATGGAACCCCCGTGTGGAGCATTTCCCCAACTTTCAAAGAAAGCCTTTGGGAATGCAGTGCGCCTGCGCGGTCCCCTTCCCGCCCAAGGGTGCCATCTTGCTCAGTCTGATGACATAGATAAAAGACAGCAAAAATTAAAATAAAGTATATGACTGCAACTCCAGGGGAGGAGGGAGAGTCGTGAGGACTGATTCCTGCTGCTCCTGGAGAACACCTGTTACAGGTGAGTAACTACTCTTTCTCCAGGACCAAGCAGGAAGTCAGTCCTCACATATGGGACTCCCCAACTCTAGGCTACGGGAACCCAAAGCTGAAAAAATGGCTCTCTCTGCAGATCCTCAGCATCCATGATAAGAATATCCTCTGAGAACACCCCCGTACGGTAGCCCAACACAAGGGCCGGAGGGTAGGAGTTGCCTAAACCTCAAAGAGATTACGGAGTACCGACTGTCCGAAAGCACTGTCCCTTCGGGACTCTCTCTTGAGGCAGTAATGGGCTGCAAAAGTCTGGCTTGAAGACCTAGTAGCGGCCCGGCAGATGTCTGCCAATGGAACAGAGCGGAGATGAGCTACTGACGCGGCTTTCACCCTGACACGGTGGGCCGTGACTCGACCCTGCAAGGAGAGGCCGGCTGCCTTGTACGCCCAGGTGATATAATCTGCTACCCAAGTAGACAAGGTATGCTTGGAGACAGGCAACCCCAGTTTATTAGGGTCAAAGGAGACGAAGAGCTGAGTTACCTTTCGGTGCCCCCGCGTACGTTCTATGTAAAAGGACAACGCCCTCTTACAGTCCAGGATATGCAAGACTGTTTCAGCCCGGCTGGTATGCGGCCTGGGAAAGAATGTTGGAAGAACCACCTCCTGGTTGAGGTGGAAGGAGGAGACAACTTCTGGGAGGAACTTCGGATGGGTCCATAGGACCACCCTGTTCCTATAGAACCGTGTGTATGGTCTATCAGAAACCAGAACTTGTAGTTCACTCACACGTCTGGCCGAAGTAAGAGCTACCAGTAAGGGCGCCTTCCAAGAAAGGTAGCATAAATGGCAAGTAGCCATCGGCTCAAACGGTAGGTGAGTAAGTTGTTGCAAGACCATGTTCAAATTCCACTCAGTGGCAGGTGGTCGAACCGGAGGCTTGAGCAAAAGCAGGCCTCTGAGGAAGCGGGACACCAAGGGTGAACCGACAGAGACTGTCCCTCCACCGGTGAGTGGTGTGCTGATAGAGCACTGAGGTGGACCCAGAGTTGGACTTAAGGCCCTGGTCTGACATGTGAAGTAGGTATTGTAGTACTACTGGCACAAGGCAGGAGAAAGGATCTTCATTGCGCTGAGCACACCATATTGAGAACCTATGCCACTTGAGGGCATAGGACATTCTGGTGGATTGCCTCCTAGAGGCCAAGACCACCTCCTCAACTTCCCTAGGTAGAAGCAAGGGAGCTAGCACTATCCTTTCAGCAGCCAGGCCAACAGATTTGAGGGATCTGAGATTGGGGTGCAGAAGGGAACCCTGATCCTGAGACAGGAGATCGGGTTGCAACCCCAGAGGGAATGGAGTTTCCACTGCCAACTGCAGAAGAAATGGAAACCATGGTTGCCTCGGCCATCTGGGGCTACCAGAACCACCGAGGCCTTGTCCCGTAGAATCTTGAACAGAGTTCGGGCCACCAGAGGCGTGGGAGGAAATGCATATAGGAGGCCTGTAGACCAAGAGATCAGAAACGCATCTGCTGCCATTCTCAGGGGATTCGGCTGTCTGGAGCAAAACCTGGGCAGCTGACGGTTCAGTGGACTTGCAAAGAGATCGATGGATAGAAGTCCCCATCGTAGAAAGATCTGCTGAACCACCAGTGGATTCAACTGCCATTCGTGAGGCTGGAGAATCCTGCTTAGTTTGTCTGCCAAAAGGTTCTCCTGACCAGGTAGATAAACTGCTTTGAGAAACATGCCTTGTTTGACTGCAAAGGAGCAAAGGGCCTGTGCCTCCTGACATAGGAGTCTGGACCCTGTGCCCCCTTGCTTGTTCACATAGAACATTGCTACAAGTCCACCTCCTTAGCTCCATTTCTTCCACTATCATCCCCTCCATCACTCATATTCTCAACCTATCGCTCTCCACCACTACCTTCCCTTCTGACTTCAAGCATGCTATTGTCACACCCCTCCTCAAGAAACCCTCACTCGATCCCTACTGTCCTTCTAACTATCGTCTCATCGCTCTCCTTCCCTTCATTTCTAAATTACTTGATTGTGCTGTCTACCAACACTGTCTCGACTTCCTCTCCTCTCATGCCCTCCTAGATCCTTTACAATCCGGTTTCCGTCCCCTACATTCTACCGAAACTGCTCTTACCAAAGTCACCAATGATTTGTTTCTGGCTAAGTCCAAAGGCTTTTATTCTGTCCTCATTCTTCTGGATCTCTCTGCTGCCTTTGACACCGTTGACCACAATCTTCTTCTTATCACCCTGTCTTCACTCGGTTTCAAAGGCTCTGTACTGTCTTGGTTCTCCTCCTATCTCTCCCACCGCTCTTTCAGTGTGTACTTCGGTGGCTCCTCCTCCTCTTCTACCCCTTTACCTGTGGGTGTACCTCAAGGTTCTGTCTTAGGTCCGCTCCTCTTCTCTCTCTATACCCAATCCCTTGGTGCCCTTATCTCTTCCCATGGCTTTCACTATCATCTCTATGCTGACGACTCTCAAATCTACCTCTCTATGCCTGTTATCTCTCCTGAAATTCAAGCTAAGATCTCGGCCTGCCTCTCTGACATTACTTCCTGGATGTCCTACCGCCGCTTGAAGCTGAACATGGCCAAAACTGAACTCCTTGTCTTTCCCCCTAATGCCTCCCCTCCTCCTTCACCTTTCTCAATCTCTGTGGATAACTCTGTTATCATACCTGTCTCTTTGGCACGGAACCTTGGTGTTATCTTTGACTCATCTCTCTCCTTCTCTTTACATATCCAAAACATTGTTAAAAACATGCCGTTTCTTTCTTTACAATATCTCCAAAATTCGTCCTTTTCTCTCTGATAACACTACTAAACTGATCGTCCACTCTTTAATCACCTCCCGCCTTGATTACTGTAACCTTCTCCTTGCTGGCCTCCCTGCTAACCACCTCTTTCCTCTCCAATCTATTCAACATTCTGCAGCTCGTCTGATTTTCCGTCAGTCTCGTTTTTCACACATTACTCCTCTTCTCATGTCACTTCATTGGCTCCCCATCCACTTCCGTATCCAGTTCAAACTCCTCCTTCTAACCTATAAATGTATTCATTCTTCTGCCCCTCATTACCTTTCATACCTCATCTCTACCTACACCCCCTCTCGCCTACTCCGCTCATCTAATTGTCTTCATTTATCTATGCCTTTTACTCGTACTGCTAATTCTAGACTTCGCTCCTTTCAACTGGCTGCACCCTTTTCCTGGAATCCTCTACCTGTCTCTGTCCGCCAAGCCTCCTCCCTGGCCATCTTCAAATCCAAATTGAAATCCCATTTCTTCACTGTTGCTTTTTGTTCCTAACTCGTCCTTTCTTGTTCTCTCCATAAAACATTTATTCTTGTCTTGTTAATTTTTATTTGTATTATCTAATTTATTTCATATTTTGTCTTGACTAGATTGTGAGCTCTAACGGGCAGGGACTGTCTCTTTTTATGTTTGTACAGCGCTTCTTATGTTGGAGCGCTTTATAAATGCTTAGTAATAATAATAATAATAGTAATACCTGATTGTCTGTCTGAACTAAGACAGACTGGTGAGAGAGGGTATGAGAAAAAGTCTGTAGAGCCAAGCGGATTGCTCGCAGCTCCAAAAGATTGATCTGCTGTGCGGCCTCCTGAGGAGACCTGAGGCCTTCAGTGCACGTGCCCTGGCAATGTGCACCCCAGCCCTTTAAGGAAGCATCGGTCGTTAGCACCCTTGTGTGTGCTGGAACCTGAAAGGGTACCCCCCTGAGAAGGTTTGGGAGATGTAGCCACCACTGCAAGGAGTCCAAGAGTGGTTTCGACACCTTTACTCTGTCTCGGAGGTCGCCTGTGGTTTGCGCCCACTGAGCTCTGAGGCACCACTGAGCTGCCCGCATGTGCAGACGGGCATTCAGGGTCACATGTACCATGGATGCCATGTGGCCCAGGAGCCGCAGGAAGTGTCTGGCGGAGACCTGAGAATTGCTTTGGAACTGGTTGGCCAAGTCCATCAGCCTGTGGGCCCTGTCCTCGGGCAAGTAAGCTCTTGCCTGCAGGGTGTCTAATCTTGCCCCTATAAACTCTAGGTTCTGTGAGGGGAGCAAAGTGGACTTTGCGTAGTTTATGACAAAGCCCAGATGCTGAAGAAGAGAAACAGTGCGAAGAGTGGCTTGTCTGGCCTCCTGGAGAGACTGACCTCTGATGAGCCAGTCGTCCAGGTATGGGAAGACAAAAATTCCCTGATTTCTGAGATAGGCCGCCACCACCGCCAGGCATTTGGTGAAAACCCTGGGGGCGGACGTTAGGCCAAAGGGAAGTACTCTGTACTGAAAATGGTTTCCTCCCACCACAAAGAGTAGTTACTCACCTGTAACAGGTGTTCTCCAGGAGCAGCAGGAATCAGTCCTCACATATGGGTGACATCGGCGCCGATGAAGCCCTCGTGCGGAGCATTTCCCCAGCTTTCAAAGAAAGCCTTTGGGAATTGCAGCGCGCATGCGCGGTCCCCTTCCCGCCCAGGGGTGCCATCTTGCTCAGTCTGATGACATAGCTAAAAGACAGCAAAAAATTAGCAAAATAAATCATATGACTGCAACTCCAAGGGGAGGAGGGAGGGTTGTGAGGATTGATTCCTGCTGCTCCTGGAGAGCACCTGTTACAGGTGAGTAACTACTCTTTCTCCAGGACCAAGCAGGAAGTCAGTCCTCACATATGGGACTCCCCAGCTTAAGGCTACGAGAGACCTCAAGTGGAAAAAATGAGCTCCCTCTAGCTCGTCAGCACGTAAGGAAGGAATCTTCTCTGAGAACGCCCCCGACCGGTAGCCCAAAACCAGGGCCGGAGGGTAGGGGTTGCCTAAACCCCAAAGAGATTATGGAGTACTGCCTGTCCGAAAGCACTGTCCCTGCGGGACTCCCTCTCAAGGCAGTAATGGGCCGCAAAAGTCTGGCCTGAAGACCAAGTAGCAGCCTGGCAGATGTCTGCCAACGGAACAGAGCGGAGATGAGCCACAGATGCAGCCTTCGCCCTGACACGATGAGCCATGACTCGACCCTCCAACGAGAGGCCAGCTGCCCCATAAGCCCAGTCGATACAGTCAGCTACCCAGATGGACAAAGTACGCTTGGAGACAGGAAGCCCCAACTTATTGGGGTCAAAAGAAACGAAGAGCTGAACAGCTCTCCTGTGCTCCCGCGTACGGTCAAGGTAGAAGGACAACGCCCTCCTACAGTCCAGGTTATGCAGGACCATCTCAGCCCGGTTGGCATGCGGCCTGGGAAAGAAGGTCGGAAGAACCACCTCCTGATTGAGGTGAAAAGGTGAGACAACCTTAGGAAGAAACTTAGGGTGAGTCCGTAAGACTACCCTATTTCTGTAGAACCTAGTGTAAGGGGGATCAGACACCAGTGCCTGAAGTTCACTCACTCGCCTAGCAGAGGTAAGAGCTACCAGAAATAAGGTTTTCCAGGAGAGAAAACGGAGAGGGCAGGTAGCCATAGGTTCAAAAGGCGGACAAGTAATCCGCTGCAAGACCACATTCAGATCCCACTCAGGGGCCGGTGGACGCAAAGGAGGCTTAAGCAGAAGGAGGCCTATGAGAAAACGAGCCACCAAGGGGTGGTTGGAAAGAGGTCTACTGTCTACCGTCCACCGGCGAGTGGTGCGCTGAGAGAGCACTAAGGTGAACTCTGACAGAGTTAGACTTAAGGCCCAGAGTGGAGAGGTAAAGCAAATATTGCAATACTACCGCTACCAAGCATGAGAAGGGATTCTCGGTGTGCTGAGCACACCATGTGGAGAATCTACGCCACTTAAGAGCGTAGGATTTCCTGGTGGATGGTCACCTAGAGGCCAAGACCACATCTTCCACCTCTCGAGGCAGTAGTAGGGGAGCCAGGACTACCCTTTCAGCAGCCAGGCCATCAGATGAAGGGACTGGAGGTTGGGGTGCAAGAGAGTCCCCTGATCCTGAGACAGGAGATCGTGTTGAAACCCCAGAGGAAGAGGGGTGTCCACCGCTAGCTGCAGCAGAAGCGGGAACAACGGTTGCCTCGGCCACCTGGGGGCTATCAGGATCAATGAAGCCCCGTCCTTGAGGACTTTGAACAGCGTTCTGGATACTAGTGGCGTGGGAGGAAACGCATACAGTAGGCCTGTGGACCACGAGATCAGAAACGCATCCGCTGCTACTCTGAGAGGATGCGGTTGTCTGGAGCAGAATCTCGGGAGTTGCCGGTTCAGAGGACTGGCGAAAAGATCCATGGTGGGGAGGCCCCACCTGAGAAAGACCTGCTGAACCACCAACGGGTTCAACCTCCATTCGTGTGGTTGCAGGATCCTGCTCAGTCTGTCCGCCAGGTAATTTTCTTGACCTGGGAGGTAGACAGCCCTTAGGAGGATTCCGTGAGTGACGGCCCAAGAGCACAGCCATTGTGCCTCCTGACATAGAAGGAAGGAGCCTGTGCCCCCTTGCTTGTTCACGTAGAACATGGCAACTTGATTGTCCGTCTGGACCAGTACAGACTGGTGAGAGGCGAGGTGGGAGAAGGCTCTCAGAGCTAGGCGTATCGCCCGTAGCTCCAGGAAGTTTATCTGTTGAGCAGCCTCCCAAGGGGTCCAGAGACCCTAAGTACATGCCCCTTGGCAATGTGCTCCCCAACCGAGAAGAGAAGCATCTGTTGTCAGCACTTGAGAATGCGGAGGGGATTGAAAAATCACTCCGAGTACCAGATTCGGAAGATGAAGCCACCATTGCAGAGAGGAGACTAGCAGGTCCGATATCTTTACTGAGTCCGCTAGGCTCCCCGTGGCCTGATGCCACTGAGTGCGAAGGCTCCACTGAGCAGGCCACATGTGCAGGCGGGCATTGGGGGTGACATGAACCGTGGAAGCCATATGGCCGAGTAGTCTCAGGAATTGCCTGGCAGAGACCAGGGAATTGCTGCGAAACTGCCTGGCCAGATCCATCAGCCTGTGGGCTCTGTCCATAGGCAGAAAGGCCTTCGCCTGAAGAGTGTCTAGTCTGGCCCCTATGAATTCCAAGTTCTGGGACGGGAGCAAAGTGGACTTTGTGAAGTTTATGACAAACCCCAAGTGCTGAAGTAGAGCCACAGTGCGAAGGGTGGCTTGATTAGCCTCCTGGGAAGACTGGCCCCTTATAAGCCAGTCGTCCAGGTACGGAAACACAAAAAGACCTTGAAGCCTCAGGTAGGCCGCCACCACTGCCAGGCACTTGGTGAACACCCTGGAAGCGGAGGACAGGCCAAAGGGTAGTACTCTGTACTGATAGTGGTTTCCCCCCACAACAAATCTGAGATATTGTCTGTGGTCTGGATGAATAAGGATGTGAGTATACGCATCCTTTATATCTAAGGAGCATAGCCAGTCTCCCTGCTGGAGGTAGGGCAGCAGGATTCCAAGGGTAAGCATCTTGAACTTTTCCCTCTCCAGGAACTTGTTGAGGTTGCGCAAGTCTAGGATGGGTCTGAGGCCTCCTGTTCTTTTTGGTACCAGAAAGTACCTGGAATAAAAGCCGTGACCTCTCAGGTGGTGGGGCACCGGTTCCACAGCCTGATCCTTTAGCAGACTTGCTAACTCCTGAAGGAGTAGGTCCCTGTGCAGAGGGAGTCTGGGAGGCTCCCCTGGAAAATAGGAGGGATGTACCTGGTGAAAATGGAGAAGATAGCCCTTTTGGACTATATGAAGAACCCAGGTATCTGATGTGACGGCTGACCACCTGTGGGCAAAGTGGGCCAGCCGGCCTCCTGTGCTGAGAGAAGCCAGCTGAGGAGAAGAGGCTATGCTGTCTGAGTCAAAAAACCCCACCCTGCTGAGCAGGGGCCGGTGTAGGTGGCTTGGGGGCCTTCTGCCTACGGGGCCCTTGACCCTGCCCCATGGCCTGCTGACCCTGTTGGGGAGCTGCAGAGGCCTGATAATGAGGGTATTGTTTATAGGCAGATGACTTCCTCGGGTAAAAGGTCTTTTTTCCCGAGCCCTTCTTTTTCTGAGAAGGGGCAGAGGTTTTTCTGGACAGCCTAGTCCTGGTGAGAGTCTCTGTCTCGAGCTCAGCAGCCTTTTCAGCCATGGGTTTGCCAAAAAGGTTTTCACCCCGGCAGGGGACATCGACCAACTTGTCCTGTACCCATGGCTCGAGGTCGGATGACTGTAGCCAAGCCTGTCGGCGTGCACTGATGCTGGCCCCGGCTACTCCGGCCGAAGCCTCGAAGCCATCGTAGGCTGCTCGAGAGATAAACTTCGAGCACTCCCGAATACCAGTGGACAAGGCCTGGAACCTCTGCAAAGGTTCCTCGGAGAGACCAGCAGAGAACCCGGCAATCTCCTTTGCCAGGTCTCGGAGGTACATGCCCATGTAGAGCTGGTACGTCTGGACACGGCAAGCAAGCATAGAGCCCTGGAAGCACTTCTTACCGAGGGCATCCAGGTTCCAGGCCTCCCGGCCGGGAGGCACCAAAGAGTGCATCTTCTGACTTTTCAGTCGATGAATGGCCGATTCCACAACCATGGAGTGGTGCGGTAATTGCGCCTTTTGGAACCCGGGGCTCTTGCGGACTCGATAGATTGAATCGACCCGCTTGCTTAACACCAGCATCGAGGCCAGGGTCTCCCACATGCGGAAGAGCAGCCGCTCCAGCATCGGAGGAACCGGAACAGTAAAGGCCTCCTTCAGGGGAGAGTCATACTGGAGGGCCTCGAGCTCCTCGGCTCGAGGCTCCTCCTCGGGATCCGCGGGGAAGGCCAAGGCCTTGGCCATATCCCGCACGAAGTCCGAGAACCGGATATCCTCCGGTGGGGATCGTCTCCGAGGTTTGGACTCGGGCGAGTCCGATGGGACACACCGAGTCCGATGAGTGTCGGGTGACTCTTCGTCCTCCGTCTCCCAGCCCGACTCCTCGGAGGAAGAATCGAGCAGCTCCGGTCGGGCGGGCACCGATGCCCTCCGCCCCGACGCCGAGGGTACCGGCGTCGACGACCTCGGCCCCGAACAGGAGGTTGAGGGAGACCGTGGCCAAGGATCGACTCGAGCCCGCATGGACTCGAGGATCGGCTCAGCCTCCGGGGTCGACTTGGACGTCGAGGTCCCGGTGGTCGGGGCAGATGCACCGGTGAGACCGGCGATCAATGCCCGCTGCTGTTCCATGAAGGCAGCAAAGCTGCTCTCCAAGGCCGTCAACCTGAGTCCGAGCTCAGGAGACCCAGCAGCCCCCGACTCGGGCCCCGACGGCGTCGGGCCCGACGTCGGCTCCCTCGGAGGAGAGTCCACGAGGACAACAGCACTTACGTGTCCAGGAGACTCCATCTCGACACGAGGATGTTTGGCAGGCCTCTCCGACTCCGAAGACCCGGGACAGCTATCGGGGCTATGCGACCTGGCCCTCGAGGAACCAGGAGCGTCCACCGATGCCGACCTCGCGGGTTTCTTCTTCCTGTGATGTTCCCGCGAAGGAGACCCCCGCTCAGAGGAACCCTGACACTGCTCGGGGCCGGAGTCCCGAGACGTCGAGGCCTCTGACAATGTCCGGGCCTGGCCGGACGCGGAGTCAGAAAAGATCCTATCCTTTTGGTGCTGCCGACTCCTCAACGCCTTCGAGGACATTTTGCCACACGGACCACAGATCATCGGGTCATGATCGGGTCCGAGGCAGTGGAGGCAGCAGTCATGAGTGTCGGTAAGAGACATAAGTTTCTTACACCGATCACATTTCTTAAACCCGCTGGTAGCCATCGGGGGAAAAAGGGCCCCTGCTAGGTCAAAAGACCGGGCTGCCAGGGAAAAAAGAAAAAAGGCGCAAATTTATTTTTATTTATTTATTTATTTAACAGTTCTTCTATACCGCTCTATTTTAGATCAGAGCGGTTTACATTTAACATCAACTATACAACACAAGGAACTTTGAGTTGTATTTACAATAAACAGGGAGATCAACTTGGAAGTAACTGGGGGAAACTATGTACAATTCTTAACTCTATACATTGTATCACACTGGTACCTGATTTCAGGCAGAACATATCTACATCTTATTTACACTGGGGTACATTCTGAGCGATCAGTTGATTATCCTTTTTCATGCTGAGTCTGATTGTTTACTGGTAATGAGAGATTGTCTGGGGGGCCATATGTATGGTTACTAAGGCTAGATTCAGGGTAGTATGTAGTGAACAGGTGCTGCTTTATTGCCTTCCTGAAGTGGGTTAGGTAAGTGATATTTCGAATATAGGTAGGGAGAGCATTCCATGCTCTGGGAGCGTAAATCGTAAAGGCCCTATTTGTTGTTGTTCTTGTGCATTTTGTCATTACTTTTGGGACCTCTAGGGTGTTTTGCATCATGGTTCTTCTGTTTCTGTTCTGTGGTACTTTATGTATCATCTTGCTGAGGGCTGTGGGGGTCAGAGTGTTTGAGGCTTTGAAAGTTAAGGTTAGAACTTTGTGGAGGGTTCTTGCTTGAACCGGTAACCAATGGAGGTTCATCAGTACTGGCGTTATGTGCTCTCTCCGTGAAGCCCCTGTTAGTACTCTTGCAGCAGTGTTCATTGCAAGCTGGAGAGGAGCTAACGTTGCTTGAGGGAGACCGTGTAGAATTACGTTGGCATAGTCGAAATGAGGTAATATTAATGCCTGATAGATCGATCGGTAGTCGCTGAAGTCGAGTAGCGGTCGGAGATGTTTTAAGGTCTTTATTTTCATGTATACTGTTTTTACTGTGTTTTTTATGTGAGTTTTCAGATCCAGGTGTTGATCCAGTGTAACGCCAAGGTAGCGGATTGTGGGTTTGGTTTTCAGTTCTGTGTTGCCGATTTTTAAAGAGAGTGGAGGGGTGAAGTCCTGGTTCCTTGAGATGAAAAGGACATCTGTTTTACTGTAGTTGATTCTCATGTTTTGTGTGCTGAACCATTCTGCTACTGCCTCAAAACATCTTGTTAGAGGGGAGAGGTCCGGTTGGTTAGTCCTGAATGGGATGTATAGGAGGATGTCATCTGCGTAGGCTAAACAGTTGACCTTGAATGAACGTGCTAGGGCACATATGGGCTGCATGTAGATGTTAAACATCAATGCAGATAGTGACGAGCCCTGTGGCACGCCTTGGTTTTGTAAAAATGGTTCGGAGGTTGTGGAGCCTGACCTTACATGTTGCCATCTATTAGTCAGGTATGACTTGCACCACTTTAGGGCTGTTCCCTGAATTCCTTTCTCGCTGAGGCGTTGTATGAGTATCTTGTGACTCACCGAGTCGAAAGCCGCCGCAATGTCTAGGAATATGAGGGCGAATCCTTGATGAATTTTGTCGGTTCCAGAGACTAGATGGTCAAATAGGTTGGTGAGGAGGGTTTCAACCCCATGTGCTTCTCTGAACCCATGCTGGGAGGGATCCAGTGGGGCTTCAGTATCAATATGCTGTTGGATTTGGCGCTGTACTAACTTTTCGATTATTTTGGCAAGCATGGGGATACTTGAAATTGGTCTGTATGATTCCACTTTCGATGGGTCCAGCTTGTTATTTTTTAGTAGTGGTCTGATGGATGTTTGTTTCAGACTTGGTGGAAACGATCCGGTTGTAAGAGATTGGTTTATTAATTCACTCAGATATTGGCTTAAGTCACATCGTAACTCCTTTATCCATAATGCAGGGCATGGGTCATTGGGTGCGGTAGTAGGGTTGATTGCAGCGATAGTGTCTTCAATCTCTCTGCGTGATATTTTTTCAAATTTGTATAGTGGTGATGGTTGGGGCAAGGTATGCTGAGAGCTGTTTTCCGCGGAGTTCGAGGTTGTACCAGCCTGGGTCACTTCAGGTTGAAAGTAGTTGGTTGCAGATGTAGTAGTCTGGACCATTTTTGACTGTAAATAGTTGGAGTATGCCTGGGGGTGTGGCATCTGTGACTGGTCTGCAGGAGGTTCTCTTATGAGAGATTTCACTATATTGAAGAGGTCGTGGGGCTTGTTTAGTGACCGCTTCAAGATGTCGGAATGATATTGTTTCCGCTTTTTTGTTAATTCATCACGGTGTACTCTTAGATGAGCGATGTAAGTATCTTGTGCAACCGTAGAGTGAGACCGACGCCATCTTCTCTCTAGCCTGCGCAGGCACTTGAGTGAGTCTCGGAAGTCTTTGGTATACCATGGTGCATGCTCTCGTTTCTTTGTTGTTGTTTTATTTGTGGCTGGTATGCATGCAATGGTCTTGAGGCTCTCGTCCCAGGTGGACACCAATGCATCTAGGTCGTGTGGTATGTTGTTGAGGAGTGGGAGGATCTTCTCTCTAAGCTCTTCTTTATTAAAGGGACGGAAGCGCTTCAAGGAGGGTTCGTGGGCAGTGTTGGTTTTGTTGGAGTTTTTATTGTGTGTGTTAATAGGTATCTGGAATTGGATCAGGCTGTGGTCGGACCATGGCACAGGAGTTATGGTAGGTGGTATTAGTGGGGTGGTATCCTTATCCGTCTGCGGGGCAAAGATCAGGTCAAGTTTGTTTCCCTTGACGTGGGTGGGATTAATGACTAGTTGCTCATATCCTAGATCTTGTAACGCTTCTAGGAAAGCAGAGGCTTGAGATTCATGTAGCGTAGGCAGGTTGAAATCACCTAGGATCCAGTTCTGGGATCGTGGTCTGTTTGAGTTGCAGGCGAGGCCCATTATCGTTGCAAGATCCTCTGAGGATGGTGTTGGTGCTCGGTACAGTAGGTTGATCGTGCAGGTGTTATTTGTTATGGTGAGGGAGTCCAGGTGGGCTGTGCTGGTTGAGTTGCACATCTGGAAGCCTAGGCAGGTTTTGACAAGAATGAGTGTTCCTCCTCCTCTCTGATTGGTTCTATGGCATGTGTGGACTGAAAAACCTGTGGGTAACATCTGGTTGATGATTGCGTTGTCAGATTCTGATAGCCAAGTTTCTGTGATCATGATGATATCAAGATTATGGGTTGTGACCAGATCGGTAATTATTGGCCATTTTGTACGTATTGACCTTGCGTTGATGAGTGCACACTTCAGGGCTTGATGGTGTTGCTGACGGTCCAAATGTGACTTCTTGAGATGTTGAAGTGGGATGTGTAATAAATGTGAGTAAGGCGTGTCGTTGGGTTCTCTTGGGAGGTGTTGGTGATTCTCCGTCCATCTTTTCCCGTCACTGTGGAGTATCGGGATGTGGTTAGTGTATGTGTGAAAAGCTTGGACTGTAAGGGGGATCCAGGAGGCTAGGTGTAGACATGCCAAGGCTAGAAATGGGTGCATTTTGTGATGTTTTGTGAACTAGTATGTGAGATGTTTGTTGCTGGGTAATTAGTGGGACCGGTATTGACTATTGTGCTAGCTATCCGCAGAGTATAAACTTACTGTCTGGCGATGAGTAGGTATTTGGAACAATGTGGCAGCGTATAAGACAGGAATAGTACAGCATCGAGCAAGCAATGAAGCACTGTGTCCGTCAGCGGATAATGAGACAATGTGACACTCAGCAGAGAACAAAACAGAGTAATATACTGCCAACAGTAATTATAAGTTCACACTTTTGGGTAAGGATGAATTACTGGCGACAGTAATGAGGTATGGCACAGTTGTCAGTAGTAGGATTAGCACTGATGCATGGAAATGGGTTTTTGGCAACAAAATAGCAGTTGAGTGATACTAGCAATAGTATGAAGTTAGCATTGATACATATAATGTAAAATCTGGCAGTAAAGTGCTACTGGCTACAACAGTAAGATTAGCAGTGATACATGCGAATGTATTATTGGTAACAAAATCAGGTCTAGCAGATGGGTGATACTAGCAATAGTATGGAATCAGCACTGAAACATGTAGATGTAAAATCTAGCAATGTAAAATACATTGACACATGTAACAGGCAACGGAGTTACTGGGTAAATATTACACATCTTATGGCATTTCGTAATACTTGCGGTTCAGGAAAGGGAACAGAGACAGCTGGAAATGTGTCCCAACTAGAAGTAGATCTTGTTGCTTCTTGGGGTTTTTTCGATGTGCCACCGCCTAAGGGCCACGCCAAAGGGCCCTCTGGCGAGGCCCTCAGGCGCGGGCCCGCCAGTCGCGGGCGCGCCTGAAGGCGCGAAATTTAAAAGTCCCTTGCTGGGCCTGGATTGGGCGTCGGGAGTCAGCAGGCCCCTGCTGCTGCCGGTGGCTCGATCCCCGGGAAGGGGAGAGCTGCTGGTGGTGGTGGGGGCTCCTGGATGTCGGCGCCTGAAGGCGCGAAATTTAAAAGTCCCTTGCTGGGCCCGGATTGGGCGTCGGGAGTCAGCAGGCCCCTGCTGCTGCCGGTGGCTCGATCCCCGGGAAGGGGAGAGCTGCTGGTGGTGGTGGGGGCTCCTGGATGTCGGCGCCAGTCACAAAGGACAAAAACCGAAAAAGAGAAAAAAGGACTTGATACCGGCGTATCGGTCCGAGCGGGAAAAGGATCCGGCATCGAACCGGAGAAAAAAGAGAAAAAACAGTGAAAATCAACTCTTTCCTCGGGGAAAAACGAACTACGTCCGTCGGGCTCCGCGGAAAAAAGAAGACTGAGCAAGATGGCACCCTTGGGCGGGAAGGGGACCGCGCATGCGTGCTGCAATTCCCAAAGGCTTTCTTTGAAAGCTGGGGAAATGCTCCGCACGAGGGCTCCGTCGGCGCCGACGTCACCCATATGTGAGGACTGACTTCCTGCTTGGTCCTGGAGAAATATGAGATATTGTCTGTGGTCTGGATGGATGAGAATATGAGTATAAGCATCCTTTAGATCTAAGGAGCATAGCCAATCTACTTGCTGGAGTTAGGGCAGCAGTATCCCAAGGGTAAGCATCTTGAAATTTTCCCCCTCCAGAAACTTGTTTAGATTTCGCAAGTCTAGGATAGGCTGGAGACCTCCTGTCCTTTTTGGTACCAGAAAGTACCTGGAGTAGAAGCCTTGCCCTTTGAGGTGGTGAGGCACCGGTTCCACCGCCTGTTCCTTTAGAAGACTTGCCAACTCCTGAAGGAGGAGGTTTCTGTGCAGAGGGAGTCTTGGAGGCTCCCCTGGGAAGTAGGAGGGGGTATCTGCTGGAAGTGGAGCATGTAGCCCTTCTGGACTATGCTGAGGACCCAGGTATCCCCTGTGATGGCTGGCCACCTGTAGGCGTACAGGGTCAGCCAACCTCCTGTGCTCAGTGGAGCCAGCTGTGGAGAAGAGGCTATGCTGTGGGAGTCAAAACCCCGTTCCCTGCTGTGCAGGAGCCGGAGCTGGCGGCTTGGGGGTCTTCTGCCTACGGGGCTCATGCCCCTGCCCCTTGGTCTGCTGGCCCTGTTGGGGAGCTGAAGAGGCCTGATATTGAGGGTAGGATTTGTAGGCAGCACCCTTCCTCGGGAAAAAGGGCTTCTTTCCCGAGCACTTCTTTTTTTGAGAAGGGGCAGAAGCCTTCCTGGACAGCCTTGTCCTGGTGAGAGTCTCATTCTCGATTTCCGCAGCCTATTCAGTCATGGGCTTACCGAAAAGGTTTTCACCTTGGCAAGGGACATCGACCAACGTGTCCTGTACCCATGGCTCCAGGTCTGATGACTGTAGCCAGGCCTGACGGCGTGCACCGATGCCAGCCGCGGCTACCCGAGCCGAAGCCTCGAAGCCATCATAGGCTGCTCAAGAGATAAACTTCGAACACTCTCAAATCCCTGTTGACAAAGCCTTGAACCTCTGCAAAGGTTCCTCGGAGAGGCCAGCTGAGAACCTGGCAATCTCCTTTGCCAGGTCTCGTAGGTACATGCCCATGTACAGCTGGTAGTTCTGGACACGGCAAGATAGCATAGAGCTCCGGAAGCACTTTCTACCGAGGGCATCCAGGTTCCGGGCCTCCCGGCCAGGGGGCACCAGGGAGTGTATCTCCTGACTCTTCAGACGATGCATGGCCGTTTCCACCATCATGGAGTGGTGCAGTAGCTGTGCCTTTTGGACCAGGGCTCTTACGGACTCGATAAATGGAATCGACCCGTTTGCTAAGAACCAGCGTCGAGGCCGGTGCCTCCCACATATGGAAGAGCAGCCATTCCAGCATCGGAGGAACCGGTATAGTAAAGGCTTCCTTCGGAAGAAAATCATACTGGAAGGCATCGAGCTCCTCATCTCAAGGCTCCTCCTCGGTGTCCGCAGGGAAGGCCAAGGCCTTGGCCATGTCCCTCACGAAGTCCGAGAACCGGGTATCCTCCGGGGGGGGGGGGGGGACCATCTCAGAGGCTCGGACTCCGGTGACGCTGCTGTTCCATGAAGGCAGCCAAGCTGCTCTCCAAGGCCGTCAACCTGAGTCCAAGCTCAGGAGACTCAGCAGCCCCCGACTCGGGCCCCGACGGCATCGGGCCCGACGTCGGCTCCCCCGGAGGAGAGTCCACAAGGACAACTGCACTTACGTGACTCAGGGACTCCGGCTCCACACGAGGTAGTTTGGAAGGCCTCTCTGACTCCGAGAGCCCGGGACGGCGGTCAGGGCTATGTGACCTGGCCCTCGAGGAACCAGGAGCCTCCACCGACGCCGCCCTCACAAGCTTTTTCTTCCTTCTGTGCTCCCGGGAGGGAGACTTCCTTTCAGAGGAACCCCGACAATGCTTGGGGTCGGACTCCTGAGATGTCGAAGCCTCTGATGAAGTCCGGGCCTGGCCGGACGCGGAGTCAGAGAAAATTCTCTCATGATGCTGACGCTCCGAAGCGCCTTCGAGGACATTTTGCCACACGGGCCACGGGCCAGCGGGTCATGGTTGGGCCCGAGGCATCGGAGGCAACAGTCATGTGTGTCGGTGAGAGACATACTTTTCTTACACCGATCACACTTTTCAAACCCGCTGACAGCCATCGGGGTAAAAAGGGCCCCTGCAAGGTCAAATGACCGGGCTGCCAGTGAAAACACAAAAAGAGCGCGAATGCTAGTCACGAAGGACAAAAAACAAAAATCAAAACTCTGGACTCAATACCGGTGTACCGAGCCCAGGCGGGAAGGGGAACCGGCGTCGAACCAGATAAGACAACGCGAAAATCGCAGAAAAAAATAAACTTTTCCCGGGTGACACGAACTCACATCCGTCGGGCTCCGCAGAAAAAGAAAAACTGAGCAAGATGGCACCCTTGGGCGGGAAGGGGACCGCGCAGGCCGCTGCATTCCCAAAGGCTTTCTTTGAAAACTGGGGAAATGCTCCACACTGGGGCTCCGTCGGCACCGACGTCACCTATATGTGAGGACTGACTTCCTGTTGGGTCCTGGAGAAGCATTAATATTTGCATAATGTTACCATACACTAACTTTTAGTAAACATGCCTCTTAATGAGTGTATAGATAAAGAAAGACTAAAAGATTTCTACATTACTATAATCCAGTGCCAACCGCCAGGCACATTAGGAACTACTACAAACACTGCCCATTTAGAACCCATATCAAACCCGCCGTATCCTATCAGCACTACCAGGACTCACAAAGCACCATACCCTACCTATCAAAAGGCAACACTGCAAATATTAAACCAATACATTTCAAAGAATAACAATACATGACCTACTGGGGAAAGAGAACAAGTGGCAATGTCAAATAGGAATGACATAAACAGAATATCTCAGCTCAGGTACACATGCAGAACATAGACCATCCCCAAACAAGGAATCACAATTTAGAAACAGGAAGACAATAATTAAACTGGGAACTCCAAAAGCCAAACTTGGAATGTACAACAACACTGTAGAAATAAAACTATAAATTAATTTCCTTTTGTACTAAACAAAGCGCAGACGTTAATGATGCACATTTCCCAGAGCTGACATATTCCAGTTAATAAATTCAAAATAAAGAGATATTTTTCTACCTTTTGTGCAGTTTTTTCAGTTGCAATTGCTCCAGCCACTTTCTTCTGGTTTCTTCGCGTCTTCTGCTAACTCTCCATTGTCTGCTGTCCATTTGTCCTTTCTTCTAGTTTTTTTCCATTCTCTCTCTACATCTGCTTTAACATACTAATCTTTCTCCTTTTGCTCTTTCCTCATTCGTATTTCATCCACTCAAATTTTACCCCTCCATCCTCAATCCCCACTTACTCTCCCAATATCCAGCCAATTGTAGATTTGTCTTCCCTCCCACACAAAATATTTTTTCCCTCTCCATTTCACTCTCCCAGCTCCATCCCATTCTAATCCTCCCCCAACATCAGCTCCCTTCTAGTTCCAGCCCCACCCAGCATCCGCTCCCTTCTAGTCCCCACATCAGCCCATTTCCAGTCCTAGCCCCCCATCAGCCCATTTCCAATCCTATCCTAGCCCCACCATCAGCCTACTTCCAGTCCTAGCTCCCCCATCCATTTCCAGTCCTATCCGAGTCACTCCATCAGCTCATTTCCAATCCCAGCACCCCATCAGCCCATTTCTAATCCTTTCCTAGCCCCACCATCAGCCCATGTCAAATCCTAGCTCCCCTCCACTCAGCCCATTTCCAATCCAAGCCCCCCATGAGCTTACTTCCAGTTCTAGCCCCTCCATGATTCCATTTCAATCCAAGCCCCCACCACAGCCCATTTCCAATCCTAGCACCCCCCACAGCCCATTTCCAGTCCTATCCTAGCCCCTCCATCAGCCCATTTCCTTTCCTCGCCCCCCCCCCCACTCAGCCCATTTCCAGTCCTAGCTCCCTCCCCTCACAGCCCATTTCCAGTCCAAGCCACCCTCCCCATCAGCTATTTGCAGTTCAAGCCCCCCCTTCCCCTCAGCCCATTTCCATTTCAAGCCCCGGTCCCCATCAGCTATTTGCAGTTCAAGCCTCCCTTCCACTCAGCCCATTACCAGTCCTAGCTTCCCCATAACCCATTACCAGTCCTAAGCCCCCCCATAACCCATTACCAGTCCTAAGACCGCCATCAGCCCACTTCCAGTCCTAACCCCCCATCAACCCATTTTCAGTCTTAGCCCCCCCATATCCCATTACCAGTCCTAAGCCACCCCATAACCCATTACCAGTCCTAAGTCCCCCATCAGCCCACTTCCAGTCCTAACCCCCATCACCCCATTTTCAGTCCTAACCCCCCCATAAGCCCACTTCCAGTCCTAACCTCTCCATCATCCCATTACCAGTCCTATCACCCCCATCAGCCCATTTCCAGTCTTAGCCCCCCCATAGCCCATTACCAGTCCTAACCTCCCCCATCAGCCCATTTTCAGTCCTAGCCCACCCATAGCCCATTACTAGTCCTAACACCACCCCCATCAGCCCTTATCCAGTCATACCCCACCTAGCCTTTTCTCATTCCTACACCACCATCTGCCCATTTCCAGTCCTAGCACCTCCATAGTCCATTACTAGTCCTAGCCCCCCCATCAGCCCATTTCCAGTATTAGTCCCACAGCCCATTACCAGTCCTAACCCCCCCATCAGCCCATTTCCAGTCCTAGCCCCCCCATAGCCCATTACTAATCCTAACCCCACCATCAGCCCATTTCCAATCTTAGCCCCCCCATGGCCCATTACGAGTCATAACCCCCTTCCCCCCATCAGCCCAGGTAGATTTAAAAAAATGAACCGGCTGCTGCTGCCGCTGTGGCAGCGGCAGAATCAAGCATCCCGCGGGGCCCCTCCTGCCCGACACTGTGGCATCAGCCCAGATAGATTTTTAAAAAATGGCTGCCACCGTGGCAGCGGCAGAATCAAGCATCCCGCGGGCCCCCCCCCCCCCTGCCCAGCAGAGACCTCCCTGCAGCTTCAGCTCCCAAAGTGCAGCTTTTTCAGAGCCGTGAAGGGAGAGTTTCCCTTTCTTGCGACTCTGTTAATCCCGCCGGAGCTGATGGGATTTCCCATCAGCCCCTGCGGGCTTAACAGAGCTGCGAGAGGTCAGAGAAGCTCTCCCTTCGTGGCTCTGAAAGCCGATGCTGAGGCAGCTGATGCTGCAGGGAGGGCTGTGCTGGGAAGGGGGGCCCCACAGGACGCTTGATTCTGCTGCTGCCAGGGTGGCAGCGGCAGCAGCAGCCATAATTTTTTTTTATCTATCTGGGCTGATGCAGAATGTTTTTTGCGTGGGGCCTCCTGAAACGCGGGGCCCTGTGCAAAAAACATTCTTGCTCAATGGACGGGCCGGCCCTGCCCATCCTAACGTCACCCCCGATCCGCCTCTTTCCTGCCCCTGTCTAACTTCCCTGTACAATGAGCGGGGAAGTTAGACATGATTGGGTGGGGGTATGAATAGCGGGGATTGACATCCCATTATTGCACAGAATGATCCCCATACTGTCATCGTCTCTAGAACCTCCACTTGGAGACTATTCCATGCATCTTCCACTCTTTCCGTAAAGAAATATTTCCGCATATTACTCCTGAGTCTATCCTCTTTCACCTTCATTTTATCCCCCGTCATTGCAGAGCTTTCTTTCAATTGACAGAGGCTCTCTTCCTATGTATTTATATCACTGACGTATTTAAACCTCTCTATCATATCTCCTCTCTCCCACCTTTCCTCCAAAGTATACATTTTGAGATCTTTAAGTCTGTCCTTATATGCCTTATGATGAAGCCCACTGACTATTTTGGTAGCCACCCTCTGCATCTACTCCATTCTGTGTATATACTTTTGAAGGTGTGGCCTCCAGAATTGCAAACAATACTTCAAATGAGGTCTCACCAAAGACTTATACAGAGGCCCTTTTGCCTCCTTCTTCTGCTGGCCATCCCTTTCCCTATGCACCCAAGCATCCTTCTGGCTTTCACCGTTGTCTTTTCTAGCTGTTCAGCCACCTAAAGATCATCAAAAGCAATCATGCCAGGTCCCGCTCTTCTTTCGTGAACAGGAATACTTCATCTCGTATACTGTATTGCTCCCTTGGACTTTTGCAGCCCGAATGCATGACCCTTCATTTTTTAGCGTTAAATCTAAGCTGCCTAATTTTTGACCATTCTTCAAGCTTAGCTAGATCACTCCTCATGTCATCTACTCCTTCCTGGGTGTCTATTGCTTCTCCAGGACCAAGCAGGAATCAGTCCTCACATATGGGTGACGTCGGCGCCGACGGAGCCCTCGCGGAGCAATTCTCCCCAGCTTTCAAAGAAAGCCTTTGGGAATTGCAGCGCGGTCCCCTTCCCGCCCAAGGGTGCCGTCTTAGCCAGTCTTCTTTTTTCCGCGGAGCCCTACAGACGTGGTCTTTCAGTCCCCGCTGAAAAAAGTTGATTTCTTCATTTATTTTCTCTTTTTTCTTCGGTTCGACGCTGGTCTCTTTCCTGCCCGGACTCGCGACGCCGTTGCGAGTCCTTCTCTTATTTTTCGGTTTTTCTGATTTTTCTTGTCAGTCTCGTTTTCGGTTTTTCGCTGGCAGCCCGGTCCTTTGACCTTGCAGGGGCCCTTTTTCCCCCGATGGCTGCCAGTGGCTTCAAAAGGTGTGTTCAGTGTGACAGAAATATGTCTCTCACTGACACACACGATCATTGCCTCCGCTGCCTCGGCCCAGATCACGAGGAACTGATCTGTGGGGCCTGCAGCAAAATGTCCTCCAAAGCTTTACGGAGTCGGCGGCATCAGCAGGAAAGAATCTTCGCAGATCCCACCCGTACCCGGACCTCGTCGGAGGCCTCGGCGTCCAGAGGCTCCAGCTCTGAGCATCGCCGGAGTTCCTCCGACAGAGGTTCTCCCTCCGGGGATCATCATCGGAAGGCGAAACCCGCGAGGGCAGCGTCGGTGGACGCTCCTGGTTCCGCGAGGGCCAGGTCGCATAGCCCCGATAGCCGTCCCGGGTCTTTGGAGCAGGAACGTCTCACGAAGCGACCTCGTCTGGAATCGGAATTGCCTGCTCGGGTAAGTCCTGTACTCCTCCTGGACTCGCCTCCGAGGGGTCCGCCGTCGGGGCCCGAGTCGGGGGCTGCTGGGTCACCTGAGGTCGGACTCAGGTTGACGGCCTTGGAGAGCAGCCTGGCTGCCTTCATGGACCAGCAGCGGGCACTGATCGCTAGCCTCGCTGGCGCCTCTGCCCTGGCCGCCGGGACGTCGACGTCTAAGTCGACCCCGGAGACCGAGCCGATCCTCGAGTCCATGCGGGCTCGAGTCGATCCTCGGTCGAGGTCTCCCTCGGCCTCCCGTTCGGGACCGAGGTCGTCGACGCCGACTCCCTCGGCGTCGGGGCGGCCGACGCCTACGCCCGCCCGGACCGACCCCACCGATTCCTCCTCGGAGTCGGCCTGGGAATCTGAAGTGGAAGAGTCACCTGATTCCTTTCGGACTCGGTGTGTCCCCTCGGACTCCCCTGAGTCCGAACCTCGGAAGCAGTCCCCCCCGGAGGATGCCCGGTTCTCGGACTTCGTCAGGGATATGGCCAAGGCTTTGGCCTTCCCTGCGGATCCCGAGGAGGAGCCTCGAGCCGAGGAGCTCGATGCCCTCCAGTATGACTCTCCAGCGAAGGAGCACTTTACTGTACCGGTTCCTCCCATGCTGGAACGACTACTCTTCCGCATGTGGGAGAGTCCGGCATCGTTGCCAGTGTTAAGCAAGCGGGTCGATTCCATCTATCGAGTCCGCAAGAGCCCGGGCTTCCAAAAAGCACAGCTACCGCACCATTCCATGGTGGTGGAATCGGCCATGCATAGGCTCAAGAGCCAGAAGATGCACTCCTCGGTGCCTCCTGGCAGGGAGGCCCGCAACCTGGATGGCCTCGGTAAGAAGTGTTTCCAGGGCTCTATGCTTGCTTGTCGGGTCCAGACCTACCAGCTCTACATGGGCATGTACCTTAGAGACCTGGCTAAGGAGATAGCCGGATTCTCTGCTGGACTTTCCGAGGAACCTTTGCGGAGGTTCCTAGCCTTGTCCACTGGAATTCGAGAATGCTCCAAATTCATTTCTCGAGCAGTCTATGATGGCTTTGAAGCGTCGGCTCGAGTGGCCGCAGCCGGCATCGGTGCCCGCCGACAGGCTTGGCTTCAGTCGTCTGACCTTGAACCCTGGGTGCAGGACAAGTTGGTCGATGTCCCCTGCCGAGGTGAGAACCTATTTGGCAAGCCCATGGCTGAGAAGGCTGCGCAAATCGAGACGGAGACTCTCACCAGAACAAGGCTCTCTAGAAAGACCTCTGCCCCTTCCCAAAAGAAGAAGGGCTCGGGTAAAAAGTCCTTTTACCCGAGGAAGGCGGCTGCCTATAAACACTACCCTCAGTATCAAGCCTCCTCAGCTCCCCAACAGGGTCAGCAGGCCAAGGGACGGGGTAACGGGTCCCGTAGGCAGCAAGCCCCCAAGCCTGCACCACCGGCCCCTGCTCAGCAGGGTGGGGGTTTTTTACTTCATCGACATAGCCTCTCCCCCTCAGCTGGTTTCTCCCAGCACAGGAGGCCGGCTGGTCCACTTTGCCCACAGGTGGTCCAACATCACATCAGATGCCTGGGTGCTTCATGTTGTGCGAGAAGGCTATCTTCTCCACTTCCACCAGGTCCCTCCCTCCTATTTTCCGGGAGAGCCTCCACGACTCCCCCTGCACAGGGACTTACTCCTTCAGGAGTTAGCAAGTCTTCTTCAGGAACAGGCTGTGGAACTGGTGCCCCACCACCTGAGAGGTCAAGGCTTTTATTCCAGGTATTTCCTAATACCAAAAAGAACAGGAGGCCTCAGACCCATCCTGGACTTGCGCAACCTCAACAAGTTCCTCGTGCGAGAGAAGTTCAAGATGCTTACCCTTGGAATCCTTCTGCCCTACCTCCAGCAGGGAGATTGGCTATGCTCCTTGGATCTAAAGGATGCCTACACGCACATCCTCATCCACCCAAGCCACCGCCAATACCTAAGGTTTGTGGTGGCAGGAAATTATTACCAGTACAGAGTACTGCCCTTTGGCCTATCCTCCGCACCACGAGTCTTCACAAAATGTCTCGCGGTGGTGGCGGCTTATCTCCGGCTTCAGGGCCTCTATGTCTTTCCTTACCTAGACGACTGGCTCATCAGAGCATCGTCCTCTCAAGAAGTCACACGAGCCACGCAACGCACTGTGACTCTTCTCCAGTACTTGGGCTTTGTCGTAAACTTCGCAAAGTCCACTTTGCTCCCCTCGCAAGATCTCGAGTTCATCGGCGCAAGATTGCACACTCTTCAGGCGCAAGCTTTCCTGCCTCTCGACAGAGCTCAGCGGCTCATGGACCTAGCCAGCCGTTTTCGCAGCCAGTCCCTGGTCTCGGCCAGGCGCTTTCTGAGACTACTCGGCCATATGGCTTCCACCGTCCACGTGACCCCCAACGCCCGCCTGAATATGCGGCCTGCTCAGTGGTGCCTTCGCAAGCAGTGGCAACAGGCCACGCGCGGCCTCGCCGACTTAGTGCAGATCTCCGGTCCACTGGCCTCTTCTCTGCAGTGGTGGCTTCATCAGCCGAACCTGGTACTCGGAATGCCTTTTCAATCTCCTCCGCCTGCTCAAGTACTGACGACAGATGCTTCTCTCCTGGGATGGGGAGCGCATTGTCAAGGGGCATGTACTCAAGGTCTTTGGACCGCGTGGGAGTCTGCGCAGCAGATCAACTTCCTAGAGCTCAGAGCAATCCGTCTGGCTCTCAAGGCTTTCTCCCACATGACTTCTCGCCGGTCCGTCCTTGTCCAGACGGACAATCAAGTTGCCATGTTCTACGTGAACAAACAGGGAGGCACGGGCTCCTTCCTTCTCTGTCGAGAAGCGCAGAGGCTCTGCTCTTGGGCCGTCAGCCACGGCATTCTTCTCAAGGCAGTTTATCTCCCAGGCCAAGAAAATTGCCTGGCGGACAAACTCAGCAGAATCCTCCAGCCGCACGAGTGGCGCCTGGATCCCTTGGTAGTTCAGAAACTTTTTCTGCAGTGGGGCCTCCCCACGCTGGATCTTTTTGCCAGTCCTCTCAACCGGCAACTTCCTCGTTTCTGCTCTCGGCAGCCGCACCCCCTCCGAGTGGCGGCGGATGCTTTTCTGCTCTCATGGTCGAAAAGCCTTCTGTATGCCTTTCCTCCCATACCGCTAATCTCTCGGACTCTTTTCAAGGTTCTCCGAGACAAAGCTTCCATGATCCTGATAGCTCCTCGGTGGCCCAGACAGCCGTGGTTTCCACTCCTGCTGCAACTGGCGGTGGAGGCTCCGTTCCCTCTGGGGTTTCAACCAGATCTCCTAACACAGGATCAGGGGTCCCTGCTACACCCCAACCTCAGATCTCTACATCTGATGGCCTGGCTGCTGAAAGGGTAGTCCTTGCTCCCCTTCTACTGCCAGCAGAGGTGGAAGAGGTCGTCCTAGCTTCCCGGCGACCTTCTACCCGCAAATGCTACGCCCTTAAATGGCGTCGTTTTTCCGTTTGGTGTACCCAGCAGTCTCTGGATCCCTTCTCCTGCTCGGTGTCGGTGGTCTTGCAGTACTTGCTCTACCTCTCTAATCTGGGACTTAAGTCCAACTCCGTCAAGGTTCACCTCAGTGCTCTTTCAGCACATCATGTGCCGGTGGACGGCAGACCTCTTTCCAACGACCCTCTCGTGGCAAGGTTTCTCCGAGGTCTCCTTCTCCTTAAACCACCTCTGCGCCCGCCAGCGCCTGACTGGGATCTGAATGTGGTTTTACAGCGGATCACCTGTCCGCCTTTTGAACCTATGGCTACCTGTCCTCTCCGTTTTCTTTCTTGGAAAACCTTATTCTTGATAGCCCTCACTTCCGCTAGACGCGTAAGTGAACTACAGGCCCTCGTGTCTGATCCCCCTTACACTCGGTTCTACAAAAATAGGGTAGTCATACGGACTCACCCTAAATTTCTTCCAAAAGTGGTTTCCCCTTTTCACATCAATCAGGAGGTGGTACTTCCGACCTTCTTTCCCAGGCCACACTCCAGCCGAGCTGAAATGGTCCTGCATACCCTGGACTGTAGAAGGGCGTTGAACTTCTACCTTGACCATACAAGGGAGCACCGCAAAGCTGCTCAGCTCTTCGTGTCTTTTGACCCCAATAAATTGGGGCTCCCTGTCTCCAAGCGCACTCTGTCCATCTGGGTTGCTGACTGTATCGCTTGGGCTTATGGAGCAGCCGGACTCTCGTTAGAAAGTCGGGTCACGGCTCATTGTGTTCGGGCGAAGGCTACGTCAGTGGCTTACCTCCGCTCTGTTCCATTGGCAGACATCTGCCGGGCCGCTACTTGGTCTTCGAGCCAGACTTTTGCGGTCCATTACTGCCTCGAGAGGGAGTCCCGCAGGGACAGTGCTTTCGGACAGGCAGTACTCCAAAATCTCTTTGAGGTTTGAGCAACTCCTACCCTCCATCCCGGATGTTGGGCTACCGGTGGGTAATAATTCTGTGAAGATTTCTTCCTTCTGTGCTGCTGAGCTAGAGGGAACTCATTTTTGTGCTTAGGGTCTCCGGTAGCCTTAAGCTTGGGAGTCCCATATGTGAGGACTGACTTCCTGCTTGGTCCTGGAGAAAGCGTAGTCACTCACCTGTAACAGGTGTTCTCCAGGAGCAGCAGGAATCAGTCCTCACAACCCTCCCTCCTCCCCTTGGAGTTGCAATCATCTGCTTTAGTTTTTTTGCAAATTTTTATGCTGTCTTTTAGCTATGTCATCTGACTGGCTAAGATGGCACCCTTGGGCGGGAAGGGGACCGCGCATGCGCGCTGCAATTCCCAAAGGCTTTCTTTGAAAGCTGGGGAGAATTGCTCCGCGAGGGCTCCGTCGGCGCCGAGGTCACCCATATGTGAGGACTGATTCCTGCTGCTCCTGGAGAACACCTGTTACAGGTGAGTAACTACGCTATATTTTGGTATCATCTGCAAAGAGACAAACCTTACCTTACAGCTCTTTCACAATATCACTAACGAAAAATGCATACTAGCGTTACACAGCTTTGGCTATGAGCTGCAGTGGGCATTCTTAAGATAATGACTGAGCAGCAGTTTAGTACAATGAGATATTAAACTTTGTAACCTTGATAAAGGCTGATGCCGAAACAGCCATGTAGGGTTTTATTAATGTAATCACTATTTATTAAAAATATTTTTATGAATGAATTTATTGTTTTATTCCTCATTTATTAAAATTGTTCACTTTTTATGACTATTTTATTATAACGACTATCTATATAGGGCTTGATATTAAGTTGGGCAGGCTATGCGCCGTGGCAGCACATAGACTGTCCGCCGACCCCTTTAACCCGGAATTTCACTTCCACGCCGACAGAAGTGAAAATCCGGGTAAGCCTGCACGCCCCGACAGCCACAGAGGCTACACAAGGGTAGCAGCGATTTTCGATGCTACAGTACCTGCATAGCCTCTGCACCCTAAAGATAGGCGAGATAGAACTTCACAGAGGTGCTACGTAGGTAGCATCGAATATCGCTGCTACCTGTGTAGCCCCTTCCTCTGCCCCCGCTCCACCCTGGAACGCCCCTAACACGCCCCGATGCTATGCGGATAGCATCTGGGCGCGTTAGGGACTTAGCTGGGATATTTGAAGGGCACTGTCCGTGTAAATGCCCTTCGAATATCCCAGATAAGGCCCTTACACGGGTAACTACGAAAGTTATTTATGTAAGAGCCTTTGAATATCAGGCCCATATTTCTTTTCTTACCATGCTATTTTCTTTGGGTGATGTGCTGTGGGTGCATGCACTTTCTTCCTTGGATTCTTTATCGTGGAAACTCGGCAACTGACATTTATACAGTAAGTGCTGGCATTTCACAATTTGCATGTGTAAATGACAGCACTTACACATGTATGAGAGCCATTTTGTAAACTTGGATGGGTAGATGCTGCAGGTTAACAACTGAGGATGCTGTCTTTAACTCATTTCAGTTTGGTCAGAGAAATAAACTACAGCAGATTAAGGAGGATAACCCCCTTAATCCACCCTGTAAAGGGCTGGCTGAAATGCACACTTTTTAAAAACCTACACTTGTCAGGGAGTAGTTGTAAATCCTGAAGTGGAGAATTCTAGCCTAACCCATGCATTCCCTATATGAAATGGGGAATACACTTGTAGATTTCTGTCCGCCCAGCCCACATCTCTGACACCCCCCAACATGCCCCCTTGAAACGTCCACATACTAAGGACATCCACTGTAAATTGGACTCCTCCTGAAAATGGCCATTTACAAGTGCATATGCCTTATTATGTACAGTGAGCCCGATCCAGGAAGGGGCACATCTGGGCTGTCCAGACGTCCCTGAGTAGGATGGGCTCTTTTGTACCCGATTCTGCACCGTGGGAGCTAGATGCCCCCGCGGTAGCAGGATCGGGCACTGAGATGGCCCAGTGTGCTCCTGCATCCGGGCAGGAGACGTCCTCCCCGCTCCACAGCCAGCCCGCAGCAGCGCTGACCCCCTTTTTCCCACCACCCAACCCTCGGTGGGGCAAAAGGGAACCGGATCGGGCAGCGGGGACCTACCAGCAGCTGCTCCCGGCCTTGAAGGAGGTTCCTGGGCCCGATTGGCGACTTTACTGCTGCTTATTTCACTTCCACGGTGGAATAAGCAGCAAGTCTGACCCCACCCGCAGGACATATAGGGCCGTGACCTGAGTCGGCCCTGTACATCAGGAGATTGTGTTGCAGAATATGGCTAGGATGGATAGCGGGGCTGCACATCCTACCGGGACATACAGCCCCGCTATTCGCCTCACAGAATCGGGCCCAATATGTGTAAATCGTGAATAAAATTTTTAAAGTAACCCCCTTAACTAATAAGATCCCAAATCTACCCATTGATTCTGTAAAGAAATATATGGTATGAAGCCAAGAATTCTAGTAAGACAAATATAAATTACGTAAGCCTAGTGGCTTAGAGTCGTCATAGCAAGAAATTGCAACCTAGTTTGCTTATTTTGCCAAATAAAATTAATAAATAATTTTTGCAACTGAATATAAACCATCTGGGGAGCTTTATGAGTACAGATAAAAATAAAAGCAAAATCTTTGGACGTTTAAACTTTTTAATAATGTTAATCCTTCCTAACCAAGAAATAGCCAATTTTTTCCCACTCTCTAGTTCTAATTTAACCTGGAAAAGTAATCTATCAAAATTTAACATATATAACTTAGAATAGCCTCTCGATATAATAATTCCTGCGCACAGAAACTTCAATTTTACTTGAAAATAGTCAGTATACAAGTCTCCTAAATTTTTGATAATATGCGCCTCACAAAACAAGATCACTGATTTAGAAAAATTAACTGAATAGCCCGAGGAGCCAAATAGCTCAACAGTTGCATAAGAGTCAGGAGTAAACCAGAAGTATCATTCAAATATATTAAAGTATCATCTGCATATAGCGGCATCTTTACTAAATTGCAGTAGTTTACTGAGCGTTAGGTCCCAAAAGTTAGCACAGGAGATGACATGGACCCATGTTAACTGTTGGGGGGGTGTCCACATGTCATCCTACAGTTACCGCGTTGGAGCCACACCTTACTGAGCTGTTAAGAACATTTAACATAGGTACATTTACTGCTGAATGTAAGTGACTGGATTTTCACTCCTTTGGCTTCTTACCTGTAACACAGCAAATTGCTACTTTATTACATAACCTGTGCATATAGCCTGTGTATATGAGGAATCAGTTCCCTCTCTTGTTTATAGTAGTTTTATTTACAATCAGGTACTGTATTTATGTGAATCACATGATCCTTTCGGCAGATTCAGCTTTAATTTGGATAAACGGACCCTGTAAACATTACAATTTCTGTAGTAAGGACTGGGGTTTCTAGTCCCACAGATGCTCCTTGTGGTCTTGGGCAAGCCACTTAACCCTCCACTGCCCATGTTCCCTGTAAGTATTCGTGTGTGTCTCATATCCCCGTGTGTTAAATGTATCCCCCAATTGTGTTGTGACCGCTTTGATTGAAGGATAAGGCGGTATACAAAACTGTCTAAATAAATAAAAATAAAATAAATAAATAATGTCAGAAAAGATTATTCTATAAATATTGTTGTAGAGGGATCTATTATTTTTCTAATATTCCGTTTTAAATTACTAAATACCCAGGTGTGTCCATTATCCATACTGTCTATCTCATTCATTATTAGGATCAAGATTGTTTAGAGATATCCTTATACTTTTTTTAAAAAAGTGTTTTGCCTCTTAACGGCCATTTACACCATTCTTTATGCCTCTGGGTATTGTTTGTTAAGGTGAAATTAGACTTACCTGCTAATTGCTGTTCCTGGAGTAGATCCAGTATAGTCCCGGACCTCTGAGTTGTCTATCTTATTCAGCAGCTTGGAGACTGAGGAACCTCCTTTTTCTGTGATGCCATCTGTATATCCCTCCAGGATCTGCCTTCCTCCATCAGTTACCTCAGTCTCCAAGCAGCTGAATAGGTCGGTGAGCCTGGGGGTCCGGGCTCACTGGAGGAACAATTAAGGATAGTTGGTAGGATTAGTTGTGTTTTAACTTCAGATTGTAAAAAAAAAAAAGAAAGGGACACTATACCTTTAAATTTCCCAAGTGCTGTTTTTGGAAGGTGCAGAAGGCTCTCCTCCAATCTGTTTGTGTCACTGCTTCGGGTGGGTAGTTAAGCAGAGGACACTGAAAGAGCAGAATTCGCTCCTTGTCAGCAGCAGTGGAGCTGAATCGCAACGGAGAGGTGCACAGCCAGGCGCTAAGCAGAAGCATTGCCTGCGATCGCGCCTTGGCTGTCCGCGACGATAGTCCGGCGGCAAACCTTCGCGCGGTGCACAGGGCAAAGCCCGAGCCAGAATTGCTTCCCCGGAAGTGGAGAGGCGGCGGAGACACGCTCAGCACGTGCGGCAAAGGTAGGAGAGCAGGGTGGTAAACGGTTCTTGTCAGCGCGTGTGAGCGCGAACCGAGGGACAGGCCTAGCTATGTGGCAGCAGTGCGGGAAGCGCAGGGACAGCTTCGGGGCTTACAGTAGCGTTTTTTTCCGGCTGGGGGAAGCCACGCTTGGGGCCCTAGTGAAGAGTCCTGCATTTTAAACGCAGCGGGCAAGTAAAAAAAATAAAATAAAAGGAAGATAATAATCTAGACAAAAGCTTCTATTTCACTGGGGTCTCTGTAGGTTTTCTGATAGGTCAGCCTTAGTCGGGTGGCAGGGAGCAGGAAGGTGGTTCCAGGGGCTCTGCTCAGTGCGGACATGCCAGCTAAGTCCCAGTGTTTTGTCTGTGGGGCTAGGAGAGGCACAGTGTCTGATTCGGGTGTGTGTAAGTCCTGCACAAAGGAGGCTTCGGCCATGGAGCACACTAGAGAGGACGTGGCGGAGCGGCGGGAGGCAGAGGCAGGTCCCTTGGTCGCTCAGGTGGCAAGCGTACCCCTTGGGGAACCGGTAGCGGGTACATCCTCAGTTCCAGACATTCCTCCTTTGCCTGCAGCCTGGCCCAGGGGGCTGGAGTCCATTTTTTCAACAGAGTTCGTGGCTCTACTGCAGCAAGCAGTGGGAGCCATGCCACTAAAGCAGGTGAAGGGAAACCTTGAGGGGTGTGGAGCAAAAAGGCTCGGACCCGCTCCCGCCACAGAGGCCCAGCAGGGAGTCAAGAGACCGCGGTTGGATGGAGAGGTCAAGGCTCCGTCAATTGTCTCAGAGGGACAGCTATCGGATGAGGAAGGCGGGAGTGTGGCCCTCAAAGAGGAGTTAGAAGAATGGGAGCTCGACGACAAGGAAGAGCAAGCTAGAGTGGTGCGAGTCTTCCGCAGGGACGAGCTGCCAGCGCTCATAGCGAAGACACTGAGAACCCTAAACATGCCGGCCCAGGGGCCGGCGGAGGATGAGACTCTGGAGGACCCGTTGTTACAGGTCTTTAGAAAGACTCAAAGGGCGTTTCCAGTACACAGGGTGTTTCAGGAAATGATCCAGGAAAAATGGAACGTACCGGAGGCTTTGCTGAAGGGGTCAAGAGTGATGAGCCGGCTTTATCCTTTGGTGGACCAGGATAAAGAGGTTTTAAAGTCTCCCAAGGTGGACGCGGCTGTGGCGGCTGTGGTAAAGAAGACGACTATACCGGTTGAGGGCAGCGCAGCCCTTAAGGATGCTCAGGATAGAAAGTTGGATGCCTTGCTAAGGCAGATTTTTGATGTGAATGCCCTGTCTCTCCAGGCAGTTATCTGTGGAACATGGGTATCCAGGGCCTGCATGCGATGGTCACAGCAGGGCCAGGGGGAGCAGGAGAGCGACAGGGCCGGTGACGCTGCCCGGCTGGAATCGGGAGCGGCCTATTTGGCGGACATTCATTATGACATTATGTGGGGTTTGTCGAAGAGCATGGCATCGGCGGTGGCGGCAAGGCGTTATCTGTGGCTCCGTAATTGGGCGGCGGATAATTCGTCTAAAGCAAGGCTAAGTAAGCTTCCCTTTAAGGGGCGCCTCTTGTTCGGTGAAGACTTGGAGAAGTTGGTTAAGGATCTGGGTGAATGTTAGGTGAATCTGGGTGAATGTTAGGCACAATGGGGCCTGGTGTGAATGTTCATTCTATATATGAATGTAATACACATAGAGGCAGATTCCATATAGGCTATAAATGTCCCATGCCCCAAACCGCACACGTGCGTGATTCCAACCACATTCCACATCCGCGGGCATAGACATACACATGTTTCTGTAATCAGGCTGGGGAAGGTTTCACCACATCCTGCTGAACATCCTGGGCACGTATAACCAACGAAAGGACAGGCCCATTTTTAGGGACATCTCCATGCTCACCATATTCCGAAAACTTCCATATCTCCAATTGGGCATGTCTCAGTGATATAAACGTGGGCACCTCTGGCAGCCACGCCTCTCCAGTTTCAATGTGCATCTTCTAAGCTTCTGTTCTCACTGGGAAATGGCTCCAAAGGTTCCCACTGAAAATGCAGTTTCACTGAGGGGGAGCTAAACCTCCTATTACAGGAGATCCTTGCTGGACGTTCTGATAGGTAATAAGGGCACACGAATGGGTGCCTACAAAAAGCAGTGCCAATGCCTCACCATCTTCCGCAAACTCAATGCCATATATCACAATAATAGAGACACTGATGACCTGAAGCACAAGTGGAAGCAGGTGCGCTGGAACTGTGTACTGACATTTCTCACAGCACCTCCGACATGTGGCTACACCTGTCCCATACAATGTCCACTCTGTCTTGGCTTATTTTGGCCTGTACACATCTGTTATCTGTGGGGCAACCCTGTCTGCTCTCTCACAGTCAACTTGTGGCAATGCTCCCATGGTCAGGCCTGTGTGGGCATGGGAGGAAGGGGAACCTCTATGTCAGCTTACCTAGTAGCCCGCCTCTGAAGATTTCACCACTTTCAAAGCTTGCGTAGCTCCCAGACTGGGTAAGAGTATATATACATCATTGCACGATCCGGGGAATCTTGCAACAATTTCTCCCAGTGCATTGCACACTAGTAGCATATTGAGAGAATAGAATGCTTTTTTGTTGTAGGATATGGCCTCCCTCTGTCGATGGGGCCTCAAGGTCACATGCATACAATCATACAATCCCAGCACAGAAGGGAACCCAGCCACCTTATGATATCAAAGCATTGTCTGTTGCCTCTGTTGCACTGTATTGTATGGGTGAATGCAATATAATCTGAGGCACACATCAGGAAAGCACTCAGAAACTGGGTGATGCTCTTGGACACTGCACTTGGCTCAGTGCAGTGGCTGCTAGCCCAGACTGAAAGGTTCCTGTTGCTAGGAAGGTGAGTGCTGTTGTCACCTTTAGATGCACAGGCAGGACCTGTCCTCTGTGTGTTATTGCAATGAGGTGGGGCTCCAGCTCCTGGCACAGCTGATGTATGGTTGCCCTATCAAAGTGGAACCTGATGACACTGGGTCCATCAGGAAGGTCCATGTACTAGCTTCTCAGCCTAGGTACTCACTGATAGGGTAGCCTCCATGCTGCCCTCTCCTTTCTCTATCTGCCTTATGCAGCATGGCCATTGCAAACTAGGCATTCATTTCCTCCATGCTTTGCAGATCCCAACACCAGCTCCTCCTGTGTACCCTCCAACCTTACAGTGCACACACACACTCCCACTTGCAGGGACGATTCCTAGAAAACAGTAGAAAATTGGCTAAGTCCTGGCCTTGTTCCACATATCTGACAGGAATAACAGGCATGTCTGCGGCAAAGGCCATAAATGTGCACAGGGCTCTCTGGGATACGGTTTACATGTCTCCGGAGCAGGGCACACCCCCATCCCGCCCCCTCACAGGCGCATGTGGACATCTCCATGCAAGCAAGATAAACGTCCACAGGCACTGTGAACTGGAATATGTTCATAGACATTTTCACTACATACATGTCTCCTGCACACGTGCGAACAGTGTATTCAGCTTCTGGAATGACCCTAATTTATGGTCATCATGATATAAGAATTTTAAGGCATAAACAGTTTCTCTACATATGGTTGTGTTTATTACATTTTCATACCATTTTTATAACATCACTTCTAGTAGTTGATATCACTTACAATATGTCTCCTATATATGTATAATTAATATATGTTTTGAATATTATTTATCTATGCCCCATGTTTACATTTAATGTGCTTATTTATAGTTTTTTTATGATGGCTTTTAGTTATTTTTTAAGTTTTTCTCTGCTTTTTAATTAGTGTCTGGTGTATTTAGCACATTGGTATTTTCATTCGAGATATTCATCATTGAATTTGGAGTTTGGTATGTTTATTTATTGGTTTTCATATGGTCCTTTTTATGTGTCATGTTCTATTTTTATATGTCCTTTATTGATTAAACGTTTTAGGTATGTATATGTATTATACCTTTTAGACCCCTAATGAAGGCTGTGATAGCTTAAATTTGGCAGATTCGGGTACTCTAATAAAGACAACGTCCCTACCTCCACTCTATGTATATGGATCAAAACCAAAATATTGCAGAATTATATTTAGACAGAGCCACTAGACTTTATAAAAAGATTTTTCAGCATCTAATGACACTATACCATGATCTCCCTGAAGCTTTTTAACAAAGTGAATAATATTGATCAATCGCTGTGGATTATCTAGTCCATATCAGAGTTAGGGGGCCATCTTTAACAGGCTCACCAGTACCCCCCACCTACACATTATTTATAACAGGTGCAAATCTGTGCAAGATCATTTGTATAGTACTGGGGATAGTTCTGGGAGCCTATTTTATAAAGGTGCTTATGCATCTGTGTTGCTTTCTAAATAGGCACTTTTGTGTAATTTTTTTAGGCACCCTGCTGAAATTACTCTTATATGCACAGGAATATTTTATTGAGTAAATATAAAAGATATTATTACATTCTCATGTCAAATACTAATAAACACGGAAGTACTATGTCATAGTGAGGCTCATATTCAAAATTTATTAGATACCTGGACAAATCTTAAATTTTCAATTTCCTGCACCGCAGACCAGTTAAATATAGGAGGGTAGGGTGGTGTGCAAAGGTTGTGGTTAATCTTCCACATGATCACATATACTTTCTTTGCCGCTGTATCATTCATCTGTCCCCTATCTGTCTCCTTAAAGCACTGTATATACCTGGTAACAATACACAAATTATAATAAGGTCAACATTCTGCCCCTTTGACCCTTGCCAGCAAAGCCAGTACAGCTGACTAGCAGAGGCTTCATTTAAGGAGCTGAAAACATTGTGAACTCCTCTCTTGTGGAAGGGCAGCTACCAACAGCACTAAAAAAAAAGGCTGTACTGGACCCTCTCTTGAAAACAATTCACTTGACCAAGACAAATCCTAAAACTACCAACCAGTATTGAACATCTCAATGGCTAGATCCATGCCAATCTGGCTTCAGGCATGGGTATGGAACAGAGACAGTTCTTGAATCTCTGCTTGATGATCTTTATAGAAACTGTGACAGGGTATCTGCCTTGATAGTAGTGCTGCTTGATTTCTCAGCAGCCTTGACACTGTGGACCAGAATATCATGCTTACCCAGTTGATGGAATCAGGCATCGGTGGCACAGTATTTGCATGGTTCAAATCCTATCTGTCAAACAGAGAAATTCATTACCCTGGGCACTGAACTGCGGGGTACCACAAGGATCCATACTGTCACTATTGTATTTAATATTTACCTGTTTTGGGTGATGGACACAACTTTCTATATCTACGCTGATGATCAGGGCTGGTGCTACCTTTTTTGCTGCCCTGAGCGAGCAAATACTGTGCTGCACCCCCTCTCCCCCAGTTTATTTCAAAGAAACCCTGCACAATCCTCTTTTTGTCCCAACAATGACTTAGGAGCATAATTATTAAACATTAACATGTGTTAATTGCCACTGCGCCCATAAAAATAAATGTGTGCTACTGCACTTAGCGCACATTAACATTTGTTAACATGCTTTAATCTTTAGTAAATATGCCGTTTGAGGAGAATATGTGTGTCTGAATACCATTTGCATATACAGTGAGGATAAAGAAAGGCTATCAGATTTCTATATTATTGTCCAACAGTGCCATCTCCCAGGTACATTAGGAATTACTACAAACCCTGCTCATTTCGAACCCGTAGCAAACCTGCCATATAATAACAGCACTACCACTACAGTATCAGACCCTACCTATCCAAAGCTAGCACTGCAAATATTAAATCAATACATCTCATAGGAAACCAATACATATCCTACTAGGAAAAGAGAACAAATGGGACTGCTACACAGAAACTACACAAACACACATGAGAAACACAGACAGACCATCACTAAATATAGTACAAAGGATCACAACTTCAAAAGATTAAGACAATACCTGAACTGGATACCTCAAGAATCCAAACTTAGAATGTACCACAACAATGGAAAAATAAAACTAGAAATTCATTTCCTCTTGTACTGAACAAAATAGAAAGATGTCAGCAATGCACATTTCCTGAAGCTAACATATTTCAGTAAATACATTAAAAATAAAATACTTTTTTTCTACCTTTTGTTATTTGGCATTTTATTTTTCTTTCACAATTGCCCTGGTCTCTCCTGCTTTCTTCATCTGACTTCTGCTTACTCACTTTCCAGTGTCTGCTGTCCATTTGTTCTTTCTTCTCTCTCCTCCATTCTCTTTTCCAATTCTCTCCCTACATCTGCTTCTGACATAGTGATCTTTCCATTTTTGCTCTTTCCTCCCTCTCCAACCACTCAAATTTCACCCATAAGAACATAAGAACATAAGATATGCCATACTGGGTCAGACCAAGGTCCATCAAGCCCAGTATCCTGTTTCCAACAGTGGCCAATCTAGGTCATAACGTACCTAGCAGTTTCCCCAAAAGACATAGGTTCCACAATGCTTGTACTGGGTCAAGCATTGATATCCTGGGTCCCTTCTTAATAATGGTTTATGGACCTTTCCTCCAGGAACTTGTCCAAACCTTTTTTAAACCCAGCTACACTAACAGCCTTTACTACATCCTCCGGTAACAAATTCCAGAGTTTGATTACACGTTGAGTGAAAAAATATTTTCTTTTATTAGTCTTAAATAGTTTACCCTGTAGCTTCATTGCATGTCCCCTAGTCTTTCTATATTCTGATAACGTAAACAATCGATCTACGTTTACCCGTTCCACTCCGTTCATTAATTTATAGACTTCTATCATATCTCCCCTCAGCCGTCTCTTTTCCAGGTTAAAGAGCCCTAACCTTTTTAGCCTCTCTTCAAAGGAGTATCCTTCCATCCCCTTTACCATTTTGGTGGCTTCTGTCCTTAATCCTCTTTTGACGTTTCACCTACCTATCAATTTCCCATCTCCTCCTCTTAAGTCATTTCTTCTCTAAGTCAGCAGCATCATCCAATGCTGCCTGTGGCATTCACTTCTGATGCACAGTTCAAGGCCCCATGGAGCTGAAGTTAATGCTATAGGCAGCATCAGCTGCTGCTGCTCACTCAGAGAAGATATGAATTTGGGCCTGGTGCTGTGCAATGCACAATTTTTCTCGCATCAGGGCTGCATGGAAAAGTCATACTTATAAACCCTCGCCTAGGGGCGCTTCAAGACAATCTGCTGCTTGAGGCAAGATATAATCAGGTGCCCACCCCTCCTGGCAGCCAAAATACAGGGGCCTCCCCAGAATTCTAGTCAGGTACCCCTCACTCATAAAACCAGTCAGGTGGTAGTCCCAAGAATAAAGGAACAAATATATCCCCAGGCTATTTAAGTTAAAAAAAAAAAAAAACCTTTGCAATGATGTTTTTATGCAGCAAAAAATGTAGCAGCTTAATTATATAGCCAGGAAATCTAATGTTAAACATGCTATCCCCTGACATTGCACACTGGATTAGTATGCTATGAAATGTAAATGTATATTCTGCAAAACCAAGGAGATGCCAGGTAATCACACACCAAGAAGCAAAATGAAAAAGCAGGAACCACAGCTAATTTTATTTTGGTGTTATAAACTGTGGTTTCTTGCGTTTTATTTTTGAACATATATTCTACATTCAAAGAAACCTTCTCCCAACAATGAATGCAGAGGACATTTCCTATAGAACTCAATGAGTGTTCTCCCCAGAAATTTTGGCTAGCTGGTGGCATGAAGGACTAGCCAGTTGGACTGCACTATAAGCCAGCTGGCATCAGACAACAACTTTCATTTATTCATTCCTTTTGCCATGTCATAAGAACATAAGAAATGCCTTACTTGATCAGACCAAGGTCTATCAAGCCCAAATATCTTGTTTCCAACAGTGGCCAATCCAGGTCACATTAATCTGGCAGGTTCCCAAAGAGGCACACAGATTCCACAATGCTTGTCAAGGGCAAGCAATGGATTTTCCAGGTCCTCTTTAATAATGGTTTATGGACCTTTCCTCCAGGAATTTGTCCAAATCTTTTTTAAACCCAGCTACACTAATAGCTTTTAGTACATCCTCTGGTAACGAATTTCAGAGTTTGATTACGGGTTGAGTAAAGAAATATTTTCTCTTATTAGTCTTAAATGGGTTGCATTGTAGCTTCATTGTGTGTCCTCTAGTCTTTCTACTTTTTGATGGCATAAACAACTGACCTATGTTTACCCATTCCACTCCATTCATTAATTTATAGACATCTATCATATCCCACCTCAGCCATCTCTTTTCCAAGTTGAAGAGCCCCAACCTTTTAAGTCTCTCATCATAGGGGTATCTTTCCATTCCCTTTACCATTTTTGTTGCTTTTCTTTGTACCTTTTCTAATTTAGCTATATCCTTTTTTAAGATATGGTGACCAGAATTGTACACAATATTCAAAGTGCAGTCATACTATGGAATGGTACAGAGGCATTATAATATCCTTAGTTTTATTCTCCATTCCTTTCCTTATGATTCCTAGCATTCGATTTGCTTTCTTGGTTGCCGCTGCACACTGGATGGAGGGTTTCAACGTATTATCCACAATGACGCCTAAATCTTTTTCCTGGGTGGTGGTTTCTAAGGTGGTACCTTGCATCGTGTAATCATGTCAATTCACAAGATTAAGTTAGCCAAATGGTCAATAAAATCGGCTAGGTGGCGCCCATTCAAAAGGTCCTGGGGATAACACTGTCAACATACAAAAAATAATTTTTAATTCTGGTGTCATCTCAGTAACAGTAATATAAACCCTCATCTATTATGGACATATTGTGAGGTAATGCAAAACTGTACAAAAATTACTCAGGACCTACAGAGAAAATCTACCATATCATAACAGCATCAATTTCCGAAACTCACACAAGGAGCTTACCCAGAAAAGAGCAGCACAATAAATATTGCAGTAGGATTTAGAATATCCGTAAACCTATTTGGAAAACTGAACAAGCTGTATTACTACAGATCTTTACATAGAAACTCCATGACAACAGAATACCTGGCCTTGGCCACACACTCAGAATAAAGATAAATCCTCACCAAGTTCAGAATAAATTATCACAAACTAAAAATAAAATTATGTAGACAAAAATTAATTGAAACCCCCAAAAAAAGACTGCATGCAATACAACACCAGAGAAACAGAAAGAGCAGTGGATGTCCATGTACTGTGCAGCATATAAAGATAAAACATACGTACATCCCAATATTCAACGTTACAACATTTTTTACTCTCTAGTTATTGACGATAAGCGTCACTTGCTTTCCTTCCTGATGTGCTAGAGGGCACACATAACCTTTTCATTATTTAAATTTGTAAGTTTATTTATAGATCTCTTTGTCAATTTTAAATTGTTCACGTTGCAGTTTCAATAGATACACTACAGTTTTATTTGCAAAGCCCATTGTTTTCCAGATGGTGATAGCTACAATATAAGAAGATCCACTACTAGGGTCCTTGTACCCACAAAGTTTTTCTCTGTGAGTAATGTATTGCATGTTTATACATTGATTTTATATTTATTGACAATGTTTACTTGCCCTGCGTCTATTTTATTTTATTTTGTTTTAACTTATACTATTTGTTTATATACTTGTCAACTTATTTATTCATATTTGTGGTTTGATTTCATTGTATTGTAACCCTTAACACTTACAGTGGTCATGCCTGCTTAATTTTGTTTTGGATTTCTCATGTTTTTAATATATGGTTTTTAATATTTTTGTTTTATATGTATCAAAGTACCTTCCCCCCGAAGAAGGCATCTGCCGAAACGCGTTGGGGATTCAATAAAGCATTTGTGTTCATCCTCCACTCTTGCTTCTTGTGTATTGTTGTCTGGAGCAGAACCTGGGTAGTTGACGGTTCAGAGGACTGGCAAAGAGATCTATGGTTGGAAGACCCCATCTCAGGAAGATCTGTTGAACCACTAAGGGATTCAACTGCCATTCGTGTGGCTGCAGGATCCTGCTCATCTGTCTGCCAGGTGATTCTCTTGACCTGGGAGATAGACCGCTTTGAGAAGAATGCCGTGATTGACTGCCCAGGAGCACAGGCTCTGCGCTTCCTGACAGAGAAGGCAGGACCCTGTGCCCCCTTGTTTGTTCACATAGAACATAGCAACTTGGTTGTCCGTCTGAACTAGGACGGACTGGTGAGAGAGGAGATGAGAGAAAGTTCTCAGGGCCAAGCAGATAGCTCTCAGTTCTAAGAGGTTGATCTGCTGTACAGCCTCCCAAGGAGACCACAGGCCTTGAGTACATGCTCCTTGGCAATGTGCACCCCGACCTTGAAGAGAAGCATTGGTTGTTAGCACTTGAGATTGTGGAGGTGTCTGAAAAAACACCCTTTGCACTAAATTAGGAAGATGGAGCCACCACTGTAGAGAAGACTCGAGTAGTTTGGACACCCTCACTCTGTCCGTGAGGTTTCCTGTGGCTTGATGCCACTGAGTTCTGAGGCCCCATTGTGCTGGCCTCATGTGTAGACGGGCATTTGGAGTTACATGGACCGTGGAAGCCATGTGGCCTAAGAGCCTCAGGAATTATCTGGCGGAGACCAGAGAATTGCTGTGGAACTGCCTGGCTAGATCCATCAACCAGTGGGCCCTGTCCACGGGCAAAAAGGCCTTTGCCTGAAGGGTGTCCAGTCTTGCTCCTATGGACTCCATGTTCTGTGAGGGGTGCAAAGTGGACTTTCCGAAGTTTATAACAAACCCCAGGTGCTGAAGCAGAGCGACAGTGTGAAGGGTGGCTTGATTGGCCTCCTGTGGGGATTGACCCCTGATGAGCCATTCATCCAGGTATGGAAAGACAAAGAGGCCTTGAACCCTGAGGTAGGCTGCCACCATCACCAGGCACTTGGTGAATACCCTGGGTGCGGAGGTTAGGCCAAAAGGCAGCACTCTGTACTGATAGTGATTTCCTCCCACTACAAATCTGAGATATTGTCTGAGGTCTGGATGAATGAGGATGTGAGTATAAGCATCCTTTAAATCTAAGGAGCATAGCCAATCTCCCTGCTGGAGGTAGGGCAGCAGAATTCCAAGGGTAAGCATCTTGAACTTTTCCCTCTCCAGGAACTTGTTCAGATTCCGCAAGTCTAGGATGGAATAGAAGCCTTGACCTCTCAGGTGATGGGGCACCGGTTCCACTGCCTGTTCCTTTATAAGACTTGCCAACTCCTGCAGGAGTAAGTCCCTGTGCAGAGGAAGTCTGGGAGGCTCCCCTGGAAAATAGGAGGGGGGGTACCTGGTGGAAGTGGAGGAGATAGCCCTTCTGGACTATGCTTAGTACCCAGGTAGCCCTTGTTACGGCTGGCCACCTGTGGGCGTACAAGGCCAGCCGGCCTCCTGTGCTGATAGGGGCCAGCTGAGGAGGAAAGGCTATGCCATTGGAGTCAGAACCCCGCTCCCTGCTGTGCAGGAGCTGGAGCTGGAGCTGGTGGCTTGGGGGTTTTCTGCCTACAGGGCCCATGTCCCTGCCCCTTGGCCTGCTGCCCCTGTTGGGGAGCTACAGAGGCCTGAAAATGGGGGTATGTTTTATAGGCAGATGACTTCCTCAGGTAAAAGTTCTTTTTCCCTGAGCCCTTCTTTTTCTGAGAAGGGGCAGAGGTTTTTCCTGGACAGCCTTGTCCGGGTAAGAGTCTCAGTCTCGAGTTCTGCAGCCTTTTCAGCCATGGGCTTGCCAAAGAGGTTCTCACCTCGGCAGGGGACATCGACCAACTTGTCCTGAACCCATGGCTCGAGGTTCGATGACTGTAGCCAGGCCTGACGGCGTGCACTGATGCCGGCTGCGGCTACTCGGGCCGAAGCCTCAAAGCCATCATAGGCTGCTCGAGAGATAAACTTCGAGCACTCTCGAATACCCGATGACAGTGCATTGAACCTCTGCAAAGGTTCCTCGGAGAGACCAGCAGAGAACCCAGCAATCTCCTTTGCCAGGTCTCGAAGGTACATGCCCATGTACAGCTGGTAGGTCTGGACACGGCAAGCAAGCATAGAGCCCTGGAAGCACTTCTTGTCGAGGGCATCCAGGTTTTGGGCCTCCCGGCCGGGAGGCACCAAGGAGTGCATCTTCTGACTCTTCAGACGATGCATGGCCGATTCCACAACCATGAAATGGTGCGGCAATTGTGCCTTTTGGAACCCGGGGCTCTTGCGGACTCGATAGATAGAATCAACCCGCTTGCTCAAGACCGGCGTCGAGGCCGGCCCGGCGCCTCCCACATACGGAAGAGCAACCGTTCCAGCATCGGAGGAACTGGTACAGTAAAGGCCTCCTTTGGGGGAGAGTCATACTGTAGGGCCTCGAGCTCCTCGGCTCGAGGCTCCTCCTCGGGATCCGTGGGGAATGCCAAGGCTTTGGCCATATCCCGCACGAAGTCCGAGAACTGGGTATCCTCCGGGGGGGGGGGGGGGGGACCTTCTCCGAGGCTCGGACTTCCTTTTGGTGCTGCCGACTCCTCAACGCCTTTGAGGACATTTTCCCACACGGGCCACAGATCATCGGGTCATGATCGGGCCCGAGGCACCGGAGGCAGCAGTCATGTGTGTCAGTAAGAGACATAAGCTTCTTACACCGATCACACTTCTTAAACCCGCTGGCAGCCATTGGGGGCAAAAGGGCCTCTGCGAAGTCAAAAGACAGGGCTGCCAGTGAAAAATAGAAAAATGGCGCTTACGCTAGTCACTAAGGACAAAAACCGAAAAAAGAAGTCCGGGCTCGATACCGATGTATCGGGCCCAGGCGGGAAAGGGAAACCGGCGTCGAACCGAAGAAAAAGGGTTCACGCAGAACAAAATCAACTTTTTCCTTGGGTGAAAACGAAACACATCCGTCGGGCTCCGCGGAATAAAGAAGACTGAGCAAGATGGCACCCTTGGGCGGGAAGGGGACCGTGCATGCGCGCTGCATTCCCAAAGCCTTTCTTTGAAAGCTGGGGAAATGCTCCGCACGGGGCCTCCGTCGGCGCCGACATCACCCATATGTGAGGACTGAGTTCCTGCTTGGTCCTGGAGAACAAACGATACAGAAGTTAAAAGCTTTAAATCTTGGTCATATAATCTTGATTTGCAGAACATTACAGTTGCTTGTTTAGTCACTAACCCCTGAATGCCCATGAGGTGGCCCTGTGGTTATTTCTTCCCTGACTTGCAGAGATCAATCTGATGATGGCTGCATATACACGGTCACAGAAAGGCACTATTGAGTGTACCAGCCGCCCTCTGGTGGCCATAGACCATAGCACAGGCACTTCTTTAGTTGACAATTTAACTGTTATTATTATTATATATTTTTTTATATCCTAAGGTTTCCTAAACTTGTCCCTGTGAAACCACAGGCGTTTGGGCAACTTTCACTATAGAATACATTTGCATATTGTGAATACAAAAAAGAGCTACTGTCTCAAGCACACTTCCAGCCTGTCCCTCCTTCCACCTACAAGTTAGGGTTCTGCTCTTGACGAACCTAAAAGCTAAGCCACAAGTATCACAATTACTCCAATGATATGAGAATTTTTCAAAGCTAGTCTTGAACTTCCCAGCTAACTTTATATATATATGTTTTTTTCAAGTTGTCCTCACTGTTCAATAAAAAAGTGGGAATCGGGTCTCAGACTTATTAGGAGCTATGGTAATAACATTTCAACCAAATGCTCCTAAAAGCTGGCAATTTTCCTAATACCCGGGACTTAACAGATGCTCCTCAGAGACATGATTAGGAGGGAGAGAACATGTGGCATCAGAGATCAATGCCAAAACTGCTGTCCTATAAAACTAAGAATAAACTTAAAAATAAGAGGACTGACAACAGCCCTCTTAAGGCTGAGGAACCCCCCAGCCTCAAAAAACCTACAAACAAAAGAAAGAAACACTAGACCTAAAAATCTAGCTATTCTACCTGTCGTTTTCCTCACACAAGCAGCTCGCTGCAACTCCCGCCACGCGGTCCAAATACCTAGAGGGAAAATGGCTGCCCCTTTGCCAACAAATTTTGGTGCCAAGAACAACAGCCGCTGCAAAAAGGAGGCCTCAGCAGACCGACAGAGCCCGAAGGCCTTACCTGCAGGGGCAAAAGCCACGCAGCCTGCTCCTACCGCCTTGAATTCATCCGATCCTCTAGCCGCACTGCTGCGCCCGGCAGCCGCAGCAAGGACCGCTCAGCCTGTTCCACAGAGTAAAATTAAAATCCCGCAGCAATGGAGAGGCTCCGTCTCACACAGTGGCTGTACGGGTCCCGGAGCTCTCTCCCATACCGTCCAGGGAGAGAGATCCGCACCGGCGAATGCCTGCAGCAAGTGAAAATAACTGACAAGGAGGGAAGGCAGGAGCTGCTACTAATTTAAAGAGCCAGGCTCAAATTTAAAATTACTGTAAATATAAGAAAATTTGCTCCTAACAACTAAAGGGAACTAATCCCTGATTGCCAATTAACCAAAGGTAACTGAATTAAAAGTAAAATTAAAGGTAAAAATCAAAAGTAAAATCAGAATAGAATTTGTCACACTAAATGCTCCTTATCTGTTCCCCCAAGTGAGCCCAGAAGCTAGGCTCACTACGTCCTCATGCTGCATGGAGACTGGACACACTGGGGGCTGATGGGAGAGACCAGCAGGCTATATCCAGTGATGTCATGAGTTTGACATGCCCAGTCTCCAAGCTGCAGGAGGAGGTTCACTACCCAGAGGTTGAGGACTAAACTGGAGGAACGATAAGGAACCTGGCATTAGAGGCACATTTGCAGGACAGAGAAACCATTTAAATGTCAGCAATGTACAGCAGAGGCAGGGAGCCCAAGAATAGTGAAAGTAGTGTTACATGTGCACTAATAGCATAGTGCCCAAGTTTGATAGGGCACTATGGTGATGCTGCAAATGGGGTAAAGGGGGCTGCAGGCGGGACATGCAGTGGGGCAGCTGGGGCACAGGGTGGACTAGGCAGATGCCTAGGTGGCACAAAGGAAGGCAGAAACTGAAAAACAGCAAGACAGCAACTGACCAAGATCAAACATGCCCACGAGTGTGTGTCCCACAGTGTTCCAGGGGACAGTACCCAGCAGGTACCCCAAAGGGCACATAACATTGGCAGGCGGTGCCGGGGGGAAGCGTAGATGTCTATGTAGGCACCCCTACCCCAGACCCCACACCTACCGGCACACTGGATGGCCTGGGACTGCGCACCACTAGCACCACCGGCATAAGGGCATGTCAGCATGGTGGTGGAATGGTGCTGGTGGTGGAGGGGGCAGTGGCATCTGCCCACAGCAGACCAAGGCCAAGCCCTGTTTAGGTGGGTGGCGTGCAGTGCAACAGACAAGGTCTGTCTGAAGAACAGTCATGGTATCCCCAGGGAATGACTTGCCTCTTTGGCAACAGTTTGGTGCAGTACACACAGCCAGTGTGTTCAGGGGCAGAAGGTCACAGGTTCAAGTCTCAGCTATGGCTCCTGCAGACCATGTCCCTACATTTTACCCTACAGAGCACATACAACATAAACATGTGCACTCCCTAGAGCATTGGCCAACAGGGGCACAAACACCCACACCCACAGGCTCCACTATCCAAAGCCTCATGGAGAGTCAGGCTGTTGGGCCCGGCGTGGAGCAGCAGTTACCACTACTAGCACCTGCATACCTTAGCACTGTCATAAACATGGAAACACCCTCCACATATATCAAAAAGTTGCTATGATTAATTTCAGATAACAAATCCTAAATTAAATACAATTTGTTAACAGAGATTCATCATAGCAACCTTTCTGATATATGTGGAGTGTGTTTCCTTTTTTTTTCTGACAGTGTTACCACCCCGGAGAGTGACCCTAACAGTATTGAATACCTTAGCAATGCCTGCACTGTGCTCAGGACTGGTGTGGAGGGCAGGGCTGCCAACCACCTCTATCTTTGCACAATGCTGAAATAGGTGTGGGAGTGTGTGTATGTCTATCCAGTGTTTTGTAGCTGCCTACACCTTACTGAGCCCACTGTTTCCAGCATTAGCCTGCCAATGTGCATAATGAGGAGCAAGGTATTGTGGGTATGGCCCGGGCAGGATGCATTTGCACAGGGCATAGGGCAATGGCTGGGACATTGTAGTGCCCGACCACCACCTACACGGACAGGGTGGAGGTCACTCTCACCCTGACTGAGCAGTGACCATGGCATATCTAGGTTCCCACATAGTGCTATGCAGCGTTTCTAGAATGTAAGCACAAACACCAAGCAGGTATGTTAGTGATTGGGCCCCAGAAAAAGGAACTCACAGATATCACTTCTGGGTGCACATAGTTCCTCTAGGAACATGCATTATGTACTCGCTAGAAGACTGTCTGCAGTTAGCATGTGTATGGCTGGAACACCTTGCAGGGTGCAGACTGACTGTGCCCTTTGCTGGTGAATGTCAGATTGGGGGGCGGGGGCAGCTGAGCTTTTCTAGGCCTACTGGCTGTCTGCCAGTGCCCTATGTGATATGTACAGATCTACATTGACTGCCCTGGAGGGCGCCCTTTCCCCAGCAGGACTGGGGTTGATGGTCCCATAGCCCTTCATCATGTCCCCCCTACTGCCTCCATTGCAAACATGTAGAGTGTGGTTCTGTGGGTGGCAGATCCTGTCCCCCACCCTGATCCAGAGAGGGCAGGTTGGTAGGTGTTGCTACATAATTCGCATGTGGGTCCAGACCTCCCCCTGCTCTTATAACCATGTGACCATGGCAACCACACAAGATATGCACTATTCTGGATGTGTCATAGTCCAGAAGGGCTAGACATGACTGGGGAATACAGATGGACACAGGAGTATCCTAGGTGTGTCTGCAAGGACTACCTGTCACCAACTGGCACTGATGGGGACCTGCAGCACATCCTATCTCAGCCAAGCCGGGTACTGCGGACCTGGTGCTGGGCACCCCACCTCACCCTCAGGGTGAGCACAGGAACCACACAATGTCACGGTCTGTAGTTACTCTGTGCCAGTAACACACATGGTCAGTTCCCCAGGCTGTAGAGGCGCATACCCCATCCTGTGATCAGATGTAGACTGCTGTTCTGCATGTGCATTGCATCATGGGTACTGGTGGGTTTACCCTATCCTGGTAACCACAGCAGACATTTCATGCGGTGACCTTCAGTCATTCTATAGCCAGCCAGTGCTGTGATAATTGCTATAGAGGTGTAGCCCACTGGTTAATACAATGACTGCTGAGCCAGAGGCCATGGGTTTGATCCTTCAGAGGTTTCATCTAATAAGGCTGTCTGAAGCAATCCCTTTGTCTGCCTGTAACAGTCAGACACATCTCTACAATCTGTGCTGCCAGCAAATACACCCTCACCTCAGTGCCATAACCTAAGTTGCCTCATAAGGCGCCCTATAGGGCACATTATAAAGTACCTTTGCGGACAAGGCACTTTATAATGTACCCTATAGGGCGCCTTATGAGGCAACGGCACTGAGGTGAGGGTGTATTTGCTGGCAGCACAGATTGTAGAGATGTGTCTGACTGTTACAGGCAGGCAAAGGGATTGCCTCAGACAGCCTTATTAGATGAGATCTCTGAGGGATGGAACCCATGACCTCTGGCTTAGCAGTCCTTGTATTAACCAGTGGGCTACACCTCTATAGCTTTTATCACAGCGCTGGCACGAAATTAAGGTTACCGTGTGATAACAAGCCAAGGCGCCCTCTATCACGTGATAAACAGCCATTGCTACACTGACACCGGATCGCCCACTTCCTTATATAGCAATCCTCACGTTATCGCTGCACGTAGCGCCGGTAACACTATCGCAGTTTAGTAAACATACCCCTTGGTTTTAGGGGCTCTGTCCTGTCCTGGTTTTCTCTTATCTCTCCAATCACTCCTTCAGTGTTTGTTTTATGTTATATTACTTTGTTCTAGTGGTTCCTTCTCTATCTCTATCCCACTATCAGTAGGTGTTCCCCAAGAGTCCGTTCTGGGCCCTCTCCTTTTCTCTTTCTACACCCAGCCCCTTGGTGCTCTCACCTCCTCCCATGGATTTCAGTATCACTTTTATGCTGATAATTCTCAGATCTATCTTTCTACACCTGATATTCCTCTAACACTGCAGGCCATATCTCTGCCTGTCTCTCTGACATCGCTACCTGGATGTCTCACCACCATTTGAAAGAACAAAACCAAACTTCTTATCTTTCCTCCTAAACCTTCCTCTCCCCTTCTTCCTTTCTCTATCTCTGTTGATAACACTCTTCTACTTCCTGTTTCCTCAGCCCTTAACATTGGTGTCATTTTTTATTCCTCCTTGTCCTTCTCCTCACATATCCAACAGAAAGCTACAACCTGCCGTTTCTTTCTCTATAACATTAACACAATTGCCCCTTCCTCTCTGAACACACTACTAAAATACTTGTCCACTCTCTAATTACTTCCTGTCTCGACTATTGCAATCTCCTTCTTGCTGGTCTCACTCTGAGTCATCCTTCAATCTATTCAAAACTCTGCTGCATGGCTAATCTTTCGCCAGCCTCAATTTACTCTTATAATCCCTCTTCTCAAGTCACTTCGTTGGCTTCCTTTTCGTTTCCGTATCTAATTCAAAGGTCTCCTTCTTTCCTTTAAATGCCTTCATTCTTATGCTCCTCACTATCTTTCCTCTCTTCTCTCCACCTACACCTCTCCTTGTGAACTCTGCTCTTCTACTGGCTTACTCCTCTCTTTGTCCTTTTCTTCCAGACTTTGATCCTTTCACCTTGCTGCTCTTTATGCCTAGAACAAACTTCCTGAGTCTGTATGTCAGGCTTCATCTCTGCCCCTTTTCAAATCTATGCTAAAGGCTCACCTCTTTGAGGCTGCCTTTGGATCCTGATCCCATGTGTCTTCCTGACCTTACCTATTCTATCCTTATTCCTAACTTTTGTCTTGTCTTTCTTGATTAGATTTTAAGCTCTAAAGAGTAGGGACTGTCTCTATCTGTGTTTGTGCAGCGCTGTGTACACCTTGTAGTAGTGTTTTATAAATGTTTAACAGTAGTAGTACTAGTACATTGATAAGGAGGCAATGGAAGGTTAAGTGACCTGCCTAAGACCACAAGGAATGCTATTGGGAATCAAACCCTGGTCTTTTGGTCCCCAAGCCAGTATGCTAATCATTAAGTTACTCCTCCACTGTACTTAATGATAATCTGTATTCTAAGTATGTGACCAAGGCCAGGTATTCAGTTAGCATGGAGTTTCTATGTAGGGATCTGTAGTAATCCAGCTTGTTTAGTTTTCCAAATACGTAGGTTTATCTATATTCTAGGGCCCACTGCAATATTTACAGTGCTACTATGTTCTGAGTAGGCTCCTTGTGTTAGAAGTTGATATACTATGATATGACAGATCTTTCCCTATAGGTCCTGAGTGATTGTCATAGAGTTTTGTATTACTTCACAATATACAAAGTACTGGTGAGGGTTTATATTGCTATTACTGAGATAACATCAGAATCAGAAATTATTTCCCCATATCCCTGCTTGGCATTGACCAGAAATGTTTTGCTAAGGTGCTGGCTAACCATCTGCAGCCCCTACTCCCTAAACTAATGCATTGTAATCAATCGGGTTTTATAACTAGGTGGCAGTGTTCAGATAATGTCCGTAAGATTCTTAATTTAATTGAAGGGGTGCGGCGCAGAGGAACACCCACGGTGCTTCTAATAGTTGATGCTGAAAAAGCTTTTGATAGGGTATATTGGCCCCATTTTTTCAAGGTATTGGAGAAGGTGGAACTTGGGGGATCCTTTCAACAGTGGATTAAAGTACTGTATACTGTTTGAAGATTAATGCAGCTTACTCCTCACCCTTTACATTACAGAGGGGCGCCCGTCAGGGGTGTCTGTTGTGACCTCTCTTATTTGTTCTGGCTATGCAGCCTCTTACTCAGCGCATTCACTTCTGTTTGGACATAGTGGGGATGGGGGTGCTCTACCAGAATATAAATTATGTTTGCAGATAATTTATTGTTTACTCTCACAGACCCAGTGCATTCTTTTTTTGGGGTGGGGGAGGAGTTAGAGTGGTTTGGCCAGATATCAGGGTTTAAGATGAATGCCTCCAAATCAGAGATACTTGACATCTCCTCATCCCCTGAGGATAGGAGGATAATTCAAGTCAACTTCCCTTTTCGCTGGGCAAAGTCTCATATTCCCTATCTTAGGGTTTGTCTCGCTATGGAGAGCTATCTGTGGGGATCTCCAACAGTGGAAGAAGATTAGTCTGTTGTGGTTTGGCCAAATCAACAGCATAAAAATGATGGTGTTGCCTAGATTTTTGTATCTTTTTAATACTCTTCCAGTGTGGATCCCTGAGTGTCAGTTTCAGCAGTGGCAGAGTGAACTAACCTATAAGTGCTCTCAGATAGCGTGGAGGATTTTATTTGGGGCCCAGGGAGAGGGGAGCCAGGCAATGCCAGACCTTAGGAGATATTATGATGCAACCTACTTTGGGCAGCAGTGGAATGGCTGGCGAATGAATGGAAGGAGTGGGTTCGGTTGGAGCAAGCTTTGGTGGGGGATTGTCCCTTGAGGTATTTTATGTGGAGAGGGAGTGAGGGGCTGGGGAGGCAAATTAATATCCCCTAGGTGGGCCTGACTCTGAGACTGTGGGAGAGGCAGCAGCGCAGACGTTTTGGTGAGCAAAGGGTCTTTCGTTTGACGCCCTTTCATTTTAATCCACATTTTCCCCCCAAGGCTCCTGGATAGAAACTACAAGTGGTGGGAAGAACAGGATCTTTGGAACCTAGGGCATTTTGGAAGGAAGGTAAAATTGTTCCCTATGCATTTGTACACAGTCTGACTGAAACCGACCGATTTCAGTATTTGCAGGCGTGCCATTACTTGAAAGAGGTTTCCCGCATGGGTTGGGGGCATGAGGAGAATAAGTTGAAGTTTTCGGTGTAGGGTCAATGAAGGGCTGTCTTTCAAGATTGTATCAGACCCTAGGGAAAGGGATGCTGGTGAAACCCCCACACCAAGCCCAAGGGAAGGCAGATTTGGAGGTGGTGTGGGATGAGCAGGCGGTCTACTTAATTGAAAATAACTACAAATTGTGTTATAGGTGGTATTACACCCCCTAGAAACGGCAGAAACTGGGTCTGGGGGATGGGGGTTGATGGGAAGAGTGTGGGGAGCAGGGAACGTTTATGCATGTGTGGTGGGAGTGCTCCCTGGGAGTACCCTTTTGGAAAGGGGTTTTTGATATTTTTAGCCAAGTGATGGGGCAGGGTGTCTCCTGATGCAGCAGTGGCTTAATGGAATAAGTGGTTGGGGGATAGTTGAGTGGGAGAGAGGTCTCGGACCTGCTACCAATTTATTACAACGAGGCTTGCCTTGGCTCAATACTTGAGGCACACCCAGGTCCCCTCGGGGTAGTTTTTCCAAATGGGTTAGTTTTGCGCATACTATAAGAACATAAGATATGCCATACTGGGTCAGACCAAGGTCCATCAAGCCAAATATCCTGTTTCCAACAGTGGCGAATCCAGGTCATATGTACCTAGCAGTTTCCCCAAAAGACACAGGTTCCACAATGCTTGTACTGGGTCAAGCATTGATATCATGGGTCCCTTCTTAATAATGGTTTATGGACCTTTCCTCCAGGAACTTGTCCAAGCCTTTTTTAAACCCAGTTACACTAACAGCCTTTACTACATCCTCCGGTAACAAATTCCAAAGTTTGATTACACGTTGAGTGAAAAAATATTTTTTTTTATTAGTCTTAAATAGTTTACCCTGTAGCTTCATTGCATGCCCCCTAGTCTTTCTATATTCTGATAACGTAAACAATCGATCTACGTTTAACCGTTCCACTCCATTCATTAATTTATAGACTTCTATCATATCTCCCTTCAGCCGTCTCTTTTCCAGGTTAAAGAGCCTTAACCTTTTTAGCTTTTCTTCATAGGGGTATCCTTCATCCCCTTTACCATTTTGGTGGCTCTTCTCTGAACCTTTTCTAATAATGCTATATCCTTTTTAAGACGTGGCAACTAGAATTTCACATAATATTCAAGGTGCGGTCTCACCATGGAACGATAAAGAGGCATTATAATATCATTTGTTTTATTTTCCATTCCTTTCCTTATGATACCTAGCATTCTATTTGCTCTCTTGGCCGCTGCTGCACACTGGGCCAAAGATTTTAACATGTCATCCACAATGACACCTAAATCTTTTTCCTGGCTGGTGGTTCCTAATGTGGAACCTTGTATCGTGTAACCATAGTTTGGGTTGTTCTTCCCTAGGTGCATAACTTTGCACTTGTCCACATTAAACTTCATCTGCCAATTGGATGCCCTGTCTTCCAATTTATCAAGATCCTCTTGCAATTTTTCACAATCCTCTTGGGTTTTAACAACTTTAAATAGTTTTGTGCATCTGCAAATTTGATAACCTCACTCGTTATTCCCTTTTCCAGGTCATTTATGAATATGTCATAAAGCAACGGACCCAGCACAGATCCCTGGGGTACACCACTATTCACCATTCTCTATTGGGAAAATTGGTCACTTAGCCCTACCCTCTGCTTTCTATCTTTTAACCAGTTCCTGATCCACAATAATACACTGCCTCCTATCCCATGACTTTAGTTTTGCCAAATGTCTATGATGAGGGACCTTGTCAAAGGCTTTCTGAAAGTCCAAATACACAATATCAACCGACTCACCTTTGTCTACCTGTTTATTCACAGCTTCAAAAAAACATAACAGATTAGTAAGACAAGATATTCCTTGTCTAAAGCCATGTTGGCTGTCTCCCATTAAGCCATGACTATCTACATGTTCAGCAATTTTGTTCTTTATGATGGTTTCTACCATTTTTCCCGGTACTGACATCAGGCTCACCGGTCTGTAGTTTCCCGGATCACCCCTGGAACCCTTTTTAAAAATTGGCGTTACGTTCACCATCCTCCAATCTTCAGGTATTACAGATGATTGTAATGATAGTTCACAGATTACTAATAGCAGGTCTGCAATCTCATATTTCAGTTCTTTCAACACGCTTGGATGTATATCATCCGGCCCAGGTGATTTGCTACTCTTCAGTTTATCTAATAGTTGTAATACATCTTCCCGATGTATCGATATTTCCTTCAATTCTTCCGCATCTTTAAATACCACTTCAGTCATGGGTAAAAAGTCTTATTACGCGTTTTTGCTTCCGCAGCAAGGTTCTTCTCATATTCTCCCTTTACCTGCCTTATCAATGCCTTGCATTTAATTTCCAGTGCTTGTGCTGTTTCCAGGTTTCGTCATTTGGCTCTTTTTTCCATTCCTGAAAGATGTTTTTTTGGCAACAGCAGCCTCTCTGACCTCACCTTTAAACCATACTAGCAGTTTTTTGGACTTCCTTCCACTTTTCTTAAAGCGTGGAATACAGCTGGTCTGGGCTTCCAAGATAGTAGTTTTCAACAACACCCAAGCTTGATGGAAGTCTTTAAACTATGCAACTGCTCCTTTTAGTTTTTTCTTAACTATTTTCCTCATTTTATCATAGTCTCCCTTTCGAAGACTATGGCAGTCGTGAACCTCACTTCTAAGCCAGAGTATGTGGAGTATGATCTTAGGCTCTCAAATTTACTTCTAATTCTCAACATGATACTTGCATCATGCCAAAGAGAGCTTCCTTCTGGAGTTCATAAAATGTAACAGGTATGGGTAGTTTGTCAAGATGTGCTTGGAAATTGTTTTTTATCAAGCCTGTATTTCTGTATCTTTTTGCCACAGTTTCTTCATCTCTGACTGCATTTCTTGGTATTTCAGGATCTTCTGCCTCTCCATGCAACTCACAGAATAATCACTCAGTACCAACACTTCTATTATCAATGCTGTTCTGGTTTTCTTCTCCTTGTCCATTATGTCAAGTTTCCTGGCATCCAGTTTCTTATCTATTGGAATGGGAATGTCCCAGGTGATCATAACCTCTTCATTCTCTGTTATTCTTTTAGGTCATGATCCCAATGCTTTTCAGGAACAGCGATGTTGTAGTGTTTACAGAGTTTCCAGTGGAGGAGGCGTGCTACTTTGTTGTGCCTTTCGGTATAGACATTTTCTGCCATCAGAACTTCACAGCCTGCTATAAGGTGAGTCACTGTTTCCAGTTGTTTCTTACAGAATTGACATATATCTGTTTTGCCAGTTTTTTCAATACTTGCCATAAACCATCTTGTCCATAATCCGCTGTCTTGGGCTGTAATTATCAATCTTTCATCTTTCGGTTTCAGTCCACCTCTCCTTAACAATTCATGTGTCTGTTCTTGAGTGAGAAAAGGTTCTTGGAGTAACACTTTGTATTTTCTACTGTATTTGTGCATTTTCCACTTGTTTTTCCTCGTCTGCTGATCTAATTCTTTGAAGAGTTTTTTCTCTTGTTTTGCAAATTCTGTTACTTCCTTTCCTGTGCATGACTGTGAATTCTCACTCATTCCTTCTAATTGTCAGAACGCTTGGCCAAGTTTGATGATGGATACAGATTCTGGATGTTTACTTTCATATCTCAACACTTTTTGCGCATTTGGATCCGAAGATGCTATCAGGTAGGCCTGGAGGCCTATGATACTAGCTCTGTAGCACTGTTCCCTCTAAGCTGTGCACGTGTGCGCGTGCACACACCTCGCCGAGCGAGTGCGCATACTTTACAACAGAGCACACAAAAATTACGGTTCTGATTCTGATAGAAAACAACAGGCGTCTTAAAATTTGTAATTACTAAAAATTTTCCACTTCATTTAGTAATCGTCTATTTTCATTTAATTTGATTAAAATCAATGTTGTGTACATACTATATTCTGACATGTAGTCAAATTTTAAAGTATATAACTCCGAGTGTCGTTATGTGGCGCACAAAAATTTAACCTTCCTTCAAAAGCTGCACAGCTTATATTTTATGCGCACACAGCCTACAGAAAATTAGAGGGAACATTGCTCTGTAGGTGTAATAAATCTCTATAAGTCCTAGCTCTCCTTCAGCTCTAGGAATGTACAGTCTCAGCATACATGATTCTTATAAATTACTTCATGAGCATGGAGGAGTTTTGTTGTTCGCACATCCAGTTTTTCAAGATCTTTATGAGGCCAGTCCAACCCCAAAGCTGTATGAGAGAACAGGAATTGCCAGCTGATTGATGGCTTGTATCTTATTCCGTGATATTAACGCACTTTTCAATAACAATTTTAATCTCCTGTAATATTCTTTACTGATCTTCTCTCTCAATAGTTTCTGCTCGAGTCTCATTCCTTCCTCTATTCCAAGATACTTATATATGTCTTCCCGTTCAAGGTCCTTGATGTCACAGCCCTCACAAGGGAAATGTTTTCAGTTGTGCTCAATTTTCCTCTGAAAAAGGTTGCCTTAGCACACTTGTCAAGGCCAAAATTCATCCCGATGTCATCAGAAAAGCTTTTCACCACACAAAGTTGCTCTGCTAATTGTTGGTCTCTGGAACTGTAGAGCTTCAGATCATCTATAAATAGTAGATGGGAAGTTACTTCTGGGTTGTTACCATCTTTAGGATTCAGGCTAAATCCATATCCCAAAGAGTTTATGAGAGCACTCATTGGATTAAGCACCAAACAAAACAGAAGTGGCAACAGGGAATCTCCCTGAAATATTCCTTGCTGGATCTTAATGTAAGGAATGATGTACTGACCATGTTCATATCTCAAAAAGAGTGTGGTTTGCCACATTGTCATAATGAACTTAATGTATTCTATCAAGCCAGGGTTTATTTTATACGGTTCAAGGCAATGTATTATTCAAGAGTGTAGGATGTTGTCAAAAGCTTTCTTATAATTATGCTATACTGAGTTTTCTGCTTTTCTTAGCACTGGTCATAATGGCCTTATTCAACATTAACTGGTCTTTGATTCCATATGCTCCCCTCTTATTGCCCTTTTGCTCTAGCACCATGATGTTATTGAGCTGTGATTGTATATTCTGTCTGCATCTATCATAGTGAACAGCTTATAGATTATAGGTAAACAGGTTATTGGTCTATAATTTTTAGGAATGTTACTCGGGTCTCCCTTCAGAAGGAGAAACGTTCTTCCTGTAATAAGCCATTCCAGTGTTAAGTCCAGCTGCTCAAACAATTGATTTTTGAAGTTTGCCAGGTCTTGGTGGAGTGATGTTAACTGTTTGAGCCAAAAGTTGGCTACTCCATCTGGGCCAGGGCCCTTCCAGTTTTGGGCTCGTTTTAACCTGCTTTCCAATTCTTTCTTTGTTACTACAGACCATTCCATAGGTTTGATGTTTGAGTTTTCTAAATGCTCCTGTATGCAGGGTAACCATTCTGCTTCTTGATTGTGCTGTATAGGGTCCTTATATAGCTTTCTCCAGAAGATTTTCGTTTCAGCTGTGGTTGGTGGTGCTTTTACCAGACTAATGCTCTTTCCCAATTTCTGTAGAATTGTTTTAGGTTCTCTCTAAATAGTTTATTATGATAGTTTTCTCTCCTGTTTTCTTCATATCTTTGAAGTTTTTGCGTTTCTGCTGCTATTTTCAGTTTATTGTTGGTTGGAACATATAAATTTCAAGGCATCTTCTGTTAATGCAACATGCTTCAGCTTGATGTCTTGGATCTTCTGTAATATCTTTGATGATCTTAATCCTTTTAGGTACCCATCTTTCGGGGATACCTCTGCACTCAATGATTGTATTTTTCCTTCGATACGCTTTTTCCAAGGAGGAAATATTGTTGTTCTCTTTTTCTTCTGGTCCTGCACTTTAGTTGGTAGTATTCTTGCTGTAATAATTTTAGCTGCACAATATTGTATTTGATTAATTTCGGTGATGTCAATAAATGGTCCCTTTATACTGGAATTGTTTATCTTAATTATCATACTTCTAACCTTAGGTGTTAAAATTAGCTTGGGTAATCTTTCCCTTGCTGGGAACACAGCATACTGTATTCATCTCTTTCCATATAGACTAGGAGTTCTGTCTTGAATTCCTCCACCTATGAGTCTTTCTCCTCTGTTGCTTCTACCTCCTTTTTTTCTTCCTCTTCAGTAAATTTGTTGACCCTTCCTTTATTCAGCTCACGCTCCTGCAGTTTCAGATCTCTCAACTCCATCTCTCCCTCAACCTCTCTTTCCTTTTCTGTGGCTTCCTTTCTTCTGGTATTCTCACCTAGGTCCCCTCCTCCCTGTCTTTGTCCACGGAATCCCTCAGTTGCTTCAAGATGTTATCATTCACATACGTCTTTTCTTTGATCTTTAAAATTAAAGATCTTAAATTTACATCTGTTATTTTTTGCATCTTTTCTAATGGCAATTTTCCTCTTTCAGCTTTTGGCGGACTCTCTTTGTATACCCTCTTGATTTAATTATAGGGTTTGTAGCATAAAAGTAGCAGTACATTATCTTCTCTTTATCTGCAGAATTCCACTTAACTATAGTTACTCCTCTTAACTTTTTAATTAATTTCTGTGGTTTATCTCCTGCCACTGGGATCCATGAACAGGATCACCATGGCTTTTATCTGTGGCAGGGATATTAACTGCATCTGCAGCACTTGCACTATTGCAACCACCATCATTAGCCCTAGTGCGTAAGATACAAGTGGGCACCTTTTTATCCTGGGTGACATGCGGCCAGTATGTATTTTTCTTCTTCGTTCCTATCATACAGTAATTGCAGTGTCGTGTTGCTGAGATTTGGTATAGATGTTATACAATGGGGTCACCATGTGAAGGTACTCAGCAAGACTTGAGGATGGAACTTTATTCTCTTCCCCTAAGAGATATACATCAATTCAACAGCTGCTGCACACCCCTTTGATCCCTCTATGAGTCTGGTGGTGAAGGAAGTTCTCTATATTCCGGGGGTGGTCAAACTTACAGCCATGCGAAAACTAACCTTACCTGTCTTCAGTGTGGGCCCCTTTTGAGACCCGGTGTGCTTCCGAATGGGGAAGGGGGGAGGGGATGGAGGTCTCAGCGAAGTGTTGAGTAGCTAGGGTTGATTGCTGGACAGTGAATTGGGGGAGTTTTGATTTGAGTATTGATGCGTGGATGTGGTTCCTCTATGGGTTTCCCTGGAGATCAAGAATGATGTGTCTGTTCTATCTCCCTTATGTTTCATATTCTTTTACGGATAATTTCTCTTCCCTGTGACTGGATGGGTGGGGGGATTCATATGTTTTTTCTTGAGGGTCTGGATGCTGTGTCCATTCCTTTGTTACTGGCTTGTTACATTGATGACTGTGGCGTCCAGATTGTTGTATTTGCACTGTTGATTATTAATAAAAATTTTAAATGATAAAAAAAAAGAATCTGAAATTATTTTTTGTATGTTGAGTTCAATGGGGAAATGTCCTCTGCACCTATTGTTGGGAAAAGGGTTATTTCAGAAGCCCTATTTATAATTTTGATGTCTAAAAGTGGACATGGAGATGTCCAAAGTCTGGAGACACCCCCAGAGCCATTTTAGAAGCCAGCTCTGTGGATGTCCCTGGAGCAAGGATGTCCAAGTCTGAACAGGACGTGGAGTAAGAATGTCTGAGGTGTATTGTTAGATAGACATCTGGAGGGTGTGGAGAAGAAGGTCTGCTCATGTCTCCTATAGTTGCCATGTCAATAACAAACACTGACAGAGAAAGCGTAGCTACTCACCTGTAACAGGTGTTCTCCAGGAGCAGCAGGAATAAGTCCTCACTTATGGGTGATGTTGGCACCGACGGAGCTCACGCGGAGCAATTCCCCAGCTTTCAAAGAAAGCCTTTGGGATTGCTGCCATGCATGTATGGCCCTCTTCCCACCCAAGGGTGCCATCTTGCTCAGTCAGGTTCCATAACTAGAGCCCTACTAAGCAGATGGCAAGGGAAGGGTAAAAATAGCAACTCTCAAGGGGAGGTGGGAGGGTAGTGAGGACTGATTCCTGCTGTCCCTGGAGAAGACCTGTTACAGGTGAGTAACTATGCTTTATCCAGGAACAAGCAGGAAATCAGTCCTCACTTATGGGACTCCCCAGCTACAGGCTACTGAAACCTGTAAGCAAAAGCGCCTCTGCGAAGCCGTGAGCAGATGTCAACGATCCGAAGGAAGCCCGAGTCCTTGGGTCCACGGGGACAAGCTCCTCGTAGTCACAGAAGGATTGGAGGGCAGGAGTTGCTTATACCCCAAACAGATTACAGGGTACAGCCTGGCTGAAGGCACTGTCCCGGTGGGACTCCCTCGCCAGGCAGAAATGCAAAGCAAAGATATTCGCTGAAGACCAGGTTGCAGCCCGGCAAATGTCTGTCAGAAGCACTGAGCGCAGCGAAGCCACTGACGCTGCCTTGACACGGACACCGTGCGTGATGACTTGCCAATCCAGCAAGGCCCCAGCCTTTGCCTGAGCGAAAGTGATGCAGTCCGCCACCCAGATGGAGAGAGTGCGCTTGGTGACTGCAAGCCCCAGATAGTTAGGATCGTAGGCGATGAAGAGCCGGTCGGACTTGCAATGACCTTGGGTCTGCTGCAGGTAGAAGGTGAGAGCTCTCTTGCAGTCGAGCGTATACAAGATCGCCGATGCCTGGTCGGTGTGAGGTCTCTGAAAGAAAATCGGTAAGACTATCTCTTGGGTTGAGATAGAAATCTGAGACAACTTTCGGTAGGAACCTGGGGTGGGTACGGAGGACCACCCTGTTCCCATAGAAACTGGTGTAGGGAACCACAGCCATGAGAGCTTGCAGTTCGGTGACTCGCCAAGCTGAGGTCAGCACCACCAGGAAGACTACCTTCCAAGAGAGATGCCGAAATGAGCACATTGCGATCGGCTCGAAGGACAGCTGCGTCAGCTGCATGAGCACAATGTTCAGGTCCCTCTATGCTGGCTGAATGGAGGGCTTGGAAAGCAAGAGGCCCCGCATGAAGTGGGAGACCAGAGGCTGGCCCGAAAGAGGTTTACCCTCGACGGGGAAGTGATTGGCTGAAATGGCGCTCAGGTGAACCCTGACCGAATTGGATTTCAGCCCCACCTGCGAGAGGTGGAGGAGGTACTGGAGAACCCACCGGGTGGAGCAGAAGACTGGATCAATCTGGAGCTCGGAGCACCAGACCGAGAAGTGCCGCCACTTGAGGGCGTAGGCCCGTCTCGTCGAGTCCTTCCTCGACGCGAGCAGGACTTCCTAGATCTCCTCTGGGAGGTGCAGCGAGGCTAAAGAGACCCATTCAGCAGCCAAGCTGTTAGGGATAGCAAGTCCAGGTTCAGGTGAAGAACCCGTCCCTCCTCCTGTGTCAGCAGACCCAGAGCACTGCCCAGGGGGACCGGAGACGCTGACGAGAGTTGGAGTAGAAGTGGAAAACAAGGCTGTCGAGCCCACGAGGGAGCCACGAGAATCACTGAGGCTCAGTCCCTCTGAATCTTGTGGAGGGTCCTTGCAATGAAAGGAGTAGGGGGGAACGCATATAGAAGCCTGGAGGTCCAGTTCAGGAGGAACGCATCCGGGGCTACTCTGCTCGGGTGCGGTATCAGCCCGCAAAAGTGGGGAAGCTGTGCTTTCACTGGACTGGCGAACAGGTCTATGGACGGAGTCCCCCAGTGATGAAACAAGTAAAGAACCACCTCTGGACTCAGACGCCACTTGTGCCGGCGGAGAAGCCTGTTGAGCCTGTCTGTGAGGACATTGTCTTGGCCCGGGATGTAGACAACTCTTAGTCATGCTACGGCGTACGGCGAAGGAGCAGAGGAGGACTTGTTTATGTAGAACAACGCAACCTTGTTGTCAGTCTGCACGAGCACCGACTTACCTTGCAAATGGTACTCAAAGACCTTCAGGGCCAACCGGACCGCTCAAAGTTCGAGCAGTTTGATCTGCTGCCGAGATTCCTCAGGTGACCACTGTCCCTGGGTACGGAGGTTGTCGCAGTGGGCTCCTCAGCCCGATAGTGAGTCATCCGTCGTCAAGATGAGCTCATGTTGCAGAGTCTGGAAGGGCATGTCTCGAAGAAGGCGCAGGGGATTCTGCCACCAATCCAGGGAATGGGTTGAGGCTGCGTGAGACAGAGATGGGATCCTGGAGCCAGCCCGAGGCTGGGACCAATGTGCTCTGAGGCACCATTGAGCTGCTTGCATATGCTTGCGAGCATGGGCAACGACATGCATGGTCGAGGCCATGTGCAGCTGAAGGCGCAGCATGGCCCGCGCCGAGACCCTGGACCAGCTTTGGACCTTGGCACCCAAAGCACAGAGGTGATCCACGTGTACTCGAGTGAGGAAGGTGGTTGCCCGTTCCGTGTAGAGCAGAGTGCCAATGAACTCCAGTGCCTGGAGTAGTTGATTAGGAAACCAAGGCGCTCAAGGAGGACTGTGCACGACGCTGAGAAGCGAACCTCCTCTGCTTATGCGCCCATGATGAGCCAGTCATCTAGGTAAGGGTAGACGGATATGCCTTGCAGCCGAAGGTGAGCTGTGGCCGCTGACTGGCATTTTGTGAAGACTCGCAGGGCAGATGCAAGCCCGAAAGGGAGCACTCTGTACTGGAAGTGATCCCCCTGCATCTTGAAATGCAGGTACTTCCTGTGCTTGGGATGGACAGGGATGTGGGCGTAAGTGTCTCTGAGATCCAAGGAGCATAGCCAATCGCCCTGCTGGAGGAAGGGCAGCAGGACGCCAAGCGATAGCATTCTGAACTTCTCCCACACCAGGAATTTGTTTAGGTTCCTAAGATCGAAGATAAGGTGCAGGCCCCCCGTCCTCTTCGGAACGAGGAAGTAATGAGAGTAAAAACCTGACCTCGGAGGTGTGGCGGGACCCTTTCGACCACCTGTTGACCGAGGAGGTTGTTCAATTTTTGCGGTAAGCAAGTCTGGTGCGAGGGAAGCCAAATAGGCTCCGCTGGGGAGGAAGGAGTCTGTACAGATGAAGACGATAACCATCCCAGACTACCTGGAGGACTCAGGTGTCCGATGTGATGGCCTCCCACTCGGGGGCAAAAAGGGACGACGTCCTCCCACTGGCAGCAGTGCTGCCAGGAGGCGAGAGGCTATGCATTTGGCATCAAAACCCAGGGGCTGGCTGGGGTGGTGCCGGTAGTTGGATCTTGGGCCCCTTAGGTTTCCGGTGACCCTGAGCTCCCCGTTTGCCTTGGCCACCGGGTGCCAGCACAGGGGCAGACGGATAGGGTGACTATCCCCGGTAAGGGAGCCCTTTCCTCTGGAAGAAGGGTTTCTTGCTATGCTGTTTCTTCCGGCGAAGTGAAGAGGTTTTCAGAGAGAGACGGGTGCAGGTCACGAACTCTGTCTCAATCTCCACTGCCTTGTCCTCCATTGGCCGAGGCAGGGAACATCCAAGAGTTTCTCTTGGACCTATTGTTCCTGGTCTGAGGACTGGAGCCACGCTTGACACCAGGCTCCGATAACAGCCACTGCCACACGGGCAGAGGACTCAAACCAATCATATGCGGCGCGGGAAAGGTATTTTGAGCAGTCCGCGACTGATCTCAGGAGTGTCTGAAATCTGAGAAGGTGTTCACCTCTGAGGCCCGCGGAGAAACCGCTGAGCTCTTTAGCGAGGTTTTGAAGGAACATACCCATATATAGTTGGTAAGCCTGGATGCAGCATGCCAGCATGGATCCCTGGTAAGCCTTGAGCATCAAGAGAATGGGATTCTCTACCAGGCGGGACCGAAGTGTGCGACTTCGGGCTCTTCTGCTTCTGCATTGCAGATTCCACTACCATGGAGGTATGGGGAAGTTCGGTCTTTCGAAACCCAGGACCACTCTGGACTATGTACATGGCATCAAGTCTTTTGCTAACAATAGGGACCAAGGCGGGTGCTTCCCACATGAGGAGGAGCAGCCGGGTCAGGATGGATGGCACAGGGACCATGAGAGACTCCCTAGGGGGAGACTCATATTGAAAAATGTCAAGTTTCTTTGCCCTTGGCTCTTCCTCGGTCTGCGTTGGTAGATTGAGGGCCCGAGCCATATCCCGTACAAATACCAAGAAGGAGCTATCTTCGGGAGGTGACCGCCTTTGTGAGGTGGGCGGGGATGGGTCAGAAGGAAGGTCCCTAGGGGTGTGGGTTTCAGGAGATGTGTCCCCATCCGATTCCTAGGCCGAAAGGTCTGAGAAGGACTCAGAGTTCGGCTGATCCCCATGTCCGGAGTCTGAGGCCCGTTTCAGTCGGAGGCCCTGGAAGACCACTACCCCGAGGAATGGGACGGCGAGCAAGACCAGTGCCGAAGACCCTCACAAGGCCCATGGCTCTCAAGGGTTTCCAAGGCAGTTTTTGGGGCCACAGTCAAGGGACCCTTGGTCTCGAGGCGCAAGCCAACTGTGCTGGGCAAAAATGCCTGCTGGGCAGCTATGAAGGCAGAAACACTGTGCTCTAGTGCCAGCACTCGGGACTCACACTCAGGGGTGGGGCCCTGTAATGCTGACGCTGGGGTTACTGGGTCTGGCGTAGAAGAGGAGAGGGGGTCCTCGCCAGGACGACCCTCATGAGACTGAGTGCCATCACCAGAGGCCTCTGTATTCGTACGAGGTACCTTTCAAGACCGCTCCTTGCCCAACTCTCGGGAACACCGGGGATGGCAAAGGGAATGAGCACGAGACCACTCATGCTTATCCGGAGGCCCCGACAGCGAATTTGAGGTCTTCTTCTTCTTTTGCTGTTCCACCTCGGGAGAACCCTGGTCGGAGTGATGCCTGGGATGCGGAGTCACTGTGGGGGACCCCGCAAGTGGTGGATTGGTGGAGTGGGGCGCCACCAGGGACCCCGGGCTGCCTTATGGAAAATGTCATCTGACTTCTGTTTACGGCTTAGCAAGGCTTTAGCAGACATTTTCTTACAGAGTGAACAGAGCTCTGGGTTGTGGTCAGCTCCCAGGCACCACAGGCAAAAGTCATGTGTGTCCGTGAGTGACATATTTTTGAAGCATCTGTCATATTTTTTGAAGCCGGTGGCCATAGGGGCAAAAAGAGCCCCTGCAAGGTTGAAAGCCCTCGAGGCCAGCAGTCAAAAAAAGGTCGCGAAAAGGGCCCAAAGCAAGAAAAAGAAAAAAGGGAATCTTATGGCTCACAGCCGAAACGGGGGCGTTGGGGAGGATGGGAGAGGACCGGTGCAACCGGAAAAAAGGCCGGAGGGTCAGAATCGAAAAACATTTTTCTGAGGGATGAGGACATGCGTCCGAAGGGCTCCGCGGAAAAAGGGGGACTGAGCAAGATGGCACCCTTGGGCGGGAAGAGGACTACGCATGCGTGGCAGCAATCCCAAAGGCTTTTTTTGAAAGCTGGGGAATTGTTCCGTGAGGGCTCCGTCAGTGTCGATGTCACCCATAAGTGAGGACTGACTTCCTGCTTGTTCCTGGAGAATGAGGGCTCATGTTTTAGGTTTGCTATGCTGCTGGACATCCCCTTATGCGAGCTTGCATGAAATGGACATCCACGCTCCATGCTTTCCTAAGGGGGACGTTGTGATAAGGAAGCTTATCAGAGCCCTGAGAGTACTGCTAATAGAAAGGAATTTACATTAATCAAGGGACCTATTCTGGCAGGTCAGAGAAATAGAGCAGCCTGTTTCCCTAAAAGACAGCTTATTCCCAGCTGCAGTAACTTGCAGAAAGCCCCTAGTGGAGCTAAGGAGGAGAAGCATAAGCATAGTCTGAAAAACCTTTACGTCATGCCTAATCAGTCAGTGACCAGAGGAGAGTTTAAGCACCAACACCTGAGCACTGCAAGGGTGGAGTTGGAAGCTAAGGACTTTAAAGGCAGAACTGAATATTCAGAAGGCAGACCAGGGGAAGGACCGGCTCAGAGACCAGGGGAAGGACCGGCTCGGAGACCAAGGGAAGGACCAGCTCAGAGACCAGGGGAAGGACCAGCTCAGAGACGACAACCACAGCGACGAGAGAGAAGAAGAAGGTCCAAGAGAGAGAAGGCAAGAGGAACTCAGAGAGAGACGTGTACCTATAGAGATTCCTGTGATTCTGGTAGGAACTCTAAAGCAGCACCCTGTAAGCAGACAGGAGCAGCTAAGGAGAAAAGGAACACAAAGTCTTATGGGAAGAGGTATGGAGCCGAGGCCCTGAGGTCCAGTGATACAGACTGGAGGACAGGCCACAGAAGCACCCATGCTTACTGGCCAGGATACCTAAGGAGACAGCCCAAGGACAGTTGTGACTCAGGCATGAACTTTGATCCTTTAACTAACCTGGAGCAATGCAAACTGTTGAGAAACAGTGTCTCTCCCACTAGAGGCCAGTTATTGAAGCCCTCTATGCCAGATATTGAGATTGAGCCTATGCAATTGGAGGAACAAGGTACAAGTCCTGAGGGAGATGATTTTTGCATGGACTGTTCTTTGTGCAAGATTGATAGCCTAAAGAAATCCTCAAAGTAGGATTAAAACCATCAAAAGGAAATGTTCTAATTACTGGCTCCCCAGAAAGTTTTATATGGAAAGAAAGAGACTTTTGGGGAATGGAAATGAAAACACGTGTGCAGAGGAGGAAACCAGCTATTGATTAAAGCTTGTTATCCACCTGTTGATAGAGTAGAGCATTGCTCAAAGCCGTGCACATGTTGTATAATGAACTGCTTTGAATGTGAAAGAAGAACGCTGTTTGTAAAGAAGTTTTTCCTTTTGGGTTTATTCTCCAGCACTGCTGAGCAATTGTCAGCAATGACTGAAGGGAAGTGTTTTATTCTGTTGCTTGAAAAGACTCTGCAAGCTATTTGCTTGGAACTTTCAGTTGTGTCCTTTGCTTTGATTACAAACCTGGAAAAGTATAATGTGTGTGGAATAATTTACCCCATAAATAAACTCTATTTTGCCTTATACTCGACTCAACTACTACATTCTTATTTACCTCAAAGGCAAACACCATAGAACTGGACTACTATTACCACAATCCTTTGCGGCATAGATAGTCTGGATCTTTGCAAAAGGTGGTGTAGCTTTCATAACAAGCACCCCCTTTTACAGTGGCGTAGTTCTTGGATATACTTTTATATCAAGGATACCAGGGATTCAAAAGGATTTACAGCTGAAAGGAAAAAAAAAGCCTGTAAGCTAGAAGGTGGAAAGAGGAATTTCCCTTGACAACACCTGAAGAATAAAGAAGCTGATCCAGGAGCAGTTCCAGGAAGGAAAAGACCCTGTATGAGCCTGAATCATCACTGGGATAAGGTAAAAAGTACCTGGGCGTGACCAGTGGTGGAGTAGAAAGTGAATAGAGGGGCAGTTTAAAGAGAAAAAAAAAGTCACCTATTTGTAGGGTGCCGCTCTATGTGGGTTTTTTTCTGTTTTCCTTACAGGGTAGCCAAGAATGGATCCCAAGGAACTGGTGAGCTAGATGGCAGCTCTATTTGCCCGGCAACAGGAGGTCGCACAGCAGGCTCAGGACACAGTAATCAATGCCATGAGGGAGCAGCAGAAACCAGTGCTCGATCTGGTGGAAGCATTAGTTGCACTACGCACCCAAGGAGGAGCTGATTCATCACCAGCAGTGGCACCTGTTTCTCCTCATGGGGACTATGTGGGACTCTGCCAGGGTATTGGGGCTTTCAGTTTCGGGAAACTCACACCTGAAGATAATGTGGATTATTTCCTAGAGTCTTTTGAACGAGTGACTCAGGCACTAGCGTGGCCAGAGACCCAGTGGGCAATAAGGCTGGCTACTTCGTTAACTGGGGAGGCGCTTGCCGCCTATAGAGCCATGTCAGCAGCCCAAGCTTTGAATTATAAGGCTGTAAAAAGTGCTATAAGAGATCGCCTAAGCCTTACTGTTACTGAGTATAGGCAGATGTTTAGGGCTACTCTATTGAGAGCGGGCGAAATGCCAAAAGCTCTAAGTCAGCGAATCAGGGGACTAGCTTTAAAATGGCTAGATCCAGAAGGCAAAAGTATGGATATGATTTTGGACACTATCATGCTGGAACAATTTATGTTTGCTGTGCCAAAAGATGTGCAAACCTTTCTCATACAGCAAAATTGCCAGAACCTGGGAGAGGCAACTTTGTTATCTGAACGGTTCATGGAAGCCGTGCAGGCTTGCCAGAGAAGGAGTGGCCCTCTCAAGGTTGGTGCTGAGGTAAGCTGTGCTGTATCAGAAAAGAAGTTGGTAAAGAATGTTTCTGAAAGTGATACTGTACCTACCCAGGTTATGAAATGGTCTAGGAAAAAAAAATGTTACCTATGTTGAAAGTGGGGACACTTGGAAAAAGCATGCCAGTTTCACACTAGTCTTATGGGAACTAGTGTAAAACAGCTTGAAGAAGGTTTCCTTTTGATGGCTGAGGTGCAAAGAATTAACACAAATGCTCTGTTAGACTCTGGGGCAGACCAGAGTATGCTGTCCAGAAGGATTTGGAAGCAGATAGAGGCCCAAGAGAAATTTAAGCCTAGAAACCAGAAAACCATGACTGGGATGTAACTATACCTGGCTATACTTTATTCAGAAAGGACAGGGTAGGAAGAAGGGGAGGAGGAGTGGCACTATATGTAAAAACTACTATTAAAGCTTTGGAATTACAGAGCTTAAAAGGGAAAGAGGAGGCATTGTGGGTTAAACTAGAAAGAGGGAAAGAGAAATCTATTTGCATTGGTGTGATATACAGACCTCCCTCACAAGAGGAAGAGGTGGACAGAGAGTTAATTGAAGACATACGCAGCATTGCTAGGAAAGGGGAAGTGCTATTGATAGGAGATTTCAATATGCCAGATGTTGATTGGCACATTCCTGCTGCAGTATCATCTAGAAGTAAGGAGATCCTGGATTCTCTACAGGGAGAACTATTCAGGCAATTGGTAACAGACCCCACACGTGAAGGGACCATACTGGACTTGGTGCTTACCAATGGTGAAAGTGTTTCTGATGTTGTAGTGAGAGATCATTTTGCATCCGGTGATCACCAGATGGAGTGCTTCAGTATTAGGACTTCGGATCTTAGAATCCATTCCAAGGTGAGGATCTTAGACTTTAGGAAGACTAATTTTGGGAAAATGGGCCAATACCTCAGAGAGTCGTTAGTGGGATGGGAACAGCTGGGGGATGTAGAAAAACAGTGGGAAAAACTGAAAGGGGATATTTTAAGGGCAACCAACCTTTTTGTTAAAATGGTAAATAAAGGCAAAAGGAAAAAGAGTAGTTACTCACCTGTAACAGGTGTTCTCCAGGAGCAGCAGGAATCAGTCCTCACATATGGGTGTCATCGGCACCGATGAAGCCCCAGTGGAGCATTTCCCCAGCTTTCCATGAAAGCCTTTGGGAATGCTGGCACGCATGCGCGGTTCCCTTCCCGCCTAAAGGTGCCATCTTACCTCAGTCAAATGACATAGCTAAGAAGAGCACACAAAAATGTAAAAACACAAACTATGTACAACTGCAACTCCAAGGGGAGGAGGGAGTGTTGTGAGGACTGATTCCTGCTGCTCCTGGAGAACACCTGTTACAGGTGAGTAACTACTCTTTCTCCAGGACCAAGCAGGAAGTCAGTCCTCACATATGGGTGACTCCCTAGCTCTGGGCTACCAGGAACCCAGGCTGAACAAGAGAACTCCCTCTAGTCCCAGCAGCAAAGAAAGGCTTTTCAAGGACACAACCTCCACCGGTAGCCCAACAGAGGGCAGAAGGGCAGGAGTTGCCTAAACTTCAAAGAGATTCCGGAGTACTACTTGGCCAAAAGCATTGTCCCTACGGGACTCCCTCTCCAGACAGTAATGGGCTGCAAATGTCTGGCTTGAAGACCAAGTTGCAGCCCTGCAGATGTCTACCAAGGACACAGAGCGGAGATGAGCCACTGAGGCAGCCATTGCCCTGACACGATGGGCCGTGACCCTACCCTGCAAAGGAAGGTCAGCCGCCTTGTAAGCCCAGGTGATACAGTCAGCCACCCAGATGGACAAGGTACGCTTGGACACAGCTAACCCCAACTTATTGGGGTCAAAGGAAACGAAGAGCTGAGTAGCCCTTCTATGCCCCTGCGTACGGTCAAGGTAGAAGGATAAGGCCCTCCTACAGTCCAGGGTATGCAAGACTGCTTCAGCCTGGCTTGCATGAGGCCTAGGGAAGAATGTTGGAAGAACCACCTCCTGATTGAGGTAGAAAGAGGAGACAACCTTAGGGAGGAACTTGGGATGAGTCCTGAGGACTACCCTGTTCCTATAAATCCTGGTGTAAGGTCTATCACAGACCAAGGCCTGAAGCTCACTCACTCACCTAGCCGAGGTAAGGGCTATCAGGAAAAGTGTCTTCCAGGATAGGAAGCGCAGTGGACAAGTAGCCATCGGCTCAAAGGGTGGGCGAGTCAGTTGCTGCAAGATCACATTCAGCTCCCACTCAGGAGCAGGAGGACGGATGGGGGGCTTGAGCAAAAGCAAGCCCCTGAGAAAGCGAGACACCAAGGGGTGACCAGACAGAGAATGTCCCTCCACTAGAGAGTGGTGAGCTGCTAGAGCTGAGAGGTGGACCCGAACAGAATTGGACTTAAGTCCATGATTGGACAAGTGCAGTAAGTACTGAAGCACTACTGGCACAGTACAGGAGAAAGGATCCTCTGTACGTAGCTGACACCACACAGAGAACCTCTTCCATTTGAGGGCATAGGTTTTCCTAGTGGACTGTTTCCTAGAGGCTAGGACAACCTCTTCAACTTCCTGAGGTAGGCCCCAGGGAGCCATAACTACCCTTGCAGCCTCCAGGCCATCAAATTGAGAGCTTTGAGATTGGGGTGCAGAAGGGAACCCTGCTCCTGTTAGAGAAGGTCGGGTTGTAACCCCAGAGGTAGTGGGGAATCCACTGCCAGCTGCAGCAGAAGTGGAAACCAAGGCTGCCTCGGCCACCTGGGAGCTACCAGCAGGACCAAGGCCTTGTCCTGAAGAGTCTTGAAAAGAGTTCGGGCCACCAAGGGCGTGGGAGAAAACGCATACAGGAGGCCCTGAGACCAGGACATCAGAAAAGCATCTGGTGCTATCCTCAGAGGATGCGGTTGCCTGGAGCAGAACTTGGGCAGTTGCTTGTTCAGAGAACTGGCAAAGAGATCTATCCAAGGGAGACCCCACTTCAGGAAGATCTTATGAACGACCAAGGGATGCAGGTGCCACTCGTGGGGCTGCAGAATTCTGCTCAACTGGTCGGCTAGGCAGTTCTCCTGGCCTGGAAGGTACACCGCCTTGAGAAGCATGTTGTGCTTCAGGGCAAAGGAACAAAGGTCCTGAGTCTCTCGACAAAGGAGCTTGAACCCAGTGCCGCCCTGTTTGTTCACATAAAACATGGCTACCTGGTTGTCTGTTTGAATCAAGACTGAGCGGTGAGCCAGGGCCGGAGAAAAAGCCCTGAGAGCCAAGCGGATAGCTCGAAGTTCCAGGAGATTGATTTGCTGGGCTGCCTCCCAGGGAGACCAGAGGCCCTGAGTGCACTTGTCTAGACAATGAGCACCCCAGCCCTTCAGAGAGGCGTCGGTGGTGAGGACCACCGAGTATTCTGGCAATTGGAAGGGCATCCCCTCCAGCAGATTGGATGGATGCAGCCACCAGCTGAGGGAGGTCAAAAGGGGTCTGGACACCTTTATCCTGTCTCTTAGGCGGCCTGTGGCATGAGACCACTGAGTCCGAAGGCACCACTGTGCAGGCCTCATATGGAGCCTGGCATTGGGAATCACATGCACTGTCGAAGCCATGTGGCCCAGAAGTCTGAGGCAGAGTCTGGCGGAGACCAGGGACCTGTTTAGTAACTGTTTGGCCAGGTCCATCAGTCTTTGAGCCCTGTCTTCTGGCAAGAATGCCTTTGCCAGTTGAGAATCCAATCTTGCCCCTATGAACTCCAAGTTCTGGGAGGGGAGCAAAGTGGACTTTGCGAAGTTTATGACAAAGCCCACGTTTTAAAGCAGAGCAATGGTTCTGAGGGTGGCTTGTCTGGCCTCCTGGCACGTCTGACCCCTGATGAGCCAGTCGTCCAGATAGGGAAAGAAAAAGATGCCTTGATTTCTCAGGTAGGCCGCAACCACTGCCAGGCACTTGGTAAAGACCCGGGGAAAAGGCAGTACCCTGTACTGATAATAGTTTCCTCCCACAATGAACCTGAGGTACTTTCTGTTGTCTGGATGTATGAGGATGTGAGTGTACGCATCCTTTAGATCTAAGGAGCATAGCCAATCTCCCTGCTGGAGGTAGGGCAGAAGAGTTCCAAGAGTAAGCATCTTGAACTTTTCTTTCTCTAGGAACTTGTTGAGGTTCCTGAGGTCCAGAATGGGTCGAAGGCCACCGGTCTTTTTGGGTACCAGGAAATACCTGGAGTAGAATCCGTGACCTTGCAAGTGGGGAGGCACAGGCTCCACCGCCCTGTCCACCAACAGACCTTGGAGTTCTCGAAGGAGAAGGTCTGTGTGCAGGGGAGGCCTGAAGGGCTCCCCTGGGAAGTAAGGAGGAGGCAGTTGATGAAAATGCAGGGCATAGTCCTTTTGGACTATGTCCAGCACCCAACTGTCGGTGGTAATGAGAGGCCACTGGTGGGCAAAGAGTACAAGGTGACCACCTGTGCAGGGTTGGGAAGGCAGGGACGGAGTGGCTATGCCCAAGGAGTCAAAAAACCCCACCCTGCTGAGTGGGAGCAGGGGCCTGAGGCTTGGGGCTCCTCTGCCTACAGGGTCCATTACCCTGGCCCTTGGTTTGCTGACCCTGGGGGGCAGCTTGGGCAGCCTGATACGGAGGGTACTGTTTGTAGGCAGTGCCCGTCCTTGGGTAAAAGGACTTTTTACCCGAACCCTTCTTCTTATGTGAAGGGGCAGAGGTCTTCCTCGACAGCTTTGTCCGGGTAAGGTGCTCGGTCTCGAGCTGAGTGGCCTTCTCGGTCACGGGTTTGCCATAAAGGTTCTCACCTCGGCAGGGGACATCGACCAACTTGTCCTGAACCCATGGCTCGAGGTCCGATGACTGCAGCCACGCTTGGCGTCGAGCCACGAAGCTGGCAGCCGCAACTCGGGCCGAAGCCTCGAAGCCATCGTAGGCGGCACGGGAAATGAACTTGGAGCATTCCCGAATCCCCGAGGACAAGGACTGAAATCTCTGCAAGGGTTCCCCGGAGAGACCAGCAGAGAATCCGGCCAACTCCTTGGCCAGGTCCCGCAAGTACATGCACATGTACAGCTGGTAAGACTGGACACGGCAAGCAAGCATAGACCCCTGGAAGCACTTCCTACCGACGCCATCGAGGTTGCGGGCCTCCCTGCCGGGGGGCACCGCGGAGTGCATCTTCTGGCTCTTCAGACGATGCATGGCCGATTCCACAACCATGGAATGGTGTGGTAGCTGTGCTTTCTGGAAGTCAGGGCTTTTGCGGAGTCGATAAATGGAATCTAATTGCTTGCTTAGAACCGGCGCCGAGGCCGGGGCCTCCCACATACGGAAGAGGAGCCGTTCCAGCATCGGAGGAACCGGGACAGTAAAGGCCTCCTTTGGAGGAGAGTCGTACTGTAGAGCATCGAGCTCCTGGGCTCGAGGCTCTTCCTTGGGATCGGCAGGGATAGCCAAGGCAGCGGCCATATCCCGGACAAACTCCGAGAACCTAGTGTCCTCCGGAGGGAATCTACTCTGGGGATCAGACTGCGGTGAGTCCGACGGGACGCACCGAGTCTTAAAGGTATTGGAAGAATCCTCGTCCTCAGTCTCCCAGGCGGACTCGTCCGAGGAGGAGTCAGGGTCCATGGCACCCGACCCGATGCCGGGGGCACCGGCGTTGACACCCTCGGTCCCGAATGTGAGGTCGAGGGAGACCTCGACCGAGGATGACTTCAAGCCGCGAGGGTCTCGAGTATCGGCTCGGTCTCCGGGGTTGACTTCGAAGTCAACGTCCCGGTGGTCGGGGCAGATTCACCAGACAGGCTGGCCATCAGTGCCCGCTGCTGCTCCATGAAGGCAGACAGTCTTCACTCCAAGGCTGTCATCCTGAGACTCAGCTCGGGAGACGCAGCAGCCACCGACTCGGGCCCCGGCGGCGGCTCTCTGGGAGGAGCGTCCACGAGGATTACGGGGCTTACATGTCCAGCAGACTCCGGCTCCACGCGAGGAACTTTGGCAGGCTTCTCTTGGTCCACGGGCCCGGGACGGCGGTCAGGGGTCTTAGACCTGGCCCTCGAGGGACCAGGGACCTTATCCGATGCCGCCCTCGCGAGCCGCTTCTTCCTCTTATGTTCCCGGTCGGGGGACCCCCTGTCCGAGGAGCTTCGACGGCGCTCGGGATCGGAATCCCGAGATGTTGAAGCCTCAGACGAGGTCCGGGCCCGGCCGGAGGCACAGTCCGAGAAAAACCTTTCCTTTTGATGTTGTCGACTCTTTAGTGCCTTGGAAGACATCTTCAAACATGGCCCACACGACTTTGGGTCGTGGTCAGGGCCGAGGCACCGAAGGCAGCAGTCGTGTGTGTCGGTGAGAGACAGAATTTTCTTACACCGATCACACATTTTGAAACCACTGGAAGCCATTGGGGAAAAAAGAGCCCCAGCGAGGTCAAAAGACCGGCCTTCCAGTGAAAAAGGAAAAAAGGGCGCGAACGCCAGCCACGAAGGGCAAAAACCAAAAAATGAAGAAAACGGGCTCAATACCGTTGTACCGAACCCGGCGGGAGGGAAACCGGCGTCAAACCGGAGAAAAAAATAGTGAAAATCGCCGAAGAAAAAAAATCACTTTTATCCGGGAGAACAGGTCACACGTCCGATGGGCTTCACGGAAAAAAAAAGACTGAGGTAAGATGGCACCTTTAGGCAGGAAGGGAACCGCGCATGTGTGCCAGCATTCCCAAAGGCTTTCATGGAAAGCTGGGGAAATGCTCCGCTGGGGCTTCATCGGCGCCGATGACACCCATATGTGAGGACTGACTTCCTGCTTGGTCCTGGAGAAGGAGACCGCTATGGTTTTCTAAGGAAGTAGCTGAAAAAGTGAAGAAAAAGAGGGAGGCCTTCATGAAATACAAGAGATCACAGAGAGAGGAAGACAGGCATCTGTATTTGGAAAAACTTAGAGAAGCTAGCAAAGTAGTCAAGAAGGCAAAGTTTCAAAAGGAGGAGGAAATAGCCAATGCAATAAAATGGGGGGATAAGACATTTTTCAGATATATTAGTGAGAAGAGGAAGGGCAAGAGTGGTATTGTCAGACTCAAGGGTGCAGGGGGGGAATATGTAGAAGCTGATAAGGATAAAGCGGAATTGCTTAACAAATATTTTTGTTCTGTGTTCACAGATGAAAAACCAGGAGCAGGACCTCAGAAAACACCCACAAATAGGAACAGAAGCGAGGGACATCTTGAACAATTTTCAGAAGACTGTGTTCATGAGAAACTAGCTCAACTTCAAGTAGATAAAGCGATGGGACCGGATGGGATACACCCTAGAATATTGAGGGAACTTGGGGACGTTCTAGCAACTCCACTGACTGACCTTTTCAATGCCTCGTTGGAGTCGGGAGTGGTGCCAAAGGACTGGAGAGAGGCTCATGTGGTGCCTTTACACAAAAGCGGAAGTAAGGATGTGGTTGAAAACTACAGGCCGGTTAGTTTAACTTCGGTGGTGAGTAAATTATTGGAAACGCTGCTGAAAGAGAAAAAAGTGAGGTTTCTGGAGTCCAGCGGATTACAGGATCCGAGGCAGCATGGATTCACCAGAGGCAGGTTTTGTCAGCCAAATCTGATTGATTTCTTTGACTGGGTGACCAGGGAGTTGGACCGAGGGAGAGCTCTAGATGTGGTGTATTTAGATTTCAGTAAAGCCATTGACACTGTTCCTCACAGGCGACTTATAAACAAACTGAGCACCCTAGGGATGGACCCTAAAGTTACTGCTTGGGTTAGAAATTGGTTGTGTGGGAGGCGACAAAGAGTACAAGTAAATGGAGCTCACTCTGAAGAGAAGGATGTTATCAGTGGTGTGCCCCAGGGATCTGTCCTTGGTCCGATTCTTTTTAACATCTTTGTTAGTGATATAGCGGAAGGGCTGTCGGGTAAGGTTTGCCTCTTTGCAGATGATACCAAAATCTGCAATAGAGTAGACACCCAGGAAGGTGTAGATAACATGAGGAGGGATCTAGCTAAGCTTGAAGAATGGTCTAGAATTTGGCAGCTGGGATTTAATGTTAAAAAATGTAAGGTCATACATTTGGGCTACAGCAATCCAAGGAACCAATACAGTATAGGAGGTGAAGTACTTTTGTCCACTAAAGAAGAGCGGGACCTAGGCGTGGTTGTGTCTGATGATCTTAAAGTAGCTAAACAGGTAGAAAAGGCGACGGCAAAAGCTAGAAGGATGCTTGGGTGCATACGGAGAGGAATGGCTAGCAGAAAAAAGGAGGTGATAATGCCTCTGTATAAGTCTTTGGTGCGACCTCATTTGGAGTATAGTATGCAATTCTGGAGACCGCACCTTCAAAAGGATGTGAACAGGATGGAGTCGGTGCAGAGGGTGGCTACTAAAATGATTAGTGGGCTTCATTATAAAGCATATGAGGACAGACTTAAGGATCTTAATATGTACACCTTAGAGGAAAGGTGGGATAGAGGTGATATGATTGAGATGTTTAAATACCTCCGTGGCATAAATGTTCAGGGAGAGAGCCTCTTTCAATTGAAAGCAAGTTCTGCTATGAGGGGACATGGGATGAGGGTGAAGGGAGATAGATTCAGGAGTGATATGCGGAAATATTTCTTTACGGAAAGAGTAGTGGATCCGTGGAATAGTCTCCCAGTTGAGGTGGTAGAGATGATGACAGTAACTGAATTCAAAAAAGCATGGGACCAACACAGAGGATCTCTAAAGGTAAAAAGTGGACTGTTGTAGTTGTTGATATGGAAGGACAGACTAGATAGGCCATGTGGTCTTTTTCTGTCATCATGTTTCTATGTTTCAATGTATATATTAGATGCATTCATGGAGCTGCTTCATCGTATCCCACCTACAGGCTATTAGTTCAGGGCTTGGGGGGTAAAAAAGGAAATCCCTTTAGCAGTGGTCCCCAGGCTTCCATTTGATTTAGTCCTTGGAAGAGACTGGCCACAGTTTAAACAGGGTTTAGTGAAAGGACTAGGGCAGAAGAGTAAGGGGGATGGAATGATGGTAGTGGCCCACGGTCCCTTATTTGAAAGTCCTCAAAACCCAGAAAGAGTAGTTACTCACCTGTAACAGGTGTTCTCCAGGAGCAGCAGGAATCAGTCCTCACATATGGGTGTCATCGACGCCGATGTAGCCCCCGCGGAGCATTTCCCCAGCTTTCTAAGAAAGCCTTTGGGAATGCAGGCACACATGCGCGGTTCCCTTCCCACCTAAAGGTGCCATCTTACTTCATTCAAATGACATAGCTAAGAACAGCACACAAAAATGAAAAAATAAACTATGTACAACTGCAACTCCCAGGGGAGGAGGGAGGGTTGTGAGGACTGATTCCTGCTGCTCCTGGAGAACACCTGTTACAGATGAGTAACTACTCTTTCTCCAGGACCAAGCAGGAAGTCAGTCCTCACATATGGGTGACTCCCTAGCTCTGGGCTACCAAGGAACCCAGGCTGAACAAGAGAACTCACTCTAGTCCCAGCACCAAAGAAAGGCTTTTCACTGACACAACCTCCACCGGTAGCCCAACAAAGGGCAGGAGGGCAGAAGTTGCCTAAACCTCAAAGAGATTCCGGAGTACTGCCTGACCAAAAGCACTGTCCCTACGGGACTCCCTCTCCAGACAGTAATGGGCCGCAAAAGTCTGACTTGAAGACCAAGTTGCAGCCCTGCAGATGTCTACCAATGGTACAGAGCGGAGATGAGCCACTGAGGCAGCCATTGCCCTGACACGATGGGCCGTGACCCAACCCTGCAAAGGAAGGTCAGCCGCCTTGTAAGCCCAGGTGATACAGTCAGCAACCCAGATGGATAAGTTACGCTTGGACACAGCCAACCCCAACTTATTAGGGTCAAAGGATACGAAGAGCTGAGTAGCCCTTCTATGCCCCTGCGTACGGTCAAGGTAGAAGGATAAGGTCCTCCTACAGTCCAGGGTATGCAGAACTGCTTCAGCCTGGCTTGCATGAGGCCTAGGGAAGAATGTTGGAAGAACCACCTCCTGGTTGAGGTGGAAAGAGGAGGCAACCTTTGGGAGGAACTTTGGATGAGTCCTGAGGACTACCCTGTTCTTATAGAATCTGGTGTAGGGCCTGTCACAGACCAGGGCCTGAAGCTCACTCACTCGCCTAGCCGAGGTTAGGGCTACCAAGAAGAGTGTCTTCCAGGACAAGAAGCGCAGAGGGCAAGTAGCCATCGGCTCAAAGGGTGGGCGAGTCAGCTGCTGCAAGACCACATTCAACTCCCACTCAGGAGCAGGAGGACGGATTGGAGGCTTGAGCAAAAGCAAGCCCCTGAGAAAGCGGGACACCAAGGGGTGAACCGACAGAGAATGTCCTTCCACTAGTGAGTGGTGAGCCGCTAGAGTGGAGAGGTGGACCCGAACAGAATTGGACTTAAGTCCCTGATTGGACAAGTGCAGTAAGTACTGAAGCACCACTGGTACAGTACAGGAGAAAGGATCCTCTGTATGTAGCTGACACCACACAGAAAACCTTTTCCACTTGAGAGCATAGGTTTTCCTAGTGGACTGTTTCCTAGAGTCTAGGACAACCTCCTCAACTTCCTGAGGTAGGCCCCAGGGAGCCAAAACTACCCTTGCAGCCTCCATGCCATCAGATTGAGAGCTTTGAGATTGGGGTGCAGAAGGGAACCCTGCTCCTGAGAGAGAAGGTCGGGTTGGAACCCCAGAGGCAGTGGGGGATCCACCGCCAGCTGAAGCAGAAGTGGAAACCAAGGCTGTCTCGGCCACCTGGGAGCCACCAGCAGGACCGAGGCCTTGTCCTGAAGAATCTTGAACAGAGTTCGGGCCACCAAGGGCGTGGGAGGAAACGCATACAGGAGGCCCTGAGACCAGGGAATCAGAAAAGCATCTGCTGCTATCCGCAGAGGATGCAGTTGCCTGGAGCAGAACTTTGGCAGTTGCTTGTTCAGTGGACTGGCAAACAGATCTATCAAAGGAAGACCCCATTTCAGGAAGATCTTCTGAACCACCAAAGGATGCTGCTGCCACTCGTGGGGCTGCAAAATTCTGCTCAACCTGTCAGCCAGGTAGTTGTCCTGGCCGGGAAGGTACACAGCCTTGAGGAGCATGTTGTGCTTGAGGGCAAATGAGCAAAGGTCCTGTGCCTCCCGACAAAGGAGTCTTGACCCAGTCCCGCCTTGTTTGTTCACATAAAACATGGCTACCTGGTTGTCTGTCTGAACCAGGACAGATTGATGAGCTAGGGAAGGAGAGAAAGCTTTGAGTGCTAATCGAATAGCCCTCAGCTCTAGGAGATTGATCTGCTGTGCAGCCTCCCAAGGAGACCACAGGCCCTGGGTGCACTTGTTCAGACAATGAGCCCCCCAGCCCTGCAGGGAGGCGTCTGTGGTCAGTACCATTGTGTGCCCGGGAATTTGAAAGGACACCCCTTTTAGTAGTTGGGTGGGTGCAGCCACCAGCTGAGGGAGTCCAGAAATTGTCTGGATACCCTTATTCTGTCTCTGAGGCTGCCTGTGGCCTGTGACCACTGACTCTGAAGGCACCACTGTGCAGGCCGCATGTGGAGCCTGGCATTGGGAGTTACATGAACTGTCGAAGCCATGTGGCCAAGCAGCCTTAGGCAGAGTCTGGCGGAGACCACTGACCCGCTGAGAAACTGATTTGCTAAGTCCATCAGTCTTTGGGCCCTGTTCGCTGGCAAGAAGGCCTTTGCCAGGACAGAGTCTAGCCTTGCCCCTATGATCTCTAAGTTCTGGGAGGGGAGCAAAGTGGACTTTGCGAAGTTTATGATAAATCCCAAGCTTTGAAGAAGAGCAATAGTACTGAGGGTGGCCTGTCGGGCCTCCTGGCACGTCTGACCTCTGATGAGCCAGTCGTCCAGATAGGGGATGACAAAGATGCTTTGATTTCTCAGGTAGGCCGCCACCACTGCCAGGCATTTGGTGAAGACTCTGGGAACGGAGGTTAGGCCAAAAGGCAGAACTCTGTACTGATAATGGTTTCCTCCCACAATGAACCTGAGATACTTTCTGTGGTCTGGATGAATGAGGATGTGAGTGTACGCATCCTTTAGATCTAAGGAGCATAGCCAATCTCCCTGCTGGATGTAGGGCAGAAGTGTTCCAAGAGTAAGCATCTTGAACTTTTCTTTCTCTAGGAACTTGTTTAGGTTCCTGAGATCCAGAATAGGTCGAAGGCCACCAGTTCTTTTTGGTACCAGGAAATACCTGGAGTAGAACCCTTGAATTGCAAGTGGGGAGGCACAGGCTCCACCGCCCTGTCCACCAACAGACCTTGGAGCTCTCGGAGGAGAAGATCTGTGTGCAGGGGAGGCCTTGGAGGCTCCCCTGGAAAGTATGGCGGAGGCAGTTGGTGAAAATGTAGTGCATAGCCCCTGTGGACTATGTTCAACACCCAACTGTCCCCAGTTACGTGGGGCCACTGGTGGGCAAAGAGGGTGAGGTGACCTCCTGTGCAGGGTTGGGAGAGCAGGGACTGAGAGGCTACGCTCAAGTAGTCAAAAACCCCCACCCTGCTGAGTGGGAGCAGGGGCCGGAGGCTTAGGGGTCCTCTGCCTACGGGGCCCATTACCCTGCCCCTTGGCTTGCTGACCCTGGGGTGCAGCTTGGGCAGCCTGATACTGAGGGTACTGTTTGTAGGCAGTGACCTTTCTCGGATAAAAGGGCTTCTTACCCGAGGCCTTCTTCTTGTGAGAAGGGGCAGAGGTCTTTCTAGACAGCCTTGTCCTTGTAAGGTGCTCAGTCTCGAGCTGTGCGGCCTTCTCGGCCATGGGCTTGCCAAAAAGGTTCTCACCTCGGCAAGGGACATCGACCAACTTGTCCTGAACCCATGGCTCGAGGTCCGATGACTGCAGCCATGCCTGGTGTCGAGCCACGATGCTGGCTGCCGCAACTCAGGCCGAAGCCTCGAAGCCATCGTAGGCGACGCGGGACATAAACTTCGAGCAGTCCCAAATCCCCGAGGACAAGGACTTGAATCTCTGCAAGGGCTCCCCGGAGAGACCAGCGGAGAACCCGGCCAGCTCCTTGGCCAGGTCTCGCAAGTACATGCCCGTGTACAGCTGGTAAGACTGGACACGGCAAGCAAGCATCGAGCCCTGGAAGCACTTTCTACCTACACCATCGAGGTTCCGGGCCTCCCTGCCAGGGGGCACCGCGGAGTGCATCTTCTGACTTTTCAGGCGATGCATGGTCGATTACACCACCATGGAATGGTGTGGTAGCTGCGCCTTTTGAAAGCCAGGGCTCTTCCGGAGTCGATAAATTGAATTGACCCGCTTGCTTAGAACCGGCACCGAGGCCAGTGCCTCCCACATCCGTAAAAGGAGCTGTTCCAGCATCGGAGGAACCTGGACAGTAAAGGCCTCCTTCGGAGGAGAGTCATACTGCAGGGCCTCGAGCTCTTCAGCTCGAGGCTCTTCCTTGGGGTCCACCGGGATAGCCAACGCGGTGGCCATATCCCGGACAAACTCCAAGAACCAGGTATCCTCCGGAAGGGATCTACTCCGGGGCTCAGACTGAGTTTGACGGGATGCACCAAGTCTTGAATGTGTCGGGGGACTCCTCATCCTCCGTCTTCCAGGCGGACTCGTCCGACAAGGAGTCAGGATCCAACCCCACGGGGCCCTGGAGCATCCGTCCCGACACCGGAAGCACCAGCATCGACGCCCTCGGTCCCGAACGGGAGATCGAGGGAGAACGCTACCGAGGTCGTCCTCAAGCCATCATGGACTCGAGTATCGGCTCGGTCTCTGGGGTCGACTTCAATGTCGATGTCCCGGTGGTCGGGGCAGATGCGCCAGACAGGCTGGCCATCAGTGCCCGCTGCTGCTCCATGAAGGCAGACAGTCTGCACTCCAAGGCCGTCATCCTGAGACTCAGCTCGGGAGATGCAGCAGCCACCGACTCGGGCCCCGGCGGCGCCGGGCCCAACGTCGGCTTTCTGGGAGGAGAGTCCTCGAGGATCACAGGGCTTACATGTCCAGCAGACTCCGGCTCCACGCGAGGAACTTTGGCAGGCTTCTCTTGTTCCACGGGCCTGGGGCGACGGTTGGGGGTCTTAGACCTGGCCCTCGAGGAGCCAGGGACCTCCTCCTCTGATGCCCTCATGAGCTGCTTCTTCCTCTTGTGTTCCCGGTCAGGGGACCCCCTGTCCGAGGAGCCCCGACGGCGCTCGGGATCCGAATCCCGAGATGTCGAGGCCTCAGACGAGGTCCGGGCCCGGCCGGAGGCTGAGTCCGAGAAAAGCCTTTCTTTCTGTTGCTGGCGACTTCGCAGTGCCTTGGAAGACATCTTCCCACATGGTCCACACGTCTTAGGGTCGTGATCAGGACCGAGGCACCGAAGGCAGCAGTTGTGTGTGTCGGTGAGAGATATTAACGTCTTACACCGATCACACTTCTTAAAACCGCTGGAAGCCATCGGGGAAAAAAGAGTCCCCGCGAGGTCAAAGGACCGGCCTTCCAGGGAAAAGCAAAAAAAGGGCACGAACGCCAGCCATGAAGGGCAAAAACCGAAAAAGAAGAATTGGGCTCGATACCGGTGTACCGAACCCGGCAGGAGGGGAACCGGCGTCGTACCGGGAAGAAAAAATAGCAAGAATCGCCGAAAAAATCTAACTTTTATCGGGGATGACAGGACACAGGTCCGGTGGGCTTCTTGGAAAAAGAGACTGAGGTAAGATGGCACCTTTAGGCGGGAAGGGAACCGTGCATGCGTGCCTGCATTTCCAAAGGCTTTCTTAGAAAGCTGGGGAAATGCTCAGCTGGGGCTTCATCGGCGTCGATGACACCCATATTTTATTTATTTATTTATTTATTACATTCTCTTATATACCGCGCTATTCTGCATCAGTGCGGTTTACATTGAACAAACTGATATTACATTGAACAGGGCATTATAACTTGGAGATAACTATTTTACAGGGAACATGGGCTATGGAGGGTTAAGTGGCTTGCCCAAGACCACAAGGAGCACCTGTGGGACTAGAAACCCCAGTCCTTCCGGCCCAAGGTTGCTGTCCTCTAGTGGGATTTGAACCCCCGACCTTCCAGCCTGAAGTACCTTGCCCCAACCACTAGGCCACTCCTCCACTCCTCCACTATGTGAGGACTGACTTCCTGCTTGGTCCTGGAGAAGCAAAATCTCCCAATAAGCAGATTTTTACTTTGAAATATTGTAGGGTCACAGAGAAGGCCCAAGCTCCTAAGCGGGCATCCCCTTAAGCTGCTGGGTTTGACCTCTGCAGTGTGGAAAGTGTGACAGTACCAAGCCAAGGAAAGGCCCTTGTGGACACTGGACTCCGGGTAGAGATACCCATTGGATGCTATGGGCGAATAGCCCCGAGATCAGGGTTGGCCCTGAAGCATTTTATAGATGTGGGATCCGGAGTGATTGACCCTGACTACAGGGGAAACATCAAAGTACTGTTGTTCAATTTTGGACAAGAGGATTATCCTGTGAGGACAGGGGATCGGATCGCCCAATTAATATGTGAGAGAGTGGGTTTTCCACCCTTGGAGGAAGTCACAACTTCATCCAGCTCTGAACGTGGAACCAAGGGCTTTGGTTCAACAGATGGCAAGAAGGTGAAGAGTTTAGTGGCCACTTGCGAGCATGGAAGAGAGGTGCCTGAAGACGAGGATTTGGGACCCCAAGTTTCTGAGTGTAAAGAGAGCTCAGAGCCGCAAATAGGTGAAGACCTGTCATTAGTACAAAGGGAGGAACTAATGCGATTATTAAAAAAATTTCCAGATGTCTTGACTCCAGTACCTGGGGAGACTCACTTAGTGGCCCACGAGATCATAACACCACTTGGAAAGCTGATTAGGCAGAGGCCCTACCGATTGCCCGAAGCCAAGAGGCAGGAAGTAGTGGCACAAGTCCAGGAAATGTTGGATATGGGTGTTATAGAAGAATCAAAGAGCCCCTGGAATAGCCCAATAGTCTTGGTGCCAAAACCTGATGGCTCCTTAAGGTTTTGTATTGATTTCCGGCAAGTAAATGCAGTATCCGTTTTTGATGTGTACCCAATGCCAAGGATTGAAGAGCTTTTAGACCAGCTAGGACAGGCTTAATATTTAACCACTCTGGATATGACGAAAGGGTATTGGCAAATCCCTTTAACCAAGGAGTCGAAGCCGAAGACCGCCTTTAGCACCCCCGTCTGACTTTTTCAATTTATAAGGATGCCTTTCGGGCTGCATGGAGCGGCGGCTACTTGCCAAAGGTTAGTAGACCAGGTACTTCGACCCCATAAAGATTATGCCTTTGCATACATGGATGATGTCATTATCCATAGCAGTAATTGGGTGGAACATCTGGAGAAAATTGAAGCTGTCCTGGGCTCCATGAAGCAAGCTGGAATTACTCTAAATCCAAAAAAATGTGCTTTTGCAAAGGGAGAGGTAAAATACTTAGGTCACCTGGTGGGAAAAGGGAAAATTAAACACCTGATCAATAAAGTCGATAGTATCAGGAATTTTCCTCCCCCAACCACTAAGAAACATTTAAGAAGTTTCTTGGGACTTATTGGTTACTACCGAAGATTTATACTAAGGTTTGCAGAGGAGAGTGTGATATTCACCGACATGCTGAGAAAGAATTGCCCAAATCAGCTACAATGGACTCCTGAAGCTGAGAAGGCTTTCACGATATTGAATGGGAAGTTGTGCACCAGTCCAGTGCTGAGAGGTCTGAATTTTAGAAAACCTTTCCTGGTACAGACGGACGCATCAGATGTGGGGATAGGAGCCATGTTATCACAAATTTATGAAGGGAATGAACATCCAGTGATGTACCTAAGCCGGAAATTGTCACCAGCCGAACAAAAGTACTCCACTATAGAGAAAGAATGCTTAGCCATAAAGTGGGCAGTGGAAGCGTTATGGTTTTACCTAACAGGCAGTCTTATGAGAAGAGGAATGGAGCCGAGGCCCTGAGGTCCAGTGATACAGACTGGAGGACAGGCCACAGAAGCACCCATGCTTACTGGCCAGGATACCTAAGGAGACAGCCCAAGGACAGTTGTGACTCAGGTATGAACTTTGAGCCTTTAACTAACCTGGAGCAATGCAAACTGTTGGGAAACAGTGACTCTCCCACTAGAGGCCAATTATTGAAGCTCTCTATGCCAGATATTGAGATTGAGCCTATGCAATTGGAGGAACAAGGTACAAGTCCTGAGGGAGATGATTTTTGCATGGGCTGTTCTTTGTGTAAGATTGATAGCCTAAAGAAATCCTCAAAGTAGGATTAAAACCATCAAAAGGAAATGTTCTAATTACTGGCTCCCCAGAAAGTTTTATATGGAAAAGAAAGAGGCTTTTGGGGAATGGAAATGAAAACACGTGTGCAGAGGAGGAAACCAGCTATTGATTAAAGCTTGTTATCCACCTGTTGATAGAGTAGAGCATTGCTCAAACCATGCACATGTTGTATAATGAACTGCTTTGAATGTGAAAGAAGAACGCTGTTTGTAAAGAAGTTTTTCTTTTTGGGTTTATTCTCCAGCACTGCTGAGCAGTTGTCAGCAGTGACTGAAGGGAAGTGTTTTTTTCTGTTGCTTGAAAAGACTCTGCAAGCTATTTGCTTGGAACTTTCAGTTGTGTTCTTTGCTTTGATTACAAAACCTGGAAAAGTTATCCTGAAGGTGTTACCAAGTATCAATAAACTGATGGGAATTCAAACTAGAAGTCGCTTTAACAGATATCACTTCTCATGAAATCATCATAAACACATAAGTCAAGGCAACTTAACATACTGCAATGACCATCTCGGAAGATTGAGCTAAAGACTGCGTTTTATGCTGATGGGTTTTTCTGTTCTATAGGAGCCTTCTCCTGTATTGGAATATATTTAAATGTTTGAATGTGGAAAAGTTAAATGAAAAGTTAAATGTAGAGGGCCCTATGTTAAGTTGCCTTGACATATGTGTTTATGATGATTTCATGAGAAGTGATATCTGTTAAAGCGACTTCTAGTTTGAATTCCCATCAGTTTATTGATATCTAAGGTTCTTTAGTGCTGTTTGACGGATGGAGGGGTTGGCTACAGACCATTGATGTAAATTCCCTCTTGTTGGATTACTGAAGCCAGGTTTCTTGGCTTTGAAGTATTCAATGAATATCTGAGGATTGTTCTGAGGTCTGTGCTCCCCGTTGTCACGGCACTACAAACCATTTTAGTGCAGGGTAAACTATTTAAGACAAATAAGAGAAAATATTTCTTCACTCAACGTGTAATCAAACTCTGGAATCTGTTACCGGAGGATGTAGTAAGGGCTGTTAGTATAGCTGGGTTTAAAAAAGGTTTGGACAAGTTCCTGGAGGAAAGATCCATAAACCACTATTAAAAAGGGACCCAGGATATCAATGCTTGACCTAGTACAAGCACTGCAGAACCTGTGTCTTTTGGGGAAACTGCTAGGTACGTATGACCTAGATTGGCCACTGTTGGAAACAGGATACTGGGCTTGATGGACCTCGGTCTGACCCAGTATGGCATTTCTTATGTTCTTATAGAGTTACTTATACTACTGTTGGTTAAAGTGTGGAGTTGTTTTTCATTTTTGTGAGGTATCATTGTTAAACTCCGGTTAGGCCTAGTGTTGTTTCTTTCTTCTTGAGGCAACCACCCGATTGGTATTATGCGTGAGGGGACCCCCTGGTTCCTGACAAGAGCTCTGAGAAGACCTCTCCATTTTGTCTGCTGGGGGGAGAGCACCAGCTCATCTCTCGCCTCAGGCAGCAGATTGTCTTGAACCACCCCAATCTCCCACTCCCTATCTCTCTATCCTTCCCAAACCACTTTTCTCTCCTTTCTCTTTCTCTCTTCCACCCTTCCCTCCTGTCCTGTCTTGTGTTTCTTCCCTCTCCCTCTCCCTCTCCACTACCCACCCCTGCACTTTGTGTCCAGCATCTGCCCTCCATGACTAATCTGGGTCCAGCCTTTGCCCTATACCCCCCTATCCCCCCACCCCTTGTCCAGCATCTGCCCTTTATTTATTTAACAGGTTTTTAATATTGCTTTATCATTTCAGTCAAAGCAGTTTACATTGTAACTTAAACTTGATAATGTACATTAAACAGGGACATTGATAACTTGGATTTTTCCGAGGCAATGGAGGGTTAAGTGACATGCCCAAGGCCACAAGGTCTTTTATCCTCCTATAACTCCTACCCTGTGCCCAGCATCTGCCATTCACCCCATGCCTTCTAATCTGTGTCTAGCATGTGACCTCCATCCTCTTATTCCCCACCCAATGTCCAGCCTCTGCACTCCACTCAGTGTCACCATCTGCTCTCCATCCCCTATACCCCTAGCCCATGTCCAGTTTCTGCCCTTCATCCCATGCCCCTAACCTCATGTCCAGCATCTGCCCTCCTTCCCTTTATGACACTTATCTCGTGTCTATCACATTCCTTCCACCCAATATCTACCTTCTGCTATCCATCACCTTATGCTCCCACACTGTCCAGCCCTCGTTTACGTCCAACATCTGACAGGCCCTGACCCCTAGAATATGCTCCCCCATGCACCCCCCTGCGCAGAGCCTCTGCAGCTTTTCCTGTTTTTGTGGCAGCAGCAGCAGCAGCAGCAAACCTCCAACTTAAAAAGAAAAGCATGGGTCTTTGTGATTCCGTGCTAGGATGACTGGTCTGGTCCTGCCCCCTCTGATGCAAGCATGCATAAGAGGAGGGAGGGACAAGACCAGACTTTTCTCTGCACAGGAGTTAGAAAGATTGCAGATTTTTAAAGTTGAAGGCCCACCTCTGCAACAGGAAATGCTGTGGCAGTGAGCAGCATGAGGAGGCCAAGGCTGCTGATGAATTAGCAGTGCCCCTTCCCTCACCACCCTTCAAAGTCGTCTCTCTATGCAAGCACACTTCTTGAACAGTGGGTCTTGTCAGCCCTGCTACTGATATACAGCTACTCATACCCATTGAACTAGATCTACCCATTTTTTTAAAGTGCTGTCAAGTCAATGCTGACTCCTAGTGACCTAGCAGCCCCTGGGTTTTCTTGGCAAGGTATGACTGGAAGTAGATTGCCAGACCTTTTCTTCCATGGCAATGGAGGGTAAAGTGACCCATGGTCACAAGGAGTGCCAGTGGGAATCAAAACCTAATCTCTTGGGTATTAGGCTGTTACTCTATTAGGCTACTCCTCCACTCCAGATCTACCATTAGCTTTCGGCAAATTGACTGGCTGTCTAACAACAACTCAATAATGGGTAAAAAACAACAAAATTTCCCTGAACCCAAGTAAAACAGAGATTCTGTGGGTTCCTAGTGCACATCAAAATCCCTTTTGAGAACTATGAGTTCCAACCAAAATCAAAGGTCAGGAATCCTGGAATACTGCTGGGCTCATCACTTACTTTGAGCCCACAAATTCAGGCAACCTTTAAAAACTGCTTCTATTACCTATGGCAACTATGAAATCTCTCTCCAAATAAACGAGTCTGATTACAATGCTCCATGTTGTAACATATCGCAGTTGCATTTTGACCACCTTAGTTGTCACCGTGGAAGCAACTATCCCCGCATTATTGCTATGATGAAAGCTAATGCACCTTAGTAGACGTGCCCCTTTGTGTTCTGACCAATATACAGGGCATTACAGTAGTCTAGCCTTGGCATCATCACAGCATGGACCACTGCAATCAGACTTAATTATATGGAGAGAGATTTTGTAGGATTTCGCATAGTAGAGTCAGGGTAGGGAGAAGGCATGCCAATGTTAGGCAGCCACCCCATGAACAACTATCGCACGATGGTTCCCAAATCGCCCTACCACGACTGCAGATATTGCCCCCTCATGAGGTGGCATTACCTGCACCCAGGCCTCAGATGCTGCTTCATAGCCACTGTAAATTGGCAGAATCAGCAAAGTGGCACCTGACAGATTCCCCCCTCCCCAGGTCTCTCTTAGTTCCCCCTCTATCTAAAAGCTGGCAGTGCAACAAATCAGGTAATATGCAGCACTAACCATAGTGAAAAGCTGCTTGATCCTCTTTTCCAGAACTCCATCCCCAGACAGTTCCCAAACCCTTGGGAACTGTGCCAAGGAAATGGGCCAGATACCCTCCATTGAGAAACAAGTGCCTGGTTAGCCAGTCGACCCCCCCTCCCTCCCTACCACTCCCCATACGATAGCTACCACCTGGCTAGCCAGTCAGAACAAGGTTGCCCCCCCCAACCCCCACCCACCCACAGCACTTACCTCCAAAATCCTTGGTGATCTAGTGGGTCCAGGGGCAGGAATGATCCTCCTTGCTCCTGCTCCCATCTTTGGCACTATATAAAATGGTGTCGATCATGTGGTGCTGTCCCCTAGCATCTTCACCCTAGGAGGAACTACCGCGAGACTGGAACCATTTTTGTTAGTGCTGGTGAAGGGAGCATGAGCATTCCTCTCTGCTCCTGTCCTCTTCACCTTCACAAAAATGGTGCCAGTCTCATGGTACTGCCCCTAGCATGACACCTTTTTACAGCTGCAGGAACATTTCTATTTCCTCCTATGACTATGATACACTTCTGACGCCAGAATGCAACATTTTAAGAAGGCAAACAGAAGCACTTCCTGTTTCATGATAGAAAACAGGAAGCGCTTCTGTTTACCATTTTAAAACATGCAGTGCCAGTACTGAAAGTCTAGTAGAGCCATGGAAGCAAAGGAAAATACTTCCGCAACTGTGTTAACAAGCCATTCGGGCCGGGCAGGAGAAAGGTTGCTGGTGAGTCAGGGGTGGCTGGGGGCTAGAAATGGGCTGCTGATGAGTCAGGGGGTGGCTGCAGGATAAAGATGGGCCACTGCTGTGTTGGGGGTTTGGTGGGGGCTGGAGATGAGCTGCAAGTGAGTCATGGGGTGGCTGTGAGCTGGAGATGGGCTGCTGGTGAGTTGGAAGGTGGCGAGGGGCTGGAGATGGGCTGCTGATGAGTTGGGGGATGGCTGGGGGATGGAGATGGGCTGCTGGTGTGTCAGGGGGTTACTGGGGGCTGGAGATGAGCTGCTGGTGAATCATAGAAACATAGAAACATGATGACAGAAAAAGACCACATGGCCTATCTAGTCTGTCCTTCCATATCAACAACTACAACAGTCCACTTTTTACCTTTAGAGATCCTCTGTGTTGTCCCATGCTTTTTTGAATTCAGTTACTGTCCTCATCTCTACCACCTCCACTGGGAGACTATTCCATGGATCCACTACTCTTTCCGTAAAGAAATATTTCCGCATATCACTCCTGAATCTATCTCTCTTCACCCTCATCCCATGTCCCCTCGTAGCAGAACTTGCTTTCAATTGAAAGAGGCTCTCTCCCTGAACATTTATGCCATGGAGGTATTTAAACATCTCAATCATAACACCTCTATCCCGCCTTTCCTCTAAGTTGAACATATTAAGATCCTTAAGTCTGTCCTCATATGCTTTATAATGAAGCCCATTAATCATTTTAGTAGCCACCCTCTGCACAGACTCCATCCTGTTCACATCCTTTTGAAGGTGCGGTCTCCAGAATTGCACACTATACTCCAAATGAGGTCGCACCAAAGACTTATACAGAGGCATTATCACCTCCTTTTTTCTGCTAGCCATTCCTCTCCGTATGCACCCAAGCATCCTTCTGGCTTTTGCCGTCGCCTTTTCTACCTGTTTAGCTACTTTAAGATCATCAGACACAACCACGCCTAGGTCCCGCTCTTCATGGGGTAGCTGGGGTCTGAATATGGGTTGCTGGTGAGTTGGGGGATGGCTGGGGGATGGAGATGGGCTGCTGGTGAGGTGTGGGGTGGCAGGAGACTAAAGATGGTTGCATGCCTGGGAGAGGAATGAGAAAGAAAGGTGCAGGTATGTGCCTGTGAAGAAGGAAGAAGAGGAAAGGGAGAGAGAAGGTTTAGTGCATGGGGAGCAGAGAGAGGAGGTGATGTGGGGGTATGTGCATGTTGGTAGACCTTAGGGATAGACAGCATTAGGGATCTTGCTAGAAGGTAGAGGGAAAGAACAGGAGGGACAAGGAAGACTTGGGAGTTGGGGACAGAACTGTGATTAGAGCAAGAGAGCTAAGGAGGAAAAGGGCAGAGGAAATTTCATGTCTAGAGGAGGAAATAAGCTTTATGATGGAGGAATTCTGCATAGAAATTTGCTAATAAAGCATGCAGCATTTTGAAGAATTTTAAAATACTGCTTGCAGAATTTTCAGGTTTTGCGCAGAATTTTAAAATGTTCTGCACAGAATTCCCCCAAGTATACCAAAGGAAATCACTTTCTCAGGAGTAGCCCCCATACTCTGGATCTCACGCCAAGAGGGACTATGTCTAACTCAAGACCACCACTACTTCAGAAAGCACGCAAAAACCTAGCTCTTCTCCCAAGCCCTTAATGGCTATGACAATTGACTTTTCATTCACACATACTGCTTCAGAACTAACTTGCTGCACACCCTGGACCCATGACCAAATTTACATACCGTATTCTTTTGTGTATCTAATTACACATATTTTTTGTCTCCGTACCTTTGTTTTTGCCCATCTTGTCTATCTATGCATCCCGGCTGCATCTGTCCCCTCTTCTGCCTCTTGGCAAGTTTCATTGTATGGTGCCAGTATTTTGAGTATCCTATGAATATTCTATTGCCTTTTATGGTGCATCATTTGTACTGTGCTGACATTATGAGTATCCTATGTTATTTCAGTGTTCTAAGAAGCTCCTTATTAAGATATATCATTTATATTCTTCTGATATTGCATCATATTTATGTTTATGAATGTCCTACTATGCTATTTTAAGGTGTACATTACTGACATTGTATCATACTCATTTCTTTTATTGCCTACCTCCAAGTTTATCTCACTTTTCTAATTGTCTATTATCCTGATATGGTGATCATTTTGCTATTTTAAGTTGACTGTTGTACACCACTTTGGGTGAATCTCTTCATAAAGACAGTTAATATATCCTAATAAATAAATAAAATGAAATAAATAAGTAATGATATTACTGTTAATCTATTCCTCCCAAAGCTAACCTTTCTCTTCTTGTATCTCCCCATCTACCAAGCCTTCCCTCACACCAGATACAGAGTTGCATTACATGCACAGAACCACAATCAGTATCAAAATCAAGCAAAAAGACCAGACTGGAATTTTTTAAAAAATCTTGTTCCTAGGGGATTTTTTTTAAATGAAAGAGAACAAAAAATGTGTTCTTTTTCTCCTCCTACCTAGAGTTGATAGTGAGTTTTAATGCCTTCTGTTTGCACTCTGCTACTGGTGGATAAATGGATACTTCAGTTTCCTCCCATAAGGCGTCAGGAGTTAAATACCCATCCATAGGGGTGAGGTAGACTGGTGGAGAAGTTTCCCATATATGTTTCCTGGGCATGACTGCAGTTTTTTGACAACCCATGATCACCTATTCTCGAGTTCCTCCAACTTCCTAAAAGTTATCCCAATGACTGAGAAAATGAAAATGAAGAATTGACAAGCTGTCTTATAGCTCGTATTTCATCTACAAAATTAGAATCAGTGTCCAGCATTATAGAACATTATTGCTATGGAGATATCTGGAAAAATCTTACTTTGGGAATTCCTGTGTTTTCACATTCAGTATCTTTCACAATATTCAGTTCTCTCTGTGCACAAGATTCACCACATTGCAATGCGTTTTCACTGACCCAAAATCTGCAAAGTAGAGTTTACATTGTTGAAAATGTGTCATACATATACAGTTATAAGTAGAGTCTGTACATTTCTGACTCCCTTAAAAACTGTAGATATCCTTACAGTCCTGTGATGAGAGTAAACACTAGGTTCTTACAAATCAAGTAATCAATCAGATATTATAGTGAACTAAGGGGTGAATCACCACTTTGAAATACCAGATGCTGTAGACTTATTGCACAAAAGAAAGGCCTGGCAATCTACTTCCAGTCGTACCTTGCCAAGAAAGTCCAGGGGGTAGTCACAACATGGACAGCTATCCACAGGAGTTGGCATCGACTTGACAGGTCAGCAACAACAACAAGGGGTGAATCACTTTCTGCACAAAGTTGACCAGAACAATATTTTTTATCAATATCACTGCCACATGCACAAACTTGTGCTTAGGCTTTGGTATCTTTTTCACTAAGAGTGGTTCATCATCTTCCAGGAGCAACAGACTGTAGTTCCAATCTATTGGGGCCTTTATGGTCTCTTCTAATATTGTCAGCATCTGGGACCATAGCGTAAAACAAAGTTACTCACATGTAGCAGGTGTTTTCCGTGAACAGCAGTGTAAGTCCTCACATGTGGGTGAAGTCACTGATGGAGCCCTCACATGGGAATCTTTCACAGCTCCTTCCAGAAGTTTTTAGAAGGGTTCTATTGTGCATGTATGCATCTGCACACTTGCCTTCACCACACCATTCTCCTCAGTTGGTAAATAGTTAAGCTAGAAGACAACTCCAAGGTGAGGAGGGAAGGCTGTGAGAACTTACCCTACTGTCCACAGAAAACACCTGCTACAGGTCAGTAACTTTGTTTTCTCCATAGACAAGCAAGATAAGTGCTCATAAATGGGATTCCCTAGTTACTGGCTGCCTCACAACCAAAAAGGAGGAATATATGTGGCACAATGAGGAGCCCTGTCTTCAGTGACCTGAGCTGGAGACTCATTGTTTGACGTTAAAGGGATCTATAGACAGCTAAGTACCTGTCGTTTTGACAGAATTTAACTCTTAAGCAACAATGTATAAGAATTACTTTGAAGAGAAAATAATGCAATCTATTTAGCCTGTTGGGGCAATTAAATGGAGAACTGAGATCAAAGTAAGTGGACAAAATTTGAATTAAGACTGCTAGCTGGTGTCATTAAAATAACAACAGTAAATTGAAGCAGCATTTATATTGCTTAAAGAAGTAAATGTTAGAAACATGACAGCAGAAAAAGACCATATGGCCTTTCTAGTTTGCCCTTTCATATCAACTACTATAGTCTCCTTTTTGCATTTAGAATAGAAACTTAGAAACATGACAGCAGAAAGAGACTATGGAGACAATTGGCATGAGTGGTCTGAGAGGGATCCTAAATTGAAGTCTCACAGTCTTCAAAGTCTGGTTTTAATTAAAATTCAAAACTACATTATTAAAAAATAAGGTGCATTAAGCACATTTTAACATTTGAAGTAATTCTAAAGAGTTTTTTGACCTATGATTGATAATGGCAATCCTCAAACAGCTAAAGGGTTGTGTGTCTTTCTCCTTCAATAAGAAATTTGATCTTGAATGAGAGTAGATAATTTCATTTGATACTGAAGTGATACAAATATATTTGAATTTACAGCAGGTGTTTTATGCATTATTGGACCTGCAGCATTGACTTCAATTGGTAAAATCAAGGACAACAAATACCATACTGCATTGCAAGGCAAATTTAAAACCAGAACTGGCCAAAAATCTCACTCCTGGAGCTGGGTAACTTGACAACTCTGGAACTGCTGTAAGAGCAGCAGTATAGGCCTCAAAACCTGTAGGCTACATCGGAAGGGGAGAAGGGGAGTACAAGAGGTTGCACCCTTCAGCACCTGCTGAGCCACAGTCTCCTCCTCAATCCCTCAGCAAACATATGCTCCCCCCGACAATATTAAATCCAAATATATATTCTACATCTACAGAAACCACTTGTTCCTTCTCAAACACTGAGTGCAGAGCAGGGGGTAGGACCCATAGAATTTAACACACAAAAAAGTCTGATTCTAGTGTCATCTCAATAATAGCAACATAAACCCTCTCGGTCACAAGCATGCTGTGAAGTAATACAAAACTCTACAAAAGAATCGCTCAGGACCCACAGCAATTCTACCATGACAACAAAACTTCCCAAACTCACACAATATTGCAGTGGGCTCTAGAACATCAAAACACATATTAGGAAACTGAACAAGCCAGATTACTACAGATTCCTATGTAGAAGATTATGCTAACAGGATACCTGGCCTCACACACAGAGAGCATAGACAGATTCTCATTGAATACTAAATAAGTGACCATAAACTAAAATGAAAATATATAGACAAAAATTGCATTGAAATCTCAATAAGCCAGACTTTTCATGTAGTACAACACCAGAAAAATAGAAAGATATGCATTTCCCCTATACTTTGCAAAATATAGACAGCAGATGTCAGGGCTGGTATTAAGGGGATGTAACTAGGGAAAATGCCCTGGGTCTGCAGGCTGAAAGGGTCCCAGGCCTGCATGAAGCTGAAGAAGGCACAACCAACTAGCAAGTCGTGGGCCCCCTCTCAAATTTCTGCCCTGGGCTCAAGCCATGCACTGGCAGATATACATTACAGAAACAGATATATTCCATTCACTAAATAGTAAATACATCTCTTTTTTGGCTGGTCATTTTTCTAATTATCTTGGTCCCAGTCTCTGGTTTCTGCTTTCATCTGTCTTAAATCCCATTACAGGATCTCTTGTCCATTTGCCATTTCTTCTCCTCCCATCTTTATTTCCTCCCTTACCCTGATCTCTAAGATTGATCTCTTCCTTCAGTTTTCTTCCATTTATTCTTCTACTACTCTGTCGGGTAAGATTTGCCTCTTTGCGGATGATACCAAAATCTGCAATAGAGTAGACATCCAGGAAGGTGTAGATAACATGAGGAAGAATCTAGCTAAGCTTGAAGAATGGTCTAGAATTTGGCAGTTGGGATTTAATGTTAAAAAATGTAAGGTCATGCATTTGGGCTGCAGCAATCCAAGGGAGCAATATAGTAGAGGGGGTGAAGTACTTTTGTCCACTAAAGAAGAGCGGGACCTAGGCGTGATTGTGTCTGATGATCTTAAAGTAGCTAAATAGCTAGAAAATGCGACAGCAAAATCTAGAAGGATGTTTGGGTACATACGGAGAGGAATGGCTAGCAGAAAAAAAGGAGGTGATAGTGCCTCTGTATAAGTCTTTGATTCGACCTCATTTGGAATATAGTGTGCAATTCTGGAGATCGCACCTTCAAAAGGATATAAACAGGATAGAGTCAGTACAGAGGGTGGCTACTAAAATGGTTAGTGGTCTTCATTATAAAGCATATGAGGACAGACTTAAGGATCTTAATATGTACACCTTAGAGAAAAAGCGGGATAGAGGTGATATGACTGAGACATTTAGAGTAGTTACTCACCTGTAACAGGTGTTCTCCAGGAGCAGCAGGAATCAGTCCTCACTTATGGGTGTCATCGACGCCGATGAAGCCCCAGCGGAGCATTTCCCCAGCTTTCCATGAAAGCCTTTGGGAATGCTGGCACGCATGTGCGGTTCCCTTCCCGCCTAAAGGTGCCATCTTACCTCAGTCAAATGACATAGCTAAGAACAGCACACAAAAATGTAAAAATTAAACTATGTACAACTGCAACTCCAAGGGGAGGAGGGAGGGTAGTGAGGACTGATTCCTGCTGCTCCTGGAGAACACCTGTTACAGGTGAGTAACTACTCTTTCTCCAGGACCAAGCAGGAAGTCAGTCCTCACTTATGGGTGACTCCCCAGCTCTGGACTACCAGGAACCCAGGCTGAACAAGAGAACTCCCTCTAGTCTCAGCAGCAAAGAAAGGCTTTTCAAGGACATAACCTCCACAGGTAGCCCAACCAGAGGGCAGGAGTTGCCTAGACCTCAAAGAGATTCCGGAGTACGGCTTGGCCAAAAGCACTGTCCCTACGGGACTCCCTCTCCAGACAGTAGTGGGCTGCAAAGGTCTGGCTTGAAGACCAAGTAGCAGCCCTGCAGATGTCTTGCAATGGAACAGAGCGGAGATGAGCCACTGATGCAGCGATGGCCCTCACACGGTGGGCCGTGACCCTACCCTGCAAAGGAAGGTCAGCTGCCTTGTAAGCCCAGGTGATACAGTCAGCCACCCAGATGGACAAGGTACGCTTGGACACAGGCCTCCCCAAGTTATTGGGGTCAAAGGAAAGGAAGAGTTGAGAAGGCTTCCTGTGACCTTGCGTACGTTCAAGGTAGAAGGATAAGGCCCTCCTACAGTCCAAGGTATGGAGAACTGTTTCAGCCTGACTTGCATGAGGCCTAGGGAAGAATGTTGGAAGAACCACCTCCTGGTTGAGGTGGAAAGAGGAGACAACCTTAGGAAGGAACTTAGGGTGAGTCCTGAGGACCACCCTGTTTTTATAGAACCTGGTGTAAGGTCTATCACAGACCAAGGCCTGAAGCTCACTCACTCTCCTAGCCGAAGTAAGGGCTATCAGAAAGAGAGTCTTCCAGGAAAGGAAGCATAGAGGGCAAGTAACCATAGGCTCAAAAGGTGGGCGAGTCAGCTGCTGCAAGACCACATTAAGCTCCCACTCAGGAGCAGGAGGACGTATGGGAGGTTTGAGCAGAAGCAAGCCTCTGAGAAACCTAGACACCAAAGGGTGCACAGACAAGGAATGGCCCTCAACTAGGGAGTGGTGAGCTGCTAAAGCAGAGAGGTGGACCCGAACAGAGTTGGACTTGAGACCCTGATTGGACAAGTGCAGCAGGTACTGAAGCACTACTGACACAGTACAGGAGAAAGGATCCTCAGCACGTAGCTGACACCACACAGAGAACCTTTTCCACTTGAGAGCATAGGTCGTCCTAGTGGATTGTTTCCTAGAGGCTAGGAGAACTTCCTCAACCTCGGGAGGCAGGCCCAAGGGAGCCAACACTACCCTTGCAGCCTCCATGCCATCAGATTGAGAGCTTTGAGATTGGGATGTAGCAAGGAGCCCTGATTCTGAGAGAGAAGGTCGGGTTGCAATCCCAGAGGCAGAGGCAGATCCACTGCCAGTTGAAGCAGGAGGGGGAACCAAGGCTGCCTTGGCCACATGGGAGCTACCAGGAGGACTGAGGCCCTGTCTCGGAGAATCTTGAACAGTGTTCGGGCCACCAGAGGGGTGGGAGGAAATGCATAGAGTAGGCCCTGAGTCCAGGAAATCAGAAAAGCATCTGCAGCTACTCTCAGAGGATGCAGTTGCCTGGAGCAGAACCGTGGCAGCTGGTTGTTCAGTGGACTGGCAAACAGGTCTATGGAGGGGAGCCCCCATTTCAAGAAAATCTTTTGAACCACTAAAGGATGTAGCTGCCACTCGTGTGGTTGCAGAATCCTGCTCAATCTGTCGGCCAGGGAATTCTCCTGACCTGGAAGATAGACTGCTTTGAGGAGCATGTTGTGCTTCAGGGCAAAGGAACAGAGGTCCTGGGCTCCTGGCAAAGGGGCTGGGAACCAGTTCCGCCCTGTTTGTTCACATAGAACATGGCTACCTGGTTGTCTGTCTGGATCAAGACAGACTGTTGTGCCAGGGAAGCAGTAAAGGCCTTGAGGACCAAGCGGATAGCTCTGAGTTCCAGTAGATTGATCTGCTGAGACGCCTCCCAATGAGACCACAGGCCCTGGGTGCACTTGTCTAGGCAGTGTGCTCCCCAACCCTGCAGAGAGGCATCGGTGGTCACTACCACTGTATGAGGTGGGATCTGAAAGGGCACCCCCACCAGCAGATTGGGGGGGTGTAACCACCAGTTGAGGGATGCCAGTAAACGGTGGGACACTCTGATCCTGTCTCTGAGACTGTCTGAGGCTTGTGACCACTGAGTCCGAAGGCACCACTGGGCAGGCCGCATATGGAGCCTGGCATTGGGGGTCACCTGTACTGTCGACGCCATGTGGCCCAGAAGCCTGAGACAGAGTCTGGCGGAGACTAGAGACCTGTGCAGAAACTTTCTAGCGAGGTCCATGAGCCTTTGTGCTCGGTCTTCTGGTAAGAACACTCTGGCCAGCTGAGAATCCAACCTCGCTCCTATGAACTCCAAGTTCTGGGAGGGGAGCAAAGTGGACTTTGCGAAGTTGATGATAAAGCCCACCTTTTGGAGCAGTTCTATGGTCCTGTTGGTAGCCTGTTGAACTTCCAGGGAAGTCTGGCCTCTGATGAGCCAGTCTTCTAGGTAAGGAAACACAAAGATGCCCTGATTTCTCAGGTAGGCTGCCACCACTGCCAGGCACTTGGTAAACACCCTGGGAGCGGAGGTCAATCCAAAAGGCAGTACTCTGTACTGATAATGGTTTCCTCCCACAATGAACCTGAGGTACTTTCTGTGGTCTGGATGAATAAGGATGTGAGTGTCAGCATCCTTTAGATCTAAAGAGCAAAGCCAATCTCCCTGCTGGAGGTAGGGCAGACGTGTTCCAAGAGTAAGCATCTTGAACTTCTCTTTCACTAGAAACTTGTTTAGGTTTCTGAGATCCAAAATGGGTCGAAGACCACCGGTTCTTTTTGGCACCAGGAAATACCTGGAGTAAAACACGTGACCTTGGACGTGGGGAGGCACAGGCTCCACCGCCTTGTCCAGCAACAGACCCTTTAGCTCCTGGAGGAGAAGGGCTGTATGCAGGGGAGGCCGGAAAGTTTCCCCTGGGAAGTGTGGCGGAGGCAGTTGGTGAAAATGCAGGGCATAGCCTTGATGGACTATGTCTAGCACCCAACTGTCTTGGGTTATCAAGGGCCACTGGTGAGCGAACAAGGCTAGGCGGCCTCCTGTGCAGGGCTGGGTCTGCAAGGGAGGAATGGCTATACTCAAGGAGTCAAAAAACCCCACCCTGCTGAGTGGGAGCAGGGGCCGGAGGCTTGGGGGCACTCTGCCTACGGGGCCCATTACCCCGGCCCTTGGCTTGCTGACCCTGGGGGGCAGCTTGGGCAGCCTGCTACTGGGGGTACTGTTTGTAGGCAGTGCCCTTCCTCGGGTAAAAGGGCTTCTTACCGGGGCCCTTCCTCTTAGATGAAGGGGCAGAGGTCTTCCTCAACAGCCTTGTCCTCGTGAGGTGCTCTGTCTCGAGCTGAGCGGCCTTCTCGGCCACAGGCTTGCCAAAAAGGTTTTCACCTCGGCAAGGGACATCGACCAACTTGTCCTGAACCCATGGCCCGAGGTCTGATGACTGCAGCCACGCCTGGCGTCGAGCCGCGATGCCGGCTGCCGCTACTCGAGCCGAAGCCTCGAAACCATCGTAGGCGGTGCGGGACATGAACTTAGAGCATTCCCGGATCCTCGAGGACAAGGACTTAAATCTCTGCAAGGGTTCCCCGGAGAGACCAGCAGAGAATCCGGCCAACTCCTTGGCCAGGTCTCGTAAATACATGCCCATGTAGAGCTGGTAAGTCTGGACACGGCCAGCAAGCATCGAGCCCTGGAAGCACTTTCTACCGACGCCATCGAGGTTCCGGACCTCCCTGCCGGGGGGCACCGCAAAGTGCATCTTCTGACTCTTCAGTCGATGCCGGCCGATTCCACAACCATGGAATGGTACGGTAGCTGTGCTTTTTGGAAGCCAGGACTCTTACGGAGCCGATAGATGGAATCGACCCGCTTGCTCAAAACCGGCGCCGAGGCCGGGGCCTCCCACATCCGGAAGAGGAGCCGTTCCAGCATCGGAGGAACCGGGACAGTAAAGGCCTCCTTCGGAGGAGAGTCATACTGCAGAGCATCGAGCTCTTCGGCTCGAGGCTCCTCCTCGGGGTCAGCCGAGATAGCCAGAGCAGCGGCCATATCGCGTACAAACTCCGAGAACCTAGTGTCCTCCGGAGGGGATCTACTCCGGGGCTCAGACTCAGGTGAGTCCGAAGGGACACACCGAGTCTTGAAGGTGTCAGAAGACTCCTCGTCTTCGGTCTCCCAAGCCGACTCGTCGGATGTCGAGTCGAGCTCGGACCCCGCAGGGCCTCTAGGCACCTGCCCCGACGCTGGGGGGACCGGCGTCGAGACCCTCGATCCCAAACGGGAGGTCTCTGAGGACGACCTCGAGCCGCAAGGGACTCGAGTATCGGTTTGGTCTCCGGGGTTGACTTCGAAGTCGATGTCCCGGTGGTCGGGGCAGATGCGCCAGACAGGCTGGCCATCAGTGCCCGCTGCTGATCCATGAAGGCAGACATTCTTCTCTCCAAGGCTGTCAACCTGAGACTCAGCTCGGGTGACGCAGCAGCCCCCGACTCGGGCCCCAGCGGCGCCGGGCCCGACGTCGGTACTCGGGGAGGCGAGTCCACGAGGACAACAGGACTTACGTGTCCAGCAGACTCCGGCTCCATGCGAGGAACTTTAGTTGGCTTCTCCTGGTCCACGGGCCCGGGACGACGGTCGGGGGTCTTAGACCTGGCCCTCGAGGGCTCAGGGACCTCCTCCGACGCCACCCTCGTGAGCCGCTTCTTCCTCTTACGTTCCCGTTCGGGGGACCCCCTGTCCGAGGAGCTCCGACGCCTCTCGGGATCGGAATCCCGAGATGTCGAGGCCTCAGATGAGGCCCGGGCAGAGGCCGAGTCCGAGAAAAGCCGTTCACTTTGCTGCTGACGACTTCAGAGGGCAATGGAAGACATTTTTCCACATGGCCCGCACGTTTTAGAATCGTGGTCTGGGCCAATGCACCAAAGGCAGCAGTCGTTTGTGTCGGTGAGAGACATTATCTTCTTACACCGATCACACTTTTTAAAACCACTGGAAGCCATCGGGGAGAAAAGGGTCCCCGCGAGGTCAAAGGACTGGCCTTCCAGGGAAAAGAAAAAAGATTTGGCGCGAGCGCCGAGCCACTAAGGGCAAAAACCGAAAAAAGAAAAAAGGGATTTGATACCGGCGTACCGAACCCAGCGGGAGGGGAACCGACGTCGAATCCAAGGAAAAAAGCGAGATAACGTCAAGAAAAAAATACTCTTTTCTGGGAAAAACAGGACACACGTCCGATGGGCTTCATGGAAAAAAAGAGACTGAGGTAAGATGGCACCTTTAGGCGGGAAGGGAACCGCGCATGCGTGCCAGTATTCCCAAAGGCTTTCATGGAAAGCTGGGGAAATGCTCCGCTGGAGTCTCATCGGCGTCGATGACACCCATAAGTGAGGACTGACTTCCTGCTTGGTCCTGGAGAATAATACCTCCGTAGCATAACTGCACAGGGGGAGAGCCTTTTTCGATTGAAAGCAAGTTCTGCTACGAGGGGACATGGGATGAGGGTAAAAGGGGATAGATTCAGGAGTGATATGCAGAAATATTTCTTTACGGAAAGAGTGGTGGATCCGTGGAATAGTCTCCCAGTGGAGGTGGTAGAGATGAGGACAGTATCTGAATTCAAAAAAGCATGGGACAGACACAGAGGATCTCTAAAGGAAAAAAGGGGTCTGTTGTAGTTGTTGATACGGAAGGACAGACTAGAGAGGCCATGTGGTCTTTTTCTGTCATCATTTTTCTATGTTTCGATCCAGATTTCGATCCAGCTTAGCAACCATTCCTGAATTTTTCTTTTTTTATTGCATAAATCCACAGCTTTCCATGCCTCTCACCCCAGACCTCCCATTCTCAATCGCTTTCCCTTTTCACAGTCTTTAATGAATTCTCTCCTCACTTACACCCATATCGAGCATCTCCCCTCTCTCTCTTATTCTACCATCCAGTGTCTTCCTATCTCCCCTCAATCAGTATCTCTCTTTGTGTTCCTATCCCATTTTGTCCAGTTTTTCTCTGTATCACTGTCCTTATCCTTCCACAATGATATGTCCAGCATGGCTACTTCTGCGTCCCTATCCCCTTCTAATGCTGCTACTGCACCTTACTCTCAAGCAGTGGCATACCAAGGGTGGGGCAATGGGTGTGGCCCACCCCGGTTGCCAGTCTGAGCCCACACTTCTGCACTTCTTGCACTGGTCAGGCAGTCGAGAGCGGCAGAAGCAAACAGCCCCATGGCACCAAAGTTTGAAGGTAAACTCCGCGGAGCTGTTTGCGGTTATTGCCACCGCTGTTAGTCCTGGAGAGGGATGGCAGTGGTGGCAATAGGTGCTATGGGGGAGGAGACACAAAGGATGAGGTTTCCCTAGGGCGCCTCTTCTCCTTGCACCAGCCCTGGAGATTGGGCATCCAATGGCAAATGAAATTTAATTTGGACAAGTGCAAAGTCATGCACTTAGGAAGAACAACCCAAACTAAGGTTTACATGATGCAAGGTTCTACATTAGGAATCAGCACCCAGAAGAAGTATCTGTGCATCATAGTTGATAATATGTTGAAACCTCTGCCCAATGTGCAGTGGCAGCCAAGAAAGCAAATAGAATGCTAGGAATGATAAGGAAAGGAATGGAGAATAAAACCAAGGATATTATAATGCCTCTGTATTGTTCTACTGTATGGTACAACTACACCTTGAATATGGTGTGCAGTTCTGGTCATATCTTAAAAACGACATAGCAGAATTAGAAAAGATACAGAGAAGAACGACCAGAATGGTAAAGGGGATGGAAGGATATTTACGAGAAAAGGCTTAAAAGGATAGGTCTCTCCAACTTGGAAAAGAGATGGTGGAGGGGAGATATGATAGAGGTTTATAAAATAATGTATGGAATGGAACGGGTAAATGTAGCTCGGTTGCTTACTCCTTCAAAAAGTAGAAAAACGAGGGGACACACAATGAAGCTATAGTGTAGCATATTTAAGACTAATTGGAGGAAATATTTTTTCACTCAATGCATAATTAAAATCTGGAATTTGTTACCAGAGGTATGTAGTAAAAGTTGTTATGTAGTTGAGTTTAAAAGAGGTTTGGACGAGTTCCTGGAGAAATAGTCTATAAACTATTATTAAAGAGGACCAGGGAAACCCACTGCTTACCCCTGGGACAAGCATGGAATCTTTATACCTTTTGGGAACTTCACAGGTATTTGTGACCTGGATTGGCCACTTAATTCTTGTCTTTCTACTATTGATTCATGGATGTCCACCAACTTCCTCCACGTCAATCTATCCAAAACTATGTTCACTTGGTTCACTTTCGGTGGCCCCATTCCCTCTATCTCTCCCCTGCTTTCCTCCTCCCCTATTCCTGTCGTCCCCTCCCTTTGCTATCTCGGTGTCACCTTGGATTCTGCCTTATCTTTTCAAGAACACATTTCTTCCGTGGTCCAGTGTTCTTTTTTCTCCCTAAGACAAATCCGTGCTGTCCGTGCTTTTCTCCCTGTTTCCTCCCTGACCACTCTGCTCATCTCCCTTGTTCTGTCCCGTTTAGACTATTGCAACATCTCTTTTTTCAGACTCCCTCAGTACCAACTGCGCAGGCTACAACTCATCCAAAATACTCCTGCTTGGATCCTTACATATGCTACCCGTTTCGATCACATCACTCCCCTCCTTATCAGTCTCCATTGGCTTCCATTATCCTTTCGGATCCAGTTTAAAATACTCACCTTCGTCCATAAGGTCATCCACACTGGTGTCCCCCACTACCTCTATGACTTGATTCACCTTCACACACCCAACTGTTCTCTCAGATCCATTCACGTCAACCACATGTTCCTCCCCTCCCCGTCTTCTGCCCGCCTAGAATCCACTCGCTCCACTGTCTTTTTCTTCCTTGGCCCCAAGCTCTGGAATTCGATCCCCTCTGCCCTCCGCCTCAAACCCTCCTTTACCAGATTCAAGGCTGGTGTAAAGGCCCATCTCTTTTGTGCCGCCTTTGACCTGTCACCTCCCTCCTCCCCCCCCCTCCAGCCCCCCCTTAGCTTCCTGCATAGTTTGGTTTTCCCCTGTTAGTCTGTTCCTTTGAGTCCCATGCTTATCTTTTGCTTATTCATTATCTTTTGCTCTATCCTTTTCCTATTGTACCAATGGAATTCCGTTTCCTTTTCTGCAGCCAAAAGATTTGTTTTGTTTATTGTAAACTGTTCTGGTGCCTCGGTGTGGGCGGTATATAAAGCAACGAATAAAGATAAAGACACTGGACTTGATGGACCCTTGGTCTGACCCAGTATTGTATATCTTATGTTCTTAAAACAAACAATTAAAGGCTGTAAAGAGATGGGTTTACTTTCTGCATGATAGATACCTTTGGTCATAGGTGGTAAATCAAATACAAACTAACTGTAACTGCAACTGTAGTAATAAGTGTCAGTTGTACTGAAGTGAACCCATACAGAGTTGGTTTTCAAAACAGACTCAGCAAATGAAGAAGGTATTCAAGCAGGTTTTGTGTAGGACAACAGAATGGATCTAAAGTCTTCCCCTCACACCAGATGGAAAACCTCTTCCACTTGAAAGTATAGAAGCACTGTGTAGAATCTCTTCTGGAAGCCAAGAGGACCTTGGTAACACCAACTGGCAGTATGAAAGAAAACAAAATTCAATCTCTCAACATACAAGCTGTGAGGGCTAGGGATTTTATGATGGGATGCAGCATTGTTCCCCAGTCCTGTGTAATAAGAGTTGGTGAATCACCCAGGTGAACTGGATCCCAGATGAAAAATTTGAGAAGGAGAGGGACTCATAGCTGGTGAGGCCAATAAGGAGCGATGAAAATCATCATGCCTCTATTGTCTTTGAGTTTCAGAAGGGTTTTCACAATCAGAGGAATAGGAGGATACACGTACAGACATACCTCACCGCAATGAAGGAAGAAGGTATCTGAGGCTAGCCTGCCGTGTGTTCCCTGGAGCAGAACTAAGGCACCTGGGTGTTCTGAGATGTGGCGAAAAGATCTAATAGGGCAGGGGTGGGCAATTCCGGCCCTTGTGCACCACAATCCAGCCTGGTTTTCATGATGTCCCTAATGAATATTCATGGACCTATTTCCATACAATGGAAGGCAGTGGATGCAAATAGATCTCATGAATATTCATTAGGGACATCATGAAAACCAGGCTGGATTGTGGTGCACGAGGGCCGGAATTGCCCACCCCTGTATTAGGGGGTGGCCCACTCAAAAAAGATAGAGAGTACCCTGCCAATCCATGGTCCAATTTTGAGGTTGAAGGACTTGGCTTAGCCTATCCGCAGGGCATTGTCTTTGCCTCTGGGAGATAGCAAAGTTCTACATCCTGACTGCCAACACAGGAGATATGAGCCTGTTCCTTTCTGCTTGTTGACATAGAGCATGGCTACTTGATTGTTTGAATGAGCACAATTTGGTTGGCTAACCAAACTCTGAAAGCCTTTAGAGCATTCAATATTGCTCTCAGTTTCTAGCAACTTGTCTGGTGGAGACCTTCTTAGGTGTACCATGTTCCCTGAGTGTGGAACCCATCTAAATAAGCTTACCAACCCAGCTTTCATGTGTCTGTTGTGAGAAATGTTTGGTAGGGAGAAATTTGGAAAGTAAGACCTTTGGCGTGATTGCAATGATCCATTCACCAGAACAGAGAGTCCTAGAGGGAAAGAGTGACAGATATTATATCGCTAAGCTTGCCTGTGGCCTGTGTTCACTGAATGCTCATGGTCCACTGAGTTGACTCATAGGGAGACATACCAAAGGAAGGGCATGAACTGCTGAGGCCATGTGGCCCCATTCTCCACATGGCTCATGCTGATGTCTGCTGACTCTTTTCTACATCTTTCACTATCGTCACCAAGTGAGTGAGCCTGTTGTTTGGAAGAAAGGCTTTTGCCCAAGTTTCACAGAGCTCCAATAAATTCCAATTGTCGTGATGGGCTCAACTTGGGATTTGGGATAATTGATCACGAACCCTAGTAGCTCTAGCACCCAGATGGTGATGCGTATGGATTTATGAACTCCCTTCTGGGTGGTACTCTTTAGCAGCCAGTCATCCAAATGGGGAAACATGTGTAATCATAGTCTGCATATAAATACTGACAACCTCAAGGCATTTTGTGAAGATCTGATGAATGGACGAGAGGTCAAAAGACAGTAAGCAGTACTGGAAGTGATGTTTCCCCATGATGAATTACAGATACTTTCTGTGACTGGGATGTATCTGTATATGGGCATAAGCATCCTTTAGATCAAGAGAACAGAGCCAATACCCTTTTTGGAGAAAAGGTAGAAGGGTGACCAAAGTAACCATTCTGAACTTGTCTTGGAACTTTTTTATGTCTCTGAGGTCTATGATTTTCTTAGGCACCAGGAAGAACCTCAAATAAAATCCCTGCCCTTCTTTCTTGGGCAGAGTGGGTTTGACTGCAGACTGAAGGGTGGAGAATTCCTGAAGCAGAACCTCCTGATTCTGAAGGGAAATGGAATAGTCCTTCAGTGGATAATTTGGAGGTAGTTCCAAGAGACAAAACCTGTATGCTTTGTGGACTATTTTGAGAACCTAAGTGTCAGAGGTTAGAAGAAGCCACCTTTGCGCAAAGAGAATGAGCCTCCCACTGCCTGGAAGGTCATCCAAGGAAGGTACGGGGATATTGGCCATGTTCTTTAGTATACTGAACTTTCCAAGAAGCAATAGTCCCTCTTAAATTTTCAGAAAGAGCTTGCCCACCAATTTCTATGAAATAATCATCATGGTTATTTCGTGGAAACTGGTGGACAAGCTTTTTCTGAAAATTGGAAAAAGTTGAGTATGCTATGAGCTGCATTGTACTGCATAATTTGAAAGAGCTTCTGATATTTGGTATTTATGTTTTAGGTGCGACTTGAAAAAATCAGTCGTGTTGGCATCTGTTGTGCCTTTAAACAATTTTTATCCTTGGGAGAAGCTTTATATCATAATGATTCACACCATTTGAATAATTTGAATGTTTTGTATATATTTAAAATTGGATATACTGATAGGTTAAGAGACGCTAAGCTTAACTTCTCAGCAGTTAAATTGTTTTGAGATTAATTATATTACAGAGGAGGTTTTTAGATCACTGATGGTATTCATGCTTTCCCCTGTAGACAGGTGAGTGCTGATTAGAGGGAAAAATTTTATCTGAGATCTTTTCTCCTCTGTTAATAACTTATAACTTTTTATAATAAGAAGTCCCTTTTGAAGGTCTTTATTTTGGTAGTGAATGCTATAACCAAGGTATTTTTTTGTTGTGTTTGGTTTGTACTTCCTTGGTGTGGTGTGGTGTTTGTAATTTGGATCATGTTCTCTAGAAGCCAGTCAAAACCTCATCCCTGGTATTGGTTGGGATGCAGACTGGGCAGGGCTGGCCCCAGAGTTGGTTCAAGGTATTGGCACCCTAGGCAAATCTTAAGCCATATGCCCCCTAGCTGTCAGATATCTATTATTTAATTTTGAATATCGTGCTCTTTGCCACCCTTCAGAAGCTACCACCCTAGGCCTAGGTTTGCTTAATGGTTGGGCTGGTCCTGAGGCTGGGACTTCTGAATTTTCTCGTGCCAAGCTCAGGCATGAGCAAGTTGCTAGGAGTAGGTATAGCAGAAGGCAAGAAAATACCTATGTCTATAAGAGTAGTAGGGTTTTTGCTGCCTCCTGTTCTGAAAGTTCTGAGATGATGTGGAGGCCGGGTCAAAGCTGTGCCTGGAGAAAAAGCTTTAAGGCTGTCAGAGTGCTGCTTGTTCATGGTAGCAGCTTCCTGCACCTTATCTCCAAAAAGATTGTTTCCACGGCATGGCACGGCACATCAACAAATTGCTCCGGGGCACTGGCTTGCAAGTCTGAGACTCAGAGCCATGATAGTCTCTGGGCACTAATACTCTTAGAAGAGACTCTCGATGCCATATCAAAAGTCACATGGACAATGTATTTTCAACACCCCTTCATGAGGGAATGATATTGCTTGGCTTTCTCTGAAGGAAGACAGTCGGACATGCCCATGAAGAGCTGATAGTATGCCATGTGGGATGCTAATATGGCATTCTGGAAAATCTTTCTCACAAAAGAATCTAATGTTTGGGCCTCTCTCCCAGAGGGCATTAAGGAGTGTGACTTAGAGTTCTTGGCTCTTTTGAAAGCAGATTTGGCAACCATAGAGAGGTGCAGCAACTGGAATTTCTCAAATTCGGGAGCCTTTTGGACATTATCTATAGAGTCGACTTTCTTTCTCACTGGAGGTAGAGAGAGGAGTGTCTCCCACATTTTCATTTGTAACTTCTGAAGGATGCAGTGCATGGGCACTATCACCGCTTCCTTAGGGCAACAGAATACTGGAGGATATTCAACTTCTTGGCCCTGGTCTCCTCCTCCATTTCCAATAGAAATGGTATGGCCTTAGCCATATCCCTCACAAAATCATGGAAAAAACTCCTCAGGAGGGGACTTAGCCTCTCATGAGGGGTGAGGGATCCTTCAGAGATATCTCCTCTGAAAGATATAGTCAAACTGGGATTCCCATGAGCGTTCTAAATCAGACTCAGTGGTACTTTAATGACATCTGCCGGAATGGCACTCTGTCTCCTAGGGGAGGCAGAGCTCCTTTGAGAGCGCCTATCCACCAATAACTTCTGACACCTTTGGAAGTGATCACCCTCCAATGCCTTAGAGAGTGATAGTAGCTGTTCAGGAATCGGTGTCGAGACCCTTCAATGTCTTAATGACAATATCTCTGCAGCAGGCAAGCAGGCAGGCAGGCAGTGGGTCTCGAGGATAAGATCGACTTCTCGATGTACTATGGTCGATACCGTCAGAGCTTTAAGATCGCACATGGAGAAGGGCATTGAAATTCTGTCAAGATCCTTCATCCTTCAAGGGCTGCCATCACTGAAAGCAAGTGGATCATTTTGAACAGTGGTGACCAGCACTGTTAAAGTGACTAGCCTTTGCCACTTTAATGCCTGGCTATTCGGTGCTGGGCCATATGTGGCTAGCAGCATTGAATATCCAGTCTGCACAAAAATGTGATTTAGTTATCCAGTCAGCAGTATCTTTATTTTTATCTTTATTTCAGCATTTGATAGACCGCCCAAGCAGTAGCGTCAGGGCAGTGTACAGAAATCAAGTTAGGCTGCAAGCACAAAATAGAAAGGAACGCCATTGGTAGACAGGAGAGAGGAAGAAAGAAGCACACAGAAGGCCAAGATTAGGATGTATAGGAGTACGCTCAGTGTTAGACATCAGAGAAAGGCCAGGCGGGGGAGAGCGAAGGGGAGTCAGGGGTGGGGGAAGGGAAGGTCAAAGATGAGGTGGAAGAGATGGGTTTTGAGCATGGCTTTGAATTTTTGAAAAGACAATTCAGTGTGAAGTGTGGCTGGCAGTGAATTCCAGAGTGCGGAACCCAAAAAGAAGAATGCAGAGTGGCAGAAGAGCTCGGTGTGCATGTGCAGGGGAGGGAAGGGAGAGATGGTTTGCATGGATGGTCCGGAGTAGGCGTGGAGAAGCATGTAGGTGAATGAGATCTGCAAGATACTGAGAAGTGCCAGCATCGATAACCTTGTGAACAGTGGTGAGTATCTTGTATGTGAATCTGGATTTAAGGGGAAACCAGTGTAAATGCATAATTAGAGGGGTAACTGATCAGAATGAGAGAAGTGAGTGAGGAGGTGAACTGTAGTGTTTTGAATAAGCAGTAATCGGCGGAGTTGATATTGGAGCAAGTCTAGACATGATGAGTGACAAAACAAGAGTGGTTAGTGATGGGAGGGAGGTTGAATGTCATGAATTTGGCACAGAGAGGCAAAGGTGTGATGGATGAGTGAGGAAATATGTTGGTGGAAAGTAAGGGAGGAGTTCTGGGTGACCCCAAGGTACCTAAGTGATGTCACGAGGGGTATCTGATATCAGACAAAGTGGGGGCTAGTGGGGGACAGAGGGCACCAAAGGTAAACCAAATGGTAGTGGATTTTGACAGATTAATGTGTAAGTAGTTGCTGTTTAGCCGGGAGGAAATGCAAGAAAGGCAGGTGTCTAGCGAGGTTAGATCGGGAGTGAAAGAGTTGGTACGGAACAGAAGAATGATGTCATCAGCATAGTAGTAACCAGAGATCCCGGAACGATGAGTGCAAGTGGTGCAAGGAAAACATTGAAAAGGAGGGGGCCAGTACAGATCCCTGGGGGACATCACAGAGAAGGATGGTTACTGGGGAAGTTGTGGAGTCAATATGGACAAAGAATGTGCAAGTAGAAAGAAAAGAGTGAAACTAGTGATGGACAGTTCCATGAATTCTGAGATCATGAAAACGAGTGAGGAGTGGTCGACTAAGTCAAAGGCTGAGGACAGATACCATGAGAGAGAAATCACCCTGTTCATGTGATTGATGCAGCTCGTTCAAGAAGGAGAGGAGGATGGTTTCCATGCTATGACCAGTTCTAAATCCAGATTGGCGGGGGTGAAGGGCAAAGGTGGTATCGAAATGGGTTGATAGTTGTGAGAAGACCAGTTTTTTCAAGGATCTTAGAAAGAAAAGGAAGGTTGGATACCAGGCACCAGTATGTGGGGATGGAAGGATCAAGAGATGGCTTTTTCAGAATGGGACAGATGATTGCATGTTTCCAAGTAGTGGGGAAAAGGCCTAAGGATAAACTGGAATTTACTATGTGGAGAATAAAGGGCAAGAGGATAAGAGAAAGATCTAGTAGCCAATGAGAGGGAAAAGGATTGAGCAAATGGATTGTTTTGTAGGATGAGACAAGGGCCTTAGAGAATTTGATGGTTGTAATTCGATGGAAGGAATGCCAGGTATGTGAAAGGCTGGAGAAGGGGAAAGGGAGGAAAGGGAAATAGGGGAAGAGGGCGGGCATGGGGAAAGGGGGGAGGGACAGGGGGGAAAGGTGGAACGTAAGGAATGGATTTTCTCGGAGAAGAAAATGGCCAGAAGGACTGGGTCTGGGGTGGGGGAAGGGGGGTGGAGGGGGTTAGGAGCTGATGTAGGAGTGTGGGTTGCTGAAAGGGAATGAAGCACCCGATAAAGCTGTCTGGAAGAAATGGAATAGGTGGCGATCAGATCAGAAAAGTAAGATTGTTTAGTAGCGTGAATCATAGAGTGGTATATTCAGCCTTTTTTCTGATCTAACTTTAGCCATTATAGTTAATTGGTTAGTGGCGCAATATCACCACTGACCGGCTAACTTTTATTACTGCTTCTGCTCCACTCCTGGAATGCCCAAATTCTAACCAGCTAGTGTCAGGGCATTCAGTCGGCCTAGGAGGGGATATTAAATTGCACAAACCAGGTATGTACTGCTGAATATCCGACTGCCCCACTGTGATTATTCTTCTGTATATGATCCCCAAGAGGTTCTACAGCAAAATCAGCCGATGTTCCTTGAATCTGTAGGGGAGTATAGGCAGTCTAGTCTCAGTCTTGTGGAGTCTAGCATGGCCCCTTAGTCTTCAAGGAGTATGAGAAGTTCTCGCATTGGGGTTGCTTCAAGAATCGAGACTGCGATCCCTTGGTGCTCTTGGCATCGCACTTCAATGAACCTCGGTGTTGATGCAATGAAGCCTCAGCTCGATGCCTTTAGTTCTTGATGCTGAAGAAGATGCTGGGATGAACTACAGAAGCTTGGCTCCAATTCAGGTTGAGGGCCCTTCAGTGCCAATGTTTCACCAGTGTCCAGTACAGCTCCTGAGGCTATGAAGACTTGTGCCACTGATTCCAATGTCAGTGGATTGGATTTCTGAGCACCAAAAATATGTGTGCACTATTTTGACATTTGTAAACACAAAGAAATATAGAAACACGGAAAAATGATGACAGATAAAGATCATACAACATATCTAGTCTGCCTTTCCATACCTAAACCCGTTGAAATATTCAAAATACCACAATCCACCAAATTTCAACAAATGTATAGGACCCCACAAACAAACTAAACTAATTTTTTTGTTGGAGTTAGTCGTCAAAGTGAGTGGACAAATGACCACACACCACCGCGACGTCTCCGTTTTAATAAATGTAAAAATAAAGCTTCCGCGCTTATAGTACTTAGCTCAATTGATGATCTTTTTAGAGATAAATGCCAGAATATCTCAAGCAGCGACGTGCGACACGTTTTGGGTTGTCTCCAAAATTCAATGATTCAATCAACCCTGCTTCAGGCATGTATGAAAGCTGGCAAAACCTTATAGCAAATAACAGAGCTTTTGCTGGAATAAACCAAAAGTAAGGAGCCTTATAGCCAACTGTCCTCTCGGCGTCTGACGTCACTTACATCATGTGATCAAAAAGCCGCCAATCATGGTAAAGTTGTAAAACATTGCAATTATGAAGGGGGAACCCACCTCAGGAGAACACCCAAAATATGCAATGTGAATATCTTGATGCCTCAGAACAAAACTTAAATCAATCCACTATAGGATAGTGTGCCAGTCAATTTGCATGTTTAAACCATTAGGAGCTACTGTATTCAACCGATGTATCCACTTTTGTTCACGAAGTTGTAAACGCTGTTCGCGATCACCACCTCTAGGATCATGTAAAATGTGATCAAGAACTCGCCAACGTAAAGAAGAAAAAAGATGAGAATATTCCAAACAATGTTGTACCATCGGGGCTGAAACCACTTTCAAACGCAGCCGTGAAGCATGTTCCGACAGCCGCAACTTGTTCGGCCGCTTCGTTCGCCCTATATAATATTTAGAACATGGACAAATTATTAAATAGATCACAAACGTGGAAGTACAGTCCGTGTGAACAGATGATCTAAAAATTTTTGACGTATGAATATCCAACCATTCTGTTCCCAATACAGTTTGAGCACAATAACCACATTGCATACATGGAAAATGCCCTATTTCCATTTGATCACAACACGGGCGATCGAGTTTGTGAGTGGTTTTCATCAGTAAATCACATAGATTGGCTTTTTTGGCATACGTTATTTGTAAGGTTTTGTTCTGAAAACAGGAATGAAGTCCTAAAATTGACCAAAATCTTTTCAATAGCCTCGCCACTTGCGGCATATTGTTCGTATAAGGCAAAACCCCTGTAATAATATCTTTAGTAGATTTAGGGGGAGCCGGGAGCAACAGCCAATCTCTATGGGCGAATCGAGCTCTTTTGTAAGCTTTTGTGATCACTGAAAGAGGATAACCCCGTTGTATAAGCCGCAACCGCAATTCTTGTGCATGAAGCAAAACCTCTTGCAGAGTTAAGCAATTTCGACGTAAACGTAGAAATTGACCAGAGGGTAACCCACATTTAAGAGATGTCAGGTGAAAACTTTCAAATCTTAGCAGAGTGTTGCGCTGCACTGGCTTTCGATATAGAGTAGTCTCGATAGCAGAAGGAGTTAAATATACTGTTACATCTAAAAACTCCAAACGATGAGAATCAATCTGTGCTGTAAATTTAATATTTGTCTTGTGAGTATTAAGTTGAGAAATGAAAAGATCTAAATCAGATCTAGTGCCAGTCCAGAGAAAGAAAACATCGTCTATGAAACGTCTCCAGAAAGGAACAAAACAAAAAGCCGGGTCCGAATACACATAAGTGGTTTCAAAAACTGCCATATATATAGTGGCAATTGAAGGGGCAACTGTCGCACCCATCGCTATGCCTGATTTTTGCAAATAATATTGCTGGCGATGCAAGAAAAAGTTGTTATTTAAAACCAAAGCTAACAGATCCAGCAGAAAATCTTGAGGAATACGATCAGGTAATTCAAGAGGATAATCTTCAAGGAAAGCTAGTATTTCGCCCTGATGTATATTAGTATAAAGTGATTGGACATCCAGGGACACCAAATATTTATATAAGATTGCACTTTAGCTGCTGCAGGCTGTATAAAGACATCGCAAAACTTAGAAAGTGGTTCTAAAAGCGAATCTCTGCACGAAACGATTGGTCGACCCCGTGATTTCTATAGGTTTTAAAAGGCTGTGTTGGGTGGTAGCACCTATGAGCGACAGAGTTTGAAGAAGGGCCGGGAATAACGGAGGCTCGAAACACTACAACGTTGGGTTACCAGTTATGCTCATGTGAAGCTGTTTATTGGGAACTAGCTTGAGTGGACTCTTGAGGTTTCTTTAACGTCTGTGTGAAGCAGACTATATTGGACAGTGGTTTCTGCGTCTCGTGTATGAAATAATACCTAGTGACGCCGACTGGTCTAATAGCTGCGCCTGCATTGCAATGCTTTGGTGGCTGCGAGTATGAATGCTTAACAACAACAGCAAAGACCTCGTCTGGTTTACCGCTGGGGAATACCTTGAGACATTTGTCAGAAAAGGACTACCTCAAGCTAAGTACTCTTTTTGCAACTCACTAATTACTGGTTGGTATTGAGGGTTGCGGTCCCTCGGTCCTTTATTAGGGGTAAATCCCTAAATTTTACTTTAAGATAAAAACGGAGCAACACGCTACGAGAAGGGGAGGTTTTTTCTTCCTTCCTTCCAGGCGTGCGCTCCAACAAAAATTTGTAGATTGCTAGGTTCCTCTTTTCTTTACCAGGTCGGCAGCCACGTCCGTCAGCAATGGAGAACCTGGCCTTTTTCCTCTAAGGCCATCCCCTGAAGGCCCCACTACTGGAGCCCCTTGCAGGGTCCCTAATGCCTTCTGGATCAAAGTCAAAAATTCTGAGGAAAAGATAGCCGCCAACGAACCAGAGGCTGGGAGCTGAGCCTGCGGAGAATCTTGAACCCCTGAAGTACTGGGTCCCAATTCAGGCGCTGGAAGGGGGGGCGGGGACGGCTCTACCACTACTAGCGCACCCTCATCTCCGAGAGGCTCCACCTCTGACGGCAGACCGTTGGCCCCAGATTCATGGCTACATCCCCTACACACCCCCTCTGGGGATACGGAGCTCCTCCTTGTGCCACATAAAAGACAGAGCTGCTTAGCCGGCATGCTCTTACCGGACCAGGAACCCCAAGATTTACACACAAAAAATCTTTTTTTTTTTTTACCACTGAATACTCAGCCCTGACTCCCCAGACCTTAATCTAAAGAAATTTTTTCAAAAACGAGGCTTTCCGAGCCTCCTACAAGCCCCCGAAGTTCCAAACCGCCAAGCGAGCTTTCTCCCGCGCAAATTACATGCGGCGCGGCCTGCCCCGCTAGAACAGGAAAGATCTGAAAGCACAGCTTCTTACCTTCCGGGCAATCGACTATGCGCCGTCACTCCGTGGTTTTCTCTCCTGCCCCATGGAAGCCTCTCAAACGATGGAACTTTGCCCTTAAGAACTGCCAGCTCAGTCCTCAAAGAGCAGGACGGCTCCAAGCGCTAGCAGGCAGAGCATCTGCGCGCTGAGCCCTAAGTCCTCGTTGACTCCTGCACAAGGCAAGTAAGATCAGGCAGTCAGAACGGATGCCCCCGGCCCCAGCCAGCTGCAAACCAGCCGCCGGACCAGATTCTACCGTGAAGGCAAAGAAGGCAATTAAAGAAATTAAATAAAGAAATAAGAAAACAAGAAAAATAAATAAAGAAATGAAACAATGGAAATGGGGGAGGATCTAAGGACCCCAGAGGCACCGACGGTCTAACAACTGCAAACTGCTCCAAAGGCAGACCAAATTCAATTACTTCCCAAACTAATCCTTTTTTTTTTTAAACTAAACTCTTCTCAATTGTTCCTCAAGTGAGCCCTTAACCCTTGGGCTCACCACCTCTCTAGCTGCTTTGGAGACTGATAACTGGTGAGAAGAGGAGGAGCCAGCCCTTATATACCAGTGACGTCACAACAGTGAAGTTTCTCAGTCTCCAAAGCTGCTAGATGAGGTTGACAACCCAAGGATTCCGGGACTAGACTGGAGGGACGATCAGGAATGACCAGTTCTTAAAATCTCTGAAAAGGTAGATTTAAAAATATGTATAAACAAAGCTGTTCCCATGCCTTGAGAACTATTTCTCATGTAGTCCCTTGTGACCATGAACATGTCTGGTAATTTTTGAAGTACTACTGGTCCAAAGCTTTCAAAGGATCAAAGGAAATCTTTCATTATTAGATTAATCGTCAGTGCTAAATTCAGAAGTTTACTGTTTCTTTCCCCTGCCAAAATCTTTGAATTCATACCACTCATTATACGTGTTTGATGGTGAAAGCTGTTTCTGAAAATGTTGAGCCAGCATATTCTTCCAGAGTGATTCCCATTAGTCAAGCAAAAATATCATAAAATGTGGTTCACCTTTCAGTCCTTCCATGATGAGTTAGAAATCATTCTTCCAAATACTTGACAAGATATTGGATCAAGTTCTCCTTCTCAGCTTTGGCAGAAGAATTTGTAGCGCTGTATAGTCCATGTAGCTGCACATCTTGATATATTCCTTTCAAGGATGTATTGGCAATAAATCTGACTTCATGTTTACTTTATTTTATTTATTTATTTATTTATGTATACAGTTCTTCTATACCGCCCCTTCCAGAGATCAAGGGAGGTTTACAATTAACAACTGAACAACTTTTAAACAACTTTTACATGGAACAGTAGTATTAACTATTTACAGGAAACATATCATTCAAAACAAACGTGTGTGTAAACTTACAATTTACATATATACAGGAGTCAGCTGTTTCTTCTGAAATGAATAAACTTATGGGGAACTTACTTCTTTTTGATGAATAGAGAGGAGAGGCTTTGGGGTTGTTCAGGTGGGGGGCGGGGGAAGGGGGTTAGTAGGTTGTTTCTGTGTTTGTTGTGTGGTTGTTTGAGTACTGTGAAAAATGGTGGAAACCATTGTGGAAACCATGGTGGAAACCATTGTGGAAACCTGTGGAGGAGTGGCCTAGTGGTTGGGGCAAGGTACTTCAGGCCGGAAGGTCGGGGGTTCAAATCCCACTAGAGGACAGCAACCTTGTGCCGGAAGGACTGGGGTTTCTAGTCCCACAGGTGCTCCTTGTGGTCTTGGGCAAGCCACTTAACCCTCCATAGCCCATGTTCCCTGTAAAAAAATAGTTATCTCCAAGTTATAATGCCCTGTTCAATGTAATTTCAGTTTGTTCAATGTAAACCGCACTGATGCAGAATAGCGCGGTATATAAGAGAATGTAAATAAATAGAGAAATAAAATAAATAAAGAACAAAATTACTGAACATGTGGATAGTCATGCTTAATGGGAGACAGCCAATCCTGGCTTTAACCAAGGAAGGTCTTTTCTTATTAATCTATTATGGTTTTTTGGGTTTAAAAAAGGGTTGGACAAGTTCCTGAAGGAAAGGTCCATAAACCATTATTAAAGGGGACCTGGGATATCTACTGCTTGCCCCAATACAAGCATTGTGGAACCTGTGTCTTTTAGGGAAAATGCTAGGTACTTGTTACCTAGATTAGCCACTGTTGGAAACAGGATATTGCAGTTGATGGACCTTGGTCTGACCCAGTATGGTATATCTTATGTTCTTATGTTCAGTCAGCTATGCAGCATATCAAGAGTCATAAGAATCATTTGTCAATGCCTCCAGACCAGGAGGCCCGTACTATGGATGCTTTTGGCCCCTAATGCTATCAGGGCTCCATGTTGGTTGCATGTTTTCAGACATACCAACTTTACATGGGCATCTACGGGATCTGGCTGGAGAACTCACCGGTTTCTCCTCGGAGCTATCAGAAGAACAACAGCAGAAGTATCGCTCCCTTGTTTATAAGGTCAAGGAAGGCTCGAAGCATGTCACCAGAACTTCCTATGATGATTTTGAATCTGTGGCTCGAGACTCTATGGTAGGCATAGGGGCACGCCGCCTGGCCTGGCTTCAGGCATAAGACCTGGAAAATGGGTCCAGGATAAGTTGGTTGAAAACTTTTTTGTAGCACCTATGATGGACAAGGTGGGTAAACCCGGGCAAGACCCCTCTCCATGAATCGTCTCTCTTGGAAGACTTCTGATCCTGCTAAAAGGAAATCAGCTGGGAAGAAGCCTTTCTCCCAAAAGAAAAAGAAATGCTATGGTACATATACCCCATACCATTCGTATCAGTCCCCTTAGCAGGCTCTACAACAAAAGGGTCAAGGCCGGTACCAACACTGCCACCCCAAGCAACAAAAATCCCAACCAGCCTCACAACCGCAGCCTGGTGGGAGATTTTGACTTTTTCTTCAAGGACATGACCCATCTTCCTCTTCCAGACGCCATTCCAGTGCAAGTGGGAGAACGGTTGGTCCACTTTGCCCACCGATGGTACACTATGACATTGGACTTTTGGGCTCTCAAGATAGTCCAAGAGGGCTATCTCCTCTACTTTGATCAGCTTCCTCCCAGTTTCTGCCAGTGGGAGTACCCCCTAGACTTTCACCATTGCTCCCTCCTCCAGCTTGAGATCAAAAAAACCTCTTGTTGGACCGAGCAATGAGGTTGGTCCCACCGTCTCAGATGGAGCAGGGGTTCTACTCTTGGTACTTTGGTCCCCAAAAAGAAAGGGGTTTTTCATCCCATCCCAGACCTCTGAAACCTCAACTGGTAAGTCAAGAGAGAAAAATTCAAAATAGTGTCACTGGGTACCCTCTTACCGTACCTCCTGCCGAAAGATTGGCTATATTCCTTGGATCTGAAAGATGCCTATGTACACATTGTAATCTGCCCCGTCAATTGGCAATAGCTCCACGTCATGCTCAGCGGTCGGCACTACCAATACAGAGTGCTACTCTTCTGCCTTGCCTCTGCTCCCAGAGTTTTCACAAAGTGTCTAGCAGTGGTGGCTGCTTTTCTTTGAACCAGAGGAATATTTGTCTTTCATTATATGGATGACTGGCTGACCAGGGGCATGGCCATCAAAGACGTCCAGAGTTTGACCAGCTTAACCATTCAGGTTCTGGAAAACCTGGTTTTTCTCATCAATTACCCCAAATCTCACCTAGAGCCCATTGAAAATCTATTCATTGGGGCTGTCCTCGATACCACCCTAAGAACATACATAAGAAAATAAGATATGCCATACTAGGTCAGACCAAGGTCCATCAAGTCCAGTATCCTGTTTCCAACAGTGGCCAATCTAGGTCATAAGTACCTAGCAGTCTCCCCAAAAGACACAGGTTCCTCAATGCTTGTATTGGGTCAAACAGTGATATCCTGGGTCCCTTTTAATAATGGTTTATGGACTTTTCCTCCAGGAACTTGTCCAAACCATTTCTAAACCCAGCTACACTAACAGCTTTTGATTACACGGTGAGTGAAAAAATATTTTCTCTTATTAGTCTTAAATAGGTTACCCTGTAGCTTCATTGCATGTCCCCTAGTCTTTATATTCTGATGACGTAAACAATCGATCTACATTTACCCGTTCCATTCCATTCATTAATTTATAGATCTCTATCATATATCCCCTCAGCCGTCTCTTTTTCAGGTTGAAGAGCCCTAACCTTTTTAGCCTCTCTTCATAGGAGTATCCTTCCATCCCCTTTACCATTTTGGTGGCTCTTCTCTATACCTTTTCTAATAACGCTATATCCTTTTTAAGATACGGCGACCAGAATTGCATACAATATTCAAGGTGCAGTCGCACCATGGAATGATACAGAGGCATTGTAATATCCTTTGTTTTATTTTCCATTCCTTTCCTTATGATACCTAGCATTCTATTTGCTCTCTTGGCCGCCACTGCACACTGGGCGTGGGTTTTAACATGTTATCCACAATGACGCCTAAATCTTTTTCCTGGGTGGTGGTTCCCAATGTGGAACCTTGCATCATGTAACCATAGTTTGGATTGTTCTTTCCTAGGTGCATAACTTTGCACTTGTCCACATTAAATTTCATCTGCCATTTGGATGCCCAGACTTCCAATTTATCAAGATCCTCTTGCAATCCACAATCCTCTTGGGTTTTAACAACTTTAAATAGTTTGGTGTCATCTGCAAATTTGATAAGCTCACTCGTTATTCCCTTTTCCAGGTCATTTATGAACATGTCAAAAAGCAGCGGACCCAGCACAGATCCCTGGGGTACTCCACTATTCACCTTTTTCCATTGGGAAAATTGGCCATTTAGCCCTACCCTCTGCTTTCTATCTTTTAACCAGTTCCTGATCCACAATAGTACACTGCTTCCTATCCCATGACTTTTTAGTTTTGACAAAAGTCTCTGAGGAGGGACCTTGTCAAAGGCTTTCTGAAAGTCTAGATACACTATATCAGCCGACTCACCTTTGTCTACCTGTTTATTCACACCTTCAAAAAAACATGAGTAATTAGTAAGACAAGATCTTCCTTGTCTATAGCCATGTTGGCTGTCTCCCATTAAGCCATGACATGTTGAGTAATTTTGTTCCTTATGATGGTTTCTACCATTTTTCCCGGTACTGACAATCAGGCTCACCGGTCTGTAGTTTCCCGGATCACCCCTGGAATCCTTTTTAAAAATTGGCGTTACATTGGCAATCCTCCAATCTTCAGGTATTACAGATGATTTTAATGATAGTTCACAGATTACTAATAGCAGGTCTGCAATCTCATATTTCAGTTCTTTCAACACCCTTGGATGTATACCATTCAGTCCAGGTGATCTGCTGCTCTTCAGTTTATCAAATAGTTGTAATACATCTTCCTGATGTATCGATATTTCTTTCAATTTTTCTGCAGTATCACCTTTAAATACCACTTCAGCCATGGGTAACATCCCTACATCTTCCTCAGTAATGACCAAAGCAAAGGATTCATTCAGTCTCTCTGCCCGTTGTTAACACTATAGCATTCTCAGAAGTTCTACCTGTTCATGCAAGGATGCCCATGTCTGGACTGAACCCGCACCCTTTTGGATGGTATGTGCAATAGGGCATAATGGAAAAAACATGAAGAAAGAACATGTGTGAATCGAACCAGCCCTCTGTGGTGTCAAAACACAGTGCACAAACAACTATGCTAGTACTGCAAGTCAACTGCTCTGTCAGGAATTACAAAGAAAGGGTCCCTATGTATCTGCTAACAATGTAGAAGGAGGTTAATAGAATCACATCACCCGTGCAGGGTGTGGCTGTGTGTAAAATATCTCTGCAATGGAGTCCCATACAGACACCCACAGTCAGGGCTCAGTCTCTCAAGACTGTGCACTGTGCGGGTCATGCATTTGCTGCGTTCACATTACCAATACACATCAATGCACCACAGCTGAGTCTGCGCTCAATGCATGATGGGTAGTCTGGATAGAGTGCACAATGTAGTGCACACTGAAGAGATGCAAGGGTGTTTGGTGCAGTTCTGAAGCTGCAGCCCTTTGTATGGTATTTGCAGTAGCACACAAGGAAAAAAATGGAAAGCAAACTGTGGGAATTGAACTGGCTCCCTAATGTGTCCAAACACACAGCTGTAACCACTACGCTAACCTTGCACAGCAACTGCAATGGAAATACTTTCCATTAAAGGGAATGTATATATGTATATTTGTATCTCCCTGTGATGTTTCAGCTGATTTGCAGCCCATCCTGCTGCTACCTTTCAGGGATTGTTCGCCAAGTGAGCTATGGTCATCATGGTTATGCCAGAGCATACGTTGGTCAGTGTGGAGATACAGCAGCCGAGACAGGTATGTTTCCAACATGTCCCATGCAATGTTCCCTCTAAGCTGCACTGGGTCTGCCGGCAACATTCCTGCCGGCAGGGGGGGGTGCAGTGCGATCGATACGCAGCACCCTCACAATGTTCACTTTAATCTGTGCCGGTTTCTCTGCCGGTGGGGGGAGGGGCAGAGCGATCGATCGCACTGAACCCCCCCCCCCCCCTCCCTGTCAGGAATGTTGCCGGCGGATCCAGTGCAGCTTAGAGGGAACATTGGTCCCATGTACATTCATTGCTATGTCTACAGATCATATGCAGGACAGATCCTGTCTAGGAGCTACATTGTGTGCCCTGTTCAGTATGCTCCCCAATGCATTCCCATGCTCTGCAGGCCTGAGTCACGTGTGCATGTATGTAGACAGTATGTGGTGTATGATGAGGCAACCAACACACATCATCCATGACATGCCCTCTATCTCATACCTGCCTATTAGTGTAAGCCATACAATCCAGCACATGCATACTGTGCAAAAATAGTGGCAGATGTATGGAGAGCAACATATACATTTTGGATGGTGTGTTTACAAGGAGGCATGTGTGGTGCCAATCTGTTGCACCTCTACCATGATCTCCAGTGCCAAATACCTCTTAGGCCATCTATGTCCTTGATAACCCTCACAGACGGTGATGTACTGCTAACAAACATCATGAACATTGCACCATTGGAATGCACTTAGCGTTTATGAGGCCCAATATGTACATGTACACACAATGTACACCTACTGTGTCACTATTGCACCGTTTGCAGTATGTTATGAAGAAGAGCAGCTATAAAGGGTCTGGATCAATAACATGCACCGAGTTGCTATGTGTGTGTCCTAGACAATGTGAGAGCAGTATGAACCTCAAATCAATGCAGTGATGTTGTTAACCAAACATGTAGAATAGATCTCCATTGGCCCTGTATGACATCTGGTATATGATGCAATAGTCAAATGTATGTGTAAACCTAAGTTTCCAGTATAGGTGTTGGCCATGTGCACCAGGGGTGCTGCTGACAATCTCACATGTGTCATAGGACTACCGATCATGTGCAACAAATAGGTGGCTCAGCTACTTCTCAACAGAATGTACACATGCCATGTATGTAACAGATACTGTGTTACCTAGCTGACAACAGTTACATTCTAGCAGGGATCTCTGAGTGAACCACACATCATAAAACATTTTTAAGGCTATGTAGGTGTATGATGTGTGTGGATATATATGCACTTCACAGCTACCTCTGAGAAAGGACAAGGTAAAAGACAAACGATGGGCCTCCCCAATGCCTAGGACTCCCTGAACAAATACATTGCACACATGTCTGGATATCAATGGTGTGCATCTTTATATACATGTTCTGTCACACAAATGACTGACACATGGACAACATAATTGTTCAACTCTGCTACTCACACAAATCTCTGTAACAAATAGCTTCACACTGACCAATGCTCACATTGGTGATCTGGGGGTGTCAGTGTGGTGATTGAGCATGACGGCATTCAATGAAGTGTCCTGCATCAGCACTGGAATGACAATATTGCAGATGGGACATGGCTGATGTTCCAACATACCTGAATAGAATGTTTGCACATGTATACATGTCATTCTCAGAAATGTTTGTTTCAAGGATTGTAATCTAGGTGGGGCAAAGTGATGTGTTGTTGTGTTCTATGACCAGCAACTGTCTAACCCTCAGGTCAGTGCTGTGATCAAATGTGGGCCAGCTCTGACATATGTGCCTGCCCACAGAACTGACAGGAAGCATGATCTAGGCAGGTAGGCCAAGATGAACCTGATAACCACCAAGATATAATGTCATAAAGATAAATGGTGAAAATTAGTGCCAAGCTGCCATGCACAGATGACTATGTGTAGTGTATAGCAAAACACTGATACACGCCAACAATGGTATCTGCCCATGCCCTACCACACAATGCCCCCAACACACCTGATCCCAGTGATATAGCATAGCGTGTGTGGGGGCCCCTGGCCCAGGCAACAGCCTATAAGCCTAGGGCTGCACTTGTTAGTCCTTTAATTAAAGAGTTTTTTTCCCCTCATCCAGCGCTGGGGCTGCTGGGATTTGTAGTTGTGTTGTTTAGAAAAAAAACAAGTAGAGTGGAGACCGAGGGTTTACAAGACAAAACACAGGAATTTATTTCTTTTTCTAAAGAGCATTAAGGCTCAACGCAAAACAAACAGGATTCTTTTCTCCAAACAATAATCCATAGGTGTTTATCCCAAACAATGAAACTGCTTTATGTAGCTTGTTAACATGTGTCGCTGTTTTTCAAAACCATTCAGCAATCAGCAAGGTTTCTCTTCTCTTCAAACCCACAAGAAATATCCTTTCTTCAGCAACAAGGTTCTTTAGCATTCATGGCTAAACACATTTCTCCCTGTTTTCACACTGCCTTCTAGGACATTCAGGTTATAGGCTTTTCCCTTCTTTTATCCAAGAACTTTTTATTCTGCCTTCTGGCACAGAGAACAATCCATTACTGAATCTTCAGACCCCTCATCAGATTCATAATAGTCTATCTGCATTTCCTCAGGACCTGTGTCCGGTAAATCTGGCTCTAAGCCAACATGAAAAACTTCAGGCTTAATATTCTCTAAAAGTTCCAGAACCTTTCTCCACTGAGGCTTTTCCCTATGCACAGGGTTTCCACCAGGAACGTGAAGATTCTTTTCTTGCATCAAATGACACAATGCCTCTAACTGGCTTACGGCACTTTTGGCTACCCTTTTATTCACACACCTTTTTGGATGTTGCAGCTCTTTAGCTGGTTCAGGAACGGTTTGCACTGCAGCCTGACCCTTATCATCACTTCTCTCTGGCACAGCTCTCCTAGTTTTAAAACCAATTGCAGTTTCCTTGCAATCCTGGCTTTCTTTTTGACTAGGGCTTTCACCTCTGAGAATCCCCCGGAAGTCTCCACCGTTCTCCTCCACAATGAACTCTCTGGGCCTTTCTCTGATGCTTCTCTCACCACTGAATTCTCCAGCGTGCTGCTTCCCTGTCTCTCCCTTTCCAGGCTGTTGCTTCGTGTACTGCCCTCTCGTAGTGCTTCCCCTCTCAAGCTGAGTCTGAGACTGACCTCCTTCTGTTTCTCTGGGTTTATAAGAATGTCTCTGAACTACCGTGCACTGCCCTTCCCCCAGGTGTCTCGCATCAGCTTCCAAGCCTGCCCTTAGATTAGCAGAGCTTGGGTGTGTCCTGTCCTCAGTAGCTGCGTGTTTTTTTTCTCTGCCTGCAGTTTGAGAGCTACTGATTCCTTGCCTGTCTCTTTCTTTAAAGGTAAATGTCTGATTTTCTTCCAATTCCATGGACTCAGCCATACTCTCCTCATCACACGTGTTAGTAGGTTAAACAGCAGTGTAAATGGCATGCACATGAGTATGTGCTGTGGAGAAAACAACCAGAAGCCATGTACACAGGTAACTAGGCCAGTTTACTGTAGAAATGGTCTCAAAAATAAGGGACACAATAGCAGTGTGTAGAATATCCTAGAAAACTGCAGTGCTCCTGCAGTAGGCCATGTGTTGTTTGCGGCATGAGATATGCAGACAAAAATGTGCCACCCAAAATCACCTGTGACCCTGGCCTATCTGTGATAGTGGTCATGCACCCCAGATCACCCTAACAGCATGTGCATAGTAGACAGGAAAAATACCCACCCAGCAGGACACAGTCCTCATACTGTCCACTTTGGAATAGTGCTGAGTGATAGAGGATATAGAAGTCATGGGTGGACCCTGGAAACCTGGGAACCACATTCAGAATATGCATATTTGCATCACATACAACCTGCACATTCAGGGAATGGTAGTGTTTGCGGTTGCGGAACACTGCCTCCCTGTCTCTGGGTGGGACCAGGGCAATATGTGTGCAATCAATAGCTCCCATCACGTGTGGTATCCCTGAAATCTGCCCGTATGCCTGGTTCAAGGCCTCCCACTGTTGCCTACTGATCACCCGGCTGATCATGGCTTGCAGCACCTGGTGGAGACAGCGTGAGAAGGTGGCCCGGCTCATTCCACCTACTGCAGCCACTGATGTCTGGAAGCAGCCAGAGGCAAAGAAATGTAGGGCACTCAGGAGCTTGACCAATCCTGGTATGGCATGAGACCAGCCAGCCTGAGGCTCGAGGTCAGATCTTAAATCCTCATAGAGGTCCCTAATAGCTCCTGTGTTCAGACGATAGAGGGAGATGACCTGGTCCTCACGCATACCCTGGAGCATGGCCCTGGGCCTGTAGAGGTGAAGCTGTCTGGGGCGCACATCTGCACGCCTATGGCACCATGGTGCCCCATCCCCGGCCTGTGGATCTTCCACAGCTGCAGGTCTGTGTTGCTATGGGACTGGACCCATGCCCATTGCCACTCTCCCATGGACACCATCTCCCTCCTCAGGCAACCACACTTTTCCCTCACCATGCAACCACTGGACAGCACTTGCAGCAAAGACAAAGTGAGCCATCATGGACGACAGATTCATCAAATTCACAGTGCCTAAAATAGGAAGGGGATGGGCAAATGATCAGAACAAACATTATACAGCTGTGCATAATGCAGCGCACACGAGCAGCGGCACCAATTTGATGTTGTGAGGGAACCCCAGCATCCTGCGGAGAAGGAGCGGGATGCATGCGGAAGGCACCCTGTACATGTGTAAGGCATGGAACATAGGTGCAAGGCGCGGAATGTAGGTGCAAGGTGCACTGTGCATGCGTTCCATGCCCACACGCGTTTCACAGTGACTCACGACTGTTGACAGCCATGCTGTGCATGTTTCCCTATCATTGCATGGATGTACCTCTACCAGCATCATTGCAGTACTTAATAGGAGAAGTACATGTCCGGACATAAATAGGGTTTGCAGCATGTTTCACACGTGAAATACGATGGCCCCCTTTGCATATGCACATGGTGTTGCGGCCACGTGCAAGGCCAAATGTACATGAGTTATGTGTCCTGGTCTGTGCAGGGTGCCCTGCACATGCGTAAAGCATCTTGCGCATGTGCATGGCGCCCTGTACTTGGCCAAGGCGCACTGCATGTGCATGAGGCACCTTGTACATGTGGCCCGTGCCCTCCTCAGGCACATTGCGCCTTGTGACAGATCATGGCCCTTCTGTTAATGTCAACCTTACGCAGCATATATTTAGTAGTTAGGAGAACTAGCACGTGTGTGGACATGGGTACTCTCTGCACCATGTGTAACATGTAGAATGTGCTTCATTGTATATGCCGATGTACATAGCACCTTGTGCACATGGCACGCCACGTGCATGCGCAGCATGCATAACGCACGTGTAGGGTGCTCTGCACAGGTGTACTGTGTAGAGCACAGGCACAAGGCAGGGTGTGGTGTGCATGCACACAGCGCCCTGCACATGCACATCGTGCCCTGCATGTGCGCACTGTGCCCTGCATCTGCACGAGGCATGATGCACATGCGAAAAAACAGTATAGGGCGTAGTGTAGGTGTGACACGCGGTGCAAGTCAGTGTTCGGTCCGAAGATGTGATATTGCTGTTAACTACAGGAAACATGCAATGAAAGGAGATACCAACCAACCGAGGTGGAGAAACACATGAAGAGCAGCCCACTGAGCAGTCTTGAGTCCAGGCTCCAGAAGAGGAACAAGCTGGGCTGTCAGGGGTGTCACAGCAAACAGAAGAGCAGCCTCACAAGCCTCTACCTGGAAAAAGAAAAAGGAAGCATGTCCCTGTAGAGGTGTGCAAGAGGACAATGCAGTTCACCCAGCAGGAAAATGAAGGCGCCTCAGCACAGAAACACCTCTGAGCAAAAGAAACATGGTGTGGGAGGAGATATGGGAGGCTGTTGGTGAGGCTGGTGAACCACCCAGGGACATTGAGAGCCTCAGAAAGAGGTATAATGACGTTAAACGTGGTGTCCGAGCACACCTCACAGCGGAGTGCTGGCATGCAATGGGCACAGGTGGTGGCGGACCCAAAGGGGCACAGCTTTCTGCCCTTGCGCAACAGTTGCCAGAGAGACTAGGGCCCATCTACATACATGGACTGCCCCCAGAGCTGGACACAGCCCACCTACGTGCTGGTGTTAAAATGTGATTTCCCACCATCTATCTAGTTGATAAATGCACGTGCCTTTCCCCCTCATAACATGTTGCCTGTAGCCTGTACTGCTGCTCCCCTACCAGATATTTTATGACAGCCACAAATATTGTTTCCAAGTCACTCATTGTATAATGGTCCTTAGCCTGGTGTAATGATGACGCAGTATAGCTACAGCACAGGAAACATGACAACAAAGATTATCATACACATGTGACTCATGTGGCAAATGCAACCCTGTTAATCAAGCACACATGCTGTCCTCTACAAGCAACTGATACATCATGTAGAAATGGATAGCCATATGGCCACACATATACCGTGTATGCACCTAGCTACATGTGTGACCCTATGGCCTGTGTGACTGCTGCATGAATTGACCTGTGTAGCTCCCTCAATGTCAAACAGAATGTACTTCCGCCTTGTTTCTGACCTGTCCTGTGTGGCTCCTGGGACAGCATGGTACCTTACAATTTGAAACTGTCTTGAACGTGAAATGTACTGAGTGTACTTAGTCCTTCCTCAGGCGACACGCAGCAGTTATTCTTTATTCTTTATTAGCAAAACTTGATAAACCGCCCTTGCCAAAGCATCAGGGCGGTGTACAATAAAACAAAGTGATGGCTGCAGGAAGACATCAGAAAAGAAAAAAGAATGCCAATATCAGACAGGAAAGGAAACAGAAAAAAGAGTGTCGTAGAATAGGATAGAGAAAGAAGAGGTAAGAGGATCTGGAGAACAGGACGGGGGGAAATAGTTGTGATCGGTGACGTCTGAGTTCTCTATGGAGGGGGGTCGGACTGGGGAGGGCCAGAGCCATCAACGGGCAGGGGAAGGTCAAATGCCTGACAGAAAAGGTGTGTCTTGAGAAGTGATTTAAAGTGTAGGAAGGACGATTCGATACAAAGAGAGTGCGGGAGTGAGTTCCATAGGGCAGGACTGAGGAAGAAGAATGCGGAGTGTCGGGTAAGCTCGAGGTGGGCCTGAGAGGGAGAGGGAAGAAAGAGACGGTTACCGTGTGCAGAGCGGAGAGAACGTGGGGCAGGCTGGAGGTAGATAGTATCGGCCAGGTATTGTGGGGTACTGGTATGTCGGACTTTATGGGTAATAGTGAGAAGTTTATAGATAAAACGAACCTTGATTGGAAGCCAATGTAGATAGACGAGAGAGGGAGTAATATGGGCGGTAACGGGAGAGGATGTAATCAAGCGGGCAGCAGCATTCTGGACTAGCTGGAGACGATGTAGTTGATGGCAGGGGAGAACGGCAAAGATAGAGTTACAGTAATCCAGGCGAGTGATCACAAGAGACATAATGAGAGTAGTGACAGCAGAAGAGGTATAGAAAAGGCCGGATGGATCTAATTCTACGAAGATGGAAGAAGCAGGAACGCACCACAGAGGAAATATGTTGGTGGAAAGAGAGAGAGGAATCCAGGGTGACCCCCAAATAGCGTAGGGTAGAGACAGACATAGGTTGGCCAGACATAGTGGGTGACAGATCAGGAGGGGAGTTATGAAAGGAGAACCAGATCGCAGAGGACTTGAATGGATTAACATGAAGAAAGTTTCACGTGAACCAGGAGGCAGCAAGATCAAGGCAGTCGTTGAGTGGAGAGAGATTAGGTGCAGAAATGGAGGTGTGGTGGACCAGAAGAATGTCGTCGGCACATAGTTTGAAGAAAATACGATATTCCATGTAAAACCATGTTCATTATGTTAATTGTAAACCGTTCATTATGTTAATTGTAAACCGCCTTTTGATCTTGGGAAAAAGCGGTATAGAAGAAAAGCATAAATAAATAAATAAATAAAATAGATATAAACAGAAATTCCAGTTTGTTGGATGAGCAAGGCGAGAGGGGCAAGAAAGACATTGAAGAGAAGGGGGGCAAGGATGGAACCCTGAGGAACACCGCATTGCAGCGGGAAGGAAGGTGAGATGTTAGAGCCCATATGCACAGCAAAGGAACGTGAGGAAAGAAAAGACCGAAACCACTGTAGAACTGTACCTGAGACACCCGAGTCGGACAGGCGTGAGAGAAGGGTGCGGTGATCAACAACATCAAAGGCAGCAGAGAGATCAAGAGATACAACCAGAGAAAGGTTGGAGGTTGAGGACCAGGATGATGGTACCTTGGTGGAGGTGTGCCACACCGACATCCCAACAGGGGGGGAGGGGGGGGTGGCACCCATGTGGTAACACCACTGGCTGCTGACACAGGGGCAGAGGTGCCTGCAGCTGCTGCAGAGAAAGAAACAGAGGGAGAGGATGTGTATGAGGAGGGGGAAGATGACATACACCTATACTTCACAGGCAGCAGCAGCACTGATGAGGGCACAAACACCCAGACAATGCAAACCGAGCCAGAGACTGCACCATGCCCTGCCCCAGGCCCATCTGAGGCTGCCAGTTCCCAATGTATGATGAGGGAGATGATGCAGGAGTTGCATCACTAGACGGACACAGTCCATGCAGACCTTGTAGGTGTGTGACAGTCCATAACATGGCATGTTGTGGCACATGGTGTGATAGGGTACAGTCACTGTTGCTGGGGGTTGAGGTCCTATTATTGTGTGGGCCAGAAGGGAATGTCTTAACTCCAAGAACATCTAACATGTGTCCAACTTGCTTGCATCTGTAATGCATGTGTGTCATGGGATGCTAGGGGTATGAGGTGACATCAGATATAAGAAATGTGAGAAAAACACAACTATTGACAGGCCTAGCTCTTTACAGTCAGCCATAACTTTTGGCAAACAAGACTATTATGTTCATCTGACAAACTCTCTTACCTCTGACCCTCACAGTCTCTTTACTACTCTCAGCTCTCACCTCAAAGTGCCTCCGCTTCTGATCCCTCCCACCCTCTCTGCCAAACCCCTGGCTGACTATTTTTGTGACAAAATCCACAAGATCAGCCTCAAATACCCTACAAATTCAGCTACTTCTCCACCTCCCCCCCTTATCACTCCTAACTCCCCCCCCCCTCCACCTCGGCTAACCTCTCTTCCATTCCTGGGATTTCTGAAGAGGAAACAGCACACCTTCTCTCCTCCCCCAAACTCAACACCTGCTCCCTGATCCTATCCCCACCCATCTCCAAGGCCCCATCTCCTCCACTATTGTGCTGTCCATCTCTCATATTCTCAACCTATTGCTCTCCACTGCAACTGCACCTGCAGCCTACAAGCATGCTGTGGCCACACCTCCCCTCAAGAAACCCTCATGTGATCCCACCTGCCCTTTTAATTGTCACCCCATATCCCTCCTTCCCTTTGTTTCTAAGATACATGAACGGGCGGTTCAGCACCGCTGCCTCGACTTCCTCTCCTCTCATGCCCTCCTGGATCCTTTACAGTGTGTCTTTTGTCTGTCACACACTACTGAAACTGCTCTTGTCAAAGTCTTCAGTGACATGTACCCTACAAATCCCATGAGCCTTTACTCTGTCCCCATCCTTCCTGCCACTCTGCCACATTAGACACTGTTGACCACAACCCTTTCCTCAATACCCTGTCCTCACTTGGTTTTAAGGTCTCAGTACTATCCTGTTTCTCCTCCTATCTCCCCCATCGCTCTTTCACTGTTAGTTCTGGTCGGACCTCCTCCTCTGCCATCCTGCCCCCAGTTGGTGTACCCCAAGGATCTGTCTTGTGTCCGCTCCCTTTCACTCTTTATACCTGGTCCCTTAGTCCCATGGCTTTCAGTACCATCTGTATGCTGTAGACTCCCAGATCTACTTCTCCATGCCTGACATCTCTCCGGCAATCCAGAACCCAATTCCTGCTTGCCTTTCTGACATTGCTGCCTAGATGTCACCTCAGCACCTGAAATTGAACATGGCCAACACCTAACCGCTCATCTTTCCACATAGAACCTCCTCTCCTCTCCCTCATCTCTCAGTCTCTGTGGACATCTCTCTACTCCTTCCTGTTTCCTTGGCTCACAATTTTGGGATTGTCTTAGACCCCTCTCTCTCTGTCTCCACACACATTCATCTGATAGGTAAGACCTGCTGTGTCCTTCTCTATAACATCCACAAAATACACCCACTACATTCTCAACACACGACTATTATGCTTATCCACACCTTAGTCACCACCTGTCTTGACAACTGTAACCTACTCCTTGCTGCTCTCACTTTCAATCTCTCTCCTCATCAATCTGTCAAACACAACTACCCCTTGTCTCATGTCACATCATTGGTTCCCTATCCATTGTCGCATCTAGTACAAACTTCTCCTGCTGACCTATAAATGCATTCACTCTGCATCTCCCCACTACCTTTCTTCTCAGATCTCCCCTCATACACCCCCTCGGGAATGCCGCTCTTCTGGAAAACTGCTTCTATCTGTGGCCTTCTCTCCTATTACTATGTCCAGACTTTATCTTGCTGCACCTTACGCCCCAAACAGACAATCTATGTCTGTATGCCAGGCACCTTCCCTGACCCTTTTCAGATCCAGGCTGAGAATTCACCTCTTCGCTGCTGCCTTCGGATCTTGACTCACCTGATCTCCCTGTTTCATTACCTTTCCCATTGTTTTATCTCTGTCTACACCTAAATATGTTGTCTGTCGTGACGAGATTGTAAGCTCTGATGAGCAGGGACTGTCTCTTACATGTCTGTGCAGCGCTGCATAAGACTTGTAGCACCATACAGATGCTGAGTAGTAGTAGTATTAGTAGTAGAGCACAGGAGACAGAAGGTAACATTAGAATGTGTATGGCAGTTTGGCATGGGGCCCAATGAGGCCTAGTGTGGAAATGTCAGAAGATAAGAAAACCAATAAGGCAGATATATATGTTAACTTTCATATAAATAAGGGATAGAAAGACAACCCAGATGGGATGTTGAATAGGTAGGTAAAGGGTCAGATAAGAGGGAAAACATCTGACAGGGGCCTGCGCACATTCTGCCACACATGCCCATAAAGGTCTACATGTCTGCAGGAATGGGACTGCAGATATGACAGGACAAAGGAAGGATTGAAAGAGAGCATCAAGATGGCACATATCAAAAGCAATGTGAATAAATAGAGGGACTAAGTTGGAAAAGATATCGATATGACAGGACAGATATGTCAATGATTGGGAATAGACACCACAAACGTCTGATGAAGGTTTATTGTTTATAAAACATTTGATATACCGCCCCCCGTTACATCGGGGCGGTTTACAGTATTAATAAAACATCAAAGTCAGAAATAGAAAGTTACAATTACTTTAGAGAGAAGAAAGAGGGACAGAGGACAGAAGAAAGAGGAGGGTGAAAGTCAGGGAGGGTAGTTAGATCCAGGAAAGGCACAGGAGAATAAATGGGTTTTAAGAAGGGACCGAAACTTGGGGTATGATTCTTCCAGTCTGAGAGCAGTGGGTAGTGAGTTCCAGAGAGAAGGACCGAGGTAGAAAAATGCTGATTTACGGGTGGATTGGAGATGTGCACGGGAGGGGGCTGGAAGGTGGAGACGATTGATATGAATGGACCGGAGGCTTCGAGTGGGGACATGGAAAGAGAGCAAATCGGAAAGGTATTGAGGTCTGTGGAGGTAAATGGCTCGATGTACCAGGGTAAGGACCCTGTAAGGGATCCGGAATTGTAATGGCAGCCAGTGGAGGTGCTGTAGGAGGGGAGTGACATGATCGCGTGGAGAGGCATGGAGAAGCATCCGGGCAGCTGTATTTTGTATTAACTGTAGGCGATGCAACTGATATTTAGGGATACCGGCATAGATAGAATTGCAGAAGTCCAGTCGCGTTATGACTAAAGAAAGAAGGAGGGTAGTGAGTGCCTGAGGGGATAGAAAAGGTCGGATGGCGCGAATTTGCCGAAGACAATAAAAAGATCGCTGGGAAATAGAAGATATATGATCATGAAACGTGAGGGCACTATCAAGAATAACACCTAGATATCTAAGTTTAGGTACTGTGAGAATAGAGACACCAGAGAGAGAGGGTGCAAGAGGTGGAGTGGGGAACCGTGAGTGAACCAGACAGCAGCCGTTTTGGAGATATTTAAAACTAAGCAGTTTGCAGAAAGCCAAGAGGAAACGGAGGCTAAACAGATATCCAATGGAGTGATGTTAGGGTGTGATGAGGAAGTGTGAAACAAAAGAAGAATATCATCCGCATAATAATAACCCGAGATACCCAACTGTTGTACAAGGAGTGAAAGAGGGGCTAGAAAAAGATTAAATAGTAAGGGAGCCAGGATAGAGCCCTGGGGAACACCACAGGTGAGAGGAAAGTTGTCTGAAGTAGAGAGACCGGAGGTAACTGCAAACGAACGAGAGAATAGAAAGGAATGAAACCACCGGTAGACAGCACCATGAATACCCGCATCCCGCAGACGAGAGAGAAGAAGGGGGTGGTCCACAAGATCGAAGGCGGCTGAAAGGTCAATAGACACAGCGATGGTAATATCACCTCGATCTTGGGCAGAACGTATTTCATTTAGAACTGCTGTGATGGTGGTTTCCACACTATACCCAGACTGAAACCCAGATTGACGGGGGTGCAGAAAGTGTGTAGAGTCCAAGTGATGGGAAAGCTGTGAGAAGACTACTTTTTCAAGAAACTTAGAGGCAAAAGGCAGATTAGATACTGGACGGAAATTAGCAGGCATGGAGGGATCAAGAGAGGGGAGTTTCAGAAGGGGGCGAACCAGGACGTGCTTCCAGGAGTCAGGGAAAGCACCACAAGACAGACTAGTGTTTATAATAGTGAGAAGGGAATGTAAGAGGGCAGGAGGAGGCTTAGTGAACCAAGAGGAGGGGATGGGGTCTAGAGGACAGGTGGTTTGCAATTTTTCACTGCATGTCATCTAATGAGAGAGTGGGTATGTACCTGATTCCTTGTGCTGTGTGAAATATTTCCCATAGTTAATGTTTGAGTGTAGTTTTGAACCGTTTATCCCTCTCTTTCACTGTGCTAGGATCTGTTGATTAGTGCCAGAAAAAAAGGATCTGTTGATGGGCAGGAAATCCCGGAATTAATTCATAGCTGTACACTTGTGAGAGGAGGGTGAGAGAAGTCCCCACGTTCCTTTGTATTTCACTCATCTGGGTGTGATTCCTATATGCCTGCTGCTGTGTTATATTTATTATTTATTTATTTATTTAACAACTTTTATATACCGCGCTATTTGTTATCAGTGTGGTTCACATATAACAAGGGTGCACAGTCAGAAAACTGTTCTGTGCTTACATTGTAACAGGAGTTTAAACTTGGAACTTACATTGTAAGAGGAGTTTCAACTTGGAGCAACAGGGTAACTATAAACATATGTACAAAAATACAATTAGATTAGGTTAGTATATACAAGAAGGGCTAAGGCAAGCTCAAAATACTCATGACAGGGTAAGGTTTGTGGATATTGGTGTGGGTGAGCAGCGGCGGGGTGGATGCTTGAGCAAAGTGAAGTAGGAAAATGTGGTGTTTGATTGCCTTACGGAACTGAATAAGGTCTTTGATGGATCTAATTTCTGGTGGAAGTTCGTTCCAACATTTAGGGGCGTAGAAGGCGAAGGTTCTTTTCCTGGTCGTCTGGGTGCACTTGATGGACTCTTTGGGAATGATCAAGGTGTTGTCGGTTACTGACCTTCTAATTCTGTTTTTCTGGGTGAGGGTGATAAGGTCACTGACTGTTGTGGGGGCTAGGTTATTGATGATCTTGAAGATAATGAGAAGGACTTTGTATGTTAACCTGCAATGGATTGGTAGCCAGTGGAGTTCCTTAAGTATCGGGGTGATATGGTCTGATCTTGCTAAACCACAGAGAACACGTGCAGCCGCATTCATAGCGAGTTGCAGCTCAAGGGTGTTCTTGGGGAGTCCATACAGGGCGACATTTGCGTAATCAAAGTGTGGTAGGATGAGTGCCTGAAAAATGGTCCTGAAGTCATTATGAGGTAACATGGGCCTGAGGTGCCTTAGCGTTCTAATTTTATTGTAGACAGATCTGGTGGTGTTTCGTATGTGCTCCTTAAAGTCGAAATGCTGGTCCAGAGTAATCCCTAGGTAGCGAATGGAAGGTTTACTGGGTAGTTTCGCATCTCTTACTCTTAGGGAAGATGGAGGTGAGAAATCTTTGTTCCTTGATATGAACAGAACTTCCATTTTCTTGAAGTTTATGCGGAGATTTTGAGATGATAGCCAGTCAGTGATGGCGTTGAAGCAATTAATGAGGCTGGAGAAGTCTGGTTGTTTGATTTTGAAAGGAGTAAACAGCAGGACGTCATCTGCATAGATTAGAGTAGAGATATTGAAGGAGCGTATGATGTCACATATCGGCTGCATGTAGACATTGAACAGCAGCGCGGATAAAGAAGAGCCCTGCGGAACACCTTGGTGTTGGTGGAAAGGTGCGGATGTGGTAGAACCAACTCTGACATGCTGCCAACGATCCGATAGATAAGACCTACACCATTCCCAGGCGAGGCCACGGATGCCCTTCTCTTGGAGACGAGTGAGAAGTTGATTGTGATTAACAGAGTCAAAGGCGGCAGAGATATCTAGGAAAATGAGAGCAAAGCCATTTTCAACCTTGTCCAATCCTCTATTCAAAGTGTTGGTTAGAGTGGTGAGGAGAGTTTCTACACCGTGAGACTCCCTGAATCCGTGTTGACAGGGGTCGAGAGGTGACACCTTGTCAATGTGGTGTTGAATCTGCCGCTGGACAACCTTCTCTATTATCTTGGATAATAGAGGTATACTTGAGATTGGGCGGTATGAGTCAGTCTTTAGTGGGTCAAGTCTGTTATTCTTCAGAAGTGGTCTTATTGATGTTTGTTTGAGGAATGCGGGAAAAGAGCCTGTTGCAAAGGAAAGTCCAATGATGTTGATTAGAATTGGACTAAGTTCAACTCGCAGAGTTCTGACCCAATATGCTGGGCAGGGGTCGCTTGGAGCTGTAGAGGTGTTGATGATGGCGATGATATCTTGGATGTTTTTCTCTGTTGGAGTTGTGAACATTGTGATAGGTGGAAGTGAGGTGTGCGCATAGCAGGGGATGGTAACTGAAACTGTGTTGGTTATGGAAGTTTTGGATTGGAGGTAGTCAGCATATGACTGGGGGGAAATAGGCTCGGGTTGGTTAGGTGCAGGTTCCTTAGTTAGAGATTTTGCTAAGCTGAACAGGTCTCTAGGTTTGTTTAGAGAGCAGAGAAGGAGTTTGGCATGGTATTTGCTCATTCTGAGGTATATGGTTTCGCGGTGGAGTTTAAGGTTGGTTAGGTATGTTGCTTTGTCAATTTCGGAGCGGGATCTTCTCCATTTCCTTTCGAGTTTCCTAAGGGAGAGAAGCGATGACCGAAGATCTGCTGTAAACCACGGGGCTGGATGTCTCCTTCTTTTAGATCTCTTGGGGTCTAATGGTTTATCTATGGCTGGTAGTTGAGCAAATGTTCTCAGCGTGACGTTCCAGTTGGTGATTGTTTCATCAAGGTCAGGAGACACTGGTTTGAGCTTAGGTAAGACGAGTTTAACGAACTCTTCTTTATCAAGTGGTCTGAAGTGAGAAGTAGTTCTGGATTCAGTACTGGAGTCATTGGAGGAGAGATGAGTAAGATGGGCGGGTATCTGGAACGTGATTAGTTTGTGATCTGACCAAGGGATGGGGGTGATATCCATGTTTAGGTTGGCCTTCTGGCTGGCAGCAGAGTGGGGAGCGAAAATTAGGTCCAGCGGATTTCCTTTAAGATGGGTGGAGGTGTTCACTATTTGTTCAAACCCAAGTGTTTGCATAGCTTCTAGGAAGGCGTCTGCTCTGGTGGCCTGCAGGGAGGGTAAGTTGAAGTCTCCGAGAAGCCAGTTGGGGTTGCGAGGGTTAGTTGGGTTGCAGGCTAGGTCAATAAAGGTAGAGATGATTTCAGGTGGAGAAGTGGGGGATCTATAAATGAGGTTTATGGTGATATCTTTATTGGCAATGGTGATTATGTCCGTGTGTATGGTGCTCTTGGCTGTGAGAAGTTGAAATCCAAGTTCGGTTTTTGCAAGGATAAAAACTCCACCACCTTTCCGGTTGGCCCTGTGGCAGGTATGAATGGAGAAGTTGGGGGGGATTAGTTGGTTTATGAGGGCTGTATCAGTGTCCTTGAGCCATGATTCTGTCACCATGAGGAGATCCAGGCCATGGACAGCTATCAGGTCAGGGATGACCGGCCATTTCTTGCGAACTGAGCGTGAGTTTACCAGGGCACATTTCAGGAAACGTTGCGTTTCTGGTTTCTGTTTGGGATTGTCCGGATGATTGAGGGCCACGTACAGTAGGTGAGAGTGACGAGAGTGGTGTGGGGGGCTGGTATCAGGGTGGAAGGGGTTAGAATGATTCCTCTTGCCCAGGTAGGGTAGGGTAGTGATGTGGTACTGCCCGGCAGAGAGGGATACTGAGTGTTGCAAGGTGTTTGCTAGGAGGATTATGGTGGAAAGGGTAAGTAGTGGAAGGGCCATGGTGGCTTGGTGGCTGCTGTGTGGCCTTGAAGTGTGAGAGTAGAGCTGCAGCTTATTTATGCTGATGCTAGATAGTGTGTAAGAGGACGTGTCGCCACTTGGGACAAATTACAGTGAAGACAGCGTTTGAGGGAGATAGAATAAGGACCTAACAGGAGGTTGTAGGAATAACACTGCAGTAAATGGAGATGCTTACATAGTATTACGAAGTGCTAATTATCATGTAATAATATTGCTTAAAGACGAACTTAGGGATAGCAAAGGCTTAACACAAGGAGGGATAACACTGTAGTGTATGGAACCTCAAGTATCAATTATCATGTAACAATATTATTAGCAATGACCTCCAGAACAGACAGACACTATAGAACAAAGTTACTGAGAGTACCACAGGAGAGATTTGAGAGGAGTTGAGATTGTGCAGCTAACAGGGCAGAGCAAACTGCTCGAGAGGAAGCAAATGAAGGCGGGTTTTGATGAGGGAATTCATGGGGAATCTTGTACCAGCTACGAGTATGATCAGCATGAGGTGTGTTTTATTGGGAGGATGTGTTACGGTCTCCCTGTGTATATTCTAGTTTGAAAGGATTTGTTCCCCTCTTTCAGGGAAGTGTAGGTGGCAACAGCTGCCTGTCCAACAGATTCCACCCCCCCCCCCCCGGGTCCACACAGTATGCACATGCTACTGTTCTAGCATGAGCAAACATGTGACGTGCGCTCACTACTGTCATTCTCTATTGTGCTGAATTACCACGGACGGTGACGTTAATGCGCGTTAACGTTACCTAACGTGCGTTAACGTAGCCGGTGCTACATTAATGCGGTTTAGTAAACATACCCCTAAGTCTCCATGTCAGCACACTGCCATGTGATGGAGATGCCCAGGATGCCACATTACCTCACAAACTGTGGGTCCTACCTTTGTACTGCGTGGTGTCCCGTCACTGTGCACAGTGGGGCTGTCACATGGCACATGATGTTCTCGGAGTGGCCACATGGAGCTGTTCTGTGGCCAAAATGACCCACACTAGTGCTCACACAACTCAGCCATGTCCCACTCTACCTTTACAATGCATTATGTGCACATGTGTGTGCTGTTACACAGAACAACCTTACTTGTTGTGTGCCAGACATACATGGCCATTTCCTGTATCAACCGTGTGTCTCTGTTCAGGGGAGGTGTGTGAGTGCTCACCATTGCTGTTATTGATTAGATGGCTGATCAGTGCTCTTTCACAGCAATATGTGTCACTCTGCCGGAACATACCAACAATTGTGGATCCCATTACAGACATGATATGGCTGCTAGCTACATGTGACAGATGTTGGTGCCATTGTGGACAGGGCTGGGGATCATAGGTGGTGACTTCTAGCCTGTGGATACACCTGGTCATCGTTCTTGCAATGTGTTGAGTGTCACTCTCTGCACATGCAGGCAGTCATCTGCACATAGTCACAGTCTGTGGTTGTCTAACATGGAGATGGGTACATTGCCCTGTCAGGCTCATCTTCTTCCCTGGATTTGTCCAACCTGTCGTATGATTGCAGGCTCATTCTGATAACCCTGCATGGGACCAGTGGTATGCTACATAGCCTCATGGGAGACTCATATTGACATACACATCCTGATGATGTGTAACAGGATGGTGGACAGAACAACATATTGGTGGTGTGACAGATGAGGGATGCTAGAGGGGTACAGGGCCCACTAAATGGTGACAGGCCCATTGTGGGTGTAACTCATGACTTTGTTGTTTGTGACTTTACTGAGGTAGATGTCGGGATGTTGCCCACAAATGATGTTGTGTGGAAAGGTGCTACTGAGGGGGAAGTGGAGGACATCTCATGTCACACAGACAATGTGTTACAACTGTTAGATATGGTGTGGCATGGTAAATACCATGGACCATATGGTGTACATCCAAGGCTATGGATGTAAAACTCAGATATGCAATTGAGGCCTGGTCCTGGTCATCTGTGTGATATGATGGCTACTATCTGTGCTACCTGAGGATTGGAGGATGTCCAGTGTGACATCAATGTTAAAAAGTAGGGGTCCAGGGGTGATCCATGAACATAAGAACATAAGATATGCCATACTGGGCCAGACCAAGGGACATCAAGCCCAGTATCCTGTTTCCAACAGTGGTCAATCTAGGTCATAAGTACCTAGCAGTCTCCTCAACAGACACAGGTTCCTCAATGCTTGTATTCCGTCAAGCAGTGATATCCTGGGTCCCTTTTAAAAATGGTTTATGGACCTTTCCTCCAGGAACTTGTCCAGACATTTTTTAAACCCAGCTACACTAACAGCTTTTACTACATCCTCCAGCAACAAATTCCAGAGTTTGATTACACGTTGAGTGAAAAAATATTTTCTCTTAATAGTCTTGAAAAGGTTACCCTGTAGCTTCATTGCATGTCCCCTAGTCTTTTTATATTCTGATGATGTAAACAACCGATCTACATTTACCTGTTCCATCCATTCATTAATTTATAGACCTCTATCATATCTCCCCTCAGCCGTCTCTTTTCCAGGTTGAAGAGCCCTAACCTTTTTAGCCTCTCTTCATAGGAGTATCCTTCCATCCCCTTTACCATTTTGGTGGCTCTTCTCTGTACCTTTCCTAATAACGCTATATCCTTTTTAAGATACAGCGACCAGAATTGCAGACAATATTCAAGGTGCAGTCGCACTATGGAACAATACAGAGGCATTATACTATCCCTTGTTTTATTTTCCATTCCTTTCCTTATGATACCTAGCATTCTATTTGCTCTCTTGGCCTCCACTGCACAGTGGGTGGAGGGTTTTAACATGTTATCCAGAATGACACCTAAATCTTTTTCCTGGGTGGGGATTCCCAATGAGGAACTTTGCATCATGTAACCATAGTTTGGATTGTTCTTTCCTAGGTGCATAACTTTGCACTTGTCCACATTAAATTTCATCTGCCATTTGGATGCCCAGTCTTCCAATTTATCAAGATCCTCTTGAAATTTTCCACAATCCTCTTGGGTTTTAACATCTTTAAATAGTTTTGTGTCATCTACAGATTTGATAAGCTCACTCGTTATTCCCTTTTCCAGGTCATTTATGAATATGTCAAAAAGCAGCAGACCCAACACAGATCCCTGTGGTACTCCACTATTCACCTTTTTCCATTGGGAAAATTGGCCATTTAGCCCTACCCTCTGCTTTCTATCTCTTAACCAGTTCCTAAGTACACTGCCTCCTATCCCATGACTTTTTAGTTTTGACAAAAGACTCTGATGAGGGACCTTGTCAAAGGCTTTCTGAAAGTCCAGATATACTATATCAACCAACTCACACCTTCAAAAAAACATAACAGATTAGTAAGACAAGATCTTCCTTGTCTAAAGCCATGTTGGCTGTCTCCCATTAAGCCATTACTATCTACACGTTCAGTAATTTTGTTCTTTATGATGGTTTCTACCATTTTACCTGGTACTGACATCAGGCTCACCAGTCTGTAGTTTCCCGGATCACCCCTGGAACCCTTTTTAAAAATTGGCGTTACATTGGCCATCCTCCAATCTTCAGGTATTACAGATGATTTTTATGATAGTTCACAGATTGCTAATAGCAGGTCTGCAATCTCATATTTCAGTTCTTTCAACATCCTTGGATGTATGCCATCCGGTCCAGGTGATTTGCTACTCTTCAGTTTATCAAATAGTTGTAATACATCTTCCCGGTGTAGCGATATTTCTTTCAATTCTTCTGCAGCATCACCTTTACATACCACTTCAGTTATGGGTAATATCCCCCTACATCTTCCTCAGCAAAGACCGAAGCAAAGAATTCATTCAGTCTCTCTGCTGTAGCCTTGTCCCCTCTACTGCCCCTTTTACCCCTCTATCATCTAATGGTCTAACTGACTTTCTCACAGGTTTTTTGCTACGAATGTTCTTGAAAAAATCTTTATTATGCATTTTTGCTTGCACAGCAAGTTTCTTCTCAAATTCACTCTTTGCCTGCTTTATCAATGCCTTTTGTATTTAACTTGCCAGTGCTTGTGCTATTTCCAGTTTTCGTCATTTGGCTTTTTTTTCCATTTCCTGAAAGATGCTTTTTTGGCAATAGCTTCTCTGACCTCACTTTTAAGCCATGCTGGCATTTTTTTTGGACTTCCTTCCACTTTTCTTAAAGCATGGAATACAGCTGGTCTGGGCTTCCAAGATAGCATTTTTAAACAACACCTAAGCTTGATGTAAGTCTTTAACCTTTGCAACTGCTCCTTTTAGTTTTTTCTTAACTATTTTCCTCATTTTATCATAGTCTCCCTTTTGAAAGTTAAAAGGTTGTACTGTGGATTTCCTTACCATCCCTCCTCCATTAATTAAATCAAACAAGATCATGCTATGATCACTATTGCCAAGTGGCCCCAACATCCTTATCTCTTGCACCAGATCTGGTGTTCCACTAAGTACTAAGTCCAAAATGGCTTCCCCTCTGGTCGGTTTATGAACCAGCTGCTCCAAGAAGCAGTCATTTATTTCATTTAGAAACTTTATCTCCCTAGCATGTCCTGCCGTGACACTGACCCAATCAATACTGGGGTAATTGAAATCACCCATTATTATTACTGTTCTGTAACTTTTGTTAGCTTCCCTGATTTCTTTGAGCATTTCATCATTCATTTGTTCATTCTGGCCAGACGGTTGATAATACACTCCTACTGCCATCGCCATTCCCTTTTTTACACGGAATTTCAATCCATAGAGATTCTATAGCGGATGTTGTTTCCTGCAAAACTTTAATCCTTTGTGACTCAATGCCCTCTCTAACATAGAGAGCAACCCCTCCACCAATTTGATCAGCTCTATCATTACGATATAGTTTGTACCCAGGTATCACAGTATCCCACTGGTTGTCCTCCTTCCACCATGTCTCTGAGATACCAATCATATCTAACTTCTCATTTAGTGCTATATATTCTAACTCTCCCATCTTATTTTTTTGACTTCTAACATTTGCATACAAGCATTTTAGAGACTGTATTTTATTCACATTAATCTGGTTATTGGTAGGCAGGGGTAATTTGGAATCTTTAAGCTCTGTCTGCTCTGTATTCAAGGGCATTTGGGCTACCTTTGTTTTTATTGGAACCTCTCTGCTGATGTGCCCTAACTTCATATTTTGGTAGTATCCTTCAAGGATACATTGTTCTGAACCATGCGCTCTTGGGCAACTGTCGGCTCTCCCCTATTATCTAGTTTAAAAGCTGCTCTATCTCCTTTTTAAAGGTTAATGCCAGCAGCCTGGTTCCATCCCGGTTAAGGTGAATCCCATTACTTCGGAAGAGCCCCTCCTTTCCCCAGAATGTTCCCCAGTTCCTTACAAATCCAAAACCCTCATCCTTGCACCATTGTCTCATCCACGCATTGAGACTCTGGAGCTCTGCTTGCCTTTTGGGTCCTGTGCGTGGAACAGGAAGCATTTTGGAGAATGCTACCCTGAAAGTTCTGGATTTCAACTTCCTACCTAAAAGACTAAATTTAGCCTCCAGAACCTCCCTACCACATTTTCCTATGTCATTGGCACCGACATGTACCAAGACAGCAGACTCCTCCCCAGCACTATCTAGGTGGCGCGTGAGGTCCACTACCTTCGCACCAGGCAAGCATGTTACCAAGCGATCCTCACGTCTACCAGCCACCCAGCTATATACATGCCTAATGATCAAATCACCAACTATAACGGCTGTCCTAACCCTTCCCACATGGCCCTGGAGACACTTTCTCGGTGCGAGAGGATTTTACATCACTTGGAGGACATGTCCTAGCTACAGGATCACTTCCTGCCACACCAGGGTGATGCCCTCCTGTCACATGACCTCTCTCCTCCATGGCAATAGGGATGCTGCCAGACTGGCGGTGGGACGTCAGGACTATATCCCTGTAGGTCTCATCTATGTACCTCTCTGTCTTCTTTATGTCTTCCAATTCTGCCACTCTAGCCTCCAGAGATCAGACTCTTTCCCTGAGAGCAAAGAACTCCTTGCACTTTGTGCACATGTAAAACCCCTTATCAACTGGGAGAAAATCATTCATGTGACATTCAATGCAAAAGACTGGAAAAACCCCATCTCGCTGCTGGACTGCTGTCTGCATCTTTGTTTTAAGGTTGTGTTTAGATCTTTAAGTTCTTTACTTACTAAGGGTTGCTAGAAATACTTATTTATTTATTTATTTACATTATCTTATATACCGCGCTATTCTGCATCAGTGTGGTTTACATTGAACAAACTGAAATTACATTGAACAGGGCATTATAACTTGGAGATAACTATTTTACAGGGAACATGGGCTATGGAGGGTTAATAAATACTAATAAAACTATACCTAATATGTTTAATGTACTTTGTTCACCTGAAGTTTAATTAATCTCAGGTCCTTAATGTATGCTGATGAGAATAAACAGCTGCACCTGAGTGAATATGGCACCTTCTTTCCTTTAAGAGGTTTAAGCACCTACAAAGCTACGATTATCCCAGAGGTGGGTGGGTGTTGGGGAGGGAGGGAGGGAAAGAAGACTTATTAAAAGCTGGCTGCTACACAGTACCCTTTCCTGTGCTTCTAAGGTAATCTGTGACGGATCTCAAGGGGAGTCCCACAGCCACTGCTTGGATAAAGGGAGTCTTGGGTTCTAAATTTAACCAGACAGCTCTCTGCTGTGTTTTAAATTTAAACTGAAAACACTTTGCTGCTACTAGGCCCTGACTGATTTAACAAATACACTGGGTTCACAGATTAATCAGCTTTAATCTAAAGAATTCCTTTTTCCCTAAGATTTAGAAAAATTCCCAGAAGTAAATACTTACAATTGCAGATCTCTCTCCAGAAATAGCAATCCCCTTTTGTAGTCCTTCAAGACTGAGAAGCACAGAACTCTGGTTGCACCATTTATGCCTGTGCTTCTGAGGTAAGCTGTGACCAATTTCGTGAGTGATTAAAATAATTCTTGCTTGATAGAGGGAGTCTTTCAAACTGGCCCTTTCATTTTTCACCTGGCTTTAACACCTATTTCAAAAAAAGTCACAGGTCTCTTGTCTCCTATGTAGAAGGCCTCTTTGTAAAGGTCTCTAGAAATAATTTATTGCTCAAGGAATACTGACCCTGTTTTGCCTTTTATGCTATTCTGATTTGATTTAAATTAAAGCTCTTTGCTGCTACTAGGCCCTGACTGATCTAACAAATACACTGGGTTCACAGATTAATCAGCTTTAATCTAAAGAATTCCTTTTTCTCCAAGATTTAGAAAAATTCTCAGAAGTAAATACTTACAATTGCAGATCTCTCTCCAGAAATAGCAGTCCCCTTTTGAAGTCCTTCAAGACTACACACTATAGAGCCTGACATCAGTAACAGGAATAATGGTATGGGGCACCAGATTGATATAACCCAAACACCATTCACATAGTCATGTCTTCATGGGAGTACGACAACATGACTTTGGACACGGACCTTCATATCGTACCTATCTGCTATGTTTGTATGATTGTGTGAGTTTACAGCTAGACATAGGTGTGTCGTTCATATGGTGTATGTGGGGAATCAGGCAGCCAGGATCCCTCATGAGATACCTCTGTCCAAATGATCACATCATTGCATATGAGGCAGGGTGATAACGTGGATCAGAAACCTATTACAGGATGTAATGCATGGTGTTGGGATTAGTGTGCAGTATCGACTGGGGGAGAGGTGACAGGGTGAGTACCCTATGAATCTCTGCATGATCCACATCTTTGGTACAGATTACTACATGACGACGACATGGGAATAACAAGTGAGGTTTTATTTATTTTATTTTATTTGCGCACAATTTTTATACCGCTCCTTCCGGTGATCAGCAGCGGTTTATATTTTAACAATTCGTTCTGCAACAATTAGCAGTTACATAAAACATCAGTAACATATAACAGTAGTAACAGTAGACAAACTATGTACAAATAACAGCAGTAATAATAGAATAAACAATGTACAACCCATGGATATCTGTTAAATAAAGCAATATTTACAGTAGTCAGCCTATGTATAAGGTAATGTTAGTAAGGGATTCGTAGGACTCAAAATATGTACATGAGATAGGGGATGTGTATTTTTGGTTATCTAAATATATATTTCTATATTGACAAACATCGGGAGATGTTACGTGTCTAGAGTGTTTATAGTTTAATATGGTCGTGTGTGGTTGGCATGTTTTATTAAGTAATTGTTAGGTGTCTATCAAGGTGAGTTTTGGATTGGGTATGATTTTTGATTTAAGTTATTTTGGATAAATTGTAGTATTCTTGGAAAAGATGTGTTTTGAGGGTTTTTTTGAATGATTGGAGGTCTTGGTTGTCTCTTAGGGACTCTGGGAGTTTGTTCCATAATGTGGGGGCTATGTAAGTGAATGCTCTGTTGCTAGTATTCTTTTTCACCTTGCGTATTGAGTTTGGAATTTGCAACATATTTAGATTGTGGCTTCGTCTGTTTCTGTTAGGGGGTTGTGTATTAATGAGTGTATTAAGGAAGGATGGGGCGTTATTGTGTATTAGTTTAAATATTGTGATTATTATTTTGTATCTGATGCGTGCTTGTATAGGTAGCCAGTGGAGTTTTCGTAGAATAGGTGTTACGTGGTCTGAAATCCGTACATTCATTAAGATCCGAGCTGTGACATTTTGGGCCAATTGCAGTATGTTTGTTGTTTTTTTAGGTAAACCAACAAGAATATTGTTACAATAGTCCAGATGAGGAGTTATGAGTGCTTGCACTATTGTTCTAAAATCTGATTGTTCAATGATGTTGCGTAGTGGTTGTAATACTCTTAGTTTGTGGAAAATAGTTCTATTTAGAAGTCTTAGGTGGGTTTCCATGCCTAGTGTCTTGTCAAGAGTTACACCTAAGTACTTTAATTCCTGTTTGATGTTATATGGTGTATCATTTAGTATGATTGTGGGAGGATGTTTAAGTTCAGGGTTCTTAGAGATAAACATTACTTCTGTTTTTTTATGATTGATGCTCATGTTGTTTTGTTGAAGCCATAGCTGTGTTTCTTTGAGGCAAGTTTCTAAGTGTGTATAGTCTGGGTTATGTATATCTAGTTGTGTATAGAGCATTATATCGTCCGCATATAAATGATAGTTTATTTTATGTTTTTGAAATATTGAGCAAATGGGTCTTAAGTATAGGTTGAATAATATGGCAGATAATGCCGAACCTTGAGGAATACCTTGTGTTTGTGGGAAAGTGTTGGATAGTTTTTGTTCAAAGCTTACTTGTTGTATTCTATTGGTTATATATGAATTGAACCATTTTAAGGGTGTCCCTGTAATTCCAATTGATTCCAATCTGTTTATGAGGTTATTATGATTTATTGAATCGAAAGCCGCTGTAATGTCTATGAATATTAGAATGAACATTTTCTTGCAGTTTTCAATACCTTTATATAGTTTATTGAATAGCACGAGTAGGAGTGTTTCTACTCCATGGGATTGGCGAAACCATATTGATGGTCATCAACTGCATTTGTGGCATTGATATGGTCTTGCAATTGAAATTGGACTGTCTTTTCAATGATTTTTGCCATGAATGGTATACTTGATATGGGTCTGTATGCTGATGGGTCTGCTTTGTTGAGTGATTTGTTTTTTAATATAGGTCTTATGAGTGATCTTTTTAGTTCTGTTGGCATGTTTCCTTGGATTAGAGATTGGTTAACTATGTTTAGAATTATGGGTGCCATTTCAGTTTTTATGGTTTTAACCCATGTTACCGGGCAGGGATCTAGTGGAGATGTGGTGGTGTTTATTTATTTATTTTATTTATTTATTTATTTAGCAAGCATTTGTAGCCCGCTCCTTCCAGCGATCAGAAGCGGGTAGGATTACTATTGTGAAACTGCCGAATCAAGGCAGGTACAAATTTTGTTTACATACAGATTGTCAGAAAAGCACATCATACAGAGTTTATGATTGTGATTGTGTTTAGTATTTGTCTATGATCAATTTTATGAAATGTTTCCCATAGTTCTGGAGGGTTAATGATCTGTGTTGTCTTTTGTGTTGAAATGTTTTCAATTGCTATATTGATACAGTTTTCCTCTGCAGGGTTGAGCTTATTAGAATAGTGGTCAGCAAGTTTTTGTGCATTTATAGGATATTCGGTATTGCTGTCTTTAGGAGGTTTTATGAAGGATTTTACAAGTTCGAACAGTTCCCTAGGCCTGTTTATAGCATTATTTAGTTTCTTAGTATGGTAACTCTTTTTTGTTGAGTTTATTAATTCCTTGTAGGTTGTTAGTAATTGTAGGTATTGTGCTTTGTCTTCTGAAGTCTTTTTGGTTCTCCATTTTTTTTCCATTCTTCTGAGGTCTTTCTTTGCTTTATCCAATTCTGATGTGTACCATGGTTCAGTTTTATTTCTTAATTTAGAATTTACATTAGAATGGATTTTTGATGTGTGTTTTGAGACCATTTCTATTGCATTGTTCAATTGTTTTACTAAGTTATTTAGATTTGTTGTTTCTGTGTTTGTGTGTGAGAAGATAGATTTTATTAATACATCTTTATCAAATTTTTTAAATGTGCTTTTGTATGTATTGGTTTTGGGTTCTGTGGTGGGGGATAGTATTGGCATGGTAAGTGAGAATTGGATAAGGTGGTGGTCAGACCAAGGAACTTGTGTTACTTTTGGTGGTGAGCTTGTTACTATGTTATTTGAGTGTTTTTTGGGTATGAAAACCATATCAAGGATGTTGCCCATGTTGTGGGTGGGTACTTGGATTATTTGCTGGAATCCCATTTGGTCTAAGGCTTCTAGGAACGTATTTGTGTGTGTTGTGGGAAATGATGCAAGGTTTATGTCACCTAAAAGCATCTGATATTTTTTAATTGGAGTTTCACATATTGTTTCAAGGGCTGTAGTTAGAGCTTCATGGTCAGCAGAGGGGGTTCTGTATATGAGGGAAATAGCAGAAGTTCTGTTTTCCACCTTGAGGATGTCTATTCCTTCCAATGACTTTTGAAAGCTGATAGAGAGGTTTAGATTGTCTCTAGCCAATATTAACACTCCACCACCTCTTTTATTGGTATGTGAGCAGTTATATAAGTTGTACCCCGGTGTTTTTAGTATGTTGAGGAGGACTGTGTCTTTATCTGTCAGCCAGGTCTCTGTTATACACAGTAAATCTGGTTTTTCATCTACTATTAGGTCCTGTATAATATGTGTTTTGTTTCTAATGGACCTGGCGTTTATTAGCAGGCAATTTTGTGTGATTGGTATATCTATGTTAGTGGGTGGGATAAAGGGGGTCATTTTAATTCTTATTAATCTTGGGTAAGGTTTCATAGTTTTTGAGTTAGGTTGGGTTGTGTTGGGTATTTTGAGCTTGTTTGGTGCCCTATGGAAGTATTGTGTTGTTTGAAATATGGGTATTAGACTTGGGAGCGTGTGCATTGAATAATGTTGAGGGTATGAAGATGTAGTTTTTGTGTATAAGATAATACACAGCAAAACGATTGACATCATTTTCAAGAATTCCATTTTTGATTTATGTTGTTTGAGACGTAGCAGTGTTTACAATGCAAGTATGCTTGTCTGATATTTTGTTATACAATGTAACTTTGCAGTAAAGGTTTAACTGTTATTTTGTTGCAGCATGTAACTTTACAGTAAAAGAGATGGCACAGTACTCATTAACGGAGTTGAGAGACATGAGGATTGTTGGTAATGACCAGTATATGCTGCGAACTCAGAGGGTTGGCCAACCAAAAGTCAGGTGAGATGTGATATGGAGAAACGCAACATTAGGCACCTAGGACAGAGAGCCCCAAAATATGGTTACGCAATGCAGGGTTTCACATCAGGGGCCACCACCCAAGAAAAGGATCTAGGTATCATCATGGATGACATGTTATAACCCATTACCCAGTGTGCAGCCATGGCCAGGAGAGAGACTTGAGTGCTTGCCATGCTAAGGGAAACAGTAATTACACTTACCTGGTAATTGTAGTTCCTTGAGTGACGACAGCTTAGTCCTCTACGTATGGGTAGTGCACCTCCTCCTGCAGCATGAAGACTGGACCAATCAAAACTCAGCATCACTGGATCCAGCATCCTGGCTTTCCCCTGATCTCCAGTGAACTACTGTCAAAGCAAAACTCAAAGAGATAGTTAACCTTTAAGAAAAAAGCAAAAAATTAGTATGTCGCGTAATCCGCGAAACATTTGTTTGTGGTCTCTTTTTTTTTTTTTTTTTTTTGCTAAGTGAGACCTAAAAAAAGGAACATTAAACTACATCCACCCCTACAAACAGGGAAGGAAAAATAAAACCAAAACAGCCAACCGAGGATCCCGCGCCTGCCGCACCAGAAGCAGTTAGCGAGAGCAAAAAAGACCAAAGAAGAAATATCTGAAAGACTCACCTGTAAGTACTGACGCCCATACCGAATGCGTGCCGAGACAAAACAGTGTCCCAAGGGAGGGAAGGAGGACTAAGCTGTCGTCACTCAAGGAACTACAATTACCAGGTAAGTGTAATTACTATTTCCTTATCATTCCTCCAGCTTAGTCCTCTACGTATGGGATGTAACAGAGCAGTCTTAACGGGAGGGATTCCGCCAACCGGCACGCAAGACCGCGGAACCAAAACAGGCATCACGTGCCGCCAAGACATCAATACGATAGTGCTTACTGAAAGTGTGGAGGGACGACCACGTCGCCACTTTACAAATCTCCGTCGGGGACACCAAGCTATATTCCGCCCAGGACGCCGCTTGAACCCTTGTAGAATGAGCCCGCAATCCGATCGGTGCAACACGCCCCTGCAACAGATAAGCTGAGGTAATCGCTTCCTTAATCCACCGAGAAATAGAGGCTTTCGCTGCCGCCTCACCTTTCCGGGCACCGCTGAACAAGACAAACAAACGATCCGACTTGCGGAAGGCTTCGGTGACCTGTAAATACCGACGCAAAACTCTCTTAAGGTCCAAATGACTAAGACCACGATCAGAGGCCTGCTCCCCCGACGCACGCAACACCGGGAGCGACACCACCTGATTCAAGTGAAAAGGAGAATACACTTTAGGCAAAAAGGAAGGTACGGGCCTTAAAACCACTTTCTGATCCGAGAAAGACAGGAAAGGTTCCCTGCAAGAAAGAGCTTGAAGCTCAGAGATGCGACGCGCCGAACAAATCGCCACCAGAAACACCGTCTTAAGGGTCAAATCCTTCACCGAAACTCGAGAGAGAGGCTCAAACGGCGCGGCGGAAAGCACGCGCAAGACCAAGTTGAGATCCCACGGAGGGACGTAAACGCGGCGCGGAGGGCGCAGTCGAGAAACCGCTTTCAGGAAACGGATCACATCGGCATGGGCACCCAGAGCGACTCCCTGAATTTTACCCCTGTAACAGGAAAGAGCCGCGAGCTGCACACGCAAGGAACTGGCAGCCAACCCTTTATCAAAACCGTCCTGCAAAAAATCCAACACCACTGGAAGAGAGGCCGTAGCCACCCGAACCTGACGCCTTGAACACCAATCCTCAAAAATACGCCAAACCCGAACATAAGCCAGCGAAGTGGACCTCTTTCGGGCTTGGAGTAACGTCATCACAACAGAATTCGAATAACCTCTTTTCCTCAGTCGTGACCTTTCAATAGCCAGGCCGTAAGAGAGAATCTCTCCACTTGCGGCATGCGAAGAGGACCCTGACACAACAGATCCCGAGCAAGCGGAAGCCGCCACGGAGAATCGCTTAACAACCGCACCAGGTCGGCATACCATGGGCGACGGGGCCAATCCGGCGCTATTAACAACATGCGCCCCCTGTGCGACTCGATCCGCTGAATCACCCGCCCCAGAAGAGGCCACGGGGGAAACACATAAAGAAGGCCGGTGACGGGCCAAGGCTGCAAAAGAGCATCGATGCCCTCAGACATGGGCTCCCACCAACGGCTGTAAAAATGAGGAGCCTTTGCGGATCGAAAGGTGGCCATCAGGTCCATCACCGGCTGACCCCAACGACACACCAACTGTTGGAACACCGCAGGATTCAGCTCCCATTCGCCGGCATCCACGTGAACTCGACTGAGAAAATCCGCCGTGACATTGTCCTTCCCGGCAATGTGCGCCGCCGATATCGTCTGCAACCGGGGCTCTATCCACTCGAACAGCAGCCGGGCTTCCGCTTCCAAGCCCGCGCTTCCGGTACCGCCCTGCCGATTTATGTAAGCCACGGTCGCGGCATTGTCCGAGAGAATCCGAACCACTCGGTGCGTTACTTGGAGCTCGAAGCTTTGCAACGCCAACCGAATGGCTCTCAGCTCCAAACGATTGATCGACCAACCGCTCTCCTGCTGGGACCAGCGACCCTGTGCCACTAGCTCCCCGCAGTGCGCGCCCCAGCCCGTGAGACAGGCATCCGTCAACAGTGGAATCCAGTCCGGCTGTTCCAGGGGCATCCCCGCTTGGAGCGAGGACGGACGCAACCACCACCTCAGGTCCTGGCAAACCATCCACGGGCAGGGAAGACGCTTGTTCAACGAATCGTTCTGATTGGACCAGCGACGCAGCAAGGCCCTCTGCAAGGATTGCATGTGGAAGCAAGACCACGGCACCACTTCCAAGGATGCCGCCATCGTCCCCAACAGTTGCAGATAGTGCCAAGCTGACGGAGCCGCAGCCCTCCGAAAATGGCACACAAGAGACTGGAGAGCTAGCACTCTCCGTTCTGAGAGAAACACGGCACCCCTGCAAGTATCGAATAGTACCCCCAGGTACTCGAGCGACTGAGTCGGAGCCAAGTGACTCTTGTCCGGGTTGACTACCCAGCCGAGAGACCGTAGAAGCCCGACGACTCTCGCCGTGGCTGCCTCGCTCTCCGAGCGAGTTTTTCCGCGTATCAACCAATCGTCGAGATAGGGATGAACCAGCACCCCCTCCTGACGTAAGGCAGCCGCCACCACCACCATCACTTTGGTGAACACCCGAGGAGCGGTGGCCAGCCCGAATGGCAACGCCTGAAACTGGAAATGACCCCACGGAAGGGCGAACCGTAGATACTTTTGATGGGACTCCCGGATAGGAATATGGAGATAGGCCTCGGACAGGTCGAGAGAGGTGAGAAACTCGCCCTTGCGGACCGCTACAATGACGGACCGCAGGGTCTCCATTCGAAAATGTGGAACTCGAAGACAGCGATTCACGCCTTTGAGATCTAAAATGGGACGAAGAGCACCATCCTTCTTTGGCACCACGAAATAAATGGAGTACCGGCCGAGACCATACTCCGCCGGTGGAACGGGAATGACGGCTCCTAACCGGAGCAAGCGATCGAGGGTCTGGCGAATATGAGCGGTCTTTACAGAGCCCCGGCAGGGAGACGCCACGAAGGAATCAAGAACGGGTCTTGCAAGATCTAAGGCGTACCCGTCTCGAATAATCTCCAAAACCCAGCGATCGGACGTAATCCGGGTCCAAGCAGAGAGAAACTGTCGGAGACGACCCCCAATCGCAGTTAACTCCACCTGAACCCGCAGCCCTTCATTGGGGCTTTCGGGCGACGGACGGAGCCGCGGCAGCGAATCCTCTAGAGGCCCCTCAGAAGCCTTGAAAACTGGGAGATCTCGAGAGATACCGGCCTCGCTGCGATCCCACAAAACGGGGCGACCGAAATCGACGAAAATCTCAAAACTGACCCTGAGGGGAAGGAAGGGACCTCCCTCTCCTCGGGCGATCCTCCAGCAGACGGCCGCCCTTAGATTCGCCCAACTCCTTGACCAATTTATCAAGATCTTCTCCAAAAAGCAGCTTGCCTTTAAAAGGCAACTTGCCCAGGCGAGACTTAGAAGAAGCATCTGCCGCCCAACTCCTTAACCAAAGGGCTCGGCGAGTCGCTACCAAAGAACCCATACTATTAGAAAGCGCCCGGATCAGGTCATAATGGACATCCGCTAGATACGCCGAACCCGACTCCAAGCGCTGAAGCTCGGCCAAGTCCTCGGCTTCCGCGGGCGCCACCTGTCGAATACGCTGAACCCAGCAAAGACAGGCGCGAGCAACCCAAGCTCCACAAATGGAGGCCTGTAACGCGACTGCGTCCGCCTCAAACGACTGCTTTAACAAACCGTCCATTTTTCTGTCCTGAGGCTCCTTCAAGGCCGCGCTACCTTCGACAGGGATCGTGGTCTTCTTGGTAACAGCTGAGACTGCCGCATCCACCTTAGGCAAACGAAAACGGTTGAGATCCTTGTCAGACAGCGGATACAGCTTACACATGATCTTGATCCCCTTGAGACCAGATTCGGGGTCATCCCACTCTGTCTGTATCATCTGGTCAATGACTCTGTGCATGGGAAAAACCACCTGAGTCTGACGTACAGCCTGAATGATGGGGTCCGCCCCATCGTCTTCCTCAGTCGATGGTGCTGGAACCAGCCCAAGAGTCTGAAGCACCTCAGAAAGGAGCGCAGGCAACTCCTCTCTGCGAAAGACACGTATGATCTTCGCCTGATCTTCTGGCTCAGGGAGTTCACCTTCTTCTAAGACCTCCTCCTCCATGTCCAACTCAGGATCTTCACCCTCTATCCAATCCAAATCGGACAACAGGGGCCCCTGTAGGCGCGGCCTTTTAGTCGCCCGTATGCTGGAGTCACCACAGTCCTTCGCAGAAGGCTGCGCAACCGTCACCTGCTCCGTCGGGGAACCGAGCACAACTCCCTGATGCCTGCAACAAAACGCTTGATGCATCATTAAAATAAAATCTGGAGAAAAGTCTTCGAAGAGGGCAGCAGCTCCGAGATCAGCTGGCGCTCCCGCGCCTACAGAAAGAGCGGGGGCCGTCCCCGAGGGACCTTCCAAGGGCGAGCCTGTTGCCATAGGCGCGGCAGGGGACGGGGAGGAAACCGTCAAGGAAGTCTCCAGCCTCTGTTCCATACTGAGAGATATGGAGGCACAGCGGTGACAGACACCTGTCTCTGCAGAAGCGCCCCGCCGCGATCCACAAATGACACACAGGGACCCCGCTGGCATTAAGCCAAAGCACCCTGCTCCCTCAGGGGGAAAGAAAGAAAGAGATAACTGGCGCCCAGGCTCCAGAAAGAGGGAACGCGGACCCTGAGAAAAATCAAGCCCCTAGCCAGACAGAGAGTGGCTGCCAGCAAGGAAGGCTTCTGCTTAGTTCTTGCTTTTGTTTTGTTTTTTGTTGTTTTTTTTTAACAGTTGACAACAGAAATTGAGCCAAACGCAGGTAGGCTGCTCAGTACGGTAAAAATTAACCCCTAGCAGCCCAAAACCGTCTCGCCGAAGGGGAGCACCCAGAAAACAGGAAAATAAAGAAATAAAGAAATAAAAGAACCTGAAAAAATAATGTCAGCGGAGGGACGCCTGCGGCCCTGGGGCAACCCACCGCGGCCGAATTAACCGCGTGGAGGAGATAACCGCGAGGGACAAAATGGCCGCGGTAATTCACTCAGAGGGGATGCGGGAGAAATTTGGCGCCAAAAAGAGCAGCCCGGTCTAGGCCCCGCCGAAATACCCGCTCCTGTCAAGAAACAACGAGTCGGGCAAAGGAACCCCGCTGAGAACACAAATGCAACACAAAGAAAGAAAAAAAGGAAAAAAAAAAGCGCGATCGCGTCAATGACAGGGCCCGTTACCCAAATCGTGTCTGCTCTCAATCAGCCCGGCGGCACTTGCACCGCACAGAGTCCTACCTTCCAGGAACTGTGGTGCTGGGCAGCCGCCGCAGGAGCTCTGCCCCGAACAGGCTTGGGCACAGAGATCCAAGTAAAACACAAAAGAAATAGCAAGCGGCTTTTGGCTGAGCAGGAGAGGGACCTCAGCTAAGCCCCCCCCCCTCCTCCTGAGTGTCGGTTTCCACTGAAATTTAAAGGGACAGGTACTCCTTTCCTATCACAAACAAATAGAAACCCCAATAGGGACGAAATAAAGTAAAACCAAAAGGTTAGCTAGCAACTAAGCCCTACTGACTAGTGAGCCCAGCCAGGCTCACAAACATCTTCCTGCTGCATGAAGACTGGACACACTGGAGATCAGGGGAAAGCCAGGATGCTGGATCCAGTGATGCTGAGTTTTGATTGGTCCAGTCTTCATGCTGCAGGAGGAGGTGCACTACCCATACGTAGAGGACTAAGCTGGAGGAACGATAAGGAAGGAATGTTAAGTGACATATTAACTGCTGTGTGACAGTCTGGCCACCGTATATTAAACACCATATTGCATTACCGTAAACTTACACAGAAGACATACAAAATATTGTGGAAGGGATGGGGGTTACCCCTATGAGATGAGGCACCAAAGGATAGAGCTACCCACCCTGGAAATGATATGGCTGTGGGGATATATGATGCAGGTCTATGGATGACTGACTGGAGTGGGACTCATAAACATACTATGATTGGTTATGTCATCATGAGACAGTGTGACTGGGGACATGCAATGAATCTACAGGGTGTTCCAGATAGGACTGATGGGGGCATCTATTTCCAGGATATATATGTGCATTCATACACCCTCCCAGGACATGTGAGCGTTCAATTAGTGGCATATTTCATGTAGCTGCATGGGTGTAAAATACAAACAACATATGGATCTTCATTCTCGCAAACTGTGTGTTGAAAGACTGGACTGGCCTCACAATGGAGGTTGTGTGTGTACATCATTGAACAAACCAACAGGGTCATGTCCGCAATCATGTGCACCAGTGTCTGCCCACAGACTATTCTGAAACATACCATTACCATCTCGTCTATCTGGGTATGTTTTGGGCATGCACAAGGTGGGCTGGGTACACACCTGAGGCCAGACATAGGTGAGGCAGACATGCACACATCAGCAGCCGCCTCCACATATGACCCCTTTTGGGCCACAGATAGGTGGGTGGGGCCCTCTGGCATCACATGGATAGGGCTGACCAGCACATATCAGCAGACGCATCCACATTTGTCAAATTACTGAACCATCAAGCTCTGTGTATAGGCCAGAGGCCGCACATGGGTGGGGCTGACCAGCACACATCAGCAGGTGCACCTACATTTGTCAAATTGCTGAACCACATAGCACTATGTATAGACCTGAGGCCACACATGGGTAGGGCTGACCTGCACACATCAGTAGGCGCACCTACATTTGTCAAATTGATGAACCACCAAACTCTGTGTATAGGCCTGAGCCCACACATGTGTAGGGCTGACCTGCACACTTCAGCAGGCGCACCTACATTTGGGAACTTGATGGGCACACTAGATGGACCAGCCAGCTACATATGTGCCATCACCTGCTCTATGACTATGTTACCATGCTCAATACACCTTGTATGGCACATTCATAGACTGCAGTGGGAAACAATGACACAATCAAAGGTCCCCATCCCTCTCACATTGTCACACCTATGTACAGTGAGGTCCATGCAGTTGGCCACACAATCAGCATATTGCTATGCTTCCACTCCCCCTAGAGTGCACTGTGTATGTCACTAACCTATCTCACCCTGACCTAGGCTTGGGAGCGTGCTGCTGGTTCACCTTCCTTTGGTACAGTGATGCTACACATCCATTTTCTCACACTTCAATATGACATTGCACATAACCTCTGATGGCGTGCAACAGGCCACAGCAACCTCCACATACAACACACTGCCATGTGATGTAGAATTATGTGCCACATTGAAAGTTAGGTTCACAGGAGTCAGTCTTAAAAAACAGCCAGAGGCTATATGTAGTGGTGGGTTGGGGACAAAGACCATCCGAATTGCATCTGGCAGCACATCAGTGTTTGGCGCAGCATCAAACTCATGAGCATCACTTAATTTAGACATGCATATACAATTTTTATTATTTGGCCCTACAGTGCAAATACATGCGTCTACGGTACTTACAAAGCTATGGGAACCTCACCCCTCCTAGGTCATAGCAATGGGGGGTACTACACTTGCAACTGTCCACTTTACTATTGCAAGCCCATGTGTAGGTAACATTTACCCATCACCTGCATTCACAACACACTGTTATGCACTAATGCTCGCCTCACAAACCTACGACTGGACACTATTTGTCCATGGTGTGACCGGTAGATGATGTGTGTTGCCTACGACCTGCTATGTTGGGCTCCTTGGATTGTGGTACCTGCCCCCATGCACTTACCTCTCATGGGTAGTCAGAACGGGCATTGAAGCGCCTCTGGAGACAGTGCCAAGCAGGCTTAACCTTAAACAGGTCCTGCCGCACACTGGAGGACGGGAACAGGTGCCTCTGCCTACAGCAGATGAGTCGCCCAAGGAGCTCAATGTCCCCCTCTGTAAACGGTGGCTTCCTTGATTGGGTGGCCATTTTGTCTGGTGTTTTTAGTGAACAACATCATGATGCAGTGGTCTCGTGGAAGTGCCATAACGTGCCCTAAGGCGAATTAGCATCAATGCGCAGTATTTCAGTTCATGGCGCCTTGCGCAGCCCCCAAGGTGCCATTTGGTGTGCAGTGCACTGCACATAATACAATGCGCCATAACGCACTGCATGTAATGGCATGAGTCTTGCATGCTGCATCCGTGTATGGTAGCACATATGGCACATATCACGGACGCAACATGCCAGTGCATATGGCACCATGCGTGGGCCGCATTTCGTCATCACAACACGCAGGACGTTAAGCGCCATATTCACCACATACGCGCTGGGCACTGTACATACCGACTTACATGGACACATCATGCACAATGCAGTCTATTATGCGCCATCGTGCAATGGATCCGTGTAATGCGGAACATAAGGTGCATAGCGCGTAGGCGACGCGCAAGGCACCTAATGCAATGCAATGCGCCTCACACATGGTACGCCCCATGCGGCCTGTACACCATAAGCGCTCTAACTGCTGCCTTATGCATTGGTGGCAAGTTGCATGCAAGGCGCGTTGGGTGGCATGGCATACATTCAAAATATAATACTATCTACACACGTTTTCTGCGGGGACAATGGGGGAGAATGTAATGTGCTTTGCATCAGGTGGCATGTTATTGGGAATTGAAAACATGATGTGTTGGATATGTGCTCGCTACCCCTAACGGCTACACACTCCATAGCTTATCTAGCTATACACATATCTATATATGCCTTGCTAGGTCCACACACATCTATATGTCTGTATCTATATAAGTGTGGGTGGGTGGGTGTGTACCTGTGCATACACTTGCTGATATATGGTGTGGTGGGTTGGCTCAATGGTTAATGCAGCTACCTAGTGCAAAAAGGATCATGGTTTTAGATGCAATCTCATCACATTACACTCCTTTGCCTTTTATGTCAGGCTTGTGTGTCTAGAATATGTTTTGTGTTTACTGCATGTCTGTTTTATTAACAACATAGCCAATTGGGGCAGGTAGTACCTCTGTGCCTCCCCACATCAGTCTTCACTGTTTGCCCCTCAGACAGCCTTTGGACAGCATATAGTCATTCACTCACCAGCCTAGACTTCCATGGTGTACCATGCAGGCATCTCCCATCATCCTAGCTGATATTTCTGTTTCTAGGGACAAGCCCCGTCATCCCGTCTGTCCTTTCTGCCATTGGTGCTAATCTATGTTCACTTATTCATTCATCCACCATAACCCATGATGCATTGCACAATCAAACCTACTGTATGAATATCCTCCATGCCCAGCAGAGGCTCAGTACATTCACATGAGGACAGGAGTTTACAGGCACTCAAGACCTCCAGGACACATACAGCATCAGTGACCATTAGGTAGCTGTTGCAGAGGTTACCATGAATGGGACGTGCATCACTGGACACCTGGTCCACAAGGTCTGTGGTGCTGTAACATACACCTCTGGTTCAGTCACAGATCTACATTGTACCTATTGGGCTGCATGTGTGATCTGTATTGCATGCTCATGTCTGCAATGAGAACTTGTTGCCATGTCCTGCCCTTTCTGCTGGTTGTGCCCTTTTTCCCCTGGTTCCTGGACAATGGCAAATGTCATAGTATGGACAGCTCTCTTCTAGCAACAGGTTCTGATTATGGTGTGGCTTGTCATAAGAGGATGGTCAGCAAAAGGTGCCAGCACTACATGAGGTAGGACAGATATGGTTCAGCCACACACAGCAGCAGACACTGCCATCACTGACCATGTGGTATATAGGTCTGCTGCACATTCATTTCACTGCCAATGCGGAAGCTCGGACAATCACCTATCAGAGACAGGTGCAGCTGACAGCCTGCATGCATCACCATGCCCAGGGACATTTGGTGTGTGCATGCCACAGGGCTGTTGTGTGCTATACAGCCTATGTCTGAGAGACACTCTCACCAACCTGTGCCAACAGGTACTAGATGTGAGCTGTCAGATAGACAACTGCAGCTTTGATCAAGATGCTACATAATGTAGCTGCATAGCTAGTCCAGGGTCACACCACAATCGTAGTGATGGTGGCGTATCAACATTCTCTGCTGTCTGCACCCTAGTCAGGCTGCTGGCTCAGACATGTTCAACCATCTGTTCCATGTACATTCCCTCTCCCACATATGCATCCTGTGGCAATGATGCTGTTTCATGTAGTTCCCAGCATCCTCTCCCCTTCATTTGCATCACATTCTACTGTGGGACAGTGCTGTGGGAGTGAGGTGGATAGTGGAGTGGCTGTTGTGCCTCATTCATGCTGCAAATGCATGGTACATCACAGCAAACCTACTTCTTCCACATTCACAGATGCTGCATTGCCCTACTCTACATGTACATAGTTCGAGTTAATATGTATTTAGTTTCCCCGTTTTCTCCCCCATGTTCAATTCCCTGTTATTTGTAAACTCAATGTTATTTGTATACATTGCAGTATTCTTGTTCGATGTACACCGCGCTGATTTTAATAGCGCGGTATAGAAGAAAATGTTAAATAATAAATAAAAAATAAATAAATGTGGAGGTGTTCAGGATGCCAGCAATTATGGCTTTGTTCATCCATCCTGGTTGCTCCCTGCCACAGGGCCGTGTTGCCAGGGTATGAGAGGCACAGGGAAGCAGTTCCACTGAGGGTGTGGGAGCAGGTTGTATGCTGTGCTGTTGACAGCTGCCCACTGTGCCAATGTAGATGTGTATACTGCTGCTTGGTCGTGTTGGTGTGTGTACCCTTGTTAGGCAAATGTTTGGTATTTCAACATGCTGATATTCTTCCTGCACTGTGGTATAAGACATAGCCATGGGGACAAACTCCATTGCCAGGACAGGAACCCACAATCTTCTACTTCTCTATACAGAGACTGAACAGGGTGCACCTCGGTGCTGCTACAGTGCTGATTGCATGCTTTCCATCAGATGAGCCTTGGCAGATCTTGTCTTGCACATGGTCCACTGGAAATGGCCAAAATGTCTGTGATCTGAACAGGTTGGTGTTGTACATGCACTTTGGCCTATCATGTTACCACAGGGACATGGTTAAACAAATAGGTCCACTGCCAGGACAGGAACCCACAACCTTCTACTTCTCTATACAGTGACTGTACAGGGTACACCACAGTACTGCCACAATGTTGCACACATCCATGCTGATTGTATGCTTTCCATCAGATGAGCCTTGGCAGATCTTGTCTTTCACATGGTGCACTGGAAATGGCCAAAAGGTTTGTGATCCGAACAGGTTGGTGTGGTTGGTGTTCTACGTGCACTTTGGCCTATCATGTTACCACAGGGACATGGTTATAAAGTAGGTCCACTTCCAGGACACGAACCAACAACCTTCTACTTCTCTATACAGCAACTGTACAGGGTGCACCACAGTGCTGCCACAGTGCTACAAACATCCATGCTGATTGCATGCTTTCCATCAGATGAGCCTTGGCAGATATTGTATTGCATATGGCGTAATGGACATGGGCAGAGCTGTTGTCAGCTGCACACAGATGACACTCCCTCCCACCTTACCCCCCACATGATGCTGACATGAGCATGTGTCATCAGTATGGTTGTGTATGGGCCCAGGCCTCAGAACATGCAGATAGGCGGGTAGCTAGGCGTAGCCTCAATGTGGGCCAGAGGCATAGTTGGTGAGGTACAGATCGCTGCACCCCTCAAATCAGCCTCTCCAGGGTCTCTATCACCACATGGCAGTGTTATCTCTCATTGACATGCGTAAGGCACAGTTGTGTGGTGTGGGGTTTAAGGTATTGGGAATGTTGTCTGCAGTGGCTGAGGTATTCATTTTTGAATTGTCTGTAGCATCTGACTGCTGTGTGAGTTGGGGACATGCACTGTGGCACCTGTTTTGCCCTTTGCGGACAACTATGTGAACATATGTTGTGTTTTCACACATCGTCACACCCTACACTCCATTACCTGTGTATGTAGTATAGGCTGCCAGTGTCATGGTTTTCCTGTATGTTTTTGGCAGGTTCCTGGGGAGGGTCCCTGGTGAGGGTCACAACTTTGCACTGCATATCCCTTTGCAGGCATTGTGTCTCATGTTTTTTTTAGCAGGGTACCTATGAGGCACATGTGCCATAGTTCATACAGTGCTGGTCACAGGATACAGGGCATGATGGACCTTGGTCAGACGCTGTCTTACATATTTGCCGGTCTTCTGTTCATATGTGCCACCTTGGCAGCTGCCTGGTCCACACCGTGCCACCGCAGCACCCACTGCATGTTCCACCTGCACCCTACTATTTGCACCATTTGCACCATCATAACAGTGCCCTTTCATACCTGGCCACTGGGCTGTTGTTGCACATGGAGCACTACTATCACTTTCTTGGGCTCACCTGTCTGTGCAGCACATTGCATATGTTTAAATAGTCTCTCTGTCCTCACTGTGCACCCTTAATGCCTGGTTTTGAATGGTGGTAATGTTCCTGGTGTTAAGATGACAGTATTAATGTTGCAGGGCCTGATTCCCGCCTACTCCCCACCCATTGACCCCTTTTCTCCACCCCCTCTCTGCCCATAGTGCGCTTAACGCTGAGTGTAACATTAGCGTACCCTGTACCATACGGTAATGTAGCATGTGTAACGTTAACGCGCGCTAACATTACTCATGCGACATTACCGCCGCTTAGTAAACATACCCTGTTAATGTGAAGAAGTGCACTTGGGAAGCAGAAATCCAAGGGAATTGTATGCAATAGGGGGCGAGAGGTTGGTGTGCATGGACCAGGAGAAGGACCTCAGAGTGATTGTTTTTGAGGATCTCAAGGTGGCGAAACAGTGTGACAAGGCGGTGGCAAAAGCCAGAATTTTATTTTTATTTATTTATTTAGCTTCTCTTATATACCGCGCTATTACATATCAGTGCGGTGTACATTGAACAGAACAATATACTGTGCGGACGGGCCACATAGAGTTTACATTGAACAGGGATTAAAACTTGGATTTAAGAGGGGTAACATTTCTACAGTTTATTTACAACATTGTCCATGTTTTAGGCTTTAGACTATTCAGAGCTGGTCTTTTTGGGTTGGCTATTCCTTGTCTTGCTGGGTGTGTTGAGAGGCTCTGAATGTTTGATGTGAATGCTCGTTGGTTGATTTCTATAGTTAATTTCAGAATAGTGTCTTATGAAGAGATGATGTTTAAGAGCCTTCCTGAATTGAGTTAGGCTAGCGATGACTCGCATGTCTGTAGGGAGGGCATTCCAGGCTCTGGGTGCGTATATCATGAAGGTTCTATTGGATGTTGCCTTTGTGCACATTGTCATTTCTTTCAGGATAGTTAGTGTGTTCACCGTAGAGGATCTTCTGGTTCTGTTTGGGTGTATAATGTGGATCATCTCGTTGATGAATGTAGGTGGATGACTGTTTAGGGCTTTAAAGGTCAAGACTAAGATCTTGTAGAGAAGTCTAGCCTGAATGGGTAGCCAGTGAAGATTCATCAAAATTGGTGTGATGTGTTCCATTCTTGCTACCCCGACAAGGACTCTTGCTGCTGTGTTCATCGCAAGTTGGAGTTGGTGTAGCGTTGCCTGTGGGAGCCCATATAGTATAACATTGGCATAATCAATATGTGGGAGAACCAAGGCCTGGAAAATTGTTCAGAAATCGCTAGGGTCAAGAAGTGCTCTTAGATTCCGAAGTGTCCTTATTTTGTAATATATTGTTTTTACTATGTTTTTTATGTGTATTTTCATGTCCAAGCTTTGGTCCAGTGTGACACCAAGGTATCGAATTGTGGACTTGGTTATCAACTCTGCATTCTTAACTTTTAGTGAGTGTGGGGGAGTAAATTCTTGGCTCCTCGTGATGAAGAGTACATCAGTCTTGTTGTGGTTGATCCGAAGGTTTTGTTGTGGTTGATCCGAAGGTTTTCGTCCAATCCGTGGGCTGAATTATCAAGTAGTGGAAGGACACTCTCAAGTATTTCTTCTTTAACAAAGGATCTGAATCTTCTCACTGGTCTTTCTAGAAAAGCATTAGCTCTGTTGGTATTCTGATTATGCTGTTTGGTAGGAGAAGGATGCTGGGTTGCATTCAGAGAGGAATTGCCAGTAGAAAGGAGGGGAAACTAATGCCACTGTACAAGTCACTGGTGAGGTCTCACTTGGAATATTGTGTTCAGTTTTGGAGACCATATCTCGCAAAGGACATAAAAAGGTTGGAAACAGTTCAGAGGAAGGCGACCAAAATGATTTGAAGCCTGCGTCAGAAGACTTATGAGAAGAAACTTCAAGACTTAAATATGTACGCTCTGGAGGAGAGGAGGGACAGGGGAGATATGATTCAGATCTTTAAATACTTAAAGAGTATTAATGAACAAACAACCTCTTCCAAAGACGGAGAAGCTGTAAAACTAGAGGGCATAACATGAAGCTGCAAGGGGGTAAAATGAAAGGCAATGTCAGGAAATACTTTTTCACTGAAAGGGTGGTGGATGCTTGGAATGCCCTCCCAGTAGAAGTGGTGGGGGCAAATACAGTGACAGAATTCAAAATGGCAGGAGGCAGACACAGTGGATCCCTTTATAGCAACAGGATAAAATCAAATAAACATAACTATCTCTTATATCTCAGTGAATAGGGGTGACCTACACGGAGCGGTGGGTACGCCCCTAAACAAAGGCATGGGGAAGGGTGACCTGCACAGAGCGGCAGGTGCACCTACTCTTGCAACCCTGCTGGGCAGTCTAGATGGACCATACTGGTCTTTATCTGCCGTCATATACTATGTTACTATATGTTACTATGCAAATGACAATATAAAAGTTCCAAGGGATGTACATAAAAAATGGAACAGACACTGAAATATGAATACCGACTATATGATGTTAATAATATTGATACTGCCTATTAAACCATAAATGAGGAAGAGGAGAACATGTAGTTACAATGGGGAATCCTACATCACTCACTATTGTGTCGATTCCAAACACTCATATTATTCATAGCTGCCGATACCGGGAGACCTACAAAAAACAAACATTGTGCCCTATTACTTATTCCAAATGGCAGTATTCTACATTGGTGATGTATGAGAGCCTTAGAGAATAAAAGTGCAATCATGGCTAAATCACTTGCCTGATTCCCTCTGAGTCCTGTTATCGTACCGGCAAAAAGCGTAGTTACTCACCTGAAACAGGTGTTCTCCAGGGACAGCAAGAATCAGTCCTCACATATGGGTGACGTCGGCGCCGACGGAGTCCTCGTGCGGAGCAAATCCCCAGCTTTCAAAGAAAGCCTTTGGGAATTGCAACACGTATGAGCGGTCCCCTTCCCACCCAAGGGTGCCATCTTGCTCAAATGATATAGCTAAAAAGACGGCAAAAGAATAAAAAATAATAATAGGACTGCAACTCCAAGGGGAGGATGGAGAGTTGTGAGGACTGATTCCTGCTGTCCCTGGAGAACACCTGTTACAGGTGAGTAACTACGCTTTCTCCAGGAACAAGCAGGAAGTCAGTCCTCATATATGGGACTCCCCAGCTCTAGGCTACCGAGAACCCATAGCTGAAAAGTAGGCTCCCTCTACGAGAGCCACAAGCTGCCACAATAGGAATCTACTGAGAGAGTAACATTCCGGTAGTCTGACACCAAAGGATCAGAGGGTAGGAGTTGTCTAGACCTCGAAAAGGTTACGGAGTACAGCCTCGCAGAAGGCACTGTCCCGTTGGGACTCCCTATCTAGGTAGTAATGGGTTGCGAAAGTCTGACCCGAAGACCAGGTGGCGGCCCGGCAGATGTCTGCCAGTGGAACAGAGCGGAAGTGAGCTACTGATGCCACCATAGCCCTGAACCGGTGGGCCATAACATGACCCTGCAACGGAAGGTTGGCCGCCCTGTATGCCCAGGCAATACAGTCTGCCACCCAGGTTGACAGCGTACGTTTTGACACAGCCATCCCCAGCTTACTGGGGTCATAGGATATGAAGATCTGTGAAGCCCTTCTATGGCCTTGCGTACGTTGAATGTAGAAGGCCAACGCCCTCTTACAGTCCAGGGAATGCGCACTGTCTCTGCCCGACTGGCATGCGGCCTGGGAAAGAAGGTAGGTAGTACTATCTTTTGATTAATGTAGAACGAAGAGATCACTTTAGAAAGGAAATTGGAGTAAGTGCGAAGCACTACCCGGTTCCTATATAAGGCCTGTCGGACAGCAGGGCCTGAAACTCACTCACTCGCCGAGCAGACGTGAGTGCCACCAAGAACACCACCTTCCAAGAAAGGTAGTGTAGATGGCAAGTTGCCATCGGCTCAAATGGCGGTCAAGTAAGCTGCCCTAAGACCACATTCAAATCCCATTCGGTTGCCGGAGGGCAAACCGGAGGCTTCAGCAGAAGTAGGCCTCTCAGGAACCTGGACACCAAAGGATGTGCAGAAAGAGGCTTTCCTTCCACTGCGAAGTGGTGTGCCATCAAGGCACTGAGGTGAACCCTGATGGAGTTGGACTTAAGACCCAAAGACGGAAGATGAAGAAGATACTGCAGGACCACTGCAACCTGGCAAGAGAAAGGATTTTCTTTCTGCTTTTCACACCACACCCCAAACCTATGCCACTTGAAAGCATAGGTCCGTCTAGTCGATTGCCTCCTTGAGGCCAGGAGTACTTTTTCCACATTTATGGGAAGGAAAAATGGTGCGAGTACTACCCTTTCAGCAGCCATGCCATCAGGTTGAGTGATCTGAGGTTGGGGTGCAAGAGAGTGCCCTCCTCCTGGGACAGGAGGTTGGGATAGGATCCCAGAGGGATTGGGGCCTCCACCGCTAATTGAAGTAGAAACAGAAACCAGGGTTGCCTTGGCCATCTGGGGGCTATCAGAATGACCGAGGCCCTGTCCTGAAGAATTTTGAAAAGGGTTTTGGCCACCAGAGGTGATGGAGGAAACACATACAGGAGGCCAACAGACCATGAGATGAGAAAGACATTGGCAGCCATTCTGTTTGGATGTGGCTGTCTGGAGCAAAACCTGGACAACTGGTAGTTGCGTGGGCTCGCAAACAAGTCTAGTATCGGCTGTCCCCAGATGTGAAAGAGCCATTGGGTCATATTCGTATCCAGCCGCCACTCGTGGGGTGGGAGAATCCTGATGAGCCTGTCGGCTAAGCAGTTTTCCTGGCCCGGCAGATAAACTGCTTTCAGATGCATGCCGTACTGGACTGCAAAGGAGCACAGGTCTAGAGTTTCCTGACACAAGATGCGGGACCCCGTGCCTCCCTGTTTGTTCACATAGAGCATTGCTACTTGGTTGTCTCTCTGTATTAAGACAGATTGATGAGCCAAAGTTTGGCAAAACGTTCGTAGAGCTAGGCGAATGGCACTAAGTTCCAAGAGATTGATCTGTTGTGTGGTCTCATGCGGAGACCACACTCCTTGAGTGCACAGTCCCTGACAATGGGCTCCCCAGCCCAGCAGGGATGCATCTGTAGTTAGGATTCTTTTATGTTGAGGAACTTGGAAGGCGACCCCCGCCTCCAAGTGTTTTGGTTGAAGCCATCAGGCCAAGGCTTGTACCAGTCGTTTAGACACTTTGACTGTCTTGGAGTCTGCCGGTGGCTTGTGTCCACTGGTCCCTGAGACACCACTGAGCTGTTCTCATGTGGAGGCAGGAATTCTGTGTCACATACACTGTGGAGGCCATGTGCCCTAGGAGGTGCAGGAAATGCCTTGCTGATATCTGAGATCTGTGGCTCACTTGATGTACCAGGGCCAGGAGTCTCTGTACCCTGTCCACTGGCAGGTAGGCCCTCGCCTGAATGGTATCTAGTTTGGCCCCAATGAACTCTAGTTGTTGAGTGGGGACTAGGGTAGACTTTGGATAATTGATTACAAATCCTAGGTGTTGGAGCACCTGAATGGTGCGAGATGTGACCTGTTGGACCTCCCTGACTGATGTGGCTCTGATGAGCCAATCGTCTAGGTAGGGGAAGACAAAAACGCCTTGTATTCTGAGGAAGGCAGCCACCACCGCAGGCACTTTGTGAACACCCTGGAGGTGGAGGCCATGCCAAAGGGAAGCACTCTGTACTGATAGTGTCTTCCCCCCACCACAAAGCGTAGATATTATCTGTGGTCTGGATGAATTAGGATGTGTGTATATGCATCCTTTAGGTCTAAGGAGCATAGCCAGTCTCCCTGGCGGAGGTAAGGCAGCAATATTCCAAGGGAAAGCATTTTGAACTTCCCCCTCACCAGAAATTTGTTTAGGTTGCGCAGGTTGAGGATGGGTCTTAGGCCTCCTGTCTTTTTTGGTATCAGGAAGTATCTTGCCCTGCAGGTGGTGGGGCACCGGTTATACCGCCTGATCCTCGAGAAGACCTGCTAACTCCTTCAGAAGAAGGTCCCGGTGAAGGGGAGACCTGAAAGGCTCTCCTGGAAAGTGAGGGGGGGCACTTGGGTCAAGTGAAGTAGTGTCTGTGCTGATGGCCGGCCACCTGTGGGCATACAGGGCAAGCCCCCCCCCTGTGCATTGCTTTTCTCCTATGGTGAGAGGGGCTATGCCATGAGAGTCAAAAGCCACTACCAGGCTGGGCCAGAGCTGGTGCCTGGGGTTTGGGGGCTTTCTGCTTACACAGGCCATGCTCCTGTCCCTTGGCCTGCTGCCCCTGTTGGGGAGCTGAGGAGGCCTGAAATGAGGGGTAGCTTCGGTAAGCAGCACCCTTCCTTGGGAAAAAGGGCTTTTTACCTGAGCCCTTCTTTTTAGAATGGGCAGAAGACTTCTTCAAGAGCTGTGTCCTGGTCAGGTACTCGGACTCGAGTTCAGCAGCCTTTTCAGTCATGGTCTTACCGAAGAGGCTCTCACCACGGCATGGGACATCGACCAACTTGTCCTGAACCCATTGTTCCAGGTCTGAGCCATGCATGGCGGCGTGCACCAATGCCAGTCGCAACTACTCGGGCCGACTCCTCGAATCCGTCATAGGCTGCTTGAGTCATGAACTTCAAGCACTCACGGACTCCGGTGGACAGGGTCTTGAAGTGCTGCAAGGGTCCCTCGGAGAGACCAGCCGAGAACCCGGCGATCTCCTTCGCCAGGTCCCGCAGGTACATGCCCATGTACAGCTGGTAGGCCTGGATCCGACATGCCAGCATAGAACCCTGGTAGTACTTTCTGCCGAGGGCGTCCAAGTTGCAGGCAGGAGGCACTGAGGAGTGCATCTTCTGGCTCTTGAGCAGGCGCGTGGCCGATTCCACAACCATGGAGTTGTGCGGCAGGTGTACTTTTTGGATCCCAGGGCTCTTGTGGACCCGATACATCGAATCGAGCCACCTGCTGATCACCGTCACCGATGCCGGCATCTCCCACATCCGGAGCATCAGTTGTTCCATGATTGGAGGCACCAGTACCGTAAGGGCTTCCTGAGGGGGAAAGTCATACTGGAGGATCTCGAGCTCCTTGGCTCGAGGCTCCTCCTCGGACTCCGTAGGGAATGCCAAAGGTTTTGACACGTTCCTAACTAAGTCCAAGAACTGAGTATCCTCTGGGGGGGGGGGGGACCTTCTCTGAGGTTCGGACACCGGGGGAATCAGACGGGACATACTTGGTCCTACAGGTGTCTCGGGACTATTTATCCTCCGTCTCCCAGCCCGACGCCTCCGAAGAGGAATCAAGTGGCTCCGGCCTCGAGGACTTTGGTTTCAACCGCCCTGATGCCGGTGGCACCGGCATCGACGACCTCGGTCCTGAATGGGAGGTGGAGGGGGACCTTGGCCGAGGATCGGCTCGGGCTCCAGGGTCGACTTGGATGTCAGTTGCCCAGTGGTCGGGGCGGAAGGACTGGTGAAACCGGCTATCAGCGCCCACTGTTGGTCCATGAAGGCAGACATGCTACGCTCCAAGGCCACCATTCTGAGACCGAGCTCAGAAGGCTCTGCAGTCTACCGGTCGGGTCCCGATGCCATTGGGCCCGATGCCAGTTCTCCCGGAGGAGAGTCCTCACGAGGACAACAGTTACCTGCCTCGTTGCTCCAGGTCCCTTCGAGGAAGTTTCGCTGGGCACTCCAACTCTGAGGATCCAGGCCGACGGTCAGGGCTCTGCAAATGATCCCACGAGGAACCAGGTCGTTCGGAACAATCCAACGACACCGTCTTCAAGGATTTTTTCTTCCTCTGATGTTCCTGTGAAGGAGACCCCCTCTCCAAGGACATCCGACGGTGCTCAGACTCAGACAGTTCCTGAGACGTCGAGGCCTCAGATGAGGTCCGGGCCTGGGAGGGTACAGACTCAGCAAAAATCCTATCGTGCTACTGCTCCTATCGTGCTACTGTAGGCCTTCGAGGACATTTTCCTGCACGGGCCACAGAGATTCAGGTCGTAGTCAGGCCCAAAGGAGCGGAGATAGCAGTCATGTGTGTCGGTGAGGGACATTAACTTTGTACACCGATCACACTTTTTAAACCCACTGGCAGCCATCAGGGGAAAAAGGGCCCCTGCGAGGTCGAAGACCCGGGCTGCCAGTGAAAAAGTAAAAGAGCGCGAACGCTAGTCACGAAGGACAAAAACCGAAAATGAAGCTGTCTCGATACCAGCGAATCGAGCCGAAGGCGGGAAGGGGAACCGGTGTCGAACCAAAGGAAAAAAGAAACTTTTTAAGTATTTTTAAACACTTTTTTCATGGTGACAACTGGACCACGTCCGAAGTGCTCCACGGAAGAAAGGAGACTGAGCAAGATGGCACTCTTGGGCGGGAAGGGGACTGCGCATGCGTGTTGCAATTCCCAAATGCTTTCTTTGAAAGCTGGGGATTTGCTCCGCATGAGGGCTCCGTTGGTGCCGACGTCACCCATATGTGAGGACTGACTTCCTGCTTGTTCCTGGAGAAGAAGTAAAGACACATCCATAGAAATGCCGTATTTTTAAAACCGCCACAATTTGTGCCAAAACTCATAAAGTCAGAGGGCACATATGTAGACTTTTCAAAATTTTACAATTGTGCTATATAATTATTAAATCACAATTTGGCACCATAATCATTATGAGGCCAATTTTATTCTGGCCGTCCAGCCCCTGTATGGTCCCTCAGAATCAGGGCATACAGCGGTAGTACCCGATTCTGATCCTGCGGGATCAGAATTGGGTCTACCGGCTTGGACAAGCAGGCTGGACCCCAATTTGATGGGCCAAATGCCCAGCAGATCCCCGGATAACTCAGCCAGGCTCCTGAATGGAGCCAAAGTGCCATGGTGTCTCATCAACATGGACCACTGCTCCATTCAGCAGCCGTGATCACCAACCGCAAGACCCAATGTTCGTTCCCCACAGCCCAACCCGTGATCTGGCCTCCCATGTCCAGGGTCAGACTGCAGGGATCCCCCTGAGCCCTCTCACTTCGTCGCCACCCCCTGTCTCCGGCATTTCCCAACGTCCAGGAGGACTTATTCCAGCTCCAAGGTGGAATAAGTCCCCCGTCTACATGGCCAACCCCGGACGTATAGGGTTGATCTCAGAATCAGCCCTGTACTGTACATCCAGGGTCACGGCCCACCCTCGCTCCTCCTCCAGACCGCCCCTTGCCACCCCCGTCTAAGGCTCCCCATATAACAATGCTGTCTATATGGGAGCCTTTGCACCAAGAGCGGCAGGGTGACGAATAGCAGGGATGTATGTCCAGGCAGGACATACATCCCCGCTATTCATGGCACAGCATGACCCCCTACATGTATATACACGTAATTCTAATATCCTTCAAATCCCCCCAATTTTTTTTCTTTGAGACAAGAGTGACTCGGTAATCATTTTGTGTCCACTATGACTGAAAATATCTTAAAATCCCCATAAAGACAGAGATTGAAACAAATAATTACAAATGACGTATAAGATATAGAAACATCATGTATACATAGTAGTCTTGGTGATCACAAAAATTCTATTTCACATAGTATATTGCCACTATCAAAGTGGGAGTCAAACCCATAAATATTCATTTACAAGACCAATGTGTTAATATCTGAGCCATCCACTGGGACATGCCAGACGTCATAAGCAAACTAAGGGGTATGTTTACTAAACCGCGCAATTGTGCGGGGCGCACTTGAGCGTGCGCTAAGGTACCTTAGCGCATGCTAATAGTGCGTTTTTGTGCCCCGCACACATGCGCGTCACACTAACGGGCCCGCACAAGTGCGCGGCGCGCTGATGTGCACTAGGGGCGTGGAAAGGCATTCCGAGGGCGGAGGAAGGCTCTGGAGGGGCAGAGGGACGGGGTCAATGGGTGGAGAGTGGGAGGGGAGAGGCTCCCCGCACAGGAGCGGGGCTGAAAATCAACAAGAAAAATACCGCGAGTGAAAACCTCGCGTTAGAGACGATTTAAAGGGAAGAGAAACCATTTCCGTCAGCAATGTACAGCAAAACCGGGGAAACCTACAAAACGTGAGCAGTGAGATACATGTGCACAGAACAAAATAGCAAATAAAAATTGAAAATGACCACAACAAAATTCACAAAAATTATAATCCAGCTGGCCAATAGTAATAGCAATGGGCAACATTAAAAAACACTCCCAGGAAAGCTCCAAAAAAAAAAAAAGAAATTATTTTTGGAAGGGTCTACGCTCCGTAGACCCTTTCAAAAATCATTTCATTTTATTGGAGCTTTCCTGGGAGCATTTTTTAATGTTGCCCAGTGATATCACTGTTGCCCAGCTTGGTTATGGGTGTTTGCCCCTTTTTTCGAGGTCGTTTTTGAGGTTTATTTGCACTTTTGTCTCCATACAAGGTAAATGAGCCCACAGTAAAATTGTGCAGAGCAGGGTTTCTGACTCGTCAGGCCAGGTTTCCTATCTCCAGGGACTGTACTGTCTCTGTGGCCACAGTGTGGTACAACAGACACAGCCAGTGCCTGTAAGACCAGAGAGTCACAGGTTCAAATCCCAGCTGGGGCTCCTGCCAACCCAGTCCCCATAGTTTTACCCACCACTAAACAGTGATAGTAAAGACACTCCTTTATTGCAGAGAACATAAGCATGGTTCAAACACCCATATTTTACCCTACACCGCACACAAACCATAACAATGGGCATTACCTACAGCCGAGTCCCCCAAATTCAGTCCTGGAGTGCCACAACTCAATCAGGTCATATGCTTTTTCCCAGATAAGGACATATCTGCATGTTGGCGGAAGGGTACAGGTGGTGGAGGGGGCAGTGGCTGCAAGCCACAGCAGACAGTGGCCTAGGCCTGTGCAGGCTGGCACCGTCCACCGCAACAGACAGGCTCTGTTGGATGTAAAGTCATGGACTCCCCAGGGAATGCAGCATATCTGTGGCAACACGGTGGTGCAGTGCACACAGAAAGTGTGTGCAAGAACAGAAGGTCACAGGTTCAAAGGCCAGCTGGGGCTACTGCCAATCCTGTCCACATATTTTTCCCACAACTAAACCATGATAGTAAGGACAAACCTTTATTGCTGAGAACATACGCATGGTTAATACGCCTATATTTTACCACACCAAACACAGACACCATAAACAGGCGCATTACCTAGAGCAGAGTCCCCCAAATGCAGTCCTGGAGGGCCCCACACCATTCAGGTTCCATGCTGCCTCTAATAAAGATGCCTGTGCTGCATATCTATGCACCACCCCCATGGTATGCAGATGTAGCTCATGCATATTTATGAGGGACAGCATGAAAACCTGAACAGTGTTTGGAACACCAGGACTGGAGTTGGGAAACTCTGCCGTAAAGCTGCAGCCAACAGGGCCAGACACACCCACACACACACCCACAGGCCCCATTGGCCAATGCCTCCTGGAGAGGCAGGACATTGGGCTCTGCCTGTATCTCCCAATACTAGCAGTTGCATACCTTAGCAATGCCACCCTACACCTGGGTATATGGTACACAGCTATCAAACGTTTCCTATGATAACTGGCAGATATCAATTCCTACGTTAAGCACATTTTGCTCATTGAGCTCCACCATAACAATCATTCTGATGTCTGCGGTGTGTGCTGCAGGTCTGGTCTCTGATAGTGTTTACCACCCTGGGGAGTGACCCCCAACAGTATTGCGTACCATATCCATGCCTGTACTGTGCCCAGGACTGGTGTGGAGGGTATGGCTGCTGAACACCTCTATAGTAGCACAATGCTGGCATAGGTGTGTGGTGGCTGCAAACACCTTCCACAGCCAACACTGCCAGCAATGTTGCCAGTATTGGGCTGCCAATGTGCATAATGAGGAGCAAGGTACCATGGGTATAGGCCGGACAGGGTGGCCTGGCCAGGGTGCATCTGCACAGGGCATAGGGCACTGACTGGGACATTTTAGTGCCCGGCCACCACCTACACAGACAGGGTATGTCTCAGTATGTCTTGCTGAGAGATCACTCTCACCCTGACTGTGCAGTGACCACAGCATGGCTAGGCACCCCCATAGTGCTATATAGTATTTCTCTCATGTGATAGATATGGGTTTACTTTTGGGGCCCAGTCACTGATTTATCTGCTTGCTGTGTATGCTGACATCCCAGTTCTGGGTGCACACATCTCCACTGGGCACATGCACTATGGACTAACTAGCAGACTGTTTGCAGCTGGTATGTGTCTTGATGGAGCGGCTTGCAGGGTGCAGTTGCTGATGGCTTACTGCAGGAGAATATCAGATAGTGCTTGGGTGCAGCTTACCATATCCAGGCCTAATGTCTGTCTGCTATTGTGTTATGGATGTGTATAGAGCTGTATTGACTGCCCTGTGGGGTGTCTGCTCCTCAGCAGGACCAGGGTTGATGTTCCCCTCTACTGCCACCTTTGCAGGGAGGTAGAATGTGGATCTATTGATAGGAGACCCTGTTTGCCACCCTCAGCCCTGGGGGAGGGGGTGGTGGTGCATAGCCCACCTAGGGGTCCATGGGGGCTACACCTGACTGAAAAAGACAGAAAAAGACAGAGATATCCAAGGTGTTTGTGCAGAAACTACCTATCTCACACATTAACACTGCTTTGGACCTCCGGCATGGCCTCTTTCAGCCATGGAAGGTGTTGTGGACCTGGTCCTGGGCGCCTCATCGCACCCTCAGGGTGAGCACAGTACCCGCACAATGTGACGGTGTGTAGCTATTCTGTGCCAGTAAAACACACGGTCAGTACCTCCTACCAGGCCGAGGTGCTGTGGGGGTGAACATGGTCACTTCCCCCTACCAGGCCGAGGTGCTGTGGGGGTGCATTGCCCATCTTGTGTTTATCTGTGGACAGCTGATTTGCATGTGCAGTGCATCATGGGTATGGGTGGGCTAACCCTATCCTGGTGACCACAGCAGACTGTCTGTGTGGTGACGTACAGGCTCTCTGCAGCCAGCCAGGGGCTTGCTAGTAGCTATAGAGCTGTAGCCCAATGGTTACTTCACTGCCTGTGAAGCCAGAGGTCATGGGTTCAAACCCACAGTGGGGTTATTTGATAGGGTTGTCCAACGCATTATTTTTTTTAATGTACATATTTTGATGCCAACAAAAACACCCTCAGCGTACTGTACCCATAAGGTGCCTCTGAGGGTGCTTTATAGGGCGCCCTATAGGGCACCTTATGGTTCCCGTCCATATAAGGTGCACTATACATTATCCTGTGATGCAACTTATAGGGTGCCCTGTAGGGGACATTTTAGGGTGCTGTGGTGGACAGTGCACTTTATAATGTGCCCTATGGAGTGCCTTATAGGGTGCCTTATACGGCACCTTCACTTATGGCACGTGAGGGCGTGTTTGCTGGCAGCAATTAATGAAATAACAATAAAGTGCTGCAGGAAAAAATATGTACATTGCAAAGCTGATGCCACAGCCAGCCTTACGTATTAGGCAACCTGGGGAGCAAACTCATGACCCCTGTATCAGCAGTCAGTGCCTTAACCATTGTGCTCCACTGCTGCTCCTCCTTGCCTGTCAGCGCACCTACTTATGCTTTTCATTCCTTAAACTGCACAGTGCTGCCATAAAAAACAGTACTCTGACCTTGCGGTACCTCATACGGCACCCTCTAAAGCGCCCTATAAGCAACATTCTAGGGTGCCTTGGCGGACAGTGCACTTTAAAATGTGCCTTATGGGGCGCCTTATGTTAACACGCTTTGAGAGTGCATTTGCTAGTAGTGATAATTAAAATAAACATAAAATGACTCCAAAAGCAATCTTCCCCATAATATGTAATGCCTCAGCCAGCCTTGTTCATTGGGCACTGAACCCTTGATCCCTGCACCATTGGTCAGTGTCTTACCCATTGTGCTGTGGTTCTGTTCCTGTGCTTGCACATTAGCGCGCCACCTTATGCTGCCCAATATTAAAAACCCTCCTAAATCAATAGCACACCGCCTAATGCCCATCAGCGTGCTGCCTTATGCTGCACAATATTAGACTGGCTCCTAAAGTAATGCCTCAGCCAGCCGTCTACATTGGGCATTGTGAGGGATTGAACCCCTGATCCCTGCACCATTGGTCAGTGTTTTAACCATTGTGCTGTAGCTCTGTTCCTGTGCTTGTGCATCAGCGCGCCGCCTTGTGCCCATCAGCGCGCCGCCTTCTGCCGCCCAAGAGGACCAGTGCGCCGCCTTATGCCGCCCAAAAAGAACTGTGCGCTGCCTTATGCCACCCAAAATGTACAGTGCGCCGCCTTATGCCGCCCAAAAAGAACTGTGCGCCGCCTTATGCCGTTCAAAATTAATTTGCCTCCTAAACCACTTTTACCCATTACAGTTGCTGCCTCAGCTGGCCTTTTTCATTGCGCACAATGGGGGATTGAACCCATGGCCCCTGCACCATTGGTCAATGTCTTCACCGTTGTACTATGGCTCTGTTGTTTTGTATACCCAGCAGCACGCCACTTTGCCTTTTCACGCGCTAATGTCGACCCCCGCACATTAGTCGCTTACTCCCGGTTTTTTGCTATTTTCTGCCTGAACCGCCCACACCTTATATGGCACACGCACACTAACGGGGAACCGCACAATTTCGGAGTTTAGTAAACATGCCCCTAAATTTCATCTGCCATTTTGATGCCCAGTCTTCCAATTTATCAAGATCCTCTTGCAATTTTCCACAATCCTCTTGGGTTTTAACAACTTTAAATAGTTTTGTGTCATCTGCAAATTTGATAACCTCACTCGTTATTCCACTTTCCAGGTCATTTATGAATATGTCAAAAAGCAGCGGACCCAGCACAGATCCCTGGGGTACACCACTATTCACCTTTCTCCATTGGGAATATTGGCCATTTAGTCCTACCCTCTGCTTTCTATCTTTTAACCAGTTCCTGATCCACAGTAGTACACTGCCTCCTATCCCATGACTCTTTAGTTTTGCCAAGTCTCTGATGAGGGACCTTGTCAAAGGCTTTCTGAAAGTCCAGATACACTATATCAACCGACTCACCTTTGTCCACCTGTTTATTCACCCCTTCAAAAAAACATAACAGATTAGTAAGACAAGATCTTTCTTGTCTAAAACCATGTTGGCTGTCTCCCATTAGGCCATGACTATCTACATGCTGAGTAATTTTATTCTTTATGATGGTTTCTACCATTTTTCCCGGTGCTAACATCAGGCTCGCCAGTCTGTAGTTTCCTGGATCACCCCTGGAACCCTTTTTAAAAACTGGTGTTACATTGGCGATCCTCCAATCTTCAGGTATTAGAGATGATTTTAATGATAATTCACAGATTACTAATAGCAGGTCTGCAATCTCATATTTCAGTTCTTTCAACACCCTTGGATGTATACCATCCGGCCCAGGTGATTTGCTACTCTTCAGTTTATCTAATAGTTGTAATACATCTTCCTGATGTATCGATATTTCCTTCAATTCTTCTGTACCTTTAAATACCACTTCAGTCATGAGTAACATCCCTACATCTTCCTCAGTAAAGACCGAAGCAAAGAATTCATTCAGTCTCTCTGCTATCGCCTTGTCGCCTCTTAGTGCCCCTTTAACCCCTCTATCATCTAATGGACCAACTGACTCTCTCACAGGTTTTTTGCTACGAATGTACTTGAAAAAGTCTTTATATCGCGTTTTTGCTTCCGCAGCAAGCTTTTTCTCAAATTCTCCCTTTTCCTGCCTTGTCAAAGCCTTGCATTCGACTTGCCAGTGCTTGTGCTGTTTCCAGGTTTTGTCGTTTGGCTCTTTTTTTCCATTTCCTGAAAGATGCTTTTTTGGCAACAACAGCCTCTTTGACCTCACCTTTAAACCATGCTGGCAGTTTTTTGGACTTCCTTCCACTTTTCTTAAAGCATGGAATACAGCTGGTCTGGGCTTCCAAGATAGTATTTTTCAACAACACCCAAGCTTGATGTAAGTCTTTAACCGATGCAACTGCTCCTTTTAGTTTTTTCTTAACTATTTTCCTCATTTTATCATAGTCTCCCTTTCAAAAGTTAAAAGGTAGTACTGTGGATTTTCTTATTATCCCTCCTCCACTAATTAAATCAAAGGCGATCATGCTATGATCACTATTGCCAAGTGTTCCCAACACCCTTATCTCTTGCACTAGTTCTAGTGTTCCACTAAGGACTAGGTCTAATATGGCTTCCCCTCTGGTCGGTTCATGAACCAGCTGCTCCAAGAAGCAGTCATTTATTTCATCTAGGAACTTTATCTCCCTAGCATGTCCTGCCGTGACACTGACCCAGTCGTTACCGGGGTAATTGAAATCACCCATTATTATTACTGCGCTGTAAATTTTGTTAGCTTCCTTGATTTCTTTGAGCATTTCATCATCCATTTGTTCATTCTGGCCAGGCGGTCGATAGTACACCCCCACTGGCATTGCCTTCCCCTTTTAACATGGACTTTCAATCCATAGAGATTCTACAGCAAATTTTGTTTCCTGCAAAACTTTAATCCTTTCTGACTCAATGCCCTCTCTAACACAGAGCGCAACCCCTCCACCAATTTGATCAGCTCTATCATTATGATATAGTTTGTACCCAGGTATCACAGTGCCCCATTGGTTGTCCTCCTTCCACCATGTCTCTGATATTCCAATCATATCTATCCTCTCATTTAGTGATATATATTCTAACTCTCCCATCTTATTTTTTAGACTTCTAGCATTTGCATACAAGCATTTTATAGACTGTATTTTATTCATATTAATTTGGCAAGTGGTAGACATGGGTAATTTGGGATCTTTAAGCTCTGTCAGGTTTTCTGTGTGGTGTCAGCTACGTACAGAGGATCCTTTCTCCTGTACTGTACCAGTGGTGCTTCAGTATTTACTGCACTTATACAATCAGGGACTTAAGTCCAATTCTGTTCGGGTCCACCTCTCAGCTCTCGCAGTTCACCACTCACTGGTGGAAGGACATTCTCTGTCAGTTCACCCCTTGGTGTCCCGGTTTCTCAGAGGCTTACTTTTTCTCAAGCCTCCAATCCGTCCTCCTGCTCCTGAGTGGGAGTTGAATGTGGTCTTGCAGCAACTGACTCGCCCACCTATTGAGCCGATGGCTACTTGCCCTCTACGCTTCCTGTCCTGGAAGACACTCTTCTTGATAGCCCTAACCTCGGCCAGGCGAGTGAGTGAGCTTCAGGCCCTGGTCTGTGACAGGCCTTACACCCGCTTCTATAGGAACAGGGTAGTCCTTAGGATTCATCCAAAGTTCCTCCCAAAAGTTGTCAACTCCTTCCACCTTAAGCAGGAGGTGGTTCTTCCAACATTCTTCCCTAGGCCCCATGCAACTCAGGCTGAAGCAGTTCTGCATACCCTGGACTGTAGGAGGGCCTTATCCTTCTACCTTGACCGTACGCAGGGACATAGAAGAGGTGCTCGGTCTTGAGCTGTGTGGCCTTCTCGGTCATGGGCTTGCCAAAAAGGTTCTCACCTCAGCAAGGGACATCGACCAACTTGTCCTGAACCCATGGCTCGAGGTACGATGACTGCAGCCATGCCTGGCGTCGAGCTGCGATGCCGGCTGCCGCAACATGGGCCGAAGCCTCGAAGCCATCGTAGGCAGCGCGGGACATAAACTTGGAGCATTCCCGTATCCCCGAGGACAAGGGCTTGAACCTCTGCAAGGGTTCCCCGGAGAGACCAGCAGAGAACCCGGCCAACTCCTTGGCCAGGTCTCGCAAGTACATGCCCATGTACAGCTGGTAAGACTGAACACGGCAAGCAAGCATCGAGCCCTGGAAGCACTTTCTACCAAAACCATCGAGGTTCCGGGCCTCCCTGCCAGGGGGCACCGCAGAGTGCATCTTCTGACCTTTCAGGAGATGCATGGTCGATTCCACCACCATGGAATGGAGTGGTAGCTGCACCTTTTGAAAGCCAGGACTCTTCCGGAGGTGATAGATCGAATCGACCCGCTTGCTTAGAACCGGCGCCGAGGCCGGTGCCTCCCACATCCGGAAGAGGAGCCGTTCCAGCATCGGAGGAACCAGAACAGTAAAGGCCTCCTTCGGAGGAGAGTCATACTGTAGGGCCTCGAGCTCCTCGGCTCCTCCTCGGGTCCGCAGGGATAGCCAACGCGGTGGCCATATCCCGGACGAACTCCGAGAACCGGGTATCCTCCGGGGGGGGATCTACTCTGGGGCTCAGACTGCGGTGAGTCCGACGGGACACACCGAGTCTGGAAGGTGTCGGGGGACTCCTCGTCCTCCGTCTCCCAGGCGGACTCGTCCGATGAGGAATCGGGGTCCAACCGCATGGGGCCTGTGAGCACCCACCCTGATGCCGAAGGCACCGGTGTCGACGCCCTCGGTCCCGAACGGGAGGTCGAGGGAGACCGCGACCAAGGTCGACCTCGAGCCTTTATGTTCTCGAGTATCAGTTCGGTTTCCGGGGTCGACTTCGATGTCGATGTCCCGGTGGTCAGGGCAGATGTACCAGACAGGCTGGCCATCAGTGCCCGCTGCTGTTCCATGAAGGCAGACAGTCTGCTCTCCAAGGCTGTCAGCCTGAGACCCAGCTCAGGAGACTCAGCAGCCCCCGACTCGGGCCCCGGTGGCGTCGGGCCCGACGTCGGCTCTCTGGGAGGAGAGTCCATGAGGACTACAGGACTTACGTGTCCAGCAGACTCCGGTTCCACTCGAGGTACTTTGGAAGGCTTCTCCTGTTCCACGGACCCGGGGCGATGGTCGGGGGTCTGAGACCTAGCTCTCGAGGAGCCAGGGACCTCTTCCGACGATGCCCTCGCGAGCTGCTTCTTCCTCTTTTGTTCCTGGTCAGGGGACCCCCTGTCCGAGGAGCCCCGACGGCGCTCGGGATCCGGTTCCCGAGATGTCGAGGCCTCAGACGAGGTCCGGGCAAGGCCGGAGGCTGAGTCAGAAAAAAGCCTTTCCTTTTGGTGCTGACGACTTCGCAGTGCCTTGGAAGACATTTTTCCACATGGTCCACACGTCTTAGGATCATGGTCAGGACCGAGGCACCGAAGGCAGCAGTCGTGTGTGTCGGTGAGAGACATCAGCTTCTTGCACCGATCACACGTTTTAAACCCACTGGAAGCCATCGGGGAAAAAAAGAGTCCCCGCGAGGTCAAAGGACCGGCCTTCCAGAGAAAAAGAAAAAAAGGGTGCGAACGCCAGCCACGAAGGGCAAAAACCGAAAAAAGAAGATCGGGCTTGATACCGGTGTACCGAACCCGGCGGGAGGGGAACCAGCGTCGAACCGGAGAAAAAAATAGCGAAGGATCGCCAAAAAATCGAACTGTTTTCCGGGAGGACTAGGACACACGTCCGGTGGGCTTCACGGAAAAAGAGAGACTGAGCAAGATGGCACCTTTAGGCGGGAAGGGAACCGCGCATGCGTGCCTGCATTCCCAAAGGCTTTCATGGAAAGCTGGGGAAATGCTCCGCAAGGGCTCCATCGATGTCGATGTCACCCATATGTGAGGACTGACTTCCTGCTTGGTCCTGGAGAAAGGGTAAACTATTTAAGACTAATAAAAGAAAATATTTTTTCACTCAACGTGTAATCAAACTCTGGAATTTGTTACCGGAGGATGTAGTAAAGGCTGTTAGTGTAGCTGGGTTTAAAAAAGATTTTTAAAATTTCCTGGAGGAAAGGTCCATAAACCATTATTAAGAAGGGACCCAGGATATCAATGCTTGACCCAATACAAGCATTGTGGAACCTGTGCCTTTTGGGGAAACTGCTAGGTACGTATGACCTAGATTGGCCACTGTTGGAAACAGAATACTGGGCTTGATGGACCTTGGTCTGATCCAGTATGGCATAGCTTATGATCTTACAATTGGAGGGTTACATTTATCATAAGGGTAACATTTAGACAGTACGAGGTAATTAACAACATTATATTATGTTTGATTAGGTGATTTTTGGGGTGAGTGGGTACTGAGTTGGTGTTATGTCATTACCCTATATGCCTATTTGGGATGAGTGTGTATCAATTATCTGCAGTAGATGCATTACCATTTGGGTGGGGACTGATTTTTGTCTGCTGATAAGTTTCAATAAATAGATACGTTTTGAGCTCCTTTCGGAATTCGATTAAGTCATCTAATGCTCTCAGGCTTGTTGGGAGGGAATTCCAGAGTGTGGGTGCTAGTAAGGAGGGAGCTCTTTTTGAAGTAATTTGTTTAGTCTTGTGGAATCCTGCAGGTGTGCCTATCATGTTGTCTTTATTGGTTCTTCTCGGTCTGTTGCAGGTATCCTTCGTTATGATGTATTGGAGTGCTTCTGCTGAGAGCTGGTGGATGATTTTAAAGATGATTAGAATTATTTTGAATTTTGCTCTGGCCATCATGGGTAGCCAGTGTAGTTGCTGTAAGACTGGGGTGATGTGCTCAGATCTTGGAGTGTCAGTAATGATGCGTGCCACAGTGTTTTGCATCATTTGGAGTGGGTGTAGGGTTCGTTGAGGGAGGCCCTGATATAACAAGTTTCCGTAGTCAAGCATAGGTGTGATGAGTGCTTGGCATACTGTGCGGAAGTGATCCTGGCAGAGTAATGGCTTGAGTTTTCTGATGATCCTTAAGCGTTGATAGACCTTGTTTGCGGTTTTTGTGATGTGGGATTTCATGTTTAGTGCTCTGTCCATTGTGATGCTCAGATATTTAACCTCTTCTTTAACTACTAAAATCTTATCTAAAATGCTGATGGTTTGTGGTGGAGTGAAGGTAGTGTTCCTGGTGATGAATATTGCCTCAGTTTTATCGTAGTTGAAAGTCATATTATTGGCTGCAAACCAAGTGTTCATATCTTCAATATACACCCTCATAAGCCATATGTGAGGAGGGAACGCTAGACCAATCTGGGTAGGATAACTCCAGTAGTGGGGGAAACAGACCTCAGTTAGTCTCGCAAAAACAAATGCGTAGGAGGAGGAGTACTTTGAAGGCCGGAAAAGCCCTGTAATCGCATAAACTCCGCATACATCAGTGGCCAATATCACCTATATGGAAAGGCCAGAGGGTCCAGCAGCACAGCAACACGTCACAGCACTAGAGAGCACCAATGTAATAGTAATACAAGGAGGGTATCTGAATAGTGGCAAATGGTATTCCAATGGGACTCTTTACTGTTACATTGCTGCTCATGTATACTGTGATCCTCTTTGATTACAGTGGGATATCATTCTCCACTCCTCAGATAGGTTTTTTAGATCACTATTACATTGCTGATCTGTAGTGCTGTGCATTTTAGCTGTGCAGCTTAACCCTTTGGGCTTTTCATGGAGATTTTCCGGACCATTGATTTATGCAGTGTTCAATCAGATATGGGCCTTGTCTGCCACGCCCCCTGCTTCTACACAGCTTTGCCGTCCTTGACTACGTTCAGGACTGTGTCTATCATGCGCGCAGGCCCAGGTACCTGTCACACACACCCTGTACCTACCATACCATGTACTGCTGTGTCATCACCCCACAGTTGCCTGTGGTAGGGCACACAGGCTCTCAGGACATGGTCCCCCACCAATCCCCTCCATGTGCTGCTTGTGCTTGGGAGTGCCCTGTACATGTGCAGCATATCTACTATTACTACTACTACTACTACTACTACTAAGCATTTATAGGATGCTACCAGGTGCACGCAGTGCTGTAAACGTGAAAACACAAAAGGACAGTCCCTGTTCGACAGAGCATACAATCTAAGAGGATAAAGCAATAAAAGGTGTAGAGAAAAGTTAGGAACAAGAGCAAAGAGACAAGAGCAGGAGATACAGGACAAAGGAAAGAGGTAGGAACAAGTGTGAGGGGATGACAGAAAGGTGATATAACAGAGGGGAAGGAGGAAGAGCAGCAAACTCATGGGCCAAAGGCAGAGGCGAGAAGATGAGATTTTAACTTGAGTCTGAAGAGGGGCAAAGAAGATGCCTGATGTATAGACAAAGGACATTTATTCCAAGGGTAAGGAGCAGCAGGGTGAGAGGTGTCGACCTACCTGCCTGTGGATGGGCGGTGCCCAGCGCTTCTGGCAGTCCACGTGGGTAAATGTGGCCCAGACGGTCTCAGAGCTCCTGCTCCAGGGGTGTGAGGGTTGGGGCAAAGGGGGCACACCCACCGGTCCCCATGGCATGTTGCCGCTTCGCCACCATGTGTGCTCAGACACCACGCTTAATGTCATTAAATCTCTTTCTCAGGCTGTCCAGGTCCCTGGTTGGTCCCCCTGCCTGGGCTATGGCCTCCTGCACCTCCTCCAACACGTGTATACATGTGGCCACAGTGGTGCTGTTGCTCAGCCGGCCATAGAGCACCTCATACCGCTCCAACACACTGGCCAGCAGGATGTGGTTTTCTTGCTGACTGAATCTCACAGCCCTCCTCTATTCCTCAGCTGGCACCAGTATACGCCTTAGTTTGGCACTGGGTGGCCCCTGGGTGGGCTGCGACACACCCGATGGGCCTGCAGCCACCACCACAGGCCCAACACTCCCTGTTGGCTCTGGGTCCTGCTGAACAGGTGCCCCCCCCCTCCTCACCTCCTGCCATGTACTGTCGCTCCATCTCCCTGCCCTCTGTGCCCTCTCCCTCCCTGTCACACATCCCTGCCCTTCGGCTCCTCTGCTAACCTCCCGCCTGCTCCTTCCCTCCCCTCCTCTCCCTGCCGCCTGCTCCTCAACTCCCTTCCTGTCTCTCTCTCCTGCTCCTCGCCTCCCCTCCTCTCTTTCTTTGCAACACACCTGCTTTGCAACACACCTCTCCACACCTGCTTTGCAACACACCTCTCCACACCAAACCTGCCTCTGACACTCTCCACTACCACTCACCAACCCAGCCACTCTCCACACCAAACCTGCCTCTGACACTCTCCACCACCACTCACCAACCCAGCCACTCTCCACACCAAACCTGTTTCTGACACTCTCCTTGCTTCACCAACAACCAATAGCGCATGCCTTCTCTCCCTCGCCTACACAAACCCCTCAATGTGTACCAGGTGTGCATGTGTATTTATGTGGGTTTTTTTACATTGCGCGCGCGTTGCGCATGCGCAGTGGCATGAGCGCGTTGTGCGCATTGCGCATGCGCCGCACAGACACGGAAGGTGCGTATGCGACACCACGTTTCACATGCGCTGTGCATGCCGTTACGCGCATGCACATGCCTCGCGCAAGCACATTCATAACGTGGTGTCCCACACATGCATCTTCCACGTCTACATGGTGCATGCGCAACGCGCACAGCTGACGCGCTCGTGCCAATGTGCATGCGCAACGCGTGCAACGTAAAAAACACAAACATAAATACACATGCACACCTGGTACACGTTGAGGGGTTTGTGTAGGCGAGGGAGAGAAGGCGTGCGCTGTTGGTTGTTGGTGAAACAAGGAGAGTGTCAGAAGCAGGTTTGGTGTGGAGAGTGGCTGGGTTGGTGAGTGCGGTGGGGTTGTGTGGCTGGATTGGTGTGTGGTGGGGGAGGTGACTGGCAGGGTTGGTGAGTGTCTGCGTTTTAGTGTGTTAGAGGAGTAGAGGGGTGGAGTTTATGGCGGGCTTTGTGGTTACTGCATGTGCAGTGGGAGGTGAGCAGGGACTGCGGTTGCCTGACGGGGGAGATGGTGTCCATGGGGCTGAGGCACAGGGCATGGGTTTAGTCCCGCTGCAACACAGACCTGCAGCTATGGGGGCAGGCCAGGCAGGGGCTGTGCCGGCACGCCGCAGGACGCGTGCGGAGTTGGAGACTCAGCAGCCTCGCCTCTACAGGCCCAGGGCCCAGCTCCAGGGCATGCATGAGGACCAGGTCATCTCCCTCTACCACCTGAGCACAGGGTCTATTAGGGAGTTCTATGAGGATCTATGACCTGACCTCCAGCCCCTGACTGGTCGGTCACATGCCATACCAGGTTTAGTCTAGCTCCTTGGTGCCCTACATTTCTTTGCCTCTGGTTGTTTCCAGTCATCTGTGGCTGCAGTGGGTGGCATGAGCCACCCCACCTTCTCACGCTGTCTCCACCAGGTACTGCATGCCATGATCAGCTGGGTGGGGAATTACATTGCCATTCCCAACACTAGGCAACAGTGGGGGACCCTGAACCAGGCCTTTGAGGCATTAGCCGGGATACCACACGTGATGGGAGCTATTGATTGCACACATGTTGCCCTGGTCCCGCCCAGAGACAGGGAGGTAGTGTTCCGCAACCGCAAACACTACCATTCCTTGAATGTTCAGGTTGTATGTGATGCAAATATGCATATTCTGAATGTGGTCCCTAGGTTTGCAGGGTCCACCCATGACTCCTATATCCTGCATCACTCGGCACTATTCAGACAATTTGAGGCAGGCCAGTATGAGGATTGTATACTGCTGGGTGTGTATTTCTCATCTCTGACATGCACATGGTGATCCTCTGACTAACCATATGTGCACATGTCTGTCTTTGAGGTATAAGGTTAAATTAGACTTACCTGCTAATTGTAGTTCCTGGAGCATTCCAGTCTAGTCCCGGAATCCTTGGGTTCTCAACCTCTACCAGCAGCTTTGGAGACTGAGAAACTTTAGAGCTGTGATGTCACTGGTATATAAACGCTGGCACCACCTCCTCTCCTCAGTTAACCTATTGACAAAGCAGACTCACCAGAGCAACAAGTAAGTAGATAAACCACAAAACAACCAAAATTCCCCAAGGCTACAACCCCACGAAACTATTTACAGGAAAAACACCGTATATTGACTATGCTATGAGGTCCTCCATCCCCTTCCGTAACAGGACAGACCCTCAACCCTTCAGACAGAAAACACTTACCTTCACTGAGTGAAACTACTGGCTCTGACCAGACTTACCTGTAAATGCCCGCGCGCTTCAGGCTCACTAGCAACAACCCTCAGGGCGGTAAGCGGGACTAGACTGGAATGCTCCAGGAACTACAATTAGCAGGTAAGTCTAATTTAACCTTCCTGTTCGCACCTCCAGTCTAGTCCCGGAATCCTTGGGATGTAACAGAGCAGTGAAAAACCATCAACGGGAGGGACCTGCTAGTCCAGCCTGAAGCACTGCCGATCCAAAACAGACATCTCTTTCGGCTTGCACATCCAGACGATAATGCCTTACAAAAGAATGTATAGACGACCATGTCGCTGCCCTACAAATGTCCTCCAGTGGCACCAGGGCATACTCCGCCCAGGAGGTAGCCTGAGCTCTAGTGGAGTGAGCCCACAAACCTGCAGGCACCGGACGGCCCCGCAACAGATACGCCGACGCTATCGCCTCCTTCAACCAACGAGCAATCGAACCCTTAGAAGCCGCCTCTCCTCGCCGAGTCCCCGCAAAGAGAACAAACAACCTGTCCGTCCTTCGAAAACTAGCCGTTCTAGCTAAATACGACTGTAATGCGCGCTTAACATCCAAAAGATGCAGGCGCTCTGCTTCCTGAGCACCCTTCGCGGAGGAAAAAACAGGTAAGGACACCACCTGGTTCATATGAAAACTGAAACCACTTTAGGTAGAAAGGAAGGCACTGTCCTCAACACTACCTTGGAATCCGAAAAGGATAGAAAGGGCTTCCTACAGGATAACGCTTGCAACTCCGACACCCGTCTTGCTGACGCAATAGCGACAAGGAACACGACCTTCAGAGTCAAGTCCTTTAACGTAGCCTCCGCCAAAGGTTCGAACGGCGCCTTCTTCAACGCTTCCAAGACCAAAGGAAGATCCCAGGAGCCGCAACAACCCCACAGCACGCAAAAAACGTTTTACATCCGCATGGCTACTCAGGGAACTGCCACACACTTTACCTCTGTAACAGGACAAAGCCGCCAACTGTACCTTCAAGGACGACGCCGCCAAGCCCTTCTGAAACCCATCCTGCAAGAACGCCAGCACCTGACGCACTGACGCCCGAAAAGGAAGAAACTGCCTATCCGTACACCACGCTTAAAAGATTCGCCACACTCTAACATACGCCAGAGACGTCGACCGCCGCCTCGCCTTCAGCAGGGTCGCAACTACCACCGCCGAATAACCTCTCACTCTCAACCGCGCCCGTTCAATAGCCAGGCCGTAAGCGAGAATCGATCCACTTGGGGCATGCACAGGGGCCCTTGAGTTAACAGATCCCTTCGAATCGGAAGCCGATAGGGCCCCACCACTACGAGCCAGACCAGATCCACGTACCACGGACGGCACGGCCAATCGGGAGCTACGAGAATCACTCTGCCTCTGTGAAGCTCGATGTGCTGCAGCACTCTCCCGATCAACACCCACGGGGGAAACACATACAGAAGTTGATCCCACGGCCACCTTTGCACCAGCGCATCCAGCCCTTCGGACATTCTTTCTCTTCGCCTGCTGAAGAACCGATCGACCTGCGCTGACTGAAACGTCGCCATGAGGTCCACGACCGGCGTACCCCAACGCCGTACTAGCAATTGGAAGACTTACGGATGAAGAGCCCACTCCCCCGGGTCTACCCTCACGCGACTCAAGAAGTCGGCCTGCACATTGTCCACCCCCGCGACGTGCGCTGCCGACAAGGCTCCAAGATTCTGTTCGGCCCACTCGAACAAGCCGTCTGCTTCGGTCTCTAGAGCCACACTGCTGGTGCCCCCCTGTTGGTTGACATAAACCACCGCCGTCGCGTTGTCCGAGAAAACCCGAACCGCCGCCCCGACAAGAAGTGGACGAAATTCCTGCAAGGCCAAGACCACCGCTCTCAACTCCAACCTGTTGATGGACCAAGACCTTTCCTGCGTTGACCACTGTCCGTGAGCTATCCGGCCCTGGCAATGGGCTCCCCAGCCCTGTAAGCTGGCATCCGTGGTAAGAGGAATCCACTCCGGCACTTCCAACGACACGCCTTTCTCTAGGTTCTCCGGAACTAACCACCACTGCAGGGCTAGCCGAGTCTGTGGCGGACAAACCAACCTCCGGGACAAGGCATGCTTCTGATGAGACCAGCGCCTCAACAAAGCCCTCTGCAACGGGCGCATGTGGGCCCTCGCCCACGGAACCAATTCCAGAGTCGCTGCCATGGTCCCCAACACCTGCAGATACTCCCAGGCAGTAGGCCTCTGCACGCCGAGAAAACGAACTATCAACCGTTGGAGCGCCAATCGCCGCTGCCGAGGAAGAAAAACCCGGCCGGCCTCCGTGTCGAAACGAGCCCCCAGATACTCTAACTGCTGAGTCGGCTGCAACTTGCTCTTTGCCGCATTGACCACCCAACCTAACCGCTGTAACATCACCAACACCTTGTCTGTGGCCGCGACACTCTCCGCTCGAGACTTCGCCCTTATCACCCAATCGTCCAGATATGGGTGCACCATCACTCCGTCCTTTTGCAAGGCCGCTGCGACCACCACCATCACTTTGGTAAAGGTTCGCGGTGCAGTTGCCAGTCCAAAGGGCAGCGCCTGAAATTGAAAATGCCCCATCGGAACCGCAAATCTGAGAAATTTCTGATGCTCCTGCCGGATTGGAATATGAAGGTACGCTTCCGACAGGTCCAAGGATGTCAAAAACTCGCCTTTTCTCACCGCTACAATTACTGACCGAAGGGTCTCCATCCGAAAGTGGGAGACGCGGAGACAGCGATTCACCCTTTTCAAATCTAGAATGGGACGCCAAGACCCCTCTTTCTTGGGAACCACAAAGTAAATCGAGTATCGACCGTCTCCTAATTGGTCGTGCGGAATCGGAACAATGGCCTTGAGCGCCAGCAGGCGACGCACGGTGTCCCGCACCGCTCCCCGCTTTGCTAGAGACCTGCACGGAGACTGGACGAATGCCTCGGACACCGGCCGCTGCAACTCTAATGCGTAACCATCCCGAATCACCTCCAGCACCCATTGATCGGACGTGAGGTGGACCCAGGCAGGGTAAAACTCCCGCAAACGACCCCCCATGGGAACCAACCCCTCCTGGGCCCGCCTGACTTCATTGAGGCTTTTTGAAGGAAGAGGACGAGGACGTCTGAAAGAAACCTCTGCTCGCCTCTCGAAAGCCCCGAAACCCCTGGCTTCGAGTAGGGAAACGCCCCCGCTACCCCTGTCCAAACCTCGAGTTCCGAAAACGACGAAAATCACGCTGCTGCCCCCGAAAACCGAGTCCCGAACGAGCCGGCTTCTGCTTATCCTCCGGCAGCCGACCCCCCTTAGACTCTCCTAAATCTTTAACCAACTTCTCCAAATCTTCCCCAAACAGAAGCTTGCCCCGGAAAGGCAGCTTACTCAACCTAGCCTTAGATGAACCATCTGCCGCCCAATTCCGGAGCCAAAGACATCGGTGCCCCGCTACTACCGAGGCCATACTCTTGGCCAACCCCCGGATGAGATCATAATGAAGGTCGGCCAAATACGCCGCACCAGACTCCAAGCGGGACGCTTCCTCGGGCTCCTCCCCCGAGTTCTCACCTTGAAGCCGCTGCGCCCATCGCAAACAGGCTCGAGCCACCCAAGCCCCGCAAATAGACGCCTGCAACGACAACGCATTTGCCTCAAACACCTGCTTCAGCAAAGTTTCCAGCTTACGGTCCTGCGCATCCCTGAGCGCCGCCGAACCCTCCACTGGAATAGTGGTCTTCTTAGTTACCGCCGACACCGCCACATCGACCTTCGGTGCTTTAAAGAGCTCACGATCCTGATCCAGAAGCGGGTAAAGACGCGACATCACTCTGGAACCCTTGAGCACTGCCTCGGGCATATCCCACTCCTCCTGAATCATCTCTTTAAACACCCTATGCACAGGAAACGCCCTCTGCATCTTACGGAAGGCCTGCAGCAGGGGATCCTCCAGAGTGGCATCCTCTGCCGGCCCCGCCATTGGCATATTTAGGGCTTTAAGGGACTCCGAAATGAGAGCGGACAGCTCCTCCCTACGAAAGACCCTAACCACGCGCGCTTGATCCTCCTGGTCCTTAATCTCACCTTCCTCCAAGCCCTCATCCAGGCCCTCTTCAAGGTCCGCGTCTTCCATGCGCAGATCCTCTGACAGCACCGACAGATCAAACCTATCTCTGTCCAAACGGGCCCTCTTCGCCATAGTGCCAGAACAGTCCCCCGGCACCGGAGAACCTGACCTCTTTCCCCTGCCGCTCTCCCCGGAGGGACCGGCAACGGGAGCCTCCGGGGAGGAGCCCAAGGCCTTATGAATTAGAGACAGAAAATCAGTGGAAAAAATAGCTGCCAAGCCCCCTGACACTGGCAGCTTGGGCGGCAGGGAATCTAGGCCAGACTCCGCTCGGACTCCCGCTTCGGGCAGGGGCAGAGGAACTGCAACCAGGTCTTCCCCCTCCATGGGGCCCTCCTTATCCTCTGTTCCCCCTTCAGCAGGCAGCGCACCAGCAGCAGACTCAAGACTACAGCCTTTACAGACCCCTTCCGGGGTAGCAGAGCTCCTTCGAGCCCCGCATATCAAGCAAAGCTGTTTGGCAGGCATGCCTAGCCACAGACTAAAAATAAAAGGAACTGCTGGTTAACTTCAATAATGGTTTGGGTTTTTTTGCAATAAAGAAACTGAAAGAGCCTGCCTCTGCCCTGCAAGTCCAAAGAAAACTGGGCAAAACCGCGGCTCTCCAATGGCTCTACCGGCCGCAGTAAAAGAAACTGCTCCCCAGCCGGCTTTTCCCGCGCTGAACGCACGCGGCGCGGCCTGCCACTCACTGACAGGCCGAATGCCGCGCAAGAAGCTGCCTTACCTCACAGGCCTCCGATGACACCAGGGCTGTGAAAATTCCGCGATCTGAGCGCTCCTGCCGTACCGGAGCCTCAGTATCGCTGAAAAACGGCACCGCGATCTCTTCCCGATCGGGTGGTTACCAGAGAGGGCGGCTCAAGCGCTAGCAGGCAGGCCTTCTGCGCGCTGAGACCAGCCCTATGGAGGCGTCGGAGGTCCGTTGTGAGAAAGAGAGAGAGAGGCGCGATTCCTCCAGCACCCCGTCAAAGCACCTCACTGGCTCCCAATTCGGCCCCCCCTCCACAGGGAACTCGAACTAGAGGGAAGAAAAAAGAGGAAAGAGGACCTCAAGACAGCCCTCAACCAGACTGACAGCCTGTAGAATAAACCCCGAATCAGCCAATTTAGTCTACTCTATTTCCTATGGGTTTTAAAAGTCTGCCTAATTGTTCCTCAAGTGAGCCCTACAATCCCTGGGCTCACAACCCCACAAGCTGCTTTGGAGACTGATAACTGAGGAGAGGAGGTGGTGCCAGCGTTTATATACCAGTGACATCACAGCTCTAAAGTTTCTCAGTCTCCAAAGCTGCTGGTAGAGGTTGAGAACCCAAGGATTCCGGGACTAGACTGGAGGTGCGAACAGGAACCCTAGTTGTGTGTGTGTCTCATCTGTCTGTGTGTGATCTAATGGGTGGGGGGCCCTACAGCTCTACCTTGCTATGGTGATTTGTGTTGATGGTAGAATGGACGCTAGCATTTGTGTCGTGGTTACAGATTATGTTGATTGCAATCCTAACACCTACCCCTTGTTTTGTGTGTCATAACTTCACACGCTGATGCATAGTTGTGCTGTTCCATCATGTGACATCATATGTTTGTGTCAGGATGTTTTCTGCATTTCGTTTGCATGTACATACTTGTGTCCATTTGGGTGGACATGAGCTCCTGCTTTAACGTTCCACATTTCTTTCTGCAGGTGATTCAGGATATGGATGTCGCACTGGTTGCTGACCCCTGTGCGTCAACCACGGACACGTGCAGAGAGGAGTTACAATGAGGCCCATGCCTCCAGCCACTCCATCATAGAGCGCACCTTTGGCGTTTTAAAGAGTCGCTTCAGGTGTCTGGATAGGACAGGCGGGGCCTTACAATACAATGCACAGACTGTGGCAGAGATCATTATAGCCTGTTGCATCCTTCACAACATTACTCTCAGGCACCATATCCCTGTCCAAATTAATGAGGATCTGGAGGATGATCCTATGTGCCCTCCTGTGCGTGGCCGTGGTGACACACGTGAGGGCACAGCAGTCAGGCAGCAGGTGATTGAGGAGGTCTTCTCATGTAAGTACTGCATATGTTGCCACATACATTTGTTTAGATATGTGTGTACTACTACTACTAGTGAACATTTGCATCCCAATAGCAGTAAGATGCAACACTGCACTGACATATAACAGACACTGACTGGCCATCCGAGCTTACAATCTAGTCATGACTGATAGGCAGAAGATGTGAGCACAGCACAACAGTGGGTGGAGGTGGATTATGTGTGTCAGGATTAGTAGGCTTGGGGAAGGTGGTAAGCTGTCACACCTGATTTGTGGCTGATTGGGAAAGGGGCTGCTGTACAGCCACAGGTAGTTAGTTTGATGCTTTGGGCGCAGCAAGGTGACAGGCGTGTAGTCTGGGGTCAACAGTAGGAGAGCGACCCATAGATGGGACCAGATGCCTAGACGTGTGTGTTTCACATTTTGTAATATGAGTTGAGTGCTTGGTTTGTATGTTCTGATGAGCAGGGACTGTGTGTTACTTGTTTCTGTAGAGCGCTACATATGACAAGTACCACTATATACATACTCAGTAGTAGTTGTATTAGTGGTAGTTGAGATCAGTAAGAGAAGTTACTGCAACACCACAGTGTGCCTGCATGTATAGGTCACAAACAACAGAGAAACATATGAACATAATTTTTTTGTTGGAATGTACACCATGAAGGAAAACTCCCACTCGTGGTGTAATGTTCCTTTTTATTCTATTTAAACTGTTAGGGACACAACCCTACCATAGTTTCAAGGGGACAGTAACCCCTCAATACCAACCGATTAACTCACTTTTATATAGGTAAAAACCACCAAAAGTCACTTATCTGGATAAGAATTCATCACCATCAGAAGACGTTCATTCCCTGTTGAAGCCGCCAGCTAAAGCGGCACATTCACGTCCTTGGCATCTTCCTCTTTTGCACAGCTGAATGTCCTCATGGGACTGATCACACATTTCCCTCCATACAGCTGGATACAACGGAATCCCAGCCACAGTGACGTCTGATTTTGTAGCAACTAATTCGAGATTTTCACTCGATTCCAGTAACCCAACGTTGTGCTTGGGATAGTGGTTGCGGACATGTGTTGGAACACCATAGGTTGCAGGTTTGATTCCCACATGTTGCTTTTTTTTGGGGGGGGTTGTGCTAACCTGACCATGAGCTGCCTGCAGGTTCGTCACCTATCCACACACCCTTCCATCTATTCACTGTACACCAATGTGTGCCCTCTGTGCTGCCTATCCATCACATATTAGCTGTTACATATGTCTCTTTCTTTGTAGTGTTCTCATAGGCAGTCTGCTTGGGGGATTGGCATTGCTGTGGTTCAGCTGGTCTGGGTCACACCTGTTTGCAGGTTCAAGTCTCACATGCTCCTTTTGTGTTCTGTTCCCTATTTTGCCCTGCTCCACAGAGCATCCCCTGCCGCCCTTTGAGTTTAAGTTCTTTCCTCTTTTGCATGCTGTATCTACTGCATAACATTTCATTGTGTGTGTGCATGTAGTTATATGTGTATCTCGTCCCAATTACAGACTGTGATCTGAGCTGTATACACCAGATCTGCATGTGCATTCCATCATGGTTACTGTTGGAGGTTGCCCTATCCTGGCAGACCGCAGACTTTTTGTGTGATGCCCTGCAGTGTTCTTGTATGCAGCCTTTGCTAGTGACCTCATGTTGGTGATGTAGCCTACCAGTTTGTGCATTGACATTTGTGCTAATGGTCATGGGTTTGATTCCTCTCTGTTCTCTTTCATTTGTATGCCTGTCCTTCACAGCTACTGTAACAGTCATATCTGTGCAGATCTATGCTGTTGGCAGATTATACCCTTATCACAGTTGCCAACCATCCTTCTGTCCGTCTATGTGTGTCTGCCAGCTGTGTGCCGTCCTGCCCTGATGTGCAGGCTGCTACCCCATGTCCTGCACTGGTACACATTTCTGCATTGCAGCTCTTCCTGGTTGCCTCTCCTGTGTGTGCTCTGCATGGCACTGCTACTCCTCTGTCCTCCTGTCATTGCACCTATCCTGCCACCTGTACCTCCTCTGCTGGACACGTCTTCCCATCCTCTGCCACACACTGTCATTGTCGCATGGTACATTACCATCACTCTGTGCATCGCTACAGCTGCCCCCGATATGTTTGTCCATTTTTCTAGCTGCCACATGGGCTGGACGCAGATTTGTCTGGTCCATCAGCTCTGATCTACTTCCTTCCATCACTTATGCATTGTCTTTCCTTGGTGCTCTGTGCCGTGTTAGGGTTACATCTGTGTTTGGCCCATACTTTTCTTGCTTTTCAACTTGGGGGACCTTACTGCCCTTGGGCAACATTTCTTGAGTCGCCTATACATCCTTGGGGCATCTTTAGCCACACCTTAGATTCAGCCAGCTTATGGGGCGCCTAATATGGTGCCTTCGGGGTTCCCAACCTTTCGTCATGCCCTCTGGGGCACATTATGACCCGCTTTGGCTGACGTGGTGGTCTATGATGTGCCTTCTGGTGAGCCCTAAAAGGTGCATTAGGTGATGGCACTGGGGTGCGGGTATTTTTAGCTGGAAGCACCAATTGTTGGAATGTTTCTGACTGTTACAAGCAGGAAAAGGAATTGGCTTGGCCACCCTTATTCATTAGACCCACTGAGGGGTAAAACTCATGACCCCTGTTTTTAGCAGTCATTGTATTAACCAGTGTGCTACATCTCTGTTGCTGTGAGTGCAGATCAACGCGCGAAGTTAAGGTTAACGCGTGGTAACATGCACGGCTCCCCCTATCGCACGATAACGGACATGGCGCACTTCATCGAGCAATAACCCGCGATTGCTACCTTAAGACCAGAATGCCCACTACCTTATATGGCATTCCTCACAGTAACGCTACAACTAGCGTCAGTGACATTAAGACGGTTTAGTAAACATACCCCTTGGTTGTGAAAACATTTTTGGGAAGCCGGCATATCTGTCCTTTGACCTTATGAAAATTGGTTCTACACTGTGATCCCTACAACTTATTATGTACGCATTCCAATATCAGCACCGTATTACCTCCGGGTCTGCATAGAATTTTACAGGGTCTCTGGAGTTTTTAAGTAGATAGCTCATATATGAGTGCATTGGCTTTGTGAATAGAAATTCACAGGTTTAATTCCCACTATTGTTAGTGGTTTCGTATTATGAAAAGTATAGATTTTTGATTACTACTTTTATTATACATATATGGTAATTATGTTTACATTTATTTTCATTTTTGCGCTTCTGCAGCATTTGCTCCTCTGGTTATGTGACTTCTGCTAGCAGGTGCACTCCTGGATGCCAGTACTGGCATTCTCTGATTGTTATATCGGCACATGACATTGCCTTTGACTGCAGGACTGCTATTTCCCATCTATTTATTTTAGGATTTTATATGGATTTTATCCTTAGCTTTTGAGTATAATTTTGTGATTACCATGGACATTATACAGACATGGCTTTCTATGCTTGGTTTGCTGATGACCTCTGGAGTGTTTGAGTGGATGGCTCAGACATTAACATAGCAGTCTTGTAACTACATATTCATGGGTTTGATTCCCACTTTTGATAGTGGCAATATACTACGCGAAATAGAATTTTTGTGATCACCACAATCGCTACGTATACATGATGTTTGTATACCTCACATCAAAACTGTCAAAAACCAGGGAAAACAGAACAACCACTCTATAAACAAAAATCCAAAAGGATTGTCTGTGAAACAAGCAAAGCGTGACAGTGTAACTTTTTTGTCGGGTCTCACACAACAGGGGAGAATAATTATAATTTAACTCCCAATGTGAGCGTGACCCATTTTAATAATACACAAAAATTCAAGACGAAACTCGAAAACCGCTAAACTTAGCTGTGCAATCCAGAATCTCCATTGCTACCACATGCCCCCATAATCTGCTGTATATTGGCCACACTAGTCGTCCGGTGAAGGTTCGCCTCACTGAACATGCCTCTCGAATTAGAACTTCCACACTTTCTGCTCCTTTAGTGGAACATTGCATTTCACTGGGTCATGTGTTTCTGGACTTTAAATGGCAAGTGATAGACATACTCCCAATAGACCCGAGGGGAGGAGATTGATCATGGCGTTTACAGTGGCTTGAACAGAGGTGGATTTACCATCTGCGAACTGTCATACCGGGAGGTTTAAATTTGGAATTAGAATGGGGGAGTTTGTAGGCATTTTCATTTTCATTTATGTTTCTATTCATTGGTTCACCAGCTTTTTCCTCGTAGTGCGTCATTTTCAGCAACCAATCACAACGCAAGTAGGCATAGTGAAATACGAGCCATGGGACTCAGCGTTTTTTGGCACCAGATTCTTTTCTCTGAAGCGGGTCGCACTTGAAGCAGGGATTCTGAGCCCGAAACACGTGTGTCTGCGGAATGTGGTAACAATGGAGATTCTGGATTGCACAGTTAAGTTTAGCGGTTTTCGAGTTTCGTCTTGAATTTTTGTGTATTATTAAAATGGGTCATGCTCACATTGGGAGTTAAATTATAATTACTCTCCCCTGTTGTGTGAGACCCGACAAAAAAGTTACACTGTCACACTTTGCTTGTTTCACAGACAATCCTTTTGGATTTTTGTATACCTTACATGTCATTTGTAATTATTTGTTTTGATTTGGGTCTTCATGGGGATTTTAAGATATTTTCAGGCATAGTAGACACAGAATGATTAGCAAGATACATTTGCCTCAAAAAAAATTTTAAAACATTATTTTTGATTTGAAGGATATTAGGATTACGTGTATATACATATAGTGATTATGGTGCCACATTGTGATTACCCCTGCCTACCAATAGTCAGATTAATATGAATAAAATACAGTCTCTAAAATGCTTGTGTGCAAATGCCAGAAGTCTAAAAAATAAGATGGGAGAGTTAGAATATATAGCACTAAATGAGAGGATAGATATGATTGGAATCTCAGAGACATGGTGGAAGGAGGACAACCAGTGGGGCACTGTGATACCTGAGTACACACTATATCATAATGATGGAGCAGATCAAATTGGTGGTGGGGTTGCACTCTATGTTAGAAAGGGCACTGATTCACAAAGGATTAAAGTTTTGCAGGAAACAAAATTCACTGTAGAATCTCTATGGACTGAAATTCCATGTAAAAAGGGGAAGGCGAAGGCTATGGCAGTGGGGGTGTACTATCGACCGCTTGGCCAGAGTGAACAGATGGATGATGAAATGCTCAAATAAATCAGGGAAGCTAACAAAAGTTACAGTACAGTAATTGATTTCAATTACCCAGGTATCAACTGGGTCAGTATCACGGCAGGATATGCTAGAGAGATAAAGGGGTATGTTTACTAAACCGCGCAGTTGTGCAGGGCGCACTTGAGCGTGCACTAAGGTACCTTAGCGCACGCTAATAGTGCATTTTTGGGCCCTGCACACGTGCACGCTGCACTAACGGGCCCGCACAAGTGCGCGGCGCGCTGAAGTGCGATAGAGGCGTGGAAAGGCATTCCGAGGGCGGAGGAAGGCTCCGAGGGTCGGAGGGACGGGGTCAAAGGGTGGAGAGTGGGAGGGGAGAGGCTCCCCGCACAGGAGCGGGGCTGAAATTCTAGCTAAAAAATACCGCGAGTGAAAACCTCGTGTTAGAGCCGATTTAAAGGGAAGAGAAACCATTTCTGTCAGCAATGTACAGCAAAACCAGGGGAAACCTACAAAACGTGAGCAGTGTGATACATGTGCACAGAACAAAATAGCAAATAAAACTTGAAAATGACCACAACAAAATTCAAATAAATTATAATCCAGCTGGCCAATAGTGATATCAATGGGCAACATTAAAAAACACTCCCAGGAAAGCTCCTAAAAAAAAGAAATGATTTTTGGAAGGGTCTACGCTCCGTAGACCCTTCCAAAAATCATTTCTTTTTTTTGGAGCTTTCCTGGGAGTGTTTTTTAATGTTGCCCATTGATATCACTATTGGCCAGCTTGGTTATGTTTTTTTCCCCTTTTTCCGAGGTCATTTTTGAGGTTTATTTTCCCTTTTGTCTCCATACAAGGTGAATGAGCCCACAGTAAAATTGTGCAGAGCAGGGTTTCTGACTCGTTCGGCCAGGTGTCCTATCTCCAGGGACTGCACTGTCTCTGTGGCTACAGTGTGGTGCAGCAGACACAGCCAGTGCCTGCAGGACCAGAGGGTCAGAAGTTCAAATCCCAGCAGTGGCTCCTGCCAACCCAGTCCCCATATTTTACGCACCACTAAACAGAGATAGTAAAGACACCCCTTTATTGCAGAGAACATAAGCATGGTTCAAGCACCTATATTTTACCTTAAACCGCACACACACCATAACAATGGGCATTACCTACAGCCGAGTCCCCCAAATGCAGTCCTGGAGTGCCACAACACAATCAGGTCATATGCTTTTTCCAAGATGAGGACATGTCAGCATGTTGGCGGAAGGGTACAGGTGGTGGAGGGGGCAGTGGCTGCTAGCCACAGCAGACAGTGGCCTAGCACTGTGCAGACTGGCACCGTCTACTGCAACAGACAGGCTCTGTCGGATGTACAGTCATGGACTCCCCAGGGAATGCAGCCTATCTGTGGCAACACAGTGGTGCAGTGCACACACACACACACACACACACTGTGCAAGAACTAGAAGGTCACAGGTTCAAAGCCCAGCTGGGGCTGCTGCCAATCCAGTCCACATATTTTTCCCACAACTAAACCGTGATTGCTGAGAACATACGCATGGTTAATACGCCTATATTTTACCCCACCGAGCACAAACACCATAAACAGGCGCATTACCAAGAGCAGAGTCTCCCAAATGCAGTCCTGGAGGGCCCCACACCATTCAGGTTCCATGCTGCCTCTAATAAAGATGCCTGTGCTGCATATCTATGCACCACCCTCATGGTATGCAGATGTAGCTCATGCATATTCATGAGGGACAGCATGAAAATCCGAACAGTGTTTGGCACACCAGGACTGGAGTTGGGAACCTCTGCCGTAAAGCAGCAGCCAACAGGGGCAGACACACCCACACCCACAGGCCCCATTGGCCAATGCCTCTTGGAGAGGCTGTGGAAGGTGTTTGCAGCCACCACACACTGTATAGACAGACACACACTCCGACACCTATGCCAGCATTGTGCTACTATAGAGGAGTTCAGCAGCCATGCCCACCACACCAGTCCTGGGCACAGTACAGGCATGGATATGGTACGCAATACTGTTGGGGGTCACTCCCCAGGGTGGTAAACACTGTCAGAGACCAGACCTGAAGCACACACCGCAGACATCAGAATGATTGTTATGATGGAACTCAATCAGCAAACTGTGCTTATAGGGTACACAGCTGGGTATACGGTACACAGCTCTCAAACATTTGCTATGAGTACTGGCAGATAGAAATTCCTACGTTAAGCACAGTTTGCTGATTGAGTTCCATCATAACAATCATTCTGATGTCTGCGGTGTGTGCTTCAGGTCTGGTCTCTGACAGTGTTTACCACCCTGGGGAGTGACCCCCAACAGTATTGCGTACCATATCCATGCCTGTACTGTGCCCAGGACTGGTGTGGTGGGCATGGCTGCTGAACTCCTCTATAGTAGCACAATGCTGGCATAGGTGTCGGAGTGTGTGTCTGTCTATACAGTGTGTGGTGGCTGCAAACACCTTCCACAGCCCACACTGCCAGCACTGTTGCCAGTATTGGGCTGCCAATGTGCATAATGAGGAGCAAGGTACCATGGGTATAGCCCGGACAGGGTGGCCTGGCCAGGGTGCATCTGCACAGGGCATAGGGCACTGACTGGGACATTTTAGTGCCCGGCCACCACCTACACAGACAGGGTGACCTCAGTATATACTGCTGGGAGATCACTCTCACCCTGACTGTGCAGTGACAACAGCATGGCTAGGCACCCCCATAGTGCTATATAGTATTTCTCTCATGTGATATTTATGGGTTTCCTTTTGGGGCCCAGTCACTGACTTATCTGCTTGCTGTGTGTGCTGCCATCCCAGTTCTGGGTGCATGCAGTTCCACCAGGAACATGCACTATGGACTAACTAGCAGACTGTTTGCAGCTGGTATGTGTCTTGATGGAGTGCCATGCAGCGGCTGAAGGGTTGCTGCAGGAGAATATCAGATAGTGGTGGGGTGCAGCTTAGCATATACAGGCCTAATGTCTGTCTGCTATTGTGTTATGGTTATGTACAGAGCTGCATTGACTGCCCTGAAGGGTGTCTCTTCCCCAGCAGGACTGGGGTTGATTGTCCCCTCTACTGCCACCATTGCAGGGAGGTAGAATGTGGATCTTTTGATGGGAGACCCTGTTTGCCACCCTCAGCCCTGGAGGAGGAGGGTGGTGGTGGTGGTGATGGTACATAATCCTCCTAGGGGGTCCATAGGGGATACAGCTGACTGAGACAGACAGAGATATCCAAGGTGTTTCTGCAGAAACTACCTATCTCACACATTAACACTGCTTTGGACCTCCAGCATGGCCTCTTTCAGCCATGGAAGGTGCTGTTGACCTGGTGCTGGGCGCCTCACCGCACCCTCAGGGTGAGCACAGTACCCACACAATGTGACGGTGTGTAGCTACTCTGTGCTAGTAAAAGACATAGTCTGTACCCCCTACCAGGCCGAGGTGCTGTGGGGGTGCATACCCCATCTTGTGTTTATCTGTGGACAGCTGATTTGCATGTGCAGTGCATCATGGGTATGGGTGGCCTAACCCTATCCTGGTGACCACAGCAGACTGTCTGTGTGGTGATGTGCAGGCTCTCTGCAGCCAGCCAGGGGCTTGCTAGCAGCTATAGAGCTGTAGCCCAATGGTTACTTCACTGTCTGTGAAGCCAAAGGTCATGGGTTCAAACCCACAGTGGGGTTATTTGATAGGGCTGCCCAAAGCATTATATTTTTTTAATGTACATTTTTGCTGCTAGCAAAAACACCCTCAGCGTACTGTACCCATAAGGTGCCTCTGAGGGCGCTTTATAGGGCGCCCTATAGGGCACCTTATGGTTCCCGTCCATATAAGGTGCACTATACATTATCCTGTGACGCAACTTATAGGGTGCCCTATAGGGGACATTTTAGGGTGCCGTGGCGGACAGTGCACTTTATAATGTGCCCTATGGAGTGCCTTATAGGGTGCCTTCTACGGCATTTTCAATTACGGCATGTGAGGGCGTGTTTGCTGGCAGCAATTAATAAAATAAAAATAAAGTGCTGCAGGAAAGAAAACGTACATTGCAAAGCTGATGCCTCAGCCAGCCTTACGTATTAGGCACCCTGGGGAGCAAACTTATGACCCCTGTATCAGCAGTCAGTGCCTTAACCATTGTGCTCCACTGTTGCTCCTCCTTGCATGTCAGCGCACCTACATATGCTTTTCATTCCTTAAACTGCACAGTGCTGCCATCAAAAACAGTACTCTGACCTTGCGGTACCTCATACGGCACCCTATAAACCGCCCTATAAGCAACATTCTAGGGTGTCTTGGCGGACAGTGCACTTTAAAATGTGCCTTATGGGGCGCCTTATGTTAACACGCTTTGAGAGTGCGTTTGCTAGTAGTGATAATTAAAATAAAAATAAAATACCTCCTAAAGCAATCTTCCCCATAATATGTAATGCCTCAGCCAGCCTTGTTCATTGGGCACTGTGGGGGATTGAACCCCTGATCCCTGCACCTTTGGTCAGTGTCTTAATCACTGTGCTGTGGTTCTGTTCCTGTGCTTGTACATCAGCGCACCGCCTTATGCCTCCCAATATTAAAATGCCTCCTAAAGCAATAGCGCACCGCCTTATGCCCATCAGCGCGCCGCCTTATGCCGCCCAATATTAAACTGGCTCCTAAAGTAATGCCTCAGCCAGCCGTCTTCATTGGGCACTGTGAGGGATTGAACCCCTGATCCCTGCACCATTGGTCAGTGTCTTAACCATTGTGCTGTGGCTCTGCTTTTCTGCTTGCACATCAGCGTGCCACTTATGCCTCCTGCGCAGCTTTCTCATGCGCTAATGTGCAGGGCGCACATGGGCGCCGCACACCTTAGCGCATAGTTAAATCACGGTTTTTATTTTTCAGGAAGAAACGCCCACTCCTTATATGGCACCCGCACACTAGCGCGGCCCGCACATTAGCGGGGTTTTAGTAAACATACCCCAAAGTTTCTAGATAAAATAAATGACTGCTTCTTGAAGCAGCTGGTTCATGAACCCACCAGAAGGGAAGATATTTTGGACCTAGTCCTTAGTGGAACATAAGATCTGGTGCAAGAGATAAGGGTGTTGGGCCACTTGGCAATAGTGATCATAGCATGATCGCGATTGATTTAATAAATGGAGGAAGGGCAGTAAGGAAATCCACAGTATTACCTTTTAACTTTCAAAAGGGAGACTACGATAAATGAGGAAAATAATTAAGAAAAAACTAAAAGGAGCAGTTGCAAAGGTTAAAGATTTACATCGAGCATGGACGCTGTTTAAAAATACTATCTTGGAAGCCCAGACACCTGTATTCCACGCTTTAAGAACAGTGGAAGGAAGTCCAAAAAACTGCTAGCATGGTTTAAAGGTGAGCTCAGAGAGGCTGTTGTTGCCAAAAAATCATCTTTCAGGAAATGGAAAAAGGAGCCAAATGATGAAAACTGGAAACATCATAGGCACTAGCAAGTTAGATGCAAGGCATTGAGAAGAAGCTTGTTGTGGAAGCAAAAATGTGTAATACAGACATACCAAAAAACCTGTGAGAGAGTCAGCTGGACCATTGGATGATAAAGGGGTAAAAGGAGCACTAAGAGGGGACAAGGCCATAGCGGAGAGACTGAATGAATTCTTTGCTTCAATCTTTATTGAGGAAGATGTAGGGATGTTACCCATGATTGAAATGGTATTTAAAGGTGATGCCGCAGAAGAATTGAAAGAAATATTGATACACCGGGAAGATGTCTTACTACTATTTGATAAACTGAAGAGTAGCAAATCACCTGAACCAGATGGTATACATCCAAGGATGTTGAAAGAACTGAAATATGAGATTGCAGACCTACTATTAGTAATCTGTGAACCATCATTAAAATCATCTGTAATAGTTGAAGATTGGAGGATGGCCAATGTAACGCCAATTTTTAAAAGGGGTTCCAGGTGTGATCCAGGAAAGCGTAGTTACTCACCTATACAGGTGTCCTCCGGGGACAGCAGGAATCAGTCCTCACTTACGGGAGAAAGCCTTTGGGAGTTGCCATCACGCATGCGCGGCCCCCCTCCCTGCCCAAGGGTGCCATTTTGCTCAGTCAAATGACATAGCTAAAAAGATGGCAAAAAGAACAAAATATAATAACAATAGGACTGCAACTTCAAGGGGAGGAGGGAGGGTTGTGAGGACTGATTCCTGCTGTCCCTGGAGAACACCTGTTACAGATGAGTAATTACGCTTTCTCCAGGAACAAGCAGGAAATCAGTCCTCACATATGGGACTCCCTAGCTATAGGCTACAGAGAACCCATAGCTAAAAAAGGCTCCCTCTACGAGAGCCGCAAGCAGCCAGAATAGAAATTTAACTAAGGAAATAACACTCTGGTAGCCTGAACACAAAAGAGTCGGAGAGCAGGAGTTGCCTAGACCTTGAAAAGGTTACAGAGTACAGCCTCGCAGAAGGCACTGTCCCATTGGGACTCCCTATCCAGGCAATAATGGGTTGTGAAAGTCTGACTCGAAGACCAGGTGGCAGCGCGGCAGATGTCTGCCAGAGGAACAGAGTGCAAATGAACCACTGATGCTGCCATGGCTCTGACCCTATGGGCCGTAACACAACCCTCCATCGGAAGCTCGGCTGCCTTGTATGCCCAGGCAATACGGTCTGTTACCCTAGTGGGAAGCGTATGCTTTGATACCGCTACCCCAGCTAACTGGTGTCTATAGATACGAAAAGCTGAGAAGCCTTCCGATGCGCTTACTAGATGTAGAAGGCCAACGGCCTCTTACAGTCCAAGGTATGCAGAACTGTCTCTGCCCGACTGGCATGCGGCCTGGAAAAAAAGGTTGGCAGAACCACCTTCTGGTTGAGGTGGAACGAGGAGACCACTTTCGGAAGGAACTTGGGGTGCGTGCGAAGCACCACCCGGTTCCTATAGAACCTGGTATAAGGCCTTTCTGACACTAGGACCTGGAGCTCACTCACCCTCCGAGCGGATGTGAGTGCCACCAAGAAAACCACTTTCCAAGAGAGATAGCATACACGGCAGGTAGCCATCGGTTCAAAGGGCGGCCTAGTAAGCTGCCCTAAGACCACACTGAGAACCCACTTGGTCGCCGGGCGGCGGACCGGGGGTTTCAAGAGAAGTAAACCTCTCAGAAACCGAGAAACCAAGGGGTGGGTGGAGAGGGGCTTTTCCTCCACCAGAATGTGGTTCCCGCAAGGGCACTGAGGTACACCCTGACAGAGTTGGACTTGAGGCCCAAATCCAAGAGGTGGAGAAGGTATTGCCACCTTTACCGGGCAGGAGAAAGGATCCACCTCCTGTTCCTCACAACATGATGCAAACCTGCATCACTTCAAGGCGTAAGCTCAGCTAGTCAACGGCCTTCGCAAGGCCAGCAAGACCTCTTCAATATTCTTTGGAAGGAGGAGTGGAGCAAGAATTATCCTTTCAGCAGCCACGCCATCAAGTTGAGGGAGCTGAGATTGGGGTGCAGGAGAGCGCCCCCCTCCTGAGATAGGAGGTGCAGGGAGGACCCCAAGGGAATAGGAGCCTCCACTGCTACTGCAGAAGAAGCGGAAACCAGGGTTGCCTGGGCCACCGTGGGGCAATAAGAATAACCGAGGCTCTGTCCTGAAGGATCTTGAACAGAGCCTTGGCCACCGGAGACGTCAGGGGAAACGCATACAGAAGACCCAAAGACCATGATATCAGAAAAGCATCGGCGGCCACCCTTTGCGGGTGCGGCTGCCTGGAGCAGAATTGGGGCAACTGGTGATTGTCTTGACTCGCAAATAGGTCCATCACTGGTCCGGAAAAGCCAATTGGCTACTCCACGGTCCAGCTGCCATTCGTGGTGCTGGAGAATCCTGCTGAGCCTGTCAGCTAGCCAGTTGTCCTTGCCCGGCAGGTAGACTGCTTGGAGATGAATGCCATGCCGGGCTGCGAACGAGCACAGGTCCAGGGTTTCCTGACATAGGGGATGGGACCCCGTACTACCCTGCTTGTTCACATAGAACATGGCCACCTGGTTGTCTGTCTGCACCAAGACAGGTTCGTGGGCCAGGAGCTGCCTGAAAACCTCTAGGGCTAGGCGGATGGCACGGAGTTCCAAGAAATTGATTTGTTGGGTCCTCTTGCTCGGGGACCACACTCCCTGAGTAAGAAAACCCTGCCAATGGGCCCCCCCAGCCCAGCAGAGATACATCTGTGGTAAGAATCCTTGTGTGTAGAGGGGCCTGGAAAGGTATTCCCACCTCCAAGTGATGCGGTTGGAGCCACCAGGCCAGGGAACGTACCAGACACCTGGACACTTTTGACCCTCTCCCGGAGGTGCCCTGTGGCCTGAGGCCACTGAGACACCATTGAGCGGTCCACATGTGGAGGCGGGCATCCGGGGTCACATGGACTGTGGAATCCATGTGCCCGAGGAGGCGCAGGAATTGTCCTGCTGACACTACAGACCTGCGACTCACTTGTCCTGCCAGAGCCAGAAGCCTGCTTTCCCTGTCTGCAGGCAGATAGACCTTTGTTTGAAGGGTGTTGATCCTGGCCCCAATGAACTCCAGCTGTTGAGTCGGAGTGAGGCTGGACTTGGGGTAGTTGATTACAAACCCTAGATGTTGTAGCACCTGGATGGTGCAAGATGTGGCCTGGTGGACCTCGATGGCTGAAGTGCCTCTGATGAGCCAGTCATATAGATAGGGGAAGACAAAGACCCCCTGGAGCCTGAGAAAGGCGGCCACCACTGCCAGGCACTTTGTGAAGACCCTGGGGGCCAAGGCCAGGCCAAAGGGGAGTACCCTATACTGGTAGTGATTGCCCCCCACCATAAAGCACAGATACTGCCTGTGGTCTGGGTGTATTAGGATGTGTGTACATTGTGATAAGGAAGCTTATCATAGCTCAGGTAGGAGCTATAGAAAAGATGATGTGACTCTGAACAAGCAACCTGTCAGTTCTGGTAGAAGCAAGAAAACAGAGTTTTCACATAAAAGACTACCAGTCCCAGAATGCACCAGGTTTCCAGCAGCCATGAGAGGGGCTGAAGTGAGAGAATGTGGGTGCAATCAAGAGAGCTATGAGGTAATCCCTAAGCACTCATCTCAAAGGGCAGGGCCTGATTCAACACAGCTGCGCTGTGTTAGGGAGCAGCACACATTAGAACAGGATAAGAGTAGAGCTTTTTCTTCAGATAACAGTTTCAGCAACAGTTGGAAGAACAGCTTCAGCAAAAGCCACGCAGATAGAGAGAGAAGGAAACTCTCTGGAAGGAAGAGAAGAAAGGCCATTGGAAGGTCTGGGAGATTCCAAGGCAGTACTCATACTGGGAGGTATTCCAAAAGCCAGCAGAGTCCATTGGACTGGATTCAGCCAGAGGAATGGAGTGGCAGAGATAGGAATCACCAGTGGCTACCTGGAAGAGAGAAGACTGCACGTGGAAGGGACTTTCAGACCAAGGCCAGAAGGTATGTGAGAGGAGATCCAGTGTCCAGGGATCAAGATTGGAAGGCTGGACATCAGAATTGGATTACATATTGGCCAGGCTTTACAGAGAGGAATTATGATGGCAGGAGAGGCTCAGGTATGAACACTGATCCAGACCCTATCTATAATAGAGAATGGCAGCAAGGGAATAAGCATGATACATTGGCACAGATGAGTCTTTCATTAAGGCACCTTAATGAAAGACTCATCTGTGCCAATGTATGATATTGACCCTATGATTGTTGATGAAGAGAGAGATACAGCAGATGAAACTATTTATATGGACTGTTCTCTATCTAAATGCTATTGCTAGTTTTCCGTGAGCAAACACATCAGCCATCACAAAGAAACCTAAATTTGTTCTTTATTTCCACTGCAAACAGCTCTTAAAGCAGGATTTGGGCTCACACAGTAGCAGCCAGCCAGCTAAAGGCTTTCAGCTGGTCCATTGATAGTAATTAGGGCTGCACCTGATTGTGTGTGTGAGCAAGGGAGAATCACTGCTGAGATCGGCGTGGAAAATAAGCAGAAGTTAACCTAACCAGCAAAGTTTATTCTTTACTTTGTGCCTTTGTATTTGGTAATTACTTGCTAAGAAAACATTAGCTAATTGCCTGACAAGCTGAAGGTTGTTTTCTGGTTTACTTTGTGACTTTTTGTTATCCATTTTAAACACTGCAAGCAAGTAACCTCATTTATAGTGCTATCAAGCATACATGTGCTGGGTGAATTAAACCCCATCAATAAAAGAAGTATTTTATTGATCTTACCACTTGGTTTCACAACTCAAATTATTGTCATCAGCTGTGTTTGGGAGTGAATGAACTACAATACCCACAATACCTTGCAAGAATCATATGAATATATGTATCGTCAAGATTGTGTAAGTTCTCACCCTAGGCAGCCGTCTGACAACATGCATCTTTTAAGTCTAAGGAGCATAGCCAGTCTCCCTGGCAGAGGTAAGGCAGCAATATTCCAAGGGAGAGCATCTTGAACTTTTCCCTCAACAGGAATTTGTTACGGTTGCGCAGGTCGAGGATGGGTTTGAGGCCTCCTGTCCTCTTTGGCACCAGAAAGTACCTGGAGTAGAAGTCCCTGCCCTGCAGGTGGTGGGGCACCGGTTCTACTGCCTGATCCTCGAGAAGACCCACCAACTCCTTCAGAAGAAGGTCCCGGTGAAGGGGAGACCTGAGGGGCTCTCCTGGAAAGTAAGAAGGAGGTACCTGGGCTAGATGAAGAAGATAGCCCTCGCAGACCATCTGTAAGGCCCAGGCATCGGTGGTAATGGCTGTCCACCTGTAGGCATACAAAGCAAGCCTGCATCCTGTGATCTACCTGGCTCCTGTGGGAAGAGGGGCCATGCTGTAGGAGTCAAAAGCCACTGCCAGGCTGGGCCGGAGCCAGTGCCTGGGGTTTGGGGGCTATCTGCTTATGCGGGCCATGCTCCTGTCCCTTGGCCTGCTGCCCCTGTTGGGGAGCCGGGGAGGCCTGAAAATGGGGGTAGCTTTGGTAAACAGCACCTTTCCTCGGGTAAAAGGACTTTTTACCCAAGCCCTTCTTGCGAGAAGGGTCAGAGGTCTTCTTGGAAAGCCGTGTCCTTGTCATGTACTTGGTCTCCAGCTCTGCGGCCTTGTCAGTCATGGGTTTGCCAAAGAGATTCTCCCCTTGGCAAGAGACATCAACCAACTTGTCCTGAATCCATTGTTCGTGGTTCGACGACTGCAGCCATGCCTGTATGGCATGCACCGATGACAGCCACGGCTACCCGGCCGCCGACTCAAACCCGTCATAGGCCGCCCGAGACATAAACTTGGAGCACTCACAGACAGCTTTGGACAGGCCCCTGAAGCGCTGCAAAGGTTCCTCGGAGAGACCAGCCGAGAACCCAGCGAGTTCCTTCGCCAAGGAGGGGCTCTTCCGAAGGGATGGGCATCACCTTAACCGGGATGGAACCAGGCTGCTGGCATTAACCTTTAAAAAGGAGATAGAGCAGCTTTTAAACTAGATATTAGGGGAAAGCCGACAGTCGCCGAAGAGCGGATGGTTCGGAAGAATGTATCTTTGAAGGATACTACCAAAAGCAGAGAGGTTCCACAAAAGAGTAAAGTAGCCCAAATGCCCTCAAGTATGGAGCAGACAGAGCTTAAAGATCCCAAATTACCCATGTCTAACAATAGCCAAATTAATATGAATAAAATATATTCTCTAAAATTCTTGTATGCAAATGCTAGAAGTCTAAAAACTAAGATGGGAGAGTTAGAATATATAGCACTAAATGAAAGGTTAGATATGATTGGAATATCAGAGACATGGTGGAAGGAGGACAACCAGTGGGACACTGTGATACCTGGGTACAAACTATATCGAAATCATAGAGCTGATCAAATTGGTGGAGGGGTTGCTCTCTATGTTAGAGAGGGCATTGAGTCAGAAAGGATTAAAGTTTTGCAGGAAACAAAATCTGCTGTAGAATCTATATGGATTGAAATTCCATGTAAAAGGGGGAAGGCAATGGCAGTGGGGGTGTACTATCAAGCGCCTGGCCAGAATGACCAAATGGATGATGAAATGCTCAAAGAAATCAAGGAAGCTAACAAAAGTTACAGCGCAGTAATAATAATGGGTGATTTCAACTACCCCGGTATCGACTGGGTCAGTGTCACGTCAGGACATGCTAGGGAGATAAAGTTCCTAGATGAAATAAATGACTGCTTCTTGGAGCAGCTGGTTCATGAACCAACCAGAGGGGAAGCCATATTAGACCTAGTCCTTAGTGGAACACCAGATCTAGTGCAAGAGATAAGGTTGTTGGGGCCACTTGGCAATAGTGATCATAGCATGATCGCCTTTGATTTAATTAGTGGAGGAGGGATAGTAAGGAAATCCACAGTACTACCTTTTAACTTTCCAAAGGATAAAATGAGGAAAACAGTTAAGAAAAAACTAAAAGGAGCAGTTGCAAAGGTTAAAGACGTACATCAAGCTTGGCTGTTGTTGAAAAATACTATCTTGGAAGCCCAGACCAGCTGTATTCCACGCTTTAAGAAAAGTGGAAGGAAGTCCAAAAAACTGCCAGCATGGTTTAAAGGTGAGGTCAGAGAGGCTGTTGTTGCCAAAAAAGCATCTTTCAGGAAATGGAAAAAAGAGCCAAACGATGAAACCTGGAAACAGCACAAGCACTGGCAAGTCAAATGCAAGGCATTGATAAGGCAGGCAAAGGGAGAATTTGAGAAGAAGCTTGCTGTGGAAGCAAAAACACGAAGTAAAGACCTTTTCAAGTACATTCGTAGCAAAAAACCTGTGAGAGAGTCAGTTGGTCCATTAGATGATAAAGGGGTTAAAGGAGCACTAAGAGGCGACAAGGCGATAGCGGAGAGACTGAATGAATTCTTTGCTTCAGTCTTTACTGAGGAAGATGTAGGGATGTTACCCATGACTGAAGTGGTATTTAAAGGTGCGGAAAAATTGAAGGAAAATATCAATACAGCGGTAAGATGTATTACAACTATTAGATAAACTGAAGAGTAGCCAATTACCTGGGCCGGATGGTATACATCCAAGGGTGTTGAAAGAACTGAAATATGAGATTGCAGACCTGCTATTAGTAATCTGTGAACTATCATTAAAAAATTTTTTATTTATTTATTTAGTAAACATTTGTATACCGCTGCTTCCTACGATCAGCAGCGGTTTACTCTACAGAATCATAATGCTTTGTATAGCACATTGAGATCTTTCAGATTTACATTTTTGATTAGTCAATGATTTACATAACACGGGAGAATCAGTTGGGTGCAATATACATTTGATTTGAGCACACAGATCTGGGTATACATTTGATTACAATAGCGTGGGGGGGGCCCCATATATACAATTTATACAGAATTATTTGCCAAAAAGTACAATCTATACATGATTAGCAGTTAGCTCAAGTTGTAGTGGGTTTGAAACAAGTGGGTTTTAAGCTTTCGTCTAAATTCACTCAGGTTGTTTATGAGTCTCAACTCATGTGGGAGTTGGTTCCAATGGATTGGTGCTGGGTATGTGAACGCCCTATTGCTTGTTTCGGCCTTGACAGATCTTATGCTAGTCGGTATACATAGGGTGTTGAGATTCATGGTTCTCCTGCTCCTGTTGCATGGTTGAATAGTGATTAGGTTATTGAGGTAGGATGGTGCGATGTTATGGATGAGTTTAAATGTTGTGATGAGCAGTTTGTAGATGATACGGGCGGCTACTGGGAGCCAGTGCAGTTCCATTAGTACTGGGGTTATGTGGTCTGTGACTTTCTTTTCCATGATGACTCTAGCAGCAACATTTTGGGCCATTTGCAGGATGCTTAGGGTGTTCTTCGGAAGCCCTTGTAGAATGGCATTGCCGTAGTCCAGGTGGGGAATAATTAGTGCTTGAGCAACAGACCTGAAGTCAGATTTCTCGAGGATATTGCGAAGTGGTTGTAGAATTTTCAGTTTGTAGAAGATGGCTCGGTTAACTGTTCGGAGGTGTTTGTCCATCCTAAGGTTGCAGTCCAGTAGGATACCTAGATACTTTATTACAGGTTTCGTATGATATATGTTTTTGTTAAGGGTGACTGTGGTGGGCGGAATGAAATTGGGTTTCTTGGAGATAAACATGACCTCTGTTTTCTTGTGATTTATTGACATGTTATTTTGTTGAAGCCATGATTGGAGCATGTCAAGGCATTCTTCTAGCGGACTGAAGTTTGGCTGTGTTATGTCAAGCTGCGTGTACAGCATCACATCGTCTGCATATATGTGATATTTGATGTTGCATTTCTGAAAGATCTCGCAGACCGGCTTTATATACAAATTGAACAATAGAGATGATAAGGCGGACCCTTGAGGGATCTCTTGGGTTTGAGGGAAGGCATCAGCTTTATCATTGTTGAACTGCACTTGTTGCATCCTATTGGATATATATGATGTGAACCATTTTAAGGGGGTCCCTGCTATACCCAATGAGGCCAGACGGTTTAGGAGGGTGTTGTGATGGACTGTATCGAATGCCGCTGAGATATCAATAAATATGAGTATGAACATAGTGTTTCTGTTTTCGAGGCCCCTGAGGAGAATGTCAAGGAGTGCCAGCAGTAGTGTTTCAACTCCGTGATTCTGACGAAACCCATATTGATGCTTATCCAGGGCTTTTCTCTCGGCCATGTGGTCTTGTAGTTGTTGCTGAACCGCTTTTTCTATTGTTTTTGCTAAGAAGGATATGCTTGAGATTGGGCGATATGATGCAGGGTCACTTTTGTTGAGAGACTTGTTCTTTAAGATGGGTCTTATAAGTGACTTCTTGAGATGAGTCGGCATGATACCTTGTTGCAGAGACTGGTTAACAATGTAAGCGATGGGTTTTGCGTTTTCCTTCTTAGTTGCATTCATCCAAGCGGCTGGGCATGGGTCGAGAGGGGAGGTAGTGGTGTTTAAATTGGTTATGATGCTTATGATTTGTTGCTCACCTAATTGCTGGAAGGTGTTCCATTCAGCTCCATTCAGTTCCAATCATCTCTAATACCTGAAGATTGGAGGATCGCCAATGTAACACCAATTTTTAAAAAGGTTTCCAGGGGTGATCCGGGAAACTACAGACCGGTGAGCCTGACATCAGTACCGGGAAAAATGGTAGAAACCATCATAAAGAATAAAATTACTCAGCATGTACATAGTCATGACCTAATGGGAGACAGCCAACATGGCTTTAGACAAGGAAGATCTTGTCTTACTAATCTGTTATGCTTTTTTGAAGGAGTGAATAATCAGGTGGACAAAGGTGAGTCGGTTGATATTGTGTATCTGGACTTTCAGAAAGCCTTTGACAAGGTCCCTCATCAGAGACTTTTGGCAAAACTAAAGAGTCATGGGATAGGAGGCAGTGTACTATTGTGGATCAGGAACAACCCAAACTATGGTTACACGATACAAGGTTCCACATTAGGAACCACCACCCAGGAAAAAGATTTAGGCGTCATTGTGGATACCATGTTAAAACCCTCGGCCCAGTGTGCAGCAGCGGCCAAGAGAGCAAATAGAATGCTAGGTATGATAAGGAAAGGAATGGAAAATAAAACAAAAGATATTATAATGCCTCTATATCGTTCCATGGTGAGACCGCACCTTGAATATTGTGTGCAATTCTGGTCGCCATATCTTAAAAAGGATATAGCGATTTTACAAAAGGTTCAGAGAAGAGCCACCAAAATGGTAAAGGGGATGGAAGGATACTCCTATGAAGAAAGGCTAAAAAGGTTAGGGCTCTTTAACCTGGAAAAGAGACGGCTGAGGGGAGATATGATAGAAGTCTATAAATTAATGAACGGAGTGGAACGGGTAAATGTAGATCGATTGTTTACCTTATCAGAATATAGAAAGACTAGGGGACATGCAATGAAGCTACAGGGTAAACTATTTAAGACTAATAACAGAAAATATTTTTTCACTCAACGTGTAATCAAACTAATGAATTTGTTACCGGAGGATGTAGTAAAGGCTGTTAGTGTAGCTGGGTTTAAAAAAGGTTTGGACAAGTTCCTGGAAGAAAGGTCCATAAACCATTATTAAGAAGGTACCCAGGATATCAATGCTTGAACCAATACAAGCATTGTGGAACCTGTGTCCCTTGGGGAAACTGCTAGGTACATATGACCTAGATTGGCCACTGTTGGAAACAGAATACTAGGCTTGATGGACCTTGGTCTGACCCAGTATGGCATATCTTATGTTCTTATTTTAAGTCCCTCAGGTACATGCCCATGTACAGCTGGTATGCCTGGATCCAACAAGTCAGCATTGAACCCTGGAAGCACTTCCTGCCGAGGGCAACCAAGTTGCGGGCCTCCCTGCCGGGAGGCACTGAGGAGTTCGTCTTCTAGCTCTTCAGCCTGCGCATGGCCAATTCCACAACCATGGAGTTGTGCGGCAGTTGCGACTTTTGAAACCCAGGGCTCCGGCGGAATCGATACATCTAGTCGAGCCGTTTGCTGATTGCCGGCACCAATGCCGGTGTTTCCCACATGCGGAGCATCAGTCATTCCAGGATCGGAGGCACGGGTATAGTAATGGCCTCCCGAGGGGGGGGGGCCTCCTCGGACTCTGTGGGGAACGCCAAAGCCTTGGACAAATCTCTCACGAAGTCCAAGAACCTCATGTCCTCTGGTGGGGACATTCTCCGAGACTCGGACACCGGGGAATCGAAAGGGACATCTCCTATCTTTTTCCTGGGTGGTGGTTCCTAATGTGGAACCTTGTATCGTGTAACCATAGTTTGGGTTGTTCCTGATCCACAATAGTACACTGCCTCCTATCCCATGACTCTTTAGTTTTGCCAAAAGTCTCTGATGAGGAACCTTGTCAAAGGCTTTCTGAAAGTCCAGATACACAATATCAACCGACTCACCTTTGTCCACCTGATTATTCACTCCTTCAAAGGGACAACAGGCCAAACAAAGCTGGTGATACAAAGTGCTCATAAGCCCTGAAGACTACAGTGCTGAAAGCTACAGTGATTAATGAAACAAAGGGAATGGCAGGGTGTAGTAAGAATGACTCAACACTAGCAAGAATAAAAGTCATTAATATGCTAATAAGGGTGGATCCCAGGGAAAGAGCCTTTGCCCCAAAGGAAAGAGGCCTCTACAGACTTTTGCAGATGGCCCTCCTTTGCCCCAAAGGAAAGAGGCCTCTGCAGACTTCTGCAGATGGCCCTACAACCTTTTACAGACAGTACAGCAACTTTTGCACACGGAACAAAACTTTTGTGCAAAGGTTGCTGGACATTTGCTACAGAGGGTATATAAGACAGCAACTATAGAGAATCAGACGGGCAGCCTTCCCTCTCCCCATCAGGTGGTGGGGAATGTTGCCTGCACTCAGATCCCTCAGACAGACACTTGTTTATCTGTGCTTGCAGCTTTTTGCTTGTACCAAATAAAGGGTTTTGCTGACAAGTGACTGTGATCTGAGTTCTGTTTATTTTCCTGGTGTACAGCTCCCGTGAGCCCAGGCAATTGGTAATATTGGTGATATTTGGGGAACTTAGTGGGGAAACCAGGCCCACAATTTGTGCCGAAACCCGGGATTCCTGACTTTTAGAACTCCTAAATTTTTTCTAAATTGCCCAAGGATTCCTCTGACTGCAGTTTTGGCTTGCCTGCATTTTTGTCAGAGAGGATACCTCCTGTTTTAAATTGTGTAAAAAACAGGAGATGTGGATACCATCCTAATAGAGGATGAGGATTCCTTTTGCTGGTTCAAAAGATGAGGATTCCTTCTGCCAGTCCAGAAGATGAGGATTCCTCCTGCCGGGTTCAGGAGATGAGAATACCGCCCTGAGGGACAAAGAGAGCTCTGTGGATACCCTACAGTGGTGAGTATTGCTGCATTACCTGCCTACAAACAAGGACAGAAGACTTACCCAGGTTCGTTTGGTGGGTGAGTACCAAATTTACACACATGCATATGTATTTTATGTAACTAATGTTGTTTTGTTGTGTAGAAAATTGTTAGAGTGTCTCTGTGTTTAGTTGTAATATTAGGGAAAGAAAGTTTGAAAGTTTGCCCAGACATTAGGTCTTTATATCTCCAGAATTGATTGGTGTATGCGTGAGACTGTACGTACCATTGTGTGTGAAGCGATTGTGTGTCCCTATCCATGGTTCCATACTCCCGCGAGGGGGACGGCTGGGTTTGGACAAAGCGTAAGGATTGCGTGTCTGTATGAGTCCTGGATTTGTAACTTCACACCTCTGTAGATAAAGAGGTTTGATTCTCCATCTATAAAAGCGAAGTTACCTGCACCTCTGTAGATAAAGAGGTTTGATACTCTATCGGTAAAAGGCAAAGTTATTAACAAATCACCCCTATGTCCCCAAACAGTGAAAAACACCAGGTCTACACAGACTATAGGAAGAGGGACAGTTTAGAAAATGTTTAAAAAAAAGAAATCCAAGAAGGGGGTAGATAATGAAAAAAAGGACTGAGTCCGGCCCCAACCCCATAGTTTCTCCTCTAACCTCTGTAAATAAAGAGGAAAGGAACTGTTCCCAGTAAATAAAAGGGGAATAGGGGGACTCTCCTGTAGATAAAGGGGAGCAGGGTTTACTGTATATAGACTGTTGTACTAGTATAGAAGTGAAGGAAGACAATTGTTTTATTTAATGCATATCCAGTTTCATTACTATGTTTCATGCATAATCAATAGTCAAAGAACCAAATTTTGATCATACCTCTCAGCAGTAAGTAAGGGGTAGTTGAAACTGCTGAGATAGGGGTACTTGAAACTGTTGAGACAGTTTGCATAACTACAGAAAGATACTGGGAATGAAACTGGGAGTGAAACTGTTTGCATAACTACAGAAAGATACTGGGAGATCAGGGAGGAGTTCTTCTTCTAGCAGATGAATGGAGACCCATTAGAGAGGACAAAAAGACAATTCACCTAGGAGTCTTTCTCCTAGCAAACAAATGGAAATCCATTAAAGAGGACAAAAAGAACAATTCACCTAGCCTCCAAACAATCCTCTTGTCATCAATTTTAATTGTAGAATTTTGAGCTTCTAAAGCCATGGGGGGTGTCTCCCTTGAGCATCCTCAGATGTCTGACCAGCAACTTGATTGTGTAAGGCTGGGAGCAAACAAAGGCTGGAGAAGGACTGGTCACATAACTATTAGCAAAGATGTATGGGGTGGAGAATATCTGTAGAGCAAAGCTCATGTGCGAGAACTAGCTGCAACACATTTGTTGCAGCCTGTGGAAAAAGAGAGAAAATCCTTATAAGATTATGAAGAAATGAAGACTTTTTTACTTGTCTTTTTAAGGTCCCTGGTTTTCCCAAGCTGTTGTTAAAGAATGTTGCTTTTTAGAACTACCCAAGGGAGAGGGTTTAGTGAAATTTTCAAGAAAACCTCCTTATTCCAATCAGATAAGCTGCTATACTTAAAGACTAATAGTCTTGTGTTTAAATGTTTTAATCTACAGTAAATATTGTTTTTCTTTCATTGCTGGCTGTTCATTGCCAAATGCCCCTGGATGCTAGATCAAACAAACAAGGCATGAAACTAAGGAAATTGTTTCTGTTTTCCTTTGACCTTCAAAGTAGAGGTTAAGAGCTCTGACAGGACAATGGGGCATTCTGAGCCAGTAGTTACCAGATTATAACTTAAAAATGATTTAAATCCTGAGTGAATAAAAAAGGTAATCCAGCTTGAATTTTATCTCTGGTACATATATTTGGTTTTGACTGCATATACAAAATTAAAAGTTAAAAGGGATTTTATATACTGTGGCAAGCACCTCATAGAGGGTTTTCAGATCAGTTTGATGCCAGTCTCAGGTATTATTAGGTTTTAAATTAAATGTGAAAAAGTACATTTTGTTTAAAAATATATATAAAAGGCGAGTGTTTGCATTTCAGATATCCACCAACCTTTTCATGCAAAAGTATCAGTCTCACCATTTGAATGCCTGTTTTCTGAACTGTAAGATTTAAGGTAATTACTTTGCATTGTTAAGCTCAGTGCTGATGACTGCTGAACAGGACAGTAACACCAAAGGTGCCAATTACACCAGAAAATATGGAAATATTTGTAAAATTATTTACAAATATAACGATAACATTAACTTGAGTTGATTGGACAAAACCAAATCTTGTTTGTCAGCAATGATCCAGGAGAGGTTTGAGAAAAAGAATGAGAGAAAGAAACAATACTAAATTTTAACAATTGTGTGATGTTCTTAGCAGCCTTGCCAAATAAGGATACATTAGTATGGTATAAAAAACATGAAAAGGACTAATGTATGTAGTTGGTGGAATGATGCAGGTGATGAAGGAGTGTTGTGAGGGATGAAGTGGGATATTAAGAGGAAGGACTTTGATGGACAGTAAACTGATGAAGGTAATTTAATAATGTGAAGTGATGTATCTGGCTAATGAATATGTAAACAAAAAAAATTATGAATAGCACTTTATTCAACTATGCCGTCTCCAGAATCTTCAATTTAGGAAGTCATCTAAGCCCCAACACATACTCAACAATTAGAAATAGACACCTGGAGACAGGCTAGGTGCACCTTGCACCCTGATGAGCTTTGGAAAACCCACACTGGCCATGTGGTACTTCCAGATGCTTTTTTTTTTTTGCCTCCTTTTGCCTCTGTATGTCCTGGCCAGGCATGCATGGGCAAAAGGGGATGATTTGATGACAAATTCTCACAAAATTGGTATAATTCTACAAATTCACACAGAATTGGCATAATTCTAAAACTTGCCAAAATTGCAGAACACGTGTGTGAACTTGTCTGATCTGTAAACATGTAAAGATCAGTCAAGGGCATAATGGAATATTTCCTATCAGCAAATGAATCTCCAGTGATAAAGAGACAAGGAGTTTATCAAACTGAGAGACATAGTTGACACCATACGAGATAGTTATGATCTTAAGTAAATATGGATGAAATTAAGTTTATCTCATTGTGAAATCTAATCTAGCATATTTAGTCTTTTCATTCAATATTGGTGCTGCTCCTCTGGAAAAAAAAGCCTGGAGCCATGTCACCAATTGCAATCCAGAGATTCCAACAGAGATAATTGGCCAGAATCCAGATGGAACAGACCATCCCAAGAACTCCGGACTACACAAAGCAGAAATATGTGAAGGAGTCCCTATCTGGATCAGTGTGTCACATTGAAAAAGGGCCAAGATATCCGCCTATGAGAATGAGAGGTTCAACTTTTGAGGGCAGCCGAACTTGGACTTCGGAGAGGGGTGAAGCACCCTATGAGGTCCTGAGGAACTGTGAGAGGCAGGACCAAATTGTCTGAGAATGGACTATTGGACTGATTGGGGGCTTTTGTGAATGATTGTATTGTCATCCTTTTATTATTGTTTTCTTAGAAAGTAACTGAAATCTACAAGCCATTTGGGCTTCAGCAATTGCAATACCCACACCAGCTCACGTTTTGCTGTACTATTCTCAGAGTTTTCTTTATCACATTATTAAGCACTGCTGCTTTTGACATACTTTCATGTTATGTGTTTTCAATATTATTGGGTTGCTGCAAGAAAATGATATTACAACGTATCAATACAATGTATGTTGTCTCTAGAGAGCATTATGAAAAGTTGCCCTTTGATGACCCCTCTCTGTCTCAAATGGTTGTTGTCCATGCCCCTTAGTGGGATTACCTTTGCCCCATACACAAGAAAAGAAAAAGAAAAATTGGAGAATGAAGGGAAATTGGCTGATAGGTATGTCTAGTATGGCTACATCCTTGCCTGAGGCTGTAATACATTATGATGGCATGGAAAAAAAACATGTGGGCTAAGAAAATGAGTACCCAGAGCCCAGCACAACAAGAGTAAAGCCAGAGGGAACCATACCCTGAGCAGAAGTGCACAGAGAATGGACCCAGGTAAGAAAAGACAAGTGCATAGAAAATGGACCCAGCTAAGAAAAGCTAAGAAAAGACAGGTCAGGCCTGAACAAGTTGAACAAGCCTGAGAAAGTTGGGAAAGCCTGGACAAGTTAAACAGGCCAAACAAAGCTGGTGATACAAAGTGCTCATAAGCCTTGAAGACTACAGTGCCGAAAGCTACAGTGATTAATGAAACAAAGGGAATGGCAGGGTGTAGTCAGAATGACTCAACACTAGCAAGAATAAAAGCCATTAATATGCTAATAAGGGTGGATCCCAGGGAAAAAGCCTTTGCCCCAAAGGAAAGAGGCCTCTGCAGACTTCTGCAGATGGCCCTACAACCTTTTACAGACAGTACAGCAACTTTTGCACACGGAACAAAACTTTTGTGCAGAGGTTGCTGGACATTTGCTACAGAGGGTATATAAGACAGCAACTATAGAGAATCAGATGGGCAGCCTTCCCTCTCCCCATCAGGGGGTGGGGAACGTTGCCTGCACTCAGATCCCTCAGACAGACACTTGTATATCTGTGCTTGCAGCTTTTTGCTTGTACCAAATAAAGGGTTTTGCTGACAAGTGACTGTGATCTTGTAGCAGCTGATAAGCATGCAATAAATAATAACAGGAGTCAGTTCAAAGATCCAAGCCAATTTATTGTGCACATGGCTCAGTTAGTCAAAGCTTCAAAAAGGACTGAGCAATGGAGAACAGGAACAACTTCCTTATATACAAGATTCACAGTTTGATACAGGCAAACGTTCTATTGGTCCCAACGCCCCCTGCATCTATCCAATCGGGGACCCTCTCTGGGCCTAACACCCTGTTCCCCCTTCTCAGGCTATTCTAACAAAGGCTCAGTTTCTAGACATAAACACATCCCTACTACAAGGTCAAAAGCAGTTTAGAGTAGTTTAAGGCAGATCCTCAGACCTTCACTGACTCTGATCTTTCTCAGCACTACTATTTCTAAGTGGGGGTGGGGACTCAGACCTAGCTTGCAGGCCTCTCATACATGTACCGGCTATTATATAGGCCATAGCCTACCACATTCCCCCCTTTGATTATTCTCACCTGCTAGTGAGAAAGGGTGAGAATTAAATCACATATTATACTTGCGTAAAAGCATCATTTTGGGGTATAGGGTAATATTTCCACATAGCTAAAACATTTGTAGCTGCCTTCCGTTCTACGGTGCTATCAATGGCTGCTGACTCTACTCGACTGTGATGAATTCAGGGTTCGAGTTCAGCAACTTTAACTGCTGTTGGGGTTAATAAGATGACAATATAAGGTCCCTTCCAATGCGGTATCAACGGTGTCTTTCTCCACTCTTTGATCCACACCAAGACTCCAGGCTTGAGAGGATGCAGGGGTTCTGTTAAATGGATGGGCAGCTGATCTTGTACCCACGTATGAAGACTCTTCAAAACAGAACTTAGTAGGGGCTAAGCATATCCTAAGAAAGGCTATAGAAAGAACTCAGAACTGGGGCCACTTCAGGTGAACCTCTTGACAAAGATTAGATAACTGGGATTCCAGGGTTCTATTCATACGGTCTACTCTTCCTAAATTCTGAGGTCTGTAGGCAGTATGCATCTGATAATGTCAATATCTCGGGATCATACTTACTGGACTTGCTTCCTGAGGTTATCAACCCTCATTCTTTGTACAGGGCCCCATGTGCATGCAAGGTTGTAAGGGCATACTTGGAATCTGTGTACACATTTAGACAGAGCCCTTCTCCTATTGGCAGTGCTCTAGTAAGAGCTATCAGTTCAGCTTTCTGTGCTGAAGTTCCTGGGGCCAGAGCTGTGGACTCAACTACCAGATCCAGGGTCACCACTGCATATCCGGCACAACAATGTCCATTAATGATGATAAGACTGCTTCCATCTACAAAGAAAGTCCGTTTAGGGTTCTCCAAAGGAACATCAGTCAAATCCGGGCGGCTTGAGAATATAGTGTCCATAGTTTCTAGACAGTCATGATCAGGGTGGTTCAAGACCAACTGGTAACAGCGTAACAGGATTCAAAGCTTGACTGACCTTCAGTTGTATGTGGGAGCTATCACACAACATGCTCTGATACTTCAACATCCGTGAATGCGTGAGCCAAAAACTTCCTTTGTGTTCCGTAAGGGTCAGAACAGAATGTGGTACAGTAACTTGAAGATTCTGTCTCAAAGTGAGCTTGTCTGCTTTGCTCACTAGGAGGGCTGTAGCTACAACAGCTCTCAAACAAGGGGGCCAGCCTTTTGCAACTACATCCAATTGTTTTGACAGATAGGCTACTGGCCGTTGCCAAGATCCAAGAGATTGAGTCAACACTCCTAGAACATTTCCTTGTGACTCATTAACATAGAGACTGAAAGGTTTTCTGGACATCTGGTAGACCCAGAGCTGGTAATAACATCAGAGCGGCTGCATCCTGTTCAGGTCCCCATTCCAATGGAGACTCTTCCAAACCTGTGGTAGCTTGATACAAGGGTTTTGCTAGCAGCGCAAAATTGGGGATCCATATACGACAGTACCTCGCGGCACCCAAGAAGGCTCTCACTTGCCTCCTGGTGGTTGGAGCAGGAATACTGCATACAGCTTCTTGGCGTTCTGGTCCCAGGCGTCGAATTCCGCTGGACAACTGGAATCCCAGATATTTAACTTGTTTGACATAATCGCTCTTGAGACTTTGTATCCAGCCTCATTAAAAAGGTGCAAGAGTTCACTGGTGGCTTGTAGATATTCGCTTTCTGAATTTGTGGCTATGAGCAGGTCGTCCATATACTGAAGAAGAACCCTGTGTCCTAGGTTCACTGAGTAGCTTGAGAGATCTTGATTTAAGCAGCACTGAAGAGAGTAGGTGAATTCTTAAATCCTTGGGGTAATCGAGTCCAGGTGAGTTGGCCCTGCCTTCCTGTTGTGGGGTCTTGCTATTCAAAAGCAAATAAAAGTTGACTGGTGGGGGCCAGGTGTATACAGAAAAAGGCATCTTTCAGGTCCAGGACAGTGAATTGAGTAGCCTCAGCGGGGATCAGTCCCATGAGAGTATAAGGATTTGATACCACTGGGTGTATAGTTTCAGCTGCAGCATTCACTCGCCTCAGATCTTGTACTGGGCGGTAATCCCCTGTCCCAGGTTCCTTGACTGGGAGAAGGGGGGGTGTTCCAAGGTGAATGGCATTCCTTGAGTAGTCCATACTTCAGCAGTTTCATTAAATGGCAGTGGATACCTTCAATGGCTGGTCGGGAAGAGGATACTGCTTCACATGCACTGGTTCCGCTCCTGGCTTGGGGTTGACGATGACAGGGGCTATGTTCTTCGCTAGGCCAGGTGGATTATCTTCTGCCCATACTTCAGGTGGGGCTAAAAGGTTAGGAGGTATACAGGAACTAGCTGGCTTGATTGGAGATGCACTATAGAACCGCTACTCTTCTTCTCGGGGAACAGTCAGCACCATCAATCCAGCAGGCTTTGGGTTCACAGTCATTTGCATTTCTCCCCCTTCAGCAAAGGATATCTGTGCCTGGAGCTTTGCAAGCAGATCTCGGCCCAAAAGTGGAATAGGGCATTCAGGCATATACAAGAATTGGTGCGTTATTTTCTGTCCCCCTAGTTCACACATACGGTTCTGCAAGAAAGGCTTTGTGGCCTTAGCCCCAGTAGCTCTGACAATGGTGATGCATCGAGAAAACAAAGGAGCTACTGGCTTTAGTATTCTGCTCCTGTATCCCCCATAAAGTCCATATATTGGTCCCCTATTTTTAGACTGACCATAGGCTCCTGGGGACCCAGGGAAAACTTGGAGCCCAGTCTGGCCTAGTCTTCATCCATGCTGTAGCCCTCTTCGGCTGCCACTCACTCTATAGCTGCTTCCCTCCCTTGCTGGAACACTGTGCTCGGTTTATTCTTCATGACTCTAAAATCAACCTCCTGTTCTCCAAATGCTCCCTCCTCCCTTCCTGGGGGTGGAGTCAAGATGCGGGCATTCACTTCTCTAATGTCCTTCTTCTCTGCAATGAGCGCACTGATTCGCACCCAGTGGGGGCCGATCATTTTCACGACTCCTTCCACTTCCTCTGCTCCTCCGATTAGGAAAACCTCCTCCACATCATTCAACTAAAGTATCAGCAAAAAGATCTGCTTTCTTCTTCATTGTACATTAACTTTCTCTGTCACGTTCAATTTCACGATTCACATAATTTCTGAGCAACTTCCATTAACTGGGCTGTATTCATACCCGCAAATCCATTCATTTTCTGTAATTTTCGTCTTATATCTCTCTGGGACTGACTGACAAAAGCTGCATTTACCATACACAAATTCTCCTGGGCTGTTGGATTGCATGGGGTATATAGTGGGGGCTGCTTGCACTATTCGGATCCCACTTGAGGCCATCAAAGCTGATGGGTCTGCATAATACTGTTCATTAGTTCAATAAAATCCTAAGGCTTCTCAGTGTAGGAGGCATAATGCATCCTTTAGTTCAGTAAACAAGGCTGGTTGGCTGGCTTTCGGTATTAACGTGACCATTGTGCTTCTGAAGGTATACGACAATCGGGACTGTCTGGGTTCCACTTCACATTCTCGGGTGCTGGCTGTGAGTGACCCTGAACTGGCAAATGAATCCCTGCTTGTAGTGTCATCGGTGGACTGCGGCCCACTCGGAGTGCTTTAAACTGAGCCGGGGCTTCCAGTCAAGAGGGGGTGCATGTCCTCCTGCTGCGGAGGTGGCTGGTGAACTACTTGGGGTACATCTGCAAGGAGGTGTCCCCCCCTGCCCTAGGCTCTGCCCGAGGTGGTGGCAGAGCTGAGGGGACTGGCCTATAAAGATACTGGGACGGACAGAGTGGAATGTCTGGAGATTCTGGGGCAGAATAAACAGGCAGCTTTGTTTTTCTTCTCAGACTTCCAGGCACCCTCCCCTTGTGGCTGCTACTAATCTCCTACACTGTTTCTCATAGCAACGCTGTATCCAGGAGGGCATTTTCCCTCTCAAACATTTAACCAGTCTATGTAGGGGAACTCCCTTTCACAGAGCATTTCTAATAGGGACGGAGACATTTTAAGTCCGTAGTCTCCAGCAAATCCCTTGCTAAAATTCCTAGTCATACATTTCAACAAAATCTGACCCCCCCTGCCCCCCCCCCCATGGTGACGTACTTGACAACAGACAGAGGGGGCAGTCAGTCAGGCTGCATTTTCCTGTAGACTAAACATAATGGATGTGTGTGCTCATTCTAAATAGGAACAATTTAGATAAAGTCCTTAAAATATAAAACTATTATTTTGCAACATGTTATAACAACAATCCCAATAGAAAGAACTATGGCTCTTAACATGATGGCCACATATCTATTACATATGACTGGAATAAAAATACTTGGCATGGTAACTAACTGCCAGCCGTAATCAGCACATAAGCTGAACAATGTCTCTGCAGAAGAAATTACTTTACATCATACAGTTCAGAAAGCAGACATTACATTCCCTCAGGATTTAAACCATTTTCAAGTCGCGATCTGGTACTACTGGCTCGGGATGCTTCATAGTCCTGTCAGGGTTCTTAACCTCTACTTCAAAGGTCAAAGGAAAAACAGAAGCAGTTTCTCTATCATTTCTGTTTGAACCATTACAGTGCTTGCTGAAGATTTGAACATAAAAAGACATAAGACAAGGCTAAGCCCACAAATGCATTATACCTACAGAAATCCTTCTCACTTGGTCCGAACAAGAACAGTTAAGGAACTCGAACGGGGTTAATAATTCTGACTAAACATTCTTATTAAATGATATATAATACATGACCATAGCAGAAGGAACATCACTATTAGAACATATTGAATAAAACAGGTACAATTTTCCTGAAATAAGCACAAATTCCCTTACTTGGTTTGCAGCTTGTCGTGCTGTGAGGGCTTGCGTGCATCAGTGATGCTGAGAGCTAAACTATCGGTAGTTTAACTACTGGCAGGGTCTCCCAAGATGGACAGGTCTCAGCTGAGGTGCCAGACCAAGACAAACCACCCATCTGGGCAGCAGCAGAATGGGATAGTGTTGATGGCAGAGGATCACATTTTTGTGACAACGGCAACAACACCAAACTTAAACTGCACAGAAGAAAGGCCCGGCAATCTACTTCTGTATCTTGCCATGAAAACCCAATGGATAGTTACAACAAAACAAATTGTGCTATGGTGCTGGAAGATGAGACCCCCAGGTCGGAAGGCACTTAACTAGCTACTGGGGAAGAGCTGAAGACTTTTCAGAGTAAAGCCAGCATTTATGATGTGGTTGGATCAAAGCCCGAGCGGGAAGTCTGACTGCTGATGTAGCTGCGCATGAAATGAGAGTCAGAAGCTGTAAAGATGTCTTACACATTGGAACATGGAACGTACGAAGCATGAACCAAGGGAAGTTGGAGGTGGTCAAGAATGAAATGGAACGTGTACAACTTGATCTGATGGGTGTCAGCGAACTGAAATGGACTGGCATCGGGCACTTTGCATCAGATGACCACATGGTCTACTATGCTGGAAATGAAAGACAAAGAAGAAATGGTGTTGCATTTATAATAAAGAAGAAACTTGCAAGAACTGTAATGAAATACAATGCAGTCAGCGAACGCTTAATCTCTATTCGTCTACGAGGATTGCCTATCAACACAACTATAATTCAAGTATATGCCCCAACAACAGCTGCAGAAGAGAATGAAATTGAAGAGTTCTATGAACAAGTACAAGCTGAAATTGACAGAACATGCAAACAGGATATCCTGATAGTCATGGGTGACTGGAATGCAAAAGTTGGCAACAAAGAAGAAGGCAAAGTAGTTGGAAAATATGGACTTGGCAACAGAAATGAAGCTGGAGAAAGACTGATAGAATTCTGCAAGACCAATGATCTATTCATCTCAAACACCTTCTTCCAGCAACACAAGCGGCGATTGTACACATGGACTTCACCCAATGGATTGTATAAAAATCAAATTGACTACATCTGTGGAAGTCAATGATGGAAAAGCTCTATAACATCAACAAAGACAAAACCTGGAGCTGACTGTGGTACAGATCATCAACTACTAGTATGCAAACTCAAGCTAAAGTTGAAAAAGAGCAAACCACTCATGAATGCAGCAAAATATGATCTTGAGAATATACCACTGGAATTTAAAGACTGCCTCCAAAATCGATTTGCTGCTTTAGATACAAATGACAGAGCTCCGGAAGAGTTATGGAATGACATCAAGAAGGTTGTGTTGGAAGAAAGCGAGAAGTCTCTACAAAAAGTGAAAAAGCAAAAACGGCCAAAATGGATGACGGAAGAAACTGAAAATTGCCCAGAAACGCAGAGAAGCTAAAGCCAGAAGAGAAAGAAAGACAATCGCAGAACTCAACAGAGATTTCCAACGTGCAGCAAGACAGGACAAGGAAAAGTACTACAATGACGCATGCAAGGAAATAGAAGCAGAAACTATTAGAGGAAGAACAAGATCGGCTTTCCTAAAGCTACGAGAATTAAAGAAAAAGTTCCAGCCACGAATTGGAATGTTACAAGATGCTCAAGGTTCTATGTTGAATGATGCTGAGAAGATCAAGAAAAGGTGGCAGGAATATACAGCGTTTTTATATGATAAAGATCAAGTGGACCAACAGCCGTTTCAACCTGTACCTTATGATCGGGAACCATTGGTGATGAAGGAAGAAGTTGAAGCAGCATTGAAAGCCTTATCAAAGAACAAAGCACCAGGCATTGATGGCATTCCTATAGAAGTATTGCAGCAATCTGATGCAGCTGTTACCATACTTACAAGGCTCTGCCAAGAAATATGGAAGACAACATCATGGCCAACTGACTGGAAAAGATCTGTGTTTATACCAATACTAAAGAAAGGTGATCCAACTGACTGTGGAAATTATCGAACAATCGCTCTGATCCCACATGCCAGCAAGATTCTACTGAAGATTATTCAAAAGAGACTACAACCATACCTGGAACAAGAACTACCTGAAGTGCAAGCAGGGTTCAGGAAAGGGCGAGGAACGAAAGACATCATTGCAGATGTGAGATGGATCCTTGAAAAGACTAAAGAATACCAAAAGGATATCTATTTGTGCTTTATCGACTATAGCAAGGCTTTTGACTGTGTAAACCATGAGAAACTCTGGGCCACATTAAGAAGCATGGGTATACCAGAACACCTGATCGTTCTCTTGCACAATCTGTACATTGATCAAGAAGCAACAGTTCGAACGGAACAAGGAGAAACAGAATGGTTTAAAATAAGCAAAGGTGTAAGACAAGGCTGCATACTTTCCCCCTATCTGTTTAATTTATATGCAGAACAAATCATCAGAGAAGCAGGATTGTATGAAGACAAGAGAGGTGTGAAGATTGGTGGAAGACTCATCAACAACCTTCGCTATGCTGATGATACTACATTACTGGCTGAAAGTGAAGATGATCTGAAACATTTGCTTCTTACAATCAAAGAACATAGTCTCAAAATGGGCCTGCACTTTAATGTAAAGAAGACAAAGATCATGACAACTGGCATAATCAACAGGTTCATCGTTGAAGGAGAAGAAATTGAAATTGTGAACAACTTTAACCTACTTGGATCAACTATCAATAAAGAAGCAACAAGCAGTCAAGAAATCAAACGACGCATTGCTCTTGGCAGAATGGCTATGAAAGACCTAGATAAGATTCTCAAGAGCAGAGATGTCTCTCTCCATACAAAGATTCGACTTGTTCAAGCCATGGTATTTTCAATAACATCATATGGATGTGAAAGCTGGACAGTGAAAAAGACAGACAGGAAGAAAATTGATGTCTTTGAATTATGGTGCTGGCGGCAAATACTGTGTATACCATGGACTGCCCGAAGAACAAACCAGTCGGTACTAGAGGAGATCAAACCTAAGCTTTCTTTAGAAGCTCAGATGACAAGACTTCGACTTTCATACATACTTTGGACACATCATGCGAAGAGAGAGATCATTAGAGAAAGACATCATGCTTGGCAAGATAGAAGGTCAACGCAAAAGAGGAAGACCAGCAATGAGATGGATCGATACAATAACAGCAGCTATGGGTACCAGTCTGTCAACAGACTGAAGACCGAACACAATTTAGGATAGCTATCCAGAGGGTCGCCATGAGTCGACTCCGACTCGACGGCACTTAACAACAACAAGAAGCATAAATTAACCCAGCTGCAGAACTTTGAAAATAAGCCTTCACAGGGTTAACCGATACTAAACATTCCTTTGTACAGACACGCCCCTTCTCTCTCTGTTGCCTGTCTCATGCTATGCTGAAGAAAAATAAAATCACAGAGGCAGCTGTCTTTGTACGTAGAAGTGACTCCTGAGTTAGTTTGTTGCTTTATTTCTCCTCGTCCATTCTCAGTACCATTTCTCAATTGGTAAACTGTTTCAACAGATAACAAAACCAAATACAAACAACAGACAATAAGGGAGACAAACACCAAACACTTTCTCCTTTTCGCGACCTTGCAATGCACTAGTCAGGAGCCAGCACCTCGCTTGGTCTGTATTCAAGACCTCTCATTCACACACGCAGACATTCAAGACAGAATTAAATCCCAACTTAAATAAATCCCAATAAACAGAATAAATCCCAATAAAACCTGACTGACTGACTGGCTGAGGGGTTGGTGGGTTCAGTCTCTGCTTATACCTTTAAGACTTCTGAGACCTACTAGGACCACCCCGAGAGGTGATCAGACTCTCAAGCGCTTATTCCAGACTCCCGACGGGCTGACAGACTGACTGATTAGCAGAAAATTGCTACTCACCGGATACGGTTCCTGATATCAAACCAGTACATGGGTTGGATCCTGGACTCCCCTCGGGTTCGGAGGTGTTGGCCAGCCAGAACCAGCAACCTGCGGAGGCAAGGAGGAGTCCCCCGATACAAAAGGAGCGGGCGGCACCAAAGGCTCCCCTGCGATCAGTCACGTGCGGCACCAGCCGGACCAAACCTCTTGAGGCGAGAAGTCGTGGTATAATCACTTGCATACCATCCCCCGCTCGCACATTCCCGCCCAACACACCAAGAATATGTAGCAGCTGATAAGCATGCAATAAATAATACCAGGAGTCAGTTCAAAGATCCAAGCCAATTTATTGTGCACATGGCTCAGTTAGTCAAAGCTTCAAAAAGGACTGAGCAATGGAGAACAGGAACAACTTAGAAACATAGAAACATAGAAACATGATGACAGAAAAAGACCACACGGCCCATCTAGTCTGTCCTTATATACAAGATTCACAGTTTGATACAAGCAAACTTTCTATTGGTCCTAACGCCCCCTGCATCTATCCAATCGGGGACCCTCTCTGGGCCTAACACCCTGTTCCCCCTTCTCAGGCTATTCTAACAAAGGCTCAGTTTCTAGACATAAACACATCCCTACTACAAGGTCAAAAGCAGTTTAGAGCGGTTTAAGGCAGATCCTCAGACCTTCATTGACTCTGATCTTTCTCAGCACTACTATTTCTAAGTGGGGGTGGGGACTCAGACCTAGCTTGCAGGCCTCTCATACATGTACCGGCTATTATATAGGCCATAGCCTACCACATTCTGAGTTCCGTTTATTTTCCTGGTGTACGGCTCCCATGTGCCCAGGCAATTGGTAATATTGGTGATATTTGGGGAACTTTGTGGGGAAACCAGGCCCACAATTTCAAATTCAGTTTTTTTATGTGCCATCAAGTCAATGATGATTCCTGGCAACCCAGCATCCCCTGGGTTTTCTTGGCAAGGTATGACTGGAAGTAAGTTGCCAGGCCTTTATTCTGAGGCAATGGAAGGTAAAGTGACTTCCCAAGGTCACAAGAAGTGCCAGTGGGAATCAAATACTGTTCTCTTGGGTACTAGGCTGTTGCTCAAACCAGGGTCGGCCTAAGGAATTCTGCCACCATAGGCAGAAACCCAAGTCTCGTCGCCCCCCTAGCTGCAGACACTGACCCCCTCCCCCAGCTACTGCTGATTCTGTCTCAGCAGCCATGGGCAAGAAAGCAACCACTTTTGGAAATACTGCTGCTGCTGCCGCTGCCTGCCTCCCCCTAAACAGAATCTGTGGCAGCTGGGGGGCAGCATGGCCACCCAAGTGTGCCGCTGCCACCATCATCCATGTGTACCGCTGCTGCCGCCCACCCAGGCCAGCCGCCTAGTGGACGGCTGACCCTGGCTCTAACCACTAGGCTACTTCTCCACTCCATTTACATTCATGGGGTTGCTGAATACTTAACACCTTAAATGTAAATGTTAAACCTTCTAAAGATATACATCATAGTGCCTGAATATCTCATCTGTGACTTTTCATGGTAAATTGTGAAAAAATAAATTCAATATATACATCTATAAACTGAAAGAAATCCGTACTGCATTGACTGAAAGTAATCCCTGAAAGGCCTTGCTAGCCTGAACTAGGATGTTTCCTCTTGCTACTCATCATAGAAAAGAAAATCTAATTCTGCCCTCACTTTAGTAACAATGGCACAAATGACCTTCATTACAAGATACTATGTGAGGGAACAAAAACACTAAACATAAAGGTGGGGAGGGAAGGGCACTTGGTTAGGGAACAGATTAGCTTTTCTTTGATATTCATGGTGCTTTGCTCACTCTAGTCCCAAAGTCCCACACCCTTCCTAGTCTTGTTCTCTATAGCTGCCTGAGAGGGGAGGGACTGAAGCAGAAGCAAAGGGCTGTTATTTGCTGTTTGTGATACAGGCAGAGGCTAATAGATTTATCAGGATAAAGTAATGTAGACACCTCACTACTACTACTACTATTACTAACTACTATTACTATTAAACATTTATAAAGCGCTACCTAATGAGAATTCATGTGAACAGAGACTTGATCTTATCTGAGGATTAATTTCTGGAACACCAGTCTTATTCATTAACCCTTCCACTATGAGAAATGCTTTCATCATATCACAGTAGCGTTTTTGAGCTTTGTACTCATTCAATGGGATCCCTGCCATGTAAGGCCTAGGGCAATTACCTCTTCTGCCCTTAGGTAAAAGTGGCCCTGAATACAAATATAAATTTACTTTACTTACCTATATGCATCACACCGATAAAGTGCTTCTAGAAGAGAAGGAATTCTGTACTCCTTGGCCTCCTCGCACAACAAAGACCATTCTCTAAAATTTGCACAAAAAGTCAACAATTTAATAAGCAATTTCTTCATTTGCATGATACTATTCTTTAGTTCACAGTAGATCAATGTTAAATATGTATATATATATATATTCTACAAATAATATTGTTCTGTACTGAACTATTGAGCTCAATTCACCTCCTGTTCTTTTGGAATCTGGATGGCAAATATCTGAGGCCATTCAGAAAATGCTGACCTGCAGCTGGTGGGAAAGGAGATATAAAGTAGTTAGTTACTCACCTGTAGCATGTGTTCTCTGTGGATAGCAGCAAAAGGTCCTCATGCATGGGTGACGTCATTCTGACAGAGCTTGCGCAGGGACACTCCCCAGCTACTAATCAAAGCTTTTGGGAGCTTCCTCTACGCATGTGTGTCATCTTCCTGCCTGTCACCCTGGTGCCATTTTACCTCATTCTGATACTATAGCTATAGTAGAATACTTTTTCCAGGGAAAGTGTGAGGGTTTATGAGGACCTTTTCCTGCTGTCCATGGAGAACACCTGCTATAGGTGAGTAACTACTTTTTCTCCATGGACAAGCAAGAAATAAGCCCTCACATATGGGACTCCCTAGCTACAGCCCACCTTAACAAAGGCAGTTGAGTTTTTCCCAACAGGGACTAACCGGTTTGTTTTTGATGGCAACAGGCCTTTTGAATTTTATCTTTTTTTTTTTTTAAAAGGTAGCCTGAACAGAAAATATTGGGCCTACGGAGCACAGCAACATAGAAATATGACGGCAGAAAAAGACCACATGGCCTATGTAGTCTGCTTTTCCATATCAACCACTACAAGAGTCCCCTTTTGTCTTTTAGAGAGCCTCTGTGTTTGTGCTTGAGGGGGCTGAAGTGGCGTGGAAAAAGAAGAAAAAATTAAATGACACAGAAGGACAAAAAAAAAAGGGAAAAGAGAAAAAATGATAAGTCAGGCAATCACTGATTGAAATCAGAAGAATAGGATGCCCTGCAGGGGAAAAGATTAATTACCAAGTGGAGAAGACCAGACCCCATCCATAGGGCTCCACGGAATAATGAAGGCTGGTTTAAAGGTGAGGTCAGAGAGGCTGTTGTTGCCAGAATAGCATCTTTCAGGAAATGGAAAAAAGAGCCAAACAACAAAACCTGGAAACAACACAAGCACTGGCAAGTCAAATGCAAGGCATTGATAAGGCAGGCAAAGGGAGAATATGAGAAGAAGCTTGCTGCAGAAGCAAAAACGCAAAATACATTTGTAGCAAAAAACCTGTGAGAGAGTCAGTTGGTCCATTAGATGATAGAGGGGTTAAAGGGGCACTAAGAGGCGACAAGGCGATAGCAGAGAGACCGAATGAATTCTTTGCTTCAGTCTTTACTGAGGAAGATGTAGGGATGTTACCCATGACTGAAGTGGTATTTAAAGGTGTGGAAGAATCAAAGGAAATATTGATACATTGAGAAGATGTATTACAACTATTAGATAAACTGAAGAGCAGCAAATCACCTGGGCCGGATGGTATACATCCAAGGGTGTTGAAAGAACTGAAATATGCGATTGCAGACCTTCTATTAGTAATCTGTGAATTTTCATTAAAATCATCTGTAATACCTGAAGATTGGAGGATCGCCAATGTAACGCCAATTTTTAAAAAGGGTTCCAGGGGTGATCTGGGAAACTACAGACCGGTAAGCCTGACGTCAGTACCGGAAAAATGGTAGAAACCATCATAAAGAATAAAATTACTCAGCATGTAGATAGTCATGGCCATATGGGAGACAGCCAACATAGCTTTAGATAAGGAAGATCTTGTTTTACTAATCTGTTATGTTTTTTTGAAGGTGTGAATAAACAGGTGGACAAAGGTGAGTTGGTTAATATAGTATATCTGGACTTTCAGAAAGCCTTTGACAAGGTCCCTCATCAGAGACTTTTGGCAAAACTAAAGAGTCATGGGATAGGAGGCAGTGTACTATTGTGGATCAGGAACTGGTTAAAAGATAGAAAGCAGAGGGTAGGGCTAAATGGCCAATTTTCCCAATGGAGAAAGGTGAATAGTGGTGTACCCCTGGGATCTGTGCTGGGTCTGCTGCTTTTTGAAATATTCATAAATGACCTGGAAAGGGGAATAACGAGTGAGGTTATCAAATTTGCAGATGACACAAAACTATTTAAAGTTGTTAAACCCAAGAGGATTGTGGAAAATTGCAAGAGGATCTTGATAAATTGGAAGACTGGGCATCAAAATGGCAGATGAAATTTAATGTGGACAAGTGCAAAGTTATGCACCTAGGGAAGAACAACCCAAACTATGGTTACACGATGCAAGGTTCCACATTAGGAACCACCACCCAGGAAAAAGATTTAGGCGTCATTGTGGATAACATGTTAAAACCCTCGGCCCAGTGTGCAGCGGTGGCCAAGAGAGCAAATAGAATGCTAGATATCATAAGGAAAGGAATGGAAAATAAAACAAAAGATATTATAATGCCTCTATATCGTTCCATGGTGAGACCGCACCTTGAATATTGTGTGCAATTCTGGTCGCCGTATCTTAAAAAGGATATAGCGTTATTAGAAAAGGTTCAGAGAAGAGCCACCAAAATGGTAAAGGGGATCGAAGGATACTCCTATGAAGAAAGAGTAAAAAAGGTTAGGGCTCTTTAACCTGGAAAAGAGACGGCTGAGGGGAGATATGATAAAAGTCTATAAATTAATGAACAGAGTGGAACGGGTAAATGTAGATCGATTGTTTACCTTATCAGAATATAGAAAGACTAGGGGACATGCAATGAAGCTACAGGGTAAACTATTTAAGACTAATAAAAGAAATATTTTTTCACTCAACGTGTAATCAAACTCTGGAATTTGTTACAGCAGGATGTAGTAAAGGCTGTTAGTGTAGCTGGGTTTAAAAAAAAGGTTTGGACAAGTTCCTGGAGGAAAGGTCCATAAACCATTATTAAGAAGGAACCCAGGATATCAATGCTTGACCCAGTACAAGCATTGTGGAACCTGTGTCTTTTGGGGAAACTGCTAGGTACGTATGACCTAGATTGGCCACTGTTGGAAACAGGATATTGGGCTTGATGGACCTTGGTCTGACCCAGTATGGCATATCTTATGTTCTTATGGTTTAAGTTGGCACCATGGCAGCAAGTGGGAAGGAGACGCACAGGCACAGTGGAGCTTCCCAAAAGCTTCTAATAGGAGCTGGGGAGTATTCCTGCGTGGTCTCCATCAGAAGACATCACCCATACATCAGGACTCATTCGTTATGAAGCATATGAGGACAGACTTAAAGATCTTAATATGTAGAGGAAAGGCAGAATAGGGGAGATATGACAGAGACATTTAAATACCTCTGTGGCATAAATGCACAGAAGCTCTGCTATGAAGGGACATAGGATGAGAGTGAAAGGAGATAGACTCAGGAGTAATATGCGGAAATATTTCTTTACGGAAAGAGTGGTAGATGCATGGAATAGTCTCCTAGTAGAGATGGTGAACATGAGGATAGTATCTGAATTCAAAAAGCACAGTTACTTACCTGTAACAGGTGATCTCAGGGAACAGCAGGAATTAGTCTTCACATGTGGGTACGTCGGCGCCTACGGAGCCCGCACAGGAATGCTCCCCAGCATCCAATCAGAAAGCCTTTGGGAGCATCCCTCGCGCCTGCGCGGTGACTTCCCGCCTTTCCCACTGCCTCTCCCCAGTTGAGTTTCATAGCTGAGACAGAAGGAGAGGAAGAGGAAAGGAAACAGATAGATACAACTCCTAGGGGAGGTGGGAGGGTTGTGAAGACTAATTCCTGCTGTTCCCTGAGATCACCTGTTACAGGTAAGTAACTGTGCTATCTCCAGGAACAAGCAGGAATGAGTCTTCACATGTGGGGACTCCCTAGCTGAGGATGCCATGGGAGATCCCATAAAATGCGTATCCCTGGACAGGAGGGCATTTTCCCCAACCTGGATCCCCGGCATCCCCTGAGCGATGGGGGGTAGGAGTTGAGGAGAGAAGAGTTGCAGAGGAACAACAAAAAACTAAAGACCACAGGGGAGATGAGTCTTTAGAATGCATGTCAGGTATCATTAAAGCATTTAATGAACTAGTACCATATAGAGCTTACCTACTGGATTGTAGGAAGTAGAACTGTGATGGAAGGTACTGTAGACGCAGTAGCGGAATCTTCAAGGGAACTTCACAGCAGTGAGGATGAAGTTCCAAATCCGGAAAGGGCAGGTGACCCAGGTGTCAACTGGAGCAGGAGAAGAACGGCAGGTCTTCAATGGAAAGCTTTATGTGAAAAAGCTGAGAACTCTTTTAGGCACAGAGTTATTAACATTGAGGATTAAAAGAGGAAGACTGACCGATCTGGAATTAGCCCAGTCCGGAAGGGAAGAGAAGGTATGGAAAAAACCCCTTTTCCCAGGGAAAACAGGAGGGTACTCCGGAACACTGAAGATGTACACTGTCTTTCCTAGCCAATAAGAAATAGGAAGACATTGAAGTTTGATACCTCATAGATAAGGAGGTGTATAACAAAAATAGAAGCCGTTGACGCCACAGCAATAATTGTGAGTATAACCCGGACCCAGTTACCGAGCCGTATGATAATAGGCAAGCGGACTGTCTGGACCCCTTAGAAAATAAAAAAACTTTAGTACCGACAGTTAGGGAGATAGTGGGTAATACACAGAGTGCTATGACCATCTCCCAAAAAGCGCATACCTATAGATAGATAGATAGATAGATAGATAGATAGATAGATAGATAAAACTATATACATATTGATACAGATGTGAATATATATGTCTAGGCCAGTGTGACATATATATCTATATATAGATATAGATGGGCATGGTTTATGCCCACCCAGTTACAAAAAACATGTATGTATAGGACACATACAGACATGAAAAACAATACTGCCTGCAACTGGGCCACAGAAGAAACATCTACATTGTCTGTGGTACAGGGATGCAGATCAGTGGGATTAGCAGTATAGTTGCGTGAAGAACAGAGGACAATATCAGTCTGGGGAGAGCACTTCAGGAGCACTTTAGGCTGCTGATGCGTCCCAAGGACAGAAAACGCATAGACCAAGATACCAGGATGACCCAGCCAAGGGACTCAGGGGTATCATGTACAGTAAAAAAAAAGTATGCGTTGTCCAAGTGGAGCAGAGACATAATGCCAAGCTGTAAGGAAAAAGGGGGGATTCCTGCCAGATTGGGAGCTCCTTGGACATTCACTCAGAACAAACTTGTCTTCTGCATCACAACGGAAGACAAGAGGGTATAATTATCTAGATAGCCATGGAATGACTATATAAGCCTCTTTTATTATATGGAAGACCCTCAGAGACAAAGTCGAATGCTCTATGGCAAGGGCCCATAGTGGGAAGCCTCTCTGACGATTGCAGAGAGCATCGTGCAGGAGATGGGACTGACAGAAGTCGACAGGTTGCCACATCCTCGATAAGGACATGGCCAGGAGAAGATAACCTGCAGTGAGTGTCAGCACGCAGATAGTTGAGAGCAGCGTGCAGAAGCATTAAAGTACGCACTGGAACTCCTGCACGCACAGCAACTGAACAAGATAGCAGAGGGGACTCTCCTGTATGAAACCGGGAGAAGACAGACCAAGGGAGCCGGGATATTCCAGCCCTGTCTGAGGAGTTGTCCAGAACATGCGATGAAGGATAACAGGAGGCCTACACTGGAAAGAAAGAGAGAGAGACGTTCCAGTATGGTACCGACTCAAGCAGGGGAAACCCTGGAAGAGAGGGGTTGAAGGTGACGTACCATATGGTAAGTCAGCAGAAGGAAGAACATCCATGTGGGGACAGAAACTATCATGGGATAGTGGTGATCTCCCTTTACAGCAATAAGAAAGGGAGAATACTGTGACCCATGGATAAAAGCATACTGAAAAGAAAACCCAGTGTAGAGTTGGAAGAAAAACATCTGGTAAGAAGAAGTTAATTGTAGACTGCAGCATACAGGAGCCTAAGGCTGCCGGTTATGATTATCCTGGTGAGAGCCTGGGAACTTCAGACCAGGATGAGATGTCCCTTGCTTGGGGACATCTGGAGGATGGGCAGAAGGAGGATGAAACCTTCTTTTCTTAGGGAAAGAAGGTTTGGTAGGACATTTCCTACATCCTGGGGAAAAAGAAGGCTTAGGATGGTTTCCAGAACTAGGGAAGTCAGTGGAGCACTGAGCAACCTGACGTAAAGCCTCGATATTGAAAAGATTTTCTCCAGTACACGGAGAATTACCCAGTGTATGCTGTGCCCATCTGCTCAGGTCTGAAGCCTGCAGCCAGACGGTACGACGTGCTCCAATGGCAATAGCAGAGGACCTGCTAACAGACTCAAAAGAGTCTAGAGAAGCACGAGAAAGAAACCAAGAGATATTCCTGCTATGGTTAAGAAGCAAGGAATAGTCAGAGGCCTTAGGTTCTGACAAAAAAAGAGACAAAAGAGATAATTTCTCTGTGACCTCCCGAAGTGTTAGACTCATATAAAAGATATATGAAATAATTCTGGAAGCCAACATGGAAGTTTGGAAGGTTTGACGCCCAAAGGCATCAAGTGCTTTAGATGCACGACCTGGAGGAGAAGAAGAATGCTTCTTCTTGCTTCTGACCTTCCTCATTGCCGATTCCACTACAATGGAATGATGCGGAAGTTGGTTCTTCTGAAACCCCGGAGAGGGGGCACCTGATACAGAACATGCATGGCTGTAGAAGGTGCAGGAACCTTTAAAGGCGACTGCCAAATCCCCAAAAGAAGGTCCTACAAAGAAGGATGTAAAGGAAGCATCATGGTTGCTTTTTCTGCAGGACCTTGGTTAAGAGTAGGGCCAGGAATAGGAATGGCAAGAAAGTCTGCCATGTCAAGGAGAAATTCCTGAAAAGAAGGAACTCCCAGAGGAACTATTCCTGGGTAGGCTGAGGTTGAATGATCAGCTTGAACACCAGAAGACCTACCGGACTGGTGCACCAAAGGAATCCTGCCAGATGGGGAATGATACCGACAGTTCCGATACGAGGCAGTTAGTAATGCATCGTCAGTTCCCGGTATCGATTCCAGGCTAGGTATAGAAAGGAGCGATGGCACCGATGGAGCTGCAGGAGTCGACCTCGATACCGACACCGGCATCGGGGACGGCAATGCCCTCGGAGCCGGCAGCGACGGCTGCCGGAGTGATACCGAGGCAACTAGAGAGCTTTGATACCGACAGCTCCGGTTCGAGGCAGTTAGCACTGCATCATCGGAACCCGGTATCGATTCCAAGCTAGGCATCGAGAGGATCGAAGGCACCGATGGAACTACAGGAGTCAACATCGGTACCGTACTGCGTAGCCGGAAGGGACAAGGATCGGATCCGAAAACCGTCGGACCCAAGTCATCCAGACTGGATAACGATTCTAGACTGGGCATCGAACCGAGCGAGGTTATCGATGCCCGACTAGAGGGCACCGACATCGGTGGTGGTGTAGGCGACGCCAATCCCGGAAGGTTAATCGGAATCGCATCAATCGGCGCCGAAGACGTCCGACGACGCCACTCGGCGAAGAGAGGAACACTCGACGCCGGCGCCGATGTCGGGGCAGAGGTACCGCCCGAAGCCGGTACCCCCTCCGAGCATGGCGTAGCAAGAGGAAAAACCATCTGAGGCTTATCGCTCGGCCCCGAGGCCCAGGATACCCGACGCCGAGCCCCGGTGGAAAGTGGGCATCGGCGTCGCTTGAAGCCGGAACCCACCTCGCGGCTGGCTGGGGCAGAGGAAAGCCAGTCTGGGTCGTATCGATCGAAGGCACCGAGGACCCCAGATGGCGTTCCCTAGTGACAACTGGAGCACTCGACACCGGCATCGATGCCGGGGAATCAGCCCCGTCCGAAGCCGGCACTAACCCCGCGCATGGCTGGGGTGCAGGAAAGCCAGTCTGGGTCGGATCGATCGGCCCCGAAGGTACCGAGGACACCAGGTGATGATCCCTGGTGAAGAGTGGAGCACTCGACACTGGTGCCGACGCCGGGGAAGCGGCACCGCTCGAAGCCGGTACCCACCCCGCGTATGGCTGGGATGCAGGAAGGCCAGTCTGGGTCGAATCGATCGGCCCCGAAGGCACCGAGGACACCAGTTGACAATCCTTGGCGAAGAGTGGAACACTCAACGCCGGCGCCGATGCCGGGGAATCGGCACCGCTCGAAGCGGATACCACCCCCGAGCATGGCTCAGGTATGTTCTGTGAGGAACGAACCCCAGGAACAACCTGAAACCCCCTGAATGCTTTGGAGACCGAAGACTCCCGCCGGGGTTTAAGAGGTCTTGAGGGGAAGGCCGGAGCCGTCGTCATGCTGGGCATGAGACTTACCCCTCAAGAATTGGCTAGTCTTAACAGACTGTTTGCGGGTTACCTGATCCTGGGGAGAAGAATAAACCGATGTCCTCACCTCAGGAGGAAAAACAGCATCGAGGGATACCCGAAAAAGAGAGGGTCTCCTCCCAACCCTAAAGCCCGATGGACCGGGGGAACAAGGGTCAGGACCCAAACAGGATATACACCAAGTGGTGGAGTCTAAAAAGAAGACTAAGTCTCCACAGTGGAGGCACTTCTTAGGGGAAGAAGGCTCCATGCTGGAAAGGCCTGGAAGGCCTCAGAAAGGACTTGAGGAGAAAAAGACCTCGAAGTGGTAAGAAAACTAAAACAAGGCACCGGCGGTGCCGGTATCGGTGGGGAAAACAGCCGCGACCACTAGAAAACAAAAAATAAGGATTTAAGAGAAAAAGTTTCTGCGGTGACAGGAGGTACGTCCTGCCGGCTCCGCGGAAAAACGAAAACTGGGGAGAGGCAGTGGGAAAGGTGGGAAGTCACCGCGCAGGCGCGAGGGATGCTCCCAAAGGCTTTCTGATTGGATGCTGGGGAGCATTCCCGTGCGGGCTCCATCGGCGCCGACGTACCCACATGTGAAGACTCATTCCTGCTTGTTCCTGGAGATAAGCATGGTACAAACACAGAGGATCTCTAAAGAAAAAAAGGGGACTATTGTAGTTGATATGGAAGGGCAAACTAGATAAGCCATGTGGTCTTTTTCTGCCTTCTATTCCTGCTTGTCCACTGAGAATGAAGGATAGCTTGCTTAAGGATAAAAGAGTAGTAGGATTGTTAGAAAAGGATATAGAGGAATATTTTAAGCTTAATGTGACTGGGGAAGTGGGGTTGGGAATGATTTTATTTTATTTTATTTATTTATTTAGTAAACATTTGTATACCGCTACTTCCTACGATCAGTAGCGGTTTACTTTAAAGATCAGAATGTATCGTACCATACATTAATTTACAAGATAAACATTTTGATTGAGTAGTGATTTACACATCACAGCAAAAACAATCGGTTAGAAATATACATTTGATTGGGGTTCACAAATCTAAATATACATTGGATTTAGTGGATGCGGGTGGGGACAGATATATACAAATATTGGGGACAGATATATACAAATATACAATGTTACAGACCGACATTTGAATTGCCCTTGTGACAGGCAGGAACCATTTAGTTGCAGTTATAGTGGAAGGTGCAACAATCTAGATCAGGTTGTAGTGAGACTGAAAGAGGTGAGTTTTGAGTTTCTTTCTAAAGTCACTCAAATCACTTGTTAGTCGTATCTCATGAGGGAGCTGGTTCCAATGGAGAGGTGCTGTGTATGAGAATGCTCTGTTGCTTGTTTCTACTTTGACAGTTCTTATGCTGATCGGGACGCAGAGAGTGTTGAGATTTACAGTTCTTCTGGTCCTGTTGAGTGGTTGGATGGTGATCAGGTTGCTGAGGTATGATGGTGCAATATTGTGAATGAGTTTAAAAGTGGTTAAGAGTAGTTTGTAGATGATGCGGGCGGCAACCAGGAGCCAATGCAGTTCCATTAGTACTGGGGTGATGTGCTCGGTGACACTTTTTTCCATGATGATTCTTGCGGCAACATTTTGAGCCATTTGCAAGATATTTAAGGTGCTCTTTGGAAGGCCTTGGAGAATTGCGTTGCAGTAGTCTAGGTGGGGAATGATGAGAGCTTGTGCAACAGTTCTGAAGTCGGATTTTTCAAGGATATTGCGAAGTGGTTGAAGAACTTTCAATTTATGGAAAATGGCTCGGTTTGTTGTCCGGAGGTGTTTATCCAGTCTTAGGTTGCTATCTAGTAGTACTCCTAGATATTTTATTTCGGGCTTAGTATGATATACGTTTTTGTTAAGGGTGACCGTGGTGGGTGGGATGAAATCTGTTTTCTTGGAGATAAACATGACCTCTGTTTTCTTGTGATTTATTGACATGTTGTTTAGTTGCAGCCAGGTTTGGAGCATGTTGAGACATTTTTCCATTGGGGTGAAGTCCGGTTGGGTTATGTCAAGTTGAGTATACAGCATTACATCATCTGGGATGGATTTAAAGCGGTCCTGAGGGGGAAGCTTATCATGTGGGTGTCACGGAAGAAGAAACAGAGGCAGCAGAGACTAGATAGGGGTTATGCTCAGGTTAAGGAAATGGAGCAGCTGCATAGAATGAGGGGGGATAGAGAGAGTAGGGCAGCCCTAGAGGAGGCAAGAACCCAGTTAAGAGTGCTGGCAGAACATAATTTAAATTGCAGTGTATGAGACAGCAGTGCTACAGGTTAGGTGATAAGCCTGGAAAGTTGCTGGCCCGTTGCCTTAAAGTGAGGCAAGCCTAGAATGCAGTTGTTAAGCTTCCCCTCGTACCTCCTTTCTTCCCTCTCTTTCAGTATGTTAAAGACAGAATGTATCTTTCCCCCTCTTTCCTATGAATGAATTGCTGTTCCTTTTCTCTTCTGTTTTCCTTCTATTTTTGTAATATTGTAAACCGCCCCAGGGGGCGGTATATCAAATACCTGAATAAACATAAACATAAACATAAAGGTGCCCAAGGCGAATGTCATCTCTTACGCCCCCTTTTGGCACCCATTGCTGCCCCTATCCGGGACATACAGCAGCAGCAATGGCTGCTAACAGCCCTGTGGTGCTTGCCTTTACACTTTAGCGCTGCAAGGCTGTTTGTTTCGCTCCCTCTCTGAGCCAGATGCCAACTTCCTGTTTGCAGCAGGAAGTTGGCATCAGGCTGTCTGAGGGGGTGGAAGTAAACAGCCCCACAGAGCCGAAGTTTAAAGGTAAGCGCCGTGGGTCTGTTTGCAACCATTACCTCTACTGCCTCTCTCAAAAGGTAGTGCCGGCCATGATAATAAGGGATGATCTTATGCAGGTGGTATTTAGGGATTACTATTAGAAACATGATGGCAGAAAAAGACCATATGGCCCATCTAGACTGCCCTTCCATGTTAACTACAATAGTCCCCATTTTTCCTTTAGAGATCCTCTGTGTTTGTCCCATGCCTTTTTGAATTCAGATATAATCCTCATCTCTACCACCTCCACTGGGAAACTATTCCATGCATCTACCACTCTTTCCATAAAGAAATATTTCCATGTATTACTCCTGAGTCTACCCCCTTTCACCCTCATCCTATGTCCCCTCATAGCAGAGCTTGCCTTCAATTGAAAGAGACTCTCCTGTGCATTTATACCATGAAGGTATTTAAACGTCTCTATCATATCTCCCCTATCCTGCCTTTCCTCCAAAGTATACATATTAAGATCTTTAAGTCTATCTTCATATGCTTCACAATGAAGACCACTTACCATTTTAGTAGCCACCCTCTGCACCGAATCAAACCTGCTTATATCCTTTTGAAGGTGCAGTCTCCAGAACTGCACACAATACACCAAATGAGGTCGCACCAGAGACTTATACAGAGTCATTATCACTTCCTATTTTCTGCTGCCATTCCTCTCCCTATACACCCAAGCATCCTTTTGGCTTTCACAGTCACCTTTTCTACCTGTTTAGCTACTTTAAGATCATCAGGCATAATTACCTTAAAAGTTCCGCTCTACTTTCATGGATAGAAGTACCTCACTCCCTACACTGTATTGCTCCTTTGGATTTTTGCAGCCCAAGTACATGACCCTACCCAGGGGCGGCTCAAGGCAATCTGCTGCCTGAGGCGAAGAATGAGATGGTGCCCCCCGCCCCCTGCCCCACCAGAGAGGGGGCGGGGCTTTTTTAGAACCAAACCAAAAAGCTGATTCGATTATATGGAAGAAATGCAAGATGTTTGCACACAGGGCCGTACTGAGCTGCAATCGCACCCTATGCGACTTGCAGCTCGGGCGCATGCCTCCCTCTCCCTCCCATACCTCCGTCCAGCGCTGCCTGCTCTTTCCCTGCTGCTGCCGCCCTCTGTTTTTTTCACAGCGGCGCCACCAGCAGGGAAAGAGCAGGCAGCGCTGGATGGAGGTATGGGGAGGAGGAGGAGGGCATGCGCCCGATCTGAAAGGCGCCTGCACTTTAAGCAGATCTGTCCCTCCCTGCTCTGAAATCGCGTCGGAGGAGGGAGGGACCAGACCTGCTTAAAGTGCTGTGAAAAGGCTTGGAGGCACATTTCAGCTGCCTGCTATTGTCATGCCAGTGGCGGCAGGGCAACAGCAGACAGCTGAAATGTGCCCCCCAAGCCTCTGCGCCCTGTGCGGCTGCACCGCTTGCACAGGGCTAGGTACAGTCCTGCTTGCACACCAAGGAACTAAAAGACAGCAAGAACCAACAGCACAGTTTATAAAACTAAATTATAGCTAATTTTTATTTTATTGTTATAAACTGCGTTATGGTTCTTGCTTTTTCTTTTTCAACATATTTATTTATTCATTTAATTTTCTTATATACCGCGCTATTTGTCATCAGTGCGGTTTACATTGAAACAATACAACAATTGGTCAGATATAACAGACCTATTACAAGTAACAGGAAAATTAACATGGAAGTAAACAGGGAAATCATATATTTTGCATCCACAGTAGGTGCAGAGCAGAACCAGGACATTCACCAACAGAACTCAATATTTTAAAAAAAATCTGATTCTGATCATCTCACTAACAACAACAACCACTATTCTCCAGTACCAGGCATATTGTGAACTAATACAAAACCCTACAACAAAGAGCAAACCTACCATACCATACAATATCGGCACAAACTTCCAAAACTCACATAAGGAGCTCATCCAAAAAAAGTGTCACTGTAAATACTACAGTGGGCCCTGGAACATCCATACACCTATTTGAAAAGCTGAACAAGTCAAATTACTACAGTACAATATAGATCTTTATGTACAAGCTCTATGTTAACAGAATACCTGACCTCAGTCACACACTCACAACATCGACCCTCACCAAGTACAGAATAAGTAACCACAATCTAAAGTAAAAATAAAAATATGTAGACAAAATTTAAACTAAAACTCCAAGAAGACAGAGTTCACATGCAGTGCAACATCAGATAAATAAGAGATGCAGTTCCCAAATATTGTGTAAAATATAAAAATAGCACAAAGTTCAATCACTAAAATTAAATAAAATAATTTTTTCTATCTTTGTTGTCTGACCATTTTATTCTCTGATCATGCTGGTCCCGATCTGAGGCTTCTGCTTTCCTGTCTTCTCTTAGCTCTCTTTCTATGGTCTATGGTCCATGCCATCTGCCATTTCTTATCTCTTCTTTTCTTTTCTTCACTTCCTTCCATCAGCCCATTTCCAGTTCCAGTAACCCTCCCAGTATTTCCAGTTTCCCATCAGCGCTGGTGGGCTCAGCTTTAACAGAGCCTTGGGAAAGGGAAACACTCTCCCTTCACATGGCTCTGCAAAGCTGAGCCGATGCGGGGAGGGGGGAACGCTGGCACGGCTCTTCTGGGGAGGCGGCGGCCGTGGGGCACTTCATTCTGCTGCTGCCGCTGGTGCAGCAGCAGTGGCAGCAGCTTCTGTAGCCGGGTTTTTTTTTTTTATTTTGAAGGATGAGTGAGGCGGTCTTTTTGGGGGCAATTTTTGCCACCCCAAAAAAGTTGCTACCTGAGGCTACCACCTCACTCGGCCTCATTATAGAGCCGCCCTGACCCTACCTTTTTTAGCATTAAATTTCAGCTGCCAAATTCTAGACCAGGTTTATTTTTGGGAACTGTATAAGAGGGAAACGCTGTGGAATAGGGATGAGTTGTTTCAGTACCTGTGAGGGATGGACTTGCCAGAACTTTTCAAAAGAGGCTAGGGTAAAGCTAGATCAGAAAATTTCCCTGGAAGAAGTTCAGAGGTAATTCAAGGTTTGGTGAATGATAAATTTCCAGGTTTAAATGGTCTGACAGCTCGAATATATATAAAAATGTAGTGGTCAATTGACACCAGTGTTGATAGAGGTGTATTGCATAATGGGTTATTGGAGGGCAACAAGTTACCTCCCTCTGTGGGGATGGTGGGTATTAGTGTGATCCCTAAACCAGGGAAGGATGTTGCATTATGTGCATCTTATAGTCCCATTTCACTTCTAAATTTGAATGTAAAGATTTTGGCAAAAATCTTAGCAGTTAGACTTGGGGAATATATGCTAGGGTTGACAAGTTACCCAGTTCTAGAAGTGAGATGTATTCTCAGTTCTGGCTTTAAATATGCATTGCAATGCATTATGGTATTTGTAATCCCTGATTTTACTCATTGAAATCAGTGCTGCAGGTCCGATAATGCATCAGAATGATATTGTGAGAAATCCAAAGCTGGTTTAAAATCTCACTCCTGGAACTGGGTAACTTGGGCAGATCTGATATGTCCTAGTTAATTCACGTAGACCAGACAGGATTTAATAAGGGTAGGTGGGCAGCTGATAAGAGGATTCTAAATTTGTTTTGGGAAGCCAAAGAGGAAAATATGTCAGCTATGGCTTTAGCAGTAGATGCTGAAAAAGCCTTTGATAGGGTTCAATGAGAATTCTTATGGGAGACCTTGAGAAAATTTGGAGTGGGTGTGAATTTTATGATATTTATTTATTTATTTATTTAACATCTTTTATATACCGCGCTATTTGTTTTCAGTGCGATTTACAAGTAACAGATCTGCACAATCAGAAAACACTGGTGTGCTTACATTATAACAGGGAACTTAAACTTGGAACAAAGGGTAATAAAACTATAACTATGTACACACAGTGAAACTATGTACAAAAAGCAGTGTAAAAATTGAGCTATGTATAAACATATTGGGTTCTTTAGTATTCACAGGCAGACTATGGTCGGAATAAGGTAGGACATAAGAGAACTTGAGGCAGAAATTACTTGTGAGGGACTTGGGGAGAAGAGAGTGAGAGTTTGTCGGTTTAGGAGGGCTGATGATCAGATGAGGATTGGATGCTTGTGCAAAATGGATCAGGAAGATGTGGTGCTTGATTGCCTTGCGAAATTGAGAGAGGTCTTTAATCGCTCTTATTTCAGGTGTGAGGTCATTCCAGCATTTAGGTGCATAGAAGGCGAAGGTCCTTTTCTTGGTTGATTGGGTACATTTGATGGACTCCTTGGGGATAATCAGGGTGTTGTCCGTTGTTGTCCTTCTCTCTCTGTTTTTTGGGGTGAGGGAGATGAGATCATTAAGAGACGTGGGGGCAAGGTTGTTGATGATCTTGAAAGTGATGATGAGGATTTTATAGGTTATCCTGCAATGAATTGGTAGCCAGTGTAGTTCCATGAGAGTCGGGGTGATATGGTCTGATCTTGATAGACCACAAAGCACCCTAGCAGCCGCATTCATCGCCAGTTGTAGAGGATTAATGGTGTTTTTGGGGAGACCGTATAAGATGACATTAGCATAATCAAAATGAGGTAGTGTGAGGGCCTGGAAAATGGTCCGGAAGTTGTTGTGAGGTAGCATGGGTCTGAGTTGTCTTAGCGTTCTTATTTTATTGTAGACAGCCTTTGTGACGTTCCTTAAATTCAAAATGCTGATCCAGAGTAATCCCTAGGTAGCGAATAGATGGTTTACAGGGGAGATCCGCATCTCTTACTTTTAGAGAGGATGGAGGTGAGAATGCTTTGTTTCTTGATATGAAGAGAACTTCGGTCTTCTTGAAGTTTATACGGAGGTTTTGAGAAGCTAACCAGTCTGTGATGGCATTGAAGCATTGGATAAGGTTGGTGAAGTCTGGTTGACTGACTTTAAATGGAGTAAACAGTAGAACATCGTCAGCGTAGATTAATGAGGAGATGTTGAAGGTGCGTATGATGTCACAGATCGGCTGTAAGTATACATTAAACAGAAGTGCAGATAAGGACGATCCTTGCGGAACACCTTGGTGTTGGTGGAAAGGTGTGGATGTGGTGGGACCGACTCTGACATGTTGCCATCGCTCAGACAGGTATGACCTACACCATTCCCAGGCGAGACCCTCGATTCCCTTCTCTAGGAGTCGGGCAAGGAGTAGATTATGATTAACTGAATCGAAGGCAGCGGAGATATCTAGGAATATTAGAGCAAAGCCGTTTTCTGCTTTATCAAGACCTCTGTTCAGTGTATTAGTTAGGGTGGTAAGGAGAGTTTCTACACCGTGTGATTCCCTGAAGCCGTGTTGACTGGGATCAAGCGGTGAGGCTGTATCAATGTGATGTTGTATCTGTCTCTGAACAACCTTCTCTATTATTTTGGCTAATAGAGGTATGCTCGAGATTGGGCGGTAGGAGTCAGGCTTTAGTGGGTCAAGCCTAGAGTTCTTCAGTAGAGGTCTTATAGAGGTTTGTTTAAGGAGAGATGGGAACGTGCCTGTTGCAAAGGAGAGTCCAATGATGTTGACTAGGATTGGGCTCAGTTCGGCACGTAGCGATCTGACCCAGTATGCTGGGCATGGGTCACTTGGAGCTGTAGAAGTGTTGATGGAGGTGATGAGATCTTGAATGTTTTTCTCAGAGGGTGTTGTAAATGTTGTGATTGCAGGAAATGGGGAGTGAGAGTGTGATAGTGTTGTGACTGAGATTGTGTCAGTTATGGAGGTCTTGGATTGGAGATAATCGGCGTAGGACTGGGGGGGATAGGAACTAGTTGGGTAGATGATGGGTCTTTAATTAGGGATTTTGCTATGTTGAAAAGGTCTCTGGGTTTATTTAGTGAGCGGAGGAGAAGATTAGCATGGTATTCACTCATTTTGAGATATATAGATTCACGGTGGAGTTTGAGGTGGTTCAAGTATATTACTTTATTGGCTTCGGAGTGAGATCTTCTCCATTTCCTTTCAAGTTTCCTGAGGGAGAGGAGGGATGAACGGAGATCTGCTGTAAACCATGGTGATGGCTGTCTCTTGTTTTGTTTGGTCTTGTTGCTTTTGGTTGAAGCTGGTAGTTGTGCAATAGACTTTAATGTGGTGTTCCAGTTGGTGATTGCTTCTCCGAGGTCAGAATGTATTGGGTTGAGTAGAGGTAAGGCGTGCCTAATGAATTCCTCTTTGTCCAATGGTTTGAATTGAGAGGTAGGTTTGGATTCTGTACATGGATTGTTAGGTAGATGCTTAGAGTGAAGAGTGGGCATCTGAAACATAATTAGTTTATGATCCGACCAGGGAATGGAGGTGATAGTAGTGTTAAGGATGGAGTTTTGGCTGAATGCAGCGTGGGGAGCGAAGATTAGGTCCAGTAGGTTTCCTTTATTGTGAGTGGAAGTGTTTACAAGTTGATCAAAACCGAGTGTTTGCATGGCTTCTAGGAAAGCATCTGCTTGGTTGGGTTGGGTGAAGCAGATGCATTCTCAACCCCAAGTGGACATGAAAGTGTATGGGGGATATTACAATGTTCTGATTTAGAGAAAGGGACAAGACAGGGGTGTCCTCTCTCGCCACTGTTGTTCACCTTACTGATTGAACCCTTAGTTGAGCAAATTAGGTTAAGGAGGCATATAAAGGGGATTCAGATGAGGGAAGTCCAACATAAAATTTTATTATTTGCTGATGATGTTTTGTTAGTGGTTACTGAGCCAGAGACTTCTCTTTTATGCTTGCAAGAGGAATTGGAGCAGTATGGTAGAGTCTCTGCTTTTAAAGTTAACTGATAAAACAGAAGCTTTGAATGTAACGCTATCTCTGGAACAGAAGGCTAAGTTGCCGGGAGTTTTTTCCTTTAAGTGGGCATCTCGATATATTATGTATTTAAGAGTGCCGATTGGGAAAGATTAGGATAAAATACAGTCGTGGTCAACATTATTGGCACCCTTGCAATTCAACCCCTTAATGTCCAAAAATAGCGGCAGCGAAGAGGTGAGTTTTGAGCCTGGATTTGAAAAGGGCCAGAGAAGGTGCCAGAAGGAAAGCTCAAGCTAGTGTGGTATTGAGGAGAGCCCCAGTGAACTTGAGGAACTAGGAAGTGATTAAGATTGTGGGGATCCAGGATGGGTCGGAACCCATCTGTATTCTTGAGAACCAGGAAGTAGCAGGAGCAGAAACCCTGTCCTGTTTGGGATGGTGGAACAAGTTCCACTGCCCGTTCTTTCAGGAGGTCCTGGTCCCCCAGTTGGAGTAGCTCGTGTTGGTTATGCTCAAGAGGGTCCTTCCCTTGAAAGAAGGTGGGGGAATCTGCTTGAAGTGCAGGAGGTAGCCCTTGTGGACCACCTGCAATGCCCAGGTGTCGGTTGTTATGCTGAGCCACCTGTGGGCAAAGTGTATCAGCCGCACCCTCCGCCTATGGCAGAACAGAGGCTGGGAGAGGAAAATGGTCCATGGCCCAAAGTCAGGAGTCAAAAACCTCTGCCTGACTGGGGCTGTGGAGATGGTTGAGGTTTTGGGGCTTTCGACTTGCGCTGCTACCTCTGGTTTTGCCCCTCAGCCTGTTGCTCCTCTTGGGGCGACTGGTACGAATAATACAGGCTGTAAGTATCATAGACCTTTTTCTTTTTAGGGTAAAAGGACTTAGAAACATAGAAATAAATGATGACAGAAAAAGACCACATGGCCTATCTAGTCTGTCCTTCCATATCAACAACTACAACAGTCCCCTTTTTTCCTTTAGAGAACCTCTGTGTTTGTTCCATGCTTTTTTGAATTCAGATACTGTCCTCACCTCTACCACCTCCACTGGGAGACTATTGCACAGATCCACCACTCTTTCCGTAAAGAAATATTTCCACATATCACTCCTGAATCTATCCCCTTTCACCCTCATCCCATGTCCCCTTGTAGCAGAACTTGCTTTCAATCGAAAGAGGTTCTCCCCCTGTGCATTTATGCCATGGAGATATTTAAACATCTCAATCATATCACCTCTATTCTGCTTTTCCTCTAAGGTGTACATAATAAGATCCTTAAGTCTTTCTTCATATGCTTTATAATGAAGACCACTAACCATTTTAGTAGCCACCCTCTGTACTGACTCCATCTTGTTTGTATCGTTTTGAAGGTGAGGTCTCCAGAATTGCACACTATCCTCCAAATGAGGTCGCATCAAAGACTTATGCAGAGGCACTATCACCTCCTTTTTTCTGCTAGCCATTCCTCTCCATATGCACCCAAGCATCCTTCTAGCTTTTGCAGTCGCCTTTTCTACCTGTTTAGCTACTTTAAGATAATCAGACACAACCACCCATAGGTCCCGCTCTTCTTTAGTGGACAAAAGTACTTCATCCCCTATACTATATTGCTCTCTTGGATTGCTGCAGCCGAAATGCATGACCTTGCATTTTTTAACATTAAATCCCAGCTGCCAAATTCTAGACCATTCTTCAAGCTTAGCTAGATCCCTCCTCATGTTATCTACACCTTCCTGGGTGTCTACTCTATTGCAGATTTTGGTATCATCCGCAAAGAGGCAATCCTTACCTGACAGCCCTTCCGCTATATCACTAACAAAGATGTTAAAAAGAACTGGACCAAGGACAGATCCCTGGGGCTCACCATTGGTAACGTCCTTCTCCTCAGAGTGAGCTCCATCTACCTGTACTCTTTGTTGCCTCCCACTCAACCAATTTCTAACCCAAGCAATAACTTTAGGGTCCATCCCTAGGGTGCTCAGTTTGTGTATAAGTTGCCTGTGAGGAACGGTGTCAAAGGCTTTATTGAAATCTAAATACACCACATCTAGGGCTCTCCTTCGGTCCAACTCCCTGGTCACCCAAAGAAATCAATCAGATCTGTCTGACAAGATCTGCCTCTGGTGAATCCATGCTGCCTCGGATCCTGTAATCCGCTGGACTCCAGAAACCTCACTATTTTCTCTGTCAGCAGCGTTTCCAATAATTTATTCACCACTGAAGTTAAACTAACCGGCCTGTAGTTTTCAACCACATCCTTACTTCCACTTTTGTGTAAAGGCACCACATGAGCCTTTCTCCAGTCTTTGGCACCACTCCCGACTCCAAAGAGGTATTGAAAAGATCAGTCAGTGGAGCTGCTAGAATGTCCCCAAGTTCCCTCAGTATTCTAAGGTGTACCCTTGAGTCTGACAATACCACTTTTGCCCTTCCTCTTCTCACTAACATATCTGAAAAATGTCTTATCCCCCCATTTTATTGCATTGGCTATTTCCTCCTCTTTTTGAATCTTTGCTTTCCTGACTACTTTGCTAGCTTCTCTAAGTTTTTCCAAATATAGATGCCTGTCTTCCTCTCTCTGTGATCTCTTGTATTTCATGAAGGCCTCCCTCTTTTTCTTCACCTTTTCAGCTACTTCTTTCGAAAGCCATAGCATGGGACATCAGCCAACTTATCCTAAACCATTGTTCTAAGTCCAAGGACTGTAGTCATGCCAGGAGGCCGGAACTAATGCCCACTGCAGTCACCTTGGTCATGGATTAGAACCTGTCTGGATGATGTACTTGGAACATTCCTTCATTTTGCTCAACAGGCTCTGGGAGCGCTCAAGGTGCTCTCCTGAAAGACCAGCCAGGAACCCGGCAAGATCCCCCGCCAGGTCACATAGGTACATTCCCATGTATAACTGGCATGCTTGGATCTGTGACACCAGCATCGAGCTCTGGAAGCACTTCCTACCAAAGCCATTCATGGTGTTTGTCTCTCTATCCGGGGGTACCAAGGAGTGCATCTTGGAACTTTTAATCCGGCGCATGGCCAATTCCACCACCATGGAGTTGTGAGGGAGTTGTGCTTTTTCAAAGCCAGGGCTCTTGGAATCGAGGCATGGAATCAAGGCATCGGCTGACTGTTGGCACTGTGAGCAGTGTTTCTCACATTCTAAAGAGAAGCCATTCCAATATCGGGTGGATCAGAACTGTAATGGCCTCTTTAAGGGGAGTTGGGTACTGGAGGATTTCCAACTCCTCCACTTCAAAAGTGAAGGGCAAAGCCTTCCCCATGTCCTACACAAACTCATGGAAGGAAAGGTCCTCGAAGGGGGACCTTCTTTGCTCGTATGGGGGGGGCAAGGGATTGGAGGGGACATTGCGGTGATGGGCAGTCTCCTGATATTTCTCTTCAGTCTCCCAATTAGAGTCCGAGTCCTAGAGGAACTCGAAGTACTGCCGCAAATGGTGACTGTGCTGGTGGTGCTCGGGTGGAGTCAAAGGAGTCCTCGGCTCCCATCTGCTGAACCCGAAGCACCTGGGGGGAGGACACTCGCTGCACTGAGAGGGACCTCGAGCGCTTAGTGAGTCACTTGAGAGAGCATGGACCTCTAGGATGGGCTATACTTCTGTAGATGAGGCAACCGCCATGGACAGGGCCATCACCAGTGCCGAGGAACCTGAGGTCATGGCAGCTTGCTGAGCCATGAATGCAGCAAGGCTACACTCGAGGGCCTGCATTCTCTCTACAAGGATAGAGGTCTCCGCTGCCACCGGAGTCAGCGCCGCAGCCTTCAGTGCCAATGCCGGCTCACTCAACGGGGACTCCTCGATGGTCACATCCTCAGGGATCCTACGCCAGCCCCTCTGGGGCCTCAGGAGGGAACTCTTCCCATGGGGCAACTTGGAGAGCCGCTTCTGGCTCTTGCCTTCGGAGTCATGCTGAGGGCTCCGATATTGATGCCCATGAGCCTTCGTCCTGGGCTCTGCATTGCCTTTGATGCTGATGAGATAGGAAGTCTGGTCCTTCTGCGGGCATGCCTTATCAAAGGAGAGCAGCTATTCTGGTGCCCTGTGAGCCCTTATCTCCGAATGGGCTCAGTCTCCGTGCAAAGCCAAAGCCTCAGCAGGGGCCTTCAAGACATTGATGCTGTGGCTGATGTCAATGTTTCAGAACTGAACAGTGATTCCCACTGCTGTTCCCAGTTCCTAAGCCTCTTGCATACCATCTGCAAGCAGAAAGCGCAGTCCGAGGACTTGTGGTCAGGCCCAGGCATTGAAGACACCAGCTGTGGCGGTCCGTGATGGAAATGGTCCCGCCACACTGTGTGCACTTCTTGATGCCGTTGGCCGGTTTTGACATGGTAGGGAAGACGGATTTTGCCAAGTCAAAGGACTCCAACATCCTCACCGACCGGGGAGGGGGAGTGTGAGGGAAAATCCCATGTGCTGAAAAGGAAAGAAGGAAAAAACCTGAGAAAAGCACAGAGCAGAGGCACTGATGTTCCCAGAGGTGACAGGAAGACACTTCAGCACACGATACCAAAAAATAGCAAAAAAACAGCAAAAAAAAGGTCAATTAAATTCCGGGACACCGAATGCCTGGAGGGCTCCGCAGAAAAAAAGAAGACTGAGGTAAAGATGGCTCCTTCGGGCACATATGTGTGGAGGACCTTCCAAAAGCTTCCTATGGAAGCTGGGAAGCATTCCCGCATGGTGACATCACTGCCGGTGACCACTCATATATGAGGGTCAACTTCCTGCTTAGTTTTGGAGAAATGAAGCTTATAAGGAAAAAAACACCCTTCCTACAGTTAAATATGGTGGAGTTTCCATAATGTTGTGAGACTATTTTGCTGCCTCAGGAAATGGAAGCCTGGAACGTATTAAAGGAATCATGAAGTCAGAGGACTACCAAGGTATTTTGGAGCAAAATGTGCTACCTAGTGTCAGAAATCCAGGTCTGGGTCTAAGGTCATCGGTCCTCCAGCAGGACAATGACCCAAAATGTACATCCAAAAATACAAAAGAATGGTTAAACAGGAACAAATGGACTGTTTTAAACTGGCTAGCATTGAGTCCTGATCTCAATCCAATAAAGAATCTTTGGAAAGGGCTGAAATCTGCTATATGTAAAAGGAATCCTGGAAACATTCATGAGTTGGAACAAATTGCAGTTGAAGAGTGGGAGAAACTACCAACAGACAGATGTATGAAACTTATAGATGGCTACAAGAAGCATTTGGAGGCTGTCATCACTGCCAAGGGTTATGCAACCAAATATTAGAGAAGGGTGCCATTAATATTGTTCGGGTCATATTTTGTTTTTTCTCAGAAATGAGTATGTCTAAGTTGCACAGACATCTTTTTTTTGTTGTATACCTTTGAACATACTAGCAAAATATTATGGCAACATATAGTTGGACTATTTGGTGTGGAGGAGTAGCCTAGTGTTTAGAGCACTGGCTTATGAACCAAGAAAGTAGGGCTCAATTTCCACTACTTGTGGCCTTGGGCAAGCCACTTAACCCTCCATTGTCTCAAAAGAATCCAAGTTATCAGTGTCCCTGTTTAATGTACCGTAGGGTAAGAAACATAACTGATAATACCTCATGGAGCTTTGTTTATTAAATGTTCATAGGATACTCCTATGAAGAAAGGCTAAAAAGGTTAGGGCTCTTTAACCGGGAAAAGAGACGGCTGAGGGGAGATATGATAGAAGTCTATAAATTAATGAACGGAGTGGAATGGGTAAATGTAGATTGATTGTTTACGTTATCAAAATATAGGAAGACTAGGGGACATGCAATGAAGCTACAGGGTAAACTATTTAAGACTAATAAAAGAAAATATTTTTTTCACTCAACATGTAATCAAACTCTGGAATTTGTTACCAGAGGATGTAGTAAAGGCTGTTAGTGTAGCTGGGTTTAAAAAAGGTTTGGACAAGTTCCTGGAGGAAAGGTCCATAATCCATTATTAAGAAGGGACCCATGATATCAATGCTTGACTCAGTACAAGCATTGTGGAACATGTGTCTTTTGGGGAAACTGCTAGGTACGTATGACCTAGATTGGCCACTGTTGGAAACAGGATACTGGGCTTGATGGACCTTGGTCTGACCCGGTATGGCATATCTTATGTTCTTATGTTTGTGGCCATTTTACTCTTTAACGTTGCTGATTGCATTTTTTAAAAGGACTCCTGTGGTGAGACTGTCCGCGTTAGAATTTCCCTGGTTCTGATCCTCCACTGTACTCCAGAATGAAACGGTGAGAGGCATATACATATATCTCTGTTTCCTCACCATTTGACTAGAATTTGTTCTTTGCAGAATTTCTTCTGGCTGTAATGTAACCTGGTTTGATTGTCCATGTTAGATTTCTCCTGGCTCTGACCCTCCATTGTTTTTTAGTATATAACCATGAGAGGCACACACATACACCTCTGCCTCCTTACCATTATTTGGCTAGAATTTGTTCTTTTTGATGTGGTACAGAAGAATTTAGCTTTCTGTTTCTTCTATATCTACCAGATATGGTGACCTTAGGCAGAGTACTTTAGTGATATAATGCTATTGACTCCGGTTTTATTTCATTTTATCTCCACAGACCTGATTTTTTCAGTTACTGGTGTTTTCATCAAATTACTTTCACAGTGTGCCATTGTAAGTATCCTCTAATTTCATATAGATGGCGCACCCTGGCTTCTCCTCGTCTCTCTTTTATGTCCCAATTTTTGGGGTTAGTATATATGTGTTTGCGTATTGTGATTTAATCAGGTATTGTATTTCTTTATCTGCCTTATGTTTTCAATATGTGCTCCAAGTGTTTTCAGTCTTTTTATTGTTTTTATTATGTTTTGATATTAATTACGTTATCTATATAACAGTTTGAATTATGTTTTCTATATATTATTGTTCGTAACCTTGTTTTTAATTATGTTTTTTTTTTCCTGAGGATGCGTATCCCCTGAGGAAGGCATCTGCCGAAACACATATGGGGCTGATCATTCAATAAAGCACCTATGACCATCAAACACCACTTGCTCTCTTGTGTTGTTATGTTGGTCTGTATACATCTGTATACATCACAGAAGACCTGAAAAGATAAATCAACCATCACTACACAAAAAAGAAGTTATTTCTACATGTAAATAGTTTATTCCCCCCCATTTATCTCCAAGATACACAACCCTGTTTAATGTAAAGCAATTCCTTTGTAATTGTTGTCATGTTGTTTGATGTAAACCGCCTTGGATAAAGGTGGTATAGAAAAGCTGTTAAATAAATAAATAAAATCTGCTATATGAGGGGCAACCCTGCCTGTCTTCCCACAGTCTGCTTTCTGGAACTACTCCCCTAGTCATGCCTGTGTGGGAATGGGATGGAGGATCCCTGGAGCATACCAAGTAGCCAGCCTCCAGAAATATCACCACTCTCGCAGCTTGCATAGATCCTGGACTGGGTAAAGATGTAGGCCACATGGCACGATCTGGGGACTATTGGCACAACAGCAGTCAGGTCTCCCAGTGCCTGGCACAACTGCTGTATGGCTGACTTATCACAGTGGCATCTGGTGCCACTGCGGTCATCTATAAGGTCCACGAACTGGCCAGGCATTCATGCCCCCCCTGAATTGCAGATCAGCACACCAGACCCTCCCATGCAACCCTCAAACCACACACACACACTCTCACTTGCAGAGACGAATTGTAGAATACAGTAGAATATTTTCTAAGTACTGGCCATATTCCACATCTCCGGCAGGAATAATGGGCATGTCTGTGGGGAAGTCCAAAAACATATATGGGCCTTTCTAGAATATGCTATACATGTTTCTGCAGCAAAACACATCCCCGTTCTGCCCTTCAAGAGCCCATTCTGACATCCCCATGCAAGTGAGATGAACGTGCTTGTGTTCGTAGACGTTTTCGGCCCATAAACGTCCATAGCGCACTTGCAAACCTTTATTCGGCTTCTGGAATCACCCTATATGTGTTCTAAGTGGTTACAGGGGCAGGTTTCTCTATTGCAGCCTAAAAGGTATAATACAGAGTTTAGGCCAGGTCAGGTTGATCCTTTGTTTTGGAGATGGGAATGATAGTGGTTGAACTCCTTGATCCAGCTATGTCCTGAGGGGGAGGTGTTAACATTTGCCGATCTATAGGAAGAATATGAGATGGGATCTAGGCATTTCTTTGGTTATTTGCAAATTCGACATTGGTTGGGGTTGGAATGTTGGGTTCAGGCAATTGAAAAGGGGTTATATGATTTTGAGGATCTGTGTTGGTATCCAACTGCAAGACAGAGGGGGATAGTGAAAATTTATAAGATGTTAGTGGGGAAAGTGACGTTTCAGTTACAATAGGAAAGTGATTTAGGAAAGGAACTTGATGACCAGCATTGCGGGAAAATAGTTAAGGGGTGGGTAACGGTTCAGTATCTTGTCACATGGTGGAAAATGGATATAAAGTTTTATATAGATGGTACCTGATGCCTGTAAAACTAAATAAGGTGGTTAAGGGGTATCCAGATAAGAACATAAGATATGCCGTTCTGGGTCAGACCAAGGTTCATCAAGCCCAAGTATCCTGTTTTCAACCTGAAAGATTCTCAAAAAGGTACATAGGTTCCACAGTGCTTGTTCTGGGGTAAGCAGTGGATTTCCTGGGTCCTCTTTAATAGGGTTTATGGGCCAGCTACATTAACAGCTTTTACTTCATCCTCTGGTAACGAATTCCAGAGTTTGATTAAGCATTGAGTGAAAAAATATTTTCTACTATTACTTATTACTTATGCTATATTGTAGCTTCATTGCATGTCCGCTAGTCTTTCTACTTTTTGATGGAGTAAACTATCTATGTTTACCCATTCCACTCCATTCATTATTTTATAGATCTCTATCATAACTCCCCTCAGCTGTATTTTTTCCAAGTTGAAGAGCCCTAACCTTTTAAGCCTTTTCTCATAGGGGTATCCTTCCATCCCCTTTACCATTTTGGTGGCTCCTGTACCTTTTCTAATTCTGCTATATCCTTTTTAAGATATGGTAACCAGAGTTTTACACAATATTCACGGAGCAGTCAGAATATGGAATGATACAGAGGCTTCAAAAATCTCTGAAAACCTTCCTTTTTTGGACTGCCTTCAACCTATCTGAGTAGCTATTATGGTATGATGGCACCCTTTGAGCATGATAAGGACAGTGCTATAGTCTAAGGGAATTGTGTGTATTTATCTTTATGTGTTATTCTGTTTGCCTATCTTTTCTATGCTGTTCCTATCTCTCCTATACTGTCCTGTCTACACTATGGCGTTCCTTTCACTTCTTTTCTTTTTAATTATTGTACACCGCAGAAACTGCTATGCATTGTTGCGGTATATCAAATAATATATAACCGTAACCATAACCATTATAATATCCTTGTTTTAGTCTCCATTCCTTTCCTTATGATTCCTAGCATTCTAGTTGCATACTGGAAGAGTTTCAATATATTATCCACAATGATGCCTAAATCCTTTTCATGGGTGGTGGTTCCTAATGTGAAACCTTGCATCTTGTAACCCTGTATGGGTTCTTCTTCCCTAAGTTCATAACTTTGTACTTTTCCACATTAAATTTCATCTGCCATTTGAAAGTCCAGTATTCCAATTTATCAAGGTCCTCTTGCAATTTTTCACAATCCTCTTGGGTTTTAACAACTTTGAATAATTTTGTGTCATCTGCATATTTGATTACCTCACTCATTATTCCCATTTCCAGGTCATTTATGAATATGTTACAAAACTGCAGGCTGAGCACAGATCCTTGGGTACTCTACTATTCACCTTTCTCTATTGAGAAAACCGGCCATTTAGCCCTAATCTCTGTTTTCTATCTTTTAACCTTGACTTCACCAGCAGTCTCTCATGACGGACCTTGTCAAAGGCTTTCTGAAAATCCAGATACACTATATCAACTGGCTCACTTTTATCTACCTGTTTATTCACACCTTCAAAAAAATATAACACATTAGTAAGACAAGTCTTTCTTTGGCTAAATCCATGTTGACGTTCTCCCATTAAATCACGACTATCTACATGTTCATCAATTTTATTCTTTATAATGTTTTCTACTATTTGCCCCGGTACTGGTAACAGGCTCACTAGGCTGTAGTTTCCTGGATCACCCCTAGAACCCTTTTTAAAAATTGGTGTTACACTGGCCATTCTCCAATCTTCAAATACTACAGATGATTTTAATAGTTCACAGATCACTAAAAATAGGTTTGCAATCTCATATTTGAATTCTTTCAGCACCCTGAAATGTATACTATCAGTCCAGGTGATGTGCTATTTTTCACAGTAGAGGAGTAGCCTAGTGCTTAGAGAAGCAGCCTAGTACCCAAAAGATCAGGCTTCAATTCCCACTGGCACTCCTTGTGACTTTGGCCAAGTCACTTTACCTTCCATTGCCTTGGAAGAAAAGGCCTGGCAATCTACTTCTGATCTTACCTTGCCAAAAAAAAAAAACAGGGGCTGCTGGGTTACTACAAGTCAGCATTGACTTGACAGCACTTGAAAACAAAAGTTTATCAATATGTTGTAATACATCTTCCTGTTTTATCAAGATTTGTTTCAATTTCATGCTTACATACCATTTCAGGCATGGGTAACTTCCCTACATCTTCTTCAGTAAAAATCGAAGCAAAGAATTTATTCAGTCTCTCCACTATGGCCTTAACAACATAGGAACATAAGAAATCCCATACTATCCAAAGTCCATCAAGCCCAGTATCCTGTTGCCAATAGTGGCCAATCCAGGTCACAAGTACAGGTTCTCAAAAAGGTACTGTACATAGGTTCCACAATGCTTGTCCCGGGGGGTAAGCAGTGGATTTATTGGGTCCTCTTTAATAATGGTTTATGGACTTGTCTTCCAGGAACTTGTCCCAAACCTTTTTTAAACCCAGCTACACTAACAGCTTTTACTACATCCTCTGTAATGGCTTCTAGAGTTTGAAAACGCATTGAGTGACAAAATATTTTCTCTTATTACTCTTGAATGGGTTACATTGTAACTTCATTACATGTCCCCTAGCCTTTCTACTTTTTGATGGAGTAAACAACCTATCTACGTTTACCCATTCTACTCCATTTATTAATTTATAGACCTCTAACATATCTCCCATCAGTCATCTCTTTTCCAAGTTGAAGAGTCCTAACCTTTTAAGCCTTTCCTCATAGGGGTATCATTCCATCCCCTTTACCATTTTGGTGGCTCTTCTCCTTACCATTTCTAATTTTGCTATATTCTTTTTAAGATATGGCGACCTGAATTATACACAAGGTATCCTCCTGTTTGCCCTCCTGTTTGTTCTCAGCAAATCAGCTGTTATCTGACTCCAGTTAGCACAGTCACCCTCAAGGTGGCCAGCCTGTATTTATTCAAGCTTGGTGCGGCGTTCAACTGCTGCTCCTGCTTCTGTCTCTCTGATATTTGAATTGTTTTGTGCCTGTATTTGCTGCCTGCTGTGCTCATCGCTCCCTTATTACTCTTCCCTCAAGGTATCCTCCTGTTTGCCCTCCTGTTTGTTCTCAGCAAATCAGTTGTTACCTGACTCCAATCAGCACAATCACCCTCAAGGTGGCCAGCCTGTATTTATTCAAGCCTGGTGCGGCGTTCCGCACTGCGGCAACGCACACCCAAGGAGCCTGTCGTGCTCCTTGGGGCAAGTCCGGGGGCGGAGGTCAGGGCAGTTTTTTGGGTCCCTCCCTGCACTCTCCTGCACACCTGGCACGGATCCACCACCCCTCCCTGGGCAACTCCCTTCCAGATAAGTCCTATACTTGCATCCTTCATTTCTTGGTGCTGTTCCCATATTTCCTGTTATACATGTCATCCATCTCGGTGCACTGGGGCTGGTGTCCCCCTCACAGAGAGCCCCTGTCTGCTGCTCCCCCATCCCTGGTCAGGAACCCCTCCAATCTCATTTACTGTCTTCCCACCACTAGTAATTTTCCAGCCTCGTCCCTACAAAATCCATTCCCAGTGCTGCGCTCCTCCCTACTCAACTGTCGTTCCCTCCATGCTAAGTCTATCCCCATCCATGACCTAATTACCCAGCAGTCCCTCAATATTCTTTTTCTCACAGAAACCTGGTTAAGGGAGGGTGAGGAGCCCCTCCTCAACCGTTGTCTCCCCCCAAGTTTCTCTGCCTTCTCCAAGCCCGGTCAAGGAGGGGTTGCAGCCCTCTGTCGCTCCCCTTTTCCTATCCAGGAAATATCTTCCCCAGCCCTGCACTACCCTGAATCCCTTCTGCTTCGTCTTGGTTCCACTCCTGCCCTGCACTTGCTCCTAATCTATACCCCCACCCCTCTCTCCAGCCCTACCTATGGGATTCTCTTTTCCTCACCCTCTCCGAGGCCTCCCTTCTCTTCCCTCATCTTATAATTCTGGGAGACTTTAACGTGCACTGGGATCACCCTATTAAGTCACGCGACATTTCTTTCCTCACTCACACTGCCGACCTCTCCCTTCAGCAGCTCATGTGCATTCCCACTCACTCTGCAGGTCATATCCTTGACCTAGTTCTGTTTCCCCTGAATTCCCCTCTCACCCCCTTTGCCTTCCATTCTCTCCCAGTCCCTTGGTCCGATCACTTCTGTCTCTTTTTCTCCATCCTCTGTCCTTACCCCCCCTTCTTCCCACCCCTCTCCTGCTGCTATCCCTCCCCTCTTGGTGTGTCGCCCCAATGCCTCGATGCTCTTGTGTTTTCCCCCTTCCGATTCCCTTTTCCCCACTGACTTTCATCTTCTTTTCGCTGATGCCCAGGCCCAGCTGTGGAATTCCATTCTCTCAGCCACCTTAAATGCTCTTGCACCTCTCCAGCCTGCTTCCACTGCATGTCGCCCTCATTCACATCCCTGGTATCATTCTGGCGTCCTCCTTCACCGCTCCTACCTCCACAGATCTGAGCGTCTCTGGCGTAAGCATCCCTCTCCCGATACCCAGGCTCATTACCATCACTGCCATTCCCATTATCGTTCTCTCCTCCATTCCAGCAAATTGACCTATTTCTCCAATCTCTACAGCTTCCAGTTCCTCTCACCAGCTTTATTCTATTCTGCGCTCCCTCTCTGCCCCCCGCTCTTCTGCTTCCCCAGCTCCTCCTTTATCCAGCCCTGACCCAGCTCTATTGGCCGCACATTTCTCCAACAAGGTCCTCACCCTACACTCATCTTTTCCCTCCAGTCCCCCTGCTCTCTCTCCTGCCCCACACACACCTCCTTCTTCCTCTGACCCTGTAGGCCCCATATTCCTCCACCTCTGGTCCTCCTTCTGCCCCATTACACTCCCTGCATTTTCTAAGACCCTAGCATCCACTCGCAAAACAACATGTCCCATTGACCTTATTCCTTCCACCTGGCTTTCTGACTCCTCACTAGCCCTAGTTCCTCTTATCCTCTCTATGTTCAATTCTAGTCTTCTTTCTGGCTCCTTCCCCTCTTTGTGGAAACATGCTTTAATCCGACCCATCCTTAAGAAGGCATCCCTGGATCCCTCTATCCCTGCAAACTGGCGCCCCATCTCCAACCTCCCTTTTCTTTCCAAGCTCCTAGAAAAACTAGTATTCTCTCAACTTGTTGAACCACAAGGGTGAGAGGAGCTAGAAAAACATTGAACAAGAGGGGGGGCTAAGACAGAACCCTGAGGAATACCATAGGTGAGCGGGTGAGTGGGAGAGGATGAAGAACCAGAGAGCACAGAAAAGGATCTGTTGGTCAGGAAGGAGAGGAACCAGAGAAAAACAGAACCTGAGATCCTGACTTTGTGGAGACAAATGAGGAGAGTGTGGTGGTCAATGAGATCGTAAGCAGAGGACTAGTCAAGAGAGACTGCAATAGAGATAGAACCATGATCATGTGCAGAGTGGAGTTATAGAAAGGAGAATAGATTCTGTGCTATGGCCGGGGCGAAAGCCAGATTGACGAGGATGAAGGAAAAGGGCGGCATCAAGGTGTGAAGAAAGTTGAGAGAATACTAGTTTTTCTAGGAGCTTGGAAAGAAAAGGGAGGTTGGAGATGGGGCGCCAGTTTGCAGGGATAGAGGGATCCAAGGATGCCTTCTTAAGGATGGGTCAGATTAAAGCATGTTTCTTCACACCTTGATGCTGCCCTTTCCCTTCATCCTCGTCAATCTGGCTTTCGCCCCGGCCATAGCACAGAATCTATTCTATGAAATAGGGTGCACTAGGTTAGTGTGCACGGACAAGGAGAAGGACCTTGGAGTGACTGTTTCTGAGGATCTCAAAATAGCGAAACAGTGTGACAAGGTGATGGTCAAAGCCAGAAGGATGCTGGGCTGCATACAGAAAGGAATTACCAGTAGAAAGGAGGAAGTGCTAATGCCACTGTACAAGTCACTGGTGAGGCCTCACTTGGAATATTGTGTTCAGTTTTGGAGATCATATCTCACAAAGGATATGAAAAGACTGGAAACAGTTCAGAGAAAGGTGACCAAAATGATTTGGAGCCTGCGCCAGAAGAAGTATGAGAAGAGACTTGAAGACTTAAATATGTATATGCTAGAAGAGAGGAGGGACAGGAGAAATATGATACAGACTTTTAAATACTTAAAAAGTATTAATGAACAAACAAACCTTTTTCAAAGACGGGGAAGCTGTAAAACTAGAGGACATAACATGAAGCTGCAAGGGGGTAAACTGAAAGGCAACGTAAGGAAATACTTTTTCACTGAAAGGGTGGTGGATGCTTGGTATGCCCTGCCGATGGAAGTGGTGGGAGCAAATGCAGTGTGTAGTGATGAAAGCTCCCAGGAAGACATGGAAGTGGAAGAAAATCCTAGTTTCCCCTTTGACATGAATGACAGTTCACTTGTGCATAAGACTTGCAAGCCAGATCAGAAAAAAACCCAGCTCCCTGCTAAGGTCAGGCCACGCCCTAGCTCAGGGGTGGAGACAAGCTTGCCTGATGATTGGTCACACAGGTGCAGGGAACAGGGAGTGCCTAGCAGCCAACGGTTCTTAAAACCACGAGCAGAGAAAAAAGAGGAGGGAAGGAGGAAGGCAAAGGACAACAGAGAGAGCGAGGCTGAGCATAGCTGGAGGAGAAAGAAAGAAGAAAACTCCCAGGAAAGCAGCTACCCAAGAGGGACTGGAGAAGGACATAAGGAGGCTGAATTTCAGAGCCTGGAGGATCCCAGGAAGAAAGAAATCAGCGCTTCTCTGAGGAACCATCCCCAAGGTAAAGCCAGCAGTTTCAGAGCTGAGAAATCAACAGAGAAACAGTTTGCTATTGCTAAGGTCCAGGAAGCAGAGCCCTCACCGTCTACTGCTAAGAGGTGGGTGGAAAGTTTTACGTATGGGAAAAGCCATAGCCCTGATAAAAGCAGAACAGCTGAGTCTTCAAAGCTAGAAGCACTGAGAGAGTTGTTTACTGAGGGAAAAGTTCACTCCCCTAATACAACTGTGCCTTTACAAGCTGAATTGCTGTGGAATCAGTTCCAGGAATTTCTAAAGGAGAGAAAGTCTGGGAGAGTTTGTAACTTTGATAGAGATACCGTATATCCGGATGCCATAGAAGGAATGCAAATAGATTCCTGTTTGCCAAGCTCTGAGTGTGAACCTGTACCAATGGATTGCTCATTGTGTTTAAAAGAAGAGTCTGTATTATTGAACTAAGCTGAGAGACTGTGAAACAATATAGAGAATAAGTGCAGTATCTGCTTAGAATTAAGGAAAGCTAATACTGTGTTTTACTAAGCTTAATTGCTTTCTGAAGCTAAGAAGCAGTGCTTAGAAGAAGTTTGCTTTGAGAAAAGAAAATCACAGCTATTGCAAGTTTATCTGTATTTCTGTTGAATGACCACACGAGGCAGTCCTCGGTGTAAGCTTGTGGGAATAAGAACAGCTGAACAGTGAAAAGAGGTTTTTGTTACGTCACTCTCTGTTACGTGATTTATCCTTTATGTTGGAGAAGCATCCTTTTTGCCTTGTTTGTGTATTGAGCTTAAATCCCCACAAAATAAATTTTCTTGCTGCCTTGAACCACTGACTCACAACTACAATTTGCCCTTAAAGAATAAACTAACTACAAGTCCCAGAATACCACTGGTGACAAGGGAAGCTTTATTCAAAAGTGGAAGACATAAGGCTGTTTCCTGCTTGTAAGCTCTTGGGCCCAAGCAGAAGCATCGCAAGTGACAGAATTCCAGATGTCATGGAAGAGACACAGTGGATCCCTTTATAGCAACAGGATGTTGATCTGATGATCTTAAAGTAGCTAAACAGGTAGAAAAGGCGACAGCAAAAGCTAGAAGGATGCTTGGGTGCATACAGAGAGGAATGGCTAGCAGAAAAAAGGAGGTGATAATGCCTCTGTATAAGTCTTTGGTGCGACCTCATTTGGAGTATAGTGTGCAATTCTGGAGACCGCACCTTCAAAAGGATGTGAACAGGATGGAGTCGGTGCAGAGGGTGGCTACTAAAATGATTAGTTGTCTTCATTATAAAGCATATGAGGACAGACTGAAGGATCTTAATATGTACACCTTAGAGGAAAGGCGGGATAGAGGTGATATGATTGAGATGTTTAAATACTTCCATGGCATAAATGTTCAGGGAGAGAGCCTCTTTCAATTGAAAGCAAGTTCTGCTATGAGGGGACATGGGATGAGGGTGAAGGGAGATAGATTCAGGAGTGATATGCGGAAATATTTCTTTACGGAAAGAGTAGTGGATCCGTGGAATAGTCTCCCAGTGGAGGTGGTAGAGATGAGGACAGTAACTGAATTCAAAAAAGCATGGGACAAACACAGAGGATCTCTAAAGGTAAAAAGGGGACTGTTGTAGTTGTTATGGAAGGACAGACTAGATAGGCCATGTGGTCTTTTTCTGTCGTCATATTTCTATGTTTCTAGGATAAAATCAAAATAAACGTAACTATTTCTTATATCACAAATAGGGGTAACCTGCACTGAGCAGTGGGACACCCCTAAACAAAGGCATGGGGAGGGTTGACCTGCATGTTCAAGTTGGCTAGAATAGGTGCAAGTGCACCTATTCTAGCCAACTTGATGGGCAGACTAGATGGACCATGCTGGTCTTTATCTGCCGTCATATGCTATGTTACTATGTTATTAGAAAAGGTATAGAGAAGAGCCACCAAAATGGTAAAGGGGATGGAAGAATACCTCTATGAAGAAAGGCTAAAATGATTAGGGCTCTTCAACCTGGAAAAAAGACGGCTGAGGGGAGATATGATAGAGGTCTATATATTAATGAATGGAGTGGAACGGGTAAACATAGATTAATTTTTTTATGCCATCAAAATATAGAAAGACCAGGGGACATGCAATGAAGCTACAGTGTAACCTATTTAAGACTAATAAGAGAAAATATTTTTCCACTCAACGCGTAATCAAACTCTGAAATTCATTACCGGAGGATGTAGTAAAAGCTGTTAGTGTAGCTGAGTTTAAAAAAGGTTTGGACAAGTTCCTGGAGGAAAGGTCCATAAATCATTATTAAAGGGGACCCGGGAAATCCACTGCTTGCCCCAGTACAAGCATTGTGGATCCTGTGTCTTTCAGGGAAATTGCTAGGTACTTGTGACCTAGTTTGGCCATTGTTGGAAACAGGATACTGGGCTTGATGGACCTTGGCTTGACCCAGTATGGCATATCTTACGTTCTTAAGATGATTCTCCATACCTGCCATCTCCAAAGGAACAGGAGACACAGCATAATTGGCTAATGTTCCCTGAATCTGATTGGGGTTATTGGCTGGCTGCTCTCAGCTAAGGGAAAGGTGTCACTGCCTCTTCATAAGTAGTAAGCTAATCCTTCCTCTCTTCGGGGCAGCTTGGACGGATGCACTTTTGAACCCTCAACGATCTCAGCACCATGTTTCAGAGAACTTTGATGTCAATGCATCTGGGCCTCTGCGCAGTGTTCTATATCCTTGCTCCTTGATGCCAATGCATATAAAATTGAATCCTTCCTCAGTCTCGGGGGAACACTGATGGGTGACCAATGTCCAGGGGGTCTACAGTGTGTTCAGTTCTGAGTGGATTCAAACTCCTCAGTTCTAATTCACCACCAGCGTCAGGCGCAGCATGGGAAACCATTGAGACTGATGCCGATGTTGATGGATCGGACTTAGAAGCACCAAAAAACATTTTGCACTGTTTCTCTTAAAAATTTAGCCCTCGCATTGTCACCTTCAGACACAAATTACAAGAAGAGGACTTGTGAACAGGCCCCCAAGCACTGGAGGCATCATTTAATAGTGTTTGTTATGGATATAATCCTTGAGTGTCTGTCTGAACAAGAACTTGTGGCCTTGTAGTTGTTGTTGAAACACTTTGAGGGCATTGAAGATAGCACGAAGCTCCAGTAAATTTATCTGGAGCTGTGATTCCTGTTTCATCCAGAGGCCCTGAGTGAATAAAGAATACAAGTGGGCCCCCCTGCCCAGTTTGGAGGCATCCGTTGTCATGATGCATTGATGTGGAGGCATCTGAAAAGGTCTGTGACTTGGATCTGCTCCCTGAGGGCCCCAGAGACCTGCTTTCACTGAGTGGCAAGAGTTCATTGAGCTGTCCTCATGGGCAGATGGGCATATGAAACTACATGCACTGTAGAGACCATATGGCCTTGAAGCTGCAGCATTTCCCTGGCTGAGAGGTTGTCTCTGAGCCTTACTTGAGATGATAGCTGCACTAGACGAGTACAATGTTCCAAGAATAGGAATGCCCTTGACTGTCGAGTGTCTAGCAGAGCTCCTATGAATGCTAGTTTTTTAGTGGGAACTAGATGGGATTTTGGAAGATTTATCACAAATCCCAGATTCCAGAGAACCTGCATTATACAAAGGAGAGATAGATGAACCTCCTGAGAAGTGGCTGCCCTTATAAGCCAGTCACTAAGTAAGGGAAGACGAATATTCCGAGAGTCCTTAGATATGCGGCTATGACCACCATACACTTTGGGAATTATTTCATACCATGAATAGTTGGGAAGTTAGTCGGGGGCGGGGAAGAGGCAGCCTGAGGGCAGAGAGTAGGCGGGCAGTGGGTGGTCACCAGCCCTGGACGTACAGGGCCGATTCTAATGTCAGCCCTGTATGTCCAGGGCCAGCAAATTAACTAAGGAGGTTATTCCACCCCGAGGTGGAATAACCTCCCTGGATGTTTTTTTCTTTTGAGTCGAGGCACAGAAGGGGCTGGGGGGGGGGGGGACAAAGTTAATCCCCCGCAGCCCAACCCTGGCCTTAGGAGGCCGGATTGGGGATTGGGTTGCGCGGAATTAACTTTTTGGGGCAGCGGCCAGCATCGTGGCTTTTAAATGGAGCCGCAGTGCCATGGCAAAGGGATGCCATGGCGCCACGGCTCTATTTAAAAGCCCTGGCTGACAGTGCTGACACATACAGTGCTGTTCGTGATTCTGATCCCAGGGAGCTGGAAGTGCCCCGCGGTATCAGAATCGCGATCTCCTTTGTACGTCCAGGTCAGTCCGGGCATACAAAGGAGATCTGCGTTGTGAATAGAATCGGGCCATTTGTGAAGACTCTTGGGGCAGAGGCGAGTCCAAAGGGAAAGACTCTGTATTGATAGTAATTTCCCTGGAAGATGAAGTGTAGATACTTCCTGTGTTCTAGATGAATGAGGATATGAGTATACGCTTCTTTTAGATCTACAGAACAGAGCCAGTCCTGACTCTGGAGATAAGGTAGAAGGGTACCTAGTGAGACCATTTTGAATTTTTCTCGGACTAGAAACTTGTTTAGGTTCCTGAGGTTTAAGATGGGTCTGTACCCTCTGTTTTCTTTGGTATGAGAAAGTAAGGAGAATAGAACCCCATCCCCTGTTGAGATGTTGGAACCTCTTCTATGGCGCACTCTGACAGAAGAGAGGTGATCTCTTGCTGCAGGAGAGCACTGAGTGGGGGTTGAGAATGATATTACCCCACTAGAGTGGAGGGGGGTATGCTTTGTAGATGAAGTTTGTACTTTTCTTGTCCTATGGTTAGTGTCCACTGCTCTGAGGTGATCAGATGCTACCTGTGGGCATAATGGCAAAGTCTGCCTATGTGGAGGGAGAGGGGGTTCTTCAGAGGCAGGGTGGCTATGTTCTCTAGGAAGAAGTCAAAAAACAGGCACAGATTGGGTCTGGTTGGGGTTTAGAAGTCTGTGGCTTCTTCTATTGCTTAAGAGGCTGTTGCTTCCTCTGGGTACCCTGAGGTTGGTATTGAGAAGCTGGGGGGTAAGAAGGGTAAAATTTCTTTTTCTTACCATAGAAAGGCTTCTTTGCAGCTGCTTTTTTCTTGGCAGGGTTGGCAGTAGCTTTGGAAAGCCTATTGAGCATAGTATTCTCAGACTCTAACTGAGAGGCCTTATCTTGCCAATCCTTTCCAAACAGGTTCTCACCAGTACAGGGAATATTACCCAGCTTGTTCTGAAAGCGTAGTTACTCACCTGTAACATGTGTTCTCCAGGGACAGCTGGAATCAATCCTCACTTATGGGTGACATCGGCACCAACGGAGCCCGCGCAGAGCAATTCCCCAGCTTTCAAAGAAAGCATTTGGGATTGCTGCTACGCATGCGTGGTCCTCTTCCCGCCCAAAGGTGCCATCTTGCTCAGTCAGGTCCCTTAGCTCGAGCCCTACCAAGCAGATGGCAAGGGAAGTATAAAAATCCAGCAACTCATTAGGAGAGGTGGGAAGGTAGTGAGGACTGATTCCTGCTGTCCCTGGAGAACACCTGTTACAGATGAGTAACTATGCTTTCTCCAGGAACAAGCAGAAAGTCAGTCCTCACTTATGGGACTCCCCAGCTACAGGCTACTGAACCTGTAACCAAAAAACGCCTCCGCGAGGTCATGAGCAGAATCCGGTGCCCAAAGGAGCCCGGGTCCCCGAGGTGAAACCCTCGGTAGCCGTCGAGAAGGGTCAGAGGGCAAGAGTTGCTTATACTCCAAACAGATTACGGAGTACAGCCTGGCCAAAGGTGCTATCCCGGCAGAACTCCCTCTCCAGGCAGTAGTGGACAGCAAAGGTATTCGCTGAAGACCAGGTCACAGCCCGGCAGATATCCGTCAGAGGCACTGAGCGCAACAAACCTACCTTGGCTTGGATGCCGTGTGCGGTGACCCTCCAGCAGGGTGTCCGCCTTCGCATGAGCAAAGGCAATGCAGTCTGCCACCCAGATAGAGAGGGTGCGTTTTGTGACAGTGGAGGCCATGTGCCCCAGAAGGCACAGCATGGCCAGCACTGGGGCTCGAGCATTGTTCAGGACCTGGGCCGCCTGGGTTCGAAGGCAAGCCGCACAGTCTGCTGGCAGGAATGCAGTTTCCCTCTGAGTGTTGAGGTGTGCACCGATAAACTCCAAGGTTTATACCGGATCGAGGTGGGACTTGGGGTAGTTGACCAAGACCCCCAGACGCTCGATGAGGAGGATTGTGCATGATGCCGCCAGGCGGGCTTTCCCTGGCTGAGGGCCCCGTGATGAACCAGTCATCGAGGTATGGGAAGACCGGTATACCCTGCTGTCTGAGGGAGGCAGCGACTGCGGAGAGGCACTTTATGAAGACCCATGGGGCAGATGCGAGTCCGAAGGGGAGCACCCTATATTGGTAATGTTCCCCTTGCACCTTGAAGTGCAGGAGCTGCCTGTGCTGGGGGTGAATTAAGATGTGGGCATAAGCGTCCCTGAGATGCAAGGAGCATAGCCAGTCACCCTGCTGGTGGAAGGGCCGCAGGTCGCCAAGTGATAGCATTTTGAACTTCTCCCGCACCAGAAAGTTGTTTAGCTTTTGGAGGTCGAGCATGGGCCATAGGCCCCCCGTCTTCGGAACAAGGAAGTACCAGGAATAGAAACCACGACCTCGGAGGTGCGTCGGTACCCTCTTGACCGCTCGCTGGGCAAGGAGATTGTCTAACTCCCGCTGCAGGAAGGTCTGGTGTGCGGGGAGTCGAGAAGGCTCCGCTGGGGAGAAGGAGGGGGAAACCTGTCCAGCCGGAGATGGTAGCTGTCCCAGACTATTCGGAGGACCCAAGTATCCGACGTGATGGATGCCCACTGAGGGGTGAAGGAGGACAGGCGTCCCCCTACTGGCTGCAGTGCTGCCGGGGGGCGAAAGGCTACACTACTGGCATCAAAACCCCTAGGCGGGCTGAAGCGGCACCAGGGTTTGGGCCTTGGACCCTTTTGGCTTACGGTGACAGTGGGACCCAGACTTTCCCTGCATCGCGGTGCTCGGCATGGGAGTGGGTGGGTATGGTGGGTAGCCTCGGTAGAGTAGACACTTCCGCGGGAAGAATGGCTTCTTAGTTTGCTGTTTCTTCCAAGGGAGGGAGGAGGTCTTTCGCGAGAGACAGGTTGGGGTGACGAACTCCATCTCTATCTCGGCAGCCTTATCCGCCATCGGTTTACCAAAGAGCTGCTCACCAAGGCAGGGCACATCTAGGAGCTTCTCCTGGACCCACTGCTCCAAGTCCGAGGACTGGAGCCATGCCTGGCGTTGGGCCCCGATGCCAGCAGCCACCACTCGAGCCGAGGACTCGAATCCATTGTAGGTGGCGTGGGAGAGGTATTTTGAGCACTCCGCGATGGACTTCAGAAGGGTCCAGAACCTATTGAGGGGTTCGCCCGCGAGTCCCACGGAGAACCCCCCGAGTTCCTTGGCTAGGTCGCGCAAAAACATGCCCATGTACAATTGGTATGCCTGAATATGGCATGAGAGCATGGATCCTTGATAGGCCTTGTGGCCTAAGGCGTCGGAGGCTCTCAACTCCCTGCTTGGCGGAACTGAAGAGTGAGACTTCGGGCTCTTCTGTTTTCTCATAGCCTATTCCACCACCATGGAGGTGTGGGGAAGCTGGGTTTCCTGAACCTGGGGCCGCGCTGGACCCTGTACATCGCGTCTAGGTGCTTGCTCATGATGTGGACTGACGCAGGAGTCTCCCACATGCGGAGTAGCAGCCTGGCAGAATAGGGGGAATCGGGACAGTAAGAGATTCCCGAGGAGGGGACTCGTACTGTAAAATATATCGAGCTCTTCAGCTCGAGGCTCCTCCTCAGCCTGGGTAGCCAGGTTGAGAGAGCGTGCCATATCCCGCACAAACACTGAGAAGGAGGTGTCTTCGGGTGGCAAATGCCACTGAAAAGTGGGCGGGGACGTGTCCAATGGGAGGTCCAGATGGGCATGGGACTCTGGGGAGGTATCCCCGTCTGACTCCCAGCCCGAAAAATCAGAGGAGGAACCTGATTCAGGCTGGTCACCTCATCTGGAAGCCGAGGTCCGTTTGGAGCTGGAGGCCCTGGAGGATCTCGCCCCTGAGGAACAGGAAGACGAGCGAGACTGACACCGTGGACCCTTACGAGGCCCATGCCTCTCTGGGGTTTCCAGGGCGGATTTTGATGTCTCTCTTGAGGGAACCTCGGTCTCAAGGAGCGGGTCAGCAAAGCTATGAACGCCAGCATGCGGGACTCCCATGCGGGCATGGGGCCCTACAAAGCCGACACCAGGGTCACCGGGTCGGGCGTTGAGGAGGAGAAGGGAACCTCGCCGGAACGGCCCTCAGGAGACCTGGTGCCATCGCCGGGGGCCTCCGATTCTGTACGAGGTACCTTACGAGGTTGCTCCTTGTCCGACTCTCGGGAACGCCGAGGGGGGCTAAGTGACCGAGTGCGGGAGCACTTGCGCTTGTCGGGAGCCCCCGACAGCGACTTCGAGGCCTTCTTCTTCTTACACTGCCCCACTTCAGGAAACCCCTGGTCAGACTGCCGCCTTGAGCATGGAGCCAAGGTGGGGATCCCACCGGTGGAGAGATAACCAAGGGCGCCACCGGGGATTACGAGGCAGCCTTACGAAAGATGTCCTCGGACTTCTGCTTACGGCTGAGCAGGGCTTTGGAGGACATTTTCTTACAAAGCGAGCAAAGCTCTGGATCATGGTCGGTCCCGAGACACCACAGACAGCAGTCATCGGTGTCCAAAAGCGACATGTTCCTAGAGCATCTATCGCAGTTTTTGAAACCGGTGGCCATCAGGGCAAAAAGGACCCCCATGAGGTCGAAGACCCACATGGCCAGCGGTTGGGGGGAAAAAGGGCACAAAGCCTGCTAACAGCAAGAATGTTAGGAAAAAATGCCCCTTTGCTCAAAAAGGGATGGGAGCAAGGGGGGGGGGGGAATGGGAGAGGACTGGTGCAACCGGAAAAATAGTAGGCCAGAGGCTGGGAAACAAAACACTTTTTCCGAGGGACGAGGACGTGTGTCCAAAGGGCTCCGTGGAAAAAGGGAGACTACTAGGTACGTATGACCTAGATTGGCCACTGTTGGAAACAGGATACTGGGCTTGATGGACCTTGGTCTGACCCAGTATGGCATATCTTATGTTCTAAGCAAGATGGCACCCTTGGGCGGGAAGAGGACCATGCATGCGTGGCAGAATTCCCAAAGGCTTTCTTTGAAAGCTGGGGAATTGCTCCGCACGGGCTCCGTTGGTGCCGCTGTCACCCATAAGAGAGGACTGACTTCCTGCTTGTTCCTGGAGAACCCATTGTTCAAGGCCTGATGCCTGGAGCCATGCGATCCTATGTGCACCTATACAGATAGAAGTTGCTCTGCTAGTGCATTCAAAACAGTCAAAGGTTGCCCTGTTGACAAACTTGGAGACATTTTGGGCATGTTTGACTAATGTAAGATAGTCATCCGGGAGAAGAGGAGACATTGATTCCAGATCCCTAGTTACCTCCCTAAGGAACATACCCATGTACAGTATGTATGAACTTATCTGTGTTGAAAGCATGGAGGCTTGAAAACACCGACGCCCAAAGGCATCAATGGTTCTCGATTCCCTGCCCAAGGGGTTGGAGGGGTGCATCTTAGAACTTTTAATTCAATGCATAGCCGAATCCACTACCATTGAGTGGTGTGAAAGCTGCATTTTCTGGAACCCAAGGCTTTCCGGTACCTGATACATGGTATCGAGTTGTCGAATATGGGGAGAAATGGTGAGGATCGTTTCCCACATCCGGAGTATAAGATCCTGGACTATACGGTGAATAGCAGAGTAGTTGCCTCTTTAGGAGCTGTAGGGTATTGGAGAATGTCCAGCTCCTCTGCTCTGGGTTCTTTCTCCGATGTAGGAGTAACGGATAGGCCCCTTGCCATATCCTTGATAAACTCTTGGAAAGACATATCTTCGGGAGGGGACATGCACCATCGCGGCGACGGTGAGGGTTTCTCCAGAAGACTTTGCATCTCTCGGGTACTGATCAATTCATCATCCGAAGAATCGGAATCGGTAGAATCAAAGAATCATCGGGAGCGATGCTCCTGCTTTTGTAAGGTCCAGTACCAATCGAGATCGGTATCAGCTCGAGAGACTTGCCGTACTGGTACCTCGGAATGGGGAATGGACCCGAGGGCCGGTATGGGCAGGAGTGTGCCGAGTGGCATGAAGCCTGATGCCGACTGCATTGGCATCATTGATTGTATCGGTCCTGATGATACCGCCGGTAATTTGACTGATACCACTGATGGTAAGAGAGCCGCTAGACTCCACTCAATGGCCAGCAAATGCTGATCCATAGAGCTTGCCGACACCTGGGTATCAGTACCAGAAGCATGGGCTACCATTCAAGAGCATTGCACCAGGAGCTCTCCTGAGGTGGAGGCCTCGGGACCATCCTGGACCCGTTTTGTGGCTTTGGAGGGGAGGTCCTCCCGCCAGGCTAGTTTAGCCAGTTGATCCAACTCCAGGGCAACATCTCTATGTTTAGATAGAGATCTACCCTTGGGAGGATGGCCTGTCTTGGAAGAAGACTTGTGTTTCAATACCTGAGATCCATATGAGGAAGACAATGCCCTCAATGACTTTGAAGCGAGTGAAATCGCATCTGAGGCAAAAAAAGGAGCTGAGTTTCGCGGCCTGATTCTGTAGACCTTTCTTTGTCATCTTCTTGCATAGGGGACATTCAGATGGCTGGTGATCTGGGCCAAGGCATTTAAGACACCGGTCATGGGTATCAGTAGCAGAGATAGTGCTACCACACTTAGAACATTTCTTAAAACCACTGCTTGGTTTTCCCATCATGTCAGTAGACTGGATGGAAGGTTCAAGGTCTAAGATGGCGTTGATGCACCTGAAAGAATGAACGTTTTTTTTTCTCAGAAAGAAAGAAATAGAATCAAAGAGATGAGTCCCAGCGTCAACGGGAAGGCAAACACAACCTCAAAAAATAATAAAGAAGAAGAATGAAGACATTTTCTGCGGTGACAGGATTTGCTTCCTATTGGCTCCACAGAAAACAAAGAACTGAGTCTCAGAGGCAGGAAGGCAGCAGTGCAGGTGCAGTGGGATGCTCCCAAAGGTTTTCCTATTTTCCTCTTATTCCAATTCACTAGCTGGCTCCCAAGCTCTCTATCCCTAACTCCTTCATACAATCAGATCCCGATCCTACATAGCCATGGGAGAAGATGGGCAGGTACATCTCATCATAATGTAAATTGGGACACACGATTGCATCACCCCCATCTTCTACACATTGCACTCCAACACTCTAGGAAAGCCAAACAGGACAAAAGTCCCTATCCACAAAATCTAAAATGTGCCCTCATCAATGCCCGCTCAATCCGTAACAAGTGGCCAGTGATTGCAGACATAATATCCCTCCATAATCTCGACATCCTCATGGTCACCGAAACATGGCTTTCCCCTGAAGATAATGTCATAATCAACCAGCTCCTCCCCTTTAATTTCTCAGCATATACAAGCCATAGACAAAACAAAAGAGGAGGTGGAGTTCTCATCCTCAGCAGAACAGTGTTTCATTTCCAGCTAGTTGACTCCACTAGTACAAACCACTTGGAGACAGTCTCCATTTCCAACAAAGGCTGCTCTATAAATCTGCTTTATAGAGCTCCCTCAGCCTCCACTGAGGACCTCCCAACTATTATAAATCTCGCATCTAATATCCAAAATCCAAATACACCAAACTGGATTCTAGGTGATTTTAACCTGCCAGCGCTTCAAGATAACCATTCTTCTACCTTTCTTGATGCTCTCGATATCATAGGTTACAAGCAATTAGTAAATGAACCTACTCATGTGAAGGGAAATACACTAGATCTCATATTTGCCTCGCAGACAATTTCTGACCAATTCCATGACACCGTGTTGTCCATAACTATTGTAGCATGGTCAGATCACAAACTCATCATCTTCCAGATTCCCACTCATGACAGTCAATCGAAGACCAACAGAGCTCCAAGTAATCCCTCTAAACTACCTGCTAGAAGTTTACGCCCATTCAATAGAGATCTTATCCTGGCAGAAACGGGTTCGCTCCTTAATGATACCACCCTAAACCTGGATGAGCTGATCACTTGCTGGAACAATAATCTCAGCACGATTGCACTTCGTCTGCCACCTAACAACTCATCAAGGAAAAGACCTGCAGCCCCATGGTACACAGCTGAACTAAAAACATCACTCCACTTACTAAGGAAGCTTGAGAAACGTTGGCGAAGGTCACACTCCATTCGAGACCAGACAGCTTACATCCATCAGCTAACCGCTCAACGTGAAGCCATCACAGAGAAAATGAAACAGTACCACACAGACACCCTGAAACGCTCGCTAAATAAACCTCACGATCTGTTTAACCTTGTCAAGTCTCTATCCAAGGAGCCAACACCGGAGCACCAATGTGAAATCCATCCGCAGGAATTTGCCTCTTACCTACAATCCATGTCAGACAAATAAAATTTCAATTGGTGTCTCCTCCACAGACCAAGGTCGTACAACATGTACAACATCTTTAATGTCTTTCTCAACCCCTTCCAAGAAGTGCATTGAAGATACTATCATTAACCTCAATACCACTACTGCACAAACAGATCCTTGTCCGGCTTTCTGGATAAGGGAACTCCGCAGTGATCTCAGTCCGATAATAACAAAACTAATGAACCTATCCTTCTCAAGTCGTTATTTCCCATCTGCCCTCAAGCACACATCGATCAGACCACTGCTAAAAAATAGTAAACTAGACCCCCAAAAGGTAGACTCCTACAGACCCATTTCAAGTATACCTTTTCTCGCAAAATTAATCAAAAAAGTGGTGCAAAGGCAGTTACAAGACCACATCGACTCTGCTGCTCCACTTGACCCATGCCAACATGGTTTCAGGGAGTCACATGGAGTGGAAACACTCCTCACCACCCTTTTCAATAATATAATCACTGGCATTGACAGAATTCGTCAGGGTTTTGCACTCATTTTCCTAGACATTGCCGCAGCCTTCGACTCAGTAAATCATGAGCTTCTTCTTGGACGACTAAAAGAGAAGGGCATCTGCGGAACAGCACTGGAATGGTGCAAATCATACTTGACCGATAGATGGCAGCAAGTACGATCAGGCAGAGCAACATCAGAACCGTTCCATCAAAACCAAGGAGTTCCCCAGGGATCCTCCCTATCGGCCTTGATGTTCAACATATACATGCAACCCATTTGCAATATCATCAGATCCTTCAATGTCAGTTGTATGGTATATGCTGATGATGTCCTGCTCTATATGCCGTTCTACATAGACCAAGCTGACCTCTCCCCTTTGACCAACTGCTTCAATGCCATATCTGAATGGCTCCTGTCACAAGCACCTGCTTGTTTAGCTGTTCTATATTGTTTTTCAGGTTTCTCCTGCTGTGTTACTGCTCCCCTGTGCCTCTGGACCCACTCCGTGCAAACCGGAAGTGACGCGACCGCGTTCACGCGGTCGCGATCCCTCCAGGTACACCAGTGCTCTTTAAATTCAATCTGTCTACGGCGTTCCACGCCGTGGCGGCGCGCGACCAAGGAGCAGGTCCTGCTCCTTGGTCGAGCTCCTTGGGGCGAGCGAGGGGCGCAACCACGGTTGAATACTATCTTGAATACTGTGGATATCTTTAGCCTTTCTGGGAAATTGTTTCTGGGATTCTGTCCACTACTCAGGTATGTCAGCTATTCCTGATCATTGGGGGCGACGCCCCTTGCCATCAACAAAATGTTTGCCTGGCTCTCTTGCTCGCTGTAACAGCAATCTAATTCCTTGTAAATCTGCACGGCCTCTATCCCAGCGGCCTTTCCTGGCTTCTGCATCTGCTGACTTGGCCCTTACTAATGTGTTTCAGGTTTCTTTGCTTAACTGTCATTCTCTTAGGTCTAAATCTTTATTGGTGTCTGATCTGATTCTTCAACATTCACTTGATCTCTGTTTTCTTACGGAGACCTGGTTGAGGGAGGGTGATAGCCCTGTTCTCGCTAGCTCTCTGCCTCCTGGTTTTTCGGCTTTCTCCTCTCCCAGGTTAGACAGAGGGGGGGGAGGGGTGGCATTGCTTTACCGCTCTGCCATTTCTCTGGAAGAAGTAACATCCCCCTCTGCTGCACTTCCTGAGTCCCTTCTTCTCCGTCTTCATTCTTCTCCCCCACTTTACTTCCTCCTTCTTTACCTTCCACCTTCCCTTTCTACTGAACGCTGGGAAGGAATTCTTCAGTTCCTCTCTGATATTGTTTTGCAGTTTCCAAATATTATTATTTTAGGGGACTTTAATATTCATGCAAACAACCCTAGTCGGCAAAGGGACTTTGCCTTATTGAATTTCTTCCAGGATATCGCTTTTCACCAGCATGTTACAGGCCCTACCCACACTGCTGGTCACACTTTAGATCTTGTGGTATCCTCTTCCACGTTGACGGCTCAGATTTCCCCTCCCTCCCTGATTGATGTCCTTTGGTCGGACCATCGTTGTGTCTTATTTTCTGTCACTTTTTCCCCCACTCAAACACCTCCTTCTTTGGTATCCTCTACACTCCCTCCTCTCCGTCGTCGTTTAACCCCTGACACCTTGTGCTCCTTTCCCCCCGCTTCCTCTGTTTTTCCTCCGGATTTTGCATCACTGTCGTCTGATTGTCAGGCTTCCCTTTGGGACTCTCTCCTAAAGGATGCCCTGGATCAGCTAGCGCCATTACGTCCTTGCCCTCGTCTGCCCAATCCTGGTCATTCTTCTTGGTTTCATCCTGGCCTACGGCTCCAACGGGCTCAACTCTGCCAGATGCAGCGCCGTTGGTCTCGCCACCCTTCGGCTGATTTATCCATCCGTTTTAAACAACTCTACGCCGCGTACCGTTCGGCTATTCAATCTGCCAAGCGAGCCCATTATGAAGCTGCAATTAAGGATGCGGCAAATTCTTCTCGCCAACTTTTTCAGATTTTGCACAAACTCTCATCCACCAGCTCTTCACCCACCATGATCACTCAGTCCCCCGACCCTCATTCACTGGCTTCTTTCTTTTCCCAGAAAGTTCTTGACCTTCGTGCTTCCTTTCCCACTTCCCCCCCACCCCCACCTCTGCCACCTCTTTTCCCTTATAACTCAGCTGCCAGTGACCCTGCACCGCTGTCACCTACCACTATGCTCAATCGGGCTCTTTCCCATACATGGTCCTCTTTTCATCCGATCTGTTCTGCCGAAATCCTTTCAATATTGTCCACTTCTCGTAAGACTACATGTTCCCTTGACCCTATTCCCTCCCGCTGGTTGTCTGTTCCCTCCCTACAACTACTTCCCATTATCACTACTATCATCAACACAAGTTTTTCCTCTGGTTTGTTCCCTTCTCCTTGGAAATCAGCTGTCGTCCATCCTCTTTTAAAGCAACCTTCCCTTGATCCCTCTGTCCTTGCAAACTGGCGCCCTGTTTCAAACCTTCCTTTTCTGGCTAAACTTCTTGAACGTTTTGCATTTCTTCAGTTGTCTTCTCATGTTGAATCCACAAACACACTTCACCCCCGTCAGGCCGGTTTTCGCCAGGGCCATAGCACTGAGACTGTCCTTCTTGCTGTTCTTAATGAAATACACGTTGCACATGACCGTGGTGATCTTACCCTTTTAGTCTCTCTTGATTTATCGGCGGCTTTTGATTTAATTGATCACACTCTTCTTCTCACTCGTCTTGCTGAGGTGGGGTTACGTGGTGCTGTTCTTCTTTGGTTTCGTTCTTTTCTCACCTCTCGCTCTTTTTCTGTTACTTTGAATGATCAGTCCTCTAGTTCCTTTCCTCTTACATGTGGTGTCCCTCAAGGTTCTGTTTTGTCCCCTCTATTGTTTAACATTTTCCTGGCCTCTCTGCTCCTGGTACTACAACAATATCCTGTGTCTTGCTATGTCTATGCTGATGACATTATTTTGCTCTTTCACACCTCTCCTCTTCTTTTAGATCTTTCTGCTTTTAACGCTTGTCTTTCTCACGTGGCTTCTTGGCTTTCGCAGCACTTCCTTTGTCTAAACCCGTCTAAGTCTACTGCTATGTGGGTCTCACTTTCGGGGTCATGTCCGTCAGTTGCACCCATGATTGATTCTGTCCCTGTTCCTTTGGTGTCTTCTTTTCGGTATCTCGGGGTGATTCTTGATTCTTCTCTCTCGTTCCATGATCATATTTCTTCTTTGGTTCGGCGTTCTTTTGCCATTCTTCGTCGTCTCCGTGCCGTTCGTTCGATTCTTCCCCTTGGATCCCTGGCCACTCTTGCTCTTTCCCTTGTTATTAGCCGCCTTGACTACTGTAACGTTTTTCTGGCCAATCTCCCTAAGTATCAACTTAAACGTTTACAGCTCATTCAGAACACTGCCGCCCGTCTTATCACCTTCACCCGCCGTTCTGATCATATTACCCTCATTCTCATTCAGCTCCATTGGTTACCCCTCTGTGTCAGGTTCCACTACAAACTTTTGATCCTTACTCATCGTGCACTCCACACTAATAACCCTTTATACTTGGCTGACTTAATCTCGCTTCATACACCCTACCGCCAGCTTCGCTCTCTTCATGCTAATCGTCTGGTTCTACCGTCCCCATCTCATGCCCATTTGGAGAAGACCCGCCATGCTGCTTTCTTTTTTCTTGGACCTTGTTTATGGAACGCCCTGCCCTCATCCCTCCGCTTAGAGCCTTCATATTCACAGTTCAAATCCACTCTCAAAACTCACCTGTTTCAAAAAGTGTTTAATCTCCCTCCCTGATTCCCCCTCTGATTTTCCTTCCTGTTGCCGTCCCTGGTTATTGTTCTGTCTTGGTTTGTTAGTCTTGTCTTTTCCCCTTTGTCCTTGTTTAGTGGTCTTGTCTATGTCCTTTTTGTTTATTTACTATTGTTAATCATTGCTTGCAGTTTGTTATTCGTTGGGTATTGTTGTCTATGTTTTTTGTTTATTTTACTTTTTACTGCTGTTAATTACTATTTCTCGTTTTGCATATTGTTAATTGGTGGTCGTTTTATGGTTTTATTGTATAAATTTTTATTGTTTTTAAACTTATGTTTTAATGTTGTACATGGTTTTAATTTTGTGCCCTATTTATTTGCTACTTATTGTTCTCTGTATTGTTGTTATGCTTCCCTTTCTTTTCTATTATTTTTGGCGTTCCTTTTCCGTAGTTTGCAGTGCTGCCTTTTTATATTGTTTGTACACCGCTTAAATGTTTTTAACGTAAGTGGTCTATCAAATATGGAATAAAGTTAAAGTTAAAGTTAAAACCTTCGGATTCAGCATAAGAAAACGGAGGTGCTCTTCATTACAAGGAATCCAAACTTCAGCCCACCCAAATACTTGGAGGTGAAAGAAGCCGAACTTCAAGCAAAACCCAGAATTCGTTACCTGGGAATTACACTGGATCAAAACCTTGACATGAAGGCACACATAGCTAACACTGTAATAGCAATCTATTTCAAGATCCGTTCACTCAGACATCTACGCCCCTTGCTTGAACCGGAAGATTTTCGGACAATTTACCAGGCCCTGATAATACCACATCTGGATTATGCCAATGCCATATTACAAGGTCTCCCACAATCCACCTTGAACCTCTTACAACTTGCCATGAATAGTGCAGCGAGGGTTCTCCAGGGGTCATCTAAAAGAGACCATGTGACGCCCCTTCTAAAGCAGTTATACTGGCTCCCTGTACAAGCCAGGATCTTATTCAAAACAGTGCTGCTGACATTCAAAGCGGTCAATAAGCTCTCTCCATCTTCACTTTCTGACCTTATCCAAGCAACTGCGCCTAATAGACCAAGAAGATCCACTGCGATAAATATGCTATCATTGCCGAGAGAATTAACAAAATGCACTTCAATAACCGCAAACAGGGCCTTCAGTCTCTGCGCCCCAAGATTCTGGAACTCACTACCAACAAACATCAGGACAATCACTAACCTAACCCAGTTTAGGAAGGCCCTTAAACACTTCCTTTTCATTAAATATTTCCCAGAGAACAATGAACCACATCCCCACTCAAATACTTACAACTGTCCCACCACACCCTGTAAGCCAGGCGTCCACACCATGTAAGGAATCCTTGACCATTAAATCTCTTGCTATGTCTTATGTGACTTCATTGTGTAAATAGTTACCTTTTGTTATCCAAGTTGTTTCTCCTGTTAATTGTAAACTCAGACCTATGTACCCTGTCTGATTGTTATGTTCCATGTAAACCGCGCTGATGCTGAATAGTGCGGTATAGAAGAAATTGTAAATAAATAAATAAATAAATGCTAGGGAGCGTTCCCGCACGGGCTCCGTCACCCATATGCGAAGACTACATTCCTGCTTGTTCCTGGAGATCTTCAAATACAATTATAAAACCATAAGGCAAATACATAAGTAACATGCAAATAAAATTTTGTAAAAATAAAATAAAAAATCTTTTGCGGTATTATGTAGTTCCAAACAATAAAACTTAAAACAACAAAATAATATATTAAAAACATGTTAAAAAATATATTGAAAAACATGTAAAAAAATCATGCACATACGTAGATTAAATGGATGAATGTTTACAGCTATTGTCAACACAAATAATGCAATGCAAACATACCCAGTAAAACCAAAAGGTACTAAACAAAAACCAAGGAAACCGAAATAGGATAAGAGGGTAAAGTGGAGCAGGAGCCAATATATCATAAACATATATCATAAAACTGTGTGAGTTGTTGAACTACAAGTGTAGGAAAAGCAATGGGGTGCAAAAGAGCAGAAGACTACCATTATCAATTTGTCCCAGAGGCATAAGAAATGTGCAGTACATGTCTAATTTTAAGCATGAATGGGAAAGAGCTGAACTTACAATTATGTATTGCTTTAACCACTCAAGTACCCAATAGGGCCATTATAAGACCCATACGAAGTTAGGAGATTGACTGCACCATGGAAACCTTTCCACATTAAAATATTAATGTCCACTAAAGATGTTACCTTGTCTTAAAATGTGCTGCTCGTATAATTTTTGGTCTATCAAGTAAAGAGCATATAACTCCTATCTTAAAGGAGCTTCATTGGTTACCAATATCATCTCGTATTAAATACAAAACAGTAATTTATATTTTCAAGATAAAGCAACAATGTTCTGCAAAAAGTCTGACGTATCTTATCCGGTCAGATATTAGCAACAGACCTAGGAGAAGTGTATCTGAAAATAGAATCAGCTCCTCAAATGACATCAGAAAAACACGCAAGGAGACCTCTGAGAGAGCTTTCTCGTTTGCTGCGACTTCCATCTGGAACTCCCTACCTAATGATCTGAGAGCAGCTCAGGACATCAAAGACTTTAGAAAACAACTGAAAACAGTTTTGTTTACGGAGCACTACGGTCATGCAATCAACTAATTAATTTTTAAGAAAGCAATTATTTATATATACATTGTACAATAGCTCACTTTATAGTATAGCTCACAATATATATAGTGCACCTTTTTCCCAAGACATTTAATCATATATTTACAAACTATGTATATATTATCACAGATTTTTTCACTATTACTAATTTTCTCTTTTGTTAAACCGCTTTGATTGTATGATAAGGCGGTATAAAAATCCAATTAAATAAATAAATAAAATAAATTTGTGCAAAGCAGTTATGAATACATCTTCTAGAGTATCCTCGGTCCATGAATCTTTGGGGCATGTACCTTGCACGTCTTTCAAAGTCGTTGGGTTGAGAGCAGATTTTTTTTAATCCCGAGGAACTGACTACTACTACTACTGAACATTTGTATAGCGGTACAAGATGTATGCAAAGCTGTACAGACACATGTAAAAGATGGTCCCTGCTCATTAGAGCTTACAATTTAGTCAAGACAGACAACACAACAGCTGTAGACATGGGATACATTTAGGGGGAATGGTAAGGAAACACAAAGGAGATCAGGTGAGTTAAGATTCAAAAGCAACAGTGAAGAGGTGAGTTTTTAGTCTGGATTTGAAAAAGGTCAAAGAAGGTGCCTGATGTACAGACTAAGGTAGTTTATTCCAGGCATAAGGAGCAGCAAGGTGAAAGGAGTGAAGTCTGGAGTTAGCAATAGAAGAGAAGGGCACAGATAGAAGCGATTTGTCAGAAGTGCGGAGTTCCCGGGGAGGGGTATAGGGTGCAATAAGAGATGAAAGGTAGTGAGGAGCTACGGAGTGAATGCACTTCTAAGTCAGCAAGGGTACAGAGAGAAAAAAGGAGTGGACCCAAGACAGATCCTTGGGGTACACCAACTGAGAGCGGGATAGCAGTAGAAGAGATTCCACCAGAGCAAACACTGAAAGAGCGATGGGAGAGATAAGAAGAAAACCAGGATAACATAGGCTCCTTAAAGCCAAACGATGACAAGGTATCGAGGAGAAGGTTGTGGTCAACAGTGTCAAAAGCAGCAGAAAGTTCAAGAAGGATGAGGATCAAGTAAAGGCCCTTGGATTTAGCCAGGAACAGGTCACTGGAGTCTTTGGCAAGAGTCGTTTCAGTAGAATGTAAAAGATACAGGTAACCTCCTTCTCCTCAGAGAGAGCCCCATTCACCTGTACCCTTTGTTGCCTCCCACTCAACCAATTTCTAACCCAATCAGTAATTTTAGGATCCATTCCTAGGGTGCTGTTGGTTTATAAGTCGCCTGTGCGGAACGGTGTCAAAGACTTTACTGAAATCGAAGTAAATCACATCTAGGACTCTCCCTCAGTCCAACTCCCTGGTCACCCAGTCAAAGAGATCAATAAGATTTGTCTGACAAGACCTACCTCTGGTGAATCCATGCTGCCTCGGATCTGGTAATCCATTGGCCTCCAGAAACCTCATTATTTTTTCTTTCAGCAGCTTTTCCAATAGTTTATTCATCACAGAGGTTCAACTAACCGGCCTGTCGTTTTCAACCACATCCTTATTTCTGCTTTTGTGTAAAGGGACCACATGTGCCTCTCTCCAGTCCTCTGGCACCACTCCTAGCTCCAAAGATGCATTGAAAAGGTCAGTAAGTGAAGCTGCTAGAACGTCCCCCACTTCCTTCAGTATTCCCGGATGTATCCCATCCGGTCCCATTGCTTTTGTTAAGGAATTCCGCTTTATCCTCATCATCTTCTACATATTCCTCCCCTTCACCCTTGAGTGTGACAATACCACTTTTGCCCTTCCACCTCTCATTAACATATCTGAAAAAGTTCTTATCTATCCTTTTTATTACATTGGCTATTTCTTCTTCTTTTTATATCTTTGCTTTCCTGACTACTTTGCTAGTTTCTCTATTTTTTTCCAAATATAAATGCCTGTCTTATCTCTGTGATCTCTTGTATGTCATGAAGGCCTCCCTCTTTTTCTTCACCTTTTCAGCTACTTTTTTTGAGAACCATAATGGCCTCCTTTTCCTTTTACCTTTACTTATCATACTAACAAAAAGTTTGGTTGCCCTAAAAAATATTCCCTTTCAGTTTTACCCACTGTTTTTCTACATCTCCCAGCTGTTCCCTTCCCACTAGCGACTCCTTGAGGTATTGGCCCATCTTGGCAAAGTTGGCTTTCCTAAAGTCTAAGACCCTTGCTTTTGAATGGATTTTATCAGCCCTAGTCCTAATACTGAACCACACCATCTGGTGATCACTGGATGTGAGATGATCTCTCACTATAACATCAGAAACACTTTCACCATTGGTAAGCACCAAGTCCAGTATGGCCCTTTCACGTGTGGGATCTGTTACCAGTTGCCTGAATAGGTTTCCCTATAGAGAATCCAGGATCTCCTTAATTCTAGATGACAGTGCAGCAGGGATGTGCCAATCAACATCTGGTATATTCAAATAACCTATCAGTAACACTTCCCCTTTCCTGGCAATGCTGCGAATGTCTTCTATTAAATCTCTGTCCACAATATCTATATCTATATATCACCACAATGCAAATGGATTTCTCTTTCCCTCTTTCTAGTTTAACTAACAGTGCCTCCTCTCTCCTTTTTAAGCCCTGTAATTCTATTGCTTTAATATTATTTTTTTTACAAATGGTGCCACTCCTCCTCCCCTTCTTCCTACCCTGTCCTTTCTGCATAAAGTATAGCCAGGAATAATTACATCCCACTCATGGCTGTCCATGATATCTCAGTAACCACCTCTAAATCCAAGTCAGCCTCTTCCATTAAACCCTCAACATCTGGGACCTTATTTCCCATGCTACGGGCATTTATATACACCTTTCCAGATGTTGCCCCTTTTACCCATTTCTATAGAGGTTTTTAATGTTTCACTTACCTGGGGGTTTTCACTTACCTGGGGGCTTTCTTCACCATCCCCAACAAACCTAGTTTAAAGCCCTCTTCAGTAGGCTGGCCAGTCTGCTACTGCAGACACGTCGACCTGCTTTGGACAGATGGATGACATCTCTGCTCTGCAGCCCCTAGAACATCATCCCATGGTCCAGGAAACCAAAACAATCTCGATGACACAATCCATGCAGCCATGCATTTAACTCCATGATGCAAGCTTCTCTGCCTCGGCCTTTACCCTCAACACGGAGGATTGAGGAGAACACCACATGTGTATCTATCTGATTCACCCTCTGTCCCAGAGCTATGAAGTCACTTTTGATATTCTAAGAGGGATACCTGGCAGTATCATTTGTGCCAACATGGATGAGCAACATCAGGTAAAGCATAGTTACTCACCTGTAACAGGTGATCTCCAGGAACAGCAGAAATCAGTCTTCACATATGGGTGACGTCGGCACTGACGGAGCCCAGCGCAGGAACAATCCCAGGCATCCAAAAGGAATGCCTTTGGGAGTGTTCCTCCACACATGCATTGCAGCCTTCCCACCTTCCCTCCTGGTGAATAGCGGAGAAATAAAAATATTTGTATACCAGGAATGAGAAAAAAGGGGACAACGACGGGAAGGTGGGCGGGTTGTGAAGACCGATTCCTGCTGTTCCTGGAGATCACCTGTTACAAGTGAGTAACTACGCTATCTGCAGGAACAAGCAGGAAGTCAGTCTTCACATATGAGACTCTCTAGCCTAAGACAACCGAGCGAGAGAAGAATCCCAGTGCAGCTAGAGGTTGCAGCAGGATCCGACAGACTTAGCTCATTCAGAATACCCCTCGCGAGGTAGTCAAATGGGCGGTAGGCAAGTTGTCTAAATTTAAAAAAGGTTATACAGAACAGCTTGTCCAAATTGAGCATCAGCTCTGGAGTCTTTGTCCAGGCAATAGTGCACTGCGAAGGTATGCAGGGAACACCATGCCACCACTTGGCAGATCTTTGAGATAGGGACAGACTGGAGATTAACTACAGTAGTACCCATGGCTCTGACATTATGAGCTGTCACACGGTGTGGAAGAAACTGCCCAGCCTGCAAATAAGTGAAGGAAATGCAATCTGCTAGCCAGTTTGAAAGTGTTCTTTTGGATACTGGTGTCCCGAGATGAATTTGGTCAAAAGAGACAAACAACTGAGAGGATTGGTGATTGTCCATAGTATGTCTAGATAAAATGCCAACACCCTCTTGCAATCTAGGGTATGAAGTCTGGCCTCAGCCGGGGAGGTGTGAGGCCTTGGAAAGAATGTTGGTAGTGAGACAGATTGGTTCAGGTGGAAGGAGGTGACGATCTTCGGCAAGAACTTAGGATGTGTGCGAAGGACCACCTTGACATGGTGAAAAGTGGTATAGGGAGCATAGCTCACTAAAGCTTGCAGTTCACTGACTCTTTGAGCTGAAGCGATTGCAATGAGAAAAAAAAGCTTCCATGTTACAAACTTTAAAGGAGCTGTAACCATTGGAAAGGACTGCACATGAGCTGTGCAAGGACAACATTTAGATCCCATAGTGGGGAAGGTGGACAGAAAGACAACTTGGTCAGGAGAAGACCACGCATAAATCTGGCTACTAAGGGGTTTGTTGAGCTGGGGCAGTTCTCTAAAGTATGGTGGGAGGCCGCAATGGCGGATAAATGTACTCACACCGAGTTGGTCATAAGGCCAGAGGAAGACAAATGAAACAGATATTAGAGTAAATCCAGAATGGGACTTATGAAAGGATCTAGACCCCTGTCCTACAGAATGGATAAAGAAAACAAAAGATAACCTGAGCACACCATTAACCCGCATTTTTAATGAATCCCTCAGCCAAGGACGCATGCCGGATCTCCTTAAAACTTCAATCATCCGACCAACCCTAAAGAAACACAACCTGGATCCCCTCGAACCCACCTCCTACAGACCTATAGCAAGCCTCTCGTTTACCGCCAAACTCATTGAGAAAGTAGTCCAGAGACAACTCCAAGAACATTTAGATGCTAACAACATATTGGACCCACAACAACATGGCTTTCGTCCACTCCACGGAGTCGAGACCCTCATGACGTCGCTAATGAACACCCTCCACATGGGAACTCAAGCCAAGCACTCTGGATATGCCATGATCTTCCTGGACATATCGGCTGCCTTCGACACCATCTCCCACAACATCCTCATACACAGACTACAAGCAATCGGCATCAAAGACAACGTACTCCAATGGTTCCGTTCCTACCTGACCAATAGACAACAATTGATCCGCACAAACCTATCAACCTCCCCCCCATTCCAGCAACACCAAGGAGTACCCCAAGGATCCACATTATCTGCCATGCTCTTCAACATCTACCTGCAACCACTCTGCTCAATCATACGCACATACAACATTAACTACCATATCTATGCGGACGACATAATGCTCTATGCTCCAATCACAACATCCAACCCAACCAATAAACACCTATCGGAATGCTTCACCGAGGTATCCAGCTGGCTACAAAAGAACAACCTATCCATCAACATAAAGAAAACTGAAGCCCTCATAGTAACAAAGGACCCAGACTTCACACCACCTACACACCTCGACATTGGAACCACAAAAATACAAATACAACCACAAATAAGATACCTGGGAATCATCATAGACCAAGCACTCACACTCAATCAACAGATCAAAAAAACCACCGCAACAATCTACCACAAAGCTAAAACAGTACAACGCCTCAGACCTCTTCTTGAACCACAGGACTTCAGAACAGTGATGCAAGCCTTGACACTCCCCCACCTGGACTACTGCAATATAATATACCATGGACTTCCAGCCACTCATACCAACCGACTTCGAATTGCCTTAAACACCACAGTAAGAATTATCAAGAATGCAAAAAAACAGGACCATATCACCCCAGTCCTGAGGGAGCTACACATACTCCCCCTAGAAGCAAGAATCAAATACAAATCCGCCCTACTCACCCACAAAGCTCTCTACCAAACTCAGACCTCCCAGCTCCGTACCCTTCTGCCTCAGCCAGCCCACAACAGGACAACCAGACAAACCATCAATAACTCCCTCACCATCCCACACAAAAGAACGAAATACAATCAACGGACCTGCAACAGAGCCTTTGAACTATATGCACCATCCCTCTGGAACTCTCTACCAAATCACATCAGAAGCAACACAGACCTCTTATCCTTCAGAAAACAACTTAAAACTGCACTATTCCAAGAATTCCTCGGACCAGAGACAATCACCCACCACTGACTCCCTCCCAACCACCATATTTCGTCCCCCTGAACATATTTCATATGTAACCATAACACAATGTCTATGTCTACGTCCCAAGTAATTGTTAAGAATCATTATTGTTGGCCACCAGGTGACGGCCCCAAACCCTTGTAATTGATTATTGTATGTTCCACCGCTTTGACCCGATGAAAAGCGGGATATAAATACAGCTAAATAAATAATAAATAAATAAATAAATCTAGTGTTTTATGAGAACACCAGGTGCAAAACCTGCACCATTTAAAAGTGTAACAATGTCTGGTTGAATCTTTTCTTGAAGATAAGATCACCTGCAATATGTCCTCTTGAAGATCTAAGTGCAAGAGGACAAAGCGCTCTGCCTCAATGCCGTCAAGCGCAGTGTCTTGAGGTTGGTGTGCAGAAGGGTCCCCTGTTCCTGAGAGAGTAGGGTTGGTAAATAACTAAGCCTGAGGGGAGGTGCTTGAGCAAATTGAAGAAGTAGAGGAAACCACAGTTGTCTGGGCCAGTAAGGGGCAATGAGAATCATTTGTCCCCAGTCGGCCTGGAGTTTGAAGAGTGTTTTTGCTATGAGTGGAAGGGGAGGGAAAGCATAGAGGAGATTCTTTCCCCAGTGGATGAGGAACACATCCAACGTCTCCTTGTGAGAGGAAGGAATCCTCGAGCAGAAACGAGGTAGTTGGGCATTGAGGAGAGAAACAAAGGTCGAGTAGTAGCATCTCTCAGAGGTGGAACAAGTATTGCGCTACTTGAGGTTCCAGCATCCACTCATGTGGATGGAGGATCTGGCTTAGTCTGTCAGCTAAGTGATTCTCTGCTCCTGGAAGGTATACTGCATGAAGGTGAATTTCTTGAGGAATTATCCAGTTTCAATTAGCTTCCATACATAGGGCCCGAGAGCCTGTTCCCCCTTGCTTGTTTATATAAAACATATCCACCTGGTTGTCCATCTGTAATAGAAGAGACTGTCCTTGAATTGGGGGGAGAAGACTGACAGCATTGAAGACTGTCCTGAGCTCTAGGAGATTGATCTGGAGAAGTGCTTCTTGAGTAGACCAAAGGCCTTGTATTGCAAGGCCATTGAGATGGCTCCCCAACCTAGTTTGATGCATCGGTCGTTAGGGTATACTGAGGGGCAGACTTCTGAAAAAGTGACCCTATGACCAGATTCTCTGGTATGTATCACCACTGAAAGGCCATTCTCATTTGTGGAATGGTGTTGATGAGGTCGGATAGGTGACCTGTGGACTGCTTCCATTGTTGTGAGAGAGTCCATTGCCCTACACTCATGTTTAGACAGGCGTGGAGCACGGCCTGGACTGTGATAGCCATATGGCCTAAGAGGTGTAGAAATGTTCTCGCTGTAACTTATGATTGTTGCTGGGCATGTGTGGTTAAGGCAATGAGATGGAGGCATCTGTCCTCTGACAGGAACACCCTGCTTCTTACCGTGTCTAATCTAGCTCCTGTGAACTCGAGTTCCTGGATTGGTGTGATTTTGGATAATTTATCACAAAACCTAACTCCTGGAGGACATGAATGGTTTGATTTAGGGCAGAGGTAACTGCTGAAACGGTATCTGCCCTTAGCAGCGAGTCGTTTAAGTAGGGGAACAGAAAGATTCCCAAAGTTCGAAGGTAGGCTGAGACAACAGACAAACACTTTGTGAAGACTCTGGGTGCTGAGGTTAGTCTGAATGGGAGGACTCGGTACTGGTAGTGGTTGTTCTAAAAAAAACGAACTTGAGAAACTTTCTGTAATCTGAGTGGGTCAGGATGTGTGTATAAGCATCTTTTAGATCCTGAGAGCATAGCCAATCGTTTTGTTGAAGGTATGGCAAAAGAGTGCCTAGAGAAATCGTCTTGAATTTCTCCTTGATAAGAAATTTGTTGAGATTTTGGAGATCTAATATAGATCTGTGACATCCCGTCTTTTTTTGGAATTAGGAAGTATTGGGAGTAGAATCCCAGGCCCTGCTGAAATGGGGGAACCTCCTCTATAGCCCCTTATCTCAGCAGTGAGAGAATTTCCTGCTGAAGCAAGGAGATCCAAGGAGGGTTGTCCCACAAAGTGAGTGGGAGGAAGATTCTGGAATTTCAGCTGTAGGGCCCTGACTGACTAGATGTAAAGTCCAGGGTTTGGAAGTGATGTTGATCCAATGGTGTGCTAAATGCACAAGTCCTACTGGGATCATAGGAGGAATAAGAAAGATTATGGGAGAATTGGCCATGCTCTTTTTGAAGCAGTCAAAAACTCTGGGGAGTTTGAGTAGTAGCTGCAGGCTGTGGGTTGGAAACCTTGGGTTTCCTGATCAGTTTCTGGCCCTGCTATCTCTGTTGCTGTTGGGGGCACAGTAGCCAGAATAGGAATAATATGGAGGATAAAACCTTTTCTTCTTAGGGAAGAAAGACTACTTAGTGATAGTCTTCTTCTTAGAAGAGTCTGTTGTCTTCCTTGAAAGCCTCTTGATGACGAGGTCGTCAGTTTCTATCTCACCGGCCTTCTTCCTCCACCTCTGACCAAAGAGGTTTTCACCATTACAGGGTATGCTGATTAATTTGTTCTGTACCCACTATTCTATGTCAGATGCCTGGAGCCATGCCATTCTCTTAGCCCCAATGCAGGTTGCAGCAGATCTGCTATTGGCCTCAAATGCATCAAATGCAGCTCTTGTTAAAAACTTTGATGTATTCTGGGCATATGTTACCAAGACCTGATGAGCCGCCTGCTTCTCAGGAGGCAGCAGGGTGGTAAACTCTGAAATATCTCTTGAGACATCTTTAAGAAACATGCCCATATATAGCATATAAGAGTCTATCGTAGAGGCTAGCATGGTAGCTTGGAATGCCTTCTTTCCAAATGCATCCAGCATCCTGGCCTCTCTCCTAGGGGGCATTGAAGAGTGATTTTTCTGGTTTTATATCATTCTCATGGCAGATTCCACAACCATGGAGTGGTGGGGGAGTTGTGGCTTCTGAAAACCTGGGGAGGGAAGGACCCTATAAAGGGTATCAAACCTTTAATTCACTGCAGGGTTGACATGGAGGCCTGCCACATCCAAGCCATAAGATTCTTTAAGATGTTAAGCGCCGGGAGGTTAGCAGTCTCCTTCAGCATCGATGGGTACTGGAGAATATCGATCTCCTCAGCTCTCAGTTCCAAACATCGAGAGCTGTCGCCATGTCCTTAATAAAATCTTGAAAGGACATGTGCTCGGGCGGTGAATGTTGACGTTCATAAGGTGGCGATGGATCTAATGGTACTTCCTCATGGGTATTGGAATTGATGGATTCCACCTCGGTGGCCTCTTCAGAATCAGAGTCCGGAAAGAAATAAAAATAATCCTTATGAGATGTTTGATATGTTTGCTGCTCAGAGCTTCGCTGTTTTGATGTAGAAGGTAATGGACACAGTGGTGCTGAGGGCCTTGGTATTGACTGCTCCATGGAGCTTTGCGAGGCAGGGGATGCCTGCGTAAGAGTGCCAAGCTCTGTGACCATCATCTGCATCGGCAGAATTGATGCTAGCAGCGGAGCACTGGATGTCATCGGCAGTCATGCAATGACTGTACTGGGGGAGGAGTGGCTCCAGAAACAACTGTGAGGGCCACAACTCCTGATGCCAGTATAAGGGGCTCCACCAAAGATTGAACTTTGGGGGCACCCCCAAACTCCTGTGAGACTTTGGAGGGTATCAAAGAAATCAATTGTCATCACCTTTCAGAGCTTGGGATACTTCACAGTAATCTAGTAACTATTTACAGCTCTACTACTCAACTTCGAAATCTAAATGTTCAATCCAGTTATAGTATCACTATTGCAACTAGGTCTCAGACTTATATGAGGTATTATTTCAAACTCAAAGAGTCGGATTTGACCTTCGATTGCATCAACGACCTCTCTATGTTGCTCAATAGTGATTTTAACTACTTATCCTTGTATTTCTTACTTGCTTCATGTAATTTTATTTAGAGACCGGTAATCATTTTATAGCTGCATCTCTAAACCGTTTCTCTGTAGTAATCAAAAAATGTTGCCACTTATCTGTCAGCCAGTCTCAAAATGGTGCTTATCTGAGAAAACACTAATGTTTTCTCAGATAAGTACCATTTTGAGACTGGCTGACAGATAAGTGGCAACATTTTTTGATTACTACAGAGAAACGGTTTAGAGATGCAGCTATAAAATGATTACTGGTCTCTAAATAAAATTACATGGAGCAAGTAAGAAATACAAGGATAAGTAGTTAAAATCACTATTGAGCAACATAGAGAGGTCGTTGATGCAATCGAAGGTATTCATATCCGACTCTTTGAGTTTGAAATAATACCTCATATAAGTCTGAGACCTAATTGCAATAGTGATACTATAACTGGATTGAACATTTAGATTTTGAAGTTGAGTAGTAGAGCTGTAAATAGTTACTAGATTTTGGAGGGTGACATCTACCACCGGGATTTATTTATGTTTATGTTTATTACATTTGACATCAAGATGGTGTACAATCAATAATATAACAAAGAGGGCCAAAGGCCGGAAAAGGAAAAGAAATTACAATATGAGACAGGACAGGAAGCAGCACATTCAAACAGACCAGATGAGAGAGATGGACAACACCGAACAGTTCACATGGGGGGGGGGGGGTGGGCAGGGAGGTCAAAAGCGGAGGAGAACAAATAGGTTTTTAGACAGACTTTGAAGGTGCGGTAGTTTTGCTCCAGCCAGAGGGTTGTGGGATGTGAATTCCATAGTGCAGGGCCAATGAAGAAAAAAGTAGAGTTGCGGGTGGATTGCACGTGGGCACGGGAAGATGAGGGGAGGTGAAGGTGATTGATGTATGCTGATCGAATACTGCAACTGGGGCTGTGAAACTGAAGGAGATTGGTCAAGTATTGTGGGTTATGTGTGTAAACAACTTGGTGAACCATAGCAAGAATCTTAAAGCAAATGCGGTATTCTACGGGAAGCCAATGAAGGTGGATGAGAAGCGGGGTGACATGCTCGTGATGGGTGGAATGAGTGACAATACGGGCCACTGTGTTCTGCACAAGCTGTAGTCTGTATAATTGGACCTGCAGAATTCCGGCAAGGGTAGAGTTGCAGAAATCGAGACGAGATATGACAATGGACAACAGAAGAGTAGTGATAGCTTGTGGAGTGAGGAAGGGGTGGATAGCTCGGATTTGACGGAGGAAAAAATAAGAGGTTTTTGTAACATGGGAAATAAGATCCTGAAACAAAAGGTCAGGATCAAGGAGAACGCCTAGATAGTGGAAACGTGACACCAGGGGGATAGGGGTACCTGCCAGGGTTGTGGCCACCTGGGGGAAGAGACTACCATAAGTGAACCAGATAGCTAGTGTTTTCGTCAGATTGAGGTGCAACCAATTGGTGGTCAGTCAATTAGCAACAGAGACAAGGCAGGAATTGAGGGGGGAGAGATCAGGTTAAAGGGGACAAGTGTGTAGAAGGAGAACAAGGTCATCAGCGTAATAGTAGGCAGATATTCCAGACTGTTGAACCAGGAGGGCAAGTGGTGCCAGGAAAATATTGAACAGGAGTGGTGCCAGTACAGAGCCCTGAAGAACACCACAGTGAAGGGGGACAGGGTCAGAAGAGACAGCCGGGGTGGTGCAAGAGAGGACTGCATAGGACCGAGAGAAAAGGTAAGAATAGAACCAACGATAAACTGTGCTCTGAAGACCAGCTTCACATAGACGAGAAAGAAGAAGTGAGTGGTCAACAAGATTGAAAGCCACTGAGAGATCCAGAGATACCGCCACCGAGATGTCACTACGATCGTGAGCAAGGCATATCTCATTGAGGAAAGCAAGAAGGATAGTTTCTACACTATGACCAGGGCAAAAACTGGATTGGCGGGGGTGAAGAAAATTTGTGGAATCTAAGTGATGAGACAATTGGGCAAAGACGGCTTTTTCAAGTATCTTTGAAAGAAAAGGAAGATTAGAAACTGGATGGTAGTGCGCAGGAACGAGAGGGACGAGTGAGGGCTTCTTAAGGAGAGGGTGGACTAAGGCATACTTCCAAAGACACGGGAAGGATCCAGAAGAAAGACTAGCATTGATCATAGTGAAGATGGATGGAAGGAGGACAGGAGAAGGTTCAAGAAGCTATGATGAGGGTACAGGGTCAAGGGAGCAGGTGGTCTGGTGAGAAGAGGAGATAGTTTTAATGAATTCAGAAATGATAAGTGGGTAAAAGGAGACCCAGACATGTGAAAGTGGAGAAATAGGGGGAGGAGAAGGTGGAGGAGGAGAAGATATTGGGAGAGGGGGGGACAGCATGGAAGTAGGGTCCTAAGGTCTATGACCTTTGAGGAGAAGGAAGCCAGTTGCGAGGGGCAGGGAGTCGGTGGGGGAGGTACAGAGAGAGCTGGACTGCAGTGCTTAAGAGTCCTAAGAACCGAACAGAGGTGACGGGTAGGATTTGGGGCAGAAGATATAGCCGTAGAGAAATATGTTTGTTTGGCCAGGTGAACCTGGGCCCAATAGTGCGAATGATGTTCCTTAAAGGTTTGCAGCATGGAAGGGGACCGAAATTTCCTCCATAGGCACTCTGCATGATGAAGCTGGGAATGGAGAAGACAAAGGCCAGAATGGTACCAAGGTTGTGAGGGGCGATGGCGTGGGAGGACAAGGCCGCAGTGGCGCTAACTGGTCTAGAACAGCTGAGAGGCTAGAAGTCCATTGGGAGACCTGAAAGTCAGGGGAGAGAGAGGGAAAATCTGTGGAGAAAAGCTCATCGCCAGCTGGGAAGCGCTGGAGGGTAAGCAGGGTAATCCGATGGGAGTACCACACAGGGACCAGTGGTGGATCAACGGATGGATGATGGGGTACAGTAGGGCAGGGTAGCTGAGGGAGACAATGAAAGGTCAAACAGTAGTAATCAGTCCAGAACAAGGGTTTGGAGCGAAGATGCCTAAGCAGGAGGGTAGAATCAGTTGGAGTGATTATCAAATCAAGGGTATGACTAGCTGTATGGGTTGGCATGTTGAGATGTTGGGTGAGAGACAAATCCTGAAGGAGAGAGATAAAGGAATGATCTCTGGAAGAAGAGGGTGCATCGAAGTGCATGTTCAAATCCCCTGCAATCATTAATGAGGGTAATTTAGTGCTAAATCAGAAATGGTCAGAAGAAGTGATTCCCAAAGGTGAGGGTGAGAAGACGGAGGGGAATAGGCAACCAGAACATAAAGCGCAGGAGAAGTCTGGAGGCATAAGAGAAGGGATTCAGGGTAGTGCAACAGGGGAGAGGAAACCTGTATGAACAGGAGAGAGGAGCGATAAAGAGCCACAACACCCCTGCCCATATGTCCGATGTGAGGGACAGAAGCAGCAGCAAAACCAGAAGGAAGACAGAGAGCAAGGAGAGCATCTTCCCCTTCTCTGAGCCACGTCTCAGAGAGCAAAAGAAGATCTAGAGACTCCTGAGCAACAAGGTCCTGAATGAGAAGAGCCTTAGCTCTTAGAGAGCGGAAATTAACGAGACCTAACTTAATAGAAAGAGGGTGTATGGTGATTGAGGAGGCAGCACAAGGCTGATAGTTGATAGGCAAACAAGTGTAGAGGTTTGCTAAGTTACGGGACCTAAAAAGCGAACTGCATCAGAATGCGATGAATGACGGTGCCGATGCCAATGCTTGGTGTCTGAAGCAGATGCCGACCTGGAAGTCAAGGACCTCAATGCTGAGGCTGATGTTTTCTTTTTCTTAAGCACTGGTGACTCCAAGTGATGCTTCTCCTTTGCTGGTGAGGACTTGGACGTGTGGGATGACTTTGAACGAGTTGACACCCCCGAGGAGTGCACCGAAGGAGTTGAGTCTATAGGAAACAGCTTAGCCTTCTGTTTGTCCTGGTTCTTTCTACCTTGAGAAGTCATGTGGTGACAGGATGGACAAGAAGACATCGTGGTCTGGGCCTAAACATTTTAGGCACCAGGAATGCTCATCAGTAATAGAAATTGTGCTGGAACACTTGGAACATTTTTGGAAACCACTCTGGGGCTTCTCCATATTAGGGAATAATACGGAGGCAAAAATGAACTGGACAATGGTGCCTGATGAGGCCATAGGCCTCAAACAAAGTTTGTGAGAAAAACTGAAAATAAAGTAAAAATTATATAAAATAAAATTTAAAAAAAAGGAACTGGAATCGACGGGGAGTTGAGTCGACCGACAGGAAGGCAACCTAAGTCATTTGATGGTACTAGCGAAAAAATATTGAAGTCTCTAGACGTGGCTGACAGGGACAAGTTCCTGATGGCTCCGCTGAAAAAAGATGACCAAGGAGACCAGGAGGGAAGGCGGGAAAGGAACCACGCTTGCGTAGAGGAACGCTCCCAAAAGCCTTCCTATTGGATGCTGGGGAGTGTTCCTGTGCCAGGCTCCATCAGTGCCAACGTCACCCATATGTGAAGAATGACTTCCTGCTTATTCCTGGAGATTTTAGTCTTCACATATTGGTGACATCGGTATCGACGGAGCCCACGTGGGAACACTCCCTAGCATCCAATAGGAAAGCTTTTGGGAGCACTCCACTGCGCCTGTGCGCCTGTGCGACTGCCTTCCCACCTTCCCAACTTCCTCTCCTCAGCTGAGTTTGTAGCTGAGAAAGGAGAGAAAAAGAAACCTTATAACTTCTAGGGAAGGAGGGCAGGTTGTGAAGACTAAATTTCTGCTGTTCCCAGAGATCACCTTTTACAGGTGAGTAACTAAGCTATCTCGAGGAACAAACAAGAAGGTATTCTTCACATATAGGACTCCCTAGCTCCCAGATGCCAGATGAAGTGACCTCAGAACCGGTAGAGGTTCACCTCGAAGTAGGCATGATGAGGTCATGGATCCCACATGGATTTCTGGTATCATCAAAGTCCAGGACAGAGGGTAGGCGTTGCCTCTAAGTCTGAAAGAGGTGCTGGAGTACAGCCTGCCCAAACATGGAATCCCAATGGGAGTCCTTGTCCAGATAATAATGGGCAGCAAAGGTAAGGACAGAAGACCAAGTTGCTGCTTTGCATATCTCGTCAATAGCAACCGAACATACATTTGCCATTGAGGTTGCCATGGCACGAATGTTGTGAGCTGTGACATGCCCTTCTAGAAAGAGTCCTGCTTTGTTATAGGCAAATGAGATGCAGTCCGCTATTCATCTGGCTAGCATGTGTTTAGATACAGGGAGACCCAGGTGACTAGGGTCAAAGGAGATGAACAGCTAGGAGGCTTTGGGGTGCTCTCAAATCCTTTGGAGATAGAAAGCCAATGCACGCTTGCAATAAAGAAAGTGCAGGGTTGCTTCTGCTCAAAACACATGCAGTTTGGGAAAGAAGATTGAAATGAAAATTGACTGGTTTAAATGAAAAGGAGACACCACCTTTGGCATAAAGAATGGGTGAGTCCAAGGACTCATTTGTCATGGTGGAAGCAGGTATATGGAGGATCCGCCACCAAAGCCTGAAGCTCACTAATGCGCCAAACTGACATGAGGGCAATTAGGAAGATTACCTTCAAAGAGAGGAACTTAAGTGAGGTTGTAGCTAATGGTTCAAAGGGTGGCTTGAGAAGCTGTGCTAGAATGACATTGAGGTCCCAAGCTACCAGAGGTGGCTTATGGGTAGTTTGGACAGCAGGAGTCCTCTCATGAAATGCGCTACTAGCAGTTGCGTGGAGATGGGCTGTCTATCGAGTAGATGGTGAGAGGCTGCAATGGCACTGAGGTGGACCCTCATGGAGTTTGTCTTTACACCTGTCGAGGACACATGGAGGAGATACTGGATGAGTGACTCCACTGGAGCAGAAAAGGGATTGAGATCCTTCTGGGAACACCAGACAGAGAGTCTATGTCACTTAAAAGCATATGAACATCTGGTGGAGGGCTTTATTAAAGCCAAAAATATCTCCTTAACCTCTTGGGTAAGGTCAAGATCTTGGAAAGCTATGCTCTCAGCAGCCAAGCTGTGAGATAGAAAGACTGTAGATTGGGATGGAGTAGTGAGCTGTCATTCTGGGAGAGGAGATCACGCGCAGATCCCAATCGCTGAGGTTGAGTCTGAGTCAGATATAGTAGCAGAGGAAACCATGGTTGCCTCAGCCAGTGGGGGACTTGTCTAACTGAAGCTTGAAAAGCATCTTGGGAATGTGGGGTATAGGAGGGAAATCATAAAGCAGACCCCCAACTCCAGTGTAGGTCAGGGGTCTGCAATGGAAGGCAGGGGATGCAAATAGATCTCATGAATATTCATTAGGGACATCATGAAAACCAAGCTGGATTGTGGTGCACGAGGACCAGAATTTCCCACCGCTGGTGTAGGTGGAAGACACCCACTGGTTGGTTGGTGGATGTCGGAGTTCTCATGCAGAAGCGAGGAAGCTTGGCATTTTGGGGAACTGCGAATAGATCTTTGCCTGGAGATCCCCAGGTTTGGAAGATGTAGAACATTGTGTCTGGATGCAGAGACCATTCGTGGGGAAGAAGGATGCGACTTAGTCTGTCTGCCAAGATATCGGACTCCCCTGGGAGGTACACCGCTTGGAGGTGTATTTGATGAGCAATAGCAAAGGACCACAGGTGTAGCACCTCCTTGCAGAAGGCCCAAGAGCCTGTTCCTCCCTGCTGTCATGCTGCCGCTCCAGAGGCCAAGGTTGGTATGGGCAGGTCAGATGGACATGAGAGGTTTTTTTTTATATATTTTGAATTTGGTCCTTCTGTAAGAGGTCTTGGTAATGTTCCCAGGACCTACCGGGGGCCAAAGTTCAAGAGAACACACTAGCCAGAATGTAGGGAAAATAAGGCTTTATTCCCCTTTAAGCACAATGGTTCAAATTATGGGAGACTACTTCAACCAACTGAAAGAAACCTTGCTTCAGGCAACAAAAAGAAAATATATTCACACTTGCTTTGTTTAACTGTTGCTTCACAGTGCTAGGCATAAACAAACTTTACAGGCATTCGCTACTGTTCACTATTTTATGTTTCATGCACAGACCTTAAGCTACCTGCCTGACAGTAGCTACAGTCCATCGGGGTTTCAGGTGGGTCTTCGTTGAATTCCACCTGCATGGGCTGAGTATCAGACAGCTGGGAATCAGTGTCAGTAAACTCTTGGGGAGTGTACTGAGGTTTCTCATATAACACATTTACTAGCTTCCAATGTTCAGCATTCAAGTCAGGGCCGCGCCCATGTGAGTGTTTGTTATGGCAGTTACTTCCCCTTGCAGGCTGCCTTATGTTATACAGTCTTTTTACCAAGGGCTTGTGCCCTGTTTCACCAACAGTTTGATAGGGAGGATATACTCCAGTATCTTGTGTTTCCTGTCTTCTTAACTTATATTGCTTATCAGAATAAAAAGGTATTTTACCTTGTTTAGTTGAGTCCCACGGCCTGGTCCTGCTGTAGTTCAGCCTGTCTTGAGCAGTAGGCTTTTCACACTCCAGCTGGCCTTCATGCAGAGTCACCACTCTCTCACATTCACACCTTTTACCATTTGAATAAGGAATATTACCATTTGCAGCAAAGACTTCATCCTTGCTCAGATAATGCTCACTGTGTCTTGCATTTACTGCTGCCGGTTCTTCACACCAAACTCTGGGGTTTATTTCTCCCCTTGTGCCTTTCTTTCCAGTACCTCTCAACCAAGGACTCCTGGAACTCTGTGGCCTCGGATTCACTATGCCCTCCTGCCAGGAACTCCTTCCTCTCTGGTGCTCTGGACACTCCTTATGGTGCTCTCCTTCTTGGTTCCTTTCCAGAAGCTCTCTGTGGTGTGACTCTCCGTGGTCTGCTTTTCCTTGATAAGCCTCTTCTTGATATGCCTCCTTTTGGTAGGCCTTCCTTGGTATGCCTCTCCTTGGTCTCTCTCTCCCTGGTCTCTCTCTAACTTGTCCTAGTTCCTCCTTTTCAAGTTCCCAGCCTTTCTTCAGGGGAACTCCCCCTTTTCTCCATTGGCTGTTAGGTTGCATTACCTCATCCGCTCTGAGGTGCAGTTCTCTGGGCCTTGGAAGGTCACTCCTGCTCCCTCTATTGGGCTCCTCATAATATTGCAGCTGATGATAAAATCTTTTTTCAGGATTTAAAACCCTTTTTTCTCCATGAATAGGCTCTGCGGTACCACACTGCTTATTCACACAGAACATGGAAACCTGATTGTCCATCCTGACTTGTACCTGTTATGCCCTGAGGTTATGCCCTGACTTGTACCTGTTATGCCCTGTTGAAACACCATGAGGTCATTCGAGTTAGCCTGACGTTCCAGGAGATTAATCTGGAGTTGTGGCTCTTGTGTTGTCCAGAGCCTCTATGTAGTCAGGTTGCCGAGGTGAGCTCCCCAACCCAGTTTGGAGGCATTTGTTGTCAGGATGCATTGAAGTGGAGGCATCTGAAAAGGTGACCCCACAAGCAGGTTTTCTGGAGAACACCACCACTGAAGGGATGTGGTTAGACGGGCAGTGACTTGGATCCTGTCCCGGAGATGACCTGAGGCCTGCTTCCACTGGGAGGCCAGAGCCCACTGGGCTATCCGCATATGTAGCTGGTCATATGGAACGACATGTACTGTAGAGGACATGGGCCCAAGGAGCTGCAGCATCTCTTGGGCTGTCAGATGGTCTTGTAGGAGCATCTGGGACACTAGTTCGACTAGAAGGGCACAGCATAGCTAGAGCAGGAATGCCCTTGACTGCGGGGTGTCTAGTAGCGCTCCATTAGCCTCTAATTTTTAAGTTGGAGTGAGGTGGGATTTTGGGAAGTTTATCACAAAGCCCAAGTGTTGTAGCACTTTAATGGTATGATGCATGGATAGTATTACCTTTTGAGAGGTGTCTGCTTTTATTAGCCAGTTGTCTAAGGGAAGACGAATATCCCCAGAGATCTTAGATATACAGTTACGACCGCCATGCACTTTGTGAAGACTCTTGGGGCAGAGGCGAGTCTGAAGGGGAGGACTCTGTATTGGTAATATTTTCCTTGAAAAGTGAAGCATAGAAGCTTCCAGTGTCCAAGGTGGATGAGGATATGTGTGTATGCTTCTTTTAGATCTAGGGAACAGAGCCAGTCCTGACTCTGGAGGTAGGGAAGAAGAGTCCCAAGGGAGATCATCTTAAACTTTTCGTGGTCTAGAAACTTGTTGAGGTTTCTGAGGTTGTTGGGATGAAGCAATCCTGTGACCTAACAGAGTGACTGAAAGCAGATCTATAGCAAAAGCTTAACTAAATGGGGCCACTGTTTTGTTATCGGGCAGATTTCAGAGCATAGACTGCTTGCAGAGAACTGCAGAAAAACTGCTGGCAGTGGTTCAAGTACAGGACATGTAGAAACAGGAATTAAGCCCACCATAGTCTACACAGGGGGAGGGAAAAGGGGGGTAAAGACAAGCTAGAGACAAGCCAGTAGAAAATTGATAACACAGTTGCTAGCATTTGCGGAACTCTAAAGGTCTGAAACTACTTGCACAGGAAATAGAGCTAGATCAACCAATAAGAATATAGTACAGTAAAAAGTCCCCAACCACAACTAGGTGACAAGCTAAATTTATGTATATAAGGACAGCAATTGATATCATTCATTGGAGGAGGGGAAACAAATACAATTCATACAGAAAGTCTGATTGGTAATTCAACTTCTGTTGTCTTTGTCTTCCACCCTCTGGCTCAGGCACACTGTATTGCTAAAAAAATAGTGCTGCATTTTGCTTTTTGGCTAAGATTGTAACTCATTGGGCATAATAAAGATCTCATTTCCTTTTAAGTGTCTGAGTCTGTTTGGAGCAGAGTGAGGTCATTCTTATATCTTTAGTGTACAAAATCGCAGCCTTAGTCCACCCAAAATCCCCAAGAAGGTCCAGAATGGGCCTGTACCATCCCATTTTCTCTGGGATGAGAAAGTATAGAGTAGAAGCCCATTCTCTGTTGGAATATGGGGACTTCTTCTATGGTGCCCTGAGACAGAAGAGAGGACACCTCGTCCTGTAGGAGAACAGTGAGTTGGGGTTGCATTTGATAATCCCCCGTGAAAGTGGAGGGGGGCAGAGGCTGTAGATGTAATCTGTATCCTTCCTGAACTATGGTTAATGTCCACTGCTCTGAGGTGATGAAGTGCCGTCTGTGGGCATAGTGACACAGTCTGCCTGCTATGTGGAGGAGTTGAGGTTCCTCCAGAGGCAGGATGGCAATGTTCTCTAGGAAAGAGTAAAAACCAGACACAGACTGTGGCTGCGGAACTAGTTATGTACTCGTAGCCACCTGTGGCTTCTTCTGTTGCTTAGGAGGCTGCTGCCTCTTTTGTGGAGCCTGACCCTGGTACTAAGAAACAGGTGGATAAGAAGAGAAGAACTTATTATTATTATTGCAGAAAAACCTCTTTGTAGATGTCTTCTTCCAAGCAGGGTCAGCTGTGACACTGGACAGTCTCTTTAGAGTAGTGTTCTCTGACTCTAATTGAGAGGCCTTATCTTGCCAGTCTTTTCAGGTTATGTTGCCCAGCTTATCTTGAACCCATTGTTCAAGATCTGAGGCCTGAAGCCATGCAATTCTATGGGCCCTGATGCATATGGCTGTGGCCCTGCTTATACATTCAAAGGCATCGAAGGTGGCCCTATTGACAAATTTGGATACATTTGACTATGCTTGACTAGGGCAAGATAGTCTACCCCCTTGTCATCTGGGAGGAGAGGAGCAAAGGCCTCGAGTTCCCTGGATACCTCCTTGAGGAACATTCCCAGGTAGAGAATATAGGAGTTAATCCTGGCTGAGAGCATGGATGCCTGGAAGCATCGCCGCCCAAAGGCATTGAGAGTCCTCGATTCCCTACCTGGAAGATTTGAGGAGTGAGTTTTTGAGCTTTTGATTTGGTGCATTGCCAATTCAACCACCATGGATTGGTGTGGAAGATGCGGCTTTCGGAAGCATGGACACTCCAGTACCTGGTACATGGTAATGAGTTGATGACTGTAAGGTGAGACTGTAAGAGGAGTCTCCCACATATACAGCATAAGATCATGCAGGATGCAGTGTACCGGCAGAGTGGCTGCCTCCTTGGGTGCTGTTGGGTACTGGAGAAAGAGTAATTACTCACCTGTAACAGGTGTTCTCCAGGAGCAGCAGGAATCAGTCCTCACATATGGGTGTCATCGGCGCCGATGAAGCCCCAGCGGAGCATTTCCCCAGCTTTCTATGAAAGCCTTTGGGAATGCAGGCACGCATGCACGGTTCCCTTCCCGCCTAAAGGTGCCATCTTACCTCAGTCAAATGACATAGCTAAGAACAGCACACAAAAATGAAAAATAAACTATGTACAACTGCAACTCCAAGGGGAGGAGGGAGGGTTGTGAGGACTGATTCCTGCTGCTCCTGGAGAACACCTGTTACAGGTGAGTAACTACTCTTTCTCCAGGACCAAGCAGGAAGTCAGTCCTCACATATGGGTGACTCCCTAGCTCTGGGCTACCGAGGAACCCAGGCTGAACAAGAGTACTCCCTCTAGTCTCAGCAGCAAAGAAAGGCTTTTCAAGGACACAACCTCCACCGGTAGCCCAACAGAGGGCAGGAGGGCAGGAGTTGCCTAAACCTCAAAGAGATTCCGGAGTACTGCCTGGCCAAAAGCACTGTCCCTACGGGACTCCCTCTCCAGGCAGTAATGGGCCGCAAAAGTCTGGCTTGAAGACCAAGTTGCAGCCCTGCAGAAGTCTACCAAGGGCACAGAGCGGAGATGAGCCACTGAGGCAGCCATTGCCCTGACACGATGGGCCGTGACCCTACCCTGCAAAGGAAGGTCAGCCGCCTTGTAAGCCCAGGTGATACAGTCAGCCACCCAGATGGACAAGGTACGCTTGGACACAGCCAACCCCAACTTATTGGGGTCAAAGGATACGAAGAGCTGAGTAGCCCTTCTATGCCCCTGCGTATGGTCAAGGTAGAAGGATAAGGCCCTCCTACAGTCCAGGGTATGCAGAACTGCTTCAGCCTGGCTTGCATGAGGCCTAGGGAAGAATGTTGGAAGGACCACCTCCTGATTGAGGTGGAAAGAGGAGACAACTTTTGGGAAGAACTTTGGGTGAGTCCTGAGGACTACCCTGTTCCTATAAATCCTGGTGTAAGGCCTGTCACAGACCAGGGCCTGAAGCTCACTTACTCGCCTAGCCGAGGTAAGGGCTATCAGGAAGAGTGTCTTCCAGGAGAGGAAGCGTAGTGGACAAGTAGCCATCGGCTCAAAAGGAGGGCGAGTCAGTTGCTGCAAGACCACATCAGCTCCCACTCAGGGGCAGGAGGACTGATGGGAGGCTTGAGCAAAAGCAAGCCCCTGAGAAAGCGGGACACCAAGGGGTGACCAGATAGAGATTGTCCCTCTAACAATGAGTGGTGAGCTGCTAGAGCTGAGAGGTGGACTCGAACAGAATTGGACTTAAGTCCCTGATTGGATAAGTGCAGTAAGTACTGAAGAACTACTGGCACAGTATAGGAGAAAGGATCCTCTGTACGTAGGTGACACCACACAGAAAACCTCTTCCATTTGAGAGCATAGGTTTTCCTAGTGGACTGTTTCCTAGAGGCTAGGACAACCTCCTCAACTTCCTAAGGTAGGCCCCAGGGAGCCAAAACTACCCTTGCAGCCTCCAGGCCATCAAATTGAGAGACTTGAGATTGGGGTACAGAAGGGAACCCTGGTCCTGTCTGAGAAGGTCGGGTTGCAACCCCAAAGGCAGTGGAGGATCCACCGCCAGTTGAAGCAGAAGAGGAAACCAAGGCTGTCTCGGCCACCTGGGAGCTACCAGCAGGACCGAGGCCTTGTCCTGGAGAATCTTGAATAGGGTTCGGGCCACCAAGGGCGTGGGAGGAAACGCATAGAGGAGGCCCTGAGACCAAGATATCAGAAAAGCATCCGCTGCTGTCCGCAGAGGATGTGGTTGTCTGGAGCAGAACTTTGGCAGTTGTTTGTTCATGGGGCTGGCAAAGAGATCCATCAAAGGGAGACCCCATTTCAGGAAGATCTTCTGAACCACTGAAGGATGCAGCTGCCACTCGTGGGGCTGCAGTATCCTGCTCAACCTGTCCGCCAGGTAGTTGTCCTGGCCTGGAAGGTAGACAGTCCTGAGGAGCATGTTGTGCTTGAAGGCAAAAGAACAAAGGTCCTGAGCTTCCCGACAAAGGATCCTGGACCCAGTTCCACCCTGTTTGTTCACATAAAACATGGCAACCTGGTTGTCTGTCTGAATCAGGACAGACTGTTGAGCCAGGGTAGGAGTGAAAGCTTTGAGTGCTAATCGAATAGCTCTGAGTTCGAGGAGATTGATCTGCTGTGCAGCTTCCCAGGGAGACCAGAGGCCCTGGGTGCACTTGCCCAGACAATGCGCTCCCCAGCCTTGCAGGGAGGCATCTGTGGTTAGTATCACTGTGTAACCTGAAATCTGAAAGGGCACCCCTTTTATCAGATTGGGTGGGTGTAGCCACCAGTTGAGGGAGTGCAGAAATGGTCTGGACACCCTTATCCTGTCTTTGAGGCTGCCTGTGGCCTGTGACCACTGAGTCCGAAGGCACCACTGTGCAGGCCTCATATGGAGCCTGGCATTGGGGGTCACATGTACTGTCGAAGCCATGTGGCCTAGAAGCCGTAGGCAGAGTCTGGCGGAGACCAGGGACCTGCTGAGAAAGTGACTTGCCAAGGCCATCAACCTTCGGGCTCTGTTTTCTGGCAAGAATGCCTTTGCCAGGAGAGAGTCCAACCTTGCCCCTATGAACTCCAAGTTCTGGGAAGGGAGCAAAGTGGACTTTGCAAAGTTTATGACAAATCCCAGGCGTTGTAGAAGAGCAATGATCCTGAGGGTGGCTTGATTGGCCTCCTGACCTGTCTGACCCCTGATGAGCCAGTCGTCCAGATAGGGGAAGACAAAGATGCCCTGATTTCTCAGGTAGGCCGCCACCACTGCCAGGCATTTGGTAAAGACCCTGGGAGTGGAGGTAAGGCCGAAAGGCAGCACTCTGTACTGATAATGGTTTCCTCCCACAATGAACCTGAGGTACTTTCTGTGGTCTGGATGATTGAGGATGTGAGTGTATGCATCCTTTAGATCTAAGGAGCATAGCCAATCTCCCTGCTGGAGGTAGGGCAGAAGGGTTCCAAGAGTAAGCATCTTGAACTTTTCCTTCACTAGGAACTTGTTGAGGTTCCTGAGGTCCAGAATGGGAGGAAGGCCACCGGTTCTTTTGGGCACCAGGAAATACCTGGAGTAGAATCCGTGACCTTGCAAGTGGGGAGGCACAGGCTCCTAGCCCTGTCCACCAACAGACCCTGAAGCTCCTAACGGAGAAGGTCTGTGTGCAGAGGAGGCCTTGGAGGCTCCCCTGGAAAATATGGGGGTGGCAGTTGGTGGAAATGGAGGGCATATCCCCTGTGGATGATGTCCAGCACCCAACTGTCCCCGGTGATAAGGGGCCACTGGTGGGCAAAGAGGGTGAGACGACCTCCTGTGCAGGGTTGAGAGAGCAGTGGAGGAGAGGCTATGCTCAAGGAGTCAAAAGCCCCCACCCTGCTGAGTGGTAGCAGGGGCCGGAGGCTTGGGGGTCCTCTGCCTACGGGGCCCATTACCCTGGCCTTTGGCTTGCTGACCCTGGGGGGCAGCTTGGGCAGCCTGATATTGTGGGTACTGTTTGTAGGCAGTGCCCTTCCTCGGGTAAAAGGGATTTTTACCCGAGTCCTTCTTTTTATGAGAAGGGGCAGGGTCTTCCTCGACAGCCTTGTCCGGGTGAGGTGCTCGGTCTCGAGCTGAGTGGCCTTCTCGGTCATGGGCTTGCCAAACAGGTTTTCACCTCGGCAAGGGACATCGACCAACTTATCCTCAACCCATGGCTCGAGGTCCGATGACTGCAGCAATGCCTGGCATCGAGCCGCGATGCCGGCTGCCGGAACTCGGGCCGAAGCCTCGAAGCCATCGTAGGCGGCACGGGACATGAACTTCGAGCAGTCCCAAATCCCCGAGGACAAGGACTTAAATCTCTGCAAGGGTTCCCCGGAGAGACCAGCAGAGAATCCGGCCAACTCCTTGGCCAGATCCCGCAAGTACATGCCTATGTACAGCTGGTAAGACTGGACACGGCAAGCAAGCATCGAGCCCTGAAAACACTTTCTACCGACGCCATCTAGGTTTTGGGCCTCCCTGCCAGGAGGCACCACAGAGTGCATCTTCTGAATCTTCAGACGATGCATGGCCGATTCCACAACCATGGAATGGTGTGGTAGCTGTGCTTTCTGAAAACCAGGGCTCTTACGGAGCCGATAGATCGAATCGACCCACTTGCTAAGAACCGGCGCCGAGGCAGGTGCCTCCCACATACGGAAGAGGAGCCGTTCCAGCATCGGAGGAACCGGGACAGTAAAGGCCTCCTTCGGAGGAGAGTCATACTGCAGCGCCTCGAGCTCTTCAGCTCGAGGCTCTTCCTCAGGATCCGCCGGAATAGCCAAGGCAGTGGCCATATCCTGGACGAACTCCGAGAACCGGGGTCCTCTGGGGGGGACCTACTCCGGGGCTCAGACTGCGGTGAGTCCGAAGGGACGCACCAAATCTTAGAGGTGTCAGGAGACTCCTCGTCCTCCATCTCCCAAGCCGACTTGTCCGAGGAAGAGTCGGGTTCCGACTCCGCGGGGCCCTGGAGCACCCGCCCCGACGCCGGAAGCACCGGCGTCGACGCCCTCGGTCCCGAGCGGGAGGTCGAGGGGGACCGCGACCGAGGTCGACTCCGAGCCATGATGGACTCGAGTATCGGCTCGGTCTCCGGGGTCGACTTTGACGTTGATGTCCCTGTGGTCGGGGCAGATGCGCCAGACAGGCTGGCCATCAGTGCCTGCTGCTGCTCCATGAAGGCAGACATTCTGCTCTCCAAGGCTGTCATCCTGAGACTCAGCTCGGGAGACGCAGCAGCCACCAACTTGGGCCCTGGCGGCGCCGGGCCCGATGTCAGCTCCCTGGGAGGAGAGTCCATGAGGACTATGGGGCTTACATGTCCAGCAGACCCAGGCTCCACACGAGGAACTTTGGCAGGCTTCTCCGGTTCCATAGGCCCGGGGCGACGGTCGGGGGTCTTAGACCTGGCCCTCGAGGAGCCAGGGACCTCTTCCGACGACGAGCTGCTTCTTCCTCTTGCATTCCCGGTCGGGGGACCCCTGTCCGAGGAGCTTTGACGGCGCTCGGGATCGGAATCCCGAGATGTCGAGGCCTCAGACGAGGTCCGGGCCCGGCCGGAGGCTGAGTCCGAGAAAAACCTTTCCTTTTGCTGCTGGCGACTTCATAGTGCCTTGGAAGACATTTTTCCACAGGCCCCGCATGACTTAGGATCGTGGTCGGGGCCGAGGCACCGAAGGCAGCAGTCATGTGTGTCGGTGAGAGACATTAGTTTCTTACGCCGATCACACTTCTTAAAACCACTGGAAGCCATCGGGGAAAAAAGAGTCCCCGCGAGGTCAAAAGACCGGCCTTCCAGGGAAAAAGAGAAAAAAGGGCGCGAACGCCAGCCACGAAGGGCAAAAACGGAAAAAGAGGAATCGGGCTCGATACCGGTGTACCGAACCCGGCGGGAGGGGAACCAGCGTCGAACCGGAAGAAAAAGAGCAAAAAATCGCTGAAAAATCTAATTTTAACCGGGAAAACTGGACACACGTCCGGTGGGCTTCACGGAAAAAAAGAGACTGAGGTAAGATGGAACCTTTAGGCGGGAAGGGAACCGCGCATGCGTGCCTGCATTCCCAAAGGCTTTCATAGAAAGCTGGGGAAATGCTCCGCTGGTGCTTCATCGGCGCCGATGACACCCATATGTGAGGACTGACTTCCTGCTTGGTCCTGGAGAATCTCCAGTTCCTCAGCCCTTGGCTCCTTTTCCGATGTTATGGTGATGGAGAGACCCTTAGCTAGGTCTCAAATAAATTCCTGGAAGAACATGTCTTCTAGAGGTGACATGCATCACTGTTGTGGCGGGGAAGGCTCAGAGGGGAAGGTCCCGGGGCCCCTGGGAATCAAGTGACTCTGCATTGGAATCGGAATCGGAATCAGAGGACTCAAAGAATAAATGGTCGGCCAAAGCTCAATTCCGGTACCGATGCTCTGAGGTATTGGCCTCGGTAAGCCACCTGGACTGGGTACCGTATCAGTGGTAGATTCAAGAAAGGGTATGGGTAACAGCGATGTCGATGCCATCTGCATGGGTGTACTCACCATCGGTGTTGATATCAGTACTGGTACTGATGAGGCGGTGCCTGGCGCCAATGGTTTTATAGGTACTAAAGCTGGCAGGAGAGCTGCCAAGCTCTGCTCAATGGCAATATGCGCTGGTCCATCGATGTTGCCGATGCTTGGTTATCGGTGGCAGGTACTTGCGCCACTGTCCTGGAGCATGGCACCAGTAGCTCTCCGAAGGTCAAAGCATTGGAAGTATTCTGGAACCCCTCGATGGCTTTGGAGGAAAGAGCCTCCTGCCGGGTCTGTTAGGCAGACCGATCCACCTCCAGGGCAACACCCGAGGGATCTCAATGCTTGGAAGGTGATCTACCTCTGGAGGGTTTCTCCTTCTTCGATGAAGATTTGTGCTTGGACTTTGCCGATACCTACGATCCATGGGAGGAGGATGAGGCCCTTGATGATTTGGAAGCCAAGGATACCACGTCCGAGAGGAAGAGTGTCCCAAGTTTAGTGGCCCAGTTCTGTAGGCCTCTCTGTGCCATCTTTTGACAAAGGGAACAATCTTTTGACTGGTGGTCTGGGCCGAGGCATTTTAAGCACCAGTCATGGGTGTCAGTTGCTAAGATAGTGATGGCACATTTAGCACATTTTTTGAAACCACTAGTTGGTTTATCTATACTGTCGATAGAGGGTATGGTAGACTTAAGGCCTAAGATGGCATCGAGGTGCCTGGAAATCTCTTTTTTTTTGGAAATTAAGTTAAAAAAGAAAGAAGGAAAGGAAAGGGGAACTGGCGATGTTGTCAGGAAGGCAGACACTATCCACAAAAAAGACTGTTTTTCTGCGGTAACAGGATTTTCTTCCTGCTGGCTTTGTGGAAAATGAAGAACTGAGGAGAGAAAGTTGAGAAGATGGAAAGGCAGTCACAGAGGTCAGTGGAGTGCTCCCAAAAGCTTTCCAATAGGACGCTGGGGTGCATTCCCGCATGTGCTCCTTCGGTACTGAAATCACCCATATGTGAAGACTACATTCCTGCTTGTACCAGGAGATTAGTCAATAGGCTTGATGAGTCTTGACAGACTCTCTGTAACATCTCGGATTTTGGCACTTGGCAGACAGCATATCTCTCTGGACATCAAGTCTGGTCGGCAGATGGACTCCTCAGTACCCCTCAGAAGAGAGTCACCAACCACCACTACCCTTTGTTTCCTTGTGGTCAATGATTCTGCAACTTTGGGGTGCTCTGGTTCTTCCCTTTCCTGGGATGCTTTCATCTTCTCCACTTCCAGGGCTGCATAATGGTTCTTCAATTCAAGGGCTGTAGGAGTTGGATTGGTGATTCTGCATGCCTTGGTGATGCGTGTCCAACTTTCATCATTCTGTAGGCTCCTATCTTCACCTCTGTTGGAGAGCTTGGATGTTTCAAGAAGCATCTCATCAATGTACTTCTCAATGTCTTGAATCCTCCTCAGCCTCGCCACAAACAGGGGCTTAGAACAGCACTTTTAGGACACACTTAAAGAGGTTAACTGCTTTTTCTCTGAAAGGACAGCTGAGGAACAGGCAGAAACATAGGTAGGTCTCTCTCTTTTACTTCAACAGGTTCCAGAGCTCTATCAACTGAACAATGGCTGGGAAAAATCATATTGCCAAATGCCCCTGTTATAGCTTCTGCCTCTGTCCAGATAGAGATCCCAATGCCAGCTGAAAGACTGGTTTCATGTGCAGGATGCTGCATGCTGAAGCTCTCAATAAAACAAGTGGAGGAGCTCACTTTGTGAAGACCCTTGGAGACAAGGCCAGACTAAATGGCAGCACCCTGTATTGGTAGTATTGTCCCCCCCACCAGAAACCGAAGGTATTTTCTGTGGCTGGGGTGAATTAGGATGTGAGTGTAGGCATCCTTTAGGTCTAAGAAGCAAAGCCAATCTTCCTGCTGGAGGAATGGCAGCAGTGTTCCAAGGGAAAGCATCTTGAACTTCTCCCTGACCAGAAACTTGTTGAGCTCTTGCAGGTCCAGGATGGGCCTGAGGCCCCCAGTCCTCTTGCGGATGAGGAAATACCTGAGGTAGAAGCCAGTGCCCCAGAAAGGTTGTGGCACTGGCTCCACTGCTTTCTCCCAAAGTAGCCCTGCTAGCTTGGTAAGGAGCAGGGTTTGGTGGAGGAGAGGCCTGGTGGGTTCTCTGAGGAAATACGAGGGTAGTGGCCAATGTAGGTGGAGGATGTAGCCTTCCTTGACCACTTGTAACACCCAGGTATTGGTGGTGATGGCTGTCCACCTGTGGGCAAACAGGGCTAGGTGCCACCCTGTGGGCAGCAGAGGATCTCCTGGGGAGTGGAGGTCGCGCCCAGGCAGTCAAAAGCTTCCCCTAGGCTGAGCATGAGCCAGTGCTTAGGGCTTCGGGGCTTTTTGTTTTCTGGGACCATGTCTCTGGCCTTTCTCTTGTTGGCCCTACTGAGGGGCCAAGAAGGCCTGGAAGTGTGGAATACTAGCAAAGCCCCTTTCTTCCTCGGGAAGAAGAGCTTTTTCCCGGGGATTTTCTTCTGAGGTTGCACTGAGGACTTCTTTGAGAGCCTTATTCTCGTGACATACTTGGTCTCTATCTCTGCTACTTTATCCACCATGGGCTTCCCGAATAGGTTTTCACCTATGCAGGGGACATTGATTAGTTTGTCCTGTATACATTGCTCCAGGTCAGATGACTGCAGACATGCTTGGCGTCATGCCCCAATAGCGGCAGCAGCCACCCTGGCCAATGACTTGAAGCCATTGTAGGCTGCTTGAGACAGGAACTTCGAGATTTCTTTTACTGCCGAGGTTAGAGTCTTAAACCTCTGCAGGGGTTTGCCATTGAGGCTTGCCGAGAATCCACCGAGCTCCTTCAACAATTCCTTCAGGTGCATGCCAATGTACAGATGGTAGGACTGGATTCGGCATATTAGTTTCGAGCCATGAAAGGCTTTCTTGGCAAGGGAGTTGAGGGTTTGGGCCTTCCTGCTGGGTAGCACCGACAAATGGGTTTTCAGGCTCTTAAGCCTGCACATGGTTGATTGCACGAACATAGAGTTGTGGGGAAGCTGGGTCATTTGAAACCAAGGGCTTTGGCGTACCCGGTACATGGCATCGAGGCGCCTGCTTATGATTGGTACTAACGGTGGTGTTTCCCACATGCGCAGGATTGGGGGCACTGGGGCCATAAGGGTTTCCTTCGGGGGTGTCTCATATTGGAGGATCTCCAGTTCCTTGGTTTGCGGGTCCTCCTCAGCCTCGGTCTCAATAGTGAGAGCTTTGGCTACATCCCTCATGAAATCAAGAAATACCACATCCTCGGGAGGGGAATGACGTTGGGACGCTGGGAGAGCCGGATCCAAGGGCACGTCATGGTGGCACCTCGTGTCCAGGGACTCTTCATCCTCGGTCTTCCATTCAGACTCGAAGTCCAAGTACAAGTCCAATGCGGCACGATCTCCTCAGTCGAGGACCGCTCTTTGCGGTGCCTGACCTCGGGAGGATCATCGGTCTGAGCCGCAGGCACTCGCTGGTGAGGATCGGTGTCCTGAGGAACAGGACTGGTACCTCGACCGGGGCCAGGGGCTCTCTTGAGGCTGATGGTGCTCAAGGACCAGTTCGACATCCGGGGAAGCCCTCAGTCGAGGGTCCCATCGTCAGGGCGGATGAACCAGTTGAGCTGGACATAAACGCCCGCTGCATGGCCACTAGGGCAAGTATACTGCTTTCTAGGGCTGCCATTCTGGTCTCCATGCCAGTTGGCTCCGCAGCCTTTGACGTAGGTACCAAGGACCTCAGGCCTGGCGTCATTACTGTCAAGGGAGAGTCCTCGATGTGGATAGCCTCGGAGGTCCAAGGCCAGTCGGCGGGAGCCGATGACTCCTTGCGGGGCATCTTGGCGGGCTGCTCCTGCCCTGACTCCCCGGACTCATGCCTGGGACTGGGGGACCTGGGATGGGATTTCACCTTCTTCCCAGATCCATCCTCCAAAGTGGTCTTTGAGGATATTTTCTTCTTATGCTCCACCTCCGGGGACATCCGCTCAGAGGAACCACGGCCATGGGACTCCAAAGAGGCTGGCATCACGGGGCACCAAGGTATTGGAGGGAGCCCTGGAGTGTGGTGTCACCACAGACTCTGTGGCAGAGTCAGACTTCTAAAAGAACTTTTCCTGCTGCTGATGGTGGTTCTTTAAGGCCTTTGGGATCATGGTTCTGCAGAGTTTGCAGTCGGAGTCTTGCTCCGGACCAAGGCACTGAAGGCAGAAGTCGTGTGGGTCGGTGAGTGACATCATTTTGCCACACTGGTCACACTTTTTGAAACCATTGGAGGCCATCATAAAAAGGGTGTCCTGCCTCCTGGCAGGGGTCCGTGGCCTTCGGCTAAAAAAGGGCACGAATGCTGGTCGAGGGAGATCTCGATGAAAAACTATGAAAAATAAACAAAAGGACCCGAGCTGACTCGGGGGCGGGAAGGAACCAGTACACAAACCAGACAAAAACTTGAGACTAAAAGTTTAAATTAGACTTACCTGCTAATTGTAGTTCCTGGAGGAACTCCAGTCTAGTCCCGGAATCTCTGGGGTTGTCAACCTCATCCAGCAGCTTTGGAGACTGAGAAACTTCAGTGCTGTGATGTCACCAGTATATAAGGGCTGGCACCGCCTCCTCACACCAGTTTACCTATTGACAAAGCAGACTCACCGGAGCAACAAGTAAGTAACGAAATGCAGTATTTAAAAAACCGCCTAACTGAACCATAAAGGCCTGCCAACCCAACTATTCACAAGACCCTTGCGGATCGTACGCCAGGAGATCCCCTGTCCAGCACCCGACCACAGGGACCAGGGACCTCCCATGCCCCGCCATTGGAAAAATTCCGCTTTGCATGCACTCTGACCCCCAAAAGAACTGAAAGTGTTGCTTACCAGTAATACAGTTCTTGCTTCAGGCCACAGTACACCAACGAGATAGGGCGGGACATGGGACTAGACTGGAGTTCCTCCAGGAACTACAATTATCAGGTAAGTCTAATTTAACCTTCCTGATCGTCCCTCCAGTCTAGTCACGGAATCTCTGGGGATGTACCAGAGCAGTAAGCACATTAACGGGAGGGTCCTGCTAGACCGGCCTGAAGCACCGCCGATCCAAAACAGGAGTCTCTGTCCGCCTACACATCCAGACGGTAATGCTTCACAAAGGTATGTAGTGATGACCAAGTAGCCGCTTTATAGATGTCCACCGCCGGCACCAAGCTACACTCCGCCCAAGATGCCGCTTGTGCCCTAGTGGAATGAGCCCGCAGCCCTTCCAGTACTATGCGACCATGTAGAATGTAAGCAAATGCGATCGCTTCCTTTATCCAACGAGCAATAGAACATTTCGAGGCCGCTTCACCTCGTCTGGGCCCCGCAAACAGGATGAACAGCCTGTCCGACTTACGGAAGGGCACCGTTCTAGCCACATACTTCTTCAACGCCCGGCGAATATCCAAACTATGAAGTCGGTCTGCCACCGGAGTTTTACCTTTAACGCAAAACACGGGCAACGACACCTCCTGATTCAAATGAAACACTGAGACCACCTTAGGCAAGAACGACGGAACTGGTCTCAACACCACCTTCGAATCGTAGAAAGACAAAAATGGTTTCCTACATGACAGCGCTTGTAACTCTGAAACTCGCCTAGCCGAGGCAATGGCCACTAAAAACACTACCTTCAGCATAAGATCTTTCAAAGAAGCCTTCCCCAAGGGCACAAAAGGCGCTCCATCTAAGGCCTCCAAGACTAATGGTAGATCCCACGCTGGAACTATACGCGTACATGGCAGCCGAAGCAGCGCTACCGCCTTCAAAAAACGCTTAACATCCGCATGACTTCCCAGCGAGCTGCCTTGCACCTTCCCCCTATAACAGGCTAAAGCCGCCAACTGCACCTTTAGGGAAGCTGCCGCTAGGCCCTTCTGAAAACCATCCTGCAAGAAAGATAGAATCTGCGGAACCAACGCCTTCAAAGGAACACAGTCTCTTTCTGCACACCAAGCCTCAAAGACGTGCCACACTCTGACGTACGCCAAGGAAGTAGACTTCCGCCTCGCCTTCAGTAAGGTAGTAATCACTGCTGCCGAATAACCTCTCGCTTTCAACCTTGCCCTCTCAAGAGCCAGACTGTAAGCGAGAATCGATCCACCTGGGGCATGCAGAGAGGACCCTGGGTGAGAAGGTCCTTGTGAACAGGAAGCTTCAAGGGCTGCCCCTCCAACAGTCTGACCAAGTCCACGTACCAAGGCCTTCTTTGCCAATCCGGAGCAATTAGAACCACTCGACCCTGGTGCCGCTCTATGCGCTGTAGAACCCGCCCGATCAACACCCACGGCGGAAAAACGTACAGCAGCTGCCCCTCTGGCCACTTTTGACTGAGAGCATCTAGGCCTTCTGCCATCCTCTCCTTCCTTCTGCTGAAGAACTGATCGACCTTTGAGGACTGAAAGGTCGCCATGAGATCCATTACTGGCGTCCCCCAGCGCTGCACCAACATCGTAAACACTTCAGGGTGCAGGACCCACTCCCCCGGGTCCACCCTTACTCGACTCAGGAAGTCGGCCTCCACATTGTCTACTCCCGCGACATGCGCCGCCGACAAGGCCACTAGGTTCCTTTCAGCCCACTCAAACAAAACGTCCGCTTCGTCCTCCAGCGCCACACTGCTGGTGCCTCCTTGTCGATTTATGTATGCTACCGCCGTCACGTTGTCCGAGAACACCCGAATGGCTTTTCCCTGCAGAAAGGGGCACAACCGCTGAAGGGCCAGCGTCACTGCCCGCAATTCCAGTCTGTTGATTGACCACAACTTTTCCAGGTCAGACCACTGACCTTGCACCAGGTGCCCCTGACAATGAGCTCCCCAGCCGTACAGGCTGGCATCCGTCATTAGAGACACCCAAGCTGGAGCCTCCAAGGACACCCCCTTCTCTAGCCATCCTGGTCTCAACCACCAACGCAGAGCCAGACGCATGTGCGGAGGACAGGCCAACCTCTGGGACAGAGAGTTTTCTTGATGCAACCATCTTCTCAAAAGAGCCCGCTGTAACGGCCTCAGGTGGGCCCGCACCCACGGCACCAACTCTAGTGTCGCCACCATCGTCCCTAACACCTGCAGATACTCCCAGGCTGTGGGACAGCTGAGACCGAGAAACCGACTCACCAAGCGCCTGAGGGCTAGCACCCGCTGCTGGGGCAGAAACACTCGACCCACGCTGGTATCGAAACGTGCTCCGAGGTACTCCAGGTTTTGAGATGGCTCCAACTTACTCTTTGCAGTGTTGACCACCCAACCAAGGCTTTGCAAAAGAGCTATCACCCTGGCCATAACCGAAAGACTTTCCTCCCTGGACTTCGCCCTGATTAACCAATTGTCCAGATATGGATGCACCAAAACTCCTTCCTTCCACAAGGCCGCCGCCACTACCACCATCACCTTGGTGAACGTTCACGGCGCCGTTGCCAGGCCAAACGGAAGCACTTGAAACGGAAAATGCCCCATCGGCACTGCAAACCTGAGGAATTTCTGATGCTCCCGACGGATCGGAATGTGAAGATACGCCTCCGATAAGTCCAGGGATGTTAGAAACTCTCCACTCCTTACCGCTACAATGACTGACCTGAGAGTCTCCATCCAAAAATGAAATACACACAGACAGCGATTCACCCTTTTTAAATCTAGAATGGGCCGCTATGTCCCTTCTTTCTTTGGTACGACAAAGTAAATGGAGTATCGACTGCAACCTAACTGGTCGGCAGGAACCGGGACAATGGCCTTGAGCATCAGAAGCCGTTGCACCGTATCCTGCACTGCCTTGTGCTTCACTCGAGCGTTGCACGGGGACCGAACGAAAGAATCGGATATCGGCCGCTGCAGCTCGAGCGCATAACCTTCGCGAATCACCTCTAACACCCACTGATCGGACGTGAGTCGGGCCCAGGCAGGGTAAAAATCCCGCAGCTGACCCCCTACGGGAACTAACCCCCCCCCGGACCCCCCTGACTTCATTGTGACTTTTTGAAGATGGAGGACGAGGACGCAGCCGCAAAACCCCTGTTTGCTCCTCGAAACCCCTGGGACCTACCAGGGAAGCGACCTCTCTGGGCCTGGCTCCCTCTCGGGGGAAATGAACTGGCGAAACTCCCGCTGCTGCCCCCGAGACCCGGGACCAGCGTGGCTCTGTTTTTGTTTATCCTCTGGCAACCGACCGCCTTTCGACTCCCCTAAGTCCTTAACCAACTTTTCCAAATCTTCTCCAACGAGCAGCTTCCCTCAAAAAGGGAGCTTACTCAGCCTCGCCTTTGAAGAACCATCCGTTGCCCAATTGCGCAGCCACAGACACCTTCTGCCGGTGACAAGAGAGGCCATACTCTTCGCTAAACCTCGGATCAGGTCGTAGTGAATGTCGGCGAGATACGCCGCACCGGACGCCAATCTTACCGCTTCCTCGGACACTTCCCCCGAGTGGTCACCCTGCACTCGCTGTGCCCACCGCAAGCAGGCCCGCGCTACTCAGGCCCCACAAATAGACGCCTGTAAGGACAACGCATTGGCCTCAAAAATCTGCTTCAGCAATGTTTCCAACTTGCGGTCTTGCGCATCTTTAAGAGCCGTTGCACCTTCCACCGGGATGGTAGTTTTCTTGGTCACCGCTGATACGGCTGCATCCACCTTGAGAGCCTTAAACAATTCCCTGTCCTGATCCGAGAAAGGATACAACCTTGCCATCACTTGAGACCCCTTAAGAGCAGCCTCCGGCGTATCCCATTCCTCCTGTATCATCTCCTTAAACACCCTATGCACCGGGAAAGCCCTCCGATTCTTCCGAAATGCCTGTAACAGTGGATCCTCCAGGGTAGCGTCTGCTACCGGACCCGCGTCCGGCATATTAAGCGTTTTAAGAGACTCTGTAATGAGCGCCGGTAGCTCCTCTCTACGAAATACCTTAACTACCCGCGCCTGATCTTCTTGTTCCCTAATTTCACCTTCCTCTAGATACTCCAGATCTCTATCCATGTCCACGTCCTCCGACCGCACGTCCTCTGACACGACGGAGTGCGCTAGGTGATCTCTACCTGGTCTGGCCCTCTTGGCACTGATGCCAGAGGCTGCCGCTGACAACGGTGAATGCGGCCGCTTCAGCCCCAGCTCAGCACCTGAGGTACTTGCTGTAGGCGCTCCCTGAGAGCCCGCCAAAGTCTTTTGGAGCAGCGCTATGAAATCAGACGAGAAAATCACCCCTAGATTGCCTGCTAGAGGCTGCTGAGAGAGTGGAGGCACTGGGGCAGCAGACGCACTGACCCCCGGCTCAGGAGCCGGTAGGGATGGGAGACTGGGGTCAATCAAATCCTCTAAACCCTCATGCCCCCTGGCTTCTGAATCGGGAACCACCTCTCTGGCCTCCAACTCGGGAGCGCAGCCCCTACAGACACCCTCCTGTGAGACTGAACTCCACTTAGCCCCACACAAAAGACAGAGCTGCTTGGAAGGCATGCTGTTCTGACCCACACAGGGCACAACCCCCCCTCAAAATAATTTTTTTTTTTTTTACCTCCTGCCCCTTCAGGGAGACTCCCCCACCGGAGCCCCTAAGAAAGAAACGCAAAACGAAGCTTCTAGGGCAAGCGAGGAAGCGCCAAAGCCCCACACTGGAAACTGGCGATCTTCCCGCCCTCAGGCTACGCGGTCTGGCCTGCTCGCGTCAAACAGCTGTTTCCCGCTGAAAAAGGCCTGCGGCCCTGCAAAACTGCTGCCAGATTGCCAATCACTCTCCGTTCCCCTATACCGCCGATTTGAACACTCCCCGTTACCTTTCGTTGTCTCGCAGAACGAAAAATCAGCTGGGACTGCTCTTAAGGGCTGTCAGCGCTGGCAGGCAAAGACCTCTGCACTCACCGCACCCCGAAACCAGCCGGTTCCTGTCCCTTGCAGTCGGGAGGGTAACCTGCTGCCGATCCTCTCCCTGACGTCCACCAGAACCAACTGTCTGGCTCCTGACTGTCCCCCGGCTGAAATAAAGGTCGGGTAATGGAGCAGAGGATCTCCGGGCAAAGGCAAGCCGCTGCTCTCCCAGTCTACAGGCAGAGAAAGACAAAGGCTTCCACAGTGATTTACTGCCTTATCTTTTGGGCTTTTTGCCTTTTTTTTTTTTTTTTAAAGAACCTCTAACTTTACTTAATCGTTCCTCAAGTGAGCCCTGGTATCCCTGGGCTCACCACCTCTCTAGCTGCTTTGGAGACTGGAACTGGTGTGAGGAGGCGGTGCCAGCCCTTATATACTGGTGACATCACAGCACTGAAGTTTCTCAGTCTCCAAAGCTGCTGGATGAGGTTGACAACCCCAGAGATTCCGGGACTAGACTGGAGGGACGATCAGGAACCAGACTTTTTCTGGAGAAAATTGGACAGCATCCGAATGGCTCCTGGAAAAAAGGAGACTGAGGCAAGATGGTACCCTTGGGCGGGAAGTGGATCATGCATACGTGGTACATCTCCCAAAGGCTTCCGCGCAGGCTCCGTAAGTGCCAACATCACCCATATGTGAGGACTGAGTTCCTGCTTATTCCTGGAGAACTTCAGTGCTTCTTATACTTATCTAGTAGAACATCTGACATGCAGAGTAATTTTATATGTGGTATTTGTGTGAATACTGTCAATATGTGCAAAAATGAAGATCCAGATATTCATAGTAGAAACAATTTTCAATATATGTACATCTTAGCAGGAATCAGAAAACGTGAACACTATATCCATTATTAGTAAATTAGTAAGCAATAGTCACAGCACATACAGATGTTTAGATTTTTGGTACTGTTTAACATTCCAGTAGAAGGCATTATAGATACTTGGAAAAATCAAACTCTAATGACTGCAATTGATAGATCTGAGGACATTTGATAATTGTCAGACATTTTGCGCAAGTGTAACCTGCATAAAAAAGAGATATGGCATGTCAGGAGACTAGGACTGCCTGATGCCAGTCATGTCTCCTGCCATTTTCTAGATGGAATTAGTTGCCACATGCTTCCAAATGGTAATGAATTTCACCTCAATAGACACATTGTGAGGATGATCGATATGGGACACCATATAACCATGCAGCTTCGCACAGAGATGAAAGCTCTGTTCAGTCTGAATCTATTCAATCATTCTCTCTTCTAAATCTGTTCCTGAAGTGGGCATAAAAGAATAGATGTACTCTTAGTAGTTAATTTTAAAGGCATTTTTGCACATATATGACAGTTTGCACAAGAAATACCACATATAAAATTACTCTGCGTACAAGTAGATGTGATGACCAGGGTTGGCCCTCCTACTAAATGGACTAGGTGTCTGCCTTGGGAAGCAGGGCTGGAGGGGTGTCAGCATAGCAGGACAAGGCCCCCTCTCCTCTTCCGCTGCCACCCTACCTCTGCCCGGCTGCCTTGAAGAATTATAAAGTGGCATGGATAGAACAGGGTGTGTGAGCACAGGCATGCACCAAGTTCTATTGGGGCCCAGTGCTTTCAGCACAAACCTCCTGCTGGAAGGGGTCGGGCTTGCATGAAGTAACCTATGCTGTATATGCCACTTTACAGTACATCAGGGCAGTTGGGGAGAAGGTAGGGTGGTAGTAGCAATGGAGGAGAGTAGGAAGCAGGTCCTGCAAGGGACAAAGAAGATGTAAGGGAGGTCTTAGATGGGGAAGGGGAGGATGGGGAAGAAAACAGGAGATTCTGGACACAGGGATGAAGAAGAGAACCGCACGGTGAAAACCATTTATTTCAAAATAAGGACCTTGCGCCACCTGAAAAATTTGCTTGACCCAGACAGCTTCAGAACGATATTCCAAACCATAGTCACACCCCACTTCGACTATGCGAACATAATACTCCATGGTCTCCCAAAAAACACCCTAAATACATTACAACTGGCTATGAACGCCGCAGCCCGTGTCCTATACGGTGCTTCAAAGAGCGATCATATAACACCCATCCTAAAGGAGCTTCACTGGCTCCCCATAGACTGCAGAATAACATATAAAGCCCTTCTCATGACCTTTAAAGCGATAAATACTATAGCCCCCTCATCAATCTCAAAACTCCTCCATCACTCTCCCAACATCAGATCCAGGAGGTCAGCAACGACAAATACCCTAGTTACACCACCTGAGGCCACAAAATGCAAACGTTCAACAACAGACAGGGCTTTCACATACTACGCACCCAGATGTTGGAACAACCTACCTCCCAACATTAGAGCAATTACTGACCTCAAACAATTCCGAAAAGCCATAAAGCACCACCTCTTCATTCTCCATTTCCAAAACGCATCAACAACCCCCTAACACTCAAAGGGGTTGTTGATGCGTTTTAAACAGAGGTTTAAAATGGGAAAATACCGAACTTCATCAAATACCAAACCTTGATGTAATATATTTAATTGTATATAGTTATCCCCCAGTTTGCACCCAGTTTACCTTCCCTGTTATCTGTAAACCTAGATCAGTTATATATTGACAGGTATGTTGTTGTTTAATGTAAACCGCACTGATGATGAATAGTGCGGTATATAAAAACTGTTAAATAAAATAAATAAAATAAAATAAATAAAAATAAAGTAAAATTATAATTACCCTATTTACTCAAGATGTTAATAAGAAAATCTATCCTTTTGTATATAGTTTTTTTACAAATATGTACAAAGTTTCCCAAAGTTATAATCCCAGTTAAACTCTCCTGTTATATGTAAACTCACCACAGCCTGTTGCTTGCAATGAGTATTCCTGTTTTAATGTAAACCGCGCTGATGAGAAAGAGTGCGGTATAAAAGAGCTATAAATAAATAAATAAATAAAGACGCTGGCCATCTTGGAGGTAGATATAGAGAAACATAGAAACATGATGACAGAAAAAGACCACATGGCCTATCTAGTCTGTCCTTCCATAACAACAACTACAACAGTCCACTTTTTACCTTTAGAGATCCTCTGTGTTGGTCCCATGCTTTTTTGAATTCAGTTACTGTCCTCATCTCTACCACCTCCACTGGGAGACTATTCCATGGATCCACTACTCTTTCTGTAAAGAAATATTTCCGCATATCACTTCTGAATCTATCTCTCTTCACCCTCATCCCATGTCCCCTCGTAGCAGAACTTGCTTTCAATTGAAAGAGGCTCTCTCCCTGAACATTTATGCCACGGAGGTATTTAAACATCTCAATCATATCACCTCTATCCCGCCTTTCCTCTAAGGTGTACATATTAAGATCCTTAAGTCTGTCCTCATATGCTTTATAATGAAGCCCATTAATCATTTTAGTAGCAACCCTCTGCACCGACTCCATCCTGTTCACATCCTTTTGAAGGTGCGGTCTCCAGAATTGCACACCATACTCCAAATGAGGTCGCACCAAAGACTTATACAGAGGCATTATCACCTCCTTTTTTCTGCTAGCCATTCCTCTCCGTATGCACCCAAGCATCCTTCTAGCTTTTGCCGTCGCCTTTTCTACCTGTTTAGCTACTTTAAGATCATCAGACACATCCACGCGTAGGTCCCGCTCTTCTTTAGTGGACAAAAGTACTTCACCTCCTATACTGTATTGCTCCCTTGGATTGCTGCAGCCCAAATGCATGACCTTACATTTTTTAACATTAAATCCCAGCTGCCAAATTCTAGACAATTCTTCAAGCTTAGCTAGATCCCTCCTCATGTTATCTACACCTTCCTGGGTGTCTACTCTATTGCAGATTTTGGTATCATCCGCAAAGAGGCAAACCTTACCCGACAGCCCTTCCACTATATCACTAACAAAGATGTTAAAAAGAATCGGACCAAGGACAGATCCCTGGGGCACACCACTGGTAACATCCTTCTCCTCAGAGCGAGCTCCATTTACTTGTACTCTTTGTCGCCTCCCACCCAACCAATTTCTAACCCAAGCAGTAACTTTAGGGTCCATCCCTAGGGTGCTCAGTTTGTTTATAAGTCGCCTGTGAGGAACAGTGTCAAAGGCTTTACTGAAATCTAAATACACCACATCTAGAGCTCTCCCTCGGTCCAACTCCCTGGTCACCCAGTCAAAGAAATCAATCAGATTTGTCTGACAAGACCTGCCTCTGGTGAATCCATGCTGCCTCGGATCCTGTACCCCGCTGGACTCCAGAAACCTCACTATTTTCTCTTTCAGCAGCGTTTCCAATAATTTACTCACCACCGAAGTTAAACTAATCGGCCTGTAGTTTTCAACCACATCCTTACTTCCGCTTTTGTGTAAAGGCACCACATGAGCCTCTCTCCAGTCCTTTGGCACCACTCCCGACTCCAACGAGGCATTGAAAAGGTCAGTCAGTGGAGCTGCTAGAACGTCCCCAAGTTCCCTCAGTATTCTAGGATGTATCCCATCCGGTCCCATCGCTTTGTCTACTTTAAGTTGAGCTAGTTTCTCACAAACACAGTCTTCTGAAAATTGTTCAAGATGTCCCTCGCTTCTGTTCTTATTTGTGGGTGTTTTCTGAGGTCCTGCTCCTGGTTCTTCATCTGTGAACACAGAACAAAAATATTTGTTAAGCAATTCCGCTTTATCCTTATCAGCTTCTACATATTCCCCCCCTGCACCCTTGAGTCTGACAATACCACTTTTGCCCTTCCTCTTCTCACTAATATATCTATATAGAGGGGAAGGAAAGATGCTGGCCTTGTGGGGAGATAGTGAAGGGTAGAAGAAATTCTGGGCACCTTATGTGAGTAGGAAGGGGAAGGTAAGATGCAGGACATGGGTAGGGAGTAAGGAAGAGAAGGGGGATGCATGGCTCAATGTTCGCATAGGGGATCAGATACTCCAGGGGCAGGTGTGCACTTTGGATGGAATATGGAGGGAACGGCAGTTTACATGCAGTGCTTTTAAAACATGAATACTCACACATATTGTAAATGTGTACACTTACACCAGCTCCCAAGCTGGTGTAAATATATATGGTTTCATTATATTTGTAGTTTTTCAGAGCAATTTTATTTTTAGTATTTAGCTCATACCTTTCTAGTAGTTCAAGATGAGTCACAGTCAGGTACTCTAGCTATTTCCCTGTCCTCAGAAGGCTCATAATTTTAATTTGTACCTGAGGCAATGGAAAGTTAAGTAACTTGCCCAAGGCCACAAAGCGTGCTAATGGGATTTGAACCCTGATGTCTTTGGTCACCAGGCTACTCCTCCACTCCATATAGGCTATCAGAAGAGCCCTTGACCTTCCCTTCTAGGCAACCTGTTATAAAATTACTCCTTTAGAGGCACTGAGATGTACGTTGACAGTATAACCATCTCATTCAATACAAGAGAAAAGAAAAGTGCCACCTTCATTATACATAATCAGGTTGATATTCAAAAGCACTTATGCCAACTGCGTATGTGGGCTTTTTAATGTCTGGTGGTTCTATATAAAACTTTGGCTATTTGGTTCGCAAAATGATCAAAGTTATATGCCCAAAAAAGAGGAGTGATTGTGGGCATAGTGAAGGTAAGAAAAAAAAAAAACACACTGAGCAGCAAAATTCGGCTGATGAACTTTTAAGTTAGTTGTCTAAGGGCACACACATAAATAACAGGTGTAACTTTTAAGGGGATAATTGTCTTTTTAAATGTTCTACATGAATTTTCAGCACTGGCACTTAAAATGGACAGTGTCTTCAAAATTACATAAAACTTAAAACATATATCTTGAATGTTTAAAGTTATACAGTGGCTGTGTCGCTGAATACTGACCTTGTTGCTATTAATTGTTAGAATAGAGTATGAAATGTGTTTTGGCTGTTTTAATTGGACCCCCTTCCCCCTTCCTTTAACTGATCTTGTATTTAGTCTTGCATTAGGCATTGCAGTAATCATGGGGTAGGGATGGCAAAGGCAAGATCATATAATAGTGAGATGGAGGCATATGGTATGGAACAACCATTGTTACATGTCCTTAATAGCAGCATTCATGAAGCAGGATGCTGCACGGAACCACTTTAATAGCTAATGATTAGTAACAATTATCACACAGATTATAATCACCCTCTTTGCTAGTGAGGGTGGAAGTATTAAAGCGTGTTGTTATGTTACAATTATATATGGTCAGATTACTGAATAAAAAAGTCCATATTTATATGGCTGTTTTAAGAGTTACAAGATGAGGGTGGGGTGGAATGGGGTGGGTCAGGCATAACAGGTAAAGGGCATAGCATGTCAAACGTATGGGACTATGCCTTTAAAAGTGGCTAAAAACAGAACAGAAATGATATTGTGCAAAAGGATCTGATGACTGAATGAGATGTGAATGTGCATAAGTGAAATGAAGAATGGAAGGTGAGGTGTTGGGAAGGGAATTATAGCGAAAATAGGGGGGGGGGGGAAACTCTGATTTATAAAAACAAAAAAAAGAAATGCCACTTTAAAAAATATTTTATCTGAGCCTTCTTTGGATTTTGGGCTTCCATTCGAAAGGAATTGGGTAGGGCAAAAGCAGAGTATCATAGACAGATGCCATGCTTTTCTTTCCATATGACAGAAAATGGTATATTTGGAGAAAGGGAGGTCATCCACTTTACTGGTAACCTAAATAAGAGCAAATTAATTTAAGGTAGAACACTTGGGAAGGCAAATAAAGGTTGACTAGGTAAGGGAGTGGCTCTCTTATTTTGGTTTGGAATAGAGATGGAACAATGCCTGACAATAGCAAGGATAGGCAAGCTCCACTTTCTGCATACAGTAAATATCTTGGTAAGTCCTTGTGAATATCTTGTGGAAAGTTTCAAAGCACACCAAACTGCAGCTGAATATTTTCACAACAATATTCATTAACAAGCAGTTAATCAACTGTTATTCATAAAATAGAGACCTAAACTATCAAGGGGTGAATTCCCACCATTGTTTCACAGCAGTCCTATTTTCTTTCTTACTTCTTACTTACTTAAATTCAGTTGGTAAAACAAGTTTTCCAAGTCTAAGAAAATTAAGAATATGTCTGAATATTTGCCCATCTCCCTGAATAAGTAGACTTTGTCCACAGGTAATCCAACGCACTTTGTTATAGTTCAAAAGCAGCTCTGGATGCTGGAAAAGAAATAAAAGGGAACTGTCTTTGGTAAGACATAACTGAATCAAATTCAGATAGAAAAGTGGAATTATTACTTTAGTTTTAGTAATATGTTAAAATGTATTAACTTATGAACTTCACAGGTTCTCAATTCTGATCCTCAAGGGCTAAAAACAGGTCTTGTTTTCAGGGTAACTAAGCTATAGAAATGAACCTTGTTCTTAGATCAATTGTATCCAAATAGTTTTGATAAATATTCATTATGTTTATTCTGAAAATCAGATGTATTTGTAGCTCTTGCTGAAAAAGTCTGTCAGTATCATTCTGTTAATTTATTTGTATAGATTTAATTGCCAAATTCAGAAAATATGTAAGTGTATAGCTATAGGGAAATATTTGAGGTTTGATGAATTTCTTCAGAACTTTCTAAAGAAGTGGTTCCTAAAGTTGTCCTTAGACCTCAAGCCAGTTGAGTTTTCTTGACATTAATAATGAAAGTGCATGTGAAATATTTACATACACCAATTTAACTGTATTAACTATGTGGAATCCAATATTCAAAGGGGCTGAGCACCTCAATAGAGGCCCTTAAATTAGGTGCCTACATTCAGTGAATAAAGACACCTAAAACATTTTTGTGAACATGGGCTCTGAACATTTAACTTTAGGCACCTTGTACTGAGGCTTCTAAAGTTAGGCCTGCTATGGGCTCTTCTAAGTTAAGGTGCCCAGTGCTGGATATCGGTGTTAAATACTTAATTTAATTTCTCTGCTCTGAACCTCCACCTTTCAAGGCTTCTAAATTTAAGAGGTCAGAGCTAGCAAATTTTTCAGTTACAAATTCTAAGGTGCACTTTTACTAAAGCACCAGTACCTGGGAACACAGGGCTTAACACAGGGCTAACACACATTTTTGGCCCACAGTAGCCAGGAGCGCATGGCTGAAAGGCACCTGTGTTAAAATAGTCACGCTACCGGAGGATCGCACAGATAGGCAGAGTTAGGGCAGAGTTGGGACAGAAAGTGGGTGGCAATTACTGAGCGCCATTAGCATGACTCTGCTAGTGACACTCTAGAGGCACAAAGACCCAATTAGCGCAGGTACAACTACCATCTTTCTCTAACCTATTGGTAGTTGCATCTGTTAGAAAATATGATGGGTAGAAACAAGGCAAAGAGAAAAAAACCCCAAAAAACAATGTTAGCAGAATACCTAGGTGCCTGCCTAGGCCACAAAACTAGGGCCTGCAGGTCAGGAGTGATCCTGCTGGGATAGTGGGCAAACATCTACAGAAACATCAATGGCTGTCTTGACTGACTGCTAGGGGCCATGTTCGGTGGGCAGATGGCCCCTCACCCTGACCATGGGAGGATATGGTCTTATTTATAATTTAAAAATTTTCTTGAATTTTTTATAACCTTCAGCATAACAAAAGTTTTCTCAAATACAATATATCTTTAAGTTACATACAATTGCTGTATGGTCATCTTTACTTCTATCCGATCCATATTTATTCTTATTGCCACAATTTACTTTCCAACCAAGCAGGTACAAGGACTGGCGACAAGTAAGTTCAGAGTGAAGCCTTTAATAAGCCCCAACGCATTTCGGCTGCAAAGCCTTCTTCAGGGGGTATTCAAAAAGAGGAACATACTTCAAAAAACAATAGTAAAATATAAGACATTAATATTCAAAAAATATAAAATAGAAATAGAACAATAATTAATATAAACAATTTATCAAATAAAATATATTTATGTAGAAGATGTAGAATCTAATGAACAAATAAGTGTACATAGATAAAGATATAAATATTACAAAAAAACATAAATATGATAAAATCATACAGTTAAAATGTGTAGAATTATGAAAGAAAAAAGGAGGAGAGACGATGAGGAGGACAAAAGATACTTTAGTTTTGTCGCGTAGTGTGGTACAAGTGAACGCTAGAAGTGAAATAAATAAATAAATAATACAGATATCAGAGATTAAAACAATAAATAGAACATTTAAATATTAAGACCAGCTATGAAGGCATAAGAATCAGAAACCATAAACAAATATTAATTTAAAAAGGAACGCCCTGTGTTGGATATTCAAAAAATATGTCATCTAATCTGTCCCAACAAGATAAAATTAGTGGGCACTCAGAGGGAACAAAATACCAAAAAATAAAACCCCTAAATCCATGAAAAGGTGTGCTATATACATACATATGTAAATTATATGGTTATCCAATCTTATAGAGTACTATTGCTCTATGCTCAAAATTATGAACATAACATAAGAACATAAGATATGCCATACGGGGTCAGACCAAGGTCCATCAAGAGTAGTTAATCACCTGTAACAGGTGTTCTCCAGGAGCAGCAGGAATCAGTCCTCACATATGGGTGACGTCGGCACCGACGGAGCCCCCGTGCGGAGCATTTCCCCAGCTTTCATAGAAAGCCTTTGGGAATGCAGCGCGCATGCGCGGTCCCCATCCCGCCCAAGGGTGCCATCTTGCTCAGTCTGATGACATAGCTAAAAGACAGCAAAAATAAATCATATGACTGCAGCTCTAGGGGAGGAGGGAGGGTTGTGAGGACTGATTCCTGCTGCTCCTGGAGAACACCTGTTACAGGTGAGTAACTACTCTTTCTCCAGGACCAAGGAGGAAGTCAGTCCTCACATATGGGGCTACCTAGCGTAGGGCTACCAGAGGCCCCAAACTGAAAAATGAGCTCCCTCTAGAGCCTCAGCATGCAAGAACAGAATCTTCTCTGATAACGCCCCTGACAGATAGCCCAACACCAGGGCCGGAGGGTAGGAGTTGCCTAGACCTCAAAGAGATTATGGAGTATCGTTTGCCCGAAAGCACTGTCCCTGCGGGACTCCCTCTCAAGGCAGTAGTGGGCCGCAAAAGTCTGGCTTGAAGACCAAGTAGCGGCCCGGCAGATGACTGCCAACGGAACAGAGCAGAGATGAGCCACTGACGCAGCCTTCGCCCTGACACGGTGAGACGTAACTCGACCCTGCAATGAGAGGCCGGCTGCCCTGTAAGCCCAGGCGATGCAGTCAGCTACCCATATGGACAAAGTACGCTTGGAGACAGCCAACCCCAACTTATTGGGGTCATAAGAAACGAAGAGCTGAACCGCCCTCCGGTGCTCCCGCGTACGGTCAAGGTAGAAGGAACCTCCTACAGTCCAGGGTATGCAAGATCCTCCTACAGTCCAGGGTATGCAAGACCATCTCAGCCCGGCTAGCATGAGGCCTGGGAAAGAAAGTCGGAAGAACCACCTCCTGATTGAGGTGGAAGGAGGAGACAACCTTTGGAAGGAACTTAAGGTGAGTCCGTAAGACTACCCTGTTCTTATAGAACCTAGTATATGGTGCTTCTGATACTAGGGCCTGAAGCTCACTCACTCGTCTTGCTGAGGTAAGGGCTACCAGAAATAGCGCTTTCCAGGACAGAAAACGCAGAGGGCAAGTAGCCATAGGTTCAAATGGTGGGCAAGTAAGCCGTTGCAAGACCACATTTAAATCCCATTCAGGGGCAGGTGGACGCACTGGAGGCTTAAGCAAAAGCAGGCCTCTGAGGAAGTGAGCCACCAAAGGATGGCTGGATAGAGATTGACCCTCCACCTGTGAGTGGTGTGCTGAAAGAACACTAAGATGAACTCTAACAGAATTGGACTTAAGGCCTAGGTTGGACAGGTGAAGCAAATACTGCAGCACCACTGGTACCAGGCATGAGAAGAGATTCTCGTTGTGTTGGGTACACCATGTAGAGAATCTACGCCACTTAAGGGCATAAGACTTTCTGGTGGACTGCCTCCTACAGGCCAAGACTACGTCCTCCACTTCCCTAGGCAGTAGTAAAGGCGCTAGAACTACCCTTTCAGCAGCCAGGCCATCAAATTGAGGGACTGTAGATTGGGATGCAAGAGAGATCCCTGCTCCTGAGACAGGAGATCGGGTTGCATCCCCAGAGGAAGAGGAGTGTCCACCGCTAGTTGCAACAGTAGTGGGAACCAGGGTTGCCTTGGCCACCGGGGGGCCACCAGAATCACTGAGGCCTTGTCCTGGATCATTTTGAACAGTGTCTTGGACACTAGTGGCGTGGGAGGAAACGCATATAGGAGGCCTGTAGACCATGGAATGAGAAACGCATCCGCTGCTACTCTGAGAGGATGCGGTTGCCTGGAGCAGAACCTGGGAAGTTGACGGTTCGGAGGACTGGCAAAGAGATCTATGGTTGGAAGACACCATCTCAGGAAGATCTGTTGAACTACTAAAGGGTTCAACTGCCATTCGTTCGGCTGCAGAATCCTGCTCAATCTGTCCGCCAGGTAATTCTCCTGAACTGGGAGGTAGACTGCTTTTAGAAGAATGCCATGATTAACTGCCCAGGAGCACAGTTTCTGTGCTTCCTGACATAGAAGGCGGGACCCGGTGCCCCCTTGTTTGTTCACATAGAACATAGCCACTTGATTGTCTGTCTGAACTAAGACGGACTGGTGAGAGAGGAGATGAGAGAAAGTTCTCAGGGCTGAGCGGATAGCTCTCAGTTCTAAGAGTTTGATCTGCTGTGCGGCCTCCCAAGGAGTCCAGAGGCCTTGAGTACATGCCCCTTGGCAATGTGCACCCCAACCTTGAAGAGAAGCATCGGTTGTCAGCACCTGAGAGTGTGGAGATGCCTGAAAAGGCACCCCTTGCACTAGATTCGGAAGATGAAGCCACCATTGCAGAGAAGACTGTAGTAGGCTGGACACCCTCACTTTGTCCGCGAGGCTTCCTGTGGCCTGGTGCCACTGAGTCCTGAGGCCCCACTGAGCTGGTATCATGTGTAGACGGGCATTTGGAGTCACATGGACCGTGGATACCATGTGGCATAAGAGCCTCAGAAATTGTCTGGCAGAGACTAGAGAATTGCTGTGGAACAGCCTGGCTAGAGCCATCAATCTGTGGGCCCTGTCCACTGGTAGAAAGGCCTTTGCCTGAAATATGTTTAGTCGAGCTCCTATGAACTCCATGTTCTGGGAGGGATGCAAAATGGACTTTGCGAAGTTTATGACAAACCCCAGGTGCTGAAGCAGAGCGACAGTGCGAAGGGTGGCTTGATTGGCCTCTTGTGGAGACTGACCCCTGATGAGCCAATCGTCCAGATATGGAAAGACAAAGAGGCCCTGAACCCTGAGGTAGGCAGCTACCACCACCAGGCACTTGGTGAATACCCTGGGGGCGGATGTAAGGCCAAAAGGCAGTACTCTGTACTGATAATGGTTTCCTCCCACTACAAATCTGAGATATTGTCTGTGGTCTGGATGAATAAGGATGTGAGTATAAGCATCCTTTAGATCTAAGGAGTATAGCCAATCTCCCTGCTGGAGGTAGGGCAGCAGGATTCCAAGGGTAAGCATCTTGAACTTTTCCCTCTCCAGGAACTTGTTCAGGTTTCGCAAGTCTAGGATGGGTCTGAGCCTCCAGTTCTCTTTAGTACTAGGAAGTACCTGGAATAGAAGCCCTGACCTTTCAGGTGGTGGGGCACCGGTTCCACTGCCTGATCCTTTAGAAGACCTGCCAACTCCTGCAGGAGTAAGTCCCTGTGCAGAGGGAGTCTGGGAGGCTCCCCTGTAAAATAGGAGGGGGGTACCTGGTGGAAGTGGAGGAGATAGCCCTTCTGGACTATACTTAGAACCCAGGTATCCCTTGTGACGGCTGACCACCTGTGGGCGAACAGGGCCAGCCTGCCTCCAGTGCTGATGCGAGCCAGCTGAGGAGGAGAGGCTATGCCAATGCAGTCGAAATCCCCCTCCCTGCTGAGCAGGAGCCGGAGTAGGAGGCTTGGGGGTCTTCTGCCTAAGGGGCCCATGACCCTGCCCCTTGGCCTGCTGACCCTGTTGGGGAGCTACAGAGGCCTGATAATGAGGGTACTGTTTATAGGCAGATGACTTCCTCAGGTAAAAGGTCTTTTTTCCCGAGCCCTTCTTCTTCTGAGAAGGGGCAGAGGTTTTTCTGGACAGCCTTGTCCGGGTAAGAGTCTTGGTCTCGAGTTCTGCAGCCTTTTCAGCCATGGGCTTGCCAAAGAGCTTTTCACCTCGGCAGGGGACATCGACCAACTTGTCCTGCACCCATGGCTCAAGGTCCGATGACTGTAGCCAAGCCTGACGGCGTGCACCGATGACGGCTGCGGCTACTCGGGCCGAAGCCTCGAAGCCATCATAGGCTGCTCGAGATATAAACTTCAAGCACTCACGAATACCCGAGGACAGAGCATTGAACCTCTGCAAAGGTTCCTCGGAGAGACCAGCAGAGAACCCGGCAATCTCCTTTGCCAGGTCTCGAAGGTACATGCCCAGGCTGCAGAACTCGAGACCAAGACTCTTACCCGGACAAGGCTGTCCAGAAAAACCTCTGCCCCTTCTCAGAAGAAGAAGGGCTCGGGAAAAAAGACCTTTTACCTGAGGAAGTCATCTGCCTATAAAAACGATGTTCTATGTAAAACATGTTCACTAAATGTTACCTGTAAACCGCCATTGATCTTTGGAAAAAGCGGTATAGAAATAAGCATAAATAAATAAAAATAAATAAAAATGTACAGCTGGTAGGTCTGGACACGGCAAGCAAGCATAGAGCCCTGGAAGCACTTCTTACAGAGGGCATCCAGGTTCCGGGCCTCCCGGCCGGGAGGCACCAAGGAGTGCATCTTCTGACTCTTCAGACGATGCATGGCCGATTCCACAACCATGGAGTGGTGCGGTAATTGTGCCTTTTGGAACCATGGGGCTCTTGCAGACTCGATAGATGGAATCGACCCGTTGAGGCCGGCGCCTCCCACATGCAGAAGAGCAACCGTTCCAGCATCGGAGGAACCGGAACAGTAAAGGCCTCCTTCGGAGGAGAGTCATACTGTAGGGCCTCGAGTTCCTCGGCTCGAGGCTCCTCCTCGGGATCCGCGGGGAATGCCAAAGCCTTGGCCATGTCCCGCACGAAGTCCGAGAACTGGGTATCCTCCAGGGGGGACCTTCTCCGAGGCTCGGACTCGAGCAAGTCTGAAGGAACGCACCAAGTCCGAAAGGTGTCGGGTGACTCCTCATCCTCTGTCTCCCAGCCGGACTCCTCGGAGGAGGAATCAAGCGGCTCCGGTTGGGCAGGCATCGATGCCATCCGCCCCGACGCCAAGGGTACCGGCGGCAATGACCTCGGTCCCGAACGGGAGGCTGAGGGGGACCTTGGCCGAGGATCGACTCGAGCTCGCATGGACTCGAGGATCGGCTCGGCCTCTGGGGTCGACTTGGACATCAATGTCCCGGTGGTCGGGGCAGATGCACCGGTGAGACCGGCGATCAGTGCCCGCTGCTGTTCCATGAAGGCAGCCAAGCTGCTCTCCAAAGCCGTCAACCTGAGTCCGAGCTCAGGAGACTCAGCAGCCCCCGACTTGAGCCCCGGCGGCGCCGGGCCTGACGTCGGCTCCCCTGGAGGTGAGTCCATGAGGACTACAGTACTCACGTGACCCGGGGACTCCATCTCCACACGAGGTTGTTTTGCAGGCCTCTCCGACTCCGAAGACCCGGGACAACGCTCGGGGCTATGCGACTTGGCCCTCGAGGAGCCAAATGTGTCCACCGACGCCGCCCTCGCGGGTTTTTGGTTCTTACAATGCTCCCGCGAGGGAGACCCCCTTTCAGAGGAGCCTCAACGCTGCTTGGGGCCGGAGTCCCGAGATTTTGAGACCTCTGACGAGGTCCGGGCCCTACTGGACGCGGAGTCAGAGAAGATTCTTTCCTTTTGGTGCTGCCGACTCCTTAACGCCTTAGAGGACATCTTCCCACACGTGACCACAGATCATCGGGTCATGATCGGGTCCGAGGCACCGGAGGCAGCAGTCATGTGTGTCGGTGAGAGACATATGTTTCTTACACCGATCACACTTTTTAAACCCGCTGGCAGCCATCAGGGGAAAAAGGGCCCCTGCAAGGTCAAAAGACAGGGCTGCCAGTGAAAAAAGAAAATATGGCACGAATGCTAGTCACTAAGGACAAAAACCGAAAAAGAGATCCGGGCTCAATACCGATGTATCGGGCCCAGGCGGGAAAGGGAAACCAGCGTCGAACCGAAGAAAAACAGGTTAACGCAGAGAAAATCAACTTCTTCCTTGGGTGAAACGAATATACATCCGTCGGGCTCCGCGGAAAAAAGAAGACTGAGCAAGATGGCACCCTTGGGCGGGAAGGGGACCACGCATGAGCGCTGCATTCCCAAAGGCTTTCTATGAAAGCTGGGGAAATGCTCCGCACGGGGGCTCCATCGGCGTCGACGTCACCCATATGTGAGGCCTGACTTCCTGCTTGGTCCTGGAGAAATGACTTATTCCACTATGCAGCAACATAAAGCTCCCAGGGTAACCAATGAGCTTCACATCACAGGCTTAAAAAATTCCCACTAATTTTAAAAACTGAGGGCCATTGTCAAAGCACTTAAACAATACCTTCCCACTCAAAGTATACTATTATTAACCAATAATTATTTAGAAGCTTAGGTCATAAATTCAGTGGCAACAAGTACCTGCAAATGAAATACAAATAATCAGTATCGATACATAGCCCGGGTCAACATAGCCCAACCATTAGCTTAACTGGAATCGGCAAACTGCAGGCTGCAGTAAGACTCCGGGAATGAAAAACTGCAGGCTGAAGTCTCTGCAGTAGCAGCTCAAACTCAAGCTCATTCGCCAGTCGAAAGAAACTACCCTTGCCCAACAAAGATCTCTGTTTCGCCTAATGGCTTCTTCAGGGGCAAACCAGAAGCCGGACAAACGATCCGCATGCATGAAAGAGATTTGCATGACCACTACTTCCACTGTATGTAAATATCCTAATGTATATTCATTAGGGATATACTGAAAGCCTGACCTTTAGGCAGCCTTTGAAGATGACTGAGCATAAAGACCAAAGACTAGGGAGACTAAAACCCTTGTCCTGACCCTACTTAAATGGTAAATACAAAAAATTCAGGATTACTGTAAGAATGTTATGTGCATATATAAGTGCCTTAAACTAGCTTGTTTTGGCTAACTATTCTCAAGATGGACATCGGTATACAATTTTAAGGCAATGAGTATCCTTGTTCAGCATTGTTAACCAGTACTTATCCAGATTGCCATTTAGGACAATTTTTCCTGTGGTCTAAGTTATCCAGATAAGTGCTAACTAAAAAGTCGGTAGTTATCCAGAGAGCACTGTCACTGCTGTCGCTTCATCCATGGACTGCACTAAACGGATAGTGCCAGGGCAGTCTGCAAGAATATTCAGCGGCACTATCCGAATAGTGCCAATGGATATTTCAATCAGCATCCTTATCTGGACAATCCCTGTTGGCTGTCTGGCTAAAGGTTTTGAATATCGACCCAAGAGATGTAATCTAAACTATTATCATATCTAACTCAAGACTGTAGTTGAAAAAAACTTACTGAATATACCTTTAACAATGTTTTTAGGTGGGTTGCATACCAGTGACTTCCTACATATACTTTCACAATCTGATCCAGTGAATAGGCCTTTGTTTCAGCTTTCCAGTCTTCATCTGTAAAATACATTTCAAAATTTACACAAGAGCCTTTTTAAAGTAATCCTGAAGAATATTTTACTCGTGCATTGGAAAAATAAATAATAATTGGCCCCTTTAAATTAAATTATAATAGGATTCTAACAAATGCATAGGAACATGACTGCAGAAAAAGACTTATCTAGTCTGCCCTTCCATATCAACTACTACCATAGTCCCGTTTTTCCTTTAGAGAGGGAAAAGCATGCAAACCATGCTTCATTGAATTATTTTCAGCATCTGCATGTGCGTGTGTGTGAGTGTGTATGTGTGTCTCTATGTGTGTATGAGTTTGCAAGTGTGCATGTTTCTGTTGTTGGGGCCCTTTTATTAAAGTGTGCTAAGTAGTTAATGCATGTTTTAGTGTGTGGTAAATGCCTGCATGAGTTACCGCACACTAATTTGCACGCTAATTGCCATTTGTGCATTGGGGTGCTGAATGGCCAAGATAGAAATAGAATGGGCCTAGTGAGCATATTACAGTTAATGCACACTATCAATGCTGCCATTAGCACAGGTACACCTGACACCACAGTAATAGCATCATGCATTATGGTATTCATCTGTGTGCTAATAAAGCGCTGCATACACCTTGTAGCACTATACAAATGATCAGTAATAACTGTCAGGAATATACTGATCACACCTCTGACAGTTATCATGGAAGCTTTGCCCTTAACTCATATTAGTTTTTGGGCTAAACGCACATTAGATGCAAAAACCTAATGTGCTTTAGTAAAAAGGCCTTTTTATGTGCATATATGTACCTGTGTATATGTGTATGCGTCTCTCCCTCTCTGTATTGTGGTAAGCTGGAGTGCTTAACACTGTGTTCATATCAGCCTTATGCTGGAGGGAGCTCCAGAAGAGTTTGCAGAGCTATGAGACAGTGTGTTCATAAGACTGCTGTGAATTATACTTCCTGGGAGTCCTGGATTAGCAGTGAGATCACAGAGGCAAACAAGCTCAGAACTCAGATGAAGGACACTAGTGTACTATTTAAATGCTTTATTTACAAGTTTAAATTGGAAGCTTTTCTGAAGACTTCTCACTAGTAACTTTCCATACTTAACATGAAGACATTTGTACAGTCATTTGCATCACTTGATCCAAACTGCTTTCCTCAAACCATAGCATTTATAGACCTTCACTGGTCCAAACTGCAGCCTGTGGCTTTAGCAGCAACTTCTACCTTACAGTTTTCCACAGTAAGCTCACAGCTTTTGGCTTTAAACAGTCAGTTGACTTTTTACTTTAAAGTATGCAGTCAAGCCATAATATTTTCATTATAGGATTCTTTTTTTTTAAGCTTGTGGTTTGCTACAGAAAACTAACAGCATGTGGTTTTAAACAGCTCGCTTCTAATTAACAGTCTACAACAGACTTACAGTTAGCCTTTCTAAGTGAATTTTCCAGACAGGCAGAACATTTCCATTATAGGATTCTTTACCATATCTTGGCTTATATGCCTTTTCAAAGCACAGCTTGGAGCCACAACATTTATTCACAGCTCTCTGGCAACACTCTAAATCAGGGTACTTTTCCAATGGCATTACAGTGACCTATTCCTGTGAAGGTTCTCATCAGTGGAGAAGACCCAAGAATGATGAGTAGGTGAGGTCCAAAGATAAGTACTACACAGGACAGTGCACCCCAGGTCCAGAGATGGTTAGGATAGCCCTTATACTGTACCTGTAACAGCCACCTTTCCTTTGGGTTGAGTCCTCCAATGCTGATGGCCACCAGGTCCCCGGAGAACTCTGAAGGGAACAGGAAACACAAGCACAGAGTATTCAGCAAAAAGAAGGAACTGGTGCAGGATCCAGGAATGTCCAACAAGGCAAAACAGGATCTGAAGGGCAGTAGGTAGCCAAAAAGCACAAGGCAACACTAAAGTGCAGGCAAAGCTCTGGCAAAGAGATCCTAGACAGGAAGAAGATGGCCTCTGAAAGGAAGTAGCAGGCATAGGGCAGGTTAAAGTGGCCCTTCAGCTGAATGAAATCTACTGAGCCTACTGGCTGGAGGTCAGAGGTCCATCTGGGTAAAGTGCCTCTGGAAACTGAGCCACTGGTAGGCTGAAGGAGGAACTTGATATTATCTCTCCTCCCTGGGGTGCCCTCCAGATGATTTGCAGTACATTTGGTCAAAGGTTTCTTCAGGAAGGAAGTTCATGAAGGTCAGTTGAATCAACCCAGGACCTCTCCTCTGAACCAAAACCTTTCTAATACATCAAGTATTGGGTCTTCTGACAGAATACTCTGAAATTCAGAATCTCCTCCATCTCAAATTCCAGCTGTTCATCATCAGAATTGGATCTTGAAGAGCTCCTTGCTGACCAAAAGAATCAGAGACATCAAGCTTCAATAAGGAGATAATGAAGGTAGAGGGTATCTTCAAGGAGTCAGAAAGCTACAGATGCAATGTAACTGGACTGATTTTTTTTCTGTAGTGGTATAAGGCTAAATGAATCTAGGTGTTGTCATCAATGAGCAAGAACTTCTCAGACATGCTGTCTATGAGTAATCAAGTGAAGAGAGAAGATCAAAATATAACCAATGTAGACAGACTAGATAGGCCATGTGGTCTTTTTCTGTCATCATATTTCTATGTTTCTATGTTTTCTATCACCACATATTATGAAATGTCTTGAATGCTATCATTGACAAAATCTTTGAAGATGGCTAGGCTGTTACAAAGGCCAAATGGGATCACAGTGTACTCATAAAGGCCATTTCTTTTATTGAAGGCAGTGTTCCACTCATCCACCTGTCTGATTCAAATAAGATTATAGGCCCCACAAAGAACCAACTTGGTGAAAGTCATGTAACTCCTTTGCTCATAAAAAAATCATCATTGGCTCCCCATTAGTTACTGAATAAAATGTAAGATATTGACTCTAGTCTATAAAGCGTAGTTACTCAACTGTAACAGGTGATTTCCGGGAACAGCAGGTATTTAGTCTTCACTTATGGGTGACATCAGGTACCGATGGAGCCCGTGTGGGTAGCTCCCCAGGTACCAATAGGAAAGCCTTTGGGAGCAGTCCACTGCACCTGCGTCACTGCCTTCCTGTTCTCCCAACTCCCTCTCCTCATTTGAATTTGTAGCTGAAAAAAAGGAGTGCAAAATATAAAAAACTACCCAAAACTCCAAGGTGGGTTGTGAAGACTAAATTCCTGCTGTTCCCAGAGATCACCTGTTACAGGTGAGTAACTATGCTATCTCCAGGAACAAGTAGGCATGTAGTCTTCACATATGGGACTCCCTAGCTCCCAGTACTCGGAAGAGTTGGACTGTGTCAGAAAGTCGGACAAGGTCATTTGAACCTAGACTTCCCCACCAAGGAGATCTGGCAAGAAGCGGGCAGGGTTAGGAGTTGTTTCTATGTTCCAAAGAGATGTTGAAGGATCGCCTAGCCAAAGACAGCATCCCGGCGGGAGTCCTTGTCTAAGCAGTAATTGGCTGCAAAGGTATGAATAGAAGACTATGTAGCAGCTTGACAAATCTCATCAATGGCTACTGAACATAGGTTGACCACAGACGTTGCCATTGCTCGTACTTTATGAGCAGTAACATGAACCATGAGGGAAAGTCCTCATTGTCATATGCAAAAGAAATACAATCTGTTATCCATCTGGATAGTGTCCGTTTAGTTACTGGAAGGCCCAGGTGAGTAGGATCAAAAGAGACAAAGAGCTGGGATGATTTTCTAATTTATTTATTTGACAAGTTTTGTATTCTGCCTTTTCCTTCAATCCTGTCCTGTCCTTTGAAGATAGAAGCCTAGAGCCCTTTTACAGTCAAGTGTATTGTGACAAGGCAGAGGCTCAGAAGCAGGAGAAAATGGGTTTAAATCACTTTCTGTCACCTCAGATGCTTGGAGAGGCAGGACAGGAAGGGGTTAAGTTTCCTGCTCACAAACATTCTCTGCAGAGAAGAGCAGGGAAAGAACCACACCCTAGCTCTAGGCTAACCCAGAGACATAGCCAATCAGGGAGGTGGGCGGAGTCAGACCGGATTGGGTCACTCTGCACTCATAACCAGGAAGCAGCAGTTAGTAGGCAGAAGGGGCTCGAGGAGCAAGCACTGGAGCAGCAAGCCCTCGAGGAGCAAGGCCTGGAGAAGAGGAACTGGTTACAGAGCAGTGCAAGCAGAAAGGCTGAGCCCGGAGGAACTAAGGAGAGAACCAGGGAAGGGAGAGTTCCTGCAAGTGGTCCAGGAAGAGACACAGGCAGACCTCAGCTCCATGAGAGAGAAAACCTGGGAGGTGACCTAGAACTGGATTCAGAAGCCTGGAATACTGACTTAGAGTCAGGGGAGTTCCCCAGAGGCAGACGCTGCAAAAACCAGGTCAGAGCAAACTCTTCTAAGCCTTGTAAAGTAAATAGCTTTGAAAGAAGTCAGTTTATAGGAACTGACAATAGACTGCTTCCTAAAGGAGGCAGGGATAAATCAGGCTCGGAATATACCTAAAGTTAATAGAAGGAGGAGGGACTATAGAAAAGTCCCTGTTAGAAAGCTACAAACATTTCCATGGTATAGACAGCGTGACCTAAGCTCTAGTTCAGAGGAGCACACACCTGCTTGCCAGCAAGAGGATAATTGGCAGCATTCGTGCAGAGAGCTAAGGGAACCCTTTGAGAACCAAGAGGAAGCAATGGAATTGGGTGCTCCATTATCTAGTTCCAGTGAGTCAGAAATGGAATGTGGAATTTGCATGTTAGAGTGAAGAACCATAAGTATTCCTAATTGATGATTGAGTGCTGAGAAGCCTTAAGCCAATGTTCTAGAACTTGCATGAGAGATAGCAGCGTTCTAGTGAATGGAATGAATCAAAGCTTCATGTGGTACAGCTGTGAATAGAAGGCAATAGAGAGAAACTGCTCCTACACAAGAAGGCAGTCATTAATAAGCCAGCGTTGTGGAGATTGCCATTTCTATGGGAAGCTGTTTAACACTAGAAAGAAGTACAACAGGAGAAAGATTCTTTATTACCAGCAGATACTGAGAAAGCAGTACTAGAGGATTGAAACCCTGTTGTAGTAATGAAGCTGGAAGAATGATGAAAGCTTGTAAATATTTTATGTGTCCCTGAGAAGTATCAGGAGAAGCTATATGAACACTTGAACTTTTATTTGGTACAGAAGGTTACCATTATACTTCTGTGGCGGGGGAGTAAGTCCTGTACGGTGTCCTTTGCTATACTTTGTGCAAATACCTTATGCATGAATAAAGCATTACTTACTTTGGAAACCCAACCTTGGCTGTCGTCACTCACTCCACAACTACAGTAGGAAGGCTTCAGCACTAACAAGGACTCTTTTAAACTCACCCCACTGTGTGGCTCACATCCCCTTGGCCTGCTTACGCCACAGGCTAGGCGGTGCGTTGTCACATAGTAGGGGGGTGGAGTTTTGGCGTAGTTGTTTCGGATTATAAAAAAATTGCTGCCTTGCACAGAAGAAGTGATTAACCACAGATACCAGTAAAGTTCTGAAGAGTGGACACTTTGAAAAAAAAAAAAAAAAAAAGAGAGTTTTTTTTTTCACCAAGATACCTGAAGAGCTTACCAGTGCTACAGATTACAAGTTTCAGCTGAGGTGGACCAGAGTTCCTGTTACTAAAGATACCACACTGCTGACAAGCGAGATACTCCACTTGTAGCAGGTAACCCGTAGCTAAGAGGGTCATCTTAGGACACTGCTACAAAGGGGTGGTAATCTGGCAGAGCTAAACTGGGAGCAAAGGAAGGTGCTTTTGTGGTGGTGCCACACTTGGTGTTTCTTTTTCTATTCCCTACAGGTACATCGAAATGGATCCCACAACTTTGATGGATTGGGTAGCGGAGAGATTCCAGGAGCAGGAGGCAAGATCGGTGCGGACCCAAGAGAAGATGGCGGCGATGATACGAGCCCAGCAGCAGCCGGTGTTGGACATGCTAGGATCCTGGATGAAAGAGCAGAAGCGGACGTCGGAGACTCTACAAAATGTGACCAGTTCGCTAGGAACTGCCACAGGACTTGGAATGCTTGGACAGGGAATGTTATCATTAGGCCAGTGGTCTAAGGACGCTAATATTGATGACCACCTCGAAGTGTTTGAGCGTATAGCAACCATGAGCGGATGGCCCAAAGAACACTGGGTTATCCGATTGGCTCCATCCCTCACGGGAGAGGCTCTCACGGCCTACAAGGAAATGCCCAGTGCTCTAGCCAACGATTATGGAGCTGTCGTTGAAGCAATACGAGACAGATTAGGCCTAACACCCGTGGTGTATCGCCGACTTTTAAGAGGATGCAGGTTAACCCCAGGCGAGACACCACAGGCCTTATGCCATAGGATAAAGGCTTTGGCATACAAATGGCTATCTCCACAAGGTAAGAGCACAGACACAGTAATAGATGATATTATACTTGAACAATTCTTAGAAGCACTACCCCGGGAAGTACAGTCCTTCCTAACCCTCCAAGACTGCCACAATACTAAGGACGCCGTTGCCCTTGCTGACCGGTTCCTAGAGGCGCAGGCCTTAGGTCAGAGGAGGAAAGGTGTTCCAGAAAATACAGTCTTGAGGGAACGAGGAATGAGGGGAGGAGTACAGATGGGTGAATCGTCATCTAGGCCTTTGTTTAGCCCTGGTATGAATGAGCGAAAGTGTTTTGCCTGTGGTCAAAAGGGACACCTCAGGAGGAATTGTAGCACTAGGCTAGCACTAATCACCACCCAGTCCAAGGAGGTTGGGGAGGGATTCTTGCTGATGGTCACAGTAAATAATATCCCGGTTGAAGCCTTGTTAGATTCAGGCGCAGACCAGTCTATGGTCTCGGAAAGTCTATGGAAGGAGATAGGACCTCAGAGTGGGAGTGATAAAGAGCACTATGAGGATAAAATTAAGATTCAATGCGTGCATGGTGCTGCCACAGCACACCCAAGGCGCATAGTAACAGTAAAGGGAATGGGTTTAAGTAAGGATATCCCAGTAGCGGTGGTACCAAGGTTGCCCCATCCTATTGTATTAGGCAGGGATTGGCCGCAATTTCGAAAGGGCCTAGCTAAAGGTTTAGCTGCTGCTGCTGATAGCGAGGAAGGATGGAAGTTAGGTCTAGTATCCACACGAGCCCAAAGCAAAGCTAGGGTGAAGAACCAGGTCCCCGCTAAGGATTCCCTGGCAGACTTACCCTCCCATAGCGGTTTGGTGACGCCCTCTAGAGAGCGGGTAAAACCCCAGAAGGGGGAGAAACGTAAAGAAAAGCAAGGCCGGGCCTTGAATAGAAACAAGCTAGCGACAGGGCAGGAGCTACCATGGGCTTCGGCCGAGTTAGTAGCAAAATTTCCTTCTTTTCCGGAGGAGCAAAGGCAGGATCCAGCCCTGACCCATGCTTTTGATAATGCGAATAAGGGAGGGGGATCGTTGCCGCGTTTTTATGTGGAAGGGAACGTGCTGTATAGAGAAAGCTTGGACCCCAGTTCTGACCATACCCGGAGGCAGTTAGTGGTGCCTAATACGTTTAAAAATTTGGTTTTACGTTTAGCTCACGATCATCCTTTGGGGGGGCACAAAGGGGCCCAAGGTACCTTAGACCAAATTTTGGGTCGTTTTTATTGGCCCGGGGTCTTTCGTGAGACTGCGAAGTTCTGCGAGGCCTGTCCCTCATGTCAGAAAGTTACGCCTCGGCTACCGGGGAAAGTACCGCTGATACCAGTGCCGCGTATCTCTAGACCTATAGAGCGTTTGGCAATGGACATGGTAGGTCCTTTAATTCGGACTCCCAGGGGGTTTCAATATATTTTAGTTATCGTGGACCATGCCACGCGTTTCCCCTGGGCAGTTCCCTTAAGGAACACGTCAGCACGCACTATTGCCCTGGAATTACTGAAACTGTTTTGCGAGATAGGGTTCCCGCGAGAAATTCTCATGGACAGGGGTACGAATTTCCTGTCTCATTATCTTGCCCAGGTCTGGGATGCCTTTGGCATTAAGCACGTTAAGACGGCGGCCTACCATCCCCAGACCAATGGTCTGGTGGAACGGCAAAACCAGACCATTAAAAGGATGTTAAGAAAAAGCCTGGAGGGGGAGGTAGCTGAATGGGACATGATGCTCCCCTTTATACTTTATGCCTGTCGCGAGCGGAAACAAGCTTCCTTGGGGGTATCCCCGTACGAGCTGTTGTATGGGCGAGCGCCCCGAGGTGTGTTAGACATTCTACGGGATCAATGGGTAGAGCCTGCTAGAGAGGAGGTGGAGGTACCCCAGTTTTTAAAAGATTTAAGGGGCCGGTTACAACGCACGTCCCAGATAGGGGATGACAATATGGTAGCCAGCCAAGCTAGGCAAAAGAAGTATTATGACCGACGCACGCGACCTCGACGATTAGAAGTCGGTGAAAAGGTCATTGTAATGGTGCCGGGCCATCGTCCGAAATTTGAAAGTACCTGGAGAGGACCCTGCCGGGTCATCAAACAGGTAGGACCCGCCACATATACCGTAGAAACTAGAGGAGGGAAACAACAGAATTTCCACGTGAATGTTTTGCGGTTATGGCATGACCGCGTAGCTTTAGCTCAGTTAGCTATAAGAGAGGATACAACTGCTAGTCCTGATCACCATAGTAAGATTCCGTGCTGTTCTGCATTTATTCAACCAGCCCGGAATATCTTAAATGGGGGGTTATGTGACAAGGCAGAGGCTCAGAAGCAGGAGAAAATGGGTTTAAATCACTTTCTGTCACCTCAGATGCTTGGAGAGGCAGGACAGGAAGGGGTTAAGTTTCCTGCTCACAAACATTCTCTGCAGAGAAGAGCAGGGAAAGAACCACACCCTAGCTCTAGGCTAACCCAGAGACATAGCCAATCAGGGAGGTGGGCGGAGTCAGACCGGATTGGGCCACTCTGCACTCATAACCAGGAAGCAGCAGTTAGTAGGCAGAAGGGGCTCGAGGAGCAAGCACTGGAGCAGCAAGCCCTCGAGGAGCAAGGCCTGGAGAAGAGGAACTGGTTACAGAGCAGTGCAAGCAGAAAGGCTGAGCCCGGAGGAACTAAGGAGAGAACCAGGGAAGGGAGAGTTCCTGCAAGTGGTCCAGGAAGAGACACAGGCAGACCTCAGCTCCATGAGAGAGAAAACCTGGGAGGTGACCTAGAACTGGATTCAGAAGCCTGGAATACTGACTTAGAGTCAGGGGAGTTCCCCAGAGGCAGACGCTGCAAAAACCAGGTCAGAGCAAACTCTTCTAAGCCTTGTAAAGTAAATAGCTTTGAAAGAAGTCAGTTTATAGGAACTGACAATAGACTGCTTCCTAAAGGAGGCAGGGATAAATCAGGCTCGGAATATATACCTAAAGTTAATAGAAGGAGGAGGGACTATAGAAAAGTCCCTGTTAGAAAGCTACAAACATTTCCATGGTATAGACAGCGTGACCTAAGCTCTAGTTCAGAGGAGCACACACCTGCTTGCCAGCAAGAGGATAATTGGCAGCATTCGTGCAGAGAGCTAAGGGAACCCTTTGAGAACCAAGAGGAAGCAATGGAATTGGGTGCTCCATTATCTAGTTCCAGTGAGTCAGAAATGGAATGTGGAATTTGCATGTTAGAGTGAAGAACCATAAGTATTCCTAATTGATGATTGAGTGCTGAGAAGCCTTAAGCCAATGTTCTAGAACTTGCATGAGAGATAGCAGCGTTCTAGTGAATGGAATGAATCAAAGCTTCATGTGGTACAGCTGTGAATAGAAGGCAATAGAGAGAAACTGCTCCTACACAAGAAGGCAGTCATTAATAAGCCAGCGTTGTGGAGATTGCCATTTCTATGGGAAGCTGTTTAACACTAGAAAGAAGTACAACAGGAGAAAGATTCTTTATTACCAGCAGATACTGAGAAAGCAGTACTAGAGGATTGAAACCCAGTTGTAGTAATGAAGCTGGAAGAATGATGAAAGCTTGTAAATATTTTATGTGTCCCTGAGAAGTATCAGGAGAAGCTATATGAACACTTGAACTTTTATTTGGTACAGAAGGTTACCATTATACTTCTGTGGCGGGGGAGTAAGTCCTGTACGGTGTCCTTTGCTATACTTTGTGCAAATACCTTATGCATGAATAAAGCATTACTTACTTTGGAAACCCAACCTTGGCTGTCGTCACTCACTCCACAACTACAGTAGGAAGGCTTCAGCACTAACAAGGACTCTTTTAAACTCACCCCACTGTGTGGCTCACATCCCCTTGGCCTGCTTACGCCACAGGCTAGGCGGTGCGTTGTCACAGTATGTAGGGTCGCTTTTGCACGAGAAGCATGAGGTCTTGGGAAAAAGATTGGCAGGATCATTGATTGATTGATATCTTTATCTTTATCTTTCTTTATCTTAATTCATCACTTAATATACCGCCCACAAGTAAGTATCAGAATGGTTTAGAATACAAAATCAAAGATTGTGAAAGAAAGAAACAGAACGCCAATAGTCAGACAGGAGAGAGATAGAACAGAAAGAGCAAGAAAGACCAGAACTGTCCTTAAAAGGGAGGGGAGTAACAACACAGGGACGTCATGGGGAGGGGACACAGGGAGGGGGAGGGTGGGGGGGGCAGGGTTAGGTCAAAGGCAGTGTAGATGGGTCTTTAATCGGGCTTTGAAATTGGCAGAAGAAGGTTTCAAGTGGAGATCTAGCAGAAGCGAGTTCCAGAGCCCATGGTCAAGAAAGAAGAAGGCTAGGTGGACTCCAGGTGGGCTTGGGAAGGGGAGGGAAGGGACATGCAGTTGGTGTGTATGGACCGAAGAGACTGTTGCAGGGTGTGGAGGCGAACCAGATTGGAGAGGTATTGAGGCACTCCGGTATGTATCACTCTGTGGACAAAAATTAGGATTTAGTATTAAATTCTGGAAGACACAGGGAGACAGTGGAGATGAATGAGGAGAAGGGTGACATGGTCTGAATGGGTCGTATGGGTGAGGATATGGGCTGCTGTATTTTGTACCATTTGGAGCCTGTGCAGTTGATATTGAGGCAAGTTGGCCAGGGAGACATTATAATAATCTATATGGGACATAACAAGGGAGAGGAGCAGGGTAGTCATGGAGAAAAGGACAGACAGCTCAGATTTGCCTTAGTGAGTGGAAGGAAAGCTGAACAACTGAGGAGACATGATCATGAAAGACAGGGCAGAGTCAAGGGTAACACCGAGATAACAAAGGGTAGAAACAATAGGGATGGGGGACGAATAGAGCAGAGGGGCAATAGAGGGGCTAGGACTGCCAAAGGTGAACCAGATGGCCATAGTTTTGGAGAGGTTTATATGGAGATAGTTGGAAGACATCCAGGAATTAATGCAGGAAAGACAGGAATTGAGTGGGGAGATATCGAGTGTGGAGAAATCCGTATGATGAACGAGAATAATGCTGTCTGCATAATAGTATGCAGAAACACCAAATTGCTGCACCAGAAGAGTCAGAGGGGCCAGGACTTACCCTTGAGGGACATCACAGGTAAGAGGAGTTACAGGTGAGGAAGAGCAGCTGGAGAGAACCGAGAAAGATCTATGGGTAAGAAAAGATCAGTACCAGTGGAGGACAGAACCGGTGATCCCAATGTTGCGGAGGCGAGAGAGGAGGGTATGGTGATCGACTAAGTTGAAGGCAGCAGACAAATCAAGGGAAATTGCAATGGAAATAGAGCCACCATCGTGAGCGGCATGCAATTCATTCAAAAAGGAGAGGAGAATGGATTCGGTACTATGACCAGGGCAGAAACCGGACTGACAGGGTTGAAGGGACAAAGTTGCATCTAGGTGAGAGGAGAGCTGGGAGAAGACTAGTTTTTCAAGGAGCTTGGAGAGGAAGGGAAGACTGGAAATGGGACGCCAGTTGGCAGGGACAGTGGGATCCAGGGAGGGCTTCTTAAGAATAGGACAAATCAGGGCGTGCTTTCAGGAGGATGGGAAGGTACCAGAGAGAAGGCTGGAATTAAATATAGAGAGAATGAGTGGGTCAAGCGCTAAAGAGGACTCAGTCAACTAGGGGGAGGGAATAGGATTGGAGGGACAGGGGCAGTTTTACGAGTGGTGGCGAGGGCTTTAGATAGTTCAGGGAGGGTAATAGGTCAAAAGGAAGACCAGTGGTGGGAGAAGGAAGGATCATCTGTGTCAGGTAAAGATGCGGGGGAGAGGGAATCAGATTGTGGGGGGGGAGAGAGGGGAGGACAGGAGGGAAACAATCAGCACAAGGCCTGCACCTTGTCACTAAAGTGGAAAGGAGTCACCGCTTTCCATAGAAAGTGGGGATGTGTCCGAAGGACGACGTTGTCATGATGAAAGCAAGTATATGGAGCATAAGCCACTAGGGTCTGCAACTCATTGATGTGTCTGGTTGAGGTCAGGGCAAAGAGAACTAGAACATTCCAAGATAAATATCATAGGTGTGTGGTTGCTAGGGGCTCAAACGGAGGTTTGAGGAATTGAGCCAATACCATGTTAAGATCCCATGCTATTGGAGGTGGTCAAAGGAATGGATTGGTGAGGAGGAGGCCCCTCATGAAACATACTAAAAGAGTAACTGTGGAGCTAGGCCCATCCTTCACAAGTTTATGAAAAACTGAAATAGCACTGAAGTACACCCGTACTGAATTTGTTTTGAGTCCTAGAGAGGATAAATGCAAAAGATATTGAAGAAGCATGAGCACGGATGCTTCAAAAGGATTTTGATTATTTTGAGTGCACCAAGATGCGTGTCTATGCTATTTGAAAGAGTATGTCTTTCTGGTGGAAGGCTTTCTGGAAGAAAGGAGAATATTCTTTACGGCAGTAGTTAGTGATAGATTTTGATAGATTATGCTCTCAGCATCCATGCTGTCAGGTGGAGTGACTGCAGATTAGGATGGAGGAGTATTCCATCGTCCTGAGACAGAAGACCTGGCCTGGATCCCAATGGAATTGGAGGAGTTTGTGTCAGCTGAAGTAGAAGGGGAAACCAGGGCTGACGGGGCCAGCAAGGGGCTATGAGGATCATGGAGCCCTTGTCTGCTTGTAGCTTGAGGAGGATCTTCGGACTCAGGGGTATGGGGGGGGGGGACACATAAAGTAGTCCCCAACCTCAGTGGATCATGAAGGCATTGGGCACTAGACTATGTTTGGATGGTATCCTGGAGCAGAACTGTGGGAGCTGAGAGTTCTGCGGAGTGGCCAAGAGATCTATCACTGGGGTTCCCCAAATTTGAAAAAGATTTGCTAATGCCATCAGATCTAAGGACCATTTGTAGGGTTGTAGGATTCGACTCATTGTCTGCCAAGGGTTGGATTCTCCAGGAATGTAAACTGCACGAAGATGCATGTGGTAAGAATTGAGAAATTCCAAAAGTTGCAGGCTTCCTGGCATAGGGGAAGGGAGCCCATTCTACCTTGTTTGTTTATGTAAAACATTGCCACCTGGTTGTCTGTCCTGATTAGGATCTGACTGTTGAACAGGTGATGCTGGAGAAGGGCTTTCGTAACTGCTCGAAGCTCAAGGAGGTTTATCTGTTGTGTTGATTCCTGGGCTGTCCACAGACCTTGTGTGGAGATGGAATCCAGACATGCTCCCCAACCAAGTTTGGAGGCATCTGTTGTCAGCGTATGATGAGGTTGGGGCATCCGAAAAGGTGACCCTACAAGAAGATTTGTTGGGATACACCACCATAAGAGAGACTCAGCCAGGGTCCACTGGGTTGAGAGAGTCCACTGTGCCTGTCGAATGTGGAGACTTGCATAAGGAAGAATATGTACTGTGGAAGCCATGTGTCCCAGTGTAGCAGCGGAGTGTATGCAACCAAATAATACCAGGAGTCACTTCAGGATCCAAGCCAATTTATTGTGCACAAGGCTCAGAAAGTCAAGCTTCAAAAAGGACTGAGCAATGGAGAACAGGAACAACTTCCTTATAGCGTAGTTACTCACCTGTAACAGGTGTTCTCCAGGAGCAGCAGGAATCAGTCCTCACATATGGGTGACGTCGGCGCCGACGGAGCCCTCGCGGAGCAATTTTCCCCAGCTTTCAAAGAAAGCCTTTGGGAATTGCAGCGTGCATGCGCGGTCTCCTTCCCGCCCAAGGGTGCCATCTTAGCCAGTCTGATGACATAGCTAAAAGACAGCATAAAAATTTGCAAAAAAAACTTAAGCAGATGATTGCAACTCCAAGGGGAGGAGGGAGGGTTGTGAGGACTGATTCCTGCTGCTCCTGGAGAACACCTGTTACAGGTGAGTAACTACGCTTTCTCCAGGACCAAGCAGGAAGTCAGTCCTCACATATGGGACTCCCAAGCTTAAGGCTACCGGAGACCCTAAGCACAAAAATGAGCTCCCTCTAGCTCAGCGGCACAGAAGGAAGGAATCTTCACTGAATTATTACCCACCGGTAGCCCCCATCCGGGATGGAGGGTAGGAGTTGCTCAAACCTCGAAGAGATTTCGGAGGACTGCCTGTCCGAAAGCACTGTCCCTGCGGGACTCCCTCTCGAGACAGTAATGGACCGCAAAAGTCTGGCTCGAAGACCAAGTAGCGGCCCGGCAGATGTCTGCCAGCGGAACAGAGCGGAGGTAAGCCACTGACGTAGCCTTCGCCCGAACACAATGAGCCGTGACTCGACTTTCTAAGGAGAGACCGGCTGCCCCATAAGCCCAAGCGATACAGTCAGCAACCCAGATGGACAGAGTACGCTTGGAGACCGGGAGCCCCAATTTATTGGGGTCAAAAGACACAAAAAGCTGAGCAGCTTTACGGTGCTCCCGCGTACGGTCAAGGTAGAAGTTCAATGCCCTTCTACAGTCCAGGGTATGTAGGACCATTTCAGCTCGGCTGGAGTGTGGCCTGGGAAAGAAGGTCGGAAGTACCACCTCCTGATTGATGTGAAAAGGGGAGACCACTTTTGGAAGAAATTTAGGGTGAGTCCGTAGGACTACCCTATTTTTGTAGAACCGAGTGTAAGGGGGATCAGACACGAGGGCCTGCAATTCACTTACGCGTCTAGCGGAAGTGAGGGCTATCAGGAATAAAGTTTTCCAAGAAAGGAAACGGAGAGAACAGGTAGCCATAGGTTCAAAAGGCGGACAGGTGATCCGCTGTAAAACCACATTCAGATCCCAGTCAGGAGCTGGCGGGCGCAGAGGTGGTTTAAGTAGAAGGAGACCTCGGAGAAACCTCGCTACGAGAGGGTCGCTGGAAAGAGGTCTGCCGTCCACCGGCACATGATGTGCTGAAAGAGCACTGAGGTGAACTTTGACGGAGTTGGACTTAAGTCCCAGATTAGAGAGGTAGAGCAAGTACTGCAAGATCACCGACACCGAGCAGGAGAAGGGATCCTGAGACTGCTGGGCACACCAAACGGAAAAAGCGACGCCATTTAAGGGCGTAGCATTTGCGGGTAGAAGGTCGCCGAGAAGCTAGGACGACCTCTTCCACCTCTGCCGGCAGTAGAAGGGGAGCAAGGACTACCCGTTCAGCAGCCAGGCCATTAGATTGAGAGATCTGAGGTTGGGGTGTAGCAGGGACCCCTGATCCTGTGTTAGGAGATCCGGTTGAAACCCCAGAGGGAACGGATCCTCTACCGCTAATTGCAGCAGGAGTGGAAACCACGGCTGTCTGGGCCAGCGAGGAGCCACCAGGATCATGGAAGCTTTGTCTCGGAGAACCTTGAAAAGAGTTCGAGAGACTAGCGGGATGGGAGGAAAAGCATACAGAAGGCTCTCCGACCATGAGAATAGAAAAGCATCTGCCGCCACTCGAAGGGGATGTGGCTGACGAGAGCAGAAGCGAGGAAGTTGCCGGTTGAGAGGACTGGCAAAGAGATCCATCGTGGGGAGTCCCCACTTCAGAAAAAGTTTCTGAACTACCAAGGGATCCAGACGCCACTCGTGCGGCTGGAGGATCCTGCTGAGTTTGTCCGCCAGGCAATTTTCTTGGCCTGGGAGATAAACTGCCTTGAGAAGAATGCCGTGACTGACGGCCCAAGAGCAGAGCTTCTGAGCTTCTCGGCAGAGAAGGAAGGAGCCCGTGCCCCCCTGTTTGTTCACGTAGAACATGGCAACTTGATTGTCCGTCTGGACAAGGACGGACTGGTGAGAAGTCAGGTGGGAGAAAGCCTTGAGAGCCAGACGGATTGCTCTGAGCTCCAGGAAGTTGATCTGCTGAGCAGACTCCCATGCGGTCCAGAGACCTTGAGTACATGCCCCTTGGCAATGTGCTCCCCAACCCAGGAGGGAAGCATCGGTCGTCAGCACTTGAGCCGGCTGAGGTGACTGAAAAGGCATTCCGAGCACCAGGTTCGGCCGATGAAGCCACCACTGTAGAGAAGAGGCCAGCGGCCCGGAGACGCGCACTAGGTCGGCTAGTCCGCCGGTGGCTTGTTGCCACTGCTTGCGAAGGCACCATTGAGCAGGCCGCATATTCAGGCGGACATTGGGGGTCACGTGGACGGTGGAAGCCATATGGCCGAGTAGTCTCAGGAAGCGCCTGGCTGAGACCAGGGACTGGCTGCGAAAACAGCCGGCTAGGTCCATGAGCCGTTGAGCCCTGTCGAGAGGCAGGAAAGCTCGTGCCTGAGGAGTGTGCAGTCTTGCGCCGATGAACTCGAGATCCTGTGAGGGGAGCAAAGTGGACTTTGCGAAGTTTATGACAAAGCCCAAGTACTGCAGAAGAGTCACCGTGCGGTGTGTGGCATTGGTGACTTCCGGAGAGGACGATGCTCTGATGAGCCAGTCGTCGAGGTACGGAAAGACATAGAGGCCGTGAAGCCGGAGATAGGCCGCCACCACCGCGAGACATTTTGTGAAGACTCGCGGTGCGGAGGATAGGCCAAAGGGCAGTACTCTGTACTGGTAATGATTTCCTGCCACCACAAACCTTAGGTATTGGCGGTGGCTTGGGTGGATGAGGATATGCGTGTAGGCATCCTTTAGATCCAAGGAGCATAGCCAATCTCCCTGCTGGAGGTAGGGCAGAAGGATTCCAAGGGTAAGCATCTTGAACTTTTCCCGCACGAGGAACTTGTTGAGGTTGCGCAAGTCCAGGATGGGTCTGAGGCCTCCTGTCCTTTTTGGTATTAGGAAATACCTGGAATAAAAGCCTTGACCTCTCAGGTGGTGGGGCACCAGTTCCACAGCCTGTTCCTGAAGAAGACTTGCTAACTCCTGAAGGAGTAAGTCCCTGTGCAGAGGGAGTCGTGGAGGTTCTCCCGGGAAATAAGAGGGAGGGACCTGGTGGAAGTGGAGAAGATAGCCTTCTCTTACGACTTGAAGCACCCAGGCATCTGAAGTGATGTTGGACCACCTGTGGGCGAAGTGAACCAGCCGGCCTCCGGTGCTGGGAGGAGCCAGCTGAGGGGGAGAGGCTATGCTGATGAAGTCAAAAACCCCCACCCTGCTGAGCAGGGGCTGGTGGTGCAGGCTTGGGGGCTTGCTGCCTACGGGACCCGTTACCCCGTCCCTTGGCCTGCTGGCCCTGTTGGGGAGCTGCGGAGGCCTGATATTGAGGGTAGTGTTTATAGGCAGCCGCCTTTCTCGGGTAAAAGGACTTCTTTCCCGAGCCCTTCTTTTTCTGGGAAGGGGCGGAGGTCTTCCTAGAAAGCCTAGTCCTGGTGAGAGTCTCCGTCTCGATTTGTGCAGCCTTTTCAGCCATGGGCTTGCCAAAGAGGTTCTCACCTCGGCAGAGGACATCGACCAACTTGTCCTGCACCCAGGGTTCAAGGTCAGACGACTGAAGCCAAGCCTGTCGGCGGGCACCGATGCCGGCTGCGGCCACTCGAGCCGATGCTTCAAAGCCAGCATAGGCTGCTCGGGACATGAATTTGGAGCATTCCCGAATACCAGTTGTTAAGACCAGGAACCTCCGCAAAGGTTCCTCGGACAGCCCAGCGGAGAATCCGGCTATCTCTTTAGCCAGGTCTCGGAGATACATGCCCATGTAGAGCTGGTAGGTCTGGACACGACAAGCAAGCATAGAGCCCTGGAAACACTTCTTACCAAGGCCATCCAGGTTACGGGCCTCCCTGCCAGGAGGCACCGAGGAGTGCATCTTTTGGCTCTTAAGCCTATGCATGGCCGATTCCACTACCATGGAATGGTGCGGCAGCTGTGCTTTTTGGAAGCCAGGACTCTTGCGGACTCGATAGATGGAATCGACCCGCTTGCTTAATACCGGCGACGATGCCGGACTCTCCCACATGCGGAAGAGTAGTCGTTCCAGCATGGGAGGAACCGGTACAGTAAAGTGTTCCCTGGCGGGAGAGTCATACTGAAGGGCGTCGAGCTCTTCGGCTCGAGGCTCCTCCTCGGGATCCGCAGGGAAGGCCAAAGCCTTGGCCATATCCCTGACGAAGTCCGAGAACCGGGCATCCTCCGGAGGGGACTGCTTCCGAGGTTCGGACTCAGGGGAGTCCGAGGGGACACACCGAGTCCGAAATGAATCAGGTGACTCTTCCTCTTCAGACTCCCAGGCCGACTCCGAGGAGGAATCGGTGGGGTCGGCTCGGGCAGGCGGAGGCGTCGGCCGCCCCGACACCGAGGGAGTCGGCGTCGACGACTTCGGTCCCGAACGGGAGGCCGAGGGTGACCTCGACCGAGGATCGACTCGAGTTCGCATGGACTCGAGGATCGGCTCGGTCTCCGGGGTCGACTTAGACGTCGACGTCCCGGCGGTCGGGGCAGTGGCGCCAGCGAGGCTAGCGATCAGTGCCCGCTGCTGGTCCATGAAGGCAGATAGTCTGCTCTCCAAGGCCGTCAACCTGAGTCCGACCTCAGGTGACCCAGCAGCCCCCGACTCGGGCCCCGACGGCGTCGGGCCCGACGTCGGACCTCTCGGAGGCGAGTCCAGGAGGACTACAGGACTTACCCGAGCAGGCAACTCCGACTCCAGACGAGGTCGCTTCGGGAGGTGCTCCTTCTCCAAAGACCCGGGACGGCTATCGGGGCTATGCGACCTGGCCCTCGCGGAGCCAGGAGCGTCCACCGACGTCGCCCTCGCGGGTTTTACCTTCCGTCGATGGTCCCCGGAGGGAGAACCCCTGTCGGAGGAACTTCGGCGATGGTCAGAGCTGGAACCTCTGGACGCCGAGGCCTCCGACGAGGTCCGGGTACGGCCGGGGTCAGCGAAGATTCTTTCCCGCTGGTGCCGCCGACTCCTTAACGCTTTGGAGGACATTTTGCCGCAGGCCCCACAGATCAGTTCTTCGTGATCCGGGCCCAGGCAGCGGAGGCAATTATCGTGTGTGTCAGTGAGTGACATATTTCTGTCACACTGAACACACCGCTTGAAACCACTGGCAGCCATCGGGGGAAAAAGGGCCCCTGCAAGGTCAAAGGACCGGGCTGCCAGCGAAAAAAACCGAAAAACGAAACTGACCAAAAATCAGAAAATACGAAAAATAAGAGAAGGACTCGCAACGGCGTCGCGAGTCCGGGCAGGAAAAAGACCGGCGTCGAACCGAAGGAAAAAAGAGAAATAAATCACTAAAATCAACTTTTTCAGCGGGGACACGACGGGTACGTCTGTAGGGCTCCACGGAAAAAAGAAGACTGGCTAAGATGGCACCCTTGGGCGGGAAGGAGACCGCGCATGCGCGCTGCAATTCCCAAAGGCTTTCTTTGAAAGCTGGGGAAAAGTGCTCCGCGAGGGCTCCGTCGGCACTGACGTCACCCATATGTGAGGACTGACTTCCTGCTTGGTCCTGGAGAAATACAAGTTTCACAGTATGATACAGGCAAACTTTCTATTGGTCCCAACGCCCCCTGCATCTATCCAATCGGGGACCCTCACTGGGCCTAACACCCTGTTCCCCCTTCTCAGGCTATTCTAACAAAGGCTCAGTTTCTAGACATAAATACATTCTTACTACAAGGTCATTTCTAGGCTCAGAGAATGTGAGAATGCAAAACACTGGAACATATCTATCATCAGCATAAAAGAATTGAATAAAGGATTTACACAAACTTATCAAAAGCAGTTTAGAGCGGTTTAAGGCAGATCCTCAGACCTTCACCTTCACTGACTTTGATCTTTCTCAGCACTACTATTTCTAAGTGGGGGTGGGGACTCAGGCCTAGCTTGCAGGCCTCTCATACATGTACAGGCTATTATATAGGCCATGGCCTACCACATTCCCCCCTTTGATTATTCTCACCCGCAAGTTAGAAAGGGTGGGAATTAAATCACGTATTATACTCGTGTAACAGCATCATCTTGGGGTATAGGGTAATATTGCCACATAGCTAAAACGTTTGTAGCTGCCTGCCGTTCTATAGTGCTATCAATGGCTGCTGGCTGTACTCGACTGTGATAAATCCAGGGTTCGAGTTCTGCAACTTTAACTGCAGTTGGGGTTGTTAAGATGACAATATAAGGTCCCTTCCAATGCGGTATCAACAGTGTCTTTCTCCACTCTTTATTTATTTATTTATTTACATTCTCTTATATACCGCACTATTCAGCATCAGCGCGGTTTACATGGAACAGAAACGCTCAGTACAGTTAACATGTATGAGTTTACAGATAACAGGGCAAGTAACTTAGATAACAGGGGTAAACTATTTACAAAAACTTGCTACATAAGCTTGTAAACTATTTACAAATATTGCTACATAAGGTTGTATGATCATGAATTCTATAGAAACAAATGCACCACTAAGGGTTAGAGAATCTTTCTTGGCATGTTGTTGGGAAACCATATATTTGCTTAGTGGGTTGCATCTCTGTCTCGGTGGGTGAGGTTGGGTTCTATGAGGTACTTATTGAAAAGATGGTACTTGAGGGCTTTCCTAAACTGCGTAAGGCCCTTAATAGCCCGGATATCTGGAGGTAATGCGTTCCAGCATCTTGGATCTTTGATCCACACCGAGACTCCAGGCTTGAGAGGATGCAGAGGTTGATGGGCAGCTGATGACTCTGCAAAACAGAACTTAAAACCAATAGTTCCTGTCTAGTAATTTCAGATCCAATCTGTTTCATATCTCCTTTTATTCCTTGTACAATAAGCAGGGGTCGCCCATACAGAATCTCAAAAGGGGAAACTCCTAAAGACTTAGTAGGGGCTAAGCATATCCTCAGAACTCAGAACTGGGGCCACTTCAGGTGAACTTCTTGACAAAGATTAGATAACTGAGATTCCAGGGTTCTATTCATACGGTCTACTTTTCCTAAATTCTGAGATCTGTAGGCAGTATGCATCTGATAATGTCAATATCTCGGGGTCATACTTAATGGACTTGCCTCCTGAGAACAGGGCCTCATGTGCATGCAAGGTTGTAAGGTCATACTGGGAATCTGGGTACACATTTAGACAGAGCCCTTTTCCTATTGTCAGTGCTCTAGTGAGAGCTATCAATTCAGCTTTCTGTGCTGAAGTTCCTGGGGGCAAAGCTGAGGCCTCAACTAACAGATTTATTTATTTATTTACATTCTCTTATATACCGCGCTATTCTGCATCAGTGCGGTTTACATTGAACAAACTGAAATTACATTGAACAGGGCATTATAACTTGGAGATAACTATTTTACAGGGAACATGGGCAATGGAGGGTTAAGTGGCTTGCCCAAGACCACAAGGAGCACCTGTGGGACTAGAAACCCCAGTCCTTCCGGCCCAAGGTTGCTGTCCTCTAGTGGGATTTGAACCACCGACCTTCCGGCCTGAAGTACCTTGCCCCAACCACTAGGCCACTCCTCCACTCCACTACTGCATACCCGGCACAACAATGTCCACTGATGATGAGGAAGTCCGTTCTGGGTTCTCCAAAGGAACGTCAGTCAAATCCGGGCGACTTGAGAATACAGTGTCCATAATTTCCAGGCAGTCATGATCAGGGGGGCTAGGACCAATTGGTAACAACGTAGCAGGATTTAAAGCTTGACTGACCATCAATTGCAATCGTGGATTCTCAACATTTGTGAATTTGTGAGTCAAACTTCCTTTGTGCTCCATAAGGGTCAAGACAGAGTATGGTACGATGACTTAAAGATTCTGTCCCAAAGTGAGCTTGTCAGCTTCGCTCACTAAGAGGGCTGTGGCTGCAACAGAGATTGAGTCAAGAGATTGAGTCAGCACTCCCAAAGCATTTCCTTGTGACTCATGAATATAGAGGAGAAAAGGTTTCTGGACATCTGGCAGACCCAGAGCTGGTGATGACATCAAGGCAGCCTTCAAAGATCGAAATGCTGCATCCTGTTCAGACCCCCACTCCAATGGAGACTTTTCCATTCCTGTGGTAGCTTGATACAATGGTTTTGCCAACAGAGCGAGGTTGGGTATCTATATTCGGCAATAACCTGCAGCTCCTAAGAAGGCTCACACTTGCCTCCTGGTGGTTGGGGTCGGAATATTGCTTACAGCTTCTTTGCGTTCTGGTCCCAAGCGTCGGATTCCGCTGGACAATTGGAATCCCAAATATTTAACTTCAGTTTAACATAATTGCGCCTTGGCTCTTGAGACTTTGTATCCAGCCTCATTTAGAAGGTGCAAGAGTTCACTGGTGGCTTGTAGATATTCACTTTCTGAATTTGTGGCTATGAGCAGGTCGTCCACATACTGAAGAAGAACCCTGTGTCCTGGGTTCACTGAGTAGCTTGAGAGGTCTTGATTTAAAGCAGCACTGAAGAGAGTAGGTGTATTCTCGAATTCTTGGGGTAATCGAGTCCAGATGAGTTGGCCCCGCCTTCCTGTTGTGGGGTCTTGCCATTCAAAAGCGAACAAAAGTTGACTGGTGGGGGCTAGGCGTATGCAGAAGAAGGTATCTTTCAGGTCCAGGACAGTGAAATGAGTAGCCTCAGTGAGGATCAGTCTCAAGAGAGTATAAGGATTTGGTACCACTGGGTGTATAGTTTCAGCTGCATCATTTACCCACCTCAGATCTTGTACTGGGCGGTAATCCCCCGTCCCAGATTTCTTGACTGGGAGAAGGGGGGTACTCCTTGAGAAGTCCATACTTCAGTAGTTTCATCAGATGGCAGTGGATACCTTCAATAGCTGGTCGAGGAAGAGGATACTGCTTCAAATGCACTGGTTCCGCTCCTGGCTTGAGGGCGACAATGACAGGGGCTATGTTCTTCGCTAGGCCAGGTGGATTATCTTCTGCCCATACTTCGGGCGGGGTATACAGGAACTAGCTGGCTTGGTTGGAGATACATTATAGAACCACCATTCTTCTTCTCGGGGGACAGTCAGCACCATCAATCCAGCAGGTTTTGAATATTTGCAGTCATTTGCATTTCTCCTCCTTCAGCGAAAGATATTTGCGCCTGAAGCTTGGCAAGCATATCTCGGCCCAAAAGTGGAATAGGGCATTCAGGCATATACAGGAACTGGTGCGCTATTTTCTGTCCCCCTAGTTCACACATGCGTTTCTGCAGGAAAGGCTTAGTGGCCCAGTAGCTCTGACAATAGTGATGCATCGAGAAGACAAAGGGGCTACTGGCTCTGCCACCATTGAGTGTTCTGCTCCTGTATCCACCATAAAGTCCATATATTGGTCCCCTATTTTCAAACTGACCATAGGCTCCTGGGGACCCAGGGTGAACTTGGAGCCCGGTCTGGCCTAGTCTTCATCCATTTCATCCATGTCATAGCCCGTTGCAACTGCCACTCCCTCAATAGCTGCTTCCCTCTCTCGCTGGAACTGTGCTCGAGTCATTCCTCCATGACTCTAAAATCGGCCTCCTGTTCTCCAGGGACTCCCTCCTCCCCTCCTGGGGGTGGAGTCAAGATGCGGGCATTCACTTTTCCAATGTCCTTCTTCTGTACAATGGGCGCACTGATTTGCACCCAGTGGGGACCAGCTACTTCCATGGCCCCTTCCACGTCCTCCACTCCTTTGGCTAGGAAAACCTCCTCCACATCGTTCAACTAAAGCAGCAGCAAGAAGATCTGCTTTCTTCTTCATTTTACCTTCACTTTCTCTGTCACATTCATTTTCACGATTCACAAACACTTCCTGAGCAACTTCCATTAACTGTGCTGTATTCATGCCCGCAAATCCATCCATTTTCTGTAATTCTCTCTGGGACTGACTGACGAAGGCTGCATTTACCATACGCAAATTCTCTTGGGCTGCTGGATCGCATGGGGTATATAATCTATAGACTTCAGATACTTTTCCAATATTCATGGCTTTCTGGCCTCCCTTCTTTAGGCTTTGCATGAGGGCTTGGCAGAACCGATTGAAGGCTGTCTGCACTACTTGGATCTCACTTGGGGCCATCAAGGCTGATGGATCTGCATAATACTGTACAAATCCTAAGGTTTCTCAGTGTAGGAGGCATAATGCGTCTTTCAGTTCAGTAACTCAGTGGTGGAAAAAGGCACATAAACAAGGCTAGTCGGCTGGCTTTCGGTATTAAGGGTGGGTAGGCCCTGGACCTGGCGCAATGGTATAACGTGACCATCCCTTTTACTGGTAGTTGTACTTCTGAAGGCATACGGCAATCGGGACTGTCTGGGTTCCACTTCATGTTCTTGGGCGCTGGCTGTGAGTGACCCTGAACTGGCAAATGAATCCCTGCTTGTAGTGTCATCGGTGGACTGTGGCACACTTGGAGGCACTCTGAACTGAGCCGGGGCTTCCGGTCAAGAGGGGGTGCGTGTCCTCCTGCTGCGGAGGTGGCTGGTGAACTACTTGGGGTACATCTGCAGGGAGGTGTCCCCCCCTGCCCTAGGCTCTGCCCGGGTTGGTGGCAGAGCTGAGGGGACTGGCCTATAATGTCTGGAAATTCTGGGGCAGAATAAACGGGCAGCTTTATCCAGGAAGGCTTTTTTCTTTTTCCCTTCACAAACACTTAACCAGGAATCTATATAGGGGAATTGATCAGGGAACATTTTCTGTACAATCTGATGAACACGGGAAACTACACTAATATCAAAGGTGCCCTCACGGGGCCATGAAGTAGCTAACACTGACCACTCCCTTTTACAGAGCATTTCTAATAGGAACGGAGACATTTTAAGTCCGTAGTCTCCAGCGAATCCCTTGCTAAAATTCCTAGTCATACATTTCAACAGAATCAGCGTGGACTCCGACCCCTCCCCCCCCCCCATGATGACGTACTTGACAACAGACAGAGGGGGCGAGCAGTCAGGCTGCATATTCCTGAGGACTATGAGTCAGAACTATGCAACAATATTAAACAAAGGGTAGGCAGAAAACATAAGCTTAGATTAGTTGCAATAAGCATAATAGATGCATGGGCTTATTCTAAATAGCAACTGTCTAAACCTAGGTAAAGGCTTTAAACTAAGACTGTACTTCTGAAACTGAGATTTTAAAAGACCTTTCAAAACACAGTACATTGTTTCTCTGGACACCAACACATCTTACAGTTCGGGAAAGACAGGCATTTGAAACTGATACTTTAAACAAATTACTCAGAGTTACAGCCAGCCTTGAAAATTATCTTAACAAAATAAACAGTAGGTCTCTTTCCTGACTTTCAAAGCAGCCGTACATGACTAGACATGACTAAACACTAAGGGTTCAAATAAAACGTTTGAGAATGTTATAATATAGTTACAGCTCTTTTTGTTGTTTCCGTAATTTATGAACAATAATTATGTCCTCTATGAGGTGCTTGCTATAATATATAAAAAGATCCCGTCTTACTCGATAGCATATGCAGTCAAAACCAAATATATCAGAGACAAAATTTCAATCATTTTTTAAGTTGCAATCTGGTAACTACTGGCTCGGGATGCTTCATTGTCCTGTCAGGGCTCTTAACCTCTACTTTGAAGGTCAAAGGAAAAACAAAAGCAGCTTCCTTAATTTTTCTATCGGTCTTAGGACTACGGGCAGGGCTGAGGTATAACCAAAAACAGTTGAGGAGATCAAAAGGAGTTAATAAGAACTTAACCCTCTCCAGGCCAAGCCCAAAACTGTCGGGATCCAAAATTCCGACCAAACACTCCTATCAAATGATACACAATACATGACCATAGCAGAAGGAACATCACTATTAGAACATAATGAATAAAACAGGTACAATTTTCCTGAAAAAAGCACAAATTAACCCAGCTGCAGAACGTTGAATAAATTGAAAGTAAACCATCAAAGAGTTAAAGGATACTAAACATTCCTTTCTACAGACACGCCCCTTCTCTCTCTGCTTGCCAGAGACTCACTGCTGTGCTGAAAAAAACCTGACATCAGTGAGACAGCTGTCATTGTATTTAGAAGTGACTCCTGAATTGTTTTTTCCCCTCTTCCTTCTTTAATACTATTCCCTAATCGGTAAACTGTTTCACCAATTACCCAACAGAATAATCTTACATTACACCAGAAGAGAAACCCGCGGTTTCAACAGATAACAAAAATCAGATACAAACAACAAACAGACAATGGAACAATGGGGGAGACAAACACCAAACGCTTCCTCCTTTTCGCGACCTGGAAATGCACTAGTCAGGAGCCAGCACCTCGCTTGGTCTGTATTCAAGACCTCTCATTCACACAAGCAGACATTCAAGACAGAATAAAATACCATAATATTCCCAAAAAACCTGACTGACTGACTGGCTGAGGGGTTGGTGGTTTCAGTCTCTGCTTATACCTTTAAGACTTCTGAGACTTACTAGGACCTCCCTGAGAGGTGATCAGACTCTCAAGCGCTTATTCCAGAATCCCGACTGGCTGACAGACTGACTGATTAGCAGAAATTTTCTACTCACCGGATCCGGTTTCCGATACCAAACCAGTACATGGGTTGGGTCCTGGACTCCCCTCGGGTTCGAAGGTGTTGGCCAGCTGCACCCGGTGATCCGCCGAGGCCAGGCGGAACCCTCTCCGATACAATAAGATCGGTGGCACCAGAGAATTCCCCCGCGTCGGATGGACACGGTTCCAACTGGGCCAAACCTGGAGGCGAGAAGTCGTGGTATATTTACTTGAATACCATCCCCCACTCACAGAGTCCCATCTGGGTCGCCAGAACTATGTAGCAGCGGAGTGTATGCAACCAAATAATACCAGGAGTCACTTCAGGATCCAAGCCAATTTATTGTGCACAAGGCTCAGAAAGTCAAGCTTCAAAAAGGACTGAGCAATGGAGAACAGGAACAACTTCCTTATATACAAGTTTCACAGTATGATACAGGCAAACTTTCTATTGGTCCCAACGCCCCCTGAATCTATCCAATCGGGGACCTTCACTGGGCCTGTTCCCCCTTCTCAGGCTATTCTAACAAAGGCTCAGTTTCTAGACATAAATACATTCCTACTACAAGGTCATTTCTAGGCTCAGAGAATGTGAGAATGCAAAACACTGGAACATATCTATCATCAGCATAAAAGAATTAAATAAAGGATTAACACAAACTTATCAAAAGCAGTTTAGAGCGGTTTAACGCAGATCCTCAGACCTTCACCTTCACTGACTTTGATCTTTCTCAGCACTACTATTTCTAAGTGTGGGTGGGGACTCAGGCCTCTCATACATGTACAGGCTATTATATAGGCCATGGCCTACCACACCAGAAGGAATAGGAAGTCTTGAGCCATGGCAGTCTGTTGTTGGCGCATGTGGGTGGCTAGGTGCACTATCATGGTCATGCAATACAGAGGAAGAAAAGCTCTGGACTGTTGGGTGTCCAGTATGGCTCCTATGAACTCCAACCTTTGGGATGGAGTGAGGTGGGATTTTGGGAAGTTTATCACAAAGCCTAGATGCTGTAGTAGAGCAAGAGTTCTTTGCTGAGATGCGCAGAGTTCTCCAGGAGAATCTACCTTTATTAGCCAGTCATCTAAGTAAGGGAAGACAAAGACTTTGCTGCTCCGAAGATATGCTGCTACCATGGACATGCACTTTGTGAAGACCCTTGGTGCAGATGCAAAACTGAAGAGAAGGATCCTGTATTGTTATGGGTGCCTTGACAGGTGAATCAAAGGTACTGTCTGTGGTCTGGGTGAATCAAGATGTGAGTTTAGGCCTCTTTGAGGTCTAGGGAACAGAGCCAGTCATGTTCCTGTAGGTAGGAAAGAAGGGTTTCCAGAGAGATCATCTTGAATTTATCTTTTACAAGGAACTTATTTAGTTCCCTGAGATTGAGAATAGGCCTGTAGCCTGTTGACTTCTTTGCAATGAGGAAGTAGGGGGAGTAGAAGCCTTTTAGCAGATGGTTTGGGGGAACTGCTTCAATAGCTCCTTGGGAAAGGAGAATGTTGACTTCGTGCTTGAGCAGAGCATTCAGGGGAGGTTTGGTGGGAAAGTCCCCTCTGTAGTGGTGAGGAGGAAGTTCTCAAAAGTTTAGTTGGTAACTTTTCTGAACTATGGGCAGAGTCGATTGCTCTGTAGTGATGGACTGCCATTGTCGTGCAAAGTGACAGAGTCTCCCTGGGATGGTGGAGGGTTCCTGTATGTGCAGGAGAAGACTGGCTGTGCTCCCTATGAGGAGTCAAAAACTTGGTGTAGTTGGTGCTTGGGTGGCTGGCTGTGGCTTGGGTAATCTGGGCTTTTTTGCTTGCCCTGTTGTTTCTGATAAGCCAGTTGTTTCTGATAAGCCAGTTGGGAGTATGAGGGGTAGAACCTTCTTTTCTTAGGGTAGAAGGGTTTTTTAGCTGCTGCCTTTTTCTTGGAAGGGTCAGCAATCTTCCTAGAGAGTCTCTTGTGTTGTCTGTTTTGAGCTCTCCAGCCTTCTCCCTCCAGTTCTTTCTAAAAAGATTCTCCCTGGTGCAGGGAATATTGCCCAATTTATTTTGGACCCATTGTTCTAAGTCCGAAACTTGGAGACAAGCCAGTCGCCTTGCACCGATGGCAATAGAAGAGGCCCTGCTGATTGACTCAAAGGCATCAAATGCTGCCCTACTGACAAACCTTGAGACATTTTGGCTATGTGCCAAAATAGCTTGGAAGGCAGGCCATTTCTCTTCTGGCAGGAATAGATGGAAACCTTCCCAGTCTTTGTTGTTTTCCTTTAGGAACATCCCCATATAGAGGATGTAAGAATTTATCCTGCTGGCTAGCATGGATACTTGAAAAGAATGCCGGGTGAATAAATCGAGATTCCTTGATTTCCCCTCCTGAAGGAATCAAGACATGGTTCTTGCCACTGTTTATGTGACGCATTGCTGATTCCACAACCATGGAATGGTGTGGAAGCTGTGGCTTTTGGAATCCAGGACACTTGGGAACCCTATACATGGTGTCTAATCGGTGACTGATCGGGGAAATGTTAGAGGGGTTTCCCACATCCGGAGCATTAAGTCATGTAGGATCCGGTGTACCGGAAGGATTGCAGCCTCTTTTGGGGCTGTGAGATGCTCGAGTATCTCCAGCTCCTCCGCTCTTGGTTCCGGTTCCAATGCTGCCGGATAGACAGGCCAGCTGCCATGTCTCAAATAAACTCCTGAAATGACATTTCAGGAGGGGATTTATGCCAAGTACTAATGGACAGTGGCGAGGGTTCCGAGGCAATGTCTTGGAGGTTATCAGAATTTAAAGACCAGTGATCGGAATCGGAGGAATCCGGATCCGATTCTGACGATGTCAATGATGCCGTCGATGGCATGACTGGTGTCAATGCTCGGCAATGTTCTCAGGACCTAAGCCCGGAGTAGACCAGGGGTTATCAGTGACAGATACCAATACCGGTATCAGTAGCGAGGCCTCTGTTCTTTGTGCAGGGTGCATTGGTGCGGAGGGCATTGCTGATGTAGAAGCCTGCACCGGAGTGGATGGAATCATCAAGATCAATGCTCCTGGCTGCATTCCTGCGGCTGTCGGTGTGATAGGAACCGAAGTCGTGAGGAGAGCTGATATAGTTCTCTCCAAGGACAGCATCCGCTGATCCAGGGAGGTAGCCTGTGTCCGGTCCAATTAAAGAATGGGGTTGGGCACCACCATAACAGAGCAAAGCATCAGGAGCTCTCCGGAGGCCGAAGCCTCGGGTGCCTCCCGATTCCCCATGAGGGCATTGGAGGACAATTCCTCCCGCCGGGGATGCCTGAACTGATGTCCAGTTGGAAGAAGACCTGGACGATTCCCAATGAGTAGATCGGGATCTTTCCCTCAATTCTCAAGACTTGCCCGCGGAACCTTTGGACTTTTCCTTTGGATCCTTCAGCTTCTCTAAGGAGTTTCAGAGTTTTACTTTATCTTTTGAAGGTTTTAAAGGAGACATGGGTTTTTTTTGGTCTTCTTCTTCGAATGTGTCGACTTTTTTGAATGTTTTGAACTGTGTGAGCATGAGGATGCTCTGGAGGAAATGGAGGCCAATGACATTAAGTCCGAGGGTAAGAGTTCCCTGAAGTTTTTGGCACAGTTCCCTATGCCCCTTTCGTCATCTGTTTGCAGAGGGAGCATTCTTGGGGTAAATGGTCAGGACCAAGGCATTTCAGACACCAATCATGTTTGTCTATTACCGAAATGGTTCTGGAGAACTTGGTGCATTTTGTGAAACCACGGGGGGGTTTCTCCATCTTAAGATGGTGTGCAAGGCCCAGTGAGCACAAGGGCCCTGAGGAAAAGAACGTTTTTTAGGGTTTTTTAGAGAAAAAATTGAAAAATATAAGGAACCAAAGGGAACCAGTATCAAGGCAATACCGGTGCGGTTATTTATTTATTTATTTTATTTAACAGTATTTCTAAACCGCCTTATCATAATAATCAAGGTGGTATCACAGCAAACAATCTGGTAGTGTGAGTGTGTTTATACATGCAGTGAGGGTGAAAATTTAGTTGTGTGCGTGTTGTATTGTGTGCTAGATTGATTTGAGCTATGTACAATGTGGGCTATATACAGTGGTGCTAAAAACATTTTATATACATACAGTGTTAGGTGGTGACGTGTGCTGCTATACAGTCACTTAGTTTATGTGATGTGTCCATAGTGTTCTATGAACAGCCTGGTTTTCAGCTGTTTTCTGAAGTCCTTGAGGTCTGTAGTTGCCCTCAACTCGTCCGGTAGTTTGTTCCATATTGTTGGAGCAGCCATGGAGAGTGCTCTGTCTGTTGTGTCCTTGCGTGTGTGTTTGTATTCACTTGGGGTGCTGACTCGGTTGTGTGTTTGTTTTCTTCTAGGACGTGTGCTGGTGTCTGGTTGTATGAGGGTGTGCAGGCAGTTGGCTGATGTGTGCTGTTTTATCTTAAATAGGTTTATGATAGTTTTGTATCTGATGCGTGCACCGATTGGAAGCCAGTGTAAGTCCTTTAAGGTGGGTGTGATGTGCTCCTGTCTTGCAGTTCCGGATATGATTCGTGCTGCGGTGTTTTGTGCCAGTTGGAGTGGTTTGATGGCTTGTTTCGGTAGTCCAAGGTATATCGGATTGCAGAAGTCCAGTAGTGGGGTTATCAGTGCTTGACAGACGGTATGGAAGTGTTCTGGGGCGAGTAGTGGTTTCAGTCTCCTGATGATTCACATCTTGTGGTAGGCTTTTTGTATTGTTTTGTCTATGTGTGGCTTGAGATTGAGTTTATTGTCCAGCGTAACCCCGAGGTATCTCACTTCTGATCTTATTGGTATAGTAGTGTTTTGTATTTTTATATTTGGTGGGTGTATGAAGCTTTGGTTCCGAGTGATGATTAAAGCTTCAGTCTTGTTGTAGTTTATTGCGAGGTTGTTGTCTTGACACCAACTAGTCATTTGTGTAAGGCAGTCTGTTATCTTAGAGAAGTCCGGGTTGTCGATTGATATAGGGGTGTATATCATGATGTTGTCCGCATAGATTGTGTATTGAATGTTGTTCTCTTTCATGATGTTGCATATTGGTTGTATGTATATGTTAAATAGGAGTGCTGATAGCGCAGATCCTTGAGGTACTCCTTGACGGACTTTGACGGGTCGGGAGGTGATGTGTCCCACCTTGACCTGTAGCTGTCTTTCGGTTAGGTACGAGTGGAACCATTTCAGTGTGATACCGTGTATACCAGTGTTCTGTAGTCTTTCCAGTAGCGTGTTGTGGTCCACTGTGTCGAAGGCTGAGGAGATGTCGATGAAGATCATTATGATTCCATTCCTGGTGTTGTCAATTATTCTTAGGATGCTGTCGAAGAGGTAGATCAGTAGCGTTTCGACACCGTGGTTGGGACGAAATCCGTGTTGGTTGTTGTCGAGTGTTTCGTGTTTGTCGATGTGATCCTGAAGTTGTAGTTGAACCGTTTTTTCGATGACTTTTGCGAGGAAGGGTATGCTGGAGATTGGTCGGTATGCTGCTGGATCTTTTTTGTCGAGAGTTGTTTTCTTTGTGATTGGTCGTACTGAGGCAAGTTTTAGTTGCTTTGGCATGAGTCCTTGAGTGAGTGAGTTGTGTACTATGTTATGTATGGTGGGGATGAGGCTTGATTTGGTGGCTTTGACACATGACACTGGGCATGGGTCTGTAGGAGCGGTGCTTGTGTTGATTGTAGAGATGATGTGGGATATCTGTTCTGTTGAGGGTGAGGAGAATGTGCCCCAGGTTTTGGAGTGTACGTCCGTTCTTGTGGTTCTACTAGGCGTTGTTTGTTCTGTGGAGTGGAATTTGTCTTTGATGTGGTCGGCGAATTTCTGTGGATCAATTTGTGCTTCCCCTTCTGTTGTTTGCTCTTTTGTGAGGATTTTTACTATTTTGAAAAGCTCTCTGGGTTTGTTGATGGAAGTATTTATCATGTTAGTGTGGAATTCCCTCTTTGATTGGTTGATGTGTTCATTGTATTGCTTCTGCTTTGTTAGATAAAGATGCTGGTCGGCAGTTGTTTTGTTTTTTCTCCATCTCCGTTCAATCTTCCTGAGTTCCCTCTTTTCCTGTTGTATTTTTGCTGAGTACCATGGTTTGTTTTGTCTCTTGTTGTGGTGTTGTTTCTTGGTCCCGCCATCGGGTGGTTTGGCGGCGTTGGCTAAAATGCTGTTCCAGCTGGAAACTTGTTCATCCAGGTCGTCTGTAGTAATGTTCAGGTGTTGTATTGTGTCCTGTATGAATTCGTCCTTGTCGAAACACTTGAATCGTCTATGTGTGTGTGAGATGTTTGCTCTTTCGTTTGTCTGGTCCTCTTGTGACCGCAGCCTTATCTCGATTAAGTAGTGGTCAGACCATGGCACAGGGGTAATGGTGGGTGGAGAAATCAGGTCTCTTGATGTTAGGTAATTGGATGCGAATATGAGGTCTGGAGATGATCCATGTCTGTGTGTTGGTGCATTGATTATTTGTGTGAATTGAAGTGAGGACATTGCTTGAAGAAAGGCCTCTGCGTCTTTGACATTGGTGGACTTTAGGTTGAAGTCTCCAATTAGCAGCGCTGGTTTGTTGTTTGTTGTTATGGCACAGGCTTCTTCGAGTGTGAAGGCCAGTTCGTCGGGTGGAGCTCTGGGTGCTCTGTATGTTAGGCAGATTGCAATGCTCTTGTTCTTGATGCTAATTGTGTTACATTGCTGTGTATCGGTGAGGCTCTGTGTCTTGAACTTTAGTTTTGTTTTCGCTATTATCAGGACTCCTCCTCCACGCTTGTGGGTGCGTGGGCAGTTGTACGCTGAGTAGTTGTTTGGTACTAGTTGGTTGAGTAGAACATTGTCGGTCGGGTTGAGCCATGTCTCTGTGATGCATATTATGTCGGGCTGTCGCTCTTCAATGTGGTCTGCAAGCGTGTGTATTTTGTTGCAGACGGATCTGGCATTGATGAGCTCGATCATAGTTGTCTTTGTTGAGGAGGTTGCTGTTACATGTGCTTCCTTTGTGCAGGTGTGGGAATTTGATTTGTGTCTGTTTGGTCTCTTTGCCTGGGAGGTTCTGAATGTCTCTTTGTATGTGTGCTGTGGTTCTAAGTATGGCAATACCGTTGGTGGGTGCCATGTTGTGTTTGCTTGTGGGTGGTGGGGGTGTGTGGTTGGTGGGAGGAGTTGTGTAACGAGTAGGTAGAGTGGGAGGAAGTATGTGGCATGCATGTTGGGTTTTTTTTTTGTGATGTTCTGTTAAGGTGGTGCCTGTTTTCTTAAGTCTTGTCGGTTGTTTGGAGAGAGCTGTATATGGTGCGATAGCCTGTCTCGTGGAGGGCGAGCCGGATCTGTGTAGGGCGTCTTGGTGCGGGAGCCTGTCCCGTGGAGGGCGAGCCGGCTCTATGTAGGGCGTCTTGGTGCGGGAGCCTGTCCCGTGGAGGGCGAGCCGGATCTGTGTAGGGCGTCTTGGTGCGGGAGCCTGTCCCGTGGAGGGAGCCTGTCCCGTGGATGGCGAGCCGGAACTGTGTAGGGCGTCTTGGTGCGGGAGCCTGTCCCGTGGAGGGAGCCTGTCCCGTGGAGGGTGAGCCGGGTCTGTGTAGGGCGTCTTGGTGTGGGAGCCTGTCCCGTGGAGGGAGCCTGTCCCGTGGAGGGGGGCCGGATCTGTTGGGGTGTGTGTAGTGGAGGTGTGAGCTTGGTGGTGGTGAATGCGTGATGTACTGTGAGAGTTCTACTTGCGGTTCTGACGTCCTTCGCCTCGGTCCGCTCCTTGCTGGGTTCTCCTGTGATGCCGTCGGCGCTGCTGTTTATTTTGGTTGTTTTTTGCTGCTTTGCTTCGGGCCTCGCCTGGGGTTCCAGAGTGGTGAGGTTTTTCCTTGCAGAGTCGTTGTGGTCATTTATCTTCGGTTCGGTGGAGGTGTCTGTTGGACATAGCGTGGCTTTTCGGGGAGGAGGAAATGTTAGTTGGTTGCTTTTCTGTGCGCCCCTGTGCCGCGCCTAAGGGCCACGACAAAGGGCCCTCTGGCGAGGCCCTCAGGCGCGGGCGCGCCCGCGAGGGACGCCGCTTTTATGTGGGCGGGCCGCCTTTCTCCTCCTCTCCCACTGCCCGGATTGGGCAGGAGCAGCACGGGGGGAGTAGTTCTTCTCGGCGGCAGCAGCGGCTCCCTCCGGTGGCGAGGGACGCCGCTTTTATGTGGGCGGGCCGCCTTTCTCCTCCTCTCCCACTGCCCGGATTGGGCAGGAGCAGCACGGGGGGAGTAGTTCTTCTCGGCGGCAGCAGCGGCTCCCTCCGGTGGCGAGGGACGCCGCTTTTATGTGGGCGGGCCGCCTTTCTCCTCCTCTCCCACTGCCCGGATTGGGCAGGAGCAGCACGGGGGGAGTAGTTCTTCTCGGCGGCAGCAGCGGCTCCCTCCGGTGGCGAGGGACGCCGCTTTTATGTGGGCGGGCCGCCTTTCTCCTCCTCTCCCACTGCCCGGATTGGGCAGGAGCAGCACGGGGGGAGTAGTTCTTCTCGGCGGCAGCAGGTGCTCCCTCCGGTGGCGAGGGACGCCGCTTTTATGTGGGTGGGCCGCCTTTCTCCTCCTCTCCCACTGCCCGGATTGGGCAGGAGCAGCACGGGGGGAGTAGTTCTTCTCGGCGGCAGCAGCAGCTCCCTCCGGTGGCGAGGGACGCCGCTTTTATGTGGGCGGGCCGCCTTTCTCCTCCTCTCCCACTGCCCGGATTGGGCAGGAGCAGCACGGGGGGAGTAGTTCTTCTCGGTGGCAGCAGCAGCTCCCTCCGGTGGCGAGGGACGCCACTTTTATGTGGGCAGGCCGCCTTTCTCCTCCTCTCCCACTGCCCGGATTGGGCAGGAGCAGCACGGGGGGAGTAGTTCTTCTCGGCGGCAGCAGCAGCTCCCTCCGGTGGCGAGGGACGCCGCTTTTATGTGGGCGGGCCGCCTTTCTCCTCCTCTCCCACTGCCCGGATTGGGCAGGAGCAGCACGGGGGGAGTAGTTCTTCTCGGCGGCAGCAGCGGCTCCCTCCGGTGGCGAGGGACGCCGCTTTTATGTGGGCGGGCCGCCTTTCTCCTCCTCTCCCACTGCCCGGATTGGGCAGGAGCAGCACGGGGGGAGTAGTTCTTCTCGGCGGCAGCAGCGGCTCCCTCCGGTGGCGAGGGACGCCGCTTTTATGTGAGCGGGCTGCCTTTCTCCTCCTCTCCCACTGCCCGGATTGGGCAGGAGCAGCACGGGGGGAGTAGTTCTTCTCGGCGGCAGCAGCGGCAGAGTGGTTTAAGAAAAGTTTAAAAGTTCTTTTCTCCGATGAGAGGATGATGACCCATTGGCTCCACGGAAAAAGAAGAACTGAGGAGAGGGAGTTGGGAGAGTGGGAAGGCAATGGCGCAGCGCAGTGGTCTGCTCCCAAAGACTTTCCTATTGGTAACTCGGAGTTTCCTGCATGGGCTCCATCGGTACCCAATGTCACCCATATGCCTTGGCATTATTGTTATTTCTACACTATTTTAAAGATTAGATATGTTTGAATGCTCTTATTTTATCTTTTTTGACTATTAGTGGCCATGAACATATTCTTTTTGTGTATTTATGAGATTATTAGTATTTACACTTCATAAATCAGAGGTTCATCGTCATTCATCCAATTATAGAGTACATATACATACATATATTCTGTAAGTATTCTGTCTTTTGGTTATTTACCCGTTGGTCTGGGTTTTCCCTTTATTCTTTTTTGTATGTAAATGTATATTAATTATCATGCTTATATTTTTATTATTTTTAGCTCAACTTCCATAATATTGATTCAGTTCTACAGTAGTGTTTTTTTCTGTGCGCTTCATCACTCAGATGGTATCTAGTAATGTGAGTATGTTCCACATACTTTTATAATGTAATGTCTTTTTGGATATTAATATGTCCTTCTTTTATGTTTGTTAAAAAGATTTTTATACAATCTTTGTTTATGTATGGTTATTATATATCATATATTTTTTATTAGATGTTTCATACATTTATTTGTTTTTATTTAATTATTTTTATTCATTTGCATGTAATTTAAATGTTTTGCTTATGATGATGGTTTTATCTATTTATTTATTCATTATTTGTTGTTCGCAGTTCTTAGCCCCCTGATGAAGGCGTTGCCGAAATGCGTTGGGGTAATTTGTTAATAAAGCGCATGTGACCACCATACCTCTTGCTCTGTGTGTCTTTTGGAGGTTCCTGCAAGTAGTTGCTCTTCTTTTTGGTTTGGTGTTGTGTTTAGCCCATATGTGAAGACTACATTCCTGCTTGTTCCTGGAGGTAGCATTTTACACAAGAATCCCATTCATAAGAACATAAGAAATGTCATACTGGGTCAAGCCAAGGTCCATCAAGCCCAATATCCTGTTTCAAACAGTTACCATTCCAGGTCACAAGTACCTGTCAGGTTCCCAAAAAGGTACACTGATTCTACTATGCTTATCTCAGGATAAGCAGTGAATTTCCCTGGTCCTCTTTAATAACAGTTTATGGACTTTTCCTCCAGAAGCTTGTCCAAACCTTTTTTATACCCAGCTATACTACATCCTCTAGTAATAAATTCCAGAGTTTGATTACTCATTGAATGAAAAAATACTTTCTCTTATTAGTCCTAAATGGGATACATTATAGCCTCATTGAGTGTCCCTTAGTCTGTCTATTTTTTGAAGGAGTAAAGAACCTATCTACGTTTACCTGTTCCACTCCTTTCATTAATGTATAGACCTCTATCATACCTCCCCTCAGTCATCTCTTTTCCAAGTTGAAGATCCTTATCCTTTTAAGCCTCTCCTCATAGGAAGATCCTTCCATCCCCTGTACCATTCTGGTGGCTCTTCTCTGTACCTTTTCTAATTCTGCTATATTTTTTTTAAGATATGGCAACCAGAATTACATACAATATGCAAGGTGCGATAGCACCATAGAATGATACAGAAGCATTATACAATAATATCCTTGGTTTTGTTCTCCATTCCTTTCCTTATGATTCCTAGCATTCTATTTGCCTTCTTGGCTGCCGCTGCACACTGGGCCGAGGGTTTCAATGCATTATCCACAATGATGCCTAAATCCTTTTCCTGGATGGTGGTTCCTAATGTGGAATCTTGCATCGTGTAATCATAGTTTGGGTTGTTCTTTCCTAGGTGCATAACTTTGTCCACATTAAATTTCATCTGCCATTTGGATGTCCAGTCTTCCAATTTATCAAGGTCCTCCTGCAATTTTTCACAATCCTCTGGTGTTTTAATAACATTGAATAGTTGTGTGTCATCTGCAAATTTGATCACTCATTAATCCCATTTCCAGGTCATTTATGAAGATGTTGAAAAGCAGCAGCACAGTACAGATCCCTGGGGTACTCCACTATTCACTTTTCTCCATTGAGAAAATTGGCCATTTAGCCCTACTCTCTGCTTTCTATCTGGGATGAGCCCTCTGGTTCTGGTGGCCAAGGAGATGACTGGCAAAGTAAGGGCAAAAAGGCTACTGTTCACAAAGTACAAAGGATCAAAAAAAGGAAGAACATTTAAAAGAATCTCTGTACCTTTTATAATTCTGCTATATCCTTTTTAAGATATGGCGACCGGAATTGCACATAATATTCAAGGTGCAGTCACACCATGGAACAATACAAAGGCATTATATTCTCCATTCCTTTTCTTATGATTGTTAGCATTCTATTTGCCTTTTTGGCAGCTGCTGCACACTGGGTGGAGGGTTTCAACGTGTTATCCACGATGATTCCTAAATTTTTTTCCTGGGTGGTGGTTCTTAATGTGGAACCTTCCTTCGTGTAACCATAGCTTCGGTTGATCTTTCCTAGGTGCATAAATTTGCACTTGCCCACATTAAATTTCATCTGCCATTTAAACATCCAGTCTTCCAATTTATCAAGGTCCTGTTGCAATTTTTCACAATCCTCTTGGGTTGTAACAGCTTTGAATAATTTTGTGATATCTGCAAATTTGATTATCTCACTCGTTATTCCCATTTCCAGGTCATTTACGAATATGTTAAAAAGTAGTGGACCCAGCACAGATCCCTGGAGTATGCTACTATTCACCTTTCTGCATTAGGAAAATTGGCCATTTAGCCCTATCCTCTGCTTTCTTTTAACCAGTTTCTGATCCACAATAGTACCCTGTATCCTATCCCAGACTTTTTCATTTTGCCAAGAGTCTATCATGAGGGACCTTGTCAAAGGCTTTCAGAAAAAGAGTAGTTAGTCACCTGTAACAGGTGTTCTCCAGGAGCAGCAGGAATCAGTCCTCACATATGAGTGATGTCGGCGCCGACGGAGCCCCCATGCAGAGCATTTCCCCAGCTTTCAAAGAAAGCCTTTGGGAATTGCAGCGCGCATGCGCGGTCCCCTTCCCGCCCAAGGGTGCCATCTTGCTCAGTCTGATGACATAGCTAAAAGACAGCAAAAAAGTAGCAAAAATAAATCATATGACTGCAACTCCAAGGGGAGGAGGGAGGGTTGTGAGGACTGATTCCTGCTGCTCCTGGAGAACACCTGTTACAGGTGAGTAACTACTCTTTCTCCAGGACCAAGCAGGAAGTCAGTCCTCACATATGGGACTCCCCAGCTTAAGGCTACCGGAAACCTCAAGCCAAAAAAATGAGCTCCCTCTAGCTCGTCAGTATGTAAGGAAGGAATCTTCTCTGAGAACGCCCCCGACCGGTAGCCCAACACCAGGGCCGGAGGGTAGGAGTTGCCTAAACCCCAAAGAGATTATGGAGTACTGCCTGTCCGAAAGCACTGTCCCTGCGGGACTCCCTCTCAAGGCAATAATGGGCCGCAAAAGTCTGGCTTGAAGACCAAGTAGTGGCCCGGCAGATGTATGCCAACGGAACAGAGCGGAGATGAGCCACTGACGCAGCCTTTGCCCTGACACGATGAGCCATGACTCGACCCTCCAACGAGAGGCCGGCTGCCCCATAAGCCCAGGCGATACAGTCAGCGACCCATATGGACAAAGTACGCTTGGAGACAGGTAACCCCAACTTATTGGGGTCAAAAGAAACGAAGAGCTGAACAGCCCTCCGATGCTCCCGAGTACGGTCAAGGTAGAAGGATAATGCCCTCCTACAGTCCAGGGTATGCAGGACCATCTCAGCCCGGTTGGCATGCGGCCTGGGAAAGAAGGTCGGAAGAACCACCTCCTGATTGAGGTGAAAAGGGGAGACAACCTTAGGGAGAAACTTCGGGTGAGTCCGTAAGCCTACTCTATTCCTGTAGAACCTAGTGTAACGGGGATCAGATACTAGTGCCTGAAGTTCACTTACTCACCTAGCAGAGGTAAGAGCTACCAGAAACAAGGTTTTCCAGGAGAGAAAATGGAGAGAGCAGGTAGCCATAGGTTCAAATGGCGGACAAGTAATCCACTGTAAGACCACATTCAGATCCCACTCAGGGGCTGGTGGACGTAAAGGAGGGTTAAGCAGGAGGAGGCCTCTGAGAAAACGAGCCACCAAAGGGTGGTTGGAAAGAGGCCTGCCGTCCACCGGCGAGTGGTGCGCTGAGAGAGCACTGAGGTGAACCCTGACAGAGTTGGACTTAAGGCCTAGATTGGAGAGGTAAAGCAAATATTGCAATACTACTGCTACCAAGCACGAGAAGGGATTCTCGCTGTGCTGAGCACACCATGCGGAGAATCTACGCCACTTAAGAGCGTAGGATTTCCTGGTGGATTGCCATCTAGAGGCTAAGACTACGTCTTCCACCTCTCTAGGCAGTAGTAGGGGAGCCAGGACTACCCTTTCAGCAGCCAGGCCATCAGATGAAGGGACTGGAGGTTGGGGTGCAAGAGAGATCCCTGTTCCTGAGACAGGAGATCGTGTTGAATCCCCAGAGGAAGAGGAGTGTCCACCGCCAGTTGCAGCAGAAGTGGGAACCACGGTTGCCGCGGCCACCTGGGGGCTATCAGAATCATTGAGGCCCTGTCCTTGAGGACTTTGAACAGTGTTCGGGACACTAGTGGCGTGGGAGGAAACGCATACAGTAGGCCTTGGGACCACGGAATCAGAAACACATCCGCTGCTACTCTGAGAGGATGCGGTTGTCTGAAACAGAATCTTGGGAGTTGCCGATTCAGAGGACTGGCGAAAAGATCCATGGTGGGGAGGCCCCACCTGAGAAAGATCTGCTGAACCACCAACGGATTCAATCTCCATTCGTGTGGTTGCAGGATCCTGCGCAGTCTGTCCGCCAGGTAATTTTCTTGACCTGGGAGGTAGACAGCCTTGAGGAGGATTCTGTGATTGACGGCCCAAGAGCAGGGCCGTTGTGCCTCCTGACAGAGAAGGAAGGAGCCTGTGCCTCCTTGTTTGTTCACGTAGAACATGGCAACTCGATTGTCCGTCTGGACCAGTACAGACTGGTGAGATGTGAGGTGGGAGAAGGCTCTCAGAGCTAGGCGTATCGCCCGTAGCTCCAGGAAGTTTATCTTCTGAGCAGCCTCCCAAGGGGTCCAAAGACCCTGAGTACATGCCCCTTGGCAATGTGCTCCCCAACCCAGAAGAGAAGCATCTGTCATCAGCACTTGAGAATGCGGAGGGGATTGAAAAACAGCTCCGAGTACCAGATTCGAAAGATGAAGCCACCATTGCAGAGAGGAGACGAGCAGGGTGGATATTCTTACTGAGTCTGCAAGGCTCCCTGTGGCTTGGTGCCACTAAGTTCGAAGGCTCCACTGAGCAGGCCGCATGTGCAGGCGGGCATTGGGGGTTACATGAACCGTAGAAGCCATATGGCCGAGAAGTCTCAGGAATTGCCTGGCGGAGACCAGGGAATTGCTGTGAAACTGCCTGGCTAGATCCATCAACCTGTGGGCTCTGTCCACTGGCAGAAAAGCCTTTGCCTGAAGAGTGTCCAGCCTTGCTCCTAAGAATTCTAAGTTCTGGGACGGGAGCAAAGTGGACTTTGCAAAGTTTATGACAAATCCCAAGTGCTGAAGCAGAGCCACAGTTCGAAGGGTGGCTTGACTGGCCTCCTGGGAAGACTGGCCCCTTATGAGCCAGTCGTCCAGGTATGAAAACACAAAAAGACCTTGAAGCCTCAGGTAGGCCGCCGCCACCGCCAGGCACTTGGTGAACACCCTGGGAGCGGAGGTTAGGCCAAAGGGTAGTGCTCTGTACTGGTAGTGGTTTCACCCCACAACAAATCTGAGATATTGTCTGTGGTCTGGATGAATAAGGATGTGAGTATAAGCATCCTTTAGATCTAAGGAGCATAGCCAATCTCCCTGCTGGAGGTAGGACAGCAGGATTCCAAGGGTAAACATCTTGAACTTTTTTCTCTCCAGAAACGTGTTGAGGTTGCGCAAGTCTAGGATGGGTCTGAGGCCTCCTGTTCTTTTTGGTACCAGAAAGTACCTGGAATAAAAGCCGTGACCTCTCCGGTGGTGGGGCACCAGTTCCACAGCCTGTTCCTTTAGCAGACTTGCTAACTCCTGAAGGAGTAGGTCCCTGTGCAGAGGGGGTCTTGGAGGCTCCCCTGGAAAATAGGAGAGAGGTACCTGGTGAAAATGGAGAAGATAGCCCTTTTGGACTATATGGAGCACCCAAGTATCTGATGTGATGGCTGACCACCTGTGGGCAAAGTGGGCCAGCTGGCCTCCTGTGCTGATGTGAGCCAGCGGAGGAGAAGAGGCTATGCCTTCTGAGTCAAAACCCCCACCCTGCTGAGCAGGGGCCGGTCTTGGTGGCTTGGGGGCCTTCTGCCTATGGGGCCCATGACCCTGCCCCTTGGCCTGCTGACCCTGTTGGGGAGCTGCAGAGGCCTGATAATGAGGGTATTGTTTATAGGCAGATGACTTCCTCGGATAAAAGGTCTTTTTCCCGAGCCCTTCTTTTTCTGAGAAGGGGCAGAGGTTTTTCTGGACAGCCTAGTCTGGGTCAGAGTCTCGGTCTCGAGTTCTGCAGCCTTTTCAGCCATGGGCTTGCCAAAGAGGTTTTCACCCGGCAGTGGACATCGACCAACTTGTCCTGTACCCATGGCTCGAGGTTGGATGACTGTAGTCAAGCCTGTCGGCGGGCACCGATGCCGGCCCCGGCTACTCGGGCCGAAGCCTCGAAGCCATCATAGGCTGCTCGAGAGATAAACTTCGAGCACTCTCAAATACCAGTGGACAAGGCCTGGAACCTCTGCAAAGGTTCCTCGGAGAGACCAGCAGAGAACCCGGCAATCTCCTTTGCCAGGTCTCGGAGATACATGCCCATGTAGAGCTGGTATGTCTGGACATGGCAAGCAAGCATAGAGCCCTGGAAGCACTTCTTACCGAGGGCATCCAGGTTCCAGGCCTCCCGGCCGGGAGGCACCGAGGAGTGCATCTTCTGACTTTTCATTCGATGCATGGCCGATTCCACAACCATGGAGTGGTGCGGTAATTGTGCCTTTTGGAACCCGGGGCTCTTGCGAACTCGATAGATGGAATCGACCCGCTTGCTTAACACCGGCGTCGAGGCCGGGGTCTCCCACATGCGGAAGAGCAGCCGCTCCAGCATCGGAGGAACCGGTACAGTAAAGGCCTCCTTCGGGGGAGAGTCATACTGGAGGGCCTCGAGCTCCTCGGCTCGAGGCTCCTCCTCGGGATCCGCGGGGAATGCCAAGGCCTTGGCCATATCCCGCACGAAGTCCGAGAACCGGGTATCATCCGGTGGGGATCGTCTCTGAGGTTCGGACTCCGGCGAGTCCAATGGGACAAACCGAGTCCGATAGGTGTCTGGCGACTCTTCGTCCTCCGTCTCCCAGCCTGACTCCTCGGAGGAGGTATCGAGCGGCTCCGGTCGGGTGGGCACCGATGCCCGACGCCCCGACGCCGAGGGTACCGGCGTCGACGACCTCGGTCCCGACTGGGAGGCCAAGGGAGACCGTGGCCGAGGATCGACTCGAGCCCGTATGGACTCGAGGATCGGCTCGGCCTCCGGGGTCGACTTGGACGTCGATGTCCCGGTGGTCGGGGCAGATGCACCGGTGAGACCGGCAATCAATGCCTGCTGCTGTTCCATGAAGGCAGCGAGGCTGCTCTCCAAGGCCGTCAACCTGAGTCCGAGCTCAGGAGACCCAGCAGCTCCCAACTCGGGCCCCGACGGCATCTGGCCCGACGTCGGCTCCCCTGGAGGAGAGTCCACGAGGACTACAGCACTCACGTGTCCAGGAGATTCCATCTCGATACGAGGTTGCTTGGCAGTCCTTCTCCGACTCCAAAGACCCGGGACGGCTATCGGGGCTATGCGACCTGGCCCTCGAGGAACCAGGAGCGTCCACCGACGCCGCCCTCGTGGGTTTCTTCTTCCTGCGCTGTTCCCGCGAAGGAGACCCCCGCTCAGAGGAACCCCGACGATGCTCGGGGCCGGAGTCCCGAGACGTCGAGGCCTCAGACGAGGTCCGGGCCCATCCGGACGTGGAGTCAGAGAAGATCCTATCCTTCTGGTGCTGCTGACTTCTCAATGCCTTCGAGGACATTTTGCCACACGGACCACAGATCATCGGGTCATGATCGGGTCCGAGGCAGCGGAGGCAGCAGTCATGTGTGTCGGTAAGAGACATAAGTTTCTTACACCAATCACACTTTTTAAACCCGCTGGCAGCCATCGGGGGAAGAAGGGCCCCTGCGAGGTCAAAAGACAGGGCTGCCAGTGAAAAAAGAAAAATGGTGCGAACGCTAGTCACGAAGGACAAAAACCGAAAAAGAGAGAGTGGGCTCGATACCGGCGTATCGGGCCCAGGCGGGAAAAGGATCCAGCGTTGAACCGAAGGAGAAGAACAAAAAACAGGGAAATCAACTTTTTCCTCGGCGAAAAACGAACTACGTCCATCGGGCTCCGAGGAAAAAATAAGACTGAGCAAGATGGCACCCTTGGGCGGGAAGGGGACCGCGCATGCGCGCTGCAATTCCCAAAGGCTTTCTTTGAAAGCTGGGGAAATGCTCCGCACGGGGGCTCCGTCGGCGCCGACGTCACCCATATGTGAGGACTGACTTCCTGCTTGGTCCTGGAGAATACAGATGCACTATATCAACTGACTCACCTTTGTCTTAGTAAGACAAGACCTTCCTTGGCTAAAGCTATGTTGTTTTTCTCCCATTAAACCATGACTATCTACATGTTTTGTAATTTTGTTCTTTATAATGATTTCTACCATTTTGCCCAGTATTGACGTCAGGCTCACTGGTCTGTAGTTTCCCGGATCACCCCTGGAACTCTTTTTAAAAAATGGCGTTACATTGGCCATTCACCAATCTTCAGATATTACAGATGATTTTAATGATGGTTCATAGATTACTATTAGTAGGTCTGCAATCTCATATTTCAGTTCTTTCAACACCTTTGTACGTATACCATCCAGTCCAGGTGATTTGCTACTCTTTAGTTTATCAAATAGTTGTAATATCAGGGAGGAGTGGTCTAGTGGTTAGGACAAGGTACTTCAGGCCGGAGGGCCGGGGGTTCAAGTCCCACCTGGGGACAGCAATCTCAGGCCAGAGGGACTGGGATTTCTAGTCCTATAGGCACTCCTTGTGGTCTTGGGCAAGCCACTTAACCCTCCATTGCCCATGTTCCCTGTAAGTATTAACGTATGTGTGTCATATCCCCTCGTGTTAAATGTATCCCCCAATTGACCGCTTTGACCCGGTGAAAAGCGGAATATAAATACAGCTAAATAAATAAATACATCTTTATGGTTTATTGATATTTCTTTCAATTGTTTGCAATGCATACCTTTACATTCCATTTCAGTCAAGGGTAACTTCCCTATATCTTCTTCAGTAAAGACAAGCAAATAATTCATTCAGGGCCTGATTCTGTCCCACAAATAGCAGGGATGGACATCCCAACAGGACATCCATCCCCGCTATTTGTGCCCTCCCCGCCAGCATCTAACCTCCCCGCCAGTTGTACAGGGAGGTTAGATGGGGGCGGGGAAGGGGCGGATTAGGAGTGGAGTTAGTGCAGACGGTGTGCGGTCGCCAGCCCTGGATGTACAGGGCCAATTCTAATATCGGCCCTGTATGTCCAGAGCTGGCGACTTGAGCAGGGAAGTTATTCCACCTCCAACTTCCCTGGACATCTTTTTCCTGCGAGACCATGGTGCGGATGGGGCAGGGGGGCCTGAGGACATTCTCTGTAGCCCGACCATGGCCTTAGAAGGCCAGATTGGGGGTCGGGCTGTGGGGAAAGCCTTTGTTCAGCTGGCGGCCAGGATCACAGCTTTACAATGAAGCTGCGGTGCCATGGCAACCAGACACCATGGCGCTGCAGCTCCATTGTAAAGCCCTGAGTTAGTTGGGCATTCCCTGTACACGCAGGCCTGTCTGAATCGCAGTCCCGGCCTGCATGTACAGGGCTGTTCGTGATTCTGGTCCTGTGGGGCTAGACATACCCCACAGGATCAGAATTGCGACCCCCTCTGTATGTCCGGTTCAAACTGAACGCACAGAGGGGCTGTACATCCGGGATGCAATGAGCCTGTTCGTCTCTCCCCTATGGTCTTGTCCTCTCTATCATTAATGGTGAAACTGACTCTCTCACAAGTTTTTTGCTATGAATGTACTTGAAAAAGTCTGTATTATGCATTTTTGCTTCCACAGCAAGCTTTTTTTCAAATTCTCTCTTTGCCTACCTTATCAATACCTTGCAGCTTACTTGCCAGTTCTTATGTTGTTTACAGTTTTTGTCATTTGCTTTTGTTTTGTACCATGTAGGCTATAATTTTACCCTTTACTATTGCCTTGGAGGCCTCCCAATAAATGTCTGCGGTGACCTCCCCATTATTATCATCCCTTTCATAATTCTACCACACTCTCCTCAAGTAGGCTCAAAAGTTTGGAACTAAACACAATATTGAGTTTATTTTCCAGATCCTATCCATACTATAGTCAATAAGTTTAAGGTTCAGAGTAACCAATACATGGCCTGATATGGCTACATCCTTTATCTCGGCCTTAAATAACCATGACTGTGAAATGAACAAATATTTATTTTATTTAGACAGTTTTTTAAAATACTGCCTTATCCTTCAGTCAAAGCGGTCACAACACAAGTGGGGGATACATTTAACACGCAGGGATATGAGACACATACACTAATACTTACAGGGAACTTGGGCAATGGAGGGTTAAGTGGCTTGCCCAAGACCACAAGGAGCATCTGTGGGACTAGAAACCCCAGTCCTTCCGGCCCAAGGTTGCTGTCCTCTAGTGGGATTTGAACCCCCGACCTTCCGGCCTGAAGTACCTTGCCCCAACCACTAGGCCACTCCTCCCTGTTATAATCTAATAATAATCTAATCTTGCAAACATAAGAACATAACATAAGATATGCCATACTGTGTCAGACCAAGGTCCATCAAGCCCAGTATCCTGTTTCCAACAGTGGCCAATCTAGGTCATACGTACTGTGGTGATGAGAGTGAGCAGGAGAAAATGGAAATAGAAGAAAAAGACACTTGTACCTTTAAAACTACTGACAGCCCAGCTCTACACAGAGGTAGAAAGCTGCTATGAAAAAAAGCCAAGCCAAGCCACGCCCTAGCTCTAATGAGGAGGCAGGCTTAGCTGCTGATTATGAGCACACGTGCCAAGAGGAAGCTCTGTTAGGAAGGAAACAGGTTTTTAAACCCGTCTTCAAACAGAAGAAGGGAGTTCACAGCTCCAGAGTGAGTTCAGCTTGGAGGAACAGGAGTGCTAGTTCCAGGAGTTCATCTGGCTCAAAGAGTTCCTGCCGTGAGAGAAAAGGTTCCAGTTTGAGTCCAGGTCCTAGGAGTTCAAGGATATCTGAGAGACGTGAGTGTGCTGATTTCCAGCTGCTGAAAGCCAAAAGCCAGCCAACGTTCTGGGAGAAAAGCTGCAAACTTGTGGGAACAAATACCTTTATCCTGTATTCAGAATCCTAAGCTGAAAACTTCAACTGACAAAAGGTGGGTGGATTCGTTTCACTGGGGAAAGAACCAGGACCCAACTGTTAGCAGGGAAGTTAATTTGAACTCAGTAAAAGCTTTGAAGCAAGCAGGAGAAGCTTACTCTCCTTATGTAAATGTTTATGACCAAAAGGAGAAATTATGGAATGAATTTTGGGAATTCTTACAAGCCAGAAAGCCTGAAGAAAGTAGAGATAAACCAGCTACAGTACCGGAGCCCATGCAGAAAGAATTACCTGAGTCACAATCTTCCCCAGAAGATTGCCAGATGGATTGCTCTCTTTGTCTTAGGGAAGCATAAGTTCCTGTGTGCAAGGCTAAGGAAGCTTTTGTAGAAGAAAGAAGGTATTTCTGCTAGAAGGAGCTCATAAGGCTGTGTTATGTTTATTGTCATGAAGACAGCTGCTTGTGTTTGAAGAGACTTGTGCTGCATTTACTTCAAGTACAATTTCCTTTATGGTTTACCTTTATGTTACTGGAGAAGTTATCCATTTTTGTGTTCGTGTACAGAACTTTAATGCGTGTGGAAATCCACAATAATAAAAATATTCTTGTTTGCCTCAACCTCCGGTTGCACAACTACAGTTTGTCTTTTTGAATACAATTTTCTCAACTACAAGTCCCAGAGTGCATTGCTGGTGGCAAAGGGAAAATACAGTTCATTTAAGGATAGACAAGGCAGCCCTAGCTGTAAGCCTATGGCCCAGGCTTGGGTACCACAGTACCTAGCAGTTTCCCCAAAAGACACAGGTTCCGCAATGCTTGTACTGGGTCAAGCATTGATATCCTGGGTCCCTTCTTAATAATGGTTTATGGACCTTTCCTCCAGGAACTTGTTCAAACCTTTTTTAAACCCAGCTACACTAACAGCCTTTACTACATCCTCAAAATTTTTGTGCAGCACAGAGTAGTAGGTAAAGTCTACCTTAACAGAGTGCAATGTTCACCATGCATCTATGAGTGCCAGTTCAGATATCAGATACTCAATACCTTTCTGATATAATGCCCCTTACTAACCTGTTTTGGCAGCTTACAGTTTATTGAGGGAACATAGCAATTTTAAAATGCCCTCCAATGACCAGCTGATACCCACTTGGCCATTATATTAGTAAAAATCTTGTGACTATAAACATTGGGACCATATGTATTACATAGAAAACCTTCACCCCCCTTCAGGTCACCCAGAGCAATATCATATCTTCCTTTAAGGTCAGTCAATATTTTATGGATTGTGAATAATAATAGTTTACTTATTAGTATCACTGCCCCTCGTTGTTTACTATTATAGAAAGATACAATGACTTTCCTGATCCAACTTCTTCATAATTTCCTTATCCATTAGGTTGTCTTCTGCAAAAATCTTATATTTATACGTTCTCACTTCAATGCTGCTAAGATCTTTCTCCTCTTTGTTGGAGAATTTATCCCACATACACTCCATGTTCCTAGCTTAATCTCACTCAAACTGCACATCTTCTAAGATCAAATGCATGAGCTGTAAACCTTTGTTGTCCAGGGCAGGTCTCCCACCTCTGCCAGCCCTTTCAAATGCAAAAAGACTGCCGCTTGTTATCCTTTTGCTGGAATTCCACTTTAATGCAAAGAATGATGATCTCAATGATGGCACATACAGTTTCAGAGTTCTCATTTCCCTCCTCCTATCCCCAGCCCTCCAGCATACTCATACACTTTATTTTTTCATCTATGCACATACACCCCACTCCAGCCATCCAATCCTCCCCTCCCGCCACCCTTCCCCCTTCCCCCCTCTCCATCTTCCCACCAGTCTTAGATCTTATACAGCTCTACAAAGACCCCCAATATCAATTGTCCCTGCACCCTTCCAAATAATCCACCCCTGCCCAATGCTATTGTTCATCTTAACTGCCTAACTGAGGCTTTGGCTACATAAAAAACAAAATAAGGAAGTATGAAAAGCAACCACAGAATAGTAAGAATCCAAAAAGAGGGGAAGTGTCAAGCTGAAAGGCTACAACAGATTCTTCAAAAAGAAAAGAGGTGTTATCCGTGCTAAATATCTTGCCATTTTAACATCACTCATATTTCAATTATCACATATTTGCCCCATGCTGCTATTGGGCTAAAAATCCCCTAAGAAGGTAATATTTTCCTCCCAAAGGTCTGTCAGACTGCAGAACATTTCCAGCTTCTTTATTAGGCAGGTGCCCCCATCGATACTTAACTAGTCCCCAGCTGTTGTGTTGTCTGTCTTGACTAGATTGTAAGCTCTGATGAGCACGGACCATCTCTTATATGTCTCTGTACAGCACTGTATATGCCTTGTAGTGCTATACAAATGATCAGTAGAAGTAGTATTTATCAGCCTTTCTCCCATTAAGAATCATACCATCTCCTCAATCACTCTCGCACCACCCAGAGTTCAATTGTATTGGAATGTCATTACCAGTAAACTCCTTGATTTACTCATCTCCATTCTTATTCCATTTGATAAAACTGGGAGCTCTTTCTAGCAGTCCAAATGCCTCCTTCTCTCCATGTTGCTACTGTGTAAGTATCATATCCAGCCTGACACACATGATATGCTGGAAACTTCCCTGCGAGGCAAAGTATAGTCTCTTCCCATGTTCCATTGGTTGTATCAGGTAAGGTCAAGCTATTCACAGTATCACAATATTGCATATTCTGTCAGTCTCACACAGTTTCTTGGGAATTTCCAACTATCTCTTTTCAAATAGCAGAATGGCTTAATTGCTCCAGTGCAAAGCTGTCTCACCTCCTTCTGCCAAACAGAGCTAGCAGTGATACAGACCCTCCCACCCTTACAACCTGCAGCTAGTAAATGCAGAGCACTTCAGAGATCTGCTACATATTTAAACACAGTCCATAAAATTCCATAAACTTTCAGGCTTATTTAGTTTTCAAATATCTCAACTGTAGTGGAAAAATTTCAGTCCATTCAAACAAAACCAGTCACTCACTACAGATGGTTTCCAAAGTCAATGCGGTCTGCATCCGCCATCCACCTTTAAACAGATTTGATGCCACATGTTAATCTGTGAGGGCCAGTTTTGCTACACAGTCATGCAGCTCGTTGGGATCCTCGAAGGTAAGGCTTTTATTTTGGTAGCTAAATTGGGCCTTAGCTGGATATTGTAATGCCATCTTGATCCCCTTTTGATAAAATTCAGAAAGGTATGGAGCCACGGCACATCGTTTCAATGCCACTTGTGTAAGAAAATCTTGGAAGATGAGGATTTTCTTTCCCTTGAACACTATCTCAGAAGTTTGCCTCTAACTTTTCAGAATTTGTCTTTATAAGCATAGTTTAATAATCGGGTAATGACTTTTCATGACTTTTACCCCTCTTCTCATCACTGCCCTCATCTGGTGCATTCTCTCAATCACAACTGATGGTCAACCACTCACAGAGTTGCAAAGTTTTGTAAGTGGCATTCCCAAAGTGGTCCACAGGTCATGTTTCAGAATCGTTTTCAGGTAAGTCAATGAATCTTAAATTGTTACTGTGTTCTCAGTTTTCCTGGTCTTCCAGGCATTCATTAAGCTGTTTATTCTGGATTTCCAGCACTCAAACATGAACTTCCAACAGCATTGTGCTATCATCCTGCAGTGAGATGCAGGCTTTAGCTTCCTATAATGATTCAGTATGGGTATCTAGTTCCTCCTTTAATCTCCTCTATTGATGCCTGGAGTTTTGACAATTTATCTTCTAGGACTGACGAGATATTTTGTGCAAGTCCTTGTATCACCTCCTCCTGTAGTGTGAACACAGGAATCTCATTGCTCAGCATCATTTTGGTGTTCATCTGTTTAGGCCAGAAGTTCCCAACTCCAGTCCTGGAGGGCCAAACTCCATTCAGGTTTTCAGGCTGTCCCTAATGAATATGCATGAGATACATTTGAATACAATGGGGGCAGTGCATGCAAATGCATCTCATGCATATTTATTAGGGACAGCCTGAAAACCTGAATGGTGTTTGGCCCTCCAGGACTAGAGTTAGGAACCTCTGGTTTAGGCTGTTCCTTGGTGCTACATTGCGGCTTTGCTGGCATCCCTCCAGACATTAACTTCAATCTCAATCCTGATAATAGCATTACCTTCTGCCCTTCCTGTTCATATCAGGATACTGGTTTACATATATTTCAAAGAAAAGGTGTTATTTGGAGAGTCTCATCCCAGAGCTGTGGCGGGAGGCATCTGCTCAACTCATGAATCTGTGACACCCCCCTCCCCCCATGTCTATCAGAGACATTTACTAAGGAGGTCATTCCAGAACATGAATGGAGAAATTTCATTTACCATTAATTTCCATTCCTGGAATCCTGCTAAACCATTCCAGACTAGTGGGTAATCACCCCCTGCCAGTAGATGATGGAGACAGAGAATATTCCAGAAGCTTTTCTGACATCACCCTTGGTAATTAACCCACGACCCCTAGGGGGTCAGCTTCAGTAGGCTACTCACAAGCATCTCGACTTCACAACTTAGCCAAGGACAAACTCTACTAACTATTCAAAAAATATATTTGCACATAGCCACTGGTGGCCAACTAACTATGTACACGAGGGAGAACAGCCCCAGGGAGGCCAATGTAAGGAGCAGATCTTATCTGGGCATCGAACCGGCTTGTTCTCAACACAGGTGGGTCCTGGGCTGGTCTAGCAGGATTCCAGGAAAGGAAATTCACGGTAAGTGAAATTTCTCCTTCTGAATCATCCTGCTAGACCAGTCCAGACTAAGGGAAGAAGCAGCTGCGGCCAAAACCGAGGCCCCAAACCAAGCTGCTTTCCTGGCTTGGATATCTAAGAGACAGTGTCGGGCAAAAGTTGAAAGAGATGACCAGGTAGCCGCCCGACAAATGTCCAGCGGCGAAACCTGGGATCTTTCCACCCACGAGGCTGCTTGTACCCGCATGGAGTGCGCCCGGAGTCCCACCAGAATGGGCTTACCCTGAAGGATGTAAGCCATTTCAATGGCCTGTTTAATCCATCATGCAATCATGGATTGGGGGGGGGGGGGAGTAGCGTGGCCCCTATGAGGGCCTGAGAGTAGGACAAACAGGTGGTCAGACAGTCTGAAGAGATTACTGAGCTTGAGATAGTGCCGCAAGGTTTTACTAATTTATTTATTTATTTTATTTATTTAACAAGTTTTTTGTACCACTTTAACTTGTATTCAAAGCGGTTTACATTGAACAATCAAAACAGAAATTTACATAGAACAGGGAAGCTAAACTGGGATGTTAACAGGGTCAAACAAAGCAATATGATTTAAATTACATTGTAAATTTACATCAAGAACTGAATGCTATGTTGTCATACGATGTTTGGAAGGATGAGGGGACAGTAGGGGGAGATTTGTGTATGTGTTTTATTGGCCTGAGGTGCTATCAGGGTAGTGTCCATAGTGTTTAGTAAAGAGGAATGTTTTTATGGCTTTTCTGAAGTTCCATAGGTCATTGATAGTCCTTATGTTTATGTTTATGTTGATGTTTATGTTTATTAAAACATTTTATATACCGCCCAATACCAGAGGCATCTGGGCGGTTCACAATCGATTAAAATAAAATAAAATTACAGGCTGCAAGGAAACAGAAAAGGAACGCCAATTTAAATAAAAGCAACAGAGAGGGAGAAAGGATAGAAAAACAAAGTAACCAGAGATACATCAACAGGAGAGGGGGGAGGGAGACGAAGACGGGGGGGGGGGGGGGGGGGAGGTCATATGCCAGACTAAAAAGGTGAGTTTTGAGCTGTTTTTTAAAAGATGTGTAGGATTGCTCAGAGCGAAGAGACGGGGGAAGCAAATTCCAAAGTCTAGGACCCAGAAAGTAAAAAGCTGAGGAAAGAGTGGATTAAAGGTGATCTTGTGAAGGGGAAGGAAGGGACATACGGTTAATGTGAATGGGACGGAGCAGACGGTGAGGGGTACGGAAATGAATCTGGTCTGCAAGGTAGAGAGGGGTGCCTGTGTGAATTACCCTATGTGCGAATGTGAGAATCTTGTACTGTATGTGAAATAAGACCGGTAACCAATGTTGATGTAGAAGAAGAGGGTGAGATGGTCATAGCGGGAGGCGGGAGTCAATACTCGAACAGCAGCATTTTGAATGCGTTGTAGACGGGAGAGTTGGGATTGTGGAAGGCCAGCTAAGGAGACGTTACAATAGTCGAGACGGGACATTACAAAGGAGAGAATAAGTGTAGCTAAAGCAGAAGATGAGAGAAAAGGGCATATAGCCCGAAGCTGTTTAAGAGAAAGAAAAGAACGCTGAACAATTGAAGAAATATGTTCCTTGAATGAAAGGGAAGAATCAAGAATGACGCCAAGATACCTGAGGGAGGAAACTAGAGGAATGGGCTGGGAGGAAAAAGAGGGAGCACAGGTGGGGGAAGGACTTCCAAGGGTGAACCAAATAGCGAAAGACTTGGCAGGGTTTACATGGAGAAAGTTAGAGGTGAACCAAGAGGCAACAGCAGTGAGGCAAAGATTAAGGGGAGAGATATCGGGCACGAGGGAATCAGTATGGTGCAAGAGAATTATATCGTCCGCGTAATAATACGCGGAGATACCGAACTGCTGGATTAAGAGAGCAAGAGGGGCTAGAAAGACATTAAAGAGGAGCGGAGCAAGAACAGACCCCTGAGGCACACCACAGGAAAGAGGGGTGGGAGCTGAAGAAGAAGACCCAACCACTACTGAGAAGGAGCGACAGGAGAGAAAAGAACGAAACCAGTGAAGAACCACACCAGAAAGGCCAGCGTCCTGGAGACGAACGAGAAGAGTGCGATGGTCCACCAGATCGAAGACTGCAGAAAGATCAAGAGAAACAGCAAGAGTGAAAAGACCACGATCGTGAGCAGCATGCAATTTGTTGAGGAGGGAAAGAAGGATTGACTCTGTGCTATGGCCGGGGCGAAAACCAGACTGCCGGGGGTGGAGAACAAGAGAGGCTTCAAGATGGGAGGAGAGCTGAAGGAAGATAAGCTTTTCAAGAAATTTGGAAAGGAAAGGGAGATTAGAGATAGGGCGCCAGTTGGAAAGAACAGCAGGGTCTAAGGAGCGTGATTTCAGAATTGGACGAACAGTGGCGTGCTTCCAAGGAGTAGGGAAGATGCCAGAGGATAGACTAGAGTTAAAGAGAGAGAGGATATAAGGGGAGAGAGATAGAGAAGGTTCCAGGAGCCAACGGGAGGGAATAGGATCAGCAGGACAGGTTGTCTTGCGGATAGAAAGAAAGGTTTGTTGGAGGACAGCTGGGGAAACCATCTCAAAAGAGGACCAGGAATGAGATAAGGCAGGGGTGGGAAGGGAAGGGGAGAGAGGAGTGGAGGGGGAAGACACAACTAAAGGGGAGAGGGGGGGGACAAGATGGGAAGGACTGACGCAAGGTTTGGACCTTGGAAACAAAAAAGGAGGCAAGAGAGGAAGGGTCAGGAGAGGTGGAGGAGGGAGGGGGTAAGGGGGGTAAAGCAGAATGGGACGCTGTGAGGGAGCGAAAAATAGAATACAATTGTCGGGAAGAGTTCGAGGAAGAAGAAATAAGCTTAGAGTAGTAGTCATGTTTCGCTGAATGGAGGAGGGTGCGGTAATGACGATGGCAGGATTGGAAATTGAGAAGGGTAGATGAAGACGGACGCTTACGCCAGAGGCGTTCTGCACGGCGGAGATATTTCTGGTGTAGGAGAAGGCCAGGATGAAACCAAGGATGCCGGGGGCAGCGACGGGGGGGGTAAGCAGGAACAGAGAGGGGCAATATCATCAAGGGCAGAGGACAGAGAAGAATGCCAAAGATGGGCTTGAGCATCAACAGAGAGTGAATCAAAATTGCTAGGGAATATGGAAGCAGAGGGGAGGAATTGAAGGAGCGTGTCTGCAGTGAGCTTACGGGTTGGTACTGAAGGAGCAAGGCCAGAACTGGAGGTGTTGCTTGGGAGCACAGAGGAGGGGTCTAAAGAATCTGTTGGGGAGGGCAAGACTGGAATAGAAAAGAGAAGGCAGAAGTGGTCTGACCAGGGAAGGGGGAGGGAGGAGAGAGAGGAGGGAGGAATAGAGGAGGAATTGGAGGTAATAAGGAGATCCAGGGAATGACCTGCAACATGGGTGGGGAAGGAGACAAATTGGCAGAGGGACATATCAGATAGAAAAGTAAGAAAAGAGAGGTCCCTCGTCGTAGAAGGAGAATCAACGTGAACGTTGAAATCGCCTAAGATCAAAAGATGGGGATAAAGAAGTGAGGCCTCAGAAATAGTAGCCAGAAGAAAGTCCCACAGGGAAGCGGAAAGAGAGGGAGGAGCATAAATAAGAAGAAAATAACAGGGAGGGGAAGAGGAATTTAACCGGAGAAGCAGAGATTCTGGATAGAGCAAAGAAGAAGAGGTAGGGAGTTCCAGGAGGGGAAGGGAGGAGCGATACATGACAGCAACTCCTCCTCCGCTTCTACCCCGACGAGATGTAGACAGAAATGAATAACCTGGTGGGAGACAGCGATTAAGGAAGGATTCCTCACCCTCTCTCAACCAGGTTTCTGTTAGGAAAAATAGGTCCAAGGCATGATGAGAAATTAGGTCATTAACCAAAAGTGTTTTGGAGCGGAGTGAATGACAGTTAAGCAAAGCGAGCTGCAAAAACATAAGGGAGGACGGAGAAGGAGGTGAAGGGCGTGACAGTGCATGCAAGCAATATGTCAGAGTCGAACGTTGACGGGCCAAGTGACCAGGAGGAGCAGGGTCAGGCACAGCGGGATGCCAGCCCCAATGAACAGGGATGACAGACATAGCAAAAGGAAGAAGCAGTAACAAATAACAGAGAAACGCCAGAGAAATGTTTTCTGGGAGTGAGTTCCAGAGAGATGGTGCGTATATTGAAAAAGCTCTGTGACAAGTTGTTTGTTTTGCCATGATTTTAAGCTTGGGTATTAATAATGGGTCTTTATTATGTTTCCGTTGTGCTCTATTTTCTGGATCTTTGCTTATTAGCTCTTGGAGGATAGGTGGAGATAATTGATGAGTGATTTTAAAGACCTTAAGAAGTACCTTGTATTTGGACCTGGTACTTACTAATGTCCAAGAAGTGCAAATGCGCATTGTGGCTGGAATACTGCTCCTCCAAGAAGGCCGACAGGGAGAACGGCTGGTCAACATGAAACTCAGACACCACCTTGGGCAGAAAGGAAGGCACCATGTGGAGAGTTACACCTTCCGTGGAGAAGACCAAGAAGGGGTCACAGCACGACAAGGCCTGGAGTTCAGATATTCTCCTGGCCGAGGAGATCGCCACCAGGAAGGCAGTTTTCAGGGTTAGATCCTTTGCAGTAGCTCCCCTAAGGGGCTCAAAAGGCTCATGTGTAAGAATCTGAAGGAATAAGATGAGCTCCCATAGCGGACAAAGGGATGTCACAGGGGCCGTAAGGACCAGACCGACCTCCAAGCTGCCTGTGAAAACAGGTCAAGGCTGCCACTTGACCCTTCAACGAGTTGAGAGCAAGACCCTTATTAAACCCACCTTGCAAGAACAGTAGAATCTGCGGAACCTGAATCTTGCCAGGATCAAAGGAGCGCTCAGCACACTAGGCTTCAAAGAGCTGCCATACACTTGTGTACGCTACCAATGTGGACAGTTGCCGCGCCTTGAGCAGGGTTGCTACCACGGCTTCCAAATAACCCTTGCCAGCTAACTGTCATTGCTCAAGAGCCAAGCTGTAAGAGAGTAGGAAGCAGGATCGTCCATGACAATCAGTCCTTGCTTGAGAAAGCCTCTGTGCGTCCCCAGCAGGATTGGAGTGACCGTTATCAACCAGACGAGGTCGGCATACCACGGGCGACGTGGCCACTCTGGAGTCACGAGGACCACCCAGCCAGTGTGAGCCTTGATCCGACGGAGGGTGCGTCCTATCATCGCTCATGGGGGAAAGATGTATAGGAGCTTGGCCAGAAACCATGGCTGAGCTAGAGCGTCTAGGCCCTGAGAGCCCACCTCCCTCTGCCGGCTGTAAAAGAAAGGCACCTTGGAATTGGCAGCTTTCCAACATCAGGTCAAAAGACAGTTGCCCCCACTGCTAGATAATGCGTTTGAATGCCCACAGAGTGAGATCCCACTCTCTGGGATCGAGGGAGTGATGGACGAGAAAATCTGCCTACACATTCTCCACTCTCACAATGTGCTGTGCCGTGAAGGCCTGGAGATAATTTCCACCCATTGGAAGAAGAGAGCCATTTCCTGGACAATGTCCGAACATTTAGTCCCACCCTGGCGATTGAGGTATGCCACAGTCATGGCGTTGGCAAGCACTTCGACCACCCGTGAGTGGATGAGAGATTGAAAACTCAGCAGAGCCATGTGGACCACCTTCACTTCTAGGCAGGTGATTGTCCAACGGGACTCGAGATGCAACCAGATGCCTTGCGCCGCCTGCCCCAGGCAATGCACTCCCCACTCCAACAGGCTGGCATCTGTCGTAAGGAGTGTCCATTGGGGCATGTCCAAGGGGACTCCTCTGATCAAGTGGCTCTCTCAGAGCCACCACTGCAGGCTGCAACACCCTGCAGCTGGGAGGGGAAGCCTGATACAATAATCCTAAGTGATTGGGGACCAGTGGGAGAGGAGAGAGAGCTGAAAAGGATGCATATGGGCCTTTGCCCATGGTACCACTTCGAGGATGAATGCCATGGCACCCAGGACCTGCAAGTAATGCCACATCATGGGAGCTCGCATGCATTAGCAAACAAGGTGAGAAATACATAGCCTACTCGAGCATCGAAACAAGACACGACAAAAGTCAAGAGTCTGGGATGGGTGTAGGACATTCTTGGCTTTGATGACCACCCAGCCGAGCCATTGGAGAAACGTGACTACCCAATCGACGGCTGAGCAGGCCTCAGTGAAGGACTTGGTTGTGATGAATCAATCATCCAAACAGGGATGGATCCAGACTCCCTGACATCAAAGAGGTGTGATGACCACCACTATGACCTTGGAAAAGGTTTGGAGGGGCCGTGGCGAGTCCAAAGGTCAGTGCTATGAACTGATGGTGTTGGCTCAGACCTGCGAAACATAGAAAACGCTGTTAATTCTGTCATATCGGGATGCAAAAGTACGCCTCCGCAAGGTCTAGGGACACCAAGAATTTCCCCAGGCTTACTGCAGGGAATAAAGACCATCCCCAGTGCTTTCTATCCCTTCTGTCTCACCGTATCATACACTGCCGGGAATAAAGACCATCCCAAGGCATATCTATCCCTTCTCTCTCACTCTATCACACACTGCAGGGAATAAAGACCATCCCCAGACATTTCTATCCCTTCTCTCTCAATGTATCACACACTGCAGGGAATAAAGAACATCCCCAGACATTTCTATCCCTTCTCTCTCAATTTATCACACACTGCAGGGAATAAAGACCATCCCCAGACATTTCTAACCCTTCTCTCTCAATGTATCACACACTGCAGGGAATAAAGACCATCCCCAGACATTTCTATCCCTTCTCTCTCAATGTATCACACACTGCAGGGAATAAAGAACATCCCCAGACATTTCTATCCCTTCTGTCTCAATGTATCACACACTGCAGGGAATAAAGACCATCCCCAGGCATTTCTATCCCTTCTCCATCACTGTACGACAGGCTGCAGGAAATAAAGTCCATCACCAGTGTGTTTAAATGCCCGTAGCATGGGAAATAAGATCCCTGATGTTAAAGCTTTGGTGGGAGTGGCTGACTTGGATTTTGTGGCAGTTACAAAAACATGGTTCACAGAAAACCATGACTGGGATGTAACTATACCAGGCTACCACAAAAGAGAGCCGAAGCCCCCGCAGTACGAAGAGTCCGAAAGACACAACAAGCGAGTGGCGTATATGGGGGCCACAAATTAATAAAAATATAAGAGAACTATATAATAAAAAGAATGTGTATACACATACTCTTTAATAAAAACATAAAAATTTAAAATGCACAATGAAAAACATAATTAAAACAGGACACCAAAGGGCAGAGGGACACTGATAGTATATTAAGAATGAATGCATAGAAGAGATGAGGTATAAATACCAAGCTAAAAGATTTTTAATTTTGTACTCACTGAAGCACTATGAGTGACTCTGTTGGGAAGCCACTGAACTGATGGCATTTTTGTTACTTGACGCAAAATATAATAAGAGAGTTATATATAAAATAAATCATATATAAAAGACAAATATCCAATAATACCAATTAATTTAGGGAAAGGGGGAGAGAGGACCAGTATAGGTGATATACCCCGTTGAGGGTACAGGCCAAGGCAGAGAGGCTCGCATCCTGGAGATAAATGCATGGCTGCGTGGATAGTGTCATTGACAGAGTTTTGGTTTCCTAGACCATGGGATGCTGTTCCAAGGGTTGCAGAGCAGAGATGGTATCTATCTGTCCAAGAAAGGTCGACGCATCTTCAGTAGTAGATTGGCTAATCTACTGAAGAGGGCTTTAAACTAGATTCGTTGAGGATGGGTGAAGAAAGCCCCCAGGTAAGTGAAAGCCCCCAGGTAAGTGATACATTGAATACCTTTATGGAAATGGGTAACAGGAGTAACATATGGAAAGCAGTGTGTATAAATGTCCGTAGCATGGGAAATAAGATCCCTGATGTTGAAGCTTTGGTGGGAGTGGTCGACTTGGATTTAGTGGCAGTTACAGAGACATGGTTCACAGAAAACCATGACTGGGATGTAACTATACCTGGCTATACTTTATTCAGAAAGGACAGGGTAGGAAGAAGGGGAGGAGGAGTGGCACTATATGTAAAAAATAATATTAAAGCTTTGGAATTACAGAGCTTAAAAGGGAGAGAGTAGGCACTGTGGGTTAAATGAGAAAGAGGGAAAGAGAAATCTATTTGCATTGGCATAATATACAGACCTCCCTCACAAGAGGAAGAGGTGGACAGAGAGTTAATTGAAGACATACGCAGCATTGCTAGGAAAGGGGAAGTGCTACTGATAGGGGATTTCAATATGACAGATGTTGAATGGCACATTCCTGCTGCAGTATCACCTAGAAGTAAAGAGATCCTGGATTCTCTACAGGGAGAACTATTCAGGCAATTGGTAACAGAGCCCACACGTGAAGGGGCCATACTGGACTTGGTGCTTACCAATGGTGAAAGTGTTTCTGATGCTATAGTGGGAGATCATTTTGCATCCAGTGATCACCAGATGGTGTGGTTCAGTATTAAGACTAGGGCTGCTAGAATCCATTCAAAGGTGAGGGTCTTAGACTTTAGGAAGACTAACTTTGCCAAGATGGGCCAATACCTCAGGGAGTCGTTGATGGATGGGATGGGAACAACTGGGGGATGTAGAAAAACAGTGGGCAAAACTGAAAGGGGATATTTTAAAGGCAACCAACCTTTTTGTTAAAATGATAAATAAAGGTAAAAGGAAAAGGAGACCACTATGGCTTTCGAAAGAAGTAGCTGAAAAAGTGAAGAAAAAGAAGGAGGCCTTCATGAAATACAAGAAATCACAGAGAGAGGAAGACAGGCATCTATATTTGGAAAAACTTAGAGAAGCTAGCAAAGTAGTCAGGAAAGCAAAGATTCAAAAAGAGGAGGAAATAGCCAATGCAATAAAATGGGGGGATAAGACATTTTTCAGATATGAGTGAGAAGAGGAAGGGCAGACTCAAGGGTGAAGGGGAGGAATATGTAGAAGCTGTTGATGATAAAGCGGAATTGCTTAACAAATATTTCTGTTCTGTGTTCACAGATGAAGATCATGTAATGTTTAATGTAAAAACAGAAATGTTATCCTGTTTCCTTGACTGTTATATGTAAACCGCACCTGATCACTGGAAGGTTGCGGTATATAAAAGATTGTTAAATAAATAAATAAATAAAATAAAGAACCGGGAGCATGACCTCAGAAAGCACCCACAAACAGGAAAAGAAGCGAGGGACATCTTGAACAATTTTCAGAAGACTGTGTTTGTGAGAAACTAGCTCAACTCCAAGTAGACAAAGCGATGGGACTGGATGGGATACACCCTAGAATACTGAGGGAACTTGGGGACATTCCAGCAGCTCCACTGACTGACCTTTTCAATGCCTCATTGGAGCCGGGAGTGGTGCCAAAAAACTGGAGAGAGGCTCATATGGTGCCTTTACACAAAAGCAGAAGTAAGGATGTGGTTGAAAAATACAGGCCGGTTAGTTTAACTTTGGTGGTGATTAAATTATTGGAAACGCTGCTGAAAGAGAAAATAGTGAGGTTTCAGGAGTCCAGCGGATTACAGGATCCGAGGCAGCATGGATTCACCAGAGGAAGGTCTTGCAGACAAATCTGATTGATTTCTTTGACTGGGTGACCAGGGAGTTGGACCGAGGGAGAGCCCTAGATGTGGTGTATTTAGATTTCAGTAAAGCCTTTGACACCGTTCCTGACAGGTGACTTATAAAAGTAGACACCCAGGAAGGTGTAGATAACATGAGGAGGGATCTAGCTAAGCTTGAAGAATGGTCTAGAATTTGGCAGCTGGGATTTAATGTTAAAAAATGTAAGGTCATGCATTTGGGCTGCAGCAATCCAAGGGAGCAATATAGTACAGCGTGTTTCAGAAAGAATGATCTGATTATAAAACGTTATATTTATAGAACGACGAACATCTTGTGAATGAAAGGTGTGTTGCTCGAATGGGCGTGGCCTAGAGTTTTAGCGAACCGATGCTAGATGCCACTCCGCACGTTGGACAGAATCCTCATGCAATTGTAGAGCATGAGCAAGATTCACCAAAAGTAAAAGTTTTTTGTGCGATTTCTCATACAAAGATTTATGGGCCATTCTTTTGGAGGGAAACACAGTGACGGGACTGAACTATCTTGAAATGCTGCGGACCTGGCTTTTACCAAATCTTCACGAGGACTCTGATGTTTTAGTATTCCAATGGGACGGAGCCCCATCACACTGGCACAACAATGTACGGCAATTCCTCAATGACACACTGCCTCAACGCTGGATAGGGCGCAGAGGACTCCGAGACACTGCCCTACACTCTTGGCCTCCAAGATCGCCAGATATGACCCCATCTGACTTCTTCTTGTGGGGATACGTGAAGGAACATGTTTTTGTTCCACCGTTACCTCATGACCTAGACGACCTCAACAACAGGATATCACCAGCAGTGAATTCAGTCGAAGAAGTTACCTTGCGAAATGTGTGGGACGAATTTAGCTATCGTCTTGATGTTGTCTGTGCTGCTGATGGAGGACATATAGAGCATTTGTAATTGAAACTTTGTTATTATATTAGTATTTTGCACTTGGTTCCATTATTGTAATATGCTCTAATCAATAAATATAACGTTTCAGAATCAGGTCATTTTTTTTGGAAACACGCTGTATAGGGGGTGAAGTACTTCTGTCCACTAAAGAAAAGAGGGACCTAGGTGTGGTTTTGTCTGATGATCTTAAAGCAGCTAAACAGGTAGAAAGGTGACAGCAAAAGCTAGAAGGATGCTTTGGTGCATACGGAGAGGAATGGCTAGTAGAAAAAAGGAGGTGATAGTGCCTCTGTATTTGGTGCGACCTCATTTGGAGTATAGTGTGCAATTCTGGAGACCGCACCTTCCAAAGGATGTGAACAGAATGGAGTCGGTGCAGAGGGTGGCTACTAAAATGGTTAGTGGTCTTCATTATAAAGCATATGAGGACAGACTTAAGGATCTTAATATGTACACCTTAGAGGAAAGGCGGGATAGAGGTGATATGATTGAGATGTTTAAATACCTCCATGGCATAAATGTTCAGGAGGAGAGCCTCTTTCAATTGAAAGCAAGTTCTGCTATGAGGGGACATGGGATGAGGGTGAAGGGGGATAGATTCAGGAGTGATATGCGGAAATATTTCTTTACGAAAAGAGTGGTGGATCCGTGGAATAGTCTCCCAGCGGAGGTGGTGGAGATGAGGACAGTAACTGAATTCAAAAAAGCATGGGACAAACACAGAGAATCTCTAAAGGAAAAAAAGGGGACTGTTATAGTTGTTGATATGGAAGGACAGACTAGATAGGCCATGTGGTCTTTTTCTGTCGTCATATTTCTATGTTTCTATGTTTCTATATGTATCCATCATCATTCTCCTTATATGTACCCTTAATTATTGCCCCCCACCACTTTTATTTTATTTATTTATATTTTATTGATTTATGTATTTTTTGATTCATCTTAATATATATTTTTATTGTTTTATGTTTGAAGCTGTATCTCCCCGTGGAAGGCAAAACGCCGAAACGCGTAGGGATTTTTTAAGCAATAAAGGTACTTGTGACCTCCATATACACCACTCGCTTGTTGTGTCTTTCAGACTATACCAGGCTATACTTTATTCAGAAATGACAGGGTAGGAAGAAGGGGAGGAGGAGTGGCACTATATGTAAAAAATAATATTAAAGCTTTGGAATTACTGAACTTAAAAGGGAGAGAGGAGGCACTGTGGGTTAAAATAGAAAGAGGGAAAGAGAAATCTATTTGGATTGGCGTGATATACAGACCTTCCTCACAAGAGGAAGAGGTGGACAGAGAGTTAATTGAAGATATACGCAGCATTGCTAGGAATGGGGAAGTGCTACTGATAGGGGATTTCAATATGTCCGATGTTGATTGGCACATTCCTATTGCAGTATCATTTAGAAGTAAGGAGATCCTGGATTCTCTACAGGGAGAACTATTCAGGCAATTGGTAACAGACCCTACACGTGAAGGGGCCATACTGGACTTGGTGCTTACCAATGGTGAAAGTGTTTCTGATGTCATAGTGGGAGATCATTTTTCATCCAGTGATCACCAGTTGGTGTGGTTCAGTATTAGGACTAAGGCTGTTAGAATCCATTCAGAAGCGAGAGTCTTAGCCTTTAGGAAAACTAACTTTGCCAAGATGGGCCAATACCTCAGGGAGTAGTTAGTGGGATGGGAACAGCTGGGGGATGTAGAAAAACAGTGGCCAAACTGAAACAAAATATTTTAAGGGCAACCAACCTTTTTGTTAAAATGGTAAATAAAGGTAAAAGGAAAAGGAGACCACTATGGCTTTCGAAAGAAGTAGCTGAAAAGGTGAAGAAAAAGAGGGAGGCCTTCATGAAATACAAGAGATCACAGAGAGAGGAAGACAGGCATCTATACTTGGAAAAACTTAGAGAAGCTAGCAAAGTAGTCAGGAAAGCAAAGATTCAAAAAGAGGAAGAAATAGCCAATGCAATAAAATGGGGGAATAAGACATTTTTCAGATATGTTAGTGAGAAGAGGAAGGGCAAAAGTGGTATTGTCAGACTTAAGGGTGAAGGGGAAGAATATGTAGAAGCTGATGAGGATAAAGCGGAATTGCTTAACAAATATTTCTGTTCTGTGTTCACAGATGAAGAACCAGGAACAGGACCTCAGAAAACACCCACAAACAGGAACAGAAGGAAGGGGCATCTTGAACAATTTTCAGAAGACTGTTCGTGAGAAACTAGCTAAACCTAAAGTAGACAAAGCGATGCGACCGTATGGGATACACCCTAGAATACTGAGGGTACTTGGGGACGTTCTAGCAGCTCCTCTGACTGACCTTTTCAATGCCTCATTGGAGCCAGGAGTGGTGCCAAAAGACAGGAGAGAGGCTCATGTGGTGCCTTTACACAAAAGCGGAAGTAAGGATGTGGTTGAAAAATACAGGCCGGTTAGTTTAACTTCGGTGGTGATTAAATTATTGGAAATGCTGCTGAAAGTGAAAATAGTGAGGTTTCTGGAATTCAGCGGATTACAAGATCCAAGGCAGCATGGATTCACCAGAGGCAGGTCTTGTCAGACAAATCTGATTGATTTCTTTGACTGGGTGACCAGGGAGTTGGACCGAGGGAGAGCCCTAGATGTGGTGTATTTAGATTTCAGTAAAGCCTTTGACACCGTTCCTGACAGGTGACTTATAAACAAACTGAGCACCCTAGGGATGAACCCTAAAGTTACTGCTTGGGTTAGAAATTGGTTGAGTGGGAGGCAACAAAGGGTACAGGAAAATGGAGCTCACTCTGAGGAGAAGGAAGTTACCAGTGGTGGGCCCCCGGGGATGTGTCCTTGATCCAATTCTTTTTAACATCTCTGTTAGTGATATAGCGGAAGGGCTGTCGGGAAAGGTTTGCCTCTTTGCGGATGATACCAAAATCTGCAATAGAGTAGACACCCAGGAAGGTGCATAACATGAGGTCTAGCTAAGCTTGTAGAATGGTCTAGAATTGGGCAACTGGGATTTAATGTTAAAAAATGCAAGATCATGCATTTAGGCTGCAGCAATCCAAGGGAGCAATATAGTATAGGGGGTGAAGTACTTTTGTCCACTAAAAAAGAGCGGGACCTAGGTGTGGTTGTGTCTGATGATCTTAAAGTAGCTAAACAGGTAGAAAAGGCAACAGCAACAGCTAGAAGGATGCTTGGGTGCATACTGAGAGGAATGGCTAGCAGAAAAAAGGAGGTGATAGTGCCTCTGTATAAGTCTTTGGTGTGATCTCATTTGGAGCATTGTGTGCAATTCTGGAGACTGCACCTTCAAAAGGATATAAACAGGATGGAGTCAGTGCAGAGGATGGCTACTAAAATGGTTAGTGGTCTTCATTATAAAGCATATGAGGACAGATTTAAGGATCTTAATATTTTTATTTATTTACATTCTCTTATATACCATGCTATTCTGCATCAGTGTGGTTTACATTGAACAAACTGAAATTACATTAAACAGGGCATTATAACTTGGAGATAACTATTTTACAGGGAACATGGGCTATGGAGGGTTAAGTGGCTTGCCCAAGACCACAAGGAGCACCTGTGGGACTAGAAACCTCAGTCCTTCTGGCCCAAGGTTGCTGTCCTCTAGTGGGATTTGAACCCCTGACCTTCTGGCCTGAAGTACCTTGACCCAACCACTAGGCCACTCCTCCACTCTAATATGTATATATTAGAGGAAAGGTGGATAGAGGTGATATGATTGAGACGTTTAAATACCTCAGTGGCATAAATGCACAGGGGGAGAGCCTCTTTCGATTGAAAGCAAGTTCTGCTACATGGGATGAGGGTGAAAGGGCATAGATTCAGGAGTGATATGCGGAAATATTTCTTTACAGAAAGAGTGGTGGATCCGTGGAATAGTCTCCCAGTGGAGGTGGTGGAGATGAGGACAGTAACTGAATTCAAAAAAAGCATGGGACAACCACAGAAGATCTCTAAAGGAAAAAAGGGGACTGTTGTAGGCGTTGATATGGAAGGGCAGACTAGATAGGCCATGTGGTCTTTTTTTGTCGTCATTTTTCTCTGTTTCTATGCCTGAATGACTGACTTCAGGGTTTCCATCCGTAAGTGTGGAACTCGAAGGCCGCAGTTGACACCCTTGACGTCTAGAATGAGGCAGAAACATCCATCCTTTTTGGGAACCATAAAATAGATGGCAATGGCCAAAACCACTTTCCTCCGGTCGCACTGAACTGATAGCCTCAAGCTGTAAGAGACACTGCAGAGTCACCTGAACTGCTGCTCGCTTAATGGCAGAACCACATGAGGAAACTAGGAATGTCTCGGGTATGGGCATGTGGCAATTAAGGGTATAATCATGCATGACGACTTCCAGGACGCATTTGTCCATCGTGATGAAAGTCCATTCACATGAAAAGCGATGCAGATGCCCCCTGACCTGCGTTATCTTGGAAAAGGCTCGAAGGCTGTCAATGGGATTGGCGGCCAGATCTAGGAAAACCTGTTCGAGGAGGGGTAGCTATCATGTGAGTGATGATAGCCCCGAAAGGACTGGGACTTGGAGCCTGGCTTAGATAAGGCACCAGGCTTCCCGAGTGCCAAATGCATGGCTTCGCTAAAGATGCTGAGGAAGTCCCAGTAGAAAAACGGTGAGACCCCGAACAAGTCTTTGATGAGCTTCTCTAGATCTTCACCGAAAAGAAGCCAGCCCTTGTAGGGCAATCTGGCGAGACGAGCCCTAGAGGTGTATAAGCGTTTCAATGGCATAGTCAGAGCCAATGACAAGCCATCATCACTGCGGTAACAGACCAGGCAGCAAGTCGAAGGAGATCATATAGAGCATCCACTAGAAAGGCTGTGATGAACTCTAGATGGGCCAATGACAGGTCCTCTGGCAACAACTGGATCCACTGCAGCAATGCCCGGGTGGCTAAACCACCACAGGCCGAAGCCTGGAGGGCCAAGGATGAGGAAGAGAAGGCAGTCTTCAGCAGCCCTTTGACTTTACGGTCTTGAAGGTCCTGAAGAGCCAATCCTCCTTCCACTAGAATCGTGATGTGCTTAGTGACCGTGGTCACGACAGCATCCACCTTCAGGAAACACAACCAAAGGTCCAGATCCTCGGAGGATCACTCATAAGAGAGACCCAGTTGGTGAGCTGAGTGTAGTGTGTCATCCGGAGAGTCCCACTCCAGAAACACCATCTGTTAAAGAGCTGGGGGGAACAGGAAGGCCTTGTTTGGCTGATGAATCCCAACAATAATGGGGTCCACCTGAGAAGAATTTGGCATAGCTTCCACCTGCAGCTGAGGGTCCCCCAGATGAAGGGCTTCCACAATCTGAGAGATCAAGGCTGGGAGCTCCTCCTTATGAAAGAGACGGGAATGCAAATCTTCATCCTGTCCGTCTGCTTCCTCCCGTAGGGAGGACAAATCACCCTCCTCGAGATCAGAAGCACTGCTGCCACTGAGGTCATCGGAGAGGTCATCCCCATGGTTGGCAAGGAGGGAGGCACTCCCCTCCACAAAGGCAATGTCCTATGAGTGAGCAGTGGGCAGAATAGTGTGAGCACATTTGCGAGCCAATGGTGCTGTGGGCCCAACTGACCAAGGGAGGTGGGACCTTCCCTGCGCACCACAAATCCGATGCTTGAGTAAAAAGCGCCAAAAATCTTATGTCAGCTGCTGAGACTACTGTGGCTGATCGGAAGCTGGGGGAGGAGACAGCTCAAGCAGGAGAACTGGGGGTATTGCTGGAAGAAGGACAGGTGACTGAGAATCAGAAGTGCCTTTCATGTGAGGCATACCAACAGCAACAGATGTCTCCCCCGGATCCTCTGTGCAGCTAGAGCACATATTATCTTTAAGATTGTGAGGTTTGCAGCTGTAGCCCAGACAGTGTTGCTGGGAAGCTGACATAAAGTGAGCTGCACAAAATGGTGTCAATGCATTCCACTCACATGTTCCACTTGTGCATTCCAGAAGTCTGCCCAAAATGGCTCCGCTTGTGTGCTGATGGCAGGAAGGTGGAGTGAGCTCCTGTGGTTCAACGTGCATTCCAAGGCAATGTCTGCGCCTCGTGTCTGACGCGGTGCTCTGTGCTCACCACTTAACCCCCTTTCAAAGCAATCCTAGGACGCAGGGAACAGGCAAAGAAATCACCGGAGCAGGAGAGCTCCCCTCTCCCTGCTCGCCAGACACGGTAGGAGGAGAATGGCAGGTATGAGGGAGGAGTGGTCTAGTGGTTAGGACAAGGTACTTCAGGCCGGAGGGCCGGGGGTTCAAGTCCCACCTGGGGACAGCAATCTCAGGCCGGAGGGACTGGGATTTCTAGTCCTATAGGCACTCCTTGTGGTCTTGGGCAGGCCACTTAACCCTCCATTGCCCATGTTCCCTGTAAGTATTAGCGTATGTGTCTCATATCCCCTCATGTTAAATGTATCCCCCTATTGACCGCTTTGACCCGGTGAAAAGCGGGATATAAATACAGCTAAATAAATAAGCTAAATAAATAAATGTACCCATTACAGTAGAGTGAGGACACAGGGAAAATGCAGCCTTTAGGGAGGGAGTAGCTGGTAAGTGCCTCCAGTCCCTCAGAAAGTTGAAAACTTGACAACTCACGGTTCCGCCTCCTGAAGATCCCCTACCACCAACTGTCCCTGGTGGTTGTGCAGGAATCACAAAAGGCAGGCTGACACTTCATTAAACTTACAGTTGCTACCAAGGCGAATAAATGTCCCACAGGGAAAGGTCCTGCTCATCGTGATTAGGCTGTATCAGATCCTCAAAGGAGCTCACTGATCCTCTTGATCTGGAGCTCCCAGGACAATCTCAAGGGCAATTTGGAACTCTGGACTCCTGGAAAACACCTCCTGTGTACCCTGATAAATCCTCAAAACCAGCAAGTGCACCACTGGCTACACTCCATGAAGGTGACAGCCAGGAGCTGTAAGAGAAGTCCCACATCTGCTGGAGACAGATAATACTGAAGCTGACCCCTAGGGGTCCTGGTTAAGTACCAAGGGTGATGGCACAAAAGCTTTTGGAATATTCTCTGTCTCCATCATCAGCTGGACTGGTCTAGCAGGATGATTCGGAAAAGGGGCTTGTATGTGCGGCAGGGGCGTTTATGTGCTGAAAATGTCCCTGACCGAATTCTGAAACACTGTTGTTGTGCACGTCCAGGTGCTAGCACGGGGATCTCAGAATGTGCCTAGAAGGGGCAGAATGGGGGAGTAGGTAGCCACGGAGATGTGCATGGTGTATTCTGGAAAGGCCCGTGTATGTTCTGCGAAATTCTCTCGATGTCCTCATTTTCCTGCTGAAATGTTGAATAAGACCAGGAGTTAGAAAATATTCTGCTGTGCTTGTCAATTCATTCCATATTGAAGAATGGTGTGACTGCAGTCTGGAAAAACACAAGATGCAGTAACATAAAGCATAGGTGAGGGAATATTGTAAGGTAAAGAAACATTAATAATCACCCTTACAGAAATATTAAGAAGAACAATAGTGTTTATTCAGTCAATGCTAAAATGTGCTGTTTGTGCTAAAAGAGCTAATCCGGGGGACCCTAACAAATCCTGTGTTCTGAAGACTGGAACTGTTGATGTATGAATAGTATGTGAGTGAGTCTGGAAACAAATCATGTTGGAGTGTCATGCCATTATGATATAGCAGCTGTTGGTTATAGGTTTGGTTTGGCAAAATGATGTCTTTTGTGACTGCAAGTGAGAATGTGTTGTTTGGGGGTAGCAAGGGAGGATCTGGTGTGCTGCTCTGCAATTCAGGGAAGCCATGAATGGCTGGCAGGTACCTAGACCATATGGATGACTGCAGTGTCACCAGGTGCCAGTGTGATAGGGCTGCTATACATCAGCTGTGCCAGGCACTGGGAGACATGACTGATGTTGTGCCAACATCCTCCAGATTGTGACATGAGTCTTACATCCTTCCCAAGTCCAGGATCTATGCAAGCTGCAAAAGTGGTGATAAATCTGGAGGCTGGCTACCTGAGTATGATGGTACAGGGATCCCCCCTCCCATGCCCTCACAGGCCTGACCAGGGAAGCAGTGCCACAAATTAGTCTATGGGAAGGCAGACGGGTTGCCCCACAAATAGCAGATGTATACAGACCAACATATGCCACGATGGGATGGGTGTAGCCACTGTGAGAAATATCAGTACCCAGATATGTGGGAATCAGATACCATAACCAGAAGGCCATACTACTACTACCACCACTACTACTACTGATCATTTGTATAGCAACAAGATGTACGCAGTGCTGCACAGATACACGTAAAAGATGGTCCTTGCTTAGCAGAGCTTACAATCTAGTCAAGACAGACAACACAGCAGTTGGATGAGATCCAAAAGTGGCAACGAAGAGGTGAGCGTTCAGCCTGAATTTGAGAAGGGCCAGAGAAGAAGCCTGTTGTACAGACTCAGGTAGTTTATTCCAGGCATAAGAAGCAGCAATGTGAAAGGAGCGAAGTCTGGAGTTGGCAGTAGAAGAGAAGGGCACAGATAAAAGCAATCTGTCAGAAGAGCAGAGTTCCCGAGGAAGGGTGTGGGGAGAGATAAGAGAGGAAAGGTAGTGTGAAGCAGCAGAATGAGTGCACTTATAGGCCAAAGATATGAAAAGGGCATACATCTGTTGCAATGTTAGTTTCGGGTTTTGTGCACAGTAAGGGTCCATCCTTAGCCATTTAAAGCGTGTTTGTAGAGATGACCAAGGCAGGGATCACTGGGGCCATTTCATAATGACAAGTACCATTTGATACAAGGTATGTCCTGACATACATGTTCATATTTACATTCTCGTACACCATATTAGGGTGCACTGGGATTACCTAACACTTTGCAGGTCTAGATTGAAGCAGCAGTCATTTCTCATTGGTATTTCTGTCTAGTGTGCATCAGCAAACTACTGTCAGTGTGAGGGGCAGCTTAGGAGATGTACGTTTTTATCGAGGTAGCATAGTATCCATGGGTACATCACAGTGATGTACAGGATATGAAACGTGCAACTTTTCAGAATACGGTGGGCATGGGGACATCCAAAATGTTTATCATGCCCCATAATATTGACGGAGGACATGTTGCTCCATTATATTGCATGGTCCGTGTATGGGCCATGCATTGGATGCATGTACAGGCCCGTTAAATAGCGCTTTGCTTGCACCACACCAGATATGTCTAGCTCTCCAATTCCAGACCCACGGGAACATCTAGACCCACGGATGCAGATTAGGTTCAGACGGGGCCTGTTTTCAATTTAGACATGTCCACGGGCCGGACATGCATGTTATCGAATCTGCCTCCACACCTAATCCAGATCCTGGTTGTCCAATTAGTGATTGGATTAGGCTTGGCAAATGTCTTTGATAGCATACTTAGACATTGTTTCACAGTATTTTTGGCACAATAACTTGTTAAAAGTCTTCAGAGTACTGTCTAGAGCATGAGTCAATAGATTCATTAAGCAAAAAATCCTGTAAGGGTTTTTGACAGAGCTCCATATCAGACAAACTTTGGGTATGAAAATCACCAGCAATACAAGACACTTAAAACAGGCTGGTTAGAATAAACCCTCATGGGGATGGAATAGTTGAGGCCAGTGACTGTGAGAAAAAAACTAGTTGGGCTTTTTATTTGACTGAAACCTCTAGTAACCTTTCAGCTATGTTTTTCATTTGAGCAGTAGCCACCTCTTTAATTAAAAATTGCCTTGAAATGAAAATTAATGAAAACAAAACAGCACAACACAAAATTATTAAAACAAAGCAAAATAAACCTGCAAACAACACAGTAAACTAAACAAAATGAATTTTCTTTTGCTTGCACACCTTTAGTATATGCAGAATCTTGCCGTGTTTTAGTAAAAGGGCCCCATATTTTAACTGATCTTGCCATGCTGATTTTGAACCAATTTAATATATCTAAGTGATATATCTAAAGTTAGACCTTAGGTAAATCACTTGTTATTATTGTTTATGTTTTAATGTAACCCATCAAGAATCACTGACATTAGAGGAATATATATAGCTTTAAATATATAAACAATTAACTATAGAGTCACTGGTAAAGGGAAATCTCAAACTCATCTTAGGAAGCATGGGGTATGTTTACTAAAGTGCCATAAGTAGCAAGGGGCAAAGAAGAAATTAGACCTTACCTGCTAATTGTCTTTCCTTGAGTTCTCTCCGGGGCAGTCCAGAACATGAGGGTAGTCAATCTTCCTCCTCTAGCAGCTGAGGACTGAAAAACTGATTCTTGTTGCCAAGGTTACCCAGCTCCCCCTTGGTGTCAGAACCCAGTCTTATGGTATCAAAGTAGGGAATGCAGACAGCCCCGACACCAAAATAAAACAAAAAACCTATGTCTACTACTAAGAACTGGTCGATTAAAAACTTGCAAGAGTATCGCAGAAGGTTTCTTGGCGTGTCTTTAAATTATTATTATTTTTTTTTTATGAAAAACCTCCAAGACAGAGGAGCTCTTTGACCTGCACACTAATGACTGAAAAAAACCGAAATACCCAGACCGCTCACAGAATATAGCAATATATATATAAGGGGTGGGTTCTGGACTGGCCCGGAGAGAACTCAAGGAAAGACAATTAGCAGGTAAGGTCTAATTTCTTTTTCCTATTCGTCTCTCCGGGCCAGTCCAGAACATGAGGGTAGTACCAAAGCAGTACCTAAACCTGGGAGGGTCCTGTGAGCCCCGCAACAATGGTCGAGGCCCCCACGCTCGCATTCTGCCGTGCCTGCACATCCAAACGATAGTGTCGGGTAAACGTATGAAGGGAAGACCAGGATGCCGCTCGACAAATATCCACCGGCGGCACCAAGGCCGACTCCGCCCACGACGCAGCCTGACCCCTGGTAGAATGGGCACGGAGCCCAACCGGAACCGACTTGCCCCTTGACTCGTAAGCCACTCGAATAGCATGCTTCACCCATCGAGCTATCGAGGCCTTAGTGGCCGCCTTCCCCTTTGACGGACCCCCAAACAGGACGAACAACCTATCCGATTTACGAAAAGATTCCGTCTCCTTAAGGTAACGGCGGAGGACACGACCCATGTCCAACTTTCGGAGAGACCGATCGAGCCGACCTGCCCCCGACGCAGCGAAGGTGGGAAGCGAGACTGGCTGATTTACGTGAAAAGCGGACACTACTTTAGGCAGAAAAGACGGCACCGGCCGCAAAACCACTTTTTCTGCTGAAAATTGAAGGAACGGCTGCCTACACGAAAGTGCTTGTAAATCCGAAATGTGCCTCGCCGAACATAACGCCACCAAAAAGGCCGTCTTCCAAGACAACTCCCGGACACTACTTGACACATGTGGTTCAAAGGGAGGCTCCGTCAAAGCTTCCAACACCAAATTCAAATCCCAAGGGGGTGTGACTGGCCTAACCGGCGGCCGAAGGAGCTTAGCCGCTCTAAGAAATCGCAGAACATCGGGATGAGCGGAGAGGGACGTCCCTTGAACCGATCCTCTATAAACGGCCATAGCCGCCAACTGTACCTTTAGGGTGCTAATAGCCAGTCCTTTCTCTAGACCACACTGAAGAAATGCTAGTATCTCTGGTAGGGACGCTCGCCCGGGCCGCAGTGTGCGTTCCGCACACCACGCTTCAAAGACGCGCCATACCCGAATGTACGCTAGCGAGGTGGAACGCCTTCTAGACTGTAACATTGTGGCTATTACCGCCCACGAATAGCCCTTCCGTCGCAAGCGCTCCCTCTCAAGAGCCAAGCCGTAAGCAAAAAACGATCCGCCTGAGGCATCAGGACAGGCCCTTGATGAACCAAGTCGACTCGTCCGGGCAACCTCCACGGCGGCTCCACCAGAAGACGTATCAGTTATGCGTACCACGGCCATCTGGGCCAATCTGGAGCAATGAGGAGCACCAGCCCCTCATGTCTCGCTATCCGCCAAACGACTCGCCCCACCAACGGCCACGGAGGAAACACGTAAAGAAGCTGTCCCAACGGCCAGGGCTGAACCAGTCCGTCGAGCCCCTCCGACATGTGCTCCCTGCGTCTGCTGAAAAATCGCGCTGCCTTGGCGTTGCCCAGGGTTGCCATAAGATCTATGACCGGTTGACCCCAGCGCATCGTGATGTCGTGAAAAACGGCTGCATTGAGTTCCCATTCTCCAGGATCCAGCACGTGCCGGCTGAGATAATCGGCCTGAATGTTGTCCTTCCCGGCCACATGAGCCGCCGAGATCGCCACGAGATGAATCTCCGCCCATTGGAATAATAGCTGACTCTCCTCCAAGAGTAAGGCACTGCCCGTGCCCCCCTGGCGATTGATGTAGGATACCGTCACCAAGTTGTCGGAGAAAACTCGCACTGCCTTCCCTTCGAGCAGGCTTGCAAACTGCATGAGCGCTAGACGCACCGCCCGCAGCTCTAGCCGGTTGATCGACCAAAGACTCTCTTCCGCCGTCCAGGATCCTTGCGCAATCTGTGCCAAACAATGCACCCCCCAACCGGACAGACTGGCATCCGTAGTGAGCAAGATCCACTCTGGCAGATCTAGTGGAACCCCCGCTTGCAAATGCCTGGGAACTAACCACCACCGAAGACTGACTCGCACCTGATCCGGACAGACCAATCGGCGTGAGAGAGGATGATGCTGCGGAGACCACCTCGAGAGCAGAGCCTGCTGCAGCGGCCGCATATGCGCTCGAGCCCAAGGAACTAGATCTAAGGCCGCCGCCATTCATCCCAGCAATTGCAAGTACCTCCAAGCCGTCGGAGCCTTGATGCGCAAAAACGACGTCACCTGCGCCAAAATCTTCTGAACTCTTTCCGGAGGCAGAAGGACGACTCCTCTCTCCGTATCGAAGAAGGCCCCTAGGTAAGTCAACTATCTCACCGGATCCAAACGACTTTTTGCCTGGTTGACCACCCAACCGAGACCCTCGAGGAACGCTACCACACGCGCTGTGGCCCTGACAGACTCCTCTCGTGACGCCGCACGGATCAACCAGTCGTCCAGGTAAGGATGTACTTGAATTCCTTCTTTGCGGAGTGCTGCTGCCGCCACCACCATCCCCTTGGTAAAAGTGCGGGGCGCCGTCGCCAGACCAAAGGGTAACGCACGGAACTGAAAATGACCTATAGGAACTGCAAACCGAAGAAATCTTTGATGGTCTGCCCTGATAGGAATGTGCAAATAGGCCTCCGTCAAATCTATGGAGGACAGTACCTCTCCCGGACGAACTGAGCAGATAACCGATCTCAACGTCTCCATCTGAAAATGAGGGACGCGCAAACACCTGTTTACGTGTTTTAAATCCAAGATTGGTTGAAAAGAACCCTCTTTTTTGGGAACTACAAAATATATCGAGTATCGACCGAATCCGTATTGGTCGGGAGGCACCGGAACCACTGCTTGGAGCCGCAACAAACGCTGCAACGTGTCGTGGACTGCTGTCCGCTTTGCGAGAGGACCGCAAGGAGAGAAAACAAAGGCGTCCGCCAAAGGCTGGTCGAACTCGAGAGCATAGCCCTCTCTGATAATCTGTAGAACCCACTGGTCGGTAGTAATGGCAGCCCAAGCGGGGGCAAAATTCTGCAACCGCCCACCTACCGGAATCTCCCCCTGGGCCAACCTCACGTCATTGCGGCTACCTCGCTGAGGCTGGAGAAGTGCTAAAAAAGCCCCTGCTGGAACCTCGGGCTCCGCGAAAGGACTGTCCCCTCGCAACAAAACGACCTCGCTGATAAGGAGAAAAGCGAGCTCCCCGAAATCTGCGAAACTCACGTCCCTGACCTCTCTGGAACGAACCCGGCTTCGACGTTCGTGGACGGTCTTCGGGGAGACGACCCCCTTTGGAGTCTCCCAAATCTTTCACAATCTTCTCTAAAGCCTCTCCAAAGAGCAGCTTATCCTTGTAGGGAAGCTTACTAAGGCGTGCCTTGGATGAGGCATCCGCAGACCAATTCCTTAACCAGAGAAATCGCCGCGCCGCGATCACGGAAGCCATTGATTTCGTTGAAATCCGAACCAAATCATAAAAGGCATCCGCCAGATAAGACGCCGCTGACTCGAGCTTCGCTCCATCCATCGAAGGAGCAGCCTCACTCTCCTGACCTGGACTCATCTGAATCCACCGGTTAGAGGCTCTGGACACATACGCCCCACAGACGGATGCCTGAAGCGCTAGCGCACTGGAATCAAACGCTTGTTTCAAAAGCGCCTCTAACCTGCGATCTTGGATATCCTTAAGGGCTGTAGCTCCTTCCACTGGGATCGTGGTCTTTTTGGTGACTGCGGAAACCAGCGCATCTACCTTAGGCATGCATAATAACTCTTTCTCCTCCTGGGGCACGGGATACAATCGCACCAAAGCTCGAGCTCCACGCAAGGACGCTTCCAGGCAGTCCCACTCAGATTCTATCATTTGTTTAATGACTCTGTGAAAAGGAAAACATCGTTGTTCCGCCTTGAAACCCTGTAACAAGGGATCCTCTAAAGGTTCTTGCTGCACCACAGGAGGTACTAAATTAAGAGCTGCCAAAGACTGTGCAATTAAAGCCGTTAGCTCTTCCTTCCTAAAAACCCTAAAGATATTAGGATCCTCTCCGGGACCTAACTCTCCTTCCTCCAAGTCTGTTGGCCAGGACTCAAACCCGGAGTCAGATAGAAGCTCTCCTTCCTCCAGCCCTAGCGGCTCCGTAGCTAAGGTAGAGGACTGTTCCACCTTTGTATTCCTAACCTTAGCCATCGAGACCCCTTCACCAGGATCGGGCAGCACAGAGTCCTGAATCTGAGAGACCCCCCCGGGGGGAGGCAGATTTCTGAGAGGCGCCTGAGACTTTTTTATTAAATATGCATTGTGAAGCGCCAAAATAAATTCCGTGGACAGCAAAGAGTCTAAAGGCTCTGGTACCGCTGATAACTTCGGCTGCCCCTGCTCTGCCGCTGAATGGCCTCTGTGAGACTTGGCCTTGTGCTTTCCTGACAGAGTTGGCAGCGCGGGAGGAACGGACAGCCCTTCCAAGATGGCCGTCATTCCTGCTCTTTCCGTTGGGGACTGAATCTGGCCCAACTGCTCGCCTTCAGCCCTGGTCTGCCATACCGCGGTTCTGCTGCCCAACCACGGAGACCCCGGAGCTAGCGAAAGAAGCTCAAACAGAAAAAGAAAAAAACTTCCCGCGCACAGAACAAGCGACACCGCCCGCTCTCAACTAAAACCGCCGGAACTAACACTGCCACAGAAGGCAACCCCTGATAGCGCCTGTCGGTAGGTAAGAAGAGAAAAACTGAGGAAATTACCTGCGAGAAACAAGGCTGCCACCTCCGTCCCTGGCTATGCCGTTGCTAACGGCTGCAGGAGACACTAAGAACGGCCACAGGAAAAACAGTCTCTGGGGCTCCCAGAGTTGTTTCCAAAGCCCCGATCCACTGGAGAAAAAGAGAGGCTCTGCCTCGAGTCTCCGTGCCGACCTCCGGCTGACAAATACCAGAGGTACGTGCAGTGCCGTCTGTGATCAGAAATGACCAAAACGAAATTTAAAGTGCAGTTTCACCCAGCTAGGGCAAAAACCGGCACAACACTTCTGCTTTACTCTCGCATCCCTTTCCCCACTATTACTAGCAGAGAATAACAGGAAATAAAAGAAAAGAAAAGAAATAACACTTCTAGGCCTTTGTGGGGAGCTTGACATCCACACATCCAGCTCAGCTGCTGAGGACAAAAAGACTGGGTTCTGACACCAAGGGGGAGCTGGGTAACCTTGGCAACAAGAATCAGTTTTTCAGTCCTCAGCTGCTAGAGGAGGAAGATTGACTACCCTCATGTTCTGGACTGGCCCGGAGAGACGAATAGGAATGTGCCGTTAGTGCATGAATATACCAGGAAGGGGCTGCGGTAGGGACATATGGCTGCACTAGGTATGTTTCTAGTGCAATAGTATATATGTCTGTAGCACATGTGTAATCTGAAGGTGCTCTTTATGAGTGGCTTTATATTGCATGCTACCAATGCAATGTTATGGCAGGCAGTAAGCCACCAAACCCCTGCAGAGATATCATACAACAATACCTGGGTCCCTACCTACTAACAAGGCACTTAGTAAGTGGCTAGTGATGGATAGAGAGGGCTGACCCAGGAACAGGCACATCCCACTGCACAGCTCAGAACAATGGGGCAAAAAACAATGGGGTAGGGACTGTAAATCAGGGAAGCCAACACATATATAGGCACTGTGCTTCAGTCCTTTCTGGAAAAGATAGGCTACAAATGCAGCATCTGAATGAGTTGGGGAACTCGTAGGGTACAGACAGGGTATCAGGAGTGGCCACCACGTGGAACATCCCCATGAACCCCTCTTATCTTGAGGCACACAGGGTGCCCAATTATCTAAGCTGCAGTGGAAGGTTATCAGGTCTCTGGTGTGGGAGAGGGTTGGGATCCCCTCCCTTTCACTTCCTTATATATCTGACACAGTATTCTTGCTAGTGAGGAGCGCTGCCCACATGGAGGAGAAGGGGGCCCTAGAGTGGATCTGCAGGCTCAACACAGTGACCACACACATGTGGAGGATATATGGCTAGGAGACCCTGCCACCCACACCTACCACATGGGGTCCATGGTGCCCAGATGCAATCCCTTTGGCCACCACATAGGACACCCCCCCCCCCTGTCTAACCTCAAACAGGGGTTTGGGAGATTGTCTATAAAGGGCACTCATGCTCACACCATGGGAAAAACTCTGGGAATACACTACAGTACAACCTACACACCCCCAGGGAGGCAAGCAACTACAAGTAGCTCTCAGCCAGAACATACCAGCTCTTAGAAGTCCATTAGTTTGCCATGTCTGTGGAATGTCCCATCCACTAGGTAGGGGGCCAGAACACTGATCAGGAACCTCCAAACAAACAAGCCCATGTTCAGTGATAGAAATATAGGTACCTGCTCATTCCCTGGTAGGCCAAAGACACATCCTCCAATGGTCAGGGTGAGATATCATCTGCCCATGGCACTAGCATAGCACCCCAGGTGCATGTATTCACTTCTATGTGGCCCTCCATGCAGGAAAGGTGGTGGTCTGATAGCATCTATTGGTGCCAAACCTTCACTTTGCCAGTTGTTTCAACACCTTATTTGCATGCTCCTCCCTCAGCTGTATTCTGCTGTCTCCAACCCTTATTATGTGGCCAATACTGGAAGTTTTACTGAGCACAGGCTCTATCTCCGACTTCTCCTCAGCTCATAACACCAGCAACTATCCTACATCTATCCACTGCAAATGTATACTTGAACAACATACTTTCAAGAGTGCAATAGCTTTGTATACATACATGTGCCTACTCTCCCAGCAGATACACTCGTGCTGCAGGCCCTAGTTTTGTGGCTATCAGACTGCTGTGGTAGACATACCATGCTGCTTATCCAATACTGATGCCCTAGGTGAACACCTAGTTCAATTCTTGGCATTACCATCCAACATTGTCAATGATGATATATATATGGGAGGGTTCAGATTTTAAACTGCTTGCATTCACTCCTGGCCCACGTGTTGACAATTCACTAGCAAGATGGATGCAACTCTCACCTGGTCAGGAGCTCGCGATAGTTGCACCCACACTAGTGGCATCTTTGTTCCTCTAGTGTGCCATTAACATGGGGGCACCAGCCACATGCTAGCGCTACTGCCCACTCTCCACCCCAAATCCACCCTAACCCTGCCTATTCATGCACTGTGCTGGTAGCACAGCATTTCAACATGGGCGTCTTCTGGTCATGCGGTCCCAGCTACTGCATGATCAAAATGCGCATTAGCCCTGCGTTAAACCCATGGTCCAGGCTATTGTGCTTTAATAAATATGCCTCATAGTTCAATAATCTAACTGTTGAGCTACTTCTAGTGCGAACCCCCATCTTCTTTTCTCTAGGTATTTAATGATTAAACTTATTATTAGAATGGCTCTTTGTTTTGTACATATAAAAATGTGGAGACCGATATTTAACTTGGCAGGGCTAAGCGCTACAGCCCCTTAGCCCTGCCCATCCACCCCCAAACACCGGATATTCACTTCCACGGCAACGGAAGTGAATATCAGGGTCTGGTTGCGCTGCTTGGAAGCCACCGAGGCTAACCATGTAGTACTGATATTGGATGCTGCATGGTTAGCCTCGGCATCTATAAGATAGGCAAGGGTTTTCATTGCCTATCTTATAGGTGCTGAGCGCTAACCGTGCAGTTTCCAATATCAGTGCTGCACGGTTAGCGCCAGTCCCACCTCCGCTCCACCCCAGAACGCCCCCAGCTTGCCCCGATGCTAGCTGGCTAGCATCGGGGCGCGTAGGGGACTTAGTTGGGGATATTCGACGGCACTACCCATGTATGTGCCATCGAATATCCAATTAGCAGGCATTTACATGGTTAACTGGCTGTTAACCGTGTATATGCTTTTTGAATATCAGGCCCGTGGAGTATATCATGAATAAGAATGTAAAAACAGTTGCTTTCTTGACTTACTATTATGCTTGATTTCAGTATATGCCTTTTTTCTCAGAAACCTTTTCAAAGCCTCTTTCATTGGCTCATATATGATGTCTCTTTTGTCCAGGTAAGTGCAGAGACCATAAAGTTCAGAAATATCTTCAGTCAGAGGTAATCTACAAGATCCTAACCAATTCCTAATCATGTAAAAAATATAAAAATATGATGATAAAACTGAAGTGTTTATGCATCTTATAGAAATGTATACAAATTTAATAAAAACACTAATGCGGAAGTATTTCACATGACTGTACCATTACATTGTGTCCATATTCACATGAAATCTAAAGTTGACATAATATTTTTGAAATAGTCACATCCTCTTGAAATAAAAAGCACACAACTGAAATCCAGCACACATCTGAAATACACAGGGCTAATTTTATAATAATTTTTCCAGATGTAAAGCCTGCTTTATACAGAAAAAAGCTTTCTATAAAACTGGGCAACTGTATATACATGCTGTGTGTAGGAGCTCCCGGGAGCATAGTTTGGGAAAAACAGGGATGCACATTTTCTAAAAAACACAGGGTCAGTGCTACCATTAGAGCATCAGCCTTCCAAGGTACCCAATGGCTCCCCTCTCCAGGGCCTGCAATGAAGTCAATGGTTTAGAAACCACGACTCAGCACTTCCCTCAACTCGCCAGCTCACGGTTGTTGCCCTCTAATATCTGTGTCTTCCGCCCCCCTCCAATGCAGACTTCCAGGGCACGGGAGGGGGGAAGGTGTGGCATATTTTTAGACCCATGATGGCCAAATTTAAGGTACATATGTACTGGTTTCTATAAGCAGCTGGTCCATCGCACTATCCATGAACTCTACTGCAACAACTGAACTACTGTATATGGGTTTTTAAAAAACAAAAATAAAAAAATTCCTTGGGTTGCTGAGAATTAAGGCTCATGCTAACATAGCCCTGTAAAAGTCATTTCCAACAAAGCTGGAGGCCTGAAAGAGCAAGAGAAAACTTGATCCAAAAAGAAAAAACATAATAAAGGTGTTAGTCAAACAAAAATCTAAAGGGTTGAATTTCAAAAGGTTTAAGCAATTACATTTAGCAGATAGCCAGTTAAACTGAGCTGGGAAGTGAGATTTAACTGACAAAGGGTAATTTTAAAAGCCTTTTATGCTCAGAAATGACCTCCTTGACTTCTGGTGATATCATCGGACCTCATGGCCGCATAGCACTTGAGCTCCGCAGCCGAAGCCTGCAATAAAGGGGGTAAAACCCCGAAAAGCGGAAATAAAGGGGCAATCGAGAGAGGAGAAGACAGCGGCGAGTCCAGTGCACGAGAAGGCGGCAGAGCGGGCAGTGGAAATCCTCCCCTAAAGAAGCTGTACGGAGTGAGGAAGCAGATCGGAGGAGCATGCGGCCGGCTGGAAAGTGAGAGACTCAGCCGGGAAGCGCCGATCGGGGCTGCAGAGCGTGGGGCAGGTGGGGAAAAGCTAAATGTGAGTTGGAGCGTTGGAGGAACGATCGGGGGGCCTGCACCGGTGAGCAGCAGCGTGGGAACCCAAAGCGCTGTCAGATCGGGAGCAGAGAGACACCCGATCGGGAGGAGCAGTGGCAGTAGAGAGCAGAGGCCCATGGGGACGTGCAGCAGGAGCCCGTGGCAGGTGATCCGAGAGTGGAGTCTGCAATCAGGGACAGAGACTGAGGGGCAGATCACTCAAAACTGGAGGGAGAGGAATGGTCCAAAGAAGAGAAGTGTGGTACAGATTAGTGGAGCAGGGCAGAAAAGCACAGCAGTGCAGTCAGGGGTGGCCCAAGGGGGGTGCGGGGCCATGTGCAGAGACTCGGTGGGGGCCTCATTTGCATAAGGGGCCTCATTTGCATAAATATTTGCATAATGTTACCATACACTAACTTTTAGTAAACATGCCTCTTAATGAGTGTATGAATAAAGAAAGACTAAAAGACTTCTACATTACTATAATCCAGTGCCAACCGCCAGACACATTAGGAACTACTACAAACACTGCCCATTTAGAACCCATAGCAAACCCGCCGTATCCTAACAGCACTACCAGGACTCACAAAGAACCATACTCTACCTATCAAAAGGCAACACTGCAAATATTAAACCAATACATTTCAGAGAATAACAATACATGATCTACTGGGGAAAGAGAACAAGTGGCAATGTCAGATAGGAATTACATAAACAGAATACCTCAGCTCAGTTACACATGCAGAACATAGACCATCACCAAACAAGGAATCACAATTTAGAAACAGGAAGACAATAATTAAACTGGGAATCCCAAAAGCCAAACTTGGAATGTATAACACTGTAGAAATAAAACTATACATTAATTTGCTCTTGTACTAAACAAAGCACAGACGTTAATGATGCACATTTCCCAGAGCTGACAAATTCCAATTAATAAATTCAAAATAAAGAGATATTATTTTACCTTTTGTGCATTTTTTTTCAGCTGCAATTGCTCCAGTCACTTTCTTCTGGTTTCTTTGTGTCTTCCGCTAACTCTCCATCGTCTGCTGTCCATTTGTCTTTTCTTCTCTCTTCTAGTTTTTTTCCATTCTCTCTCTACATCTGCTTTAACATACTAATCTTTCTCCTTTTGCTCTTTCCTCATTCCTATTTCATCTACTCAAATTTTACCCCTCCATTCTCAATCCCCACTTACTCTCCCAATATCCGGCCAATTGTAGATTTGTCTTCCCTCCCACACAAAATATTTTTTCCCTCTCCATTTCACTCTCCCAGCTCCATCCCATTCTAATCCTACCCCAACATCAGCTCCATTCTAGTTCCAGTCCCACCCAGCATCCGCTCCCTTCTAGTCCCCGCATCAGCCCATTTCCAGTCCTAGCCCCCCATAAGCCCATTTCCAGTCCTATCCTAGACCCACCATCAGCCTATTTCCAGTCCTAGCTCCCCCATCTATTTCCAGTCCCATCCGAGTCCCTCCATCAGCTCATTTCCAATCCCAGCCCCCCATGAGCCCATCAGCCCATGTCAAATCCTACTCCCCTCCACTCAGTCCATTTCCAATCCAAGCCCCCCATGAGCCTACTTCCAGTTCTAGCCCCTTCATGAGTCCATTTCAATCCAAACCCCCACCACAGCCCATTTCCAATATTAGCACCCCCCCAACAGCCAATTTCCAGTCCTATTCTAGCCCCTCCATCAGCCCATTTCAAGTCCTAGCCCCCCGCCAATTCACCCATTTCCAGTCCTAGCTTCCTCCCCCTCACAACCCATTTCCATTCCAAGCCACCGTCCCCATCAGCTATTTGCAGTTCAAGCCCTCCTTCCACTCAGCCCATTTCCAGTCCTAGCAACCCCCCCAGCCCATTAACAGTCTTAGCCCCCCCCAGCCCATTACCAGTCCTAACCCCCCATCAGCCCATTTTCAGTCCTAGCCCCCCCATCAGCCCATTACGTCCTAACCCCCCCCCCCCCCCATAGCCACTGGTACCAGTCCTAAATCCCCTTCCCCCCTATCATCCCAAGTTTAAAAAAAAAACAAAACCAAAAAAAACCCAGCTGCTTCTGCCGCGGCAGCATCAAGAGTGCCGCCGCGGGGCCCCCCTCCTGCCTGGCAGAGCCGCTCAGTCCCTGCATCGTAGGCTAGCATCATCCCCGAACGCGGGCTTCTTTTCAGAGCCGTGAGAGTTTCCTTTCTCGCGGCTCTGTTAATCCCGCCGGGGCTGATGGGATTTCCCATCAGCCCCGGCAGGATTAACAGAGCTGCGAGAAACTCTCGCGGCTCTGAAAAGAAGCCCGCGTTCGGGGATGAAGCTAGCCTACGATGCAGGGACTGGGCGGCTCTGCCGGGCAGGGGGGAGGCTCTGCCGGGCAGGAGGGGGGGCCCCGCGGCGGCACTCTTGATGCTGCCGCGGCAGAAGTAGCTTGGTTTTTTTGTTTTTGTTTTAAATTTGGGATGAAGAATGTTTTTTGCGCGGGGCCCCCTGAAACGCGGGGCCCTGTGCAAAAAACATTCTTGCTCAATGGACGGGCCGGCCCTGAGTGCAGTGCAACAAAGACCAGTGCAACGAAGTGCAGGGGGGCTAAAAAAGTAAGCGCATCCTGGCCACAAGAGGGAGTCATCTGACAGCCCAGGTTGAATTCACACAGACCGGGGGAACAGACATAGAGTATTGCAGCAGAGACTATAACCGTCTAGGCTATTGACGAGAACAAATGGATAAAACAAAAAGCGGGCTATCAGCCAAAAGAAAACTGGAGGAATTTAGATCATCTTATGCATCCTCACGAGGAGGGAAAGAGGGGGAGAAGGAAGGCAAATGGGCAGTTGAGTGTGAGCACGAGCTGAAAGAGGAGACAGAGGCTGTGGGGAGCCCCGAAGTTGCTGAGATGATCAAGCAATGGCTAATAGAATTGAAGGAGGAGCTCAAGGTAGAAATTAGCAGGGTCAAAACTGAGTTGAAAGAGACCCTACAATCTTTGAGATAAGATCTGGTGGAGCTGGGAGCTCGGGTAGAAGATGCAGAGACTCAGGCGGAACAACAGGGAGAACTACTGGACGCTCTACAAAAAGGATGGGAGGAAGTTAAGCAGGGTCACGAGGAATTGAAAATGAAAGCGGAGGACTTCGAAGACCACTCCAGAAGATGTAATATCAGGGTCCGAGGGGTTCCCAAGGACCCCAAATACAAGAACTGTGAGGAGGTGATTACTAAAGTGTTTGGATCCCTGTTGCAAAAAGCAGATTCAGAGGAGGGAGAAGGTGGAGAGTCTCTGCAAGTTGAATGAGCTCATAGAGGATTGGGGCCTATAAGGGATAATAGGCCCTGAGACATTGTGGTGTGTCTGAGCTCTTTCAAAACTAAAGAGCGTATTCTGAGGGCGGCCAGAAACTTAAGACAGTTCAAATGGGAGGAGCACGATTTGGAATTGTTTCAAGATCTATCCAGAGGCACGTTACAACGCAGGAGGGAAATGAAGGAGGTGACAGCATTCTTGCAGAGAGAAGCTTTGCGATATAAGTGGTTGTATCCCTTTGGCCTCCTCCTTACAGTGAAAGGAATGTCAAGACAGGTGACGACCAGCAAGGAAGCCTGGAGGGCGTTAAAAGATTTGGGATTAAAGAATTTGCTGGATGGAGTAGAGGGACAAACCAAAATCAACACTACTCTGCCTTCTACATCGAGGGCAGACAGCTTGAGGTGGCAGAGAACACCAGCAGAGGGAAGGAGGTTGGTGAGAGTCACCCAAGGCAGTCGAGGAGGGAGAGTGGCGGTGAAGAGCACTGGCTGATGTGGAAGATCCTGGTGAGCAGTATCCAAGAAGAAAACATGTTGGGTCTGAGTTGCTGGAAGTTGATGTTATTGTGATATTTCACAAATTTTTCAAGTGATGTGCAGGGGGTGGATGTTTAGGGATAGGGAGGAAGTGATGGTAAGGGATTAGGGTGCAAGATGGGGGAGGGGGGAGGAGGTAGGGTAGGAGACGGTGAAGGGCAGAAGGGGAGGGGGAGCGAGAAGAGGGAGGGAATGGGGAAGGAGAGTAGGGATGGGGGAGGGGAGGGGAAGGGGACAAGGGAACTGGGGGGGGGTCAGTTTAGGAGAGGGAGGGGGAAGGGAGGAGATATAGAGGGGGGTCAAAGGCTAAGGGAGAATGGGGGAGGGAAACTTTGAAGGTGAGTTGATAATAGTATCACTAAATGTAAAAGGGCTTAATTCGCCATTTAAGACAAAAACTGTATAAAGAACTAACACACCAAAAGGCAGCGGTAGTGCTTATACAAGAAACGCACTTGACAAGAGCGACAGAATACCTGGTGAAACCCAGGGGATATGGAGTTTGTGTACATGCTTCTAACACTGTGGAAAAGAAAAAAGGCGGGGTGGCTATTTTGAGTGATACCAAGTTGAAGATGTTATTGCATACGGTGGTAAGGGATAAAGAGGGGAGGTATGTGTTAATGTGGATCAAAGTGGGAACTGCATGGTATTGTATAATAAATGTATATGCACCAACAGGAGCACAAAGTGAATTCTGGACAAAACTGAATGAGGAGGTAGGGAAATTGGGGGAGGGGAAATTAATATGTGGAGGAGATTTTAATTTAACTTGGAGCCCCGCAAGGGACGCCACCGGGAAAAGAGAGGGTAAGAAGGCGGATAGGCGTAGGTATCATAGTTTTGTTACACAAAATTGTTTGATTGATGCTTGGAGATTCCACCATCCAGGGAAGTGGCAATTTTCGTACTTCTCACCAGTACATAGCTCATACTCTAGAATAGATGCTATTTGGGTTTCAAGAGAGATGGGGGGAAGGATTAAAGGGGCGGATATGGATTCGATTACTTGGTCAGATCATGCGTCAGTGCAGGTTAGATTGGCACTGGAGGAGGAGGGGAAAGGTAAACAGTTCTGGAGACTTAATGAATCCTTATTAGAGGATGAGAAGGTAAGAGAGGAAATAGAGCGGGAAACCAGGGAATATTTTAAATGGAATGACAATGGGGAGATAGCATGGGGAGGGGTATGGGATGGGTATAAGGCTGTGGTGAGAGGAGTACTAATCAAATGGGGGGGGCGTGAAAAAAGAAGGCAAGGGAGGGGAGAGAGAAGGAATTGAGAGCAAAATTGTTGGAGCTGGAAGAGTTAGATGTGCAAGTTCAGTCAGAGGCCTATAGAGGTCAGGTGCTCGCAGTGAGAGCACAATTAAATGAAATGCAGGCCGCTAAGATAAGATACCAAATGCAGCTTTTGAGACAGGACTTCTTTGAGGGAGGAAATAAGGCGGGGAGATACCTGGCGCAGAAATTGAAGCAAAGGAAATTGCGCTCTCACATACTGAAAATCCAGAATGTGGGAGGGGGGCTGGTATACAAGGATAGGGAGATTAGGGGAGGATATTATCAGGGGTTGTATAAAGCAAGGGACTCTCCACAGGGGGAGAGAATTCAGAGTTATCTTAATTCATTGAGGTTGTCGAAACTGGATGAGGGGGAGCAACAAGAGTTAAATAAGGCAATACGAGCAGAAGAGGTGCAGAGAGCAATCAAACAACTAAAGGTAGAAAAGGCTCTGGGGTTAGATGGGCTTACAGCGCGATTCTATAGGCGCTTTGGAGAGATATTAACAGAACCGCTTGTGCGGCTCTTCAATTTGCCAAGGGAGGGAGGGGCTAATTAGCGGACACTATGGGGTGGGCGGTAATAACCATAATACATAAGGAGGAGAAGGACCCACAAGAGTGTTCCTCTTGCCGTCCTATCTCGCTGCTCAATCTTGACGCCAAATTACTAGCTAAAATATTAGCTACGCGACTAAACAAATTGATAGGGAAGTTGATATACCATGATCAAGTGGGATTTATTCCAGGGAGACAAGTAGCTGATAATATAAGGAAGATCTTGAATATGATTTGGTCAACGGAACAGCAGAGGGAAGAGGCATTATTACTGTCTCTTGATGCAGAAAAAGCTTTTGACCAGGTGTCATGGGCCATTTCTCTTTCAGGTAATGGAACGAATGGGTTTGGGGGCTGAATTCATAAACTGGGTAAAAGCGCTATATCAAACCCGAAGGCTTGTATTAGGGTAAACGGTGGATATTCTGAGTTCTTTGATCAGGGGAGAGGGACTAGACAGGGTTACCAACTGTCGCCGCTGCTTTTCGCTATTTCCCTGGAACCGTTTGCGGAGCGGGTGCGGGAGAGGGTCGATGTATGGGGAATAAAAGAGGGGCGGGGAGAATACAAAATATCGTTATTTGCCGATGATATAATCTTGAGCGTGGTCAAGCCTCATTTGTCTTTCCCAACTTTAATGTGGGAGTTAGAAGAATTTGGCAAACTATTGGGCTTCACTATCAATTGGACCAAGTCAGAAATTCTAAATTTAACAGTACACGGGGACACAAAGAGAACACTACAAGAGAAATACCCATTTAAGTGGGCGAACGTCAGTATTAGATATCTGGGAATCCACATCAGTAATAGGATAGAAGCACTATATAAGCTGAACTATCAAAAGTTATTTGGGCAGGTGGAGAGCTTATTAGATGGGTGGGGGCGGGGATACCTCTCATGGTTAGGAAGGATTGCCACAATAAAGATGATGCTCTTGCCACGATTTCTATTCCTGTTCCAGACGCTACCAATAAAGGTTCCATCAAGCAAGCTAAAACAGTTACAATGACTCGTTAATCAGTTCATCTGGCATAATAAAGAGGGCGAGAGTAGCTAGGATCATAATGCAAAGAGCAAAAGGAGAGGGAGGGTTGGGGGTACCTAATTTTAGGAAATATTATGAGGCAGCGCAACTGAAAACAATATATAAGTGACACCGAGGAACACAGAAACAGTGGGTCCAAATGGAAGAAGATGCAACAAGGGGAGAGAGCCTGGTACAAATAGTGTGGAGGGGGAGTAATATTTCAGAACATGTACGCCAAAATCCCTTAATAGCGCATAGTTTGTTAGTGTGGAAACAAAACAGAAAACGATTAGTGCAGGACAAACGATACACTCAGGGCATGACACTGGTGGCTTGTTTTGAGAAGGGACAGGGACCAGAGATACATATTCTGCGCAGATGGGCACAGGCGGGGTTAACCCACATTTTTCAAATAGTGAATAAGGAGGGCGTTCTAGAGTTTGAGGGCATTAAGGACTTATATAGATTGCAGGACAGTGATTATTATGCATACTTACAATTGAGCCATTTTGTGAGACAACAGAAGGTGTGGAAGGATCTCTGGGAGAATAGGGGGTGGTTTGAGGCGCTCAGCACTGGGACCATGGAGCAAAAAAGAGTTTTGTCCAGGATTTACAAAGGCTTAATGAAGGGAGGGGAGGGTAAATTGGGGTATATGTTAAAGTGGGAAGAAGATTTGGGGGTGTGCTGGAACGACGAGGTATGGGACAAGATAATACAGACGGTGGCAAGTATTTCTATTGCCACACAGGTAAAAGAAAATGCATATAAAGTATTGTTCCGATAGTATTGGATGCCAGTACATAACAGGAGGGCTGGAAGGGGAGCTACTGACCAATGTTGGAGGGGATGTCATGAGAGAGGGGATTGGTTGCGTATGTGGTGGAAGTGTGAGTGCATACAAGCTTACTGGAAGGAGATTTTAGATTTCATTTACAGTATAACATGACAGGATATCGATTGCAAAGAACACCAGCGATCTGCTTACTACATCAAATAGAGGAGGACATTCCAAAAAGGGTATGTGGAGTGCTGCATCATTGTGTTGTAGCAGCCCGCTGTGAGATAGCACAGCATTGGGTGGGGTCAAGCGTGCCACAAGAGGCAGGATTTGTTAGAAGGATATCAGAAATGGGTTTGATGCACCAATTGACGGAGATGAAGAGGGGGAAAGGGGGGGGGAAGGTGCGGAACAATGGCAGAGAGTGGGTAAGTGGTTGGAATCCTGGAAGGCGGAGAGAGGGGGAAGACAGCGGACAGCCACAAGCGATTAGGAAGGTTGCATGGTGATTGGCTGAAAAGTGCGGTGATACTGCTAAGGAATTGGTGGAGCGGAAGAAGAATGAATGATTACAATGCGAGAGGGGGAGGTGAGGGGGGAAGGGGGGAGGGTGAAGGGTTGGAGTAGGAGGGGCATGGGATGAGATAGGGTAGTAAATGTAAAAGATATGGAAGTTGTACAAAGTTGGTAACGCAGAAATCTGTAACTTCTGTGAAATGGTTAATAAAAATTTAAAATGAAAAAAAAATGAAGAGCGAGAGGGGGGAGGGGTGGGGTAGAGGGGGAGGGGATGCTACAAGGAGGGGTATAATGGAGGGGATACAGCATAAAGACAGAATATACATGTTAGCATATGAAAGTGTTATGGAAAATGTATAAAGTTGTGAATGTAGAGAATTGCAACCTCTATTTAACTGGTTAATAACAATTTAAGGTGTGTGTGGGGGGAAACAATATAGTTAAAGGATATTAAAAAAAAACCTGGAGGGAGATAAAAGGCTGTTTGATTCTAATAGAGATGTGTAACACGTACAATGTTGGCTTTGCGATTGTTTGTATTACTTCCTGAAATAATCAATAAACAACTTAAATGGAAAAAAAAGAAATGACCTCCTTTAAAAATCATGCAAATAGTAGTATATGCAAGTAAAAGTATATACATACAATATGTACGCATATTAATTGACCTGAACTGAGCAAAGGCATTCCTGGGGGGTGGGGAAGGGTTTAATGTTTATGGATACATCATAAAATACATGTGTATTGTGGCGCCGCTCCTACTAGGCGGTTGCCTAGTGAAGGCAGCGGGCCATCACATATCTTATATTTTTACTTGAACTCCAGGGTTCAGGTCTCTGGAGGTGTAGTTGTGTGTAAAAACAGTCCAAGTGGTTTTCAGGCCAACACAGGAAAAAGTTATTCAATTTTATCGTTTTACAGTCAGGCTTTGCAAACAGACCTTTTGCAGAAAATCTTGAACACCATAACAGAAAAATGATATTTTCTCCAAATCAAAACTTTGTCACCAAACTGTATTCCAGCAGTGCTATAAACAAACTGTTTCTTCCAGCAGCTTAACAGAAGAACTTCTTTTCCCAAAAACAAACACAGTTGAAAGTAATGGCAATTAGCAGAGTCCAGCAAACTCACAGCTTCCTTCACCGGCTTAAAGTTTTAGCTACCGGACATCTTCTGCTTGTCAGCACAAAGTACTAGAAAATTGCTGCATTAAAACATTCACTTCAACACAGGTATTGTTGGTGCTTTAACTTTGAGAGTTCTTTCTCTGTATACTAAGCTTCCTGTATAAAAATCAGGATAAACGGTTTTCTGGATTTCCCTCTCAGTTAAACCGTTAGGCTTTCCTTAATCTGAAGTCATGCAGAAAGAGCATTCCATCAAAGAGTCTGTGGAATCCGGTTCCTCTCCACCAGGGTCTATTTTCATGCCTTCCTCCTCTGCATTACATGTCACTGGGTTTAAAACAGGCTCAGGAATTTCAAGTTTAACTTCTTTTAAAAGTCTGAACAGTCTTTCCCACTGAGCTTTCCTTCCCCCTTCTGGGTTTGTAGTATAGCTATGAGACTTCTTCCCCTTTAATAAACCCTTTAAAGGCTTTGTCTCTCTCAGCTTATCTTTAGGAACATTCTTCCTGGCAGGCTTTCTACAAGATATAGTTTCTTCCTCAGAATCTTGTAAGCTTATCTCTGAGTCTGGGTTATATTCCTTAACCCCCACAGACTTTTCCCTCCTACCTCTGAGCTTGGCTGTGAACTTCCTACAGCATGGGCTTTTCCAGGAAGTAGCGTCATCTGAATCAGAGCTGCCTTGGGAATCACTGCAGTGTCTGTTTCCAGACCCTCTAGGCTTTCCAGCACTGAAGATTTGTTCCTCTTCAGTCTGGTCTGAGACTTCTTGCTCTAGCTTACTTACAGCCAGCCTTCTCACTTCCTCTCTCCTGGAAGGAGTGTGATTAGCCCTGGTTCTGGCTCCTTCACAACTGCTGTCTCTGAAGCTGTTCCCGTGTCTCCAACTGGATCTGTTGCCTGAACTGCACCTGCTGCCTTGTGTTCCCTTTCCGTTTCTGTTCCTGCTTGAACTCTCTCTGAAGTCTTCACCTCGAGTTCTGCTTTCACTTCCTCCTTTGCTCTGTGTTCGTGTGAGCTTAAATGTATGAAAGTGACGTCCCTCTCCTGGCCCCACCCACAGGTGTTTCCTATCTCTATCTGGGTGTGGTCTGAGCCTGGCTTTTGAAGTGTGGTTCTTTCCACTACCTTCATTCTGGAACGTGTGTTTTGGTGAGCCCTTCCCCCACACAGAAGAAAAGGTTTCATTTTTTTTCTGTTTTCCATGGCTGTGCTGCACTCTCCTTACCACAGTATGTACATAAAATAAGTAGAGAAATTTGTGCATATTAAATAAGAGGTAGTTACTCAACTGTAAAGTGTAATTACTCACCTTTAACAGGTGATCTCCAGGAACAGCAGGAATCAGTCTTCACATATGGGTGACATCAGTACCAACGGAACCCGCATGGGCACGCTCTCCAGCATCCAATAGGAAAGCCTTTGGGAACAGTCCACTGCGCCTGCACATCTGCCTTCCCGCCTTTACAACTCCTCTCCTCAGTTAAGTTTGTAGCTGAGCATTAGAGGAAATAATAAAAATACCCTACAACTCTTATGGGAGGAGAGCGGGTTCTGCAGACTGATTCCTGCTGTTCCCGGAGATCAAATGTTAGAGGTGAAAAACTACCCTATCTCCAGGAACAAGCAGGAATGCAGTCTTCACATATCAGACTCACTAGTTCCCATATATCAGACTGTAAGAGGGAGAGTAGCGTTATGCCTGAGGCTAAAGCATAGAGCTGAAGAATGCAGACACAATGTGGCCTAGTGGACTCGATTTCAATCTGCTATACCACCTCTAATGGAAGTTGGTCTCTTGCAGAAGTCTGAGATGAAGGATAGGAGTTGAATTTAAGTCCCCAAAAAGGGGCTGGAGTACAGCTTGGCCAAAGACAGCGTCCTGACGGGAGTCCCTATCCAGACATTAATGTGCAGCGAAGGTATGAATGGAGGATCAGGTAGCTTCCCAACAGATCTCATCAATGGATACTGAACAGAGGTTGGCAAATGAGGTTTCCATGGCGCGCACATTATGAGTGGTGACATGATCCTCCAGGGAGAGTCCCGCTTGTTCATAAGCAAAAGAGATACAATTTGCCATCCATTTGGACAGAGTCCACTTTGTCACTGGTCGACCAAGGTGACTTAAATCAAAGGAAATTTAGAGGATTTCCTATGAACTTTAGTTCTATCTAAGTAGTAAGCCAGCGCTTGCTTGCATCTAAGGGGTGTAGCGCAGCTTCCGCTCAAGATGCTTGTGGTCTCGGGGAGATCGGTAAGATTACCAACTGGTTCAGGTGGAAGGAGGAGATCACCTTCAAAAGAAAGTGTGGATGGGTACAGAGGACCACCTTGTCATAGTGGAACTGAGTATATGGCAGATCCACCATCAGAGCCTGCAGTTCACTGATGCGGTGAGCTGATGTGACAGTTATGAGGCAGATGACCTTCCAACAGAGAAATGTCAGAGAAGCGCTCACTAAAGGCTTGAAGGGAGGCTTTAGGAGTTGAGCTAGAACCACGCTGAGGTCCCAAGCTGCCAGAGGTGGCTTGATGGGTGGCTTGGGCAGCAGGAGGATGTAGTAAAAGCTGTTAGTGTAGCTGGGTTTAAAAAAGGTTTTGACAAATTCCTGGAGGAAAGATCCATAAACCGTTATTAAAAGGGACCCAGGATATCACTGCTTGACCCAATACAAGCATTGTGGAACCTGTGTCTTTAGGGGAAACTGCTAGGTACTGTGATGGCGAAGATGGACAGATCCCCATGGAAATAGAGAAAATACAGGCAATTTCCCCTAGGCAGAGGGAAAAAGAAAAAAAGGCTCACTTTAAAACTGCAACTAGGCTTGAAAAAAAGAGTCTGTCAGAACTTGTTGATCAGAAGCCACGCCCCAGCTCCATAGTGACTAAGGGTGGTGATGCAGCACAGCTGGGGGCGGGGTGGAAAGAGAGCAGCAAGTCACATGCTTATAAGCCTGAGAGGGCAGAGACAGATAGAGCTAGGGGTTCAGCTTCAAGTTCAGCCTGGAGATCAGGTGCAGAAGCAGGATCAGGATTGCAGAGAGTGCAAGGAGCTGACAGAACTGCAAGCTTCCCAGGAGAGGAAGGGAGACTAGCCCAAGTCTCAGGACAAGAAAGGAAGAGAGCTAACCTTATTACAGAGGAGGAGTCTGGAAGGAAGCCTTACTCAAGGCAGGAGGTGTATTCCTGTAGGAGGAGGGGAGATGATCAGGCTGCAGTTAACCTGAAACAGCATGACCTCAGAAAGAGCAGGGAGCCACTGCTGAGAAGACGTCACAAAGGTAACGCGGATAGTGTTAACAGCCTAAAGTCTCAGGAAGACTTCCTAGCCAGCCAGCTCTCAATATTGAACCAGGAGCCAGCTTATAGAAAATCCTTTAATAAGGAAGGAGTAAATGTTTTAGAACTGGTGCAGCGTTTGCTACAGAACCAGGAAGTGATTAGCAGGGAGAAGTACTCTGTTCCCCGAGAAGAAGCACAGCTGCTTGGTAATGAGGACACAGAACTCTCCAGTTCAGATTGTGAATCCATGGAGCTTGGGGAAGGCATTCCATTAAGTGACCCGGAGGAATTAATGGAGTGTGAATTGTCCCAGGTAGTCAAATGAGAAGCTATCCTTACATGTGCTGAAGAAAGGTACAATTTATTTGACTTGCCTAAGCTTTTACAGAGCCTAGAAGTTTTAATCAGTATGTTTGCTATGGTGAATGAGACACGAGTATGACTACTCTTTGAAGTCTCATATGGTCTGATTAAAACCAGGGGCAGCTCTGGAATTGAGAAGAGAAAAGTTACCTTCTAGGAAGAGTTTTTGGTTTGCATTGAAGATTTCAATGGACATTTCTGTTTTGAGCATTTTTGGAAAAAAGCCTTATGTTTAAAGAGAAGGTTTTATGTTGCTGAAGTAAGCAAGCTTTGTTTTCTTACCTTGAATTCCTTGTGTACAAAAATACCCGTGTTATGCCAAGCTTCTTTTATGAAGTTCTCGATGCCAAGGGAGGCTTAAATAAAAATATTCCTGTTTTGCTTTCAATCTCGGCTCAAGCTTTTTGCTACACAACTACACGTGCTCTGAACTACGACTCCCAGAAGCCCTTGCTTTGGGAAGTCCTATTGAAAGTAACAACTGCTCCCCCTTTCTCTCGTCAGGCAGCCGCCTAGGCGGAGAAGGGGGCGCGACAGGTGGCGTAGTATTAAGGATCAAGCCTTGGTCACGTGGTCTTAAACTTTGAGTTACAAAAGTTACAAGGAAGAAGAAAGAAGAAAGGAAAAAAGAAAAGAGAAAATTTTTTTTTTTCTGGAGCTCTGAAGCAAGCTGCTGCGGGAGAAGGTGGGATCAACAGCTGAGGATCGGGTGGAGCAGTTCCTGACGCCGTTCCTGCTGCTTGACAGGCCTGAGTCTACACCGGCATAAGGTAACAGGTATTCATAAGGGTTACATAAGGATACCAGAGCCGGGTGGGACCGCAGCAGTGCAGCAGGGTCAGAGGAGAGAGGGCCTATTCTCTGAGAGGCCGCGCTTGGTGTTTTTTCTGTGTTCTCTCATTGCAGATAATACTCAGCATGGATCAGACGGCGCTGCTACGCTGCATCGCAGACCAGTTTCAGCGACAACAAGATATGTCGGCAAAGACACTGGACCAGATAGCAGGACTGCTACAAACACAACAGAAACCACTGTTGGAAAAGCTGGATGGATGGCTGGGCCTGCAGAGACCGGCAGAGGAAGCATCAAGGACAGTACCAGGACATATGGGTGATATTCCAGGAATAAGCATGTATGGTACTGGATCTTTTGCTTTTGGACAATTGACCAAAGACGATAATGTAGATGATTTCCTTGCTGCATTTGAAAGGGTTGCTGTATTGTCCAGGTGGGATAAAAAGCAGTGGGCTATACACCTAGCCGCTTCATTAACAGGGGAAGCGCTAGCGGCGTATAGAGCCATGCCTGTAGAGTTGGCTACAGATTATGAGGAGGTACAAAAGGCGATAAGAGACCGTGTAGGGCTAAGTCCCGTGGTCTATCGCCGCCTTCTAAGAAGCGCCAGGTTAAAGCCCGGTGAAACACTGCGTGTGCTATGGCAGCGAATAAAAGGCTTAGCAGTCAAATGGCTAATGCCTGAGACACAGACGAAAGAGTCTTTATTAGATAAGATTATATTGGAGCAGTTCATGGAGGCGGTTCCGCCAGAAATGAGGTCCTTCCTGATCTTGCAAGACTGCAGGACCACAGAGGCAGCGACCGCACTGGCCGAGCGCTACCTGGAGGCCAGTGTGGTGAGCCAAGTGAAAGTAGGTGGTCTGTCATCCGCAGTCAAGGTGGCATCAGGAAGGAAGAAAAAGAATGTATGGAAGGAAGGTGTGCAAACAATGTCATTGGCTAAACAGGATTATCTGAGCAGGAAATGTTATGCATGTGGTGAGGAAGGCCATATAAAGAGAAACTGCAAGGCTAGGACAGCACTGATGACTTCCCGCTCTGAGGAGAGTGGAGAAGGTTTCCTCCTTGAGGTAGAGGTCTAGGGTGTTCCGGTGGAGGCTTTGTTGGACTCCAGAGCGGACCAGTCCATGATTTCAAGGAAATTGTGGAAAGTAATATCATCTCGGATTGGTCCGACTCTCGAGCCTCAAGAAAGATCCATTAAAATAAAGTGTATTCATGGTGCAGCCTCAACGTACCCCATATATAAAGTATATGTAAAAGGCTTAGGGATTAAGTGCCAGATACCCGTTGCAGTAGTCCCCAGACTCCCACAAGCACTAGTTCTGGGAAGAGATTGGCCCCAGTTCAGGCGAGGGATGGCAGAAGGTCTTCAGGGTAAGACACATAAAGCATCCATGCTAGCGCCACCTAGAGCCAAGACAGAGAGCTCATCAGGGGATTCACCTCATTCGGAGGGTGGGAGAGTACCCCGGGTAAAGGAGCGTGAGGGAAAGCAAGTCCCACCTATACGTATAGGGAGCACTAAGGCCAAGCCAGTTCCTCAGCCATTATTTGGAACCCAGCAGCGATAGGCAAAAGGAGAGGTAGCTAGGAAGGAGGACACCCCTAAGAAATGTCCATTCATTCTTAGATTTTGTCGTACTACCCCCAATGCCAAAGTTCCTAAACGGGCTACCCAGATGGCAGCTGGATTTGACCTATGTAGTGCCGAGGAGACAGTTGTTCCCCATCAGGGAAAAGCCCTGATAGAAACAGGTATACAAGTGCAGATACCCCCAGGTTGTTATGGGTGTATTGCACCCCGTTCAGGCATAGCCTGGAAAAACTTTATAGACGTAGGCGCCGGCGTAATCGATCCGGATTACCGAGGGACGATTAAAGTCCTGCTCTTTAACTTTGCCAAAGAGGACTTTAGGGTAAATATAGGGGATCGCATTGCCCAGATGATTTGTGAGAGGGTGGGTTTTCCGGCTGTGGAGGAGGCAACGGAATTGACTCCTACCACCAGGGGGACCGGAGGTTTTGGATCCACCGGTAAGGAAGCGGTGAAAGGGTTAGCTGCTAGTTGTGAAGTGACCGAGGAGGAGGATCTAGGCCCGCAATTACCAGATTGCAAGGCAGATCCAGTTCCCAGGTTAGGGGAGGAACTTTCCTGGTCCCAGCAGCAGGAAGTTTTAGGGTTATTAAGAAAATATCCTGATGTTTTAACTCCTATTCCAGGTGAGACAAGACTCGTGGCTCACGAGATTGTTACCCTTCCAGGGGAGATAGTACGCCAGAGACCCTACCGGCTACCGGAAGCGAAACGACAAGAGGTAGTTTCCCAAGTGCAGGACATGATTAAGATGGGGATAATAGAAGAGTCCCATAGTCCCTGGAACAGTCCTATCGTGCTGGTACCCAAGCCAGACGGAACAATGCGGTTCTGCATCGATTTCCGTAAGGTGAACGCCATCTCCCGGTTTGACGCCTATCCCATGCCCAGGATAGAAGAGTTGTTAGATAAGTTAGGCCAGGCGTCTTATCTGACTACCCTTGATATGACTAAGGGGTATTGGCAGATTCCCCTCACCCGGGAATCTCGCCCAAAGACCGCATTCAGTACCCCCATTGGTTTGTACCAGTTTCGTCGCATGCCTTTTGGATTGCATGGGGCAGCTGCGACTTGCCAGCGATTAGTTGATGTCATCCTTCGTCCTCATCAACAATACGCGACCGCGTATATGGACGACATAGTGATCCATAGCTCTCGCTGGGACGAGCACTTAGCACGCATTGATGCGGTTTTAAAAGCCTTGCGTGGTGCAGGTATTACTTTAAACCCAGCCAAGTGTAAATTTGGAGGGAAACAAGTAAAGTATTTAGGACATTTGGTAGGGCAGGGCACAGTAAAACCCCTGATAGAAAAGGTAGAAGCGGTTAGGACATTTCCTAGGCCATTGACAAAGAGGCAATTCCGTGGGTTCCTGGGTTTAATCGGCTATTACCGCCGGTTTATTCCCCATTTCGCCACCAAGAGTGCTGCCTTAACAGAGCGGCTAAAGAAAAATGCACCTAACCAGGTCAAATGGTCAGTGGAAGCAGAGCAGGCTTTTTCTAGTCTGAAGGAAGAGCTATGTCAGGCACCCATATTAAGAGGGGTGGACTTTAGTAAGTCCTTTATTGTACAGACAGACGCCTCGGACACAGGGTTAGGCGCTGTCTTGTCCCAAAAATTTGAAGGAGAGGAATATCCGATTATGTTCCTCAGCAGAAAATTGACACCACCAGAGAGGAAATATTCAGTAGTGGAAAGGGAATGTCTGGCCATAAGGTGGGCGGTGGATGCCTTGCGTTTTTATCTGACAGGTCGCAAGTTCTTACTAATAACGGATCATGCTCCGTTACGCTGGCTAAATCAGATGAAGGATCATAATCCCCGTCTTACACATTGGTACATGGCCTTACAGGCGTACGACTTCCACATAGAGCATAGGGCTGGGAAGCTACACACCAACGCTGATGCACTATCCCGTATTACGTGCTGTGCTGAAGAAAAAACGCCAGCCCGTAATATCTTAAGTGGGGGGATATGTGATGGCGAAGATGGACAGATCCCCATGGAAATAGTGAAAATACAGGCAATTTCCCCTAGGCAGAGGGAAAAAGAAAAAAAGGCTCACTTTAAAACTGCAGCTAGGCTTGAAAAAAAGAGTCTGTCAGAACTTGTTGATCAGAAGCCACGCCCCAGCTCCATAGTGACTAAGGGTGGTGATGCAGCACAGCTGGGGGCGGGGTGGAAAGAGAGCAGCAAGTCACATGCTTATAAGCCTGAGAGGGCAGAGACAGATAGAGCTAGGAGTTCAGCTTCAAGTTCAGCCTGGAGATCAGGTGCAGAAGCAGGATCAGGATTGCAGAGAGTGCAAGGAGCCGACAGAACTGCAAGCTTCCCAGGAGAGGAAGGGAGACTAGCCCAAGTCTCAGGACAAGAAAGGAAGAGAGCTAACCTTATTACAGAGGAGGAGTCTGGAAGGAAGCCTTACTCAAGGCAGGAGGTGTATTCCTGTAGGAGGAGGGGAGATGATCAGGCTGCAGTTAACCTGAAACAGCATGACCTCAGAAAGAGCAGGGAGCCACTGCTGAGAAGACGTCACAAAGGTAACGCGGATAGTGTTAACAGCCTAAAGTCTCAGGAAGACTTCCTAGCCAGCCAGCTCTCAATATTGAACCAGGAGCCAGCTTATAGAAAATCCTTTAATAAGGAAGGAGTAAATGTTTTAGAACTGGTGCAGCGTTTGCTACAGAACCAGGAAGTGATTAGCAGGGAGAAGTACTCTGTTCCCCGAGAAGAAGCACAGCTGCTTGGTAATGAGGACACAGAACTCTCCAGTTCAGATTGTGAATCCATGGAGCTTGGGGAAGGCATTCCATTAAGTGACCCGGAGGAATTAATGGAGTGTGAATTGTCCCAGGTAGTCAAATGAGAAGCTATCCTTACATGTGCTGAAGAAAGGTACAATTTATTTGACTTGCCTAAGCTTTTACAGAGCCTAGAAGTTTTAATCAGTATGTTTGCTATGGTGAATGAGACACGAGTATGACTACTCTTTGAAGTCTCATATGGTCTGATTAAAACCAGGGGCAGCTCTGGAATTGAGAAGAGAAAAGTTACCTTCTAGGAAGAGTTTTTGGTTTGCATTGAAGATTTCAATGGACATTTCTGTTTTGAGCATTTTTGGAAAAAAGCCTTATGTTTAAAGAGAAGGTTTTATGTTGCTGAAGTAAGCAAGCTTTGTTTTCTTACCTTGAATTCCTTGTGTACAAAAATACCCGTGTTATGCCAAGCTTCTTTTATGAAGTTCTCGATGCCAAGGGAGGCTTAAATAAAAATATTCCTGTTTTGCTTTCAATCTCGGCTCAAGCTTTTTGCTACACAACTACACGTGCTCTGAACTACGACTCCCAGAAGCCCTTGCTTTGGGAAGTCCTATTGAAAGTAACAACTGCTCCCCCTTTCTCTCGTCAGGCAGCCGCCTAGGCGGAGAAGGGGGCGCGACAGTACTTATGACCTAGATTGGCCACTGTTGGAAACAGGATACTGGGCTTGATGGACATTGGTCTGACCCAGTATGGCATATCTTATGTTCTTATGTATTGTTCTTATGAGTCCCCGCATGAAGCGTGCTACTAAAGGGTCCAAGGAGATAGACTGTCCACCCAGTGATTTGTGATGGGCTGCAATGGCACTAAGATGAACTCTGACTGAGTTGTGGAAAGATCCATAAACCATTATTAAAAGGGACCCAGGATATCACTGCTTGACCCAATACAAGCATTGTGGAACCTGTGTCTTTTGGGGAAACTGCTAGGTACATATGACCTAGATTGGCCACTGTTGGAAACAGGATACTGGGCTTGATGGACCTTGGTCTGACCCAGTATGGCATATATTATGTTCTTATGTGATGTTGGCACCAATGGAGCCCGCGCAGAGCAATTCCCCAGCTTTCAAAGAAAGCCTTTGGGATTGCTGCCACGCATGCGTGGTCCTCCTCCCACCCAAGGGTGCCATCTTGCTCAGTCAGGTGCCTTAGCTCGAGCTCTACCAAGCAGATGGCAAGGGAAGGATAAAAATCCAGCAACTCATCAGGGGAGGTGGGAGGGTAGTGAGGACTGATTCCTGCTGTCCCTGGAGAACACCTATTACAGGTGAGTAACTATGCTTTCTCCAGGAACAAGCAGGAAGTCAGTCCTCACTTATGGGACTCCCCAGCTACAGGTTACTGAACTTGTAACCAAAAAACGCCTCCGCGAGGCCATGAGCAGAAGCCAATGACCGGAGGAGCCCGAGTCTTCGGGTCCCCGTGGCGAAACCCTCGGTAGCCGTCGAGAAGGGTCAGAGGGCAGGAATTGCTTATACCCAGAACAGATTATGGAGTACAGCCTGGCCGAAGGCGCTGTCCCGGTGGGCCTCCCTCTCCAGGCAGTAGTGCGAGGCAAAAGAGTTCGCCGAGGCCCAGGTTGCAGCCTGGCAGATTCCAATAGCGGCACTGAGTGCAGCGAAGCCACCAAAGCCACCTTGGCTCAGATGCTGTGTGTGGTGACCCGTCAATCCAGGGGTGGCGCAAGCGAAGGCAATGCAGTCTGCCACCCAAATGGAGAGGGTGCACTTTGTGACTACCTGCCCCAAGCGATTGGGATCGTAGGTTGCGAAAAGCCAGCAAGATAGAAGGCAAGAGCCCTCTTGCAGTCGAGTGTATCAAAACTGCCGATGCCTGGGTCTCGGGAAGAGGGTCGGCAAGACTATCTCCTGATTGAGATGAAAATCCGAGACAACCTTCGTCAGGAACTTGGGTGGGTATGGAGGACCACCCTGTTCCTATAGAACTTGGTGTAAGGGGCTTCAGCCATGAGAGCCTGGAGTTCACTGACTTGTGGGCCGAGGTCAAAGCCACCAGGAAGACCACCTTCCAGGATAGGTGCCGAAGCGAGCACATTGCCATTGGCTTAAAGGGTGAATGTGTAAGCTACATGAGCACTACGTTCAAATCCTATTCTGCCAGAGGAGGCCGGATGGGAGGTTTGGGCAGCAAGAGGCCCCGCATGAAGTGGGAGACCATGGGCTGCTCCGAGAAAGGTTTGCCCTCTCCGGGGAAGTGATGCACCGAGATGGCGCTCAGGTGTACCCTGACAGAGTTTGATTTCAGCCCCTCCTTCAAGAGATGGAGAAGGTATTGGAGGACTCACTGAGTGGGATACGAGAAAGGGTCGATCTGGAGCTCAGAGCACCAGACCGAGAAGCGTCACCACTTGAAGGCGTAAGCTTATCTCGTCGAGTCCTTCCTCGACGCGAGGAGGACCTCCTCAACCTCATCCGGGAGGTCTAGTGTGGCTAGGACCTCCTCAACCTCATCCGGGAGGTCTAGTGTGGCTAGGATGACCCGTTCAGCCACTAGGTTGCGAGGGACAATGAGGCTAGGTTCGGGTGCAGTACCCACCCCTCTTCCTGCATTAGTGGGCCTGGGGCACAGCCCAGAGAAATCGGAGGCTCGGACGCGAGCCAAAGCAAGAGTGGGAACCACAGCTGCCGAGGCCACGAGGAAGCGACAAGTATCATCAACTCTCGTTCCCGCTGAGCTTTGTGGAGGGTCCTCGCAATGAGAGGAGTAGGAGGGAACACATAGAGAAGCCCGGAGGACCAGCTTAGGAGGAATACATCCCACACCTCACTGCTCGGATGTGGGACTGGGCCGCAAAAGCGGGGGAGCTGAGTGTTCGCTAGGCTGGTGAACAGGTCCATAGTCGGGGTCCCCCACCGAGGAAACAGCCAGTTGGTCACCTCCGGATCCAGCCGCCATTTATGAGGGTGGAGGATCCTGCGGTGTGGGTATGGGTCTACAATAAAGTATTTTGAATTCTCCTTGTGTTGGCTGTGGTCTTTGTCCTCCGCTACCCTTTACTGAACTATTTTGTGGAAGACCTCCTTCTCCTGTCTTTTGGTTTGAGACTCTTTGGGTGACCATAGCCCCTGTGTGCACAGTGCATCGCAGTGGGCTCCCCATCCCAGTAGGGAAGCGTCTGTTGTCAGCACTAGTTCCTGCTGCAGAGATTGGAAGGGCAGTCCCTGGAGAAGGTTGCGGGGGTTCTGTCATCAGTCTAAGGACTTGCGAAGGTCGTGGGAGAGCTGGATGGGGTCCCTGAGGTGACCGAAGGCTGGGCTCCACTGAGTGCAAAGGCACTACTGGGCCATCCGCATGTGCATGCAGGCATGTGGAACTACATGGACGGTGGAGGCCATGTGCCCCAGGAGGCGCAGCATAGTCTGTGCTGTGACCTGAGTGTTCCCCTGGACCTGGGCCACCAATGCTTGGAGGCGAACTGCACAGTCTGCTGGTAGAAAGGCGATCGCCCGCTGAGTGTCGAGGCATGTGCCAATAAACTCCAAGGCCTGTGCCGGCTTGAGGTAGTACTTGGGGTAGTTGACCATAAATCCCAAGGGCTTGAGAAGGAGAATCGAGCAAGATGCCACAAGGTGGGCTTCCCCAGCTGAGGGCCCCGTGACAAGCCAGTCGTTGAGGTAAGGGAAGACCAGCACGCCCTGTCGTCTGAGAGAGGCAGTGACCGCGGAGAGGTACTTTGTGAAAACCCAAGGAGCAGATGCGATTCCAAAGGGAAGAACCCTGTATTGGGATACAGAGTCAGACATATCTGATTATGAGCCAATGCAAGTGGAACTGGCAGGAGAATTATCAGACCAGGAAATGGATTGTACTCTCTGTGTGTCTGGTAGCATAGAGTCTTTGCCAGACTTGTGAGTTGCTTGAATTGCCAAACGAGCATTCTTTAATTGACTAAGCACTGCTATTCCTGTGAAGTTCAACAGTTTTGCTTTAAACTTGAGTTTTCTTTCTTACCTGAATTAAGGACATTTACTTTGAGTTGTAACCCAACAATTGGAACCACTGTGTAAAGGGAATAAAAGCCTTCTTTTTCCCACCACTCTGCTTTAATGGTTTCTTTAAAGATTGGAGCTACAAACTACAAGGACCAAGTGCCTTTTGGCCCTTAAAAGACTCTCCTATCTTAATATTAAAATTTTTAAGTCCCACCTGCCCTGGCTTCCACTGGCCACCAGGGAGGCGTGCCGACATAAATGGCGTAGTTGTTTGGATTTTTTTTATTGGGTTCTTACAACTGGAAAAGGAAAAAGACAGAAAATAATCTCCAAGGTTTAAAAAAGTAAAACCCGGAGTGGAGTAGCTGAAAACCGGATTGAAAAAGTAAAACCCGGAGTGGAATAGCTGAAAACCGGATCGGAAGGTAAAACCCGGAACGGAGTAGCCAGAAACCGGACCGGAAGGAAAACCCAGAGTGTGGCAACAAAAGACCGGACCGGAAGGCGAAAATCCAGAAGGGGGACACCTGGATCAGTGGACCGGAGGATCCTGTTGCTGACACTGAAGGCGGAGAGCTGCAGAGTGGGGCAGCAACGGTCATTCCAAAACTGAGGCAACACGGATATCAGGTAGAATGTAATTACACCTGGCCCGTGTTGGATATCATAGTGAAGCTTAAAAAAAAAGAAAAAAAGAAAAAAAAAGAGCTCATTTGTGTTTGTGAGCCACGCTTGGTTTTTTCTCTCTTGTGTTTCTTTTCTATAGGTGCAGCATGGAGCAGAAAGAGCTCTGCGCATGGATGGCTCTACAGTTTGATCGGCAAGCAGAGTTTGCACGCCAGAACCAGACGCAGGCCCTTCAAGCTTTGCAAGCACAACAGAAGCCGGTCCTGCAAGTCATGGAAGCGTGGTTGGCCCAGCAGAGGGAGATGCTGGAAACGGCCAACACCAAGATGCAACAGGCGGCTGAACCAAGTAATCCGATGGAAGGACAATGGATGTGCAATGCCCTAGCCGTGGGGAAGTTAAGCGCTACTGATGATGTAGACGACTTTTTAGATTCCTTTGATAGAATCGCACGTTCCGCAGCCTGGCCAAAAGAGCAATGGGCCATTCGCCTAGCAGCGTCCCTCACAGGGGAACCGCTGGCTGCGTACAAGGCAATGCCCTCTGCTCTTGCTAATGATTATGAGGAAGTAATTAAGGCTATCCGGGATTGCCTGGGCCTTACACCTTTCTTATATAACCAAATGTTTAGGGCCACTTCCCTCAAGGCCTTAGGTCATAGGATACGCAGTTTAGCGACCAAATGGCTAAAGCCTGAGGAGAAGGCAGTAAGTACGCTAATGGACGAAATAATACTAGAACAGTATATGTCTGCAGTACCAAAGAGGGTGCAGAACTTTCTCATTCTGCAGAGTTACCGCACCACTGCTGAAGCAATAGCTCTTACCGAGCGTTATTTGGAGGCAGAGATGGTCACCCAGCAAAAGGTGGGGTCTCCAAAATGGGCAGTCGCTATGGAGGCGCAGATGTTAGAAAGTGTCTCACGACCTCTACAGAAAGGTTTGAAAAATCCTACTGTTTTGTCAAAAGAAACTGCTAAAAGATGTTTCTCATGTGGAAAGAAGGGGCATTTGAAACAGGAATGTTACTTACGTACTGCTCTTGTCGGAGAAAAGCCAAAAGCAATACGTGAGGGATTTGTGTTGAATGTAAAAATACAAGGGGTAAATGCAAAAGCACTTTTAGACTCTGGAGCTGACCAGACTATGATTTCTCAAAAATTATGGTCTGTGGTCAGGGATCAAGGCGAGTCAGTACCAGATCAGCCAGAGGGGAATGTTAAAATAAAATGTATACATGGTGCTGCTACCCGTTATCCAGTATATAAATTGTGGGTCAAAGGTTTGGGTATTGAAAAAGAAATGTTAATAGCGGTTATACCTAGGTTACCACAAGAGCTTGTACTAGGCCGAGACTGGCCACAGTTCAGGAGAGGGCTAAAAGAGAGCTTGTCTCTGCAAGAAGCTCTAGTATCCGATTGCATTCGCTCTAAAGATAGTGCAATTCCCAGTCCTCTTGTGGAAAAAACAAAGAAGACTACAGACCCCAAGGAAGTTCTAGTTTCAACGTGCTCGCATGCCCCGACTCCCGAAACTCCCTCTTGTTCCAGAGACGACACTTTGGGAGACCTTCCTTCTCATGAAGGTTTGATAAATGACCCCTCGGGGAGGGAAAGGAAATCAAAGGCTGAGAAGCGGAAGGAAAGAAAATGTCGCTCTCAAGGTAGAGCCGAGCTGGAAGCAGGAAAAGGGATGCCATGGGTACCCGCGGACTTGATGGAGAAATTCCCCTCCTTCAAAAAGGAACAAAGGGCAGACCCTGCGCTGGCTCGTGCGTTTGAGCATGCTCAAGAGGAAAAAGATACTTTTCCCAGATTCATTATGGAGGAAGAGATACTATATAGAGAAAGTAAGGACCTCCGAACAGGAAACATTCGGAAGCAATTAGTTGTCCCGAATACTTTCAAGTCTCTGGTTTTACGTCTGGCACATGACCATCCAGTAGGGGGTCATAAGGGAGCACAAGGCACCCTTGATCAGATATTAGCCAGATTCTATTGGCCGGGAGTTTTTAGAGAAACTACTCACTTCTGCGAGTCTTGTGCCTCGTGTCAACGGGTAACTCCTGTGCGCCCGCCAGAAGTACCTCTACTCCCAATGCCAGTAATCTCAGACCCAGTTAGGAGACTTGCCATGGATATAGTGGGGCCTCTTATAAAAATGCCAAGAGGATTTCAATATGTTCTGGTGATTATTGACCAGGCCACACGGTTCCCGTGTGTGGTGCCTCTGAGGAATATTTCGGCAAAGTCCATTGCTGCTGAATTGATTAAGTTATTCTGCGAGGTGGGGTTCCCGCAGGAGGCATTGACTGACAGGGGCAGCAACTTTTTGTCCAAGTACCTAGCCCAGGAGTGGGACGCCTTCGGCATTCACCATCTGAAGACTGCGGCGTACCATCCCCAATGCAATGGCTTGGTTGAGCGTTTGAACCAAAGCATAAAGCAGATGCTTAGAAGGGCTTTGGACGGAGAAATGACCGAATGGGACACCATGCTACCATTGGTTCTATACGCTTGTAAGGAGAGAACACAGAGTTCCCTAGGTACCTCCCCCTATGAACTTATGTGTGGACGAACACCAAGAGGCATACTAGATGTCTTGCGAGAACAATGGACGGAACCCATCAGTGATGAAGTAGGAATACCCTTATTTTTGAAGAGTCTAAGGACTCGCCTGGAACGAACCTCTCGTTTGGCTGAAGAGAAACTGAAAGAGAGCCAACGAAAACAAAAACAATATTATAATCGACGTACAAAACCAAGACACCTGGAGGTGGGGGAGAAGGTGATAGTCCTAGTATCAGGTTCAACTCCCAAATTTGAAGCTCAGTGGAAGGGACCTTACAGGGTTATCAAGCCCATCGGTACAGCTTTCTATCTGGTCCAAGATAAAAAAGGGACATAACCAGGTCTATCACGTGAACATACTCCGGCCTTGGCATGAACGGTTAGCTTTGCTGGCATCTACAAAAAACATATCCAACCCCAAAATGTTACAAGCATACAACAGTCGACTAGAGCGAAAAACAAGTCAGCTGCAGAAGGATGCGGTAGCGCAGATTACATGCTGTGTGGAAGAAGGTTCCCCAGCCCGTAATATTTTAAGAAGGGGGATATGTAATGCAGCGAGGGCTGATGAAAGCCCAGAGGAGAAAAAAGAAGCTGTTTTTCAGAGGAAAAAAGATGTGCACAAGTTGCAATATTCGCAGGAACCAGCTAGAGGGAGCAGGACAGCATTCAGAGAGACTGAAGAGCCACGCCCAGCTGGTCACGAGGAACTGACAACCAGCTCCCAATCCTCAAAGGCAGGAGTGCTTTATAAGAGGAGAGTGGAAGACTGGAGGGGGGAGAGGTTGAAGTGGAAGCCTGATTCCTCCGGAGCTAGAGGATCACCAGGAGTGAGAGGTGACTCACCAGGAGCTGAGGAAGGACCTAAGGAGGGACCAGCTCAAGCTAGAGAGAGAGCTGTTTGCCCGAAGAGGCAAAAGCACTGCCCTAATTGCGAGCAGAAGCCAAAGGAGAATCAGCTGGGGAAGCTAAGCCATGCTGAGCAGGAAAGCCAGGAGCTGGGCTTATGCAGAAGCAGGCGCTTACCAGGAGAATGGGTTCAAAGGCTGCAAGGTAAACCAAACTTTCAAAGAAAAGAATTTCATCAAGCTGCTGACTGTGAGAGGCAAGCAATTGAAGAAAGCCATTTACCTGCTTGTTGCTGCGATACAAGGTATGATAAATATATGCCTATGAAGAGAGCTATAAATGTTAAAGACTATGGTAAAGCTGCTATAAAACCTCTAAGAAGAGAGAACACATTTAATCCTAATACAGCATGTGGCCGACGACCTAGGCTAGGCCAAGGACATTGGCAAGTACTGCAAGAGATATAGAAAACCCCTGGAGGTGTTTCCCAAGAAACTAGGGATACAGAGTCAGACATATCTGATTATGAGCCAATGCAAGTGGAATTGGCAGGAGAATTATCAGACCAGGAAATGGATTGTACTCTCTGTGTGTCTGGTAGCATAGAGTCTTTGCCAGACTTGTGAGTTGCTTGAATTGCCAAACGAGCATTCTTTAATTGACTAAGCACTGCTATTCCTGTGAAGTTCAACAGTTTTGCTTTAAACCTGAGTTTTCTTTCTTACCTGAATTAAGGACATTTACTTTGAGTTGTAACCCAACAATTGGAACCACTGTGTAAAGGGAATAAAAGCCTTCTTTTTCCCACCACTCTGCTTTAATGGTTTCTTTAAAGATTGGAGCTAAAAACTACAAGGACCAAGTGCCTTTTGGCCCTTAAAAGACTCTCCTATCTTAATATTAAAATTTTTAAGTCCCACCTGCCCTGGCGTCCACTGGCCACCAGGGAGGCGTGCCGACAATTGGTAATGCTCCCCTTGTACCCTGAAGAGCAAGAACTTCCTCTGCTGGGTGTGAATTAGAATGTGGGCTTAAGAGTCCCTGAGATCCAAGGAGCATAGCCAGTCGCCCTGCTGGAGGAAGAGCAGCAAGACCCAAGAGACAGCATTTTGAACTTCTCCCACACCAGAAACTTGTTTAGTTTCCGGAGGTCAAGGATGGGCCGTAGACCCCCCCCTCTTCTTCAGAATGAGGAAGTACCAGGAATAGAAGCCCCGACCTCGGAGGTGCATCGGTATCCTCTCGACCACTCGCTGGGCTAGGAGGTTGTCTAACTCCCGCTGTAGGAAGGTTTGGTGCGTGGGGAGTCGAGAAGGCTCCGCTGGGGAGAAGGGAGGGGGAAGCCTGTCCAGTCAGAGACGGTAGCCATCCCGGATTAGTCGGAGGACCCAAGTGTCCGACATGATGGACGCCCACTGAGAAGTGAAGGAGGACAGGCATGCCACCACCGGCTGCGGTGCTGCCAGGGGGCAAAAGGCTACGCTGCTGGCGTCAAAACCCCTGGGTGGGCTGAGGCGGAGCCGGGGTTTGGACCTTGGGCCCTTTCGATTTGCAATGACCATGTGGCCCAGACTTTCCCTACGCAGTGGTTGGCGCAGGAGTAGGTGGGTACGCTGGGTAGCCTCAGTAGGGTAGGCCCTTCTGTGGAAAGAATGGCTTCTTAGCCTGCTGTTTCTTCCGAGGAAGGGAGGAGGTCTTGCGCGAGAGGCGGGTACAGGAGATGAACTCAGTCTCAATCTCGGCGGCCTTATCCTCCATCTGTTTACCGAAGAGCTGTTCACCAAGGCAGGGTACGTCTAGGAGCTTTTCCTGGGCCCACTGCTCCAAATCCGAGGACTGGAGCCATGCTTGGCACCGGGTCCCAATGCTAGTAGCCGCCACTCAAGCCAAAGACTAGAATCTGTCGTAGGCGGCACGGGAGAGATATTTTGAGCACTCCACAATGGACTTCAGAAGGGTCCGGAACCTATTGAGGGGTTCGCCTGCAAGGCCCACGGAGAAGCCCCCAAGTTACTTGGCTAGGTCACGTAAAAACATGCCCGTGTACAATTGGTATGCCTGAATATGGCATGAGAGCATGGACCCTTGATAGGCTTTGCGGCCTAGGGCGTCGAGGGCTCTCGACTTCCTGCCTGGTGGAACCGAAGAATGTAACTCCGGACTCTTTTGTTTTCCATTGGCTGACTCCACCACCATGGAGGTGTGGGGGAGCTGGGTTTTTCTGAACCCAGGGCCACACTGGACCTTGTACATAGCATCGAGGCGCTTGCTCATGATGGGGACTGACGTGGGGGTCTCCCACATGCAGAGTAGCAGCCTGGACAAAATGGGAGGAACCGGGACAGCAAGAGATTCCCGAGGAGGGGACTTGTACTGTAGGATATCGAGCTCTTCAGCTCGAGGTTCCTCCTCCGCCTGGGTAGCCAGGTTGAGAGCCCGTGCCATATCCCGCAAGAACACCGAAAAGGAGGTGTCCTCGGGTGGCGAACGCCGCTGAAAAGTGGGTGGGGATGGGTCTAACGAGAGGTCCCGATGGGTACAGAGGCCGAGGCGCATTTGGAGCCAGAGGCCCTGGAGGATCTCGTCCCCAAGGAACAGGAAGGCAAGCGAGACTGACACCGAGGACCCTCACAAGGCCCATGGCTCTTGGAGGTTTCCAGGGCAGATTTTGGTGTCTCTCTAGAGGGAACCTCAGTCTCTAGGCGCAGACCAACGAAGCTGGATACGAGCACCTGCTGGGAAGTTACAAACACAGAAACGCTGCGTTCTAGAGCCAGCATACGGGACTCCCACGTGGGCGTGGAGCCCTGCGACGCCGACACCGGTGTCACTGGGTCGGGCATCGAGGAGGAGAGGGGGTCCTCGCCAAGACGACCCTTGGGAGACCTGGCGCCATCGTCTGGGGCCTCCGAGTCTGTTCGAGGTACCTTACGAGGTCGCTCCTTGTCCGACTCTCGGGAACGCCGAGGGGGGCTAAGCGACTGACCACAGGAGTGCTCGTGCTTGTCGGGAGCCCCCGACAGTGACTTTGAGGCCTCCTTCTTTTTATGCCGCTCCACTACAGGGGACCCCTGGTCGGAATGCTGTCTTGAGTGCAGAGCCGAGGTGGGGGATCCCACCGGCAGAGAGACAACCGAGGATGTCACTGGGGATTCCCAGGCAGCCGTCCGGAAAATGTCTTCGGACTTCTGCTTACGACTGAACAGGGCTTTGGAGGACATTTTTTTGTAAAGCGAACAGAGCTCTGGATCTTGGTTGGCTCCAAGACACCGTAGATAACAGTCATGGGTGTCCGTAAGCGACATGTTCTTGGAGCATCTATCGCATTTTTTGAAACCGGTGGCCATCGGGGCAAAAGGGGCCCCTGCGAGGTGTCACCCTATGCTGTGGACCTTGCTGGTTAGGCAGGGCACCGCGCTGGGGCTTGTGCTTAACTGACTTAGTTATGCTGTGGAGGGTCTTGCTTGGCCCTCTGGGAGTTGTAGTTGTTGATTGCCAGTTAAAGAACTAGTCGTGGAACGGTGGTAAGGTTTAACATGGGATTTTTATCCCCCTCCAAGAGGATTCTTTGCCGTGGTAGAGATAAAGGAAACACAACCCCTTCTGGGCATATAACAAAGGAACAAAAATTAGGAACAAAAGTAGCTTCTCTTCAGCTCATTAACAGGTAAAGTAAAGGCAAATTAAACAGTCCTTCATAAGCACAAAAACCCTGTTCTTTACTGTTTTAGGCTTAATCAGTTCTTACTTCTTTTCATCGTAGTGAGGAAATGCTATCCGCTACTGTAAGCGTACAGTCCATGTATTCAGTACTTGGCTGAGCTTCTGATATCTCACACTGCATATCCTTGTCACATGCTTTTAACACTTCTTCCCTTTCAACATTAGGGACATCATCCAACAGTCTCTCTCTACTCTGCCGGGACTCTCTTTCTCCCTCTGTGAGAGTGTGCTGGATACAATTACCACATTCACTATAATGCTTCTGGTGAGAGCCTTTCCACTGCAGGTAGCTATTAGGTGAGTTATAACATTCCCTTGCACCTCTATTAGGGTAAATTGGCTTACCTCTAGGCTCTGACTGGCTCAGGTTCCTATGTACAGCTGTAGCTGCTGAGGAAGCATGAAACGGCAGTTTTGCAGGAACTCGGCTTCTCAAATCCTCTCCAGATATAAAAACTTCTTCTGGTAAAAAGCCTTTATCCCTCCCATGCCTGGTATAAGGGTAAGATATCTTATCTATATCTCTCAAGCTGGCATTGTAGGGCTCTGGTGTTTCTGTGTACTGCCTTCTATTGCCGACCCCTGGGCTTGCCCTTTCAGGCTGGAAATAAAACTTCTTGGCTTTTACCGTTCTCCCCACGGCTCCGTTCCAACCTGGGCTTTTCCCAACACGTTCTGGGCTCCTCTGATATCCAAAGCTTCCTGTCCTGGCTTTGCTACCTCCTCTGTAGCTCCTTCTACGTCTGCCGTTGCTCTCACTCTCAAACTCTGATTCCAGCTGTCTCTGATTCTCTCCCAAGCACTCGTGGTAATCAGTCAGGCTCTCATTCAGGCTCCCGTAGTGATTCTCCTGCAGGCTCTCTCTAACTGCTTGTGAGTTGTGCTTATCTACGTACTCCCGAGCTCCACCTCCCCCCAGCTGGCTTGCATCAGGTGATGACCTCCTAGCCTTTCTGCTGCCTGGGTGTGTCTCTCTGGCTCGTGACCACATTTGTTTCTGTTGCCCATAGCAACTTCCTGACATGTGTTTACTTAAAACATCAGTGTCAGCCTGATTCACTGCCTCTCTGTCTATCTCCATGGGCTCTGTTTGATCTGCTCTGTGACAGATTCCCCCCCCTTAAAATATTACGGGCTGCCGCAATTTCAGGCGGACAGCACGTAATTTGAGAGAGTGCATCCGCATTCCCGTGCATTCTCCCTGCTCTGTGTTGCACAATAAAATTAAAGGATTGTAGCGCTAGGTGCCACCTTGTCAACCACGCATTATTGTTCCTCATTTGATTGAGCCATTTTAATGGAGCATGATCGGTTATCAGCAAAAGTTCCGTCCTGTGAGATAAAAACGGAGAGCTTCAATGGCCCATTTTATTGCTAGGCATTCCCTCTCGACTGTGGCATAATTTCTTTCTGCCTTGGAGAGTTTTCTACTAAGGTAGGCTACCGGATGCTCGGCTCCTTCAAACATTTGGGACATCACCGCCCCTAACCCCGTGTCCGATGCATCCGTTTGGACTATAAATGGCAAGTTGAAATCTATGCCACGTAGCACCGGGGTACTACAGAGTTTCTCTTTTAGGGCCACAAATGCTGTCTCCGCCTCAGGAGTCCAGTGTACACGGTTAGGTGCGTTCTTTTTCAACATTTCGGTAAAGAGAATACTCTCTTCTGCGAAGCGGGGTATGAATTGGCGATAATAGCCGAGCAACCCTAGGAAGCTTCGTACCTGTTTTTTTGTTGTGGGCCTGGGGAAATCCCTGACGCTCTCTATTTTACTCGCTAATGGCTTTACAAGACCCCTCCCTATCATATGGCCCAAATATTTGGCCTCTTCAGTGGCGAATAAACATTTCTCTGGATTGAGCGTTAGGCCAGCCCTCCGTAGTGCTCTAAGCACCGCTTCCACCCTAGCAAGATGTTGCGCCCAAGTTGTACTATATATTACCACGTCATCCATATAAGCTAGGGCATATTCATGGTGAGGCCTTAAAACTTGGTCCACCAAACGCTGGCACGTGGCGGCTGCCCCGTGTAAGCCAAATGGCATCCGCCGGAATTGGAATAACCCAATTGGCGTACTGAATGCCGTTTTGGGCTTTGAATCCCTTGTTAAGGGGATTTGCCAATATCCTTTACTTAGATCTAGGGTGGTCAAATATTTTGCCTGCCCCAAGCGATCTAAAAGATCATCTATGCGGGGCATAGGATAAGCGTCAAATTGTGAGATATCATTGACTTGACGGAAGTCAATGCAGAACCGTAGGGTTCCATTGGGTTTTGGCACCAGTACTATAGGACTGGACCACGGGTTTTGCGATTCTTCTATTATGCCTGTGGCCAGCATTTCCTTTACCTGCTCAATTACCTCCCGTTTTCGGGTCTCCGGCATCCTATACGGCCGTTGCCGAATTACTCGTCCGGGTGCCGTAATGATCTCGTGAGCTACGAGGTGGGTTTCGCCCGGCCGAGTTGTCAATACATCAGAGAATTTTCCTAACATTTGGATTAACTCTTTCTGTTGTTGGGGCGACAGTTCGGTACCTATCCTAGGGGTAGGCTGTTTTTTCCAATCTTCTATCTGAGGGCCTAGATCTTCCTCACTTCTTTCCTCACCTAAGGCCGTTAAGTTTCTAACTCCTCTTTCCCCTGTAGAGCCAAATCCACCCGTCCCCCGTTTCGTTGGTGGTAATGAGGGTACCTCCTCCACTGAGGGGAACCCTACGCGCTCACAGATTAATTGTGCGATTCGGTCACCTGCGCATATCTTAAAGTCCTTATCCCCAAAGTTGAATAATAGGACCTTTATGGGGCCCCGATAATCGGGGTCAATAACCCCTGCGCCAATATCTAAAGAATACTTTACCGCTAAACCGGACCTTGGCGCTATACCCCCATAACATCCGTCCGGGATCTTCACTTGGATACCCGTGTCTACTAGTGTTTTCCCCCCTTTTAAAACCAAGGTGTCTTCTACACTAAAAAGATCATATCCCGCGGCTGCCGCAGTGGCTCTTTTTGGGCCCTTAGCCTGATCATTGGTCCTACAGAACTGAAGTACAAATTTCTGTTTTCCGGGCGATATCGCCTTGGTGTGTGGCTGAACTTGGGAACCTGTCTTAAGAGTTTTTCCAAATAAAAGACTGGGGATGCTAGCTGCTAAAGCCTCTGCTCCTGTTTCCACCTCTGCCGGCTGGCACCGTGCGGGTGTAGGGGCTAGCATATTCTGAAGACCTCTCTCCATTTCTTGACAGAAGGGAACCCAATCCCGCCCGAGAACAACTGCATAGGGTAGTTCGGGGACTACAGCTACTAATATTTGACGTGTGATTCCCAAACCTTTTATGCCTACCTCATGCAAGGGATAATGGGAAGCCGCTCCATGTACGCACCGTATGCGCACCTGGCCCTCTGCTTGATTCGGGGTCGACGACCGGTGGTTCTCGATGGTTTCCCAAAGTTTTTGAGAAACCATACTCTGATCGGCCCCCGAATCAAGTAGCACTAGGGCCTCTATTCCCTCCACCTGAACCAATTGGAGGAATCCCTCTGGGACTTGGCTCTCAGCCCCTGTTACAAGGACTGTTCTTACTCTACAATCCTTCCGGTAATGACCCGGCTTCCCGCATCTGTAACATTTTCTACCAACAGATAGCTCATCATCAGTGTTATCATAATCATTCCTTTTATGTACTTTAACCTTTTCACTTTTTCTCATCTTATCAGAATCTCCCATTCCCGCCATTTTTAAAATGCCAATTCCAGAGGTATCAGCCATTTTAGCCTCATAAAATATCTCTGCCATATTGGCTGCCTCTTCCGTATTGTGGCAATCCTGTAAGGTGAGAAAGGTTTTCAGTTCAGGAGATGCAGACCGCATAAATTGCTCCAGAATAATCTCATCCATAATAGAGTCCAGTGACCTCCCCTCTGGGTTTAGCCACTTATAAGCCAGACTCTTTAGCCTCTGGTACAGGGCTCTGGGAGTTTCCTTATACTGTATCTTTGCTTCCCTAAACATACGCTTGTATTGCCTAGGCGTAAGACCTAATCTATCCTTTACGGCTTTTTTAAATTTCAGAGTAATTGGCAGCAAGAGTAGCAGGCATTGCCTTAAATGCAGACAGAGCCTCGCCAGTAAGAGTCATCGCAAAGCGAATGGCCCAGTGCTCTGTAGGCCATTTAAGGGTCTCTGCTATTCTTTCGAATGCATCAATATAGTCATCCAAATCGTCCTGTTGTGTTAACTGTCCCAGGGAAAAAGTATGGCAACTGTTCAGCTCTACTTGCGGAACCATGGAAGAACTCGCTGCTCCGGTTTCCTGTGGCTTCTTTAAGAGAGCTTCCATAGGTTCTAGCAGAGGCCGTTGCTGTTCCTTCATAGCCTCCACATACTGCTCCTGGAGACGCTGAACAAGCTCTGCCTGTTTGTCCCACTGTGTTTGCATCCACATCATGACATCACGCGGATCCATCTTCCCTCTGGAGTTGCTCCACCTGTGAAAAAAGAAAAGAAAGACCCACCAAGTGCGGTACTTTTCTTTTAAAATCCCTGTCTGAGTACAGCGCCCCCTTTCTCACTTGGTATCCTTCTACCCTTCTGCCCAGGTTACCTTTACCTTAGGCTCCCGGTAGATTTCAGCATGTGAGAAAGGCCTTGCTTTTCTGGCCGGCCTGCCAGCGAAAGGTCTTCCTCAGACAGCACTCCGTGTGGCAGCAGTTCTTCCAGTGATGCCCTTCTTATGTTTCCTCCTTTCTCTTAGGAAAACCACGTAGCAAAAAAAAAAAATCCTAAATACAACGCCAATCTTGTCACCCTATGCTGTGGACCTTGCTGGTTAGGCAGGGCACCGCGCTGGGGCTTGTGCTTAACTGACTTAGTTATGCAGTGGAGGGTCTTGCTTGGCCCTCTGGGAGTTGTAGTTGTTGATTGCCAGTTAAAGAACGAGTCGTGGAACGGTGGTAAGGTTTAACACGGGATTTTTATCCCCCTCCAAGAGGATTCTTTGCCGTGGTAGAGATAAAGGAAACACAACCCCTTCTGGGCATATAACAAAGGAACAAAAATTAGGAACAAAAGTAGCTTCTCTTCAGCTCATTAACAGGTAAAGTAAAGGCAAATTAAACAGTCCTTCATAAGCACAAAAACCCTGTTCTTTACTGTTTTAGGCTTAATCAGTTCTTACTTCTTTTCATCGTAGTGAGGAAATGCTATCCGCTACTGTAAGCGTACAGTCCATGTATTCAGTACTTGGCTGAGCTTCTGATATCTCACACTGCATATCCTCATCACATGCTTTTAACACTTCTTCCCTTTCAACATTAGGGACGTCATCCAACAGTCTTTCTCTACTCTGCCGGGACTCTCTTCCTCCCTCTGTGAGAGTGTGCTGGATACAATTACCACATTCACTAAAATGCTTCTGGTGAGAGCCTTTCCAGTGCAGGTAGCTATTAGGTGAGTTATAACATTCCCTTGCACCTCTATTAGGGTAAATTGGCTTACCTCTAGGCTGACTGGCTCAGGTTCCTATGTACAGCTGTAGCTGCTGAGGAAGCATGAAACGGCAGTTTTGCAGGAACTCGGCTTCTCAAATCCTCTCCAGATATAAAAACGTCTTCTGGTAAAAAGCCTTTATCCCTCCCATGCCTGGTATAAGGGTAAGAAATCTTATCTATATCTCTCAAGCTGGCTTTGTAGGGCTCTGGCGTTTCTGTGTACTGCCTTCTATTGCCGACCCCTGGACTTGCCCTTTCAGGCTGGAAATAAAACTTCTTGGCTTTTACCGTTCTCCCCACGGCTCCGTTCCAACCTGGGCTTTTCCCAACACGTTCTGGGCTCCTCTGATATCCAAAGCTTCCTGTCCTGGCTTTGCTACCTCCTCTGTAGCTCCTTCTACGTCTGCCGTTGCTTTCACTCTCAAACTCTGATTCCAGCTGTCTCTGATTCTCTCCCAAGCACTCGTGGTAATCAGTCAGGCTCTCATTCAGGCTCCCGTACTGATTCTCCTGCAGGCTCTCTCTAACTGCTTGTGAGTTGTGCTTAACTACGTACTCCCGAGCTCCACCTCCCCCCAGCTGGCTTGCATCAGGTGATGACCTCCTAGCCTTTCTGCTGCCTGGGTGTGTCTCTCTGGCTCGTGACCACATCTGTTTCTGTTGCCCATAGCAACTTCCTGACATGTGTTTACTTAAAACGTCAGTGTCAGCCTGATTCACTGCCTCTCTGTCTATCTCCATGGGCTCTGTTGGATCTGCTCTGTGACAGAGGTCAAAGACCCTCGTGGCCAGCGGTTAGTGGAAAAAAGGGTGCGAAGCCCCCAAACAACAAAAATTAGGGAAAAAAATGTCCCCTTTGCTCAAAACAGATAGGAGCAAGGGGGAAGAAGGGTAGAGGATCGGTGCAACTGGAAAACAGTAGGCCAGAGGCCGGAAAACAAAACACTTTTTCCGAGGGAGCAGGACGTGCATCCGAAGGGTTCCGCGGAAAAAGGGAGACTGAACAAGATGGCACCCTAGGGCGGGAAGAGGACCACGCATGCGTAGCAGCAATCCAAAAGGCTTTCTTTGAAAGCTGGGGAATTGCTCCACACGGGCTCCATTGGTGTCAACGTCACCCATAAGTGAGGACTGACTTCCTGCTTGTTCCTGGAGAAAAGAGATTCCACTAGGAAGGCAAAGGGGTCAATACCTTTAGGGAGCACCAGAGGGCAAAACTTCGTCATTGAAAGGCATAAGATTGCATGGTGGACTGTTTGCGTGATGCAAACAGGATATCTTTGACCTCCTATGGCAAGTCGAGGTCAGTGAGCACTATCCTTTCATCAGCCATGCCGTGAGGCAGAGGGCATGAAGATTGGGTTGGATATGTATCCCTTGGTCCTGTGAGAGGAGTTTGGGCACACTTCCGAGTCTGAAGGGTTGAGTCTGGCCCAGGTACAAAAGAAACCATCACTGCCGGAGCCAAAAAGGGGCTATGAGGATCATATAACCCTTGTCGGCTTATAGCTTGAAAGCGTAGTTACTCACCTTTAACAGATGTTCTCCAGGGACAGCAGGAATCAGTCCTCACTCATGGGTGATGTCGGCACCGATGAAGCCCACACAGAGCAATTCCCCAGCTTTTGAAAAAAGCCTTTGGGATTGCTGCCACACATGCGTGGTCCTCTTCCCGCCCAAAGGTGCCATCTTGCTCAGTCAGGTCCCAGAGCTAGAGCCCTACTAAGCAGATGACAAAGGAAGGATAAAAAATTGCAACTCTTCAGGGGAGGTGGGAGGGTAGTAAGGACTGATTCCTGCTGTCTCTGGAGAACACCTGTTACAGGTGAGTAACTGCGCTTTCTCCAGGAACAAGCAGAAAGTCAGTCCTCATTTATGGGACTCCCCAGCTACAGGCTACCGAACCTGTAATCAAAAAACACCTCCATGAGGCCATGAGCAGAAGCTGATGCCCGAAGGAGCCCATCCTTGGGTCCCCGGGGCTAAGCTCTCGGTAGCCGCAGATGAAGGGTCGGAGGACAGGAGTTGCTCATACCCTGAACAGATTATGGAGTACAGCCTGGCCAAAGGTGCTGTCCCAGTGGGACTTCCTCTCCAGGCAGTAGTGCGAAGCGAAAGTGTTCTCTGAAGACCAGGTCGCAGCCTGGCAGATGTCCGCCAGAGGCACTGAGCGCAGCAAAGCCACCACCACCGCCTTGGCCCGGATGCCATGCGCAGTGACCCATCAATCCAGCAGGGCCACAGTCTTTGCCTGGGCAAAAGCAATGCAGTCCGCCATCCAGATGAAGAGTGTGCGCTTGGTAACTGCCAGCCCCACACGGTTGGGATAGTAGGCGACGAAGAGCCGGTCGGACTTGCAATGATCCCGAGTGCGCTGCAGATAGAAGGCGAGAGCCCTCTTGCAGGCAAGAGTATGCAGGACCATTGATGCCCGGTCGGCATGAGGTCTCGGAAAGAAAGTTGGCAAGATTATCTCCTGATTAAGATGGAAAGCTGAGACCACTTTCGGAAGGAACTTGGGGTGGCAACGAAGGATCACCCTATTCCCGTAGAACCTTGTATAGGGGGCCTCTGCCATGAGGGCTTGAAGTTCGCTAACTTGGCACGCTGAGGTCAGTGCCACCAGGAAGACCATCTTCCAGGACAGATGCCAAGTGAGCACGTCGCCATCATCTCGAAAGGCGGCCGCATCAACTGCATGAGCAAGATGTTCAGGTCCCACTCCGCCAGCAGGGGCCGGACAGGGGACCTGGAAAGCAAGAGGCCCCACATGAAGTGGGAGACCAGAAGCTGGCCTGAGAAGGGTTTACCCCCGACGGGGAAATGGTTGGCCGAAATGGCACTCAGGTAGACCCTGACCGAGTTGGATTTCAGCCCCACCCAAGAGAGGTAGAGGAGGTACTGGAGAACCCACTGGGTGGAGCAGGACAACGGGTCGATTTGGAGCTCGGAGCACCAGGTTGAAAAGCGCCGCCACTTCAGGGCATAGGCCCACCTCGTTGAGTCCTTCCTCGATACAAGGAGGACTTCTTCAATCTCCTCTGGGAGATGCAGTGAGGCTAAGGAGACCTGTTCAGCCGCCAGGCCGTCAGGGATAGCGAGGCCAAGTTCGGTTGGAGCACCTGTCCCTCCTCCTGCATCAGCAGGCCTGGGGCACTGCCCAGGAGAACCGGAGGCTCCGCTGAGAGTCAGAGCAGAAGCGGGAACCAGGGCTGTCGGGGCCACGACGGGGCCATGAGGATCACTGAAGCTCGGTCCTGCTGAATCTTGTGGAGGGTCCTCGCAATGAGAGGAGTGGGAAGGAACACATACAGAAGCCTGGAGGTCCAGTCCAGGAAGAACACATCTGGGGCCACCCGGCATCGACCTGCAAAGGCAGGGAAGCTGAGTGTTCACCAGGCTGGCAAACAAATCTATGGACGGAATCCCCCAGCAGTGGAATAGGTAGAGAGCCACATCTGGACTCAGGCACCACTTGTGTGGGAGAAGGAGCCTGCTGAGTCTGTCCACGAGGAAGTTGTCCTGGCCCATGCCCCGGTGTCCGCGAAGGAGCAGAGGAGGACTGCCTCCCGAGAAAGGAGGCGGGAGCCCATGCCCCCTTCCTTGTTTATGTAGAACATTGCAACTTTGTTGTTGGTCTGCACAAGCACCAACTTGCCCTTCAGGTGGTACTCGAAGACCTTCAGGGCCAACCTGACCGCTCGGAGCTCGAACAGGTTGATCTGCTGCAGGGGCTCCTTGGGCGACCACTGCCCCTGGGTGCGTAGGCTGCCACAGTGGGCACCCCAGCCCAACAGCGAGGCATCCATCGTCAAGATGAGCTCATGCTGCTAAGTCTGGAATGGCATGCCCCGAAGGAGGCTTTGGGGATTTTGCCACCAAGCCAGGGAACTGAATAGGCTGTGGGGTCCCAGAGGCATCCCGAGGCTTGGGCCCATTGCGTACTAAGGCACCATGTGCATGTGGGCATGGAGGACAATGTGGATGGTCGAGGCCATATGCCTCAGGAGGCGCAGCATGGCCCGCATCGAGACCCTTGTCCGGCCTTGGACCTCGGCAGCCAGGGAGCAGAGTCGATCCACGCGGGCTCAAGGGAGAAAGGCAGTCACCCGCTTTGTGTCGAGAAGGGCACCGATGAACTCCAGGGTCTGCACCGGTTCAAGGTGGGACTTGGAGTAGTTGATCAGGAAACCGAGGTGCTCAAAGAGGAGGGCTGTGTGTGATGCGAAAGGCGAGCCTCCTCCACCGATGTGCCCATGACGAGCCAGTCATCTAAGTATGGGTAAACAGTTATACCCTGCAGCCCTGTGGCTGCTGACAGGCACTTTGTGAAGACTCGTGGGGCAGACGTGATCCCGAAGGGGAGCACCCTGTACTGATAATGGTACCCTTGCACCCTGAAAAGCAGGTATTGCCTGTGCTTGGGGTGAACTGGGATATGGGAGTAAGCGTCTCTGAGATCCAAGGAGAATAGCCAATCGCCTTGTGCTGCTTCTTCCGTGGAAGAGAAGAGGTTTTACGAGAGAGACGGGTGCAAGTCACGAACTCCATCTCGATCTCGGCTGCCTTGTCCGCCATGGGCTTGCCAAACTGCTGCTCGCCGAGGCAAGGGACATCCAGGAGCATCTCCTGGACCCACTGTTCCAGGTCTGAAGACTGGAGCCACACTTGGCGCTGAGCCCCGATGCCAGCCACTGCCATGCGGGCAGAGGACTCAAATCCATCATATGCAGCGCAGGAAAGGTATTTCAAGCAGTTTGCGAGTGACCTCAGGAGGGTCTTGAACCTGAAGAGGTGTTTGTCCCCGAGGTCTACGGAGAAATCGTCAAGCTCTTTGGCGAGGTTGTGAAGAAACATACTCATACACAGCTGATACGCCTGGATGCGGCACATCAACATGGATCCCTGGAAAGCCTTGCACCCGAGGGCGTCGAGGGTATGGGAGTCCCTGCCAGGCAGGACCGAAGAGTGTGACTTTGGGCTCTTCTACTTCCGCATGGCCGATTCAACCACCATGGAGGTATGAGGAAGTTGAGTCTTCCGAAATCCCGGGTCCCACTGAACCCTGTACATGGCATCGAGCCTTTTGCTGACAATGGGGACCGAGGTGGGTGCTTCCCACATGCAGAGGAGCAGCCTGGATAGGATGGGCGGTACAAGGACCATAAGAGACTACCTAGGTGGAGACTCATACTGCAAATGTCAAGTTCCTCCGCCCTCGGTTCCTCCTCTCTCTGCGTGGGCAGATTGAGGGCCCACACCATATCCCGCACAAACACCAAAGAAGAAGTGTCCTCAGGAGGCGACCGCCTTTATGCGGAGGGCGAGGATGGGTCAGAGGGAAGGTCCCTATGGGCGCAGGTCTCCGGGGAGGTGTCCCCAGCCGACTCCCATCCTGAGACATCCGAGAAGGACTCAGAATTGGGCTGATCCCCAAGTCCAGTGGCCGAGGCCTGCTTGGAACTAGAGGCACTGACTCTGGAAGACCTCACCCCCAAGGAACGGGACGGTGAGTGAGACTGGTGCCAAGGACCCTCCTGAGGTCCACAGCTCTTGGGGGTTTCCAATGCAGTCTTCGGTATCCCTGTTGGGGTACCCTCAGTCTCGAGGTGCAGGCCAGCCATGCTGGGCAATAGCGCCTGCTGGGCAGCTAGGAAGGCAGAAACATTGCGCTCCAGTGCCAGCATATGGGCCTCCCAATAAGTAGTGGGACCCTGCGACGCTGACGTCGGGGTGACCGGGTCTGGCATGGAGGAGGAGAGGGGGTCCTCGCCGGGACAACCCTTGGGAGACCAGGCGCCATCGCTGGCGGCCTCGGTATCCATACGAGGTACCTTTCGAGGCCGCTCCTTGTCCATCTCTCGGGAACGCTGGGGAGGGCTGAAGGAATGAGCACGAGACCGGTCGCACTTGTCCGGAACCCCCAACAGTGACTTTGAGGTTTTATTTTTTTTCGCCGTGCCACCTTGGGCAAACCCTGATCGGAATGACGCCTGGGGCGCCGGGGCGCCACTGGAAATCCTGCAAGCAGTGGATCGGCAGAGTGGGACACTACCGGGGACCCTGGGGCTGCCTTACGGAAAATGTCATCGGACCTCTGCTTATGGCTTAGCAAGGCCTTAGCGGACATTTTCTTACAGAGAGATCAGAGCTCCGGGTTGTGGTCAGCCCCCAGACACTGCAGACAACAGTCATGGGTGTCCGTGAGTGACATATTCTTGGAGCATCTGTCACATTTTTTGAAACCGGTGGCCATGGGGGCAAAAAGAGCCCCTGCAAGATCAAAGACCCTCAAGGCCAGCGGTTAAGAAAAAAGGGCATGAAAAGGGCCCGAAGGGAAAAAATTAAAAGAAGGGAAAAAAAACAGAGTATCCTAGCCCGCCGCCGAGACAGAGGCATAGGGGAGGATGGGAGAGGACCGGTGCAACCGGAAAAGAGGCCAAAAGGCCGAAGAGAAAAACACTTTTTCTGAGGGATGAGGACATGCGTCCAAAGGGCTCCGCAGAAAAAGGGAGACTGAGCAAGATGGCACCTTTGGGTGGGAAGAGGACCACGCATGCATGGCAGCAATCCCAAAGGCTTTCTTTGAAAGCTGGGGAATTGCTCCGCGCAGGTTCCGTTGGTGCTGACGTCAACCATAAGTGAGGACTGACTTCCTGCTTGTTTCTGCAAAAGAGTGTTTTGGTATCAAGGGGATAGGTAGAAATGCATAAAGCAGGTTTTGTCCCCAGTGGAGAAGGAAGGTGTCTGAAGCCTGTCGGTGCAGGGATGGAAGCCATGAGCAGAACAATGAAAACTGTGTGTTCTGTTGAGTGAAGAAAAGATCTATGATTGGGGTTTGCCATGTTCGGAAGATCCAAGCAGCCATCACCCAATGTTGGGGCCACGTGTGTGGATGAAGGATATGGCTGAGTCTGTCCGCAAGGACGTTTAGTTCTCCCGGGAGGTACACCACTCTGAGGCGAATGCCGTGTGAAATTGCAAAAAAAACACAGACGAAGCGCTTCATGACATAGGGGATAGGATCCTATTCCCCCATGTTTGTTCACACAGAACATAGCCACTTGGTCGTCCATTCTGACTAGAACCTGTTGGCCCAACAAGGCATTTGTCAAGGCACGCAGCTCCAGGAGATTTATCTGCAGCACAGTTCGTTCAGATGTGCTCCCCAACCTACTTTGGAGGCATCCATTGTCAGGGTGCATTGAGGTGGAGGCATCTGAAAAGTGAAGAGACCTGATTAGTAGTGGGGTGATGCGTTTCTTGTCTTTGAGACACCCCTTTGCTTGTGTCCACTGAGAAGACAAAATTCATTGGGCTTTCCGCATGTGTAGGCGAGCATAGAGGACTAAATGGACCGCTGAAGCCATGTGCCCCAAGAGGCATAGCATCTCTCGAGCTGATACCTGCCTTTGTTACTGTATGTGTTTTATAAGCTCGATGAGGCTGGCAGAGCGATCTTGCGGAAGGAAAGCTCGGGCCTGCTGAATGTCCAAGAGTGCTCCAATGAACTTGAGCCTTTGGGTTGAATGAGGTGCGACTTTGGAAAGTTTAGGACAAATCCTAGATGTTGGATCATGGTGATGGTTTTACCTCCTGAGAAGAGTCTCCCCTGATTAGCCAGTCGTCTGGTAGAGATAAGGACAGTATCTGAATTCAAAGAAGAATGGGACAAACAGAGGATCTCTAAAGGAAAAAAGGGGAATGTTGTAGTGGTTGATATGAAAAGACAGACTAGATAGGCCATGTGGTCTTTTTCTGTCATCATGTTTCTATGTTTACGACAAAGATTCACCAAAGTGTGGAGATATGCTGCAACTACTGCTATGCACTCTCGGTGTGGAGGCTAAGCTGAAGAGTAGTACCTGGTACCAGTAATGGTTTTGCTGAAACATGAAACGCAGATACTATCTGTCCTGAGGATGGATCAGTAAGTGTGTGTATGCTTCTTTAGATCTAAAGAACATAGCCAATCATACCTCTGGAGGTATGAGAGAAGAGTTCCTAGAGAAATCATTTTGAATTTCTCTTCTACCAAAAATTTGTTTAGGTCCCTGAGATCCAGGATGGGCCTGTATCCCCCTGTTTTCTTTGGAATGAGAAAATAAGGAGAGTAGAATCCCATCTCTTCCTGAGGGGGAGGAACTCTTTCTACGGTTCCCTGAGATAGCAGGGTGGACAACTCGTCCTTCAAGAGTGTGCTTTGAAGGGGGATTGTGGTTTAGTGCCCTGGAAGACAATGGGGGGGGGGGGAGGGGGATAAGTCTTGAAAGTGAAGTAGATACCCCTTTTGGATGATGTTGAGAGTCCACTGTTCTGAAGTGATGAGGTGCCATCTATGGGCAAAGGAATAGAGTCTGCCTGCTATGTTCAGGGGCTGAGGACCCTGCAGAGGCAGAGTGGCAATGCTCTCTAGGAAGAAGTAAAAAACTAGGTGCAGACTGGGCCTGCACCACTGGTTAGGGCTTAGCAGCCTTGGGCTCCTTGGGCTGGCAAAGACTCTGCTGGTGCTACTGTTGCAGCTGAGGTTAGTAAGCCCCTGCAGATGTGTAGGAAGGATACTATCTCTTCTTTCTGGAGTAGAAAGGTTTCTTTGGAACAGCTTTCCTCTTGGCGGGGTCAGCCATCTTCCTGGAAATGCGTTTAAGGGTGAGATTATCTGTCTCAATCTCACCAGCCTTCTCATTTCAATCTTTTCCAAAAAGTTCTGTCCAGAACATGGGATATTAGCCAGCTTGTGCTGTACCCACTGTTCGAGATCTGAGGCCTGTAACCAGACCATCCGTCGAGCCCCAATGCAGACTGCTGATGCTTTGCTGGTTGATTCAAATGCATCAAAAGATGCCTTGGTAAGGAATTTAGAGGTATTTGACCTTGTCTAATAAGGGCTTGGAATGCACTCCTCTTATCATCAGGAAGCATGAGGGCAAATGTCTCCAGATCCCTTATGACATCCTTCAAGAACATGCCCATGTATAGCATGTAGGAGGTAATCCTTGAGGTTAGCATGCATACCTGAAAACACTGACGCCCAAAGGCATCGAGTGTTCTCAAGTCTCTACCTGGAGGCATGGAAGAGTGATTCTTTGAACTCTTTATTCGATGCATGGCCGATTCCACCACCATTAAGTGGTAGGGGAGTTGAAGTTTCTGAAAGCCTGGACACTCTGGAATTCAGTACATGGGATTGAGTCTTCTGCTGATGGGTGGAACCATGAGAAGGGCCTCCCAGATATGGAGCATGAGATCCTGTAACATGTGATACAGCAGTATTGTAGCCGCCTCCTTAGGCTTAGGAAGGTACTGGAGGATCTCAAGTTTCTTTGCCCTTGGTTTCTTCTCCAAGGCCACAGTGATTTGCAGCCCTGCTGCCATGTTCCAGATGAATTGGAAAGACATGTCCTTTGGTGGGTCCCTGAACCACTCTTGAGGAGGAGATGGGTCCGAAAGAATGTCTGGAAAGTCTTGGGAATCCTGAGAGTCCCCGCCAGAATTGGATGAAGTGGAGTTAGAGTCTGACAACAAATCAAAGTATCGATGGTCATGCTTTTGACCCCATTAATTAGTCGATGTTGAGGGTCAATGCTGAGGTATCAGAATTGGAAGCCTTGGCAGTTTTACTCTGTTGGGTACTGGTGTTGTCGGTCGGTTCCAATTAAGGCATCGGTGGCAAGAGGTCCACCTATACCGGCTCAAGTGCTGGCATAGCATAGTTGCTCACCTGTAAGAGATGATCTATGGGAATAACAGGAATTTAGTCTTCACATAGGAATGAGATCAGTACCAACAGAGCCTGCACAGGAACGTTCCCCAGTGTCCAATTAGAAAGCTTTTGGGAGCACTCCACTGCCGTCCTGCCTTCCCAACTCCCTCTCCTGAGTTGAATTTGTAGCTGAGAAAAGAGAGTAAATGAAACCCTATATCTCCTAAGGGAAGAGGGCGGGTTGTGAAGACTAAATTTCTGCTGTTCCCAGAGATCATCTTTTACAGGTGAGTAACTAAGCTATCTCGAGGAACAAACAATAATGTGTTCTTAACATATGGGACTCCCTAGCTCCCAGATGCCAGATGAAGTGACCTCAGAACCGGTAGAGGATCACCTCGGAGTAGGCATGATGAGGTCATGGATCCAACATGGATTTCTGGTATCTTATGTTTTATGTTTTATTACATTTGATAAAAACCGCCTTTCATATACAGTCAAGGCGGTGCACAATTAAAATAATTCGTAAAAGGAGGCCAATGGCCAATTAAAAAGAAAGGAAATGTACAATTCTTCAAAAGGACAGAGATAGTAAAAGTAAGACGAGACATAGGGAGAAGATAATAGGGGGAGGGGAGAGGAAGAAGGAGGTTACACGAAAGGGGAAGGAACATCAAACGCTAGGGAAAACAAGTGGGTCTTCAGGTTCTTTTTGAATATGTTGAAGTGTGGTTCCAAACGGAGGGGAGGGGGGGAGGGCATTCCAAGCAGCGGGTCCAGCAAAAAAGAAGGCGGAGGAGCGTGTGGATTGCAGGTGAGCACGGGAAGGGGAAGGCAAGGTAAGGCGGTTAAGATGAAAGGATCGAGGGGTGTGCCTGGGGGAGTGAAAGTAAATGAGATCCGTGAGATACTGTGGAGTGCTAGTGTGAAATGCTTTATGTACCAGGATGAGAAGTTTAAAGATGGCACGAAAGGGGACAGGCATCCAATGGAGACGAAAAAGAAGGGGAGTGATATGGTCCCGAGGTGATGAGTGGGTGAGGAGGCGTGCCGCAGTGTTTTGAATACGTTGAAGACGAGAGAGTTGGTATTTAGGGAGACCGATAAATAGGGAGTTAGAAAAATCCACACGAGACATAACCAGAGATAGAACCAGAGTAGTGAGGGCAGAGGGGGAGAGGAAGGGACGAATAGAGCGAATTTGACGAAGGGAGAAGAAAGAGGTTTTAGTGATGTGAGAAATATGCGAACGAAAGGATAGATCAGAGTCGAAATATACACCTAGATAGCGGAATGTGGAGACGAGAGGGACGGGAGCACCAGAAAAGGAAGGAGCCATTGTGGGAGGAGGGCTGTTGTGGGAGAACCAAATAGCGAGAGTCTTAGTAAGATTTAGGTGGAGACAGTTAAGAGTTAACCATTGTGACACAGCTGAGAGACAGGAGTCGAGAATTGTGAGATCGGGACAAATGGGCGAGGTGTGATGTAACAGGAGGATATCGTCGGCGTAAAGAAAAGCAGACAGGCCAAACTGTTGGATCAGGGAGGCGAGAGGGGCAAGGAAAAGGTTGAAAAGGAGTGGGGCGAGGACAGATCCCTGGGGGACCCCACAAGAAAGGTGGTGTGGTTCAGAGGGGGGGATGGAAGATGAAGATGAGAGGACTGCACAAGATCTAGAAGAGAGGAAAGAGTGGAACCAGTGGTGAACAGTGCTACAAAGGCCCGCATCACGCAAACGTTGAAGAAGAAGAGAGTGGTCAACCAGATCAAAAGCTGCAGAAAGATCAAGAGCAACCGCCACCGATATATCACCACGGTCGCCAGTCGTGCGCGCTTGTGCGTTTCACCGCACAAGCGGTTTCTTCGGGGGATTCCAGCTCTATGATCATACCAGTCTGACATGCGGCTGTTCAACTCAATAAACTCTACAAAATAATCATAAGTAACAAAATCAGTATTTTTTTTGAAAGAACTGTAGCTGAAGATTACATACTGCAATAAAAACCTTTATCACTCTCAGAACCATTCATACCATTTTTCTCCCCTCAACTTGCTTCTCATCGTAGAAAAACGCCGCGCATGCGTAGTCATCATGCAACGGCAGAGTTTTATACTCTGCTTCGCTTCCCAGGTGATTTAACAGGAAACTCGCACCACACGAGTATCATGTGCTTTACGCCAATGATGTTGAAATCATGTGCACACTGCCCAGTCTATCTGAGCATTTAGGCCTCCTGGATACACAGTATTAAGAGTATATATCCAGCGCTGTTCAGTAATAAGCAAACTCTGCTCTCTCGTTTTATTTGCGAATCCCATGTCAGACTGGTATGATCATAGAACTGGAATCCCCCGAAGAAACCGCTTGCGCGGTGAAACGCACAAGCGCGCACGACTGGCGTTGGGATTGCATTCTACCTCTGACACCATTACAGATAAGCTTACAGCTATGTTGTTCACTTTTCTGAATTGAGTTTAACCTTTAAAGAAGAGTGACAGAATTTGTGTCTCAGCGAGTTTTGCGTTTAAGCGGAACAGCTAAGCTTCATTGAGTTCATTGTTGGGACTGAATTCTGCCTTGAAAAGATAAACATCCAAGAAGAGGGAATATACGGGGTCCTTGATGCAATTGAGCGGTTTGGTAACCACAGCAGAGGTATACCTCCTGGGTTCCATTCCCAATACAGTCTGAGACCTGTTCCCTGCAATTCTTGTATTTTTTGTGATAGTGAGAGTGGGATAATATTTTGTTTTGTTTAGTTTCATTGCTCCAACAGACCCAGAGTTATATTTTTTTGTTTGATACAATTATAGGAAAATTAAAGGCAGTCCGCTATCCATCTGGAGAACATATGCTTAGAAACAGGTAATCCCAGGTGACTGGGGGTCAAATGAGATAAACAACTATGAGGCTTTATGATGATCTCATGTCCTTTGGAGATAGAAAGCCAATGCACGTTTGCAGTAAAGAGTGTGCAGAGTTGCTTCCGCTCTAGATGCATGTGGTTTAGGAAAGAAAAGTGGAAGGCAAATTGATTGGTTTAAATGGAAGGGAGATACCACCTTTGGCATAAAGTGTGGGTAAGTCCAAGGACTATTTTGTCTTGGTGGAAGCGGGCATATAGAAGATAAGAACATAAGATATGCCATATTGGGTCAGACCAAGGTCCATCAAGCCCAGCATCCTGTTTCCAACAGTGGCCAATCTAGGTCATACGTACCTAGCAGTTTCCCCAAAAGACACAGGTTCCACAATTGCTTTTCTCTGATCAGAAAAGAGCAGTGCTTTTACAGTGCTCTGCTAGAGAGTGGATATTTGCCTCCTGTGACACCTTGCTGTGAGTTCTAGCTGTTTATTTAATTATTTATTGTTTGTCTAACTGTTTATTTAATTATTTATTGTTTGTCTTAGTGGTGTGCTAGTTCAGCCTTCTCAGCTGTAACTTACCTTGCCTCTCTCAACTACCTGGGCTTTGTGTGGTAGCCAGGTTAACTGTTCCTTTTAAATTAAATCTCTCTCCCCAGAACCTGCTGTGTGTTAAACATTTTTCCTCTCCTAGCCTGCCTGAGTGATTCCTCCCCCTCCACCCCCTGCTGAGGTATTGTGTAGCCTTCTTACTGTTTCCTCCACGTGTGCATAGTCTGTTTTAGTTTGCTTTTCTCTGATCAGAGAAGAGCAGTGCTTTTACAGTGCTCTGCTAGAGAGTGGATATTTGCCTCCTGTGACACCTTGCTGTGAGTTCTAGCTGTTTATTTAATTATTTATTGTTTATCTAACTGTTTATTTAATTATTTATTGTTTGTCTTAGTGGTGTGCTAGTTCAGCCTTCTCAGCTGTAACTTACCTTGCCTCTCTCAACTACCTGGGCTTTGTGTGGTAGCCAGGTTAACTGTTCCTTTTAAATTAAATCTCTCTCCCCAGAACCTGCTGTGTGTTAAACTTTTTTCCTGACCTAGCCTGCCTAAGTGAATCCTCCCCCTCCCCCCCCCCCCCTGCTGAGGTATTGTGTAGCCTTCTTCCTGTTTCCTCCACATGTGCATAGTCTGTTTTAGTTTGCTTTTCTCTGATCAGAGAAGAGCAGTGCTTTTACAGTGCTCTGCTAGAGAGTGGATATTTGCCTCCTGTGACACCTTGCTGTGAGTTCTAGCTGTTTATTTAATTATTTATTGTTTGTCTAACTGTTTATTTAATTATTTATTGTTTGTCTTAGTGGTGTGCTAGTTCAGCCTTCTCAGCTGTAACTTACCTTGCCTCTCTCAACTACCTGGGCTTTATGTGGTAGCCAGGTTAACTGTTCTTTTTAAATTAAATCTCTCTCCCCAGAACCTGCTGTGTGTTAAACGTTTTTCCTGTCCTAGCCTGCCTGAGTGAATCCTCCCCCTCCCCCCCCCCCTGCTGAGGTATTGTGTAGCCTTCTTCCTGTTTCCTCCACGTGTGCATAGTCTGTTTTAGTTTGCTTTTTTCTGATCAGAGAAGAGCAGTGCTTTTACAGTGCTCTGCTAGAGAGTGGATATTTGCCTCCTGTGACACCTTGCTGTGAGTTCTAGCTGTTTATTTAATTACACAGGTACACTAAAAAAATTTTTTTTAAACTGCCTCTAATGTTTCGATTGATTTTTACGTTTTTTGGTGCGCTGAATCCAAATCTGGTAACCAATTTGCTCCATCACGTACAGATTTTTTGCTACATTGGGTTAGCAGTTTGAGGTGAACGTTTCAGATTGAGTTCGATCGAGATAAAAGTTTCTTGGATGAATTCTTTATACTAATTGTTTAGTAGTTATTCAAATAAGAATAAAGAAAATTGTAACAAGGCAGCACATAAGAATAGAGTAATGTCAACAAAACACACTGTGATGGTAGCAAAATTGTCTGCACTTAAAACAGCCACATACATGTGCACAAACATTGAGCATATAAGAGCGAGGTTAGACACAAAGCAAAGCAAAGAAATGTGCAAAAAATGTTGTACAGGTATGTATGTAAGAATAGAAAACGCAAACCGCACCATTGCAATACATGAAGACAAACACCCGATGGTGTGAAAAATTCTAATAAATGAGATCCGACACTGTGGTAATAACTAGCACATTTTTATTTCAAAGTTTAGTAAAAACACGATATTTGTCAACACAGTTTAGATTTTAAAGTCATTCTTGGGTCAATCAATCTCCTGGTGGGCCCGTTTCTTCTTCCCCCGAATGCTTCTCTTGGTGTGCTGCTTGGCGTATTTTTCATCTGGGGTTTCCCGCAGTAGCAACCAGCAGAAATCAGCCATCATAGTGGTGTTCCATCTTCCTTGGTACCTTCTCTCTGCGTCCTTGATGTCCTGGTGAAACCTTTCACCTTGTTCTTCACTGTACGCCCCCAAGTTTTCGGGAAAGTAGTTCACATGGGAGTGCAAGAAATGGACTTTCAGGCTCATGTTACAGCCTTGTTCTTTGAAGGCATTGAGCATCCTGGCAACAATATCCTTATAGTTCTCATCCCGCCTGTTCCCCAAGAATTTGAGAACAACATCCTTGAAGGAATCCCAGGCTTCTTTTTCCTTCTCAGACATCGTTTCAGCGAATGCTCCATCTGAAATGAGTTTCCTTATATCAGGGCCAACAAACACTCCTTCCTTTAGCTTTGCTTCAGAAAGTCGGGGGAACTTTGAGCAAAGGTACCGAAAGCACTCACCATCTTTTGGAAGGGACTTGATGAATTGCTTAATGAGACCCAACTTAATGTGGAGAGGTGGTAATAGAATTTTATCACGAGGTACCAAGCTCTCATGAAGAACATTTTTCTCACCGGGTCTCAAATACTCCCGAATTGGCCAGTCTTTTTTCCCCCAGTGTAGGTCGCGGGCCTGGCTATCCCACAAGCAAAGGAAGCAGGGATATTTGGTGAAACCGGATTGCTGCCCTAATAGCATGGATAGAATTTTAAAGTCTCCACAAATCATCCACTTATGCTCATCATAACGAATCTTCTGAAGAATCAGGGCCAAATTCTCGTATTTTTCTTGGAGAATAACAGAGTGAGCAATAGGAACTGAAGCGAATGTGTTGCCATTATGAAGAAGAACACCTTTTATGCTGTCTTTTGACGAATCAATGAACAGCCGCCATTCAGCAGGATCATACTTGAGTTTAAACTTTTCCATCACTCCGTATATATCGTTGCAAAATACCAAATCTTCCTCTTTGCTGAAATACTTCAAAAATTATGTCTCGCGGTTGCGGTACCAATAAAAAGTTGTTCCTGGTGACAATAGATTTTTCTGTTTAAGCCGAGAACCTAGCAGTTGGGCAGCATCTTTTGGGAGTCCTAAATCCCAGACTAAATCATTCAATTCAGCTTGAGAGAAAAGTTCAGGTTTCGGATCTGGTTCAGTTTCAAACTCGGAAGTACTGGACTCATCGGGAAAAGCCATCTGATGAGTCTCATCATGAACAGAACCGTCCACACAAATATGATCCAAAGATTTTGGTGGTTCAGGCACAGGCACTTCGTTGCTATGAGGCATAGGCCTAATTGCTGAGGGAAGGTTGGGGTAACTTATTACGTTCTTATTTTTTAAGTTGTATCCCTTCACAATGCAAGAGCAAAAATAGCAGTCACTGCTGTGGTCTCTTTGTTCACGCCACATCATAGGTATTCCGAAACGAAATGCTTGTTTTTTACCTTTCATCCATAAGCGTAGATCTTCCTCACATGTCTTGCACACTTTGTGAGGAGCCCACGGTTTGTCTTGATCGCCTAACTTCAAACCGAAATAGGCAAAATATACTTTTTTAATAAATGCAGAAATGTTCCTCTGCCGCTTTTTCACGGTATATTCCCCACAAATAAAACAAAAACTGTCCGGAGAGTTGACGCAACCTCTGGCTCTGTGAACCATCACAAATACACAGCACTGCAAACTACAACTGTAGTGAACCACTTCGGAATAAAACAAAATTAGGTCTTACCTGCTAATTGTCTTTCCTTGAGCTTTCTCCGGGCCAGTCCAGGGAAAGGTAGGGTTGTCAATCCCCTATAGCAACTGAGGACTGAAGACTTCAAGCTTTCTTGAGAGGTGAAGCCACTCCCCCTTAGGGTTATCCAGCAGTCTCCTTCTGACAAAGCAACTAAATAGAAAGAACTGACAAAGAGTAGATTAACCCTTGAAAAAAACTGATAACAATCTATAGTTCTTGAAAAAACGAGGAAGCTAAGAAACGCATTTCCCCTGTTTTTTTTTTTTTTTTTTTTTACTATTTTCAATATAGAAATCATAGCTTGGCATTGAGTGTAAGCGCGAAGCCCCAAAGCTGTGCCCCTGTAGACTAACACGCAGATATGATGAAATGCTTATGGATATGCCAAAAATATACAGCTCGTAAAAACCTATAACAGGGGTGGGACCCTGGACTGGCCCGGAGAAAGCTCAAGGAAAGACAATTAGCAGGTAAGACCTAATTTCGTTTTCCTTATCACTTCTCCGGGCCAGTCCAGGGAAAGGTAGGGCAGTACCAAAGCAGTACCTAAACATGGGAGGGACCCGCCAAACCTGCGATAAGAGCCGAAGCCCCCACTTTCGCATCGTCTCTGGCCTGAACATCCAAGCGGTAATGTTTCGTAAAAGTATGCAACGAAGACCACGTCGCTGCCCTGCAAATATCCACCGGCGGAACAAAAGCAAACTCCGCCCAGGAAGTCGCTAGAGCCCGTGGAATGAGCCCTCAAACCAACCGGCAGCGAAACGCCTTGGGTAGCGTATGCTTCCGTAATGGCTCTGTGAACCCACCGATCAATGGTGGACTTAGACGCTGCGAGACCCTTTCGAGGACCCGTATATTGAACAAAGAGCCTGTCCGTTTTCCGAAAAGGTTGCGAAACCCTAAGGTACGTCTTTAGGACCCAAGCAAGATCCAAATGCTTGAGGGCACGGTCCATAGGAGAAGTGGGGGCATCAGAAAAAACGGGCAACGCGACAGATTGGTTAATATGAAAAGTTGAGAGCACTTTCGGTAAAAAGGAAGGAACCGTTCTTAGCAAAACCCGTTCGGGAAGAAATTGCAAATAAGGATCCTGGCAAGACAAGGCCTGCAAATCTGAAATTCGGCGTGCCGAACATAAAGCAACCAGGAAGGCTGTCTTCCATGAACACTCTCGGAGCTGCCGAGAGCAGAGGGAAGTTAAAGGTGACCGGGAAAAAGCCTCTAACACTACATTCAAGTCCCAAGGAGGCACGATAGAATGCACGGGAGGACGGATAATCTTTGCTGCACGCAAAAAACGATGTACATCCGGATGCGCGGAAAGACGGCGACGTTGCACTGTACCTCGAAAACAGGCAAGCGCGGCTATCTGAACCTTAAGAGTACTAAGAGCCAACCCTTTGTCTAATCCATGCTGCAGAAAGAGTAGTAGCTGAGGTAAGGTAGAAGACATAGGAAGCACATTGTGTTGACCACACCAAGTCTCGAAAAGACGCCAGACCCGCACATATGCCAGAGAAGTCACCGGCCTCTTTGACTGAAGTAAGGTAGCCACAACAGAGCTCGCATATCCTTTGCGTTTTAAGCGAGCCCTTTCAAGAGCCAAGCCGTAAGTAAGAAGCGTTCCACTCGTGGCATGAGAATCGGACCCTGATGTAACAGATTGATGCGGACTGGAAGAGGCCATGGCTGATCTACTAAGAGGCGAACGAGATCGGCATACCAAGGCCGACGAGGCCAATCCGGGGCTATGAGAAGCACCATCCCCCGGTGTCGCGCTATGCGCTGGATAACTCGACTCAGCATCGGCCAAGGAGGAAAAACGTATAAGAGAGAGCCCTGTGGCCAGGGCTGAACGAGAGCATCGAGCCCCTCGGACATGTGTTCTCTGCGCCTGCTGAAGAAACGGTTGGCTTTGGCATTGCTGCACGTCGCCATCAGATCCATTATTGGTTGTCCCCAACGTAACGTCAGTTCGTGAAATACCGCCGCGTTCAACTCCCATTCCCCGGGATCGAGAAGATTGCGGCTGAGATAATCGGCCTGCACATTTTCCTTGCCAGCAACATGTGCCGCTGAGATCGCCAGAAGATTGGCTTCCGCCCAAATCATCATTTCTTGACATTCGGAGAGAAGAGAAAGAATTTTGGTCCCCCCTTGACGATTGATATATGCGACTGTCACAGCATTGTCGGAAAAAATCTTGACCGCCGTCCCTTTGAGAAAAGACGCGAAGTGCATGAGGGCGAGACGAGCTGCGCGAAGTTCCAGGCGGTTGATCGACCAGGTGCTCTCCTCTGGGGACCAAGAACCCTGAGCAATGTGTGCCTGACAATGAGCTCCCCAGCCCACGAGACTGGTATCCGTGGTGACTAACACCCAGGAGGGCTCCTGTAAGGGAATGCCCACAGTTAGATGATCTCGAACTAACTACCACTCGAGACTGCGTCGCACGAGAATTGGACAGGGCAGACGCTGCGATAGAGGGTGAAGCTGTGGCGACCAGCGGGAAAGCAATGCCTGTTGCAAAGGCCGCATGTGAGCTTTGGACCACGGAACCAGATCCAGCGCCGCCGCCATGGACCCCAAGAGCTGTAAATATGTCCACGCCGACGGAGTTGTGAGCCGCAGAAACACTTGTACCTGCTGCACAAGTTTTTCTATGCGCACTTCGGGCAAAAAGACTCTCCCCCATTCAGTGTCGAAGAGAGCTCCGAGATAAACCATTTGTTGCGACGGCTCCAAGTGACTCTTGGCTTGATTGATCACCCAACCGAGTTGCTTGAGAAGCTGAACCACTCGAGCTGTCGCCGCTATGGAATCCAAACGCGAATCGGCTCTGATCAACCAATCGTCGCGATAAGGATGAACTCGGATACTTTCTTTTCGAAGCGCCGCTGCAACCACCACCACCACCACCACATTGAACCTCAACCACACAACACTGAACCTCAACCACAGGACAATTACATCTAAAATGTCTTGCTCAAATACCTTCTGGCTAAAACTAATTTGCAGCTGTTTAACAACTATGACACTAATCACACTGACCAACAGTCTAAACAACAAAATCTACAAACCAATCCCAATAATACAAAGAATCATCCGCCCAGATCCCCCTTCATCTCAAATACATATTGGCATCAATACAAAAATAAATCATCACAGGCTAATACATATAAAACCTACTACACTCGCCCATCCACACACTCAACCGACAACCATTCAAACTTTGTCCTGTATATTAATAAATGCAAGATCTATGAAAAATAAACTACCTATTTTCATTGACTTACTAAAAGATCAAAAGCCAGACATCCTATGTGTTACTGAAACTTGGCTAACCGACTCTGATGTTGTTTACCTAAACCAACTCAACACGAACAACTATGACATATCCCATACACACAGAAACTCTAAAAAAGGAGGTGGTGTCCTTATAATGACAAAAAAAGAACTAAAGGCTAAACCACATCCATCTGATCTCCCAAATAACATTGACACCCTCATCTTAAAAATAGCTCATTTCAAAATTTGCTTATTATACAGACCACCGGATCAAAAATCTGAAAACTTAGACGCCCTAATAGAACTCCTCAGCTCATCCACAGTCTCCAACCCTATAATATCACTAGGAGATTTTAACCTCCCATCCCTGCCCCCCTCACACTCAGCTCTTTTCCTGGAATCATTAGCAGATATGGGTTTCCTCCAAATAATTAATACAAAGACACATAAGAAAGGTGGAACCCTTGACCTAGTCTTTCTACCAGAAGCTTTCCAAAAACATTTTAACCAGTCATCGCTTGAGTGTATACCCATTCCTTGGTCAGACCACCACCTGATCAAATTCACCTTAGCCTACACTGGAAGAAACAACAAAAATAACCTACTAATTACCCCTCCACCTAGATTCACAAAATTTAACGCAAATGAATTCATTGATCTAACTATTCCCTATCTCACCCTTGCACCAACTGACCTAGATGAAGCAGTCGCAACTTGGCACAATACAATTAACAATGCAGCGGCATATAAACAATTCATCAAGAAGAAAAGCTACTCTAGAATAAGAGATGCCCCCTGGTTCAACAGCACCTTAAGACGAATGAAGAGAGAATTGAGAAATATTGAATCTAAATGGCGCAAATCCAAATCCATCTCTTCTTATGACGCTTATCACAGCCACCTTAAAAAGTACAAAGAAGCTTCAGACGGCGCAAAGAAAAACTACCACACAACTATACTAACCAAATCCATTAATAGACCAAGAGAACTTTTCAGTATCGTCCAAAACTTAACTAATAACTCATATGGGACCAGCAACGATACTATTGATATCTCTGCCCAGACTCTAGCAAACCACTATATAAATAAATCAAAAACATTTGCATTCACACCAAATCCTCTTTCACTTTCCCACCACATCATTTAGAAAAATGGTCTGACTTCCACTCTATAACCAAAGACACTCTTAAGATGACTATTTCAAACCTGAACACTACGACCTCTCAACTTGATCCATGTCCGGTAAACTGGATCAAGCATACCCTCTCTACACTATCCCCCTTTATCCTTCCTATAGTCAATCTGTCGCTGCGCCAAGGATACTTACCACCTTCCCTCAAACATGCACAAATCCGACCGATAATCAAAAATAACACCCTCGACAAAACATCACCCAATTCCTACAGACCTATCTCTAGCATTCCATTTATGGCTAAACTGATTGAAAAGGTCGTTCAAATTCAAACACAAGATCACATAGAAACCTCAGCCCCCCTTGATGACCAACAATATGGCTTTCGCCCCTATCATGGTGTAGACACTCTATTAACAGTACTCCTCGATACCTTAACACGAGGTATTGATAACCCTAAACAAGCTTTCATTCTCCTCTTTCTAGACATCTCTGCAGCGTTTGACAGTGTACACCATGCTGTAATGCTTAACAGACTAAAACAAATAGGAATACACTCAACTGTATATAATTGGTTCACCTCATATCTAACTGATCGAACCCAAACTGTCCGAACTAACACAGAAACATCTAAAACATATAAACAGGAAATTGGTCTCCCACAAGGCTCCGCCCTCTCTGCCCTCCTATTTAATTTATATATTCAACCAGTCTGCAACATTTTCAAGAAATTTAAAGTCCACTATCACATATATGCAGACGATATGATGATGTACATACCATTTACAATCCCAAAACTCCCATTACAACTGTTAACAGAATGCTTCTCTGAATTAACAATCTGGCTAAAAGACCACAATCTCCATATCAATCATTCTAAAACAGATATATTAATAGTAACTAAAAATCAATCCTACATACCTCCAACACACATCACTCTCCAAAATCACATTACTATAAAAAATGAAGTAAAATACCTAGGTGTCACCCTTGACTCATACCTTAGTATGGACACACATATTAGAAACATCACTAAGAAAATCTACTTTAAACTTAAAATTTTAAAACAATTACGTCCTCTTGTACTCCTACATGATTTTCTGAGCATTATCCAGGCTATCATCACACCACACTTTGATTTCGCAAATCTCACCCTACTAGGAACAACAAAACAAAACATTAAAAGACTCCAACTTGCCCAAAATGCAGCAGCAAGAATTGTAATGAAGGTTCCACCATTTGAACACATTACCCCTATACTAGCAAACCTTCACTGGCTCCCAATTCAATCCAGAATAAATCATAAATTGATTATCACTACATTTAAGACATTAAATACAATGGCCCCAGTCTCTTTAACAAAACTTATCATTAAAGACACATCCCAAACTGCGCTACGGAAAGGCCACACGAATAAAATTAGGATCCCGAAAGATTTCACAACTACTAAAAAAACAACTAATAAAAAAGCGTTTTCTCATGCAGCTCCCACCCTATGGAACTCCCTCCCTGAAGAAATAAGAGCACTAAATGATGCAAAGGAACTCCGCAAGAAATTAAAAACATATTTATTCATCTCCCATTTCGGCAAACTAGAAAATACCTTACCACTAACAGGAAATGGTTAATAGCGACCTCAGGGTACACACCAACTCCAATTACTCTATCTAACTACAATTAAAGTCGATTAAATAACTATCTGTAAATCCTGTAAATATATATGTAAATAGTTCAAAATATGTAAATAGTTAAATTGTTATTTAACAAATTTACCATATTTAGTCCAATCATGTTTAATGTATTTAGCAAAATTGTACCTAGTTAATTAATGTTTCATGTATTTAGCAAAATTGTACCTAGTTAATTAATGTTTCATGTAAAACAGACCTGTTAATCTGTTCATTCCTTGTTCACTGTAAACCGCACCTGATCTGTGGAAGGTAGCGGTATATAAGCAACTGTTAAATAAAAATAAATAAATAAATAAATAAAAATTAGCTTCGTGAAGGTCCGCGGAGCCGTAGCTAGACCGAACTGTAAAGCTCGAAACTGGAAATGACCCATTGGAAGGGCAAATCGCAAAAAACGTTGATGCGAGGGTCTGATGGGAATATGAAGATAGGCCTCCGTGAGATCTATTGAGGAGAGAAACTCTCCCGGCTGTACCGCCCGAATCACGGTACGAAGCGTTTCCATGCGAAAGTTCGGCACCCGCAAAGTACGGTTTACGCCTTTGAGATCTAGCACGGGACGAAAAGAACCCTCCTTTTTGGGAACCACAAAATAAATCGAGTAGCGACCGTAACCGTATTGGTCTAAAGGCACGGGAACTATCGCTTGCAGCTGCAAGAGACGAGAGAGCGTGTCCGCAATGGCCTCTCTCTTCCGACCGGGAACACAGGGAGACATTACAAATGCGGGGGATAAAGGGCAGGCGAAATCGAGAGCATAGCCCTTCTGAATGATCTCCAACACCCATTTGTTGGACGTGATGTCGGTCCAGGCCGTCAGAAATTTCTGGAGTCGCCCGCCTACCGGAACTAACGGCTGGACCAGCAGACCTTCATTGTGACTTTTTAACAGAGGGCTGGGGTGCACTAAAGTAGGATCTTCCAAAACCTCTGGCTCCACGAAAGGATTGGCCACGAAAGCTGGAACGGCCTCTGGAATAGGGAGCAAAACGCGCTCCACGAAACCGTCGGGAGTCCCGACCTGAGCCACGGAATGCAGCCACCGTTCGCGCCGGCTTAGGTTTATCTTCAGGCAAACGGCCGCCTTTGGAGTCGCCCAAATCTTTAACAATCTTTTCTAAGGCTTCTCCGAAAAGCAATTTCCCTTTATAGGGCAATTTACTGAGCCGCAATTTCGAAGAAACATCTGCAGACCAGTTGCGCAACCAGAGAAAACGCCTGGCCGCTACGAGGGAGGCCATAGATTTTACCGCAATCCGCAGCAAATCATAGAAGGCATCCGCCATATAAGCAGCGGCCGATTCCAACTTCGCCGTGTCGGTAACTTCAGAAGAATGCTCCCCGGACACGTCCCCCTGTAGCCACCAAATGGACGCCCGAGAAACATAAGCTCCACAAATAGCAGACTGGAGCGCTAGTGCACTGGAATCAAAGGCCTGCTTGAGAAGAATTTCCAATTTCCTATCCTGAAGGTCCTTGAGAGCTGCCGCCCCCTCTACGGGGATGGTAGTCTTTTTTGTCACGGCGGAAATAATGGCATCCACCTTCGGCATGCGTAATAAATCCTTCTCCTCCTGGGGAAGGGGGTATAAACGCGCTAAAGCGCGACTACAACGCAGGGAAGCCTCCGGACATTCCCATTCCGAGTCAATCATCTGCCTGATAACTCGGTGCATAGGGAAACAGCGTTGCTCAGCCTTAAACCCCTGCAACAAGGGATCTTCCAAGGGTTCCTGAGAAGAAGAGGGAAGCAGCAGGTGTAGCGCTGCCAAAGATTGAGAAATGAGCGCCGAAAGCTCCTCTTTACGGAATACCCTAAAAATATTGGGATCCTCCCCGGGAGCAATCTCCCCTTCCTCCAAATCTTCTGCATCAAGATCCAAAGCTGGCTCTGCCAGAACCTCCGTATCCCCTTGACCTAGGGGAAGGGAAGGCTGAGAAGAAAAAAGATCAACAGGATCCTGAATATAGTCTTTAGCCTGAGAAGATCCCTCTCCAGGATCCTCCGACCTGTGAGCCTGCATGGGCAGAGGCACAGGACTTGAAATGGTATTAAGCGAATCAGGCTGAGAAGCTTTTAATAAAAAAGCTTTGTGCATCGGCAGGATAAACTCCGGAGAAAAAAATGATGCAATGCTTTCCTGGGGAGTAGAAGAGGAATCTGAAGGCTTTCCCTGGTGCCCGGCATCTTTAGATGATTTTGCCTTCTTTTTGTGTGGTCGGGGCGGCTCTGACAGAGAACTCACCGGCGCCGTCAAAATGGCCGCCTTTCCTGCCTTTTCGGCCGGCAAAGACGGCTCGTCCAACTTCGGCAGCGGTTTATCCGCCATAAAAAAGAAAACCCCGAAAAAGCTGGGAATTGAAAGAAAATAACAAGAACGCTGACGGTCAACACTTCACGGCGAAGAAAAATAAACCGGAGCTGGAGCCGACCCGACGCTACTGACAGGAAAGGGGAAAGCCACAACAAACTCACCAGAGAAAACTGAGCCGGTACCGCAGTCCCGCTGCTAGCGGGAAGTACCGCAATATCTGTAGCGCTTTGACAGAGGAACAACTGGGGCCCCCAGGATCACTCTGTTGCCGGAGACGGAGACAGTGAATGAGGCAGGCTCTACCCCGCACTGCAAGTAAGCAACTTCTCAACGTCTCTAATGCACTTAAAGTAATAGCGCCCCCAATTTAAAATTTCACAATTCTCACAAGAACTATAGAAAATCAGCTCTGCTAGAGCCAATATCACTCAGTGAAAATAAAAAAGCTTATCTATGAGGGAGAAATAAAAATTTGATCCTCTTTAGCTGCTGAGGACTGAAAGACTGCTGGATAACCCTAAGGGGGAGTGGCTTCACCTCTCAAGAAAGCTTGAAGTCTTCAGTCCTCAGTTGCTATAGGGGATTGACAACCCTACCTTTCCCTGGACTGGCCCGGAGAAGTGATAAGGAAAGCTGGATTACGACTGAGCAAACAAAAGGTAATAATGAACTTGCAAGAAACTGAAATTTGACAGGAACGTTCATGTCGCAACCACCGTGTTTGAGCGAGCAAACGAGGCGAGGCGAACAGGAAAGAACATGCGCCAGTGCGAGTACTGGATTTAGCCCCCCGCCTCCCAATTGTCCTGTTAATGTATAAAATGAATACAAAACACTCTAAAATATCATGAGGGAGTGTTTCTAGTTAGTTAACCATTACAACCTCTATTTTGGGCCAAGAAAATAAACTGCAGTCGGCTAAAAAGAAATTATGTGAACATTCCTTATATGGGTAAGAAATCTAATTTTGCAAGAAAACGTGACGTGATGGAACATTTTGGCTATTTTTCCTGGATTCAGCACCCCAAAATCTATAGGAATCAGTTGCAAAACTGGAGGCAGTTTTTTGGTAGTGTACCTGTGTTATTTATTGTTTGTCTAACTGTTTATTTAATTATTTATTGTTTGTCTTAGTGGTGTGCTAGTTCAGCCTTCTCAGCTGTAACTTACCTTGCCTCACTCAACTACCTGGGCTTTGTGTGGTAGCCAGGTTAACTGTTCCTTTTAAATTAAATCTCTCTCCCCAGAACCTGCTGTGTGTTAAACCTTTTCCTGTCCTAGCCTGCCTGAGTGAATCCTCCCCCTCCCCCCCCTGCTGAGGTATTGTGTAGCCTTCTTCCTGTTTCCTCCATGTGTGCATAGTCTGTTTTAGTTTGCTTTTCTCTGATCAGAGAATAGCAGTGCTTTTACAGTGCTCTGCTAGAGAGTGGATATTTGCCTCCTGTGACACCTTGCTGTGAGTTCCAGCTGTTTATTTAATTATTTATTGTTTGTCTAACTGTTTATTTAATTATTTATTGTTTGTCTTAGTGGTGTGCTAGTTCGGCCTTCTCAGCTGTAACTTACCTTACTCAACTACCTGGGCTTTGTGTGGTAGCCAAGTTAACTGTTCCTTTTAAATTAAATCTCTCTCCCCAGAACCTGCTGTGTGTTAAACTTTTTTCCTGTCCTAGCCTGCCTGAGTGAATCCTCTCCCTCCCCCCCCCCCCCCTGCTGAGGTATTGTGTAGCCTTCTTCCTGTTTCCTCCACGTGTGCATAGTCTGTTTTAGTTTGCTTTTCTCTGATCAGAGAAGAGCAGTGCTTTTACAGTGCTCTGCTAGAGAGTGGATATTTGCCTCCTGTGACACCTTGCTGTGAGTTCTAGCTGTTTATTTAATTATTTATTGTTTGTCTTAGTGGTGTGCTAGTTCAGCCTTCTCAGCTGTAACTTACCTTGCCTCTCTCAACTAACTGGGCTTTGTGTGGTACCCCCCTCCCCCCTGCTGAGGGTTCAGGACAGGGTACCTTGTAACTGCCCTCTTTAATAGGACTTATCTCCCTCCCTCCCTCCCCAGCACCCACCCACCCCTGGGGTAATTGTAGTTTTATAGGTACTTGCACATCTTAGAGGAAAGGGGCTGCTCTCAGCTGCAGCTCTTTATCCAAATCAGTCATACACGGAGGACCTGAGATTAATTAATTAAGCTTCAGGTAGACAAGGTGTATTAGGGGTATTAGATACACTTTTATTAGTATAAGCATCTACACCAATCCTTATTATATACAGAATTTAAAAGACCTAAACACAAGCTGTAAACTAAGATGCAGATAGAAGTCCAGCAACGAGATGGGGGTTCTCCAGTCTTTTGCATTAAGTGTCACATGTATGATTTTCTCCCAGTTGGTGAGAGGTCTTACATATGCACTAAGTGCAAGGAGCTCTTTGCTCCCAGGGAACGAGTCCGTTCTCTAGAGGCTAGAGTATCAGACCTGGAAGACATAAGAAAGACAGAGAAGTACATGGACGAGACCTACAGGGATATAGTCCTGAAGTCCCACCTCCAGTCTGGCAGCATCCCTGTTGCCATGGAGGACAAAGGTCACGTGACAGGAAAGCATCACCCTGGTGTGGCAGGAAGTGGTCCTGTAACTAGGACCTGTCCTCCAGGTGATGTAAAACCCTCTCGCACCGAGGACGTCTCTCCAGGGCCATGTCCCCATGAGGGGAGGGTCAGGACAGCTGTTATAGTTGGTGATTCAATCATTAGGAATGTAGATAGCTGGGTGGCTGGTGGACGTGAGCATCGCCTGGTAACATGCCTGCCTGGTGCGAAGGTAGCAGACCTCATGCACCGCCTAGATAGGATCATAGATAGTGCTGGGGAGGAGTCTGCTGTCTTGGTACATGTTGGTACCAATGACATAGGAAAATGTGGTAGGGAAGTTCTGGAGGCTAAATTTAAGCTTTTAGGTAGGAAGTTGAAATCCAGAACTTCCAGGATAGCATTCTCCGAAATGCTTCCTGTTCCACGAGCAGGACCCAAAAGACAGGCAGAGCTCCGGAGTCTCAATGCGTGGATGAGACGATGCTGCAAGGATGAGGGTTTTGGATTTGTTAGAAACTGGGGAACATTCTGGGGAAAGGGGGGGCTCTTCCGAAGGGGTGGGCTTCACCTTAATCAGGATGGGACCAGACTGCTGGCATTAACCTTTAAAAAAGAGATAGAGAAGCTTTTAAACTAGAAAATAGGGGAAAGCCGACAGTCACCCAGGAGCGCATGGTTCGGACGAAGGTATCCTTGAAGGATACTACCAAAAGCAGTGAGGTTCCAAAAGGGAGTATAGTAGCCCAAATGCCCTTGAGTAAGGAGCAGACAGAGCATAGAGATTCCAAATTACCCATGCCTACCAATAGCCAGATTAATATTAATAAAATACAGTCTCTAAAATGCTTGTATGCCAATGCTAGAAGTCTAAACAATAAGATGGGAGAGTTAGAATATATAGCATTAAATGAGAGGTTGGATATGATTGCACTCTCAGAGACATGGTGGAAGGAGGATAACCAGTGGGACACTGTGATACCTGGATACAAACTATATCGTAATGATAGAGCTGATCAAATTGGTGGAGGGGTTGCGCTCTATGTTAGAGAGGGCATTGAGTCAGAAAGAATTAAAGTTTTGCAGGGAACAAAATTTGCTGTAGAATCTCTATGGATTGAAATTCCAATTATGAAGGGGAAGGTGATGGCAGTGGGAGTATACTATCGACCGACTGGCCAGAATGAACAAATGGATGATGAAATGCTCAAAGAAATCAAGGAAGCTAACAAAAGTCACAACAGAGTAGTAATAATGGGTGATTTCAATTACCCCGGTATCGACTGGGTCAGTGTCACAGCAGGACAAGCTAAAGAGATAAAGTTTCTAGATGAAATAAATGACTGCTTCTTGGAGCAGCTGGTTCATGAACCGACCAGAGGGGAAGCCATACTGGACCTAGTCCTTAGTGGAACGCCAGATCTGGTGCAAGAAATAAGGGTGTTGGGACCACTTGGCAATAGTGATCATAGTATCATCATGTTTGATTTAATTAGTGGAGGACAGATAGTAAAGGAATCCACAGTACTACCTTTTAACTTTCAAAAGGGAGACTATGATAGAATGAGGAATATAGTTAGGAAAAAACTAAAAGGAGCGGTTCCAAAGGTTAAAGACTTACAGCAAGCTTGGGTGTTATTTAAAAATACTATCCTCGAAGCCCAGACCAGCTGTATTCCACGCATTAAGAAAAGTGGAAGAAAGTCCAAAAAACTGCCAGCATGGTTTAAAGGTGAGGTCAGAGAGGCTGTTGCTGCCAAAAAAGCAACCTTCAGGAAATGGAAAAAAGAGACAAATGATGAAAACTGGAAACAGCACAAGCACTGGCAAGTTAAATGCAAAGCATTGATAAGGCAGGCAAAGCGGGAATTTGAGAAGAAACTTGCTACGGAAGCAAAAACACGAAATAAAGACTTTTTCAAGTACATTCGTAGCAAAAGGCCTGTGAGAGAGTCAATTGGACCATTAGATGATAGAGGGGTAAAAGGGGCAGTAAGAGGAGACAAGGCTATAGCGGAGAGACTGAATGAATTCTTTGCTTCGGTCTTTACTGAGGAAGATGTAGGGATGTTACCCAAGACTGAAGTGGTATTTAAAGGTGATACTGCAGAGAAACTGAGAGAAATATCGCTACACCGGGAAGATATATTACAACTATTTGATAAACTGAATAGTAGCAAATCACCTGGACTGGATGGTATACATCCCAGAGTGTTGAAAGAACTGAAATATGAGATTGCAGACCTGCTATTGGTAATCTGTGAACTTTCATTAAAATCATCTGTAATACCTGAAGATTGGAGGGTCACCAACGTAACACCAATTTTTAAAAAGGGTTCCAGGGGTGACCCGGGAAATTACAGACCGGTGAGCCTGACGTCAGTACCAGGGAAAATGGTAGAAACCATCATAAAGAACAAAATTACACAGCATGTAGATAGTCATGGCCTAATGGGAGACAGCCAACATGGCTTTAGACAAGGAAGATCTTGTCTTACTAATCTGATATGTTTTTTTGAAGGTGTGCATAAACAGGTAGACAAAGGTGAGTCGGTTGATATAGGGTATCTGGACTTTCAGAAAGCTTTTGACAAGGTCCCCCATCAGAGACTTTTGGCGAAGCTAAAAAGTCATGGGATAAGAGGCAGTGTACTATTGTGGATCGGGAACTGGTTAAAAGATAGAAAGCAGAGGGTAGGGCTAAATGGCCAATATTCCCAATGGAAAAAGGTGAATAGTGGAGTACCCCAGGGATCTGTACTGGGTCCGCTACTTTTTGACATATTCATAAATGACCTGGAAAAGGGAATAACTAGTGAGATTATCAAATTTGCAGATGACACAAAACTGTTTAAAGTTGTTAAAACCCAATCGGATTGTGGAAAACTGCAGGAGGATCTGGATAAATTGGAAGACTGGGCATCCAAATGGCAGATGAAATTTAATGTGGACAAGTGCAAAGTTATGCACCTAGGAAAGAACAACCCACACTATAGTTACACGATGCAAGGCTCCACATTAGAAACCACCACCCAGGAAAAAGATTTAGGAGTCATCGTGGATAACATGTTAAAACCCTCCGCCCAGTGTGCAGCGGCGGCCAAGAAAGCAAATAGAATGCTAGGTATCATAAGGAAAGGAATGGAGAATAAAACTAAGGATATTATAATGCCTCTGTATCGCTCCATGGTACGACCGCACCTTGAATATTGTGTGCAATTCTGGTCACCGTATCTTAAAAAGGACATAGCGTTATTAGAAAAAGTACAGAGAAGAGCCACCAAATTGGTGAAGGGGATGGAAGGCTACTCCTATGAAGAGAGGCTAAAAAGGTTAGGGCTCTTTAACCTGGAAAAGAGACGGCTGAGGGGAGATATGATAGAGGTCTATAAATTAATGAATGGAGTGGAATGGATAAATGTGGATCAATTGTTTACGCTATCAGAATATAGAAAGACTAGGGGACATGTAATGAAGCTACAGGGAGGATGTAGTAAGGGCTGTTAGTATAGCTGGGTTTAAAAAAGGTTTGGACAAGTTCCTGGAGGAAAGGTCCATAAACCACTATTAAAAAGGGACCCAGGATATCAATGCTTGACCCAGTACAAGCATTGTGGAACCTGTGTCTTTTGGGGATATTGCTAGGTACGTATGACCTAGATTGGCCACTGTTGGAAACAGGATACTGCGCTTGATGGACCTCGGTCTGACCCAGTATGGCATGTCTTATGTTCTTATGTTCTTAATGCTTGTACTGGGTTAAGCATTGATATCATGGGTCCCTTTTTAATAATGGTTTATGGACCTTTCCTCCAGGAACTTGTCCAAACCTTTTTTAAACCCAGCTACACTAACAGCCTTTACTACATCTTCTGGTAACAAATTCCAGAGTTTGATTACACATTGAGTGAAAAAATATTTTCTTTTATTAGTCTTAAATAGTTTACCCTGTAGCTTCATTGCATGTCCCCTAGTCTTTCTATATTCTGATAAGGTAAACAATCAATCTACTTTTACCCGTTCCACTCCGTTCATTAATTTATAGACTTCTATCATATCTCCCCTCAGCCGTCTCTTTTCCAGGTTAAAGAGCCCTAACATTTTTAGCCTTTCTTCATAGGAGTATCCTTCTATCCCCTTTACCATTTTGGTGGCTCTTCTCTGAACCTTTTCTAATATCGCTATATACTTTTTAAGATACGGCGACCAGAATTGCACACAATATTCAAGGTGCGGTCTCACCATGGAACAATATAGAGACATTATAATATCTTTGTTTTATTTTCCATTCCTTTCCTTATGATACCTAGCATTCTATTTGCTCTCTTGGGTGCCGCTGCACACTGGGCCGAGGGTTTTAACATGTTATCCACAATGACGTCTAAATCTTTTTCCTGGGTGGTGGTTCCTAATGTGGAACCTTGCATCATGTAACCATAGTTTGGGTTGTTCTTCCCTAGGTGCATAACTTTGCATTTGTCCACATTAAATTTCATCTGCCATTTTGATGCCCAGTCTTCCAATTTATCAAGATCCTCTTGCAATTGAATGGAGGGAGGAGCCCGCGAGGTCCCAGCATGGCAGTGTAAGAGAGCCTCTCCCGACCCCAGCTAGTCTAACTTGACTTTTCTCTGCAATATTTGCTACCCAGGTTGGCATTAGAGTGGTGGACTGTGAGCATGTCCGGAGGCAAGCAGACCCATTTGGAATTTGCTAACGCTGTGTTATCCGGTACTAAAAGAACCAAAACGGATCCTCTGTCCCCGCAAAAAATGGCATCTTCCCAGGCCTCGGAGGAAGGGTTGCAGGAGCTACTAAAGAAGGTGCGAGCAATACGCAGCCGGGTAGATTCAAATGGCGAGTCCCTGACTGAACTGCAATCGGATCTAAAAGAGATTACTGCACAGATGCACTCGCTAACGCAAAGGGTGGTAAAAGTTGAAGCGGCAGTGGTGACGCACGAGGAGCGATTGATCCTTTTGCCAAAAATTACTCGTAAGCTGGATGGATTAGAAAAGAATCTGGAGGACATGAATAACAGGGCCCGGCGCAACAATGTACGAATACTTGGAATCGCAGAGGGAGCGGAAGGGGGAGACCCTATCAGTTTCTTGGAAGCGCTAATTCCGAAGGTGTTGCAGATAGAATTTTCTCGCCCTTTAGAGATTGAAAGGGCCCATCGGTTGCCCTCCACGGCTACCCAGCGATCTAAGTACCCAAGTCCGATGATCATGTGTGTATTGAGGCACCAGCACGTCACTCAAATTCTGGCTGCAGCGCGAGCTAGTAAATCGGTGCAATTTGAAGGGCAGAGGATCTTCTTTTACCCGGATTTTAGTAAACCCACGGTTGAAAAAAGAAAGCAGTTTCTCGCTCTACGGCCACGACTTCAACACTTGCAGGCCAGGTATGGCTTATTTAGCCCTGCGCGCTTCAAGGTGACTTTGAACAATGTCACCAAATCATTTGAAGACCCTGCGGCGCTCGCGCTGTTTATAGAGGACCAAGAGGCCTTGCAGATGCAGGCAGGTTGAACTGGCAGCAGTCCTGTTACCTGGGTGGTTGCTTGGAGGGCCGGTGGGCATGCTAAATGGAGTGCCGGCTCTGTGACATATAATTGGATTCTGAGTTCAAGTTTTAATCTTTGTTTTGATCGAATAATTCAACTGAGTGGACATGCCTATGAGGATGACTTTTTGGCGGGCAGACAGTGAGACTGTATGCCTCCGCCATTCGGTTTGGCGGAGGTGGTTGTCCAAGGGCTCCTCCAGTCCAGTTTGCCTGAGAGTTGAATAATTATTGAGTCATATGAGGGAGGGAAGAAAGTCTGGGGTTGGGCTGTGCTATTCTGGACGATCTCTATGTCTCACCCAAGCTGTAGATTTATGTTTTTTTTGTTGTGGGGGGGGGGGGGGGAGGAATGTTTGGTTCTCTGGGGAAGAGCATGAGGTGCAATTTCAGGGGAAATCTTCCATTTGCTAGGCATGGAGTGTCTGTTTTACCTTTTTTTTAAGAAGCAATGGCTAATGGGCTAAAGTTTTTGTTCCTAAATGTGAAAGGTATCAAAACGCCAGCAAAAAGGAAGAAGATTTTGGTTTATTGCCGCCTTCAGCAGGCAGACATAATTTTCTTACAGGAGACCCATCTCACTTTGCAGGAGACTAAAAAGCTGGAGGACAAGCATTATGTGTTGGCAGGTTCCTCCCCGGCTGTCCAAAAGAAAAATGGGGTGGCCACACTTGTATGTAAAGTGCTGGGGGTGGGGATTATCAGTACCAGTAATGATGCCCTAGGGAGGTGGGCCACGTCTTTAGTGGAGATTGGGAAGGCTAGGCTTTCCCTTGTTAATGTTTATGGCCCCAATAGGGATGACCCCGATTTCTTTCGGACACTAAATAGTAGTTTACAGATGGGCAGTTTGGCCCCAATTATCCTGGGGGGGGGGGGGATTTCAATATGGTAAGGGACCCTCTGTTGGATCGTAAGCCAGGGAGGGTTGATAGGGCCTCGCGTGCAAGTACTGCCCTCACGGGCCTTATGGAGGATTGTGGGCTAGTAGATATATGGAGGTTGTTTCATCCAGCGGATAAGGATTTCATCTTTTTCTCCCCAGTTCACAACTCCCTTTCTAGGATTGATTACTTCTTAATATCCAGATCCCTGGTCTCGAGCAGCTGTGAGGCGGAAATTTTAAGTATGTCTGTGTCGGATCATGCAGCCATTACGGTTAAAATTGATATCCAAGAGGGCGATAGGTTTTGTCCGCCTTGGTCTTTTAACAGAGCGTGGCTGGTGGAGCCTTCCTTTCAGGAAGAGTTGAGGGCAATGTTCCCTCTAATTTTCTGTAGGCTGTGTGCGCATAAAATATCAGCTGTGCAGCTTTTGAAGGAAGGTTACATTTTTGTGCGCCACATAACAACACTCGGAGTTATATACTTTAAAATTTGACTACATGTCAGAATACAGTATGTACACCACATTGATTGCACTAGAAAATATTGTAGAACTTGTGAAAACCGTAAATACACAACAACTTTTAAATTTTAAGACGTCTGTGTTGTTTTCTATCAGAATCAGAACCGTAATTTTTGTGCGCTCTGTTATAAAGTATGTGCGCTCGCTTGGCGAGGTGTGTGCGCGCGCACACGCGCACAGCTTAGAGGGAACAGTGGTTGAGGGATGCCATAAAGTCTTATTTTAGTGTCAACAAATTGGGCGATACCGCTACCTGGGCCTGGTGGGAGGCCTTTAAGGCAGCACTTCGGGCTACTATTACCAGTTACCAGATTAAGGAAAATAAAAGGAGGAAAGCGCAGATGCTGGCTTTGGATAATCAGATAAAAGCAGGGGAAAGGTTATGGATAAGGCATCCTAACCCTGGTATTCTACTTCGGCTGCAAAGATTACGATTTAAATATAACGAGATGTTGAGCTCGGAGGTAGAGCACTTGATGTTAAAACAATTGGCCAGATATCATGTGGAACAAAATAAAGCTAGCAAGCTCTTAGCGAATGCGTTGAGAGGGAAGCGGGAAAAAGCGAGAATAGTATCCATTGTAGATGATAATCAGGCAAGCGTGGTAATCAAATTTTGGGCGAATTTTCAAAATTTTATGCCAAGCTGTATTCCACGGAGGTAAAGGCAGGGCCAGAGGCGATTGCCAGTTTCTTGGATCGGCTGGCTCACCCTACATTAGGAGCCCAGCAAGCCCAGCAGCTAGGCAAGGCTTTCACTAGCACGGAGCTTTGCCGGGCAATTAGCTCGATAGCGGTGGGGAAAGCTGCAGGCCCCGACGGGATTCCAGTTGAATTATATAAAGTTTTCAGCAAGGAGCTTGTCCCGTATTTATTGTTATACTATGCGGATCTGGCGGAGGGGCAAGGACATACTGGGAATTTATCGGAAGCTACGATAATTGTTTTAGAAAAGCCTGGCAAGGATCCTCAGCGTGTTATTAATTATAGACCTATATCTCTGTTAAATGCGGATTATAAAATCTACGTGAGTGTTTTGGCAAGTAGGTTAGCCAACATAATCGGGGAGTTAGTTCATCCAGATCAATATGGTTTTATATCGGGCAGGTCAACGTCGGATAATGCCAGGTTGTTGTGCAATCTACTCGCCAGGGCATCTGAGGATAGCTCCCCGTATGTAGCTCTTTCCCTTGACACTGAGAAAGCATTTGATAGGTTAGAATGGCCCTTTCTTTTTTCAGTTCTGAAATGGTTTGGATTAGGTGACGGCTTTATAAGCAAGGTGGGGGTGTTGTATGCAAGAACTAGTGCTAGAGTCTTTGCCAATGGTATCCTTTCCAATCCCTTTCCTTTGCACCATGGCACTAGGCAGGGTTGCCCCCTTTCCCCTCTTCTCTTTAATTTGGCGTTGGAGCCTTTGGCCATAGCAATTAGGCAAAGCACGGTTATAAAGGGTTTCAATCTAGGTGATGTGCATGTGAAGCTCTCGGCATATGCCGATGATCTTCTCCTGTTTGCGCAGCCTTCTGAGGTGCCAGAGGTCTTGGCGATGATAGAGGACTATTCGTATATATCGGGGTATAAAATTAATTGGAATAAGTCAGTGGCATTTCCGCTTAACAGCTGCTCGAACATGGGGTTGATGGCCCCATTCCCCTTCCGGTGGGAGTCAGGGGGAATTAAATACCTGGGAGCCTGGTATAGCGCTTCAGTGGATCATACCATTCAGTTGAACATTGAGGAGCTATCCCAGACGATTCGAAATAAGATTTTGGCTTGGTCCCCCTTCATTTTACATTGTGGGGCAGATTGGAAATTATCAAAATGGTGCTGGCCCCTAAGGTTAATTATGTATTAGGTATGCTTCCCTTCTCTCTGCCGTCAGGGGTTTATGCAGCCTTGGAGAGAAGCCTGTTGAGTTTCTTATGGAATGGGTCTCAACCGAGGATTGCCAGTAAGAAACTCAAAGCTTCCAGAGAAAAAGGTGGTGTCCACTTCCCTGACTTCCAATGGTACCATCAGGCTCTTCTCTTAAAGCAGGGAGCTCTGTGGTTTGATACCGGAGACGGAGTTCAACAGCCCAGCTGGCTCAAGGTGGAATCCTGTATAGTTGCCCCATACCCGTTGGCTTACACGATGGGCATGCTATACCCAAAGGTTGCAGGTGTGGGGAACGTGATTCGGGCCACCCAGCTTGCTTTTCTAAAATTAGCACAGATGGCGGGTGCAGATGGCAAACCCTCCAGAATGACTCCGCTATGGTGGAACGCGCAACTTAAAATCAGAGGAAGGAGATTTGCGTGGCAAAAATGGCAGGAGAGGGGGATCTGGACGCTAGGTCATCTAGTGGGTGAACAAGGGTGGAAAGACTTTGCGTCTTTAAAGGGGGAATTCTCCCTCCCGGAGAGTTGCTACTTTCAGTGGCTCCAGCTTAGACATTCTCTGTTAGCGACTAAAATTAAGGCAAAGGAGTTGGCAGCAGAAAGTATTTTACTCAGCAATATTAAAGCGATGTCGGGGCAGAAAGGTCCAATATCAAGATTGTATGCAATGTTTAGAGATTATGCGTCCCAGTGTCCAGTAGGGCTATCAAAGGTATGGGAGTCAGATGTCTCGCAGTTGTTGAGCACTGATTCATGGAAAGTCTTATGGGGCCCCGTAACCAGAGTGTCGAGGTCGGTGGCAATAACGCAATCATTATACTTCCTTATGCATAGGGCTTTTGTTACACCTGTAAAACTCTCAAAATGGGATAAGTCCTTTACGGGGAAATGCTGGTCCTGTCCGAAGGAGGCTGGCACTTACGTGCATATGTTTTTTGACTGCCCTTCGTACAGAGATTTTGGAGAGCGATATGGGGGAAACTCCAATTAATACTAGATATCCCTGATAAGCTCTCTAAAAGAGTGGTCTTTTTGAGGTCCTTGGAGCTCTTACGAGGTCTAGCCAAAGAAAAAGTGTTTTTGTTAGATTTCATGATGGCTGTAGCTTTCAGGGTGATACTGCTTAGTTGGAAGAACCTCAGTCCGGGCAAGTGGTGGGGATTGGTGTGTCAATATTCTAAGTATGAGAAATTGTATAGTAAACTCCATCATCTGGATAAAGCTGAGTTAAATTTTGATAGATGGCTGCTATTAGATCAGCATATAGACCGGTCGGTAGTCTTTTAACGGAGGGCCAGTTACGTGGTGTCCCACTGTTTTTTGTATTTTGGGCCCAGTCAGGAGTATAAACTGATGGCGAGTGGAGGGGAACAGTATTATTTTTGCTGTTTCTTCCCTAGAGAACCTGGGGGGGTGGGAGGGGGGAGTTGGGGTTGTGTTTGGTTTGGTCTTAAAATGTAACTGTGTTATCAGTTTGCATTTGTATTTTTGTTATGTGGCAAAGCTAAATAAATATAAATATATAAAAAAAAAAGATCCTCTTGCAATTTTCCACAATCCTCTTGGGTTTTAACAACTTTAAATAGTTTTGTGTCATCTGCAAATTTGATAACCTCACTCGTTATTCCACTTTCCAGGTCATTTATGAATATGTCAAAAAGCAGCGGACCCAGCACAGATCCCTGGGGTACACCACTATTCACCTTTCTCCATTGGGAAAATTGGCCATTTAGCCCTACCCTCTGCTTTCTGTCTTTTAACCAGTTCCGGATCCACAGTAATACACTGCCTCCTATCCCATGACTCTTTAGTTTTGCCAAAAGTCTCTGATGAGGGACCTTGTCAAAGGCTTTCTGAAAGTCCAGATACACTATATCAACTGACTCACCTTTGTCCACCTGTTCATTCACACCTTCAAAAAAACATAACAGATTAATAAGACAAGATCTTCTTTGTCTAAAGTCATTTTGGCTGTCTCCCATTAGGCCATGACTATCTACATGCTGAGTAATTTTATTCTTTATGATGGTTTCTACCATTTTTCCCGGTACTGACGTCAGGCACACCGGTCTATAGTTTTCCGGATCACCCCTGGAACCCTTTTTAAAAATTGGTGTTACATTGGCGATCCTCCAATCTTCAGGTATTAGAGATGATTTTAATGATAGTTCACAGATTACTAATAGCAGGTCTGCAATCTCATATTTCAGTTCTTTCAACACCCTTGGATGTATACCATCCGGCCCAGGTGATGTGCTACTCTTCAGTTTATCTAATAGTTGTAATACATCTTCCCGATGTATCGATAATTCCTTCAATTCTTCCGCACCTTTAAATACCACTTCAGTCATGGTAACATCCCTACATCTTCCTCAGTAAAGACCGAAGCAAAGAATTTATTTACTCTCTACGCTATCACCTTGTCGCCTCTTAGTGCCCCTTTAACCCATCTATCATCTAATGGACCAACTGACTCTCTCACAGGTTTTTTGCTATGAATGTACTTGAAAAAATCTTTATTTCGCATTTTTGCTTCCGCAGCAAGCTTCTTCTCAAATTCTCCCTTTCCCTGCCTTATCAATGCCTTGCATTTGACTTGCCATTGCTTGTGCTCTTTCCAGGTTTCGTCGTTTGGCTCTTTTTTCCATTTCCTGAAAGATGCTTTTTTGGCAACCACAGCTTCTCTGACCTCACCTTTAAACCATACTAGTAGGTTTTTGGAATTCCTTCCACTTTTCTTAAAGCGTGGAATACAGCTGGTTTGGGCTTCCAAGATAGTATTTTTCAACAACACCCAAGCTTGATGTAAGTTTTTAACCGATGCAACTGCTCCTTTTAGTTTTTTCTTAACTATTTTCCTCATTTTATCATAGTCTCCCTTTCAAAAGTTAAAAGGTAGTACTGTGGATTTCCTTACTATCCCTCCTCCACTAATTAAATCAAAGGTGATCATGTTATGATCACTATTGCCAAGTGGCTCCAACACCCTTATCTCTTGCACTAGATCTGGTGTTCCACTAAGGACTAGGTCTAATATGGATTCCCCTCTGGTCGGTTCATGAACCAGCTGCTCCAAGAAGCAGTCATTTATTTCATCTAGGAACTTTATCTCCCTAGCATGTTCTGCCGTGACACTGACCCAGTCGATACCGGGGTAAATGAAATCACCCATTATTATTACTGCGCTGTAACTTTCGTTAGCTTCCTTGATTTCTTTGAGCATTTCATCATCCATTTGTTCATTCTGGCCAGGCGGTCGATAGTACACCCCCACCGCCATCGCCTTCCCCTTCATACATGGAATTTCAATCCATAGAGATTCTACAGCAAATTTTGTTTCCTGCAAAACTTTAATCCTTTCTGACTCAATGCCCTCTCTAACATAGAGCGCAACCCCTCCACCAATTTTATCAGCTCTGTCATTACGATATAGTTTGTACCCAGGTATCACAGTGTCGCACTGGTTGTCCTCCTTCCACCATGTCTCTGATATTCCAATCATATCTAACCTTTCATTTAGTGCTATATATTCTAACTCTCCCATCTTATTTTTTAGACTTCTAGCATTTGCATACAAGCATTTTAGAGACTGTATTTTATTCATATTAATTTGGCTATTGGTAGACATGGGTAATTTGGGATCTTTAAGCTCTGTCTGCTCTATACTCGAGGGCATTTGGGCTACTTTACTCTTTTTTTGAACCTCTCTGCTTTTGGTAGTATCCTTCAAGGATACATTCTTCCGAACCATCCGCTCTTGGGCGACTGTCGGCTTTCCCCTATTATCTAGTTTAAAAGCTGCTCTATCTCCTTTTTAAAGGTTAATGCCAGCAGCCTGGTTCCATCCCAGTTAAGGTGAAGCCCATCCCTTCAGACGAGCCCCTCCTTTCCCCAGAATGTTCCCCAGTTCTTAACAAATCCAAAACCCTCATCTCTGCACCATTGTCTCATCCACGCATTGAGACTCCGGAGCTCTGCCTGCCTTTTGGGTCCTGAGCGTGGAACGGGAAGCATTTCGGAGAACACTACCCTGGAAGTTCTGGATTTCAACTTCCTACCTAAAAGCCTAAATTTAGCCTCCAGAACCTCCCTACCACATTTTCCTATGTCATTGGTACCAACATGTACCAAGACAGCAGACTCCTCCCCAGCACTATCTAAGACCTTATCTAGGTGGCACGTGAGGTCTGCTACCTTCGCACCAAGCAGGCATGTTACCAGGTGATCCTCACATCCACCAGCCACCCAGATATCTACATGCCTAATGATCGAATCACCAACTATAACGGCTGTCCTAACCCTTCCCTCATGGGCACATGACCCTGGAGAAACTTCCTTGGTGCAAGAGGGTTTTACATCACCTGGAGGACAAGTCCTAGTTACAGGATCACTTCCTGCCACACCAGGGTGATGCTCTCCTGTCACGTGACCTCTCTCCTCCATGGCAACAGGGATGCTGCCAGACTAGAGGTGGGACTTCAGGACTATATCCCTGTAGGTCTCGTCTATGCACCTCTCTGTCTTTCTTATGTTTTCCAAGTCTGCCACTCTAGTCTCTAGAGAATGGACTCGTTCCCTGAGAGCAAAGAGCTCCTTGCACCTAGTTCACATGTAAGACCTCTCACCAACTGGGAGAAAATCATACATGTGACACTCAATGCAAAAGACTTGAAAGCCCCCATCTCGCTGCTGGACTGCTGTCTGCATCTTAGTTTTAAGTTTGTGTTTAGATCTTTAAATTCTTTACTTACTAAGGGTTGCTATGGATATTTATACTAATAAAACTGTAACTAATACGTTTAATATACCTTGTTCACCTGAAGCTTAATTATTCTCAGGTCCTTAGTGTATGACTGATTTGGGTAACAAGCTTCACCTGAGAGCACCTCCTATCTTTTAAGATGTGTAAGTACCTATAAAGCTATGATTATCCCAGGGATGGGTGGGTGTTGGGGTGGGAGGGAGGGAAATAACACTTATTAAAAGAGGGCTGCTACACAGTACCCTGTCTTGTGCTGCTAAGGTAAGCTATATTCTGATTTGATTTAAATTATAGCTCTTTGCTGCTGATAGGCTCTAACTTATTATGAAATTTAAACTACAAGCTCTCTGCTGGGTATGAAATGTAACCAGAAAGTTCTCTTCTGTGTTTTAAATTTAAACTTAAACTGCTGCTACTAGGCCTTGACTGATTTAACAAAAAATAGTGGGTTCACAGATTAATTAGCTTTAATACAAAGAATTCCTTTCAGAAAATTCCCAGAAGTATATACTCACAATTGCAGATCTCTCTCCAGAAGTAACAGTCCCCTTTTCTAGTCCTTCAAGATCCGCCACCAAAGCCTGAAGCTCATTAATGCGCCTAGCTAACCTGAGGGCAATTAGGAAGATTATCTTCCAAGAGAGGAACTTAAGTGAGGTCATGGCTAATGGTTCAAAGAATGGCTTGAAAAGCTGTGCTGGAAAGATATTGAGGTCCCAAGCTACCGAAGGTGGCTTAATGGGCAGTTTGGACAGCAGGAGACCTCTCATGAAAACCGTTAGTAGCGGTTGCGTAGAGATGAGCTGTCCATTAAGTAGATGGTGAGAGACTGCAATGGTACTGAGGTGGACCCTCACAGAATATGTCTTTACACCTGTTGAGGACAGCAAGAGGAGATACTGGAGGAGTGATTCCACCGGAGCAGAAAAGGGATTGAGATCCAGACAGAGAATCTATGCCACTTAAAAGCGCATGAACATCTGGTGGAGGGCTTTCTAGAAGCCAAAAGGATCTCCTTAACCTCTTGAGTACGGTCAAAGCTTTGCAAAGCTATGCTCTCAGTAGCCAACCTGTAAGGCAGAGAGACTGTAGATTGGGATGGGGTAGTGAGCTGTTGTCCTGGGAGAGGAGATAGGGTACAGATCCCAATAGCAGAGGATGAGTCTGGGTCAAACAAAGTAGCAGTGAAAACCACGGTTGTCATGGCCAGTGAGGGGCTATGGGTATCATCGAGCCCCTGTCGGACTGAAGCTTGAAAAGCGTCTTGGGAATGAGGGGTATGGGAGTGAAAACATAAAACAGAACCTGATCCCAATATAGGTTAAGGCATCCATTTGTTGGTTGGTGGATGTCAGACCTCTTGTACAGAAGCGAGGAAGCTTGGCAGTTTGGGGAGTTAGGAACAGATCTGTGTCTGGGGTTCCCCAGGTCTGGAAGATGTAGGATGTTGTATCTGGATGGTGAGACATTCGTGGGGAAGAAGGATGCGACTCAGTCTACGAAGACACTGAACTCCCCTGGGAGGTACACTGCTTGGAGGTGTATTTGATGAGCAATGGCAAAGGACCACAGGTGTAGTGTCTCCTCGCAGAGGGCCTGAGAGCCTGTTCCTCCTTGCTTGTTCACATAGAACATGGAAACCTGATTGTCCATCCTGACTAGGACTTGTGCTTTGAGACGGTGTTGAAACACCCGAAGGGCATTCGAGATAGCACAACGTTCCAGGAGATTGATCTGGAGCCCCTGTGTAGTCAGATTTCCCAGATGGGCCTTCCAACCAGTTTGGAGGCATCCGTCGTCAGGGTGCATTGAAGTGGAGGCATTTGAAAAGGTGACCCTATGAGCAGATTTTCTGGGGAACACTACCACTGAAGGGATATGGTTAAATGGCCAGTGACTTGGATCCTGTCCCAGAGACGGCCCAAAGCCTGCTTCCACTGGGAGGCAAGAGTCCACTGGGCTGTCCTCATATGTAGTCGGGCATATGGAATGAAATGTACTGTAGAAGCCATGTGCCCAAGCAGCTGCAGTATCTCTCGGGCAGTCAGATGTTCTCGTAGGAGTGACTGGAATGCTAGTTCAACTACATGGCCACAACAGAGCTGGGGCAGAAATGTCCTAGACTGTTGGGTATCTAGTAAGGTTCCAATGAACTCTAGTTTTTGAGTTGGAGTGAGCTGGGATTTTGGGAAGTTTATCACAAATCCCAAGTGTTGTAGAACTGTGATGGTACGATGCAAGGAAAGAAGAATCTCTTGGGAGGTGTCTGCATTTATTAGCCAGTCGTCTAATTAAGGGAAGATGAATACCCCCAGAGATCTTAGATATGCGGCTACGACCACCATGCACTTTGTGAAGGCTCTTGGGGCAGAGGCGAGTCTGAAGGGAAGGACTCTGTATTGATAATGTTTTCCTTGACCTGGATGGATGAGGCTATGAATGTACGCTTCTTTTAGATCTAGAGAACAGAGTCAGTCCTGACTCTGGAGGTAGGGGAGAAGAGTCCCAAGAGAGATCATCTTGAATTTTTTGTGGACTAGAAACTTGTTAAAGTTTCTGAGGTCCAGAATGGGCCTGTACCCTCTGGTTTTCTTTGGAATGAGAAAGTATGGAGAGTAAAAACCCATCCGAAGTTGGGATATCTTCCATGGCGCCCTGAGACAGAAGAGAGAACACATCGTCCTGAAGAAGAACAGTGAATGGAGGTTGCATTTCATATTCCCCCATGAAAGTGGAGCGGGCAGAGTTTGTAGATGAAGTCTGGTATCCTTCCTGGACTATAGTGAGTGTCTACTGCTCTAAGGTCAGGTGCTATCTGTCGGCGTAGTGACATAATCTGATGCTATGTGGAGGGGGTGGAGGTCCTCCAGAGGCAGGGTGGCAATATTCACTAGGAAAGAGTCAAAAACAAATGCAGACTGTGGTTGCCTCGTCCTGGTACTCCTGTTCCTGTAGCCCTCTCTCCGGCTGTTCTCTCTCTCCGTTCTTTCCTCCAATATTTCCCTGGGTTTATAAGAGTGTCTCTGAACTACCGTGCACTCCCCTTCACCCAGGTGTCCCTCATTAATTTCCAAGCCTGCTCTTGGATTAGCAGAGCTTGGGTGTGTCCTGTCCTCAGTAGCTGCGTGTTTTTTTTCTCTGCCTGCAGTTTGAGAGCTACTGATTCCTTGCCTGTCTCTTTCTTTAAAGGTAAATGTCTGATTTTCTCCCAATTCCATAGGCTCAGCCATACTCTCCTCATCACAGTACATTTTCCATTTAAAATTTTTATTAGTGAATAACACACCAATATAAAGCATGTTTAATACAGCAAGTTATCACCCCATCCCACCCCCTTCATCACTATTATAGGACAGAGGAACCGAAGTAAACTGCTCTTAGACAATGAAAGCACTAACATAACTCAAACAGTGATCAATTCACCAGTGCTAATTAACATAAAATAAAACAGCAGTTGTGATGTTCCCCTGCTTTAATCCCCCCGCCTATAATTCAACAAAACACAGGCAACGCCCCTATGCTAAATCCCCCCTCCTTCCCACTCTACCCCCCCTCTCCCCTCCCTACCCCCCTCCCCCCGTATGCAAACACTTAGATCCATTTCTGCATCTTCGAACCCTACCTATGCCCACTATTCCCCCCCACCAGTCCCAGCACCCCCACCTGCCCCCCCTCCATAAGTCCTCCCCCTACTCCCCCCCTCCTCTTGCCATTCTTCCACCCATTCCCATACCTTCTGCCAATGTTCCCCACTTCTCTCCCCACCCCCCCGGCGCTGCACTGTCAACCGGTGCATCAGCCCCACTTCACTCACTCTTCGGATGAAACCGGCCACCTGCGGGGCACTCTGTCCCCCCCAGTGCCGGGCTATTTCACAACGGGCCGCTACTAGACAATGGTGTAGTACCCCCGCCTCCCTCCTGGGTATCTCTTCTTCTAGGAGATGTAACAGACATGTTTCGGGCTTTTGTGGCACTTTGTGTCCTGTCATCGCATGTATCACTTCTAAAACCCTCGTCCAGTAAACTCGCATATGGACACACCGCCACCACATATGCATCCAGTCCCCCCTCTCCCCGCACCCTCACCAGCATTGGTCATCCTGTCCAAGTTTAGCTTTCACATGACGTACTGGCGTCCAGTACCATCGGGACAGCACTTTATATGCGTTTTCCTTAAGGGATGCAGAGATAGAGACATGCGCTACAGTCCGGAGCACCTTGGTCCACACCACTTCATTCCACACCATCCCCAAATCTGCCTCCCATTTCAGCATATAGGGCAGTTTACCCTCCCCGGGCTCCATCAGACCCTTATATATTTGGGATAACACCCCCTTTTGCCCCAGATGCCCTGTACATAAAACCTCAAACCAACTACGACGCCCCCACAGGTCCTTCCACACCCTGGTCTGCCGGAGGCAATGACAGAGTTGCAAATAGGCATAGCGATCATTCTCTGTCAACCCATAGAGATCCTTTATACCCTCAAACCCATACATCCCCTGGTTATGTAAGAGCTGGGATACTTGCGTCAACCCCCCCCTTGCCCACCTTTGAAAGGTCCGCGCGTCCGGCCCCTGCCCCTTCTCAAAACATGCCTCTAATCCCATGCCCTGAGTATACCCTTTTCCTGCCACCAGCGGTTGTTTGTACCGTTTCCACACTTTCAGACTATGTACTATCATGGGGTTTAGAATGATAGAGGCTTCGCCCGCTCCTCCCCGCCAAATCACCCTCTCCATGTCCGCCTCCCCCATCTGCTCCTGCTCCATCTGCACCCATTGTTTCCCCTCATTTCGTTGCCACTCATATACGGTTTTCAATCGGGCTGCCTCATAGTATTTCCCCAGGTTGGGAACTCCCAGCCCCCCCTCTTCTTTCGCTCTCTGCAGTATGCTCATCGCCACTCTCGGTCTTCGCTGCTTCCATATGAATCTATTTACCATCCCTTGCGCCCGTTTCAAATGGTTCCGCGGTACCGCTATGGGGAGTGTCTGGAATAAAAACAGCAGGCGTGGCACAAGCATCATTTTAACTGTCGCTATCCGCCCAAACCAAGATATAAACCCCTTTCCCCAACCCCCCAACCAACTCTCCATCTGCCCGAGTACCTTCCCATAATTCAGTTTATATAGTGCCGCCGTTTTGTTACTTAGTCGCACTCCTAAGTACCTTATGCTTTCCCTCGCCCATTTAAAAGGGTATTGCTTGGCCAACCTTGCTTGTCCTGCTCCCGAGACCGCCAGATTTAAAATCTCCGATTTAGCCCAGTTGATTGTAAAACCTGACAGCTTACCGTATTCCTCCAATTCCCACATCACTATTGGAATGCTCACTCTGGGACTACCCAAGCTTAGAATGATATCGTCAGCAAACAAGGAAATCTTATAGCCCTTCGTCCCCACCAGTAGTCCCCGGATATCCTCCCTTTCTCGCACCCTCTGTGCAAACGGCTCTAACGCAATGGCAAAGAGCAACGGCGATAGAGGGCACCCCTGTCGGGTACCCCTCCCCTGCTCGAAAAACCCCGAGTACGCCCCATTCACCCGAACACATGCTTGCGGCCGCTCATAGAGTGCCTTTATCCAGGCCAAGAAATCATTCCCCAGTCCAACCTTCTCTAACACCTGGAACAAGAAGGGCCAGGCTACCTGGTCGAAGGCTTTTTCGGCGTCCAATGACAGGAGCAGGGCCTCTTCCCCGCTCTGCTCAACTGACCAAATTATATTCAATATTTTCCTTATATTGTCCGCCACCTGTCTACCTGGTATGAAGCCCGCCTGGTCCTGGTGGATCAATTTTCCAATTACCTTGTTTAATCGGGCTGTTAATATCTTTGCGAGTAGCTTGGCATCGAGATTAAGCAAAGAAATGGGCCGATAAGATGCACACTCCTGTGGGTCTTTCCCCTCCTTATGTATAACCGTAATCCCCGCCCAGCCCATCGTGCCTGCTAGTCTCCCTCCCTCCCTTGGCAAGTTAAATAACTTCACCAATGGCTCGATCAGGAGATGCCCAAACCGTCTATAGAATGGTGCTGTTAACCCGTCTAAGCCTGGAGCTTTCCCGATTTTTAATTGTCGAATTGCCCGCTGCACTTCATCCCCGCATATCGGTCTATTAATTTCCCCTTGCTCCTCCCTCCCCAGTTTAGTCAATCGCACTGAAGCAAGGTATCTGCTCACTCTGTCCTCTGTTGCCGAGTCACGGGCTTTATATAGCTCCTGGTAAAACTCTCTAAAGGCTTCCCTAATTTCTCCTTCCTTAGTGACCAGGGTCCCTCCCTTAGATCGGACTCGGATGATATGGGAACGCAACTTTCTCTGTCGAAGCCTCTGCGCCAAAAATTTCCCCGCTTTATCCCCCCCCTCAAAAACCTCTTGCCGTAAGAGTTGCATCTGATACTGTATCCGTTCTGCCTGTAGCGCATTTAACTGTGCCCGCACCGCCAGTATCTGTCCTCGATAAGATCTCGACCGCCCCTGTGCATCCAACTCTTCCAATTCTAATAAACGGAGCCTCAATGCCCCTTCCCTGCTCTCTCTCTCCCTCTTTATCCGTGCCCCCCACTTGACAAGCACCCCGCGAATCACTGCCTTGTAGCCGTCCCATACCCCGCCCCATGCCACCTCCCCGTTATCATTAATTATAAAATATTCCCTTGTTTCCCGCCCTACCTCCTCCCGGACCCTCTCATCATCCAGCAGCGACTCGTTCAACCGCCAAAATTGTAGCCCTTTCCCTTCATTCGCCATGCGCAAAGAGACCGTCGCCGGGGCATGATCAGACCATGTAATGGCCTCCACTGCTGCTTCAGTAATCCGACCCCCTACTTCTTTGGAAACCCAGATAGCATCTATCCGGGAGTATGACCCATGCGTGGGCGAGAAATAGGAAAATTGCCTCCTCCCAGGGTATTGTAACCTCCAAGCGTCAACCAATCCATGCTGCACCACAAAAGCTCGATACCTCTTCCTGTCCGCCCGCTTACCCTCCCGACCCCCAGTTGCATCCCATGCCGGATTCCAGGTAAGATTGAAATCTCCCCCACATATAAGGGTACCCTCCCCCATGTTCCCCACCTCCTCAGTCAATTGCTTCCAGAAATTACCTTGCGATCCCGTAGGGGCATATAGGTTCACTATACAGTACCACTCATTCCCCACCCACACCCTCACCAGTACATATCTCCCTCCCTTATCCCTGACAACGGAGTGCACTTGGGTCTTCAATCTGGAGGCTATCAGAATAGCCACCCCCCCTTTCTTCTTTTCAACTGTGTTAGAGGCATGAATACAAACCCCAAATCCCCTAGGCTTGACCAGGTACTCTGTTGTTTTGGTAAGGTGCGTTTCCTGAATCAGCCCTATCCCCGCCTTCTGGCGAGCCAGCTCATCATACAATTTCTGCCGTTTAAAAGGCGAATTCAGGCCCTTAACATTTAAGGATACAATTTTTAAATCTCCCATCTTGGTATACCTCACTCCCCACGGTCAGCCCATAGGTGTTCCAACCCCCCTCCCCCCCTTGCCCCCCCTCCTGCTCCCCCCTCTCCCCCTCCCCCCCCAATCTCCTTGACCCCACCCCCCCCAGCTCTCTCCGAAGAGAGATTTGTCTTCCATATAGGTGACCGCCTACAGGCCTGCCTGTCTTCCCCCCACCATTCCTCATCTCCCCATTTGCTCTATCCCCCCCCCGACTCAACCGCTACCTACTCCCCCCATCCCCCTGCCTCTTCGCCCTCCCTGCCCCCCCCTTCCCGCCCCTCTTGCTACATCCCCCTTGCCCCCCCCTCATGATGCCCCCCTCCTACAATAACCCAACAAATTATATATACACAACAGTACTACAAAGCACAAAGCTTTAAAATTTCTACTTCAGCCCGCTCCGTTCTCAGCTGCTGATGTCCCGGGGCTCTCTCCAAGCTTGCGCGCCAGTCTTCGGCCCTCTGCTGGGACTCGATGCCACCGCTGGGCTCTCTGAGCTGGATTAGAGGACGTCGATGTACTAGCCCCCTGTCTAGCTGTGGTCGTATTCCCTTCAGGGATATTCGGCAGCTCCAAGTCTTGCAGTGCTCTCCAGGCTTCCTCTGTAGTTTGCACTCGTTTTGACCTACCCCTGGCCGTGATCAACATGCCAAAAGGGAACAGCCATTTATATCTTATGTCCTCTTTTCGCAAGTACTTTGTAACTTCTTTGAAGTCCCGTCTACGCTGCAGTGTTCCCCCTGAGAGATCCTGAAAAAACTCCAGGGAGTGTTCTTCCCACTGGAACTGTCTCACCTTCCTGGCTGCCATCAACAACCTTTCTTTAATCTTGAAGGAGCCCAGGCATATCACAATATCTCTTGGTTTATTGTCTCGTTTGGGGCCCAGGCTCCTGTGCGCTCTCTGTATTTGTGACAGTGTGATCTCAGTGCCTCCCTCTGGATCTGCTGTCTCGAGCAGGGAGCTAAAAATTTTAACAATCACGTCCTCACAGTTGCGGTATCGTGCTTCTTCTGGAAGGCCCCGGACGCGTATATTACATCGGCGGGATCTATCCTCCAGGTCCTCCGCCTTCATCTGCTGCTCCAGCTGAATCCGCTTGATGTCTGCCCAGTCTTTTTGTAACACATCGAGTTCTTCTCCCTGCTGCTGCAGTTGCGTCTCCATTTCTTCCATACGGTTTCCGATCTCCCCTATATCTTGTCGCAGAGAGTGGATGGACTCTCTGAGCTCCCGCGACACCCCACCGATATCAGCTTTGATCTCATCCTTCAGCTCTGTGAGCCAGTCTTTCAATTTCACGATCCCTCCTGGGCTACAGCTCCGTTCCAACTCTTCCACCAGCTCTTGGGCCTCTGCCAGCTGCTTACTATTCTCTTTGGCCCCCTCCTTGTTACTCTTGGCTGCTCCGTAGGGAGATCGGTATTCCGCCAGCTTCTTACGCGCTGACGCCCCCGCTTTATTTTTATCCATCTTGGCTCTAAGTCGTAGGTTCTTTATGTCTTCGCTGTATGGATAACTGTGGCTGTAAATGCTGCAGGGCTTTGCCCCCCCTATCTCTTCTGGAACACAGGGGCCTCTCCTCTCCCCGTCTCCTCTATAACTTCAGGTCCTTGATACCGCTTGCACAGCCTTTCTCCTCCACCCCTCCTGAGTTCTTGCCCTTCTATGGCCTCTGCTCTGCGGTTCTCCTTAAGGGCTAACTCTCTCACCTCACACTCCGCTGGTTTTCTGTCGTCGCCTCCACAGGCTTCTTCTCCAGGGCTTCTCAGCCCACACTCCACTGCTTTATTGTTTTCCCCCGCAGCACTCCTTCTCCTCAGCTCCACACACTGCTCAGCTCCACGTGGCCCTCTCCCGCAACCACGCTGTCACTGCGGGCTGCACTGCACGGGCTATTACCGCCCTCTGGGCTCCTCCGCTCTGCGCTGCTGTCTAGCGAGGGAGTGCTGTACATACCAGCCCCACTGCCGTCGGGAGATGTGAGGTCCCTCGCAGGCCCTCAGCTCTGTAGCGCTGCCCGATTGCTGGATTCTCAGCTGACTAGGCCTCGGACCCCACACGCTGCTCTGCTGCAGCCTCACAGCACGTCTGCGGTTCTTGCCGTCGGTCCCGGCCGACCACGCGGTCAGCGCTCTAGGCCGCTCTTGAAGCTCCCCCTTCGGGGTAATGCCGATGCGGGGCCAAGCTGCTTCTTTTTTTCCTCACCTCTGCCCGATCCTCGGGTCTAGCGGCGTCGGTTCTCCAACTTGCCCCCCGCAATTAGCGCAAACAGGGGTATTTAGCCCCCTTTTCACAGGCTTGGATGGCAGAGCTCTCCTTCTACCCCACCATCCGTCCCGATAACGTCACCGGAAGTCCATCACAGTACATTTAACTTGTTACAAATATGTACAATAAACTTTTTATATCTATATACAATAGTCTGTGTGTGGTATGGTTGTATACATTGGTGTCTGGAGTGGAGGAGTGCCCTAGTGGTTGGGCAAGGTACTTCAGGCCAGAAGGTCAGGGGTTCAAATCCCACTAGAGGACAGCAACCTTGGGCCGGAAGGGCTGGGGTTTCTAGTCCCACAGGTGCACCTTGTGGTCTTGGGCAAGCCACTTAACCCTCCATAGCCCATGTTCCCTGTAAATAGTTATCTCCAAGTTATAATGCCCTGTTCAATGTAATTTCAGTTTGTTCAATGTAAACCGCACTGATGCAGAATAGCGCGGTATATAAGAGAATGTAAATAAATAAAAAATCATGAGGTGTGTTGTATAATTATGTTACGAATTTTGCATTGCATTAAGGTGTATCCTTACAGAGCTGAACTGGAGCCTAGACTCTGAAAGGTGCAGAAGGTATTCAGTCAGTGTTTGTGTGGGACAGGTATCTAGAGTGTTCATCACACCAGACAGCAAACCTTCTCCATTTGAAAGAATAAGATTTCCTTTGTGAAGCCCTCCTAAAAGTCAAAAGGACATTGGTTGCATGAGTTGGCAGACTGAGAGTGGGTAATGTTAACCTCTCAACATCCAAACTGTGACTTGATGTTGGGATGCAACATCATTCTGCTCTCCTCAGATATCAGATCTGGCGCTTGCCTGAGTCGTATAGGATCCCAAATGGAAACTTCCAGAAATAGAGGGAGCCACAGTTGTCTGGGCCAATACAGAGCAATGAGAATCATCATACCCTTGTCTGTTTTGAGCTTTAGGAGAACCTTGGAAATGAGAGGAAAGCGTAGTTACTCACCTGTAGCAGGTGTTCTCCAGGGACAGCAGGAATCAGTCCTCACATATGGGTGACATCGGCGCCGACGGAGCCCTTGTGCGGAGCAATTCCCCAGCTTTCAAAGAAAGCCTTTGGGATTGCCATGCGCATGCGCAGTCCCCTTCCCGCCCAAGGGTGCCATCTTGCTCAGTCAGATGACATAGCTAAAAAGACGGCAAAATGAGAAAATAAAATAAGTGACTGCAACTCCAGGGGAGGAGGGAGGGTCGTGAGGACTGATTCGTGCTGTCCCTGGAGAACACCTGTTACAGGTGAGTAAATATGCTTTCTCCAGGAACAAGCAGGAGGTCAGTGGGACTATGGGACTTCCTAGCAATAGGCTACTGAGAACCCATAGCTGAATAATGGCTCCCTCTAGAAGAGCCGCAGCAGCTGTGAAAGAACTTTCTCTGAGAACGCAACCCAAACGGTAGCCTGACACCAAATTGCCGGATGGTAGGAGTTGCCTAAACCTCGAATAGGTTACGGAGTACCGCCTGGCCAAAAGCACTGTCTCGCTGGGAATCCCTCTCCAGGCAGTAATGGGCTGCAAAAGTCTGGCTTGAAGACCAAGTTGCGGGCTGGCAGATGTCTGCCAATGGTACAGAGCGGTGGTTGGCCACTGATGCGGCCTTAGCCCTGACACGGTGGGCCGTGACTCAACCCTACAGCTGGAGGTCAGCTGCCCTGTATGCCCAGGTGATGCTGTCTGCCACCCAGGTGGATAACGTACGCTTGGTGACAGGTAGACCCACCCTACTGGGGTCATAAGACAGGAAGAGCTGGGAAGCTCTCCGATGTCCCCGCATACATTCCAAGTAGAAAGCAAGTGCCCTCTTACAATCCAGGGTATGCAGAACAGCCTCTGCCCGGCTGGCATACGGCCTGGGAAAGAAATTTGGAAGAACCGCCTCTTGATTGAGGTGGAAAGAAGAGACCACGTTCGGAAGGAACGTGGGGTGAGTGCGAAGGATCACCCTATTTCTGTAAAACCGTGTGTACGGCCTATCAGATACCAGAGCTTGCAGCTCACTCACACATCTGGCAGATGTGAGTGCCACCAAGAAGAAGGCCTTCCAGGAGAGAAAGCGGAGATGGCAAGTGGACATCAGCTCAAAGGGTGGGCGAGTAAGCTGCTGCAAGACTACATTCAAGTCCCACTCAGTCACCGGAGGGCAATCAGGGGGCTTCAGTAGGAGTAGACCTCTGAGGAATCTGGACACCAAGGGGTGAGCAGAGAGAGGTTGACCTTCCACCTGAGAATGGTTCTCTAATAAAGCACTCAGGTGACCCCTAACAGAGTTAGACTTGAGGCCTAATTCTGAGAGGTGAAGCAAGTACTGCAACACCACTGGTACTAGGCAAGAGAAAGGATTTTCACTGTGCTGTTTACACCACACCTCAAACCTGCACCACTTGAAAGTGTAGGACTTCCCAGTGGATTGCCTCCTGGAGGCCAGCAACACTTCTTCCACATCCTTAGGTAGTAGAGGAGCCAACACTACCCTTTCAGCCGCCATGCCATCAGGTTGAGGGACCTGAGGTTGGGGTGTAAGAGGGAGCCATGCTCCTGGGACATGAGGTCGGGCTGCGTCCCCAGAGGAAGTGGGGTTTCCACTGCCAGCTGCAGGAGAAGCAGAAACCAAGGTTGTCTTGGCCATCTGAGGGCTATCAAGATGACCGAGGCCTTGTCTCGAAGGATTTTGAATAGAATTCGGGCCACCAGAGGTGTGGGAGGAAACATATGCAGGAGGCCCACTGACCAGGAGATTAGAAAAGCATCTGCAGCCATCCTGCATTTGACAGTGTAAACCATCACATACTCATATCAAGACTCAACCAAATAGGTTTAAAGAAAACTACCCTAAACTGGTTTAAATCTTACATATCTGACCGGTCACAATATGTACAAATAAATCAAACCCAATCACCTCCATTTCCTCAAGAACAAGGAATACCATAGGGATCTGCTCTATCGGCCCTTCTATTTAATCTTTATCTACAACCAATATGCTCCATATTCCGAAAACATAAGATCAATTTCCACATATATGCGGATGATATTATGTTATTCTCTGCAATCAACGTACATGATCCCAACTATGATAAAATAACAAATTGCCTCATAGAAACCGATAAATGGCTTAGACTAAATAATCTGACCATCAATTTTAAAAAAACTGAAGTTCTCTTTACAACAAGAAATACTAATTTCTCACCACCAACAGACATCAAACTTCTAAATTTTACCCTTTCAGTGAAAGAAGAAATTAAATACCTTGGAGTCACCCTTGACAAGACGCTTAGCTTTACAAGTCACATTAAGAAAACAACAAGAACAATATATTACAAACTTCGTTCCATTCAACAGCTGAGGCCTTTCTTAGAATATGATGATTTTAGAACTATCACACAAGCCTTAATAACCCCACACTTCGACTTCTGTAATGGAATACTTCAAGGTATAACTAAAAAGAATCTAAAAATTCTCCAAATGGCCCAAAATGTTACCGCAAGAATAATTACTAAAGCTAAGCTTTCAGACCCCATTACCCCGATTCTTTACTCCCTTCATTGGCTACCCATCTCAAGCAGGATTCAATATAAAATATTGATAACTATCTTCAAATTAATTAATAATATTGCCCCATACTATCTATCCACTCTAATCCATAGCCCCTCTGAAAATAGAATACGACGAAGAAGGAATCTTAATACCATCTTAATACCTGACATTATAAAGAAAACCAAATATACAACAAGTAACAGTGCCTTCTCCTTTGTAGCACCAATCCTATGGAATAATCTTCCAGATCAGTTAAGAGAGATAAAAGATATGCAAAAGGGAACTTCCGGTTTGGCAATGAGCTGATCGGACGGCTCACGATCAGCTCCGGGCAACTTGCCCCGCAAAACGGCTATAAAACCCTTTAAAACCTTTTTCCACCACCTTCATCGACTCTTCCCTCACGGGGTGTTAAGCCTCCACCGATGAAGAGACTTGCGGCCATCCCTGCCTAATCGGGGCAGACAACTCCATATAATAGAAAGCGCAACAGGGGCACGATCGGGCACTTCCCCCACTGCCATCATTAATTTTTCCCCCGCGGGGTATTGTGCCTTCAGAGGTAAAGGGACCTGTGGCCATCCCTGCCCGATCGGAGAAGAAAACTGCATATATAAAAAGTGTGCCGAGGCACGATCGGGCTCTTCCTCCACCGCTATCATTGGTTTCCCCCCCCACGAGGTATTGTGCCTCCGGCGGTGAAGAGGCCTACAGCCGTCCCTGCCCAATCGGGGCAGGCACCTATACTCAAAAGAGAGAACGACGGGATGCGATCGGGTAATCCCCCCGCCGCCATCATCAGCTCTCTGTTGGAAACGAAATCATCTTTGAAGTTTCTTCTATTTGGACACCTTTTGGAGTCTCTTATAAGCTGCAACAGATAAGCAAAGTCTTTTCTACTCTAAAAATGAAAGTGCCTAAGATGGCACGTAATTGAATTTAGTTTGCTGGACTGTGAAGAGAAACATCAAGTCCTACAATATAAGGCACAGAAAGTTAAAAGCATTCTCATTGATAGAACATTTTATTAGTAACTATAGATAAGCTATTAGTAAATAATTAAGGATATAGATTTTATTGAATAGTTCAAGTATAACAAAATACCAACAAAAAAAAAATTTTTTTAAAAGATAAAAAAAGATAAAAAATTTTTATAAAAATAAATCCACACAATGCATTAAGAATAGAGGTCGTTGATGTTGTAGAAGGCATTGTCATTCCAGCAAGTCTGGCTGATTTCACGCCTCATATAATTCTGAGACCTCTTTTGCATATGGTGGATAGGCTTAGATATAGTACTAAATAGCTACTGAACTCAAGGTTAATTTGTTGAGCTGATAAACACATTTTCATTTTATTCGATAAGCTCTATAAGGTGACCATATTAGATTTTTTTGTTTAAGCCATTTAGATGGCAACATTGCTAAACTGTTACTATGTTTCAATTGTTTGGCTGAGCAACTGTGTGTGCCACTTGCTACTGTTTGAGCTGGGTGAATGGTATATTTGTATGTGTGGCCAGGTGAAGGTTTGCTGCAGACCCAGAGGGAGGGGGGGGGGGGGTTATAATATTGACAACGGTAATTATTTGTAAAGTTTTATTTGTGCTCCCTTCCCTCTTTTTTCTTTTTCTTTCCTTCTTCATTTATACTGAGGAGAAGTATAGTGTAGGAGGGAGAGCTGTGCCTTGCAAGTCCCTAATCTCTGTACGGCTGAAGGTGAGGAGCCGGGGGAGGTAGGCCATGGGTTAGTCGGATTAGACAGCCCTGGGAGGGGCAGACACTAGTGGGGGGAGCCCCTAGAGGGGCGCGAGGAGTTCAATCTAGTAGTTCCTCGGTAGTCACCCTGGGGATTACATCTGTACGAGGGGCTGCTGATAGATAGGTTAGGTTGAATGAGGTAGAAGAATGTGGAGAGGGGATATGTTATGGGTGTAAGCTTGAAATGAATGGATGAGTGGGTTGTTTATATTATACCTCTGACATTTTCTAGATGTTTAGTTTAATTCCTGCGGTGGCCTCTAGAGGCTTGACGGTGCCCCCCTATGCCATTTTGGGAATAATAAGGTGGCAGCCCTACCAAATCGAGGAGTGGGGGGGTGGTATAGGTAGATTTAATATGGTGGTCTTAGAATATACTTCAGAGGTGAAATATGGTTATACTAATATCAGATGGGGGGGGTGATAAGGAGGGGAGGTGTAGGGCTCTGGGCTTGGGAACGGAGGGGGTAGGAGACCTGGGGGACAAAAGTAAGTAGGGGTATTAGATGGGGGTAGGGGCCTGGTGGTACTAATTCCCGATACCTAATGGAGTAGGTCAGGGAGTGCTGGGGCCCTAGGGAAGAGTGGAGAGGGGGAGTGGTGGGGAGTACTGTCATTTTAATCTTGGGGTGGGTAAAAAGAGAATGGAATTCTATCAGATAGTTAGGTTCAATGTTGGATCCGGGGAAGTATGGGGCAGACCCGATTGCCATAGGGAAGTTGTCCAGCCTGATGGGTGGACTTGATAGTTTAGGGGTGGGGGAATGGGGGTGGGAGGGGAAGGGAGCCAAGGGGGTAGGATAGCACACACTTCACTGTTTACTTGTAGGTGGCTCAGCATTTTTTTTTTGCTGGCTGTTAAGAGGGGTGGGGGGGGGGCTCCAGGCTGGGGAGCTCCTTTGTTATGTTTAGAGTTTTCTGCATGGCTGGATTTTGACGCTGCCCCATGCCTCTGAAGATAATTACCTGGAACGTTTGTGGGTTGGGGAATCCTATAAAGCGTTATAAAATCTTACAGGCCCTGGCCCGACAGCAGTGCGATATTGCCCTACTTCAGGAAACGCACCAGACGGTAGAAGAACATAGTAAACTCCATAGAAGCTGGGTGGGACAGGTATGGGGGGCTCCTGCGCGTGGGAAGAAAGGAGGAGTAGCAGTTCTGTTCCACAAACGAGTTCGTTTTGCCCTGGAAAAGACTATCGTTGCGGAAGACGGGCGATTTCTTTTGCTGGCTGGTCGGCTAGAGGGGAAACCAGTGATTATCGGGAATCTTTACGGTCCTAATGTGATGGACCCTAGCTTTTACAATGGCCTGGCCTCCAAAATAAAGCAGCTCCCGGAATATCTGCTGCTTCTTGCCGGGGATTTTAATGGGGTTTTAGATGTGGACCTTGACACTTCTAGGGGGGAGGAGGCGAGAGATAGGATCCCGACGACTCGGATGTTACAGCGGTTTCGTAGTAGAATGGATTTGGTCGACCCCTGGCGCCTACATCCTTTGGAAAGGGATTTTACCCACCAGTCCCGGGCACACGGTACTAGTGCTCAAATTGATTATATCTTGGTGTCGGGGGTTTTGTTTGCTCATACGTGGGAGGTACAGATTGGCGAACTAGAGATATACGATCATGCGATGGTCCGAATGGAGCTACACTGGGGGATAGACACTTCCCGGGCACGACTTTGGAGACTTCCCCTGGGGCTGTGTCAGGATGTTCGATTTCAGCATTTTCTGAGGCAGCGATGGAGGGAATTTATGAATGATCACCAGTGCCATAGTGAGGATCCTGAGTTGGTGTGGGAGACGGCAAAAGTAGTGTTACCGGGCAATATCATTGGATTTGCAGCCCGGAAACGTCGGCTAATAGCAGAGTGAATAATTGGTTTAGAGCGACTGGTCAACAAGTTGCGTAAGCTCTGTGCGCGCTGTCCGATACCCGCAAATAAGAAAAAGCTTTGGGAAGCTCAGGTGGATCTCAATGAGCTGATACATCAGAGAGCCAAGAAATCTATCCTTTATTATAGATATCAGCTACACTGTTACGGGAATAAACCGGGGAAGTTGTTGGCCCATTGTCTGAAGGGCCAACGGGGCTCCTCGTTAGTGGCAGCCGTCCGAGATGATCAGGGACAACTGCAACGGGAGTCCGTGGCAGTCGCCCGGGTCTTTCGGGGTTTTTTTCAGGATTTATATAAGGCGCAACCTACATCCACCATGGAGCTGGGGGATTATTTGAAAGAGTTGGACTTGCCGCAGCTTACTGTTGAACAGCGGGAGATGTTAGAGCAGCCTATAACCCCGCAAGAGGTGCATTCCGCGATTTTGGCAGCTAACTGTAACAAAGCACCTGGACCAGACGGTTTGGGGGCTGAGTTTTATAAACTTCTAGACAAATCTGTGAGCCCTGTTTTGGCGGAGGTCTTTAATAAGCGGGCGGAACAGGGGGCCTTTCGTTGGGGACGTAATCATGCCCATCTTACGCTGATCCCTAAACCGGGTAAAGATCCTTTGCTAGTAGGATCATATCGTCCTATATCCTTGCTTAATTTTGATATCAAATTAAATGCAAAAGTTTTGGCACTGCGACTGGCAGCAGTTTTAGGGCATTTGGTACATGACTCGCAGGTGGGGTTTGTCAAGGGGCGCTATGCAGTTCTGAACCTGAGTAAGATCTTAGCTTCTTTGGAGTGGGTGCATGCTCATCGGTTACCATCCCTGCTTGTCAGCTTTGATGCGGAAAAGGCCTTTGACAGGGTGGACTGGCAATACCTACGTAACCTTCTCCCGCGCTACGGATTGGGTGTTCAGTTTTGTAGAATGGTGGAGAGTCTCTATGCCCAGCCAACAGCTGGGGTCTTGTGCAATGGGGTACTCTCTGAAGACTTCCCCTTGGAACGAGGTACGCGTCAGGGATGCCCCCTTTCCCCTTTATTGTTTGTCCTGTCACTCGACCCCTTGATACGGACCATTGAAGCCTCCTGCAAGATACAGGGAGTGCGAATGGGCACCCAGATGTTCAAACTCTCTGCCTTTGCGGATGATCTTTTGGTACACCTGCTTACTCCTGACCAGTCGCTGCCAAAGTTGTTGGAAGAGTTTATGAGATTTGGTGGTATTGCGGGGCTGCGGATCAATAAGGATAAATCTGAAGCCCTAGATGTCTCGGACCAACTGCAGGGGAGTTGGGTGGGAAACTTTCCTCTTAAGTGGGCGATTGATGAATTTACCTATCTCGGCATAGTGCTAACCCGTAATCCCCGGGTCCTTTATGTGCGTAACCTTGAGCGAACACTGCGACGGCTGCAGGTACAGTTGAAAGCCTGGGATCCCCTGCCTCTCTCCTTATCATGGAGGATAGCGGCGGTTAAAATGGTGCTCCTACCGCGGCTGTTGTATTGGTTTCAGACATTGCCTTGGTTATTGCGCCGGGATGTGCGCCGCTTTGAAGCCGCTATTAGATGTTTCCTGTGGAAAGGAGGGAAGGCGCGTATTTCTTGGTCACGGATGTTGGGGAAGTGGCGTGACGGGGGGATGGGTCTTCCAGATCTTGTAGGTTATGCTCTAGCCTGCCAGGCTCGACATCTTGGAGATTGATTGGGAGGGACAGATGTGTATACGCCCCGTGCTTTGGAGGAGGGCTTTGTGGCGCCATTAACGTTGTTGGGAGTCTTACATGGGACGTATCAGACTCTCCCTAGTCAAGTAGTGCAGAGTGAGTTGATTGATTCGGTTCTCAAGACTTGGAAACAACTTAATGTCCACTGGAATGCAGCCTGGAAGGTTTCTAGTTGGCTGCCCTTACAGGGCAATGCTGCTTTTACGCCTGGTTCGGATACGGAGACCTTTTGAGACTGGAGTAATCAGGGAATACGGAATGTTGGACACGTAGTGGAGCCGTCAGGGCAGCGCAAATCCTTTTTGACCTTGAGTAGGGAGTATGATTTGCCCAATAACCATTCCTTTGCTTATATGCAGATTGCTCATTATGTGTCCTCTCTGCCGCGAGAGGAGTTACACGTGGACAGGTCAGCCCGAATATTGGAATTTTTTGGGTTAGGGGGGGAAAATCCCCCGTCGATCAAAGAACTCAAGAAGCGTTTGGCTCGGTTTAGCACAGGCCATGATTATCGAGGGGTTGAGGTGGCTTGGAAAATGGAGTTGGGAGAGGTTTTGGCCCCCGGGTCAGTCCGGCAGGTTTTAAAAGGGATTGTGAGGCTGACACAGGAAACACGCTGGCAAGAGATACAGTTTAAATGTGTAACCAGAGCACACTTTTCTCCGCGGAGGGCGTTCCGTAGTCGACTGACCACCGATGGCTGCTGCCCTAAATGCGCAGAACCACTTGCGACCTTGTTGCATATGTGGTGGGGTTGTAGAGTATTGCGCTCCTATTGGGCCAAGATATGTGCTTTTCTAAATCGATTGCTACAGCGACGGGTGCGCTGGTCCGGGGCCCTTGTGGTGTCGATCGGCTTGATCCTCCTTGTCCGGTGGTAGAGGGGGAACGCTTATTGGTGCGCAAGGCCTGTTTGGTGGGGAAGGGTCCCATTCTTCGCCTTTGGAGGGATTGCAGCGCGCCTACCTTTGGTGAGTGGCGTAACTGCTTCCATCAAATGATGTTAATAGAGAGATGGGGGGCGCGGGGCAGTGTCAAACGTTGGACAGCCTTTATGCGTGTATGGGAGCCTTACATTCAACAGTTAAGTGCCAGGAGTCGTAATGAGATCCTACAAGTTGGTAGCTGAGCTATTGATGGGAGATGTGGGGTGGATTTGTTCCACTGAGGGTTCCAAGTTTTTGGGGAGTGTGCTGAGGGTGGAGGGGGGAGGGGAGGGGGGTGGCGGGGGATGGGGTTGGGGGAATATAAGGGGGAAAAATGATCTTCCACCTCCTCTGTTCTGCTCTGTTACTGCTCCGAGGGGGGATCAGAGTCCACCCCTCTTGGAGATGTGTATATCTGATGTATTGTATTTGTTGGTGGTTATAAAATAAAGTATTAAAAAAAAAAAAGATATGCAAAAATTCCGAAAGGGCCTAAAAACACATTTGTTCACTCAGTACTACTCTAACTCCGTCTACGACTTATCTATAGCCTCCCAACCTCCATAATCCAGCATGAACATACTCACTTAAATCGACTCACCATAAATTATGATAACCCAAACAATGATGAATCCTTAAATATGTAGATATGTAACATTTTTTTAAATTGTGTACATAGTTTTAAATACTTTATGTTATAAAAATTGTATATAATTGTTTTCGGTTTTCATGTATCTGTTCCAGTTGCACATTGTTCAATGTAATGTTCCATGTAATGTTTAGTTGATAATTTATCGAAATGTTCTCTGTAAACCGCTCCTGATCTCTGGAAGGGGCGGTATAAAAAAAATGTACAAATAAATAAATAAAATCCTTTGGGGGTTTGGCTTTCTGAAGCAAAAGTTGACCAACTGATGATTCTGCGGACTGGCAAAGAGATCTATGGTTGGATGCCTCCAGCAATGGAAGATCTGCTGGGCTACTTCCTGATTCAGTTGCCACTCATGAGGTTGGAGAATTCTGCTTAGCTTGTCTGCTAGACAATTCTCCTGACCCAGCAGGTAAACCGCTTTGAGAGACATACCCTGTCAGATTGCAAAGGAACAGGGGTCCAGTGTCTCTTGACACAGGATGCAGGACCCTGTCCCTCCCTGCTTGTTCACGTAGAACATAGCCATCTGGTTGTCTGTTTGTACTAAGACAGACTGATGTAAGAGAACATGAGAGAAGGTTTGAAGAGCTAGGCATATCATCTGGAGCTTTAAGAGGTTGATTTGTTGCGTCTTCTCTTGAGGAGACCACAACCCTTGAGTGCATAAGTCCTGGCAATGGGCTCCCCAGCCCAGCAGAGATGCATCTGTCGTCAGCACTCTTGTGTACGAGGGAGGCTGGAAAGACACTTCCTCGAGCAGGTTGGATGGTTGAAGCCACCATGTCAACGACCACCGTAGTTGTTTGGACACTCTGATCCTGTCTCGGAGTCTTCGCAGTTGCAAAGGTTAAAGACTTACATCAAGCTTGGGTATTGTTGAAAAATACTATCTTGGAAGCCCAGACCAGCTGTATTCCACACTTTAAGAAAAGTGGAAGGAAGTCCAAAAAACTGCCAGCATGGTTTAAAGGTGAGGTCAGAGAGGCTGTTGTTACCAAAAAAAGCATCTTTCAGGAAATGGAAAAAAGAGCCAAACGATGAAACCTGGAAACAGCACAAGCACTGGCAAGTTAAATGCAAAGCATTGATAAGGCAGGCAAAGGGAGAATTTGAGAAGAAGCTTGTTGCGGAAGCAAAAACACGTAATAAAGACTTTTTCAAGTACATTCGTAGCAAAAAACCTGTGAGAGAGTCAGTTGGTCCATTAGATCATGGGTTGGCAATTCCGGTCCTGGAGGGCCGCAGACCAGTCAGGTTTTCATGAGGTCCCTAATTAATATTCATGAGATCTATTTGCATCCACTGCCTTCCATTATATGAAAATAGGTCCATGAATATTCATTAGGGACCTCATGAAAACCTGACTGGTCTGTGGCCCTCCAGGACCGGAATTGCCCACCCCTGCATTAGATGATAGAGGGGTTAAAGGGGCACTAAGAGGCGACAAGACTATAGCGGAGAGACTGAATGAATTCTTTGCTTCAGTCTTTACTGAGGAAGATGTAGGGATGTTACCCATAACTGAAGTGGTATTTAAAGGTGCGGAAGAATTGAAGGAAATATCGATACATCGGGAAGATGTATTACAACTATTAGATAAACTGAAGAGTAGCAAATCACCTGGACCGGATGGTATACATCCAAGGGTGTTGAAAGAACTGAAATATGATATTGCAGACCTGCTATTAGTAATCTGTGAACTATCATTAAAATCATCTGTAATACCTGAAGACTGGAGGATGGCGAACATAATGCCAATTTTTAAAAAGGGTTCCAGGGGTGATCCGGGAAACTACAGACCGGTGAGCCTGATGTCAGTGCCAGGAAAAATGGTAGAAACCATCATAAAGAACAAAATTGCTGCACATGTAGATAGTCATGGCTTAATGGGAGACAGCCAAGGACAAGGAAGATCTTGTCTTACTAATCTGTTATGTTTTTTTGAAGGTGTGAATAAACAGGTAGACAAAGGTGAGCTGGTTGATATAGTGTATTTGGACTTTCAGAAAGCCTTTGACAAGGTCCCTCATCAGAGACATTTGGCAAAACTAAAGAATCATGGGATAGGAGGCAGTGTACTATTGTGGATCAGGAACTGGTTAAAAGATAGAAAGCAGAGGGTAGGGCAAAATGGGCAATTTTCCCAATGGAGAAAGGTGAATAGTGGTGTACCCCAGGGATCTGCGCTGGGTCCGCTGCTTTTTGACATATTCATAAATGACCTGGAAAAGGGAATAACGAGTGAGGATATAAAATTTGCAGATGATACAAAACTATTTAAAGTTGTTAAAACCCAAGAGGATTGTGGAAAATTGCAAGAGGATCTTGATAAATTGGAAGACTGGGCATCAAAATGGCAGATGAAATTTAATGTGGACAAGTGCAAAGTTATGCACCTAGGGAAGAACAACCCAAACTATGGTTACACGATGCAAAGTTCCACATTAGGAACCACCATCCAGGAAAAAGATTTAGGAGTCATTGTGGATAACATTTTAAAACCCTCGGCCCAGTGTGCAGCGGCGGCCAAGAGAACAAATAGAATGCTAGGTATCATAAGGAAAGGAATGGAAAATAAAACAAAAGATATTATAATGCCTCTATATCGTTCCATGGTGAGACCGCACTTTGAATATTGTGTGCAATTCTGGTCGTCATATCTTAAAAAAGATAGTTATTAGAAAAGGTTCAGAGAAGAGCCACCAAAATGGTAAAGGGGATGGAAGGATACCCCTATGAAGAAAGGCTAAAAAGGGTTAGGGCTCTTTAACCTGGAAAAGAGACGGCTGAGGGGAGATATGATAGAAGTCTATAAATTAATGAACGGAGTGGAACGGGTAAACGTAGATCGATTGTTTACGTTATCAGAATATAGAAAGACTAGGGGACATGCAATGAAGCTACAGGGTAAACTATTTAAGACTAATAAAAGAAAATATTTTTTCACTCAACATGTAATCAAACTCTGGAATTTGTTACCGGAGGATGTAGTAAAGGCTGTTAGTGTAGCTGGGTTTAAAAAAAGTTTGGACAAGTTCTTGGAGGAAAGGTCCATAAACCATTATTAAAAAGGTACCCAGGATATCAATGCTTGACCCAATACAAGCATTGTGGAACCTGTGTCTTTTGGGGAAACCGCTAGGTATGTATGACCTAGATTGGCCACTGTTGGAAACAGGATACTGGGCTTGATGGACCTTGGTCTGACCCAGTATGGCATATCTTATGTTCTTCCTGTGGCTTGTGTCCACTGATCTCTGAGGCACCACTAAGCTGTCCTCATGTGGAGACGGGCGTTTGGGGTCACATGAACCGTAGAGGCCATGTGTCCTAGGAGGGGTAGAAAGTGCCTTGCTGATACTTGAGACTTGTTGCTGAGTTGGTGTACTAACTCCAGAAGCCTCTGTGCAAGCTTCTCTGGCAAGTAAGCCTTCGCTTGAAGGGTGTCTAACCTTGTCCCTATGAACTCTAAGTTTTGAGTGGGGAGAAAAGTGGACTTTGCTTGATTTATGACAAAGCCTAGATGCTGCAGTATGTTAATAATGCGAGCTGTGGCCTGTTGAGCTTCTTGAGGCGACTGGGCCCTGATGAGCTAGTCGTCCAGGTAGGGAAAAGAAAAATTCCCTGGTTCCTGAGGAAGGCCGCTACTACCGCCAGACATTTGGTAAACACTCTGGGGGCAGAGGCTAGGCCGAATGGAAGTACTCTGTACTGAAAATGGTTTCCTCCCACTACAAATCTGAGATATTGTCTGTGGTCTGAATATATGAGGATGTGCGTATAAGCATCCTTCAGATCTAAGGAGCATAGCCAGTCTCCCTGGTGGAGGTAAGGCAGCAGTATTCCAAGGGAAAGCATCTTGAACTTTTCCCTCACCAGGAACTTGTTCAGATTCCGCAAGTCGAGGATGGGCCGAAGGCCTCCAGTTCTCTTTGGTATGAGAAAATGTCTGGAGTAGAAGCCTTGCCCTTGCAGGTGGTGAGGCACCAGTTCCACCGCCTGATCCTTTATAAAACCTGCCAACTCCTGCAAGAGGAGGTTCCTGTGCAGAGAGAGCCTTAGAGGCTCTCCTGGAAAGAAGGAGGGGGATACCTGGCTGAAATGGAGCAAATAGCCTTTCTGAACTATTTGCAAGACCCAGGTATCCGTTGTGATGGCTGGCCATCTTTGGGCGTACAGGGTCAGCCGTCCTCCTGTGCATGGCCAAGCCACTGGTGGGAGAGGAGCTATGCAGTGAGAGTCAAAAACCCCCTCCTGGCTGGGTAGGAGCCGGAGCTGTAGGCTTAGGGGCCTTCTGCTTACGCGGGCCATGCCCCTGTCCCCTGGCCTGCTGCCCCTGTTGGGGAGACGGGGTGGCTTGATAGGTGGGGTAGTTGCAGTAAGCAGTACCCTTCCTTGGGAAAAAGGCCTTTTTGCCCAAGCCCTTCTTCTTGTGAGAAGGGGCACAGGTCTTCTTCGAGAGCCTTGTCTGGGTCAACACCCGGACTCGATCTCCGCAGCCTTTTCAGTCATGGGTTTGCCGAATAGGTTGTCATCTCGACATGGGACATCGACCAACTTGTCCTGAACCCATGACTCCAGATTCGATGATATTAGCCAGGCCTGACGGCGTGCACCAATGCTGGCCATAGCTACTCGGCCTGAAGCCTCGAAGCCGTCGTAGGCTGCTCGAGATATAAACTTCGAGCACTCCCAAATCCCTGTTGAGAAGGCCTTAAAGCACTGCAAGGGTTCCTCGGAGAGGCCAGCTGAGAACCCAGCAATCTCCTTTGCCAGGTCCCGCAAGTACATGCCCATGTACAGCTGGTAGGTTTGGACACAGCATGAGAGCATCGAGCCCTGGAAGCACTTTTTGCCAAAGGCGTCCAGGTTCTGGGCCTCCCGGTCGGGAGGCACTGAGGAGTGTGTTTTTTGGCTCTTGAGCCATTGCATGCCGATTCCACAACCATGGAGTTGTGCGGCAGCTGCGCTTTCTGGAACCCAGGGCTCTTACGGACTCGATATATGGAATCAACCCGTTTGCTGAGAACCGTCATCGAGGCCGGGGACTCCCACATGCGGAGCATCAGCCATTCCAACATCGTAGGAACCGGTACAGTAAGGGCTTACCTCGGGGGAAAGTCATACTGGAGGGCCTCGAGCTCCTCAGCTCGAGGCTCCTCCTTAGACTCAGCTGGGAATGCCAAAGCTTTGGCCATGTCCCTGACAAAGTCTAAGAACCTGGTATCCTCTGGAGGGGACCTTCTCCGAGGCTCCGAGCCCGGTGAGTCCGATGGGATGCACCGGGTTCAGTGGGTGTCTGGAGACTCTTCATCTTCCGTCTCCCATGCCGAATCCTCCGAGGAGGAATTGAGTGGCTCCGGCCGTGATGGCTTCAAACCCGACCGCCCCAACGCCGAGGGCACCGGCGTCGATGACCTCGGTCCTGAGGGAGACCTTGGCTGAGGATTGACTCGAGATCTTATCGACTCGAGGATCGGCTCTGCCTCTGGGTCAACTTAGACGTCGAGGTCCCTGTGGTCGGGGCAGATGGACCAGTGAGACCGGCTATCAGCGCCCGCTGCTGCTCCATGAAGACAACCATGCTGCTCTCCAGGGCCGCCAACCTGAGACCGAGCTCAGAAGGCTCCGCAGCCTCCAGCTCGGATCCCAATGCCGGTTCTCCCGGAGAAGAGTCCACGAGGACAACAGACATTACCTTACTCGGCGTCTCCGGCTCCGTGCGAGGTAGGTTGGCCAGCCTCTCCGACTCCGAGGACCCGGGGCGGCGGTCAGGGCTCCGTGATCTGGAACCCGAGGGCCCAGGCTGATCAGAGGCCTCCAACGATGCTGCCCTCATGAGCTTTTTCTTCCTCCGGTGTTCCCGAGAGGGAGACCCCCGCTCGGAAGACCCACGACAATGCTCGGGTCAGACTCCCGAGACGTCAAGGCTTCTGATGAGGTCCGGGCTCGGACGGATGCGGACTCCAAGAAAAGTCTTTCACGTTGGTGCTGCCGACTCCTAAGTACCTTGGAAGACATTTTGCCACACGGCCAACAGACCACCGGGTCATGGTCGGGTCCGAGGCATCGGATGCAGCAGTTGTGTGTGTTGGTGAGGGACATTCGTTTTTTACACCGATCACACTTTTTGAACCCGCTGGCAGTCATCGGGGGAAAGAGGGCCCCTGCAAAATCAAATGACTGGGCTGCCAGTGAAAAATAAAAAGAGCGCGAATGCTAGTCTCAAAAGACAAAAAACGAAAAACCTCAACCGAGCTCGATACCGGTGTACCGAGCCAAGGCGGGAAGGGGAACCGGCGTCGAACTGGACTGAGACGAAACGAAAAATTTGCAGTTTTGACACACTTTTTCCGAGGAAAGCAGGACTATGTCCGAAGAGCTCCGCAGAAAAAGGGAGACTGAGCAAGATGGCACCCTTGGGCGGGAAGGGGACTGCGCATGGCAATCCCAAAGGCTTTCTTTGAAAGCTGGGGAATTTCTCTGCATGAGTGCTCCGTCAGCGCCAACATCACCCATATGTGAGGACTGACTTCCTGCTTGTTCCTGGAGGAGTGGAGGATACACATACAGAATACTCTCCTCCAGTTAAGAAGAAAAGCATCCAAAGTTCGTTTTCTGTATGCCCCTACACTGAAGCAGGACTGAGGCACCTGTGAATTCTGAAGAATTGTGAAAAGGTCTATCGAGGGGCACCCCACCCTAAAAGATGTGCTGCAGAACATCCTTGTCCGGGGTCCATTCGTGATGCTGAAGGACTCTACTCAGTTGATCCATCAAGTGCATTTTGTTTGCCAGGCAGGTAACTGGTTTTCATCTCCATCCCATGAGAGATGGTGAAATTCCATAACCTGACCATTTCCCAACACAGGAGGTACAACCCTGTTGCTCCGTGCTTGTTGATGTAAGAGATAGCCACCTGACTGTCAGTTTGAATCAGAAGAATATGGTTGGATAACCAATCTTTGAAATCTCTTAGAATGTTTGCTATTGCTCTTATTTCCAAGAAGATGGAGGCTTTCTTGGAGTGACCAAGTTCCTTGAGTGTGGAATCCATCGAGATGAGCTCCCCATCCCAGTTTGGACGAAACTGTCGTCAGTACCTTTTGTAGAGCAGGAATTTTTAAGAGAAGACCTTTTGTCAGACTGTCATGATTTGTCCACCAGGACAGTAACCAAATGAGTGAAACGATAACTGACAGAACATCTTTGAGGTTTCCCATGACTTATGACCACTGTGTGCTCAAGGTGCATTAAGACAAGTTAAAGCACAAACTGATATCTGTTGACTCATTTGAGTCTCCCGCACTATGGTTATCAGTCTGGATAATCTGTCGTGCAGGAGAAAAATTCTCGCTTTAGTCACAGCACGCAGGACTCCAATGAATTCCAATTGCTGGGTAGGATAGAGGTGGGATTTGGGATAACTGACTATAAACCCTAGCAGTTCCATCATATGAATTTGTGTAGATTCTAATACTTCATCCAGAGTGGTGCTCTTGAGCTGCCAATCATGCAAGTAGGAGAAAATATGCACTCTGAGCCTGCGAAAAATGTTGATACTATAGCGAGACAATTCATAAAAGCCCATGGAGCTGATTCAAGGCCAAAAGGTAGAATGTGGTACTGGATATGCCATTGACCTACTACAAATCTGAGATACTTCCTATGACTGGGATGTATCTGTGTGTGGGTATGCACATCCTTTAGATCCAGAGAGCATAGCCAATCCCTTTTCTGGAGTTAAGAGTAGGGTGCCTAGATAAATCATTCTGAACCAAAAAATACATTGGATAAAAACCCCTCCTTTCTTGATCTAGTGGAACAAGCTTGACTGCTAAATCTTTCTGAAGGGCAATGACTTTTTGCACAAGTAGTTCCTGCTGTTAAGGGTTTAGGGATGAAACCCTCAGAGGGTAATTTAGAGGAAGGCGAATAGATGCAATTTGTAGCTGCTTTGGATAATATTTAAGACCCAATGTTGTAGGTTATGAGGGGCCAACTTTGGACAAAAAGAGTAAGCCTTCCTCCTACAAGAGAGTCCTCCACAGAGGCTACAGGAAGAGTGGCTATGCTTTGCAAGAACTAGTCAAAACCTCGCTTCCAGCTTTGGCTGAGGAGCAGGTTGGGCCTTCTGCGACTTCTTCACTTCAGTTATGCTCAGAGAGTCTATGGGACTTAGAAACATAGAAACATGATGACAGAAAAAGACCACATGACCTATCTAGTCTGCCCTTCCATATCAACTAAAATAGTCCCCTCTTTACCTTTAGAGATCCTCTGTGCTTGTCCCATGCTTTATTGAATTCAGATAATGTCCTTGTCTCTACCACCTCCACTGGGAGACTATTCCAAGCATTTACCACTCTTTCCGTAAAGAAATATTTCCGCATATTACTCCTGAGTCTATCCCTTTTCACTCTCATTCTATGTTCCCTTACAGCAGAGCTTGCTTTCAATCGAAAGATACTCTCCTCCTGTGCACTTATGCCACAGAGGTATTTAAACATCTCTATAATACCTCCGAGGTATGAAGATTAGTGGAAGACTCATCAACAACCTTTGCTATGCTGATGATACCACATTACTGGCTGAAAGCAGAGATAGCGTAGTTACTCACCTGTAACAGGTGTTCTCCAGGAGCAGCAGGAATCAGTCCTCACTTATGGGTGACGTCGGCGCCGACGGAGCCCTCGCGGAGCAATTTTCCCCAGCTTTCAAAGAAAGCCTTTGGGAATTGCAGCGCGCATGCGCGGTCCTCTTCCCGCCCAAGGGTGCCATCTTAGCCAGTCAGATGACATAGCTAAAAGACAGCATAAAAAATTTGCAAAAAGAACATAAGCAGACGATTGCAACTCCAAGGGGAGGAGGGAGGGTAGTGAGGACTGATTCCTGCTGCTCCTGGAGAACACCTGTTACAGGTGAGTAACTACGCTTTCTCCAGGACCAAGCAGGAAGTCAGTCCTCACTTATGGGACTCCCAAGCTCAAGGCTACCGGAGACCCTAAGCACAAAAATGAGCTCCCTCTAGCTCAGCAGCACAGAAGGAAGGATCTTCGCTGAATAATTACCCACCGGTAGCCCACATCCGGGATGGAGGGTAGGAGTTGCTCAGACCTCAAAGAGATTACGGAGGACTGCCTGTCCGAAAGCACTGTCCCTGCGGGACTCCCTCTCGAGACAGTAATGGACCGCAAAAGTCTGGCTCGAAGACCAAGTAGCGGCCCGGCAGATGTCTGCCAGCGGAACAGAGCGGAGGAAAGCCACTGACGTGGCCTTTGCCCGAACGCAGTGAGCCGTGACTCGACCTTCCAAGGAGAGTCCGGCTGCCCCATAAGCCCAAGTGATACAGTCCGCAACCCAGATGGACAGAGTACGCTTGGAGACCGGGAGCCCCAATTTATTGGGGTCGAAAGACACAAAAAGCTGAGCAGCTTTACGGTGCTCCCGCGTACGGTCAAGGTAGAAGTTCAGAGCCCTTCTACAGTCCAGGGTATGGAGGACCGTTTCAGCTCGGCTGGAGTGTGGTCTGGGAAAGAAGGTTGGAAGTACCACCTCCTGATTGATATGAAAAGGGGAGACCACCTTTGGAAGAAATTTTGGGTGAGTCCGTAGGACTACCCTATTTTTGTAGAACCGAGTGTAAGGGGGATCAGACACGAGGGCCTGCAATTCACTTACGCGTCTAGCGGAAGTGAGGGCTATCAAGAACAGTGTTTTCCAAGACAGAAAACGGAGAGAACAGGTAGCCATAGGTTCAAAAGGCGGACAGGTGATCCGCTGCAAAACCACATTCAGGTCCCAGTCAGGCGCTGGCGGGCGCAGAGGTGGTTTAAGTAGAAGGAGACCTCGGAGAAACCTCGCTACGAGAGGGTCACTGGAGAGAGGTCCACCGTCCACCGGCACATGATGCGCCGAAAGAGCACTGAGGTAAACTTTGACGGAGTTGGACTTAAGTCCCAGATTAGAGAGGTGCAGCAAGTACTGCAAGATCACCGACACCGGGCAGGAGAAGGGATCCTGAGACTGTTGGGTACACCAGACGGCAAAGCGACGCCATTTAAGGGCGTAGCATTTGCGGGTAGAAGGCCGTCGCGAAGCCAAGACGACCTCCTCCACCTCTGCCGGCAGGAGAAGGGGAGCAAGGACTACCCTCTCAGCAGCCAGGCCATGAGGTTGAGAGACCTGAGGTTGGGGTGTAGTAGAGACCCCTGATCCTGAGTGAGGAGATCCGGTTGGGCCCCCAGAGGGAATGGATCCTCCACCGCTAACTGCAGCAGGAGTGGAAACCACGGCTGTCTGGGCCAACGAGGGGCCACCAGGATCATGAAGGCTTTGTCTCGGAGAACCTTGAAAAGAGTCCGAGAGACTAGCGGGATGGGAGGGAAAGCGTACAGAAGGCTCCCCGACCATGAAATTAGAAAAGCGTCCGCCGCAACCCGAAGGGGGTGTGGCTGACGAGAGCAGAAGCGAGGAAGCTGCCGGTTGTGAGGACTGGCAAAGAGATCCACCGTGGGGAGGCCCCACTTTAGGAAGAGCTTCTGAACTACCAAGGGATCCAGACGCCACTCGTGCGGCTGGAGGATCCTGCTGAGTTTGTCTGCCAGGCAATTCTCTTGGCCCGGGAGATAAACTGCCTTGAGGAGAATGCCGTGACTGACGGCCCAAGAGCAGAGCTTCTGTGCCTCCCGGCAGAGGAGGAAGGAGCCCGTGCCCCCCTGCTTGTTCACGTAGAACATGGCAACTTGATTGTCCGTCTGGACAAGGACGGACTGGTGGGAAGTTAGGTGGGAGAAGGCCTTGAGAGCCAGGCGGATCGCCCTGAGCTCCAAGAAGTTGATCTGCTGAGCAGACTCCCACGTGGTCCAGAGGCCCTGAGTACGTGCCCCTTGGCAATGTGCTCCCCAGCCCAGGAGGGATGCATCCGTGGTCAGCACCCGGGTCGGCTGAGGTGACTGGAAAGGCATTCCGAATATCAGGTTCGGCTGCTGAAGCCACCACCGGAGAGACGAGATCAGCGGCTCGGAGACGCGCACTAGGTCCCCTAGGCTGCCTGTGGCTTGTCGCCACTGCTGGCGGAGACACCATTGAGCAGGCCGCATATTCAGGCGGGCATTGGGGGTCACATGGACGGTGGAAGCCATATGGCCGAGCAGTCTCAGGAAGCGCCTGGCGGAGACCAGGGGCTGTCTGCGAAAACGGTCGGCTAGGTCCATGAGCCGTTGAGCCCTGTCGAGCGGTAGGTACGCTCGTGCCTGAGGCGTGTGTAGCCTTGCGCCGATGAACTCGAGATCCTGCGAGGGGAGCAAAGTGGACTTTGCGAAATTTATAACAAAGCCCAAGTACTGCAGAAGAGTCACCGTGCGGCGTGTGGCGCTGGTGACCTCCGGAGCGGACGCCGCTCTGATGAGCCAGTCGTCGAGGTACGGAAAGACATAGAGGCCGTGAAGCCGGAGATGGGCCGCCACCACCGCGAGACATTTTGTGAAGACTCGCGGTGCGGAGGACAGGCCAAAGGGCAGTACTCTGTACTGGTAATGATTTCCTGCCACCACAAACCTGAGGTATTGGCGGTGGCTTGGGTGGATGAGGATGTGCGTGTAGGCATCCTTTAGATCCAAGGAGCATAGCCAATCTCCCTGCTGGAGGTAGGGCAGAAGGATTCCAAGGGTAAGCATTTTGAACTTCTCCCGCACAAGGAACTTGTTGAGGTTGCGCAAGTCCAGGATGGGTCTGAGGCCTCCTGTTCTCTTTGGTATCAGAAAATACCTGGAATAAAAGCCTTGACCTCTCAGGTGGCGTGGCACCGGTTCCACCGCCTGTTCCTGCAGAAGACCTGCTAACTCCTGAAGGAGTAATTCCCTGTGCAGAGGGGGTCGTGGAGGTTCTCCCGGAAAATAGGAGGGAGGGACCTGGTGGAAGTGGAGAAGATAGCCTTCTCGCACGACTTGGAGCACCCAGGCATCTGCGGTGATGCTGGACCACCTGTGGGCGAAGTGAACCAGCCGGCCTCCGGTGCTGGGAGGAACCAGCAGGGGGGGAAAGGCTATGCTTAGCGAGTCAAAAACCCCCACCCTGCTGAGCAGGGGCTGGTGGTGCAGGCTTGGGGGCTTGCTGCCTACGGGACCCGTTACCCCGTCCCTTGGCCTGCTGGCCCTGTTGGGGAGCTGCAGGGGCCTGATAATGGGGGTATTGTTTGTAGGCAGCCGCCTTCCTCGGGTAAAAGGACTTTTTCCCCGAGCCCTTCTTTTTCTGGGAAGGGGCAGAGGTCTTCCTAGAAAGCCTGGTCCTGGTGAGAGTCTCAGTCTCAATTTGTGCAGCCTTTTCAGCCATGGGCTTGCCAAAGAGGTTTTCGCCTCGGCAGGGGACATCGACCAACTTGTCCTGCACCCAGGGCTCAAGGTCTGACGACTGAAGCCAAGCCTGTCGGCGGGCACCGATGCCGGCTGCGGCCACTCGAGCCGATGCTTCAAAGCCATCATAGGCTGCTCGGGACATGAACTTTGAGCATTCCCGAATGCCAGTGGACAAGGCCAGGAACCTCCGCAAGGGTTCCTCGGACAAACCAGCGGAGAAGCCGGCTAGCTCTTTAGCCAGATCTCGGAGATACATGCCCATGTATAGCTGGTAGGTCTGGACACGACATGCGAGCATAGAGCCCTGGAAACACTTCTTACCAAGGCCATCCAGGTTACGGGCCTCCCTGCCAGGAGGCACCGAGGAGTGCATCTTCTGGTTCTTAAGACGATGCATGGCCGATTCCACTACCATGGAATGGTGTGGTAGCTGTGCCTTTTGAAAGCCAGGGCTCTTGCGGACTCGATAGATAGAATCGACCCGCTTGCTCAGGACCGGCGAGGAGGCCGGACTCTCCCACATGCGGAAGAGTAGTCGTTCCAGCATAGGAGGAACCGGTACAGTAAAGTGTTCCCTTGCGGGAGAGTCATACTGGAGGGCGTCGAGCTCTTCGGCTCGAGGCTCCTCCTCGGGGTCCGCAGGGAAGGCCAAAGCCTTGGCCATATCCCTGACGAAGTCCGAGAACCGGGCATCCTCCGGGGGGGACTGCTTCCGAGGCTCGGACTCCGGTGAGTCCGAGGGGACACACCGAGTCCGGAAAGAATCAGGCGACTCTTCCTCTTCCGACTCCCAGACCGACTCCGACGAGGACTCGGTGGGGTCGGCCCGGGCAGGGCATGGCGCCAGCCGCCCCGACGCCGAGGGAGTCGGCGTCGGCGACCTCGGTCCCGAACAGGAGCCGAGGGTGACCTCGACCGAGGATCGACTCGAGTTCGCATCGACTCGAGGATCGGCTCGGTCTCCGGGGTCGACTTGGACGTCGACGTCCCGGCGGTCGGGGCAGCGGCGCCAGCGAGGCCAGCGAGCAGTACCCGCTGCTGGTCCATGAAGGCAGACAGTCTGCTCTCCAAGGCCGTCAACCTGAGTCCGAGCTCAGGTGACCCAGCAGCCCCCGACTCGGGCCCCGACGGCATCGGGCCCGACGTCGGCTGTCGCGGAGGCGAGTCCAGAAGGACCACAGGACTTACCCGAGCAGGCATCTCCGACTCCAGGCGAGGTCGCTTCGTGAGGTGCTCCTTCTCCAAGGACCCGGGGCGGCTGTCGGGGCTATGCGACCCGGCCCTCGCGGAACCAGGAGCGTCCACCGACGCCGCCCTCGCGGGTTTCACCTTCCGACGATGGTCCCCGGAGGGAGACCCCTGTCGGAGGAACTCCGGCGACGGTCCGAGCTGGAGCCTTTGGACGCGGAGGCCTCTGACGAGGTCCGGGTACGGCTGGGGTCAGCGAAGATCCTATCACGCTGATGCCGCCGACTTCTCAACGCTTTGGAGGACATTTTGCCGCAGGGCCCACAGATCAGTTCCTCATGATCCGGGCCCAGGCAGCGGAGGCAAAAGTCGTGTGTGTCAGTTAGTGACATATTTCGGTCACACTGACCACACCGCTTAAAACCACTGGCAGCCATCGGGGGAAAAAGGGCCCCTGCGAGGTCAAAGGACCGGGCTGCCAGGGAAAAATCGAAAACGAAAGCTGACTAAGTCAGAAAAACCGAAAAAAGGAAGAGGACTCGTGACCGGCGTCGCGAGTCCGGGCGGGAAAAAGACCGGCGTCGAGCCGAAAGAAAAGGATAAAATAATGAAGAAATATCGACTTTTTCGCGGGGACAAGACGAGGACGTCTGTAGGGCTCCGCGGAAAAAAGAAGACTGGCTAAGATGGCACCCTTGGGCGGGAAGAGGACCGCGCATGCGCGCTGAAATTCCCAAAGGCTTTCTTTGAAAGCTGGGGAAAATTGCTCCGCGAGGGCTCCGTCGGCGCCGACATCACCCATAAGTGAGGACTGACTTCCTGCTTGGTCCTGGAGAAAATCTGAAACATTTGCTTCTCAAGATCAAGGAACACAGTCTTAAAATGGGCCTGCACCTTAATGAAAAGAAGACAAAAATCCTGACAACTGGCAAAATCAGTAAGTTCATCGCTGATGGAAAAAAAATTGAAAGAGTGGACAACTTTAACATACTTGGATCAGCTATCAATAAAGAAACAACAAGCAGTCAAGAAATCAGAAGATGCATTGCTCTTGGCAGAATAGCTATGAAGGACCTAGACAAGATTCTCAGGAACAGAGGTGTCTCTCTCCATACAAATATTCAACTTGTTCAAGCCATGGTATTTTCAATAACGTCATATGAATGCGAAAATTGGACAGTGAAAATACAGACAGGAAGAAGATTGATTGGTAAAGGGGATGGAAGGATACCCCTATGAAGAAAGGCTAAAAGGTTAGGGCTCTTTAACCAGGAAAAGAGACGGCTGAGGGGAGATATGATAGAAGCCTATAAATTAATGAACGGAGTGGAACGGGTAAACGTAGATCGATTGTTTACGTTATCAGAATATAGAAAGACTAGGGGACATGCAATGAAGCTACAGGGTAAACTATTTAAGACTAATAAAAGAAAATATTTTTTCACTCAACGTGCAATCAAACTCTGGAATTTGTTACCAGAGGATGTAGTAAAGGCTGTTAGTATAGCTGGGTTTAAAAAAGGTTTGGGCAAGTTCCTGGAGGAAAGGTTCATAAACCATTATTAAAAAGGGACCCAGGATATCAATGCTTGACCCAATACAAGCATTGTGGAACCTGTGTCTTTTGGGGAAACTGCTAGGTACGTATGACCTAGATTGGCCACTGTTGGAAACAGGATACTGGGCTTGATGGACCTTGGTCTGACCCAGAATGGCATATCTTATGTTCTTATGATGCCTTTCAATTATGGTGCTGGCGATGAAGACTGTGTATCCCATGGACTGCCTGAAGAACAAACCAGTCAGTACTAGAGGAGATCAAACCTAAGCTTTCCTTTGATGCTCAGATGACAAGACTTCGACTTTCATACTTTGGACACATCATGTGAAGAGAGAGATCATTAGAGAAAGACATCATGCTTGGCAAGGTAGAAGGTCAACGCAAAAAAGGAAGGCCAGCAATAAAATAGATCGATACAATAACAGCAGCTATGGGTGCCAGTCTGTCAACAACGAGCCGCCTGACTGAAGACTGAACACAGTTTAGGATAACTATCCAGAGGGTCGCCATGAGTCGGCACCTACTCAACGGTACTTAACAACAACAACAACATCTTATCTCCTCTATCCCGTCTTTCCTATAAAGTATATATATTAAGATTTTTAAGTCTGTCCTCATATGCTTTAGAACAAAGACCAGCAACCATTTTAGTAGATACCCTGTGCACCAACTCCAACCTGTTTATATTCTTTAGAAGGTGTGGTTTCTAGAACTGCACACAATACTCCAAATGATGTTGCACCAGAAACTTAAACAGAGGCACTATCAACTCCTTTTTTCTGCTGGCCATTCCTCTCCCTATGCATCTAAGCATCCTTCTGGCTTTCGCCGTCACCTTTTCTACCTGTTTAGCTACTTTTAGATCATCAGACGCAATCATGCCGAGGTCCCACTCTTCTTTTGTGGACAAATGTACTTCACCCCCTACACTGCACCGCTCCCTTGGATTTTTGCATCCTAAATGCATGACCCTGCATTTTTTAGCTCTAAATCTCAGCTGCCAAATTCTAGATCATTCTAGAATGATAATTTTGTGTCATCTGCAAATCTGATTACCTCACTCGTTATTCCCATCTCCAGGTCATTTATGAATATGTTAAAAAGCAGTGGACCGAGCACAGATCCCTGGGGTACTCCACTATTCACCTTGGATTAGTGGTGTTTGTGTTAAGCTGATACACTTTACACCAGCCTGTATAAAGCTGAGACTTCCGGTCCACTATTGGCATTTAGTGCAACAGCAGTGATAAATTGAGAATGAGATACCCAGAACTGAAATGCAAATGGATGATTAGTTTTTTGTTTTTTTGAGTGTATTAGTATTTTGTTTGGATTTTACACTCGATTAAAAGACCAAGGTTTTTTGTAACATCATTTTGAGACATGTCAAGGTGGTTAGGTGCACTGTTAAGGCCATGTGACCTGACATGCTGATGTCTGCTGACTCTTTTGCATCTCTGCCAAGATGGTGACCAGATTGGTGAGTCTCTCTTACGCAAGAAAGGCTTTTGCCCATGTCTAGCAGAATTCCAATGAATTCCAATTGATTTGATAGGCTTAAATTGGGCTTGGGATAATTTATGATAAACCCTAGCAACTCTAGCGTCCAGATGGATGCACACATGGATTTTTGAGCTCCTTCCTGATATGTGCTCTTGACTAACCAGTTGTCCAGATAGGGAAAAATGTACATACTCAGTCTGCGTAGATATGATGTGACTACTGCAAGATATTTTGTGAAAACATGAGGTACTGATGCGAGACTAAATGGTAATGCACGATACTGGTAGTGGTGTTTTCCTATGACAAATTACAAATACTTCCTGTTGAGAGGGATATATCTGAATGTGGGTGTATGCATCCTTAATTCCAGAGAACATAGCTAGTTTCCTTTTCAGAGGTAAGGAATAAGGATGCCAAGCGAGATCATTCTGAACTTTTCTGCACTAGGTATTTGTTCAGATCTCTCAGATCTAGGATGAGACAGAATCTTCCTATGTTTTTTGTGATTAGGAACTACCTGGAGTAGTATCTCTTCCCTTCTTCCCCTGGTAGAACAGGTTCAACCACATTGACCTCTAGAAGGGAAGAGAAATAGTAATTACACCACTTACCTGGTAATTGTAGTTCCTGGAGAGACTCCAGTTTAGTCCTCCACGTATGGGTTGTGCACCTCCTCCTGCAGCTTGGAGACTGGGCATGCCAAAATTGTGACATCACTGGATGTAGTCTGCTGGCATCTCCCATCAGCCCCAGTGAACTATTGACAAAGCATACTCAAAGGAGCAACAGATAAGTAGCTAAAACATAAACATCAACTTTCTAAAAAAACACCTAACCACCAACATTCCCTTTAGAAAAAATAACATTTTTTGCACCGTTTCCATCCACCTGAAACAGCAACAGATGGAAAAAGAAAATAGAAAACAGAGAAATATCGACAGGATATAATGAAATAGAAAGTCGTTTACAACCGACCTACCTGTAACTTGCACTTTCGCCAACCGAACTGTCACTGCTGATAAAAACACACCGGGTGGGAATGAGAACTAAACAGGAGTCCCTCCATGAACTACAATTACCAGGTAAGTGTAATTACTATTTCCTTATCAGTCCTCCAGTTTAGTCCTCCACGTATGGGATGTAACAGAGCCAACCATCATGGGGAGGGACCTTTGCCTCCGGCCCGCAACACCGCCGATCCGAAGCGGGCATCCTCCGCCGCTAGGACATCAAGACAGTAATGCTTACTGAATGTATGAAGAGACGACCATGTGGCTTCTCTACAGATTTCTCCTGGCGGAACCAGGCTGTACTCCGCCCAGGATGTCGCTTGTGCCCTGGTCGAATGAGCTCGCAACCCCATGGGCACTGAACGACCTTGCACTATATAAATGGATGCAATAGCCTCTCTGATCCATCTAGAAATGATGCCTTTGCCGCCACCTCCCCTTTACGGGACCCTCTGAACAACACGAATAGACGGTCCAATTTGCGGAAGGTTTCTGACACCTTCAAATACTGTCACAACATTCGCTTTATATCCAACTTGTTCAAACTACGGTCCGAAGCGTTTCCCTTTACAGCCCTAAGAACCAGTAGCAAGAGCCCTTGATTCAAATGGAATGGAGAAACCACCTTTGGAAGGAAGGAAGGCACAGGCCGTAAAACCACCTTTTCTCTAGAAAAAGACAGAAAAGGCTCTCGACAGGACAACGCCTGCAATTCTGAAATTCGCCTTGCTGAACAAATGGCCACTAAAAAGACAGTTTTCAAGGTCAGATCCTTTACCGAGGCTTGATGAAGAGGCTCAAAGGGTGCTTCAACCAAGGCTCTTAATAACAAATTAAGATCCCATGGAGGTACGACGACTCTACGGACCGGTCACAATCTAGTCACTGCTTTAAGAAAGCGTAAGACATCTGCATGCTCCCCCAGAGATATGCCCTGAACTTTACCCCTATAACACGCCAGGGCTGCTAGCTGCACCTTCAAAGATCTGGCTGCTAAACCTCTATCAAAGCCATCTTGCAAAAAGCTTAAAACGACAGGCACCGACACCGTAGCCACCCGAAACTGACATCGAGAGCACCAATCTTCAAATATACGCCAAATATGGATGTAAGCTAGCGATGTAGAAGGCTTCCTTGCTCGAAGCAACATTGTGATCACCGCTCTCGAGTATCCTCTTTTCCTTAACCTCACCCTTTCAATGGCCAAACCGTAAGCGAGAATCGATTCACTTGAGGCATCTGCAGTGGCCCTTGAATCAGGAGATTCTCTGACTCCGGCAACCTCCATGGCTCCTCGTCCAGCAACCGAATTAGATTGGCATACCACGGTCTTCTTGGCCAATCGGGAGCCACCAGTAGCACCTTTCTGTGATGAGCTTCGATCCGCTGGACCACCCTGCCTATCAGGGCCCACAGTGGGAACACATAAAGCAGCCCTGCCAACGGCCAACGTTGCATTACAGTGTCAATCCCTTCCTACATTCTTTCTCGCCGTCTGCTGTAGAACCGAGTTGCCTTTGCCAAATGAAAGGTCGCCATCAGATCCATGATTGGCTGCCCCCACCTGCGAACTAGTAGCGCAAAGACGTCCGGATGCAACTCCCACTCTCCCGCATCCACCTGGACCCTGCCAAGGAAGTCTGCCGTCACAATGTCCCTCCCAGCAATGTGCGCCACCGAGATTGCCGGTAGCCGACTTTCAACCCAGGTAAACAGCATCTCCGCTTCCTCTTCCATGGCCGTACTTTTCGTTCCACTCTGACGATTTATGTAGGCCACCATCGCAGAATTGTCCGAAAGCACTCTCACCGCCTGACCTGTGATCGTGGTTTCGAACGATAGGAGAGCTAGGTAAACCGCTCTCAGCTCCAGTCGGTTGACCGACCAAGCGCTTTCAGCGACCGACCACACACCTTGTGCGAAGAGCTCTCCGCAGTGGGCCCCCCATCCCGAGAGACTCGCATCTGTCAACAGGGGTAGCCACTCTGGCTTTTACAGAGGCATCCCCTTTGTTAGTACCTCGGGGCACAGCCACCACCCCAGAGACTGTCTGATCCAGGATGGATAAGGGAGACGTTTGCTCAATGAGTCCAATTGATGTGACCACCAACGAAGCAGAGCTCATTGCAAGGGTCTCATATGGAACCGGGCCCATGGCACAGCTTCCAAAGTTGCCGCCATCGTCCCTAGTGTACATAGGTAAGTCCATGCCAAAGGCGCCGACAAAGACCTGAACCGACGAACCTGCTGTCGCAGAGTCTGAACTCGCTGATTCGGCAGAAACACCGATCCCTCCTGAGTGTTGAACCGCACCTCCAGGTACACGAGGTCCTGGGACGGTTCCAGGTGACTTTTGTCTGTGTTGACCACCCAGCCTAGATTCTGTAAGAACATCACTACCTTTTTGGTAACCTGAACACTCTCAGCTCTTGACTTTGCACAAATCAACCAGTCATTGAGATACGAATGAACCAACACTCCGTCTCTTCGCAACGCCGCCACCACGACCACCATAATTTTGGTGAACGTCCTTGGCGCCATCGCCAAACCGAATGGTAACGCCTGAAATTGATAATGCCCCCATGGGAGAGCGAAGCATAGAAACCTCTGATGAGCCATCCTGATGGGTATGTGCAGGTACGCCTCTTAAGATCCAGGGAAGTCAAGAACTCCCCCTTGCATACTGCTACAATGACGGATCTTAAGGATTCCATCCTGAAATGCGAGACTCATAGACAGCGATTCACCCCTTTGAGTTCTAGAATAGGTCTCAGCGATCCTTTTTTGGCACCCCGAAATAAATTGAGTATCGACCCATACCGCATTCGTTTTCCGGTACCTGCACGATTGCTCCCAACTGTAACAGACGATCTAGAGTGCTGCGAATCTCTAGGGCCTTCTTCTGACCCCTGCAGGGAGACACCACAAAGGAGTCCCGAACCGGTCTTTGCAACTCTAGCGCATACCCATCTCGAATTATTTCTAAGACCCACTGGTCGGAGGTTATTTGGGCCCAGGCAGGAAGAAACTCCCGAAACCTCCCCCCTATCGGAGGATTTCCTGCCAGGACCCACCAACCTTCATTGGGGCTTACGAGAGGTCGCTGCGGTCATTGCTGCGAAACCTCTACTTGCTCCACGAAACCCCTGAGCTCGTGAAGTAAATCTACCTCTCTGGAAACTCCCCAAACGAGAAGTACGAAATCTCCTGAAATCTCTAAACTGTCCCCGAAAACCTTGCGGAGCCTTCCCTTGCCTAGACTTATCTTCCGGGAGCCTCCCACCTTTGGACTCTCCCAAGTCCTTAACCAACTTTTCGAGATCTTTGCCAAACAACAACTTCCCTTTAAAGGGAAGCTTACTGAGACGTGACTTAGAGGAGCCATCGGCCGCCCAATTCCGCAACCAAATGGATCTGCGGGCGGCCACTAGCGAAGCCATACTGTTAGCAAGTGTTCTAATCAGGTCATAATGCACATCCGCTAAATACGCGGCTCCGGACTCCAAACAATCCAGCTCCCGAACACTCTCCTGTTCTAATTGCGCACTATTTCGCAAACTCTGGGACCATCTCAGACAAGCCCTAGTGACCCAAGCCCCACAAATGGAAGCCTGCAGCAACAACGAATCCACCTCAAAAGACTTCTTTAACAAACCATCAACTTTCCTATCTTGCACATCTTTTAAAGCCACGCTACCTTCCACCGGAATAGTGGTCTTTTTTGTAACTGCTGATACCGCAGCATCAATGCGTGGCAAGCGAAACCGTTCCTTGTCTTTATCCGCCAAAGGATAGAGCCTGTTCATAGTTCTGACCCCACGCAGACTAGCCTCAGGTTGATCCCACTCATCTTGAATCATCTGGTCAACCACTCGGTGCACGGGAAACACTACCTGTGTCTGTCGCACCTCTTGGATTATGGGATCCTCCTCATTCTCTTCCTCACTCGGTGGCATCGTGGCCAGCTTCTATGTCTGTAGGGATTCTGTAATAAGCGCGGTCAGCTCCTCCTTACAGAACACCCAAATAATCTTTGCCTGATCCTCTGGTTCCGGGATCTTGCCTTCTTCCAAATCCTCCAGTTGAGCCTCAACATCTAGCTCAGCCTCCTCTGACTCCTGCCACTCCACGTCAGACTGCGATGACTCCAGAGGCCGTGCCCGCTTTGGCAGTTTAGGAGTAACACCCTCTCTCATCGCCAATCCGGATTGGTTAGCGGACCTCGTCGTTGCCAGAGCATCTGGCAATTTCCCCTGATGCCGTAAGCAAAAGGCTTGATGCACAAGCAAGACAAAATCCGGACAGAAATCCTCGATTTGAGACCCCGCCCCCACAGCTACCATCACTGAAGATGGACCCGCAAGGGCTTCTTGACTGCCCCCTGGAGCAGCAGGCACCAGAAGGTCCTCCTCAGCCCCAGTCGTCACTTCTGGAGGCTCAGGGATTGTCTTTATCTCCATCTGTTGTTCCACTGCAGAAGACACTACCACACAGCCCCTACACACTCCTGAATCTGCTATCTGACCTCTGCGTGTACCGCAGACAAGGCACCGAGGAGGCGCTGCCATAAACAGATAGCGCCCACTCAGGTCCCAAGCGTAGAGGCTGCTCTTTTTTTCTTTTTTGACCCGAATAACAGGTAAGAGAACAACAACCTCCTGCTTGAGTACCCGAGAATGCACTGGAGCAAGGGCAAGGGGCTTTAAGATTAAAATAAATTAAAATAAACTAAAATAAGGTAAAGGCATTAAACAACTGACATTAAGCACCAAATTGACCAAAAACAAGGAAAAAACCGCTCAAGAAAACAAAGCTCCCGACTGATATAATAATAGCTATGACAATGGCCATAGAGGTAAAGTACACTGATTAGTACAATGACTATGCAGCCAGCTCTCATGGGTTCGAATCCCCAGTGCAACAACATCAGAAAGAGGGTCTGAGGTGCCACCTTTATGCATGGCTGTAACAGTTAGACACATCTCTGTAGTGTGCGGGTAATGCCAACATACCCACTCACCCTAGTACTGTAGACTACGTAGGCGCTGAGCATGGGCCGTAGAGGGTGCGTCACAGGGTGCCACAAGCTAAGGCGCCCTATGATGCTCCCGCTGGCCCGTGCCGGGGAGACTCACCGCCATAATGTAAACAGCAATTCACCAATTAAATTAACAAATGGTGGCGTGGCGGCGAGATCAGGTGTATGGGGACTGGAGAAGCGGCCCATACCGTTAGCAGCGCGTTTCACTGTTCTGAGAATAATACTATGACGTGTTCTGGGCATCAAAATCCCACGTGTGCTGTGCGCCGTAATTGCGTAGTACCGCGAGATAGCGCGTGTACGTGCGCGACATGGCGCATGCGCCATGTGCGTCATTGAGCTGTCGCGCATGCGTCGTGTCGCACACATACACGCGCTATCTCTAGAGAGAAAAAATGGACAGCTGTTCAGAGAAGTCCGCATTTACCCAGAGGGAGCTCAGGATCCTGTGCGAATTAATCTGCACCAGACAGAGCCGTATGTTCCCGGGTGCATCAAAAAGGCAGGACCTTGCACAGGTGAGGAGGATATGGATGTGCCTCACCAGGCGGTACAACCGATCTGCCGACTACCCACGTGAAGTAAGTTTATGGGGACAGGTCACACAATGGCGGTTGTGCAACACAATATACAGCAAGAATCACATATCATACATGTAAAACATGGTGGAAATACCAGTCTGTAAGCCAAGCTGTTGCCACTGTAGATGCGTATGGTATGGATTGCAATCCTGCCCTATCCCCAGAAGGCCCCCAGGCCTGATCACACGGGTCTATTACACATCCTGGTGTTATGTTCCCTGCGTGAGATGCGGTCTCAAATGTCTACTCTATCCCCCAAGAGGTATCACATATGGTTACAGAGGTCTATTATAGATCCTGGTGTCAGGGTACCTGCATCTAATTCATTCTCACAGCTCTGCCCTAACTCCAGACGGCCCTGGACCTGATGACAGAGGTCTATTATAGATCCTGGGGTCAGGGTAACTGCATCAGTTGGGGTTTCACAGCTCTGCCCTAACCCCAGGAGGCCCTGGACCTGATGACAGAGGTCTATTATAGATCCTGGGGTCAGGGTAACTGCATCAGTTGGGGCTTCACAGCTCTGCCCTAACCCCAGGAGGCCCTGGACCTGATGACAGAGGTCTATTATAGATCCTGGTGTCAGGGTACCTGCATCTATTTCATTCTCACAGCTCTGCCCTAACTCCAGGAGGCCCTAAACCTGATGACAGAGGTCTATTATAGATCCTGGTGTCAGGGTACCTGCATCTGTTTCATTTTCACAGCTCTGCCCTAATCCCAGGAGGCCCTGGACCTGATTGACAGAGGTCTATTATAGATCCTGCTGTCAGGGTACCTGCATCTGTATCATTCCCACAGCTCTGCCCTAACTCCAGAAGTGCCTGGACCTGATTACCGAGGTCCAGTAGAGATCCTGGTGTCAGGGTACCTGCATCTGTTTCATTTTCACAGCTCTGCCCTAACCCCAGGAGGCCCTGGACCTGATGACAGAGGTCTATTATAGATCCTGGTGTCAGGGTAACTGCATCAGTTGGGGTTCACAGCTCTGCCCTAACCCCAGGAGGCCCTGGACCTGATGACAGAGGTCTATTATAGATCCTGGTGTCAGGGTACCTGCATCTGCTTCATTTTCTCAGCTCTGCCCTAACCCCAGGAGGCCCTGGACCTGATGACAGAGGTCTATTATAGATCCTCGTGTTAGGTTATGTGCATCAGTTGGTGTTTCACAGCTCTGCCCTAACACCAGGAGGCCCTGGACCTGATGACAGAGGTCTATTATAGATCCTGCTATCAGGGTACCAGCATCTGTATCATTCCCACAGCTCTGCCCTAACTCCAGACGGCCCTGGACCTGATGACAGAGGTCTATTATAGATCCTGGGGTCAGGGTAACTGCATCAGTTGGGGTTTCACAGCTCTGCCCTAACCCCAGGAGGCCCTGGACCTGATGACAGAGGTCTATTATAGATCCTGGGGTCAGGGTAACTGCATCAGTTGGGGCTTCACAGCTCTGCCCTAACCCCAGGAGGCCCTGGACCTGATGACAGAGGTCTATTATAGATCCTGGTGTCAGGGTACCTGCATCTATTTCATTCTCACAGCTCTGCCCTAACTCCAGGAGGCCCTAAACCTGATGACAGAGGTCTATTATAGATCCTGGTGTCAGGGTACCTGCATCTGTTTCATTTTCACAGCTCTGCCCTAATCCCAGGAGGCCCTGGACCTGATGACAGAGGTCTAATATAGATCCTGGTGTTACGTTATGTGCATCAGTTGGGGTTTCACAGCTCTGCCCTAACACCAGGAGGCCCTGGACCTGATTGACAGAGGTCTATTATAGATCCTGCTGTCAGGGTACCTGCATCTGTATCATTCCCACAGCTCTGCCCTAACTCCAGAAGTGCCTGGACCTGATTACCGAGGTCCAGTAGAGATCCTGGTGTCAGGGTACCTGCATCTGTTTCATTTTCACAGCTCTGCCCTAACCCCAGGAGGCCCTGGACCTGATGACAGAGGTCTATTATAGATCCTGGTGTCAGGGTAACTGCATCAGTTGGGGTTCACAGCTCTGCCCTAACCCCAGGAGGCCCTGGACCTGATGACAGAGGTCTATTATAGATCCTGGTGTCAGGGTACCTGCATCTGCTTCATTTTCTCAGCTCTGCCCTAACCCCAGGAGGCCCTGGACCTGATGACAGAGGTCTATTATAGATCCTCGTGTTAGGTTATGTGCATCAGTTGGTGTTTCACAGCTCTGCCCTAACACCAGGAGGCCCTGGACCTGATGACAGAGGTCTATTATAGATCCTGCTATCAGGGTACCAGCATCTGTATCATTCCCACAGCTCTGCCCTAATTCCAGAAGTGCCTGGACCTGATTACCGAGGTCCAGTAGAGATCCTGGTGTCAGGGTACCTGCATCTGCCTCATTCTCACAGTCCTGCCCTAACCCCAGGAGGCACTGGATCTGATTACAGAGGTACATTAGAGATCTTGGTGTCAGGATACCTGCATCTGTTTCATTCTCACATCTCTGCCCTAACTCCAGGAGTTCCTGGACCTGATGACAGAGGTCTATTATAGATCCTGGTGTTAGGTTAAGTGCATCAGTTGGGGTTTCACAGCTCTGCCCTAACTCCAGGAGTGCCTGGACATGATTACAGAGGTCAATTAGAGATCCTGGTGTCAGGGTACCTGCATCAGTTGGGGTTCACAGCTCTGCCCTAACTCCAGGAGTGCCTGGACCTGATTACAGAGGTCCATTAGAGATCATGATGTCAGGGTACGTGCATCTGTTTCATTCTCACAGCTCTGCCCTAACCCCAGGAGGCCCTGGACCTGATGACAGAGGTCTATTATAGATCCTGGTGTCAGGGTACCTGAATCTGTTTCATTGTCACAGCTCTGCCCTAACTCCAGGAGGCCCTGGACCTGATGACAGAGGTCTATTATAGATCCTGGTGTTACGTTATGTGCATCAGTTGGGGTTTCACAGCTCTGCCCTAACACCAGGAGGCCCTGGACCTGATTGACAGAGGTCTATTATAGATCCTGCTGTCAGGGTACCTGCATCTGTATCATTCCCACAGCTCTGCCCTAACTCCAGAAGTGCCTGGACCTGATTACCGAGGTCCAGTAGAGATCCTGGTGTCAGGGTACCTGCATCTGTTTCATTTTCACAGCTCTGCCCTAACCCCAGGAGGCCCTGGACCTGATGACAGAGGTCTATTATAGATCCTGGTGTCAGGGTAACTGCATCAGTTGGGGTTCACAGCTCTGCCCTAACCCCAGGAGGCCCTGGACCTGATGACAGAGGTCTATTATAGATCCTGGTGTCAGGGTACCTGCATCTGCTTCATTTTCTCAGCTCTGCCCTAACCCCAGGAGGCCCTGGACCTGATGACAGAGGTCTATTATAGATCCTCGTGTTAGGTTATGTGCATCAGTTGGTGTTTCACAGCTCTGCCCTAACACCAGGAGGCCCTGGACCTGATGACAGAGGTCTATTATAGATCCTGCTATCAGGGTACCAGCATCTGTATCATTCCCACAGCTCTGCCCTAATTCCAGAAGTGCCTGGACCTGATTACCGAGGTCCAGTAGAGATCCTGGTGTCAGGGTACCTGCATCTGCCTCATTCTCACAGTCCTGCCCTAACCCCAGGAGGCACTGGATCTGATTACAGAGGTACATTAGAGATCTTGGTGTCAGGATACCTGCATCTGTTTCATTCTCACATCTCTGCCCTAACTCCAGGAGTTCCTGGACCTGATGACAGAGGTCTATTATAGATCCTGGTGTTAGGTTAAGTGCATCAGTTGGGGTTTCACAGCTCTGCCCTAACTCCAGGAGTGCCTGGACATGATTACAGAGGTCAATTAGAGATCCTGGTGTCAGGGTACCTGCATCAGTTGGGGTTCACAGCTCTGCCCTAACTCCAGGAGTGCCTGGACCTGATTACAGAGGTCCATTAGAGATCATGATGTCAGGGTACGTGCATCTGTTTCATTCTCACAGCTCTGCCCTAACCCCAGGAGGCCCTGGACCTGATGACAGAGGTCTATTATAGATCCTGGTGTCAGGGTACCTGAATCTGTTTCATTGTCACAGCTCTGCCCTAACTCCAGGAGGCCCTGGACCTGATTACAGAGGTCCATTAGAGATCATGATGTCAGGGTACGTGCATCTGTTTCATTCTCACAGCTCTGCCCTAACCCCAGGAGGCCCTGGACCTGATTACAGAGGTCCATTAGAGATCCTGGTGTCAGGGTACCTGCACTGTTTCATTCACACACCTCTGCCCTAACTCCAGGAGTGCCTGGACCTGATTACAGATTTCCATTAGAGATCCTGGTGTCAGGGTACCTGCATCTGTTTCATTCTCACAGCTCTGCCCTAACCCCAGGAGGCGCTGGATCTGATTACAGAGGTCCATTAGAGATCCTGGTGTCAGGGTACCTGCATCAGTTGGGGTTCACACCTCTGCCGTAACACCAGGAGTGCCTGGACCTGATGACAGAGGGCTATTATAGATCTTGGTGTCAGGGTACCTGCATCTGTTTCATTCTCACAGCTCTGTCCTAACTCCAGGAGTGCCTGGACCTGATTTCAGAGGTCCATTAGAGATCCTGGTGTCAGGGTACCTGCATCTGTTTCATTCTCACAGCTCTGCCCTAACCCCAGGAGGCCCTGGATCTGATTACAGAGGTCCATTAGAGAACCTGGTGTCAGGGTACCTGCATCAGTTGGGATTCACAGCTCTGCCCTAACACCAGGAGTGCCTGGACCTGATGACAGAGGTCTATTATAGATCCTGGTGTCAGGGTACCAGCCTCTGCTTCATTTTCTCAGCTCTGCCCTAACTCCAGGAGGCCCTGGATCTGATGACAGAGGTCTATTATAGATCCTGGTGTCAGGGTACCTGCATCAGTTGGAGTTTCACAGCTCTGCCCTAACCCCAGGAGGCCCAGGACCTAATCACAGTGGTCTATAGCCAAGCTAGGTGAGTTGGTGCATGCGCTTGTTGCATCCGGCCACAAATGCCCTATTCACAGGAGGCCCTAGTTGTGACCACATTGGTAGAGTAGACATCCTGGTGTTATGGTAGTGGCTCCTGGTGATGTGTTCAGGGCCACCCAATCCTCGTGCAACGTAAGAACACATCACACATGTTCCAATACAGATATCATGGTGGCATGGCGTGTGTGTCTGCGGATGTGTGTAGGTCAGGCAAACAAACAAGTGTGTGCCGGACCACACAGGGGGCCAAGAAACACCTCCCCTGTAGACCAGCATACCTACCCCACACATGGCATGGTGCTGCCATGTAATGCAAGGAGAGCATAGGAACTGGGTAAGGGTGGTCCAAGGGGCTGCCCAAAGTACACTTAGGTGGCACCCCACACATGCCCAGACCCACAGCCACACATGCAGGCGGCGCTGGCAACAGGTAGTAGAGGACCCTCTGGCATGAGCAGCAGCAGCACCCTGCTGCTTGCAGCGATGTGTGATATGCGTTGGGCACCCACCAGAGATATCTGGCCCTTAATGTTCCCACCCATTGCATTCCCCCCCCAGGTGGAGGACCTACGGAAAAAGGGATGGGAGTTGCGGCTGCACTGCCCGGATGTCCTCGACTGGCTACAATGGAGGGCACTGCAACAACATGGTGGTGAGTGTTGCGGCCCCTGCAGCGCAGTACAGCATGTTACAGTGGCCCCTTTGGGAGGCCACGCTATGTTTATGTGGCATTGTAATTGCATGATGGTGTGCTGACTGTCTTCCCCCACAGAGGATGCTGCTGCTAGTGAGGGGACATCAACCTCAGGGCCCCCCACAACACGCCCCACAGCTGCAGTCCAGCCGGTGGAGGAGGAGGTGGCAGAGGACGACGGGGACATGGAGGGGGTAGAGGGCGGGGTGGGGCGGGAGGGAGGATGAGGGTGCGTTTGACATTTTGGGGGGGTGAGGAGGAGGAGAGTGGGGAGGGGGCTAGGGTGAGTGGGAGGTGCTAGAAGGGGAGGAGGAGGGTGTGGAGGGGGGGTGGGTAGGAGGGAACACAGGATAGCACAGGGCACTGTGAGTCCCTGCCAGCTGCTGCATGTGTGCGGCGATGGTGCCCGTTTGGGTGTAGTTACGCCACCCATTGCCACAGACAGGGCCCATGCACATGCCACCACACAGACACCAGGCACCTTGTGTGTATGTGGTGGCAGGTGCGTCCGGGACCTGTATGTGGCAATGGATGGAGTGCTGCAACGCCAGCAGGCCCAGGACCGCACCATCCGGTGGCTGGCAGGCGTCATTCAGTGGATGGCTGCTGAAATGCACATGCAGCATGCGGCTGGTATGGGCGGGGCATCTCGACAGCCATCCCCTGATGGGCATCCCAGGAGCGTGTGATGGTCCCTGTGGCACCCACACATGTGCCCTGTGCTGTCCTGTCTCCCGGGACCCAACATGTGGGTTGCAGATGACATTTTAGTGTCGATTTAGTGCCATCAAGTCAGTGTTGACTCATAGCGACCCAGCTACCTCTGGGCTTTCTGGGCAATGTGTTATCGGAAGTAGTATGCCAGCCTTTTCTTCCGAGGCAATGGAGGGTAAAGTTACTTGCCCAATGCCACAAGGAGTGCCAATGGGAATCTAACCCTTGATCCTCTGGGTACTAGGCAGTTGCTCTAAACACTAGGCTACTCCTCCAACAGATGGCTGTACCTTATCTAATGTTGGATTTAAACACAGTTTGGTTAATACATCCCAATGGTCATGTGTCTCACTTACAGAAAGACTGGTGAAGTGAGCATGGGACATGTGTGTAGATCCCTATGTGTATGTATGGTAGACATAGGTAACATACATGGACCGTCTCCACACTCAGGTGTGGGGGCTGGCCATGTGCGTAGGTGTCTGTGTCCCCTGGTGCTCCTGTGATGTACCGCTGTGCTGTGTGTTCCAGCAGCTATGGTCACATGCATGCTGCCTGTGATGTGTAGGCTGCATATCTGATGCATCATACTCGTAGGAGGATGAAGGGAAAGGCTAACAGCAGGTATGTGGCAGGAAGGATAAGACAGACTGCTGTACCCAGGAGCTGCCCAGTGGGATAGCTGGTGAGGCCAAGACAGGTGGATGTTGGTCTGGAGGGGGAACAGCGGCTCACTACAGGTGCAGGGGGAGCGTGAACAACTGATTGTAGCCAGTTACCTTTGTCTGCCTGTGTCTTCCTCAAGTATCTGTGGCTAAACAGCCACGTAGGCCCTGGTGTGTGTCAGAGGGAATGGCCACACATGTGGGTGGACCAATGGAGAGGATATGGGGTATGAGAGAGTGACAGATCTGTAAAACATATATGTACCACCATGAACATATGCCTGCTTGACAGGAGAGGTAGGGTATACCCCCACGCATAGGTAGAAAGGTGCACACATGGCATGGTGCATGGCACACAGGGCATGGTATAACGTATGTGCATTGATTGGTGGTAGTGCAGACACCCCATCCCTAAGGGAAATGGGGAGGCACATGTAACCAGGGTGACAATATGGGGACAGGGTACCCAGGGGAGCACAGTGGCAAACACCGGAGATGGGCACATAGGTATAAGCAGGTTTAGTCATCTTTATTGACACACAGTGACCTGTTTCCCACAATCAAGACCTGCGTGGCCACCCACATCCACGGCGACCACGGCCCAAGCCACGCCGTTGTTCTGGTTCCACTGGTGCTGCCTCTGGGGCTGGCGTGGGCTGCTGGTAACGCCTAGCCATGGCCTCCTGGGCATCCGCAATCTGCAGTAGTGCCACTGCCATCACCTCAGCTGTGGCACGTAGCTGGCTCACCTCCTCCTGAATGGCCATCAGAGTGCCTGTGGGTGAGACACAAAGTGATTTGTGAGACATGTGTTGTACCTCCCACCGTGGCTCATGCACATGTCTGGCGTATCACAACAGACCAGTCCTCAGACCAATCATGCACGTGACAACTAGCAACACAGTACCATGTTGACATCTGTGTGTCCGATGATGCATCCACAGACCAGGAAATGATACTGATGGAGGGTCGTGGGAATCCCAGATAGGACATATGGTCCTATGTTGCAGGTCAGTGGGTCAATGATTGAGTTGCGTAGTGGTCATATGAGATAGGCCGGGGGCTGTGGGGTTCATGGCTCACAGATACAATATATCTGGGGTGTGATGTTTGCTCTGAGCCTGATGCACAGTACTGATTACTATGACTAGCTACGCTAGGTACTATCACCCAGAAAGAGGTGTCCACCGCGTAAGCTGTCTAGGTGATCTGGGATAGGTGTTGACTGCTGTACACCTCCCTGGGGTATATGGAGGTGAATAGTGGGCAGATGTATGAGCTCACTAAAAGGATGTCAAAGGTGACCCATGCTACCAGAGGGGGGATCGCACATGGCACAGACCCCCACATAACATACAAAAACACGTGCTATGGTGTCATTATATTGGGGAGCACATGGAATGTCATCGTGATTGTTATGCCAAATCCCAAGGGGTATGCTGTTTATTCTGTTACTCACCTTCAGCATCTCACCTTGATGAGGCTGTATGAGCCCGCAGCTCTGTCAGGATCACATCCATGCTGGTGGGTGGGGTACCTGATGTCCCCGGTGCCTGCAGTGTGTGCCGACTCCCCTCCATCTCCGTGTACTCCACAGCCATTGTACTGCTGCTGGAGGACCCCAGTGGTGTGTGGACATCCTCTGCCCCGTTCTCTGCCTCGGCCACCACATTGGTCCCTGGGGTCCCAACACCAGTGCTGGCCGCAACCTCAGACTCGTCAAACCCTGGCCCCTCAGCATCCTCTGGCTCTGGCACATACACCTCCTCATACGCCTCCATGGCCTGGATGTCACCTGGGGGGTGTAGCAGGGTACACATCAAAGATGGCCTTGTGCAGTGCACATATCTACACCTGTGTAGTACATCCCCACCAGCAGCAATGTGTTGTCCACCTGTAACTGCTGTCCCTGCGCCTACACTGGGGAGAACACATGTGCGTACAGTGTGCTGCACCTGGCGGGGGGGGGGGTAGGGGCAGCCTCTTGCGCTGTTGGAGCTGTGCCACATTCGATGTTGTGTTTGGGGGGGATGGGGTGGCAGGTGCCGTGCCCACTGTGTGCAGCACTGTGTGGGTGACCTGTGATGTGGACACAGTGCGACATGTGGCCGGGATGCATGTGGGAGGCCTGACTGTGAGTGTGAACTGTCATGGTGTGTGTGAGCGATATCTATGCATTGGCCTGTGTGGTATGCATGGCACATGATGCAGCATGTGTCTGGGTCAGGCAGAGGTGTGTGGGGACTGCCGCTTTGGTAGCCACTGTGCGGTGTGGGTAGACAGCTATCCAGTACTCTGTGGGGGTGATGGATTGTTTTGGGGGATGGCTGGAGCACTGCTGTGCATAGGGTTGTACCGTGGGTGGGGGTCATGGGAATATGTATGTGTCACTGTGTTACCTGTATGGGAGCTGGCCCCAGGTGGTGTGGGGGTTGGGATAGGTGCTGTTGTGGAAGGTTTGGGGAGGTGCACCCCAATGTCTGGTGATGGTGGATGGGGGATCCCTACTGTATGTTGGCCACTGACAGGGTAGTATGTGTCAGATATGTGTGTGATGTGGTGGTTGGCATTGGTTTGCATCCACCTCATATCCTCAGTGTGGGCAGCCATTCTCTGTCACTGTTCTGGGTTATGTCTATGGACAGGTAATGTCAGACACACGTCATAGCTGCTATAGGTGGAGGGTGTGGGGCCCCCCAGGTCAATGTGTGTTGATCTAGATGTATGTCCGTCCTGTACACTCCCCTGTCATATTGTACTGCATGACTGGCTGCAGATGTATGATGTTTCCGTGTGACCTATATGCCAGGTACAATCAGCTGCTGCATGTGCTGGGATAATAGGGTGGAAGGTGTTGGGTCCTCCTCGTATGTACGGTGCTCCTTTCCTCTCTTGCACAGTGGAGGGGGGACTATTCACCTGGGTGATGGACTGCCCCTGCACCCCCACGGTGCTGATCACTTGTTCAGTGCGCTACCAGGTCCAGGACTGTGATTGTCATGGACACAGCCACAGGAACCTGTCACAACCATCCTGTAGAGAGCTTGCCAGGTTTTGCTGGTGGTATGGCCCCCATTTGCCTGTGTTGGGGCACACGTGTTCACGGGACATAGCCCCCCCCCCACCATTCCGTCCATGGCCAGCATGTTCTGGGCCGTGAGCTGTACCTGTGCTGCATATCTCAGACCCACCTGCCTGTGGATGGGCGGTGTCCAGCGTTTCAGGAAGTCCATGCAGGTAGATGGGACCAAGCCTGTCTGCCAGCTGCTGCTCCAGGGGTGACAGGGTTAAGGACAAAGGGAGCACCCCCACCGGTGCCCATGGCATGTTGCCTCTCCACCACCATGTGCGCACAGACACCACACTTGATGTCGTTGAATCTTTTTCTGAGGCTGTCCAGGTCTCTGGGTGGGCCCCCAGCCTGCGCTACAGCTTCCTGAACCTCCTCCTACACATGTATGCATGTCCCCACCATGGTGCTAGAGCTCAGCCGCACATAGAGCACCTCATAGCACTCCAGCACACTGGCCAGCAGGATGTGATTCTCCTGCTGACTGAATCTAACTGCTCTCCTCCGTTCCTCCACTAGCACTGGGACACACCTCTGTTTGGCACTGGGTGGTCTCTCAGGCTGCCGCTGTGTGGGCTGTGATACACCCGATGGCCCTGCAGCGTCCACCTCAGGCCCACCCATCCCTGCCGCCCCTGTGGACCGCTGTTCAGGGGTTTCCCCCTCGTCCCCTCCTGCCATGGCCTGTCGCTCCATCCCCCTGCTCCCTGTGGCGTCTTCTTCCCTGTCACACATTCCCACCTCTCCCAGCTCTTGCCTACTATTCCCTCCTCTGCTGCTCGCCTGCCCTTCGCTCCCTCTCCCCTGCTCCCCTCCTCACCTCCTCTCCCTCGCCCCTGCTCCTCTCCTCTCCTCCTCTCCTTCTCCTCTCCCTCTCCTCCTCTCCCTCTCCACTGCACCTCCTCACCCTCACACTTGCTCCTCAACACACCTCTCCCTCACACCTGCTGCTCTCCTTACCTTTCCTCTCCTCTCTGCACCTGCTATCACCCTGACTGATTGCTCTCCACGCCTGCTCTTCACCTTGCCTACACAAAACCCCTTGGCGTTTATCACGTGTGGAGGCCTTTTTATGCGTTTTACTCGGGGGCGCAGGGTTAAGCGTGTTGCGCATGCACTGCGGTGCATGTGTGCTATGTGCACATGCGCTGTGGTGCAAGGGTGCTATTTGCGCATGTGCGGCGACACACACATGCCACTTGCGCATGCACAGTGGCGTGTGTGATGCGTATATTATGCATGTGCTGTGCTAGGGGCCGCTGAATGAGGGGGTTTCCGTGCATGATGCCTGTGATTAGCTGCCCACACAGCGGATGGTGCCACCAAAAGTCACATGTGCATGGCCCCATGCATGCATGCCATGTACGCCGTATGCATGCGTGGAGCCCCACACAACACATGCGCACGGGTCATGGTCAGCCTTTACACTCAATGCAACACATGCAGACGCCGCATTCATGGTACGACGCAAGCGCAATGCGCGCAAAGACGCACATCGGATGAAAGGTACTTAACCTGTGATGCATATGTGGTACACGCTGAGGGTTTTGTGTAGATGTAGAGCAGGCGAGGTGAGGTATTTGTCAGGTGTACAGCAGGTGAGGTGAGGTGCGGTCGGGTGAGGTGGGGTGCGGTGAGGTGGTGAGGTGCGGTGGGGTGCAGTGGGGTGAGATGCAGTGGGGTGAGGTGCGGTGGGGTGCAGTGAGGTGAGGTGGGGTGTGGTGAGCTGTAATGTGGTGCGGTGCGGTGGGGTTTGGTGTGGTGTGGTGTGGTGCGGTGGGGTGAGGTGAGCAGCAGGCGGGAGGTGGTGGGGTGGTGGGGGGCAGGTGAGGTGGTGAGAAGGTGTAAGGTACAGGGGGTGAGGTGAAGGACAGGTAGAGGGAAGTGTTGGTGGGGAGTGGGTGAGGCAAGTGAAACGCTCTGTCTGTGGTACCTCTGTTTTGATGATGGCTGCCTTTGTGGTGGCTGTAGGTGCATTGAGGGGTGCTCAGGACCCGCGTTTGCCTGACGCAGGTGATGTTGTCCATGGTGCTGCAGCACAGGGCATGGGTGCAGACCCGCTGCAACTCCGACCTGCAGCTGTGGAGGCCATGCAAGCTAGGGCTGAGCTGGCATGGCACAGGAGGTGTGCCGAGCTGTGCCCTCACCAGGCTCACCTCTACAGGCCCAGGGCCCAGCTCCAAGACATGCGTGATGATCAGGTGATCTCCCTGTACTGTCTGGACACAGTAGCTATTAGAGAGCTCTTTGAGGATCTCAGACCTGACCTCGAGCCCCTGACCAGTCAGTCACATGCCATACCGGGTTTGGTCATGCTCCTGGCTGCCCTACATTTCTTTGCCTCTGGCTGTTTCCAGTCAACTGTGGCCACAGTGGGTGGCATGAGCTGCCCCACCTTCTCACACTGTCTCCACCAGGTACTGCGTGCCATGGTCAGCCGGGTGGGGAATTACATTGCAATTCCCAACATTAGGCAACAGTGGGGGACCCTGAACCAGGCCTTTGAAGAGGCTGCGGGGATACCACACGTGATGGGAGCTATTGATTGCACACATGTTGCCCTGGTCCCGTCCGGAGACAGGGAGGCAGTGTTCCACAACCGCAAACACTACCATTCCCTGAATGTTCAGGTTGTATGTGATGCAAATATGCGTATTCTGAATGTGGTCCCTAGGTTTGCAGGGTCCACCCATGACTCGTTTATCCTGCATCACTCAGCACTATTCGGACAGTTTGAGGCAGGGCAAAATGAGGACTGTATACTGCTGGGTGGATATTTCTCTGCTCAGGCATGCAGATGGTGTTTCTCTGGGTACACGTAGGCGCACATGTCTGTGTTTGCAAGGTGATCCCAGTTGTGTTTGTGTGTCATTTGTGTGTGTGTCCAGGGGGGGCACTTCCCTTCACGCTCGTCTTTGGTACGGTGTTTTGTGTTGGTGGCACCTTCACCTCTGAGATATCTGGCCATTTCACATTGTGTGCTTTGTGTGGGCATATTACAGGACATATGTATGTACCACGTGTATTCAACAGTATATTGTTGAGTTGGACATCCTCTCGGGGCAACTCAGGGACCTTTTCCCGTTCCAAACCATGTGTGTGGGCAGTCTCATGGCTATCGCACGCTTGCAAATGTGTGCATCACTAACCTTGTCAAGGGTACATTGCCATGTGTGTGGCTGATGATTTTGCAGCCGGCACTACTACCTTTAGGCTATGGGTGTTTAGGCATGTGTTATTGTGGATTAAAGCTGAGGTGTTTTGTGAACCTTACCCCCACCCCATGGTCCCTGTCTCACACCTCCAGATGCTGCCACATACATGTTGTCTGTCTGCATGTGCTGTAACATGTTCATGGGAGACCTGTCTGTGCTGTTGGTTTGCATGTACATGCTTGTGTGCATGTGTGTGTGGCTCAGCCTCTGCTTTACCTTTCAACTATTTCTCTACAGGTGATGCAGGATTTGGGTGTCGTCCCTGGTTGCTGACCCCTGTGCATCTGCCGCATGTGTGTGTGGCTCAGCCTCTGCTTTACCTTTCTACTATTTCTCTACAGGTGATGCAGGATTTGGGTGTCGTCCCTGGTTGCTGACCCCTGTGCATCTGCCGCGGACACGTGCAGAGAGGAGGTACAATGAGGCCCATGCCTCCAGCCGCTCAGTCATCGAGCACACCTTTGGCATTTTGAAAAGTTGCTTCAGGTGTCTGGATAGAACTGGCGGGCCTTACAATACAAACTCATGACTGTGGCAAAGATTATTCTGGCCTGTTGCATACTGCACAACATTGTTCTTAGGCATGATCTCCTAGTCCAAATTAATGAGGATCTGGAAGATGATCCTACGTGCTGTCCTGTACATGGCCGTGGGGACACTGCATATGTTGGATCTTACATTGGTATCTAGGCATATGTACTACTACTACTGTTGAACATTTGTATAGCCATACCAGTCATACGTAACACTACACAGACATCTGGGGGACATTCCCTGCCTATCAGAGCATTCAGGGTAGCCCGGGGGAACACAGGCAGGGTGTTTAGAGGATAACTGAGGATGCACGGTGGTCAGATGAGACTGGATTACCTGCCCTAGGTGGGTACATTATCGTACACAGGGACATGGTTGGGGAATGGGGATGGTGACCGGCCATCCCATGCAGGTTGTTGGTTCCAGCTGTGGATGCAGCATGGTAAACGGAGTGTGGTGTGTGGTCAGCAGTAGGAACGTGGGACGTAGGTGGCACCATTTGCCTAGACGTGTGGATGCCACGATGGGGGATATTGGCGCATTGGTCACATGACATACACTGATTGGCACAGACTGTGCGTTACATGTTTGCATACAGCGCTGTGTACGACTGGAAACAGTATGCACATGCTCAGTGGTAGTAGTATTGGCAGGAGTTAATATTCTGGAGGGGAGGTACAGCGTACGCACACAGGTACTGCATCATTTGCTCAGCGGGGTAACCCTACACCTGGATGCATACACGAATTGTGAGCCAGTGAGGTGATTTGACAGAAGCAGTATTATGTTCATGGCATGGCCGGCAGATGATGAGCCATGCAGCGGCATGTTGGTTGGTTTGGGGCAGACACAGCTGATTCAAGGGGATAACAGCAAGGTGTGGGATACAGTTAGCAGATCAGGGGGTGACTGAGGGGTGCATTCACGTGTGATAAGGGAGGATGGGGGGATTTAGCTCATGTTACCTGGAATGACACTGCATGTGTTAACTACATGATACGTATGTGTGGGGGAGGAGAGGGAGGGGTCACAGACACCCGTACATTGCATGTCAACATGCGGCAATGTGTTTCAAGCTGTACACAGACACCTGATATGGGGGCGGGGTTTACGGTGAGAGCTTAGATGTTGGGTCATGGCCAGGTTCCGTTTCAGGCAGCGTGGATACATCAGGCCAGCATTGTCAGACACGCAAACATAGCTCTGGGTCTGGATTGGCAGGGGCTCTTCAGGGATGTTGGGATATATTTGGCAATCATCAGCAAACAGTTGGCACTGAGCGGCAGGGGATCAGATAGCCCCAACACAGCATTTGGTATGGAGCTCTGGAACATTCTGACACAGGACATATCCCTGTGTTCCAGCATATGGGTGCAGGCACGCAGGGGAGGTGGGACCATCAAAATGCACACTGAAGGTGTGACGGGTGAGATATAGGGTGCAGGGGGTTGTTACGGAGCCAGTGTGGACATGCGAGGACAGTATATCAGGGTGACAGGTGTGGTCAGCAGTGTCTGGGGAAGCAGAGAGGTGATGAAATGGGGCATATGGGGTACAGGCCCTTTATTTTTAGCAGGGGCAATTCTGTACAGTGTAACGGACAAATGCCAGACTGAAATGGCTTTGGGGGGCAGGAGGGGTGATGACGTGATGGTGCTGTGTGTGTTACACAGCTCAAACATGACATGTATGTATCTGGTGTGTTTATCCCTCAACGGGATATGTTGTGTGACCTCCCTGGTGCTGTGGTTCACTGGCAGCTGTCTGTACCCCACTCAACGTGCAGGAGAATGGGGTAGATGGACATACAGGTACATGGTGTGTAGGGACAGGTACATAGTGTGTGGGGACGTCATCTGTCCAATGCACATATGTTGTGGTTCACCTCTTTGGTCTGCACCCCCAAACCCCATAATTTATTGTTGTCACACACAGGCACATGTGTTCCTGCCCAGCTCATCTGCTCTAGTACTATTTCTGGAACACATCCCAGAGAGCTGCGTGTGTCCACATGTCCTAGGTGTTCTGGTGGTGGGCCATACGTACACCCCTCCATGACATTGTAACATCAACCAAATGCTGTGTAGCATTGCTTTGGCCAAGAGATATCTCCACTGGTCTCAGGTTGTCCACAAACAGGCCATTTGCTACTGGTGGCATACTCACCTTAACATACTGTGTGTGTGTTTTTCTAGCGTGGGTGTATAAGGGTGCAGTGTGCATACAGTTGGTATTATCATGTGGTGTGCGGTGTTTTGACACCTGTTGAGGGTTGAGGACTCTGCTATCTGTAACCTACTGCTGTTGATCATGTATACATTGTGCGTGTCTGTTTTATGTTGTGACATGACCTCTCTTGTGTGCCCTCAGAACACTGTCCATTAGCATTTCAGTATCACAGATGACGCCCTAATTTGGACATGCACCAACGGCAGCTGGACATGGGGATATGGTGATTCTATACATTCCTCTGGCATCTTCTGTATTCACTGTGATGTGGTGTTGCTTTTTCCTGCCTCAGACAGTCCCTAACAGACACTTTCTGCAGACAGACGGTAGGTTGCATCTTGGATCTTTCGGAAATGACATCATCCGTTCTATGCTTGTGTTTTGTTGTGTTTTTCAGGGAGTGGAGCAGTGAGGCACCTCTGTGACATATGCATGGACATGACCATATCCACAGGACACCCTCATGTATGGTTCAATGGCCACATTTCCACAACATGCACTGTGTTATGTGTTCTGCTAATTTCATGTTTGCATGTCTGGCGTTGCATTCTATACATATTGCTGTCTGCCTACTGTTACCACGTGGCAGCCCTCCGCCTAGGGCGCAGAGGGTTGGTCTGCCATGATAATCCTCTATTCAGAAAGTGAGACTACACCACTCAAAACAGCAAGGGTTTAAAATGCCTGTTGCTCTGGAGTTTCTTCTTTGGCTCTCCTCTAATTCTTGGCAGCTATGAAGAAATACTTTTGTGCTGGGCTCCCACCTGTGCAAACTCTGAAGGCTTCCTTCTGACTGAAGGGCTCCCTGCTCTCTCCGTTCTAGCCAGTTCCTGGTCACAGAGCGTGCCTTCCCTCCTCCTAGTCTGCTGGCTTTTCTCCCAGACCTGTAGGTAGTTTCTTTACCTGGTATCCAACTCTCAGGAGTTTCTGAGCCTCTCCAAGCCCCTCTTGCAGGAGGTCTCTCCTCTCTCCTGTCTTTGCTGTCCAGGACTCCTCTTTCTCCTCCTTTCCTTCCTTGTGTTGCTTCTTTTCCTTCTCTGCCACAACTCCAACTTTCTCTGCTGCCACGGCTCCAACTGCCGTCTGAACTGCAATTACCACTCCAGCCAGCATTCCAGCCTCCTCTCCAGCTTCCTTTCTCTCCTGCTTCTCCTCTCCCCTTCCTGGGAGCTAATGATGAGGTTTTATAATTCTGTTCCCCTGGGCTTGGCTCTGCTCGCAACCTGAACAGGTGTGATTGATCAAGCTCCAGGCTTGCTGCTACGTCAGAGCTTGGGCGTGTCAGCTCAGCTCCTGTCTTTCTCTGTTTACCTTTTCTTTGTAAACAGTGAGCCATGTGTTCTAGCTGCCTGTCAGTTTTAAAGGTGGAATCTTCCTTTCTCTCTATTTCCATGGGCTCCATAGGGGTCTCTACATCACACTACCTGCAATGTTTCCTGGTGTTCTGTTCAACATACCATGACAGTGTTTCTCCTTCTTCTGATACAGGGCAGAGCACACACACTGCACATCGACTACACTGCATCTGCAGGCACCATCACCCAAGTGTCTGTAAGCCACAACAGGACCATGCAGCTATCCCTGGGATATGGTGGCATAGGATAGCTGACCTCTGCATGTGGCCCACATGCCTATAATGGACATTGATGTTGGACTGCTGCATTGGACATAGGCGGCCTGTCCTACACAACGCTGATGCCGTGCTCTGGTTGGGTGTGGGGTTCATCGCAGGGGACATACATGACCTTTTGTGTGCTGTGGCAGATTGGGATGTGCCACTTTTGTGTATGCAGGACCAGGGATTCACGGACAGTCTTCATGGGACATGTTGGTTTGCAGAGACTATCTGCGCTATGGACACTGTGTACAGGCCCCTACGTGTGCAGCAGGGACTGACATACTTGCTGCATGTTGAACATCCATCTGACATTGTGTTACTGTATGTTGCCTATGTGTGTGACCTGCACCGCAGGATATCCTCATCTGTTTAGTTCACCAAGAGCATACAGCCATGCGTGTGGCACAGGGGTGACATTGTATAGGTCCTCTGATATTTGTGGGGCCACCCTGCAGTTGAACATGACACGGTAATTGGCACCACACTACTTTGATGTGCGCCAACATCTTTGATCATTATTTGGCATCACCACGTGTGCTACTGTGCATGTGGGACATCACTGTGTCATTGTTTACCGTACACGTTCCAGGTGCATGTGACTGAATATGTTGGTACACCAGGGCATGTGGCAGTGTGGCTTCTGTGCCGGTTACTGGGCCATGTTTGACCTTTCTTTCAACCTCTATGTACAGATTACTGTGTTTGGTTAGTGTACAGACATGCCACTCTACATTGATTTACAGACATAGCAATGCATGTCTGCACAGTCTTCTTTATCTCATGACATTCCGGGACTCACATTGCACCAGTAATTTGGCAGTGTGGCAGTGTGGGTGTGCGTGTTCATCCTTCATGGATGCATTCCATGTGCCGTGTCATATGTATACGCATACTGTCTTCACAACACCCTTTTCATCAGACCTGCATTGTGTTATCTCTGTATGTGTAATAGTTTGCGTTTTCTGTATTATCTGGCATCATGTTCCTCTTGTACCTGCTACCATATCCAGCTTTGGCATTTGCAAAGTGTTGTTTTGGACGTATGTGGCACTTTATTTGCTATATTATGCATTATCCAACATCTGTGACGTATATATATGTATGTGTGTGTGCAGTTTCACAGATTTTGAGACATATGCTTTGTCAGGTTTGTGCCACCTGTTTTTTGAGGACAGATATGTTTTGGTTATACTTTCATGACTGGTGTGCGTTGGGCTGTCATCATGCCCTGCCTACTGTCTACATGCACACATATGTGAAAAAGGCATTTGGGCCATGCAGCAGCATGTGGGGGGTGTGGGGATACTGCATAGAACACACCATGCACCTAATGAATATTATCTGTACTGCTCATCATCTGTGGGGTGGCCAGTGACTTGTACACAACATGTGGGTAGCTGGCCTACTCAATGTGGTTTGTTTGTTCACTGTAAAACAACTAGCTTCATATCATGACACACAGTATATACAATATGTCCAGTAACTTTCCAAAATAAAATGTATGTCTTTAACGCACATTTGTCTCTGCTGCTGATTCAACACACTGACTCACGTGTTTTTTGTTTCACTGGTGATGTGCATGGCCCACCTGTGCTCACATCCTTGTACAGTGGCGGCTGTCTGACACGTCAGGGTGTTATGGGTTCCAATACACACATTCCCTTTAGGGAACATATTTGCATGGTCCCTGTAGTGGTGGTTTGGATAGTGGTTACAGACATGCATTAGAGTACCATAGGTTGCAGATTTGATTCCCACATGCTTTTCCTTTAACCTTGTGCTGTGCTAACCTGACCTTGAGCTGGCTGCAGCTTCGTCAGCTCTCCTTTACACCCTTCCATCGCTTCCTTGTACAGCATAATCTGTCCTTTCTGTAGCCTATGTGCCGCATATTCGCTATTACATATGGCTGTTCCTTTGTACTGTCCATGTGGCTGCTATGCTTGAGTGACTGTTATTGCTGTTGTTGAGCTAATCTGTCTGAGCTTCTGATTGCCGGTTCAATTCTCACATGCTCCTCTTCAGTACTATTCCCCATTTTGCCCTGCTACATACAGCACCCCCTGCCACCCTTTGGGTTCCTTCTCCTTTCTCTTTTGCATGCTGTTTGGACTGCCTAACACTTTATTGTGTGTGTGCATTTGTGTATATGTGGCTGTCGTCCCAATTGCAGATTGTGATATGTGCGGTACACAGCTCTTTTACATGTGCATTATGTCATGGTTACTGTTGGGGTTGCCTTTTCCTGACATGCAGCAGGCTTTTGGTGTGGGGCCATGCAGTGTTGTTGTATGCAGCCTTTGCTGTTTGACTCACGTTGGTGGGGTAGTCATACCGGTTTCTGCATTAACTTATGTGCTAGTGGTCATGGGTTCATTCCCACAGAGGGCCTCCTTTAGTCAGAATGTGCAGCCCAACTCCGTTTTATGGCTGTCAGGCAGACATATATTGGAGACCACCCTCACCTCATTTGTGAGACTGATGGTGCCCTATACAGTACCTTGCCTGTGCTTTTACCCTGCCCCAGTATGCACAGCAGATTATTGGTGCGGTGACCTGCAGTTGTTGTGTGGCCAGCCATTGCTATGATGGCTACCATAGAGGCATAGCACAGTGGTTAGTATCCTGACTTTGTAGCCAGTGGTCATGGGTTTGATTCCTGTGTGTTTTTGTTTTTTCTGCCTGTCCTATACAACTATTTTTCCTTCCTCTGACAGCCATATCTGTGCAGATGTGTGTGGTGGCACATTATAGCCTCATCACAGTTGCTAAGCATCCTTCTTTCCATCTATCTGTCTCTGCCAGCTCTGTGGCGTCATGCCCTAATGTGCAGACTACCGCCCCATGTCCTGCGCTGTGACCCTTTTCTGCATTGCGGCTCTTCATGATTGCCTCTCGTGTGTATGCTCGGCATGGCACTGCTACTCCTCTGTCCTCCTGTTATGCTGCCACCTCTACCTGCTCTGGTGGACACGTTTTTGCATCCTCTTCCACACACTCTCATGTTGTCACTTTACATCAGCATCACCCTATGCATCGGTCCAGCTGCCTCCGATATGTTTCTGCACTTTTCCAGCTGCCACATGAGCTGCACGCAGATTTGACAGGTCCAGCAGCTCCGCCATGTGGTACACTCCAGATGTTGTTGTTTGGCTTTCTTTGGTACTCTGTGCAGTGGTAGGGTTACATCTGTGTTTGGGCCATACATTTTGTGCTATTCAACTTGGGGCTCCTTACTGCCACTGGCCACCTTTTCAGGCGTCACCTTGCCGTCCTTTGGGCATCTTTCGATGCACCTTAGTTTGCACCAGCTCATGGGGTGCCTTATTTATTTATTTATTTAGACAGATTTGTATACCACCTTATCCTACAATCAAAGTGGTTACATGGTGCCTTGGGGGGTGGCAAACTATGGCGCATCATAGGGCACCTTGGGGTGGGTGCCATAATATGCACATCTGGTTACTGCACTGTAGCGTGGGTTTTTCGATTGGCAGCATACACTGTTCAGATGTGTCCGTTACACGCATTAAAAGGAATTATCTTGGTTTGCCATATTGTATGCACCAAGAGGACTCGAACTCATGACTGCTGTCTCAGCAAGCATTGTATTAACCAGTGTACTACACCTCTGTAGCCATTATTGCAGTGCTTCTACGTACTTTAGCTTATGGCGCAAAAACGTGCAGCGCCGCACACTATCGCACAAAAACGGCAAGGCGCCCTCTATCGTGCGATACACAGCTTAACGCCGGAACACCCACTTCCTTATATGGGATTCTTCACGTTAGCGCTGCAACTGGCACCGGTAACATTAAGACAGTTTAGTAAACATACCCCTTAGAATTGACAAAAAAACTTAAATATGGCATTAACACAGAAAAATTGAGAAGCTGAAGTAGTGGCAGGGAGAAATAAACTGCACAAAACAGTTTTACCAAATAGAAAAAGCGCTTATGAAAAACATGGGGGTATGTTTACTAAACTGCGGTAACGTTACAGACCATGCATTAGGTAACATTACCGCGCATTAGATAATGTTACCGCGCGGTGCGTAACGTTCCTGTGCGGTAATGTAATGTTACCGTGCAGTAACATTACAACCCACGCAGAAGCGTTCCGCGGCACGTTACACACCACAGAGGGAGGAGAGAGGGAGGAGAGCAGGGGTCAATGGGCAGGGAGTGGGCGGGGAGAGGCTCCCTGCACACTAACGTGCTGAACTGAAGGGCTGAATCCTACCGCAAATGAAAACCTGCTGTTAGATGCACATTTGCAGGAGAGAGAAACCATTTTGGTGTCAGCAATGTACAGCATAGGCAGGGAGCACAAGAAACGTGATAGTAGTGCTCCATTCGCAGCAACAGCATAGTGGCCAAGTATGAAAGGCCACTATGGCAATGGTGTAAATGGGGCATAGGGGGCTGCAGGTGGCACATGTAGTGGGGGCAGCCGGGGCATAGGGTGGACTAGGCTGTCGCCTAGGTGGCACATAGGAACATAGAAACTGGAAGTCAGAAAGGCAGCATCTGACAAAGGCCAAACACAATATACAAATACTTTGACCACCCTAGCCAATAGTTGCCAGGGCAGAGACAGGACATCCCTGTATCCATCCCACCCCCATGTTGAAGGGACAGAATGTTGTTAGGCGGTGATGGGGGTGTGTGGATGTCCATGTATGCCTTCCCACCCCAGACGCTGCACCCTAGGCACCTGCCTACCTGAACAGTGGATGGCCTGGGACGGTGCACAACAAGCAGCAACAGCATATGGTCATGTCAGCATAGCAAGGGTGTGTGTGTCCGTGCTGGAGGGGGCCATGGCACCTGTCTGCAGTGGACCTAGGCCATGCCCTGTACCAGTACGTGGTGTGCAGTGCAACATAAAAAGGCTGGCTGAGGAGACGTAAAGGTAGGCCCAGGGACTGTTGTGCTTCTGTGGCCACACTGTGGTGCAGTACACACAGCAAGTATGACTCAGAACACGTCCAGGAGCTTCCAGCCCTCACCCCCAATCACTTGTGCAGTGCCAGTACCCCATGGCCAATCTAGTGTTAGGATGACATTAGTATCAATGGCCATAGGTAATGCATTTGTAACAAAAAAGAATCCAATCGGATTAGACAAATAGCCCAAGAAGTTGCAGGTAATGTATCATTTTTCTAACAACTCTGACAATGTTGACTCTTCGGTTGTTAGGAATCCTTCCCGCTGGCTCCCTCCGGGGCCCCCGGACAGTGTAATTTCCACGTATCAAACTTTGATTTTTCAACATCTTGGTTTGATTGAGCGGCAAAAACATTTCGGCTATTCCAATTTTTCACGGGATTTGGTACAAGCGATCAAGGAGATTCAGGATTCCAATGTTGTGGTACGCCGCGCTGATAAGGGGGGAGCTACGGTTTTGCTCTCCCCGGATCAGTATCAGCGCCAGGTGGACATCCATTTGTTGGACCGTTCTAATTAATATTCTAATTAATGTTCTAATTAATATTCAGATTAATATTCTATGTATATAGTTCAATGTATATAGTTTTACCCCCATATTATCCATGTTTATCTTATCCAAATTTATTTTCCTGTTTTATGTAATACCGAGCAGCCTGTTGTTCTGGTCTTTGGTTCTCTGTAAACCGCGCTGATTGTAAATAGCGCGGTATATAAAAAATTGAAATAAATAAATAATAAATAAATAAATAATAAATAAATAAATAATTATGCGGTTCTCTCCACAGATCCTACTGGAGCCTTACAAGCTCGAATTTCCACTATGGTCTCAGCTGCGTTCTTTAGGAACTGGATCACTAGACATGAAATGGCTTTTTTGGTTAAACAACATCCCAAGATTCCAATATTCTATCTTGTTCCGAAAGTGCATAAATCACTGGTGGATCCGCCTGGTCGACCCATAGTCTCTTGCCGGGATTCTATACTGGAGCCCTTATCCCAATTCTGTGACTGTTTTTTACAACCAGCAGCCAGGCAGGTTTCCTCTTATCTTCGTGATACTGGGGATTTCTTGAACCATTTACAGTCATGCCGGGCTGTGGAAACTTACCATTTTTTGGTGTCTTTGGATGTTCAGGCCCTCTACACAAATATTGACCAACATGAGATGCTTAATTGTTTACAGGATTATCCATTGCCCCTTCCGGATTGAATTCCGCGGAGTTTTGTGCTGGACCTCTTGCAATTGGTACTGAATGACAGTTTTTTTCTACACCAGGGCACTTTTTACCAGCAAATCCATGGCATAGCCATGGTGGCCACGGTGGCTCCTTCTTTGGCTACTATCTACATGGGAGTTTTTGAGCGACAGCATGTATACACGGATCCTCTGTTCCACTTTGTGCCTTTCTGGAAATGTTTCCTTGATGACATCTTTTTCATCTGGGCTGGCACGCGTATGGATTTGGATGTTTTCATAGCTCGTCTTAACACTCACGTACCGAGGATTCAGTTTACAGCGCAGATCTCTTCGACAGAAATGCAGTTTTTGGATGTGCAAGTATTGTTGACCCCTGATGGCTTTCAGACTACTTTCTACCGTAAGGAGGTACAGCGTAATACACTGCTCCAATATCGGAGTTTTCACCCTCCTGCCTTAAAACGGGGTCTCCCCTTTGGACAATTTTTAAGATTGCGCCGCAATTGCTCTTCTGTGCGGGATTTTAAACAACATGCCAGGGAGCTTGAACTCCGTTTGCTTCAGAGGGGCTATCCTCAACAGGTTATTTCAAAAGCTTATAAAAGGGCTCGGTATCTACATCGTGATTGGCTTCTAACTCCCTCGCCTGTAAAATCTAATGATTCAGTGGTGACTGGTGTTCTGCCATACACTCGAAACATCACTCAAGTTACTCGCCTGCTACATCGCTTTTGGCCTGTTGTGGGGGTACTTAATTGCTTTAAAGACTCCACTTTGCAGATAGCCTATTCACGTACTACTAATCTACGGGATAAATTGATGTCTACTGTAGCATCGATTGATCGGCCTCCTCACAGTCATATGGATGCTGGCCACTTTGCCTGTGGATCTTGTACTTACTGTGCCCAGACTCTTGAGGGTTCCGCCTGGGAAGACGTTCACACGTCAAGGATTTATACAACTAGGTGGCACACAGATTGTTCCACAGAGTATGTGGTCTATCTGATAGTTTGCCCCTGCTCCTTTTACTATGTGGGTCGAACCACCCGGGCGGTTAAAGCCCGTCTCTCTGAACATGCCTCCCGTCTCCGGACAAGATCGTTGTCAGCACCGATGGTTGAACATCATTTACGCATGGCTCATGCTTTTTCTTCACTTCGCTGGAGGGTGCTGGACTTTATTCCGTTAGACCCTCGTGGGGGTGATCGTTTACAAAAACTTCAACTTCAAGAGCAACGTTGGATTCATCTTCTTAATTCAGTGGAGCCGAATGGTCTTAACCTTCAATTGGACTGGTACACTATACTCTGATTTTGCTAGCTGCCTGAGTGTTTCTCGGGGGATTCCCTGTGCAGTGGGTGTCCCCTGTGATGCTTGGGGTTATTTCAATTGTGATTGGTGGTCTGCTCTTCTGACGTCAGATGCGGTGAACTTAAAAGTACGTTACATGTTCCTACTGCTATAAGCTGCTACGTTTGCCATTTGCTGTTTCTTTGGACCTGAAGCAGGGTTGTTGTGCTGAAAGGTGGCAGACCCGAAACGTGGAGCCACGTGGTCAATTACAGTCTCGGCATTTTGGCGCTGCAACAGCTAAGTTGGGACTTTTAGTTCTTTAAAAGTATTATTCTTGATTAAAATGGAGTGGTCACGGTGGTGCTGAGGGTGGAGTCCCTGGCACTGGGCTGACTAAGCTCCGACAAAAAATAATTGTTTGCAGGGTGGGAATTTTTCTTAGGCCATAGGTAATGCATGTCAACGTGAGGCACCTTGCAGGCTGCAGGGCAAAGTAACCTAGGGCACCATAACATTGTTATGTCACCATAAACAATGGCAAAATATCCCAGGGAGCCCACAAATATGACCTGTCCAGGTGTGCCTAGTACGGTGCCCTGCCTAGGGACCCCAATAAGGTGCCTTAGAAGGCACCTCACTAGGCACCTGACGAGCATCCTATATGGCACCTTACAATATGGCGCCCACTAAGGCGCCATATCACAATATACCATATAAGGAACCTTAGAACGCACCATGTTCTGAAGCGCAGTTTCGGGCGACGTACAACATGCCATTAGGGCTAAGGAGTCGCAGGACGCGCTCCTTAGCGTACCGTTGCATAAAGCGAATTCCAAGGCACCATAATCAACATTCGCGTAACACGCGCCTGAAGCCCAAATGGCTGAAAGCCTGACACGCTGTAACGTCAAGCCTCAATGCCCACAAGAACATGGTCCGTCAGAGCAATATAACGTGATATGTGTAGTGCAGTGGTTAGGCAATATGTCAGACTACAATGTATTGTGAATTCAAATCCCAGAAGAGGATACCACAATGGGAAAAAGATGGGTACAGGGTATGTCACAAACAGAAAGACCAGTCGTAGTCAGATATATAAGAAGATACCTGTAACATAAACAAATAGACCAACACGCGTCACGCGCCGGGGCACACGCATGGGTATGCACATTGCTACGCGCACACTGCACAGGCGCATTTTTACTGCATCATAGAAGGTTTGATCACATACAGCAGACAAGATGGCTGCCAGGTCCAGAAAGCCTGCATTTACACATGCAGACCTCTACCTCCTGGCAGAACTAATATGCTTCCGCCAGGAGTGCCTGTTTCCAGGCTCCTCCCACAGGCAGGACCTCACCAGGGTAAGGAGGGCCTGGAGGCGCCTCACCAGGTGCTATAATAGGGATGCTGATTAATCACGTGAGGTAAGTGCATGGGGACAGGCACCCAAACCTAGGACTGCAAATAAATAGCCGGCAACCAACACACATATCAGACATGCACAGCAAGGGAAAAGGACGTGGATGTGGGTCCAAATGGGATCAATGTAGGCCCCCCTGTTGCTGTGTGCAGATCTGCCCTGTCCCCAAGAGGCCGCAGAACCCATTACAGAGGTCTATTATCCATCCTTGTGTTATGGTACCTGCTCCTGTTGCAGTTTCACAGGTCTGCCAAATCCCCAGAATGCTCCAGGCCTCATTACAGAGGTATATTATCCATCTTGGTGTTATGTTACCTGCTCCTGTTGCAGTTTCACAGATGTGCCCTATCCCCAGGATGCCCCAGGCCACATTACAGAGGTCTAATATTCATCCTGGTATTATGATACCTGCTCCTGTTGTAGTTACACAGGTCTGTCAAATCCCCAGGATTCCCCAGTCCTCAGTACAGAGGTCTATTATCGATCCTGGTGTTATGGTACCTGATCCTGTTGCAGTTTCACAGGTCTGCCAAATCCCTAGGATGCCCCAGGCCTCATTACAGAGGTCCATTATCCATCCTGGTGTTAAGGTAACTGCTCCTGTTGCAGTTTCACAGGTCTGCCAAATCCCCAGGATGCTCCAGGCCTCATTACAGAGGTCTGTTATCGAACCTGTTGCTATGGTAGGTGCACCAGCTGCTGTGTGCAGGCCTCACCTATCCCCATTTTGTCACTGTACCCTGGAGGGCATGTAACAGCACATCCCCAGGCCACACCCGGGTGTGGCTGTTGCTGTGTGCAAGGGCCACTGGTGAGACATATGATCATCGCCTCTGCCAGTGCGTACAGTGGCACATGCCTATGCAGTCTGTGCATATGTCGGACAAGGGTTGCAGCCAGGTTGATGCGTGTAGCAGACATGCTGACACAGTGCATATGTGCGGGATGTGGCGCATGCCCTGCCTCCCCCATGGCACACCATACATGGATGCCGACACCATGCAGCTCCACCGCCATGATGCACTTGACCCACAGCATGGCAATGGCACATATGGTATGGTGGTGTAGGCCCAAGCACGGATAGGCCGTCGGGCTGGCAATGGGTGCCAGGAGGTTTGCACGCAGGGCACGTAGGGGGCCAATCCAGATGCGCAGCCACACCGCACACATGCATGTGGCAGGGGCAACAGCTAGCAGTCGACACACAGCACACAGTAGGGGCAGCCACCTCACCCAGTTATGTGTGTGGTGCAGCACCGGCTGGCCATGGATGCCTGTCCCCTAACATTCCCACACCTTGCTGTATCCACAGGTTGAGGACCTCCGCAAGAAGGCACGTGAGCTGCAGGCCAGATCCCCTTGGTTCGTGGCACGGGTGCAGCGGGACCAGCAGGCCCAATGTGATGGTGAGTGATGCAGCCTGTGCCATGAGCCACGGCATGTCCCTGTGGGCCAACGGCCTGAGGGGCCACAGGACATGTTTGCATGATGTGCCAAATGTGTGACCATGGCGGTAATGTATGTACCTCTCTCCCACAGTGGCCGCATATGCAGACGAGGGCCCAGCAGGGCTGGACGCCCTACCCGGGCAGTCAGTGCCGGCTGAAGACACCCAAGAGGGCCTGGAGGTGGCTGACGGTGAGGAGGCCGAGGAGGAGGGGGACACCGGAAGCAGAGAGGGGGAGGGAGGGGAGGGGGGAGGAGGGGGAGGGTGTGTGGGAGCCTGGGGAGGAGGAAGAGAGGGGAGGTGAGGGGGAAGCTGGGGAGGGGGAGGTGATGGGTGTTGCGGGGGAGGGGGTGGGAGGCTGGGAAGGAGCAGGGGTGGCAGGGGATGGGGAGGGTGTGGCTAGTCCTGAGCAGCACAGGCCGCCACAGGGCACTGGGGGCCCCAGCCATCTGACCCACAGTGCCAGTGATGGCCCCCATCTGGCTGCGGGTCTGGCACACATCGCCACAGACAGACATGCCGTACATGCAGCCACACAGACAAGGGGAGATGTGTGTCTGTGCGGGTGCATGTGCTGCCTCAGCCTGGCCATGGCAGTGCATGCCCAGGCACACGCCCAGCAGGAGTACGCCCACATTCTGGGGCGGGTGCTGGAGACCATGGCCGTGGTGGCTGACAGGCTGCGCATGCTGTGTGACAGACACATTGCAAGTGCAGCTGACCAGCCATACGGAGATGAGGGCCCCCAGGGGGTATGAGTGGGGGCCCCACACATGCCACCCCTGTCCTGTGCTGGCCCATGTCCTGGACTGCCACAACTGCTGGGGACTGGGGCGGTAGGGCCCAAGCCCACACAGGGCCCCACAGCTGTCTCCCCCCCAAATAAACACTGTAAATATGTTTGACATACTCACGATGGTCAGGTGTCCCATTTTGCAACATGTCAGTGGGGTGCGAATGACAGGTGTGAGCATATATGTGTGTGTCTGTGTGCATGGCAACGGTCCCATACATGGTACCGTACCCGTGGCAAGGGCAGGGGATGGGCATGGGTCATGCCCGATGTAGCACCACAGACAAACAGATGTACCAATGGGTCACTACGGACCGCCACTATGGCGAGAACCATGGTCTCATGCACATGCCACTGGTGCCCACAAACCTATACGTGGAACACATCCCCTGGGCCTCGTCCCTAATATAAATGTCCAAAACTATATTGTGTTGAATATGTCACCATGAGGGGACCTTCCTCTCACAGTGAATGTTCCCGATATGCACGTGTGATATGAGCTAGAGGCACCAGCTCAACATGCCACAAAAGGTACAGCACGTACCTCAAGGGGAAGGTGTAAGCAACCGCCCCCTCCAACAGCATACCTGCAGGTATGGGGAACATCAATACCTGTGGGGGACAAACCACTTACATGCCCAAACCATCTGTCCCAAACGATGTCCACTGTGTACCAGCCATACTCGCAAGAGAAGCCCCCAACAGTGCTCACATTGTAGGGGCACCCAACAGCTCTCCCACCCCCCAGCCAGACCACATACGCAACATAGTGCCATGTGTCTGGCATAATATTCACCAGGCTCGTCTCCGACTCAATCCAACTCAGCGCTGGATGCAGTCGGGGACAGGCCCGATGATGAGCCACGACAGATATTACGCTGCCAACATGGCGCTATGTTGCGTTTGTCGACCAGCCGGAGAGTGGGTGAGCTCTGGACTGCCCCTATGATGGGAGCAGAGATGGAGGCACATAACTGCGACTACAAACAGAGGACAAAGGACGCCGTATGAGGGAAACGGATCGGGCATATAGGTGTTGTGGCCCCCAAAACCGTATTGATGTCCGCCATACCTGCAGGTATGAAGTTGGAAGGGGGGCTTGCTGATACATGTCCCCTGAGGTAATTGCAATACCGATAGGTGGGCATGTTGAGCTGGTAGGTCCAGCTCGTATAAAACATGTAAAAGTGTATGCCACACCACGAGAGGGAGATCCCCCCCATGGTGACATATCCAACACTGAATAGTAGAGAACACCTATATGAGGGCGTAGGTATAAAGGGTGTTCCCAGGGTTTAGGTTTGTCTGTACCCCTTTAGGGATCTAGTGACCTATACCGATGCACACATGGCACGGCGCCTGGCATGGGTGGCACACAGTACCCACATGCATGGGATGGAGCCAGGACAGTGCACAAGCCCCCTGGTGTGCATGTTGCGGATAGTGGTCGGCGTGGCAGTGGGTCTGTGTGCCATGTCTATATGTATGTCCGTGTCCCACCCTAACTGCAAATACCGGCCATACCTAGTAGCATCTGGCCGGTGTGGTAACAATGGCTACAGCCATGGGGTTGCATATGATGGTGAAAGGGGTCACCATCAACACCATCACACACAGGACAGGGACGGCATGGATCAGTAGTGGAGGAACGTGCAAGGGTATGGCCACTAGTGACGAGAGGTAGGACACAGGGTGGACAGTCCAATGCACATAGGCATGGGGAGGGTGGACAAGGGGGCAAGCAGGGTGGTGGGCCAGAAAGGACGGAGAGGTGCCCTGTCAGACGGCTGCCTGGGTGAGAATGTTCACAGTCTTGGCAAGTGCATATATCAATATGATTTGCAAGGGATTGTGGGAAATGCAGTCCATTCACACCAGACACAGCTGCTCACAATAATTAGTTGTGCTTGAGTGTAAAGCCAATAAGATATTTATTTATGGGGTTATTTCTCCCAACACAGATATGCTTGGTAGTACATAAAACAGGATACTTGCTTTCAGTGTTAAACTTAGAAAAACAAAATCAGGAAAACAACATCTGAACTTGTCAGGCAATCAAATGAAAAGAATAAAGACCTGGTTGGTAACAAACTGGTCTTTTCTGTAGGCTTTAGCTAATATTTTCTTAGCAGTGTTTCAAACAACAAGCAAAACCCACAAAGAAGGGGAAAACTGTTCTTTTCAGGTTAACTTCTTATATCTTCACACATAGATTCAGAAGTGATTCCCTCAGAGCTCACAAGCAATTAGGTAAGGCTCAATTGCTAGCAGTTACCCAGCTGAAACCCCTTAGCTGGCTTGCTTCCTACTGCGTGGCTCAAATCCTACTTCAGGAGCTTTTCTGAGTAGATTAAAGAACAAGTTTGTATTTCTTTGTGATGGTTGCTGTACTTTGTAACAGAAAATTACCAAAGGAGTTTAGTCAGAGAGCAATCCATATATTCACAGCCTGCATCTAAGACCGCTCCTTCCCCTTCTTCAACAATCATGGGTTCAATATCAGGGATTGGCACAGAGGAATTTCTCAATGGAGCACTTTCAGGAGAATACTTGTTTCCCTGCTGTCTTTCAAGGTTATAGCTAGGGCATAGATCAGTGTTCATACCTGAGCTTCCATTGCTGTTAGAGTTCCTCTCTAAATAGCCTGGCCAGTATGTAGTCCAGTTCTTATGTCCAGCCTTCCAATCCAGATCCCTGGACACTGGATCTCTCTTCACATACCTTCTGGCACGGGTCTTAGGGTCCCTTCCACGTGCAGCCGTCTCCCTCTCAGGTACCGTCTGGAGATTCCTAGCCCTGCAGCACCATTCCTCTGGCTTTCCCCAGTCCAATGATGTATGCTGGCCCTTGGAATGCCTTCCAGTATACGTACTGCTCTGGACTCCTTTAGACCTCCCAAAGGCTTTTCTCTTCTTTCTTCCAAAGGGTTTCTTGCCCTCTCTGTCCGTCCGGTTTGGCTTCTGCTTCTGATGATCCTCCCGATGATGAAGATGTCCAAGATGAGGATCTCCAAGCTGATCCTGAGGATGAGGATCATTCTCTGTAGAATAAACTCTACCTTTATTCTGCTTTGATGAGTGCTCCACCCTAGCACAGCACAGCTGTGCTGAATCAGACTCTGCCCTTTGAGATGAGTGCTTGGGGATTACCTCATAGTCCTCCTGATTGAACACACGTTTCCCCACTTCAGCTCCTCTAATGGCTGTTGGAAACCTGGTGCATTCTGGGACTGGTAGTCTTTTATGGAAATATTTTGTTTTCTCATTTCTACCAGAACTGACAGGTTGCTTGTTCAGAGTCACTTCACCTTTTCTACAGCTCCTTCCTGAGCTATGATAAGCTTCCTTATCACATACCCCCCTGCTTAAGTTATTACGTACTGGTGTAACTGGTGAAACTTCTTCTCTACAGTCCGTAATATGGGAAAGGGCATCCGCATTCTTGTGTAACTTCCCAGCACAATGTTCCACTTGAAAATCAAATGCCTGTAAGGCCATGTACCAACGTGTCAACCTGGCATTGTGGTTCTTCATTTGCTGCAACCACTTAAGTGGGGCATGGTCTGTGACCAACTGGAACTTTCTCCCTGTAAGGTAAAACCTTAACGCCTCCACTGACCACTTAATAGCTAAACATTCTTTTCTATTGTGGAATACTTTTGTTCAGCCGGTGACAACTTCCTGCTCAGGTACATCACAGGATGCTCCTCCCTTTCATGACACTGGGATAGAACCGCTCCTAGCCCTACATCCGATGCATCTGTTTGAACCAGAAAGGGTTTCCTGAAGTCCACCCCTTTCAGTACCGGTCCTGTACACAATTTTCCTTTTAGGACTGAAAATGCTTTTTCAGCTTCAGGTGTCCGCTTTAGCTGGTTTGGACAATTCTTCCGCAGCATATCCGTGAAAATTGCACTTTTCTCTGCAAATTGCGGTATAAATCTGCGGTAGTATCCAATAAGTCCCAAGAAACTTCTTAGTTGTTTCTTTGTTGTTGGAGGGGGAAAATTCCTGATGCTATCTACTTTACTCATTAGAGGTTTAATTTTTCCTCTTCCCACTAGGTGGCCCAGGTATTTTACCTCCCTATTTGCAAAGGCACACTTCTTCGGGTTTAAAGTGATTCCCGCTTGCTTCATGGAGCACAAGACTGCCCTGATCCTCTTTAGATGCTCCGCCCAGGTGTTACTATGGATTATGACATCATCCATATATGCAAAAGCATAATTTTGGTGGGGTCGAAGTACCTGATCCACTAACCTTTGGCAGGTAGCCGCTGCTCCATGCAGTCCGAAAGGCATCCTCTTGAACTGGAAAAGGCCAACGGGGGTGCTGAACGCAGTCTTCGGTTTCGACTCCCTGGTTAGAGGGATTTGCCAATATCCTTTTGTCATATCAAGGGTGGTTAAGTATTGAGCTTGTCCAAGCTGGTTCAACAGCTCTTCAATTCTTGGCATTGGATATGCAACAAAAACTGATATTGCGTTTACCTGCCGGAAGTCAATACAAAATCTTAAAGATCCATCAGGCTTCGGCACCAGGACTATGGGGCTATTCCAGGGACTCTTTGACTCCTCTATTACTCCCATGTCCAACATCTCCTGGACTTGTGCCACTACTTCCTGTCTCTTGGCTTCAGGCAAGCGGTATGGCCTTTGACGAACTAATTTCCCAGGTGGAGTTATTATTTCATGGGCAACCAAATGTGTCTCCCCAGGTATGGGTGTCAACACATCTGGGAATTCTTTAAGCAATTTCCTAATTTCTTCCTGTTGTACCACTGTCAGGTCCTCACCTATTTGGGGCTCTGATTTTTCTTTACAATCAGATACCTGGGGTCCCAAATCTTCCTCTTCATTCACCTCCCTCTCTCGGGCACAGGTGGCAGCTAGGCTTTTAACCCCTTTGACGTCAGTAGAACCAAAGCCTTTGGTTCCACGCTCAGAATTTTCCAGGGATGTGACCTCCTCCACAGGTGGAAAACCCAGTCCTCTCACAGATCAATTGGGCAATTCTGTCTCCTGTCTTCATGTGATAATCATTCTGTCCAAAATTAAATAACAGAACTTTAATATTGCCCCTGTAATCGGGATCAATTACTCCCGCACCCACATCGATGAAATATTTAAGGGCTAATCCGGACCTTGGGGCTACTCTCCCATAGCATCCAATAGGTATTTCCACTTGGAGACCAGTGTCCACCAGGGCCCTCCCTTGGCTAGGTACAGTCACATTTTCTATGCTGCACAGGTCAAACCCAGCAGCTTGAGGGGTTGCCCGCTTAGGAGCTTGGGCCTTCTCTGTGACCCTATGGTACTTTAAGATGAATGTCTGCTTTGGGGTAGCTTGGTCTTCTGGACGCTTAACCATCTTTTTAGCTGGGGTCTGAGGACTTCCAAATAAAGGCCCGGGAGCTATTACCATTAATCCTTCTCCCTCCTTCTTTCCTAGTCCTTCCACTAGACCCTGCTTAAATCTTGGCCAGTCTCTTCCTAGAACCAAATCAAAGGGTAGCCTAGGCACCACTGCTAACAGGACTTCCCCCAGGCACTTAACCTTTAGCCTATAGGTGGGATATGATGTTGCAGCACCATGAATGCATCTGATGTGAACTTGGCTTTCAGGGATTCTAGGCACAAATCCTTCTTGGGCCTCTATCCTCTTCCAAAGCCTTTTTGACATCATACTCTGGTCTGCCCCAGAGTCTAACAAAGCATTTATGGTAATTCCTTGCACATCAACCATCAAAAGAAATCCTTCTTTGGGCTGTTTTAAATCCACACCCATTAAGCTAGTGTGTGTCTGGCATCCCTTTTCTAAATGTCCCCATTTTCCACACTTGAAACATTTCTTTTCATTCCACTGTGTCATCTGGTTTGGCACAGTACATTTGTTTTCAGAAACATTTTTAACTATTTTCTTTTCTGATACAGCACAGCTTGCCTCAGCACCCATCTTCAGAGGGCCACCCATTCTATGGCAAGCCTGCGTGGCTTCCAAGAATCTCTCTGCTAGCATGGTTGCCTCTCCAAGATTTTGGCAATTTTGCTGTATAAGGAAAGTGTGCAAATCTTTAGGCACCGCAGACATAAATTGTTCAAGCATAATAATGTCTAATAACATTTCTACCGTCTTTTGCTCAGGCTCCAACCATTTTACAGCTAATCCTCTGATTCTCTGACTCAGAGCCCTGGGTGTTTCACCCACTCTCAATGTAGTAGCTCTAAACATTCGCCTATACTCTGAAATAGACAACCCTAGGCGATCTTTAATAGCAGCCTTTACATCCTTATAATTCAAAGCCTGGGCTGCTGGCATTGCTCTGTAAGCTGCAAGCGCCTCTCCAGTTAATGAGGCTGCCAGCCTTACTGCCCACTGGGTCTCTGGCCATGCTAATGCTTGTGCCACTCTTTCAAAAGACTCTAGAAAATCATCAACATTATCATCTGGAGTTAGCTTCCCAAAACTAAATGCCCCAATTCCTTGATTGAGTCCCACACTGTCCACATGTGGTGTACCAGTATTTACTGCTGGTCTTGCATCTGGTCCACTTTGGTTCTGCAGTTTAACTAGGGCTTGCACCAGATCAAGCACTGGCCTCTGCTGGTCCATTAAGGCTTTCATAGCAGTGTCCTGAGCCTGCTGTGCTAGCTCCTGTTGCCTGCTAAACTGGGCTGCCATCCAATCAGCTAGTTCCCTTGGATCCATCTTGATCCCTTATGCCAGTAATGAATCCAGCTCTGCACAGGGTCTTTTCTTCCTGGAACAGCTACTTGGAACAGCCACCTCTCCTCCAAAGTGCAGTTGAGGGAAAATCTTTTCTTTCAGGTTTTAAGCTTGAACTGTCTTTTCCTTCAGACTTGAGTTGTAATCCTTAGCAAGTAAATCCCTTTGCGCAAAAGCAATCCAAAAAACTACGCCATTTGTCAGACGGCTGCCTGGGTGAGAATGTTCACAGTCTTGGCAAGTGCATATATCAATATGATTTGCAAGGGATTGTGGGAAATGCAGTCCATTCACACCAGACACAGCTGCTCACAATAATTAGTTGTGCTTGAGTGTAAAGCCAATAAGATATTTATTTATGGGGTTATTTCTCCCAACACAGATATGCTTGGTAGCACATAAAACAGGATACTTGCTTTCAGTGTTAAACTTAGAAAAACAAAATCAGGAAAACAACATCTGAACTTGTCAGGCAATCAAATGAAAAGAATAAAGACCTGGTTGGTAACAAACTGGTCTTTTCTGTAGGCTTTAGCTAATATTTTCTTAGCAGTGTTTCAAACAACAAGCAAAACCCACAAAGAAGGGAAAAACTGTTCTTTTCAGGTTAACTTCTTATATCTTCACACATAGATTCAGAAGTGATTCCCTCAGAGCTCACAAGCAATTAGGTAAGGCTCAATTGCTAGCAGTTACCCAGCTGAAACCCCTTAGCTGGCTTGCTTCCTACTGCGTGGCTCAAATCCTACTTCAGGAGCTTTTCTGAGTAGATTAAAGAACAAGTTTGTATTTCTTTGTGATGGTTGCTGTACTTTGTAACAGAAAATTACCAAAGGAGTTTAGACAGAGAGCAATCCATATATTCACAGCCTGTATCTAAGACCGCTCCTTCCCCTTCTTCAACAATCATGGGTTCAATATCAGGGATTGGCACAGAGGAATTTCTCAATGGAGCACTTTCAGGAGAATACTTGTTTCCCTGCTGTCTTTCAAGGTTATAGCTAGGGCATAGATCAGTGTTCATACCTGAGCTTCCATTGCTGTTAGAGTTCCTCTCTAAATAGCCTGGCCAGTATGTAGTCCAGTTCTTATGTCCAGCCTTCCAATCCAGATCCCTGGACACTGGATCTCTCTTCACATACCTTCTGGCATGGGTCTTAGGGTCCCTTCCACGTGCAGCCGTCTCCCTCTCAGGTACCGTCTGGAGATTCCTAGCCCTGCAGCACCATTCCTCTGGCTTTCCCCAGTCCAGTGGTGTATGCTGGCCCTTGGAATGCCTTCCAGTATACGTACTGCTCTGGACTCCTTTAGACCTCCCAAAGGCTTTTCTATTCTTTCTTCCAAAGGGTTTCTTGCCCTCTCTGTCCGTCCGGTTTGGCTTCTGCTTCTGATGATCCTCCCGATGATGAAGATGTCCAAGATGAGGATCTCCAAGCTGATCCTGAGGATGAGGATCATTCTCTGTAGAATAAACTATACCTTTATTCTGCTTTGATGAGTGCTCCACCTTAGCACAGCGCAGCTGTGCTGAATCAGGCCCTGCCCTTTGAGATGAGTGCTTGGGGATTACCTCATAGCCCTCCTGATTGAACACACGTTTCCCCACTTCAGCTCCTCTAATGGCTGTTGGAAACCTGGTGCATTCTGGGACTGGTAGTCTTTTATGGAAATATTTTGTTTTCTCATTTCTACCAGAACTGACAGGTTGCTTGTTCAGAGTCACTTCACCTTTTCTACAGCTCCTTCCTGAGCTATGATAAGCTTCCTTATCACAGCCCCCATTACGGGGTGCAAGTGACAGGGGTGGGGATGGGTGGAAGAGCCCAAACACGGAGCAGATGAGATGGGTCCCGGGTCAGTAGTAGGGGGGGTCACGGGGCTTCCAGGCGGAGGGCAGGGGGGAGTGTGTCCCAGAGACCAGGACCAGGGACGCAGAATGCCGAGGAACAGGTGGCCGGGGGGGAGGTGTAACATGCACCACTGTGAGTGGATTGGGGTGTACGGGAAGGGGAATGGGAATGTACATGGGCAGTGAGGTGGGACGGGGTACCGGACTGACGTGCCCTGTGGACAACTATGGGAGATACACATTGTATCACGCAAACACTGGGGAACCATTGCAGGCCCCATGGGATGGGGGTGATGTGATCAGGGCATGCAGCATGCATCTGACTACGTACAGCAGCAGTGTGTACGCGTCACAATCGATCTGCGACGGGGGGCACCTCCACGACACACATCACACTGACCAGGACAGGTCAGAGAATTGGACAACAGCAGTGTGCTACCAGAGGTGGACGTGAGGACGGGACAGATAGCATGGATATGTCACTGGGTGAACAGGGTATGTTGTCCAACCAAGGAGATGTGGACGGCACTGCACGGAGATTTATCCAGTGCCACACCAACAAAATGTAAGCAGGTAACAGTGGGGACTGGTGGCGAGGGGAGCAGAGGAACGGGGTGTGGGGGGCTGCAGACACTGGCAGAGCAGGGGGGTGATAGGGGTGGGTGGGGGGTGGTGGGGTGGCGTGGGTGATGATGGGATCCATGGTTTGCCCAGCTAAGAGAGTGGGGGACACAGACTGCACAAGGGGATGGTATGGGGTTGTTGGCAAGAGCGGCCACGGGTAGGGCAGGGTATACATGGAGCTGTCAAAATTAACATAGGACATGTGACCACAGGCAGTGCCGCATATGCCACCATTTATTTGCCATGTGGCCTGCCGCACTGTGCGTGGCCCCTCCCACCCCATGGTGCAGGTGCCACAGCTGCTGCTGCTGGCTGTCCGGGATGTTCCACAAGGGCCCCCTGGGCAGCCGCCATCCTCTCCACACTGCCAGCCATGGCCCATGCTGATGTGGCAAGGCCCTGCATCTCCCCGAGGATCCCCTCCACCACCAGCCCCTGGTGTTCTGCCACATGCGGCGCGCCTCGTGCCGCTGCCAGCACTGCTCTCACAAAACCGCACCCAATGCCAGCTGTATGTCTGTGGGAGAGACACGGTGTGTGCCGTGAGACATGGGTTGCACTTGCCACCTGTACACATGCCACAGCAAATACAAACGGTAGGACACTCACCCTGTGCATCGACATGCGCCGCTTCGGAGTGTGCCTCCATCTCCCCTATTACTTCCACCAAGGCAGACTGTGCATCCCGTGTGGCATGACCTGGTGCAGCAGGCTCCCCCAACCCGGTGGCTGCAGCGACTGATGACATGCTGTGTTTGGCCAGCCCCTGGCCCGGCCCACCGTCACCCGCCAGAGGTGGTGCTGGTCCCCCCACCTCCCCTTGTGCTGCAGCTGCCCCTCCTGTTGCCCCCGCCTCAGCCAGGGGCCACAGCCTGGGGGCTGGGTGCTCTGCCCCTCCTCCTCCTCCATGGCATGTATGTCACCTGTAGGGGTACACAGCTCAGGTGAGGCATGGCTGGCTACCCCTATCACATCCTAAACCTATGGACTGTGTGAGCCGCAGGGCACCTCGGTCAGTGTGGGGGCACCCAGGCTGCATACATATGGCCAGGGACAGTACCGGTACAGGGATGTGTGTGGTACAATCTGATGTCCATGTCCCAGGTGCCTGCAGTGGCTCACCAGTGCCTGCATGTGTGTGCAACTAGAGACACTCCACATGGCCAGGCGTGACTGTTGGGGTGGGACTGGGGGTGCTGGGCCGCTGTAGCTGGAGACAGGTGTGCCCTGTGGTGGCAGGGATATGTGTGCATGGGTGCATGGCCTGGGGTGGGGTGGGGCCCTGGCGGTGCAATTGATGGTGGGTTGTGGGTGGCTGCGCAGAGTGGGTGCATGTGTGGGTGTGTGGCACACAGGTCTGTGTTGGGGCCCCTGTGCTCCCCACCCACACCGGCCCTTGTATTTTGGTGCCTCCTGTGTCTGGCATCCTACGCTACTATAGCCATACCCCCCCCAACACCACCACACACAGTCACACACCCCATGGCTCCCCATTGCCACCTGTGTCCCTGCACCCAGCGCCCATGGCACACATAGGTGCAGTCCACCTGTCTCCCCCACGTACTGACCCCTGTGGCCTTGCTGTCCTCACCACCCCAGCACTATGTCTCCACATCACATTGTCATCCAACGCTGCTACCACGGACCTGTCACCCCCCACACCTGCACCCTCATGCCATGCCATACCCACACCCATTCACCATTGCCACATCCACCTCCATTCTGTCCCCTGCACTATCAGCAGCGCCTGTGCCGCCCCACCCACTGGTCCCCTCCCCTTAGTCTATGGCAGCTATGCCCTGCTTCAGCTGTTCTGGCCCCTCTCTGCCCACCACCCCACCTCCCCTGCACCATCTCTCAGCCAGAGCTGTCACCCCTGGCACCTGCCCCCATGGATGGCTGTCACTCCCTGGGAGGGTATCGGCATGCAATGCGCCTGATGTGCATCCATGGCCCCCACCCGCCCCACCACCCATGCACTTTCCAGTGCCATGTGGGGTGCACGCTCTGCCCTACCTGCCCCAGCTGGCACTGGAAAGCACATGGGTGGTGGGGCAGGTGGGATGATCCACCCATCTCTGCTGGTCTGCTCCGGCATGCGCTACCTGACACCTGCCATCCCCCTGATGGGACAGCACCTAGTTCCGCTCTCTGTCATGGGGTCCCTGCGTTGACCCACACTCCTCGTCCCTCTGGCTGGGGTGGTGGTTTTAGACCCCTGCACCCCCCGCATGCCAGGCTGGCCCCCCTTCCGACCCGGTCCCGCCACCTCCCCCATTGGCTGGGCTATTGATCCATCATCCCTCTCCGCCCCCTCCCCTGCTGGCTGTCCCATGTCGGGTACATCCTTGTTTCCCTGTTCTCGGTTGAGTGTATGGATCTGTACTGTCCTCAGTGGCCCCCCATGTGTATACCTGTTGCTGCACCCTCACTGCTATGCCATCCCCAGTAGTTGTACCCCATGGATCTGTTCATGGTCTGCTCGCTTTCCTCTGTGTATGCAGTCCCTTGGTGCACTATCCCTGCTCATGTGTGCAGTGGCGGTCTGTGCATCTCACAGGGGTATTCTAGGCACAGGGCCACGCATGGCAGGTGGCAGCGCACTGTCCGCACTCCTCTCTGTGGTTTGGCAGGCTGCCAGCCCTTGAATGGGTGGGTGGAGTACCAGGGCCTGGCTGTGGGCCTTTGCAGGGCCCTGCTGGGATCAGCAGGTGCCATGGGATGGCGCTGCATGGTGACTGGTGTTGTGTCAGGGTCACATGGTATGTGGCTGGGGACATGGCATGGGGAGGGGTGTGTGTGGGTGGGATGGTGTCTCCACATTGGGCCAGGTTTTGGCTGTCTGTGTGTGGGGACTGCGGGTGGCAGGTTATACTGTGCATGGCTGACAGGGGGCTATGGTCCAGGGGTGGTGTGGGGATGGTGCACCAGGTGTGACAGTTATGCCATATGTTGCATGGGACTGGCTGAGGACATGCATCTCTATGGTTCTCCTGACATGGCCCCCCCACCCCCCTGCATCAGTCCCTACACTCGCTTGATTATGGGCTGTCACCGGAACACATCTCTCCATCTTACCTGCACATGGGTGCGCTGTATCCAGCGCAGGGGGCAGGCCATAGATGTACATTGGCCCCAGGCGGTCCACCAGGCACTGCTCCAGCACGGTCAGGGTGGCCCCCTGCACAGCACACCCACCTGTGCCCTGCAAATCGTGCCTCTCCTGCGTTAGTTGAGCACTGATGCTCCTCTTTATATTGCAATAGCGCTTGCGTAGGCTCTCCACGTCGCGGTGTGGGCCCCCTGCTGCTGCCACTCCTGTCTGGACCTCTGCCCATGCCCTGGTGCACATCCCGATGGTGATGGTGGAGCTTAGCCGGCAAAAGAGCACCTCAAATCTGTCAAGGATGCTAGCCAGGAGAAGGTCATTCTCCTCCTGAGTGATGCGGACCACCCTCCTCCTGGCTTCATCGGCCACAGGCCTCCGGCGGCGCTTAGGGCCTGGCACACCTCCAGGCTGCTCAGGTGGGTGGTGTGTGACTCCAGATGGTCCTGCCTCCTCCCCCTCTGGATCCCTTGTGGTGGGGACTGCTGGTGGCTGCTGGATTATTTCCCCTCCTGCCTCAGGTTGCCTCTCCTGCTCCATCATCTGGTATGTCCTGTGTACCATACACCCTTATGTGCATGCTGTGCCCAGTTATGTATCTAGGGTGTGGTCCTACATGCTTTCTGCATGAGCGTCGCGCGAATGCACAGCAGCGCATGTTGCGTTTGCATGCATTCCGCTGAGATTGGGTCAGCAGACCACAGGTGGGGGGCACATGGTGCATCCATGTGCATGTCTGCAGATGCCAGTGCGTGGGGACACCTCGCCTGCCCCACACAGGCACTGCTCCCATCCCACGCGCAGGTACACGCCTTACGCATGACGTATTGCGTCGTGTGAGGTGTGTGCAGAAGGCGCTACCTAGATGTGCTATGCCCTTACTCCTCTGCTCTCCGTGTTCAGATCTATCGTCAGCACTGCTCTTGGTGTGCACTGCTGCATACACGAGCAGGTTTATCCTCAGGCGTTGTTTGTGGTGCGTGCCCACACATTCCAGTATTTATCATTGCTTTGAGTGCTGTCTGTTACATACGGCTCATTCCGGCGCGTGTAGGTGGGTCACACGGCGTGTTCCCGCATGCTAGTCTTCATCAGATGTACGCGTGGACGCCCCGCCTGCACACATTGGAACGTGCCTTACGTTCTGCGCTCTCCAATTTGTGTGGGTGGGGCACGCAGTGCATCACGCTGTATGTTTGTGAGATGCTAGGGCATGGGGACACGCCATGTGCTCCTCCTACCTGCATTCAGCAGAGCCAATCACGGGACATGCATTTTGGAGAACATGCGTTTCTGCACACGCTACGGCGTTACACTTCCGTACGTTCTAGGTGTTCTCTCATGCTGCTGCTGGTGTGTGTCCCAGCATCACCAGGTGTGTTAGGTTTGCTGGGATTATTTGCCACACCCTATGCCCTATTTAACATCTACCTGTGCTCCATCTCATGTCTATCATGGCTCAGATCGGGAATGCAGGTTGTGCGGTGGTGGTGTTGGTGGAGCTGGCAGAGCTGCGGTTGCCTGATGGGGGAGATGGTGTTCCTGGGGCTGTGGCACTGGGCATGGGTGCAGTCCCGCTGCAACTCAGACCTGCAGCTGTGGGGGCTCCACAGGCGGAGGTGATACCAGCACGGTGCCATAGGTGTGCAGAGGTGTGTCCCCACCTGCCTCGCCTCTACAGGCCCAGGCCCATTCTCCAGGACATACGTGAGGACCAGGTCATCTCCCTCTACTGTCTGGACACAGGGGCTATTAGGGAGCTCTATGAGGATCAAGACCTGACCTCAAGCCCCAGACTGCCCCGTCACATGCCATACCGGGATTGGCCAAGCTCCTGGCTGCCCTACATTTCTTTGCCTCTGGCTGTTTCCAATCATTGGTGGCTGCAGTGGGTGGGATGAGCAGGCCAACCTTCTCACGCTGTCTCCACCAGGTACTGCGGGCCATGGTCAGCCGGGTTGGGAATTACATTGCGATTCCTAACAATAGGCAACATTGGGGGCCCTGGGCCAGGCATTCCAGTGGCTTGCAGGGATACCACACGTGATAGAAGCTATTGATTGCACACATGTTGCCCTGGTCCGCCACGCGACAGGGAGGTTGTCTTCCACAACCGCAAACACTACCATTCCCTGAATGTGCAGATTGTTTGTGATGCCAATATGCATATTCTGAATGTGGTTCCATAGTTCCCAGGGTCCACCCATGACTCCTATGTCCTGCAGCACTCGGCAATGTTCAGCCAATTTGAGGCCGGACAATATTGGGACTGTGTCCTGCTGGGTGGGTATTTACCGTATCTCACATGCGCGTACGGTGTATGATATCTGGGGTCCCATTGTCACCTGTGACCTCAGCATGCCTTTCCTTGCGTTGTGGCTGTGGGGCACTGCCTTATATGGGGCTTTGTACACCGTCACACCATATCACCATCACCGGGACATGGTCACGTACCTTTGTGGGATTCTACACGTAACTATGTCTACCATGTGTGGCTCATTGCTCATCTGGGTATCTCGGCACACATGCAGGTAACACTGGTAACTGCTACTGATGTTCTGTTGAACAGGTTTTATGTAGAGGGACACTGGGCACATATGGTGTGTCCCTTCTATGGTGGGGTGCGACACCTCTTGGTTGACAATGACTCTGCTACAAGGCCACAGACATACCACACATGCAGATGTACATGTGTGTGCCTTTGTGGTGTATCCCTCGTAGACTCAGTATGAAACATGTGTGTGTGTGTGTATGCAGTCCAGGAGGGGGGGTTAGGTATGCGCCCAGAACGTTCCTCATGTTGTACGGTGTGTGTGGGGCCATTTGCCGTTGTCCTTGTCTGTGATAACACGTGGGTGGAGTTGTGGTGACACTTTACATCACACATGTATGCTGTATATCTGTCCATGTTATCTTGTCTTTAGTGCCATTCTGACCTGACCCCTCAGGTATATGTGTCTGTGACATCTGCTGTGTGTGCACTGTATAATGGGCGTCACATGATTGCACACATGCACATCTCTGCCCCTTCCATTGTGCTTTGCCAGTTGTCAGCCTGATGCCTTCACAACTGCCACTACTGCCATTTGGGTACAGGTGGTTGGCCATGTGTTTGGCCTGGATACAGTTGATGTGTGTTGCCCTCATTAGCCTTCCCCAGGGTTCTGTGTCTCCCAGCTCCAGACGCTGGTGCAGAGCCATCATGTGCCATTCTATGATGTCATATGTTTGTGTCCCTGTTTATCTGTTGTCCAGTCACACTTTGATGCTTCTGTGCTTTTGTGTGTCCATCATCTCCCGCTTGACCTTACCATATTTCATTCTGCAAGTGATGTGGGATATGACTGTCATGCCTGGTTGCTGACCCCTGTGCGTCTCCCAGAGATGAGGTACAATGAGGCCCATGCCTCCAGCCACTCAGTCATTGAGCGCACCTTTGGCATTCTGAAGAGTCACTTCAGGTGTCTGGATAGGACCGGCGGTGCCTTACAATACTGACCCATGACTGTGGCACGTATCATTCTGGCCTGTTGCATCCTGCACAACATTGCTCTCAGGCACAATGTCCCAGTCGAAATTAATGAGGATCTGGAGGAGGATCCTGTGTGCCCTCCTGTACGTGGCCATGGTGACACATGTGAGGGGATGGCAGTCAGGCAACATCTGATCGAGGAGCTGTTCTCCTGTAAGTTCTGCATATGTGGGGAGGTGCATATGGGTCTCCATGTACGTGCTGCCCTATGTGTTTCATGGCACTATCATGACATATATATTTGTCACTTGTGTTTTTGACTCCCCAGGATAAGCTGCTGACCCTGCCCGGTGCTGTGGTGCATGTGGAAACTGTGTGTACATCATTCAACCTTCAGGTGACTGGGGTGGGTGGACATAAAGGTAAATGTACAGTGGGGGCAGTGCAGCATTACACATGTCTGTGTTTCCCTCTCCACTGCACATATGTTGTTGTACACCTGTTTGGCCTGCGGCTCCATCCCCCATATGTTCCGGTTGCCACGCATATGGCCATTGGCCTGTGACCATTTGTGGTGTTTACACACTGTATTTGGAGTACATGTGACCAAGCTGTGTGTGTCTCCAGGCACAGGGTGTGGGGTTGGTGGATGGCACGTACACCCTTCCCTGGCATTGTGGCACTACACAACATCAGTGTATCATTGCATGGACTGTCATGATTGTCTCCACTGGTCGCTGATTGTGCACAGACATGCCGTATGCTACTTGCAGCATGCTCACCTTGTCTCACTGTGTGTGTCTCTGTGTCTTTGGGGTGTGTCTATGTGACGGTACTTTCTGATGCCCTCTGGCATTATCTGGTGCAGGGATGTGTCTGGGCACCTGTGCAGTGGTGATCACTCGTCTATCTGTGACCTTCTGCTTTTGCCCTTGTGTACATTATGCGCATGTGTCTATGCATATGTCATGTATTGGAGCCTGACTTGTCTCATGTTTGCTGACAGGACACTACGCATCAATGTTTTGGTTACACGCATCTCACCATACCTTGGACATGTGCCACTGATGGCTGAACATGACAACGTGGTGATTGGATGCATTTCATTGACATCCTCTGCCTCTACTGTGACCCCTTGTGCCCTTTGCCTGGCTCAGACAGTCTCCATCAGACACCTGCTACATACTGACGGTAGGTTGCACCTTAGATCTTCTTTGACTGACATACACATGTAGATGTTGGCCTGTTTATATCATCGTGTCTTTCTGTGGGATCTATGTGCACCACCACTGCTGGACATGCTGTGGACATCTAGGTTGCCTGTGTGACATGGGCATAGACATGACCATGTCGAGATGGCAACCTGGTCTGCAGTGCCATCTCCTGCTCTGGTCAACATGCACTGTGCTGTGTGTTGTGGTCATGTCATGTTTTCATTTCTGGGGATTCATTATGTACATATTGTGGTGTCACTGTCTGCATTGTGACCTGATGGTGTGTGTAGCATACCTTTACCTTTTCTCTACTCCTTTTGACACAGGGTGCAGCCAACACATACAGCACATCTACTACACTGCATCTGCAGTCCCCATCGCCCAGCTGTGGGTGGACGGAACACCTCCATGCAATGGTCCATGGGTCTATGCGAGTCGGACGCATGCCTATGATGGACATCATTGTTGGCCTGATACTTTGAGCATCACCGGGATGACTGACACACTGTTGCTGCCATGCTCTATCTGTGTGTTGCATTTATCGCAGCAGAGACACAGCACCTTTGCATTGATGCGGAACATTGAGACATCACTCGTGACTTTGCAAGGCCATGTAATCTGGGATGGTCATAGCTGGACTTGTGGGGTCACAGGTGACATTTGCACTGTGGACACTTGTCCGTATATCTACAGCAGGAACTCACATATGCGCTGTATGTTGTACATCCATCTGACATTGTGTTGCTTTGTGTGGCCAATGTGTGGGACTCACATCTCAGTCATTGCAACAATATTTGGCTACACAGGTACATGCAGCCACATATGTGGCACAGGAGATACATTCTGTAGGTCCTGCTTATTTGTGTGGCTACCTTAGACTTGTACATGACACACTATTTGCCTCCAGAACACTGTGATGCGTGCCACCATCTCTGATTGCTGTTTGACCATCACAGGGGGTGTTACAGTGGATATGGGGCAGCAATCTGTCCTGTATCAACGTACATGGTGCATGTGCATGTGCCTGACTCGTTTCTTACACTGGTGCATGTGCCAGGGTGGGATTTGTGTGAGTACGTGCACCGTTGTGGGCGTCTATTTGTACCTCTGCGTACATGTTATTGTGTGTGTTTACTGGACAGATGTGGCAATGTACAGTGATTTGCAGGATTCTCTTTGCATGTGTGCACAGTCCTCTTTATGACATGACATTGCGCCACTCACATTGCACCGGTACCTTTGCAGTGTGGCAGTGGGTGTGTCCATTTCCAGGCTTTATTTGTGCATTCCCTGTACATTGCCATATTATGACTGTTCCTGTGTCCACAGCACCCATTGCAGTGGGCCTTCCACATAGTGCTACCTCTGTGACTCTCGTAACTGATACCATGTCCTCATGTTGCATTGTGTCACTGTTTTTTATGCCATATGTGTATTAAAGGTGTTTATTTACATGACTACCTGACGTCTGGTCTTTCTCAGCACATCACATGCTGTTCTAGGGGCATCTACACTGCTGTATGATCCACAGATACCCACACATTAGGTCTACACATCTGGGGGGTGGTGCTGGGCCATTGGGACATGACATCATTGGCATGTTTATACATTTGCTTGTGCATTGCGGATGCACTTCACTGTGTGGCAGCATAACATTACATCTCTGTATCTTCCCTTCAGACCTTATTGCCTTGTGTGTGTGTTGTCAGCCTGGTGTGCCTGCCTGAAACATGCCCCCTACCAGCTGTGTGTTCTGGTGCTGTGGCCGTGATGCTGCAGACATGTACTACTACTACTACTGAACATTTGTATAGCGCTACATGGCGTATGCGGCGCTGTGCAGACAGGTGGGAGACATGCTCTGCTCATCAGAGCTTACAATCTAGTCAGCACGGACACAGATGGGGTGGGAGGGATACCGCAGGGGTCAGGCGAATCATGCTTCCAGGGCCACAGCAGGGACATGTGTTTTCATCCTGGAGTTGTGGGGGGTTGGAGATGGTGCCTGGTGTACAGACAGTGGTAGTTTGTTCACAGCTTACGGGGCATCACAGTGAGAGGGACGGGGTCTAGAGTTAGCAGTAGGGGTGTACTGCCCAGGTGGGAAGTATTTGCTGGGGGCCGATGTTTTCAGAGGGGTTTGTACGGGGAGATGGGAGACGAGAGGTGGTGTGGAGCCACAGAGTCTCTACATTTTGAGCTCAGCAGGGGATGTTTGACATGGATGTAGTAAGGGATATGGAGGCTTTGATGTGACCTGACGGGGGGAGGGGGGAGTGGTATGGCCATGACTGGCTTAGCGCAGGATTGGACGCAAAGCAGATTGTTGTACACATTGATGGGAAATGAGGTGAGTCCAGGTGAGACCTTCAGGGGGCAGTTTACTGTGGCCCTGACAGGATTCAATTAGGGAGTGCATGGGCATATTGGTGGTGTGTTCAAGGAGGATGGGGCGGGTGTCACTGCTGTTGTAGAGAAAGAGGGGGCAGGTGTTAGCTATCAGATGGCTGTGTGTTTTGCACAGGAGTGAGGGGTCAGAGATGGCCCCAGATTGTGGCCTGGGGACACTGCAGGAGGTACAGAGTTATCCACAGACACCGACAACAGAGGAGGGGGCAGGGGGGTGTTAAGGTGATGGATGGGAGGTACGGTCATGGCCAAATTCACTTTCAGGCTGTGGTGAGACATCCAGGCAGCAATGTCAGCATGCCAGGCATGTATCATGGTTTGGTTAGCCAGGGGATGGGGGGGGGTCAGGTGTGGGGAGGTGGCTCTGTGAGTCATCAGTATCTAGATAGTACTGCAAGCCATGGGTAGTGATGGGCACACCAGGAAACTGAGTATGGAGGGTGTAATGAGGGATCCACGACAGATCCTTAGGGCACACCATGCGGGAGCAGGGTAGCGGGGGAGGGGGAGCCACCAGCCCACACACAGAGAGAGCGATGGGAGAGATGGGAGGTGGACCTGTATGGTGCAGAGCCCTTTGGACCAAGCGAGGACAGGGTATCAGGGAGAAGGTTCTGGTCACCAGTGTCAATGGCAGCAGGGCGGTCATGATGGATGACCACATATTATGAATTCTTTGATTGGGTCAGGGACAAGTTGCTGTGCACAATGGCAGGAGCCGTTTTGGTGGGGTGTAATGGCTGGGGGCCTGACTGCAGGGGATCGGGGGGGGCATATGTGGGGAGGAGATCGAGGCATCGTACATTGATGCCATCAGGATCACTCACAGCACTGTGACCACAGTCCACCTCTCATATTATTGACCTGTGCGTGTGTTGTAACATACACAGGATGTGTGTGGTATATCCGACCTTGTGATGCTGCATTCCTGCCCATAGATTGTCTAACTGATATCTACATAGGCGTTCCATTTTGGCACAGGTACATTCATAGCTCCCATGGGACTGGTGAGCTGCATGTCCCCAGAACGTGCTACATTTTAAACTTTTTTTCCTGCTCTAGTCTACCTGAGGTACTACCCCCCTCCCCCCCGCTGAGGTATTGTGTAGCCCTTCTTCCTGTCTCCTCCTCCCACGTGTGCATAGTCACTCTGTTTGCCTCTCTCTGCTCTGGGAAGAGCAGTACCCTCACAGTGCTCTGCTATAGAGGTGGATATTTAACTCCTGTGACGACTTTGCTGTGAGTTCTAGCTGTCTATTTATTTATTTGTTTGTCTTTATTGGTGTGCTACTTCATCTCCCTGTTCCCTTTAGTTTTGCACTTCAGCTTTCTCAGCTGTATAACTTACCCTGCCTCTTTCAACTATCTGGCCTTTGTGTGGTAGCCAGGTTAACTGTTACTTTAAATATCTCTCCCTGCTCTAGCCCCAGAACGTGCTGCGTTTAAAAAAACTTTTCCTGCTGTAATCTACCTGAGGGACTAACCCCCTCCTAGCAGCAGCAAAGAGCTTTAATTTAAATAAAATCAGAATATAACAGCATAAAAGGCAAAACAGGGTCAGTATACTTTGAGCAATAAATAAAGTCTTCTATAGACCTTTACAAAGAGGCCTTCTACCTAGGGGGCAAGAGACCTGTGAAACCTTTTAAATAGGTGTTAAAGCCAGGTGGCAGGTCAAAAGGCCATTTTGAAAGACTCCTCTCCAAGCAAGGACTGTTAATCACCCAGGAAGTTGGTCATAGCTTACCTTAGAAGCACAGGACAGGGTACTGTATAGCAGCCAGATTTTAATAAATCTTATTTCCCTCCCTCCCTCCCCAACACCCACCCACCCTGGGGTAATTGTAGCTTTATAGGTACTTACACGTCTTAGAGGAAAGGGGCTTCTCTCAGGTGCAACTCTTTATCCAAATCAGTCATACATTGAGGACCTGAGATTAATTAAGCTTCAGGAGAACAAGGTATATTAAAGGTATTAGATACACTTTTATTAGTATAAGCATCCACAGCAACCCTTAGTAAGAATTTAAAGACCTAAACACAGGCTTTAAACTAAGATGCAGACAATAGTCCAGCAGCGAGATGGGGGCTTTCCAGTCTTCTGCATTGAGTGTCACATGTATGATTTTTTCCCAGTTGGTGAGAGGTCTTACGTATGCACTAAGTGCAAGCAGCTCTTTGCTCTCAGGGAACAAGTCTGTTCTCTAGAGGCTAGATTAGCAGACCTGGAAGATATAAGAAAGACAGAGAGGTACATGGACAAGACCTACAGGGATATAGTTCTGAAGTCCCACCTCCAGTTTGGCAGCATCCCTATTGTCATGGAGGAGAGAGGTCAGGTGACAGGAGACCATCACCCTGGTGTGGCAGGACATTATCCTGTAACTAGGACATCTCCTCCAGGTGATGTAAAACCCTCTCGCACTGAGGACGTTTCTCCAGGGTCATGTGCTCATGAGGGAAGGGTTAGGACAGCTGTTATAGTTGGTGATTCAATCAATAGGCATGTAGATAGCTGGGTGGCTGGTGGACGTGAGGATCACCTGGTAACATGCCTGCCTGGTGCGAAGGTAGCAGACCTCACACACCGCCTAGATAGGGTCTTAGATAGTGATGGAGAGGAATCTGCTGTCTTGGTACATGGCGGTACCAATGACATAGGAAAATGTGGTAGGGAGATTCTGGAGGCTAAATTTAAGCTTTTAGGTAGGAAGTTGAAATCCAGAACTTCCAGGGTAGCGTTCTCCGAAATGCTTCCCGTTCCACGTGCAGGACCCAAAAGGCAGGCAGAATTCCGGAGTCTCAATGCATGGCTGAGATGATGGTGCAAGGATGAGGGTTTTGGATTTGTTAGGAACTGGGGAACATTCTGGGGAAAGGAGGGGCTCTTCCGAAGGGATGGGCTTCACCTTAACCAGGATGGAACCAGACTGCTGGCATTAACCTTTAAAAAGGAGATAGAGAAGCTTTTAAACTAGAAAATAGGGGAAAGCCAACAGTTGCCCAAGAGCGCATGGTTCGGAAGAAGATATCCTTGAAGGATACTACCAAAAGCAGAGAGGTTCCAAAAAAGAGTAAAGTAGCCCAAATGCTCTTGAGTATGGTGCAGACAGAGCGTAAAGATTCCAAATTACCCATGCCTACCAATAGCCAGACTAATATTAATAAAATACAGTCTCTAAAATGCTTGTATGCAAATGCTAGAAGTCTAAACAATAAGATGGGAAAGTTAGAATATATAGCACTAAATGAGAGGTTAGATATGATTGGAATCTCAGAGACATGGTGGAAGGAGGATAACCAGTGGGACACTGTGATACCTGGGTACAAACTATATCGTAATGATAGAACTGATCAAATTGGTGGAGGGGTTGCGCTCTATGTTAGAGAGGGCATTGAGTCAGAAAGGATTAAAGTTTTGCAGGAAACAAAATTTTCTGTAGAATCTCTATGGATTGAAATTCCATGTATGAAGGGGAAGGTGATGGCAGTGGGGGTGTACTATCGACTGCCTGGCCAGAATGAACAAATGGATGATGAAATGCTCAAATAAATCAAGGAAGCTAACAAAAGTCACAGCACAGTAATAATAATGGGTGATTTCAATTACCCCGGTATCGACTGGGTCAGTGTCACTGCAGGACATGCTAGGGAGATAAAGTTCCCAGATGAAATAAATGACTGCTTTTTGGAGCAGCTGGTTCATGAACTGAGCAGAGGGGAAGCCATATTGGAACTAGTCCTTAGTGGAACACCAGATTTGGTGCAGGAGATAAGGGTGTTGGGGAACCTTGGCAATAGTGATCATAGCATGATCGCGTTTGATTTAATTAGTGGAGGAGGGATAGTAAGGAAATCCACAGTGCTACCTTTTAACTTTTGAAAGGGAGACTATGATAAAATGAGTAAAATTGTTAAGAAAAAACTAAAAGGAGTGGTTGCAAAGGTTAAAGACTTACATCAAGCTTGGGTGTTGTTTAAAAAAACTATCCTGGAAGCCCAGACCAGCTGTATTCCACGCATTAAGAAAAGTGGAAGAAAGTTCAAAAAACTGCCAGCATGGTTCAAAGGTGAGGTCAGAGAGGCTGCTGCTCTCAAAAAAAGCATCTTTCAGGAAATGGAAAAAAGAGCCAAATGACGAAAACTGGAAACAGCACAAGCACTGGCAAGTTAAATGCAAAGCATTGATAAGGCAGGAAAGTGAGAATTTGAGAAGAAACTTGCTATGGAAGCAAAAACACGAAATAAAGACTTTTTCCAAGTACATTCGTAGCAAAAAGCCTGTGAGAGAGTCAATTGGACCGTTAGATGATAGAGGGGTAAAAAGGGGCAGTAAGAGGAGACAAGGCTATAGCGGAGAGACTGAATGAATTCTTTGCTTCGGTCTTTACTGAGGAAGATGTAGGGATGTTACCCAAGACTGAAGGTAATACTGCAGAGGAATTGAGAGAAATATCGCTACACCGGGAAGATGTATTACAACTATTTGATAAACTGAATAGTAGCAAATCACTTGGACCAGATGGTATACATCCAAGGGTATTGAAAGAACTGAAATATGAGATTGCAGACCTGCTATTAGTAATCTGTGAACTTTCATTAAAATCATCTGTAATACCTGAAGATTGGAGGATCGCCAATGTAAAGCCAATTTTTAAAAAGGCTTCCAGGGGTGATCTGGGAAACTATAGACCGGTGAGCCTGACGTCAGTACCGGGAAAAATGGTAGAAACCATCATAAAAAACAAAATTACTCAGCATGTAGATAGTCATGGCCTAATGGGAGACAGCCAACATGGCTTTAGACAAGGAAGATCTTGTCTTACTAATCTGTTATATTTTTTTGAAGGTGTGAATAAACAGGTGGACAAAGGTGAGTCGGTTGCTATAGTGTATCTGGACTTTCAGAAAACCTTTGATAAGGTCCCTCATCAGAGACTTTTGGTAAAACTAAAAAGTCATGGGATAGGAGGCAGTGTACTATTGTGGATCGGGAACTGGTTAAAAGATAGAAAGCAGAGGGTAGGGCTAAATGGCCAATTTTCCCAATGGAAAAAGGTGAATAGTGGAGTACCCCAGGAATCTGTACTGGGTCCGCTGCTTTTTGACATATTCATAAATGACCTGGAAAAGGGAATAACTAGTGAGGTTATCAAATTTGCAGATGACACAAAACTGTTTAAAGTTGTTAAAACCCAAGGGGATTGCGGAAAACTGCAGGAGGATCTGGATAAATTGGAAGACTGGGCATCCAAATGGCAGATAGAGTAGTTACTCACCTGTAACAGGTGTTCTCCAGGAGCAGCAGGAATCAGTCCTCACTTATGGGTGTCATCGACGCCGATGAAACCCCAGCGGAGCATTTCCCCAGCTTTCCATGAAAGCCTTTGGGAATGCTGGCACGCATGTGCGGTTCCCTTCCCGCCTAAAGGTGCCATCTTACCTCAGTCAAATGACATAGCTAAGAACAGCACACAAAAACGTAAAAATTAAACTATATACAACTGCAACTCCAAGGGGAGGAGGGAGGGTAGTGAGGACTGATTCCTGCTGCTCCTGGAGAACACCTGTTACAGGTGAGTAACTACTCTTTCTCCAGGACCAAGCAGGAAGTCAGTCCTCACTTATGGGTGACTCCCCAGCTCTGGGCTACCAGGAACCCAGGCTGAACAAGAGAACTCCCTCTAGTCCCAGCAACACAGGAAAGGCTTTCCAAAGACACACCCTCCACAGGTAGCCCAACCAGAGGGCAGGAGGGCAGGAGTTGCCTAGACCTCAAAGAGATTTCGGAGTACTGCTTGGCCAAAAGCACTGTCCCTACGAGACTCCCTCTCCAGACAGTAGTGGGCTGCAAAAGTCTGGCTTGAAGACCAAGTAGCAGCCCTGCAGATGTCTTGCAATGGAACAGAGCGGAGGTGAGCCACTGATGCAGCCATTGCCCTCACACGGTGGGCCGTGACCCTACCCTGCAAAGGAAGATCAGCTGCCTTGTAAGCACAGGTGATACAGTCAGCCACCCAGATGGACAAGGTACGCTTGGACACAGGCCTCCCCAAGTTATTGGGGTCAAAAGAGAGGAAGAGCTGAGAAGCCTTCCTGTGACCTTTCGTACGTTCAAGGTAGAAGGATAAGTCCCTCCTACAGTCCAAGGTATGGAGAACTGTTTCAGCCTGACTTGCATGAGGCCTAGGGAAGAATGTTGGAAGAACCACCTCCTGGTTGAGGTGGAAAGAGGAGACAACCTTAGGAAGCAACTTAGGATGAGTCCTGAGGACCACCCTGTTTTTATAGAACCTGGTGTAAGGCCTATCACAGACCAAGACTTGAAGCTCACTCTCTCTCCTAGCCGAAGTCAGGGCTATCAGAAAGAGAGTCTTCCATGAAAGGAAGCATAGAGGGCAAGTAGCCATAGGCTCAAAAGGTGGGCGAGTCAGTTGCTGCAAGACCACATTAAGCTCCCACTCAGGAGCAGGAGGACGTATGGGAGGTTTGAGCAGTAACAAGCCTCGGAGAAATCTGGACACTAAAGGGTGCACAGACAAGGAATGGCCCTCTACTAAGGAGTGGTGAGCTGCCAAAGCAGAGAGGTGTACCCGAACAGAGTTGGACTTGAGACCTTGATTGGACAAGTGCAGCAGGTACTGAAGTACTACAGACACAGTACAGGAGAAAGGATCCTCAGCACGTAGCTGACACCACACAGAGAACCTTTTCCACTTGAGAGCATAGTTCTTTCTAGTGGATTGTTTCCTGGAGGCGAGGAGAACGTCCTCAACCTCGGGAGGCAGGCCCCAGGGAGCTAACACTACCCTTGCAGCCTCCATGCCATCAGATTGAGAGCTTTGAGATTGGGATGCAGCAAGGAGCCCTGATTCTGAGAGAGAAGGTCGGGCTGAAATCCCAGAGGCAGAGGCAGATCCACTGCCAGTTGAAGCAGGAGGGGGAACCAAGGCTGCCTTGGCCACCTGGGAACTACCAAGAGGACTGAGGCCTTGTCTCGGAGAATCTTGAACAGTGTTCGGGCCACCAGAGGGGTGGGAGGAAACGCATAGAGTAGGCCCCGAGTCCAGGGAATCAGAAAAGCATCTGCTGCTACTCTTAGAGGATGCGGTTGCCTGGAGCAGAACCTTGGCAGCTGGTTGTTCAAGGGACTGGCAAACAGGTCTATGGAGGGAAGCCCCCATTTCAAGAAAATTTTTGAACCACTAAAGGATGTAGCTGCCACTCGTGTGGTTGCAGAATCCTGCTCAATCTGTCGGCCAGGGAATTCTCCTGGCCTGGAAGATAGACTGCTTTGAGGAGCATGTTGTGCTTCAGGGCAAAGGAACAGAGGTACTGGGCCTCCTGGCAAAGGGGCTGGGAACCAGTTCCGCCCTGTTTGTTTACATAGAACATGGCTACCTGGTTGTCTGTCTGGATCAAGACAGACTGCTGTGCCAGGGAAGCAGCAAAGGCCTTGAGGGCCAAGCGAATAGCTCTGAGTTCTAGCAGATTGATCTGCTGGGACGCCTCCCAATGAGACCACAGGCCCTGGGTGCACTTGTCTAGGCAGTGGGCACCCCAACCCTGCAGAGAGGCATCGGTGGTCAGTACCACTGTATGAGGTGGGATCTGAAAGGGCACCCCCACCAGCAGATTGGGGGGGTGTAACCACCAGGTGAGGGAGGTCAGGAACCGGTGGGACACTCTGATCCGGTCTCTGAGACTGCCTGAGGCTTAAGACCACTGAGTCCAAAGGCACCACTGGGCAGGCCTCATGTTGAGCCTGGCATTTGGGGTCACCTGTACTGTCGACGCCATGTGGCCCAGAAGCCTGAGACAGTCTGGCAAGGTCCATGAGCCTTTGTGCTCGGTCCACTGGTAAGAATGCTCTTGCCAGCTGAGAATCCAACCTTCCCCTATGAACTCCAAGTTCTGGGAGGGGAGCAAAGTGGACTTTGCGAAGTTGATGACAAAGCCCACCTTTTGGAGCAGGTCTATGGTTCTGTTGGTGGCCTGCTGGACCTCGAGAGACGTCTGGCCTCTGATAAGCCAGTCGTCTAGGTAGGGAAATACAAAGATGCCCTGATTCCTCAGGTAGGCTGCCACCACTGCCAGGCACTTGGTGAAGACCCTGGGAGCAGAAGTCAGCCCAAAAGGCAGTACCCTGTACTGATATTGGTTTCCTCCCACCATGAATCTGAGGTACTTTCTGTGGTCTGGATGAATGAGGATGTGAGTGTAAGCATCTTTTAGATCTAAAGAGCATAGCCAATCTCCCTGCTGGAGGTAGGGCAGAAGAGTTCCAAGAGTAACCATCTTGAACTTTTCCTTTACCAGAAACTTGTTCAGGTTTCTGAGATCCAGAATGGGTCGAAGACCACCGGTTCTTTTTGGCACCAGGAAATATCTGGAGTAAAAACCGTGACCCTGGAAGGGGGGAGGCACAGGCTCCACCGCCTTGTCTAGTAATAGCCCTTGGAGTTCCTGGAGGAGAAGGGCAGTATGCAGGGGAAGCCTGAAAGGTTCCCCTGGAAAGTGTGGCGGAGGAAGTTGGTGAAAATGGAAGGCATATCCTCGATGGACTATGTCCAGAACCCAACTGTCCTGAGTAATCAGGGGCCACTGATGGGCGAACAAGGCTAGGCGGCCTCCTGTGCAGGGCTGGGACTGCATGGGAGGATTGGCTGTACTCAAGGAGTAAAAAACCTCCACCTTGCTGAGTGGGAGCAGGGGCCGGAGGCTTGGAGGCAGTCTGCCTACGGGGCCCATTACCCCGGCCCTTGGCTTGCTGACCCTGTGGGGCAGGTTGGGCAGCCTGATAATGTGGGTACTGTTTGTAGGCAGTGCCCTTCCTCGGGTAAAAGGGCTTTTTACCCGAGCCCTTCTTCTTATGAGAAGGGGCAGAGGTCTTCCTCGACAGCCTTGTTCGTGTGAGGTGCTCAGTCTCGAGCTGTGCGGCCTTCTCGGCCACAGGCTTGCCAAAAAGGTTGTCACCTCGGCAAGGGACATCGACCAACTTGTCCTGAACCCATGGCTCGAGGTCCGATGACTGTAGCCACGCCTGGCGTCGAGCCGCAATGCCGGCAGCTGCTACCCGGGCCGAAGCCTCGAAGCCATCGTAGGCGGCACGGGACATAAACTTCGAGCATTCCCGTATCCTCGAAGACAAGGACTTAAAACTCTGCAAGGGCTCCCCGGAGAGACCAGCAGAGAAATCGGCCAATTCCTTGGCCAGATCTCATAAATACATGCCCATGTAGAGCTGGTAAGTCTGGACACGACAAGCAAGCATGGAGCCCTGAAAACACTTTCTGCCGACTCCATCAAGGCTTTGGGCTTCCCTACCGGGAGGCACCACAGAGAGCATCTTCTGAATTTTCAGACGATGCATGGCCGATTCCACAACCATGGAATGGTGTGACAGCTGTGCTTTCTGGAAGCCAGGACTCTTGCGGAGCCGATAAATGGAATCGACTCACTTGCTCAAAACCAGCGCCGAGGCCGGTGCCTCCCACATCCGGAAGAGGAGCCGCTCCAGCATCGGAGGAACTGGGACAGTAAAGGCCTCCTTCGGAGGAGAGTCATACTGTAGAGCATCGAGCTCTTCAGCTCGAGGCTCTTCCTCGGGGTCAGCCGGGATAGCCAGGGCAGCGGCCATATCCCGGATAAACTCCGAGAACCTAGTATCCTCCGGAGGAGATCTACTCCGGGGCTCAGACTCAGGCGAGTCCGACGGGACACACCGAGTCTTAAAGGTGTCAGGAGACTCCTCATCTTCTGTCTCCCATGCCGACTCGTCCGACGTGGAGTCAGGGTATGACGCCGCGGGGCCCCTGGGCACCCGCCCTGACGCCAGAGGCACCGGCGTCAAGACCCTCGGTCCCAAACGGGAGGCCGAGGGAGACCTCGACTGAGGACGACCTCGAGCCGCAAGGGACTCGAGTATCGGCTCGGTCTCCGGGGTCGACTTGGACGTCGATGTCCCGGTGGTCGGGGCAGATGCGCCAGACAGGCTGGCCATCAATGCCCGCTGCTGGTCCATGAAGGCAGACATTCTGCTCTTCAAGGCTGTCAACCTGAGGCTCAGCTCAGGTGACGCAGCAGCCCCCGACTCGGGCCCCGGCGGGACCGGGCCCGACGTCGGTACTCTGGGAGGCGAGTCTTCGAGGACAACAGGACTTATGTGTCCAGCAGACTCCGGTTCTATACGAGGAACTTTGGTCGGCTTCTCCTGGTCCATGGGCCCGGGACGACGGTCGGGAATCTTAGACCTGGATCTCGAGGGTCCAGGGACTTCCACCGACGACGCCCTCGCGAGCCGCTTCTTCCTCTTACGGTCCCTGTCAGGGGACCCTCTATCCGAGGAGCTCTGACGCCTCTCGGGATCGGAATCCCGAGATGTCGAAGCCTCAGACGAGGTCCGGGCACGAGCAGAGGCCGAGTCAGAGAAAAGCCTTTCACTCTGCTGTTGACGACTTCGGAGAGCCTTGGAAGACATTTTTCCACATGGCACACATGATTTAGAATCGTGGTTCGGGCCCAGGCACCGAAGGCAGCAGTCGTGGGTGTCGGTGAGAGACATTATCTTAGTACACCGATCACACTTTTTAAAACTACTGGAAGACATGGGGGAATAAAGGGACCCCGCGAGGTCAAAAGACCGGCCTTCCAGGGAAAAGAGAAGTTGAGGTGCGAACGCCTAGCCACTAAGGGCAAAAACCAAAAAAGAAAAAAGGGGGTTCGATACCGGTGTACCGATCCCGGCGGGAGGGGAACTGACGTCGAGTCCGAGAAAAATCAATATTTAGAAAGAAAAAATCTACTTTTAACCGGGAAAACAGGACACACGTCCGATGGGCTTCACGAAAAAAAAAGAGACTGAGGTAAGATGGTACCGTTAGGCGGGAAGGGAACCGTGCATGCGTGCCAGCATTCCCAAAGGCTTTCATGGAAAGCTGGGGAAATGCTCCGCTGGGGCTTCATCGGTGTCGATGACACCCATAAGTGAGGACTGATTCCTGCTTGGTCCTGGAGAAGAAATTTAATATGGACAAGTGCAAAGTTATGCACCTAGGAAAGAACAACCCACACTATGGTTACACGATGCAAGGTTCCACATTGGGAACAACTACGCAGGAAAAAGATTTAGGCATCATCATGGATAACATGTTAAAACCTTCTGCCCAGTGTGCAACAGCAGCCAAGAGAGCAAATAGAATGCTAGGTATCATAAGGAAAGGAATGGAAAATAAAACAAAGGATATTATAATGCCTCTGTATCGTTCCATGGTATGACCGCACCTTGAATATTGTGTGCAATTCTGGTCGCCGTATCTTAAAAAGGATATAGCGTTATTAGAAAAGGTACAGAGAAGAGCCACCAAAATGGTAAAGGGGATGGAAGGCTACTCCTATGAAGAGAGGCTACAAAGGTTAGGGCTCTTCAACCTGGAAAAGAGACGGCTGAGGGGAGATATGATAGAGATCTATAAATTAATGAATGGAGTGGATCAATTGTTTACGCTATCAGAATATAGAAAGACTAGGGAACATGTATTGAAGCTACAGGGTAAACTATTTAAGACAAATAAGAGAAAATATTTTTCACTCAACGTGTAATCAAACTCTGGAAATTGTTACCGGAGGATGTAGTAAAGGCTGTTAGTGGGGGAGAGGGATTGGGATGCAGGGGGGTAAGGTGGGTGAGGGAGTGGCCAGTCCTGGGCACCACGGGCTGCCATGGGCCACTGGGGGCCCCTGCCACCTGCCCCATGGTGTCAGGGATGTCTCACAGCCGGGCAGGGGCCTGGCACACATCGCCACAGATGGATGGTCTGCCGATGCCGCTACACAGGCAGCGGATACAGTGTGTCTGTGTGGTGGCATGTGCGTGCGCCACCTGTCCATGGCAATGTGTGCTGTGTCCCATGCACAGCGGACACAGACCTGCACCCTGGAGCGGGTGGTACGCGCCATTGTCCAGATGGCTGAGGAGCTCCGCATGCTGTGTGAAGGTCTCCTGGGCAGCAGGGCTCCCTAGCCATCCAGACAGGGGGGGAAAAAGGGGTTGTAACTTGCATTCATACGCATTATCCCCACTTCTGCATTGTGAACCTCCCTGATATCCTGCTTGGGAAATATTGTTCATTTGTTTGTTTATTAAATACTTATTATACCGCCCATCACATACGTGCCTAAACTGTTTACAGACATGTCACAGACTGCTTGGGAGAGAAAGGAACAGCTATTCACATGGAAAGGAACGGAAGGGGTATAGTTAGTGAATAGAGGGGGTGATAAAGGGTCAGAGAGCAGGCATGGAAGTAGGCTGGTATGTGCACTTCAGCGTGGGGGTGGGGACGGTAGGGGGGAAGGTGTACGGGTATTGTTACGGTATACGGTGTATGGTGTACAGGTATAGTTACATCACAAAGTAATATCTCACTAATTTCATTACTGCCACACCTACCACACCTGCACAGTGGGAGACATGGGCTGTTGGTTAGGACAGGGTACCTCAGCCCAGGGGGCCGTGGGTTCACGTCCCACCTGGGGACAGCAATGTCAGGCCTGAGGGACCTGTGTTTCTAGTCTTATTGGCATTCCTTGTGGCCTTGGGCAAGCCACATGGCCCTCCATTGGCCACCGCTTTAAATGATGGATAGGGCAGGATAGACAACTGGTTAATTAAATAGATAACTCAGTACTTATGTCTGGCACTACCCCTCGTACACAGCGCTGCACAGACATGTAGGACAGACACCCTGCACAGCAAAGCTTACATTCTAGTTATGAAAAATGAGAGAATGTGGGAGCAGGGGTAAGGGAGGGTGAAGGAGGAGGGAGATCAAGGTAGTTAGGTTCCACAGGCAGAAGCGGGTAGGTGAGCTTTCAGTATGGATTGGATGTGTGTTTGAGAGGGTGCCTGGCACACAGACCCCAGGAGTTTATTGCAGGCGTAAGGTGCAGCAAGGTGAGGGACGTGATGTCTGCAGTTCGCAATGGAGCAGAGGGGCCATCCATCTCAGCACTGTGATCCAGGGTGTGCCTTTTGTGGTAACTTGTTTGCATTGGGCTGGTTGGGGTTGTTTGGGATAGTGGTCACAGATGCCCGTTGGCAGTCCATAGGTTGCTGGTTTGATTCCCACATGCTCCATTCCTTTTCCTTTCCTGTGTTCTGCTAACCTGCCCATGCAACGGCTGCAGTCTCGTCACCTCTCTACACACCCTTCCATCTCTGCGCTGTGCATCACAGCGTGCCCTCTCTGCAGCCTATCTGTCGCATATTGTGTGTTACATATGGCTATATCTTTGTAGTGTCCATGTGAGCAGTCGGCCTGGTGGATTGTTACTGCTGTTGTTGGCTCGTCTGTGCCACGTCACTGTGCAGGTTGGATTCTCATATGTTCCTTTTTCGTTCTGTTGCCCTGATCCACAGGCCATCCACACAGCTGTCCCTTCAGCCGGCCCCTGACGCCCTTTCTGTATCGCTCCCATGCTCTTTTGCATGCTGTTTACACTGCATAACATCTCATAGTGTGTGTGCATATGTTTCTATGTGGCTCTCGTGATATGAGCTGTGGACACCTGTTGTGCATGTGCATTGCATCATGGAGACTGTTGGGGTTGCCCTCTCCTGGCACACAGCAGGCGTTTTGTGTGGTGCCCTGCAGTGTTCTTGTATGCAGCCATTGCTGTGAACCTCACAGTGGGATTGTGGCCTACTGGTTTGTGCAGTGATTTTTCAGGCCAGTGGTCATGGGTTCGCTCCCTCTTTGTTCTCCTTCTTTTATGTCTTTCCTACACAGGTACTTGTCATTCCTGTAACAGTCATATCTCTGCAGATCTGTGCTGCCAGCACATATTGCCCTCATTACAGTCGCCAACCATCCTTCTGTCCATCTATCTGCACCTGTCAGCTGTGTGGCATCCTGTGTTCATGTGCAGGCTGCTACCGCATGTCCTGTTTTTCAGGTGCCTTAACCTACGGTGCCTTATGGGGCACCTTGTACGGCACCTTATACGGGGCCTTCTGGGGGTGGCTTCATGGCGCCTTAGGTTAGGGCACCTTGTAGAGCGCATGACAACGTACCTTGTGAGGCGCCTCAGGTTAAGGTGCCTTGTGATGTGCCTTATATAGCGCCTTGCAACGCGTGTTAGGCTAAGGCACATTGTTACGCACGTTACCTGGCACTGCTTGTCGTATGATGCACCGCCCACTCCTTTATATGGGCATGTGTACCATTATTGCAGAAACTACCGTGGGTGACATTAACGCAGTTTAGTAAACATACCTGGTCAGCTCCACAGAAGAAAGAAGACTGAGGCTGTCCCGTACAATCGCAGCAAGCAGAAAATGGCATGCATGCATGATGAAGATTTTTCAAAAGCTTCTGAAAAGTAGCTGGGTAGCTGTTCCCCTGCCTGAGCTCTGTCGATGATGTCACTCATATGTGAGGACGTTATCCTGCTTGTCTATGGAGAACTGCATATACCCACAGTAAGAACAAAGGTGTTTGCTTTACTTCATCTACAAATATCTTTTCACTGAAAATGTGTAAAATATAGAAATTTGGGTGACTCAAGCCCTTCATATCTTTCTTGACTATTCTGCTTCACCAAGGTTAATGTTCAAGACTCTTCTTGTAGTTTTGTTGTAGCAATGGGCACCTAAATTGATACTCAATACCATAGCTGATTGCTACTATATAAAACAAATGCCCAACTAGGGATTAACATTAACATAAGTACAGTGGGCAAAGTGATATATACTTTAAAATATAATGGAAGGAAATTCATAGAACATTTCAAAATGTCTTAGGATCACTAGAAAGTCAGGTACAATATATTCTTTGAAAGAGAACATACTTGACATGCTGAAAGAGGACACCATTGCCAGTAATGTACAACTTGCTGCCATCCACAGTACTTTCTATGTGAAGCTGTCCCAGTGCTGAATCAGGGTATTTCACTAAGAGGCCGAGAGTCATAGTATACCAGGGTCTAGCTCCAACTTGGTCAACCACATTTGTATTTATAATATGTTGCACTGAAAGCTGGAAGCTATGAGTCTCTTGGGAGTTGTTACCTAAAGAAAGTATAATGCAGATTAATTACAGATGAATAATTACAATCAATAGGAAACAATAAAACAATAGGTAGAAAAGGCAATGGCAAAAGCCAGGATACTTGGGTGAGAGGAATGGCCAGCAGAAAAAAGGTGATAGTGCCTCTGTATGTCTTTGGTGAGACCTCATTTGGCGTACTGTGTGCAATTCTGGAGACCACACCTTCAAAAGAATATGAACAGGATGGAGTCAGTGCAGAAGGTGGCTACCAAAATGGTCAGTGGTCTTTGTTATAAACCATATGGGGACAGACGTAAAGATCACTCAAATCTCACCTCTTCCCCCAATATTACTTGACCAACTAACCAATCTTAATCACTACCCAAACTAAGAACAATTCCTGTAATGTATACTTGTAAATACTCTTGTAAATACTCTTGTAAATAGTTGCAGTAATGACGTCCCATGTTTTATTCCAAGTTCTCTGACCTTGTTCTCTGTAAAACCTTAACAGTTTGTTGTTATGGTATGTTGTTATATTGTGAACCGCGCTGATTCTGAATAGAGCGGTATATAAGAGCCTGTAATAAATAAATAAATAAATAAATAATATGTATACTTTAGAGAAAAAGTGGGATAGATGAGATATGATAGAGACATTTAAACACCTCCATGACATAAATGCACAGGAGGAGAGACTCAATTGAAAGTAAGCTCCGCAACGAGGGGACATAGTATGAGGGTGAAAGAAGACAGACTCAGGAGTAATATGCAGAAATATTTCTTTACGGAAAGAGTAGTAGATGAATGGAACAGTCTCTCAGTAGAGGTAGTAGAGATGAGGACAGTATCTGACTTCAAGAAAGCATGAGACAAACACAGAAGATCTCTAAAGGAAAAAAAGGGATTATAGTATTTGATACGGATGGGCAGACTAAATAGGCCATTTGGTCTTTTTCTTCCATCATGTTTCTATGTCAGCCAACCACATTAAAATGTAAAAGAGTATAAAAATAATGAAAAGGTAATGTGAATATATAATCATAGACATAAATTTATTACAACACATCAGATCAAATACATGAAAAATTAGATATCTACTTCTACTGCTACTACTGAGCATTTGTATAGTGCTACAAGTCATACGCAGCGCTGCACAGACATGTAAGAGACAGTCCTGGCTCATCAGAGCTTACAATCTAGTCAAGACAGACAACACAGAAGGTATAGAGGGGGATAAAACAAGGAGGAAAGGTAAAGAAACGAGATTAGGTGAGTCAAGATCCAAAAGCAGCAACGAAAACTGACACAGTCATGTTTTGGCTACGCCTTCATCAGGGGTATTAAATCTAAAATTACAAACATATAAATACAAATAATTATTAAAATAACCTTCTCAATTAATATTTACACCATAAATAATGAAGACATAGAAATCATATCTTAGTTGCTGTATTCCAAATAATCATGAATAATAACATTGTTTTTTTCAAATTCATTCAATAAAATGCAACAACTATATTTATAGAAAAACACAAAAAGAAATTTCATCAATAATATATATAATCCATTTAGAGAAATAGACTCATCACTTATATTAAATAAAAAAAGAGATTACTAATATGCATGTTTACCTAAATGCCCATGGTCCAACTGACTGTGGAAATTATTGCACAATTGCTTTGAGCCCAAATGCCAGCAAGATTCTACCCAAGATCATTCAGCAGACTACAACCATACGTGGAATGAGAACTGCCTGAAGTGTAAGCAGGAAAGGGCGAGGAAAGAGAGACATTATCACGGATGTGAGATGGATCCTTGAAAAGACAAATATCAAAAGGATATCTATATGTGTTTTATTGACTACAGTAAGGCTTTTGACAGTGTAAACCATGAGAAACTCTGGGGCACATTAAAAAGCATGGGTATACCAGAACACCTGACAGTTTCCTTGCACAACCTTTACATTAATCAAGAAGCAATAGTTTGAACGGAACAAGGAGAAACAGAATGGTTTAAAATCAGCAAAGGTGTACAACAAGGCTGCATACTTTCCCCCATCTGTATAATTTATCTGCAGAAAGAAATCATCAGAGAAGCAGGACTGTATGAAGATAACCAAGGTGTGAAGATTGGTGGAAGAGTCATCAACAACTTTTGCTATGCTGATGATACCACATTACTGGCTGAAAGTGAAGACAATCTGAAATATTTGCATCTCAGGATCAAAGAACGTCATCTAAAAAAATATGGGCCTGCACCTTAACTTAAAGAAAATAAACATCCTGACAACTGGATCAACAATCAATAAAGAAATGACAAGCACTCAAGAAATCCGTCGATGCATTGCTCTTGGCAGAATGGCTATGAAGGACCTAGACAAGATTCTCAAGAGCAGAGATGTCTCTCTCTTCATAAAAAGATTTGACTTGTCTAAACCATGGTATTTTCAATCCTAATCAAAATTAATCTCAAATAATCCCCAATAGAATTAATGACTAACTCTTAGGGGGTTTTTAAATTTTTTTAAAAACTTTTGTTGGACTATAACACAGGTCAGCGACTAAAAAGCTGTTTGATTATTTTCATCTAATTTCCATGTATTTTGGTGTGCTGAAAAAGCACAGTTACTTACCTGTAACAGGTGATCTCTGGAAACAGCAGGAACAAGTCTTCACATATGGGTACGTCGGTACCGACGGAGTCTGCGCGGGAATTCTTCCCAGCGTCCAATCAGAAAGCCTTTGGAAGAATCCCAACACGCCTGCGTGCTGCCTTCCCGCCTTCCCAACTGCCTCTCCTCAGTTAAGTTTGAAAGCTGAGACAAAGAGAGAGAGAGAGCAAGGAAGGGAAAGATAGAGATAGAGAAAAAGCAACTCCTAGGAGAGGTGGGTGGGTTGTGAAGACTTATTCCTGCTGTTCCCAGAGATCACCTGTTACAGGTAAGTAACTGTGCTATCTCCAGGAACAAGCAGGAATGAGTCTTCACATATGGGGACTCCCAAGCTCAGATGCCCAGAGGGAGTCCTAGCATGTTGCAAGTCTAGAACGAGCCATGCTATTCCTCAGGACCTCAGGCATCCTGGGGATGGAGGGTAGGAGTTGAATACAGAAAAAGGAGCTGTGGAACAGCTGGCTAGAACAGGGCTTCAAAAGGGGAAGACCCTGTATAGAGGGTATTTAGTAGTATAATATTGTAATCTGGGCCTCCCTTGTTGGCATTGCACAAGTCCACTGAGCTACATATGGATCTGTTAGAAGAGCCAGTGAATGTGCTCAAGGGGTACCTCACTGAGAAGTAGAGGTAATAAAGTAGAACAAAAACAAGTGGAGGTCAGAACCCTTCAGGGTGAGAAATAGCCCCAGGGAAAAAGCTGGGGTAGTATAAGAGGTAGAGCTTCAGCGGAGACGCAGAAGGTACTATGAAAGAAAGCTTAAGCTGTTTTAGTCCAAAAACAGTACAAACCTTGGACCAAGAGAAAAAATGAGTCTGACCCAACTGGACTGGGGTTGGAATCAGTCCATATAGGGGAGAAAGGGAATGGAGAACCTTGTATCTGATAAGAAAGTAAGGACAGACTCAGGAGCGCTAAGCTTTAGACTAACTGAAGCTCCGCAATGTCTTTCCTAAATGGGGTCAATTAGGAAAGAAAAAAAGGGTACATGGAGAGCTTCAGGAGTACCTAACCTTAAAAGGTTATGGTAAGGAAAAAGTTTGTTAATTACCACAGGAAGTAGTTATAAGTGTAGCCCCCTAAGTATGCTGGCACAGCATTGATAGGGGTAGTGCCCATTTGTTAGGATCATATAGGAATGTAAGGATATCTGAACCTAACAGACAGATAGATAAGTAGATGGATACAGATCTATCTAAAAATATATCCCACTATATCTGTAAATATATCTGTATATATATATTTAAATATATACACATATAGGGTATATATGCATATATCTATAAAGAGATATGGATGGGCAGAAGACACACAGATAGATATAGATAAGTATCTATATATATCTATATATACCTATATGAATATGTAGGCATATAGACACGTCTCCAGGTATGTGGATGGAGAGATGTCCATAGAACCCCCTCCCCCCTGGGGATATAGGGAGAGAGGAAGATTCATCTGACAGCAAGAAGGTTGATACCTGCTTGAATAAATATATAGAGAATCCTCTTTTCCTGGTTATGACTGGGAGAGTCAGAGGAAAGGTCTCCTTGACAAGAAGAAGTCTGAATTTTTTTTTTTCAGAATTTGAGCTCTTGAATAACTAGGATGGCCTACGTGAAAATTGCAGAGGATAACTTCGGTCTGCAGACAGGAAGTCCAGATTTCTCCAGAATTGCAGTATGGAGAATGGATAGAGGACGCCCCTGGAGGAAGATACCCTAGTGACCCGCTTATGAGGGCAAGATGGGTATTAGGCGTCCTCTAGCTGTCATTGAAGAAAGTTATCTCTGACGAGAAGACCCAAGGAGATATGGGCCAAGCCAGGGAATTGGCCCTCCTTTAGGTTTTCACGTAATGAAAGGCCTGAGGCTTATGCCTCAAAAGAGATTTAAGATGAGATGGTAAGGGTAGGGAATACCTGCCAGACATGGAACATGACTGGGGGAACCCCTCCTAACCATCTGGGGTTATCTGCTAGGCAAGATACTGATGCTCTCTAGCAAGGGCCCATAGTGTAAAGCTACTCTGTAGAGATGCAGAGAGCATGCTGCAGGTTGGTTAGAAGAAAAAACTGGCTGTGGAAAGCCAGCAGATAACCAGCTATTCTGCCAAGGACAAGGGGGCGAAGAATAGAAGTTAACCAACCAGACTGTGATAACAGGGTTTCCCAAACGAGGTTGATAACCAGTTTGGGACTTAGCACTGAGGCTAGGAGGATTGCTAGTGGAGGGGAATCCCTGGCTGTGTAGTGAACAAAACCAGTGGTTAACAACTAGGAACTGCTGTATCTGCAGCAACTACCAGGGCAGCGTGGAAAATTTCTTTTCCCTCTTCCTTTTCTGGATTGGGAAAAAAAAACAACAGACATGGTAGGAGTTCCTATTGTCTGATGAGCTGCCCTACGGTAACAAGGGGGGGAGACAACTCCAGAAGGGAGAATCCCCCAGTAGAACAGGTAGAGGACCATAGGGGCTTACCAGTGTAAAAAGGCCACTCTTACAAACCAAATGTTGTAGTAAGAGGGAGGTAAGACAGAGTTGCAAGAGACTGACTATGGAGGAAGTCTCTGACAGGTGAGATGATACAGGCCCGTAGAGGGGAAACAACTGTCTATTGATAGTTGTTACCTCTGTTTCCTTCAAGAGGAAGAGGAAACTGTTAAGTATGGGCATGATCATCATAAAGACTCTTAGAAAAAAGATGTCTCATGAAGAGATATCTCGGTAGGTTAGGATAAATTTAGTGCAGATACTGCCAGTGAAGGAAGCAGACTGCCACCCTAACCACCAACCAAGAGGGACAATGATCTATTTGAAACCCTGCGACTGCTGGGTTTGTTGACCCTGTTGAGGTTGTGGATTCTTCAGACCAGGGCGATGTTTCCCTTGTTTGGGAACATCTGTATGATGGGCAGATGATGGGTAAAATCTTCTCCCCCTAGGGGAAGAAAGTTTGGTAGGACATTTCCTACCTACTGGGAAAGAAGAAGGCGTAGAACAGTCTCTGGAAAAAGGAAAGTCAGTGGATAACTGAGTAACCTGGAGTAAAGACTCCTTGTTGAAGAGATTTTCTCCAGTGCAAGGAGTATTTCACAGTCTTTCTTGTGCCCATTTGTCCAAGTCTGAAGCTTGAAGCCAGGCTCTACATCATGCCCCTATAGCTAGAGCAGAAGTCCTGCTAACAGACTCAAAGGAGTCTAGGGTAGCACGAGTAAGAAACCTAGAGATATTTTGAGTATGACTAACCAGTGAGGAATAGTCTTTACTCCTGGGCTCTTGAAGAAAAGGAGTCAAAAGATGTCATTTCCTTGTGACCTTCTGAAGAGATAGACCCATATAAAAAATATATGAGAGAATTCTTGCTGAAAGCATGGATGTCTGGAAGGTTTGACGTCCAAAGGCATCTAGTGTCTTAGACTCATGACCTGGCGGACAAGAAGAGTGATTTTTATTACTCTTCACTCGCCTCATTGCTGATTCTACCACAATGGAATGATGAGGAAGTTGAGTCCTTTGAAATCCTGGAGAGGGGGGCACCTGATATAGGAGATCAGTTGCTCTGGAAGGTGGGGGTACCTTTAAAGGAGCTTCCCACATTTGTAGAAGGAGATCCTGCAAAGAATGATGCAAAGGAAGCATTATATTCTCCTTTGCTCTGCTAGGAACAGAGAGGTATTCTGTATTCCCTTGTGTAGGATCTTGTCCAGGAATAGGAATGGCAAGTGATTTTGCCATATCCAGGAGGAAAGTCTGGAAAGAAGGATCCCCAGAGGGAACTTCCCTTGGATAGGCTAGATCTGATGAAGAACTAGCGTTGGCACCAAGGGATCTATTCCAGTATATAGGAATAGAAGATCCTGAATGGTGCAGTATGGGATCCTTAGATGGTGGTCGCTGGTACTGCAGGTCAGAACCAGCGACAGTCGGTAACAAATCGTCCATGCTAGGGATCGATTCCAAACTCGGCATCGAGGGAAGCGAGCCTGACGAGAGAAGCATGGAAGGTACCGACAGCAATGGTACTGTGGATATCGGTACCGATCTCGGTACCATATCTGATACCGGTGGAAGAAGACCAGCCAGTGGCAACTCTAACGGTATCGGAGGAACCGAGAGTTGCGGATCCGAATTATCGGAACCGAGCCTTCGGTACCGACGGAAGTTGGTACCAAGGCGAGTCGGTACCCAGTCCTCCAGACTGGAGATTGATTCCAGACTCGGCATCGAAGGAAGCGAGTCTATCGATGAACGTCTGGAGGGTACCGACGTCGGTACTAGTATCAGTGTTGGTACCGATACTGGAAGGTCGATCTGAAGCGTATCCACCGGCCCCACAGGTACCGAGGACGCCAGACGACGATCCTTGGTGAGGAATGTTTCATCCAACACCAGTGCCGATGCCGGGGTATCGGTACCGCTCGAAGCAGATGCCACCACCGGGCATGGCTCAGGTATGTTCTGTGAGGGGTGAACCTCAGGAACAACCTGAAACCCCACACAGGCTTTGGAGGCCGAAGACTCCCACTGGGGTTTTGAAGCCAGTGGATTCTCAAGGACAAGGCCATAGGCATCTCTATGCTGTGCATGAGAAGTGCCGCTCGAGGACTGGCTAGTCTTAACAGACTGTTTTTGGGTTACACAGGTACACTAAAAAAATTTTTTTTTAAACTGCCTCTAATGTTTCGATTGATTTTTACGTTTTTTGGTGCGCTGAATCCAAATCTGGTAACCAATTTGCTCCATCACGTACAGATTTTTTGCTACATTGGGTTAGCAGTTTGAGGTGAACGTTTCAGATTGAGTGCGATCGAGATAAACGTTTCTTGGATGAATTCTTTATACTAATTGTTTAGTAGTTATTCAAATAAGAATAAAGAAAATTGTAACAAGGCAGCACATAAGAATAGAGTAATGTCAACAAAACACACTGTGATGGTAGCAAAATTGTCTGCACTTAAAACAGCCACATACATGTGCACAAACATTGAGCATATAAGAGCGAGGTTAGACACAAAGCAAAGCAAAGAAATGTGCAAAAAATGTTGTACAGGTATGTATGTAAGAATAGAAAACGCAAACCGCACCATTGCAATACATGAAGACAAACACCCGATGGTGTGAAAATAAAATTCTAATAAATGAGATCCGACACTGTGGTAATAACTAGCAAATTTTTATTTCAAAGTTTAGTAAAAACACGATATTTGTCAACACAGTTTAGATTTTAAAGTCATTCTTGGGTCAATCAATCTCCTGGTGGGCCCGTTTCTTCTTCCCCCGAATGCTTCTCTTGGTGCGCTGCTTGGCGTATTTTTCATCTGGGGTTTCCCGCAGCAGCAACCAGCAGAAATCAGCCATCATAGTGGTGTTCCATCTTCCTTGGTACCTTCTCTCTGCGTCCTTGATGTCCTGGTGAAACCTTTCACCTTGTTCTTCACTGTACGCCCCCAGGTTTTCGGGAAAGTAGTTCACATGGGAGTGCAAGAAATGGACTTTCAGGCTCATGTTACAGCCTTGTTCTTTGAAGGCATTGAGCATCCTGGCAACAATATCCTTATAGTTCTCATCCCGCCTGTTCCCCAAGAATTTGAGAACAACATCCTTGAAGGAATCCCAGGCTTCTTTTTCCTTCTCAGACATCGTTTCAGCGAATGCTCCATCTGAAATGAGTTTCCTTATATCAGGGCCAACAAACACTCCTTCCTTTAGCTTTGCTTCAGAAAGTCGGGGGAACTTTGAGCAAAGGTACCGAAAGCACTCACCATCTTTTGGAAGGGACTTGATGAATTGCTTAATGAGACCCAACTTAATGTGGAGAGGTGGTAATAGAATTTTATCACGAGGTACCAAGCTCTCATGAAGAACATTTTTCTCACCGGGTCTCAAATACTCCCGAATTGGCCAGTCTTTTTTCCCCCAGTGTAGGTCGCGGGCCCGGCTATCCCACAAGCAAAGGAAGCAGGGATATTTGGTGAAACCGGATTGCTGCCCTAATAGCATGGATAGAATTTTAAAGTCTCCACAAATCATCCACTTATGCTCATCATAACGAATCTTCTGAAGAATCAGGGCCAAATTCTTGTATTTTTCTTGGAGAATAACAGAGTGAGCAATAGGAACTGAAGCGAATGTGTTGCCATTATGATGAAGAACACCTTTTATGCTGTCTTTTGACGAATCAATGAACAGCCGCCATTCAGCAGGATCATACTTGAGTTTAAACTTTTCCATCACTCCGTATATATCGTTGCAAAATACCAAATCTTCCTCTTTGCTGAAATACTTCAAAAATTGTGTCTCGCGGTTGCGGTACCAATAAAAAGTTGTTCCTGGTGACAATAGATTTTTCTGTTTAAGCCGAGAACCTAGCAGTTGGGCAGCATCTTTTGGGAGTCCTAAATCCCGGACTAAATCATTCAATTCAGCTTGAGAGAAAAGTTCAGGTTTCGGATCTGGTTCAGTTTCAAACTCGGAAGTACTGGACTCATCGGGAAAAGCCATCTGATGAGTCTCATCATGATCAGAACCGTCCACACAAATATGATCCAAAGATTTTGGTGGTTCACGCACAGGTACTTCGTAGCTATGAGGCATAGGCCTAATTGCTGAGGGAAGGTTGGGGTAACTTATTACGTTCTTATTTTTAAGTTGTATCCCTTCACAATGCAAGAGCAAAAATAGCAGTCACTGCTGTGGTCTCTTTGTTCACGCGCCACATCATAGGTATTCCGAAACGAAATGCTTGTTTTTTACCTTTCATCCATAAGCGTAGATCTTCCTCACATGTCTTGCACACTTTGTGAGGAGCCCACGGTTTGTCTTGATCGCCTAACTTCAAACCGAAATAGGCGAAATATACTTTTTTAATAAATGCAGAAATGTTCCTCTGCCGCTTTTTCACGGTATATTCCCCACAAATAAAACAAAAACTGTCCGGAGAGTTGACGCAACCTCTGGTTCTGTGAGCTATCACAAATACACAGCACTGCAAACTACAACTGTAGTGAACCACTTCGGAATAAAGCTGGATTACGACTGAGCAAACAAAAGGTAATAATGAACTTGCAAGAAACTGAAATTTGACAGGAACGTTCATGTCGCAACCACCGTGTTTGAGCGAGCGAACGAGGCGAGGCGAACAGGAAAGTACATGCGCCAGCGGGAGTACTGGATTTAGCCCCCCGCCTCCCAATTGTCCTGTTAATGTATAAAATGAATACAAAACACTCTAAAATATCATGAGGGAGTGTTTCTAGTTAGTTAACCATTACAACCTCTATTGTGGGCCAAGAAAATAAACTGCAGTCGGCTAAAAAGAAATTATGTGAACATTCCTTATATGGGTAAGAAATCTAATTTTGCAAGAAAACGTGACGTGATGGAACATTTTGGCTATTTTTCCTGGATTCAGCACCCCAAAATCTATAGGAATCAGTTGCAAAACTGGAGGCAGTTTTTTGGTAGTGTACCTGTGTCACCTGATCCTGTGTAGAAGAAGATATAGTCGGTGCCCTGAAGTTGGAGGGGGACCGCGTGTCGAGGGGAACTCGATGTTGAAAACTTCTTCTCACAATACTATTGCCCGAGGGCTCCGGAGGAAAATGGTCAGGACCCAAGCAGGTTAGACACCAATTGTGAGTGTCTAAAAATAAAGTTGTACCGCCACAGTTTGTACATTTCTTGGGGAAAGTGACTGGCAGTTCCATGAAGGAAAATGGAGAGGGCTAGAAGGCCTGAGAACCGTGAGACACTAAGGAAGAAAAATATATTCCTTAAAGGAAAAAATTTTACAAGAAAAGAAAACCGAAACACCGGCGGTACCGGTGGCGTCGGGGAAGGCAGCTGCGACCACAAGAAAAATAAAAAATAAAAGAAGAATTTTCTGCGGTGACAGGAGGACGTCCTGCCGGCTCCGCGGAAAAACGAAAACTGAGGAGAGGCAGTTGGGAAGGCGGGAAGGCAGCACGCAGGTGTGTTGGGATGCTTCCAAAGGCTTTCTGATTGGACGCTGGGAAGCGTTCCCGCGCAGACTCCGTCGGTACCGACGTACCCATATGTGAAGACTCATTCCTGCTTGTTCCTGGAGATCAAATAAAATACTGAAAAAACTCCTAGACGTCATGATTTGCCACAAGATGCAAAATTGTCTTCAAATTTATCAACTTTTTTCAAATTACTATTAATTAATTCACATAAGTGCATTTAAGATATAAAATGCCAAAAAAACCTTAAAGGGGTTGTCCGAGTTATGTAAAAAAAAAAATATAGCACTGTAAATCTGATGGTCAGCAATTTATACATAAGCTAAACAAGTTTTAAGTCCGTGCTTCTAATGGTAGAAGGGGTTAATCTTTCCTGAAGAATCCAGTGGGAGGGAGACACAGGGCAGATAGCAGCAGCTCCGGTCAGTACAGGGGGGTGTGGCCAGCACTGTGACGTCTCGTGTACAGACACAGAGCTGCTCTCTCCTGCATGCCACACTTGTGCACGAATCATCATCAGGTTCTTGGTTCTAGGCTGTTCACACTTTTTCATCGCAATTCGTGTTAGCTCGTCATTCTTCAACCGTTATGTTATGGCTCCGCGAAAGTGTATTAATTCGCCAGACAGTTTCTGTTTCATCTGTGGTGAATATACAGTGTTGAAGCAACAGCAGAATATTACATACTTTGTGAAAAAAGTATACTTTGCATACTTTGGACTAAAAATTGGAGATCAAAATAAAGTCTGGGTGCCTCATAAAGTGTGCAAACTGGTTCAAGAGTAAGAAAAAATCTTTCCGTTATGGGATTCCTATGGTATGGCGAGAGCAAAAGAACCATAGTGACGACTGTTACTTTTGTTCATGCAATGTGAAAGGGTTTAATTCCAAATGGAAGCATTCCATTTCATACCCCAATCTTCACTCGGCAATTCGTCCCATCCCCCATGGCACAGATAGACCAGTACCCAAGCCCCTGCTACCTTGGAAGAGATACCTAGCTCCGATGAAGGTGAAGTCATACCTGAACCAGATGACGAATCAAGTTCTGACTTTGAAGATGATACAAGACCAAAATTGTTTTCTCAGGAGGAGATGAATGATTTGGTAAGAGACTTGAATCTTCCCAAAGATGCAACTGAGTTACTCGGATCAAGGCTGAAAAGCAGGAATTTATTGTTGCCAGGAGTGTCATCTTCATGGTTCAGACATCGTGAAAAGGAGTTCGCTCCTTACTTCGCCCAGGAAGACAAGATGGTTTATTGCATCGATGTTGAAGGTCTGATGGGTCAATTTAAAATCCAATATGATTCAGAGCAATGGCGTCTTTTTATAGATTCTTCAAAAAGAAGTCTCAAAGCAGTTTTACTCCACAACGGTTTTTACGCCTCCATACCTGAAGGTCATTCCGTACACTTGAAAGAAACCTACGAGAACTTGGAATTGGTTCTTCGTAAACTTAAATATGAAGACCATGGTTGGCAAGTGTGTGGGGACTTGAAGGTCTTGTGCATGCTGCTCGGGCAACAAGCTGGGTATACCAAATATCCTTGCTTTCTGTTCTATGGGACAGTCGAGACCAACAAAATCACTGGACCAAGAAGAGTTGGCAGCCGAGGGTGCTAACAGTCGGTGAAAAAAATGTCCTCCGAGAAACTTTGGTACCTTACCATAAAGTTCTTCTACCACCTCTCCACATAAAATTGGGATTGATGAAGCAATTCGTAAAATCACTTCCAAGAGATGGAGAATGCTTCAAATACTTGGTCACCAAGTTTCCAGGCCTGTCGGAGGCAAAATTGAAGGAAGGTGTGTTCGTCAGACCAGACATTAGAAGGCTTATAGCTGATCAAGAGTTTGTCAATACCATGACGGATCCTCAAAAAGAAGGGTGGATTGCATTTAAAGAAGTCGTACAGAAGCTTTTAGGCAATAACAAAGATCCTCACTACAAAAAGATCGTCGGACGAATGCTGAAAGCATTTCAAGCTTTAGGTTGCCTGATGAGTTTGAAAGTGCATTTCCTCCAGTCCCACCTTGACTACTTTCCTGAAAATTTGGGAGCTGTGAGTGAGGAACAAGGTGAATGATTCCACCAAGACATTAAAGAGATGAAAAGGAGATACCAGGGAAAATGGAGCATTACAATTATGGCAGACTACTGTTGGATGCTTCAGAGAGACATTCCAGATGCTACTCACAAGTGTAAAGGCACCAAGAGGAGCCTAACAAGGAAGAAGAATCGAGTTTAGTGTGTGTAGGTGAGCTCATTTCAGTTCAAAAAAGGATTTTCATGAAAATATTGTAATAAAACTTTAATTTTATAAGTCTATTTCCATTTATTTTGAGGTATTGCCTTATTTAACATAGTTACCTAAATTGTCAGGAAACATGATGTCCTATGACAAAATGGAAGTCATTTTCGGATTCAGCGCACCAAAAAACAAAGATTACATGGAATAACCAAAACAGCTCTCGAAAAAATTTTTTTTGCAGAATTAAGCATTTTTAAAAATATGAAATAGGGGATTACTGATTTTTTGCAGAATTAAGCATTTTTAAAGATATGAAATAGGGGATTACTGATGTAAGTCTCCTAGAGGTTCACAGAGGTGAATATTGAGTGTTTTTAAGCTGACTGATATTGCTACAAGAGGGAGGATCTCTCATGGCAAATAGCTATTAAAAGTTTAAATAGTTTACTTATTTACCTTTTATAGCTATTGTGATGAGGAGAGTATGGCTGAGCCCATGGAATTGGAAGAAAATCAGACATTTACCTTTAAAGAAAGAGACAGGCAAGGAATCAGTAGCTCTCAAAGTGCAGGCAAGGAAAAAAAACACGCAGCTACTGGGGACAGGACACACCCAAGCTCTGCTAATCTAAGGGCAGGCTTGGAAACTAATGAGAGACCCCTGGGGGAAGGGCAGTGCACGGTAGTTCAGAGACACTCTTATAAACCCAGGGAAACAGAAGGAAGTCAGACTCAGCCTGAGAAGGGCAGCACCACGGGAAGAGAGACTTAGCCTGAGAAGGGCAGCACCACGGGAAGAGAGTCTCAGCCTGAGAGAAGGCAGCCCACGAAGCGACACCCTGGAAAGGGAGAGACAGGGAAGCAGCACGCTGGAGAATTCAGTGATGAGAGAAGCACCAGAGAAAGGCCCAGAGAGTTCACTGTGGAGGAGAACGGTGGAGACTTCCGGGGGATTCTCAGAGGTGAAAGCCCTAGTCAGAAAGAAAGCCAGGATTGCAAGGAAACTGCAATTGGTTTTAAAACTAGGAGAGCTGTGTCAGAGAGAAGTGCTGACAAGGGTCAGGCTGCAGTGACAACTGTTCCTGAACCAGCTAAAGAGCTGCAACTTCCAAAAAGGTGCATGAATAAAAGTGTAGCCAAAAGTGCTGTGAGCCAGTTAGAGGCATTGTGTCGTTTGATGCAAGAGAAGAATCTCCACGTTCCTCGTGGAAACTCTTTGCATAGGGAAAAGCCTCAGTGGAGAAAGGTTCTGGAACTTTTAGAGAATATTAAGCCTGAAGTTTCTCATGCTGGTTTAGAGCCAGATTTACCAGACACAGGTCCTGAGGAAATGCAGATAGACTATTATGAATCTGATGAAAGCTCTGAAGATTCAGTAATGGACTGTTCTCTATGCCAGAAGGCAGAATAAAAGTTCTTGGATAAGAGAGAAAGGTTTATAACCTGAATGTCCTAAAAGGCAGTGTGAAAACAGGGAGAATTGTGTTTAGCCAGGAATGCTAATAACCCTGTTTGCTGAAGAGAGGATATTTCTTTTGGGTATGAAGAAAGGAGAAAACCATGTTTGATGGCTGAATCGTTTGGAAACAGCGACCTATGTTAAAAAGCTATTAAAAGCAGTTACATTGTTTTGGTTGGTATAAATGCCTATGGATTATTGTTTGGAGAGAAAGCACAGTTACTTACCTGTAACAGGTGATCTCTGGGAACAGCAGGAATAAGTCTTCACATATGGGTACGTCGGTACCGACGGAGCCTGCACGGGAATGCTGCCCAGCTTTCAATCAGAAAGCTTTTGGCAGCATCCCTCGCGCCTGCGCAGTGACTTCCCGCCTTCTCCACAGCCTCTCTTCAATTGAGTTTCAGAGCTGAGACAAAGGCGAGGAGAGAAAAGGAAAAAAATAAAAAAGATGCAACTCCTAGGGGAGGTGGGAGGGTTGTGAAGACTTATTCCTGCTGTTCCCAGAGATCACCTGTTACAGGTAAGTAACTGTGCTATCTCCAGGAACAAGCAGGAATGAGTCTTCACATATGGGGACTCCCTAGCTGGAGATGCCAGGGGGAGATCCCATAAAAATGCAAGTGCCTAGATCAGGGGTGCATTTTGTCTCCAGGAATCCCTGGCATCCAATGTGGGATGGAGGGTAGGAGTTGACAATAAAGGAGCTGTGAGGAAAAAAACAGCATAGTCAAGGACTAGAGGGTTCTACAGACTACAGGAGTCCTTGGTAGATATGATAAGTGGCATTAAACAAATTTAATGTACAGTTAAAATATGCCGCTTACTTACTGTATTGTAGGAAGTAGAAAGCATGATGGAGTCTACTGGATAAGTAGTGGCGGAATCTTCAAGGTGACCTCTCAGTAGTGAGGATGAAGGTCCAGACCTGGAGGTAGTAGATGATCCAGGTGTCAACTGGGTAGGAGTAGACTTCAGGTCTTCAATGGAAAGCTTTATGGGAAAAGCTGAAAAGTCCTTTAGGCATCATTAACATTGAGGACTAAAGGAAGAAGACTGACGGAGTTGAAGAACTAGCCCAGTTCTGGCAGGAGAGGGGGAATGGAAAACCCCTATTCCCAGGGAAAATAGTTGTGTACTCGAAGATAAAGATGTACACTGTTTTTCCTAGCTGGCGAGAGATAGGAAAAATATTGAAGGCTGATGCTTCAAGGACATAAAGAAAAAATGGAAGATGTTAGCACCAAGGTGGTTATTGGTGCCTAACAGTTTCTGTATGGTAACCTGGTATGGGACGTAGGGCGACAGACTGTCTAAAACCTCCAAGAGGTAAAACATGTAGTATAGACAGTAAGGGTGATAGTAAATAAGACAGACTAACCCTTAAGAAGCCCCCCATCAAACACATATACATGGGGATATATATATATGTGGCTGGAATATATATGTATATATTCATATATAGATATGGATATATAAGCATACATCTGCCAGATGTGTATATTAGGATATGGGTGGTGAAATATATCAAATATATATGTATATATAGATATGATATACCTAGATATACGTAAGTTTGTGGGGCATGGTTTAGCACCACCAGAGTAATGATATAGGTATGTAGACATATATAGAGATGCTACATACAAGACAACAGATTGAAGATACATGTCTACCACCCAGCCCCATAATTGTACATGGGGAATATAAGAGAAAAAGATTCTGCGTTCTACAAGAGGGTGAGCCCACTTGGGATATGTATAGAGAATCTATTTTCATGGATTGAGGGATGCAGAAAGGCAATCCAACCAGATAACCGTGATGTTCGCGTGAGAACAGATGAAAATATGAATCTGTAAGGAACAAGGCGGGAGATCCACAGAACACTGACATGGTGGATGCCTTGGATGTTCACGCAGAAGAACTGATATCTGGTGTTAACACCCCAATCTAGAGGGGGTGTGGAGAACCCTCTCAGGTATAGGAAGGGTTTATAAGCTTTTCTCTAATAACACAGGTACACTACCAAAAAACTGCCTCCAGTTTTGCAACTGATTCCTATAGATTTTGGGGTGCTGAATCCAGGAAAAATAGCCAAAATGTTCCATCACGTCACGTTTTCTTGCAAAATTAGATTTCTTACCCATATAAGGAATGTTCACATAATTTCTTTTTAGCCGACTGCAGTTTATTTTCTTGGCCCAAAATAGAGGTTGTAATGGTTAACTAACTAGAAACACTCCCTCATGATATTTTAGAGTGTTTTGTATTCATTTTATACATTAACAGGACAATTGGGAGGCGGGGGGCTAAATCCAGTACTCGCGCTGGCGCATGTTCTTTCCTGTTCGCCTCGCCTCGTTCGCCTCGCTCGCTCAAACACGGTGGTTGCGACATGAACGTTCCTGTCAAATTTCAGTTTCTTGCAAGTTCATTATTACCTTTTGTTTGCTCAGTCGTCGTAATCCAGCTTTATTCCGAAGTGGTTCACTACAGTTGTAGTTTGCAGTGCTGTGTATTTGTGATGGCTCACAGAGCCAGAGGTTGCGTCAACTCTCCGGACAGTTTTTGTTTTATTTGTGGGGAATATACCGTGAAAAAGCGGCAGAGGAACATTTCTGCATTTATTAAAAAAGTATATTTCGCCTATTTCGGTTTGAAGTTAGGCGATCAAGACAAACCGTGGGCTCCTCACAAAGTGTGCAAGACATGTGAGGAAGATCTACGCTTATGGATGAAAGGTAAAAAACAAGCATTTCGTTTCGGAATACCTATGATGTGGCGTGAACAAAGAGACCACAGCAGTGACTGCTATTTTTGCTCTTGCATTGTGAAGGGATACAACTTAAAAAATAAGAACGTAATAAGTTACCCCAACCTTCCCTCAGCAATTAGGCCTATGCCTCATAGCAACGAAGTACCTGTGCCTGAACCACCAAAATCTTTGGATCATATTTGTGTGGACGGTTCTGATCATGATGAGACTCATCAGATGGCTTTTCCCGATGAGTCCAGTACTTCCGAGTTTGAAACTGAACCAGATCCGAAACCTGAACTTTTCTCTCAAGCTGAATTGAATGATTTAGTCCGGGATTTAGGACTCCCAAAAGATGCTGCCCAACTGCTAGGTTCTCGGCTTAAACAGAAAAATCTATTGTCACCAGGAACAACTTTTTATTGGTACCGCAACCGCGAGACACAATTTTTGAAGTATTTCAGCAAAGAGGAAGATTTGGTATTTTGCAACGATATATACGGAGTGATGGAAAAGTTTAAACTCAAGTATGATCCTGCTGAATGGCGGCTGTTCATTGATTCGTCAAAAGACAGCATAAAAGGTGTTCTTCTTCATAATGGCAACACATTCGCTTCAGTTCCTATTGCTCACTCTGTTATTCTCCAAGAAAAATACGAGAATTTGGCCCTGATTCTTCAGAAGATTCGTTATGATGAGCATAAGTGGATGATTTGTGGAGACTTTAAAATTCTATCCATGCTATTAGGGCAGCAATCCGGTTTCACCAAATATCCCTGCTTCCTTTGCTTGTGGGATAGCCGGGCCCGCGACCTACACTGGGGGAAAAAAGACTGGCCAATTCGGGAGTATTTGAGACCCGGTGAGAAAAATGTTCTTCATGAGAGCTTGGTACCTCGTGATAAAATTCTATTACCACCTCTCCACATTAAGTTGGGTCTCATTAAGCAATTCATCAAGTCCCTTCCAAAAGATGGTGAGTGCTTTCGGTACCTTTGCTCAAAGTTCCCCCGACTTTCTGAAGCAAAGCTAAAGGAAGGAGTGTTTGTTGGCCCTGATATAAGGAAACTCATTTCAGATGGAGCATTCGCTGAAACGATGTCTGAGAAGGAAAAAGAAGCCTGGGATTCCTTCAAGGATGTTGTTTTCAAATTCTTGGGGAACAGGCGGGATGAGAACTATAAGGATATTGTTGCCAGGATGCTCAATGCCTTCAAAGAACAAGGCTGTAACATGAGCCTGAAAGTCCATTTCTTGCACTCCCATGTGAACTACTTTCCCGAAAACTTGGGGGCGTACAGTGAAGAACAAGGTGAAAGGTTTCACCAGGACATCAAGGACGCAGAGAGAAGGTACCAAGGAAGATGGAACACCACTATGATTTCTGCTGGTTGCTGCTGCGGGAAACCCCAGATGAAAAATACGCCAAGCAGCGCACCAAGAGAAGCATTCGGGGGAAGAAGAAACGGGCCCACCAGGAGATTGATTGACCCAAGAATGACTTTAAAATCTAAACTGTGTTGACAAATATCGTGTTTTTACTAAACTTTGAAATAAAAATTTGCTAGTTATTACCACAGTGTCGGATCTCATTTATTAGAATTTTATTTTCACACCATCGGGTGTTTGTCTTCATGTATTGCAATGGTGCGGTTTGCGTTTTCTATTCTTACATACATACCTGTACAACATTTTTTGCACATTTCTTTGCTTTGCTTTGTGTCTAACCTCGCTCTTATATGCTCAATGTTTGTGCACATGTATGTGGCTGTTTTAAGTGCAGACAATTTTGCTACCATCACAGTGTGTTTTGTTGACATTACTCTATTCTTATGTGCTGCCTTGTTACAATTTTCTTTATTCTTATTTGAATAACTACTAAACAATTAGTATAAAGAATTCATCCAAGAAACGTTTATCTCGATCGCACTCAATCTGAAACGTTCACCTCAAACTGCTAACCCAATGTAGCAAAAAATCTGTACGTGATGGAGCAAATTGGTTACCAGATTTGGATTCAGCACACCAAAAAACATAAAAATCAATCGAAACATTAGAGGCAGTTTAAAAAAAATTTTTTTTAGTGTACTTCAGAGACAAGGTCAATGCTCTATAGCAAGGCCCTCATAGTAGAAAGCTTCTCTGAAGACTGCAGAGAGCATTGTGCAGGAGAGCTATGAGATAAACTGACTGAAGTCAGGTATGTCGCCATATCCTAGGAAAGGAGATGGTTAGAATAATGTGAGAAAGCCTAAACGAGTAGGAGGATCCAAGATAGTTTGGAATCACTACTGAGGCTAGACAAAATTTTTGAACAAGGGACTGGAACTTGGAAAAAGCCCCAGTAATACAATTACTGTAACTCCTGCAGGCAGAGCTGCTGACGAGAACAGCAGAGAGATTGTCCTGTGCTGAATAAAGAAAAACAGACAAGAAAAGAGAGGAGATTTCTCTTCTCCCTGTCTGGGGAACGAGCTTGCCAGAGAAGTGGTCCAGTATGGTAGCCCTCAAGTAGTTGGAGGGTGACGTACCCATAGGGTAAGTCAACTGAAGGAAAAAATGTTCAGTTGGGATAGAAACTATCAGGTGATAGTTGCAACTGCTCTTCTAGAGAGTAAGAAGAGGAGAAGTGTGTAGTCCCTGAACAAAAATTTTTCCGACAGATTAGTATACTGAAAAAGGAAAGCACAGTGAATAAACTTCTAATATGTAGAAGTAAAGTGTAAGTTACAATTCCCGGCCCCTATGGTTGCTGGGAATGCTGAGACTGGCCAGAACTGGAGGACTTCAGACTAGGCTGAGGCGTCTCTTGTTTAGGTACAGCCGAAGGATGGGCAGGAGATGAATGAAACTTTCTTTTCTTAGGGAAAGAAGGTTTGGTAGGACATTTCCTACTATTTGAAGAAGGAGGTGGCTTAGAATGGTTTCTAGTGGAAGAAGAGTCAGGGGAGCATTGAGCAACCTGACGTAAAGCCTCCTTATTAAAAAGATCTTCCCCTGTACAAGGAGAATGAGCTAGTATAGTTTGTGCCCATTTGCTCAAGTCTGAAGCCTCAAGCCAGGCTCTGCGACGTGCTGCAATGGCAATAGCAGAGGATCTGCTAATGGACTCAAAAGAATCTATAGAAGCACGAGACAGGAACCAGGATATATTCCGGCTGTGATTGATGAGCAAGGTATAATCAGTAGCCTTGGGCTCTGGTAAAAAAGGGGTCAAAAGAGACAATTTCTCTGTGACTTCCTGGAGTGTTAGACTCATGTGAAAAATATATGAGAGAACTCTGGAAGCCAGCATAGAGTTTTGGAATGCCTGACGGCCAAAAGCATCGAGTGTTCTTGAAGAACGACCTGGCGGAAAAGAAGAATGCTTCTTCTTGCTCTTAACTTTCCTCAGTGCCGATTCCACTACAAGGGAACGATGAGAAAGTTGAGGCTTTTGGAACCCTGGAGAGGGTGGCACTCGGTACCGAACCTCAATGTCTGGAGAAACTTGAGGAAGTCGTAAGAGCAATTTCCAAACCCTGAGAAGGAGATCCTGCAGAGCAGGATGTAAAGGAAAGTTTATATTTTCCATTTGTGCCGGTGAGCCATGAGTAGGATCACAACCAGGGATAGAAATATTAAGAAAGGTTGCCATATCCCGGAGAAAAGCCTGGAAAGACTGATCTCCTATGGGAACTATCCCTGGTAAGGCTAAAGAAAGAGCCTGAGTATTAGAGGACGTACAGGGTACTGCACCCATGCCAGGTATCGGTTCCAAACTAGGCATCGGTGCAAGAACAGGCATCAACATCGCTACTGATAAAGGACTAGCAGGTGAAGTAGCCATCGGGAACTGCTGTAGTGGTACCGAGATCATGAGGGAGTTATGGCTAGGATCCTCGGAACTACCTATCTGGAAACGACAGGAGTCGGTTCCGGGACGCGTCGGTACGCAGTCATCGAGACTCGATATCGACTCAAGACTCGGCATCGAAGAGAGCGAGACTACCGATGCATGTCTCGACAGTTCCGACGCCGGTGGCAGTATCGGCGATGCCGATACCACTAAGGCAGCTTGGGTGACATCGATCGATACCGACGGTACCGAGGATACTCGATGAGCACCTATCCATCCCGATGCTGATGCTAGGGTATCGGAACCGATCGACGCCGGTACCGTGCCGGAGCATGGCTGAGATTGAGGGAAGTCAATGCGGTGCGTATCGATCGGTCCCGAAGGTACCGAGGATGCCCGATGACGATCCCTGGTGAAGAGTGGAGTACTCGACACCGGTGCCGATGCCGGAGGCTCGGTACCGTTCGAAGCGGATACCACCCCTGCGCATGGCTCAGGTATGTTCTGTGAGGGGTGAGCCCCAGGAACATCCTGAAACCCCTCTAACGCTTTGGAGCCCGAAGACTCCCGCAGGGGTAATGCCAATGGATTCTTGAGGGTAAGGCTGGAGCCGTCACCATGCTGGGCATGGGACATACCACTCAAGCATTGACTAGTCTTAACAGACTGTTTTTGGGTTACCTGATCCTGTGAAGTAGAGAAACCGGGTACCCTCACTGCCGAAGAAAAAACGGTATCGAGGGAAACTCTAAATACTGAAGGTTTCCTCACAAAATTATCTCCTGACAAGTCAGGGGAAAAAGGGTCAGGACCCACACAGTTGAGACACCAACTATTGGTGTCTAAAAAGAAACAGGTGTTTCCACATCGGATGCACTTCTTAGGAAAAGAAGGCTCCATAATGAAAAGGCCTAGTAGGCCTAAGAAGTTAAGGCAAAAAAACTGAAGAAAAGCTTTACAGACTTTAGCCAAAAAACCACCGGCGGTACCGGTGGTAGCGGGAAAAACAGCCGCGACCACAAGAAAACAAAAACTAAAATAATTAAAGCAATTAAAAAGAAAAGTTTCTGCGGTGACAGGAGGACGTCCTGCCGGCTCCGCGGAAAAACGAAAACTGAAGAGAGGCTGTGGAGAAGGCGGGAAGTCACTGCGCAGGCGCGAGGGATGCTGCCAAAAGCTTTCTGATTGAAAGCTGGGCAGCATTCCCGTGCAGGTTCCGTCGGTACCGACGTACCCATATGTGAAGACTCATTCCTGCTTGTTCCTGGAGATAATCCTGTTTGTTTGCGTTGAGCCTTAATGCTCTTTTGGAAAAGAAATAAAATTCCTGTGTTTTGCCTTGTAAACCCTTGGTCTCCACACTACTTGTTTTTCTGAACAACACAACTAAAAATCCCAGCAGCCCCGGCTCTGGGTGAGGAAAACTCCTTAATTAAAGGACTAACAAGTGCAGCCCTAAGCCCATAGGCTGTTGCCTGGGCAAGGGGCCCCCACACTATATAACGTCTTTATTTCGACAATTTCCAGTCTCCATCTTTTTTTTTAAAATTTGTCCATCATTTACATTTGTCTTTTTGAATTTTTAAATAACTTATATGCTACGAGATGTTCTCACTTTTTTTGGGCCACCCTGTATATATAACACATGCCAGCAGCAGCCAGCCACAATTCTCTCAGCTCATGCGGTCTTGAACTCTTCTGTATTCTGCCTCCTCCCCCTGCACACACTTCCTGTTGCCACAAGGGTGAGATACAGAAGAGCTCAAGATCGCACGGGCTGAGAGGATTTGTGTTCAGCTGGTGCAGGCATGTGTTATTGCTGTTTTTTCATTGTGAGAGTCGCCATGGGAAAAGAAAAATTTGAGAGGAGGTGCTGGCCAAGTGGGTCGAGAGAAAGAGGAAGCAGTGCTGGACCCAGGGGGGGGGGGGAGAGGTAGGGATGTCTGCAGGTGGAGTAAAGAGGAAATACGTCATTATGTTACATTGTAATGGGCATGTTTACTAAAAGGTGTGCTGGTTGAGCATGGCTGGGCTATAAAAGCAGTGGAAAGGCCCATGCCAACTTCAGGGAGCATATGCATCTGTCCTCATGCTGTTGGCATGTTGTTAAGATGTGGAACCATGGTAACCTGGCATGTTGGTGCACCTCACACTATCCTTTGAGGTGGCATTAAGTGCATCCATACTAAAGGCAGCAATAGTTGTTAGTATGTGGCCATCACACCATCAGCACCCACACCCTGCTTCCAACCCACCCTGTCTCTGCCCATTCATGCCCTAACTTGTTAGTGTGGGATTTTTGCATGGGGCCACAACCTAATATTTAGTGTGGTACGCTTACCATGTACTGAATCCTGCATAGCAATTAGCGCAGTTTAGTAAACATGCCCCTAAGTGTGCACTTTTCTACTTGTTCTTATGTGTTGTAATAACTCTATGTTTGTATATTCATTTTACCTTCACATTATTTTTACACTCTTTTACATTTGTTGTGGTTATCTCCATTTTTTTGTTTCTCATTTATTTATGGATCCATTGCCTCTTCTATTTTCTAATTATAGTCAATATACACTATCTCATAAAATAAAATTTGCAGTTACTAATATACAGAATATTATTCCAGTTACCTCTTTGGGCATTATTCAGTGATGCTGGTGATGATGGTATATTCATTAGGCTCAATATTCACTGGCGACAGCTAGTGCTGCTAAAGTGGCTAGCCGCCACCACTGATATCAGCCTGATAGCGATGAAGCTAACCAGGCAGCAGCAGTATTCAACTGCTGCCTTGTTAGCTTCTTGGGTGAAAGATAGGCCAGCCTTTAAACAGCCTAACTTTTATTGTGTTGTGAAACCAGGCAGCGGCTGAATGTTGTTGCTGCCTGGTTATTGCCAGGTGCTGCCCCAGAACGCCCCAAAGCTAGCCAGCTAGCATTGAGGTATGCAGCAGCAGCAGCAGCACCCGTGGATATTCAGTGGTACTAACCATGTTAATGCCACTGAATATCCCAACCAAAGCGATTAATGCAGTTAGTAGGTCTACTAACTACATTAATCCCTTTAAATATTGTGCCCATTATCTCTTTTGCAGACTCTCTAGCAGCAAAATTCCATCCTAGTTAATAGGATTCTGTGCGCACTCACATATCTGTCTTTGTATCTATGCTAACTGTGTGTGTTTCTGTTTTATCTGTATTTTGCCTACATGGGTGTGTATTTTTCTGTGCGTGTGTGTGTATATGGGAAAAATAAAATTCCAAACCATAAAGGTATAAAGAATGTCAGTTTTTAGAAAATGAAATAATGTTAGCTTTGAAAATGTACATTTTGAATAGTTCAGGCAGAGATGCATTCGTTTCTCTTTCGTTTGTGTCCCACAGCTCACAAAGTCTGTTTTGGTGGTCTTCTATTTCAGTTTTTGTCTGCATATTTGTTTTGAATGTGTAGTTTCTTATTATTTGCCCAAGTGATGGTCTATGTTTTCAATGTGCAGCCAAGATGAGGGATTCAGTTAGGAATGTGTAGTAAATCTTATTCTTTTTTCCCAACTGGACATGTACTTGTGTTCAAGAATATTTGCAGTACTGAGTTTTCATTGGTAGGATTAGTGTAATTTAAGTTCTTGGACTTGGTGCTGTTGAGCTTTTGAGTGCCCATTTGCAGGGTTTTGTGCTACTATACATGAAGGCATAGTTTAGATAGTGTTTGCCCTTTGGGCAGATGCTGTTAGCTCACCACCACTCATACCAACAAGAGTGAACAGCAAGCATCAGAGTAGTAATTAAGGAGAGGAGAGCAAAGGGTTCATGTTTTGCAAAACCTGCCAGTGCCCCATAAGGAGAGAAATATGATGGCATATAAGACCATACAACCTATCCAGTCTGCCCTTCCATAGCAACTACTGCAGTCCCTTTTTTCTTTTAGAGATCTTCTGTGTTTGTCCTATGTTTTCTTGACCTCAGATCACTGGATTCAGAGTCCAGAGTACTAACCATTAAAGCCTGACATCAGTACCGGGAAAATGGTAGAAATCATCATAAAGAATAAAATTACTCAGCATGTAGATAGTCATGGCCTAATGGGAGACAGCCAACATGGCTTTAGACAAGGAAGATCTTGTCTTACTAATCTGTTATGTTTTTTTGAAGGTGTGAATAAACAGGTGGACAAAGGTGGGTAGGTTGATATAGTGTATCTGGACTTTCAGAAAGCCTTTGACAAGGTCCCTCATCAGAGACTTTTGGCAAAACTAGAGTCATGGGATAGGAGGCAGTGTACTACTGTAGATCAGGAACTGGTTAAAAGATAGAAAGCAGAGGGTAGGGCTAAATGGCCAATTTTCCCAATGGAGAAAGGTGAATAGTGGTGTACCCCAGGGATCTGTGCTGGGTCCGCTGCTTTTTGACATATTCATAAATGACCTGGAAAGTAGAATAACGAGTGAGGTTATCAAATTTGCAGATGACACAAAACTATTTAAAGTTGTTAAAACCCAAGAGCATTGTGGAAAATTGCAAGAGGATCTTGATAAATTGGAAGACTGGACATCAAAATGGCAGATGAAATTTAATGTGGACAAGTGCAAAGTTAAGCACCTAGGGAAGAACAACCCAAACTATGGTTACACGATGCAAGGTTCCACATTAGGAACCACCATCCAGAAAAAAGATTTAGGCGTCATTGTGGATAACATGTTAAAACCCTCGGCACAGTGTGCAGCGGCGGCCAAGAGAGCAAATAGAATGCTAGGTATCATAAGGAAAGGAATGGAAAATAAAAAGAGTAGTTACTCACCTGTAACAGGTATTCTCCAGGAGCAGCAGGAATCAGTCCTCACATATGGGTGACGTCGGCGCCGACGGAGCCCTCGTGCGGAGCATTTCCCCAGCTTTCAAAGAAAGCCTTTGGGAATTGCAGCGCGCATGCATGGTCCCCTTCCCGCCCAAGGGTGCCATCTTGCTCAGTCTGATGACATAGCTAAAAGACAGCAAAAAAATTAGGAAAATAAATCATATAACTGCAACTCCAAGGGGAGGAGGGAGGGTTGTGAGGACTGATTCCTGCTGCTCCTGGAGAACACCTGTTACAGGTGAGTAACTACTCTTTCTCCAAGACCAAGCAGGAAGTCAGTCCTCACATATGGGACTCCCCAGCTTAAGGCTACCGGAGACCTCAAGCGGAAAAAATGAGCTCCCTCTAGCTCGTCAGTACGTAAGGAAGGAATCTTCTCTGAGAACGCCCCTGACCAGTAGCCCAACACCAGGGCCAGAGGGTAGGAGTTGCCTAAACCCCAAAGAGATTATGGAGTACTGCCTGTCCGAAAGCACTGTCCCTGCGGGACTCCCTCTCAAGGCAGTAATGGGCCGCAAAAGTTTGGCTTGAAGACCAAGTAGCGGCCCGGCAGATGTCTGCCAACGGAACAGAGCGGAGATGAGCCACTGACGCAGCCTTCGCCCTGACACGATGAGTCGTGACTCGACCCTCCAACGAGAGGCCAGCTGCCCCATAAGCCCAGGCGATACAGTCAGCGACCCATATGGACAAAGTACGCTTGGAGACAGGTAGCCCCAACTTATTGGGGTCAAAAGAAATGAAGAGCTGAACAGCCCTTCGATGCTCCAACGTACGGTCAAGGTAGAAGGATAACGCCCTCCTACAGTCCATGGTATGCAGGACCATCTCAGCCCGGTTGGCATGCGGCCTGGGAAAGAAGGTCAGAAGAACCACTTCCTGATTGAGGTGAAAAGGGGAGACAACCTTAGGAAGAAATTTCGGGTGAGTCCGTAAGACTACCCTATTCCTGTAGAACATAGTGTAAGGGGGATCAGACACTAGTGCCTGAAGTTCACTTACTCACCTAGCAGAGGTAAGAGCTACCAGAAACAAGGTTTTCCAGGAGAGAAAACGGAGATGGCAGGTAGCCATAGGTTCGAATGGTGGACAAGTAATCCGCTGTAAGACCACATTCAGATCCCACTCAGGGGCTGGTGGACGTAAAGGAGGCTTAAGCAGGAGGAGGCCTCTGAGAAAACAAGCCACCAAAGGGTGGTTGGAAAGAGGCCTTCCGTCCACTGGCGAGTGGTGCGCTGAGAGAGCACTGAGGTGAACCCGGACAGAGTTGGACATAAGGCCTAGATTGGAGAGGTAAAGCAAATATTGCAATACTACCGCTACCAAGCACGAGAAGGGATTCTCGCTGTGCTAAGCACACTAGGCGGAGAATCGACGCCACTTAAGAGCGTAGGATTTCCTGGTGGATTGCCGTCTAGAGGCTAAGACTACATCCTCCACCTCTCGAGGCAGTAGTAGGGGAGCCAGGACTACCCTCTCAGCAGCCAGGCCATCAGATGAAGGGACTGGAGGTTGGGGTGCAAAAGAGTCCCCTGATCCTGAGACAGGAGATCGTGCTGAAACCCCAGAGGAAGAGGGGTGTCCACCGCCAGTTGCAGCAGAAGCGGGAACCACGGTTGCCTCGGTCACCTGGGGGAGATCAGAATCATTGAGGCCCCGTCCTTGAGGACATTGAACAGCGTCCTGGACACTAGTGGCATGGGAGGAAACGCATACAGTAGGCCTGTGGACCACGAGATCAGAAACGCATCCGCTGCTACCCTGAGAGGATGCGGTTGTCTGGAGCAGAATCTCGGGAGTTGCTGGTTCAGAGGACTGGTAAAAAGATCCATGGTGGGGAAGCCCCACCTGAGAAAGATCTGCTGAACCACCAACGGGTTCAATCTCCATTCGTGTGGTTGCAGGATCCTGCTCAGTCTGTCCGCCAGGTAATTTTCTTGACCTGGGAGGTAGACAGCTTTGAGGAGGATTCCGTGATTGACGGCCCAAGAGCACAGCCGCTGTGCCTCCTGACATAGAAGGAAGGAGCCTGTGCCTCCTTGTTTGTCCGTCTGGACTAGTACAGACTGGTGAGAGGCGAGGTGGGAGAAGGCTCTCAGAGCTAGGCGTATCAACCGTAGCTCCGGGACGTTTATCTGTTGAGCAGCCTCCCAAGGGTCCAGAGACCCTGAGTACATGTCCCTTGGCAATGTGCTCCCCAAACTAGAAGAGAAGCATCTGTCGTCAGCACTTGAAAATGCGGAGGGGATTGAAAAACCACTCCGAGTACCAGATTCGGAAGATGAAGCCACCATTGCAGAGAGGAGATTAGCAGGCCGGATATTCTTACTGAGTCCGCTAGGCTCCCTGTGGCCTGATGCCACTGAGTGCGAAGGCTCCACTGAGCAGGCCACATGTGCAGGCGGGCATTGGGGTTACATGAACCGTGGAAGCCATATGGCCGAGAAGTCTCAGGAATTGCCTGGCAGAGACCAGGGAATTGCTGTGAAACTGCCTGGCTAGATCCATCAGCCTGTGGGCCCTGTCCATTGGCAGAAAATCCTTCGCCTGAAGAGTGTCCAGCCTTGCTCCTATGAATTCTAAGTTCTGGGACGGGAGCAAAATGGACTTTGCGAAGTTTATGACAAACCCCAAGTGCTGAAGCAGAGCCACAGTGCGAAGGGTGGCTTGATGGGCCTCCTGGGAAGACTGGCCCCTTATGAGCCAGTCGTCCAGGTACGGAAACACAAAGAGACCTTGAAGCCTTAGGTAGGCCGCCACCACTGCCAGGCACTTGGTGAACACCCTGGAAGCGGAGGTCAGGCCAAAGGGTAGTACTCTACTGATAGTGGTTTCCTCCCACAACAAATCTGAGATATTGTCTGTGGTCTGGATGAATAAGGATGTGAGTATAAGCATCCTTTAGATCTAAGGAGCATAGCCAATCTCCCTGCTGGAGGTAGGGCAGCAGGATTCCAAGGGTAAGCATCTTGAACCTCGCAGGTTTCTTCTTCCTGCGCTGTTCCCGCGAAGGAGACCCCCGCTCAGAGGAACCTCGACACTGCTCAGGGCCTGAGTCCCGAGACGTCGAGGCCTCTGACGAGGTCCGGGTTAAATTTAGTACCCAGCAGAGAGCTTGTAGTTTAAATTTCATAAGAAGTTAGAGCCTAGCAGCAGCTAAGAGCTATAATTTAAATCAAATCAGAATTTAGCTTACCTCAGCAGCAGAAGACAGGGTACTGTGTAGCAGCCCTCTTTTAATAAGTGTTATTTCCCTCCATCCCTCCCCACACCCACCCTCCCCTGGGATAATCATAGCTTTATAGGTACTTACACATCTTAAAAGACAGGAGGTGCTTTCAGGTGAAGCTCATTACCCAAATCAGTCATACACTAAGGACCTGAGATTAATTAAGCTTCAGGTGAACAAGGCATATTAAATGTATTAGGTACAGTTTTAGTGGTATAAATACCCATAGCAACCCCTAGTAAGAACTTAAAGATCTAGACACAAACTTAAAACTAAGATGCAGACAGCAGTCCAGCAGCGGGATGGGGGCTTTCCAGTCTTTTGCATTGAGTGTCACATGTATGATTTTCTCTCCCAGTTGGTGAGAGGTCTTATGTGTGCACTAGGTGCAAGGAGCTCTTTTCTCTCAGGGAACAAGTCCGTTCTCTAGAGGCTAAAGTAGCAGACTTGGAAAACATAAGACAGACAGAGAGGTACATAGACGAGACCTACAGGGATATAGTCCTGAAGTCCCACCTCCAGTCTGGCAGCACCCCTGTTGCCATGGAGGAGAGAGGTCACGTGACAGGAGAGCATCACCCTGGTGTGTCAGGAAGTGATCCTGTAACTAGGACCTGTCCTCCAGGTGATGTAAAACCCTCTCGCACCGAGGATGTTTCTCCAGGGCCAAGTGCCCATGAGGGAAGGGTTAGGACAGCCGTTATAGTTGGTGATTCAATCATTAGGCATGTAGATAGCTGGGTGGCTGGTGGACGTGAGGATCGCCTGGTAACATGCCTGCCTGGTGCGAAGGTAGCGGACCTCACGCGCCACCTAGATAACGTCTTAGATAGTGCTGGGGAGGAGTCTGCTGTCTTGGTACATGTTGGTACCAATGACATAGGAAAATGTGGTAGGGAGGTTCTGGAGGCAAAATTTAGGCTTTTAGGTAGGAAGTTGAAATCCAGAACTACCAGGGTAGCATTCTCCGAAATGCTTCCTGTTCCACGTGCAGGACCCAAAAGGCAGGCAGAGCTCCGGAGTCTCAATGCGTGGATGAGACAATGGTGCAGAGATGAGGGTTTTGGATTTGTTAGGAACTGGGGAACATTCTGGGGAAAGGAGGGGCTCTTCCGAAGGGATGGGCTTCACCTTAACCGGGATGGAACAAGGCTGCTGGCATTAACCTTTAAAAAGGAGATAGAGCAGCTTTTAAACTAGATATTAGGGGAAAGCCGACAGTCGCCCAAGAGCAGATGGTTCGGAAGAATGTATCCTTGAAGGATACTACCAAAAGCAGAGAGGTTCCACAAAAGAGTAAAGTAGCCCAAATGCCCTCAAGTATGGAGCAGACAGAGCTTAAAGATCCCAATTTACCCATGTCTAACAATAGCCAAATTAACATGAATAAAATACATTCTCTAAAATGCCTGTATGCAAATGCTAGAAGTCTAAAGAATAAGATGGGAGAGTTAGAATATATAGCACTAAATGAAAGGTTAGATATGATTGGAATATCAGAGACATGGTGGAAGGAGGACAACCAGTGGGACACTGTGATACCTGGGTACATGATCGCCTTTGATTTAATTAGTGGAGGAGGGATAGTAAGGAAATCCACAGTACTACCTTTTAACTTTCAAAAGGGAGACTATGATAAAATGAGGAAAACAGTTAAGAAAAAACTAAAAGGAGCAGTTGCAAAGGTTAAAGACGTACATCAGGCTTGGGTGTTGTTGAAAAATACTATCTTGGAAGCCCAGACCAGCTGTATTCCACGCTTTAAGAAAAGTGGAAGGAAGTCCAAAAAACTGCCAGCATGGTTTAAAGGTGAGGTCAGAGAGGCTGTTGTTGCCAAAAAGCATCTTTCAGGAAATGGAAAAAAGAGCCAAACGACGAAACCTGGAAACAGCACAAGCACTGGCAAGTCAAATGCAAGGCATTGATAAGGCAGGCAAAGAGAGAATTTGAGAAGAAGCTTGCTGCGGAAGCAAAAACGCGGAATAAAGACCTTTTCAAGTACATTCGTAGCAAAAAACCTGTGAGAGAGTCAGTTGGTCCATTAGATGATAAAGGGGTTAAAGGAGCACTAAGAGGTGACAAGGCGATAGCGGAGAGACTGAATGAATTCTTTGCTTCGGTCTTTACTGAGGAAGATGTAGGGATGTTACCCATGACTGAAGTGGTATTTAAAGGTACGGAAGAATTGAAGGAAATATCGATACATCGTGAAGATGTCTTACAACTATTAGATAAACTGAAGAGTAGCAAATCACCTGGGCCGGATGGTATACATCCAAGGGTGTTGAAAGAACTGAAATATGAGATTGCAGAACTGCTATCAGTAATCTGTGAACTATCATTAAAATCATCTCTAATACCTGAAGATTGGAGGATCGCCAATGTAACCCCAATTTTTAAAAAAGGTTCCAGGGGTGATCCGGGAAACTACAGACCGGTTAGCCTGACGTCAGTACCGGGAAAAATGGTAGAAACCATCATAAAGAATAAAATTACTCAGCATGTAGATAGTCACAACCTAATGGAAGACAGCCAACATGGCTTTAGACAAGGAAGATCTTGTCTTACTAATCTGTTATGTTTTTTTGAAGGAGTGAATAAACAGGTGGACAAAGGTGAGTCGGTTGATATTGTGTATCTGGACTTTCAGAAAGCCTTTGACAAGGTCCCTCATGAGAATCTTTTGGCAAAACTAAAGAGTCATGGGATAGGAGGCAGTGTACTATTGTGGATCAGGAACTGGTTAAAAGATAGAAAGCAGAGGGTAGGGCTAAATGGCCAATTTTCCCAATGGAGAAAGGTGAATAGTGGTGTACCCCAGGGATCTGTGCTGGGTCCGCTGCTTTTTGACATATTCATAAATGACCTGGAAAGTGGAATAACGAGTGAGGTTATCAAATTTGCAGATGACACAAAACTATTTAAAGTTGTTAAAACCCAAGAGGATTGTGAAAAATTGCAAGAGGATCTTGATAAATTGGAAGACTGGGCATCAAAATGGCAGATGAAATTTAATGTGGACAAGTGCAAGGTTATGCACCTAGGGAAGAACAACCCAAACTATGGTTACACGATGCAAGGTTCCACATTAGGAACCACCACCCAGGAAAAAGATTTAGGCGGCATTGTGGATACCATGTTAAAACCCTCGGCCCAGTGTGCAGCGGCGGCCAAGAGAGCAAATAGAATGCTAGGTATGATAAGGAAAGGAATGGAAAATAAAACAAAAGAGATTATAATGCCTCTATATCATTCCATGGTGAGACCGCACCTTGAATATTGTGTGCAATTCTGGTCGCCGTATCTTAAAAAGGATATAGCGATTTTAGAAAAGGTACAGAGAAGAGCCACCAAAATGGTAAAGGGGATGGAAGGATACTCCTATGAAGAAAGGCTAAAAAGGTTAGGGCTCTTTAACCTGGAAAAGAGACGGCTGAGGGGAGATATGATAGAAGTCTATAAATTAATGAACGGAGTGGAACGGGTAAACGTAGATCGATTGTTTATCTTATCAGAATATAGAAAGACTAGGGGACATGCAATGAAGCTACAGGGTAAACTATTTAAGACTAATAAAAGAAAATATTTTTTCACTCAACGTGTAATCAAACTCTGGAATTTGTTACCGGAGGATGTAGTAAAGGCTGTTAGTGTAGCTGGGTTTAAAAAAGGTTTGGACAAGTTCCTGGAGGAAAAGTCCATAAACCATTATTAAAAAGTGACCGAAGATATCAATGCTTGACCCAGTACAAGCATTGTGGAACTTGTGTCTCTTGGGGAAACTGCTAGGTACATATGACCTAGATTGGCCACTGTTGGAAACAGAATACTGGGCTTGATGGACCTTGGTCTGACCCAGTATGGCATATCTTATGATCTTATGTTCTTAAGATCCTATCCTTCTGTTGCTGCCGACTCCTCAACGCCTTCGAGGGCATTTTGCCACACGGACCACAAATCATCGGGTCATGATCGGGTCCAAGGCAGCGGAGGCAGCAGTCGTGTGTGTCGGTAAGAGACATAAGTTTCTTACACCGATCACACTTTTTAAACCCGCTGGCAGCCATCGGGGGAAAAAGGGCCCCTGCGAGGTCAAAAGACGGGGCTGCCAGTGAAAAAGAAAAAATGGCGCGAATGCTTGTCACGAAGGACAAAAAAACGAAAAAAAAAAGAATGGACCCGTTACCGGCGTAGCGGGTCCGGGCGGGAAAAGGATCCGGCGTCGAACCGAGAAAAGAATAAGAAATAAAATCAACTTTTTCTGCGGCGATCACAAACAGCGTCTGTAGGGCTCCACGGAAAAAAGAAGACTGAGCAAGATGGCACCCTTGGGCGGGAAGGGGACCGCGCATGCGCGCTGCAATTCCCAAAGGCTTTCTTTGAAAGCTGGGGAAATTGCTCCGCGAGGGCTCCGTCGGCGCCGACGTCACCCATATGTGAGAACTGACTTCCTGCTTGGTCCTGGAGAAAAGGCTGTTAGTGTAGCTGGGTTTAAAAAAGGTTTGGACAAGTTCCTGGAGGAAAGGTCCATAAACTATTATTAAGAAGGGACCCAGGATATCAATGCTTGACCCAGTACAAGCATTGTGGAACCTGTGTCTTTTGGGGAAACTGCTAGGTACGTATGACCTAGTTTGGCCACTGTTGGAAACAGGATACTGGGCTTGATGGACCTTGGTCTGACCCAGTATGGCATATCTTATGTTCTCATGTAAGCATGCAAGCTTTGCTTGCAGAAACTGAAGAAAAATTTCAAGAACTATACTACCAGCCAAGTGTTCCAGCCCTTCTGACCAGGAGTCCAAATTTCAGTTACTTACATAGCTTTTGTCAAACCTAATTTGCATGTTTTGACAAGTGGCCATGCCCGTTTCCGGTACTCTCAGCCAATCAGCATGCATCCTAGTCGTCAGCTCTACATTAATCCTACCACTCCCCACGCCTGAAAATGGTTAATGACCATGTCTTCTGTACCAAGGCCCCTCCCTCCCATCCCATTTTGATGATGTCACAGGAAATGATCATCAGCCGTGCCCCACAAAGGTTGTAACAACACCCGTGCCATGTTCTCTTTGATTACATATTCAAGATGGCCGCTGATGCACAATGCGGGCACACACATGCATGCACTCTAGCTGCCATATTGATGATGATCAAGAGGAAGGTGAAATTAGGTCTTACCTGCTAATTTTCTTTCCTTTAGTCCCTCCAGTCCAGTCTGGACTCCTGGGTTGTGAACCCTTTCCAGCAGATGGAGACTGAGCATGCCCAGCTTTTAGTGATGTCACAGTACAAGGAGTTTGCGTTCCTCCCACCAAGCCAATATTCCCCTGACTAAGCAGCTAACCATTATCAGAATCAACCAACTATGTAAACTATCGCTACTACTGTAACTAAACTCTAAGGGCCTGATATTCAAAAGGCATATACACGGTTAATAGCCAGTTAAGTGTGTAAATGCCTGCTAACCAGATATTTGAAAGCACATACACGGGTAGTGCCTCGGCGGCTTCAGGGTAGTGTGGCCACACCTAGATATTCACTTCCATTGCCGCGGAAGTGAATATCCGGGGTTTGGGAGTGGGTGAGCAGGGCTAAGTGGCTATGGCGCATAGCCTTGTCCAGTTGAATATCGGGCCCTAAGTGGTATACCAACATAGCCCACGAGGACCAAGACTGAAGCCCACTGCTGGATCTTGCAGAACCAAATCTATAGGTTGCAGCATGGCCTCCCAAACTGATACAAAGATGACCTTCTTATCAGGGCTTGCCTCTAAATGCCAGCCTCAACATAGGTGGGTTCTGGACTGGACTGGAGGGACTAAAGGAAAGACAATTAGCAGGTAAGGCCTAATTTCACCTTCCATAGCATCCCTCCAGTCCAGTCCAGACTCCTGGGAAGTACCAGAGCAGTAATTAGAGTTGGGTGGGACCAGCAAGCTCAGCCTGCAACACCCGTGAACCCAAAACACACATCCAAGCGTGACTGAACGTCCAAACAATAATGATGAGAAAAGATATGCAAAGATGCCCACGTTGCTGTCCAACAAATGTCTATTAGTGGAACTAAACCACTCTCTGCCCATGATGTAGCTTGCGCCCTAATTGAATGGGCCCTTAGACCTACTGGAACTGGCTTCCCCTTCAAGATGTAGGCCATGCCAATCGCCTCCTTCAACCAATGGGCAATGGAAGCTTTTGAGGCTGCCTGCCCTTTACGCGGACCCCCAAACAGGATGAACAAGTGTTCTGACACGCGGAAGGGAGAGAAGCACTTCAGGTACTGTAGTAACATCCTGCGGACATCCAGACAGTACAGAAGAGGGTCTTCCTCCCTGGTTAAGGTGGAAATCAGACAACACATTGGGTAAAAAGGCCGAAACTGTGTGCAGCATGATTTTGTCCCTGAACAGTATCAAAAATGGTTCTCGAGAAGAGAGCGCCTGTAGTTCAGACAAGCATCTCACTGAACAAATGCCCACCAGAAAAACAGTCTTCAACGTAAAGTCTTTCAGTGAAGTGGATTTTGAAGGCTCAAAGAAAACCTGTGTCAACACTGTCAATACTAAATTCAAGTCCCAAGGTGGTACCAGTGGACGTACAGGCGTTTTTAACTGTTTCACTGCTCTGAGAAAGTGAATGATATCTGGATGCGCTGCCAGTGATACACCTTGTACTCAATCCCTATAACACGACAAGGCTCCGATCTGTACATGCAAGGAATTCAAAGCTAAACCCTTATCTAACCCTGCTTGTAGGAAGGCCAAAATCTCCAGTAGAGAAGTCCTCAAAGGATGCATCTCCTGCTCTTCACACTACACTTCGAATATCCACCAGGCTCGCATGTATGCCAGCGAAGTGGAAGATCACCTCGCCTTTAGCAGGGTGGCAATCACTGGCGCGGAATAGCCTCGTTTGGTCAGGTGTGCCCTTTCAAGAGCCAAGCTGTAAGCAAGAACTGATCTACTTGCAGCATTCTGATTGGTCCCTGTGCCACAGCAGGTCGGGTCTGCTCAGCAACCTCCAGGGCTTGTCCAATATCAAGCGAATGAGATCCGCATACCATGGCCTCCGCGGCCAGTCTGATGTTCCACTAGGCCTCAATGAGATTCTATGCGCTGTAATACTCTACCTATTAGTGGCCACGGCAGAAAGGTGGAAAAGAGGCCCTCCTTGGGCCAGGGCTCATGTAAGGTGTCGAGCCCCTCGTATATTCTTTCCCTGCATCAGCTGAAGAAGTGCTCTACTCTGACATTGTCTACCGTCTCCATCAGATCCATCACCAGAAGGCTCCACCAGTGAATTAAGTCGTGAAACACAGAGATCTCCAACGACCACTACCCTGGGCCTAGTTGATGTTAACTGAGAAAATCCACCTCTATAATTTGATTTCCTGCCACCCGCACTGCTGACAATTGGAGGAGATGAATTTCTGCTCATTGAAGAAGCGGGTCTATTTCCTCCATCAGAATCACACTGCCTGTGCCCCCCTGGCAATTGATGTAGGCCACGGTCGCAGAATTGTCTGGCAAGACTTACACTGCCTGCGAGCGTAGCAGAGGTATGAAGTGTTCCAGGGCCAAACAAACAGCCTGTATTTCCAGGCGATTGATGGACCAGTTGGCTTGCTCCCGCGTCCAAATGCCCTGAGTCACTTGCACTAGACAGTAAGCTCCCCACCCTGACAAGCTGGCATCCGTCATTACCAGAATCCAATCCGGCTGTTCTAGAGGCATGCCTTTTATCAACCTGGTGCTGTCCAGCCACCAAATGAGACTGCTGCACACCAACAGCAGCGTTGCAGCGAGTGCCACTGAGGTGTCCACTTTGACAACAAAGACCTCTGAAGCAGTCGCGTGTTCGCCCTCATACAGAGCACTACCTCCAGGGTGGCTGCCATGGAACCCAGCACCTGTAGGTATGCCTATGCGGTCTGAGAGCTCTGTCGGAGAAAGAGACAAATCTGTCCCTGCAGTCTGAAACTGTACTTTTCCGGTATGAGCACCAACCCCTGGGCCATGTTGAAATTGGCCCCCAGCTGGGTAAGAGTTTGAGATGGGGCAAGGTGACTCCTGGCCACGTTTATCACCCAACCAAGATCCCACAGCATCCTGAGAACTGGCTGCATTGCCTGCTCATGCTCCGCTCTCAACTTCGCCCTTATCAACCAATCGTCCATATAGAGTAGTTACTCACCTGTAACAGGTGTTCTCCAGGAGCAGCAGGAATCATTCCTCACATATGGGTGTCATCGGCGCCGATGAAGCCCCAGTGGAGCATTTCCCCAGCTTTCTATGAAAGCCTTTGGGAATGCAGGCATAAATGCGCGGTTCCCTTCCCGCCTAAAGGTGCCATCTTACCTCAGTCAAATGACATAGCTAAGAACAGCACACAAAAATGAAAAAATAAACTATGTACAACTGCAACTCCAAGGGGAGGAGAGAGGGTTGTGAGGACTGATTCCTGCTGCTCCTGGAGAACACCTGTTACAGGTGAGTAACTACTCTTTCTCCAGGACCAAGCAGGAAGTCAGTCCTCACATATGGGTGACTCCCTGGCTATGGGCTACCGAGGAACCCAGGCTGAACAAGAGAACTCCCTCTAGCCCCAGCAGCAAAGAAAGGCTTTTCACTGACACAACCTCCACCGGTAGCCCAACAGAGGGCAGGAGGGCAGGAGTTGCCTAAACCTCAAAGAGATTCTGGAGTACTGCTTGGCCAAAAGCACTGTCCCTATGGGACTCCCTCTCCAGGCAGTAATGGGCCGCAAAGGTCTAGCTTGAAGACCAAGTTGCAGCCCTGCAGATATCTACCAAGGGCACAGAGCGGAGATGAGCCACTGAGGCAGCCATCGCCCTGACACGATGGGCCGTGACCCTACCCTGCAAAGGAAGGTCAGCCGCCTTGTAAGCCCAGGTGATACAGTCAGCCACCCAGATGGACAAGGTACGCTTGGACACAGCTAACCCCAACTTATTGGGGTCAAAGGATACGAAAAGCTGAGTAGCCCTTCTATGCCCCTGCGTATGGTCAAGGTAGAAGGATAAGGCCCTCCTACAGTCCAGGGTATGCAGGACTGCTTCAGCCTGGCTAGCATGAGGCCTAGGGAAGAATGTTGGAAGAACCACCTCCTAACTGAGGTGGAAAGAGGAGACAACCTTAGGAAGGAACTCTGGATGAGTCCTGAGGACTACCCTGTTCCTGTAAATCCTAGTGTAAGGCCTGTCACAGACCAGGGCCTGAAGCTCACTCACTCGCCTAGCCGAGGTAAGGGCTATCAGGAAGAGTGTCTTCCAGGAGAGGAAGCGTAGTGGACAAGTAGCCATCGGCTCAAAAGGTGGGCGAGTCAGTTGCTGCAAGACCACATTCAGCTCCCACTCAGGGGCAGGAGGACGGATGGGAGGCTTGAGCAAAAGCAAGCCCCTGAGAAAGCGGGACACCAAGGGGTGACCAGATAGAGATTTTCCCTCCACCAATGAGTGGTGAGCTGCTAGAGCTGAGAGGTGGACCCGAACAGAGTTGGACTTAAGTCCCTGATTGGATAAGTGCAGTAAGTACTGAAGAACTACTGGCACAGTACAGGAGAAAGGATCCTCTGTACGTAGGTGACACCACACAGAAAACCTATTCCACCTGAGAGCATAGGTTTTCCTAGTGGACTGTTTCCTAGAGGCTAGGACAACTTCCTCAACTTCCTGAGGTAGGCCCCAGGGAGCCAAAACTACCCTTGCAGCCTCCAGGCCATCAAATTGAGAGACCTGAGATTGGGGTGCAGAAGGGAACCCTGGTCCTGTCTGAGAAGGTTGGGTTGCAACCCCAGAGGCAGTGGAGGATCCACCGCTAGTTGAAGCAGAAGAGGAAACCAAGGCTGTCTCGGCCACCTGGGAGCTACCAGCAGGACCGAGGCCTTGTCCTGAAGAATCTTGAAGAGGGTTCGGGCCACCAAGGGCGTGGGAGGGAACGCATAGAGGAGGCCCTGAGACCAAGATATCAGAAAAGCATCCGCTGCTATCCGCAGAGGATGTGGCTGCCTGGAGCAGAACTTTGGCAGTTGCTTGTTGATGGGGCTGGCAAAGAGATCCATCAAAGGGAGACCCCATTTCAGGAAGATCTTCTGAACTACTGAAGGATGCAGCTGCCACTCGTGGGGCTGCAGTATCCTGCTCAATCTGTCTGCCAGGTAGTTGTCCTGGCCCGGAAGGTACACAGCCCTGAGGAGCATGTTGTGCTTGAGGGCAAAAGAACAAAGGTCCTGAGCTTCCCGACAAAGGATCCTGGACCCAGTTCCGCCCTGTTTGTTCACATAAAACATGGCAACTTGGTTGTCTGTCTGAATCAGGACAGACTGTTGAGCCAGGGCAGGAGTGAAAGCTTTGAGTGTTAATCGAATAGCTCTGAGTTCTAGGAGATTGATCTGCTGTGCAGCCTCCCAGGGAGACCACAGAACCTGGGTGCACTTGCCCAGACAATGCGCTCCCCAGCCTTGCAGAGAGGCATCTGTTGTCAGAATCACTGTGTAACCTGGAATCTGAAAGGGCACCCCTTTCAGCAGATTGGGTGGGTGTAGCTACCAGTTGAGGGAGTGTAGAAATGGTCTGGACACCCTTATCCTGTCTCTGAGGCTGCCAGTGACCTGTGACCACTGAGTCCAAAGGCACCACTGTGCAGGCCTCATATGGAGCCTGGCATTGGGGGTCACATGTACTGTGGAAGCCATGTGGCCTAGAAGTCGCAGGCAGAGTCTGGCGGAGACCAGGGACCTGCTGAGAAACTGACTTGCCAAGGCCATCAACCTTCGGGCTCTGTTTTCTGGCAAGAATGCCTTTGCCAGGAGAGAGTCCAACCTTGACCCTATGAACTCCAAGTTCTGGGAAGGGAGCAAAGTGGACTTTGCGAAGTTTATGACAAACCCCAGGCGTTGTAGAAGAGCAATGGTCCTGAGGGTGGCTTGATTGGCCTCCTGACCTGTCTGACCCCTGATGAGCCAGTCGTCCAGATAGGGGAAGACAAAGATGCCCTGATTTCTCAGGTAGGCCGCCACCACTGCTAAGCACTTGGTAAAGACTCTGGGGGCGGAGGTGAGGCCAAAAGGCAGCACTCTGTACTGATAATGGTTTCCTCCCACAATGAATCTGAGGTACTTTCTGTGGTCTGGATGAATGAGGATGTGAGTGTATGCATCCTTTAGATCTAAGGAGCATAGCCAATCTCCCTGCTGGAGGTAGGGCAGAAGGGTTTCAAGAGTAAGCATCTTGAACTTTTCTTTCACCAGGAACTTGTTGAGCTTCCTGAGATCCAAAATGGGACGAAGGCCACCGGTTCTTTTGGGCATCAAGAAATACCTGGAGTAGAATCCGTGACCTTGCAAGTGGGGAGGCACAGGCTCCACCGCCCTGTCCACCAACAGACCCTGAGGCTCCTGACGGAGAAGGCCTGTGTGCAGAGGAGGCCTTGGAGACTCCCCTGGAAAATATGGTGGTGGCAATTGGTGGAAATGGAGGGCATATTCCCTGTGGATGATGTCCAGCACCCAACTGTCCCCGGTAATAAGGGGCCACTGGTGGGCAAAGAGGGCGAGACGACCTCCTGTGCAGGGTTGGGAGAGCAGTGGAGGAGAGGCTATGCTCAAGGAGTCAAAAGCCCCCACCCTGCTGAGAGGTAGCAGGGGCCTGAGGCTTGGGGGTCCTCTGCCTATGGGGCCCATTACCCTGGCCCTTGGCTTGCTGACCCTGGGGGGCAGCTTGGGCAGCCTGATATTGTGGGTACTGTTTGTAGGCAGTGCCATTCCTTGGGTAAAAGGGCTTTTTACCCGAGCCCTTCTTTTTATGAGAAGGGGCAGAGGTCTTCCTCAACAGCCTTGTCCGGGTGAGGTGCTCAGTCTCGAGCTGAGCAGCCTTCTCAGTCATGGGCTTGCCAAAAGGTTTTTCACCTCAGCAAGGAACATTGACCAACTTGTCCTGAACCCATGGCTCGAGGTCCGATGACTGCAGCCATGCCTGGCGTCGAGCCGCGATGCCGGCTGCCGCAACTCGGGCCGAAGCCTCGAAGCCATCGTAGGCGGAGCGGGACATGAACTTCGAGCAGTCCCGAATCCCCGAGGACAAGGACTTAAATCTCTGCAAGGGTTCCCCGGAGAGACCAGCAGAGAACCCGGCCAATTCCTTGGCCAGATCCCGCAAGTACATGCCCATGTACAGCTGGTAGGACTGGACACGGCAAGCAAGCATCGAGCCATGGAAGCACTTTCTACCGACGCCATCAAGGTTTCGGGCCTCCCTGCCAGGGGGCACCGCGGAGTGCATCTTCTGGCTCTTCAGACGATGCATGGCCGATTCCACAACCATAGAATGTTGTGGCAACTGTGCCTTCTGAAAACCAGGGCTCTTTCGGAGTCGATAGATCGAGTCGACTCGCTTGCTGAGAACCGGCGCCGAGGCCGGTGCCTCCCACATACGGAAGAGGAGCTGTTCCAGCACTGGAGGAACCGGAACAGTAAAGGCCTCCTTCGGAGGAGAGTCATACTGTAGGGCCTCAAGCTCTTCAGCTCGAGGCTCCTCCTCGGGGTCCACCGGAATAGCCAAGGCAGTGGCCATATCCCGGACGAACTCCGAGAACCGAGTATCCTCCAGGGGGACCTACTCCGGGGCTCAGACTGCGGCGAGTCCGACGGGACGCACCAAGTCTTGAAGGTATCAGGAGACTCCTCGTCCTCCGTCTCCCAAGCTGACTCGTCCGAGGAGGAGTCAGGGTCCGACCCCGCGGGGCCCTGGAGCATCCGCCCCGACGCCGGAGGCACCGGCGTCGACGCCCTCAGTCCCGAACGGGAGGTTGAGGGAGACCGTGACCGAGGTCGACCGAGCCACGATGGACTCGAGTATTGGCTCGGTCTCCGGGGTCAACTTCGAGGTCGATGTCCCGGTGGTCGGGGCAGATGCGCCAGACAGGCTGGCCATCAGTGCCTGCTGCTGCTCCATGAAGGCAGACAATCTGCTCTCCAAGGCTGTCATCCTGAGACTCAGCTCAGGAGATGCAGCAGCCACAGACTCGGGCCCCGGCGGCGCTGGGCCCGATGTCGGCTCGCTGGGAGGAGAGTCCTCGAGGACTATGGGGCTTACGTGTCCAGCAGACTCCGGGTCCACGCGAGGAACATTTGCAGGCTTCTCGTGTTCCATGGGCCCGGGGCGATGGTCGGGGGTCTTAGACCTGGCCCTCGAGGAGCCAGGGACCTCCTCCGACGACGCCCTCATGAGCTGCTGCTTCCTCTTGCGTTCCCGGTCGGGGGACCCCCTGTCCGAGTAGCTTCGACAGCGCTCGGGATCGGAATCCCGAGATGTCGAGGCCTCAGACGAGGTCCGGGCCCGGCCGGAGGCTGAGTCCGAGAAAAGCCTTTCTTTTTGCTGCTTTCGACTTCAGAGTGCCTTGGAAGACATCTTTCCACATGGCCCGCATGACTTAGGGTCGTGGTCGGGGCCGAGGCACCGAAGGCAGCAGTCGTGTGTGTCGGTGAGAGACATTAATTTCTTACACCGATCACACTTCTTAAAACCACTGGAAGCCATCGGGGAAAAAAGAGTCCCCACGAGGTCAAAGGACCGGCCTTCCAGGGAAAAATGGAAAAAAGGGCGCGAACGCCAGCCACGAAGGGCAAAAACCGAAAAAGAAGAATCGGGCTCGATACCGGTGTACCGAACCCGGCAGGAGGGGAACCGGCGTCGAAGCGGAAGAAAAAAGAGCGATAATCGCCAAAAAATTCTAATTTTAACTGGGAGAACAGGACACACATCCGGTGGGCTTCATGGAAAAAAAGAGACTGAGGTAAGATGGCACCTTTAGGCGGGAAGGGAACCGCGCATGCGTGCCTGCATTCCCAAAGGCCTTCATAGAAAGCTGGGGAAATGCTCCGCTGGGGCTTCATCGGCGCCGATGACACCCATATGTGAGGACTGACTTCCTGCTTGGTCCTGGAGAAAGTTCTTGCTCATCACAGACCATGCACCCTTGAAGTGGCTTCAGCAAATGAAAAGCCACAATGTAAGTCTCACTAGGTGGTACATGGCTCTGCAAGCATTCGACTTCCAAGTGGAGCATCGAGCGGGAAGACTTCATCAAAATGCAGATGCCTTATCCCGAATTACAGACCATTTGGAGGAACCCCAATCTCCTCCAACAGCCAGTAATCTGTTAAGCAGGGGGGTATGTGGCAAGGTCAGCCATCCAGAGCATGGGGGAGGTGAAAAGCATAAGGAATTCACCTTAAGCAAGGGGCCTCTGTTAGGTGTGCAGGGTCAAAAGGCCAGAGCCACGTTTCAAAAGCAGAAAAACCCCAGCTGGAATAGGTTTCAGGAAATGCTTGCTAGAGTAAGAGGGGGAGATTGCAAGCACGAGGACCAAAGCCCTTACTCCAACAAGTGCACTGATTATTCTAAGTTCAGAAGGCAGGGAGATTACAAACACCTGGGAGAGAAAGAGGTGGGGTTGGATCCCAGTGAGTATAAACCCTGGTTAGATTATGGAGGAGAGAGAAGGAGCAACGGAGGAAGCAAGAGAAGCAGCAGATGGGGAGAGGAAGAGTCCAGAGCAGCAAGGACGATGGAATGCTGGAGAAGCCAGAGCAGGTGCTAACTCCTGGAGAAGGGCTGAACTACCCAAAGCTGAGAGATCTGTTTTCCCTGAATCAGGTTGGCAACAGGGGTGGAAGCCAGGAATTGGAGAAGCTTTCAGACCACCAGAGAGATTGTCAGCTGAGCAGTCTGATCAAGTGAGTGAGTCAGAGCCCATGCAATTGGGAGAAACAGAGCCAAAGGTGGGGGAAGAAGATATGTTTATGGATTGTTCTTTATGTCAAGCTTTAGAATTGAAGTGTTGAAGAAGAGCCAGCTGTGAAAGAATTGTTCCTCTTGCAAAGGTAACTTTAAAGCGTAAGCAGTAAAGAGGCAAATTCCTGTGTGTTTTGGAAAGGGAATTTACTGCCACATAAGCTTGTAAAGGAAAGAGTAGTTACTCACCTGTAACAGGTGTTCTCCAGGAGCAGCAGGAATCAGTCCTCACATATGGGTGACGTCGGCGCCGACGGAGCCCTCGTGCGGAGCATTTCCCCAGCTTTCAAAGAAAGCCTTTGGGAATTGCAGCGCGCATGCAGGGTCCCCTTCCCGCCCAAGGGTGCCATCTTGCTCAGTCTGATGACATAGCTAAAAGACAGCAAAAAAATTAGCAAAAATAAATCATATGACTGCAACTCCAAGGGGAGGAGGGAGGGTTGTGAGGACTGATTCCTGCTGCTCCTGGAGAACACCTGTTACAGGTGAGTAACTACTCTTTCTCCAAGACCAAGCAGGAAGTCAGTCCTCACATATGGGACTCCCTAGCTTAAGGCTACCGGAGACCTCAAGCGGAAATAATGAGCTCCCTCTAGCTCGTCAGTACGTAAGGAAGGAATCTTCTCTGAGAATGCCCCCGACCGGTAGCCCAACACCAGGGCCGGAGGGTAGGAGTTGCCTAAACCCCAAAGAGATTATGGAGTACTGCCTGTCCGAAAGCACTGTCCCTGCGGGACTCCCTCTCAAGGCAGTAATGGGCCGCAAAAGTCTCGCTTGAAGACCAAGTAGCGGCCCGGCAGATGTCTGCCAACGGAACAGAGCGGAGATGAGCCACTGACGCAGCCTTCGCCCTGACACGATGAGCCGTGACTCGACCCTCCAACGAGAGGCCGGCTGCCCCATAAACCCAGGCGATACAGTCAGCGACCCATATGGACAAAGTACGCTTGGAGACAGGTAGTCCCAACCTATTGGGGTCAAAAAAAATGAAGAGCTGAACAGCCCTTGGATGCTCCCGCGTACGATCAAGGTAGAAGGACAACGCCCTCCTACAGTCCAGGGTATGCAGGACCATCTCAGCCCGGCTGGCAGGCGGCCTGGGAAAGAAGGTCGGAAGAACCACCTCATGATTGAGGTGAAAAGGGGAGACAACCTTAGGGATAAACTTCGGGTGAGTCCGTAAGACTACCCTATTCCTGTAGAACCTAGTGTAAGGGGGATCAGACACTAGTGCCTGAAGTTCACTCACTCGCCTAGCAGAGGTAAGAGCTACCAGAAACAAGGTTTTCCAGGAGAGAAAACGGAGAGGGCAGGTAGCCATAGGTTCAAATGGCGGACAAGTAATCCGCTGTAAGACCACATTCAGATCCAACTCAGGGGCTGGTGGACGCAAAGGAAGCTTAAGCAGGAGGAGGCCTCTGAGAAAATGAGCCACCAAAGGGTGGTTCGAAAAAGGCCTGCCGTCCACCGGCGAGTGGTGCGCTGAGAGAGCACTGAGGTGAACCCTGACAGAGTTGGACTTAAGGTCTAGATTGGAGAGGTAAAGCAAATATTGCAATACTACCGCTACCAAGCACGAGAAGGGATTCTCGCTGTGCTGAGCACACCATGCGGAGAATCTACGCCACTTAAGAGCGTAGGATTTCCTGGTGGATTGCCGCCTGGAGGCTAAGACTACGTCTTCCACCTCTCTAGGCAGGAGTAGGGGAGCCAGGACTACCCTTTCAGCAGCCAAGCCATCAGATGAAGGGACTGGAGGTTGGGGTGCAAGAGAGACCCCTGGTCCTGAGACAGGAGATCGTGTTGAATTCCCAGAGGCAGGGGAGTGTCCACCGCCAGTTGCAACAGGAGTGGGAACCACAGCTGCCTCAGCCACCTGGGGGCTATCAGAATCATTGAGGCCATGTCCTTGAGGACCTTGAACAGTGTTCGAGACACTAGTGGCGTGGGAGGAAACGCATATAGTAGGTCTTGGGACCACGGAATCAGAAAGGCATCCGCTGCTACTCTGAGAGGATGCGGTTGTCTGGAACAGAATCTCGAGAGTTGCCGGTTCAGAGGGCTGGCGAAGAGATCCATGGTGGGGAGGCCCCACCTGAGAAAGATCTGCTGAACCACCAAGGGATTCAATCTCCATTCGTGTGGTTGCAGGATCCTGCTCAGTCTGTCCGCCAGGTAATTTTCTTGACCGGGGAGGTAGACAGCCTTGAGGAGGATTCCGTGATTGACAGCCCAAGAGCACAGCCGTTGTGCCTCCTGACAGAGAAGGAAGGAGCCTGTGCCTCCTTGTTTGTTCACGTAGAACATGGCACCTTGATTGTCCGTCTGGACCAGTACAGACTGGTGAGATGTGAGGTGGGAGAAGGCTCTCAGAGCTAGGCGTATTGCCCGTAGCTCCAGGAAGTTTATCTGCTGAGCAGCCTCCCAAGGAGTCCAGAGACCCTGAGTACATGCCTCTTGGCAATGTGCTCCCCAACCTAGAAGAGAAGCATCTGTCGTCAGCACTCGAGAATGCGGAGGGGATTGAAAATCCACTCCGAGTACCAGATTCGGAAGATGAAGCCACCACTGTAGAGAGGAGACGAGCAGGGTGGATACTCTCACCGAGTCTGCAAGGCTCCCTGTGGCCTGATGCCACTGAGTTCAAAGGCTCCACTGAGCAGGCTGCATGTGCAGGCGGGCATTGGGGGTGACATGAACCGTGGAAGCCATATGGCCGAGAAGTCTCAGGAATTGCCTGGTGGAGACCAGGGAATTGCTGTGAAACTGCCTGGCTACATCCATCAACCGGAGGGCCCTGTCCACTGGCAGAAAAGCCCTTGCCTGAAGAGTGTCTAGCCTTGCTCCTATGAATTCCAAGTTCTGGGACGGGAGCAAAGTGGACGTTGCGAAGTTTATGACAAACCCCAAGTGCTGAAGCAGAGCCACAGTGCGAAGGGTGGCTTGACTGGCCTCCTGGGAAGACTGGCCCCTTATGAGCCAGTCGTCCAGGTATGGAAATACAAAAAGACCTTGAATCCTCAGGTAGGCCGCCACCACCGCCAGGCACTTGGTGAACACCCTGGGAGCGGAGGGTAGGCCAAAGGGAAGTACTCTGTACTGGTAGTGGTTTCCCCCCATGACAAATCTGAGATACTGTCTGTGGTCTGGATGAATAAGGATGTGAGTATAAGCATCCTTTAGATCTAAGGAGCATAGCCAATCTCCCTGCTGGAGGTAGGGCAGCAGGATTCCAAGGGTAAGCATCTTGAACTTTTCCCTCTCCAGGAACTTGTTGAGGTTGCGCAAGTCTAGGATGGGTCTGAGGCCTCCTGTTCTTTTTGGTACTAGAAAGTACCTGGAATAAAAGCTGTGACCTCTCAGGTGGTGGGGCACCGCTTCCACAGCCTGTTCCTTTAGCAGACTTGCTAACTCCTGAAGGAGTAGGTCCCTGTGTAGAGGGAGTCTGGAGGCTCCCCTGGAAAAAAGGAGGGAGGTACCTGGTGAAAATGGAGAAGATAGCCCTTTTGGACTATATGGAGCACCCAGGTATCTGATGTGACGGCTGACCACCTGTGGGCAAAGTGGGCCAGCCGGCCTCCGGTGCTGATGTGAGCCAGCTGAGGAGAAGAGGCTATGCTTGCTGAGTCAAAATCCCCCACCCTGCTGAGCTGGAGCCGGTGTTGGTGGCTTGAGGGCCTTCTGCCTACGGGGCCCATGACCCTGCCCCTTGGCCTGCTGACCCTGTTGGGGAGCTGCAGAGGCCTGATAATGAGGGTATGGTTTATAGGCAGATGACTTCCTCGGGTAAAAGGTCTTTTTTCCCGAGCCCTTCTTCTTCTGAGAAGGGGCAGAGGGTTTTCTGGACAGCCTAGTCCTGGTCGGAGTCTCGGTCTCGAGTTCTGCAGCCTTTTCAGCCATGGGCTTGCCAAAGAGGTTTTCACCTCGGCAGGGGACATCGACCAACTTGTTCTGCACCCATGGCTCGAGGTCGGATGACTGTAGCCAAGCCTGTCGGCGGGCACCGATGCCGGCCCTGGCTACTCGGGCCGAAGCCTCGAAGCCATCGTAGGCTGCTCGAGAGATAAACTTCGAGCACTCTCGAATACCAGTGGACAAGGCTTGGAACCGCTGCAAAGGTTCCTCGGAGAGACCAGCAGAGAACCCGGCAATCTCCTTTGCCAGGTCTCGGAGATACATGCCCATGTAGAGCTGGTAAGTCTGGACATGGCAAGCAAGCATAGAGCCCTGGAAGCACTTCTTACCGAGGGCATCCAGGTTCCGGGCCTCCCGGCTGGGAGGCACTGAGGAGTGCATCTTCTGACTTTTCAGTCGATGCGTGGCCAATTCCACAACCATGCAGTGGTGCGGTAATTGTGCCTTCTGGAACCCGGGGCTCTTGCGGACTCGATAGATGGAATCGACCCGCTTGCTTAACACTGGCGTCGAGGCCGGGGTCTCCCACATGCGGAAGAGCAGCCACTCCAGCATCGGAGGAACCGGTACAGTAAAGGCCTCCTTCGGGGGAGAGTCATACTGGAGGGCCTCGAGCTCCTCGGCTCGAGGCTCCTCCTCGGGATCCGCGGGGAAGGCCAAGGCCTTGGCCATATCCCGCACGAAGTCCGGGAACCGGGTATCCTCCAGTGGGGATCGTCTCCGAGGTTCGGACTCCGGCGAGTCCGATGGGACATACCTAGTCCGATAAGTGTCGGGTGACTCTTCGTCCTCCATCTCCCAGCCCAACTCCTCGGAGGAGGAATCGAGCGGCTGCGGTCGGGCGGGCACCGATGCCATCCGCCCCGACGCCGAGGGTACTGGCGTCGACGACCTCGGTCCCGAACGGGAGGCCGAGGGAGACCTGGCCAAGGATGGACTTGAGGATCGGCTCGGCCTCCGGGGTCGACTTGGACGTCGATGTCCCGGTGGTCGGGGCAGATGCACCGGTGAGACCGGCGATCAATGCCCGCTGCTGTTCCATAAAGGCAGCGAGGCTGCTCTCCAAGGCCGTCAACCTGAGTCCGAGCTCAGGAGACCCAGCAGCCCCCGACTCGGGCCCCGACGGCGTCGGGCCCGACGTCAGCTCCCCTGGAGGAGAGTCCATGAGGACTACAGCACTCACGTGTCCAGGAGACTCCATCTCGATACGAGGATGTTTGGCAGGCCTCTCCGACTCGGAAGACCCGGGACGGCTATCGGGGCTATGCGACCTGGCCCTCGAGGAACCAGGAGCGTCCACCGATGCTGCCCTCGTGGGTTTCTTCTTCCTGCGATGTTCCCGCGAAGGAGACCCCCGCTCAGAGGAACCCCGACGCTGCTCGGGGGCGGAGTCCTGAGACGTCGAGGCCTCTGACGAGGTCCGGGCCCATCCGGATGCGGATTCAGAGAAGATCCTATCCTTCTGGTGCTGCCGACTCCTCAACGCCTTCGAGGACATTTTGCCACATGGACCACAGATCATCGGGTCATGATCGGGTCCGAGGCAGCGGAGGCAGCAGTCATGTGTGTCGGTAAGAGACATAAGTTTCTTACACCGATCACACTTTTTAAACCCGCTGGTAGCCATCGGGGGAAAAAGGGCCCCTGCGAGGTCAAAAGACCGGGCTGCCAGTGAAAAAAGAAAAAATTGCGCGAACGCTAGTCACAAAGGTCAAAAACCGAAAAAGAGAGAGTGGACTCGATACCGGCGTATCGGGCCAAGGCGGGAAAAGGATCCGGCGTTGAACCGAAGAAAAAAGAGAAAAAATAGGGAAATCAACTTTTTCCTCGTGGAAAAACGAACTACGTCCGTCGGGCTCCGCGGAAAAAAGAAGACTGAGCAAGATGGCACCCTTGGGCGGGAAGGGGACCGCGCATGCGCGCTGCAATTCCCAAAGGCTTTCTTTGAAAGCTGGGGAAATGCTCCGCACGGGGGCTCCGTTGGCGCCGACGTCACCCATATGTGAGGACTGACTTCCTGCTTGGTCCTGGAGAAGCTGTGTTTCATGCCTGATTATCAGCTGTAGTAGAACTCTGCAACAGCAAGAAAGCTAATTGGCTGCTTTAAGAGTTTGTGCTTTGCTCCTGTTTTATATGAAAAGCCTGCTAAGAGTTTTGAGGACATTTTGAATGCTTATTTCATATTCACCTGGAAGTGCTGCCCAGAGAATTGAGGCTGAGTGAAGATAAACTGCCATAGGAGAATTAACCTTGTTTTCTTTGTGCTATGATTAGCAAAGGACTATAAGAAAAGTGGCACACTGTTATCTGTGAAAAGGCTAAGCTTCTACATTTAAGAGGACTTTGAAAAGCCATTGTTGAGTTCTGTTTGTTTTTGCCACCAGTTTGCTGAACCTTAAGCAAAAGCCTATAATTTATCCTGTTAATGGAACCTTGAACCTGATCTGTTCTCTTGTGTTTAAAATAAACTTTTACTGTCATAAGCCTTACCCTCAGTTTGCCTCAACTACAATCCTTTTTACTGGAAGCATAAATATAGCTGATAGAGGAAGGATACATCAACCACCACGCCCTCAACAACTAGAGACTAGTGGTTTTGGCGTTGGTGCTTGTGACAATATTATTTATACAATGTTATGGACCTTCCTAGGATCTACTATAAGCTTATTTACAAACAATAACAAGTAATATTGTAATTGTATTTTGTCATTATGTATATGCTTCCCTATACCTTCCCTCTACCTTTCCTTGCTTTTACCCTATAATTGTATACCTTGTGTTGTAAACCACTTTGATTGAAGGAAAAGGTGGTATATAAAACTGGTTAAATAGATAAAATAAATAAATATATGCCAACATGCATGAGCGATCATCCTGGATATGTCATCAAAGTGAGCATAGTATAGTCATTCCTATGACATCATTATAAAGAAACAAAAGGGGGTGTGCCTTTTCCTGTAATATCACCAAAAAGGGACATGAGAAGGCATAGTGCAAGTGAATGATTCGCCACGTCTTGTGATTTCATCATAAGCAGTGAGCAGGAGTATGTGGGACTAAGGTGGGAATTAAGACCAAGATGCAAGTTAATTGGCTGAGACGACCTGAAGTGGGAGTGACCACCTGTCAAAAATATGCAAATTGGGTTTGATGAAAGCTATATAAGTATACTATTGATATTTCTACTTGGATGTCTTGCTGCCATCTGAAATTGAACATGTCCAAGATGGAGTTCTTATCTTTCCCCCTTCCTCACCTCTCCACTCCCACTTCCTCCTTTTTCTATTGTTGTGGATAACACTATCATCCTCCCTTTCTCCTCAGCTTATAAACTTCAGGTCATCTTTGACTCTTCTCTCTCTTTCTCTGCATGTATCCAAAGATAGCTAAAACCTGTCATTTCTTTCTCTATAACATCAGCAAAATTCATCCCTTACTCTCAGAACACACTACCAAGATTCTATCCACTCTCTCATTACCCCCCATCTAGACTATTGCAACTTGCTCCTCACTGGTCTCCCACTGAATACTCTATCTTCCATTATGTCTGTTCAAAACTCAGCTGCATGGCTAATCTGCCAGTGTCGCTATGCTCATGTAACCCTTAAGAACATAAGATATACCATACTGGGTCAGACCAAGGTCCAGTAAGCCCAGTATCCTGTTTCCAACAGTGGCCAATCCAGGTCACAAGTACCTAACAGGTTCCCAAAAGGCACACAGGTTCCACAGTGCTTGTATTGGGGCAAGCAGTGGATTTCTCGGGTCCTCTTCGTTAATGGTTTATGGACCTTTCCTCCAGGAACCTTTTGTCAAGTTGCTTCCTTGGCTCCCTATCTGTTTCTACATACAGTTCAAACTTCTCCTTCTGACCTACAAATGCATTCATTCTGTGGCTTCTCACTACCTCTCCTCCATTATCTTTCCCTACACCCCTCTGTGACATCTCCACTCATTAAGTAATTCACTTTTATCTCAACTCTCGGGCCGATGCAGAAAAGCTTAGCATGGCATTTTTCTGGTGCTTTTCCTGTGCTAGATTTGCTCTCCAATGCAGACAGCAAGCTAGCATCAGGAAAATGCAACAAAAAGAAACGTGCTGAATTGCAGTGCACTTGGCATGCAAATCACTGCATAAGTAATTGCACCTGATGTAAAAAACTGTGCTGAAACTTAGTGGTTTTTACATTGTTTTTTAATGCTCAATCTTCACACCAGCTTCGGACAGATGTACAGATCCAGCCGGGAACAAAAATATCATCTGAGGTGAAGTTTGACACTTCACCTCAGATGATCCAGGTATTGTGGGAAGCCCCTGATGCCACTGTCACACTTGTCAACCCAGACACCGACTCACTGTCAGAAAACAAATCCCCAGTGGCCAAGTGACCCTGATCCCTCACCCACCCAATAAAGAAATTCCTGGTGGTCCAGTGGACCCTGAACCCTCCACCCACCCACCCAGAAAAAAAATTCCTGGTGGCCCAGCAGCCCCACACCCCAAAACAAAAAAAACCCTGGTGGCCCAGTGATCCCCAAATTCCTCTACCCCTCCTCCCAGTACCTTTAGTCTGGGACGGGAGCGTTCCCACAAGCTCCCATCCCGGTGGCATCATCCTGAAAAACGACAGCGCCTGGCCCCACGCTGTGCATCCTGGGATGCACCGGGAAGAATCAGACTGCCATATAAGGCAAAAAATGACCCAGGATGCAACAGGGAGATTTACTCTGCCATATAAGGCATTCCTTTGCCTTATATGGTAGCCTGACCCCACTCAGAGCCTCTCAGGATGCACCACATTGGGCCAGGTGCCATCATTTTTCAAGATGGCAGGACATGGGTTGGAGTATGTGGACAATGCTCCCAAACCAGATTAAAAGTACTGGGAGGGAGGCAGAGGGATTTGGGGTCACTGGGCCACCAGGGATTTTTTTTGTTTGGGAGGGATTCAGGGCCACTGGGCTACCAGGGATTTTTTTTGTTTGGGGGGGGGGGGGGAAATCGGGGCCAACAGAGATTTTTTTTATTGTGTAGGTGGGTGGGGGATCAGGGCCGCTGGATCACGACAGTGTGCCGATGGCATCGAGGGCTTTCCCCAATGCCTAGGTCATCTGAGGTGAAGTGTCAAACTTCACTTCAGATATCTGTTTCGCCAGGACAGCATGCCAGACTTGCACCGACTTCTGTGCACATGTGTTTGGCTTGCTCTCCCAGTTTAACACAGGACTTTTTGCGGACTGGGTAATTGGCATATTGCATCCCAGTGCAAAGAGTCAATGGGAAAGCTGACAATCACCCAAGAGCGCATGGTTCAAAACGATGTATCTGTGAAGAATACTAGCAAAGGAGAGAAGTTAGGGCATATCAACAAAGAGGTTCCAGTAAAGACAAAAGTAACCCAAATGCCCTTAAGTACAGACCTGACAGAGCTTAGAGATGCCAAATTATCCCTGCCTACCGATAACTAGATTAATGTAAATAAAATGCAACCTCTAAAATGCTTGTATGCAAATGCTACAAGTCTAAAAAATAAGATGGGAGAATTAGAATATATAGCACCAAATGAGAGGTAGATATGATTGGTATCTCAGAGATCTGGAGGAAGGAGGACAACCAGTGAGACACTGTGATACCTGGGTGCAAATTATATTGCAATGATAGAGTAGATTAAATTAGTGAAGGGGTTGCACTCTATGTTAGAGAGGACATTGAGTCACATAGGATTAACGTTTTGCAGGAAACAAAATGCACGGTAGAATCACTATGGATTGAAATTCCATGTAAAAAGGGGAAGGCATGCAGTGGGGATGTACTACCGACCGCCTGGCCAGAATGAACAAATGGATGATCAAATGCTCAAAGAAATCAGGGAAGCTAACAAAAGTTACAATACAATAATAATAATGGGTGATTTCAATTACTCCGGTATTGACTGGATTACTGTCACAGCAGGACACGCTAGGGAGATAAAGCTTCTAGATGAAATAAATGACTGCTTCATGGAGCACCTGGTTCATGAACCGATAAGAGGGGAAGCCATTTTAGAAACATAGAAACACAGAAATATGATGACAAAAAAAGACCACATGGCCTATCTAGTCTGTCCTTCCATATCAACAACTACAACAGTCCCTTTTTACCTTTAGAGATCCTCTGTGTTTGTCCAATGCTTTTTTGAATTCAGTTACTGTCCTCATCTCTACCACCTCCACTGGGAGACAATTCCATGTATCCACTACTCTTTCCGTAAAAAAATATTTCCGCATATCACTCCTGAATCTATCTCCCTTCACCGTCATCCCATGTCCCCTCGTAGCAGAACTTGCTTTCAATTGAAAGAGGCTCTCTCCCTGAAAGAGTAGTTACTCACCTGTAACAGGTGTTCTCCAGGAGCAGCAGGAATCAGTCCTCACATATGGGTGACGTTGGCGCCGACGGAGCCCTCGCGGAGCAATTTCCCCAGCTTTCAAAGAAAGCCTTTGGGAATTGCAGCGCGCATGCGTGGTCCCCTTCCCGCCCAAGGGTGCCATCTTGCTCAGTCTGATGACATAGCTAAAAGACAGCAAAAAAATCAGGAAAAAATAAATTACATGACTGCAACTCCAAGGGGAGGAGAGAGGGTTGTGAGGACTGATTCCTGCTGCTCCTGGAGAACACCTGTTACAGGTGAGTAACTACTCTTTCTCCAGGACCAAGCAGGAAGTCAGTCCTCACATATGGGACTCCCAAGCTTAAGGCTACCGGAGACCTCAAGCACAAAAATGAGCTCCCTGTAGCTCAGCAGCACAGAAGGAAGGAATCTTCTCTGAAAACGCCCCTGACCGGTAGCCCAACACCAGGGCCGGAGGGTAGGAGTTGCCTAAACCTCAAAGAGATTATGGAGGACTGCCTGTCCGAAAGCACTGTCCCTGCGGGACTCCCTCTCCAGGCAGTAATGGGCCGCAAAAGTCTGGCTTGAAGACCAAGTAGCGGCACGGCAGATGTCTGCCAACGGAACAGAGCGGAGATGAGCCACTGACGCAGCCTTCGCCCTGACACGATGAGCCGTGACTCGACCCTCCAACGAGAGGCCGGCTGCCCCATAAGCCCAGGCGATACAGTCAGCAACCCATATGGACAAAGTACGCTTGGAGACAGGTAGCCCCAACTTATTGGGGTCAAAAGAAACGAAGAGCTGAACAGCCCTCCTATGCTCCCGCGTACGGTCAAGGTAGAAGGACAAGGCCCTCCTACAGTCCAGGGTATGCAGGACCATTTCAGCCCGGCTGGTGTGCGGCCTGGGAAAGAAGGTCGGAAGAACCACCTCCTGGTTGAGATGAAAAGGAGAAACCACTTTTGGAAGAAACTTAGGGTGAGTCCGTAAGACGACCCGATTTCTGTAGAACCTAGTGTAAGGAGGATCAGACACTAGGGCCTGCAGTTCACTAACGCGCCTAGCAGAGGTAAGGGCTACCAAAAACAAGGTTTTCCAGGAAAGAAAACGAAGAGGGCAGGTAGCCATAGGTTCAAAGGGCGGACAAGTAATCCGCTGCAAGACCACATTCAGATCCCATTCAGGGGCTGGTGGGCGCAAAGGAGGCTTAAGGAGAAGGAGGCCTCGGAGAAAACGAGCCACCAAAGGGTGGTTGGAAAGAGGCCTGCCGTCTACCGGTGCGTGATGCGCAGAGAGAGCACTGAGGTGGACCCTGACAGAGTTGGACTTAAGGCCAAGATTGGAGAGGTAAAGCAAATATTGCAAGACCACTGCCACCAAGCAGGAGAAGGGGTTCTCAGACTGCTGAGCACACCATACGGAGAACCGACACCACTTAAGAGCGTAGGACTGCCGGGTGGATGGCCGCCTGGAGGCCAAGACGACCTCCTCCACCTCCCGAGGCAGTAGGAGGGGAGCAAGGACTACCCTTTCAGCAGCCAGGCCATCAGATGAAGGGACCGGAGGTTGGGGTGTAGGAGAGTTCCCTGATCCTGTGACAGGAGATTGGGTTGAAACCCCAGAGGAAGAGGAGTGTCCACCGCCAGCTGCAGCAGAAGCGGGAACCAGGGTTGTCTCAGCCACCTGGGAGATACCAGGATCATCGAGGCTCTGTCCCTGAGAACCTTGAAAAGTGTCCGAAACACTAGTGGCATGGGAGGAAAGGCATATAACAGGCCCGTGGACCACGGAATCAGAAAGGCATCTGCCGCTACTCTGAGAGGATGCGGTTGTCGAGAGCAGAATCTGGGAAGTTGCCGGTTTAGAGGACTGGCAAAAAGATCCATGGTGGGGAGGCCCCACTTGAGAAAGATCCGTTGAACCACCAACGGGTCCAATCTCCACTCGTGTGGTTGGAGGATCCTGCTCAGCTTGTCTGCCAGGTAATTTTCCTGACCTGGGAGATAGACAGCCTTGAGGAGGATGCCATGGCCGACGGCCCAAGAGCACAGTTTTTGTGCCTCTTGACAGAGAAGGAAGGAGCCTGTGCCTCCTTGTTTGTTCACGTAGAACATGGCAACTTGATTGTCAGTCTGTACCAGCATAGACTGGTGAGAAGTGAGGTGGGAGAAGGCTCTCAGAGCTAGGCGGATGGCTCTGAGCTCCAGGAAGTTTATCTGCTGAGCAGACTCCCAAGGTGTCCAGAGGCCTTGAGTACATGTCCCTTGGCAATGTGCTCCCCAACCCAGGAGAGAAGCATCGGATGTCAGTACCTGAGAAGGCGGAGGAGATTGAAAATCCACTCCTAGCACCAGGTTCGGTAGATGAAGCCACCATCGCAGAGAAGAGACCAGCAGGTCGGATATCAGTACGGAGTCCGCCAGGCTCCCTGTGGCCTGATGCCATTGAGTGCGAAGGCACCACTAAGCAGGACGCATGTTCAGGCGGGCATTGGGGGTCACATGGACTGTGGAAGCCATATGGTCGAGCAGTCTCAGAAATTGCCTGGCAGAGACCAGGGAATTGCTGTGAAAGTGGCTGGCGAGATCCATGAGCCTGTTGGCCCTGTCCAGAGGCAGGAAGGCCTGCGCCTGAAGAGTGTCCAACCTGGCGCCTATGAACTCAAGATTATGAGAGGGGAGCAAAGTGGACTTTGCGAAGTTTATGACAAATCCCAAGTGCTGGAGTAGAGTCACAGTGCGATGAGTGGCCTGAGTGGCTTCTTGGGAAGACAGGGCTCGGATGAGCCAGTCGTCTAGGTATGGAAACACAAAAAGGCCTTGAAGTCTTAGATAGGCCGCCACCACTGCCAGGCATTTGGTGAACACCCTGGGGGAGGAGGATAGGCCAAAGGGCAGTACTCTGTACTGGTAATGATTTCCTCCCACAACAAACCTGAGATATTGTCTGTGGTCTGGATGAATAAGGATGTGAGTATACGCATCCTTTAGATCTAAGGAGCATAGCCAGTCTCCCTGCTGGAGGTAGGGCAGCAGGATTCCAAGGGTAAGCATCTTGAACTTTTCCCTCTCCAGGAACTTGTTGAGGTTGAGCAAGTCTAGGATGGGTCTGAGGCCTCCTGTTCTTTTTGGTACCAGAAAGTACCTGGAATAAAAGCCGTGACCTCTCAGGTGGTGGGGCACCGGTTCCACAGCCTGTTCCTGAAGAAGACTTGCTAACTCCTGAAGGAGTAAGTCCCTGTGCAGAGACGTCTTGGAGGCTACCCTGGAAAGTAGAAAGGAGGTACCTGGTGAAAGTGTAGAAGATAGCCTTTTTGAACTATATGAAGCACCCAGGTATCTGATGTGATGGCTGACCATCTGTGGGCAAAGTGGACCAGCCGGCCTCCTGTGCTGAGAGAAACCAGCGGAGGGGAAGAGGCTATGCTGATGGAGTCAAAAAAAACCACCCTGCTGATCAGGGGCCGGTGTTGGTGGCTTGGGGGCCTGCTGCCTACGGGACCCATTACCCCGTCCCTTGGCCTGATGACCCTGTTGGGGAGCTGCAGAGGCCTGATAATGAGGATAGTGTTTATAGGCAGTCGCCTTCCTCGGGTAAAAGGGCTTTTTCCCCGAGCCCTTCTTCTTCTGAGAAGGGGCAGAGGTTTTTCTGGACAGCCTGGTCAGAGTCTCGGTCTCGATCTGTGCAGCCTTTTCAGCCATGGGCTTGCCAAAGAGGTTCTCACCTCTGCAGGGGACATCGACCAACTTGTCCTGTACCCATGGCTCGAGGTCGGATGACTGAAGCCAAGCCTGTCGGCGGGCAACGATGCCGGCTCCGGCTACCCGAGCCGATGCTTCGAAGCCATCGTAGGCCGCTCGAGAAATAAACTTCGAGCACTCTCGAATACCAGTGGACAAGGCCTGGAACCTCTGCAAAGGTTCCTCAGAGAGACCAGCAGAGAACCCGGCAATTTCCTTTGCCAGGTCCCGGAGATACATGCCCATGTAGAGCTGGTAGGTCTGGACTCGACAAGCAAGCATAGAGCCCTGGAAGCACTTCCTACCGAGGGCATCCAGGTTCTGGGCCTCCCGGCCGGGAGGCACCAAGGAGTGCATCTTCTGACTCTTGAGTCGATGCATGGCCGATTCCACCACCATGGAATGGTGCGGTAGTTGTGCCTTTTGGAACCTGGGGCTCTTGCGGACTCGATAAATGGAATCGACCCGCTTGCTTAACACCGGCACTGACGCCGGGCTCTCCCACATGCGGAAGAGAAGTCGCTCCAGCATCGGAGGAACCGGTACAGTAAAGGCCTCCTTCGGGGGAGAGTCATACTGGAGGGCATCGAGCTCTTCGGCTCGAGGCTCCTCCTCGGGATCCGTGGGGAATGCCAAGGCCTTGGCCATATCCCGCACGAAGTCCGAGAACCGGGTGTCCTCCGGGGGGGACCGTCTCCGAGGATAGGACTCAGGCGAGTCCGATGGGACACACCGAGTCCGAAAAGTACCGGGTGACTCTTCGTCCTCCGTCTCCCAGCCCGACTCCTCGGAAGAGGAATCGAGCGGCTCCAGTCGGGCGGGCACCGATGCCCTCCGCCCCGACGCCGAGGCCAGCGTCGACAACCTCGGTCCCAAACGGGAGGCCGAGGGAGACCGTGACCGAGGATTGACTCGAGCTCGCATGGACTCGAGGATTGGCTCGGTCTCCGGGGTCGACTTGGACGTCGACGTCCCAGTGGTCGGGGCAGATGCACCGGCAAGGCCAGCGATCAATGCCCGCTGCTGGTCCATGAAGGCAGCGAAACTGCTCTCCAAGGCCGTCAACCTGAGTCCGAGCTCAGGAGAACCAGCAGCCCCCGACTCGGGCCCCGACGGCGTCGGGCCTGACGTCGGCTCTTTCGGAGGCGAGTCCACGAGGACTACAGTACTCACGTGTCCAGGAGACTCCATCTCAAAACGAGGATGTTTTGAAGGCCTCTCCGACTCCGAGGACCCGGGACGGCTATCGGGGCTATGCGACCTGGCCCTCGAGGAACCAGGAGCGTCCACCGATGCCGCCCTCGCGGGTTTCTTCTTGATGTTCCCGGGCAGGAGACCCCCGCTCAGAGGAACTCCGACGATGCTCAGGACCGGAGTCCCGGGATGTTGAAGCCTCTGATGAGGTCCGGGCCCGGCCGGACGCGGAGTCAGAGAAGATTCCTTCTTTCTGATGCTGCCGACTCCTCAATGCTTTTGAAGACATTTTGCCACACGGACCACAGATCATCAGGTCATGATCGGGTCCGAGGCAGCGGAGGCAGCAGTCGTGTGTGTCGGTAAGAGACATAAGCTTCTTACAATGATCACACTTTTTAAACCTGCTGGCAGCCATCGGGGGAAAAAGGGCCCCTGCGAGGTCAAAAGACAGGGCTGCCAGTGAAAAAAGAAAAATGGCGCGAACGCTAGTCACGAAGGACAAAAACCGAAAAAATAAAGAACGGACTCGATACCGGCGTATCGGGCCCGGGAGGGAAAAGGATCCGGCATCGAACCGAGAAAAGAATATTAAATAAAATCAACTTTTTCAGCGGCGATCACAAACAACGTCTGTAGGGCTCCATGGAAAAAAGAAGACTGAGCAAGATGGCACCCTTGGGCGGGAAGGGGACCGCGCATGCGCGCTGCAATTCCCAAAGGCTTTCTTTGAAAGCTGGGGAAATTACTCCGCGAGGGCTCCGTCGGCGCCGACGTCACCCATATGTGAGGACTGACTTCCTGCTTGGTCCTGGAGAATATTTATGCCACGGAGGTATTTAAACATCTCAATCATATCACCTCTATCCCGCCTTTCCTCTAAGGTGTACATATTAAGATCCTTCAGTCTGTCCTCATATGCTTTATAATGAAGACCACTAATCATTTTAGTAGCCACCCTCTGCACCGACTCCATCATGTTCACATCCTTTTGAAGGTGCGGTCTCCAGAATTGCACACTATACTCCAAATGAGGTTGCACCAAAGACTTATAGAGAGGCATTATCACCTCCTTTTTTCTGCTAGCCATTCCTCTCCGTATGCACCCAAGCATCCTTCTAGCTTTTGCCGTCGCCTTTTTTACCTGTTTAGCTACTTTAAGATCATCAGACACAACCACGCCTAGGTCCCGCTCTTCTTTAGTGGACAAAAGTACTTCACCCCCTATACTATATTGCTCCCTTGGATTGCTGCAGCCCAAATGCATGACCTTACATTTTTTAACATTAACTCCCAGCTGCCAAATTCTAGACCATTCTTCAAGCTTAGCTAGATCCCTCCTCATGTTATCTACACCTTCCTGGGTGTCTACTCTATTGTAGATTTTGGTAACATCCGCAAAGAGGCAAACCTTACCCGACAGCCCTTCTGCTATTTCACTAACGAAGATGTTAAAAAGAATCGGACCAAGGTCAGATCCCTGGGGCACACCACTGGTAACATCCTTCTCCTCAGAGTGAGCTCCATTTAAATGTACTCTTTGTCGCCTCCCACACAACCAATTTCTAACCCAAGCAGTAACTTTAGGGTCCATCCCTAGGTTGCTCAGTTAGTTTATAAGTCACCTGTGAGGAACAGTATCAAAGGCTTTACTGAAATCTAAATACACCACATCTAGAGCTCTCCCTCGGTCCAACTCCCTGGTCACCCAGTCAAAGAAATCAATCAGATTTGTCTGACAAGACCTGCCTCTGGTGAATCCATGCTGCCTCGGATCCTGTAATCCGCTGGACTCCAGAAACCTCACCATTTTCTCTTTCAGCAGCGTTTCCAATAATTTACTCACCACCGAAGTTAAACTAACCAGCCTGTAGTTTTCAACCACATCCTTACTTCTGCTTTTGTGTAAAGGCACCACATGAGCCTCTCTCCAGTTCTTTGGCACCACTCCCGACTCCAACGAGGCATTGAAAAGGTCAGTCAGTGGAGTTGCTAGAAAGTCCCCAAGTTCCCTCAGTAATCTAGGGTGTATCCCATTCGGTCCCATTGCTTTGTCTACTTTAAGTTGAGCTAGTTTCTCATGAACACAGTCTTCTGAAAATTGTTCAAGATGTCCCTCGCTTCTGTTCCTATTTGTGGGTGTTTTCTGAGGTCCTGCTTCTGGTTCTTCATCTGTGAACACAGAACAAAAATATTTGTTAAGTAATTCCGCTTTATCCTTATCAGCTTCTACATATTCCTCCCCTGCACCCTTGAGTCTGATAATACCACTTTTGCCCTTCCTCTTCTCACTAATATATCTGAAAAATGTCTTATCCCCCATTTTATTGCATTGGCTATTTCCTCCTCCTTTTGAATCTTTGCCTTCTTGACTACTTTGCTAGCTTCTCTAAGTTTTTCCAAATATAGATACCTGTCTTCCTCTCTCTGTGATCTCTTGTATTTCATGAAGGCCTCCCTCTTTTTCTTTACTTTTTCAGCTACTTCTTTCGAAAACCTTAGCGGTCTCCTTTTCCTTTTACCTTTATTTACCATTTTAACAAAAGGTTGGTTGCCCTTAAAATATCCCCTTTCAGTTTTGCCCACTGTTTTTCTACATCCCCCAGCTCTTCCCATCCCACTAACGACTCCCTGAGGTATTGGCCCATCTTCGCAAAGTTAGTCTTCCTAAAGTCTAAGATCCTCACCTTTGAATGGATTCTAACAGCCCTAGTCCTAATACTGAACCACACAATTTGGTGATCACTGGATGCAAAATGATCTCCCACTACAACATCAGAAACACTTTCACCATTGGTAAGCACCAAGTCCAGTATGGCCCCTTCTCGTGTGGGGTCTGTTACCAATTGCCTGAATAGTTCTCCCTGTAGAGAATCCAGGATCTCCTTACTTCTAGATGGACCTAGGTGGTGGAAGACCTAGTCCTTAGTGGAACACAAGATCTGGTGCAAGAGATAATGGTGTTGGGGCCACTTGGCAATAGTGATCATAGCATGATCACGCTTGATTTCATAAATGGAGGAAGGACAGAAAGAAAATCCACAGTACTGCGTTTTAACTTTCAAAAGGGAGACTATGATAAAATGAGGAAAATAGTTAAGAAAAAACTAAAAGGAGCAGCTGCAAAGGTCAAAGATTTACATCAAGCATTGTCATTGTTTAAAAAGACTATCTTGGAAGCCCAGACCAGCTGTATTCCAAGCTTTAAGAAAGATAGAAGGAAGTCCAAAAAACTGCCAGCATGGTTTACAGGTGAGGTCAGGTAGGCAAGAAAGCATCTTTCAGGAAATGTAAAAAGGAGCCAAATGACAAAAACTGGAAACAACATAAGCACTGGTAAGTAAGATGCAAGGCATTGATAAGACAGCAAAGAAAGAATTTGAGAAAAAGCTTGCTGTGGAAGCAAAAACGCATAATAAAGACTTTTTCAAGTACATTCATAGCAAGAGAGAGAGTCAGTTGGACCATTAGATGATAGAGGAATAAAAGGGGCACTAAGAAGGGACAAGGCAGAGAGACTGATAGAATTCTTTGTTTTGATCTTTATTGAAGAAGATGTAGGGAAGTTACCCATGCCTGAAATGTTATTTAAAGGTGATGCATCAGAATAATTGAAAGATATATCGATACACTGGGAAGATGTATTACAACTATTTGATAAACTGAAGAGTAGTAAATCACCTGGTATAGTCCCGAGTGGGTTGAAAGAACTGAAATATGAGATTGCAGACCTACTATTTATAATCTGTGAAATATTAAAATCATCTGTAGTACTGGAAGATTGCAGAATGGCCAATGTAATGCCAAATTTTAAAAAGGGTTCCAGGGGTGATATCGGAAACTACAGGCCGGTGAGCCTAACATCAGTACCAAGCAGTATGGTAGAAATCATTATAAAGAACAAAATTACTGAACATATAGATAGTCATGGTTTAATGGGAGAAAGCCAACATGGCTTTAGTCAAAGAAGGTCTTGTCTTACTAATCTGTTATATTTTTTTGAAGGTGTCAATAAACAGGTAGACCAAGGTAATCCGGTCGATATAGTGTATCTGGATTTTCAGAAAATCTTTGACAAGGTCCCTCATGAGGGAGAAGTTAAAAAGTCATGGGATAGGAGGCAGTGTACTACTGTGGATCAGGAACTAGTTAAAAGTTAGAAAGCAGAGGTTAGGGCTGAATGGCCAATTTTTCCAATGGAGAAAGGTGAATAGTGGAGTACCCCAGGGATCTGCGCTGGGTCCACTGCTTTTTAACATATTCGTAAATAAACTGGAAATGGGAATGAGTGAGGAAGTCAAATTTCCAGATGACACAAAATTATTCAAAGTTGTTAAAAGCCAAGAGGATTGTGAAAAATTGCAGGAGGACCTTAAAAAACTGGAAGAATGAACGTTCAAATGGTTGATGAAATTTAATGTAGACAAATGCAAACTTATGCGCCTAGGAAAGAACAACCCAAACTATGGTTACAAGATGCAAGGTTCGACATTAGAAACCACCACCCAGGAAAAAGATTTAGGCATCATCGTGAATAAAGTGTAGTTACTCGCCTGTAACAGGTGTTCTCCAGGGACAGCAGGAATCAGTCCTCACATATGGGTGACATCGGCACTGACGGAGGCCTTGTGGAAGCATCCCCCCAACTTTCAAAGAAAGCCTTTGGGAGATGCTACCACGCATGTGTGGTCCCCTTCCCACCCAAGGATGCCATCTTGCTCAGTCAGATGACATAGCTAAAAGACGGAAAAATAAAAGATGGTAAAGGAGCAACTCCAAGGGGAGGAGGGAGGGTTGTGAGGACTGATTCCTGCTGTCCCCGGAAAACACCTATTACAGGTGAGTAACTACGCTTTCTCTGGGAACAAGCAGGAAGTCAGTCCTTACATATGGGACTCCCCAGTTACAGGCTATCGAAAGCCCATAGCAAAAAGAGGGCTCCCTGATGGGGAGCCACAAGCAGCAACAATTGAGTCTATGCCCACAGACCACAGTAGGACCCCTGTGTCCAATGAAACCAGCACTCCAGTAGCCTAAACACAGAAGGGTCGGAGGGTAGGAGTTGCCTAAACCCCGAAAAGGTTACGGAGCACAGCCTGGCCAGAGGCACTGTCCTGCCGGGACTCTCTTTCCTGGCAGTAATGGGTTGCAAAGGTATGGACTGAAGACTAGGTGGTGGCCCAGCAGATGTCCACCACTGGGACAGAGTGCAAGTTTGCCACCGAGGCCATCATGACCCTGACAAGATGCACCATGACACAGCCTTCCAGCAGGAGCCTCGAATGCTCATAAGTGAGTGCAATACAGTCCGCCACCCAGGTGGATAACGCATGTTTGGTCACCGCCTCCCCAAGCCTACTGGGGTCATAGGAGGTGAAAAGCTGAAAAGCTTTGCGGTGTCCCTGAGAGCGTTGGATATAGAAGGACAAGGCCCGCTAACAATAGAAGGACAAAGCCCGCTAACAGTCCAGGGTGTGAAGGACTTTCTCCGCCCGACTGGAGTGAGTCTTGGAAAGAAAGTAGGGAGCACCACTTCCTGATTGAGATGGACACTACCTTCGGCAGGAATATGGGGTGCGTGCACAGCACCACTCTGTTCTTGTAGAATCTGGTATAGGACGCCTCTGCCACAAGGGCCTGAAGCTCGCTAACCCTGCAAGCGGAAGTAAGCGCAACCAGGAAAGCTACCTTCCAAGAGAGGTAGCGAAGGTAGCAGGTAGCCAGAGGCTCGAAGGATGGGCACGTGAGCTGCCCCAACACTAGATTGAAATCCCATTCGGTTGCCGGAGGGCGAACCAGGGTCTTCGATAAGATCAGGCCTCGAAGAAAAAGGGTCACCAACAGTTGGGCTGAGAAGGGCCTACCATCCACCAGATGGTGGTGCGCCACCAGGGCACTAAGGTGCACTCAGACGGAGTTAGACTTGAGCCCGCACTGAGAGAGGTGGAGAAGGTACTGTAATACCAGAGCCACCGGGAAGGAAAAGGGATCAGCACCAAACAGAGAACTTGCACCATTTGAGGGCGTAAGCCTTCCTAGTAGAGGCCTTGCGAGAGGCTAGCAGAATGTCCTCCACCTCAACTGGAAGGTTGAAAGGGGCCAGAGTCATCCTCTCAGCAGTCACGCTTTCAGCAACAGGGACCCCAGGTTGGGAGACAGGAGAGAGTCCCCCTCATGAGATAGGAGTCCCGTGGCGGTCTCCAAGGGGATGGGGGCCTCTACTGTCAACTGTAGAAGCAGGGAACCACAGTTGCCTGAGACACCAAGGGGCTATCAGGATGAGCGAGGCCCTGTCGTGGAGGGTCCTGAACAAGGTCTTGGCGATCAGCAGCGTCGGAGGGAAGGCGTACACGAGGCCTCCTGACCATGAGACCAGGAAAGTGTCCACTGGTACCCTGCAGGGGTGGGCCTGCCAGGAGCAGAAGCAGGGCAACTGAAAGTTGTCCAGGCTGGCGAACAGGTCCATCACAGGTTCCTCCCAGCACCATAAAAGCCGACTGGCTATCCTGGGGTCCAGCTGCCACTCGTGCGGCTGGAGAACTCTGCTGAGTCTGTCGGTCAGTAGGTTGTCCTGGCCTGGCAGGTACACTGCCCACAGGAGGATATCCTGTTGGATTCCATATGAGCAGAGGACCAATGCCTCCTGACAGAGGGCACAAGAACCCGTGCCCCCCTGTTTGTTCACGTAGAACATCGCCACCTGGTTGTCCGTCTGGACTAGCACTGGCTGGTGATGCAGGTGGTGACAGAAGACCCTCAGGGCAAGGTATATGGCTCGGAGCTACAGGAGGTTGATCTACTGGGTGCTCTCATTTGGTGACCAGTTGCCCTGAGTGTGGAGATCTCTGCAGTGTGCTCCCCAGCCAAGCAGGGAGGCATCTATGGTGAAGACCCTCAAGAGGCTTGGGGCCTGAAAAGGCATGCCCATCTCGAGATGCTGGGGTGACTGCCACCAGACCAGGGAGTCCCACAATTGGCAGGTCACTGAGACTTTGTCACGGAAGTGGCCCTTGGCCTGAGACCACTGATCCCAGAGACACCACTGTGCCGTCTTCATGTGGAGGCAAGCGACTGGGGTGACATGGACCGTGGAGGCCATGTGCCTGAGGAAGCGTAGGAAAAACCGGGTGGTCACTGAGGGACAGTATTGTACGTCTCGAGCTAGAGACCTGAGGCGATCGGCTCGGTCTCTGGGCAAGAAAGCTTTCAACTGGAGAGTGTCGATCTTTGCCTCAATGAACTCCAGACTGTGTTGGGAGAAGGTGAGACTTGGGGTACTTTATGACAAAGCCCAAGTATTGTAGAACTTGGATGGTACGTGTGGTGGCCTGCTTCACCTCTGAGGCTGTGCCACCCTTTATGAGCCAGTCGTCCAGGTAGGGAAAGACGAAGATCCCCTGTAGCTAAAGAAAGGCAACCACGACTGCTAGGCATTTCATGAAGACTCTTGGGGCAGAGGCTAGGCCTAAGGAGAGAACCCTGTACTGAAAATGCCTGCCCCCTACCATGAACCACAGGTACTGCCTGTGGTTGGGGTGGATGAGGATGTGGGTATAAGCATCCTTAAGATCTAAGGAGCATTGCCAGTCTCCCTTCTGGAGGTATGGCAGCAATGTTCCAAGGGAGAGCATCTTGAACTTCTCCCTCACCAGGAATTTGTTGAGGCTGCGCAGGTTGAGGATGGGCCTTAGGCCCCCTGTCCTCTTTGGCACAAGGAAGTACTGGAAGTAGAGCCCCTTGCCCTGGAGATGGTGGGGGTTCCACTGCTTTGTCCTCAAGAAGACCTACCAACTCCTTCAGAAGAAGGTCCCGATGGAGGGGAGACCTGAGGGGCTCTCCCGGGAAATAAGGGGGAGGTGTCTGAGTCAGATGGAGGAGGTAACCCTCCCTGGCTACTCCTAGTGCCCAGGAATTGGTGGTGATGGTCACCCACCTCTTGGCATAGAGGGCCAGACATCCCCCTGTGGGCTGCTGATCTCCTTGGGGTAGAGAGGCTATGTTCAAGGAGTCAAAAACTCCCCCCTAGCTGGGCTGAAGCCGGTGCCTGGGGTTTTGGAGCTTTCTGCTTACGTGGACCATGCCCTTGTCCCTTACCCTGCTGACCCTTTTGGGGAGCTAGGGAGGCCTGATAAGGTGGGTAGTTTCTGTAAGCAGCCCCCTTCCTTGGGTAGAAGGGCTTTTTACACAAGCCCTTCTGTCGGGGAGGGGCAGTGGTCTTTTTAGAGAGTCTGGTCCTCGTCATGAACTCAGTCTTCAGCTCGGTACCCTTGTCAGTCATGAGTTTGCCAAAGAGGCTCTCTCCTTGGCAGGGGACATCAACCAATTTGTCCGGAACCCAGTGCTTGAGGTTGGATGACTGTAGCCAAGCTTGGCGGCATGCACCGATGCCAGCTGCCGCTACTCGAGCCACCGACTCAAACCTGTCATAGGCCGCTCAAGACATGACTCTGAAGCATTCACGGACTGGTTTGGCCAGGTTCTTGAACTGCTGCAAAGGTTCCTCGGAGAGACCAGCCGAGAACCCGGCAAGTTCCTTCCCCAGGTCTCTCAGGTACATGCCCAGTATAGCTGGTAGGCTTGGATGCGGCTGATGAGCATCGAGTCCTGGTAGCACTTTCTGCTGAGGGCGTCCAGGGTGCGGGCCTCCCTGCTGGGGGGCACCGAGGAGACTTCTGGCTTTTCAGCCGACGCATGGCGACTCCACCACCATGGAGTTATGCAGCAGTTGTGACTTCTGGAAGCCAGGGCTCCAGCAGACTCGATACATCAAGTCAAGCCATTTGCTCACCACCGGCACTGAAGCCAGTGTCTCCCACATTTGGAACATCAGCCGTTCCAGGATGGAAGGAATGGGCACCGTGAGCGATTACCGAGGAGGGGCCTCGTACTGGAGGATTTCCAGCTCATCCACCCGAGGGTCCTCCTCCGACTCTGTCAGGAATGCCAGGGCCTTGGACATGTCCTTGACAAAATCAAGGAAGCCCATATCCTTGGGCAGAGACCGCCGTCGAGGCTCCGAGATGGGAGAGTCAGATGTGACATCACGGTGGCGACAGGTATCAGGGGACTCCTCATCCTCCATCTCCCACTCGGAGTAGTCCGTGGAGGACCCATAGGAGGGCTATTCATGGGTCCCGGGGCTCCTGATGCCATACGGCTGGTGCCCGGCAGACTTGCTGGGGATGACTGTGGTTCCGTTGAGCAGGACTCGGATCACGACCTCGGCCAAGGATTGACTCGAGGCCGAAGGACCTCGAGGATCGGCTCGGCCTCCGGGGACTTCTTGGATGTCGAGGGCCCGGTGGTCGGGGCAGATGAGCCAGTCATGCCAGACAACAGCACCCACTGCTGGTCTATGAAGGCAGACAAACTGTGCTCCAGGGCCGCCATTCTGGACTCCAGACCAGAAGACTCTGCAGCCTTCGGCATGGGCACCGAGAGACTCGGGCCCGACACTGGATCCCCCAAGGGGGAATCCTTGATGAGGATGGTGTCTGGGGACCGAGGCCGGTCCGCCGTCAGATCCTTCCGGGGAACCTTCGCAGGCGGCTCCTTCTCAATGCCTTGGACAGTCATCTCGGACTGCGGGACCGAGCCCGGGGGCCTCCCCAGAGGTTGGAGTCATCCAGGGATACTGCCTTCGAAGGCTTCTTCCTCTTCCTGGGTTCCCTTGAGGGAGACCCCCTTTCTGAGGACTTACTATGAGGCTTGGGTACGGAGGGTTCCACCCGAGATGTCGGGGCCTCAGACGAGGCCCTGGCCTTTGGAGGCACTGGGGACTCGGGGAAAAACTTATCATGCTGCTGCTGGTGGCTCTTGAGGGCCTTACTGGACATCTTCTTGCAGAGACCGCAGGCTGCCAGGTTGTGATCTGGCCCCAGGCAGCAGAGACAGCAGTAGTGTGTGTTGGTCAAGGATATAATTTAAGAGCACCGATCACACTTCTTAAAGCCACTGGTAGCAATGGGGGGAAAAAAATACCCCTGCGAGGTCAAAGACTCTCCAGGCTGCTAGTGGGAGAAAAAAGGCACAAAGACGCCAGGAAAAGAAAGAATGAAAACTACAAAAATGGGCCGACTCGACGCCGAGGCAATGAGGTCAACGGGCGGGAAGAGTACTGGTGCGATACTGGAGGTGAGTATGAAACTCAGAGAAGAAAAAAATCAACTTTTTCCAGGGACAAGCCAGGTGAATATCTGAAGGGCTCCGCAGAAAAAAGGGGACTGAGCAAGATGGCACCCTTGGGCGGGAAGGGGATCACGTATGCGTAGTAGCATCTCCCAAAGGCTTTCTTTGAAAGCTGGGGGGATGCTTCCACGAGGGCTCCATCGGTGCCGATGTCACCCATATGTGAGGACTGACTTCCTGCTTGTTCCTGGAGAACATGTTGAAACTCTCTGCCCAGTGTGCAGCAGCAGCCAAGAAGACAAATAGAACACTAGGAATCATAAGAAAAGGAATGGAGAATAACATAAAGGATATTATAATGTTTCTGTATCCTTCCATGGTGCAACCGCACCTTGAATATTGTGTGCAATTCTGGTCGCCGTATCCTAAAAAGTATATAGCAGAATTAGAAAAGGTACAGAGAAAAGCCACAAAATGGTAAAAGGGATGGAAGGATACTCCTATGAGGAGAGGCATTAAAGGTTAGGGCTGTTCAACCTGGAAAAGAGATATAATAGAGGTCTATAAGTTAATGAATGGAGTGGAATGGGTAAACGTAGATCAATTCTTTACACCATCAAAAAGCAGAAAGAGTAGGAGACATGCAATGAAGTTATAGTATAACCCATTTAGGACTAATAAGAGTAAATATTCTTTCACTCAACGTGTAATCAAATTCTGGAATTTGTTACCGGAGGATATAGTAAAAGTTGTTAGTGTAGCTGGGTTTAAAAAAGATTTGGACAAGTTCCTGAAGAAAAGGTCCATGGACCATTATTAAAGAGGACCCGGGTAATCCACTCCTTGCCCCAATACAAGCATTGTGAAACCTGTATGTCTTTTTGGGAAACTGCTAGGTACTTGTGACCTGGATTGGCCACTGCTGGAAACAGGATACTGGGTTTGATGGACCTTGGTCTGACTCAGTATGGCATTTCTTATATTCTTATGTTTTTAATGTTAGAGTCGTTCTATGGAACCCTGTGCTAGAGCTTTAAGCACTGGGCTCTAGCGCAGGGTTTCTGCATCAGCCTCTCTGTTCTTTTCACCTTGCTGCAAGGTATGCTTGAAACAGAATACCTTAGTCGGGATGTCAGACTCCATCTCTGGTCCTATTCAAATCCAGGATAAAAACTCATCTCTTAGAGGCTACTTTTGGATCCTGACTGCCTTTTTCTCCTGTCTACACTCCTGTGTATTTTAATAATTTCTCTTAATAATTCCCCAGTCCCCTGTTGTTTTGTTTGTCTATCTTAGCTCTCTTGAGCAGGGACTGTCTTTTTATGTGTATGTGTATAGTGCTGTATATGCCCACTAGCGCTATATAATTGATAAGACATATTAGTAGTAAGAGGAAGAGTCCTATGGATCAGTTTTTGGGACTTGTTTCTATATAAGCTTCCAGTTCATCTTAAGAAAGGAATCCAAGCACTCATCATATGCCAGTGACACAAGGAAATGTTCCCTCTAATTTTCTGTAGGATGTGTGCGCATAAAATATCAGCTGTGCAGCTTTTGAAGGAAGATTAAATTTTTGTGCGCCACATAACGACACTCGGAGTTATATACTTTAAAATTTGACTAAACATCAGAATACAGTATGTACACCACATTGATTGCACTAGAAAGCATTGTAGAACTTGTGAAAACCGTAAATACATAACAACTTTTAAATTTTAAGACGTCTGTGTTGTTTTCTATCAGAACCAGAACCGTAATTTTTGTGCGCTCGGTTGTAAAGTATGTGCGCTCGCTCGGCGAGGTGTGTGCGCGCGCACACACGCACAGCTTAGAGGGAACAGGGCACAAGATCTATGTGTGATTTCAGCACAGCACTGGGGATCTGTGTCTGCCTTACATACAGATTCAGGTACACTGGTTAAAGGTGCTAAATATCCAAAGAGAGGGGTTCCCAATCACAGAAACCAAAGAAAAAGCAATATAGGTACAATAGTGGTGAAGAGTGGTATATTTTTTCAGTATGATCTAAGAGTAATTTAAGGGAGAAGAAATAACAATCTACATGCAACTACATTGCTGACTAAGGAGGATAAACTTACTACCTCTAATATAGTTTTTGTTCATTGTTGCTGCCAATTGTTATTGCTGTTTAACAGTGACCCTACAGTTTAAGTAAACTGCTAATTCAGAATACAAACTCTGGACTGGGCTAATTTATTTGTGAAGGGAAAAGGAGTGAGAGTGTCAAGTTCCAAGGGCTTCCCAGTGTATGTCAGTCCCCCATAATAAAGATCCCTGATTAAACCTCAGAGTAATGAGTGAAAGAGTATAAAAAGCTCTGGGGCTTCATGTCTGCCAAGGAGTTCCTGAGGTAGCTACTAGGACCACACAGAAAGGTGATTATATACACATGGAAAAAATCAATGGGGAAATTTGGCAACTTTCACATGTAGGTACTGACACTTACATGTGGAGTATGGTCTTTCGTTAGTTCCACGTGTAAGTGCTGGCACTTACATATTTATGTCAGTCATTTTACAAACCTACACGTATAAATGCCACCAAGTAATTACAGATGCCACTATCTTTATCTAATTTCAATTTGGAGGGGAAAATAACCAATGGGAGATTAAGAAGAAGAATGCCATTAATCCCTCCTATAAAGCTCTGTCCCAAAAAAGAGGACTTTTTAAAAACTTAAAAGTGAGTGACTCTCTGATCTTCCAGCTGGAGTGTGCCATGTGTGCAATTCTACCACCTCTGGGGGTAGGGGTGGGTCAGGCATGCATGCACTATGCAGACCAGTGTGGTGGACAGCAAGGGATAAGGGTATAGTGGATGCGGATGCCAATGCAAATGATCCAGGTGGCATCACGACTCATAGCGCATTTTCTGTATTCTAGGAGAGCGCTATTGAACTGGTTGCTGCGAGAATCATGAACTATAGAGATCGCAGACCCCTGTCAATGCCTCTTCATCCATGGTGCCTAGTACGTGTTCCTCCAACTCGTTAAGGGCGGCTGCCTTCCCATCTGGACCATGTTCTGTTGCCTTTACCTTGTGCATCATCACACTCCACTTCCTCTTTACGTCCTCCATGTCATAGTTATGGTGGTAGATGGCATTCAGTTTAGTACATATGGGATGTCAGAGAAGCTCTTTCTGATGCATGTTGTAGTTACTACTAGTATTGCCAAAGAGAATGTGGTGTTTCTTGAGGATCACTCTAAGCAGCAGCTCCACCTCTCCACGACAGAACCTTTCCTTTCTGGAGGAAGTCCTGGCTTTGCGTGCTATGATAAAAGAATAGTCGCATTTTCCTCTGGATCGCATTTCAAAATTGACCATTTGCATGTACACCAATGTCTTTATTTATGTCTGGATTGGCTGCGTCTGCACATTCTGAAGATGTACGTCCCCATGTCCAAAATGGAACATTTGTGTAGATGTGCACAACAGATGAATGTCCACAGGCCCGCTTCCAAAATCTGCTACCTGGACATCCAAGGTACAGCTGCAATGTGTTTTAGGGCCTCTGTATTGCGGCAAATCCTGTAGCACCTGCAGACAGAAGTGGTGCTATTAGTGCTTCTCTGCCTTATTCACTTGGCATCTGGCCTCCCACACACTGGACCCATATGTCTTTCCTACGCCAGCATTTCGCTACCAGGATGGCTCCGCGCTACATTCTGTTCTGGGCAGTTTCCAAAAGGAAAGGGTTCAATATTCAAAGCATTTTAGCCAGTTAGCAGACCTGCTAACTAGCTAAACAATGACGAGCTTGATACTACATAGGAACATAAGAAATGCCTTATTGAGTCAGACCAAGGTCCATCAAGCCCAGTATCCTGTTTCCAAGTGGCCAATCCAGGTCACAAGTACCTGGCAGGTTCCCAAAGTCACACAGATTCCACAATGCATGTCCCGGGGCAAACAGTGGATTTCCTGGGTCTTCTTTAATAATGGTTTATGGACCTTTCCTCCAGGAACTTGTCCAAACCTTTTTTACACCTAGTTACACTAACAGCTTTTACTACTAAATTCTCTGGTAACGAATTCTAGAGTTTGATTATGTCTTGAGTAAAAATATATTTTCTCTTAGTAGTCTTAAATGGGTTGCATTGTAGCTTCATTGTGTGTCTTCTAGTCTTTCTACTTTTTGATGGCATAAATAACCAATCTATGTTTACCCATTCTACTCCATTCATTAATTCATAAACCTCTATCATATCCCCCCTCAGCCATCTCTTTTCCAAATTGACGAGCCCCAACCTTTTAAGCCTCTCTTCATAGGGGTATCCTTCCAGTCCCTTTACCATTTTTGTCGCTCTTCTTTGTACCTTTTCTATTTCAACTATATCATTTTTAAGATATGGCAACCAGAATTGCCAATATCCATGGTGCAGTTGCACCATGGAATGATACAGAGGCAGTATAATATCCTTTGTTTTATTCTGCATTTCTTTCATTATGATTCCTAGCATTCTATTTGCTTTCTTGGCCACCGCTGCACACTGGGTGGAGGGTTTCAATGTATTATCCACGATGACGACCAAATCTTTTTTCTGTGCATTGATTTTTAAGGTGGTACCCTGCATCGTGTAACCATAGTTTGGATTGTTCTTTCCTAGGTGCATAACTTTGCACTTGTTCACATTAAATTTCATCTGCCATTTGGACATCCAGTCTTCCAATTTTTCACAGTCCTCTTGCAATTTTTCACAATCCTCTTGCATTTTAACAACTTTGAATAATTTTGTGTCATCTGCGAATTTGATCACATCATTTGTTATTTTTATATCCAGGTCATTTATGAATAAGTTAAAAAGCAGCGTGCACAGCACAGATCCCTTGGGTTCTTCACTATTCACCTTTCTCCATTGAGAAAATAGCGTAGTTACTCACCTGTAACAGGTGTTCTCCAGGAGCAGCAGGAATCAGTCCTCACATATGGGTGACGTCGGCGCCGACGGAGCCCTCGCGGAGCAATTTTCCCCAGCTTTCAAAGAAAGCCTTTGGGAATTGCAGCGCGCATGCGCGGTCGCCTTCCCGCCCAAGGGTGCCATCTTAGCCAGTCTGATGACATAGCTAAAAGACAGCATAAAAATTTGCAAAAAAACTTAAGCAGATGATTGCAACTCCACGGGGAGGAGGGAGGGTTGTGAGGACTGATTCCTGCTGCTCCTGGAGAACACCTGTTACAGGTGAGTAACTACGCTTTCTCCAGGACCAAGCAGGAAGTCAGTCCTCACATATGGGACTCCCAAGCTTAAGGCTACCGGAGACCCTAAGCACAAAATGAGCTCCCTCTAGCTCAACGGCACAGAAGGAAGGAATCTTCACTGAATTATCACCCACCGGTAGCCCCCATCCGGGATGGAGGGTAGGAGTTGCTCAAACCTCGAAGAGATTTCGGAGGACTGCCTGTCCGAAAGCACTGTCCCTACGGGACTCCCTCTCGAGACAGTAATGGACCGCAAAAGTCTGGCTCGAAGACCAAGTAGCGGCCCGGCAGATGTCTGCCAGCAGAACAGAGCGGAGGTAAGCCACTGATGCAGCCTTCGCCCGAACACAATGAGCCGTGACTCGACTTTCTAATGAGAGTCCGGCTGCCCCATAAGCCCAAGCGATACAGTCCGCAACCCAGATGGACAGAGTACGCTTGGAGACCGGGAGCCCCAATTTATTGGGGTCAAAAGACACAAAAAGCTGAGCAGCTTTACGGTGCTCCCGCGTACGGTCAAGGTAGAAGTTCAATGCCCTTCTACAGTCCAGGGTATGCAGGACTCGTTCAGCTCGGCTGGAGTGAGGCCTGGGAAAGAAGGTTGGAAGTACCACCTCCTGATTGATGTGAAAAGGGGAAACCACTTTTGGAAGAAACTTTGGGTGAGTCCGCAGGACTACCCTATTTTTGTAGAACCGAGTGAAGGGAGGATCAGACACGAGGGCCTGCAATTCACTTACGCGTCTAGCGGAAGTGAGGGCTATCAGGAATAAGGTTTTCCACGAAAGAAAACGCAGAGAACAGGTAGCCATCGGTTCAAAAGGCGGACAGGTGATCCGCTGTAAAACCACATTCAGATCCCAGTCAGGTGCTGGCGGGCGCAGAGGTGGTTTAAGCAGAAGGAGACCTCGGAGAAACCGTGCTACGAGAGGGTCGCTGGAGAGAGGTCTGCCGTCCACTGGCACATGGTGTGCGGAAAGCGCACTGAGGTGGACTTTGACGGAGTTGGACTTAAGTCCGAGATTAGAGAGGTAGAGCAGGTACTGCAAGATCACCGACACCGAGCAGGAGAAGGGATCCTGAGACTGCTGCACACACCAAACGGAAAAACGACGCCATTTTAGGGCGTAGCATTTGCGGGTAGAAGGTCGTCGAGAAGCTAGGACGACCTCTTCCACCTCTGCCGGCAGGAGAAGGGGAGCAAGGACTACCCTCTCAGCCGCCAGGCCATTAGGCTGAGAGATCTGAGGTTGGGGTGTAGCAGAGACCCCTGATCCTGTGTTAGGAGATCCGGTTGACACCCCAGAGGGAACGGATCCTCTGTCGCCAATTGTAACAGGAGTGGGAACCACGGCTGTCTGGGCCAGCGAGGAGCCACCAGGATCATGGACGCTTTGTCCCGTAGCACCTTGAACAGAGTTCGGGAGACTAGCGGGATGGGAGGAAAGGCATAGAGAAGGCTTTCCGACCATGAGAGCAGAAAAGCATCCGCCGCCACTCGAAGGGGATGTGGCTGACGAGAGCAGAAGCGCGGAAGTTGCCGGTTGAGAGGACTGGCAAAGAGATCCATCGTGGGGAGGCCCCACTTTAAAAAGAGCTTCTGAACTACCAAGGGATCCAGGCGCCACTCGTGCAGCTGGAGGATCCTGCTGAGTTTGTCCGCCAGGCAATTTTCTTGGCCTGGGAGATAAACTGCCTTGAGGAGAATGCCGTGATTGACGGCCCAAGAGCAGAGCTTCTGAGCTTCTCGGCAGAGAAGGTAAGAGCCCGTGCCCCCCTGCTTGTTCACATAGAACATGGCCACTTGATTGTCCGTCTGGACAAGGACGGACTGGTGAGAAGTTAGGTGGGAGAAAGTCTTGAGCGCCAGACGAATTGCTCTGAGCTCCAGGAAGTTGATCTGCTGAGCAGACTCCCACGCGGTCCAGAGACCCTGAGTACATGCCCTTGGCAATGTGCTCCCCAACCCAGGAGGGACGCATCTGTCGTCAGCACTCGAGCCGGCTGAGGTGACTGAAAAGGCATGCCGAGTAACAGGTTCGGTCGATGAAGCCACCACTGGAGAGAAGAGGCCAGCGGCTCGGAGATGCGCACTAAGGTGGCTAGGCTGCCGGTGGCTTGCTGCCACTGCTTGCGAAGGCACCATTGAGCAGGCCGCATATTCAGGCGGGCATTGGGGGTCACATGGACGGTGGAAGCCATATGGCCGAGCAGTCTCAGGAAGCGCCTGGCGGAGACCAGGGACTGGCTGCGAAAACGGCCGGCTAGGTCCATGAGCCGTTGAGCCCTGTCGAGAGGTAGAAAAGCTCGCGCCTGAGGAGTGTGCAGTCTGGCGCCGATGAACTCGAGATCCTGTGAGGGGAGCAAAGTGGACTTTGCGACGTTTATGACAAAGCCCAAGTACTGCAGAAGAGTCACCGTGCGGTGTGTGTGGCGCTGGTGACCTCCGGAGCGGACGCTGCTCTGATGAGCCAGTCGTCGAGGTACGGAAAGACATAGAGGCCGTGAAGCCGGAGATGGGCCGCCACCACCGCGAGGCATTTTGTGAAGACTCGCGGTGCGGAGGATAGGCCAAAGGGCAGTACTCTGTACTGGTAGTGATTTCCGGCCCCACAAACCTTAGGTATTGGCGGTGGCTTGGGTGGATGAGGATGTGCGTGTAGGCATCCTTTAGATCCAAGGAGCATAGCCAATCTCCCTGCTGGAGGTAGGGCAGAAGGATTCCAAGGGTAAGCATCTTGAACTTTTCCCGCACAAGGAACTTGTTGAGGTTGCGCAAGTCCAGGATGGGTCTGAGGCCTCCTGTCCTTTTTGGTATTAGGAAATACCTGGAATAAAAGCCTTGACCTCTCAGGTGGTGGGGCACCGGTTCCACAGCCTGTTCCTGGAGGAGACTTGCTAACTCCTGAAGGAGTAAGTCCCTGTGCAGAGGGAGTCGTGGAGGTTCTCCCGGAAAATAAGAGGGAGGGACCTGATGGAAGTGGAGAAGATATCCTTCTCGCACGACTTGAAGCACCCAGGCATCGGAAGTGATGTTGGACCACCTGTGGGCGAAGTGAACCAGCCGCCCTCCGGTGCTGGGAGGGACCAGCTGAGGGGGAGAGGCTATGCTGAGGAAGTCAAAAACCCCCACCCTGATGAGCAGGGGCTGGTGGTGCAGGCTTGGGGGCTTGCTGCCTACGGGACCCGTTACCCCGTCCCTTGGCCTGCTGACCCTGTTGGGGAGCTGGAGGGGCCTGATATTGGGGGTAGTGTTTGTAGGCAGCCGCCTTTCTCGGGTAAAAGGACTTTTTTCCCGAGCCCTTCTTTTTCTGGGAAGGGGCGGAGGTCTTCCTAGAAAGTCTGGTCCTGGTGAGAGTCTCCGTCTCGATTTGTGCAGCCTTTTCAGCCATGGGCTTGCCAAAGAGGTTTTCACCTCTGCAGGGGACATCGACCAACTTGTCCTGCACCCAAGGCTCAAGGTCAGACGACTGAAGCCAAGCCTGTCGGCGGGCACCGATGCCGGCTGCGGCCACACGAGCCGATGCTTCAAAGCCATCATAGGCTGCTCGGGACATGAATTTGGAGCATTCCCGAATACCAGATGTTAAGGCCAGGAACCTCCGCAAAGGTTCCTCGGACAGTCCAGCAGAGAATCCGGCTAGCTCTTTAGCCAGGTCTCGGAGATACATGCCCATGTATAGCTGGTAGGTCTGGACACGACAAGCCAGCATAGAGCCCTGGAAACACTTCTTACCAAGGCCATCCAGGTTACGGGCCTCCCTGCCAGGGGGCACCGAGGAGTGCATTTTCTGGCTCTTCAGCCGATGCATGGCCGATTCCACTACCATGGAATGGTGTGGTAGCTGTGCTTTTTGGAAGCCAGGACTCTTGCGGACTCGATAAATGGAATCGACCCGCTTGCTCAATACCGGCGACGAAGCCGGACTCTCCCACATGCGGAAGAGTAGTCGTTCCAGCATGGGAGGCACCGGTACAGTAAAGTGCTCCCGGGCGGGAGAGTCGTACTGAAGGGCGTCGAGCTCTTCGGCTCGAGGCTCCTCCTCGGGATCCGCCGGGAAGGCCAAAGCCTTGGCCATATCCCTGACGAAGTCCGAGAACCGGGCATCCTCCGGAGGGGGACTGTTTACGAGGTTCGGACTCAGGTGAGTCCGAGGGGACACACCGAGTCCGAAAGGAATCAGGTGACTCCTCCTCTTCAGACTCCCAGACCGACTCCGAGGAGGAATCAGTGGGGTCGGCTCGGGCAGGCGGAGGCGTCGGCCGCCCCGACGCCAAGGGAGTCGGCGGCGACGACCTCGGTCCCGAACGGGAGGCCGAGGGTGACCTCGACCGAGGATCGACTCAAGTTCGCATGGACTCGAGGATCGGCTCGGTCTCCGGGGTCGACTTAGACGTCGACGTCCCGGCGGTCGGGGCAGCGGCGCCAGCGAGGCTAGCGATCAGTGCCCGCTGCTGGTCCATGAAGGCAGATAGTCTGCTCTCCAAGGCCGTCAACCTGAGTCCGACCTCAGGTGACCCAGCAGTCCCCGACTCGGGCCCCGACGGCGTCGGGCCCGACGTCGGACCTCTCGGAGGCGAGTCCAGAAGGACTACAGGACTTACCCGAGCAGGCAACTCCGACTCCAGGCGAGGTCGCTTCGGGAGGTGCTCCTTCTCCAAAGACCCGGGACGGGCGTCGGGGCTATGCGACCTGGCCCTCGCGGAGCCAGGAGCGTCCACCGATGCCGCCCTCGCGGGTTTTGTCTTCCGTCGATGGTCTCCGGAGGGAGAACCCCTGTCGGAGGAGCTTCGGCGATGTTCAGAGCTGGAGCCTCTGGACGCCGAGGCCTCCAACGAGGTCCGGGTACGGCTGGGGTCAGCGAAGATTCTATCCCGCTGATGCCGCCGACTCCTCAACGCTTTGGAGGACATTTTGCCACAGGCTCCACAGATCATTTCTTCATGATCCGGGCCTAGGCAGCGGAGGCAATTGTCGTGTGTGTCAGTGAGTGACATATTTCTGTCACACTGACCACACCGCTTGAAACCACTGGCAGCCATCGGGGGAAAAAGGGCCCCTGCAAGGTCAAAGGACCGGGCTGCCAGGGAAAAATCGAAAATGAAACTGACTAAAATCAGAAAAACCGAAAAATAAGGGAAGGACTCGCAACGGCGTCGCGAGTCCGGGCAGGAAAACGCGTCGAACCGAATTGAAAAACGAGTAAAACTCACGAAAATCAACTTTTTTAGCGGGGACACGACGGGTACGTCTGTAGGGCTCCGCGGAAAAAAGAAGACTGGCTAAGATGGCACCCTTGGGCGGGAAGGCGACCGCGCATGCGCGCTGCAATTCCCAAAGGCTTTCTTTGAAAGCTGGGGAAAATTGCTCCGCGAGGGCTCCGTCGGCGCCGACGTCACCCATATGTGAGGACTGACTTCCTGCTTGGTCCTGGAGAATGGCCATTTAGCTCTGCTTTCGATCTTTTAACCAGTTCCTGATCCACAATACTACCTTGTCAAAAGCTTTCTGAAAATCCAGAACACTATATCAACCGGCTCACCTTTGTCTAGCTGTTTATTCACACCTTCAAAAAAATATAGCAGATTAGTAAGACAAGACTTTTAAAGGCTAAATCTATGTTGGCTTTCTCCCATTAACCCTTAGCTATCTACATGTTAAGTAATTTTATTCTTTATAATGGTTTCTACCATTTTGCGTGGTTCTGACGTTAGGCTCATTGGTTTGTAGTTTCCCGGATCACCCTTGGAACCCTTTTTGAAAATTGGAGTGACATTGGCCACTCTCCAATCCTCAGGTACTACAAATGATTTTAATGACAGTTCACAGATTACTAATATTTCAGTTTTTACAACACCCTTGGATGTATACCATCCGGTCCAGGATATCTGCTACTCTTCAGTTTATCAAACAGAGACACTAATCAGTTATTGCCAGTGAATATACCTGCTGACCGTGTAAAAAATGCCTGGTTAAAACCTGGGCAGTTTGTGGGTGGATCAGGGCGGTGGCTATCACTATCCAGTTAGCGGTGATATCCAGCTGCTACCCGGATAGCTTAACTGGTTAAAGTTAGGACAGGTGAATGGCTAGGGTCAATGCTACCAATAGGCAAACTAGATGGTTGCCTAGAGCACCGGCCCTCCAAAGGTGCCCATTGCCAACACTGATGCCCCTCTCCAGGATGTACAGCAGTGGCAATGGCAGCAAAGAGCCCCATGGCACTTACCTTGAAACTTCTGTGCCGCTGGGTTATTTGCTTCTATCCCCTCCGATACCCGATGCCAACTTCTGTTTGCAAACCATAAATCGTCATCTTGTGGTCCGAGGGGATGGAAGCAAACAGCCTCATGATGCCAAAGTTTCAAGGTAAATATCATGGTGGTCATTACCGCTGCTACACATCCAAGAGAGAGGTGGCACCTCATCTCCTTGAGTCAGCCCTGTTATGACTGTCCTAACTTCAACTAGTTTTCACTATACGGTTAGTGGCTGAATATTACCGCTAATAAGATAGCAACATGCTAACCGGCGAACCCTGATATTCAGTGCAGGATGCTGGATATGTTCCAGTGCTGAATATCTGGGTTTAAGTAAAGTGGTGACAGCAAGATGCTTTCAATAGCCTAACTGCTGCTGCTGAATACTGGCCCCATAAGTTTTAAGGTGTTTACAAAATGTCATTTAACAAGCAGTTGGGAAGCTTTTTAGTCACAAGGTTAGGATAAGATCAGACTTCTGTTTTACTCTGTGAGTGTGGTACAGGGGAGCTTTAAGAGTGAAGATGAGAAAGCCCCTGAGGAAGAAGAGAACTCGTGAGGAAAACATGAGGAGCTTGTTGAGAAGCTGGAAGGCTTGGTAGTTTAAAATGACTAAAAGGTAAAGTAAATCTGAGGTTTTACTCTTCAAATGTGGTGCAGGAAAGTGTGCCTACAGCTAAACACATATTGAAGAATCAGACAGTTGGAAAACTGAGTGACAGTTTTGAAACCTGTGAAATCTTTGCTCAGATTGATTTGTGTTCTTAGAAGTATCTAAGTTGCTGTGACAAGTATCAGAAACAGGGCTAAAGAAGAAGGCCTAGCTGGACTGCTAGAGGGAAGAGAAGGACTGGAGAAGACCATTACAACTGGCCCTAGAACAAGCCAGTTCAGGTCTGTAAATTTGGCACTCATGTGTCTGCACTTCTGAGAAGTGTTTATATTAGAAGCTGAACCCCATAAGCTTGCTTTGAATGTGAAAGCTCAAATCAAGAATGGAACTTTATTTGTCTGTTCTTACTTGATAGAAGAGAATTATAGGAGCATTTGTACTGAATTGGAACCACTGTAAATTTACCTTGAACACTGAAAGCACAGTTACTTACCTGTAACAGGTGATCTCTGGGAACAGCAGGAATTAGTCCTCACATATGGGTACGTCGGAACCGACGGAGCCTGCGCGGGAAAGCTCCCCAGCTTCCTAGAATGGAAGCTTTTGGGACCTCCCACTGCACATGCGCGCTGCCTTCCCGCCTTCCTGAACAGCTCTCCTCAGTTTCGAGTTTATAGCTGAGACAATAGAGAGAGGACAGGAAGACAGATAGATAGAAGATACAACTCCTAGGGGAGGTGGGTGGGTTGTGAGGACTAATTCCTGCTGTTCCCAGAGATCACCTGTTACAGGTAAGTAACTGTGCTATCTCCAGGAACAAGCAGGAATAAGTCCTCACATATGGGGACTCCCTAGCTGAGATGCCTGGGAGATCCCCCTCCAAGGGTTCGCCATCTTCGTATGGATCTCAGGCATCCATCCTGGGAAGGTGGGCAGGAGTTGTCTAAGAATGGAACAGGTGTTTGAGGACAGCCTGGCCAAACAAGGCATCCCGGCGGGAGTCCTTGTCCAAACAGTAATGGGCTGTAAAGGTATGAACCGAGGCCCAGGTAGCGGCTCGACAGATCTGATCAATAGAAACAGAGTGCAGATGAGCCATAGAAGTTGCCATGGCTCTCACATTGTGAGCTGTGACATGGCCTTCCAGAGAAATGTTTTTACTCTGGTAAGCAAAGGAAATAAACTGAGCAATCCAATTGGAAAGTGTACGCTTGGAGACTGGAAGTCCCAAATGTGAAGGATCAAAAGCCACGAAAAGTTGAGAAGACTTTCGATGTGGCTGAGTCCTATTAAGGTAAAAGGCTAGAGCTCTTTTACAATCCAGAGTATGAAGGTTCCTCTCTGCACTGGATGCATGAGGAGCCGGAAAAAAGACAGGTAGATATACCTCCTGATTAAGATGAAAAGGCGAGACCACTTTGGGCATAAAGTGGGGATTCGTCCTAAGGACCACCTTGTCATGATGAAATCTTGTATAAGGTGGATTAGCCACTAGAGCCTGCAGTTCGCTGATGCGGCGAGCGGAAGTGACTGCAATTAGGAATAGTACCTTCCAGGAAAGAAATTTCAAGGAGGTAGAAAATAACGGCTCAAAAAGTGGCTTCATAAGCTGACCAAGCACTAGATTCAAATCCCATGCGACCGGGGGGGGTCTGATGGGAGGTTTAGTGAGAGTCAGGCCTCTCATGAATCTTGCAACAAGAGGATGAGAGGAGATAGGTTGTCCATTTATAGGTTTCAGGGATGCTGAAATAGCACTTAAATGGACTCTTACAGAATTTGTCTTAAGGCCTGCATTGGAAAGATGCAGGAGATAGTCTAAGAGGGAATTCAAAGGAAGTGCCAGAGGGTCAAGGCCCTGCTGAGCACACCAAATGGAAAAACGTTTCCATTTGAAAGCATAAGACCGCCTCGTGGAAGGTTTCCTAGAGGCATGAAGGATATCTTTCACAGGTTGAGAAAGATTAAAGTCTTGAAGACTTAAGCCTTCAGTAACCAAGCTCGGAGATGTAGGGATTTGGGGTTTGGGTGCCACAAAGTCCCCTCCTCCTGAGACAGAAGGTCTGGTGCAGCTCCTAAGTCCAGGGAGGATCCCTGGGAGAGCTGTAGAAGCAGAGGGAACCACACTTGGCGTGGCCAGCGGGGAGCTATGAGGATCATAGAGCCGTGATCTCTCTGGAGTTTGAATAGAGTCTTGGGAATCAGCGGAATGGGTGGAAAGGCATATAGGAACGCCTGACCCCAATGGAGGAGAAAGGCGTCCGTGGCCTGAGCTTCCTGACACGGAGTCCTGGAACAGAACCGGGGAAGTTTGGCATTCCACGGACTTGCAAAGAGGTCTATGTCCGGGGTCCCCCATTCCTGAAAGATTCTGCTTATCTGGTCCACGTGTAGGGACCACTCGTGTGGCAGCAGAACTCGACTGAGCCTGTCTGCTCGAGAGTTTTGAACTCCTGGAAGATACACTGCTAGCAGATGAATTTGGTGCTCTCTGGCGAAGGCCCATAATCTGAGAGCTTCGTTGCAAAGCGACAGAGAGCCTGTCCCTCCTTGTTTGTTTATGTAAAACATGGCCACCTGATTGTCTGTCTGAACCAGGACAGTCAGGTTGGCAAGGAGGGTATAGAAGACCTTGAGGGCAAGGTAAATTGCTCGCAGTTCCAGGAGGTTGATATGAAGGGTGGCCTCCTGTGGAGACCAAGTGCCCTGAGTGGAGAGAGTTTGCAGATGGGCTCCCCACCCCAATTGGGAGGCATCTGTTGTGAGGGTTGCTTGGGGTAGCAAGGGCTGAAAGGGAGCCCCCAACAACAGATTCTTGGTGGATATCCACCAATGGAGGGACCAAGACAGACGGTTTGAGGTTTGTATTTGGTCTGAGAGTGCTCCTGACGCTTGAGTCCACTGGGTGGCCAGGGTCCATTGAGCTGCTCTCATATGAAGACGAGCATAGGGCACCACATGTACTGTGGAGGCCATATGGCCCAGGAGGCGTAGCATTTCCCTGGCTGTCAAGTGAGTACTGGACTGGGCTTGGGAGGCCAAGCTCAGCAGACGCTGACCCCGAACCAGTGGAAGGTAGGCTCTTGCAGTGGTGGTGTCCAACTGGGCCCCTATGAATTCTAGAGACTGAGTAGGGCTGAGTTGAGACTTGGGAAGGTTTACCACCAGTCCCAGATACTGCAGAAGGCTCCTTGTGCGGTCTAGGGAAATCTGGGCCTGCGACTGAGTTGGAGCTCGAATGAGCCAGTCGTCCAGATATGGGAATACGAAAATCCCCATGCTTCTGAGAAATGCGGCTACGACTGCCATGCATTTGGTAAAGACTCTTGGGGCAGAGGCGAGACCGAAGGGAAGTACTCTGTATTGGTAATGACTTCCCCTGAACAGAAAGCGAAGATATTTTCTGTGGGATGGATGGATGAGTAGATGTGTATACGCATCCTGCAGGTCTAGAGAACAAAGCCAGTCCTGACTCTGAAGGTATGGAAGGAGAATGCCCAAAGAGAGCATTTTGAATTTCTCCTTGTACAGAAATTTGTTCAATTCTCTCAGATCTAGGATTGGTCTGAATCCCCCTGTCTTCTTTGGAATGAGAAAATAGGGGGAGTAGAAACCTGACCCTTGTTGATGAAGAGGAACCTCTTCTATGGCCCCTTGGGCAAGCAGAGAAGAGATCTCCCGATCCAACAGGGCTAGGAGAGGAGATGGAGAATTGAAGGGTCTCACCATGCGATGGGGAGGAAGGTTGGAGAAATGAAGTTTGTAACCCTCTCGGATGATAGAGAGGGTCCATTGCTCTGTTGTGATTTGTTCCCATCTGGGAGCAAAGTGAGCTAACCTTCCAGGTATGGTGAGAGGTTCTGGTTGGTCCAGAACCAGGAATGGCAAGTTCTCTAGGGGCAAGTCAAAACCCCTGAGGGGGTGGAGCCTGTTGAGCTGCAGTAGCTGCTGCAGGCTTTGTTCTTGCTTGTTTCGTTTGCTGACGTTTAGCCGCAAAACGAGGTTGAGAAGATTGCTGGCCAGTATTGGAAGCATATCTGGCTTTCTTATAATAAGGCCTCTTGAAAGACTTCTTCTTAGTGGGAGTAGAAGTGGACTTAGAAAGTCTCTCTAAGGTGGCATTTTCAGCGTCCATTTGAGTGGCCTTAACTTGCCACTCTGCACCGAATAAGTTCTCACCTGTACAGGGCAGATTCCGTAAGCCATCTAGAACCCAGGGTTCCAGATCAGAAGCCTGGAGCCAAGCCAGACGTCTGGCTGCAATAGCAATGCCAGAAGCTCTGCTGGCTCCCTCGAAGGAATCAAAGGCAGCTCTGTTGGAGAACTTAGAAACATCTGAAAGTTGTTTCACTACAGAAAGGAAGTCCTCCTGTTTATCCTCAGGGATAAAGGGGGCAAAATGCCGCACTTTCTTGGCAAGTTCCCCTAGGAACATGCCCATATAGAGGCTGTAGGAATTAATCCTGGCTATAAGCATACTAGCCTGGAAGATTTTCCTACCAAAAGAGTCCAGTGTCTTACATTCCCTTCCTGGAGGTGTAGAAGAGTGCCTTTTAGTACTCTTGATCTTTTTCATTGCAGACTTTACCACAATGGAGTGGTGAGGCAATTGAGTCTTCTGAAAACCAGGAGAAGGAGGGACCCGATACATGGTGTCCAACCTACGGGAATAAGGAGACAGAGTTAAAGGGTTCTCCCAGAAATCCATCAATTGTTCCTGAAGGATTTCATGGATAGGCAGGGTAACTGCTTCTTTAGGAGACTTAGAGTATCCTAAAATATCCAACCTTTTTGACCTTGGTTCCCTTTCAGAGGAGGTAGTGATAGAAAGGCCTTTAGCCATTTCTAAAATAAAGTCCTGAAAGGACAAATCCTCTGGAGGAGACATTCTCCTTTTTGGAGAAGAAGGTTCCTCAGGAAGGTCAAGGGAGAGCTCTGCAGAATCATCAGAGGAGCCAAAATCCTCAGAGGAATCGGTGTATTCTCTAGTTTCCTCCAACGCACGATACGCATACCGATCGGTATCGACATCGGGCGTACCGGGTATGGAAGCGGTATGGAGCGAAAGCCCATACGGTACCGATTTGCGTTTAGAAGAGGAAGGCCTGGGTTCCGGCATGGCGGACGATACCGGAACCGGGCCCGGAACCGCTGGAAGCGGTACCGATGGCGTTGCAGCTTTAATGAAAGCCATGACGGCCTGCTGCATGGATTGGACAGTATTGCCCATAGACGCCACGGCTGCCTGGATGTCGGTACCGGTATGGGCCGGTACCCCAGAGCAGTCCAACAGGTGATCTGTCGAGGCCGTGCCATCGATGTCAACCTGTAGCCCCTGAATTGGCGTTTTGGAAGGCAGAGCTTCCCGCCGGGGCTGTTTGGCTGGGGCAGGGTCCTCAAAACTAAGAGCCTCTCGATGCTTTGAAGGAGATTTGCCCTTTGAGGACTTGCCCACAGAAGGTTTGGTTACCTGAGATCCATCCGGAGATGATGACCTGGATGACTGTGATGTTGGATTCTCTGAAGCAAACAGCACATGGAATTTGTTGGCCCGGTTCTGCAGCCCACGTTTAGACATTTGGGAGCAGGAAGGGCAGTCCGGAATGGAGTGGTCAGGCCCCAAACATTTAAGACACCATTCATGGGTGTCTGTGACTGATATTACAGCAGTACACTTGGTACACTTCTTAAATCCAGGGGCTGGCTTCTCCATGTGGAGAATTCAAGTAGGCCTGAAGGCCTAACTGAAGTGACCAAGTGCTGAAAAATAATAAAAGAAAAGAAAATAATTTTTCAAGAAAGAAAAAGGAAGACCGGCGATACCGGTATCGGTATGGGAAGGCAGGTACGCGGTCTAAAGAAACAAAACAAAAAACTACAATTTCTTCAGCGGTGACAGGATACACGACCTGCTGGCTCCGCGGAAAAAGAGAAACTGAGGAGAGCTGTTCAGGAAGGCGGGAAGGCAGCGCGCATGTGCAGTGGGAGGTCCCAAAAGCTTCCATTCTAGGAAGCTGGGGAGCTTTCCCGCGCAGGCTCCGTCGGTTCCGACGTACCCATATGTGAGGACTTATTCCTGCTTGTTCCTGGAGATACTCCAAAATCAAGTATGATGAATGGTTGATTGTGTCTGATTGAAAGACTTTGGGCCTAATATTCATGGTTAGTACTGCTGAATATCCCCGATTATGACCCCTTACGTGCCCTAATGCTAACCACTTAATATCAGGGCATTCCAGGGAGGAAAGGAGGTGGAGACAATTGGTAACCAAGCAGCAGCGATATTGCATACTGGCCAGTTAGCGACATGTGCCTAAGAGATAGGAGAGTCAAACCTTCACCTATCTTTAAGATGCAGGAGCTAACCAGGCAGCATGCAATATCACTGCTGCCCGGTTAGCTAGTGCAGCTTCCAGCATGTGCGGCAAACCCCGGATATTCAATGCTGCAGCCGCATATGACCCCGGCATTGAATATCTGGGGTTAGGAGTCAGCGGGCACGGCTATGCGCCACAGCAGTGTATATCCTGCCTAATTGTATACCGGGCCCTTTGAGCTTAGTTTGCAGACTATTTCATGCTTGGACAAATAGGGATGGTTAGTCCTTATATGAATAGAGTTCTATTACTGCACACTGCATGTCTATTATAATACTGCTGAACTTACCCCTGCCTACCAATAGCCAGATTAATATGAATAAAATACAGTCTCTAAAATGCTTGTATGCCAATGCTAGAAGTCTAAACAATAAGATGGGAGAGTTAGAATATATAGCACTAAATGAGAGGTTAGATATGATTGCACTCTCAGAGACATGGTGGAAGGAGGATAACCAGTGGGACACTGTGATACCTGGATACAAACTATATCGTAATGATAGAGCTGATCAAATTGGTGGAGGGGTTGCGCTCTATGTTAGAGAGGGCATTGAGTCAGAAAGGATTAAAGTTTTGCAGGGAACAAAATTTGCTGTAGAATCTCTATGGATTGAAATTCCATTTATGAAGGGGAAGGTGATGGCAGTGGGAGTTACTATCGACCGCCTGGCCAGAATGAACAAATGGATGATGAAATGCTCAAAGAAATCAAGGAAGCTAACAAAAGTCACAACAGAGTAGTAATAATGGGTGATTTCAATTACCCCGGTATCGACTGGGTCAGTGTCACGGCAGGACAAGCTAAAGAGATAAAGTTTCTAGATGGAATAAATGACTGCTTCTTGGAGCAGCTGGTTCATGAACCGACCAGAGGGGAAGCCATACTGGACCTAGTCCTTAGTGGAACGCCAGATCTGGTGCAAGAAATAAGGGTGTTGGGACCACTTGGCAATAGTGATCATAGTATGATCATGTTTGATTTAATTAGTGGAGGACAGATAGTAGAGGCATCCACAGTACTACCTTTTAACTTTCAAAAGGGAGACTATGATAGAATGAGGAATATAGTTATGAAAAAACTAAAAGGAGCGGTTCCAAAGGTTAAAGACTTACAGCAAGCTTGGGTGTTATTTAAAAATACTATCCTCGAAGCCCAGACCAGTTGTATTCGACGCATTAAGAAAAGTGGAAGAAAGTCCAAAAAACTGCCAGCATGATTTAAAGGTGAGGTCAGAGAGGCTGTTGCTGCCAAAAAAGCAACCTTCAGGAAATGGAAAAAAGAGCCAAATGATGAAAACTGGAAACAGCACAAGCACTGGCAAGTTAAATGCAAAGCATTGATAAGGCAGGCAAAGCGGGAATTTGAGAAGAAACTTGCTACGGAAGCAAAAACACGAAATAAAGACTTTTTCAAGTACATTCGTAGCAAAAGGCCTGTGAGAGAGTCAATTGGACCATTAGATGATAGAGGGGTAAAAGGGGCAGTAAGAGGAAACAAGGCTATAGCAGAGAGACTGAATGAATTCTTTGCTTCGGTCTTTACTGAGGAAGATGTAGGGATGTTACCCAAGACTGAAGTGGTATTTAAAGGTGATACTGCAGAGGAATTGAGAGAAATATCGCTACACCGGGAAGATATATTACAACTATTTGATAAACTGAATAGTAGCAAATCACCTGGACCGGATGGTATACATCCCAGAGTGTTGAAAGAACTGAAATATGAGATTGCAGACCTGCTATTGGTAATCTGTGAACTTTCATTAAAATCATCTGTAATACCTGAAGATTGGAGGGTCGCCAACGTAACACCAATTTTTAAAAAGGGTTCCAGGGGTGACCCAGGAAATTACAGACCGGTGAGCCTGACGTCAATACCAGGGAAAATGGTAGAAACCATCATAAAGAACAAAATTACACAGCATGTAGATAGTCATGGCCTAATGGGAGACAGCCAACATGGCTTTAGACAAGGAAGATCTTGTCTTATTAATCTGATATGTTTTTTTGAAGGTGTGCATAAACAGGTAGACAAAGGTGAGTCGGTTGATATAGTGTATCTGGACTTTCAGAAAGCTTTTGACAAAGTCCCCCATCAGAGACTTTTGGCGAAGCTAAAAAGTCATGGGATAGGAGGCAGTGTACTATTGTGGATCGGGAACTGGTTAAAAGATAGAAAGCAGAGGGTAGGGCTAAATGGCCAATATTCCCAATGGAAAAAGGTGAATAGAGGAGTACCCCAGGGATCTGTACTGGGTCCGCTGCTTTTTGACATAATAAATGACCTGGAAAAGGGAATAACTAGTGAGGTTATCAAATTTGCAGATGACACAAAACTGTTTAAAGTTGTTAAAACCCAAGAGGATTGTGGAAAACTGCAGGAGGATCTGGATAAATTGGAAGACTGGGCATCCAAATGGCAGATGAAATTTAATGTGGACAAGTGCAAAGTTATGCACCTAGGAAAGAACAACCCACACTATAGTTACACGATGCAAGGCTCCACATTAGAAACCACCACCCAGGAAAAAGATTTAGGAGTCATTGTGGATAACATGTTAAAACCCTCCGCCCAGTGTGCAGCGGCGGCCAAGAAAGCAAATAGAATGCTAGGTATCATAAGGAAAGGGATGGAGAACAAAACAAAGGATATTATAATGCCTCTGTATCGCTCCATGGTACGACCGCACCTTGAATATTGTGTGCAATTCTGGTCACCGTATCTTAAAAAGGACATAGCGTTATTAGAAAAAGTACAGAGAAGAGCCACCAAATTGGTGAAGGGGATGGAAGGCTACTCCTATGAAGAGAGGCTAAGAAGGTTAGGGCTCTTTAGCCTGGAGAAGAGACGGCTGAGGGGAGATATGATAGAGGTCTATAAATTAATGAATGGAGTGGAACGGATAAACGTGGATCAATTGTTTACGCTACCAGAGTATAGAAAGACTAGGGGACATGTAATGAAGCTACAGGGTAAACTATTTAAGACAAATAAGAGAAAATATTTTTTCACTCAACGTGTAATCAAACTCTGGAATCTGTTACCGGAGGATGTAGTAAGGGCTGTTAGTATAGCTGGGTTTAAAAAAGGTTTGGACAATAAACCACTATTAAAAAGGGACCCAGGATATCAATGCTTGACCCAGTACAAGCATTGTGGAACCTGTGTCTTTTGGGGATATTGCTAGGTACGTATAACCTAGATTGGCCACTGTTGGAAACAGGATACTGGGCTTGATGGACCTCGGTCTGACCCAGTATGGCATGTCTTATGTTCTTATGTTCTTAACTTGTTGACACTTCAGAAGAAGTTAACTGAAGTTTGCTGACCTGTGTTTTTCTTCTATGATTTGTGAAATAAAATTTATGGGCCTGGGGTCATAAGATACGAAGAGTTGAGTAGCCCTTCGATGTCCTGTGCGTACGCTCCAGGTAGAAGGCTAGCACTCTCTTACAATCAAGGGTATGCAGGACCCCCTCTGCCCGGCTGGCATGCGGTCTAGGAAAGAAGGTTGGAAGAACCACCTCTTGGTTGAGGTGGATCGAAGAGACCACTTTCGGAAGGAACTTGGGTTGGGTGCGAAGGACCACTCTGTTCCTATAAAACCTTGTGTAGGTCTATCCGAAACCAGAGCTTGCAGCTCACTCACTCGTCTGGCAGATGTGAGTGCCACCAGGAAGAGCACCTTCCAGGAAAGGAAGTGCAGATGGCAAGTAGACATTGGCTCAAAAGATGGGCGAGTAAGCTGCTCCAAGACCACATTCAAATCCCACTCGGTTGCTGGGGGACGAACTGAGGGTTTCAGTAGAAGTAGACTTCTAAGGAATCTGGACACCAAGGGGTGAGCCGAAAGAGGTTGTCCTTCTACTGGAGAGTGGTGTGCTGACAAAGCACTTAGGTGGACCCTGACAGAGTTAGACTTAAGACCTAATTCTGAGAGGTGAAGCGAGTACTGTAATACCACTGATACAAGGCAAGTGAAAGGGTTTTCATTGTGCTAGGTACACCACACCTCAAACCTGCGCCACTTGAAAACATAGGTTTTCCTAGTGGACTGTCTCCTTGAGGCCAGTAACACTTCTTCAACATTCTTAGGTAGGAGGAGAGATGCCAGCACTACCCTTTCAGCAGCCATGCCATCAGGTTGAGGGACCTGAGGTTGGGATGTAAGAGTGAGCCCTGTTCCTGGGATAGGAGGTCGGGCTGCATCCCTAGAGGGCATGGAGCCTCCACTGCCAGCTGAAGGAGAAGAGGAAACCAAGGATGCCTCGGCCATCTGGAGGCTACCAGAATGATAGAGGCCTTGTCCCGAAGGATTTTGAACAGAGTCCAGGCCACCAGAGGCGTGGGAGGAAACGCATACATGAGGCCCCCTGACCATGAGATCAGAAAAGCATCTGCAGCCACCCTCTGAGGGTGTGGTTGTCTGGAGCAAAAGCTGGGCAACTGGTGATTTTGCGGACTGGCAAAGATATCTATGGACGGATGCCCCCAGCAGTGGAAGATCTGCTGGGCCACTTCCTGATTCAGTTGCCACTCGTGAGGTTGAAGAATCCTGCTTAGCTTGTCTGCTAGGAAGCTCTCCTGACCTGGCAGGTAAACTGGTTTGAGGGACATACCCTGTTTGATTGCAAAGGAGAAAAGGTCTAGTGTTTCCTGACATAGGAGACAGGACCCTGTATCCCCCTGCTTGTTCACGTAGAACATTGCTACCTGATTGTCGGTCTGCACCAAGACAGACTGATGTGAGAAAACATGAGAGAAGGTTTGAAGAGCTAGGCAAATCGCCCGAAGCTCTAAGAAGTTGATTTGGTGTGTACTCTCCTGAGGAGACCACAACCCCTGAGTGCATGATCCCTGGCAATGGGCTCCCAAGCCCAGCAGGGAGGCATCTGTTGTCAGCACTCTTGTGTGCGAGGGAGGCTGAAAAGGCACTCCCTCGAGCAGGTTGGGTGGCTGAAGCCACCACACCAATGACTTCATCAGTCGTTTGGACACTGATCCTGTCTCGGAGTCATCCGGTGGCTTATGTCGACTAATATCTGAGGCACCACTGAGCTGTTCTCATGTGGAGACGGGCATTTGGGGTCACATGTACAATGGAGGCCATGTGGCCCAGAAGGCGTAGAAAGTGTCTCGCTGAGATCTGAGACTTGTGGCTGACTTGGTGCACCAGCGCCAGCAGCCTCTGTGCCCTGTCCTCTGGCAGGTAAGCCCTTGCCCGAAGTTGTCTAGTCTTGCTCCTATGAACTCTAAGTTTTGAGTGGGGAGCAAAGTGGACTTAGCTTGATTTATGACAAAGCCTAAATGCTGTAGCATGTTGATAGTGCGTGCTGTGTCCTGATGGGCCTCCTGAGGCGACTGGGCCCTGATGAGCCAATCGTCCAGGTAAGGGAAGACAAAAATCCCTTGGCTCCTGAGGAAGGCCGCCACTACCGCCAGGCATTTGGTAAATACTCTGGGAGCAGAGACTAGGCCAAATGGTAGTACTCTGTACTGAAAATGGTTTCCACCCACTACATATCTGAGATATTGCCTGTGGTCTGGATGTATGAGGATGTGTGTGTAGGCATCCTTCAAGTCTAAGGAGCATAGCCAATCTCCCTGGTGGAGGTAAGGCAGCAATATTCCAAGGGAAAGCATCTTGAACTTTTCCCTCACCAGGAACTTGTCTAAGTTTCGCAGGTCGAGGATGGGTCTGAGGCCCCCTGTTCTCTTTGGCATTAGAAAATACCTGGAGTAGAAGCCTTGTCCCTGTAGGTGGTGGGGCACCGGTTCCACCGCCTGATCCTCTAGAAGACCGGCCAACTCCTGCAAGAGGAGGTCCCTGTGTAGAGGGGGTCTGAAAGGCTCTCCTGGAAAGAAGGAGGGAGGTACCTGGTTGAAGTGGAGCAAATAGCCCACTTGGACTATTTGAAGGACCCAGGTATCTGTGGTTATGGATGGCCACCTGTGGGCATACAGGCTCAGCCTTCCTCCTGTGCAGGACCTCACCCCTGGTTGGAGAGAGACTATGCTTTGGCAGTCAAAAACTCCCTCCCGGCTGGGTTGGAGCTGGGGCCAGAGGCTTGAGGGTCTTCTGCTTACGCAGGCCGTGCCCCTGTCCCTTGGCCTGCTGCCCCTGTGGGTGAGCTGGGGAGGCCTGCTGAGTGGGGTAGTTGCGGTAAGCTGCACCCTTCCTCAGGAAAAGGGGCTTTTTACCCGAGCCCTTCTTTTTAGAAGGGACAGTAGTCTTCTTAGATAGTCTTGTCCAGGTCAAATACTCGGACTCAATTTCAGCAACCTTCTCAGTCATGGGTTTGCCAAAGTCACCCCGGCAAGGGACATCGACCAACTTGTCCTGAACCCATGGCTCCAGGTCCAAAGACATTAACCACACCTGGCAGCGGGCACCAATGCTAGCTGCGGCTACTCGGGCCGAGGCCTCGAAGTCGTCATAGGCTGCTCGAGACATAAACTTTGAGCACTCCCGAATCCCAGTGGACAAGTTCTTGAAGCATTGCAAGGGTTCCTCGGAGAGGCCAGCTGAGAACCCGGCAATCTCCTTCGCCAGGTCCCGCAAGTACATGCCCATGTACAGCTGGTATGTTTGGACTCAGCATGACAGCATCGAGCCCTGGTAGCACTTTCTGACGAGGGCGTCCAGGTTTCGGGCTTCCCTGACAGGAGGCACCGAGGAGTGCGTTTTTTGGCTCTTGAGCCTGTGCATGGCCGATTTCACAACCATGGAGTTGTGCAGCAGCTGTGCTTTCTGGAACCCAGGGCTCTTGCGGACTCGATAGATGGAATCGACCCGCTTGCTGAGAACCGGCATCGAGGCCGGTGACTCCCACATGCGGAGCATCAGCCATTCCAACATCGGAGGAAACGGTACCGTAAGGGCTTCCTGAGGGGGAAAGTCATACTGGAGGGCTTTGAGCTCCTCGGCTTGAGGCTCCTCCTCGGAGTCCGCCGGGAATGCCAAAGCCTTGACCATGTCCCTAATGAAGTCCAAGAACCTGGTATCCTCCGGGGGGGGGGGGGGGACCTTCTCCAAGGCTTGGAACCCGGCGAGTCCGGTGGGACAAACTGGGTCCGGTGGGTATCCGGGGACTCTTCATCTTCCATTTCCCATGCCGAGTCCTCTGAGGAGGAATCGATGGGCTTTGACCATGAGGGCTTCGGTCTCAACTGCCCTGATGCCGTGGGCACCGGCGTCGATGACCTCGGTCCCAAACAGGAGGTCGAGGGAAACCTCGGCCGAGGATCGACTCGAGTCCGAAGAGTCTCGAGGATCGGCTCAGCCTCCGGGGCTGACTTGGACGTCGAGGTCCTGGTGCTCGGAGTGGATGAACCGGTGAGACAGACATGCTGCACTCCAAGGCCGCCAACCTGAGTCCGAGCTCAGAAGGCTCCGCAGCCTCCGAGTCGGGTCCTGACACCATCGGGCCCGGCACCGGATCTCCAGGAGGAGAGTCAATGAGGACAACAGCAGTTACCTTCCTTGGCGCCTCCAGCTCTGTGCGAGGCACCTTTGCAGGCCGCTCTGACTCCGAGGACCCGGGGCGGCGGTCAGGACTCCATGACCTAGCCCACGAGGATCCAGGCCAATCAGAGGCATCCAACGATGCCACCCTCATCGGTTTCTTCTTCCTCCGGTGTTCCCGCGAGGGAGACCCCCACTCAGAAGACCCCCGACGATGCTCGGAGTCAGATAGCTCCTGAGACGTCGAGGCTTCTGAAGAGATCTGGACTGGGTGGATGTGGACTCGGAGAAAATCCTTTCATGCTGCTGCTGCCTACTTCTAAGTGCCTTGGAAGACATCTTGCCACACGGGCCACAGACCTGCAGGTCATGGTCGGGCCCGAGGCACCGGATACAGCAGTCGTGTGTGTCAGTGAGAGACATTAATCTTTTACACCGATCACACTTTTTAAACCCGTTGCCAGCCATCGGAGGAAAAAGGGCCCCTGTGAGGTCAAACGACCAGGCTGCCAGTGAAAAAGAAAAAAAGACCGTGAACGCTAGCCACTAAGGGCAAAAAACGAAAAATAGAGACCAGACTCGATACCGGTGTACAGGAACCAGGGCAGGAAAGGGAACCGGCGTCGAACCGGGCCGAAGAAGAGAATCTTCAGTAGTTTTGATGCACTTTTTCTGCGAGGGAAGTTGGACTACGTCCGTGAGGGCTCCGTGGAAAAAGGGAGACTGAGCAAGATGGCACCCTTGGGCAGGAAGGGGACCGCACATGCGTGATGCAATCCCAAAGGATTTCTTTTTTTTTTTTTTTTTAACTTTTTATTTAAGCTTTTCTTGAATATACAATACAAATAAAAAGAAATACATATTATAAGATACAAAATCTTCAAGAGAACAATATACCACTCATCATAAAGATACACATCATGGAGAGAGGAAAAAAACACCAAAACAAAAAACTAAGTAAGAATAAAGCAAAAAGGAGTTGCATACTCCACATAAGAGAGCTGTATTAAACAAAATCATTCCTCCCCCATTTACTCTCCCCTAACCTCCTTCTCAGACAACCACCGACGCAGGGACGCTATGTCGGTGTATACATAATTCTGACCCTCAAAAGTGATTAAGCACCGACAGGGAAATTTGAGGAAAAAGGAAGCACCCAACGCTATAACCCGGGTTCTTAACTCCAAATACTGTTTACGGCGAACCTGGGTTGTTCGGCCCACATCCGGAAACACCTGCATTTTGAATCCACAAAATAAAACGTCTTTGTACTTAAAATAAGCACGAAGAACCTGCAGTTTACGAGATTCAGTACTGAAAGTCACCACCAACGTACAACGCTTGGTGATGAGATCCAGTGAATCTTCTAAAAAAGCAGTAAGATCTTGTCCCACTGAGACATCAACAGGAGGGGGGGGACCCCTTCCTGTGACGGCAGAGCAGGAACAAGAGTAGGTATACAATACAATTGAACCACATCCAATGTCTCACTAATATGTAGCACTTCAGTAAAATATTTCTTCAACAAAATTTCAAAAGAAAGTAGATGGGTGTGAGGGAAATTTAAGAAACGTAAGTTTCTTGCCCTTTGTTGATTCTCAAGCGCTTCCAGTCTGCATGATAATAAGGAAACATCTTTAATAAGCGAAACGTTAACATCCTTACCAGACTGGAGTGTAGTATCAACACGGGCAAGAGACTGTGAAAATGCAACCAACTGGGAATCAATAACTTGTACTTTTTCAACAACAGAATGAGTAAAGGTACATAATGAGGAGACTGTTTTAGACAGACGAGAGTCAATCTGCTGGAGCGCTGACCAAATGTCAGCTAAGGTTACCTCACGGGTAGGAGAAGATGGAAATTCGCCGATATCAGCTGGGTCCACCGGGAATAGAGTCGGGGAAGCAACAAGAGGAGGAGAGTCCACAGGCGTAGAAGACTGAGGAGGTTGAGGAAGAGGGGGAGGCGTCCGGAGGACAGGGCTTAAAGACGCCCCTTCCGAAGACAGATTAGCAGGCGGCAGGGGTAAAAGATGCCGGTCCATGGGGCCGCTCAGCTTACCTCGCTGATTCTCCTTAGCGACGGCTCTGTTCTCCATCTTCGCTTTGCGCTTCCCCATCGAGCCCGGCAACTTCTAAACCGGCGTTCAGAGAAATATCCTCAGGAACACCGAAGGAGCACATAAGGAGCGTGTCAGGCCCCTTATGACACGCCCCTTCAGACACGCCCCCGCAGGCCGCGCACACGCAGCCGCGTGTGAAGCAAGCAGGTCTTATGGGGCTCGGTGGGGTCCTCAGTCCCAAGGGCGACCAACCAACGCCTGCTGATGACCGGGCAGGGACCCGACTCCCACCTGCAACGCCGCTCCGCGGACCAGGAACACCCGCGGCAGCTCTCAGGCAAAGGATCTTTCCTCTCTCACCGTGGTACTAGACCAGCAGAGATTTTAAAGGGCTCGGGGGGGTCCTCAGTCCCAAGGGCGACCAACCAACGCCTGCTGATGACCGGGCAGGGACCCGACTCCCACCTGCAACGCCGCTCCGCGGACCAGGAACACCCGCGGCAGCTCTCAGGCAAAGGATCTTTCCTCTCTCACCGTGGTACTAGACCAGCAGAGATTTTAAAGGGCTCGGGGGGGTCCTCAGTCCCAAGGGCGACCAACCAACGCCTGCTGATGACCGGGCAGGGACCCGACTCCCACCTGCAACGCCGCTCCGCGGACCAGGAACACCCGCGGCAGCTCTCAGGCAAAGGATCTTTCCTCTCTCCAAATCCCAAAGGATTTCTTCGAAAGCTAGGGAATTGCTCCGCACGAGAGCTCCTTCGGCACCGACATCACCATATGTGAGGACTGACTTAATCCTTGTTCCTGGAGAAAGAAAGATTATTAGATTTCTACATTACTATACTCCAGTGCCAACTGCCAGGAACTACTATAAACCCTGCTCACTTAGAATCCATAGCAAACCTGCCATATTGTAACAGCACTATCAGGACTCATAAAGCACCAAACCCTATCAATAGGCAACAATGCAAATATGAATCCAATACATCTCAAACAATACCAATACATTGCCTACTGGGGAAAGAGAACAAGTGGGACTGTCACATAGAAACTACATGAACAGAATACGCAGTTCCATTACACATGCAAAATATAAACCGTCGGCAATCATAGAACAAAGGATCACAATTTAGAAATATGAAGACAATAATTCAACTGGGAACCCCAAAAGCCAAACTTGGAATGTACAACAACACTGGAGAAATAAAGCTATAAATTAATTTCCTTTTGTACTAAAGAAAACGCAAAGACATTAGCGATGCACATTTCCCAGGGCTGACATTTTCCAGTTAAATTCAAAATAAAATAGTATTTTTCTAATTTTTTGTTGTTTGGGCATTTTGTTTTTCCATCGCAACTGCCCTGAAAGTAAGCTTGTCTGTACAGGGCGGTGTACACAACCAGACTGTCTAATAAAACCTGAGAAAGCGTTACAATTGTTCAAAACTTTGCTTAGAAATAAACTTCATATATTTGCTTACTAAGTAGGTGAAGAGGTACAAGTCCTGTAAGCTATGTGAAATAAGAAAAAGGGCAGCTTATCCTCCAGTCTTTCAGTCTCAGGGTTACCAGATATCAAGCAGTCAGCAGTAAACTTAATATCTTCTGTTATGTCTTGGAATACATGTATGTCTCCTCATACTGACCTATGTTGATTAGAAATTGACCTATGATGTTATGAATACGTAATACCTGACGTAGAACAATAAAGTGAAATTATGCTGTATCATCCAAAAGAGCCTTATAAATAAAGTAAACCATAGCTAATAGAGTAAACAAAGAGAACTTGTTTCTATTTGTTTCTCTCCCAAAGCTTTGGTATATCTATATATATAGAAGTGTGTGGTATTTTATTGCTGTCTTATAGATTTCCTTCTCATTGCTTTGAGTGTGGTTTTCCGTTACTCCAAGAGCCCTGCAGTGTTGCTGGTGAGGGGGGCGCAGAGTATCTTTCATGCCCCAGTCGCTTTCTTCTGTTTTCTTTATGTCTTCTGCTAACTCTTCATTGTCTGCTGTCCATTTGTCCTTTCTTCTCTCCTAGTTTTTTCCATTCTCTCTCTACATCTGCTCCAACATACTGATCAGAGTAGTTACTCACTTGTAACAGGTGTTCTCCAGGAGCAGCAGGAATCAGTCTTCACATATGGGTGACGTCGGCGCCGACGGAGCCCCCGTGCGGAGCATTTCCCCAGCTTTCAAAGAAAGCCTTTGGGAATGCAGCGCGCCTGCGCGGTCCCCTTCCCGCCCAAGGGTGCCATCTTGCTCAGTCTGATGACATAGCTAAAAGACAGCAAAAACCAAAATGAAGTATATGACTGCAACTCCAGGGGAGGAGGGAGAGTCGTGAGGACTGATTCCTGCTGCTCCTGGAGGACACCTGTTACAGGTGAGTAACTACTTTCTCCAGGACCAAGCAGGAAGTCAGTCCTCACATATGGGACTCTCCAGCTCTAGGCTACCGGGAACCCAAAGCTGAAAAAATGGCTCCCTCTCAAGAGCCTCAGCATCTGTGATAAGAATATCCTCTGAGAACGCCCCCGTACGGTAGCCCAACACAAGGGCCGGAGGGTAGGAGTAGCCTAAACCTCAAAGAGATTAAAGAGTACTGCCTGTCCGAAAGCACTGTCCCTTCGGGACTCTCTCTCGAGGCAGTAGTGGGCTGCAAACGTCTGGCTTAAAGACCAAGTAGCAGCCCGGCAGATCTCTGCCAACGGAACAGAGCGGAGATGAGCTACTGACGCTGCTTTCGCCCTGACACGGTGGGCCGTGACTCGAACCTGCAAGGGGAGGTCGGCTGCCTTGTACGCCCAGGCGATACAATCTGCCACCTAAGTGGACAACGTATGCTTGGAGACAGGTAACCCCAGTTTATTAGGGTCAAAGGAGATGAAGAGCTGAGTAGCTCTTTGATGCCCCTACGTACGTTCAATGTAAAAAGACAACACCCTCTTACAGTCCAGGGTATGCAAGACTGTTTCAGCCCGGCTGGTATGCGGCCTGGGAAAGAAGGTCGGAAGAACCACCTCCTGGTTGAGATGGAAAGAGGAGATGACCTGTGGAAAGAACTTCGGATGGGTCCGTAGGACCACCCTGTTCTTATAGAATAGTGTGTACGGTCTGTCAGAAAGCAGAGCTTGTAGTTCACTCACACGTCTGGCCGAAGTAAGAGCTACCAGGAAGAGCGCTTTCCAAGAAAGGAAGCGCAAATAGCAAGTAGCCATCGGCTCAAACGGTGGGCAAGTAAGTTGCTGCAAGACCACATTCAAATCCCACTCAGTCGCCGGTGGACGAACCAGAGGCTTGAGAAGAAGCAGACCCCGGAGGAAGCGGGACACCAAGGGATGACCCGACAGAGACTGTCCCTCCACCGGTGAGTGGTGCGCTGATAGAGCACTGAGGTGGACCCGAACAGAGTTAGACTTAAGGCCTAGATCTGACAGGTGAAGAAGATACTGCAGTACCACTGGCACAAGGCAGGAGAAAGGATCTTCATTGCGCTGAGCACACCATAATGTCAACCTACGCCACTTGAGGGCATAGGACTTTCTGGTGGACTGCCTCCTAGAGGCCAAGACCATCTCCTCAACCTCCTTAGGCAGAAGCAAGGGAGCTAGCACTATCCTTTTAGCAACCAGGCCATCAGATTGAGGGACCTGAGATTGCGGTGCAGAAGGGAACCCTGATCTTGAGATAGGAGATCGTGTTGCAACCCCAGAGGGAAAGGAGTTTCCACCGCCAACTGTAGCAGAAGTGGAAACCAGGGTTGCCTCGGCCATCTGGGGGCTACCAGAATCACCTAGGCCTTGTCCCGGAGAATCTTGAACAGAGTTCGGGCCACCAGGGGTGTGGGAGGAAATGCATACAGGAGGCCCGTAGACCAAGAGATCAGAAAGGCATCTGCTGCCATCCGCAGGGGATGCGGTTGTCTGGAGCAGAACCTGGGCAGCTGACGATTCTGTGGACTTGCAAAGAGATCAATGGATGGAAGTCCCCAGCAGAGGAAGATCTGCTGGACCACCAATGGATTCAACTGCCATTCGTGAGGCTGGAGAATCCTGCTTAGCTTGTCTGCTAGGCAATTCTCCTGACCAGGTAGATAAACTGCTTTGAGAAACATGCCTTGTTTGACTGCAAAGGAGCAAAAGGCCTGTGCCTCCTGACACAGCAGCCTAGACCCTGTGCCCCCTTGCTTGTTCACACAGAACATTGCTACCTGATTGTCTGAACTAAGACAGACTGGTGAAAGAGGGCATGAGTTTGTAGAGCCAAGCAGATTGCTCGCAGCTCCAGAAGACTGATCTGCTGTGTGGCCTCCCAAGGAGACCAGAGGCCCTGAGTGCACGTGCCCTGACAATGTGCACCTCAGCCCTGCAAGGAAGCATCGGTCATTAGCACCCTTATGTGTGTCAGGGCCTGAAAAGGTACTCCCTTGAGAAGGTTTGAGAGATGTAGCCACCACTGCAAGGAGTCCAAAAGTGGTTTGGACACCTTTACTCTGTCTCGGAGGTCGTCTGTGGCCTGCCCCCACTGAGCTCTGAGGCACCACTGAGCAGCCCGCATGTGCAGATGGGCATTCGGAGTCACATGTACCGTGGATGCCATGTGGCCCAGGAGCCGCAGGAAGTGCCTGGCGGAGACCTGAGAAGTGCTTTGGAACTGGTTGGCCAAGTCCATCAGTCTGTAGGCTCTGTCCTCGGGCAAGTAAGCTCTTGCCTGCAGGGTGTCTAACCTTGCCCCTATAAACTCTAGATTCTGTGAGGGGAGCAAAGTGGACTTTGCGTAGTTTATGACAAAGCCCAGATGCTGAAGAAGAGAGACAGTGTGAAGAGTGGCTTGTCTGGCCTCCTGGAGAGACTGGCCCCTGATGAGCCAGTTGTCCAGGTATGGGAAGACAAAAATTCCCTGATTCCTGAGATAGGTCGCCACCACTGCCAGGCATTTGGTGAAAACTCTGGGGGCGGAAGTTAGGGCAAAGGGAAGTACTCCCACCATAAATCTGAGATATTATCTGTGGTCTGGATAGATAAGGATGTGATTATAAGCATCCTTTAGGTCTATGGAGCATAGCCAGTCTCTCTGCTGGAGGTAGGGCAGCAGTATCCCAAGGGTAAGCATCTTGAACTTTTCCCTCTCCAGAAACCTGTTTAGGTTTCACAAGTCTAGGATAGGCCGGAGGCCTCCTGTCCTTTTTGGTACCAGGAAATACCTGGAGTAGAAGCCTTGCCCTTTCAGGTGGTGAGGTACCGGTTCCACCGCCTGTTCCTTCAAAAGACTTGCCAACTCCTGAAGGAGGTTTCTGTGCAGAGGGAGTCTTGGAGGCTCCCCTGGAAAGTAGGAGGGGTGTAGCTGGTGGAAGTGGAGCATGTAGCCCTTCTGGACTATGCTTAGAACCCAGGTATCCCCTGTGATGGCTGGCCACCTGTAGGCGTACAGGGTCAGCCAACCTCCTGTGCTGAGTGAAGCCAGCTGTGGAGGAGAGGCAATGCTGTGGGAGTCAAAACCCCGCTCCCTGCTGTGCAGGAGCCGGAGCTGGCGGCTTGGGGGTCTTCTGCCTACGGGGCCCTTGCCCCTGCTTCTTGGCCTGCTGGCCCTGTTGGGGAGCTGGAGAAGCCTGATATTGATGGTAGGATTTGTAGGCAGCACCCTTCCTCGGGAAAAAGGGCTTGTTTCCCAAGCCCTTCTTTTTCTGAGAAGGGGCAGACGTCTTCCTGGATATCCTTGTCCTTGTGAGAGTCTCAGTCTCGATTTCTGTAGCCTTTTCAGTCATGGGCTTACCGAAAAGGTTTTCACCTCGGCAGGGGACATCGACCAACTTGTCCTGCACCCATGACTCCAGGTCTGATGACTGTAGCCAGGCCTGACGGCGTGCACCGATGCCGGATGCTGCTACCCGGGCCGAAGCCTCGAAGCCATCATAGGCTGCTCGAGAGATAAACTTCGAGCACTCTCGAATCCCTGTTGACAAGGCCTTGAACCTCTGCAAAGGTTCCTCAGAGAGGCCAGCTGAGAACCTGGCAATCTCCTTTGCCAGGTCTAGTAGGTACATGCCCATGTACAGCTGGTAGGTCTGGACACGGCAAGATAGCATAGAGCCCTGGAAGTACTTTCTACCGAGGGCATCCAGGTTCCGGGCCTCCCTGCCAGAGGGCATCGAGGAGTGCATCTTCTGACTCTTCAGACGGTGCATGGCCGATTCCACAACCATGGAGTGGTGCGGTAGCTGCGCCTGTTGGAACCCAGGGCTCTTATGGACTCGATAAATAGAATCGACCCGTTTGCTAAGAACTGGCGTCGAGGCCGGTGCCTCCCACATACGGAAGAGCAGCCGTTCCAGTAAAGGCTTCCTTCGGAGGAAAATCATACTGGAGGGCATCGAGCTCCTCGGCTCGAGGCTCCTCCTCAGCGTCCGCAGGGAAGGCCAAGGCTTTGGCCATGTCCCTCACAAAGTCCGAGAACCGGGTATCCTCCAGGGGGGACCGTCTTCGAGGCTCGGACTCCAGTGAGTCCGAGGGGACGCACCGGGTCCGGAAGGTGTCTGGGGACTCCTCATCCTCTGTCTCCCACTCTGACTCCTCCAAAGAGGAATCGAGCGGCTCCGGCCGTGTGGGCTCGGTGCCTCCCGCCCCAACGCTGAGGGTACCGGCGTCGACGACTTCGGCCCCGCACGGGAGGTCGAGGGGGACCTTGACTGAGGATCGACTCAAGACTTCATTGACTCGAGGATCGGCTTGGTCTCCAGGGTCGACATAGACGTCGAGGTCCCAGTGGTCGGGGCAGATGCACCAGTCAGACTGGCGATCAGCACACGCTGCTGTTCCATGAAGGCAGCCAAGCTGCTCTACAAGGTGGTCAACCTGAGTCCAAGCTCAGGAGACTCAGCAGCCCCCGACTCAGGCCCCGATGTTGGCTTCCCTGGAGGAGAGTCCACGAGGACAGCTGAATTTACGTGACTCGGGGACTCCGGCTCCACACTAGGTAGCTTGGAAGGCCTCTCCGACTCTGAGAGCACGGGGCGGCGGTCAGGGATACGCGACCTGGCCCTCGAGGAACTAGGGGCCTCCACCAACGCTGCCCTCGCGAGCTTCTTCTTCCTTCTGTGCTCCCGGGTGTGAGACTCCCTTTCAGAGGAACCCTGACGGCGCTCGGGGTCAGACTCATGAGATGTCAAGGCCTCTGACGAAGTCCAGGCCCAGCCGGATGCGGAGTCAGAGAAAATTCGCTCACGTTGATGCTGACGTCTCCGAAGCGCCTTCAACGACATTTTGCCGCACGGACCACAGGCCAGCGGGTCATGGATGGGCCCAAGGCATTGGAGGCAGCAATCATGTGTGTCGGTGAGAGACATAAGTTTCTTGCACCTATCACACTTCTTGAACCCGCTGGCAGCCATCGGGGGAAAACGGGCCCCTGCAGGGTCAAAGACCGGGCTGCCAGTGAAAACACAAAAAGAGCGCGAACGCTAGTCATGAAGGACAAAAACCGAAAATCAAACTCCGGACTCGATACCGGTGTACCGAGCCCAGACGGGAAGGGGAACCGGCGTCGAACCAGATAAAACAACGCAAAAAACGCAGAAGAAATCAGCTTTTCCCGGGTGACACGAACATAAGTCCGTCGGGCTCCACGGAAATAGAAAGACTGAGCAAGATGGCACCCTTGGGCGGGAAGGGGACCGCGCAAGCGCGCTGCATTCCCAAAGGCTTTCTTTGAAAGCTGGGGAAATGCTCCGCACGGGGGCTCCGTCGGCGCCAACGTCACCCATATGTGAGGACTGACTTCCGGCTTGGTCCTGGAGAATTTCCCCTTTTGCTCTTTCCTCCATTTCTTTCTTTATTCCTTTTTCATCCATTCAAATTTCACTCTTCCATCCTCAGTCCTCACTTACTCTCCCAATACCTGGCCAATTGTAAATTTTTCCTCCCTCCCACACAGAATATCTTTTCCCCTCTCCATACTCACTCCCTCAGTCCTATCCCCTTCTAGTCTTCCCCCAACATCAGCTCCCTTCTAGTTCCAGCCCCACCCAGCATCCGCTCCCTTCTAGTCCCATTCTCCCATCCCCCTGCATAAGCTTATTTCCAGTCCTAGCCCCCTCATCAGCCCATTTCCAGTCCTATCCTAGCCTCTCATCAGCTAATTTCAAGTCCTAGCCTTTCCCATAAACCCATTTCCAGTCCAAGCCCCCCCCAAACAGCCCATTTCTAGTCCTAGCGCCCCCATTAGCCCTTTCCAGTCCAAGCCCCCATCAGCCATTTCCAATCCTAGCCCCATCAGCTATTTCCAATCCTATCCTAGCCCCCATCAGCATATTTCCAGTCCAAGCCCCCCCAATCAGTCCATTTCCAGTCCTAGTCCCCCATCAGTCATTTCCAGACCTATCCTAGCTCCCCATCAGCCCATTTCAAGTCCTAGCCCACCATCTGCCCGTTTCCAATCCTAGCCCACCATCAGCCATTTCCAGTCCAAGCCCCCCCAATCAGTCCATTTCCAGTCCTATCCTAGCCCCCCATCAGCATATGTTTAGTCCAAACCCCCCAATTGGTCCATTTCCAGCCCTATCCTAGCCCTCCATCAGCCCATTTACAGTCCAAGCCTCCCCATCAGCCCATTTACAGTCCTATCCTAGCCCCCATCAACCATTTACAGTCCTAACTCCCCTTCAGTCCATTTCCAGTCCTATCCTAGCTCCCCATCAGCCCATTTCAAGTCCTAGCCCCCCAAAAGCCGATTTCCAGTCCTAGCCCCCATCTGCTATTTCCAGTCCTAGCCCCACCATAGTCCATTTCCAGTCCTATCCTAGCCACCCCATCAGCCCATTTCCAGTCTTAAACACCCCCACCCCCAGAACAGCCCCGCACCTGTCTGACTGGCTCATCTCTGCACAACAGCCAGAGTGAACAGCGAGGTGTTCCTTCACTCTGGCAGCTGTGTCCTCATGAAACCTGCTGACGCACCGGAGGTTAAAGGGCATTTCCTGTTTTCCGGCACTCAGCATGCTAGCAGATTTCACAAGAACACTGCTGCCAGAGTGAAGGAACAAACCGCTCTTCACACTGGTGGCTGTGCAGAGGTGATCTGAGGCCTTGCATCTCCCCGGCTCTCTCTGAAGCCGGCTCTGCAAACCAAACACCATATGCGGAATGAAGTTGGCAGGGGCCCCCTTAAGCACGGGCCCTGTATGAACAACATTCTCATACAATGGATGGGCCAGCCCTGTATAGTGGTGGTATCCGGGGATATTCAGCAGCACTACCCCTACTCTGTAAACCATGTAACTGCCTTTGAATATCGGGCCCTATGTTCTCAGTTTTACTGTGGTATGAACTTTAGTCTGGTTTCTCAATTGAGACGGCCCTTTGCCATGGAAATGAAGGGGATTAAAACATGGAGGACTATCCAGTGAATCCAGAACAGCCAAGAGTGCTCCCTACTTGTGACTGTCTCCTAGGACAAGAGGTAGGACCCTATTTCTCCCAGATAGTTGATATAGTACAGTGGTTTCCAACCCTGCTCTGGGGGCTCCCCAGAGATTAGAGTTTTCAGGATATCCACAATGAATATGCAAGAGATAGATTTTCATGCAGTGGAGGCAGTGTATGCAAATCTCTCTCAGGAATATTCATAGTGGATATCCTGAAAATCTGATTTTCTGAAGAGCCGCCAGAACAGGTTTGGGAACCACTGTATAGTACATAGCTATTTTGTTGTCTGTCTGGACTGAGATTATTTGGTGGACCAATCATTTTCTGTTAGTCTTCAGAGCATTCCATATTGCTCCTAATACCAGGAAATGTATCTGAAGTTTTTCCTGAGCAGACCAAAGACTATTGTTATCCAGTTAGCACAGATATTCAGCTGCTACCAGATAGCTTAACTGGTTAAAGTTAAGACAGGTGAATGGCCAGGGCCAGTACTACCATTAGGCAAACTAGGTGATCGTCTAGAGTACTGGGTGCTTTCCTTGAAACCAGCTACTCGGGAAGGACAGGCTAGGAAGAATGGGAGGAGGACTGGCACTATATGTAAAAGATAATATTAATGCTACAGAATTGCAGGGCTTACGAGAGAAAGGGGAGGCATTGTGGGTTAAACTGGAAAGAGGGAATAAAGTATCCATTTGCATTGGTGCTATATACAGACTTCTTTTACAGGCAGAAGTGAAGAAATTAGTTGAAGAAATTTGCAATATCACTAGGAAAGAAGAGGTACTGCTGACAGATGATTTCAATATGCCAGATATTGATTGCTGCAGTGTCATCCAGAAGTAGCAAGATCCTGGATTCTTTACAGGGAGAACTATTCTGGCAAATGGAAACAGAACCCACACATGAGGAAGCCATATTGGAACTGATGCTAATGAATGGGGAGAGGGTTTCTGATATTATAGTGGAAGATCATCTCGCATCTAATGATCATTAGATGGTATGGTTCAGTATTAGCACAAGGGCGGAAAAGTCCAGAAAAAAGTGAGGGCCCTAGACTTTAGGAAAGCTAACTTTGCCAAGATGAGACAATATCTCAAGCCTGGGCCATACAAAGCCATAATTGAGCCCTGTGCTATTTCCACACCTGGCGCACCCCTGCCGGTTGCTTGTCCCTACCACACTGCTCTCCCGTCGCGTTGCTTTGCTGCCACCACTTTTTTTTCTTAGAGGCGGCGGCGGCGTTTGTAGGCAGTTCGGGTCTCTCCTTCCCTTCTCTGATATTGGTCGCATTAGAGGAGGGAGGAACCAGGCCATCCATGCAAATGCTGAGCTGTAGAGACTCACGTTTGAATGGCTGACCTGGTCCCTTCCTCCTCTGATGCAACCTACATTAGAAAAGGGAAGGAGGGACCCGACCTGCCTACTAACGTGGGTCTGCCTCACTGCTGCTGCCACCGCTGAAAAAACAAAAAAGTGGCAGTGGCGGCAGGGCAACGCAGGGGGCGGGCCGGGGCCGGCACCTGACATGTGCCCCTAATCCTTTTGCGCCCCGTGCGGCTTCACCGTTCACACAGGGCTAGGTATGGTACTGCCTCAAGCAGTCGATAGTGGGACAAGAACAGCTGGAAGATGTAGAAAAACAGTGGGCAAAACTGAAAGGGACAGGCACAATTTTCATTTGGGTGGTGCTATGTGCTGCATCGGCGCATAGCCCGCCAGCTGTCCATCAAACCCGGATTTTCAATGCCAAGGTTATATGCGGCCCCAGCATTGAAAATCTGGTTCGCACTGCACAACCCGGAAGCTGCAGGAACTAGATGGGCAGTAGAGATTTTCAATGCTACCCACTTAGCCCCTGCGTTTGAAAGATCTTTAAAGAGCAGAGGGCTAAGTAAAGATCAAAGATCGCTGCACCCAGCTAGCCTTTTCCTCCATCCCTGCCCAGCCCTGGAACATCACCAACACACCCCAATGCTAACCACATAGCATCTGGGCACAGTGGGGACTTATCTTGGATTTTCAAAAGTCATGTAGGTGCCTTTCGAAAATCCTGGATAAGGCATTTACACAGGTAACTAGGGTAGTTACCCGAGTAAATGCCTTCAAAAATGCCGCCCGGCTATTTTAAGGGCAACAAACCTTTTTATTAGGAAAGTAAGTAAATGTACAAGAAAAAGGAGGCCACGATGGTTCTCGCAAGAAGTAGCTGAAAAGGTGAAGATAAAGGGGGTAGCCTTCACAAAAAGCATAGTACTCACCTGTAACAGGTGATCTCTGGGAACAGCAGGAATTTAGTCTTCACATATGGGTGATGTCAGTACCGATGGATCCCGTGCGGGAATGCCGCCCAGTGACCAATTGGAAAGCTTTTGGAGGCACTTCACTGCACCTGCACGACTGCCTTCCTGTCTTCCCAACTCACTCTCTTCAGTTGAGTTTGTAGCTGAGAAAAGAGAGTAAATGAAACTCTATAACTCCTAGGGGAGGAGGGCAGATTGTGAAAATTAAATTTCTGCTTTTCCCGGAGATCACCAGTTATAGGTGAGTAACTACGCTATCTCCAGGGACAAGCAGGAATGTAATCTTCACATATGGGACTCCCTAGCTCCCAGATGCCAAATGAAGTGACCTCAGAACAGGTGGAGGTTTGCCTCAGAGTAGGCATGATAAGGTCATGGATCCCACATGGATTTCTGGTATCTTCAAAGTTTGGGACGGAGGGTAGGAGTTGCATCTAAGTCTGAAAGAGGTGCTGGAGTACAGCCTGACCAAACATGGCACCCCGATGGGAGTCCTTGTCCAGACAATAATGAGCAGCAAAGGTATCGACAAAAGACCAAGTTGCTGCTTTGCATTTGGGTCTTTTCTTCTGAGGCAATGGAGGGTAAAGTGACTTGCCCAAGATCACAAGCAGTGGGATTCAAATCCTTGATCTTCTAGGTATTAGGCAGTTGATCTAATGACTAGGATACTCCTCCACACCTGCTTTTTTATCTAGGCAAATGAAATGCAGTCCGCTATCCATCTGGCGAGCATATGCTTAGAAACAGGCAATCCCAGGTGACGGGTCAAATGAGATGAACAACTGAGAGGCCCAGAGTCCTTTGAAGATAAAAAGCCAACACAGGCTTGCAGTCAAGAGTGTGCAGAGTTGCCTCCGCTCTAGACGCATGTGGTTTAGGAAAGAAAGCTGGAAGGTAATTTGACTGATTTAGATGGAAGCAGTTATAGGGTGGATCCGCCACCAGAGCCTGAAGCTCACTAATGTGTCTATCTGAAGTGAGGGCAATTAGGAAGATCATCTTCCAAGAGAGGAATTTAAGCGAGGTCGTGACTAATGGTTCAAAGGCTTGAGAAGCTGTGCTAGAACGACATTGAGATCCCAAGCTACCTGAGGTGGCTTAATGGGAGTTTTGGACAGCAGGAGACCTCTCATGAAATGTACTACCAGCAGTTGTGTGGAGATGGGCTGTCCATTGAGTAGATGATGAGAGGCCGCAATGGCGCTAAGGTGGACTCTCATCTAATCTGTCTTTAGACCTGTCAAGGGCAGGTGGAGAAGATACTGGAGGAGTGACTCCACTGGAGCAGAAAAAGGATAGAGACCCTTCTCGGAACACCAGACAGAGAAGCTACGCCACTTAAAAGCGTATGAATGTCTGGTGGAGGGCTTTCTAGAAGGTGAAGGCTGTAGCCCTCCTGAACTATGGTGAGTATCCACTGCTCTGAAGTGATGAGATGCCATCCGTGGGCATAGTGACACAGCCTTCCTGCTATGTGGAGGGGGTGGGGATCCTCCAAAGGCAGGGCAGCAATGTTCTCTAGGAAAGAGTCAAAAACCAGGCACAAACTGTGTCTACGGGGCTGGTTGAGATTTAGCCACCTGTGGTTTCTTTTGCTTAGAAGGCTGCTGCCTCTTTTGTGGGGCCTGACCCTGATACTGAGAAGCAAGAGGATAGGAAGAGAAAAAATTCTTATTATTATTGTAGAAAGACTTCTTTGCAGGAGTCTTTTTTCTAGCAGGGTTAGCTGTTACTCTCGACAGTCTCTTTAGAGTAGTATTTTCTGACTCTAATTGAGAAGCCTTATCTTGCCAATCTTTGCCAAAGACGTTGTCCCCTGTGCAAGTAGGGTTGCCAGATGTCCTGATTATTTCAGGATTGTACTGATTTTTGGAAGCTTGTCCTGATTTTGTCATGAATTTTGGCGTTTTGTCCTGACTTGTCCTGAATTTCTGTAAAATTTTGTCATGATTAAGATGAACATTATAATACAAATGAAGATGAAACAGCAAGTTCAGCAAATCCTTTTTGGCACCATTACAAATTCTAAGTTTGCAGCTTTAGAATTAGATGATCCGAATTTAGACAATAAACTTAAGAAGGAATTCACTGAATTTTATTCAACAGCTGATAATTACATTAGTAAATGGTTCAGCTTAGACAATTACCCACCTTCAACCAAATGGTTGATGCTAAAAGCTAGTATTAAATATGATGAACTTTGAAAATCGGTTGAATATCTCTTACCCATCATTGCCATGAAAGGTTCATTGTTTGACGAAACAAACACATTGAACTTATTGCTACAGATGTCTTCAGATTAATTTAATAATTTGCCAATTGATAAAAAATGGTCCACTTTATTTGAAAGCAAAAAATTCATCGATTTGAAAACATTAGCATAATTTTTTCAATTCCCACATCAAACATGGCTGTGGAACGAGTATTTTTGGTGTGCAAGAAGCAATGGACGGATGATCGAAATCGATTGGATATTAAAACTGTAAAATGCTTGTTTCAAGTTAAAATAAACTATTCATTATCTTGTGGTGATATGTACAAAAAGATTTTGGCTGACGAAAATCTGCTAAATCAAATATCATCAAACAGTAAATACAAATAACACTTTCTGAAATGATAAAGCGATATTAAAAAAAACTGTTAAATAAATAAATAATGTTTTATTATATTTGATGCCTAATAAAATGTTTTTTTGAAAAGTGTTATTTTTTGAAAAAATGTCCTGATTTTGGACCAAGATTTCTGGCAACCCTATGTGCACGGTATGTTGCCCAGCTTATCTTGGACCCACTGTTCAAGATCCAAGGCCTGAAGCCATGCAATTTGACGTGCACCAATACATATTGCTGAGGCCCTACTTGTGCATTCAAAAGCATCGAAGGTAACTCTATTGACAAACTTTGATACATTTTGGCTATGTTTAACTAGAGCGAGATAATCTGCCTTCTTGTCAACTGAGTGGAGAGGGTAAAGGCCTCGAGATCCTTGGAGACCTCCTTCAGGAATATTCCCATATAGATGATATAGGAGTTAATCCTAACCGAGAGCATTGATGGTTGAAAGCATTGATGTCCAAAGATGGCAAGGATTCTCAATTCTCTACCTGGAGGATTAGAGGAGTGAGTCTTCAAGCTTTTGATTTGGCGCATTGCCAATTCCACCACCATGGGGTGGTGGGAAAGCTGTGGCTTTTGGAAGCCAGGATACTCCGGTACATGATACATAGTATTGAGACATCAACGCTGAGGTGAGACCGTGAGAGGCGTCTCCCACATTCAGAGCATAAGGTCATGAAAGATGCGGTGCACTGGTAAGGTGGCTGCCTCCTTGAGTGATGTTGGGTATTGGAAGATCTCTAGTTCCTCCGCTCTTGGCTCCTTCTCCAATGTCACTGTGATAGAGAGACCCTTGGCTAGGTCTCGAATAAATTCCTGGAAAGACATGTGCTCTGGAAGCGACATGCATCGCTGTTGAGGCGGGGTAGGGTCTAAAGCAGGGGTCTCAAACTCAAATTGCTTTGAGGGCCAAATGAGGACTTGTAGAGTAACCCGGGGGCCGCACAAGACGCAGGCCTCATTTGCATAAGGGCATCATTTGCATAAATATTTGCATAATGTTACCATACACTAACTTTTAGTAAACATGCCTCTTAATGAGTGTATGGATAAAGAAAGACTAAAAGATTTCTACATTACTATAAACCAGTGCCAACCGCCAGGCACATTAGGAACTACTAGAAACACTGCCCATTTAGAACCCATAGCAAACCTGCCGTGTCCTAACAGCACTACCAGAACTCACAAAGCACCATACCCTAACTATCAAAAGGCAACACTGCAAATATTAAATCAACACATTTCAGAGAATAACAATACATGACCTACTCGGGAAAGAGAACAAGTGGCAATGTCAAATAGGAATTACATAAACAGAATACCTCAGCTCTGTTACACATGCAGAACATACACCATCACCAAACAAGGAATCACAATTTAGAAACAGGAAGACAATTAAACTGGGAACCCCAAAAGCCAAACTTAGAATGTACAACACTGTAGAAATAAAACTATACATTGATTTCCTCTTGTATTAAATAAAGTGCAGACGTTAAAGATGCACATTTCCAAGAGCTGACATATTTCAGTTAATAAATTCAAAATAAAGAGATATTTTTCTACCTTTTGTGCATTTTTTTTTCAGTTGCAATTGTTCCAGTCACTTTCTTCTGGTTTCTTTGTGTCTTCTGCTAACTCTCCATCGTCTGCTGTCCATTTCTCCTTTCTTCTTTCCTAGTTTTTTTCCATTCTCTCTACATCTGCTTTAACATACTAATCATTCTCCTTTTGCTCTTTCCTCATTCCTATTTCATCCACTCAAATTTTACCCCTCCATCCTCAATCCCCACTTACTCTCCCAATACCCGGCCAATTGTAGATTTTTCTTCCCTCCCACACAAAATATATTTCCCCTCTCCATTTCACTCTCCCAGCCCCATCCCATTCTAATCGTCCCCCAACATCAACTCCCTTCTAGCTCCTGCCCAACCCAGCATCCGCTCCCTTCTAGTCCCCGCATCATCAGCCCATTTCCAGTCCTAGCTCCCTCCCCTCACAGCCCATTTCCTTTCCAAGCCCCCCTCCCCATCAGCCCATTTCCATTCCATGCCCCCTTCCACTCAGCCCATTACCATTCCAAGACCCTGTCCCCATCAGCTATTTGCAGTTCAAGCTCCCCCTTCTACTCGGCCCATTTCCAGTCATAGCACCCCCCCCAGTCCATTACCAGTTCTAGCCCCCCCCCTAGCCCATTATCGGTCCTAAGCCCCCCAACAGCCCACTTCCAGGCTTAACCCTTCCATCGCCCCATCTTCATTCTTAGCCCCCCCATAACCCCATTTTCAGTCTTAGGCCCCCAGTCAGATCACCTCCAGTCCTAACCCCCATCTGTCCATTACCAGTCCTAACCCCCCTCACCCCATTTTCAGTACTACCCCCCCCCCCCAGCCCACATCAAGTCCTGCTCCCCCCCATCAAGTCCTGCTCCCCCCCTACATCAAGTCCTGCTCCCCCCCACATCAAGTCCTGCTCCCCCCCAGCCACACATCAAGTCCTGCTCCCTCCCCCCCCCCCCCGGGAAAATTAAACTTTAAAAAAAACCCGGCTTCTGCTGCTGCTGCCGCCGCTGCCGTGGCCGGCAATAGCAGCAATATCGCAAGTCCCGCGGGCTCCCCCCCACCCGGCAGATCCCTTCCTGCTTGCCTGCCAGTTCTCCGCTTCGGCTTTCAGAGCCGCGAAGGGAGAGCTTCTCCCTCGTGACTCTGTTAAGCCCGCTGGGGCAGATGGGAAATTTCCCATCTGCCCCGGCGAGCTTAACAGAGTCGCGAGGGAGAAGTTCTCCCTTCGCGGCTCTGAAAGCCGAAGCGGAGAACTGGCAGCATTGGCAGGCAAGCAGGAAGGGATCTGCCGGGTGGGGGGGAGCCCGCGGGACTTGCGATATTGCTGCTATTGCCGGCCACGGCAGCGGCGGCAGCAGCAGCAGAAGCCGGTTTTTTTTTTCCCCCCTATGCATCGCGGGCCGCACAAGGGTCTCTCGCGGGCCGCATGCGGCCCGCGGGCCGCGTGTTTGAGACCCCTGGTCTAAAGGTAGGTCCCGGGATCCCTGGGAAATGAGTGATTCTGCATCTGAAACTGGGGAGTCAGAATCGGAGAACTCGAATCGGAGAACTCAAAGTACCGATGGTCTCGGTGTCCTGAAGCTAGATGTTGGTACCGATGTGCCGAGGTTTCAGCTTTGGTAAGCTGCTTGGCCTTGGAATTGGTATCAGTAAGAGTTTCAAGGGAGGGCATGGGTGGGAGAGATATTGATGCCATATGCAGCAACCTTGATGCCGTGGCCAGAGCCAGTGTTGATTTTGGTACCGTAAGCAGTATCGATGTGGTAGTGCTCATAGCCAAGAGTTTTATTGGTACTGAGGCTGCAAAGAGGGCTGCCTAGCTGCGCTTGATGGCCAGTATACTCTAGTCTATTGAGGCTGCCGATGCCTGGGTATCAGTAATGGGTATTTGCACTATTTATTTATTTATTTAACAGTTTTTATATACCGTCTTTCTACCATTCTGGAGCATGGCACGTAGCTTTTCAGAGGTCGAGGCCTCAGGAGCATCCTGGGGCTGCTCAATGGCTTTAGAGGAAAGGGCCTCCCGCTGGAGCAGTTTAGCAGGTCGATCCACCTCCAAGGCAACCTCTGAGGGGTCTCGGTGCTTTGAGTGAGATATTCCCCTGATGGTGCCATCAGACTTCGATGCAGCTTTATGCTTGGACTTTGAAGATACTTGAGATCTATGAGAGGATGATGAAGCCCTCGATGAAGTGGATGCCATTGATACCGTGTCCGGTATTGCAGGCCTCTCCATGTCACTTTCTGACAGAGGGAACAGTCTTTTGGCTGGTGGTCTGGGTCAAGGCATTTTAAATACCAGTCATGTGCATCAGTCGTCAAAGTATCGCATGCCCTTCCATGTTTTCAATCACAATTGATTCAAGTGGCTTATCAACGTGGTAGAAATTTGAAAGATCATTTATGCCCTGCAGTTAAGAAGGCAATAAGTATAGGACCTGTGTGGCACTTTAGACACGGGCAATGTCATTGCTGTGCTGTAATGGTCGAGACAGATAGGATCACCATGGGGTCCTCAGTGCAAGCTCTCGGTAGCCGCAGAAGAAGGGTCGGAGGGCAGGAGCTGCTTATACCCCAAACAGATTACGGAGTACAGCCTGGCCGAAGGCGCTGTCCTGGCGGGACTCCCTCTCCAGGCAGTACTGTGAAGCGAAAGTGTTCGCTGAAGACCAGGTTGCAGCCCGGCAGATGTCCGTCATAGGCACTGAGAATAGCAAAGCCACTGAAGCCGCCTTGGCCCGGACGCCATATGCGGTGACTCACTGATCCAGCGGAACCTCAGTCTTTGCCTTGGTGAAAACGATGCAGTCCGCCACCCAGATGGTGCACTTGGTGACTGTCTGCCCCAGGCGATTGGGATCGTAGGCAACGAAGAGTCGATCGGACTTGCTATGACCCTGGGTGCACTGCAGATGGAACGCGAGAGCCCTCTTGCAGTTGAGTGTATGTAGGACCGCCGATGCCTGGTTGGCATGAGGTCTCGGGAAGAAGGTCGGCAAGACTATCTCCTGATTGAGATGGAAATCCGAGACAACCTTCAGTAGGAACTTGGGGTGGGTACAGAGGGCCACCCTGTTCCCGTAGAACATGGTGTAGGGAGCCTCAGCCATGAGGGCTTGGAGTTCGCTGACTCACCAAGCCGAGGTCAGAGCCACCAGGAAGACTACCTTTCAGGAGAGGTGCCAAAGCGAGCACGTCGCCATCGGTTTGAAGGGCATTTGCGTAAGCTGCATGAGCACAATGTTCAGATCCCACTCCACCGGTGGAGGCCGGATGGGAGGCTTGGAAAGTAAGAAGTCCTGCATGAAGCGGGAGACCAGGGGCTGCCCCGAGAGGGGTTTATCCTCGACGGGGAGATGGTTAGCCAAGATGGCGCTCAGGTGCACCCTGACAAAGTTGGATTTCAGCATCTCCTGTGAGAAGTGGAGGAGGTACTGGAGATCCCACTGGGTGGAACAGGAGAACGGATCGATCTGGAGCTCAGAGCACCAGATCGAGAAGCGCCGCCACTTAAAGGTATAGGCCCATCTCGTCGAGTCCTTCCTTGACACGAGGAGGACCTCCCCCAGGAGATGCAGCAAGGCTAAGGAGACCAGTTCAACTGCCAGGCTGTAAGGAACTGAAAGTATGTTTGTTTGTACAGGGTGATGTACACAATCGGACTGTCTAAGTACACCTGAGAAAGAGTTAAAGTTGTTCAGAACTTTGCTCAGAAATAAACTTCATATATTTGCTTATTAAGTAGATGAAGGTTTACATGTCCTGTAAATAAAGAAAAGGGCAGCTTGTACTCTAGCCTTTCTGTCTCAGGGTTATTTATTAGATATCAAGCAGTCAGCAGTAAACAGTTATGTCTTGGAATACATGTATGTCTCCTCATACTGACCTACACTGATTAGAAGTTGACCTATGATGTGATAAATACGTGATGCCTGACGTGTCATAATAAAGTGAAATTATGCTGTATCATCCAAAAGAGCCTTATAAATAAAGTGAACCATGGCTAACAGTTAGAGTAAACAAAGAGAACTTTGGTTCTATTTGTTTCTCTCCACAAAGCTTTGGTGTATTTATATATAAGAGTGCGGTATTTTATTGCTGTCTTTTAGATTACCTTCTCATTGCTTTGAATGTAGTTTTCTGTGGCTCCAAGAGCCCTGCAGGTTGCTGGTGAGGAGGGGGCTAAGAAAGACCACAGTAACAACGAGGCCAGATTCGGGTGAAGCACCCATCCTCCTGCGTTAGCAGGCCTGGGGCGCAGTCCAGGGAGACTGGAGGCTTGGACGAGAGTTGGAACAGGAGCAGGAACCAAGGCTGTCAAGGCCACGAAGGAACCAGGAGAATCACTGAAGCTCATTCCCACTGAACCTTGTGGAGGGTCCTCGCAATAAGAGGAGTGGGAGGGAAAGCGTAAAGAGGCCCGGAGGTCCAATTCAAAAGGAATGTATCCAGGGCCACCCTGCTCGGGTGTGGAACCGGTCCATAGAAGCGGGGAACGCATAGTTACTCACCTGTAACAGGTGTTCTCCGGGGACAGCAGGAATCAGTCCTCACATAAGGGTGACATCAGCAACGATGGAGCCCATGCAGAGCAAATCCACAGCTTTCAAAGAAAGCCTTTGGGATTGCTACCACGCATCTGTGGTCCCCTTCCCGCCCTAGGGTGCCATCTTGCTCAGTCAGATGACATAGCTAAAAGACGGCAAAAACAAAATAAAAGATGGCACAGCTGCAACTCCAAGGGGAGGAGGGAGGGTTGTGAGGATTGATTCCTGCTGTCCCCGGGGAACACTTGTTACAGGTGAGTAACTACGCTTTTTCCGGGAACAAGCAGGAAGTCAGTCCTCACATATGGGACTCCCCAGCTACAGGCTACCAAAAACTCATAGCAAAAATAGGGATCCCTCATGGAAAGCCACAAGCAGCAGCAATTGCGTCCGTATAGACAGACCAACAGGACCCCTGTATCCGATGAAACCAGCACTCCGGTAGCCTGTACACAGAAGGGTTAGAGGGTAGGAGTTGCCTAGACCCCGAAAAGGTTATGGAGCACGGCCTGTCTGAAGGCACTGTCCCATCGGGACTCTCTGTCAAGGCAGTTATGAGCTGCAATAGTATGGACTGAAGACCAGGTGGCGAACCGGCAGATGTATGCTAGCAGGACCGAACGCAGGTTAGCTACTGAGGTCGCCATAGCCCTGACCCGGTGCGCTGTGACCCAGCCTTCCAACGGAAGCCTTGCCTCCTCGTAGGCAAGGGCAATACAATCTGCCACCCATGTGGACAGCGTACGCTTGGTCGCCACCTCTCCCAGCTTACTGAGGTCATAGGAAACGAAAAGCTGAGAGACTTTTCGGTGGCCTTGAGTGCATTGGATATAGAAGGACAAGGCCTTCTTAAAGTCCAAGGTATGGAGGACCGTCTCTGCCTGACTGGCGTGCGGTCTGGGAAAGAAGGTAAGGAGGACCACCTCCAGGTTGAGGTGGAAGGAGGGTACCGCTTTCGGAAGGAATTTAGGGTGCGTGCGAAGCACCACCCTATTCTTGTAAAACCTGGTGTAGGGCGCTTCCGCCACTAGGGCCTGAAGCTTGTTTATCCTTCGTGCAGAAGTGAGTGCGACCAGGAAGACCACATTCCAGGAGAGGTAGTGAAGGTGGCAAGTAGCCAAGGACTCGAATGGTGGCCAAGTAAGCTGCCCCAACACCACATTGAGATCCCATTCGTTTGCCGGAGTATGAACCGGGGGCTTAGACAGGAGCAGGCCCCGTAGGAAGCGGGACACCACTGGATGGGCCAAGAGGGGCTTCCCGTCCACCTGGTAGTGGTTCGCTGCTAGGGCACTAAGGTGTACTATAACAGAATTAGACTTGAGCCCCGAATGAGAGAGGTGGAGCAGGTATTGCAATACTGTGACCACTGGGCAAGAGAAGGGGTCGGCCTCCCGCTCAGTGCACCAAAGTGAGAATCTACACCACTTAAAGGCGTAGGCCCGTCTGGTAGACACCTTACGCAAGGACAGCAAAACATCCTCCACCTTTCTGGGGAGGTGGAGTGGGGCTAGAGTTACCCTCTCAGCAGCCAAGCTGTCAGCGAAGGAGATCCCAGGTTGGAATGCAGGAGAGAGCACCCCTCCTAGGAAAGAAGTCGGGGAACGGACCCCAGGGGTATGGGGTCCTCCACCACTAACTGCAGAAGCATTGGAAACAACGCTGCCTGGGCCACCATGGAGCTACCTAGATGACCGAGGCCCCGTCGCAGAAGGTCTTGAACAGAGTCTTGGCAATCAGTGGCATCAGAGGGAAGGCATACAGAAGTCCCTCTGACCCTGAGACCAGGAAGGCATCAGCAGCCACCCTGGCAGGGTGAGGCTGCCGGGAACAGAAGCAGGGCAACTGGTGATTGTCCAGGCTTGCAAACAGGTCCATCACTGGTTCCCCCAGATTTGGAATAGCCTGCTGGCTACTCTGGGGTCCAGCTGCCACTCGTGCAGCTAGAGAATCCTGCTGAGTCTGTCAGTCAGCAAGTTGTCTTGGCCCGGCAGGTACACCGCTCTGAGGAGGATGCCCTGTTGGATCGCCAAAGAGCACAGGTCTAGTGCCTCTTGACAGAGGGCATGGAATCCCGTGCCTCCCTGCTTGTTCACATAGAACATGGCCACCTGGTTGTCTGTCTGGACTAGGACTGACCGGTGGCATAGGTGATGAAGAAAGGCCTTCAGGGCGAGATGAATGGCTCGCAGTTCCAGGAGGATGATCTGCTGAACACTCTTGTCCAGGGACCAAGTGCCCTGGGTGCAGATGCCCCCACAATGGGCTCCCCAGCCCAGCAGGGAGGCATCTGTGGTCAGGACACTCGGGTGGTTGGGGGTCTGGAAGGGCATGCCAGCCTCCAGGTATCGGGGCGATTGCCACCAAACCAGAGACTTTGCCAGCTGGCGGTTCACTTGGACCCTGTCCTGGAGATGGCCCGAGGCCTGGGGCCATTGGTCCCGGAGGCACCACTGTGCTGTCTGCATCTGGAGATGGGCATCTGGAGTGACATGGACTGTGGAGGCCATGTGCCCGAGAAGGCACAGCAGACACCCGGCAGACACCGAGGTATGGTGCTGCATGTCCCGGGCCAGAGACCTGAGTCGGACTGCCTGGTCCGTTGGCAAGAAGGCTTTTGCCCGAAGGGTGTTGAGTCTTTCCCCGATGAACTCCAGCCCCTGTGTCGGACGAAGGTTAGACTTGGGGTAGTTTATAAAGAAACCCAAGTGTTGCAGAATCTGGGTGGTGCATGCTGTTGCCTGCTGCACCTCGGGGACCGTGGAGCCCCTGATGAGCCAGTCGTCAAGGTAGGGGAAGACAAAGACCCCCCTGGAGCCTGAGAAAGGTGGCGACAACTGCCAGACACTTTGTGAATACGCTGGGGGCCGAGGCTAGGCCGAAGAGTAGCACTCTGTATTGGAAATGATTGCCTCCTTCCACAAAGCGTAGGTATTACCTGTGGTTTGGGTGGATTAGGATGTGTGTATATGCATCCTTTAGGTCTAAGGAACATAGCCAGTTTCCCTGCTGGAGGTAAGGCAGCAATGTTCCAAGGGAGAGCATCTTGAACTTCTCCCTCACCAGGAATTTTTTGAGGTTGCGCAAGTCGAGGATGGGCCTTAGGCCCCCTGTCCCCTTTGGCACGAGAAAGTACCTAGAGTAGAACCCCCTGCCCTTGAGGTGGTGGGGCACTGGTTCCACCGCTCTGTCCTCAAGAAGCCCTGCCAACTCCTTCAGAAGAAGGTCCCAGTGGAGGGGAGACCTGAGAAGCTCTCCCAGGAAGAAGGGGGGAGGTGTTTGGCTCAGATGGAGGAGGTAACTTTCCCTGACCACCCTTAGTGCCCAGGAGTCGGTGTTTATAGCCTCCCATCTTTGGGCATAAAGGGTGAGACGACCCCCTGTAGGCTACTGATCCCTGTGAGGGGGAGGAGCTATGCAGTAGGAGTCAAAAGCTCCCTCCTGGCTGGGCTGGAGCTGGAGCCTGGGGCTTGGGAGCCTTCTGCTTATGCAGGCCATGCCCTTGTCCATTGGCCTGCTGCCCTTGCTGGGGAGCCGGGGAGGCCTGGTAAGGTGGGTAGTTTCGGTAAGCAGGTGATTTCCTCGGGTAAAAGGGCTTTTTACCCGAATCCTTCCATCGGAAAGGGGCAGTGGTCTTCATGGAGAGCCTAGTCCTCATCATGAACTCGGTCTCCAGCTCTGCGGCCTTGTCAGTCATGGGTTTGCCGAAGAGGTTCTCCCCATGGCAAGGGACATCGACCAACGTGTCCTGTACCCATTGCTCGAAGTCAGACGACTGGAGCCAAGCCTGGATGCATGCACTGGTGCCCATCGCGGCTACCCGGGACGCTGACTCAAAACTATCATAGGCCGCCCGAGACATAAATTTGGAGCACTCATGGACGGCTTTGGACAGGCTCTTGAAGCGCTGCAAAGGCTCCTCAGAGAGGCCAGCTGAGTACCTGGCAAGTTCCTTCACCAGGTCCTTCATGTACATGCCCATGTACAGTTGGCAGGCCTGGATCCGGCAATTCAGCATCGAGCCCTGGTAGCATTTTCTGCCAAGGGCATCCAAGATGCGGGCCTCCCTAATGGGGGGCACCAATGAGTGCGTCTTCTGGCTCTTCAGCCAATGCATGGCCGACTCCACCACTATGGAGTTGTGCAGCAGCTGTGACTTTTGAAAGCCAGTGCTCCAGCGGATTCGGTACATCGAGTCGAGCTGCTTGCTGACTACCGGCACCGACACGGTGTCTCCCACATACGGAACATGAGACGCTCCAGGATGGGAGGAATGGGCACCATGAGCGATTCCCGAGGGGGAGCCTCGTATTGGAGGATCTCGAGCTTGTCGGCCCAAGGATCCTCCTCAGACTCGGTGGGGAACGCCAAAGCCTTGGACATGTCTTTGACAAAGTCCAAGAAGCCCATGTCCTCCGGTGGGACCTTCTCCAGGGTTCAAAGACCAGGGAATCCGACGGCACATCTCGGTGCCGACGGGTGTCCGTGAACGCCTCGTCTTCGGTCTCCCAGTCGGAATACTCCGAGAAGGACTTGAGGGGGTGCTTTTCCTTGGGCCTCAAGGGGCCCGGCACCATGCGATCCGACCCTAGAAGACTCGTCAGGGACGACCTCAGCCCCGTCGAGCAGGAGATCAAGCGTGACCTCGGCCGAGGATCTACTCAGGCCCGCATGGCCTCAAGGATTGGCTCAGCCTCCGGGGATGTCTTAGACGTCGAACACCCGGTGGTCGGGGCAGAGGAACCAAGCGTACAGAGCGAAGGGTGGCCTGACTGGCCTCCTGGGAAGACTGGCCCCTTATGAGCCAGTTGTCCAGGTATGGAAACACAAAAAGACCTTGAAGCCTCAGGTAGGCCGCCACCACCGCCAGGCACTTGGTGAACACACTGGGAGCGGAGGATAGGCCAAAGGGAAGTACTCTGTACTGGTAGTGGTTTCCCCCCCCCCAACAAATCTGAGTTATTGTCTGTGGTCTGGATGAATAAGGATGTGAGTATAAGCATCCTTTAGATCTAAGGAGCACAGCCAATCTCCCTGCTGGAGGTAGGGCAGCAGGATTCCAAGGATAAGCATCTTGAACTTTTCCCTCTCCAGGAACTTGTTGACGTTGCGCAAGTCTAGGATGGGTCTGAGGCCTCCTGTTCTTTTTGGTACCAGAAAGTACCTGGAATAAAAGCCGTGACCTCTCAGGTGGTGGGGCACCGGTTCCACAGCCTGGTCCTTTAGCAGACTTGCTAACTCCTGAAGGAGTAGGTCCCTGTGCAGAGGTAGTCTTGGAGGCTCCCCTGCAAAATAGGAGGGAGGTACCTGGTGAAAATGGAGAAGATAGCCCTCTTGGACTATATGGAGCACCCAGGTATCTGATGTGACGGCTGACCACCTGAGTCAAAAACCCCCACCCTGCTGAGCAGGGGCCGGTGTTGGTGGCTTGGGGGCCTTCGGCCTACGGGGCCCATGACCCTGCCCCTTGGCCTGCTGACCCTGTTGGGGAGCTGCAGAGGCCTGATAATGAGGGTATTGTTTATAGGCAGAGGACTTCCTTGGGTAAAAAGTCTTTTTTCCCGAGCCCTTCTTCTTCTGAGAAGGGGCAGAGGTTTTTCTGGACAGCCTAGTCCCGGTCAGAGTCTCGGTCTCGGGTTCTGCAGCCTTTTCAGCCATGGGCTTGCCAAAGAGGTTTTCACCTCGGCAGGGGACATCGACCAACTTGTCCTGCACCCATGGCTCGAGGTCAGATGACTGTAGCCAAGCCTGTCGGCGGGCACCGATGCCAGCCCCGGCTACTCGGGCCGAAGCCTCGAAGCCATCGTAGGCTGCTCGAGAGATAAACTTCGAGAACTCTCGAATACCAGTGGACAAGTCTTGGAACCGCTGTAAAGGTTCCTCGGAGAGACCAGCAGAGAACCCGGCAATCTCCTTTGCCAGGTCTCGGAGATACATGCCCATGTAGAGCTGGTAAGTCTGGACACGGCAAGCAAGCATAGAGCCCTGGAAGCACTTCTTACCGAGGGCATCCAGGTTCTGGGCCTCCCGGCTGGGAGGCACCGAGGAGTGCATCTTCTGACTTTTCAGTCAATGCATGGCCGATTCCACAACCATGGAGTGGTGCGGTAATTGTGCCTTTTGGAACCTGGGGCTCTTGCGGACTCGATAGATGGAATCGACCCGCTTGCTTAACACCGGAGTCGAGGCCGGGGTCTCCCACATGCGGAAGAGCAGCCGCTCCAGCATCGGAGGAACCGGTACAGTAAAGGCCTCCCTTGGGGGAGAGTCATACTGGAGGGCCTCGAGCTCCTCGGCTCGAGGCTCCTCCTCGGGATCCGCGGGGAAGGCCAAGGCCTTGGCCATATCCCACATGAAGTCCGAGAACCGGGTATCCTTCAGTGGGGATCGTCTCCGAGGTTCGGACTCCGGCGAGTCCGATGGGACACACCGAGTCCGATAAGTGTCGGGTGACTCTTCGTCCTTCGTCTCCCAGCCCGACTCCTTGGAGGAGGAATCGAGCGGCTCCGGTCGGGCGGGCACCGATGCCATCCACCCCGACGCCGAGGGTACCGGTGTCGACGATCTCGGTCCCGAATGGGAGGCCGAGGGAGACCGTGGCCGAGGATCGGCTCGAGCCCGCATGAACTCGAGGATCGGCTCGGCCTCTGGGGTCGACTTGGACGTCGAGGTCCCAGTGGTCGGTGTCAGCATACATTTCATGCAGCTTTGGACTCTGGTGATTTCAGTCTCCAAAGGTAATAGGACAGTTTACAAGATGAGATTAACTCTGACCCCCTGGTGATTTCAGTCTCCAAGGCCTGTCTGAAGCCCCTCCTTGCTAAATCAAGAATGGCAGACCTTAAAGGGAGTGGCTAGCAGACCTCAAGGGGAAGTGCTGGAGAGGATTCAATTCACTATAAAAGACAGAAACACTTCCTCTCTCTCTCTCTTCCACCATTCATCGGACATGAAGGACAGGAGGCTCTGATAATTCCCTTCACCCCTCCCCCGCTCTCTCTCTCTCCCTTGCCATGAGGCTCTAAACACATGGTCTGGCCTATCTCTCTCTCACACTTCACACATGCACATGCACACACAGATTCATTGATGCACACTGAAACAGCTCTGTAACAATCACTATATACCTCTGTTCAATACCTATGTATTAAGCCTATTTCTACATAAAAAAACTTTCTCCAAGCCACACCTGTTTGGTTGTTTTATTACAAGCCCCACTGCCTCTGTGAAGTGAAATGAACCCAGGATCTACAGGAAAGTAACCTGACCAAATCTTACATCTTTATGGGGGCTCGTCTCTCGGATTTCACAGCAGACCTCCAGTTGAGTAAGTAATAATTTTGTATAATACATTAAGTAGATTTCAGACAGAATCAAAAGTCCTTGTGACCATTTACAATTGACAGACTGGATGACACTTAGACACTATTTAGTGAACAGTTCCAGTGATAAATTTGTTTTGTGGGTTAGACAAGGTGAGATTTTTATTGTCAAAAGGCTCTGTAAGCATCTAGAATTTTAAAGACATCACACAGAGTGGCTTGCAATTGTCTTATTTTGACGTATAGGCTTGCTATATTATTTGAGCTGCTAAGAAAGCTATTACCTCCTGTCCATTTTAACTTTTATTTCTCTGTCTCCTGTCAGTAACTATCTTAGTAAGAGCAGGCTTAAAGCTGGCTGCAATTGATACAATTCTCTTAATCTCCTAACACCCTTCTTACTATAACTTCACCCTAAACTTCCACCCTGTTAAAAAAGGTGATAAGCACTTTTTATTCAGGTATAATTTTAAGGTGTGGTCTTTATGCCAGTACTCTTTACTGAACACCCATAAAATTTATACCATTCCAACTATAATTCTAAGTCTCACTTCTTCATAAAAGTGAGCATTCCTCCTTCTAAGGTTACACATTTGAGATAGTCCAACTACAGCCTTTCTGCTGTATCAAATATGGAAGCCTTTGATTTTAAAGAACTTAAAGAAATTTTAATTTCATGCTGTAAGAGGAAAGGGGGTCCCTTTGAAGGTGAATTCCCTGAGTCATCATGGTATAATATTCAAAGACAAATGTTAAACCATGATCAAGAATTCAAAAAGAAAACAAATAAAAGAAAATGTCTTTTTATCCAAGGCATGTGCAGGGGGCTCATTAGCATGAAAAAGGACAATACTGAACTGACTTCTCAGTGTACCCAATTGACCAAAGACCTTGAGGAGGCACAAATTTGCATCTCTATACAAAGAACTCAAGTGATACAAGCCACAAATTCTTTTATAACTGTTAGTGAGCAATTAGAAGCACTTAAACTTGAATTGAGGCACATTAAGGATCAATTGGCCTCTGGAAGTCAAAAGCCAACACCCACTACTCCCTCAGCCCCCTATGCCGATGACACACCCTATCAACAATGCATACAAGCTACTGACAAACAAAAGAATACTAAAGTATGCATAGTTGGACTTAGAAATGGGAAGAATACAGATGAATCACATGAAGAAATTCATGATAGTTTATCTCAGCCAGAACCCAGCAATAATCAGGATCTCTGTCAGGAGGATAATTCAGATGACTTAGACATGGCACCCAGTACTGAACTCAAAGCACCAGTTAAAGTAATGTTGCAGGACAATGTAAAAGATAGAGATATAGAAAAAATAGTTGAGAAAATTGGCACTATGCCTCTTAATGTAAATCAGTGGGTTAAATGGGCGATTGATATTCTGATTCACTGGGGTCTAGGGAAATACAGAAGAAAACAATCAGACTGATAGACTTATGCATTTGGCTCTGGGGCCACACTATTATAGAGTTGGCTCTCTCACTCACCCATACCAGTTGGTTAAAAGGGGTACTGAGAAACTATTTCACTGTTCCCCAATGCAAGTATTTAAAATTATTTCACCTTTACCAAATGATACACTGGAACAGTTTGCATATAGAGCCTGGATTTCAAAAGCAGTTCTTAATGAGCAGGAGTCCTGGCCCAAGGCAGAAGATTATGGGGAGAGCATGCATAAGGAATTTTTATTAGAATTGCTATCCCCTGAGATTACAAAACACCTTCTGTTATTTTCTGAAGACCCTGAAGCAACCCCTTTTGATACTTTAATGCTCAGAATTGGGTCTGTTTGGAAGACCCAGCCCTCGCAGGTCATTACAGTATCAGAAGCATGGAAGTGGCAAGCCAAGGAATCCTCTCAGTACATAAGAAACACAGACAGAGGACACACACCTAAGTGGCAAGCCGAGGGATCCTCTCAGTACACAAGAAACACAGACAGAGGACACACACCTTGGAGAGCACATGGCAGAGGTACTTTTAGAAACTCCTCAGGCTACATTCCTTTCAAGAGCTCAAAGCACAGAGAGATGGGCTAGAAAAGGAGAAAACTAAATGGGAACAAGACAAACACATACTGCAGATAGAAACAGATAAATTAAAACAGGATTTACAAGCAGCTCAGGACAAACACAAGGCTAGTGCATAGGGGTGTCCTGACCTCTTGAGTTCAGATATCAAAATGTCTCAAGCCTTCATAGCCCAGCCTGCCTCCTTTATCTCAGCAGAGGACTCAATTCCAGAGCCTCTGGATGATGAAATGGATACAGGCCCAGGACACAATTTAAGGCTTGTAACACCCTTGATACTGGACTCCTGTGCACGCCCCAATGTTATCAGCAGAATAGGGGGTCAGGATAAACTAGCTTTGATTGACACAGGGGCTGGAATTAGTTTTACAAACAGAGCTTCTCCCACTACAGATCAGAAAAATATGGAAATTTATGAAATTCAAGGAATTAATGACACAGCTTCCAAATGTGTGGCTATCCCAGTTAAATGGGGTATCCCTGTGCACAGTGAACAAAATAAGGAAATGTTGGAAACCACTGCCTCCACTATAGTGAACACACCAAAAGAAATAATTGGAATTGATGTTCTCAACCAGTTAAATTTGGTGGTGGATATGGCTAATCTTAAATTGTGGCAGTATTCAGGAACTTCAAGTGCTTCTAAAACTTTAGTGCATGAAGTCATTCCCATGCAGTTAGCAACTCAGTGCACCAAGGCAGCTCAGCAGTATGATCTGTGTGTAATTCCTTCAGAGGTGGCTGATAGTCCAGTCTGGGCTCAAGACAAGTTAGATTGTGGGAAAATGCACACAGAAATACTGTTGGAAGGTGAGGATCCTCCACCACAGAAGCAATACCCAGTACCTCATCAGGCTATAGAACCAGTGACTAAAATTGTGAAGATACTGGAGGAGAGGGGTCTGATTAGACCTATTTCTTCCACATGCAATTCACCAGCCTGGCCGAAACAGTGTGCATGGACTGTGCTTCCACAGGGATATAAGGATTCCCCATCAATATTTCATGAATACATGAAGGAAGCCCTGTCACTAGTGTCTTGCAGAGATGAGACCTAGACCAAACCTCCCCTTTGGAACTGCACAGTGGGAGGGACCGTACTTAGTTACTGATACCTTAGGCCCAAGCCTATACCAGATCCTAATGCCTGACAACCAGCAGTACTGGAAACACATCACCCAGTTAAAACCAAATGGGTAATACGTGTTTTATCAGTCTTTGTTTTCAGATACCGCCTGAAGACAGCACGGACAGCTGCTTTCTGAAGACAGCACGGACAGCTGCTTTCTGAACAAAAGTCGCTTGAGGACGGTAACTATTTACTCCTGCTGTATAGTTGACATGTGTTTAATAGTTATGTAAATAAGTAGTAAAAATTATTAATTTTTTTTTGTTTTGTTGTTACATAGTATAAGTGGGGAGCATTAGTTTACTCCCTAGTAGAGTGAAACAAGTTAGCTTTTATTATGTCTCAGTTTCCTGTTGTTCTTGTATCTGCTCTCTTCTACTCAAGTCTCATTACAGGAACTATCATCCGAATATGCACGATTGGCTGGGCTAACTCCACAGGTGGAGTGTATCGCTACCAAGAAATACCCCCACCTTTCCCGGAAGGAAAGGATCTGGTCATCCTGAGTTTCTGTTCGGTACAGGACAAGCCAGTGTTCTATTCATTAAACATCACTCAAGTACAGTGGGAGCCACCAGTTTCCACTTCTCTAGAAAGGACACAAGAATTTAGGGCACGCCCAGAACGTTACTTTCTAGGTCCTCCTGCTTTGATTTTGTACAATATTTCCTGTCAGGACAGAGGTACCTGGAAAATAACTTATACATGGGTTGTGAGTGATCAACAGCACATCACTGAGACTTCATTCCTTTTGGATGTATCTTGTTTACCTACCACCCCTCATCCCACCCCTCCCACCACTTCTGCTCCTCCTGTACTCTACCCTTTCTGATATCCACCCATTTCAGGAAGGACATCCCTTTCAGATTAAATATGATGCACCACACAATGTTTTATGATGTGGAATACCATTTTCTTACTTGGCATCTATTTCCCAAATTGTTTCTAGTTACTCACAAATATCCAAATTGCTCTCAGTTTGTTGCCAACCACATACAAATGCTCAATACTTGGTTTGATATGCAGTCAGTAACACCCCAAGCCAAGCAATTTTGACACAAGTGTGAATTAATTGATACAATTTTAGGTGGCACAGGGACTGCACTGGGTGCCCTTAATATAATTGATATAGAGGTGCTCCGTAATAAAATGGGATCCACTGCTCAGCATGCTGCTGATGGTTTTACCTCACAACATATTATTAATGAAGCTTCCTCTAAACTGTCCAATGTAGTTGTAGATACCTTTGCTCTTATATCTCCCATTATAGAACAGAAAATTGTTATCTTAGCACATGCAGAATATAGATTGGGAAAGAATATTTCCTGGGCTCTTGCCTGTGATCAAGTACAGATCGAGCTTATTACTATACTAAAGGAAATTCTGATCACTGCTAAGTTAGGACACTGGCCACCATCTCTCATTCATATGGCTAGTACCAAAATACCGGAATTTGCTATAGCTCACCTTGATTGGTGGACAGTTAGTGTTCCCATTTGTTCACCACAAGGCTGCTCTATCTGTACTTTGATCCCATGGTCAGGACAACACACAGTTATTTATCCTGTTGTTAATATTGGGGTGCAGTTTGATAATATGCTTATGTATCCTGTGGACCATCTCACATGGGTGCAGCCACTGGACGACACCTGGACTTCATTCAAGCCGATGGGCCCCAGTTTGTGTGAGCAGACTACATTTCAGTTCAAGTGTCAACCTCACCAGTTTAAAGAGGCTGACACCTCCTGCTGGAACAATTCCTCCTCTTGCTCCCTGACTGTTAAGCTCTCATATTCCCTGACTACCTCACACAGTTTGTATTACCTTGGAGCTGGACACTTTTGTTTTCATCTGTTCTTTCCCCAGAATGTTTCTTTTTCCATTGCTCCCAGAATGCATGACATTCGCCTTCCCAAGAACACTTTGTTGTACAGTTCAAACTATTTACCAAACAATACCTGGTGCAGTCATACACCACTGGTCTCCCTCACCATTAATGGGACAACTTATTCCACACCGCTGGTTACCAATGACTCTATGGACATTCCAGACTTTATCTCATATGCTGTGCATCCCTTACCACTTGGCATGGGAGAAGAGACACTACATAAACTGCTCAACTTTACAGAACTCCATGCCTATATTGATCACCTTAAAACAACCTCCACTGAAGTGAATCACACCATCGCTTATGAGAATGGACACATTCAACAAATTGTTGGACACTTGCTACAAGATGCTCATGTGTCTGTGTGGGAATTGTTATTTGGTTACTCACCTACTGCTGATCATGTCTTTAATGTTTTTATTCACCCTATTATTATTTTAACTGCTGTACAAATATTTCTATGCATTATCATAATTTTCCTGTGTTGTAAAATGAGACAAATGTACATATCCTTGCAGCACATGTCATACAGGACCACAACATTTTAAGGTAGTTACACTGAACTTCTCCAGCATCCACCCCTACATCCAGGCTAATTTGGCCTGCTAATTTGGCATTCCTATTACACTGAATACCAGAGTCAGCTGCAGTCTAGTATTGCTTCCTATCTTCACTCATAGCATCCTGGTACCATTTTGCTTTAGCCTCCTCAAAAATTCCTGCAGACCTTATGCACTGTTCACTCTCTCTAAGACGGGCACGGAGGTAGCATATTGGGTCCCCCCCCCCCAGTAGTGGCTGCTCTATCTAAGACACGAGGTTTGGACTCATAAGGAGACTTATTTATCTCTAGAACACTAGAGACAGTACTAGAGACAGTACTGTGCAGGACAGGGGACTTGCTGGACATAGCAAGGTATTTAATACAGGAGGTATTAGACAAGCTGCCTACTATCATGTAATGGCAGCTGGGACAGGTACCACAGGCTTGCTTCCACCATTTCCAGGCACGAATAAAAAATAAAAATAAAAAAGGTGTGGGAGATGTCAGCATACATTTCATGCAGCTTTGGACTCTGGTGATTTCAGTCTCCAAAGGTAATAGGACAGTTTACAAGATGAGATTAACTCTGACCCCTGGTAATTTCAGTCTCCAAGGCCTGTCTGAAGCCCCTCCTTGCTAAATCAAGAATGGCAGACCTTAAAGGGAGTGGCTAGCAGACCTCAAGGGGAAGTGCTGGAGAGGATTCAATTCACTATAAAAGACAGAAACACTTCCTCTCTCTCTCTCTCTTCCACCATTCATCGGACATGAAGGACAGGAGGCTCTGATAATCAATTCCCTTCACCCCTCCCCCGCTCTCTCTCTCTCTCTCCCTTGCCATGAGGCTCTAAACACATGGTCGGGCCTATCTCTCTCTCACACTTCACACATGCACATGCACACACAGTTTCATTGATGCACACTGAAACAGCTCTGTAACAATCACTATATACCTCTGTTCAATACCTATGTATTAAGCCTATTTCTACATAAAAAACCTTTCTCCAAGCCACACCTGTTTGGTTGTTTTATTACAAGCCCCACTGCCTCTGTGAAGTGAAATGAACCCAGGGCCTACAGGAGAGTAACCTGACCAAATCTTACAGTCGGGGCAGATGCACCAGTGAGACCGGCGATCAATGCCCGCTGCTGTTCCATGAAGGCAGCGAGGCTGCTCTCCAAGGCCGTCAACCTGAGTCCGAGCTCAGGAGACCCAGCAGCCCCCGACTCGGGCCCCTATGGCGTCGGGCCCGACGTTGGCTCTCCTGGAGGAGAGTCCACGAGGACTACAGCACTCACGTGACCAGGAGACTCCATCTCGATACAAGGATGCTTGGCAGGCCTCTCCGACTTCGAAGACCTGGGACGGCTATCGGGGCTATGCAACCTGGCCCTCGAGGAACCAGGAGCGTCCACCGACGCTGCCCTCGTGGGTTTCTTCTTCCTGCGATGTTCCCGCGAAGGAGACCCCCGCTCAGTGGAACCCCGACGCTGCTCGGGGCCGGAGTCCCGAGACGTCAAGGCCTCTGACGAGGTCCGGGCCCGTCCGGACGCGGAATCAGAGAAGATCCTATCCTTCTGGTGCTGCCGACTCCTCAACGCCTTCGAGGACATTTTGCCACACGGACCACAGATCATCGGGTCCTGATCGGGTCCGAGGCAGCGGTCATGTGTGTCGGTAAGTGACATAAGTTTCTTACACCGATCACACTTTTTAAACCCGCTGGTAGCCATCGGGGGAAAAAGGGCCCCTGCGAGGTCAAAAGACCGGGCTGCCAGTGAAAAAAGAAAAATGGCACGAACGTTAGTCACAAAGGACAAAAACCGAAAAAGAGAGAGTGGACTCGATACCGGCGTATCGGGCCAAGGCAGGAAAAGGATCCGGCGTCGAACCGAAGGTAGAAAAAGAAAAAACAGGGAAATCAACTTTTTCCTCAGGGAAAAACGAACTATGTCCGTCGGGTTCCGCGGAAAAAAGAAGACTGAGCAAGATGGCACCCTTGGGCGAGAAGGGGACCGCGCATGCGCGCTGCAATTCCCAAAGTCTTTCTTTGAAAGCTTGGGAAATGCTCCGCACGAGGGCTCCGTCGGCGCCGACGTCACCCATATGTGAGGACTGACTTCCTGCTTGGTCCTGGAGAATATCAGATTTTATTAAATTAAACGTAAACAAAACTTGATCATATCTTATGGCAACATATTCCACTACTTAAGAACATAAGATATGTCATACTGGGTCCATCGAGCCCAATATCCTGTTTCCAACAGTGGCAAGTCCAGGTCACAAGTACCTGTTAGTTTCCAAAAGCTGGACAGATTACATGCTGCTTATCTCAGGGATATGCAGTGAATTTCCAAGTCCACCTTAATAAGGGCTCGTGGACCTATCCTTCAGGAACTTGTCCAAACCTATTTTAAAACCAGCTACACTAACAGCTTTTACTACATCCTCCAGCAACGAATTTCAGAGTTTGATTACACAGAAACATAGAAAAAGACCATATGGCCTATCCAGTCTGCCCTTCCATACCAACTATTAAACACTACAGTCCCTTTATTCCCTTAGAGAGCTTCTGTGTTTGTCCCATGCTTTCTTGAATTCAGATACAGTCTTTGTCTCTACTTCCACTGGTAGATTAATCCACACATCTACCACACTTTCTTAAAAGAAATATTTCTGAAAATTATTCCCGAGTCTATCATCTTTCACCTTCATCCTATGCCCCCTTATTATAGAGCTTTATTTCAGTTGAAAGAGGCTCTCCTCTTGTGCATTTATGCCATAGAGGTATTTAAACAAGCAATCTACTTCCGGTGACACTGCCAAGAAAACCCAGGAGCTTCTGGGTCGCCAGGAGTCAGGACTGACTCGAAGGAACACATTGCATTTGCATCAAATCTCCCCTCTCCCATTTTTCTTCTAAGGTATACATATTGAGTTCTTTAAGTCTGTCCCCATATGCCTTATGACGAAACCCACTGATCACCTTCTCCACCAACTCCACCTTGTTTATATCTTTTTGAAGATATGGTCTCCAGAATTGCACACAATACTCTAAATTAGGTCTCATCAAAGACTTATACAGAGTCACTATCACCTCCTTTTTCCTGCTGGCCATTCATCTCCCTATGCACCCAAGGATCCTTCTGGCTTTCACCGTCGCCTTTTCTACCTGTTTAGCCAGCTTAAGATCATCAGTAACAATCACCCCTAGGTCCCGTTCTTCTTTCATCGACAGAAGTACTTCACTCCTTCTACTATACTACTCCCTTGGATTTTTGCAGCCCAAATGCATGACCCTGTATTTTTTAGCATTAAATCTCAGCTGCCAAATTCTTAACCATTCTTCAAGCTTCACTAGATCCCTTCTCATGTTATCTTTATTTTATTTATTTATTTAAACGTTTTTATAAACACCTTCCTCGGTGTCTACTCTATTGCAGATGTTCGTACCATCTGCAAGGAGGCAAACCTTACTCAACAGCTCTTCTGCAATATACTTACAAAAATTTTAAAAGAATCGGACTGAGGACAGATCCCAGCGGCACACCACTGGTAACATCCTTCTCCTCAAAGTGAGCTCCATTTACCTGTACTCTTTGTCGACGCCCACTCAACCAATTTCTAACCCAGTCAGTCATCTTAGGTTCCATCCCTAGGATGCTTAATTTATTTATATGTTGCCTGTGCAAAATACTGTCAAAGGCTTTTCTGAAATGTAAGTACACTAGATCTAGAGTTCTCCCTCGGTCCAACTCTCTGGTCACCAAGTCAAAAAAACTAATGAGATTTGTCTGGCAAGACCTGCCTCTAATAAAACCATGCTGCCTCGAATCCTGCAATCCACTGTAGTCTAGAAACCTTACTATTCTCTGTTTTAGCAGCGTTCCCATTACTCGGTTCACCACAGAGGTAGCGCAGTTACTCACCTGTAACAGGTGATCTCCAGGAACAGCAGGAATAAGTCTTCACATATGGGTATCGTTGGTACCGATGGAGCCTGCACGGGAACGCTCCCCAGCATCCAATAGGAAAGCTTTTGGGAGCATCCCACAGCGCATGTGTGCTGCCTTCCCGCCTTTCCAACTCTCCCTCTTCAGTTGAGTTTATAGCTGAGACCAAAGGAGAGAAGTAGACAAAGAGAGAGAGATAGATATAGACAACTCCTAGGGGAGTTGGGTGGGTTGTGAAGACTTATTCCTGCTGTTCCCGGAGATCACCTGTTACAGGTGAGTAACTACGCTATCTCCAGGAACAAGCAGGAATGTAATCTTCACATATGGGGACTCCCCAGCTGAGAGATGCCAGGGGGTGACCCCAGCAAGCTGCGAACCCAAGGTGAGAAAGGTCATGCTTCCTCCTATGGATCTCTGGCATCGAAACCCGGGATGGTGGGTAGGCGTTGTACTAAGTCTGAAAGAGATGCTAGAGCACAGCCTGGCCAAATGAGGCATCCCGACGGGAGTCCTTGTCTAAGCAATAGTGGGCTGTAAAGGTGTGTACCAAAGCCCAAGTGGCTGCTCTACAGATGTCGTCAATGGACTCAGAACGAAGATTAGCCATAGAAGCTGCCATTGCTCTCACATTGTGAGCTGTGACATGGCCTTCGAGAGAAAGTCCCTTACTCTCATATGCAAAGGATATGTAATTTGCAATCCACCTAGAGAGAGTTCTTTTGGACACTGGAAGTCCCAAATGACTAGAATCAAAAGCAACAAAAAGCTGAGAAGATTTGAAGGTAAAAAGCCAGGGCTCTTTTACAATCTAAAGTATGAAGGTTCCTTTCTGCACTAGAGGCATGAGGCCTAGGGAAGAATACAGGAAGGTAAACCGCTTGGTTCAAATGAAAATGCGAAACCACCTTTGGCATAAAGTGAGGATGAGTCCTAAGAACTACCTTATCATGGTGAAATCTTGTATAAGAAGGATCCGCCACTAAGGCCTGTAACTCAATGATGCGTCTTGCAGAACTGAGAGCAACTAGGAAGATGGCCTTCCATGAAAGAAACTTTAGAGATGTAGTGGCTAAAGGGTCAAAGGGCGGTTTCATGAGCTGCCCGAGAACAAGATTCAGATACCATGCCAACGGCGGTGGCTTAATTGGAGGTTTTGTTAAGAGTAGACCTCTCATAAATCTTGCTACGAGTGGATGAGAGGAAATAGGTTGTCCATCCAGAGGTTTGCGAAAAGCAGCAATGGCACTAAGATGGGCCCTTACTGAATTGGTTTTAAGACCAGAATCTGATAAATGGAGGAGATACTCCAGAAGCGACTCCACAGGCACTGAATGGGGGTTGTCCCCTTTGAGAACACCATACAGAGAACCTCTTCCACTTAAAGGTGTAGGATCGCCTTGTGGAAGGCTTTCTGGAAGCCACAAGGATATCCTTTACCTGTTGAGAAAGGTTGATATCTGGGATTCCTAGGCTTTCAGTAACCAGGCCGTGAGGTGCAGAGACTGGGGATTTGGGTGCAATAGGGTCCCGTTCTCCTGGGAAAGAAGATCTGGAGCATATCCTAACTCCAGAGGTGTGGCTTGAGAGAGATGCAGAAGTAGAGGATACCATGTTTGCCGTGGCCAACGTGGAGCTATGAGTATCATACGACCTCTGTCCCTCTGACGTTTGAACAAAGTTTTGGGAATGAGGGGAATGGGTGGGAAGGTATAGAGGAAGTCCCGACCCCAGTGGAGGAGGAAAGCATCCCTTGCCTGACAGTTTTGAGCCAGAATTCTGGAACAGATTCGAGGAAGTTTAGCATTCTGTGGACTTGCAAAGAGGTCTATGTCTGCCATTCCCCAGATTCGAAACACTCGAGCAAGCTGGTCTGAGTGCAGAGACCATTCGTATGACAGCAGTATTCGACTGAGTTTGTCTGCCCAAAGATTTTGAATGCCCAGAAAATATACCACTAGAAGGTGTATTTGAAGCTCTCTGGCGAGGGCCCACAGTCGCAAAGCTTTGTTGCATAATGACAGAGAGCCTGTTCAACCCTGCTTGTTCATATAGAACATGGCTACTTGATTGTCAGTCTGGACTAAAACTGTCTTGTAGCTGAGATGGGTTTGAAAAACTCGGACCGTATGGAAAATGGCTCTGAGTTCTAGGAGGTTTATGTGAAGACAAGCCTCCTGTGGGGTCCAGAAACCCTGAGTTGATAGATCGTGCAAGTGAGCCTCCCAACCCAACTTGGATGCATCTGTTGTTAGGGTGGTTTGGCATAGAGGCTGCTGGAAAGGAGAGCCTATGAGAAGGTTTTCCAGTGATTGCCACCATTGCAGGGACAAAATGAGACATGTGGAATTTCTGATTTTCTCCGTTAGACGACCCAAGGCCTGTGTCCATTGAGAGGATAGGATCCACTGGGCTGCTGGCATAGAGAACCACATGGACAGTGGATGCCATATGCCCCAGAAGCTGAAGCATCTTCCGAGCAGTCAGGAAGATTTTCATAGCTGCTTGGGAGACCAGCTGTACTATACGAAGACAACATGGCTGTGGCAGGAAAGCCCTTGACTGCCTTGTGTCTAGACGAGCCTCTATGAATTCTAGAGACTGAGAAGGGGTGAGATGAGATTTTGGGAGGTTTATGACCAGACCCAAATACCGAAGGATTCACATAGTGCTAGAAAGAGCGAAGCTGGCTTCTGGAGCTGTTGATGCTCGAATGAGCCAGTTGTCTAAGTAGAGGAAGACAAATATTCCCAGAGTTCTCAGGAATGCTGCTATTACTGCCATACATTTTGTGAAGACTCTTGGGGAAGAAGCCAGACCGAAGGGAAGAATCCTGTATTGGAAGTGTCTTCCCTGGAAAAGGAATCGAAGGAATTTCCTGTGATCCGCATGGATGAGAATATGCGTATATGCATCCTTTAGATCTAGAGAACATAACCAGTCCTGACTCTGAAGGTATAGCAGGAGTGTTCCGAAGGAGATCATCTTGAATTTTTCCCAGAACAGATACTTGTTTAATTCTCTGAGGTCCAGAATAGACCTGTGTCCCCCTGTTTTCTTTGGGATGAGTAAGTAGGAGGAGTAGAATCCCGTACCCTGTTGGGATATGGGTACCTCTTCTATTGCTCCGTGAGCAAGAAGTGATGCGACCTCCTGACCCAAGAGATTGGTGGCAGGGATCTGAGAATTGAACTGTCTCATGATTGTAGGAGGGGGCATGCTGTGTAAATGAAGTCTGTATCCCTCTCGTACAATGGACAGGGTCCAGTTTTCTAATGTTATTTGTTGCCATCTTCTGGCAAAATGGCATAACCTGCTCGGGATGGTAAGGGGTTCTGGACCTTTCAGGGGCAGAAAGACCAAGTTCTCTAGGAAGGAGTCAAAGCACCTGAGGAGGCTGAGTCTGCTGAGCCGGTTGAGCTCTAGGAACTTGTGGCTTCCTCTGCTGTCTGGTCTGTTGCTGCCCCTTTTGGGGAGCATGAACTGGACAGTGGCCCTGATGGGTGTAAGATGGGTAAAATCTATTTTTCTTGTTGAAAAAGGGTTTCTTGACTGACTTTTTCTTTTATGGGTTGGCTGTAGACTTTGATAGTCTGTTCAAAGTAGTATTTTCATATTCAATCTGATTAGCCTTGTCCTGCCAATCCTTGCCAAAGAGATTTTCTCCTGTGCAAGGAATATTTCCCAGTTTATCTTGCACCCATTGTTCTAAGAATGATGCCTGAAGCTAGGCAATATGACGTGCACCGATGGAAATAGCAGAGGTTCTGCTAATGCATTCAAAGCAATCAAAGGTTGCACGGTTCACAAACTTAAAGACATCCTGGGCATGTTTGACCAGAGTAAGGAATTCTCCCCTTTTTCCTCAGGGAAAAGAGGGCTCATGAGCTCCAAGTCTCCTGCAACTTCTTTGAGGAGCATTCCCATATAGAGAATGTAGGAGCTAATCCTGGCTGCCAACATGGAGGATTGGAAACATTAATGCCAAAAGGCATTGAGCGTCCTCGATTCACGGCCCGGAGGATTGGAAGAATGAGTTTTAGCACTCTTAATCCTGCGCATCACCAATTCCACTACCATTGAATGATGCGATAACTGAGTCTTTTGAAAGCCAGGACAGCTTGGAACTCGGTACATGGTATCGAGTCGTCGAGAGTGTGGAGACACTGTTAAAGGAGTTTCCCACATTCTTAGCATAAGATCATGCAAGATTCTGTGAATGGGCAGGGAGCCTTTAGGAGCCTTAGGGTACTGAAGAATTTCTAATTCTTCTGCTCTGGGCTCCTTCTCTGGAGTCACCGTGATTGCAAGACCACGAGCCAAATCTCGTATGAAATCCTGGAAGGACTTGTCTTCTGGAGGAGACATTCTGCGTTGAGGAGAAGGAGATGGATCCTCTGGAAGGGTAGCTCTGATACCGGCAGAGTCATCAGAGTCATCGGAATCGGAGGATTCGAAGTATCTCTGCGCCGGGTGTTCCTGCAATGCACGGTACCGGTACCGCTCGAAGTCGGTATCGGGGTGTCTTGGTACCGGTCTATCGATACTTGAGATAGACTCAAGGCTCTGCATGGGGGGAAGCATACCCGCCGAGGCACTCGGTACCGGTACCGGTGTCAGTTCCGATACCTGTGGAACCGTCTGTACTAGTCTTAGTGGTACTAAAGCTGGTAAGAGGGCCACTAGACTGCATTCGATAGCGAGGATTCTGTGATCCATCACTCCTGCCGATGCCTGGATGTCGGTACCGGTGGAAGCGGCTACCACCCCAGAACATGGCACCAGTAGTTCTGCAGAGGTGGAAACCTCTGGAACATTCTGGAGCCCCGTTAATGCTTTGGAGACTGAGGCCTCCCGTCCGGCCTGTTTTACCGGTGAAATTTCCTCGAGGGCAACGCCAGTGGCATCTCGATACTTGGAAGGAGATCTACCCTTTGAGGACCGGCCAGTCTTAGAAGACTTAGGTTTAGATACCTGAGATCCATGGGAGGAAGATGAAGCCCTGGAAGACGTTGATGCAACTGACATGGTATCTGTGGCAAAAAGGGTACCGGGTTTTGCAGCTCTGTTCTGCAGGCCCCTCTTGGTCATCTTTCTGCAGGAAAGACACTCCGATGGAGAATGGTCAGGACCTAAACACTTAAGACACCAGTCATGGGTGTCGGTGACGGATATGGTACCACCACACTTAGGACATTTCTTGAAACCACTAGTTGGTTTCTCCATGTTTGAAGAAAAGTGGGCCTAGTGCCCAAAATGGCGCCTAGCACCGAGAGGGGAAAGGCCCCTGAAAGAAAAAATCTTTTAGAAAGCTAGTTTTGTTTTGTTTTTTTAAAAGAAGAAAAGAGAACCGGCGGTACCAGTAGGCCTCTGAAGGCAGACGCGACCACAAAAAGCAAAAGAATAAGGATAAATTTTTCTGCGGTGACAGGGTATGCGTCCTGTCGGCTCTGCAGAAAACGAAGAACTGAAGAGAGAGAGTTGGAAAGGCGGGAAGCAGCACGCAGGCGCTGTGGGATGCTCCCAAAAGCTTTCCTATTGTACGCTGGGGAGTGTTCCCGCGCAGGCTCCATCAGTACTGACGATACCCATATGTGAAGACTACATTCCTGCTTGTTCCTGGAGATTGTAGTTCCCAACCTCATCCTTACTTCTGCTTTTGTCTAAAGGGATCACATGCACCCTGTCCAGTCCTCTGGCAAAATATTTTCTCTGATTAGTCTTAAATGTGCTACATTGTAGCTTCATTGCATGTCCTCTAACCTTTCTATTTTTTGAAGGTGTAAACATCTGATCTACATTTACTCATTCCATTCTACTGTAGTTTCCTGAATCACCCTGTATCTCTTTTAAAACTGGCATTACGTTGGCCACGCTCCAGATACTATAGACAATTTTATTTGATATCTTACAAATTTCCAATAGTGGGGCTGCAATTTCATTTCTGAGTTCTTTCAGCACCCTTGGATATATAACATCTGGTGCAGGTGACATGCTACTATAGTTTATCAAATTGCTGTATGACATCTTCCAGTTTTATCAACATTTATTTCAATTCTTCCAATACATCACCTTTAAATATCATTTCTGGTGTGGGTAACTATCCTACATCTTCAGTAATGACTGGAGCAAAGAATTCATTCAGTTTCTTTGCTATGGTCTTGTCCTCCCATAGTGCTCCTTTTACCCCTCTATCATCTAATGGTCACACTGACTCTCACATTTTTTTCTATAAATGTACTTGAAAAAATATTTACTATGAATTTTTGCTTCCATGGCAAGGTTCTTTTCTAATCTCTCCTTGCCTGCCTTATCAATGTCTTATCAATGCCTTGCATTTAACTTACCAGTGCTTATGTTGTTTCCTGTAGTAGTCATTTGGCTCCTTTCTTCATTTTCTGAAAGATGCTTTCTTGGCTATAGAGTAGTTACTCACCTGTAACAGGTGTTCTCCAGGAGCAGCAGGAATCAGTCCTCACATATGGGTGACGTCGGCGCCGACAGAGCCCTCATGCGGAGCATTTCCCCAGCTTTCAAAGAAAGCCTTTGGGAATGCAGCGCGCATGCGTGGTCCCCTTCCCGCCCAAAGGTGCCATCTTGCCAAGTCTGATGACATAGCTAAAAGACAGCAAAAAAACAAAATGAAATATATATATATCACTGCAACTCCAAGGGGAGGAGCGAGGGTCGTGAGGACTGATTCCTGCTTCTCCTGGAGAACACCTGTTACAGGTGAGTAACTACTCTTTCTCCAGGACCAAGCAGGAAGTCAGTCCTCACATATGGGACTCCCTAGCTCTAGACTACCGAGAACCCAAAGCTGAAAAATAAGCTCCCTCTAGAGCCTCAGCATGCGTGATAAGAATCTTCTCTGAGAACGCCCCCGAACGGTAGCCCAACACAAGGGCCGGAGGGTAGGAGTTGCCTATACCTCAAAGAGATTACGGATTACCGCCTGTCTGAAAGCACTGTCCCTGCGGGACTCCCTCTCAAGACAGTAATGGGCCGCAAAAGTCTGGCTGAAGACCAAGTAGCAGCCCGGCAGATGTCTGCCAATGGAACAGAGCGGAGATGAGCTACAGACGCAGCCTTCGCCCTGACAAGGTGGGCCGTGACTCGACCCAGTAAGGAGAGGCCGGCTGCCTTGTATGCCCAGGCGATACAGTCTGGTACCCAAATGGACAGGGTATGCTTGGACGCAGGTAACCCCAGCTTATTAGGGTCAAAAGATACGAAGAGCTGAACAGCCCTTCGATGCCCCTGCGTACAGTCAATGTAGAAAGACAACGCCCTTCTACAGTCCAGGGTATGCAAGACCATCTCAGCCCAGCTGGCATGCGGCCTGGGAAAAAAGGTCGGAAGAACCATCTCCTGATTGAGGTGGAAGGAGGAGACAACCTTTGGAAGGAACTTAGGATGAGTCCATAAGACCACCCTGTTCCTATAGAACCGTCTGTACGGTCTATTAGAAACCAGAGCCTGTAGTTCACTCACACGCCTGGCCGAGGTAAGAGCCACCAAGAACCAGGCCTTCCAGGAAAGGAAGCGTAAAGGACAGGTAGCCATCGGCTCAAACGGTGGGCAAGTAAGTTGTTGCAAGACCACATTTAAATCCCACTCAGGAGCTGGTGGATGGATCAGAGGCTTGAGCAAAAGCAGGCCTCTGAGGAAACGGGACACCAAGGGGTGACCCGACAGAGATTGGCCCTCTACCTGTGAGTGGTGTGCATATAGAGCACTGAGGTGGACCCGAACAGAGTTGGATTTAAGGCCCAGGTCCGATAAGTGGACCAGGTACTGCAGCACCACTGGAACCATGCATGAAAAAGGATCCTCCTGGCGCTGAGCACACCAGGTGGAGAACCTACGCCACTTGAGGGCATACGATTTCCGGGTGGATTGTCTCATAGAGGCCAAAACCACCTCTTCCACTTCCCTAGGTAGAAGTAAGGGGGCTAGAACTACCCTTTCAGCAGCCAGGCTATCAAATGGAGAGACTGGATGTTGGGGTGCAGGAGAGATCCCTGATCCTGAGACAGGAGATCAGGTTGCACCCCTAGAGGGAGTGGAGTGTCCACCGCCAATTTTAGAAGGAGTGGAAACCACGGTTGCCTCGGCCACCTGGGGGCTACCAGGATCAGTGAGGCCCTGTCCCGAAGAACCTTGAATAGGGTTCGGGCCACTAGAGGCATTGGAGGAAACGCATACAGCAGGCCCGTAGACCAAGAGATTATGAAGGCATCTGCTGCCATTCGCAGAGGATGAACCTGGGTAGCTGATGGTTCAGTGGACTTGTAAAGAGATCGATGGTTGGAAGACCCCATCTTAGATAGATCCCTTGGACCACTAAAGGATTCAGCTGCCATTCGTGAGGTTGTAGAATCCTGCTCAACCTGTCTGCCAGGCAATTTTCTTGGCCAAGCAGATAAACTGCCTTGAGAAACATGTTGTGTTCGATTGCCAAGGAGCACAGGGCCTGTGCCTCCTGACACAGAAGCCTGGATCCTCTGCCTCCTTGTTTGTTCACAAAGAACATTGCCACTTGGTTGTCCGTCTGAATCAAGACAGACTGGTGAGAGAGGGCATGAGAGAAAGTTCGTAGAGCTAATCAAATAGCTCGCAACTCCAACAGATTGATCTGCTGTGTGGCTTCCCAGGGGGACCAGAGGCCCTGAGTGCATGCCCCCTGGCAATGTGCACCCCAACCCTGAAGAGAAGCATCGGTCGTCAGCACCTGTGTGTGCAGTGGTGCCTGGAAAGGCACCCCTTTGATCAGGTTCGGGAGATGCAGCCACCATTGCAGGGAGGCAGCTAGTAGTTTGGACACTCTTACTCTGTCTCCTAAGTCCCCTGTGGCCTGTATCCACTGGGCTCTGAGGCACCATGGAGTAGGCCGCATATGCAGACGAGCATTTGGAGTTACATGGACCGTGGATGCCATGTGGCCCAAAAGCCTCAGGAAATGTTTGGCAGAGACAAGAGATCCCCTGCAAAACTGCTGGGTCAGAGCTATCAGTCTGTGAGCCCTGTTCCCGGGCAAGTAAGCCATTGCTTGAAAGGTATCCAACTGTGCCCCTATGAACTCCAGATCCTGTGAGGGGAGCAAAGTGGACTTTCCGAAGTTTATGACGAAGCCCAGGTGCTGAAGAAGAGAGACAGTGTGAAGAGTGGCTTGTCTGGCCTCCTGTGGAGACTGACCCCTGATGAGCCAGTCGTCCAGGTATGGGAAGACAAAGATGCCCTGGTTTCTGAGATAGGCCGCCACCACCACCACAAGGCATTTGGTGAAAACCCTGGGCATGGAGTTCAGACCAAATGGAAGTACCCTGTACTGAAAATTATTTCCTGCCACTACAAATCTGAGATATTGTCTGTGGTCTGGATGAATGAGGATGTGAGTATAAGCATCCTTTAGGTCTAAGGAGCATAGCCAATTTCCCTGCTGGAAGTAGGGCAGCAGTATTCCAAGGGTAAGCATCTTGAACTTTTCCCTCACCAGGAACTTGTTGAGATTTCGCAAGTCTAGGATGGGCCTTAGGCCTCCTGTCCTTTTTGGTACCAGAAAGTACCTAGAATAGAAGCCTCGGCCTACAAGGTGGTGAGGCACCGGTTCCACCGCCTGCTCCTGTAGAAGACCTGCCAACTCCTGAAGGAGGAGGTTCCTGTGTAGAGGGAGTCTTGGAGGCTCCCCTGGAAAATAGGAGGGAGGTAACTGGTTGAAGTGGAGCAAGTAGCCCTTTTGGACTATGCTCAGTACCCAGGCATCCCCTGTTATTGCTGACCATCTGTGGGCGTACAGTGTCAGCCAGCCTCCTGTGCTGAGTGGAGCCAGCTGCGGGGGAGAGGCTATGCAGTGGGAGTCAAAACCCCGCTCCCTGCTGTACAGGAGCCGGAGCTGGTGGCTTGGGGGTTTTCCGCCTACAGGGCCCATGTCCCTGCCCTTTGGCCTGCTGACCCTGTTGGGGAGCTGTAGAGGCCTGGAAATGAGGGTAGGATTTGTAAGCAGAGGCCTTCCTCGGGTAAAATGGCTTTTTCCCCGAGCCCTTCTTCTGAGAAGGGGCAGAAGTCTTTCTGGACAGCCTTGTCCTGGTGAGAGTCTCAGTCTCGATTTCTGCAGCCTTTTCAGCCATGGGCTTGCCAAAGAGGTTTTCACCTCGGCAAGGGACATCGACCAACTTGTCCTGGACCCATGGCTTGAGGTCCGATGAATGTAGCTAGGCCTGACGGCGTGCACCGATGCTGGCCGCTGCTACTCGGGCCGAAGCCTCGAAGCCATCATAGGCTGCTCGAGAGATAAACTTTGAGCACTCCCGAATTCCCAATGACAAGGCCTTGAACCTCTGCAAAGGTTCCTCGGAGAGGCCAGCAGAGAACCCGGCAATCTCCTTTGCCAGGTCCCGGAGGTACATGCCCATGTACAGCTGGTAAGTCTGGACAAGGCAAGCCAGCATAGAGCCCTGGAAGCACTTCTTACCGAGGGCATCCAGGTTCCGGGTCTCCCGGCCGGGAGGCACCGAGGAGTGCATCTTCTGACTCTTCAGATGATGCCTGGCCGATTCCACAACCATGGAGTGGTGCGGTAGCTGTGCCTTCTGGAACCCATGGATTCGATAAATGGAATCAACCCGCTTGCTGAGAACCGGCACCGAGGCCGGTGCCTCCCACATACGGAAGAGCAGCCATTCCAGCATCAGAGGAACCGGTACAGTAAAGGCCTCCTTCGTTGGAGAGTCATACTGAAGGGCCTCGAGCTCCTCGGCTTGAGACTCCTCCTCGGGATCCGCGGGGAAGGCCAAGGCCTTGGCCATATCCCTCATGAAGTCCGAGAACCGGGTATCCTCCGGGGGGAACCTTCTCCGAGGCTCGGACTCCGGCAAGTCCGATGGGACGCACCGGGTCCGTAAAGTATCCGGGGACTTCTCGTCCTCCGTTTCCCACCCTGACCCCTCTGAGGAGGAATCGAGCAGCTCCGGTCAGGTGGGCACCGATGCCATCCGCCCCGATACCGAGGGTAGCGGCGTCGACGACCTCGCCCCCATATGGGAGGTCGAGGGAGACCTCGGCCGAGGATCGACTCGAGACCGCATGGACTCGAGGATCGGCTCGGCCTCCGGGGTAGACTTGGACATCGAAGTCCCGGTGGTCGGGGCAGATGCACCGGTCAGACCGGCGATCAGCACCCGCTGCTGTTCCATGAAGGCAGCCAAGCTGCTCTCCAAGGCCGTCAACCTGAGTCCGAGCTCAGGAGACTCAGCAGCCCCCGACTCGGCCCCCGACGGCGTTGAGGCCGACGTCGGCTCTCCTGGAGGAGAGTCAACGATGACAACAGTACTCACGTGACTCGGGGTCTCCGGCTCCACACGAGGCAATTTGGCAGGCCTCTCCGTCTCCGAGGACCCGGGATGGCGGTCGGGGCTATGCGACCTGGCCCTCGAGGTACCAAGAGCGTCCACCGACGCCGCCCTCGCGGGTTTTTCTTCCTTTTGTGTTCCCGCGAGGGAGACCTCTGCTCAGAGGAGCCCCGACGATGCTCGGGGTCGGAGTCCCGAGACGTCGAGGCCTCTGACGAAGTCCGGGCCCGGCCGGACGCGGAGTCAGAGAAGATCCTTTCACGCTGATGTTGACGGCTCCTCGGCGTCTTAGAGGACATTTTGCCACACTGCCCACAGATCATTGGGTCATGATCGGGGCCAAGGCACCGGAGGCAGCAGTCATGTCTGTCGGTAAGAGACATCAGTTTCTTACACCGATCACACTTCTTGAACCCGCTGGCAGCCATCGGGGGAAAAAGGGCCCCTGCAAGCTTAAAAGACCGGGCTGCCAGTGAAAAAGAAAAAAAGTGCAAACGCTAGTCTCGAAGGACAAAAACCGAAAAAGTAGCTCCGGGTTCGATACCGGTGTACCATGCCCAGGCGGGAAGGGGAACTGGCGTCGAACCGGTAAGAACAACGAATCCTCGAAGGAAAATCGACTTTTAACCGGGTGACTAGGACACACGTCTGTCGGGCTCCGCGGAAAAAAGAATACTGGGCAAGATGGCACCTTTGGGCGGGAAGGGGACCGCTCATGCGCGCTGAATTCCCAAAGGCTTTCTTTGAAAGCTGGGGAAATGCTCCGCACGAGGGCTCCGTCGACGCCGACGTCACCCATATGTGAGGACTGACTTCCTGCCTGGTCCTGGAGAAAACATCCTTACCTTTAAAACATGCCGGCTGTCATTTGGCTTTTCTTCCAGCTTTCTTAAAGCATGAAAATTATCTTTGTTTGGGATTCCAAAAAGTATTTTTAAATAATGCTCAGACTTGATCTAAATTCTCAATCTCTGCAGTTGTTTCTTTTTTTCTTAATAATTTTCATTATTTTATCATAGCCTCCCTTTTGAAAATTAAATACTGGCACAGTGGATTTCCTTGCAATCCTCCTTTCATTTATTAAATCAAATGTGATCATGTTATGATCACTTTTGCCAAGTGGGCCCAACCATTACCTCTCACACCATATCCTACATTCCACTAAGGACTAGGTCTAAAATAGCTTTCCCTTCCTGAACTAGCTGCTCCAAGAAGCAGTCATTTACTTAATTTAGAAACTTTATCTCTCTAGCATGCTCTGATGTGACACTAACATAGTCAATATTGGGGTAACTGAAATCACCCATTATTATTGTGTTGTAAACTTTGCTAGCTTCCCTATTTTCTTTAGTAACATAGTATATGATGGCAAATAAAGACCAGTGTGGTCCATCTGGTCCGCCCAGCAAAGTGGCAAGAGTAGGTGTGCTTGCCGCTCCATGAAGGTCACCCCTCCCCATGTCTTTGTTTAGGGGTGTACCCACCGCTCAGAGCAGGTCACCTCTACTTGTTGAGATATCAGAGATAGTTACGTTTATTGTGATTTTATCCTATATCTATAAAGGGATTCACTGCGTCTGTCCCATGCCCTTTTGAATTCTGTCACTGTATTTGCCCCACCACTTCCATCAAGAGGGCATTCCAAGCATCCACCACCCTTTCAGTGAAAAAGTATTTCCTGACATTGCCTTTCAGTTTACCCCCTTGCAGCTTCATGTTATGCCCTCTAGTATTACAGCTTCCCCGTCTTTGAAAAAGGCTTATTTTTTCATTAAGTATTTAAAGGTCTGTATCATATCTCCCCCGTTCTTCCTCTCCTCTAGAGTATACATATTTAGCATTTCATCATCCATTGTTCATTCTTGCCAGATGGACGGTAGTACACACTTACTGCTATTCCCTTCCTATTTTTACATGGAATTTCTATCCATAGCGATTCTACAGTATATTTTGTTTCCTGCAAAGTTTTTATCCTGTTTGGCTCAATGCCCTCTTTAACATCTAGCGCCACCCCTCTACCAATTTGATCTACCCTATCATTCCGATATAATTTGTATTCTGGTATCACAGTGTCCCATTTCTTATCCTTCTTCCACCAGGTCTCTAAGTTCTCTTTGATATCTAACCTTTCGTTCAGTGCTATCAATGCAAACTCTCCCATCTTACATTTTAGACTTCTACCATTTGCAGGCAGGCATTTCAAAATTTGTTTTTTGTTCATATTAACAATCCAGTTATCAGGTAACTGGTGTAATTTGGAATGTTTGAACTCTGTTTGTTTTTTTACTTAAAGGCACCTGGGTTATTTTTATCTTTATTAGAACCTCTCTATCAGGATGTCCTAACTTCCCTATTTTGCTAGAATTCTTCAACGATACATCATTCCGAACCATGCACTCTTGGGCAACTGTCGGTTTTCCCCAATTATCTAGTTTAAAAGCTGTTCTATCTCCTTTTTAAAGGTTAATGCCAGCAGCTTGGTTCTACCCCGGTTAAGGTGGAACCCATCCTTTCAGAAAAGCCCCCCCCCCTTTCAAAAAAGCCCCCCCCCCCTTCCCAGAATGTTTCCCAGTTCCTAATAAATCTAAAACCCTCTTCCCTGCACCATCATCTCATCCACACATTAAGACTCCGGAGCTACTATTACTACTACTACTAAGCATTTATAAAGTGCTACCAGGCGCACGCAGCGCTGTACAATGAAAACACAAAAAGACAGTCCCTGCTCAAAAGAGCTTACAATCTAAAAAGACAAAGCAAGAAAAGGAGTAGAAAAACTTTAAGAACAAGGTCAAAGAGACAAGAGCAGGAGAGACAGGACAAAGGAAAGAGGTAAGAACAAGTGTAAGAGGAAGAAAAAAAGGTGAAATAAAAGAGGGAAGCTCTGCCTGTCTCTTGGATCCTGTGTGTGGAATGGGAAGCATTTCTAGAATGCCACCCTGGAAGTTCTGGATTTCAACTTTCTACCTGAAAGTCTAAATTTAGCTTCCAGAACCTCCCTCCCACAATTTCCTATGTCATTGGAACCAACATCTACCAAGACAGAAGGAACCTCCCCAGTACTTTCTAGAACCTTATCTAGGTAACATGTGAAGTCCACCACCTTTGCACCAGGTAGGCAAGTTACCAGTTGATCCTCACATCTACCAGCCACCCAGCTGTCTACATGTCTAAAGACTGAATTACCAACTACAAGGACTTACTAACCCTTCTTTCTTTGGCACAGACCCTGGAGACATACCCTTTTTGCAAGAGGATATTACATCATCTGGAAGACAAGTCCTAGTTGCAGTATCACTTCCTATTACTGCAAGGTGATGCTCTCCTTTCAGGTGACCTCTGTCCTCCATGGCAGCAGAGCGGCTCCCAGACTGGAGAATGGACATCTCCACAATGTCCCTGAAGATCTTCTCTTTATACCTCCCTGTCTGCCTCCAGGTCTGTTACTCTAACCTCTAGAGATTGAACTTGATGTCTAAGAGCAAGGAGCTCTTTGCATCTAGTGCACACATAAGACCTCTCACTAGCTGGAAGATAATCATACATGTGATGCTCAGTGCAAAAGACTGGATAGCCCCTATCTGACTGCTGGACTGCTGTCTGTATCTTAGTTATTATGATTTGTTAGCTATTTAAGTAGTAATTACACTAACCTGGTAATTGTAGTTCCTTTAGTGATGACAGCTTAGTCCTTCACTTCTGGGTTGTGAACCTCCTCCTGCAGCATGAAGACTGGATATGACAAACTTGTGACATCACGGGATATAGCATACTGGAACGTCCCATCAGCCCCAGTGAACTTCTGACAAAGCAGACTCAAAAGAGCAACAAATAAGTAGCTAAAACAGTAATTCAAACCTAAAGTTCTAAAAGAACTAACACCGAACCGATAACAAGACAGCCCAACCAATTTACCGTCGGGCTAAACGACTTGCGTCCGCAGCCATACCCCAGCTCCACTGCCACACCAAGAAACCAGAGAGCAGGGCACAGCTACTAAAGAGTGGAACCACTTACCTGACATTTGCACTGCCTTGCGCCGAACGCGCTTTGACAACTGACACTCTCTCGGGTGGGAAGGAGGACTAAGCTGTCGTCACTAAAGGAACTACAATTACCAGGTTAGTGTAATTACTACTTCCTTAGCGTTCCTCCAGCTTAGTCCTCCACTTCTGGGATGTACCAGAGCAGTACTAACGGGCGGGACCATGCCATCCGGAGCACAAAACCGCTGCCCCAAAACAGGCATCCTCGGCCGCCAACACATCTAGGCGGTAGTGCTTACTGAAAGTATGTAGAGAGGACCACGTAGCCGCTCTGCAAATATCCACCAGCGGAACCAAGCCATGCTCCGCCCAGGAAGCCGCCTGCGCCCTAGTGGAATGCGCCCTCAAGCCCACCGGTGCTGGTCGCCCGTGCAAAACGTAGGCGGACACAATGGCCTCTTTAATCCATCTGGCAATAGTCGCCTTCGCCGCCGCCTCCCCTTTCCGCAGACCTCTGAAGGCCACAAAAAGCCTATCCGACTTGCGAAAGGGTTCAGAAACCTTCAAATAATGTTTCAATGCTCTCTTGACATCGAGACGGCGTAATCCGCGGTCGGAAACATCAGCTCCGCCAGCTCCTAGGATGGGCAGAGAGACCGCTTGATTCAAATGAAACGGAGAGGAAACCTTCGGCAAAAAAGACGGAACGGTGCGCAGCACCACCTTCTCCTTAGAAAAACACAAAAACGGCTCCCTACAAGAAAGCGCCTGCAACTCCGAAATACGCTGCGCTGAACAAATGGCCACCAAAAAGGCCGTCTTCAAGGTGACGTCCTTAACCGACGCCTGATTCAAGGGCTCAAAGGGCTCCTTGACTAGAGCCCCGAAGACGAGAATAAGATCCCAGGGCGGGACGGAAATCCGACGAGCTGGCCGCATCCGGGACACTGCTTTAAGAAAACGCACCAAGCGACCCCCCTTGAACCTTGCCACTATAACAGGCTAAGGCCGCCAACTGAACCCGTAGAGAGCTGGCCGCCAAGCCTTTCTCGAAGCCGTCCTGCAGAAAGGCTAAGAGCACCGGAACAGAGGCCGTAGCTGCACGACACTGCCGTCGCGAACACCAATCCTCAAAAATCCGCCAAACTCGCACATACGCTAATGAAGTGGAACGTTTCCGCACCTGAAGCAAAGTGGAAATAACTTCTCTGGAATAACCTTTCTTTCTTAGGCGCGCCCTTTCAATGGCCAAGCCGTAAGCGAGAATCGATCCACCTGAGGCATCCGAAGCGGACCCTGGATTAACAGTGTCTCGGACACCGGCAACCGCCATGGGACGCCGTCCAACAATCGCATGAGATTGGCGTACCAAGGGCGTCTCGGCCAATCCGGAGACACCAGCAGAATCCGGCCCCGATGCGCCTCGACCCGCTGAAGAATTCGACCGATGAGCGCCCATGGTGGAAAGACATACAGGAGCCCCGCCAAGGTTGAATCAACGCGTCGATGCCCTCCGACATCCTCTCTCGCCTCCTGCTGAAGAAGCGCGACACCTTCGCGGACTGAAGAGTCACCATCAGATCCATGATGGGCGGACCCCATCTCTGAATGAGCTGCTCGAACACATCCGGATGCAGCTCCCATTCCCCCGCATCCACTTGGACTCTGCTGAGGAAATCGGCCTGCACGTTGTCTTTTCCTGCTATGTGCGGCGCCGAGATCGCCGTCAATCGCGACTTCGCCCAAAAGAACAGATTATCTGCTTCCGCCTCCATCGCCACACTGCCAGTACCGCCTTGCCGATTGATGTGGGCTACCATCGCCGCGTTGTCGGATAACACCCGGACCGTTCGTCCCGTCACCTGCGGCTCGAACAGGCCGAGGGCTAACCAGAACGTGCGGAGCTCCAGGCGATTGATCGACCACATGCTTTCTTCCGGAGACCAAACGCCCTGCGCAAAAAGATCCCCGCAATGGGCCCCCCAGCCTGGCATCCGTCATCAACGGAAGCCACTGAGGCGGCTCCAAAGGCATACCCAAGGACAGGGACCGAGGCCTCAGCCACCAGCGAAGGGCCTGCTTGACTTTGACCGGGCAAGGAAGGCGTTTGCTTAAGGAATCCATCTGATGCGACCACCGGCGGAGCAGGGACCTCTGTAAGGGCCTCATATGAAAGCGGGCTCAAGGCACTACCTCTAGGGTCGCCGCCATCGTCCCCAGCAACCGAAGGTAACTCCAAGCCGAAGGCGCCGGAATCAAAAGGAACTCCCGCAGCCGACGCCGCAGTGCCTCGATCCTGCGAACCGGCAGAAAGACCACTCCTCTTTGCGTATCGAAGCGCACTCCGAGGTATTCGAGGCTCTGAGTCGGAACCAGCTGACTTTTGAGCGGGTTGATCACCCAACCAAGGCTCTGTAGAAACGACACCACCTTTGCTGTGGCCGCTGCGCTCTCAGACTCGGACTTCGCCCTGATCAACCAATCATCGAGATAAGGGTGAACCAGAATCCCTTCCTTTCGAAGCGCCGCCGCGACCACCACCATGATCTTGGTAAAGGTCTGCGGAGCTGTAGCCATACCGAAAGGAAGAGCTTGGAACTGATAATGTCCCCAGGGCACCGCAAAGCGCAAATATCGTTGATGGGACGCTCAGATAGGGACATGAAGGTAAGCTTCCGTGAGATCGAGGGACGACAGAAACTCCCCTTGCCTCACCGCCACGATGACTGACCTGAGAGTTTCCATCCGGAAATGTGGGACGCGGAGAGAACGGTTGACCCCCTTGAGGTCGAGAATAGGCCGGAGGACGCCGTCCTTCTTTGGCACCACAAAATAAATGGAATACCGTCCCAGACCATACTCCTCCAACGGCACCGGGACCACGGCGCCTATCTGCAGAAGCCTGTCGAGTGTCTGTTGGACCGCCATGGACTTGACGCGGCCTCGGCAAGGAGACAGCACAAAAGAGTCCCGAATCAGCCTCGCGAAGTCCAGAGCATATCCGTCACGAATGATCTCCAACACCCACTGATCCGCGTTATTTGGGCCCAGACAGAGAGAAACCCTCGAAGGCGTCCCCCAACGGGAAGAAGCTCTGTCTGAACCCGCCCCCTTTCATTGTGGTTTCCGGGCGGACCCAGCGGATGATGCAGCGAAACCTCTAGTTGCTCCGCGAAAGCCCCGAAAGCCCTGCCCGTGAGGAGCAAACCGCCCTCTTTGAAAACCACCCGAACAAGATGACCGAAATCTCCTGAAATCTCTAAACTGACCCCTGGGGGCCGGAGAGAATTTGGTTGGTATAGGTTTGTCCTCCGGCAGCCTCCCGCCCTTGGACTCCCCCAAGTCCTTGACCAGCTTGTCCAGATCCTCACCAAACAATAATTTTCCCTTAAACGGCAGCTTACTCAATCTAGACTTGGATGCGCCATCTGCCGCCCACTGTCTGAGCCAGAGAGACCGGTGAGCCGCTACAAGTGAAGCCATACTATTCACCAGCGCCCGGATCAGGTCGTAGTGCACATCTGCCAAATATGCGGTACCTGACTCCAGATGCTCGAGTTCCCTGACACTGTCTTTGTCCAATGCAGCCGTTTGACGCAGATGCTGCGCCCATTGGAGACAGGCTCTTGCCACCCAGGCCCCACAAATGGAAGCCTGCAACGACACCGCATCGGCCTCAAAGGATTGTTTCAACAAGCCATCCACTTTACGATCCTGCACATCCTTTAAAGCCGCACTACCTTCCACCGGGATAGTGGTCTTTAAAGTAACCGCCGAAACCGCAGCATCAACCCGGGGAGAGCTGAACTTGTCCCTGTCTTTATCCGCCAAGGGATACAGCTTCTTCATAGTCTGAACTCCTCGGAGCGCCGTTCCGGGCAGATCCCACTCATCCTGGATCATTCTATCCACAACCTTGTGGACCGGAAACACAACCTGAGTTTGACGCACCGCCTGAATGATAGGGTCCTCACCTTCGTCCTCCACCACCGGCGAAGCCGTGGCGAGCTTCAGTGTCTGGAGAGACTCCGTGATCAATGCTACGAGCTCCTCTCTCCAGAACACCCGAATAATTTTAGACTGATCCTCAGGCTCAGGAATTTCTCCTTCCTCCAATTCCTCCATATCGGCTTCCACGTCGAGATCAATGTCTTCCATCTCCTGCCACCCAAGCTCCGAGGTGGGCTGATCCAAGGGCCGAGACCTCTTTGCCGGCCTAGGAGAATGAGCCCCCCCATCCGTACCAGCTAACGGCAAGACCGGAGATGGAAACAGAGAGGCCTCGGGGACCTTCCCCTGCCGTCGTAAACAAAAGGCCTGATGCATCAACAGAATAAAGTCAGGAGAAAACTCTACCATAGGCATATCCGCTCCAGACCCGGAGGAAGCGGACGAACCTCCCGCCGTCGCCTCTGGCGCCACCACCACAGGAGGGGACCCCCACTGCTCACCCTCCCCGGTAGCCGTGGCCCCTTGCAAAGGCGGGGAAGCTGCGCTGTCCATCTGCTGCTCAACACTAACAGAGACGGCAGCACAGCCCAAACAAATGCCAGTATCAGCCACCGTGCCCTGTGGGTCCCACACACTACACACTGCGGGCGGCCAGACATGTGCTGACGCAGTCACACACTGAAAAATATAGGAACTCCCAAACCGGTCTGCTCTGCTATGAAATGTTTCTCTATTGGACTCAAACTCGTGTAAAACCGCTTTCAAATTTTTTTTTTTTTTTTTTTTGTTAAGGAGTCCCAAACCCGAAAGGGTTCAGTGCCCGTCCCGTTCCTTCCTGCACTGAAGACAGGTCTGCTAAAAGAAACTCCCCTGCTCCAAGGGAATGCTAAGCGCTAAGCCCCGAACAAAAGAAAGAAAATAAAAGTAAATAACTGGAAAGAAAAACACCCCTGAGAGGGCAAAAGCTGAAAACCTAGTCCGTGGGCACTCCAGCAGACTGATCTCTGTACCCGCTGACAGAGCCCGCACGCGGGGAAAAAACCGCGACTCCAAAATGGCCGCGGGCTCACTCGAGAGACAGTTTTGGCGCCTTTTCAAAACGCTGTTCTTGTCTGCCCCTCCGACGTGGACGGGATGCCCAAAATATGACTTACCGGAATACTCCGAGCCCTGCCAGCAAGGACGTTACTCCGAACTAGGAGAAACGTTCGGTGCGAGAGCTTGTCTGCGTGTCTGCAGGCCTGCCGCCGACCCCGCTCACATGCAGGAACCAGCGCGTCGGGGCAGAGCAGGGAAACGTCGGCACTGCTCCAAAGCAGACAATGCGCCTGAGAGGCTCTCTCCCACGCTGCCCGGGGAGAGTATATCCCAACAACTCTGGAGGTCCTGGTGTGGCAGGGGAACTGACCAGCCCCTCCCCCCCTGCCAGGAGCCTATGTCTGCCGCGGGATCTCCTGATTCCCCTGTAGCCTTTACTTTTTTTTTTTTTTGTATATGAAATGAAAAAGATCAATTGAAATAGGAAACCCAAAAGCAAAAGCTAAACCTAATCCTAACTACTCCTTATCCATTCCTCCAGTGAGCCCAGGACCTAGGCTCACAAGTCCTCCTGCTGCATGAAGACTGGACACACTGGGACTGATGGGACGTTCCAGTATTTATTTATTTATTATTTATTACATTTTCTTTTATACCGCGCTATTTAAGATCAGTGCGGTTTATGCTATATCCCGTGATGTCACAAGTTTGTCATATCCAGTCTTCATGCTGCAGGAGGAGGTTCACAACCCAGAAGTGGAGGACTAAGCTGGAGGAACGCTAAGGAATGTTATTTATTTGCTTAGGTTGCTAGGGGAAAGGGATATTTGAACCAATACAGATATACCTAATATGTTTGGGGACTTCGTTAATATTCACCTCAAGATGAACTGCAAGGGCCTAGAATTAATTTATTTCTAAGGTCTAAGAACTTGATCATGAAGATAACCAGTTAAAACTGAAAGTGGAACATTTCCCTCCTTTCCTTTTAACTGGTTTAAGAGCCTATAAATCAAAAATTGTCCCTGGCGTGAGTGAGAGTTGGGGAGGGGGGTGGGAAATAACACTGAGAGTTTATCTGTTAAAACTATACCTTACCTGATGTTAATTTCCCTGAGAGTTTGTCTGTTAAACATATAGTATAACTGAATAAACACAGGATTTTAAATAGACACAGATTTATCAGTTTCACCCAAGGAAAGAGTAGTTACTCACCTGTAACAGGTGTTCTCCAGGAGCAGCAGGAATCAGTCCACACATATGGGTGTCATCGGCGCCGATGAAGCCCCAGCAGAGCATTTCCCCAGCTTTCTATGAAAGCCTTTGGGAATGCAGGCACGCATGCGCGGTTCCCTTCCCGCCTAAAGGTGCTATCTTACCTCAGTCAAATGACATAGCTAAGAACAGCACACAAAAATGAAAAATAAACTATGTACAAGTGCAACTCCAGGGGAGGAAGGAGGGTTGTGAGGACTGATTCCTGCTGCTCCTGAAGAACACCTGTTACAGGTGAGTAACTACTCTTTCTCCAGGACCAAGCAGGAAGTCAGTCCTCACATATGGGTGACTCCCTAGCACTGGGCTACCGAGGAACCCAGGCTGAACAAGAGAACTCCCTCTAGCCCCAGCAGCAAAGAAAGGCTTTTCAAGAACACAACCTCCACCGGTAGCCCAACAGAAGGCAGGAGGGCAGGAGTTGCCTAAATCTCAAAGAGATTCCAGAGTACTGCTTGGACAAAAGCACTGTCCCTACGGGACTCCCTCTCCAGACAGTAATGAGCTGCAAAAGTCTGGCTTGAAGACCAAGTTGCAGCCCTGCAGATGTCTACCAAGGGTACAGAGCGGAGATGAGACACTGAGGCAGCCATTGCCCTGACTCGGTGTGCCATAACCCGACCCTGCAAAGGAAGGTCAGCCGCCTTGTAAGCCCAGGTGATACAGTCAGCCACCCAGATGGACAAGGTACGCTTGGACACAGCCAACCCCAACTTATTGGGGTCAAAGGATACGAAGAGCTGAGTAGCCCTTCTATGTCCCTGCTGGAGGTAGGGCAGAAGAGTTCCAAGAGTAAGTATCTTGAACTTTTCCTTCTCCAGGAACTTGTTGAGGTTTCTGAGATCCAGAATAGGTCGAAGACCACCGGTTCTTTTGGGTACCAGGAAATACCTGGAGTAGAACCCTTGACCTTGCAAGTGGGGAGGCACAGGCTCCACTGCCCTGTCTACCAACAGACCTTGGAGCTCCTGAAGGAGAAGATCTGTGTGCAGGGGAGACCTTGGAGGCTCCCCTGGAAAGTAGGGAGGAGGCAGTTGCTGGAAGTGTAGAGCATAGCCCTTCTGGACTATGCTTAACACCCAACTGTCTCCAGTGATGAGTGGCCACTGGTGGGCAAACAGAGCGAGGCGACCTCCTGTGCAGGGTTGGGAGAGCAGGGACGGAGAGGCTATGCTGAAGGAGTCAAAAACCCCCACCCTGCTGAGTGGGAGCAGGGGCCGGAGGCTTTGGGGTCCTCTGCCTACGGGGTCCATTACCCTGCCCCTTGGCCTGCTGACCCTGAGGGGCAGCTTGGGCAGCCTGATATTGAGGGTACTGTTTGTAGGCAGTGCCTTTCCTCGGGTAAAAGGGCTTTTTACCCGAGCCCTTCTTTTTGTGAGAAGAGGCAGAGGTCTTTCTAGACAGCATTGTCCTGGTAAGGTGCTCGGTCTCGAGCTGTGCGGCCTTCTCGGCCATGGGCTTGCCAAAAAGGTTTTCACCTCGGCAAGGGACATTGACCAACTTGTCCTGAACCCATGGCTCGAGGTCCGATGACTGCAGCCACGCCTGGCGTCGAGCCGCGGATGCCGGCTGCCGCAACTCGGGCCGAAACCTCGAAGCCATCGTAGGCGGCGCGGGACATAAACTTACAGCAGTCCCGAATCCCCGAGGACAAGGACTTGAATCTCTGTAAGGGCTCCCTGGAGAGACCAGCAGAGAACCCAGCCAACTCCTTGGCCAGGTCTCGCAAATACATGCCCATGTACAGCTGGTAAGACTGGACATGGCAAGCAAGCATCGAGCTCTGAAAGCACTTTCTACCACCCCCATCGAGGTTCCGGGCCTCCCTACCGGGGGGCACCACAGAGTGCATCTTCTGACTCTTCAGGCGATGCATGGCCAATTCCACAACCATGGAATGGTGTGGTAGCTGTGCCTTCTGAAAGCCAGGGCTCTTCCGGAGTCGATAGATCAAATCGACTCGCTTGCTTAAAACCGGCGCCGAGGCCGGTGCCTCCTACATCCGGAAGAGGAGCCGTTCCAGCATCGGATGAACCGGGACAGTAAAGGCCTCCTTCGGAGGAGAGTCGTACTGCAGGGCCTCGAGCTCCTCGGCTCGAGGCTCTTCCTCGGGGTCCGCCGGGATAGCCAACGCGGTGGCCATATCCCAGACAAACTCCGAGAACCGGGTATCCTCCGGAGGGGATCTACTCCGGGGTTCAGACTGCGGTGAGTCTGACGGGACTAACCGAGTCTTGAAGGTGTTGGGGGACTCCTCATCCTCTGTCTCCCAGGCGGACTGGTCCGACGAAGAGTCAGGATCCGAACCCGCGGGGCCCGGGAACACCCGCCCCGACGCCGGAGGCACCGGCGTCGACGCCCTCGGTCCCGAACGGGAGGTCGAGGGAGACCGCGACCGAGGTCTACCTCGAGCCATCATGGTCTCGAGTATCGGCTTGGTCTCCGGGGTCGACTTCAATGTCGATGTCCCGGTGGTCGGGGCAGATGCACCAGACAGGCTGGCCATCAGTTCCCGCTGCTGCTCCATGAAGGCAGACAGTCTGCACTCCAAGGCTGTCATCCTGAGACTCAGCTCGGGAGACGCAGCAGCCACCGACTCGGGCCCCGGCGGCGCCGGGCCTGATGTCAGCTCTCTGGGAGGAGAGTCCTCGAGGACTACAGGGCTTACGTGTCCAGCAGACTCTGGCTCCACGCGAGGAACTTTGGCAGGCTTCTTTTGTTCCACGGGCCCGGGGCGACGGTCGAGGGTCTTAGACCTGGCCCTCGAGGAGTCAGGGACTTCTTCCAACGACGCCCTCACGAGCCGCTTCTTCCTCTTGCATTCCCGGTCGGGGGACCCCCTGTCCGAAGAGCCATGACGGCGCTCGGGATCCGAATCCCGAGATGTCAAGGCCTCAGACGAGGTCCGGGCCCAGCCGGAGGCTGAGTCAGAGAAAAGCCTTTCTTTCTGCTGCTGGCAACTTCATAGTGTCTTGGAAGACATCTTCCCACATGGTCCACACGTCTTAGGGTCGTGATCAGGACCGAGGCACCGAAGGCAGCAGTCGTGTGTGTTGGTGAGAGACATCAACTTCTTACACCGATCACACTTCTTAAAACCGCTGGAAGCCATTGGGGAAAAAAGAGTCCCTGTGAGGTCAAAGGACCGGCCTTCCAGGGAAAAAGTAAAAAATGGCGCGAACGCCAGCCACGAAGGGCAAAAACCGAAAAAGAAGAAACGGGCTCGATACCGGTGTACCGAACCTGGTGGGAGGGGAACCGGCATCGAACCGAAGAAGAAAAATAGCGAGAATCGCCGAAAAAATCAAACTTTTATCCGGGATGACAGGACACACGTCCGGTGGGCTTCTCGGAAAAAGAGAGACTGAGGTAAGATGGCACCTTTAGGCGGGAAGGGAACCGCGCATGCGTGCCTGCATTCCCAAAGTCTTTCATGGAAAGCTGGGGAAATGTTCCGCTAGGGCTTCATCGGCATCGATGACACCCATATGTGAGGTCTGACTTCCTGCTTGGTCCTGGAGAAGGAAGGAGTTATACTATTCCCCAAAGAGGTGACGAAGTACTTCCTGGCCAAAGGTGCTGTCACATCGTGAGCTCTCTTCCAAGCAGTAATGTGCAGCAAAGGTATGGACCAAAGACCAGGTAGGTAGCCTGGCAGATGTCCTGCAGTGGGAGATAACACAGGTGAGCCACCGGGGCCACTATAGCGTGCACATAATGCAGTGACATGACGCTCCAGAGAGAGTCCAGCCTGCTCGTAGGCAAAAGAGATGTAGTCTGCCACCCAGATAGACAGGGTATTCTTAGAGACCACAACTCCAAGCCTCTTGATGTCATAGGAGACAAATAGCTGTGATGAGCGGCGATGAGCCTTTGTCCTCTCGAAGTAGAAGGCCAGTGCCCTTTTGCAATCCAAGGTGTGAAGCGAGGTCTCCACCCTGGATTTGTGTGGCCTGGGAAAGAAGGTGGAGAGGACCACCTCTTTGTTAATATGAAAAGCGGACACCACCTTAAGCAGGAATTTCTGGTAAGTCCGGAGAATGACCCTGTTTTTGTGGAACCTGATGTAGGGAGCGTGGGCCTCCAACTCTTGCAGCTTGCTGACTCATCTGCTGAAGTGAGTGCTACCAGGAACACTACTTTCCATGACAGGAACTTGAGATGGCACGAAGCCATAGGCTCAAACGGGGGAGCCCTCAACTTCCCAAGGACAATGTTCATATCACACGCCATCGGTAGTGGTTGGACAGGGGGCCATGAGAGGAGCAGCCCCATCATAAAATGGACCATGAGGGGGTGCACAGAGATGGGCTGGCCATCAACGAGGTGGTGATGCGCAGCCAGGGCGCTGAGGTGCACCCTGATGGAATTGGATTTTAGACCAGACCACGAGAGGTGCAGCAGATACTGGAGGATATCTTGCACCAAGCAAGAGAAAGAGTTGAGATTCCTGTCTGCACACCAGACCAAGAATCTAGACCATTTGAAGACATATGCATGCTGTGTTAAATCCTTGCGCGATGCCAATAGGATATCCTCCACATCCCGAGAGAGGTGGAAGTGTGCCAGGGCTAAACGTTCAGCAGCCATGTCATCATGGAGAGGGACTGGAGGTTGGGATGGAGTCCCATTCTCCTGCACGAGCAAGTCCAGAACATGGCCCAGGGTATCGGGGCTGCCCATGATAGCTGTAGGAGTAGGAAGAACCACAACCTCTGGGCCCACCGAGGAGCAATGAGGATTACCGAGGCCCAGTCCGACTGAACTTTGAGTAAGGTCTTGGGAACCAGGCAGGTATGCATTCAATAGGCTCCTGGACCAAGACAGGAAGAAGGCCTCCTGGAGCAGAAGCACGGCAGCTGTGCATTCTCAGGGCTGGCAAAGATGCCCAACATCGGGGTCCCCCAATGTAAAAAGATAGAGATAGCTATCGCCGGGTTGAGGTGCCACTCGTGGGGCTGAAGGACTCTGCTGAGTCTGTCTGCAAGCAGATTGTCCTGCCCCAGCAGATAGACTACCCGGAGGATTATGCCCTTTTCTGCGGCAAAGGTACAGAGGTGGACTGCTTCCCAACAGAGGAGGTATGAGCTCATTTCACCCTGCTTGCTGATGTAAAACATCGTTACTTGTTTGTCCGTTTGAACGAGGACTACCTGGTGTGCCAAGTGGGCCTGAAACACCTGAAGGGCATTCACCACAGCATGGCGTTCTAGGAGGTTGATCTGGTGGGCACTTTCCTCCTGAGTCCAGGTGCCCTACGACTTAAGGCCATCGCAGTGGGCTCCCCAGCCAAGCTTGGAGGAATCTGTGGTAAGAACACATTCGGCCGGTGGGGCTTGGAAGGGTAGGCTGGCCATGAGATTCCACAGGTTCTGCCACAAGGCGAGGAAGGCTCCAGTTGACCCATGGCCTGAGGCCACTGAGAGCTGAGGGTCAACTGGGCCTGTCACATGTGTAGGCGGGCCTCCGGGGTTACGTGAACCATCAAGGCCATGTCCCCCAACAGACTCAGCAGGAGGCAAGTGGATGCCGTTGAGCAACCCTGCACCTCTTTCGCTAGGTCACCAGATGCTGAGCCCGGTCCAAAAGAAGGAAGGCCCTGGCTTGGGTTGAGTCCAGAAGGGATCTTATAAACTCCAAGCACTGGGTCAGCTGCAGATGTAACTTGGGGAAGTTGATAATTAAACCCAGATGCTGCAGCACCCCGATGGTGCGGTGGGCCATGTGACAGACCTCCTCTGGAGAACTACCCCTTAGGAGCCAATTGTTAAGATAGGGAAAGATGAAGACTCCCAGCAAGTGGAGATGAGTGGCGACTACCGCCAGGCACTTGGTGAACACCCTGGGGGCCAAGGCTGAAGGAGAGCACCCTGTACTGGTAGTGGCACCCTCCAATGATGGAGGTACTGACAGTGCCAGGGATGGATCAGGATGTGGGCTTAGGCATCTTTGAGATCCAAGGAGCATAGCCAATCTCCCCGCTGGAGGTAGGGCAGCAATGTTCCTAAGGATAGCATCTTGAACTTTTCCTTGAAAAGAAAGCAATTTAGGTCCCACAGATCCAGGATGGGCCAAATATTCTCTGTCTTTTTTGGGATGAGAAAGTACCAGGAGTAGAACCCTATGCCCCAGAGGGGCCGAGTGGGTCTACTACTCAATTCTCAAGTTCCTTCTGCAGGAGCTCTCTGTGCAGAGAAGTCATGGGAAGTTCCCCTGGGAAGAAGGAAGGAGATGTCTGGTCGACATGCAGAAGGTCAGCTTCTCGCACCACCTGCAGCACCCAAGTGTCAGTGGTGATGCCCGACCAGAGGTGAGCGAAGTAAACCAGACATCCTCCCATGTGCCTTGGACCTTGGGCCTCAAGGGGAAGAAGGGTTGTGCCCAAGGAGTCAAGAGCCCCCCCCCCCTCCAGGCTGTGGCTGGGATGCTGTTTGGAACTTGGGGGCTTTCTGCTTACGGGTGCCGTGCTCCTGGCCCTTGGCCTACTGACCCTGTTGGGAAGCCTGATAGGCTGGAAATTGTGGGTATTTTCCGTAAGCCTTTTTCGCCTTCGGGTGGAAGGGCTTTTTCCCCAAAGCCTTCCACTGGGAAGGATCAGCAGTCTTCTGGGCAGCCTAGTCCTGGTCATAAACTCTGACTCCAACTCGGCAGCCTTGTTGGTCATAGGTTTCCCGAAGAGGTTATCCTCTCGGCAGGGGATGTTGTCCAGTTTATCCTGTACCCATTGCTCCAAGTCCGAGGACTGTAGACAAGCCAGGTAGCGGGCATTAATGCCCACTACAGCCACACAAGCCACGGACTTGAAGCTGTCATAGGAAGCTTGAGTCTGGAATTTGGAGCATTCCTTAAGCAAGGAGACAAGAGTCTGGAAGCACTCAAGAGATTCATCTGCCATCCCAGCTGAGAACCTGGTGGGCTCCTTCACTAAGTCCCTCAGGTACTTGCTGGTAAGCCTGGATGTAGGCCGGAGGCATCGAGCCCTGGTATCACTTTCTGCTAAACCCGTCAATGGTGCGGGCCCCTCTACCAGGGGGAACCGAGGAGTGCATCTACTGACTCTTTATACGACGTATGGCCGACTCCACCACCATGGAGTTGTGAGGTAGTTGTGTCTTTGTAAAACCCAGGCTCTGGTCAACTTTACTGAGAATTGAACTGCCAGATCACTACTGGCACCATCATCAGGCTCTTCCACATCCTGAACAGTAAGCACTCCAGGATGGGAAGTATAATCACCATCAGTACCTCCCTCGGAGGGGCCTCATACTGGAGGATCTCCAAGTCCTCAGCAAGAGGCTCATCCTCCAGCTCTGCCATGAAGGCCATGGCCTTCGACATTCCCAAGACAATCTCGAGGAATGCAAGATCCTCGGAAGGGACCTCCGGCGCTCCTGAGAGGCAGATGGGTCAGAAGTGACATATCAATGTATCATGTGTCGGATGACTCATCATTGGTCTCCCAGTGTGACTCGGAGCTGGACGAGACCTCAAGCCGCGGACGGTCATCGGAGCGATGAGCAGCTGGTGCCGAGGGAGAACGAGGTGCCTGATGAGTTAACTCCAAAGTGCTCGGGGGCGAGCCACGCCTTGAGCAGGATGCTGACTGATGTGGCTCCAAGCAAGATGTGAACCACTCTAGCACAGGCTGAACATCCTCCGGAGATGTCCTTGCAGTGGAAGGTCTTGATGTCAGCACCGACGACCCAGAGGCTCCAGTCATTGAGCACGAAGCCGACTCCCTCGAAAGGGAATCACCAAGGGTGATCACATCAGAGGACTGAGCCCGATCTCCAGATGCAGTGGGAGTCTTCTCCCATCAGGGAAGATATGAAGGACGCTCTTGGCCATCACCCTCGGTGTCAGTTCGAGGGCTCCAAGGCCGAGGACCGGAGGTCTTACCTCCGGCTCCAGGATCAGACTTTGACTTTGGCTTGGAAGATATCTTGGACCCACGGGGGAGATCCTCAGAGGACGACCCCTGGTCCAAGGCTCCGCAACCCCTCGGGACTCGGATTGAGCACATGCACATGATGCCAAGTCATCGGACGCAGTTTCCGAGGGCAGCAATTCCAGGCTTGAGGCTGGGGCCATAGCAGAGGCCTTCAAGCCAAAAAGCTCCCCCCGCTGCTTTTCATGATTCCTTTAGCTCTTGCTTGACATCTTCAGGCAGAGCGAGCAAGTGGAGTCATTTTGATCTGCACTGAGGCACTTGATGCAGAACCATGGCAGTCCATGATGGACATATTATGGGGGCATTTGCCACATTGTTTAGATCCACTGACTGAAGACAAAGCGGGGAATACAGCACCTGCAAGATCAAATTCAGATGTCTCGGTCAGGCTGGGCACGAGAAAAAATCTGCGCTTTGGAAAAAGAAAAAGGACCCGAGAAAACCGCAATGCCAAGGTGAGAGCAGACTCGGGCAGCGAGAAGGTGATCGGGAACCGATCGGCAAAAAGAACAGCAAAAGAACATTAAGCGTAAGGGTAGAAAAATGGACTTTTACTGGGAATGACAGACAGAACATCTGCAGAGCTCCGCAGAAAAAAGAAGACTGAGGTAAGATGGCACCTTTGGTGGGGAGGAAGGTGACCACGCAAACGTGGCCTAACTCCCAAAGGCTTTATTTGAAAGCTGGGGAGTGATTACCAGCCAGGCTCCATCGATGCCAAGGTCAACCATATGTGAGGACTTATTTCCTGCTTGTTCCCGGAGAATATCCAATTACTGTTATCGGTATAAGGGTGACATTCAGCCCCTATTCAAATAGCAATTAAGACAACTTTTTTGCTGTCCTTGGTTATGTGGATAGACTATCCGCACAAGAGCAGAATTTATCCAGATAGTGGCTGATATCAGTACTATCCAGTTAATTTGCTGACACCACATCCACACTTTCTATATAGTGCCAAGGCAGTCTATAGAGATAGTCAGCAGTACTATTTGGATAGTGCTGCTGCATATCTCACTCAGCAGCCTTCCATGCTTATCTGAATAAGGGCATCTGAATATTGACTCCTTTGTTTCTTTTCCTCTACTGTTTACAAGAGGATTTTTGAAAATTCAATTGCTCAATGACAGTTTTTCAAAGCAGTTTTATTTTAAGTACACAAAAATTGTACCAATAATTGATTTTTTTGGACCTGATGACTGAAATAATCAGTATAACAAGAAAGCACTCACACTTGCAAAACAAAACACAGTCCCAGGAACAAGGTGAAAAAACATCCACTCACAAAGTGAATAGTATATGCAAACATTTATTAAGCACGTTTGAAGTTCACCCTACATGGTCATTTTATTTATTTATTTATTTACAGTTTCTTATATACCGCACTATTCGGCATCAGCGCGGTTTACATGGAACAGAAAAGCTCAATACAGTTAACACGTATGAGTTTACAGATAACAGGGCAAAAAAAACTTGGCTAACTGGGGTAAACTATTTACAAACTATTTACAAAACTTGCTACATAGAGACATATGAACAGGCTTTCATGGAAACATATGCATCATTAAGGTTAGAGTATCTGTCTTGGATTTGTTGTTGAGATACCGTGTATTTGCTTAGCGAATTGTATTGTTGGGCTCTATGGGGTGTCATTGTGCTCTATGAGGTACTTGTTGAAAAGGTGGAATTTGAGGGCCTTCCTAAACTGTGTTAGGCTTTTGATAGCCCGGATACCAGGGGGTAGTGCATTCCAGCATCTTGGCGCACTGAGACTAAAGGCCCTGTTGGCTGTAGATATGGTACAATCTGTTAGAGCTTTCGGGACTTTTAAAGAGTTTATAGCCGTGGATCTTCTTGCTCTATTTGGGGATGTGGTATGGATGAGGGCAGTTAGGGATGCAGAGGAGAGCTTGTTAACAGCTTTAAAGGTGAGTAATAAGGTCTTGAAAACAATTCTAGCCTGGATGGGTAGCCAATGTAACTGTATCAGCAGAGGCTTCACATGGTCGCTCCTGGAGGCTCCATGGAGGACCCTTGCTGCAGCGTTCATGGCGAGCTGCAGCGGGTTCAAGGTGGATTGGGGAAGGCCTTGTAGGATGGCATTGGCATAGTCAAAATGAGGTATAATCAACGCTTGGTAGATGGTCCTGAAATCATTCGGTTCCAGCAAGGATCGTAAATGCCTAAGTGAGCGGATCTTGTAGTATACTGCTCTGACTGTGTTTCCTATGTGAGCTTTCATGTCCAGGCGTTGATCCAAGGTGACTTCCAGGTAACGTATTGAAGGTTTAGTTTGTAATTCAGCTCCTTTTACTTTGAGATATTGAGGTGGAGTAAAGTTAGGGTTCCTCGTAAAGAAGAGTACTTCCGTTTTCTTATGTTGTATTCGGAGGTTTTGGGAGAGAAGCCAATCGGATATTGCATTGAAGCAGCTCGTCAGTGGGGAGAGGTCCAATTGTTCAGTAGAGAAGGGTATGTAAAGCAGGACATCGTCAACGTATAACATGCAGTCAACATTGAAGGACCGGATGATCTTGCAAATTGGCTGCATATAAATGTTGAACAATAGGGTCAAAAGGGAGGATCCTTGTGGGACACCCTGGCTTTGGTGGAAGGGTTCTGAAGTTATCCCTCCAGAATGAACATGCTGCCATCTTCCGGATAGGTAAGATCTGCACCATTCAAGTGCTCTTCCATTAACTCCTTTCTCAATTAGTCGCCCTAAGAGAAGCTCATGACTTACTGAGTCAAAAGCTGCAGCGATGTCCAGGAAGATGAGAGCAAATCCTTGACGGATGTCATCAATGCCGGTGATTATCTTGGAGAAGAGAGTGGTAAGAAGAGTTTCCACTCCGTGGAATTCCCTAAAACCATGTTGGCAGGAGTCTAACGGTGCAGTGGTGTCAATGTGATCCTGTAATTGTCGTTGAACCTCTTTTTCAATGATCTTCACTAGGAGTGGTATGCTGGATATCGGTCTGTAAGATTCCACCTTTTGGGGATCGAGCTTGCAATTTTTCAGCAGAGGTCTGATAGAGGTATGTTTAAGAGCAGAAGGGAAAGATCCGGTTGAGAAGGAGAGGTTCATTATTTTGGATAGTACTGGGCTGAAGTGACATGTTTCGGCATGTGTCTTAATCAGGGCGTGCAAAGATATAATTATAAAATATCATTATAAAAACATTCAACAAATACATACAGTTAAAACCATATGGCCAATCCCATTGCTACCCCTTTTACTTGTTTATAAAATATGTCCCGGAAACAGAAATAATTTTCAGTCAGGGCCAGTTCTGCCAATTGCACAAGGAAACCTGTGGAGATCCTTTTGTGTTTTGTCTTTTCTCAAGGATACGAACTGTCTCTGCCTGTGGAATATTGGTGTAAAGGGAAACCACATCCAGGGTGACAAAGGTTAATTGGTCATAATATCCCTGGAATTGGTCCAATATCTGAATGACATGTGCCGAATCTCTTAAATATGAGGGAATCACCTTAACAAACTGTCTGGACAAAACATCTAAAAACTGAGACATAGGTTCAAAGAGAAAACCAATCACTGACATACTCAGGCGTCCTGGGAAATTAACCAATGATATGTGAATCTTCGGTAGAATATAGATAGTGGGTATAACTGGATGTTGTACAGTTAAAAATTGTGCTTCTTTTTTTGTAAGATAACTGGCCTCAAGACAAGTCTGGATAAGTGAGTCGATACTTCTTTTCAAGGGAAGGATTGGATCTTCATCAAGCCTTTCATAAAAACAACGGTCCCCTAATTGCCTATTAATCTCTTTTATGTAGTCCGTGGTGTTCATACAACCAACCACAAAAAGCACACTAACCCAAAGAAACGTAAAACCAGAAAAGAGCAGGTATCACAAACCACCGTGAAATTTCTGTAGAGATTGTCCCTTCAGATGGATGTTTCATACGCAAACTACCTCAGTGTTGCAGTCTTTAGCAGCATTGGCCATTGGCCCCTCCATTAGCTACATGCCTAAACACCTGCCTGTCCCATGTGGCCTCCTGGTTATCCACTAACTACCTACATGTTAACCCCTCCAAATCTTTGGCCATTTGGTCACCTCCAGCCACCCCGCCACCCCTCTTACCTTCCTTCTTTCCTCTTCCCCCATTCCCATCATCTCATCTTTGCACTACCTCTGTGTCACACTTGATTCATCCCTTTCTTTCAAAGGACACATTTCATCTGCGGTTCAGCGCTCCTTCCATACCCTGAGGCAACTCCGCGCAGTCCGTCCTTTCCTTTCTGCCCCCTCACTGACTACTTTGCTTTTGTCCCTTGTCATATCACGCCTGGAGTACTGCAATGTCTCCCTGGCCGGCCTCCCCCAGTCCCAGCTACGTAGACTTCAGCTCATCCAGAACACCGCCGCACATATCCTGACACACGCCTCACGCATAGATCACATTACCCCTATTGTTATCCATGTGCATTGGCTTCCGATTCCATTCCAAATTCAGTACAATATCCTCCTCTTCATTCATAAATCAATCCACACTGGCACTCCCTTCTACCGCTCCGATTTGGTTCACCTTCATACACCCCATCGACTCCTTAGGTCCATTCACTCCAACCGTATGTCCCTTCCATCTCCATCCCAAGCCCATCTGGAATCTATCCGTTCCTCCGCCTTCTATTTCCTCGGCCCCAGGCTCTGGAACTCGCTCCTGTCTGTACTGGTTTCCCTTTACACCAATATTCCAATATTCCTGGACCCTTCCTCACTACCTTTAAGGCCCAACTGAAGACCCACCTTTTCTGCACAGCCTTTGATCTCCCCCCTCCTCCCTCTCCCCTGGCTCCTGCCCCCCGCTGAGTTCTTGCTTGCATCCCTCCCTTTATGTCGTAGCCCTCCCTTGTCTGCTGTCCTTGCTCTATTTACTATCTCTTTCCTATCTGATTGCTGGCGTTCTGTTTCTTTTTCAAAGCAGTATATATTTTTAAATAATTTGTAAACTGCTCTGGTTCTATTGGTGTGAGTGGTATATCAAGCTACTAATAAAGATAAAGATAAAGTGTCTTAACTCTGTCCCAAGCCCCCGATGAAGGCCTAGAGCTGAAACACGTGTAGGGACATTTCAATAAAGACAATCTCTAAAGAAATTCCACAGTGGTTTGTGATACCTGCTCTTTTCTGCTTGTCCGTTGTGTTCATGACAATGAGAGCACCACCCTTGTCTGCTGGCTTAATTGTGATTTTTGGATGAGTTCTTAGGCACACCATTGCCTGTGTACCTTATGTGTAGTAGATCACACCCTCTCATGACATATGATCACATCTTTTCCTATACTGGCTCCTTCTCCACTCAGTTTCATAACCTGATTTTAGTTCTCCTTGATTTCACCGAGTAGGATGGCCCTATATGCTTGTGCTGCCAATAGTTTTGCACAATTGTATGGCTTATGTTTGTATGTGCATGATGCTTTCTTTTAATAATTTTCCTTTTAATATGTTTTAATGTATAATTTTTGTATTATATTGTTCGTATTTTATTTTAAGATTACAAAAAAAGTTATTTATTTATTTATGTAATCTTTATGGACCCGATTTTCGAAAGGCATTTACATGATTTACAACCCAGTAACCAGAAAAAACTGCCCTAAGAGTATAACTAATCCCACAATAAAACCATCTTTTAGTTTCTAATCTATTCTGTCACGCTACTTACTATAAGGATTTTCTAACGGTGGCTAAACATTCCCTTATTGAAATATACAAAAACTATTTATTATACGGAGAGAGACCTCAGGATGGCTATAAACCCTTCATGTGGCAAAACCAGTTACCATAAGGGATAGCGACATACTCACATCACTGGTCTCCAACCTCCTCCATATTACTATCCAATTCCAATTACCACAATCTAAAAAAGTACTTTTCAAGATTTTATTATATTTATTTATCATTTATTAACACATTCATTAATTTAAAATATCCAATAATATCTCTATACTTCCTATAATTACTTCACAATGAAGCACACAGCAGCTTTCATCAAAACTTTAACAGCGACTCACAACAGAGCCACGAATGTCTCCCCCATAAGCCCTGCAATAAAACAAAAGCTATATGGTAATAATCGCAATGAAAACACTTGCAATAGGATATTTTCTAGCACTTATCTTTTCTTAAGACTCCCAAGTTTTCATCAGTCGTCAGCAAACCCAACAAAGATCTCTGTTTCTCCTTACGAAAGGCTTCTTCAGGGGCTTACGATGGCACACTTGACAACAATCTAAGGAAGTAACTGCAGCGTCTGATGTAGCACTATTTTAAGCACTTAGCCACCGATGAAATTGCCAGACACAGCTGACGTCTTTTTTCACCTATCCGCAACTTACATTTAACCCTATAAGCAATGAAAAATCAGATAGCTGCTCTAGCAGTGTGTGCGATTAAACTCCCAACCCAACCATGCAGAATTTCATAGTTTCAAAAGACTGTATTGATTTAAAAAACACCACTATTTTAAAAGAACAGTGCACACTCAGTTTTGTCATTCAGACCCTCAGGGTCCAGCGTACCCAGTCTATAAATCCATTGTTGTTCGCGCTGTAGCAGTAAACATCCTCTATCTCCCCCATGTATATGCTCCAACACCATACAGCGCAGCTCTTCAAAAGTATGGTTCAACGATGTGCAATGTCCAACTAATGTCTCCACTTTCGCTTTAGACAAACTATATTTATGCTCTGCCAGTCTGATTTTCAGTGGACGAGTTGTCTTTCCTATATACAATTTCAAAGACGGACATTTTAAACTAAACACGACAAAAGCTGTAGTACATGTAGTGCTTTTCTTCAAGGCATAAGTCTTATTCTTATGATGAAAGCAAGTATCTTCTTCCATCACGATACAAAAGGAGCAATGCCAACACTTCACATGACACGCCGCTTCTTCCAAATGCGGAAGCCACGGAACAGCAGATCATAACAAGTCCCTCATATTGCAATTCCTGTTGTACGCTACACGAAGCTGACTATCAAACAATTTAGGATGAGTCCTTAACAATTTCCTCCACCTGAGAATAGAGGCGGCTATACGGCGTGACAGACTTAAATGCTGAAGTGCACAAGTAATAAAAGAATCAGTAGTATCCATTAAATGAGATTTTTCATGCTGCGATGGCATCAACAACCATTCCCGATGATTATAGTGGGCTCTTTTATATGCCTTTTGAAGCAAAGAATTAGGGTACCCTCATTGTTTAAACTTTCGCAGCCACCACGTTTGGAAGAAGCAGCGGGTCATGTGAAGTGTGGGCATTGTTCCTTTTGTATCGTGATGGAAGAAGATACTTGCTTTATCATTGTGAAGTAATTATAGGAAGTATAGAGATACTATTGTTTTTTTTTAAATTATTGAATGTGTTAATAAACGGTAAATAAATATAATAAAATCTTGGAAAGTACTTTTTTAGATTGTGGTAATTGGAATTGGATAGTAATATGGAGGGGGTTGGAGACCAGTGATGTGAGTATGTCGCTATCCCTTATGGTAACTGGTTTTGCCACATGAAGGGTTTATAGCCATCCTGAGGTCTCTCTCCAAATAATAAATAGTTTTTGGATATTTCAATAAGGGAATACTTAGCCACCGTTAGAAAATCCTTATAGTAAGTAGCGTGGCAGAATAGATTAGATAACTAAGAGATGGTTTTCTTGTTGGATTACAACCCAGTAAACCATGTAAATGCCTTAAATGGAGATATTCAATGGCACTTACACAATTAGTGCGGTTGAATATCCTCTTCTAATTCCCCTACGCACCCCGATGCTATCCAGTTAGCATCGGGGCATGTTGGGGGTGTTCCACAGTGGAGTGGGGGCGGAGACTGTCGCTAACCGGGCAGCGGCGATATTGCATTCTGCTCAGTTAGCGACCTGTGCCGAAAAAATAGGCAAGGAAAACCCTTGGATATCTTTAAGGCACAGGAGCTAACCGAGCAGCATGCAATATCGCTGCTGCTCATTTAGCTACTGTGGCTTCCGATGTCTGCAGCGATCCCCGGATATTCAATGCTGGGGCTGCATATGACTCCAGCATTGAATATCCATGGTTAAGGTTCGACGGGCAGGGCTATGCACCATAGGGACGCATAGCCTGCCCAACTCAATATTGAGGCCTATATGGTTTTAACTGTATGTATTTGTTGAATGGTTTTATATTTGATGGTTCTGCACACCCCTGATGTATGCGCTCGCCAAAACATGGCCATGTAGGGTGAACTTCGAAAGTGCCAAATAAATGTTTGCATACAATATTCACCTTGTGATTGGCTGTTTTTTCACCTTACTCCTGGGACTGTGAAATAAAGCATAGTTACTCACCTGTAACAGGTGTTCTCCAGGGACAGCAGGAATCAGTCCTCACATATGGGTGACGTCGACGCCGACGGAGCCCTTGTGCGGAGCAATTCCCCAGCTTTCAATGAAAGCCTTTGGGATTGCATCACGCATGCGCGGTCCCCTTCCCGCCCAAGGGTGCCATCTTGCTAAGTCTAATGACATAGCTAAAAAGACAGCAAAAAGAGTAAAATCAATAATAGGAATGCAACTCCAGGGGAGGAGGGAGGGTCATGAGGAATGATTCCTGCTGTCCCTGGAGAACACCTGTCACAGGTGAGTAACTACGCTTTCTCCAGGAACAAGCAGGAATCAGTCCTCACATATGGGACTCCCTAGCTATAGGCTACCGAGAACCCATAGCTGAAAAATGGCTCCCTCTAGAAGAGCCGCAGCAGCAGTGATAGGATTTCTCTCTCAGACCACAACCCCCACGGTAGCCTGACACCAAAGGGTCGGAGGGTAGGAGTTGCCTAAACCTCGAATAGGTTACGGAGTACCGTCTGACCGAAAACACTGTCCCTCCGTGACTCTCTCTCCAGGCAGTGATGGGCTGCAAAGGTCTGGCTTGAAGACCAAGTTGCGGCCCGGCAGATGTCTGCCAACGGAACAGAGCGGTGATTAGCCACTGAGGCGGCCTTAGCCCTAACCAAGTGGGCTGTGATTCGGCCCTGCAGCTGAAAGTCAGCTGCTCTGTACACCCAGACGATGCAGTCCGCCAGCCAGGTGGATAACATGCGCTTGGAGACAGGAAGACCCAGTTTACTAGGGTCGTAAGGGACGAAGAGCTAAGAAGCTCTCCGATGCCCCCGTGTACGCTCCAGGTAGAAGGCGAGAGCCCTCTTACAGTCCAGGGTATGCAGAACCGCTTCTGCCCTGGAGGTATGCGGCCTGGGAAAGAAGGTTGGAAGAACCACCTCTTGGTTGAGGTGAAACAAGGAAACCACTTTTGGAAGGAACTTGGGGTGAGTACCTAGTATCATCCTGTTTTTATAAAACACTGTATACAGTCTATCTGATACTAAAGCTTGTAGCTCGCTCGCATGGCGGGCAGATGTGAGTGCCACCAGGAAGAGTGCTTTCCAGGAAAGGAAGCGGAGAGGACAGATGGATATAGGTTCAAAAGGTGGGCAAGTAAGCCTCTGCAAGACCACATTTAAGTCCCACTCTGTCGCTGGTGGGCAAATTGGAGGCTTCAAGAGTAGGAGGCCTCTGAGGAATCGGGATACCAGAGGGTGAGCTGAAAGAGGTTGCCCGTCCACTGGAAAGTGGTTAGCTGATAGCGCACTCAGGTGGACCCTGACAGAGTTAGATTTGAGGCCTAACTCCGAGAGGTGGAGCAAGTACCGTACTACCTGAGGTACTTGACAAGTGAACGGGTTCTCCTTATTCTGGGTAAACCACCCTTCAAATCTATGCCACTTGAATGCGTAGGATCTTCTAATGGATTGCCTCCTAGAGGCCAACAACACCTCCTCAACCTCCTTGGGAAGAAGTAGAGGAGCAAGTACTACCCTCTCAGCAGCCAGGCCATTAAGGTGAGAGATCTTAGATTGGGGTGTAGCAAGGAACCCTGTTCCTGGGTCAAGAGGTCAGGCTTCACCCCCAGTGGGAGTGGAGTTTCGACCGCCAGTTGATGGAGAAGAGGGAACCAAGGCTGTCTGGGCCTCCTGGGGGCTACCAGGATGACCGAGGCCTTGTCCCAAAGAATCTTTAAGAGAGTGTGTGCCACCAGGGGAGTGGGTGGGAACGCATAGAGAAGGCCCTGTGCCCACGAGATCAGGAAAGCATTCGCCGCCACACTCATTGGATGCGGCTGCCTCGAGCAGAACTGGGGCAACCAATGGTTTTGTGGACTGGCAAAGAGATCCACGGATGGGAGAGCCCAACGGTTGAAGATCCGCTGGGCTACAGCCCGGTCCAGTTGCCATTTGTGAGGCTGAATAATCCTGCTCAACTTGTCGGCCAGGAGGTTCTCCTGACCTGGCAGATAAACTGCCTTTAGGGACATGTGATGTGCCACTGCAAAAGAGCAGAGGTCCAGAGTTTCCTGGCATAGGATGCAAGATCCTGTGCCCCCCTGTTTGTTGATGTAGAACATCGATACCTGATTGTCTGTATCAGTAATGACTGATGTGCAAGAAGATGACAGAAGGCTTGAAGAGCTAGGCGGATGGCTCAAAGCTCTAGAAGGTTGATCTGAAGTGTGGCCTCTCACGAGGACCACAGACCCTGAGTGCATGAACCCTGGCAATGGGCACCCCAGCCCAGCAAGGAAACATCTGTTGTCAGCACTCTGGTGTGAGAGGGAGGTTGGAATGGTACTCCCTGAAGCAAATTGGGGGGGGGGGGGGTGAAGCCACCATTGCAAGGCTGACACCAGTAGCTTGGAAATTGCTACTCTGTCTCTGAGGCGGCTAGTGGCTTGCGTCCACTGGTCTCTGAGGCTCCATTGAGCTGTGCACATGTAGAATTGAGCATATGGAGTCACATGCACTGTGGGGGCCATATGGCCCAGGAGGCGCAGGAAGACCCTTGCGGAGACTTGAGGCCTGTGCTGGACCTGCTGTACCAAGTCCAGCAACCGCCCTGCCCTGTCCAGCAGTAGGTAGGCTCTTGCCTGAAGAGTGTCCAGTCTTGCCCCTATGAAATCCAAGTCCTGAGTGGGGAGTAAACTGGACTTTTTGTGATTTATAACAAAGCCTAGGTGCTGGAGCAGGGTGACTGTGCGAACAGTGGCCTGCTGTGCCTCCTGTGCCGATTGGCCCCTGATGAGCCAGTCGTCCAGGTATGGAAAGACGAAGACACCCTGGCTTCTGAGGAAGGCCGCCACCACTGCTAGGCATTTGGTAAATACTCTGGGAGTGGAAGCTAGGCCAAAGGGAAGCACCTTGTACTGAAAGTGGTTTCCTCTGACCACAAACCTGAGATACTGTCTGTGGTCTGGGTGTATGAGGATGTGAGTATAAGCATCCTTTAAATCTATAGAGCATAGCCAGTCTCCCTGGTGGCGGTAAGGCAGTAGGATCCCAAGGGAAAGCATCGTGAACTTTTCCCTCACCAGGAACTTGTTTAGATTTCGCAAGTCTAGGATGGGGCGTAGGCCTCCTTTTCTTTTTGGTATGAGGAAATACCTGGAGTTGAAGCCTTGTCCCCTGCAGGTGATGGGGCACTGGTTCCACCGTCTGATCCTTTATGAGACCTGCCAACTCCTGTAGGAGGAGGTTCCCGTGAAGAGGGGGCCTGAGAGGCTCTCCTGGGAAAAAGTAGGTGGGCACCTGTTTGAAATGAAGTAAATAGCCTTCTTGGACTACTTTCAGAACCCAGGTGTCGGTAGTAATGGCTGGCCACCTGTGGGCGTACAGGGCCAGCCTTCCTCCTGTGCAGGGCCAAACCACTGGTGGGAGAGGAACTATGCACTGGGAATCAAAAAAATCCTCCCTGCTGGGCAGGAGCCGGAGCTGTAGGCTTGGGGGTCTTCGGCTTACGTGGGCCATGCCCCTGTCTCCTGGCCTGCTGCCCCTGTTGGGGAGCTGGGGTGACCTGGTAAGTGGGGTAGTTTCTGTAAGCCGTACCCTTCCTCGGGGAAAAAAAGGCTTTTTCCCCGAGGCCTTCTTCTTGTGAGAAGGTGCAGATGTTTTCTTCGAAAACCTTGTCCAGGTCAGGTACTCAGACTCGATTTCTGCAGCTTTCTCAGTCATGGGTTTGCTGAAGACGTTGTCTCCTCGGCACGGGACATCGACCAACTTGTCCTGAACCCATTGCTCTAGGTCTGACGATATGAGCCAGGCCTGATGGCATGCACCGATGCCGGTCGCAGCTACTCGGGCCGAAGCCTCGAAGCCGTCGTAAGCTGCTCGAATCATGAACTTCGAGCACTCTCTGATCCCCGTGGACAATGCTTTGAAGCGCTGCAAGGGCTCCTCGGATAGGCCAGCTGAGAACCTGGCAATCTCCTTTGCCAGGTCCCGCAAGTACATGCCCATGTACAGCTGGTAAGTTTGGACACGGCATGACAGCATTGAGCCCTGGTAGCACTTTCTGCTGAGGGTGTCTAGTTTCCAGGCCTCCTGGCCGGGAGGCACCGAGGAGTGCGTCTTTTGGCTTTTCAGCCATTGCATGGCCAGTTCCACAACCATGGAGTTGTGCGGCAGCTGCGCTTTCTGGAACCCAGGACTCTTGCGGACTCGATAGATGGAATCGACCCGCTTGCTGAGCACCAGCATCAAGGCTGGGGACTCCCACATGTGGAGCATCAGCCGTTCCAATATCGGAGGTACCGGTACAGTAAGGGCCTCCTTCGGGGGACAGTCATACTGGAGGGCATCGAGCTCCCTGATGAAGTCCGAGAACCGAGTGTCCTCCGGAGGGGACCTATTCCGAGCCTCCGAACCCGAAGAGTCCGATGGGAAACACTGGGTCCGGAAGGTATCAGGGGAGTCTTCCTCCTCCGTCTCCTACGCCGAGTCCTCCAGCCTTGAGGGCTTCGGGCCAGACCGCCCCGATGCCGAGGGCACCGGCGTCGATGACCTCGATCCCGAACGGGAGGTTGAGGGGGACCTTGGCTGAGGATCGACTCGAGACCTGATTGACTCGACGATCGGCTCGGCCTCCGGCATCGACTTGGACGTCAATGTCCCGGTGGTCGGGGCAGATGGACCGGCGAGACCGGCCATCAGTGCCCGCTGCTGCTCCATGAAGGCAGCCATGCTGATCTCCAAGGCTGCCAATCTGAGACCGAGCTCAGAAGGCTCCGCAGCTCCTGGCTCTGGTCCCGACGCCATCGGGCCTGACGCCGGATCTCCCGGAGGAGAGTCCACGAGGACAATAGGAGTTACCTTGTCCGACGTCTCCGACTCCCTGCGAGGTTGTTTAGCCGGCCGCTCCAACTCTGAGGACCCGGGGTGGCGGTCCGGGCTCCACGGCCTGGAACCCGTGGGCCCAAGCCGATCAGAGGCATCCAGCAACGCCGCCCTCACGAGCTTCTTCTTCCTCCAGTGTTCACTGGAGGGAGACCCCCGCTCAGAAGACCCATGACGGTGCTCAGGCTCCGATTCCTGAGATGTCGAGGCTTCTGACGAGGTCCGGGCCCGGCCGGGTGCGGACTCAGAAAAAATTCTGTCACGCTGCTGCCGCCTACTATTTAAAGACTTCGAAGACATATTACCACACGGCCTACAAACCACCGGGTCATGGTCGGGACGAGGCATCGGAGGCACAGTCGTGTGTGTCGGTGAGAGACATCAATTTCTTATACCGATCACACTTTTTAAACCCGCTGGCAGCCATAGGGGGAAATAGGGCCCCCGTGAGGTCAAACAACCGGGCTGCCAGTGAAAAAGAAAAAGAGCACGAACGCTAGTCACGAAGGACAAAAAAATGAAAATTAGGAACCGGACTCGGTACCGGTGTACCAAGCCGAAGGCGGGAAGAGGAACCGGTGTCGAACCGGGAAGGTGACAAAAATAAAGAAACTTTTCAGCTTTTTCCATGGTGAAAACAGGACCACATCCGTTGGGCTCCGCGGAAAAAAGAAAACTGAGCAAGATGGCACCCTTGGGCGGGAAGGGGACCACGCATACGTGATGCAATCCCAAAGGCTTTCTTTGAAAGCTGGGGAATTGCTCCGCACGAGGGCTCCATCGGCGCCGACGACACCCATATGTGAGGACTGACTTCCTGTTTGTTCCTGGAGAATCAGTATTACATACAACCAAAAGTCAATCTCTTCAATAGCTCTGATTTCTGATTATCCCTATATCTAAGACAGCTATATCATAATTCAAAGCTGGAGTTATTGTCTATTACATTAATTCAGTTATTTTCTGGTTTCTGGTATATTGTAACAATTAGTAAAATATCTTGCCTTCATAAAATAGGCTTAAACTAGATGCCTGTTTGGACATTTCACATGGACACCCAGCTATAGAATTACCCTCATTCTGTATATGGCATTACACTTTATTTTATGATTTCATCTGCTTCTATCTAACTCAGAGAGCCTAGGTGGAATAACATTTTTTTAATTAAATTAATTTACCTGCTTCACAGGGGACAATTTTCACTCAGGGGAATCTAGCTGGGTAACAATTTAGCTTCCTGGATACAGCCATATTAAAACTGTCCCTATAATATTTATAAAAATATACTTTTGCAACATATATTCCATATGAAGTAAATTTGACGGCATCACTGTAGAGAAACATACAGTATAATACTAGTCAGGACCTAAGTTTAACTTAAAAGCTATGAAATGTTAAGTGCTTGTTTTGTGACATACTTAAATTATTCTTCTGGACTTTGACTGCATCTGTAAGCTCAGCGATTCCTAGTTGTTCAACTTCTGTTTCCAAAATTTCTAAGCTGGAAAAACTCTCTGGTAATACAATCTTCCCAGATTGAAGAAAATTAGCTATAAAAATAAAGCAAATAGCATTTACAAATTAAACTTAACTGCAATAAAATCCTTCTGCTGTTGTCTATAGAGTGATTTTATATAACATTCAATAAACAAAGAGATGTAAACTGTTTTAATATGTGAAATACATTACTAATGAGCTACCTAAATGGCTTTGAAAATCCCCCCCTTAGTGTAAAGTTCTAAACATGTTTGGCCCTTCCCATGCAGCAATCTCCTCAGCTAGTTCCATAGCTCAGAAAAGAAGTAATCTCACAGGAAGATTGACGGTTTGTGTACCTGATCAGTTCTGCTGCCTCAGAAAAAAACCTTTATGGCTTTCCTGTGATGTCATCCTGAGGAATGACCACCTGAGCAAGGCTCCAGAAATAAAGTGCACTTCCCTGAGAGCAAAAAGCGATGAAAGTGAAGTACAACTGTTCTGGCAATTGAGCAATGAAGGTGGCATTCAAAACAAAAGAGAGGTGAGCTCCGCCATGGAGAACAAGGTGGGGGAATACCCACACTGAATTTTATTTATTTATTTGCAAATATATCTATACCACTAAGTTATGAACATCATAGTGATTTACAATTTAAAAAAAAAACCATGACATTTTGGAAAGGAAATATATGGATGCACAAGAACTGGACGCAGAAACAAAAGGAAACAGAATAGTGGTAGGACAACAATATATTCCGGGACAGAGAAAAACATATAGCCTAGAGAAACATAAGGGTGGAAATATACAATTAGTAGCTCTAGTTAAACGAAGGGGACCAAAGTGGGCTTTACTAGAGGGAAAGCGTTACTTAAAGGCTTGCTTAAAGAGCCAAGTTTTCAGCCCTGCCTGAATTTCTTGTGGAACAGCTCAAGGCAAAGATGTGCAGGGAGAGAGTTCCAGAGGGAAGGTGCAGAAAAACAGAAATCCATAGACCTGTATGTCTCGAGATGTAAAATGGATCTTGACAGAATGACAAGTAGATTCTGGTTGGCGGACTGAAGTGAACAAGTGAGGCAATATGGGATTAGGTGTGAGTGGAGATAGCGTAGTTACTCACCTGTAACAGGTGATCTCCGGGAACAGCAGGAATTTAGTCTTCACATATGGGTGATGTCGGTACCACTGGAGCCCACGCAGGAATGCTCCCCAACGTCCAATAGGAAAGCCTTTGGGAGCATCCCACTGCGCCTGCATAGCTGCCTTTCCGTCTTTGCCACTCTCCCCCCTCAGTTGAGTTTGTAGCTGAGATAAAAGGAGAGGAGAAAAGACAACTCCTAGGGGAGGACAGTGGTTTGTGAAGACTAAATCCCTGCTGTTCCTGAAGATCACCTGTTACAGGTGAGTAACTACGCTATCCCCAGGAACAAGCAGGAATGTAGTCTTCACATATGGGACTCTCTAGCTGGAAGATACCAGAGAGAGACCTTGAAACCAGTAATGGTTCTCCGCAGGAGAGGCTAAAGAGGTCATGGATCCTCCATGGATGTCTGTTATCGAAAATTCTGGGACGGAGGGTAGGAGTTCTCTAAGTCTGATAGAGATGCTGGAGAACAGCCTGGCCAAACATGGCATCCCGGCAGGAGTCCTTGTCTAGACAGTAGTGAACAGCAAAGTTATGGGCCGAAGACCAAGTTGCTGCTTTACAGATTTCGTCAATAGCCACAGAGCGTAGATTTGCCATCGAGGTGGCCATAGCCCGAACATTACAGGCAGTGACATGACCTTTAAGGGATAGGCCTGCTACATCATAAGCAGAAGTGATGCAGTCTGCTATCCATTTGGAGAGGGTATGCTTAAATACTGGCAACCCAAAATGACTAGGGTCAAAGGAGATGAACAATTGAGAAGCCTTTCGGTGCTCTTTCGTCCTATGAAGGTAGAATGTTAAAACACGTTTACAATCCAGAGTGTGGAGGGTTGCCTCTGCTCTAGATGAATGCGGTCTAGGGAAAAAGACAGGAAAGTAAACTGCCTGATTCAGATGAAAGGGCGAAAAACGTTTGGCATAAAGCGAGGATGAGCCCTCAGGACAACCTTGTCATGGTGGAACGAGGTGTAAGGCAGATCAGTCACCAAGGCCTGAAGCTCACTAATGCCTCTTGCTGAAGTGAGGGCAATAAGGAAGATGACTTCCAGGATAGAAACTTGAGCAAGGTAGTGGCTAAAGGTTCAAAGGGCAGTTTGAGAAGCTGCCCTAGAACTACATTAAGGTCCCCTGCCACTGGTGGTGGTCTGATGGGAGGCTTGGTTAAAAGAAGTCCTCTCATAAAATGTGAGACGAGCAGCTGTGAGGAGATGGGTTTCCCATCTAACTAATGATGAGAGGCTGCAATTGCACTTAAGTGCACTCTTACTGAGTTGGTCTTGAGACCAGAGGAGGAAAGATGGAGGAGATATTGAAGAAGTGCCTATACGGGAGCTGAGAAGGGACTGAGATCCTTGTGAACACCAGAGTGAAAATCTACACCACTTAAAGGCATAGGAACATCTGATGGATGGCTTTCTGGAAGTTAAAGGATGTTCTTAAGCTCCTTAAAAAGGTTAAGATGCTGAAAGGCTATGCCTTCGGCAGCCATGCTGTGAAATGGAGAGACTGCGGATTGGGATGGAGCAGCATCCCCTCCCTCTGAGAGAGCAGATTTGGTGCAACTCCAAGATCTATCGGTTGAGTCTGATATAGACGTAAGAGGAGAGGAAACATAGTAATATAGTAAATGGCAGCAGATAAAGAAATGTTCAAAATGTAGCAGTACTATTTTTGCTCAGAGAAGAGCCACCAAAATGGTAAAGGTTATTTTTTTTTCTCTAGTGTGCATTCTTTCATGATTTTGTTGATTCCTTTTTCGATTGAAGCCTTTATCACATTCAGAAAATTTAAATGGTTTCTCTCCAGTGTGTATTCTCTCATGAATTTGTAGTTTACGTTTTTGGTTGAAGCTTTTCTCACATTCAGAACATTTAAATGGTTTCTCTCCAGTGTGTATTCTCTCATGAATTTGTAGATCACTTTTTTTGAGTGAAGTTTTTATCACATTCAGAACATTTAAATGGCTTCTCTCCAATGTGTATTCTCTCATGACGTTGTAGATCAGGGTTTAGAGTGAAGCTTTTATCACATTCTGAACATTTAAATGGTTTCTCTCCAGTGTGTATTCTCATGAACTTGTAGATAACCTTTTTTGCATGAAGCACTTATCACATTCAGAACATTTAAATGGTTTCAGTCTACTATGAATTAATTATTTCATGGCTTCTTTGATGTGATTTTGATTTAAAACATTTTCCACATTGAGAACATTTAAAGAGTTTGTCTCTAGTGTGGTTTCTTTCAGGAGTTCGTAAGTTAACTTTTTGATTGAAATTTTTATCACACTGCAAGAATTCAAATGGCTTCTGTGTTTTGAGAAATTTCTGATAAATTTTAATCTGTGACCTGTGTGTAAAACATTTTTTACTTTCTGTACCCTGGAATGCCTTGACTTGACAATGAAACAGTTTTTCTGCTGTCAGGTTTAGCTTGTTAGTGCATCTTTCTTCACATGCTGTACATTGAAATGGTTTCACTTCTTCATTAAGTCTCTTACTTTGTTCAAAATGTGGACACTGATTGGATTTATCCTCTTTTTCAGTGTATGTGCTGGGTCTCCCTCTTTTTTGAGCTTTTTCTTTCCCTCTTGGCAATGTTACTCTACCGATACCTTCTTCACAGTCAGCTGAAGGATATGTTCTGGAGGGGTCCCTCTGTTTCCATTTCTTCCTCTGTTGCCCATTAAACATTTCCATTCTCTCACTGTTATGTCTGGATCCATTACCTGCTTCATATAGCTCCTCATTTCTGCCAGTGTTGTGCAGGTATCCTCTTTACTCAGATCCCTGAGGCTTGGTCGTGAATCCTTCTTGCTCAAATTGGATTAAAAGGTCAGGTTTGACAGTGGGAAAGCCTGGATCACAGAATTCACCAAGTAAGAATTGGTGATAAATCCTCCCTGCCATTCAGGACAATCGTTCTCAAGGGATGCTGTACAAATATTAAATAAAGGTTTATCTTTTGTGCGTTATATTAGGTTTGATTATTTTCAATTTAGATTGGACTTTGAACAACTGCTACACAAGCTGAAGCTTAAGACTTATTTTGGTGAGATGGATTCACAATTGGGAGGATCAAATGTTGAGTCACAGGTTCCACGAGTGCCACTGCCTTTTAAATCTTCATGGTCTCCTCCGGGCCCTATTCACCCGGCTCTAGATGTTTTTAAACAGCTGGTATTGAAGGAGGTGTCTATGTTGCAGGATAAGCATAAATTACATCATACAGCTTTAACTCGAGGGGAACGACAGGCCCTGAAGGAATTGCGTAATAGATCTGACATAGTTATCAAGCGGGCCGATAAAGGGGGAGCGATAGTGGTCCAGTCTAGAGAGGCCTATATTAATGAAGCTTTAACTCAACTGCAAGATCGTGCAGTGTACATTAAATTGGAAATGGATCCCCTGGATGTTTTACAGCGTAAAATTCGGTCATTAACTCAATCTGCTTTAGCGGATGGCCTTATTACCCGCAAAGAGTACAATTTTTTGAATATGACGGCTCCAACCACAGCTAAATTCTATATAGTACCTAAGGTACATAAAAATCCACAGTTGCCTCCGGGCTGTCCTATTGTCTCCACGCGGGGCAGCGTTCTTGAACCCCTTTCCATCTATGTGGATTCATATCTACGGCCTTTGCTGAAAACTATACCGTCTTACGTTAGAGATACGACTCATTTCCTGCAGACTTTAAAGAGTATGAATCAATGGTTGAATAGTCCAGATGTTTTACTTGCCACATTGGATGTGGTTTCTTTATATACCCACATTCCTCAAGAGGCGGCGTTGCAAGTAATTGTCCAAGTACTTCATCAGCGTGGAGATGTCTCAACACCTAAAGTTCAGTTTATTATGGCTCTGGCTCAGTTAGCTATTCAAAGAAATTATTTTCTTTTTCAAGGTGATCTATACCAGCAGATTTCCGGAGTAGCTATGGGCGCCACCTGCGCCCCATCCATTGCGAATTTCTATATGGGGCTTTTTGAGCGTCAATGGGTGATTCCATCGCACTATACTCCGCAGATTTTATTATGGCGGAGATATATAGATGATATTTTCTTGATGTGGCGGGGCACAGAGGAGTCTTTCCGCCAGTTTTTGGAGTGGATTAATCGTTGTGATATAAACATCACCTTCACACATTCTTTTCACAGAGACATTTTGACATTTTTGGATTTGAAGATCATGAGAAGTCCATCTGGATGGAAGACATCAGTTTTTAAGAAATCTGTTGATAAGAACACGTTTCTGCATTTTCGTAGCTTGCATCCTCGTCGCCTCAAGGAAAGCCTTCCATATTCACAGTTCCTGCGGTTTCGCAGGAACTGTTCGGATGTCCGAGAATATAAACGTCAATCGAGAGGATTATTTGATGATTTTCTGTCCCGGGGGTACCCATATCAGATTGTTAAAAGAGCCTACATCCGAGCACTTTTTAACCACCGGGCTTTGCTGTCGGAACCACGTTCAACCACTTTGAGGGAGGAAGATTCATCTCATGTGAATTTTATAACGAGATATACCCCTTTAAGTATGATGATACAGCGCATTATTCAGAAACATTCTAATATCCTTGTGGCAATACCGGGTTTACAGGAGAAATCGATCAGATGTGTTTGGACTAGGGACAGGAACCTTAAAGAACTGTTGAGTCCGGCGGTGTTACGGCCGCTAGATACCACCTCTGGGGAAGCTATGCCGAAAGGACATCGCAGTTGTGGCAACTGTGATATTTGTCCATTGACATTGACAGTTTCGTTTTTTGAATACAATGGTCTCCGAAGGGAACTGAAATCATCCACTACTTGTGGGTCTACCTGTGTGGTATATGCCATCATTTGCCCTTGTGGATTGGCATACATAGGGAAAACCACTCGGGCGTTCCGTATTCGAATCAGGGAGCACAAGAGCCGGCTAAAATGTGGTATACGTGAGGCCCCCATTGTGGATCATTGCATGCAGAAACATCATCAGTATGATCAACTTCGATTTTGCTGCCTTGATCAAATAATTAAGGGAGAAAGTGGCATAGAAAAAGATCGGTTACTTGTTAGACGTGAGCAATGGCGGATATTTACGTTTAATACTGTAGCCCCTAAAGGTTTAAATGCTGCTGTTGAGTGGGCAAATTGTATTTGATTTTTTAGTTCGGGAAAGTAAAGATTCTATTCTTTTCTTTACTACAGCTTCAGCATAGATGGTTTGTTGATGTGGGAGTAAAGTGGTGTCTTTCATGTTAGGTTATGTTTGATTCATTGATAGAGTGGGGGATAGCTTTTGATTGGTTATTGAACTTTCAAGTCCCTTTAAAAATGGAAGGTGTAGTTCAGTGCGCATGCGCGGCGTTTCATTGGAGCCGAGAAGGGCAAGGATAATTAACTGGCGAAATGCGGGCAGCAGAAATAGCTTTTAGATATTTATTTTGATGTTTTTTTTGTTTATTTCAATGTTCTGTTTTGTTTTTTTGTGGGTTTTTACGAGTTTTGATAGTTTTTTGTGATGGGTTGGGTGTATCGTTAATATATGTAAGTTTGCCATATTTGTTTTTCACAGTTTATGAATAAGAAGAACAGTGGACGTTTAATTTTGGCAGATCCCCTGATGAAAGTACAATAATGAAACGCGAGATCGGTACCTGTGAAGGGCGTCAGGATCTTTAAACTGTCCTATGTCAGCGGGTATACTTATGACTTTCAGATAAGTGATTATATAGTATTTTCAGTGAAACGTGAATGGTTATCAAAGCATAGTCACCTGCTCAGTTTTTTTATATTGAGGTCGTTGATGCAAACGGGCAACCTGCTTTAAAAATGGACTGAAGTCCCAATGGCAGAGCCACAGAGTCTGAGACCCCAGGTATCTAAGTAAATGTTCTGGATGATCATTATAAAATTAAAGCTTTTTTGAATCACCTTGATTAATACATGAACAATGTTTTATTTTTTGTAGCAGATAAAGCACAGTTACTTACCTGTAACAGGTGATCTCTGGGAACAGCAGGAATTAGTCCTCACATATGGGTACGTCGGTACCGACGGAGCCTGCGCGGGAAAGCTCCCCAGCTTCCCAGAAAGGAAAGCTTTTGGGGCCTCCCACAGCGCATGCGCGCTGCCTCCCCGCCTTCCTGACCAACTCTCCTCAGTTCGAGTTTAAAGCTGAGACAATAGAGAGAGGAAAGGAAAGAGAGAGAGATAGATACAACTCCTAGGGGAGGTGGGTGGGTTGTGAGGACTAATTCCTGCTGTTCCCAGAGATCACCTGTTACAGGTAAGTAACTGTGCTATCTCCAGGAACAAGCAGGAATGAGTCCTCACATATGGGGATTCCCTAGCTAAGATGCCCGGGAGATCCCCCCTAAGGGTATGAGACCCTGAAGGGTTCCTCGTCTTCCTATGGATCTCAGGCATCCATTCAGGGAAGGTGGGCAGGAGTTGTTCAAGAATGGAACAGGTGTCTGAGGACAGCCTGACCAAACAAGGCATCCCGGCGGGAGTCCTTGTCCAAACAGTAATGGGCTGTGAAGGTATGAACCGAGGCCCAGGTGGCTGCTCGACAGATCTGATCGATGGACACAGAATGAAGATGAGCCATAGAGGTGGCCATGGCTCTCACATTGTGAGCTGTGACATGGCCCTCCAGAGAAAGGTTCTTACTCTGGTAAGCAAAAGAGATACACCGAACAATCCAATTGGACAGTGTTCTTTTAGAGACTGGAAGTCCTAAATGGGAAGGATCAAAAGCAACAAAAAGCTGAGAAGACTTTCGATGTTGCTGTGTCCTGTGGAGGTAAAAGGCAAGAGCTCTTTTACAATCTAGAGTATGAAGGTTCCTCTCTGCACTGGATGCATGAGGAGCTGGAAAAAAGACAAGTAAATATACCTCTTGATTAAGATGAAAAGGGGAGACCACTTTAGGCATAAAGTGGGGATTGGTCCTAAGGACCACCTTATCATGATGGAACCTTGTATAAGGTGGATTAGCCACTAGGGCTTGCAGTTCACTGATACGGCGAGCTGAGGTGACTGCAATAAGGAAAATAACCTTCCAGGAAAGAAATTTCAAGGAGGTGGTGGCTAAGGGTTCAAAAGGTGGCTTCATAAGCTGACCAAGAACCAAGTTTAAGTCCCATGCTACCGGAGGAGGTCTAATGGGAGGTTTAGTTAAAGTTAGGCCTCTCATGAATCTTGCGATAAGAGGATGAGAGGAGATAGGTTGTCCATTGAGAGGTTTAAGAGATGCTGAGATAGCACTCAAATGGACCCGTACTGAATTCGTTTTGAGTCCTGCATTGGAGAGATGCAGGAGATACTCCAATAGAGATTTCAAGGGGAGTGCTAGAGGGTCAAGAGCCTTTTGAGCACACCAAATGGAAAATCTTTTCCATTTAAAAGCATAAGAATGCCTAGTGGAAGGTTTCCTAGAGGCATGGAGGATATCCTTCACTTGTTGAGAAAGATTGAAGTCTTGAAGGTCTAGGCCTTCAGTAACCAAGCTCTGAGGTGAAGGGACTTGGGGTTTGGGTGCCACAAAGTCCCCTCCTCCTGAGAAAGAAGGTCTGGAGCAGCTCCCAAGTCCAGGGAGGGGGCTTGGGAAAGATGCAGAAGTAGAGGGTACCACACTTGGCGTGGCCAGCGTGGAGCTATGAGGATCATAGATCCTTGATCCCTCTGAAGTTTGAACAGAGTCTTGGGAATCAAAGGAATGGGTGGAAAGGCATACAGGAAGCCCTGACCCCAATGAAGGAGGAAGGCATCCTTGGCCTGAGCTCCCTGACACGGAATTCTGGAACAGAACCGGGGAAGTTTGGCATTCCACGACTTGCAAAGAGGTCTATGTCCGGGGTTCCCCATTTCTGAAAGATTCTGAGTACCTGATCCATGTGCAGGGACCATTCGTGTGGAAGCAGAACTCGACTGAGTCTGTCTGCCCAAGAGTTTTGGATTCCTGGGAGATATACTGCCAGGAGATGGATTTGATGCTCTCTGGCGAAGGCCCATAATCTTAGAGTTTTGTTGCAAAGCGACAGAGAGCCAGTCCCTCTTTGTTTGTTTATGTAAAACATGGCTACTTGATTGTCCGTATGAATAAGGACTGTCATGTTGTGGAGGAGGGTATGAAAAACTTTGAGAGCTAGAAAAATCGCTCGAAGTTCTAGATGGTTGATATGAAGGGTGGTCTCCTGTGGAGACCAAGTGCCCTGAGTGGAGAGGTCTTGATGATGAGCTCCCCAACCTGCTTGGGAGGCATCTGTTGTGAGGGTTGCTTGGGGCAACAGTGGTTGGAAGGGAGCCCCCAACAACAGATTTTGAGTGGACATCCACCATTGGAGAGACCAAAAGAGACGTTTGGAGGTTGCTATTTGGTCTGAGAGAGCTCCTGATGCTTGAGTCCAGTGGGTGGACAAAGTCCATTGAGCTGCTCTCATATGTAGGCGAGCATAAGGCACCACATGTACGGTGGAGGCCATGTGGCCTAGTAGCTGTAGCATCTCCCTGGCAATCAAGTGGCTTCTGGACTGAGTCTGGGAGGCTAAGTACACTAGACGTTGGCAACGGGCCTGAGGGAGGTAGGCCTTTGCAGTGGTGGTATCTAACCAGGCCCCTATGAATTCCAGGGACTGAGTAGGGGTGAGTTGAGACTTTGGCAGATTGATCACAAGTCCCAGATACTGTAGAATGCGTCTGGTGCGGTCCAGGGAAGTCTGGGCCTCGGACTGAGATGGAGCTCGGATGAGCCAGTCGTCCAGGTATGGGAAGACAAAAATTCCCAGGGCGCGTAGAAATGCAGCCACTATTGCCATGCATTTGGTGAACACTCTTGGAGCAGAGGCTAGACCGAAGGGAAGTACTCTGTATTGGTAATGTTTTCCCTGGAACAGAAACCGTAGGAATTTTCTGTGGGATGGATGGATGAGTATATGTGTGTACGCATCCTTGAGATCTAGAGAACAAAGCCAATCCTGACTCTGCAGGTATGGAAGGAGAGTACCTAGAGAAAGCATTTTGAATTTCTCCTTGCATAGGAATTTGTTCAATTCTCTGAGATCTAGAATGGGTCTGTATCCCCCTGTTTTCTTTGGAATGAGAAAATAAGGGGAGTAAAACTCTGACCCCTGTTGAAGAAGAGGAACCTTTCTATTGCCCTTTGGGCAAGAAGGGTGGTCACCTCCTGACCCAAAAGGTCCACGAGGGATGGGGGAGAATTGAAACGTCTCACCATGGTATGGGGAGGAAGGCTGGAGAAATGTAGTTTGTAGCCCTCTCTGATGATAGAGAGGGTCCACTGTTCTGATGTGATTTGCTCCCATCTGGGAGCAAAATGAGTTAACCTTCCTGGAATGGTGAGAGGCTCTGGTTGTTGTAGAGCCAGAAAGGTTAAGTTCTCTAGTATTAAGTCAAAAACCCTGAGGGGGTTGGGACTGCTGGGCTGTAGTAGTCCCTGCAGGTTTTGCCCTGGCCTGTTTAGATTGTTGACGCTTAGGAGCAAAGCGAGTTGTAGAAGATTGTTGGCCAGTATTTGTAGAAAATCTGACCTTCTTATAGAAAGGCTTCTTAAAAGATTTTTTCTTGGCAGGGGTAGAGGTAGACTTAGAAAGTCTATCTAAGGCAGCATTTTCTGCGTCCATTTGAGTGACTTTGATTTGCCACTCTTTTCCAAACAGATTTTCACCTGTACAGGGCAGATTTCCCAAGCCATCCTGGACCCAGGGTTATAGGTCAGAAGCCTGGAGCCAAGCAATTCTGCGAGCAGCTATAGCAATGCCTGAGGCTCTGTTAGCACCTTCAAAGGAGTCAAAAGCTGCTCTGTTGGAAAATTTTGAAACATCTTGGGTATGCTTTAGCAAAAGAAGGAACTCCTCCTGTCTATCCTCTGGGATAAAGGGGAGAAAATTGCGCAGCTTTAGTGCAATCTCCTTCAGGAACATGCCCATATAAAGGCTGTATGAATTGATTCTGGCAATAAGCATACTGGCTTGGAAGATTTTCCTAACAAAAGCATCCAAAGTCCTACATTCTCTTCCTGGAGGAGTAGAAGAGTGTCTTTTGGTACTCTTTATCCTTTTCATAGCTGACTGCACCACAATAGAGTGATGAGGGAGCTGAGGTTTTTGAAAACCAGGAGAAGGAGGGACACGATACATGGTGTCCAAACAACGAGAATGTGGAGATAGAGTGAGAGGAGTCTCCCATAAGTCCATCATATGTTCTTGAAGAATTTCATGAATGGGCAAGGTGACTGCCTCTTTGGGAACCTTAGGGTATCCTAAAATATCTAAATTTTTTGCTCTAGGTTCTTTTTCAGAGGTTACTGAAATAGAGAGTCCTTTAGCTACTTCAATGATGAAGTCTTGAAAGGACAAATCCTCTGGAGGAGACATTCTCCTCTTTGGAGAAGAGGGCTCCTCAGGAAGAGTAAGAGATACTTCAGGAGAGTCATCTGATGAATCAGAATCATCAGAAGACTCGAAGTATCGTCTGTTGGCTTCCAGGGATCGATAAGCGTATCGACCGGTATCCACATCAGGCGTACCCGGAACCGGATCGGTATCGGGAAAAGCCCCGGAACCGGGAACCGGAACCGGTATCCTGGTCGATGTGGATGCCCTGGGTACCGGTATCGGTTGTGGTACCGGAACCGGAGTCGGTACCGCTCGCTGCGGTACCGTGGGCGTCGCAGCCTTAATAAAAGCCATTATGGCCTGCTGCATGGATTGAACAGTATGATCCATAGACGCCACGACTGTCTGGATGTCGGTACCGGAAGAGTGTGCCGGTACCTCAGAGCAGTCCAACAGGTGATCGGTCGAGGCCGTGCCATCGATGTCAACCTGTAACCCCATAGGAAAAGCTTTGGAAGCCGGAGCTTCCCGCCGGGGTTGTTTGGCTGGGGCAGGGTCCTCAGGGTCAAGCCCGGGGGCATCTCGATACTTAGAGGGAGATTTGCCCTTTGAGGACCTGCCGAAGAAGGTTTGGTTACCTGAGATCCATCAGGAGAGGAAGACCTGGAGGATGTCGATGCTGGAGTATCTGTGGAAAACAGCATATGAAACTTGGCTGCCCGGTTTTGTAAGCCTCGTTTAGACATCAGAGAGCAGGACTGGCAATCCGGGATGGAGTGTTCAGGCCCCAAACATTTAAGACACCATTCATGGGTGTCGGTAACTGAGATGGTACCGCTACACTTGGTGCATTTTTTAAAACCAGAGGCTGGTTTCTCCATGAGGGAGAATTTTCTCCAGGCCTAGAGGCCTAAAGAGGAAATACACCAAGTGGGGAAAAGAAGATTTTTTTTTTTTTTTTTTAAGAAGTAAAGAAAAAGACTGGCGGTACCGGTCCGGAGTCGGGGAAGGCAGACACGCGGCCAAAGAAACAAATTAAAATAAGAACTTCTTCAGCGGTGACAGGAACACGACCTGCTGGCTCCGTGGAAAAAGAAGAACTGAGGAGAGTTGGTCAGGAAGGCGGGAAGGCAGCGCGCATGCGCTGTGGGAGGCCCCAAAAGCTGGAGATGAATGCATGGCTGCGTGGATGGTGTCATCATGAGCGTTTTGGTTTCCTAGACCATGGGATGCTGTTCCAACGGTTGCAAAGCAGAGATGGCATCCATCTGTCCAAGAGAGGTCAACGCATCTTTGGTAGTAGACTGGCTAATCTACTGAAGAGGGCTTTAAACTAGATTCGTTGGGGATGGGTGAAGAAAGCCCCCAGGTAAGTGAAAGCCCCCAGGTAGGTGATACATTAAATACCTTTATGGAAATGGGTAACAGGGGTAACATATGGAAAGCAGTGTGTATTAATGCCCGTAGCATGGGAAATAAGATCCCTGAAGCTGAAGCTTTGGTGGGAGTGGCTGACTTGGATTTAGTGGCAGTTACAGAAACGTGGTTCACAGAAAACCATGACTGGGATGTAACTATACCTGGCTATACTTTATTCAGAAAGGACAGGGTAGGAAGAAGGGGAGGAGGAGTGGCACTATATGTAAAAACTACTATTAAAGCTTTGGAATTACAGAGCTTAAAAGGGAGAGAGAAGGCATTGTGGGTTAAACTAGAAAGAGGGAAAGAGAAATCTATTTGCATTGGAGTGATATACAGACCTCCCTCACAAGAGGAAGAGGTGGACAGAGAGTTAATTGAAGACATACGCAGCATTGCTAGGAAAGGGGAAGTGCTACTGATAGGAGATTTCAATATGCCAGATGTTGATTGGCACATTCCTGCTGCAGTATCATCTAGAAGTAAGGAGATCCTGGATTCTCTACAGGGAAAACTATTCAGGCAATTGGTAACAGACCCCACACGTGAAGGGGCCATACTGGACTTGGTGCTTACCAATGGTGAAAGTGTTTCTGATGTTGTAGTGGGAGATCATTTTGCATCCAGTGATCACCAGATGGTGTGGTTCAGTATTAGGACTAGGGCTGTTAGAATCCATTCCAAGGTGAGGATCTTAGACTTTAGGAAGACTAACTTTGCGAAGATGGGCCAATACCTCAGGGAGTCGTTAGTGGGATGGGAACAGCTGGGGGATGTAGAAAAACAGTGGGCAAAACTGAAAGGGGGTATTTTAAAGGCAACCAACCTTTTTGTTAAAATGGTAAATAAAGGCAAAAGGAACAGGAGACCGCTATGGTTTTCGAAGGAAGTAGCTGAACAAGTGAAGAAAAAGAGGGAGGCCTTCATGAAATACAAGAGATCACAGAGAGAAGAAGACAGGCATCTGTATTTGGAAAAACTTAGAGAAGCTAGCAAAGTAGTCAAGAAGGCAAAGATTCAAAAGGAGGAGGAAATAGCCAATGCAATAAAATGGGGGGGATAAGACATTTTTCAGATATATTAGTGAGAAGAGGAAGGGCAAAAGTGGCATTGTCAGACTCAAGGGTGCAGGGGGGGAATACATAGAAGCTGATAAGGATAAAGTGGAATTGCTTAACAAATATTTTTGTTCTGTGTTCACAGATGAAGAACCAGGAGCAGGACCTGAGAAAACACCCACAAATAAGAACAGAAGCGAGGGACATCTTGAACAATTTTCAGAAGACTGTGTTCGTGAGAAACTAGCTCAACTTAAAGTAGACAAAGCGATGGGACCGGATGGGATACACCCTAGAATACTGAGGGAACTTGGGGACGTTCTAGCAACTCCACTGACTAACCTTTTCAATGCCTCATTGGAGTCGGGAGTGGTGCCAAAGGACTGGAGAGAGGCTCATGTGGTGCCTTTACACAAAAGCGGAAGTAAGGATGTGGTTGAAAACTACAGGCCGGTTAGTTTAACTTCGGTGGTGAGTAAATTATTGGAAACGCTGCTGAAAGAGAAAATAGTGAGGTTTCTGGAGTCCAGCAGATTACAGGATCTGAGGCAGCGTGGATTCACCAGAGACAGGTCTTGTCAGACAAATCTGATTGATTTCTTTGACTGGGTGACCAGGGAGTTGGACCGAGGGAGAGCTCTAGATGTGGTGTATTTAGATTTCCGTAAAGCCTTTGACACTGTTCCTCACAGGCGACTTATAAACAAACTGAGCACCCTAGGGATGGACCCTAAAGTTACTGCTTCGGTTAGAAATTGGTTGGGTGGGAGGCGACAAAGAGTACAAGTAAATGGAGCTCACTCTGAGGAGAAGGATGTTACCAGTGGTGTGCCCCAGGGATCTGTCCTTGGTCCGATTCTTTTTAACATCTTTGTTAGTGATATAGCGGAAGGGCTGTCGGGTAAGGTTTGCCTCTTTGCGGATGATACCAAAATCTGCAATAGAGTACACACCCAGGAAGGGGTAGATAACATGAGGAGGGATCTAGCTAAGCTTGAAGAATGGTCTAGAATTTGGCAGCTGGGATTTAATGTTAAAAAATGTAAGGTCATGCATTTGGGCTGCAGCAATCCAAGGGAGTAATACAGTATAGGAGGTGAAGTACTTTTGTCCACTAAAGAAGAGCGGGACCTAGGCGTGGTTGTGTCTGATGATCTTAAAGTAGCTAAACAGGTAGAAAAGGCGACGGCAAAAGCTAGAAGGATGCTTGGGTGCATACGGAGAGGAATGGCTAGCAGAAAAAAGGAGGTGATAATGCCTCTGTATAAGTCTTTGGTGCGACCTCATTTGGAGTATGGTGTGCAATTCTGGAGACCGCACCTTCAAAAGGATGTGAACAGGATGGAGTCGGTGCAGAGGGTTGCTACTAAAATGATTAATGGGCTTCATTATAAAGCATATGAGGACAGACTTAAGGATCTTAATATGTACACCTTAGAGGAAAGGCGGGATAGAGTTGATATGATTGAGATGTTTAAATACCTCCGTGGCATAAATGTTCAGGGAGAGAGCCTCTTTCAATTGAAAGCAAGTTCTGCTACGAGGGGACATGGGATGAGGGTGAAGGGAGATAGATTCAGGAGTGATATGCAGAAATATTTCTTTACGGAAAGAGTAGTGGATCCGTGGAATAGTCTCCCAGTGGAGGTGGTAGAGATGAGGACAGTAACTGAATTCAAAAAAGCATGGGACCAACACAGAGGATCTCTAAAGGTAAAAAGTGGAATGTTGTAGTTGTTGTTATGGAAGGACAGACTAGATAGGCCATGTGGCCTTTTTCTGTCGTCATGTTTCTGTGTTTCTATGTTTCCTTTCTGGGAAGCTGGGGAACTTTCCCGCTCAGGCTCCGTCGGTACCGATGTACCCATATGTGAGGAGTCATTCCTGCTTGTTCCTGGAGATAGACCAGAATGGTCCATCTAGTCTTCCCAGTAAGATGGCCAGAGTAAGTACATCTGACGCTCCGTGCAGGTCACCCCTCCCAATGTCTTTGTTTAGGGGTGAACCCACCGCTCCGTGTAGGACACCCCTGTTTGTTGAGAAATTAGATAGTTAAGTTTATTAAGATTTTATCCTGTTGCTGTAAAGGGATCCACTGTGTCTGTTCCATGCCATTTTGAATTCTGTCACTGTATTTGCACCCACCACTTCCATCGGGAGGGCATTCCAAGCATCCACCACCCTTTCAGTGAAAAAGTACTTCCTGACATTGCCTTTCAATTTACCCCCTTGCAGCTTCATGTTACGCCCTCTAGTTTTACAGTTTCCCTGTCTTTGGAAGAGGTTTGTTTATTTATTTATTCTCTTTAAGTATTAAAGGTCTGAATCATATCTCCCCTATCCCTCCTCTCCTCCAGAGTGTACATATTTAGGTCTTCAAGTCTCTTCTCATTAGGTTTCTGACACAGGCTCCAAATCATTTTGGTCGCCTTCCTCTGAACTGTTTCCAGTCTTTTTACATCCTTTGTGAGATATGGTCTCCAAAACTGAACACAGTATTCCAAATGAGGCTTCATCAGTGACTTATACAGTGGCATTAGTACCTCTTCCTTTCTGCTGGTAATTCCTCTCTGTATGCAACCCAACATCCTTCTAGCTTTTGCCACTGCCTTGTCACACTGTTTTGCCACCTTGAGATCCTCAGAAATAATCACACCAAGGTCCTCCTGGTTCGTGCACACCAACCTCTCGCCCCCTATCACATACATTTCCCTTGGATTCCTGCTTCCCAAGTGCATGACACGGCACTTCTTTGCATTAAATCTTAACTGCCAAGCATTAGACCATTCTTCCAGCTTTTGTAGATCTTTCCTCATGTTTTCCACTGCCTCAGGGGAGTCCACTCTGTTGTAAATTTTCGTGTCATCTGCAAAAAGACAGACTTTTCCATTCACTCACAAATATATTGAACAGTGCCGGGCCCAGGACTGAACCCTGGGACACCCCGCTAATCAACCTCCTTTCATCCGAGTGAGCTCCATTTACCATCACCTTCTGTCATCTGTCAGTCAACCAATTTCTGATCCAGTTCACCACCTTGGGACCCATCCCCAAACTATTGAGTTTATTGATAAGCCTCCTATGAGGAACAGTATCAAAGGCTTTGCTGAAATCCAGGTTGACGTGGCCAGCATGGGGCTATGAGTATCATGGAGCCCCTGTCCATCTGGAGTTTGAACAGAGTTTTGGGAATCAGAGAAATGGAGGGAAAGGCGTAAAGTAGGCCTTTCCCCAAGTGGAGGTGAAAAGTATCTACGTGCTGACTGTCTGAAGAGTCCTGGTGCAGAAGCATGGGAGCTTGGCATTCTGCGGGGTGGCAAAGAGGTCTATCTCTGGAGTCCCTCACGTCTGGAAGATGTAGTATACTGTGTCTACATGGAGAGACCATTCGTGGGGCAGAAGGATCTGACTCAATTTGTCCGCTAAGACATTTTGTTTGCCTGGAAGTTACATTGCTTGTAGGTGGATGTGGTGAGCAATGGGAAAGGACCAGAGCTGTAGAGCTTCCTTGCAGAGAGACAAGAGCCTGTGCCTCCCTGCTTGTTTACACAGAACATGGCGGCTTGATTGTTGGTTTTGACAGGACTCTGTGTTAAAAAAGGTGTTCCTGAAACACTTTGAGAGAGGGTTCAAAGCTCCAGGAGATTTATTTGGAGTCATGACTCCTGTGGTGACCAGAGGCCCTGCGTAGATAGATGTCCTAGATGGGCTCCCTAGCCCAGTTAGGATGCATCTGTCATTAGGGTATATTGCTGTGGAGGCATCTGAAAAGGTGATCCTATGGGGAGATTTTCTGGGAATATCACCACTGGAGAGATGTTGTCAGAGGAGAAGATACAAGTATCTTGTCCCCGAGACGTCCTGAAGCTTGAGTCCACTGGGAAGTAGATGGGTATATGGGACTACATGCACTGTTGATGTCATGTGACCCAGAAGTTGCAGCATTTCCTGAGCAGTGAGGTAGTCCCTGAGTCGTGCCTAAGATGCCAGCTGATTGAGCCAAGAGCAGCTTGGTTGGGGCAGAAATGCCTTCAACTGCTGAGTGTCTAAGAGAGCCCCTGTGAACTATAGAGTCTGAGTGGGAACTAGTTGGAACTTTGGAAGATTTATGATGAATCCCAAGTGTTGTAGCACCTGCCTGGTACGTGAGAGAGATAGGCTGGCTTCCTGAGAGGTACTTGCTCTTATGAGCCAGTCGTCTAAGTAAGGGAAGACAAATATCCCCAGAGTTCTTATGAATGTGGGTACAACCGCCATGCACTTTGTGAAGACTCTTGGGGCAGAGGCCAGTCCGAATGGAAGGACCCTGTATTGATAGTGTTTTCCTTGGAACATGAAGCGTAGGAATTTTCTGTGTTTTGGATGAATCAGGATATGATTGTATGCTTCTTTTAAGTCTAGAGAACAGAGCCAGTCTTGACTCTGGAGATAAGGGATCAGGGTCCCTAGAGAGACTATCTTGAACTTCTCGTGTACAAGAAAGTTGTTTAGGTTTCTGAGGTCCAGGATGAGAAAGTATGGAAATGAGAAAGTATGGATGAATAAAAGCCCATTCCCTGCTAAGATGTTGGAACATCCTCTATTGCGCCCTGCAATAGAAGGGAGGTGATCTCCTGTAGTAACAGAGCAGTGAGGGGGGGGGGGGGGTTGAGAATGATACTCTCTTGTTGAGGTAGAGGGGGGCAGGCTTTGAAGATGAAGCCTGTACCTCTCCCTGACTATCTTTAAAATCCACTGCTCTGAGGTGATCAGAAGCCATCTGTGGGCATAACAGCACAGTCTTCTGGCAATGTAGAGGGGGTGGGGATTCTCCAGAGCAGTTAGGTTCTCTAGGAAGGAGTCAAAAACCAGGAGCAGGCTGAGTCTGCTGAGCCGGCTGCACCTTAGGAGTCTGTGACTTCCTCTGCTGTTTTGAAGGCTGCTGTCCTTTTGGGGGAGCATGATGCTGGTATTGAGAAGCAGGGGTGTAAGAAGAATAGTACCTCTTCTTCTTTGTAAAGAAGGTTTTCTTTGCTGCCTTCTTTTTAGCTGGGTTGGCAGTGGATCTCGAAAGCCTATTCAGGGTAGTGTTTTCAGATTCTAATTGAGACGCTTTGTGTTGCCAATCCTTGCCAAAAAGGTTTTCACTGATAAAAGGAATATTACCCAACTTATCTTGAACCCATTGCTCAAGATCTGATGCTTGTAGCCATGCAATTCTGTGTGCACCGATGCAGATTGATGTACCTCTACTGGTGCACTCAAAACAATCAAAGACTGCTCTATTAAAAAAACTTTGAGATGTTTTGAGCATGCTTGACTAGAGCGAGGTAGTCTGCTCTCTTGTCATCAGGGAGGAGAGGAGCCATAGATTCTAAATCCCTAGTTACCTCCTTGAGGAACATACCCATGTAGAGTATGTAGGAACTGATTCTGGCTGATAGCATGGAGGCCTGAAAACAACGTCGACCAAAAGCATCAAGGGTACTCGATTCCCTACCCGGAGGGTTGGAGGAATGTGTCTTTGCACTCCTGATTTGATGCATTGCCAATTCCACTGCCATTGAGTGGTGCGGCAATTGTGTCTTTTGGAATCCAGGACATTCTGGTACTCGATACATGATATCGAGCCGTCAAGTATATGGAGAAATGGTAAGGGGTATCTCCCACATATGAAGCATGAGGTCATGGAGAATGCGGTGAATAGGAAGTGTGGCCGCTTCCTTAGGAGCTGTTGGGTAATGGAGAATTTACAATTCTTCAGCTCTAGGCTCTTTCTCCGATGTCACTTTTATGGAAAGGCCCCTGGCAACATTGCATATAAATTCTTGAGAAGACATGTCCTCTGGCAGGGACATGCGATGTTGCGGAGACAGGGAGAGATCCTCTGGTAGGCTTTATAGGCCTCGAGTATTGGTCAATTCGTCATCCGATGATCCAATTCCAAAGACTCGAAGTATCGATGGGCAAGGTGTTCGTGTTCAGTCGTAACTTGGTATCGATCAAAGTCGGTATGGGGAACCTGTTTAGCCGGAACCTCAGTACCAGAAATGGATTCGAGGGCAGGCATGGGCAGCAGCGTATCGAGTGGCATGTAACCCGGTGCAGTTTGGACTGGTACCGAAGACGGTGCCGGCATTTGCGGAACTGACAATAAAATCTTTACCAGAACCAAGGCTGCCAGTAAGGCCGCTAAGTTCCGCTCAATGGCCAGTATACACTGATCCATGGAGCTTGCCAATGCTTTGGTATCTGTACCGGAGTTGCGGGCCACGACCCTGAGCATGGCACCAGAAGCTCTCCGGAGGTAGAGGCCTTGGGAGCATCCTGGGACCCCACAATGGCTTTGGAGGAAGGGTCTTCCCTGCCAGGGCTGTTTGGCTGGTGTATCCCCTTCCAGGGCAATGCTCAAGGCATCTTGATGCTTAGAATGAGATTTACCCTTGGGGGGGGGGGGGGCAGCCAGTCTTTGATGAAAACTTATGTTTCAATACCTGAGATCCATGAGAGGAAGACGATGCCCTCGATGACATTGATGCTAAAGAGAGGGCGTCGGAGGCAAAGAGGGTGCCTAACTTTGCAGCCCAATACTGTAGGCCTCTGTTCGTCATCCTCCTGCAGAGGGGACATTCTGAGAGTTGATGGTCAGGACCTAGGCATTTTAAACCCCAGTCATGGGTGTCGGTGGCCAAGATAGTACTGACACACTTAGAACACTTTTTAAACCCACTGGTTGGTTTCTCCATTTTGTCGGAGATAGAATGGAAGGCCTGGGCCTAATATGGCGTCGATGCGCCTGAAGAAAGAGAATTTCCCTTTCTTCTTTTTTTTTTTGAAGGAAAAAAAAACAACCGAGAACTGGTACCAATGTTGACAGGAAGGCAGATGCAAACCAGAAAGCAAAGAACTGAGGAAGGAGAGTGGTAAAGGAGGGAAAGCAGTGACGCAATGCAGTGGGATGATCCAAAGGCTTTCCTATTGGATGCTGGGGAGCGTTTCCGCGTGGGCTCCATCGGTATCCACATCACCCATATGTGAAGACGACATTCCTGCTTGTTCCTGGAGATACTGAGGGAGACCTGTGTAAAAAGAACAATCAGCCAGTAACAGGGTTTTGTACAAAATCCAGAAAGGTACTGGCAACCAGTGCTGTTCAAAAAGGAAAGGTGTGACATGATCCGATCTCTTTGTGTTATATTTTAGTTTGAAAACATTGTTCTGAATTAATTGAATTCTTTTAAGCGGGGAAAGGGTATTGCCAGCCAGCAGGAAAAGCGTAGTTACTCACCTGTAACCAGAAACTTTGGCTCCTCGGGACGCCCGTTTGAGGATAGAACAAATGTGACCTATTTGTACTAGTAGACTAAACCAGGTGAGAAAAAACAGTAGTTACTCACCTGTAACAGGTGTTCTCCAGGAGCAGCAGGAATCAGTCCTCACTTATGGATGACATTGGCGCCGATGGAGCCCCGTGGGGAGCATTTCCCCAGCTTTCTATGAAAGCCTTTGGGAATACTACACGCATGCGCGGTCCCCTTCCCGCCCAAAGGTGCCATCTTGCTCAGTCAAATGACATAGCTAAAAGACAGCACACAAAAATGAAAAAATAAACTATGTACAACTGCAACTCCAAGGGGAGGAGGGAGGGTTGTGAGGACTGATTCCTGCTGCTCCTGGAGAACACCTGTTACAGGTGAGTAACTACTCTTTCTCCAGGACCAAGCAGGAAGTCAGTCCTCACTTATGGGACTCCCCAGCTTCAGGCTACTGGGGACCCAGAGCTGAAAAAATGAGCTCCCTCTAGCCTCAGCATCAGAGAAAGGATTGCACTGAAACATACCTCCACCGGTAGCCCAACCAGAGGGCTGGAGAGTAGGAGTTGCCTAAACCTCAAAGAGATTCCGAAGCACTGCCTGACCGAAAGCACTGTCCCTGCGGGACTCCCTCTCCAGGCAGTAATGGGCCGCAAAAGTCTGGCTTGAGGACCAGGTTGCAGCCCTGCAGATGTCTGCCAATGGTACAGAGCGGAGATGAGCTACTGAGGCAGCCATTGCCCTGACACGGTGGGCTGTAACCCGACCCTGCAAAGGAAGGTCAGCTGCCCTGTAAGCCCAGGTGATACAGTCAGCCACCCAGATGGACAAGGTACGCTTGGACACAGGTACCCCCAAGTTATTGGGGTCAAAAGAGACGAAGAACTGAGTAGCCCTCCTATGCCCCTGCGTACGCTCCAGGTAGAAGGAGAAGGCCCTCCTACAGGCCAGGGTATGCAGGACTGTCTCAGCCCGGCTGGCATGGGGCCTAGGGAAGAATGTTGGAAGAACCACCTCCTGGTTGAGATGGAAAGAGGAGACAACCTTAGGGAGGAACTTAGGATGTGTCCTAAGGACTACCCTGTTCCTATAGAAGCGAGTGTATGGCCTGTCACAGACCAGGGCTTGAAGTTCACTCACTCGCCTGGCCGAGGTCAAGGCCACTAAGAATAGAGTCTTCCAGGATAGGAAGTGTAGAGGACAGGTAGCCATTGGTTCAAAAGGTGGGCGAGTAAGTTGCTGCAAGACCACATTCAACTCCCACTCAGGGGCCGGTGGACGGAGATGAGGCTCGAGCAATAGTAAGCCTCTGAGAAATCTGGATACCAAGGAGTGAACTGACAGAGAGTGTCCCTCCACCAGAGAGTGGTGAGCTGCCAGAGCAGAGAGGTGAACCCGAACAGAATTGGACTTAAGGCCATGATTGGACAAGTTCAGTAGGTACTGGAGCACTACTGGCACAGTGCAGGTGAAAGGATCTTCCTTGCGTTGCTGACACCACAAGGAGAACCTCCTCCACTTTAGGGCGTATGTTTTCCTGGTGGATTGCTTTCTAGAGGCCAAGACCACCTCTTCCACTTCATGAGGTAGGCCCCAGGGAGCCAAGACTACCCTTGCAGCCTCCATGCCATCAGATGGAGAGATTTGAGATTGGGATGCAGAAGGGAACCCTGATCCTGAGAGAGAAAGTCGGGTTGGAATCCCAGAGGCATGGGTGTCTCCACTGCCAGTTGAAGTAGCAGGGGGAACCAGGGCTGCCTCGGCCACCTGGGAGCAACCAGAAGTACTGAGGCCTTGTCCCTGAGAATCTTGAACAAGGTTCGGGCCACCAGAGGCGTGGGAGGAAAAGTATAGAGCAGGCCCTGGGACCAAGAAATCAGGAAGGCATCCGCCACCACCCTTAGGGGATGTGGTTGCCTGGAACAAAACCTGGGCAGTTGGTGATTCAGGGGATTGGCAAAGAGATCCATGGATGGAAGTCCCCCTTTCAGGAAAATCTGTTGAACCACCAAAGGGTGCAGCTGCCATTCGTGGGGCTGTAGAATTCTGCTTAAGCGGTCTGCCAGAATGTTCTCCTGGCCAGGAAGATTAACATCCCTCAGCAACATCTGGTGCCTGAGGGCAAAAGGGCAAAGGGCCTGTGCTTCCAGGCATAGAGGCCTGGACCCAGTGCTGCCCTGTTTGTTCACATAGAACATGGCTACTTGGTTGTCCGTCTGAACTAGAACAGACTGGTGGGCCAAGGTGTGAGAAAAAGCCTTGAGGGCTAAACGAATAGCCCGCAGTTCCAGTAGGTTGATCTGTTGTGTGGCTTCCCATGGGAACCAGAGGCCTTGGGTGCAGCTCTCTTGACAGTGTGCACCCCAGCCTTGTAAGGAGGCATCGGTTGTCAACACCACCGTGGGGGCAGGCACCTGAAAAGGCACCCCCTGCAGCAAGTTGGGGGGGTGTAGCCACCACTGAAGAGACTTCAGGAGAGGTTTTGATACCCTTACTTTGTCTGCTAGGCTCCCTGTGGCCTGCTTCCACTGAGTTCTGAGGCACCACTGTGCAGGCCTCATGTGGAGGCGGGCATTGGGGGTCACATGCACTGTTGATGCCATGTGTCCCAGGAGCTGCAGACAGAGCCTGGCAGGAACCCAGGGATGCCAACTCCATGAGCCTTTGAGCTCTGTCCTCTGGCAAGTAAGCCCTTGCTTTCAGAGAGTCCAGCCATGCTCCTATGAACTCAAGGTTCTGGGAGGGGAGCAAAGTGGACTTTGCAAAGTTTATGACAAAGCCTAGGTCTTGAAGGAGTGTGACAGTCCTGAAGGTGGCCTGCCTGGCCTCCTGGTAAGTCTGACCCCGGATGAGCCAGGCGTCCAGATAGGGGAAGACAAAATCCCCTTGTCCTCAAGTAGGCCGCCACAGCTAGGCACTTTGTAAAGACCCATGGGGCGGAAGTTAGGCCAAAAGGCAGTACCCTGTACTGGTAATGGTTTCCTCCCACCACGAACCTGAGGTACTTTCTGTGGTCTGGATGAATGAGGATGTGAATGTACGCATCCTTTAGATCTAAGGAGCATAGCCAATCTCCCTGCTGAAGGTAGGGCAGAAGTGTTCCAAGAGTAAGCATCTTGAACTTCTCTTTCTCCAAGAACTTGTTGAGGTTCCTGAGGTCTAGGATAGGCCTTAGGCCTCCTATTCTTTTTGGCATCATAAAATACCTGGAGTAGAACCCGTGCCCCTGTAGGCGAGGAGGTACAGGCTCCACCGCCCTGTCCAGAAGCAGACCCTGAAGTTCTTGGAGGAGGAGGTTGGTGTGCAGGAGAGGCCTCAGAGGTTCTCCTGGAAAATAGACAGGAGGTAGCTGTTGGAAATGAAGCATCCCCCGTAATGGATGGCCACCTGTGAGCGAACAGGGCTAAGCGACCTCCCATGCAGGGATGGGGCAGCAGGAGTGGAGAGGCTATGCCTTGGGAGTCAAAAATCCCTTCCCTGCTGGGTAGGAGCAGGAGCCGGAGGCTTGGGGGCCTTCTGCCTACGGGGCCCATCTCCCTGCCCCTTGGCCTGCTGCCCCTGAGGGGGAGCTGGGGAGGCCTGGTACTGAGGGAAATGTTTGTAGGCAGACACCTTTCTCGGGTAGAAGGACTTTTTACCCGAGCCCTTCTTCTTGTGAGAAGGGGCAGAAGTCTTTCTGGACAGCCTTGTCCTGGTCAGGTGCTCAGTCTCGAGCTCAGCCTCCTTCTCGGCCATGGGTTTGCCAAAAAGGTTTTCACCTCAGCAAGGGACATCGACCAACTTGTCCTGTGCCCAAGGCTCGAGGTCCGATGACTGCAGCCATGCCTGGCATCGAGCCACGATGCCGGCGGCCGCCACACGAGCTGAAGCCTCAAAGCCATCGTAGGCCGCTCAGGACATGAATTTGGAACAGTCCCGGATTCCTGAAGACAAAGACTGGAACCTCTGCAAAGGTTCCCCGGAGAGGCCAGCAGAGAACCCGGCAAGCTTCTTTGCCAGGTCTCGGAGGTACATGCCCATGTACAGCTGGTATGACTGGACACGGCAAGCAAGCATCGAGCCCTGGAAGCACTTTCTGACGAAAGCATCCAGGTTCCGGGCCTCCCTGTCGGGGGGCACCACGGAGTGCATCTTGTGGCTCTTCAGATGATGCATGGCCGATTCCACCACCATGGAATGGTGCAGCAGCTGCGCCTTTTGGAAGCCAGGGCTCTTACGGAGTCGATAGATGGAATCGACTCGCTTGCTCAAGACCGGCGCCGAAGCCGGTGCCTCCCACATCCGGAAGAGGAGCCGTTCCAGCATCGGAGGAACCAGAACAGTAAAGGCCTCCTTCGGAGGAGAGTCATACTGGAGGGCCTCAAGCTCCTTGGCTCGAGGCTCCTCCTCGGGGTCCGCGGGAATCGCCTAGGCCTTGGCCATGTCCCGCACGAACTCCGAGAACCGGGTGTCCTCCGGTGGGGATCTACTCCGGGGCTCGGACTGCGGTGAGTCCGACGGGACACATCGAGTCCAGAAGGTATCGGGGGACTCCTCATCCTCCGTCTCCCAGGCTGACTCATCCGAAGAGGAGTCGATGGGCTCCGACCGCGCGGGTCGAGGTGGCACCCGCCCCGACGCTGAAGGCACCGGCATTGACACCCTCGGCTCCGAGCGGGAGGTCGAGGGAGACCTTGATCGAGGACGACTTCAAGCCTTCATGGTCTCGGTGATCGGCTCGGTCTCCGGGGTCAACTTCGACGTCGATGTCCCGGTGGTCGGGACCGATGCACCAGCGAGGCTGGCCAACAGTACCCGCTGCTGCTCCATGAAGGCAAACAATCTGCACTCCAAGGCTGTCAGCCTGAGTCCAAGCTCAGGAGACTCAGCAGCCACCGACTCGGGCTCCGGCGGCGACGGGCCCAACGTCGGCTCCCTCGGAGGAGAGTCCACGAGGACTACAGGACTTATGTGTCCGACGGTCTCTGGCTCTACACGAGGTACTTTGGACGGCTTCTCCTGTTCCAAAGGCCCGGGACGGCAGTCGGCGGTCTTAGACCTGGCCCTCTTCCGACACCGCCATCGCGAGCTGTTTCTTCCTCTTGCGTTCCCGGTCGGGGGACCCCCTGTCCGAGGAACCCCGGCGATGCTCGGGATCAGACTCCCGAGACGTCGAGGCCTCAGACGAGGTCCGGGCCCGGCCGGAGGCAGAATCCGAAAAAATCCTTTCCTTCTGGTGCTGACGGCTTCGAAGTGCCTTGGTGGACATTTTGCCACACGGGCCACAGATCATGGGATCATGATCTGGGCCGATGCACCGAAGGCAGCAGTCGTGGGTGTCGGTGAGAGACATTAGTTTCTTGCACCGATCACACTTCTTGAAACCACTGGAAGCCATCGGGGAAAAAAGGGCCCCCGCGAGGTCAAAAGACCGGCCTTCCAGAGAAAAACAGAAAAAAGGGCGCGAACGCCAGCCACGAAGGGCAAAAACCGAAAAATAGAAAACAGGCTTGATACCAGTGTACTGAACCCGGCGGGAAGGGGAACCGGCATCGAACTCTTCGAAAAAACGCCAACTTTTCCGGGTGACTAGGACAAAACGTCCGAAGGGCTCCACGGAAAAAGAGAGACTGAGCAAGATGGCACCTTTGGACAGGAAGGGGACCGCGCATGCGTGTAGTATTCCCAAAGGCTTTCATAGAAAGCTGGGGAAATGCTCCGCACGGGGCTCCATCGGCGCCGATGTCACCCATAAGTGAGGACTGACTTCCTGCTTGGTCCTGGAGAAGCGTAGTTACTCACCTGTAACAGGTATTCTCCTGGGACAGCAGGAATCAGTCCTCACCTACGGGTGACGTCGGCGCCGATGGAGCCCGCGCAGAGCAAATCCCCAGCTTTCAAAGAAAACATTTGGGAATTGCTACCACGCATACGTGGTCCTCTTCCCGCCCAAGGGTGCCATCTTGCTCAGTCAAATGACATAGCTAAAAAGACATCAAAACAAATGGAAATAATAGGACTCAACTCCAAGGGGAGGAGGGAGGGTTGTGAGGACTGATTCCTGCTATCCCCGGAGAACACCTGTTACAGGTGAGTAACTACTCTTTCTCCGGGAACAAGCAGGAAGTCAGTCCTCACATATGGGACTCCTCAGCTACAGGCTACCATGAACCTATAGCCAAAAAAGGCTCCCTCATCGAGAGCCGCAAGCAGCCGCAATGAAAACCCTAACCAGGGAAATAGGACCTGCGTCCTAGGAAAGTAGCACTCGGGTAACCTGAACACAGAAGGGTCGGAGGGCAGGAGTTGCCTAGACCTCAAAAAGGTTACGGAGTACAGCCTGGCCGAAGGCACAGTCCCATCGAGACTCCCTATCCAGGCAGTAGTGCACTGCAAAGGTATGAACTGAAGATCAGGTGGTGGCCTGGCAGATATTTGCCAGAGGAACAGAGCGCAGGTGAGCAACTGATGCCACCAGGGCCCTGACCCTGTGCCAGCGGAAGCCTCGCTTCCTCATAAGACTGGGCAATACAGTCTGCCACCCATGTGGACAGCGTATGCTTGACCACCACCTTCCCCAGCTTACTGGGGTCGTAGGAAACGAAAAGCTGAGAGGCTTTCCGGTGACCTTGAGTACGTTGAATGTTGAAGGACAGAGCCCTTTTACAGTCCAGGGTATGGAGGACTGCCTCTGCCCGGCTGGCACGCGGCTTGGGAAAGAAGGTAGAAAGAACCACCTCCTGGTTGAGGTGGAATGAGGAGACTACCTTTGGAAGGAACTTGGGGTGTGTGTGAAGCACTGTCCTATTCTTGTAGAACCTGGTATAAGGCCTCTCCGCCATGAGGGCCTGGAGCTCACTCACCCTCCGGGCAGAAGTGAGTGCAACCAAGAAAACCACCTTCCAGGAGAGATAACGGAGGTGGCACATGGCCAACGGTTCGAAGGGCGACTGGGTGAGCTGCCCCAACACTACATTGAGATCCCATTCAGTCGCCCAGGGGGGGGGAACCGAGGGCTTCGACAGAAGTAGGCCCTTCAGAAACTGGGACACTACTGGATGAACTGAGAGGGGCTTTCCATCCACGTGATAGTGGTTCGCCGCTAGGGCATTGAGATGTACTCTGACAGAGTTGGACTTAAGCCCCGTCGCGGAGAGGTGGAGAAGGTATTGCAATACCACAACCACTGGTCAAGAGAAAGTGTCTACCCCTCACTCAGCGCACCAAAGCGCAAATCTGCACCACTTAAAGGCATACGCCGGTCTGGTAGACCCTCTGCGCGAAGCCAACAACACCTCCTCCATGTCTTTCGGGAGGAGGAGCGGGGCTAGAGTCACCTTCTCAGCAGCCACACCGTCAGCGATAGGGAGCTGAGGTTGGGATGCAAAAGAGAGCCCCCCTCCTGGAAAAGGAGCCATGGAGCTGACCACAAGGGGATGGGGGTCTCCACCGGTAACTGTAGGAGAAGCGGAAACCACGGTTGCCTGGGCCACCGTGGGGCTATCAGGATGACTGATGCTCTGTCCTGAAGGACCTTTAACAGAGTCTTGGTGATCAGAGGCATCGGTGGGGAAAGCATACAGAAGACCCATCGACCATGAGACTAGAAAGGCGTCGGCTGCCACCCTGGCGGGGTGCGGCTGCCTTGAGCAGAAGCGGGGCAACTGGTGATTGTCCAGGCTTGCGAACAGGTCCATCACCGGTTCCCCCCAGGTCTGGAAGAGCCCACAGGCCACTGCCAGGTCCAGCTGCCACTTGTGCAGCTGGAACATCCTGCTGAGTCTGTCGGCCAGCCAGTTGTCCTGGCCCGGCAGGTATTCTGCCCTGAGGAGAATGCCCTGCCAGACTGCATAAGAGCACAGATCTAAAGCTTCCTGACAGTCCCATGCCCCCGTGTTTGTTCACATAGAACATAGCAACCTGGTTGTCCGTTTGCAGTAGAACAGTTCTGTGGACCAGGTACTGCCTGAAAACCTTCAGGGCGAGACTGATTGCACGCAGTTCCAACAGATTGATCTGCTGGGTACTCTAGTCTGGGGACCAAACACCCTGTGTGTGGTATCCCTGGCAATGGGCTCCTGAGCCAAACAGGGAGGCATCTGTGGTGAGGACCTTTGAGTGGTGAGGGGTCTGAAAGGGAATCCCCGCCTCCAGGTGATGGGGCGAGAGTCACCAGGTCAGGGACTGCACCAGGCACTTAGTCACCCTGACCCTGTCCTGGAGATGTCCTGTGGCCTGGGCCCACTGGTCCCTGAGGCACCACTGTGCAGTTCGCATGTGGAGGAAAGCATCTGGAGTGACATGGACCATGGAGGCCATGTGCCCGAGGAGGCGCAGCAGATGCCTTGCTTGCACTGAGTGACGGTGCCGTATGTCTTTGGCCAAGGCGATGAGCCTGCTTGCCCTGTCTGCAGACAGGAAGGCTTTCGACTGAAGGGTGTTGATCCTTGCCCCAATGAATTCCAGCCCCTACGCCGGGCAAAGGCTGGACTTGGGGTAGTGTCATGAAGCTGAAGCTACTGAGAGTGCAGACTTAGAAAAAAAAAACCCTGTCTTTAACAGAGCTGTTGATGTGCAGAGGATGCAATTACCTTGCAGCCCAGCTAGAGGGAGCAGGAGCAAAACTACTGAGGCTGAGATAACACACCCAGCCACTGATTATGTAAGAGCTAATCAGCTGCACCTGACGACAAGTCCGGGAAACTCAAAGGTAGAATGCCTTTATAAGAGAAAGGCAGTTCAGAGGAAAGCAGGCCAGCAGGAGGAACTGGTCCAGAGGAAAGCAGGCCAGCAGGAGGAACTGCTCCAGAGGAAAGAAGGCCAGCAGGAGGAACCAGTCCAGAGGAAAGCAGGCCAGAAGAAGGAACCGGTCCAGAGGGAAGCAGTCTGGAGGAAAGCAGTCCAGAGAGGGACAGTCCAGAGAGAGACTGCCAGGAGAAGCACTTCAGACGGAAGGAGTGATACCTCCAGCCCAAGCAGCGTAGCTGGATCAAGCAGAATGCCCAGAATAGTAAGTGCTGGAAAAGGAGCAGAGAAAGTCAGAAAGAAAGACAGCTCGAGGAGAGTCAGTCTGGAGAGAGACTCGGTAGCAGAGGACCACAGAGGCAGAGCTTGGGAGGAGAAAGCCATGCTTTGAGAGAGGCCTACACTCACCGGAGGAGTCTGAATCAGGATTAAGAGGTACAAGAAGGAAAGGTTCTGATAGCAGAGCTACCTTTACCCAGAAGCAAGGAAAGCTACCCTCCCTTATACACGAAAATCATCCCTACCACAAAATGGCTCGCACCTTCCCAGCAATAATTTGTGGATACCTCCTCTTAGAGCTGATTAGCAGCACCCTGGCTCTGATGAATACTCACAAACACATACCTATCCTACGCAGTGGTGGGAGGAGATGGTCAAGATGCCCTCCACTCAGGACACCAGATGATATGCTACCATCCTATCAACACCTGCTTCATGTTGCAATCAAACATGGCACAATTGCAAAAACAGGCGCCCCACAGCCCACAAATTTAAAGGCTGCCCTCATAAACGCGTGTTCAATACGCAAGAAATGGCCCATCATCACGGACCTGATAACAAGACACAACCTAGACATGCTTCTGGTCACAGAGACATGGCTATCAAATGAAGACTCTGCACTCATCAACCACCTTTTACCTCCCAGCTTTACAATCCATAGCTGCCATAGAAGCAACAAAAGAGGAGGAGGAGTCCTCATAATCTCCAAAACAGACCACAAGTTCCAGCTGCACAACAGCACCAACACAACGAATCTTGACTTAGTAGTTATAACCAATAATCTCTGCTCCATCAATCTAATATACAGAGCCCCAACATCATCCTTGGACGACCTAGCCACAATAATAGAGCTAGCCTGCAATACACCACACCTGCGCATCCCAAATTGGATACTAGGAGACCTCAACCTAGCGACGCTACAAGACTCCCAAGCCTCTGCATTCCTAGAAGCACTCAAAGACCTAGGTTATCAGCAATTAATCAATGAACCAACCCACACAAAAGGAAACATATTAGATTTGATCTTTGCCCCACTATCTACCTGCAACACTGCCAACTTCTCATCACCAACCTACACTGACGTACCGTGGTCTGACCATAAACTAATCCTTTTCCAAATTCCCATTGATAACAAGCCAATAAAGTCACCTGAGAGTAAGACAGCCCCCACGAGACCGCCAGCACGATGTTTCCAACCATTTAACAAGGAATTCATCATAAACCACACACAACCCATACTTACCTTGACAACAACGGACCCCGACAGTCTGGTCTCTAACTGGAACAACAGTCTCAGTACAATAGCACAACGTTCAGTACATAACAAAAACACAAGGAAAAGACCCACGGCATCCTGGTTCTCCAATGACCTTCGGACCTCGCTTCTCAAACTTAGGAAATTCGAAAGACGATGGAGGCGCTCACGCTCAACCGAAGATCTGGAGGCTTATAACCTACAACTCACAACTCACAGATCTGCGATATCCGAGAAAATGAAACAAGCTCACACCAATACACTAATGCGATCGCTAAATAAGCCTCACAACCTCTTTGCCCTCGTCAAGAACCTAACGAAGGAACCAGGACCAGAGCAAACAACAGAGATTCTCGCACAAGACTATGCAGACTTCCTCCAATCAAAATTACACCAAACCACCAAGACTGATATTACCGACTCTAAGAGTCCAGCATGCATACCGACGCTAACAACTTTCGACACCCCCTCCCCTAAGCAAATTGCTGACTTAATCGCTACAATCAACACGACCACGGCCCACACCGACCCCTGTCCAGCTTTTTGGATTAAAGAACTAAGGACAGAGTTTAGCCCCTTCATCGCCAAACTCTTTAACGCATCATTCTCTTCAGGCTTATTCCCCCTAAGTCTCAAACACACATCCATTAGACCACTGCTAAAAAACCCAAAACTAGACTCCCAGAAAGTAGAATCCTACAGACCAATTGCCAGCATCCCACTGCTGGCCAAGATAATCGAAAAGGAGGTCCAAATTTAGCTCCAGCAGCACATAGACAACGCTGCACCTCTTGACCACAGCCAACATGGCTTTAGAGAGGCTCATGGTGTGGAGACTCTACTTACCACCCTCTTTAACAATATCCTCACAACAATTGATAACATCCATCGCGGAGTGGCCCTTATATTCCTAGACATAGCTGCAGCATTTGACTCAGTTTGTCACCAAACCCTCCTGAAATGGCTCGAAGAGAAAGGCATCTGCGGCTTAGCACTAAATTGGTGCAAGTCGTACCTTGCCGATAGATGGCAGCATGTGCGAACCGAATCCTCTACATCCAAACCATTTCATCAGAAACAAGGTGTCCCACAAGGATCCTCCCTTTCAGCTCTTATGTTTAATATCTACATGCAGCCCGTCTGCGACATCATTCGCTCATACAACACTGAATGCATGATATACACAGACGATGTCCTGCTATACTTGCCGTTCAAGACTGACCAAATTGACCTCTCACCCCTTACAGAATGCTTCAGCGCAGTAGAAAGATGGCTCCAGAATCAGAATCTTCGCATACAACATAAAAAGACTGAAGTGCTGTTTATCACCAGAAACTCGAACTTCTCTCCACCAACCCACCTAAAAGTCGGCGAAGTAGAGCTTCAATCCAAGCCCTCAATCCGTTACCTGGGGGTTACCCTAGACCAGAGCCTCAACATGAAGACACACATTGGCAACATGGTCAAATCAACATACCACAAAATTAGGACTCTCAAACATCTACGTCCCCTTTTACAACCAGGCGACTTCAGAACCATTTTCCAGGCCCTAACCATCCCACATCTGGACTATGCCAACGCGATCCTCCAAGGACTCCCAAAATCTATGATGATCCCTCTCCAGCTTGCCATGAACACCGCTGCCAGAGTTCTGAACGGGGCCTCGAGGCGAGACCATATAACACCCATCCTCAAAAGTCTCCACTGGCTCCCTATCCACTGTAGGATCGTCTTCAAAACAATACTACTAACATTCAAGGCCATAAATGGGCTCTCCCCCATGTCCCTCGCTGGTCTCGTACACAACCCCCCCCCCCCCAATAGAGCCAGAAGAACTACAGCAGTAAACACTTTGGCATGGCAATTCCCAAAACACTGACCCAATGCACTCAGGCTACAGCAAGCAGGGCCTTTAGTATCAATGCTCCCAGACTCTGGAATGCCCTGCCCCCCAACATACGAGCAATCCCAAATCTAATCAATTTTAGAAGGGCATTGAAACACCACCTTTTCTGTGAATGTTACCCAAATGAAGATTCACCATCCCGACCTTCCCAAAAATGAGCCCTGCGTCCAATATAATGCTATGTTCTCTCATATAATGTATATTATGTAAATAATACTATGTTTAAATATGTGTAAATAGTTAATTTAATTTTTGACCATCCAAGTTGAGTTACCTGTTTATCTGTAGTTTTACGGTTAACCCACCGTAAAACATAATTGTTCCATGTAAACCGCACTGATATTGAAGAGCGCGGTATATAAGAGAAATAAATAAATACGGATTCCTCACCAGGTTTTCCTGAACTACAGAAAGGTAAAGCACTGCTCAGAAGGTTCCAAGAGAAAGCCTGTTTCCAGAGAGAGGTGCCTCAGAGAGAAAGCTCCAGTTATACCGGCTACAGGAGGAAGCCCAGGTATGGTGCCACTTCATTTATAAAAGAAAGTTTATCTCCTAGAAGCTCTGGTGAAACAGATGCTCAGTGCAGGAGAAAAGGAAACAAGTCAGAGCTTTACAAACCAGTATTTAAGGGCAGAAGAACAGGCCATGTTCATTTGGGAGCCTTAGAACAGCCCTATTGGAAACAAGCAAACAGAGACAGAGTCTGGGAAAGTATAGCAGCAAGGGAGACACCCAATTCAGAGGGAGAGGCCGGTGACCCAGAGTCCATGGAAATAGACCTAGAGAACCCTATTCCCATGCCTCCAGATGAATTTATGGATTGTACCTTGTGTATTGCTAGCAGCCTGGAGTCATTAGCAGAACTGTGAATTGAACAGACCTTTTTGCTTTGAGAATGCTCATGTTTTGTGCTAAATGCCAGAGAACTGTTTTGCATATTTAAGTTGCTCTGAAGTAAGAGAATCTTTCAGTTAATCTCTCCAATCAACTGTGAAACTTGTAACAGTTTTTCTTCTTGCTTATGTTTGGTGAAACCCTGAAAGAAAGGACTTTCTTTATTTCTGTGCCTTACTGAGCCTTTGCGTTAAAGGGGAAATAAAAGCCTTAATACCCTCTATTTGGCTTATACAATTTGTTCACACAAGGAGCTGGACTACAAAGACCAACCTGCACTTGGCCTTAAAGAGCCCTTTCCTCCTTGAAACAATAAAAATGCTCAGCCTACCCTTACAGCCACTGGTCACTAGGGAGTGCTGACGACAGTAGTTGATAACAAACCCCAAGTGCTGCAGGACTTGGGTGGTGCGAGTTGTGGCCTGCTGCACCTCGGGGGCCGTAGTACCCCTGATGAGCCAGTCTTCGAGAGAGGGGACGTCAAAGATCCTCTGAAGCCTAAGGAAGGTGGTGACCATCGCCAAGCACTTTGTGAAGATCCTGGGGGCCGAGGCAAGGCCAAAGGGGAGCACCCTGTATTGGTAATGATTGCCCCCTACCTCAAAGCGTAGGTATTGCCTGTGACTTGGGTGGATTAGAATATGTGTGTAGGCATCTTTTAAGTCCAATGAGCACAGCCAGTCTCCCTGGTGGAGGTAAGGCAGCAATATTCTAAGGGAAAGAATCTTGAACTTCTCCCTCACCAGGAATTTGTTGAGGTTGCGCAGATCGAGGATAGGCTTAGGCCCCCTGTTCTTTTTGGCATGAGGAAGTACCTGGAGTAGAACCCATGGCCCTTGAGGTTGTGGGGCACCGGTTCCACTGCTCTGTCCTCGAGAAGCCCTGCCAACTCCTTCAGAAGAAGGTCCCGGTGAAGGGGAGACTTTGGAGGCTCTCCTAGGAAGTAGTGTGGTGGGCTAGATGGAGGAGGTATCCCTCCCTGACTAATTGTAATGCCCATAAATCGGTGGTGATGGTTCGCCACCTGTGGGCATATAAGGCGAGCTGACCTCCTGTGGGCTGCCCAGTTCTGGCTGGGAGAGGGGCTATGCTGCAGGAGTCAAAAACCCTCACCAGGCTGGGCCAGAGCCGGAGCCTGGGGTTCGGTGGCCTTCTGTTTACATGGGCCATGCCCCTGTCCCTTGGCCTGCTGCCCCTGTTGGGGAGCTGGGGAAGCCTGGTAAGGGGGGTAGTTTCGGTAAGCAGTGGATTTCCTCGGGTAAAAGGGCTTTTTACCTGAGCCCACGGAAGGGGCTCAGGTCTTCTAAGAGAGCCGAGTCCTTGTCATGAACTCAGTCTCCAGCTCGGTAGCCTTGTCGGTCATAGGTTTCCTGAAGAGATTCTCCCCCTGGCATGGGACATCAACCAACGTGTCCTGAACCCATTGTTCGAGGTCCGATGACTGCAGCCTGTTTGACAGTGTGTACCGATGCCCACCGTGGCTATCCATGCCGTCGACTTGAACCCGTCATAGGCTGCCCGAGACATGAACTTGGAGTATTCACAGACAGCTTTGGACAGGCCCTTGAAGCACTGCAAAGGCTCCTCGGAGAGACCAGCCGAGAACCCAGTGATTTCCTTCACCAGGTCTCTCAGGTACATGCCCATGTACAGCCGGTACGCCTGGATTCGACAATTCAGTATTGCACCCTGGTAACACTTCTTGCTGAGGGCATCCAAGGTGTAGGCCTCCTTACTGGGGGGCACCGATGAGTTCGCCTTCTGACTTTTCAGTCGACGCATGGCCAACTCCACAACCATGGAGTTGTGCGGAAGTTGTGACATTTGGAAGCTAGGGCTCCGGTGGACTCGATACATCGAGTCAAGCCGCTTGCTCATTACTGGCGGCGGCGCCGGTGTCTCCCAGATATGGAGCATAAGTCATTCCAGGATAGGAGGAATGGGTACCGTGAGGGCCTCCCGAGGGGGAGCCTCGTACTGGAGGATCTCTAGCTCATCGGCTCAAGGATCCTCCTCAGACTCCATCGGGAAAACCAAAGCCTTGGACATATCCTGCACAAAGTCCAAAAAAACCATATCCTCCGTTGGGGACCTTATCCGAAGTTCAGATACCGGGGAATCAGAGGGGACATTTCGGTGACGATGAGTGTCTGAGGACTCTTCGTCCTCGGTCTCCCAAGCAGAGGCCTCCAAGGAAGACTCGTGGAGCTCCTCGGGAATTGAGGGTCCTGGCGCCATCCGCCTTAATGCTTGCAGGCTCAGTGGTGACGACCTTGGTCCCGATGAGCGGGAGGCCGAGTGCAACCTCGGCCGAGGATCGACTTGGGCCCGCAAGGTCTCGAGGATTGGCTCGGCCCCCTGGGTCGACTTCTACGTCGAGAGCTCGGTGGTTGGGGCGGAGGAACCGGACGTGCCGGACATCAGCGCCCACTGCTCTACCATGAAGGCAGTGAAACTGCGCTCCAAGGCCGCCATCCTGGATGCCAGTCCCGGAGACTCCGCAGCCCCTGACTCGGGCACCGACATGCTCGGGCCCGAAGCCGGTTCCCCTGGAGGGGAGTCCTCGATTAGGACAATATGTACTTGCTTAGGCAACCTTGGCTGGGCGCTCCTTCTCCAACGCCTTGGACAGGCGCTAGGGGCTCTGCAACCGGCCCTGAGAGGAGCCAGGCTGCTCGGAACTGTCCAGAGATGCCACCTTCGAGGATTTCTTCCTTCTCTTCTGTTCCCTCGAGAGAGACCCCCTCTCCGAGGAACCCCGACAACGCTCAGGATCGGAATGCTCCTCCCGAGGCGTGGAGGACTCGGACGAGGTCCTGGCTCTCGGAGGCATGGGGGAGTCAGGAAAAATCTTATCATGCTGCTGCTGGTGGCTCCTCACGGTCTTTGAAAACATATTTTTACACAGACCACAGACCCCCAGGTTGTGGTCTGGGCCGAGGCACCGGAGACAGCAGTCATGCGTATCGGTGAGGGACATGATTTTCCCGCACCTATCGCACTTCTTGAACCTGCTGGTAGCCATGGGGGGAAAAAGGACCTCAGCAAGGTCGAAGACCCTTCGGGCTGCCAGCGAAGGAAAAATGGGCGCAGAGACGCCTCGAGAAAGAAAAATCAAAACTTAGAAGAGGAACCAACCCGATACCGAGGTTGGAAGTGGGAAGGGTACCGGTGTGAACTGGAGAAAGCCAAAAGGCACAAAAAAAAATCAACTTTTCCCGGGACAATACAGACTACATCTGATGGGCTCCACGGAAAAAAAGGAGACTGAGCAAGATGGCACCCTTGGGCGGGAAGGGGACCATGCATGCGTGGTAGCAATTCCCAAAGGCTTTCTTTGAAAGCTGGGGATTTGCTCCACGCGGCTCTGTTGGCGCCGACGTCACCCATATGTGAGGACTGACTTCCTGCTTGTTCCTGGAGAATACACTAGTATGATTTCACTGGTCTATACGCTTTTGTCAGTAAAACTAAAGAATATCCAAGGTATAGTATGAATGAATATTGAATGTATAATATGATTGGTTCTCAAAAGAAGTAGCTGAAAAGGTGAAGGAAAAGGGGGAGGCCTTCATGAAATACAAGAGATTACAGAGAAAGGAAGACAGGCATGTATATTTGGAAAAACTTAAAGAACCTAGCAAAGTAGTCATGAAAGCAAAGATACAAAAAGAAGAAGAAATAGCCAATAAAATAGGGGGATAAGACATTTTTTAGATATGTTATTGAGAGGAGGAAGGGCAAAACTGATATTGTCAGACTCAACGGTGAATGGGGGAATATGTAGAAACTGATGAGGATAAAGCGGAATTGCTTAACAAATATTTCTGTTCTGTGTTCAAACATGAAGGGCCAGGAAAAGGACCTCAGAAAACACCCACAAATAGGAACGGAAGTGACAGAGATCTCAAACAATTTTCAGAAGACTGTGGTCATGAGGAACTAGCTAAACTAAAAGTAGACAAAGCGATGGGACCGTATGGGATACATCCGAGAATACTGAAGGAACTTGGGGACATTCAAGAGGCTCCACTGCCTCTTTGGAGTCAGGAGTGGTGCCAGAGGACTGGAGAGAGGCACATGTGGTTCCTTTACACAAAAGCGGAAGTTAGGAACTGGTTGAAAATGACAGGCCAGTAACTCTAACCTCTGTATTGAGTAAATTATTAGAAACACTGCTGAAGGAGAAAATAGTGAGGTTTCTGGAGTCCAATGGATTACAGGATCAGAGGCAGCATAGACTTGTCAGACAAATCGACTGATTTCTTTGACTGGGTGACCAGGGAGTTGGACCGAGGGAGAGCTCTAGATGTGGTGTACTTGGATTTCAGTAAAGCCTTTGACACCGTTCTGCACAGGTGACTTATAAACAAACTGAGCACTCTTGGGATGGACCCTAAAGTTACTGATTGGGTTAGAAATTGGTTGAGTGGAAAGCATCAAAGGGTACAGGCAAATGGAGCTCACTCTAAGGAGGTTATCAATGGTGTGCCGCAGGGATCTGTCCTTGGTCCGATTCTTTTTAACATCTTTGTTAGTGATATTGTGGAAGGGCTGTCGGGTAAGTTTTGCCTCTATGAAGATAATACCAAAATCTGCAATAGAGTAGACACCTAGGAAGGAGTAGATAACAGAAGGAGGGCTCTAGCTAAGCTTGAAGAATGGTCAAGTATTTGGCAGCTGAGATTTAATGCTAAAAAATGCAGGGTCATACATTTGGGCTGCAAAAATCCAAGGGAGCAGTACAGAGTAGGGGGTGAAGTACTTCTGTCCATAAAAGAAGAGCGGGACCTGGGCATGATTATGTCTGACAATCTTAAAGTAGCTAAACAGGTAGAAAAGGCGACGGCATAAGCTAGAATGATGCTTAGGTGCATAGGGAGAGGAATGGCCAGCAGAAAAAAGGAGGCGATAGTGCCTCTGTATAAGTCTTTGATACAACCTCATTTGGAGTATTGTGTGCAATTCTGGAGACCACACCTTCAAAAAGATATAAATAGGTTGGAGTCGTTGCAGAGGGTGGCTACTAAAATGGTTAGTGGTCTTCATTTAAAGCATAAGAGGACAGCCTTAACACTAGAAGTCCCAAAGTGCGTCAATTGACGCAAATGCATCTTCAAAGTTGTATACTAGCGCCACTGCTAGAACCATGTCAGTCATGTTCCATGACTTTGTTAGCAAGGTCAAGATGTTCAAATATGTGCATCGAAAATTAATGACAGATGCACCACCTAGCGGGAAAATGAATTTATACCTAGAAGCCCCAAAGTACATCAATTGATGCACTCAATTGTCTTGGATGCATCAGTTGACGTACTTTGGGGCTTCTAGGTATAAATTCATGTTCCCACTAGGTGGCGCATCTCAATCACTGTTTACAGTTTTACTCCAACATTACAAACAATAAACACATGATGATGTCATGTAATGACGTCACATACTGCATGTATTTAACAAATAAATAACTTCACATTAATTCACATCTGCATTTCATGCTAAATGCAGTCGTGATAATGCATCAATTGACGCACTTTGGGGTTTCTAGGTAAAATTGCTTTTGGGGCTTCTAGTGTTAAGGATCTTAATATGTATATTTAGAGGAAAGGCGGAATAGAGGAGATTTGATAGAGGTGTTTGAATTCCTCTGTGGCATAAATGCAGAGGAGAGCCTCTTTCGATTGAAAGCAACTTCTGCTATGAGGGGACATAGGATGAGGGTGAAAGGGGACAGACTCAGGAGTAATATGCAGAAATATTTCTTGTTGGAAAGAGTGGTAGATGTGTGGAAAACTCTCCCAGTGGAGGTGGTACAGATGAGGACAGTATCTGAATTCAAAAAAGCATGGGACAAACATAGAGGATCTCTAAAGGAAAAAAGGGAACTATTGAAATTGTTGATATGGAAGGGCAGACTAGATAAGCTATGTGGTCTTTTTCTATGTAAGTTTAGGACCCTGTTCCATGTAACACTTTGTTGATCTGTTAATTGTAAACCACTTTGTCTCTCAGATAAAGCAGTACAAAAGAACAGGTACATAAAGTGTACCTGTAACAGGTGATCTCCATGAACAGCAGGAACCAGTCTTCATATAAAGGTTACATCCCCTGACAGAGCATGGGAGTACTCCCCAGCATCCAATAAGAAGTGTTTGGGAGCATTCCTCTGCGCATGCATAGAAACATGATGACAGAAAAAGACCACAAGGCCCATCTAGTCTGTCCTTCCATAACAACAACTACAACAGTCCACTTTTTACCTTTAGAGATCCTCTGTGTTGGTCCCATGCTTTTTTGAATTCAGTTACTGTCCTCATCTCTACCACCTCCACTGGGAGACTATTCCACGGATCCACTACTCTTTCCGTAAAGAAATATTTCCGCATATCACTCCTGAATCTATCTCCCTTCACCCTCATCCCATGTCCCCTCGTCGCAGAACTTGCTTTCAATTGAAAGAGGCTCTCTCCCTGAACATTTATGCCACGGAGGTATTTAAACATCTCAATCATATCACCTCCATCCTGCCTTTCCTCTAAGGTGTACATATTAAGATCCTTAAGTCTGTCCTCATATGCTTTATAATGAAGACTACTAATCATCTTAGTAACAACCCTCTGCACCAACTCCATCCTGTTCACATCCTTTTGAAGGTGCGGTCTCCAGAATTGCACACCATACTCCAAATGAGGTCGCACCAAAGACTTATACAGAGGCATTATCACCTCCTTTTTTCTGCTAGCCATTCCTCTCCGTATGCACCCAAGCATCCTTCTAGCTTTTGCCGTCGCCTTTTCTACCTGTTTAGCTACTTTAAGATCATCGGACACAACCACGCCTAGGTCCCGCTCTTCTTTAGTGGACAAAAGTACTTCACCTCCTATGCTGTATTGCTCCCTTGGATTGCTGCAGCCCAAATCCATGACCTTACATTTTTTAACATTAAATCCCAGCTGCCAAATTCTAGACCATTCTTCAAGCTTAGCTAGATCCCTCCTCATGTTATCTACACCTTCCTGGGTGTCTACTTTATTGCAGATTTTGGTATCATCCGCAAAGAGGCAAACCTTACCCGACAGCCCTTCCGCTATATCATTAACAAAGATGTTAAAAAGAATCGGACCAAGGACAGATCCCTGGGGCACACCACTGGTAACATCCTTCTCCTCAGAGTGAGCTCCATTTACTTGTACTCTTTGTCGCCTCCCACCCAACCAATTTCTAACCGAAGCAGTAACTTTAGGGTCCATCCCTAGGGTGCTCAGTTTGTTTATAAGTCGCCTGTGAGGAACAGTGTCAAAGGCTTTACTGAAATCTAAATACACCACATCTAGAGCTCTCCCTCGGTCCAACTCCCTGGTCACCCAGTCAAAGAAATCAATCAGATTTGTCTGACAAGACCTGCCTCTGGTGAATCCATGCTGCCTCGTATCCTGTAATCCGCTGGACTCCAGAAACCTCACTATTTTCTCTTTCAACAGCGTTTCCATTAATTTACTCACCACCGAAGTTAAACTAACCGGCCTGTAGTTTTCAACCACATCCTTACTTCCGCTTTTGTGTAAAGGCACCACATGAGCCTCTCTCCAGTCCTTTGGCACCACTCCCGACTCCAACGAGGCATTGAAAAGGTCAGTCAGTGGAGTTGCTAGAACGTCCCCAAGTTCCCTCAGTATTCTAGGGTGTATCCCATCCGGTCCCATCGCTTTGTCTACTTTAAGTTGAGCTACTTTCTCACGAACACAGTCTTCTGAAAATTGTTCAAGATGTCCCTCGCTTCTGTTCTTATTTGTGGGTGTTTTCTGAGGTCCTGCTCCTGGTTCTTCATCTGTGAACACAGAACAAAAATATTTGTTAAGCAATTCCGCTTTATCCTTATCAGCTTCTACATATTCCCCCCCTGTACCCTTGAGTCTGACAATACCACTTTTGCCCTTCCTCTTCTCACTAATATATCTGAAAAATGTCTTATCCCCCCATTTTATTGCATTGGCTATTTCCTCCTCCTTTTGAATCTTTGCCTTCTTGACTACTTTGCTAGCTTCTCTAAGTTTTTCCAAATACAGATGCCTGTCTTCCTCTCTCTGTGATCTCTTGTATTTCATGAAGGCCTCCCTCTTTTTCTTCACTTTTTCAGCTACTTCCTTCGAAAACCATAGCGGTCTCCTGTTCCTTTTGCCTTTATTTACCATTTTAACAAAAAGGTTGGTTGCCTTTAAAATACCCCCTTTCAGTTTTGCCCACTGTTGTTCTACATCCCCCAGCTGTTCCCATCCCACTAACGACTCCCTGAGGTATTGGCCCATCTTCGCAAAGTTAGTCTTCCTAAAGTCTAAGATCTTCACCTTGGAATGGATTCTAACAGCCCTAGTCCTAATACTGAACCACACCATCTGGTGATCACTGGATGCAAAATGATCTCCCACTACAACATCAGAAACACTTTCACCATTGGTAAGCACCAAGTCCAGTATGGCCCCTTCACGTGTGGGGTCTGTTACCAATTGCCTGAATAGTTCTCCCTGTAGAGAATCCAGGATCTCCTTACTCCTAGATGATACTGCAGCAGGAATGTGCCAATCAACATCTGGCATATTGAAATCTCCTAGCAGTAGCACTTCCCCTTTCCTAGCAATGCTGCGTATGTCCTCAATTAACTCTCTGTCCACCTCTTCCTCTTGTGAGGGAGGTCTGTATATCACACCAATGCAAATAGATTTCTCTTTCCCTCCTTCTAGTTTATGCCTTCCCGCCTTCCCAGTGATTCTCCTCAGTGAGGTTTATAACTGAGAAAAAAGCAAAAATCTATAACTCCTTGGGGTGGAGGGTGGGTTGTGAAGACTGATTCCTGATGTTCCCAGAGATCACCTGTTACAGGAGAGTAACTACGCTATCTCCAGGAACAAGCAAGAATGCTGTCTTCACATATAGGACTCCCTAGCTCTAGGCTACCACAAACGGCAAGGAGCATGGCTCGTTATAACAGGATAAAAATGTTAAAGAACAACATGAAGAGTCCAGGAAATCTAGGAGACCCGGCATCCCCAGCACACCTCCATCGAGACGACAGTGATGGTAGCCTGGATGGACAGAGGGCTGGAGGAAAGGTGGTATAGCTAAGTCCCTGTCACTGTCCTTACGAGAGTCCTTGTTGAGACAGTAATGGGCTGCAAAGGTATAAATGAAGGACCATGTAGCAGCCCAGCAGATGTCCACTATGGAGACAGAGCGTAAGTGGGCTAAAGATGTGGCCATGGCCCGGATATTGTGAGTGGTTACATGACCCTCTTATGTCAGACCCGCCTGAGTGTATATAAAGGATATGCAGTCTGCTATTCAAAGAGAAAGGGTGCGTTTAGTCACAGGGAGACAAAGGTGACTAGGGTCAAAAGAAATTAATAACTGTGAGGATCTTTGGTGTACCTTGGTTCTGTCAACGTAATATGCCAACGCTCGTTTGCAGTCTAGGGTATGAAGCACCACTTCAGAACAAGATGCATGTGGCTTGGAAGAAAAGGTCGGAAGAATTACCGACTGGTTGAGATGGAAGGGAGATACAACCTTTGGAAGGAAACACGGATGTGCTCGGAGGACCACCCTGTCATGATGAAAATGTGTATAGGATGCATGTGCAACCAAAGTCTGTAGTTTGCATGAACCGGCAAGCCGAGATGAGCATAACTAGGAAAGAGACCTTCCAAGTAACAAACTTGAGGGAGGCAGTGCCTAGGGGTTTAAAGGGAAGTTTGAGCAATTGAGCAAAAACTACGTTGAGGTCCCAGGCGACATGTGGGGGCCAAATTGGTGGCTTAGTCAAGAGGAGAACGCACAAGAAATGGGCTACCAATGGATGGGAGGAAAGCATAGTTACTCATCGGTAACAGGTGATCTCCGGGAACAGCAGGAATTTAATCTTCACATATGGGAGACATCGGTACTGATGAAACCTGCGTGGAAACGCTCCCCAGCGTCCAATAGGAAAGCCGTTGGGGGCATCCCACCACATCTGCGCTGCTGCCTTCCCACTTTTGTGACTCTCCCTCCTCAGTTGAGTTTGTAGCTGAGATAAAAGGAATGAACAGAGAGAGAGAGAGAAACTCTACAACTCCTAGGGGAGAAGGATAGGTTGTGAAAACTAAATTCCTGCTGTTCCCAGCGATCGCCTTTTACAGGTGAGCAACTATGCTAGCTCCAGGAACAAGCAGGAATGTAGTCTTCAAATATGGGACTCCCTAGCTCCCAGATGCCAGAGAAATGCCCCCAGAATTGGTGGATTTGCCTCAGAGCAGGCTCAAGAAGGCATGGATCCTTCATGGATATCTGGCATCAAAAAATTACAGGATGGAGGGTAGGAGTTGCCTTAAGCCTGAAAGAGTGCTGGAGTACCTCCTGACCAAAAATGGCATCCTGACGGGAATCCTTGCAAGACAGTAATGAGCCGCAAAGGTATGTACTGAAGACCATGTGACTGCTTTGCAAATTTCATCAATGGCAACAGAACGTAGATTTGCTTTGGATGCAGCCATGGCACAAACGTTATGGGCAGTGACATGACCTTCAAGGGATAGTCCTGCCTTATCATAAGCAAATGAAATGCAATCTGCTATCCATTTAGAAAGGGTATGTTTGGAAACTGGCAACCCCAAGTGACTGGGATCAAAGGAGATGAATAACTGAGAGCCTTTATGGTGCTCAGCAGTCCTTTGAAGATAGAAGACTAAGGCCCGTTTATAGTCAAGGGTATGGAAGTTGCCTCTGCCCTAGAGGAATGCGGTCTAGGGAAAAAGACAGGAAGGTCAAGAGATTGATTGAGATGGAAAGGAGACACCAACTTTGGCATGAAATGGGGGTGAGTCCTAAGGACTACCTTATCATGGTGGAACCGGGTATAAGGCGAGTCTACCACCAACGTCTGAAATTCACTGATGCATTTAGTTGAAGTGACAGCAACAAGGAAGATGACTTTCCAAGAGAGAAACTTTAGTGAGGTTGTGGCTAAAGGCTCAAAAGGCGGCTTAAGGAGCTGTCCTAAGACGACAATAAGATCCCATGCCACTGGTGGTGGCCTGGTCATTAAGAGCCCTCTCATGAAATACATTACAAGCGGTTGTGAGGAGATAGGCTGCCCATCCAAGGGATGGTGAGAAGCAGCAATTGCACTGAGGTGAACCCTCACCGAGTTCGTCTTGAGACCAGAGGACGAAAGATGGAGGAGATACTGAAGGAGAGCTTCCACAGGAGCTGAAAAGGGATTAAGATCTTTCTGGGAACATCAAGTGGGGAACTTACGCCACTTGAAGTCATAGAAACGTCTGGTGGATAGTTTCCTTGAGGCTAGCAAGATCTGCTTTACTTCTTGAGGAAGGTTAAAATCTTGCAAGACTATGCTTTCAGCAGCCAAGCCTAGAGATGGAGAGACTGTGGAATGGGATGGAGTAGCGTCCCTTCCTCCTGTGAGAGGAGATCAGGAGCTGACCCAAAACTCAGGGTCGAGTCTTGGACAGATGTAGTAGGGGAGGAAACCATGGTTGACGTGGACAGCATGGTGCTATGAGGATCATATGGCCCCTGTCTGCTTGAAGCTTGAAAAGCGTTTTGGGAATCAGGGATCTGGGAGGAAAGGCATACAGGAAATCCTGACCCCAGTGAAAGTGGAAAGCATTCACCTGTTGGAGGCTGGACATCAGGGTTCTGGTTCAAAAATGAGGTAGATAGACATTTTTGCCACGCTGCAAAATGCCAATCTCCAGAGTTGCCCAGGTCTGAAGGATGTAGGAAATTGTTTCCTGATGGAGGGACCATTCATGCAGAAGGAGGCTCTGACTCACTCTGTCTGCTAAGATATTTTGCTGTCCTGGCAGATGCACTGCTTGGAGGTGTATTCGATGAGCAATGGCAAAAGACCAAAGATGGAGAGTCTCCCTGCAAAGGGCCGAAGAGCCCGTTCCCCCTTGCTTGTTCAGGTAGAACATAGCTACCTGATTGTCCATCTGGAACAGAAATCTGTGGCCTTGTAAATGTTTTTGAAACACTTTGAGGGCATTGATGTGGAGGCATCTGTAAAGGTAACCCTCCAAGAAGGAGTCAATGAGACTGTCTGTGTCATGGATCTGGTCCTTAAGGGAGGCAAGAGACCATCGAGTTGTTCGCATGTGCAGATGGGCATATGGGACTACATGCACTGTGGAGGCCATATGGCCTAGAAGTTGGAACATCTCCCTGGCTGAGAGATTGTCTCTGAGCCTTACTTGAGATGCTAGCTGCACTAGTCAAGTACAATGGTCCTGGAGCTCATATAAATTCTAGTGTTTGAGTGGGAACTAAATGGGATTTTGGAAGATTTATCACAAATCCCAGATTCTGCAATACTTGCATTGCACAAAAGAGGAATAGATGAACCTCCTGTGAAGTGGGTGCCTTTATTAGACAGTCGTCTAAGTAAGGGAAGATGAATATTCCAAGAGTCCTTATATATGCGGCTACGACCGCCATACACCTTGTGAAGACTTTTGGGGCAGAGGTGAGCTCAAAGGGAAGGACTCTGTATTGATAGTGGTTTCCCTGGAAGATGAAGCATAGATATCTCCTGTGTTCTTGTTGAATGAGGATGTGGGTATACGCTTCTTTTAGATCTAGAGAACAGAGCCAGTCCTGACTCTGGAGATAAGGTAGAAGGGTTCCTAGCGAGACCATTTTAAATTTGTCTTGGACTAGAAACTTGTTTAGGTTTCTGAGGTCTAAGATGGGTCTGTACCCTCTGTTTATCTTTGGTATGAGAAAGTAAGGAGAATAGAATCCCATCCCTGTTGGGATGTTGGAACCCCTTCTATGGCACACTCTGACAGAAAAGAGTAGATCTCTTGCTGCAGGAGAGCAGTGAGTGGGGGTTGAGAATGATATTCCTCCACCAGAGTGGAGGGGGGTTCTTTGCAGATGAAGCTTATACCCCTCTTATTCTATGGTTATTGCCCACTGTTCTGAAGTGATAAGATGCCACCTGTGGGCATAATGGCAAAGTCTGCCTGCTATGTGGAGGGGGTGGGTGGTTCTCCAGAGGCAAGGTGGCTATGTTCTCTAGGAAGAAGTCAAAAACCAGGCACAGATTGAGTCTGTGCAGCTGGTTGGGGTTTAGGAGCCTGTGGCTTCTTCTGTTGCTTAGGAGGCTATTGCTTCCTCTGAGTACCCTGAGGTTGGTATTGAGAAACTGGGGGTAAGAAGTGTAACATTTCTTCTTCTTACCATAGATCAGGAATTGATTAAAAGATAAGAAAGCAGACGGTAGGACTAAATGGGCAATTTTCCCAATGGAGAAAGGTGAATAGTGGAGTACCCCAGGGATCTGTGCTGGTTCAGCTGCTTTTTAACATATTCATAAATGACCTGGAAAGTGGAATAACGAGTGAGGTTATCAAATTTGCAGATGACACAAAAGTATTCAAAGTTATTAAAACCCATGAGGATTGTGAAAAATTGCAAGAGGACCTTAATAAATTGGAAGACTGGTCATCCAAATGGCAGATGAAATTTAATGTGGACAAGTGCAAAGTTATGCACCTAGGAAAGAACAACCCAAACTATGGTTACATGATGCAAGGTTCCACATTAGGAACCACCACCCAGGAAAAAGATTAAAGCGTCATTGTGGATAACATGTTGAAACTCTCTGCCCCGTGTGCAGCAGCGGCCAAGAGAGCAAATAGAATGCTAGGTATCATAAGGAAAGGAAAGGAGAATAAAACAAAGGATATTATAATGCCTCTGTAATGTTCCATGGTGCCACCGCACCTTGAATATTGTGTGCAATTCTGGTCGCCGTATCTTAAAAAGGACATAACGTTATTAGAAAAGGTATAGAGAAGAGCTACCAAAATGGTAAAGGGGATGGAAGGATACACCTATGAAGAGAGGGCTCTTCAACCTGGAAAAGAGACGGCTGAGGATAGATATGATAGAGGTCTATAAATTAATGAATGGAGTGTAATGGGTAAATGTAGATCAATTGTTTGCATCATCAAAATATAGAAAGACTAAGGGACATGCAATGAAGCTACAGGGTAACCTATTTAAGACTAATAAGATAAAAAAAGTTTTCACTCAACGTATAATCAAACTCTGGAATTCGTTACCGGAGGATGTAGCAAAAGCTGTTTGCGTAGTCAGGTTTAAAAAAGGTTTGGACAAGTTCCTGGAGGAAAGGTCCATAAAGAATTATTAAAAGGGACCCGGGATGTCCACTGCTTGCCCCAATACAAGCATTGTGGAACCTCTGTCTTTTGGGGAAACTGCTAGGTACTTGTGACCTAGATTGGCCACCGTTGGAAACAGGATACTGAGTTTGATGGACCTTGGTCTGACCCAGTATGGCATATCTTATGGTCTTAAATGCTTTTTTGCCACTGCCTTCTTCTTGGCAGGGTTGGCAGTAGCTTTGGAAAGCCTATTGAGGGTAGCATTCTCAGACTCTACCTGAGAGGCCTTATCTTGCCAATCCTTTCCAAACAGTTTCTCACCAGTACGAGGAATATTATTCAGCTTATCTTGAACCCACTGTTCAAGGTCTGATGCGTGGAGCCATGCAATCCTATGTACACCTCTGCTAGTGCATTCAAAACAGTCAAAGGTTGCCCTGTTGATAAATTTGGAAACCGTTTGGGCATGTTTGATTAATGTAAGGTAGTCTGCTCTTTTATCTTCCGAGAGAAGAGGAGACATCAATTCCAGATCCCTAGTTACCTCCCTAAGGAACATACCCATGTCGAGTATGTATGAACTTATCCAGGCTGAGAGCATTGAGGCCTGAAAACATCGACGTCCAAAGGCATCAAGGGTTCTCGATTCCCCGCCCGGGGGATTGGAGGAGTGCTTCTTAGAACTTTTAATTTGACGCATAGCCAATTCCACTACCATTGAGTAGTGTGGAAGCTGCGTTTTCTGGAATCTGGGGCTTTCTGGTACTTGACACATGGTATTGAGTCATCGAGTATGGGGAGAAATGGTGAGGGGCATTTCCCACATCTGGAGCATAAGATCCTGGCATATACGGTGAATAGGCAGAGTAGTTGCCTCTTTAGGAGCTGTAGGATATTGGAGAATGTCCAACTCCTCTGCTCTGGGTTCTTTCTCTTATGTAGGAGTAATAGATAGCCCCTCGCCATATCCTTGATAAATTCTTGGAAAGACATATCTTCGGGAGGGGACGTGCGCCGTTGCAGTGATGGTGAGGGTTCCTCCGAAAGACTTTGCATCTCTCGGGTACCGATTGATTCATCATCTGAAGAATCGGAATCAGTAGAATCAAAGTATCGATGGGAGCGATGCTCCTGTTCTTGCAAGGTCCGGTACCGATTGAGATTGGTATTGGCTCGAGAGACTTGCCATACTGAAATTTCAGAACCAGGAACAGACTCAAGAGCCGATATGGGCAGAAGAGTACCGAGCGGCATGAAACCCGATGCTGACTGCATGGGTATCGTTGATGGTACCAGTACCGACCATACCACCGGTAATGACCTGATCAGTACCGACGCCGCTAACAAAGCTGCAAGACTCCGCTCAATGGCCATCATTTGCTGGTCCATAGAGCTTGCTGATGCCTAGGTATCAGTACCGGAAGCATGGGCTACTGTTTCAGAGCATGGTACAGGAGCTCTCCTGAGGTGGAGGCCTCGGGAGCATCCTGGACCCCTTTTGCGGCTTTGGAAAGGAGGTCCTCCCGCCGGGGTAATTTTGCAGGTCGATTCAACTCCAGGGCAATACTCGAGGCATCTCTATGTTTAGATAGAAATCTACCCTTGGGAGGGCAGCCTGTCTTGTACTTCAATACCTGAGATTCATGTGAGGAAGACGATATGCTTGATTACGTCCAAGCGAGTGAAACTGCATCTAAGGCAAAAAGGGAGCCAAGTTTAGCAGCCCGATTCTGTAGGCCTCTCTTTGTCATCTTCTTGCATAGGGGACATTCAGATGGCTGGTGATCTGGGCTGAGGCATTTAAGACACCAGTCATGGGTATCAGTAGCAGAGATAGTGCTACCACACTTGGAACACTTTTGAAAACCACTGGTTGGTTTTTCCATCGTGTCAGTAGACTGGATGGAAGGCCTAGGCCTAAAATGGCGACGATGCGCCTGAAAGAACTAAAGTTCTTCTTTTTTTTTTTTAAAAGAAAGAAATAGAATCGAAGCTATTGGTTCCAGCATTGACAGGAAGGAAGATGCAGCCATAAAAAATAACAAAAGAAGAAGAATGAAGAAAATTTCTTCGGTGACAGGATTTGCTTCCGGCTGGCTCCACGGAAAACAAAGAACTGAGGAGGGAGAGTCACAAAGGCGGGAAGGCAGCAGTGCAGGCATGGTGGAATGCTCCCAAAGGCTTTCCTATTGGCCACTGGGGAGCGTTCCACCACGGGCTCCATCAGTACCGATGTCACCCATATGTAAAGACTACATTCCTGCTTTGTTTCTGGAGATACAGGTTTTCCATCAATCCCCCGATGAGAAGCCGTGATGGCACTGAGGTGGACACGAATGGAATTAGTTTTCAGACCCATAGAAGAGAGATGTCCCTTATGGCATCCGGTAAATTGAGGTCTGAAAGGACTACCCTCTAAGCAGCCAACCAATCTGGATATTGGGATTGGGCAATGCACCCTAATCCTGCAAGATCAGGTCTGGTATGCATCCCAGATGAAGAAGCTGATGCTGATGAAGAAGCAGGAGAAACCACGGCAGTCAGGATCAGAATGGGGCTACTAGGATCATGGTGCCTCTGTTGGCTGCAACCTGAACAGTGTCTTGGCTACAGAGTAGTTACTCACCTGTAACAGGTGTTCTCCAGGAGCAGCAGGAATCAGTCCTCACATATGGGTGACGTCGGTGCCGACGGAGCCCCCATGCGGAGCATTTCCCCAGCTTTCAAAAAAGGTCTTTGGGAATGCAGCGCACATGCGCGGTCCCCTTCCCACCCAAGGGTGCCATCTTGCTCAGTCTGATGATATAGCTAAAAGACAGCAAAACAACAAAATGAATCATAGGACTGCAACTCCAAGGGGAGGAGGGAGGGTCGTGAGGACTGATTCCTGCTGCTTCTGGAGAACACCTGTTACAGGTGAGTAACTACTCTTTCTCCAGGACCAAGCAGGAAGTCAGTCCTCACATATGGGACTCCCCAGCTACAGGCTAACGGGAACCCAAGCTGAAAAATAAGCTCCCTCTAGAGCATCAGCATCCGTGAAAGAATCCTGTCTGAGAACGCCCCCGTACGGTAGCCCAACACAAGGGCCGGAGGGTAGGAGTTGCCTAAACCTCAAAGAGATAGCGTAGTTACTCACCTGTAACAGGTGTTCTCCAGGAGCAGCAGGAATTAGTCCTCACATATGGATGACGGCGGCGCCGACGGAGCCCTCGTACGGAGCATTTCCCCAGCTTTCAAAGAAAGCCTTTGGGAATGCAGCGCGCATGCGCGGTCCCCTTCCCTCCCAAGGGTGCCATCTTGCTCAGTCTGATGACATCAACACTAGTATGTGGTCTTATCTTATAGAGTAAAGTGACAGTTGAGCTGCATAAAACGCTATCTTACTCTAAAACATCTAAAGAACTATGATTTCATAACTGTTCCCAGTATTTCAACATTTTGTTGTATCCTTCATTCACATGATTAATTTATAAAAGCAACAGGTCTCAGACTTTAAAGAGCTATTGGTCTTCATTTAATGTTAACCCATGCTCTATTTTGCATCAATGACCTATATGTTGCTCTGTTATCAGTTGGTAACTTGTAACTTGCAATCTTATGTTGTTTACAAAAAGAGAGAATGAGTGCTTATCTTTAAATTTGCCCGATGCCGATTTCAGCACTGTTGCGTTTCACAACCATGCTGTTTCTTCAGGGGCTAGGCTCACTCAGACTTCCCCATAGTAGGTATTCTGAATAACAACAACGAGATTACAATGATTATACAATAGGATACGTCTATCTATGGATGAATACGAAAAAGACAAAACATCAAAAAGAGTAACCTTTGAAGACAGCTCGGAAGAAGGATTTTCATCTGATTCTACCGTTAGCACTAGGAAGGAGAAGGATGGGTCAAGAAGAAGGGAGAAAAACCAGATACCAAAATAACACAAGGACAAGGGAGAGGGACAAACCGGAAGAGGCAATGAATATAAATTCAACGGATACAGTCTCATCGTTAGTAATTGATATTTCAGGGAAAATGCTGCCTGAACCCTATAGACACCTTTTAGAGAAGGGTTTATCATTCGTGCCACGAGCGAAGTTTGATTGGTTCCAGTTTAATGTTGACTTTGAAAAATTAATGAGGAATTTAAATTTAAAAGTTTTTTTTGAAACACGTCAACAATCAACAGGGGAACAAAGTTCATCTCAGATAGGCCGATTAAAATTACCGATAAAATCCACTTGGATTCCTCCGGGTCCTCAACCGGGGGCTCTAGCTATTTTTCGAACGTTGGTGATGCAAGACATGACCACATTGGTTGAATCCCCCAATAAGAAGATCAAATCCGCACTTACAAAGCAAGAAGAATCAATGTTATTAGAATTGAAGGCACGGAATGATATAGTCATAAAAAGAGCGGATAAGGGAGGAGCAATCATTATTATGGCACGTGAACAATATGAGAATGAAGTTCATCGTCTTTTAAATGACACAAATACATATACTATACTATCGCTTGACCCCACTTCACAGTTGAAGGAACGAATCAAATCTCTCACTTCTGCAGCTTACAAAGATAAATTTTTAGATTATAAGGAATATCTTTTTTTGAATAATGTGGAGGCACGACAAGCAACATTTTACATAGTGCCCAAAATACATAAACATTTGACTAACCCGCCGGGACGCCCCATAGTGTCCACCAAGGGGTCACTGTTGGAACCCCTTTCAATATATCTGGACACCTTTCTGAGACCTCTTATACCTACAATACCATCGTATGTTAGAGACACGATGCACTTTTTGCAAATATTGGATAATCATTCTCAATGGGCGAATGGGGAGGACATCTGGTTGGTGACACTAGATGTAAATGCTTTATATACAAATATATGTCAGGAAGAAGCACATAAGATAACAATGCAAGCATTAACAGCTAGAGGAGATCTTCCAGAAAAACATTTAGCTTTTATGGATGAATTAGTGCAATTGATACTTTTCCATAACTATTTTCAATTTGAACAACAATTGTACCATCAGAAAATAGGGATGGCTATGGGCGCCACATGCGCCCCATCTATAGCCAACCTCTTCATGGGATCATTTGAAGAGACATGGCTAATGAAATCTGAATTTTGTTCACAGGTAAAACTGTGGTGTCGCTATATTGATGACATTTTTGTCATCTGGGAGGGACAAGATAGCCAATTACTTCAATATGTTGAATGGTTGAATGGAAGAGAGGAATTAATCAAATGTACTTGTACTTATGATCAGGAAGTAATAACATTTCTGGATGTGGAAGTAAAAAAAGGGATTCGAGAGTGGGTAACTACAGTACATCATAAACCCACAGATCGGAATGCATTGCTTCATTATTCCAGCATTCATCCGAAAGGGTTAAAAAATGGACTCCCCTTCTCTCAATTCCTCCGATATAGGAGGAATTGTTCCAACGTGCAAGACTTTAAAAATCAAGCAAAGACACTGAAAAATAAATTTCATGATAGGGGATATCCCCCAACAATAGTAGATAGGGCATATAAACGAGCCCTGTTTAATAGTAGAGAACATTTACTGATGCTTCGATTACAGCATTCCGAGGCAACAGTTATGAATTTAATGACGAAACATTCCCCGTTTGATTATAAGATTCAAAAGATCTTGAATAAGCATTTAAATGTGCTCCACAGCCTTCCAGCGCTTAAAGATACATGAATACGATGCGTCTGGCAACGACACAGAAATTTCAGAGTTCTTCAGTCCCACGAAGTTACGTCCTCTTGAGTACAGTCCTTTGAATCAACCAAAGGGTCATTCTCGATGTGGGTCTTGCCAGATGTGTGAAGTCACTAAGGAAATTAAGTCATTTCAGTACCATGGGAGAACGTATCAGTTACGTCATTCCACAAATTGCAGTACATCGTATGTAGTATACGCTATTGAATGCCCTTGTGGGTTATTATATATTGGGAAGACATCAAGACAGTTTAAAATCCGACTAGCGGAACACCGCAGTAGGATAAAATGCCATACGTTGACTGCTCCAATGGTAGAACATTGCCTCCAGGAACACCATCGATTTGAAGAATTAAAATGCTATTGTATTGATCATTGCATATCAGGATCAGAAGGGAGGTCACAAGATCAAGCACTGATATTGAAAGAGCAAAGATGGATATTCATGCTACAATCTGTAAAACCAGGGGGCCTTAACACACAAATTGACTGGAACCTGTGCGTTTAAGGGTTAATAACATCAGTAGGAGGGAGATAAATAGCCTGCCTAGCTACAAGACCGCATGCGCGGCGTTGTTAGAAATACACAGTTCAGAGAGATAGAAGCAACTGACAAAAGAGCCACGGTAAAATCGTTTATGTTTTAAATATTGCATATTTATCTGTATATATAGTTGAATTTAAGTTTGAATTGAGGAAGGAACTAACATGTGATTCCCTATTTAGAACATGACGACTATGAGAACAATACAAAACAAACTTGTTATTCAGAATACCTAATATGGGGAAGTCTGAGTGAGCCTAGCCCCTGAAGAAACAGCATGGTTGTGAAACGCAACAGCGCTGAAATCGGCGTCGGGCAAATTTAAAGATAAGCACTCATTCTCTCTTTTTGTAAACAACATAAGATTGCAAGTTACAAGTTACCAACTGATAACAGAGCAACATATAGGTCATTGATGCAAAATAGAGCATGGGTTAACATTAAATGAAGACCAATAGCTCTTTAAAGTCTGAGACCTGTTGCTTTTATAAATTAATCATGTGAATGAAGGATACAACAAAATGTTGAAATACTGGGAACAGTTATGAGATCATAGTTCTTTAGATGTTTTAGAGTAAGATAGCGTTTTATGCAGTCTGATGACATAGCTAAGACATCAAAAAACAAAAATGAAATATATGTATGACTGCAACTCCAAAGGGAGGAGGGAGAGTCGTAAGGACTGATTCCTGCTGCTCCTGGAGAACACCTGTTACAGATGAGTAACTACGCTATCTCCAGGACCAAGCAGGAAGTCAGTCCTCACATATGGGACTCCCCAGCTTAAGGCTACCGGGAACCCAAAGCTGAAAAATGAGCTCCCTCTAGAGCCCCAGCATGTGCAAAAAGAATCTTCTCTGATATCGCCCCCGTACGGTAGCCCAACACCAGGGCCGGAGGGTAGGAGTTGCCTATACTTCAAAGAGATTCCGGAGTACCGCTTGCCCGAAAGCACTGTCCCTGCGGGACTCCCTCTCGAGGCAGTAGTGGGCCGCAAAAGTCTGGCTTGAAGACCAAATAGCGGCCCAGCAGATGTCTGCCAATGGAACAGAGCGGAGATGAGCCACTGACGCAGCCTTCGCCCTGACACGGTGGGCCGTGACTCGACCCTGCAAGGAGAGGCCGGCTGCTCTATACGCCCAGGCGATACAGTCCGCCACCCAGGTGGACAAAGTACGCTTAGAGACAGGCAACCCTAGCTTACTAGGGTCAAAAGAGACGAAGAGCTGCACAGCCCTTCAGTGTCCCTATGTATGGTCAAGGTAGAAAGACAATGCCCTCCTACAGTCCAGGGTATGCAAGACCATCTCAGCCCGGCTGGCATGCAGCCTGGGAAAGAAAGTCGTAAGAACCACCTCCTGATTGAGGTGGAAGGAGAAGAAAACCTTCGGAAGGAACTTAGGGTGAGTCCGCAAGACTACTCTGTTCCTATAGAACCTAGTGTACAGTGCATCCGACACCAGGGCTTGAAGCTCACTCACTTGCCTTGCTGAGGTAAGAGCCACCAAAAACAACACTTTCCAGGCGAGAAAGTGGCAATTAGCCATAGGCTCAAAAGGTGGGTAAGTAAGCTGTTGCAAGACCACATTCAAATCCCACTCCGGGGCAGGTGGACGAACTGGAGGCTTAAGCAAAAGCAGGCCTCTGAGGAAGCGAGTAACCAAAGAGTGGCTAGAGAGAGACTGGCCCTCCACCGGTGAGTGGTGCGCTGAGAGAGCACTGAGATGGACCCTAACAGAGTTGGATTTAAGGCCCAGGTTGGACAGGTGAAGCAAATATTGCAGCACTACTGGTACCAAGCACGAGAAAGGATCCTGCTTGTGTTGAGCGCACCAGGTGGAGAACCTACACCACTTGAAGGCATAGGACCTTCGGATGGACTGCCTCCTAGAGGCCAAGACCACATCCTCCACTTCCCTAGGTAACAGCAAAGGTGCTAAAACTACTCTCTCAGCAGCCAGGCCATCAGATGGAGGGACTGGAGGTTGGGGTGTAAGAGAGATCCCTGCTCCTGAGACAGGAGATCTGGTTGCAGCCCCAGAGGAAGAGGAGTGTCCACCGCCAGTTGCAAAAGGAGTGGGAACCACGGTTGCCTTGGCCACCTTGGAGCCACCAGGATCACCGAGGCCTTGTCCCAGATCACTTTGAACAGTGTCTTGGGCACTAGAGGCGTGGGAGGAAACGCATATAAGAGGCCTGTAGACCAGGGAATGAGAAACGCATCCGCTGCTACTCTGAGAGGATGCGGTTGTCTGGAGCAGAACCTGGGCAGTTGACGGTTCAGTGGACTGGCAAAGAGATCTATGTTTGGAAGACCCCATCTTAGGAAGATTTGTTGAACCACCAGAGGATTCAACTGCCATTCGTGGGGCTGTAGGATCCTGCTCAATCTGTCTGCTAGATAATTCTCCTGTCCAGGGAGATAGACCACTTTGAAAAGTATGCCATGATTGACTGCCCAGGTGCACAGGTCCTGTGCTTCCTGACAGAGAGGGTGGGACCCTGTGCCCCCCTGTTTGTTCACATAGAACATAGCAACTTGATTGTCCGTCTGAACTACGACGGACTGGTGAGAGAGGACATGAGAGAAAGTCCGTAGGGCTAAGCGGATAGCCCTCAGCTCCAATAGATTGATCTGCTGTGCGGCCTCCCATGGAGACCACAGGCCCTGAGTGCATGCTCCCTGGCAATGTGCACCCCAACCCTGAAGAGAAGCATCGGTCATGAGCACTTGGGAGTGTGGAGGTGCCTGAAAAGGCACTCCTTGCACCAGATTCGGAAGATGAAGCCACCACTGCAGAGAAGACGCTAGCAGCTGGGACACCCTCACCTTGTCCGTCAGGTTTCCTGTGGCCTGCAGCCACTGAGTCCGGAGGCCCCACTGAGCCGGCCTCATGTGGAGACGGGCATTTGGAGTGACATGGACCGTGGATGCCATGTGGCCTAAGAGCCTCAGGAATTGTCTGGCGGAGACCAGAGAATTGCTGCGCAATTGTCTGGCCAAATCCATCAGTCTGTGGGCCCTGTCCACAGGCAAAAAAGCCTTTGCCTGAAGGGTGTCCAGTCTTGCTCCTATGAACTCCAGGCTCTGTGAGGGGCGCAAAGTGGACTTTGCGAAGCTTATGACAAACCCCAGATGCTGGAGAAGAGAGATTGGTCTCCTGTGGAGACTGACCCCTGATGAGTCAGTCGTCCAGGTATGGAAAGACAAAGATCCTTTGAACCCTGAGGTAGGCCGCCACCACTGCCAGGCACTTGGTGAAAACCCTGGGGGCGGAGTTTAGGCCAAAAGGGAGTACCTTGTACTGAAAATGGTTTCCTCCCACTACAGATCTGAGATATTGTCTGTGGTCTGGATGAATAAGGATGTGAGTATAAGCATCCTTTAGGTCTAAGGAGCATAGCCAATCTCCCTGCTGGAGGTAGGGCAGCAGTATTCCAAGGGTAAGCATCTTGAACTTTTCCCTCTGCAGGAACTTGTTTAGATTTCGCAAGTTTAGGATGGGCCGGAGGCCTCCTGTCCTTTTTGGTACAAGGAAGTACCTGGAATAGAAGCCTTGACCTCTCAGGTGTTGGGGCACCGGTTCCACCGCCTGTTCCTTTAGAAGACTTGCTAACTCCTGCAGGAGTAGGTTCCTGTGCAGAGGGAGTCTTGGAGGCTCCCCTGGAAAATAGGAGGGGGGTACCTGGTGGAAGTGGAGCAGATAGCCCTTCTGGACTATGCTTAGCATCCAGGTATCCCTTGTGACGGCCGACCACCTGTGGGCGTACAGGGTCAACCGGTCTCCTGTGCTGAGAGGGGCCAGCTGAGGAGGAGAGGCTATGCTACTGGAGTCAAAACCCTGCTCCCTGCTGTACAGGAGCCGGAGCTGGTGGCTTGGGGGTTTTCTGCCTACGGGGCCCATGTCCCTGCCCCTTGGCCTGCTGACCCTGTTGGGGAGCTGTGGATGCCTCGTATTGAGGGTATGTTTTGTAGGCAGATGACTTCCTCGGGTAAAAGGACTTTATTCCTGAGCCCTTCTTCTTTGGAGAAGGGGCAGAGGTCTTCCTGGACAGCCTTGTCCTGGTAAGAGTCTCGGACTCGAGTTCTGCAGCTTTTTCAGCCATGGGCTTGCCAAAGAGGTTTTCACCTTGGCAGGGGACATCGACCAACTTGTCCTGCACCCATGGCTCGAGGACTGTAGCCAGGCCTGACGGCGTGCACCAATGCCGGCCGCGGCTACTCGGGCCAAAGCCTCAAAGCCATCATAAGCTGCTCGAGACATAAACTTCAAGCATTCTCGGATCCCAGTTGATAAGGCTGTGAACCTCTGCAAAGGTTCCTCGGAGAGACCAGCAGAGAACCCGGCAGTATTCTTTGCCAGGTCTCGAAGGTACATGCCCATGTACAGCTGGTAGGTCTGGAAACGGCAAGCAAGCATAGAGCCCTGGAAGCACTTTCTACCGAGGGCATCCAGGTTCTGGGCCTCCCGACTGGGAGGCACCGAGAAGTGCATCTTCTGACTCTTCAGCCGATGCATGGCCGATTCCACAACCATGGAATGGTGCGGTAGCTGTGTCTTCTGGAACCCGTGGCTCTTGCGGACTCGATAGATGGAATCGACCCGCTTGCTCAGAACCGGCGCTGAGGCCGGTGCCTCCCACATGCGGAAGAGCAACCGTTCCAGCATCGGAGGAACCGGTACAGTAAAGGCCTCCTTGGGAGGAGAGTCATACTGCAGGGCCTCAAGCTCCTTGGCTCGAGGCTCCTCCTCGGGGGTCTGCGGGGAAGGCCAATGGGGCCAATGTCCCTGCCCCTTGGCCTGCTGACCCTGATGGGGAACTGTAGAGGCCTGAAATTGAGGGTAGGATTTGTAGGCAGTAGCCTTCCTCGGGTAAAAGGGCTTTTTTCCCGAGCCCTTCTTCTTCTGAGAAGGGGCAGAGGTTTTCCTGGACAGCCTTGTCCTGGTGAGAGTCTCAGACTCGGGTTCTTCAGCCTTTTCAGCCATGGGTTTGCCAAAAAGGTTCTCACCTCGGCAAGGGACATCGACCAACTTGTCCTGTACCCATGGCTCGATGTCCGATGACTGTAGCCAGGCCTGACGGCGTGCACCGATGCCGGCCGCGGCTACTCAGGCCGAAGCCTCGAAGCCATCATAGGCTGCTCGAGATATAAACTTCAAGCACTCTCGAATCCCAGATGACAAAGCCTTAAACCTCTGCAAAGTTTCCTCGGAGAGGCCAGCTGAGAACACGGCAATCTCCTTTGCCGGGTCCCGGAGGTACATGCCCATGTACAGCTGGTAAGTCTGGACACGGCAAGCCAGCATAGAGCCCTGGAAGCACTTTCTACCGAGGGCATCCAGGTTCCGGGCCTCCCGGCCGGGGGGCACCAAGGAGTGCATCTTCTGACTCTTCAGACGATGCATGGCCGATTCCATAACCATGGAGTGGTGCGGTAGCTGTGCCTTCTGGAACCCAGGGCTCTTACGGACTCGATAAATGGGGAATCAACCTATTTGCTGAGAACCGGCGCTGAGGCCGGTGCCTCCCACATGCGGAAGAGCAGCCGTTCCAGCATCGGAGGAACCGGTACAGTAAAGGCCTCCTTAGGCGGAGAGTCATACTGGAGGGCCTCAAGCTCCTCGGCTCAAGGCTCCTCCTCTGGATCCACAGGGAAGGCCAAGGCCTTGGCCATGTCCCTCACGAAGTCCAAGAACCGGGTATCCTCCGGTGGGAACCGTCTCCGAGGCTCGGACTCCGGTGAGTCCGATGGGATGCACTGGGTCCGGAAAGTGTCTGGGGACTCCTCGTCCTCCGTCTCCCACTCTGACCCCTCCGAGGAGGAATCGAGCGGCTCCGACCGGGCGGGCTTCAATGCCATCCGCCCCGACGCCGAGGGCACCGGCGTTGACGACCTCGGCCCCGGGCGGGAGGCCGAGGGGGACCTTGGCCGAGGATCGACTCGAGACCACATCGACTCGAGGATAGGCTTGGCCTCCGGGGTCGACTTGGACATCGAGGTCCCGGTGGTCGGGGCAGATGCACTGGTGAAACCGGCGATCAGTACCCGCTGCTGCTCCATGAAGGCAGCCAAGCTGCTCTCCAAGGCCGTCAACCTGAGACTCAGCTCAGGAGACTCAGCAACCCCCGACTTGGGACCCGACGTCGGCTCCCCTGGAGGGGAGTCTACGAGGACAACAATGTTCCATGTAAAACAAACTTGATTTGTTAATTATTGTTAACTGTAAACCGCAACTGAACTCTTGGAAGATGCGGTATATAAATGTGAATAAATAAATAAATAAATAAATAAAACAGCACTCACGTGACTCGGGGACTCCGGCTCCACTCTAGTCAACTTGGCAGGCCTCTCCGACTCCGAGGACCCAGGACGGCGGTCGGGGCTATGCGACCTGGCCCTCGAGGGGCCAAGAGCGTCCACCGATGCCGCCCTCGCGGGTTTCTTATTCCTTCTGTGTTCCCGAGAAGGAGACCCCCTTTCAGAGGAGCCTCGATGGTGCTCGGGATCGGACTCCCGAGATGTCGAGGCCTCTGACGAGGTCCAAGCCCGGCCGGACGCTGAGTCAGAAAACAATCTTTCATGCTGATGCTGACGGCCTTGAGCGCCTTAGAGGACATTTTACCGCACGGGACACAGACCACCGGGTCATGGTCGGGCCCGAGGCACCGGAGGCAGCAGTCATGTGTGTCGGTGAGAGACATTAGCTTCTTGCACCGATCACACTTCTTGAACCCGCTGGCAGCCATTGGGGGAAAAAGGACCCCTGCAAGGTCAAAAGACCGGGCTGCCAGTGAATAAAAAGCGGGAACGCTAGTCACGAAGGACAAAAACCGTAAAACTAGCTCCGGACTCGATACCGGTGTACCGGGCCCAGGCAGGAAGGGGAACCAGTGTCGAACCGGGCAAAAACCATGAATCAAACGCAAGAAAAATAAACTTTTTACCAGGTGACGACGACACACGTCCGTCGGGCTCCGCGGAAAAAAGAAGACTGAGCAAGATGGCACCCTTGGGCGAGAAGGGGACCGCGCATGCGCGCTGCATTCCCAAAGGCTTTCTTTGAAAGCTGGGGAAATGCTCTGCACGAGGGCTCCATCGGTGCCGACGTCACCCATATGTGAGGACTGACTTCCTGCTTGGTCCTGGAGAATAACGGAATGGCCGGGTAAGCATATAACAGACCCGTTCCCCAGTGGTGGAGGAAAGCATCCGGGGCTTGATGTTGTGGAGACCGCACACTGGAGCAGAGTGGCAAAGAGGTTCATCTGTGGGATTCCCCAGAGCTGGAAGATGAGAGCGAATGCTCTCTGGTGAAGAGTCCACTCGTGAGGTTGGAGGACCTGAGACTGTCTGCGAGAATATTTTGTTCTCCCAGCAGCAAAACGGCTTGGAGAAGCATTCCATGAGCCAGGGCAAAGGTCCACAGGTGGATCACTTCCTCACAGATGAAGAGGGAGCCCGTGCCTCCCTGTTTGTTGATGTAAAACATGGTAACTTGGTTATCTGTCTGAAACAGGATTGATTGATGTAATAACTGCTGGTGAAACACCTGAAGACCATTGCTTATCGCCCTTTCCAGGAAGTTTTTTGAAAGGAGTCTCCTTATTGAGACCAGTGGCCCTGTGTGCCCAGGCCATCTAGATGAGCTCCCCAGCTGTGTTTGGACACATCGGTAGTGAGGGTCCGTTGAAGTGGAGGCTTCTGAAAAGGTAACTCTATGAAAAAGATTTTGAGGAGAGAGCAACCACTGAAGAGAGCCCGCCAGTAGTAAGGTGACCACCACTCTGTCTTGTAGACAGTCCATCGCCTGTTTCCATTGGGAGGAGACGGTCCATTGCACTTGGCACATGTGGAGAGGAGCATAGTGGACGACATGAACCGTGGAGGCCATGTGACCGAGGAGATGAAGCATGGTGTGACGGCTGTATTGAATGATGCCTGCCAACTCTGTGAGGCATTTGAGACAGTCCTTGAGCAGGAAATCTCAAGCCTGAGTAGTATCGAGAAGGGCACCTATGAATTCCAGTATCTGAGTGGGAGAAAGGTGCGACTTTGGAAAGTTTATGACAAAACCAAGATGTTCGGGCACCATGATGGTGCAATGAATGGATGAGCCAGTCATCTAAGTAAGGGAAGACGAAGATACCTAGGATGTGGAGGAAGGCCGTGACTACCGCTAGACATTTCATGAACAACCTTGGGGTTGATGCCAGTCCGAAGGGCAGGACTTAGTATTGGTAATGTCAACCATCGAACATAAAGTAATGCCTGTGAGATGGGTGGATGAGGATGTGCATGTACACATCCTTCAGATCTAGAGAACAGAGCCAATCATTCCTCTGAAGGTAGGGCAATAGGGTTCCTAGAGAAACCATCTTGAACTTCTCTCGTACTAGGAACTTGTTTAGGTTTCAGAGATCTAGATTGGGATGGAACCTCCCTGACTTTTTGGGAATAAGGAAGTACCAGGAGTAAAACCCTAATCTTTCTTGTGTGCAGGGAACAAGTTCTACGGCACCCTCTTTTAGAAGGGTGGTGACTTCCTGTAGCAACAGATCCCGATGGAGAGGGTCTAGAGCAGGGGTCTCAAACTCAAATTGCTTTGAGGGCCAAATGAGGACTTGTAAAATAACCCGGGGGCCGCATGAGACGTGGGACCTCATTTGCATAAGGGACCTCATTTGCATAAATATTTGCATAATGTTACCATACCCTAACTTTTAGTAAACATGCCTCTTAATGAGTGCATGAATAAAGAAAGACTAAAAGATTTCTACATTACTATAATCCAGTGCCAACCGCCAGGCACATTAGCAAACCCGCCATATCCTAACAGCACTACCAGGACTCACAAAGCACCAGACCCTACCTATCAAAAGGCAACACTGCAAATATTAAGTCAATACATTTCAGAGAACAACAATACATGACCTACTGGGGACAGAGAACAAGTAGCAATGTCAAATAGGAATTACATAAACAGAATACCTCAGCTCAGTTACACATGCAGAATACACCATCACCAAACAAGGAATCAAAATTTAGAAACAAGACAATTAAACTGGGACCCCCAAAAGCCAAACTTGGAATGTACAACAACACTGTAGAAATAAAACTATAAATTAATTTCCTCTTGTACTAAACAAAGCGCAGACGTTATTGATGCACATTTCCCAGAACTGACATATTCCAGTTAATAAATTCAAAATAAAGATATTTTTCTACCTTTTGTGCATTTTTTTTCAGTTCCAGCCACTTTCTTCTGGTTTCTTCGTGCCTTCTGCTAACTCTCCATCGTCTGCTGTCCATTTGTCCTTTCTTCTCTCTTCTAGCTTTTTCCATTCTCCCTCTACATCTGCTTTAACATATTAATCTTTCTCCTTTTGCTCTTTCCTCATTCCTATTTTCATCCACTCAAATTTTACCCCTCCATCCTCAATCCCCACTTACCTGGCCAATTGTAGATTTGTCTTCCCTCCCACACACAATATTTTCCCCTCTCCATTTCACTCTCCCAGCTCCATCCCATTCTAATCCTCCCCCAACATCAGCTCCCTTCTAGTTCCAGTCCCACACAGCACCCTCCCTTCTAGTCACTGCATCAGCCCATTTTCAGTCCTAGCCTCCCATCAGCCCATTTCCAATCGTAGCTCCCCCCCTTAAGCCCTTTTCCTGTGCTTGCTCCCTCCCTCACAGCCCATTTCCATTCCAAGCCCCCCTCCCCATCAGCCATTTGCAGTTCAAGCCCCCCTTCCACTCAGCCCATTTCCAGTCCTAGCAGACCCCCCAGCCCATTATCAGCCCTAGCCCCCCCATAGCCCATTACCAGTCCTAACCCCCCCCATCACCCCATTTTCAGTGTTACCCCCATCACCCCATTTTCAGTTACCCCCCTCATAGGCCATTACCAGTCCTAGCCCCCCCCCCATAGCCCATTACCAGTCCTAACCCCCCATAGCCCACTTCCAGTCTTACCCCTCATAGCCCATTACCAGTCCTAACCCCCCCCCATCACCCATTTTCAGTATTATCCCATCACCCCATTTTCAGTTACCCCCCTCATAGGCCATTACCAGTCCTAGCCCCCCCCCCATAGCCCATTACCAGTCCTAACCCCCCTCCCACCATCAGCCAAATTAAATTTTAAAAAATGTATATTTGCTGCTGCAGTATTAAGCGTCCCACGGGCTCTTAAAGGGGTGAGAAGGGGGGCAAGGTGGCGGTGTGTGAAGGCTGTCTGAGCAGAATGCTGTGAGCTGTGCCGAGAGAGTAATCCACCTTTCTGTTTCCATGCCAAAACGGAAGGGCAAGCAACTGGTCTGCCCTGAGGGTTGGCCACAGGAGATAGTGGTCAGCTTACCCTCGACAAGCTTGGTGTTCGGCCTGTGAAAGAGCTGGTGGCTTCCTTGGACTGCTCCGGTGGAGTTTTGCTGGAGCAGAGCACAGATGGGCTGCTTTGAGCCCTGAAGAACGGGCCCTTCCCCAGCAACCTGGAAGCGCTCCTGGGGGCGCAAGATCTTCGGCCCACAAGCGGAGCTGCTTTGCTGGAGATTTTGCCGGGCTTCCCCCTCACACAATCTTACCCCGAATGTGCAGGCTTGCTATGAGGAGAGGGAGATAAGCCTGAGGGGCAATGAGGGGGAGACTGGGAGAGTGTTCCAGTGGGAAGGACTGAAGGATTATCCTTGGAGTGCTGTGGAGCTTGATCAAGGCCCTGGATGGATCCCTTAATTCTAACTAAAAAAAAAAAAAAATCCAAACTTGCCGTCGCCGCATTAAGCGTCCCGCGGGCTCCTCTGCCTGGCAGAGTCCTCTCCTCCCTGCAGCATCAGCTCCAAAAGCGGCGGCTTTCAGAGCCGCAAAGAGAGAGAGTTTCTCTCGCGCGGGCCGCGTGTTTGAGACCCCTGGTCTAGAGGATACTTCCCTGGAAAGAAGGGATGAGGTAACTGGGCGAAATGAAGGAAGTAGCCCTTGAGGATGACCTGTAGAGCCCAGGGTTCTTATGTTATAAGGGACTACCTGTGGGCAAAATGGACCAGGCTGCCCACAATGTGAGAAGGCTGGGGGTCCTTCAGGGGAAGAGTGGCAATGTTCTTTAGGAAGCCCTCAAAAGCTAGCCCCAGGTTGGGGCTGCGGAGCTGCTAGTGGCTTAGAAGGTTTAGGTCTCTTGGGTTGGCGAGAAGCCTGAGGCTTTTGTTGACCTTGGAGAGCATGGTGAGGGTTTTTTTTACAGAGGCCTTCTTCCTGGAAGGATCTGCTGTTTTACGGGAGAGACGCTTCATGGTAAGGCCATCTGTCTCAATTTCACCAGCTTTCTCCCTCCAGACCTTACTAAAGATGTTTTCATCTCTACAAGCAATACCTGCTAGCTTGTCTTGGACTCACTGTTCCAGGTCTGAAGACTGCAACCAAGCCAGCCTTCTGGCTCCAATGCCCACCGCTGCAGCTCTGATGGTAGACTCAAAAGAGTCAAAAGCTGCTTTAGTGATGAATTTAGAGTAGTTTTGACCATGCTTAACTAAGGCCCTGTAGGCCTTTTGTTTCTCTGAAGAGATGACAGCAGAGAACTCATCAAGATCCTTGACAATGTCTCTGTGAAACATGCCCATATAAAGCATATAGGAATTAATGCGGGAAGACAACATCAATGCCTGGAAGTATCGGTGGCCAAAGGAATGAGGGTATGTGATTCCCTCCCAGGAGGAACTAACGAGTGGTTCTTAGTACTCTTGAGTCAGCGCATAAATGACTCGACCACCATGGAATGGTGAGGAGGTTTCTGGAAGCCTGGGGAATTGAGAACCCTGTACATGGTGTTCAGTCTCTTACTGACTGAGGGAATCAAGAGAGGGGTCTCCCACATTTGAAATATGAAGTCCTGTAAAATAGGATGGACCAGAAGAGTGGCAGTGTCCTTAGGCATCGAGAGATACTGGAGTTTCTCCAGTTCCTTGGCTCTTGATTTCTTCTTGGTGCCCATGGAAACTGAGAGAGCCCTGGTCATGTCATGGATAAAGTCCTGGAAGTATATATTCTCCGGTGGAGACCAATGACACTCATGAGGCGGTGACGAGTCTGAGAGCACATAACAGTGCCCTTGTGAAACCAGGGACATGGCCTCCAATTCCCAGGAATCAGAATCGGAAAGGAAATCAAAATAGTGACGGTCACCATCACGCTTCTGTTGGTGATCCGATGTCGAAGGACGATCTCAATGCCGATATCGGAAAACATTGGAACCATAGACACTCAATGCCTGTTCCTCCTGCAGCTGATGGGATTCGGCCAGTTCCAGGCTCGGCATAGACACCAAGGGTCTTGAAGACAATGGTTCCAGGTCCGGCATCGAGACCTGGATCACTGAGGGCTTTGAAATGCCCAATTCCAGGTCCGGTATTGAGACCCTCGAGGCCACCGGAACGGATACCATCAGGAGCGCAGCCAAATTCTTCTCGATGGTCAGCATGCACTACTCGAGAGAGATGGAGGAGGTCTGGGTGGACTCCGGTGCAGGACTCTGGAACACCGTACCAGACAATGGAACTAGAGGCTCTCCCAAGGTCGAAGCCTGGGGAGCACTCCGGAGCCCCTCTTGTGCTTTGGAGGTGGATTCCTCCCACCAGGGCTGCTTAGTTAGCTGCTCAGGATCAGAATCCCGCTGAGGGGAGCTCCAGTGTCGATGTCCGAGGGAACGATCCCAGGAATCGGCATCGGTCCTTCGAATTCAAAGGCTGAGATGCTGATGCGGCTTCTGTGGCTGGCTGTTTCTTACCATGTCCTTTCGATTCCAAAGGAGCGCGGGAACTGTGCAAAGAACAGGAGCCCCAAGAAGGCGTTGATGTCAAAGAAGAGTATGCTGAGGCTGCTGAGTCAGATCCAAAAAGACTCTCGCATTGCTTTTACTGTTTTTTTTAACCCTTTCCTTGTCATTTGCTGACACAAAGTACAAGAGTCCGGGTTATGGTCGGGATATTGCGGTTACATTTAGTACACTTTTTGAAACCACTGGCTGGCTGCTCCATGTAAGGAAACAGCCTCTGCCAGGCAAGAAAACTCAATGGAGGCCTGGACTGATGAAAAAGCACATACTTACCTGTAACAGGTGATCTCTGGGAACAGCAGGAATAAGTCTTCACATATGGGTACGTCGGTACCGACGGAGTCTGCGCGGGAACGCTTCCCAGCGTCCAATCAGAAAGCCTTTGGAAGCATCCCACCACACTTGCGTGCTGCCTTCCCGCCTTCCCAACTGTCTCTCCTCAGTTAAGTTTGAAAGCTGAGACAAAGAGAGAGAGAGAGAGAGCAAGGAAGGGAAAGATAGAGATAGAGAAAATGCAACTCCTAGGGGAGGTGGGTGGGTTGTGAAGACTTATTCCTGCTGTTCCCAGAGATCACCTGTTACAGGTAAGTAACTGTGCTATCTCCAGGAACAAGCAGGAATGAGTCTTCACATATGGGGACTCCCAAGCTCAGATGCCCAGAGGGAGTCCTAGCATGTCGCAAGTCTAGAACGAGCCATGCTATTATTTAAGACCTCAGGCATTCTAGGGATGGAGGGTAGGAGTTGAAAACAGAAGAGGAGCTGTGGAACAGCTGCTAGAACAGGGTTTCTGAAGAGAAAGATCCTGTATAGAGGGTATTTTGTAATATGGGCCTCCCTTGTTGATCTTGCACAAGTTCACTGGATCTGTTAGAAGAGCCAGTGAATGTGCTAAGGGGCAACCTCACTGGGAAGTAGAGGTAGTAAAACTAGAGAAAACCAGTGGAGGTCAGAACCCTTCAGGGTGAGAAATAGCCCCAGGGGAAAGACTGGGGTAGTATAAGAGGTAGAGCTTCAGCGGAGACGCAGAAGGTAGCATGAAAGAAAGCTTAAGCTGATCAGGTCCAAAAACAGTACAAATTTAGGACCAACAGGAAAAGTGAGTCTGACCTAACTGGACTGGGAATGGAATCAGTCCATGTAGGGAGGAAAGGGTATGGAGACCCTTGTATCTGATAAGAAAGTAAGGAGAGACTCAGGAGCGCTAAGCTTTAGATTGACTGAAGCTCCACAATGTCTTTCCTAAATGGGGTCAATTAGGAAAGAAGAAAGGTACATGGAGAGCTTCAGGGTACCTAACCTACATGGTAAGTGTTAACTACCACAGGAAGTGGTTATAAGTGTAGACCCCTAAGTATGCTGGCATAGCATTGATAGGGGTAGTGCCCATCTGTCAGGATCATATAGGAATGTAAGGACATTTGAACCTGACAGAACAGATAGATAAGTATATGGATACATACCTATCTAAAAATATATCTCAGTAGATGTATAAATATATGTATGTATATATACATATATATATTGAATATATACACATATAGGGTATATATGCATATATCTACAGGAGATATGTATGGGCAGAAAACACACAGATAGATATAGATGAAGATATATATATACACACACACACACACACACACACATATATATATATATATATATATATATATGAATATGTAGACCTATAGACACATATCTCCAGGTATGTGGAAGGAGAGAGGTCTATAGAAGCTGATCCCCCCTAGGAGGAAGATTCATCTAACAGCAAGAAGGTAAAATAGTAATTACACTAACCTGGTAATTGTAGTTCCTTTAGTGACGACAGCTTAGTCCTCTACGTCTGGGTTGTGAACCTCCTCCTGCAGCATGAAGACTGGATATAACAAACTTGTGACATCACGGGATATAGCATACTGGAACCTCCCAGCATCCCCAGTGAACTACTGACAAAGCAGACTCAAAAGAGCAACAAATAAGTAGCTTAAAATAACTCAAAATGCCATAACGCTATGCTAACCAAACAAGGTAGATTCAATAAACCAGAAACCATAAGCAGGCGGCCCAGCCAATGCTTGAACAAGCTAAAGGACTTGCGACCGCATCCGCACCCCAGCCCCTCTGCCACACCAAAGATGGAAGCCAGAGAGCAGGGTACAGCCAGGAATAACGTAACCACTTACCTGACAGTTTCACTGACATACATTGAACGCGCTCCGAGCACTGGTACTCTCCAGGGAGGGAAGGAGGACTAAGCTGTCGTCACTAAAGGAACTACAATTACCAGGTTAGTGTAATTACTATTTCCTTAGCGTTCCTCCAGCTTAGTCCTCTACGTCTGGGATGTACCAGAGCAGTACTAACGGGTGGGACCATGCCATCCGGAGTGCAAGACTGCCGCCCCGAAACAGGCATCATTTGCCGCCAACACATCCAGGCAGTAGTGTTTACTGAAAGTATGGAGAGAAGACCACGTAGCCGCTCGACAAATATCCACCGGCGGAACCAAGCCATGCTCCGTCCAGGAAGCCGCCTGCGCTCTAGTGGAATGAGCCCTCAAACCCACTGGCGCTGACCGCCCGCGCAAAACATAGGCGGACACGATGGCTTCTTTAATCCATCTTGCGATAGTCGCCTTCGCCGCCGCTTCACCCTTCCGCGGACCTCCGAAGACCACGAAAAGTCTATCCGACTTGCGAAAAGGTTCGGAAACTTCCAAATAGCGTTGTAAAACTCTTGACGTCGAGGCAGCGCAACCCCCGATCGGAAACGTCGGTTCCACCAGCCCCGAGAACCGGCAAAGAAACCACTTGATTCAAATGAAACGGGGAGGAGACCTTCGGCAAAAAGGAGGGAACCGTGCGAAGAACCACCTTCTCTTTAGAAAAACACAAAAACGGCTCCCTACAGGAAAGCGCCTGCAACTCCGAAATACGCCGCGCCGAACAGATGGCCACAAAAAAGACCGTCTTCAAAGTGACATCCTTAACTGACGCCTGACTCAAGGGCTCAAAGGGCTCCCTGACAAGAGCCCCCAAGACCAGATTAAGATCCCAGGACGGGACCGACATCCGACGAGGCGGTCGCAATCTGGCCACCGCCTTAAGAAAACGTACCACATCGACATGCGTTCCAAGAGATGCCCCTTGAACCTTACCTCTATAACAGGCTAGTGCCGCTAGCTGAACCCTTAGAGAGCTGGCCTCTAAGCCTTTATCGAAACCATCTTGCAAAAATTCCAACAGCACCGGAACAGAGGCCGTAGCCGCCTGACACTGATGACGTGAACACCAATCTTCAAAAATCCACCAAACACGCACATACGCCAACGAAGTTGAGCGCTTCCGTGCCTGAAGAAGAGTGGAAATCACCTCTCTGGAATACCCTTTCTTTCTCAGACGCAGCCTTTCAATGGCCAAGCCGTAAGCGAGAATCGATCCACCTGAGGCATCCAAAGAGGACCTTGGAGTAACAGCGTCTCAGACACCGGTAACTTCCAGGGAACTCCGTCCAGCAACCGCAAGAGATCGGCGTACCAAGGGCGCCTTGGCCAGTCCGGTGCCACCAACAGCACCCGACCCCGATGCGCCTCGATCCGCTGAATCACCCGACCGATGAGCGCCCAAGGCGGGAAGACATACAGCAGCCCCGCCGTCAGCCACAGTTGCATCAACGCGTCGATGCCCTCCGACATCCTCTCTCACCGTCTGCTGAAGAACCGTGACACCTTTGCAGACTGAAAGGTCACCATCAGATCCATGATAGGCGGGCCCCATCTCTAAACCAGCTGCTGGAACACATCCGGATGCAGCTCCCATTCCCCCGCATCCACCTGGACTCTGCTGAGGAAATCGGCCTGCACGTTGTCCTTTCCTGCTATGTGCGCTGCCGAGATGGCCGTCAATCGAGACTCCGCCCAGGAGAACAGATTGTCCGCTTCCTCTTCCATAGCAACGCTTCCTGTACCCCCTTGCCGGTTGATATAGGCTACCGTCGCCGCGTTGTCGGACAACACCTGGACTGCCCGGCCCGACACCTGGGGCTTGAAGCGGTGGAGGGCTAACCAGACCGCGCGAAGTTCCAGGCGATTGATCGACCACCTGCTCTCCTCCGGAGACCAAAGGCCCTGCGCGAAGAGCTCCCCGCAATGGGCCCCCCAGCCCGCCAAACTGGCATCCGTCATCAAAGGTAGCCACTGCGGCGGCTCCAAGGGCATGCCCAAGGACAGGGACTGGGGCTTCAGCCACCAACGAAGGGCTTGCTTGACCCTGGCCGGGCAAGGGAGATGCGTGCTCAACGAATCCGTCTGATGCGACCAGCGGCGCAGCAAGGACCTTTGTAAGGGTCGCATATGGAAGCGGGCCCACGGTACCACCTCCAGGGTCGCCGCCGCCATGGTGCCCAGCAACCGAAGGTAACTCCAAGCCGAAGGCGCTGGAACCAACAGGAACTGCCGCAGGAGACTCTGCAGTGCCGCTATCCTGCGATCCGGCAGAAAGACCGCTCCTCTTTGCATATCGAAACGTACCCCGAGGTATTTGAGGCTCTGCGTCGGCATCAGATGGCTTTTGAGCGGGTTGATCACCCACCCAAGGCTCTGAAGGAAGGACACCACTTTGGCCGTGGCCGCCGTGCTCCCGGCTTCGGACTTCGCCCGGATCAACCAATCGTCGAGATAAGGGTGAACCAGAACCCCTTCCTTTTGAAGAGCTGCCGCGACCACCACCATGATCTTGGTAAAGGTCCGTGGAGCCGTCGCTAGCCCGAAACTGATAATGCCCCCAGGGCAGCGCGAAGCGCAAATAGCGTTGATGGGAGGCTCTGATGGGGACATGAAGATAGGCTTCCATGAGATCTAGGGACGAGAGAAATTCCCCCTGCTTCACCACCACGATGACCGACCGGAGGGTTTCCATCCAGAAATGCGGGACGCGGAGAGAGCGGTTTACCCCCTTGAGGTCGAGAATAGGCCGCAGGGCACCGTCTTTCTTTGGCACCATGAAATAAATGGAGTACCGACCCGTGCCATAATCGTCCAACGGTACTGGAACTACGGCTCCTAGCCGCAAAAGCCTGCCGAGCGTCTGTTGAATGGCCTGGGTCTTGACTAGGCCTCTGCAAGGAGACAGTACAAAGGAGTCGCGAATCGGTCGGGCCAAGTCCAGAGCATAACTGTCGTGAATGATCTCCAACACCCACTGATCTGTCGTAATTTGGGCCCAGACAGAGAGAAACTCCCGAAGGCGCCCCCCTACAGAAAGAACCTCCGCCTGAACCCGCCTCCCTTCATTGTGGTTTTCGGGCGGATCCAGCGGACGATGCAGCGAAACCTCTGGTTGCTCCACGAAAGCCACGAAACCCTTGCGCTCGCGAGGCAAAACGTCCCCTCTGGAAACCACCCAAACGAGAAGACCGAAATCTCCTGAAATCTTTAAACTGACCTCGGGAGGCCGGGGAGAATTTCGCTGGCTTAGTTAGGCCTGTCCTCAGGCAGCCTCCCGTCTTTGGATTCCCCTAAATCCTTCACTAGCTTATCAAGGTCCTCTCCGAACAATAACTTCCCCTTAAACGGAAGTTTACTCAACCGAGACTTGGACGCTCCATCTGCCGCCCACTGTCTAAGCCAGAGAGACCGGCGAGCAGCCACCAGAGAAGCCATGCTATTTGCCAACGCGCGGACTAGATCATAATGCACATCTGCCAAATACGCGGAGCCCGACTCCAGCCGCTCTAGCTCCCTCACACTGTCCGGATCCAAGGCAGCCGATTGCCGCAAGTGCTGCGCCCAGCGGAGACAGGCCCGTGCCACCCAAGCACCACAAATGGAAGCCTGCAAGGATGCCGCATCCGCCTCAAAGGATTGTTTCAACAAGCCATCTACCTTACGATCCTGAACATCCTTCAAGGCCGCACTACCCTCCACCGGAATAGTGGTCTTTTTAGTAACCGCAGAAACCGCAGCATCAACCCAGGGAGAGCAGAACTTTTCCTTGTCTTTATCCACCAAGGGATACAGCTTATTCATAGTCCGAATCCCCCAGAGCGCCTTTCTGGGCAGATCACACTCATCCTGGATCATCTTATCCACCACCTTGTGGACCGGAAACACTACCTGCGTCTGACGCACCGCTTGAATGATAGGGTCCTCACCATCATCCTCCACAACCGGCGGAGCATTGGCGAGCTTCAGCGTCTGGAGAGACTCCGAGATTAATGCTATGAGCTCCTCTCTCCGGAACACCCGAATAATCTTGGACTGATCCTCGGGCTCCGGAATTTCGCCTTCTTCCAACTCATCTATATCAGCATCCACATCTAGATCTATGTCCTCCATCTCCTGCCATCCGAGCTCCGAGGAGGGCTGGTCCAAGGGCCGAGACCACCTTGCCGGCCGCAGAGAACGAGCCCCACCATCCGCACCAGCTACCTGCAAGGCCGCCGAGGGAAGCAGAGAGGCCTCTGGCACCGTCCCCTGATGCCTTAAACAAAATGCTTCGTGCATCAACAGAATAAAGTCCGGAGAAAAATCCAGGTGCTGAGCATCAGCTCCCGCTGCCGGAGATGGAGCAGGACCCCCAGCCGTAGCCTCTGGTGCCACCGCCAAGGGAGGAGACCCCCCCTGCTCACCCTCCCCCGCAGCGGAAACCCCTTGCAAAAGCGGGGAAGCAGCGTTGTCCATCTGCTGCTCTACACTGACAGATACTGTGGCACAGCCTCGACAAATGCCCATATCTGCAACCGTGCCTCTGTGTGTTCCACACACCACGCACTGAGGGCGCAGCGACATGTGCTGACGGAGGAATACACCGCCCTGTGATTGCGCGCTTGTTGGACTGCGCCCTCTGATCTGTTCCTTCGGGTCCTTTTTTTTTTTTTTACTTCTATTTAGGGAGCCCCAACTAATGACAAAAACACCTCAGCTCTCGAATAGGAAAGCGCTGCGCTGCAAAGTGCTAAGCTAACAAGAGCACTCTGCCCCGAGGAACATGCAGGGCAAACCCAGGAACCCGATAAAGAACTAAACGCAAAAGAAAAGCAAAATAAAAGCAAATTAAACAAATTAAGAAAAATCCCCCGATAGGGAACAAGCAGCACCCAAAAATGGGCAACCCCAGAAGAGGGAATCCCGCACTCCGCCGGCAAAGGCAGCACGAGGGAAAAAAACCGCTGCTCTAAAATGGCCGCGGTCTCACAGGAGAGGCAGATTTGGCGCCCTTTTGCTATCGCCACACCAGTCTGCCGTCCTGCCGGGCCCCGAGGAACGCGAATGATCCACTTACCGGACTAACCCTGGGCTCAGCCAGCAACGACGTTACCCCGACCAAGGGGCAACGTTCGCCGCGATCGTTCAGCTCTGTGCTTGCACGGCCGCCTCCAAACACGGAATCAGTGCATCGGGGCCGCTATCAGACGGCAAGACACAGGAACCGGCAACGTGCCGCAGGGGTCCTCTCCCATGCTGTCCGGGGAGAGAATACCCCAAAGGTCAGGAGGTTTTGGTGTGACAGGGGAACCGACCAGCACCCCCCCTCCTAAAATGAAACGGCTTTATTTATTTATTTATTTATTTATATTGATATGTTTGATAGATAGATACCCAAAAGAAAGAATGGTATAGTAACTCCAAACAAAAAATGCTAAACCTAAGCCTAAACTACTGCTTATCCGTTCCTCTAGTGAGCCCAGCACCTAGGCTCAGAAGTCCTCCTGCTGCATGAAGACTGGACACACTGGGGATGCTGGGAGGTTCCAGTATGCTATATCCCGTGATGTCACAAGTTTGTTATATCCAGTCTTCATGCTGCAGGAGGAGGTTCACAACCCAGACGTAGAGGACTAAGCTGGAGGAACGCTAAGGAATACCTGCTTGAATAGATATACAGAGAATTCTCTTTTTCCTGGTTATGATTGGCAGAGTCAGAGGAGAGGTCTCCCTGACAAGAAGAAGTCTGGATTCTTTTTAGAATGTGAGCCTTTGAATAACCAGGAAGGCCTTCGTGAAAAAGGCAGAGAATAATTTCAGTCTGTAGGCAGGAAGGCCAGATTTCTCCAGAATTGCCATATGGAGAATGGAGAGAGGACGCCACTGGAGGAAGATACCCTAGTGACTTGCCTATGAGGGCAAGAAGGGTATTAGGCGTTCCCTAACTGCCAGTGAAGAAAATTATCTCTGACGAGAAGACCAAAGGGATATGGCCAGGGAATTGGCCCTTCTTTAGGTTTTCACGTAATGAAAGGCCCGAGACTGATGTCTCAAAAGAGATTTAAGATGAGATGGTAAGGGTAGGAAATACCTAACAGTCATGGAAACATGACTGGGGGAGCCCTGTTAACCATCTGGGGTTATCTGTTAGGCAATATACTAATGCTCTCTAGCAAGGGCCCATAGTGCAAAGCTACGCTGTAGAGTTGCAGAGAGCATGCTGCAGGTTGGTTAGAAGAAAAAATGGCTCTGGGAAGCCAGCAGGCAACCAACTATTCTGCCAAGAACAAGGGGGCGAAGAATAGAAGTTAACCAGCCAGGCTGTGATAAGAGGTTTCCCAAACGAGGTTGATAACCTGCTTGGGACCTAGCAGTGAGGCTAGAAGGATTGCTAGTGGAGGATAATCCCTGGTTGTGTGGTGGACAGAACTAGTGGCTTAACACTAGGAATTGCTGTATCTGCAGCAACGTACCAGGGCAGCGGAGAACATTTCTCTTTCCTCTCTCTCTTTTAGAAGTGGAAAAAGAAACAACATACCTAGTAGGATTTCCTATTGTCTGATGGGCTGCCCTAAGGTAACAAGGGGGGGAGAGAACTCCAGAAGGGAGGATCCCCCTGTAGAAGAAGTAAAGGACTATAGGAGCTTACCAGTGTAAAAGGGTTCCCTCTTACAAACCAAATGGTATAGTAAGAGGGAGGTAAGACAGTGTTGAAAGAGACTGACTATGGAGGAAGTCTCTGACAGGTGAGATGATACATGCCAGTACAGGGAAAACAACTATTAATAGTTGTTAGTTCTCCTTCCTCCAAGAGGAAGAGGAAAACCCTGTTAAGCATGGGCATGATCATCATAAAGACTCTTAAAGTTGAAGAAAAGATGCCTCAACAAGAGATATCTAGGAAGGTTAGAATAAAGTTAGTGCAGACACTGCAAATGAAAAGAAGCAGACTGCTACTCTAACCCCCAACCAAGAAGGGCAATGATGAACTATTTGAAACCCTGCGACTGCTGGGTTTGTTGACCCTGCTGAGGTTGTGGATTCATCAGACCAGGGTGATGTTTTCCCTGTTTGGGAACATCTGTATGATGGGCAGAAGATGGACAATATTTTCTTCCCCTAGGGAAAGAAATTCTGGCAGGACCTTTCCTACTAACTGGGAAAGGAGAAGGCGTAGAACAGCCCCTGGAAACAGGTCAGTCAGTTGTTAACTGAGCAACCTGGAATAAAGACTCCTTGTTAAAGAGATTTTCTCCAGTGCAAGGAGTATTTCCCAGTCTAACTTGTGCCCATTTGTCCAAGTCTGAAGCTTGGAGCCAGGCTTTATGTCGTGCTCCTATAGCTATAGCAGAAGTCCTGCTAACAGACTCAAAGGAGTCTAGGGAAGCACAAATAAGAAACCTAGAGATATTCTGAGCATGACTAACCAGTGAGGAATAGTCTGCACTCTTGGGCTCTTGAAGAAAAGGAGTCAAAAGATGTAATTTCTTTGTGACCTCCTCAAGAGATAAACCCATATAAAAATATATGAGAGAATTCTTGCTGAAAGCATGGATGCCTGGAAAGTTTGACGTCCAAAGGCATCTAAAGTCTTAGACTCACGACCTGGCGGATAAGAAGAGTGCTTTTTAGTACTCTTCACCTGCCTCATTGCTGATTCTACAACAATGGAATGATGAGGAAGTTGAGTCTTTTGAAATCCTGGAGAAGAGGGCACCTGATATAGAAGATCAGTTGCTCTTGAAAGTGGGGGTACCTTTAAAGGAGCTTCCCACATTCGTAGAAGGAGATCCTGCAAGGAATGATGCAAAGGAAGCGTGATGTTCTCCTTTGCTCTTCCAGGAATATACAGGGATTCTGTATTCCCTTGTGTAGGATCTCCAGGTATAGAAATGGCAAGTGATTTTGCCATATCCAGGAGAAAAGCTTGAAAAGAAAAATCCCCAGAGGGAAATTCTTTTGGACAGGCTAGATCTGCTGAAGAACTAACATTGGCACCGAGGGATCTATCCAACTTTCTAGGAATAAAAGATCCTGAATGGTGGTCCTTAGAGGATGGTCGCCGGTACCACAGGAGGTCGGAACCAGCAACTGTCGGTAGCGTATCGTCCATGCTAGGGATCGATTCCAAACTCGGTATCGAGGGAAGCGAGCCTGATGGGAGAAGCATGGAAGGCACCGACAGCAATGGTAATGTGGATACCGGTACCGACTTCGGTACCGTATCCGATACCGGTGGAAGAAGGCCAGCCGGTGGCAACTCTAACGGTATCGAAGGAACCGAGAGTTGCGGATCCGAATTATTGGAACCGAGCCTTCGGTACCGACAGGTGTCGGTACCAAGGCGAGTCGGTACCCAGTCCTCCAGACTGGAGATCGATTCCAGACTCGGCATCGAAGGAAGCGAGTCTATCGATGCACGTCTGGAGGGTACCAACGTCGGTACTAGTATCGGTGCCGGTACCGATTCTGGAAGGTCGGTCTGGAGCATATCCACCGGCCCCGTAGGTACCGAGGACGCCAGACGACGATCCCTGGTGAGGAATGTTTCATCCAATACCAGTGCCGATGCCGGGGTATCGGTACCACTCGAAGCGGATGCCACTACCGGGCATGGCTCAGGTATGTTCTGTGAGAGGTGAACCTCAGGAACAACCTGAAACCCCATACAGGCTTTGGAGGCCGAAGATTCCCACTGGGGTTTTGAAGCCAGTGGACTCTCGAGGGCAAGGCCGTAGGCATCTCTATGCTGTGCATGAGAACTGCCGCTCAAGGACTGGCTAGTCTTAACAGACTGTTTTTGGGTTACCTGATCCTGTGTAGAAGAAGATATGGTTGGTACCCTGAAGTTGGATGGGGACCGCGTGTCAAGGGGAACTCGATGTTGAGAACTTCTTCCCACAATACTATTGCCCGAGGGCTCCGGAGGAAAATAGTCAGGACCCAAGCAGGTTAGACACCAATTGTGAGTGTCTAAAAATAAGGTTGTACCGCCACAGTTTGTACATTTCTTGGGGAAGTGGCTGGCGGTTCCATGAAGGAAAATAGAGAGGCCTAAGAGGCCTGAGAACCGTGAGGAACTAAGGAGGAAAAATATTCCTTAAAAAGGAAACATTTTACAAAAAAAGAAAAAAGAAACACCGGCAGTACCGGTGGTGTCGAGGAAGGCAGCCGCGACCACAAGAAAACTAAAGAATAAAAGAAGAATTTTCTGCGGTGAAAGGAGGACGTCCTGCCGGCTCCGCGGAAAAACAAAAACTGAGGAGAGACAGTTGGGAAGGCGGGAAGGCAGCACGCAGGCGTGGTGGGATGCTTCCAAAGGCTTTCTGATTGGACGCTGGGAAGCGTTCCCGCGCAGACTCCGTCGGTACCGACGTACCCATATGTGAAGACTCATTCCTGCTTGTTCCTGGAGATAACCCACGGGAACCACAAGGTAAAAAGAGAAAAAATAAAAGTAAAGGAAGTGCCCAAAAGGGCACCAGCGTCGACGAGCAATGATACCGAAGAGACAGGAAGACAAAAAGGAAAAAAACATCCCGAAGGGCACGGTAGAAAAAAGTTTTAACTGCGGTGACAAGACAAGCATCTGTAGGCCTCTGCAAAAAATCTAAGACACTGAGGAGATTCACTGGGAAGGTGGGAAGGCATGCACGCATGCGCAGAGGGATGCTCCCAAACGCTTCCTATTGGATGCTTAGGAGTGTTCCCGTGCAGGCTCCGTCGGGGGACATCACCCATATATGAAGGCTGAATTCCTGATTGTTCCTGGAGACAGATTTATTTTCTGCTCTCATAGGTGCAAAGGAAACCACCTGACTTGGTAGTTAGTCTAGGATTTATTAGCTGTTTACTTTAGCACCTGCTGTCAGTGCTGCAACAAATCATTCTACCTTGTGTTTCTATTCTTTATTAATAGTTTATGTGAGTTCTATTTTTCTATCATGATAAATCATAATATCTACAGAACTTGTCTTTTTTTGCTAATCTATTGCCAACAAGCGACAAGAACCATATGGGTTGAACAAATACATCCCTATGTATAATCTGTGAGCTATATATATACCCATTTGTCCTACAGAAACTAGTCCCTTAAATCCTATTCCATGCACTGTTGAACTCTATCCCTCTCCGACCCATGCTGATGCTAGGCTTCACTTCTTCCTAACACCTTCAAGCTGTCCCTTTCTGCATACTCTCTGATGTCACAGAGCCTTACTCCTCCTACTTCTTGTTGTCTTCTAAGAGTAGTTACTCACCTGTAACAGGTGTTCTCCAGGAGCAGCAGGAATCAGTCTTCACATATGGGTGTCATCGGCGCCGATGAAGCCCCAGCGGAGCATTTCCCCAGCTTTCTATGAAAGCCATTGGGAATGCAGGCACGCATGCGCGGTTCCCTTCCCGCCTAAAGGTGCCATCTTACCTCAGTCAAATGACATAGCTAAGAACAGCACACAAAAATGAAAAAATAAACTATGTACAACTGCAACTCCAAGGGGAGGAGGGAGGGTTGTGAGGACTGATTCCTGCAGCTCCTGGAGAACACCTGTTACAGGTGAATAACTACTCTTTCTCCAGGACCAAGCAGGAAGTCAGTCCTCAAATATGGGTGACTCCCTAGCTCTGGGCTACCGAGGAACCCAGGCTGAACAAGAGAACTCCCTCTAGTCCCAGCAGCAAAGAAAGGCTTTTCAAGGACACAACCTCCACCGGTAGCCCAATAGAGGGCAGGAGGGCAGTAGTTGCCTAAACCTCAAAGAGGAGGAGGAGTGGCCTAGTGGTTGGGGCAAGGTACTACAGGCCGGAAGGTCGGTGGTTCAAATCCCACTAGAGGACAGCAACCTTGGGCTGGAAGGACTGGGGTTTCTAGTCCCACAAGGTGCTCCTTGTGGTCTTGGGCAAGCCACTTAACCCTCCATTGCCCATGTTCCCTGTAAGTATTAGTCTATGTGTCTCATATCCCCTCGTGTTAAATGTATCCCCCAACCGCTTTGACCCGGTGAAAAGCGGGATATAAATGCAGCTAAATAAAATAAATAAATAAATAAAGAGATTCCGGAGTACCGCCTGGCCAAAAGCACTGTCCCTACGGGACTCCCTCTCCAGGCAGTAATGGGCCGCAAAAGTCTGGCTTGAAGACCAAGTTGCAGCCCTGCAGATGTCTACCAAGAGCACAGAGCGGAGATGAGCCACTGAGGCAGCCATTGCCCTGACACGATGGGCCGTGACCCGACCCTGCAAAGGAAGGTCAGCCGCATTGTAAGCCCAGGTGATACAGTCAGCCACCCAGATGGACAAGGTACGCTTGGACACAGCCAACCCCAACTTATTAGGGTCAAAGGATATGAAGAGCTGAGTAGCCCTCCTATGCACCTGCGTACGGTCAAGGTAGAAGGATAAGGCCCTCCTACAGTCCAGGGTATGCAGAACTGTTTCAGCCTGGCTTGCATGAGGCCTAGGGAAGAATGTTGGAAGAACCACCTCCTGATTGAGGTGGAAAGAGGAGACAACTTTTGGGAGGAACTTTGGGTGAGTCCTGAGGACTACCCTGTTCCTTATAAATCCTGGTGTAAGGCCTGTCACAGACCAGGGCCTGAAGCTCACTTACTCGCCTAGCCGAGGTAAGGGCTATCAGGAAGAGTGTCTTCTAGGAGAGGAAGCGTAGTGGACAAGTAGCCATAGGCTCAAAAGGAGGGCGAGTCAGTTGCTGCAAGACCACATTCAGCTCCCACTCAGGGGCAGGAGGAAGGATGGGAGGCTTGAGCAAAAGCAAGCCCCTGAGAAAGCGGGACACCAAGGGGTGACCAGATAGAGATTGCCCCTCTACCAATGAGTGGTGAGCTGCTAGAGCTGAGAGGTGGATCCGAACAGAATTGGACTTAAGTCCCTGATTGGATAAGTGCAGTAAGTACTGAAGAACTACTGGCACAGTACAGGAGAAAAGATCCTCTGTACGTAGGTGACACCACACAGAAAACTTCTTCCACTTGAGAGCATAGGTTTTCCTAGTGGACTGTTTCCTAGAGGCTAGGACAACCTCCTCAACTTCCTGAGGTAGGCCCCAGGGAGCCAAAACTACCCTTGCAGCCTCCAGGCCATCAAATTGAGAGACTTGAGATTGGGGTGCAGAAGGGAACCCTGGTCCTGTGTGAGAAGGTCGGGTTGCAAGCCCAGAGGCAGTGGAGGATCCACCGCCAGTTGAAGCAGAAGAGGAAACCAAGGCTGTCTCGGCCACCTGGGAGCTACCAGCAGGACCGAGGCCTTGTCCTGAAGAATCTTGAATAGGGTTCGGGCCACCAAGGGCGTGGGAGGAAAGGCATAGAGGAGGCCCTGAGACCAAGATATCAGAAAAGCATCCGCTGCTATCCGCAGAGGATGTGGTTGCCTGGAGCAGAACTTTGGCAGTTGCTTGTTGATGGGGCTGGCAAAGAGATCCATCAAAGGGAGACCCCATTTCAGGAAGATCTTCTGAACTACTGAAGGATGCAGCTGCCACTCGTGGGGCAGCAGTATGCTGCTCAATCTGTCTGCCAGGTAGTTGTCCTGTACCCGAAGGTACACAGCCCTGAGGAGCATGTTGTGCTTGAGGGCAAAAGAACAAAAGTCCTGAGCTTCCCGACAAAGGATCCTGGACCCAGTTCCGCCCTATTTGTTCACATAAAACATGGCAACTTGGTTGTCTGTCTGAATCAGGACAGACTGTTGAGCCAGGGTAGGAGTGAAAGCTTTGAGTGCTAATCGAATAGCTCTGAGTTCTAGGAGATTGATCTGCTGTGCAGCCTCCCAGGGAGACCACAGACCCTGGGTGCACTTGCCCAGACAATGCACTCCCCAGCCTTGCAGGGAGGCATCTGTTGTGAGAATCACTGTGTAACCTGGAGACCTGCTGAGAAACTGATGTGCCAAGGCCATCAACCTTTGGGCCCGGTCTGCTGGCAAGAAAGCCTTTGCCAGCAGAGAGTCCAGTCTTGCTCCTATGAACTCTAAGTTTTGGGAGGGGAGCAAAGTGGACTTTGCAAAGTTTATGACAAACCCCAGGCGTTGTAGAAGAGCAATGGTCCTGAGGGTGGCTTGATTGGCCTCCTGACCTGACTGACCCCTGATGAGCCAGTCGTCCAAATAGGGGAAGACAAAGATGCCCTGATTCCTCAGGTAGGCCGCCACCACTGCTAAGCACTTTGTAAAGACTCTGGGGGCGGAGGTGAGGCCGAAAGGCAGCACTCTGTACTGATAATGGTTTCCTCCCACAATGAACCTGAGGTACTTTCTGTGGTCTGGATGAATGAGGATGTGAGTGTACGCATCCTTTAGATCTAAGGAGCATAGCCAATCTCCCTGCTGGAGGTAGGGCAGAAGGGTTCCAAGAGTAAGCATCTTGAACTTTTCCTTCACTAGGAACTTGTTGAGGTTCCTGAGGTCCAGAATGGGTCGAAGGCCACCGGTTCTTTTTGGCACCAGGAAATACCTGGAGTAAAATCCGTAGCCTTGCAAGTGGGGAGGCACAGGCTCCACCGCTCTGTCCACCAACAGACCCTGAAGCTCCTGGCGGAGAAGGTCTGTGTGCAGAGGAGGCCTTGGAGGCTCCCCTGGAAAATATGGGGGTGGCAGTTGGTGGAAGTGGAGGGCATATCCCCTGTGGATGATGTCCAGCACCCCGGTGATAAGGGGCCACTGGTGGGCAAAGAGGGCGAGACGACCTCCTGTGCAGGGTTGGGAGAGCAGTGGAGGAAAGGCTATGCTCAAGGAGTCAAAAGCCCCCACCCCGCTGAGTGGTATCAGGGGCCTGAGGCTTGGGGGTCCTCTGCCTACGGGGCCCATTACCCTGGCCCTTGGCTTGCTGACCCTGGGGGGCAGCTTGGGCAGCCTGATACTGTGGGTACTGTTTGTAGGCAGTGCCCTTCCTCGGGTAAAAGGGCTTTTTACCCGAGCCCTTCTTTTTATGAGAAGGGGCAGAGGTCTTCCTCGACAGCCTTGTCTGGGTGAGGTGCTCGGTCTCGAGCTGAGCGGCCTTCTCGGTCATGGGCTTGCCAAACAGGTTTTCACTTCGGCAAGGGACATTGACCAACTTGTCCTGAACCCATGGCTCGAGGTCCGATGACTGCAGCCATGCCTGGCGTCGAGCCGCGATGCCGGCTGCCACAAATCGGGCCGAAGCCTCGAAGCCATCGTAGGTGGCGCGGGACATGAACTTCGAGCAGTCCCGAATCCCCGAGGACAAGGACTTAAATCTCTGCAAGGGTTCCCCGGAGAGACCAGCAGAGAATCCGGCCAACTCCTTGGCCAGATCCCACAAGTACATGCCCATGTACAGCTGGTAAGACTGGACACGGCAAGCAAGCATCAAGCCCTGAAAACACTTTCTACCGACGCCATCTAGGTTTCGGGCCTCCCTGCCAGGAGGCACCGCAGAGTGCTTCTTCTGACTCTTCAGACGATGCATGGCCGATTCCACAACCATAGAATGGTGTGGTAGCTGTGCTTTCTGAAAACCATGGCTCTTATGGAGTCGATAGATCGAATCAACCCGCTTGCTAAGAACCGGCGCCAAGGCCGGTGCCTCCCACATACGGAAGAGGAGCCGTTCCAGCATCGGAGGAACCGGACAGTAAAGGCCTCTTTCGGAGGAGAGTCATACTGCAGTGCCTCGAGCTCTTCAGCTCGAGGCTCTTCCTCAGGATCCGCCGGAGTAGCCAAAGCAGTGGCCATATCCCGGACGAACTCCGAGAACTGGGTGTCCTCCGGGGGGGACCTACTCCGGGGCTCAGACTGCGGTGAGTCCGAAGGGACGCACCGAGTCTTAAAGGTGTCAGGAGACTCCTCGTCCTCCGTCTCCCAAGCCGACTCATCCGAGGAAGAGTCGGGGTCCGACCCCGCGGGGCCCTGGAGCACCGGCGTCGACGCCCTCGGTCCCGAACAGGAGGTCGAGGGAGACCGCGACCGAGGTCGACTCCGAGCCACGATGGACTCGAGTATTGGCTCTGTCTCCGGGGTCGACTTCGACGTCGATGTCCCGGTGGTCGGGGCAGATGCGCCAGACAGGCTGGCCATTTGTGCCCGCTGCTGCTCCATGAAGGCAGACATTCTGCTCTCCAAGGCTGTCATCCTGAGACTCAGCTCGGGAGACGCAGCAGCCACCGACTCGGGCCCCGGCGGCACCAGGCCCGACGTCGGCTCCCTGGGAGGAGAGTCCACGAGGACTACGGGCTTACGTGTCCAGCAGACTCCGGCTCCACACAAGGAACTTTGGCAGGCTTCTCCGGTTCCACAGGCCCAGGGCGATGGTCGGGGGTCTTAGACCTGGGCCTCGAGGAGCCAGGGACCTCCTCCGATGATGCCCTCATGAGCCGTTTCTTCCTCTGACGTTCCCGGTCGGGGGACCCCCTGTCCGAGGAGCTTCGACGGCGCTCAGGATCGATATCCCGAGATGTCGAGGCCTCAGACGAAGTCCGGGCCCGGCCGGAGGCTGAGTCAGAGAAAAGTCTTTCCTTTTGCTGCTGGCGACTCCATAGTGCCTTGGAAGACATCTTTCCACAGGCCCCGCACGACTTAGAATCGTGGTCGGGGCCGAGGCACCGAAGGCAGCAGTCGTGTGTGTCGGTAAGAGACATTAGTTTCTTATACTGATCACACTTCTTAAAACCTCTGGAAGCCAACGGGGAAAAAAGAGTCCCCGTGAGGTCAAAAGACCGGCCTTCCAGGGAAAAAGAGAAAAAAGGGCGCGAACGCCAGCCACGAAGGGCAAAAACCGAAAAAGAGGAATCGGGCTTGATACCGGTGTACCGAACCCGGCGGGAGGGGAACCGGCGTCAAACCGGAAGAAAAAGAATAGAAAAATCGCTGAAAAATCTAATTTTAACCGGGAATACTGGACACACGTCCGGTGGGCTTCACGGAAAAAAAGAGACTGAGGTAAGATGGCACCTTTAGGCGGGAAGGGAACCGCGCATGCGTGCCTGCATTCCCAAAGGCTTTCATAGAAAGCTGGGGAAATGCTCCGCTGGGGCTTCATCGGCGCCGATGACACCCATATGTGAGGACTGACTTCCTGCTTGGTCCTGGAGAACTATTACTACTATTGAACATTTGTATAGTGCTACAAGACGTACGCAGCACTGCACAGACACATGTAAAAGACATCCCTGCTCATCAGAGTTTACAATCTAGTCAAGGCAGTCAACAGAGTAGCTGTAGACACAGAATACATCTAGGGGGAATGGTAAGGAAACACAAAAGAGATTAGGCAAATCAAGATCCAAAAGCGGCAGCGAAGAGATGAGTTTTCAGCCTGGATTTGAAACGGGCCAGAGATGAAGCCTGACGTACAGACTTGGGTAGTTTGTTCTAGGCATAAGGAGCAGCAAGGTGAAAGAAGCGAAGTCTAGAGTTAGAAATAGAAGAGAAGGGCAAATATAGAAGCGATTTGACAGAAGAGCGGAATTCCCGAGGAGGGCTGTAGGAAGAGTTAAGAGAGGAAAGGTAGTGAGGAGCTGCAGAGTGAATGCAGAGTGACTTGAGAAAAGGGATAATATGAGCATGATGAGGCTGGTGGAAGATTAGCCGCGCAGCAGAGTGTTGAACAGATTGAAAGGGAGGGAGATAATTCAGCAGGAGACCAGCAAGGAATAGGTTACAATAGTCAAGATGGGAGGTGACCAAAGAGTGATTAAGTGTCTTAGCAGTGTATTCAGAAAGGAATGGGTGAATTTTGGTAATGTTGTAGAGAAAGAAATGGCAGGTTTTAGCTATCAGTTGGATGTGTGTGGAGAAGGAGAGAGAGGAGTCGAAGACGACTCCAAGGTTGCAAGCTGAGGAAACAGGGAGGAGTAGATAGTTGTCCACAGAGACTGAGAAAGGAGGAAGGGGAGAGAAGGGTTTAGGGGGAAAAATAAGAAGTTCAGTTTTGGCCATGTTCAATTTCAAGCGGTGGTGAGACATCCAAGCAGCAATGTCAGAAAGGTAGGCAGAGATCTGGGCCTGGATTGCCAGAGAGATTTCAGGTGTAGAGAGGTACTGTAGATCTGGGAATCATCAGCGTAATAATGGTACTGAAAGCTATGGAAAGAGATGAGTGCACCAAGGGACTGGGTATCTCCCTCCAACCACCACAGATGTTGCCAAACCCTTACACGATGCAAGGTTCCACATTAGGAACCACCACCCAGGAAAAAGATTTAGGCATCATTGTGGATAACATTTTAAAACCCACCACCCAGTGTGCAGCGGCGGCCAAGAGAGCAAATAGTTTGCTAGGTATCATAAGGAAAGGAATGGAAAATAAAACAAAGGATATTATAATGCCTCTGTATTGTTCCATGGTGCGATCGCACCTTGAATATTGTGTGCAATTCTGGTCGCCGTATCTTAAAAAGGATATAGCATTATTGTTGTCAATAGCAATATTATTTATTCAGGTCCGGATGCAGTAAATTGCGCTATCCTTCAGCATAGCAGTTTACTCAAGATTTTTCTGCACTAAACTTATTTCCAATGCAGTAAGAAATTTTAGTATAGGAAAATCAGCATAAATACACTGAACTATAGGGTAGCATAGTGGGCATGCAAAATACATGCATATCATTGAATAAAAAATTGCTCTCAATGTAAACAATCATGCTAATATCTAGCATGGTCTTTTACTCTTCTAGCACTGAATCTTTAAGTCAGCTTAAGCTGGAGTAAAGATGCAGTGTGGAAGCAAAAGGGTGATTTGTGGTGAAATGCGGCATTTTACCTCAGATTATCCATAATCCTTGGTGGCCAAATTGACCTATGAATTTCCTGATAACACATAAAAAATCCCCAGCGGCACAACTGGGACACCTCTCCTAACCTCCTAAACAAGATCCCAGTGGTCCAAGTGGACCCACCAGTCTCCCTTCACCTTGAAGGCAGGATTGATGCCACTCACTCATGCTTTCAGTGCCGCCTTCTTCCAAAATGGTAATGCCTGACCCCTAGCAATGTGTCCCAACACACCGTTAGGAGTCAGTCTGCGAAATATGACATTGCTTCCATTCTCTAAAATAATTTATGCTCATGAAATTAGCAATTTGCACTTTAATAGATCCTATATTGTTTACAGAATTAACTTATTCTAAAGATGCATTAAAACGTATTTTTTTATTATTTTCTAAATCAGCATTTTAATACTAACATGATAAAAAAAAGAATTTAGCATTACCTATGAAGCGGAATTCACTGCATCCACATTCTATTAGGGCAAGATCCTCAGAGATCCATAGTAAATTATCATCATTGACTATTGCAGGATATTTGACCACCAAGTCTATTGCCAGGAAGCAGTAATGGATCTCCTCTTCTGTATCTATCAGTGGTGTATCTATCAGCCCTAATGGAGCTTTATCATGTAGTCCTAAAAACAACAGTTTAGTTCTCTTAAGATTTTTAAGTATAAAATATATGATGTTTCAGGTTTTCTTTGTCTCTCCATGTATGTATACATAACAACAGTAAGTATGAAACATTTATATTAAATAGACACCATGAGGGCAATTTTACAAAATTCTGCCCAGTCATAAAATACTAGAATCAGGGCCGGACCTATCATTAAGCAGACTAAAGGTCTGCCCATGGTGGCACACATCCGAAGGTGGCAATGTAGCCCTGGCAAAATCAGGAACACAGCAGCATACCAGGTATTAGCAGCAGCAATGCAGCAGACCTTCGAGCACCCATATGCACATGTGAGTTGAAGGCCTGCTCGTCCCATCCCCTCTGATGTTCCTGTCAGAGGGGGTGGGACATAGTGAAATTAGACCTTACCTGCTAATTAGCGTTCCTTGAGGAACTCCAGTCCAGTCCCACACCTCTGGGTAGTCATCCTCCCCCAGCAGCTTGGAGACTGAGCATGTCATCTTTTTGACATCAGTGTATTAAAGCAGCTGGCTCCACCTCCTACCTCTAGTAACCTATTGACAAAGCAGACTCACAGAAGCAATAAATAAGAAGTCAAACTTCATAAACCAAAAACTTCTATAACCTAAAGATTTCCCCCCGTCTAGCAGGGACCCTCCTTCTCCCCAGAACAAGGAGCTTATCTGTGGACTGCTGAGTTGCACAAAATCTGCCATGAAAAAGTGGCCCAACTAGTTTTAAGGCAAACAGACAGGCAGTACCCCCTTCCTGACTTACTCGTCTCCTTTGCCTACTCTGTTCATCCGCAATCACTCTGACCACACCACGAATTGGAATTCTTTTTCAGGTCTCGGATCGCGCTACCACCTCTTAAGAGGAATCAGGGAGGGTTCCAGGACCGGACTGGCATTCCTCAAGGAATGCTAATTAGCAGGTTAGGTCTAATTTCACTTTCCTTAATGTTCCTCCAGTCCAGTCCTGCACCCCTGGGATGTAACAGAGCAGTTCTACCTACAGGATGGACCTGCAATTTCAGCCTGAACTACTGCTGCCCCGAATCTGGCATCTCCCGCTGTCTGCACATCCAAACAATAATGTCCTGCAAATGTGTGAAGGTAGGACCAAGTGGCTGCTCTACAAATCTCGGCAGGCAGTACCATACTACGCCCACAAAGTTGCCTGAACCCTGGTCGAATGGCCTATGAGCACCCATGGTGGAAAGACATATAGGAGGTCCTCCGAAGGGCCACTGCTGCATTAGGGCATCCAGGCCTTCCAACATCCTCTCTCTCCGCCTGCTGAAAAAATGGTTTGCCTTGGCCGTTGCAAAAATCGCTATTAAATCCATGATCGGAGTTCTCCATCTTTCGACCACGTATCTGAAGACTTCCGGACTGAGTGTCCACTCCCCGGGATCCACTTGTATTCGACTCAGGTAGTCCGCCATGACGCTGTCTGTTCCTGCAACATGTGCTGCCGAAAGTGCTTAAAGATGCTCTTCTACCCAATTCAATAGTCCCTTGGCTTCATCTTACAGGCTCACACTGCCCGTGCCTTCCTGCCAATTGAGGTAGGCTATCGTGGTTGCATTGTCCAAGAAGACCCAAACTGCCTTCCCCTCTAGCCAATGCCCAAACTGCTGTAGTGCTAGAAAAATGGCTTGCATTTCTAGCCTGTTTATGGACCACCTGGTTTCCTGAGGGCTCTACTGCCCCTAAGCAGACTGCCTGTCACAGTGGGCCTCCCATCCCAAGAAACTTGCATCCGTTGTCAGTGAGATCCAGCGTGGTCACTCGAGCCGCATTCCTGCCGCGAGCTTCTTGGGATGTAACCACTCCGGAGAGCCCATCTGGTCTCTTCCGGGTAGGGCAACTGCTGTAATAAGGGATAGTATTGGTGGGACCACCTGCGCAGCAGTGCTCTCTGCAGCGGCTGCATGTGATCCCGTGCCCAAGGCTGGTAATGCCATGCGGTCGGCACTTTCATTCTGACACATTAGTTGACGCAGCTCTTCTGCCTGCTGCTCTGGAAGAAAAACCTTTCCTCTGAGGGTGTCAAAGCACACCCCCCCAGGTACTCTAGCTCCTGGGATGGCACCAAGTGACTCTTGGAGATGTTGATCGCCTATCCTGGGCTCACCAGGAAGTCCACTACCTGTGCAGTGGCCTGCTCGCTTTCCCTCCTTGACTTTGTGCGAATGAGCCAGTTGTCAAGGTAAGGATGCACCAGGACCCCTTCTCAGCGGAGCGCCACTGCCACCACCACCATAACTGTCGCTAGTCCAAACAGTAATGCCCGGAATAGAAAATGTCCTATGGGCACTGCAAAGCGGAGAAACTGCTGATGCTCTGAATGGATAGGAAAGTGTAAATATGCTTCCATGAGATTGAGGGATGTCATTGACCGACCGCAAAATTTCCATGTGGAATCGGGGAACCCATAGACACTGGTCATGTGCTTGAGGTCGAGGATAGGCCAAAAGGAGGCCTCCTTTTTGGGCACCACAAAATAAATGGAGTACCGACCTGACCCGCAATGGTCTGCGGGAACAGGTGCCATGGCTCCCAACTGCAGAAGATGGTCCAGGGTGGTCCTTACTGCCGCTGCCTTGCTGCGCGCCTTGCAGGGGAGGGGGGGGGGGGGTACTGCACGAAGGATGGCCCCAGCAGTCTGGCAAACTCCAAAATGTAGCTCTCCCGAATGACTTCCAGCACCCACTGGTCGGATGTGATCTGGACCCAGGCAGAGTAGAGCTCCCGCAGCCAACTCCCTACGGGCTGCATCTCTGCCTGATTGTCTCTCGTTTCATTGCAACTTCTTCGGCCCCAAGAATAGGGATGTGCCATAATAGCCCCGCCCTGCTCCTCGGAAGCCTCAAAAGTTTTGACTGAGAGGGAAATCACCCATGCTGGTAAGGTGCAAAACATACAGTGCGGAAACGCCTGAAGTCCCTTGGCTGACTCCGCACTGGTGCTATACCGCAACCCTGTTTCTGCTTATCCTCTGGGAAACGGCCACCTTTGGACTCTCCCAAGTCCTTTACCAGCTTTTCCAAGTCTTCTCCAAATAGAAGCTTGCTCTTAAATGGAAGCTTACTTAGCTGAGCTTTGGAAGGACCATCCACCGTCCAATTCCGCAGCCAGAGGTATCGTCAAGCCGCCACCACTGAGGCGATACTCTTTGATAGCCCTCTAATCAGATCATAACAGGTGTCTTCCAGGTATACGGTTCCCCACTAGATTCACTGTTGATTCTGGAGCCGCATCATCCGGCTCCAGCACTCCCTGCAACCAACGCAGGCATGCCCTGGCCACCCAAGCTCCACAAATGGAAGCCTGTAACGAGAGGGCATTGATATCAAGAAGAAATTAGACCTTACCTGCTAATTGTCTTTCCTTGAGTTCTCGCCGGGCCAGTCCAGGCACTTGAGGGTTGTCAACCTTCTCCAGCAGCTGAGGACTGCAAAAACTGAAGTTTTACGGAAACAGTATCTGGCTCCCTCTGCTGGTCCAACCTCAGTCTTAACATAACAAGCAGCCAAAGAAATGAGAAACCTATGCGCCAACTATCGAAACGGCGAAAAACAAGCAAGAGACAGAGCCCACCTAAATCACGTGCTCCGTTTTGCGCTTACTTTGATAATAATAAGGTTTTTTTCCATTTTTTTTTTTTTTACCTTCCGGACAGCCCAGGTCCAATGACAAACGAGGCAGTCCTATAGAATCTACCCGCTAGAGTCTGTATACAGAAGATGGGGTATCAGACCCTTGGAGGATTATGCCAGGCGGCCCTAAATGTTGAAGAGTCAGCAGGAACGGTTATATCGCTACCGGAAAACAGGGTGGGACCTGGACCGGCCTGGAGAGAACTCAAGGAAAGACAATTAGCAGGTAAGGTCTAATTTCTTCTTCCTCATCGTCTCTCCGGGCCAGTCCAGGCACTTGAGGGAAGTACCCAAGCAGTACCTACCCCTGGGGGGGCCACACTAGACCTGCTATAACGACCGCCTCCCCTACATTCGCATCCTGCCTGGCCTGAACATCCAATCTATAATGCTTTGAAAAAGTGTGCAGCGAGGACCAAGTGGCCGCCCGACAAATATCCACCGGCGGAATCAAGGCTAGCTCAGCCCAAGACGCCCCCTGGCTATGCGTGGAATGGGCCCGCAAACGCTCTGGCGGAGTCTTCCCGCTGGCCTGATAAGCTGCCGCTACAGCGCATTTAACCCATCGCGCGATGGAAGCCTTGGAGGCTGCCTCTCCCTTTCTTGGACCTCCAAATAACACAAAAAGCCTATCGGACCTGTGAAACGGCTTAGTCCGTCGAAGGTACTGTTTAAGAACTCTACCCAAGTCCAACTTCCAGAGAACTGCATCGATGGGTTCCTCACCTAGATCCCTAAAAGTAGGCAGACAAACTGTCTGATTGACATGAAAACACGACACCACTTTAGGCAGGAAGGAAGGAACTGGTCGCAACACCACCTTTTCCCGTGAGAACTGGAGATAAGGTTCTCTGCATGACAGCGCTTGCAGATCCGACACTCTCTTCGCCGAACACAATGCTACGAGGAAGACGGTCTTCCAGGAGAGCTCTTTCAGAGGAACCTCGCTCCCTGGCTCAAAGGGAGGCTTCGCCAAAGCTTCCAGAACCAAATTGAGATCCCAGGGAGGAATCACAGAACGCACTGGAGGACGCATGTTTTTTACCGCCCTCAAGAATCGAAGACTATCCGGATGCTCTGAGAGAAGACGGCCCTTTATCCGACCTCGAAAGCACGCTAGCGCCGCTAACTGCACCCAAAGAGTGGCGAGGGACAAGCCCTTATCCAAACCGACCTGAAGAAAAGACAAAACGTCCGGCACGAGAGCCTTGACCGGGCGAAGCCCTCGTCCCCTGCACCAGCGTTCAAAGATCCGCCACACGCGAACATACGCAATGGACGTGGAAGGTCGTTGAGCTCTGAGAAGAGTGTCAATGACCGGACAAGAATAACCTCTACGTTTCAACCTTTGCCGCTCAAGAGCCAAGCCATAAGCGAGAAGCGGTCCACGTCCGGCATAAGCAGCGGACCCTGACTCAAGAGGTTTGCCCGAGCTGGCAACCGCCACGGCTGGTCTGCCAACAGACGGACCAGGTCCGCATACCACGGCCTCCTGGGCCTATCCGGAGCCACTAGAAGTACCCGGCCGCCGTGATGTTCTATGCGTCAAAGAACTTGCCCTATCAGAGACCAAGGCGGAAACACATATAGCAGACTCTCGGACGGCCACGGTCGAGCCAGAGCGTCAAGCCCCTCGGACATCCGCTCCCGGCGTCTGCTGAAAAACCAGCCTGCCTTGGCATTGTCGAATGTAGCCATCAGGTCCATGATAGGCTCTCCCCAACGGCGGATTAGATCATGAAACACTGCCGCGTTCAACTCCCATTCTCCTGGATCGACCGCATGACGACTGAGATAATCGGCCTGTACGTTGTCTTGGCCCGCCACATGTGCCGCCGAGAGAGCCAGCAGATGGCCTTCCGCCCAGCTCATCAACAGCTGACTCTCCTGCAACAGTGCTGTACTGCCGGTCCCCCCTTGGCGATTGATATACGCTACTGTTACCGAGTTGTCGGAGAAAACTCTCACCGCCTTCCCTTCGACGAGATGGCGAAGTTCGAGGAGCGCCAGGCGCACCGTCTGGAGCTCCAACAGATTGATGGAGCAAACCGACTCCTCCGGCGACCACACACCTTGAACGAACTGAGCCTGACAATGCGCCCCCCCAGCCCGCTAGGCTGGCGTCTGTCATTAGGAGTAACCAGTCCAGCTGTCGCAAAGGCATCCCTGCCTGGAGATGACCGGGATCCAACCACCAAAGAAGGCTGTCGCTCACTTCCTGCAACTGAGGGAGCCTGCGGCTCAGTGGGTGAGACTGCGGAGACCACCTCGTCAGCAACGCGTGCTGCAGTGGCCGCATATGCGCTCGAGCCCAGGGAACCAAATTTAGAGTCACCGCCATGGAGCCGAGAAGCTGTAAGTAACGCCACGCTGATGATGCCTTGAGACGCAAAAACGCCGCTACCTGAGCCACAATCTTCTGTATCCTGCTCTCCGGCAAGAACACCGCTCCGACCTCCGTGTTGAACAGTGCCTCCAGATAAAGGAGTCTGCGAACCGGCCGTAACTGACTCTTTGCTAGGTTTATCACCCAGCCCAGCTGTTCCAGGAGGCTGATCACCCGCGCTGTCGCCACTTCCGACTCGGCAACCGACGGCGCCCGAATCAACCAATCGTCGAGATACAGATGCACTAGCACTCCCTCTTGCCACAAAGCCACTGCCACCACCACCATCACCATCACCTTTGTGAAGGTTCGTGGAGCCGTGGCCAAGCCAAACGGCAACGCTCTGAATTGGAAGTGACCCACGGGTACCGCAAAATGCAAAAACCTCTGATGCTCTGGCCTGATGGGAACATGAAGGTAGGCCTCCGTCAGATCTATGGAGGTAAGCACTTCGGTTGGTTGCACCGAACAAATAACTGACTTTAACGTCTCCATGCGGAAGTACAGAACCTGCAGACAGCGATTCACATGTTTGAGATCCAAGATGGGACGGAAGGAACCCTCCTTTTTCGGCACCACGAAATAAATCAAGTACCGACCGCATCCTAATTGGTCGAGCGTAACCGGCACTACCGCTTTCAGACGCAACAAACGGTGCAGCGTCTCAGCCACCGCCTCTGCTTTTTGCAGCGACCCACATGGCGACGCCACAAAAGTGTCTCGTAAAGGTTGAGCCAGTTCAAGTGCATAACCGTCGCAGATAACTTCGAGGACCCAGCGATCTGTCGTTATGGTGGCCCAGGTGGAAAGGAACTGCTGCAAGCGCCCCCCTACCGGAACTTCCACCTGGACCAACCTCGCATCATTGCGGCTTTTTGTTGGAGTTCGGCGAGGAGGCGAAAAAAACCCTGCCGAACCCCCACGCCCCTCAAAAGGACTGACCGCGAGAAACGAAATGGCCTCTCTGATAAGGGGCAAAGCGTGATCCCCTGAACCTGCGAAACTCCCGTGAGGGAGCCCTGTGTCCACCGCCTGGGCGGAGACCCTTCGGACGGTCCTCAGGCAGGCGACCGCCTTTGGAATCTCCTAAATCTTTCACAATCTTTTCCAAGGCGGCCCCAAAAAGCAAGGTGCCCTTGTAAGGCAGTTTACTAAGCCGCGCCTTGGACGGGATATCCGCCGTCCAATTTCGTAACCAAAGGAATCTCCTAGCCGTAATCACTGCCGCCAAGGACTTCGCAGAAATCCTGACGAGGTCATAAAAGGTATCTGCCAAATAAGCCGAGGCAGACTCCAGCTTAGCGCCTTCCTCTTCCTCTGCCTTGGTCGAAGCGCCGCTTTGAATCCATCGAATAGAAGCCCTGGAAACATAAGCCCCACAGATAGCCGCCCGTAGCGAAAGAGCGCAAGTCTCAAATGTCTGCTTCAACAGAGCTTCCAACTTTCTATCCTGCAAATCCTTGAGAGCCGCTCCACCCTCCACAGGAATAGTTGTCTTTTTGGTAACCGCAGATACCAAGGCGTCTACCTTGGGCATTTTTAACCAATCCTGCTCCTCTTGTGTCAATGGGTATAACCGGGCGATAGAGCGAGCCCCCGGAGGGTGGCCTCTGGGCACTCCCATTCAGACTCCACCATCTGTTTCATAACCCTGTGTACTGGAAAACACCTCTGCTCAGTTCTAAACCCTTGAAGCAGAGGATCCTCCAACGGCTGATCCTGCGCCGGAGGTAGTACAATATTCAAGGTGGAGAGTGTTTGTGAAATAAGCGCCCCTAATTCCTCCTTTCTAAAAACCCTGAACAGACTTGGATCGTCGCTGGAACCCAATTCCCCTTCCTCTAAATCAGTGGCCCACTGATCCAGGAGCGGGTCCAGCAAAAGCTCTCCCTCCTCCACGCTATGGAGGTCTGGGAGCGGGAGACCGAAGCCATCTGCACTCTCCTGAGGGGGAAGGACTGGTTTAGAAGTACCCTCCCCCGGGTCCATAGGAGAAAGGCCTTTCTCCAGGATCTGGGAAGAAGGAGGGGTTTGATCCTGACCCTGTGCCTGCTGCCATCTCAAACAATAGGCTTTATGTAAAGCCAAAATGAATTCAGCAGAAAATGGAGCTTCCAAACCCTGCTGCTCCACGGGTAGCGATTGTGAAGGAGCTTCCCCCACAGTATCGTGCTTTTTTGTCTTTGCTTTGCGCTTAGAAGAACCTGTGTGACCAGCAGGCACAAGCTTCGCGGAATCAGAAATGGCCGCCATTCCCGCCGTTTCTGCAACAGAATGGAGTCCTGACAACTCCCCGGACCCCGGCGTGGCCTCCATAGCGGTGAAACTGAAGCACGACGAGATAAGACCAAATAAACAAAAAATGGAAGAATGTCCTGAAACAAACTGCCGCACCCCGATGCCGCCTCGGGCTAAAGGACTGCAGAGATCCCAAACCGCGAAAGTAAAACTGTCGGCTGTGACTGACCTCGTGCAGACAGGCTGTTGAAAGTGCTGAACCTTCTCCCCAAGCCGAATACTCCCGCTGCTAGCGGAGAAATGTCTGAGAGTGCGGGGGAAGACGGATGGTAACTGGGGCTCCCAGAACCGCCGTCAAATTACCTCTGTGAGCCCGGAGCTGTAATTGAGGTAGGCTCTGCCTCTACTGCTCCGGGAATGGTAACCGGGTTTAAGTCAGCAGCGCAAATAAGCAAAGAGCTCTGCTAGAAAGCGTAGTTACTCACCTGTAACAGGTGTTCTCCAGGAGCAGCAGGAATCAGTCCTCACTTATGGGTGACGTCGGCGCCGACGGAGCCCTCGCGGAGCAATTTTCCCCAGCTTTCAAAGAAAGCCTTTGGGAATTGCAGCGCGCATGCGCGGTAGTCTTCCCGCCCGAAGGTGCCATCTTAGCCAGTCAGATGACATAGCTAAAAAAGACAGCATAAAAATTTGCAAAAAGAACATAAGCAGACGATTGCAACTCCAAGGGGAGGAGGGAGGGTAGTGAGGACTGATTCCTGCTGCTCCTGGAGAACACCTGTTACAGGTGAGTAACTACGCTTTCTCCAGGACCAAGCAGGAAGTCAGTCCTCACTTATGGGACTCCCAAGCTCAAGGCTACCGGAGACCCTAAGCACAAAAATGAGCTCCCTCTAGCTCAGCAGCACAGAAGGAAAGAATCTTCGCTGAATTATCACCCACCGGTAGCCCACATCCGGGATGGAGGGTAGGAGTTGCTCAGACCTCAAAGAGATTACGGAGGACTGCCTGTCCGAAAGCACTGTCCCTACGGGACTCCCTCTCGAGACAGTAATGGACCGCAAAAGTCTGGCTCGAAGACCAAGTAGCGGCCCGGCAGATGTCTGCCAGCGGAACAGAGCGGAGGTAAGCCACTGACGTGGCCTTTGCCCGAACGCAATGAGCCGTGACTCGACTTTCTAAGGCGAGTCCGGCTGCCCCATAAGCCCAAGAGATACAGTCCGCAACCCAGATGGACAGAGTACGCTTGGAGACCGGGAGCCCCAATTTATTGGGGTCAAAGGACACAAAAAGCTGCGCAGCTTTACGGTGCTCCCGCGTACGGTCAAGGTAGAAGTTCAACGCCCTTCTACAGTCCAGGGTATGGAGGACCGTCTCAGCTCGGCTGGAGTGTGGTCTGGGAAAGAAGGTTGGAAGTACCACCTCCTGATTCAAGTGAAAAGGGGAGACCACTTTAGGCAGAAACTTTGGGTGAGTCCGTAGGACTACCCTATTCTTGTAGAACCGAGTGTAGGGGGGATCAGACACGAGGGCCTGTAATTCACTTACGCGCCTAGCGGAAGTGAGGGCTATCAAGAACAGCGTTTTCCAAGACAGAAAACGGAGAGAGAGCAGGTAGCCATAGGTTCAAAAGGCGGACAGGTGATCCGCTGTAAAACCACATTCAGGTCCCAGTCAGGCGCTGGCGGGCGCAGAGGTGGTTTAAGTAGTAGGAGACCTCGGAGAAACCTCGCTACGAGAGGGTCGTTGGAGAGAGGTCTGCCGTCCACCGGCACATGATGTGCGGAAAGAGCACTGAGGTGAACTTTGACGGAGTTGGACTTAAGTCCCAGATTAGAGAGGTGTAGCAAGTACTGTAAGATCACCGACACCGGGCAGGAGAAGGGATCCTGAGACTGTTGGGTACACCAGACTGCAAAGCGACGCCATTTAAGGGCGTAGCATTTGCGGGTAGAAGGCCGTCGCGAAGCCAAGACGACCTCCTCCACCTCTGCCGGCAAGAGGAGAGGAGCAAGGACTACCCTCTCAGCAGCCAGGCCATGAGGTTGAGAGACCTGAGGTTGGGGTGCAGTAGGGACCCCTGATCCTGGGTGAGGAGATCCGGTTGCACCCCCAGAGGGATTGGATCCTCCACCGCCAGTTGCGGCAAGAGCGGAAACCACGGCTGCCTGGGCCAGCGAGGGGCCACCAGGATCATGAAAGCTTTGTCTCGGAGAACCTTGAAAAGGGTCCGAGAGACTAACGGGATGGGAGGGAAAGCGTACAGAAGGCTCCCCGACCATGAGATCAGAAAGGCGTCCGCCGCCACCCGAAGGGGGTGAGGCTGACGAGAGCAGAAGCGAGGAAGCTGCCGGTTGTGAGGACTGGCAAAGAGATCCACTGTGGGGAGGCCCCACCTGAGGAAGAGCTTCTGAACAATCAAGGGGTCCAGACGCCACTCGTGCGGCTGGAGGACCCTGCTGAGTTTGTCCGCCAGGCAATTTTCTTGGCCCGGGAGATAAACTGCCTTGAGGAGAATGCCGTGACTGACGGCCCAAGAGCAGAGCTTCTGTGCCTCCCGGCAGAGGAGGAAGGAGCCCGTGCCCCCCTGCTTGTTCACGTAGAACATGGCAACTTGATTGTCCGTCTGGACAAGGACGGACTGTTGGGAGGTCAGGTGGGAGAAGGCCTTGAGAGCTAGGCGGATCGCCCTGAGCTCCAGGAAGTTGATCTGCTGAGCAGACTCCCACTTGGTCCAGAGGCCCTGAGTACGTGCCTCTTGGCAATGGGCTCCCCAGCCCAGGAGGGATGCATCGGTGGTCAGCACCCGGGTCGGCTGAGGTGACTGGAAAGGCATTCCCAATACCAGGTGCGGCTGCCGGAGCCACCACCGGATAGACGAGACCAGCGGCTCGGAGACGCGCACCAGGTCTGCTAGGCCGCCCGTGGCCTGTCGCCACTGCTGGCGGAGACACCACTGAGCAGGCCGCATATTCAGGCGGGCATTGGGGGTCACATGGACGGTGGAAGCCATATGGCCGAGCAGTCTCAGGAAGCGCCTGGCGGAGACCAGGGGCTGGCTGCGAAAGCGGTCGGCTAGGTCCATGAGCCGCTGAGCCCTGTCGAGCGGTAGGTACGCTCGCGCCTGAGGGGTGTGCAGCCTTGCGCCGATGAACTCGAGATCCTGTGAGGGGAGCAAAGTGGACTTTGCGAAGTTGATGACAAAGCCCAAGTGCTGCAGCAGAGTCACCGTGCGGCACGTGGCGGTGGTGACCTCCTGAGCGGACGCTGCTCTGATGAGCCAGTCGTCGAGGTACGGAAAAACATAGAGGCCGTGAAGCCGGAGATGGGCCGCCACGACCGCGAGACATTTTGTGAAGACTCGCGGTGCGGAGGACAGGCCGAAGGGCAGTACTCTGTACTGGTAATGATTTCCTGCCACCACAAACCTTAGGTATTGGCGGTGGCTTGGGTGGATGAGGATGTGCGTGTAAGCATCCTTTAGATCCAAGGAGCATAGCCAATCTCCCTGCTGGAGGTAGGGCAGAAGGATTCCAAGGGTAAGCATTTTGAACTTCTCCCGCACAAGGAACTTGTTGAGGTTGCGCAAGTCCAGGATGGGTCGGAGGCCTCCTGTTCTCTTTGGTATCAGAAAATACCTTGAATAGAAGCCCTGACCTCTCAGGTGGTGTGGCACCGGTTCCACCGCCTGATCCTGCAGAAGACCTGCTAACTCCTGAAGGAGCAACTCCCTGTGCAGAGGGGGGCGCGGAGGCTCTCCCGGAAAATAGGAGGGAGGGACCTGATGGAAGTGGAGAAGGTAGCCCTCTCGCACGACCTGAAGCACCCAGGCATCTGCGGTGATGCTGGACCACCTGTCGGCGAAGTGAACCAGCCGGCCTCCGGTGCTGGGGGGAACCAGCGGGGGGGGAGAGGCTATGCTGAGCGAGTCAAAAACCCCCACCCTGCTGAGCAGGGGCTGGTGGCGCAGGCTTGGGGGCTTGCTGCCTACGGGACCCGTTACCCCGTCCCTTGGCCTGCTGGCCCTGTTGGGGAGCTGCAGGGGCCTGATAATGGGGGTATTGTTTGTAGGCAGCCGCCTTCCTCGGGTAAAAGGTCTTTTTTTCCCGAGCCCTTCTTTTTCTGGGAAGGGGCGGAGGTCTTCCTAGAAAGCCTGGTCCTGGTGAGAGTCTCAGTCTCAATTTGTGCAGCCTTTTCCGCCATGGGCTTGCCAAAGAGGTTTTCGCCTCGGCAGGGGACATCGACCAACTTGTCCTGTACCCAGGGCTCAAGGTCGGACGACTGAAGCCAAGCCTGTCGGCGGGCACCGATGCCGGCTGCGGCTACTCGAGCCGAGGCTTCAAAGCCATCATAGGCTGCCCGGGACATGAACTTTGAGCATTCCCGAATACCTGTGGACAAGGCTAGGAACCTCCGCAAGGGTTCCTCGGACAAACCAGCGGAGAAGCCGGCTAGCTCTTTAGCCAGATCCCTGAGATACATGCCCATGTAGAGCTGGTAAGTCTGGACACGACAGGCGAGCATAGAGCCCTGGAAGCACTTTTTGCCAAGGCCATCCAGGTTACGGGCCTCCCTTCCAGGAGGCACCGAGGAGTGCATCTTCTGGCTCTTAAGACGATGCATGGCCGATTCCACTACCATGGAATGGTGTGGCAACTGCGCCTTTTGAAAGCCAGGGCTCTTGCGGACTCGATAGATAGAATCGACCCGCTTGCTCAGGACCGGCGAGGAGGCCGGACTCTCCCACATGCGGAAGAGTAGTCGTTCCAGCATAGGAGGAACCGGCACAGTAAAGTGCTCCCTCGCGGGAGAGTCATACTGGAGGGCGTCGAGCTCTTCGGCTCGAGGCTCCTCCTCGGGGTCCGCAGGGAAGGCCAAAGCCTTGGCCATATCCCTAACGAAATCCGAGAACCGGGCATCCTCCGGGGGGGACTGCTTCCGAGGCTCGGACTCCGGAGAGTCCGATGGGACACACCGAGTCCGGAAAGAATCAGGTGACTCTTCCTCCTCCGACTCCCAGACCGACTCCGACGAGGACTCGGTGGGGTCGGCTCGGGCAGGGTGCGGCGCCAGCCGCCCCGACGCCGAGGGAGTCGGCGTCGGCGACCTCGGTCCCGAACGGGAGGCCGAGGGCGACCTCGACCGAGGATCGACTCGAGTTCTCATCGACTCGAGGATCGGCTCGGTCTCCGGGGTCGACTTGGACGTCGACGTCCCGGCGGTCGGGGCAGCGACGCCAGCGAAGCCAGCGAGCAGTGCCCGCTGCTGGTCCATGAAGGCAGACAATCTGCTCTCCAAGGCCGTCAACCTGAGTCCGAGCTCAGGCGACCCAGCAGCCCCCGACTCGGGCCCCGACGGCGTCGGGCCCGACGTCGGCTGACGCGGAGGCGAGTCCAGAAGGACAACAGGACTTACCCGGGCAGGCATCTCCGACTCCAGGCGAGGTCGCTTCGGGAGGTGATCCTTCTCCAAGGACCCGGGGCGGCGGTCGGGGCTATGCGACCTGGCCCTCGCGGAGCCAGGAGCGTCCACCGACGCCGCCCTCGCGGGTTTTTCCTTCCGTCGATGGTCCCCGGAGGGAGAACCCCGGTCGGAGGAGCTCCGTCGACGGTCCGAACTGGAGCCTTTCGACAGTGAGGCCTCCGACGAGGTCCGGGTACGGCTGGGGTCAGCGAAGATTCTTTCGCGCTGATGCCGCCGACTTCTCAACGCCTTCGAGGACAGTTTGCTGCAGGGCCCACAGATCAGTTCCTCGTGATCTGGGCCCAGGCAGCGGAGGCAAAGGTCGTGTGAGTCGGTGAGTGACATATTTCGGTCACACCGACCACACCGCTTAAAGCCACTGGCAGCCATCGGGGGAAAAAGGGCCCCTGCGAGGTCAAAGGACCGGGCTGCCAGGGAAAAAACGAAAACGAAAACTGACTAAGTCAGAAAAACCGAAAAAACCGTTAGAGGACTCGAGACCGGCGTCGCGAGTCCGGGCGGGAAAACGACCGGCGTCGAACCGAAAGAAAAAAGGATAAATACAGAGGAAAATCAACTTTTTCGCGGGGACAAGACGGGGACGTCTGTAGGGCTCCGCGGAAAAAAGAAGACTGGCTAAGATGGCACCTTCGGGCGGGAAGACTACCGCGCATGCGCGCTGCAATTCCCAAAGGCTTTCTTTGAAAGCTGGGGAAAATTGCTCCGCGAGGGCTCCGTCGGCGCCGACGTCACCCATAAGTGAGGACTGACTTCCTGCTTGGTCCTGGAGAACTCCTGCTACAATAGGCACATCAGCAAAGCAAAAGAACCAAATAAATCCAATAAATCAAATAAACCAGAAACATCTAACTCTAATGTCTCTCCGGAAGCCAGATCCCTAACGTCTCCTTCAGTTGCTGAGGACTGAAAGACTGAGGTTGGACCAGCAGAGGGAGCCAGATACTGTTTCTGTAAAACTTCAGTTTTTGCAGTCCTCAGTTGCTGGAGAAGGTTGACAACCCTCAAGTGCCTGGACGGCCCGGAGAGACGATGAGGAAATGCCTATTTCAACAAGGTATCCAGCTTTCTATCTTAGACATCCTTGAGAACTGTACTGCCCTCTACCGGGATTGTAGTCTTCTTCATAATGGTCGAGACTGCCGCATCCACTTTGGGAGAGCGGAGCAGTTCCTGCTCTTGTTCTGGCAGGGGGTACAGCCTGGTCATAGTTTGTATCCCCCTGAGACCAACCCCTGGAAGATCCCACTCCTCGTGGATCATCTGTTTGACCACTTTATGCATGGGAAATACCCTTCTATGTCTTACGCATCGCCTGGAGAAGTGAGTCCTCTAATGTCTCTTCCTCCACCGGGAGACCTGTCGGCATATTAAGTGTCCTCAACGATTCCATAATGAGCGCCACCAATTCCTCCTGGCAGAATACCCGTACTATGCGGGACTCCTCCTCCTGAGGAATCACTCCTTCCTCTAGCTCTTCTCCTTCTACATCTAACTCCATAGCTGGGTCCAAGACTTTTGGCTCATCCGAAAGTGGAGACTGCTCCCACCAGTCCCCATCTAACCTATGCCACTTAGCCGTCCTCCCCACCTGCTCTGGGTCTTGCATTGTAGTGAGCCTTTTTCTGCCCTGCTCTTGCTCTGAAGCCTGGGTCTTTGTTCCTTACTGTCGCATGCAGAATGCCCTATGCAGAAGGAGAACGAATTCTGGGGAAAACCCTCCTGGGGACTCACCTCCCTGGGACTGAGATGTGGACGGACCTGGAGAGAGCTGATCTCCCCTGTACGGCTCTAGCAGAGGTGGTGCGTTATCTCTGACTTCCCCGCTTGTCAATCTCTGTCCCTCTTGAGATTGAGCAGTACTCCCTCCCGCTTCTGAGGAAACTGCTCATCCCAAAGGATCTGCAGCGTTCTTCTGCATAAGAACATAAGAACATAAGATATGCCATACTGGGTCAGACCAAGGTCCATCAAGCCCAGTATTCTGTTTCCAACAGTGGCCAATCTAGGTCATATGTACCTAGCAGTTTCCCCAAGAGACACAAGTTCCACAGTCCCTGCTCCACCGTCTGGGCCTCTTTTTCACACCCCTGGCAGATACCAGCCTCAGAGATGGACCCCCAATGGGCTCCGAAAGCCCCACTCTGTGGGCTAGCTGGCATAGCTTTACTGGTAAAACCAAACTCCTAAAAAAAAAAGGAAAAGAAAACCTGCAGCCTAGTGGGGAAGGTTCCCTAGGGCTCCGCCTCTCATGTAAGAACATAAGATATGCCATACTGGGTCAGACGAAGGTCCATCAAGCTCAGTATCCTGTTTCCAACAATGGTCAATCTAGGTCATAAGTACCTAGCAGTTTCCCCAAAAGACACAGGTTCCTCAATGCTTGTATTGGGCCAAGCAGTGATATTTGATCTTCTTTTTGTTCTTTTTTTTCAATTAGAGAAAGAAAAATAACACAATGAGGCCCCAGAGTCCCCAATGCTCCGCAAATCACGGGAAAACTCATCCAGCGGTCGGCAAGGCTCCCCCCCCCCTGCTTTCCTCACTCACAGCAAAATGAACTGCTGCTAAAATGGTGTGTTTCCCGTGCCGCTGTGTGACCTGCTAACAGCCATGCAGTCACCAGCCGATGCTCTGCAGCCCACTCAGGAGAAATAAAAACTCAGTTACTTAGCTCCCCATAGCCTTCTCCTCCTTTCCAGCTGAGCTGGTCACACCAAAAGCACTTTCATCTGCTTTTTTCCCCACCTCGTGTTCAGCCTCTGTCTCCCGGCTTCTGCGTCGAGGAGGAAGTACTGCTCTCTGCTGCCTGCCGGCCTCTGTTTCCCTCGTGGCTCCTCACCCAGTCACCGGTTCAGGAGACGCTGATGCCGAATGCCCTGGTTCTGAAGCCCACAGCCTCCTCCTATGGGAAGGGGCAGGGGGTCCCCCTGGCCCTGGCAGCTCTTCTCAAGCTTTTTGCTTATTCTAATCTGTTTGATCTCTCTGATTTTCTTTTTTTTCTTTTGTTTTGGAATCCCAAACAAAAACAACCTAATCCAGCTACCACACCTACGTACTAACTAGACACTCCTTAGTTGTCCCTTCAGTGAGCCAACACCCTAGAGCAGTGATGGCTAACCTTTTTGAGCCCGAGTGCCCAAACTGCCGCACAAAACCAAAGAATTTCCTCAAAGTGCCAGCACGTCATTTGCATAAGTGGTCTTATTTGCATAAATATCTGCATAATGTTACCATACACTAACTTTTAGTAAACATGTCTCTTAATGAGTGTATGGATAAAGAAAGACTAAAAGATTTCTACATTACTATAATCCAGTGCCAACCGCCAGGCACATTAGGAACTACTACAAACGCTGCCCATTTAGAACCCATAGCAAACCCGCCGTATCCTGACAGCATTACCAGGACTCACAAAGCACCATACCCTACCTATCAAAAGGCAACACTGCAAATATTAAACCAATACATTTCAGTGAATACTGGGGAAAGAGAACAAGTGGCAACGTCAAATAGGAATTTCCTCTTGTACCAAACAAAGCGCAGATGTTAATGATGCACATTTCCCAGAGCTGACATATTCCAGTTAATAAATTCAAAATAAAGAGATATCGTTCTACCTTTTGTGCATTTTTTTTCAGTTGCAATTGGTCCAGCCATTTTCTTCTGGTTTCTTCATGTTTTCTGCTAACTCTCCATCGTCTGCTGTCCATTTGTCCTTTCTTCTCTCTTCTAGTTTTTTTTCCATTCTCTCTCTCTCTACATCTGCTTTAACATACTAATCTTTCTCCTTTTGCTCTTTCCTCATTCCTATTTCATCCACACAAATTTTACCCCTCCATCCTCAATCCCCAATTACTCTCCCAATACCTGGCCAATTGTAGATTTTTCATCCCTCCTACACAAAATATTTTTCCCCTCTCCATTTTACTCTCCCAGCCCCATCCCATTCTAATCCTCCCCCAACATCAGCTCCCTTCTAGTTCCAGTCTCACCCAGCATCCATTCCCTTCTTCAAGCCCCCCACTTCCCCTCAGCCCATTTCCATTCCAAGCCCCGTCCCCATCAGCTATTTGCAGTTCAAGCCCCCCACGTCCCCTCAGCCCATTTCCATTCCAAGCCCCATCCCCAACAGCTATTTGCAGTTCAAGCCCCCTTCCACTCAGCCCATTTCCAGTCCTAGCAACCCCCCCAACCCATTACCAGTCCTAGCCCCCCATAGCCCACTCCCAGTCCTAATCCCACCAGCCCATTTCCAGTCCTAACCTCCCCATCAGCCCACTCCCAGTCCTAATCCCCCATCACTCAATTTTTAGTTTAAGCCCCCCCAGCGCCTATCACCACTCCTAACCCCCCCAGCGCCCATCACCACTCCTACCCCCCCCAGCCCAGCGCCCATCACCACTCCTAACCCCCCCAGCCAGCCCAGTGCCCAACACCACGCCTAACCCCCCCAGCAGCCCAGTGTCCATCACCACTCCTAACCCCCCCAGCCCAGTGCCCATCACCACTCATAACCCCCCCCACCCCAGCACATCACTACTCCTAACACCCCCCAGCCCAGCCCAGCCCATCACTACTCCTAACCCCCCCCAGCCCAGCCCAGCCAATCACCACTCCTAACCCCCCAGCGCCCATCACCTCTACTACCCCCCCCCAGCCCAGCGCCCATCACCACTCCTAACACCCCCATCCAGCCCAGTGCCCATCACCACTCCTAACCCCCCCCATCCAGCCCAGTGTCCATCACCACTCCTAACCCCCCCAGCCCAGTGCCCATCACCACTCCTAACCCCCCCCACCCCAGCCCATCACTACTCCTAACACCCCCCAGCCCAGCCCAGCCCAGCCCATCACTACTCCTAACCCCCCCCAGCCCAGCCCAGCCAATCACCACTCCTAACCCCCCCAGCCCAGCCCAGCCCAGCCCATCACCACTCCTAACCCCCCCAGCCCAGCCCATCACCACTCCTAACCCCCCTCCAGCCCATCACCACTCCTAACCCCCCCAGCCCAGCCCAGCCCATCACCACTCCTAACCCCCCCCAGCCCAGCCCAGCCCAGCCCATCACCACTCCTACCCCCCCCAGCCCAGCCCAGCCCATCACCACTCCTAACCCCCACCCCCCCCCCAGCCCAGCCCAGCCCAGCCCAGCCCAGGGAAAATTAATAAAAAAAAACAACCCTGTCTGCTGCCGTTGTCGGGGCCGCCGCGGCAGAATCGAGCATGCCGCGGGGCCCCCCTGTACCCACCCGGCAGAGCCTGTCCTCCCCGTAGCAGCTCTCTCTTTGGAGCTGCAGTCAGACGCGCCGGCTTGCCGAGCGCGAGGGACGAGTTCCCTCGCTGCTCTGTTAAGCCCGCGGGGGCTGATGGGAAGTTCCCATCAGCCCCCGCGGGCTTAACAGAGTCGCGAAAGGGAAACTCTTCCCTTCGCGCTCTGCAAGCCGGCGCGTCTGACTGTAGCTCCAAAGGGAGAGCTGCTACGGGGAGGGCAGGATCTGCCGGGTACAGGGGGGCCCCGCGGCACGCTCGATTCTGCCGCGGCGGCCCCGACAACGGCAGCAGACAGGGTTGTTTTTTTTTTTTTCGATTGCGGACCTTCCCGCGTGCCAGCTGCAAGGCCTTCGCGTGCCACAGCTGGCACGCGTGCCATAGGTTCGCCATCGCTGCCCTAGAGCATTCCTCCTGCTGCTTGGAGACTGAATTTACTGGAGATAGGAGGTGAAGCCAGCTACCTTAGTACGCTGATGTCATCAAAAAGATTACATGCTCAGTCTCCAAGCTGCTTGAGAAGGATGATTACCCAGGGGTACGGGATTGGACTGGAGGGACGATAAGGAATCAGGACTTCAGCAGGTGCTCAAAGGCCTGTGCTTGTTTTGCATGCAGATTATAAGCTCCGGTGGAAGTAGGATATCAGCATCGGGAGCAGGAGCAGTGATAGGGAGGGAAGATGCTAAACACCTTTGGGGGGAAGCAGAGAAGAGAGATGATGGGCACATTGGTTGGTGAAAGGATAAAGACGCAGTTCACCTTGTGGGATAGGGAAAAAGAAGGATGCTGGACACTTTATTGGGAGAGAGGGAAAGAGATAGATACTGACTAGTGTAAATGGCAAAAAACACGAAGTTAATTTAAGGTATGATCACTTACATCAGTCCTAGGGCTCATGTAAATGCCTGCACTTAAATTTGTAACCAACATGTATGAAGTATAAGATTTTATAATTAACATGCATAAATTTAACCTTGCACTCCAATCATGCTACATCTAAATTCTACCCCTGAGCACGCCCATAGTGAAAGTGCACACGATTGGTCCGATGCCAGTACTTATAAAATAGTGACTGGCTAAAATATGCACATAAATATCCATTTATGTATTTAAGGAGTGGAGGAGTAGCCTAATGGTTAGGGCAGCTACATGAGATCAGAAAAAACAGTGTTCAAATTCCACCGACTCTCTTTGTGGTGTTGGGCAAGTCACTTAACCTTCCATTGCCTGAGGTACAACCTTAGATTATAAGCTCTCTGGGGACAAGGAAATACCTACAATACCCAATTGTAACTTGCCTTGATCTACTTACTACTGGAAAGGCATGAGCTAAATAAAATACTGTGATTTTTGAGTGTTGATGGCAGATAACTTTATGCAGCTCCTTATAAAATGACTCCTGTAGGCCGGTTTATCCCTTTATTCCAATTATCCCTTCACTCCCCATTAGGGTAATTTTATAAACCGACACCAAGATAATGTGTATCTTTATGCACATACTCCTATGCCTATTTTATTTATTTTTTCAATTTAAAAATTTTTTAAACAATACTTACAAAGCAAGTATACAAGAAATATGAGAAATGAGAAAACAATAGACAATCCATTAGCTCACATAGCAGAGAGGAGATAATACAAAAAAATTTTAACAAGAAGAAAAAAGGGAAAAAAAGAATCCTTAACAAAACAGTCAAATTATCTAATCCTACCCAAGTCTCACCCCTCTGAGACCTTTTTCTCCTTATCGGCTAGAAAAGCTTCCAATTGAGGAGAATCTAGAAAGAAAGCACAGTTACTTACCTGTAACAGGTGATCTCTGGGAACAGCAGGAATTAGTCATCACATATGGGTACGTCGGTACCAACGGAGCCCGCGCGGGAAAGCTCCCCAGCTTTTCAGATTAAAAGCTTTTGGGGCCTCCCACTGCACATGCGCGCTGCCTTCCCGCCTTCCTGACCAGCTCTCGTCAGTTCGAGTTTAAAGCTGAGACAATAGAGAGAGAGGACAGGAAGATAGATAGATAGAGATACAACTCCTAGGGGAGGTGGGTGGGTTGTGATGACTAATTCCTGCTGTTCCCAGAGATCACCTGTTACAGGTAAGTAACTGTGCTATCTCCAGGAACAAGCAGGAATAAGTCATCACATATGGGGACTCCCTAGCTAAGATGCCTGGGAGATCCCCCTCCAAGGGTAAACCATCTTCGCATGGATCTCAGGCATCCATCCAGGGAAGGTGGGCAGGAGTTGTTTAAGTATGGAACAGGTGTTTGAGGACAGCCTGACCAAACAAGGCATCCCGGCGGGAGTCCTTGTCCAAGCAGTAATGGGCTGTGAAGGTATGAACCGAGGCCCAAGTGGCTGCTCGACAGATCTGATCTATGGACACAGAGTGAAGATGAGCCATAGAAGTGGCCATGGCTCTCACATTGTGAGCTGTGACATGGCCCTCCAGAGAAATGTTCTTACTCTGGTAAGCAAAAGAAATACACTGAGCGATCCAATTGGAAAGTGTACGCTTGGTGACTGGAAGTCCCAAATGAGAAGGATCAAAAGCCACAAAAAGTTGGGAAGACTTTCGATGTGGTTGAGTCCTGTTGAGGTAAAAGGCAAGAGCTCTTTTACAATCCAGAGTATGAAGGTTCCTCTCTGCACTGGATGCATGAGGAGCCGGGAAAAAGACAGGTAGATATACCTCTTGATTAAGATGAAAAGGCGAGACCACTTTGGGCATAAAGTGGGGATTCGTCCTAAGGACCACCTTATCATGATGAAACCTAGTATAAGGTGGATGAGCCACTAAAGCCTGAAGTTCACTGATGCGGTGAGCCGAAGTGACTGCAATAAGGAAAACAACCTTCCAGGAAAGAAATTTGAAGGAGGTAGAGTCCAAAGGCTCAAAAGGTGGCTTCATAAGCTGACCTAGAACTAGGTTCAAATCCCATGCTACCGGAGGAGGTCGGATGGGAGGTTTAGTTAGAGTCAGGCCTCTCATGAAACGTGCAACAAGAGGATGAGAGGAGACAGGTTGTCCATTTATAGGTTTTAAGGATGCTGCAATAGCACTCAAATGGACCCTTACTGAATTCGTCTTAAGGCCTGCATTTGAAAGATGCAGGAGATAGTCCAAGAGGGAATTCAAAGGAAGTGCTAGAGGGTCAAGACCCTGCTGAGCACACCAAATGGAAAAACGTTTCCATTTGAAAGCATAAGAACGCCTCGTGGAAGGTTTCCTAGAGGCATGAAGGATATCTGTCACAGGTTGAGAAAGATTAAAGTCTTGAAGACTTAGGCCTTCAGTAACCAAGCTCTGAGATGTAGGGATTTGGGGTTTGGGTGCCACAAAGTCCCCTCCTCCTGAGACAGAAGGTCTGGCGCAGCTCCCAGGTCCAGGGAGGATCCCTGGGAGAGATGCAGAAGCAGAGGGAACCACACCTGGCGTGGCCAGCGGGGAGCTATGAGGATCATAGTCCCGTGATCCCTCTGGAGCTTGAACAGAGTCTTGGATATTAGAGGAATGGGTGGAAAGGCATAGAGGAATTCCTGACCCCAATGCAGGAGGAAGGCATCGTGGGCCTGAGCTCCCTGACACTGAGTTCTGGAACAGAACCGGGGAAGTTTGGCATTCCACGGACTTGCAAAGAGGTCTATGTCCGGGGTCCCCCATTCCTGAAAGATTCTGCGTATCTGGTCCATATGTAGGGACCATTCGTGTGGAAGCAGAACTCGACTGAGTCTGTCTGCACGAGAGTTTTGAACTCCTGGAAGATACACTGCAAGAAGGTGAATTTGATGCTCTCTGGCGAAGGCCCATAATCTGAGAGCTTCGTTGCAAAGCGACAGAGAGCCTGTCCCTCCTTGTTTGTTTATATAGAACATGGCTACCTGATTGTCTGTCTGAACTAGGACAGTCAGGTTGACAAGGAGGGTATAGAAGACCTTGAGGGCAAGGTAAATTGCTCGCAGTTCCAGGAGGTTGATATGAAGGGTGGCCTCCTGTGGAGACCAAGTGCCCTGAGTGGAGAGGTTCTGAAGATGAGCTCCCCACCCTGTCTGGGAGGCATCTGTTGTGAGGGTTGCTTGGGGCAACAAAGGTTGGAAGGGGGCCCCCAACAACAGATTCTTGGTGGATGTCCACCATTGGAGGGATCAAAATAGACGGCTTGAGGTGAGTATTTGGTCGGAGAGCGCTCCAGATGCTTGAGTCCACTGGGTGGCCAAGGTCCATTGAGCTGCTCTCATATGCAGACGAGCGTAGGGCACCACATGTACCGTGGAGACCATGTGGCCCAGAAGTCGCAGCATTTCCCGGGCTGTCAAATGACTGCTGGACTGAGCTTGGGAGGCCAAACTCAGCAGGCGTTGGGCCCTGACCTGAGGCAGGTAGGCCCTTGCAGTGATGGTGTCTAACTGGGCCCCTATGAACTCAAGAGACTGAGTAGGGATTAGTTGAGACTTGGGAAGGTTTACTACCAGTCCTAGATACTGCAGAAGACGCCTTGTGCGGTCCAGGGAAATTTGGGCCTGGGACTGAGAGGGAGCTCGGATGAGCCAGTCGTCCAGGTATGGGAATATGAAAATTCCCAGGCCTCTTAGAAAGGCAGCTACGACTGCCATGCATTTGGTGAACACTCTTGGAGCAGAGGCTAGACCGAAGGGGAGTACTCTGTACTGGAAATGTTTTCCCTGAAACAGAAATCGAAGGTATTTTCTGTGGGATGGGTGGATGAGTATGTGTGTATACGCATCCTTTAGGTCTAGAGAACAAAGCCAATCCTGACTCTGAAGGTATGGAAGGAGAATGCCCAGAGAAAGCATTTTGAATTTCTCCTTGAACAGAAATTTGTTCAATTCTCTCAGATCCAGAATTGGTCTGAAGCCCTCTGTCTTCTTTGGTATTAGAAAATAAGGGGAGTAGAATCCCGTCCCCTGTTGAAGAAGAGGGACCTCCTCTATTGCCCCCTGGGCAAGGAGGGAGGAGACTTCCTGACCCAAGAGGGCCAGGAGAGATGGGGGAGAATTGAACTGCCTCACCATAGTATAAGGAGGAAGGTCGGAAAAATGGAGTTTGTAACCCTCTCTGATGATAGAGAGGGTCCATTGCTCTGATGTAATTTGCTCCCATCTGGGAGCAAAGTGAGCTAACCTTCCGGGTATGGTGAGGGGCTCTGGTTGTTCTAGAGCCAGAAAAGTTAAGTTCTCTAGGGGCAAGTCAAAACCCCTGAGGGGGTGGAGCCTGCTGAGGCGTAGCAGACGCCGCAGGCTTTGACCTTGCCTGTTTAGGTTGCTGACGTTTAGCAGCAAAACGAGGCTGAGAGGATTGTTGGCCAGTATTTGTGGAAAATCTGGACTTCTTGTAATAAGGCCTCTTAAAAGATTTCTTCTTGGCAGGAGTGGAGGTAGACTTAGAAAGTCTATCTAAGGTGGCATTTTCTGCATCCATTTGAGTGGCCTTAATTTGCCACTCCTCACCAAATAAGTTCTCACCTGTACAGGGCAGATTTCGTAAGCCATCTAGGACCCAAGGTTCTAGATCAGAAGCCTGGAGCCAAGCAAGACGTCGGGCTGCTATAGCAATGCCCGAAGCCCTACCAGCACCCTCAAAGGAATCAAAAGCTGCCCTGTTGGAGAACTTTGAAATATCCAAAAGGTGTTTCACTAAGGAAATGAACTGCTCCCTCTTATCCTCAGGGATAAAGGGGGCAAAATGCCGAACTTTTAGAGCGATTTCACTGAGAAACATGCCCATGTAAAGACTATAGGAATTAATCCTGGCTATAAGCATAGTAGCCTGGAAAACTTTCCTGCCAAAAGAGTCTAGAGTCTTACATTCTCGCCCTGGAGGAGTAGAAGAGTGCCTTTTGGTACTCTTTATCTTCTTCACTGCAGACTTCACCACAATAGAATGGTGAGGCAACTGGGTTTTTTGGAAACCAGGAGAAGGGGGGACACGGTACATGGTGTCCAACCTGCGAGAAGAAGGAGACAATGTTAGAGGAGCCTCCCATAAGTCCATCAAGTGTTCTTGAAGGATTTCATGGATAGGCAGGGTGACTGCCTCTTTAGGAGACTTAGAGTATCCTAAAATATCCAGTTTCTTTGATCTGGGTTCCTTTTCAGAGGATGAAGCAATAGAAAGACCTTTAGCCATTTCTATGATGAAGTCCTGAAAGGACAAATCCTCTGGTGGAGACATTCTCCTGTTAGGAGAAGAAGGCTCCTCAGGAAGATCAAGGGAGAACTCATCAGAATCATCAGAGGAGTTAAAATCTTCTGAAGAAGCAGAGTATCCTCTATGTGCTTCCAACGCACGATACGCATACCGTTCGGTATCGACATCGGGCGTACCGGGTATGGGATCGGTACCGGGCAAAAGCCCGGATCCGGCATGCGGAACCGATCTGCGTTTGGAAGACGATGGCCTCGGTTCCGGTATGGAAGCCATTACCGGAACCGGACCCGGTACCGCTGGTTGCGGTACCGAGGGCGTAGCAGCATTAATAAAAGCCAGAATGGCCTGCTGCATGACTTGGACAGTAGTGCCCATAGACGCCACTGCTGCCTGGATGTCGGTACCGGTATGGGCCGGTACCCCAGAGCAGTACAACAGGTGATCTGTCGAGGCCGCGCCATCGATGTCAACCTGTGACCCCATGATTGCTTTGGAGGCCGGAACCTCCCGCCGGGGTTTTTTGGCCTGGGCAGAATCCTCGAACTCAGAATTGAGAGCCTCTCGATCTTTAGAAAGAGATTTGCTTTTAGAGGATTTGCCCACTGGAGTTTTGGTTACCTGAGATCCATCCGGAGAGGAAGACCTGGATGACTGTGATGCTTCTGAAGGAAACAGCACATGGAACTTGTTGGCCCGGTTCTGCAATCCACGTTTCGACATCTGGGAGCAGGATGGGCAGTCCGGTATGGAATGGTCAGGTCCTAAACATTTAAGACACCATTCATGGGTGTCTGTAAGAGGAATGACAGCACTGCACTTGGTACACTTTTTAAAACCAGGAACTGGCTTCTCCATGAGGAGAATTTGTGTAGGCCTGAAGGCCTAACAAAGTACCAAGCTGTGCTGAAGAAAAGAAAAAAATATATAATTTTTTTTTTTTTTTTAAAGAAAGAAAGAGAGACCGGCAGTACCGGTTTCAGAATGGGGAAGGCAGGTACGCGGTCTAAAGAAAACAATAAAATTAACAATTTCTTCAGCGGTGACAGGAACACGACCTGCTGGCTCCGCGGAAAAAAAGAAACTGACGAGAGCTGGTCAGGAAGGCGGGAAGGCAGCGCGCATGTGCAGTGGGAGGCCCCAAAAGCTTTTAATCTGAAAAGCTGGGGAGCTTTCCCGCGCGGGCTCCGTCGGTACCGACGTACCCATATGTGATGACTTATTCCTGCTTGTTCCTGGAGATAACCTAACTCCCTGGAAGGAGACCAAGCACCTACAGGGATATCGTAAGAAAAAAGATGCCCCAATGGCCAACACCCTTCGCCTTAAGGCCAAAAAGGCCTGCCAACGTAATTGTGTGGCTCGGGATACATCAGGAAACAACTGAACTCGCAACCCACAAAAAATAAAGGCCTTATTTTAAAAGTAACTTCTAAACACGGAGGTCTTATCCTGTTCTGAAAGAAATGTGACCAAAAGAGTAGCCCTAGTGGAAATGACATCCTGTGAGTCCTCCAAGAACTGAGTCAGATCAAAATTTGCCTGAGGTTGCAAAATATCAAAACCCTCAAAAGACTTACCCGATATCTTCCCACCTGGCAAGTAAAACAACTTAGAAAATACCATTGAGTCTGTTGTGGGTAAACCCAAAGCCTCCTTAAGGTATTTCTGGAATAAGACTTCCGGAGGTAATAAATGACAATAAGGAAAATTCAAGCATCAAATATTTCTACTCCTAAAATTATTTTCAAACATTTCTAATTTCCAATAGATAACTACTGTAGACTATCCTTAATATGGGAGACATTCACTGCATTCAAAGAAGAAAAGGAACTATCATGTTTAGAAATCTGAGTAGCAAGTAAACCCACCTGCTCCTCCACTTTAACCAGCCGTGTAACCATCTCATGAGAGACGTTACACAGCTGGGAAACAGTATTAGCCAAAGTCTGCTCGGTCCTAGTTACAACCCTCCAAATATCCCCCAGGGATACCTGAGAATCAGGTAACTCCCTGGATTCAACCGGGGAGGGTGACCAGACAACAGGCTGAAAAGGTAGAGCAGAAACAACTGGAGAGCTATGATCAAAGGGGCTAACACTGGTGGGGTCAGGAGGTGTCAGATAAGGGGGAGCAGGTGGAGAACGCTCCAGAGAACTTAAAGAAGCCTCCGAAACTTGAGGAGAAGCAATCACAGTAACTGCAAGGGAGAACCCCTCTCCCCTAGATTTCAAATGTTTATCCATAGGCCCGCTGGTAACCACTGCAGATGGGAAGACCTTCTTCTTACATTTCCCCAAATACCTAGTAGTCCGTCGGTGCTCCAAGGAGCTCTAACTACCCCTTGTGTCGCGCGCCAACGGCCTCGCGCCCTGTACTTACTCCTAGATATGGGGAAATGTAGTAGTCCTAAAGGGAAGCCCCCTATGACGTCGTGGCAGCCCGGGACATAGCCTGCCTCCTCCTCTCAGCACGGCTGCAGGAAAACGCTCCTCCCGACTCACCAAGGCACAGCAAAGTTCTTAAAGGAAGCCCCTGATGACGTTGGGGCAGCCCAGGACACAGCCTGCCTCCTCCTCTCAACATGGCTGCAGGAAAACGCTCCTCCCGGCTCACCAAGCCACAGCAAAGCTCTTAAAGGAAGCCCCCGATGACGTCAGGGCAGCCCGGGACACAGCCTGCCTTCTCCTCTCAGCACAGCAGCAGGAAAACGCTCCTCCCGGCAACCAAGGCACAGCGAAGTTCTTAAAGGAAGCCCCCGATGATGTCGGGGCAGCCCGGGACACAGCCTGCCTCCTCCTTTCAGCACGGCTGCAGGAAAACGCTCCTCCCCCTATACCTATTTTATAAAGTCAAATATGTGTTTTATAAAATAGAGCGTATGTGTGAAAGTATGCCTTTATGTTAAAGCGTGATTACTTATGCCAGCCCTACATTTTGTATTTACATTCATAATTTAAAGAATTTTAGAATCTATGTGAATAACTGCTAACACCACCCATGCATGATGAAAGTATGCATGATGCACTAAATGCATGCTTTGAGGCTAGTCAGTATTTTATAAGAGGCCACTTATGCACATAAATGATTAAAATACCACAATTTTATGTACTAATCTAGGTGGCTCCTTATAAAATTACCCCCATAATTGTGGAGTTAATAATAACAAAAATCTTGAGTAACAATAAGGGATTTGTCTACTAAAGGGCATTAGCTGCTACTGCAGGGCTAATACTGATTTATTTCCCGGCAGTAGCAGTTAACGTGTGAGAAAAGCGGATATCACGGGCATTTTTCTGCAATATCTGTTTTTTTGTGCAGTGCAGGGGTAGGGGGTGTGTGTGATCAGGGCAGGGAGTAGGTGGCACTATGTTTGGCAGCCATCGTGCAAAATTATATTGCGTGGTGGCTGCCAAAAATGGATTGATTGTAGTTGCAGATAATACCATCTCAAGAGGTGGCGTTATCTGCAGTTGTGATCTGTCAACATGTCATCATGGCCCCCACCACCCCAATTGAGCCCTCCCCAATCAAAGAATATTTTCAATGCCATGGATATACTGATCCATGGCACAGACAATATTAAAAAAACTTGCCTGCTTCCCCCTTCAACTCAATCCCCCCCGGATAGCTCCCAATCCCAATCAGGAACTGTAAGGAGGGGATCAGTACACCACCAGGGCAAAATCAAAGCCCAGCTAGCCAGTTGCGGTCCCATCCCACCTCCCTCCCCTCCTTAAAAAATGCTCCTGTCCTCCTCAATAGTACTAATCAAAATGGCCATGAGCTCATGGTGCTGCCCCCTAGCGTGAGGCTAGGAGGTAGGATCACATGATCATGGCCATTTTCAGTAGGCCCAACAATGGGAGCAGGAGCGAAGAGGACCGCTCCTGCCCCCATTCACCACCAGACCACCAGGGAACATAACGTATGGATTGGGAGGAGTTGGGTGTGGGCTAGCTGGGACTAGTTGTTTTTTAAGGGGGTATGGAAGGGGGATCAGGACCCCAACTGCTAGCTGAACTTTTGTTAGAATGGGAAGGGGAGAAACTTTAGCCACCTGACTAGCTAGCAAGGCTTTGATTTTGATCTGGAAGTGCACCGATCCCCCCTGGACAGTTTCCGATGTGGACTAGGAGCTGTCCAGGGGAGATCGGTGCTAAAGGGAGGGCAGACAAGTTTTTCTAATATTGTCGAAGCCACGGATCAGTATATCCGTGGCACTGACAATATTCTCCAATTGGGGGGGGGCCCAACGAGGTTGTGAGGGCCACAATAGCGATCAGGGCACAGAGCTAGTGCCCTATCCTCCTCATTGATTTATCGCTACCTGTCGTCCCCATTGATTTACCTCAGAGACCCATACTACCTGCATCAGCAGGCACTTCAGGACTTTTCCTGAGCTACCTGTCAACTCATTACGCACCTTTGCTGTGCACTCAGGCTCTGATATCTGTCCATCACTCCCCTTGCACTGTGGTGTCCCCCAGGGCTCTATCCTCGCCCCCCTCCTCTTCAACATTTTCCTTTCACCCCTCGCTTTGCTCATCCAACAGACCGGTATATCTGCCTATTTTTATGCCGACAATATTCTCCTCATCCATCACACTAGTTCCTCAGCCCCTGACCTCACTGCCCTTAATACTTGTCTCACCCTTGTTGCCGGCTGGTTCTCCAATAACTTCCTATGCATTAACCCGTCTAAGTCTTCCGCCATTTGGTTCTCTTTCAGTGCCACCCCTCCCAACCTGGCTCCCACTATGTCCTCCCCCCCATCCCACTCGTCCCTACTCTCCATTACCTTGGTGTTACCCTTGATTCCTCGCTGTCTTTCCACCAGCATATTTCCACCCTCGTATGTAGCTGTTTCTTTCACCTTCGGAGGATTCGAGCTCTTTGGCCACTTCTCTCTGTTCCCTCCCTCACTACCCTGGTTCTTTCTCTTGTGATTTCCCGCTTGGACCATTGTAATTCTGTTTTCGCCAGTCTCCCCAACTAACAGCTTCAACATCTCCAACGTTTATTTATTGATTTATTTTTTATACCACGCTATTTAGAATCAGTGCGGTTTACATGTATACTAACAGGTACTTTTTATTCCCTTGTCCCTGAAGGGCTCACAATCTAAGTGTACCTGAGGCAATGGAGGGTTAAGTGGCTTGCCCAAGGCCACAAGGAGTGGCCATGGGACTAGAGACCCCAGTCCCTCCGGCCTGAAGTTGCTTGTCCCCATGCGGGAATTGTTACAGCCGCTCGTCTTATCACTCATTCTTCCCTCTTTGCCCATATCACTCCCTGTCTTCTCTCTCTCCATTGGCTCCTCATCAAATTCAGATTCATTTATAAGTTCCTCATCACCATGCACAAGACTCTCCACACCGGTATTCCCCAGTATCTGGCTGACCTCATCCATCTCCAGTCTGCTCCTCGTTTGTTTCGCTCTGCCCATGGCTACCGTCTTTTTCTTCCCTCACCATCTCAAGCACACCTCAAACTCACCCATCACTCCACATTTTTCTTTCTAAGTCCTGCTCTGTGGAATTCACTCCCACACTCTCTCCGTACTGAACTTTCATTTCCCCGCATTAAAGCCCTACTCAAAACCCATCTTTACTGCCGGACTTTTGACCTCCCTGCCCCTGAAACTGTGAAATGATGGTCGCAGTGCTATGCATTTCCCTTCCTTTCCCCCCTTACCCTCCCACCCCACCCGCAGTCAACTCTGCCTCTCGTCCAGCTCTGTCCCTTTCCTATACTCTTCCTACTGCCTCACTATCACTTTCCTATTAACCAATGGCGTTCTTTTTCCTCCTTTGTTTTTCTAGCAGTCTCTATGATTATTATTGTACACCGCCCTGACACTCCAGTATGGGGGGCATATCAAGCGCTGCAAATAAATAAATGCAGGTATCACACATTTCCATGGTAAATCCATATGCTCCGTGGTATCAGCAGAGAGAACTCTGGGAATGCACCCTGCAAATACCATAGAGGTTTTTGACTTACCATGAACAAAAGGCTACCGTTGTTTGGTAGAAATGCCTCTTAATGTCATTTGTTTTAAGTAGTTTGCATGGCATTCTGAGGCTGAAAAGAAATGATTCGACAGTATAAATCCAATTTCAAATTAAATCAGTATGACTGAAAGGTTAACAAATACAGTAAAAATAGCCATCAGACAGTTTACCTTCCTCAAATAACAGCAACAGCAATCACAATCAATTTTAGGGACCTTCCTATATATGTATCTCTGATTATGAATCATATACATAAGGGCTAATATATTACAAGTGCAATTGTCCATGTCATGTTCATATGGCTTATATATTTATTTTATTTATTTATTTGTTACTCTTTTCTATACTACCCCTTCCAGAGATCAAGGGCAGTTTTCAAATAACCAACATGTCACATATTACAGAAACAGATAACTATTTACATATCAACTTAAAGTAGACTCCGCTTACGTGCACGTCGGTCTAGCGCACGCTCCGCTTAGCTGCTACTGACTTGCACAGTCCCTGCTTTATTTAAAGTGTAAAGGGAAAATAACCTTGGATAAACGCACTAGCGATAAGCGCACAATCCGCGCACACGTATGTTATCAAACCCACTGCCATTCTCTCCAGCCATATTCACTCCGGTTACCTGCAACACTCAAATGACATAATCAGCGTGCAATGATGGAAGTACAGTACGGTACTAAGTAGCCAAGCTCTTGTGACCGGCCAAAGGTGGTTGGTTCAGGCGCTGTTGTCCAATCACACAACTGTACTGAGGCCTATAACATATGGATTAGCCTTACAACTCAAGTGGCATAAGTTAGCTGTCATGACTACTGTATTGACTATGGCATCAACTTCGTCGTTTCGTGCACAAAAATCGTTGTCTCTGGCTGAACGTTTCGATGTCTTAACAGACTTGACAAAAAAGAGAGTCAAGTCTCTGTTGCGAAACATTACGGCATTCATCCTAGCCAGATTTCTCGGATTTACAAAAATAAGGAAGCGATATTTCAAGACTGGCAGAACAGCAATCTGGACATAAAATGAAAAAGAATAGGGAAGGATGAAGACGTAGAACAGGCGCTGCTGTGATGGTTTGCCGAAGCCGGAAGTCAACAACTGTCAATCAGTGGACCTCTACTGATGGAGAAAGCAGCACAATTAGCTGAAGGACTGGGCATACAAGACTTCAAAGCGACAAACGGTTGGTTGGAGAGGTGGAAAGAATGGAATGGCACAAAGTTTAAGAAGCAGCATGGCGAAAAACAAGTCGCAGATGATTTTGGAGCTGAAAAATGGGTCGTGGAAGTGTTGCCGTCAATCATCAGTGGATAAGAACCGTGTGATGTCTTCAATGCAGATGAGACTGGGCTCTACTGGCGTGCCATACCTAACGGAACATTGGCTTTTAAACGCAGTGAAGCTGTCGGCTGCAAAGTGCCAAAGGAACGATTGACATTGCTACTCAGTTGCAATATGGATGGCAGTGAAAAGCTCGAGCCACTGGTTATTGGAAAGAGTCGAAATCCACGGTGCTTCAAAACCAAGACAATGCAGATAATTTGTCCATTTAGCTCCCAGTTGGAATATCGTCACAAGAATTTGCGCTGTATGTCGCCGTCGACAATGATCTGCCCACGTCAGCCAACATCTCTGATGCCGATATCTGTACAGTCATTAAGGACACTGCCGAAAATCAAGACTCCGATGAAGATGAAAATACTGCTGCCATAAGCGCGACTAATGAGCCACCTGCAGAAACTGTTTCCTTCTCAGATGCGCTGAAGAAAACCCGTGATCTGGCCACAATACCATGGCTCTTTCAGTCTCTGGTCCCTCAAGCAGTGAGAAATAAGCAGAGAGTAATACAGAACACAATCACACACAAAGTGCTACTTTTCTTTGAGCTCAGAGGGAAAACAACAGAAGGTCCATGGACACAGCATAGTTCCACCTCTGTTGAATTCAAATTCTTCCTCCTTTGAAGCTCTTTTTATTGAAGAGAAAAGAGGAAGTAACACAATCATTAAGCATAAACATAACATAACACAAGGAGTCGCTAGAATTCTTTACAGAGTAAGAGCTGTTTACAGTGTATTAGATGAAATGTACTTGATTATGACAGAATTATTTATAATTGCAGAGTTGCAGAAATTACGCTGTGCCAGCAGGGAGCTATAGGTGACTGTACAATGAACTATGGTTGCATAGTTCATAGCCTATGTTTACTCTTTATGCTTGCGTTAACAATGTTCTCAAACTATTTTAAAGACAGTTACACAGAACTCATGATCATGATATCCCACTCCACCCAAGAGGAAGTAGGAGAAAGGACAAACTCGTGAGTGACAGTCATTGTTAAAAAGTTCTTCTATCAGCACATCCCAGAGATCTGCATCAAGAAATTCATCCATCTTCAATTACATATTGGGGATTCTGGTATCCCCTTTATCTGTCCATTCGTACAATTAAGGACACTGCCGACAATCAAGACTCCATGAAGACAAAAATACTGCTGCCGTAAGCGCGACTAATGAGCCACCTGCAGAAACTGTTTCCTTCTCAGACGCGCTGAAGTCCCTACGCACGCTGCGTTGTTATCTGGAAATAAATAGCTGTCAGGACTATGGTCAGTTTTACAGACTCGGTAATCAGATACACAGCTTGAATTGTGTGAACAGCATGCAGAAAACAATGACTGATTATTTTAATAATATGTAGGCCCAATTGATTGATGCTTTAACTAGAGTGTACACTACAGTACTGTATTCTTTACCATAGTCTGTTTAATAAATGTTTTATAGCATTTGACATGGCTATTACGTGTAGTGAATTGTCAACTTTCATGACTGGCATGTAGTGTACTTTACCTCTATTAAGCGCACGCTTCGCTTAAGCGCACGTGATCTGATCTGAAGGCCGTGCACTTAAGTGGAGTTGACTGTATAACTATTTACATGTCAACTATTAACAATGTTTACAAGAGTTATAAAGTCTTTTGTCATCTATGAAACAATGCTTACAAGAGATATAAACTCAGGCATGGGGGAAATTGAGGTAGAGTGACCTCTGTGTATATTGGGTGGTCATTGTATGTGGGAATGGGTTGTGTGTTCAGTATTACTGTCCTTAGTATTTCCATAGTGCTCTATGAATAGATGCATTTTGAGCTCTTTTCTGAATATTTGGAGGTCCTTAATCGAGCAGATTGATTCAGGTAGGGAGTTCCAGAGACTGAGGGCTATGTATGTGAATGCCCTGGAGCTCATGACCTGTTTGGTATTATGAATAGAGGGGGGGGAGGGATTACAAGTGAATGCTGAGTGCTTATGTATTATGATGGAAATTTTGAAACTGACCAGTCTTTGCATTGGTTTTCAAAATGAACGCACATGTATACTTTCACTGTGAAAACTGCTTAAGGAAAAAGTACCTGCAGAGACTTGCACTCACTTTTTCTATGTATTTCTTTTGACTAAACAACATGCATACAAAGCTATGCATATTGTTTTCATCTAGGCGCCTGCCCTTGAGAACACATCCACTGAATACAGATCAAAATATGTGCATTGCAAACATGCAAAGTCTTGAAGGACTAGAACAGGGGACTGTTACTTCTGGAGAGAGATCTGCAATTGTGAGTATATACTTCTGGGAATTTTCTGAAGGGAATTCTTTCTATTAAAGCTATTTAATCTGTGAACCCACTTTTTTTGTTAAATCAGTCAGGGCCTAGTAGCAACTGTTTAAGTTTAAATTTAAAACACAGAAGAGAACTTTCTGGTTACATTTCATACCCAGCAGAGAGCTTGTAGTTTAAATTTAATAGTCACTCAGGGCCTAGCATCAGCAAAGTACTTTTAGTTTAAATTTAAAACACAGAAGAGAGCTTTCTGGTTAAATTTAGAACCCAGCAGAGAGCTTGTAGTATAAATTTAATAGTCACTCAGGGCCTAGCATCAGCAAAGTACTTTTAGTTTAAATTTAAAACACAGAAGAGAGCTTTCCGGTTAAATTTAGAACCCAGCAGAGAGCTTGTAGTATAAATTTCATAATAAGTTAGAGCCTAGCAGCAGCAAAGAGCTATAATTTAAATCAAATAAGAATATAGCTTACCTCAGCAGCACAGGACAGGGTACTGTGTAGCAGCCCACTTTTAATAAGTGTTATTTCCCTCCCTCCCTCCCCACACCCACCCACCCCTGGGATAATCATAGCTTTATAGGTACTTACACATCTTAAAAGACAGGAGGTGGTCTCAGGTGAAGCTCATTATCCAAATCAGTCATACACTAAGGACCTGAGATTAATTAAGCTTCAGGTGAACAAGGTATATTAAACGTATTAGGTACAGTTTTATTTTTATAAATATCAACAGCAACCCTTAGTAAGTAAAGAACTTAAAGATCTAAACAGAAACTTAAAACTAAGATGCAGACAGCAGTCCAGCAGCGAGATGGGGGCTTTCCAGTCTTTTGCATTGAGTTTCACATGTATGATTTTCTCCCAGTTGGTGAGAGGTCTTACGTGTGCACTAGGTGCAAGGAGCTCTTTGCTCTCAGGGAAAGAGTCCATTCTCTAGAGGCTAGAGTAGCAGACTTGGAAAACATAAGAAAGACAGAGAGGTACATAGACAAGACCTACAGGAATATAGTCCTGAAGTCCCACCTCCAGTCTGGCAGCATCCCTGTTGCCATGGAGGAGAGAGGTCATGTGACAGGAGAGCATCACCCTGGTGTGGTAGGAAGTGATCCTGTAACTAGGACTTGTCCTCCAGGTGATGTAAAACCCTCTCGCACCGAGGAAGTCTCTCCAGGGCCATGTGCCCATGAGGGAAGGGTTAGGACAGCAGTTATAGTTGGTGATTCGATCATTAGGCATGTAGAGAGCTGGGTGGCTGGTGGACGTGAGGATCGTCTGGTAACATGCCTGCCTAGTGCGAAGGTAGCGGACCTCACGAGCCACCTAGATAAGGTCTTAGAGAGTGCTGGGGAGGAGTCTGCTGTCTGGGTACATATCGGTGCCAATGACATAGGAAAATATGGTAGGGAGGTTCTAGAGGCTAAATTTAGGCTTTTAGGTAGTAAGTTGAAATCCAGAACTTCCAGGGTAGCGTTCTCCGAAATGCTTCCCGTTCCACGTGCAGGACCCAAAAGGCAGGCAGAGCTCCGGAGTCTCAATGTGTGGATGAGACAATGGTGCAGAGATGAGGGGTTTGGATTTAAGAACTGGGGTACATTCTGGGGAAAGGATGGGCTCTTCCAAAGGGATGGGCTTCACCTTAACCGGGATGGAACCAGGCTGCTGGCATTAACCTTTAAAAAGGAGATAGAGCAGCTTTTAAACTAGATAATAGGGGAAAGCCGACAGTCGCCCAAGAGCGGATGGTTTGAATGTATCCTTGAAGGATACTACCAAAAGCAGAGAGGTTCCAAAAAAGAGTAAAGTAGCCCAAATGCCCTCGAGTATGGAGCAGACAGAGCTTAAAGATCCCAAATTATCCATGTCTACCAATAGCCAAATTAACATGAATAAAAAACAGTCTCTAAAATGCTTGTATGCAAATGCTAGAAGTCTAAAAAATAAGATGGGAGAGTTAGAATATATAGCACTAAATGAGAGGTTAGATATGATTGGAATATCAGAGACATGGTGGAAGGAGGACAACCAGTGGGACACTGCGATACCTGGGTACAAACTATATCGTAATGATAGAACTGATCAAATTGGTGGAGGGGTTGCGCTCTATGTTAGAGAGGGCATTGAGTCAGAAAGGATCAAAGTTTTGCAGCAAACAAAATTTGATGTAGAATCTCTATGGATTGAAATTCCATGTAAAAAGGGGAAGGCGATGGCAGTGGGGGTGTACTATCGACCGCCTGGCCAGAATGAACAAATGGATGATGAAATGCTCAAAGAAATCAAGGAAGCTAACAAAAGTTACAGCTCGGTAATAATAATGGGCGATTTCAATTACCCTGGTATCGACTGGGTCAGTGTCATGGCAGGACATGCTAGGGAGATAAAGTTCCTAGATGACATAAATGACTGCTTCTTGGAGCAGCTGGTTCATGAACCGACCAGAAGGGAAGCCATATTAGACCTAGTCCTTAGTGGAACACCAGATCTAGTGCAAGAGATAAGGCTGTTGGGGCCACTTGGCAATAGTGATCATAGCATGATCGCCTTTGATTTAATTAGTGGAGGAGGGATAATAAGGAAATCCACAGTACTACGTTTTTAACTTTCGAAAGGGAGACTATGATAAAATGAGGAAAATAGTTAAGAAAAAAATAAAAGGAGCAGTTGCAAAGGTTAAAGACTTACATCAAACATGGGTGTTGTTGAAAAATACTATCTTGGAAGCCCAGACCAGCTGTATTCCACGCTTTAAGAAAAGTGGAAGGAAGTCCAAAAAACTGCCAGCATGGTTTAAAGGTGAGGTTAGAGAGGCTGTTGTTGCCAAAAAAGCATCTTTCAGGAAATGGAAAAAAGAGCCAAATGACGAAACCTGGAAACAGCACAAGCACTGGCAGGTCAAATGCAAGGCATTGATAAAGAAGGCAAAGGGAGAATTTGAGAAGAAGCTTGCTGCGGAAGCAAAAACACGAAATACAGATTTTTTCAAGTACATTCGTAGCAAAAAACCCGTGAGAGAGTCGGTTGGACCATTAGATGATAGAGGAGTTAAAGGGGCACTAAGAGGCGATAAGGCGATAGCGGAGAGACTGAATGAATTCTTTGCTTCGGTCTTTACTGAGGAAAATGTAGGGATGTTACCCATGACTGAAGTGGTATTTAAAGGTGCGGAAGAATTGAAGGAAATATCGATACATCGGGAAGATGTATTACAACTATTAGATAAACTGAAGAGTAGCAAATCACCTGGGCCGGATGGTATACATCCAAGGGTGTTGAAAGAACTGAAATATAAGATTGCAGAACTGCTATTAGTAATCTGTGAACTATCATTAAAATCATCTCTAATACCTGAAGATTGGAGGATCACCAATGTAATACCAATTTTTAAAAAGGGTTCCAGGGGTGATCCGTGAAACTACAGACCGGTGAGCTTCACGTCAGTACCGGGAAAATGGTAGAAACCATCATAAAGAATAAAATTACTCAGCATGTAGATAGTCATGGCCTAATGGGAGACAGCCAACATGGCTTTAGATAAGGAAGATCTTGTCTTACTAATCTGTTATGTTTTTTTGAAAGTGTGAATAAACAGGTGGACAAAGGTGAGTCGGTTGATATAGTGTATCTGGACTTTCAGAAAGCCTTTGACAAGGTCCCTCATCAGAGACTTTTGGCAAAACTAAAGAGTCATGGGATATGAGGCAGTGTACTACTGTGGATCAGGAACTGATTAAAAGATAGAAAGCAGAAGGTAGGGCTAAATGGCCAATTTTCCCAATGGAGAAAGGTGAATAGTGGTGTACCCCAGGGATCTGTGCTGGGTCCGCTGCTTTTTGACATATTCATAAATGACCTGGAAAGTGGAATAACGAGTGAGGTTATCAAATTTGCAGATGACACAAAACTATTTAAAGTTGTTAAAACCCAAGAGGATTGTGGAAAATTGCAAGAGGATCTTGATAAATTGGAAGACTGGGCATCAAAATGGCAGATGAAATTTAATGTGGACAAGTGCAAAGTTATGCACCTAAGGAAAAACAACCCAAACTATGATTACACAATGCAAGATTCCACATTAGGAACCACCACCCAGGAAAAAGATTTAGGCGTCATTGTGGATAACATGTTAAAACCCTCGGCCCAGTGTGCAGCGGCAGCCAAGAGAGCAAATAGGTATCATAAGGAAAGGAATGGAAAATAAAACAAAAGATATTATAATGCCTCTATACCGTTCCATGGTGAGACCGCACCTTGAATATTGTGTGCAATTCTGGTCGCCGTATCTTAAAAAGGATATAGCGTTATTAGAAAAGGTTCAGAGAAGAGCCACCAAAATGGTAAAGGGGATGGAAAGATACTCCTATGAAGAAAGGCTAAAAAGGTTAGGGCTCATTAACCTGGAAAAGAGAAGGCTGGGGGGAGATATGATAGAAGTCTATAAATTAATGAACGGAGTGGAACGGGTAAACGTAGATGGATTGTTTACATTATCAGAATATAGAAAGACTAGGGGACATGCAATGAAGCTACAGGGTAAACTATTTAAGACTAATAAAAGGGTAAATTAGACTTACCTGCTTATTGTTGTTCCTTAAGGAACTCCAGTCTAGTCCCGAACAATAGAGTTGTCGACCTCTCACAGCAGCTTGGAGACTGAGAAACTTCATCACTTTTCTGATGTCACCAGTATAACTTGCCCGGATCCGCCTCTTCTGACCAGTAACCTATTGACAAAGCAGACTCACCGGAGCAACAAGTAAGCATTAAGTATGCACCAAAACCAGAACCTAAACTGTACACACTAACCCGCAAATACCCGAAGGGAACCCTTATCGCCCCAGCAAGGCCCCCCCCCTCCCCCCGGCAGGATCGGGTCCCCAAACGCCGGCACTGAGGCATGTTCTCAAGCTTTGCAGATACAACAGATGAACGAGAGAAGGTACCCCAGAAGCTATCCCCTGTCACCCTTCCTGTCATCAGTGCAATCCATTTTCTTCAGGTCCTGAAAGACAAACAGGCGACCAGGGTGGGATACGGGACTAGACTGGAGTTCCTTAAGGAACAACAATTAGCAGATAAGTCTAATTTACCCTTCCTTAACGTCCCTCCAGTCTAGTCCCGAACAATAGAGTATGTACCAGAGCAGTACAGCAATTCAACGGGAGGGATCAGAGACCACAACCTGAAGAACCGCTGAACCAACACAGGCATCGCTCCGCGCTTGAACATCCAGACGATAATGACGGACAAAAGAGTTCAATGAAGACCAGGTGGCGGCCTTACAGATGTCCAATGCGGGGACATACTGAAATTCCACCCAAGAGGCCGCCTGAGTCCTGGTGGAATGAGCTCTCAGCCCCTCTGGAATCGCCTTACCGTTGAGGAGATACGCGGACGCTATGGCCTCCTTAATCCACCTAGCAATGGAGGCTTTTGACGCCGCCTCCCCTTTCCGAGGACCCCCGAACAGGACAAAAAGCCGATCGGACTTGCGAAAACTCTCTGTCCAACGAAGATACTTCTTCAAAGCCCGACGAACATCCAGCAAATGCAATCTCTCCGCCTGGGCACCACCCTGGCGGACCGAAAAAACCGGCAAGGAAATCACCTGATTCACATGGAACGCCGAGACCACCTTGGGTAAAAAGGACGGTACCGGTCTTAACACCACCTTGGAGTCCGAAAAACACAGAAAAGGCTTCCTACAGGACAAGGTCTGCAACTCCGAAATCCTGCGAACCGAGCATATAGCGACAAGAAACACTACCTTAAGCGTAAGGTCCTTCAAGGAGGCCCTAGCCAAGGGCTCAAATGGCTCCCTTTCCAACGCCTGCAATACCAAGGGGAGATGCCAACTGGGCATGACCGGCCTGCGCACGGGCCTCAGCAGTGATACCGCCCGCAGAAAGCGTCTAATATCCGGATGCCCACCAATCTGCTGCCCCCGTATTTTACTGCGGTAACAAGACAACGCCGCTACCTGCACCCGCAAGGTGGCCGCCGCCAGACCTTTCTCTAGCCCATCCTGCAGGAAAGCTAACACCTCCGGCAGAGACGCCTTTAGAGCCTCGCTTTGCCTATCCAAACAACAAGCTTCAAACACCCGCCAAACGCGGATATAAGCCAGGGAGGTAGAATGCTTCCTCGCCTTCAACAAAGTGGAGATAACCGAAGCCGAATAGCCTCTCCTCAACAGCCTTGCCCTCTCAAGAGCCAAGGCGTAAGCGAGAACCAATCCACCTGAGGCATGCATAGAGGACCCTGGGTCAGCAGATCTGGACGACAAGGCAACTTCCACGGGATGTCCACCACTAGGCGCTGAAGATCTATCATTAAAATCATCTCTAATACCTGAAGATTGGAGGATTGCCAATGTAACACCAATTTTTAAAAAGGGTTCCAGGGGTGATCCGGGAAACTACAGACCGGTGAGCCTGACGTCAGTACCAGGAAAAATGGTAGAAACCATCATAAAGAATAAAATTACTCAGCATGTAGATAGTCACGACCTAATGGGAGACAGCCAACATGGCTTTAGACAAGGAAGATCTTGTCTTACTAATCTGTTATGTTTTTTTGAAGGAGTGAATAAACAGGTGGACAAAGGTGAGTCGGTTGATATTGTGTATCTGGACTTTCAGAAAGCCTTTGACAAGGTCCCTCATCAGAGACTTTTGGCAAAACTAAAGAGTCATGGGATAGGAGGCAGTGTACTATTGTGGATCAGGAACTGGTTAAAAGATAGAAAGCAGAGGGTAGGGCTAAATGGACAATTTTCCCAATGGAGAAAGGTGAATAGTGGTGTACCCCAGGGATCTGTGCTGGGTCCGCTGCTTTTTGACATATTCATAAATGACCTGGAAAGTGGAATAACGAGTGAGGTTATCAAATTTGCAGATGACACAAAACTATTTAAAGTTGTTAAAACCCAAGAGGATTGTGAAAAATTGCAAGAGGATCTTGATAAATTGGAAGACTGGGCATCAAAATGGCAGATGAAATTTAATGTGGACAAGTGCAAGGTTATGCACCTAGGGAAGAACAACCGAAACTATGGTTACACGATGCAAGGTTCCACATTAGGAACCACCACCCAGGAAAAAGATTTAGGCGTCATTGTGGATACCATGTTAAAACCCTCGGCCCAGTGTGCAGCGGCAGCCAAGAGAGCAAATAGAATGCTAGGTATGATAAGGAAAGGAATGGAAAATAAAACAAAAGATATTATAATGCCTCTATATCGTTCCATGGTGAGACCGCACCTTGAATATTGTGTGCAATTCTGGTCGCCGTATCTTAAAAAGGATATAGCGATTTTAGAAAAGGTTCAGAGAAGAGCCACCAAAATGGTAAAGGGGATGGAAGGATACTCCTATGAGGAAAGGCTAAAAAGGTTAGGGCTCTTTAACCTGGAAAAGAGACGGCTGAGGGGAGATATGATAGAAGTCTATAAATTAATGAACGGAGTGGAATGGGTAAACGTAGATTGATTGTTTACGTTATCAGAATATAGAAAGACTAGGGGACATGCAATGAAGCTACAGGGTAAACTATTTAAGACTAATAAAAGAAAATATTTTTTCACTCAACGTGTAATCAAACTCTGGAATTTGTTACCGGAGGATGTAGTAAAGGCTGTTAGTGTAGCTGGGTTTAAAAAAGGTTTGGACAAGTTCCTGGAGGAAAGGTCCATAAACCATTATTAAGAAGTGACCGAAGATATCAATGCTTGACCCAGTACAAGCATTGTGGAACTTGTGTCTCTTGGGGAAACTGCTAGGTACATATGACCTAGATTGGCCACTGTTGGAAACAGAATACTGGGCTTGATGGACCTTGGTCTGACCCAGTATGGCATATCTTATGTTCTTATGTTCTTATCCGCATACCACGGCCTCTGAGGCCAATCTGGTGCTACGAGAACCACGGACCCCCTGTGCTGCTCGATGCGTTGTACCACCCGACCGATTAACACCCACGGGGGAAACACGTACAGGAGGTCCTCCGTCGGCCACTCTTGGATGAGGGCATCCAGACCCTCCGACATCGGCTCCCGCCGTCTGCTGAAAAACCGACTTGCTTTGGCCGAGTGAAACGTGGCCATGAGATCCATCACCGGCACTCCCCACCGGCGTACCAACACGTTGAACACGTCCTGATGAAGAACCCATTCTCCCGGGTCCACCTTCACCCGACTCAGGAAATCAGCCTGCACATTGTCCACCCCTGCCACGTGCGCGGCTGACAATGCCAGCAGATGAATCTCGGCCCACTCGAATAATTGCTCGGCCTCTGCTTCCAGCGGAACACTGCTGGTCCCGCCTTGCCGATTGATGTAAGCCACTGCGGTTGCATTATCGGAGAACACACGCACTGCCTTCCCCCGCAGAAGCGGCTGAAACTGAGCGAGAGCCAATCTTACCGCCCTCAACTCCAGCCGATTGATCGACCAAGACCGCTCCTCCTCGGACCATTGACCCTGAGCGAGCTGCCCCTGAAGATGAGCTCCCCAGCCGAAGAGGCTGGCATCCGTTGTCAAGGGCAACCACCCCGGACCTCCAACGGCATCCCGAGATCTAGGCAGCCGGGGCCCAGCCACCATTGCAGGGCTCACTTTGTCTCTGGCAAGACCACCGCCGAAGCAAAGCCCGCTGTAGCGGTCTCATGTGAGCCCTCGCCCATGGCACCAACTCCAGCGTGGCCGCCATGGTTCCGAGCAACTGCAAGTACTGCCACGCCGTGGGAGCTCGCTGGCGCAGAAAGGCCCGCACTAGACGACGTAATCCGACCGCTCTGCGCTGAGGCAGGAACACTCTTCCGCTCCTCGTATCGAACCGAGCTCCCAAGTACTCCAGCTCCTGCGTTGATGTCAACTTGCTCTTTGCCATGTTGACCACCCAACCGAGACTTTGCAAGAAAGACACCACCTTGTGCGTAGCCGCATGGCTTTCGGATTCTGACTTTGCCCGTATTAACCAATCGTCCAAGTACGGGTGTACCAGAACCCCCTCCTTTCGCAACACTGCCGCCACTACCACCATGACCTTCGTGAACATTCGCGGCGCTGTAGCTAGACCGAAAGGTAAAGCCCAGAACTGAAATTGCCCTAGGGGCACCGCAAACCTGAGATACTTCTGATGCTCCTCCCTGATCGGAATATGGAGGTAGGCCTCGGACAGATCTAGGGACATCAGCCACTCCCCTTTTCGTACCGCCACAATGACCGACCGCAGAGTCTCCATGCGAAAACGAGACACTCGAAGGCACCGATTGACGCCCTTGAGATCGAGAATTGGACGAAACGTCCCTTCCTTCTTCGGCACCACGAAATAAATGGAGTATCGACCTAAGCCGCACTGGCACGGGGGCACTCTCACCACCGCTCTTAGCTCCAAGAGCTTCTCCACTGTCTCCTTGACCGCGGCGGTCTTGAGAGGTGCTTTGCACGGAGAGCGCACGAACAGGTCTCTCACTGGGTGTTGCAACTCCAGGGCATAACCTTCCCGAATGACCTCCAACACCCACTGATCGGATGTAATTTTGGCCCAGGCGTCGAAGAAATCCCGCAGCCGCCCACATACGGGTACCGACCCCTGAGCCCGCGCACCTTTATTGGGACTTTCGCGGAAGGGAGGAGGAGGAGGAAGAGGCCCCAAAGCCCCTCCCTGCCCCTCATAAACCACGAAACCCTTGGCTTCGGAAGGGAAAACGGCCTCTCTGCGCCTGACCAAACCTAGGCCCCCGGAACCGACGAAAGTCCCTCTGCTGCCCCTTGGCTGGGGGAACGGATCGACCGGGCTTCTGCCGATCTTCCGGAAGTCTACCACCTTTAGACTCGCCCAGGTCTTTCACCAATTTTTCCAGGTCCTCTCCAAAAAGCAGCTTCCCCCTGAAAGGCAACTTACTAAGCCTAGCCTTAGAAGAAGCATCCGCTGCCCAATTGCGGAGCCAGAGATACCTTCGCGCCGCCACTGCGGAAGCCATGCTCTTGGAGAATGCCCTGATAAGATCATAATGGATATCAGCGAGATAAGCAGCCCCAGACTCCAGTGGCCGTTTCCCTCACCCCGTCCGCCTCACCAGTGCCCGGCACTCTCTGCGACCAGCGGAGACAGGCCCTTGCCACCCACGCCCCACTGATCGCAGCGTGCACTGCCAGAGCATTGACATCAAAGACCTGCCTTAACAAGGAATCCAGCTTCCTATCGTGAACATCCCTGAGGGCTGCACCGCCTTCCACGGGGATCGTTGTCTTCTTGTTACCGCCGACACAGCGGCATCCACTCTGGGCGATTTAAAGATCTCCTGATCTTGTTCCACCAACGGGTATAGACGGCTCATCACTCTAGACCCTTTAAGGGACGCCTCCGGCGCGTCCCACTCTTCCTGTATCATCTCCCGAACCACTCTGTGGACAGGGAACGCCGTCTGCGTCTTCCGGAAGACTTGCAATAACGGATCTTCCAGGGTAGCATCCTCCAGAGGAGCCGGCGCTGGCATGTTCAGCGCCTTCAACGTCTCCGATATGAGGGCCGGGAGCTCCTCCCGCCTAAACACTCGGACGACCCTAGCCTGCTCCTCTCTGTCCGCGATTTCTCCTTCTTCTAGCTCGTCCTCCAAGTCGAACTCGTGATCACCATCCTCCGAGCGCAAATCCTCAGAAGCCACTGCCAGGTCCCCCAGCACCAGGTCCTCCGAGTGGACCTTCTTTGCCGGCACCTTAGACCCTCCGGTACTCAGGGGCAAACCAGGCCGCTTGACCACCCGGTCCCGGTCCGCAGCAGGGGACCCTAGGCCTTCCCGTGGCCCCCCAAAGGCCTGCTGTATGAGGGCCACAAACTGCGGAGAAAAAATTGCTGATAAGCCCCCCAGCAACTGCTCATGATGTGCTGGGAAATCCGGGGCTGACGACGGTCCCGCTACCGGGTCCCACGCCAACTCACAGACCGGCTGCTCCTGCGAGGCTACCAGACTCTCAGGACCTGCAGCCCCTTTCTCCAAAGTGTGTTCCATAGCCTCAGCCTCGTGAACACACCGTTTGCAAATGCCTGCTTCAGAGAGAGACCCTCTCTTAGACCCGCAGAGCAGACAATGAGGCCTAGATGGCATTCCGAACCAAAGACCCCCCAGAAACACCTTCCTATGCAAAAACGCAAACACACAACGTCAAGAAATGAAGAACAGTGGTTTTTTTTTTTTCTTCTTGTTTTTAAACTCACGCCGCTACTGGGGCATCCCGGCAGGCCACCCCTGCCAGTTTTTGAGGCAAAACGAAGCTCCCTGAGCTCAAAACGAGCGAAGACAAATTGAACGAGGCAGAACCGCGGTTTCCCACGCAGCGCGCCACGGCCTGTCTGTAGCAATCTGAAATCGGAGCTGCCTCCCTCCTAACTCCTCCGCCGGATCTCGCACCCACTGAAGAGATCAGGGAAGAGTCCCCCTTACCTGCAGCCTCTGGTCTAGACTGTCGGTTGACGCTGCTGCGGGCTCCGTTCCGACAGACCAGCCCCAGCACTGAGAAACTGTGCAGGCACTCAGCACTAACACAAGGTTCGCGTCTCCGACGTCGGGCTCTAAGCGCTGACAGGCATCATTCCTGCATGTGCTAGAGGCCCGACTCTCCTGGCTGAACTATCTCCTGCAGGCTCCACCGTAAGAAAGTCCAGCCCCGAGTAAGCCCAATAGAGCCAAAAGAACAGCAGAGAAGTAAAATATGAAGTGAAAAAAGGGGGGGGGGGGAGGAAGATCAAGACACCTTAGCCCCGGCACACTAGCTGAGCAAAGTAGCCCCAAGTAACTGACAAAAATCGCAAATAAGAAAGAAAGGCACTACTCTAGAAAAGAAAAGAAAAGAAAAAACTTAATTGTTCCTCCAAGTGAGCCAGGACACCCCCCGGCCCACAGAACCTCCAACTGCTTGGAGACTGAGAGAACTGGTCAGAAGAGGCGGATCCGGGCAAGTTATACTGGTGACATCAGAAAAGTGATGAAGTTTCTCAGTCTCCAAGCTGCTGTGAGAGGTCGACAACTCTATTGTTCGGGACTAGACTGGAGGGACGTTAAGGAAAAAAATATTTTTTCACTCAACGTGTAATCAAACTCTGGAATTTGTTACCTGAGGATGTAGTAAAGGCTGTTAGTGTAGATGGGTTTAAAAAAGGTTTGGACAAGTTCCTGGAGGAAAGGTCCATAAACCATTATTAAGGAGGGACCCAGGATATCAATGCTTGACCCAGTACAAGCATTGCGGAACCTGTGTCTTTTGGGGAAACTACTAGGTACATACGACCTAGATTGGCCACTGTTGGAAAAGGATACTGGGCTTGATGGACCTTGGTCTGACCCAGTATGGCATATCTTATGTTCTTATGTTATGTCATATTTTATTTGCACAGGGTGGGCAATTTTCAACAGACATTATCAAAATTTGCAACAGCGTAAACACACTGGAAGGTGTGGAAAAAAATGAGGAGAGATCTAGCGGAGCTTGAAGAATGGTATAGAGGCTTTTTAATGTAATGTACTTTATGTTTATTAAAGGCAGAATCCTATAGGCCCATTGCAAGCATCCCTTTCTTAGCAAAAATCTTTGAAAAAGCTGTTTTAATCCAACTTCAGGAACATGTTGATTCTCATTTTCCTCTTGATACACATCAGTTTGGATTCAGACCCAATCACGGTGCAGAATTCCTGATGGCTGCCTTTGTAGACAACATAATTAAAGGTATTGACACGTTCAATGATGGCTTCATACTCGTTTTCCTTGATATTAAAGCAGCCTTTGACTCAGTACCACACGATCAGATTATTCAACATCTGGAATCCATTGGCTTAAGGGGTACTACAGTAAAAAGGTTCAAATCCTACTTTTCCAGTCGACAATTACAAGTAAAAATAGGTGAAGAAAAATCAGCTCCATTCTCCCAATTTCAAGGAGTTCCACAGGGGTCAACACTGCAATATCTTTTTACAACCTTTCGGGGTCATTCCGAGCAACTATTCGGCTCCCTCTGCGTTCCTGGCTAATCTCCCCAAATGAACAAGGTGCTTGTACGGGGAGGCTAGACAGAGGTGGGAAGGGGGCGGAGTTAGGGCAGGCAGTGAGTGGTCCGCGGTCCCGGACGTATAGAGTCGATTCTGAAGTCAACCCTGTACATCTGGGGCCACCAGACTGGACAGGGGACTTATTCCTCCCTGGAGGTGGAATAAGTTCCCCTAGATGTCAGGGAACAGGTGCTCCAGCCATAGATGAAAGGTGAAGTGGGTGCAGGAGATTCCACGCAGCTTGACCCTGGCCATGGGAGGCCAGATCAGGGGTCCGGCTGTGGGGAAAGGAGATAGTCGGCAGGGGCCAGGGATCGCGGCTCCTAAATGGAGCCATGGTGCCACGGCAACCAGACGCCATGGCGCCACGGCTCCATTTAGGTCCCTTGACTGAGTTAGCCAGACAGAGGACTGTACGTGTAAGCTGACCAGCATTGGGTCCCGGCCTGCATGTACAGGCCTAGTCATGATTCTGATCTCATGGGGGCTAGACGTGCCCTGTGGGATCTGAATCGCATCTGCCTCTGTGTGTCCGATTCCGATCAGGTGCACAGGGGCCTGGACATCCTGAACGGAATGCTCCCTTTTATGCACAATAATGAGGGAATTCAGCATACAGTATCAGATCTAGGCTGATGACATTATGCTCTATGCTCCCATCAATATAATTAAACCTCTGATCACAAATATGGAAAGTTGCTCCACAGCTATTACCAACTGGTTATCTGCTCATAACCCTGCAAGAAATCATAGCAAGACAGATTCTCTTTACATCACCAGAAATCCTAATTTTACACCACCAAATTTTGTTTCCATCGGTAGGTTCAAATCGCAAGGTAAGTGTCAGGTTCGTTACCTCAGTGTAATTATAGATCAACATCTATCCCTTGTTGCACATGTGAGCAATGTTGCAAAGAATGTATACCGCAACCTCAATATCATCTCACGCCTTAAAAGTCTCTTGGACCACAATGATTTCCACAATGTTATGCAGACCGTTAGCCTTCCATACATTGATTGACTACTGTAACACTTTTCTCCAAGGTCTCCCAAAATTTACAACTTACCCACTGCAGCAAGTATTAAACACAGCTGCACACATCCTCAGCAATAAATCATTGATCACATCACCTCCATCTTGCAGCAACTACATTGGCTTCCCATCTCTGAGAGGGTTAGATTTAAGTCCCTGCTAACGAACTTCAAAATCTCTCTGCGGTTTACCTTGAAAGTCTCATCTCAATAGCGCCCAGTAACAGAAACAGAAGATCCAGCTCCGCCAACATGTTATATATACCAACACTAGATGCTAAAACTACCTACTCCACCTCTAAAAGAGAATAATCCCTCTTTGCCCCCACTTTGTGGAATATAATCCCCCCTGCATTACATGGCATCAGTGACCTTCAAGAATTTCAAAAGAAACTAAAAATGTTTCTCTTCACCAACTACTTTGCAGTTAACGAGACTGCACAGACATGGACTGCCTGAATACAATTTGTAGATAAAATATCACTGAATTTGTATTACTTACCTTATAGTCACTCCCATATTTTTATCCTCCCTCATTTATCTACTTGTTCTATGTAAAGCCACACTGGCTCACTTATTTCTCTGTAAACGACCCTGACTAGTAGACTGGGCGGTATATAAGCTTAGCTAAATAAATAAATAATGCACATAAAAAAACATGCAATGCTTGCGTAACTCCATTAGAGAAAGCGTAATTACTCACCTGTAGCAGGTGTTCTCCAGGGACAGCAGGAATCAGTCCTCACATATGGGTGACATCAGCGCCAATGGAGCCCACGTGGAGCATTTTCCCAGCTTTCAAAGAACACCTTTGGGACATGCTACCACGTATGCGTGGTCCTCTTCCCGCCCAAGGGTGCCATCTTGCTCCGTCAGATGACATAGCTACAGTAGGATGTGTTAAAAACTAAAATAAGGTAGGGAGGCAACTCCCAGGGGAGGAGGGAGGGTTCTGAGGACTGATTCCTGCTGTCCCTGGATAACACCTGTTACAGGTGAGTAACTACACTTTCTCCAGGAATAAGCAGGAAGTCAATCCTCACATATGGGACACCCTAGCTCCAGGCTGCTGAGGACCGAACCACGACAGCACCAACAGTGACCAATGGGATAGCCATAAGTTGCAGGAGGTGAGTCCCTACGGAGAGACACTGTAGACCCTAGCGTCCAGCGACACTATCACTCTGGTAGCCTGAACACAGAAGGGTCAGAGGGCAGGAGTTGCTTATAGCTCGAGAATATCATGGAGTACTACCTGGTCAAAGGCACTGTCCCTGCGGGACTCGATCTCCAGACAGTAGTGAGCTGCGAACGTATGAATGGAAGACCATGTGGTGGCCTTGCAGATTTCAGTCACCTGCACTGAGCGGAGCTTGGCTATTGATGTGGCCATCACCCTCACACAATGCACTGTAATCTGGCGCTCAAGGGAGAGGCTGGCTCACTCGTAGGTGAGGGCAATGCAGTCTACCACCCAAGCGGACAGAGTTCGCTTGGTCATGGGGAGCCCCAGTCTGCTGAGATCATAAGATACAAATAGCTGAGGGGCTTTGCAATGGGCCTGCGTCTGCTGCAGGTAGAAGAACAGGGTCCGCTTTCAATTTAGTGTATGAAGTATTAGTTCCTCCCTGCAGGCATGAGGCCGTGGGAAGAAGGTAGGGAGGACCATCTCTTGGTTGAGGTGGAAAGGAGATACCACCTTCGGAAAGAACTTAGGGTGTGTGCGGAGCACCACCCTGTTCTTATAGAACCTTGTATATGACGGGTCTGCACCAGGGCCTGGAGTTTGCTCACTCTTCGAGCGGATGTGGGGGCCACCAGGAAAACCACTTTCCAAGACAAGTATCTCAGGTGGCAAGTGGCTAGAAGCTCAAAGGGTGGCTTAGTGAGCTGGGAGAGCACTACGTTGAGGTCCCATTCCACCGCCAGAGGGCAGAGAGGGTGCTTTGACAGCAGAAGGCCTCGGAGGAACCTGGATACCAGAGACTGATTCAAACCCAGTCGAAACCGTGGACAGCAATAGAAGGACGTTCTTTATTAACCATAAAAAAGCCTATGGCCCGACACAGGCCGTGTTTCGTTGCCTTCCTCAGGGGCAGGCTACATAAATGATAAAAACATAAAAATTATTACAATTATATAATTCATGCATATAAATAGTATGTGAGACCTGAGGGATAATTGTGAAAGGTTAATACAATAAATAATTAATTAATTAATATTGTTAATACCCTTAAGGGAACCTTGGAGTTATTTTATATGTCATTAAGTAAATCAATTCATGGTCAATATAAAGGAACATGGACATTATAAAAGACAATGTAAAAGACCAGCACAGCAATAAGAGTTGATAATAAAAAAACATATAAATCATAAAATACTATCAATAACAACATATAAAATTATAAGAAGCTATAAAAACTAATGTGTACCTAACTACAAAGATTAAATCATATTCCAAAACAACTTAATACAACCATAAATAGTAATAAATACTAATAAATAATTCAAAGAAACATTAAAAAGATTCAGACATTAACATTTCATAGCATACCTTTTAAGTCTGTTTATGCATTCATGGTGCTCTACACGCTAAACCACGCTAAAGAGGGACAAGGAAAAAATCATTCACTGGGTAACTGTATCAAGCGCAAGTGGGGGTTAGCAGTCGTATAGCTATAATAAACCGGTGGAACTCAAATTGAAAAGTCTACTACCTGTGAGCACGCTGACTCTCGTTCTAAAAAGTGAGTTGACAAAGTCGGCAGGAACCGAAACTAAAACAGGAGATGTGGATAAAAATCATCAATATATATAATATAATATAATTATTCCCCATAGTACACATAAGCCATATCTATTAGGGGTTAATCCTATAAAGCCTCAATCTCCACCCACTGATAAATATATTTTATCTTAAAAAACAGCCCACGTTTACATATCTTCTCAGTTCGTGCAGTCTTTTTTTTTTTAAACTTTTATTTTCATTTTGCAACAAACAAAAGAAACAACACACCAAAGGAAACAAAACAAGTATACAATAAGGAAAAGTAAACCCAATTACCCCCCACCCCGATGCTTCTTCTCTACCCGATTATATCAGCATGTGAGCGCTTCCAATTAACAGTGATTATACATCAAACAATCAAAAGAGCATCTACGATACAGCATGATCATGGGACAGAGATATATACAAAGTTAGACAGTCAGATGAGAGCATTTAGCAAAGTGTACATAGTCATTGAGCATCTTCCATTGAGACCAATGAGAAGGAGTCTGAACGGGGGAAGCGAACAGACGAGGTAGTTGTTCATATTTACTGTAAAGACAGGCATGATTCCACCATTCATTGGGGCTCAGATGGAAGCTAATTTTCCAGTATTACTTAATTAGGGAAATTAGGGAAATAGCAATGCCAAGCATAAAGTTCGAAAGGAGATAAGCCATTTTTGGGAGAGAGGGGATCCCCGCAACTGGGCGAAGTCCCACTATCCTCCAAGAAAGGGGCTCTTGAGAGTGCGAGATAGACTAAATACGACCCCAGACCCGACGCCAGTAATACTGTAGTGCGGGATATTCATGCATAACATGAGGCAATGAACCAATGGCCGCAGGACATGTCCAGCAACCATTGCCCTGAGTAGTGTTCCATTTGTCTAAACTGTAAGGAGTGTAAAAACACCGGTGGGCTAGAAAGAAGAGGGTCTGAGTGAGTGAGGTGGAGCGGGAACCCGTGTCCCTCTACTCCAGATAAGGCTCCATTGCTCCGAGGTCAAAGTCACATGCGATTCTCTCTCCCATACTTTCTGCGCTATAGGGGTATCTCTAGTTATAGCATTACATAAGGTTTAGTAAAAATTGGATGCTACACCCGGTGAACTACCGATAGATCGGAAAGTCTCCAATGAACCTTATGTAGAGAATGCCAATGACGGGAGTACCCTAGTACTCCGAAGGCAATGCTGAAGTTGCACTGACCAGAGTCGGGAGTCTAAAGATTGCATAAGAGTATTAAAGGCACCTAAAGTGTCTAAAAGCATTGGTGGATAGTGGGAGTCTGATGGGAGAGTCATACCAGGGAGAAAGGTAAGAGGAATCGGTTTGCAAAGGCCCGCTTCTATATCTAGCCACACAGGTCTGCTCGGTACTGGATCTTCCAGTCAACGAACGCCTTGCTTGAGAAGAAAAGATTGAGGGAACACTTGAGTAAAATCGCCACCGAGTATTAATGGAGCATTGGCAGAAGCCAATGCCAACTGCGCAATACTTGCATAGTAAGCAGGGTTGTCCACATTCGGGGCATAATGCAAATACACGTGAATTCACTCTCTCCAACCTCAAGGTGTACACGGGCCCATCTACCCTCCTTGTCAGCGCTAATATCAAGTACAGTAGCGTGCAAAGACTTCTAAACCAGAATGGCTACCCCGTACCATTTGGAAACGGTGGGAGAATAGGCAGCTACCATGTAAGGCTTAGCATTGAGTTTCAGTGTTTCAGTAGAGTTTAAATGCGTTTCCTGAAGAAACACTAAATCAACATGCTCATGGCTAAGATAGCTAAGGATTTTCTTTCCGTTGAGTGGACCATTAATGCCTTTTACGGTGAGTGATAAGATTTTACATAAGGCCATTCAGAAAAGTTACAAATTCTGAACATGATAGCACACATAATTTCACTATGTCCCTCAAACTGACTGTATCTGGCTGTACACATGACATAAGAAAAATAAGCTAATATAAAACAATGAAGCGCCCCACATTAACAAAGAAAACCGCAGTACGGTAGAGGAGAAGCAAAACCCCAAAATTACTGGCGACCATGTGTCTGCGGGGAGAAGCCCCAGAGAAGGCCGAAATTGAAAAAACACATAACCTGGAGGACTGTGCGTGCTCCGAATCCGACCGAGGCACACATCATGAAGGGATAGGAGACCAAAAAACAAAAGTCATATAGAGAAAGAAAGAAAGTCCAGGTAATCTCCGTGCTTGGCTATGACCGCCGCATCGGGCCCTTCAAAATGGCGGACAGAGCCGGCAGATAAGAGTCCAAGATTTGGGATTAACGCATCTGCTCTGCTTCTTTGGAGTCTAAAAATGTTGATAGTAGATCAGGATCTTCGAACGTCCTGGTTTGGCTGTGGAGAGTCACTCGAAGCTTCGCTGGATACAACAGGCCAAAGCGAGCCTGTAGCTGTTGAAGTCGAGGGCGAAAAGCAAGGAGTTTCTTCCGACGGTCAACGGTAGGCTTTGCCAAATCAGGAAAGAAGGAGACTTTACGACCTTCAAATTCCGAATGATGATTCGCTCGGGCAGCATTTAAAATTTGTTCCACTTGTTGATATCGTAGCAAGCTAAAGATGATAGGCCGGGGGGTCGTGCGGTTGAGCGCCATGTGGGCAGGAACACGGTGTGCTCGATCGATTTCCAGTTCTCTATGAAAAGTGATCTTCAGCAAGGAGGGAAGAGTTTTGAGCAAGAATTCTCTTATATCTCCTGCTTCCACCCCCTCCGGCATTCCGAGGAGCCTCACATTATTGCGACGGGCTCGATTATTGCTATCTTCTAACTCCTTTTGAAGATTCTGTATCTGGCGCTCAGCCTTGTCCAGTTTGCCCAAGCGCACCGCGTGCGAGTCGAGGACCCCCGCCATGTTGTCCTGCCGTAATGAAAGACTTTCAAGTCGGTCCTGGAGCACTCCAAAGTCTTCTCGCATGGCTCGAAGCGCTTCTCCATTGGACTGCACCAATTCCTTCACGCCGCGTATTTCCTCCAAAATCTCCAGGTGCATTTCAGGGTTTTCACGAAATGGAACCATCTTCTGTGGGGAGGACACCTCTGTTTTGGAGCGTTTTCCGTGAGAAGAAGAAGGAGACCCGAAGTCCAAGCGCGCTGGTTTATGGGCCGCCATCCCCCCCGAGGTACCCCGGTCAGCTCGGAGCAAAATAGTAAGTTTGTATAGGTATTAAGTCAGGATTCTAAGTAGGCCTCTCGGGAGCTTCAACGCAAAGCGTCCTACCCGCTGGACATCAGGCTCCGCCCCCCCACAGTTCGTGCAGTCTAATAGGATCCAAGAATTGTAGATGGAGCTTTTAATATCTTTGGAATCAATTTTTGTTTTTTAAAAATAAGCTTTCTGGTTTGATTACATATAATATGGTATACATACATATATAGCTAAAGAGCCTGATACGATTGACAAATTTTTAATTTTATGATGGTTTTTACGGTGGAAGGTGATGTGGATATGTGCGCTGTGGCTCCTCCTATCACAGTGTGAACGTCATAACATTTACATATCGCGGGCTTTTTCAGTACGCAGTCGCCGGTGTTTTCAATGTTTATTGTATTTTCGGCAGGTCTCTGTTATACTGCAAAAACGGCTTAAATGTGAGTTGTATTGTAAGAGAAATATACTTCAGCAATGTTACAAATTGGTATTTTATGATTGTAAATTCTTCCAACGAGTACGGAGCTCCATCTACAATTCTTGGTTCGTTCGGCTCTTGCAGACTTTGATGGTAATTTTCAGAGCGGGAGTCATCGTGCTCTTGGGAAGCAGAGTTGAATATATATTTTTTAAGTTGGATCCCATTGATTTAGGTATTATAGCAACCTGATCGCCAGTCGCTATTTCCACGGTTATACAACTATAGTGTATAAGTCGTAGTAATTTACATCCCGCGGGTGTTTCAGCAAGCCGACATTTTTACTTTTTACTATTTATAAACAGAAGGATCCTATTAGACTGCACGAACTGAGAAGACATGTAAACGTGGGCTGTTCTTTAAGATAAAATATATTTATCAGTGGGTGGAGATTGACGCTTTATAGGATTAACCCCTAATAGATATGGCTTATGTGTACTATGGGGAATAATTATATTATATTATATATATATTGATGATTTTTATCCACATCTCCTGTTTTAGTTTCGGTTCCTGCCGACTTTGTCAACTCACTTTTTAGAACGAGAGTCAGCGTGCTCACAGGTAGTAGACTTTTCAATTTGAGTTCCACCGGTTTACTATAGCTATACGACTGCTAACCCCCACTTGCGCTAGATACAGTTACCCAGTGAATGATTTTTTCCTTGTCCCTCTTTAGCGTGGTTTAGCGTGTAGAGCACCATGAATGCATAAACAGACTTAAAAGGTATGCTATGAAATGTTAATGTCTGGATCTTTTTAATGTTTCTTTTAATTATTTATTAGTATTTATTTATTTATTACTATTTATGGTTGTATTAAGTTGTTTTGGAATATGATTTAATCTTTGTAGTTAGGTACACATTAGTTTTTATAGCTTCTTATAATTTTATATGTTGTTGTTATTGATAGTATTTTATGATTTATATGTTTTTTTATTATCAACTCTTATTGCTGTGCTGGTCTTTTACATTGTCTTTTATAATGTCCATGTTCCTTTATATTGACCATGAATTGATTTACTTAATGACATATAAAATAACTCCAAGGTTCCCTTAAGGGTATTAACAATATTAATTAATCAAATTATTTATTGTATTAACCTTTCACAATTATCCCTCAGGTCTCACATACTATTTATATGCATGAATTATATAATTGTAATAATTTTTATGTTTTTATCATTTATGTAGCCTGCCCCTGAGGAAGGCAACGAAACACGGCCTGTGTCGGGCCATAGGCTTTTTTATGGTTAATAAAGAACGTCCTTCTATTGCTGTCCACGGTTTCGACTGGGTTTGTACGTAAGCACGTGGTACTGTGCCTTCTGTTGGTACTTACCAGGGACTGATTCAACAGGGTTTTCCCCTCAATTGGGTGGTGGTGCATGGCTATGGCGCTCAGGTGCACCCTCACAGAGTTGGATTTCAGCCCGGTGTGTGACAGATGTAGAAGATATTGGAGAACCTGTGATAGGCGATGGCCTAGCATGTAGCAGAGCTAGGTCTGAAGCCCTTTTTCTCCTGCTTTAAAATGTTATTGCTGAAGCCCTTTTTTTCCTGCTTTAAAATGTTATTGCTGATTTTGGAAAATTACAGAATGCTGTTAGCTGTTAGAAAGAAATACTGTTTTATTCTGGTTTGATAACATGTTCTGCTCTCCTGGAGATAAGAGAATTAAACCTTGGTACTGTTTATTGTTTAGGTAAGTCAGATGTCTCTTTCAGTAGAATGCCGCGCCACTGTATCTTTGCTGATTGTGCACTGACCACGTAATTAGGATGAAAATATAGCAGAGAAACTGAACAGTGTAAGAATATTTTGTCTAGCATTATGAAGATTGTTTAGTGTTTTGAGCCAAGGCTAGAGATACGTCTTAACCTTGCTATGTTTGGCCTCGCTTTGTTTTGCTTTTGTTAAGAATGCTTCTGATATGCCTTCCACTATCTTTGTGGCTAACTGACCTTGCAAGAATAGCGAAATATACTGTGTACTTTAGTAAAAGTATTATGTTTAGTGTTATGTCTAATTGCTGACCCGTGGCTAGTAAGACCCAAGCAGGGGGAGCGAGTCCTGGGCCCGGTCAGAGATGTCTATTGGATGAGAGTAAGTGGGCCACTGTGGCCAATGAGGAGTTTTGCCTGTATTAGACTGGAGAAGAAAAGTATATAAACTGTCATTTTTCTGAGCTCTGTGCTCAGACCATTTTGAATGCTACTGCAATCTGAGTCTGTGCACATTAAATTGGCTTGAATCTTTGCCTGACTCCGGGTATTATCTATTGCATTCTTATCAGCTACTACATATTTCTGGTGCGTTGGGCCGGGAATGTGCGAGTGGGGGATGGTATGCAAGTGAATATGCCCTGACATCTCGCCTCACAGGTTTGGTCCGGCTGGAGCTGAGCCTGACTGACCGCAGGAGGGTCTCTGGCGCCCCTGGTCCTTTTGTATCAGAGGAGACTCCTCCTTGCCTCCGCAGGCTGCTGTTTCTGGCCGGCCAACACCTCGAACCCGAGGGGGGTCCAGGATTCAACCCAAGGAGGGATTGGTTGCGCAGCGCATTAGCTACCGGATCCGGTGAGTATTGATTTTTCTGGTTCTTAGTCAGATAGCTTTGGGAAAGTCTCGAGACACCTCTGGTACAGTAACAGGTAAAGGAAGTCTGATTAACTTCCACGGGCGATCCTAGTACCCTTGCAAGTAGTGCGCGGGGCGAAACCATCAGCCCTTTTGGTTTCAGTAATTCTGGTTTGTCAGTCAGCCCGGGAATTCGGAATTTGGAAAATGCTAGCATGTTTGTCTGTGTGAAGAATGCTTGTGAAAAGGAGGAAGCGTTGGGAGTTTGTCTTTGTTATCTGTTGAAACCACGAGTTTCCCTTCTAGTATAAGGGTAGGATTATATTCCGTTGGGTAATTTGTGACACTTTACCGCATATGAAATAGTAAAAGTATAATTAAGAAGAGTCACTGTAAAAGCAAGAAGCTGTCTCCCTCATTCAGCTGCAGCACAGAGTGAAACTGACAGGAGACGTGTTTGTGCAGAGGAATGTTTTAACCCTATGAAGGCATGTTTTCAACGTTCTGCTGGGCTAATGGGTGCTTATTTTAAGGAATTATACCTGTTTTTATTCAATATTTTGTAATAGTGATGTGCCTTCTGCTATGGTCATGTATTATATATCATTTAATAAGAATGTTTAGTCAGGATTGTGGATCTCGATAGTATTGTACTTAGCCTGGAAAGGGTTACATTCCTACTCGAATTCCTGTGCAGATCAAGTGAGCAGAAATCTTGTAGGGGTCAGGTTTCAATAGGAAAGGATGCTTGTATTTTCCTTTTGCCCTACGAAGCCGAGGTTACGAACACTGACAGGACTCTGCAGCATTTGAGCCAGCGGTACTAGATCGCAACTTGAAAGTGCTTTGAATCCTGAGTGAATGAGGGGTTAATCTTATTGTTAATAAAATAAACTAGGAAGGAAAATGTGTATTTTAGATGTCCACCCACTTTATGGAAAAAGCATCCAGAATGAATGTCTTTTTGAATCTCTGCTTCCTAAAAACTGTAAAATTGAAAGTAATTTCTTTTGTAAAGCCAAGCTGATTACGGCTGGCAGTTAGTTTTTTGCCAAGTAATTTTATTCCAGTTATACGTAACAGCTATGTAGTCGTCATGTTATGAACTATAGTTCTTTCTGTTAGGATTTGTTATTATAACATGTTGCAGAAGTGCAGTTTTCTATTGTAAGGACTCTATCTAGATTGTTCCTCTGTCTGTTGACAAGCACATGTGGGGGCTATAGTCCACCGCTGACACTGCAGGCAGAGATTCGTTTTACCAGTTCAGAGTCACCCACAGTCAGCGCCCGAGAACATGAAGTGGAATCCAAATAGTGCAGGCAGCCCTCACTATATGCCCCATGAAATCCAGCAGCCCAGGAGAATTTGCGCCTGGTAAATGCAGTTTTTGTCAAGTCAGTCCCAGGGAGATATAAAACAGAACTTGCAGAAACGGGATGGATTTGCGGGCATGAATACAGCAGCACGATTAAGTTGTTCAGAATGTCTGTGAATTGTGGAGATAATGTGACAGAGAAAGTGAATGTAAGATGGCGAAGAGAGCAGTTCGTCTTGCTGATACTATAGTTGAATGATGTGGAGGAAGTTTTCCTAATCGAAGGAGCTGGATTGATAGTGCTGACTGTTCCCCGAGAAGAAGAGTAGCGGTTCTATAGTGCATCTCCAATCAGGCCAGCAAAGTTCCTGTATACTTACCAGCATTGCAGCCCCACCTGGAGTATGGGCAGAGAATAATCCATCTGGCCTAGCAAAGAATATAGCTCCTGTACTTGTTACCCTTAAGCCAGGAGCAGAATCAGTGCATGTGCATCAGTATCCCCTCCCGAGACCAGCAATTGAAGGCATTCATCGCCATTTGAAGAAATTATTGCAGTATGGACTTCTCAGAGAATGCCAATCACCCTGGAACACCTCCCTTCTCCCAATCAAGAAGCCTGGGACAGGTGACTGCCGCCCAGTGAAGGATCTACGTCGAGTGAACAGTGCAGTTGAAACCATACATCCAGTAGTACCAAATCCTTGCACCCTCCTAGAACTGATTCCAGCAGAAGCCACTCACTTTACTGTTTTGGACTTAAAAGATGCCTTTTTTTCTGTATACGCCTGACAGAGGCCAGTCAGTTTTTGTTTGCATTTGAATGGGAAAACCCTACCACAGGACGGCGAGGGCAACTTACTTGGACTCGATTACCACAAGGATTTAAGAACTCACCCACTATCTTCAGTGCAGCCCTCAGTCAAGATTTGTCAAGCTACTCTGTGATTCCGGGAAAAATAATTTTGCTTCAATATGTAGATGATTTGCTCATAGCCACCAATAACAAATCTGATTGTATACAAGCTACAAGTGACCTCTTGCACTATTTGAATGAAGCTGGCTACAAGGTTTCCAGAGCCAAGGCGCAGCTGTGCCAGACAGAAGTGAAATACTTAGGGTTCCACCTGTCCAAAGGAACCCGGAAATTAGGACTTGAGCGAAAGGAAGCAGTATGCCGCATCCCAACCCCCACTACTAGGAAACAGGTGCGAGCTTTCTTGGGAGCTGCAGGCTACTGCCGCATATGGATACCAAATTTTGCACTCATGGCAAAACCCTTGTACCAAGTCACACAAGTAATGGAACGATCTCCCCTGGAATGGGGCTCAGAACAAGATAAAGCATTTGAATCACTGAAAACAGCACTGATATCATCCCCAGCCTTGGGTCTACCGGATGTGCAGAAACCATTTCGTCTGTATGTCCATGAATCAAGTGGAAATGCATTGGGAGTCTTCACCCAGCCTCTTGGGTCTTGGCAGCGACCTGTGGCCTACCTGTCGAAATAATTGGATCCTGTTGCCAAAGGCTGGCCACCTTGCCTGAGAGCTGTAGCAGCCACAGTCCTCTTAGTGAGCAAAGCTGACAAGCTCACCTTAGGACAAAATCTTCAAGTCACTGTACCACACTCTGTTTTAACCCTGCTGGAGCACAAAGGAAGCCATTGGCTCACCAACGCTCGAATGTTAAAATATCAAAGTATGCTATGTGAGAATCCTAACTTACAATTAAGTGTCAGCCAAACTCTAAACCCAGCCACCCTATTGCCCGTCAGTCCAGGCCCTCCTGACCATGATTGCTTGGAAGTAATGGACATTGTGTACTCAAGTTGTCCAAACTGCCCAGAGGTTTACCTGAAGTGGCCCCAGGTTCTTCCTATAGCCCTTCATAGGATATACTTAGCCCCTGCTAAGTCTTTAGGAGTTTCCCCTTTTGAGATTCTGAGATTCTGTAGCCTATTGTATAGAGAGTAAAAGGAGATGTGTGACAGATAGGATCTGAAATTACTAGATAAGCACTATTGGTTTTAAGTTCTGTTTTGCAGGGTCTTCATGCGTGAGTACGAGACCAGCCCATCCAAGCCCCTGCATCCTTTCATGCCTGGAGCCTCGGTGTGGGTGACAGAGTAGAAGAAGACACCGCTGGCGCCGTATTGGAAAGGGCCATATGTCATCTTGTTATCAACCCCAACAGCAGTTAAAGTGGCCGAGATCGACTCCTGGACCCACCAAAGTTGAGTGAAACCAGCCACAGTTCCTGAGAGTCATCCCTGGACTTCGATCGCCAATCCTGCAGCACCCTTGTGACTCACGCTGCGAAGAAAAGACCAGACGTCCTCCAGTTTTGCATTCCAGCAGCCGCTTCTGAACTTGGTAGTGGACTTCCATAAATGACTCCATTGCGCCTCACCCTACGACAACAGCCACGGACCTAAGACTTATTGGTCCCTCGGAAACTGCACTATTTCAAGACTGTTTGTTTATCCGAGGGTAAGCCTCGCATCTGGAGAAAGCTGAAATCATCAGAAATAGACTGTGTTGGGAGAGCAGAGAAGCAGCGTGAGAGGTCCGGAGTGCAGGCTTGTCTTCCGCCGGCCCCGACGTCATCGGGGGCCTTGTCTTGAAAAGCGGAACCGGGAGAGCAGTGCCTTGGGAGAGCAGAGAGGCAGCGTGAGAGGTCCGAAGTGCAGGCTTGTCTTCCGCCGGCCCCGACGTCATCGGGGGCCTTGCCTTGAAAAGCGGAACCGGGAGAGCAGTGCCTTAGGGGATCTGTTTAAGAGGCCACAGCCTTGGCGCAGCCGGAGGCGCTAGCCGGGGCAGCGATAGAAGGGGCTAGATACAAGGGGCATAACAAGCCCCTTGGGAGCCCCTTGGAGCATTGCACCTGGACCTGTCTCTAGTAGTGGTTGACCTGATGGGCAAAAGGAAGAAAAAGATAGAGTCGGTGGCAGCGGCTGAACCTGCGGGAGGTCCAATGGACAGACACGTTAAGGTACTGACTGGTGCTAATACCTTACCCGACTCAGATTTTCTGACACTCCAGCCCTCTCCGGTATCCCTGAGTTCCCCGGACCGTACACCACCTTCTCCCCCAGTCTATAGATCCCCTCCTGTGTCTGCTTCTGATGAGGTGCGGTTTCTGCAGAGTACCCCAATAGATGCGGGGGAAAAACTGAAACCAGTGGTATGGGTGCCCGTGCCAGAGAAACGAGGGTTATACCTGATGATCAGGTGACTCTCGCGGATATCTGGCAGGTGGTAACCCGTATTGAAAGTTCTGTGATTCCTACTGTGGCACAACTTTGTAGTTTCTCTTCTGAAGTTACTACACGGTTGTCAGAAGTGGACACAAAGATGGGGAATATTTCAAATTTGGTTACTAGTTGTGAATCTCAATGTCAGGCTCTTAAGGCGGTTAACTCTTCTCATATTAAGGATAGTTTGATGTTACACCATAGAATGGAACAATATGATAATTTGTTACGTGCAAATAATATTCGTATATTGAATTTTCCTATTTGTCGTTTATTATCTGCTGAAATTCTTTTGAGTAAATACTTTAGGGAGATCTTGGGCTTGGCTTCGGCTGATTCCATTGCTCTCTCTAATATTTATTATTTGACTGGCAAGGGCCTTTCTCCGGGCTCTCCGGGAGGGTTTGATGTAGTCCAGGGCCAAGATAGCCTAGGGCTCACCAAATTCCTGGAGGACTCACATGACAATATTTCCTCTAGAGCTACCTTGTTGGTATCTTTCCTGTCTGATCTAGAGAGGGCTCTTGTTTTTCGCAGTTATTTTAAAAATATGTCTGTTCCGTTCTGTGGACTTAGAGTACAAATTTTTCCTGATGTTTGTAGGGCGACCCAGGCTAGGAGGAAGGGTTTTTTGGCCCTTAAACCTAGGGTGGTTGCCCTATCAGCTACGTTTTTTCTTAGATATCCCTGCAAGTGTCTGATAACCTTTCAGGGATCAAAGTTTATATTTCTTGATCCTACTGAGCTGGAGATATTTCTTACTGATAAAGGCCTGGCACTAATTGATTGGGGTGGGTGGTTAGTTTTAAAAGCTGTCAGTAAGTAGAGTTTGTACTTGGATTGCCTGTAGTATGTTTCCTTAAATATCTCCCCGAATTGTGGGCTAGGTTTGATGGTATGCCTTTATGTTATGTTGTATGTATTGATTTCCATCATGTCATCAAAAGTTTCTTTATGCTTGCCTTTGTAAGTTTGTTAAATTTCAATAAAAAAAAAAAAAAGAAAGAAATAGACTGTGTTGTGTTAAGAAATTGAGTCTTCTACGAGACTGTGTTCAAATGCTCCGAAAAAAAAAAAGAAAAAGAAAAAACTGTTTTGATCTCCTAAAAAGTGAACTGCTCTAAGGAGTCAATAATAGCCTGAGAGACTGTACTATGATATTTTAAGAACCTGAGACATCCCAGAGGACAGTGATACTTTGGAATCTACAGCCCTACTCCTGCCACAAAGCTGGTAGGTCTACGTACGGCAGAAGCTTGAGGACCTACAATCAACGCTACGTCTGCTACCTGTTGTGGATGCCGACAGTTCCACCAATTTTCCAGAGACTATGCCCCTTATGAATTCTTATTATTGCTTCGTTCTGGTGGCAGCCTTGGGGTGCTTTGAATTGACTCTTGCCCTACTTCTCTGTGCAGCCTGCAAACCTAGTATTTGCACAACAGGGAATACCCGGACTTGTCTCAACCCCCCGCCAGAATCTTTCCTCTCCTGTTATGGGAACTGCGATGGAACAATGAGAACAGGCCTATTGCTATGATGAACAGTATATATGTCATTTGTACCTCCTATGTCTCCTGCCCCTCCGCTTATACACTAGGCATGCTATATGATTTGACAAAGACACTTGTATCAAATGTATTTTTGATTGTAGCTATTTGCATATGTATCCCCTGTTTCCTGCCCTTATGCTTGAGCATGCTGAACTCTATTATCGATAGTACTATTGACCGCAAGGCAGCGGCACATATATTAGTCTCATGGAATTACTACCCTATACCACACAGTGATCCCTCTACTATAGTCTGAAGTATTTTGCTATTTGTGTGATTTGATTCTCACCCTTTCTCACTTGCGGGTGAGAATAATCAAAAGGAGGGAATGTGATAGGCGATGGCCTAGCATGTAGCAGAGCTAGGTCTGAAGCCCTTTTTCTCCTGCTTTAAAATGTTATTGCTGAAGCCCTTTTTTTCCTGCTTTAAAATGTTATTGCTGATTTTGGAAAATTGCAGAATGCTGTTAGCTGTTAGAAAGAAATACTGTTCTATTCTGGTTTGATAACATGTTCTGCTCTCCTGGAGATAAGAGAATTAAACCTTGGTACTGTTTATTGTTTAGGTAAGTCAGATGTCTCTTTCAGTAGAATGCCGCGCCACTGTATCTTTGCTGATTGTGCACTGACCTCATAATTAGGATGAAAATATAGCAGAGAAACTGAACAGTGTAAGAATATTTTGTCTAGCATTATGAAGATTGTTTAGTGTTTTGAGCCAAGGCTAGAGATACGTCTTAACCTTGCTATGTTTGGCCTCGCTTTGTTTTGCTTTTGTTAAGAATGCTTCTGATATGCCTTCCACTATCTTTGTGGCTAACTGACCTTGCAAGAATAGCGAAATATACTGTATACTTTAGTAAAAGTATTATGTTTAGTGTTATGTCTAATTGCTGACCCGTGGCTAGTAAGACCCAAGCAGGGGGAGCGAGTCCTGGGCCCGGTCAGAGATGTCTATTGGATGAGAGTAAGTGGGCCACTGTGGCCAATGAGGAGTTTTGCCTGTATTAGACTGGAGAAGAAAAGTATATAAACTGTCATTTTTCTGAGCTCTGTGCTCAGACCATTTTGAATGCTACTGCAATCTGAGTCTGTGCACATTAAGCTTTCTTGTGTTGCGCACCAAAATGCTGGAACTCGCTCCCTGCCGACATCCGTACCATAACCGACTTAACCCAGTTCAGAAAGGCCCTTAAATTCAACCTATTCACCAGATACTACCCCATATGAAGATAACATTTAGTCCCACTACATATCCAACTACAGTTTTTTTCCCTTGCTCCCAACATTCGTGCTAATTCATGTACATAGTTCGAGCATGTGATCTAGTTAACAGATTACATATTCCATGTAAATAGTTCTCCCTTGTTTTCCAAGTTGATAATCCTGTTATATGTAACTCCGAACAGCCTGTTGTTCTGGTTTTGTTGTGTTCTCTGTAAACCGCGCTGATGTCAAAGAGTGCGGTATAAAAGAAATTAAAAGAAATAAAAATAAAAATAAAATTAAATTGGCTTGAATCTTTGCCTGACTCCGGGTATTATTTATTGCATTCTTATCAGCTACTACATAAATGCATAAACAGACTTAAAAGGTATGCTATGAAATGTTAATGTCTGGATCTTTTTAATGTTTCTTTTAATTATTTATTAGTATTTATTAGTATTTATTTATTTATTACTATTTATGGTTGTATTAAGTTGTTTTGGAATATGATTTAATCTTTGTAGTTAGGTACACATTAATTTTTATAGCTTCTTATAATTTTATATGTTGTTATTGATAGTATTTTATGATTTATATGGTTTTTTATTATCAACTCTTATTGCTGTGCTGGTCTTTTACATTGTCTTTTATAATGTCCATGTTCCTTTATATTGACCATGAATTGATTTACTTAATGACATATAAAATAACTCCAAGGTTCCCTTAAGGGTATTAACAATATTAATTAATTAATTAATTATTGTATTAACCTTTCACAATTATCCCTCAGGTCTCACATACTATTTATATGCATGAATTATATAATTGTAATAATTTTTATGTTTTTATCATTTATGTAGCCTGCCCCTGAGGAAGGCAACGAAACACGGCCTGTGTCGGGCCATAGGCTTTTTTATGGTTAATAAAGAACGTCCTTCTATTGCTGTCCACGGTTTCGACTGGGTTTGTACGTAAGCACGTGGTACTGTGCCTTCTGTTGGTACTTACCAGGGACTGATTCAACAGGGTTTTCCCCTCTATTGGGTGGTGGTGCATGGCTATGGTGCTCAGGTGCATCCTCACAGAGTTGGATTTCAGCCCGGTGTGTGACAGATGTAGAAGATATTGGAGAACCAGTTGCACGTGATAGGAGACGGGGTCCTCTTTCTTCTCCGCACACCAGATGGAAAATCTTCTCCACTTAAAGGTGTAAGCCTGTCTGGTGGAGGGTTTTTGGGAGGCCGGTAGGACCTCCTCGACTTCCCCTGAAAGACTGAAAGGGGCCAACGCTACCTTTTCAGCAGCCAGGCCATCAGCATTAAGGATCCCAGATCGGGGTGTAGAAGGAAGTCCGCCTCCTGGGAGAGGAGATCCGGGGCCTGGCCCAGTGATACAGGGAGTGCCACTGATAGGGAAAGCAACAAGGGGAACCAGGGTAGCCTGGGCCATCTGGGTGCGATCAGTATCACTGACACCCCCTCGATCTGGACCTTAAAGAGCATCTTGGCAATCAGAGGGGTCAGTGGGAATGCATAGAGAAGGCCCTCCAACCACAAAATCAGGAAGGCGTCAGGCGCAATGCTCCGCATGTGTGGCTGACACGAGCAGAAGCGAGGCAGCTGTGCATTGCTCGGGGAGGCGAACAGGTCTATCATGGGCTTGCCCCAGTGGCGGAAGAGTTGCTACATTACCCTGAGATTCAAGCGCCACTCATGTGGGCGAAGGACCCTGCTCAGCCTGTCCGCTAAGCAGTTCTCCTGGCCTAGCAGGTATACTGCTTGCAGGAGCAAGTTGCTTCGCACTGTAAAGGAGAGGAGAGCTACCACCTCTTGACAGAGGCAGTACGAGCCCATGCACCACTGCATGTTGATGTAAAACATTGCCACCTGGTTGTCTATCTGGATCAGCACAGGCTGGTGCCGCAGGTGGTGGCAGAACACTCGCAGGGCTAGGAAAATTACTTTGAGTTCCAGGAGGTTGATTTGCAAGAGTGACTCCTCTTAGGACCAGTTGCCTTGAGTGCAGTGGTCCCCGCAATGCGCCCCCTGTTGTCAGGTCTTCTGTGGTGCTGGTGCCTGGAATGGCATTTCCGCTTGGAGGTGGGGGACATTTTGCCACCAGGTGAGGGACTCCATCAATTAGCGGGTAACCCTGACCTTGTCCAGCAACCCGCCAGTGGCTTGAGTCCACTGTGAGCAGAGATACCATTGGGCTAAGGGTGTGACATAGACCTTCGAGGCCAAGTGGTCCAACAGGCAGAGCAGGAGGTGAGCTGGTACCGACCGGCGGCGTTGCATCTCTCCTGCTAATTGCCTGAGGCATTCTGCTCTTTCTCTTGGTAGAACGGCCTTGACCTGTAACATGTCTAGCTGAGCCCCTATGAACTCCAGATTTTGAGATGGGATAAGATGGGAGTTGGGGTAGTTGATGACGAACCCCAGGTGCTGCAGTAGGAGGGTTGTATTTCTGTGACCTGCCTGACCTCTGAGGCTGTACAGCCTCTGATGAGCCAGTCATCCAGGTAGGGGAAGACAAAAGCCCCTTGTAGGTGCAGGTGGATGGCTACCACCACTAAGCACTTGGTGAAAACCCTTGGCAAGGAGGCCAGACCAAAGGGCAGCACTCTGTACTGGTAGTGCCTCCTCCCACCATGAATATTAGGTATTGCCTGTGGGATGGGTGGATCAGGATGTGGGTGTATGCATCCTCTAGGTCCAAGGAGCACAGCCAATCTTCCTGGTGGAGGTAAAAGGCAGCAGTGTTCCAAGTGAGAGCATCTTGAACTTTTCCTTCACCAGGAATCTGTTCAAGTCTCGCAGGTCCAATATGGGCCTGAGGCCCCCAGTTCTTGTGGTGACAAGGAAGTACCTGGAGTAAAAGCCTTTTCCCCACAGGTGCTTGGGAACAGGCTCCACTGCCCTGTCCCTGAGTAGGCCTGCGAGCTCTGAGAATAGCAAGGTCTGATGAAGGAGAGGTCGCACAGGCTCTCCTGGGAAGAACCTTGGGGGTAGCTGCTGTAGGCGGAGAAGGTTCCCCTCCTTTACTACCTGTAGAATCCAGTGGTTGGAGGTGACTCTGGCCCACCTGTGGGTGAAGAGAGCCAGGCAGCCCCCTGTGGGCTGGGGAGGGTCTCCCGTGGGGGAGGAGGCCCTGCCCTGGGAGTCAAAATCTCCCACCTGGTTGGGTGAGAGTTGGGACCTGAGGCTTTTGTTGCTGAGGGCCCTGTTGCTGATGGCCTGAGAAGAGCTGGTAGTGAATCTGCTGGAAGGACCCCTTTTTTCCTCGGGAAAAGGGGACTTTTCCCCGATGGTTTCTTGTGGGGGAGGACTGAGGTCTTCTTAGAAAGCCTCTGCCTAGTCACCACCTCGGCCTCTATCTCAGTCACCTTGTCGGCCATGGGTTTGCCAAACAGGTTTTTCCCAATACAGGGGACATCAAGCTATTGTTCTTGGACCCATAGCTCAAGGTCCAAGTCTGTAGCCAGGCCTGGCACTGGGCGCCAATGCTGGCTGCCGCCACTCGGGCTGCTGATTTGAAGCCGCCGTATGTGGCTCAGGAAAGATACTTACAGAAGTCTCTGATCCCTGCTTCCAGGGATTGGAACCTCTGGAGGGGTTCCCCAGAGAGGCCAGCCAAAAAGCCTGAGAGCTCCTGGATCAGGGCCTTGAGGTACATGCCTATGTACAGATCATAGGCATGGATCCAGCACCCAAGCATGGAGCCCTAGTAACATCTGTGCCCTGAACACACTACTAAGATGCTTATCCAGTCCTTAATCACCTCCCGTCTTAACTACTGTAACCTTCTCTTTGCTGGTCTCCCTTTGAATCATCTCTCTCCCCTTCAATCTGTTCAACACTCTGCTGTGGGGCTAATTTTCTGCCAGCCTCGTCATGCCAATATTACCCCTTTTCTCAAGTCGCTTCATTGGCTCCCTATCCGTTTCCACATTCAGTTCAAATTTCTCCTGCTGACCTATAAGTGCATTCACTCTGCAGATCCTCACTAACTTTCTTCTCTTATCTCTCCTTACACCCCCCTCCCCCCTCGGGAACTCCGCTCTTCTGGCAAATTGCTTCAATCTGTGCCCTTCTCTTCTACTGCTAACTCCAGACTTTGCTCCTTTAACCTTGCTGCATCTTACGTCTGGAACATACTACTTGTGTCTGTACGCCAGGCACCTTATCTGACCCTTTTCAAATCTGGCTGAAAACTCACCTCTTTGCTGCTGCTTTTGGATCTTGACTCACTTGATCTCCTGTCTACACCTTCTGTGTTGTCTATCTTGACTAGATTGTAAACTCTGATGAGCAGGGACTGTCTCTTACATGTCTGAGCAGCGCTGCATACGTCTTATAGCACTATACAAATGCTCAGTAGTAGTAGTAGTAATCGAGGGCCCAGGCCTCCCTGTTCTTCTGGCTCTTTAGCTTCTGCATGGCTGACTCTACCACCATTGAATTATGTGGGAGCTGAGTTTTGTGGAACTCGGGGCCATTCTTGATGCGGTAGATGGCGCTGAAGTGTTGATTGACCACTGGCACCGAGGCCAGGGTCTCCCACATCCTAAGGAGCAGCCGCTCGAGGATCGGCTGTACCAGCACTGTGAGATACTGGAGGATTTCCAGTTCTTCAGTGTGCGGGTCCTCCTTGACCGTCAGAACTGACAGGGCTCAGGCCATATCCCGAACGAAGTTGTGGAAGCCAAGTCCTCCAAGGCAGAACGGCGCCGAGGCGCCGGGGGAGATAGCTCCGAGGGGAGGTCCTGGCATCGACAGGTTTCTGGGGAGGCCTCAATATCGGTCTCCCATTCAGAGGGTATTGACAATTCCAAGGCCCTATGGTCTTGTGCCTCGAGGCCAGCCCCAAATGGTTAGGATCCTCCAGAGGATCTCGGGTCCGATTCCCGGAAACTGGCCAAAGCGGACCGGATGCCTGTGGACTGAGACCGGGACCTTGACTGGTGCCGAGGACTTACCTGAGGCCGGTGGTGCTCAGAGCCTAGCTTGATGCCCAGGGACTCCCCTGCCATCAGGGGCCCGGTTGTCGGAGCAGATAATGTAGACGAACCAGCCATCATTGCCTGCTGCAGGGCCAGGATAGCAGAAATATTCTGTTCCAAGGCCGCCATTCTGGTTTTGAGGTCAGAAGGCTCCTCAGCTTTTGGCATGGGCAGCGAGGATCTCGGGCCCAACACTAACACTTTCACGAGTGCATCCTCGATGAGGACCATGACCTCAGGTAGTCTTGCACGGTCTTTTCTTAGAGACCTTAGTGGGGCACTGCTCGGAGTCATCCGAGTCCCGCAATGGGACTGTTCCAGGTTTCACCGGTGGAACCTCGACGGACTTTGAGGATTTTTTCTTTTTTCTCTCGGGATCCGGGTTCTTCTTGGAGCATCTGCCACTGCGGGACTCCAAGGACGCCCAGGCCTCACGGGAAGTGCTGGGCTTGGAGCTCGGTGCTGGAGAAACCAGTGCCAAGTCGGAACTCGGGAACATTCTCTCCTGCAACTCCAACCTTTTCTTGTTGGTTTTTGGAGTCATGGTCTGGCACAGGTCGCAGGTAGTACAGTCGTGGTCTGGGCCCAGGCAGCGTAGGCAGCAGTTGTGCATGTCTATAATAGACATGATTTGGCTGCAGCGGTCACATTTTTTGAACCCACCGGGGGACATGGTGGGAGATACCCAGCCAGGGTCAACAATCCCTGGGTGAAAAGAGGCGTGAACGTCAGTCAAGTCAAGCCTCGATCAAAAAAAGGGAAGTAGCCGAGAACTGCGCTGGGACCGGTGCTGGCTTGAGGCAGGATGAGGAACCAGTACGCAGCAAAAAAAAACACTTTTAAGGAAGTTTGGAAAATTTTCCCCAGGGAAACAGAATAAGCGTCTGTTGGGCTCCATGGAAAAAAGGAGACTGAGCAAGATGGCACCCTTGGGCAGGAAGGGGACCACGCATGCATGGTAACATGTCCCAAAGGCTTTCTTTGAAAGATGGGGAAATTCTTTGTTTGGGCTCTGTCAGCGCTGACGACTGACTTCCTGCTTGTTCCTGGAGAACATACAAAAGTTGCATAAATCCAAAACAAAACAATATATATCATCACCAATTATGAATGAATGCTAAAAAATGCAGAATTGTGCATTTGAGCGGCATAAACCAAGGGAGTTGTACAGTACACAAAAGAAGAGCTGGACTTAGAGGTGACTGTATCTGATGATCTTAAGGTGGCTAAACAGGTAGATAAGATGGGAAAAGTCAGAAAAGTGCTTGGGTGTGTCGGGGAGGAATGGCCAGCATGAAAAAGAAGGTGATATTGCTCCTTTGCAATTCTCTTGTGAGACGTCATTTGGAGAACTGTGTGCAATTCTGGACAGTACATCACTTTTCTTGAAGACAAAGACTGTTCAGCTGTTGCCGTGGAGAGCATCTACAAGGTGGAACACTGGTCTTCAAACAAGTCTACCATCTCTTTCATTTATTCCCAAATATATTGTCTCCAATGCATGGTGCATCTGACAACCTATCATACATATCCTATTTTTGGCCTAACACTCAGCCATGCTAGTCTGCTTGCCTCAGTGGTTATTGATAAGTCCTGGCCAAAGTATCAAAAGCTTTGCAAGCTGATTGTTTTATGTGCTTAATATACTCTTCTGTGTTAGCCATTTGCTCAGGGAATTTCTTTCTATCTTTATGAAGTAGATCCTCTGCAAAGAACTGTATGCTTTGTAGTCATTGGTGCATGTAATGCATCATGTATAATTGGTGTGCTGCAATTCTGGAGATCAACATGACTCCTTGAAATATCTTCTTTTCCATATCATCTAAAACTTGTGGCCCCTTGTCTGGTGGGGTAACAGAATATTCCTTAGAACATTTGGTTTTCTTCAATACCGATTCTACCACCACCAACTGTTGGGTAGGTGCACTGCATAAAGTTCAAAACTCCTTGTACTTTGTACTGTATTTCAAATCTAGTTTCTTCACAATTGGCACATATGAGATGATAATCTGCAAAATTCGCAGTTGCAGCTCTTGCAATATCCTATGAATGAGAACAACTATTGATTCCTTCAGTACTCCGAAAATGTTGGTTTGGGGCTCTCTTTCTTCCTGTAAATAGCACCACCACTGTCATATTCTCAATGAACTGTGGGTAGGTAGGTAAGACTTTCTGGTAGAATAGTACTCTGAGACAAGTGTTGGACTGGAATGCAGGTCAATGAATCTCCCCTTCCACCAGCAGTGATCCAAATAATGAAACTCCAAAATTCAGGACAGGTTTGGATCCTCAGATATGGAACACAGTGGTAGAGCTAACATAATAGATGTTTCAGACTTGTGCCCAATAAAGTCAGTTGTGCCCATATATTCTTCCCTTTGCCTCTGGGGTTTCTCTGGCAAGCCCCTAGATGGAGAGAACAATGTACCCCATTGCTTGCTATTGCTCTTATCACTAAGCATCAGGAAGCTGTCATAAAGGCTCCATGGAATGAATCTAAAAGCAACTGCTCTTGCACTAGCTCTAGCTTTGGGCTTACTGGATTCTCTGAAGCTTGTGACTTAGTAATGTTTACAAAGTAGAACTTTAAAAACTGTTCAAAACACTATTTCCAGTTTTCATCCTTAAGTGATGACTCTCTTTATTATACTATAAGCTGAATAAGAAGGCAAAATTATATCCACTTCAAGAACTAGTTCTGGAGTTTTGACTTCATGCCCGAGATGGTCTGCAGCTTTGCTGCCCATGTCAGAACTATTAGTTTTGGGCTGCAACTTTGGAACTGAAAGATATAAACCTTTAAAGGGAAGCTTGATATGGAGATGAAGGTGAAAGTTTTCTTATCTGATCATTTCCTTTCCTGAGGTCCTGCTAGACCAGTCCAGACAAGTGGATAGTGTTTCCCTGCCAATAGATGATGAAGACAAAGAAAACCTAGAAGTGTCCAGTGACATCATTTATTTACTTTTTATTTATTTAGACAGTTTTTGTATATCACCTTATCCTTCAATCAAAGTGGTTAACAAGACAATGGGAGGCATACATTCAACAGGAGGTGATACGATTCACATACGTAAAAAGCTATCTACTTCTAGGTCTAAATGGGGATGGGTGGTTGGGGCTAAGTGGTGAGGGTATCTAGTGGGCCACTTGGGTGGTATCTAGTGCTTGGCAACTTAAGGTGGTTGCTCATAGGCCTTGGTGAAGAGATGGGTCTTGAGAGCTTTGCGGAAGTCCTTGGTATCATTTAGGGTCCTTAAGTCCATGGGGAGGGAGTTCCATAATGCAGGCGCCAGTAGCGAGGGAGCTCTCTTAGATGTTACTTGCTTAGTCTTGTGATAACTTGTGGGTAAGGTGATCCTGTTGTCAATGTTGGTTCTTCTAGGCCTGTTACTGACATCCTTGGGTATTACATCCTGGAGCGCATCTGCAGAGCGGTGGTGGAAGATTTTGAAAATGGTATATGGTACTGGTATTAGGATTCATGCAGGTAGGGGCACTCTCCAGTATTTAGATAGCAAGCCCCAAAGAATAGACCAAGCCAAACACTATAAACAACTACCTAAAAGACCCCAAAGAGGACAACCCCAGGAGAACCAAAATGTCAAATGAAGTGCAAACACCCCATCTATATACACCAATTCTGAGACTTCATGAACAGAACAGAGACAGCAGTGAATCCCCCAAGATGGATCTTGGACTGATCTAGCCAAACTCCAGGAAAAAAAATGATCAAGTAAAATTTCACCTTCCAGACTATCTCGCTAGACCAGTCCAGACAATTGCGAAGTACCAAAGCTATGACTCAGCCAGGTGGGAAGAAGACACAGATACCTTGAGAACCTCCGCCCTAAAGGCCACATCTACCCTAGCCTGTGGATCCAAACAATAAAGCACAGTTACTTACCTGTAACAGGTGATCTCTGGGAACAGCAGGAATAAGTCTTCACATATGGGTACGTCGGTACCGACAGAGCCTGCGCGGGAACGCTCCCCAGCGTCCAATCAGAAAGCCTTTGGGAGCATCCCACAGCGCCTGCGTGCTGCCTTCCCACCTTTCCCAACTGTCTCTCCTCAGTTAAGCTGAGACAAAGAGAGAGAGAGAGAGAGGGAAAGGAAAGATAGATAGAGAGATACAACTCCTAGGGGAGGTGGGTGGGTTGTGAAGACTTATTCCTGCTGTTCCCAGAGATCACCTGTTACAGGTAAGTAACTGTGCTATCTCCAGGAACAAGCAGGAATGAGTCTTCACATATGGGGACTCCCTAGCTTTAGATGCCAGGGAGAGATCCCAGAAGTTGTGTGTCCCTGGAACAGGGCTGCACTTCCCCACATGGATCTCTGGCATCCCATGAGGGATGGTGGGTAGGAGTTGATTAAGTATGGAACAGGTGTTTAAGAACAGCCTGACCAAACAAGGCATCCCGGCGGGAGTCCTTGTCCAAGCAGTAATGGGCTGTGAAGGTATGAACCGAGGCCCAAGTGGCTGCTCGACAGATGTCGTAGATAGACACAGAGTTCAAATTTTATTTTATTTTTATTTATTTATTTACTTATTTCTTCTATACCGCCCCTTCCAGTGATCAGGGGCGGTTTACATGGAACAAATTATGTATATTACTGTATACTTTACATGGAACAGGAAACTTTCTAACTTTTTACATGGAATAGATTAACAAATTATGTGTACTACTGTATACATTACATTGTAACAGAGGAACTGAGAAACTTTCTAACTTTTTACAGTAGTGACAGGTGTGAAAACTGTCCAAACTATTTACATAGGTTATTTACAAGTGATTCAATACAGTGGTTTACAAATGAGCCATTGAGTTTACAAATGAGCCATTGAGGCTGCCATGGCTCTCACATTGTGAGCTGTGACATGGCCCTCCGGAGAAAGGTTCTTGCTCTGATAGGCGAAAGAAATGCACTGGGCAATCCAGTTAGAAAGTGTTCTCTTGGAGACTGGTTGTCCGAGATGAGAAGGATCAAAGGCAACAAAGAGTTGGGAAGACTTTCTATGTTGCTGTGTCCTTTGTAAGTAAAAAGCCAGAGCTCTTTTACAGTCCAGGGTATGAAGATTCCTCTCTGCACTTGATGCATGAGGCCCTGGAAAAAAGACAGGTAGGTAGACCTCAAGGTTGAGGTGAAAAGGCGAGACCACCTTAGGCATAAAGTGTGGATTAGTCCTAAGGACCACCTTGTCATGATGGAACCTTGTATAAGGCGGATTAGCTACGAGTGCTTGCAATTCACTAATGCGGCGTGCTGATGTGATTGCAATGAGAAAGATAACCTTCCAAGAAAGGTATTTCAAGGAGGTGGTAGCTAAAGGTTCAAAAGGCGGCTTCATAAGCTGACCAAGAACCAAGTTTAAGTCCCATGCCACCGGGGGTGGTCTGATGGGAGGCTTTGTTAAAAGGAGGCCTCTCATGAATCTTGCTACAAGAGGATGAGAGGAAATAGGTTGTCCATTTAGAGGCTTAAGGGAAGCTGCAATAGCACTCAAATGGACCCTTACTGAATTTGTCTTAAGGCCTGCATTAGACAGATGAAGGAGATACTCCAGCAACGATTCCAGAGGTATGGCACGGGGGTTAAGACCCTTCTCAGAACACCAGATGGTAAACCTCTTCCACTTGAAAGCGTAAGAACGTCTAGTGGAAGGTTTTCTGGAAGCATAAAGAACATCTTTCACTTGTTGAGAAAGATGAAGATCCTGGAGATCTAGGCCTTCAGCAACCAAGCCCAGAGATGCAGAGACTGGGGATTGGAATGCCATAACCTTCCGTCCTCTTGAGAGAGGAGGTCTGGAGCAGACCCTAACTCTAGGGAGGGAGCTTGAGAGAGATATAGAAGCAGAGGGTACCACACTTGCTGTGGCCAATGTGGAACTATGAGAATCATGTGGCCTCTGTCTCTCTGAAGCTTGAACAGGGTTTTGGGAATTAGGGGAAAGGGTGGAAAGGCATACAGGAAGTCTTGACCACAGTGAAGGAGGAAAGCATCCCTTGCCTGAGCCCCCTGAGCCGGAGTTCTGGAACAGAACCGGGGAAGTTTGGCATTCCACGGACTTGCAAAGAGGTCTATGTCCGGGGTTCCCCAAATTCGAAAAATCTTGGATACCTGGTCCATATGTAGGGACCACTCGTGTGGAAGCAGAACTCGACTGAGTCTGTCCGCCCAAGAGTTTTGAACACCTGGAAGATAAACTGCCAGAAGATGAATGTGATGCTCTCTGGCGAGGGCCCACAGTCGCAGAGCTTCGTTGCAAAGTAACAGACAGCCAGTTCCTCCCTGCTTGTTTACATAGAACATGGCTAGCAGGGTGTGGAAAACTCGCAGAGCAAGGAAGATTGCTCTGAGTTCCAAGAGATTGATATGTAGACAAGTCTCCTGTGGGGACCAGATGCCCTGGGTGGAGAGGTCCTGAAGATGAGCTCCCCAGCCCATTGGAGAAGCATCTGTTGTAAGAGTTGCTTGGGGTAGAGGCTGGTGAAAGGGGGACCCCAGCAACAGGTTTTGAGGGGACTTCCACCACTGGAGGGACAAAATGAGGCGACTTGTGTTTGCTATTTTGTCTGACAGGCAGCCTAATGCCTGGGTCCATTGGGTGCATAAAGTCCACTGAGCTGCTCTCATGTGAAGGCGAGCATATGGTACCACATGTACGGTAGATGTCATGTGGCCTAGCAACTGTAACATCTCTCGAGCAGTTAGTAGGGGGCTTCAACTCTGCTTGAGAAGCTAACTGCACCAAGCGAAGGCAACGTGCCTGGGGAAGATAGGCCCTTGCCCTTGTGGTATCCAGCAATGCCCCTATAAACTCCAAGGACTGAGTAGGGATCAAATTGGATTTTGGGATGTTTATTACCAGCCCTAAATACTGAAGGATACGCATTGTGCAGGTTAGAGAAGTCTTGGCCTCTGATTGAGTGGGAGCTCGAATGAGCCAGTCGTCCAGGTAAGGGAAGACGAATATTCCCAGGGTGCGCAGAAAAGCAGCAACCACTGCCATGCATTTCATGAACACCCTCGGTGCAGAGGCCAGACCAAAAGGGAGCACTCTGTATTGATAGTGCTTTTCCTGAAAAAGGAACCGAAGGAACCTTCTGTGAGTTGGATGGATGAGAACATGAGTGTACGCATCCTTGAGATCTAGAGAACAAAGCCAATCCTGACTCTGAAGGTATGGCAGCAGAGTTCCTAGAGAAACCATCTTGAATTTTTCTTTGACTAGGAATCTGTTCAACTCTCTGAGATCTAAGATGGGTCTGAAGCCCCCTGTTTTCTTTGGAATAAGAAAATAGGGGGAGTAGAACCCTGTGCCCTGTTGTTGAAAAGGCATTTCCTCTATTGCCCCCTGGGTGAGAAGAGTGGCAACCTCCTGCTCCAACAGGCTGAGGAGGGAGGTTGGAGAATTGAACTGGTGCACTCTTGTGAGAGGGGGCAAGCTTGAAAAATGAAGTTTGTACCCCTCTCTTATGATGGAGAGTGTCCAATGCTCTGCTGTAATTTGCCCCCACCTGGGAGCAAAGTGACATAACCTTCCTGGAATGGTGGAGGGCTCTAGTCCTTCTAGAGCCAGGAAGGCTAAGTTCTCTAGCAGAAAGTCAAAGGCCTTGAGGGGGCTGAGGTTGCTGGGCTGGAGCAGGCCTTGCAGCCTTTGCTTTGCTCTGTTTGGAGGATTGCTGACGTTTGGAAGGGAACTGAGCTGCAGAAGATGCCCGCTGACCATAAGCAGGATAGAATCTTCCCTTTTTAGAAAAAGGTTTTTTTCTTGAACAACCTTTTCTTAGCAGGAGCAGCTGTGGATTTGGATAGTCTATCCAAAGCAGAATTTTCAGCATCCATCTGATTGGCTTTTGCTTGCCAATCCTTACCAAACAGGTTCTCACCTGTACAAGGGATATTTCCCAATTCATCTTGAACCCAGATCTCCAAATCAGATGCTTGAAGCCAAGCAATCCTACGTGCACCTATGGCAATAGCTGAGGCTCTGCTTACGCATTCAAAGGAGTCGAAAGCTGCACGGTTGGAGAATTTGGAGATATCCTGGGCATGTTTGAGCCCAGTGAGAATTTCTTGCCTTTTATCTTCAGACATAAAAGGACTTAAAGTCTGCAAATGGTCAGTGACTTCTTTTAAGAACATTCCCATGTAGAGACTATAAGAATTAATTCTCGCAGCAAGCATGGACGCTTGGAAGACTCTTCTTCCAAAAGCATCCAGGGTTCTACATTCACGTCCTGGAGAATTAGAGGCATGTCTTTTGGCACTTTTAATCTTTCTCATTACAGACTCAACCACAATAGAGTGGTGAGGAAGTTGAGTTTTATGGAAACCAGGACAAGGAAGGACACGATACATGGTATCCAACCTGCAAGAATGAGGAGAGGTGGTTAGAGGTGCTTCCCACATCCTCAACATGAGATCGTACAGAATCTCATGAATAGGTAAGGTAGCTACCTCCTTAGGAGTCTTAGGATATTGTAAAATATCTAACTCCTTGGCTCTGGGCTCTGTCTCAGGTGCCACTGTAATAGAGAGACCCTGAGCCACCTCTCTGATAAAGTCTGTAAATGGGGGTGCTTGTTGTGAAAGTTCCACAATCTTGGCAAGGACATGAATTTACTTGACCTGCAAAGGATTGTGGGTCTTGTAGTTCCTTCACACAAAAACTAGCCGTTTAACAAGAATAAAGAATTGTAGTTGCTCGAGTGTAAAGCAGAAAACAGATTTTATTTATGTGGTGTTATTCCCTCGCACAGATATGCTTGGTAACATCAACAGGATAATTTTCTCCAGAAGTTTTATTCAGGAAACAAAACTAATAAGGCAACTGAATTACTTATGCAAAAACTTAGTAAAGACCTTGATGGAACAGAAAAGATCTTTCTTCTAGCCCCTGCTAATAAACTTTCTTAGCAGTGCTGGAATGAAAAATAAACCCAAAAGGAAAATTCTCTTTATCAAAAAAAAAACAGCTTTCTTCCATTCACACAGAGAAGAAGCTTTTTCTCAAAGTCCCACGTGCACTTGTGCCTTGCTCTAATCACAGGTGCTTAACCAGCTGCAAGCCATTGCTGGTCCACTCTCCACGTGGCTCCAACTTTCCCCCAAAGCTTTCTCTCAAAGAAACATTTCTGGGAAGTTAAAAATCAGTACAGTTCATTTTGGTGTTTGATCCTTATCTGAGGATTACTTTAGAACAGCAGCTTAGAAAGAGAACAATCCATGCATTCAACTTCCTCATCTGATATTTCCCCTTGCTCTTGAAATATCATAGGATCACTTCCATACACTGACTCAGAGGATTTTTCTAACTGATCTCTACCAGGATAGAAACTGTTTCCCTGCTGTCTTCCTTGTGCAAAGCTAGGGAACAGATCAGAGTTCATACCTGAGATCACGTTGCCATTAGGTTTCCTCTCTGGGTATTTTGGCCAGTAGGTAGCAAAGCTTCTGTGCCCAGCTCTCCAGTCAGAATCTCTGGACTTTAGGTCTCTTTTCCCATACCTCCTTAAATAGGTATTAGAGCTCCTTCTTTCTGTAGATGCAGCCGTCTCCTTGACAGGTGCTGTCCGAGGGTTCCTGGCTGTATATCTCCAAGCCTCTGGCTTCTTCCAGTCCAATGAAGAATGCTTGCCCCAGGAATCTCTCCCAGTATGCGTACTGCCTTGGGCTCCTTTCTTAGACCTTCTGGATGTCTTGCTGTTCTTCCTTCTGTTCACGATCAGTCTCTCCTTCTCCAGCTCTTGCTGTCTCTGTTCCTCTTTCTCCCATTGCTCCTGCTGTCCATATGATGAATTTCTTCTAGCTTTAAAGTGCCTGGATAGCTGCTCCACCCTAGCACACTGCAGGTGTTCTGAATTAAGCCCTGCCCTAGGAGATGTGTGATTAGGGATTACATCATTGCTTCTCTGATTAGGCACACGTTTCCCTACTTCAACTCTCCTAGAGGCTTTCTGCGAACCAGTGCATTCTGGGTCTGGTAGTCTTTTAGGTAAACACTCTGTTTTAGTACTTTTACCAGCCAGCACAGGTTGCTTATTCAGAGCCAATTCACCTCTTGTATTATTTCTTCCTGAACTATGATAAGCTTCCTTATCACAAGTCTTGAAAAGACAAATCCTCTGGAGGAGACATCCTTCGTTTAGGAGAGGACTCCTCCTGTGGAAGAAGCATCACTGCATCGACCGACTCTTCAGAATCCTCAGAGTCTTCAGAGGAATCGAAGTATCGTCTGTCCGGATGCTCTTGCAAAGCCCGATACCAGTACCGACCGGGATTGGTATCGGGAATAACCGGTACCGGGGTATCGGTACCGGAGGGCTTCAGAGGACAGAGTACCGGCATAGCGGACACCGATGCCAATGTCGATACTGATGGTGATGCTAGAGCCGGTACCAGCAGAGTCTGTTGCGGTACCACAGGCGTCGATGCCACAAGGAAAGCCGCCAGACTGCATTCTATGGACAGATTCCTCTAATCCATAGACGCCGCCAATGCCTAGAAATCGGTACCGGTGGAAGCCACCGGTACCCCAGAGCATGGCACCAGGAGATGTGTCGAGGACACGCCATCGAGATCATCCTGAAACCCCGATGATGATGCTTTAGAGGCCGAAGCCTCCCGCCGGGGTAATTTTGCCAGTGCAGAATCCTCGAGGGCAAGGCCAGAGGCATCTTGATGCTTAGAAGGAGATCTACCCTTTGAGGACCGGCTGGATTTATGTTTAGTTACCTGAGATCCATGTGAGGAAGAAAAAGCCCTGGAAGATGTCGATGCCACCGAAGCCGCATCAGAGGGAAACAGGGTACTGAGCTTGGCAGCTCGGTTCTGCCAACCTCTTTTAGACATCATGGAATAGGACACACAATCTGTTATGGAATGGTCAGGACCTAAACATTTTAGACACCAGTCATGGGTGTCGGTGACGGAAATAGTACCGCCACATTTTGTGCACTTTTTAAATCCTGAGGCAGGCTTTTCCATATTTAAGGAAAAAATGTTTTGGGCCTAAGGCCCAAAGCTCAAGTGCACCTGAAGAAAAAGAACGGAAAAAAGGGGGTTTTTTTTGGTTTTTTTACAAGAAGAAAAGAACAAAGACCGGCGGTACCGGTACAGCATCGAAGAAGGCAGACGCGACACAAAAGAAATAAAGAAAAAATAAGGAAATTCTTCTGCGGTGACAGGAACACGACCTGCTGGCTCCGCGGAAAAAGAAGAACTGAGGAGAGATAGTTGGGAAAGACGGGAAGGCAGCACGCAGGCGCTGTGGGATGCTCCCAAAGGCTTTCTGATTGGATGCTGGGGAACGTTCCCGCGCAGGCTCCGTGGGTACCGACGTACCCATATGTGAATACTCATTCCTGCTTGTTCCTGGAGATTGCTTGACAAAGGTTGTGAATGAGAACAACATAACAGCCCAGCAGATATCTACTGTGATTACAGAACTTGCCTCCGTCCATGAGGACATCTGTGCCTGGGTGATATGAACACACAAATCACAGGCTTACCCCCACAACACACAACGTACAAGCTTACCCCCAAAAGGTAGGCGGAGACCAGCATCTCCTTAATCCAGCACACCAGGGTGGCACTGGAGGCTGTATTATCTTTACCTGATCCAGTAAACATGACAAACAGCTTGTCTAATTTACAGAAGGGATTGGTAATCTTCAAGTAACGGAGCAGCACTCTGTTGGTATCCACCGATTGTAGGTACTTATCCTTACCCTGACATTGATCTGACAAAAAAGGTCAGACGATGAAAGGCTGGTTGACATGAAAGGCTGATACTATCTTGGGCAAGAAGGATTGAATAGGATGTAGCATACCACCCCCCCCCCCCCCATCAAGAAGATCAAATAGGGATCTCTATAGGCCAGAGCCTACAGCTTCGAAACGCATCAGGCTGAGCAGACGGTCAGACAGCCTTGAGGGACAAATCCTTTACCATAACAATCCACAATGGTTCAAAAAGAGAATCCATCAAAGCCTAGGAAGAAGAGGAGGAGGAGTGGCACTATATGTAAGAAATACTATTTAAATACTACTTAATACTATTTAATACTATTTAAATACTACTTTGGAATTACAGAGCTTAAAAGGGAGAGAGGAGGCATTGTGGGTTAAACTAGAAAGAGGGAAAGAGAAATCTATTTGCATTGGCGTAATATACAGACCTCCCTCACAAGAGGAAGAGGTGGACAGAGAGTTAATTGAAGACATACGCAGCATTGCTAGGAAAGGGGAAGTGCTTCTGATAGGGGATTTCAATATGACAGATGTTGATTGGCACATTCCTGCTGCAGTATCAACTAGAAGTAAAGAGATCCTGGATTCTCTACAGGGAGAACTATTCAGGCAATTGGTAACAAACCCCACACGTGAAGGGGCCATACTGGACTTGGTGCTTACCAATGGTGAAAGTGTTTCTGATGTTATAGTGGGAGATCATTTTGCATCCAGTGATCACCAGATGGTGTGGTTCAGTATTAAGACTAGGGCTGTTAGAATCCATTCAAAGGTGAGGGTCTTAGACTTTAGGAAGACTAACTTTGCCAAGATGGGCCAATACCTCAGGGAGTTGTTAGCGGGATGGGAACAGCTGGGGATGTAGAAAAACAGTGGGCAAAACTGAAAGGGGATATTTTAAAGGCAACCAACCTTTTTGTTAAAATGGTAAATAAAGGTAAAAGGTAAAAGGAAAAGGAGACCACTATGGTTTTCGAAAGAAGTAGCTGAAAAAGTGAAGAAAAAGAGGGAGGTCTTCATGAAATACAAGAGATCAGAGAGAGAGGAAGAAAGGCATCTATATTTGGAAAAACTTAGAGAAGTTAGCAAAGTAGTCAGGAAAGCAAAGATTCAAAAAGAGGAGGAAATAGCCAATGCAATAAAATGGGGGGATAAGACATATGTTAGTGAGAAGAGGAAGGGCAAAAGTGGTATTGTCAGACTCAAGGGGAGGAACATTCATTTTACATTTCTTATATACTGCCTTTCATGATATCAAGGTGGTTTATATTGAACAAACTGAAATTACATTGAACAGGGCATTATAACTTGGAGATAACTCTTTTACAGGGAACATGAGCAATGGAGGGTTAAGTGGCTTACCCAAGACCACAAGGAGCACCTGTGGGACTAGAAACCCCAGTCCTTCTGGCCCAAGGTTGTTGTCCTCTAGTGGGATTTGAACCCCTAATCTTCCAGCCTGAGGTACCTTGCCCCAACCACTAGGCCACACCTACACACCTATGTAGAAGCTGATGAGGATAAAGCACAGTTACTTACCTGTAACAGGTGATCTCTGGGAACAGCAGGAATTAGTCCTCACATATGGGTACGTCGGAACCGACGGAGCCGGCGCGGGAAAGCTCCCCAGCTTTTCAGATGAAAAGCTTTTGGGGCTTCCCACAGCGCATGCGCGCTGCCTTCCCGCCTTCCTTACCAGCTCTCTTCAGTTCGAGTTTATAGCTGAGACAATAGAGAGAGGAAAGGAAGGTAGATAGATAGAAGATACAACTCCTAGGGGAAGTGGGTGGGTTGTGAGGACTAATTCCTGCTGTTCCCAGAGATCACCTGTTACAGGTAAGTAACTGTGCTATCTCCAGGAACAAGCAGGAATAAGTCCTCACATATGGGGCTCCCTAGCTAAGATGCCTGGGAGATTCCCCTCCAAGGGTAAACCATCTTCGTATGGATCTCAGGCATCCATTCAGGGAAGGTGGGCAGGAGTTGCTTAAGTATGGAACAGGTGTTTGAGGACAGCCTGACCAAACAAGGCATCCCGGCGGGAGTCCTTGTCCAAACAGTAATGGGCTGTGAAGGTATGAACCGAGGCCCAAGTGGCTGCTCGACAGATCTGATCGATGGATACAGAGTGAAGATGAGCCATAGAAGTAGCCATGGCTCTCACATTGTGAGCTGTGACATGGCCTTCCAGAGAAATATTCTTACTCTGGTAAGCAAAAGAAATACACTGAGCAATCCAATTGGAAAGTGTACGTTTGGAGACTGGAAGTCCCAAATGAGAAGGATCAAAAGCCACAAAAAGTTGGGAAGACTTTCGATGTGGCTGAGTCCTGTTGAGGTAAAAGGCGAGAGCTCTTTTACAGTCAAGAGTATGAAGGTTCCTCTCTGCACTGGATGCATGAGGAGCCGGAAATAAAACAGGTAGATATACCTCTTGATTAAGATGAAAAGGCGAGACCACTTTGGGCATAAAGTGGGGGTTCGTCCTAAGGACCACCTTATCATGATGAAACCTAATATAAGGTGGATTAGCCACTAAAGCCTGCAGTTCACTGATGCGGCGAGCTGAAGTGACTGCAATAAGGAAAACTACCTTCCATGAAAGAAATTTCAAGGAGGTGGAGTCCAAAGGCTCAAAAGGTGGCTTCATAAGCTGACCTAGAACTAGGTTCAAATCCCATGCTACCGGCGGAGGTCGGATGGGAGGTTTAGTTAAGGTCAGGCCTCTCATGAACCTTGCAACAAGAGGATGAGAGGAAACAGGTTGTCCATTTATAGGTTTTAAGGATGCTGCAATAGCACTTAAATGGACTCGTACTGAATTCGTCTTGAGGCCTGCATTGGAAAGATGAGATAGTCTAGTAGAGAATTCAAAGGAAGTGCCAGAGGGTCAAGACCCTGTTGAGCACACCAAATGGAAAAACGTTTCCATTTGAAAGCATAGGAACGCCTGGTAGAGGGTTTCCTAGAGGCATGAAGGATATCTTTCACTGGTTGAGAAAGATTAAACTCATGAAGGCTTAAGCCTTCAGTAACCAAGCTCGGAGATGTAGGGACTTGGGGTTTGGGTGCCACAAAGTCCCTTTCTCCTGAGAAAGAAGGTCTGGCGCAGCTCCCAGGTCCAGGGAGGAGCCCTGGGAGAGCTGTAGAAGTAGAGGGAACCACACTTGGCGTGGCCAGCGTGGAGCTATGAGGATCATCGACCCGTGATCCCTCTGAAGTTTGAACAGAGTCTTGGGAATCAAAGGAATGGGTGGAAAAGCATACAGGAATTCCTGACCCCAATGCAGGAGAAAGGCGTCGTTGGCCTGAGCTCCCTGACACGGAGTCCTGGAACAGAACCGGGGAAGTTTGGCATTCCACGGACTTGCAAAGAGGTCTGTGTCCGGGGTCCCCCATTCCTGAAAGATTCTGCGTATCTGGTCCATATGCAGGGACCATTCGTGTGGAAGCAGAACTCGACTGAGTCTGTCTGCCCGAGAGTTTTGAACTCCTGGAAGGTATACTGCCAGAAGATGAATTTGATGCTCTCTGGCGAAGGCCCATAATCTGAGAGCTTCGTTGCAAAGCGACAGAGAGCCCGTCCCTCCTTGTTTGTTGACATAGAACATGGCTACCTGATTGTCTGTCTGGACTAGGACAGTCAGGTTGACAAGGAGGGTGTGGAAGACTGTGAGGGCAAGGAAGATTGCTCGCAGTTCCAGAAGGTTGATGTGAAGGGTGGTCTCCTGGGGAGACCAGGTGCCCTGAGTGGAGAGGTGTTGGAGATAAGCTCCCCTCCCTGTTTGGGAGGCATCTGTTGTGAGGGTTGCTTGGGGCAACGAAGGTTGGAAGGGGGTCCCCAACAACAGATTTTTGGAGGATGTCCACCACTGGAGAGACCAAAACAGACGTTTTGAGGTGAGTACTTGGTCTGAGAGCGCTCCTGATGCTTGAGACCACTGGGTGGCCAAAGTCCATTGAGCTGCCCTCATATGGAGACGAGCGTAGGGCACCACATGGACCGTGGAGGCCATGTGGCCCAGAAGTTGCAGCAGTTCCCTGGCTGACAAGTGACTTCTGGACTGAGCCTGGGAGGCCAAGCTGATTAGTCGTTGGCCTCGGACCAGAGGGAGGTAGGCCCTTGCAGGGACTGAATAGGGATGAGTTGGGACTTGGGAATGTTTACCACAAGTCCCAGATATTGAAGAATACGCCTTGTGCGGTCCAAGGAAATCTGGGCTTCTGACTGAGATGGAGCTCGGATGAGCCAGTCGTCCAGATATGGGAAGACGAAGATTCCCATGCCTCTTAGAAATGCGGCTACGACTGCCATGCATTTTGTGAATACTCTTGGAGCAGAGGCGAGACCGAAGGGAAGTACTCTGTATTGGAAATGTTTTCCCTGGAACAGAAATCAAAGATATTTTCTGTGGGATGGATGGATGAGTATATGAGTGTACGCATCCTTGAGATCTAGAGAACAAAGCCAATCCTGACTCTGAAGGTATGGAAGGAGAATGCCCAGAGAGAGCATTTTGAATTTCTCCTTGAATAGTGTAGGGATGGACAGATAAAGGGATACCAGAATCCCCAATATGTAATTGAAGATGGATGAATTTCTTGATACAAAATGTGTTTAGAAGTTTGACTTTTCACCTACTTTCTTAAATAAAATAGGATGTCATGGTCATGGGTTCTATGTAACTGTCTTTAAAATAGATGGAACAGTGTTAACTAAGCATAAAGGCTATGACCTGTGCAACCATAGTTCATTGTACAGTCAGCTGGAAGTCCCTGCTGACACAACATAATTTTTGCAACTTTTGTAATTATAAATTTCATCTAATATACTGTAATCAGATCTTACTCTGTAAAAAGAACTTTGGCGACACCTTGTGTTATTTCATGGTTATAATAAATGATTGTTACTTCCTCTTTTTTTCTCTAATAAAAAGGAGCTTTTAGGAGGAGAACTTTGAATTCAATAAGCCTGGAATTATGCCTGTTCATAGTCCGCTTATTGTCTTCCCTCTGAGCTCAAAGAAAATAGCACTTTGTGTGTGTGTGATTGTGTTCTGTATTACTCTCTGCCTGTCTCTGTCTCTCACTACTGATGGACCAGAGACCTAAAGAGCCGTGGTATTGTGGTCAGATCATGGAGTTTTCTTCAAATAGAAACTTGTTCAATTCTCTCAGATCTAGGATAGGTCTGAAGCCCCCTGTCTTCTTTGTTATGAGAAAATAAGGGGAGTAGAACCCTAACCCCTGTTGAGGAAGAGGAACCTCCTCTATTGCCCCTTGGGCAAGGAGAGAGGAGACTTCCTGACCCAACAGGGTCAGAAGAGATGGGGGAGAACTGAATTGCCTCACCATGGTATGGGGAGGAAGGCTGGAGAAATGAAGTTTGTAGCCCTCTCTGATGATAGAGAGGGTCCATTGCTCTGATGTTATTTGCTCCCATCTGGGAGCAAAGTGAACTAGCCTTCCAGGTATGGTGAGAGGCTCTGGTTGTTCCAGAGCCAGAAATGGTAAGTTCTCTAGGGGCAAGTCAAAACCCCTGAGGGGGTTGAGCCTGCTGGGGTGTAGCAGACACTGCAGACTTTGACTTTACTTGCTTAAATTGCTGACGTTTAGCAGCAAAGCGAGGCTGAGAAGATTGTTGGCCAGTATTTGTGGAAAATCTGGCCTTCTTATAGTAAGGCCTTTTAAAAGACTTCTTTTTGGCAGGAGTAGAAGTAGACTTAGAAAGTCTATCTAGAGTGGCATTTTCTGCATCCATTTGAGCAGCTTTAATTTGCCAGTCTTCACCAAATAAGTTCTCACCTGTACAGGGCAGATTCCTTAGGCCATCCACAACCCAGGGTTCTAGGTCAGAAGCCTGGAGCCAAGCAAGACGTCGGGCTGCAATAGCAATTCCCGAAGCCCTGCCAGCAACCTCAAAGGAATCAAAGGCTGCCCTGTTGGAAAACTTGGAGACCTCTGAAGTTGTGTCACCACAGAAGTGAAGTCCTCCTTTTTATCCTCAGGGATAAAGGGGCAAAATGCCGTACCTTTAGGGCAAGTTCTCTGAGAAACATGCCCATATAAAGGCTGTAAGAATTGATCCTGGCTATAAGCATACTAGCCTGGAAGATCTTTCTACCAAAAGAGTCAAGGGTCTTACATTCTCGCCCTGGAGGGGTAGAAGAGTGCCATTTGGGACTCTTTATCCTATTCATAGCAGACTTCACCACAATGGAGTGGTGAGGCAGCTGAGTTTTTTTGAAACCCAGGAGAAGGAGGGACCCGGTACATGGTGTCCAACCTACGAGAATGAGGAGACAGAGTTAGAGGAGTCTCCCACAAATCCATCAAGTGTTCTTGAAGGATTTCATGGATAGGCAGAGTAACTGCCTCTTTAGGAGCTTTAGAGTATCCTAAAATATCCAATTTTTTTGATCTGGGTTTCTTTTCAGAAGATGTAGCAATAGAAGTCCTTTAGCTACATCAACAATGAAATCCTGAAAGGATAAATCCTCTGGAGGAGACATCGCCCTCTTTAGAGAAGAGGGCTCCTCAGGAAGATCAAACTCAGCAGAGTCATCAGAGGAATTGAACTCATCAGAAGAATCTGAGTATTCTCTCTGTGCTTGCAATGCACGATCCGCGTACCGATCGATATCGAGATCAGGCGTATTGGGCATGGGATTGGTATCGGGCAAAAGCCTGAATCCAGCAAGCGGAACCGATCGACGCTTGGAAGTCGATAGTCTCGGTTCCGGTGTGGATACCGGAACCGGGGTCGGTACCGATGGAATCGGTACCGAGGGCGTCGCAGCCTTAATGAAAGCCAGAACGGCCTGCTGCATGGTCTGGACAGTATTGCCCATGGACGCCACTGCTGCCTGGATGTCGGTACCGGTATCGACCGGTACCCCAGAGCAGTCTAACAGGTGATCAGTCGAGGCCGTGCCATCGATGTCAACCTGTAACCCCATAGGTGATGCTTTGGAGGCCGGAGCCTCCCGCCGGGGTTTTTTGGTGTGGGCAGAATCCTCGAACTCAAGATTGAGAGCCTCTCGATCTTTTGAAAGAGATTTGCTTTTAGAGGATTTGCCCACAGAAAGTTTGGTTACCTGAGATCCATCCGGAGAGGAAGACCTGGATGACTGTGATGCTGGATTATCTGAAGCAAACAGCACATGGAACTTGTTGGCCCGGTTCTGCATACCATGTTTAGACATCTGGGAGCAGAATGGGCAGTCCGGTATGGAGTGGTCAGGTCCCAAACATTTAAGACACCATTCATGGGTGTCTGAGAGAGAAATAACAGCACTGCACTTGGTACACTTTTTAAAAACCAGGAGCTGGCTTCTCCATGAGGAGAATTAGTGTAGGCCTGAAGGCCTAGCAAAAGTTACCACGTTGTGCTGAAATAAAAATAAAAAAAAAAGATTTATTTTTTTTTTTAAAGAAATAAAGAAAGAGAGACCGGCAGTACCGGTTTTGGTATGGGGAAGGCAGGTACGCGGTCAAAAGAAACAAATTAAAATAACAATTTCTTCAGCGGTGACAGGAACACGACCTGCTGACTCCGCGGAAAAAGAGAAACTGAAGAGAGCTGGTAAGGAAGGCGGGAAGGCAGCGCGCATGCGCTGTGGGAAGCCCCAAAAGCTTTTCATCTGAAAAGCTGGGGAGCTTTCCCGCGCCGGCTCCGTCGGTTCCGACGTACCCATATGTGAGGACTTATTCCTGCTTGTTCCTGGAGATAGTGGAATTGCTTAACAAATATTTCTGTTCTGTGTTCACAGATGAAGAACAAGGAGCAGGACCTCAGAAAACATCCACAAAAGGAACAGAAGTGAGGGACATCTTGAACAATTTTCAGAAGACTGCGTTCGTGAGAAACTAGCTCAACGTAAAGTAGACAAAGCGATGGGACCGGATGGGATACATCCTAGAATACTGAGGGAACTTGGGGACGTTCTAGCAGCTCCATTGACTGACCTTTTCAATGCCTCGTTAGAGTCGGGAGTGGTGCCAAAGGACTGGAGAGAGGCTAATGTGGTGCCTTTACACAAAAGCGGAAGTAAGGATGTGGTTGAAAACTACAGGCCGGTTAGTTTAACTTTGGTAAATTATTGGAAATGCTGCTGAAAGAGAAAATAGTGAGGTTTCTGGAGTCCAGCGGATTACAGGATCCGAGGCAGCATGGATTCACCAGAGGCACGTTTTGTCAGACAAATCTAATTGATTTCTTTGACTGGGTGACCATGGAGTTGGACCAAGGGAGAGCCCTAGATGTGGTGTATTTAGATTTCAGTAAAGCCTTTGATATTGTTCCTCACAGGTGACTTATAAACAAACTGAGCACCCTAGGGATGGACCCTAAAGTTACTGCTTGGGTTAGAAATTGGTTGGGTGGGAGGCAACAAAGAGTACAGGTAAATGGAGCTCACTCTGAGGAGAAGGATGTTACCAGTGGTGTGCCCCAGGGATCTGTCCCTGGTCCAATTCTTTTTAACATCTTTGTTAGTGATATAGCGGAATGGCTGTCGGGTAAGGTTTGCCTCTTTGCGGATGATACCAAAATCTGCAATAGAGTAGACACCCAGGAAGGTGTAGATAACATGAGGAGGGATCTAGTTAAGCTTGAAGAATGGTCTAGAATTTGGCAGCTGGGATTTAATGTTAATACAGCAATCCAAGGGAGCAATATAGTATAGGGGGTGAAGTACTTTTGTCCACTAAAGAAGAGCGGGTCCAAGGCGTGGTTGTGTCTGATGATCTTAAAGTAGCTAAACAGGTAGAAAAGGCGACGGCAAAAGCTAGAAGGATGCTTGGGTGCATACGGAGAGGAATGGCTAGCAGAAAAAAGGAGGTGATAGTGCCTCTGTATAAGTCTTTGGTGCGACCTCGTTTGGAGTATAGTGTGCAATTCTGGAGACCGCACCTTCAAAAGGACGTAAACAGGATGAGTTGGTGCAGAGGGTGGCTACTAAAATGGTTAGTGGTCTTCATTATAAAGAATATGAGGACAGACTTAAGGATCTTAATATGTACACCTTAGAGGAAAGGCGGGATAGAGGTGATATGATTGAGATGTTTAAATACCTCTGTGGCATAAATGTTCGGGGGGAGAGCCTCTTTCAATTGAAAGCAAGTTCTGCTACGAGGGGACATGGGATGAGGGTGAAGGGGGATAGATTCGGGAGTGATATGCCGAAATATTTCTTTACGAAAAGAGTGGTGGATCCGTGGAATAGTCTCCCAGTGGAGGTGGTGGAGATGAGGACAGTAACTGAATTCAAAAAAGCATGGGATAAACACAGAGGATCTCTAAAGGAAAAAAGGGAACTGTTGTAGTTGTTGATATGAAGGACAGACTAGATAGGCCATGTAGTCTTTTTCTGTCGTCATATTTCTATGTTTCTATGTAACAAGGGGAAGATCCAAGGGCAGGACAATGGGCCAGATGGGGGGAAGTAAATGCAAAATCCCCCTGAAGAAGCAGGACACAGATTATGAGGCCACAGGCTACCCCATCACTAGCTCCTGTAAATATGCCAGTGCTGTGACCTGAACCCTCAGGAAGCTTAACAAGAGTCCATTGTTAAGCTTCCCAAAGGAGGGAGGAGTGGCTCAGTGGTTGGGACAGGTTATCTCAGGCCAGAAGGCTGGGGGTTCAATTCCCACATGGGGACAAGCAACTTCAGGCCAGAAGGACTGGGGTCTAGTCCCATGGCTACTCCTTGTGGCCTTGGGCAAGCCACTTAACCCTCCATTGCCTCAGGTACACTTAGATTGTGAGCCCTTCAGGGACAAGAGAATAAAAAGTACCTGTTAGCATACATGTAAACCACACTGATTCTAAAGAGCATGGTTGAAAAACAAAAATAAAATTGTTGATGCCACCCTGAAGAAATTGTCTGCTCACCAAGATGAAAGCAAGTGCTTCTTATATCATGCCTCAAAGAGACATCAAAGCTAGACAGGTCAATCTGCACTTTGCCCTCAAGTGAGTTGAAATTATGACCATAGAGTATCCCTTCTGCCTCAAATGGCACCTCTCAAGGACCAAGCTGTAAGAGAGAACAGGCCCAGGTCATCCAGGAGAATATGTCTGTGATGCAGGAGACCCCTCCCCTGAGGAAAGGACAGGGGCCACCCTAGCAGGAGTTTCATTAGATTTGCATACCGGGGGGGGGGGCGGAGCCTGATGTCCAGCGGGTTAGACGCTTCGCGCTGAAGCTCCCGAGAGGCCTACTCAGAATCCTGACTTAATACCTACATAAACTTAATATTTTGCTCCGAACTTACCGGGGTGCCTCGGGGGGGATGGCGGCCCACAAACCAGCGCGCTTAGACTTCGGGTCTCCCTCTTCTTCACACGGAAAACGCTCCAAAACAGAGTTGTCTTCCCCACAAAAGATGGTTCCACTTCGGGAAAACACCGAAATGCAACAGGAGATCTTGGAGGAAATACGCGGTGTGAAGGAACTGGTACAGTCCAACGGAGAAGCGCTCCGAGCCATGCGAGAAGATTTCGGTATGCTTCAGGACCGGCTTGAAGGTCTTTCACTACGGCAGGACAACATGGCGGGGGTCCTCGACTCGCACGCGGTGCGCTTGGTGAAACTGGACAAGGCTGAGCGTCAGATACAGAATCTTCAAAAAGAGTTAGAGGATAGCAATAATCGAGCCCGTCGCAACAATGTAAGGCTCATTGGAGTACCGGAGGGGGCGGAAGCAGGAGATATAAGAGAATTCCTGGTCAGGACTCTTCCCTCCTTGCTGAAGATCACTTTTCACAGAGATCTGGAAATTGACCGAGCACATCGTGTTCCTACCAACATGGCGCTCAATCGGACGACCCCCCGGCCTATCATCTTTCGCTTACTGAGATATCAGCAAGTTGAGCAAATTCTAAATGCTGCCCGGGCGAATCATCATCTGGAGTTTGAAAGTCATAAAGTCTCCTTCTTCCCTGACTTGGCAAAGCCCACAGTTGACCGTCGGAAGAGACTCCTTGCTTTTCGACCTAGACTTCAACAGCTACAGGCTCGCTTTGGCCTATTGTATCCAGCGAAGCTCAGAGTGACTCTCCATAACCAAACTAGAACCTTCGAAGATCCTGATCTGCTAGCAACATTTTTAGATTCCAAAGAAGCAGACCAGATGCGCTAATCCAACAACTTGGATCTGTAATCCGCCGGATCTGCCCGCCATTTTGAATGGCCCGACGCGGTGATCACAGCCTGGAACAGAGACTGCCTGGACTTTTCTTTCTTTCTATATATAACTTTCTTGGTCTCCTTTCCCTCCATGATGTGCACCTCGGTTGGATTCGGAGCACGCACAGCTATACAGGTTATATATTTCAATTTAGGCCTTCTCTGGGGTTTCTCCCCGCAGACATATGGTCGCCAGTAATTTCTGGGGTTCTGCTTCTTCTCTAATGCACTTCGGTGCTTATTTTTTTATATGGGGCGCTTCATTGTTTTGCATTAGCTTATTTTCTATCATGTCATGTGTACAGCCATATACAGTTAATATGAGGGACATTGTGCAATTATGTGCGTTATCATGTTCTTTCTCAGAATTTTTAACCCTTCTGAATGGCCTTATGTAAGATCTTATCACTGAACGTAAAAGGCATCAATAGTCCAATCAAAAGAAAGAAAATCCTTAGCTATCTTAATCATGAACATGCTGATTTAGTGTTTCTTCAGGAAACGCATTTAAACTCCGTTGAAACACTGAAACTTAATGCTAAGCCTTACATGGTGGCTGCCTACTCTCCCGCCGTTTCCAAACGGTGTGGGGTAGCCATCTTGGTTAAGAAGTCTTTGCAAGCTACTGTAATGGATACTAGTTCTGATAAGGAGGGTAGATGGGCCCATGCACACCTTAAGGTTGGAGATAGTGAATTCACGTGTATTTGTATTTATGCTCCGAATGTGGATAACCCTGCTTACTATGCAAGTATTGCGCAGTTGGCACAGGCCTCTGCCAATACTCCATTAATACTTGGCGGCGATTTCAACCAAGTACTTGATCCTTTGATAGATAGACTGCCGCCTAGAACGAGTGGTCCACCCAAGAGTCTTGATACCCTTACAGCTCTGATGAAAGATCTAGCGTTAGTAGATATATGGAGGCTGCTTCACCCCTCCGACTTAGAGTTCACCTTTTTCTCAGCCCCCCATCACTCACAATCTAGAATAGATTTTTTTCTTATCTCCAAAGCACTGATATCCCAAGTGGACATGGCTAGGATTCATCCTCTCCATATTTCAGATCATGCTGCCATATCTTTCTCATTACATGTTACTACGCAAGGTGAACATCCCCGTGCTTGGTTTTTTGATAGATCCCTACTAGACCAAGAAGATTTTCAGGTTGACATAAAGGCCGCTATCCAAGACTACTTCCATTTTAATTCACCCCATGACACTGCGAGCTGGGCTTGGTGGGAGGGTTTCAAGGCGTCCATCCGTGCAACTATAACTAGCTATCAAATTCGACAGGGGAAACAAAGAAAGCAACATTTACTGATTCTAGAACAACAGATACAAGCTGGAGAGCGTCTCCTCACGTCCCGTACTGACCCATGTATTTTACTTCGCTTACAACGCCTTCGTTTTCAATACAATCAGCTTTTATATACCGCTGCTGCTAAAAATATTGAATCACAACAAGGGATGTACTATCGGGAAAATAACCGTGCTGGCAAATTGTTAGCCAATGCTCTGAAAGGTCAAAAAGAAGCCAAGCGCGTTACCGCTCTCCGCAATCCGTCGGGGGGGAGCCTGGTCACTAAAGATACAGAAATATTAGAACTCTTTCGTGATTTTTATACTCGGCTTTATCAATCTGAATGTGACTTCGAGCCAGAAGCATTTGAACGACTACTATCAGGGGTACAACGGCCGACCCTATCTGACGAAGATAGAGAGGCCATGGACAAACCATTCACTTTATCAGAAATTCAATCTGCACTCAAGAGATGTGCCACAGGTCGAGCCGCAGGCCCGGACGGTCTCCCAGCTGAATTCTACAAAACTTTTAACGCTGACTTAGCTCCGTTTTTGAAACTTTATTTTTCTGCTCTGGCCGAGGAGGGATCTCCTTCTGGATCCTTCTCAATGGCAAATGTAGTAGTTTTTGAGAAAGAGGGGAGAGATCCGCAACTAACGGCTAATTATCGTCCAATTTCCCTACTAAACGCAGACTATAAAATATTTGCCACTATTCTCTCCACCCGGCTCTCCGACAAGATGTCTACTTTAATACACCCAGATCAATGCGGTTTCATTCTCGGTAGATCAACTGCTGATAATGCTAGGACTCTATGTCATGTACTGACTGCCGCAGTTAATCTTGATCGACCATTGGTTGGCCTCTCACTTGATGCTGAGAAGGCCTTCGACCGCTTAGAATGGCCCTTCTTGTTTGCAACTCTCCGCTGGTACGGATTCGGAGAAGGCTTTCTCCGTTGTCTCCGAATCATGTATGCACAGCCTACAGCTAGTATCTGTGCTAATGCTTTAAAGTCTCAGCCATTTCCCCTGCAACGCGGTACTCGCCAGGGATGCCCACTGTCTCCACTTCTTTTCGATCTCGCACTCGAACCCTTAGCTTTACTAATCCGGCAATCCAAGGATATTCATGGAGTCCCCTTCTCTCATAGGGAAATCAAAATTTCAGCATATGCTGATGACCTTATGCTCTTTGTCTCCCTAGACTCAGTGCCGGCTGTCCTAGAGCAAATTGGTAACTATTCACAACTCTCGGGCTATAAGATAAATTGGACCAAATCGGTAGCCTTTCCACTAAATCCTCTGATCCATCAGGCAGATATGCAATCCTTTCCCTTTTTATGGCAACCTCGCATGGTCAAATACCTTGGGGTGCACTACTGCTCTCCTTTGGAAGACACCATCACCTTTAATGCTAAAGACTTAACCTCTAAGGTCCGGGCGCTTACTCAACGCTGGACTCCTTTAACACTTACTTGGTGGGGCCGCCTAGAAACCATTAAAAGATGATTGTTCCCAAAGTGAACTACATTTTAGAAATGCTGCCATGTCTCCTACCTCGACGTACATATAAAGATTTAGAGGGTCTTCTGACTAGATACTTATGGCAAAACAAGACACCTAGGATAGCGAAACATAAGTTACAAGCAGATAAAGAAAATGGTGGTGTCAGATTCCCTGATTTCCTGAAATACCACCATTCTTTTCTTCTCAAACAAGGCGCTCGTTGGCTGGAAGACCTCACACCGAGTAGACCTGTGTGGCTAGATATAGAGGAGGACCTTTGCAAACCAATTCCTCTTACTTATCTCCCTGGTATGACTCTCCCATCAGACTCCCACTATCCACCAATGCTCTTAGACACTTTAGGTGCCTTTAATACCCTTGAGCAATCTCTAGACCCCCGACTTTGTCCGCTAGATAGACTCCCGCTTTGGCACAATGCTCGATTTCAGATACAAAATAAACCGATGGCGTGGAGCCCCTGGTACACTAGGGGCATTTGGATCCCTAATCAACTGTTCTATGATGGTCGCTGGAAAACGTTTAGCGAATTACAACTTGAATTTGGTCTCCCAGCGAAACACTACTTTCAGTTGGTGCAACTTCAGCATTGTCTTCGGAGTGCTAAGGTGCTCCCGCCATCGGAAACCCATACCCAAGGATTGTCGGAGATAATCCGATCTATCGGGAGCTCATCGGGTGTGGCATCTAACTTTTACAAAACTTTATGTAATACTGTAAATAGAGGCACTCCTACAGCACAGAAATCCTGGGAGCGGGAAATGCATGTAACTTTGACCCCGGAGCAATGGAGCCTAGTCTGGAGCAAGGTGACACGGGTCTCTCGATCCGCCTCACTCACTCAGACACTTTTCTTTTTAGCCCACCGCTGTTTCTATACTCCTGACAGGTTAGCCAAATGGAACGCCACCCAGAGCAATAGATGCTGGACATGCCATGCGGCCATTGGTTCACTAACTCATGTTATGTATGAATGCCCCGCATTACAGTATTACTGGAGTCGGGTCTGGGGTCGTATTCAATCTATTTTGCACTTTCAGGAGCCCCTCTCTTGGAAGATAGTGGGACTCCGCTCAGCTGCGGGGATCCCCTCTCTTCCCAAATCGGCTTACTTCCTTTTAGACTTTATGCTGGGCATAGCTATTTCCCTAATTACGAAATACTGGAAAAATAGCTCCCATCTGAGCCCCAATGAATGGTGGAATCATGTCTGTCTCTACAGTAAATATGAGCAAATACCTCGTATGTCAGCCTCTTCCGCTCAGACCCCCCACCACTTGTCTAAATGGAAGATGCTCAACGACTATGTTCAAACTGCTAAATGCTCTCATTTGACTGTTTAAATCTGTGTTAATCTCTGTCACATGATTATTCTGTATCGTAGATACTATTTCTGTTTGTTTTGATGTACAATAACTGTTGTTTGTAAGCGCTTATATGATGGTACTTATCAGCTTAGAGAAGAAGCATAGGGGTGGGGGGTAATTGGGGTTGCTTTTTCCTTATTGTATGCTTGTATTTGTTTCCTTTGGTGTGTTGTTTCTTTTTGCTTGTTGTAAAATGAAAATAAAAGTTAAAAAAAAAAAAAAAAGATTTGCATACCAGGGCCTTCAGGGCCAGTCCAGAGCCACCAGAATCACTAACCACAGATGGTCCTCTGTCCTTCATAACATGCAACCAATCAGAGACTATGGCAGAAAGACATACACTATTTGCATCTCTCATCGGGCCCTTAGTGTCTTTGTTCCCACCTCATGTGCCATTGCAGAATATTATTCAGCAGAGCTCTGCCCCAATTTCTGTCCATGAAGAAAGCAAGCAGGAGCCCTCCAGCCATGAGGCCACATCTCCCCTACTCAAATATTTATTTATTTAGCTGCATTTATATCCCGCTTTTCACTGGGTCAAAGCGGTTTAACAAAAAAAGAGGGAGGGGGACAATAATGAATTCGACAGAGAAGGGGGGGGCGTCACCATGAGGGCCAACATTGATGATCTGAACAGAAAGTAACGAATTAGACAGTTGACGTAAGTCTCTTAGTTGGTAGCAGAGGGGATAGGTCAGAAGGTCTGGATGTGCAGTCAGTGAGAGATGTCTGTTTCGGGTCCAAGATATTCATGAAACAGGATGTTTTTTAATTGTTTCCAGAATGTGGAGAGGTCTCTGTTGCTTCGGATCTGGCTTGGAAGGGAGTTCCAGAGGGAACGTGTGTACAGTTCAAATCCTCTGTTGCAGGTCTGTTGATTGAACTTAGTTCGTTCGTGGGGGATATTGAGAGTGTTGCTGGTGGTCTGTCGAGTTGGTCTGTTGAGGGTAGGCTGGTGTAGTAGGCGATCAAGCAGGAGAGGAGATTCATGCTAGTTGGGGAGTAAGACTGGTAGGAAGCAGATCAAACCTGTGCAAGGAGAAAGTTGGAAGGGTGTCAGGCCTGGGGAATGAAAGATTCAAGCCTTTATGATAGGGGAATTCCACACAAAAAATTACAAATTAAGAAAGAAGAATTTTGCAGAATTTAAAAAAAGAAATTGCAGAATTTTTACAATTTTTGCACAGAATTTTTAATTTTTTTGCAAAGAATTCTCTTAGGGGTAAATTTATTTATTTTTATTTATTTATTGGTTTTTATATACCGCGCTGTTTGCAGTGGCATCCTAAGGCATCTTTTGTTTCAGAAGAGCAGGCACTAGTCTCCTTGCCTGCATGGGACTTTCAGCTGCAGTTTCTGCATCTATCCTCAGTGTGCAACACTGAATCATATGCAGGCCAGGAGGAGCATACCTTTTCTGAAGCATGCTCTCCTCATGGTATTGCAGTGCTGCTATTACCAAGCTGCTGATTAAGGAGTTGAGCTGGGAGTATTGAGTTAACTCCCTCAGCTACCACATTTCTTTCCTGCTCCAGCTTCAAACAACAACATTGAACTGTGATCCAGCCCACTCCTCTCCTGGTCCTCCTGTGACTGCCAGTGCTGACTTTGCCTATCAGCATCCCTGTAAGTGACAGTGTCTGTGCCTGTGCTGCAGCAAGCTAAAATCAGGCTGACCCAGACCTGCTGAGCAATGGGCCATTGAAGAAAGAAAAAGAGAGGTTAGGTCATTATCATCATAGAAATAGAAGAAAGGAACGATTATTAATTAAAGCACCTTTTTTGGCCTGGTTAATTGGGATGCAGAAAAAGGGGAGTTTAGAGAGCAACCGTGGAAAGGAAAGGGTGGAGGCAGTGGGGCTTAAAGAGGTGAGTATGGTGGAAGGGTTGGGTCTTGGAATGATGTGAGAGAAGTAATGGGGCAAAAGCAGAGTAGAGATGAGAGGGCGGTCGTAGGAAGGTGCTGGGTGTACAGGTGAGAGTTTGGAGTGTCAAGAGGGGAAGGAACGGAGTGGGGATAGGATGGAAAGAGAGAGGAGAGTTGGAGGAAAAGAGAGGGGAGGGTGATGGTGGGCAGAATGAGGGAAGTTCAGGGCACAAGAAGGAAAGGGGAAAGGAATGGGGTAGAGAAGGGTATGTAGTGTGAGGTCAGGATAGGAAAGGAACAGGAGGGGAAGAGAATGGGGAATTAAAAGGGTTCAAGGAAAGGAAGGAGGTAAGGACACAGCAGGATAAGAGAGAGAAGAGTGTGGGTAAAGGGATGGGAAATGAGTAGAGGAAAGCGCAAAGGGTGAGAGAGGAGGAAGCTATTGAGTACAACATGCAAGAGCAAAGAGGATTGGGAAGGGATATAAGTGGTGTTTTTGTGGGGTTGGAAGGTGTTAGAGCTGCGATTGGAAGGTGCTGTGTTGGGCCATTGAGCCCTCTTGTTGTTTCGACCCTTTACCTTTCTAAATAAAGAGCTGTGCAGGAATTCAGCTAAACTGTGAGGCCTTGCATTAACTCTTAGAAAATCACAGATTTACCCTGTGGGAGAGGACAAAGAATTCTAAAGACCAGGTGTATATTTGAAGCAAGATAGAACATTTATTATTGGTGTACACTACCCCCAAAAACTCTTCTTGAATTGCGCCTATTCCCTTTAGGTTGAAAACTTTCTTGTTTTATTTCTGTAATCTTGAGGACTGCATCCAGTCCAATTTGCATAGACACCAGACCTATTTTTCAGTTGCTATTTAATGTGTATTATTCTGTTATTGAATGATTTGATTTTTATTTCTTGTAGGCCGATGCAGAAAGCCAGCGCTGAAGTAGCGCACTATCAACTCTGTACGCCTCTTTACAGCACATCGATAATGCACAACTTCAGCGCTGGCATGCAGAAAGGGGCTCATATGCAAATCAGCCACATATTAGCCACGCGTTAAACTTGGCGCAAATGGCAGTGCAAGCCAAACACATGCACACAGAAGATGGTGCAAGTTTGGCATGCTCTTCCAGAGAAACAAGGACACTGCATGGCTAATCTGCATATGCATCCCAACAGTATTTTGATGCTATTGGGGGCTTCACCCGATGCCTGGATCATCTGAAGGGAAGTTTGACACTTCCCCTCAGATGATTCAGGCATCGGGGAAAGCCCCTGATGCCATCAAAATACTGTTGGGGGCCAGTGCCAAAAATCAAATTACTGGTGGTCCAGAGGCCCTGATCGCCTCCACCAATTAAAAATAAGCTTGGTGGCCCAATAGCCCCGATCCCCTCACCTGCCAACTAAAAATAAGACTGGTGGCCTAGCGGCACCGAACCCCTCACCCCCTTCCTGGTACCTTCACAAAGGAGCAGGAGCACTGTGCACGCGCTCCCTCTCCTGCATCACCATCTTGAAAAATGGCGGTGCCTGGCCCCACATAGTACATCCTAGGATGCACCAGGCAAGGTCAGGCTGTCATATAAGGCAGTTTCTATCTTATATGGCAGTCTGATCCCATCTGCTGCATCTCAGGATGCACCGTGTGGGGTCATGCACTACCATTTTTCAAGATGGCGACACAAGTGCGGGAGCACTAAGGCAGTGCTCCCGCTCCTTTATGAAGTTACAAAGAGGGGGTGGAAGGTTCAGGGCCTCAAGACTACCAGGCTTATTTTTAGTTGGTTGGATGGGGGGATCGGGGCAGCTGGGCAAAGAGAGTTTCTTTTTAGTTCGGCAGGTGAGGGGAATTGGGGCCACTGTGCCACCAGGTTTTTTTTCTAGTTTGGTTGGTGGTGGGGATCAGGGCTGCTGGGCCACCAAGGTTTTTTTTTAGTTAGATGGGTGGGGGGATCGGGGCCGCTGGGCCACTAGGGATTTGCTTTTTGTTGTGGGCACCAGTCCCCGGCCAGTATTTTGATGGCATCGGGGGCTTTGTCAAACTTCCCCTAGGATGATTCAGGCATCGGCGAAAGTCTCTGATGCCATCAAAAGACTGTCAGGGGCACACGTAAAGAGTAGTTACTCACCTGTAACAGGTGTTCTCCAGGAGCAGCAGGAATCAGTCCTCACATATGGGTGACGTCGGCGCCGACGGAGCCCTTGTGCGGAGCATTTCCCCAGCTTTCAAAGAAAGCCTTTGGGAATGCAGCGCGCATGCGTGGTCCCCTTCCCGCTCAAGGGTGCCATCTTGCTCAGTCTGATGACATAGCTAAAAGACAGCAAAAAAGAAAATGAAATATATGACTGCAACTCCAAGGGGAGGAGGGAGGGTCGTGAGGACTGATTCCTGTTGCTCCTGGAGAACACCTGTTACAGGTGAGCAACAACTCTTTTTCAAGGACCAAGCAGGAATTCAGTCCTCACATAAGGCACTCCCCAGCTTTAGGCTACCGAGAACCCAAAGCTGAAAAAGAAGCTCTCTCTAGAGCCTTAGCATGCGTGATAAGAATCTTCTCTGAGAACGCCCCCGAACGGTAGCCCAACACAAGGGCTGGAGGGTAGGAGTTGCCTAAACCTCAAAGAGATTACGGAGTACCACCTGTCCAAAAGCACTTTCCCTGTGGGACTCCCTCTCGAGGCAGTAATGGGCCGCAAAAGTCTGGCTTGAAGACCAAGTAGCGGCCCGGCAGATGTCTGCCAACGGAACAGAGCGGAGATGAGCTACTGACGCAGCCTTCGCCCTGACACGGTGGGCCTTGACTCGACCCTGCAAGGAGAGGCCGGCTGCTCTGTATGCCCAGGCGATACAGTCTGCTACCCAAATGGACAGGGTACGCTTGGAGACAGGTAACCCCAGCTTATTAGGGTCAAAAGACACGAAGAGCTGAACAGCCCTTCAATGCCCCTGCGTACGGTCAATGTAGAAAGACAACGCCCTCCTACAGTCCAGGGTATGCAAGACCATCTCAGCCCGGCTGGCATGCGGCCTGGGAAAGAAGGTCGGAAGAACCACCTCCTGATTGAGGTGGAAGGAGACGACAACCTTTGGAAGGAACTTAGGATGAGTGCGTAAGACCACCCTGTTCCTATAGAACCGTGTGTACGATCTATCAGAAACCAGAGCCTGTAGTTCACACACACGCCTGGCCGAGGTAAGAGCCACCAAGAACAACGCCTTCCAGGAAAGGAAGCGTAAATGACAGGTTGCCATTGGCTCAAACGGTGGGTGAGTAAGTTGTTTCAAGACCACATTCAAATCCCACTTAGGGGCTGGTGGACGAATTGGAGGCTTGAGCAAAAGCAGGCCTCTGAGGAAGCGGGCCATCAAGGGGTGGACCAAAAGAGACTGGCCCTGCACCGGCGAGTGGTGCGCTGACAGAGCACTGAGGTGGACCCGAACAGAGTTAGATTTAAGGCCTAGGTCCGACAGGTGAAGCAGATACTGCAGCACCACTGGTACCAGGCACAAAACGGATCCTCTTGGCACTGAACACACCAGGTGGAGAACCTACGCCACTTGAGGGCATAAGATTTCTGGGTGGATTGTCTCCTAGAGGCCAAAAACCACCTCCTCCACTTCCCTAGGTAGAAGTAAGGGTGCAGCCAGGCCATCAAATGGAGAGACTGGAGGTTGGGGTGCAGGAGAGATCCCTGATCCTGAGACAGGAGATTGGGTTGCACCACCAGAGGGAGTGGAGTGTCCACCGCCAATTGCAGAAGGAGTGGAAACCACGGTTGCCTCGGCCATCTGGGGGCTACCAGGATCAGTGAGGTCCTGTCCCGAAGAACCTTGAATAGGGTTCGGGCCACTAGAGGCGTTGGAGGAAACGCATACAGCAGGCCCGTAGACCAAGAGATTAGGAAGGCATCTGCTGCTATTCGCAGAGGATGTAGTTGTCTGGAACAGAGCCTGGGCAGCTGACGGTTCAGTGGACTGGCAAAGAGATCGATGGTTGGAAGACCCCATTTTAGGAAGATCTGCTGGACCACTAGGGGAGTCAAATACCATTCGTGAGGCTGTAGAATCCTGCTCAACCTCTCTGCCAGGTAATTTTCTTGGCCAGGTAGATAAACTGCCTTGAGAAACATGCCGTGCTTGACTGCAAAGGCGCACAGGGCCTGTGCTTCCTGACACAGAAGCCTGGATCCTGTACCGCCTTGTTTGTTCACATAGAACACTGCTTCTTGGTTGTCTGTCTGATTCAAGACAGACTGGTGAGAGAGGACATGAGAGAAAGTTTATAGAGCTAATCGAATAGCTCGCAACTCCAACAGATTGATCTGCTGGGTGGCCTCCCAAGGGGACCAGAGGCCCTGAGTGCATGCCCCCTTGTAATGTGCACCCCAACCTTGAAGAGAAGCATCGGTCGTCAGCACCTGTTTGTGTGGTGGTGCCTAGAAAGGCACCCCTTTGATCAGGTTTGGGAGATGCAGCCACCACTGCAGGGAGGCCGCTAGTAGTTTGGACACTCTTATTCTGTCTCTTAAGTCTCCTGTGGCTTGTATCCACTGTGCTCTGAGGCACCATTGAGCAGGCCGCATATGCAGGCGAGCATTTGGAGTTACATGGACCGTGGATGCCATGTGGCCCAAAAGCCTCAGGAAATGTCTGACAGAGACCAGAGATCCACTGCGAAACTGCTGGGCCACAGCCAAGAGTTTGTGAGCCCTGTTCCCGGGCAAATAAGCCATTGCTTGTAAGCTATCCAACTTGCCCCTATGAACTCTACGTCCTGTGAGGGGAGCAAAGTGGACTTTGCGAAGTTTATGACGAAGCCCAGGTGCTGGAGAAGAGAGACAGTGCGAAGAGTGGCTTGTCTGGCCTCCTGTGGAGACTGACTCCTGATGAGCCAGTTGTCCAAGTATGGAAAGACAAAGATGCCCTGGTTTCTGAGATAGGCCGCCACCACCGCCAGGCATTTGGTGAAAACCCTGGGTGCGGAGTTTAGGCCAAATGGAAGTACTCTGTACTGAAAATGATTTCTTCCCACTACAAATCTGAGATATTGTCTGTGGTCTGGATGAATGAGGATGTGAGTATAAGCATCCTTTAGGTCTAAGGAGCATAGCCAATCTCCCTGCTGGAGGTAGGGCAGCAGTATTCCAAGGGTAAGCATCTTGAACTTTTCCCTCTCCAGGAACTTGTTGAGATTTCGCAAGTCTAGGATGGGCCTGAGGCCTCCTGTCCTTTTTGGTACCAGAAAGTACCTGGAATAGAAGCCTCGTCCTATCAGGTGGTGAGGCACCGGTTCCACCGCCTGCTCCTGTAGAAGACTTGCCAACTACTGAAGGAGGAGGTTCTTGTGCAGAGGGAGTCTTGGAGGCTCCCCTGGAAAATAGGAGGGAGGTAACTGGTTGAAGTGGAGGAAGTAACCCTTTTGGACTATGCTCAGTACCCAGGTATCCCCTGTTATAGCTGACCACCAGTGGGCGTACAGTGTCAGCCGGCCTCTTGTGCTGAGTGGAGCCAGCTGTGGGGGAGAGGCTATGCAGTGGGAGTCAAAACCCGCTGCCTGCTGTGCAGGAGCCGGAGCTGGCAGCTTGTGGGTTTTCTGCCTACGAGGCCCATGTCCCTGCCCCTTGACCTGCTGACCCTGTTGGGGAGCTGTAGAGGCCTGGAATTGAGGGTAGGATTTGTAGGCAGAGGCCTTCTTCGGGTAAAAGGGCTTTTTCCCTGAGCCCATCTTCTTCTGAGCAGGGGCAGAAGTCTTGCTGGACAGCCTTGTCCTGGTGAGAGTCTCAGTCTCGATTTCTGCAGCCTTTTCAGCCATGGGTTTGCCAAAGAGGTTCTCACCCCGGCAAGGGACATCGACCAAATTGTCCTGGACCCATGGCTCGAGGTCCGATGACTGTAGCCAGGCCTGGTGGCGTGCACCGATGCCGGCTGCTGCTACTCAGGCCGAAGCCTCGAAGCCATCATAGGCTGCTCGAGATATAAACTTCGAGTACTCCCGAATCCCCAACGACAAGGCTTTGAACCTCTGCAAAGGTTCCTAGGAGAGGCCAGCAGAGAACCTGGAAATCTCCTTTGCCAGGTCTCGGAGGTACATGCCCATGTACAGCTGGTAAGTCTGGACACAGCAAGTCAGCATAGAGCCCTGGAAGCACTTTTTACCGAGGGCATCCAGGTTCCGGGCCTCCCTGCCAGGGGGCACTGAGGAGTGCATCTTCTGACTCTTCAGACGATGCATGGCCGATTCCACATCCATGGAGTGGTGCAGTAGCTATGCCTTCTGGAACCCAGGGCTCTTACGGACTCGATAAATGGAATCGACCCGTTTGCTGAGAACCAGCGCCAAGGCCGGTGCCTCCCACATGCGGAAGAGCAGCCGTTCCAGCATCAGAGGAAATGGTACAGTAAAGGCCTCCTTCGGTGGAGAGTCATACTGGAGGGCCTCGAGCTCCTCGGCTCGAGGCTCCTCCTCGGGATCCGCGAGGAAGGCCAAGGCCTTGGCCATGTCCCTCATGAAGTCCGAGAACTGGGTATCCTCTGTGGAGGACCTTCTCCGAGGCTCGGACTCCGGTGAGTAGATTATGACGCACCGGGTCCGGAAAGTGTCCGGGGACTCCTTGTCCTCCGTCTCCCACCCTGACCCCTCCGAAGAGGAATTGAGCGGCTCCAGTCGGGCAGGCACCGATGCCATCCGCCCCGACGCCAAGGGGTACCGGCGTTGACGACCTCGGCCCCATATGGGAGGCCGAGGGAGACCTTGGCCGAGGATCGACTCGAGACCGCATTGACTCGAGGATCGGCTCGGCCTCCGGGGTCGACTTAGATGTCGAGGTCCCAGTGGTCGGGGCAGATGCACCAGTCAGACCGGCGATCAGCACCCACTGCTGTTCCAAGAAGGCAGCCAAGCTGCTCTCCAAGGCCGTCAACCTGAGTCCGAGCTCAGGAGACTCAGCAGCCCCCGACTCGGCCCCGACGTCGGCTCCCCCGGAGGAGAGTCCACGAGGACAACAGCACTCACGTGACTCGGGGACTCCGGCTCCACACGAGGCAATTTGGCAGGCCTCTCTGACTCCGAGGACCTGGGACGGCGGTCGGGGCTATGCGACCTGGCCCTCGAGGGACCAAGAGCGTTCACCGACGCTGCCCTCGTGGGTCTCTTCTTCCTTTTGTGTTCCCGTGAGGGAGACACCCGCTCAGAGGAGCCCCGATGATGCTCGGGGTCGGACTCCTGAGACGTTGAGGCCTCTGATGAAGTCCGGGCCCGGCCAGACGTGGAGTCAGAGAAGATCCTTTCTCGTTGATGTTGACGGCTCCTCAGAGCCTTAGAGGACATTTTGCCGCACGGGACACAGATCATCGGGTCATGATCGGGCTCGAGGCACCCGAGGCAGCAGTCGTGTGTGTCGGTGCCAGACATTAGTTTCTTACACCGATCACACTTCTTGAACCCGCTGGCAGCCATGGGGGGAAAAAGGACCCCTGCAAGGTCAAAAGACCGGGCTGCCAGTGAAAAAGAAAAAAAGCGCGAACGCTAGTCTCATAGGACAAAAAACGAAAAAGTAGCTCCGGGCTCGATACCGGTGTACCGTGCCCAGGCGGGAAGGGGAACCGGCGTCGAACCGGCAAAAAAACACGAATCTTTGAAGGAAAAATCAACTTTTAACCGGGTGACTAAGACACACGTCCGTCGGACTCCGTGGAAAAAAAAAAGACTGAGCAAGATGGCACCCTTGGGCGAGAAGGGGACAGCGTATGCGTGCTGCATTCCCAAAGGCTTTCTTTGAAAGCTGGAGAAATGCTCCGCACGAGGGCTCCATCGGTGCCGACGTCACCCATATGTGAGGACTGACTTCCTGCTTGGTCCTGGAGAAAACATTTAAGCCACCTCAAGAGCAGGCGTAGAGATATTGGAGCTAAGGCTGGTTACAAAATCCTCTACATATTTCTCTGTATTGGGCATAGACAATATTAGCATGCCATTTTATTACAACCAGCTCATTTGCCTATAATTTAAATACTCTTGGCATTAATTGTGCATTAGTTTTTCCTTTGCTGTTTACGCGCGTGTCCATCTCTTTTCTGCATTTGGCTGTGGCGGTAATTGTGTCTAAAAGTGGAGTTATCTGTGCTTAAAGGCCACACTAGTTTTACGTTTATGCCAATAAATCAAAATTTGTGTTTAAACACTGTCTCTTGTGTACATTCTGGGTAAAGCACATTATATCACAGGACTTAGTAACCTATTATCTCAGTTACAATTCTGGTCAACATTATTGGCACCCTTGCAGTTGGGTGATAAGGTAATCTATACAAGTATGGACCATCCTGTTTATGGCAATTTGGACCTGGAAGTAGACAGTGATGAATCTGTCTATGGTACCCTGGATATAGGCACAGATAGTGTTCAAGTGCAGAGAATAATGAAGAAACAGGGCTGTGAATATGCTATAGCCATACACCTTTACTTAGGTAAAAAGAAACATGTTTATTATAATCAAACCGACTTAACTGAAACATACATTTTTAGATAGAAGCTTCTGCCTGGTTTTCTTTCTTTGTGAGAAAGTGCTGACAGTTTGTTACAACAGAGATTAGCAAATAAAGTTGTGTACATAGTTACTGGCGCAAAGGGTAGTTTCTGCTTTCCAGACAGGGGCTACCTATTTTTTGTAATAGATGATAGGCTGAAAATTAGCTAACTAAGGTCAGCATGAACTTTCCGCGAATCAGAGACATTAGGTCAACATATAACTGGAAATCAAATAAAGCTTATGAAATTACCTAAAATTTAGAGAGAATTTATAGTGTAACTAATCAGCTTTAGGAATATGAAAGAATCACAGCGACACCTACTGTCACTTGGTAATTATAATCACAGCCTTTAACTTCTGTTTTTTCTAATGTAATTTTGCAAAGCATCAGCAGAAAATTAACCCTGTAAGCAGATTGTATTTCAGACCTATGATTTTGTAACATGAATAATATCATCCAATGTTAATCAAAAATTAACTATGTCAGCTGATACTTCTTAATAAAAGGCAGATCTCTGGCAGAAGATCTTTGAAGATAGTTAGGGAGGAGCCATGATTTGCTCCCTTTGACGGTCTTCCTTCTAGAGCTCTGGAATTATTATAATTGATTTTCTGTGTATGTGTCTTGTTTTTTCCTTCCTGTTAGAAGGGTTAGGTAAAGCTTAAGAATCCAGGTTGGAATCCAAGTAGGAGGGCCTGCCCCAAAAGGGCTACTACAATATGCAAACATATCTGATACATAAAAGAATCAAATAAAGTAAGATCAATTAAAAAAGGACAAAGAATAAAAACTGGGACATTGCCAAGATATGATTATTTACTTACAAAAAAGACTGAAAAGTCCAAATGCAAAATATATCCCAATTACCAAAGAAAGACCCAACCATCTACACCCTAGGAGCGGCATTCCATCCGGGACGTCCATGCCCCTGTGCACCCGATCGGAATTGGACACACAGGGGCAGACATGATTCTGATCCCGCAGGGCACATCAAGCCCCGCAGGATCAGAATCGTGACTAGGCCAGTATGTGCAGGCCTAGGACCCGATCCCGATTGGCTTGCATGTACAGGCCTCCACCCGGCTAACTCAGAGCTCCTGAATAGAGCTGCAGCGCCATGGCATCCGGTTACCATGGCACTGCGGTTCCATTTAGGAGCCGTGATCCCCAGCTGCCTACCTGATCTGCATTTCCCCGCAGCCCGACACAAGATCTGGTCTCTCAAGGCCCCCCCCTGGGGCCCCTCCGAGCCCTTCTACCACCCCGACTAGCCGTTTCCTGCCATCTGGGGAACTTATTCCACCTCTTCCCCGTTAAGCCCGCCAGCCCCAGACGAACAGGGCCGACATCGGAATCAGCCCTGTACATCTGGGGCCGCAGACCATCCTCTGCCCGCCCTAACTCTACCCTCTTCCGGCTTCTCTGTACAAACAGCTTGTTCATACGAGGAGGTTAGCCGGGGATGCAGAGTGGGCCAAATAGCGGGGATGGACGTCCCAACAGGATGTCCATCCCCCCTATTCGCGACTTGGAATGACCCCCTATGTGTTTTTTTTTGACTCAAAGAAAAGCATTCAAACCTATTTCTTCAATTTTTGGTTGGATTGTTTGTCTTGAAAGGAAAACCTCTCGTGACAAACCCTCCTATTTTCTCTATTTTGAAGGCACTCTATGCCTATATCATAAGAAGCAGCGTGAGGGACAACGCATACAGCGAAACCCTCACTTTAACTTATCTTTTTCCAATAATAAATTTTGATTGAAGAAAGAACAATGCATTTCAGGAGCAACACCCATAATACCGAAGTCAGAATCACTGGAGGCTCAGAAACAGCCAATGTTGCTTTTCTTATGGCTGTAACTGTCGATCAACATTAACCCACAGATCATCAATAAAACACAGCGCTGTGTTTTGGGCCTTTAATACCTCAAGGCTCTTCCTCAAGCAGATTTGGGAGAATCATTCTTTGGGAGACTCTTGGATAATTAATCTGCTTGAAGAAAAGCCCTGAGGTGTCAAGGGCCTGAAACACGGTGTCGCGCATGGAATTACAAGATCTTTGTGATCGCCAATATTTTATTGTTTATTTATTTAACAATTATTTCTATACCGCTCTTTCCCAAGTATCAAGTGCGGTTTACAATGAACAGTAAATTATATGGTATGTGAAATAGCATACCTAGTCATTTTACATAGAACAGATGGAACTATTTACAGGTAACAATATAAAGTTTGAACAGTAAACTATTTGAACATATTTACATTGTAGGTATTTATAAAATATATCGTAGATCAATTTTGAATGCATAAGTTATTTTAAGGTGACAGATCAATTGTGAATGTATAAGTTATTTTAAAGTGACAGATCATATAATATAATTTGGGGGTCGTCATCTGGATACATGAAGGATGTGGTTAAGTATTGTGTGTTATGTTATTAATTGTTATTTGTTATGGGTTATATCATATTGTAGTATGGTCGTTAACTTGTGTCTCTTTGTGTAATTTGGTTAGATTCTGCTCCTTTGTTGTAGTGTAAAGAGAATAAATGGGTTTTCAATTTTGTTTTAAATTCCTTTATGTCCGGCAGTAGGCGAATGTTGTCAGGAAGATTATTCCAGAGGATGGGTGCCGAATGTGATGATCTGTGTGTTAATGTCTTACCTTATAGTAACATAGTATATGATAGCAGATAAGGGCAGGTATGGTCCATCTAGTCTGTCCAGAAAAGGCAGCATAAGAACATAAGATATGCCATACTGGGTCAGACCAAGGTCCATCAAGCCCAGTATCCTGTTTCCAACAGTGGCCAATCTAGGTCATATGTACCTAGCAGTTTCCCCAAAAGACACAGGTTTCACAATGCTTGTACTGGGTCAAGCATTGATATCCTGGGTCCCTTCTTAATAATGTTTTATGGACCTTTCCTCCAGGAACTTGTCCAAACCTTTTTTAAACCCAGCTACACTAACAGCCTTTACTACATCCTCCGGTAACAAATTCCAGAGTTTGATTACACGTTGAGTGAAAAAATATTTTCTTTTATTAGTCTTAAATAGTTTACCCTGTAGCTTCATTGCATGTCCCCTAGTCTTTCTATATTCTGATAATGTAAACAATCGATCTACGTTTACCCGTTCCACTCCGTTCATTAATTTATAGACTTCTATCATATCTCCCCTCAGCCGTCTCTTTTCCAGGTTAAAGAGCCCTAACAGTTTTAGCCTTTCTTCATAGGAGTATCCTTCCATCCCCTTTACCATTTTGGTGGCTCTTCTCTGAACCTTTTCTAATAACGCTATATCCTTTTTAAGATACGGCGACCAGAATTGCACACAATATTCAAGGTGCGGTCTCACCATGGAACGGTATAGAGGCATTATAATATCTTTTGTTTTATTTTCCATTCCTTTCCTTATGATACCTAGCATTCTATTTGCTCTCTTGGCTGCCGCTGCACACTGGGCCGAGGGTTTTTTTTTTTTTTGTTTTTTTTTTATTGAAAGGCTTCCAACGGATACATAATAACAAAAACCACAAACAGTATCAAAAAAGAGTGCTACAGGAAAAGCAGGGTTTCAGAACACAATAGTAGCATACAATACGCCTTCATTTTTGTATGTTGTTTTCTGTGTTTTGTTTCCCAGAAGAAGTACAAAACAACCACCCTCCCCCTTCCCCACCCCCCCATCCCCCCACCTATGGCTAGCGAGGTCGTAAGCAAAGGAAGGCGGTGAGCAAAAAGTGCACACAGGGGGGAAAAGATCCCTTCAAAGTTTAAGTGTTCCCCTCCAATTGCCCATAGCAATTACGCACCATAACGTGAAATAAAAGGGGCCCACACCAGCTCAAAGCGCGCCAAACGCATCCTATTAAGAGCTACCCCCCGCTCCATGGAGTATATATCCCACACTCTGTCCAACCAAGTCACAAGGGAGGGGGCCAGGGCACTCTTCCATGCTGCAGCAAGTTAACCGGGCCGCATTCAAACCGTGGCGGAGCAGAGCAAGCTGCAGGGCCCGTGCACCCGGCACCAAGGCCCCAAAGAGAAAGATCCCCAGGTCCCAAGGAATGCTCACTTCCAAAAGCAACTGCAGCCGGAAATGTACGCCCCTCCAGAAGGCCCGAATGCGGGGGCAAGCCCACCAAATATGCCCCAGAGTGCCTCGCTGTCCACAATTATGCCAACAGAGGTCCACCGCCCCAGGATACATACGAGCAATCCGTACCGGAGTCATATACCAACGGTACACCAGTTTATAATTAGTTTCACGGGCATTAGTCGCTACCGAACTCCGCCATAAGCGCGTTTCCACCCGCTCCCACTGTTGCTCGGTATAAGCGAGATTCAAATCAGAGTTCCAAAGCTCTCTGTGCCTTGTAGTGCACAGTTGGCGCCCCTGCAAGTGGGCATATAAGGTCGCCACGAGTCCCTTAGTAGTGGTGCACCCCTCACAGTAACGTTCCAGATCTGTCAGGTCCCGTGCAACCTGGGGTCGAACAAGCCTGGAGCAGGCCCAGTGCGCCACTTGAGTATATTGATAGGTATGCCCATCCGGAATGCTAAATTCGTTTTGCAATGCCCGAAAGGATTGCAACTGACCATCGTCAAAAAGTTGTCCGACCCGGCTAAGGCCAAGGTGTCCCCACTGCCGAAAAACCGAATCACTCAACCCCGGTGGAAAAGAAACATTGTCTACTATAGGAGCCAAGGGAGACAGGTCTACGCCCCGGGACCGAAAATGCTGGTCCCAGCACCGGAGGGTATGAAGAACATCGGGATTACTAATGCATTTACCACGCCGGAGTTTGGAGCCAAGCCACAGCCAGTCCCCCAACCCCGCTCCCCCCGCCAAACTCATTTCCATCTGTACCCAACGTTTGGTGCTATCGGCAATCATCCACTCCACCCCCGCCCGACATTGCGCCGCTGCATAGTACCAATGCAAATTGGGCACGCCCATACCCCCAGAGCGTGTGCGGGCATGGAGAACGTGCCGCGCTAATCGTGGGCGGCGGTAATGCCAGACAAACTTCATAAGCAGCTGCTGCCAAGTCAACAAAGTAGCCCGCGCGAAGGGAAGCGGTAGTACCTGAAAAAAGTAGAGAAAGCGAGGAACAATCACCATCTTGACCGCAGCTATGCGCCCAAACCAGGAAAGGAGCAAACCACTCCAAATATCCAGATCCCGCCGAACCCGACGGAGTAGAGGATCATAGTTAGCCCTAAAGAAGTCCGCCCGTTCAACAGTCAAATGCACCCCTAAATAGTGTAGGGCGCCTGACACCCAGCGAAGAGGATAGGCCGCCTGGAGCTCCGCACAAGGGCCGAGGGTTTTAACATGTTATCCACAATGACGCCTAAATCTTTTTCCTGGGTGGTGGTTCCTAATGTGGAAACTTGCATCGTGTAACCATAGTTTGGGTTGTTCTTCCCTAGGTGCATAACTTTGCACTTGTCCACATTAAATTTCATCTGCCATTTTGATACCCAGTCTTCCAATTTATCAAGATCCTCATGCAATTTTCTACAATCCTCTTGGGTTTTAACAACTTTAAATAGTTTTGTGTCATCTGCAAATTTGATAACCTCACTCGTTATTCCACTTTCCAGGTCATTTATGAATATGTCAAAAAGCAGCAGACCCAGCACAGATCCCTGGGGTACACCACTATTCACCTTTCTCAATTGGGAAAATTGGCAATTTAGCCCTACCCTCTGCTTTCTATCTTTTAACCAGTTCCTGATCCACTGTAGTACACTGCCTCCTATCCCATGACTCTTTAGTTTTGCCAAAAGTCTCTGATGAGGGACCTTGTCAAAGGCTTTCTGAAAGTCCAGATACACTATATCAACCGACTCACCTTTGTCCACCTGTTTATTCACACTTTCAAAAAAACATAACAGATTAGTAAGACAAGATCTTCCTTGTCTTGTCTCCCATTAGGCCATTACTATCTACATGCTGAGTAATTTTATTCTTTATGATGGTTTCTACCATTTTTCCCAGTACTGATGTCAGGCTCACCGGTCTGTAGTTTCCCGGATCACCCCTCGAACCCTTTTTAAAAATTGGTGTTCCATTGACGATCCGCCAATCTTCAGGTATTAGAGATGATTTTAATGATAGTTCACAGATTACTAATAGCACGTCTGCAATCTCATATTTCAGTTCTTTCAACACCCTTGGATGTATACCATCCGGCCCAGGTGATTTGCTACTCTTCAGTTTATCTAATAGTTGTAATACATCTTCCCGATGTATCGAAATTTCCTTCAATTCTTCCGCACCTTTAAATACTACTTCAGTCATGGGTAACATCCCTACATCTTCCTCAGTAAAGACCGAAGCAAAGAATTCATTCAGTCTCTCCGCTATCGCCTTGTCGCCTCTTAGTGCCCCTTTAACTCCTCTATCATCTAATGGTCCAACTGACTCTCTCACAGGTTTTTTGCTACGAATGTACTTGAAAAAATCTTTATTTCGTGTTTTTGCTTCCGCAGCAAGCTTCTTCGTAAATTCTCTCTTTGCCTTCTTTATCAATGCCTTGCATTTGACCTGCCAGTGCTTGTGCTGTTTCCAGGTTTCATCGTTTGGCTCTTTTTTCCATTTCCTGAAAGATGCTTTCTTGGCAACAACAGCCTCTCTGACCTCACCTTTAAACCATGCTGGCAGTTTTTTGGACTTCCTTCCACTTTTCTTAAAGCGTGGAATACAGCTGGTCTGGGCTTCCAAGATAGTATTTTTCAACAACACCCAAGCTTGATGTAAGTCTTTAACCTTTGCAACTGCTCCTTTTAGTTTTTTCTTAACTATTTTCCGCATTTTATCATAGTCTCCCTTTCGAAAGTTAAAAGGTAGTACTGTGGATTTCCTTACTATCCCTCCTCCACTAATTAAATCAAAGGCGATCATGCTATGATCACTATTGCTAAGTGGCCCCAACACGCATATCTCTTGCACTAGATCTGGTGTTCCACTAAGGACTAGGTCTAATATGGCTTCCCCTCTCATCGGTTCATGGACCAGCTGCTCCAAGAAGCAGTCATTTATGTCATCTAGGAACTTTATCTCCCTAGCATGTACTGCCGTGACACTGACCCAGTCGATACCGGGGTAATTGAAATCTCCCATTATTATTAACGCGCTGTAACTTTTGTTAGCTTCCTTGATTTCTTTGAGCATTTCATCATCCATTTCTTCATTCTGGCCAGGCGGTCGATAGTACACCCCCACCGCCATCGCCTTCCCCTTTTTATATGGAATTTCAATCCATAGAGATGCTACAGCAAATTTTGTTTCCTGCAAAACTTTAATTCTTTCTGACTCAATGCCCTCTCTAACATAGAGCGCAACCCCTCCACCAATTTGATCAGCTCTATCATTACGATATAGTTTGTACCCAGGTATCACAGTGTCCCACTGGTTGCCCTCCTTCCACCATGTCTCTGATATTCCAATCACATCTAACCTCTCATTTAGTGCTATATATTCTAACTCTCCCATCTTATTTTTTAGACTTCTAGCATTTGCATATAAGCATTTTAGAGACTGTATTTTATTCATATTAATTTGGCTATTGGTAGACATGGGTAATTTGGGATCTTTAAGCTCTGTCTGCTTCATACTCGAGGGCATTTGGGCTACTTTACTCTTTTTTGGAACCTCTCTGCTTTTGGTAGTATCCTTCAAGGATACATTCTTCTGAACCATCTGCTCTTGGGCGACTGTCGGCTTTCCACTATTATCTAGTTTAAAAGCTGCTCTATCTCCTTTTTAAAGGTTAATGCCAGCAGCCTGCTTCCATCCCGGTTAAGGTGAAGCCCATCCCTTCGGAAGAGCCCCTCCTTTCCCCAGAATGTACCCCAGTTCCTAACAAATCCAAACCCCTCATCTCTGCACCATTGTCTCATCCACGCATTGAGACTCCGGAGCTCTGCCTGCCTTTTGAGTCCTGCACGTGGAACGGGAAGCATTTCGGAGAACGCTACCCTGGAAGTTCTGGATTTCAGCTTCCTACCTAAAAGCCTAAATTTAGCCTCCAGAACCTCCCTACCACATTTTCCTATGTCATTGGTACCGACATGTACCAAGACAGCAGACTCCTCCCCAGCACTATCTAAGACCTTATCTAGGTGGCGTGTGAGGTCCGCTACTTTCGCACCAGGCAGGCATGTTACCAGGCGATCCTCACATCCACCAGCCACCCAGCTATCTACATGCCTAATGATCGAATCACCAACTATAATGGCTGTCCTAACCCTATCTGCTGCTTTTGCCCTATGGTATGCATGGTTTAGACAAGTATCTGGATAGCCTCTCTCATGAAAATGTTTCCTCATGTCTCCTGAATGTTTTTTGAAATCTGAAGCCCATGACAGATCCCCTTCACCCTCAAAAACTGTGATTTTGGCAAATTGTACCTTAAAGATCAATTGTGGAAACTATTAAAATGTAAAAGTTGATTTCTATCTACTGGTTTTCAGTAGAGATCTGTAACAAATCCTTCTCTGTCTTTTTTTTTATCAGAATATCCAAATAAACCACCTCCTTTTTACTAATGGTGGCCTCAAATTGTAAATTGTTATGCAACAGATTTAACCATACTAAGAATTCTTGAAGGCAGCAGTCTTCCCCTTCCCATATCAATAAAATGTTGTTAATCTATTTTTCCAGAGTTTTATGTTAGAACAAAATGGATGGCGAGTTACAAACTTTTTCTCAAAATAGCTCACATATAGATTTGCCACATCAGGAGTCATGGAGGAGCTCATGGCAATGCCTTTCACTTGTTTGTAATGCAATCCTCTGAAGCAAAAATAATTTTCTGTTAAGGCAAGACGGGCTATTTGTGTTAAAAACCAAGTGGGAATGTGCCACGGTAGTGTTCTCTCCAACAAAACATCTTCAATAATATCTAACCCTGCCCATTGGGGGGCGTTAGTGTAAAGTGAAACTACATCTAGTTTAACCAATGTTAAATCCATATGGTAACCCAAAAAATCGTCAAGTATTTGTATTACATGTGATGTATCCCTCACGAAGGAGGGTATCCGACTGACAAAAGGTCGCAAGAACATATCCAAGAACTTGGATGTTGGCTCAAAGATTGTCCCTGAACTGGTGGTAAAACCCCTGCAACCTCCTGCGGGGATCGCCCTTACAGGCTCCACAGCACGATGTGGTACTGACCATGGATGCTTCCCTGTTAGGGTGGGGAGCCCATTGCGGGTCCCTCTGCACGCAGGGGCAGTGGTCGCCAGTGGAGGCTCAACAGCAGATATATCTGCTTGAGCTCCGGGCCATCCGGTGGGCCCTGAAGGCCTTCAAGAATGTCCTCAGCGGGAAGTCGGTTCTGGTGCAGACCAACAACCGGGTAGCGATGTTCTATATCAACAAAGAGGGGGGCACAGGGTTGTGCTCCCTCTGCGGAGAAGCAGTCCTCATCTGCTCTTTTGCCACCCGGAGGAGGATGTCTCTCAAGGCGACATACCTCCCGGGTCAGGAGAATGGCCTGGAAGACAGGCTCAGCAGAATCCTTTGCCCCCATGAGTGGCGCCTCTATCCCAGAGTGGCAGGCTGGTTGTTTCTACACTGGGGCACTCCAGCGATGGACCTCTTTGCCAGCCCTCAGAATGCTCAACTCCCTTGCTTCTGCGGCCCAGTGCCACACTTTTGCAGGGAGTGCACCGATGCATTTCTCCTGGATTGGTCCTCCAGTCTTCTCTATGCATTCCCTCCTTTCCCCCTCATTGCGAGGACTCTGTTCAAGGCTCAACGGGACGGGGCATCACTGATTCTTGTGGCCCCCTCGTGGCTTCGGCAGCCTTGGTTTCCACTCCTGCTCCGGCTATCGTCAGAACCTCCAATCCCCCTGGGCTCTGCCAGGGACCTGCTGACGCAGGAGGAGGGTCGTGTACTACACCCGAACCTACCCTCCCTATCCCTCACAGCCTGGCGACTGAACAGGTCTCTCTAGCCTCTCTGGCCCTCCCAGAGGAGGTCGAGGAAATCCTCCTTGCCTCGAGGAAGGACTCCACTAGGTGAGCTTACGCCTTTAAGTAGAAACGCTTCTCCGCCTGGTGTTCAGAACACCAGATCGACCCTTTCTCGTGCCTGGTTCAGTGGGTTGTCCAGTACTTTCTCCACCTCTCGAGGGATGGGCTCAAGTTGAACTCTGTTAGAGTTCATCTGAGCACCATATCGGCTAATCACCTCCCTTTCGAGGAAAAGCCTCTTTCGGGCAACCACTAGTCTCCCTTTTCATGCGGGGCCTTCTGTTGTCCAAGCCACCCATCCGTCCCCCTCCGGCGGAATGGGACTGGAACATGGTGCTCACGCAGCTCACTTGTCCGCACTTTGAGCCGATGGTGACGTGTTTGCTCCGGCATTTGCCGAGTTAGTGAGCTTCAGGTGCTCATGGCTGGTGCCCCTTGCACCAGGTTTTATCGGAACAGGGTGATCCTCCGGACCCATCCTAAATTCTTACCTAAGGTCGTGTCAGCTTTTCATCTCAATGAGGAGATAGTGCTCCCTACCTTCTTCCCGAGGCCCCACGCCGATCAGGCGTCGGCGACTCTCCACACCCTCTACTGCAAGCGGGCCCTCGCCTTCTACTTGCAGCTACCCAGACTCATTGCAAGTCTGATCGGCTCTTCGTGACCTACGATCCCAAGCAGTCACCAAACGCACCCTCTCTGTTTGGGTGGCGGATTGCATCGCATTCGCCCCTCTGGATCGTCAAGTCACTGTAATAGAGTCTGAGCCAAAGTGTCCTCGGTGGCCTCACTGCGCTCCATGCCCATGATGGACATCTGCCGGGTGGCAACCTGGTCTTTTACGAATACCTTCGCCGTCCACTACTGCGTGGAGAGGGAGTCCCGCTGGGACAGTGCCTTCGGCCAGGCTGTACTCCGTAACCTGTTCGGGGTATAAGCAACTCCTGTCCTCCAACCCTTCTTCACAGCTGCCGAGGGCTTCACTCCGGGGACCCGAGAACTCTGGCTCCTTCGGACTTCGGCTTCTGCTTACAGCCTCACGGAGGCGTTTTTTGTTTACAGGTTCGGTAGCCTGTAGCTGGAGAATCCCATAAGTGAGGACTGACTTCCTGCTTGTTCCAGGAGAAAGCATAGTTACTCACCTATAACAGGTGTTCTCCAGGGACAGCAGGAATCAGTCCTCATTACCCTCCCACTTCCACTGATGAGTTGCTGGATTTTTATCCTTCCCTTGCCATCTGCTTGGTAGGGCTTGAGCTAAGGGACCTGACTGAGCAAGATGGCACCCTTGGGTGGGAAGAGGACCACGCATGCATGGTAGCATTCCCAAAGGCTTTCTTTGAAAGCTGGGGAATTGCTCCGCGCGGGCTCCATCGGTGCCAATGTCACCCATAAGTGAGGACTGATTCCTGCTGTCCCTGGAGAACACCTGTTACAGGTGAGTAACTACACTTTAACTTTTGTAGTTTTAGGAAAGCCGATCTTGTTCTTCCTCTAATAGTTTCTAATTCTATTTCCTTGCATGCGTCATTGTAGTACTTTTTCTTGTCCTGTCTTACTGCACATTGGAAATCTCTGTTGAGTTCTGCGATTTCTTCTCTTTCTCCTCTGGCTTTAGCTTCTCTGCGTATCTGGGCAAGTTTCAGAGTTTCTTCTGTCATCCATTTTGGCCATTTTTGCTTTTTCGCCTTTTGTAGAGGCTTCTCACTTTCTTTCAACACAACCTTCTTGATGTCATTCCATAACTCTTTTGGAGCTCTGTCATTTGTATCTAAAGCAGTGAATCGATTTTGCAGGCAGTCTTTAAATTCCAGTGGTATATTTTCAAGGTCATATTTTGCTACATTCATGAGTGGCTTGCTTTTTTTCAACTTTAGCTTGAGTTTGCATACTAGTAGTTGGTGATCTGTACCACAGTCAGCTCCAGGTTTTGTCTTTGTTGATATTATAGGGCTTTTTCATTGTTGACTTCCACAGATGTAGTCAATTTGATTTTTGTACAATCCATTGGGTGAAGTCCATGTGTACAGTCACCGCTTGTGTTGCTGGAAGGTGTTTGAGATGAATAGATTGTTGGTCCTGCAGAATTCTAACAGTCTTTCTCCAGCTTCACTTCTGTTGCCAAGTCCATATTTTCCAACCATTTTGCCATTTTCTTTGTTGCCAACGTTTGCGTTCCAGTCACCCATGACTATCAGGATATCCTGTTTTTATGTTCTGTCAATTTTAGCTTGTACTTGTTCATAGAACTCATCAATTTCATCCTCTTCTGCAGCTGTTGTTGGGGCACTTATTTGAATTATAGTTGTGTTGATAGGCATTCCTCGTAGACGAATAGAGATTAAGCGTTCACTGACTGCATTGTATTTCATTACAAACACAACTTCATTCCACCCACCACAGTCACCCTTCATTCCACCCACCACAGTCACCCTTAACAAAAACATATATCAAACAAAACCTGTAATAAAATATCTAGGAGTCCTGCTGGACTGCAACCTTAGGATGGATAAACACCTCCGAGCAATTAACCGAGCCATTTTTTACAAACTGAAAGTTCTGCAACTGCTTCGCAATATCCTCGAAAAATCAGATTTTAGGACTGTTGCACAAGCTCTCATTATTCCCCACCTGGACTACTGCAACGCCATTCTGCAAGGGCTTCCGAAGAACACCCTAAGCATCTTGCAAATGGCTCAAAATGTCGCTGCAAGAGTCATCATGGAAAAGAAAGTCACAGACCACATAACCCCAGTACTAATGGAACTACATTGGCTCCCGGTGGCCGCCCGCATCATCTTCAAACTTCTCATAACAACATTTAAACTCATCCATAACATCGCACCATCCTACCTCGATAACCTAATCGCTATTCAACCACACAACAGAAACAGAAGAACCATGAATCTCAACGCTCTATGTGTTCCGACCAGCATAAGAACTGTCAAAGCAGAAACAAGCAATAGGGCATTCACATATACAGCACCAATCCACTGGAACCAGCTCCCACACGAGTTGAGACTCACAAACAACTTGAGTGAATTTAGACGGAAACTTAAAACCCATTTATTTCAGACCCACTACAAACTGACCTAAGTGCGATACTCTACCTCAACCAGATGACTTTTGCCTGCCACGGCGGCAATTGGCATACTGGCAGGTAATCATGTATAAATTGTATATTTTGGGCCCCTCCCACGCTATTGCAATCAAATGTATACCCAGATCTGTGTGCCCCAATCAAATGTATATTGTATCCAACTGATTCTCCTATGTTATGTAAATCTGTGTGCCCCAATCAAATGTATATTGCATCCAATTGATTCTCCTGTGTTATGTAAATCATTGCCTAATCGAAATGTAAATCTAAAAAATCTCACTGTATTGTACGATACATTATGATTCTGTAAAGTAAACCGCTGCTGATCGTAGGAAGCAGCGGTATACAAGTGCTTACTAAATAAATAAATAAATAAATTACAGTTCTTGCAAGTTTCTTCTTAGTTATAAATGCAACACCATTTCTTCTTTGTTTTTCAATTCCAGCATAGTAGACCATGTGATCATCTGATGAAAAGTTCCCGATGCCAGTCCATTTTAGTTCACTGACACCCAACAGATCAAGTTGTACACGTTCCATTTCATTCTTGACCACCTGCAACTTCCCTTGGTTCATGCTTTGTATGCTCCATATCCCAATATGTAAGACATCTTTTCAGCTTCTGACTCTCATTTCATGCGCAGCTACATCAGCAGTCAGATGTCCTGAAGGCTTTGATCCAACCACACCATAAATGCTGGCTGAAAAGTCTTCAGCTCCTCCCCAGTAGCCAGTTGAGTGCCTTCCAACCTGGGGGTCTCATCTTCCAGCACTATAGCTCAATTTGTTTTGTTGTGACTATCCATTGGGTTTTCATGGCAAGATATGGAAGTAGACTGCCAGGCCTTTCTTCCGTGCAGTTTAAGTTTAGTGTTGTTGCTGTTGTCACAGAAATGTGATCCTCCGCCGCCAACACTGTCCCATTCTGCTGCTGCCCAGATGGGTGGTTTGTCTTGGTCTGGCACCTCAGCTGAGACCTGTCCATCTTGGGAGACCCTGCCAGTAGTTAAACTACTGGTAGCTTAACCTTCAGCACCAATGATGCACACAAGCCCTACAGCACAACAAACTGCAAACCAAATGAGGGTTCCTTCTGTAGAACGGTATATATATTTAGTGGATTACTGCATCTCTCCAAAATTTCTGCTCTAAGACTAAGCTGTGCTTCTTTAACAAGGTTGATTCCACAAGCAAAACCTTCTTGTTTAAGGTATATAAATCTCCTAGGGTTAGTGATGCCCGGAGGAAATATAGGATTGCTTCCAAACAGTGCCAGTGGTGAAAGGTTCAGAACTCTCTCCGTATTCCTGTTAATCTCCAGGAACAAGCAGGAATGAGTCTTCACATATGGGTATCGTCGGTACCGACGGAGCCCACGCGGGAACGCTCCCCAGCGTCCAATAGGAACGCTTTTGGGAGGGTGCATCCATGCTGCCTTCCTGCCTATCTACCTCCCTCTCTTCAGTTCTTCGTTTTCCGTGGAGCCGACAGGATGTGAACCCTGTCACCGCAGAAAATTCTTTATTTCTTATTTTTTGGGTCACACCTGCCTTCGTTCGATGCCCACCGGTACCACCGGTGCTTTTTCTTTCTTTCTTTCTTTAAAAAACAAACAAACACAGAACTTGTGCTTTTTCAGTCAGGGGTTTTCCCCTGCTTACTGCTTGGCGCCATTTTGGCCACTAGGCCTCTTCTTTCAGCATGGAGAAACCAACTACTGGTTTCAAAAAATGTTCAAAGTGTGCCATGACTGGTGTCTTAAATGTTTAGGTCCTGACCATTGCCCAGCGGAGTGTCTCTCCTGCAGGAAGCTGACTAAAAGAAGTCTTCAGAATCGAGCAAATCAACTCGGTGCCCTGTTTGCATCGGACACAATGTCAGTAGCATCAGTGTCCTCCAGGGCCTCTACTTCTTCCCAGGGATCTCAGATAACTAAACATAAGTCTAAATCAAGCCGGTCCTCGAGAGGTAGATCTCCCTCTAAATATCGAGATGCCTCTGGCGTTGCCCTCAAGGATCCTGCACCGGCAAAACAGCCCCGGTGGGAGTCTTCGGCTCCAAAGCACTATCGGGGCTCTAGGATGTTCTCGAGACTTCGGCCTAGATGGACGTTCCTGTTCCATGCTCGGGGGTTGTGGCCGTTTCTGTCGGTACCAACACCCCGGCATTGGAAATGGTAATGGATAAAAGACTCCTTGCCATTGAACGTAGTCTACAAACTATATAGTGGTCACTTTTTTGAGCTCATATAACAATATAACGTATCTTTAATTTTTCAGCTCAATCATAACATAGGAGATTTGTGCGATATTCGGTAATGCACTGCCTAAACTTAAAAACTATTTATCTGGATGCCCCAAGGTCTCAGACTTATATGAGGCTTAAGTCAGCCAGACTTGCTGGAATGAAAAAATGCCTTCTTTCGCATCAACGACCTTGATTAATCATGCATCCATCTGATGTTTTTTTCTTATTTTTTTGTTATTTAATTTCTTCTAATCTTTTCTAACTAATAATCCATCACAGTTGTATGATTCTTCTAATATATTATCTTCAATTCTCTCTCATAATTTCAGCAAACTCTATCCACCATAATAGAGTAAATTTTCGCAGAAGATAATGCTTATCTGTGAGTTATGTCCTTATCTGTGGTTTTATCGTAGTCTGTGTGGTATCGCCATGCCATAAGAGTTCCCTTTTTAAAAGCGCTTGCACGTTTCACAGTCTGTTTCTTCAGGGGAGCTGTATTTCTGGCTTTAGACCACGTTCTTTAAACTGCACGGACTACAAAGAAATTAAAATATAACCCAGCATTATACTAGCACTACTCCAATAGATTCATGCTCTTATGATATTAAGAACTAACAAGCATCAGAAAGTACCTTGTTTCTTCGCAGCTCATGTAGTCTAGCAAATCTTTTGGCTACTTCGGTACCGCTAAAGTCACTGCAGACCGTTCCACAGGCACCGGTATCGCTGTCAGTACCGGTGCCGGTACCCTCGGTACCTGCTTCGGCAGGCTTACTTCCCTCGATGCCGAGTTTGGAATCACTCTCAAGCATGGGGGATCAAGTACCAACTCGCTTCGGTACCGACCTCGAGCGGTACCGAAGACAACTTTTGAAGGAGAACCCGATGCTTCCTTCCTTTGAGTCTTCCGATTCCGATGACTCAGATGACTCCACCGGTACCAGAGCTGAACTTTTACAAGATTCAACTCTTTCTCCTCAACGTAGGATGTCTCCTCCTGAGGACATGTCTTTTCACGATTTTGTGCGTGATATGGCAAGGGCTCTTGCCATTACAGTAGTTCCTGAAAAGGAGCCTAGGGCAGAAGAATTAAGAATTCTACAATACCCCTTGGCTCCAAAGGAAGCAGCTATGCTCCCTATACATCAGATCTTGCATGATCTAATGTTAAGGATGTGGGAAACTCCTTTAACAGTAACCTCACATTCTAAACACCTTGACACTATGTATAGAGTGCCACCTTGTCCAGGTTTTCAAAAGACTCAACTACCACACCACTCTATGGTGGTGGAGTCTGCCATGAGACGCATTAAGAGTACAAAGAGACACTCTTCTAATCCACCAGGTCGTGAATCTAGAACACTGGATGCTTTTGGGCGTAGATGTTTTCAGGCCTCCATGCTTTCAGCAAGGATTAGTTCCTATATTTTATACATAGGAATGTTTCTTGAGGAGGTTACAAAAAACATAGAGCTTTTGAACCCCTTCCTTCAAGATGATAAAAGAGCAGACCATTTATCACTAGTCAAACATGCTCAGAATGTCTCTAAGTTCATGAATCGTGCTACCTTTGACTGTTTTGAATGCATTAGCAGGACTTCTGCTATAGCTATAGGAGCACAATGAATTGCCTGGCTCCAAGCTTCTGACTTGGAGGAATGGGTGCAGGAAAAGCTGGGAAATATTCCTTGCACTGGAGAAAATCTTTTTGGCAAGGATTGGCAATCTAAGGCTAATCAGTTGGACACTGATAATGCCACTTTAAATAGATTGTCAAAGATTTCTGCTAACCCAGCTAAGAAAAGACCTTTAAGAAAACTTTTTTCTCTAAAAAGAAAAGGTTCTATCCATCTTCCACCCAACAGGCATATGTTCCCCAAAAAGGGCAACAACAGACAAGACAAAGAAAACCCAAACCCCAACCGGCTCAGCAGACTCAGCCTCCTCAGGGTTTTTGACTTTTGTCCAGAGAACATACTCATTCTTCCTGTGTTAGGCCCAGAACCTCTAAACATTCTGGGCCATATGTGCCACTTTGCCAACAGATGGCAACAAATCACATCAGAGGCCTGGACTTTGTCCAAAGTCAGTCTGGGGTACAAGCTTTGTTTCCTCAACTTACCACCACCCACACTGGTAAAACAGTTCAACTCTTAACCTCTAGGCATAGACCTCTTGCTACAAGAAGTCTCTACTCTTCTAGCTCAAGGAGCTATAGAAGAGGTTCCTTTATGCCAACAAGGTACAGGGTTTTATTCCTCCTATTTTCTCATTCCAAAAAAACCAGGAAGTTTAAGACCAATCCTGGATCTCAGAGAGCTGAACAAATTTCTAGTCCGAGAGAAGTTCAAAATGCTTTCCCTCGGCTCTCTTCTGCCATACCTTCACAGGCAAGATTGGCTATGTTCTCTAGATTTAAAAGACGCCTACATGCATATCCTTATTCATGTAGATCACAGGAAATTCCTTCGGTTCCTGGTCCAGGGAAGACATTTCCAGTCCAGAGTCCTTCCCTTTGGGCTGGCCTCAGCTCCAAGGGTCTTCACAAAATGCATGTCAGTAATAGCAGCATTCATGAGGACCCTGGGGATTTTTGTCTTCCCTTACTTGGACGATTGGCTCATCCGAGCACAGTCATCTCAAGAAGCTCATCAGGCCCTGTTACGAGCAAAACAAATACTCCAGTATTTGGGATTGGTCATAAATCTTCCAAAGTCTCAGCTCGCCCCATCTCAGACCCTCGAGTTTATAGGTACTCGCTTGGACACACAGCTTGCAAGGGATTTCCTGCCCCAACCGCGCTGTCTGCGAATCATCGAGCTAGCATCTCAAGCAGCGCTGCAGACCTTCCTCACTGCTCGACAGATGCTTCGCCTACTAGGTCACATGGCATCAACCGTCCATGTAATACCTTATGCTCGTCTTTATATGTGAGCAGCCCAGTGGACCTTGGCTTCCCAGTGGTCCCAGGCCTCAGGGGGCCTTTCAGACAAGATCAGGGTTACCACACGCCTGATTCTGTCTCTCCGTTGGTGGCAATCTCTGGAAAACCTTTTAATAGGCGCTCCTTTCCAGCAGCCACAACCTCAGGCTATCCTCACAACAGATGCCTCCAAGATGGGTTGGGGAGCCCACTTGGACAGTCTATCAACGCAGGGCCTTTGGTCTTCACAGGAGGCTCTTCTTCATATAAACCTCCTAGAACTCAGAGCCATCTCCAATGCTATTCGAGTCTTTTTCACCCAGCTCGTAAACAAAACAGTTCTGGTGCAAACAGACAATCAAGTAGCCATGTTTTACCTCAATAAACAAGGCGGAACAGGCTCTCTGCATCTATGCAACGAAGCTCTGCAACTATGGGCCTTTGCCAGAGAGCATCGGATTCATCTGCGGGCAGTCTATCTTCCAGGCGTTCAAAACGTTTGGGCAGACAGACTCAGTCGAGTACTCCTGCCACACAAGTGGTCTCTCCACTCAGTTGCTCTTCAGCAGTCGTGGTGAGAGGACCTGCTTTGGAGAGCTCCTGTTAGGGGGAGGAGTTTTTGCTCACTGACTATGCCTGGATGTCGGGTCCTGGGCCACCTCCGGCGGGAGAGGCCCAGGCCCAGGGGCCTACCAGGCCTGGTAGGCCTCCTTTGCTGCAGAATGCTGTGGATGCTGGGACCTGTTTTCAGCCGGTGCCCCAGGAGGGGGGCTCCCCAGGTAGGACTGCACATGGCCAGGGAGGAGGGACCCACATGCCCGGAGGATTGGGCCTGCTACCCCCTGGAGAAGGCTCGCTTCTCCATCCTGGGCAGGGTGTGGAGGCTGGGTGGAGGCAGGGAGAGGCCCTGGGGAGGCCCTGGAGAGTTGTGCCAAGCTCCTCCACCAGTACAGGGGGCGGCGGGGTCCCCCCTCCGCCTTGGGTCCTGGAGGAGGCCTCTACCTCCTCCAGTGAGGATGAGGACGGAGGGTCGGGCCTGCCGCCCTTCCAGGAGACGGCTAGGGCCCCGGAAGAGGTTGTAGCAGCGGTGCGACAGCTCCGGGGTCTTCAGGAGGAGGCGGCCCAGCTGCAAGCCCAGCTCTCCCACCTGGAGAGCCTGCAGGCCACCATTCCTGGTACGGAGTGGGTGGCTTATAAAAAGTATTTGAAGGAGGTGAAGCGGGCCTTGAAGGCCAAGTACCGAGGGATTGCCTACTTGAAGAACAAGGGGAGTGGGTCCCTCGCTGAGGTATATTACAATCGTGATCGTTGGGCCGACATGGGGACTGCAGTCCAGGGGAGACCCCCGGGGGCGGGTAGGCCGGTTGGACAGAAACGGTCCCACTATGTGCCCTTGCAATTTCAGCCTGTTGTGAGCGGAGAAGAGTGCTCCATGCACTTATAGTCTAATGAATTGTGGTCCGGGGACCCTTACCTCAAGATGCGTGGCGCTGGTCGAAGTCTGGCTGTCGAGTCCACGGGTGTTGGGGCTGTCGTGTCTGGATTTCTGGATCCTGCGGTACACAATGGCGCCTGGGCGTTCCAGGGAGGGGTCTCGGCCCGCCAGAGTGTGCTGGTACCTGGAATAGCATCGCATTTTTCCACAAGTATGCAGATGCCGGATTCGTGCAGAGCAGACCCGGGAACGGAGGGGGGGCTCAGCGGCGTTGATCCCTCCCATCAGCAAGCCCTTTCCGCCGTTTTTCCTGCCCTCCCGACATCGTTGAGCGTTGCTGGGATTCCCCAAGATGGCCGCCAGGGAGTTCACGGTGACGTCAGGCTGCTCACCGTCCGTACCGATGAGAGGGTTGCCCCGATGGAGGAGGTGTCTGCAGGGCTTCCCCCAGCCCGATCGAGCATCAAAGATGGCCGCCGCAAGCTGGGTGATGTCACTTCCGGGTCCACCCGGAAGTGTGGAGACAGCCGCGATTCTGCCTCTGCCCTGCCGAAGGAGCTCCGGCGGCGGTCTGCAGAGGCTTTGGTGGACCTCCCCCGACAGTCTTCCACAGGAGGGGTCCCTCGAGTTGGCGATTTGCTTCCAGATCGGTTTTTACAGCGTCGGGGATCAGCGGACTCTGTGCTGGATCTTCACCGGGTTCTTTCTGCCGCAGTCACTACTGGATGTTCAGTGAGGAATTGGGGTGGGGAGGCTGTTGTGGGTACAGATTCCCCTGTCTTGGCTGCCCTTCCGGCTCCTAGACGGCTGCAGGATGGCCGCCCATTGTTTCCAGAGATGGCTGTCTGGCGTCAGAAGGGAGCCAGGAAGGGGAAGGAGCAGGGTCAGCATAGTCTCCCTTTGGCTGGGGTCCCGTGGGGGGGCTGGAAGAATGCTCACCCATTATCTTTGGCGGGTATGGTAGCAGAGCGGGATGCACGGGTTTCTCTGCAGTCTTCATCTCTTCAGCAGCCCATGCAATTGGGAAAACAGCTTTCTTCTCCAGATGCTGCAAGAGGGGCCGAGGGGGGCCTGGCTCGCGGGGGGGACTGTCTCCCCTCCGCTGGAGTCTTGGCTGCTGGACTACAAGTTTCTGATCTTTGTGCTGCTGCTGGCACCGGCAATGAGGTAAGAACTGGGCTTGGTGGAGGGCAGCAGGGAGGGGGTTTTGGGGGTTTGCCCTTGTCATCCGGAGCGCCTGTATTGGTGTTACAGGGTCCTGCTTTGTTGGAGGGAGGTTCTGCCTTATTGCCGGGAGCCCTGCAAAAGGGAGCAGAGGTTGGTGAACTGGGTGGAGGCTCTGTACCTGGGGCGTCCGCTGCTCTTGTTCTGGAGCACGGGACTCCCGTGGTTGTAGGGGAGCAGGAGGGAGAGGGGAAGATTGGCTCTCCAGTGGGAGGGGGGGCAGTGGTTGTCTCGGGTGGGGAACGGGAGCCGCTGTCTGAGGGGATGGGGGATGGGATAGCGCCTGGGAGCCCCAGGAATGGGGAGGGACCGTATAGCTCCCCAGTCCTGGTGGCCGAGACACAGGACGGAGTGGCGGGTGTGGGAATACAGGGTAAGGGTGTTGGGGGGTTCCCTGGTATACCTAACATCACAGAGGAACAATTGCATGATGCCCTTCTGTTAGCCCTCGAAACCCCGGAAGGCCCTAAAGGGGCTTTTGCGGCACTTCGGAGGGAACAGGTTAGGGAGGTCCCATCGGATGGGATGGAGGGAGGGGAACTGGAGTGGACAGGGGGCGCCTCGGAGGGCGGCAGGGGGAGCATCCCTGATTCTCTCCTGGCAGAGATGGAGCTCCCCGATCCCACTGTCACTCCGTTGGCGGCGGCTGGGGATCCTGAGCCACAACAGCGGCCTCTCTCGCAGGCTGTTGAGGGAGAGGGGAGGGGAGTTGAGGGGCTGGAGGCAGGGGGGTCGGTTCCTCCTCGTACTTTCGCAGAGGCCCTGAGGGGGTCTGGTGCTGGTACCGGGACCTCTGGTGGAGCAGGGAGGAGGGGGTTCCCCAAGAGAGGGGTCCTGGGGGCGGGGGAGGAAGTGGGGGGGGTTCCGAGGGGTAGGGGGTGAGGTTCGATGGCGCAACGTGGCGCAGATCCGGTGGGCCGGGGAGGGGCCCCCTCCGGCCAGGGAAAATGTCTTGAGGATGGTCCTTGGGCTGGGGTTTCTCCCAGGAGATCTCTATGCCTTCATCCACATGAACAACACCATCGAGTATGATGTTAGTTTCATGCTGAGACGGGGGCTGGAGATTTTCTGGGACCGATACCAGCAGCAGAGGGGGCAGGGTGGGTGGGCCGACTTTCGTGTTGTGCCTATCTCTCGCCAGGGGGTGGTACCTGTGACCATCCTGGTTAGGAATGAGTCGCTCCCAGGGCAGGACATCCAGTTTTGGTTGTCGCGTCATGCGGTGCTTCTCGCACCCCTGGCTAAGGGCGCTGGGCCCCTAGAGGTGTGGGACGGGTCGTGGAAGGGTAAGATCCGTTTGCGTGAGGTGGGAAATGTCGTGCAGCACGTGCCCTCGGCCGGTTTCCTCGGTCGGGATCGCATCTTGTGCTACTACCCCGGGCAACCTCGCGAGTGTCACCGCTGTGGCTCATTCAGGCATCGGAGCATGACCTGTCCCGAGCAGGTCTGCACCCGTTGTGGTGGACGGGGTCACGCCTCGGCCGGGTGTTTGCTCATCAGGTGCAACCTTTGCGGGGAGTTGGGCCACCCCTTTGCCCGCTGCCCCTCCGCATCACACAATGGACCGGGGGGGGGGATGTCGTCGCCCCACCTCGGGCTCCTGTGGGGGAGGAGGGTATGGAGGACCCTCTCCCGCAGGAGGAGTCTGGGGGCCCTAGGGTGGAGGAGGCCATTGAGCCGAGGGAGCCACCAGGGGGAGGGGATTTGGGTAGGATGGAGGAGAGGGTTAATGTGGTGGAGGTAGATGTTTCACGACAGGATAGGGGGTCGCGAGTGGTGCCACCTCAGGAATGGACTACTGTCCCTCCTAAGGGTGGCAAGGCCAAAAGGAAGAAACGGGAGACATCCCCATTGTTGGATGAAGAGCCCGTGTTGGACATCAACCGTTTCATCTTCTTGGCTGCTGATGCGGCTGAGGCGGATGAGGGCTTGCCTGTGGAGGCAGGGCCCCCTGTGCGGAGCTCGGTGCGGTTAGTGGCGCAGGCGGCCCCTCTTCCTCAGCGGCGGTCTCCAAAAATACCGAAGGCGCGCCGCAGTCAGGGTCCTCCAAAAAGTATGGATACTGGCGCCCGGCTTTCGGTGGTAGCCCTGGAGAGGCTGCCGGGACGGGTGAGGGAGGACGGGCTTTTGCCTCCGCGGTTGGGTGCTGGGCCTTCACAGGAGCCCCCTGCTGACCCGGCCGTCCCAGCCTCCCCCGCAGGGGTGGGCACTGTTCTGTTGTCTCAGTCTTTGTCCGGGGAGGGGGGGCAGCACCGGTGGTGGACCCCACAGAGGAGATCATTCCTCCACCCCCTGACCTGTCTGTGCCCCCTCGCCCCATGGGGGCTGGGTTAGCCCCTGCGACAGCTTTGCCTGATGGTCCCGGGGGCACCAGCACCCCCTGGGGTGACAGGGTTGGGCGGGAGGAGGAGGAGATCCTCGAGGTGGTCGACGTGGACCCCGAGGAGTTGCTCCAGCTTGTGGGCTTGTCCTGCAAGCGGGATTCTGGGGATCCAGGGGTTGGTGAGAAGAGGAGGAAAGGGACACTGCACACGAAATAGGCATGGCGTGCACTCCTGCGTTCTCGTGCGCCACTATCAACGTGGCCAGCATTTTGACGGACCAGGCGCGGGCTGCGGCCTATGATTTTCTTTCCACGAGTGGGCTGGATGTCATCTTTTTGCAGGAGACCAGGCTCACCTCACTCGCTAGCCTTCATCGGGCGAAGCGGGAGTGGTGGTGGGGTCCTTCGTACTGGTCACTTGCGGCCCAGCCCTACGCAGGAGTGGCGGTTTTGTTCACGTCTCACCTATTTCAGGTGCAGTATGTGTGGGAACTGGAGCATGGCCGGTGTTTGCTCTTAGACGGCTGCTGCGGGCCCCATCAGTTTCGTTTCGTGGTGGTCTACAGCCCCCAGTCTAAGTTGGCGCGGAAGACCCTGTTTCGGGTCATCCACCCCTACTTACACACCTCCCGTTTGGTGGTCCTCGCAGGGGATTTTAACACCACCACCCTGTTGCAGGACCAAGGGGGGGAGCGTTGCCCACCCAGTTACGAGGGCCTCTTTTTGGCCGAGATGACCCGGACGGCTGACCTAGTGGATGTCTACCACCGGGCCTTTCCACGGTCGCCGGGTTTCGCCTACTACCATGGGACCTGCAGGAGTCGTATCGATCGGATATATGTGAGTGCCCGGGTGGAGTGTTCCCCTCCGCAGTTGCAGGCGGTTGACTTTTCGGACCACTGCGTCCTCTCCGTGTCCTTCTTGGCTAACCACGAGGAGCTCAGCAGGGGTCCTGGCCTGTGGCGACTGAATGTGCAGTTGTTGGCAACATCAGAGGTGGTCCAGGAGTTCTTGGCCTTTCTCGCAGACCAGGAGACCCTGTTGGGTATTTTTCCTTCCCGTGGTGCTTGGTGGGATGAGGTGAAGACGCGTGCCCGCAAAATCTTCCGTTCCCGGGGTACCTCCATTGCTCGGTCCCGCTACCTCACCTACACTGTCCTCCGGAGGTCGCTGGACCGTTTGGTATCCCGAGGGGCAGCGCGGGAGGAGGTGGAAGAGGTGCGAGTCCAGCTCCATGGCCTGCTTTATGATCGCCATGCCTCCCTTTGCTTCGAGGGGGCGGCTGGTGGGGTCGCCACTCCAGACCCTTTCCTAAATTGCAGGGAGAGGGTTCGGCGTCGGGAGATCATGGCCCTGCGGGGCGAGGACGGTACCCTTCATACCTCCCAGGAGGACCTTTTGCGGATGGTGGGGGACTACTTCTCTGACCTGTTTGGGGATCGCCTAGTGGACCTCACCCATATCCGAGAGTACCTGGGCCTTCCCCCGGTGTATTCGGCTGTGGTTCAGGCGCAGGTCGATGAACTCGCTGCTCCAATTCAGCAGGTGGAGGTGGAGAGGGCGATTCGTGCCATGCCGTTGGGGAAGGTGCCTGGGCGTGATGGACTCCCAGTGGAGTTCTATCGCACTTTCATCTCCCAGCTGGCCCCCTTCCTGACCTCCCTGTTTCAGGAGATCATGGACACGGGGTTTCTCCCACGGTCATTTCGCGAGTCTGTCCTGCTGCTGCTCTCCAAGGGAAAGGATGATAGCTCCTTGGACTTTTGGCGGCCGCTCTCTCTTCTGAACATGGACCGAAAGATCCTGGCCAAGTGTTTGGCCAACCGACTGGTGGAGGTGTCGGGCGCTTTGCTGTCACCGTCCCAGTATTGTTCCGTTCGGGGGAGAGGGGTTCTGGACGCTGTCGCCACTGTCCGGGAGATGGTGGAGAGAGGCCGGTCGCTCTAACGGGACCATTGGTTGGTCTCCTTGGACCAGTCCAAGGCCTTTGATCGAGTCAGTCACCGGTACCTGTGGGTGGTGCTCCAGCACTTCGGCCTCCCCGCGGGTTTCCTCTTCGTCTTGCAGGCGCTGTACCGAGGGGGGGTGAGCTTCCCGTTTATTAACGGGTGGCTCGGACGGCCGTTTTGTGTCGCCTCGGGGGTACGGCAGGGGTGCCCTTTGAGCCCCCTGCTGTATGTCTTCTCCCTCGACCCCTTCCTCCGGAGATTGTCCTCAGGTGGGTTGCGGGGCCTGGAGGCGCCTGGTGCGCCTCCGGTGACTGTCGTTGCCTACGCTGACGACATCTCAGTTTACGTGGACGGCACTGAAGGGGTAGAGGCCCTGCGGGAGGCCGTGGAGGAGTACTCGGAGGTAGCCCACTCTGTTGTCAACCACAGCAAGTGCCAGACGCTGTGGTTGGGACCTTCGGAGGCCTCCCCGCCTTCCTGCGCCCCCTTTCCTCCTCCCGTGGGGGAGGTCCGCGTTTTGGGCCTCGTCTTCGGCTCGGAGGACTGTGCGGTGTCCAATTGGGATCGTTGTATTGAGACTGCACGGTGTCGGGTGCTGCGGTGGAGGGGGTGGAAGAGCGTAGTTACTCACCTGTAACAGGTGTTCTCCAGGAGCAGCAGGAATCAGTCCTCACATATGGGTGACGTCGGCGCCGACGGAGCCCTCGCGGAGCAATTTTCCCCAGCTTTCAAAGAAAGCCTTTGGGAATTGCAGCGCGCATGCGCGGTCCCCTTCCCGCCCAAGGGTGCCATCTTAGCCAGTGAGATGACATAGCTAAAAGACAGCATAAAAATTTGCAAAAAAACTAAAGCAGATAATTGCAACTCCAAGGGGAGGAGGGAGGGTTGTGAGGATTGATTCCTGCTGCTCCTGGAGAACACCTGTTACAGGTGAGTAACTACGCTTTCTCCAGGACCAAGCAGGAAGTCAGTCCTCACATATGGGACGCCCAAGCTTAAGGCTACCGGAGACCCTAAGCACAAAATGAGCTCCCTCTAGCTCAGCAGTACAGAAGGAAGGAATCTTCGCTGAATTATTACCCACCGGTAGCCCCCATCCGAGATGGAGGGTAGGAGTTGCTCAAACCTCGAAGAGATTTCAGAGGACTGCCTGTCCGAAAGCACTGTCCCTGCGGGACTCCCTCTCGAGGCAGTAATGGACCGCAAAAGTCTGGCTCGAAGACCAAGTAGCGGCCCGGCAGATGTCTGCCAATGGAACAGAGCGGAGGTAAGCCACTGACGTAGCCTTCGCCCGAACACAATGAGTCGTGACTCGACTTTCTAAGGAGAGTCCGGCTGCCCCATAAGCCCAAGTGATACAGTCAGCAACCCAGATGGACAGAGTACGCTTGGAGACCGGGAGCCCCAATTTATTGGGGTCAAAAGATACAAAAAGCTGAGCAGCTTTACGGTGCTCCCGCGTACGGTCAAGGTAGAAGTTCAATGCCCTTCTACAGTCCAGGGTATGCAGGACCATTTCAGCTCGGCTGGAGTGTGGCCTGGGAAAGAAGGTCGGAAGTACCACCTCCTGATTGATGTGAAAAGGGGAGACCACTTTTGGAAGAAATTTTGGGTGAGTCCGTAGGACTACCCTATTTTTGTAGAACCGAGTGTAAGGGGGATCAGACACGAGGGCCTGCAATTCACTTACGCGTCTAGCGGAAGTGAGGGCTATCAGGAATAAGGTTTTCCAAGAAAGAAAACGTAGAGAACAGGTAGCCATAGGTTCAAAAGGCGGACAGGTGATCCGCTGTAAAACCACATTCAGATCCCAGTCAGGTGCTGGCGGGCGCAGAGGTGGTTTAAGTAGAAGGAGACCTCGGAGAAACCGCGCCACCAGAGGGTCGCTGGAAAGAGGTCTGCCGTCCACCGGCACATGATGTGCTGAGAGAGCACTGAGGTGAACTTTGACGGAGTTGGACTTAAGTCCCAGATTAGAGAGGTAGAGCAAGTACTGCAAGATCACCGACACCGAGCAGGAGAAGGGATCCTGAGACTGCTGGGCACACCAAGCGGAAAAGCGACGCCATTTAAGGGCGTAGCATTTGCGGGTAGAAGGTCGCCGGGAAGCTAGGACGACCTCTTCCACCTCTGCCGGCAAGAGAAGGGGAGCAAGGACTACCCTTTCAGCAGCCAGGCCATCAGATGTAGAGATCTGAGGTTGGGGTGTAGCAGGGACCCCTGATCCTGTGTTAGGAGATCTGGTTGAAACCCCAGAGGGAACGGATCCTCCACCGCTAATTGCAGCAGGAGTGGAAACCACGGCTGTCTGGGCCAGCGAGGAGCTATCAGGATCATGGAAGCTTTGTCTCGGAGAACCTTGAAAAGAGTTCGGGAGACTAGCGGTATGGGAGGAAAGGCATACAGAAGGCTTTTCGACCATGAGAGCAGAAAAGCATCCGCCGCTACTCGAAGGGGATGCGGCTGCCGAGAGCAGAAGCGAGGAAGTTGCCGGTTGAGAGGACTGGCAAAGAGATCCATCGTGGGGAGGCCCCACTTCAGAAACAGTTTCTGAACTACCAAGGGATCCAGGTGCCACTCGTGCGGCTGGAGTAGTCTGCTGAGTTTGTCCGCCAGGCAATTTTCTTGGCCTGGGAGATAAACTGCCTTGAGAAGAACGCCGTGGCTGACGGCCCAAGAGCAGAGCCTCTGAGCTTCTCGACAGAGAAGGAAGGAGCCCGTGCCTCCCTGTTTGTTCACGTAGAACATGGCAACTTGATTGTCCGTCTGGACAAGGACGGACTGGTGAGAAGTCAGGTGGGAGAAAGCCTTGAGAGCCAGACGGATTGCTCTGAGCTCCAGGAAGTTGATCTGCTGCGCAGACTCCCACGTGGTCCAGAGACCTTGAGTACATGCCCCTTGGCAATGCGCTCCCCATCCCAGGAGAGAAGCATCGGTCGTCAGCACTTGAGCTGGCGGAGGAGACTGAAAAGGCATTCCGAGCACCAGGTTCGGCCGATGAAGCCACCACTGTAGAGAAGAGGCCAGTGGGTCGGAGATGCGCACTAAGTCGGCTAGGCCGCCCGTGGCCTGTTGCCACTGCTTGCGAAGGCACCACTGAGCAGGCCGCATATTCAGGCGGGCATTGGGGGTCACGTGGACGGTGGAAGCCATATGGCCGAGTAGTCTCAGGTAGCGCCTGGCGGAGACCAGGGACTGGCTGCGAAAGTGGCCGGCTAGGTCCATGAGCCGTTGAGCCCTGTCGAGAGGTAGGAAAGCTCGTGCCTGAAGAGTGTGCAATCTTGCGCCGATGAACTCGAGATCTTGCGAGGGGAGCAAAGTGGACTTTGCGAAGTTTATGACAAAACCCAAGTACTGCAGAAGAGTCACAGTGCGTTGTGTGGCTATTGTGACTTCTGGAGAGGACGATGCTCTGATGAGCCAGTCGTCTAGGTACGGAAAGACATAGAGGCCGTGAAGCCGGAGATAAGCCGCCACCACCGCGAGACATTTTGTGAAGACTCGTGGTGCGGAGGATAGGCCAAAGGGCAGTACTCTGTACTGGTAATGATTTCCTGCCACCACAAACCTTAGGTATTGGCGGTGGCTTGGGTGGATGAGGATGTGTGTGTAGGCATCCTTTAGATCCAAGGAGCATAGCCAATCTCCCTGCTGGAGGTAGGGCAGAAGGATTCCAAGGGTAAGCATCTTGAACTTCTCCCTGACGAGGAACTTGTTGAGGTTGCGCAAGTCCAGGATGGGTCGGAGGCCTCCCGTTCTTTTTGGTATTAGGAAATACCTGGAATAGAAGCCTTGACCCCTCAGGTGGTGGGGCACCGGTTCCACAGCCTGTTCCTGAAGAAGACTTGCTAACTCTTGAAGGAGTAAGTCCCTGTGCAGAGGGACTCGTGGAGGTTCTCCCGGGAAATAGGAGGGAGGGACCTGGTGGAAGTGGAGAAGATAGCCTTCTCTGACCACCTGAAGCACCCAGGCATCTGAGGTGACGTTGGACCACCTGTGGGCAAAGTGAACCAGCCGGCCTCCGGTGCTGGGAGGAACCAGCGGAGGGGGAGAGGCTATGCTGATGAAGTCAAAAACCCCCACCCTGCTGAGCAGGGGCCGGTGGTGCAGGCTTGGGGGCTTGCTGCCTACGAGACCCGTTACCCCGTCCCTTGGCCTGCTGACCCTGTTGGGGAGCTGCAGAGGCCTGATATGGAGGGTAGTGTTTATAGGCAGCCGCCTTTCTCGGGTAAAAGGACTTCTTTCCCGAGCCCTTCTTTTTCTGGGAAGGGGCGGAGGTCTTCCTAGAAAGCCTAGTTCTGGTGAGAGTCTCCGTCTCGATTTGGGCAGCCTTTTCAGCCATGGGCTTGCCAAAGAGGTTCTCACCTCGGCAGGGGACATCGACCAACTTGTCCTGCACCCAGGGCTCAAGGTCAGACGACTGAAGCCAAGCCTGTCGGCGGGCACCGATGCCGGCTGCGGCCACTCGTGCCGATGCTTCAAAGCCATCATAGGCTGCTCGAGACATGAATTTGGAGCATTCCCGAATACCAGTTGTCAAGGCTAGGAACCTCCGCAAAGGTTCCTCGGACAGCCCAGCGGAGAATCCGGCTATCTCTTTAGCCAGGTCTCTGAGATACATGCCCATGTAGAGCTGGTAGGTCTGGACCCGACAAGCAAGCATAGAGCCCTGGAAACACTTCTTACCTAGGCCATCCAGGTTGCGGGCCTCCCTGCCAGGAGGCACCGAGGAGTGCATCTTCTGGCTCTTAAGCCTATGCATGGCCGATTCCACCACCATGGAATGGTGCGGTAGCTGTGCTTTTTGGAAGCCAGGGCTCTTGCGGACTCGATAAATGGAATCGACCCGCTTGCTTAATACCGGCGACGATGCCGGACTCTCCCACATGCGGAAGAGTAGTCGTTCCAGCATGGGAGGAACCGGTACAGTAAAGTGCTCCCTGGCGGGAGAGTCGTACTGAAGGGCATCGAGCTCTTCGGCTCGGGGCTCCTCCTCGGGATCCGCAGGGAAGGCCAAAGCCTTGGTCATATCCCTGACGAAGTCCAAGAACCGGGCGTCCTCCGGAGGGGACTGTTTCCGAGGTTCGGACTCAGGCGAGTCCGAGGGGACACACCGAGTCCGAAAGGAATCAGGTGACTCTTCCTCTTCAGACTCCCAGGCTGACTCCGAGGAGGAATCGGTGGGGTCGGTCCGGGCGGGCGGAGGCGTCGGCTTCCCCGACGCCGAGGGAGTCGGCTTCCCCGACGCCGAGGGAGTCGGCTTCCCCGACGCCGAGGGAGTCGGCGTCGACGACCTCGGTCCCGAACGGGAGGCCGAGGGTGACCTCGACCGAGGATCGACTCGAGCCCGCATGGACTCGAGGATCGGCTCGGTCTCCGGGGTCGACTTAGACGTCGACGTCCCGGCGGTCGGGGCAGAGGCGCCAGCGAGGCTAGCGATCAGTGCCCGCTGCTGGTCCATGAAGGCAGAGAGTCTGCTCTCCAAGGCCGTCAACCTGAGTCCGACCTCAGGTGACCCAGCAGCCCCCGACTCGGGCCCCAACGGCGTCGGGCCCGACGTCGGACCCCTCGGAGGCGAGTCCAGGAGGACTACAGGACTTACCCGAGCAGGCAACTCCGACTCCAGACGAGGTCGCTTCGGCAGATGCTCCTTCTCCAAAGACCCGGGACGGCTATCGGGGCTATGCGACCTGGCCCTCGCGGAACCAGGAGCGTCCACCGACGCCGCCCTCGTGGGTTTTACCTTCCGATGATGGTCCCCGGAGGGAGAACCTCTGTCGGAGGAACTCCGGCGATGGTCAGAGCTTGAACCTCTGGACGCCGAGACCTCCGACGAGGTCCGGGTACGGCCGGGGTCAGCGAAGATTCGTTCCCGCTGATGCCGCCGACTCCTTAACACTTTGGAGGACATCTTGCTGCAGGCCCCACAGATCAGTTCCTCGTGATCCGGGCCAAGGCAGCGGAGGCAATTATCATGTGTGTCAGTGAGTGACATATTTCTGTCACACTGAACACACCGCTTGAAACCACTGGCAGCCATCGGGGGAAAAAGGGCCCCTGCAAGGTCAAAGGACCGGGCTGCCAGTGAAAAACCGAAAACGAAACTGACAGAAAATCAGAAAAACCGAAAAATAACAGAAGGACTCGCAACGGCGTCGCGAGTCCGGGCAGGAAAAGGACCGGCGTCGAACTGATAGAGAAAAATGAGATAAATCACGAAAAAAATCAACTTTTTCAGCGGGGACAAGACGGGCACGTCTGTAGGGCTCCGCGGAAAAAAGAAGACTGGCTAAGATGGCACCCTTGGGCGGGAAGGGGACCGCGCATGCGCGCTGCAATTCCCAAAGGCTTTCTTTGAAAGCTGGGGAAAATTGCTCCGCGAGGGCTCCGTCGGCGCCGATGTCACCCATATGTGAGGACTGACTTCCTGCTTGGTCCTGGAGAATGTACGTTCGAGGAGAAGATCAAACTCCTCGGGATGTTTCTGCTTCCCCTCTTTCTGCACGTGGCCACGGTCTTCGTTCTTCCGTCGTCCCGTCAGGCGTCTGTTAGTGCTGTCTTTTTCTGTTTTCTGTGGGGTAACCGCCTGAACCCTGTCCAGCGCAACATCGTTTGCCTGGATCGGGCACAGGGTGGTTTAGGTATGTTGCACCCCCTTGTCTTCCTGTCAGTCTTGTCTATGGCGTTTCACTTGGATAGGATGCGGGAGGGGGGTAGGGTTTGGTGGGTGGCCTCCTATCGGGGGTGGTTCTCCCGCTTCTGGGAGCAGTGGGAGGGGGCGTCCTCGGTCCCACGTGTGCGTCGGAGTGGGGAACAGGCCCCATCGTACGTTTTTGCGATGGTGGGGCTCATTCGGCGGTGGGGGGTGACCGACCCGCTCGCCCAGTCCTTGGGGCGGAAAGGATTGTACCGGATGGTACTCACCTCCCACTTTCAACCAAGGTGGGCCCTGCGGGACTGTCCAGCGGCTGCCGAAGAAGGTTCGGGATGTGGCCTGGTTGTCTTTCCACGGGCGTTTGTACGTGAGGGACAACCTCAAGTACAGGTCACAGGCTGAGCGGGGCTGTCCAAGGGCAGGGTGTGAAGGGCAGACGGAGACCATGGACCATTTCCTCCGGCAGTGCCCCTTTAATGTGGCGGTCTGCCGGTTGGTGTCTGCTGCTCTTCACCTGCGTGATCTTTCCCTCCTTACGTATGCGGAGTGGGTGTACGGGGCCTGGTCCTTTCCTCTAAGGCAGGACTCCGGGACCCTCTACCTCGTCACGGCTGTAGTGCGCTACCACCTGTGGCAAGCGCGCTGTCATGTCTCGGCCCGGGGGTTGGTCCTGCCCCTCGACGAGGTGGTGCGGGACATTCTGGAGGAAGTGTCCAGCATGGCGCAACGCGAAAGGCGGGTGGTGGAGGCCCATCGTTGGGAGCGTCTGTGGCGTCACCTCACCCTCCACCCCCCGTGAGGGGGAGGGTTGCCCTGGGGTTTACTTTGTTAGGGCTTTGGGGTTTTTCTCCCGGTGGATAGGGAGGGGAAACTGGGGGGAGGGGGGGGTGATGGTACTGTAGCTTTCAAGGGAGGTTTGGCCACTCTTCCGCTCTCCCTCTCTCCTCGGGGGATGGGTTTCAAAATCACTCTGTCGCTCATTTCAGGAGTGCCGACGTTTCATTGTTCTTTTTGCATCCCGCTCTGCTGTCTGGCGGTGCAGGGCAGCACTGTGTTTTGTTCTTTTTATGGTTTGGTATTGTTTCTTTGGTTTCTTTTTGGTGGGCTTTTGTTGGGGAAGGGCCAGATGTTGCCTTTATGTTTTGTTTGGGGGGGTGGGTGGTTTTCATATTAGTAAGGGGATGTGGGTTTTACTTGTGATGTGTTTTCTTTGTGGGGTGGAGGGGGATGGGGCAGGGATTGGGGTGGGGGGTGGGGGAGCTGATGCTCCTTATTAGGGGCGGGGGTGGGGATGGTGGATTATGTATTTTGGGTCTCATGCTGGTGCGGGGGTATCGGGCATGGTGGGGGGGGGGGGGTTGGCAGTCCCCAACAGTTGGATACTATGGACATGAACATTGCCTGGACTGGTATGGGTTGTTGTCGGGGGGGGGGGGGGTGGGCACGTGGGCTGGTTGCTGTGTTTTGGTGGTGGGTTTGGGGAGGTGGGTTACGGGGGGGGGGGTTCAGTTTCTTGTTTGTGCTCTGTCGGGGTGGGTGGGGGTTTTGGGGGTGTGGGTCTTGTGTGGTTTGCCTGTTTTGCTTTTTGTATGTATTTTGTTGCTTGTTTCTAATAAATCAAAATTTCCACTCTAATCATCTTGCTCGAGTTTTTCGTGTCTGGGGAACACCAGACATAGACCTCTTTGCAAGTCCACAGAATGCCAAACTTCCCCGGTTTTGTTCCAGACTTCCAGCAGGGAAATGTCAAGCCAGGGATGCATTCCTGCTTCACTGGGGTCAGGATTACCTATATGCATTTCCGCCAATCCCTCTAATCCCCAAAACCTTATTCAAACTCCAGAGGGACAAGGAATGCATGATACTCATAGCGCCTTCCTTGCTGAGGCAAACATGATATCCTCTTCTCGTGCAACTCTCTCAAGCCACCCCTCTGGAGTTAGGGAGTGCTCCAGATCTTCTGTCCCAGGACAACGGATCTCTACTGCACCCCAGTCCCAAGTCCCTACATCTCAAGGCCTGGTTACTCAAGGCCTAGACTTTTAAGATCTAGACCTGTCTCAACAAGTGAAGGACATTCTTCTGGCCTCCAGGAAACCTTCCACAAGACGTTCTTATGCTTTTAAGTGGAAAAGGATTTCTTCCTGGTGTAATCAGAGAGGACTTAATCCCTCTTTGGTACCAGTAGACTCTCTTCTAGAGTATCTCCTTCATTTGTCGGCTTCTGGTCTTCAGACCAATTCTGTTAGAGTCCATCTTAATGCTATTGCTGCATCTCATAAGCTCTTAGATGGACAACCAATTTCCTCTCATCCACTTATTTCTAGATTTATGAGAGGACTTCTTCTAACAAAACCTCCCATTAAACCACCTCCGGTGGCATGGGATCTTAACCTTGTTCTAGATGTGCTCATGGAGCCACCTTTTGAGCCTTTGGCTACTTCGGATCTAAAGTTTCTTTCATGGAAAGTTGTTTTCCTGATTGCCATCACTTCTGCTAGACGCATTAGTGAACTTCAGGCTTTAATAGCAGAACCGCCTTATACAAGGTTTCATCATGATAAGGTGGTTCTTAGGACCCATCCTCATTTTCTTCCAAAGGTGGTTTCACCTTTTCATCTAAACCAGTCAGTTTATCTTCCTGTTTTCTTTCCTAGGCCTCATTCCACCTCTGCGGAAAGGAAACTTCATACTTTGGACTGTAAAAGAGCTTTAGCTTTTTATCTCCAAAGGACCCAGCCTCAAAGAAAGTCTTCTCAGCTTTTTGTGGCTTTTGACTCTAGCCATTTAGGACTTCCTGTCACTAAAAGAACCCTCTCTAAATGGATTGCAGATTGTATTTCCTATACATATCAAAGTAAAGGAATACCTCTTGAAGGCCATGTCACAGCTCATAATGTCAGAGCCATGGCAGCCTCAACAGCTAACCTTCGTTCTGTGGCTATTGATGAAATCTGCAAAGCAGCAACTTGGGCCTCAGTACATACTTTCACTGCCCATTATTGTCTAGACAAGGACTCCCGCTGTGATGCCTTGTTTGGTCAAGCTGTTCTACAACACCTTTTCCACTCATAGTTCAACTCTTGCCCTCCATCCACTTGGATGCGTGAGGTCCCTGGGGGAAGCATGGCCCATCTACATAGATTTGCTACATGCTGGGTCTTCCCTAGGCATCTTTCAGCTCGGGAGTCCCCATATGTGAAGACTCATTCCTGCTTGTTCCTGGAGATAGCGTAGTTACTCACCTGTAACAGGTGATCTCCGGGAACAGCAGGAATAAGTCTTCACAACCCACCTGCCTCCCCTAGGAGTTGTCTTTCTCTCTCTCTTTCTCTATTTTTATCTACTTCACTCCTTCGGTCTCAGCTTTAAACTCAACTGAAGAGAGGGAGGTAGATAGACGGGAAGGCAGCGCGCATGTGTGGATGCACGCTCCCAAAAGCGTTCCTATTGGACGCTGGGGAGCGTTCCCGCGCGGGCTCCGTCGGTACCAACGATACCCATATATGAAGACTTATTCCTGCTGTTCCCGGAGATCACCTGTTACAGGTGAGTAACTACGCTTTCCGGCCCCAGTTTTCAAAAGCAGGCAAGCAGGCACTATCAATGGATTCATATGCTATCCCTTGAAGTCCTCTGCCATCCTACTCAAACTATAGCACTCAATTCCATGGAGAGATAATTACTACTTCCAATATGCACCCAATGCTGGTTTCCAATCTCCATCCCACCAATTAGCCACAATGTATTCCTGAGCTGCCAAATAATAATTTTTCAAATTCGGTAAGGTGAGCTCACTTTCATTCTTCAATATCATCAATAATTTTAATGGAACTCCATGTCTTCTGCCATTCCAGACATAGAAACTTGATGCAGAAAAAAACCATATGGCCGATCAAGTCTGCCTTCCATACCAACTATAGTAGTCCCTTTTTTCCTTTAGGGATCTTCTGTGTTTCTCACATGCATTTTTGAATTCAGATACTGTCCTTGTCTTTACTACCTCCACTGGGAGACTATTGCATGCATTGACCACTCTTTCCATAAAGAAATATTTCCACATATTACTCCTGAGTCTATCAACTATCTCCAGGAACAAGCAGGAATGTAGTCTTCACATATGGGTATCGTCGGTACCGACGGAGCCTGCGCGGAAACGCTCCCCAGCATCCAATAGGAAAGTTTTTGGGAGCATCCCACAGCGCCTGCATGCTGCCTTCCCGCCTTTCCCAACTGTCCCTCTCCAGTTCTTCGTTTTCCGCGAAGCCGACAGGTCGCACATCCTGTCACCGCAGAAAATTTCCCTTCTTATTCTTCTTTTTTGTGGTCGCGTCTACCTTCCCTCGATGCTATACCGGTACCGCCGGTTCTTCTTTTCTTTTTTCTAAAAAAAAAAACCAACTTTCTTTCTGGAGTCTTTCTCCAGTAATTTTCTTTTCGGGTGCTACGCACCATTTTGGGCAAAAGGCCCAATTTTTTTCCCTCAAAATGGAAAAACCCGCTTCGGGTTTTAAAAAGTGTTCTAAGTGTGGTGGTACCATCTCCGTCACCGACACCCATGAGTGGTGCCTCAGATGTTTAGGTCCTGACCACTCTATTTCAGTGTTGCCTGTGGGATGATGTCGAAAAGGGGCCGGCAAAACCGAGCTGCAAAACTTAGCACCCTTTTTCCCTCCGATGCAGCCTCCGTGGCATCGACGTCTTCCAGGGCTTCTTCTTCCTCCCATGGACCTCAGGTAACTAAACATAAATCTGGCCGGTCCTCAAAGGGTAGATCTCCTTCTAAGCATCGAGATGCCTCTGACGTTGCCCTTGAGGGACTTTCACCGGCAAAATTGCCCCAGCGGGAGGCTTCGGCTTCCAAAGCACTAACTGGGCTCCAGGATGTTCTCGAGGCCTCAACCTCAACAGAACTACTGGTGCCATGCTCTGGGGTTCCAGCCGCTTCATCCGGCACAGATACCCAAGCATCGGCAGCGTCGATAGACCAGAGATTCTTGGCTATTGAACGCAGTCTGGCAGCTCTTCTCACGGCCTCGATGCCCCTGAAACAACTTCAGACAATTGAACCGATACTGGCACCGACTGCATCGACATCAGCAGGTATTCTACCGGGATCGAGTCATGTGTCTCTATCTAGCATCGACAAGTCGGTACCAGACCACTCCGATGTTGACTTCGATCAGTACCAGTACCGTGCCTTGCACGATCACCCGGATCAGAGATACTTCAAATCCTCGGATGAGTCTGAAGACTCTGAAAGCTCTGCCGATACCAGAGTACTTCTTCCTGAGGATTCCTCTTCTCCTCAGCGTAGGATGTCTCCACCAGAGGATATGTTCTTTCGGGATTTTATCCGAGATGTGGCCCGAGGTCTTTCCATCACAGTGGCTGCTGAAAAAGAGCCTAGAGCAAAGGAATTAGAAATCGTACAATACCCTAAAGCTCCCAAGGAGGCAGCTACCTTACCTATTCAGGAGATCTTGCATGATCTTATGTTAAGGATGTGGGAAACACCTCTGACCACATCTCCTCACTCTCGAAGACTTGACACCATGTATCGAGTTACTCCTTGTTCTGGGTTTCAGAAGACTCAATTACCACACCATTCCATGGTCGTGGAATCAGCCATGAGATGGATAAAGAGTGCAAAAAGGCATGCATCTAATCCTCCAGGATGTGAGTGTAGGACTCTTGATGCCTTTGGAAGTCGATCCTTCTAGGCTTCTATGCTTTCTGCTAGGATCAGTTCCTATATCTTGTATATCGGAATGTTCCTTAAGGAGGTCACAGGAGACTTAGAGCTTATGAGCCCTCTCCTTTCTGATGATAAAAGTCAAGATTATCTTGCTCTTGTTAAACATGCTCAGGATGTTTCCAAGTTTGTGAATCGTGCAGCCTTTGACTGTTTTGAATGCATAAGCAGAACCTCTGCTATTGCCATAGGTGCACGTAGAATTGCCTGGCTCCAGGCATCTGACTTGGAAATCTGGGTACAGGACAAACTGGGGAATATAACTTGCAAAGGAGAGAATCTCTCTGGCAAGAATTGGCAGGAAAAAGCTAATGAGATAGATGCTGACAATATCACTTTGGATAGATTGTCTAAATCTACAGCTGATCCTGCGAGGAAAAGATCCTCTAAGAAACCATTCTTCAGCAAGAAGAAAAGGTTTTACCCCTCCTATACCCAGCAGGGACATCGTTTAGGTCAGTCTGCCCAAAAGGGACAGCACCAACAACCTAGGCAACAAAGGAAATCAAAAGCAGCTAAGCCTCAACCGGCTCAGCAGACTCAGCCTCCACAGGGGTTTTGACTCCTGTCTAGAGAACTTTGCCTTCCTGGCCCTGAACGGCCCAGAACCCTCCACCATCCCAGGAAGGTTATGTCATTTTGCCCCAGATGGGGTCAGATAACAGCAGAAAATTGGACTCTGTCTATTGTAAGAGAGGGGTACAAGCTTCATTTCCTCAGCATGCCCCCTCCTACAATAGTAAGACAGTTCAATTCTCAGACCTCTCTCAACGACCGGTTAGGTCAAGAAGTCACTATGCTCCTTGCTCAAGGGGCAATAGAAGAGGTACCCATTCCCCAACGGGGTACGGGGTTTTACTCCCCCTATTTCCTTATCCCAAAGAAAACAGGAGGACACAGACCCATTCTAGACCTCAGAGAATTGAACAAATTCCTCTTCAGAGAGAAGTTCAAAATGATTTCTCTAGGAACTCTGCTGCCATACCTTCAGAGTCAGGATTGGCTTTGTTCTCTAGATCTCAAGGATGTGTACACTCATGTTCTCATCCATCCAACTCACCGAAAGTTCCTTTGCTTCCTGTTTCAAGGGAAGCACTACCAATACAGGGTTCTTCCTTTTGGCCTGGCCTCTGCACCAAGGGTGTTCACAAAATGCATGGCTGTGGTAGCAGCATTTCTCCACACCCTGGGAATATTCATCTTCCCTTACTTAGACGACTGGCTCATTCGAGCTCCTTCAGAGCCAGAGGCCAGGGTTGCTATGTCTCGCACAATCGCATCCATCAGTATTTGGGACTTGTCATAAACTTCCCAAAGTCCAACCTTGATCCCACTCAATCCCTAGAGTTTATAGGAGTTCTTCTGGATACCAGACAAACAAGGGCCTACCTTCCACAGCCCCGCTGCCTTCGCATTGTGCAGTTAGATTCCCAAGCAGTACTAAAACCTCACCTCACTGCTCGGGAAATGTTACAGTTGCTAGGCCACATGGCATCCACCGTGCATGTGGTTCCTTATGCTCGCCTCCATATGAGGGCAGCCCAGTGGACCTTATCCACTCAGTGGACTCAGGCGTCAGGTTGCCTGTCAGACAAAATAGCAAACTCAGATCGCCTTATTTTGTCCCTCCAATTGTGGCAGTCACCCAAAAATCTTTTGGTGGGGTCTCCTTTTCAGCAACCCCTACCCCAAGCCACTCTAACAACAGATGCTTCACAGGTGGGTTGGGGAGCCCACTTGCAAGGCCTCTCTACCCAGGGTACCTGGGCCCCACAGGAGGCCTTTCTCCATATCAATCTCCTGAAGCTCAGAGCAATCTTTCTTGCTCTTCGAGTATTTCACACCCAGCTCAGCTACAAGACTGTCCTAGTTCAAATGGACAATCAATTAGCCATGTTCTATGTGAACAAGCAGGGCGGAACAGGCTCTCTGTCACTCTGCAACGAAGCTTTGCGACTATGGGCCCTTGCCAGAGAGCATCAGATTCATCTCCTTGCAGTGTATCTTCCAGGCATTCAAAACTCTTGGGCAGACAGACTCAGTCGAATTCTGCTTCCACACGAATGGTCTCTCCATGCAGACCAGGTGGTCAAAAGTTTTCAAATTTGAGGAACCCCAGACATAGGCCTCTTTGCAAATCCGCTGAATGCCAAACTTCCCCGGTTCTGTTCCAGAATTCCGGCTCGAGGTTGTCAGGCCAGGGATGCTTTCCTCCTCCATTGGGGTCAGGACTTCCTATATGCCTTTCCACCCATTCCCCTAGTTCCCAAAACCCTGTTCAAGCTTCAGAGAGACAGAGGTCATATGATCCTCATAGCTCCACATTGGCCACGGCAAATGTGGTACCCTCTGCTCCTACATCTCTCTCAAGTTCCGCCTCTGGAGTTAGGATCTGCTTCAGATCTTCATTCTCAAGAGGACGGGATGCTGTGGCATCCCATTCCCCAGTCTCTGCATCTCAGGGCCTGGTTGCTGAAAGCCTAGAGTTTCATGGTCTTAACCTTTCCCAGCAGGTAAAGGATATCCTTCATGCTTCCAGGAAACTTTCCACAAGACGCTCTTATGCATTTAAGTGGAAAAGGTTTACCATATGATGCTCGCAGAAGGGTCTTAACCCTCTTGCGATACCTCTGCAATCATTACTGGAGTATCTCCTTCATTTATCAAATGCAGGGCTTAAGACTAATTCAGTGAGAGTCCATTTGAGTGCTATTGCAGCTTCTTTCAAGCCTCTAAATGGACAATCTATTTCCTCTCATCCTCTCATAGCGAGATTTATGAGAGGCCTTCTTTTAACGAAGCCTCCCATTAAGCCACCACCGGTGGCATGGGACTTGAATCTGGTACTTGGTCAGCTCATGAAACCGCCCTTTGAACTATTAGCCACTACCTCTTTGAAATTCCTTTCCTGGAAAGTTATCTTTCTCATTGCAATCACATCAGCACGTCGCATCAGTGAATTGCAAGCCTTGGTGGCTGATCCTCCTTATACAAGGTTCCATCATGATAAGGTAGTCCTTAGGACTCATCCACACTTTATGCCAAAGGTGGTTTCGCCCTTTCATTTGAACCAAGCAGTTTACCTTCCTGTATTCTTTCCAAGGCCTCACGCCTCAAATGCAGAAAGAAACCTTCATACTTTGGACTGTAAAAGAGCTTTAGCCTTTTACTTGCAAAGGACACAGCAACATAGAAAATCCTCTCAACTCTTTGTTGCTTTTGATCCTAGTCATTTGGGACGTCCAGTCTCCAAAAGGACACTGTCCAACTGGATTGTACAGTGTATCTCTTTTGCCTATGAGAGTAAGAACCTTCCTCTTGAAGGCCATGTCACAGCTCACAATGTGAGAGCCATGGCAGCCTCAATGGCTCATCTTCACTCTGTGTCTATCAACGACATCTGTCGAGCAGCTACTTGGGCTTCGGTTCATACCTTCACAGCCCATTACTGCTTAGACAAGGACTCCCGCCTGGATGCCTTGTTTGGTCAGGCTGTTCTTCAACACCTGTTCCAGACTTAATCAACTCCTACCCACCATCCCTGGTAGGATGCCAGAGATCCATGGGGGGAAGTGGAGCCCTTTCACAAGGGCAAATAACTTTCTGGGGCCATCTCCCTGGCATCTGCAGCTAGGGAGTCCCCATATGTGAAGACTACATTCCTGCTTGTTCCTGGAGATAGCATAGTTACTCACCTGTAACAGGTGATCTCCGGGAACAGCAGGAATTTAGTCTTCACAACCCACCCACCTCCCCTAGGAGTTGTATCTCTCTATCTCTCTCTCTTTCTCTCTTTCCCTCTCTCTTTTGTCTCAGCTATAAACTCAGCTGGAGAGGGACAGTTGGGAAGGCAGCACGCAGGCGCTGTGGGATGCTCCCAAAAGCTTTCCTATTGGACGCTGGGGAGCGTTCCCACGCAGGCTCCGTCGGTACCGACGATACCGATATGTGAAGACTAAATTCCTGCTGTTCCCGGAGATCACCTGTTACAGGTGAGTAACTATGCTATCTCCAAGAACAAGCAGGAATGTAGTCTTCATATATAGGTGACGTCAGTACCGACGGAACCCACGCGGGTATGCTCCCTAGCGTCCAATAGGAAAGCCTTTGGGAGCATCCCATTGCACCTGTGTAGCTGCTTTCCCGCCTTTCCAGCTTTCCCTCCTCAGTTCTTCGTTTTCCATGGAGCCGACAGGAAGCAAATCCTGTCGTCGCAGAAAATTCCAATTTTTCGTATTTTTGTGGTTCGTGTCTGCCTTCCCGTCGACGCTGGTACCGACTTCCATCTGTACTTTCTTTCTTTCTTCTTTCAAAAAAAAAAAACCGTGAGGAAGAAAGTTCCACGTTCTTCAGGCGCATCGACGCCATCTTAGGCCTAGGCCTTCTATTTGTCTCTGACACAATGGAAAAACTAGTGGTTTTAAGAAGTGTTCCAAGTGTGGCGGTACTGTCTCAGCCACTGACACCCATGACTTGTCTAAAATGCCTAGGGCCTGATCACCAACTATCAGAATGTCTTCTCTGCAGAAAGATGATGAAGAGAGGCCTACAGAATCAAGCTGCAAAGCAGGGCACCCTCTTCGCCTCCGACGCCGTCTCTTTAGCATCAACATCATCAAGAGCTTCATCTTCCTCCCAGGGATCTCAGGTATCGAAACCTAGGTCTTCATCAAAGACTGGCCGCCTCCCCAAGAGTAGTAGAGTAGTCCCTAGAGGGGGACACATCGGCAAAACAACCAGGGCAGGAGGACCTTTCCTCCAAAGCTTAGTGGGGTCCCAGGATGCTCCCGTGGCCTCCACCTCCGGAGAGCTCCTGGTGCCCTACTTAGGGAGCGTGGCCCACAATTTGGGTACCGATATCCAAGCATCGGCAAGCTCCATGGATCAACACATCCTTGCCATCAAGCGGAGCTTAGCAGCCTTACTGGCAGGCTCGGTTCCAGTTAAACCCTTACAGTCGGTTCCGCAGACGTCGGTACCATCATCGGTACCATTCAGACTGCATCGACTTTCTTACCGCTTTCCACGCTATTGCCCATGCCGGCCCTCAAATCCATTTCCGGTACAGAGGTTACACTACACAAATCCACTGGTACTGAATTCGTACAGAGCTGGAACACCCTGCTTGTCGATACTTCGAGTCTTCAGATTCCTATTCCTTGGATGATGCTCGAGACATGCAAACCCTACCGGAAGACCCATCTCTGTCTCCACAACACTGTATCTCATCACCTCGAAGCAGTGGATGTTACCAATAGTACGGAAGGCATACCAGAGGACATGTCTTTCCAAGACTTAAGAAGCGGCTACGCTACCTACCATCGGATACTTCACGACCTCATGCTTCGTATGTGGGAGACACTTCTTACTATTTCTCCCTATACCTGCCAGCTCAATATCATGTACCAGGTACCGGAGTGTCCCGGTTTTCAAAAGACACAATTCCATGGTAGTGGAATCGGCAATGCGTCTAATCAAGAGCGCAAAAACACATTCCTCTAACCCTCTGGGTAGGGAATCGAGAATCCTCAATGCTTTTGGTCGACGTTGCTTTCAGGCCTCCATGCTATCAGCCAGAATCAGTTTTTACATACTCTATATGAGTATGTTCCTGAAAAAGATGACTAAGGATTTGGAGTTAATGGCTCCTCTTCTCCCTGATGACAAGAGGGCAGATTATCTCAGAATGTCTCAAAATTTGTCAGCAAAGCAACTTTGATTGCTTTGAGTGCATCAGCAGAACTACATCTATCTGCATCGGTGCATGCAGGATTGCTTGGCTCCAGGCATCGGATCTTGAACAATGGGTTCAAGATAAACTGGGTAGTGTCCATTGCACCGGCGAAAACCTTTTTGGCAAAGATTGGCAAGACAAGGCCTCTCAGTTGGAGTCTGAGAACACTACCCTGAATAGGCTCTCAAGATCTACTGCCAACCCAGCTAAAAAGAAGGCAGCAGTAAAGAAAGCCTTCTTTAATAAAAAGAAGAAGTATTGTCCTTCTTATACTCCTGCTGTTCAATGTCAGCATCATGCTCCTCAGAAGGGACAACAACCTCCAAAACATCAAAAGAAGGCTCAGACTCCCAAGTCTCAGCCACCTCAGCAGGCTCAGACTGCTCTGGGTTTTTACTCCCTTCTAGAGAACATAACTATCCTGCTTCTGAAGAATCCCGGCCCTATCCACATTCCTGGCAGACTCTGCCATTATGCCAACAGATGGCATCTCATCACCTCAGAGCAGTGGATGTTACCAATAATATGGGAGGGATACAGACTTAATCTATGAAGCACCCCCCCTCTCCCTCCCCCCCCCCCCCGGCTTCACCAAAAGAGTTCCATTCTCAGCCCCCTCTCACTGCTCTATTATCTCAAGAAGTCTCCTCCCTTCTACTGCAGGGCACAATAGAGGAGGTTCCTACATCCCAGCAGGGAGGGAGGAGTGGCCTAGTGGTTGGGGCAAGTTACCTCAGGCCAGAAGGTCAGGGGTTTAAATCCCACTAGAGGACAGCAACCTTGGGCTAGAAGGACTGGGGTTTCTAGTCCCACAGGTGCTCCTTGTGGTCTTGGGCAAGCCACTTAACCCTCCATTGCCCATGTTCCCTGTAAAATAGTTATCTCCAAATTATAATGCCCTGTTCAATGTAATTTCAGTTTGTTCAATGTTCAATGTTCACCACCTTGATATCATGAAAGGAGTATATAAGAAATGTTAAATAAAATAAATCCCACTAGAATGGACTTCTATTCTCCCTACTTTCTTATTCCAAAGAAAACAGGAGGATACAGGCCCATTCTGGAACTCAAGAACCTAAACAAGTATCTCATATGGGAGAAGTTCAAGATGGTCTCCTTGGGGACCCTTCTTCCCTACCTTCAGAGTCAGGACTGGCTCTGTTCTCTGGATCTAAAGGAAGCATACACTCATATTCTTATCCATCCAGAACACAGAAAATTCCTGCCCTTCATGTTTCAGGGAAGACACTATCAATATAGAGTCCTACCTTTCGGCCTCGCCTCTGCCCCAAGAGTCTTCACAAAACGCATGGTAGTAGTAGCCGCATTTCTAAGGACTCTAGGATATTTGTCTTCCCCTACTTAGACCACTGGCTCATAAGTGCAAGCACCTCTCAAGAGGCCAGTCTGTCCCTCTCACGCACCATGCAAGTGTTACAATACTTGGGATTTGTCATAAATCTTCCAAAGTCCCAACTCGTCCCCTCTCAAACTTTAGAGTTCATAGGGGCCCTCTTAAATACTCAGCAGTCATGAACATTTCTGCCCCAACTCCACTGCGCTCATCTCAGGCATGTCTCAAGAACTGTCTTACTTCTCGAGAAATGCTACAACTTCTGGGTCATATGGTATCAACGGTGCATGTAGTTCCATATGCCTGTCTACACATGCACACAGCCCAGTGGACACTGGCATTCCAGTGGTCTCAAGCATCAGGTCGCCTAGGGGACAAGATAAAAGTCTCAATCCTTCTGGTCTCGTCTCTCCAGTGGTGGTGTTCCCCAGAAAATCTCCTTGTAGGGTCTCCTTTTCAGATGCTTGGACATCAATGTATCCTGATGACAGACGCATCCAAACTGGGCTGGGGAGCCCATCTGGGATCTCTCTCCACTCAAGGACTCTGGTCTCAGCAGGAGTCACAACTCCACATAAATCTGCTGGAGCTCAGAGATATTCTCAATGCTCTCAAAGAGTTCCAGGACCATCTTTGTTGCCGCAGAGTCCTAGTCCAAACCGACAATCAAGTGGCCATGTTCTACGTGAACAAGCAAGGTGGAACAGGTTCTTGGACCCTCTAAAGCGAGGCTCTACATCTCTGGTCCTTTGTCATATATCATCGCATTCATCTCCAAGCGGTCTATTCTCTGGGCAAGCACAATGTCTTAGCGGACAGATTAAGTTGAATCCTTCTCCCCCACAAGTGTTCTCTTCATGTAGACATAGTCTCCTACATTTTTCAGATTGGGGGACTCCAGAGATAGATCTTTTCACAAGTCCTCAGAATGCCAAGCCACCTCACTTCTGTAACAGGACACCTGCATCGGACAGCCTACAGGTGGATGCTTTTCACCTCCACTGAGGACACGGCTTCCTATATGCCTTCCCTCCCATTCCCCTAATTCCCAAGATTCTTTTCAAACTCCAAGCGGACAGGGACTTTATGATTCTTATAGCCCTATGCTGGCCATGTCAGCCGTGGTACCCTCTCCTGCTACATCTGTCTCAGACTCAACCCATAGATCTGAGGTCTGTTCCAGATCTCCTTTCTCAGGAGGAAGGGATGCTGCTCCATCCCAATCCGCAGTCTCTCCATCTCACAGCATGGCTGCTGAAGGTATAGCTTTCCAAGGTATTAATCTTCCCCAGGAGGTTAAGGACATCCTCTTAGCTTCTAGAGAGCCATCCACCAGATGGCCCTATGCTTTCAACTGGCGTAGGTTTTCTTTCTGGTATTCTCAGCAGAATCTTAATCCCTTCTCAGCTCCGGTGGAGGCGCTGCTTGAGTATCTCCTCCACCTATCTTCTTCTGGACTCAAAACCAATTCGTCTCTCACATGCCCTTAGATGGCCAAACCATCTCTTCTCAGCTGCTTGTAGCATGCTTCATGAGGGCTCTTCTATTAACCAAGCCTCCCATTAAGCCACCACCAGTGGTATGGGACCTCAATATTGTTCTAGGACAGCTTCTCAAGCCCCCTTTGAACCTCTAGCCACTACGTCACTTATGTTTCTCACATGGAATGTCATGTTCCTCATTGCCCTCCCTTCAGCAAGGCGCATTAGTGAGCTCCAAGCCTTGGTGGCCGACCCACCTTACACACAGTTCCACCATAATAAGGTAGTCCTTAGGACTCATCCTCACTTCATGCCGAAATTGGTCTCGCCCTTCCATCTGAACCAGTCGGTCTACCTTCCTGTGTTTTTCCCTAGACCACATTCATCTAGGGCAGAGGCAACCCTCCACACTCTGGATTGTAAATGTGCTTTAGCTTTTTATCTTCAGAGGACTTGAGAACACCGGAAGGCTTCTCAGCTATTTATCTCCTTTGACTCTAGTCACCACGGGTTGCCAGTCTCCAAACATACTCTCTCCATGGATAGCAGACTGCATCATCTTTGCTTATGAGAAGGCAGGACTCTCCCTCGAGGGTCATGTCACTGCCCATAATGTTCAAGCCATAGCTACCTCGATGGCAAATCTACGATCTGTAGCTATTGACAAGATCTGCAAAGCAGCAACTTGGTCTTCGGTCCATACTTTTGCTGCTCACTACTGTCTGGACAAGGACTCCCGCAGGGATTCCATGTTAGCCAGGCTGTACTCCAGCATCTCTTTCAGACTTAGAGCAACTCCTACCCTCCATCCCGGACTTCGATACCAAACATCCATGGAGGAGGCATGACCTCTTTAGGCATACCTGAGGCAAACCACTGCCAATTCTGATGTCATCTCTCTGTCATCTTCTAGCTAGGGAGTCCCGTATGTGAAGACCACATTCCTGCTTGTTCCTGGATATGGCATAGTTACTCACCTGTAACAGGTGATGTCCGGGAACAGCAGGAATTTTGTATTCACAAACCACCGTCCTCCCCTAGGAGTTGTAGGACTTCTTTTTCTTTCTCTCCTTTTATCTCAGCTGCAAACTTAACTGAGGAGGGAGAGCTGGAAAGGCAGGAAGGCAGCTACACAGGCGCAGTGTAATGCTCCCAAAGGCTTTCCTATTGGACACTGGGGAGCGTTCCCGTGTGGGCTCTGTCGGTACCGATGTCACTCATATGCGAAGACTAAAATTCCTGCTGTTCCCGGAGATCACCTGTTACAGGTGAGTAACTACATTTTCACCTTCATCCTGTACCCCTTTGTTTCAGAGCTTTCTTTCAATTGAAATAGGCTCTCCTCCTGTGCATTTATACCATGGCTGTATTTAAACATCTTTATCATATCTCCTGTCTCCTGCTTTCCTCCAAAGTATACATATTGAGATCTGTAAATCTGTCGTATGCTTTATGACGAAGCCCAGTGACCATTTTGGTAGCCACCCTCTGCACCAACTCTGTCCTGTTTATATCCTTTTGAAGGCGTTGTCTCCAGAATTACACATCAAATGAGGTCTTACCAAAGACTTATGCAGAGGCACTGTCACCTCCCTCTTCCTACTGGTCATTCCTCTCCCTATGCACCTAAGGATGCTTTTGGCTTTCACCATTGCCTTTTCTATCTGTTAGCCATCTTAAGATCATCAGAAACAATCATGCCCAGTTCCCACTCTTCTTTCGTGAACAGGAGTACTTCTCCCCCTATACTGTACTACTCCTTTGGATATTTGCAGTCCAAAAATGCACGACCCTGCATTTTTTAGTGTTAAATCATAGCTGCCAAATTCTCGATTATTGACAACCCCTTTTCCAAAACTTGAATCTCTAAATCCGAAAGTGTGCAATTGGAGAGATTGACAATACTACTTAAAGGTCCCAATTTAGGCGTCTTTTGGCTGTGGAGTTGTGAGACTGTCTCCTGGTTTGTTGTTGGTGTTGGGCTGGTGGAGGATCCGCATATCTGTCCTGCCGATAATGCAGTGACCTGGTGAATGTTGTCATTTGTACCCACCAGACAACATGACAAATTTACTACTTATATAGAACTTTATAAGTTCTTTCGGAAATTGAAAATAATAGATCATTTTGGCACCGTTGTTAAAGGTGCTCCTGACTCCTCGGTTGCAAAAAATCTATCTAAATGGGTTCCTCCAAATAATGATGCTATGATAACTGCGTATGAACGTATAGTTTTATCAAAGATCAATCAGCTGTACCATAAGAACAACTCTAGAACCTATTATAATCTCACAAAGCCACAAAAAGCGGCGCTGAAAGATTTACAATCAAATAATAATATCATCATAAAACCAGCTGATAAGGGCGGAGCCCTTGTTATACAGGATAGAGATACATACTGTCACTCGGTTGCCGGTGACACAAAGATTATACGCCACTAGGTAGCGCTGTTAAAGAACAAAGAGTCCAAGTGTAGGGTAATAAAGGCTTTTATTCCCCGTTTAAAGCAAGGTTCAACTAAGAGATATTTTAGATAACAGAAATAGTCCTTTGTTTCAAAAGGTACCAATATTCACTGGCTAGTTAACTGTTACTTCACAGTTTAAAGCAGGTTTTCTTCAAAGTAATATTCAGTATAATAAACATCAACTTATACTTCATTTATTCTTCTGTGGAGCATACACACTTTGGAGCATAGGCAGTGCACCAATCACATTCCATTTCCTCAGGCAAAGGTGAGGGAATAGTGCTGGGAGAATCCACTTCCATCAAATCCTCTCCCCTATACTGATTCAAAGGGCTTCCACTGTCCCTGTCTATTTCAGCATGGTAATCTCCAGCTTGGGAGTTTGGCTTCACATAACCAGGGACTCTTAAGGCTGGCGGTAGTTTAGTGCAGTGTTTTTCAACCTTTTTTGTGCAAAGGCACACTTTTTTCATGAAAAATATCACGAGGCACACTACCATTAGAAAATGTTAAAAAAATTTACCTCTGTGCATATATTGACTATATATAAAGTAATTCTCTTGAATAGGAATCAAACACTCACACCAACCCCCCTCCCCTGCTGGTTCACACCAACCCCCCTCCCTTGCTGGTTCACTCACACCACCCCCCCCCCCTCCACTGCTGGTTCACTCACCCACCCCCCTGTCACTTACTCACCCCTCCTGCTGGGTCACTCACTCACTTACCCCCCCTCCCCTGCTTGTTGTCTGACACCATCGCCCCCCCCTTGGTGGTTCACACACACCACCCCGCGATCCGCTGCGGGTTCACTCACACTCCCCCCCCTTGCTGGTCCACTCACACTCCCCCCCCCCTTGCTGGTTCACTCACACACACACACCCCCCCTCTGCCCAAGCCGCTGCTTCTGCTTTGTACAGAGCAGCGGCTGCACTACACTTACATTGAAAAGTAAAGAGAAACTGTGTCAGGAGCCCTCCGGTCATCGCAGAGCCCGAGGAAGTGATGTCATGGGGGCGGGCTCCTCACAGGCTGTCTTTCCTTTTCAAATTAACTTTATTGCAGCTAAAGTTAATTTGAAAAGGAAAGACAGCCTGTGAGGAGCCCGCCCCCATGACATCACTTCCTCGGGCTCTGCATGATCGGAGGGCTCCTGACACAGTTTCTCTTTACTTTTCAATGTAAGTGTAGTGCAGCCGCTGCTCTGTACAAAGCAGAACCAGCGGCTGCACTGCTATAGGGAATCGCGATCGCGTTCGCGCCACGGACTTCGGCACAAAAGCCGGTTTTTTGCTCTGGCCGCTCCCGATCTTGCGGCCAGAGCAAAAAAACGGCTTTTCAATGGCCAGTTTTACAACTGTGCCGGCAGCCGGCCTGGCCATGGAAAAACCGGCCAGGCCGGCTGAAAACCGGCCGGTTGGCAACCCTAATTTGTGAGCCGAGGCCACATGTTACAGATGAAATTGGAATTTTTCCCACGGCACACCAGACAATATCTCACGGCACACTAGTGTGCCGCGGCACAGTGGTTGAAAAACGCTGGTTTAGTGAACCAGTCTGCACTTGTTTCCCTTAGGAGGAATCCTTCTTTTAGCATAGCTTTTAGCAGTACAATCATTACAGTTAATCTTCAATGCCTCATACCTGGGCTCACTGAGTAAAAACTTCCATTGCTTATAAAAATGCTTTCCCCTCTGAATAGGTGAAACTGGGCAATGATCCTCTAGAGATAAGCTTCTGTCAGAACCTCCCTCTCTGGTTCTTAGCTTTCTTCTCTTTAGGTTACAAACAGGCAGAGTATAGGAACTAGGCGTGGCAGAGCCTCTCACCTTGGAGCAACTTCCACCAAACTCCCCTTGCACAACAGGTCCAGTTTGGGCTTTCTGACTTCCCACCTTGTGAGGTCTGTTTCTCCTCCAGCTTTCAGCTTGGCTTCTTCCACAGCAATCAGGCTTATGTCCTTGATAGCCTCCAGGCTTCTCTGCTGTTTCTCCTTCTAGTCCAGCTCCAGTTCCTTCTTCCTCTTTCTCCTCCTTCCTCAGCTCCTGCTGTGTCCACTGCTTATGCCACTGCTGCTTATGCCGCTCCTTATACCGCTCCTCTCCAGAAGCATTCTGCTCTGGCTTATAAAGTGAACCGTTACTGCTGACTTCCTGGTTCCCTTTCAGCTGCAGGTCATCAGTGAGCTTAGGTTCATTAAGACCAGTATGTCTGTTCCTGCTCCCTCTAGCTGTGCCTGGAGGTAACTGCACATCTAGTTCTTCTAAAACAGGATTTCTTTTCTTAAAACCAACTTTATTAGTGCCCGCATCATGACAATACATATCAGAAGTATTAAGGCAGCTCAATAATAAAGAGTTTTACCAAAAACTTTATGATGATCCTACACAGGTTTTGAAACAGAAAATTGACACTTTGATGTTTATTGGTAAAGAAGCTGGCTATCTCACTACACATGAGATATCTTACTTAACTGTATCACACCCAATTACACCTACTATATACATGTTGCCTAAAATTCATAAGTCTCTTAACAATCCTCCTGGAAGGCCAATTGTATCCACAATAGGGTCTCTTTTAGAGCCATTATCAAAATTTCTCGATGTTTTCTTAAGACCTTTTGTAGTCTCGATTCCGTCATACGTGCAAGATCCTACCCATATCATTAATATTCTGCAATCCTTCACTGGATATCATCAGGATCTTCTACTAGTTACTTTGGATATAAATTTTTTATATACCAATATACCTCAACAAGCGGCTTTGGAGGTCTTAGCAAATACTCTCATTCTTAGACCCAAACCTGTACGTACCCCTACTGTTTTCCTTACACAACTAGCTTCATTAGTAATGATGGAAAATTACTTTAGTTTCAGAGGGATATTTTACAAACAGATAAAAGGGGTTGCCATGGGTTCGTCCATGGCACCTGATGTCGCCAATTTATATGTAGCGCAATTTGAGAAACAATTTTGACTTTACATCCGTATTCATCTAACATATTGCTGTGGAAACGGTATATCGATGATATACTCATAATATGGGAAGGGACTGAGTCCATGCTCAACAATTTCTTTGTTTGGCTCAATACATTGGATCATAACCTACAATTCGAAGGTACCTTCAGTCTAAACCAAATTTCGTACCTGGATATACTGATAAAAAAAGGGAATGAGGGTTTTATCACGGATCTCTATCAAAAACCCACAGACCGCAATACTCTACTGAAATATGACAGCGGTCATAATCCATCTCTAAAAAATAATTTACCAATCAGCCAGTTCTTAAGAATTAAGAGACTATGTACAAATGTTTCTGATTTTGAACATCAAGCAGTCAGTATGCATCAGAGATTTGCGAACGGGGATATTCAGAAAAGTGTATAAAAAAGGCATATCTGAGAGCTTGTACGACGGAAAGGTCTACATTATTAAAAAGAAAGTACGTAATAAGAACACAGATAGGGTAGTTTGCGCCCTTACGTTTACTCATTTCTCAAAGGACATCATTAACATACTCAGGCAAGAATGGTATCTCCTCAATTCATTACCATCATTCACTTCTAAACATCTCATGGTTGCGTATAAAAGGAATCCCAATCTGTCTAATATCTTGGTACCTTCAGCCCTAACAAGATATAATCCGCCTCCTAAGATCAAAGGCCATTATAGTTGCGGTAACTGCTCAGTCTGTCTTCATACGATCATTGTGAGGAACCGTTTTACACATCCCATCTCTAATCACCGAGTGTATTTACAAAATTACACCAATTGTAAGACATCAAATGTAATATACCTTGTCATGTGTCCATGCAACATGGTATATATTGGTAAAACTATTAGAGAGATACGCACGCGTATTACTGAGCATAGAAGCAATATCCTAAGGAAAATTTCTGATAAGCCGCTTGTATCCCATTGGATTGCAGCAGGTCATAAAGTTAGTGACCTTAAATATTTGGTTTTGAAAATGGTTACACCACACTGGAGGGGAGGAGATATAAACAAGGCTCTATTGAAACTAGAGCAAAGATATATTTTTGAGTTTAATAGTTTGGAACCTCATGGTCTAAATCAAGAGATTGATTTATCAGTGTTTCTGTAACCAGGCCATTTTTCGTGTTTCTGTTTAGTGATCAGTGGTTCCTTAATTGATTGAACATATATTCTTCCTTAAAAAATTTTTTTAATATATGGATTTGGTTCTGTGTTCATAGCTCTCCATTGAGTTATGTGCATTTTTTGTTATCTGTTGTAGTTTTTTAACATACTTCTATTGCAGTTTCTGTTCCGCACTGCTTTTTTGTTCAGAGGTTGTTTGCGTTATTATTTTTAGATACAGGGATGCCTGGTTCTATTTTATTTTTTATTTATTTTATTTTTTACCTTTTTTGCCTTCCATGTGGCAGTATTACTTGTTTTATTGCTAAATGAAACCATGGTATCAAGGGCATAGTCACACTCTTACAGTTTTTTAGATTTGACTCTGTTCTTTATTGTATGCCTATGTTTTTAGGGTCCCCATTTTTAAATAGGCTGTATTTGTATTATGTACCACTCTTTCCCTTCAAACAACGTGCGTCTTAATTTGGGTTTTGTCTGTAGTTTTTATTTATTATGTTCCCCCGTTTAAGAGTTTACTCATGTCGCCATAGAAACCACTATGTTATTTACATGTAGTATTTCCCTGTACATTTTTATGCTGTTTTATTTTTGTTTTTTATCCTTATTTATATTTTTATCGCCAAGGGTTGATAAAATGTAATCCATATAGGGGATACAGTAACCTATTATTTGAGGCACATCAGCTCACTTTTCTTGTTCTACATTTGGCTCCGCCCCTTTCTCCTTGTTTTGAGTTTTGGCGCGATTTTGCGGCGTCTTTTTTAGCTCTCTTAGTTAGTCCTTTCAGCTTTTCGGATTGCCTCTGACATTGCAGTATTGGTTGGAGTTTTGCACCGCGCTTTAAGGTTTGACTTCAGTGTAAATTTCTCTACACGTAATCCCTTTGTCGGCAAATTATTTCTTTAATTTTACTTGCTTCACCTCCTTCGTTTTCTGTTTAGTCACTGGATTCTCACCGTCTATTCGCTTTTTATTGCGATTTTAGCCACATCAATGGTTGTCTTGTATTCACATTATATGTCAGCAATCTTTCAGTCGCCTATCTTGAGCACTAGATTGATTTAGACGCACCACAGTTACACTATTAAAGGTTCACTCACCATATTACCATGCATTTTTTAAGCCGCTACACTCCTTTCGCTCCACTGCTGATTCTCTCTAGTCTCTACAAAATATGTCTGGTTTTTAATATATTCCGTTTTTTGTCATCTTTCACAAACGTCTCCATTTGACACATTTTTCCATCTCCTCTGTCTTTTAGCTGTTTATGGATGCCAGCATTGTCGCCTAAACAGTTAGTATTACCACTATTTTTGAGCTCAAGGTTAGTTCCTCTCCGTTTCTAATAACGTTGCCATACAATTAGTGATTTTTGTATACATTATTTGCGCACCGCTTTATATTATTTATTTGGTATTTGCCAATCACATACAGTGATACCTTTAGCATTATGTTCTTTCAATTACACATGGTTGTTTTTTATGTATGACATTTATTGTAGATGTCTATGTCTATGGAGGCATGGATACCTCCATAGTTCTTTTAAACATACATATGCAAGTCCTTTCATGCATGTGCCACATAGTTTTCATTTCCCTTTCTCTTTTTCTGGTATAGCTCAATTTTGTTGGGTATTGTGTACAAGCTTGCTGTGAGTATATTATTCAAGTAAGTTGACTTAATTTGATGCCTCTTCTCTTTTTTCTTCCAATGTATGTGTTGTACTATACAACATTTTTTCTTTGCCCTATGGATATAAGCAATGTGTTTATCATGTTAATTAATTTTGATATATTTGTCATTTTATCTGTTTTGTCAATACAATTGCTTTGCCTTTGTTCCTGTGCCTAAATTTCTATTTTTATAGCAATTTGGTTTTATATGCTTATCTACTTGTACTTTCCTTTTTTTTTATTTTTAAATGTCAATATTCCCCTTTGGGACTTTTTAATTGTTTAGCATTTTATTTAGTATGGTTTTGCTTATGATTATTATATTTTATTATATGTTTTTAGCTGCACACCCCCTGAAGAAGGCGGTCACGCCGAAATGCGTTGGGGTCTGGGTCAATAAACTACTTTTTTATCATCCTTGACGACTCGTCTCTTGCTATTTGTGTTCCGGTTGTACCTGCAAGAGCGCTGCTCTTCATTGTGTTTGTGTTAATGGGAGGCTTAGTCAGAAGTAGGCCTCTCATAAATCTTGCTATAAGAGGATGGGAGGAAATAGGTTGTCCATTCAGAGGCTTGAAAGAAGCTGCAATAGCACTCAAATGGACTCTACTGAGTTAGTCTTAAGTCCTGCATTGGATAAATGCAGGAGATACTCCAGTAGTAATTCCAGAGGTATCGCAAGGGGGTTAAGACCCTTCTGCGAAAACCATATGGTAAGCCTCTTCCACTTGAAAGCATAAGAGTGTCTTGTGGAAGGCTTCCTGGAAGCAAAAGGATATCCTTTACTTGCTGAGGGAGGTTAAGATCATGGAGACCTAGGCCTTCAACATCCAAGCCCTGAGATGCAGAGACTGGGGATTGGGATGCCATAACATTCCGTTCTCCTGAGACAGGAGATCTGGAGCAGACCCTAACTCCAGGGAGGGAGCTTGAGAGAGATGTAGAAGCAGAGGGTACCACACTTGCCGTGGCCAATGTGGAGCTATGAGAATCGTACGGCCTCTGTCTCTCTGAAGCTTGAACTGGGTTTTGGGAATTAGGGGAATGGGTGGAAAGGCATAAAGGAAGTCTTGACCCCAGTGAAGGAAAAAAGCATCCCTGGCCTGAGAGCCCTGAGCCGGAATTCTGGAACAGAATCGAGGAAGTATGGCATTCAACGGACTTGCAAAGAGGTCTATGTCCGGGGTTCCCCAAATTTGAAAAATCTTGGCCACCTGGTCTGCCTGCAGAGACCATTCGTGTGGAAGCAGAACTCGACTGAGTCTGCCTGCCCAAGAGTTTTGTATGCCTGGAAGATACACTGCCAGGAGATGAATCTGATGCTCTCTGGCGAGGGCCCATAGTCGCAAAGCTTCGTTGCAAAGCGACAGAGAGCCTGTTCCCCCCTGCTTGTTCACGTAGAACATGGCTACTTGATTGTCCGTATGAATGAGGACTGTCTTGTAGCTGAGCAGGGTGTGGAACACTCGAAGAGCAAGGAAGATTGCTCTGAGCTCCAAGAGATTGATATGTAGATGAGTCTCCTGTGGAGTCCAAGTGCCTTGGGTAGAGAGGTCTTGCAGATGAGCTCCCCAACCCATTGGAGAAGCATCTGTTGTGAGAGTTGCTTGGGGTAAAGGTTGTTGAAATGGGGACCCCAGCAACAGGTTTTGAGTGGACTGCCACCAATGGAGGGACAAAATAAGGTGATTTGTGTTTGTTATTTTGTCTGACAGGCACCCTGATGCCTGGGTCCATTGAGTGGATAAAGTCCACTGGGCTGCTCTCATATGGAGGCAAGCATAGGGAACCACATGCATGGTAGATGCCATGTGGCCTAGTAATTGTAACATCTCTCGAGCAGTGAGATGAGGTTTTAGCACTGCTTCAGAAGCTAACTGCACCATGCGAAGGAAACGGGTCTGAGGGAGATAGGCCCTTGCTTTTCTGGTATCCAGCGAAGCTCCTATGAACTCTAAAGACTGAGTGGGAGTTAGACTGGACTTTGGGATGTTTATGACCAGACCCAAATACTGAAGGATACGCATTGTGCAAGATAGAGAAATCCTGGCCTCTGGCTCTGATGGGGCTCAAATGAGCCAGTCGTCTAAGTAAGGGAAGACGAATATTCCCAGAGTATGGAGAAATGCTGCTACCACAGCCATGCATTTCGTGAACACCCTTGGTGCAGAGGCCAGGCCAAAAGGAAGCACCCTGTACTGGTAGTGCTTTCCTTGAAAAAGGAACCGAAGGAACTTTCTGTGAGATGGATGGATGAGAACATGAGTGTACGCATCCTTGAGATCTAGAGAACAAAGCCAATCCTGACTCTGAAGGTATGGCAGCAGAGCTCCCAGAGAAATTATCTTGAATTTCTCCTTGAACAAGAATTTGTTCAATTCTCTGAGGTCTAAAATAGGTCTGTGTCCCCTGTTTTCTTTGGGATAAGGAAATAGGGGGAGTAAAACCTGTACCCTGTTGATGAATGGGTACTTCTTCTATTGCCCCTTGGGCAAGAAGCATAGTGACCTCTTGATCTAACAGGTTGATGAGAGAGGTCTGAGAATTGAACTGTCTTACCGTCGTGGGAGGGGGCATGCACGAAAAGTGAAGCTTGTACCCCTCTTTTATGATGGAGAGTGTCCAATGTTCTGCTGTTATCTGCCCCCATCTGGGGGCAAAGTGACACAACCTTCCTGGAATGGTGGAAGGCTCTGGTCCATTGAGAGCCAGGAAGGCTAAGTTCTCTAGATGAAAGTCAAAGGCCTTGTGGAGACTGAGACTGCTGAGACAGTTGAGGCTTAGCAGTCTTTGCTTTCCTTTGTTTAGGTGGTTGCTGACTCTTTCGGCCAGATTGACCTGTAGAACGTCCCTGCTGGGAATAAGAGGGATAAAACCTCTTCTTTTTGGAAAAGAATGGTTTCTTGAAAGATTTCTTTCTTGCAGGATCAGCTGTAGCTTTGGATAATCTGTCCAAAGTGGAGTTGTCAGCATCTAATTCATTGGCTTTCTCTTGCCAATTTTTGCCAAATAGATTCTCACCTGTACAAGGGATATTGCCCAGTTTGTCCTGCACCCAGAGCTCCAAATCAGATGCCTGAATTCTACGTGCACCTATGGCAATGGCAGAGGTTCTGCTTATGCACTCAAAACAGTCAAAAGCTGCACGATTGACAAACTTAGGGGCATGTTTACTAAAGTGCGTTAAACGTGAATAACGCGCGTAGTATGACGTTAACGACCGTAAGTGCAGTGTAACGCGCGTAAACACGCGCCAACGACCGTTAACGTCGTACTACGCGCGGTAACCGCGCTTAACGATCGTAAAGCCCCGCGGCGCGTTAAAACAGCGCAGAAGGTGGAGAGTGGGCGGAGAGAAGGGGTCAATGGGCGGAGAGTGGGCGGGGAGAGGCTCCCCTCACACTAACGCGCTGAATTTCTGAGCTCAATTCCAACGCGAATGAAAACCTGCCGTTAAAGGCATTTAAAGGGAAGAGAAACCATTTCCGTCAGCAATGTATAGAAAAACCGGGGAAACCCACAAAACGTGAGCAGTGTGATACATGTGCACTGAACAAAATAACACATAAAACGTTAAAAATGACCACAGGAAACATTTTAAAAAGCATAATACAGCTGGGCAACAGTGATAGCAATGGGCAACAAGGAACAACACTGCCTGGAAAGCACCAAATAAAAATGAAATGATGTGTGGAAGGGTCTACGCTTCACAGACCCTTTTAATTATCATTTCATTGTAATGGATTGTCCTGGGAGTGTTGTGTAATGTTTCCCAATGATATCATTGTTGCCCAGCTTGGTTATGGGTGTGTGCCCCTTTTGTGAGGTATTCTCTGAGGTTTATGTGCACCGTTGTCTGCATACAAGGTAAATGAGGTCACAATAAACCTGTTGCAGAGCAGGGTTTCTGACTCGTCAGGCCGGTTTAACTAACTCCAGGGACTGCACTGTCTCTGTGGCTACAGTGTGGTGCAACAGACACAGCCAGTGCCTGTAAGACCAGAGGGTCACAGGTTCAAATCCCAGCTGGGGCTCTTGGCAACCCAGACCCCATAGCTTTACCCACTACTAAACATTGATAGTAAAGACACACCTTTATTGCAGAGAACATACGCATGGCCTATATTTTACCACACCAGAAACAGGCACATTACCGTAAAGCAGAGTTTCGCAAATGTAGTCCTGGAGGGCCCCACAACATTCCGGTTTCATGCTGCCTCCAATAAAGATGCCTGTGCTGCATAGCTATGCACCACCCCCATGTTATGCAGATGTAGCTCATGCATATTTATGAGGGACAGCATGAAAACCCGAACAGTGTTTGGAACACCAGGACTGGAGTTGGGGAACTCTGCCGTAAAGCAGCAGCCAACAGGGCCACACACCCACCCACAGGCCCCATTGGCCAATGCCACCTGGAGAGGCAAGAAATTGGGTCCTGCCTGTATCTCCCAATACTAGCAGTTGCATACCTTAGCAATGTCACCCTACACCTGGGTATATGGTACACAGCTATCAAACGTTTGCTATGAGAACTGGCAGATATCAATTCCTCTGTTAAGCACATTTTGCTCATTGAGCTCCACCATAACAATCATTCTGATGTCTGCGGTGTGTGCTGCAGGTCTGGTCTCTGACAGTGTTCACCACCCTGGGGAGTGACCCCCCAACAGTCTTGTGTACCATATCCATGCCTGTACCATGCCCAGGACTGGTGTGGTGTGTATGGCTGCTAACCACCTCTATAGTAGCACAATGGTGACATCGGTGTGGGGGTGGTTGTCTGTCTATCCAGTGTGTGGTGGCTGCAAACACCTTCCACAGGCCACACTGCCAGCAATGTTGCCAGTATTGGGCTGCCAATGTGCATAATGAGGAGCAAGGTACCATGGGTAGAGGCCGGACAGGGTGGCCTGGCCAGGGCGCATCTGCACAGGGCATAGGGCAATGACAGGCACATTGTAGTGGCCGGCCACCACCTACACAGACAGGGTGACCTCAGTATGTGCTGCTGAGAGATCACTCTCACCCTGACTGTGCAGTGACCACAGCATGGCTAGGCACCCCCATAGTGCTATCTAGTATTTCTCTCATGTGATATATATGGGTTGCCTTATGGGGCCCTGTCACTGATTTGACTGTGTATGCTGACATCCCAGTTCTGGGTGCAGGCATCTCCACTGGGCACTAGCAGACTATTTGCAGCTGGTATGTGTTGTGATGGAGTGGCTTGCAGGGTGCAGTGGCTGATGGCTTGCACCAGGGGAATATCAGATAGTGGTGGGGTGCAGCATGCCATATCTAGGCCTAATGTCTGTCTGCTATTGTGTTCTGGATGTGTACAGAGCTGTATTGACTGCTCTGTGGGGTGTGTGTCCCTCAGCAGGACTGGGGTTGATGTTCCCCTCTATGTCCACCTTGCAGGGAGGTAGATGTTGTATCTTTTGATAGGAGACCCTGTTTGCCGCCCTGGGGGAGGGAGTGGTGGTGCATGGGCCCTCCTGGGGGGTCCATGGGGGCTACACCTGACTGATACAGACAGAGATGTCCAAGGTGTTACTGCAGAAACTACCTGTCTCACACTATAACACTGCTGTGGACCTGCACCATGGCCTCTTTCAGCCATGGACGTTGCTGTGGACCTGGTGCTTGGCGCCTCACTGCACCCTCAGGGTGAGCACAGTACCCGCACACTGTGACGGTGTGTGGCCACCCTGTGCCGGTACAACACACGGTCAGTACCCCCTTACAGGCCGAGGTGCTGTGGGGGTGCACATGGTCGCTTCCCCCCTACCAGGCCGAGGTGCTGTGGGTGTGCATTCCCCATCTTGTGTTTATCTGTGGACAGCTGATTTGCATGTGCAGTGCATCATGGGTGTGACTGGCGCAACCCAACCCTGGGGAATCCAGCGCCTGCTCACAGGCTTTGATAACCCATAGGCCATCCCACGTACATCTGTTAGCATTGTGCATAGGTGCAGAACACCCTACCGAGTCTGTCATATATGATACCCACACAGGTAAAAACACACATACCCACGCACGATTGTACGCGTGACGCTACGCGTGACGCTACGCACACCCCAACGTACATTGTTACACACACTGCGAGGGTCTCTTTCTGTATGGAGTACTCGACGTAAAGGAAAACATGCCCTCTCACAGCACACTGGGGACTCGAACCCATGCTGCCTGTAACAGTGGTCAGTACACTAACCATTGTGCTATAGCTCTGTGTTAGTGCTCTGTCTCTGTACATCTTCCTACGATGTACGTCCGCAGCAACGCACGCACGTACGCCCACAGCAACGCACGTGGCCACGCCCCCAGCAACGCACGTGGCTACGCACCGAGCAACGCACGTGGCTGAGCAGCAAAGGCATTTGGAAGAAATGGCATCTATGTCGAGGAAGCTTCCCTTCAGCCAGCGTGACATATACCTGCTGACAGAGCTGTTCTGCCTCCGCCAGCAGAGGCTCTTCCCTGGCTCATCCAGGAGGCAGAACCTGGCAAGGGTCAGGAGGGCCTGGGAGCGCCTGGCCCATAGGTTCAACAGGAGCTCAGACTACCCACGTGAGGTAAGTGCATGGGGACAAGTCCCCCAAATGATGAGACAAAACAAAACACACCCAGTAACGTCAGCACAAATACACAATGCACTGACAGGGAATAGCAGGTGCTGACACATCCTGCGGCTAGCAAAGTCTGCCACACACCCCTGAAAAAGGCACCCCTGCCCCAAGGGGGTAGCTGCAACCATGGCAGAGCAGCACCACAGATCACAGAGGTATGGTATAGGGTGCCTTTGCAGGCCAGGGATGTCCCCCATCCACAAGACACCCCAGTCCCACCTCTCAGGCCAACAGGAAAGGAAGGGGGTCTGCACCATGTCTCCTTTAACCAACACATTTGCAAACTGCATCCTCTGATGCTGCAAGCCCCAAATGAGGGCATCTCTCCCCCACCCTGCCCACTGTCTGCTGGTGCCTTCTGTGATCACAAAACACAAACCCCAGCTCCAAGCAGATATAGGCCCCACATGTGGGCAACACCCCACCACCCTGCCCACTGTCTGCTGGTGCACTGTGTGATTAAACAATACAAACCCCAGCTCCAAGCAGATGTAGGCCCCAAATGAGGGAATCCCCCCTCCACCCTGCCCACTGTCTGCTGGTGCCTTCTGTGAGCACAAAACACAAACCCCAGCTCCAAGCAGATGTAGGCCCCTAAAGGGGTCCCCAGCACCGACCCTGTTCCCTGGGAAACAGGCCCTGTATGGGATCACAAAGGAAAAACCACAGCCTAAGGGCATCCTAGTGAGGACTGTAGGTGACAACCTCCCACCCAAAATGTGGCTGATTGGCACATGCAGATGTGTGTAGGTGGCACACACAGCTGTGATGTGTTATGTACGTGGGCCGCACATACAGTGCACATGGTGCACCGACCAGGGTGATGTGTGTGAGGCCCACACATGGGGCTGTCACACGTTAACGCAAGGGGGCATGAGCGCCCACCCAATAGGGGCAGGCGCTTGTTGTATGCAATGAGAGTGGTAGATGCAGAGGCAGGGACCCACCACGTGTCCCCACGGTAGCTAAGGGCAATGTTCGTTGTCACCCCTACAGGTGGAGGACCTTCGAAAGAAGGCTCGCGAGCTGAGGGCCCGGTACCCCCGCTTCATTGCCAGGGTGCAGCGCGAGAGGATGGCACAGCAGAATGGTGAGTACCGCGACATGGACATGTAGGGGAACGAGTGGTGGAACCACAGGTCCACAGTGACAGGGGAAGAGGATGTTTCCCCAGGGGATGACATGTGTTATCTCTCCCACAGCTGATGCACGTGCAGCCAACGTGGACGAGGGGCCGGAGGAGCCCCCAGACGTTGCGGCCCGGGAGGGAGACCAGGAGCAGCACGAGGATGAGGATGGCGGACCAGAGCGGGGAGCCGAGGATGGGAATGAGCGCGCATCCCCACGCCATGATGAGGGGGAGGAGGGGGGTGATGATGGGGGCCAGATGGGAGGGAATGTGGGGGATGCTAGGGAAATGGGGACTGATGGTGTGGAGCCTGGGGAGCAGGATGAGGAGGGGGGGGATGTGAGTGGAAGGGAAGAGGAATGGGGGGAGGTGGGAGGCAGGGAGAGGGAGGGGGAGGCAGGGGGGAGGGGGATGGGGTTGTGGGGAGGGTGTTGGAGGCAGGGGGGAGGGAGGGGATGTCCAGCGGAGGGGGTGGGGCGAGGGCAGTTCCCCAATGGCACGCTCCGCCACAGGGCACTGGGGGCACCAGCCACCTGCCCCATGATCAGGGCGCGGCAGGCCCTCTGGACGTGTGCCTGCCACACATGGCCGCAGGCAGGTCTGCTGTCCATGCAGCCACACACACACGGGGAGATGTGTGTCTGTGCGGCTGCATGTGCGGCCTGCGCCTGGCTGCAGCTGTGCGTGCCCAGGCACAAGCCCAGAGGCAGTTCGCCCTAATCCAGGGCCAGGTGCTGGCAACCCTGTCCATGGTGGCTGACCGTCTGCGGGAGCGGGATGACCGCCCTGGTCGTTCCGCAGACGGTCAGCCACCATCCAACAGGGGTCCCCAGGGTGTGTAATGTGTGGGGACACATGGCACACCCACCCTGTGACGCACCGTGCCATTGAATGTTCACCACATTGGCCACAGGGATGGGAGCGGACACTGCAATTTGCAGTGGCATGCGTGTTTGGCCATGCCGGCCATCAACTGACAGCATGGGCCATGTCAGCTGGATGTCACGTGTCTGTGTAACTGTAAATAATGTAAATATGTTTTAAAAAAGAGTTATAAATGTTGGTTGAAACATATGTACCTGTTGGTCAGATGTCCCTCATTGCCTGATGACAGTGGTGTGCGAGTGATGGGTGTGGCAGTGGGCACTACTGGGGCCAAGGGTGGACGTCGAACAGGTAAGGTATGTGGCGTGGGCACCCCCCACAGACATGTCACAGCTACGTTTCTGTGTGGGTTCCCCACCAAGAGGGTGGGGAGTGGCGTGCCTGACTGACGTGCAACAGCATGTGTGTTGGTAGGTGCGGGGCAGACAGCACAGAGTGACAATGGGACATATGGCGGGGGGAAGTGGATGGCCTGTGTATCCTATCCAGCCGTGTCCCATATTGGTGGCCTGTGGTGGCAAGGGAAGGGCGGCTGAGGTGTGTATGTACCGGTGGGGTTAGGGGGGTAACACAGAGGGTGCACCCAGGGCCGGCCCGTCCATTGAGCAGGAATGTGTTTTGCACAGGGCCCAGAGTTTCGGGGGGCCCCGCGCAAAGAACATTCTTCCCTTTCGTAATTGGTAGAAATAAAATAAAAGTGGCCGCTGCTGCCGCGGCGGCAGTATGGTGTGTCCTGCGGGGCTCCCTCTGCCCGGCGGGACTCTCCCGGCGCGGCTCAGCCCCTCTCTGCCGGCTTGCAGATACGCGAAGGGAGAGAGTCTCCCTTGCGTCTGTTAAGCCCGCAGGGGCAGATGGAAGATTTCCCATCAGCACCTGCGGGCTTAACAGAGACGCGAGGGTGACTCTCTCTCCCTTCGCGTATCTGCAAGCCGGCAGAGAGGGGCTGAGCCGCGCCGGGAGAGTCCCGCCGGGCAGAGGGAGCCCCGCGGGACACTCCATGCCGCCACCGTGGCAGTGGCAAGCGTTATTTGGTTTTTAAATTGCCATCAGCCGAGGGGGGGGGGGGGGCGGTAGGTCTGGCAAAGGGCTAGGGAGGGAGGGGGGTTGAGACTGGCAATGGGCGAGGGAGGGAGGGAGGGAGGGAGGTTAGGACTGGCAATGAGGGAGGGAGGGAGGGGGGTTAAGACAGGCAATGGGCTGGGGGGGGTTAAGACTGGCAGTGGGCTGATGGGGGGGTAGGACTGGTAATGGGTTATAGGGGGGCTAGGACAGAAAATGGGCTAATGGGGAGGGGTTGGGACCTGAGGTGGGCTGATGTGGTCAGGACTGGTAATGGGTTATAGGGGGGGCTTCAACTGAAAATGGGGTGATGGGGGTTAAGACTGGGAGGTGATTGACGGGGGGCTAGGACTGGTAATGGGTTGGGGGGTTGCTAGGGCTGGAACTGGGCTGATGGAACAGCTAGGATAGGACTGGTAATGGGCTGAGTGGAGGGGAGCTATGCCTTGACATGGGCTGATGGTGGGGCTAGGAAATGACTAGAGATGGGCTGATGGGGGGGGCTAGGATTGACAATGAGCTGTGGCACCAGTAGTCATGGGTTCAGACCCACAATGGACTCCTTTTATAGGGGTGTCTGCCGCATTATATCTTTTACATACGCAGGACTACTACCAGCGACAGCCTCTCAAGCGTGATATTACCGTACTGAGCGTCATAGGGTGCGCCATGTGTCACCTTATCTGGCTCCCTTTATGTTCCTTTATGGACTGCTCTATGGGGGACATTTTGATGTGCCTCTGTGGACACTCCACTTTATAGTGTGGCCTATGTTGTGCGTTATGGAGTGCCTTCTGCAGCAACTTTGTGGACACCACTGTGTGGGTGTGTTTGCTAGCAACCTTGCAGCACATACATGAAAAATAATATAGGGCCCCTCACTCACTATCTGATGTGTGGGTGTGTTTGCTTGCACCCCTCCAAAAGGAAACAAATAAATGCCCCTTCCCTCACTGTATCATATACAGGTTACTATATCAGCCAGCCTTCTGCATCTGGCACCCTGGGGACTCGAACCCATGCTGCCCGTATCAGCAGTCACTGCAGTAACCATTATGCTACAGCTCTGTATGGGTCAGGTATGTCTACGAGGCTTCTTATGCTTAACGCGCGGTGACTCCTCTAACGCGCCACGTAGCGCTCGTTAGTTCTGTACCGCGCGTTAGATCTTCTGTTGTCCCGCCCATCTCCTTATTTGGGGGTTTGTCTTCTTAACGCGAATACTAACGCGAACTGCACTAACGCGATTTAGTAAACATCCCCCTTAGACACATCCTGGGCATGTTTGACCAGTGTGAGAAAATCCTGCCTTCTATCCTCAGGAAGAAGAGGGCTCAAAACCTCTAAATCACCTGTGACTTCCTTAAGGAACATTCCCATATATAAAATATAGGAAGTGATCCTGGCAGAAAGCATGGAAGCCTGGAAAGTACGACGTCCAAAGGCATCCAGAGTTCTACACTCACGTCCTGGTGGATTAGAGGCATGTCTTTTTGCACTCCTGATCCTTCTCATAGCTGATTCCACCACAATAGAGTGGTGAGGAAGCTGAGTCTTTTGGAAACCAGGACAAGGAGGGACTCAATACATGGTATCCAGTCTATGAGCGTGAGGAGAAGTGGTAAGAGGTGTTTCCCACATCCCTAGCATGAGATCATGCAAGATATCATGGATAGGCAAAGTAGCCGCCCCTTTAGGAGCTTTGGGATATTGTAGAATCTCCAACTCCTTTGCCCTGGGCTCTGTTTCAGGAGCCACAGTAATGGAAAGACCTCGAGCCACCTCCCTGATAAAATCCTGAAAGGAGATATCTTCTGGAGGAGACATCCTGCGTTTAGCAGAGGAGGGTTCCTCCGGGAGAAATATTCCAGTACCGACAGAGCTGTCAGAATCCTCAGAGTCCTCCGAGGATTCAAAGTACCTTCTGTCTGGATGCTCTTGAAGAGCCCGATACCCGTACCGCCCGAAGTCAGTACCGGGGGGAATCGATACCGGTGTATCGGTACCGGAAGGCATCGCCTGACTGGGTGCCGGAAAAGCGAACCCCGATGTCGATGCCGATGCTGTCGATACCGATACCGATACCGGTGCCGGAGTCGGTACTGGTACTGGTTGAACTGTCTGACGCGGTTCCGAGGGTGTCGATGCTGCAAGGAGAGCCACCAGACTGCGTTCAATAGCCAGGAACCTCTGGTCTATCGATGCTGCCGATGCCTGGATATCGGTACCGGAGAGAACAGTCGGTACCCCAGAGTATGGCACCAATAGTTCTGCCGAGGTTGAGGCCTCGAGAACATCCTGGAGCCCCGATAATGCTTTGGAAGCCAAAGCCTCCCGCCGGGGCAATTTTGCCGGTACAGAACCCTCAAGGGCAACGCCAGAGGCATCTCGATGCTTGGAAGGAGATCTACCCTTTGAGGACCGGCTAGACTTATGTTTAGTTACCTGAGATCCATGGGAGGAAGACGAAGCCCTGGAAGACGTTGATGCCACAGAAGCTGCATCGGAGGGAAAAAGGGTGCTGAGCTTAGCAGCCCGGTTTTGTCGACCCCTCTTGGACATCATGGCACAAGCCATACACTCGGAGATGGAGTGGTCAGGACCTAAACATTTGAGACTACACTCATGGGTGTCGGTGACGGAGATGGTAACGCCACACTTGGTGCACCTTTTGAAACCTGAAGCGGGTTTTTCCATAGTGGAGGAAATTTTGGGCCTAAGGCCCAAAATGGCACATGCACCTGGAAAAAGAAAAGTTTGGAAAAAAATACTATCTATTTATTTATTTATTTTAAAGAAAGAAAGGAGAACCGGCGGTATCGGTAAAGCGTCGAGGAAGGCAGACGCGACCACAAAAAAGAAGAATAAGGAAAACTTTTCTGCGGTGACAGGAACAACGACCTGCTGGCTTCGCGGAAAACGAAGAACTGGAGAGAGGCAGTTGGAAAAGGCGGGAAGGCAGCATGCAGGTGCTGTGGGATGCTCCCAAAAGCTTTCTAATTGGACGCTGGGGAGCGTTCCCACGCAGGCTCCGTCGGTACCGACGATACCCATATGTGAGGACTACATTCCTGCTTGTTCCTGGAGATACCTACGCCACTTGAGGGCATAGGACGTTCTGGTGGACAGCCTCCTAGAGGCCAAGACCACTCCTCACCCTCCTTAGGTAGAAGTAAGGGAGCTAGCACTATCCTTTCAGCAGCCAGGCCATCAGACTGAGGGACCTGAGATTGGGGTGCAAAAAGGAACCCTGTTCTTGAGACAGGAGATCGTGTTGCAGCTCCAGAGGGAACGGAGCTTCCACCGCCAACTGCAGAAGAAGCGGGAACCACGGCTGCCTCAGCCACCTGGGTGCTACCAGAATCACCGAGGCCTTGTCCCGGAGGATCTTGAACAGAGTTCAGGCCATCAGGGGCGTGGGAGGAAATGCATACAGGAGGCCCGTAGACCAAGAGACTAGAAAAGCATCTGCTGCCATCCTCAGGGGATGCAGCTGACGGTTCAGTGGACTTGTGAAGAGATCGATGGATGGAAGTCCCCATCTGACGAAGATCTGCTAGAGCACCAAAGGATTCAACTGCCATTCGTGGGGCTGGAGAATCCTGCTTAGCATGTCTGCTAGGAAGTTCTCCTGACCAGGTAGATAAACTGCTTTGAGAAACGTGCCTTGTTTGACTGCAAAGGAGCAAAGGTCCCGTGCCTCCTTGTTTGTTCACGTAGAACATAGCTACCTGATTGTCCATCTGAACTAGGACAGACTGCTGAGAGAGAGCATGGCAGAAGGTTTGGAGAGCTAAGCGAATTGCTCACAGCTCTAAAAGGTTGATCTGCTGTGTGGTCTGCCGAGGGGACCATAGGCCTTGAGTGCACGTGCCCTGGCAATGTGCACCCCAGCCCTTTAAGGATGCATCTGTCATCATCACCCTGGTGTGTGCTGGAGCCTGAAAAGGTATACCTTTAAGAAGGTTTGGTAGATGTAGCCACCACTTTAAGGAGTTCAGAAGTCGTCTGGACACCTTTACTCTGTCTCGAAGGTCGCCGTTGGCTTGTGTCCACTGATCTCTGAGGCACCATTGAGCAGCCTGCATGTGCAGATGGGCATTCGGGGTCACATGCACCGTGGATGCCATTTGGCCCAGAAGCCGCAGGTAGTGCCTGGCGGAAACCTGAGACTCGCTTTGGAACTGGTTTGCCAACTCCATCAATCTGTGGGCCCTTTCCTCGGGCAAGTGAGCTCTTGCCTGAAGGGTGTCTAGTCTCGCCCCTATAAACTCTAGGTTCTGAGAGGGGAGCAAAGTGGACTTTGCGTAGTTTATGACAAAACCCAGATGCTGAAGAAGAGAGACAGTGCGAAGAGTGGCCTGTCGGGCCTCCTGGAATGACTGGTCCCTGATTAGCCAGTCGTCCAGGTACGGGAAGACAAAAATCCCCTGATTTCTGAGAAAAGCCACCACCACTGCCAGGCATTTGGTGAAAACCGTGGGGGCAGAGGTCAGGCCAAAGGGAAGTAACCTGTACTGAAAATGGTTTCCTCCCACCACAAATCTGAGATATTGTCTGTGGTCTGGATGGATGAGGATGTGAGTAAAAGCAACCTTTAGGTCTAAGGAGCATAGCCCATCTCCCTGCTGGAGGTAGAGCAGCAATATCCCAAGGGTAAGCATCCTGAACTTTTCCCTCTCCAGAAACTTGTTCAGATTTCGCAAGTCTAGGATAGGCTTGAGGCCTCCTGTTCTCTTTGGTACTAGGAAGTACCTGGAGTAGAAGCCTTTCCCTTCCAGGTGGTGTGGCACCGGTTCCACTGCCTGTTCCTTTAAAAGACTTGCGAACTCCTGAAGGAGGAGGTTCCTGTGTAGAGGGCGTCTTGGAGGCTCCCCTGGATAGTAGGAGGGGGGTAGCTGGTGGAAATGGAGCATATAGCCCTTCTGGACTATGCTGAGTACCCAGGTATCCCCTGTGATGGCTGGCCACCTGTAGGCGTACATGATCAGCTGATCCCCAGTGCTGAGTGGAGCCACTGGCGGAGGAGAGGCTATGCTGTGGGAGTCAAAACCCCACTCCCTGCTGTGCAGGAGCCGGAGTTGGTGCTTGGGGGTCTTCTGCCTACGGGGCCCATGCCCCTGCCCCTTGGCCTGCTGGCCCTGTTGGGGAGCTGGAGAGGCCTGATACTGAGGGCAGGTTTTGTAGGCAGCACCCTTCCTTGGGAAAAAGGGCTTCTTTCCCGAGCCCTTCTTTTTGTGAGAAGGGGCAGAAGTCTTTCTGCATAGCCTTGTCCTGGTGAGAGTCTTGGTCTCAATTTCTGCAGCCTTTTCAGTCATGGGCTTGCTGAACAGGTTATCACCTCGGCACGGGACATCGACCAAGTTGTCCTGTACCCATGACTCTAGGTCCGACGACTGTAGCCAGGCCTGACAGCGTGCACCGATGCCGGCTGCGGCTACTCGGGCTGAAGCCTCGAAGCCGTCATAGGCTGCTCGAGATATAAACTTCGAGCACTCCCGGATCCCTGAAGACAAGACTTTGAATCTCTGCAAGGGTTCCTCAAAGAGGCCAGCCGAGAACCCGGCAATTTCCTTTGCCAGGTCCCATAGGTACATGCCCATGTACAGCTAGTAAGTCTGGACACGGCAAGAGAGCATAGAGCCCTGGAAGCACTTTCTACCGAGGGCATCCAGGTTCTGGGCCTCCTGGCCAGGAGGCACAGAGGAGTGCAGCTTGACTTTTCAGCCTGTGCACAGCCGATTCCAGAACCATGGAGCTGTGCAGTAGCTGCACCTTTTGGAACCCAGGGCTCTTACGGACTCATTAATTGGAATTGACCCGCTTGCTCAGAACCGGCGCTGAGGCCTGTGCTTCCCACATACGGAAGAGCAGCCATTCCAGCATCGGAGGAACCGGAACAGTAAAGGCTTCCTTCGGAGGAAAATCATACTGGAGGGCATTGAGCTCTTCGGCTCGAGGCTCCTCCTCGGCGTCCGCCGGGAATGCCAAAGCCTTGGCCATGTCCCTGACGAAATTCGAGAACTGGGTATCCTCCAGGGGGGACCTTCTCCGAGGCTCAGACTACGGGGAGTCTGACGGGACGCACCGGGTCCGGAAAGTGTCAGGAGACTCCTCGTCCTCCGTCTCCCACGCTGACTCCTCCGAGGAGGAGTCGAGCGGCTCCGGCCGTGTGGGCCTCGATGCCACCCGCCCCGACGTCAAGGGCACCGGCGTCGACAACCTCGGCCCCAACGGGAGGTCGAGGGAGCCCGTGGCCGAGGATCGACTCGAGACTTGATTGACTCGAGGATCGGCTCGGCCTCCGGGGTCGACTTAGACGTTGAGGTCCTGGTGGTCTGGGCAGATGCACCGGTAAGACCGGCGATCAGTACCCGCTGCTGCTCCATGAAGGCAGCCAGGCTGCTCTCCAGGGCCGTCAGCCTGAGTCCGAGCTCAGGAGACTCCGCAGCCCCCGACTCGGGGCCCGACACCCGTCGGTTCTCCCTGGGGAGAGTCCACGAGGACAACAGAAGTTACCTGACTCGGGGACTTCGGCTCCAGTCGAGGTTGCTTGGTCAGCCGCTCCGACTCCGAGAGCCCAGGACGGCGGTCAGGGCTGCGTGACCTGGCCCTCGAGGATCCAGGTGCCTCCAACGATGACACCCTCATGAGCTTCTTCTTCCTTTTGTGCTCCCAGGTGGGAGACCCCCTCTCAGAGGACCCATGACGCCACTCGGGCTCAGACTCCCGAGATGTCGAGGCCTCTGACGAAGTCCGGGCCCGGCCGAACGCAGACTCTGAAAAAATTCTTTTACGTTGATGCTGACGACATCTTGCCGCACGGGCCACAGACAAGTGGGTCATGGTCGGGCTCGAGGCATCAGAGGCAGCAGTTGTGTGTGTGGTTAGAGACATAGGTTTCTTACACTGATCACATTTTTTGAACCCGCACAGCCATCGGGGGAAAAAGGGCCCCTGCAAGGTCAAAAGACTGGGCTGCCAGTGAAAATAACAGAAAAAGCACGAATGCTAGTCACAAAGGACAAAAAACGAAAAAAGAAGTTCCGGACTCGATATCGGTGTATCGAGCCCAGGCGGGAAGGGGAACCGGCATCGAACCGGATAAAGAGGTGCGAAAATCGCAGAAAAAAAATAAACTTTTTCCCGGGTGACACGAACTACGTCCGATTGGCTCCGCGGAAAAAGAAAGACTGAGCAAGATGGCACCCTTGGGCAGGAAGGGGACCGCGCAGGCGCGCTGCATTCCCAAAGGCTTTCTTTGAAAGCTGGGGAAATGCTCTGCATGAGGGCTCCGTCGGCGCCGATGTCACCCATATGTGAGGACTGACTTCCTGCTTGGTCCTGGAGAATAATGTCATACATTGAGGTGGTATTAGTTGCATCTGTACTACTGGTGTCAAGCGCAGTTAAAATGGGCCACTAACACCTCCACTAGCTATGCTGGGAATGCCTCCATCCCACACACTTCCTGCCTCAATGTATGTTAACAGGATAGCATGTTGTTTTTAGCATAGGAGCCTCGCTCTACCTTTTAGCAATGCACTGAAACCATGCCCTAACCCTGCGCTACTCTGGTAGTGCATTTTAGTAAACATTCCCCTAAATGCGTTCTTCATGTTCACATCACATTCATGACGACACACCTCCCTGTTCTTGGTGCTATACCAATGTGTCATGACAACCTAAAGGCTAATGATGTGTTTTACAATTTGTATAAGACAATGTGATTTAATAAAATGAAATAACTTTCTAACTTGCTTGCATTGCATGCTTATATGCATATTGAAAAGGAAGTGGCTCATTTAGACTACCTGTAAATGCTGGGCTTTTGACAGGAAAATCTGACAGCCTGCTATTACATTTTCGTGTTTTCCAGTAGTTCATTGATGCTCTCTCAGCAATTGGTATGTCTGCTGCAGGTCGAATGCGCAAATGATGCTTTCCCTCCTTTAAATTGTCTAAAGCCTAGTAGATAACAAAGAACATGCATGTTACAAAACTGGTTAGGCTGAAAGAAGGTCAAAGATTTAACATGTCAGACTTTCTAACTACCTAATAATTATCTCAATGCAGCAATTTTGAAAAAGAGAAAAAAATGAAACACTGTAAATTTGTAGCCAATTCCACACCACAGTAAAAAAGAATCCCATTCCAATCAAATCCTATCCCAATCCAAACCTCAAATACAGAAATCAGTAATTATATCTATTGATCTATATGTCCTCTAAACCCTGCCAAATTTTTTAAAATTAGATTTCTTTATTATAACAGAAACACTTGTTAGCCAATTCACCTGTTACAGATATTTTCCATAGAATTTATCAGGCACACAAGGGTGATATCATAACACATCGATGGAATGGAATAACTAGTTCAGAGCTCAGACCTGAGCGTAAAGTTCCAGGCATGCATGGCCTTTCCCACGCACAGCATTTTCCTCAACACTTATTTAATAGCTCAAAAAGGAGTGCAGCTCTTAGAAAGATTCCGGGAATAATTAATCCTGCAGTCTACGGAAAAAGCATAGTTACTCACCTGTAACAGCAGGAATTGAGTCTTCATATATGGGTATTGTCGGCACCGACGGAGCCCATGCGGGAACGCTCCCCAGCGTCCTATTGGAAAGCTTTTGGGAGCATCCCACTGCGCCTGCGCTGCTGCCTTCCTGCCTTTCCAACTCTCCCACTTCAGTTGGGTTTGTAGCTGAGAGAAAAGGAGAGAAGGAAAGAAGAGAGAGAGAGAGATAAAGATACAACTCCTAGGGGAGGTGGGTGGGTTGTGAAGACTCAATTCCTGCTGTTCCCAGAGATCATCTGTTACAGGTGAGTAACTACGCTATCTCCAGGAACAAGCAGGAATGTAGTCTTCAGATATGGGGACTCCCAAGCTTAGAGATGCCAGGGAGATGACTCCAGAGAGCAGCTAAACCCAGGCTGAGGTGGGTCATGCTTCCTCCCAAGGATCTCTGGTATCGAAACCCGGGACGGGGGGTAGGAGTTGTTCTAAATTTGAAAGAGATGCTGGAGAACAGCCTGGCCAAACGAGGCATCTTGATGGGAGTTCTTGTCTAAACAGTAATGGGCTGCAAAGTTTGGACCGAGGACCAAGTGACAGCTTTGCAGATGTCATCAATCGACACCAATTGAAGGTTGGCCATAGAGGCAGCCATTGCTCTAACATTGTGATCTGTAACATGATCTTCAAGAGAAAGTCCTTTACTCTCATAGGTAAAGGATATGCAGTCTGCAATCCACTGGAGAGCGTTCTTTTGGAAACTGGTAACCTCAGGTGACTGGAATCAAAGGCAACAAAAAGATGTGAAGCCTTTCTATGCTGCCTAGTCCTCTGAAGGTAAAAGGCTAAAGCTCTTTTACAATCTAGAGTGTGAAGATTCCTTTCTGCACTAGAGGCATGAGGCTTAGGGAAGAAGACAGGAAGGTAAACTGACTGGTTCAAATGAAAAGGCAAAATCACCTTTGGCATGGAGTGAGGATGAGTCCTAAGGACTACCTTATCTTTGTGGAACCTTGTGTAGGTAGGATCAGCCACTAAAGCTTGTAGCTCACTGATGTGTCTTGCAGAAGTGAGGGCAATTAGGAAGATCACCTTCCAAGAAAGAAACTTTAGGGATGTAGTGGCTAAGGGTTCGAAGGGCGGCTTCATAAGCTGTCCAAGGACAAGATTTAAATCCCATGCCACGGGTGGTGGCTTAATGGGAAGCTTAGTTAAGAAAAGAACTCTCATAAAACGCGCTACAAGCAGCTGAGAGGAGACAGGTTGTCCAGCAAAGGGCGTGTGAAAAGCCGCAATGGCACTAAGGTGGACCCTTACTGAATTAGTTTTAAGTCCAGAGGATGAGAGGTGGAGGAGATACTCTAGTAATGCCTCTACTGGAACTGAACAAGGATTATGTTCCTTCTTTGAACACCAGATAGAGAACCTTTTCCACTTAAAGGCATAGGCCCGCCTTGTGGAAGGTTTCCTTGAGATTAAAAGGATATCTTTAACCTGTTGAGCGAAGTTGACATCCTGGTATTCTAAGCTCTCAGCAACCATGCCATCAGGTGTAAAGACTGAGGATTTGGGTGCAAAAGCATCCCGTTCTCCTGGGATAGAAGATCTGGAGCACATCCCAACTCCAGAGGCCTGGTAGAAGCAGTGGATACCACGTTGTCGTGGCCAGCGTGAGGCTATGAGGATCATATGGCCCCTGTCTCTCTGAAGCTTGAACAGAGTCTTAGGAATGTGGGGAATGGGAGGATAGGCATACAGGAAGTCCTGACCCCAGTGGAGGTGGAAAGCATCCATTGCCTGCCCCCAGGCATTTGGCATCCATTGCTTTGGTGAAAACCCTGAGGGCAGAAGTCAGGCCAAAGGGAAGTACCCTGTACGAAAAATGGTTTCCTCCAACCACAAATCTGAGATATTGTCTGTGGTCTGGATGGATGAGGATGCGAGTATAAGCATCCTCTAGGTCTAACTGTTCCGAGTCGGAATTCTGGAACAGAATCAGGGGAAGTTTGGCATTCTGAGGACTTGTAAATAGGTCTATATCTGCGGTTCCACAGATTCAAAAGATTCAAGCAATCTGTTCTGAATGAAGAGACCACTCGTGTGGCAGCAGCACTCGACTGAGTTTGTCTGCCAGGAGATTCTGTGTGCCTGGGAGATACACCGCTAGAAGGTGAATAGAAGGCCTCTTGTGAAGGACCAGAGGAGTAGAACTTCGTTGCACAACGCCTGAGAGCCTGTTCCACCCTGCTTGTTCACATAGAACATGGCTACCTGACTGTCCGTCTGGACAAGAACTGTCTTGTAGCACAGATGGACCTGAAATACTCGAAGAGCGTAGAAAATGGCTCTGAGTTCCAGTAGATTTATGTGAAGACAAGTTTCCTGCTGGGTCCAGAGACCATGAGTGGAGAGATTGTACGTATGAGCTCCCAAATCTGACTTGGACGCATCCGTCGTCAAGGTAGCTTGGTGCAGTGGCTGCTGAAAAGGTGACCCTACGTGAAGGTTTTCTAGTGTTTGCCACCACTGAAGGGACAAAATGAGGTGTGCAGAGTTTCTGATTTTGTCCCCCAGACGACCTGACGCCTGTGTCCACTGAGAGGCTAGGATCCACTGGGCTGCTTGCATGTGTAGGCGAGCATAGGGGACCACATGTACAGTGGACGCCATATGCCCCAGCAACTGAAGCATTTCTCGAGCAATCAGGAAAGTTTTCATAGCTGCTTGAGAAGCCAGTTGAACTATTCGAGCGCAGCGGAGTTGTGGCAAGAAAGCCCTTGACTGCTGTGTGTCTAGAAGAGCCCCTATGAACTCTAGAGACTGAGAAGGGGTGAGATGGGATTTTGGAAGATTTATGATCAATCCCAAATATTTCAGGATTTACATTGTGCAAGAAAGAGCGGAGCTGGCTTCTAGAGCTGTTGGTGTTCGGATCAGCCAGTCGTCTAAGTAGGGGAAGACGAATATCCCTAGAGTCCTTAAAAATGCTGCTACTACTGCCATGCATTTTGTGAAGACTCTTGGGGCGGAAGCCAGGCCAAAGGGTAGAACTCTGTACTGGTAATGTCTTCCCTGAAAGAGGAATTGAAGAAACCGCCTGTGTTCTGCATGAATAAGGATATGTGTATAGGCGTCTTTTAGGTCTAGAGAACATAGCCAATCCTGACTCTGAATGTAAGGGAGAAGTGTTCCGAGAGAGATCATTTTGAATTTTTCTCGGAAGAGATACTTGTTTAACTCTCTGAGGTCCAATATGGGCCTGTACCCTCCTGTTTTCTTTGGAATAAGGAAGCAAGGGGAGTAAAAGCCCAGGCCTTGTTGAGAAAGAGGTACCTCCTCTATCGTTCCCTGAGCAAGGAGTGTGGTGACCTCTTGACACAAGAAAGTGGTGGTGGGAGGGCCCGAGAACTGATCTCTCTTGGAGTAGAGAGAGGGGGCATACTGTGGAAGTGGAGTTTGTACCCCTCTGTCACTATGGAGAGAGTCCAATGCTGTGCTGCCACATCTTGGCAATTAGACCTTACCTGCTAATTGTCTTTCCTTGAGATCTCTCTGGGCCAGTCCAGGAACATTAGGGTTGTCAACCTTCTCCAGCAGCTGAGGACTGAATTCTGAAGTTTTGCTTACATCCTATCCAGCTCCCCCTGGTGTCAGAACCTCAGTCTACCCCTGTCAAAACAGTCTGTGAAAATATCTTATTCCCTGAACCAAAACCATTGTAACCAATGCTAACCAACAAAAACCCAACATCCAGAGCCTACCTAAAATGTAGCTAGCTCCTCTTTTTTTTTCCATATTATTCCATTTTACTTTACAGCTAATCCCCCGCTAGTACCAGGGAGCCCCATAGACCAAACCGCTCCAGACTTCCTGGACGGAAGACTAATAATAAACTCTGCTGAGTCCCCTGCCCAGTAACGCCAAACACCCCCATGCCCCGTAAACCATGGACAGCGGACGTACTAGACTCCATCGCCAAAATTCGTTCAATCCGTAAATGATTTGGGTGGGTCCTAGACCGGCCCGGAGAGATCTCAAGGAAAGACAATTAGCAGGTAAGGTCTAATTTCTTCTTCCTCTTCGTCTCTCCGGGCCAGTCCAGGAACATTAGGGAAGTACCAAAGCAGTACCTAACCCTGGGTGGGACCCGCTAGGCCCGCTATGATGGCCAAGGCCCCCACATTTGCGTCCCCTCTGGCTTGAACATCCAATCTATAATGCTTTGCAAAAGTATGAAGGGATGACCAAGTAGCTGCCTGGCATATATCCACCGGCGGAACCAAAGCGAACTCAGCCCAGGACGCCGTCTGGCTTCGAGTAGAATGAGTGCGGAGCCCTTCCGGGGGCGTTTTCCTGCTCGCTTGATATGCCGCTGATATGGCGTGTTTTACCCATCAAGCAATCGAGGCTTTGGAGGCCGCTTCACCCTTTCGAGTTTCCCCAAATAGTACAAACAACCTGTCTGTCCTTCGAAAAGGTTTCGTTCTCCTAAGGTATCTCCGGAGCACTTTCCCTAAATCCAACTAATTCAGGGCACCATCTATGGGCTGTTCCCCCTGGCTTCTAAAAGTCGGCAGAGAAATAGGCTGGCTCACATGAAACCTCAAAACTACCTTCGGGAGAAAAGAGGGAACCGGCTGCAACATTACCTTCTCCTCAGAAAACTGAATATATGGCTCTTTACACGAAAGCACCTGGAGATCCAAAATTCTTCTCGCCGAACACAATGCTACTAAGAAAGTGGTCTTCCATGACAATTCTCTGAGCGATATCCCACTTGCCGGTTCAAAGGGAGGTCTCGTCAATGCTTCCAGGACTAAGTTCAAATCCCAGGCCGGAACCACCGGTCTAACCGGGGGACGTATGTTCTTCACCGCTCTCAAGAATCGTAGAACATCAGGATGTCCGGACAAGAAAACCTCCCGTACCTTGCCCCGAAAACACGCTAGGGCAGCTAATTGAACCTTGCGCGTACTTAGGGCTAACCCCTTATCCAGACCCTCCTGCAGAAAAAACAACACCTCTGGCACTAAAGCGTTACCTGGTCGAAGGCCACGCTCTTCGCACCAGCGCTCAGATACGCCAAATACGAATATGAGCCATGGACATAGATTGTCTCCTGGCCTTCAACATTGTGGCTACCACCGATGTTGAATAACCCCTACGACTTAACCTCTCCCTTTCAAGAGCCAAACCGTAAGCAAGAAGCAATCCACGTTCAGCATGAGCAGTGGGCCCTGGTACAAGAGGTAGCTTCCAGGGATTGTCCACTAGGAGATGCACTAGGTCTGCATACCATGCTCTCCTGGGCCAGTCTGGGGCAATGAGAATCACCTGACCCTTGTGGCGCTCTATCCTCCGAATGACTCGTCCGATCATCGGCCATGGGGGAAAGACATAAAGCAACACTCCCGACGGCCATGGCTGAGCCAAGCCGTCGAGACCTTCCGACATGCGCTATCTGCACCTGCTGAAAAACCGACTGGCCTTGGCATTGTCGAGTGTGGCCATCAGGTCCATTACCGGCTACCCCCATTGCCGCGTAAGGTCGTGAAAAACTGCTGTGTTCAACTCCCATTCCCCTGGATCTATGACATGCCTGCTGAGATAATCGGCCTGCACATTGTACCATCCTGTGACATGCACCGCCGAAAGAGCTAACAGATGAGTCTCTGCCCAGCTCATCAACCGCTGACTCTCCTCCAGCAAGGCTGTACTGCCTGTTCCTCCTTGCCGATTGATATATGACACTGTCACCGCATCGTTGGAGAACACTCATACCACTTTTCCTTCCACGAGATGGAGAAACTCTTGAAGTGCAAGGTGCACCGCTCTCAGCTCCAGATGACTGATGGACCAACCCGTCACCTCTGGCGGCCAGCATCCCTGAGCCATGTGCGACCAACAATGCACCCCCCAGCTGAAGAGGCTGGCATCTGTAGTGATGAACACCCACTCCGGCTATTCTAATGGAACTCCCGCTCGAAGATGGGTTGGATCCAACCACCATTGCAAACTGTCGATGACTGCCTGCGAATATTCCAACTTTCGATCCAGGGGATGATCCTGGGGCGACCACCTTGTCAGCAATGCCTGCTGCAGCGGACGCATATGCACCCTTGCCCAGGGTACTAGATCCAAGGCCGCTGCCATGGATCCCAGAAGTTGTAAGTAGCGCCACGCCGTTGGAGCTTTCGGGTGTAAAAACACTGTTACCTGCCTCAAAAATTTTTGTACTCTGTCTTCCGGCAGAAAAACTGCTCCTATCGCCATGTCGAACACCGCTTCTAGGTAAAGGAGATGCTGCACCGGCTGCAACTAACTCTTGGCTTGGTTCACCACCCAGCCGAGCTGCTCCAGGAGACTCACCACCCGTGCCGTTGCCACAATCGACTCTGACACGGACGGTGCTCGAATCAACCAATCGTCGAGGTAAGGGTGCACCAGAATGCACTCTTTTCGCAACGCCGCCGCCACCACTACCATCACTTTCGTGAATGTGCGAGGCACCGTAGCCAAACCAAATGGCAAAGCTTGGAACTGAAAATGACCATTGGGTAACGCAAAACGCAAAAACCTTTGATTCTCCGGCCTGACGGGTATGTGAAGGTAGGCCTCTGTCAGATCTATGGACAAGAGCACCTCTGTCGGCTGCACTGAACGAATAACTGACCGCAGGGTCTCCATCCAGAAATGCGGAACTCTTAAACAGCGGTTCACGTGTTTGAGATCCAAAATAGGTCGAAAAGACCCCTCTTTTTTGGGAACCACGAAATAAATTGAGTATCGACCTAACCCTAACTGGTTGTGAGGGACCGGAACCACCGCCTGAAGGCGCAGTAACCGCTGAAGTGTTGCGGATACCGCCTCCTTCTTTTCCGCAGACCCACATGGAGACACCATGAAAGCCTCCGCTAACGGCCGAGCCAACTCGAGTGCGTAACTGTCGTGAATAATTTCCAGTACCCACTGGTCTGTCATTATGGTGGTCCAGACGGAGAGGAAGTTCTGCAGTCGTTCTCCTACAGGAACCTCCGCCTGGACCAACCTCCTTTCATTGGGGCTTTTTATTGGAGCTCTGCTGGGCACCAAAATATCCCCTGCCAAACTCCCGAGCTCCTCGAAAGGACTGACCCCTGGATATAAAGCGCCCTCTCTGATACGGGGCAAAGCGAGATCCTCTGAATCTGCGAAACTCTCAGGATTGTCCTCTGTGCCAATTGTTAGGTTTCTGACCTTCCGGACAGTCCTCTGGAAGGCGATACCCTTTGAAGTCTCCGAGATCCTTTACAATCTTCTCCAGGGTTGCACCCAAGAGCAGCGTGCTCTTGTACAGAAGCTTACTAAGGCGAGCCTTAGATGATGAGTCCGCCGCCCAATTTCTCAGCCAGAGAAATCTCCTGGCCGCAATCACCGACACCATGGACTTAGCTGAAATCCTTACCAGATCATAGAAAGTATCTGCTAGATAAGCTGCTGCCGAGTCCAGCTTTGCGCCTTCTGAGGTAGAGCCCTCCTCCCATTCGGAATGAGAATCCCCTTGGATCCAATGAATGGAGGCCCTGGAGACATACGCTCCACAGATTGCCGCTTGTAGCGACAGCGCGCTAGCATCAAATGTCTGCTTCAGTAGGGTTTCCAATTTCCTATCCTGCAAATCCTTAAGGGCCGCACTACCCTCCACAGGAACTGTCGTTTTCTTTGTGGTGGACGTGAGGATCGCCTGGTAACATGCCTGCCTGGTGCGAAGGTAGCGGACCTCACGTACCGCCTAGATAGGATCTTAGATAGTGTTGGGGAGGAGTCTGCTGTCTTGGTACATGTCGGTACCAATGACATAGGAAAATGTGGTACGGAAGTTCTGGAGGCTAAATTTAAGCTTTTAGGTAGGAAGTTGAAATCCAGAAATTCCAGGGTAGTGTTCTCCGAAATGCTTCCCGTTCCACGTGCAGGACCCAAAAGGCAGGCAGAGCTCCCGAGTCTCAATGTGTGGATGAGATGATGGTGCAAGGATGAGGGTTTTGGATTTGTTAGGAACTGGGGAACATTCTGGGGAAAGGAGGGGCTCTTCCAAAGGGATGGGCTTCACCTTAACCAGGATGGAACCAGACTGCTGGCATTAACCTTTAAAAAGGAGATAGAGAAGCTTTTAAACTAGAAAATAGGGGAAAGCCGACAGTCGCCCAAGAGCGCATGGTTCGGAAGATGGTATCCTTAAAGGATACTACCAAAAGCAGTGAGGTTCCAAAAAAGAGTAAAGTAGCCCAAATGCCCTTGAGTATAGTGCAGACAGAGCGTAAAGATTCCAAAATACCCATGCCTACCAATAGCCAGTTTAATATTAATAAAATACAGTCTCTAAAATGCTTGTATGCAAATGCTAGAAGCCTAAACGATAAGATGGGCGAGTTAGAATATATAGCACTAAATGAGAGGTTAGATATGATTGCAATCTCAGAGACATGGTGGAAGGAGGATAACCTGTGGGACACTGTGATACCTGGATACAAACTATATCGTAATGATAGAACTGATCAAATTGGTGGAGGGGTTGCGCTCTACGTTAGAGAGGGCATTGAGTCAGAAAGGATTAAAGTTTTGCAGGAAACAAAATTTGCTGTAGAATCTCTATGGATTGAAATTCCATGTAAAAAGGGGAAGGCGATGGCAGTGGGGGTGTACTATCGACCGCCTGGCCAGAATGAACAAATGGATGATGAAATGCTCAAAGAAATCAAGGAAGCTAACAAAAGTCACAGCAGAGTAGTAATGGGTGATTTCAATTACCCCGATATTGACTGGGTCAGTGTCATGGCAGGACATGCTAGGGTGCTAAAGTTTCTAGATGAAATAAATGACTGCTTCTTGGAGCAGCTGGTTCATGAACCGACCAGAGGGGAAGCCATACTGGACTTAGTCCTTAGTGGAACACCAGATCTGGTGCAAGAGATAAGGGTGTTGGGACCACTTGGCAATAGTGATCATAGCATGATCATGTTTGATTTAATTAGTGGAGGAGGGATAGTAAAGAAATCCTCAGTACTACCTTTTAACTTTCGAAAGGGAGACTATGACAAAATGAGGAATATAGTTAAGAAAAAACTAAAAGGAGCGGTTGCAAAGGTTAAAGACTTACATCAAGCTTGGGTGTTGTTTAAAAATACTATCCTGGAAGCCCAGACCAGTTGTATTCCACGCATTAAGAAAAGTGGAAGAAAGTCCAAAAAACTGCCAGCATGGTTTAAAGGTGAAGCCAGAGAGGCTGTTGCTGCCCCTAAAAGCATCTTTCAGGAAATGGAAAAAAGAGCCAAACGACGAAAACTGGAAACAGCACAAGCACTGGCAAGTTAAATGCAAAGCATTGATAAGGCAGGCAAAGCGAGAATTTGAGAAGGAACTTGCTATGGAAGCAAAAATACGAAATAAAGACTTTTTCAAGTACATTCGTAGCAAAAGGCCTGCGAGAGAGTCAATTGGACCATTAGATGATAGAGGGGTAAAAGGGGCAGTAAGAGGAGACAAGGCTATAGTGGAGAAACTGAATGAATTCTTTGCTTCGGTCTTTACTGAGGAAGATGTAGGGATGTTACCCAAGATTGAAGTGGTATTTAAAGGTGATACTGCAGAGGAATTGAGAGAAATATCGCTACACCGGGAAGATGTATTACAACTATTTGATAAACTGAACAGTAGCAAATCTCCTGGACCAGATGGTATACATTCAAGGGTGTTGAAAGAACTGAAATATGAGATTGCAGACCTGCTATTAGTAATCTGTGAACTTTCATTAAAATCATCTGTAATACCTGAAGATTGGAGGGTCGCCAATGTAACGCCAATTATTAAAAAGGGTTCCAGGGGTGATCCAGGAAATTACAGACCGGTGAGCCTGACGTCAGTACCGGGGAAGATGGTGGAAACCTTCATAAAGAACAAAATTACACAGCATGTAGATAGTCATGGCCTAATGGGAGACAGCCAACATGGCTTTAGACAAGGAAAATCTTGTCTTACTGATCTGATATGTTCTTTTGAAGGTGTGAATAAACAGGTAGACAAAGGTGAGTCGGTTGATATAGTGTATCTGGACTTTCAGAAAGCCTTTTACAAGGTCCCTCATCAGAGACTTTTGACAAAACTAAAAAGTCATGGGATAGGAGGCAGTGTACTATTGTGGATCAGGAACTGGTTAAAAGATAGAAAGCAGAGGGTAGGGCTAAATGGCCAATTTTCCCTATGGAAAAAGGTGAATAGTGGAGTACCCCAGGGATCTGTACTGGGTCCGCTACTTTTTGACATATTCATAAATGACCTGGAAAAGGGAATAAATATTAGCTTATCAAATTTGCAGACGACACAAAACTATTTAAAGTTGTTAAAACCCAAGAGGACTGTGAAAAACTGCAGGAGGATCTGGATAAATTGGAAGACTGGGCATCCTAATGGCAGATGAAATTTAATGTGGACAAGTGCAAAGTTATGCACCTATGAAAGAACAACCCACACTATGGTTACACGATGCAAGGTTCCACATTGGGAACCACAATCCAGGAAAAAGATTTAGGAGTCATCGTGGATAACATGTTAAAACCCTCCGCCCAGTATGCAGTGGCGACCAAGAAAGCAAATAGAATGCTAGGTATCATAAGGAAAGGAATGGAAAATAAAAGAAAGGATATTATAATGCCTCTGTATCATTCCATGGTACGACCGCACCTTGAATATTGTGTGCAATTCTGGTCGCCGTATCTTAAAAAGGATATAGACTTATTAGAAAAGGTACAGAGAAGAGCCACCAAAATGGTAAAGGGGATGGAAGGCTATTCCTATGAAGAGAGGCTAAAAAGGTTAGGGCTCTTCAACATGGAAAAGAGACGGCTGAGGGGAGATATGATAGAGGTCTATAAATTAATGAATGGAGTGGAACCGGTAAACGTAGATCGATTGTTTACGCTACCAGAATATAGAAAGACTAGGGGACATGTAATAAAGCTACAGGGTAAACTATTTAAGACAAATAAGAGAAAATATTTTTTCACTCAACGTGTAATCAAACTCTGGAATTTATTACCAGAGGATGTAGTAAGAGCTGTTGGTGTAGCTGGGTTTAAAAAAGGTTTGGACAAGTTCCTGGAGGAAAGGTCCATAAACCATTATTAAAAAGGGACCCAGGATATCAATGCTTGACCCAATACAAGCATTGTGGAACCTGTGTCTTTTGGGGATACTGCTAGGTACATACGACCTAGATTGGCCACTGTTGGAAACAGGATACTGGGCTTGATGGACCTTGGTCTGACCCAGTATGGCATATCTTATGTTCTTGTTACCGCTGATACCAAGGCATCCACCTTGGGCATCTTTAGTAAGTCTTGTTCCTCTTGCGGTAACGGGTACAACCGTCCGATGGTCCGCACCCCCCGCAGGGTAGCCTCCGGACATTCCCATTCAGACTCCACCATCTGCTTGATGACCCTATGAACCGGAAAACACCTTTGCTCTGCTTTAAATCCCTGGAGCAAAGGATCCTCCAAGGGCTCGTCCTGAGCCGCTGGCAGAATATTTAGGGCTTTTAGCGTCTGGGCAATAAGTGCCCCCAATTCTTCCTTTCTAAAAACTCTAAAAACATTAGGATCTTCGCCTGGCCCAAGCTCACCGTCCTCCAGATCCGTGGTCCACTGATCCAGGCCTGGGTCTGAGAGAATTTCTCCCTCCTCAGCACCATGGAGAGCCGAGACATGCTGACCGATGCTATCGGTGCTCGCCTCAGCCCCCAAGGCCGATTTGGAGGACCCCTCCCCTGGGTCCAGAGGGGAGATTTTTCTCTGTGCTTCTGACTGAAGGGGGCAGAGCTATTGCTCTGAACATGCTGCAACTTCAAGCAATAGGCTTTATGTAGGGCCAGTATAAAGTCTGCTGAAAAAAGAGATCCTAAGCCTCCCTGCGCTGAGGACAATGGCTGTGAAGGAGCATCCTACACCTGAACAGGCTTTTTAGACTTCGTTTTTCTCTTCGCGGGCTTTTCCTGACTAGTTACAGGAACGTGAGCCCCATCTAAAATGGCCGCCATTCCCGCCTTTTCTGTCCCGCTCTGCAGACCCCCTAACGGATCTAAGGCCTCTGGCCTGCTTTCCATGCTGCCGCTAACCCAATGGTGCAGAATGTGACCTCTTCTGACGCAAAGCCTGCAAAGCCCCGCTTCGGAGAGCCCCCGCCGACAGCTACCCTGCGCGCACACCGCCGGACTTGGCAGCATGCGCGTCACTCCACTAACGCCTAAAACCCGAGCTGAAGAAAGAACACCGCGAGCCCGTTCAGCCCCTGCCACACACGCTGATCCCGGCCTGAAACTAACGTGTTCGACGTACCTGGAACACCGCGCTGCCTTAAACACTGTGCTGCTTAGTATGCAAGTCACTCACTCCCGCTGCTAGCGGTAGTGTACTCGATTCCGGAGGCGGCCAACTGGTCTGGAGCTCCCAGATCCTCTCTCCGCTCTAGCCCGGTAAAAGGAGCTGCTGTCTGAAACAGGTTCTGCCTCCACTGCTTCCCACTGTGCCAACCTCGGCAGCCAAGCTGTTTTTTTTTTTTTTTAATAAAGTAAACCCAGTCTCTTCAGTGGAGTTCCCTGCTAGGGTCCCTCACCTCCGGACCTCTGTTCTCTTAATTGAGAAATTAAAGCAAAAAACCCCGCTCTTCTGCTAAACTTCCTTTTCGTTTCTCCGGGAGCCTGTCAGCTTCATGTCTCTTCCAGCTTCTGAGGACTGAAAGACTGAGGTTCTGACACCAGGGGGAGCCGGATAGGATGTCAGCAATACTTCAGAATTCAGTCCTCAGCTGCTGGAGAAGATTGACAACCCTAATGTTCCTGGACTGGCCCGGAGAGACGAAGAGGAACACAGTCTGCCTGAAATGTTGAGAGGTTCTGGTATTTTTAGAGGAAGGATGACTAGGTTCTCCAGGAAGGAGTCAAAGACCTTGCAGAGGCTGTGTCTGCTGAGCTGGTTGAGCTCTGGGGACTTGAGCCTTTCTTTGTTGTTTCGGCTGCTGCTGCCCCTTCTGGGGAGCATGGATTGGGCAGTGAACAGTTTGAGTGTAAGAAGGATAGAATTTATTTTTCTTGTTGAAAAAAGGGTTTCTTAACTGTCTTTTTCTTAGCTGGGTTGGCAGTTTTCCTGGATAGTCTATTTAAGGTAGTGTTCTCAGAGTCAAGCTGATAAGCTTTATCCTGCCAGTCCTTGCCAAAGAGATTCTCTCCTTGTGCATAGAATATTCCCCAGTTTATCTTGCACCCACTGCTCTAAATCAAATGCTTGTAACCAAGCAATCCGACGTGCACCGATAGAAATAGCAGAGATCCTGCTAATGCATTCGAAACAATCAAAGGTTGCCTTGTTCGTGAACTTAGAAACATTTTGGGCATGCTTAACAAGAGTAAGGAAATCGGCCCTCTTGTCATCGGGAAGAAGAGGAGCCATGAGTTCCAAATCCTTAGTAACCTCTCGAAGAAACATACCCATGTAGAGTATGTATGAACTTATTCTGGCCGATAGCATAGAGGCCTGAAAACATCGACGACCAAAGGCATTCAGAGTCCTTGCCTCATGGCCCAAAGGATTAGAGGAATGTGTCTTGGCACTTTTGATCCAACGCATCGCTGATTCCACAACCATGGAATGGTGTGGTAACGGCATTTTTTGGAATCCAGGACAATGCGGTACCCGGTACATTGTATCGAGCCTTCGAGAATGTGGAGACACCGTTAAGGGTGTTTCCCACATTCTAAGCATGAGATCATGCAAAATCCGGTGTATGGGAATGGTTGCGGCCTCCTTAGGGGCTGCCGGATACTGAAGAATTTCAAGTTCTTCAGCTCTCGGTTCCTTCTCGGGGGTCACGGTGATAGGGAGGCCCTAAGCCACATCCCATATAAAGTCTTGAAAAGACATGTCCTCCGGAGGAAACATCCAACGTTGCGGTGAAGGAGAGGGATCCTCTGGAAGAACCGCTCCAGTACCGATGGAGTCATCAGAATCATCAGAATCGGAAGACTCGAAGTATCGACGGGCCGGGTGCTCTCATACTGCCTGTCGACGGTACCGATCGAAGTCGGCATCGGAATGCCTCGATACTGGACCCTCTATGCCGGACACCGATTCTAGGGCCAGCATGGGTGGTAGCACAGAGAGCGGCGTAACGGTAGATACAGATAATTCTGGTATCAGTACCGATGGCTGCAGAACTGATTGTAGCGGCTTTAGAGGTATGGAGGTTGCTAACAAGGCCGCAAGACTGCGCTCAATGGCTAGGATACGTTGATCCCTGGAGCCTGCCAATGTCTGGGTGTCGGTACCGGTGTAGCGGGCCATGACCCCAAAACATGGCACCAAGAGCTCTCTGGAGGTGGACGCCTCGGGAACATCTTGGAACCCGTTAATGCTTTGGAGGCAAGGACCTCCCACCGGGGTTGTTTGGCCAGTGTATTCTCCTTGAGGGCAATGCTAGAAGCATCTCGATGCTTAGAAGGAGATCTACCCTTTGAGAACCGACCGGTCTTCGAAGAAGACCTGGGCTTGGTTACCTGGGATCCATGGGAGGAAAATGAAGCCCTGGACAAGGTCGATGTAATGGACATTGCATCCGAGGCAAAAAGAATGCAGAGTTTCGCAGCTCTATTTTGCAGGCCCCTCTTAGTCATCTTTCTGCAGAGGAGACACTCCGATGGAGAATGGTCTGGGCCCAAACATTTAAGACACCAGTCATGGGTGTCAGTAGCAGAAATGGTACCGCCACATTTTGAACATTTTTTGAAACCACTAGTTGGTTTCTCCATTTTGAAAGAAAACCGGGCCTAGTGCCCAAAATGGCGCCGAAGCACCAAAAGGGGTCAGACCCTCAAGAAAAAGATTGTTTTTTTAGAAGAAGAAAGAAGAAGAAAATAAAGAAGACACCGGTGTTACCGGTGTAGGCGTCGATGGGAAGGCAGACGCGACCACAAAAAAAGAAAATTTTCTGCGGTGACAGGAAAACGAAAAACTGAAGTGGGAGAGTTAGAAAGGCGGGAAGGCAGCAGCGCAGGCGCAGTGGGATGCTCCCAAAAGCTTTCCTATAGGACACTGGGGAGCGTTCCCACACGGGCTCCATCGGTGCCGACGATACCCATATGTGAAGACTACATTCCTGTTTGTTCCTGGAGATCACCTATTACAAGCGGGCAACAATGCTTTTTCTGTCAACAAGCAGGCTTGAATCAGCCAAATGTCAGGCCTGCTCATGTCTTTGAGCCCACTCATCCAAAGATGCAAGGGTAGCAATATCACACATGAAGGCTGCCAAGCACAGCCTGACCAAAGGCACTGCTTCTGATTGTGGACTAGTCCAAATAGAGATGTAAAAAAAAGGTATGAAGCAAGTGTCAAGTCACTGCTCTGCAGCAAATCAGACTTCAGGAGATCCATAGTTTCTACAGTGGTTCTGATTTGATGAAGAATGCTAGTTTATTCCTAACAAAATTAGATGCAGGATGCTAGCCAATTTGCTAAAGTTCATTTGGCCACTGGAATGACAATTCTGTTACAGTCAAAAGAGAAAAACAGCTCCGTAGACTTTCTGATGAATTCATTTCTTTTGAGGTAGCAAATCAAAGTATGCTTGCCGTCCACAGTGTGGAGGAATTTCTTTTATTGAAACTTACATGGTTTTGGATAGAACATAAGCACTATTGCCATGACAACATGCTATGAGTTCAGAGCTAGTTTGTTATGACGAAAATAAGTATCTGGTAGGTAGGTAACTAAGGCTTGCAGTTCATTTACTCTTCTATCTGAGGTAATTGCTACTAGAGAGCAGTAGTGTTCCCAGTCCCCTCAGCATTCAGGGTGGGCGCTGTGTGCTGCCATGCACACACCATCACCCCCCGCCAGGCCCATGGAGGCAGCACAGCAAACTTACTATAAAGCTGGCCTGCCGCACTGCCTCCAGGCCTGGCTGCACTTTCCTCCCAGACTGAAGTCAAGCGATTCACAAGAATTCAGCCAGGAGAGAAGAGATGCTAGGCATAAAGCAGAGAGAGCATGGCAAGCTAGCTTTTTTTGGTAAGTATGCAGCACTGCCTTTGTGGGTCGGCAGGGGTATACCCCCTTCCCAGACAGCACCTGGTGCAGTCTGCACCCATCGTCCTACCCTTGGTATGCTACTGCTAGAGAGAGCGCTTTTCAGACAGCATGATTGCGTGAAACAAAATCCATTGTTTCAAAAGGTAATTATTTAAGAGATGCAAGGATAATGTTGAAGTCCCAAGGTAAAGGAGGCTTCTTCAAAGGTGGTTTCACATGAAGAATCCCTTTCATGAATCAAAAAATGATAGGCTTTCAGCTTCCCGATGTCCTATCAACTGGAGTGCAATAGACCAAGAGGGTAGTGAGATGTACTTTGATGGAGGAGGCTTTAAGTTCTAGACAATAGTACAAATGGTGCTATATTTTGCCTGGGCAGTAAAAAGGGGTCATTCATGATCATTCATGAAGCACCCAGATGGAAAACCTCTTCCACTTAAAGGTATAAATCTTGTAGTAACTAGTGAATCTTGAATAGGTGCTGGCAGTTCTACAACAGAGACTAAAAGTCATGTAATCATAATCCGGACACTCCGCCACCTTCGCTCCTTGCTTGATCCTGAAGACTTCCAGACCATATTCCAAGCGTTAACCCTACCGCACCTTGACTACGCTAATGCCGTTTTTCAAGGCCTCCCACACTCCCTTAAACCCCTTGCAACTTGCCATGAACACTGCGGCCAGAGTCCTCTACGGAGCATCAAGAAGAGACCATGTAACACCTATTCTAAAGCAGCTCCACTGGCTCCCCATACACGGGAGACTGTTGTTCAAAAACATTATTACTCACTTTCAAGGCTATCAAAGGCATCACCTCCTCCTCTCTAATGAACCTCATTCAGACCGTTCCACCTAACAGATCCAGGAGAACTATATCTACAAACTCGCTAATAATCCCTAAGGCAGCAACTAAATGCTCACGAGCGACATCTAACAGGGCGTTCAGTTTCTATGCCCCTAAGTGCTGGAACACTTTACCACCTGAAATTCGGGCTATCCCTGATCTAACCTCATTCAGAAAGGCAATCAAATCCCATTTATTCCCCCACTACTACCAGAACACCCTATCACCTTCCTGACCTCCAACCCCCATTGAACACCCAACCTGATCTAAGAATAATACTGTTATATGTACATGTAAATACTTTGTAAATTGTTTCAGTTAAATTTTCCCCATGTATTATCCAAGTTCGTTTTCCTGTTCAATGTAAAACCAAACAACTTGTTGTTCTGGTCTTTTGTTGTACTGTAAACCGCGCTGATCCCAAATAGTGCGGTATATAAAAGCTTGTAATAATAAAATAATAATAAAAGCTATGAGGGCTAGGGATATGAGACTGGGATGAAGAAAGCAAACCTTTATCTGAGTAATCAAAATGAAAACACCTGAAATCTGCACATAGGCAGAACAGCAAGCCTTTTCAGCAGATTGAATCCGTTCTGACAAGACCAGTACACTATGAAAAACATTGTATGGGGTCTCTGTTTGAATTTCTGCAGGGTCTTTGCTCTGAGTGAGATGAGGGCATAAGCTTGAAGTAGAGGTCAAGTCCAGGGAATTGCCAGGTATTCATTGCCAGTCGACCTGAGGATGGATGGAATAAAGAGGCAGCTTTAACTTTTAATTGCTGCTGAACAGATCTATTTGGGGAGATCTCCAAGACTGAAATATGTTACGCAAAGTTGTCCGAAACAGGGACTGCTCATGGAATTGACTAATTGACTACATGCTGGGGACAAAAACAGAATGTATATAGTTGCAACTAGCAATAAAAATCTCAAATCTTTGCTGCTTCCCTGGCAGAGGTGTAGAGATCCTAACCCTCCTTGCTTGTTGATATAAAAAGCATGGCGACTTTGTTGTCTGTTGGAATTAATACTGAGTGGTCTCAGAAAAGATGGATGAAGACTAGAAGGCATAAGATATGGCTTGAGGCTGCAGATGATACGCGAGAAGGGGGAGGCATTGTGGGTTAAGAGAGAATGCAGTATTCATTTGCATTGGTGTTATATACAGATCTCTTGTACAGGCAGAAGAAGTGGACAGAGATTTAATCAAAGACATTCGCAGTATTGCTATGAAAGGAGAGGTATTGCTGATAGGTGATTTCAATATGCAATATATTGACTGGGACATTCCTGCTGCAGTGTCATCTAGAAGTAGGGAGATCCTGGATTCTTTACAGGCAGAACTATTCAGGCAACTGGTAACAGAACCCATACGTGAGGGGGCTATACTGGACCTAGTGTTAACGAATGGGGAGAGTGTTTCTGATGTTATAATGGGTGATCATCTCGCAATCGGATGGTGTGGTTCAGTAGGGCTGATAAAGTCAGTCAAAAGTGAGGGTCCTAGACTTTTAGAAAGCTAACTTTGCCAAGATGGGACAATACCTCAAAGCAGTCATTAGCAGGATGATGTAGAAAAGCAGAGGACGAAACTGAAAGGATATTTTAAGGGCAACAAACCTTTTTATTAGGAAAGTAAGTAAATATAAAAGGAAAAGGAGGCCACTATGGCTTTCAAAAGAAGTAGTTGAAAAGGTGAAGAAAAAGAGAGTGGCCTTCATAAAATACAAGAGATCACAGAAAGAGGAAAACAAGCATAGATATTTAGAAAGAGAAGCTAGGAAAGTAGTCAGGAAAATAAAGATACAAATGGAAGAAAAAATAGCCAATGGAGTAAAATGGGGGGACAAAACATTTTTCAGATATGTTAGTGAGAGGAGGAAGTGCAAAAGTGATATTGTTAGACTGAAGGGTGAAGAGAAGGAATATGTAGTAGCTGATGAGGATAAAGCAGAATTGCTTTACAAATATTTCTGTTCTGTGTTCACAGATGAAGGGCCAGGAGCAGGACCTTAGAAAACACTGGCAAATAAGAACAGAAGTGAACCAGATCTTGATCGATTTACAGAAGACTGTTTGCAAGAAGCTAGCTAAACTAAAAGTAGACAAAACATAGGGCCGATGGGATACATCCGGGAGTGCTGAAGGAACCTGGGGAAATTCTAGTGGCTCCATTGTCTGCCCTTTTCAATGCTTTTTTAGAATCTGGCATGGTCCCAGAAGACTGGAGAAAGGTGCATGTGGCCCCGTCACACAAAAGTGGAACTAAGGATGTAGGTTGAGAACTATAGGCCAGTTAGTCTGAGCTCTATGGTGAGTAAACTAATGGAAAGGCTACTAAAACAGATGATAGTGAGGTTTCTGGAATCCAATGGATTGAAGGATTCAAGACAGCATGGTTTTACGAGGCAGGTCTTGTAAGACAAATTAATTTCTTTGACTGGGTGACCAGAGAGTTGGACCAAGGAAGAGCTCTAGATATGATGTACTTAGATTTCAGTAAAGCCTTTGACATATTCCACACAGACATCTTATAAATAAATTGAATGCCCTAAGGATGCACCCTAAAGTGACTGACTGTGTTAAAAATTGGTTGAATGAAATTGGTTGAGTGGGAGGCAACAAAGGGTACAGATAAATGGAGCTTACTCTGAGGAAAAGGATGTTACCAATACTGTGACGCAGGGATCTGTCCTTGTCCAATTCTTTTAACATTTCTGTAAGTGATATTGCGAAAGGGCTATCGGGTAAGGTTTGCCTCTTTGCGGATGATACCAAAATCTGCAATAGAGTAGACATTCACGAAAGTGTAGATAACATGAGGAGGCATTTAGTGAAGCTTGAAAAATGGTTGAGAATCTGGCAGCTGAAATTTAACACTAAAAAAATGCAGGGTCATGCATTTGGGCTGCAAAAATACAAGGGATTGGTACAGTATAGGGGGAAAAGTGCTTCTGTCCATGAAAGAAGAGTGGGATCTCGGATGATCTTAAGGTGGCTAAACAGGTAGAAAAGGCGACGGCGAAAGGCAGCAGGATGCTTGGATGCATAGGGAATGGCCAGCAGGAAGGAGGAGGTGATTGTGCCTCTGTATAAGTCTTTGGTGAGACCTAATTTAGAGTACTGTGTGCAATCCTGAAGACCACACCTTCTAAATGATATAAACAGAATGGAATTGGTGCAGAGGTGGCTACTAAAATGGTGAGTGGGCTTCGCCATAAGGCATATGTGGAAAGACTTAAAGATCTCAATATGTATACTTTGGAAGAAAGGAAAGGGGAGATACGATAGAGACATTTAAATACCCCCGTGGCATAAATGCACAGGAGGAGAGCCTCTTTCAACTGAAAGAAAGCCCTGCAACGAGGGGACATAGGATGAAGATGAAAGGGGATAGACTCAGGAGTAATTTGTGGAAATATTTCTTTATGGAAAGAGTAGTAGATGCATGGAATAATCTCCTAGTGGAAGTAAGTAGAGACAAAAATTTGTATCTGAATTCAAGAAAGCATGGGACAAACACAGAGGATCTCTAAAGGAAAAAGGACTTTAGAGCTCAGTGATTCGCATGGAAGAGCAGACTGGATAGGTCATATGGTCTTTATCTGCCATCATGTTTCTATGTTTGATGTAGAGAAGTCTTATGGACTTCGACCAGGTTCTTTGGGCAAGGTGGGAGTTTAAGTGGGTTCTCCACTCAGTGTTAGGACAAAGTGATAATCCAGTGGAGTAAACAGAACACCTGTGGTCATACTATATTCAGACATCCACTACTGTAGCATAGTTTGTATCTGAATTGAAAAATGAAGCATGGTAGATCAAGGTTAGATACACTAATTTCATACAAAATCCAATTGAGGCAATCTAATTTTCAGGTGGATAAACAGGACCACATGTACCACAACAGTCATTATGACCCCATATTTGTAAATAAGATTTGATCTTGGGAGTTGAAAAAGTTTGAATGTTATGGACATGAAGCATTAGGCATTGCAATCTGTCCAATGGCAGAAAAACATTTGCTTGTACTCTGTCCAGGATCAAATCTATAAACAAAATCTTTGTAGGATGCAAGGTTGATTTCCGGAAGCTGATGATGAAGCCTAGGCTCTGAAGTAGGTGAATTGTTTCCTCCCTGATTATTACACCTAGGTTTCACAAGGAAGTTGCCATGTGCCAGTCATTAAGGTATGGCAGGGTAGACAATTTTAGTTCCTGAGGCTACAAACTGGGTAGCTTTTCAGGATATCTCTAATGAATATGCATGAGAGGGATCTGCACACATACCGATTCCATTATATGCAAATCTATAGAATGTATATTCATTAGGTATATCTTCAAAACCTAGCCTGTTTGTGGCCCTCGAGGACTGAATTTGTGCATCTGAGGTAAGAACAGGTACAGCAGAGGTATGTATAGGTACAGCAACCGCTACAAGGCTTTTGGTAAAGTCTATGTGGGTCGATGAAAGGCTGAATAGCAAGACTCATACTGATAGTGGTTCATATGAAAAAGGACTGGAAATATTTTCTGATATGTGAATGGATAGGAATGTGTGTAAACATCTCTGAGATTCAGTATACACAGTCAGTCTCCCTTCTTCAAGACGGGGAGAATAGGGGAAAGAGTACTCATCTTGAATTTCTCTTTGCAGAGAAAAAGTATGAGATCCCTAAGGTCTCAGAGAGGGTGCAAGCCCCCAGTCTTTAAGATTAGGAAGTACCTGGAGAAGAAGCCTTGGTTCCTGTTGTGTGGCACAATCAGATCTATTGTATTGGACTAGAGAAAGAGACTGACTTCTTCCCGAAGCAGGTGGTCTGGGGTTGAGGAAGGTGAGACCAAGACTGAAACCAATCTGATGGTCAAGTGAGGAACCATAAGCAGTAGCCTGGCTTTATTATAGTGAGCATCCAGGAATCCATGGTGATTTGCTCCCACTGATGAAGGAAAGTGTACTCAATCCCCTACATCAAAGCAGGATGTATATTTTAAGGACATACAGGTTGTGACTGTGAGCAACAGTCAAAAAGCAGATGGTTGTTTTGGTTGAGCAAGCAGGGCCGGCTTTGTTTGCTCTATCTTTTGCTACCAGGCCTTAGAGAAAACAGAATGCTGCATTTCTTGAGGATGCCTTTGGAAAGAAATGCTTTTCTATGATAGTAGTAACTCCATTGGTACTGGGATGTGCTTGTTTTTCTAGAGGATAATGTAAAATTATGGTACAGTGTAGAGGTATCACAATGTGGGCCATTGTCTATGGTTTCTTTCACTTTATCTCCAAGTAAGGAACCATTAATACATCTGCCAGCCTAATGTGGAATCCCACACATAGGCCAGAAATATGTAACCATGAAGATGCCGACAGCAATGGTGTAGGTAAAAAAAATTTCAAAGAGATATCAAGCAAGTCATAAGCTTTACGTAAAACATGGGGTCTACACACATCAACATGTAACATAGCTGCCAGCTTAGTCTGTGCCTGTGGGAATAGGCTGGCCAAGGAAATCTAAACCTTTTGGAAGATGGTACTGTATGCGTATATTGTACCATATGACAAAATATATTGGGACTCTCCGTAGTTATCACAAAAATGTTTTAAACATAACTATTATCTTGAAGCTGAAGATCATTCACATTATAAAAATCTTCATGCCAAAATCTTCAATAGCACAATATATAATTTAAAAAAAACATATAGCAATAGTAGCCTTTGAGGTCTCTATAAATTTCAAGAGTCTGAAGACATTCACCTGTAGGTCTGCTTCCAGATGAAGTAGGAACAGTACCTCTCTAGCTATGCATTGAATGAGTATCAGTTAAGAGATGTCCTCATAAAGAGATTTGTTCTGAACTGGAAGAGGAGATGGATCAGATGAAATCCCCATAGAGTATGCCTTTTCTTTCAGAGAAGGTTCAGGAGGAATGAAATCCAGATCTAGAAAGTCCTCCAGTACACTGCAAGATTTCAGAGCATGGGGAGGAGAATGGCTCTGAATAACCTTTTTGAAACTGTGAATCTGAAGTAGAAAGCAGGGAGACTCTTAGATCTTGGAAAGAGCAAGTGTCTTTCTGCACAGGAGCAACATCAATGGATTGTGATGGCATTTCACTGGGTTATTGATACTGAACATTTGGTATGCCCTTGCAATATTTCTTAACAAATTATTAAACATCTTTTGTAGGAACATAGAGACATGACGACAGAAAAAGACCACATGGCCTATCTAGTCTGCCTTTCCATATCAAATACTAAAGTCCCTTCTTTTCCTTTAGAGATCTTTTGTGTTTGTCCCATCCTTTTTTGAATTCAGACACTATCCAGATACAGAAGATGTTGTTCTGGAAGGGACAACAAAACATACAGAGGATTTGTCTGTTATCATCACAAGGACTGGAGTAGATGACACTGAAGGCTACACACCCTGTCAGTGAGCAGAGGATGATCGAAATAGAACTGGTGAGCCAGACTACTCCTGTGTTGTACCAGTGCTATAAGTGTGGAACAGATCTTGTGCCGAACCAGTCTACTGCAGAGAATCTGCGCTGAGCTTGTGCTACAATGTCTGTGCTAAGAGTAGTCAAAACATGTCAGCCAGTATTTCAGAGATACCCATTGAAAACATCAGTACCTATGTGCTTCCACTTCTCATGTGATTTGGAAGGGATGATGGAAGACGACGTCTTCTCAGGCTTGTGGGAGCATTCTGAAGATGGCTGAACTATGGGCCTGGAAACTTCCAAAGAATCATATGCCAGTATTGCTGATGCTCAGAATTGTCCATTTCTGGCTGGACAATTTTAAATCACCGCACAGGGAGGTAGATGGAAACTCTACCATGGAGAATCTGCAGAGTGGGCCTACATTTCTTCTTTTTGAGCAAAGAGGAACCTCTTCTTCACTTCATAGAGTTTTTGAAACCAGCTGAGGCCACCTTCTGGAGATATACAACTGCAATGCTTATATTCAGCATGGTTATAGTAATAGCCCAAGCAGATTAAACATCTGGAATGGGTACTGAAATTCTGAATCTTTTTCCCACACTGTGAGTAGGATGGATTCCTGACTTTGGTTGGTATATGGCGCAGGAACCAGATAAAAAGCAAAACAAAATAATTTTAAGGAAAGAAAAAAGGATGAGAAAAAATGCCAGATAAAATGTAGAGGTTAAACCTGTTGTACAATTGGGAGAGCTTTATTTTACATCTGTTTGCAGAGCACAAAAAAAAGAAACTCAGTTGCTAAGGAGACTGCGGCACATGGGAAGAGCCACATAAGCTCAGAATGTTATACTTAGTCCTGGGGGCAATTTCTCCTAGTGGAGAAATGGTATTTTGCACATACCATTATAATCATGAACCTCACTCCTAAGCCAGGATATATGGAGCATGATAAATAAATAAATAAATAAAATGATACCAGTCTCTCAAATTTACTGCTCATGCTCGGTGTAGTACTTGCATTATGCCAAAGGGGGTCTTCTGGAATTTGTAAGATATAACATTTATGAGAAATTTGTCAAGGTGTGCTTGGAAATTCCTCTTAATCGAGCCTGTGGCACCCAACATGAAAGGAAATAACTTGGTGTCTGACTACATTTCTTAGTACTTGAAAATCTTCTCCCTCTCAACGCATTTCACAGAATAGTCGCTTGGTTCCAATTCTATAGTCAATGCTGTTCTTGTGTTCTTTTCCTTCACCACTATGTCTGGCTTCCTTGCATCCAGCTTTTTATTGGTCAGAATGGGAGTATCCCAGGAGATCATAACCTCTTCATTCTCCAAACTTCTCTTAGGGTCATCATCCGCTTTTCAGCACAGTGATAGTGTAGTGTTTACAGAGTTTCCAATGGATGAGACGTGCTACTTTATTGTACCTTTCTTCTGCCATCAGAACTTCACAGCGAGCTATGAGATGAATCACTGTTTCCAGCTTCTTCTTATAGAATCTAAATGACCACAGGGCCTCCTGCGGAATCCATATCCCCTAGACAAACTGTCCCTCACAATGGGCTTCCCAACATGATAGACTAGCATCCGTCATCAGCAGGATCCACCTCGGGGCCTCAAGTGGCATGCCCCATTCCAGCCCTTCAGGTGCTCCCTGGGCAGGGAAGTATTTGGGGCACAGGCTGACCCTGTTGAAAACACTGCCGAAGCAGCGCCCTCACCTATGTGCCCTTGCCCATGAAACCAGCTCAAGGGTGGCCGCCATGGTCCCCAGCACCTGCAGATAATGCCACGCTGAGGGCCTCGCCATCTGTCGGAATTGCTGTATCAACCTCCGAAGTTCCCGCGCCAACTGTATGGCAGGGAGACCCTGCCTACACGGGAGTCGACTCGTGCTCTCAAATATTCCAGCTCTTGGGTTAGGCGTAACTGACTCTTGTCCAGGTTGACCACTCAACCGAGACTTTGGAGGAACTCCAGCACCTGTGCTGTCGCTTTTTCACCGTTTTCCCTGGACTTTGCCCGGACCAGCCAGTCATCTAGGTACGGCTGAATGCAAACTCCTGCCTTGCGGATCGCTGTCGCCCTCTCCCCTACCATGACCATGATGAAGGTACCGGGGGTAGTCGTCAGACCGAAGGACAAGGCTCAAAACTGGGAATGGCCCCATGGTACCGCGAAGTGAAGAAACTGCTGAAGTTCTGCCCAGAGGGGAATGTGCAGATACGCCTCCAAGAGGTTGAATGAAGTCAAGAACTCCCCGGTCCTTACAGCCACTATCCCTGAACTTGACATTTCCACGTGAAAGTGCGGCATGCAGAGACATCGGTTCACACCTTGAGATAGAGGCTTGGTCAAAAAGTACTCTCCTTTTTGGGTACCATGAAGTAAATGGAGTCTCAGTTATACTAATCCCGGGGAACTGGCTGCACGGCTCTGAGCTGCAGGAGACGAAACAAGGTCTCCACTGCAGCTGTCTTGACCTTGTAAGGCGACCAAATGAAACATTGGTTCACTGGATGGGCCCACTCGAGAGCATAGCCCTCCCTGATGACCTCCGGGACCTATCAGATGGAAGTGAATTGGACCCTGGTCAAGTAAATTTCCGTAGCCGACCACCCACGGGCTGCACCTCTGCCTGGGCCCTCCTCGCTTCACTGGGCTTTCTTGGGCCCCAAGGAGGAGGATGCTCTGAATCCCCTGCCTGCTCCTCGAAACCCACAGAACCCCTGTCCCTTCATGTGAAATCTCCTCTGGAAGGGGTTCAAACATGGGTATGAAAACGCCTGGAGTCCCGCGGCTGACCCTGAGCCGCTGTAGGGTTGTGACTCTGCATCAAGTTATCCCCTGGCAAACGTCCCCCTTTAGGCTCCCCGAAATTCTTCACCAACCCGTCTAGGTCTTCCCCAAACATAAGCTTTAATTTACAGGGGAGTATGCTGAGGCGCAACTCTGAGGAAATGTCCGCAGCCCCATTCCTGAGCCAACAAAAGTGCCGAGCCACCACCAAGGAGGCCATGCTCTTGACAGTATCCACCAGGTAAGAAGCCCCCAGTTCCAATTTGGCCATCTCCACTGCCGAACCCAGAGCCAGCTCACCCAGCTGTTGCACCTGCTGCGACCAGTACCTCTTGATCCCTCCAAATCCCCTTCAGAAAGTGCGGAAACAGGGACATTGATAACTTGAGTCTCCCTGAAGCAATGGAGGGGCAAGCAAATTGCCCAAGACCCCAAAAAAGAGTGCTAGAGGGACTTGAACCTTGGTCTCTTGGTTCCCCAGTCAGTGCCCTAACCTGCCCTAGTAAGGATAGAGTGACCACCGCCCGTGTTTCCCTTCTTGGGACGCCCTCTAGGACATCTCATTCTGCTTATAGCCACTGGTTAATAACCCTATGCCGGGGAAAACCAACTGTATATGCAGACGGCTTGAAACCGCCAGCTCTCCAAAAGGATCTGCATTCTGGAGTACTACTGCTAGCCTACTGAGTGCCTGCAAGATGAAGGGATGAGAGCATGTAGTTCCTCCCTACAGAAGATGTGCCCAATATGCGATTCTTCCCGTGGAACTTCTCCTTTTCCAGTTCTCTGGCTTGGCACCCTGGATTTGTCTCATCCCCAAGGCCCATCACTCTACTGAGCGGAGGATCCCCATCTCCATCCAGAGGTCCTCCAGCCACAGTTTACTACTGCCGGCTCCACTCACTTCTGGCTATCCTCGCGTTGCTCCCTTTCTTCGTGTCTTTTTTTTTTTAAATTCTCCTGAGTGCTCTACTCTCTGCTGCCTCATGCAGACAACTCGATGCATGAGCCTTTTCCCCAACTTTGTGGAAAAGGCAACATGCTGGCGCCCAACCTCAAGGCACTGCTAGGGATGTAGAAGGCTGAGGAGACCCCTACTGCCTGCCACTCGCTCGAGCAGGGACAGGGCCCCCCCCATCTGGCTCATCCACCAACGCCTGAACCTCGGTGCTGCAGTTGCCATTCCGCAGCTACTAGAGACCTGTGAGACCTCCTCATGTCCTTCCAAGACTCCTAGCTGCTCTGTTTTAAACTGGAAGCCCACTTCCACGGAGTGTGGCACCGCCCAACCTCTGCAGCAAAACCCTGCAGACGGACCAAGGCCCTAGTGCCGCAGGCCAAAAACCTATGGCTTTGGCCGGCAGCGTGCAAGATAGCGGCAGGGGGAGCTTCACCTCTTATTTTATTTTATTTTTAAGTTGTCTTGAAAAATCCTTTTCTAGACCTGAGACCCAGGAAGCGAAGAAAACAACAAAATGCAATGGAAAAGGGGCTTCCCTGCGTCCGAAGCCTGCATACCCTCTCTTAGAACTTTACATTGTTCCCTTTCCTGTGCTGACAAAATGGCCACCTCAGCTGTTGAACCGCCTTCCATGAGGCTGCACGTTCTCTAGAGGCCTTCAGCAGAGACAGAGCACCCAGATTGAGCTTCAACAGTCCCCGAAAATGAAAGCTTACCTTTCACTGGGCTAAAGCCACTCTCTTGTGCCTGCGCTGGGAAAAAGAGCAAAAGCAGTTATGTCTACTACTCACCAGCGTCCACCTGAGCAGGAGCTAAGGCCTGTCTTGATCAGCAACCATACTGCTTTCCTCCTGGTGGCTCCTCACCCCAAAGTGGGTTCGGGAGCCATCTGGTTGCTGGTGCCCAAAAAAACGCTCCTTCCCCTGCACTCCAGGAACAGACGGCTGAGCAATCCCAGCTCTGTGTTCATTTCCTTGTTATTGCTTCTCCTTATTTTATTTAATTTTTTTTAAACACAGCCTTTATCAATCCCACCCGACAGACAATACCAAGCTCTTTCCCAATGGAAAAAGATTACCTTTCTCCACCAACAATCTCTCAAAACAAAAAATGCTACTAAATTGTCCCTTCAGTGATCCCAGACCCTGGGATCAGCTCTCTCCAGCTGCTTGGAGACTGAGTTATTGAGGCCTCTGGGCGGTGCCAGCTGTATAAGTACCATGGTGTCATGAGAAAGATGACATGCTCAGTCTCCAAACTGCTGGAGGAGGTGCACAACCCAGAGGTGTGGGACAGGACTGGAGGGACGATAACAGCATCTTTCAGGAAATGGAAAAAGAAGCCAAATGACGAAAACTGGAAACAATATAAGCACTGGCAAGTTAGATGCAAGGCATTGAAAAGGCAGGCAAAGAGAGAATTTCAGAAGAAACTTGCTGTGGAAACAAAAACACATAATAAAGACTTTTTCAAGAACATTCATAGCAGAAAACCTGTGAGAGAGTCAGTTGGACCATTAGATGATAGAGGGGTAAAAGGGGCACTAAGAGGGGACAAGGCCATAGCAGAGAGACTGAATGAAGTCTTTGTTTTGGTCTTTACTAAAGAAGATGTAGGGATTTTACCCATGACTGAAATGGTATTTAAAGGTGATGCAGCAGAAGAATTGAAAGAAATATCGATACACCGGGAAGATGTATTACAACTATTTGATAAACTGAACAGTAGCAAATCTCCTGGACCAGATGGTATACATTCAAGGGTGTTGAAAGAACTGAAATATGAGATTGCAGACCTACTATTAGTAATCTGTGAACTTTCATTAAAAAAACCATCTGTAATACCTAAAGATTGGTGGATGGCCAATGTGACGCCAATTTTCAAAAAGGGTTCCAGGGGTGATCTGGGAAACTACAGACTGGTGAGCCTGACATCAGTATCGGGAAAAATGGTAGAAACCATTATAAAGAACAAAATTACTGAACATGTAGATAGTCATGGCTTAATGGGAGACAGCCAACATGGCTTTAGCCAAAGAAGATCTTGTCTTACTAATCTGTTATGTTTTTTTGAAGGTGTGAATAAACAGGTAGACAAAGGTGAGTCAGTTGACATAGGGGCTTGTTTACAAAGCTGCAGTAGCGGTTTCCGATCGTTATCGGAGCTGCGGCCCCATTGATTTCAATGGGGCCGCGGCTCCAATAACGATCAGAAACCGCGGCTTTATAAACAAGCCATAGTGTATCTGGACTTTCAGAAAGCTTTTGACAAGGTCCCTCATGAGAGACTTTTGGCGAAATTAAAAAGTAAAGGGAGGCGTGGTCTAGTGGTTAGGACAAGGTACTTCAGGCCGGAGGGTCGGGGGTTCAAGTCCCACCTGGGGACAGCAATCTCAGGCTGGAGGGATTGGGATTTCTAGTCCTATAGGCACTCCTTGTGATCTTGGGCAAGCCACTTAACCCTCCAATGCCCATGTTCCCTGTATGTATTAGTGTGTGTGTCTCATATCCCCTCGTGTTAAATGTATCCCCCAATTGACCGCTTTGACCCGGTGAAAAGCGGGATATAAATACAGCTAAATAAATAAAATAAATAAATAGGAGGCAGTGTACTATTGTGGATCAGGAATTAGTTAAAAGACAGAAAAAGCAGAGGGTAGGGCTAAATGGCCAATTTTCCCAGTGGAGAAAGGTGAATAGTGTAGTACCCCAGGGATCTGTGGTAGGTCCACTGCTTTTAACATATTCATAAATGACCTGGAAATGGGAATAACCAGTGAGGTAATCAACCCAAACTATGGTTACACGATGCAAGATTCCACATTAGGAACCACCACCCAGGAAAAAGATTTAGGCGTCATTGTGGATAACATGTTGAAACCCTCCGCCCAGTGTGCAGTGGCAGCCAAGAGAGCAAATAGAATGCTATGTATCATAAGAAAAGGAATGGAGAATAAAAGAAATTATATTATAATGCCTCTGTATCGTTCCATGGTGCGACCACAACTTGAATATTGTGTGCAATTCTGGTCGCCTTATCTTAAAATGGATATAGCGTTATTAGAAAAGGTACAGCTACCAAATGGTAAAGGGGATGGAAGGATGCCCCTATGAAGAGAGGCTAAAAAGGTTAGGGCTCTTCAACCTGGAAAAAAATGGTTGAGGGGAGATATGATAGAAGTCTATAAATTGATGAATGGAGTGGAACAGGTAAAACGTACATCGATTGTTTACGCCATCAAAATATAGAAAGACTAGATGACATGCAATGAAGCTACAGGGTAACCTATTTAAGACTAATAAGAGAAAATATTTTTTCACTCAACATGTAATCAAACTCTGGAATTCTTTACCGGAGGATGTAGTAAAAGCTGTTAGTGTAGCCAGGTTTATTTATTTATTTATTTAACATTTCTTTTATACCGCGCTATTTTCCATCAGTGCGTTTTACAGAGAACAAAGTGACTCAATGACAGCGAAGGCAATCAGAGTTTACATAAAACAGGGGAAAACAACTTGGAGTGGATAGTTCTCCCTTGTTTTCCAAGTTGATAATCCTGTTATATGTAACTCCGAACAGCCTGTTGTTCTGGTTTTGTTGTGTTCTCTGTAAACCGCGCTGATGTCAAAGAGTGCGGTATAAAAGAAATTAAAATAAATAAATAAATAAATAAACTGTGGGAAACTATGTACAATTTACATATGAACAATTTACATATGAAACTATGTACAATTTACAAGTTACCACGTTAATCTTTACATTGTTCCTAGGGTTATTCAATTACTCAGAGCAAGTGTGGGACAGCAGGGTGTAATCTAGCTAAGGCTGTTTTACATAACCTGTCAGTTGCCCCTTGTGCATTATATAGTTCAAGTTAAGATGTTGGGTGGAGGGGAGGGAGGTGTGGTGGGATAGTTGTGTTGTGAATAGTGCATGAGGAACAGGTGGTGTTTGATGGCTTTTCTAAACTGCATGAGGTCTCTGATTGCTCTGATATGGGGTGGAAGTTTGTTCCAGGCCCTTGGGGCATAGGACACAAATGCATGTTTGTTTGTTGATTGTGCCCATTTTGTGGTTATTTTTGGGATGATTAGCGTATTGGCAGCAAGTGCTCGCTTAGGTCTGTTGCTGGGAATGTGGGGTAAGAAGCGCTGAGATTGATGAGGGTGATATGTTATTTAAGGCTTTACATGTTATTAGGAGGGCTTTGTAAGTTATCCTACTGCTTACTGGGAGCCAGTGTAGCTCTCTTAGTATGGGGGATATGTGATCGCTCGTAGGTATCCCACACAGGATACGGGCAGCAGCGTTCATCGCTAATTGGAGCGGGTTCAATGAGTTCTTGGGGAGGCCGTGTAGTATAATGTTTGCATAGTCAAAGTGGGGTGTGACTATTGCTTGGAATATTGTTCGGAAGTTGTCAGGGTCCAGCATGGGTCTAAGGTGTCGAAGAGTCTTGATCTTATAATAGATGGACTTTACTGTGCAGCTTATATGGTCTTTGAATGTTAATCGTTGATCTAGTGTCACGCCAAGGTAGCGTATGGTGGGCTTTATTGGTAGTTCGGAGTCTCTGACCTTCAGGGTTGGAGGGGGGTGTGAAGCTTTTGTTTCTCGTGATGGTTAGAACCTCTGTTTTCTTAAAGTTTATTCTCAGGTTATTGTTTAAGAGCCAGTCTGTTATCGCATTGAAGCAGTCAATGATGGTCGTGTAGTCTGGAAGCGTGACATTGATAGGTGTGTATAACAGCACATCGTCGGCATAGCTGAGGCACGATATGCCGAAGGCACGGGTAATTTCACAGATTGGTTGCATGTATATGTTGAAGAGTAAAGCCTAGAGGGAGGAGCCTTGGGGTACTCCCTGTTTTTGTCGGAAAGGTTCAGACGTGCTAGAGCCAATTCTAACTTGCTGCCATCGTTCTTCAAGGTATGATTTGCACCATTCCCAAGCTAGACCCTGGATCCCCTTCTCGTGGAGACGAGCGAGGAGTTGGTCATGATTAACGGAATCAAACGCTGCGGAAATATCCAGGAAGATCAGCACAAAGCCCTCTTTGATGTTGTCTACCCCACAGATTAATGTGTTGCATAGGGAGGTCAGGAGAGTTTCAACTCCGTGGGCTTCTCTAAACCCGTGTTGGCAGGGGTCTAGGGGGGCCGAGGCGTCTATGTGTTGTTGAATTTGTCTCAGGGACACTGTCTCAAGTATTTTAGCTAGTAGTGGGATACTTGAGATTGGCCGGTAAGACTCTTCCTTCTTCGGGTCTAGTTGGGAGTTTTTTAGTAGAGGCCGGATTGATGTCTGTTTAAGTGCTGCTGGGAAACTTCCTGTTGAGAATGACAGCTTTGTTATTTCTGCTATGATTGGGCTGAGCTCAGATCGCTCAGATCGCATTGCTCTGACCCAGTGAGCTGGGCACGGGTCGTTAGGCGCAGTGGTAGTGTTGATGGCAGCGATAATGTCTTCAATGTTCTTCGCTGTTGGGGGTGAGAGCTTCATGAGAGGCTCCACGTGGGGTGGAGCTTGTGGTTTTCCTGGACTGGTGCCGGAATTGGTTGGAGGGCTTTGGATTGTATGTAGTTGGCATATGTTTGGGGTTGAATTTGCTCATTTTGTGGCGGTGAGGATTCTTGAGTTATAGATTTTACTAGATTGAAGAGTTCACGTGGTTTGTTTAGTGAACGGTTGAGGAGCTAGGTGTGATATTCCTTCATTTTGGCCCAAATTGCTTCTCGGTGAGTTTTCAGGTGGGCTAGGTAATTAGCCTGGTCATCTGTGTTGTAGGTGCGCCTCCATTTTCTTTCGAATTTTCTCAATAGAAGTAGGGATGTCTTTAACTCTAGTGAGAACCATGGGGCTGTCGGCCTTCTAGTTGTATTATTCTTGTGCGTTGCCTGATTGTTAGGCGGGGGCTGGCGTGCGTACAGCTGTAGAGTGTCATTCCATTTAGCGACCATGTCATTGAGGTTGACTGAAGGCTGAGAGAGCTTTGGGATTGCATGTTTGGACAACAATTCCTTATCAAGTGGTTTGAAGCGACCTGTGTTTGCTGTTGTCTTTGGTTTATGTTGGTTATACAGGTCCTGATGTGATGGAACCAGGAATGTTATTAGATAATGGTCAGACCAGGGGACAAGGGTGGTGGAGAGGTTAAAGTGGTCCTTACTGCCTGTGGCAATAGGTGGAGCGAAGACTAGGTCGAGAGTGTTCCCATGTTTGTGTGTGGGGTCTGTTACGATCTGTGTATAGTTCAAATTGGCCATTGCGTCGAGGAATGTGTTGGCAAGAGTGGGTTGTGCAGAGGATAGATTAAAATCTCCCAAAATCCAGTTTGGTTGGTTGGGTTTTCTGGGTTATAAGCTAGGTCGATTATATTTGATAGCTCGTCAGATGTGGCATTTGGAGCCCTATAAATAAGGTTGAGGGTGTTGTGTTTGTTTGCAATGGTGAGTGTGTCTAATGTTGTATGCTGCTGGCTTGGATTGTCCGGTAATTGAGCTCATTTTTTGCTAATATGAGGACCCCTCCACCTCTCTTGTTAGCTCTGTTGCACGTGTAAACTGAGAAGTTAGGGGGTGTGAGTTGGTTTAAGATGACAGTGTCTGTGTCTGTTAACCAAGTTTCAGTGATCAACAGGATGTCTAGGTTAAGTGTGTTTACTAGATCTGTTATGACTGGCCATTTGTTGCGTGCGGAGCGTGCGTTAATGAGTGCGCATTTACAGCCTTGACATACATTCATTGTGTAGACTTTTTTGTTAGGAGTATGTTCTAGGGATACATAAAGCAAGTGTGACTGTCTTTTGTGGTGTGAGTATCCTGGATCTTGGTATGACTTCTGGTAGTATTTTTTGTTTAAAAAAGGTTTGGACAAATTCCTGGAGGAAAGGTCCATAAACCATCATTAAAGGGACCCGGAATATCCACTGCTTGCCCCAACACAAGCATTGTGGAACCTGTGTCTTTTAGGGAAACTGCTAGGCACTTGTGACTTAGACTGGCCACTGTTGGAAACAGGATACTAGACTTGATGGACCTTGGTCTGACCCTGTATGGCATATCTTATGTTCTTATGTTATGGTCTTATGTTTGCTTCCCAACACAGAAAGTACAAGCCCGTTTCTCCCTGCTTGGTAATTTAAAACACTGTCACATGATTGTCAGTCTGAATGAAAATAATTTGATTGGCCAGTCAATCTCTGAAAGTCTTTGGAGTGTTTGCTGCGGCCCTTAATTAAAAGAAGTTGATCTGATGGAGACTTTCTTGGAAGGACCAATTGCCCTGAGTGTGAAACCCATCGAGATAAGCTTCTTTAACCAGTTTGGATGCATCTGTCATCAAAACCTTTTGAGGTGGAGCAATCTGGAAAGGAAGACCTTCGAGCAAATTGTGATGGATTGTCCACCATTGCAATAAGTGAATGAGTGTGACTTGCAGATGATTCCTGAATCGCCTGGATCCACTGAGTCCTTACAGTCCACTGAGCCCATCTCGTATTGAAACGTGTCAAGGGTGTTACGTGTACCATAGAGGCCATATGACCTAGTACAGTTAGCATCTTGCGAGCTGTAACCTGCTGACTCAATTGAGTTTCCCGCACTAGCGCTGTTAATTTGTGGAGTCTGTATTATGAGAGGAAGGGTCTCGCCTGAGTTGTGTTGAGCAGGGCTCCAATGAATTCCAATTGTTGGGTAGGTTGTAGATAGGGTTCATTATAAACTACCCAAAATCTCAGTAGTTCCAGCACCTAAATGGTCAACAGTGTTGGTTAGGATGGTCCAAAAAACACCAAACTAACAGATTTCAGTTCTCCACAAGGCTGGTTTTGTTCTTTATCATATTTATAACAAATACACAAAATTTTAATTAAAATAAACAACATTTAGAGCTCACCCCATTTGGCAGTTTTTATGTCATCTGAACTAAGAGCAGACAACTGGAATGTCTGGTAATGGTGGCCGCTGAAGGTTCTGCACCATCTTTTTCTTTGTTTCTGCTGAAACTGTCATCAAAAAGGGCTAAGCCTGCCAAATGTTCAGACAAAAAACAGAGGTGCATTGAAAATGCAGCAGCCTGGTTTGGCGATGTCTTAAGAACTAATAAAAATTTGATGTCATTGAGAGGAGCTCAAATTGCAAATGGTGCTTCATTCCACTGTCTGACGTAAACAAGACTAAACAGAGCCAAATCTGTGATATTCTTGGTCTCACGTGCAGTGATCCTGACCTGAGCCTTAAAAATGAATATTTTCAATACATAAATGCCCTTTCCCATCCATAAAATGCTCAGAATGGGGAGACCTCTAAATGTTTTGCAATCAGGGTGACATTTCCCAGGTAAGCAAGCTATTTCTAAAGGACAAAAATAAGCCTGTGGAGAAATGATTCTACAAATATTAACTTTTTCTATTAGTTTGTGGACCACCCTAGTGTTGATTCTCAAATTCCTTCTGGAGTGGTACTCTTAATCAACCAATTGTGCAAATAGGGGAAGACAAACACTCCCAGTGTCCAGACGTAAGCTACTACTACTGATATTCTGGGCAAGATATACGCCGCGTTGGTGCATAGCCCTGCCCGCCGACCTTTAAACATGGATATTCAATACTGGGGTCATATGCAGCCCCGGCATTACTCACCTGTAACAGGTGTTCTCCAGGAGCAGCAGGAATCAGTCCTCACATATGGGTGACATCGACGTCGATGGAGCCCCCGTGCAGAGCATTTCCCCAGCTTTCTAAGAAAGTCTTTGGGAATACTGCACGCATGCGCAGTCCCCTTCCCGCCTAAAAGTGCCATCTTGTTCAGTCAGATGACATAGCTAAAAGACAACACAAAAAGTGTAAAAATGAACTATGTACAACTGCAACTCCCAGGGGAGGAGGGAGGGTTGTGAGGACTGATTCCTGCTGCTCCTGGAGAACACCTGTTACAGGTGAGTAACTACTCTTTCTCCAGGACCAAGCAGGAAGTCAGTCCTCACATATGGGACTCCCCAGCTTCAGGCTACTGGGGACCCAGAGCTGAAAAATGAGCTCCCTCTAGCCGCAGCATCAGAGAAAGGATTTCACTGAAACATACCCCCACCGGTAGCCCAACCATAGGGCTGGAAGGTAGGAGTTGCCTAAACCTCGAAGAGATCCCAGAGCACTGCCTGACCGAAAGCACTGTCCCTACGGGACTCCCTCTCCAGGCAGTAATGGGCCGCAAAGGTCTGGCTTGAGGACCAAGTTGCAGCCCTACAGATGTCTGCCAACGGTACAGAGCGGAGATGAGCTACTGAGGCAGCCATTGCCCTGACACGGTGGGCTGTGACCCGACCCTGCAAGGGAAGGTCAGCTGCCTTGTAAGCCCAGGTGATACAGTCAGCCACCCAGATGGACACGGTACGCTTGGAGACAGGTAACCCCAAGTTATTAGGGTCAAAAGATACGAAGAGCTGAGTAGCCCTCCTATGCCCCTGTGTACGTTCAAGGTAGAAGGATAAGGCCCTTCTACAGTCCAGGGTATGCAGGACTGTCTCAGCCCGGCTGGCATGGGGCCTAGGGAAGAACGTTGGAAGAACCACCTCCTGGTTGAGATGGAAAGAGGAGACAACCTTTGGGAGGAACTTAGGATGAGTCCTAAGGACTACCCTGTTCCTATAGAAGCGAGTGTATGGCCTGTCACAGACCAGGGCTTGAAGCTCACTCACTCGCCTGGCCGAGGTCAGGGCCACTAGGAATAGAGTCTTCTAAGAAGGGAAGCGGAGAGGACATGTAGCCATCGGCTCAAAAGGTGGGCGAATCAGTTGCTGCAAGACCACATTCAACACCCACTCAGGGGCCGGTGGATGGAGAGGAGGCTTGAGCAAGAGCAAGCCTCTCAGAAACCTGGACACCAAGGGGTGAACCGACAAAGAGTATCCCTCCACCAGTGAGTGGTGAGCTGCCAGAGCAGAGAGGTGGACCCGAACAGAATTGGACTTAAGGCCCTGATTGGACAAGTGCAGCAGGTACTGAAGCACTACTGGCACAGTGCAGGAGAAAGGGTCTTCCTTGCGTTGCTGACATCACAAGGAGAACCCCTCTCCACTTTAGGGCATAGGTTTTCCTGGTGGATTGCTTTCTAGAGGCCAAGACCACCTCTTCCACTTCCTGAGGCAGGGCCCAGGGAGCCAACACTACCCTTGCAGCCTCCAGGTCATCAAATTGAGAGATTTGAGATTGGGGTGCAGAAGGGAACCCTGATCCTGAGAGAGAAGATCGGGTTGCAACCCCAAAGGTAGTGGTGTTTCCACTGCTAGTTGAAGCAGAAGTGGGAACCAGGGTTGCCTCGGCCACCTGGGGGCTACCAGAAGTACTGAGGCCTTGTCCCTTAGAATCTTGAACAAGGTTCGGGCCACCAGAGGCGTGGGAGGAAATGCATACAGGAGGCCCTGGGACCAAGAAATCAGGAAGGCATCCGCTGCTAACCTCAGGGGATGCGGTTGCCTGGAACAGAACCTGGGTAGCTGCCGGTTCAGGGGACTGGCAAAGAGATCTATGGATGGAAGTCCCCATTTCAGGAAAAATTTTTGAGTCACTAAGAACATAAGAACATAAGATATGCCATACGGTCAGACCAAGGTCCATCAAGCCCAGTATTCTGTTTCCAACAGTGGCCAATCTAGGTCATACGTACCTAGCAGTTTCCCCAAGGGACACAGGTGGGGCTGCAGAACCCTGCTCAACCTGTCTGCCAGGAAGTTCTCCTGGCCAGGGAGATAAACAGTCTTGAGAAACATGTTGTGCCTGAGCGCAAAAGAGCAAAGGGCCTGTGTCTCCTTACACAGGAGCCTGGACCCAGTGCCTCCCTGTTTGTCCATCTGTACCAGAACAGACTGGTGAGCCAAGGTGTGAGAGAAGGTTTTGAGGGCTAAGCGAATAGCCCGGAGTTCCAGTAGGTTGATCTGTTGTGTGGCCTCCCATGGAGACCACAGGCCCTGGGTGTACTTGCCCAAACAATGTGCACCCCAGCCCTGCAAGGAGGCATCGGTCGTCAACACCACTGTGGAGACAGGCACCTGAAAAGGCACCCCCACCACTGTAGGGAGTTCAGGAATGGTTTGGACACCCGTACTTTGTCTGTGAGGCTTCCTGTGGCTTGCTTCCACTGAGTCCTGAGGCACCACTGTGCAGGTCGCATGTGGAGGCGGGCGTTTGGGGTCACACACACTGTCGATGCCATGTGGCCTAGGAGCCTCAGACAGAGTCTGGCGGAAACCCTTGGCAGGCTTAGAAACTGGTTTGCCAAGTCTATGAGCCTTTGTGCCCTGACTTCTGGCAAGTAAGCCTTTGCTTGCAGGGAGTCCAGCTGCGCCCCTATGAACTCCAGGTTCTGGGAGGGGAGCAAAGTGGACTTTGCGAAGTTTATGACAAAGCCCAGGTGCTGAAGGAGGGAAACAGTTCGGAGGGTGGATTGCCTGGCCTCCTGGTAAGACTGACCCCTGATGAGCCAGTCGTCCAGGTAGGGGAAGACAAAAACACCTGGATTCCTCAAGTAGGCCGCCACCACTGCCAGGCACTTTGTAAAGACCCTTGGGGCGGAGGTTAGGCCAAAGGGCTGTACTGGTAATGGTTTCCTCCCACAATGAACCTGAGGTACTTTCTGTGGTCTGGATGAATGAGGATGTGAGTGTACGCATCCTTTAGATCTAAGGAGTATAGCCAATCTCCCCGCTGGAAGTAGGGCAGAAGTGTTCCAAGAGTAAGCATCTTGAACTTTTCTTTTCTCCAAGAACTTGTTTAGAATCCTGAGGTTGAGAATAGGCCTGAGGCCACCGGTTCTCTTTGGTACGAGGAAGTACCTGGAGTAGAAACCGTGACCCTGCAGGCGTGGAGGTACAGGCTCCACCGCCTTGTCCAGAAGCAGACCTTGAAGTTCTTGAAAGAGGAGGTCTGTGTGCAGAGGAGGTCGTGGAGGCTCCCCTGGGAAGTAGGGAGGAGGCAACTGCTGGAAATGGAGCATATAGCCCTTGTGGACTATGCTCAATACCCAAGCATCTCCTGTAATGGGTGGCCACCTGTGGGCAAATAGGGCTAGACGACCTCCTGTGCAGGGATGGGGCAGCAGAGGTGGAAAGGCTATGCTGTGGGAGTCAAAAACCCCCTCCCTGCTGAGTGGGAGCAGGAGCCGGAGGCTTGGGGGTCTTCTGCCTACGGGGCCCATGTCCCTGCCCCTTGGCCTGCTGACCCTGCTTGGGAGCTGGGGAGGCCTGGTACTGGGGGAAAGGTTTGTAGGCAGCTGCCTTCCTTGGGTAAAAGGACTTCTTACCCGAGCCCTTCTTTTTATGAGAAGAGGCAGACATTTTTCTGGACAGCCTCGTCCTAGTCAGGTGCTCGGTTTCGAGCTCAGCAGCCTTCTCGGCCATGGGCTTGCCAAAAAGGTTTTCACCTAGGTACCAGGGTTTCTGTGTTTGATTATTTTAACCTGGTTGTGGGTATTTAACTTGTTTATCTGAAAAAGGTTTTCACCTCGGCAAGGGACATCGACCAACTTGTCCTGCACCCAGGGCTCGAGGTCCGATGACTGCAGCCATGCCTGGCGTTGGGCCCCGATGCCGGCTGCCGCTACACGGGCCGAAGCCTCGAAGCCATCGTAGGCTGTTCGGGACATGAACTTTGAGCATTCCCGGATTCCCGAGGACAAAGTCTTGAACCTCTGCAAAGGTTCCCCGGAGAGGCCAGCAGAGAACCTGGCAATTTCCTTCGCCAGGTCTCGTAAGTACATGCCCATATACAGCTGGTAGGACTGGACACGGCAAGCAAGCATCGAGCCCTGGAAGCACTTTCTGCTGAGCGCATCCAGGTTCCGGGCTTCCCTGCCGGGAGGCACCGCAGAGTACATCTTCTGGCTCTTCAGACGATGCATGGCCGATTCCACCACCATAGAATGGTGCGGCAGCTGCGCCTTCTGGAAGCCAGGGCTCTTACGGAGTTGATAGATGGAATCGACCCCGCTTGCTCAAAACCGGCGCCGAGGCCGGTGCCTCCCACATCCGGAAGAGGAGCCGTTCCAGCATAGGAAGAACCGGCACAGTAGAGGCCTCCTTCGGAGGAGAGTCATACTGGAGGGCCTCGAGCTCTTCGGCTCGAGGCTCCTCCTCGGGGTCCACGCAATGTTCCCTCTAATTTTCTGTAGGCTGTGTGCGCATAAAATATCAGCTGTGTGCAGCTTTTGAAGGAAGGTTAAATTTTTGTGCGCCACATAACGACACTCGGAGTTATATACTTTAAAATTTGACTACACGTCAGAATACAGTATGTACACCACATTGATTTTAATCAAATTAAATGAAAATAGATGATTACTAAATGAAGCAGGAAATTTCTAGTAATTACAATCATAACTTTTAAATTTTAAGACGTCTCTGTTGTTTTCTATCAGAATCAGAGCCGTAATTTTTGTGCGCTCTGTTGTAAAGTATGTGCGCTCACTCGGCGAGGTGTGTGCGTGCGCACACGCGCACAGCTTAGAGGGAACAGTGGGTCCGCGGGAATCGCCAAAGCCTTGGCCATATCCCTGACGAACTCCGAGAACCAGGTGTCCTCTGGGGGGGGGGACCTACTCCGGGGCTCAGACTGCGGTGAGTCTGAAGGGACGCACCAAGTCCAAAAGGTGTCAGGGGACTCCTCGTCCTCCGTCTCCCACGCGGACTCATCCGAAGAGGAGTCGGGGGGCTCCGACCGCGCGGGCCTCGGTGGCACCCTCCCCGATGCCGAAGGCACCGGCATCGACGCCCTCGGTCCCGAGCGGGAGGTCGAGGGTGACCGTGACCGAGGACGACTTCGAGCCTTCATGGTCTTGAGTATCGGCTCGGTCTCCGGGGTCGACTTAGACGTCGATGTCCCAGTGGTCGGGGCAGATGCACCAGCGAGGCTGGCCATCAGTACCCGCTGCTGATCCATGAAGGCAGACAATCTGCACTCCAAGGCTGTCAGCCTGAGTCCAAGCTCAGGAGACTCAGCAGCTACCGACTCGGGCCCCGGCGGCGCCGGGCCTGATGTCGGCTCCCTAGGAGAAGAGTCCTCGAGGACAACAGGACTTACGTGCCCGGTGGACTCTGGCTCTATGTGAGGCATCTTGGACGGCTTCTCCTGCTCCAAGGGCCTGAGGCGGCAGTCGGGGGTCCGAGACCTGGCCCCCGAGGAACCAGGGACCTCCTCTGACGCCGCCCTCATAAGCCTTTTCTTCCTCTTACGCTCCCGATCGGGGGACCCCCTGTCTGAGGAACCCCGGCAGTGCTCGGGGTCAGACTCCCGAGATGTCGAGACCTCAGACGAGGTCCGGGCCCAGCCGGAGGCAGAGTCAGACAAAATCCATTCTTTCTAATGCTGGCGGCTTCGAAGTGCCTTGGTGGACATTTTGCCACATGGGACACAGACCTTAGGATCATGATCCGGTCCCAGGCATCGAAGGCAGCAGTCGTGTGTGTCGGTGAGAGACATCAATTTCTTACACCGATCACACTTTTTGAAACCACTGGAAGCCATCGGGGAAAAAAGAACCCCCGCGAGGTCAAAGGACCGGCCTTCCAGGGAAAAGAAAAAAAGGGTGCGAACGCCAGCCACGAATGGCAAAAACCGAAAAATAGAAGAAGGGCTCGATACCGGTGTACCGAACCCGGTGGGAAGGGGAACTGGCTTCGAACCGGAGAAGAAGGACGAAGAAATCGCAACTTTTCCGGGTGACACGGACAGATGTCCGTTGGGCTCCACGGAAAAAGAAAGACTGAACAAGATGGCACCTTTAGGCGGGAAAGGGACCGCGCATGCGTGCAGTATTCCCAAAGGCTTTCTTAGAAAGCTTGGGAAATGCTCCACACGGGGGCTCCATCGATGTCGATGTCACCCATATGTGAGGACTGACTTCCTGCTTGGTCCTGGAGAATATCCAGGTATCACGGTGCAACCCGGAAGCCACTGAAGCTAACCCAGCAGTCGCGATATTGCATCCTGCCCAGTTATCGCCTTGAAAGTAAAGTTAGGCGAGGGCTTTCCATGCCTATCTTTTCAGTGCAGAGCAGTAACCATGCAGCATGCAATATCGCTGCTGACTGGTTATCTCACGCCCCCATGTCTGCTCCAACCCGGAACGCCTCTGACATGCCCCAATGCAAGCCGGATAGCATCGGGGCGCATAGAGGACATAGATGGGGATATTCAACGGCACTACCCATGTATGTGCCGTGGAATATTCCCATCTAAGGCATTTACTTGGTTTACTAGGCTGTAAACCGTGTAAATGACCTTTGAATATTGGGCCCATGATGCTGAGGCTAGGCCAGTACTGGAAGTGTTGTCCCCGCAGGACGAATCTGAGATACTTTCTGTGAGTGGGATGTAATTGTATGTGGGTGTATCCTTCAGATCCAGTGAGCATAGCCAATCTCCTTTGTGAATATAATGAAGCAGAATGCCCACTTTCCTTGATGAAATATCTGTTCAAATCTCTGAGGTCTAGGATGGAACACTATCTCCGTTTTATTGGGGATCAGGAAAGCGTACTTACTCACTTGTAAAAGTGTTCTCCGGGGATAGCAGAAATCTGCCCTCACTTATGGGTGACGTTGGCGCCGAACGAGCCTGCGTGGTAATTCCTCCCCAGCTTTCAAAGAAAGCCTTTGGAAGATACACCATACATGCGTGGTCCCCTTCCGCCTAAGGATGCCATCTTGCCTCAGTATGATATCATAGCATTAAACGGCAAAAAACAGCAAGAAGCAACTTCATGGAGAACAACTGCTACAGATGAGTAACTACCTCCGTGAAAAGCGGTATATAAATACAGCCAAATAAATAAATAAAACTATGCTTTCTCTGAGAACAAGTAGGAAGTCAGTCCTCACATATGGGACTCCCCAGCTACAGGCTACCAAAAAAACCTGTAAAAAGCCCCAGGTGACCAGAAAATGTGAGCCATGAGCAGCAGCAACTGATTGAGAAGACAACAGACCACGAACGACCCAAGTGTCCAGCGAGGAACCAGTTCACCGGTTGCCTGAAGACGGCAAGGGCTGGAGGGCAGGAGTTGCCTACACCTTGAACAAATGAGGGAGTACTGCCTGGCCAAAAGCACTGTCCCAACGGGACTCGCTCTCCAGGCAGTAACGAGCTGCAAAGGTATGGACTAAGGACCAGGTCAAAGCCTGGCAGATTTCAGACAAGAGACCGCTGTTCCCAACCGACTTGGGTCAAAGGAGACAAAAAGCTGAAAAGCTTGATGGTGGCCCTGGGTGCACTGTAGGTAGAAGGAAAGTGCCCGCTTACACTCCAGTGTATGAAGGACGGCCTCTGACCTGCTGACATGGAGCAACGGAAAGAAGGTGGGTAGTACCACAAGCTGGTTAAGATGGAACAGGGATACCACCTTGGGCGGGAATTTGGCGTGCATGCGGAGCACGACCCTTTTATATAGAACCCAGTGTACGATGGGTCTGCCACCAGACATGGTGAGCAGACATGAGTGCCACAAAGAACACCACCTTCCAAGTGAGATACCTAAGGTGGCAGGAGCTGAGAGGCTCAAATGGTGGCGCAGTAAGCTTTGAAAGTACCACATTCACGTCCCACTTCGCCGCCGGGGGATGAATGGGAAGCTTCGAGAGGAGGAGACCTCTCAGGAAGCGAGCCACTAATGGCTGAGTGGAGAGGGATTTGTCCTTGATTAGATGATGGTGCGCCGCCAGCACGCTGAGGTGCACCCTAACAGAGTTAGACTTCAAGTCTCTCTGAGACAGGTGAAGCAGATACTGCAGCACCAGCTGGTCGGAGCAGAAGGGGCTGATCCGCCTCTCTGCACACCAAAAGGAAAACCTCCGCCACTTGAAGGTGTACACCTGGCAGGTGGAGGTCTTATGGGAGGCCAGAAGCACCTCCTCCACCTCTATAGAGAAGCTGAAAGGAGCCAGGGTTACCTGCTCAGCAGTCAGGCCGTGAGCGTCAAGGACCCCAGGTTGGGGTGCAGGAGAGAGCCTTCTTCCTGCGACAATAGGCCTGTGTCACACCACAAGGGATCTGGGGGCATCGTGGACAGGTGGAGAAGCAGGGGAAACCATGGCTGCCTGGCCCACTATGGCGCTATCAGGATCATTGTGGTCCTGTCGCATTGGACCTTGAAGAGGGTCTTGGCAATCAGGAGTATGGGTGGGAAGGCATAAGCAGACCCACCACCCATGAGATCAGGTAGGCATCCGCCGTCACCCTGCAGGATGCTGTTGCCGAGAACAGAAATGGGGCAGCTGGGCATTGGCTGGGCTGGCAAAGAGATCCATTTGTGGGAGCCCCCAGTGCCAGAATAGCCGGTGGGCAACTCTAGGATCCAGTCTCAACTCATGTGGCTGGAGGACCTGGCTGAGCTAGTCTGCCAGGACATTGTCCTGGCCCAGGAGATATACTGCCCGCAGGAGCATCCCATTGTTGTTGGCATAAGTGCAGATGCTCATCCCGTGCCCCCTTCCTTTTTTATGTAGAATATTGCGTCCCGCAGGTGGTGGTGAAAAGCCCAGTGAGCTAAGGCAACAGCCCAGAGCTCCAGGAGGGTGATTTGCTGGAGGCTGTCTGCCAGCAACCACTGCCCTGAGTGAAGAGGTCACCACAGTGGGCTCCCCACACCAATTTTGTGGCATCCGTCATGAGGATCCTCTGCAGTGTTGGGGTATGGAAAGGCATCCCCGTCAGCAGGTGCAGGAGGTATTGCCATTAGCCGCGAGAGTCGGCTAGGGGACTTGTGACAGTCACTCTGTCCCGTAGGTGCCCCGTGGTCTGTGATCACTGAGAGCGCCCACTGGGCCATCTGCATCCACAAGCAGGCGTCTGGGGTGAGGTGCACTGTGGATGCCATGTGTCCCAGTAGGCGGAGCATGTGTTGGGCAGACACCAAGTGGCGGCGATGGGTGCCCTCTGTGAAAAGCCCTGGCCTGGACCATGTCCAGCTGCGCCCCTATGAACTCCAGGTTTTGAGTTGGCTGGAGATGAGAATTTGGGTAGTTGACTATGAACCCCAAGTGCTCTAGGACAGTGATTGTGCGGCTCGTCGCCTGTTGTACTTCGGCAGTTGTGCCGCCCTTTACCAACCAGTCGTTCAGATAGGGGAAGATGAAGACCCCCTGAAGCCTGTGACGACCACCAGTCACTTAGTGAATACACGTGGGGTGACGGCAAGCCTGAAGGAGAGCACTCTATACTGGTAATAATTTCTGCCCACCATGAAGCGAAGGTACTGCTTGTGGAAGGGGTGGATAAGGATGTGCATGTATGCAACATTTAAGTTCAAGGAGCATAGCCAGTCTCCCTGCTGGAGGTATGGCAGCAACATTCTAAGGGACAGCATTTTGAACTTCTCCCTCACCGGGAATCTGTTGAAGTCCCGCAGGTCTAGGATGGGATGAAATCCTCCAATCTTTTGCGAACCAGGAAGTAGCGGGAGTAGAACCTCTTACCCTTGAGATGGATGGGGGGGCGGGTTCCACTGCCTTGCTTGCTAGAAGGCCTGAGAGCTCCTGCTGGAGTAGGACCTGGTAAAGAGGAGTCCTTAGGAGCTCTCCCGGGAAGAATGGTGGGGATGTCTGTGGGAGGTGGAGGAAGTATCCCTCCCTGACTACCTGAACAAAATTGCTGAACATGTAGATAGTCATGGCTTAATGGGAGACAGCCAACATGGCTTTAGACAAGGAAGATCTTGTCTTACTAATCTGTTATGTTTTTTGAAGGTGTGAATAAACAGTTAGACAAGGGTGAGTCGGTTGATATAGTATATGGACTTTCAGAAAGCCTTTGACAAGGTCCCTCATCAGAGACTTTTGGCAAAACTAAAGAGTCATGGGATAGGAGGCAGTGTACTGTTGTGGATCAAGAACTGGTTAAAAGATAGAAAGCAGAGGGTAGGGCTAAATGGCCAATTTTCCCAATGGAGAAAGGTGAATAGTGGTGTACCCCAGGGATCTGTGCTGGGTCCGCTGCTTTTTGACATATTCATAAATGACCTGGAAAAGTGAATAACGAGTGAGGTTATCAAATTTGCAGATGACACAAAACTATTTAAAGTTGGTAAAACCCAAGAGGATTGTGGAAAATTGCAAGAGGATCTTGATAAATTGGAAGAGTGGGCATCAAAATGGCAGATGAAATTTAATGTGGACAAGTGCAGTTATGCACCTAGGGAAGAACAACCCAAACTATGGTTATACGATGCAAGGTTCCACATTAGGAACCACCACCCAGGAAAAAGATTTAGGCGTCATTGTGGATAACATGTTAAAACCCTCGGCCCATTGTGCAGCGGCGGCCAAGAGAGCAAATAGAATGCTAGGTATCATAAGGAAAGGAATGGAAAATAAAACAAAGGATATTATAATGCCTCTATATCGTTCCATGGTGAGACCACACCTTGAATATTGTGTGCAATTCTGGTCGCCGTATCTTAAAACGAATATAGCGTTATTAGAAAAGGTTCAGAGAAGAGCTACCAAATGGCAAAGGGGATGGAAGGATGCCCCTATGAAGAGAGGCAAAAAGGTTAGGGCTCTTTAACCTGGAAAAGAGACGGCTGAAGGGAGATATGATAGAAGTCTATAAATTAATGAATGGAGTGGAACGGGTAAACGTAGATCGATTGTTTATGTTATCAGAATATAGAAAGGCTAGGGGACATGCAATGAAGCTACAGGCTAAACTATTTAAGACTAATAAAAGAAAATATTTTTTCACTCAACGTGTAATCAAACTCTGGAATTTGTTACCGGAGGATGTAGTAAAGGCTGTTAGTGTAGCTGGGTTTAAAAAAGGTTTGGACAAGCTCCTGGAGCAAAGGTCCATAAACCATTATTAAGAAGGGACCCAGGATAGGCAGAAGGCTCCTCCTGTGGAGCCCAAGCCTGCGATTACCTCTGGTCCCATGGATCGTTTTGTTCATCTGTCTGAGCAACAGATTGGGGAGATTCGAGCGGGCGCCGCAGCCCAGGTTGAGGTGAACTCGGAGCTGCTTGCTTTGGAGGTATCTCTCTCCCCTGACGAACGAAGTCCTCCGTCCCGGATTGCTAGCCCAGTGCTTCCTCTCGCGAGAGTGAACATGGCTTCAACTGAGGGTGTGAGAGCGGCGTCTCAGGAGCGGGCCTCGTCCTAGGAGGAAACTGGCGGTCAACTTTTGGAACCCGGGATTGTTCCTGCGGTTGGAGATTCGGCTCAGGAGAGTGTGCAACCTACTCAGCGAGGTGATGTAGCAGCAGTGGGACAGGAACTTTCCTCGGTGTCCTCTGTCTTTAAGGGGTTTGCCTTGAAGCACCCGACGGTTATTTCCCTGGACGTTATTTGGGAAGCCCTAACCAAGTTATCATCTGCTATGACTCAGCAAGTGGAACTGACGATCTCTCGTTTGGATCATTTGGAGACTCTATCCAGTGGATTTCGTAGCGATTTGAATGACATACATGAGAAGTTGGTAATTGGAGAGCGGAAAATTGAGACGGTTTCTGTACTCACTGACTCTATTATGAAGGATAATCTGGCAATGAGGGTGAAATTGGAGAATATTGAAAATGTTGTGAGAGCGTCAAACTTGCGCTTATTGAATTTTCCTGTGGTATCTGGAATCTCCCCTGTCGAATTGTTTAAGAGGTATATGCATGAGACTTTGTTAGTGCCTACTGATTTAACTCCTCCAATTGTAAAAGCATATTTTTTGCCTGTGGGTAAAAAGGTGGATCAGAGAGTAGTGGGTTCTGTGGAAATGGAGGTGCTAGATGTTTCTGCTTTATTGCAATCTCCGAAGGAAGAAAGTTTAAAGCTATCCACTATGTTGGTTTCTTTTGCTATTCCATCAGACAGGGAATGGATTTTGAAATTATATTTTAAGAGGCGTTCTGTTCCATTTATGGGTAAAAAGGTTGTGGTATTTCCAGATGTTTCTAGGGAGACGCAAAAAAGGCGTGAGCCTTTTTGCTCCTTAGACCAGGTGTGATTCATTTGGGTGCTTCCTTTATATTGAGGTTTCCTTGCAAGTGTATTATTTACTTTAGACAGATTAAGTATGTTTTTTTCCCAACCAGAGGATTTATCTTCGTTTATTTCTTCCCATACTATAATATCATCTTCGCCTCTCGAGTAAGCGGTTTGTCTTATAAATTGTTTAATGCTCAGCCTATCGCTGTTGAAAAAGTTCCTATTTTTTTATTCATTGTCCTGGTATGAGGATTTTCACCTACCCTCGTTCCGTTATGTAGTGTTACTCCCTCCCTATATGGTGGGCTAACTATACTCTTGTTGAAGCTTGTATTTAATTTCTTATATAAATATTGTTTTTTCTTTTTTGTAAATATTCCTGTTCTACAAGTAGTAGTTTCCTGTACAAGCATTGCTTGATTGTTATAATAAATAAAAAAAAAAAAGAAGGGACCCAGGATATAGCACAGTTACTTACCTGTAACAGGTGATCTCTGGGAACAGCAGGAATAAGTCTTCACATATGGGTACGTCGGTACCGACGGAGCCTGCGCGGGAACGCTCCCCAGCTTCCCAAAAAGGAAAGCTTTTGGGAGCATCCCACAGCGCCTGCGCGCTGCCTTCCCGCCTTTCCTAACCGCCTCTCCCCAGTTCGAGTTTTAAAGCTGAGACAAAGAGAGAGAGGAAAGGAAAGATAGAAAGAGAGATACAACTCCTAGGGGAGATGGGTGGGTTGTGAAGACTTATTCCTGCTGTTCCCAGAGATCACCTGTTACAGGTAAGTAACTGTGCTATCTCCAGGAACAAGCAGGAATGAGTCTTCACATATGGGGACTCCCTAGCTAGAGATGCCTGGGAGATCCCTAAGGTTGTGAGACCCTGAGAAGGGCTCTACCTCCTCCTATGGATCTCAGGCATCCATCCAGGGAAGGAGGGTAGGAGTGATTAAGCATGGAACAGGTGTTTGAGAACAGCCTGACCAAACAAGGCATCCCGGCGGGAGTCCTTGTCCAAACAGTAATGGGCTGTGAAGGTATGAACCGAGGCCCAGGTGGCCACTCGACAGTTCTGGTCGATGGACACAGAATTTAGATGAGCCATAGAGGTGGCCATGGCCCTCACATTATGAGCTGTAACATGGCCCTCCAGAGAAGACTTTCTATGTTGCTGTGTCCTTTGTAAGTAAAAGGCAAGAGCTCTCTTACAATCCAGGGTATGAAGATTCCTCTCTGCACTTGATGCATGAGGACCTGGAAAAAGACAGGTAAATACACCTCTTGATTAAGATGAAAAGGTGAAACCACTTTAGGCATAAAGTGTGGATTGGTCCTAAGGACTACCTTATCATGATGGAACCTTGTATAAGGTGGATTAGCCACTAAGGCCTGCAGTTCACTGATGCGGCGAGCTGAGGTGACTGCAATGAGGAAGATAACCTTCCAGGAAAGAAATTTCAAGGAGGTGGTGGGCTAAGGGTTCAAAAGGTGGCTTCATAAGCTGACCAAGAACCAGATTTAAGTCCCATGCCACCGGAGGAGGCCTAATGGGAGGTTTAGTTAAAGTTAGGCCTCTCATGAATCTTGCAATAAGAGGATGAGAGGAAATAGGCTGTCCATTGAGAGGCTTAAGGGATGCTGCAATAGCACTCAAATGGACTCTTACTGAATTCGTCTTAAGGCCTGCATTGGAGAGATGCAGGAGATATTCTAATAAAGAATTCAAAGGTAGTGCTAGAGGGTCAAGACCCTTCTCAGTACACCAAATGGAAAACCTTTTCCATTTAAAAGCATAGGAACGTCTAGTAGAAGGCTTTCTGGAAGCATGGGGGATATCCTTCACCTGCTGAGAAAGATTAGAATCTTGAAGGTCTAAGCCTTCAGCAACCAAGCCCTGAGGTGAAGGGACTTGGGGTTTGGGTGCCACAAAGTCCCCTCCTCCTGGGACAGAAGGTCTGGAGCAGCTCCCAAGTCCAGGGAGGGAGCTTGAGAGAGATGCAGAAGTAAAGGGTACCACACTTGGCGTGGCCAGCATGGAGCTATGAGGATAATAGATCCTTGATCCCTCTGGAGCTTGAACAGAGTCTTGGGAATTAAGGGAATGGGTGGAAAGGCATACAGGAAGTCTTGACCCCAGTGAAGGAGGAAGGCATCCTTGGCTTGAACTCCCTGACACGGAATTCTGGAACAGAACCGGGGAAGTTTGGCATTCCACGGACTTGCAAAGAGGTCTATGTCCGGGGTTCCCCACTCTTGAAAGATTCTGAGTACCTGGTCCATGTGCAGGGACCATTCGTGTGGAAGCAGAACTCGACTGAGTCTGTCTGCCCAAGAGTTTTGGATTCCTGGAAGTTATACGGCCAGGAGATGGATTTGATGCTCTCTGGCGAAGGCCCACAATCTTAAAGCTTCGTTGCAAAGCGACAGAGAGCCAGTTCCAACTTGCTTGTTTATGTAAAACATGGCTACCTGATTGTCCGTATGAATGAGGACTGTCTTGTAGCTGAGCAGGGTATGGAAGACCTTGAGAGCTAGAAAAACTGCTCGGAGCTCCAAGTGGTTGATATGTAGAGAGGTCTCCTGTGGAGACCAAGTGCCCTGAGTGGAGAGGTCTTGTAGATGAGCTCCCCAACCTGTTTGGGAGGCATCTGTTGTGAGGGTTGCTTGGGGCAACAACTGTTGGAAGGGGGACCCCAGCAACAGATTTTGGGTGGACTTCCACCACTGGAGAGACCAAAAGAGGCACCTGGAGGTTGCTATTTTGTCTGACAGAGCCCCTGATGCTTGAGTCCACTGGGTGGACAAAGTCCATTGAGCTGCTCTCATGTGAAGGCGAGCATAGGGGACCACATGCACTGTGGATGCCATGTGGCCTAGCAGTTGTAGCATCTCCCAGGCAGTTAAATGGCTCTTTGACTGAATCTGGGAGGCTAACTGCACTAGGCGTAGGCAACGGGCCTGAGGAAGATAGGCCCTTGCAGTGGTAGTATCTAGCCAGGCCCCTATGAACTCTAGGGACTGAGTAGGGGTGAGCTGGGACTTTGGGAGGTTTACCACAAGTCCCAGATACTGCAGAATGCGCCTTGTGCAGTCCAGGGAAGTCTGGGCCTCTGACTGAGATGGAGCTCGGATGAGCCAGTCGTCCAGGTATGGGAATACAAATATTCTCAGAGTGCGTAGAAATGCAGCTACTACTGCCATGCATTTGGTGAACACTCTTGGAGCAGAGGCCAGACCGAAAGGAAGCACCCTGTATAGGTAATGCTTTCCTTGGAAAAGAAAACGGAGGAACCTTCTGTGAGATGGATGGATGAGGACATGTGTGTACGCATCCTTGAGATCTAGAGAACAAAGCCAATCCTGACTCTGAAGGTATGGAAGGAGAATGCCCAGAGAAAGCATCTTGAATTTCTCCTTGCATAGAAATTTGTTCAATTCTCTGAGATCTAATATGGGTCTGTAGCCCCCTGTTTTCTTTGGGATCAGAAAGTAGGGGGAGTAAAACCATGACCCTTGTTGAAGAAGAGGTACTTCTTCTATTGCCCCTTGGGCAAGAAGGGCAGCCACCTCCTGACCTAGAAGGTCGAGGAGAGATGTTGGAGAATTTAAATGTCTCACCATGGTGTGAGGAGGAAGGTTTGAGAAATGAAGTTTGTACCCCTCCCTTATGATGGAGAGGGTCCACTGCTCTGTTGTAATTTGCTCCCATCTGGGAGCAAAATGAGCAAACCTTCCTGGAATGGTGAGAGGCTCTGGCTGTTTCAGAGCCAGAAAGGCTAAGTTCTCTAGCCTCAAGTCAAAAGCCCTGAGGAGGCTGGGTCTGCTGAGTTGCAGCAGCCCCTGTAGGCTTAGGCCTGGCCTGTTTAGGTTGCTGATGCTTAGCAGCAAAAACTGGGGAGAGGCGGTTAGGAAAGGCGGGAAGGCAGCGCGCAGGCGCTGTGGGATGCTCCCAAAAGCTTTCCTTTTTGGGAAGCTGGGGAGCGTTCCCGCGCAGGCTCCGTCGGTACCGACGTACCCATATGTGAAGACTCATTCCTGCTTGTTCCTGGAGATCAATGCTTGACCCAATACAAGCATTGTGGAACCTGTGTCTTTTGGGGAAACTGCTAGGTACGTATGACCTAGATTGGCCACTTTTGGAAACAGGATACTGGGCTTGATGGACCTTGGTCTGACCCAGTATGGCATATCTTATGTTCTTATGGAGGGCCCATGCATCGGTGGTGATGGCCTGTGGGCCTCTGGCGTAATGTACCAGACATCCCTCCATATGCTTCAGGGCTGTGCCTCCTGGGGGAAGAGCAGCTATGCCTAAGGAGTCAAAAACTCCTTAGAGGTTGCACCGATGGTGCATTCTGGGGCTTGTGGGCCTTAGGCTTATGCGGGCCGTGCCCTGTCCCTTGGCCTGCTGGCCCTGTTCAGGAGCAGGGAAGGCCAAGTACTAGGGGTAGTTTCTGTAAGCTTTCCTCGTCTTCGGGAATGAGAACTTTCTGCCTGAAGCCTTCCTTTGGGAAAGGTCAGTGGTCTTCTTGGAGAGCCTGGTTCTTATCAGCTACTCAGACTCCAACTTGGCAGCATTGTCCAAAGAGGTTCTCTCCCTGGCAGGGAACATCGACCAGCTTGTCCTGTACCCATTGCTCCAGGTTGGATGACTGTAGCCAGGCACAGCATCAGGCACTAATGCTTGCTGCAGCCACTCTAGCTGCCAACTCAAAGCCATCACAGGCTGCCTGAATAATAAACTTGGAGCTCTCCCCTGACTGCAGAGGGCAGGGTCCGGAAACATTGGAGGGGCTCCTCCGAGAGCCCAGACAAGAACCCGGCAAGCTCCTTCGCCAGGTTCCACAGGTACATGTCCATGTACAGCTGGTAGGCCTGAATCCGGCTGATAAGCATTGAGCCCTGGAAGCACTTCCTTCCTATAGCATCCATGGCATGGGCCTCCCTACCCGGGGGCACCGAGGAGTGCGTCTTCTGACTCCTTCATGGCTGACTCCACAACCATGAAGTTATGAGGCAGTTGGGCTTTTTGGAAGCCAGGGCTCCGGCAGACCCAGTACATCAAGTCCTGCCGTCTGCTAATGAAGGGCACCGAGGATGGTGTATCCCACATGTGAAGAAGCAGCCATTCCAGGATGGGGAGAATGGGCACCGTAAGTGTCTCCTTCGGCAGAGCCTCGTACTGGAAGATCTCGAAGTTCTCCGATTCTGTGCTGAAGACGAGGCTTTCACCATATCTCTCATGAAATCGAGGAAGGCCATCTGCTCGGGAAGGGATCAGCGCTGCATCTCTGGGGAGAGACGGGTCAGATGGTATGTCCTGGTGATGGCAGGGGTCCCGGGAACTCATAGTCCTCGGGTTTTCCAATCCAATTCTGAGGTGGTAGAGGAGTCGAAGGTTCCCCTGGTCTCAGGGTCGTACCTTGGCCCCGATGGCTCCGACATCCCGGCCGCCTGCAGCTCGGAGCAGGGCCGGGATTGTGACCAACGCCGAGGGATCTCTCGAGGCCGGTGGTACTCCAGGATTGGCTCAACCTCCAGAGAGTCCATCGACGTGGAGGGCCCTGTTGTTGGGAGCAATGACCTGAAGGAACTTGGCATCAGAGCCCCCTGCTGGGCCAAGAAGACAGACAAACTGTGCTCCAGGGCCCCCAATCTAGCCTTGAGACCATATGGCTCCGCAGCCTTTGGCGTGGGCACCGAGGACTTCAGGCCCAGTGCCAGCTCCGTTGAGGGGGAGTCCTTGACAAGGATATTCTCGGGGGTCTGAGGCCGATCCCTCGATGTTGATGGCTCCCATCTGAGCAACTTGGAAGGCCTTTCTCAGCTGTTGCCCTTGGCCTCGCATTGAGGGCTATAGGTCGAGGAGCTACGGGTCCTGGGCCCGTGGGATTTCTCCACTGCCCCCGACTCATCTCCTGACGCAGTCTTTGAGGGCTTCTGGCTTTTCTGGTGGCCCTAGTCGGTGCAGCTCTGGCTGGAGGCTCCAAGGCTGCTTGGTTCCCGCAAGGATCCCAGGTCCTGGAGGAGGATTTGGAGGAGGTCTCGCAGACAACTCCAGGGCTGAGTTAACTTTGTGGAAGATGGACTCACGCTGATGCTGACTGCTCTTAAGCGCCTTCGGAGTCATCTGCTTACAGAGACTGCAGACCAAGGGATCATAATTTGGCCTGAGGCGTCAAAGGCAACAGTTGTGCGGGTCCGTGCATGACATGTTGTGTACAGAGCGGTCGCACAGCTTGAAACCATTGACCGAGGCTATGGCAGTGAAGACAGCCCCCATGAGTTCAAACTCACTTGGCTAGGCCAGGAAAATGGTGCAAACCCACACCGAAGGAAAATCTGAAAAAAAGAGAACCCAAAAAAATATGACACTGGGGCAAGCGGACTTGGGGCGAGCAGGGACTGGTACGTGACCAGAGAAAAGCAAATTTTAAGACAAAAACTATCAACTTTTTCCAAGGGGAACAGACACGTGTCTGATGGGCTCCACGGAAAAAAGGAGACTGAGGCAAGATGGCACCCTTAGCTGGGGAGTGATTAGGTCTTTTTCTCTAACTTCCTGTTTGTTCCCAGAGTAATACCTGGAATAAAATCCTCACCCTCTGTTTTGATGATATGAGCTTGATCACAAGATCTCCCAAGAGGACAGTGATTTCTCTTTGAAGCACGTCCTGATGCAGAGGGTCGATGTGATGCACTCTGGGGGGCAATTTGGAGATAGTTCAATAAATGTAATTTGTAACTGCTTTGGACGATTTGGAGAACCCAAGTGTTTGAGGTTATGAGGGGCCATCTTTGGGCAAAAAGAGTTAGCCTTCCCCCTACAGGAGAGTTTTCCATTGCAGTTACTGGTAGAGTGGCTATTCTCTGAAGAAACCAGTCAAAACCCCATCCCGGGCTTTGGTAAGAAGCAGGCTGGGGTTTCTGAGGCTTCTCCTGCCATGATGGTGGTCAAGGAGCCTGTTTTGGATGGGAGGTTTGGGACCCAGGAAAGCACCCTTACCTTCAAGAGTAATAGGTCTTTTTCTGGCCCCCTCCTTGGTACCTCCTGTGATAGGCGGCCAGCTCGGACGTGCACCTTGAGAGATTCCGAAGGGTGACATGCTGCTTTCAATGAACCAACCTTCTTTACAACCTGTTCTCCAAAGAGATTCTCTCCATGGCACAGCATATCATGTCAGCAAACTTGTCCTTCACTGATTTTTCCAGGTCTGAGGACCAGAGCCAGGTGAGTCTCCGGGCGCCAATACCTATAGCTGAAATACTCAATGCCGTTTCAAAGATATCATAGGTTGCCTGGAGTTTGAAATTCGATAAGTCCTTGCTGTGAGCCACTAGGAAACGATGATGTTCCAGTTTCTCTGAAGGGAGATACTGGGACAGATCAGTGAGGTCACACATGATGCTCTTCGGAAACATGCCCATGTAGGCTGGTAAGAGGCCATGCGGGCCATGAGCATGGAACTCTGAAAATATCTTCTCCCAAGAGTCCAATGTTCAAGCCTCTCTCCCAGGAGGCACCAAGGAGTGAGTCTTTTAACTTTTGGATCTCTTCAGGGCGGATTTAACCACCAAGGAATGATGCGGAAACTGGTGCTTCTGAATCCGGAAGCCTCAACTCTATACATGGAGTCAAGCATTCTATTAACTGGAGGTACAGTGAAGGGGTTCTCCCACATTCTCACCTGCACTCTCTTAAAGATGCAGTGCATGGGCACTGTCACCACGTCCCTAGGAGTGGAGGAGTATTGAAGGATTTCCAACTCTTCTGCCCTGGGCTCATCCTTATTTATTTATTTATTCCTGTCTCCAAAAAATGCAATGGTCTTGGCAATATCCTTGACAAAATCTTGGAAAGTTGGTCTCCTTCTGAATCATCTCTCTCCCCTTCAATCTGTTCAACATTTGCTGTGCCGCTAATCTTCTGCCAGCCTTGTCATGCTCATATTACCCCTCTTCTCAAGTCACTTCATTGGCTCCCTATCTGTTTCCACAGGCAGTTCAAACTTCTCTTGCTGAACTATAAGTGCATTCACTCTGCAGCTCCTCACTATCTTTCCTCTCTTCTCTCCCTACACTCCTCCTCAGGAACTCTGCTCTTCTCGCAAATCGCTTCTATCTGTGCCCTTCTATTGCTAACTGCAAACTTCCCTCCTTTTATCTTGCAGAATAGTTACTCACCTGTAACAGGTGTTCTCCGGGGACAGCAGGAATCAGTCCTCACATATGGGTGATGTAGAAGCCGATGGAGCCCTGTGTGGAAGCTTCTCCACAACTTTCAAGAAAGCCTTTGAAAGATGCACCACACATGCATGGCCACCTTCCCACTCAAGGGTGCCATCTTGCCTCAGTCAATTGACATAGCTAAAGATGGCAAAAAAAGATAAGGAGCAACTCCACGGGGAGGGGGGAGGGGGGAGGAGGGAGGGTTGTGAGGACCGATTCCTTCTGTCCCCGGAGAACAACTGTTACAGGTGAGTAACTACGCTTTCTCTGGGAACAAGCAAGAAGTCAGTCCTCACATATGGGATTCCCTAGCTACAGGCTACCAAAAAACCTGTAGAAATGCCATGGGTGTCCACCAAACCAAGCACGAATCCACATGCACCGAAAAACCCAGTCACAAAACGTGGAATACAACAAAAGGACGTGTAAAATATAAAAAAAATTTATTACTTTATTCCACTTCAGCCAAATTTGGGCCAGTGGCTGAAGTGGAATAAAGTAATAAAAGTTTTTTATATTTTACACGTCCTTTTGTTGTATTCCACGTTTTGTGACTGGGAAATGCCATGGGTGACCAGGAAAAGGTAAGCCTTGAGCAACAGCAATTGAGTCTTAAGGAAAGACTCCCAAAAGACCCAGGTGTCCAGTGAGAACCAGCACTCTGGTAGCCTGAACACAGAAGGTTCGGAGGGTAGGAGTTGCCTATACCCCAAACAGATGATGGAGTACAGCCTGTAGTAATAATCTGCGAAAGTGTGGACTGAAGACAAGGTGGTGGTCCGGCAGATGTCCGACAGAGGGTCAGAAATCAGGTTTACCACAGACGCTGCCATGGCCCAGACGCTGTGCACTGTGACCCAGCGAGAGCCCAACTCACTCATAGGTGAGGGCAATGCCGTCCACCACCCAAGTGGACAGAGTTTGCTTGGTCAACACCCCCCCCCCCCCTCCCAGCCAACTGGGGTCATAGGAAACAAAAAGCTGAGAGGCTTTGCGGTGGCCCTGGGTACGTTTAAGAAAGAAGGACAAGACTCTCTTATAGTCCAAGCTATGCAGTATGATTTCCACCCAGCTGGCGTGAGGACACAGAAATAAGGTGGGTAACATTACATCCTGACTGAGGTGGAAGGGGGACACCACCTTAGGAAGAAACTTGGGGTGCATGGGGCGCACCACCCTGTTCTTATAGAACCTTGTGTACTTCAGATCCGCCACTAACGCCTGAAGTTCACTTACCCTGCAAGCGGACGTGAGCGCCACTAGGAAGATGACCTTTCATGAGAGATACTACAGGTGGCAGGTAGCCAGGGGCTCGAACGGCGGACCTGTGAGATTGGATAACACCACGTTGAGCTCCCACTCTGTCTGTGGCGAGCTTAGATAACAAGAGGCCCCACAAGAAGCGGGTCATGAGAGGTTGGACAGAGAGCGGCTTACCTTCGATAAGGTGGTGGTGTACCATGATAGCACTCAGGTGCACCCTGACCAAGTTCGACTTCAGTCCTGTCTGTGACAGGTGGATCAAATACTGCAGTACAAGTTGCATAAAGCATGAGAACGGGTTAACCTGCCATTCTGCGCACCACACTGAGAATCTGTGCCATTTGAAGGCGTGGGCTTGTCTCATAGAGACCCTGAGGAGGCCAGGTGGACCTCCTCTACTTCCCCTGAGAGGATGAATGGGGCCAAGGCTACCCTTTCAGCAGCCATGCCATTAGCGACAGGGACCCCAGGTTAGGGTGTAAGAAGGAGCCCTCCTCTTGCGACGACAAGCCGGGGCACTCCCCAGGAGGACCGGGGGCTCCAAGGATAACTGAAGAAGCAGCAAGAACCATGGTTGCCCGGGCCACTGGGGGAGCAACCAGTAAGAGTAGTTACTCACCTGTAACAGGTGTTCTCCAGGAACAGCAGAAATCAATCCTCACATATGGGTGACGTCGGTGCCGACAGAGCCCCCATGCGGAGCATTTCCCCAGCTTTCAAAGAAAGCCTTTTGGAATGCAGCACGCATGCGCGGTCCCCTTCCCGCCCAAGGGTGCCATATTGCTCAGTCTGATGACATAGCTAAAAGACAGCAAAAAATCAAAATGAAATATATAACTGCAACTCCAGGGGAGGAGGGAGGGTTGTGAGGACCGATTCCTGCTGCTCCTGGAGAACACCTGTTACAGGTGAGTAACTACTCTTTCTCCAGGACCAAGCAGGAAGTCAGTCCTCATATATGGGATTCCCCAGCTCTAGGGTACCGGGAACCCAAAACAGAAAAAATGGCTCCCTCTCAAGAGCCTCAGCATCCGTGATAAGAATAATCTCTGAGAACGCCCCCGTACGGTAGCCCAACACAAGAGCCGGAGGGTAGGAGTTGCCTAAACCTCAAAGAGATTACAGAGTACCGCATGTCTGAAAGCACTGTCCCTCCGGGACTCTCTCTCGAGGCAGTAATGGACTGCAAAAGTCTGGCTTGAAGACCAAGTAGTGGCCCGGCACATGTCTAACAATGGAACAGAGTGGAGATGAGCTACTGACGCGGCTTTCGCCCTGACACAGTGGGCCATGACACAACCCTGCAAGGGGAGGTCGGCTGCCTTGTACGCCCAGGCGATACAATCTGCTACCCAAGTGGACAACGTACGCTTGCAGACAGGTAACCCCAGTTTATTAGGGTCAAAGGAGACAAAGAGCTGAGTAGCCCTTCGATGCCCCCGCGTACGTTCTATGTAAAAAGACAACGCCCTCTTACAGTCCAGGGTATGTAAGACTGTTTCAGCCCGGCTGGTATGCGGCCTGGGAAAAAAGGTCGGAAGAACCACCTCCTGGTTGAGGTGGAAAGAGGAGACGACCTTTGGAAGGAACTTCGGGTGGGTCCGTAGGACCACCCTGTTCTTATAGAACCGTGTGTACGGCCTATCAGAAACCAGAGCTTGTAGTTCACTCACACGTTTGGCCGAGGTAAGAGCTACCAGGAAGAGCGCTTTCCATGAAATCTCACTCAGTTGCCGGTGGACGAACCGGAGGCTTGAGCAGAAGCAGACCTCTGAGGAAGTGGGGTAAATACAGGAAGCAGGAGATGTGTAGTGGTCTCGAAATGCTTTATTCAGGAACCCCAACGCGTTTCACAACCACTTTTTCAGTGAGTATTGAACACACTTTTAAAGCAAAATGGCATACTCTGGGTCACCTCTGCAATTTACGCTTAAATAATGAGCAATAGGTCTTTATACATAAAAAAGACACACCATTTTAATTATAGTACAATTCTTCATTTTATTTGAAGGTAGAACAGAACAGATTTTAAAAGCACAACACAATATGGTGATAAGTAACCCTAGTCACTATAAGAGCATATTACTCCGTTGCTTGCAGACATTATGCAACTAAAATATGGACAGCAAATCTGGTTTATCGTATATACTAAAAAAAATTTTGTCTCTGTTTTATTAGTCACATCAGTGTTACATAATATCAATATGTAAATGAAGAGCATCGCGTAGATATAAAGTGAGTATAGTACAAACACTAACTTTATATAGGTGTCACACACCGTCTTTTATTTATTTATCGCCTCACTACAACAACCTTTAATCCCTTTGCCTTTGAATGCCCTGTGTTTTTGAATGGTGTTTTGATGGTTTTAATGTTCATGTTTTATATTGTCATTTTTAGTCGTAATACATAACATTTATAGTGCTTAATACTAAATGCGCTACATTTTCATGTCTTGATTGTATTTCCTAACTGAGTTTTTAACTTATAATTTACATATAATTTTCACTAAATTCTACATGTGTATGCATTTTTATTTTATGTTTAATAATTATTATTCTGTTTTATTTGTTAAGCGGAATTGCTTAACAAATATTTTTGTTCTGTGTTCACAGATGAAGAACCAGGAGCAGGACCTCAGAAAACACCCACAAATAAGAACAGAAGCGAGGGACATCTTGAACAATTTTCAGAAGACTGTGTTCGTGAGAAACTAGCTCAACTTAAAGTAGACAAAGCGATGGGACCGGATGGGATACACCCTAGAATACTGAGGGAACTTGGGGACGTTCTAGCAGCTCCACTGACTGACCTTTTCAATGCCTCGTTGGAGTCGGGAGTGGTGCCAAAGGACTGGAGAGAGGCTCATGTGGTGCCTTTACACAAAAGCGGAAGTAAGGATGTGGTTGAAAACTACAGGCCGGTTAGTTTAACTTCAGTGGTGAGTAAATTATTGGAAACGCTGCTGAAAGAGAAAATAGTGAGGTTTCTGGAGTCCGGCGGATTACAGGATCCGAGGCAGCATGGATTCACCAGAGGCAGGTCTTGTCAGACAAATCTGATCGATTTCTTTGACTGGGTGACCAGGGAGTTGGACCGAGGGAGAGCTCTAGATGTGGTGTATTTAGATTTCAGTAAAGCCTTTGACACTGTTCCTCACAGGCGACTTATAAACAAACTGAGCACCCTAGGGATGGACCCTAAAGTTACTGCTTGGGTTAGAAATTGGTTGGGTGGGAGGCGACAAAGAGTACAAGTAAATGGAGCTCACTCTGAGGAGAAGGATGTTACCAGTGGTGTGCCCCAGGGATCTGTCCTTGGTCCGATTCTTTTTAACATCTTTGTTAGTGATATAGCGGAAGGGCTGTCGGGTAAGGTTTGCCTCTTTGCGGATGATACCAAAATCTGTAATAGAGTAGACACCCAGGAAGGTGTAGATAACATGAGGAGGGATCTAGCTAAGCTTGAAGAATGGTCTAGAATTTGGCAGCTGGGATTTAATGTTAAAAAATGTAAGGTCATGCATTTGGGCTGCAGCAATCCAAGGGAGCAATACAGTATAGGAGGTGAAGTACTTTTGTCCACTAAAGAAGAGCGGGACCTAAGCGTGGTTGTGTCTGATGATCTTAAAGTAGCTAAACAGGTAGAAAAGGCGACGGCAAAAGCTAGAAGGATGCTTGGGTGCATACGGAGAGGAATGGCTAGCAGAAAAAAGGAGGTGATAATGCCTCTGTATAAGTCTTTGGTGCGACCTCATTTGGAGTATGGTGTGCAATTCTGGAGACCGCACCTTCAAAAGGATGTGAACAGGATGGAGTCGGTGCAGAGGGTTGCTACTAAAATGATTAATGGGCTTCATTATAAAGCATATGAGGACAGACTTAAGGATCTTAATATGTACACCTTAGAGGAAAGGCAGGATAGAGGTGATATGATTGAGATGTTTAAATACCTCCGTGGCATAAATGTTCAGGGAGAGAGCCTCTTTCAATTGAAAGCAAGTTCTGCTACGAGGGGACATGGGATGAGGGTGAAGGGAGATAGATTCAGGAGTGATATGCGGAAATATTTCTTTACGGAAAGAGTAGTGGATCCGTGGAATAGTCTCCCAGTGGAGGTGGTGGAGATGAGGATAGTGACTGAGTTCAAAAAAGCATGGGACCAACACAGAGGATCTCTAAAGGTAAAAAGTGGACTGTTGTAGTTGTTGTTATGGAAGGACAGACTAGATGGGCCTTGTGGTCTTTTTCTGTCATCATGTTTCTATGTTTCTATGTTTATTTATGTAAGCTGCATACCCCCTGAAGAAGGCGTTCGCCGAAACACGTTGGGGTTCCTGAATAAAGCATTTCGAGACCACTACACGTCTCCTGCTTCCTGTGTTTATCCTGATTGTCTTAGCAAGAGTGGTTCTGCTCCTCCTTGTGTTTTCCTCTGAGGAAGCGGGACACCAAGGGGTGACCTGACAGAGAGTGTCCCTCCACTGGTGAGTGGTGCGCTGATAGAGCACTGAGGTGGACCCGAACAGAGTTAGACTTAAGGCCTAAGTCTGACAGGTGAAGTAGATACTGCAGTGCCACTGGCACAAGGCAGGAGAAAGGATCTTCATTGCGCTGAGCACACTATATTGTGAACCTACGCCACTTGAGGGCATAGGACTTTCTAGTGCTCTGCCTCCTAGAGGCCAAAACCACCTCTTCAACCTCCTTAGATAGAAGCAAGGGAGCTAGCACTATCCTTTCAGCAGCCAGGATATCAAATTGAGGGACCTGAGATTGGGGTGCAGAAGGGAATCCTGATCTTGAGACAGGAGATCGTGTTGCAACCCCAGAGGGAAAGGAGTTTCCACTGCCAACTGTAGCAGAAGTGGAAACCACGGTTGCCTCGCCTCAAAAGCGGCGTCCCTGCACCGAGGGAGCCGCTTTGAGGCAGCCCGCCCCCAACAACACTCCTGCCCAATCGGGGCAGTGGGAGTCCGTCCGGGCAGCTCCAGCCCTCCTCAAAAGTGGCGTCCCTGCACCGAGGGAGCCGCTTTGAGGCAGCCCGCCCCCAACAATACTCCTGCCCAATCGGGGCAGTGGGAGTCCGTCCGGGCAGCTCCAGCCCTCCTCAAAAGCGGCATCCCTGCACCGAGGGAGCCGCTTTGAGGCAGCCCGCCCCCAACAACACTCCTGCCCAATCGGGGCAGTGGGAGTCCGTCCGGGCAGCTCCAGCCCTCCTCAAAAGCGGCGTCCCTGCACCGAGGGAGCCGCTTTGAGGCAGCCCGCTCCCAACAACACTCCTGCCCAATCGGGGCAGTGGGAGTCCGTCCGGGCAGCTCCAGCCCTCCTCAAAAGCGGCGTCCCTGCACCGAGGGAGCCGCTTTGAGGCAGCCGGCCCCCAACAACACTCCTGCCCAATCGGGGCAGTGGGAGTCCTTCCGGGCAGCTCCAGCCCTCCTCAAAAGCGGCGTCCCTGCACCGAGGGAGCCGCTTTGAGGAAGCCCGCCCCCAACAACACTCCTGCCCAGTCGGGGCAGTGGGAGTCCGTCCGGGCAGCTCCAGCCCTCCTCAAAAGCGGCGTCCCTGCACCGAGGGAGCCGCTTTGAGGCAGCCCGCCCCCAACAACACTCCTGCCCAATCGGGGCAGTGGGAGTCCGTCCGGGCAGCTCCAGCCCTCCTCAAAAGCGGCGTCCCTGCACCGAGGGAGCCGCTTTGAGGCAGCCCGCCCCCAACAACACTCCTGCCCAATCGGGGCAGTGGGAGTCCGTCCGGGCAGCTCCAGCCCTCCTCAAAAGCGGCGTCCCTGCACCGAGGGAGCCGCTTTGAGGAAGCCCGCCCCCAACAACACTCCTGCCCAGTAGGGGCAGTGGGAGTCCGTCTGGGCAGCTCCAGCCCTCCTCAAAAGCGGCGTCCCTGCACCGAGGGAGCCGCTTTGAGGCAGCCCGCCCCCAACAACACTCCTGCCCAATCGGATCAGTGGGAGTCCGTCCGGGCAGCTCCAGCCCTCCTCAAAAGCGGCGTCCCTGCAGGGCGCGCCCGCGCCTGAGGGCCTCGCCAGAGGGCCCTTTGGCGTGGCCCTTAGGCGCGGCACAGAGGCGCAAACAACTTAGCAAAATCAACAGGAACGCCGGAACAAAAACGGCAAAAAGGACAACAGGACACCACAACCCACTACAGCACCAAAGACACAGCAAACGATATCCGAGGACCTCTCCACCCTGTGCAAACAACACCGAAGCCCAGCCTGGTCTCAAACATCAGCAAACTACATTTACTCATGTGTACAGCAATCTACATCTGACTGGCGTGCAGAAGGAAACAACCAAAAGAAATAGCATCGCCGACAGCATCAGAGCAGAACCCAACAAGGTGCAGACAGAAGTGAAGGATGACAGAACCGCAAGTAGAATACTCGCAGAACACCACACATATCCCACCACCAAACTCTCACCCCCACGAGCCACACCCGAATAGATCCAGCCCGTCCCCCTTGGGACAGGCTTCCGCACCAAGACGCCCTCCACAGATCCTGCTCTCCCTCCATGGGACAGGCTCCCTCCACGGGACAGGCTTCCGCACCAAGACGCCCTCCACAGTTCCGGCTCTCCCTCCACGGGACAGGCTCCCGTACCAAGACGCCCTCCACAGTTCCGGCTCTCCCTCCACGGGACAGGCTCCCGCACCAAGACGCCCTCCACAGCTCCGGCTCTCCCTCCACGGGACAGGCTCCCTCCACGGGACAGGCTCCCGCACCAAGACGCCCTCCACGGGACAGGCTCCCGCACCAAGACGCCCCCCACAGTTCCGGCTCTCCCTCCACGCGACAGGCTCCCTCCACGGGACAGGCTCCCGCACCAAGACGCCCTCCACAGTTCCGGCTCTCCCTCCACGGGACAGGCTCCCTCCACGGGACAGGATCCCGCACCAAGACGCCCTCCACAGTTCCGGCTCTCCCTCCACGGGACAGGCTCCCTCCACGGGACAGGCTCCCGCACCAAGTTCACCGCTCACCAATCAGACAACAGACGAAGACTTAAGAAAACAGGCATCACACTAACAGAACTTCACAAAAGACCAACATGCACGCCACATACTTCCTCCCACTCTACCTACTCGTCACACAACTCCTCCCACCAACCACACACCTCCTCTACCCACAAGCAAACTCAACATGGCACACACCAACTGCATTGCCATATTTAGAACCACAACACACACAAAGAGACACTCAGAACTTTCCAGACAAAGCGGACAAACAGACACAAATCAAACTCCCACACCTACACAAAGGAAGCACATGTAACAGCAACCCCCGCAATAAAGACAACAACGATTGAGCTCATAAAAGCCAGATCCGTCTGCAACAAGATATACACCCTTGTAGACCACATAGAAGAGCGACAGCCCGACGTAATATGCATCACAGAGACATGGCTCAACCCTACTGACAATGTACTACTCAACCAACTAGTACCGGAAAACTACTCAGCGTACAACTGCCCACGCACCCACAAGCGTGGAGGAGGAGTCCTGATAATAGCAAAAACAAAACTAAAGTTCAAGACACAGAACCTCACCGATACACAGCAATGTAACACAATTAGCATCAAGAACAAGAACATTACAATCTGCCTAACCTACAGAGCACCCAGAGCTCCACCCGACGAACTAGCCTTCACACTCGAAGAAGCCTGTGCCATAACATCAAACAACAAACCAGCGCTACTGATTGGTGACTTCAACCTCAAGTCCACCAATGCCAAAGACGCAGAGGCCTTCCTTCAAGCAATGACTTCACTCCAATTCACACAGATAATCAATGCACCAACGCATAAACATGGATCATCCCCAGACCTCATCTTCGCATCCAATTACCTAACATCAAGAGACCTAATTTCCCAACCCACCATTACCCAAGTGCCATGGTCTGACCACTACCTAATCGAAACAAAGCTGCGATCACCAGAGGACCAGACAAACGAAAGAGCAAACAGCTCACACACACAAAGACGATTCAAACATTTCGACAGGGACGAATTCATACAGGACACAACACAACACTTGAACATTACTACAGATGACCTGGAGGAACAAGTTTCCAGCTGGAACATCATTCTAGCTAACGCCGCCAAACCAGCTGGTAGCGGGACCAAGAATCCACACCACAACAAGAGACAAAACAAACCATGGTACTCAGCAAAAATACGACAGGAAAAGAGGGAGCTCAGGAAGATTGAACGGAGATGGAGAAAAAACAAAACAACTGCCGACCAGCATCTTTACCTAACGAAGCAAAAACAATACAATACACACATCAACCAATCAAAGATGGAATTCAACACAAACATGATAAATTCCTCCATCAACAAACCCAGAGAGCTTTTCGAAATAGTAAAGATCCTCACAAAAGAGCAAACAACAGAAGTGGAAGTACAAGTTGATCCACAGGAATTTGCCGACCACATCAAAGACAAATTTCACTCCACGAACGAACAACACATAGTGGGAACAACAGGACGGACGTTCACTACAAAATCTGGGGCACATTCTACACACCCTCAACAGAACAGATATCTCCCATCATCTCTACAATCAACACAAGCACTGCTCCTACAGACCCGTGCCCAGTGTCATGGGTCAAAGCCACCAAATCAAGCTTCATCCCCACCATACACAAAATGGTACACAACTCACTCACTCAAGGACTCATGCCAAAGCAACTAAAACTTGCCACAGTAAGACCAATCCCAAAGAAAACAACTCTCGACAAAAAAGATCCAGCAGCATACCGACCAATTTCCAGCATACCCTTCCTCGCAAAAATCATCGAAAAAATGGTTCAACTACAACTTCAGGAACACATCGACAAACATGAAACACTTGACGACAACCAACACGGATTTCGACCCAACCATGGAGTCGAAACACTACTGATATACCTCTTCGACAGCATCCTAAGAATAATTGACAACACCAGGAATGGAATCATAATGATCTTCATCGACATCTCCTCAGCCTTCGACACAGTGGACCACAACACGCTCCTGGAAAGACTAAAGAACACTGGTATACACGGTATCACGCTGAAATGGTTCCAATCGTACCTAACCGAAAGACAGCTACAGGTCAAGGTGGGACACAACACCTCCCGACCCATAAATGTCCGACAAGGAGTACCTCAAGGATCCGCACTCTCAGCACTCCTATTTAACATCTACATCCAACCAATATGCAACATCATGAAAAAGAGCAACATTCAATACACAGTATATGCAGACGACATCATGATATACACCCCGATAGCGATCGACAACCCGGACTTCTCTAAAATAACAGACTGCCTTACCCAAATGACGAGTTGGTGCCAAAACAACAACCTTGCAATAAACTACAACAAGACCGAAGCCTTAATCATCACTCGGAACCAAAGCTTCATACACCCAACAAATATAAGGATACAAAACACCACTATACCAATAAGATCAGAAGTAAGATACCTCGGAGTTACTCTGGACAATAAACTAAACCTCAAGCCACACATAGACAAAACAATCCAAAAAGCCTACTATAGGATGCGAATAATCAGGAGACTGAAACCACTCCTCGCCCCAGATCACTTCCGTACCGTCTGTCAAGCACTGATAACACCACTACTGGACTTCTGCAATCCGATATACCTTGGACTACCGAAACAAGCCCTCAAACCTCTCCAACTGGCACAAAACACTGCAGCACGAATCATATCCGGAACTACAAGACAAGAGCACATCACACCTATCTTAAAGGACTTACACTGGCTCCCAATCGGTGCACGCATCAGATACAAAACTATCATAAACCTATTCAAGATAAATCAGCACACATCAGCCAACAGCCTGCACGCCCTCATACAACCAGACACCAGCACACGTCCCAGAAGAAAACAAACACACAACCGAGTCAGCACCCCAAGTGAATACAAACATACACGCAAGGACACAACAGACAGAGCACTCTCCATGGCTGCTCCAACAATATGGAACAAACTACCGGACGACCTGAGGGCGACTACTGACCTCAAAGACTTTAGAAAACAGCTTAAAACCATGCTATTCATAGAACACTATGGACACATCACATAACCTCAGAGAATGTATAACAGTACATGATACCACCCAAACAATGGATGTAAGAAAAAGGTTTTAGCACCACTGTATATAGACCACCTTGTACATAGCTCAAACCAATCTAGCACACAATACAACACACACTCAACTAAATTTCACCCTCACTGCATGTATAACACACACACTTTACCTGATTGTTTGCTGTATACCAGCTTGATTATTAAGATAAGGCGGTTTAGAAATACTGTTAAATAAATAAATAAAATAAATCTGGGGGCTACCAGAATCACCGAGGCCTTTACCCTGAGAATCTTGAACAGAGTTCAGGCCACCAGGGGCGTGGAAGGAAACGCATACAGGAGGCCCGTAAACCAGGAGATCAGAAAAGCATCTGCTGCCATTCTCAGGGGATGCGGCTGTCTGGAGCAAAACCTGGGCAGCTGACAGTTCAGTGGACTTGCAAAGAGATCGATGGACGGAAGTTCCCATCGTAGAAAGATCTGCTGGACCACCAATGGATTCAACTGCCATTCGTGGGGCTGGAGAATCCGGCTTAGCTTGTCTGCCAAGAAGTTCTCCTGACCAGGTAGATAAACTGCTTTGAGAAACATGCCTTGTTGGACTGCAAAGGAGCAAAGGGCCTGCGCCTCCTGACATAGGAGCCTGGCCCTGTACCCCCTTGCTTGTTCACATAGAACATTGCTACCTGATTGTCTGTCTGAACTAAGACAGACTGGTGAGAGAGGGCATAAGAAAAAGTCTGTAGAGCCAAGCTGATTGCTCGCAGCTCCGAAAGATTGATCTGCTGAGTGGCCTCCTGAGGAGACCAGAGGCCTTGAGTGTACCTGCACTGGCAATGTGCACCCCAGCCCTTCAAGGAAGCATCGGTCGTCAGCACCCTTGTGTGTGCTGGGGCCTGAAAAGGTACCCCCCCGCGAGAAGGTTTGGGAGATGTAAGGAGTCCAAAAGTGGTTTGAACACCTTTAGTCTGTCTCGGAGGTTGCCTGTGGCCTGCGCCCACTGAGCGCTGAGGCACCACTGAGCAGCCCGCTTGTGCAGACGGGCATTCGGCGTTACATGTACCGTGGATGCCATGTGGCCCAGGAGCAGCAGAAAGTGTCTGGCAGAGACCTGAAAATTGCTGTGGAACTGGTTGGCCAAGTCCATCAGTCTGTGAGCCCTGTCCTCGGGCAAGTAAACTCTTGCCTTCAGGGTGTCTAATCTTGCCCCTATAAAAACTTAGATTCTGTGAGGGGAGCAAAGTGGACTTTGCATAGTTTATGACAAAACCCAGATGCTGAAGAAGAGAGACAGTGTGAAGTGTGGCTTGTCTGGCCTCCTGGATAGACTGGCCCCTGATGAGCCAGTCGTCCAGGTATGTGAAGACAAAAATTCCCTGATTCCTGAGATAGGCTGCCACCACTGCTAGGCATTTGGTGAAAACCCTGGGGGCGGAAGTTAGGCCAAAGGGAAGAACTCTATACTGAAAATGGTTTCCTCCCACCACAAATCTGAGATACTGTCTGTGGTCTGGATGGATGAGGACGTGAGTATAAGCATCCTTTATTTATTTATTTAGCTGTATTTATATCCCGCTTTTCACCGGGTCAAAGCGGTCAATTGGGGGATACATTTAACACAAGGGGATATGAGACACATACACTAATACTTACAGGGAACATGGGCAATGGAGGGTTAAGTGGCTTGCCCAAGACCACAAGGAGTGCCTACAGGACTAGAAATCCCAGTCCCTCCGGCCTGAGATTGCTGTCCCCAGGTGGGACTTGAACCCCCGGCCCTCCGGTCTGAAGTACCTTGTCCTAACCACTAGACCACTCCTCCCCCTTTAGGTCTAAGGAGCATAGCCAGTCTCCCTGCTGGAGGTAGGGCAGCAGTATCCCAAGGGTAAGCATCTTGAACTTTTCCCTCTCCAGAAACTTGTTTAGGTTTCGCAAGTCTAGGATAGGCTGAAGGCCTCCTGTCCTTTTTGGTACCTTTTTGGTACCTGGAGTAGAAGCCTTGCCCTTTCAGGTGGTGAGGCACCGGTTCCACCGCCTTTTCCTTCAAAAGACTTGCCAACTCCTGAAGGAGGAGGTTTCTGTGGAGAAGGAGTCTTGGAGGCTCCCCTGGAAAGTAGGAGGGGGGTAGCTGGTGGAAGTGGAGCATGTAGCCCTTCTGGACTATGCTGAGGATGCAGGTATCCCCTGTGATGGCTGACCACCTGTAGGCGTACAGGGTCAGCCAACCTCCTGTACTCAGTGGAGCCAGCTGTGGAGAAGAGGCTATGCTGTGGGAGTCAAAACCCTGCTCCCTGCTGTGCAGGAGCCGGAGCTGGCGGCTTGGGGGGTCTTCTGCCTACGGGGCCCATGTCCCTGCCCCTTGGCCTGCTGGCCCTGTTGGGGAGCTGGAGAGGCCTGATAATGAGGGTAGGATTTGTAGGCAGCACCCTTCCTCGGAAAAAAGGGCTTCTTTCCCGAGCCCTTCTTTTTCTGAGAAGGGGCAGAAGTCTTTTATTTTATTTATTTATTTACATTTCTTTTATACTGCGCTATTCGACATCAGTGCGGTTTATATAAAATATAAAACATACACGTTGCATATAATGAACTGTGCTTACAGGAAACAGGAAATAAAACTTGGTTAACTTGGGGTAACTATTTACATCGGATTTTCATATTATACAGGCTATACTTATGAGTGTCTTATAGGGTAGGTTTAGTCAGGTTTAGGGTAGGTTTAGTTTAGACAGCCTTGTCCTGGTGAGAGTCTCAGTCTCAATTTCCGCAGCCTTTTCAGTCTTGGGCTTGCTGAAAAGGTTTTCACCTCGGCAGGGGACATCGACCAACTTGTCCTGCACCCATGACTCCAGGTCTGATGACTCTAGCCAGGGCTGACGGCGTGCACCGATGCCGGCCACTGCTACCCAGGCCGAAGCCTCGAAGCCATCATAGGCTGCTCGAGAGATAAACTTCGAGCACTCTTGAATCCCTGTTGACAAAGCCTTGAACCTCTGCAAAGGTTCCTCGGAGAGGCCAGCTGAGAACCCGGCAATCTCCTTTGCCAGGTCTCATAAGTATATGCCCATGTACAGCTGGTAGGTCTGGACACGGCAAGATAGCATAGAGCCCTGGAAGCACTTTCTACCGAGGGCATCCAGGTTCCGGGCCTCCCGGCCGGGGGGCACCGAGGAGTGCATCTTCTGACTCTTCAGACGGTGCATGGCCGATTCCACAACCATGGAGTTGTGCGGTAGCTACGCCTTTTGGAACCCAGGGCTCTTACGGACTTGATAAATGGAATCGACCCGTTTGCTAAGAACTGGCGTCGAGGTCGGTGCCTCCCACATACGGAAGAGCAGCCGTTCCAGCATCGGAGGAACCGGTAAAGTAAAGGCTTCCTTTAGAGGAAAGTCATACTGGAGGGCATCGAGCTCTTCGGCTCGATGCTCCTCCTTGGTGCCGCAGGGAAGGCCAATGCTTTGGCCATGTCTCTCAAGTCCGAGAACCAGGTATCCTCCGGGGGGGATCGTCTTTGAGGCTCGGACTCCGGTGAGTCTGAAGGAACGCGCCGGGTCCGGAAGGTGTCCAGGGGCTCCTCGTCCTCCGTCTCCCCCGACTCCTCCGAAGAGGAATCAAGCGGCTCCGGCCATGTGGGCCTCGGTGCCACTCGCCCCGACGCCGAGAGTATCGGCGTCGACGACCTCGGCCTCCTCTGATGAGCTAGTCATCCAGACAGTGAAAGATGAAGGCCCCTTGGGGGCAGAGGTGGGCTGTGACCACCGCTAGGCACTTGGTGTACACCATTGGGGCAGAGGCCAGGCCAAAGGATAGGACATTACTCACTACTGGGTCATGAAGGCAGACAAGCTGCACTTCAAGGCTGCCATTCTGGTCTCCAGTCCAGATAGCTCTGCAGCCTTCGGCATGGGCACCAAGGGTCTCAGGCCCAGCACCAGATCCAACAAGAGGAAGTCCTCGACCAGGATGGCCTCGGGGGGCTGAGACCAATCACCGGAGGCCAATGATTCCTTGCGGGCGTCTTTATTAGGTTGCTCCCGCTCCGTCCCCTCGAACTCACTCCGTGGACTACGGGACCAGGTGCGGGACTTACCCGCCTTTCCAAACTTGTCCATGGATGCCACCCTTAAGAATTTCTTCTTCTTTTTGTGTTCCACCCTCGGTCGGAGGTGGCGGAGTCACCTCTGGGCTCCAGGGTCCCAGATGAGGCCTTGGAGCCCGGTGTCACTTGAGACTCCAGAGCAGAGTCTGATCTTTGGAAGATCTTCTCATGCTGCTGCTGACGACTCTTGATGGTCTTGGATGACATCCTCCTACATAGGCCACAATCCAAGGGACCGTGGTCCGGCCTGAGACAATGGAGGCAGCAGTCATGTTGTGTCGGTGAGGGACATGGTCCGCAAACATTGGTCACACTTCTTGAAACCACTGGCAGAAGCCATGGGGGGAAAAGGGGCCGCAGCAAGATCAAAGACCCAGGGCTCTGCCAGTGAAAGGGCACGAAACTGCCAGTCAAAAACAAGAAAAGTAAGAAAATAGGAACCAGAGACGCGATGCTGAGGTAAGCGAGCTCAGGGGCAGGAATGGGAACCGGTATGTGACTGGGGAAAAGAAAATTTCCAAGAAAATCTAACTTTTTTTCTGAGGAAAAAAGACACACATCCTGTGGGCTCTGCAGAATAAAGGAGACTAAGGCAAGATGGCACCCTTGGGTAGGAAGGGAACCATGCATGCGTGGTGCATCTCCCAAAGGCTTTCTTGAAAGCTGGGGAGAAGCTTCTGTACAGGGCTCCGACAGCGTTGATGTCACCAATATGTGAGAACTGACTTCCTTCTTGTTCCCAGAGAATGCTCCTTATTCCTGGAACAAACTACCTGAGTCTGATGTCAGGCGCCTTCTCTGACCCTTTTCAAATTCAGGCTGAAAACTCACCTCTTCGTTGCCACTTTCAGATCTTGATTCACCAGATCTCCTTTGTGTTTCTTACCATTTCCCCTAGATTTATCCTATGTCTACAGCTATGATGTTGTCTGTCTTGACTAGATTGTAAGCTCTGATGAGCAGGGACTGTCTTTTATATGTGTCTGTGCAGCGCTGTGTATGTCTTGTAGCACTATAGAAATGTTCAGTAGTAGTAATAGTAGTAGCAGTTATATCCTTCGGAGGGGACTTGCGTGGCTCATGAGGAGGAGAAGGGTCCGATGTAAGTTCTGGAGACCTGTCCTCCGACAAGTCTTCGGACTCAACATTGGCTACCCAGCCTTCTGATTCAGATTCAGAGAGGAAGATGATATGGTGAAATTAGACTTACCTGCTAATTGTTGTTCCTGGAGTGGAACCAGTCTAGTCCCGGAACCTCTGGGTTGCCCATCTCATCCAGTAGCTTGGAGACTGAAAAACTCCTCCTTTTGTGACATCACCAGTATATCCCTCTGGAATCTGCCTCTTGCCACCAGTAACCTATTGACAAAGCAGACTCACCCGAGAAACAAGTAAGAACTTAACTCAACTTATTAACTGTCCCGCAAAAGGAACCATGCACAAAAGATAAAGTCCACCCACTCTGTGACTGAAAAACTTGGACAAGTCCCGCCTCTCAGCGGAAGAAAGAAAAGATAGGAAGACTAGGAAGCCCCAACAGAAGCAATGCTGGAACCTATCCCCCTTCGTATTTCTTAATTGTACTTTTTTTTTTTTGACTGTAACTAGCAAAATGACTTACCTATGACCCACGTAAATACTTCAGGCTTCCGTTTGCTGAAGCTCGCTGGGAGGGATACGGGACTAGACTGGTTCCATTCCAGGAACAATAATTAGCAGGTAAATCTAATTTCACCTTCCTGATCGCGTCCCAAGTCTAGTCCCGGAACCTCTGGGTCAATACCAGAGCAGTAAAGAAATTCACATATGGGAGGGACCTGGCAAACCAGTCCCAGATTATTTATGATATTTGATTATCTTACACACACTGGCTTGCTGTCTCCGCTCCCTTCATGGTTACTGTTTCCCCATATAAGTTTATGCACCAGTCTACTTTCTTTTTTATGGCCCCTAGCCTTTTGAATAGTCTGCCTCTGCACTTCTAGATGGAACATTTCAAATCTGCCTTAAAGACTCATCTCTTTGAGCAGTCCTTTGAAACTGCTGGCTAAGGACACTGGTGACAGCTGGCTTGGCCTCTGCCCTGTTTCTGTCTCCTCTCCCCTTGCACTATACGTTCTTATTTTATTTGTGTTCTTTTCCTTTCTTAAGATTTTATTGTAAACTGCATTGATTGTTTCATAAATGCAGTTTCCTGAACGTGTCCCCAGTCTAGTCCCGGAACCTCTGGGTTGCCCATCTCATCCAGCAGCTTGGAGACTGAGAAACTCCTCCTTTTGTGACATCAACAGTATATCCCTCTGGAATCCGCCTCTTGCCACCAGTTACCTCAGTCTTCAAGCAGCTGGATAGATAGGAGACCGGGGGTCCGGGCTCACTGGAGAAACAATTGAGGATTGTAAGAACAGTTTAGTGGAATTTTTGTGGGGGTTCTAGTGTGATTACAGGAGTTTCTTTAGTTAAGAGCTGTGCCTTTAAATCTTGTACCAGTCCTGCTTTTTGGTCTTTGCTCTCCCTCTGCCCCCCCCCCCCCTTCTGTTAGCTACAGTCTTCGGGGCTACGCTTGGAAGAGGGGCCGGCCAGCTCAGAAGTCTTTCAGAGGGGCACAGCAGTACCTGTTTGCTGCCGGAGTATTTCAAGTGTTGGGGGAGGAGAGCAGAGTGCAACCGATGCCGCGCAGAAGCTCCTGCCTGCTAGCGCGTCTGGCGACTCTTCCCGCTACTCAGACTGCCCGGGTAAGTTTGAACAGCGATGTGAGCGATCGGGCCCGAGGTGTTTGAGTGCACCCGGAACCAGCAGCAGGCTAAATTTTAAAAGCTCACCTCATTTCTAGCCTCGCGGTCGCGTAAGGGAAGCCTTGGCGCGTGGCGTTGGCGTGGCCGGCTTGCAGGCCCAGGAGGTTATCTTTTTTGGGGCTCTGTCACCTTGTTTATGTCTTTATGGAGGCAGTTAAAACAAAACAAAAAAAAGGGGGAAGGCTCACTGGTTTTTTGCTAGTGTGATTTGCTGGTTTCTTGTAGGTTTTGCTTTTACCTGAGTTAAGTGGGGTTTCAGTATTCTTGCTTTACTGGGAGGGGTGCAAGGGCTGGGCTCCTTATAAGCAGGCTGTGCCTTTTCAGCAATGCCTTCCAAACCACTATGAGTGGTGTGTGGGTCCCGGAAGGTCTCCAATGCAGGGGTCTGCAAATCCTGTGCTGGAGAGCCCCAAGAGGTGCATCAAGCCCCTGCGCAGCAGGACGGAGTCCCGGGGTTAGTTCCAGATGCCTCGACCCCGCTAGTGTCTGACTCAGTGTAGGATGAGCCAGTGGCAGGTCCATCTTCTGGTTTAGCCGCCCCCTCTTCTCAGACGGGCTTCCCTAAGGAGCTGTCAGCCATTTTCTCGCAGCAGTTTGTTGCTCTGCTGCAGCAGACGGTCTTTGGTAATTTTCTGCAGCAGCAGCTGTCAATGGAGGGCGCTGGAGCGAAGAAGCGTCCTGCGTCCCCTCGGGGCGAGACCTCGATGTGTGGAGGCAAGAGATACCGTGGAGATGGGGAGCTGCGTGACCAATCCGGAGCTTCCGAGGATCCGCTTTCGGACAAAGAGGGACACAGTTTGTTGTTAGATGAGGAGCTCGAGGAAGGTGAGATCTCGGAGAGGGAAGATCAGTCTAGAGTGGTAAGAGTTTTCCGGAGAGATGAGCTGCCGGCACCCATTGTGGAGACGCTGAAGGCTCTTAATATGCCGGTCCCGGGTCCCGCAGAAGATGAAACGCTTGAAGATCCTTTGTTACAGGTGTTTAGAAAGACGCAAAGAGCGTTCCCTGTACACAGGGTGTTTCAGGAGATGATTCAGGAAAAGTGGAATGTTCCTGAGGCCCCGTTGAAAGGTTCCAGGGTTATGGGTAGGCTGTACCCGTTGTTGGATCAAGACAAAGAGGTTTTTAAAACGCCTAAGGTAGATGCGGCCGTCTCGGCTGTGACCAAGAAAACGACTATTCCTCTACCACCTCCACTGGGAGACTATTCCACGCATCTGCTACTTTTTCCATAAAGAAATATTTCCGCATATTACTCCTGAGTCTTTCCTCTTTCACCCTCATCTTATGTCCCCTCATAGCAGAGCTTGCTTTCAATCAAAAGAGCCTCTCCTCCTGTGCTTTTATGCCATGGAGGTATTTAAACGTCTCAGTCATATCACCTCTGTCCCACCTTTCCTCTAAAGTATACATATTAAGGTCCTTAAGTCTGTCCTCATATGCTTTATAATAAAGACCATTAACAATTTTAGTAGCCACCCTCTGCACAGACTCCAACCTGTTTTTATCCTTTTGAAAGTGCGGTCTCCAGAATTGCACACAATACTCCAAATGAGGTCGCACCAAAGACTTATACAGAGGCACAATCACCTCCTTCCTCCTGCTGGCCATTCATCTCCCTATGCATCCAAGCATCCAACTAGCTTTTCCCATCGCCTTTTATATCTGTTTAGCTACTTTGAGATCATCAGACACAATCACGCCTAGGTTCTATTCTTCTTTCGTGGACAGAAGTACGTCACCCCCTCTTCAGTACTGCTCCCTTGGATTGTTGCAGCCCAAATGCATGACCTTACATTTTTTAGCATGAAATCTCTACTGCCAAATTCTAGATCATTCTTCAAGCTTAGCTAGATCCCTCCTAATGTTATCTACACCTTCCTGGGTGTCTACTCTATTACAGATTTTGGTATCATCCATAAAGAGGCAGTACGGCCTGGCCGAAGGTGCTGTCCCATCGGGACTCCCTCTCCAGGCAGTAGTGAGCTGCAAAGGTGTGGACTGAGGACCAGGGGGCAGCCCAGCAGATGTCTGCTATAAGGACAGAGCACAAGCTTGCAACCGAGGTCGCCGCAGCCCTGACGTGGTGTGCCGCGACCCGGCACACCAACGAGAGCCCAGTCTGATCATGAATGAAGGCGATGCAGTCCGCCACCCAGTGGACAAGGTCTGCTTGGTAACAGCCATCCCAGGCGACTGGGGTCATAGCAAACGAAAAGCTGTGAGGCTTTACGGTGTCCCTGGATACGTTGCAGGTAGAAGGACAGGGCCCTCTTACAATCCAGGATATGGAGAACGGCTGCCGCCTTGTCGGCGTGAGCCATGGAAAGGTGGGGAGCACCACCTCCTGATTGAGGTGGAACTCAGATACCACCTTCGGAAGGAATTTAGGGTGGGTGCAAAGCACAACCCTTTTCTTGTAGAACCTGGTGTAGGGTGGCTTGGCCACAAAGGCCTGAAACTTACCGACTCTGCATGCAGAGGTGAATGTCACCAGGAAGATGACCTTCCACAAGAGGTAACGCAGATGGCAGGTAGCCAGAGGCTCAAAAGACGGCTTGGTGAGCTGCATCAAGACCACGTTGAGGTCCCATTCCAGCAGGGGGCGGGTGGATGGGAGGCTTAGAGAGCAGAAGGCCCCACATGAACCAAGTAAAGAGGAGCTTACCCTCCATAGAATGATGATGTGCTGAGAGTGCACTCAGGTGCATCCTGATGGAGTTAGACTTGAGTCCAGTTTGCGAGAGGTAAAGCAAGTACTGCAGCACCGTGTGCACCAGGCAAGAGAATGGGTCAACCCACTGCTCTGCGCACCACAATGAGAATCTGTGCCATTTGAAGGCATAGGTCCGTCTCATGGAGTTCTTACAAGAGGTCAGGAGGACTTCCTACACCTCCCTTGGAAGGTTGAAGGGTTCTAAGGCTACCCATTCAGCAGCCATGCTGTTAACGTCAAGGACCCCAGGTTGGGATGGAGAAGGGAGCCCTCCTCCTGGGTGAGTAGCCCCGGGACATTCCCCAGAGCGACCAAAAGCTCTGTTGAAACCAAGGGGAACCAAGTCTGCTTGGGCCACCAGGATCATGGAAGCCTTGTCCCTCAGGACCTTGAAGAAGGTCCGGTAATTAGTGGCATGGGAGGGAAGGCATACAGGAGGCCCTCCGGCCATGAGATGAGGAAAGTGTCTGCTGCTACCTGGAACGGGTGCAGCTGCTACTTTTAGGGAAGCTGAGCATTGGCTGGGCTGGTGAAGAGGTCCAGATTTGGGGTGCCCCAGTCAGAAGAGCCGCTGTGCCACCCTGGGGCCTAGCCACCATTCGTGCGGCTGGATGATCCTTCTCAGTCTGTCCGCTAGGGCATTGTCCTGAGCATTCCCTGACTGATCATGTACGAGCAGAGGGCTACTGCTTCCTGGCAGAGGCAGGAAGATCTTGGGCCCCGTTGTTTGTTCAGGTAGAACAGCCATGATCACCAGGAAAATGGCCCTGAGTTCCAGCAGACTGATCTGCTGCTGGTTCTCCCCAGGAACCAGTTGCCCTGCATGCGGAGTTCCTCACAATGGGCACTCCAACCCAGTAAGGAGGCGCCCGTAATAAGGACCCTGTAGGGATTTGGGGACTAGAACAGCATGCCCTCCTGCAGGTGCTGTGTAGCCTGTCACCAGTCAAGTGACTCTGCTAACTTGCGGGACAGTAAGACTTTGTCCCAGAGCCTGCTTGTGGCTTGTACACACTGGGAGCGGAGGCACCATTGGGCTGCCCGCATGTGAAGGCAGGTGTTGGGAACCACATGGACTGTGGATGCCATGTGGCCCAGCAGGAAGAGTATGGACTGGGCCGACACTGCGTGGCGGTGTTGCACCTCAGTGGCTAAGGTCAAGAGGCAACCTGCCCTGTCCAAGGGGAGAAAGGACCTGGACTGTAGAGTGTCCATTCGAGCCCCTATGAACTCAAAGCCCTGTGCCAGAGTGAGGTGGGACTTGGGGTGGTTTATCACAAACTCCAGATACTGTAGGACACTGATGGTGAGGGCGTGGCCTGTTGCACCTCGGTGGCCATGTCTCCCTTTACGAGCCAGTCATTCATATTTGGATAAGATGAAGGCCCTTTGGAGATGGAGGTAGGCAGCCGCCACTGCCAGGCATTTGGTGAAGACTCTTGGTGCGGAGATTAGACCGAAGGGTAATACTCTATACTAGTAGTGGTCACCCACGTACATGAACCTTAGGTACTGCCTGTGGCTGGGATGAATGAGGATGTGGGTGTAAGCATCCTTTAGGTCCAAGGAGCATAGCCAATCTCTCTGCTGGAGGTAGGGCAGCAATGTTCCAAGGGAGAGCATCTTGAACTTCTCCCATACAAGGAACTTGTTCAGGTTTCACAAGTCCAGAATAGGCCTTGGGCCCCCTGTTCTTTTTGGGACCAGAACGTATCGGGAGTGGAACCCCCTGTCCCTGAGGTGGTGGGGTACTGGCTCCATGGCTCTGTTGGTGAGGAGGCCTGCGATTTCCTGGTGCAGGGGAGTCAGAGGAGGCTCTCCTGGGAAGAATGGGGGAGGCATCTGGTCCAGGTGAAGGAGATAGTCACGGAAGGCTATCTGGAGTGCCCAGAAGTCAGTGGTAATGGCAGGCACCGATGGGCAAAATGAGCCAGATGCCCCCCGGGTGGCAGCTGCTCCTCCAAGGGTGGAGAGGCTATGCTCAGGGAGAAAACCTCATCCCCGGCTGGGCAGGAGCCGGGGTCTGGGGCTTGGAGTCCTTAGGCTTGTGAGGGCCTTGGCCTGCTCCCTTGCCCTGGTGACACATGGAGGGCCTGGAATTGGGGGAAGCCTCAGTAAGGCTGGTTCTTTCCCTGAAAAGGGAGCCTCTTCCCCGATGATTTCTTCTTAGGAAGGGTAGAGGTCTTCCTCGAGAACCGAGTCATCATAAGGAGCTTGGTCTCAATCTGCGCTGCCTTTTCCTCCATCAGTTTACCGAAAGGATTTTCACCGAGGCAGGGGACACCGAGGAGCTTCTCCTGGTCCTACTGCCCATGGTCTGAAGCCTGGAGCCAGGCTTGGTGCGAAGCGCCAATGCCTACGACAGCTACCCTCGTGTTTGACTCGAAGCCATCGTAGGCAGCCTGGGACATGTATTTGAGCATTCCCCAACACACTTCGTGAGGGTTTGGAACTGCTGGAGATGATCCCCACCGAGGCCTGCCGAGAAACCTGTGAGTTCCTTTGCCAGGTCCCAGAGATACATGCTGATACACAGCTGGTAGACTTGGATTCGATAACTCAGCATCGAGCCTTGGTAACATTTGTGGCTGAGGGTGCAGGACTCCCTGTCTGAGGGCATGGCAGAGTGGGTCTTCGGACTCTTTGGCCGGCACATGGTCAACTCCACCACCATGGAGGTGTGTGGGAGTTGTGACTTCCGAAAGCTGGGGCCTCGCTGGACCTGAGACATGGTGTCCAGGCGTCAGCTAACTATGGGTACCGATGTCGGTGTCTCCCACATGAGGAGGATGAGCCGCCCGAGGATGGCAGGGACAGGTACTGTCAGGGTCTCTTTGGGTAGGGCCTCGTATTGGAGGATTTCGAGTTCCTTTATGCGAGGGTCCTCCTCTGATTGTGGTGAGAGTCAAGGCTTTCACCATGTCTCGAACAAACTCAAGGAATGATGTGTTCTCGGGCAGGGACTGACACTGTGATGCAGGTGGTGCTTCTGCATCTCCTGGGATGCCTCATCCTCAGACTCCCAGTTGGAGTAGTCGGTCGAGGACTCAACAACTGAGAGTGTCTGGGGTGCAGGACCCGGTGACCCACAGCAGCTGCTTGGCCAGAACCACAAGTGCTTGCCGGGGAAAATCTCGCTCCTGAGGATCACCGAGGATCGTCTCAAGGCTCTGGACTCATGAGGATCAGTTTGGCGGCTTGGGGAGTCCTCAAGAGCGAGTTCCCTGTGGTCTCGCCGGACACACTGGAGCGGCCGGGCATCGATGCCTGCTGCGAGGTGAGGAAGGCAGTCACACTGAGCTCCATCGCCATCATCGTCCTGGCTTCCCACTCAGGAGTTGCAGCCTTTGGCACGGACACTGGGGTCACTGGGTCTGGCGTCGGTGAGGAGAGGGAATCCTCGATGAGACTGGCCTCGGGAGTCCGTGACCTGTCGCCGGAGGCCTCTGCATCTGTTCAGGAAACCTTCGCTGGCCGCTCCCGCTCTGATGCCACGGGTTCTCTCCATGGGCTGTCGGACCTGGTGCGGGGTTGCCCGGCTTGTCTGAGTCCCAGGATGAGGTCTTCAAGGATTTTTTCTTCTTTTTGCATTCCCTTCCTGGGGAACCCTTTTCAGAGTGTCTGCACACCCGATCGGGTGCCGTGGGGGCTTTACGCAACTTCAAGGAGTGAGAGGCTACTGGGGATACTGGGGCACAGTCTGACTTGTAGAAAATGTCATCTTGCTTCTGCTGACGATGCTGGATGGCCATCACGGACAACTTTTTACACAGAGTGCAAATCTCCAGATCATGGTTGGCCACAGGACACTGGAGGCATGTTTTTTGCGCACCGATCACACTTTTGAATCCACTGGCCATTTGAGGAAAAAGTACCCCGGTGAGGTCGAAAACCCTTGGCATGGTCAGTGGATAGAAAAAGGCACGAACCACGCTGGGAGAAAAAATCCTATTATTTTTTTTTTTTTATTTTATTTATTTAACATTTCTTATATACCGCGCTATTTGTCATCAGTGCGGTTTACATTGAAACAATATCAAACTAGGTCAGTTAATTCTGGCCATCGTTTACAAATAACAGCGCATTATGGATCCGAGACTCAATGCCGGGGCAAGCGAGCTCGGAGGCAGAAAAGGGACAGGTGCAACCGGAGAAAGAAAAATCAGTTTAATGCACAATTTAATCAACTTTTTCTGGGGAATTAAGATGGACGTCTGTTGGGCTCTGCAGGAGACGGAGTAAGATGGCACCCTTGGGTGGGAAGGGGACCACACATGCATGGTGGTATCTCCCAAAGGCTTTCTTTGAAAGCTGCGGAGATGCTTCCACAAGGGCTCCGTCGGCACCGACGTCACCCATATGTGAGGACTGACTTCCTGCTTGTTCCTTGAGAAACTATGTTAGAGTAATCTAACACGGGTTATCAGTTGCTTGGTCTTGGCTCTCAGTAGGCTTTCGCTGCCCCTCCGATGTCCTGGTGGATGGGCTCTCCTCTCTTTGGGGGAGCTTGGAGGGATGCTATCGCAGATCCTCATTGCTCTCAACATCGCGTCTCAAGGGGGTGACGCCAATGCACCAAAGCCTTCACTCAGTGCTCGGCGCAATCACCCTGTGACGCTGATGAAGATCAAGCCAAATACTTCTTCATCCTCGGGTGGAGATCGATCAATAGCCGTTGCTCTGGGACACTATGGGTGCTCAGCTCCTAGTGGGCTCAAGAACGCCTCAAAGTCGATGCGCCACCAACATCTGATGCAACATTTGAAGCCATTGAGACCGGTGCCGTCGATGCTGATGGAACAAGTTTGTCTTCCTTCTCTTTCCGGAGTCCAGCAGCTCTCCCTGAAGGGGATCGAGCACATCGGGGCGACACGTGCAACACCGGGAAGTGGGACTGCCCAATCGGGGCTCAGAGAGGCTGTTGTTGCCAAAAAAGCATCTTTCAAGAAATGGAAAAAAGAGCCAAATGATGAAACCTGGAAACAGCACAAGCACTGGCAAGTCAAATGCAAGGCATTGATAAGGCAGGCAAAGAGAGAATTTGAGAAGAAGCTTGCTGCGGAAGCAAAAACGCGAAATAAAGACCTTTTCAAGTACATTCGTAGCAAAAAACCCGTGAGAGAGTCAGTTGGTCCATTAGATGATAAAGGGGTTAAAGGAGCACTAAGAGGCGACAAGGCGATAGCGGAGAGACTGAATGAATTCTTTGCTTCGGTCTTTACTGAGGAAGATGTAGGGATGTTACCCACGACTGAAGTGGTATTTAAAGGTGTGGAAGAATTGAAGGAAATATCGATACATCGGGAAGATGTCCTACAACTATTAGATAAACTGAAGAGTAGCAAATCACCTGGGCCGGATGGTATACATCCAAGGGTGTTGAAAGAACTGAAATTTGAGATTGCAGACCTGCTATCAGTAATCTGTGAACTATCATTAAAATCATCTCTAATACCTGAGGATTGGAGGATCGCCAATGTAACACCAATTTTTAAAAAGGGTTCGAGGGGTGATCCGGGAAACTACAGACCGGTGAGCCTGACATCAGTACCGGGAAAAATGGTAGAAACCATCATAAAGAATAAAATTACTCAGCATATAGATAGTCATGACCTAATGGGAGACAGCCAACATGGCTTTAGACAAGGAAGATCTTGTCTTACTAATCTGTTATGTTTTTTTGAAGGAGTGAATAAACAGGTGGACAAAGGTGAGTCGGTTGATATTGTGTATCTGGACTTTCAGAAAGCCTTTGACAAGGTCCCTCATGAGAGACTTTTGGCAAAACTAAAGAGTCATGGGATAGGAGGCAGTGTACTACTGTGGATCAGGAACTGGTTAAAAGATAGAAAGCAGAGAGTAGGGCTAAATGGCCAATTTTCCCAATGGAGAAAGGTGAATAGTGGTGTACCCCAGGGATCTGTGCTGGGTCCGCTGCTTTTTGACATATTCATAAATGACCTGGAAAGTGGAATAACGAGTGAGGTTATCAAATTTGCTGATGACACAAAACTATTTAAAGTTGTTAAAACCCAGGAGGATTGTGGAAAATTGCAAGAGGATCTTGATAAATTGGAAGACTGGGCATCAAAATGGCAGATGAAATTTAATGTGGAGAAGTGCAAGGTTATGCACCTAGGGAAGAACAACCCAAACTATGGTTACACGATGCAAGGTTCCACATTAGGAACCACCACCCAAGAAAAAGATTTAGGCGTCCTTGTGGATACCATGTTAAAACCCTCGGCCCAGTGTGCAGCGGCGGCCAAGAGAGCAAATAGAATGCTAGGTATGATAAGGAAAGGAATGGAAAATAAAACAAAAGATATTATAATGCCTCTATATCGTTCCATGGTGAGACCGCACCTTGAATATTGTGTGCAATTCTGGTCGCCGTATCTTAAAAAGGATATAGCGATTTTAGAAAAGGTTCAGAGAAGAGCCACCAAAATGGTAAAGGGGATGGAAGGCTACTCCTATGAAGAAAGGCTAAAAAGGTTGGGGCTCTTTAACCTGGAAAAGAGACGGCTGAGGGGAGATATGATAGAAGTCTATAAATTAATGAACGGAGTGGAACGGGTAAACGTAGATCGATTGTTTACCTTATCAGAATATAGAAAGACTAGGGGACATGCAATGAAGCTACAGGGTAAACTATTTAAGACTAATAAAAGAAAATATTTTTTCACTCAACGTGTAATCAAACTCTGGAATTTGTTACCGGAGGATGTAGTAAAGGCTGTTAGTGTAGCTGGGTTTAAAAAAGGTTTGGACAAGTTCCTGGAGGAAAGGTCCATAAACCATTATTAAGAAGGGACCCAGGATATCAATGCTTGAACCAATACAAGCATTGTGGAACCTGTGTCCCTTGGGGAAACTGCTAGGTACGTATGACCTAGATTGGCCACTGTTGGAAACAGAATACTGGGCTTGATGGACCTTGGTCTGACCCAGTATGGCATATCTTATGTTCTTATGTTCTTATAATTAAAAGGCAGCGCCATCAGGCACATTGTCCTCTTTGTCTTCCTTCTCTCTCCGGAGTCCAGCAGCTCTCCCTGAAGGGGATCGAGCACATCGGGGCGACACGTGCAACACCGGGAAGTGGGACTGCCCAATCGGGGCTCTCTGAGGCAATTAAAAGGCAGCGCCATCGGGCACATTGTCCTCTTTGTCTTCCTTCTCTCTCCGGAGTCCAGCAGCTCTCCCTGAAGGGGATCGAGCACATCGGGGTGACACGTGCAACACCGGGAAGTGGGACTGCCCAATCAGGGCTCTCTGAGGCAATTAAAAGGCAGCGCCATCGGGCACATTGTCCTCTTTGTCTTCCTTCTCTCTCCGGAGTCCAGCAGCTCTCCCTGAAGGGGATCGAGCTCATCGGGGCGACATGTGCAACACCGGGAAGTGGGACTGCCCAATCGGGGCTCTCTGAGGCAATTAAAAGGCAGCGCCATCGGGCACATTGTCCTCTTTGTCTTCCTTCTCTCTCTGGAGTCCAGCAGCTCTCCCTGAAGGGGATCGAGCACATCGGGGCGACACGTGCAACACCGGGAAGTGGGACTGCCCAATCGGGGCTCTCTGAGGCAATTAAAAGGCAGCGCCATCGGGCACATTGTCCTCTTTGTCCTCCTTCTCTCTCCGGAGTCCAGCAGCTCTCCCTGAAGGGGATCGAGCACATCGGGGCGACACGTGCAACACTGGGAAGTGGGACTGCCCAATCGGGGCTCTCTGAGGCAATTAAAAGGCAGCGCCATCGGGCACATTGTCCTCTTTGTCTTCCTTCTCTCTCCGGAGTCCAGCAGCTCTCCCTGAAGGGGATCGAGCACATCGGGGCGACACGTGCAACACCGGGAAGTGGGACTGCCCAATCGGGGCTCTCTGAGGCAATTAAAAGGCAGCGCCATCGGGCACATTGTCCTCTTTGTCTTCCTTCTCTCTCCGGAGTCCAGCAGCTCTCCCTGAAGGGGATCGAGCACATCGGGGCGACACGTGCAACACAGGGAAGTGGGACTGCCCAATCGGGGCTCTCTGAGGCAATTAAAAGGCAGCGCCATCGGGCGCACCCGCGCCTGGTGGGCCCACGCCTGAGGGCCTCGCCAGAGGGCCCTTTGGCACGGCCCTTAGGCTAAGGCCAAAATACGAAAACAGCTACAAGAGAACCAGAGATTACAAAAGTATATTCCCGAAGAAGCAGAAAACTCAACAACAAGTTTTGCATCGATCCAACTAAAAAGGAGACGCTACTAGCATTCAAAACCAACAGAAATAAGAACCGCATTAAAAAACAAATTTGAATCTACTTACAAAAACCACAACAGAGACTGTAAGTTAACCTGTAATCTAACATATAATGTGGTAAACTTTATTCAATTTTCAATAACCACCATTACAAATTTAACTATTCCTTTGCAACGGCTTGATAATTAAGATTACGAAACTAATTAATGACACCAATTCAAGATACTATGTTATATTGATTAATGTCACTTTAACAAAACAACTTGATTAACCTATATTGAATATTAGGATATCTGTTGCATCTTAACTGAAGCAAAATAATTGTTGAAGTGTAGCTTATCCAAAGTAACTGATACAAAGTGGATATAATGCTGTAGCAAAGTAATGGATACAATGTAGTAACCTCAATAGAACTGTTGCAAAATAGCTAATTGGAGTGGCTTTTCTGTTGCGCAAAACAGGGCAGGTTTCAACAGCAAACACCAATCTGCCACAAGTTGAAACATCAATTTTTCCATATTCCTTATTTAACACTCTGTATATCCAGAACTGAGACCCTGACTAACGCACAATGGAACCTGTATACATTACCATGCAATTACTATATGCCCTAAGTATTGCTATGTGTTTACTCCTCTCCTCCAGCATAGGTCTTCAATTTCCATACCCACCCCTTGATCAAGTGGGAATGGCTCATATACACAATATACCTTACCACCATATACAAAAACACCTTAATAATTATAACAGATCCTCCTACACTTATCAGACCCTACCACCTCGGTACACTGAAACACAAACTAGAAGATTAATTCACATAAAATTAAAGCATGAAAGTGAACTCAAAGAACTAACAACACACACTCAAAACTTAAAAATAATCTTGATCAATGTAAGATCTATTAGAAACAAAATCCCATTAATTACAGATCTCATCTCTGATGAGAAGCCAGACTATCTCTGCCTAACTGAAACCTGGCTAAACAATACTGACACAGTCTTATTAAATCAATTAAAAATAAATGGATACTCGCTATTCAATTGTAATCGTAATCAAAAAAAAGGAGGTGGAGTATTAATATTAGCAAAATCAAACTTGAACTGCTCCACCACCATCTGTGATACTAAAGAAAACATAGAGATCCTGAAAATAGAGAATAGAAACTTAGCTATCTGCCTCTGCTACAGACCCCTCACACCAGATGCGCAAAACATAACAACCATTCTAGAAATGGCATGTAAAGCCTCAACAAACAAGCCCCACATCATTCTGGGAGATTTTTAACCTTACAACCTGTAATAACAATCAACTCTCAACCTTCCTTGAATCAATGAAAGACTTAGGCTTTAATCAAATAATTAGACAACCTACTCACATTAAAGGAAACACTCTTGACCTAGTTTTCCTTCCCGATCTCTTGTCCAAAAAGCACCTTCTAACTCCTCCTACCATAACCCAAATTCCACGGTCTGACCATTTTATGATTCAATTTATCATCTCTATCTCCTCCGCCTCCACTCTTCATCAACCAGAAACACAACAAGGACCTAGATTTCGTCCATTTCAATCAGATGACTTCCTTGATACAATTATTCCTCAGCTTGTTACAGACACTAACAACCTTGACATAGCCATTGCTAATTGGAATTCTGTTATAAAATCTGCATCAGCACCATTATCTACCAAACCAAAAAGGCCCCATAAAAGAGTATCAGAAAAATGGTACATACAGGAACTAGCATCATTCAAAAAAAACCTTCGAAAAATAGAATATAAATGGCGTGCAAGAAAAACACCTGAACTCCGAGATCTATATTTTACAACTCTTAATTACTACAGAACAGCAACTAACAATGCCAAAAAACAATATCACACTACCATCTTAACGAAAGCCTTAAACCGTCCAAGAGAACTGTTTGATATTGTAAAATCCTTAGCTAAAACACCTACTGATAATGGTCAACAGGTCCCTATCAACATACATGACCTAGCTAACTATTTTGCTAGCAAACTTAAATCAACTCCAATACCAATGCCTGATCCCCCAAAATTAATAAATGATAACAAGGCTTGGAATTCTTTCCAGCCTATTGATAAAAAGCAACTACTTAATATAATATCATCAATTAACACAACCACGTCCTTGCTCGATCCATGCCCAGTACCCTGGATTAAGACAACAAAACAAGAACTTGCCCCCTTTATATTAGACATAGTAAACCAATCCCTTCAACAAGGAGCACTACCTAAGGAGCTCAAATTCTCCGCTATTCGCCCGATATTAAAAAATAAAACACTTAGCGGAAAAGATCCATCATCATATCGTCCAATTGCCAGTATTCCATTTATAACCAAAATCATTGAAAAAGCTGTCCAACTTCAACTCCAAGATCATATAGATACCTTTGCACCCCTTGATGACCATCAATACGGGTTCCGTCCCTTCCACGGTGTTGAAACCCTGCTCTTAGCCCTAACCGACACTCTCATTAAAGGCCTAGACAACACAAAACAAGCATTCATTCTTGTATTCCTTGATATATCCGCTGCTTTTGACAGTGTGAACCATAACATACTCATATCAAGACTCAACCAGATAGGTCTACAGAAAACAACACTAGATTGGTTTAAATCATACATATCTGATCGGTCACAATATGTACAATTAAATCAAACTGCATCACCTCCATTTCCTCAAGAACAAGGAATACCCCAGGGCTCTGCTCTGTCAGTCCTTTTATTTAACATTTATCTACAACCAATATGCACCATATTCCAAAAACATAAGATAAATTTCCACATATATGCGGATGACATTATGTTATTCTCTACAATCAACTTAAACGATCCCAACTATGATAAAATAACAAAATGCCTCATAGAAACTGATGAATGGCTTAGATCAAACAATCTGACAATCAATTTTAAAAAAACAGAAGTTCTCTTTACAACAAGAAATACAAAATTTTCCCCACCTACTAACATCAAACTCCTAAATTTTACCCTTCCAGTTAAAGACGAAATTAAATACTTAGGAGTCACCCTTGACAAGACTCTTAGCTTTACAACTCACATTAGGAAAATAACAAAAACAATATATTACAAACTTCGTTCCATTCAACAGCTGAGGCCTTTCTTGGAATACGATGACTTTAGAACTATCACCCAAGCTTTAATAACCCACACTTCGATTTCTGTAATGGAATACTTCAAGGTATAACAAAGAGGAATCTAAAAATTCTCCAAATGGCCCACAATGTTACCGCAAGAATAATTATTAAAGCCAAGCTCTCTGACCACATTACCGCGATTCTTTACTCCCTTCATTGGCTTCCCATCGCCAGCAGGATCCAATATAAAATACTGTTGACTACCTTCAAACTAATTAATAATATTGCCCCTTCCTATCTAACTACTCTTATCCATAGCCCCCCTGAAAATAGAATACGACGCAGAAGGAATCTTAATACCATTTTAGTACCTGACATTATAAAGAAGACCAAACATACAACAAGCAACAGTGCCTTCTCCTTTGTAGCACCAATCCTGTGGAATAACCTCCCGGATCAATTAAGAGAGATGAAAGATATGCAAAAATTCCGAAAGGATCTAAAAACATATTTGTTCACTCAGTACTTCTCCAACTCAGTTAATAACATAACCATAACTTCCCAACCTCCATAAATTCGAATATACAAACTCACTTAAATCAATTCAATACAAACCATGATAACTCAAATGATGATGTACCCTTAAAGATGTATATATGTAAAATTTGCTGAATTGTGTACATAGATCTAAGATGTTATAAACTTGTATATAGTTGGTTTTTTGCACACTGTTCCATGTAATGTTCCATGTAGTGTTAATTGTTAACTATTGATATGTTCTCTGTAAACCGCTCCTGATTTCTGGAAGGGGCGGTATAAAAATAACACACACAAAAAAAAAAAAAAACCACCAAACAAACGTCTGAGTGCCAAAATGTGATTTGCGCTGTTTCTCGCGACCCTTAAGGCCTCTTTTTGTCATCTGTGAACACAAATTACAAGAAGAGGGCTGATGATCAGGTCCCAGACACTGAAGACACCAACTGTGTATCCGTGGTGAATATGGTCCTTGAGCACCAGGAACACTTTTTAAACCCACTGGCCAGTTTTTGAGACATATCAGTCGGAAAAACAGCCATGGCGATATCAATCTTGAAAACAGCAGAATCCACAGCCGGAGCACTGGTGCCTAATGGAGCAGAGGTGCTGCGGAAAAAGAAAGGAAACTTAAAATGAATGATGTTAATTAACAAAAGGAATAAATAACGTTGATAGGCAAGCACAAAAGGAAAAATGGAAGTTCTGTGAAGGTGGCAGGGTCTCCGATGAGGGGAAAAAATTAGCAAGTAGTGGAGATGTCGATAAATGCATCCATTGGGTTCCACGGAAAAACGAAGAGTGAAATAAAAGGCACCGTGGCTACAGGTAGAAGGTGGCGTGCATGTTCGGTGGGACTTCCCAAAAGCTTCCATTAGTAGCTGGGGAGCATTCCTACGTGGGCTCCATCGGATGATGGCACCCATGGAGAAAGGACTGATCCACAGCCTACTTGCAGGCAGGCCACAGAAAAGGACAAGGGATGATCTGGAAACCAAAAATTAGATCATAACCTTCAAATACCTTTGAATAAGCTTCCAGACAGCTACGACTGGAGACGGACTATCCGCTGAAGATCTCACTCAGAGAAGGCCAGAGGGCACATCACCTGATTTAAGTAGAAAGCAGATGGAACTCTGGGAGGAAAGACAGCTCCATCCCAAGAAAAGTAGAGCTAGATGAACTCCTAAGGTACAGGTCCTTAAAAGATGAGGCCTAAATTCCAGAAATGCACCCAGTTGAAAATATGGTCTCCAAAGAGTCCACCTTAAGGTTAGATCCCTAAGGACAGCCTTTCACCAGGGTTCAAAGGGGAAAGTCATCAAGGCTTTCAAGACCTGAAGCAAATCTCACTGCGGGAAGATCAGATGATAAGGAGGCTGAGTTGATTTCATTTCACTAAGGGCAATCCATCTCAAAACACCAAAGACACTCACTGAACTCCATTCTAGCTGTTTATTAGTCCCCACTGAGACCTCAAGGGAGCTAAGTGCTAGACTCTAAGAAGATCGGCTTACCAATTTAAGGTCACACTGGACCTCCATGCCTCCAGAGTATGGGAGCTACACCAGGACCCAAAACTCTAGTGTAGACCAAAGATTCCTCTTTTTCAAGATTTGTTTAAGGATAAAGATCTAGGCTTTGTGTTTATTACCGAATCTTGGTTATGCTCTGAGAATGATCCAGCAGTATATGAAATTTGTCCCTTAGGTTATAGTTCTATAAATGTTCCGCGAGTGGGTAAAATAAGAGGGGTCTGCTGATTTTATAAAAGTTCTTTTTTCATTTGAAATTGTTAGATACTATTAGTTTGCTGGACTTGGAAGCTTTATATTGTGAAATTTCCGCTTGAGATTCAGGTGAAAAATGTATTTTTATTCTGGTCTACTGAGAGAGAGAGATCTCATCATCATTACTGCAATCTAAAATACTATTCAGAATGGCTTCATCCCTACTAAGGAATAAAGTCAAACTAAAACCTGATTTATCCTTGAAAGCTAAACATTGTGCAGGTTTTTGGCAACAAAAAATCAGCAAGAGTAGTTACTCACCTGTAACAGGTGTTCTCCAGGAGCAGCAGGAATCAGTCCTCACATATGGGTGACGTCGGCGCCGACGGAGCCCGCATGCGGAGCATTTCCCCAGCTTTCAAAGAAAGCCTTTGGGAATGCAGCGCGCATGCGCAGTCCCCTTCCCGCCCAAGGGTGCCATCTTGCTCAGTCTGATGACATAGCTAAAAGACAGCAAAAATAAAAAATGAATGATATGACTGCAACTCCCAGGGGAGGAGGGAGGGTTGTGAGGACTGATTCCTGCTGCTCCTGGAGAACACCTGTTACAGGTGAGTAACTACTCTTTCTCCAGGACCAAGCAGGAAGTCAGTCCTCACATATGGGACTCCCCAGCTTCAGGCTACCGGGGACCCAAAGCTGAACAATGAGCTCCCTCTAGAGCCCCAGTATGCATGATAGAATCTTCTCTCAGAACGCCCCCGAACAGTAGCCCAACACCAGGGCCGGAGGGTAGGAGTTGCCTATACCTCAAAGAGATTACGGAGTACCGCCTGTCCGAAGGCACTGTCCCTGCGGGACTCCCTCTCGAGGCAGTAGTGGGCCCCAAAGGTCTGGCATGAAGACCAAGTAGCGGCCCGGCAGATGTCTGCCAACGGTACAGAGCGGAGATGAGCTACTGATGCAGCCTTCACCCTGACACGGTGGGCCGTGACTCGACCCTGCATGGAGAGGCTGGCTGCCCTATATGCCCAGGCAATACAGTCTGCCATCCAGATGGACAAGGTACGCTTCGAGACAGGTAACCCCAGTTTATTAGGGTCAAAAGATACGAAGAGCTGAACAGCCCTTCATTGTCCCTGCGTATGGTCAAGGTAGAAGGACAACGCCCTCCTACAGTCCAGGGTATGCAAGACCATTTCAGCCCAGCTGGCATGCGGCCTGGGAAAGAAGGTCGGAAGAACCACCTCCTGATTGAGATGGAAGGAGGAGACAACCTTAGGAAGGAACTTTGGGTGAGTCCGTAAGACCACCCTGTTCCTATAGAACCTTGTGTATGGCGGCTCTGAGACCAGAGCTTGCAGCTCACCGACTCGCCTGGCTGAGGTAACAGCTACCAAAAACGACGCCTTCCAGGAAAGAAAACATAAAGGACAAGTAGCATAGGCTCAAATGGTGGGCAAGTAAGTTGTTGCAAGACCACATTCAAATCCCACTCATGTGCTGGTGGACGAATCGGAGGCTTGAGCAAAAGAGGCCTCTGAGGAAGCGGGCCACTAAAGGGTGGCTTGACAGAGACTGACCTTCCACCGGTGAGTGGTGCGCTGACAGAGCACTGAGGTGGACCCGAACAGAGTTGGATTTAAGGCCCAGGTCGGACAGGACAAACAAATATTGCAGCACCACTGGCACCAGGCATGAAAAAGGATCCTCCTTGTGCTGAGCACACCAGGTGGAGAACCTACGCCACTTGAGGGCATAAGATTTTCTAGTGGAGTGCCTCCTAGAGCCCAAGACCACCTCCTCCACTTCCCTAGGTAGCAGTAAGGGAGCTAGAACTACCCTTTCAGCATCCAGGCCATCAAATTGAGGGACTGGAGGTTGGGGTGCAAGAGAGATCCCTGATCCTGAGACAGGAGATTGGGTTGCACCCCCAGAGGGAGTGGAGTGTCCACAGCCAACTGCAGAAGGAGTGGAAACCACGGTTGCCTCGGCCATCTGGGGGCTACCAGGATCACCGAGGCCTTGTCCCGAAGCACCTTGAAAAGGGTCCGGGCCACTAGAGGCGTGGGAGGAAACGCATACAGTAGGCTCGTAGACCAAGAGATCAGAAACGCATCTGCTGCTATTCTCAGAGGATGCGGTTGTCTGGAGCAGAACCTGGGTAGTTGACAGTTGAGTGGACTGGCAAAGAGATCGATGGTTGGAAGACCCCTCCTTAGGAAGATTCTTTGGACCACCAGAGGATTCAACTGCCATTCGTGTGGCTGCAGAACCCTGCTCAACCTGTCTGCCAGGTAATTCTTTCGGCTGGGCAGATAAACTGCCTTGAGAAGCATACCCTGTTTGACTGCCCATGAGCCTCCTTGTTTGTTCACATAGAACATGGCAACTTGATTGTCCGTCTAAACCAGAACAGACTGGTGAGAGAGAGCATGAGAGAAAGTTTGGAGAGCCAAACGGATAGCTCTCAGCTCCAAGAGGTTGTTCTGCTGTGCGGCCTCCCAAGGGGACCAGAGGCCTTGGGTGCATGCCCCCTAGCAAAGTGCACCCCAAACCTGGAGAGAAGCATCTGTTGTCAGCACTTGTGTTTGTGGCGGTGGCTGAAAAGGCACTCCTCGCACTAGATTCGGGAAATGCAGCCACCATTGCAAGGAGGCCGCCAGCAGTTTGGACACCCTTACTTTGTCTCCCAAGTGTCCTGTGGCTTGCAGCCATGGAGGCCCCACTGAGCAGGCCTCATGTGCAGATTGCCTGAAGGGTATCCAGCCTCGCTCCTATGAACTCTGTGTTTTGTGAGGGGTGCAAAGTGGACTTTGCGAAGTTTATGACAAACCCCAGATGCTGTAGAAGGGAGATAGTGCGGAGGGTGGCCTGTCTGGTTTCCTGTGGAGACTGACCCCTGATGAGCCAGTCATCCAGGTATGGAAAGACAAATATGCCCTGGACTGAGATAGGCCACTACCACCGCCAGGCATTTGGTGAAAACCATGGGTACGGAGGTTAGGCCAAATGGAAGTACTCTGAACTGAAAATGATTTCCTCCCACTACAAATCTGAGATATTGTCTGTGGTCTGGATGAATGAGGATGTGAGTATAAGCATCCTTTAGGTCTAAGGAGCATAGCCAATCTCCCTGCTGGAGGTAGGGCAGCAGTATTCCAAGGGTAAGCATCTTGAACTTTTCCCTCACCAGGAACTTGTTGAGATTTTGCAAGTCGAGGATGGGCCTGAGGCCTCCTGTCCTTTTTGGTACTAGAAAGTACCTGGAATAGAAGCCTTGCCCTTTCAGGTGGTGGGGCACCGGTTCCACCGCCTGCTCCTTCAGAAGACTTGTCAACTCCTGAAGGAGTAAGCTCCTGTGCAGAGGGAGTCTTGGAGGCTCCCCTGGAAAGTAGCAGGGGGGTAACTGGTTGAAGTGCAGCAAATAGCCCTTCTGGACTATGCTGAGCACCCAGGTATCCCCTGTTATGGCTGACCACCTGTGGGCGTACAGGGTCAGCCGGCCTCCTGTGCTGAGAGGGGCCAGCTGAGGAGGAGAGGCTATGCCACTGGAGTCAAAATCCCGCTCCCTGCTGTGCAGGAGCCGGAGCTGGTGGCTTGGGGGTTTTCTGCCTATGGGGCCCATGTCCCTGCCCCTTGGCCTGCTGACCCTGTTGGGGAGCTGTGGAGGCCTGGTATTGAGGGTAAGATTTGTAGGCAGATGACTTCCTTGGGTAAAAAGACTTTTTCCCCAAGCCAAATTTCCTTTGAGAAGGGGCAGAGGTCTTTCTGGACATCCTTATCCTGGTGAGAGTCTCGGACTCGAGTTCTGCAGCCTTTTCAGCCATGGGCTTGCCAAAGAGGTTTTCACCTCGGCAAGGGACATCGACCAACTTGTCCTGCACCCATAGCTCGAGGTCCAATGACTGTAGCCAGGCCTGACGGCTTGCATCGATGCCGGCCGCGGCTACTCGGGCCGAAGCCTCAAAGCCATCATAAGCTGCTCGAGACATAAACTTCGAGCACTCTTGGATCCCAGCTGACATGGCCGTGAACCTCGGAGCGACCAGCAGAGAACCCGGCAATCTCCTTTGCCAGGTCTCGAAGGTACATGGCCATGTACAGCTGGTAAGTCTGGACATGGCAAGCAAGCATAGAGCCCTGGAAGCACTTTCTACCGAGGGCATCCAGGTTCCGGGCCTCCCTGCCTGGAGGCACCGAGGAGTGCATCTTCTGACTCTTCAGACGATGCATGGCCGATTCCACAACCATGGAGTTGTGCGGTAGCTGTGCCTTTTGGAACCCAGGGCTCTTGTGGACTCGATAAATGGAATCGACCCGCTTGCTAAGAACCGGCGTTGAGGCAGGCGCCTCCCACATGCAGAAGAGCATCGGAGGAACTAGTACAGTAAAGGCCTTCTTGGGGGGAGAGTCATACTGCAGGGCCTCGAGTTCCTCGGCTCGAGGCTCCTCCTCGGGGTCCGCAGGGAAGGCCACGGCCTTGGCCATGTCCCTCACGAAATACGAGAACTGGGTATCCTTCGGGGGGGACCTTCTCTGAGGTTCAAACTCTGGTGAGTCCGAAGGGACGCACCGGGTCCGAAAAGTGTCCGGGGACACCTCGTCCTCCGTTTCCCATCCCGACCCCAACGAGGAGGAGTCGAGGGGCTCCGGCCTGGCGGGCACCAATGCCATCCGCCCCGACACCGAGGGCACCGGCGTCGATGAGCTTGGTCCCACACGGGAGATCGAGGGTGACCTCGGCCGAGGATCGACTCGAGATCTCATGGACTCGCGGATCGGCTCGGCCTCCGGGGTCAACTTGGACGTCGAGGTCCCGGTGGTCGGGGCAGATGCACTGGTGAGACCGGCGATCAGTACCCGCTGCTGTTCCATGAAGGCAGCCAAACTGCTCTCCAAAGCCGTCAACCTGAGTCCGAGCTCAGGAGACCCAGCAGCCTCCCACTCGGGCCACGACGGCGTCGGGCCCGACGACAGCTCCCCCGGAGGAGAGCCCATGAGGATTACAGTACTCACGTGACCCGGGGCCTCCGTCTCTACATGAGGTTGTTTAGCAGGCCTCTGCGACTCCGAAGACCCGGGACGGCAGTCGGGGCTATGCGACCTGGCCCTCGAGGAGCCAAGAGCGTCCACCGATGCCACCCTCGCGGGTGTCTTCTTCCTGCGGAGCTCCCGCGAAGGAGACCCCCTCTCAGAGGAGCCCCGACGAGGCTTGGGGTCGGACTCCCGAGACGTAGAGGCCTCTGACGAATTCTGGGCTCGGTCGGACGCGAAATCAGAGAAGATCCTTTCGCATTGATGCTGCCGGCTCCTCAATGCCTTGGAGGACATTTTGCCACACGGGACACAGACCAGCGGGTCATGGTCGGGCCCGAGGCACCGGAGGCAGCAGTCGTGTGTGTCGGTGAGAGACATACGTTTCTTACACCGATCACACTTCTTAAACCCGTTCGCAGCCATCGGGGGAAAAAGAGCCCCTGCAAGGTCAAAAGACTGGGCTGCCAGGGAAAAATGAAAAAATGGCGCGATCGCTAGTCTCTAAGGACAAAAACCGAAAAATGAAATCCGGGCTCGATACCGGTGTACCGGGCCCAGGTGGGAAAGGGAACCGGCATTGAACCGAGAAAAAACACGGATCCACACGGAAAAAATCAACTTTTTCACGGGTGACAACACAACACTTGCGTTGGGCTCCGTGGAAAAAAGAAGACTGAGCAAGATGGCACCCTTGGGTGGGAAGGGGACTGCGCATGCACCCATATGTGAGGAATGACTTCCTGCTTGGTCCGGGAGAAACTTACGCACTAATTTACTTATAAGTGACATGGAATTCAATGATTTTCTCACAATAATCCCACAGGAAAACCAAGCAGGTCCTTTTCCTGTAAATCGTTCATGGTTGGAATTTTCTCTATCTCAGTGAAGGAAGTAGGTAATCTTTTTAAAAAGTATTCTAAGTATTAAGTGGTGGATCCTTGTCCAAACTGCTTTTATCTGGCTGCGCCTTCTGACTCTCATTTATTTATTTATTTTAACAAAGCTTATATACCGCCCCTTCCTGAGAACAGGGGCAGTTTACATAGAACATCAGAACAAGTTTTACATTGAACATAGGAATTATGTACATTTAAAATAGGAACTATATACATATAGCACCTAAGACTGTGCACAGATAACTATATACATTTTGTTTGTGTCTGATATTTAACCTAGGGTGACTTTGTCATTTTGTGGTTGGTTCTACTGGGTTAGTACAGAATTATTATTACAGGGCATATATCCTTGGGAACTGAGGTATACTGTTCTTATCCCAATTCCAAAGGATAACAAAACTAGTCTAGCAGATGTACCTAACTTTCGTCCTATAGTGAATATCCTTTTGATGGTTAAAGTATTAGAAGCCGTGGTGGCCGGACAGTTGGATTTGACTGCCTGGATAACTCACAATTCGGCTTCAGGAAGGCACATAACACTGAATTGTTTTTAGGGACTCTCACTTCAGACATAAACACTGCATTATCTAAAGGCCATATAGTGGTTTTGCTACAATTTGATCTCACTGTAGCCTTTGACTTGGCCAAACATGACATTCTGTTAGCTATTTTGGATTGCCTTGGGATTTCAGGGTTAGTGTATAAGTGTTTTTCAGGCTTTTTAAAGAACAGGTTATATCAGTTAGGACTGGCATGAATTGCTTGGGAGGTTGGAAGGCTTGCTGTGGTGTTCCACAGGGCTCCCGCTCTCCCCAGCACTCTTTAATGTTCCTATGAAAACACTAGGTTGGTTTCTCCTTCAAAACAATCTTAAGTTATATACGTATGCAGATGACATTTCCATTTTGTTGACATTCACATCACCATCAAGTGACTTCTACTCAAAAATCAGTCATACATTACAGTTGTTTGAGAGTGTGAGGACTTTGCGATTACAGTTAAGCACATCTAAAACAAAGGCTTTGGGCTTTAACAATGCTAAACCATTTCCTAATTCTTTGCTGAGGCATTCAAACGTTTAAATTTAGTCTCCGACCCAGTACTCTGTGTTCTTGGAGTTTTACTGGATGAAAATTTATCATTTGAGGCTCATATCAGTTCTGCTGTAGGAAGGTCCTTTTTCAGATTATGTCAATTACGTAGAATCAAACCTTTTTTGTACAGTAGATCACTTTTGGCTCTTAGTTCAAAGTACCATTCTTGCCTATTTAGACTATGGAAACTTTCTGTTTCTGAGCTGTTCACAGAAGCAGATGCATCGTCTGCAGCTCTGTCAAAATACTGCAGTTTGTCTTATTTATGGTGTATCTAGATACACCCCAATGACTCCATTGTTTCGAGAATTGCATTGGTTTAGGGCCTTGAATCGAGTTAAATTTAAACTTGACATAATTCTATATAAATTTCTCAATAACTAAGTGCCCGAATATCTCTCTTCACTTTTGCTTACAAATTGAGCAACTAATTCCAAACACTTACAGGTGTCCAGTGTAATCTTGTTTCCTTCATGCAGTCATCAGAATAAAATCTAGATTTAAACCGATAATTCCGGGGGTCATGTGAGGATGGCCGACTGAACGGACATCCGTGCACTGAGCTCCTCTCCGTCCCCTGACAGCTTGGGAAGATAAGGCATATAAGCAAGAAGTGACAGTGGGAGAAAGGCTACATCAAAAAAAGAAACAGCAAAACCCCTGAGGGAGAAGGGAATGCCAGTGAAAACACCCCGCGTGCTGAAGGAGAAGGCCTCAGGAACCAACATGGCGACAGAGCAAGGCACCCCGCTGATGGCCCTGTATGAAGCAGCAATGTGAGAGATAACTCAAAACATAACTGCAGCCTTAGCAATAAACTCACCCGTCTTCAAAGCTCTATAGATGATTTGAAAGGCAGTGCAGAAGAACAAACTGTGAGGCTCCAGCAGTTGGAAGACCAGGTGGAGCAAAACGAGCAAGGGGCTGAGGCAATGATCAGCAGGGTAGCAGCTTTGGAGCACACAAAAAGAGAACTCTTGGAAAAAGTTGATGATTTAGAGAACAGAAGTCGGTGAAACAACATAAGGTTGGTGGGCCTGCCAGAGGGTATTAAAGAGGAAGATCTCTGGGATACTGTAGAGACATGGCTTCCTGCACAACTAGGCCTCCAGGCAAGCGGGGAGCGCATGGCAGTTGAACAGATGCACAGAGTGGGACCCAGACGCGAGGAAGCAGGCGAGCCGCGGCCGGTGACTGCACGCATACTCAACTTCACAGAAAAACATAAGCTGATGGTGTTGTACAGGGAATATAGTGTTACTTTTCAATAACTACTCTGGGAAGGTGGCAGACAGCAGAAAAGCTGTGGCTCCCTACTGCTCGACATTGGCGCGGAAAGGCATCCGCTTTGCACTGCAATACCCCTCAAAGGTAAGAGTGACTCAGAACAATCAGGTGCAGTTATTTGAAACAGTGGCAGCCCTAAAAACATTTGTGGATGGCTTACGGATGTAACGACCGGGAGACCAGTTGGAACCATATGGCCCAGTTGGAGAGTATTCAGTTCACTGCTAATGGTTTAACGTTTATATGCAGTTTGGTTAAAATGTTATGAAAACCAGGAAGTCATGTGGCGGGGGCACAAAAGTTGAAAGCATATGGTAACTGTGAAATGGATCTAGGAACACTTCCATATGCTAATAAGGCCGCAAAGCTACAGAAGACGGCCAAGCAAGTGGAACGACACAGATGATGGACCCCACCAAGCGCATTGAGCAGATGATCAAAGAAAGGAGCCTTCCCACCTAATGTGAAGGGGAACATAGTCTACGAGATACTAAAAACTGTACCGAGTGCACTTGGAAGCGGAGAATCTGAAACAATTGTTTGGTATCTTGGGGGACAGCAGGGAGATGATAAGGTGGTATGAATGTGTTGGTGTGTCTGAAAGTTACAGGTATGCACGATAATGTAATGAGAGAGGAGGGTGGGGAGGAGAAGTATCAGTGCAACATAATGGAGAGAAAAGTGGGTGCCTGGGTTTGAGCCAACGGGAGGTTCATAGTCAGATGGGGGAGAAGGGAGAGGAGAGTGTGGGGAAGGATCCAGAGGAGATCAAAAAAGAGGTCGACCACTCCGAGTCACATGGGGTATCACCGGGCAGGAAATGTGGGCTGCAGCGCTTTGCTGGGAGGCGCTGGAGGCAAAGGAAACTTAAGTCAAGGCATACCTAGAGTGAGCATTGGATAACAATAAGATCAAAGTAGGGGGCATTAACTCGCCAGTGAAACACACCAAACTCCTAAAGTATTTTCAGAGGAAGAATGCAGACATTGTCTTTATCCAGGAGACACACCTAAGCAATATAGAACACCGGAAATTATGCAGGGGATGGGTAGGGGAGTATGGTGCAGCATCATACAACAGCAGGCAGAGCGGTGCGGCCATCCTTATAAACAAAAAAGAGTGGTCCTATATAATCTATATGCCCCTAATACCTAACAACATGTTTTTTTTCCCTCAAAACTGGCAAAATTTAGTGAGCTTTGAGGGATACCAGCCTATACTAGGAGGGGACTTTAATCTGCCCAGGGATTCAATTCAGGATTGTAAACCACCAAGACAGAGTATAAAGAATCTAGAGTGGAAAGGGGTGGGGTTCCTGATAAAGGACTGAGATTGTTAGATGTATGGCACACACTACACCCAGAAGAAATAGATTTTACCCATTACTTGGCACCCCACAATAGCTATGCCCGAATAGATTACCTGTTAATAGCTGACATAATGTTCTGGGGTTTGGAAAGAGCAGAAATCGGGGACTCTCCAGAGGCTGTCAGATGCACCAGTATGAATGGTGATTAGGTTAAATAAAACTGTGTCACAACAAGGAAACCACCCATGGAGCATGAACCCCTCTGTACAGGGATGTAAACTTCCACCAATACCTGCAAAAGACGTGGAGACAGTACTGGGAGAAAGACGACAGGGGAGATGTAGATAGTCGTACATTATGGGAAGCAGCCAAAGCTACTATGAGAGGAGAAATCTTGGCCTACGTGGCCCGCAGAAAACGGAAAGGGGATATAAAACTATTAGAATTAACAAGGGACCTACACTCCTTCCGCTGGCAGCACATACAGAGATTAAGAGACACAGACAGGGCAAAATACTTAGAAATACATAAAGAGCTTAATGATTTGTTAAATCAGAGGGCAGAAGGGGATATCTGCATGTATAAGTACCAACTCCACCTTTGGGGAAATAAGAGTGGGAAACTACTGACCAAATTGATCAGCCCAGCTGGAAAAAAGAAAATAAGGAGATTCGGGACTCCCAAGGTGAGGTACATGGAACAGAGCAAGCCATAATGCAGCAATTTCAACTATATTACAGTGAGCTATATGGAGAAATTAGACCTTACCTGCTAATTGTCTTTTCTTGAGTTCTCTCCGGGCCAGTCCAGGTACAGTTGGGTAGTCAATCCCTTCTAGCAGCTGAGGACTGTATGTTGAAACTTTTGCTAGCAGTTGCTATAGCTCCCTCTGGTGTCCGAAAGCCAGTCACCTATTGTCAAAGCAGCGAATGAAAAACAAAAAACTCGAAACATCGCCCCCCTGCTGGAAAAACAACTCGTATTAAACCAACACACGAGAGGAACCCCCCCCTTAAAAATACTTTGTTTCTAGCTAGAAATCTCCAATATCTTCCTCAATACGCCCGTGCGGCACTGATCCCCGCGGATAGCCGCGAAGACCTGACTGGAAACCAATGCAATCCGACTCCCATAAGAAACCAAACTGTTGCTCGCAGACCAAGGGGGCGGGATCTGGACTGGCCCAGAGAGAACTCAAGGAAAGACAATTAGCAGGTAAGTTCTAATTTCTCCTTCCTCTTCGTCTCTCCGGGCCAGTCCAGGTACAGTTGGGCAGTACCAAAGCAGTACCTAAACTGGGGAGGGTCCCGCGAGCCCCGCTATAATGGCCGAGGCCCTAACCTTAGCATCTGAGCACGCCTGTACATCCCACCTATAATGCTTCGTGAAGGCATGCAGAGAGGACCAGGCAGCCGCCTGACAAAGAGCCGCTGGCGGAATTAAGGCCAACGCAGCCCCCGAAGTCGCCTGCGCTCTAGTCAAATGCGCCCTGAGCACACGCGGAGGTATTTAACCCCTTGCCGCAGAAGCCCCCGCTATCACCCACTGCACCCAACGAGCAATAGAAACCTTCGTAGCGGCAGGTCCCTTGCTAGTACCGCCACACAGAACAAACAATGGATTAGATTTCCTAAACTGCCACGTTCGCCGAAGATACTTCCGCAATACGCGACCCAAATCCAACTTTCTCATAGTGCCGGCCACGGAACTGCTGTCCCGCAATTGAAAAGTAGGCAGCGAAACGGGTTGGTTCATGCGAAACCGCGAGACCACCTTCGGCAAATACGCAGGAACGGGCCGCAGAACCACCTTCACCACCGATAAACAGAGATACGGCTCTCTACAGGAGAACGCTAGTAAATCGGAAGCTCTCCGAGCCGAACACAAGGCCACGAGAAAGGCTGTCTTCCAAGACACCTCCCGCAAGTTGTCAGGAGCGCGGACTCAAATGGTGGTCCCGACAAGGCCTCGAGAACCAAATGCTAATCCCACGGAGGCACCACAGCAAGTAAGCTTCCGCGAGACCCATGGAAGACAGCCACTCTCCTTGCTTCACTGCACGAATAACCGACCGCAGGGTCTCCAACCGAAAGTGCGGAACCCGTAAGCAATGGCTCACCTGCTGGAGATCCAGAAGCGGACGAAACGACCCTACTTTCTCGTGGGCACAACAAGTAAATCGAGAATCGACCTAACCTGTACTGGTCTAGCGGACCCGGCTGCACGGTCCGCAACCGCAACAAACGTTGTAGTGATTCCCCGATCGCCTGCTTCTTTGAGCGCGGACCGCAGGGGGACAACACAAAGGCACCTCCTTAGAAAATTACCCCAATGTGAGGGAAAAAGCAGTGAATTGCATTGCATACAAATACATGCAAAACCCTTCAGTGTTATACAAAAAGACCGATGCGGACGCTATTGATATTTTCAATGCACCCTTTACCTAGAAAGTTACGTAGAGACCCCTAAGGCTCTGCTGTGGGTATCTGCAGAGAACTCTAGTGATTCCACTAAAATTAAATAACTTGAGCCAGTGTTTCCAGAACATGGGAGGGTCCTCCTGACCGGTGAAGTAATCATGGGAGGAGACTGGAAGGAAACCTGACGAGCATAAAGGCCAAGCCTAAAGGGAGTTTCCTGTGTTTGGCTGGCTAAGGCACTATACCACAGTGGCCGGTGCCTCCTGTCTCTAACAGCCAGGGTGCCACAAGGGAGGAAATGGGATCCCTGGCTAACCGAGCCAATGACCCAAAAGAAGAGTAGCGGCAAGGACAGAGTAGGACACTACGCTAGTGTTAAGGAGCCACACCACAGGAGGAAGGCTCTACATATCCAAAAGGAAAGAAGTACCACTGATCCTGGAGAAAGGGAAGACGAGGAACAAGTGGACATCTCTTAGAACTGAAACAAGGAGGGCTAGGCTCTACAGGACTGCAGTGCCTGTGATGACATCTGGATTCAACAGGGACTGAAGAGGAGGAGCTCCCTGACTCAGGGAAAGTCCCAGCAGAAGGAAAAGAGTAGTTACTCACCTGTAACAGGTGTTCTCCAGGAGCAGCAGGAATCAGTCCTCACTTATGGGTGTCAGACGCCGATGAAGCCCCAGCGGAGCATTTCCCCAGCTTTCCATGAAAGCCTTTGGGAATGCTGGCACGCATGCGTGGTTCCCTTCCCGCCTAAAGGTGCCATCTTACCTCAGTCAAATGACATAGCTAAGAACAGCACACAAAAACGTAAAAATTAAACTATGTACAACTGCAACTCCAAGGGGAGGAGGGAGGGTAGTGAGGACTGATTCCTGCTGCTCCTGGAGTACACCTGTTACAGGTGAGTAACTACTCTTTCTCCAGGACCAAGCAGGAAGTCAGTCCTCACTTATGGGTGACTCCCCAGCTCTGGGCTACCAGGAACCCAGGATGAACAAGAGAACTCCCTCTAGTCTCAGCAACACAGAAAAAGGCTTTTCAAGAACAGACTCTCCACAGGTAGCCCAACCAGAGGGCAGGAGTGCAGGAGTTGCCTAGACCTCAAAGAGATTCTGGAGTACTGCTTGGCCAAAAGCACTGTCTCTACGAGACTCCCTCTCCAGACAGTAGTGGGCTGCAAAAGTCTGGCTTGAAGACCAAGTAGCAGCCCTGCAGATGTCTTGCAATGGAACAGAGTGGAGGTGAGCCACTGATGCAGCCATTGCCCTCACACGGTGGGCCGTGACCCTACCCTGCAAGGAAGGTCAGCTGCCTTGTAAGCCCAGGTGATACAGTCAGCCACCCAGATGGACAAGGTACACTTGGACACAGGCTTCCCCAAGTTATTGGGGTCAAAAGAGAGGAAGAGCTGAGAAGCCTTCCTGTGACCTTTCGTACGTTCAAGGTAGAAGGTTAAGGCCCTCCTACAGTCCAAGGTACAGAGAACTGCTTCAGCCTGACTTGCATGAGGCCTAGGAAAGAATGTTGGAAGAACCACCTCCTGGTTGAGGTGGAAAGAGGAGACAACCTTAGGAAGAAACTTAGGGTGAGTCCTGAGGACCACCCTGTTTTTATAGAACCTGGTGTAAGGCCTATCACAGACCAAGGCTTGAAGCTCACTCACTCTCCTAGCCGAAGTCAGGGCTATCAGAAAGAGAGTCTTCCATGAAAGGAAGCGTAGAGGGCAAGTAGCCATAGGCTCAAAAGGTGGGCGAGTCAGTTGCTGCAAGACCACATTAAGCTCCCACTCAGGAGCAGGAGGACGTATGGGAGGTTTGCGCAGTAACAAGCCTCGGAGAAATCTGGACACTAAAGGGTGCACAGACAAGGAATGGCCCTCTACTAAGGAGTGGTGAGCTGCCAAAGCAGAGAAGTGTACCCGAACAGAGTTGGACTTGAGACCTTGATTGGACAAGTGCAGCAGGTACTGAAGTACTACAGACACAGTACAGGAGAAAGGATCCTCAGCACGTAGCTGACACCACACAGAGAACCTTTTCCACTTGAGAGCATAGGTCTTTCTGTGGATTGTTTCCTGGAGGCGAGGAGAACGTCCTCAACCTCGGGAGGCAAGGCCCAGGGAGCTAACACTACCCTTGCAGCCTCCATGCCATCAGATTGAGAGCTTTGAGATTGGGATGCAGCAAGGAGCCCTGATTGTGACAGAGAAGGTCGGGCTGCAATCCCAGAGGCAGAGGCAGATCCACTGCCAGTTGAAGCAGGAGGGGGAACCAAGGCTGCCTTGGCCACCTGGGAGCTACCAAGAGGACTGAGGCCTTGTCTCGGAGAATCTTGAACAGGGTTCGTGCCACCAGAGGGGTGGGAGGAAACGCATAGAGTAGGCCCTGAGTCCAGGGAATCAGAAAAGCATCTGCTGCTACCCTCAGAGGATGCGGTTGCCTGGAGCAGAACCTTGGCAGCTGGTTGTTCAAGGGACTGGCAAAAAGGTCTATGGAGAAAAGCCCCTATTTCAAGAAAATGTTTTGAACCACTAATGGATGTAGCTGCCACTCGTGTGGTTGCAGAATCCTGCTCAATCTGTCGGTCAGGGAATTCTCCTGGCCTGGAAGATAGACTGCTTTGAGGAGCATGTTGTGCTTCAGGGCAAAGGAACAGAGGTTCTGGGCCTCCTGGCAAAGGGGCTGGGAACCAGTTCCGCCCTGTCTGTTCACATAGAACATGGCTACCTGGTTGTCTGTCTGGATCAAGACAGACTGCTGTGCCAGGGAAGCAGCAAAGGCCTCGAGGGCCAAGCGAATAGCTCTGAGTTCCAGCAGATTGATCTGCTGGGACGCCTCCCAATGAGACCACAGGCCCTGGGTGCACTTGTCTAGGCAGTGGGCACCCCAACCCTGCAGAGAGGCATCGGTGGTCAGTACCACTGTATGAGGTGGGATCTGAAAGGGCACCCCCACCAGCAGATTGGGGGGGGTGTAACCACCAGGTGAGAGAGGTCAGGAACCGGTGAGACACTCTGATCCGGTCTCTGAGACTGCCTGAGGCTTGAGACCACTGAGTCCGAAGGCACCACTGGGCAGGCCTCATGTTGAGCCTGGCATTTGGAGTCACCTGTACTGTCGACGCCATGTGGCCCAGAAGCCTGAGACAGAGTCTGGCGGAGACGCGGGACCTGTGCAGAAACTTGCTGGCAAGGTCCATGAGCCTTTGTGCTCGGTCCACTGGTAAGAATGCTCTTGCCAGCTGAGAATCCAACCTTGCCCCTATGAACTCCAAGTTTTGGGAGGGGAGCAAAGTGGACTTTGCGAAGTTGATGACAAAGCCCACCTTTTGGAGCAGGTCTATGGTTCTGTTGGTGGCCTGCTGGACCTCGAGAGACGTCTGGCCTCTGATAAGCCAGTCGTATAGGTAGGGAAATACAAAGATGCCCTGATTCCTCAGGTAGGCTGCCACCACTGCCAGGCACTTGGTGAAGACCCTGGGAGCAGAAGTCAGCCCAAAAGGCAGTACCCTGTACTGATAGTGGTTGCCTCCCACCATGAATCTGAGGTACTTTCTGTGGTCTGGATGAATGAGGATGTGAGTGTAAGCATCTTTTAGATCTAAAGAGCATAGCCAATCTCCCTGCTGGAGGTAGGGCAGAAGAGTTCCAAGAGTAACCATCTTGAACTTTTCCTTCACCAGAAACTTGTTCAGGTTTCTGAGATCCAGAATGGGTCGAAGACCACCGGTTCTTTTTGGCACCAGGAAATATCTGGAGTAAAAACCGTGACCCTGGAAGTGGGGAGGCACAGGCTCCACTGCCTTGTCTAGTAATAGCCCTTGGAGTTCCTGGAGGAGAAGGGCAGTATGAAGGGGAGGCCTGAAAGGTTCCCCTGGAAAGTGTGGCGGAGGAAGTTGGTGAAAATGGAGGGCATATCCTCGATGGACTATGTCCAGAACCCAACTGTCCTGAGTAATCAGGGGCCACTGATGGGCGAACAAGGCTAGGCGGCCTCCTGTGCAGGGCTGGGACTGCATGGGAGGATTGGCTGTACTCAAGGAGTCAAAAACCTCCACCCTGCTGAGTGGGAGCAGGGGCCGGAGGCTTGGAGGCAGTCTGCCTATGGGGCCCATTATCCCGGCCCTTGGCTTGCTGAGCCTGTGGGGCAGGTTGGGCAACCTGAAAATGTGGGTACTGTTTGTAGGCAGTGCCCTTCCTCGGGTAAAAGGGCTTTTTACCCGAGCCCTTCTTCTTATGAGAAGGGGCAGAGGTCTTCCTTGACAGCCTAGTCCGTGTGAGGTGCTCAGTCTCGAGCTGTGCGGCCTTCTCGGCCACAGGCTTGCCAAAAAGGTTGTTACCTCGGCAAGGGACATCGACCAACTTGTCCTGAACCCATGGCTCGAGGCCCGATGACTGCAGCCACGCCTGGCATCGAGCCGCGATGCCAGCAGCTGCTACCCGGGCCGAAGCCTTGAAGCCATCGTAGGCGGCACGGGACATGAACTTCGAGCATTCCCGTATCCTCGAAGACAAGGACTTAAAACTCTGCAAGGGCTCCCAGGAGAGACCAGCAGAGAAATCGGCCAATTCCTTGGCCAGATCTCGTAAATACATGTCCATGTACAGCTGGTAAGTCTGGACACGACAAGCAAGCATGGAGCCCTGAAAACACTTTCTGCCGACTCCATCAAGGCTTCGGGCTTCCCTACCGGGAGGCACCGCAGAGTCCATCTCCTGACTTTTCAGACGATGCATGGCCGATTCCACAACCATGGAATAGTGTGGCAGCTGTGCTTTCTGGAAGCCAGGACTCTTGCGGAGCCGATAAATGGAATCGACTCGCTTGCTCAAAACCGGCGCCGAGGCCGGTGCCTCCCACATCCAGAAGAGGAGCCGCTCCAGCATCGGAGGAATCGGGACAGTAAAGGCCTCCTTCGGAGGAGAGTCACACTGTAGAGCATCGAGCTCTTCAGCTCGAGGCTCTTCCTCGGGGTCAGCCGGGATAGCCAGGGCAGAGGCCATATCCCGGATAAACTCCGAGAACCTTGTATCCTCCGGAGGGGATCTACTCCGGGGCTCAGACTCAGGAGAGTCCGACGGGACACACCGAATCTTAAAGGTGTCAGGAGACTCCTCATCTTCTGTTTCCCATGCCGACTCGTCCGACGTGGAGTCGGGGTCCGACGCCGCGGGGCCCCTGGGCACCCGCCCCGACGCCGGAGGCACTGGCGTCGAGACCCTCGGTCCCGAACGGGAGGCCGAGGGAGACCTCGACCGAGGACACCCTCGAGCCGCAAGGGACTCGAGTATTGGCTCGGTCTCCGGGGTCGACTTGGACGTCGATGTCCTGGTGGTCGGGGCAGATGCGCCAGACAGGCTGGCCATCAATGCCCGCTGCTGGTCCATGAAGGCAGACATCCTGCTCTCCAAGGCTGTCAACCTGAGGCTCAGCTCGGGTGACGCAGCAGCCCCCGACTCGGGCCCCGGCGGCGCCGGGCCCGACGTCGGTACTCTGGGAGGCGAGTCCTCGAGGACAACAGGACTTATGTGTCCAGCAGACTCCGGTTCTATACGAGGAACTTTGGTCGGCTTCTCCTGGTCCACGGGCCCGGGACGACGGTCGGGAGTCTTAGACCTGGATCTCGAGGGTCCAGGAACTTCCACCGACGCCGCCCTCGCGAGCCGCTTCTTCCTCTTACGGTCCCTGTCGGGGGACCCTCTATCCGAGGAGCTCCGACGCCTCTCGGGATCGGAATCCCGAAATGTCGAAGCCTCAGACGAGGTCCGGGCACGAGCAGAGGCCGAGTCGGAGAAAAGCCTTTCACTCTGCTGTTGACGACTTCGGAGGGCCTTGGAAGACATTTTTCCACATGGCACACACAATTTAGAATCGTGGTTCGGGCCCAGGCACCGAAGGCAGCAGTCGTGGGTGTCGGTGAGAGACATTATCTTAGTACACCGATCACACTTTTTAAAACCACTGGAAGACATGGGGGAAAAAAGGGACCCCGCGAGATCAAAAGACCGGCCTTCCAGGGAAAAGAGAAGTTGAGGCACGAACGCCTAGCCACTAAGGGCAAAAACCGAAAAAGAAAAAAGGGGGTTCGATAGCAGTGTACCGATCCCGGCGGGAGGGGAATCGACGTCGAATCCGAGAAAAATCAATGTTTAGAAAGAAAAAATCTACTTTTAACCGGGAAAACAGGACACACGCCCGATGGGCTTCACGGAAAAAAAGAGACTGAGGTAAGATGGCACATTTAGGCGGGAAGGGAACCATGCATGCGTGCCAGCATTCCCAAAGGCTTTCATGGAAAGCTGGGGAAATGCTCCGCTGGGGCTTCATCGGCGTCGATGATATCCATAAGTGAGGACTGACTTCCTGCTTGGTCCTGGAGAAAGTGTCTGCGTTTGTCATATTTGTTTATCATGCAGACAATTGCTACTATTGTGTGACTCTTAACAACTTCCAGTAAACTTTTGGATCAGAACAAATCCTGGCCTGGACTAAGAGAATGGAAGTGGTGAGGGGTGGAGTGACTGAAACAAGGAGCCAATGATCTTTCTGGTAAGTTGGTGCAACCTGGAAACCAGAAACTGCACAAATGAAACGTGAAAGTAGCAGTGTTATATCCATGAAGCTGTACCCCTTCCTTACTACAAGGGAAATACCGACAATGAGGCCTCTCAGACAGGAAGGGGTTGCAGTTCAATGCACCCACAATTTAATGGAAGCAGGGGAAATTCCAAGTAGCTCCTATTAATGCAGTGCCATTTATCCAAAAAGGCATCACCTGACCCCCCTAGTGGTGTGTTCCCATGTACCACACTAGGGAGCAGGAGAGACTAGGGATTTCTCCTGCCCTCAACAGACCACTAGAGATTCTCAGTAAGAGACAAGAGAGGAATTGTAGGGTTTAGGGGAGCCCCAATATTTGTTTCTTATTGTGTCACTGGAGAGAAGTGTGAACAGGAGGAAGGCAGAGCCTATACCATTATTATACCAGTGTTAAAAAAGGTGAGCAGCCTTTCTTTTATACATCGACTGGTCCATGTAAAAAATAGGAAATCAAACGAACCCTGGGCCTCAGGGGACGAAGATTTACTAGTTTCTGCCTTCGCAGGAGTCTTATGTGACTTAGAGCTCTGCCTCCCTGCACGTTGCAAAAGCGTGGGAGAATCAGCAGGCTCTGAGGGAATCGCAGCTGCTGATCCTGCTTCAAGCAAAGGAACCGAAAGCCGCTCCCCAAACAGCTCTCCAGATCCCGAACCTGCCATCACGGGATGACAGAAATCCAAAATAAACCAAAATAAAACTAATCCTATAAACAGCAATGCCCGACGCAGAACTGCCGCACAAAAATACCGGTGAAAATAAAATGGCGTTCCCGCCTCACCCGCCGGTCTAAAAACCGCTAAACAAACACCGACCCGAGAACCAACCTTTCACACAAAAAATTAGTTGCCACACCAGGACCAAACCAAGGGAACAGGAAGAAGACCGCAGCTTACCTTGAACACAACCCACAAGGCTTTTGTCTCTAATCGCCTGCTGCTAGCAAGGCACCGAGACGAAGGGAACAGCAGCAGGAAGAGGATACTGGGGCCCCCAGCACCTACTAACCCCCTCGTGTACTAGCGGATCTTCCAGAAGCAGGCTCTGCCCCCGGTTAGTCAAAAAATAAAAAACAACAAACAAAAAGCAACCGAGGATCGCTGTACTGCACTTCCAATTACTGTCACTGCTGTGAAGGAATAAGGGAGCACTTCCTGCTATGTAGCCCTGCCAGAGCCTGTGAGCAAGGTTTCCTTTTGCAAAGTTTAAGCTGTCCCTCTACATAGATATATATATATATAGATATATATATGTTTTTCTTCTTCCTATTTCCCAAGAAACAAAAACTATCCCGCAGCCTGTCCAAATCCATCTCTCCTGGGAGCCTGCCAGAGATACGTCCTCTCTAGCTGCTGAGGACTGAAGACTGGCTTTCGGACACCAGAGGGAGCTATAGCAACTGCCAGCAAAAGTTTCAACATTCAGTCCTCAGCTGCTAGAAGGGATTGACTACCCAACTGTACCTGGACTGGCCCGGAGAGACGAAGAGGAAGGAAAAGGAAGGCAGGACGAGGCAAATTGAGAGGTTTTTTTTCAAGGCCTAGAACTACCAAAGTTGGAGGAGACTGAAAGGAAAAGCCTAAATGCCCCCTTTACAAAAGAAGAAGGGCTGAAAGCAGTCAGGGCTGGGAAGCTAGCAAAGGCCCCAGGGCCGGACAGCCTGGGATCCGAGTTCTACAAAATTTTGGGGGAGCAAATGGTAGCACCATTTATGGCGCAGTGTTCGGAAGCCCTGAGACTGGGCTCACTGGGAGGCAGACAAAACTATGTGGTGGTCCTGCCAAAGCCAGGAAGAGATCCTGCACTAGTAGGTTCTTAGACCCATTTCACTAATCAATCAGGATGTGAAATACATGGACATTATCCTGGCTAAGCAGCTGAGCCACTACTTGCCTCGCTTAGTACACCGAGATCAGGTAGGTTTTGTACTGAGGAGGTTTGCATCTGCAAACATTCTCAGAGCGTTTAGTGTACTATATGCAGCCCAATCCAATACAGGGGATGAAATCATCATGAGTCTAAACGCCGAAAAGGTATTTGACAATGAGTCCTGGGACTTCATATTTTGGGCGGTGAATAGATATGGAATACAAAGGGAGTTCCTTGATTGGGTTCGGGTGCTCTATCATGAGTCCCGTGCACAAATGTTTGCTAATGACAACCTGTCCGAGCCTTTTTGTTTGCACAGGGGAACACGGCAGGAGTGCCCATTATCATCTCTTCTTTTCATATTAACGCTGGAGCCCCTGGCACAAAAGATCCGGCAATCAAAGGAATGGGACAGGATCAGTATAGGAGGAGAAACCTGTAAAATCAATTTCTATGCAGATGACATGCTGCTTTTATTCAGCAACGCTAGCAGGGACAATGGCAAAGTGATGGACACCATCACCCAATTCGGGACATTCTCAGGGCTGCATATTAACTGGGGAAAATCAGAAGCTATGGTGGCCTCGAGAACATGTGCATTCCAGGCGAAAACCAACTTCCCTCTAGGGTAGGCGAAGGACTATTTGAAATACTTGGATATCTACCTACACAAAGACCCTGCAAAAGTATATCACAAAAACATTGTGGAAAGATTGGAAAGTATCAAAGGCCTATGCAGCCAATGGAGAGAGCTGCAGCTCTCCTTGTTTGGGTGAGTGGCACTGGTAAAAATGACTAGTAAAAATGCTGCCATGGGTTCTTTACCCCCTGCAGATGATTCTAATAGGGATTAGAGATAAAGAGGAAAAGCTTTACAAAACAATGACTAGATCCTTTTTCTGGAAGGGCAAAAGGGCAAGGCTAAGTTATGCCAACCCAGTCATGGCAAAGGAATGGGGGGGACTAGGACTTCCAGACCTTCGGTTATATAATATGGCCACTCTTATGAGATGGATACACGAGGTATACATGGAAAGAGAAAGATATGCACCTCATGACTTTTTTGACGCTGGCTGCACACCGTATAGATGTACGAATTTATTGTAAGAGAAAGTATGGAGACTGCACAGAAGGACGGGGAAGATTTGGTACTTAAACCTGCTACAAAAGGCTTGGGGTTGATGGAGAAACCAAATAGGAGGGGTGTAAGGCCAGTCACCATTCCAGCAACTAGTGAAAAAAACAGAATTTCCCCCCAGGACTGGAGGGGGGGGGGGGAGGGCGGGTCTTCCTCATATGGGAACAGATGGGATGTAGAGAATTAGGACAACTATGGAATTGGGAAAAGCAGGCTTCCCCACATTCGAAAAAATGAATACAAATGGCACGCCCTAACTCCCAATTTGTTGCCTATTTACAATGCAGACATTATGCCATGGGGGGGGGGAGGGGAAAAGTAGGAAACAAGAGGACAAGCTTGCTATACACCATTAGATAGGACATTCCGAGGGACCCCTGTTAAGCTGAACAAAGTATTGCATTGGTACCAGCTGGCCAGATCCTGGAAGACAGATAAAGGGATGATTTCATTGGCCGAGAAATGGGCAAGTGAACTCAGGGAACCAGTGACTAAGGAAGAGTTAAAACGGCCATTTGCAGGAATCTCAAAGGATACCCCAGATGCCAATCTGCAGGAGACACAATTTAAAATCCTACACAGGGCATATATCTCTAGAGAGAGAGGGGCACGGATGAAATTGTGGGAGACACCAGAATGTATTAGGTGCGGGGGGAAATGGGAAACTCTATCTCATATGTTCTTGGAGTGCACGGCTTGGACCAGTTTTTGGGAAACAGTGTTAAAACAAATACAGAGCGTACTGGGTCTTACAATTGAATGGGCATATCCTGCCTTATTATTAGGTGATGAACAACCTATGAAAAACAAAGGGTGGGCCCAGAGGGCAGGAGATTTGGTAAGGTGGCCCTACTGTTGGTGAGAAAGGTGAGACTAACCAAATGGTTGGACAAAGAGGCACCTGAATATGAGAGATGGTTGGCTAGGATGAAAACAGTGGCAGTATGGGTTTCACACGACATCCCAGAAAGTGTATATACTCACCTGTAACAGGTGTTTTCCGGGGACAGCAGGAATCAGTCCTCAGATATGGGTGATGTCGACACCGACGGAGCCCGCGCGGAACAAATTCCCAGCTTTCAAAGAAAGCCTTTGGGAGTTGCTACCACGCATGCATGGTCCCCTTCCCGCCCAAAGGTGCCATCTTGCGCAGTCAAATGACATAGCTAAAAAGACGGCAAACAAAATAAATGCAACTCGACGGCACTTAACAACAACAATAGGACTGCAACTCCAAGGGGAGAAGGGAGGATTGTGAGGACTGATTCCTGCTGTCCCAGGAGAACACCTGTTACAGGTGAGTAACTATGCTTTCTCTGGGAACAAGCAGGAAGTCAGTCCTCACATATGGGACTCCCCAGCTAAAGACTACCATGAACCAATAGCACAAAAACGGCTCCCTCAACAAGAGCCGCAAGCAGCCACAATGACATAGGACCTGCGTACAAGGAACGTTGCACTCCGGTAGCCTGAACACAGAAGGGTCAGAGGGCAGGAGTTGCCTAGACCCCGAAAAGGTTACAGAGTACAGCTTGGCCGAAGGCACTGTCCCGTCGGGACTGCAGTAATGAGCTGCGAAGGTATGAACCGAAGATCAGGTGGCGGCTCGGCAGATGTCTGCCAGAGGAACAGAGCACAGATGAGCCACTGATGCTGCCATGGCCCTGACCCTGTGAGCCATGACACGGCCTTCCAGCGGAAGCCTCGCTTCCTCATAAGCCCGGGCAATACAGTTCGCCACCCAAGTGGACAGCGTATGCTTGGTAACCGTCTCCCCCAGCTTACTGGGGTCGTAAGAAACAAAAAGCTGAGAGGCTTTCTGGTGGCCTTGAGTATGTTGAATGTAGAAGGACAGGGCCCTCTGACAGTCCAGGGCATGGAGGACTGCATCAGCCCGACTGGCATGCGGTAAAGGAAAGAAGGTAGGGAGAACCACCTCCTGGTTGACGTGGAACAAGGACACCACCTTCGGAAGGAGCTTGGGGTGTGTGCGAAGTACCACCTTATTCTTGCAGAACCTTTTCCGCCACAAGGGCCTGAAGCTCACTCACCCTTCGGGCAGAAGTGAGCGTGACAATGAAAACTATCTTCCAGGAGAGATAACAGAGGTGGCATGCAGCCATCGGTTCGAAGGGCGGCAGGGTGAGCTGCCCCAACACCACAATGAGATCGCATTCGGTCACAGGAGGGCGGACCAGGGGCTTAGACAGGAGTAGACCCTTTAGGAACTGGGACAGCACTGGATGAGCTGAGAGTGGCTTCCTGTCCACCTAGTGGTGGTTCGCTGCTAGGGCACTGAGATGCACTCTGACGGAGTTGGACTTGAGCCTCATACTGGAAGGTGGAGAAGGCACTGCAACACTATAACCACTTGGCAAGAAAAGGGGTCGACCCCCAGCTCAACGTACCAAAGCGCAAACCTGCACCACTTAAAAGCATAAGCCCGTTTGGTAGATGCTCTATGTGAAGCAAAACATCCTCCATGTCCCTCGGAAGGAGGAGCGGGGCTAGTGTCACCCTCTCAGCAGCCATGCCATCAGCGAAAGGGAGTTGAGGTTGGGGTGCAGAACAGAGCCTCCCTCCTGGGAAAGGAGCTGCAGAGCTGACCCCAAGGGGATGGGGGCCTCCACCGCTAGCTGCAGGAGGAGTGGAAACCACGGTGCCAAGGCCACCGTGGGGCTATCAGGATGACTGAAGCTCTGTCGCGAAGAATCTTGAACAGAGTCTTGGCGATCAGAGGTTTCGGAGGAAAAGCATACAGAAGATCCACCGAACATGAGATTAGAAAAGCATCGACGGCCAACCCTGGCGGGGTGTGGCTGCCTTGAGCAGAAGCGAGACAACTGGTGATTTTCCGGGCTGGCAAACAGGTCCAATCACTGGTTCCCCCCAGGTCTGGAAAAGCCTACAGGCCAATGCCAGTCCAGCTGTCACTTGCACGGCTGGAGCATCCTGCTGAGTCTGTCGGCCAGTCAGCTGTCCTGGCCCGGCAGGTACACCGCCCTGAGGAGAATGCCCTGCCAGACTGCGTAAGAGCACAGATCCAGGGCTTCATGACAGAGGGCACGGGACCCTGTGCCCCCTTTTGTTCACATAGAACATGGCAACCTGGTTGTCCGTCTGGACCAGGACAGACCTGTGGCCCAGGCACCACCGAAATGCCTTCAGGGCAAGAAGGACTGCACACAGCTCCAACAGATTGATCTGCTGAGCACTCTCGTCTGGGGACCAAACACCCTGGATGTGGTATTCCTGGCAATGGGCTCCCTAGCCCAGCAGGGAGGCATCTGTGGTGAGGATCCTCAAGTGGTGAGAAGCCTGGAAGGGCATCCCCGCTTCCAAGTGACAGGGCGAGAGCCATCAGGTCAGGGACTGCACCAGGTGCCTGGTCACTCTGACTCTGTCCTGGAGATGTCCCGTGTCTTGGGACCACTGGTCCCTGAGGCACCACTGCGCAGTCCGCATGTGGAGGCGGGCATCTGGAGTGACATGGACCATGGAGGCCATGTGCCCGAGGAGGCACAGCAGATGCCTTGCTGGCACTGAGGGATGGTGCTGTATGTCTTTGGCTAGCGCCATGAGCCTGCATGCTCCTTCTGCAGGCAGGAAGGCCTTTGACTGAAGGGTGTTGATCTTTGCCTCAATGAATTCCAGCTCTTGTGCCGGGCAAAAGCTGGACTTGAGATAGTTGATAATGAAACCCAAGTGCTGAAGGACCTGGGTGGTGCGTGTCGTGGCCTGCTGCACCTCGGGGGCCGTAGTGCCCCTGATGAGCCGGTCATCGAGATAGGGGAAGACAAAGATCCCCTGGAGCCTGAGAAAGGCGGCGACGACAGCCAGGCACTTTGTGAATACCCTGGGGGCCGAAGAGAAGCATCCTATATTGGAAATGACTACCCCCTACCACAAAGCGTAGGAATTGCCTGTGGCTTGGGTGGATCAGGATATGTGTATAGGCATCCTTTAAATCTAAGGAGCATAGTCAGTCTCCCTGGCGGAAGTAAGGCAGCAATGTTCCAAGGCAGAGCATCTTGATCGTCTCCCTCACCAGGAATTTGTTGAGTTTGCGCAGGTCGAGGATGGCCTTAGGCCCCCTGTCCTCTTTGGCACGAGGAAGTACCTGAAGTAGAACCCCTTGCCCTTGAGGTGGTGGGGCAACGGTTCCACCGCTTGTTCCTTGAGAATACCTGCCAACTCCTTCAGAAGAAGGTCCCAGTGAAGGGGAGACCTGATAGGCTCTCCGGGGAAATAGTGTGGAGGCACTTCAGCTAGATGGAGGAGGTAACCCTCCTTGATCACCTATAATGCCCAGAAATCAGGTATAATAGCTCCCCACTTGTGGGCATACAGGGTGAGCTGACCTCCTGTGGGCTGCCAAGCTCCACTTGGGAGAGGGGCCATGCTGCAGGAGTCAAAAGCTCCCTCCAGGCTGGACCGGAGCGGAGCCTGTGGCTTGGGAGCCTTCTGCTTATGTGGGTCATGCCCCTGTCCCTTGGTCTGTTGCCCCTGCTGGGGAGCCAGGGATGCCTGGTAGGAGGGGCAGTTTCGGTCAGCAGTGGACTTCGTCGAGTAAAAAGGCTTTTTACCTGAGCTCTTCTTTCGGGAAGGGGCAGAGGTCTTCTTAGAGAGGCTAGTCCTTGTCATGAACCCAGTCTCCAGCTCAGCGGCCTTGTCGGTCATGGGCTTGCTGAAGAGGTTCTCCCCCCACATGGGACATCGACCAATTTGTCCTGCACCTATTGTTCGAGGTCTGACGACTGTAGCAAAGCTTGGCGGCGTGCACAGATGCCCACTGCGGCTACCCGGGCCGCCGACTCGAACCCGTCGTAGGCTGCCCGAGACATGAACTTGTAGCATTCATTGACGGCTTTGGACAGACCCATGAAGCGCTGCAAAGGCTCCTGGGAGAGACTAGCCGAGAACCCAGCGATCTCCTTCGCCAGGTCTCTCGGGTACATGCCCATGTATAGCTGATAGGCCTGGATCCAACACTTCCTGCCGAGGGCATCCAAGATGTGGGCCTTTCTGCCAGGGGGCACCGAGGAGTGCGTCTTCTGACTTTTCAGTTGACGCATGGCTGACTCCACAACCATGGAGTTATGCGGCAGTTGTGACTTTTGAAACCCAGGGCTCCGGCGGACCCAATACATTGAGTCAAGACGCTTGCTGATCACCGGCATCAATGCTGGTGTCTCCCACATGCGGAGCATAAGTCGTTCCAGGATAGGAGGAATGGCACCGTGAGGATTTCCCGAGGGGGAGCCTCGTAATGGAGGATCTCGAGCTCGTCGGCTTGAGGATCCTCCTCGGACTCCGTTTGGAAAGCCAAGACCTTGGACATATCCCGAACGAAGTCCCGAAACCCCATGTCCTCTGGTGGGGACCTTCTCCGAGGTTCAGATACCAGGGAATCGGATGGGACATTTCGATGACGACAAGTGTCCAGGGACTCCTCGTCCTCGATCTTGGAAGGGGAGGCCTCTGAGGAAGACTCGAGGCACTTTCAGGCCTCGAGGGGCCAGGTGCCATCTGCCGCTGGCTCACCGGTGATGACCTCGGTCCCGATGAGCTGGAGGGCGAGTGTGACCTCGGCCGAGGATCGACTCGGGCCCGCAAGGCCTCGAGGATCGGCTCGTCCTCCGGGGTCGACTTCAATGTCGAACACCCAGGGGTCGGGGTGGAGGAACCGGACGTGCCGGATATCAACACCTGCTGCTGCTTCAAGAAGGCAGAGACACTGCGCTCGAAGGACGCCACTCTGGACATCAGTTTTGGAGGCTCCGCAGCCCTCGGCTCGAGCACCGACATGCTTGGGCCGAAAGCCGGTTCCCCTGGAGGAGAGTCCTCAACTAGGATAGAATGTACATGCCAAGGCCGATCCGCAACCGTGTCCTTTCGAGGAGCCTTGTCTGGGTGCTCCTTCTCCGACGCCTCGAGCAAGTGCTCGGGGCTCTGCGAACGGCTCCACGAGGAACCTGGCCGTTCCGAGCCATCCAGAGACACCGCCTTTGAGGATTTCTTCCTTCTTTTCAGTTCCCTCGAGGGAGACCCCTCTTCGAGGACCTCCGACGACATTCGGGTTCGGAATGCTCCTCCCGAGGCGTGGAGGCCTCAGATGAGATCCTGGCTCTTGGAGGCATGGGGAAATCAGGAAACATTTTATCATGTCGCTGCTGGTGGCTCCTCAAAGCCTTTGAGGATATCTTTTTGCATAGGCCACAGACTGCCGGGTTGTGATCCGGGCCGAGGCACCAGAGGCACAGTCATGTGTATCGGTGAGGGACATGACTCTGCTAACTTGCGGGACACTAAGACTTTGTCCCAGAGCCTGCTTGTGGCTTGTACATACTGGGAGCGGAGGCACCATTGGGCTGCCCGCATGTGAAGGCAGGTGTTGGGAACCACATGGACTGTGGATGCCATGTGGCTCAGCAGACAGAGTATGGACTGGGCCGACACTGCGTGGCGGTGTTGCACTTCAGTGGCTAGGGTCATGAGGCAACCTGCCCTGTCCAAGGGGAGAAAGGCCTTGGACTGTAGAGTGTCCATTCGAGCCCCTATGAACTCAAAGCCCTGTGCCGGAGTGAGGTGGGACTTGGGTTGGTTTATCACAAAGCCCAGATACTGTAGGACACTGATGGTGAGGGCATAGCCTGTTGCACCTCGGTGGCCATGTCTCCCTTTACGAGCCAGTCATTCATATTTGAGAAGATGAAGACCCTTTGGAGATGGAGGTAGGCAGCCGCCACTGCCAGGCATTTGGTGAAGAATCTTGGTGCGGAGATTAGACCGAAGGGTAATACTCTATACTAGTAGTGGTCACCCATGACCATGAACCTTAGGTACTGCCTGTGGCTGGGATGAATGAGGATGTGGGTGTAAGCATTCTTTAGGTCCAAGGAGCATAGCCAATCTCTCTGCTGGAGGTAGGGCAGCAATGTTCCAAGGGAGAGCATCTTGAACTTCTCCCATACAAGGAACTTGTTCAGGTTTCACAAGTCCAGAATAGGCCTTGGGCCCCCTGTTCTTTTTGGGACCAGAACGTATCGGGAGTGGAACCCCCTGTCCCTGAGGTGGTGGGGTACTGGCTCCATGGCTCTGTCCGTGAGGAGGCCTGCGATTTCCTGGTGCAAGGGAGTCAGAGGGGGCTCTCCTGGGAAGAATGGGAGAGGCATCTGGTCCAGGTGAAGGAGATAGTCACGGAAGGCTATCTGGAGTGCCCAGAAGTCAGTGGTAATGGCAGGCACCGATGGGCAAAATGAGCCAGATGCCCCCCGGGTGGCAGCTGCTCCCCCAAGGGTGGAGAGGCTATGCTCAGGGAGAAAACCTCATCCCAGGCTGGGCAGGAGCCGGGGTCTGGGGCTTGGAGTCCTTAGGCTTGTGAGGGCCTTGGCTGCTCCCTTGCCATGGTGACCCTGTTGTGTGGCCTGGGGGGCCTGGAATTGGGGGAAGCCTCAGTAAGGCTGGTTCTTTCCCTGAAAAGGGAGCCTCTTCCCTGATGGTTTCTTCTTAGGAAGGGTAGAGGTCTTCCTCGAGAACCGAGTCCTCATGAGGAGCTTGGTCTCGATCTGCGCTGCCTTTTCCTCCATCAGTTTACCGAAAGGATTTTCACCGAGGCAGGGGACGCAGAGGAGCTTCTCCTGGTCCCACTGCCCATGGTCTGATGCCTGGAGCCAGGCTTGGTGCGAAGCGCCGATGCCTACGACAGCTATCCTCGTGTTTGACTCGAAGCCATCATAGGCAGCCTGGGACATGTATTTGAGCATTCCCCAACACACTTCGTGAGGGTTTGGAACTGCTGGAGGTGATCCCCACCGAGGCCTGCCAAGAAACCTGTGAGTTCCTTTGCCAGGTCCCAGAGATACATGCCGATACACAGCTGGTAGACTTGGATTCGATAACTCAGCATCAAGCCTTGGTAACATTTGTGGCTGAGGGTGCAGGACTCCCTGTCCGGGGGCATGGCAGAGTGGGTCTTCGGACTCTTTGGCCGGCACATGGTCAACTCCACCACCATGGAGGTGTGTGGGAGTTGTGACTTCCGAAAGCTGGGCCTCGCTGGACCTGAGACATGGTGTCCAGGCGTCAGCTAACTATGGGTACCGATGTCGGTGTCTCCCACATGAGGAGGATGAGCCGCCCGAGGATGGCAGGGACAGGTACTGTCAGGGTCTCTTTGGGTAGGGCCTCGTAATGGAGGATTTCGAGTTCCTTTGTGCGAGGGTCCTCCTCTGATTGTGGTGAGAGTCAAGGCTTTCACCATGTCTCTAACAAACTCAACGAATGATGTGTTCTCGGGCAGGGACTGACACTGTGACGCTGGTGGTGCTTCTGCGTCTCCTGGGATGCTTCATCCTCAGACTCCCAGTTGGAGTAGTCGGTCGAAGACTCAATGACTGACAGTGTCTGGGGTGCAGGACCCGGTGACCCACAGCAGCTGCTTGGTCAGAACCACAAGTGCTTGCCGGGGAAAATCTCACTCCTGAGGATCACCGAGGATCGTCTCAAGGCTCTGGACTCATGAGGATCAGTTTGGCGGTTTGGGGAGTCCTCAAGAGCGAGGCCCCTGTGGTCTCGCCGGACACACTGGAGCGGCTGGGCATCGATGCCTGCTGAGAGGTGAGGAAGGCAGTCACACTGCGCTCCATCGCCATCATTGTCCTGGCTTCCCACTCAGGAGTTACAGCCTTTGGCAAGGACACTGGGGTCACTGGGTCTGGCGTCAGTGAGGAGAGGGAATCCTCGATGAGACAGGCCTCGGGAGTCCGTGACCTGTCGCCGGAGGCCTCCGCATCTGTTCAGGAAACCTTCGCTGGCCGCTCCCGCTCTGATGCCACGGGTTCTCTCCATGGGCTGTCGGACCTGGTGCGGGGTTGTCCGGCTTGTCTGAGCCCCAGGATGAGGTCTTCAAGGATTTTTTCTTCTTCTTTTTTTTTTTTTTTAATATGGTTTTAGTCATTTACAACAACTAATTAGTAAAGAAACAAAATGCACACTTGCATAGATTAACACAATATAAGAAACCAATAAGCAACACAATATTAACAAGGAGCAATATCTAGTCCACATCACGGGAGACTAACAGCATGAAATTTAAAGATATAATAAATTAGGAAAACATGCCCAAAAAGAGCTACAATGGGAGGCCATCCTAATCACCAACTATACCCTCCCCAACCCCACTCTGACGATCAGAAAGAAATTTTTCCAAATGAGAAACATCTAGGAATACATAAGAGTCTCCCTTGTAATTGATGGCACATTTACATGGGAAACGTAAGTAAAACGTGGCACCCAGTGCCAAAACACGGGGCTGAAAAGATGAGGCCTAAATTCCAGAAATGCTCCAGTTGAAAATATGGTCTCCAAAGAGTCCACCTTAAGGTTAGATCCCTAAGGACAGTCTTTCACCAGGGTTCAAAGGGGAAAGTCATCAAGGCTTTCAAGACCTGAAGCAAATCTCACTGCGGGAAGATCAGATGATAAGGAGGCTGAGTTGATTTCATTTCACTAAGGGCAATCCATCTCAAAACACCAAAGACACTCACTGAACTCCATTCTAGCTGTTTATTAGTCCCCACTGAGACCTCAAGGGAGCTAAGTGCTAGACTCTAAGAAGATCGGCTTACCAATTTAAGGTCACACTGGACCTCCATGCCTCCAGAGCATGGGAGCTACACCAGGACTCAAAACTCTAGTGTAGACCAAAGATTCCTCTTTTTCAAGATTTGTTTAAGGATAAAGATCCAGGATTTGTGTTTATTACCGAATCTTGGTTATGCTCTGAGAATGATCCAGCAGTATATGAAATTTGTCCCTTAGGTTATAGTTCTATAAATGTTCCACGAGTGGGTAAAATAAGAGGGGTCTGCTGATTTTATAAAAGTCCTTTTTTCATTTGAAATTGTTAGATACTATTAGTTTGCTGGGCTTGGAAGCTTTATATTGTGAAATTTACGCTTGAGATTCAGGTGAAAAATGTATTTTTATTCTGGTCTACTGAGAGAGAGAGATCTCATCATCATTATTGCAATCTAAAATACTATTCAGAATGGCTTCATCCCTACTAAGGAATAAAGTCAAACTAAAACCTGATTTATCCTTGAAAGCTAAACATTGTGCAGGTTTTTGGCAACAAAAAATCAGCAAGAGTAGTTACTCAACTGTAACAGGTGTTCTCCAGGAGCAGCAGGAATCAGTCCTCACATATGGGTGACGTCGGCGCCGACGGAGCCCCCATGCGGAGCATTTCCCCAGCTTTCAAAGAAAGCCTTTGGGAATGCAGCGTGCATGCGCTGTCCCCTTCCTGCCCAAGGGTGCCATCTTGCTCAGTCTGACGACATAGCTAAAAGATTGCAAAAAACAAAAATGAATGATATGACTGCAACTCCCAGGGGAGGAGGGAGGGTTGTGAGGATTGATTCCTGCTGCTCCTGGAGAACACCTGTTACAGGTGAGTAACTACTCTTTCTCCAGGACCAAGCAGGAAGTCAGTCCTCACATATGGGACTCCCCAGCTTCAGGCTACCGGGGACCCAAAGCTGAACAATGAGCTCCCTCTAGAGCCCCAGCATGCATGATAGAATCTTCTCTGAGAACGCCCCCGAACAGTAGCCCAACACCAGGGCCGGAGGGTAGGAGTTGCCTATACCTCAAAGAGATTACGGACTACCGCCTGTCCGAAGGCACTGTCCCTGCGGGACTCCCTCTCGAGGCAATAGTGGGCCCCAAATGTCTGGCTTGAAGACCAAGTAGTGGCCTGGCAGATGTCTGCCAACAGTACAGAGCGGAGATGAGCTACTGACGCAGCCTTTGCCCTGACACGGTGGGCCGTGGCTCGACCCTGCAAGGAGAGGCTGGCTGCCCTATACGCCCAGGCAATACAGTCTGCCACCCAGATGGACAAGGTACGCTTGGAGACAGGTAACCCCTGCTTATTAGGATCAAAAGATATGAAGAGCTGAACAGCCCTTCGATGTCCCTGCGTATGGTCAAGGTAGAAGGACAACGCCCTCCTACAGTCCAGGGTATGCAAGACCATTTCAGCCCGGCTGGCATGCGGCCTGGGAAAGAAGGTGGGAAGAACCACCCCCTGATTGAGATGGAAGGAGGAGACAACCTTAGGAAGGAACTTTGGGTGAGTCCGTAAGACCACCCTGTTCCTATAGAACCTTGTGTATGGTGGCTCTGAGACCAGAGCTTGCAGCTCACCGACTCGCCTGGCTGAGGTAACAGCTACCAAAAACAACGCCTTCCAGGAAAGAAAGCATAAAGAACAAGTAGCCATAGGCTCAAATGGTGGGCAAGTAAGTTGTTGCAAGACCACATTCAAATCCCACTCAGGTGCTGGTGGACGAATCGGAGGCTTGAGCAAAAAGAGGCCTCTGAGGAAGCGCGCCACTAAAGGGTGGCTTGACAGAGACTGACCTTCCACTGGTGAGTGGTGCGCTGACAGAGCACTGAGGTGGACCCGAACAGAGTTGGATTTAAGGCCCAGGTCGGACAGGTGAAGCAAATATTGCAGCACCATTGGCACCAGGCATGAAAAAGGATCCTCCTTGTGCTAAGCACACCAGGTGGAGAACCTACGCCACTTGAGGGCATAAGATTTTCTAGTGGAGTGCCTCCTAGAGCCCAAGACCACCTCCTCCACTTCCCTAGGTAGCAGTAAGGGAGCTAGAACTACCCTTTCAGCATCCAGGCCATCAAATTGAGGGACTGGAGGTTGGGGTGCAAGAGAGATCCCTGATCCTGAGACAGGAGATCGGGTTGCAACTCCAGAGGGAGTGGAGTGTCCACAGCCAACTGCAGAAGGAGTGGAAACCACAGTTGCCTCAGCCATCTGGGGGCTACCAGGATCACCGAGGCCTTGTCCCGAAGCACCTTGAAAAGGGTCCGGGCCACTAGAGGCGTGGGAGGAAACGCATACAGTAGGCTCGTAGACCAAGAGATCAGAAACGCATCTGCTGCTATTCTCAGAGGATGCGGTTGTCTGGAGCAGAACCTGGGTAGTTGACAGTTGAGTGGACTGGCAAAGAGATCGATGGTTGGAAGACCCCTCCTTAGGAAGATTCTTTGGACCACCAGAGGATTCAACTGCCATTCGTGTGGCTGCAGAATCCTGCTCAACCTGTCTACCAGGTAATTCTCTCGGCCGGGCAGATAAACTGCCTTGAGAAGTATGCCCCGTTTGACTGCCCATGAGCATAGGGCTTGAGCCTCCTGACACAGAAGTCGTGACCCTGTGCCTCTTTGTTTGTTCACATAGAACATGGTGACTTGATTGTCCGTCTGAACCAGAACAGACTGGTGAGAGAGAACATGAGAGAAAGTATGGAGAGCCAAACAGATAGCTCTCATCTCCAAGAGGTTGATCTGCTGTGCGGCCTCCCAAGGGGACCAGAGGCCTTCAGTGCATTCCCCCTGGCAATGTGCACCCCAAACCTGGAGAGAAGCATCTGTTGTCAGCACTTGTGTTTGTGGCGGTGGCTGAAAAGGCACTCCTCGCACTAGATTCGGGAAATGCAGCCACCATTGCAGGGAGGCTGCCAGCAGTTTGGACACCCTTACTTTGTCTCCCAAGTGTCCTGTGGCTTGCAGCCACTGAGTTCTGAGGCCCCACTGAGCAGGCCTCATGTGCAGACGGGCATTTGGAGTAACATGGACCGTGGATGCCATGTGGCCTAATAGTCTCAGGAATTGCCTGGCGGAAACCAGAGAATTGCTGTGGGACTGTCTGGCCAAGTCCATCAGTCTGTGGGCCCTGTCTACAGGCAGATAAGCCTTTGCCTGAAGGGTATCCAGCCTCGCTCCTATGAACTCTGTGGTTTGTGAGGGGTGCAAAGTGGACTTTGCGAAGTTTATGACAAACCCCAGATGCTGCAGAAGGGAGATAGTGCGGAGGGTGGCCTGTCTGGTTTCCTGTGGAGACTGACCCCTGATGAGCCAGTCGTCCAGGTATGGAAAGACAAATATGCCCTGGACTGAAATAGGCCGCTACCACAGCCAGGCATTTGGTGAAAACCCTGGGTACGGAGGTTAGGCCAAATGGAAGTACTCTGTACTGAAAATGATTTCCTCCCACTACAAATCTGAGATATTGTCTGTGGTCTGGATGAATGAGGATGTGAGTATAAGCATCCTTTAGGTCTAAGGAGCATAGCCAATCTCCCTGCTGGAGGTAGGGCAGCAGTATTCCAAGGGTAAGCATCTTGAACTTTTCCCTCACCAGGAACTTGTTAAGATTTTGCAAGTCGAGGATGGGCCTGAGGCCTCCTGTCCTTTTTGGTACTAGAAAGTACCTGGAATAGAAGCCTTGCCCTTTCAGGTGATGGGACACCGGTTCCACCGCCTGCTCCTTTAGAAGACTTGTCAACTCCTGAAGGAGTAAGTTCCTGTGCAGAGGGAGTCTTGGAGGCTCCCCTGGAAAGTAGGAGGGGGGTAAATGGTTGAAGTGGAGCAAATAGCCCTTCTGGACTATGCTGAGCACCCAGGTATCCCCTGTTATGGCTGACCACCTGTGGGCGTACAGGGTCAGCCGGCCTCCTGTGCTGAGAGGGGCCAGCTGAGGAGGAGAGGCTATGCCAATGGAGTCAAAATCCCGCTCCCTGCTGTGCAGGAGCCGGAGCTGGTGGCTTGGGGGTTTTCTGCCTCATGAGAGACTTTTGGCAAAACTAAAGAGTCATGGGATAGGAGGCAGTGTACTATTGTGGATCAGGAACTGGTTAAAAGATAGAAAGCAGAGGGTAGGGCTAAATGGCCAATTTTCCCAATGGAGAAAGGTGAATAGTGGTGTACCCCAGGGATCTGTGCTGGGTCCGCTGCTTTTTGACATATTCATAAATGACCTGGAAAGTGGAATAACGAGTGAGGTTATCAAATTTGCAGATGACACAAAACTATTTAAAGTTGTTAAAACCCAAGAGGATTGTGGAAAATTACAAGAGGATCTTGATAAATTGGAATACTGGGCATCAAAATAGCAGATGAAATTTAATGTTGAGAAGTGCAAGGTTATGCACCTAGGGAAGAACAACACAAACTATGGTTACACGATGCAAGGTTCCACATTAGGAACTACCACCCACGAAAAAGATTTAGGCGTCACTGTGGATACCATGTTAAAACCCTCGGCCCAGTGTGCAGCATCAGCCAAGAGAGCAAATAGAATGCTAGGTATGATAAGGAAAGGAATGGAAAATAAAACAAAAGATATTATAATGCCTCTATATCGTTCCATGGTGAGACCGCACCTTGAATATTGTGTGCAATTCTGGTCGCTGTATCTTAAAAAGGATATAGCGATTTTAGAAAAGGTTCAGAGAAGAGCCACCAAAATGGTAAAGGGGATGGAAGGATACTCCTATGAAGAAAGGCTAAAAAGGTTAGGGCTCTTTAACCTGGAAAAGAGACGGCTGAGGGGAGATATGATAGAAGTCTATAAATTAATGAACGGAGTGGAACGGGTAAACGTAGATCGATTGTTTACCTTATCAGAATATAGAAAGACTAGTGGACATGCAATGAAGCTACAGGGTAAACTATTTAAGACTAATAAAAGAAAATATTTTTTCACTCAACGTGTAATCAAACTCTGGAATTTGTTACCGGAGGATGTAGTAAAGGCTGTTAGTGTAGCTGGGTTTAAAAAAGGTTTGGAGAAGTTCCTGGAGGAAAGGTCCATAAACCATTATTAAGAAGGGACCCAGGATATTAATGCTTGAACCAATACAAGCATTGTGGAACCTGTGTCCCTTGGGGAAACTGCTAGGTACATATGACCTAGATTGGCCACTGTTAGAAACAGAATACTGGGCTTGATGGACCTTGGTCTGACCCAGTATGGCATATCTTATGTTCTTATGCCTATGGGGCCCATGTCCCTGCCCCTTGGCCTGCTGACCCTGTTGGGGAGCTGTGAAGGCCAGGTATTGAGGGTAAGATTTGTAGGCAGATGACTTCCTTGTGTAAAAAGACTTTTTCCCCGAGCCAAATTTCCTTTGAGAAGGGGCAGAGGTCTTTCTGGACAACCTTGCCCTGGTGAGAGTCTCGGACTCGAGTTCTGCAGCTTTTTCAGCCATGGGCTTGCCAAAGAGGTTTTCACCTCGGCAAGGGACATCGACCAACTTGTCCTGCACCCATGGCTCGAGGTCCGACGACTGTAGCCAGGCCTGACGGCGTGCATCGATGCCGGCCGCGGCTACTCGGGCTGAAGCCTCAAAGCCATCATAAGCTGCTCGAGACATAAACTTCGAGCACTCTTGGATCCCAGCTGACAAGGCCGTGAACCTCTGCAAAGGTTCCTCGGAGAGACTAGCAGAGAACCCGGCAATCTCCTTTGCCAGGTCTCGGAGGTACATGCCCATGTACAGCTGGTAAGTCTGGACACGGCAAGCAAGCATAGAGCCCTGGAAGCACTTTCTACCGAGGGCATCCAGGTTCCGGGCCTCCCTGCCTGGAGGCACCGAGGAGTGCATCTTCTGACTCTTCAGACGATGCATGGCCGATTCCACAACCATGGAGTTGTGCGTTAGTTGTGCCTTTTGGAACCCAGGGCTCTTGCGGACTCGATAAATGGAATCAACCCGCTTGCTAAGAACCGGCGTCGAGGCCGGCGCCTCCCACATGCAGAAGAGCAACCGTTCCAGCATCGGAGGTATTGGTACAGTAAAGGCCTCCTTGGGGGGAGAGTCATACTGCAGGGCCTCAAGCTCCTCGGCTCGAGTCTCCTCCTCGGGGTCCGCGGGGAAGGCCAAGGCCTTGGCCATGTCCCTCACGAAATCCGAGAACCGGGTATCCTCCGGGGGGGACCTTCTCTGAGGTTTAGACTCCGGTGAGTCCGAAGGGACGCACCAGGTCTAAAAAGTGTCCGGGGACTCCTTGTCCTCTGTTTCCCATCCCGACCCCAACGAGGAGGAGTCGAGTGGCTCCGGCCGGGCGGGCACCAATGCCATCCGCCCCGACGCCGAGGGCACCGGCGTCGATGACCTTGGTCCCACACGGGAGATCGAGGGTGACCTCAGCCGAGGATCGACTCGAGATCTTATGGACTCGTGGATCGGCTCGGACTCCGGGGTCAACTTGGACGTCGAGGTCCCGGTGGTCGGGGCAGATGCACCGGTGAGACCGGCGATCAGTACCCGCTGTTGTTCCATGAAGGCAGCCAAACTGCTCTCCAAGGCCGTCAAACTGAGTCCGAGCTCAGGAGACCCAGCAGCCTCCGACTCGGGCCCCGACGGCGACGGGCCCGACGTCAGCTCCCCCGGAGGAGAGCCCACGAGGATTATAGTACTCACGTGACCCGGGGCCTCCGTCTCTACATGACGTTGTTTAGCAGGCCTCTCCGACTCCGAAGACCTGGGACGGCAGTCGGGGCTATGCGACCTGGCCCTCGAGGAGCCAAGAGTGTCCACCGATGCCACCCTCGTGGGTTTCTTCTTCCTGCGGAGCTCCCGCGAAGGAGACCGCCTCTCAGAGGAGCCCCGATGAGGCTCGGGGTCGGACTCCCGAGACGTCGAGGCCTCTGACGAATTCCGGGCTCGGTCGGACGCGAAATCAGAGAAGATCCTTTCGCATTGATGCTGCCAGATCCTCAATGCCTTGGAGGACATTTTGCCACACGGGACACAGACCAGCGGGTCATGGTCAGGCCCGAGGCACCGGAGGCAGCAGTCGTGTGTGTCGGTGAGAGACATGAGTTTCTTACACCGATCACACTTCTTAAACCTGTTGGCAGCCATCGGGGGAAAAAGAGCCCCTGCAAGGTCAAAAGACTGGGCTGCCAGGGAAAAATGAAAAAATGGCACGATCGCTAGTCTCTAAGGACAAAAACCAAAAAATGAAATCCGGGTTCGATACTGGTGTACCGGGCCCAGGTGGGAAAGGGAACCGGCATCGAACCGAGAAAAAACACGGATCCACACCGAAAAAAATCAACTTTTTCACGGGTGACCACAACACACTTGCGTTGGGCTCCGCGGAAAAAAGAAGACTGAGCAAGATGGCACCTTTGGGCGGGAAGGGGACCGCGCTTGCGCACTGCATTCCCAAAGGCTTTCTTTGAAAGTTGGGGAAATGTTCCGCTTGGGGGCTCCGTCTGTGCCGACGTCACCCATATGTGAGGACTGACTTCCTGCTTGGTCCGTGAGAAACTTACGCACTAATTTACTTATGTGACATGGAATTCAATGACTTTCTCACAATAATCCCACAGGAAAACCAAGCAGGTCCTTTTCCTGTAAATCGCTCATGGTTGGAATTTTCTCTATCTCAGTGAAGGAAGTAGGTAATCTTTTTAAAAAGTATTCTAAGTATTAAGTGGTGGATCCTTGTCCAAACTGCTTTTATCTGGCTGCGCCTTCTGACTCTCATTTATTTATTTATTTTAACAAAGCTTATATACCGCCCCTTCCTGAGAACAGGGGCAGTTTACATAGAACATCAGAACAAGTTTTACATTGAACATAGGAACTATGAACATTTAACATAGGAACTACATACATTTAGCAAGTAAGACTGTGCACAGATAACTATATACATTTTGTTTGTGTCTGATATTTAACCTAGGGTGACTGTGTCATTTTGTGGTTGGTTCTACTGGGTTAGTACAGAATTATTATTACAGGGCATATATCCTTGGGAACTGAGGTATACTGTTCTTACCCCAATTCCAAAGGATAACAAAGCTAGTCTAGCAGATGTACCTAACTTTCGTCCTATAGTGAATATCCTTTTGATGGTTAAAGTATTAGAAGCCGTGGTGGCTGGACAGTTGGATTTGACTGCCTGGATAACTCACAATTCGGCTTTAGGAAGGCACATAACACTGAATTGTTTTTAGGGACTCTCACTTCAGACATAAACACTGCATTATCTAAAAGCCATATAGTGGTTTTGCTACAATTTGATCTCACTGTAGCCTTTGACTTGGCCAAACATGACATTCTGTTAGCTATTTTGGATTGCCTTGGGATTTCAGGGTTAGTGCATAAGTGGTTTTCAGGCTTTTTAAAGAACAGGTTATATCAGTTAGGACTGGCATGGATTGCTTGGGAGGTTGGAAGGCTTGTTGTGGTGTTCCACAGGGCTCCCGCTCTCCCCAGCACTCTTTAATGTTCTTATGAAAACATTAGGTTGGTTTCTCTTTCAAAACAATCTTATATACGTATGCAGATGACATTTCCATTTTGTTGACATTCACATCACCATCAAGTGACGTCTACTCAAAAATCAGTCATACATTACAGTTGCTTGAGAGTGTGAGGACTTTGCGATTACAGTTAAGCACATCTAAAACAAAGGCTTTGGGCTTTAACAATGCTAAACCATTTCCTAATTCTTTGCTGAGGCATTCAAACATTTAAATTTAGTCTCCGACCCAGTACTCTGTGTTCTTGGAGTTTTACTGGATGAAAATTTATCATTTGAGGCTCATATCAATTCTGCTGTAGGAAGGTCCTTTTTCAGATTATGTCAATTACGTAGAATCAAACCTTTTTTGTACAGTAGATCACTTTTGGCTCTTAGTTCAAAGTACCATTCTTGCCTATTTAGACTATGGAAAATTTCTGTTTCTGAGTCATTCACAGAAGCAGATGCATCGTCTGCAGCTCTGTCAAAATACTGCAGTTTGTCTTATTTATGGTGTATCTAGATACACCCCAGTGACTCCATTGTTTCGAGAATTGCATTGGTTTAGGGCCTTGAATCGAGTTAAATTTAAACTTGACATAATTCTATATAAATTTCTCAATGACTATGTGCCCGAATATCTCTCTTCACTTTTGCTTACAAATTGAGCAACTAATTCCAAACACTTACAGGTGTCCAGTGTAATCTTGTTTCCTTCATGCAGTCATCAGAATAAAATCTAGATTTAAACCGATAATTCCGGGGGTCATGTGAGGATGGCCGACTGAACGGACATCCGTGCACTGAGCTCCTCTCCGTCCCCTGACAACTTGGGAAGATACGGCATATATGCAAGAAGTGACAGTGGGAGAAAGGCCACATCAAAAAAAGAAACAGCAAAACCCCTGAGGGAGAAGGGAATGCCAGTGAAAACACCCCGCGTGCTGAAGGAGAAGGCCTCAGGAACCAACATGGCGACAGAGCAAGGCACCCCGCTGATGGCCCTGTATGAAGCAGCAATGTGAGAGATAACTCAAAACATAACTGCAGCCTTAGCAATAAACTCACCCGTCTTCAAAGCTCTATAGATGATTTGAAAGGCAGTGCAGAAGCACAAACTGTGAGGCTCCAGCAGTTGGAAGACCGGGTGGAGCAAAACGAGCAAGGGGCTGAGGCAATGATTAGCAGGGTAGCAGCTTTGGAGCACACAAAAAGAGAACTCTTGGAAAAAGTTGATGATTTAGAGAACAGAAGTCGGTGAAACAACATAAGGTTGGTGGGCCTGCCAGAGGGTATTAAAGAGGAAGATCTCTGGGATACTGTAGAGACATGGCTTCCTGCACAACTAGGCCTCCAGGCAAGCGGGGAGCGCATGGCAGTTGAACAGATGCACAGAGTGGGACCCAGTCGCGAGGAAGCAGGCAGGCCGCGGCCGTTGACTGCACGCATACTCAACTTCACAGAAAAACAAAAGCTGATGGTGTTGTACAGGGAATACAGTGTTACTTTTCAATGACTACTCTGGGAAGGTGGCAGACAGCAGAAAAGCTGTGGCTCCCTACTGCTCAACATTGGCGCGGAAAGGCATCCGCTTTGCACTGCAATACCCCTCAAAGGTAAGAGTGACTCAGAACAATCAGGTGCAGTTATTTGAAACAGTGGCAGCCCTAAAACATTTGTGGATGGTTTATGGATGTAACGACCGGGAGACCAGTTGGAACCATATGGCCCAGTTGGAGAGTATTCAGTTCACTGCTAATGGTTTAACGTTTATATGCAGTTTGGTTAAAATGTTATGAAAACCAGGAAGTCATGTGGCGGGGGCACAAAAGTTGAAAGCATATGGTAACTGTGAAATGGATCTAGGAACACTTCCATATGCTAATAAGGCCGCAAAGCTACAGAAGAGGGCCAAGCAAGTGGAACGGCACAGATGATGGACCCTACCAAGCGCATTGAGCAGATGATCAAAGAAAGGAGCCTTCCCACCTAATTGAAGGGGAACATAGTCTACGAGATACTAAAAACTGTACCGAGTGCACTTGGAAGCGGAGAATCTGAAACAATTGTTTGGTATCTTGGGGGACAGCAGGGAGATGACAAGGTGGTATGAATGTGTTGGTGTGTCTGAAAGTTACAGGTATGCACGATAATGTAATGAGAGAGGAGGGTGGGGAGGAGAAGTATCAGTGCAACATAATGGAGAGAAAAGTGGGTGCCTGGGTTTGAGCCAACGGGAGGTTCACAGTCAGATGGGGGAGAAGGGAGAGGAGAGTGTGAAGAAGGATCCAGAGGAGATCAAAAAAGAGGTCGACCACTCCGCGGCACATGGGGTATCACCGGGCAGGAAATGTGGGCTGCAGCGCTTTGCTGGGAGGCGCTGGAGGCAAAGGAACACAGAAGAGAGCTTTCCGGTTAAATTTGGAACCCAGCAGAGAGCTTGTAGTCTAAATTTAATAATCACTCAGGGCCTAGCATCAGCAAAGTACTTTTAGCTTAAATTTAAAACACAGAAGAGAGCTTTCTGGTTAAATTTAGAACCCAGCAGAGAGCTTGTAGTTTAAATTTCATAAGAAGTTAGAACCTAGCAGCAGCTAAGAGCTATAATTTAAATCAAATCAGAATATAGCTTACCTCAGCAGCACAAGACAGGGTACTGTGTAGCAGCCCTCTTTTAATAAGTGTTATTTCCCTCCCTCCCCTGGGATAATCATAGCTTTATAGGTACTTACACATCTTACAAGACAGGAGGTGCTCTCAGGTGAAGCTCATTACCCAAATCAGTCATACACTAAGGACCTGAGATTAGTTAAGCTTCAGGTGAGCAAGGTATATTACACGTATTAGGTACAGTTTTATTAGTATAAATATCCATAGCAACCCTTAGTAAGTAAAGAACTTATATCTATGCAATAAACCTTTAACCTATACAGATAGCACTCTCCAATGATGATCTTCTGACCTCCCCCATGTAATCCATGTATATATATTCATATATAACTTGTATATAGTTTCCACACTGTTCGGTATTACACCACATTGTTTGTTCTATACTTTATATGATGTTCCTTGTAAATAAGTTCTGTATTATTGCAATGTTCCATGTAAAACAAACTTGATTTGTTAATTATTGTTAACTGTAAACCGCAACTGAACTCTTGGAAGATGCGGTATATAAATGTGAATAAATAAATAAATAAACACAAACTTAAAACTAAGATGCAGACAGCAGTCCAGCAGCGGGATGGGGGCTTTCCAGTCTTTTGCATTGAGTGTCACATGTATGATTTTCTCCCAGTTGGTGAGAGGTCTTACGTGTGCACTAGGTGCAAGGAGCTCTTTGCTCTCAGGGAACGAGTCCGTTCTCTAGAGGCTAAAGTAGCAGACTTGGAAAGCATAAAACAGACAGAGAGGTACATAGACGAGACCTACAGGGATATAGTCCTGAAGTCCCATCTCCAGTCTGGTAGCATCCCTGTTGCCATGGAGGAGAGAGGTCACGTGACAGGAGAGCATCACCCTGGTGTGGCAGGAAGTGATCCTGTAACTAGGACCTGTCCTCCAGGTGATGTAAAACCCTCTCGCACCGAGGAAGTTTCTCCAGGGCCATGTGCCCATGAGGGAAGGGTTAGGACAGCCGTTATAGTTGGTGATTCGATCATTAGGCATGTAGATAGCTGGGTGGCTGATGGACGTGAGGATCGCCTGGTAACATGCCTGCCTGGTGCGAAGGTAGCGGACCTCACACGCCACCTAGATAAGGTCTTAGATAGTGCTGGGGAGGAGTCTGTTGTCTTGGTACATGTCGGTACCAATGACATAGGAAAATGTGATAGGGAGGTTCTGGAGGCTAAATTTAGGCTTTTAGGTAGGAAGTTGAAATTCAGAACTTCCAGGGTAGCATTCTCTGAAATGCTTCCTGTTCCACGTGCAGGACCCAAAAGGCAGGCAGAGCTCCGGAGTCTCAATGCGTGGATGAGACAATGGTGCAGAGATGAGGGTTTTGAATTTGTTAGGAACTGGGGAACATTCTGGGGAAAGGAGGGGCTCTTCCGAAGGGAAGGGCTTCACCTTAACCGGGATGGAACCAGGCTGCTGGCATTAACCTTTAAAAAGGAGATAGAACAGCTTTTAAACTAGATATTAGGGGAAAGCCGACAGTCGCCCAAGAGCGGATGGTTCAGAAGAATGTATCCTTGAAGGATACTACCAAAAGCAGAGAGGTTCCACAAAAGAGTAAAGTAGCCCAAATGCCCTCAAGTATGGAGCAGAGCTTAAAGATCCTAAATTACCCATGTCTAACAATAGCCAAATTAATATGAATAAAATACATTCTCTAAAATGCTTGTATGCAAATGCTAGAAGTCTAAAAAATAAGATGGGAGAGTTAGAATATATAGCACTAAATGAAAGGTTAGATATGATTGGAATATCAGAGACATGGTGGAAGGAGGACAACCAGTGGGACACTGTGATACCTGGGTACAAACTATATCGTAATGATAGAGCTGATCAAATTGGTGGAGGGGTTGCTCTCTATGTTAGAGAGGGCTTTGAGTCAGAAAAGATTAAAGTTTTGCAGGAAACAAAATCTGCTGTAGAATCTATATGGATTGAAATTCCATGTAAAAGGGGGAAGGCAATGGCAGTGGGGATGTACTATCGAGCGCCTGGCCAGAATGACCAAATGGATGATGAAATGCTCAAAGAAATCAAGGAAGCTAACAAAAGTTACAGCACAGTAATAATAATGGGTGATTTCAACTACCCCGGTATCAACTTGGTCAGTGTCACGGCAGGACATGCTAGGGAGATAAAGTTCCTAGATGAAATGAATGACTGCTTCTTGGAGCAGCTGGTTCATGAACTGACCAGAGGGGAAGCCATATTAGACCTAATCCTTAGTGGAACACCAGATCTAGTGCAAGAGATAAGGTTGTTGGGGCCACTTGGCAATAGTGATCATAGCATGATCGCCTTTGATTTAATTAGTGGAGGAGGAATAGTAAGGAAATCCACAGTACTACCTTTTAACTTTCGAAAGGGAGACTATGATAAAATGAGGAAAACAGTTAAGAAAAAACTAAAAGGAGCAGTTGCAAAGGTTAAAGACGTACATCAGGCTTGGCTGTTGTTGAAAAATACTATCTTGGAAGCCCAGACCAGCTGTATTCCACGCTTTAAGAAAAGTGGAAGGAAGTCCAAAAAACTGCCAGCATGGTTTAAAGGTGAGGTCAGAGAGGCTGTTGTTGCCAAAAAAACATCTTTCAGGAAATGGAAAAAAGAGCCAAACGACAAAACCTGGAAACAGCACAAGCACTGGCAAGTCAAATGCAAGGCATTGATAAGGCAGGCAAAGGGAGAATTTGAGAAGAAGCTTGCTGCGGAAGCAAAAACGCAAAGTAAAGACCTTTTCAAGTACATTCGTAGCAAAAAACCTGTGAGAGAGTCAGTTGGTCCATTAGATGATAAAGGGGTTAAAGGAGCACTAAGAGGCGACAAGGCGATAGCGGAGAGACTGAATGAATTCTTTGCTTCAGTCTTTACTGAGGAAGATGTAGGGATGTTACCCATGACTGAAGTGGTATTTAAAGGTGCGGAAGAATTGAAGGAAATATCGATACATCGGGAAGATGTATTACAACTATTAGATAAACTGAAGAGTAGCAAATCACCTGGGCCGGATGGTATACATCCAATGGTGTTGAAAGAACTGAAATACGAGATTGCAGACCTGCTATTAGTAATCTGTGAACTAACATTAAAATCATCTCTAATACCTGAAGATTGGAGGATCGCCAATGTAACACCAATTTTTAAAAAAGGTTCCAGGGGTGATCCGGGAAACTACAGATCGGTGAGCCTGACATCAATACCGGGAAAAATGGTAGAAACCATCATAAAGAATAAAATTACTCAGCATGTAGATAGTCATGACCTAATGGGAGACAACCAACATGACTTTAGACAAGGAAGATCTTGTCTTACTAATCTGTTGTTTTTTTGAAGGAGTGAATAATCAGGTGGACAAAGGTGAGTCGGTTGATATTGTGTATCTGGACTTTCAGAAAGCCTTTGACAAGGTCCCTCATGAGAGACTTTTGGCAAAACTAAAGAGTCATGGGATAGGAGGCAGTGTACTATTGTGGATCAGGAACTGGTTAAAAGATAGAAAGCAGAGGGTAGGGCTAAATGGACAATTTTCCCAATGGAGAAAGGTGAATAGTGGTGTACCCCAGGGATCTGTGCTGGGTCCGCTGCTTTTTGACATATTCATAAATGACCTGGAAAGTGGAATAACGAGTGAGGTTATCAAATTTGCAGATGACACAAAACTATTTAAAGTTGTTAAAACCCAAGAGGATTGTGGAAAATTGCAAGAGGATCTTGATAAATTGGAAGACTGGGCATCAAAATGGCAGATGAAATTTAATGTGGACAAGTGCAAGGTTATGCACCTAGGGAAGAACAACCCAAACTATGGTTACACGATGCAAGGTTCCACATTAGGAACCACCACCCAGGAAAAAGATTTCGGCGTTATTGTGGATACCATCTTAAAACCCTCAGCCCAGTGTGCAGCGGTGGCCAAGAGAGCAAATAGAATGCTAGGTATGATAAGGAAAGGAATGGAAAATAAAACAAAAGATATTATAATGCCTCTATATAGTTCCATGGTGAGACCGCACCTTGAATATTGTGTGCAATTCTGGTCGCCGTATCTTAAAAAGGATATAGTGATTTTAGAAAAGGTTCAGAGAAGAGCCACCAAAATGGTAAAGGGGATGGAAGGATACTCCTATGAAGAAAGGCTAAAAAGGTTAGGGCTCTTTAACCTGGAAAAGAGACAGCTGAGGGGAGATATGATAGAAGTCTATAAATTAATGAACGGAGTGGAACGGGTAAACGTAGATCGATTGTTTACCTTATCAGAATATAGAAAGGCTAGGGGACATGCAATGAAGCTAAAGGGTAAACTATTTAAGACTAATAAAAGAAAATATTTTTTCACTCAACGTGTAATCAAACTCTGGAATTTGTTACCAGAGGATGTAGTAAAGGCTGTTAATGTAGCTGGGTTTAAAAAAGGTTTGGACAAGTTCCTGGAGGAAAGGTCCATAAACCATTATTAAGAAGGGACCCAGGATATCAATGCTTGAACCAATACAAGCATTGTGGAACCTGTATCCCTTGGGGAAACTGCTAGGTACATATGACCTAGATTGGCCACTGTTGGAAACAGAATACTGGGCTTGATGGACCTTGGTCTGACCCAGTATGGCATATCTTATGTTCTTATAAAACTTAAGTCAAGGCATACCTAGAGTGAGCATTGGATAACAATAAGATCAAAGTAGGGGGCATTATCTCGCCAGTGAAACACACCAAACTCCTAAAGTATTTTCAGAGGAAGAATGCAGACATTGTCTTTATCCAGGAGACACACCTAAGCAATATAGAACACCGGAAATTATGCAGGGGATGGGTGGGGGAGTATGGTGCAGCATCATACAACAGCAGGCAGAGCGGTGCGGCCATCCTTATAAACAACAAAGTGTGGTCCTATATAATCTATATGCCCCTAATACCTAACAACATGTTTTTTTTCCCCTCAAAACTGGCAAAATTTAGTGAACTTTGAGGGATACCAGCCTATGCTAGGAGGGGACTTTAATCTGCCCAGGGATTCAATTCAGGATTGTAAACCACCAAGACAGAGTATAAAGAATCTAGAGCGGAAACGGGTGGGGTTCCTGATGAAAGGACTGAGATTGTTAGATGTATGGCACACACTACACCCAGAAGAAATAGATTTTACCCATTACTCGGCACCCCAGAACAGCTATGCCCGAATAGATTACCTGTTAATAGCTGACATAATGTTCTGGGGTTTGGAAAGAGCAGAAATCGGGGACTCTCCAGAGGCTGTCATATGCACCAGTATGAATGGTGATTAGGTTAAATAAAACACTGACACAACAAGGAAACCACCCATGGAGCATGAACCCCTCTGTACAGGGATGTAAACTTCCACCAATACCTGCAAAAGACGTGGAGACAGTACTGGTAGAAAGACGACAGGGGAGATGTAGATAGTCGTACATTATGGGAAGCAGCCAAAGCTACTATGAGAGGAGAAATCTTGGCCTACGTGGCCTGCAGAAAACGGAAAGGGGATATAAAACTATTAGAATTAACAAGGGACCTACACTCCTTCCGCTGGCAGCACATACAGAGATTAAGAGACACAGACAGGGCAAAATACTTAGAAATACATAAAGAGCTTAATGATTTGTTAAATCAGAGGGCAGAAGGGGATATCTGCATGTATAAGTACCAACTCCACCATTGGGGAAATAAGAGTGGGAAACTACTGACCAAATTGATCAGTCCAGCTGGAAAAAAGAAAATAAGGAGATTCGGGACTCCCAAGGTGAGGTACATGGAACAGATCAAGCCATAATGCAGCAATTTCAACAATATTACAGTGAGCTATATGGAAAAGGAAGACAGGACGAGGCAAATTGAGAGGTTTTTATTCAAGGCCTAGAACTACCAAAGTTGGAGGAGACTGAAAGGGAAAGCCTAAATGCCCCCTTTACAAAAGAAGAAGGGCTGAAAGCAGTCAGGGCTGGGAAGCTAGCAAAGGCCCCAGGGCTGGACAGCCTGGGATCCGAGTTCTACAAAATTTTGGGGGAGCAAATGGTAGCACCATTTATGGTGCAGTGTTCGGAAGCCCTGAGACTGGGCTCACTGGGAGGCAGACAAAGCTATGTGGTGGTCCTGCCAAAGCCAGGAAGAGATCCTGCACTAGTAGGTTCTTATAGACCCATTTCACTAATCAATCAGGATGTGAAATACATGGACATTATCCTGGCTAAGCAGCTGAGCCACTACTTGCCTCTCTTAGTACACCGAGATCAGGTAGGTTTTGTACTGAGGAGGTTTGCATCTGCAAACATTCTCAGAACCTTTAGTGTACTATATGCAGCCCAATCCAATACAGGGGATGAAATCATCATGAGTCTAAACGCCGAAAAGGTATTTGACAATGAGTCCTGGGACTTCATATTTTGGGTGGTGAATAGATATGGAATACAAGGGGAGTTCCTTGACTGGGTTCGGGTGCTCTATCATGAGCCCCGTGCACAAATGTTTGCTAATGACAACCTGTCCGAGCCTTTTTGTTTGCACAGGGGAACACGGCAGGAGTGCCCATTATCATCTCTTCTTTTCATATTAACGCTGGAGCCCCTGGCACAAAAGATCCGGCAATCAAAGGAATGGGACAGGATCAGTATAGGAGGAGAAACCTGTAAAATCAATTTCTATGCAGATGACATGCTGCTTTTATTCAGCAACGCTAGCAGGTACAATGGCAAAGTGATGGACACCATCACCCAATTCGGGACATTCTCAGGGCTGCATATTAACTGGGGAAAATCAGAAGCTATGGTGGCCTCGAGAACATGTGCATTCCAGGCGAAAACCAACTTCCCTCTAGGGTAGGCGAAGGACTATTTGAAATACTTGGATATCTACCTACACAAAGACCCTGCAAAAGTATATCACAAAAACATTGTGGAAAGATTGGAAAGTATTAAAGGCCTATACAGCCAATGGAGAGAGCTGCAGCTCTCCTTGTTTGGGCGAGTGGCACTGGTAAAAATGACTAGTAAAAATGCTGCCATGGGTTCTTTACCCCCTGCAGATGATTCCTATACGGATTAGAGATTAAGAGGAAAAGCTTTACAAAACAATGATTGCATCCTTTTTCTGGAAGGGCAAAAGGGCAAGGCTAAGTTATGCCAAACCAGTCATGGCAAAGGAATGGGGGGGACTAGGACTTCCAGACCTTCGGTTATATAATATGGCCACTCTTATGAGATGGATACATGAGGTATACATGGAAAGAGAAAGATATGCACCTCATGACTTTTTTGACGCTGGCTGCACACCGTATAGATGTAAGAATTTATTATAAGAGAAAGTATGGAGACAGCACAGAAGGACGGGAAAGATTTGGTACTTAAACCTGCTACAAAAGGCTTGGGGTTGATGGAGAAACCAAATAGGAGGGGTGTAGGGCCAGTCACCATTCCAGCAACTAGTGAAAAAAACAGAATTTCCCCCCAGGACTGGAGGGGGAGGGGGGGGAAGGGCGGGTCTTCCTCATATGGGAACAGATGGGATGTAGAGAATTAGGACAACTATGGAATTGGGAAAAGCAGGCTTCCCCACGTTCAAAAAAATGAATACAAATGGCACGACCTAACTCCCAATTTGTCGCCTATTTACAATGCAGACATTATGCCATGGGGGGGGGGAGCGGAAAAGTAGGAAACAAGAGGACATGCTTGCTATACACCATTAGATAGGACATTCCGAGGGACCCCTGTTAAGCTGAAGAAAGTATTGCATTGGTACCAGCTGGCCAGATCCTGGAAGACAGATAAAGGGATGATTTCATTGGCCGAGAAATTGGCAAGTGAACTCAGGTGTTCTCCAGTAGCAGCAGGAATCGGTCCTCACATATGAGTGTCATCGGCGCCGATGAAGCCCCCAGCGGAGCATTTCCCCAGCTTTACATGAAAGCCTTTGGGAATGCTGGCACGCATGCGCGGTTCCCTTCTCGCCTAAAGGTGACATAGCTAAGAAGAGCACACAAAAATGTAAAAACACAAACTATGTACAACTGCAACTCCAAGGGGAGGAGGGAGGGTTGTGAGGACTGATTCCTGCTGCTCCTGGAGAACACCTGTTACAGGTGAGTAACTACTCTTTCTCCAGGACCAAGCAGGAAGTCAGTCCTCACATATGGGTGACTCCCTAGCTCTGGGCTACCGAGGAACCCAGGCTGAACAAGAGAACTCCCTCTAGTCCCAGCAGCAAAGAAAGGCTTTTCACGGACACAACCTCCACCGGTAGCCCAACAGAGGGCAGGAGGGCAGGAGTTGCCTAAACCTCAAAGAGATTCCGGAGTACTGCTTGGCCAAAAGCACTGTCCCTACGGGACTCCCTCTCCACACAGTAATGGGCTGTAAAGGTCTGGCTTGAAGACCAAGTTGCAGCCCTGCAGATGTCTACCAAGGGCACAGAGCGGAGATTAGCCACTGAGGCAGCCATTGCCCTGACACGATGGGCCGTGACCCTACCCTGCAAAGGAAGGTCAGCCGCCTTGTAAGCCCAGGTGATACAGTCCGCCACCCAGATGGACAAGGTACGCTTGGACACAGCGAACCCCAACGTATTGGGGTCAAAGGATACGAAGAGCTGAGTAGCCCTTCTATGCCCCTGCGTACGGTCAAGGTAGAAGGATAAGGCCCTCCTACAGTCCAGGGTATGCAGGACTGCTTCAGCCTGGCTTGCATGAGGCCTAGGGAAGAATGTTGGAAGAACCACCTCCAGATTGAGGTGGAAAGAGGAGACAACCTTAGGGAGGAACTTGGGATGAGTCCTGAGGACTACCCTGTTCCTATAAATCCTGGTGTAAGGCCTATCACAGACCAGGGCCTGAAGCTCACTCACTCGCCTAGCCGAGGTAAGGGCTATCAGGAAAAGTGTCTTCCAGGAGAGGAAGCGCAGTGGACAAATTGTATATAACCATGTATAGTCTGTACACCTTGGCAACTAATTCTGTACAAATTGTATATATGGGGCCCTCCCCCAATCTACTGAAATCAAATGTATACCTTGATCTGTGTGCTTTAATCAAATATGTATCGTATCCAAATGCTTGTCCCGTGTTACGTAATCATTGACTAATCAAAATGTAAAACTGAAATCTCAATGTACCGTACAATACATTATGATTCTGTAAAGTAAACCGCTGCTGATCGTAGGAAGCAGCGGTATACAAGTGTTTACTAAATAAATAAATAAATAAAGTAGAGGGAGGAGTGGTCTAGTGGTTAGGACAAGGTACTTCAGGCCGGAGGTTCAAGTCCCACCTGGGGACAGCAATCTCAGGCCGGAGGGACTGGGATTTCTAGTCCTATAGGCACTCCTTGTGGTCTTGGGCAAGCCGCTTAACCCTCCATTGCCCATGTTCCCTGTAAGTATTAGCGTATGTGTCTCATATCCCCTCGTGTTAAATGTATCCCCCAATTGACCGCTTTGACCCGGTGAAAAGCGGGATATAAATACAGCTAAATAAATAAATAAAATAAGTAGCCATCGGCTCAAAGGCTGGGTGAGTCAGTTGCTGCAAGACCACATTCAGCTCCCACTCAGGAGCAGGAGGACGGATGGGGGGCTTGAGGAAAAGCAAGCCCCTGAGGAAGAGGGACACCAAGGGGTGACCTGACAAAGAATGTCCCTCCACCAGTGAGTGGTGAGCTGCTAAAGCTGAGAGGTGGACCCGAACAGAATTGGGCTTAAGTCCCTGATTGGATAAGTGCAGCAAGTACTGAAGTACTACCTGCACAGTACAGGAGAAAGGATCCACTGTACACAGCTGACACCACACAGAAAACCTCTTCCATTTGAGAGCATAGGCTTTCCTAGTGGATTGTTTTCTAGTGGCTAGGACAACCTCCTCAACTTCCTGAGGCAGGCCCCAGGGAGCCAAGACTACCCTTGCAGCCTCCAGGCCATCAAATTGAGAGTCTTGAGATTGGGTTGTAGTAGGGAACCCTGCTCCTGAGAGAGAAGGTCGGGTTGCAACCCCAGAGGCAGGGGGTGATCCACCGCCAGTTGAAACAGAAGAGGAAACCAAGGCTGTCTCGGCCATCTGGGAGCTACCAGCAGGACCGAGGCCTTGTCTCGAAGAATCTTGAACAGAGTTCGGGCCACCAAGGGCATGGGAGGAAACGCATACAGGAGGCCCTGAGACCAGGACATCAGAAAAGCTTTGGGTGCGATCCTTAAAGGATGTGGTTGCCTGGAGCAGAACTTGGGTAGCTGCTTGTTGAGCGGACTGGCAAAGAGATCTATCCAAGGGAGACCCCACTTCAGGAAGATCTTTTGAACTACCAAGGGATGCAGCTGCCACTCGTGGGGCTGCAGAATCCTGCTCAACCGGTCGGCCAGGCAGTTCTCCTGGCCTGGGAGGTACACCGCCTTGAGAAGCAAGTGGTGCTTCAGGGCAAAGGAACAAAGGTCCTGAGTCTCTCGACAAAGGATCTGGGACCAAGTGCCGCCCTGCTTGTTCACATAAAACATGGCTACCTGGTTGTCTATTTGAATCAAGACTGAGCGGTGAGCCACGGCTGGAGAGAAAACTCTGAGAGCCAAGCGGATAGCTCGAAGTTGCTGCAGAATGATCTGTTGGGCTGCCTCCCAGGGAGACCAGAGGCCTTGGGTGCACTTGTCCAGACAATGAGCCCCCCAGCCCTTCAGAGAGGCGTCGGTGATGAGGACCACTGAGTATTCCGGCAATTGGAAGGGCATTCCTTTGAGTAGTTTGGGTGGATGTAGCCACCAGCTGAGGGAGGCCAAAAGGGGTTTGGACACCTTTATCTTGTCTCGTAAGTGGCCTATGGCTTGAGACCACTGAGTCTGAAGGCACCACTGTTCAGACCTCATATTGTTTATTATTTAGTACACATTTGTTATACCGCCCCCCATAACATCGGGGCGGTTTACAAAACAACATCAAGAAAAAAAGAGGAAATTACAATAAATGATAGAGCAAGAGGTAAGTAAGGACAGAAGGGTTAAGAGAGTAGAGTAATAAGAGTGAACACTTAAGAGGGGGGGAAGGCTAGGGAGAACAGATGTGTTTTAAGGAGGGAACGGAATTTGGAGTAGGATTCTTCTGTACGGAGGGCGGTGGGCAGGGAGTTCCAGAGAGATGGGGCTAAGTAGAAAAATGCTGCTTTCCTAGTCGATTGTAAGTGAGCTTTGGAGGGTGCTGGGAGGTGAAGGCGATTGATGTGAATGGACCTAAGACTGCGTGAGGGGGTATGGTAAGTGAGTAGGTCGGATAGGTAGGTAGGGGTAGATAGATAAATGGCTCTGTGGGTTAAAGTGAGAACCTTGAAGGAGATCCGGAAATCAATTGGCAGCCAGTGTAGATGATGTAATAAAGGGTGACATGATCACGGGGGGAGGCATGTAAGATCATGCGAGCAGCGGTATTCTGAATTAATTGCAAACGGCGTTTTTGATACTGGGGAAGACCGGCAAAAATGATGTTGCAGAAATCTAACCTGGTGATGATCAGGGAGAGAAGGAGGGTGGTAATAGCTGGAGTGGATAAGAAGGACGAAGAGCACGGATTTGCCGAAGGCGCAGAAAGGAGCATCTAGAGACATGGGAAATGTGATTGTGAAAACTGAGGGTATTATCAAGAAAAACTCCAAGATAACGGAGTTGGGAGACGACAGCAATGGAAGCACCTGAAATAGACGGGGCAAGTAAGGGAGCAGGGGAAGTGTGCGGGAACCAAATGGCAGCAGTTTTGGTGACATTAAGTACTAGACAGTTAGACAAAAGCCAAGAGGAAATAGAGGCCAGACAGTTGTTCAGAGGGGATAAGTCAGGATGAGAAGGTGAAGTGTGATGCAGAAGAAAAATGTCATCAGCGTAAAAATAGCTAGAGATACCGGATTGCTGGATGAGGAGGGCCAAGGGGGCAAGAAAGACATTAAACAATAAGGGGGCCAGAATCGATCCCTGAGGGACACCACAGGGGAGAGGAAGAGGATCAGAGGTGGATAGAGGAGAAGAAACAGCAAAGGACCGGTGACAGAGGAATGAGTGGAACCAATGATATACCAAACCCCGAATGCCCGCATCCCGAAGACGAGAGAGGAGAAGAGCGTGATCCACCAAGTCGAAAGCTGCAGAGAGGTCGAGTGAAACAGCTAGAGTGATATTGCCTTGGTGATGAGAGGTGTGAATCTCATTTAAAACTGTTGCAATTGTGGACTCAACACTAAAACTAAAAACTATGGAGCCTGGCATTGGGAGTCACATGTACTGTCGAAGCCATGTGACCCAGAAGCCTGAGGCAGAGTCTGGCGGAGACCAGGGACCTGTTCATAAACTGCTTTGCCACATCCATCAGCCTTGGAGCCCTGTCTTCTGGCAAGTAAGTATTAGTGTATGTGTGTCATATCCCCTCGTGTTAAATGTATCTCCCAATTGATCGCTTTGACCCGGTGAAAAGCGGGATATAAATACAGCTAAATAAAAAAAATAAATAAATAAATAAAAATAAGAATGCCTTTGCCAGTTGAGAATCCAACCTTGCCCCTATGAACTCCAAATTTTGGGAGGGGAGCAAAGTGGACTTTGCGAAGTTTATGACAAAGCCCACCTTCTGAAGCAGAGCAATGGTGTTGAGGGTGGCTTGGCTGGCCTCCAGGGACGTCTGACCCCTGATGAGCCAGTCGTCCAGATAGGGAAAGACAAAGATGCCTTGATTTCGCAGGTAGGCCGCAACCACTGCCAGGCACTTGGTAAAGACCCTGGGAGCGGAGGACAGGCCAAAAGGCAGTACTCTGTACTGGTAATGGTTCCCTCCCACAGTGAACCTGAGGTACTTTCTGTGGTCTGGATGAATGAGGATGTGAGTGTACGCATCCTTTAGATCTAAGGAGCATAGCCAATCTCCCTGCTGGAGGTAGGGCAGAAGTGTCCCAAGAGTAAGCATCTTTAACTTCTCTTTCTCCAGGAACTTGCTGAGGTTTCTGAGGTCCAGAATGGGACGAAGGCCACCGGTTCTTTTGGGTATCAGGAAATACCTGGAGTAGAATCCGCGACCTTGTAAGTGGGGAGGCACAGGCTCCACCGCCCTGTCCACCAACAGACCATGAAGCTCTTGAAGAAGGAGGTCTGTGTGCAGGGGAGGCCTTGGAGGCTCCCCTGGAAAATATGGTGGTGGCAGTTGGTGAAAATGGAGGGCATAGCCATTGTGAACTATGTCCTGCACCCAACTGTCCCCGATGATAAGGGGCCACTGGTGGGCAAAGAGGGCGAGGCAACCTCCTGTGCAGGGTGGGGAGAGCAGTGGAGGAGAGGCTATGCTCAAGGAGTCAAAAACCCCCACCCTGCTGAGTGGTAGCAGGGGCCTGAGGCTTGGGGATCCTCTGCCTATGGGGCCCATTACCCTGGCCCTTGGCTTGCTGACCCTGGGGGGCAGCTTGGGAAGCCTGATACTGAGGGTACTGTTTGTAGGCAGTGCCCTTCCTCGGGTAAAAGGACTTTTTACCCGAGCCCTTCTTCTTATGTGAAGGGGCAGAGGTCTTCCTCGACAGCCTTGTCCGGGTAAGGTGCTCTGTCTCGAGCTGAGCGGCCTTCTCGGTCACGGGTTTGCCAAAAAGGTTCTCACCTCGGCAGAGGACATCGACCAATTTGTCCTGAACCCATGGCTCGAGGTCCGATGACTGCAGCCACGCCTGGCGTCGAGCCGCGATGCCGGCAGCCGCTACTCGGGCCGAAGCCTCGAAGCCATCGTAGGCGGCACGGGAAATGAACTTCGAGCATTCCCGAATCCCCGAGGACAAGGTCTGAAATCTCTGCAAGGGTTCCCCGGAGAGACCAGCAGAGAAGCCGGCCAGTTCTTTGGCCAGGTCCCGCAATTACATGCCCATGTACAGCTCATAAGACTGGACACAGCAAGCAAGCATCGACCCCTGGAAGCACTTCCTACTGACGCCATCGAGGTTGCGGGCCTCCCTGCCGGGGGGTGGGGGGGGGGGCACCGCAGAGTGCATCTTCTGGCTCTTCAGACGATGCATGGCCGATTCCACAACCATGGAATGGTGTGGTAGCTGTGCTTTCTGGAAACCAGGGCTTTTGCGGAGTCGATAAATGGAATAGACTCGCTTGCTTAGAACTGGCGCCGAGGCCAGGGCCTCCCACATTCGGAAGAGGAGCCGTTCCAACATCGGAGGAACCGGGACAGTAAAGGCCTCCTTCGGAGGAGAGTCGTACTGTAGAGCATCGAGCTCCTCGGCTCGAGGCTCCTCCTCGGGATTGGCAGGGATAGCCAAGGCAGTGGCCATATCCCGGACGAACTCCGAGAACCTAGTGTCCTCCGGAGGGGATCTACTCCGGGGATCAGACTGCGGTGAGTCCGACGGGACGCACCGAGTCTTAAAAGTATCGGGAGACTCCTCGTCCTCCATCTCCCAGGTGGACTCGTCCGAGGAGGAGTCAGGGTCCGACCCCGCGGGGCCCCGAGGCACCCGCCCCGACGCCGGGGGCACCGGCGTCGACACCCTAGGTCCCGAACGGGAGGTCGGCGGAGACCTCGACCGAGGACGACTTCGAGCCACGAGGGTCTCGAGTATCGGCTCGGTCTCCGGGGTTGACTTCGAAGTCGACATCCCGGTGGTCGGGGCAGATGCACCAGACAGGCTGGCCATCAGTGCCCACTGCTGCTCCATGAAGGCAGACAGTCTGCACTCCAAGGCTGTCATCCTGAGACTCAGCTCGGGAGACACAGCACCCACCGACTTGGGCCCCGGCGGCGCAGGGCCCGACGTCGGCTCTCTGGGAGGAGAGTCCATGAGGACTACGGGGCTTACGTGTCCAGCAGACTGCGGCTCCACGGGAGGAACTTTGGCAGGCTTCTCTTGGTCCACGGGCCCGGGACAGCGGTCGGGGGTCTTAGACCTGGCCCTAGAGGGACCAGGGACCTCCGCCGATGCCGCCCTCTCGAGCCGTTTCTTCCTCTTACGTTCCCGGTCGGGGGACCCCCTGTCCGAGGAGCTTCGACGGCGCTCGGGATCGGAATCCCGAGATGTCGAGGCCTCAGACAAGGTCCGGGCACGGCCGGAGGCAGAGTCCGAGAAAAACCTTTTCTTTTGATGCTGTCGACTCTTTAGTGCCCTGGAATGTGGCAGGTGCAGGCCTGTGACCCACAGTGTCCGAACATAAGCAGGCCAGCATGGCTAGCTTGACCTGTAAATGAGGCCTGTGGAGAGGCATATAGGATTGCACATCCCCCAATATGCTGCTATTGTAAGATAGAACTCAGTAGAAGTATTGAATTAGCTTAGGTAAGCAGAACTGTAGTATTGAAAGATGGAAAAATACAGAAAAACATGTTTAAAAGTTACTGATAAGAAACAGTACATCTGCAAAGAAATAATTGGGAGTGCTGACAGATGAGTTGCAGAGCCCAGCTCCTCTGCACGTACAAATTGGTCCTATAACCTTGAAAGTGTGAAAGTAACAAGTTGATGAACTGACCATTGTAATTGGGACTAGAAGGGGGGTATGCAGGTGTCATGCCCACTGGAGGGACATAATTGGATAAACTTATCAGTACCGGGACCAATAGAAGAGGTACGGGAGGTACGGGAGGTTACCGGGACCAATGAAATGTTTTTCTATACCTAGAATGGAACAGAAGTCTATAAAAGTTGTTGTAATGCTTGAAAACTTTGCTCAGCCATTTTGAAATTGACTGGTTCGAGACTTGTGCACAAATAAATGATTTGGACCTTTTGAACAGACTCCTGGTATCATTGGTTTGTCTGCGCTTTGCTGCTACATATTCCTTGGTGCATTGGCCGGGAAGTTGTGGAATCAAAGTGTATATAGGGCAATATACCACAACTTTCCGCCTCTATAGGCTTGGTCCTGCCGGGATCGCGCCCTTCCGACGAGGGCTGCTCCCTGGCGCCACCGGTCCCTTGTATCGGAGGGAGCTGGTCGGACCTCGGCGGGTGACGAGCCCGGCTGGAGTCAACGCCTCGAACCCGAGTGAGGGGAGTCCGAGGTCCAACTCATGCGCCTGCTTGGGAAGTTTGAGGACCGGATCCGGTGAGTATAGTTTTGATTTTGGGTCTAGACAGAAATAGAAAGCGCAGTACTGCCATTGGAACTTGGAACTTTGGAATTTGTAATCTCGAGATATTGGGAATTGGTAAGAGAGCATGATCACCTCTCAAGGAAGAGCCGAGTAACCCAGCATGGGAATTCGCCGGGTGAAACCCCCATCCTTTTTGTAATTGGGAAATTGGAAAAGACTAGTCAGAATAGATAGAAACGAATGCATTCTGGGATACGTTGCTAGCATGATTGTGTGAACGAAGTGTGAATGAGAGGTCTGGCAGCACGGACCAAGTGAAGGCGGACCCCTGAGTAGCGCATTTCCTGACCGGGCGACCGCGTTCAGGTCGCGAAAAGGGGGAAGCGATTGTCGTCTTGTCTTGTTATTTGTATTCCTTATACGTTTCCAGGGCCGTGAGGACCCCTTACCCACGGTCCGCCCTCCTTTTCCCTTCTGTCTGTTGTTGCGCGCACACATCGAAATGGGAGGGGCGGGGTCTACTAGAAACACTCCATTAGAATGTATGATCGCACATTTTAAAGAGGGATATTCAGGAGATTATGGTATTAAAATGACAGCAGCCCGTTTGCAAATTTTGTGTACTAGGGAGTGGCCCGATCTAGACCCCATCTGGCCCCGAGAGGGAACGTTCAAAGTAGAGATTATTCAGTCAATACACCGTAGAGTGCGGGTAGCGCACCCTGATCAGTACCCTTATATAGATTCCTGGTTAAGTATTTGTGAAGATCCGCCCCCCTGGGCGCAGCGCTGTTATGAGGAACAGTGCAGAATAATGTTAGCTAAAACAGATTCTAGACAGAAAACGGAACAGCCTAGAATGAAAGAGCAGGATACGAAAGCCAGAAAGAAGCCCATCCTGGCAGATCCTGATTCCCCAGAAATAACTCTCAGGCAGCCCCGAACCCCAGGTCCAGTAAGAGTAGCCCGGCGTCCTGCCCCAGAAACCCAGAGACGGCCAGAGCCGAGGCGGGACCCAACCCCTGATCCCCCTCCTGGAGAAGAGAAAAAGGAAGAATTAGCGAGAAAAGAAGAGGAGGACCTAGAAAGCGAGTCAGAAGTGGAGACAGAAGAAGGAGAAAGAGAGAATCCCCCAGATGAGGAGGAAAATGTACAAATAATTGAGAAAGCTAGCGTTAGCACTAGCACGCCAGTGAGAGCGAAACCCAAAGCAAAACCTGTTGAGAAAAAGAAAGTGACTCCTGCAAAGGCAACGACAATAACCCTTAGATCCCAAAAGACACCCATGGCAGCCAAACTGTTTCCCTTACGGCAAGTCCCGGGAGTGCCCGTAAAGAATGATAATGATGAAGTGGTAGCGGGACCCCTAACTTATGTGTATATTCCTTTCTCTACAACTGATTTATTAAATTGGAGGTCGCATTATGCCTCCTATACTAGTAAGCCCCAGGAGCTGACAGAATTAGTAACTAGTATTATGGAAACTCACCAACCCACTTGGCCAGATTGCCGTCAGCTCCTGACCACCCTATTCACTACAGAAGAACGAGCAAGAATTAGAAAAGCAGCTATTGAATGGATGGCAGAAAACCCTGCAGCTCCGGCACAGGGGCAGAATATAATAGACCGTAGGGAAGCAGCTCAGAGAGAATTCCCAAATGAAGACCCCCAATGGGATCCAAATACAGATGAAGGATCCACAGCCCTAGCCCGTTTTCGCCAAGGCTTTTTACAAGGCCTGAAAAGGGGGGGCCAGAAAGCTATGAACCTTTCCAAAGTTGCAGGAGTAATTCAAGGAATAGATGAGAGCCCAGCAGATTTTTATGAGAGATTAACTGAAGCATACAGAATGTATACTCCCTATGATCCCGAGGCACCAGGAAGTTTATGTATGGTGAATTCTGCTTTTGTAAACCAGTCTCAACCGGACATTAGACGCAAATTACAGAAGTTAGAAGGGTTTGCGGGCATGAATGCAACACAGTTACTGGAAGTCGCTCATAAAGTGTATGTGAATCGTGATACTGAAAGACAGAGAGAATGTGATAGAAAGATGAAGAAGAAAGCTGATTTTTTGGCTGCGGCCATAGTGGAACAGAAAAGGGGAGGTGTCCCTAGTCGAAGGAGCAGAGGAAGAGGGCGGGGTCAAGGCGGAGGCCGGACCCAGAGACTAGGCGTGAACCAATGCGCCTATTGCAGAGAGGAAGGACATTGGAGAGATATGTGCCCGCAACTCGAAGACGCCCAGCATGATGACAACAGCAGCCATCAGTGGCGAGAAGAAAGACGAAGCTATCCCCGAAGCCGAGGAGGAGCCAATCGAGAACAATTCCAGCGAGAGAGAGGAGGAACCATTCAAGCATTGGCCACACCAGCCCATGATGAGAATGACGTGGATTAGGACAGACCGGGCTCCAAGTTTGCTTTAGGTCTCCAGGAGCCTATGGTCGGAATACAAATAGGAGACCAAATTATGGACTTTATGGTTGATACTGGAGCGCAACATTCAGTAATAGACAAAAAGATAGCCCCATTCACTACAAAAGCAGTCACCATCATAGGAGCAACTGGTGCCAAAGCCACAAAGTCTTTTCTTCAAAACCGAATATGCAGTCTGGGAGGACAGCAAGTAACTCAATTCCTTTACATGCCCGAATGTCCAGTGCCACTACTGGGACGAGATATGTTAGCCAAGCTTCAAGCACAAATATCTTTCTCTGAACAAGGAGAAATGCAAATGACAGTAAATTCCCAAACCAAACCAGCAGGAGTGATGCTGCTGACAGTTCCCCGAGAAGAAGAATGGAGATACTACATTGATGATTCGATCCAAGATACCTATTTTGAACAAACTTTGAAAAGTATTGATGCACCACCTGGAGTATGGGCAGAAGGCAGCCCCCCAGGCCTAGCCAAACATATAGCTCCAGTGATTGTAACCCTCAAGCCTAGTGCTACACCAGTGCACGTCAAACAGTACCCTCTCCCAAGAGCCGCAATTGAAGGCATTCATCGCCACCTACAAAGATTGCTTGAGTATGGCCTACTAAAAGTATGCCAATCCCCATGGAACACTCCACTTTTGCCAGTAAAGAAGCCTGGGACAGATGATTATCGCCAGTGCAAGATTTGAGAAGAGTAAATGATGCAGCTGAGACCATACATCCAGTTGTACCCAATCCTTACACCCTCCTAGGACTGATACCTGCTGAAGCTACCCATTTCACTGTACTGGATTTAAAAGACGCATTCTTTTGCATAAGATTAGCCCCTGTAAGCCAAATATTGTTTGCATTCGAATGGCAGGACCCCATCTCTGGAAGAGGGGGCCAACTTACCTGGACAAGATTACCCCAAGGATTCAAGAATTCGCCTACCATCTTTAGTGCCGCACTGAATCAAGACCTTTCAAGCTATCCAGTAGCCCCGGGGAAGAGAGTGCTTCTCCAATACGTGGATGATCTGTTGATAGCTGCCGTATCAGAAAGTGAATGTATACTAGCCACCAAAGATCTCTTGCAGTTACTAGAGGAAGCTGGATACAAAGTTTCCAGAGCCAAAGCACAGCTATGCCAAAAAGAAGTGAAATACCTGGGTTTTCGTATCACCCAAGGAAGCAGAAGATTAGGCAGAGAAAGAAAAGAAGCGGTATGCAGAATTCCAACTCCAACAACCAGAAAGCAAGTCAGAGCCTTTCTGGGAGCGGCAGGATATTGCCGAATTTGGATACCCAACTTTGCCCAAATTGCCAAACCACTGTATGAAGTCACAAAAGGAGAAGAAAAGTCGCCACTGGAGTGGGGACTTGAGCAGGATACAGCCTTCCAAAAGTTAAAAGAAGAATTGATGTCATCACCAGCACTTGGACTACCAGATGTCCACAAACCTTTCCACTTGTTTGTACATGAAGCACAGGGAAATGCCTTAGGCATGTTGACTCAGAAATTGGGAAATTGGGAGCGACCTGTAGCCTACCTATCGAAACAATTGGACCCTGTGGCCAAAGGATGGCCACCTTGCTTGAGAGCAGTTGCAGCTACAGCGCTACTAGTGAGTGAAGCAGACAAACTCACACTAGGACAGAACATACGAGTCACTGTGCCACATGCAGTCCTTGCCCTTATGGAACAGAAAGCAAATTATTGGCTCACCAATTCCCGAATGTTGAAGTACCAGAGCATGTTATGTGAAAACCCACAGATACAACTTGAAGTGAGCCATGCCCTGAATCCAGCCACCTTGATACCCATCAGTGAAGAACTCCCAGAACATGACTGTATCGAAGTCATGGAGACTGTGTTCTCCAGCCGACCTGACTTGACAGATGTGCCCATAGACAATCCTGACCAAACCTATTATGTTGATGGGAGCAGTCTCATCCTTGATGGACGACGCTGTGCCGGATATGCAGTCGTCACTCAACACGAAGTAGTTGAATCATCAGCCCTAGCCTCAGGCACATCAGCCCAGAAAGCCGAATTGATAGCACTCACCAGAGCATTGTTGTTAGGAGAAAAACTTATACTGAATGTATATACAGATTCCAAATATGCCTTCACTACCCTGCATGCCCATGGAGCTCTCTATAAAGAAAGAGGACTCATCACATCCGGAGGAAAATCAGTCAAATATGGTCCCGAAATATTGATGTTACTTGATGCCGTTTGGGCCCCAACACGTGTAGCTGTCATGCATTGCAGAGGACATCAGGCAGGAAAAGGAGAAGTTGCCCGAGGAAATAGATTTGCAGATGCCTCAGCACGACAAGCAGCTATGACAGGACAAATTGCCCCACAAGCTATGCCAATGCAAGCAGCATTGTTTCCAGTACCTTTGAATCTATGGACCCCACGATATACCACCAAAGAATTGGACTACTATTGTGACAAAGAAAATGGAGTATTGAAAGACGGATGGATTGAGCTGCCACCAGAAGAGGGCAGTCAACCTCCAGGACGAATAGTAATTCCTGAACTGTTAGGACCATCCTTTGTCAAAGCTTTCCACGAAGCTACCCACTATGGGAAAAGTGCTATGGAAAAAGCACTCAGACCACATTTCTACATCCCTCTGATGACAACCATATCAGCTTCAGTAGCACGACAATGTCAAACTTGTGCCAAGAATAATGCCAAGCAAGGCCTTATTACAGCACCCCGAGTTCAGTCAAGAGGTGTGACCCCCATGCACAACCTCCAAGTTGATTTCACCGAAATGCCAAAAGCCAATGGGTACCATTACCTATTAGTATTAGTTTGTACTTTCTCTGGGTGGGTAGAAGCATTCCCAACCAGAACTGAGAAAGCCCGAGAAGTTACCAAAGTCTTAATGAGAGAGATTGTCCCCAGATTCGGAATTCCAGCAGTAATAGGGTCAGACAATGGACCCTCATTTGTCTCCCAAGTTACTCAGCAGTTAGCAAAAGCTTTACAGATACAATGGAAACTCCACACTGCATACAGACCCCAGAGTTCAGGGAAAGTTGAGCGAATGAATCGTACCTTGAAAGCCCAAATGTCTAAGCTTTGCCAGGAGACACAATTGAAGTGGCCCCAAGTGCTCCCCATAGCTTTATTCAGAATACGCTCAGCTCCTGTAAAGTCAACAGGATTTTCCCCTTTTGAAGTTTTGTATGGTAAACCCCCACCAATAGTGCAGGGAATCAAAGAAAGTCTAGCCCAAATTGGTTCAGAAATAACCAGACAAGAACTTCTAGCTCTTAGTTTTGTTCTGCAGACTCTCCATACGTGGATCCAAGACCAGTTGCCTATCAACTTGACGGAACCCTTGCATCCCTACCAGCCTGGTACTTCGGTGTGGATCAAAGATTGGAAGAAGACACCGTTGGAACCTCATTGGAAGGGACCGTACACCGTCATCCTGTCTACCCCAACTGCAGTAAAGGTAGCCGAGATCGACGCCTGGATCCACCACAGCAGAGTCAAGCCCGCCGCCGATCCTGAACCAGAGCAGTGGACAGCAGAACAGCACCCTGATGTACCCTTGCGAGTTACTTTGAGACGACAACCAGCAGCTTAGACACTTCATCACAAGTGCTTTGCAGCAGCCAAGTCTTTCGAAGAGGATTGCTGTTTTCCATGCAGCAACAGTTTTGTTTCAACGAACCTAATTTGTGTGTGATTTGACACACTACTTTGAGGCTACATTGACTAAGCCAGACTCCACGAGCCAACTGAATTGCTAAGTTGGTCAATGTGTACTGGACAACTTGAGGATCTTCAATCAACACTCAGCACCCGTTAAATTGCTTTATTAGCAAACGGGACGAAGAATAATAGAACGTCGTGATCAAGATCAGCAAGCTGAGGATTCAGAAGAACTCCAATCAACATCGACATGCATCTTTACTTTTGCTTTACTTTGGTTGCCTTCTTTGGAGGTTTTGAACAGACTCATGCTTTACCTCCATGCACTGCCTGCATTACTTCTACTAGAATTGGACTGAAAGTAACTCAGACTTTGCTTTATCATTCTTACTATACCTGCAAGGGGACAGTAACTCGGTGTATCTATAACACCACTGAACTAAATGTTTGCACTCATGGAAAAATTAAAACATGCTATAATCCGCATCAGAATCCATCCTATTACACGATGGAAATAAGATGGAAGGATGCAGATGGACCTATATTAGCTGCAACGCCGCCACTTAAGGACATTACTAAACCTGCTGTTTTGAATTTTGATGCATGCAATGCTATTAATAGAGATAGTTATTCCACCTGTGGTACATGGGAGAAAGCGTATCGAAATGACCATAAGTATATGTGTCCAGAAGGTGCCACAGGATGGAGAAAGTGTACAGGTAAAAAGGAACCAGGCTATAGTACTGCCCCAGCAGCAGACTACTATTGCCCGTATTGGGGATGTGTTTTTTATGCTACCTGGAATACTGGTATAACTGATGAGAAAATAGATAAACGAATGGCTACTTTAACCAAGCCAACCACAAATGATAAATGTCAGAAAGATGCTTGTAACCCCTTACACTTACGTATACACAATCCCCATGCATGGAAACAAGGATATAAGTTTGGTTTACGTATTGCTGGAGGAGCAATAGATCCAGGGACCATTGTGTATATCAGATTGAATACCCAAGCCCACAAGTCATCTAAATATCATATTCATAATACTTTTTATGAAGCCATGCATGTAAATAAGTTTGAGATCCCTCACAGAATTTATTTCTAGAATTAGCCGGAGCAGTAGTATCTAGTCTTAAGATCACAGATTGTTATTTCTGTGGCGGAACCCAAATGGGAGATCAGTGGCCATGGGAAGCCCAAGAATTGAATTATTCCATGATTTACAATCAGACTGAATTACACAAGACTACCAGTGAATGGGTGTTAGCGCACTCAATCGTTGGACGTCTTTGCTATGCCAGAACTGGACCCCAGTTCACCCAAAAGGTAGGACAGCTGGTCTGTCTTATTTATTTATTTATTTAACAGTTCTTCTATACCGCTCTATTTTAGATCAGAGCGGTTTACATTTAACATCAACTATACAACACAAGGAACTTTGAGTTGTATTTACAATAAACAGGGAGATCAACTTGGAAGTAACTGGGGGAAACTATGTACAATTCTTAATTCTTAGCCAAAAGTACTATAATGCCACAACCAAGAAGATAGCATGGTGGTCAGGAATTGGACATCCTGAACCTCCTAACCCATTAGCCAGATTTCCTGAACTTGCAGGTCTATGGACTAACCTTGCTAAAGTCCAAGCCTGGCAGGCCCCACCTGGCCTATATTGGATCTGTGGAAACCGAGCGTATGCACAACTCCCACCACACTGGGGAGGAGCATGTGTCTTAGGAACCATCAGACCTTCTTTCTTCCTTTTAAACACTGAACATGGAGAACAATTAGGATACCCAGTATACACTACCCACCGACACAAAAGAGCACTAAGACAAAAGAGAGAGGCCTTACAGATAGGCAAGTGGGAGAAATGGCAAGGTGATGATTGGCCACCAGAAAGAATTATTGAATATTATGGACCCGCCACTTGGAATGATGATGGTATGTATGGTTATCGTACCCCAATTTATATGATTAATCGTATTATTCGCTTACAAGCAGTAGTTGAAATAATAACCAATGAAACTAGTCATGCTCTCACGCTTTTAGCTAGACAAAGTACACAGATGCGCACTGCGATATATCAGAACCGCTTAGCACTTGATTATTTGTTAGCAGCTGAAGGAGGAGTATGTGGTAAGCTGAACTTAACCAATTGCTGTTTGAAAATAGATGATAAAGGTCAAGTAGTTGAATAAATTGCTAAAGATATGCAAAGACATGCTTATGTGCCAGTACAGACGTGGCACTCATTGAAATTTCCTAATTGGTTTGCTAACCTCTTTTCATGGGTGGGAGGATTTAAGACTTTCATCGTATTGGTACTAATCCTTGTTGCTGTTATCTTCTTATTACCATGTTTAATCCCATGTTGTATGCGTTCCATTCATAACACTATTGATAGTACGGTAGAGCGGAAGACCGCAACAAAAATCATGGCTTTATATACAGCCAGTCCTGGTAGAAATCCTTTAGCCAGGATGTGATTCTTCAGAAAGTGATTTAATTCTCACACCTTATTAAGTAATAGGGTGAGATTAATCAAAGGGGGGAATGTGGCAGGTGCAGGCCTGTGACCCACAGTGTCCAAACATAAGCAGGCCAGCATGGCTAGCTTGACCTGTAAATGAGGCCTGTGGAGAGGCATATAGGATTGCACATCCCCCAATATGCTGCTATTGTAAGATAGAACTCAGTAGAAGTATTGAATTAGCTTAGGTAAGCAGAACTGTAGTATTGAAAGATGGAAAAATACAGAAAAACATGTTTAAAAGTTACTGATAAGAAAAAGTACATCTGCAAAGAAATAATTGGGAGTGCTGACAGATGAGTTGCAGAGCCCAGCTCCTCTGCACGTACAAATTGGTTCTATAACCTTGAAAGTGTGAAAGTAACAAGTTGATGAACTGACCATTGTAATTGGGACTAGAAGGGGGGTATGCAGGTGTCATGCCCACTGGAGGGACATAATTGGATAAACTTATCAGTACCGGGACCAATAGAAGAGGTACGGGAGGTACGGGAGGTTACCGGGACCAATGAAATGTTTTTCTATACCTAGAATGGAACAGAAGTCTATAAAAGTTGTTGTAATGCTTGAAAACTTTGCTCAGCCATTTTGAAATTGACTGGTTCGAGACTTGTGCACAAATAAATGATTTGGACCTTTTGAACAGACTCCTGGTATCATTGGTTTGTCTGCGCTTTGCTGCTACAGGAAGACATCTTCCCACATGGCCCACACGACTTTGGGTCATGGTCAGGGCTGAGGCACCGAAGGCAGCAGTCGTGTGTGTCGGTGAGAGACATAATTTTCTTACACCGATCACACTTTTTGAAACCACTGGAAGCCATCGGGGAAAAAATAGCCCCAGCGAGGTCAAACGACCGGTCTTCCAGTGAAAAATGAAAAAAGGGCGCGAACTCCAGCCACGAAGGACAAAAACCGAAAAATGAAGAAAACGGGCTCGATACCGGTGTACCGAACCTGGCGGGAGGGGAACCGGTGTCGAACCGGAGAAAAAATAGCGAAAATCGCCGAAGACAAAAAATCACTGTTATCCGGGAGAACAGGACACACGTCCAATGGGCTTCTCGGAAAAAAAGAGACTGAGGTAAGATGGCACCTTTAGGTGGGAAGGGAACCGCACATGAGTGCCAGCATTCCCAAAGGCTTTCATGGAAAGCTGGGGAAATGCTCCGCTGGGGGTTTCATCGGCGCCGATGACCCCCATATGTGAGGACTGACTTCCTGCTTGGTCTTGGAGGAAAAACAAATACAGAGCGTACTGGGTCTTACAACTGAATGGGCATATCCTGCCTTATTATTAGGTGATGAACAACCTATGAAAAACAAAGGGTGGGCACAGAGGGCAGGAGATTTGGTAAGGTGGCCCTACTGTTGGTGAGAAAGGTGAGACTGACCAAATGGTTGGACAAATAGGCACCTGAATACGAGAGATGGTTGGATAGGATGAAAACAGTGGCAGTCTGGGTGTCACACGACATCCCAGAAAGTGTATATACTCACTGTAACAGGTGTTTTCCGGGGACAGCAGGAATCAGTCCTCACATATGGGTGATGTCGACACTGACGGAGCCCACGCGGAGCAAATTCCCAGCTTTCAAAGAAAGCCTTTGGGAGTTGCTACCACGCATGCATGGTCCCCTTCCCGCCCTAAGGTGCCATCTTGCTCAGTCAAATGACATAGCTAAAAAGACAGCAAACAAAATAAATGCAACTCGACGGCACTTAACAACAACAACAATAGGACTGCAACTCCAGGGGGAGAAGGGAGGATTGTGAGGACTGATTCCTGCTGTCCCAGGAGAACACCTGCTACAGGTGAGTAACTATGCTTTCTTTGGGAACAAGGAGGAAGTCAGTCCTCACATATGGGACTCCCCAGCTAAAGACTACCATGAACCAATAGCACAAAAACGGCTCCCTCAACAAGAGCCGCAAGCAGCCACAATGACATAGGACCTGCGTACAAGGAAAGTAGCACTCCGGTAGCCTGAACACAGAAGGGTCGGAGGGCAGGAGTTGCCTAGACCCCGAAAAGGTTACGGAGTACAGCCTGGCCGAAGGCACTGTCACGTCGGGACTGCAGTAATGAGCTGCAAAGGTATGAACCGAAGACCAGGTGGCGGCTCGGCAGATGTCTGCCAGAGGAACAGAGCACTGATGAGCCACTGATGCTGCCTGTGAGCCATGACACGGCCTTCCAGCGGAAGCCTCGCTTCCTCATAAGCCCGGGCAATACAGTCCGCCACCCAAGTGGACAGCGTATGCTTGGTAACCGTCTCCCCCAAGCTTACTGGGGTCGTAAGAAACAAAAAGCTAAGAGGCTTTCTGGTGGCCTTGAGTATGTTGAACGTAGAAGGACAGGGCCCTCTGACAGTCCAGGGCATGGAGGACTGCATCAGCCCGACTGGCATGCGGTAAGGGAAAGAAGGTAGGGAGGACCACCTCCTGGTTGAGGTGGAACAAGGACACCACCTTCGGAAGGAACTTGGGATGTGTGCGAAGCACCACCTTATTCTTGCAGAACCTTTTCCGCCACAAGGGCCTTAAGCTCACTCACCCTTTGGGCAGAAGTGAGCGCGACAAGGAAAACTATCTTCCAGGAGAGATAACGGAGGTGGCATGCAGCCATCGGTTCGAAGGGTGGCAGGGTGAGCTGCCCCAACACCACAATGAGATGCCATTCGGTCACAGGAGGGCGGACCAGGGGCTTAGACAGGAGTAGACCCTTTCGGAACTGGGACAGCACTGGATGAGCTGAGAGTGGCTTCCTGTCCACCTGGTGGTGGTTCGCAGCTAGGGCACTGAGATGCACTCTGACGGAGTTGGACTTGAGCCTCATACTGGAAGGTGGAGAAGGCACTGCAACACCATAACCACTGGGCAAGAAAAGGGGTCGACCCGCAGCTCAGCGCACCAAAGCGCAAACCTGCGCCACTTAAAAGCATAAGCCCGTTTGGTAGATGCTCTTTGTGAAGCAAAACATCCTCCATGTCCCTCGGAAGGAGGAGCGGGGCTAGTGTCACCCTCTCAGCAGCCATGCCATCAGTGAAAGGGAGTTGAGGTTGGGGTGCAGAAGAGAGCCTCCCTCCTGGGAAAAGAGCTGCGGAGCTGACCCCAAGGGGATGGGGGCCTCCACTGCTAGCTGCAGGAGGAGTGGAAACCACGGTGCCAAGACCACCGTGGGGCTATCAGGATGACTGAAGCTCTGTCGCAAAGAATCTTGAACAGAGTCTTGGCGATCAGAGGTTTCGGAGGAAAAGCATACAGAAGATCCACCGAACATGAGATTAGAAAAGCATTGACGGCCAACCCTGGCGGGGTGTGGCTGCCTTGAGCAGAAGCGAGGCAACTGGTGATTGTCCGGGCTGGCAAACAGGTCCAATCACCGGTTCCCCCCAGGTCTGGAAAAGCCCGCAGGCCACTGCCAGTCCAGCTGCCACTTGCACGGCTGGAGCATCCTGCTGAGTCTGTCGACCAGTCAGCTGTCCTGGCCCGGCAGGTACACCGCCCTGAGGAGAATGCCCTGCCAGACTGCGTAAGAGCACAGATCCAGGGCTTCATGACAGAGGGCACGGGACCCTGTGCCCCTTGTTTGTTCACATAGAACATGGCAACCTGGTTGTCCGTCTGGACCAGGACAGACCTGTGGCCCAGGCACCACCGAAATGCCTTCAGGGCGAGAAGGATTGCACACAGCTCCAACAGATTGATCTGCTGAGCACTCTCGTCTGGGGACCAAACGCCCTGGGTGTGGTATTCCTGGCAATGGGCTCCCTAGCCCAGAAGGGAGGCATCTGCAGTGAGGATCCTCAAGTGGTGAGGATCCTCACCACTTCCAAATGACGGGGCGAGAGCCATCAGGTCAGGGACTGCACCAGGTGCCTGGTCACTCTGACTCTGTCCTGGAGATGTCCTGTGTCCTGGGACCACTGGTCCCTGAGGCACCACTGCGCAGTCCGCATGTAGAGGCGGGCATCTGGAGTGACATGGACCATGGAGGCCATGTGCCCGAGGAGGCACAGCAATGCCTTGCTGGCACTGAGGGACGGTGCTGTATGTCTTTGGCTAGCGCCATGAGCCTGCCTGCTCCTTCTGCAGGCAGGAAGACCTTTGACTGAAGGGTGTTGATCTTTGCCCCAATGAGCTCTTGTGCCGGGTAAACGCTGGACTTGAGGTAGTTGATAATGAAACCCAAGTGCTGAAGGACCTGGGTGGTGCGTGTCATGGCCTGCTGCACCTCGGGGGCCGTAGTGCCCCTGATGAGCCGGTCATTGAGATAGGGGAAGACAAAGATCCCCTGGAGCCTGAGAAAGGCGACGACGACAGCCAGGCACTTTGTGAATACCCTGGGGGCCGAAGAGAAGCATCCTATATTGGAAATTACTGCCCCCAACCACAAAGCATAGGAATTGCCTGTGGCTTGGGTGGATCAGGATATGTATATAGGCATCCTTTAAATCTAAGGAGCATAGTCAGTCTCCCTGGCGGAAGTAAGGCAGCAATGTTCCAAGGGAGAGCATCTTGATCGTCTCCCTCACCAGGAATTTGTTGAGTTTGCGCAGGTCGAGGATGGGCCTTAGGCCCCCTGTCCTCTTTGGCACAAGGAAGTACCTGAAGTAGAACCCCTTGCCCTTGAGGTGGTGAGGCAACAGCTCCACCGCTTGTTCCTTGAGAATACCTGCCAACTCCTTCAGAAGAAGGTCCCAGTGAAGGGGAGACCTGATAAGCTCTCCGGGGAAATAGTGTGGAGGCACTTCAGCTAGATGGAGGAGGTAACCCTCCTTGATCACCTATAATGCCCAGAAATCAGTTGTAATAGCTTCCCACTTGTGGGCATACAGGGTGAGCTGACCTCCTGTGGGCTGCCAAGCTCCACTTGGGAGAGGGGCCATGCTGCAGGAGTCAAAAGCTCCCTCCAGGCTGGACCGGAGCCGGAGCCTGTGGCTTGGGAGCCTTCTGCTTATGCGGGTCATGCCCCTGTCCCTTGGTCTGCTGCCCCTGCTGGGGAGCCAGGGATGCCTGGTAGGAGGGGCAGTTTCGGTAAGCAGTGGACTTCGTCGAGTAAAAAGCCTTTTTACCCGAGCCCTTCTTTCGGGAAGGTGCAGAGGTCTTCTTAGAGAGTCTAGTCCTCGTCATGAACTCAGTCTCCAGCTCAGCGGCCTTGTCGGTCATGGGCTTGCTGAAGAGGTTCTCCCCCCACATGGGACATCGACCAATTTGTCCTGCACCCATTGTTCGAGGTCTGACGACTGTAGCCAAGCTTGGCGGCGTGCACCAATGCCCACTACGGCTACCCGGGCCGCCGACTCGAACCCGTCATAGGCTGCCCGAGACATGAACTTGTAGCATTCATCGACAGCTTTGGACAGGCCCCTGAAGCGCTGCAAGGCTCCTGGGAGAGACTAGCCGAGAACCCGGCGATCTCCTTCGCCAGGTCTCTCAGGTACATGCCCATGTACAGCTGGTAGGCCTGGATCCAACACTTCCTGCCGAGGGCATCCATAATGTGGGCCTCTCTGCCAGGGGGCACCGAGGAGTGCGTTTTCTGACTTTTCAGTTGAAGCATGGCTGACTCCACAACCATGGAGTTATGTGGCAGTTGTGACTTTTGAAACCCAGGGCTCCGGCGGACCCAATACATCGAGTCAAGACGCTTGCTGATCACCAGCATCGATGCTGGGGTCTCCCACATGCGGAGCATAAGGCGTTCCAGGATAGGAGGAATGGCACCATGAGGATTTCCCAAGGGGGAGCCTCGTACTGGAGGATCTTGAGCTCGTCGGCTCGAGGATCCTCCTCGGACTCCGTTTGTAAAGCCAAGACCTTGGACATATCCCGAACGAAGTCCCGAAACCCCATGTCCTCTGGTGGGGACCTTCTCCGAGGTTCAGATAACAGGGAATCGGATGGGACATTTCGATGACGACAAGTGTCCATGGACTCCTCGTCCTCGATCTTGCAAGGGGAGGCCTCTGAGGAAGACTCGTGGCACTTTCAGGTCTCGAGGGGCCCGGTGCCATCTGCCGCAAGCCGGTGATGACCTCGGTCCCGATGAGCTGGAGGGCGAGTGTGACCTCGGCCGAGGATCGACTTGGGCCTGCAAGGCCTCCAGGATCGGCTCGGCCTCCGGGGTCGACTTCAATGTGGAACACCCAGGGGTCGGGGTGGAGGAACCGGACGTGCTGGATATCAACACCTGCTGCTGCTTCAAGAAGGCAGAGACACTGCGCTCGAAGGACGCCATTCTGGACATCAGTTCCGGAGGCTCCGCAGCCCTCGGCTCGGGCACCGACATGCTTGGGCCCAAAGCCGGTTCCCCTGGAGGAGAGTCCTCGACTAGGATAGAATGTACTTGCCAAGGCCGATCCGCGACCGTGTCCTTTCGAGGAGCCTTGGCTGGGCGCTCCTTCTCCGACACCTCGAGCAGGTGCTCGGGGCTCTGCGAACGGCCCCACGAGGAACCCGGCTGTTCCGAGCCATCCAGAGATGCCGCCTTTGAGGATTTCTTCCTTCTTTTCAGTTCCCTCGAGGGAGACCCCTCTCCGAGGACCTCCGACGACACTTGGGTTCGGAATGCTCCTCCCGAGGCGTGGAGGCCTCAGATGAGGTCCTGGATCTTGGAGGCATGGGGGAATCAGGAAAAATTTTATCATGTCGCTGCTGGTGGCTCCTCAAGGCCTTTGAGGATATCTTTTTGCACAGGCCACAGACTGCCGGGTTGTGGTCCGGGCCGAGGCTCTCACATTACTTGCTGTGACATGGCCTTGAAGAGGAAGACTCTTACTCTCATAAGTAAAAGATATGCATTGTGCAATCCATTTAGATAGAGTTCTTTTGGAGACTGCAAGTCCCAAATGTCTAGAATCAAAAGCAACAAAAAGTTGACAAGACTTTCTATGATGTCGTGTTCTTTGTAGGTAAAAAGCCAAGGGTCTTTTACAGTCCAAAGTATGAAGGTTCCTTTCTGCATTAGAGGCATGAGGCCTCGGAAAGAATACAGGAAGGTAAATCGATTGATTTAAATGAAAAGGTGAAACCACCTTTGGCATAAAATGTGGATGAGTTCTAAGAACAACCTTATCATGGTGAAACCTTGTATAAGGGGGATCAGCCACAAAAGCTTGCAATTCACTAATGCAACGTGCAGAGGTGATTGCAATTATGAAGATGACCTTCCAGGATAAAAACTTTAGGGTTGTAGTGGCTAAAGGTTCAAAGGGCAGTTTCATGAGCTGTCCGAGAACTAGATTTAAATCCCATGCCACCGGTGGTGACTTGATGGGAGGCTTTGTTAATAGAAGACCTCTCATAAATCTTGCTATGAGTGGATGAGAGGAAATTGGCTGTCCATTTATAGGCTTATAGGAAGCTGCAATTGCACTAAGATAGACTCTTACTGAAATTGTCTTTAGACCAGAATTTGATAAATGAAGTAGGTACTCTAGTACCGATTCCAAAGGTATCATAAGGGGGTTTAAGCCCTTTTGAGAACACCATATAGTAAAATGTTTCCACTTGAAGGCTGTGATAAGGAAGCTTATCAGGACCCAGGAGATAGGGATAAAGAGAAGGAATTCACCCTTATCAAAGGACCTATTTTACAAGGTCAGAGACACAAAACTCCATTTACACCTAGAAAGCAGGTAATTCCTAGCTGCAATAGGTTGCAGAATGCCCCTAGTGGAGAAAAGGAGAGGGAATGCAGGCCCAGGGTAAGGAACCCTTACATCACTGAATTCCCCAATCACTCAGTTGCCCCGAGGCAGTTTGATCTCCAACACCTGAGAGGAGAAGGGGTGGGGCTGGAGCCTGAGAGGTTTAAGTCTAGGTCAGATTATCCAGAGAGAGAGAGAGAGGAGTAGGAATGCTTACTGGAAGAGGAATGGCGCTGGAACAGTAAGAACAGCAGGAACAAGGAACACAAGTTGGAGGACAGGACGAGAAAGCTCAGGTGAATGGTGGCCAGAGCATGAGCGAGGAGAAGCTGGTACAAGCCTTGACCCAGGTAGGACATTGGAAGCTTGTCTAATTCGGAGCACTAAAGAGTTGCAAGAGACAGCTTTTGCCCTAAGGGAAGGCAGTCAGCTAAGCCCTCTGAGCCAGAAACTAAGGTAGAGCCAATGCAACTGGGTGAACAAGACCTGGCTGTAGAAGAAGAAGACTCATACATGGATTGCTCTTTATGCCAATCTTCAAATACAGAGGGTTTGGAAGGGAGTCAGCCGTAAGGAAAATCTCCAGAGTCTGGTAACCCTGAGAGCCTGTAGATAACTTGTGAAAGTCCTGTATTAAAGGAGAAATACCTTTGCTGAGCAAACTGCAGCTGTCTAATTACAACTTGTTAAACAGCTGCTAGCTAGTGCAGTGCACAGCCTGAAGCCGTGCTGTCGGTGAAAGTAAGGAAAGCTTTGATTTTGGTTTCACTACTCCTAGAAAATCTTGCATAGAGAATTGTTTGCCTATGAAGAGTTTAACTTCTTGTTGAAAGTTTTCCTGTGTTTAAGGAGACAAACAGCCGGGAAGTGCTCTGGACTGAGAGAAAAGAAACCTGTTCTAGGAAAAGCTGTTTTTGTTTCTTTTAAAACAGCACTGCTAGCCATATCTGGTAGCATTAGCTGTTGAAAGGACTTTTCTTTATGCTGAAGAAACGTTATGAGCTGTTTTGTTTTGAGTTCAGTTATATCCTGATGTATTTTTGAAAGAATCCTGGAGAAACAATCCAAAGGTGTTAATTTGTGAGCTTAGCGTTTTCCCCATAAATAAATTTCTGTCAAAAGCCTTACCACTCAAAGCCAACTACAAATGTGTTTTTTTTTACCTGAAGCCAAGTACCTTCTGACTGGACTACATTTCCCATGAAGTATAGTCACCAAGAAAAAACAGCAACTGCCACGCAGGCAAACAGTAAAGCGTAGTTACTCACCTGTAACAGGTGTTCTCCAGGAGCAGCAGGAATCAGTCCTCACATATGGGTGACGTCGGCGCCGACGGAGCCCTCGCGGAGCAATTTTCCCCAGCTTTCAAAGAAAGCCTTTGGGAATTGCAGCGCGCATGCGCGGTCTCCTTCCCGCCCAAGGGTGCCATCTTAGCCAGTCTGATGACATAGCTAAAAGACAGCATAAAAATTTGCAAAAAAACTTAAGCGGATGATTGCAACTCCAAGGGGAGGAGGGAGGGTTGTGAGGACTGATTCCTGCTGCTCCTGGAGAACACCTGTTACAGGTGAGTAACTACGCTTTCTCCAGGACCAAGCAGGAAGTCAGTCCTCACATATGGGACTCCCAAGCTTAAGGCTACCGGAGACCCTAAGCACAAAAATGAGCTCCCTCTAGCTCAGCGGCACAGAAGGAAGGAATCTTCACTGAATTATTACCCACCGGTAGCCCCCATCCGGGATGGAGGGTAGGAGTTGCTCAAACCTCGAAGAGATTTCGGAGGACTGCCTGTCCGAAAGCACTGTCCCTGCGGGACTCCCTCTCGAGGCAGTAATGGACCGCAAAAGTCTGGCTCGAAGACCAAGTAGCGGCCTGGCAGATGTCTGCCAACGGAACAGAGCGGAGGTAAGCCACTGACGTAGCCTTCGCCCGAACACAATGAGCCGTGACTCGACTTTCTAACGAGAGTCCGGCTGCCCCATAAGCCCAAGCGATGCAGTCAGCAACCCAGATGGACAGAGTACGCTTGGAGACCGGGAGCCCCAATTTATTGGGGTCAAAAGACACAAAAAGCTGAGCAGCTTTACGGTGCTCCCGCGTACGGTCAAGGTAGAAGTTCAATGCCCTTCTACAGTCCAGGGTATGCAGGACCATTTCAGCTCGGCTGGAGTGTGGCCTGGGAAAGAAGGTCGGAAGTACCACCTCCTGATTGATGTGAAAAGGGGAGACCACTTTTGGAAGAAATTTAGGGTGAGTCCGTAGGACTACCCTATTTTTGTAGAACCGAGTGTAAGGGGGATCAGACACGAGGGCCTGCAATTCACTTACGCGTGTAGCGGAAGTGAGGGCTATCAGGAATAAAGTTTTCCAAGAAAGAAAACGGAGAGAACAGGTAGCCATAGGTTCAAAAGGCGGACAGGTGATCCGCTGTAAAACCACATTCAGATCCCAGTCAGGTGCTGGCGGGCGCAGAGGTGGTTTAAGTAGAAGGAGACCTCGGAGAAACCTCGCTACGAGAGGGTCGCTGGAAAGAGGTCTGCCGTCCACCGGCACATGATGTGCTGAAAGAGCACTGAGGTGAACTTTGACGGAGTTGGACTTAAGTCCCAGATTAGAGAGGTAGAGCAAGTACTGCAAGATCACCGACACCGAGCAGGAGAAGGGATCCTGAGACTGCTGGGCACACCAAGCGGAAAAGCGACGCCATTTAAGGGCGTAGCATTTGCGGGTAGAAGGTCGCCGAGAAGCTAGGACGACCTCTTCCACCTCTGCCGGCAGTAGAAGGGGAGCAAGGACTACCCTTTCAGCAGCCAGGCCATCAGATGTAGAGATCTGAGGTTGGGGTGTAGCAGGGACCCCTGATCCTGTGTTAGGAGATCCGGTTGAAACCCCAGAGGGAACGGATACTCTATCGCTAATTGCAGCAGGAGTGGAAACCACGGCTGTCTGGGCCAGCGAGGAGCTATCAGGATCATGGAAGCTTTGTCTCGGAGAACCTTGAAAAGAGTTCGAGAGACTAGCGGGATGGGAGGAAAGGCATACAGAAGGCTCTTCGACCATGAGAGCAGAAAAGCATCCGCCGCTACTCGAAGGGGATGCGGCTGACGAGAGCAGAAGCGAGGAAGTTGCCGGTTGAGAGGACTGGCAAAGAGATCCATCGTGGGGAGGCCCCACTTCAGGAAAAGTTTCTGAACTACCAAGGGATCCAGGCGCCACTCGTGCGGCTGGAGGATCCTGCTGAGTTTGTCGGCCAGGCAATTGTCTTGGCCTGGGAGATAAACTGCCTTGAGAAGAATGCCGTGGCTGACGGCCCAAGAGCAGAGCTTCTGTGCTTCTCGACAGAGAAGGAAGGAGCCCGTGCCTCCCTGTTTGTTCACGTAGAACATGGCAACCTGATTGTCTGTCTGGACAAGGACGGACTGGTGAGAAGTCAGGTGGGAGAAAGCCTTGAGAGCCAGACGGATTGCTCTGAGCTCCAGGAAGTTGATCTGCTGAGCAGACTCCCACGTGGTCCAGAGACCTTGAGTACATGCCCCTTGGCAATGCGCTCCCCATCCTAGGAGAGAAGCATCGGTCGTCAGCACTTGAACCGGCTGAGGTGACTGAAAAGGCATTCCGAGCACCAGGTTCGGCCGATGAAGCCACCACTGTAGAGAAGAGGCCAGTGGTCCGGAGACGCGTACTAAGTCGGCTAGGCCGCCCGTGGCTTGTTGCCACTGCTTGCGAAGGCACCATTGAGCAGGCCGCATATTCAGGCGGGCATTGGGGGTCACGTGGACGGTGGAAGCCATATGGCCGAGTAGTCTCAGGAAGCGCCTGGCTGAGACCAGGGACTGGCTGCAAAAACGGCCGGCTAGGTCCATGAGCCGTTGAGCCCTGTCGAGAGGCAGGAAAGCTCGTGCCTGAGGAGTGTGCAGTCTTGCGCCGATGAACTCGAGATCCTGTGAGGGGAGCAAAGTGGACTTTGCGAAGTTTATGACAAAGCCCAAGTACTGCAGAAGAGTCACAGTGCGGTGTGTGGCGTTTGTGACTTCCGGAGAGGACGATGCTCTGATGAGCCAGTCGTCTAGGTACGGAAAGACATAGAGGCCGTGAAGCCGGAGATAAGCCGCCACCACCGCGAGACATTTTGTGAAGACTCGCGGTGCGGAGGATAGGCCAAAGGGTAGTACTCTGTACTGGTAATGATTTCCTGCCACCACAAACCTTAGGTATTGGCGGTGGCTTGGGTGGATGAGGATGTGCGTGTAGGCATCTTTTAGATCCAAGGAGCATAGCCAATCTCCTTGCTGGAGGTAGGGCAGAAGGATTCCAAGGGTAAGCATCTTGAACTTCTCCCTCACGAGGAACTTGTTGAGGTTGCGCAAGTCCAGGATGAGTCTGAGGCCTCCTGTTCTTTTTGGTATCAGGAAATACCTGGAATAAAAACCTTGACCTCTCAGGTGGTGGGGCACCGGTTCCACCGCCTGTTCCTGAAGAAGACTTGCTAACTCCTGAAGGAGTAAGTCTCTGTGCAGAGGGAGTCGTGGAGGTTCTCCCGGGAAATAGGAGGGAGGGACCTGGTGGAAGTGGAGAAGATAGCCTTCTCTACGACTTGAAGCACCCAGGCATCTGAAGTGATGTTGGACCACCTGTGGGCGAAGTGAACCAGCCGGCCTCCGGTGCTGGGAGGAACCAGCTGAGGGGGAGAGGCTATGCTGATGAAGTCAAAAACCCCCACCCTGCTGAGCAGGGGCTGGTGGTGCAGGCTTGGGGGCTTGCTGCCTACGGGACCCGTTACCCCGTCCCTTGGCCTGCTGACCCTGTTGGGGAGCTGCGGAGGCCTGATATTGAGGGTAGTGTTTATAGGCAGCCGCCTTCCTCGGGTAAAAGGACTTCTTTCCCGAGCCCTTCTTTTTCTGGGAAGGGGCGGAGGTCTTCCTAGAAAGCCTAGTTCTGGTGAGAGTCTCCGTCTCGATTTGTGCAGCCTTTCAGCCATGGGCTTGCCAAAGAGGTTGTCACCTCGGCAGGGGACATCGACCAACTTGCAGCCATTATATTGTTGCCAGTAGCCACACAGTCCATTGGAAACCAACAGACAGCTATTTATTAATTCCCATACTCATCCCTCACACTCTACTAGTCTATTGTCCGTACCATATTACTAGTAAGCTAGAATGTACAAAGTCCTATTATCACTCATTCCTCTACTCACCCTTGGTCTCCCCTACATCACAAATGCCCTTAACCAGGATACCAACTACATACCAATACTACATACAATTGGAAGGAGATGGTATGAATTCCCACACCACACAACGGCAAAAAGCAACCATACATCCTACTCACATCTACTTAACATCCCTCTACAAGCCATCAACAAAACACAAGCTGAAAAGCACCACCGCCAACAACTACTGAAATGTGCGCTGATTAATGCCAGATCAGTACGATCAAAATGGCCTGCTGTTATGGACCTGATTCCACTATACAATCTTGACATCCTGATGGTCACTGAAACATGGCTGTCTGATTGTGACAACGTTCTCCTGAATCAGATGCTGCCACCAGGATTCGATCTCTACACACGCCACAGGTCCACTCAGAAAGGAGGTGGGACGCTCATTCTCACCAAAACAGATTTAAATTTCAAACTATGCAGCTCCTCCAGCTCAGCCCACCTTGACTCCCTCACCATATCTAATGAACTCTGCTCAATCAACCTTCTTTATCGAGCACCCTCCCCATTACCGGATGACCTCCCAACAATAATTGAGCTTGCATGCACTACACCCTCCCCACGCTCTCCAAATTGGTTAGTTGGTGATTTCAACCTCCCTTCTCTCCATGACAGCCACTCAGCAGCATTTCTAGATGCACTAGAGGATCTAGGCTACAAACAACTCGTCGACTCACCCACTCACACTAAGGGAGGTATACTAGACCTCATCTTCGCACCTCATTTCAACACCTCAACACACCAAGACCTTGCACTGTCGTTCCTACCAGTACCATGGTCAGATCACAACCTTATCCGGTTTAATATACCCACCATTACTGCTCGCAAGAGCCAAATACCATCTAACACATCTGGAACACACACAGCTCGTTTTCAACCTCTCAACCGTGACACTGTCCTAGAAAGCCTACAACCACTTGTGACCAACACCACCCTCAACTTAGACGACCTGATAGCCAAATGGGATGAGAACCTCAGAGCCGCTTCACGTCCATTGTACAATGACAAGAAAACAAGAAAAAGAGAACACGCGCCATGGTTCTCTACTGACCTGCGTACATCTCTCAACCACCTACGCAAACTCGAGAGAGAGTGGCGAAGAACCCACTCATCAGAGGCCCCTGTAGAATATAATGCATACCTAGCTACCCACCGTGGGAAGATAACACTGAGTAGGAAAATCTACCACACAAACTTACTGAAACGCTCCATCAATAAACCACATGCATTATTCAGGTTAGTAAAAACCATAACAGGAGAGCCAGTCTCAGCCCAACCTGCAATGCCTCAGCCACAGGACTACGCGAACTACCTGCAATCAAAAATGATTAAGGCCAGCACTAACACAAATATCAACAAACTATCCGCAGCACTCAAGGCATCCCCAATAACTCCATTTAGCAATTTCAACACGGTATCTACTAGTGAGATTGAGAACATTATAGCCTCCATCAATCCTAGCACGGCACCTAATGACCCATGCCCAGCCAGCTGGATCAAAGAACTGCGACATGATCTAAGCCAAATCCTATGCAAGATGCTGAACCAGTCCTTTCTAACTGGCTCATTCCCCCAGCGCCTGAAACACACCTTGATCAGGCCCCTTCTAAAAAACAGTAAACTTGATTCATCCAAAGTTGAATCATTTAGGCCAATCTCGAGCATTCCCCAACTTGCAAAAATAATCGAAAAAGCTGCTCAACAACAGATCCAGCATCACATTGACACGGAAGCTCCACTAGACCAATCACAACATGGATTCAGAGAAGCACATGGAGTCGACACAATCCTTACAACCCTATTCAACGATCTTATCACAGGAATAAACAGCATCCAACAAGGGTTCGTCCTCATCTTTCTAGACATCTCCGCCGCCTTCGACTCTGTGAATCACGACATACTTCTGCAACGCCTGATAGAAAAGGGGATTCGGAGCACAGCGCTGGAATGGTGTAAATCCTACCTTTCTAATAGGTGGCAACAAGTCAATACAGACCAGGAATCATCGGAACCATTCCTACAATCTCAAGGTGTACCGCAAGGATCTTCCTTATCGGCACTAATGTTCAATATATATATGCAGCCGATATGTGAATTGATCCGATCCTTCAACGTACAATGTCTGGCATACGCAGATGATATCCTCATATACATGCCGTTCAAAATTGACCAACCAGTGTTTTCCCCAATAACCAATTGCTTCGGAGCAGTAGCTGATTGGCTGTTGACACAAAACCTACGAATCAATCATAGCAAAACGGATGTTCTTTTTGTTACAAGGAATCGTGAGTTCATACCTCCTCCATCACTACTGGTCAACAACATAGAATTAAAGTCCAAACCCACAATCCGATATCTCGGCATCACACTGGACCAGCACCTGGATATGACAACGCATGTGAAGAATGTGACTAAAACCATATATCATAAGATCAGAACACTACGCCACCTCCGCCCCCTACTTGATTACACCGACTACCGATCAACCTTCCAGGCATTAGTTCTCCCACATCTAGATTTTGCTAACATCATCCTCCACGGGATCTCTCAATCAACTTTAAATCCACTTCGTCTGGCTATGAATGCAGCTGCAAGGGTCCTCTCTGGGTCACCAAGATCTGCTCACATAACACCTATCATGAAAGACCTACACTGGCTACCTCTACAAGCCAGACTCCACTATAAGTCACTAATCCTGACCTTCAAAGCCATGAATAATTACCCACCCACACCAATCAGCAACCTAATTCACAGCACCCTCGAAAATAGAAACAGGAGAACTACTGCTAAGAACACCTTAATAGTTCCTAAGATGATGACATCATGTACTAAAGCTACGTCAAACAGAGCCTTCTCAATATTCGCCCCTCTAAACTGGAATACACTCCCCCACGAAATCCGTGGCATCAAGAGCCTAATACAATTCCGAAAAGCCGTGAAACACCATTTGTTCACAAAATGTTACCCAGAAGTTATCCTGGTCACTCACACATCTACCAAGATTCCCACACACCCCAGGTGCATTAGCACTCTAATACAACCAGAAAATGGTTAGACTACAGGATAGCCCACTAGACAACCACTAGACTACAGGATAGCCCACTAGACAACCAAGATGACCAATTACCACGTTACCCAAATGTCTCACCCACATTATCCAATCGAGTTTAGAATATTGTATATAGTTTAAATATATATATATAATAAGGCAACTGTACATAGTTTCCCCGGTTATCCCATGCATTTATCATCCCTTGTTCTATGTAAACTCAATGTTGCTTGTATGCATTGTAGTATGTTGTGTTCATTGTACACCGCACTGATTTTAATAGCGCGGTATAGAAGAAATGTTAAATAAATAAATAAATAAATAAACTTGTCCTGCACCCAGGGTTCAAGGTCAGACGACTGAAGCCAAGCCTGTCGGCGGGCACCGATGCCAGCTGCGGCCACTCGAGCCGATGCTTCAAAGCCATCATAGGCTGCTCGGGACATGAATTTGGAGCATTCCCGAATACCAGTTGTCAAGGCCAGGAACCTCCGCAAAGGTTCCTCGGACAGCCCAGCGGAGAATCCGGCTACCTCTTTAGCCAGGTCTCTGAGATACATGCCCATGTAGAGCTGGTAGGTCTGGACCCGACAAGCAAGCATAGAGCCCTGGAAACACTTCTTACCGAGGCCATCCAGGTTACAGGCCTCCCTGCCAGGAGGCACCGAGGAGTGCATCTTCTGGCTCTTAAGCCTATGCATGGCCGATTCCACTACCATGGAATGGTGCGGTAGCTGTGCTTTTTGGAAGCCGGGACTCTTGCGGACTCGATAGATGGAATCGACCCGCTTGCTTAATACCGGCGACAATGCCGGACTCTCCCACATGTGGAAGAGTAGTCGTTCCAGCATGGGAGGAACCGGTACAGTAAAGTGTTCCCTGGCGGGAGAGTCATACTGAAGGGCGTCGAGCTCTTCGGCTCGAGGCTCCTCCTCGGGATCCACAGGGAAGGCCAAAGCCTTGGCCATATCCCTGACGAAGTCCGAGAACCGGGCATCCTCCGGAGGGGACTGCTTCCGAGGTTCGGACTCAGGTGAGTCCGAGGGGACACACCGAGTCCGAAACGAATCAGGTGACTCTTCCTCTTCAGACTCCCAGGCCGACTCCGAGGAGGAATCGGTGGGGTCGGCTCGGGCAGGCGGAGGCGTCGGCTGCCCCGACACCGAGGGAGTCGGCGTCGACGACCTCGGTCCCGAACAGGAGGCCGAGGGTGACCTCGACCGAGGATCGACTCGAGTTCGCATGGACTCGAGGATCGGCTCGGTCTCCGGGGTCGACTTAGACGTCGACGTCCCGGCGGTCGGGGCAGCGGCGCCAGCGAGGCTAGCGATCAGTGCCCGCTGCTGGTCCATGAAGGCAGATAGTCTGCTCTCCAAGGCCGTCAACCTGAGTCCGACCTCAGGTGACCCAGCAGTCCCCGACTCGGGCCCCGACGGCGTCGGGCCCGACGTCGGACCCCTCGGAGGCGAGTCCAGGAGGACTACAGGACTTACCCAAGCAGGCAACTCCGACTCCAGACGAGGTCGCTTCGGGAGGTGCTCCTTCTTTAAAGACCCGGGACGGCTATCGGGGCTATGCGACCTGGCCCTCGCGGAGCCAGGAGCGTCCACCGACGCCGCCCTCGCGGGTTTTACCTTCCGTCGATGGTCCCCGGAGGGAGAACCCCTGTCGGAGGAACTTCGGCGATGGTCAGAGCTGGAACCTCTGGACGCCGAGGCCTCCGACGAGGTCCGGGTACGGCCGGGGTCAGCGAAGATTCGTTCCCGCTGGTGCCGCCGACTCCTCAACGCTTTGGAGGACATTTTGCTGCAGGCCCCACAGATCAGTTCTTCGTGATCCGGGCCGAGGCAGCGGAGGCAATTATCATGTATGTCAGTGAGTGACATATTTCTGTCACACTGAACACACCGCTTGAAACCACTGGCAGCCATCGGGGGAAAAAGGGCCCCTGCAAGGTCAAAGGACCGGGCTGCCAGCGAAAAACCGAAAAACGAAACTGACCAAAAATCAGAAAAACCGAAAAATAACAGAAGGACTTGCGACAGCGTCGCGAGTCCGGGCAGGAAAAAGACCGGCGTCGAACCGAAGAAAGAAATAGAAATAAATCACTAAAATCAACTTTTTCAGCGGGGACACGACGGGTACGTCTGTAGGGCTCCGCGGAAAAAAGAAGACTGGCTAAGATGGCACCCTTGGGTGGGAAGGAGACCGCACATGCGCGCTGCAATTCCCAAAGGCTTTCTTTGAAAGCTGGGGAAAATTGCTCCGCGAGGGCTCCGTCGGCGCCGACGTCACCCATATGTGAGGACTGACTTCCTGCTTGGTCCTGGAGAACAGTACAAAAACGTAGGCAGGTTTGAAACTCTCACCAATCCTTTATTGATCCGTACATAATAAGGGTTTGGCCTCCCTTATTATGTACGGATCAATAAAGGATTGGTGAGAGTTTCAAACCTGCCTACGTTTTTGTACTGTTGCTACATTTCCCATGAGGCATTACAAGGCAGCCAGTCAGGTAAAGGCTAAATGGTGAATCTCTCCTATGACAAGCACGCCCCTCCATACTGTCTGTAAGGGGCTAAGGGTGTGACAAGGCGTAAGAACATCTTGTGGAAGGTTTTCTGGAAGCCTGAAGGACATCCTTTACCTGTTGGGGAAAGGTTAAGATCCTGCAGGTCTAGGCTTTCAGCAACCAGGCCCTGAGATGCAGGGACTGGGGATTCGGGTGCCATAGCCTCCTGTTTCCTTGAGAGAGAAGGTCTGGAGCACACCCTAACTCCAGAGGTGCAGCTTGAGAGAGATGTAGAAGCAGGGGATACCACGTTTGTCGTGGCCACCGTGGTGCTATGAGGATCATGCAACCTCTGTCTCTCTGAAGCTTGAAGAGTGTTTTGGGGATGAGGGGAATGGGTGGGAAAGCATAGAGGAAGTCCTGACCCCAGTGAAGGAGGAAGGCGTCCTGGCAATTGTGAGCCGGAATTCTGGAACACAACCGGGGAAGTTTGGCATTCAGTGGACTTGCAAAGAGGTCTATGTCTGGGGTTCCCCAGATGTGAAATATCTTTATCATCTGGTCTAGGTGGAGAGACCGTTCGTGAGGCAGCAGTACTCGGCTGAGTTTGACTGCCCAAAGGTTTTGAATGCCTGGATATACCACGAGAAGGTGAATTTGATGCTCTCTGGTGAGGGCCCATAGTCATAAAGCTTTGTTGCATAACAACAGAGAGCCTGTTCCGCCCTGCTTGTTCACGTAGAAGATGGCTACTTGATTGTCCATTTGGACTAGGACTGTCTTGTAGCTGAGCTGGGCATGGAATACTCAAAGAACTAGATAGATTGCTCTGAGTTCTAGGAGGTTTATGTGAAGACAAGCCTCCTGTGGAGTCCAGGTACCCTGGGTGGAGAGATGGTGCAAGTGTGCTCCCCATCCCACCTGTGATGCATCTATTGTTAGGGTGGCCTGGAATGGGGGTTGTTGGAAAGGAGACCCCACTAAAAGATTCTCCAGTGATTGCCACCATTGTAGGGACAAGATCAGTCATTGTGAGTTTGATATCTTGTCCGAAAGACGTCCTATGGCCTGTGTCCACTGTGTGGATAGTGTCCACTGGGCTGCGAGCATGTGGAGGCGAGCATAGGGAACTACATGAACTGTGGATGCCATATGTCCCAGTAATTGCAGCAGTTCTGAAACAGTTAGGGAGGACTTTCCCGCTGCTTGAGAAGCTAGTTGCATTATGCAAAGACAGCGGGGTTGTGGGAGGAAAGCCCTTGATTGTCTGGTATCCAAACAAGCTCCTATGAAGTCCAGGGTCTGAGAAGGAACAAGTTGTGATTTTGGGAAGTTTATGACCAATCCCAAGTATTGTAGAATTCAGATTGTGCGAGACAGAGCAGAGCTGGCTTCTGGAATCGTGGGGGCTCGAATGAGCCAGTCGTCCAAGTAAGGGAAGACGGATATCCCTAGGGTTCGCAGGAATGCAGCTACTACTGCCATGCATTTCGTGAATACTCTTGGTGCCGAAGCCAGACCAAAAGGAAGAACCCTGTATTGGAGGTGTTTTCCCTTGAAAAGGAATCGTAAGAATTTCCTGTGATCTGGATGGATCAGAATATGAGTATATGCATCCTTTAGATCTAGAGAGCAAAGCCAATCCTGACTTTGAAGGTATGGCAGAAGAGTTCCCAGAGAAATCATTTTGAACCTTTCTCGGAACAGATATTTGTTCAATTCTCTGAGGTCTAGAATGGGTCTGTGTCCTCCTGTTTTCTTTGAAATAAGAAAATAGGGGGAGTAGAACCCTGTACCCTGTTGGGGAATGGGCACTTCCTCTATTGCTTCCTGAGCAAAGAGTGTTGAGACCTCTTGATCCAGAAGATTGTCTGGAGAGGTTTGGGAATTGAACTGTCTTACGATTGTAGGAGGGGGCATGCTGTGAAAATGAAGCTTGTACCCCTCCCCTACAATGGACAGAGTCCAATTTTCTGCTGTTATTTGGTGCCATCTATTGACAAAATGACACAACCTGCCTGGAATGTTTAGGGGTTCTGGACCGTTCAGAGGCAGGAAAGCTAAGCTCTCTAGGAAGGAGTCAAAGCCCTTGAGGGGGCTGAGCCTGTGGAGCTGGTAGAGCTCTCGGGCCTTTTGGCTTCTTTGTTGTCTGGATTGTTGCTGTTGTCCCTTTTGGGCAACTTGACCCTGAGCTTGCCCTTGCTGGGTATAGGATGGATAAAACTTCCTCTTTTGGCTGAAAAAGGGTTTTTTATAGGGTTTCTTTTTGGCTGGAGTGGCTGTAGATTTTGACAAATCTGTCTAAAGTGAGATTGTCAGTATCTATCTCATTAGCCTTTTCCTGCCAATTCTTGCCAAAGAGGTTTTCTCCTGTGCAAGGGATGTTTTCTAATTTGACCTGTACCCAAGTCTCCAAGTCTGATGCCTGAAGCCAGGCAAGCCAACGTGCACCAATGGCAATAGCAGAAGTTCTGCTGATGCATTCAAAGCAGTCAAAGGCTGCACAATTTACAAACTTGGAAACATCTTGAGCATGCTTGGTAAGAGTAAGGAAGTCTTGTTGTTTGTCATCAGAGAGAAGGGTGCTCATAAGTTCCAAGTCTCCTGTGACTTCTTTGAGGAACATTCCCATATATAAAATATATGAGCTGATCCTAGCTGAAAGCATGGAAGCCTGAAATGTTCGACGCCCAAAGGCGTCAAGAGTCCTGCATTCACGACCTGGAGGATTGGATGCATATCTTTTTTCACTTTTCATCCTAAGCATGACTGATTCCACTACCATTGAATGGTGTGGCAGCTGAGTCTTTTGAAAACCAGGACATGGTGGAACTCGATACATGGTATCGAGTCTCCTAGAATAAGGAGATGTGGTCAGAGGTGTTTCCCACATTCTGAGCATCAAATCATGAAGAATTTCATGAATGGGCAGGGTAGCTGCCTCTTTGGGAGCCTTAGGGTATTGGAGTATTTCCAATTCCTTTGCTCTAGGTTCTTTTTCAGGAGCTACGGTGATTGATAGGCCTTGGGCCACATCACAAATAAAATCCTGAAAAGACATGTCCTCCGGAGGAGACATTCTGCATTGAGGAGAAGAGGAATCTTCCGGGAGAAGTACTCTGGTACCGACCAAGTTATCCGAGCCATCGGAATCGGAAGATTCGAAGCATCTCTGATCCTGATGTTCATGCAAAGCACGGTATCAGTATCGATCGAAGTCAGCACCGAGTTGGTCCGGTACTGATCTGTCGATGCCTGAAAAAATCAGCATGGTCAGAATTCCCACCGGGGCTGGTACCGTTGGTGCTGGTACCGGTATCAGTACTGGTGCTGGTACCGGCACCAGTATCGGTACCGGTGCCCGTTGAACCGTCGGTAGCAGTGTCAACGGTACCACAGCTGTAAGGAGAGCTGCAAGACTGCATTCGATAGCGAGGGATCTCTGGTCTATCGACGCTACCGATGCCTGGGTGCGGACAGAACCCCTGAGCGGACAGAACCCCTGAGCATGGCACCAGTAGTTCTGCCGAGGTCGAAGCCTCGAGAACATCCTGGAGCCCCGTTAGTGCTTTGGAGGCCGAAGCCTCCCGCCGGGGCTGTTTTGCTGGTATAGTTGCACCATGCGCTTGAATGGTGCAACTATACCAGCAAAACAGTTCAACACTGCGCTTGAATGGTGCAAGTCTTATCTAGATGGAAGATGGCAATATGTGAAGTCCGGATCAGAGGAATCAAAACGCTTCCATCAAAAACAAAGTGTGCCTCAAGGGTCCTCGTTGTCTTCTCTCCTATTCAATATATACATGCAACCCATCTGCAATATCATTAGGTCATTTAACGTGAGCTGTTTGATATATGTGGATGACATACTCTTGTACATGCCGTTCTCTACAGTTCAATTGGACCTGACACCACTGATAGATTGTTTCAATGCAGTCTCAGAATGGCTCCAATCTCAAAACCTTCGTATTCAACACAAGAAAACGGAGGTGCTTTTCATCGCCAGAGACCCCAACTTTATTCCTCCGTCCCATGTAAGGGTCAAGGAAGCTGACTTACAAACTAAAGAAACAATAAAATACCTTGGAGTCACCTTGGACCAACGTCTAGATATGAAACATCACATAAGCAATATAGTCAAAGCTGTATATTTCAAAATCCGCTCGCTCAGGCATCTGCGCTCTCTATTGGACCCAGACGATTTCTGGACTATATATCAAGCGCTAATCCTACCACACTTCGACTTTGCAAATGCCATCTTACAAGGTCTCCCTCAATCTACACTGAGCCCGTTACAGCTGGCCATGAATGCTGCAGCAAGGGTCCTCTACGGAGCCTCCAGAAGTGACCACGTGACTCCTATTCTCAAGCAGCTGCACTATCCATGGAAGGATCATCTTTAAAACCCTACTACTCTCATTCAAGGCAATCAAGGGTATTTCATCTTCCTCACTCACAGAACTTATCCACACAGTGCCCCCCAACAGATCCAGAAGAGCAACAGCTGTAAACCTACTAATTACCCCAAAGGCACTGACAAAATGCAACATGACAACGGCAAACAGATCTTTCAATTTCTACGTCCCCTAATGCTGGAATGCGCTACCATCCAACATTCATGCCATTGTAGACCTAACTCAGTTCAGGAAGGCACTCAAATACCACCTTTTCCTCCAATACTACCCAGTCAGCAATGAGATCTAGGTATCCCCACCTAAGAAATAACCATATAGTTTCCTTACGTGTTACTCCAATCTTGTAATTATAATTATTTCATGTATATAGTTCACCCCTGTTATCCAAGTTTGTACTCCTGTTCTATGTAAAACCAAACAGCTTGTTGTTATGGTCATTGTGTTATAATGTAAACCGTGCTGATACCGAATAGTGCGGTATATAAGAAATTGTAATAAATAAATAATAATAATAAATAGTTTCCTCAAGGGCAATGCCAATGGCTTCTCGATGCTTGGAAGGAGATCTATCCTTTGAGGACCGGCTCTTATGTTTAGTTACCTGAAATCCATGGAAGGAAGACGAGGCTCTGGAAGACGTTGACGCAATGGACATCGCATCTGAAGAAAAGAGGGTACCGAGCTTTGCAGCCCGGTTCTGTCTTCCTCTTTTAATCATCCCCATACAAGAGGAACACTCCGAAGGAGAATGGTCAGGGCCTAAACATTTGAGACACCAGTCATGGGTGTCGGTGACGGAAATGGTACCGCCACACTTAGTACATTTTTTAAAACCACTAGCTGGTTTTTCCATTTTTTAGGAAAATGGGGCCTAATGCCCAAAATGGCGTCTAGCACCAAAAAGAAAAGGTTTCTGAAGAGAAAAGCTTCAGATAGTAAATTTTTTTTTTTGAAAAGAAGAAGAAAAGAGAACCAGCGGTACCTGTAGGCATCGAGCGGAGGCAGGCGCGACCACAAGAAATACAAATTTAAAGAAGAAATTTTCTGCGGTGACGAAGAACTGAAGAGGGACAGTTGGAAAGGCGGGAAGGCAGTGCGCATGTGCTGAGGGATGCTCCCAAAAGCGTTCCTATTGGACACTGGGAGCGTTACTGCGCAGGCTCTGTTGGTACTGACGATACCCATATGTGAAGACTACAATCTCCAGGAACAAGCAGGAATGAGTCTTCACATATGGGTATCGTCGGTACCGACGGAACCTGCGCGGGAACGCTCCCCAGTGTCCAATCAGAAAGCTTTTGGGAGCATCCCACAGCGCCTGCATGCTGCCTTCCCGCCTTTCCCAACTGTCTCTCCTCAGTTCTTCTTTTTCCGCGGAGCCAGCAGGTCGTGTTCCTGTCACTGCAGAAGAATTTCTTTATTTTTCTTTATTTCTTTTGTGTCGCGTCTGCCTTCTTCAACGCTCCGCCGGTCTTTTTCTTTTCTTCTTGTGTAAAAAAAATAATAAAATCTTTTTTCCGTTTCTTTTCTTCAGGTGCACTTGTGTTTTGGGCCTTAGGCCCAAAACTTCTTTTCCTTAACATGGAAAAACCTGCCTCGGGATTCAAGAAGTGCACAAAATGTGGCGGTACAATTTCCGTCACCGACACCCATGACTGGTGTCTAAAATGTTTAGGTCCTGACCATTCCATCACAGAATGTATGTCCTGTTCTATGATGTCTAAAAGAGGTCGGCAGAACCGAGCTGCCAAGCTCAGTACCCTGTTTCCCTCTGATGCGGCTTCGGTGGCATCAACGTCTTCCAGGGCTTCTTCCTCACATGGATCTCAGGTAACTAAACATAAATCCAGCCGGTCCTCGAAGGGTAGCTCTCCTTCTAAGCATTGAGATGCCTCTGGCGTTGCCCTCGAGGATTCTGCACCGGCAAAATTACCCCGGCGGGAGGCTTTGGCCTCTAAAGCATCATCATCGGGGTTCCAGGATGATCTCGATGGCGTGGCCTCGACAGATCTCCTGGTGCCATGCTCTGGGGTACCGGTTGCTTCCACCGGTACCGACTTCCAAGCATTGGCAGCGTCGATGGATCAGAGGATTCTGTCCATAGAACGCAGTCTGGCGGCTTTCCTTGTGGCATCGACACCCGTGGTACCGCAACAGACTACCCAACCGGTACCGGCAATAGCATCGCCATCGGTACCGATCCCGGTACCAGTGGCATCGACATCGGCATCAGTGTCCGCTATGCCGGTACTCTGTCCTCTGCAGCCCTCCGGTACCGATACCCCGGTACTGGTTATTCCCGATGCCGATCCCAGTCGGTACGGGTATCGGGCTTTGCAAGAGCATCCGGACAGACGATACTTCAATTCCTCTGAGGACTCTGAAGAGTCGGTCGATGCAGTGATGCTTCTTCCACAGGAGGAGTCCTCTCCTAAACGAAGGATGTCTCCTCCAGAGGACTTGTCTTTTCAAGACTTCATCAGGGAGGTGGCTCGGGGCCTTTCCATTACGGTGGCCCCTGAGACAGAACCCAGAGCCAAGGAGTTAGATATTTTACAATATCCTAAAACTAAAGAGGCAGTTACCTTGCTTGTTCATGAGATTTTGTATGATCTCATGTTAAGGATGTGGGAAGCACCTCTGACCACCTCCCCTCATTCTCGCAGGTTGGATACCATGTATCGTGTCCCTCCTTGTCCTGGTTTCCATAAAACTCAACTTTCTCACCACTCTATTGTGGTTGAGTCTGCTATGAGAAAGATTAGAAGTGCCAAAAGACATGCCTGTAATCCTCCAGGACGTGAATGTAGAACCCTGGATGCTTTTGGAAGAAAAGTCTTCCAAGCTTCCATGCTTGCTGCAAGAATTAATTCCTATAGTCTTTACATGAGAATGTTCTTAAAAGAGGTCACTGATCATTTGCAGACTTTAAGTCCTTTCATTTCTGAAGATAAAAGAAAGGAATTTCTCACTTGGCTTAAACATGCCCAAGATATCTCCAAATTCTCCAACCGTGCAGCTTTTGACTCCTTTGAATGTGTCAGCAGAGCCTCAGCTATTGCCATAGGTGCACGTAGAATTGCTTGGCTTCAAGCATCTGATTTGTAGATCTGGGTTCAAGATGAATTGGGAAATATCCCTTGTACAGGTGAGAACCTGTTTGGTAAAGATTGGCAAGCAAAAGCCAATCAGATGGATGCTGAAAACTCTGCCTTGGATAGACTATCCAAATCTACAGCTGCTCCTGCTAAGAAAAGGTTGTTCAAGAAAGCACCTTTTTCTAAAAAGGGAAGATTCTATCCTGCTTATGGTCAGCGGGCATCTTCTGCAGCTCAGTTCCCTACCAAACGTCAGCAATCATCCAAACAGAGCAAAGCAAAGGTTGCTAGGCCTCCACCGACCCAGCAACCTCAGCCCCCTCAGGGCCTTTGACTTTCTGCTAGAGAACATAGCCTTCCTGGCTCTGGAAGGACCAGAGCCCTCCACCATTCCAGGAAGGTTATGTCATTTTGCTCCCAGATGGGAGCAAATTACAGCAGAGCATTGGACACTCTCCATCATAAGAGAGGGGTACGACCTTAATTTTTCAAGCTTGCCGCCTCACACAAGAGTGCACCAGTTCAATTCTCAAACCTCCCTCCTCAGCCTGTTGGGGCAGGAGGCTGCCACCCTTCTCACCCAGGGGGCAATAGAGGAAGTGCCTCTTCAACAACAGGGCACAGGTTTCTACTCCCCCTATTTTCTTATTCCAAAGAAAACAGGGGGCTACAGACCCATCTTAGATCTCAGAGAATTGAACAAATTCCTAGTCAAGGAAAAATTCAAAATGATTTCTCTGGGAACTCTGCTGCCATACCTTCAGAGTCAGGATTGGCTTTGTTCTCTAGATCTCAAGGATGCGTACACCCATGTTCTCATCTATCCAACTCACAGAAGGTTCCTTCGGTTCCTTTTTCAAGAGAAGCACTATCAATACAGAGTGCTTCCTTTTGGTCTGGCCTCTGCACCAAGGGTGTTCACGAAATGCATGGCAGTCGTAGCTGCATTTCTGCGCACTCTGGGAATATTCGTCTTCCCTTATTTGGACGACTGGCTCATCCGAGCTCCCACAGTCAGAGGCCAAGAGTTCTCTAGCCTGCACAATGAGTATCCTTCAGTATTTAGGGCTGATAATAAACATCTCAAAATACAATTTAATCCCTACTCAGTCCCTGGAGTTTATAGGGGCGTTGCTGGATACCACAAAGGCAAGGGCCTATCTCCCCCAGGCCCGTTGCCTTCGCTTGGTGCAGTTAGCTTCTAAAGCAGAGTTGAAGCCTCACTTAACTGCTCGAGAGATGTTACAGTTACTAGGCCACATGGCATCCACCGTGCATGTGGTCCCATATGCTCGCCTTCATATGAGAGCAGCTCAATGGACTTTATCCACCCAATGGACCCAGGCATTAGACTGCCTGTCAGACAAAATAGCAAACACAAGTCGCCTCATTTTGTCTCTCCAGTGGTGGAAGTCCCCTCAAAACCTGTTGCTGGGGTCCCCCTTTCAGCAGTCCCTACCCCAAGCAACTCTCACAACAGATGCTTCTCCAATGGGGTGGAGAGCTCATCTACAAGACCTCTCCACCCAGGGCATCTGGTCCCCACAGGAGACTTGTCTACATATCAATCTCTTGGAACTCAGAGCAATCTTCCTTGCTCTGCGAGTGTTCCACACCCTGCTCAGCTGCAAGACAGTCCTTATCCACATGGACAATCAGGTAGCCATGTTCTATGTGAACAAGCATGGGGGAACTGGCTCTCTGTTGCTTTGCAACGAAGGTTTGCGACTGTGGGCCCTCACCAGAGAGCATCCAATTCATCTTCTGGCAGTTTATCTTCCAGGCGTTCAAAACTCTTGGGCAGACAGGCTCAGTCGAGTTCTGCTTCCACACGAGTGGTCCCTACATGTGGACCAGGTGACCAGGATTTTTCAGATTTGGGGAACCCCGGACATAGACCTCTTTGCAAGTCCGTGGAATGCCAAACTTCCCCGGTTCTGTTCCAGAACTCCGGCTCAGGGGGCTCAGGCAAGGGATGCTTTCCTCCTTCACTGGGGTCAAGACTTCCTGTATGCCTTTCCACCCATTTCCCTAATTCCCAAAACCCTGCTCAAGCTTCAGAGAGACAGAGGCCACATGATTCTCATAGCTCCACATTGGCCACGGCAAGTGTGGTACCCTCTGCTTCTACATTTATTTATTTTCTTATTTATTTATTTTTCTTATATACCGCGCTCTTTGATATCAGTGCGGTTTACATGAAACAAGAAGAGTTTACAGTGGGGGTTACACCGTAATTACATAGAACAGGTATAATAACTTGGATAACAGTGTTAACTATTTACATCTGAATGGCTAACAGAGGGTATTTGCATGTATATATGATACGTTGAGGGTGGTTATATGTGTCTGTGAGGGATTGTTGTGGGTGCGGGGGTTGTTTTGCCATCTTCTGGGTAGCACTTGAGGAAGAGGTAGTATTTTAGTGTTTTCCTGAATTTGGTCAGGTCAGGGATTGCTCGTATGTGTGGTGGGAGAGCATTCCAGCATCTGGGTGCACAGAGACTGAAGGCCCTGTTTATAGTTGCATGTGTACAGTGGGTCATTGCTTTGGGGACAGTCAGGGTGTTTATTGCAGTGGATCGTCTGGTTCTGTTTGGGGGGGTGACGTGGGTGAGAGCAGCAAGTGATGAGGGGGCGAGTCCGTTAATGGATTTGAATGTTAGCAGTAGAATCTTGAATGTGATCCTGTAATGAATTGGGAGCCAGTGAAGCATTTTGAGGATGGGCGTTATGTGGTCACATCTTGGGGTACCATTTAGAATTCTTGCTGCCGCATTCATGGCCAGTTGGAGCAGACTCAGGGTGGATTGAGGGAGTCCTTGGAGGATTGCATTTGCGTAGTCAAGATGAGGGATGGTTAGTGCTTGAAAAATTGTTCTAAAGTCGTTTGGCTGAAGGAGGGGATGTAGGTGTCTGAGGGACTTGATTTTATGGTAAGTTGATTTTACCATGTTGCTGATGTGTGTCTTCATATCAAGTTTCTGGTCCATTGTAATACCTAGGTATCGAATAGAGGGTTTGGATTGCAGTTCATTCTCTCCGATTTTTAGGCAGGCTGGAGGGGAAAAGTTGGTGTTTCTGGAAATGAATAGTACTTCGGTCTTTTTGTGTTGTATTCTGAGGTTCTGGTTTTGGAGCCATTTTTCCACTGCGCTAAAACAGTTGATTAGAGATGAGAGGTCAATCTTGTCAATCTGAAATGGTGTGTAAAGTAGGACGTCATCAGCATAGATCATGCATTCGACGTTGAATGATCGTATGAGCTTGCAGATAGGCTGCATATAAATGTTGAACAGTAAGGCTGATAGGGAGGAACCTTGCGGGACACCTTGTTTCTGGTGGAAGGGTTTGGAGGTGGAGGTCTCTGTTTGTACATGTTGCCACCTATCTGTAAGGTAAGATTTGCACCAGGATAGTGCTAGGTCGCAGATACCCTTTTCTTTGAGTCGCTTTAGAAGGGTTTCGTGGCACACTGAGTCGAACGCCGCCACTATGTCGAGGAATATAAGGGCGACTCCATGATGTATGTTATCTACTGCACTGAGAATATTGTTGAAGAGGGTGGTAAGTAACGTCTCCACGCCATGGGATTCTCTGAATCCGTGTTGGCAGTGGTCAAGTGGTGAAGTATTGTTGATGTGTTGTTGAATCTGGAGAAGGACTTCTTTCTCAATTATCTTTGCCAATAGTGGAATGCTAGCAATTGGTCTGTATGATTCCACCTTCTGGGGGTCCAGCTTGCTGTTCTTTAGCAGGGTCTGACTGATGTGTGTTTGAGATTTAGAGGGAAAGTGCCTGAAGTGAAGGAAGAGTCCATGAGTTTGGCTATGAATGGGCAAAATTCTGACCGGAGTTCCTTTATCCAAAAGGCTGGGCAAGGGTCGGTCTGTGCTGTAGTGGTGTTGATTGTAGAGATGGTGTCAATGATTTGCTTGTTAGATGGAGTGGTGAATATTGTCATCGTCATTGTGTTTGATAGATCTGTGAAGGTAGATGGTGGGTGAGTCTTGTCGGTTTGGCATAATTTTGATTGGAGGAAATCGGCATAGTCTTGGGCGGAGATCTGAGGAATTTGCTCAGGGCCTGGTTCTTTCGTTAGGTTGCGGACAAGATTAAATAGGTCATGAGGTTTTCGAAGTGATCGCATTAGTGTGTCTGTGTGGGCTTGTCTCATTTTCTCGGTTATAGCGTCGCATCTCTCTCAAGCTCCCTCCCTCGAGTTAGGGTCTGCTCCAGATCTCCTATCTCAAGAGGACGGGAAGTTATGGCATCCCAGTCCTCTACGGGATCTCTCAATCAACTTTAAATCCGCTTCGTCTGGCTATGAATACAGCTGCAAGAGTCCTCTCTGGGTCACCAGGATCTGCACACATAATGCCTATCATGAAAGATCTGCACTGGCTACCTCTACAAGCCAGACTCCACTATAAGTCACTAGTCCTTACTTTCAAAGCCTTGAATAACTACCCACCTACACCAATCAGCAAGCTAATTCACAGCACCCTCGAAAATAGAAACAGGAGGCCTACTGCTATGAACACCTTAATAGTTCCTAGGATGATGACATCGTGTACTAAGGCTACTTCAAACAGAGCTTTCTCAATATTCGCTCCTCTAAACTGGAATACACTTCCCCATGAAATCCGTGGCATCAAAAGCCTAATACTATTCCGAAAAGCCTTGAAACACCATCTGTTCACAAAATGTTACCCAGAAGTCATCCCGGACACTCACACATCTAGCAAGCTTCCCACATACCCCAGACGCCTTAGCACCCTAATACAACCAGAAAATGGTTATCCCACACGATAGCCCACATGATAACCATTTACCTGCACCATCCACATAAAATTACTTACAATATACAAACGAGTTTAGAATATTGTATATAGTTAAAGTATATAGTATAACGTTAACCTGTACATAGTTATCCCGGTTATCCCATGTGTTATTTTTCCCTGTTCTTTGTAAACTCAATGTTGCCTGTATGCATTGCAGTATGTTTTGTTCAATGTACACCGCGCTGATTTTAATAGCGCGGTATAGAAGAAATGTTAAATAAATAATAAAATAAATAAATAATAGTCTCTGCATCTCAGGGCTTGGTTGCTGAAGGCCTAGATCTCCAAGATCTTCATCTTTCTCAACAGGTGAAAGATGTTCTTTATGCTTCCAGAAATCCTTCCACTAGACGTTCTTATGCTTTCAAGTGGAAGAGGTTTACTATCTGGTGTGCTGGGAAGGGTCTTAACCACCTTGCCATACCCCTGGAATCTTTGCTGGAGTATTTCCTCCATCTGTATAATGCAGGCCTTAAAACTAATTCAGTAAGGGTCCATTTGAGTGCTATTGCAACTTCCCTTAAGCCTCTGAATGGACAACCTGTTTCCTCTCATCCTCTGTGGCATGGGACTTGAACCTGGTTCTTGGTCAGCTTATGAAGCCGCCTTTTGAACATTTGGCTACCACCTCCTTGAAATACCTTTCTTGGAAAGTTATCTTTCTTATTGCAATCACATCAGCACGTCGTATTAGTGAATTGCAAGCACTCGTAGCTAATCCACCTTATACAAGGTTCCATCATGACAAGGTAGTCCTTAGGACTCATCCACATTTTATGCCTAAGGTGGTCTCGCCCTTTCACCTCAACCAGGAGGTCTACCTACCTGTCTTTTTTCCAGAGCCTCATGCATCAAGTGCAGAGAGGAATCTTCATACCCTGGACTGTAAAAGAGCTCTGGCTTTTTATTTACAAAGGACACAGCAACATAGAAAGCCCTCTCAGCTCTTTGTTGCCTTTGATCCTTTTCATTTGGGACTACCAGTCTCCAAGAGAACACTATCTAACTGGATTGCCCAGTGCATTTCTTTCGCCTATCAGAGTAAGAACCTTTCTCTGGAGGGCCATGTCACAGCTCACAATGTGAGGGCCATGGCAGCCTCAATGGCTCATCTGAACTCTGTGTCTATTGACGACATCTGTCGAGCAGCCACTTGGGCCTCGGTTCATACCTCCACAGCCCATTACTGCTTAGACAAGGACTCCCGCCAGGATGCCTTGTTTGGTCAGGCTGTTCTCAAACACCTGTTCCATACTTAATCAACTCCTACCCACCATCCCTGATGGGATGCCAGAGATCCATGTGAGGAAGTGCAGTCCTGTCCCAGGGACACACAACTTCTGGGGTCTCTCCCTGGCATCTAAAGCTAGGGAGTCCCCATATGTGAAGACTCATTCCTGCTTGTTCCTGGAGATAGCACAGTTACTTACCTGTAACAGGTGATCTCTGGGAACAGCAGGAATAAGTCTTCACAACCCACCCACCTCCCCTGGGAGTTGTATCTCTCTATCTTTCTTTCCTTTCCCTCTCTCTCTTTGTCTCAGCTTTAAAACCTAACTGAGGAGAAACAGTTGGGAAAGGCAGGAAGGCAGCACGCAGGCACTGTGGGATGCTCCCAAAAGCTTTCTGATTGGACTCTGGGGAGCGTTCCCGCGCAGGCTCCGTCGGTACCGACGATACCCATATGTGAAGACTTATTCCTGCTGTTCCCAGAGATCACCTGTTACAGGTAAGTAACTGTGCTTTCCTGCTTATTCCTGGAGATCCATAATATACACAACTTCTGGAGGAAGTTTTGAAATGCGGACTCATGGAAACTGTAAGCAATACCAATGGTGGGGAGGGGGGGAGGGAGGGAGAGTGTTCCAACTTTCACAACAAATAGGTAAACCTGGAGAGTGCAAACCCTCCTCTGTACCCTGACTACCACACAAGAAATATGCACTGAGCCTCCAGGACCCTATCTATGGACAGGAACTGCCTAAGCCATGTAGTGCATTGCATGCTAGAGGAGAGGCACCAGTAGCACTCAGAATCCTTACCTGTAAGGACAGGTTTCCAGCCATCACCAAGGCAAAATTAGACCTTACCTGCTAATTGTCTTTCATTGAGTCCATCCAGTACAGTCCAGTACGTGTGGGTTATCTCCCTCCACCAGCAGTTGAGGACTGGCATGTCAGGTTTCTGTTTTGACAGTAGAAGAGCTCCCTCCTTAGGCTCCAGAAACCAGTATCTTATTGGCAAAGCAGACTCCAAGAGAGCAGATTAAGCTATCATGATAATTAACCCCCCTATTAATCCAAAGAATAGAACAATTATCTCTAACCCATTGCATAGCAGCCCACAGAACTATGTACAAGATGAGAAGGAAACAATAGGTTAGGACCATACTTGCTATTTGAATGAGCACCGTCCAAGTGGACCCCCACTAATGAAGTGATGTAATTCTTATCACGATCCACCAGGAAACCCAGTCGGACTCATCAGCACTCTAGAACCTAAGAAGCTGAAAAGAATCGTGAAAGAAAAGGAAGAAGGGAGGGTCCTGGACTTGACTGGATGGACTTAAGGAAAGACAATTAGCAGGTAAAGTCTAATTTTGCCTTCATTATCATCCTTCCAGTCCAGTCCAATCCAGTACGTGTGGGATGTACCAGAGCAGTATCTACACATGGGAGGGACCCGTGAGTCCGGCCTGAAGCACAGAAGCTTGTACATCCAGACGGTAATGACGCATAAAAGTATGCAAAGATGACCAAGCAGTCGCTCTGCAAATGTCTAGCGGCAGAACCAGGCTGTTCTCTGCCCATGAAGCCACTTGTGATCTTGTCGAATATGCTCTGAGACCATTCGGCACAGCTCTACCCTTGAGCAAATAAGCCGAGGCAATCGCCTCCTTTACCCAACGAGTGATGGAAGCCACCGCACCTTTGCGCAGCCCCCCCAAACAAGATGAACAAATGATTCGACTGGCGCAAAGAATGTGTTCACTTGAGGTAGTGACATAACACCCCACGCAAATCCAGCTGGTGAAGCTGCTGATCCCCTTCGGACTTTGCCGATGCCACAAAAAATGGAAGGTTCACCTCTTGGTTCAAATGAAAACGTGATATCACCTTGGGCAAAAAGAACGGAACCGACCGGTGAACCACCTTTTCCTTGGACATGACCAGGAAGGGCTCCATGTAAGAAAGGGCCTGGAGTTCCGAAATCTGTCTCGCTGAGCAAATGGCCACCAAGAACACTGTCTTCAAGGTGAGGTCCTTCAAGGATGCCTGAGCCAGAGGCTCAAAGGGCAATTCCATTAGGACAGAAAGCACCAAGCTGAGATCCCACAGGGGGACCATAATTCAAAACGGCAGACGAACCTTTTTCACCACTCTGAGAAACCAGACCACATCAGGGTTCGCCACCAGGGAATGATCAAGCACTTGCCCTCGGTAACAGGAGAGGGAGGCCACATGGACTTGAAAAAGGTTCAGCGCCAGCCCCTTGTTCAGCCCAGCCTGCAGGAAGACCAAAATATCCAGAAGCAAGGATGAAAAGGCATGCAGCCCCTTGTCCTCACACCAACTCTCAAAGACACGCCAGACCAAACATAGGCTAAGGAGATTGAACATTTACGCAACTTCAATAGAGTTGCCACACCAATGTAGAGTAGCCTTTCCGCATCAGCCATGCCCTTTCAAGAGCCATGCCATAAGCAAGAACTGATCCACTTGTGGCAGCAGAATCTGACCTTGTGACAGCAGATTGATCCTGCTGGGGAGGCGTCACGGACTCGCTATCAGCAGCTGACGAAGATCGGCATACAAGGGTCTGTGAGGCCAATCCAGAGCAATCAGAATAACATGAACAGGACGGCTCTCTATACGTTGAAGTAGACGACCGATAAGAGGCCACAGAGGAAACACATGCAACAGACCCTCTGTGGGCCATTTCTGCGCCAGGGCATCGAACCACTTGGACATGTGCTCCCAGCGCCTGCTGAAGAACAGACTCGCCTTGATACTGGATACTGACGCTATCAGGTCAATGATCGGCACACCCCACCGACAGGTGAAGTCATGGAACAACGCTGCGTTTAGCTCCCATTCTTCCGGGTCCAACCAGTGATGACTGAGATAGTCCACTTGAATGTTTTCCTTTCCTGCCAAGTGAGCCGCCGAGAGAACCTGGAGGTTCTGTTCCATCCATAGCAGGAGGGGGTTGAATCTCTTCCGCCAACATTGCATTGTCTGTGCCCCCTGTTGACTAATGTATGTCACTTTCATTGCATTGTTGTAGCAGACTCAGACAGCCCCGCTGGTGGAAGAGGGTGGAAGAACTGGAGAGTGAGAAAAAACGCTCTCATCTTCAGCCAATTGATGGACCAGGAGCTGTCCTCTGGACAGAACCCCTGAGTCACTTGCGACTCACAGTGCGCTCCCCACCCCATGAGGCTGGCATCTGTGGTCACCAGAATCCAGTCCGGCAGCTCAGAGGCATTCCTGCTGCCAAATGCTCTGCTTGCAACCACCATGAAAGACTCTCTTTGGCTTCCAATGGACAGACCAACTTCGCTGACAGCAAGTAATACAGCGGGGACCAATGAAAGAGCAATGTGCATTGCAGAGGTCTTATGTGTGTCTGCGTCCAAGGTGCCAACTCCAGGGCAGCCACCATGAAGCCCAGGAGCTGAAGGTAATACCAAGCTGAAGGCGCAGTCATGCTGAGAAAACTCTGTGTCTGAGACTGAATTTTCTTTGCCCTCTCGACCGGCAGGAAGATGAACCCTGCCTTGGTGTCAAATTGTGCCCCCCAGTAATCGGAACCTTAGGCCGGGTTGAGCTTGCTCTTGGCCAAATTGACCAACTATCCTAAGCTCTGGAGAAAATCCACTACCCACGGGATAGCAGCCACATTCTCGGTCTCTGATTTTGCTGTGATCAACCAATCGTCCAGATAAGGGTGAAATAGGACCCCCTCTTGTCTCAGAGTAGCCGCTGTAACCACCATGATTTTGGTAAAGGTCCGAGGTGCTGTGGCCAGGTGAAACGGCAATGCCTAGACCTGAAAATGCCCCATCGGCACTGCAAACCTCAGATACTGTTGATGGTCCGGGCGAATTGGAATGTGAAGGTACGCTTCCATTAGATCCAGCGCCGACAGGAACTCCCCTTTCCAGACTGCCACAACAACCGAATGTAAGGTTTCCATGCGGAAGTGCAGAACCCACAGGGTCCAGTTTACGTGTTTGCGGTCTAAAATAGGATGGAGGGCCCTGTCCTTGGGAACCATGAAGTAGATCGAGTATCGACCTAGTCCACACTGATTGGGTGGCACTGGCACTACTGCCTCGAGGAGCCACAAGTATTGTAACATGTCCTTTACAGCTTGAAACTTTGCAGGCGCTTTGCAGGGCAACTGCATGAAAGATTCGGAAAGGCGGTGCACAAATTTCAGTGTGTATCCATTTCAGATGACTTTGAGGACCCATTGGTCAGTAGTAATTGAAGCCCAGTTGGTATAAAAATGTTGTAGCCAATCCCCTACCGGAACGATGTCTGCCTGGGCCTGCCTCACTTCATTAGGACTTCTTGGGGGAAGCGGAAGGGGAGGAGTAATAGCCCCTATTTGACTCCCTATAGCCTCAAAAGGGCTGATCTCTTGTAGGATAACAGCCCCATTGGGAGGAAACAAAATGCATGGAGCAAAACTTTTTATAGTCTTGAGTTTGCTCTCTAGTGATGCTGCCTTGTTTGGGCCCCATGGATCGATTCTCTGGCAACCAGGCTCCTCTGTAGTCACCCAGATTCTTGACTAATTTGTCCAGCACCTCTCCAAACAGCAATTTGCCTTTAAAGGGAAGCTTGCTGAGTCCAGTCTTTGAAGAAACATCCGCTGACCAGTTTCTGAGCCACAGACAACATCTCATCGCAATAATTGAGGCAATGGTTTTAACTGAGGCCCAAACTTGATCATAAAAGGCATCTGCCAAAAACACAGAAGCTGACTCTAATTTAACCATCTCTAGTACTGTGATCTGAGGATCCAAGTCTTCTGTTGACAAAGCCTGCAACAAGTGGATGGAGGCTCTGTTTGCAAAAGCTCCACAAATGGAGGCCTGAAGGGTCAGAGCACTAGTGTCAAATGTTTGCTTTAAAAAGGTTTCCAGCTTGTGGTCCTGCATGTCCCTTAATGCTGCACAGCCCTCTATTGGAATTGTAATCTTGGTTACCGCCAAAACCAGGGCATCCACCTTTGGCATTTTAAGAAACTCCTTTTCCTTTTGATGGCTAGGGTACAGACGGCTCATGACCCCCCCCCTTCAAGTCCACTTAAGGGACCTCTCATTCCATCTCAATCACTGAATACTTGAACCCTTGTAGAAGGGGATCCTCTAAGGATTCTTCCACCGTTGCGGAGCCGGAGTAATGTTAAGAACTGCCAGCGAGTGGCTAATCAAAGAAGACAGTTACTCACGGTGGAACAACCAAAACACATTTGGGTCTTCCCCCTGAGAAATCTCACCTTTCTCCATATCCGGATCAGCCGTCTGCCCCTACAGGTCAGATGGTCTTTCCAGGGAAACAGAGTAGTTACTCGCCTGTAACAGGTGTTCTCCAGGAGCAGCAGGAATCAGTCCTCACTTATGGGTGTCATCGACGCCAATGAAGCCCCAGCGGAGCATTTCCCCAGCTTTCCATGAAAGCCTTTGGGAATGCTGGCACGCATGCGCGGTTCCCTTCCCGCCTAAAGGTGCCATCTTACCTCAGTCAAATGACATAGCTAAGAACAGCACACAAAAATGTAAAAATTAAACTATGTACAACTGCAACTCCAAGGGGAGGAGGGAGGGTAATGAGGACTGATTCCTGCTGCTCCTGGAGAACACCTGTTACAGGTGAGTAACTACTCTTTCTCCAGGACCAAGCAGGAAGTCAGTACTCACTTATGGGTGACTCCCCAGCTCTGGGCTACCAGGTACCCAGGCTGAACAAGAGAACTCCCTCTAGTCTCAGCAACACAGTAAAGGCTTTGCAAGGACACCCCCCCCCCCCCACAGGTAGCCCAACCAGAGGGCAGGAGGGCAGGAGTTGCCTAGACCTCAAAGAGATTCCGGAGTACTGCTTGGCCAAAAGCACTGTCCCTACGGGACTCCCTCTCCAGACAGTAGTGGGCTGAAAATGTCTGGCTTGAAGACCAAGTAGCAGCCCTGCAGATGTCTTGCAATGGGACAGAGCGGAGGTGAGCCACTGATGCAGCCATTGCCCTCACACGGTGGGCCGTGACCCTACCCTGCAAAGGAAGGTCAGCCGCCTTGTAAGCCCAGGTGATACAGTCAGGCACCCAGATGGACAAGGTACGCTTGGACACAGGCCTCCCCAAGTTATTGGGGTCAAAAGAAAGGAAGAGCTGAGAAGCCTTCCTGTGACCTTGCGTACGTTCAAGGTAGAAAGATAAGGCCCTCCTACAGTCCAAGGTATGGAGAACTGTTTCAGCCTGACTTGCATGAGGCCTAGGAAAGAAAGTAGGAAGAAGAAAGTAGGAAGAACCACCTCCTGGTTGAGGTGGAAAGAGGAGACAACCTTAGGAAGGAACTTAGGGTGAGTCCTGAGGACCACCCAGTTTTTATAGAACCCGGTGTAAGGTCTATCACAGACCAAGGCCTGAAACTCACTCACTCTCCTAGCCGAAGTAAGGGCTATCAGAAAGAGAGTCTTCCAGGAAAGGAAGCGTAGAGGGCAAGTAGCCATAGGCTCAAAAGGTGGGCGTGTCAGCTGCTGCAAGACCACATTCAGCTCCCACTCAGGAGCAGGAGGACGTATGGGAGGTTTGAGCAGGAGCAAGCCTCTGAGAAACCTAGACACCAAAGGGTGCACAGACAAGGAATGGCCCTCCACTAGGGAGCGGTGAGCAGCCAAAGCAGAGAGGTGGACCCGAATAGAGTTAGACTTGAGTCCCTGATTGGACAAGTGCAGCAGGTACTGAAGCACTACTGACACAGTACAGGAGAAAGGATCCTCAGCACGTAGCTGACACCACACAGAGAACCTTTTCCACTTGAGAGCATAGGTCTTCCTAGTGGATTGTTTTCTGGAGGCTAGGAGAACCTCCTCAACCTCGGGAGGCAGGCCCCAGGGAGCCAACACTACCCTTGCAGCCTCCATGCCATCAGATTGAGAGCTTTGAGATTGGGATGCAGCAAGGAGCCCTGGTCCTGAGAGAGAAGGTCGGGTTGCAATCCCAGAGGTAGAGGCAGATCCACTGCCAGTTGAAGCAGGAGAGGGAACCAAGGCTGCCTTGGCCACCTGGGAGCTACCAGGAGGACTGAGGCCTTGTCTCGGAGAATCTTGAACAGTGTTCGGGCCACCAGAGGGGTGGGAGGAAACGCATAGAGTAGGCCCTGAGTCCAGGGAATCAGAACAGCATCTGCTGCTATTCTCAGAGGATGCGGTTGCCTGGAGCAGAACCTTCTTAACCACTCACATTCTTCATCATACATTTAAGCATTGATTGATCATTTTCTTTCTTTAGCTTACAATCAAATGTTGAGTGGAACTGGGTCTCAGACTTTTCCAGTATTTATTATGGGATAAATCTCCCCTTAGTACTAACTTCGCATCAATGACCACAGCTCATGTCAAGTTTCATAATACTTGAATTCATGGCATATAGATACTCGCAATGTTGAAAGTGTGAAGATTTCTTCGATACTTTACTATGGTATATAATTGAATGCTGTAAGAAACTATAACTATAACTTATCTTGTAAGCGTCTTGTTAGTGGGTATCATTGAACTTTCCCCATCTGTGTAGGGCATTTGGCTGTGTAGGGGACAGCCAAATGCCCTACACAGATGGGGAAAGTTCAATGATACCCACTAACAAGACGCTTACAAGATAAGTTATAGTTTCTTACTGCATTCAATTATATACCAAAGTAAAGTATCGAAGAAATCTTCACACTTTCAACATTGCGAGTATCTATATGCCATGAATGCAAGTATTATGAAACTTGACATGAGCTGTGGTCATTGATGCGAAGTTAGTACTAAGGGGAGATTTATCCCATAATAAGTACTGGAAAGGTCTGAGACCCAGTTCCACTCAACATTTGATTGTAAGCTAAAGAAAGAAAATGATCAATCAATGCTTAAATGTATGATGAAGAATGTGAGTGGTTAAGAAGATTCATAACCATTTCAGTAAATAGCCTTTGATATTATTGAGGATTTGACATATATATTTAGCAATTGGCTGAATCCTCTAAAGAGAATAGACCTTTAATTTTTGGAGTGGAGCAGAACCTTGGCAGCTGGTTGTTCAGTGGATGGCAAACAGGTCTATGGAGGGAAGCCCCCATCTCAAGAAAATCTTTTGAACCACTAAAGGATGTAGCTGCCACTCGTGTGGTTGCAGAATCCTGCTCAATCTGTCGGCCAGGGAATTCTCCTGGCCTGGAAGATAGACTGCTTTGAGGAGCATGTTGTGCTTCAGGGCAAAGGAACAGAGGTTCTGGGCCTCCTGGCAAAGGGGCTGGGAGCCAGTTCCGCCCTGTTTGTTCACATAGAACATGGCTACCTGGTTGTCTGTCTGGATCAAGACAGACTGATGTGCCAGGGAAGCAGTAAAGGCCTCGAGGGCCAAGCGGATAGCTCTGAGTTCCAGCAGATTGATCTGCTGGGACGCCTCCCAATGAGACCACAGGCCCTGGGTGCACTTGTCTAGGCAGTGTGCTCCCCAACCCTGCAGAGAGGCATCGGTAGTCAGTACCACTGTATGAGGTGGGATCTGAAAGGGCACCCCCACCAGCAGATTGGGGGGGTGTAACCACCAGTTGAGGGAGGCCAGGAAACGGTGGGACACTCTGATCCTGTCTCTGAGACTGCCTGAGGCTTGTGACCACTGAGTCCGAAGGCACCACTGGGCAGGTCTCATATTGAGCCTGGCATTGGGGGTCACCTGTACTGTCGACCCCATGTGGCCCAGAAGCCTGAGACAGTCTGGCGGAGACCATGGACCTGTGCAGAAACTTGCTGGCGAGGTCCATGAGCCTTTGTGCTCGGTCCACTGGTAAGAATGCTCTTGCCAGCTGAGAATCCAACCTTGCTCCTATGAACTCCAAGTTCTGGGAGGGGAGCAAAGTGGACTTTGCGAAGTTGATTACAAAGCCCACCTTTTGGAGCAGTTCTATGGTCCTGTTGGTGGCCTGCTGAACTTCTAGGGAAGTCTGGCCTCTGATGAGCTAGTCGTCTAGGTAAGGAAACACAAAGATGCCTTGATTTCTCAGGTGGGCTGCCACCACCGCCAGGCACTTGGTAAAGACCCTGGGAGCTGAGGTCAGTCCAAAAGGCAGTACCCTGTACTGATAATGGTTTCCTCCCACAATGAACCTGAGGTACTTTCTGTGGTCTGGATGAATGAGGATGTGAGTGTAAGCATCCTTTAGATCTAAAGACCATAGCCAATCTCCCTGCTGGAGGTAGGGCAGAAGAGTTCCAAGAGTAAGCATCTTGAACTTTTCTTTTACCAGAAACTTGTTGAGGTTTCTGAGATCCAAAATGGGTCGAAGACCACCGGTTCTTTTTGGCACCAGGAAATATCTGGAGTAAAACCCGTGACCTTGGAATTGGGGAGGCACAGGCTCCACCGCCTTGTCCAGCAACAGACCTTTTAGCTCCTGGAGGAGAAGGGCTGTATGCAGGGGAGGCCGGAAAGGTTCCCCTGGGAAGTGTGGCGGAGGTAGTTAGTGAAAATGCAGGGCATAGCCTCGACGGACTATGTCCAGCACCCAACTGTCCTGGGTTATCAAGGGCCACTGGTGGGCGAACAAGGCTAGGCGGCCTCCTGTGCAGGGCTGGGTCTGCAAGGGAGCTATGGCTATACTCAAGGAGTCAAAAAACCCCACCCTGCTGAGTGGGAGCAGGGGCCTGAGGCTTGGGGGCCCTCTGCCTACGGGGCCCATTACCCTGGCACTTGGCTTGCTGACCCTGGGGGGCAGCTTGGGCAGCCTGATACTGAGGGTACTGTTTGTAGGCAGTGCCATTCCTCGGGTAAAAGGACTTTTTACCCGAGCCCTTCTTTTTATGAGAAGGGGCAGAGGTCTTCCTCGACAGCCTAGTCCTCGTGAGGTGCTCTGTCTCGAGCTGGGCGGCCTTCTCGGCCACAGGCTTGCCAAAAAGGTTCTCACCTTGGCAAGGGACATCGACCAACTTGTCCTGAACCCATGGCTCGAGGTCCAAAGACTGCAGCCATGCCTGGCGTCGAGCCGCAATGCCGGCTGCCGCTACTCTGGCCGAAGCCATCGTAGGCGGAGCAGGACATGAACTTAGAGCATTCCCGGATCCTCGAAGACAAGGACTTAAAACTCTGCAAGGGTTCCCCGGAGAGACCAGCAGAGAATCCGGCCAACTCCTTGGCCAGGTCTTGTAAATACATGCCCATGTACAGCTGGTAAGTCTGGACACGGCAAGCAAGCATCGAGCCCTGAAAGCACTTTCTACCGACGCCATCAAGGCTTCGGGCCTCCCTACCAGGAGGCACCGCGGAGTGCATCTTCTGACTCTTCAGACGATGCATGGCCGATTCCACAACCATGGAATGGTGTGGTAGCTGTGCTTTCTGGAAGCCAGGACTCTTCCGGAGCCGATAGATGGAATCGACTCGCTTGCTCAAAACCGGCGCCGAGGCTGGTGCCTCCCACATCCGGAAGAGGAGCCGTTTCAGCATCGGAGGAACCGGGACAGTAAAGGCCTCCTTCGGAGGAGAGTCATACTGCAGAGCATCAAGCTCTTCGGCTTGAGGCTCTTCCTTGGGGTCAGCCGAGATAGACAACGCAGCGGCCATATCCCGGACAAACTCCGAGAACCTAGTATCCTCCGGAGGGGATCTACTCCGGGGCTCAGACTCTGGTGAGTCCGAAAGGACACACTGAGTCTTGAAGGTGTCAGGAGACTCCTTGTCTTCGGTCTCCCAAGCAGACTCGTCCGATGTCGAGTCGAGGTCCGACCCCGCGGGGCCTCTAGGCACCCGCCCCGACGCCGGTGCCACCGGCGTCGAGACCCTCGGTCCCGAACGGGAGGTTGAGGGAGACCTCGACCGAGGAAGACTTCGAGCCGCAAGGGACTCGAGTATCGGCTCGGTCTCCAGGGTCGACTTCGAAGTCGATGTCCCGGTGGTCGGGGCAGATGCGCCAGACAGGCTGGCCATCAGTGCCCGCTGCTGATCCATGAAGGCAGACATTCTGCTCTCCAAGGCTGTCAACCTGAGATTCAGCTCGGGTGACGCAGCAGCCCCCGACTCAGGCACCAGCAGTGCCGGGCCCGACGTCAGTACTCGGGGAGGCGAGTCCACGAGGACAACAGGACTTATGTGTCCAGCAGACTCCGGCTCCATGCGAGGAACTTTAGTTGGCTTCTCCTGGTCCACGGGCCCGGGACGACGGTCGGGGGTCTTAGACCTGGCCCTTGAGGGCTCAGGGACCTCCTCCGATGCCGCCCTCGCGAGCCGCTTCTTCCTCTTACATTCCCGGTCGGGGGACCCCCTGTCCGAGGAGCTCCGACGCCTCTCGGGATCGGAATCCCGAGATGTCGAGGCCTCAGACGAGGTCCAGGCCCGGGCAGAGGCCGAGTCTGAGAAAAGCCTTTCACTTTGTTGCTGACGACTTCGGAGGGCCTTGGAAGACATTTTTCCACATGGCCCGCACGTTTTAGAATCGTGGTCCGGGCCAAGGCACAGAAGGCAGCAGTCGTGTGTGTCGGTGAGAGACATTATCTTCTTACATCGATCACACTTTTTGAAACCGCTGGAAGCCATCGGGGGGAAAAGGGTCCCCGCGAGGTCAAAGGACCGGCCTTCCAGGGAAAAAGAAAAAGATTTGGCGCGAGCGCCTAGCCACTAAGGGCAAAAAAAAGGAAAAAAGGGATTCGATACTGGTGTACCGAACCCGGCGGGAGGGGAACCGACGTCGAATCCGAGGAAAAAAGCGAAATAACGCCAAGAAAAGAAACTTCTCTTTTCCGGGAAAAAAAGGACACACGTCCGACGGGCTTCACGGAAAAAAAGAGACTGAGGCAAGATGGCACCGTTAGGCAGGAAGGGAACCGCGCATGCGTGCCAGTATTTCCAAAGGCTTTCATGGAAAGCTGGGGAAATGCTCTGCTGGGGCTTCATCGGCGTCGATGACACCCATAAGTGAGGACTGACTTTCTGCTTGGTCCTGGAGAATCCTCTAAGTTCTGGGACTGAGGAGAACCCTGGGCTACCCAGAGATCATCCTCATTCTGCTTCTTTTTGCGTGGAGGTTCCCCTAACTTCAGTGTGCCCTCCAGTCGGGTATCAACCAGCTTGTCCAGAGAAGGAGAGGAAGGAACTGGGTCTCCCCAGTGTTCCCCAACCTCTGTTTCGAACAATACACCTTGTGCATGGCTAAAATGAAATCCAGAGAAAAACTTGCCTCAGGCAGGGCAGAATCAGCTGTTTCTGCTGTCCCAGGTTCTAACCTGCCTTGAAATTAATGTTTTTGCTGTATTTCCTTGCTCGCTGGTAAAATGGCTGCTGTCGACGAAGTGGCCGCGGTTCCCACCAAAACCGCAGGCCACGCCTTGAGGGAGGCCTCCAGGCCAGAAAACCCTGCTTGGGATTCCATCCCCCCACCCGCAATTAAGTCCTTCGTGGACCTTCCCTGACAACAGCACAGCCTGCAAATGCCTTCTCTAGTTAAACTGTGGCACCCCCCTCCCACATGCAGTGCAGCAGGAAGGAGCTGGTAAGAAATCTGATAGCTCGATGAGGAGGGAAGAGAAGAGAAAAAAATCTGCATACCTGCCATAGAGCCCCCCCCCCCCACCCCTGGAAAGCGTAGTTACTCACTTGTAACAGGTGTTTTCCAGGAACAGCAGGAATCAGTCCTCACATATGGGAGACGTCGATGCCGACGGAGCCCTGCAGAAGCATCTCCCAAGCTTTCAAAGAAAGCCTTTGGGAGATATACAATGCATGCATGGTCCACTTCCCACCCAAGGGTGCCATCTTGCCTCAGTCTAATGACATAGCTAAGACAGCAAAAATAAAATACCGGAAAGGAGCAACTTCAAGGGAGGAGGGAGGGTTGTGAGGACTGATTCCTGCTGTCTCCGGAGAACACCTGTTACAGGTGAGTAACTACACTTTCTCCAGGAGCAAGCAGGAAGTCAGCCCTCACATATGGGACTCCACAGCTTCAGGCTACTGAGAACCTGTAAAACAAAAACTGCCATGGCGACCTGCAAAGGGTGAGCCGTGATCAGCAACAGTTGAGTCCCTACTGAGACACTTTCACAAAGACCCAAGTGTTTGGCAGGGAACCAGCACTCTGGTAGCCTGACCATAGAAGAATCAGAGGGCAGCAGTTGCCTACACCCCGAAGAGATTATGGAATACGGCCTGGCCGAAGGTGCTGTCTTGTCGGGACTCCCTCTCCAGGTGGTAGTGAGCTGCGAAGGTATGGATTGAAGACTAGGAGGTGGCCCAGCAGATTTCCATCACGGGGATGGAATGTAGATTTGCCACGGAAGTAGCCATGGCTATGACATGGTGTGCCGTGACCCTCTGGTCCAGTGAGATCCCTGCCTGCTCATAGGCAAGGGTAATGCAGTTCGCTTAGTCACTGGGAGCCCCAAACGGCTGGGGTCGTAGGATATGAAAAGCTGTGGTACCTTGCGGTGGCCCTGAGTCCAATGCAGGTAAAAGGACAGGGCTTACAATCCAGATTGTGGAGAACGATCTCCGCCCTACTGGTGTGAGGCCACGGAAAGAAGGTGGGGTGTACCACTTCCTGGTTGAGGTGGAATGGGGACACCACCTTCGGCAGAAACTTGGGGTGCATGCAGAGCACCACCCTGTTCTTATAGAACCTTGTGTAAAGGGGCTCTGCCATCAGAGCCTAGAGCTCGCTGACTCTGCAAGCTGATGTAAGTGCTACTAGGAAGGTGACCTTCCAGGTGATAGGTAGCCAGAGGCTCGAACGGAGGCTTATTGAGCTGCGAGAGCACCACACTGAGTTCCCACTTCGTTGCTGGGGGCAGACAGGAGATTTGGATAACAGGAGATCCCACAGGAATCAGGACAGAAGTGGCTGGGCCGAGAGGGGTTTTCCCTCAACAGAATGGTGATGCGCTGCAATGGCGCTCAGGTGCACGCTGACCGAATTGGACTTCAGTCCCACCTGCGACAGGGGAAGCAGGTACTGGAGCACCACTTGTACTGAGCAACGGGTTTGCCTGCCTTTCCGCACACACTGTTCAATAGCCAAAATGCTTTGGACATGAAAGCAGCTGTTCTAAACTAATTTAAGGCTGATGAACACAGAAATCATAATGAAAATTTATTTATTTATTTTATATACATTTGTATACCGCTACTTCCAGCGATCAGCAGCGGTTTGATTACAGATTGGAAATTGTCAAATCATGACAGGAATTTTTTGAGGTATAAACACATTGATTAGACAGGAAAGCACAGCACACACAGAGAACTATTTTACAGGGAACATGGGCTATGGAGGGTTAAGTGGCTTGCCCAAGACCACAAGGAGCACCTGTGGGACTAGAAACCCCAGTCCTTCCGGCCCAAAGTTGCTGTCCTCTAGTGGGATTTGAACCCCCGACCTTCCGGCCCGAAGTACCTTGCCCCAACCACTAGGCCACTCCTCCACTCTGATTAGGTCTAGTGGCTGATTAGGTCTAGTTGCTAAGATATATGCTATTAATTAGTCATTAGGGGCCATTAACTGTGTATTATGCAACATTTGTGTGAGATTGCGTAATCTCTACTTGCAACCAATAGAAATATCTGTCCAAAACCAGATGATGTAATCAGTATTTAAATTTGCAGCATTTAACAGTATAAATCTTAAGGTGTATTAGTCACAGAAAAATTAAAAATTAATTATTTTGCATTATTTTATGCCAATAGGTCAATCACAGCATATTCGGCGATGCATCGTACTTGTGTTAATAATGCAGATAATTTCTGCAATATTTGTGGTGAAGTGACTTTTACATCACAAAAATGGAACATGACTGTGGCGGTTAAGAAAGCCTACAACTTATATTTTGGCTGCAGAATAGGAGATCAGGATAAGAGCTGGGCGCCACACATATGCTGCAATACATGTGCAACAAATCTCAGGCAATTGATGAATGGGAAAAGGCAATCAATGCCTTTTGCAGTTCCAATGATCTGGAGAGAGCCCACGGATCACGTCAGCAATTGCTACTTCTGCATGGTTCCTCCAATTCAGAAAGGCATATTCAGAAAGAGTAAGTGGACCGTGCAATATCCAAACATTCCATCTGCAATACGCCCAGTGCCTCATGGAGAAGGGTTGCCAATTCCCAAAATGTCAGAATGATTATCATTAGAATCAAGTGAGGAAGAGGAAGAAGTTTGTAGTCATGAACCGTCAACCTCACGTGACCCAGAGTTTCGTCTGGCCACTGCTAATGAGCCACACCTCAAAACGCAAGGCAAATTGAACGACCTTGTCAGTGATTTGGATCTCCCGAAGAATAAAGCTGAGCTTCTGGGTTACAGACTACAGAAGTGGAATCTTCTGGCTGGTGACATTCAAATTTCTTTTTTCCGGGACCGTCAGAAAGACTTGGTGTCATTCTTTTTCAAAGAAGGTGATCTTGCTGCATGCAACAACGTAAAAGGTTTAATGGCAGCTCTCAATATCAATTACAATGCAGATGATTGGAGGCTCTTCAATGATTCATCCAAAGCAAGTCTTAAAGCTGTATTGCTGCATAATGGCAACTTGCTACCATCAATTCCTATTGGCCATGCAGCTTTTATGAGAGAGACTTATGACAATATGAAACAACTTTTGAAATGTATAAACTATGATCAACATCTATGGTCAATCTGTGCTGACTTCAAAGTGGTCGCCCTCTTGCTTGGTCTTCAGGGTGGATACACCAAGTACTGCTGCTTCTTGTGTGAATGGGATAGTAGTGCTAGAGATTGTCATTTTGTCAAAAGGGACTGGCCACTCCGTCAGTCACTGGATCCTGGAAGCAAAAATGTTCTTTCCAGCACTTGTAGACAGCAACAAGATTTTGCACATCAAGTTGGGACTAATGAAAAACTTTGTCAAGGCGATGGATAAAACTAAACCTGCTTTCAGGTGTCTTAGTGGTAAATTTCCTAGACTGAGTGATGCCAAAGTTAAGGAAGGAGTTTTTGTTGGCCCTCAGATCCATGCACTTCTTCAAGATGACAAATTTCTTTGTTTATTGCGTGGAAAGGAAAAGGCTGCATGGATAGCATTTGAATCAGTGACACAAAATTTTCTTGGAAACAACAAAGCAAATAATTACCAAGAGATTGTTCAAGATCTTCTCAAGGCATACAAAAACCTTGGTTGCAACATGTCCTTAAAGATTCATTTTCTACGTTCTCATCTAGAATTTTTCCCACAAAATTGTGGAGCAGTAAGTGATGAACATGGAGAACGATTTCACCAAGACACTGCAGCCATGGAAAAGAGGTATCAGGGTAAATGGAGTCCATCAATGCTTGCAGACTACTGCTGGACAGTGACAAGGGATATTCCTTTGCATCAGTACAAGAAACAGATCAGGAAGAGTCGTGGAGTCACTGAATGAGAACAAAAATTGCTAGAATGTACTTACAAATGTTCTTAATGAAAGTTAAATTGCAGACATAATTACTCCTCTGTTTCTTCTAAGTACGTTTATGAACTTTATTTTATAAAAAACATGCTTGTTATTGTGCAGTTTCATTTGTAATAAGATTTTGATTTACATCTAAGGATTTAGGCTCGATTTTCACCATACATAGTGGTAAAATGTACATCCTTCAACATATCATAGAAACAGGAGCTAATTGACCAATTTCACTATCATATTTGAATTCAGCGTATCAAATCCATTAAGAAATAGCACATTTAATTTCTGAAGCAAACAATTTTTGAAAATTTGTAGAACAGAGAATCGTCACCACTTGAAGGCGTATGCCCTTCTCGTGGAGGCCTTACGAAAGGCTAGAAGACTTTCTTCCATGTCCTGTGGGAGATTGAAGGGGGCTAATGCTATCCTTTCAACAGCCAAGCTGTGAGTGAGAGAGACCCTGAAGCTGTAGCCCTGAAGCTGTAGGAGAGAGCCCTCAAGCTCGGCCCAGGGGAAATCGGCGATGCCACGCTGGACCTTGAATAACATCTTGGCTACCAGCGGTGTCAGTGAGAAGGCATGCATGAGGCCTTCTGTCCACGGGATGAGGAACGCATCTGCTGCCACCGGGGACGGGTTAGGCTGACGTGAGCAGAATCGGGGCAACTGTGTGTTGTCCGGATTGGTGAACAGGTCCATCGAGGGGACACCTCTCAGTGACAAAACATCCGTGAGACTACCGCTGGATCCAGGTGCCACTCGTGCAGCTGGAGTACCATGCTCAGTTTGTCCACCAGGGCATTGTCCTAACCTGGGAGGTACAATGCCCTTAGGAGCATCCCTCTGCATGCAGCATAGGAGCAGAAGGCTACCGCTTCCTGGCAGAGGGCGTATGACCCTGTATCCCTCTGTTGGTTCACGTAGAACACTGAGACCTGATTATCAGTCTGGATCAGCACCAAGTGGTGTTGGAGTTGGTGGCGAAAGGCTAGGAGGGCTAGGTATATTGCCCGGAGTTCTAGCAGGTTGATTTGCAACCAGGATTCCTCCTGGGATCAGCAGCCTTGCGTCTGGAGGCTCCCACAATGCGCTCCCCAGCCCATTAACGAGGCGTCCGTGGTGAGGACCTTCTGGGGGTTGGGTGCCTGGAAGAGCACCCCGGCCTGAAGGTGGCATGGATTCTGCCACCATCGGAGGGAGTCTGCCAGCTGACTGGTCACTTTCACTCTGTCCTTGAGCCTGCCTGTAGCTTGAGTCCACTGAGAGCGGAGGCACCACTGGGATGCCCTCATGTACAGTCAGGCATATGGGGTCAGTTGAACCGTGGAGGCCATGCGTCCCAACAGGCGGAGTAGGCCAGGCAGGTAGCATCCGCCATCTGTGTACCTCTGCGGCTAGCTCCCTGAGGTGTTCTGACCTCTCTTTGGGGAGGAAGGCTTTTGTCTGGAGGGTATCTAGTTATTTATTTATTTAACCAGTTTTCTATACTGCCTTATCCTTCAATCAAAGCGGTTTACATTATGAATCACTACAAACAAGTACATTCCCTTGTCCTCAAAGGGCTCACAATCTATATGTACCTGAGGCAACGGAGAGTTAAGTGGCTTGCCCAAGGCCACAAGGAGTGCCTATAGGACTAGAAACCCTAATCCCTCCGGCCTGAGATTGCTGTCCCCAGGTGGGACTTGAACCCCCGGCCCTCCGGCCTGAGGTACCATGCCCTAACCACTGCACCCCTATGAATTCTAGGTGCTGGGCTGGAGTGAGTTGGGTCTTGGAATAGTTTATGACAAACCCCAGGTGCTGCAGGGTGTTGATGGTGCGCCTGGTGGCACATTGTGCCTCTGGAGCTGTGTCCCCCTTTATGAGCCAGTAATCCAGATAGGGGAAGACGAAGGCCCCTTGGAGCCAGAGGTGAGCTGCGACCACCGCAAGGCAGTTTGTGAAAACCCTTGGCGATAAAGCCAGCCCAAAGGGCAGCACCCTGAATTGGTAGTATTGTCCTCCCACCATGAACTGGAAGTATTTTCTGTGGTTGGGATGGATTAGGATGCAAGTGTAGGCATCCTTTAGGTCTAAGGAGATAGCCAATCTCACTGCTGGAGGAATGGCAGTAGTCTCCCAAGGGAGAGCATCTTGAACTTCTCCTTGACCAGAAACCTGTTGAACTCTCGCAGGTCCAGGATGGGCCTGAGGCCCCCCGTCCTCTTAGGGATGAGGAAATAGCTGGAATAGAAGCCTGTGCCCCAGAGATATTTTGGCACTGGCTCAACTGCTTTGTCATTGATTAGGCCTGCTAGATCGGTGAGGAGCAGGGTCTGGTGAAGGAGAGGCCTGGTGGGCTCCCCTGGGGAGTATGTAGGTAGGGCCCATTTTAGATGAATGAGATAGTCCTCGTTGACCACCTGTAGCACCGAGATATCAGTGGTGATGGCTGTCCACCTGGGGGTAGGGAGGTCATGCCCAGGCAGTCAAAAGTTACCCCCAGGCTGGGTCAGGGCTGGCGTCTGGGACATCGGGGCTTTTTGTTTTCTGGGACCATGTCCCTGGCCTTTTTGTTCCTGGCCCTGTTGACGGGCTGAGAAGGCCTGGAAGTGCGGAGTACCACTGAAGCCTCCTTTCTTCCTTAGGAATAAGGGCTTTTCCCCGGGGCCTTCTTCCAGGGGTGCACTGAGGTCTTTTTCGAGAGCCTGGTTCTTGTTACGCACTTGGTCTCTATCTCCGCTGCTTTATGCGCCATGGACTTCCCAAATACTCCTATACATGGGACATCTTTAAGTTTGTTCTGCACCCACTGTTCCAGGTCGTATGACTGCAGCCATGCTGATGTCGTGCCTCGATGCCTGCAGAAGCCACCCTGGCCAATGACTCAAAGCCATTGTAGGCTGCCTGGGACAAAAACTTCGAGCATTCTTTTACTGTCAAGGTCAGGGTCTTGAACATCTCAAGGGGATCCCCCTCGAGGCCTGCCGAGAATCCACCAAGCTCCTTCGACAGTTCCTTCAGGTACATGCCGATGTACAGCTGGTAGGACTAGATCCGGCATGTTAGCATCGAGCCCTGAAAGGCCTTCCAGCCGAGGGCGTTGAGGATTCAGGCCTCCCTGCCAGACGGCACCAATAAATGTTTTTTGTGGCTCTTAAGCCGACGCATTGCTGACTCTACGGCCATGGAGTTATGGGGAAGCTCGGTCTTTTGGAACCTAGGGCTTTGGCGTACATGGCATCGAGGCGCCTGCTAATGATTGGTACTGATGCCTGTATTTCCAACATTCGAAGGAGGAGGCGGTCGAGGATTGAGGGCACTGGGACCATAAGGGTCTCCTTCGTGGGTGCCTCGTATTGGAATATTTCCATTTCCTCAGTGCGGGGTCCTCCTCAGTCTTGGTCTCAATAGTGAGGGCCTTGGCCATGTCCTGCACAAAATTGAGAAACCTAATGTCCTCGGGTGAGAGCAGCGTTGGGTCATCGGGGAAGATGGGTCTGAGGGCACATCATGATGCCACCTCATGCCTGGGGACTCCTTGTCCTCGGCCTCCCATTCAGACTCTGAAGTCAAAGTAGGAGTCTGATGCCACACGATCACCTTGGTCGAGTGCTACTCTCAGCAGTCCCTGACCTCTGGAGGATCGTCGATCCAAGCTACGGGCATTCGCCGGGGAGGAAAAGTGTCCCAAGGAAAGGGACCAGGACCTCGTCTAGGGGTTCTCTCGAGGTCTATGGCGCTTGAGGCCTGGCTCGATGTCTGGGAAAGACCTCGATGTCGAGGGTCCTGTCATCAGGCGGATGAACCGGATGAGCCAGACATGAACGCCCACTGCATGGCCACTAGGGCAGATATACTGCTCTCTAGGGCTGCCAATCTGGTCTCCATACTGATCGGTACTGTCAAGGGGGAGTCTTCGATGAGGATGGCCTCAGAGGCCCGAGGCCTGTCAGCAGGTGCCAACGACTCCTTATGAGGCAGCTTGGCAGGCTGCTCTTGCCCTGAATCCTCAGACTTACGCCTGTGACTGCGGGTCCTGGGGTGGGCCTTCTCCTTTTTCCTCAATCCATCCTCTGAGGTGGTCTTTGAGGATTTCTTCTTGTGCTGCGCCTCCAGGGATTTCCGCTCAGAGAAACCATGGCTGCGGAACTCCGAAGAGGCTTTGGCTTTGCGAGGCACCGAGTGTGGTGTCACCGGAGACTCCGGAACAGAATCGGACTTCTGAAAGAAACTTATCTGCTGCTGATGACAGCTCTTCAAGGCCTTTGAGGTCATGGTTCTGCAGAAATCAGTCTGAATCGTGCTTCGGGTCGGTGAATGATATCTTTTTGCCATATCGGTCACACTTTTTGAAACCACCTGAGGCCATCAGAAAAATGGGGTGCCCGTCACTCGGCAGGGGTCAAAGGCCGTCAGCTGAAAAAGGGCATGAATGCTGGTCGAGGAGCATCTCGATGAAAAAATTAAAAAACATAGACAAACTGAGAAGTGATGTCGAATCCAGCTGGCTCAGGGGCGGGAAGAAACCAGTACGCAAACCGGAGAAAACTCAACAATAAAAAAGAGAAATAAGACTTACCTGCTAATTGTTGTTCCTTGAGGAATTCCAGTCTAGTCCCGCACCTCTGGGTAGTGCACCTCCTTCAGCAGCTTGGAGACTGAGCATGCCATCTTTTTGATGACATTAGTGTACATATGCAGCTAGCACCGCCCACCAGCCCCAGTATCTATTGACAAAGCAGACTCAGAGGAGCAACAAATAAGTAGTTAAACATGCAACAAACATTTCTACGTCTAAATAAACTAGTACCCCCTCCATCCCCTGGAAAGGATACCCCGTCCCAGGCGAAAATGTTCAGATAAAGTATGCCATCCTACAGATCTCCACCGGCGGAACTAAACTATCCTCTGCTCACGAGGCTGCCTGAGCCCTCATGGAATGTGTCTGCAACCCCACCGGCACTGCTCTACCCTTCAAGATGTATGCAGGCGTGATTGCCTCACTGATCCATCTGGAAATGGAGGCTTAGCTGCCGCCTCACTTTTGCACGACCTGCCAAACAGAACCAACAGACGGTCCGATCTCCAAAAGGACGAAGCCCTTTTCACATACTTTTGCTTCCAAGTGGCACAGCTGTGGAGTGGCAGAGCCCATATCCGCTCTCACCCACATCCAAGCTCGCCAGAGCCAGTAAGGAAACAGCCTGATTTACATGAAATGCTCACACCACCTTGGGCACAAGGGTACGGGTGCAGGACCACTTTCTCCTTGGAGAAGGAAAGGAATGGCTCCTGGAATGACAGGGTCTGAAGCTCCGAAATCCTGCGTGCCGAGCAAATCGCCACCAGGAATACCATTTTCAGAGTCAAATCCTTCAGGACAGCTTGACTCAATGGCTCAAAGGGTTCCCCAGACAGCAGTCAGCACCAGATTGAGATTCCAAGGCGGTACCACTGCCCTCTTTGGCAGATGAAGGTGGTTCACCGCCCCTAGAAAGCTCAGCCCATCTGGGTGTGTACCCAACAGCATGCTGTGGACTTTCCCGCGATAACTGGAAATCGCCACCAGTTGCACCCTCAAGGAACTGGCAGCTAGACCCTTATGAAAACCGGATTGCAAGAACGCCAAGATGTCCAGAATGGAAACAGTGGAAGGGCGCACCTGCCTCTCTCCACACCATGATTCAAAGATGTGCCCTACACAGGTGCACGCCAAGTTCGTAGACCACCTCTGAGCCTGTAGCAAGGTCGCTATCCCTGCGCCTGATTATCCTTTCTTCTTCAACTTCACCCTTTCAAGAGCCATGCCGTAAGCGATAATTGATCCACCTGGGGCATACGAAGCAGCTCCTGTGTCAAGAGGTCCTTCCAACTGTAAGCCACCACAGTCAATCCGCCAGTATCTGAATCAGGTCAGCATGCCACTGGCACCTCGGCCATTCTAGTGCCACCAGAATTACAAATCCCCGGTGCACCTCTTAGCCATTGCACAAACCAGCCTATGGGTACCCAAGGGGAAAAATAGAGAAGACCCTCTTCGAGCCACTGCTGAATTAGAGCATCCAGGCCCTTGGACTTCCTCTCTTCTTCTGCTGAAAAACTGGCAGGCCTTGGCCGACTCGAACATTGCCATTAGATCCATGACTGGTGCGCCCCATCGGCGGACCACCTGCTCGAACACCTCCTGATTGAGCTGCCACTCTCCGGGATCCATGCGCACTCGGCTGAGGTACGCTGCCGTCACACTGTCAACTCCTGCTACGTGCGCCGCCGATAACACCTGGAGACGAATTGCTGCCCATCCGAACAGCTTTACGTCCTCCTTCTCCAGGGCTGCACTGTCTGTGCCTCCTTGCCGGTTGATGTAAGCCACTGTGGTCACATTGTCTGAGAGGACTTGGACAACCTTCCCCTGCAACCATGGCTCAAATCTTTCTAGCACCAAGGTCACTGCTCGCATCTCGAGCCTGTTGATCGAACACAGGGCCTCCTGTGGACTCTTGTCCCTGAACAAAGCATCCTTCGCAATGGGCTCTCCAACCTGACAGGCTGGCATCGGTCATCAGAGGAACCCACACCAGAGACTCCTTCCAGGCTCCCCACATGCAGCCATCAACTGAGGGCTCTCCTGGCGCTCCACGGGCAGGGGAGTACTTGGGACAGGGGTTGACTCTGATGGGATCATCGACTGAGCAGAGCCCTCTGCAGCGGTTGCATGTGAGCCCTTGCCCATGGGACTAGCTCGAGAATGGTCGCCATGTTCCCCAGAACCTGCAGATGCCGCCACTCTGATGGTCTTGCCATCTTCAGGTTCTGTCGTATCCACTGTCGTAGCTCCTGCGCCCGGCGAACTGGCAGAAAAATCCTGCCCATGCAGGTATCAAAGCACGCTCTCAAATACTCTAGCTCCTGGGCTGGCCGTAACTGACTCTTGGCCAGGTTGACCCCAAGACTTTGAAGGAACTCTCCCACCCGCGCTGTTGCTCTTTTCGCTATCGTCCCTGGACTTCGCCTGGACCAGCCAATTGTCTAGGTATGGGTGGACGAGAACCCCTGCCTTGTGGAGAGCTGCCGCCACCACCACCATGACCTTGGTGAAGGTATGGAGGGTGGTCGCCAGACCGAAGGGCAATGCTCGAAATCTGAAATGGCCCCTTGGCACCAAAAAGAAGAGAAACTGCCGATGTTCTGGATGGATGGGAACGTGCAGATATGCCTCTGCGAGATTGAGAGTCGCCCAAAATCTCTGCTTCCTACCGCCATTATTACTGTGAAAATGCAGTACCTGGAGACCGTAATTCATGCCCTCGAAGTCGAGAATTGAGTGAAAGGAACCTTCCATTTGGGCCCACGAAATACATGAAGCATCGACCGCAGACGTACTGGTCTCGTGGAACCAGTTCCTCGGCTCTCAGCTGCAGGAGAGAAGTCAAGGTCTCTTTGACTGCTGCCAACACCACTGCGCCCACTTTTGGTGATCAAAGGAGCTCATTCTTGCTCCAGCAGCGGGTATTGGTGCGTCATTGATTGCACCCCTTAAAGCCAACCTCCGGCAGATCCCACTCATCCTGGATCCTCTGTCCTACTACTCCATGTACTGGTAAGACTTTCTGCGATTTCCATGCCGCCTGGAACAGCGGATCCTACAGCGGCTCTTCCTCTGCCGGGAGGTTAGCAGGCATATTCAGGGCCTTGAACGTCTCCAAAGTACACATAGAATATGAGCCCTTTGGGGACAAGGAATTGTATCAGTACCTGCTTTTAGTGATTCTAAACCGCTCTAATGGTCTTCGGGCTGGGCAGTATATCGAGAAATTGCATAAACATAAGCATAAAGATGAGCACTGGTAGCTCCTCCCGGCAGAAAACCCAAACAATCCGGGCCTGATCCTCCTGTTCTAGGCTCTCTCCTTCTTCCAACTTCTCCTGCAGATCTAGCTCCATGTCAAGATCTTCCCCATCCAGCCCCCTCCGACAACGGCGATTGCTGCCACTCCTCTAAGCCTCTAGCCCGTTTAGATGCCACTGCTCCTGACTTGTGCTCTTTTGCGTCTGACATCCTCTTAGCCCTATGTTCTGGGGCTGAGGAGCCACTTGGTAGGCAAAACGCCTTCTGCAAAAGTAAGAAAAACTCCGGTGAGAACTCCTCCAGGAGCCCTACTGCTCCCTGGGCTCAAGGGATGGATGGTCCGGGCATTGTGCAGGGACCGGGGGCCGGATCCGTTTAAGGTAACATGGTGCACCGTGCCCCCAGGGTCTTTTGCAACCGGGAAGGACTCTCCTGCCTCATCTCATCCTGCAGGTCCTGCTCCCATGACAGCCTCTTGCGTGCAGTTTAGGCAGACGCCTGCCTCCGAGACCACACCACATCGGGGACTGCATATTTTGAGGATTTTTAGATTGTGCTGCAGTATTGTATCTTAAAGATATGAAATGGACCTTGCCCTGATCCAATCAAACTGACACGTTCTCCGAGTAAAGTTTATGTTTTTCTTCTAATACTATAAATGGCTATAAGGGAGTACAGCTTCCCTTACAAGCAATATTACAGATTTAATAGGTACATAATCTGGGCTAAGCAACAAGAGATGATGACGTCAGGTTACTCACTGACCATAGACAGATAGAAGGATTTCATTTACATCCAATCCACTGACTGACTATCTTTCAAATTACATACATTTCTTGTATGCAGGTACTTCCTGTTTTCCTCAGAGCTGTAGCTGCTACAAACCTATATGCAGCACCTCTTTTTTTTTTACACTTATCTTTATTTCTGTCTGACTTTTTATCTGACCCTTCTCAGGAGAAAGCAACAAATTTTCAACCAAGTACCAGTTACATCACCTGACCTAGCACAGCAGCCCTCTGAAAATCCACCCAGCAACAAACAATGGCCTGATTAGGCCTTTTCCACATGTCTGCATCAAGTCATTGTGCACTGAATCAGTTTTGAGCTGTATAACACAAGGAATGCTTAAGGATTAAGTGGGGTTCACGCCCTTGATACCATCCTATACCAGGCACTGCGGTCTGGCCGGCATGGTGGGAAGGGCTGGGGGCACTCCCCAGGAATGCCCTCAATCTGTACCCGGGTAGGTAAAAGGATCCCCAGCACAGTGCACCTCCACAGGTTCAGGCACAGAGCACTAGAGTACTTGAACTAAAATAAAATAAAACCAAACCAAAATCTAATTAACTGAAACTGAAATTAAAAAGAAACTGCAAATGGCCCCCTAGGAAGAGGCTGCTCTGTCCCTCTTTATTCTCCGGTGGCTGCCTCTCCCAGGCAACCAAAACACAGCAGGGGGTTAAACACATGCGAGCCTGAATAAGAAGAAATCGCGCCTAAATGCAGCAGGGGGAGTATCCCACACCACTGCAGGCTCCCAAACATGTGGCTGCAGGCCGCTCTCTGTCTCCTCGTGTTCTGGTGGTTGCTAAGGGTTCCCGCTGTCTTCCCCCCCCTCCCCCGCCCTCTTACCTTGGAGCCTCTTTGCTGCATGGCTTTTCTATCCTTCGCGCTCAGCCTTCCTTCCCGGCTTCGGCGCTGAGGGAAATGACTTGGGGCTGCCAGTTTTCACTCCTGTCAAGCAACTGCAGCCCCTGCAGCAGCTCCTCACCCGATAATGGGTTCGGGAGCAGCCAGAAGTCTCAGACTCAGGAAGGCCCCCTACAGAACTCCTCCCCCCCAAAAAAAATCCTGGGGGAGAGGGGGAAGAAGGAATATCTTCCCCTCAGTCCTGTTGTCCCCTGGGTTCTCTCTGTTCCTTCTGATTTTTTTTTTACACGTCTGCCTTTAAAAACAAAGAAACCTGTACCTTAACAGGGGAAATAAAAGCAAACTCTAACTAAACCTTTCTCCTTAGTTGTCTCTTCAGTGAGTCCAGCATCCTGGCTCACAACCTCCTCCAGCTGCTTGGAGATTGAGCTTACTGGGGCTGGTGGGCGGTGCCAGTTGCATATGTACACTAGTGTCATCAAAAAGATGACATGCTCTGTCTCCAAGCTGCTGGAGGAGGTGCACTACCCAGAGGTGCGGGACTGGACTGGATGGACAATAAGGAATCAGACTTTTTCTGGGGAAAAGTGGACAATGACTGACGGGCTTCACGGAAAAAAAAAGAGACTGAGACAAGATGGCACCCTTGGGCGGGAAGTGGACCACGCATGCATGGTGCACCTCCCAAAGGCTTTCTTTGAAAGCTGGGGAGATGCTTCTGCAGGGCTCTGTCGGTGCCGACGTCACCCATATGTGAGGACTGACTTTAGAAATGAACAGAAACCTGCAGGTACCTGAAAAAATGATAATTACATTTACCTGGTAATTGTAGGAACTCCAGTTTAGTCCTCCACCTCTGGGTAGTGTACCTCCCCCTGCAGCTTGGAGACTGGGCATGTCAAAATCGTGACATCACTGGATATAGCCTGCTGGTCTGTCCCATCAGCTCCCAGTGAACTATTGACAAAGCAGACTCAAAGGAGCAACAAATAAGTAGCTATCATCTTAATTTCAACCTTATACTGAAACTGAACAAAGAACCTAACGTATTTAACAACTAAACCCCCTCCCCGAAAGAAGGGGACTGCTTTTTGCACCTTCCATTTTCCCCTTTAGACCTAGGCAAAGACAAGAGAGAAAAGAGTAGACAGAACAGAGATATGACAATTGGAGATTACTAAGCACCTATTAAAATCTCTACTCACCTGTAGTCTTGCACCTCTCCCAACAGAATGACCATTGTAAACCAATCCATCCCCGGGTGGGAATGAGGACTAAACTGGAGTTCCTTCAGGAACTACAATTACCAGGTAAGTGTAATTATCATTTCCTTATCGTTCCTCCAGTTTAGTCCTCCACCTCTGGGATGTAACAGAGCAGTAATTATTGGGAGGGACCTTTCCAGCTGGATCTCAACACCGCCGAACCGAAACAGGCATCGTTTGCCGCCAAGACATCTAGCCGGTAGTGCTTACTGAAAGTATGAAGCGAGGAACATGTGGCCGCTCTACAAATTTCCACTGGTGGAACCAAACTGTGCTCCACCCATGAAGCCGCTTGCGCTCTAGTAGAGTGAGCTCTTAAGCCTGCTGGCACTGGGCGTCCTTGCAACAGATATGCTGACGCAATTGCCTCCTTAATCCATCGGGAAATGGACGCTTTCGCCATCCCCTCCCCTTTGCGGGGACCTCCGAACAACACGAAAAGACAATCCGATTTGCAGAAAGTTTCTGAGACTTTTAAATACTGTCGCAGCACCGATGCTGCGAGAGCTGCCGCTGCTGCTGAAAGGCTACAAACACCGCCGGTGGGAATTAAAACTGCTGCCGCTTGCACCCCAAGAGAGAGGGAGTGCAGACACGGCCCATGGAGCTCTCCCCCATATAGTCCAGGGGGAAAGATCCTACCCGGTGAGGAGAGTGATCGAGGAGACAGCCAAAGCCAGAAAGCTAGATGGGAGGTTTTTTTTTTTTTAAAGGGACAGGCCCTCAATTTAAGAATTGAAATAAAATTATGACATGAGGTAATGAAAATGAATTAAGGGATTAATCCTTGCCAATTTAAACTAGAAACAGGATGATTTAAATTTTAGCCAACCTAAACCCTAACTAAAGTGCTCCTTATCTGTTCCACAAGTGAGCCCAGCACCTAGGCTCACTATGTCCTCCTGCTGCATGGAGACTGGACACACTGGGGGTTGATCGGAGAGACCAGCAGGCTATATCCAGTGATGTCACAATTTTGACATGTCCAGTCTCCAAGCTGCAGGAGGAGGTACACTACCCAGAGGTGGAGAACTAAACTGGAGGAACGATAAGGAACCACTGCTGTGGTAACCTTTCAGTAATCTCTGCTTCAGCATTACCTTTCACTTTTGCTGCTTCTTAAAAGACCGGAGGCTCAAATATAATAAAGCACTGAACAGAGAAGGAAAGCCAGCTTAACTTATTACTAAGTGCTAGGCTGGCTGGCTGGGGGGGGGGGGGGGGGGAGGAAGGGAAGGTACTTGGACTACCAGATGTTTTTTTTTAATGTAATAAATTTTATTGAGCATATTTCAATGACATACAATCCAGCACATCAAACCACAACAATGTAATACAATCTCTACTCATTTTACAGCATGGCCAACCAGCAAGTAAGTAGCAGGTTAAAATAACAATTGCCATAAATCAGCCAGTACATATAACAAAGCCTATAAGAGGTAACATGTGTCAGAAACTAACCACCCCTGTGCTAAAGCTCCTCCCCCCCACCGCAACCCGTCAGAATAGGGGAAATATACAGTAGAGTGTCAAGTGGATACAAAGGAAAATACACAAGTGCTGTCACACACATTAATTCAATACAGAACAGTTCAGAACAGATAAGAATAAATTTAGATGCATCAGTGACAAAAATCCTCATAAGATTAAGGACAGACCATTACAACTCCCTGACCATCCTAATCTTTAAAAACTAGATCCCCATCTGCATCCGGGCAATAAAAAGCTGAAAGTAGAAGGCACATTCAATTCCTAAAGTAAACAGAGGTGTATGCAAAACTGTACTCATTTGCCCCCCCTCCCATTCTCCTAATCCCAACCCATCCTCCCCCCATCCCTACCCCTACATCCCTACCACACCCCCCCCAACCCTGCTGACCTATCAGCTCCTCCCAAGAGGAGGAAGGAAGAACAAGAAGAAGAAGAAAAAGAAGAAAGAAAAAGGGTAACAGATCCTAGAGAAGATCCAGTCTAAGGAAAGAGACAGCGCAATCCGCCAAGCAGACCAGGTCTTCAGACCTTCACGTGTCCTCCTGAAACACTAAGCTCCAAAGATCCTCTTCCAGAAAATATTGACCTCTAATCGAAGCAGTCATTTTCTCCAACCTATATATTTCCCAGGATTTAGCACGCCATTCTATAAGGGACGGCGCTCTACTTCGCTTCCAGAAACGAGCAAGCACTGATCTGGCCGCTAAAAGGAGCGATTGCACCAACCTCTGAAGAGGATGCTGATAAGGGAATTCCGGGAAACCCCCCAATAAACAAGACTCCATGTCAAAGGGGAGAGTGACCTGCAATCTCCCAGCAATATATCCCGTTACCATCTGCCAATATCTCTGAATGTGCGGACACAACCACCACATATGATCAAAAGTCCCCTGTCGGCCACACAGTTTCCAACATAGCGGGTCATCAGCTCTCTGCCAATGAAAAAGATCGGTCGGCGTGATAGATAAGCGGTAAAGAATCCGAAGTTGTGTATGAATTAACCCCAATGATATGGAACCTGAATGTGAATAAGAATATACTTCGAGCCAGAACTCCTGCTCTTTCCCCGGCAAAGTGATCTCCCATCATTGTTGAGGAAGTTTCAAAGCAGGAAGGGCGCAGGTGTCAGCTACGATATGCCTATACAGCCGAGCTATAAACGCCTTAAGTTTTCTAGAGACATAAAGGTCCTGCTCCAAACATCTAGGATTCCTAGATAGTTCATCCACCAAGAATTGGGTGGTCAAGCAATGAAAAATTTGCAGATGTTGAAACGAAGAGAGTGGACAACCCATTCGATCCTCTAAGCCGTGCTTAGATGCTGGTCGCAAGTTCACATACAAGGAAGATAATCTCACCACTAATAAATCCAAATTCGATCCTCTAATCATATTTCGGATAAGCCCCAAGGCCCCCAAAATAGTAAAGGGTGATTGGGAAGCAGGTACCCCTGCCTGCTTACAAATCCTCCTCCACGCCTCCCAACAGGGGCCAACAAACACATGCGTCTTCACCTGACGGACCTCTCGAGGATCATGAAGGAAGGGTACCGCTACCAATGGAATCGGGCGTAACCAGTCTTTTTCTAACAAGGCCCATTCCGCCCCTGAATGAATTCTCCACAACAATAATGATCGCAGACAAATACAAGAATAATATAGCTACCGATCAGAAAGGCCCATCCCACCAGACCCTCTTGGAAGCGTGAGTAGCTGCCAGCTAAGCATAGGTCGCTTCCCCATCCAGATAAAGCGTGTTATGGCCGTCCGAAGTGTCTTAAAAAACTTGCTCGGAAGAGCAATAGGCAACTGCATAAACAGAAAAAGTAACTTTGGTAAGATCAACATCTTATAAGTATTGATACGACCTAACCACGTAACCGAACAGGGACTCCAACGTTCCAAATCCGCCTGGATCGATTTTAAAAGGGGGATATAATTCAAACTATACAGCCTCGATATGTCCCGATGAATTACAATACCTAAGTACTTAAAATGATCTACCAACGGGAAATCACCCACATTATCCTGGACGACGGTGGAGGAACGGGACATACAACGAAGAAGGGTGGATTTCTGCCGGTTAATAGTAAAACCAGAAACCAAAGAGAGGCGTTCTAAGATACATAGCACAATAGGTAAAGACCTTGAAGGCTCACTCAAGTAAATCAATGAATCATCCGCGTATAAGGAAATGGAATGCCATTCAGAACAGAGATGGATACCTATTTCCTCTGCCCTTGACCTGATATGAGCTGCTAATGGTTCCATTGCAAGTGCAAACAGTAAAGGAGAAAGAGGACAGCCTTGTCTCGTGCCTCTCCCCAAACGAAAGGGCGAGGAAACTGAGCCATTGACAGACACCACCGCTTGAGGGCTGGAGTATAATGAAGCGATCCACGTACAAAATGAACTCCCAAAACCAAATTCCTGAAGAACCTGCAGAAGGTAAGGCCATTCTATTTTATCGAAGGCCTTCTCAGCGTCTAGTGATAAAATGCTGTATGACCCCCCTTCCAATTTTAACCTCTGTAAAACATTGATCAATCTGCGAACGTTCTCAAACCCATATCTATTCTTGATGAAACCCGTTTGGTTCGGGTGAACTATATCTGGTATGAGCTTCCCTAGGCGATTAGCCAATATCGCTGTAAAGATTTTGTAATCCAAATTCAGTAGAGATATCGGACGGTAATTAGAGCATTGCAAGGGGTCCTTATCAGTTTTAGGAATTACAGCAATATTCGCTTGATAAAAGGAGGCAGGAAGAGACTTCCTTAAGAGAATTTCATTAAAAACTGTTAGCAGAGTTGGAGCAAACAAGTCCGGAAATGTCTTATATAGTTCTGCTGGCAAGAAATCTGGTCCTGCCGCCTTAGCGGACTTGAGATTCTTCAATGTCTGCTGAACCTCCTCTAAAGTAAACGGACGGTCTAGGTGATCTCTTTCTTCTACTGGAATTTGAGGGAGAGAAGCCTCCTTCAACCACGCAGACATGTCCGGTTGAGTCGCCGACATCTCACTAGTGTACAGTTGCTTATAAAATCTAGCGAACGTGGATGCAATGTCCTGGGACCGATACAAAATTTGACCCTGTGGAGATTTAATGGCATCAACTCAATGACATTGCCGCTGTCGTTTTAATTGCCATATCAGCAGCTTTCCTGCCTTATTGCCCTGTTCATAGTACCGTTTTGTGCGTAAGAAAAGCGACGCCACGCGTTCAGCTTCCAACGCCGCTAATTCCCCTCTGTGCCTAGTCAGTAGATTCCACACCCGTTCACCACCCCCCTTCCGGTGAGCTTTTCCAACTCCGCAATTTCTTTCCTCAAATCCTCCTGTTTGACTACTAAACGTTTCTTAAACGCACTCGACATAGAAATAAGCTGCCCCCACAACACCGCTTTCCCTGCATCCCACAAGAGAGCTCTAGAAATTTCGGAGGAGTCATTGAACTGTAAATATTCCAACCATCCTTTTTGAATCCCAGCAGCAAACTCCGAGTTAAGTAATAACCCCTGAGGTAGAGACCACGTCTGAGCTGAAGAGTCGGCCTTCTCCAAGGTAAGACCAATAGAGATAATGGCATGATCAGATGGTCCCATGGTTCCAATATCCGCCTGAGTCAGCCAAGAAATCCCCGATCTGGACATAAGCCACATGTCAATGCGAGAATGGCACCTATGCACCTGCAAATAAAAGGTGTAATCCCTTTCTAAAGCATGCAAATGCCTCCAAACATCACATAAGTCAAACTGCGAAACCCACTCCTCCAATGCCCTCCCCAGGGTAGTTCTTGAGAACCGATTCAACGATCCAACTCAGAGCAAACACAATTAAAGTCGCCTCCCACAATCAAAGGTCCCTGACTGAATTTCTGAAGTGCCCCCGAGAGGTCTACCAATGAACTCCCCACTGCTGCTGGGGGAAGATACACATTCACGAGAGTGAGCGGTAATCCATGAATGGTACCTTCCAATATCAAAAAACGACCCTCCGGGTCAATAACTTTATCAACCAGCTGAAAGGGGCAAGCAGAGGAAAACAGAATAGCGACCCCCCGTTTCTTGGTTGAGTAATTAGCAAAGTATATTTGTGGGAACTTACTTTTGCCGAGTCAAAGTGGTCTCTCTTAGAAAAATGGGTTCTTGAAGAAATATAATCTCGGCTTTCTCTCTACACAATTGATCCAGCACCCTTCTTCGCTTACAGGGGTTATTTAAGCCATGCACATTCCATGAAATGGCTTTAACCATACCCGAATCTAAAAAGAAGCCAGTTATGAGCATACATCTGTAGCAGAACCCTGTTCCACGCTTTCCCCAATAGTCAAGCAGCAATCCTTCCTTTCCCAAAGCCCTTAATAAATCTCCCCCCCATATAATAGAACATATAATGTACTATTAATATACAAAGAAAACCAGCTATGCTCAGGTCAGAAGAGCTCCAACTCCCCCCTCACCCCACCCCCCAATCCCCCTACCCCCCCACCTCCCTATATTTGCAGGATGTATTCCGAATTAGTAAATATTGCAAAAGTGGAGATACCTCTAGTGTCTCCAAAGAAGGCATTGTAAATAAGAATAAAGCAGAGAAACTCCTAAATTCCTCCCAACCCACCTCCCAACTATGAGAGAAGAAAAAAAGGGCGAAAACCCCACATACTATTCCCCTATTAGATGGTGTAGTTCTGCAACCTAAGCATCCCATTCTCCCCATCCTATATTAATCCTCCTGAGTCCTTATGCACCACCCCTGCCCTCCCCTAATCCTCCGAAAACCTCACACCAACAAGCTTACCGGAATTCCCACATTAAAGAATAATAAAAATGACACATTCCCAAACCACAGCTCTTGCCCAGTAGATGATAAACACATCAAAATCAAGTAGGAGCAGAAGTGTCCATCTCTTTCTGCGGATTGGGGTCCGGATCTGAGTTAGACGACCTGCGGGATCTGAGGACTTTGCGGCGCTTCGGCAAGAACATCTCCCATTCTCCATTTGCGTTCCTCGGACGCAGTGCTCGCCCTCCATGCTGCATCAGATCCAAAAAATCCATTGCTGCTGACAACTCCTGGATTTTTTGAACAGAGTTATTCCAATCAAACAGCAATGCAAAGGGGAAACCCCATCTGTATGAAATTGCCCTTTTCTGCAGCTCCTGAGTAAGAGGCTTGAAGCTTCTTCGTCGCTCTAAAGTATACTGAGAAAGGTCCTGATAAATTTGAAGCTCTTGATCTTTAAAGACCACTGAACGCTTGCCTCTCAAACTCCTCAGTAAGGCAACTTTATCTTCAAAGAAACTGAAACAGATAATAACTGCACGAGGTTGCGCTGAGGAAGGCCGCCAAGCCCCACGCGAACGATGCGCCATTTCCAACTGACCGGTTTTGGTGTGCTTGGCACGCAGAAAGTATAAAAATCTTGGATTAAAGCCGCCGTGTCCTCCTGACCTCCTTGTTGTTCTGCTAGACCAAAGATTCTCAGATTATTACGTCTTTGTGTATTTTCTAGTTCATCTTGTCGTTCCTTTAGGTCTTTCGTGAGATGGTCCAACTTCACAAATTTAGATTGAAAGGCCACAGTCGAGTCCATCTGTTCCCCTATGTTGATTTCGGTCTGTGTGACCTTGTCGTCCAATGTTTTTAAGTCTGCGCGGATATCACTCACCGCTTTGGTAAAGTCTTGGCGAAAAAGCTTGAGCTCCTTCAGAATCTCCAGAAAGTCCGCTTTTGTAACCGGGGATTGCATTCCAGAGGTGTTGGCTTTATTGACAGACATACCCTCCGCTACAAGCGAAGATGGAATGCTGACAGAGTCTGAGGATCTAGCAAACTTGGATAGGGAGGATGCGTATGATCTGGAAGTGGCCATGACTCTCGGGCAGCTCCAATTTCCCAGATTAATACGCTCTCACCTCCCCAGGAAACTGACTGGGCGCCTTCACCATCAAGGACTTAAGCAACTTGGAGAGCTGTACTGATTTTCAAAGGTAGCAAAGTTTGTGAAGGAACCAGACCTCCAGGTCAAGTAGGCCTCCAAGATGAGGGCGAAATGAATATCTCAGCAGAAGGTGAAGAGGTCAGTATCAAGAATGCGCCTTGAATTAACTTCAGCTGTCCCAGATGACTTGTATTGAAGAATCCTAAAATGATTTCAGCAGGGCTCTGCCATCAGATCCACGTAGGAGCGCCAAGAATCCCCTTACTGTCCTTACTGTGCACCTGACACTACTGGAAATATTGCAGGAATAACTTTGACCAGGAAAAGTGGATTTGCCTGCAGTACTTACAAGCTGCACCAGAGGGCGCTCTCGGCTAGAGCAGTAGCAAGGCACCGAAGAATAACAGAGACAGTGATTATCACCAAGAAGGGGCACTCAGCAACGGTCACTATGAAAGGGGGTAGAGTTTCAAGCAGTGGCAACACAGCAATGGAAGTCGCAGCACCTCGATCGCAAAGTTTTAATCAAATCTAAGAAGCAGAGACCGGGAGCGGGGCTCTTTAAATTGCGGCAGCCATTTTGACTTCACCCCATGCGTTCCAGCTTGCGTGCCACGGAGCGGCGGCCATTTTGCCTGTGAAGACAAAAGATGTTAGCACACGTCAACAAGCCTGCGGCATTCGTCAGCCCCGTCTTGTGTTCCACAGAGAGCACAGGATCACGTTCCCGCCAATGCAAGGATCACCTTCTGCGTTCCAAAGCGATTTCTTCAGGTATGTCTGACATGGCGGAGCTTTCACTACACCAAAGTAGATAAGCATATGAAGATCCGATCCAAAGACACTTTAAATTACTTCAGGGATTTGCGATCATAATTCTAGCGACTCTATGGACATCTTTATCCTAGGTTAAGCCCCACATCGATGATTATAGCCTTATTATACTCACAGTGCAGAGAGATCTTGAGGCAAGGTGAATAGTGGGCAAACAGCCTGAGGCAGAGAGTTTCCTCGCTATTCTCGGCAGCGGGTGGTTCGTAGCGTCCTTCCCTCTAATATGCAGCCAAAAATATACTGAAGACTGGTGGGCTGAGGAATTCCTCCGGGAGCTCCAGAGAGGGGATCATGATTTTTATATCAGCTGTTGGGATGCCGAAATAATTGAAAAATAGCCCCTTATACAGCTAGCATAGCGCTAATGAACAGGAGCGTTTCCAAACTGAAACAGCAATCCTAAAGCCCAGATGACAGGGAGATGGAGGGAGAAACAGAGGAGCCTCAAGGATCTGTGGCCATCTTGGCTGGGCTCACCCAGATGTTTTATCCCAGGCAGTACCTAACCCACCTAAGGGTCCCAGTGCTCAGACAAAACAGGCCCTGCCACCTGTCAAGTCTCACTTCTAGATAGCTCTGTCTGTAGTCCTTCTCAGCTAACCACATAAGAAGGCTTGTCAGCCCAATACTCTTTTGGGATCTGGCTTGTATGTCTTTTTTTTTCTTCAAAGGCCAAAATCCTTCCAGTAGAGTCCAGCTATGTGAAGCTCCACTCCAGCTGCTGAGGACTGAGACATTGGTTTCTGGAGCCTAAGGAGGGAGCTCTTCTACTGTGACATCAAACATGTTCAGTCCTCAGCTGCTGATGGAGGGAGATAACCCACACATACTTGACTGGACGGGAGGGATGATAACGAATGCTGCCTGATAAACAGCTAGTCACATTCAAAAGCAACCCTTGAGTTGCTTCAGCCATGGCTGCTAGAAACTGATGAAAAGGTCCCCAAATTGACCCCCTTTAGCTATAGGTTCCATTCCTCACACAGCCTACCACATCTCCCCTGGCTGGAACCATACAGCCATCAAGATGTCTGCCATTCCCACCAGCAGGAAGAACGGGTGAGGTATGGGGATCTGTTCAAAATGTGTACTGGGCCCCAGGGAAATTCCAATCCAGTGCAGGAACCACACTTCAAGGCATCCATTGGAGAAAAAGAACCATCTGCAAAGAGAAAAATGATGGCTGCCACTGACAGCACAACTTACAGCTCCCGGGCACTGTGGCTGAAAAATGAAAGGTAAAAACTTTGACTGGCACAAAAAAGGAGTCCCAAGTATAATCAGGAACTTTCTGCTCCTTCTCCCTACCCCTCCCCTGGGGACCAGGGAAGTCTCTCTCCATGGATTCCCTAATGCCCTTATAACACTGGGGAATGCCCTGTAATTACAGGTTGTTGCTGAACACCTTTATTTTTTTTTTATTTCAAAGAGCCTTTTTTATTAGCAGAGCTGTTTCCCATAAATAAAATAGAAGAAAATAAAATTAAATTGAAAAAAGATTTTGAAGGAGACAGGGAAGGCCTATACTCACCATTCTCAGCTAGAGATACTGGGTGTCTACTTGCTGTCTCTTTTACCCATTAGCACTGGAACCTGTGGGAAACAGCACTGGAACAGGGAGTTCTCTGTCTCAAGGAGACAAAAGTGTACCTAAGCTCCGAGCCTCCAATGGGCCTCTAAGCTCAACCTCAGGGCCACAAGGCCATGACCTGGGCCAGAAAAGTTAGGCCAAATCATATTGCTGCACTAGACCAGCCATCTACTGGAGGAAGAGAATACTAACAATTTCCAGGGATGCACCCCGCTTATATAGGCAATGACATCATTGAAAGTTGTCTTATTCTGCCTCCATCTGCTGGACCGGGGGCCTAACCCACTCGATTGGACTGGTTTTGCAGTATGATAAGGTAATATTGTTCCACAGTTATGTTAATAAATCATTTCCATTATAAAGGACACAAAATATTGCATGATAATGTTTAAAGAAGGGACCTATGTCATTATAAAAGCTGATGTACTATGTCTTTTTTATTAGCCTACAAAAACTCCAGCATTCCTTCAACAATGTTATTATCTATAATGCATTCAAGAGGTGTAATATTCAATAACTGAATATTCTATTCTTAAGTTTAGGATAGTGTATGGCTATTATAAACATATACAGTTATGCCTTAACAATAAATCATCTTTATACATAAGCACGAGCTACCAAAAATGTTTCAACTCCTACCTGTAGTAAAGGTGTCAACTGCAAAACTAAGGCTTGTTCATATAATAAGTTCAATTCAGAGCAACTGGAAAAAGAAAGCTTTGATGTATGAAGGTAATAATGCACATGTCTAAAAGTGAAACCATCACGGTCAATAAAAAGTCGGAAGTTTTCAGACAAAGTCAAGGTGGAAGCCTCTTTCCATAACAAGGATTCCTGAAACTGGGCAAGCTTTATTTTAGGAACCGAGAATAACCAGCCTCCAACATTAAAATAAAATAGGTCCTCCTCTGATGATTCACTCTCCATTGTGTCTTCCTCCTAATGAAAAAAAAAAGAAAGAATTATCAGCACTGTGTAATTCTATGATTAATTAATCTAGCATTAAATAACTTTTCAATCATATTAACCAACACCCAACAAAACTCATGACTAGACCTAATGGAATACTGCTGATAAAAAAATTAAGAAACTGAATTTCCAGATACCAAACATGTTGGACCTCTTCTCTCTAACCTAAGCTTTAATTTCCTATAAACACAGAATGGGAAAACACATTTTAGTAAATGAGGCCCTTAATAAGCAAAATATGTAAACGTTTAACAAATGGGGGACAATGAAAAATTCACAGAAAGGTTGGACAACCAGTGGGATATTATATGATTTGTAGAATTTATAGTGCTTTTTTTTCACAAGAGAATCTAAAGTCATACTATCAGATATTGCCTGGAGGCACATTTCTCTTTACTTAAGTGTCCTGACCACCTAGGGATTTAACCAACAAAAGCTCAGTGTCTTCAGTAGATATCTGCATATAGCGTAGTTGCTTACCTGTAACAGAGGTTCTCTGTAGATATCAGGAGTATGCAGTCGCACTCAATGGTGAAATCCCCGGACTGAGCCTTGAGCAGAACTCCCACAGCTCAGAAAAGCTTTGTTGCTTCACCAAGCATGCATGCCTGCTTCCCACCTGCTTGTGCTGAGAGAATCAGTTTGTACCAAAGCAGAGAAGAAATAGAGAGAAAATATCTGAGAGAAGAGGCACCACAAGATGTCACAAACAGATGACAGTAATCCAGTTGTTGGTGTTGATTCTTAAGTTTTTGGAGTTCTTTTGCAGGGAAGGTGGGTGGGAGAGTGTGACTGCATACCCCTACTGTCTACAGAGAACCCTCGTTACAGGTAAGCAACTATGCTTTCTCTGGAGACAAGAAGGGTGATAAAGTCACACTAAATGGTGAGTTCAGAGCTAGGGGTCGCCCAATCATGCAAGACTGGTTTTCTGTGTAATCAGGATGGCCCCCCGGACTGAGCTTGGGTCGAGGAGCATAATCAGGTAGCAAACAGATTTCAGAGGGCAGTCTGGCCAAAGGCAAAGTCCATCATGGACTGTAGTGCTTAGTGAATGTGTGGATGGATGACCGGTTGGCTGCCTTGCAGATGTCCTGGGTGGAGACAAAAACCAGACTGGCTATAGAGAAAGCCATGGCCCTGAGCTTGTGAAGGGCAACAAACCCTGGAGAAGGGAGAGCTGCTTGCTTGTAGCAGAAGGCAATTCAGGAGGAAAAGCATAGTTATTCACCTGTAACAGGTGTTCTCCGGGGACAGCAGGAATCAGTCCTCACATATGGGTGACATCGGCACCGACGGAGCCCTCGTGAGGAGCAAATCCCCAGCCTTCATAGAAAGCCTTTGGGAGTTGTCATCATGCATGTGCGGTCCCCTTCCCGCCCAAGGGTGCCATCTTGCTCAGTCAAATGACATAGCTAAAAAGACGGCAAAAGAACAAAATATAATAATAGGACTGCAATTTCTAGGGGAGGAGGGAGGGTCATGAGGACTTATTCCTGCTGTCCCCGGAGAACAACTGTTACAGATGAGTAACTACGCTTTCTCTGGAAACAAGCAGGAAGTCGGGACTTCCCAGCTATAGGCTACCAAGAACCCATAACTAAAAAAGGCTCCCTCTGAGAGCCACAAGCAGCCACAATAGCAATGTAAACTAAGGGAATAGCACTCCAGTAGCCTGAACACAGAAGGGTCAGAGGGCAGGAGTTGCCTAGACCTCGAAAAGGTTATGGAGTACAACCTGGCCAAAGGCACTGTCCCACCGGAACTCCCTGTCCAGGCAGTAATGGTTTGCGAAAGTCTGACTCGAAGATCAGGTGGCGGCCCGGCAGATGTCTGCCAAATGAACAGAGTGCAAATGAGCCACTGATGCCGCCGTGGCCCTGACCCTGACCCTATGGGCTGGAACCCAACCCTCCATAGGAAGCTCAGCTGCCCTGTATGCCCAGGCAATGCAGTCTGCCACCCAGGTGGACAGCATACACTTAGATACCGCCACCCCCAGCTTACTGGGGTCATAAGAAATGAAAAGCTGAGAAGCCTTCCGATGCGGTTCTGTACACTGGAAATAGAAGGTCAATGCTCTCTTACAGTCCAGGGTATGCAGGACCGACTCTGCCCGACTGGCATGCGGCCTGGGAAAAAAGAAAGGCAGAACCACCTCCTGGTTGAGGTGGAATGAGGAGACCACTTTCGGAAGGAACTTGGGGTGCGTGCGAAGCACCACCTGGTTCCCTTAGAACCTGGTATAGGGTCTTTCCGACATTAGGGCCTGAAGCTAACTCACCCACCGGGGGAATGTGAGTGCCACCAGGAAAACCACCTTCCAAGAAAGATAGCGTAGATGGCAGGTAGCCAATGGTTCCAAGAGCGGCCTAGTAAGCTGCCCTAACACCAAATTGAGACCCCACTTGGTCACCAGGGGGTGGACCGGGGGATTCAAGAGAAGTAAGCCTCTCAGGAACCGAGAGACCAAAGGGTAGGTGGAGAGAGGCTTCTCATCCACAGAAAAGTGATGTACTGCAAGGGCATTGAGGTGCACCCTGACAGAGTTGGACTTGAGGCCCAAATTGGAGAGGTGGAGAAGGTATTGCAGAACCACCCCTACCGGGCAAGAGAAAGGATCTACCTCCCACTCCTTGCACCATGCCGCAAACCTATGCCACTTCAAGGCGTATGCTCATCTGGTCGACAGCCTCTGCAAGGCCAGCAAGACCTCCTCAATATTCTTTGGAAGGAGAAGCGGAGCGAGAACTAACCTTTTAGCAGCCACGACATCAAGTTGAGTGAGCTGAGATTGGGATGTAGAAGAGAGCCCCCCTCCTGAGACAGGAGACTGGGGGAAGACCCCAAGGGGATTGGGGCCTCCACTGCTAGCTGAAGAAGGAGCGGGAACCAGGGTTGCCTGGGCCACCGAGAAGCAATAAGGATGACCGAGGTCCTGTCCTGGAGAATCTTGAACAGCGTCTTGGCCACCAGAGGTGTTGGGGGAAACGCATACAGAAGGTCCCCTGACCATGATATCAGAAACGCATCAGTGGCCACCCTGTGCGGGTGTGGTTGCCTGGAGCAGAAAAGGGGCAACTGGTGATTGTCCAGACTCACAAACAGGTCAATCACCGGCCGCCCCCAGGTCTGGAAGAGACAATTGGCTACCCCGTGGCCAAGCTGCCATTCGTGGGGTTGGAGAATCCTGCTTAGCCTGTCTGCTAGCCAGTTGTCCTGGCCCAGCCAGTAGACTGCTCAGAGACGAATGCCATGCCTGGCTGCAAAGGAGCATAGGTCCAGGGTTTCCTGACATAGAGGCGGGACCCCGTGCCACCCTGTTTGTTCACATAGAACATGGCCACCTGGTTGTCTGTCTGTACCAAGACAGATTCATGGGCCAGGAGCTGCTTGAAAACCCCTAGTGCTAGCTGGATGGCAAGTAGTTCCAAAAAATTGATTTGTTGGGTCTTCTCACTCGGGGACCACAGTCCCTGAGTACGGAAACCCTGACAATGGGCCCCCCAGCCCAGCAGGGATGCATCCGTGGTCAGGATTCTCGTGTGCAGAGGGACCTGGAAAGGCATCCCCGCCTCCAAGTGATGCAGTTGGAGCCACCAGGCTAGGGACTGTACCAGAAGTTTGGATACTTTGCCCCTGTCCCGAAGGCATCCTTAAGCCTGAGACCAATGGTCCCTGAGGCACCACTGAGCAGTCCGTATGTGGAGGCGGGCATCTGGGGTCACATGAACTGTGGAAGCCATGTGCCCGAGAAGGTGCAGGAAAAGCCTTGCTGACAATACAGACTTGCGGCTCACTTGCCCTGCCAGCGCCATAAGTCTGTTTGCCCTGTCTGCAGGCAGATAGGCCTTCACTTGAAGGATATCGAGGTTGGCCCCAATGAACTCTAGCTGCTGAGTTGGAGTGAGGCTGGACTTGGGGTAGTTGATCATGAATCCTAGATGCTGCAGCACCTGGATGGTGCGAACTGTAGCCTGGTGAGCCTCGGTGGCCGAGGAACCTCTGATGAGCCAGTCGTCGAGGTAGGGGAATACAAAGACCCCTTGGAGCCTGAGAAAAATGGCAACCACAGCTAGGCACTTTGTGAACACCCTGGGGGCCGAGGCAAGGGTGAAGCGGAGTACTCTGTACTGGTAGTGACTGACCCCCCACCACAAAGCGTAGATATTGCCTGTATTTGGGTGTATTAGGATGGGTGTATACGCATCTTTCAGGTCTAAGGAGCATAGCCAGTCTCCCTGGCGGAGGTAAGGCAGCAATATTCCAAAGGAGAGCATCTTGAACTTCTCCCTCACCAGGAATTTGTTGAGGTTGCACAGGTCGAGGATGGGTCTGAGGCCTCCTGTCCTTTTTGGCACCAGAAAGTACCTGGAGTAGAAGCCCCTTCCCTGCAAGTGGTGGGGCACCGGTTCTACTGCCTGATCCTCGAGAAGACCTGCTAACTCCTTCAGAAGAAGGTTCCGGTGAAGTGGAGACCTGATGGGCTCTCCTGGAAAATATTGAAAAGGCACCTGGGCTAGGTGAAGAAGATATCCCTCTTGGACTACCTGCAAGACCCAGGCATCGGAGGTAATGGCTGTCCACCTGTGGGCATACAGAGCAAGCCGGCCCTCTGTGATCTGCCTTTTCCCTGTGGGAAGAGTGGCCATGCTGTAGGAGTCAAAAGCCACTGCCAGGCTCAGCCGGAGCCGGTGCCTGGGCTTTTGGGCTTTTCTGCTTACGCAAGCCATGCCCCTCTCCCTTGGCCTGCTGCCCCTGTTGGGGAGCCGGGGAGGCCTGAAAATGGAGGTAGCTTTGGTAAGCAGCACCCTTCCTTGGGTAAAAGGGCTTTTTACCCGAGCCCTTCTTGCGAGAAGGGGCAGAGGTCTTCTTGGAGAGCCATGTCCTCGTCATGTACTCGGTCTCCAACTCTGCGGCCTTGTTGGTCATGGGTTTGCCAACGAGATTCTCCCCCTGGCATGGGACATCGAACAACTTGTCCTGAACCCATTGTTCGAGGTCCGACGACACAGCCATGCCTGGTGGCATGCACCGATGCCAGCCGCGGCTACCCGGGCTGCCAACTCAAACCCGTCATAGGCTGCCAGAGACATAAACTTCGAGCACTCACGGATGGCTTTAGACAGGCCCTTGAAGTGCTGCAAGGGTTCCTCGGAGAGACCAGCCGAAAACCCGGCGAGTTCCTTCGCCAGGTCCCTCAGGTACATGCCCATGTACAGCTGGTAGGCCTGGATTCAACAAGTCAGCATTGAACCCTAGAAGCACTTTCTGCCGTGGGCATCCAAGTTGCAGGCCTCCCTGCCGGGAGACAGCAAGGAATGCATCTTCTGGCTCTTCAGCAGGCGCATGGCCAATTCCACAACCATGGAGTTGTGCAGCAGCTGCAACTTCTGAAACCCAGGGCTCCAGCGGACTTGGTACATCGAGTCGAGCCACTTGCTGATCACCGGCACCGACGCTGGTGTCTCCCACATGCGGAGCATCAGTCATTCCAGGATCGGAGGCACATGTACAGTTAGGGCTTCCCGAGGGGAGGCTTCATACTGGAGGATTTCGAGCTTGTCAGCTCAAGGATCCTCCTCGGACTCCTTGGGGAACGCCAACGCCTTGGACATATCCTGCACGAAGTCCAAGAACCTCATGTCCTCCGGGGGGGACATTCTCTGAGGCTTGGATACCAGGGAATTGGACAGTACATCCCTATGCCAGCGGGTATCTGGGGACTCCTCATCCTTGGTTTCTCACGCCGACACCGATGCCTCCGAGGAGGAATCGGGGGCCTCCTCAGGCATCGAGGGCCCCGGCGCCGACCGCCTTGATGCCGGCATGCTCGGCGGCGATGACCTCGGTCCCAAACGGGAGGTCGAGAGAGACCTTGGCCGAGGATTGACTCGAGCCCGAAGGGCTTTGAGGATCAGCTCGGCCTCCGGGGTTGACTTTGACGTTGAGGGCCTGGTGGTCGAGGCGGAGGAACCGTACAGGCCGGCTATCAGTGCCCGCTGCTGCTCCATGAAGGCAGTGAAACTGCGCTCCAAGGCCGCCATCCTGGACTCGATTCCAGAAGGCTCCGCAGCCACCAGCCGGTTACCCTGGAGGGATGTCCTCAACGAAGACAGTTGGTACTTGCCTCGGCTGCTTCGGTTCTCTACGAGGCATCTTCGTTGGGCGCTCCGTCTCTAAAGATCCCAGCCGGTGCTTGGGGCTCCATGACCGGCCCCAGGAGGAGCCGGGTCGCTCACAGCCATCCAGAGATGCTGTCTTCGAGGATTTCTTCTTCCTCTTGTGCTCCCTCGAGGGAGACCCCCTTTCCGAGGAACCTCGACGCTGCTCGGGCTTGGACAGCTCAACCTGAAACTTGAAGCCCTCAGATGAGGTCCTGGCTCTCAGAGGCACAGAGACGGTAAAAATCCTATCATGCTGCTGCTGGCGGCTCTTCAGGGCCTTTGAGGACATTTTCCTACACAGGCCACAGACTGAGGGGTCAGGGTTGGGCCCGAGGCACCGGAGAAAGTAGTCATGTGTATCGGTGAGAGATATCAGCTTCACATACCGATCGCATTTTTTAAACCCATTGGTAGCCATCGGGGAAAAAAGGGCCCCTGCAAGGTTGAAGACTCGGGCTGCCAGTGAAAAAGAAAAAAAGGCGCAAACACCAGTCACGAAGGACAAAAAACGAAAAATAGAGAAGGACTCGATACTGACGTACCGAGCCGAAGGTGGGAAGAGGTACCGGTGTCGACTGGTCGAGAAAAGAGACAAAAAAAATCAACTTTTTTACAGGAACACAAGGACTATGTCTGAAGGGCTCCACGGAAAAAAGGAGGCTGAGCAAGATAGCACCATGATGGCAATTCCCAAAGGCTTTCTCTGAAAGCTGGGGATTTGCTCTGCACAAGGGCTCCATCGGCGCCTGTCAGACGGCTGCCTGGGTGAGAATCTTCACACTCTTGGCAAGTGCATATTTCTATATGATTTGCAAGGTATTGTGGGCAATGTAGTTCATTCACACCAGACACAGCTGCTGACAATAATTTAGTTGTGCTCTTGGGTAAAGCCAATAAGATATTTATTTATGGGGTTATTTCTCCCAACACAGATATGCTTGGTAGCACATAAAATCAGGTAACTTGCTTTCAGTGTTAACTTGGAAAAACAAAGTCAAAATCAGGAAAACAACAAATGAAAAGCCACAAAGCAAGAAACAAACTGATTACTTCCCACATAGATACAGAAGTGATTCTCTCCTAGCTCACAAGCAATTAGGTAAGGCTTAATTGCTAGCAGTTATTCAGCTGAAACCCCTTTAGCTGGCTTGCTTTCTACTGTGTGAGTCAAATCCTGCTTCAGGAGCTTTTCTGAGTAGATTAAAGAACACATTTGTATTTCTTTGTGATGGTTGCTGTACTTTATAACAGAAAGTTACCAACAGAGTTTAGATAGAGAGCAGTCCATATAAACAGGATCCTCATCTGCTATTATTCCCCCTTGTTCAACAAGCATGGGTTCAATATCATGGATTGGCACAGATGAATCTCTCAATGGTGCATTTTCAGGAGAATACTTGTTTCCCTGCTGTCTTTGAAGGTTATAGCTAGGGCATAGATCAGTGTTCATACCTGAGCTTCCATTGCTGCTAGAGTTCCTCTCTATATAGCCTGGCCAGTATGTAGTCCAGTTCTTATGTCCAGCCTTCCAATCCAGATCCCTGGACACTGGATCTCTCTTCACATACCTTCTGGCACAGGTCTTAGGGTCTCTTCCACGTGCAGCCGTCTCCCTCACAGGTAGCCTCTGGTGATTCCTAGCTCTGCAGCACCATTCCTCTGGCTTTCCCCAGTCCAATGGTGTATGCTGGCCCTTGGAATACCTCCCAGTATTCGTACTGCTTTGGACTCTTCTAGACCTCTCAAAGGCTTTTCTCTTCCTTCTTCCAAAGGCTCTCTTTCCCTCTCTGTCCGTCCGGTTTGGCTTCTGCTTCTGATGATCCTTCAGATGAAACTGATGATCAAACTCAAGCTGATTCTCAGGATACTGAGGACAATTCTCTGGATATTCAAGGTGTTCATGAAGATGGTCATCTGTAGAATAAACTCTACTCTTATTCTGCTTGGATGAGTGCTCCTCCCTAACACAGCGCAGCTGTGCTGAATCAGGCCCTGCCCTTTGAGATGAGTGCTTAGGGATTACCTCATAGCCCTCCTGATTGAACACACGTTTCCCCACTTCAGCTCCTCTAATGGCTGTTGGAAACCTGGTGCATTCTGGGACTGGTAGTCTTTTATGGCAAAATTCTGTTTTCTTATTTCTACCAGAACTGACAGGTTGCTTGTTCAGAGTCACTTCACCTTTTCTATAGCTCCTTCCTGAGCTATGATAAGCTTCCTTATCACATACCCCCCTGCTTAAGTTATTACGGACTGGTGTCACTGGTGAAACTTCTTCTCTACAGTCCGTAATACGGGAAAGGGCATCCGCATTCTTGTGTAACTTCCCAGCACGATGTTCAACTTGAAAATCAAATGCCTGTAAGGCCATGTACCAGCGTGTCAACCTGGCATTGTGGTTCTTCATTTGCTGCAACCACTTAAGTGGGGCATGGTCCGTGACCAACTGGAACTTTCTCCCTGTAAGGTAAAACCTTAACGCCTCCACTGGCCACTTGATAGCTAAACATTCTTTTTCTATTGTGGAATACTTTTGTTCAGCCGGTGACAACTTCCTGCTCAGGTACATCACAGGATGCTCCTCCCCTTCGTGACACTGGGATAGAACCGCTCCTAGCCCTACGTCCGATGCATCCGTTTGAACCAGAAAGGGTTTCTTGAAGTCCACCCCTTTCAGTACCGGTCATGTACACAATTTTCCTTTTAAGACTGAAAACGCTTTTTCAGCTTCAGGTGTCCACTTTAGCTGGTTTGGACAATTCTTCCGCAGCATATACGTGAAAATTGCACTTTTCTCTGCGAATTGCGGTATAAACCTGCGGTAGTATCCAATAAGTCCTAAGAAACCACTTAGTTGTTTCTTTGTTGTTGGAGGAGGAAAATTCCTGATGTTATCTACTTTACTCATTAGAGGTTTAATTTTTCCTCTTCCCACTAGGTGGCCCAGGTATTTTACCTCCCTATTTGCAAAGGCACACTTCTTCGGGTTTAAAGTGATTCCCGCTTGCTTCATGGAGCACAAGACTGCCCTGATCCTCTTTAGATGCTACGCCCAGGTGTTACTATGGATTATGACATCATCCATATATGCAAAAGCATAATTTTGGTGGGGTCGAAGTACCTGATCCACTAACCTTTGGCAGGTAGCCGCTGCTCCATGCAGTCCTAAAGGCATCCTCTTGAACTGGAAAAGGCCAACGGGGGTGCTGAACGCAGTCTTCGGCTTCGACTCCCTGGTGAGAGGGATTTGCCAATATCCTTTTGTCATATCAAGGGTGGTTAAGTATTGAGCCTGTCCCAGCTGGTCCAACAGCTCTTCAATTCTTGGCATTGGATATGCATCAAAAACTGATATGGCGTTTACCTGCCGGAAGTCAATACAAAATCTTAAAGATCCATCAGGCTTCGGCACCAGGACTATGGGGCTATTCCAGGGACTCTTTGACTCCTCTATTACTCCCATGTCCAACATCTCCTGGACTTGTGCCACTACTTCCTGTCTTTTGGCTTCAGGCAAGCGGTATGGCCTTTGACGAACTAATTTCCCAGGTGGAGTTATTATTTCATGGGCAACCAAATGTGTCTCCCCAGGTATGGGTGTCAACACATCTGGAAACTCTTTGAGCAATATCCAAATTTCTTCCTGTTGTACCACTGTCAGGTCCTCACCTATTTGGGGCTCTGATTTTTCTTTACAATCAGATACCTGGGGTCCCAAATCTTCCTCTTCATTCACCTCCCTCTCTCGGGCACAGGTGGCAGCTAGGCTTTTAACCCCTTTGACGTCAGTAGAACCAAAGCCTTTGGTTCCACGTTCAGAATTTTCCAGGGATGTGACCTCCTCCACAGGTGGAAAACCCAGCCTCTCACAGATCAATTGGGCAATTCTGTCTCCTGTCTTCACGTGATAATCATTCTGTCCAAAATTAAACAACAGAACTTTTATATTGCCCCTGTAATCGGGATCAATTACTCCCGCACCCACATCGATGAAATATTTAAGGGCTAATCCGGACCTTGGGGCTACTCTCCCATAGCATCCAATAGGTATTTCCACTTGGAGACCGGTGTCAACCAGGGCTCTCCCTTGGCTAGGTACAGTCACATTTTCTATGCTGCACAGGTCAAACCCAGCAGCTTGAGGGGTTGCCCGCTTAGGAGCTTGGGCCTTCTCTGTGACCCTATGGTACTTTAGGATGAATGTCTGCTTTGGGGTAGCTTGGTCTTCTGGACGCTTAACCATCTTTTTAGCTGGGGTCTGAGGACTTCCAAATAAAGGCCCGGGAGCTATTACCATTAAACCTTCTCCCTCCTTCTTTCCTAGTCCTTCCACTAGACCCTGCTTAAATCTTGGCCAGTCTCTTCCTAGAACCAAATCAAAAGGTAGCCTAGGCACCACTGCTAACAGGACTTCCTCTTCTTCCCCCAGGCACTTAACCTTTAGCCAATAGGTGGGATATGGTGTTGCAGCACCATGAATGCATCTGATGTGAACTTGGCTTTCAGGGGTTCTAGGCACAAATCCTTCTTGGGCCTCTATTCTCTTCCAAAGCCTTTTTGACATCATACTCTGGTCTGCCCCAGAGTCTAACAGAGCATTTGTGGTAATTCCCTGCACATCAACCATCAAAAGAAATCCTTCTTTGGGCTGTTTTAAATCCACACCCATTAAACTAGTGTGTGTCTGGCATCCCTTTTTTAAATGTCCCCATTTTCTACACTTGAAACATTTCTTTCTATTCCACTGTGTCATCTGGTTTGATACAGTACATTCATTTTCAGAAACATTTTTAATTATTTTCTTTTCTGATACAGCACATCTTGCCTCAGCACCAATCTTCAGAGGGCCACCCATTTTATGGCAAGCCTGCGTGGCTTCCAAGAATCTCTCTGCTAGCATGGTTGCCTCTCCAAGATTTTGGCAATTTTGCTGTATAAGGAAAGTGTGCAAATCTTTAGGCACCCCAGACATAAATTGTTCCAGCATTATAATGTCTAATAACATTTCTACCGTCTTTTGCTCAGGCTCCAACTATTTTACAGCTAAACCTCTGATTCTCTGACTCAGAGCCCTGGGTGTTTCACCCACTTTCAATGTAGTAGCTCTAAACATTCGCCTATACTCTGAAATAGACAACCCTAGGCGATCCCTAATAGCAGCCTTTACATCCTTATAAATCAAAGCCTGGGCTGCTGGCATTGCTCTATACGCTGCAAGCGCCTCTCCAGTTAATGAGGCTGCCAGCCTTACTGCCCACTGGGTCTCTGGCCATGCTAATGCTTGTGCCACTCTTTCAAAAGACTCTAGAAAATCATCAACATTATCATCTGGAGTTAGCTTCCCAAAACTAAATGCCCCAATCCCTTGATTGAGTCCCACACTGTCCACATGTGGTGTACCAGTATTTACTGCTGGTCTTGCATCTGTTCTACTTTGGTTCTTCAGCTCAACTAGGGCTTGCACCAGATCAAGCACTGGCCTCTGCTGGTCCATTAAGGCTCTCATAGCAGTGTCCTGAGCCTGCTGTGCTAGCTCCTCCTGCCTGCTGAATTGGGCTGCCATCCACTGAGCTAGTTCCTTTGGGTCCATCTTGATCCCTGCAAGAAACAAAGAGAAAAAAAAAAACCAAAGTGCACCACCTTCCAAACAGGTGTGTTTTTTTCTACTTTTTTTTTTTCAATTACCCCTGTGCTTACTCCCATCCACCACTAGACATGCCCAGGTACTTATTACCTTGTGCTAGTGATGAATCCAGCTCTGCACAGGGTCTTTTCCTCCTGGACAGCTTCCTGGAACAACCACTTCTCCTCCAAAGTGCAGTTGAGGGAAAATCTTTTTTTCCAGCTTTAAACTTGAACTTTAGTTGTAATCCTCAGCAAGTAAATCCCCTTTGTGGAAAAGCAATCCGAAAAACTATGCCATTTGTCAGACGGCTGCCTGGGTGAGAATCTTCACACTCTTGGCAAGTGCATATTTCTATATGATTTGCAAGGTATTGTGGGCAATGTAGTTCATTCACACCAGACACAGCTGCTGATAATAATTTAGTTGTGCTCTTGGGTAAAGCCAATAAGATATTTATTTATGGGGTTATTTCTCCCAACACAGATATGCTTGGTAGCACATAAAATCAGGTAACTTGCTTTCAGTGTTAACTTGGAAAAACAAAGTCAAAATCAGGAAAACAACAAATGAAAAGCCACAAAGCAAGAAACAAACTGTTCTTTTCAGGTTAACTTCTGATTACTTCCCACATAGATACAGAAGTGATTCTCTCCTAGCTCACAAGCAATTAGGTAAGGCTTAATTGCTAGCAGTTATCCAGCTGAAACCCCTTTAGCTGGCTTGCTTTCTACTGTGTGAGTCAAATCCTGCTTCAGGAGCTTTTCTGAGTAGATTAAAGAACAAATTTGTATTTCTTTGTGATGGTTGCTGTACTTTATAACAGAAAGTTACCAACGGAGTTTAGATAGAGAGCAGTCCATATAAACAGGATCCTCATCTGCTATTATTCCCCCTTGTTCAACAAGCATGGGTTCAATATCATGGATTGGCACAGATGAATCTCTCAATGGTGCATTTTCAGGAGAATACTTGTTTCCCTGCTGTCTTTCAAGGTTATAGCTAGGGCATAGATCAGTGTTCATACCTGAGCTTCCATTGCTGCTAGAGTTCCTCTCTATATAGCCTGGCCAGTATGTAGTCCAGTTCTTATGTCCAGCCTTCCAATCCAGATCCCTGGACACTGGATCTCTCTTCACATACCTTCTGGCACAGGTCTTAGGGTCTCTTCCACGTGCAGCCGTCTCCCTCACAGGTAGCCTCTGGTGATTCCTAGCTCTGCAGCACCATTCCTCTGGCTTTCCCCAGTCCAATGGTGTATGCTGGCCCTTGGAATACCTCCCAGTATACGTACTGCTTTGGACTCTTCTAGACCTCTCAAAGGCTTTTCTCTTCCTTCTTCCAAAGGCTCTCTTTCCCTCTCTGTCCGTCCGGTTTGGCTTCTGCTTCTGATGATCCTTCAGATGAAACTGATGATCAAACTCAAGCTGATTCTCAGGATACTGAGGACAATTCTCTGGATATCCAAGGTGATCATGAAGATGGTCATCTGTAGAATAAACTCTACTCTTATTCTGCTTGGATGAGTGCTCCTCCCTAACATAGCGCAGCTGTGCTGAATCAGGCTCTGCCCTTTGAGATGAGTGCTTAGGGATTACCTCATAGCCCTCCTGATTGAACACACGTTTCCCCACTTCAGCTCCTCTAATGGCTGTTGGAAACCTGGTGCATTCTGGGACTGGTAGTCTTTTATGGCAAAATTCTGTTTTCTTATTTCTACCAGAACTGACAGGTTGCTTGTTCAGAGTCACTTCACCTTTTCTATAGCTCCTTCCTGAGCTATGATAAGCTTCCTTATCACACGCCGCCATCACCCATATGTGAGGACTGACTTCCTGCTTGTTTCTGGAGAATGGTCAGCTTCCAGGGTTGTTGAGGTTGAAATTCAGAAACAACATAGACGATTTGCGGAGGGGCCCAGTCCAATGCAGGTAGTACAGAAGAGTCCAAGGTATACAATTTCTCCTCCGGAGAACCAAGAGGAGAGTACGGAAAGAAGGCAGGCAGCACTATGGTCTGGTTGATGTGACAGTCAGAGATCACCTTCAGGAGAAATTTAAGATGTGTTCGGAGGAAGACTTTGTCATCGAAAAACTGTGTGTAGAGGGAATAATGCACAAGAGCTTGAATCTCGCCTAAATGTCTGGCCGAAGTGATGGCAATGAGGAAAACTGTTTTCCAGGTGAGGTGTTTGAGCGAAGAGGACAGGAGAAGCTCAAACAGTGGTTGCATCAGCTGAGACAAAACAACATTGAGGTCCCAGGCCAGCGTAGGTGATCAGATGGGAGGCTTGGTGCTCATGAAGCCTCTTTATAAATCAGGAAACTATTGAATGGACTGAAATGGGCTTACCATCGACAGGGTCATGTGAAGCGGCAATAGCTGAGAGATGAGAATGTACTGAATTAGTCTGTAGGCCTGAATGAGTCAGGTGAAGGAAATAAGACAAAAAGGCTCACTGAGCAGTGAACTGGATCCTGTCCATTTGTTTTGGGCCCACTTGCACTAATATGAATGCTGCATAGAGGGTTTTCAAGAAGCAGCGAGAACAGAGAAGATATCCTGTAGCAGTGAAGAAATCAATGCTTGGTGCCCTGAAGCCACCATGCCGTGAGGGATAAGGACTGGAGGTTGGGATGGAGAAGGCAGCCCTGATACTGAGTCAGGAGGCCTGGCTGAGTCCCCAGAGGTATGGGAGAATCCTGTAGTAGTACCAGTAAATGGTGATACCAGATCTGGCTGGGCCATTGAAGTGCTATTAGAATGACTGATGCTTTGTCTTGCTTGATCTTGAGCAGGGATGTGATGAGCGGGAAACGGAGGAAACGCATACAGAAAACCGTGAGACCAATCCAATGCAAGGCTGGATTGAGAAGATGGGACACTTAGCATTGTCTGTGGAGTCGAATAGGTCCATCTCCGGCTCCCCCCAAAGAGCAAAGAAGTCTCAAATGACAGCAGGATCAAGGGACCATTTATGCGGGTCCAGCTGGCGGCTCAACTTGTCAGCAAATTGGTCGTGAGTCCCTGGAATGTAGGCCGCTTGTAGCATGGCGTTCAAAGAAAGGGGAAAAGTCCATAGTTGTATGGCTTTGTGACAAAGACGAAGAGAGCTTGTATGGCCCTGCTTGTTGATGTAAAACATGGAAACCTGGTTGTCGATGTGTACCAGGACAATCTTGTGATATATCCAGTCTGCGAACACCTTCAGGGCCTAGTAGACCACGTGAAGCTCGAGCACATTGATATGCAAGGCCTGTTCATGGTGAGACTATGCACCCTGAGTGGAAAGATTGAGGAGATGGACCCCCCAGTGTATGTGGACGCATCTGTGGTAATGATGATGTGATGCAGTGGCATCCAGAAGGGACACATAAGAACATAATATATGCCATACTGGGTCAGACCAAGGTCCATCAAGCCCAGTATCCTGTTTCCAACAGTGGCCAATCTAGGTCAAAGTACCTAGCAGTTTCCCAAAAAAACATCCCACAAGAAGGTTGGCTGGAGTCACCCACCACCTGAGGTTGTCAAGGAGGACTGCTCACTGTGGACCTTTAAGGGAAATCCTGGCCTGGAGTGGATGGGAGCGTTGATACCAGTTGAGTCTGAGATGTTAATGCAGGAGACGTCATATGCCCCAGGAGAAATAGGAGCAGATGGGCTGGCACTGATCGGCAGATAGCAGGATGCTGCTAAGCAGCTGCAAGGCCTGAATCCACTGAACTGGAAAGAAGGCATTGGCTTGTAGAGTGTCTAGATGTGTACCAATGAAATCCAGAGTTTATTGAGGGACGGGCTTGGTCTTCTCTGCATTGAGGACGAAGCCGAGGGTTTGCAAAGTGATGGCAGTGTCCCACACAACTCGAGCTGCAGTGTTCTGAGAGGTGCCCAAAATCAGCCAATCATCTAAGTAAGGGTAAACGCAGTGGCCCTGGCGGCAAAAGTGGGTTGCTACAACCGCGAGATACTTAGTGAAAACGCTAGGGGTTGAGGAGAGCCCAAAAGGAAGAACTTTGGACTGATAGTGGTCAAGGAAGGTGAAGCGAAGGAACTTCCAGTGAAGAGGGTGCATGGGAATATAGGTGGAAGCACCCTTGAAGGTCCAGCGAGGCTAGCCAATCCCAAGGACTGAGCAAGAAAGGATTGTACTCAGAGAATGCATTTTGAACTTTTCATGCTTGATGAAAAGATTGAGATGACGGAGGTCAAGAAGCGGGAGAAAGAGTAGTTACTCACCTGTAACAGGTGTTCTCTAGGAGCAGCAGGAATCAGTCCTCACATATGGGTGACGTGGGCGCCGACGGAGCCCTCGTGCGGAGCATTTCCCCACCTTTCAAAGAAAGCCTTTGGGAATTGCAGCGCGCATGCGCGGTCCCCTTCCTGCCCAAGGGTGCCATCTTTCTCAGTCTGATGACATAGCTAAAAGACAGCAAAAAATTAGCAAAAATAAATCAGAAGACTGCAACTCCAAGGGGAGGAGGGAGGGTTGTGAGGACTGATTCCTGCTGCTCCTGGAGAACACCTGTTACAGGTGAGTAACTACTCTTTCTCCAGGACCAAGCAGGAAGTCAGTCCTCACATATGGGACTCCCCAGCTTAAGGCTACCGGAGACCTCAAGCGGAAAAATGAGCTCCCTCTAGCTCGTCAGTACGTAAGGAAGGAATCTTCTCTGAGAACGCCCCCGACCGGTAGCCCAACACCAGGGCCGGAGGGTAGGAGTTGCCTAAACCCCAAAGAGATTATGGAGTACTGCCTGTCCGAAAGCACTGTCCCTGCGGGACTCCCTGTCAAGGCAGTAATGGGCCGCAAAAGTCTGGCTTGAAGACCAAGTAGCGGCCCGGCAGATGTCTGCCAACGGAACAGAGCGGAGATGAGCCACTGACGCAGCCTTCGCCCTGACACGATGAGCCGTGACTTGACCCTCCAACGAGAGGCCGGCTGCCCCATAAGCCCAGGCGATATAGTCAGCGACCCCTATGGACAAAGTATGCTTGGAGACAGGTAGCCCCAACTTATTGGGGTCAAAAGAAACGAAGAGCTGAACAGCCCTCCGGTGCTCCCGCGTATGGTCGAGGTAGAAGGATAATGCCCTCCTACAGTCCAGGGTATGCAGGACCATCTCAGCCCGGTTGGCATGCGGCCTGGGAAAGAAGGTCGGAAGAACCACCTCCTGACTGAGGTGAAAAGGGGAGACAACCTTAGGAAGAAACTTCGGGTGAGTCCGTAAGACTACCCTATTCCTGTAGAACCTAGTGTAAGGGGAATCAGACACTAGTGCCTGAAGTTCACTCACTCGCCTAGAAGAGGTAAGAGCTACCAGAAACAAGGTTGTCCAGGAGAGAAAACGGAGATGGCAGGTAGCCATAGGTTCAAATGGCGGACAAGTAATCCGCTGTAAGACCACATTCAGATCCCACTCAGGGGCTGGTGGACGCAAAGGAGGCTTAAGCAGGAGGAGGCCTCTGAGAAAACGAGCCACCAAAGGAAGGTTGGAAAGAGGCCTCCTGTCCACCGGCGAGTGATGCGCTGAGAGAGCACTGAGGTTCGACAGAGTTGGACTTATGGCCTAGATTGGAGAGGTAAAGCAAATATTGCAATACTACCGCTACCAAGCAAGAGAAGGGATTCTCGCAGGGCTGAGCACACCATGTGGAGAATCTACGCCACTTAAGAGCGTAGGATTTCCTGGTGGATTGCCGCCTAGAGGCTAAGACTACGTCTTCCACCTCTCTAGGCAGGAGTAGGGGAGCCAGGACTACCCTTTCAGCAGCCAGGCCATCAGATGAAGGGACTGGAGGTTGGGGTGCAAGAGAGACCCCTGGTCCTGAGACAGGAGATCGTGTTGAATTCCCAGAGGCAGAGGAGTGTCCACTGCCAGTTGCAGCAGGAGTGGGAACCACGGCTGCCTCGGCCACCTGGGGGCTATCAGAATCAGGCCCTGTCCTTGAGGACCTTGAACAGTGTCCGAGACACTAGTGGCGTGGGAGGAAACGCATATAGTAGGCCTTGGGACCACGGAATCAGAAAGGCATCCGCTGCTACTCTGAGAGGATGCGGTTGTCTGGAACAGAATCTCGGGAGTTGCCGATTCAGAGGACTGGCGAAGAGATCCATGGTGGGGAGGCCCCACCTGAGAAAGATCTGCTGAACCACCAATGGATTCAATCTCCATTCGTGTGATTGCAGGATCCTGCTCAGTCTGTCCGCCACGTAATTTTCTTGACCGGGGAGGTAGACAGCCTGGAGGAGGATTCCGTGATTGACGGCCCAAGAGCACAGCCGTTGTGCTTCCTGACAGAGAAGGAAGGAGCCTGTGCCTCCTTGTTTGTTCACGTAGAACATGGCAACTTGATTGTCCGTCTGGACCAGTACAGACTGGTGAGATGTGAGGTGGGAGAAGGCTCTCAGAGCTAGGCGTATTGCCCGTAGCTCCAGGAAGTTTATCTGCTGAGCAGCCTCCCAAGGAGTCCAGAGACCCTGAGTACATGCCCCTTGGCATTGTGCTCCCCGACCTAGAAGAGAAGCATCTGTCGTCAGCACTTGAGAATGCGGAGGGGATTGAAAAGCCACTCCGATAACCAGATTCGGAAGATGAAGCCACCATTGTAGAGAGGAGACGAGCAGGGTGGATATTCTCACCGAGTCTGCAAGGCTCCCTGTGGCCTGATGCCACTGAGTTCGAAGGCTCCACTGAGCAGGCCATATGGCCGAGAAGTCTCAGGAATTGCCTGGCGGAGACCAGGGAATTGCTGTGAAACTGCCTGGCTACATTCATCAACCGGAGGGCCCTGTCCACTGGCAGAAAAGCCCTCGCCTGAAGAGTGTCTAGCCTTGCTCCTATGAATTCCAAGTTCTGGGACGGGAGCAAAGTGGACTTTGCGAAGTTTATGACAAACCCCAAGTGCTGAAGCAGAGCCACAGTGCGAAGGGTGGCTTGACTGGCCTCCTGGGAAGACTGGCCCCTTATGAGCCAGTCGTCCAGGTATGGAAACACAAAAAGACCTTGAAGCCTCAGGTAGGCCGCCACCACCGCCAGGCACTTGGTGAACACCCTGGGAGCGGAGGTTAGGCCAAAGGGAAGTACTCTGTACTGGTAGTGGTTTCCCCCCACAACAAATCTGAGATATTGTCTGTGGTCTGGATGAATAAGGATGTGAGTATAAGCATCCTTTAGATCTAAGGAGCATAGCCAATCTCCCTGCTGGAGGTAGGGCAGCAGGATTCCAAGGGTAAGCATCTTGAACTTTTCCCTCTCCAGGAACTTGTTGAGGTTGCGCAAGTCTAGGATGGGTCTGAGGCCTCCTGTTCTTTTTGGTACCAGAAAGTACCTGGAATAAAAGCCGTGACCTCTCAGGTGGTGAGGCACCGGTTCCACAGCCTGGTCCTTTAGCAGACTTGCTGACTCCTGAAGGAGTAGGTCTCTGTGCAGAGGTAGTCTTGGAGGCTCCCCTGGAAAATAGGAGGGAGGTACCTGGTGAAAATGTAGAAGATAGCCCTTTTGGACTATATGGAGCACCCAGGTATCTGATGTGACGGCTGACCACCTGTGGGCAAAGTGGGCCAGCCGGCCTCCTGTGCTGATGTGAGCCAGCTGAGGAGAAAAGGCTATGCTTGCTGAGTCAAAAACCCCCACCCTGCTGAGCAGGGGCCGGTGTTGGTGGCTTAGGGGCCTTCTGCCTACGGGGCCCATGACCCTGCCCCTTGGCCTGCTGACCCTGTTGGGGAGCTGCAGAGGCCTGATAATGAGGGTATTGTTTATAGGCAGAGGACTTCCTCGGGTAAAAGGTCTTTTTTCCCGAGCCCTTCTTCTTCTGAGAAGGGGCAGAGGTTTTTCTGGACAGCCTAGTCCTGGTCAGAGTCTCGGTCTCGAGTTCTGCAGCATTTTCAGCCATGGGCTTGCCAAAGAGGTTTTCACCTCGGCAGGGGACATCGACCAACTTGTCCTGCACCCATGGCTCGAGGTCGGATGACTGTAGCCAAGTCTGTCGACGGGCACCGATGCCGGCCCCGGCTACTCGGGCCGAAGCCTCAAAGCCATCGTAGGCTGCTCGAGAGATAAACTTCGAGCACTCTCGAATACCAGTGGACAAGGCTTGGAACCGCTGCAAAGGTTCCTCGGAGAGACCAGCAGAGAACCCGGCAATCTCCTTTGCCAGGTCTCGGAGATACATGCCCATGTAGAGCTGGTAAGTCTGGACATGGCAAGCAAGCATAGAGCCCTGGAAGCACTTCTTACCGAGGGCATCCAGGTTCCGGGCCTCCCGGCCGGGAGGCACCGAGGAGTGCATCTTCTGACTTTTCAGTCGATGCATGGCCGATTCCACAACCATGGAGTGGTGCGGTAATTGTGCCTTTTGGAACCCGGGGCTCTTGCGGACTCGATAGATGGAATCGACCCGCTTGCTTAACACCGGCGTCGAGGCCGTGGTCTCCCACATGCGGAAGAGCAGCCGCTCCAGCATCGGAGGAACCGGTACAGTAAAGGCCTCCTTCGGGGGAGAGTCATACTGGAGGGCCTTGAGCTCCTCGGCTCGAGGCTCCTCCTCGGGATCCGCGGGGAAGGCCTTGGCCATATCCCGCACAAAGTCCGAGAACCGGGTATCCTCAGGTGGGGATCGTCTCCGAGGTTCGGACTCCGGCGAGTCCGATGGGACACACCGAGTCCGATAAGTGTCGGATGACTCTTCGTCCTCCGTCTCCCAGCCCGACTCCTCGGAGGAGGAATCGAGCGGCTCCAGTCGGGCGGGCACCAATGCCATCCGCCCCGACGCCGAGGGTACCGGCATCGACGACCTTGGTCCCGAACGGGAGGCCAAGGGAGACTGCGGCCGAGGATCGACTCGAGCCCGCATGGACTTGAGGATCGGCTCGGCCTCCGGGGTCGACTTGGACGTCGAGGTGCCGGTGGTCGGGGCAGATGCACTGGTGAGACCGGCGATCAATGCCCGCTGCTGTTCCATGAAGGCAGCGAGGCTGCTCTCCAAGGCCGTCAACCTGAGTCCGAGCTCAGGAGACCCAGCAGCCCCCGACTCGGGCCCCGACGGTGTCGAGCCCGACGTCGGCTCCCCTGGAGGAGAGTCCACGAGGACTACAGCACTCACGTGTCCAGGAGACTCCATCTCGATATGAGGATTCTTGGCAGGCCTCTCCGACTCCGAAGACCCGGGACGGCTATCGGGGCTATGTGACCTGGCCCTCGAGGAACCAGGAGCGTCCACCAACGCCGCCCTCACGGGTTTCTTCTTCCTGCGATGTTCCCGCGAAGGAGACCCCCGCTCAGAGGAACCCCGACGCTGCTCGGGGCCGGAGTCCCGAGACGTTGAGGCCTCTAACGAGGTCCGGGCCCGTCCGGACGCGGAGTCAGAGAAGATCCTATCCTTCTGGTGCTGCCGACTCCTCAACGCCTTCGAGGACATTTTGCCACATGGACCACAGATCATTGGGTCATGATCGGGTCCGAGGCAGCGGAGGCAGCAGCCATGCGTGTCGGTAAGAGACATAAGTTTCTTACACCGATCACACTTTTTAAAACCCGCTGGTAGCCATCGGGGGAAAAAGGGCCCCTGAGAGGCAATGTTTCCTCTAATTTTCTGTAGGCTGTGCGCACATAAAATATCAGCTGTGCAGCTTTTGAAGGAAGGTTAAATTTTTGTGTGGCACATAACGACACTCGGAGTTCTATACTTTAAAATTTGACTACACGTCAGAATACAGTATGTACACCACATTGATTGCACTAGATAATATTGTAGAACTTGTGAAAACCGTAAATACACATCTTTTAAATTTTAAGATGCCTGTGTTTTCTATCAGAATCAGAACCGTAATTTTTGTGCACTCTGTTATAAAGTATGTGCGCTCGCTCGGCGAGGTGTGCGCGCGCGCACACATGCACAGCCTAGAGGGAACAGTGCTGCGAGGTCAAAAGACCGGGCTGCCAGTGAAAAAAGAAAAATGGCGCGAACGCTAGTCACAAAGGACAAAAACCAAAAAAGAGAGAGTGGACTCGATACCGGCGTATCGGGCCAAGGTGGGAAAAGGATCCGGCGTCGAACCGAAGGTAGAAAAGAAAAAAACAGGGAAATCAACTTTTTCCTCGGGGAAAAACGAACTACGTCCGTCGGGCTCCGCGGAAAAAAGAAGACTGAGCAAGATGGCACCCTTGGGCGGGAAGGGGACCGCGCATGCGCGCTGCAATTCCCAAAGGCTTTCTTTGAAAGCTGGGGAAATGCTCCGCACGAAGGCTCCGTCGGCACCGACGTCACCCATATGTGAGGACTGACTTCTTGCTTGGTCCTGGAGAAAAAGTCCTGCCCCGCTTGGGAAGAGGGACAAGCTCAATAGCATCGTTGAGGAGCTGAGTTAGGGACACATGCTTCTCCGGGGAACATCGGGATTGGGGGCCAAGGAAACGGAGGTACTTCAAAGTGAAGCCTCTACCCCAACTGGACAATGGAGAGAACCCAACTGTTCGAGGTGATGGACTGCCATGCCTCTGCGAAGGGGCAGATGCGCCTGCCCAACGGCAGAAATTCAAAAACACAGGGAAGGTTTGGGAAAGGTAATATGTGGGAGCAAATGGGATTTCCTTTCATGTGAGCGACCCTGCTGGGGGTATGCTTGATAAGGCTGGCTCTGAGCCCGAGAGAGGGGCTGCTGTAAGTTGAGCTAGTAGCGCCACCGTGGGTAAACTTGCTGAAAGTAATTGTAATGATAGGAATGGCGATTCAATGGCAGAGAGGGGCGATAGGAGGGGAAGCTGCCTCCGCCGATTGAGACAAGAGTTCTGGGACAGTGGAAGAATGGTCTTTGACCTCTGAGACTGCCTCCTGAACCTTGGAGCCAAAAAGGCTGTTGCCCAGGCAGGGTGCATCTGCCAAGCATTCAAGAAGGTCTTCACAGAGACCAGAGATGCAAAGTCATAAAATAGCCATTGCTGCGGACCAGACCGCGGAGTCGTAGGCATCGTACATGGCATGAATAATATGGTAAAGGGATTCATGTAAGTCCACAGTTAAAGAAGCTGGATCTGCTAAGGAGGGATCATCAAGCTGCAGCAGAAAGTCATGAAGGTAGTGCAGCATATGTAGCTGATGAGTTAGTATGTGCATAGTATTGTGTTGTGGAAAGATTTACGCCCCACAGCCTCGCGGATGCGCTGCTCTTTCCCAGAAGGAGCTTGGGATGGCAGCTTAGTGCTTTTAGATTTTTTAAGGACTGCCTCAGACATGACTGACTGATGGGGAAGCAGAGCATGAAGGAATCCCAGAGCGGGCAGAACCCTGTACTTGAGATCGATGCGTCGAGATGCAGCACTGTCTAAGGATAGGTTCTTCCAGATGGAAGTTAGCAGGTCCTGGAGAGAGTGCAGGGACCTCCTTGGGAGTACTGCAAGCCTTTAAAATGGAATGAAAATCCCGCTTGTCGGTTGGGGACTGCGAGGCACTTAGAGCCAGAGTGTGGGAGAGTTTTTGGAGGAACTTTGGATAGGAAATACTCTCAGCCAGAACGACCTGGAGGTCCTGTTCCAGGGATATTGGAAGAGGGTCCTCCACATAGGACTCACATGGCTCCCAAGGATAGGATGAGAGAGAAAGAATGTCCTTGTCAAGTGGCACAGGCTTGCAGCTAGTCAATGAGAGGAGGCAAACCCAGGATCTCCTGTTGGGGAGGGGAGGTAACTAGGGATCTTAGGGAGCGCTAGGCCGTGTAGCAACCCTCTCAGGGGAGGCATGCAAGAGTGTGGCATTATCCTGAAGAAAGTTCTGGAAAAGAGAAGAGGGAAGACTGAGGAGCCTGTTGAGCATCCCGAGTGGGAGAAGGATTGCCAGGCGTGGAAAGCAGGTGTTTACTTTTTCAATGGTGCTTACTAGACTGTGCCAGAGAGAGCTGGTGCTTGTGCTTCGATTGGACCTATGATGAATATTGAGCATACTAGTTCAGGCCCTTGTGGCTAGTATACTAGAGGGTTAGTTATGATCTGTTACAGCTCAACTAAAATTTGAAGTCCTTATATTTGTCTAATTAAATAATATAAAAAAAATTTGGTTTTGGTTTGTATCCACTTGGATAATTGATATATAATTGTGTATTGTGGGATTTTTTGTTACTTTGTGCTTAGATTTAGCCTTTTGACCTAACAAAGGTATGTTCCCCAGAGGAATCAAAGGCGAAACCCATGTATGTGGTGTCAGTTCAGGAGAAGGAGAAGGAGGAGGAGTACTACCCGATGGCAGGAGTAGCCGAGGGAAAGCCCCAGACCCCACAGTCAAGTCCAGAGGTGATAATACCAGTGCTGCGGCTGCTTTTGAAGACCCTCCCCCCCCCCCCAGCCTGTACTATGCCCGGTAGAGGGAAGGAGCATGAGAGTCTGACATGAGAGCTGGCTCCGCAGAGATTTTGGACATCAAGCAAGGTCTGGCTTTAGTAAAGTGAAAGAAATAGCTCCTTAAGAGCTGGTCTACAGAGACACCAAGCAAGGCCTGACTCTATAACAGTGAGAAAAGAGCTCTCTGTGATGTTCTGACTAAAACAATTATTTTTTTAATCAGCTGTCAAAGTCAGCAACTCAAAAAGCATTTTGTTGTGCTCTGGCGGTAGAGTGAAGGCAGACCTGTGTAAGTTTTGGCAGTTCAATGGTAAAGTGAAGGCAAACACATTTATCTTTTTGCCTGCCTGATGGCTTAACAATCATGCGGCTCAAAGAAAACAAGAGTGGAGACAATCTGGTGAGAGAACCAAATGAGGGGACTGCTAAAAAAAATACAAACAAAGGGTAAAAATGTAGCAAAAATGAAGAGAGGGAGACCCATGCAGGCTTCTGCATGGTAGAGAAAGCATAGTTACTAACCTGTAACAGGTGATCTCTGGGAACAGCAGGAATTTAATCTTCACATATGGGTGACGTCAGTATTGATGGAGCCTGTGCGGGAACGTTCCCCAGCGTCCAATAGGAAAGCTTTTTGGAGCATCCCACTGTGCCTGCATTGCTGCCTTCCCAACTCTCCTTCTTCAGTTGAGTTTGTAGCTCAGAGAAAAGGAGAGAAAAAGAAAACCTAGAACTCCTAGGGGAGGAGAATGGGTTGTGAAAACTAAATTCCTGCTGTTCCTGGAGATAACCTGTTATAAATAAGTAACTACGCTGTTTCCAGGAACAAGCAGGAATGTTGACGTCACATATGAGTGACTCCCTAGCTTTCAGATGCCAGAGAAAATGACCTCAGAACCAGTGGTTTTGCCTCAGGGGAGGCTTCCAGAGGTCATGAATCCTCTATGGATGTCTGGTATTGGTAAATTCCAGGACGGAGGGTAGGAGTTGCCCTTAAATCTGAAAGAGGTGCTGGAGAACAGCTTGAACAAACATGGCATCCCAGCGGGAGTCCTTGTCCAGACAGTAATGAGCAGCAAAGGTATGAACCGAAGACCAAGTTGCCGCTTTGCAGATTTCGTCAATGGCTAAAGAGCGTAGATTTGCTATCAAGGCGGCCATGGCACGTTGCCACCCACCCACTACCTGGACCTTGAGGGTTTCCAGGAGGAGGTGGCCTTTGGTGCCCTTTAGGGGTAAGGTACTACGATGAGACCCTAGGGATTCTGGGTGATGTAGTCCTGAGCCTCCTGAAGGGGTTGAGATTGTAGTTGTGTGCTCAAGTAGTTAAAGACAGGCAAAGAAATTTCTTTTTATGAGGTTTATTTCCCGCTTTGCAGTTCAGTGCAAACAGACGCTAAGAAGTTTTATAGCACAAAAAATAGAAATTACACTTACCTGGTAATTGTAGTTCCTGGAGGGTCCAGTTTAGTCCTCCACATCCGGGTAGTGCACCTCCTCCTGCAGCCTGGAGACTGGACCAATCAAAATCTTCCTCTGTATGATATATACTGTCGGAGCTCCCATCAGCTCCCAGTGAACTAGTAACAAAGCAGACTTAAAGAAGCAACACATGAGACTACAGGTAATATATATATACAAAAGGAAACTCATACCCCTTATGAATCTATTGACCCCCTCCCCAAACGAGGAAGCCAGAACACTGCCCATCGCCTCTACCTCTTCCGTGGAAGAAAGCGACAGCCCGAATGCCAGCCCCCGAAAATAGGAGCTAGAAGGAAAAAAAGGATAAGCAGACAGGAATCCGCGGCCAGAAAGACTAAGAGCAGAAGGCCGATCGAATGCCGTCCAGGTCGCAGACGTGCGCCGCAACAGACAATCTGACAGATAGGGGGGAAAGGAGGACTAAACTGGACCCTCCAGGAACTACAATTACCAGGTAAGTGTAATTTCTATTTCCTGAGTGGTCCTCCAGTTTAGTCCTCCACATCCGGGATGTAACAGAGCAGTCAACACCGGGCGGGCCCTTGCCATCCGGCACGCAGTACTGCCGAACCAAAACAAGAATCCCGAGCGGCGAGCACATCCAACCGGTAGTGCTTACTGAAGGCATGCAGCGACGACCAAGTAGCCGCTTTACAAATTTCCGCCGGCGGGACCAGACTGCTCCGCCCAAGAAGCTGCGTGAGCTCTGGTAGAGCGCGCCCGCAGACCCACCGGAACCGGCTGAGAATGTAAAATATAAGCCAACGCAATAGCCTCCTTGATCCACCGAGCAATGGACGCTTTAGCCGCCGCCTCTCCTTTCCGTGCTCCGCCAAAAAGCACGAACAACCGGTCGGTCTTACAGAAAGACCCTGAGACTTTCAAGTAATGCTGAAGGACCCTTCGCACATCCAGGCAATGCAAGCCCTCGTTCACAGCGCAGTCCGGGCTCGCATGCAGGACCGGAAGAAAAACCGCCTGATTTAAATGAAAAGGCGACACCACCTTAGGCAAAAAGGAGGGAACCAGACGAAGCACCACGCGGTCCCTAGAGATAGATAAGAACGGTTCTCGGCACGAGAGCGCCTGCAACTCGGAGATGCGCCGCGCCGAGCAGATGGCCACTAGAAAAACCGTCTTGAGAGTGAGATCCTTAAGAGACGCCTGGCGAAGGGGCTCAAAAGGCTTGCCTACCAGAGCCCTCAACACCAGGTTCAAGTCCCACGAGGGCACTGACACCCTACGTGAAGGCCGCAAACGGAACACCGCCTTGATAAAACGCTGTACGTCCGGATGGGACCCGAGGTTAAGTCCTAGTACTTTGCCCCTGTAGCAGGCGAGAGCCGCTAGCTGAACCTTCAGAGAGCTGGCTGCCAGACCCTTGTCAAAGCCGTCCTGCAAAAAACTGAGAACTACGGGCACCGAAGTCATCGCCGCCCGAACTCCACGCCGTGAGCACCAGTCTTCAAATATTCTCCACACCCGCACATAAGCGAGGGAGGTCGAGGACTTCCGCGCTCGAAGAAGAGTGGCAATAACCGCAGGGGTGTAACCCCTCTTCCTCAGCCGAGCCCTTTCAATGGCCAAACCGTAAGCGAGAATCGAGCCACCTGGGGCATCCGAAGCGGACCCTGAAGCAGCAGGTCCGGCAACGGAGGCAGAGTCCACGGAACACTGTCGCGCAACCTCACGAGGTCTGCATACCACGGTCTTCTGGGCCAATCTGGAGCCACCAGTAGCACTCGCCCTCGGTGCGCTTCGATGCGCTGAACGACCCGTCCGATTAGCGCACAAGGGGGAAAGACATAAAGGAGACCGTACTCCGGCCACGGCTGAATGAGGGCGTCGATCCCCTCGGACATGCGCTCTCACCGCCTGCTGAAGAAACGCCCCGTCTTTGCTGATTGAAACGTTGCCATGAGGTCCATGAGGGGAGGCCCCCACCAGCGAACAAGTTGTGCGTAAATCTGCGGGTTCAGCTCCCATTCTCCGGGGTCCACGTGCACTCTGCTGAGATAATCCGCCATCACATTGTCCTTTCCTGCGATATGCGCCACCGAAATCGCTGGCAGATGGGACTGAACCCAATTGAACAAAGCCGCCGCTTTGCCTTCCATGGCCACACTGCCGGTGCCTCCCTGGCAGTTGATGTAGGCCACCGTCGCTGAGTTGTCCGAGAGAACTCGCACCGGCCGCCCCTTCACCAACGCCTCGAGGGCAATCAGGGCGCGTCTCACCGCTCGCAGTTCGAGACGGTTGATCGACCACGAGGCCTCCAGGAGAGACCACGTTCCCTGAGCGAAGCAGCCCTCGCAGTGAGCTCCCCAGCCGGAGAGGCTGGCATCCGTAAGGAACGGAATCCAAAGGGGTGGTTCCAAGGGAAGCCCCATTTGCAGGTTGTCCGCGCACAGCCACCAACGGAGCGACCGACGAACTAGCATCGGGCAGGGCAACCGCATGTTCAATGAATCGGACTGATTCGACCAACGACGTAACAGTGCGCTCTGGAGCGGTCGCATATGGAACCGCGCCCAAGGAACTACCTCCAGGGTCACTGCCATAGTGCCGAGAAGCCGAAGGTACCACCAGGCGGACGGGGCGAACATCCGTAAGAAGGTGCGCACCAGATCCTGCAAGGCTTGGACACGGCGCTCCGGCAAGCACACCAATCCTCTCGCCGTGTCGAACCGAACTCCGAGGTACTCGAGGGATTGAGTCGGCGTCAAGTGACTCTTTTTCTCGTTGACCACCCAGCCGAGGGACTGCAGCAATGACACCACTCTGCGCGTGACCTGTAAACTCTCGTCGTTGGACTTTGCTCGAATCAACCAATCGTCGAGGTAGGGGTGAACCAAGATGCCTTCCTTCCGCAAGGCCGCCGCGACCACTACCATTACCTTTGTGAAGGTGCGCGGGGCTGTGGCTAGACCAAACGGCATGGCTTGAAACTGAAAGTGACCCCACGGGAAGGCAAACCGCAGGAACTTTTGATGAACCGCCCGAATGGGAATGTGCAAGTAGGTCTCCGAGAGGTCGAGGGACGTGAGGAACTCCCCCTGACGCACCGCCACGATGACCGATCTTAAGGTTTCCATCTGGAAATGAGGGACCCGGAGAAAACGATTCACGCCCACAAAATAGATGGAGTAGCGACCGACGCCGCGCTCGGAAGGAGGAATGGGGACAACCGCCCCTAAGGCTAAGAGGCGGAGCAGAGTCAACCGAATCACCCGCGCCTTCTGTTCGCCTGTGCTGGGAGAAAGGACAAAGGAATCCGGGAGCGGGCAGGCAAACTCCAGCGCATACCCGTCTCTGATGATCTCCAGTACCCATTGATCCGAAGTGATTTGGGCCCAGGAAGGAAGAAAGTCGCGCAAGCGACCCCCGATGACCAGAGTTCCCTCCTGAGCCCGCCTCGCTTCATTGTGGCTTTCGACTAAAGGAAGAGGGCGAGGAAGAAGAAGCTCCCGAGAAGCCTCTGCCCGCTCCTCGAAAACCTCGGAAACCCTGGGATCGAGATCCAAAGCGACCACATTGGGAACTCCAAAGACAGGAAGAGCGAAATCTGCGAAAGTCTCGAAACTGACCTCGCGCAGGCGGCAAATTCCTACTCAGCTTAGGCTTATCCTCAGGCATTCTACCGCCCTTCGACTCCCCGAGGTCCTTAACCAACTGATCTAGGGCGTCTCCAAACAACAACTTGCCCTTGAAAGGAAGCTTACTGAGATGAGATTTAGACGAGCCGTCGGCCGCCCAGTTCCGCAACCAGATAGATCTGCGCGCCGCCACCAAAGAAGCCATACTATTAGCCAGAGTCCTGATTAAGTCATAATGCACATCTGCCAGATAAGCCGACCCAGACTCCAGCCGGGTCACTTCTAACAACCCCTGCTGATCCAAACCAGAAGCGGTCCGCAGGTGCTGAGCCCACGCAAACAGGCCCTAGCTACCCAAGCGCCACAGATAGAGGCTTGCAGCGATACGGCATTAGTGTCAAAGGCCTGTTTCAGCAAGCTACCTTCTTGTCTTGCGCATCCTTTAAGGCAGCACTGCCTTCAACAGGAATGGTGGTCTTCTTAGTGACCGCCGAAACTGCTGCATCAACCCGAGGCGACTTAAACTTTTCCTTGTCTTTGTCAGCCAAGGGATACAGACGGTTCATCATCCGAATCCCTTTCAGACTGGAATCGGGCTGATCCCACTCAGTCTGAATCATTTGTTCCACCACTCGGTGTACTGGAAACACCACTTGAGACTCACGCACGGCCTGGATGAGAGGATCTTCCAAACCGTCCTCCTCGATAGGACGAGGCACCGCCAGATTGAGGGTCTGAAGAGATTCCATGATCAAAGGCACCAGCTCTTCTCTATGAAATACCCAAATAATTCGGGCCTGTTCCTCCGGCTCCGGTATCTCCCCGTCCTCCAACTCCTCAGCACCAGTATCAGGATCTACATCCGCATCCAGATCCTGCCAGCTCAGCTCGTCCTGCTCCACGTCCAAGGACCTAAAGCGTTTGGCGGCATGTGGAAAAATGCGCCGGGGCTCCTCAGCTTTTAAGGAGGAAAGGGACGCCGGCCAGGACTCGGGCAACTTGCCGGAGCGGCTTAATCGAAAGGCCTGGTGCATAAGGAGAACGAAATCCGGGGAAAAATCCGCGGAGAGGGACTCGGCAGCCTCTATTGGTAACGTGCCAGTTTGCCCTAAAGTAGGGGCCGTAGAGCCAGAGGGGAGAGGACCAGGCGAGAGTCCCCCTCCGTTATAACAGGAGGGCTGTCAGATTCCGGCAGCTCCTTGGGATGCTCCGAGGCTGAAGAAGCCGAGGCACAGCTCTTGCAAAGGCCAGAGTCCGCCATCGCCCCCCTGCGCGACCCGCAGATCACGCACTGCGGTTTAGTAGCCATGCTAGCACCGGAGGCGGTCCTGAAATAGAGCTTGATGAAAACCCAAAGCAAAATAAAAGAGTTGCAGTTTTGGGTTCTTCTTTATTATGTTTGTTTTTTTTTTTTTGTTTCAAAACATCAGGTCAGCATGCTGAGAGGCCCGCAGGCAAAATCGCCACAAAAAAGGCACCAAAAACCTCCAGGGGAATGCGTGCACAGCTATTCAAGTTGGCGGGAAAGAAAGAAAAAAACGGGACAGAAAATGGCCGCCGGCACCCTCTCGCCGGCGAAAATAAAAGGGCGCGAAAATTAAAGGAAAGCAACAAATGAATAAAAAAGAAATGAAAGAAAGGAAATTTAAAGCAGCCCGCGGTCCCCGCCGAAAGGGGAAAGCACGCACCGACAATGTACCGCCGGGAGCAGTCTCACCGCTCGAATCTAGAGCGGGAGCACACTACAGCTCTGGACTTACCAGAAAGCCAACAGCACTGCGGAAGACAAGCAGAAGGGAGATAAAGACATCCCAGAACCAAGAAGGTGGTCGGGAAAGGCAGATCTCTTCCCCGTGCAGTCTAGGGGAGAGATCAAACCTGCCGGACTGCCAGAGCTTCTCCACAGAGAAGGCAGAAGGCCAATGCAGATCTGGCTTCTCCACACCGGCGTGCCCCTGCCTTTTTTTTTTTTAAAGGAACAGCTACCTATTAAAAGAAATGAAGGAGAAAGAAAATTGCCCAAACAAAAAACTCTCTAGAGTTGCTCCCCAAGTGTCCCTAAGTGAGCCTAACCCAGGCACACACGTCCTCCAGCTGCAAGGAGACTGGACACACTGGGGGCTGATGGGAGCTCCGACAGCATATATCATACAGAGGAAGATTTTGATTGGTCCAGTCTCCAGGCTGCAGGAGGAGGTGCACTACCCGGATGTGGAGGACTAAACTGGAGGAACAAGAGTGAGAAAACCAAAATATACAGGGTTTGCAATGCTGGGCTAAGTGTCCATTAGCTTCGGGATTCACATTCAAATTGTCATGTGACTCTTTCATGAACTGAAACTAAAATGTCTGGTACAACAGCAAAGCTTCTTATATCCAGAAAAATGCTTCAACTTATCCAACTTTCATAAGTTTTCTCAGCATGATAACAAGTAAGGTAACTTCTGTTATATTTCTTTCATATAACTTTTAAAGCACTTTAATTAATGTCCTTTTCAATGGTACAAGTTGAGCAATCCATTGCTATCTCTTGCTCTGTGGAAGGCAGGGAAACATCTAAGGGCATCTCCTCTTCACAGCTGTTTGCATGCTGTGCTGAATTAGAAGGAGAAACTGCCTTTCTTTCTAGGAATTCCCTGAACTCTGTTAGAAGTAATTCAGCCTGCGTTTTCCCTTTGCTACACTGAAGTCTTTCTCCTGCTTCAGGTAAACATTGGCTTAAGATGTCTATCTCATGGTAATTAGCAAGGCTGCTTTTCTCAGTACCACAGTTTGGTGTGCTAATAAAACCCTTCCCCCACTTATCTTTAAAAGTAAGTGCTGGGTTTTCCTTTAAAACTTCAACTGGCTCTGGAGAGTTTCTGAACAGGCTTTTAAAAGTAGAAACGTCAGGTTTATCTTGGCTCACGTCTCTCCAATAAGGCTCAGCAGTTTTCTTTCTATTAGCTTCTAGACTGTAGGCTTCCGCTGGCTTATTAGAATATCTTGTGCTGCTTGAATGCTTTTCAGGCTGCACCAAACTGCCACAGTTTTGTCTGACTTTGTTCTGGCTTTTAAAGTTATCCTTCCAGCTTTCTTGCTTCCCAATATTATAGCTGCTAGCTGCTTCAACCCCACTTCATACCTTGTGCTGAGAGTGTCTCCAGGAGAAATCTTTATCCCTCTGGTTTCTGCTCCAAGGTCCTGCTTGGTTCTCTGGAATCATGGGCTGTATCTTCAGGTCCCTCAGTGCTCTTGAGCCCTTCTTCCTATAGAAGTCTCTCACTGCCCCTGAGTCTCCCAAGTACTTGCTTCGTGACTCCAAACTGCTCCTCCGTGGAACACAGCTGCCTTGTTGCTCTCCTTGCCGTTGCTGTTTCTCTCTCTCCTTCTCCAACTCTTCCTGTCTCTCCACCCACTGTTTCTGTGTTTGATTGCTTAACAAGCTCCCCGTGTGTTGCACTGCCCGCCTCCTGCTTGGGCGTGCCCAATCAGGGACTTGACCTATCTCCTCCCCTAAGGTGAGGTGTGGTTCCTGATCAGCTACCTGTTTTTTTCCTTTCTGAAGAGAAAATCCTGCTTTCCCTTGCAGTACCAGTTTTCTCCACCAGATCTCCGTCTATCTCCATTGCTTCTTGAGAAGCTTCTACGTCACAAAGTACATTATGGGCAGTGACATGACCCTCAAGGGATAGTCCTGCTTTATCATAAGCAAACGAGATAAAATCTGCTATCCATTTAGAGAGAGTACACATTTAGATACTGACTAGGTTCAAAGGAGATGAACAACAGAGTTAAGAATGTACATAGTTTCCCCCAGTTACTTCCAAGTTGATCTCCCTGTTTATTGTAAATACAACTCAAAGTTCCTTGTGTTGTATAGTTGATGTTAAATGTAAACCGCTCTGATCTAAAATAGAGCGGTATAGAAGAACTGTTAAATAAATAAAATAAATAAATAAACAGACGCCTTGTGGTGCTCTCGAGTCCTTTGAAGATAAAATGCTAAGGCACGTTAGCAGTCAAGAGTATGGAATGTGGTCTAGGAAAAAAGACAGGAAGATAAACTGACTGATTCAAATGAAAAGGAGACACCACCTTTGGCATGAAGTGGGGGAGAGTCCTAAGTAGGACCATGTCATGGTGGAAGCACTTGTAAGGTGGGTCTGCCATCAAAGTTTGAAGCTCACTAATGCATCTAGCTGAAGTGAGGGCAATAAGGAAGATGACCTTCCATGTTAGAAACTTTAGCGAGGTCGTGGCCAAAGGCTCAAAGGGTGGCTTAAGAAATTGCCCTAGAACAACACTGAGATCCCACGCTACCGTTGGTGATCGGATAGGAGGCTTGGTCAACAAAAGACCTCTCATGAAGCATGCTACTAGAAGCTGTGAGGAAATGGGCTGTCCATCCAAGGGATGGTGAGAGGCTGCAATTGTACTGAGGTGAACTCTTACCGAGTTGGTCTTAAGACCGGATGAGGATAGATGGAGGAGATACTGTAGAAGGGCCTTCACTGGAGCTGAGAAGGGATTGAGATCCTTCTGGGAACATCAGTTAGAAAATTTACACCACTTGAAAGCGTATGAACATCTAGTGGATAGTTTCCTAGAAGCTAACAGGATCTCTTTTACCTCCTGAGAAAGGTTAAGATTTTGCAATACTATGCTTTTCAGCAGTCATGCCGTGAGTTCCCTCTTCCTGGGAGAGATCTGGAGCAGATCCGAGATCTAGGGTTTGAGTCTGAGACAGACGTAGCCGGAAGGAAACCACAGTTGACATGGCCAGCGTGAGGCTATGAGTATCATAAAGCCTCTGTCCGTCTGGAGTTTGAAAAGGGTCTTGGGGATTAGGGGAATGGGAGGAAAGGCATACAGGAGTCCTCGACCTCAGTGGAGGTGAAAAGCATCCACTTGCTGGTTGCCCGACATGGGAGTTCTGGTGCAGAAGCAAGGACGCTTGGCATTCTGCAGTGTGGCAGACAGATCTATCTCCGGAATCCCCCAGGTTTGAAAGATGAAGGATGCTGTCTCCGTATGGAGAGACCATTCGTGGGGAAGAAGAATCCAGCTCAATCTGTCTGCCAAGACATTTTGCTCCCCTGGGAGGTACACTGCTTGGAGGTGTATCTGATGAGCAATGGCAAAGGACCAGAGATGAAGAGCCTTCTTGCAGAGGGGCCAAGATCCTGTTCCTCCCTGCTTGTTCATATAGAACATTGCTACCTGATTGTCCGTCTGGACCAGGACCCTGTGGGAGTGTAGATGCTCTTGAAACATCCTGAGGGCATTGAAGATAGCCTGAAGTTCTTGTAGATTTATCTGGATTTGCGACTCCTTTCCAGAGGCCCTGGGTGGAGAAAATCCCTAGATGGGTTCCCCATCCCAGTTTGGAGGCATCCGTCATCAGGGTACATTGATGTGGAGGCATCTGAAAAGGTGACCCGATGAGTAGATTCTCTTGGGAACACCACCATTGAATGGATGTGGCCAGGGGGGCAGAGACTCAGATCTTGTCACCGAGACAGCCTGAAGCCTGTTTCCATTGGGTGGCTAGAGCCTACTGGGCTGTGCGCATGTGTAGACAGGCATATGGTACTACATGTACTGTTGAAGTCATATGACCTAGAAGCTGAAGCATTTCTCGGGCAGTTAGGTGGTCTCTGAGACGTACCTGAGAAGCCAGTTGAATGAGACGAGTGCAGCGGGGTTGGGGTTGACTGCTGAGTTTTTAAGAGAGCTCCTATCAACTCTAGTATTTGAATAGGAGCAAGATGGGATTTTGGAAGATTTATCCAAAATCCCAAGTACCTGCATGGTATGTGTCTGTGGTTCTGGTGCGGGCATGGTAAGAACTCCCGGCTTTGATCTGTTTTGAAGTGAAAATGAAGTATGTGGTATGTAGTTGATATATTTAGCACTTTTTTATTGTTTTATTTGTTTTTATAGTTCACCCCCCTGAAGCAGCGTCTGCGAAACGCTAAGAGGGACATCTGATTGTGGCGTCGGGGTTGAGATCTAATGCCATCTTATGCCATCTTGAAGCTGAGGATTGCTACTTTTACTGATGGGTTTTTGCTCTTTTTGAGCTTTTTGAGTTTCGTTCTGTTCCCATTTTGAGCAATGGCTATTAAGGGACATACAATATGTTATTTGTTTGCTACTGAAGGTTTAAAGCATTAGTTACCTATTGATATATATTATATCTTATGTCTCTTTCATTATTGTAGTTGGAATATGTAAGTGTTGTTTTCCCATCAGTACTGTATAAAAATAAGCTTTTCAATACTGTTTGATGGATGGTGGGAGTAGGTCACAGACCGTTGATGCTATTCTTTCCCCATGGTTTACTGAAATCCGGTCTTTCCGGTTTTGAAGTACTCAATGCCTATTTGGGGGTTTGTCTGAGGTCTGTGCTCCCCTGTCACCGCAGTATTGTTAGCTTGTGTAGTGCAAAGTTATTCATTTGCTACAATTGGTTAAATTAGTGGAGTTGTTTGTGTTTTGTATGGTATGGGAGAGAGACAGCCAGACCTCTTGAGAGGTGTCTGCCTTTATGAGCCAGTTGCCTAAGTAAGGGAAGACAAATATCCCTAGAGATCTTAGAAATGCGGCTACGACCGCCATGCACTTTGTGAAGATTCTTGGGGCAGAGGCAAGTCCGAAAGGAAGGACTTTGTATTGATACTTTCTTCCCTGAAATGTGAAGTGTAGATATTTCCTGTGTTCTGAATGAATGAGGATATGTGTGTATGCTTCTTTTAGATCTAGAAAACAGAGCCAATCCTGACTCTGGAGATAGGGTAGGAGTGTCCCTAGGGAGACCATCTTGAACTTCTCGCTGACCAGAAACTTGTTCAGATTTCTGAGGTACAGGATGGGTCTGTATCCTCCAGTTTCCTTTGGGATGAGAAAATACAGAGAATAGAAACCCATTCCCAGTTGAGATGTTGGAAACTGTTCTATGACACCTTGCGAAAGAAGAGAAGTCACCTCCTGCAGCAGAAAAGCAGTGAGATGGGGGCCAAGAAGGATACTCCCTTACTAGGTTGGAGGGGGGATAGATTTTTTAGATGAAGTCTGAACCCCTCTTTTACTATTGTCAGCGTCCACTGCTCTGAAATGATGAGATGCTACCTGTGGGCATAATGACAGAGACTGCCGGCAATGTGGAGGGGGTAGGGATTCTCCAGAGGCAGAGGGCTATGTTCTCTAGGAAACAAGTCAAAAACCAGGAGCAGATTGAGCATGCGGAGCTCGTTGATTCTCAGGTGCCTGTGGCGTCTTCTGTTGTTTGGGAGGTTGTTGTTTTTCTCTGAGCACCTTGAGGTTGTTATTGAGAAGCAGGGGTGTAAGAAGGATAAAACGTCTTCTTGAAGGAGGTTTTCTTTGCAGCTGCTTTCATCTTAGGAGGGTAGGAGGTAGTCCTAGAAAGCCCATTTAAAGTGGTATTCTCAAACTGAGAAACTTTATCTTGGCAGTACTTGCTAAAACGATTTTCACTTGTGCAATGAATATTATCCAGTTTATCCAAGCAATTCTCTGTGCACCGATTCAAATTGATGTGGCTCTACTGGTGCACTCAAAGCAAACAAAAGTTGCTCTATTGACAAACTTTGAAACATTTTGGGCATGTCTGACCAGGGTGAGATAGTCAGCTCTTTTATCATTGGGGAGAAGAGGTGACATTGACTCAAGATCCTCAGTAACCTCGTTGAAGAACATACCCATATATAGTATGTGTGAGCTTATTCTGACTGACAGCATGGAAGCCTGAAAACACCGACGCCCAAAAGCATCAAGAGTTCTTGATTCTCTACCTGGAGGGTTAGAAGAATGTGTCTTAGAACTTCTAATCTGACGCACTGCTGATTCCACTACCATTGAGTGGTGTGGTAACTGTGTCTTTTGGAAGCCAGGATACCCTGGTACTCGATACATGGTATCAAGCCATCAAATATGCAGAGAAATAGTGAGGGGCGTCTCCCACATCCAGAGCATTAGATAAGAACATAAGACATGCCATACTGGGTCAGACCGAGGTCCATCAAGCCCAGTATCCTGTTTCCAACAGTGGCCAGTCTAGGTCATACGTACCTAGCAATATCCCCAAAAGACACAGGTTCCACAATTCTTGCACTGGGTCAAGCATTGATATCCTGGGTCCCTTTTTAATAGTGGTTTATGGACCTTTCCTCCAGGAACTTGTCCAAACCTTTTTTAAACCCAGCTATACTAACAGCCCTTACTACATCCTCCGGTAACAGATTCCAGAGTTTGATTACACGTTGAGTGAAAAAATATTTTCTCTTATTTGTCTTAAATAGTTTACCCTGTAGCTTCATTACATGTCCCCTAGTCTTTCTATACTCTGATAGCATAAACAATTGATCCACGTTTATCCGTTCCACTCCATTCATTAATTTATAGACCTCTATCATATCTCCCCTCAGCCGTCTCTTCTCCAGGCTAAAGAGCCCTAACCTTCTTAGCCTCTCTTCATAGGAGTAGCCTTCCATCCCCTTCACCAATTTGGTGGCTCTTCTCTGTACTTTTTCTAATAACGCTATGTCCTTTTTAAGATACGGTGACCAGAATTGCACACAATATTCAAGGTGCGGTCGTACCATGGAGCGATACAGAGGCATTATAACATCCTTTGTTTTATTCTCCATCCCTTTCCTTATGATACCTAGCATTCTATTTGCTTTCTTGGCCGCCGCTGCACACTGGGCAGAGGGTTTTAACATGTTATCCACGATGACTCCTAAATCTTTTTCCTGGGTGGTGGTTTCTAATGTGGAGCCTTGCATCGTGTAACTATAGTGTGGGTTGTTCTTTCCTAGGTGCATAACTTTGCACTTGTCCACATTAAATTTCATCTGCCATTTGGATGCCCAGTCTTCCAATTTATCCAGATCCTCCTGCAGTTTTCCACAATTCTCTTGGGTTTTAACAACTTTAAACAGTTTTGTGTCATCTGCAAATTTGATAACCTCACTAGTTATTCCCTTTTCCAGGTCATTTATGAATATGTCAAAAAGCAGCGGACCCAGTACAGATCCCTGGGGTACTCCACTATTCACCTTTTTCCATTGGGAATATTGGCCATTTAGTCCTACCCTCTGCTTTCTATCTTTTAACCAGTTCCCGATCCACAATAGTACACTGCCTCCTATCCCATGACTTTTTAGCTTCGCCAAAAGTCTCTGATGGGGGACTTTGTCAAAAGCTTTCTGAAAATCCAGATACACTATATCAACCGACTCACCTTTGTCTACCTGTTTATGCACACCTTCAAAAAAACATATCAGATTAGTAAGACAAGATCTTCCTTGTCTAAAGCCATGTTGGCTGTCTCCCATTAGGCCATGACTATCCACATGCTGTGTAATTTTGTTCTTTATGATGGTTTCTACCATTTTCCCTGGTACTGACGTCAGGCTCACCGGTCTGTAATTTCCTGGGTCACCCCTGGAACCCTTTTTAAAAATTGGTGTTACATTGGCGACCCTCCAATCTTCAGGTATTACAGATGATTTTAATGAAAGTTCACAGATTACCAATAGCAGGTCTGCAATCTCATATTTCAGTTCTTTCAACACTCTGGGATGTATACCATCCGGTCCAGGTGATTTGCTACTATTCAGTTTATCATGAGAGTATGCAGTGAATTGGAAGCGTGGCCACTTCCTTAGGAGCTGTAGGATATTGGAGAATCTCCCTCTGCTCTAGGTTCTTTTTCAGATAAGACTTATGGAAAGGCCCCTTGCTATGTCTCAAATAAATTCTTAAAAAGACATATCTTCAGGGTGGGGGCATAAGCTGTTCCGACGAAGGAGAAGGATTCTCCAGTATACTCTAGAGTTTCTCAGAATCGAGAGATTCATCATCAGAAGAATCAGAATCGGAAGACTCGAAGTATCGACGCGGACAATGTCTGTGCTCCTTTAAGGTTCCATACCAATCAAAGTCTGCATCGGATCGAGGAAGCTGCCTGGACGAATCCCCCGGTACTGCAGATGGATTCGAGGGCAGACATGAGTGGCAGTGTATCAAAGGTCGTATAACCCGACACGGTTTGTGTCGGTACCATAGATGGCGACGGTGTCAGCGGTACCGCCGGTAAAGCATAGTTACTCACCTGTAACAGGTGTTCTCCAGGGATTGCCTCCTAAAGGCCAGCAACATCTCCTCAACCTCCTTGGGAAGGAGTAGAGGAGCAAGCACTACCCTCTCAGCAGCCAGGCCATTAGGTTAGGGATCTGAGATTGGGGTGTAGCAAGGAACCCTGTTCCTGGGTCAAGAGGTCGGGCTGCACCCCCAGCGGAGTTTCGACCGCCAGTTGAAGGAGAAGAGGGAACCAAGGCTGTCTGGGCCACCTGGGGGCTACCAGGATGACCGAGGCCTTATCCCGAAGAATCTTGAGCAGAGTGCGTGCCACCAGGGGCGTGGGTGGGAACGCACAGAGAAGTTCCTGTGCCCACGAGATCAGGAAAGCATCCGCCACCACGCTCCGCGGATGTGGCTGCCTCGAGCAGAACCGGGGCAACTGATGGTTTTGCGGACTGGCAAAGAGATCCATGGATGGGAGACCCCAACGGTTGAAGATCCACTGGGCTACATCCCAGTTCAGTTGCCATTCGTGAGGCTGAAGAATCCTGCTCAACTTGTCGGCCAGGAGGTTCTCCTGACCTGGCAGATAAACTGCCTTTAGGGACATGTGATGTGCCTCTGCAAAAGAGAAGAGGTCCAGAGTTTCCTGGCATAGGATCCGAGATCCTGTGCCCCCCTGTTTGTTGATGTAGAACACCGCTACCTGATTGTCTGTCTTTATCAGCACTGACCGATGTGCAAGAAGATGACAGAAGGCTTGAAGAGCTAGGCGGATAGCTCGAAGCTCTAGGAGATTGATCTGAAGTGCGGCCTCTCGCGAGGACCACAGACCTTGAGTGCATGAATCCTGGCAATGGGCACCCCAGCCCAGCAAGGAGGCATCTGTCATCAGCACTCTGGTGTGAGAGGGAGGTTGGAATGGTACTCCCTGAAGCAAGTTGGGGGAGTTGAAGCCACAATTGCAAGGCTGTCACCAGTAGCTTGGAAATGGCTACTCTGTCTGTGAGGTGGCCAGTGGCTTGCGTCCACTGGTCTCTGAGGCTCCATTGGGCTGTGCGCATGTGGAATCGAGCAAAGGGAGTCACATGCACTGTGGAGGCGATGTGGCCCGGGAGGCGTAGAAAGACCCTTGCGGAGACTTGAGGTTTGTGCTGGACCTGCTGTACCAAGTCCAGCAACTGCCTTGCCCTGTCCAGCGGTAGGTAAGCCCTCTGCCTGAAGTGTGTCCAGTCCTCACGACCCTCCCTCCTCCCCTGGAGTTGCAGTCCTTTGATTAATTTTTTCTCATTTTTGCCATCTTTTTATCTATGTCATCTGACTGAGCAAGATGGTACCCTTGGGCAGGAAGGGGACCTCGCATGTGCGATGCAATCCCAAAGGCTTTCTTTGAAAGCTGGGGAATTGCCCCGCACGAGGGCTCCGTCGGCGCCGACGTCACCCCAATCTCAGATCCCTCAACCTAATGGCCTGGCTGCTGAGAGGGTAGTACTTGCTCCTCTACTCCTTCCCAAGGAGGTTGAGGAGGTGTTGCTGGCCTCTAGGAGGCAAGCTACTAGAAAATTCTACGCGTTCAAGTGGCGTAGATTTGCAGGGTGGTGTGCCCAGCATAAGGAAAACCCGTTCACTTGTCAAGTACCTCAGGTATTGTAGTACTTGCTCCACCTTTCGAAGTTAGCCTCAAGTCTAACTCTGTCAGGGTCCACCTGAGTGTGCTATCAGCTAACCACTCTCCAGTGGAGGGCAACCTCTTTCAGCTCACCCTTTGGTATCCCGATTGCTCAGAGGCCTCCTACTCTTGAAGCCTCCAATTCGCCCACCGGCGACGGAGTGGGACTTAAATGTGGTCTTGCAGCGGCTTACTTGCCCACCTTTTGAACCAATGTCCACCTGCTATCTCCGCTTTCTTTCCTGGAAAGCACTCTTTTTGGTGGCACTCACGTCTGCTCGACATGTGAGCGAGCTGCAAGCTTTAGTATCGGATAGACCGTATACATGGTTTTACAAAACAGAGTGTTCCTGCGTACTCACCCCAAGTTCCTCCAAAAAGTGTTTTCCTCATTTCACCTTAACCAAGAGGTGGTTCTTCCAACCTTCTTCCCCAGGCCACATACCAGCAGGGCAAAAGCGGTTCTGCATACCCTGGACTGTAAGAGGGCGCTCGCCTTCTACCTGGAGCGTATGCGGGGACATCGGACAGCTTCCCAGCTCTTCGTCTCTTATGACCCTAGTAAACTTGGTCTACCGGTCTCCAAGCACACTTTATCCACCTGGATGGCAGACTGCATCGCCTGGGCGTACAGGGCAGCTGACCTCCAGCTACAGGGTTGAATCACGGCCCACTCGGTCAAGGCTAAGGCCGCATCAGTGGCTAACCACCACTCTGTTCTGTTGGCAGACATCTGCCGGGCCGCAACTTGGTCTTCAAGCCAGACCTTTGCAGCCCACTACTGCTTGGAGAGAGAGTCCCGGCGGGACAGTGTTTTCGGTCAGGCGGTACTCCGTAACCTAATTGAGGTTTAGGCAACTCCTACCCTTCGACCCTTTGGTGTCAGGCTACCGTGGGGGTTGTGTTCTCGAAAAAAATCCTATCACTGCTGCTGCGGGTCTTCTAGCTATGGGTTCTCGGCAGCCTATAGCTAGGGAGTCCCATATGCGAGGACTGACTTCCTGCTTGTTCCTGGAGAAAGCGTACTTACTCACCTGTAACAGGTGTTCTCCACGGACAGCAGGAATCAGTCCTCACGACCCTCCCTCCTTCCCTGGAGTTGCAGTCCTTTGATTAATTTTTTCTCATTTTTGCCGTCTTTTTAGCTATGTTCTCTATGCATGGCTGATTTCACAACCATGGAATTGTGCGGTAGCTGCACCTTTTGGAACTCAGGGCTCTTACGGACTCGATAAATGGAATCAACCCGTTTGCTAAGAACCGGCGCAGAGGCCGGTGCCTCCCACATACAGAAGAGCAGCCGTTCCAGCATCGGAGGAACCGGTGCAGTAAAGGCTTCCTTCGGAGGAAAATCATACTGGAGGGCATCGAGCTCCTCGACTCGAGGCTCCTCCTTGGCGTCCGCAGGGAATGCCAAAGCCTTGGCCATGTCCCTCACGAAGTCCGAGAACCGGGTATCTTCTGGGGGGGGGGGGACCTTCTTCGAGGCTTGGACTCCAGGGAGTCCGAAGGGATGCACCAGGTCCAGAAGGTGTCTGGAGACTCCTCGTCCTCCGTCTCCCACGCCGACTCCTCCAAGGAGGAGTCGAGCGGCTCCGGCCGTGTGGGCCTCGGTGCCACCTGCCCCGACGCCGAGAGCACCGGCGTCGATGACCTCGGCCCTGCACGAGAGGTCGAGGGGGACCTTGACCGAGGATCGACTCGAGACTTGATGGACTCGAGGATCGGCTTGGCCTCTGGGGTCGACTTAAACGTCAAGGTCCCGGTGGTCAGGGCAGATGCACCGGTCAGACCGGTGATCAGCACCCGCTGCTGTTCCATGAAGGCAGCCAAGCTGCTCTCCAAGGCCGTCAGCCTGAGTCCAAGCTCAGGAGACTCAGCAGCCCCCGACTCGGGCCCCGATGGTGTCGGCTCTCCCGGAGGAGAGTCCACGAGGACAACAGAACTTACATGACTCGGGGACTCCGGCTCCATGCGAGGTAGTTTGGACGGCCTCTCCGACTCCGAGTCCGAGAGCCCAGGGCGGCGGTCAGCGCTACGTGACCTGGCCCTCGAGGACCCAGGGGCTTCCACCGACGACGCCCTCACAAGCTTCTTCTTCCTTTTGTGCTCCCGGGTGGGAAACCCCCTCTTAGAGGAACCACGACGGTGCTCGGGGTCAGACTCCCGAGATGTCGAGGCCTCTGGTGGAAGTGGAGCATGTAGCCCTTTTGGACTATGCTGAGGACCCAGGTATCCCCTGTGATGGCTGGCCACCTGTAGGGCGTACAAGGTCAGCCGACCTCCTGTGTTGAGTGGAGCCAGCTGTGGAGAAGAGGCTATGTTGTGGGAGTCAAAACTCCGCTCCCTGTTGTGCAGGAGCTGGAGCTGGCGGCTTGGGGGTCTTCGGCCTACGGGGCCCATGCCCCTGCCCCTTGCCTTCTGGCCCTGTTGGGGAGCTGGAGAGGCCTGATATTGAGGGTAGGATATGTAGGCAGCACCCTTCCTTGGGAAAAAGGGCTTCTTTCCCGAGCCCTTCTTTTTCTGAGAAGGGGCAGAAGTCTTCCTGGACAGTCTTGTCCTGGTGAGAGTCTCAGTCTCGATTTCTGCAGCCTTTTCAGTCATGGGCTTATCAAAAAGGTTTTCACCTCGGCAGGGGACATCGACCAACTTGTCCTGCACCCATGGCTCCAGGTCTGATGACTGTAGCCAGGCCTGACGGCGTGCACCGATGCCGGCCGCTGCTACCCGGGCCGAAGCCTCGAAGCCATCATAGGCTGCTCGAGAGATAAACCCTCGAGCACTCTCGAATCCCTGTTGACAAGGCCTTGAATCTCTGCAAAGGTTCCTCGGAGAGGCCAGCTGAGAACCCAGCAATTTCCTTTGCCAGGTCTCGTAGGTACATGCCCATGTACAGCTGGTAGGTCTGGACATGGCAAGATAGCATAGAGCCCTGGAAGCACTTTCTACCGAGGGCATCCAGGTTCCGGGCCTCCCGGCCTGGGGGCACCAAGGAGTGCATCTTCTGACTCTTCAGACGGTGAATGGCCGATTTCACAACCATGGAGTGGTGTGGTAGCTGCGCCTTTTGCAACCCAGAGCTCTTATGGACTCGATAAATAGAATCGACACGTTTGCTAAGAACCGGCGTCAAGGCCGGTGGCTCCCACATAGGGAAGAGCAGCCGTTCCAGCATCCGAGGAACCGGTATTGTAAAGGCTTCCTTCGAAGGAAATTCATACTGGAGGGCATCGAGCTCCTCGGCTCAGGGCTCCTCCTCGGGGCTTTGGCCATGTCCCTCACGAAGTCCGAGAACCGGGTATCCTCTGGGGGGGACCGTCTCTGAGGCTCGGACTCCGGTGAGCCGGAAGGGACACACCGGGTACGGAAGGTGTCCGGGGACTCCTCATCCTCCGTCTCCCACTCCGACTCCTCTGAAGAGGAATCGAGAGGATCAGGCCGTGTGGGCCTCGGTGCCACCCACCCTGACGCCGAGGGTATCGGCGTCGACGACCTCGGCCCGGCACGGGAGGTCGAGGGGGACCGTGAACGAGGATCAACAAGAGACTTCATTGACTCGAGGGTCGGATCGGTCTCCGGGGTTGACTTAGACGTCGAGGTCCCCGGTGGTCGGGGCAGATGCACCAGTCAGACCAGCGATCAGCACCCGCTGCTGTTCCATGAGGGCAGCCAAGCTGCTCTCCAAGGCCGTCAACCTGAGTCCAAGCTCAGGAGACTCAGCAGCCCCCGACTCGGGCCCCGACATCGGCTTCCCCGGAGGAGAGTCCACGAGGACAACAGAACTTGCATGACTCGGGGACTCCGGCTCTACATGAGGTAGCTTGGAAGGTCTCTCCGACTCCGAGAGCTCGGGGCAGCAGTCAGGGCTATGCGACCTGGCCCTTGAGGAACCAGGGGCCTCCACCGACGCCGCCCTCGCAAGCTTCTTCTTCCTTCTGTGCTCCCGGGTGGGAGACTCCCTTTCAGAGGAACCCCGACGGCGCTCGAGGTCAGACTCCCGAGATGTTGAGGCCTCTGATGAAGTCCGGGCCCGGCTGGATGCAGAGTCATAGAAAAGTTGCTCACATTGATGCTGACGGCTCCGAAGCGCCTTCAACGACATTTTGCCACACAGACCACAGGCCAGCGGGTCATGGTCAGGCCCGAGGCATCGGAGGCAGCGGTCATGTGTGTCGGTGAGAGACATAAGTTTCTTGCACCAATCACACTTCTTGAACCCGCTGGCAGCCATTGGGGGAAAAAGGGCCCCTGCAAAGTCAAAGGACTGGGCTGCCAGTGAAAACACAAAAAGAGCGCGAACGTTAGTCACGAAGGACAAAAACCAAAAATCAAAGCTCCGGACTCGATACCGGTGTACCAAGCCCAGACGGGAAGGGGAACCTGCGTTGAACCAGATAAGACAACGTGAAAATCGCAGAAAAAAAATCAACTTGAGAAAATTCCGCCAAAACGACCCAAGATGAGGTAGGGGTGTCTAGCTAATAGATAGGGTCGTTTCGGTGGAATTTCTCAGGTTTTGTACCACTAATAAAGAAAATAAGTATTGTCTTTCCTAAACCATGTTTCTAGACTGGGTGTATACAGAGGTGGTACATTATATTAAACAATTTCTACGATCCACTCAAGGTAACCTAGATGGAAATATAAATACCCTCTTTGAAAGTAATACCACTAAAGGGGCCATTGCATTATTGAATTTAAAGGATGAGAGCATTCCAAGCAGAAGCCACATCAGGTCTCTGAACCATGCTCTCCTCAGCCAATCCGGCATCACCAGAAAGCATAGTTACTGTTCCTGGAGATAGCGTAGTTACTCACCTGTAATAGGTGATCTCCAGGAACAGCAGGAATCAGTCTTCACACATATGGGTGATGTTGGCACCAACTGAGTCCAGCACAGGAACACTCCACAGCATCCAAGCTTTTGAGAGCATTCCTCCACACATGCGTGGTTGCCTTCCTGCCTTAGCTCCTAGTCTCCTCAGTCAAGTGTATAGCACAGAGAAAATAATAATAAAAAGAAAAAAATGGGACAACCTGAAGGGGAGGTGGGCGGGTTGTGAAGACTGATTTCTGCTATTCCTGGAGATCACTTGTTACAGGTGAGTAACTACACTATCTCCAGGAACAAGCAGGAAATCAGTCATCATAGACTCCCTAACCACAGATTAACAAGAGAAGACTCCAGGCATAACTAGAGGTTGAGGCAAGTATCGAACAGACTCAGCTCGTTTGAAGCATCCCTCACGAGGTAGTCCAGAGGGCAAGTTGTCTAAATCTGGAAAAGATTACGTAGAACAGATTAACCAAATTGAGCATCAATTCTGGAAACTCTGTCCAGGCAATAGTGCGCAGCGAAGGTATGAAGTGAAGACCAGGTAGCTGCTTGGCAGATTTCAGAACGGAGGTTAACTACAATGGTAGTCATGGCTTGGGCATTATGGACAGTGACATGGTGTTGAAGAGATAGACCAGCTTGCGAGCCCGCCTCTCGAACTACATTACACCCCTGCTATACACCTTCCACTGGTTATCAGTAACTAGCAGAATCCAATATAAAACAATGTTTATATTCAAGCTGATTAACGATATTGCACCATCATACCTGTCAACACTAATAACCCAATCAACCAGCACTAGATCAACAAGAACGCACTCCCAGAACACACTAGCGTTCCCTCTCACCTACCGCAATACCAAACAAGTTACAAGCAACCGAGCATTTTCACTAGCTGCACCCAGGTTATGGAATAACCTCCCGACTTATTTACATGCAACCAAAGACATCAAACTGTTCAGAAAAGAACTAAAAACCTTGCTATTCACCCAACATTTCAGAGATCATACAGAAGACGCTGGCTCGCACCACAAAACAACACAAATACAACCCTCTCAATGACACCCCCACCACACCAACTGTAAACAATATTGCCTGCTGTAATTGTACATAGTTTGGTAAGATGATTTCCTTAAGTATCAATCCTATCTTGTACATAGTTACAACTGTTACAACCTAATCATGTTAAATCGTGTACTATGTAGAAATGTTGTTCCTTTGTACACCGCCCCTGATCTTGGGAAGGAGCGGTATAAAAACAACAATAAATAAATAAGTAAAAGATATGCAGTCTGCTAGCCAGCTTGAAATTTTCTCTTAGAGGCTGGCAGCCCCAGATGACTTTGGTCAAATTGTTCAGGTGGAAGGAGGTGACAACCTTCGGTAAGAACCTAGGATGTGTCCGAAGGACAACTTTGTTGTGGTGGAATGTGGTATATGGAGTATAGTCCATCAAGGCTTTCAGTTCATGAGCAGAGGTGACTTCAGTGAGAAAAAGGACTTTCCATGTAAAGAACTTTAAAGAGGCTGACAACATGGATTCAAAAGGACTGTGCATGAGCTGTGCAAGAACAACATTTAAATCCCATGGTGTGGGTGGTGGGCGGAGAAGTGGTTTGGTCAGAAGAAGACCTCTCATGAATCTAGCCACCAAGGGATGTGTCGAGATCAGCCAGTTTTCCAACATATGATGAGAGGCCACAATGGCACATATAAATGTACCATTACAGAATTGGTCTTGAGATCAGAGGAGGATAAGTGGATCAGATATAGAAACAGATCTGGTACTGAACATGTGTAAGGATCTAATGTTTTCTGTGAACACCAAAGGGCGAATCTACGTCACTTGAAAGCTTAAGAGCATCTGGTGGAATCTTTTCTGGAAGATAGGATAACCTGCAAAACCTCCTCTTGGGATCTTAAGTGTGAGAGGACCACACGCTCAGCAGTCAGTCCGTCAAGTGAAGTGTCTTGAGTTTGGGGTGCAGGAGGGTCCCCTGTTCCTGAGAAATAAGGTTGGGAGAGTAACCAAGGTTGAGGGGAGGTTTCCAAACAAGTCAAAGAAGTAGGGGAAACCAGGGTTGCCTGGGCCAGTAAGGGGTAATGAGGATCATCATTCCTCTGTTGGCTCATAGTTTGAATAGTGTCTTTGCTATGAGGGGGAGAGGAGGGAAAGCATAGAGGAGATGCTGTCCCCAATGAAGGAGAAATGCATCCGAGCTCTCCCTGCGAGGGAAAGGGATCCTGGAGCAAAACCGAGGTAGATGAGCGTTGACAGGAGAAGCAAAGAGGTCGATCCCAAAAAGCTGGAACAAGTGTTGAGCTACTTGAAGTTCCAGCCTCCACTTTTGTGGATAGAGGATGCAACTCAGTCTGTCAGCTAAGGAATTCTCTATTCCTGGAAGGCACACTGCATGAAGGTGAATCTCCTGAGAGATTACCCAATTCCACAAGCGGATGGGGAGAGAGCCCATTAGAACTTAAAAACATGCCATACTGGGTCAGATATAGCTTGGTCCATCAAGCCCAGTATCCTGTTTCCAACAGTGGCCAATCTAGGTCACAAATACCTAGCAGTTCTCCCAAAAGACACACAGGTTCCACAATGCTTATATTTGGGCAAGCAGTGGATTTCCTGAGTCCCTTTTAATAATGGTTTATAGGGCCTTCCTCCAGGAACTTGTCCAAATCTTTTTTTTTTAATCCAGCTACACTAACAGCTTTTACTACATCCTCCGGTAACAAATTCCAGAGTTTGATTATGTGTTGAGTGAAAAAAATATTTTCTCTTATTAGTCTTAAATGGGTTACATGGTAAGAACATAAGATATACCAATATCCAAATACACAAAACACTCTCAGTAAACCACTAGTTATTCCAACTTCAAGTCACAAACTAGAATAAGAGTATAAAGTCTTCAATACAAATCTAAACAATGGGCTCTCGCCGGACCTCAGGACTTATACACCCCCCATGTGGCGAATTTATCACCATAGGATATGCCATACTGGGTCAGACCAAGGTCCATCAAGCCCAGTATCCTGTTTCCAACAGTGACCAATCTAAGTCATATGTACCTAGCAGTATCCTCAAGAGACACAGGTTCCACAATGCTTGTATTGGTCAAGCATTGATATCCTGGGTCCCTTTTTAATAATGGTTTATGGACCTTGTCACAGGGCCTACCTTGGCAGCGTACTGGAGCGAGGTAGGTGGGACATAAAAACATTTAAGGTTGGGTTTGGCCAATAACTTACAGGGCCCAGGGACTTTCAGCCCTGGTAGCGTCCTTTGGTACCAAAATCCCACAGAAAACAAAAGGTCCGAGTGGAGGGAAAACAAAAGGCATTTATTTCCCCTTTCATGCAAAAAGGTTCATATGCTTGGACACAAAACATCAAACACAAATTCCTTGCTTCAGGTAAAAGAAAAAGAAAGCATTAAAGGAAAACTGTTATCTTCACAGTAAATATAGCAGGCAAACAAACAGTCTCAACTCCCAAGACCTAGTTTAGTTGCTCAGTAAGGACTCCAAGCTTCCTGTCTTACAGAAGCTACAGTCCATCTCAGTGTCTGATGCAAATTCCACCTGCATCGGTTCCCCTTCTGAAGCCTCTGAGCCTAAGTCAGTATTTGTTGGTAAGTTGTAATAAGGCTTTTTAAATATCTTCTGCACAAGCTCCCAATGCTCAGGGTTGAATACAGGGCGTCGGTCCTGCGCCCTCAGATACTGGGAACTGTCTTCCTTTTGCAAGTGTTTTGTCTTTGCTTTCTGTAAAGCTTGGTCATTAACAAGTCTCTTAGTTGGTGCGTGTTTCTTGCACCTTATCTCATAAGCATTCTCACAAGGATAATATTCCTGTGCTCCCCGTACTCCCCATACATTAGCAGTTTGTACCCTGCTTTTAGTTTAATGTGGGTTACCTCTTCTTCCCGGCTTGTCTGCTCCAGGTGAGGTTTGAGGCCTGCTCCAGTTGGGATCCTGCCTGGCCTGAGCAACAGGCCTTGAGCTCTCCCAGCGTCTTTCTGTTAGCTTTAGACCACAGTCACAGCCACGCCTTTGCCTCTCTGTACAACAAACACTCACTCTGGCTGGAGTTGTCCCACCTTCTCCACGGGGTCTCCTTTCTCCAAGCCAATGCGGCTGCTGCTGCCTCCTGCGGAACCGTGGTTCAGGGATTACTGCTCCTTCTGGATATCTAGCCCATTCACTCGGATGTCCTGCCCAACCTGCTGGTTCTCCTGGCAGTCCTCCTTTCCCAGGCCGTCCTGCCTGTGCTTTTCTCCAGGGCTGTCCTGTCTCCTCAGGATATCCTCCTTTCCAGGGCTGTACCACTTTCCCAGCCTGTTCTCCTTTCCCAGGCTGTTCTGCTCCTGATTCTCTCTGGTCTGAATCCGGTTCTCGCTGTTCTGAATCTCCTTGTTCTAGTTCTGCCTTCCAACCTTCCAAATTCCCTTTAAGAGGCACTCCTCTCTTTCTTGATTGGAAGCTGGCTGGCATTACCTCATGACCTATGAGGTGTGGTTCCTCTGTTCCTCGGAGGTCCCTCCTGCTCCCCCTATGTGGTTCCTCACGATATTGCAGGTTGTGCTTGACTTTTCCTGCATTTAAAACATTTTCTTCCCTTCTCAGAGGGTCTGCAGCATCACAACCTTTTCTCCAGGAACTTATCCAAACCTTTTTTCAACCCAGCTACACTAACAGCCTTTACTACATCCTCTGGTAACAAATTCCAGAGTTTGATTACACTTTGAGTGAAAAAATATTTTCTCTTATTTGTCTTAAATAGTTTACCCTGTAGCTTCATTACATGTCCCCTAGTCTTTCTATATTCTGATAGCGTAAACAATCAATCTATGTTTACCTGTTCCACTCCATTCATTAATTTATAGACCTCTATCATATCACCCCTCAGTCATCTCTTTTCCAGGTTGAAGAGCCCTAACCTTTGTAGCTTCTCTTCATAGGAGTAGCCTTCCATCCCCTTTACCATTTTCGTGGCTCTTCTCTGTACCTTTTTTAATAACGCTATATCCTTTTTAAGATACGGCGACCAGAATTGCACACAATATTCAAGGTGCGGTCGTACCATGGAACGATACAGAGGCATTATAATATCCTTTGTTTTATTTTCCATTCCTTTCCTTATGGTATCTAGCCTTCTATTTGCTTTCTTGCCGCTGCTGCACACTGGGCAGAGGGTTTTAACATGTTATCCACGATGACACCTAAATCTTTTTCCTGGGTGGTGGTTCCCAATGTGGAACTTTGCATAGTGTAACCATAGTGTGGGTTGTTCTTTTCTAGGTGCATAACTTTGCACTTGTCCACATTAAATTTCATCTGCCATTTGGATGCCCAGTCTTCCAATTTATCCAGATCCTCCTGCATTTTTCCACAATCCCCTTGGGTTTTAACAACTTTAAACAGTTTTGTGTCATCTGAAAATTTGATAAACTCACTAGTTATTCCCTTTTCCAGGTCATTTATGAATATGTCAAAAAGCAGCGGACACAATACAGATCCCTGGGGTACTCCACTATTCACCTTTTTCCATTGGGAAAATTGGCCATTTAGCCCTACCCTCTGCTTTCTGTCTTTTAACCCGTTCCCGATCCACAATAGTACACTGCCTCCTATCCCATGACTTTTTACTTTTGCCAAAAGTCTCTGATGAGAGACCTTGTCAAAGGCTTTCTGAAAGTCCAGATACACTATATCAACCGACTCACCATTGTCCACCTGTTTATTCACACCTTCAAAAAAACATAACAGATTAGTAAGACAAGATCTTCCTTGTTTAAAGCCATGTTGGCTGTCTCCCATTAGGCCATGACTATCTACATGCTGAGTAATTTTGTTCTTTATGATGATTTCTACCATTTTTCCCAGTACTGACGTCAGGCTCGCTGGTCTATAGTTTCCCGGATCACCCCTGGAACCCTTTTTAAAAATTGGCGTTACATTGCCGATCTTCCAATCTTCAGGTATTACAGATGATTTTAATGAAAGTTCACAGATTACTAATAGCACGTCTGCAATCTCATATTTCAGTTCTTTAAACACCCTTGGATGTATTCCATCCGGTCCAGGTGATTTATTCAGTTTATCAAATAGTTGTAATACATCTTCCCGGTGTAGCGATATTTTTCTCAATTCTTCTGCGGTATCACCTTTAAATACCACTTTAGTCTTGGGTAACATCCCTACATCTTCCTCAGTAAAGACCGAAGCAAAGAATTCATTCAGTCTCTCCATTGTAGCCTTGTCCCCTCTACTGCCCCTTTTACCCCTCTATCATCTAATGGTCTAACTGACTCTCTCACAGGTTTTTTGCTACAAATGTACTTGAAAAAGTCTTTATTTCGCGTTTTTGCTTCCATAGCAAGTTTCTTCTCAAATTCTTGCTTTGCCTGCCTTATCAATGCTTTGCATTTAACTTGCCAGTGCTTGTGCTGTTTCCAGTTTTCGTCGTTTGGCTCTTTTTTCCATTTCCTGAAAAATGCGTTTTTGGCAGCAACAGCCTCTCTGACCTCACCTTTAAACCATGCTGGCAGTTTTTTGGACTTTCTTCCACTTTTCTGAAAGCGTGGTCTAGGCTTCCAGGATAGTATTTTTAAACAACACCCAAGCTTGATGTAAGTCTTTAACCTTTGCAACTGCTCCTTTTAGGTTTTCCTTAACTGTTTTCCTCATTTTATCATAGTCTCCCTTTCGAAAGTTAAAAGGTAGTACTGTGGATTTCCTTACCATCCCTCCTCCACTAATTAAATCAAATGCAATCATGCTATGATCACTATTGCCAAGTGGCCCCAAAACCCTTATTTCTTGCACCAGATCTGGTGTTCCACTAAGGACTAGGTCCAATATAGCTTCCCCTCTGGTCGGTTCATGAACCAGCTGCTCCAAAAAGCAGTCATTTATTTCATCTAGGAACTTTATCTCCCTAGCATGTCCTGCCGTGACACTGACCCAGTTGATACCAGGGTAATTGAAATTGCCCATTATTATTACTGTGCTGTGACTTTTGTTAGCTTCCTTGATTTCTTTGAGCATTCTTCATCCATTTGTTCATTCTGGCCAGGCGGTCGATAGTACACCCCCACTGCCATCACCTTCCCCTTCATACATGGAATTCAATCCATAGAGATTCTACAGCAAATTTTGTTTCCTGCAAAACTTTAATCCTTTCTGACTCAATGCCCTCTCTAACATAGAGCGCAACCCCTCCACCAATTTGATCAGTTCTATCATTACGATATAGTGTGTACCCAGGTATCACAGTGTCCCACTGGTTATCCTCCTTCCACCATGTCTCTGAGATTCCAATCATATCTAACCTCTCATTTACTGCTATATATTCTAACTCTCTCATTTTATTGTTTAGACTTCTAGCATTTGCATACAAGCATTTTAGAGAATGTATTTTATTAATATTAATCTGGCTATTGGTAGGCATGGGTAATTTGGAATCTTTACGCTCTGTCTGCACCATACTCAAGGGAATTTGGGCTACTTTACTCTTTTTTGGAACCGCTCTGCTTTTGGTAGTAGCTTCATTGTATGTCCCCTGGTCTTTCTATATTTTGATGGCATAAACAATCGATCTATGTTTACCCGTTCTACTCCATTCATTAATTTATAGATCTCTATCATATCTCTCCTCTTAGTCGTCTCTTTTCCAGGTTGAAGAGCACTAACCTTTTTAGCCTCTCCTCATAGGAGTATCTTCCCATCCCCTTTACCATTTTGGTGGCTCTTTTCTGTACCTTTTCTAATTTCGCTATATCCTTTTTAAGATACAGTGACCAGAATTGCACACAATATTCAAGTAAAAGCTGGTAGCGTAGCTGGGTTTAAAAATGGTTTGGAAAAGTTCCTGGAGGAAAGGCCCATAAACCATTATTAAAACGGACTTGGGATATCATTGCTTGACCCAATACAAGCATTGTGGAACTTGTGTCGTTTGGGGAAACTGCTAGGTACTTATGACCTAGATTGGTCACTGTTCGAAACAGGATACTGGGTTTGATAGACCTTGATCTGATCCAGTATGGCATATCTTATTTTCTTAAGGTGTGGTTGCACCATGGAACGATACAGAGGCATTATAATATCCTTTGTTTTATTCTCCATTCCTTTCCTTATGATTCCTAGCATTCTATTTGCTTTCTTGGCTGCTGATGCACACTAGACAGAGGGTTGCAATATATATATATATTGATCGCTGGAAGGGGCGGTATAGAAATATATACATAAATAAATAAATAAATAAATAAATGATGCCTAAATCTTTTTCCTGGGTGGTGGTTCTAATGTGGAACCTTGCATTGTGTAACCATAGTTTGGGTTGTTCTTTCCTAGGTGCATAAATTTGCACTTGTCCACATTAAATTTCATCTGCCATTTGAATGTCCAGTCTTCCAATTTATTAAGGTCCTCTTGCAATTTTTCACAATCCTTTTGGGTTTTAACAACTTTGAATAATTTAGTGTCATCTGCAATTTTGATTACCTCACTCGTTATTCCTATTTCCAGGACATTCACGAATATGTTAAAAAGCAGCGGACCCAGCACAGATCCCTGGGTACTCCACTATTCACCTTTCTCCATTGGGAAAATTGACCATTTAGCCCTACTCTCTGCTTTCTACCTTTTAATCAGATCTTGATCCACAATAGTACACTGCCTCCTATCCCATGACTTTTAAATTTTGCTAAGACTCTCTCATGAGGGACCTTGTCAAAGGTTTTTTGAATATCGATATACACTATAATCAACCGACTCACCTTTGTCTACCTGTTTATTCCCACCTTCAAAAAAACATAACAGATTAGAAAGACAAGATCTTCCTTGGCTAAAGCCATGTTGGCTGTCTCCCATTTCTATATTCCTCCCTGTTTGTTTACATAAAACATGGCCACATGACTGTCTGTCTGAATGAGGACTGAGAGGCCCCTGAGATGGGCAGAGAAGATCCGGATAGCATTGAAGATTGCTCTGAGTTTGAAGAGATTAATGTGGAGGAGATTCTCTTGCAAAGTCCATAGGCCCTGGGTCATAAGACCGCTTAGGTGAGCCCCCCAACCTAGCTTTGATGCATCGGTCATCAGGGTACACTGTGGTACAGACCGTTGAAAAGGTAACCCTATGGGGTTCCAGCGACGTCAGCAGGCAGGATGGCCACATGGTGAGGGAGCTCTGCGGCAACCGGCCTCTAAGAGAGCTATAAAGGTGGCAGAACTCAACCCCGCTTGCCCTGAGTGATAGCAGAGTGATGGACAAGGCGAAGGGAGGATTATCGGCAAAAAAAGATTGGCGGCATGTCGCTCTGCATACTCTACTGCTGAAGACTTACGGGGAGAAGAAGGAGACGGCAAGATGGCTGTCGGGAGTGCGAGCGACGCCGAGGAAGAAGCAGATGAGACCTTGTGCTTTGGGGCAGCAGAGGTACTAAAAATATGGCTCAATGAGCTGAAAGAGGAGCTGAAAGTCAAAATTAATGGAGTTAAAATGGAAATTAAAGAGACCCTGGGAGCATTGCGACAATATATAGCAGACCTCGGTGCTAGAGTGGAAGAAAATGAGAATCAAATAGAACTCCAGTCGGACATGCTGGGAGACCTGCAGAGTGGGTGGGAGGCTTTGAAGCAGGCACAAGAGCTGTTGCAAGAAAAGACCGAGGATTTGGAATTGGAGGACCACTCCCGTAGGAGCAATTTGCGGTGAGAGGAATCCCGGAGGAGCCTCAGTATAGAAACTGTGATGTGGTATAAAAAGAAGAGTTTGGGTCTTTGCTGCGGCCTGCTGATTTGGAGCCCGCAGGAGAGGAGATGCAGATAAAAATGAAGGGGGCACACAGGAGCATAGGACCTATTAAAGAGAACCGCCCCCACGATACAGTGAGTGTGTTTGAGCTCCTACAAGTTGAAAGAGCGGATTCTGGCGGAAGCTCAAAAACAGGGTCCTTTTCAGTGGAAGGGCCATCGAATTGAGATGTATCAAGATTTATCACCAGATACACTACAGAGTTGGCGGGAAATGAGGGAAGTGATGGCGCTACTACGGCGAGATAGGCTGAAGTACAAATGGCTGTACCCCTTTGGACTGGCAATCACAGTGAAAGGAGTGACAAAACGTGTGAAGAACAGCGGGGAAGCATGGAGAGCATTGAAGGAGCTGGAGGTCCAGAGTATACCAGATGGCCCTTGGTGTAATTCCAAGCTAGAGCGAACTGTGGCACCAAAGAGGGCGACTTGAGGTGGCAGAGTCAATACCAAGAGCCAGAGGTTGACCAGACTGTCTAAAGGCAAGAGTGGAGAGGGTACCTCAGAGAAGGATACCTCCTGAAAGAGACTTGTTGATCAGCAGTGGTGGATGGGGAAAGCTGGTGGTTGACAGGGCCCTGACACTTTTATGTGAGAACTTAAGTCAGGGTTTCAGTGGCCATGGCCTTCAGGGGTGGATATTGTTTGCTGATGGTTAAATGTTAAATTTTGGATGCAGGGAGGTGGGGCTGTTTAGCAATATCATGACTATAAGCAATGTTTGAATGTCTGTGCGTACATATGGGCTGGAGCAGTGGACTCTGAAAGTGGTTGATGTGTGAATGAGGGGGCAAAGGGAGGGGGGGAAATTAGTAAGAAGTGTTCGGAAGGGAGGAGGGGAAAAGGGGTTTATGAGAAGGGGTGGCGGAGGAGAAGAGGAGAAAATGAGACGAGACAGAGGCTGGGATAGATGTCATTGCCCCAAGATGGAGAGATATCCAGGAAAAGATTGGAGATCTGGGGAGGGGGGAGGGGTGCAACAGGGAGCCAGCATTTAATCAAAAGGCAAGATGGTGCAGAATGCTAAGGGGCTTAACACTCCACAGAAAAGACAACATCTCTTTAGGGAGGCAAAGAGGTTGCGATGGGACATTGTATTGGTGCAGGAAACTCATTTAAAGCGTAAGGATGAAGGGCTATTGGTTAGCAGTCGGTATCCCTATCGTGTTTTTGGAAGCCCCAGAGGGGAGGGGAGGGTATTGCTACTAACAGGAGAGTTGATGGGGGAAACGATTACCTTGGTGAATATTTATGCGCCAAATACGAGACAGGTCCCCTTCTCAGGGAGGTCCGTGAGTTACTGGCCTGATCAGTGAAAGGGAAATTGGTCATGGGAGGGGATTTATACCTGGCATTACAGCCCAGCTGAGATCGACAAGCGAAGGTGGGGGGAGGGGGGGTGGCAGTGCAAAAAGCCGTTGAATAGTGAAAGGAATTATAAAGAAATTTCAGCTTACTGATGCATGGCGGTTACAAAATAAGGATAGTAGAGAATATACCTTCTACTCATAACCCCATAAAAGCTTTAGTCGGATAGATTATATTAATTGATAGAATATGGGGAATGACAGAGACTGGTAATATAACATGGTCTGATCATGCCTCAACTTGGGTGGAGGTACGTGAAACTGAAGGGGAAGGGAGAGTATGATTTTGGAGACTCAATGAAAGTCTCCTTTGAAGGGAAGAGGTGCTAAAGGATATTAGGGAATGCCTTCGGGGCTATTGGAAGTTGAATGATAATGGGGAGGTGAGGGATGTGGGTTTATGGGATGGCATGAAAGACGTGATCAGGGGGTTCTTGATTATGTGGGCTGCATGGGTTAAAAAACAACAGAGGAAACAAGAAGAAAAATTGCATGAGGAGATTAGAGAGGCTGCTGAACAGTATAGAATAAAGGGTATGGCAAGGAGATTGAAATACCTAAACCAACTTTGGATGGAGCTGAAAGTGTTGCAACTGGAGCAAATTGCATTTCATATGCAGAGAGTGAGACAGAAGTACTATGAATGGGGAAATAAAGCAGGGAGATTACTTGCACGTAAACTATGGAAAAGAGAAACAGACAATGCCATAGTGTCAATTAAGGGGAAGTATGGGGAAGTATTGAGGATAGGGAAATTGATAGGGGCTAGATTTTGCCAGTTCTATAAGGAACTGTATACCCAACAGAGAAGAGAGTCAGCAATAGAAGTTCAGAAGTACCTAGAAGGAATAGAGTTGGCGAAGGTTGGGGAGGATCTGCAGGAAAGGTCAGAGGGCGAGATTCAACAGGAGGAAATAGAGAGGGTAATTAAAGATATGCCCTTAGGGAAAGCACCAGGGTTAGACGGGCTACCTAATAGTTTCTATAAGGCTTTCAGGGAGGAGGTGGTGGAGATACTGGGGAGGGTATTCAACAGGATCTTGGAAAAGGGAGGGCAACTCTCAGCAGATATGTTAACTGCTAGAATTACAGTTTTCCCAAAGGCAGGGAAAGATCACCTGTTGTATGGGTCTTACCAGCCAATATCGCTACTTAATACAGATGTAAAGACCCTAGCGAATGTTTTGGCTAATAGGTTAGCTAAAGAAATGCCCTCACTTAAAAACATAGATCAAACAGGCTTTATTAGTGGACATCACACCTCGGATAATATAAAAAGGATGCTGGAAGTGGTGTGGGCGGCCCACTAAAAGCAGAAGAAATTGATGCTATTTTCAACAGATACTGAAAAAGCTTTTGATCGTGTTAGCTGGAATTTCCTGTTTGCGGTGATGCATAGAATGGGGTTTGGGCCACATTACTTAAGCTGGGTGCAGGCCCTATATCAGGATCCCCAGGCCGGGGTAAGAATTAATGGCAGATACTTAGAGGCTTTTAAGTTAGAGAGAGGTTCCAGGAAGGAATGCCCAATGTCTCCACTACTCTTTGCTCTAGCAGTAGAGCCTTTAGCTCAGACCACTAGAGGGGCAGTGGGAATTCAGGGACTAGAAGTGGCATAAAATACCCCTCTTTGCAGATGATATATTATTAATGATATCCCAGCCGAAGAAAACATTGCCAAGAGTGATGGAAGAATTGGAGAGGTATGGGGAGGTGTCCGGATTTAAAGTAAATATGGACAAGACAGAGGCATTTAACATTAATTTACCTAAAGCAGAGGTAGTTAAATTAAAACAGCAATACCCCTTTAAGTGGGCCCAAAAGGCTCTTAAGTATTTGGGAGTGATGATAACAGCCTATCCTCAGATGCTCTATGAGGCGAACTACCCCTCACTGTGGAAGTGGGTGGCGCAGGATTTAAGGGTTTGGATGGAGACTGAAATATCATGGCTGGGTCATATTGCAGCAGTTAAAATGAATATTTTGCCAAGGATATTGTACTACTTTCAAGCACTTCCCATAGCGATCCCCATAGGGCACATGAGAGATCTCCAAAGGAAAATATTTTGATTCATATGGAGGAAAAGGCCACCAGGAGTTGCCTGAGCCATGATGTATAGACCTAGGAGGAAGGGGGATTGGGAGTGCCAGATTTTCAAGCCTATTATTGGGCAGCACAGGTCAGACATCTGATTGGCGAGAGGGGGGAGAAAGTTAAACGTTTGTGATTTTGGAAGGGGCGGTCAACAAGGGGAGGCCCCTGGGGGACATTCTGTGGATGTCCAGGGAGGAAGGGGGGCATCAAATACAGGATAATCCCTTTGTACGACATACCTTACAAATATGGGATAAGGTACAGGGGTCTGTAGAGAGCATGAGAAATACAGACTTCTCGATAATGAAGGCCCTATGTTACACAAAGGATTTTGTCCCAGGACAAGAGGGGGGCATCTACAAATGGGAAAGATGGGACTGAGATGATTTTTTCAATTCTTAGACGGGGGGGGGGGGGGGGGCATGGGTCCCATTTCGGTAATTACGAGAGATGTATCAATTAGGGGCAGAGAGTTTTTTCCATTATGAGCAGGTGCTCCATTTTTTAAAGCAGAAATTAGGCAAGGATGGATTAAAGCAGGACTATACAAATTTGGAAGCTATATGATATGGGAAGAAACAGTCCTTGGGATTAGTGTCCACACTATATAAAGCAGTGAGAGGGGGAAAAAGGGAGGACAAGTTGGGATATATGCTAGCCTGGGAGAGGGAGTGGGGGTAAATATCAAAATACAACAATGGAAGGGCTATTTTTGATCAAGCCCGACACCTACCTATATCAGTGGCTATTAGAGAAAATTGGTGTAAAGTTTTAATGAGATGGTATTACACGCCAGTTCGATTGAATAAAATGTTCCCATCAGCATCGAAAGGATGTTGGATAGTGTGGAGAAAAGGGGTCCATGTTCCATATTTGGTGGATGTGCCCCCAGATAAAACCTTTCTGGGAGCAGGTCCAAAAGTGGATACAGCAGGTAGTAGGGGTAGGGGTAAGCAGGGACCCTGCACTATTTTTACTGGGAGGGTGGAGAGAGGGGAATCCAGGTAAGGTAGGGAAACAAGTTATGGCTTGCTTAAGTGCGGAAAAATGTGAAGTGGTGCACAGGTGGAAGCAGTCAAGGCCACCCCTAAGAGAACATTGTATAGAGAGGCTCCGTCAAATATTTTTAATGGAAAAATTGATTGCTATACGCAGGCAGAGGAGGAGTAAGTGTGAGGGTGAATGGCAGAACATGATGGATTATTTACGTAAGGAAGCTGGGGAGGGAGGGGAAGGGGAGAAGAGGCAGGGGGTAGGGAGGGATAAAACAGAAAAGAAGGAATGTATTGATAATGTGGTGTAAAGTTGTACAAATTAATGTTTGTGGTTATTGCTTTGGTGGTGTAAACGTTTTGATTATTCTTTCAATAAAAATCTTAAAAGAAAAAAAGAAAAGGTAACCCTATGAGTAGGTTGTGCAGTTTGCTCCACCATTGCAGGTCTGAACTCATCTGAGGCGTGATGTTGATGTAGTTTGAGAGGTTGTCTGTGGATTGCTCTCATTGCTGTGAGAGAGTCCATTGTGCTATTCTCATGCTGAGATGAGCATATGGAATGACATGGACTGTGCAGTCCACGTGGCTTAGGAGGCATAGGAATGTTCTGGCCATAATTGACTCCTATTGTTGGATCTGTGATGCCAAGGACATTAGTCGGGCATATTTGTCGTCTGACAGAAATGCTCGGATAGTGTCTAGTCGAGCTCCTATGAACTCTAGGTTTTGAGTTGGAGTGAGGTGCGATTTTGGATAATTTATGACAAAACCCATCTCCTGTAGGATGTGGACAGTCTGTTTGAGGGCAGTAGTGACTGCCAAAACAGTATCTGCCCTTAGCAACCAATCGTCTAAGTAGGGGAACAGAAAGATCCCCAAAGTTCGAAGATAGGCTGCCACCACAGCTAGGCACTTTGTGAAAACTCTGTGTCCTGAAATCAAACCAAAAGGATGGACTAAATATTGGTAATGATTGTTCCTAAATACAAATCTGAGGAACTTTCTGTAATCTGGGTGGATGAGTATGTGAGTATAAGCATCCTTTAGGTCTAAGGAGCAAAGTCAATCGTTTGGTTGGAAGTAAGGAAGAAGGGTACCCAGAGAAATCATCTTGAATTTTTCCTTGACAATGAATTTGTTGAGGTTTTAGAGATCTAGTAGAGGCCTGTGGCCTCCCATCTTCTTTGGGATAAGAAAGTATCAGGAGTAGAAGCCGAGACCTTGTTGAGAAAGAGGCACTTCCTCTATTGCCTCCTGCATTAGTAGAGAGTGGATCTCTTGTTGTAACAAAGTGGTTTGATGGAAATCTAAGGAGGATTGGCCTACAAAATGAGTGGGCGGAAGATCTCTGAATTTCATCTGGCCTGCTAGATGTAATGTCCAGGATTCTGAGATGATGTTTTTCCAGCGGTGTACAAAGTGGACTAGTCTCCCTAGGATCTTGGAAGGAGGTGGAGAAGTCATGGGAGAATTGGCCATCCTCCTTAGGAATGAGTCAAAAACTCTGAGTTGGTTGAGCAGTAAGAACAGACTGTGGTTTGGTAATCTAGGGTTTCCTGGGTTGTTTTTGGTCCTGCTGTATCTGTTGTTGTGGGACAGAGTAGGAGGAATAGGAGTGATAGGATGGATAGTAACGTTTCTTCTTTGGGAAGAAGGACTTTTGGTGGCAGCCTTCTTTTTAGAAGGATCTGTCATCTTTCTAGAAAGCCTCTTCATGGTGAGGTCATCCATTTCTATCTCACCTGCTTTTTCCCTCCATCTCTGGCCAAAAAGATTCTTCCCATTGCATGGAATGTTGATTAACTTATCTTGGACCCATTGATCCAGATCAGATGCCTGAAGGCAGGCTGTTGTTCTAGTTCCAATGCAGGCTGCAGCAGCCTTGCTGTTGGCCTCAAAGGCATCAAAGGTTGCCCTTGTTAGAAATTTTGAAGTGTTTTGGGCATGTGTAATTAAAACCTGATGAGCTGCCTGTCTGTCAGGAGGCAGTAAGGTGGTAAATTCTGCTAAATCCCTCGAGACATCCCTGAGAAACATGCCCATATATCGCATGTATTAATCTATTCTGGAGGCTAACATAGTTGCCTGAAAAGTCTTTCTGCTGAAAGCATCGAGGACCCTAGTTTCTCTTCCAGGAGAACCGATGAGTGGTTCTTTTGGCTTTTGATCCTTCTCATGGCAAACTCCACTACCATAGAGTGGTGAGGGAGTTGAGGTTTTTGAAACCTTGGAGAAGGAGGGATTCTGTAAAGAGTATCAAGCCTCTTGGTGACTGCAGGAGTTGACATAGGAGATTCCCACATCTTAGCCATCAAATTTCTCAAGATGTTATGCACCGGGAGGGTTGCCGTCTCACTTGGTGCCAATGGACACTGTAGAATGTGCAAGAGTTGACATAGGAGATTCCCACATCTTAGCCATCAAATTTCTCAAGATGTTATGCACCGGGAGGGTTGCTGTCTCACTTGGTGCCAATGGACACTGTAGAATGTGCAGCTCCTCTTCCCTGGGTTCTGTCTCCATATCCACAGATACATCCAGGGTAGCCGCCATGTCTTTAATAAAATTTTGCAAAGACATGTCCTTGGGTGGAGACCTTCAACGCTCATAAGGAGGCAACGGATCTGATGGCACATCCTTGTTGGTATCGGAATCAATGGATTCGGAATCGGGGGCCTCTGGCGCAGAATCAGAGTCCGGAAGGAAATCAAAGTAATCTCTATGAAGGCCTCTATACCTCTGGTGCTCAGAGGAAGTGTGTTTCTACATCGAGGGTATCGAGTGTGGTGGCACCGAAGACCTCAGTAGTGGTTGTTCCATGGAGCGATGCAAAACAGGCAATGCCTAAGGAAGGGTATCGAGAGGTACCTCCGAGACCATCGATATCACTACTGCAAGGAGCACAGCAATGCTCTTTTCGATGGCGATGACATGGTCATCGAGCATCGGGACAAGAGGAGTGGCTCCAGACACCACTGTGTGGGCCACAACTCCTGATGCCGGTATTGGGGGCTCCACCGAGGATTGAACCTTGGGGGCATCCCTGAGCCCCTTTGCGGTTTTGGAGGATGAGGCCTCCCACCAGGACTGCTTCACTGGATGGTCTGCATCAGAGTGAGAGGAGTGTCGGTGACGATGCTGATGCTCGGTGTCCCATGCTGACTTCGAGGTCGATGATAACACTAGGAGTTTCTTCTCCACCCAGGCAAACAGGAGAGCCATCTCCAGGGCTAGCCCGGCACCCATTGTGCTACCTTACCAACTTACATAAGCCACCACTGTGACGTTGTCTGAAAATACCGGAACTGCCCGGCCTTCGACCAGGGGCCAGAAATGCAGAATAGCCAACCTGATGGCCCTGGCCTCAAGGAAGTTGATGGACCACATTGCCTCCCTGTAATTCCAATGGTCCTGGGCTGTATAGTCTTGGCAATGGGCTCTCCAGCCCAAGAGACTGGCCATCCATTTTAAGAAAGATCCACAAGTAATCGCAAAGCGGCACGCCCTTCCTCAGATGATTGGGCTGCCACCACCACCAAAGCTGGCCTTCACCATATCGGAAGTGGAAGCCTGAGCGTAAACTCCTGATAACTCAAGAATTACAGAGTAAATGCTCTGCAGTGGCTGCACATGCACACACACCTATGGCACCATCTCTAATGCCGCTGCCATTAATCCAAGGAGCTGAAGATAATCCTGGAGCCTGCTGTGAACAGAACAGCATCAGGCAATCCAATAGTCTTTCCTATGGAAGGAAGACTCTGTCCACTCGAGTACTGAAACCTGCTCCCAGGAACTCCAGAGACTGGGAAGGCCTCAACTGGCTCTTTCCCCAGTTGATCACCCAGCCAACGCTTTCCAAGAAGGACATCACTCAAGTCACTACCTGAGATGCCTCTGAAAGAGAACAGGCCCGGATGAGCCAGTCGTCCAGATGTGGATGCACACAAATCCCTTAGCACTGAAGCGCCGCAGCCACCACCACCATGTCCTTGGAGAACATCTTTGGGACAATGGAGAGGCCGAAAGAGAGGACGGTGAACTAAAAGTGACAGCAAAGAATGGCAAAATGCAGATATCTGTGCTGATCCTCCAGGATTTGGATGTGAAAATATGCCTTGGCCAAATCCAGAGATGCCAGGATCTTCCCTTGGCGCACTGCTTGAATCACGGATCGCAAAGTTTCCATTTGGAAGCGCAAGTGCTTATTGACACCCCTGAAGTCCAGAATGGACCATAAGGATCCATCCTTGTTTGCTACCATGAAATAGATGGAATACTTGCCCTTTCCCTAATCACCTTGGGGCACCACTTTTTTCAGGAGCAGCAACTTGCCCAAGGTGATCTGTACAGCGGTCCTTTGGTTGGCAGATCTACAGGGGGAGATGACAAAATCATCTAAAACTTAGCCGTAATGAATGGTGTCTAGCACCAAGTGATCCCTGGTGACCCGGGGCCATTTCTGAAAGAAGAGGCAAAGCCTGACCCCATTCAGAGGAACCAGGGAATGGGTCCCCAAACCTTTATTGCGCACCCTGGGAAGGCCCTCCTCTGGAGGGAACCAAGTTCCTGGGCCCACGCACTCCATGAAAGGACTGAGAACCAGCCCGAAACCCGGAAGCAGAGGGGAAGAAGGGCTTTCCAGGTCAGTAGAAATGGGAGTCCCAAGAGACCTCTGAGAGTCTGACCAGCCTGCAAATGAGGAGTATGCAGAGGCTGATTGAAAAGGGGCTCCTGCTCTCTTCAGAGGCCCACTGGATCTATCCTCCAGAAGATCTATCCTTCTACTGCTTGAATGTCTGAGCGAAGTGTTTCCATGAGGAATAGAGGTATCCAAAGGGAACGATGATGCCCTCGAGATCCAGAATGGGCCAATAGGAGCCGTCCTTTTTGGGGACCACAAAATAAATGAAGTAGTGGCTACAGCCTCTTTCGGAAGGGGGCACCAAGCAAATTGCCTGGAATTGGAGCAGACACTGTAGCATAGCATGCACGGCCACCCCCTTTTGGGCTTATCCTCAGGGAGGCGCTGGGGCTTAACTTGACCCAAGTCCTTAATGAGCTTTTCAAGATCCTCTTCAAAAAGGAGTTTGCCCTTGAAAGGGAGCTTGGGTAAGCGGGATTTGGAAGCTGCATCCGCCGACACATGTCACAGCCAAAGCCACCGACATGCCACAGTGGTTGCTGCTACTGAGCGAGCAGCGAAACTGAAGAAATCATATAGGGAGTCAGCCAAGAAGGTGGCAACTGACTCCAGGCACGCTTATCGTGGGATCTTCAAGCAAGAGTTGAAGCCAATGTAGGAGGACATGTGCCGCCAACCCACTGCAGACGGAGGCCTGGAGGGCAAGAGACGAAGAGGAAAAAGCTGTCTTCAAAAGACCTTCCAATACTCTGCCTTCCCCTGGTATGGTGGTGTGCTTGGTAACTGTGGTGATAATGGCATCCACCTTAGGGAAGCGGAATTACTTATCCAGGTCCGTGGGAGACCAAATATAACAGCGGCCTAACCGTTCTGCCAAGCGTAGAGATGCTTCCAGGGAATCCCATTCGAGGAAGACCATCTGTTGTTTGAACGGGAAGGAAAAAGCCGTGGGGGGCTTCTTTATGCCAGCCAGCATAGGGTCAACCCGAGACTTATCCTGGCTGGGTGACTGCTGGTCTGGAGAGTCAGAGATGCGAAGTGCTTCCATGATTTGTGCAGTCAGCGCCAGGAGCTTGTCCCTGTGAAATAGTTGGGCATCCTGGATATCGTCTTGGTCATCACCTTGATCTTCTGGTGGGGAACACTCCCCATCATCCCGGTCGAAAATGCTGCCCTGCGGGTGTTTTTTGGGGCAACAGAGCCACAGTCCACGAAGAGGCAGGCTCTGCCCTCCAAAGGTCCCAGGCCTGCTGGGATAGAGCCATAAAATGCTCTGAATCCTGGTCTGGGGTCGGCATCTGCAGAATGGGGAGATATTACTGAATAACTGGCTGTCGCAAGCAGATGAGTAGAGGGGGATTCTGCCACAGATGAGTCAACTGGAACGTTTTTGTCGTGGTCCGGGAGGTCCTGAGCTGATCTGGAGGTTTCACTGGGGTTGGAGGAGCAGGCCGTGCAGAGCCGGCCCATGAGGTACCAGTACTTCCAGCCACAAGCCAGGCAACGTGATAGGGCCGAAGGCATAGCTGAAAAAAAAATCACAGCAACTGAAGAAAATAAAGTAGGTTTCCCCAGAAGACGCAGGCAGCTGCAAAGGAAGCGGGAGTCCATTGAAAATAGTCACTGCACGACAAACTGCACAGTGCTGCAGTAGGGTTACCAACTGGCTCCAGATGCACTCGACACGCTTGATCCGGTCCTACGTTTACCCCACTGCATGCAGGGACATGTAGTTCTGATTTTCCCATTGCACTCCATAAGAAAAGCAAGTCTACATGTCCCTGCATGCAACGGGGTAAACCCAGGACTTGATCAAGTCTGTCGGGGGCATCTGGAGCCAGTTGCCAACCCTACGCTGCAGGGCTGTCATCCCGAGACATGGAGGGAAGAGGTGCAGACAGGAATGGCTGCTTTCTTCCAATGCGGATGAGGTCCCAATTGAAACTGGAGTGGTAAGGCAGGACTTGCCAGTTTGCAATCGTTGTGAGGGAGTTTAGAGGGAAGAAGGAAGGTATCACTCACTGCGATCCCAAGAAAGACTTCTGAAGAAAAAAGCTGAAGCCAAAACTGAGGCTGCTGAAAACAACAAAAGTGCTGAAGGACTGTTCACTCTGCTGCCCAGAGACACTGAAGACTGCTTGCTCTTTTTAACAGATTGCAATGGTCCTCTGGACCAGGAACCTGACCTCTTCAAGGTGAGGGAGCTGCGCTGATCCTTGTGATCAGGAGCTCAACCCCAAAAAAATATGTGAGTGTGGGAAAACTTCAAGGAGGGACACCTCTTGTGCTTCCTGGAGACATCCACCATCAAAATCCTCTCTGACTGCACACTCTCAAAGCGAACAGGCAGGAGCTGGAAAAAAGACAAACATCATCTGCTGGAGAAAGAGAAACACTGAAGGCAACCCCTAGGGGAACCACTGTATATCCCAGGACTGGGTCACTGAAGCTTCTGTTACTTTCTCTGTCTCCAACATTTGCTGGCAGGGGGACACAACCTACTAGTCTGGACTGGTCTAACAGGATGATTTGGAGAATGCTATTAAGACATGCAGAAAATGGCAGGAAACCCCACACCATGCCAATGATCGCCAGCCGTCCATCCTGAATTGTGCCCCAGATGGACAGAATCAGCAGCCTCCAACAAGACCAATGATGAGGTCAAACCTTGGTACTCATCCCCCGAGAGCACCAGGCAGAAATCTGTGCCAGGCTCAGGTCTATTCCCCTGAAACTGTTTCTCTGGCTTTGTAGGCACTGTGTTTAAGGTGGCTGGCAGGCAGATTCTTCTGAGAGCCTTCTGCAATCTTCGGGAGAGAGCGGGAGGGGGAGGGGACGGGGGGAGGGGGGTGCAGAGCAGGAGGGAGGTAGTGTTGAAGTTGTGCGAGGCTGCTGAATTCTTCCAATCTTTCCAGATCCTTTCAATTTTCTGGCTGCTCAACAGACGCTTATCATGATAAGAGCACAGAACTGAACCAATTTTCCCTCCTCCTATAGCTACCAAAAAGACTGCAGTCTAGTGAGCCTCCCTTCTCGCATTCAAATGAGAGAGTCACCCTGAAGGTGGTCATTCACGAGCATTTAAATCAATCTTTTCCTCTCAGTTATTCAGATTTTTTTCAGATTGGAAAAAAATCAATCTACCATAGAAACATGATGACAGAAAAAGACCACATGGCCTATGTAGTTTGTCCTTCCATAACAACAACTACAACAGTCCACTTTTTACCTTTAGAGATCCTCTGTGTTGGTCCCATGCTTTTTTGAATTCAGTAACTGTCATCTCTACCACCTCCACTGGGAGACTATTCCATGAATCCACTACTCTTTCTGTAAAGAAATATTTCCGCATATCACTCCTGAATCTATCTCCCATCACCCTCATCCCATGTCCCCTCGTAGCAGAACTTGCTTTCAATTGAAAGAGGCTCTCTCCCTGAACATTTATGCCATGGAGGTATTTAAACATCTCAATCATATCACCTCTATCCCGCCTTTCCTCTAAGGTGTACATATTAAGATCCTTAAGTCTGTCCTCATATGCTTTATAATGAAGCCCATTAATCATTTTAGTAGCAACCCTCTGCACCAACTCCATCCTGTTCACATCCTTTTGAAGGTGCGGTCTCCAGAACTGCACACCATACTCCAAATGAGGTCGCACCAAAGACTTATACAGAGGCATTATCACCTCCTTTTTCTGCTAGCCATTCCTCTCCGTATGCACCCAAGCATCCTTCTAGCTTTTGCCGTCGCCTTTTCTACCTGTTTAGCTACTTTAAGATCATCATACACAACCACGCCTAGGTCCCGCTCTTCTTTAGTGGACAAAAGTACTTCACCTCCTATACTGTATTGCTCCCTTGGATTGCTGCAGCCCAAATGCATGACCTTACATTTTTTAACATTAAATCCCAGCTGCCAAATTCTAGACCATTTTTCAAGCTTAGCTAGATCCCTCCTCATGTTATCTACACCTTCCTGGGTGTCTACTCTATTGCAGATTTTGGTATCATCTGCAAAGAGGCAAACCTTACCCGACAGACCTTCCGCTATATCACTAACAAAGATGTTAAAAAGAATCGGACCAAGGACAGATCCCTGGGGCACACTACTGGTAACATCCTTCTCCTCAGAGTGAGCTCCATTTACTTGTACTCTTTGTCGCCTCCCACCCAACCAATTTCTAACCCAAGCAGTAACTTTAGGGTCCATCCCTAGGGTGCTCAGTTTGATTATAAGTCGCCTGTGAGGAACAGTGTCAAAGGCTTTACTGAAATCTAAATACACCACATCTAGAGCTCTCCCTCGGTCCAACTCCCTGGTCACCCAGTCAAAGAAATCAATCAGATTTGTCTGACAAGACCTGCCTCTGGTGAATCCATGCTGCCTCGGATCCTGAAATCCGCTGGACTCCAGAAACCTCACTATTTTCTCTTTCAGCAGCGTTTCCAATAATTTACTCACCACCGAAGTTAAACTAACTGGCCTGTAGTTTTCAACCACATCCTTACTTCCGCTTTTGTGTAAAGGCACCACATGAGCCTCTCTCCAGTCCTTTGGCACCACTCCCGACTCCAACGAGGCATTGAAAAGGTCAGTCAGTGGAGTTGCTAGAACGTCCCCAAGTTCCCTCAGTATTCTAGGGTGTATCCCATCCGGTCCCATCGCTTTGTCTACTTTAAGTTGAGCTAGTTTCTCACGAACATAGTCTTCTGAAAATTGTTCAAGATGTCCCTCACTTCTGTTCTTATTTGTGGGTGTTTTCTGAGGTCCTGCTCCTGGTTCTTCATCTGTGAACACAGAACAAAAATATTTATTAAGCAATTCCGCTTTATCCTTATCAGCTTCTACATATTCCCCCCCCCCTGCACCCTTGAGTCTGACAATACCACTTTTGCCCTTCCTCTTCTCACTAATATATCTGAAAAATGTCTTATCCCCCCATTTTATTGCATTGGCTATTTCCTCCTCCTTTTGAATCTTTGCCTTCTTGACTACTTTGCTAGCTTCTCTAAGTTTTTCCAAATACAGATGCCTGTCTTCCTCTCTCTGTGATCTCTTGTATTTCATGAAGGCCTCCCTCTTTTTCTTCACTTTTTCAGCTACTTCCTTCGAAAACCATAGCGGTCTCCTGTTCCTTTTGCCTTTATTTACCATTTTAACAAAAAGGTTGGTTGCCCTTAAAATACCCCCTTTCAGTTTTGCTCACTGTTTTTCTACATCCCCCAGCTGTTCCCATCCCACTAACGACTCCCTGAGGTATTGGCCCATCTTCGCAAAGTTAGTCTTCCTAAAGTCTAAGATCCTCACCTTGGAATGGATTCTAACAGCCCTAGTCCTAATACTGAACCACACCATCTGGTGATCACTGGATGCAAAATGATCTCCCACTACAACATCAGAAACACTTTCACCATTGGTAAGCACCAAGTCCAGTATGGCCTCTTCATGTGTGGGGTCTGTTGCCAATTGCCTGAATAGTTCTCCCTGTAGAGAATCCAGGATCTCCTTACTTCTAGATGATACCATCTCTGCTGAAGACAAAGAAATACTGAAGGGACCTCTGGTTGCTGAGACAGATAGAGGCATAGGAGTGGTGTCACTGAAACCTGGACATTTCACCGGTTCTTCGTCTTCACCGATCTGCTGGTAGGGGAACATAAGAACATAAGATATGCCATACTGGGTCAGACCAAGGTCCATCAAGCCCAGTATCCTGTTTCCTACAGTGGCCAATCTAGGTCATACCTACCTAGCAGTTTCCCCAAAAGACACAGGTTCCACAATGCTTGTACTGGGTCGAGCATTGATATCCTGGGTCCCTTCTTAATAATGGTTTATGGACCTTTCCTCAAGGAATTTGTCCAAACCTTTTTTAAACCCAGCTACACTAACAGCCTTTACTACATCCTCCTACTTGTTTGGACTGGTCTAGCAGGATGATATGGAAATATGGTTTTTACGCAATAGATATCCAGTGCTTAATGTCTGGAAAATATTGCTGGCTATAGAATGCTGTCACAGGCTGGATCGGCCATTGCTTTTGATAAGTTTTGATGTGGAGAAGGCCTATGACAGGGTCAATTGGGTTATTTATTTAGAATATTAAAGCGGTTTGGGTTTATGGGTGACTATCTGGCCTGGCTAAGTTGTATATGCTAATTTACAGATGGCAATCGTTGTGACTGCCAGAGTACTACCTGGCTTCATTCTTGCCAGAGGAAACAGACAAGGCTTCCCCTTTTTTTCCCCATTCTTGTATCTTCTTTTCTTGGAACCTTTATTACAGCCTATCCAGTTAGAGGATGGAATACGGGGACTGATTTGGGCTCTGAAACATTTAAAGCGGTGGTCTTTGCTGATAATGTTTGGTTGCTCAATTAGATCCACATAATAATCCACATGTACAAATAAAAAGACTCAGAGTAGGACAGCCCCCACAAACCAACATACCTACGAGTAGCCTTTCTGTTCTCCCAACAGACCATCCACTGCCAATGATAGCACCCCGGGCGGGAATGAGGACTGAACTGTCGTCACTCAAGGAACTACAATTACCAGGTAAATGTAATTTCCATTTCCTTATCGTTCCTCCAGTTCAGTCCTCCACCTCTGGGATGTAACAGAGCAGTAATCATTGGGAGGGACCTCTCCAGCCACCTCGTAACACTGCCGACCTGAGACAGGCATCATTCGCCACTGCCACATTGAGGCGGTAGTGCCTATGGAAAGTATGAAGGGACAACCAGGTGGCCGCCCTACAGATTTCCTCTGGTGGAACCAATCTGTGTTCTGCCCAGAAAGTCGCTCGCGCTCTGATAGAATGAGCTCGTAAGCCCGTCAGAACCGCATGACCTTGTAGTAGATACGTTGATGCAATAGACTCTCTAATCCACCTGGAAATGGAAGTCTTCGCTGCCGCTTCCCCTTTTCGGATGCCTCTGAACACCACGAATAGCCGGTCTGACTTGCGAAAGACTTCCGAAACCTTTAAGAATTGTCCCAACAAGTGCTTTACATCCAAACGGAGCAAACTTCGGTCCAAGTCACTGCCCTCCAGTGAACCTTCTCTCTAGAAAAGGACAAGAACGATTCCCTACATGAAAATGCTTGCAACTCCGCAAGGCGCCTCGCTGAACAGATGGCAACCACAAACACGGTATTTAAGGTCAAATCCTTAACTGAAGCCTGGTGCAATGGCTCAAAGGGAACTTTGGCTAACGCTCCTAACACCAAAATGAGATCCCGCGGTGGAACCACAACTCTACGCGAGGGACGCAGACTGGTGAGTGCTCAAGGAAGCGCGACACGTCAGCATGAGCGCCTAGAGCAATGCCTTGGACCTTTGCCTCTATAGCATGAGAGGGCTGTCAGCTGTATTCTTAAGGAACTGGCTGCAAGAACTTTATCAAACCCGGCTTGCAGAAAACTTAATATCAAGGGAACGGAAACCATAGCCGCCCAAACTTGCCTTCCTGAACAGCAGTCCTCAAATATACAGCATACACGGACATATGTATGAGACGTAGACTGTTTTCACGCTGTAAGCAAAGTCGCAATGACTGCAGATGAAAAACCCTTTCTCTTTAGCCTCGCCCTTTCAATGGCCAAACTCTAAGCAAGAAGCGATCCACTTGAGGCATATGGAGCAGTCCTTAAACAACAGATGTGCCGACACCAGCAACCTCCAGGGCTTTCCGTCGAAAAAAAGAAGGAGATTGGCGCACCATGGACGCCTTGGCCAGTGTGGTGCCACCAATAGAACTCTCCCTTGATGAACCGCAATCCACTGCATCACTCGTCCTATTAAAGCCCACGGAGCGAATACATAAAGAAGACCCATCGACGGCTACTGATGCCTCAGTGCGATTATGCCTTCTGATATTCTTCCTCGCCGCTTGCTGAAGAAACGACTGACTTTGCTGACTGGAAGGCTGCCATTATATCCATGATTGGCGGTTCCCATTGGTCAACTATCTGTGTAACGATGTCCGGATGCAGCTGCCACTCCCCGGCATCCACCTGGACCCTGCTGAGAAAATCAGCCATCACATTGTCCTTACCCGTAATGTGCACTTCCGAGAGTGCTGTTAGCTGACGCTCTACCCAAGAGAACCGGGCGTCCATTTCCTCTGCCATGGCTGCACTGTCTGTGCCACCCTGTCGATTGATGTAGGACACCACCGCAGAATTATCCGACAACACTCGCACAGCCCGAGCTTCCACCTTTTGCCTTGAACACCTGAAGCGTTCGAAAGACTGCTCTCAACTCCAGCCGGCTTATTAACCAAGAGTTCTCTCGAATGGACCATTCGCCTTGCGCGAACCGATCTCAGCAATGGACTCCCCATTCCGCGAGACTCGCATCCATTAATAATGGTAGCCACTCCAGCTGCTTCAGAGATAATCTGGCTTTAAGCGTGCTCGGACTCAGCCCCCACAGAAGAGAGTGCCTGACCTTGCGGTAACAAGGGGGCCGTTTGGTCAACGAAGCGGACTGATGCGACCCCTGGCAAAACAGCGCTCTCTGTAAAAGCCGCATATGAAATCTGGCCGAAGGCACCTCTTCCAGGGTCGCCGCCATTGCTCCCAGTATGCACAGAGAAGTCCACGGTGCGAGAGCCGTAGTGGACCTGAACTAGCGCACCAATTGCCGAAGCACTTGAACTCACCGGTCCGGTAGGAACACCTTTCCTCTCTGCTCGTCAAAACCGTACCCCCAGATACTTTAGCTCCTGGAAGGGTACTAAGCGGCTTTTGGTTGGGTTGACCACCCAGCCGAGACGCTACAAAAAACTTTACCACTCTGTCTGTCACTTGAATGCTTTCGGCCTCGGACCTGGCTCTAATTAAGAAATCGTCGAGATATGGAAGAACTAGAATTTCTTCCTTGTGTAATGTCGCCTCTACCACCACCATAATCTTGGTGAAAGTTTGCGGTGCCGTTGCCAGATCCAAGGCAATGCCTGGGATTGATAGTGACCCCAAGACAGAGCTAACCCCAAAACGTTTGATGAGCCGCTCGGAAGGGAATGTGCAAGTACGCTTCCGTAAGGTTGAGGGAAGACAAGTGTTCTCCCTGTTGCACCGCCACAATGACTGACCGCAACTTTGCCATCCTGAAATGCGGTACCTGAAAAAGAACACCGATTGATCCATTTTAGGTCTAATATAGGACGCAAGGCCCCCCCCCCCCTTTTTTTTAGGCACTACAAAATAAAGTGAGTATAACCCCACGCCGTAGTCTGCAGCCGCCACCGGTACGACTGCTCCCATTTGTAAGAGCTGGCCTAACGTAACGCAAACCGCCAGGGTTTTCCGTTAACCTTCACAGGGAGACACCACGAATGAGTCCTGCACAGGCCGCGCCACTTCTAGCGCATAACTCTTGCAAATTATCTATAACACTCACTGGTCGGGCATAACGTGGTTCCATGCAGGAAAAATTCCGAGAAGTCGCCTGCCTATCAGACTTCCTACCGGGACCCGGCTCCATTCATTGTGGTTTTCGAGTCGCTGCTGCGGCATTCGCAGAGAAAACTGTACTTGCGTCCCGACACCCCCGAAATCCCTGGGCCCGAGAAGCAAACCTTCCCCCTTTGGGAACCACCCAAACGAGAAGTACTAAACATCCGGAAATCCCTAACTGGCCCCAAAAGGCTGGTATGGGCTTCCCTTGTTTCGGCCTATCCTCCGGGAGTCACCCACCCTTGGACTCCCCGAGATCCGTTACCAACTTGTCTAGGTCCTCCCCAAACCACCAGTTCCCTTTAAATGGAAGTTTGTTGAGACGTAACTTGGAAGATCCATTGGCCGCTCCTTTTCTCAAGCACCGAGATCTGCGGGCGGCCCCCACGGAAGCCATCCTGTTAGCTAGTGCCCAAAGCAAGTCGTAATTTACGTCTGCAAAATACACTGAGCCGAACTCCAGACGATGGAGCTCTCTGATCTCTTCTTGCTCCAGGCGAGTCGACTGCTGCCGATGCTGAGGCCATCTGAGACCCGCTCTTGCCACCTAAGCTCCACAAAGGGAAGCCAGCAATGACAGAGCGTCCGCCTCCAAGAAGTGTTTCAGTAAACCATCGACTGTTCTGTCCTGTGCAGCCTTTAGGATCGCGCTACCTTCCACCGGTGTAGTCGGCTTCATAACCACTGACACTGCATCTTCTAGCTTTGGGATGTAAGCAGATCTGCTCTGACCGAGTAATTTCTGCCTGGCAACTAGGCAGAGACTTACCCTCTGCCGAATACTGGCGTAGCAACTTCACCCAACTTGTTCTGTATTTCTTTTCTTTTTTTTTTTGCAATAAAATAAGGGACAATTTAACTAGAATAAGCCTCCTTCTCCCTAGTCCAAAGGGTAATGTAGCAACCTGATAAATTGGTGCGCTAGTCTGAAAAATCCAACATCAGCAGCATGCCAACCCCATGCGCTGATCACCCCCTGTACCAAATTGAGGTCAGCATTACCCATATAGACAGGTATCCGCAAAGGTTTGTTAAGCTGACTCATTTAGGCATTAGCTTCAGAAAGTTTCTAACACCCTCTTCCAAAGGAGTTAGTTTTGAAATACTCCAGCTCTTTTCCTTTTGTCTTTTTTTTTTTAAACATACTTTATTAAAAGTAAAAGGCAGCACCTTAAAGCAAATTAAATTAAACCAGATAACCTGTGGAAAGAATGCAACACACTAGACCAGGTGGTCCTCCAAAAGAACCGAGATTGTGGCTGCGGTAAGAAAAGCAAAACAGAGTCAGCCGCGCGCCTGCAATTAGCGTGGGAAACACCATATCACCTAAAAAGGAATAAAATTAAAGAACTTATAATCTCCCCTGCTAAAACCCGCAGGTATCCCACAAAAATAAACACTGTGAAGAACACCATTAAATGAAAGAAAGTAGATGCTCTCTTATCTGTTTTGGACGGTGTATGCAGTCCTCATGTGGGCCACTGCAACATCCGCCATAAGCTGTTCTGAGAAGATGGAGCCGAGCCCCGATAGGCTCGCTTGGCGCCCAAACAGTTCCGCTGCGGCAACCGCATCAAGAACCCCATACGAGCCTAAGGGCCTTTCCTGTGGAGCCCAAAATGGAAACCGCACACTGCCGTTACCCCGGAGAGAACAGCCTTCTAATCACGATGTTGCCCGGTGCTTCCGCGAGCAGCCTTCGTGATGAACCTTGCCCTGCCAGCCGCAGCAATTAGCACCTAATGACGCTCCCGCCCAAAAGGAAGCTGCCGGCGCACACACACTGAAGCATGCAGGTCTTGGCCACAGAGCTCTCACCCGTACAGTCCTGGGGGAGAGATCCTCAATGGGCAATGTGAAGTGACAGAGAAGCTAGGCGGGAAACGATTAACTTAAAGGGACAGCTCCTGAAATCAGATTAACTCTAGTGAAAGGATAGTAACGCATATTAAATCAATATTAACTTAAATCAAATTAAATTAAACTGAATAAACTGAGCTGAATTTGACTAAATTCAAAGTAATTAGACTAAGAACAGTAAAATAATTATGAAAGTATTATTAAAATTATTAATAAACCCAGAACTTAAAAAGAAATTAAAATGGAATTAAAATCCTGACTAACTGCTCTAGCCCATCACCTAGGCTCACTACGTCCTCCTGCTGCATGGAGACTGGACACACTGGGGCTGATGGGAGAGACCAGCAGGCTATATCCAGTGATGTCACGATTTTGACATGCCCAGTCTCCAAGCTGCAGGAGGAGGTGCACAACCCAGAGGTGGAGGACTGAACTGGAGGAACGATAAGGAACATTATATTCAGTATTAAGGAGTGCAAATACCACAGATTTGAGTAAATTGTATTATTTAAACCTTCTGATTAGGAACACATGCTCCCTACTTCAGGCTTTGCAGGCCTTAGCTTTGTACCTGCAAGGGAAGGCCTACCTTTACAAAATGATCACATTAGCCAAGTGGCTTTATTTATTTCAGATGTTGCTAGAGAAACATATCCTGCTCATCCATATAGCTCTTAGAAAGTTCCTCTGGCAAGGACAGAAGCCTTAAATCCCCCTTGAGATCTTCGTATGTAAAAAAAAAGATGGAGGACTGGCTCTTTCAGATTTAAGATATTACAATAGAGCAGCACTAATTCAACATATCAAAGATTGGGCCAGAGATTACTACTACTGAACATCTGTATAGCGCTACAAGACGTATGCAGCATTGCACAGACACATATAAAAGACCACATGACCATATACATAGAAAGAGCACTATCATTCTATGCTCCATCACTTTGGAACTCTCTCCTGGACAACTTGAGGGCAACATCAGACATCAAAGACTTTTGAAAAAAAAACTAAAAACTCACCTCTTCTCAACTTACTACGGAGTTATAACTTAACCACATAAGCAACTACAGTTAGTCGTCGACTTACGACCTATGCGACTTATGACTGATCGACTTTACGACCGAGGAAATTGTCTTAAGTCGCATAGGTCGTAAGTCTTGCCGGATTCACAACGCAGCACCCCGGCAGCAGGTTCTCATTTTCAAAGCTGCCTGCGCCTGAATCCTCTGCAGCAAGAGCTTTCCCCACACCCGCAGTCCTTCAGCTCTTCCACGCAGACGACGAGCGCTCCGCCAAGCAAACCATCTGCTCAGTGGAGCCCCACTCGCCCTCCCTCCTGTCCTTCTATAACCTCCCCCCCCTCCCTCCAGCTGCGGTAGGTCACGGCTCCGAAAAAGTACAGTAATTTAACATAGGCCGACTTACGACCAGATCGACTTACGACTGGTCTGTCGGAACCAGACGCGGTCGTAAGTCGACGACTACCTGTACATGATCCAAGTTACTGACTGTTGACCCAAGCAATGGACTAATAAACATAAAATATGATGCTTAAAATTGTAAATAGTTGTTATATCCTCATGACCATATACATAGTTCTCAGACTACCTTGCCCCTAGATAAGATCCACTTGTTCCTTGTTCTTTGTAGACTATAATATAAATTGAAATTACACTTACCTGGTAATTGTAGTTCCTTGAGTGACAACAGTTTAGTCCTCCACCTCTGGGCAGTGCACCACCTCCTGCAGCTTGGAAAATGGACATGTCAAACTTGTGACATCACTAGATGTAGCCTGCTGGAATCCCCCATCAGCCCCAGTGAACTATTGACAAAGCAGACTCAAAAGAGCAACAAACAAGTAGCTAACAGTTTAAGGATAATCTGAACTGCAATGAAAGGTATAACTGAACAACTTATCAAATCATTAACCTCCCCTTTAAAAGGAAAGGGTGAGATTTACCCTATTAATGCTCTCCTCCCTGCCGAGCCAGGAACTAGGAAGAGGGAGGAGAGGCAGGTCAAAGAAGTAAGAATGAGAACGCCAGCCAATCATCTTAAGGTGATACTCACCTATACACCGGAATCTCGCTCCAGAAAGCGTGCCCTGCTAAAGAATCAATCCCTGGGCGGGAATGAGGACTAAACTGTCATCACTCAAGGAACTAGAATTACCAGGTAAGTGTAATTTCAATTTCCTTATCGTTCCTCCAGTTTAGTCCTCCACCTCTGGGATGTAACAGAGCAGTACTAATGAGAGGGACCCTGCCAGCTGGCACGCAACACCGCCGACCTGAAACAGGCATCATTCGCCGGCAGCACATCCAGGTATGAAGAGAAGACCAAGTGGCCGCTCTACAAATCTCCACCGGTGGAACTAGGCTGTGCTCTGCCCAGGAAGCCGCCTGCGCTCTAGTAGAGTGAGCTCTCAGACCCACAGGTGCCGGACGACCCTGAAAAATATAGGCTGAGACAATCGCGTCCTTAATCCACCTGGAAATGGAAGCTTTCGCTACCGCCTCCCCTTTCCTGGGACCTCCAAACAACACAAACAGACGATTTGAACAACATGAACAGACTCGGATACTGTCAAATACTGACGCAACACTCTCTTTATGTCCAGGTGGCGCAATCCCCGATCGAAAGCGCGCCCGGCCTCCGACTGTAAGACTGGCAAAGAGACCATTTGATTCACATGAAAAAGAGAGGACACCTTTGGCAAAAAGGAAGGCACTGGCTGAAGAACCACCTTTTCTCTAGAAAACCACAGGAAAGGCTCTCTACAAGACAGGGCCTGCAACTCCGAAATGCGCCACACCGAACAAATGGCTACCAAAAATACTGTTTTTAAGGTCAAATCCTTAACGGACGCTTGGCTTAAGGGCTCAAAAGGACTCCTTACAAGCGCCCTTAAGACCAAGTTGAGGTCCCACGGCGGAACCGAAATTCTATGCGCCGGACGCATTCTGGTCACCGCTTTAAGAAAACGTACGACATCGATGTGAGCCCCTAGAGACATGCCTTGGACTTTACCTCTATAACACGCTAGGGTTGCTAACTGAACTCTCAAGGAACTGGCGGCCAGCCCTTTCTCGAATCCGTCCTGCAGAAAACTTAATACCAAAGGCACGGACACCGTAGCGGCGCGGACCTGATGTCTTGAGCTCCAGTCTTCAAAAACCTGCCAGACACGCACATAAGCCAACGATGTCAACCGTTTCTGCGCCTGAAGCAATGTTGCAACGACCGACCTGGAGTAACCTTTCTTTTTTAGCCTCGCCCTTTCAATGGCCAAGCCGTAAGCGAGAGTCGATCCACCCGAGGCATCTGAAGTGGACCCTGCAACAGCAGCTCCTGCGACACTGGAAGCCGCCACGGAACCCCGTCGAGTAACCTCACTAGGTCGGCGTACCACGGACGCCTGGGCCAGTCCGGCGCTACTTACAGCACACGCCCCGATGTGCTTCGATATGCTGAACCACGCAACCGATGAGCGTCCACGGAGGGAAGACATAGAGGAGACCCGTCGACGGCCAAGGCTGTATCAAGGCGTCGATCCCTTTCGACATGGGCTCCCGTCGCCTGCTGAAAAAACGACTCGATTTCACAGACCGGAAGGTTGCCATCAGAACCATGACCGGAGTCCCCCACCGGTGAACTAATTGCGCGAATACGTCCGGATGCAACTCCCATTCCCCTGCATCCACTCGGACTCTGCTGAGAAAATCCGCCACCACGTTGTCTTTTCCTGCAATGTGAGCCGCTGATATCGCTTGTAACCGAGACTCTATCCAGGCGAACAGACCTTCTGACTCTTCCTCCATGGCCACACTTCCGGTCCCGCCCTGCCGATTTATGTAGGCCACCGTCGCGGCATTGTCTGACAGTACTCGCATCGCTCGCCCTGTCACCATGGTTTTGAAGCTTCGCATGGCCAGAAACACTGCTCTCAGCTCCAGGCGGTTGATCAACCATCTGCTCTCTTCCGTCTTCTATGCAATGCGCCCCCCAGCCTGAGAGACTTGCGTCTGTCAGTAGTGGAATCCACTCTGTCTGTTCCAACAGCATTCCCGCTCGCAGGGATGTGGGTAGCATCCACCACCGAAGGGCCTGCCTGAGGGCAAGGGAGACGTTTGTTCAACGAGTCTGACTGGTGTGACCAATGGCGAAGCAACGCCCGCTGCAATGGCCTCATATAGAATCTGGCCCAGGAGACTACCTCTAAAGTCGCCGCCATTGTCCCTAGCACCTGAAGGTAACTCCATGCCGTGGGCGCTGGAACCGCCCTGAAGGTTCGCACGAGCTTTTGAAGTGCTTGGGCTCTCCGCTCTGTCAGAAACACCGACCCTTTCTGAGTATCGAAATGTACTCCCAAATACTCAAGGACCTGAGACGGAGTCAAGTGGCTCTTGACCGGAATGACCACCCAGCCAAGACCCTGGAGAAATGTCACCACCTTTTCCGTGGCCCGCTCACTCGGCTTTGGATTTTGCTCGAATCAACCAATTGTCGAGGTATGGATGAACCAAGACCCCTTCCTTCCGTAGGGCCGCCGCCACCACTACCATGATCTTGGTGAAAACCCGTGGAGCCGTCGCAAGACCGAAGGGCAACGCCTGAAACTGGTAATGCCCCTAAGTGAGCGCGAACCATAGGAACTTTTGATGAGAGGCCCTGATCGGGACATGGAGATACGCTTCCGTGAGATCGAGAGACATCAGATACTCTCCCCGACGTACTGCCACAATGATGAACCACAGCGTTTCCATTCTGAAATGCGGTACTCGGAGACAACGATTTACCCCTTTGAGATCCAGTATTGGACGAAGGGACCCATCTTTCTTTGGCACCATGAAATAAATGGAGTACTGCCCCATGCCGTACTCCGTTATCGGCACTGGCACGACAGCACCCAGCTGCAAGAGACGGTCCAAAGTTTGGCGGACTGCCAGGGTCTTTTGTGGACCTCTGCAGGGCGACATAACGAAAGACTCCAACACTGGCTTTGCCAGATCTAGCACATAACCATCGCGGATGATCTCCAGTACCCACTGATCGGACGTTATGTGGGCCCGGGCAGAAAGGAAACCCCGAAGTTGACCTCCGATTGGTTGACTTTCTGCCAGGACCCGCCTCCATTCATTGCAGCTTTCAAGTGGCCCCTGTGGACGCCGCTGCAAATCCTCTACTTGCTCCACAAAACCTTCGGAACCCTTGGGCCCGAGAAGCAAATCTTCCCCTTTGGAACCCCGCGAAACGGGAAGAGCGAAATCTTTGAAAATCTCTAAATTGACCCCGAAAGGCCGTCGAGGATTTTCCTTGTTTGGGCTTGTCCTCCAGAAGCCTACCGCCCTTGGACTCCCCTAAATCCTTAACCAGCTTGTCAAGGTCTTTTCCAAACAACAGTTTCCCCTTGAACAGGAGCTTACCAAGCCGCGACTTAGAGGAACCGTCGGCTGATCAATTCCTTAGCCATAGGGATCGCCGCGCAGCCACCAACGAAGCCATACTATTTGCCAAAGCTTGTGATAAGGAAGCTTATCATAGTTCAGGAAGAAATAATACAAGAGGTGAATTGGCTCTGAATAAGCAACCTGTGCTGGCTGGTAAAAGCACTAAAACAGAGTGTTTACCTAAAAGACTACCAGACCCAGAATGCACTGGTTTACAGAAAGCCTCTAGGAGAGCTGAAATAGGGAAACGTGTGCCTAATCAGAGAAGCAATGATGTAATCCCTAATCACCCATCTCCTAGGGCAGGGCTTGATTCAGAATACCTGGACTGTGCTAGGGTGGAGTGTCCATCTAGGCACTTTAAAGGAAGAAGAAATTCTTCAGACAGACAGCAACAGCAGGAGAAAGAGCAAGAGCAAAGAGAACAGCAAGGCTGGCAAAGACGGCAAGAGAAGGAGAGACGGAGCCTGAACAGAAGGAAGAACAGCAAGACGTCCAGGAGGTCTAAGAAAGGAGTCCAAGGCAGTACGTATGCTGGGAGAAATTCCTGGGGCAAGCATTCTTCATTGGACTGGAAGAAACCAGAGGCTTGGAGATATACAGCCAGGAACCCTCAGACAGCACTAGTAAAGGAGACGGCTGCATCTACAGAAAGAAGGAGCTCTAATACCTATTTAAGGAGGTATGGGAAAAGAGACTTAAAGTCCAGAGATTCTGACTGGAGAGCTGGGCACAGAAGCTTTGCTACCTACTGGCCAAAATACCCAGAGAGGAAACCTAATGACAACTGGATCTCAGGTATGAACTCTGATCTGTTCCCTAGCTTTGCACAAGGAGGACAGCAGGGAAACAGTTTCTATCCTGGTAGAGATCAGTTAGAGAATTCCTCTGAGCCAGGGTATGAAAGTGATCCTATGATATTTCAAGAGCAAGGGGAAATATCAAATGAGAAAGTGGAATGCATGGATTGCTCTCTTTCTAAGCTGCTGTTCTAAAGTAATCCTCAGTTAAGCATCAAACACCAAAAGGAACTGTACTGTTTTTTTTAGCTTCCCAGAAAAGTTTCTTTGAGAGAAAGCTTTGGGGAAAGTTGGAGCCACGTGGAGAGTGGACCAGCAATGGTTTGCAGCTGGTTAAGCACCTGTGATTAGAGCAAGGCACAAGTGCATGTGGGACTTTGGAAAGAAAACTTCTTCACTGTGTGAAAGGAAGAAAGTTGTTTTTGATAAAGAGAATTTTCCTTTTGGGTTTATTTTTCATTCCAGCACTGCTAAGAAAGTTTATTAGCAGGGGCTAGAAGAAAGACCTTTTCTGTTCCATCAAGGTCTTTACTAAGTTATTGCATAAGTAATTCAGTTGCCTTATTTGTTTTGTTTTCCTGAATACAATTCCTGAAGAAATTTATCCTGCTGATGTTACCAAGCATATCTGTGCGAGGGAATAACTCCCCATAAATAAAATCTGTTTTCTGCTTTACACTCAAGCAACTACAATTATTTATTCTTGTTGAACGGCTGGTTTTGTGTGATTGAACTACAACACCCACAATCCTTTGCAAGTCAAGTAAATTCCTGTCTTTGCCAAGATTGTGGAACTTTCACAACAAGCACCCCCGTTTACAAGCTCTGATCAGGTCGTAGTGTACATCTGCCAAATACGCGGACCCTGATTCTAAACGCTCCAGCTCTCTAACACCATCCTGCTCCAATGAAGCCGACTGCCTTAAGTGTGGAGCCCAGCAGAGGCAAGCCCTTGCCACCCAAGCCCCACAGATGGAGGCCTGCAAGGAAACCGCATCCGCTTCAAAGGATTGTTTGTATCGGGCCTGTGAACTGTTTGAGCCAAGCCTCCCCAAGCTAACCCCAAGGAGACTGCTGTCTTAAAACAGAAAATAAACTAAACTAAAATAGAATAAAGTAACAGAAAACCGCATAAAAGAAACCTAAGAGACTCCAAAACTAACTACCCTAAGGTTTTTAAAACCATCCCTGTCAGCCAAACCCCACTGCACTGCGGCCTGATGACGCCGCCGTACCAAGCTGACACGCGGCGAAAACCGCGTGTTCAAAATGGCCGCGGCCTCCTCACAGCGATTTTGGCATGCTCAGAGGGATACCCTCCCGGCCAAAAAAACCTCACCGGGATGCCTCTGGACTGCCGGTAAAGAGCCAAACAAATAGCTGCGAACCGGACACTAAGACCCTGCCAGCTGCGGCGCCACTCCATGCTAACCAGAGCAACGTCCACCGCGAGGGCCTGAATTACAGCTGTGCTCGTACTCAGGCGAAGTCCCCAAAGCCGTGAGCTGCCGCACAGCGGGAGCCGAGCTGTCCTTGCGCCGTCTTAGGAGCTCTGCTCCGTGCCTTCAAGGGGCAGAGATCCGGGAAGAAAAGAAGAGGTCTTGGCTTGGCAGGGAAAGGAACACCTGTCCCTCAGATCTCCCTTTCTTCTTTTTTTTTTGAAAGGAATATAACCCCTTAACAGGAACAGAAATTTAAAGGCACCCAACTGAAAGAAAATTAAAATAGGAATTTAAAGAAAATGAAATTTAAAGGAATTTAAACCCTAACTAGCCTACTCCTTATTAGTTTCTCTAGTGAGCCCAGCACCTAGGCTCACTACGTCCTCCTGCTACATGGAGACTGGACACACTGGGGCTGATGGGGAATTCCAGCAGGTTACATCCAGTGATGTCACGAGTTTGACATGTCCAGTCTCCAAGCTGCAGGAGGAGATGCACTACCCAGAGGTGGAGGACTAAACTGGAGGAACGATAAGTAATACTGTTTACTGTTCAACTGTTCTTTGTAGATTGTAATAATACTGTTTACTGTTCAACTGTTCTATGTAAAACATTTGTTACAATGTAAACCGCTCTGATTGAAGGACAAAGCGGTATAGAAAAATGTTTAAATAAATAGACGGTCCCTGCTCTTCAGAGCTTACAATCTGATCAAGACAGACCACAGTAGCTGTAGACACGGGATACATCTAGGGAGAGGAAACAAAAAGGAGATCAGGTGAGTCAAGATCTGAAAGAGTTGAGTTTTCAGCCTAGATTTGAAAAGGATCAGAGAAGGCACCTGACATACAAACTCAGGTAGTTTGTTCCAGGCATAAGGAGCAGCAAGGTGAAAGAAGCGAAGTCTGGATTTAGCAGTAGAAGAGAAGGGCACAGATAGAAACGATTTGCCAGAAGAGCGGAGTTCCCAAGGAGAGGTATAGGGAGATATAAGAGAGGAAAGATAGTGAGGAGCTGCAGAGTGAATGCATTTATAGGTCAGCAGAAGTCTAAATTGGATAAAGAAACGGATAGGGAGCCAATGAAGTGACTTGAGAAGAGGGGTAAAATGAGTATGATGAGACTGGCAGAAGATTAGCCACACAGCAGAGTTTTGAACAGATTGAAGGGGAGAGAGATGATTTGGAGGGAGACTAGCAAGGAGTAGGTTACAATGGTCTAGACGGGAGGTGACTAAGGAGTGGATAAGTATTGTGTTCGGAAATTAATGGGTGAATTCTGATGATGTTATAGAGAAAGAAGGATTCAAGGAAAGGAGTTGATCGAGTATGCTAAAATCTCTCCTTTCTTATCATGCTACTAGATCAGTTCATACGAGTGAGATGCACGCAAGCAGTAAGGACTCAAGGTGGAAGGAAGACAACAAACAAGACAGATTACGCTGCCAGAGGAGTCATCTGAATAACCTCCAGAAGTGACCTGGTGACCCACAAAGACAATCAACAAAGGCGAGGAGGCTTAAAACTGTCTGCTGGGGACACCCAAGTGGACTCCACTACTACTACTGAGCATTTGAATAGTGCTACAAGTCGTACGCAGCGCTGCACAGACCTGTAAGAGACAGCCCCTGCTCATGAGAGCTGCACTCCAAGGAGTGAGCTACTACTCAGCCTTGAGTGTGCTTTCCAGGCAGGATGCACACTGTCCAGGGGTGAACGGGAAATGGAGGACTTGACCTCTGCCAGTACATTTCTCAAACTAGAAACTGAAGATGACTACTGTCAAGGCCTCCTGAATGACCCTAAGTCTTCCAAACCGAGATTCACCACCTGCAACAATCCCCACTCCCAGGATTGTCATGCGTTTTGTTCACAGCTGGGAACCAAACCTCCACCCCAGGAAGCACAATGGGTTGGTCCAGTCTGCCACTGGCTGAGGGAGAAGCCGAAAGAGGTCTTTTAGAATCCTGGGGGCCCACCTCAGGGTGTTCCTCCCTAAATGCCCATACGCTAACACTAGGGACCTGGAGAAGGGGACCAGTCTGCTACCCTTGCCCAATAACCATCCCTGAAACATACGGAGCTGCCAGGGATCTGTCCTTGGTCCGATTCTTTTTAACATCTTTGTTAGTGATATAGCGGAAGGGCTGTCGGGTAAGGTTTGCCTCTTTGCGGATGATACCAAAATCTGTAATAGAGTAGACACCCAGGAAGGTGTAGATAACATGAGGAGGGATCTAGCTAAGCTTGAAGAATGGTCTAGAATTTGGCAGCTGGGATTTAATGTTAAAAAATGTAAGGTCATGCATTTGGGCTGCAGCAATCCAAGGGAGCAATACAGTATAGGAGGTGAAGTACTTTTGTCCACTAAAGAAGAGCGGGACCTAGGCGTGATTGTGTCTGATGATCTTAAAGTAGCTAAACAGGTAGAAAAGGCGACGGCAAAAGCTAGAAGGATGCTTGGGTGCATACGGAGAGGAATGGCTAGCAGAAAAAAGGAGGTGATAATACCTCTGTATAAGTCTTTGGTGCGACCTCATTTGGAGTATGGTGTGCAATTCTGGAGACCGCACCTTCAAAAGGATGTGAACAGGATGGAGTCGGTGCAGAGGGTTGCTACTAAAATGATTAATGGGCTTCATTATAAAGCATATGAGGACAGACTTAAGGATCTTAATATGTACACCTTAGAGGAAAGGCGGGATAGAGGTGATATGATTGAGATGTTTAAATACCTCCGTGGCATAAATGTTCAGGGAGAGAGCCTCTTTCAATTGAAAGCAAGTTCTGCTACGAGGGGACATGGGATGAGGGTGAAGGGAGATAGATTCAGGAGTGATATGCGGAAATATTTCTTTACGGAAAGAGTAGTGGATCCGTGGAATAGTCTCCCAGTGGAGGTGGTAGAGATGAGGACAGTAACTGAATTCAAAAAAGCATGGGACCAACACAGAGGATCTCTAAAGGTAGAAAGTGGACTGTTGTAGTTGTTGTTATGGAAGGACAGACTAGATGGGCCTTGTGGTCTTTTCTGTCATCATGTTTCTATGTTTCTAAAGCCTAAATGAGGCATGGATGGATCTTGCAAGAATCAACTGGCCCATGAGGAAACCACCACTTTGTCCTCCTCAGACTTACCCTGCAGCGGCTGGAATGGCACTCGAGACCTTGAACCCCCATAGGTGAAGGCTGGGCTCGTAGAGAAATGCAAGGTAAAGCAGGGGCTGTGACCTCTTTAGTTGCCCTTGAGATGAGTACTCAAGGGCTCCGGGTCCCTGGAGGGTACATTTGGGCCCCAAATCCCCTCACAGGGATCTGAAAAGCAGCTAGCCAATTGAATACAGCCTTAAGGCAGTTTCAGGAACCTATCAAAGTGGCTGCAGAGCTCATTGGCGGCAAAGAAAAAAAACAGATGAGCAGGAAGGACCACAGGTACAACACTGAGCTCAGGCACCCCATGGGGATGTCAGGATGTCAGCCAAAAGGTGCCCTGGGTATTGCAGTACAACAGTGGGCAAAAAATGCAGTCATGGTAAAAAACTGCTAGGGGCCCCAGTTACATTGGTCCAAAGAAACCATAGTAGTAAAAAGGAAAAAAAATGCAAAACAATCATGCAGAAAAAAGTTAAATAGAGCCAAGGCAAACAGGAGTCCTGAAAAAGTGATCCCAAGGCCTGCCAGGCTGACCTGGGAAACTATTAGGGAGGCTCCAGATCACCATACATGCTGGGGAAGGTTTGGGTTTTTTTTTTACAATTAAGGCTGCTTTATTCAGAGCAACTGAGAACCAATTGAACTCCCACTGAAATCAATGGGTAAATTCCCCATTGAAATAAATAGGAAAAAGGGACTTAAAACTTACCAAAAAATAGAAAAAGTAGGCAATAAAATGTGCGATGATCAGATTAGGACAGCAAGAGGGAACAGGGGCATGGATTCAACTTACCGACTCCCCTCAGGGGCCCAGTGGTACTCTCCTACTCCTTTTGCTGCCCACCAGCGCTTGTAACCCACAGGACCATAGTGCGGGCGTGGAGAGATTTTGACTAAATTCAGTGCCTCTGTATCAAAGTATGGGCAAGGAGAGTCATGCCTATCTTTGCTGCCGAAACAGTCCATACACCTTGCCACCTGCTGGATTGAGACAATACTGGCTTCTGTCAGTGCTGTACCAGAGATTAGAGCAAGTGATGACATCACTGAAGGCTGCTTAGGTGCGCTTCTATCTGCTTCAGGGAGACATAATCCATTTGTCTGGACTGGTCTAGAAGAATGATAAGGAAGGTAAAATTAGGCTTTACCTGCTAATTTTCTTTCCTTTAGCCCCTCCAAGCTAGTCAAGTGGGTTAGGCTCGCCAACCAGCAGGTGGAGACTGAGGAAATCTCTCTCAGATCAGTATAAATAGCCTGTGCCCTCTGACCTGAGCCAGTATTTATCACTAACCAAGCAGAGAAAACAAAAAACAACACCTGGTTCACATCCTCATTCACTGTCCAGACCATGAGCAACATGGGGAAAGAGCCCTGCGAAGCCTCCAGCAGGTGGAGACTGAGGAAATCACACCAGACAGCCTCAGGGCTAACATGAACCACTGTCTGTTGTTGCAAAGCCAACCTTCCAAGGATGGCCTAATCCAATTTAGATTGTTTGTTCTGCATCTTTGTTCTGTTCTTTTTTTTTTGTTGTTGTGAAACAAAAAGACACCGACAGACACACAAACACCGAATCAAACGGAAATCCGTCCTGCGTGTACCTCACAATTTTCACTTCTTAGGCAACATGCCGAATTCCCGAAGAAATGACTGAATCCTGGGGAGGGTCCTGGACTGGACTGGAGGGACTAAAGGAAAGAAAATTAGCAGGTAAGGCCTAATTTTACCTTCCAAGGCATCCCTCCAGTCCAGTCCAGCCCAGACAAGTGGGACATAGCAGAACAGTACTAACTTTGGAGAGGGATCAACAACCCAGCCCTCAACAATGATGCCAAGAAATGCGCCTCCTGCCGAGCCTGCAGATCCAGACGGTAATGCTGCATAAAGGAATGAAGGGAAGACCAAGTGGAACCCTCCCCATCTCCATCCAGAACGAGGTCTGGGCCCTTGTCGAGTGGGCCCGGAGACCCACAGGCGCCGCCTACCCTTCAACAAATAAATGGACTTGATTGCCTCTTTGATCCAACAAGCGATGGAGGCTTTAGAGACCCACCAAAGAGGACGAACAACCTCTCTGAATGCTGAAATGGTTGCTCCATCATCAGAGAGTGCTTCAGTACCATGCAGACATCCAGCTTGAGCGGAAGGGCCACACCCAGACCATCCAACTAGCCCACAAATGAAGGCAGGTTAACCACCTGATTGAGTTGGAAATCTGAGACGACATTGGACAAAAAGGAAGAGACCGTGTGGAGGACTAGATGGGGCTCCTTGCACAAAAGGGCCTGCAATTCCGAAATCCGCTGGGAAGGGCAAATAGCTACCAGGAAAATTGTCTTCAAGGTCAAATCCTTAACCATGGCCCCCCCGCAGAGGCTCGAAAGGTGGGCCGCCTAGAGTGGACAGCACCAGACCAAGGTCCCAAGCCGGAACTCAAGGCCTGATGTGAGGCCACAGATGCTTCATGCCCCGCAAAAACTGACGACGTCTGCATGGGCCACTCCCTGAACTCAACCTCGGTAGTACGACAGGGCTGCCATCTGGTTCTGCAGTAAGCCGAGCACTAAGCCCTTCTCCAGGCCGGCCTGCAGGAACCCCAAAATAGCTGTCAAAGGCGCCCCAAGGGGCTGGACCCCATGTTTATCCTAACAGGTCTCAAAGAGCCACTCACATATAGACTAGAGAGATAGACTGGTGCCGTGCTTGAAGAAGGGTCGAGATGACCGACTCTTGAGTAACCACGGTGCCACAGCCTAGCTTTTTCAAGACCCAGGCCATAAGCAAGAACTGATCTGCCGCCAGCATACAAACCAGCTCCTGGGTCAGAAGATCCAGAACATGCGGTAACCAAAGAGGCTCGTCCGCCAGCAGCTACTGGAGATTCACGTACCATGGCCACCATGGCCAGTCCGACACAATGAGTAGCACTCTGCCCTGATGTGCCTCTATGCGTTATAGCACCCTCCTGACCAGGGGCCAGGTGGAAACATGTATAGTAGCCCCGCCCGGGGACATGGCTGCATGAAGGTATCTAGCCCCTCGGGCATCGGAGACCGTCGACAACTGAAGAAAAGGGGCGCCTTGGCATTTCTCAGGTGGGCCATCAAGTCCATGATCCATCTCCTCCAATGCTGCACCAGGGACTGAAATACTTCCTCCGAGAGACTCCATTCCTCCGGATCCAGGGTGTGCCAGCTCAGGTATTTCGCCCGCACATTTGCCACTCTGGCCACACGCGCTACCAAGAGGGCCTCAAGTTGAACTTCCGCCCAGTGGAGCAAAGGAATCACCTCCACACCATCTGGGAGCTCTGTGTGCTGCCCTGGTGTTTGACATAAGCCACCATTGTGGCATTGTCTGACAAACGGAGTTACTTACCTGTAACAGGAGTTCTCCTAGGACAAGCAGGATGAGTCAGCCACACCTGGTGACGTCATCCGACGGCGCCGAGACGGAAGTACTCTCCATAGCTCAGAAGGGCTTTTTGCCCTTCTGAGCATGGGCCAACTGGCCCTGCCCCCTGGCCCGCCCCTAGCTAGCCAGTTCTAGTTCTTCCGCCTTGCCAGCAAGACGGACTTTGCTACTCTCCAATGCCTCCCCGAACCCGATAGGGCTCCAGTGCGGGACACTACGCACCCACTTGTCTTGAGCAGAGGTTCACGGATCCAGGTCCCTTGCGGACCTCGTAGAACATGTCTTGCAATTCCCTGAATATCATGGCCTACCGCGTGAAGCCTGCATTTAGAGGAATGTCACAAGGCCAATGGCAGTACCAAGATCTGCAGCTCCTGGCTGCACTCAGTGGCTACGCTCAGTCCTCCAGAGACAGGACCAATGGACCCCACCTGTTTCCCAGAAACAGGGGCGAATTATGCTATAGGGACAACAGAAAACCATCATGCTACCCTTGCAGAGGGAATCCTGCACTACACAGGCCCCACCAGTGAGATCTGTGACACTGAACACAAGAGTCCTGTGGCACCAAACCCGGGTTGCTGTGGCCCTTGTGCAAGGTGACAGAGTCCTGCGGCAATAAACACAGGTCACTGTGGGCATGAGTGCAAGGTGCTGAGGTCGAGGCCGGTCAACAGATCATCATTGTACAAAGGTCACAAGGGCAGACACATTGTTACAAAGGTCACATATTCAATACCTGACTGCAGGTTTGGTTGGGGATGCGAGCTCACGGCCTGAGCACCGCCAGGACTCTGCACTCTAGGGCCACACACACACACACACACACAGTCGTCAGCAAGATGGCTGTAGTCCCGCACCTGCACAGAAGGGGAACAGGTTCCCGCTTCTTTACAAGAAGGACTCAAAAACCCATCCTTCCCATCCATTCAGGCGGGCCCCCGACTCGACTGCCAGACTAACCTGCAGGTAGGAACTCGCAACCCTTGGCCATCAGCTTCCTTCTCCCATCGGTGGAGCTCACCACAAAGCGACCTGCCCACATCGTGGAGAGCAGGAAGGGCAACTGTTTAAGAACGGTCAGAGCCAGGTCATCAGGTGGCCACAGTGTGGTGCAGTACACACAGACAGTGTGTTCAGGAGCAGAAGGTCACAGGTTCAAGTCCCAGCTGTGGCTCCTGCCAACCCAGTCCCGTATTAACCAGTGCATTTTTTCCCTAAACTTATGGCCCTAGGACTCCTGAATAGCTTCTTCCTCCCACCAAGTGTGGGTGGACAAGGAGTAACTCGAGAGGCTTACATGGTTGGCAACTGCCAATTCCGAACTGACTTGTCGTCCTACTCTGATACGAATGAAAATCAATCCTGCAAGGCCTACACAGGCATCTGGAACCAGGCAGGCCGGTCGCAGCACGATGACTGCGCCCAACAGCCTTGCGGCCACTTGCAGGCAAAACCCAAACGGCCAGTCCCATGGCGTCTTGGATAGCGATCCAAACTGCTAGTCTGGACGGCGTTCCTACCACACACGTAATGACACCATGGCCCCAGATACACCCCACGCTCTGGACATCATCACACCCCTACGCAGCTACATGCCCAGGAACAGCAAGGGACCCAACTCTTCATCGCATGTGACCCTACATGCCGAGGACATACACGAAGAAGCACATCAACAACAAGGGATCAAACTCTTCTTCGCATGTGACCTTAATAAACCTGGCCAACCGGTCCCAGCGTACTCCACCTCTAGAAATCCCGCATGCTCCACCATCGGCTGGAACGGTCATGGGCACATGCAGAGGCTCAAGCCATGCCAAAGGCAAGCTCAGGACTCTAGCTGTGCCAAAGGATCCATCGACAGCCTGCCAAAGGGTCATCGACAGGACACCTGCAAAGATTACATACCGCATGGTCAAACGCATCGCCTAGCAGTTTTAGGGTCTAGGCTGCTACCTCCTGCCTGGACACTCCTAACCAAGTCATGAACTTAGTCATGACTCATGCCCTTTGCGATGTTCGTGCTCTACTTGAATCACTCTTATAGTACTGCACTCTGTAGTACTGTCGATATGGCTGCTGGTCCTAGCCCGGACCGCAGCGCCCTCCTCACTGCCGTGGCTGCATTAAGGCTTCAGTCGTGCACCACTCTGGTCGCGCTTCCAGCATTGATACCGTGGCTATCCCTGCTCACTGTGGGTAACTCAGCATTCGGTGGGACTCCCTCTGCTGCTGCATATCTGCCCATTTAGACCATTCTCGGCAGCTGCCCATTGGGACTGTATACTCTCACAACCACTGCTGCCGTGTAGGCGCGAAGTGGAACTGCACGTCTACACGTTCAGTATTACTACACGCTCACCTCAAAATGGGCACACACTCATTAGCACCACACACGGCACATCGTACTGTGTGCGTGCACATTGAAGGTTGGCACATGGCGCGTTGGGGCCGCCACCAGGTACCCCAGGGCGCATCTTTAAAACATCAAGCCCTGCTAACGTGTCCGGAACCTGATTTCAGCCTTCCCCCCTTCCACCGCATTACAGCTTGGGAGGCACCAGGTGTGGCTGACTCATCCTGCTTGTCCTACGAGAAAACGGAGTTACTTACCTGTAACAGGAGTTCTCCGTGGACAGCAGGATAAGTCAGCCACACATACCCGCCCTCCTCCCCTGGGAAGGGGCTCGGCCTCTGACCAGTGCCCGCCCCCTAGCGGCTAAGGCTCAGCTAGTGACGAACTGGCTAGCTAGGGGTGGGCCAGGGGGTAGGGCCAGTTGGCCCATGCTCAGAAGGGCAAAAAGCCCTTCTGAGCTATGGAGAGTACCTTCCGTCTCGGCGCCATCGGATGACGTCACCAGGTGTGGCTGACTTATCCTGCTGTCCACGGAGAACTCCTGTTACAGGTACCTTGTGATGCACCAACAGTAGAAAGGCCTCCAGAGCCATACAGACTGCACGGGTCTCCAGCTGGTTGATGGGCCACTGGCTCTCCTTGGCGGACTACCTGCCCTATATCACCTGCATCAGGCAATATCCACTCCAGCCATACAGACTCACTTCCGTGGTGACCACCACCCAGTCTGGAGTTTCTAGGGGTACCCCCGCCTCCAAGTTGGCCATATCCAGTCACCAACATAAACTGCTCTGTGCTGCCCCGGACAACAGGAGGCACACCTCCATACACTGCGTCAAGGACAACCAACATGCTAGGAGATGTGCCTGGAATGCTCTCATGTGGAGACGAGCCCAAGCAGCGAGTTCCAGGAAGGCCTCCATGGAACCCAACACCTGCAGACAGTCCCAGGCTCGAGGACGCAGTGTCTGACAGAGCCCGCAGATCTGGCTCTGCAGCTTTGCCACACGGCCCTCCAAGAGAAACATTCTGCCCCCCTGCGTATCTAAGTGGGCGCCCAGATATTTCAGGGATTGCGACGGCTGCAGATGGCTTTTGCTGAAATTCACTACCCAGCCGAGCTCCTGTAGACAGCAAATGAATCTCAGTTGAGCGCTCGATTTCATCTAGGGACTTCCCCTGGATCAGCCAGTTGTACAGGTAGGGGTGGACCAGGATCCCTTCCTTACGAAGATAGGCCGCCATGACCACCATAACCTTGGTGAACACCCACAGGGCTGTGGCCAGCCCATATAGCAACACATGAAACTGAAAGTGCCCCCTGGGCACTGCAAAGCAGAGGAACTGCTGATGCTCCAATTGTACTGGTATGTGCAGATAGGCCTCGGTGAGATCCAAGGAGGTAAGAAACACTCCTTGGCGCACCACCACAATCACCAACCGCAATGTTTCCATGTGGAATCTTAGCACCTTGAGGGCCCTATTGACCCTGCTCACATCCAAGATGGGCCGCCAGGACCCCTCTTTCTTTGGCACCACAAAGTAGATGGAGTACCTCCCGAGGACCCAGTCAGCTCAAAGTACTGGAACCAGTGCTTCGAGCTGCCACAGGCGCTCCAGCATCTCCCCTACCACCTGCTGTTTTTGGGCTGAGCCACAAGGGAAGAATATGAATTCATCTGCCAAAGGTCGAGCGAACTTGAGAGCATATCCCTTGCGAATGATCTCCAAGACCAGGCATCCATCGTGATCTGAGCCCAGCGGGGAGGAAGGCCCACAGGCAGCTGCCTACCAGTTGCATAGCCACCAGAGCCACCTGCACTGCACAGGCTTAGCTGTAGTTGGAGTGGAAACGATGGCGAACCCCTGACAACCCCAGCTTCCTCCTCGAAAGGATGCACCCCACAGCAGGAAGCGGGTTCTCTGGGAGTTCCCCCCCATGAGGGCCAAAGCTCTTGGAAATCTCTACCGCGGACCCACACCTGGCTGCCTCTTCCAGCCTTGGACTTGTCTTCTGGTAGCTGCGGAACCTTGATTTTGCCTAGGGACTTCATCAACTTCTCTAAGTCCTCCCAAAGAACAGCTTGCCCGCAAAGGGGAGCTTAGTAAGGTTCGTCTTTGGGATCACGTTTGCAGATCAATTATGCAGCCATAAGAGCCAGTATGTGGCCACCACCTTGGCCATGCCCCGCAAAAGATTGTAGAATAAGTCTGCCAGGAAGACTGTCCCTGACTCCAGGTGTGCGTCTAGGAGCCGAACTGAGCCCCCCCCCCCACCTGCCTCCTCCAGTTGCTCCTGGGACCAGCAAAGGTAAGCTTGGGCCACATAAGCCCACAGATGGCTCCCTGCAGGCTGAGAGCGGACACCTCAAAGGCTTGTTTGAGGAGTGCCTCCATACGCCAGTCTTGCGGGTCCTTGAGAGCATGCCCCCTCCACTGGAATGGTGGTCTTCCGCATCACTACTGCCACCAAGGCTTCCACTTGAAGGAGGTGCAGCTTTTCCTTCTTCTCAGGTGGGATGGGGTACAGCCATGTCATGCTGTGCGCCACCTTACGTCCTGCAACCAGAGTGTTCCACTCCTTTGATATTATTGCCCCTAGGGTCCTGTGGATCCGAGAGGACCACTTGATACCCTCCACAATAGGGTCCCCATCAGGCCCTGGGCCAACAGCCCCGGCTCCCTGATCCATAGGGCCGTAAATGACTCAGTTATCAACGCCGGGAGCTTGTCCCGGTGAAAAATCTGAACAACAGTTGGATCCTCCGTCCCTGGGAGCCTCCCGTCCTCCAGATCTTCCTGGAATGGCTCCAGAAGGTTTGCTGAGCCCTCCAGGGGATCTAGGGACTTCAGGGAGGCCCAGGAGCCTATCTCCTGCTCCTCTTACAGGCAATCACATCGTGGACACTTGGCTTGTTTAGTCCCCCTCCCCCGTCCCATCAGGACTGGGGGGGGGGATGCTTCCTCAGCTCCCTGCTTCATCAGGAAGGCCTGATGAAGCAGGAGCATGAATTTAGGAGAGAAAGGAGCCAACCCCGACACTCCTGATCCTGCAGCCCCCACCAGGACTCTGATGACGGGCAAATTTTGCGCAAATTCTGCAAGGTAGGAGGCCCCAGGCCTTCTGCTGCAGCCTGCAATGTGCTCTCCAAAATGGCAGCAGTTGTCGCCAGAACCGCCACTATCCCCCCGGTGCCTCTATGCGGTCAGAAACATTCCTACTCTCACCGACGGATCATCCTGGGGTCCCCACAAAGTCATCGGCAGCCAACTCACCCATCTTCTGTCAGCCGTGGCAGAGCCCGATATTAGAATGCTGTGCCCTGCGCTGCCACACAGCGACCTCGCTCCATGTGGTTGCAGGGCTGACAACCCTCCCAGTCAAAAAATTCACTCCATCACACACTAGTGCCTGAGAGGAGTTAACCAGGTGCCCCTCTCTGCAGGAGTATGCCACTGGCCTCCCGTTAATTAGTGTTATGCACTGCGATCCCTGCTTGGCTCTGTTCACACTTTCTTTTTCAATAAACGTTACTGTCTGACAGCAGCAAGGGAAGCAAGCAGTCAAATATGCCAAAAAGAAGTAAATGCGAATGCTGCTCCCTCTGGCCTCCTCCCAAAGGTTCGGGAGGGGAAAAGAAGGTGGAAAGGGGGCAACTGGGGGGGAAATGGAGGAGAGACATGGAACCTCCAGGTTTTGCATCCCTGGCCTAAGAAGGCCAAAGCAAGGATCCGCAGTCCGACATAGGCTATGTTCACCACCTGCTGGAGACTGAGAAACAGATTAACAACCCACAACAGCCATGGAGGAATACTCTATTAATACTCTCCAGGGGGATGGAGATCTTGGCAGGGGTGCAAGCTAGAACTCTGGGAGAAGGTGGGAACGAATAGCGGGAAGGAAGGGAAGATGAGATAAGAATGAGAGTATGTGGAAAGGGCAAGAAGCAGGGAGGTGTGGGATTAGCACCTAAAAAGGAGGAAGAAAGCAACCCCCACCCACATACACACACAATGAAAATTATACAAAAACGTAAAAATCAGTGGAACAAGTAGGGAGAGGTGCAATTAGTGTCCCCCTCCCGCTAAAGGAAAAAACTAGTTAAGCAAAAAATAAAGAACTAAGAAAAGAACATATAACATCAAACAAAATCAAAGTGAAAAGGCATAACAAAATCCCCAGCTCCTAAAAATGTTTGGCAGCTACTTAAGTTTTCTATATATTTTCAGGCACCAAGAACAGCTGAAGGTGTAGGAGCCAGGCTTGGGAGAGACAAGATGAGAATATATGCCCATATGAAAAGGAGGAAAGACCAGGAGGAAGTGACGTCATGCTCCTGAATGGACGGCTGAGCTCAGAGCTCTGCTAACTGGGTGCCGAAGTTGAGCAAAGCTTTCACCCCAGCGGCTAAGTGGCAAAAGTAAAGGCCCCCTCCCCCCCCCCCCGAGGTGTTTGAACACTTGCCTCGTTGAAGAATGGAAAATACGAGGCAGAAAGCAGCTGATGTGTGTAAAAACGCATATCAAGGCCGCAGGGACAGCATGGCTGAAATGGTGGTTGAAAGTATGTTTGTTTGTACAGGGTGGTGTACACAACCAGACTGTCTAAGAAAACCTGAGAGAGTTAATTTTCTTCAGAACTTTGCTTAGAAATAAACTTCATATATTTGCTTACTAAGTGAAGGTTTACATGTCCTGTAAATAAAGAAAAGGGCAGGTTGTACTCTAGCCTCTCTGTCTCAGGGTTATTAGATATCAAGCAGTCAGCAGTAAACAGTTATGTGTATGTCTCCTCATACTGACCTAGTCAGCAGTAAACAGTTATGTCTTGGAATACATGTATGTCTTCTCATACTGACCTACACTGATTAGAAGTTGACCTACGATATGATAAATACGTAATGTCTGACGTGTAATAATAAAGTGAAATTATGCTGTATCGTCCAAAAGAGCCTTATAAATAAAGTGAACCATGGCTAGTAGTTAGAGTAAACAAAGAGAATTTTGGTTCACTTTGTTTCTCTCCCAAAGCTTTGGTGTATTTATATAGGAGTGTGTAGTATTTTATTGCTGTCTTTTAGATTACCTTCTCATTGCTTTGAATGTAGTCTTCTGTAGCTCCAAGAGCCCTGCAGGTTGCTGGTGAGGGGAGGGCTAAGAAAGCCCACAGTGGTGATGGCGGAAAACAATGGAGGAGAAGCGGCACCGGAGGAGTGCATAACTGAGCTGATTGCAGGTAGAGGAGCAATTGTGTAAATAACAAAAGAGGAGCTAAAAATCTGGTTTGCCGACATTAAGAGCGAACTAGCTGCAGTGAGAATGGAACTGTGTGGAATGGTTGGAGAGCTGCACACAGAGGTTTTAGAGCTGAGTAAGCACGTGAAAGTCACGGAGGGCCTCGTAGAGGAATGTCAGGCTAGTCGGGACAGGCTTGTGGAGTGGTTGCAGCTCATGGAGGAGGGCGCTCAGCTATTAAAAATGAAAGATTTACAAAACCACGCCTGCAGAAACAATCTCCGTATTAAAGGGATGCCTGAGGTCCCGGAATATCAGGACTGCAAGGTGGTGGCGATTTCCATCTTTCAGTCACTCCTTGGAGACTCGGTAGGGGAGACAGAGGCCCAGGAGATACATCTGAATACAGCACACTGGGCACTGGGCCCGAAACGGGGAGAGCGACTGAGACATAATAACTTGCTTTCATGATTACACGGTAAAGGAGCAGGTGGCAAATAAAATGAGAAAGGCGGGGAAATTCTTATAACAAGGACATTCTGTGGCAGTATTTGCAGAACTGGCTGCCTGAACACTGCAAAGGTGGAAGGTTTTTTGGCCTATGACAGAGTGGCTGCTTAAGGAGCAGATCAGGTACCCCTTTGGCCTAGCCTTCATAGTTAATGGAGGAACCGGAAGGGTGACAACACTGGCCGAAGCGGTGAAACCATGTAAGAAGCAGGATATAGCAGAATTAGAAAAGGTACAGAGAAGAACCACCAAAATGGTAAAGGGGATGGAAGGATAGCCCTATGAGGAGGGGCTTAAAAGGTTAGGGCTCCTCAACATGGAAAAAAAACGGCTGAGATGAGATACGATAGAGATCTATAAATTAATGAATGGAGTGGAACGGGTAAATGTAGATCAATTGTCTATGCCATCAAAAAGTAGAAAGACTAAGGGACATGCAATGAAGCTACAGCGTAACCCATTTAAGACTAATAAGAGAAAATATTTTTCACTCAATGCGTAATAAAACTCTGGAATTCATTACTGGAGAATGTAGTAGCTGTTAGTGTAGCTGGGTTTAAAAAAAGTTTGGACAAGTTCCTGGATGAAAGGTCTATAAACCATTATTAAAGAGAACCCGAGAAATCCACTGCTTACCCCAATACAAGCATTGTGGAACTTGTGCGTCTTTTTGGTAAACTGCCAGGTACTTGTGACCTGGATTGGCCACTGTTGGAAACAGGATACTGGGCTTGATGGACCTTGGTCTGACCCAGTATGGTATTTCTTATGTTCAGGGTTGACAGAGGTGAGGGGTCTGATCCCACAGCAGCAGCAGGAGGAAGAGCCAAGGTAGAGAGGCTGGATGATGGTGGAGAAAGGGAAGCAGCAAAAGAAGAAGTAGACCACGAAGAGAGTGACGAACCCTTGAGCAGGACTAGGGAAGTGGACTGATATAATTAATTAGATAGATAAGAAGAGAAAAGTGGGAGAGTGGGGACTGTGGATGTTATCTGCTGACTACTGGGATTCACTGGGAGAGAATGGGTATTGTGTAACATATATTTTGCAGTGTGGGGGAGGGAGGGTTCTATGCTAGGAGGGAGTGGGTTGTATGGTTGATGGTTGTGTGGGGGGATGAATGGAGTGTGAGATGGGGTAATAGAGGGGTAGGGAAGGAGCAACATAATCGGGGGAGAAGAGCTAAGGGGGATGGATGGGGCAGAAGGGACGGGAGGCACAGGAGGGGGAAGGTCTGGGAGTTTGGTGACGGGCTTCACTACTCCAGGACAGAACTGGCAAGTGTAGGACTGCCAGACTGGAATGCTAGGGGGAGGGGAAGTCCATAGAGGGAAGGGGGAGGGGAGAGTGTGAGGACTGGGGAAGGTGGAGTCTTCTTTGATTGTGTAGGAGAGTGGATTGGGAGAGTGAAAAACAACCATAACTAAGGGACGAGGAGGGGAGCTGGAGGTAGTGACCTTGAATGTGAACGGAATGAACTCATGGCAAAAGAGGTCCCTGCTGCTGAGGGAGGGCCAGAGGCTTAAGGCTGATGCCTTTATGAAACAGGAGATGCACTTAAGAAAGTATTTTAAGGGATGTTTGAAGAGGAGGGCTTTTCCCCATGTACATTTGGCTACTAATACAGATAAATCCAAGAGTGGGGGATGGGAATCATGATAAGAACATAAGGACATAAGATATGCCATTCTGGGTCAGACCAAGGTCCATCAAGCCCAGTATCCTGTTTCCAACAGTGGTCAATCTAGGTCATGCGTACTGTGGTGGCGAAGCCGTGGGAGAGCAGAGGCAGAGGGAAAAAACAGGTATTTTCCTCTGAAAAAGGAATTAGCTCCAGGAGTTTAGGGGTTAAAACTCCTGCTTCAGAAAAAAACTCCCTGCAGAAAGTTTGTGATAGAGAGCCACACCCTAGCTCCACGGTAACCAGCCCTGTTCACGAGGAACAGCTGGGGGTGGAGCTGGGAAACGGAAGGGAAAATCACGGATATAAGTTTGAGGAAGCAAGAGAAGAGGAGAGCAGAATCGGTAGAGGAACGAGAAGGAGAACAAGGACAGGAGGAACCTGAGGAGAGTGTTCAGAGGGAACACGGAGAACCAAGGGAACTCCAGCAGAGACGTCTGCAGAGACTTCTTGGAGAAAGGCAGAGTTTGCCAGAGAAACAGAGGCTGCCAGGAAAGCAGGAACTGTGAGAGAGGCAGTGCCTTCCAGAGGTATAGAAGTCACCCTTGAGACCTGTAAAAGATACAGGAGAAATCCGTTGATAGGGAGAGCTTACCAGGGGGAGAAGCCAAGCTATGAAAATGGCAGAGAGCTGTCTCCAGGAGAGCAGATGGAAACAGAGCCTTCGGCAGTAAAGTCTGAGGAGAGCTTAATTCCACAGAGTAAGGTGAGCATCTTGAAATCCTCTCAGAGCGTTCTGAGAAATAAGAAACTCCCTAATTCCTCTAGTAGCCCTCAGCAGAGAGAGGACTCTGTATTAAAAAAAAAATGTTAAAAGTTTTAGAGAAACTAAAGCCTGCCATTTCTGAGACAGAGTTAAATCCTTTACAAACAAACTCTGAGGTAGAAAGCATGGACCTGGAAGAATCTGTGCTAGAGGAATTGCCCTCAGATAATGAAATGGATTGCTCTCTAGTTTGTGCTCAAAACTGAAAAGCTATAAGGTTTTTAGAAGATAGGAAACCTGGAAGCTTAGTCATCAGTGAGGCAGTGATGAGAAAAATATGCAAATGAGTTGCTGATCTCCGAGGCATGGCCCGGAGTTGAAAAAGGACTGTTTGAAAGTGAAGCCAGAGTCTGTAATACAGCCACTAAGAAAAGCAGTCTGTGTGAGAGAAAAATAGTTTGCAGTAAAGATGCCAATGTTATGCCTAGCTTGAAGAATGTAAAGCTTTTGTTTTAAACCAAGCTGAAAGCTGTTGTTTGGCACAGGAAGATTACTGGCTGTTTTCACATGGAGAAATGCTGTTGTTTGGCACTTTAACAAGCTGACCTCAGAAGCATTTTATTCTTTTGGTTTTGTTTCACTGGAGAAAATATCCACCATTATGTTTTGATATTTTTGAACTACAAGATGGAAAGTTCATTTGGCTGAAGAATAAATAAATAATCCTGTGTGCCTATGAAAATCCTCTCGGCTGAATTTATTTCAACCTCACAACTACACGACTACATTTCCCAGCAGGCATCCTGTTGGGAACATAGGTAACAAACAAGGGACATTCAAAGAAGTTCCGTCCCCCGCTCCTGGGCTACCGCCTGGCCAGTAGGGGGCGCGACATTGGCGTAGTTCTTGGATTTTCTTCAAGCCCATATCCGGACATACGGATTGTGTGAAGTGATACCGGAAGATCTGAGGAAGGAACTACGGGAACCTGGACCAGACTACCAGCAGAAGGAAGGACCGGAGCTGAGATTCCAGAGGGTGCCTACCTTGCTGAGCCTGTCAACCCTAGCAGCAGGTAACCCGTGGATAAAAAGGGGTTAATCTGGATTGCACTGCTAGGGTGGGGTACAGCAGTTCCTAATCAGAGTGCCGGGGAAAAGTGTGCGTGTTAGAGAGCCGCACTTGGTGTGTTTTTTTTCTTTCTCTTTTCAGCATCACCGGAGAGATGGAGCAAGCACAACTGCTGAGCTGGATGGCAGAGCGGTTCAGGGAGCAGCAGGAGGTGGTCGCTCAGTCCCAGGGACGCGCAGCCGCCATGATGAAGGACCAGCAGCAACCGCTCCTGAAGTTGATGAGTGACTGGATAGGGGAGCAAAAGAACACCTCTGAAGCTTTAAGGAATATGACAGGTTCCTTAGGAGCCTCACAAGGACTGGGGTTGCCTGGGAAGGGTATATTTTCCTTTGGTCCTCTAACCAAAGAGGACGATATAGACGACTATATGGAAGTCTTTGAAAGAGTGGCCCACCTAAGTGGATGGCCACAAGATCAATGGGCAATCCGCATAGCTGCCTCACTCACAGGTGAAGCATTAGCTGCTTATCGTGCTATGCTCCGCGATCTGGCCTCCACTTATGAGGAAGTCAAAAGGGCAATAAGGGATCGAATGGGTCTTACCCCAATGGTTTACAGACGCCATTTAAGGGCTTGTAAGCTAAAACCGGGAGAGACACCACGGGCCTTATGCCAGCGCATAAAAAGTCTAGTATGGAAGTGGTTAGAACCACAGGGTAAAACGCTTGATTCTCTCCTAGACAGTATTATTTTGGAGCAATTTGTTGAAGCTGTTCCTATGGAGTTAAAGTCTTTCCTGATTCTCCAGGACTGTAAGAACACCAAAGAAGCAACCTTGCTGGCGGAGCGCTTCCTCGAGGCCCGATTGGTCAGCCAGGCGAAGGTGGGTGTTGCAAAATGTCCAGAAAGTGGAGATTCAGAAAGGAAAGGAAACACCATGTTGGGAGAAATCATGGGGGTTAAGCCCAAAAAAAACCTGTTTATGCTCAGTATAAATGTTTTACTTGTGGGGAACCGGGACACTTCAGGAGGGATTGTCAGGCCAGGATAGCGCTTGTATCTACCCGTTGCAAGGAGAATGGGGAAGGGTTCTTGCTGGCTGTGGAGGTGGAGGGCATTCCCACAGAAGCCCTGTTAGACTCGGGCGCTGATCAGTCAATGATTTCACGGAAACTATGGACTGATATACAAGCCCACAGTGGTCAGGCCCCAACGCAATCTGAGCATAGTATTAAGATAAGATGTGTGCCGCATCGTCATACCCCCTAAGCAAGGTGAAGGTGAAGGGCTTAGGTTTAGAGCGAGAGATTTTAGTCGCTATAGTCCCTAAACACCCTCACGCTTTAGTTTTAGGGAAGGACTGGACTCAGTTCAGGCGAGGCTTAGTGAAAGGCCTACAAGGGGAGGCAGCTGGGGAATCCATCCTAACACTGTCAGGAACTGAAGGGTCAGAAGGGCACCCTACTCCAGGCAGTGAGAAATTATCCCTAGGGGGTAAGGGGGAGAAAAAAACACCCATATCCTCTTGTAAGGCCACGGTCAGGACAAAAGCGCTACCAGCCCCTTTGTTTGGGAAGAAGCCAGAGAGGAGAATACCCCAGAAAGAGGGCTCGGATAGTAAACCCAAGTTTATTTTGAAATTCTGTCGTACTACCCCAAACGCTAGAATACCCAAGCGGGCATCCGAACAGGCCGCAGGGTTTGACCTGCATAGCGCAGAGGATGTGATCATTCCCAAACAAGGTAGAGCCCTAGTAGAAACAGGCATCCAGTTAGAGATACCACCTGGTTGTTATGGGCGAGTGGCTCCGCGCTCAGGTCTAGCGGTAAAAAATTCCATTGATGTAGGGGCAGGGGTAATTGACCCTGATTTCCAAGGGGCAATAAAGGTCCTGTTGCTCAACTTCTCCCAGACAGATTTTAGGATAAACACCGGTGATAGAATAGCGCAGTTAATTTGCGAGAGAGTGGGCTTCCCGCCCATAGAAGAGGTGGTGGAATTGAGCACCACTGTGAGAGGGTCAGGAGGATTCGGTTCCACTGGCCGGGCCGAGTTTAGGGGGCTATCAGCAACGTGTGAGGAGAAAGCAGACGTGGATCTGGGCCCTCAACTTGCTGACTGCAAGACCCGGCCTGTTCCTAGAATAGGAGATGAACTATCCTGGCATCAACAACAAGCCTTATTAAGGCTGTTACATAGATTTCCAGACGTGTTAACACCCCTCCCTGGAGAGACCAACCTTGTTGCCCATGAAGTGGTAACCCCTCCTGGAGAAGTTATTTGCCCAAGACCATATAGGTTACCAGAGGCAAAGCAACAAGAGGTGAAGGATCAGGTGCGGGAAATGTTGGCGTTAGGAGTCATAGAAGAGTCCATAAGCCCATGGAATAACCCGATAGTGTTGGTTCCCAAACCTGATGGCAGTACGCGATTTTGCATTGACTTTCGTAAAGTCAATGCAATATCTCGTTTTGACACCTACCCCATGCCAAGAATCGAGGAGCTCTTGGATAGACTGGGCCAGGCTGTATATCTAACTACGTTAGATATGACAAAAGGGTACTGGCAGAGTCACCTCACAAGGGAATCTCGCCCGAAAACAGCCTTTAGTACCCCCATAGGCTTGTACCAGTTCCGCCGAATGCCCTTCGGTCTGCATGGCGCGGCGGCAACGTGCCAACGACTAGTTGATAGGGTACTGCGTCCATACTACCAGTATGCTACTGCATACATGGACGATGTGGTGATCCATAGCGATAGCTGGGACCAACATTTATTCCATATCGGGGAAGTATTAGGCGCCATGAGAAAGGCGGGTATTACCCTCAACCCTCAGTGGGGCAGTGCTGAGAAAAATATGCAAATGAGTTGCTGATCTCCGAGGCATGGCCCGGAGTTGAAAAAGGACTGTTTGAAAGTGAAGCCAGAGTCTGTAATATAGCCACTAAGAAAAGCAGTCTGTGTGAGAGAAAAATAGTTTGCAGTAAAGATGCCAATGTTATGCCTAGCTTGAAGAATGTAAAGCTTTTGTTTTAAACCAAGCTGAAAGCTGTTGTTTGGCACAGGAAGATTACTGGCTGTTTTCACATGGAGAAATACTGTTGTTTGACACTTTAACAAGCTGACCTCAGAAGCACTTTATTCTTTTGGTTTTGTTTCACCAGAGAAAATATCCACCGTTATGTTTTGATATTTTTGAACTGCAAGATGGAAAGTTCATTTGGCTGAAGAATAAATAAATAATCCTGTGTGCCTATGAAAATCCTCTCGGCTGAATTTATTTCAACCTCACAACTACACGACTACATTTCCCAGCAGGCATCCTGTTGGGAACATAGGTAACAAACAAGGGACATTTAAAGAAGTTCCGTCCTCCGCTCCTGGGCTACCGCCTGGCCAGTAGGGGGCGCGACAGTACCTAACAGTTTCTCCAAAAGACACAGGTTCCACAATGCTTGTACTGGGTCAAGCATTGATATCCTGGGTCCCTTCTTAATAATGATCTCGGGAAGTTTTGGGTGGAGGTCAAAGCTGTTAAGAGGGATGTAGTGAGGAGATATATTATTGTTCGGGGAATGATCAGTGGGGAAGAAATACATTTTATTAATTTTTTCGCCCCCAACACCGGGCAAAGGGTGTTTTTTGAGCTTTTGAGGAGGACAACTGAAGAGCTTGGAGAGGATATTTGTGTATTGGGAGGAGACTATAACCTCACAGTGAATCTGAGAGTGGAAAATTCCAGGGGGGGGGGGAGGGTTAACAAGGGAAAGGAAGAGGATGGTAGATACCCTGTGCTTTCTTGGGCTGGTAGATGCCTGGAGATAGTACCATGGGGCGAAGCAACAATACACGTATTATTCTAGCCCACATGGGTCATACAGCCGCATTGATATGTTGTAGCAAAAATGCTACATCCACATACAGGTGCGGGAAGTAGCTACTCACCCACTGGTGTGGTCTGATCATGCCCCTGTGCATATGATGCTGGGAGTGAGAGAGGTGGGGCTTTCGCTTCTGGCCATTGAATGAGGGGTTGTTGGACAAAGGAAAGGCTCAAGAGCAGCTTCGCAAGGCCCTGAAGGACTATCTGGAGCTTAATATGGGGAGGGTGAGGTATCCCAAAATTCTCTGTGGGACAGTGTCAAAGTGGTGATGAGGGGCCACTTCATTAGAGCAAAAGATCCTCCGGCCAGGGTTGAATCAAGGCATCGAGTCCCTCGGACATTCTCTCCCGTCTTCTGCTGAAGAACCGACTGGCCTTTGCGTTTAGAAAGGTCGCCATAAGATCCATGGCCGGGGTGCCCCATCTCTGAACTATCATCTCGAAGACCTGTGGATGAAGGGCCCATTCCCCTGGATCTACTCTTACCCGACTGAGAAAATCGGCCTCTACATTCTCCATGCCGGCCATATGCGCCGCTGACACTGCTAACAAATGCCTCTCGGCCCACAGGAACAACCGATCGGCCTCGGCTTCCAGAGCCTGACTGCTGGTTCCCCCTTGTCTGTTGATATAGGCCACCGTCGTCGCATTGTCAGAGAATACCCTTACGGCCCTCCTGTAGAGGCTCTCCCGGAAAGCTTCTAGCGTCAGGACCACCGCTCGCAACTCCAACCGATTGATGGACCACATCCGTTCCTGAGCGGACCACACACCCTGTGCGAACTTTCCCTGGACATGCGCCCCCCAACCTGAAAGGCTGGCGTCCATCGTCAGGGGAATCCAATCTGGCACCTCCAACGGCATCCCTTTTTCCAGCGACTCCGTTTGCAACCACCATAGTAGAGAGAGACGAGTCCCCGTCTGACAGGGCAACCGTTGAGACAGACTGTCGTTTTGATGGGACCACTGACGCAGCAATGCTCTCTGCAGAGGCCGCATGTGCGCCCTTGCCCAGGGCACCACCTCGATTGTCGCTGCCATTGTACCTAACACCTGCAGGTACTGCCAAGCTGTCGGACACCTGCTGCTGAGAAACTTCCGGATCAGACACCTCAAACCTTGAGCTCGGCTCCGCGGAAGGAATACCTGTCCAACCCTGGTATCGAACCGTGTCCCTAGATACTCCAGGGTCTGCGAAGGCCTCAACCTGCTCTTGGCCCGATTGGCTACCCAACTGAGGCTCTCCAAGAACGCTACCACTCTGCTCGTGGCCTCCTCACTCTCCCTTTCGGACTTTGCCCGAATCAACCAATCGTCTAGATAGGGATGCACCAAGATTCCTTGCTTCCTCAAAGCTGCGGCCACCAACACCATCACCTTGGTGAAAGCCCGCGGCGCTGTCGCCAGACCAAATGGCATGGCTTGAAACTGGAAGTGCCCCATCGGAACCGCGAACCTTAAAAACTTCTGATGCTCTTGACGAATGGGAATATGCAGATACGCCTCCGACAAATCTAGCGACGTCAGAAACTTGCCCGTGCGGACTGCTACTATGACTGACCTCAACGTTTCCATCCGAAAATGAGACACCCTTAGACATCGATTGACGCGCTTGCGATCCAAAATTGGCCGAAAAGTCCCTTCCTTCTTTGGTACCACAAAATAAATAGAGTATCAACCACAGCCGCATTGGTCTGGGGGTACTGGGACCACCGCCTCGAGGGAAAGCAGCCGGTTTAGAGTCTCTTCCACCACCGCGTATTTGGCCTGCGCTTTGCACGGGGACTGCACGAAGGCATCCGTCACTGGACGCTGAAGCTCCAAGGCATATCCCTCTCGGATAACTTCCAGCACCCACTGATCGGACGTGATTTGGGTCCAGGCAGGATAAAAGTTCCGCAGGCGACCTTCTATCGGCTCCTGCCCCGCCTGGACCCCCCTGGCTTCATTGGGATTTCCGGGAATTGAGGGCCGAGGAGGAACCAAACCCCCTGCTTGCCCCTCTAAACCCCTGACTACGAAAGAGAAACCACCCCCTTTGAGCCTGGCCAAACCTAGGGCAACGAAAACGCCAAAACTCCCTTTGTTGCGCCAGATAAGCTGTCCCCGTCTCTAACCTGTCTGCCTCTGCCGCCGAATCCACCGCTTGCTCCGCTTGAAGACCCTGAGCCCAACGCAGGCAAGCCCTGGCTACCCAAGCCCCACAAATGGACGCTTGGAGGGACAGCGCATTCACATCAAAAACCTGTTTCAACAAGGTGTCCAATTTTCTGTCCTGCGCATCCTTCAGTGCCGCGCTCCCTTCAACTGGAATGATAGTCTTCTTCGTAACTGCTGAAACCGAGGCATCTACCTTAGGAGACCTGAACCATTCCCGATCCTGCTCCACTAAGGGATAGAGCCGAGCCATCACTCTGGACCCCTTCAGTCCAGCTTCCAGCATATCCCATTCACTCTGAATCATCTCTTTGAACACCCTGTTCACAGGAAAAACCTTCTGAGACTTACGAAAGGCCTGCAACAAAGGGTCTTCCAACTCTGCCTCCTCTGGCTGACCCCCTGTCGGCATATTAAGCGCTTTAAGCGCCTCAGAGATGAGCGCTGGTAACTCATCCCTTCGAAAAATCCGAACCACTCAGGCCTGGTCCTCCTGCTCGATAATCTCTCCTTCTTCCAAATCTTCCTCGATCTCCAAATCCTGACCCAATTCCTCCACATCTACGCCCTCCGAAGCCACTGATGGAGCCGATGGCTCCTTACTGGGCCGTACCCTCTTTGCTGGAATCCCGGAGCCACCCAAGCTTAGAGGAGTATCCGGGCGCTTTTCTCCTAAACCCCCCTCTGCCGAACCAGATGAGGGGGTCGCCTGCGCCCCTGCAAACACCTGCTGAAGGAGGGACACAAACTGCGGGGAAAAAATTGCTTCGAAACCCCCTGGGACCTGCCCCTGCGCCACCCGGCCCCCCTAAAGGGAAGATGGCCCCGGCATGGGCTCCAGGACGGGCTCCGCCAACCTCTTCTGCTCAGAGTTGTCCGCGGCCCCTTCCTTTGGATTTTCCCCACTCTGCCAGCCCTTGCTCCATAGAGACTGCTTCTCTAAAACAACTTCTGCAGACCCCTGTCTCAGAAACAGCCTCTCTCTTAGAGCCACACAGTAAGCAGAGAGACCTAGACGGCATGCTGCCTGCCCAGGAGAAAGGGACACCTTTCACTGCTGTCCCCAAGCGCCTGCAGCCCAAGCCCTGCAACGTGGCTGAAATTGGGGTGGGTGTTCTTTTTTTTTTTTTAATCGAGCCTGCTTCCTGTCACTGCCTGCACCTAATTACCAAATGTCAAAATACAAAACGAGGCTTTTCCGCCTGAAAGATGCCAAAATCAATCTGCTCTCAGCGAACCCTGGCGTTTTCCCGCGTGCGCGCGATGTCTCCCACACGCGGCCTAACCGCGGGCTCCACACGCGGCCCGAGAGCACCACACTAAACTGAAAGAGAACCTCGACGACCCTGGCCCCTTACCTTGTTCTCAGGGACTTTTCTTTGCGGCAGCCAGCCCTCCAGCACTCAGCCGTGATTGCGGCTTCGGCGCCCGGGGCTGCACACTGTCTTCCGCTCTCCGTAGGGCCTGCCAAGTCGCGCCGGAAACAACCTCGGCCTCAGACTTGCAGGCTCGCTGGAGTTTGACCTGAAGATCCTGCTGCCGGTTCCTCACCCCCGAAGGTGGGTTCGGGAACCTGAGGACAGCCCACCTTCCTCAACAGCTCTCCCTACACAGGACCGAAACTCCACAGCCCTGCAGAGCAGCAGAATCGGAGGGAGAAGAAAGGTGGGAGGGGGGAGATTACGGAAAGCAACCGAGAAAAGATAGCTGAAGCACAGACAGAAATCAGCAGCTCAGCACAGCAACTGCCTCCCCCAGTAGACGCTAAGCTCCAATTTTCAAAAAACCTGCGACCACTGCTTAATTGCTCCTCCAGGTGAGCCCCAACCCCGGGCTCACCAGCCCTCCAAGCTGCTTGGAGACTGAGGATACTGATGTCTGGAGGCGGATCCAGGGTACTTATACCGGTGACATCAAAAGAGGTGACGTGTCTCAGTCTCCAAAGCTGCTGGAGGAGGAGCAAGACCCAAAGGTTCAGGACTAGCCTGGAGGAACGCTAAGGAAGTGGGGAATGGAAGAAATGGAGTGGATAAGAAAGGAAATGTGCCAATTGCAGCTGAGGGAGGAAGCCCACAAGTTGGAACTAATGCAACAGAACTATTTTGAATGGGACAAGGCAGGTAAGGTATTGGCACACAAGTTGTAGGCATGCCAAAACCAGAAGCAGGTGCATAAAGTCAAAAATGGAGAGGGGGAGCTGCAGTTCCGATCTGAGATCAAGGAGGTCTTTTGGAGCTTTTATGCCAAATTGCGTACTCTGGAGGCAGAGGGAGGGGCCGCAGCGGGACAAAGCTATTTGGAGGGTTGTGGGATGCCTACTCTAGGGGAAGTGGAAAGAGAGAGTTTGGATAGAGATATCACATTGGAGGATGTCAAGACCACTATTAAGGGGTTGAAAGAGGGTAAGGACTCAGGGTTAGATGGATTAACCCCCAAATTTTACAGTATAAGGTCTTTCAAGAGGAGGTGGGGACCTGTTTAATAAGGCTAGCAGGCACGGGTATGTTTGGGCAGGACCATGGCAGTAGCGAGTATAATGGTCCTGCCCAAACCGGGGAAAGACATAACGCAATGTGGTCGTATAGACCCATATCATTGATACATGTGAATGCTAAGATCTTTGCAAAGATTCTGGCTAACAGAATACAGTGCCATCTTTCATTTTTGATCAATCAAGATCAGACAGGGTTTGTGCCCGGTAGGCAGGCTAGTAATAATATTAGACAGCTCCTGAACATCATTTGTGGAATGCAATACCAGGCAGTCTCTGCGCCACAAATGATCTCTCAGACTTCAAGAAAAAACTAAAAACATTCTTATTTCTTGAAGACTTCTCTGATGACTAAGCATGGCCAATGTTCTTACTAAGAACCACTAGTCCAGCTGTTCCATCCCAGCTCCCCCCCTAGACCGCCCCTCAACTTTCCCAACCTCCTCCCTCTGTATAATAGTATTCCAATACATTTATATGGTTGACATTACAGGCTCGATTTTACCCTAGTTACCCGTGTAAATGCCTTATCCAGGTTTTTCGAAAATCCCGGATAAGTCCCTAACGTGCCCAGATGCTATGCGGTTAGCATCGGAGTGTGTTAGGGGCGTTCCAGGACAGAGGAAAGGGCTAAACGGATAGTACTGATTTACAATGCTATCCGCTTAGCCCTCTGCGCCTTAAAGACAGATGAGGCTTTTCATCGCCTGTGTTTCAGGTGCAGGGGCTAAGCAGGTGGCATTGAAAATTGGTGCTACCCAGCTAGCTCCTGCGGCTTCCGGGTTGTGCAGTGAGACCCGGATTTTCAATGCTGGGGCTGCATATCACCCCAGCATTGAAAATCCAGGCTAGACGGATGGCGGGTGGACTATGCGCCGACACGGTGCATAGCACTGCCCAGTTGAAAATCAGGCCCTATGTTTATTGTAAGTTACATCAATTGTTTATTGTTTACAGTTCCATATAAAGCAGTAAGTTAATTCTGTTTTATGTAAGCCACCTTGGCAAAATTGTCATATGTAAACCGCTTAGACTTGTAAATTAGCAGTATATAAGCAAAGTTAAATAAATAAATAAATAAATTTGATGGACGAGACAAGAAAGTAAGGACATGCTCCAAGTCTTGGAGAAGGTTGACTTAGGACTCAGATTTCAGCAATGGGTGGGGCCTTGTATCAGGAGCAGAAAGCACAAGGATTCAGGTAAATGGAGAGTACAAGGAGTAATTTTCTCTGGGAAAGGGAATGAGACAGGAGTGCCTCTTATCCCCATTCCTCTTTGTCTTGGTCATTGAGGTTGTTGGTAGACTGTATTTGGCATAACCCAAATGTGAGGGTGTGGTTGTGGGCAATTATGGGGCTGGGGATCAATTAGGGATGCACAATGGTTTTCAGGCTAGCAGGTTTCAGTTGGGGGGGATAAGCCCTTTTGTGGCTTTGACCTTTCAAGTATGGGTGACCTATAGTAAGAAAGTACTGGGAGGGGCTGATGACCCCTCTTTGGGAGCATGATGTGTTCCCTCCAGGAGTGGGGAACCCAAAAGTGGGGTGTAGAGGTTGGGGCAAGTGGCTGGTTTAATTATTTATTTAATGGGTTTTATATACTGCTTTATCATTTCAAACAAAGTGGTTTACATTGTAACTTAAACTTGGTAATGTACATTAAAACAGGGATATTGATAATTTGGATTTTTCTGAGGCAATGGAGGGCTAAGTGACCTGCCCAAGGCCACAAGGAGTGCTAGTGGGAATTGAACCCTGGTCTCTGGGTTTCCAAGCCAGTGCTCTAACCATTAGGCTACTCCTCCATTCCCTTTTGAGACCATAAAGGAGAGAGGGGGCTCTGGGAGGTGGAGAGCTATTTGTATCTGCAAGTGCTTCATTTTGGGGAGTAAGGAAATGTGAGAAGAGTTGGCAAAGCCAGAAATGGGTTTTGAAAAGCTTTAAAGGGTTAGCCAAACCACTAGGGAGTTACTATCCAACAAATGCTGGATGGAAGGGGAAACAGAATGGAGTGGAACGGGTAAACGTAGATCAATTGTTTAAGTCATCAAAATATAGAAAGACTAGGGGGCATGCAATGAAGCTACAGGGTAACCTATATACGACTAATAAGAGAAAATATTTTTTCACTCAACGTGTAATCAAACTCTGGAATTTGCTACCAGAGGATGTAGTGAAAGATGTTAGTGTAGCCGGGTTTAAAAAAAGTTTGGACAAGTTCCTGGAGGAAAGGTCCATAAACCATTATTAAAGGGGAATCAGAATATCCACTGCACTGCATTGTGGAACCTGTGTCTTTTGAGGAAACTGCTAGGTACTTGTGACCTAGATTGACCACTTGAAAACAGGATACTGGGCTTGATGGACCTTGGTCTGACCCAGTATGGCATATCTTATGTTCTTAAGGGACAAAACAGGGATTTTGGGAAGCCTGGGAGGCTGATTTGGGGGGCCCACTGACAGAGAAGCATTGGCAACTCATATATGACAAGGTATGGAGGGTCTTGATCTCTGCCACCCTGTAAGAGAATGTGTATAAAGTTATGTATAGAATGTACCTGACCCTGGTGAGGCTTCACATTATGCTAGGGGGCAAGGAGACCAAAATGATGGAAAGGATGCAGGGAGATTAGGGATTTTCTGCACATGTGGTTGTGGGTGTGTGTGAAAGTGGCAAGTGTGGAGGTGGGCAGTACATTTCTTTAACATAGTATATTACAGCAGATAAAGACCATCATGGTCCATCTAGTCTGCCCAGCAAGGTGGCAAGAGTAGGTGCACCTGCCGGTTAGTGGTGTCTCAGAACCCACGCTACATGCTGTTGAACTTACCTTCAGAGGACATACAGGAGCCTTTAGCGGGCGGGGGGAGGGGGGCAAGTGTGGCTAGCTGTGCGATTGAAATTGGAAGAACTTGGAAGGATGAGCGACTTCCTCGGGGATAGGATATCATGCGAAAGTTGGATTACATTGCGCGAATGAGTGCTCCGACTACCTACAGGAACCACCGGCAGGTCGCGCATTTACAGGTCTGGGAGCCATACAGAGGGTGGCAAAAGAGGTGCCATGAGTGCCCCGTGCAAAGTGTCATTTATGAAATATTGTCTAGGCCAATTTGTGGGGTCCTTGGACCTAGTTTATAAATTGCTCCGTGACCTACGATACGGCGGGGCGGGGGTACTACTGACTGGTATCGGCCAGAGCACCGGCACATAAGATATAGTTGGCCTTATTGAGAACACACAACCAGAGAGAGGGAGGGGAAAAAGACGATTCAGAAAAATGTTCATTGCAAATCCGAATTGGGGATCCTATAGGATGGATGTCTTGTTAGTGGGGGTTCTAATCTATTTTGTAAAGATATGTGTTTGTTAGTTGTTTTTGTTGCAATAAAATGCTAAGTTAAAAAAGGAGGAAAGGCCATAGAAAAGGGGTAGGGATGTCTTTATCCTAGAACCAGTGTTCCCTAATGCCGAACTCTCCCAGTATCCAATCTTTCCAAGCCCAGATCTTCGTTATTTACCAGTCTTCAGGCTTCACTGTCCGAATCGTTCGAAGCTTGAATACATTTTCCCAACGTACAGAAACCCTGTCTTTCCCTATTTATCACCAACCCATACTCTCAGTTCTCACCAGGAAACAGGATTGGACGGGCTCTGGTCACTCTAGCAGCCGTTTTTTTTTTCTTTCAGACTCCCAGTTCCTATACCTCGCGCCCCATTCTTGCGCTACAATGTGCTAAATAGAATATCACTCCTTGCTAGGTGCCAGTGTTTTCGCGCCTCATTCTCGCGCGCCCATAATAACAGATTAAACCTCCTGCGGGTGTTCCCTCGCCTTTGTTTTTGCCCTCCCTCCTCAGCATTTGAGTTGTTAACTTATGGCCAGATAACCGCACTAGCAAACATGCAAGGGTGACTGTATGTATATATATATATATATATATATATATATATATATATATATATTTCCCTGACACAGCATGCAGGTGGAACGGTGGTAGCTGGGCTCGTGTGTCCTAGCGTTGCGAGGGGAATGTTTATCGGAGAGCACCGTTGCCCGGGTAGTTTGAAATGATGGCGCTGCAAGAGGTATCGCTGAGCGAGATCTGGGTGCGGGCCAGGGCGGAGGAACAGGGACTGAAAACCCACAAAGCAGGTGATAATCGTTATTTTTATTCTTTCTGAAATTTATGGGTTAACTTACTACTTTAGAAGCCAGGGAATAACTTTACCTTCAAAACTAAAGAGACCTCTTAATATTCTACCTCTAAGAATAATGCACTTTTTCTCTTCCACGCTAAAAAATAAATGTGTCCACACAATAAACTGGCAAGCTCAAGGAAGGAATACGTTGGTAAAGAAATAAAATGTCTGAAGGAAGTGTTGAGTGAGTTACCAAGGCTGGAATAAAGATTTCTGGGTCCCTAGTACGGAACCCTTAAAGTAATATACAGGGCTGGCTCAACCATTGCATTAGGCAAAACTAGGTTGTTGCTTAGGGCAGCAGCTTCTGAGGGGCAGCAAAGAACAGCTGCACAAACTGAGCCATTAGGACATTCTTTTACTTGCAGGAAGACCGGCACGCACATATACATTGAAATGATAGTTATTTTGTATCATATCCAATTATGCATCTTTACAGGATCAGCTCAACACCACCCCTCCCACAATAATCATGATGGTTGAGTTTAATTATCAAAATCTGGGAGGGGGGGGGGGGTGTCATAAAACTGAAGGCTTGTCTATGGCACCCCATACCTTAGCACTTGTTCTGGCAAGCTATAGAAAAATATGTCTAAAAGGAAGTTTATTCATCTTATATAAAGTCATCAGCTTAGTTTCCAAATACATAGTCCACCAGCCCCAGTTGTGTGGGTCCCAATCCTCTCCTTCTCCAGCTGCACACTGTCACCTCCCCTGCTGGTTTCTACCTATTTGGCTCAACTGTGCTGGGAGGCAACCCTGGAACCAGTGATGCTAACTCCTAGTTGAAGGAAGTCATTAGATTGTAGCTATTTTTTCATCCAAACATCTTGCTATGTGGTAATAGAATGAAATGAAATCATTTTAAATTAGAGACAATGTTAACAAGCAGGAGTATAAATGCCAGAGATCCTTGGCTTGTCTATCCCACCAAAGAAAGTGATGCAGGTATTAGGTAGAGACAGGGAACTGGATCCTTTCTCAGAAATTTAGGGTGCATTGCATTCAGATGCAGTTCATATTTTCCTGTCTCCAGGGGGCTTACAACCTAAGTGTGTACCTGAGTCAGTGGAAGTTAGCCCAAGATCTAGGGCTGGTGAAAGGATTCAAAGTGCTCTAGATGGATCCTCAATCCCGATGTTACCTCCGCCCTCATAGTTGCTGCTGCTGCACATTTCTGGGACCTGCAGTGATGGCAATAGCATTGAAACTGTGCACAGTGATTATCTGAATTCAGTGCTGTGTCGGTTCCTACCCTCTGTGACCTACCACTTCTGCCCTGCTGCCATCGGACGGGGTGGAAATGTTGTTTATATTTGATATACCACCCTTCATTTTATAACAAAGCGGTGTACAGTTGCCACAATACAAGAATGGCCGAGAAAGTGAAAAGAAGTTACAATGCATGAGAAGACAGAGGATAGTGTAACCAAGCATACCAGGCAAGAGGAACGGACAACACTAGAGGACAAAAGGAATGCAATCACATTGGGGGAGTAGGAAGGTCAAATGCAGAGGAGAATAAATGGGTTTTTAAGCATATTTTAAAAGTACGGTGGTTTTGTTCCAGTCTGAGGGAGATGGGCAGTGAATTCCAAAGTGCGGGTTGATTGCAGATGGGCACGGGAAGGAGAGGGGAGGTGGAGGCGATTTATGTGCACTGACAGAAGATTGACTAGGGGTGTGAGACTGAATGAGATCTGCCAGATACTGTGGGGTATAGGTGTGAATAACCTGATGAACAAGGGTAAGGAGTTTAAAGTGGATACGATAGTCTATGAGGAGCCAGTGAAGGTGAAGAAAAAGGGGGGGTTACGTGCTCCTGATGGGTGGAGTGGGTAATAAGACGTGCTGCTGTCTTTTGGATACGTTGTAGTCTGTGCAACTGGGACTATGGAATACCGGCAAGGGAAGAATTACACAAGTCAAGACGTGACATAACAAGGGACAACATGAGAGTGGTAAGAGCCTGTGGAGTAAGAAAGGGACGAACAGCATGGATCTGACGGAGAAAAAGGAAGGAAGGAAGTTCTAGTGATATGGGAAATATGATTACAAAAAGAGAAATTGGGATCAAGGAAGACACCAAGGTAACGAAAACAGGACACCAAAGGGATGGGGGAGCCAGAGAAGGATGGGGCTACCTGGGGGCAAGGACTACTGTGAGAGAACCAAATAGCAAGTGTCTTGGACAAGTTCAAGTGTAAACAGTTGGTGGTTAGCCAATCCGCAACAGAAAGGAGACAGGAATTGAGATAGGAGAGATATGGCTGAAGGGGGGGAAGTGTGATGAAGAACAAGGTCATCGGCATAGTAGAAAGCAGATATTCCAAATTGTTGTACCAGAAGGGCAAGAGGTGCCAGGAAGATATTGAATAAGAGAAGTGTTAACACTGAGCCTTGGGGAACACCGCAGTGCAAAGGGATAGAGTCAGATGAGGTAGCTGAAGTAGAATGAGAAAGGACAGCATAAGACCGAGAGAAAAGATAAGAATGAAACCCTCAATAGACAGTGCCACGAAGACCAGCCTCATGCAAACGGGAAAGAAGAAGGGAGTGGTCTACAAGGTCAAAAGCCGCTGAGAGATCCAAGGACACCGCCACCGAAATGTCACCACGATCATGAGCAACGTGTATCTCATTAAGGAAAGCAAGGAGAACCATTTCTACACTATGACCTGGACGAAAACCGGATTGACGGGGGTGGAGAAAGTTGGTGTCCAAGTGATGGGATAGTTGAGCAAAAACTGCTTTTTCAAGTAATTTGGAAAGAAAAGGGAGGTGAGAAACCGGACGATAGTGAGCAGGGACAAGAGGGTCAAGTGAAGGCTTCTTGAGAATAGGACGAATGAGAGCATGCTTCCAGGGATGAGAAAAGGTACCAGTGGAGAGGCTAGCATTTATCATGGTGAGGATTGAAGGAAGGAGAGCAAGGGAGGGTGTGAGAAGCCATGATGAGGGTATAGGATCAAGGGAGCAAGTGGTCTTGTTGGAAGAAGAAATAGATTTAATAAGTTCAGAGATGGTAAGTGGGTGGAACAAGACCCAGACGTGAGAAAACGGAGAAACGGGGGGGAAGGAGGAAGAGGGGAGGATATTTGGAGGGGGGGGCAATGTGGCAATGATGCCCTAAGGTCGAGGATCTTTGAGTTGAAGAAGGAGGCCAATTGTGAAGGGCAAGGAGTCATTGGTGAGGACACAGGATGGGAATTGGGCTGGAGCACTGTGAGAGACCTAAGAACTGTGTAGAGATGGTGAGTATGATTTGGGGCAGAGGAAATTGCAGCAGAAAAATAGGTTTGTTTGGCATGGTGGATCTGGGAGGGGTAATGGGAGTGATGCTCCTTGAAGGACTGCAGCATGGATGGTGAACGTGTTTTCCTCCACAGGCACTCCGCATGACGAAGCTGGGAGCGAAAAAGGTGAAGGCCAGAATGAAACCAGAGCTGTGAAGGGGGTGACATGGAGGATGGGGCTGTAGCGGTGACACTTGATCTAGGGCAGCAGAAAGACGAGAGGTCCAATGAGAAACCTGAGAGTCAGGCGAGAGGGAGGGGAACTCTGCAGATAGAAGATCCCCAGCAGCTGGGAACTGCTGGAGGGTGAGAGGGGTAATTCGGCGGACATAGCGCACAGGGACTGATGGCGGGGGGTTAGATGGATGAGGGGAGGAGGTAGGGCAAGATGACTGAAAGAGACATTGGAAGGTCAAACAGTAGTGATCAGCCCAGGCTAATGGTGTGCAGCATAGATGATGTAGTAGATAGATAGAATCAGATGGAGAAATGCTCAAGTCAAGGGTATGACCGGCTGTGTGAGTTGGTATGGTGACATGTTGGGTAAGAGACAAATCCTGAAGGAGAGAGATAAAGGAATGATCTCTAGAGGAGGAAGGTGAATCAAGGTGCATGTTAAGATCCCCTGCAATTACTAGGTGAGGATAATTCAATGATAAGTCAGAGATAGTCAACAGAAGTGAATCCCAGAGGTGAGGGCGAAGAGCCAGAGGAGAATAGATGACCAGAACATGTAATGGTGGTGAGGTCTGGAGACAAAGAAGAAGGGTTTCCAGATAGTGCAGCAGTGGAGAAGAGACTTGTGTGAAAGGAAGGGAAGAACAGATAAGAGCTGCAACGCCGCCTAGATGCCTGTGCGGGGAACGGAGGCGGCAACAAAGCCAGGAGGGAGACAGCAAGCAAGGAAAGCATCCTCCCCCTCTTTGAGCCATGTTTCAGTGAGTAGTAAAAGATCTAGGGATTCTTGGACTGCAAGGTCCTGCACCAGTAGAGTTTTTGCTCTCAAGGAGCGGCAATTAAGGAGCCCCAGCTTGATGGGAGAAGGTCGTGGGATGAGCATGGAGGTAGAGGCAGATCGACAGGTAGAAGGTAGACAAAGGAGAAGATTATCAGGGCTACAAAACATAGATCCATCAAGCCTGAAAGAGTGAGCTGGACGGAGGGGATGATTTCCCATAATATGGAATGGGGGCCATAAAGAGGCCGGCAAGTACCTTTTCAGTGAATGTAGTAGTAGAGGTAGAAAGGGGAAGGACACCTACCCGAGGCAGAGAGGGCTGACGGCAGGAGGAGAGTAGGGAAACGAACCAGAAGAGGACAAAAGATGTCCAAACTTTAGCCAAAAGCTGATGCCTACACTGCCAGAGCCGCCCCAAGGAGCACACCCCTGTTGTGCGCTGGCGCTGTGTCTTTAAAGTGCTGGAGAATCAGGTTACCTGGTGGAATGCGGCCGTGTCACTTCCGGGGTGGGGTGGAGGTTGAGCCACAGACAATGAGTGCAGGACAAACCCGAAGGGAGAGAAACAAAGACTTGCAGCATTATAAGCTCAGATCGATCCAACAACTTAGACCACTACTAGAAAACAATGATTTTAAAACTATTACTCAAGCCTTAATAACCCCTCATCTTGATTACTGTAATGGTTTTTTGCAAGGAGTAACAAAGAAAAATTTAAAAATCCTTCAAATGGCCCAGAATGTTATGGCACAAATAATATCTAAAGCCAAACTTACTGATCACATTACTCCAATCTTACACGCACTTCATTGGTTACCCATATCGAGTAGGATTCAATATAAAATCATATTGACCACATTCAAATTAATTTATAAGATTGCCCCATCATACCTATCCACATTGATTCATAACTCACCTGATAACCGAGCTAGAAGAAGAAGGAATCTAAACACCATCCTAGTGCCTGACTTAATAAGGAAGACCAAACAAACAACAAGCAGCAGCGCCTTCTCATATATTGCACCTACTTTGTGGAATAACCTCCCTGCGCATCTTAGAGAGATAAAAGACCTACAAATGTTTCGAAGAGAACTAAAAACTCACCTCTTCACACAACATTATTCCAATATGGATTGTTGTATGGATACAACCTCCCATCCTCCATAATACAGTCTGTATCTATTACTCCTATACAATTTACTACTACCCACAATCCTACCTAAGCTGATAACTAAAACCTGTATATATGTAAATTATGTCAAAACTGTAAATAGTTCTGAACCTCCTTAACTGTACAAAGTTGCTTAAAGTTACATGTATTTTTGATAGTTACTTATTGTTTCTCTGTATTTCACATTGTTCTCTGTATTTTGACTTATGTTCAATGTAAACTGCCACTGATCTTAGGGAATGGCGGTATATAAAAACGTTGCAAATAAATAAATACAGGCAAAACAGCAGAGCAAAGCATGGCAGGTCATAGAGAACAGGAACTGCGACACAGCGCCGGAGAATTCAGGTAAGCACTGTGTCATGGTTTCAATGCCATTACTGCCGCTGCAAGTCCCGAAGAGGAGTGGCAGCAATGGAGTCCCCCTTGAAATGTTGGTGCTCTAGGCAATTGCCTAATTTGCTCAATAGAGGTGTTGGCCCTGCCAAGATCACAAGGAGGAGCAGTGAGATCTGAACCTGTATTTCCATATCATCCTGCTATACCTAAGCAAAGGAATGGAGAATAGAACCAAGGATACTATAATATTTCTGTATCGCTCCATGGTGCGACTGCACTTTGAATATTATGTTCAATTCTGGTTGCCATATCTTAAAATTACAGAAATAGAAAAAGTTCAGAGAAAAACAACCAAAATGATAAAAGGGGATGGAAGAATACTCTTATGAGGAAAATCTTAAAAATGTTAAGGTCTTCGGCTTGGAAAACAGATGGCTGAGGGGGGGATATGATAGGTCTATAAAATAATGAGTGGAGTGGAAAAGGTAAAGTTAGATCGGTTGTTTACCCCTTCAAAAAACAGAGACTAGAACATGCATTGAAGCTACGATGTAGCACATTTAAGACTAATCAGAGAGAATATTTTTTCACTCAATGTGTAATCAAACTCTGGAATTTGTTGCCCGAGGATGTAGTAAAAACTGTTGGTGTAGCTGGATTTAAAAGAGGTTTGGACATGTTTTGTGCAGGAAAAATCTATAAACCATTATTAAAGTGGACTAGGGAAATCTGTCTACCTTTTATGAACCTGACAGGTACTTGCAACCTGGATTGGCCACTATTAGAAATAGGGTACTGGGCTTGATGGACCTTTAGTCTGACCCAGTATGGCATGTCTTTTGTTCACTATACACTATAAAGTATAGTGATTTAAAAGTGCATTCCTGCATGTGCTTTCACTCCCTCATCTTTTTTCAGATAGGTTGAACTTAGCAATGATCCAGCAAGCTCCAATACACTTTCCTTATCGTCCCTCCAGTCCAGTCCCACACCTCCTCCAGCAGCTTGGAGACTGAATGTGTCATCTTTTTGATGACACTATTGTACATATGAAGCTGGCACCGCCCACCAGCCCCATTAAGCTCAGTCTCCAAGCAGCTGGAGGAGTTTGTGAGCCAGGGTTTTGGACTCACTGAAGAGACAACTAAGGAGATGGGTTTAGTTAGAGTTTGCTTTTATTTCCCCTGTTAAGGTGCAGGTTTTTTTTGTTTTTAAAGGCAGACGTGTTAAAAAAAATCAGAAGGAACAGAGAGAACTTGGGGGACAACAGGGCTGAGGGGAGAATATTCCTTCTTCCCTTTCTCCCCCCAGGATATGGGGGGGGGGGGAGTTTTGTGGGGGATTTACTCAGTCCAAGACTTCTGGCTGCTCCCGAACCCGTTATCGGGTGAGGAGCTGCTGCAGGGGCTGCAGTTGCTTGACAGGAGTGAAAGCTGGCAGCCCCGAGTCACCCTCCTCAGCATCGAAGCCGGGAAGAAAGGCTGAGCGCGAGGGGTAGAAAAGCCATGCAGTAAAGAGGCTCCAAGGTAAGAGTGGCAGGGGGGGGGGGGGGCAGCAGGAACCCCTAGACACCGCCAGAACACGAGGAGACAGAGAGCGGCCTGCAGCTACATGTTTGGGAGCCTGCAGCATTGTGAGAACTCCCCCCTGCTGCATTTAGGAGCGATTTCTTCTTAGGCCTGCATGTGTTTAACCCCCTGCTGTGTTTTGGGTGCCTGGGAGAGGCAGCCACCGGAGAATAAAGCAGGACAGAGCAGCCTCTTTCTAGGGGGCCATTTGCAGTTCTTTTTAATTTCAGTTTCAGTTAATTAGATTTTGGTTTGGTTTGGTTTTATTTTATTTTATTTTAGTTCACGTACTCTAGTGCTCTGTGCCTGAGGAGGTGCACTGTGCTGGGGACAATGTTCCCTCTAATTTTCTGTAGGCTGTGTGCGCATAAAATATCAGCTGTGCAGCTTTTGAAGGAAGGTTACATTTTTGTGCGCCACATAACACTCGGAGTTATATACTTTAAAATTTGACTACATGTCAGAATACAATATGTACACCACATTGATTGCACTAGAAAATATTGTAGAACTTGTGAAAACCGTAAATACACAACAACTTTTAAATTTTAAGACGTCTGTGTTGTGTTCTATCAGAATCAGAACCGTAATTTTTGTGCGCTCTGTTATAAAGTATGTGCGCTCGCTTGGCGAGGTGTGTGCGCGCGCACACGCGCACAGCTTAGAGGGAACAGTGGCTGGGGATCCTTTTACCTACCTGGATACAAATTGAGGGCATTCCTGGGGAGTGCCCCCAGCCCTTCCCAACATGCCGTCTAGATCGCAGTGCCTGGTATAGGATGGTATCAAGGGGCGTGAACCCTTTAAGACTACTCAAGGAGTCCCCCAAGGCTCATCATTATCTCTCCTCTTCAACATCTATATTCAGCCCATATGCAAAATATTTAACAAACACAAGATACAATACGTCATATATGCTGACGATATCATGGCATATACCCCTATTCAACTGGACTCCCCAGACTATACCACTATATCAACCTGCATTCAAGAAATAACAACCTGGCTAACAACATCTTAAACATCAACATAAAAAAACTGAGGCATTTATAATCACGAGAGACTCCACATTCTTTCCTCTTACTGCTATCAACATATCCAATACACCGATCACAGTATGGCATGACAAAGATACCTTGGAGTGATTCTAGACAAGCAACTCACCCTCCAAGCGCATATCAACAAGACATCCAGAACAGCCTTCTTCAAACTCGCAGCACTCTGGAGACTAAAACCCCTCCTCAATAAAGAACATTTCCATACAGTATGCCAGGCCATTATTACACCTCTGCTGGAATACTGTAATATACTATTCCAAGGTCTGCCTAAACAAACCACCCGTCCCCTACAAATAGACCAGAACACTGCTGCCTGCATTATTTACTAGTGCTTCAATACAAGATCACATAACTCCAATACTACAAGATCTACACTGGCTACCAATTTCCTCACGGGCAAAATATAAGTCAGCGCTCGCCATCTTCAAAATCAAAAGCAACTTCCAGTTCATACTGCTAGACCAGTCCAGACAAACGGGTTTTGCACCCCTGCCAGCAGATCTTGGAGACAGAGAATTCTACCAGAGCTCTGATAGGCTGGAGCCTGGTGATATAATCCTACCCCTAGGGGTCTCCCTCAGTTTTTCTCTGTCTCCAGCAGATCTGGATGCTTTTTTTTTGCTCCTTCAAAAAAATGTAAGATGCTTTATTTCTTTGTGATTTCTCTGGGAGAGATTATACCCTGTAGTTGCCAGTGTACTTATCTGGGCACCAGGATGAATTCCAGCTGAGCTCCTGTGTCCTGCAGGTCACAGTAGAGATCGCTGATGTGCAGACTTCCCAGCACTAGTCAAGAAGACTATTTAGCTGGATGGTAAGCCTCCTAAAATCCAGTCCCTGGGGCTGATTTTAGTGGTGAGGCAGCTGGCAGTGCTCTCAGCAGCGGTCCGTGGCTTCTCTGCACTTTCGGTACTGTGAGTACAAAACCTGTCTTTCTCCCACTGCTGTCTGCAACTCTGTGGTGACTGGATTTATTTTTCTTGATTTTTCAGCGATTTTAGGCATTTCTCTCATGCCTGCAACCCCCCCCCCCCCCACCTTGTCATTTGACTTTTTAAGTTAATTCCTTAGCTTTTGGGGGTTTTAATTCACTCTTTTTGAGGTTTATTTTTGCCGGCGGCCATTTTGAATAGCTAATGAGCCCTGGTTTTTGGCGGGAAGCCAGATTCCTTCTCTCTTTGCTGGCTTCTAGCACCAAAAAAATTGCTGTTTAAATTTTTCCACAACACTTGCTAGCTGTGAGTTGTGTGGGGGTTCCTTTTTTCTCTGCCTATGTATTAACATAATGAATAAAAAGTACGGAAGGCATGATTAGAGAACCGGATGCAATTCAGAGCCACAGTACAATGCTAAAACACTGACCACTGGTGCAGGGCTCATGGGTTCCATCCCCCACTGTGCCCAACAAAGAAGGCTGGCTGAGGCATTGCATAGTATGGGGAATATTGTTAAATGCCTGTTCCTCCAGGGCAGAGTTATTTTTTTTAGTTCTCCCTATGCCTTATTCAGGTCTACGCTGCATAGGCTATCAGAAGACACACAGGGACCTCAGAAATCAACTGTGCTCTTCCCCCAGCGTCTTGATTCCCCAGATAAACTTAGGAACTCCTGAGCCTGGCTTCAGTGGAGCTCTCCATTGGCTTTACGCTGCGCTGAGTCTTTGCCACGAACATCCCCAGGAAGTTCAGGTATCAATTCCTGAAAGGAAACTGAGTAGCCTGTTTTTTTCTTACTTGCCTCAGCTACTGCTCCCGGACCGGCTGCCTCTGAGTTTTGAAGTTCCTACTTTAAAATTTTTAATCCACAAACTGCAGCCGGGTTACTTTGTACGTCTTACTGGAATATTGTACCTGTCTTTTTCAATATACCATTTGATTGGAATTTTAAGTCAGTGTTTTGGATCCTGACTGTTTTGGGCTCTACCTAATTAAACATACTCACTGTCATCTTCCGTACGGCTGGGTTTGAGCTTCTACATCCCTCCCCAGAAACACCTTTCAGCCCCTACCATGGAGGTCTGAGTGGCTGCGGAGGAATCAAACTCTAATTTCCCTACTTTCAGTCACTGTAATTGCCTTACCCTGACTTTGAAAGTTTCTCTGTACCAGCACAGTGAATGACTGACTGACAGTTCCCTTCTCAGCTCAGTGAATACCTGACAGTTTTTCTGTGCCAGCGGCCATTTTGTTTTTCTCTTCAGTGTTTCTTTTTGGAGGGAACAGCTCTAGACAGCAGTTTCCACACATTTAAACATGCTGTGGAGGCATGGAGAGTTTCTAAATCCTTTTCTTTGAAGAGTCTTCGGTTTCCCTGAGCCTACCTTGATTTTTGTTTTAAATGCTAAAAAAAAAAAAGGGAAAAAAAGAGGAAAGGTGGTTTAAGTCTCTACAATGCTTGTTTCTCTGGCTGTATTATATGTAATAAATAATCAGCCGAATGGGGAATTAATAGATTGCTTGTGTTCCACCTGCACGCTGCATCCCGGAGACTTTTTCCCCATTCCCACTGCGCTGCTAGATGGGTTCATCAGCACCTTATCTCCTCCCTCCTCAGAGCCCCTGCTGCAGGATCTTCCTGCAGGAAACGATTCAGTCAGCTCCCATGTCGCTTCCACAGCCGCTGGAGGCCACAGCAGCCTTGACTGACAGTGCCTTCCTCACACTCTTCCATCTGGCATGACGCCTGTGACTTTTGGAGTCTTTTGGAATATCTCCTACACCTGCCCAGTAGCAGGCAAGCATATGGCGTGGTCTCGCAAGTGGTCCCATAAGTCCTCAGACCTTAGAGCAGTACGTCCTCCTTGGAGCGTTGCATGTGCCTTGCAGGGTACTATGGATATTCAAGAAGACTTTAAATCTTCGGAGGTCAGCCCTGACTCGTTGGAGTACGGAGATGGGGAATATTCTCCGTCTGTTTTCTTCGCTGACGGTTCTCAGCCTTTTTCGGAAAGAGGAGTTGCCGGCTCTAATCACACAGGTGATAGAGTCGCTCCCCCTAGCCGACACGCCTGATCCTCCGGATTCTCAAATCTGGTTGCAGCCGGATCCCATTTTCCAGGGCATTCGTACGGCATGCGGTATTGGTCAGTTATACCCTTGGTCTCCCTTTCACTTGAACCGTTGGCTGACATACCCGACAGTTGATGCATTCTGACCAGGGTCATCAGGCATACCACACTTCCGGTTGAGGGCGGAGTGGCGCTCCGCGACCAGCAAGACCTAAAGAGTTGGGAGGCTGCTGAAGACGGGTTTTCCTTCGCCCGCTATTTCCTTCTTGCAGGGGTGTGCAGAGGTCTAGCAGCTCGGGCCTCCCTTCGCTGGATTCAGCAGCTTCCAGGTGTTCCCGAGTTGGTTCATTTCGAATCCATCGCTGCATTCCGGGCAGAAGCATTCTGTGATCTCTTGCGGCTCAGCTCGCTTCCTAGCACCAGTGTCGGTAGCTCGAAGATGGTTCAGCCTGCGGCAATGGGCAACGGATGTTGCTTCATTTACAGGCTCCAGCGTTTAGATGCCATTCGTCCCGGTCCACCGTTGGAAGGACTGGGCCGTTACTCTGTCTATTTTGGGATGCTTCAGGTCCTGGATTTTCTAGGGGCTGGGTGCGACACTTGTCGGGGGCGGGTGTTTCTACCTCAGGAACGTTTTCAGAAGATCTCTCTTCAGCTCCGCCGCTGCTTGGATCAAGCGGCACCTTGGCCTTGGGGGCTACCTTCAACTCTTGGGGTCCTTGGCAGCAACGATAGCCCTCGTTCCGTGGGCAGGAGCGCACATGCGCTGCTTGCCGACGGCGCTTCTATCTCGTTGGTCGCCGGTATCGGACAGTTATCTAATCCGGTTACCTTTTGCTTCTGCCGGTGCACCGCAGCCTCCGCTGGTGGCTTCAGGCACACAATCTTCTACGGGGGGTCCCTCTGGAGTCTCTGCGCTGGATCTTGGTGACGCCAGTCGCCGACCTCTCCGGTTGGGGAGCGCCTTGCGGCTTGGCCTCGGCGCAGGGGAGTTGGTCACCTCGCGCAGCCCAAGGGTCTATCAATCGTCTCGAGACGCGGAAAGTGCGCTTCGCCCTTCTTCAGTTTCAGCCTCTTCTGCGGCAGCGTGCGGTTCGGATCCTGTCCGACGCCACGACGGTTGCTTACCTAAGCCGCCTAGGCGGCACGCAATGTCCAGATGTCTCACAGGAGAGGCGTTTGCTCCTCCCGTGGGCGGAGAAACATCTTCAGGCTATCGGCGCAGCACATCGCAGGCGTGAACAATGTGTAAGCCAATTTTCTCAGCCGGCACTCTCTGGAGCCCGGGGGCTGGGCTCTGCAGCCGGATGCGTTCCGGTCCATTGTTCACCTGTGGGCACTGCCAACCATGGATCTAATGGCTACGGCGCAGACTGCCAAGGCTTCGCTGTACTTCGGCCATTGGAGGGACGAGGGAGCGCACGGCATAGATGCTCTCTCTCAACCGTGGCTGACTCATCTTTTCCTGTGTGTTTTCCCTCCCTGATCCGTGATATGCATAGTTCTCCGGCGGCTCCGAGACCGTCGCGGCCCTGTACTCCTGCTGGCTCCGAATTGGGCTCGCGGACCATGGTATGCGGATCTCTTCCGTCTGTCTGGGGCGTGGCTGCTCCGCCTCGAGGCGTTTCTCGGCCTTCTGATTCACGGACCGGTGGAGATGGAAGACCCGGCTCCTTACTTGCTTTCGGCCTGGCTATGAACCTCCGCCAGTTTGCTCACTATGGCTCTTCGCCTAGCGTGGTCGTGGCGCTTCTCACGGTGCGGCGGTCTTCCACGACGCTGACTTACGCTCGGGTTTGGCATCTCTTGATGGTTAGTGTTCGCGAAATAACCTCACACCCTGGCGTTGCAGTGTTCCGGACATCCTGTCCTTTTTACAGGTCGAAGTGGATAAGGGATTAGCGCTCAATTCCTTGCGAGTACAAATGGTCGCTTTAACTTATTTTCGGGGTCCTATACCGGGGCGATCGATAGCTTCATATTCGGACGTGTCTCGGTTCCTCCGCGGAGTTAGGGCCTTCCGGCCTCCTCTGCGTTCGCCTGTGCCGGCGTGGGCTCTCGTGCTTGTCCTCTGTGCCCTCATTGCTCCTCCCTTTGAGCCTCTGAGGGCCTGTTCTCTTCTAGATTGGACTCTGAAGGCAGTCTTCTTGGTGGCCATAACTTCAGCACGCCGTGTTTCTGAGCTCCAGGCTCTCTGTGTCGAGATCCCTATCTCTCGTTTTCCTCCAAAGGCGTTTCTCTGAGAACTGTCCCTTCCTTTGTTGCCCAAAGTGCTGACGCCGTTCGCTGTTGACCAGCCTCTTTCCTTTCCGTCTTTTCCAAAGACGCAGTGTGACAGTGGTCGGTCTCCGTTGCGGGCGGTGGACCTTAAGAAGGTTCTTTTTCGGTATCTGGGGATCGCCAGACCCTTCCATATGACTGTTCCTCTTTTGTCTTGTTCGCGGGTTCTCGTCGGGAATCCGCAGCCTCCGAATCTACCATTTCTAGATGGGTTACGGAGGCCATTGAGGCGGCGTACCTTCTTCAGGGAGAACAAGCTCCACCGGGACTCCGTGCTCACTCCTCTCGGGCGCAAGCAACTTTGTAGGCCGGGAGGTCTCATATAGTTCCTCTCGATATTCGCCGGGCGGCGACTTGGTCGTCGCTGTCCACCTTTGTCGGTCATTATAGGTTGGACGTTCATGCCCGTCAGGAAGTCTGTTTTGGAGTTGCTGAGCTGTCGGCGGCCTTGCCCCCCCCTTGAAAGCAGGTAGCTTGGGTACTGCCCGTTTGTCTGGACTGGTCTAGCAGTATGAACTGGAAGGAGAAATTTCACTTACCGTTAATTTCCTTTCCTGGAATACTGCTAGACCAGTCCAGGACCCGCCCTGCTGTTGGTTGGAGTGCCGCTGGTGCGGTGCAGCCGCCGACCGCGGTTCTTCTCTTTGCTGGTATGCCTCGCCCTGGGCAGTCCATGGGTTCGTAGGTGGATACTGTTTTCAGCTCTAGGGAGTTCTTCAGCTCCCTTGTATATAGTTCACTTGGGACCCTCTGGGGTGTTGTTACAGTTCATGTTGCATTAGCTTGTGGACGTAACTGAGGGAGACCCCTAGGGGTAGGATTATATCACCAGGCTCCAGCCTATCAGAGCTCTGGTAGAATTCTCTGTCTCCAAGATCTGCTGGCAGGGATGCATAACCCGTTTGTCTGGACTGGTCTAGCAGTATTCCAGGAAAGGAAATTAACGGTAAGTGAAATTTCTCCATCTCAGCAGGAATACTACAGGAACTCACTGGAACCAAAACAAGCAAAAGACCTGATAGAAACAGCACCAAGCACAATATACCAACACCTACTATATTCACAAGAACAAGCAAATCCACATCCATGCGAGCCTTCTCTCTTGCTGCCCCTGTTATCTGGAATGTCCTCCCAGATAACCTAAAATCAACAACAGAGATAAAAGAATTCCGGAAGCTACTTAAAACCACCCTATTCATTGAACAATTCAATGAACACCACCAATCCACCCTAACCACCCCACAAAACGAGTTACACAAGACATGACATCCACAACATAAAAACATCCTATTACTCTCACTAAAATGTAGATAGCTCAATCTGTATATATTGCACCCCAAATTAAGATCTACCTATCCACACACTCACCAACACTACCTTCACAACCACTGCATGCTGACACCCCCGCACTACCCTACTTGATTGGTTTGCCGTGAAATCTGCTTTGATTCAAGGATAAAGCAGGATATAAATACTTTTAAATAAATAAAATTAATCCTTAAGCATTCCTTGTGTTATACAGCTCAAAACTGATTCAGTGCACAATGGCTTGATGCAGACATGTGGAAAAGGCCTAATCAGATAGGCCATTGTTTGTTGCTGGGCAGATTTTCAGAGGGCTGTTGTGCTGGGTCAGGTGATATAACTGGCACTTGGTAGAAACATTGTTGCTTTTTCCTGAGAAGGGTCTGATAAAAAGTCAGAAACAGAAATAAAGATAGGTGTTAAAAAAAAAAAAGAAGAAAAAAAAAGAGGAGCTGCATACAGGTTTGTAGCAGCTACAGCTCTGAGGAAAACAGGAAGTACCTGCATACAAGAAATGTATGTAATTTTGAAAGATAGACATTCAGTGGATTGGACGCAAATGAAATCCTTCCATCTGTCTATGGTCAGTGAGTAACCGGACCTGATCATCTCTTGTCGCTTAGTCCAGATTATATACCTATTAAATCTGTAATATTGCTTGTAAGGGAAGCTGTACTCCCTTATAGCCATTTGTAGTATTAGAAGAAAACCATAAAGTTTACTCGGAGAACGTGTCAGTTTGATTGGATCAGGGGAAGGTCCATTTCATATCTTTAAGATACAACACTGCAGCACAATCTAAAAATCCTCAAGATATGCAGTCCCAAATGTGGTGTGGTCTCGGAGGCAGGCGTCTGCCTAAACTGCATGCAAAAGGCTGTCATGGGAGCAGGACCTGCAGGATGAGATGAGGCAGAAGAGTCCCTCCTGGTTGCAAGAGACTCTGGGGGCAGGGGGCGCCATGTTACCTTCAACAGATCCGGCCCCCAGTCCCTGCACGATGCCTGGACCATCCACCCCTTGAGCCCAGGGATCAGTAGGGCTCCTGGGGGAGTTCTCACTGGAGTTTTTCTTACTTTTGCAGAAGGCGTTTTGCCTACCAAGTGGCTCCTCAGCCTCAGAACACAGGGCTAAGAGGATGTCAGACGCAAAACAGCACGAGTCAGGAGCAGTGGCGTCTAAGCAAGCGAGTGGCAGCAATTGCCGTTTTTGGAGGGGCTGGATGAGGAAGACCTTGACACAGAGCTAGATCTGCAGGAAGAGTTGGAAGAAGGAGAGAGCCTAGAACAGGAGGATCAGGCCCGGATTGTTTGGGTTTTCCGCCGGGAGGAGCTACCAGTGCTTATCTTTATGCTTATGTTTATGCAATTTCTCAATATACTGTCCAGGCCGAAGGCCATTAGGGCAGTTTACAATCACTACAAGCGGGTACTGATACAATTCCTCGTCCCCAAAGGGCTCACATTCTATGTGTACCTTGGAGACCCTCAAGGCCCTGAATATACCTGCTAACCTTCTGGCAGAGGAAGAAGCATTATAGGATCCGCTGTTCCAGGTGGTACGGAAATCACAGAAAGTCTTACCAGTACATGGAGTAGTAGGACAGATGATCCAGGATTTATTTATTTATATTCTCTTATATACCGCGCTATTCTGCATCAGTGCGGTTTACATTGAACAAACTGAAATTACATTGAACAGGGCATTATAACTTGGAGATAACTATTTTACAGGGAACATGGGCTATGGAGGGTTAAGTGGCTTGCCCAAGACCACAAGGAGCACCTGTGGGACTAGAAACCCCAGTCCTTCCGGCCCAAGGTTGCTGTCCTCTAGTGGGATTTGAACCCCCGACCTTCCGGCCTGAAGTATCTTGCGCCAATCACTAGGCCACTCCTCCTGAGTGGGATCTGCCGGAGGTTGGCCTTAAAGGGGTGCAATCCATGATGCGCCTATACCCACTGCCGGAGCAAGAACGAGCTCCTTTGATCACCCAAAGTGGGTGCAGCGGTGTTGGCAGCATTCGAAGAGACCTTGACTTGTCTCCTGCAGCTGAGAGCCGTGGAACTGGTTCCGCGAGACCAGTATGTCTGCGGTCGATGCCTCATGTATTTTGTGGTGCCCAAATGGAAGGTTCCTTTCGCCCAATTCTCGACTTCGAGGGCATGAACTACGGTCTCCGGGTACTGCATTCTCATAGTAATAATGGTGATAGGAAGTGGAGATTTTGGGTGACTCTCGATCTCGCAGAGGCATATCTGCACGATCCCATCCATCCAGAACATCGGCAGTTTCTCTGCTTTGCGGCGCCAAGGGGCCATTTCAAGTTTTGAGCGTTGTCCTTCGATCTGGTGACCACCCCCCATACCTTTACCAAGGTCTTGATGGTGGTGGCAGCAGCTCTCCACGAGGAAGAGGTTCTCGTCCACCCATACCTAGACGATTGGCTGGTCCAGGCGAAGTCCAGGGATGATAATGAAAAGAGCAACAGTGTGGGTGGGAGAGTTCCTTCAAAGTCTCAGTTGGGGTCAACCTGGCCAAGAATCAGTTACAGCCGGCCCAGGAGCTAGAGTATTTGAGAGCTTGCTTTGATACATGTGTGGACAGGATTTTCCTGCCAGTTCGCCGGGTGCAGGAGCTACGACAGTGGTTACAGCAGGTTCTGAAGATGGCAAAACTATCAGAGTGGCGGCATCTGCAGGTTCTGGGGACCATGGCGGTCACTCTCGAGCTAGTCCCATGGGCAAGGGCGCACATGCAACCGCTGCAGAGGACTCTGCTCAGTTTATGGTCCCATCAGAGTCAACCCCTGTCCCAAGTACTCCCCTGCCTGCGGAGCGCCAGGAGAGCCTTCAGTTGATGGTTGCATGTGGAGAGCCTGGAAGGAGTCCCCGGTGTGGGTTCCTCTGATAACGGATGCCAGCCTGTCAGGTTGGAGAGCCCATTGCGAAGGACACTTTATTCAGGGCAAGAGTCCGCAGGAGGTCCCGTGGTCGATCAACAGGCTCGAGATGTGAGCGGTGACCTTTGTGCTAGAAAGTTTTGAGCCATGGTTGCAGGGGAAGGTTGTCCAAGACCTATCGGACAATTTGACCACGATGGCTTACATCAACCGGCAAGGAGGCACAGGCAGTGTAGCCCTGGAGGAGGAGGCCGAAAAGCTGTTCGGATGGGCAGCGATTTGTTTCCAGGTGTTATCGGCGGCACACGTAGCAGGAGTTGACAGTGTGATGGCAGCCTACCTCAGCCGAGTGCACATGGATCCCGGAGAGTGGCAACTCAATCAGGGGATGTTCGAGCAGGTGGTCTGCCGATGGGGCACACCGGTCATGGACCTAATGGCAATGTTCGAGTCGGCCAAGGCCTGCCGGTTTTTCAGCAGAAGAAGAGAGGAAGTCCAAGGGCCTGGATGCTCTAATTCAGCAGTGGCTCGAAGAGGGTCTTCTCTGTTTTTCCCCTTGGGTGCTTATAGGCCGGTTAGTGCAATGGCTAGAGGTGCACCGGGGATTTGTAATTCTTGTGGACCACGGCCTTCGTCAGGGGTTGATCAGGTAAAATACTAAAACATAAAAACATAAACATGAAATAAAAACGTATTATTTATAAGTTGATTAGGTCAGTTTTCAACATAAGACAGTTTTTTGAGTGATAGATGAAGATATGTCATCTTCAGTTAATATTTGGAGATTAAACACTGCCACTATACTCATCCCTTTGAGTCCTTGAGTAGTTTCCCTTCGCTCCTGCTGCTTTCTAGTTCTTTTCTCTAACATATTGGGTTGTTCTATATTATTTAACAATTTTTTAATTATCTGTTTTAGCTATACAAGCATAACCCTCTATGAATGACCATTGTCTGCTATGCTTTCTGTGCTCCATAGAGGTAATTACTATATGCTGTGTTTGTTTGCAATACACTTCTTTTTATCTATTTATCTATTTATTTTTTTACTTATTTATTTAACTCGTATCTTTTTTTGTGGCTTCATTATGTTACAGTATTTATTATTTGATCAAGATTGGTTTTAATTATTTATTGGGTTCTATTTGCACTTTTTATCCTTCATATTGGTTGTAATTTTTCATATGTATCTCAATTATTTATGATATTTATGTTATTAATGTACATATATGTGATTTTTGATTAAGTTCTAGTCATCTGTTCTTACACAATGATTTATTACGTTTTTATTTCATTTTTATGTTTTAGTATTTTACCTGATCAACCCCTGACGAAGGTTTACGAAACACGGCCTGTGTCGGGTTGGCTATAGGTCTTGATTGAATAAAGTGTTTTTCCACCTCATCACGTCTTTGGACTGTGTCTTCGATAGATACGCGAGTTCTTGCCTGCCTTGTGGTACATTCTCTGATTTTGGGCATGTTTTCCCCGTGGAAAGACATTTTAAGCTTTGGTGAAGAAGCCTTAGAGAAGCTCTTACCACAGGAATCCCTTATTGATCAGATTGATGAAGATGGAGATGACACTTGGAATAAATGGGATGATGTGGTAGAGCGGACAAAAAGATTAGTGAAAGAACAGATGCATTCAGCATATCTTCTGGAGTGCTGTAAATCCAAAATAATTCCAAGAGGATTACTGATGAACAAAGCGCCAGGTCTTTACACCACAGAAGAAGGATTTATCTATCAAGTGCTGGAACGCTATACTTGACAAATGTTCTTTGGATTTGATGATTCTTTTAATAACTACTGCGAATAAGAAATCAGAACTTTTGAAGTCTGAGATAGATGATAAACTCACTGTTTTAAAGGGATGCGGCAAACAGTTCGATAAAATATTTGAAGATTACCAAAGAAATATGCAGCAATTTAAACAAGAAATTAAAAATGTTAAGGTAGATAAATTCAAGAGAGACGAAGATGATTATAGAGTAGGTTATGTATACCATTGGAGCAAGAAAATAGACTATGATTGACTCTGGTTTAAGAAGAGGACCTCCATCTTTGATCGCAAAGATAGTATAGTCAATGACGTAACAAGCGATGGTCCTCCAGAACAGAAAAAGAAACGCAGCAGGAGCGAATCAGTAGAATTTGACACATCTGCTTCCCTCTTCTCCACTAAAGAACCTAGTAAATCCCAGGGAGAGAGGAGAAATAGGGATCAATTTGGCCTAGAGACTATCCAAAAGAACCTTTTTTCAAGATGGACCAACTCTGGAAGGGAGGGGGTCGAAGGAGTTCACCTACCTGTCCAAAACCCAGAAAGTCAGACAGGGATCAGGAACAAGATTACAATGTACCCTACAGTCCGGATCAGTATTACAGGGGTCGGGGTCGAGGACGAGGAAGGGGCCAATGGAGAATGGAGCGGTCAGAAGAGAGGAGACATTAGAGGATCCACCGATTGATAGTGTTATTAATCTTTCTAAATATACTTTAACAGAAGATGAAATATCCATTTTGAGCAAAGGTTTATCTTTCATTCCTAAGAATAAAGCAGATACTTTCAAGATACAGATTGACTTATATAAATTTTTTAGGAAACTGAGGATTCAACAGTTCTTCTTTGAACAACCAAATACTCCTTGTGATGTCTCGGTTATTAGTAAAAGATCCACTTGGGTCCCCCCTCAGAAGACAGATTTTGTGTTAGAAGCTTTTGAGAAAGTGGTCCTCAAGCAAATTAGTGAGGTTACTAACGATACATCACCTTCTTATCAGAACATTACGCAAGGTAAAAGAAGGGCTATTGCATCTCTACAGAGGAATAGCCAGATCATTATCAAACCTGCCGATAAAAGGTGGAGCTATAGTTGTGTTGGATAAACAGGATTACATAGATGAAGTCAACAGACAACTAAATGACACTATTTTTTATCAAAGACTGAACGGGGACTCTATGTCCGATAATAAGAGTAGCATCGACAATTTAGTTACCAATGCCTTTGAGATTGGCTATATTGCCAAAAAAGAAAGAGATTTCCTTATTGTCGATGCTCCGGTTATTCCCACAATTTACATTCTCCCCAAAATCCATAAATCCCTTGACAAACCACCAGGCCGTCCGATTGTTTCCTCCATTGGTTCGTGTCTCGAGCCCCTCTCCAAGTTCTTAGATTTATTCTTACGTCCCTTCATTAAAGACATGTGGTCTTACGTACGTGATTCCTCACATGTGATAGAAATTTTATCGGCTTTCAATTCTAATGGAGCGGATATCATTTTGGTCACCCTAGATGTGGAGTCCCTCTACACTAATGTTCCCCAGAAAGTAAAGTACAGTCAAACCTCGGTTTTCATTTGCCCCGGTTTTCATACGCTTCGGTTTTCAACGTCTTTTCTGACTGAGATTTTGTCCCGGTTTTCATGCATTGCTTCGGTTTTCAACGTCTTTTGACTGAGATTTTGTCCCGGTAGCAGGGAAGAAAAGCTGTCAACGTAAGCAGGAGATGTTGCATGAATGTGGGAGGCAGTTCTTTCTCTTGCAGGGTACGTCTGAAGCTATATCATTAAGATTTTCTGCCATTCTGAAGCATTGAGCAGATAATGTAAAGGTATTTTAATGGACTGAATTCAATGTGATTCCGAAGAGAGCTGGGCACAGCAGCTTGTCAGGGGTGGCTAAGGCCACATGTTAACATACTGTACTGTACAGTACTGTACTTAGCTTGCTTTCAGTGATGTTAAATGTTCATTTATCCATTTCATTAGTCATTTATATTTATTTCTCATTGTTTTCTGTATGTAAAAATATAGTTATTCTCTATAAAATGTATTTTTTGTGAATATTTTTGGGTGTCTGGAACGGATTAATTGGATTTACATTATTTCTTATGGGAAATATTGCTTCAGTTTTCATACGTTTCGGTTTTAGTCAGACTTTTTCGAACGGATTAATCATGAAAACCGAGGTTTGACTGTACATCGACGGATTCCTACAACATTTCTTTTGTCATTAGCACAGATTGTACTTTTTGAGAATTTCTTTTGTTTTAGGAACCTATTTTATAAACAGATTAAGGGTGTAGCAATGGGGTCATCATTGGCCCCCAATATTGCTAATTAGTACATGTTTAATTTCGAAGAAAGCTTTTTAAAGGAACATCAGTTTAAAGATAATGTTATATTATGGATACGCTATATAGACGACATTCTTATCCTTTGGAGAGGTACTTTGGATCTTTTATCAGAATTCAACCCATGGATTAATCAATTGGACACACATTTGCGGTTTCAGATCACATATGATTTCCATAAGATTTCATATCTCGATCTGTTGATTAAAAAAGAAGAATGTGGTTTTTCTACAACACTTTATAAGAAGCCAACCGACAGAAACCATTTCTTACACTACGATAGTTTCCATAATCCATCTTTAAAGAATAATCTTCCAATAAGCCAATTTCTTAGGGTTAGGAGGGCATGTACTCATTTACAAGATTTTGAAGAGGAGGCATCAACTATGCGGAAACGATTCCTTTCTAGGAAATATCCCGCTAAATACATAGAGTCCGCCTTTAAAAGGGCTAGAGATTCATCACGTGAATCACTTTTAAGATCTAAGACGAGGAAGGCAGATATAGGAGTAGTTTGTCCTCTTCTATATTCCCAATATTCAGCTAAAATAATAAAGATACTCAAGAAAAATGGCATCTCTTACAGACTTTGCCAGCATTTCAAGATATGAATCTCACGATAGCACACAAACATAATGTCAACTTACGAAATTTGCTCGTACCATCAGCTCTCACTGAACGGAGCTATTTATCCCAATATAAAGGTCAGTTTCAATGCGGGAGATGTTCCGTTTGCCTGTCAGGAACACGTTCATTCATCCTGCTACACATAAGAAATTTCATATCAATGATTTTTCTAATTGCGACACATCTAATGTCATTTATGTGATTCAATGTCCCTGTAGCCTATTATATGTTGGCAAAACTATCCGCAACATCAAGACCAGGATTATGGAACATAAGAGTTGCATCAGAAGAGGTATAATGGACAAACCTCTTGTTGCCCATTGGCATGAACACCAACATAAGATCACCGATTTAAAATTTTTTGTTATCAAAAAGGTTAAATCTAATTGGAGAGGTGGTGATGCTAACAAGACTATCCTGAGACTCGAGCAGAGGTATATATTTTTATTAGACTCACTTACTCTGAATGGTCTCAACTTAGACATAATTATTCTGTTTTCCTCTAGTAGTTTTGATTCACATAACACTTTCTATAGATGCTAGATTGACCTTTTTCTTCCTTTCCCATATGTAGTAGAGACACACTTTGCTCCTTGTTTCCGCCCCCACTGCTTCCAGCCGCACGGGCTACATACAAATGTGCATATGTGCTGGTCTTCTATGCTGGAAGATTTCTGGAAAAGTACACACAGTTTTCGAATTGATTTTTGAATCCTGTGTTAGCCTCCCGTGTCATTAAGTTATGCTTCTTACTACACACATTTTAATATGGATTTTTATAGTTTAAGGACAATGTTTTTGTAGTGCGCTGTTTTTTTACTATATGCTGTGTTTGTTTGCAATACCCTTCTTTTTATCTATTTATCTATTTATTTTTTTACTTATTTATTTAACTCATATCTTTTTTGTGGCTTCATCATGTTACAGTATTTATTATTTGATCAAGATTGGTTTTAATTATTTATTGGGTTCTATTTGCACTTTTTATCCTTCATATTGGTTGTAGTTGTTTTTCATATGTATCTCTTAACTATTTATGATATTTATGTTATTAATGTACATATATGTGATTTTTTGATTAAGTTCTAGTCATCTGTTCTTACACAATGGTTTATTAAGTTTTTATTTCATGTTTATGTTTTTATGTTTTAGTATTTTACCTGATCAACCCCTGACGAAGGTTTACGAAACACGGCCTGTGTCGGGTTGGCTATAGGTCTTGATTGAATAAAGTGTTTTTCCACCTCATCACGTCTTTGGACTGTGTCTTCGATAGATACATGAGTTCTTGCCTGCCTTGTGGTACATTCTTGTGGTACCAGACTGGCCGAGGTGCCAGTAGTATGCTGACCTGATTTGGATACTGGCGGATTGACTGTGGTGGCTTCCAGTTGGAAAGACCTCTTGACACAGAAGCGGCTTCGTATGCCCCAGGTGGATCAATTATTGCTTACGGCATGACTCTTGAAAGGGCGAAGTTGAAGAAGAAAGGATAATCAGGCTCTGGGATAGCGACCTTGCTACAGGCCCAGAGGTGGTCTACCAACCTGGCGTGCATCTGTGTAGGGCGCATCTTTGAATCATGGTTCAGAGAGAGGCAGGTGCGCCCTTCCACTGCCTCCGTCCTGGACATCTTGGCGTTCTTGCAATCCGGTTTTGATAAGGGTCTAGTTGCCAGTTCCTTGAGGATGCAACTGGCGGCTATTTCCAGTTATCATGGGAAAGTCCACAGGGTGCCGTTGTGTACACACCCAGGCAGGCCGAGCTTTCTAGGGGTGGTGACCCACCTCCCGTCTATCAAAGAGGGCAGTGGTACCGCCTTGAATCTGGTGCTGACGGTGCTGTCTGGGGAATCCTTTGAGCCACTGAGTTGAGCTTTCCTGAAGGATTTGACTGAAAATGGTATTCCTGGTGGCGATTTGCTCAGCACGCAGGATTTCAGAGATTCGGACCCTGTCATGCCAGGAGCCATTCCTTTCCTTCTCCAAGGAGAAAGTGATCCTGCGCCCGGTACCTTCATTTGTGCCCAAGGTGGCGTGAGCATTTCATGTAAATCAGGCCGTTTCCTTACCGGCTCTGGCGAGCTCGGATGTGGGCGAGAACAGATATGGGCTCTGCCACTCCACAGTTGTGCTACTTGGAGACAAAGGTATGTGAAAAGGGCTTTGTCCTTTTGGAGATTGGACCGTCTGTTGGTTCTGTTTGGCGGGTCGCGCAAAAGTGAGGCGGCAACTAAGCCTCCATTTCCAGATGGATCAGTGAGGCAATCTCGCCTGCATACATCTTGAAGGGTAGAGCAGTGCCAGCGGGGTTGCAGACACATTCTACGAGGGCTCAGACAGCCTCGTGAGCAGAGTATAGTTTAGTTCCGCCGGTAGAGATCTGTAGAGTGGCATACTTTTATCTGAACATTTTCGCCTGGATGTCCAGGTGGCGGGGGACGCTTGTTTCGGCTTGGCAGTACTTCAGGCTGGTTGTGCGGGTCCCTCCCTTTCTCCAGGACCAAGCAGGAAGTCAGTCCTCACTTATGGGTGACGTCGGCGCCGACGGAGCCCTCGCGGAGCAATTTTCCCCAGCTTTCAAAGAAAGCCTTTGGGAATTGCAGCGCGCATGCGCGGTCGTCTTCCCGCCCGAAGGTGCCATCTTAGCCAGTCTTCTTTTTTCCGCGGAGCCCTACAGACGTCCCCGTCTTGTCCCCGCGAAAAAGTTGATTTTCTTCTTTATTTTATCCTTTTTTCTTTCGGTTCGACGCCGATCGTTTTCCCGCCCGGACTCGCGACGCCGGTCTCGAGTCCTCTTACTTTTTTCGGTTTTTTCTGACTTAGTCAGCTTTCGTTTTCGTTTTCCCTGGCAGCCCGGTCCTTTGACCTCGCAGGGGCCCTTTTTCCCCCGATGGCTGCCAGTGGGTTTAAGCGGTGTGGTCGGTGTGACCGAAATATGTCACTAACCGACACACACGACTTTTGCCTCCGCTGCCTGGGCCCGGATCATGAGGAACTGATCTGTGGGCCCTGCAGCAAACTGTCCTCAAAGGCGTTGAGAAGTCGGCGGCATCAGCGTGAGAGGATCTTCGCTGACCCCAGCCGTACCCGGACCTCGTCGGAGGCCTCCGTGTCGAAAGGCTCCAGCTCGGACCGTCGCCGGAGCTCCACCGACCGGGGTTCTCCCTCCGGGGACCATCGTCGGAAGGAAAAACCCGCGAGGGCGGCGTCGGTGGACGCTCCTGGCTCCGCGAGGGCCAGGTCGCATAGCCCCGACAGCCGCCCCGGGTCCTTGGAGAAGGAACACATCCCGAAGCGACCTCGCCTGGAGTCGGAGATGCCTGCCCGGGTAAGTCCTGTGGTCCTTCTGGACTCGCCTCCGCGACAGCCGACGTCGGGCCCGACGCCGTCGGGGCCCGAGTCGGGGGCTGCTGGGTCACCTGAGCTCGGACTCAGGTTGACGGCCTTGGAGAGCAGACTGTCTGCCTTCATGGACCAGCAGAGGGCACTGCTCGCTGGCTTCGCTGGCGTCGCTGCCCCGACCGCCGGGACGTCGACGTCCAAGTCGACCCCGGAGACCGAGCCGATCCTCGAGTCGATGAGAACTCGAGTCGATCCTCGGTCGAGGTCACCCTCGGCCTCCCGTTCGGGACCGAGGTCGCCGACGCCGACTCCCTCGGCGTCGGGGCGGCTGGCGCCGCACCCTGCCCGGGCCGACCCCACCGAGTCCTCGTCGGAGTCGGTCTGGGAGTCTGAGGAGGAAGAGTCACCTGATTCTTTCCGGACTCGGTGTGTCCCATCGGACTCACCGGAGTCCGAGCCTCGGAAGCAGTCCCCCCCGGAGGATGCCCGGTTCTCGGACTTCGTTAGGGATATGGCCAAGGCTTTGGCCTTCCCTGCGGATCCCGAGGAGGAGCCTCGAGCCGAAGAGCTCGACGCCCTCCAGTATGACTCTCCCGCGAGGGAACACTTTACTGTGCCGGTTCCTCCTATGCTGGAACGACTACTCTTCCGCATGTGGGAGAGTCCGGCCTCCTCGCCGGTCCTGAGCAAGCGGGTCGATTCTATCTATCGGGTCCGCAAGAGCCCTGGCTTTCAAAAGGCACAGCTGCCACACCATTCCATGGTAGTGGAATCGGCCATGCATCGTCTTAAGAGCCAGAAGATGCACTCCTCGGTGCCTCCTGGAAGGGAGGCCCGTAACCTGGATGGCCTTGGCAAGAAGTGCTTCCAGGGCTCTATGCTCGCATGTCGTGTCCAGACTTACCAGCTATACATGGGCATGTATCTCCGGGATCTGGCTAAAGAGCTAGCCGGATTCTCCGCTGGTCTCTCCGAGGAGCCCTTGCGGAGGTTCCTAGCCTTGTCCACGGGCATTCGGGAATGCTCAAAGTTCATGTCCCGAGCAGCCTATGATGGCTTTGAAGCCTCGGCTCGAGTAGCCGCAGCCGGCATCGGTGCCCGCCGACAGGCTTGGCTTCAGTCGTCCGACCTTGAGCCCTGGGTACAGGACAAGTTGGTCGATGTCCCCTGCCGAGGCGAAAACCTCTTTGGCAAGCCCATGGCGGAAAAGGCTGCACAAATTGAGACTGAGACTCTCACCAGGACCAGGCTTTCTAGGAAGACCTCCGCCCCTTCCCAGAAAAAGAAGGGCTCGGGGAAAAAGTCCTTTTACCCGAGGAAGGCGGCTGCCTACAAACAATACCCCCATTATCAGGCCCCTGCAGCTCCCCAACAGGGCCAGCAGGCCAAGGGACGGGGTAACGGGTCCCGTAGGCAGCAAGCCCCCAAGCCTGCACCACCGGCCCCTGCTCAGCAGGGTGGGGGCTTTTGACTCGCTCAGCATAGCCTCTCCCCCCCCCGCTGGTTCCCCCCAGCACCGGAGGCCGGCTGGTTCACTTCGCCCACAGGTGGTCCAGCATCACCGCAGATGCCTGGGTGCTCCAGGTCGTGCGAGAAGGCTACCTTCTCCACTTCCATCAGGTCCCTCCCTCCTATTTTCCGGGAGAGCCTCCGCGCCCCCCTCTGCACAGGGAGTTGCTCCTTCAGGAGTTAGCAGGTCTTCTGCAGGAACAGGCGGTGGAACCGGTGCCACACCACCTGAGAGGTCAAGGCTTCTATTCAAGGTATTTTCTGATACCAAAGAGAACAGGGGGCCTCAGACCCATCCTGGACTTGCGCAACCTCAACAAGTTCCTTGTGCGGGAGAAGTTCAAAATGCTTACCCTTGGAATCCTTCTGCCCTACCTCCAGCAGGGAGATTGGCTATGCTCCTTGGATCTAAAGGATGCCTACACGCACATCCTCATCCACCCAAGCCACCGCCAATACCTAAGGTTTGTGGTGGCAGGAAATCATTACCAGTACAGAGTACTGCCCTTTGGCCTGTCCTCCGCACCGCGAGTCTTCACAAAATGTCTCGCGGTCGTGGCGGCCCATCTCCGGCTTCACGGCCTCTATGTCTTTCCGTACCTCGACGACTGGCTCATCAGAGCAGCGTCCGCTCAGGAGGTCACCAACGCCACGTGCCGCACGGTGACTCTGCTGCAGCACTTGGGCTTTGTCATAAACTTCGCAAAGTCCACTTTGCTCCCCTCACAGGATCTCGAGTTCATCGGCGCAAGGCTGCACACTCCTCAGGCGCGAGCGTACCTACCGCTCGACAGGGCTCAGCGGCTCATGGACCTAGCCGACCGCTTTCGCAGCCAGCCCCTGGTCTCCGCCAGGCGCTTCCTGAGACTGCTCGGCCATATGGCTTCCACCGTCCATGTGACCCCCAATGCCCACCTGAACATGCGGTCTGCTCAATGGTGTCTCCGCCGGCAGTGGCGACAAGCCACAGGCGGCCTCGCAGACCTAGTGCGCGTTTCCGAGCCGCTGATCTCGTCTCTCCGGTGGTGGCTCCGGCAGCCGAACCTGATATTCGGTATGCCTTTCCAGTCACCTCAGCCGACCCGGGTGCTGACCACCGATGCATCCCTCCTGGGCTGGGGAGCGCATTGCCAAGAGGCGCGTACTCAGGGCCTCTGGACCACGTGGGAGTCTGCTCAGCAGATCAACTTCCTGGAGCTCCGGGCGATCCGCCTAGCTCTCAAGGCCTTCTCCCACCTGACTTCCCAACAGTCCGTCCTTGTCCAGACGGACAATCAAGTTGCCATGTTCTACGTGAACAAACAGGGAGGCACGGGCTCCTTTCTCCTCTGCCGGGAGGCTCAGAAGCTCTGCTCTTGGGCCGTCAGTCACGGCATTCTCCTCAAGGCAGTTTATCTCCCGGGCCAAGACAATTGCCTTGCGGACAAACGCAGCAGGTCCTCCAGCCGCACGAGTGGCGTCTGGATCCCTTGGTAGTTCAGAAGCTCTTCCTCAAGTGGGGCCTCCCCACGATGGATCTCTTTGCCAGTCCTCACAACCGGCAGCTTCCTCGCTTCTGCTCTCGTCAGCCACACCCCCTTCGGGTTGCGGTGGACGCTTTTCTGATCTCATGGTCGGGGAGCCTTCTGTACGCTTTCCCTCCCATCCCGCTGGTCTCTCGGACTCTTTTCAAGGTTCTCCGAGACAAAGCCTTTATGATCCTGGTGGCCCCTCGCTGGCCCAGACAGCCGTGGTTTCCGCTCCTGCTGCAACTGGCGGTGGAGGGTCCGATCCCTCTGGGGGTACAACCGGATCTCCTCACTCAGGATCAGGGGTCCCTACTGCACCCCAACCTCAGGTCTCTCAACCTCATGGCCTGGCTGCTGAGAGGGTAGTCCTTGCTCCCCTTCTCCTGCCGGCGGAGGTGGAGGAGGTCGTCCTGGCTTCGCGACGCCCTTCTACCCGCAAATGCTACGCCCTTAAATGGCGTCGCTTTGCAGTCTGGTGTACCCAACAGTCTCAGGATCCCTTCTCCTGCCCGGTGTCGGTGATCTTGCAGTACTTGCTACACCTCTCTAATCTGGGACTTAAGTCCAACTCCGTCAAAGTTCACCTCAGTGCTCTTTCGGCACATCATGTGCCGGTGGACGGTAGACCTCTCTCCAGCGACCCTCTCGTAGCGAGGTTTCTCCGAGGTCTCCTTCTACTTAAACCACCTCTGTGCCCGCCAGCGCCGGACTGGGACCTGAATGTGGTTTTGCAGCGGATCACCTGTCCGCCTTTTGAACCTATGGCTACATGTTCTCTCCGTTTTCTGTCTTGGAAAACACTGTTCTTGATAGCCCTCACTTCCGCTAGGCGCGTAAGTGAATTGCAGGCCCTCGTGTCTGATCCCCCCTACACTCGGTTCTACAAGAATAGGGTAGTCCTACGGACTCACCCAAAGTTTCTGCCTAAAGTGGTCTCCCCTTTTCACATCAATCAGGAGGTGGTACTTCCAACCTTCTTTCCCAGGCCACACTCCAGCCGAGCTGAGACGGTCCTCCATACCCTGGACTGTAGAAGGGCTTTGAACTTCTACCTTGACCGTACGCGGGAGCACCGTAAAGCTGCTCAGCTTTTTGTGTCTTTTGACCCCAATAAATTGGGACTCCCGGTCTCCAAGCGTACTCTGTCCATCTGGGTTGCGGACTGTATCTCTTGGGCTTATGGGGCAGCCGGACTCGCCTTAGAAAGTCGAGTCACGGCTCATTGCGTTCGGGCAAAGGCCACGTCAGTGGCTTACCTCCGCTCTGTTCCGCTGGCAGACATCTGCCGGGCCGCTACTTGGTCTTCGAGCCAGACTTTTGCGGTCCATTACTGTCTCGAGAGGGAGTCCCGTAGGGACAGTGCTTTTGGACAGGCAGTCCTCCGTAATCTCTTTGAGGTCTGAGCAACTCCTACCCTCCATCCCGGATGTGGGCTACCGGTGGGTGATAATTCAGCGAAGATTCTATCCTTCTGTGCTGCTGAGCTAGAGGGAGCTCATTTTTGTGCTTAGGGTCTCCGGTAGCCTTGAGCTTGGGAGTCCCATAAGTGAGGACTGACTTCCTGCTTGGTCCTGGAGAAAGCGTAGTTACTCACCTGTAACAGGTGTTCTCCAGGAGCAGCAGGAATCAGTCCTCACTACCCTCCCTCCTCCCCTTGGAGTTGCAATCGTCTGCTTATGTTCTTTTTGCAAATTTTTATGCTGTCTTTTTGGCTATGTCATCTGACTGGCTAAGATGGCACCTTCGGGCGGGAAGACGACTGCGCATGCGCGCTGCAATTCCCAAAGGCTTTCTTTGAAAGCTGGGGAAAATTGCTCCGCGAGGGCTCCGTCGGCGCCGACGTCACCCATAAGTGAGGACTGATTCCTGCTGCTCCTGGAGAACACCTGTTACAGGTGAGTAACTACGCTTTAGTTTAACTGCTCTGATACATCCCAGAGGTGCCGTACTGGACTGGAGGGACGATAAGGAAAGAGAAATTAGACTTACCTGCTAATTGTTGTTCCTTGAGGAACTCCACCCGGAACCCTCCCTGAGTGCTTTCTGTGATAATCTATGCACACCCTGGTCCTGAAGCTGGTTCTCTTGGTGGAGGAAGTGGCCAGGAGAAGATGGTGAGGGGTGTGTAATCAGTGTTTGGGGGAGGGGCGGACCAGAAGAGCTGTCGGTTGTTCGCTTCCTGCTGGTTGGAGTTGCTCAAGCACTGAACAGGTAGCCCTCCCCATCCTGGAGGGGGGGACTGGGTATCCTTTCCAGGGGATGGAGGGGGTACTAGTTTATTTAGACGTAGAAGTTTGTTGCATGTTTAAGTACTTATTTGTTGCTTCTCTGAGTCTGCTTTGTCAATAGGTACTGGGGCTGGTGGGTGGTGCCAGCTGTATATGTACACTAGTGTCATCAAAAAGATGACACGCTCAGTCTCCAAGCTGCTGGAGGAGGTACACTACCCAGAGGTGCGGGACTGGACTGGAGTTCCTCAGGGAATAATTAGCAGGGAAGTCTAATTTTCTCTTTTGATCACTTCATATCATTATTAATATAATAAATATTGCTATAAATGGGTGTGAGACTATAGTAAATATAGGGAGGAAGATCCCATCAAGGTTCAATTTAAATATAATTGTTCATCAGGTTTTATAATAACATAGTTTAATGATGGCAGATAAAGACCAGCATGGTCCATCTAGTCTGCCCAGTAAGTTAGCTAGAGTTGTAGAGTTGCACCTGCTGCTTATATGCAAGTCTTCCCCCCCCCCCCCTTTCCCCCATTTGCCTTTGCTTAAGATTGTATTTGCCACTCCAGGAAGGTAGCCCCCTGGAAGCGATCCTCTGTGTCTGTTCCATGCCTTTTTTTAAATTCCATTACTGTTTTTGCTCCCACTATTTCCTTCAGGAGAGCATTCCAGGCATCCACTTCCCTTTCTGTAAAAAAAAAGTATTTGCTGATGTTGCTTATAAATTTACCTCCTTGCAGCTTCATTTCATGATCTCCAGTTCTACAGCTTTCCCATCTTTGAAAAAGGTTTGTTTGTTCATTAATACCCTTTAAGTATTTAAAGGTTTGTATCATATTCTCTACCCCCCCCCCCCCCCCCCTTATCCTCTCCTCTCCGATATACATATCTAGATCTTCAAGTCTTTTCTCATATGCCTTCTGGCACAGGCCCCATATTATCTTGGTCGCCTTCCTCTGAACCATTTCAAATCTTTTCATATCCTTTATAAGGTACGGTCTCCAAAACTGAACATGATACTCACAGTGAAGCTTCACCATTGACCTGTGCAGAGGCACTGATACCACCCCTTTCCTGCTGGTTATTCCTCTCTGTATGCAGCTCAACATCCTTCTGGCTTAGGCTACTGCCTTGTCAAACTGCTTTGCCACCTTGAGATCCTCAAATGCTATCCTTCCAGAGGTCCCACTCTTGGTCCATACACACCAGTCTCTTGTCCCCTATCACGTACACTCCTTTGGGTTTCCATATTAAAGTGCTTTTCAGCAGTGTTAATCATTTAAAAAGGAACTTCTGTTTATTTAAAGCATTTGTTCCCTTTATAATACCCAGTTTGTATGGTTGGAGTAGAATGAACGGAATGCATACTTTTAAAAGTTTCAGAAGCAATCTCCTATTGAGCTAGAAGTTTATGTATTTTGGCGAAAATATCTAATTAAAGCATGAAAAATTTACCCTGATTTCAGGTGATTTTATTTTCTTCAGAAATCAGCAGAAATAAGAATTAAAACCTCCTCCCAGAAAGCAAAAGAGGAATTTAGTTTAATAAATGAAAATTCCAAAGTCTTTTTGTCCTGTATGCGTATCCTGACTAGATTGTAAGCTCTCTGGAACAGGGATGATCTTATTTGTGTCTGGTCCAAAAAAGAGCAACCCTCTCTCACAAAAAAACAAAGCAGACAAACCATGAATGGTTCCTATACGCTTTTACACATTCCACTATTTTGTTTCACTATTTTAATTCCTTTTTGGACGTTTCTCCTTTTATTTATTATTTCTTTGCTTCTTATATGTAACGCCTTTGTCCTATGGTTTCTTGATTTTACCTTATATTGTTTTTTTGCAATTGTCTTCCTTACAGTTCCCTCCATTGACTGACTTACAGAAACAATTCTCACTTCAAAAGCCTGATATTTAGAGAATGGCCACATCAATACACTGGTAATATCCTAACCCCGTAGCATTTTATGTTTGTCTGAGTGACCATTTAAATTTATAGGAGATGCTTTAGCTCACTTTGTTTTGTAATATATTTGTTGAAACTACATAATGTTAGTACTTACGGAATGAATCTTATACCTGAGTTCAGTTTTTATTAAAATGAAGGAGATTTTTTTCATTCTTATTCCACTTGTTTTCACCGGCTTCCTCGACCTTTGGCTTCTTCCCAGGCGTGAAGTTCGGTGTCTTTAAAAGTACACTCCGGGACTTGTCGGTCTTTTCATTACAGCGCTGTACGCAGGCTGCGGCATCATTTTCATTGAGGCAAGTTGTTCTTATTAGATGTTATCTGCACCTATTTAGGATCTTTTTTGTTCCTTTTTTTTTTTACTCTAATTTAGATGTATTATGCTCATTTCCTAAGTGTCCCTCCAGTCCAATCCCTTCCAGCAGCTTGGAAACTGAGTACGTCATCTTTTTGATGACTGTAGGATATATATATACCACTGGCACCTCCCACCAGCTCCAGTATACTCAGTCTCCAAGCAGCTGGAGGGAGCAGTAAGCCAGGGATTTGGCTTACTGGAGAGACACTTAGGTGTTAGTGGGGTTGCTGGGTTTTTTTCTCTTTTATTTAATCTGTGTTTTAATTTGTTTGCTAGGATTATTAGTGGCGTGACTCCTCCCACCCCCCACCCCGCAATTAGCTGGTTTGGGGGACAGGAGGAGGTTTCGGGTGGCCCGAGGAAAGTTAAAAATGCTGCGGTGCCAGGACCAGCAGGAGTAAAGCTCCTCTGGGGCCTGTGAGCTTGCGGAGCCTGCAACAAGAGCCTTTCCCGCCTAGCTGCCGAAGCCCTCCTGGCAGCTGAGCATGAGGGCGGGAAGGCACAGCCAGCCTGGGCGGAATTAAGGAGTCTCCTGAGTTAGAAGCGGCTGCGCGGGAGAGTCAGCAGGCTCGAGCGACGTCGGGCACGCCGGCGAGACGCGGGGGGGGGGGGGGGGGGCTAATGACAGAATCATGTGGCCGCCGGTTCGGTGGCAGAACCAGGCCTTCCTATTGCGGTGAGCGGGACTGCAAGGCGGAGGCAGGTAACTTTGTTCTTATTTCGCACGTTTTTTGCACACTGGGCAGTTCGGCAGGGGCAGCATACCAGGGGTGCTAGGGCCTTCATCCATTGTTCCTTATCGGTCCTCCAGTTTAGTCCTCCACCTTTGGGTTGTGCACCTCCTCCTGCAGCATGGAGACTGGGCATCTCACAAAAAAGTGACATCACTGGATGTAGACTGCTGATCTCTCCCATCATCCCCAGTGTGTCCAGTCTCCATGCAGCAGGAGGACGTAGTGAGCCTAGGTGCTGGGCTCACTTGAGAGCGGATAAGGAAGTTAGCTTAGGGTTTTGGTTTGTTTAACTCCAATTGGTATTTTGTATTTTGTCCCTTTCTTTTTTGGAGGGGGGGGGGCTGTGCCTTTAAAAAAAAAAAGAAAGAAAGAAACGCTTTAGGAAAAGAGTGCTGCCTTTGTGCCTGGTCTGCTTCCCTCTGCCTTTATTTGTCTGTTATTCGCTTCTCTGCCGGCAGCGATCTCTTCCCCTCTGATCAACCCGGGGGAGAGCTCAGCAGCGTGAAGAGTCAGGTTGAATTCTGGCAGCACGGAGCTGCCGCGATTCTTTTGCTGTGCTTCAGTCTTTGGAGCGGAAGTCTGCCCGTCGGCTCCCCGCTTGCAAGCGGAACGGAGCCGCGTGGATTGCAGAGCTGCGGTGCCGGGAGCATTCTCTTTACCTCATCCTGTGAGTAGGGGGGGACCAGAGGTGGTTTCTGTGGCAAGGGGGTTGGCGCAGCCGCACAGAGCAGACCTCAACGTTTTGGCGCCTTTTCCTGCCTCGCTCAGGCAGCGGCGGCCATTTTAGCGTGTCTGTTTTTCAGGCAGGCAGCTGCATGCTGCGGTGCCCACTGTCATTTTGGTACAGATTAGTTCTTTGAGTTTACTTTAGTTTGTTTTATTTTAGTTCCCTCGCGGTTTTCCTTGGGCGTTTTTATAGCAGGTTCTTTTGGGGGCATTTGTAACACAAACACTGCTATTTTTGCTGCCTGGTTCAGGGGCAAATCCTCATCATTTCTGCTTATGGTCACGGTCCTTGGCTGACTGCCTTGGATATTAAAAAAAAAAAAAAAAGAAAGAGGATGAGCAGCTAATTAGAGCATACTTTTGTTTAAAAAAAAAAAGAATAAAAAGACAAGGGGGTATGTTTACTAAACCGTCTTAATGTTGCAGCGGTGGTATTATCGCGCGATAACGCAGCGGTGGTGTTAAGAAACACTAACACTGTGAAATCCGGGCCTGAAGGGTGGAGTAAGGCTTCCCAGAGGGCGGAGAGAAGGGGTCAGTGGGCAAAGAGTGGGAGGGGAGTGGCTCCAGGCACACTAACGCTGTGAAATCCGGGTCTGAACACTAACGCCAGTGAAACCCTCGTGTTAAGGTACATCTGCAGGAAAGAGAAACCATTTCAGTCAGCAATGTGCAGCAAAGGCAGGGAAACCCAGAAAAGTGATAGTTGTGATACATGTGATACATGTGCAGGGAACAAAAAGGCAAATAAACATATAAAAGGACCAGAACCAAATCTAAAATCCCAATAACCAAGCTGGCCAATAGTGATATTAATGATAAACATAAAGCAACACTACTGACAAAGTGTATAAATGAAGATATCATGTTTGGAAGGTTCTATGCTCTGTCCCCCTACAAAGTGAATGAGCCCACATTGAAATAGCACTGATCAGGGTTTCTTTCGTTTTTAGATTGGGCAGGTTTGTTATGCCGTGCACATGTGCAGTAACAGCAGAGTGGGCACGTAGGAAAGGGAAACTGTACTGATGCTGTAAATGGGATACAGGGGGCTGCAGGCGGCACATGCTGTGGTCCAGCTGGGGCACAGTGCGGGCTAGGCAGTTGCCTAGGTGGCACATAGGAATGCCAAAACTGTAAAGCAGCAAGACAGCAACTGACGAGGGTCCAAGATGGGCACGAGTGTGTGTCCCACAGTGTCACAGGAGAGATTACCCAGCAGGTACCCCCAAGGGCATATAACATTGGCAGACAGTTCGGGGGGGGGGGAGCGTGCATGTCCATGTAGGCACCCCTACCCGAGAACCCACACCATAGGCAGCTGCCTATCAGCATACTGGATGGCCTGGGACTGCGCACCACCGGCATGGTGGCGGGGGTAGGGGGGCAGTGGCATCTGTCCACAGCAGACCATGGCCTAGCCCCATTTAGGTGGGTGCCGTGCACTGCAACAGACAGGGTATGTCTGACGAGCAGTCTTGGTAGCCCCAGGGAATGAACTGTCCCTGTGGCAACAGTGTGGTGCAGTACACAGCCAGTGTGTCCATGAGCAGAAGATCACAAGTTAAGTCCCAGCTGTGGCTCCTGCCAACCCTGTCCCCATATGTTACCCAGTACTAAACCGTGGTAATAAAGACAGAACCTTTATTGCAGATAACATAAACATGCCTGAATACAGAGCACAGACACCATAAACATGTGCAATACCTAGAGTAGAGTTTCCCAACTGCAGTCCTGGAGGGCCAAACACCATTCAGGTTTCATGCTGTCCCTAATAAATATGCCTGTGCTGCATTTGTATGCGCCGCCCCCATGGTATGCAAATGTATCTCATGCATATTCATTAGGGACAGCATGAAAACCCGAACAGTGTTTGGCCCATCAGGAACGGAGTTGGGAACCTCTGCCCTAGAGCAGCGGCCAACAGGGGCATAAACACCCACACTCACAGGCTCCACTATCCAAAGCCTCATGGAGAGTCAGGCTGTTGGACCCTGCGCGCAGCAGCATCTCCCAATACTAGCACTTGCATACCTTAGCAATGCCCCCCTAAACTTGGGGATACATTACACATATATCAAAAGGTTGCTATGATTAATGGCAGATAACAATTCCTAAGTTAATCACAATTTGCTGATAGAGCTGCATCATAGCAACCTTTCTGATATGTGAAGTGTGTTTCAGTTTTGGTTTCTGACAGTGTTTACCACCCCGGGGAGTGACCCCCAACAGTATTGCGTACCATAGCCATGCCTGCACTGTGCCCAGGACTGGTGTGGTGGCCAGGGCTGCTAAAAGCCTCTATATTTGCACAATGCTGGCATAAGTGTGAGAGTGTGTCTGTCTATCCAGTGTGTTGTGGCTGCCTACACCTTACTCAGCCCACACTGCTTGCACTGTTTCCAGTGTTAGCCTGCCAATGTGCATAATGAGGAGCAAGGTACTGTGGGTATGGCCCGGACAGGGTGGCCTGGGCAGGATGCATCTGCACAGGGCAATGGCTGGGACATTGTAGTGCCCGGCCACCACTTGCACGGACAGGGTGGCCACAGCATGTCCTGCTGGGAGGTCATTCTCACCCTGACTGAGCAGTGACCATGGCATGACTAGGTTCCCCCATAGTGCTATATAGTATTTCTCTCAAGTGATATTTATGGGTTCTCTTTTTTGGGGCCCAATCACTGACTTATCTGCTTGGTGTGTATGCTGACATCCCAGTTCTGGGTGTACACATCTCCTCCAGGAACATGCACTATGGACTAGCTATCAGACTGTCTGCAGTTAGTATGTGTGTGGCTGGAACACCTTGCAGGGTGCAGCGGCTGGAGACTCACTGTGCTCGCTGCTGGAGAATGTCAGATAGTGGTGGGGGGCAGCTGAGCATTTCCAGGCCTACTGTCTGCCATTGCCTTATGGATGTGTACAGATCTGCATTGACTGCCCTGTAGGGTGCCCGTTCCCCAGCAGGACTGGGGTTGTTGGTCCCCTCTACTGCCACCATTGCAGGGATGTAGAGTGTGGATCTGTTGGTGGGAGATCCTGTCCCCCACCCTGAGCCCCAGAGGGTGGGTTGGGTGGTGCTACATAATCCGCCTATGGGTCCAAACACCCCCCCTTCACTTAAATCATGTGACCATGGCACCCACACAGGATATGCACTATTCTGGGTGCATCATAGTCCACAAGGGCTAGACGTGACTGGGAAATACGGATGGACATTGGTGTATCCTAGGTGTGTCTGCAAGGACTACCTATCGCACACTGGCACTGATGGCGACCTGCAGCATAGCCTATCTCAGCTAAGCCAGGTGCTGCAGACCTGGTGCTGGGCGCCCCATCTCGCCCTCAGCGTGAGCACAGTACCCCCACAATGTGTCGGTCTGTAGCTACTCTGTGCCAGTTAACACACACGGTCTGTTCCCCCTACCAGGCCGAGGTGCTGTGGGGTTGCATACCCCATCTTGTGATCATCTGTAGACTGCTGATCATCATGGGTATGGGTGGGTTAACCCTGGTAACCACAGCAAACAGTTTGTGTGGTGACCTGCAGTCCTTCTGTAGACAGCCAGGGGTTTGTTAGTAGCTATAGAGATGTAGCCCATTGGTTACGTCACTGACTGTGGAGGCAGAGGTCATGGGTTTGATCCCACAGTGGGCTTAATGAGTAAGGCTGTCTGAGGCATTACCCTTTACTTTAAAATCAGTGCTGTCTGAGGCATTTTCTTTTTTAATTTAAATTAGTGCTGCCAGCAAAAACACCCTCACAGTGCTATAACCTTAAGGTGCCTCATAAGGCGCCCTATACGGCGCCTTATAAGGTGCCCTATAGGGAACATTATAAGGTGCCTTGGCAGACAGTGCACTTTATAATGTGCCCTCTGGAGTGCCTTATAGGGCGCCTTATGCCGCACCTTAGGTTACGGCACTGTGAGGGTGTGTTTGCTGGTAGCACTAATTTCAATTAAAGAAAATGCCTCAGACAGCACTGATTTTAAAGTAAAGGGTAATGCCTCAGACAGCCTTACTCATTAAGCCCTCTGGGGGATTGAACTCATGACCCCTGTTTCATCAGTCATTAACCAGTGTGCTACACCTCTGTTGTTGTGTTTGTAGGTCAGCGCGCCTAATTAAGGCTAACGTGCGTTAACGTACCACAGCTCCCTCTATTGCACGATAACCCGAAATGCTACCTTAAGACTGGAACGCCCACTACCTTATATGGCATTTGTCACAGTAAGACTGCAACTAACGCCGGTAACATTAAGCCGGTTTAGTAAACATACCCCAAAGAGAATATTTAAGCAATGGCCTCGTGCCCGCAATGTGTGGTGTGCGGTACCCGTAGAGGGACTATCGCTGACTCCGGCATTTGTTGGGGCTGTATGCAGGTGTCTACCAGCATGGAGTAGCAAATGGAGGTTAAGGTAGGTCAGGAGAGTCAAGGGGCCTCGGCTGCTTTGGATGGGAAGGAGCTGCGGTCTCCCGCCAGTGGCCAGGGTTGCGGCGACCTCCGGTCCAGCGGGGGGTCCTGGGCCGGTGGGGCCACAGACCGGAGATTTTTGTCCAAACTTTGTGTTAATTATGCACCAGGTGTTCTGTATGCGGCGGCAAGGAAAGGTGCCAGAGGGCCTGTCGCTATCGGTAGCGCCGCAACAGCCTGCTCTGGCTGAGCCGAGTCCACCAAAATGAGCGAGGACTCGGGAGTCCTCCAATTTCTGAGTTAGAGGGGCAGGAGTCCGAGGAGAATGAAGCCGACCTGGAAGGTGGGGTTGAAGAGTTGGAAGGAGAGATTCCTGAACCAGAGGATCAGGCGAGAATTATTTGGGTATTCCAAAGGGAAGAATTGACAGCGCTTATCACCGAGTCCCTTCAGACGCTTAAGCTTGCCACGGAACAGCCGGTGGAGGACGACAATGGCGAAGACTCGATTATTCAGGCCGTGAGACAAATGCAAGTGGTGTTTCCCGTCCACAAAGTGGTTGACCAGATGATATAGGATGAGTGGGATCAGCCGGAAGCCGGGCTCCGGGGTGTTCGCATTATGAATAGACTGTACCCGTTAGCAGATAAAGATAAGGAGAGGTTTCGATCTCTGCGGGTGGATGCAGCGGTGTCGGCGGTGACCAAGAAGACAACGATTCCGGTAGAAGGCAGTTCAGCTTTGAAGGATGCGCAGGAGAGAAAGTTGGATAGTCTGCTGAAACAATCCTTTGAGGCCAACGCGGTGTCATTACAAGCTTCCATTTGTGGGGCGTGGGTGGCAAGGACTTGTATTCGATGGTCACATCGCTTAAGACAGTCTACTCAGTTGGAGCAAGAGGGGCTGAGAGAGCTGGACTGCTTGGAGTCGGGTCGGCTTATCTGTCAGATGTTTATTATGACTTAATTAGAGCCCTGGCTAATAGTATGGCGTCACTGGTGGCTGCTCGCAGATCCCTGTGGTTGTGGAACTGGGCGGCAGACGGTTCTTCAAGTCACGTCTCGGTAAGCTCCCTTTCAAAGGAAAATTATTGTTCGGAGAAGATCTCGATAAGTTAGTAAAGGATTTAGGGGAGTCTAAAGGTGGCCGGTTGCCTGAGGATAAGCCCAAACAGGGGAAGTCTTGCTCGCCCTTTTGGGGTGCCTTTAGAGATTTTCAGAGGTTTCGGACTTCTCGCTTGGGCGGATTCCAAAGAGGAAGATTTGCTCCGCAGACCCAGGGGTTTCAAGGATTTCGGGGAGCAGGTAGAGGTTTTGCGGCGGCAGCCTCCACAGCCAATTGCAAGCCGTAATGAAGTGAGGGGGACCCCGGCGGGAAGTTTGCCGATAGGCGGGTGACTTCGGAACTTTCTTCCTGACTGTGTCCAAATGACAACCAATCAGTGGGTTTTAGAAATCATCCAGGAGGGCTATGCACTGAAGTTCACGCAGCCCGTGCTGGATTCATTTGTACAGTCTCCCTGCAGGGGGCAGCAAAAGGTGCAGGCAGTCCGGTGCACTCTGGATCGGCTGTTGCGCTTGGGGGCGGTCGTCCCTGTGTCCAAAGAAGATTACAGCAGGGGACAATACTCAATTTATATTGTGGTGCCAAAGAAGGACAGGTCGCTTCGTCCGATTTTAGATTTAAAGGGGGTGAACCGCTGTCTTCGGTTGCCACATTTCCAAATGGAAACGTTGCGGTCCGTCATTGTGGCGGTTCACCAGGGAGAGTACTTGACATCTCTTGATCTTACGGAGGCATATTTACACGTTCCAATCGGAGCGGGTCATCAAAAGTTTCTCTGCTTTGCTCTGCCATAGGGCCACTATCAGTTTCAGGCGTTGCCCTTCAGTCTTGCAACAGCGCCGCGAACGTTCACCAAGATCATGGTGGTGGTGGTGGTGGTGGTGGTGGTGGCGGCGGCAGCGGCGTTACGAAAGGTATTTTGGTTCATCCCTTCCTATCTCGACGATTGGTTGATTCGGGCAAAGTCCAGAGCCGAGAGCATGCAAGTTACGGACAAAGTGAAATTCTTAGAGAAGCTCAGTTGGGTAGTCAATGCGAGCAAGAGTCATCTTATTCCGTCCCAGCACTTCGAGTACCTCAGGGTTCTATTCGACACTCAGAGGTATGGTGTTTCTACCCGAGTGGTGGGTCCAAGCCCTACAGCAAGTAGTGCGCCAGTTCAGGAAGGCTCCGGCTTCTTCGGCCTGGAATTTTCTCCGGGTGTTAGGGTTGATGGCGGCATCCTTGGAGGTGGTGCCTTGGGCCAGAGCTCATATGAGACTGTTGCAGCGGTCGTTGCTGCGCCGCTGGTCTCATCAAGCCGACCCACTGAGCAGACAGCTGCCCTGCCCTCTCGGAGTTTGACGAGTGTTGGGGTGGTGGCTGCTGCCAGAGTCGTTGAAGACTGGGATGCCCCTGGAACAGCCGGCGTGGTTACCATTGTTGAGAGACGTGAGCCTCGCGGGATGGGGGGCGCATTGCGGGGAGCTCTTCACGCAGGGTCTGTGCTCAGCTCAGGAAAGCACATGGTCAATCAACAGGTTGGAACTCAGAGCGATAGCGTTGGTGCTTCAAGCATTCGAGGGGACGGTGCAGGGTCAGGCGGTGAGGGTTCTATCGGACAACTCCGCAGCGGTGGCCTACATCAATCGACAAGGGGGTACACGTAGTACGGCCATGGAAAAGGAGGCAGAGGAGCTCTTTGCTTGGATCGAGCTTCGGCTGATTGCAATTTCAGCAGCACACATTGCCAGGAAGGACAATGTGACGGCGGATTTTCTTAGCAGAGTCCAGGTGGATGCCGGCGAATGGGAATTGCATCCGGAGGTCTTTGCACAAGTGGTGTGCAGGTAGAGTCCACCGATCATAGATCTCATGGCGACCTTCCACTCGGCCAAGACCAGTCGGTTCTTCAGCAGACGTCGAAAGGATGTCGGAAGGGATCGACGCCCTGCTGCAGCGCTGGCCGGTGTCAGGACTTCTCTATGTATTTCCTCCATGGGCCCTCATAGGTCAGGTGGTTCAGTGGATCGAGGCCCACCCGGGAAGGGTGGTGTTGGTGGCTCCGGACTGGCCATGACGTCCGTGGTATGCCGATCTCGTGTGTCTTCTCGACGGGGATCCGTGGAGATTGCCGGTGTCAGACGATCTGCTACTTCAAGGGCCGCTGCAGATGCCGCAAGTGGATCGATTCTCGCTTACAGTCTGACCATTGAGAGGGCGCGTTTAAAGAAAAGAGGTTATTCAGGAGCAGTCATTGCGACCCTACTTAAACCTCGGAAGTCGTCTACGTCTCTGACATATGTTCGCATTTGGCACATTTTAGAGGATTGGTGCTCCAGGAGGCAAGTGCGCGCGGCAACGGCGTCCGTTGCAGTGATTTTGAGTTTTCTGCAGGACAGTTTCGAAAAGGGCCTGGCGGCCAGCTCCTTGAGGGTTCAGTTAGTAACGCTGGCTTGTTATAGAGGCAAGGTGCAGGGGATAGCCTTAGGGATCCATGCTGATGTGCTGCGTTTTCTCAGGGCAGTGACAAGGTTACAACCGTCTCGTAGGATTGTGGTCCCGCCTTGGGATCTCAACTTGGTTTTGGCAGCTCTGGCTAGGGAGCCTTTTGAGCCCTTACAAGCAAGCATCCGTGAAGGATTTAACCTTGAAAATGGTGTTTTTGGTGGCCATTTGCTCTGCAAGGCGAATTTCTGAGTTACAGGCGCTGTCGTGTAGAGAACCGTTTTCTGTCGTTTTCTAAGGAGAAGGTGGTGCTTCGTACAGTTCCCTCTTTTCTGCCCAAGGTAGTTTCCCCATTTCATATAAACCAGACGGTTTCCCTTCCAGTGCTGGGTTCGTTAGAAGATGTCGCGACGGACCGGGGTTTGCGTCGTTTGGACCTAAAGCGGGTGTTGCATCGGTATTTGAAAGTCTCATAGTAGTTTCGCAAATCGGACCGCTTGTTTGTTTTGTTCAGTGGAGTCCGTAAGGGGGAGGCGGCGGCGAAAGCTTCCATATCATGTTGGATTAGAGAGGCGATTGCTTTGCCGTATTTGTTATCAGGGCGACAGGTGCCGACTGGGTTGCGAGCTCATTCTACTAGAGCGCAAGCGGCCTCATGGGCAGAACACAGTTTAGTGTTGCCTGTGGAAATTTGTAGGGCGGCTACTTGGGCCTCTCCTCACATTTTCAGTTAGCACTACCGCCTGGATGTTTTGGCAGCAAAAGACGCTGTTTTTGGGGCGGCGGTGTTGCAGGCCGGCTGGAAGGGTCCCTCCCGATGAACACTGCTCTGTTACATCCCAGAGGTGGAGGACTGAACTGGAGGACCGATAAGGAAATGGTAATTACACTTACCTGGTAATTGTTCTTCCTTGAGGGACAACGGTTTAGTCCTCATTCCCACCCGGGGTAATATAGAGCTCTGTAGTGGAGGTGCGGCCGACCGAAGGAGGAGATGACCGGTAGGTAGATGCTGTTTGTCTCTTATTCCCTATTGTTTCTAGTTCTTTCTCATCTATCTTTGATGCAGGCGGAAGGCGAGGGCACAAGAAGAAAAGCATGTCTTCCGAGGCAAATAAGTTTCTTGTATAAAGTGGTTGTTATTTATTTATTTGTTATTCCTTTAAGTGTGCTTTGTCAATAGTTCACTGGGGATGATGGGAGAGATCAGCAGGCTACATCCAGTGATGTCACTTTTTTTTGTGACATGCCCAATCTCCAAGCTGCAGGAGGAGGTGCACAACCCATAGGTGGAGGACTAAACTGTCATCCCTCAAGGAAGAACAATTACCAGGTAAGTGTATTTACCGTTTGTTTGATATAAGAAGAAAAAAAAAAGGCAAGGCACCTCTCTTACTTTTCTTTTTTTTGCTGGATAGGAGAGTATAGGCGTATATAGGTAGATGTGTGTGTGTGTGTGTGTATATATATATTGTGGCGCTACACCCCGTCTAGGCGGTTGCCTATAGGAGGCAGCGTGCCATCTAATGTTCCTTTTATTGCTTTATGCCCAGAGCTAAGGCTTCTGGGATTGTAGTTGTGTGCAAATAAAACAGTCCATGTGGTTTTAGAGGCAAAACACAGGAAATTTATTTTTGTGGTCTAAACTTTGCAAACAGAAATCTTCTTTAGAAGTTGTGAACAAGGCAACACAAAATGAAGGATATTTTTCTCCACTCAAAAGGTATCATACAAACAGTGCTCTGGCAATGATAAAATAAACTTGCTTCATTCAGCTTATGTATAACAGAAAGTATTTCTTTCTTCCAAAGCCAGAATTGAAACTGTTGCTTACTAGTTGCTAATACCATCCAGCACAGATATCGGTTTCCTTCCACTGTTCAGGGTTTAAACAAGGCTGCTTCGTGCTTGTCTGTCTTACCCACAGAATAGCTGCTTCTAGAACACCTTCACTTCACAGTGGAACACTTCTTATAGTTTTAACATTTGCAATTCTCTTTCTCTCCCAGGTTTTCCAACACTCAGAGTATCAGGGCATTTAAATACATTGGCTCTTGGCTTTTCCAACTTAACCGTGGCCCCCCTTCACTCTGACGTTAGGCATAAAGAGCAATCCATCAAAGAATCAACAGAGTCCTGTTCCACCTCACAGGGTTCCGTTTCCATATCTTCATAATCCGACTCACATGCCTCTGGGTTTATAACCGGCTCTGAGAATGCAGGTTTAACTTCTTTTAAAAGTTTTTAAACAACTTTTCCCAGTGATATTGCTTCCTCTCCTCTGGGCTTCTATAATGGCTGCAAGGCTTTTTATCTCTGACTAAAACATTCAAAGGTTTTAGCTGTCTCACCTTGCTCTTGGGAACACTCTTTCTTTCAGGCCTTTCAAAAGGTAAAACTTCTCCTTCAGAGTCTTGTAGGGCTGCTCTGGTATTTGAGCTGTACTCCACAGCTCCCCCAGGACTATGTCTTCTACCTTCAAACCATGCTGCAATCTCTTCACAGCAAGGGCTTCTCTCTGAAGTGCAGTCTCCTGAATAACAGCTGCTCTGAGAGTCTCTCCTGTGTCTATCCCCAGACACTCTCTCCCTTTCACCACTGCCTGTGGCCAGCTTCCTCTCTCCTGGACGGCTTGTGACTGGCTTCATCACTGCTGCTGTGGCTGGCTCTGTTCCAGTGCTCCTTCCAGTGCCCCTTCCTCTCTATTTCTGAGAGCTTAAATGTGTGTGAGCGTCTTCCCCCTTCTAGCTCCTCCCACAGGTACTTACTATCTCCACCCTGCGTTGCCATGGAGTTTGGGTGTGGTCTGAACTCAGTAGTTCTAGCTGTGTGGTTTTTTTTCTCTGCCTGCAGCTTTATACGTATGCTTGGCTGAGCTATTCCCTTGCTCATAGGAAAAAGTTTTATTTCTAACTATTTTCCCAGGTTCTGCTGCAGCCTCGTCACCACAATATATATAGTTTGATGTATACATATATATAGATATAAGTGTACACAGATATTGGTAAGATACTTTTCTTTTGGTTTAGATAGCTGAGAACGTCACAATGCCGGCGAGACCACAGTGTCTAGTCTGCGGGACACGGCGCAGAGCGGTGTCAGAGGCCGGCGTTTGCAGGGGCTGTGCGATAGAGGCAGCCTCAGTTGAACAGGAACTCCAGGCTAGTGTGGCCCAGGATCCGCTAGCTTCTGTCTCTCAGGAGTCACAGGAGCCCCAAGATGCAATCCTCTGCACGGGGTCTCCTCTGTCCTCAGCTTTGGAGCAGCTGGGACCTTCTCAGCCTCAGCCCGGGCGCTCTTCTGCGGCAGGAGGACAGGAGGGGGGGGGCTGGGGAGGGTTTCCCCCGGAATTTGTGTTGCTGCTGCACAAGGCATTCTGTCTGCGTCAGCAAGGGGAACACGGGCTAGTGGCAGTGCAGGGTCGCATGGCTAAGCGTGGGTCAGAGTCTAAAGGGCAGGAAGAGACAGGCGCACTGCTTAAGCGGGCTAGACTCATGCAGGAGATGGCTCCCCTATGTCTGTCTCTAGAAGGGGAGGCCTCAGATCGGAAAGTGGGGAAGGACGAGGAGGAACTCGAGGAAGGCGAGATCCCAGGCTAGGATTGTTCGGGTCTTCCGTTGAGAGGAGTTGCCGACCTTGATTGGAGAGTCCTTGAAGGTACTCAATATTGCCACAGGGGTTCCAGCGGAGGAGGATGCCTTGGAGGACCTGCTGATTTAGGCTGTCAGGAAGTCACAAAGGGTTTTTCCTGTCCACCGGGTGGTGTGGCAGAAGATTCAGGAAGAGTGGGATCAGCCGGAGTCCGGTTTAAGGGGAGTGTGGTCTATGTCGTGCTTGTACCCCTTGCCAGAGGCGGACAAGGAGTTGCTGTGGTCTCCCAGAGTGGATGTGGCTGTGTTGGCAGTTACCAAGAAGACTACCATACCGGTCGAGGGCAGTGCGGCCCTTAAGGATGCCCAGGATAGGAAGCTGGACACCTTGTTTAAGCAAGCCTTTGACATCAGTGCTTGGTGCTTCAGGCGTCGGTGAGTGGGGCTTGCCTGAGGTGGTCTCAACAGCTTCAGCTGTCTAGTGACATTCTGGCCGGGTCGCTGGGGTCAGCGGTGAGATTGGAGTCCGGAGCGGCTTATCTAGCAGATAGCCAGTATGATCTCATCAGGAGCTTATCGAAGAACATGGCTTCGGTGGTAGCGGCTCGCCTCTACCTTTTGGCTCCACAACTGGGCAGCAGATGGTTCTTCAAAGGCCCGCCTCGGTAGGCTCCCCTTTAGGGGTAGGCTGCTGTTCGGTGAAGACCTGGATAAGTTAGTAAAGGAGCTGGGCAAGTAAGGAAGGCAGGCTCCCTGAGGACAGGCCAAAGCAGAGTTATATCTCCGCTCCTGTGAGGACTCAGCCAAGGGAGGCCTGGAAGTTTCGGGCAACACTTTTGGTGCCTTTTCAAAGGGATCGCTTCCTCTCTAGGGGGCAGGGATTCCTTGGGTTTTGAGGAGCGGGAAGGGGCTTTGGGACCTCTTCCTCCGCCTCCGGCCCTAGGAAACCGCAATGAGACAACGGGGGCCCAGGCAGGAGTTCTGCCTGTGGGAGGACATCTACGGCAGTTCTTCTCTGTTTGAGCCTGGGTCATGTCCGACCAATGGATCTTGGAAGTGGTGTGCGAAGGATATTTATTTATTTATTTAGACAGTTTTGTATCCCGCCTTATCCTTCAATCAAAGCGGTCACAACACAATTGGGGGATACATTTAACACGTGGGGATATGAGACACATACACTAATACTTACAGGGAACATGGGCAGTGGAGAGTTAAGTGGCTTGCCCAAGACCACAAGGAGCATCTGTGGGACTAGAAACCCCAGTCCTTCCGGCCCAAGGTTGCTGTCCTCTAGTGGGATTTGAACCCCCGACCTTCCGGCCTGAAGTACCTTGCCCCAACCACTAGGCTATGGCCACTAGGCCTAGAATTTGCGAGGCCGGTCCTTCCTTAGTTCGTGCAGTCTCCTTGTCGATTGTGGGCCAAGGTCACGGCGTTAGAGGAGACTCTGGCAAGGCTGTTGGTGTTAAGAGCAGTTGTGCTGTTGCCCAAGGACCAGTACAGGTAAGGTCGATACTCAATCTATTTTGTCGTACCAAAAAAGGAGGGTTCCTTTCGGCCGATCCTCGACCTGAAGCAGGTCAATCGCTGTCTTCGGGTTCCTCACTTTTGCATGAAAACTCTGAAGTCAGTAAAAGTGGCGGTGCGTCAAGGAGAGTTTCTGATGTCTCTCAATCTCATGGAGGTGTATTTGCATATCCCCGTCCGCGAGTCGCATCAGCAGTGTTTGCGGTGCTGAGAGGACACTTTCAGTTTCAGGCACTGCCGTTCGGCCTGGCCACTGCTCCACGTACCTTTACCAAGGCGATGTTGGTGGTGGTGGCCATGGCGCTATGCAAAGAAGGGAGTTTGGTCAACCCGTACCTTGATGATTGGTTGATCCAGGCCAAGTCCAAGGAGGAGTGTTTAAGAGCAACGGCCAGGGTAGCTGGACTCCTAAGAAGTCTGGGGTGGGTGATCAATCTAGCGAAGAGCATCTGGGAGCAAGATTCTACACTGGCACAGGCAGGGTTTTCTTGCTGGTGCAGCGAGCGAAGGAACTCAGATGTTTGGTGTGCAAGTTTATGGCCATGAAGGTGCCCTCGGCTTGGCACTATCTGCAGGTACTTGGGAACGTGGCGGCAATGATCGAGTTAGTGCCCTGGGCCAGGGCCCACATGTGGCCGCTCCAGCGCTTGCTGCTCCGTCATTGGGCCCATCAGCGGCAGTCCCTGTTGGTGCTCCCCTGTTGCCAGGAGACCAGGAGAGCCTAGCAATGGTGGCTCCGCCCAGGAAACCTAGAGAGAGGCATGCCTCTCGAATCCCCGCAATGGATGCAGGCGATGAGACGCCATTCGGACCGGTTGGGGGGCTCAATGCGAGGGGCACTTTGCCCAGGGCCTCTAGAGTGCCCAGGAAGCTCAGTGGTCCATCAACAGATTAGAATTGCGGGCGGTGGCTCTGGCTCTCAGGGTGTTCGTGCATTGGATCCACCTGAGGGTGGTCCGAGTGCTCTCGGGCAATGTGACAGTGGTGGCCTACATCAACCATCAGGGCGGTACGAGCAGTCCTCTCCTGGAGGAGGAGCACCTGTTGGAATGGGCCGAAGTCCATCTGGTGGCTCTATCGGCGCAGCATGTAGCCAGAGTGGACAATATTACGGAGGACTTCCTCAGCAGGTACAGAGTGGATCACGGCGAATGGGAGCTCTGTCGGGATATCTTCGAGCAGGTACAGCGGCAATGGGGTGTTCCGATCATGGATCTGATGGCGCGTTGGGAGTCAGCCAAGGTGAGCTGGTTCTTCAGCAGAAGGAAGAAAAGAATGTTGGAGGGCCTAGATGCGCTAGTGCAGAAGTGGCCCATGGAGTGACTTCTGTATGTGTTTCCTCCGTGGGCGCTCATAGGCAGGGTCCTCCAGCAAGTAGAGGCTCACCAAGGGTGGGTAGTTCTGATAGCCCCAGACTGGCCTCAGTGGCTGTTTGTACGTCATTCTTATTTGGCTCTTGGCCGATAGTCTATGGTGCCTTTCGGCAAGAGATGATCTTCTGGTGCAGGGTCCAGTGCGGATGCCGCAGGTGGATCGGTTCTCGCTTACGGCCTGGCTATTGAAAGGATGAGGCTGTAGAAAAAGAGGATATTCTGGAGCAGTGATCTCGACAATGCTGAAAGCCTTCAAGTGTTCGACCTGCCTTGCCTATGTGAGGGTCTGGCGCATTTTTGAGGTCTGGTGTAAGCACAAGCAGAAAAGGCCCTTGGCGGTATCAGTCCCGGATGTATTGGATTTCTTGCAGTCGGGTTTCGAGAGAGGCCTTGCGGCCAGCTCCTTGTGGGTGCAGTAGGTGGCTATTTCCTGTTACAGGGGCAAGATTCAAGGTAAAGCATTAGGCGAGCACCCAGACGTAAATCGATTCCTAAGGGTGGTGTGGCGCATGCGGCCTCAGCAGAGGTAGGCTGTACCTCCCTGGGACCTCAATCTAGTGTTGGATACTCTGGCTGGAGAGCCGTACGAACTGTTGGGGCTTGCCTTTTTGAAGGACTTGACTCTCTCAAAGCCATTGTTTTGGTTGCTATCTGTTTGGCAAGACGGGTCTCGGAGTTGCAGGTACTGTCGTGCTGCCTGCACTTCCTGTCCTTCAAAGGCAAGGTTGTCTTGCGGACAGTACCTTCCTTTTTGCCCAAGGTGGCCTCTCCGTTTAATATGAATCGGGAAGTTTCTCTCCCTTCCTTTGCCAAGGGTGGCCAGGGGGAGGTGGAGGTGCGGTTGTGTCTTTTCGACATACGAATGGTTCTGAAGCGTTATCTAAAACGCACGGAGGCCTTCCTCAAGTCAGAACGGTTGTTTGTTTTTTTTTTTTCAGGGGACCGCACAGAGGAGAGGCGGTGGCCAAGGCTTCCATTTCCAGGTGGATCAGGGAAGCCGTTTTCTCAGCATACATTCAGAGAGAGGCAGGTTCCGGTGGGGTTCTGGGCTCACTCTACGTGGGCGCAGGTGGCCTCGTGGGCAGAGTTTAGTTTGGTTCCGCCGCTGGACATTTGTCGAGTGGAGGAATGGTGCTTCGGTCCGGTCTTGCAGGCCCCTCCCATGGTTGATCTGCTCTGTTAAATCCCAGAGGAAAGGGACTGGACTGGAGGGACGCTTAGGAAAAAGTAATTAGACCTTACCTGCTAATTAGTGTTCCTGAAGGAACTCCAGTCCAGTCCCTGATCCCGCCCAGTGTTTTCAAGATGTACAAGTTGTCACCAGCCTGAAGCTCGAAACGGGGCTAGAGTGGAGGCTGCTGCGGAAGGATCTTAGTTGAGAGGTCCAGTAGCGGAGAGGGAGAGACTGGTGAAGTGCCCTGATGGCAGAGTTAGGAAGGGCATCTGCTCTTTCAGGTAAGCCGGCTCCTCTTCGGGGTAGGGTGGGACGTCCCTTCCCGGGAAGGTGGGAGGTGTTATTTTAGAAGTTCAAGTTTAATATGGTTATTAGTTCTTTTGCTTAATTGTCTCTCCATTAAATCTGCTCTATCAATAGGATACTGGAGCTGGTGGGAGGTGCCAGTGATATACAGGGTAGCCCAAAAAAAGTGAGAACATCTTGTAAATTAAAAGCTTAAATAGTTTTACTTATTTACCTTTTTTACCTATATGACGTCTTTATTTCGACAATTTCTGGTCGCCATCTATTTTTTTTTTTTTTTTTTTAATTTGTCAATCGTTTACATCTGTCTTTTTGAATTTTAAATAACTTATATGCTACGAGATGTTCTCACTTTTTTTGGGCCACCCTGTATATATCCTACAATCATCAAAAAGATGACGTACACAGTCTCCAAGCTCCTGGAAGGGGAGCACAACCCAGAGGAAAGGGACTGGACTGGAGTTCCTTCAGAAACACTAATTAGCAGGTAAGGTCTAATTTACTTTTTTCTCTCCTCGTCGCGCCATAGGTTTATTCGTGTGGCTGGATGCATTCCAGGTTTAACTCTGGAATCGCGGTACTTTTAGACTTAAAATGATTGCCTATTTCAAGGCAAGTTGATTCAAATATCAAATTATTGCACATACATGTTCTTGACAATTACCGTAGAAGGTAACTTCATATATAAATCTATCCCAAAGACAGAACTTTGTCCTTGGCACTCAGCTGCTATATCAAGCAGGAGTAGGGTGTCCGCCATCAAGAGCAGGTGTCTTTCTGGCACACAGCCATTCATTCCATCCAGAGTGAGCAAAAGGCTCACAGTTGGAGCATAGGAAAAGACAGCAGAGAAAAGGGAATGACGAGTGAGGTTATCAAATTTGCAGATGACACAAAACTATTTAAAGATGTTAAAACCCAAGAAGATTGTGGAAAATTGCAAGAGGATCTTGATAAATTGGAAGACTGGGCATCAAAATGGCAGATGAAATTTAATGTGGACAAGTGCAAAGTTATGCACCTTGGGAAGAACAATCCAAACTATGGTTACAAGATGCAAGGTTCCACATTAGGAACAACCACCCAGGAAAAAGATTTAGGCATCATTGTGGATAACATGTTAAAACCCTCGGCCAAGAGAGCAAATAGAATGCTAGGTATTATAAGGAAAGGAATGGAAAATAAAACAAAAGATATTATAATGCCTCTATTGTTCCATGGTGAGACCGCACCATGAATATTATGTGCAATTCTGGTCGCTGTATCTTAAAAAGGATGTAGCGTTATTAGAAAAGGTTCAGAGAAGAGCCACAAAAATGGTAAAGGGGATGGAAGGATACTCCTATGAAGAAAGGCTAAAAAGGTTAGGGCCTTTAACCTGGAAAAGAGATGGCTGAGGGGAGATATGATAGAAGTCTATAAAGTAATGAAGGGAGTGGAACGGGTAAACGTAGATCGATTGTTTGTTATCAGAATATAGAAAGACTAGAGGACATGCAATGAAGCTACAGGGTAAACTATTTAAGACTAATAAAAGAAAATATTTTTTCACTCAACGTGTAATCAAACTCTGGAATTTGTTACCGGAGGATGTAGCTGGGTTTAAAAAAGGTTTGGACAAGTTGCTGGAGGAAAGGTCCATAAACCATTATTAAGAAGGGACCCAGGATATCAATGCTTGACCCAGTACAAGCATTGCGGAACCTGTGTCTTTTGGGGAAACTGCTAGGTACTGTCATAAGGAACAAGAGTCAGAGGCCATGGAAACAGGGACTTCATATCAGAATGAATGCATGTTTGACAGCTCAGAGCAAAACAGAGAGAAGGGTTGGCATAGAAACCCCAAACAAATGAGGTCACTCAGTGCTAGGGAACGCCCGAGCCAAGAGCTAACACATGGCTCATTAGCAAAAGAGAAACAGCTGATGGGGAGCGGAGTTTCAGCCACCGGGAAAAGCAACACAGTTAAAAATCCTCTAGTTAGGGGAGAGGAGAGAACTGGGGTAGGAACCAGGAGAGCAAGAACCACGACAGACAGAACAAGGTCTGAGAGGACGGAAAGGATTGAATGGCATGAGAAAGGGGAAAAAGGTGAAAGACAGGATAAGAGAAGGGAGGAAAAACCCTATCTTACCTGGGAAGGCTCATCTAGAGAAGGGAGCTGTGAAAGCCACGCTGACTCCAGGAAGCAGGCAATTCCACGATGGAGAAAGCAATACACGGTTGGGCAAAGCACAGAGGAACTCCACTCTCCTAAAGGCAAGCAATACCTTTTAAATCCCCTGAGAAGACAGTCTCAGTCCTCTAGCACTAAATATAGTGGAAGGGAAACTTGTTGTTCTGAAGAGGAGTTTTTGCCTGTAAGAAACCCTAAGCAAACTAAAAGGAAAGAGTTTTACAGGGAGCCATATTATAGCCAAAAAAGGTCCCTGGATAAGCAGTGGCTGGAAGACAGAAGAATATTTCCAGATAGCTTTTCAGAGGAGTTTGATAATAGCCCTTGTACGTATCAAGAGTTGTGTGAGAGAGCTGACCGAGAGCTTTATGCAAAACACCTGAGTTCAGCTAAGCTGTTGGGGGATGGGAACACTGTGAATGAGCAAAGGGCAGAGTTCTCCCCGGAGGAAGTTGAGGATAACGTGCATGAAATGCAATGTGAATTTTATCCAACTTCAGACACAGAAACCTATATGGACTGTACGTACACGGTATCAGATAATATACAATCCTTGTGCTAGTCTTGCTATAACCACTGCTGCAGGAGAAAAACAGTCCAAAAGCAAGTTTGGAGGAAAACTGTTTTTGTATTTCATTTTTCTGTTAAGCTGAAGATAAGCATTGCCTAAGTTGTTTGGTTCCTTTCGTTACCTTATACCAGAAGTATGGAATTTTCTGTTGTGATGTTCTAAAGGTCAAATTCCAACCCTGGGAAGGGAATAAATCCATTTTGAAACCTTACCATTCGTGTACACAACTATTTTTCTTTAAGCCGCGGAACTACAATTCCCAGGAGGCTTTGCAAAGCCTCAAAATTCAAGTTCACAAGCTTAAGGAACACATCACCCCACTCGCTTTACCCACGCTGAGGCCTCTGGGAGAGAGGGGCGGTGACAGTACGTATGACCTAGATTGACCACTGTTGGAAATAGGATACTGGGCTTGATGGACCTTGGTCTGATCCAGTATGGCATATCTTATGTTCTTATGTAAGGTTTCAAAATTCACGGTTCGTCCAGTCCCACACCTCTGGGTAGTGTACTTCCTTCAACAGCTTGGAGACTGAGCATGTCACATTTTGATGACACTTGTACTTATTCCATGGGACCACCTGCATTCACCAGTATACTCAGTCTCCAAGCAGCTGGAGGAGGTGGTGAGCCAGGGTGCTGGACTCTCTGTAGGAACAACTAAGGAGCTAGAGTCTAGTTTAGCTTTGGGGTTTTTTCTTTGCATTCCTTATTTCTCTTCTTTTCTTTGGCAGGCTAAGGGGTATGTTTACTAAACCGGGCTAACGGTTAACCCGGGCTATCTGCCATTAGGGCCCATATTATTCAATGGGACCTAGTGGCAGATAGCCTGGGTTAACCGTTAGGGGTATGTTTACTAAACCGGGCTAAGTTGCACTTGGGGGAAAAAAAGGACACATTCGGTGGAGGAGCAGCCCCCCTTCCCACCTCTTCCATTACTCTTTGGGGTTGGTGGGGTTGAGACTTCAGTGGGGAATTGGCAGTTCCCGAACCCTTCAGTGGGTGAGGAGTCACCGGAGCTGACAGCAGGTGATCCAAGGCAGTTCTTCCCCCAGGCCCCTTCTGCAGCTGAAGCCACGCTGACGGCTGAGTTTGGGCCTATGGGTAAGTTCCAGTGCCAGGACCTGAAAGGTGAGTCGTGGGGGGCGGGGGGGGGGAGGGATTGTGTTGCTGACAGCTGCGATGTGCATTTGAGTGGTGGGACTCTGGTGCCTCCGGAATGGCCTGTTGCTGATCGTCCCTCCAGTCTAGTCCCGGACTCTCTGGGTTGTCAACCTCCTCCAGCAGCTTTGGAGATTAAGAAACGTCATCACTTTTGATGATGCTGGTATATATACAGAGGGACCGCCTCCTCAGACCAGTTCTCTCAGTCTCCAAGCAGCTGGAGGATAGTGAACCCAGGGGTTAGGGGCTCGCTAGAGGAACAATTAAGAATTGTTAGAGAGTTTAGAGGAGTTTAGTTCAGTTTTCTTTCTGATTTCTTTCAGTTCAAAAGGATAGTAGTCTTTAATTTTATTTAGGGGCTCCGTAGCTTAAAAAAAATTTGGTAAGGCTTGTGAGGCCCTCCCCCTCCCCTCCGGCTTGCTTATGGGGAACAAGCAGTGCAGCAATTCAGCCTTGGAGGGGACGACAGTGGGAGATCCAGTTCCCGATCCCACATTGCTGGGTGAGGAACCGGCCCCCCGCGGCTCTGTAACACGCCAGAAGTGAGTTTTCCTGAAAGCATTCAGAGTCGACTGCAGGAGAGCAGCGAAAACACCAGCGGCAATTAAAATTAGTAGCGCGTCAGGGGCGATCAGCCCGGTCATCCGAGAAGTGCCCAAAGAGCCTGTCACAACGGGGAGAAGTGAGTCCCTAAGTGAGGTAAGCCACTGCGGGGGGCCTGATTGCCAGATCAGCACGGTGTGTGGAGATCGGCAGGCCTGACCGCGTGCCGCAGTGTGGGAACCGCTGTGGACTTGATGCGATCTAAAAAAGGCTCCGGGCTTGGTATAGGAGCTTCGTTTTTGGAGGCGGTTTCCTGATTTCGGTTGTGGCTTCTAAGGAGAGTAATCTGCTTAAGTTAAAAAAAAAAAAAAAAAAAAAAAAAAAAAAAGCCTGTTTTTTTATTTTCTGTTTATTTTTTGGATTATTTGCAGGGCACTTTTGGCAAGGCACACAGTTTAGCTCCTGCAGGGCTGGGGGGTGGGAGAACACCCCCGATCGTGCAGAATGCCGTCCAGACCACACTGTTTGGTCTGTGGAGCTAGGAGAGGCACAGTCTCCGATACTGGGGTATGTAGGGGCTGCAGTCAGGAGTCTGCAGCAGTGGAGCAAATCTCTGATTCGGTTGCGGAGGCCCAGGTGGGATCGTCTCTGGCCTTTTTAGAGCCAATTTCCCCCAGACTGCCTTCCCTGCATCCGGTACCAGGAAGATCATCGTCTCCGGAGCCCTCAAAGGGACAACCGCCTTTACCAGGTGGGCTGGCAGCAATCTTTTCCCCAGATTTTGTGGCTCTGTTACAGCACGCCTTTGGCAATTCGCGGAGTAGGCCTCCGGCCAGTTCCACGGAAGTGGAGCTGGGAGAGAAAAGGCCGGGCATGCCTTTGTTTGTGGGGGTGACAGGGCTAAAAGCGAAGAGAGCCAGGGGTGTCAGGGATAGCTCAGAGCAGTCTATTGTATCCGAGGGCCTATGTTCTGAGGATTCGGGCCCCGTTCTAGATCTGGAAGATGATCTGGAGGAAGGGGAGATTACGGAACAAGAGGATCAAGCCAGAGTGGTTCGCGTGTTTCATAGACGAGTAGCCGGCACTCATTTCCGAGACTCTCAAGACTCTTAATATTCCGTCGGGGGGGCCGGTGGAGGATTCTACCCTGGAGGATCCGTTGTTACAGGCCGTTCGTAAGAATCAGAGAGCGTTCGCAGTACACAGAATGGTTAGAGAGATGATACAGGAAGGATGGGGCATGCCAGCGTCAAATCTTAAAGGTTCTAGAGTAAAGTCGCGCCATAACACGCTGGTGGACCAAGATCGAGAATTGTTTAAGTCTCGGAGTTGATGCAGCCGTCTCCGCGGTTACTAAGAAGACTTCCATTCCTGTTGAGGGCGGTGCGGCCCTAAAGGATACTCAGGACTGTAAACTGGAAACCTTGTTGAAGCAGGTCTTTGAGGTGAATGCGCTGTCCTTACAGGCTTCTATTTGTGGAGCCTGGGTGGCAAGAGCCTGCCTGCACTGGGCACAGCGAGTTCAAGGAGAGCACTCAGAAGAGGCATCAAGTGAGGTGTCCAGATTGGAGTCCGGGGCAGCGTATCTTGCGGATATCCATTATGATCTCATCCGAGGTTTAGCGAAGAGTATGGGTTCGGTTATAGCGGCAAGGCGATATCTTTGGTTGCGTAATTGGGCGGCAGATAGCTCTTCCAAAGCTAGGCTAAGTAAGCTTCCCTTCAGGGGTAGGCTACTTTTTGGAGAAGATTTGGATAAACTCGTAAAAGATTTAGGGGAATCCAAAGGAGGTAGGTTGCCGGAGGACAAGCAAAAGCAGGGGCGGTCAACTCCTATTCCTAGGGGCCAGCAGCGGGAGTTTTGCCATTTCCGTTCCCCGAGATTTGGCCAAAGTCAGAGAGGACGTTTTCCCTTTTGAGGTCAGGGGTTTCGGGGATTTCGAGGAGCGGGCAGGGGATTTGCTGCCCCCTCCTCTTCCTCTACCTTTAGAAAATCTCAATGAAGCCAGGAGGACCCAGATGGGGCTGGTTCCCGTAGGGGGTCGTTTGTGGGAGTTCTACCCTGCCTGGGTCCACATCACATCAGATCAATGGGTATTGGAGGTCATTCGAGAAGGCTGTGCACTCGAATTTCAGCGTCCAGTGTCCGATTCCTTTGTTCAGTCTCCTTGCAAAGCAAGCGCAAAGTGCAAGGCAGTGCGAGATATGGTACAAAGGCTGCTGTCGCTCAAGGCGGTAGTACCGGTTCCTTCCGACCAGTTAGGAGACGGTCGATACTCCATTTACTTTGTGGTCCCAAAGAAGGACGGGTCTCATCGCCCAATTTTGAATCTCAAAAGAGTAAATCGCTGTCTCCGAGTGTCTCATTTTTGGATGGAGACCCTAAGGTCGGTCATCGTAGTGGTAAGAAAGGGAGAATTTCTTACGTCCCTTGACTTGTCGGAGGCATATCTTCACATTCCGATTCAGCAGGAGCATCAGAAATTCCTCAGGTTTTCAGTGCCTATGGGGCATTTCCAATTCCAGGCGCTACCTTTTGGGTTGGCTACGGCACCACGGACATTCACCAAGGTAATGGTGGTGGTGGCAGCGGCCTTGCGAAAGGAGGGGGTGTTGGTGCACCCTTATCTGGTTGATCAGAGCAAAGTCCAGGGAGGAGAGCGTGTCAGCTATGGCCAAAGTAGTACAATTTCTGCAGAGTCTTGGTTGGGTGGTCAACATGACAAAGAGCAAGTTGTGCCCGTCTCAGAGCCTGGAATACCTCGGGGTGCATTTCAATACAAGAGTTGGAAGAATTTTTCTCCCATGGCAGCGGGCGCAGGGACTAAGGAACTTGATCCGTCAGTTTCTCAGCAAACGGAATGCCATGGCCTGGCATTATCTGCAGTTGCTCGGGACCATGGCGGCGACCCTCGAGCTGGTCCCATGGGCGCGGGCTCATATGAGACCGTTGCAAAGAGCGTTGTTAAGGAGGTGGTCACATCAAATGGATCAGTTATCTCAGAGACTGCCTTGTCCGGCGCAAACATGCAATGCACGTCAGTGGTGGTTGCTGCCAGGATGTCTAGAAAAAGGAATGCCCTTAGAAGCGCCTGCGTGGATATCTCTGACGACGGATGCCAGTCTCATGGGCTGGGGAGCTCACTACCAAGGAAAGTTCGCTCAGGGGCAGTGGACCGATCTGGAAAAGGCCTGGTCAATCAACGGATTGGCATTGCAACGGTTTCGTCCGTATTTCCATGGAAAAGCCATTCGGGTATTTTATTTTATTTTATTTATTTATTTAACTGTATTTTCCGACAATGCAACGGTGGTAGCTTATATCAACCGTCAAGGGGGCACCAGCAGTGTGGCGCTAGAGGCCGAAGCCAACTGTTCGAGTGGGCCGAGGCGCACCTGGTGGCTTTGTCGGCAGCGCATGTTGCGGGAGTGGACAGTGTAGAGACTGACTTCTTGAGTCGTGTAAAGGTAAACCCAGGAGAGTGGGTCCTGCACCCAGACGTGTTCATGATGCTTGTACGTCGCTGGGGGATGCCGGTAATGGATCTCATGGTGACTTTTCAGTCGGCACAGGTCGATCGCTTCTTCAGCAGAAGAAGGGAGAGAATGTCGGAAGGCCTGGATGCTCTCATTCAGGTCTGGCTGCAAGGTCAACTCCTGTACGTGTTTCCACCTTGGGTGTTAATAGGTCGGGTGGTGCAGTGCATAGAACGTCACAAAGGGCAGGTGATATTATTCGCACCGGATTGGCCAAGGAGGCCGTGGTATGCGGACCTCATGAGACTCTTGGTCAAGAAGCCATGGCAGCTTCCTCTTCGGAGAGACTTGCTGTCTCGGGGGCCTCTGATCATGCCTCAGGTGGATTGGTTTTTGTTTACCGCTTGGCTCTTGAGAGGGCTAGGATGAAGGCAAAGGGTTATTCAGCGGCAGTGATCCCAACTTTGCTGAAGGCTCGTCGAAGATCTACATCATTGGCTTTTATTAGAGCTTGGCGTGTCTTTGAGGCGTGGTGTGTGGACAGGGAATGTGTCCCGTTAAAGGCTTCAGTGTCGCAGGTTCTATCTTTCTGCAACATGGATTCCAGAAAGGCTTGGCGGCTGCATCCTTGAGAGTTCAGTTGGCAGCGCTGTCCTGTTATAGAGGAAAGGTACAAGGGGAAGCGCTAGGTGGACACACAGACGTTAAACGTTTTTTGAGAGCGGTAACTTTTGCGGCCACCGTGTAGGCAGATGGTTCCGACGTGGGATTTCCCTTTGGTGTTGGAGGCGTTGGGGAGAGAGCCGTTTGAACTTTTGTCAAGAGCGTCTCTGAAGGATCTTACTATTAAGGTGGTGTTTCTGATAGCGATTGCTTCGGTGAGGAGGATTTCTGAATTGCAGGCTTTGTCCTGTAAGGAGCCTTTTTTGTCTTTCTTTGATTCAAAGGTGGTTTTAAGGACGGTGCCGTCCTTCTTGCCCAAAGTAGTGTCCGGTTTTTCATATGAATCAAGTGCTATCTCTACCGGTCTTCGTGGCAGAGAGCGGGGAACGTTCTTCAAGGCGTTTACATCTTTTGGATGTTTGTCGAGCATTGAAAAGGTATCCGTCAGTCAGATAGGCTGTTTGTGTTCTTTGCGGGAGCAAAGAAAGGCGAAGCAGCTTCTAATGCTTCTATTGCCCGATGGTTAAAGAAGGTGATCGCGACGGCATACCTGTTAAAGGGCAAACTGGTGCCGGAAGAGCTGAGAGCTCATTCCACAAGGGCGCAGGCGACCTCATGGGTGGAGTGCAGTTTGGTACCAGCGGTAGAAATCTGTAAAGCAGCTACCTGGTCTTCTTTGCATTCCTTTGTCAAGCATTACCGTCTGGATGTTCAGGCGGAAAGGGACTCCTGTTTTGGATCAGCTGTGCTTCAGGCTGGTCTAGCGGGGCCCTCCCGTTGAATCTTTTCACTGCTCTGTTACATCCCCAGAAGTTCGGGACTAGACTGGAGGGACGATAAGGAAGGTGAAATTAGACTTACCTGCTAATTGTTGTTCCTTAAGGAACTCCAGTCTAGTCCTGTATCCCGCCCTGGTAGTTCTGTGCACTGTGGCCTGAAGCAGGACAGACGTTACGGGTAAGCATAGTTCATTTTGTTTCCAGGGTACAACTTGGGGAGTGTTCGTACAGTCAGCATTTTCCATAAGTGGGGAGAATGGACCTGAGCACTTATGGACTGCTTCAGGAAAATGTACATAGTTGGGCATGTGGTCCTTAAGGTTGCAATTTGTTGTTATAGTATGGTAGTACTGTTTACTACTTAATTGTTGCTCTGGTGAGTCTGCTTTGTCAATAGGTAACTGGAGTGAGGAGGCGATTCCTGAGTATATATACCAGTGACATCACAAAAGTGACGTTTCTCAGTCTCCAAGCTGCTGGAGGAGGATGACAACCCAGAATTTCTGGACTAGACTGGACTTCCTTAAGGAACAACAATTAGCAGGTAAGTCTAATTTCACCTTTCTTCATAGGGCCTTCTGCTTGAGTCAGCAGGGTGCGGCGGGGGTCCCCTTGGTGTCTCTGCAAGGCTTTAAGCGGCCAGGAGACTTGGACTGTGAGCCGAGCATGCCGCAGTGAAGAGGGGCCGGGCCAAGGAAGACGGGCCCTCATTGTCCAGAGATCTGGAGAAGGACCTTATACCAAGTTTGAAGGGGCGGATGAACTTGAGGATGTGGAGATCCCTGATCAGGAAAACTAGGCACGAGTGATGCAAGTCTTTTGGAAGGAGGAGCTACTGGCGCTCATATCCGAGTCACTGAAGGCTCTGAATATGGCCTTGGCCCTCCCCGCAATGGAGGAATCTTTGGAGGACCCTCTCATACAGGTGGTGCGTAAAACGCAGAGGGTGTTTCCCCTGCATTGTGTGGTTAGGCAGATGATTCAGGATGAGTGGGATCTCACAGAGGCTGGCCTGAGAGGCTCTTGGGCTATGGCACATCTCTACACTGGCGGATCAGGATTGGGAGCTTTTCCAGTCCCCAAAGGTGGATGCAACAGTCTCAGCAGTTACCAAAAAGACGACAATCCCAGTGGAAGGTAGTGCAGTCTTTAAGGATGTCCAGGATCAGAGGTTGTACACCCTCTTGAAACAAGCTTTTGATGTGAATGCTATCTCGCTGTAGGCATCGGTGTGCAGAGCCTGGGTGGCTAGAGCCTGTATACGCTGATCGCAGCGGTTTCAGCCACAAGGGGAACCGGACCAGATGGGGGAGGCGGCTTATCTGGCAGATGTTCCCTATGACCTCATTAGGAGTCTTTCGAACAGTATGGCTTCCATTGTAGTGGCTCGCCATTACTTGTGGCTCCGGAACTGGGCAGTGGATTCTTCGTCCAAGGCCCGACTTAGCAAGCTCCCCTTCAGATGAAGGCTACTGTTTGGGGAGGATTTGGACAAGCTGGTTAAGGAACTCGGGGAGTCCAAAGGTGGACGGTTAACCAAGGATAAGCAGAAGCAGTCTCGCGGCACCTCAATGGCCAGAGGGCAGCTACGCGACTTCAAGCGTTTTCATTCCACGCGTTTTGTGCCTTATTAGAGAGGTAGACTTTCAGCTAGAGGACAAGGGTTTTGAGATTTCCAAGGAGCAAGCTGGGGGTTTGCCTCTGCAGCTCCCTCTGGACCCAAGAAGACACAATGATGCGAGGGGGGGGGCCCAGGCTGCGGTGTAGCCTGTAGGGGGGCAGCTGTGGGAGTTTTACCAAGTCTGGGCCCAGATCAGCTCTGACCAGTGGGTTTTTGAGGTTATCCCCGAAGGGTATGCCCTCGACATAGCTCGGCCTGTTGGCAACACCTTTGTGCTATCTCCCTGCAAGGTGCCTGCCAAAGCAGCAGCGGTAATGGAGACCCTGTCTCTGCTGTTGCAGCTTGAGGCCTTGATGCTGGTTCCCCCGATCAACGAGGGTCCGGTTAGTACTCCGTTTATTTTGTGGTGCCAAAGAAGCATGGGTCCTTTCGTCCCATCCTCGACCTCAAACGGGTCAATCACTGTTTGCGCATCCCGCATTTCCACACGGAGACCTTGCGTTCAGTCACAGTGGCCGTCCAGAGGGGGCAGGGGTGTTCCTGACATCCCTCAATCTCATGGAGGCATATCCGCACATCCCCATGCGGCCAGAACACCAGCAGTTTCTTCGGTTCACGATACCCATGGGGCATTTCCAGTTCCAGGAGCTTCCCTTCGGTCTGGCCATGATGCCCCACACTTTCACCAAAGTCGTGGTGGTGGCAACCATGCTCCACAAAGAGGGGGTGCTAGTGCATCTGTACCTCGGCGATTGGCTCATCAATGCATATTCAAGGGACGAGAGTGAGCGGCTAACATCACAAGTGGCACAGTCTCTCCAGAGTCTCGGTTGGGTAGTCAACCTTGCCAAGAGTCACTTGATTCCGGCGCAAGATTTGGAATATTTGGGGGCGTGCTTCGACACCCTAGTAAGGAGAGTTTTTCTCCCAGACCTACACACCCAGAGTCTGCGGCGGCAAGTGAGGCTCTTTCTGAGGATGGCTGTGCCAATGGCTTGGCATTATCTGCAGGTTCTAGGTACCATGGCAGCCACCCTCAAACTCGTTCTGTGACTCTCCAGAGGGTGTTCCAGCACTGGTTGCACCAGATGCATCCCCTGTCCTGGAAGCTACTGTGCCTGCGGGAGGCCAGGCAGTCGCTTCGGTGATGGCTAGTTCCGGATAATCTGTGAAAAGGTATGGGTTCTGGTGATGACGGATGCGAGTCTGTCCGGCTGGGGAGCCCATTACGAGGGACATATGGCTCAGGGTCAGTGGACTCTGCGAGAGGCAAGTTGGTCTATCAACCGCCTGGAGATGCGGGCAGTGGCACTTAAGTTCCATGCCTTCCAGCCATGGCTGCAGAGGAAGGTGGTACGAGTTCTCTTGGACAATGCGACCACGGTGGCCTACATCAACCGGCAGGGTAGTGCGGGCAGCACAGTCCTTGAGGAGGAGGCTGGCGAGCTTTTGGCTTGGGTGGAGGCTCATCTCCAGGCTTTGTCAGTGGCTCATGCCGCAGGGGTCGCCAATGTGGCAGCAGACTACCTGAGTCAGGTGCGTGTGCATCCCAGCGAGTGGGTGCTCAATCAGGAGGTGTTTGTCCAGGTGTTGCGACACTGGGGTCCTCCTGTGATGGATCTGATGGCATCATTCGCAACCTCCAAGGCGAACCAGTTCTTCAGCAGACGAAGAGAGCGAATGTCGGAGGGCTTGGACCCCCTGGTGCAACGGTGGCCTGCGGAGGTACTCCTCTGTGTTTCCATTGTGGGCACTTGTAGGTCACGTTGTGCAGAGAATCGAAGCTCATCGGGGGTTGGTCGTTCGCTCTGGATTGGTCACGACATCCTGGTATGCCGACCTCGTGAGGCTTCTGGCGGATCGCCCATGGCGGTTGCCAGATCGGGTGGATCTTTTAAGGCAGGGTCCACTGCTGGTGCCTCAAGTGGCTCAGTTCTAGCTTATGGCCTGGCTCTTGAGAGGGCAAGGCTGAGAAGGAAAGGTTACTCGTCCCCCATGATTGCGACCATGTTGAAGGCACGTTGGTGGTCTACCTCTCTGGCGTACGTTTGGATCTGGTGAATCTTTGAAGCGAGGTGTGTGGATAGACTCATTCGCCCAGTCTCTGCGGCCATGCCTGACATTTTGGCTTTTCTGCAAGCGGATTTCGAGAAGGGCCTGCCGGCCAGCTCTTTGATAGTGCAGTTGGCGGCGATTACCTGCTATCGTGGAAAGGTTCAAGGGGTGGCATTGGGGATGCACTCGGATGTGGCGTGTTTCCTGAGAGCGGTGAGTCACCTTCGTCCACCTCAGTGTTCGGTGGTTCTGCCATGGGACCTCAATTTGGTGTTGGTGGCATTGTGTGGAGAGCCTTTTGAGCCTCTGAGTCGAGCTTCTCTGAAAGACCTGACTCTTAAGGCAGTGTTCATTGTGGTGATTTGTTTGGCACGTAGGATCTCTGAGCTGCAGGCCCTGTCTTACCAAGAGCCGCATCTCTACTTTTCCAGGGAAAAGGTGGTGCTGCGACCAGTGCCTTTGTTTCTGCCCAAGGTGGTTTCTGTGTTTCATGTGAACCAGTCTGTTTCTCTGCCGGTTTTGGATGGTGCCGAGAGTTGCGCAGACTATGGTCAGTTGCATCTTTTAGATCTGCGTCACATCCTTAGGAGGTACTTGCGAAGGACATGTACATTCCACGGGTCAGATTGACTGTTTTGTGTTGTTTGGAGGGCCGCGGAAGGGTGAAGCAGTGGCCAAGGCTTCGATTTCTAGGTGGATTAGAGAAGCGATTGTGTCCATGTATGTCTTGAAGGGTAAGCAGATGCCGGTAGGGTTGCGGGCCCATTCTACTAGGGCTCAAGCGGCTGCTTGGATGGAGTTTGCCCTGGTACCGCCGATTGAAATTTGTAGGGTGACAACTTGGCCGTCGCTGCACACCTTTGCTAAACATTATTGCCTGAATGTCCAGGCAGCAGGGGATGCCTGTTTTGGGTCGGCGGTGCTTCAGGTTGGCCTAGCAGGACCCTCCCATTAGGTTGACTGCTCTGATACATCCCAGAGGTGCGGGACTGGACTGGAGGGATGATAAGAAACAAAATTAGACTTACCTGCTAATTGTTGTTCCTTGAGGAACTCCAGTCCTGGATTCCACCCAGTCTGCAAGGTTTTCGGAGTCTGGGGCCTGAAGGGGTGTTTCTGGAGGTGTTACTGGCCCTGGGCAGGGGTGGGTTCCGCGAGCTCTGGGGAGGATGAGGCGGAGGTTGCGCCAAAGGGGTCTTCTGTCTCGTGTTCATGTCTATTCAAGGACTCCCAGTAGGGTAGCAGGTACACTCCCTCCTTCGGGGGGAGGGGAGAGGGTCTCTCTCCGATTAGGGAGAGGTGTTTGTTTTGTACGCTATAAGGAAGGGGTTTTTTTTGTTTTTTTTTTTAAGCATAAAGAAAAAGTTTTCCGTGTACTTATTTGTTGCTCCTGTGAGTCTGCTTTGTAGATAGGTTAGTGGTGAATGTGGGCGGTCCCGTGGAATAAGTACCAGTGTCATCAAAATGTGACATGCTCAGTCTCCAGGTTGCTGGAGGAGGTACACTACCCAGAGGTGCAGGACTGGGCTGGAGTTCTTCAAGGAACAACAATTAGCAGGTAAGTCTAATTTTGTCTTCCTGTAATATGTCTCTCTCTTTTCTGTATTATATGTTTTGGCATTTAACGTTGGGTAGGAGCACTTTTAATGTTATAAGAGTAAGTGCCCTACATTTTGTTCTTTTTCTAAGAGACTGCTTTTTTGAGAATGTGGTATGATTTACCATTATTATTAAGTATTCTTTGGGATCATATACCAATTGTGGTTGCACTCCATAATCCTGCCCATTTGAAATATTTTGTACATATAGTTGTTTGTGTTATTATATTTCACACTCCTGCCCTTATGAATTATCTTGTATACGTAGCTGTTCACATAGGCAATGTACCAATGTCCTCCTTATCCTATCTCTTCCTATATGAGAATAGTTTTATACTGTATGGAAAGAAGCAGGCATATGTTAGTGGATGGCACAGTCCAGCTTTGTTCTTTCAGCACTTGGCTTCTATAATGCCGGTGCTTAAGAACATAAGATAAGAACATAAGATATGCCATACTGGGTCAGACCAAGGTCCATCAAGTCCAGTATCCTATTTCCAACCGTGGCCAATGTAGGTCATACGTACCTAGCATTTTCCCCAAAAGACACAGGTTCCGTAATGCTTGTACTGGGTCAAGCATTGATATCCTCGGTCCCTTCTTAATAGTGGTTTATGGACCTTTCCTCCAGGAACTTATCCAAACCTTTTTTAAACCCAGCTACATTAACAGCCTTTACTACATCCTCCGGTAACAAATTCCAGAGTTTGATTACACGTTGAGTGAAGAAATATTTTCTTTTATTAGTTTTAAATAGTTTACCCTGTAGCTTCATTGCATGTCCCCTAGTCTTTCTATATTCTGATAACGTAAACAATCGATCTATGTTTACCCGTTCCACTCCGTTCATTAATTTATAGACTTCTATCATATCTCCCCTCAGCCATCTCTTTTCCAGGTTAAAGAGCTCTAACCTTTTTAGCCTTTCTTCATAGGAGTATCCTTCCATCCCCTTTATCATTTTGGTGGCTCTTCTCTGAACCTTTTCTAATAATGCTATATCCTTTTTAAGATATGGCGACCAGAATTGCACACAATATTCAAGGTGCGGTCTCACCATGGAACGATATAGAAGCATTATAATATCTTTTGTTTTATTTTCCATTCCTTTCCTTATGATACCTAGCATTCTATTTGCTCTCTTGGCTGCCGCTGCACACTGGGCCGAGGGTTTTAACATGCTATCCACAATGACGCCTAAATCTCAACGTCCGTTCTCCCATTCTTTTTTTGTATTTTATTTCTACTTGCATTTCACAATAATACTTATAAAAGATGTACAACATTATTCAAAGAAAAAACCCCTTAAGAAAGGGTGTGGAGGGGGTGGAAATGCTAATACAAAAGAAAAATTGGCCCTTTATTAAATAGTAAACCCTAAATATTAAGTCAAGGTATCAAGAAAAAAAAAAGAAAATCACCCCTTCCCCTGCAAAAAAAAAAAAAGTCTCGAATTGAGTCAATTCAAGAAAAACAGCGATTACCCCGATAATTGATAAGACATTTACAAGAAAACTTTAGCATGAAGGAAGCACAACGGGCCAAGATTCAAGGTCTTATTTATTTATTTAGCTGCATTTATATCCCGCTTTTCACCGGGTCAAAGCGGTTGGGGGATACATTTAACACAAGGGGATATGAGACACATACACTAATACTTACAGGGAGCATGGGCAATGGAGGGTTAAGTGGCTTGCCCAAGACCACAAGGAGCACCTGCGGGACTAGAAACCCCAGTCCTTCCGGCCCAAGGTTGCTGTCCTCTAGTGGGATTTGAACCACCGACCTTCCGGCCAGTAGTACCTTGCCCCAACCACTAGGCCACTCCTCCCTCCCGTCTTAGCCCTAAAATTGTTTTTTTCTGCTTCTGTGTTAATCTAGAATCATCCAGAAGAACCTGACCACAACGTTTCCTGTCTCTTAAAGATTCTATCTTGTGTTTTATATTTTACTATCCGCTTTAGTCATAAACGATACCACTAAAGTAGCACACCCTGGAATCTCGTCTGTAGGATGAGTCAAGACTATTTGGAGCTACGGTATCTAAAGCAGCCACGGATACATCTGCACTCTCAGCCAAAGTCTATGACCCAGAAGGAACATAATACAATTTAGAAAATCGTACAGTTTCAGTGTCAGGACAACACAATATCTCCTTCAAGTATTTCACAAAAAGAATCGACTGAGAGAGGAAATGTGTGTGCGGGAAATTCAAAAAATATAAATTCTTACAGTGTGATATGTTTTCTGATGTTGTAACAAAGAAAAATCATAATCGGAGGCAGCTGATGAAGCCTGCGGGGCAGACACCAAAGACTCAAGTTGTTGAAAACGTTGGTCCACCAAACCTAATTTAGTGTTATGTTCCACAAGCTTCACAACCACCTCTTTTGAAAAATCAGACATTTAAGGAAAGAGGACTAAAGAGAAAGTTCAGTCCGCATTACAACTTCCCATATATCTTGTAAAGAAATTTTCTTAGGAGAACAGGTTTATACAGAATAGAAACAATTGGCCCAATTGTGATTGGTAAAGGTCGAGTCATATACCAACTAGGTCTAAGGTTGTCCACATTACCAAGGAAGAACATTCACTCCCATCTGGGAAGACATCCCCCCTTCTATTTGACCACCCTGACTGGGCGGGGTTAAAACGCCCTGTTCAGAAGGAGAAGAAGAGGTCACAGTACTCACAGATAAGGAAGCGGTGTCATGTGGCAAGGGCTGAACCTCAGACACTGGAAGAACAATTTTAACATGAGAGTCCATCAAGCCAACTACCTTGACAGCTTTACCAGTCAAATTAAGAAATATCCGCTTCTTTCGCTTTCCTATAGAAGCACCAGGGCCGCCTCAGGTGCTCCAAAGGGGCAACACGTGCCCCTTTGGATATGCCCCGTCGGAGCACACGCCCACGGGCACGCGGCCACATCCTGTGGCAGGACTTGATCTTAAAGCCCTTCTCCAGCAACATAAGCACCAGCGTGCCTTCTCACACGGGTATGGGAGACAATAGTAAGTGCTGAAACAGCAGCTGAGTAGGAAATGAGTGTCCACCCTGTCCTCCTGTTCTTTGCTTTTTTCCCTATTAAGGTATAATGTGGCATATTTTAAAGATTTGTTCCTTATCGTTTCTCCAGTTCAGTCCTCTACCTCTGGGTAGTCAACCTCCTCCTGCAGCTTGGAGACTGGCATGTCAGAATCATGACATCACTGGATATAGCCCGTCGTCCACTCCCATCAGCCCCCAGTTTGACCAGTCTCCATGCAGCAGGAGGATGTCGTGAGCCCAGCAGGGCTCACTAGAGGAACGGATAAGGAGCATAGAGTAGGGAGAGTAGTTCTTTCCTCTACAGTGGAACAGCAGATGGACTGCAAAGATCTTCCCGGGGCGCATGGGGCATCGGGGGATTCGATGTCTGACTTGGCGCAAGTGAACGAGCAGGAGTCGCCGTCTGGAGAGGCGGCAGGGTCATCAGGCATGCCCTCAGCCTCGGGGTCTGCAGATCTTGGGGAATTCTGCCCGGATTTCATTTTGCTAATGCACCAGGCATTTTGCGTGCGGCAGCAGGGCAAATTGCCGGGGCCGGGGCCTCTGTCCTCCCTTACTCAGCATATTGACGTAGCTGAGGGGGGAGGGGCGTCTCCTCTGGTGTCTAAGAATCCGCGGGCTCGAGTATTATCGGTTACGGAGAATGATTGGACGGAGGTTGACGGGCCCGACTGGGAGCAAGAGGAAGAGTCAGTGGATCTCGAGGAAGGGGAGATTCCGGAGCCTGAGGACCAGGCTAAGATCATTAGGATCTTTCGGAAGGAAGAGCTGCCCATGTTAATCACTGAGGCTCTTCAAATGTTGAATCTGGCGACTCGGGCAGTAGGTGAGGAGGAGGTAGAAGATCCTGTTATTCAGGCAGTGCGGCAGTCAGACACAGGTGGTTTTTCCCATACACAGTGGTCGAAAAAATGATACAGGATGAATGGGACCATCCGGAAGCGGGGCTCCGTGGGATGCAGACCATGAATAGGCTTTATCCTCTCTCCGATAAAGATAAGGAAAGGTTTCGGTCGCCATGTGTCGATGCAGCGGTGGCGGCGGTTACAAAGAAGACCACTATCCCGGTAGAGGGTGCTGCAGCATTAAAGAATGCGCAGGACCGAAAGCTTGACAGTTTACTGAAGCAGGTGTTTGAGGCGGATGCGTGTTCTTTACAGGCGTCCATTTGTGGAGCTTGGGTAGCACGGGCATACCTGCGCTGGGTGCAGCGGCTGCGCCTTTCTCCTCACTTGGACCAGAGGGAACTCATAGAGCTCGGTCGGTTGGAGTGCAGAACAGCGTATTTAGCAGACATCCATTACGACTTGATAAGAGCTCTAGCGAATAGTACAGCATCCGTGGTAGCAGCCCGCAGGTCGGTGTGGTTGCGCAATTGGGCTGCGGATAGTTCGTCTAAGTCCCGGTTGGGGAAATTACCATTTAAAGGGCGTTTGTTGTTTGGTGAGGATCTGGATAAATTAGTCAAGGACCTCGGGGAGACCAAGAGTGGTCGCCTGCCGGAGGATAAGCCGAAACAGGGGAAGTCCGGACTGGGTTTTCGGGGGCAGTTTCGAGACATTCGCCAATTTCGCACGTCGCATTATGGGGGGGTTTCAGAGGTCGAGCTCCGTCGCGAGAACAGGGCTTTTGGGGAGCGAATAGAGGTTTCTCCTCAAGCTCTGCTGCTGCGACACGAAAGCCGCAATGAAGTGAGGCGGGTTCCGGTGGGCGAAACTCCGATTGGAGGAAGGCTTCGGGAGTTTCTTCCTGCTTGGACCCAAATCACGACCGACCAGTGGGTGCTGGAGATTGTCAGTCAGGGTTATGCCCTGGAGCTGGCGCGTCCCGTGCAGGATTCGTTTGTCATGTCTCCTTGCAGAGGCTTGAAGAAGACGTTAGCAATTCGAGCTACTCTGCGGCGACTCATACAACTAGGAGCAGTTGTAGAGGTGCCGGAGGCTGAGTACGGCGTGGGTCGGTATTCTATTTTTTTTGTGGTGCCAAAGAAAGGAGGTGTGTGGCGTCCCATCTTGGATCTTAAGGGCGTAAATCGTTGTTTACGGGTACCACACTTTTGGATGGAGATGCTGCGGTCCGTCATTGTGGCAGTTCGTCAGGGGGAATTCTTGACGTCGCTCGATCTGACCGAAGTGTACTTGCACATTCCCATTTGGGCAGAGCATCAAAAATTCCTGAGGTTTGCTTTTCCTTGGGGACACTACCAGTTTCAAGCGCTGCCCTTCGGATTGGTGACGGTGCCGCGAACTTTCACCAAGATAATGGTGGTAGTGGCAGCGGTGTTGCGGAGAGGGATGTACCAGAATTCCCTCTCTCGACGATTGGTTAATTCAGGCAAAGTCCGAGGCAGAGAGTGTGCAGGTGACGAACAAAGTGGTGCAGTTTCTTCAGAGCCTGGGTTGGGTGGTCAACCCAGCCAAAAGCCGCTTAGAAACGTCTCAAAACCTGGAACCGGAAGGGCGAGCTCACGGGTTCAGACAGTTGCTTCGAGCCTTCCGGGCCACTCCGTCTCCCTCGGCTTGGACTTATCTGCGTGTGCTGGGGACCATGGTGGCGACGCTGCAGGCAGTTCCGTAGGTCAAGGTGCATATGTGACCTCTGCAAAGGTCTCTTCTTCGGCGGTGGTCGCACCAGTCGGATTCGTTGAGCAAGCGGCTTCTGTGTCCGGTCAAGGTCAGACAGTCGCTTTGGTGGTGGTTGCTCCCATCGTCGCTAGCGGCGGGTATGCTGCTGGAACAGCCGGACTGGCTTTCGTTGTTGACGGACGCCAGCCTCGGAGGTTGGGGGGCACACTGCGAGAGCAGATTCGCGCAGGGGTGGTGGTCGCCCCTGGAGAGCTCTTGGTCGATCAATCGTCTGGAGCTTCGGGCAATTTTCAGAGCTCTGCTAGCGTTCAAGAAGTTGGTAACAGGTCGAGCAGTCCGAGTTCTATCCAACAACTCGGCAGTGGTCACCTACATCAATCGCCAAGGCTGCACGGGAAGTGCGGCCATGGAGGAGGAGGCAGACTTGTTGTTCGCCTGGGTAGAGAGTCGGCTATCGGCGATTTCGGCGGCACACATCGCCGGAAAGGACAACGTGATGGCCGATTTTCTCAGCAGAGTCAGAGTGGATGCCGGAGAGTGGGAGCTGCATCCGTAAGTCTATGCCCAAATAGTTTGCCGTTGGGGGAGTCCCATAATGGATCTAATGGCGACCTTCCAGTCGGCAAAGGCCAGTCGTTTCTTCAGCAGGAGGCGAGAAAGGATGTCGGAGGGCCTAGATGCGCTTCTACAGCCATGGTCAGTTTCGGGCCTTTTGTATGTGTTTCCGCCATGGGCACTGATCGGTCGGGTGATCCAGCAGATCGAGGCTCATCCGGGAAGAGTGCTTCTGGTGGCACCAGATTGGCCAAGACGGCCGTGGTACGTGGATCTGGTGCGTCGCCTGGACGGGGAACCCTGGCGGTTACCAGCCAGGGCGGATCTGTTGATACAGGGTTCTCTGTTCATGCCGCAAGTGGATCGATTCTCGCTTACGGTATGGCCATTGAAAGGGCTCAGCTGAGAAAGAAAGGTTATGCCTCAGCGGTTGCGGCTACGTTGCTCAAGGCTAGGAAGCGCTCCATTTCCTTAGCGTATGTTAGAATCTGGCGTATATTTGAGGATTGGTGCTCATGACGACAGATTCGGGCGTCTATGGTATCCATTCCTTTGATCTTGAGTTTTCTACAGGATGGCTTTGATAAAGGGCTTGCGACCAGTTCCTTGCGGGTGCAGTTGGCTGCTCTTTCTTGTTACTGCGGTAAGATCCAAGGAGTTGGGCTCAGCGCTCATGCTGATGTGCTGCGTTTTCTCAAAGCGGTTGCTCGGTTGCGACCGTTGCATAGAGTGACGATTCCGTCTTGGGATCCTAATTTGGTGTTGGCGGCTCTGGCCAAGCCGCCTTTTGAGCCATTACATCAGGCTTCCGTGAAAGACTTAACGTTGAAGACCGTGTTTTTGGTAGCCATCTGTTCGGCTTGGCGAATTTCGGAGTTGCAGGCGTTGTCGTGCAGGGAGCCGTTTTTGTCTTTTTCTAGAGAAAAGATGGTGTTGCGTCCAGTGCCATCATTCTTACCGAAGGTGGTTTCGCCTTTTCATGTAAATCAAACGGTGTTTGGCGCATTGGATATCATGATTCTGACATGCCAGTCTCCAAGCTGCAGGAGGAGGTTGACTACCCAGAGGTAGAGGACTGAACTGTCGTCACTCAAGGAACTACAATTACCAGGTAAGTGTAATTATCATTTGTTATATGTATGTATTTTTTAATTTGACTGGTTTTGTCTTATGTTTTAAAGGATTTAATTTTGTTTTTCATTGTTGCAGATTTTCTACTTCACTTTTTATTCTTTGTATTCATTTCCAATATTTTTATTGATTTTTCTTTCCTATATTTATTGTTATTTTACTATTTATGTTTCTACAAGGCTGTTGTACCCTCTGAGGAAGGCACATGCTGAAATGCGTTGGGGTACCACTACAATAAAGGTTGAACCTGCTGGTTTGTCTTATTTGTGTCTGTACAGTGCTGCACACATCTAGTTGCATGAATAGAAATGATAAATAGTAGTAGAATAAGCACAGCATATTATGGGGCATGCTAACCTTTAGTTGTTGTTGTTGTTGTTGTTGTTGTTGAGTGCCATTGAGTTGGTATCGACTCGTGGCGATCCTCTGGATAGTTGACCTAAACTTTGTTCGGTCTTCAGCCAGATGGTTCATTATTGATAGAGTGGTATCCATAGCTGCTGTTATTGTATCAATCCATCTCATTGCTGGCCTTCTTCTTTTACGGTGACCTTCTACCATTATGTCTTTCTCCAATGATCTCTCCCTTCGAATGATGTGTCCAAAGTATGAAAGTTAAAGTCTTGTCATCTGAGTTTAAGGAAAGCTTAGGTTTGATCTCCTCTAGTACTGATTGGTTTGTTCTTTGGGCAGTCCATGATATACACAGTATTTGTCGCCAGCACCATAATTCAGAGGCATCAATTTTCTTCATGTCTATCTTTTTCACTGTCCAACTTTTGCATCCATATGACGTTATTGAAAATACCATGGCCTGGACAAGTCGAATCTTTGTATGGAGAGAGACATCTCTGCTCTTGAGAATCTTGTCTAGGTCCTTCATTGCCATTCTACCAAGAGAAATACGTCATCGGATTTCTTGACTGCTAGTCCTTTCTTTATTGATTGTTGACCCAAGTAAGTTAAAGCTGTCAACCTTTAGTAAACACATTCAAATTCTGACATGGCCTTTTATTTCTGCAGACCATGTTAACCTGTAGTAAACATGCCCCTATGTAAATAAGAAACTTTACTGGAAAGCTTGCCTTGGGAGGTTTAGCTTCTATGTATTTTAATACTGTGCAGCTGTTTTATAAAACTACTCATTTGCTGGGATCAATGGGTATGCAACAGCTTGATGTCCATCGTTTGCATTATAACATTTGTGTGAATATAGGAATAGGGGGTTTTAAATAACTAGCCCGTCTGAGTGGAATAAGCTGCCTATGTCACTTTGATGGATTATACTAAGGGCTATACTAACTCTTTTTGAAAGCACTTTATTTTCAGAAAGCATTTTCTTAGGCCAAGTGTTGTTTTTTTTAAAGTTGTTCTCTTTCTTGCTACTTGTTTACTGGGTTTTGTGTGTGGTATATTGTAACTTGCCCAGGATATTGGAGAGGTAATAACAATTTTAAATTAAAAAAAATATGAAAGTGGGATGAGTGGAGTAAACTAAACCAAATGTTAGCATGCTGGCATGATATGTTAAGATTCCATGGTAAGTTGCATATGATAACTTGAAAAAATTCTGTTTTCCACATCCCTAAAATTTTGCAAAAAAATCTGCTTTCCTTTCAGACATGGTGGAATCGCTCTCATTGCAAGGATCTTATGCCAAGAAAATTGTGTCCCTTGAAGATGCTTTTAAAAATTATAAAAGTCTTCAGTCATTAGATCTATCCAGGAATTTGTTGACTAGTCTAGAGGTAAGTTTCTTTGTATTTATGATACCTCAACAAAATATGTAAATTATTATCAATGAAACCAATTGCAATGCACTTATGTTAAATAAAATATGGTCGTCATCTCATCTAGAGTTTTTAGTGATTAGGAAATGTATCAATTTAAAATAAAACACAATAAAAGCAAGAGACAAATAGCATAGTAATCAATAATACAAAATCCACAACTTCAGTAAAATTAAGTTCCTTATCATCCTGCTAGACCAGCCCAGATGGGTGGTTATGCTCCCTTGCTGGCAGGTAGAGACAGAGTTGAGCATCTTTCAATCATGTAACCATCTGGAAAATTCTCTGGTGCGCCTTGAATCTCCAGGAACAAGCAGGAATGCAGTCTTCACAGATGGGTATTGTCAGTACCAGCGGAACCCGTGCGCGAATGTTTCCTAGCGTCCAATAGGAGAGCTTTTGAGAGTACTCCACTGTGCCTGCGCAGCTGCTTTCCCACCTTCCTCACAGCTGTCTTCAGTTCTTTGTTTTCTGCGGAGTCAGCAGGAAGCCTTCCTGTCACCGCTGAAAAACTTTCTTATTTTTTGGTTTTATTACTGTGCTCTGCCTTCTGTCAATGCCAGTACCTCCCGGATACTGGCTCACTTCTTTCTTTAGAGTTTTCTTTTATTTCAGTTTATTATCTTTTTTTCTTCAGATGGTTCCACCACCCTTTTAGGCCTCAGGCCTATATATTTTTGGTTTGTCATGGACAAATACGTCAGTGGCTTAAGTTCCAAGTGCTCAGGCACTATGTCAGTCACTGATTGCCATGATTGGTGTCTTAAAAGTTTGGGCCTGGACCATAGACCAGACGGTTGTCCTTTGTGCATACAAATGACCAAACGAGGCCTACAAACAGGGCCAAGCAGTATGAATCACTCTTTGCCCAGGATTCAATTTTAATGGCCTCTGCCTCGAGGTAAGTCTCTTTCTCCAAGGGATGCATTGAAAGGTGCATCTGATGCTGACAGGCCTTCCAAGCAGCCCCAGCAAGAGAACCAACCCTCCAAAGCCACTCAGGGGCACTAGGATGCTCCCGAGGCATCGACCTCCGTAGAGCTACTGGTAGAGATGGTGGCTTTCAACTCCGTATTGCAATCAACTCAGGCATTGGTAACGTCCATCAATCAGCATCTTTTTGGCTATTGAAAGGATCTTGGAGAAGCTACCTGGCCACTGCGATACTGCAAGTATCGAAGGCCCCAATAACTCCAATACTGCTATTGGCTGTGGGTCCAATGCCAGCACTTAAACGGGTTGCATCAGGACCACTTCTGCCGATTTTCCACCTCTTGAGATGGTATCAATGGGACCCCTCACTCAGATGCCTCCATTGGAATCTGTATTGTTGGGACTTCCGCCTCCGATTCCTCTGCTGAAACCGGTAGGCATCATTGATACCCCGTTCCAGTGCAGTATGCTTGGAACACCGTCATCAACATCTGTTCGAGACCGTCGATACTTTGATTTCCTTTCAGAGTCAGACTCTTCTTCCTCTGAGTCCGAGAAAACATCAGAAGACTCAAAGGTCACCAGGGATATTCCCTCCGATGCTTCCCTCCTCATACACGGCATCGTTCCCCGCCAGAAGACATGTCCTTTCAGGACTTTATTTGAGATATGGTGGCAGGTCTTCAAATCATTGCTTCATCCGAAATAGAACAGAGGGCTGAGGAATTGGAGATTCTCCAATTCCCCTCAACACCTAAGGAGGCAGCAAGATTACCGATGCATTGATTCCTACAGAATCAAATGTATGTAGGAGGCCTAGTTAACTAAATTGTGCCTATAAATAAACATCTAGTTACCATGTATCAAGTTTCTCCATGCCGAGGGTTTGAAAAAACTCAACTTCCACACCATTCTGTAATAGTGGAATCAGCAATGAGACGCATTAAGAGTTCTAAGACTCATTTGCCATGCCTCCTGGCAAGGATGCCAGGGCTCTCGCTGCCTTTGGATGCCGTTGCTTGCATGCTTGCTTCTAGGATTACATCCTATATCTTTTATATGAGCATGTACCTTAAAGATGTCTCCAGGGATCTAGGAAACTTTGCCTCTATCCTCCCTAATAAATCCTGACTCCTATTTGACTATGATCAAGCAAGCTCAAAATACCTCTATTTATTGATTGATTGTCTTTTCTATACCGCACTCTTTAGAATCGGCTCGGTTTAAGGTCAACAGCAAATTTGTACAGTGCAGGCAGAGCCCGTACTGTACTTACAATGAACAGGTTCTACAACTTGGGCTACCTAGGGTAAACTATGTACAGGCTGCGCAGTAGGTCAGCTTGGCAACTCATTTAAGTAACTATATACAGCCAAAGCAGTCGGGTCACAGACGTAAGGTGGTGACAGGGCTGCTTGGCAACTATTTACCTCTAAATTCCTTACTAGAGCTGCCTTTGATACCTTTGACTTTACTAACAGAGCAGCAGCTGTCTGTATAGGTGCTCACAGAATGGCTTGGCTCCAATCATCAGATCTGGGGCAGTGGGTTCAAGATAAGTTAGGTTTTCACCAGAACAATGAATGTTGGCTTTTTGGCAAAGGCTGGAGAGAGAAGGCAGGGAAATTTGAGGCAGATGATCTTACCCTCAAGTGCCTCTCTAGAAAGACTTCCAACCTTTCTAAAAAGAAGACCATTTCTAAGAAGCCTTTCTATGCTAGAAAGAAGGGATATTATCCTTCTTACCAACTATGTGCTTCTTATCAGCCTCAGCAACAGCAGCAGAGGCCTCAAGGTCATCGTCAACCTAAACAGGCCAAGACTCCTAAACCCCAACCAGCTGTTGCACAACAGCAAGCACCTGGTTTTTTTACTTTTTTTTTTCTTTTTTCTAGAGTGTGTAGCCATTTGACCTCTGATGGATCCCCAGCCCCTGCACATTTCAGGCCGCTTTTGTGCCACAGATGGCATCACATCAGAGAAGTGGACTCTAAACATAGTTACAAGGGGTTATCTGCTTCACTTCCACAGCTTACCGCCAACCACCTCTCCAAAGACTTACCTTGTAAATCCTCCGCAGGCAAGTCTTCTAGTCTCAGAGGTGACCAACCTCTTGTCTCGGAGGACTTCCCACCCAAGAAGGCACAGGCTTCTATTCCTCCCTATTTTCTTATCCCAAAGAAAATGGGAGGTACAGGCAAACTACAGGCCGATGAGTTTAACTTCAGTGGTGAGTAAATTATTGGAGATGCTGCTGAAAGAGAAAATAGTGAGGTTCCTTATCGTTCCTCCAGTTTAGTCCTCCACCTCTGGGTAGTGTACCTCCTCCTGCAGCTTGGAGACTGGGCATGTCAAAACTCGTGACATCACTGGATGTAGCCTGCTGCCATCTTCCATCAACCCCAGTGTGTCCAGTCTCCATGCAGCAGGAGGACGTAGTGAGCCTAGGTGCTGGGCTCACTAGAGGAAAGATAAGCAGCATTAGTAACATAGATAGGTTTAATATTTCCTTTTCTGGCTATATAATTTAATTTAAGTTAAAGTAGTTTAAAGTAGTTAAAAAACAAACAAACTTCTATTCGCACCTAAACTCAGGGAGATGCGCACATCCATGGTGCTCCTTGGGGTCCTTTATATGAGGATAGCTCTGCCTCATTGCTGTTATTCTGGGAATATATTCAAGATTTTGGGGGTTCAGCTCTTTCCTTGGTCTGGGATTCGTGAGCTTCCGGCAGGATGGAAACATGGCAGTATTTGAAAAGGAACCTATCCCGCTGCATCTAGACGCGAGTTCTTAATCATGCCCGCATATGTTTTACTCCAGCTGTATTTTGGGGGCCTGAGGAAGGCAGACTCCGGAGAATGAAGCAGGACGGAGCGGTTTCTTTCTAAGGGGCCCTTTGCAGTGTCCGTTTTCTTTTTTTTTTTTTAAACTTTTATTTTCATTTTGCAACAAACAAAAGAAACAACACACCAAAGGAGACAAAACAAGTATACAATAAAGAAAAGTAAACCCAATTACCCCCCACCCCCACGCTTCTTCTCTAGCTGATTATGTCAGCATGTGAGCGCTTCCAAACAACAGTGATTATACATCAAAAACAATCAAAAGAGTATCTGCGATACAGAATAATCATGGGACAAAGATATATACAAATTTAGACAGTCAGATGAGAGCATTGAGCAGAATGTACATAGTCATTGAGCATCTTCCATTTAGACCGATGATGAGGAGTCTGAATGGGGGAAGCAAACATACGAGGTATTTGTTCATATTTACTGTAGAGACAGACATGATTCCACCATTCATTGGGGCTCAGCTGAGAGCTATTTTTCCAGTATTTCGTAATTAGGGAAATAGCAATGCCAAGCATAAAGTCCAAAAGGAAGTAAGCCGTTTTTGGAAGAGAGGGGATCCCCGCAGCTGAGCGAAGTCCCACTATCCTCCAAGAAAGGGGCTCTTGAAAGTGCAAAATAGACTGGATACGACCCCAGACCCGACGCCAGTAATACTGTAGTGCGGGGCATTCATACATAACATGAGGTAGTGAACCAATGGCCGCATGGCATGTCCAACAACTATTGCCCTGAGTAGTGTTCCATTTGGCTAATCTGTCAGGAGTGTAAAAACACCGGTGGGCTAGAAAGAAGAGTGTCTGAGTGAGTGAGGCGGATCGGGAGACCCGTGTCACTCTACTCCAGACAAGGCTCCATTGCTCCGGGGTCAAAGTCACATGCAATTCTCTCTCCCATGCTTTCTGCGCTATAGGAGTATCTCTAGTTATAGCATTACATAAGGTTTTGTAAAAATTGGATGCTACACCCGGTGAACTACCGATAGATCGGATAGTCTCCAACCAACCTTGTGTAGGGGAGGCCGATGGCGGGAGCACCTTAGCACTCCGAAGGCAATGCTGAAGTTGCATCAACTGAAAGTAGTGTTTCGCTGGGAGACCAAATTCAATTTGCAATTCACTAAAAGTTTTCCAGCGACCTTCATGGAATAACTGACTAGGAATCCAAATGCCCCTAGTGTACCAGGGGCTCCACGCCATCGGCTTATTTTGTATTCGAAATCGAGTGTTATACCAAAGTGGGAGCTTGTCTAACGGACAGAGTCGGGAGTCTAAAGAGTGCATAAGATTATTAAAGGCACCTAAGGTGTCTAAAAGCATTGGTGGAAAGTGGGAGTCTGATGGGAGAGTCATACCAGGGAGAAAAGTAAGAGGAATCGGTTTGCAAAGGTCCTCTTCTATGTCTAGCCACACAGGTCTACTCGGTACTGGATCTTCCAGCCAGCGAGCGCCTTGTTTGAGAAGAAAAGATTGATGATACTTCAGGAAATCAGGGAATCTGACACCCCCATTTTCCTTATCTGCTTGCAGCTTATGTTTCGCTATCCTAGGTGTCTTGTTTTGCCACAAGTATCTAGTCAGAAGGCCCTCTATATCTTTATATATACGTCGAGGGAAGAGACAGGGCAACATTTCTAAGATATAATTCACTTTCGGAACAATCATCATTTTTATGGTTTCTAATCGACCCCACCAGGTAAGTGTTAAAGGAGTCCAGTGGTGAGTAAGCGCCCGGACTTTAGAGGTTAAGTCTTTGGCATTGAAGGAGATAGTGTCTTCCAAAGGAGAACAATAGTGAACCCCAAGGTATTTGACCATGCGAGGTTGCCATAAAAAGGGGAAGGGTTGCATATCTGCCTGATGAAGCAAAGGATTTAATGGAAAGGCTACCGACTTGGTCCAATTTATCTTATAACCGGACAGTTGTGAGTATTTACCAATTTGCTCTAGGACAGCCGGTACTGAGTCTATAGAGACAAAAAGCATAAGGTCATCAGCATACGCTGAAATTTTGATTTCCCTATGGGTGAAGGGGACTCCATGAATCTCCTCCGATTGCCGGATTAGTAAAGCCAAGGGTTCAAGTGCAAGATCGAAGAGAAGTGGAGACAGTGGGCATCCCTGGCGAGTGCCGCGTTGAAGGGGAAAAGGCTGAGACTTTAAAGCATTGGCACATATACTGGCTGTAGGCTGTGCGTACATGGTGCGAAGACAACGGAGAAAACCTTCCCCGAATCCGTACCAGCGGAGGACTGCAAACAGGAAGGGCCACTCTAAGCGATCAAAGGCCTTCTCAGCATCAAGTGAGAGGCCAACAAATGGGCGATCAAGATTAACTGCGGTAGTCAGTACATGGCATAGAGTCCGAGCATTGTCAGCAGTTGATCTACCAGGAATGAAACCGCATTGATCTGGGTGTATTAAGGTAGGCATCCTATCCGAGAGCCGGGTAGAGAGAATGGTGGCAAATATTTTATAGTCCGCGTTTAGGAGGGAAATTGGACGATAATTAGCTGTTAGTTGCGGGTCTCTCCCCTCTTTCTCAAAAACTACTACATTTGCCATTGAAAAGGACCCAGAAGGAGAACCCTCCTCGGCCAGAGCAGAAAAATAAATTTTCAAAACTGGAGCTAAGTCAGCGTGAAAAGTTTTGTAGAATTCAGCAGGGAGACCGTCTGGGCCTGCGGCTCGACCTGAGGCACATTTCTTGATAGCAGAATGAATTTCTGAGACAGTAAATGGTGTGTCCAAGGCCACTCTATCTTCGTCAGATAGGGTCGGTCTTTGTACCCCTGAAAGTAAGCGTTCAAATACATCTGGCTCAAAATCACATTCAGATTGATAAAGCCGAGTATAAAAATCACGAAAGAGTTCTAAGATTTCGGTATCTTTAGTGACCAAGCCCCCCCCCCCGACGGATTACGGAGGGCGGTAACACGCTTGGCTTCTTTTTGACCTTTTAGGGCATTTGCTAATAATTTGCCAGCACGATTATTTTCCCGATAATATAGCCCTTGTTGTGATTCGATATTTTTAACAGCAGCAGTGTACAAAAGCTGATTGTATTGAAAACGCAAGCGTTGTAAACGGAGTAAAATACATGGGTCAGTACGGGACGTGAGGAGACGCTCCCCAGCTTGTATCTGCTGCTCTAGAATCAGTAAATGCTGCTTTCTTTGTTTCCCCTGCCGAATTTGATAGCTAGTTATAGTGGCGCGGATAGATGCTTTAAAACCCTCCCACCAAGCCCAGCTCGCTGTGTCATGGGGTGAGTTAAAATGAAAATAATCTTGGATAGCGGCCTTTATATCAACCTGAAAATCTTTTTGACCCAGTAGGGATCTATCAAAAAACCAAGCTCGGGGAGAATCGTCCCGCGCAGTGACACGTAATGATAAAGATATGGCAGCATGATCTGAAATATGGAGAGGATGAGTCCTAGTCGTGTCTACTTGAGAAATCAGTGCTTTGGAAATGAGAAAGAAATCTATTCTAGATTGGGAGTGATGGGGGGCAGAAAAGAAAGTGAACTCTAAGTCGGAGGGGTGAAGCAGCCTCCATATATCTACCAGCGCAAGATCTTGCATCAGAGCTGTAAGGGTAGCAAGACTCTTGGGTGGACTACTCGTTCTAGGTGGCTGTCTATCTATCAGAGGGTCTAACACTTGATTAAAATCACCACCAAGTATTAATGGAGTATTGGCAGAGGCCTGTGCCAACTGCGCAATACTTGCATAGTAAGCAGGGTTGTCCACATTCGGGGCATAAATGCAAATACATGTAAATTCACTATCTCCAACCTTAAGATGTACGCGGGCCCATCTACCCTCCTTGTCAGCGCTAGTATCAATTACAGTAGCTTGCAAAGATTTCTTAACCAGAATGGCTACCCCGCACCGTTTGGAAACGGCGGGAGAATAGGCAGCCACCATGTAAGGCTTAACATTGAGTTTCAGTGTTTCAGCAGAGTTTAAGTGCGTTTCCTGAAGAAACGCTAAATCAGCATGCTCATGGCTAAGATAGCTAAGGATTTTCTTTCTCTTGATTGGACTATTAATGCCCTTTACATTGAGTGATAAGATTTTACATAAAGCCATTCAGACAAGTTAAAAATTCTGGGCAGGATAGCGCACATAATTTCACAATGTCCCTCATATTGACTGTATCTGGCTGTACATATGGCAGAAAAGAAAATAAGCTTAGATAATACAATGAAGCGCCCCACATGAAAAAAGAAAAACCGCAGCGCGGTAGAGAAGAAGCAGAACCCCAAAAATTACTGGCGACCATGTGTCTGCGGGGAGAAGCCCCAGAGAAGGCCGAAATTGAAAAAACACATAACCTGTAGGACTGTGCGTGCTCCGAATCCGACCGAGGCACACATCATGGAGGGATAGGAGACCACATAACAAAAGTCATAGAAAGAAAGAAAGAAAGTCCAGGCAGTCTCTGTACTGAACTATGACCGCCGCATCGGGCCCTTCAAAATGGCGGACAGAGCCGGCAAATAAAAGTCCAAGTCGTTGGATTAGCGCATCTGCTCTGCTTCTTTGGAGTCTAAAAATGTTGATAGTAGATCAGGATCTTCGAATGTCCTGGTTTGGTTGTGGAGAGTCACTCGGAGCTTCGCGGGATACAACAGGCCAAAGCGAGCCTGTAGCTGTTGAAGTCGAGGGCGAAAAGCAAGGAGTTTCTTTCGTCGGTCGACTGTAGGCTTTGCCAAATCAGGGAAGAAGGAGACTTTGTGACCTTCAAATTCCAAATGATGGTTCGCCCGGGCAGCATTTAAAATTTGTTCCACTTGTTGATATCGTAGCAAGCGAAAGATAATAGGCCGGGGGGTCGTTCGGTTGAGCGCCATGTGGGTAGGAACACGGTGTGCTCGATCGATTTCCAGTTCTTTATGAAAGGTGATCTTCAGCAAGGAAGGAAGAGTTTTGAGCAGGAATTCTCTCATATCTCCCGCTTCCACCCCCTCCGGTATTCCAATGAGCCTCACATTGTTGCGACGGGCTCGATTATTGCTATCTTCTAACTCCTTTTGAAGATTCTGTATCTGGCGCTCAGCCTTGTCCAGTGTGCCCAAGCGCACCGCGTGCGAGTCGAGGACCCCCGCCATATTGTCCTGCCGTAATGAGAGACCTTCAAGTCGGTCCTGGAGCACTCCAAAGTCTTCTCGCATGGCTCTAAGCGCTTCTCCATTGGACTGCACCAATTCCTTCACGCCGCGTATTTCCTCTAAAATCTCCTGGTGCATTTCGGGGTTCTCCCGAAATGGAACCATCTTCTGTGGGGAGGACACCTCTGTTTTGGAGCGTTTTCCGTGAGAAGAAGAAGGAGACCCGAAGTCCAAGCGCGCTGGTTTATGGGCCGCCATCCCCCCCGAGGTACCCCGGTCAGCCCGGAGCGAAATAGTAAGTTTGTATAGGTATTATGTCAGGATTCTAAGTAGGCCTCTCGGGAGCTTCAGCGCGAAGCGTCTTACCCGCTGGACATCAGGCTCCGCCCCCTCTGCAGTGTCCGTTTTCATTTTGGTTAATCAGATTTTGTTTTCTTTGCTTCAAAGGCGGTGGGCCAGCACCTGTGGAGATGCATTTTCTCCAGGACCAAGCAGGAAGTCAGTCCTCACATATGGGTGACATCGACGTTGATGGAGCCCCCATGCGGAGCATTTCCCCAGCTTTCTAAGAAAGCCTTTGGGAATACACCCACGCATGCGCGGTCGCCTTCCCGCCCAAAGGTGCCATCTTGCTCAGTCATTCTTTTTCTGTGGAGCCCAACGGACGTCTGTCCTTGTCACCCGGAAAAGTTGGATTTTTTCCTGCGATTCTCGTGACTCTTTTGTCCGGTTCGACGCCAGTTCCCCTTCCCGCCCGGGTTCGGTACGCCGGTATCGACCCGATCTCTATTTTTCGTTTTTTTGCCCTTCGTGACACGCGTTGGCGCTTTTTTTTTTTTTTTTTTCCTTTTCCCTGGTCTTTTGACCTCGCGGGGGCCCTTTTTTTCCCGATGGCCTCCAGTGGTTTTAAAAAGTGTGAACGTTGTAAGAAACTCATGTCTCTTACCGACACACACGACTGCTGCCTGCGTTGCCTTGGGCCTGACCATGATCCCAAGGTCGGTGTCCCATGTGGCAAAATGTCCACCAAGGCGCTCAGGAGCCGGCAGCATCAGAAGGAGAGGATTTTTTCGGACTCGGCCTCCGGACGAGCCCGGACCTCGTCAGAGGCCTCGATGTCTCGGGAGTTTGACCCCGAGCTTCGTCGGGGTTCCTCTGAAAGGAGGTCCCCCAGTCGGGAGCATAAGAGAAAAAGCAAGCTCGTGAGGGCGGCATCGGAGGAAGCTTCTGGTTCCTCGAAGGCCAGATCTCGGACCCCTGACCGCCGCCCCGGGCCCTATGAGCTGGAGAAGCCAACTAAGATATCCCGTGTAGAGCCGGAGTCTGTCGAGCACATAAGTCCTGTTGTCCTCGAGGACTCTCCTCCCAGGGAGCCGACATCGGGCCCGGCACTGCCGGGGCCCGAGTCGGTGGCTGCTGAGTCTCCTGAGCTTGGACTCAGGCTGACAGCCTTGGAGTGCAGATTGTCTGCCTTCATGGATCAACAGCGAGTGCTGATGGCCAGCCTGACTGGTGCATCTGCCCCGACCACCGAGACGTCGACGTCTAAGTCGACCCCGGAGACAGAGCCGATTCTCGAAGCCATGAAGGCTCGAGTCTGGTCGCGGTCTCCCTCGACCTCCCGTTTGGGACCGAGGGCGTCGACGCCGATGGCCCCGGCGTCGGGGCGGGTGTTACCGGAACCCGCGCGGTCGGAGCCCCTCAACTCTTCTTCGGATGAGTCTGCATGGGAGACGGAGGACGAGGAGTCCCCCGATTACATTTCGGACTGTGTGTGTCCCTTCAGACTCGCTGCAGTCCGAGCCCCGGAGTAGGTCCCCTCCAGAGAATACCCGGTTCTCGGAGTTTGTAAAGGACATGGCCAAGGCTTTGAATGTTCCTGCGGACCCCGAGGAGGAGCCTCGAGCCGAAGAGCTCGATGCCCTCCAGTATGACTTTCCCCCAAGGGAGGCCTTTTACTGTGCCGGTTCCTCTGATGCTGGAATGGCTCCTCTTCCGAATGTGGGAGGCACCGGCCTCGGTGCCGGTTTTGAGCAAGCGGATCGATTCCATGTATCGAGTCTGGAAGAGCCCTGGTTTTCAGAAGGCGCAGCTGCTGCACCATTCTATGGTTGTGGAATCGGCCATGCATCATCTGAAGAGCCAGAAGATGCACTCCGTGGTGCCCCCCGGCAGGGAGGCCCGAAGCCTAAATGCCATTGGCAGAAAGTGCTTCCAGGGCTCGATGCTTGCTTGCCGTGTCCAGGCCTACCAGCTGTAGATGGGCATATACTTGCGGGACCTGGCTAAGGAACTAGCCGGGTTCTCGGCTGGCCTCTCCGGGGAACCTTTTGCAGAGGTTCCAATCCTTATCCTCGGGCATCCGAGAATGTTCCAAGTTCATCTCCCGGGCAGCATACGATGGCTTCGAGGCTTCGGCCTGCGTAGCGGCGGCCGGCATCGGTGCTCGACGCCAGGCATGGCTACAGTCATCGGACCTTGAGCCATGGGTGCAGGACAAGTTGGTCGATGTCCCATTCCGGGGTGAAAACCTCTTCGGCAAGCCCATGGCCGAAAAGGCCACTGAGCTCGAGACTGAGACTCTGATGAGGACAAGGTTGTCCAGGAAAACTTCTGCCCCTTCTCACAAGAAGAAGGGCTCAAGGAAAAAGGCCTTTTACCCGAGGAAGGCGCCTGCCTACAAACCTTTCCCTCATTATCAGGCCTCCCCAGCAGGGTCAGCAGGCCAAGGGGCAGGGACATGGGCCCCGTAGGCAGAAAGCCCCCAAGCCTCCAGCTCCTGCTCCTGCTCCTACTCCTACTCAGCAGGGAGGGGGGTTTTGACTCCCTCTGCATAGCCTCTCCACCTCTGCTGGCCCACCTCAGCACGGGGGGTCGCTTGGTCCTGTTTGCCCACCAGTGGCCACCCATCACAAGGGATGCTTGAGTACTGAGCATAGTCCAAAAGGGCTATCTGCTCCATTTCAATCAGGTACCCCCCTCCTACTTCCCAGGGGAACCTCCACAGCCTCCTCTGCATCAGGAACTCCTTCTCCAGGAACTACTAGGTCTGCTTCAAGACAAGGCGGTGGAGCCTGTACCTCCACACTTGTGGGGACAGGGCTTCTACTCCCGGTACTTTCTTGTGCCAAAGCGGACTGGAGGTCTCCGGCCCATTCTGGACTTGAGAAATCTCAACAAGTTCTTGGAAAAAGAGAAGTTTAAGATGCTAACTCTTGGAACACTGCTGCCCTACCTCCAGCAGGGAGATTGGCTATGCTCCTTGGATCTAAAGGATGCGTACACTCACATTCTCATTCATCCAGACCACAGAAAGTACCTAAGGTTCGTGGTGGCAGGCAGCCATTTTCAGTAAAGGGTACTGCCCTTTGGCCTAACCTCCGCCCCATGGGTCTTCACAAAGTGCCTAGCTGTAGTAGCGGCCTACTTGAGAAACCAGGGTATTTTTGTCTTCCCCTACCTGGACGACTGGCTCGTCAGGGGTCAGACTCTCCAGGAGGCCAGGCAAGCCACCCTCCGCACTGTCTCTCTCCTTCAGCACCTAGGCTTTGTCATAAACTTCGCAAAGTCCACTTTGCTTCCCTCCCAGAACCTAGAGTTCATAGGGGCAAGGTTGGACTCCCTGCAAGCCAAGGCTTACTTGCCAGAGGACAGGGCGGAAAGGCTGATGAACTTGGCCAAACAGTTCATGAGCAACCCGCTGGTTTCCGCCAGGCTTTGCCTAAGGCTCTTAGGCCATATGGCATCGGCCGTACATGTGACCCCCAATGCTCGCCTACATATGCGGCCTGCTCAGTGGTGTCTCAGAACTCAGTGGAGGCAGGCCACAGGAAGCCTCAGAGACAAAGTAAGGGCGTCCAAACCCTTCCTCAACTCCCTGCAGTGGTGGCTACACTCCCCCAACCTTCAACAGGGGATTCCTTTTCAGGTGCCTGTTCCCACTGTGGTACTCACAACCAATGCATCCTTGCAGGGCTGGGGTGCACGTTGTCGGGACAAGTGCACATAGGGCCTGTGGTCCCCATGGGAGGCCACTCAGCAGATCAACCTGTTAGAACTCAGAGCGATACGCTTAGCCCTCAAGGCCTTTGCCCACACCCTGGCCCACCAGGCTGTCTTGGTGCAGACAGACAACCAGGTGGCAATGTTCTATGTCAACAAGCAGGGGGGCACAGGGTCAAGGCTCCTGTGTCGAGAGGCGCAGGCCCTCTGCTCCTTTGCACTTCAACACAATATGCTGCTCAGGGCAGTCTATCTTCCTGGCCAGGAAACCTTTCTAGCAGACAGGTTGAGCAGGGTCCTGCAACTTCACAAGTGGCAACTGCACCCTGTAGTGGTTCAGATCATTTTTCTGAGATGGGGACTTCCCTCTATCGACCTCTTTGCCAGTCCCCTGAACCGGCAGCTGCCCCAGTTTTTTGCTCCAGGCAACCGCATCCCAAAAGATTGGCAGCGGATGCCTTCCTGATCTCATGGTCCAGGGGCCTTCTGTATGCGTTTCCTCCCACGCCCCTGGTGGCTCGAGCCTTGTTCAAGATTCTAAGGGACAAGGCCTCGGTCATCCTGGTGGCCCCCAGATGGCCAAGGCAACCCTGGTTCCCCCTCCTGTTACAGCTGGCGGTGGACACCCCACTCCCTCTGGGGTTACAACCCGATCTTCTGTCTCAAGATCAGGGATCCCTCCTGCACCCCAAACTCAAAGCTCTCAATTTGATGGCCTGAAGGCTGCAAGGATAGTGCTGGCTCCCTGGGGCTTGCCTCAGGAAGTTGAGGAGGTTGTCTTAGCTTCTAGGAAGCAATCCACCCGAAAGACTTATGCCCTGAAATGGAGACGGTTCTCCCTGTGTTGTGACCAGCGCCAAGAGAACCCCTTCTCCTGTCCTGTGCCAGTGGTGCTTCAGTACCTGCTGCACTTGTCTAATCAAGGTCTTAAGTCCAATTCTGTTAGGGTACACCTCTCTGCTCTGGCAGCCCACCACTCGATGGTGGAGGGGCACTCTTTGTCGGTTCACCCCTTGGTAGCCAGATTCCTCAGAGGCTTGCTCTTGCTCTTGCTCAAGCCTCCTCTCCGCCCACCAGCTCCTGAGTGGGAGTTGAATGTGGTCTTGCAGCAGCTTACTCGCCCACCCTTTGAGCCAATGGCTACGTGTCCTTTTCGCTTCCTTTCTTGGAAGACTCTCTCTCTTCCTAGTGGCACTGACCTCGGCCAGGCGCGTGAGTGAACCTCAGGCCCTGGTCTGTGACAGACCATACACCCGTTTCTATAAGAACAGGGTAGTCCTTAGGACTCGCCCTAAGTTCCTCCCCAAGGTGGTCTTCTCTTTCCACCTCAACCAAGAGGTGGTTCTTCCAACATTCTTCCCTAGGCCCCATGCAACCAGGGCTGAAGAGGTCCTGCACACCCTGGACTGTAGAAGGGCCTTGTCTTTCTACCTGGAGTGTACTAAGGGTCATAGAAGGGCTACTCAGCTCTTCATCTCCTTTGACCCAAACAACTTGGGGGTTCCTGTCTCCAAGCGTACCTTGTCCATATGGGTGGCGGATTGTATCACCTGGGCTTACAGGGCGGCAGACCTTCCCTTGCAGGGTCGAGTTACAGCACACCGTGTCCGGGCCATGGCTGCATCAGTAGCTCATCTCCATTGTGTACCGTTGGCAGACATCTGTAGGGCTGCAACTTGGTCCTCAAGCCAGACTTTTGCAGCACATTACTGCCTGGAGAGGGAGTCCCGTAGGGACAGTGCTTTTGGGCAGGCAGTACTCCGGAATCTCTTTGAGGTATAGGCAACTCCTACCCTCCTGCCCTCTTGTTGGGCTACCGGGGGGTTCTGGTCTCAGTGAAATTCTTTCCTTCATGCTGCGGCTTCACAGAGGGAGTTCCTTTTTCAGCCTGGGTTTCTGGTAGCCCAGAGCTAGGGAGTCACCCATATGTGAGGACTGACTTCCTGCTTGGTCCTGGAGAAAGAGTAGTTACTCACCTGTAACAGGTGTTTTCCAGGAGCAGCAGGAATCAGTCCTCACAACCCTCCCTCCTCCCCTAGGAGTTGCAGTTGTACATAGTTCATTTGTTTTTGTGCTGTTTTTTAGCTATGTCATTAGACTGAGCAAGATGGCACCTTTGAGCGGGAAGGGGACCGCGCATGCGTGGGTGTGTTCCCAAAGGATTTCTTAGAAAGCTGGGGAAATGCTCCGCATGGGGGCTCCATCGACGTTGATGTCACCCATATGTGAGGACTGATTCCTGCTGCTCCTGGAGAACACCTGTTACAGGTGAGTAACTACTCTTTACTGGAGATCCGGTTACATACCCGGTTTCGGAGCGGTTTCTGGGGAGTATCCCCAGCCCGTTTCCCCATGTCGCCCGGGTCTCTGTACCTAGCAGAGGCTGCTATGGAGTGGTGTGACTACCATCTAATACTTAATCATTATTTGTGCTTCACAGCCCAAAACCTATTCACTGTACAATGGCCTGAGGTAGGCAGAAGAGGAAAGGTCTAATCAGTTAGGTTATAGTTATAGCTGCGCAAGTTTCAGAGTGTGGTGTGATTGATCAGGTGATCTGAGCTGTTGACACTTTGGTGTTTTCTCCTGTGCAGGGTCTGATAACCAGTCCGAGATAGGAATAAAGAGGGTTTTTTTTAAAAATTATATATATATATGCATATAGGAGGTAATCGTTTCATTTTTCTGGAACACAGAAGGTGTTTGCATACAAGAAATGTATCAAGGTAGAAAGAGAGTAGATAGAGAGCAATTCAGATCCTCCCATATGTCTATGGGCAGGGAGTGCCCGCTAGTTTGGGAGAGCCTCAATGAGGTACATTGACTTCCTGAGTGCAAGAGTTTCGGGGCTCTTAAAAAAAAAAAAAAAAAAAGCAGGAAGGGGCTTCTCGGCTACATCTTCCGCGCCTGCCCGGAAACCTCAGTAAAACGAGCCGGGTCCAAGGGGCAGCTCATTTGGTAACAGGAAGTCTTTGGAAGTTTCTTCAGACTGGGGTCTGGATATCGGCAGAGCAATGAGCGTGAGAGAAAATATGCAAGGGGTATTCTCTAGAATTTGCTTGCCTGGGTCTAGCTTACTTTGTTCTGTCTCCTTGGCAAAGGGCAGCGGAGAACGTCCACAATTCGTCAAGATTGGGATCGTATTTTCCGGTTAGGAACCTTGGTGCCAGGACCGTAGAAGTTTTCAGCCTCAAGCACTGCTCCCCTTAGTCCATAGTTTCCAAAAAAAAAAAATGGGCTCTGTTCTTTCTGGATCTCAAGGAAATACATCACTGGTCCTGAGCGTTTCACTGTTGAATGGAACCGTTGTGATCGGTAGGTCTGACGGTTTTGCAAGGGGAGTTCTTAATATCCCTTGCTCTTTCGGAAGTATTCTTACATGATTAGACCAGAGACCAGAGGCCAAGGCAGAGAGGGTCCGGGCTGCAGTCGGAGTAATGAAATTTCTTCTGGCTCTCGGTGGAGTAGTCAAGGCGGTCCATGGTCGTTTAGTCCACCTCAAGTCCTAAAGTACTTGGGGTTGCGGTACGACTACCATTGCAGAGCAGTGTTCCGGCCAGAACGGTGAGGTCAGGCCCCTCAAGAGTTCGCATGCAGGCTTCTGGCGGATCCGGTGGTGCCACCTTAGGTCTATCTGCGTCCACTCGAGACAGGGGTAACGACTCTGGAGGAGGTTCTGGGGGCCAGCTCGCTGCGCTCCTCACATAGGTCCGCATTACGACACGGGTCTTTGTTACGGGTCAGCGCGCATGCGCTCCTTACGAGGGTCCTTATTACGACGATGATTGTACTAGAACTATTTGCTGAACAAGCGTCTTTCATGTAGCGCGCAGGTCAGGCATTCCCTTCACTGGGGGTGCTAGCCCCAAACGACCTTGTGGTGGGCATGCCGCTGGATCTTCTGCAGGGGCTCCGAAGTTGACTGATGCGAGTCTCGCAGGCTCGGGAGACCATTGCGAGGATTTTGTTAACGCATGATGTTGGGAACAAACAGAAGGTCCATTGATGGTGCATTAAGTTGGAGCGGAAGGATGCTAGCTCTGACGCTTCATCGTTCAAATCCGCAGTGTAAGTTTGGGCAGGACGAGTGCTGTATGACAATTCCACATCAGTGGCTCCCCTAAAAACGACAGGGGGGGCACAGACAGTGCGGCCATGGAAGAGGATTCAGTGGCCCTGTTCATCTTGGTGGAGCCTTGACTACAGGTGCTTCTGGCGGCGCAAATTACAGGAACAGACATACGGATTGTGGATTTTTCGCAGAGGAGCTTCATCTGGAAGTGTTTGCATGGGTTGACATCAACAGTGTCCATAGCCTGGCCTTGTCTAGGGCCTTTTCCCGTGGCGCTCATAGAGCGCGGGATTCAGCACATTGAGGGACTTCAGGGAAGTGTGGTGTTGCTAGTGCCAGTTTGATGGAGGCGTTCGTGGGGTTTCGTCCTGGTCAGGCTCCAGGACGGGAAGCCTTGGGGACTGCCGTCAATGGCAAATCTGTTGATCCGGGCTCATCCTCATGTTTCAGTGGGGTCGATTCTCATTTTTTTTCCTTGATTGCAGACGACTGCCTTCTCACAGAACAGGGGTCCCCTTGGGAGATTTCAGTTTTGGCTTCGGAGCATTGGCTGGAGAACATTTCCAGCCCTTGCTTCAGACTTCGGTCTAGGAGTTGGTTTTAGAATTAGTTTTCTTGGGGCTATTTGCTCGGTTTGCAAGGTGTAGACTTTGCAGGCCTGGTCTTATCTAGAACCGTTTTTCTTCTTTTGTAGGGAAAAGGTGGTGATGCGATCAGTTTCTTTTACTCAGCGTGGTTTTTCCATTTCTCATGGGTGAGCTCCGTGGAAAGTAGCTTCTCGGATGGTAATCCTAGTCGCTGACGATAAAGAGTATTGCGGCAATATTCAAATTCTCAGAGCTCTTTGGTATGTCTGGACGGATCTTCGGTCTGTTCGGCGGCCACCGTAAAGGGGAAGCGGCTGCTGAAGCATCTAATGACAGATGTGTCCGGGAAGCTACCGCGTCAGCAGTCAGGTTGCAGGATTGGAAGGGCGTATGGGCACATTTTACTATAGCACAAAGTAAAATCATGGGCGGAACACGGCTTAGTCTCGCCATTGGAGATTGGAAGGGTGGCTTCCTGATCATCTCTTCATACTCCCAATAGTCTCTACCGATTGAGTGATTTGGCAGCAAATGTGTCCTGTTTCGGGTCGGCGGTGTTACAATCCGGGTGAAAGTCCCTCCCAATGATTACTGCTCTGATACATCCCAGAGATGGAGGACTAAACTGGAGGAACGATAAGGAAATAGAAATTACACTTACCTGGTAATTGTTGTTCCTTGAGGAACTCCAGTTTTAGTCAGGGCTGTGGAGTCGGAGTCGGAGTTGTGGAGTCGGAGTCGGAGGAAATTTTGGGTACCTGGATTCGGAGTCGGCAAACAATGCTCTGACTCCTACTCCGATTAAATTTAGATTGGAATTAAAAAAAACACACAAAAAGGAGAAGGCAGCAGCTTCTGCCCAACTACCTCTCTCTGCTAGAAGAGCTTAGAAGAACTTGGTGGAACAGCTTCTTGGATGCAACTGTAAGTGTTTATATTTATTTTAAAACCTGCATGCCTGCTTGTCAGTATGAGGGAAGACATGTGTACATGTTTCTGGAAGAAACTGTCTATCCTAGGTTTGTAAGTGTGGTGCTGCAGGAATGTATGAATGTTTATGTATAGTGCAGATTGTTTATATGCTCTGAGTACTAAAATGTAGGCTCTGTGTTATGTGTGTGTGTGTGTACAGTACATGTCTGTGCATGTTTTTCTGTATAGGACAAAATCATGTCTAGGTTTAGTGCTGGGATATATAGCTTATTTGTTTGTATAAATCCATGTACGTACAACTTACAAGACTGTGTATGTTGATATTAAAAATCTAATTATATGCCAGTTAGTATAACATATTTTATATTTTAGGGAAAGAGGCATCCTAAACAATGGCAAAAAGACTGCTAACAACAAACACGACAAAGTCTACTGTTTATGAGCACTTTGCATTATCAAGTGATGGAAAACATTATGTGTGCCAATGTTTTATAAAAGATGATGATGGTGAAAAACAATGTGATGCAAAAATTAGCAGTTTCAGTGGGCCTGCTAAAAATGCACCTACAAGAGCATCAAATTTGAAAAGACACTTACAGCGTTTTCATCCCAAAGTGTTAGAAGCCGTGAATGAGAAAGATAGCAATGAAAACATTGCATCTACCTCTGTGACAAAAAACGTTCAGAAATCTACTGGAGAACAAACACAAATAAGAAAATTCTTTATATCTGACAAAGTTACCATAAGGATGACACCAGAAAAATTCAAACACCACATTATTGAAATGGTAGTAAAGAATAGTTTACCACTATCCTTCTTTTCACAGACAGCCTTTTTAGGCCTAAATGGAGAAATGGCAAAAAAACTTGGTGTTTCTCTGGAAAGAGAAAGTATAAGGAAACTTATAATTGAGGAGGCCAAATGTAAAAAGGAAGAACTACAGAAAGTTCTGAAAGGACGTTTTGTCTTCCTTAAAATGGATGCATGCACACGTCACAGAGTCAATTATTTCGCTATTAATGTTAGATTTGTGGATGAAAATAACAAAACAATAACAGTGACCCTCGGATTAAAGGACACTCAGGCACATCACACCAGTGATTACCTTCAGAAGTTAGTGGAGGGTGTTCTAGAAGATTTTGAAATTAAAAAGGAACAGATTTTATGTGTTGTGACAGATAATGCTTCTAACATGTTGAGCACAATTGAGAAGATGAACGCAGATGAAGAAGGTAACAAACAGATATTTGAGTTAGAGGAAGACAGCTCTGCAAGTATTGGAGAAAGTTTAGAAACTGAAGAGAATGCTGACATTTTTTTAGACAACTTTGTTGAAGAAGCATTGAAGCTTGCTACTATTCATCATATGCGATGTGCTGTTCATACACTGCAACTTGCCATAAGAGATGGATTAAAAGATCGCCATGCAGCTACACTAATTGGCAAATTACGGCAAGTAACTGTTGCAGCCAGGTCCCCGAAAACAGATGCAATTTTGAAAAGACGTGCAGGAAAAGGAGCCATTTTACATAGTAACATAGTAACATAGTAAGTGACGGCAGATAAAGACCAGCATGGTCCATCTAGTCTGCCCAGCAAGATGGCAAGAGTAGGTGCACCTGTCGCTCTGTGCAGGCCACCCCTCCCCATGTTTTTGTTTCTGTTTAGGGGTGAACCCACCACTCCATGTAGGACACCCTTATTTGTTCAGATGCTAGATAGTTCAGAAGTTAGATGGTACTGTTTGTTTTGCTTTTATCCTGTTGCTGTAAAGGGATCCACTGTGTTTGTCCCATGCCGTTTTGAATTCCATCACCGTGTTTGCCCTCACCACTTCCATCGGGATGGCATTCCAAGCATCCACCACCCTTTCAGTGAAGAAATATTTCCTGACATTGCCTTTCAATTTACCACCTTGCAGCTTCATGTTATGCCCTCTAGTTTTACAGCTTCCCCGTCTTTGGAAGAGGTTTGTTTGTTCATCATTTCTCTTTAAGTATTTAAAGGTCTGAATCATATCTCCCCTGTCCCTCCTCTCCTCCAAAGTGTACATATTTAGGTCTTCAAGTCTCTTCTCATAAGGCTTCTGACGCAGGCTCCAAATCATTTTGGTCGCTTTTCTCTGAACAGTTTCCAGTCTTTTTACATCTTTTGCAAGATAGGGCCTCCAAAACTGAACACAGTATTCCAAGTGAGGCCTCACCAGTGACTTGTACAGTGGCATAAGTACCTCTTCCTTTCTGCTGGTAATCCCTCTTTGAATGCAGCCCAACATCCTCCTGGCTTTTGCCACCGCCTTGTCGCACTGTTTTGCCACCTTGAGATCATCAGAGATAATCACACCAAGGTCTTTCTCCTGAACCGTGCATACCAACCTCTCACCCCCTATTGTGTACTTTTCCCTTGGATTTCTGCTACCCAAGTGCATGACACTGCACTTTTTCACATTAAATCGTAGTTGCCAAGCATTAGACCAGTCTTCCAGCTTTTGTAGATCTTTCCTCATGTTATCCACTCCCTCTGGGGAGTCCACTCTGTTGCAAATTTTTGTGTCATCTGCAAAAAGACAGACTTTTCCATTCAGTCCTTCAGCAATATCACTCACAAATACATTGAACAGTGCCGGGCCCAGGACCGAACCCTGAGGCACCCCGCTAATCACCTTCCTCTCATCTGAGTGAGCTCCATGTACCATCACCCTCTGTTGTCTGTCAATCAACCAATTTCTAATCCAGTTTACTATCTTGGGACCCATCCCCAAGCTACTGAGTTTATTGACAAGCCTCCTATGAGGAACAGTGTCAAAGGCTTTGCTGAAATCCAGATAGATGACATCCATTGCATGCCCCAGATCTAGTTCCTTGGTCACCCAATCAAAGAACTCAATCAGATTTGTTTGGCAAGACCGTCCTTCGGTAAAACCATGTTGCCTGGGATCTTGCAACCTGTTGGTTTTGAGAAAGTTCACTATTCGCTCTTTCAGGAGCGCCTCCATTACTTTTCCCGCCACCGAGGTAAGGCTCACGGGCCTGTAATTTGACACTTCTTCCCTGTCACCACTTTTGTGTAGAGGTACAACATTAGCCATTCTCCAGTCCTGAGGAACCACTCCTGTTTCCAAGGATCTGTTGAAGATATCCTTTAACGGTCCTGCAAGAACCTCTCTGAGCTCTTTCAGTATCCTGGGATGTATCCCATCCGGTCCCATGGCTTTGTCCACTTTCAGTTTAGCAAGTTGTTCTAACACCTCATCTTCTGTGAATGGTGTGGTATCTACTTCAGTCCTATTTTTATATTTGGGAGTCACAGCTGGTCCATCTCCAGGATCTTCTTTAGTAAAAACAGAGCAGAAGTATTTGTTTAGCAATTTCGCTTTTTCAGTGTCACTTTCCACGAGTCCTTTCCCAGCACTTCTGAGTCCTGCAATTCCAACTCTGATCTTCTTCCTTTCCTGAATATACCTGAAGAAAGTTTTGTTGCCACCCTTAACATCTTTAGCCATTTTTTCTTCTGCCTTTGATTTTGCTATCCTTATTACTCTTTTAGACTCTTTGAGTTGGATCCTGTATTCATTTCTGTGTTCTTCTGTTTGCAAGCTTTTGAATTTTGAAAAAGCTGTGTTTTTTGCCTTTATTTGCGCAGCCCCTCTTTGGAAAACCAAATGGGTTTCCTTCTCCTCTTGTTTTTATTTATTTTTCTTACATATTTATCTGTTGCCCCTTTTATTGCCGCCTTTAGTTTAGTCCATTGCAATTCCACTTCCCTTATCTTCTTCCACCCCGTCATCTCCTCCTTTAAGTACTCGGCCATTTTATTGAAGTCAGTGTTTTTGAAGTTTAGGACTTTGAGCTTGCTATGATTGGCCTGTACCATGGCTTTTATCTCAAACCACACCATGTGATGGTCGCTGTTGCTCACAGGGGCACTCACGCAGACATTCGACACGTTATCACTGTTGGTAAGCACTACATCCAGCGTTGAGCTTTTCCTGGTTGGTTCCATCACCATTTGTCTAAGTAATGCATCTTGGAGAGCATCCACAATTTTTTTGCTTCTTTCCAGATGTGCAGAAGGAGTAATCCAATCCACATCAGGTAGATTAAAGTCACCTAATATGATCGCTTCCCCCTTTGCTGCTATCTTGGCAATATCTATAATCAATTCGTTATCTCTCTCTTCAATTTGAGTCGGAGGTCTGTAGACTACAGCAATATGGATGACAGTGCCATCTCCTCTTTCCAACGCAATCCAGAGCGCTTCTTCTTTTCCCCATGTTCCCTGCATTTCAGTAGCTTTAATACTGCTTTTGACATACAAGGCTACTCCTCCTCCTTTTCCATTTTCTCTGTCTCTTCTGAATAGATTATAGCCAGCTATGGCTATATCCCAATCATGCGATTCATTAAACCATGTTTCCGTAACGGCCACGATGTCCAAATCCGTTTCCACCATTAGGGCTTCCAGGTCTGGAATTTTTTTGGCTAAGCTTCGAGCATTTGTGCTCATTGCTTTCCAGCATTTACCTGGCTTGTGTGTATTTTGCATTGATTTTATTCTGCCCATTTCTTCCCACTTGTTTTTGATGTGTGGTTTAAGAGTATGGCTGTTTCTGATGTTGTTCTGCTTTTGCAGGGGGTGGCATGCAGATGTTGACCTTCCACATCCGTCACCCCCTTTTCCTAGTTTAAATGCATATGCACATACTGCCTGAATTTTTCACTTAGGTTTCTTTTCCCTGCGACAGAGAGATGTAGTCCATCAGCACAATATAGTCTCTTGTTGGTTCATCTATTGTCCCAGTTGCCAATAAATCTGAATCCTTCTTGTTTGCACCAGGTCTGGAGCCATGTATTAAAGTTGTTAATGCGATGTAGCCTTTTTGTCCCCTTACCAAGAACAGAGGAGTGGAAGAGTAGCCTAGTGGTTAGAGCACTGGTTTGGTAACCAAGCAACCAGGGTTCGATTCCCACTAGTACTCCTTGTGGCCTTGGGCAAGTCACTTAACCCTCCATTGCCTCAGAAGAAAGGCCTGGCAATCTACTTCTGGTGACACTGCCAAGAAAACCCAGGAGCTTCTGGGTCGCCAGGAGTCAGGACTGACTCGAAGGCACACATTGCATTTTTTACCAAGAACAGGTAGAACTTCTGAGAATGCAACAGTGTTAACAATGGGCTTGAGTTTCTCTCCCAGAGATTGGAAGTCCTTTTGGGCTGTAGAGGCACTGTTTCTAGCCAGGTCATTTGTGCCCAAGTGGATAATAACATCTGGTTTGGAGTGCTCACTTTTTGCGCTAAGTATTTCAACAACTTGGTTTGTATTCCTGCTGGCTGAAGAGCCTGGTAGGCACATGACTATCTTCTCTCCTTTGAACTGTGTTCCCAAGTTGGTGCCTCTGATGATGGAATCTCCAAGTAGTAATAGTTTTCTGTTTGGTGAAGTTTTCTTCATATTTGGTGCTTTAGCAGGAGATTGGGCATTGTCTGACTCATTTAAGGGCCCTTCAGTTTCCTTGGGTTGGGCATCCTCATTAGCCAAGGCAGAGAAGGCATTTTGCAGGGATATCTCTTGATGTGTAGGATGTCTCTGCATTACAGGTCGCAATCTTCCGGAACCCACTGTGATCCATTTGTTCCTGGGGTGTTTGATTCTTTGTGGGAGCGGTGGTGGACTTTGTTCAGTTTGTATCCTAGAAGAGGTGCGCTTCATTGCAGCCAGTTCCTCCCTCAGTAGAGAAACATTTTAGATCAAACAACTCGCTGGGGAAGCACTTATTTAATGGTGAAGCGTTTGCTTGAACTTAAAGACTTCATAGAAGAAATGGACAATGAAAATCTTGCATTAACTGAAAGCCAGTGGACACAAACAAAAGAGCTGGAGAACATTCTTTTTCACCCCTTCACTGTCACCAAGAGGTTGCAATGTGACGATCTAACCCCGGGTAAATTCTTCTTGGAATGGAAGAGCCTGTTATATCGCCTGAACAAAAATGGAGGGTTAATAGCTGAGGGCATTGCATCTTCAATGATGAAAAGAGAGAGTCTTTTGCTGGAAAATGAAATCTTGTTAGTGGCTATTTATGTCGACCCAATGAGCCGAATTTTGTTGAACAGTGAACAGACTGCTACTGGGAAAAAAGCCCTCTATGATGTAGCAGTTCGCATGAAGGGATTACGACCTGAAATACCTCCACAGGATGAAGTTCTTCTTTTAAGCAACAGTGGTAACTCAGGATCATCTTCTTCAAACGAAGAATTAGACTTTGATTCCTTCTTAAACAAAATAGAAGTTGCTAAACGAAAGCGACGTTGCATAAGCGTTACAGAACCAGTAAATGTCCAAATAAAAAAATTCCAACAGGAGTTTTATGAAGCCCTAGAAGAAGTTGAAAAGTATGATCGCTCATCATGAAGAAGCCATCCTTGTTTATCCAGAGATCGTTAGTGATGTGGCCAGAATAGTTACTGCAATGCCACCCACCCAAGTCAGTGTCGAAAGATTATTTTCAGCCCTAAAAATAATAAAGTCTGACTTAAGAGCCTCTATGAAAGAGGATCTGGTAGAGGCAATTCTCTTCCTTAGAACTCTACATTGAATTGATTTGCATTTGCTAAGCCTATAACTACATTTCAAGATTAATATAAACCATTTCTAGGTTTTACAGATTTTGTTTTTGGTTCATATAGATAAGCTTTGTTTTTGTTCTAAAACAACCAAATAATGTGGTTTGTATTTTTGGACTGGTAAAGTTCCTGTTCCTGATGTTTATGCCTGCTGCTACTATCCAGCCACTTGATTAATTAATAAAAAAAAATTAATAAAACTTTGTTGTTTTCATTGTGTTTGTCTTTTCCTTAAACTGTTCAATACAGTAGACTGTTGGCTTCCCAGCCAGTAGTCCTGTGGTAATGACATGTATGTTGCCTTTCTTTCCTTCATATTAATACAGAGGAGTCGGAGTTGGGGAGTCGGAAGTACAAAAAACTGAGGAGTCGGAGTCGGAACATTTATCTACCGACTCCACAGCCCTGGTTTTAGTCCTCATTCCCGCCCGGTGGGGTGTTCACTTCAGAGTTCATTTTCAGATAGGGAGGAGCGTCAGTTTCGAAGAGCAGGAGAGGCCTTTCGGTACCTGGATCGCAGTGAGAATTAATGTCTGTTCTGTTTTTACTTTCCTTCTCTCTTAATCGCCTTAAGGGGTGGAACAGGGAAAGTAAAAGAATAAGAAACAACATGAAAAAAAAAAGAGAATTTTGTTTTCTCTGGTTGAAGAGTTGATAGTTGAGTTCGCACGTAATTTTTTTTTTATGCAGTTAATTTTAAATTGTAGCTGCTTATTTGTTGCTTCTTTGAGTCTGCTTTGTCAATAGTTCATTGGGGTTGATGGGAGATGGCAGCAGGCTACATTCAGTGATGTCACGAGTTTTGACATGCCCAGTCTCCAAGCTGCAGGAGGAGGTACACTACCCAGAGGTGGAGGACTAAACTGGAGTTCCTCAAGGAACAACAATTACCAGGTAAGTGTAATTTCTATTTTCTGGAGTCCAGCAGATTACAGGATCCTAGGCAGCATGGATTCACCAGAGGCAGGTCTTGTCAGACAAATCTGATTGATTTCTTTGACTGGGTGACCAGGGAGTTGGACCAAGGTAGAGCCCTAGATGTGGTGTATTTTGATTTCAGTGAAGCCTTTGACACCGTTCCTCACAGGCGACTTGTAAACAAACTGAGCACCCTAGGGATGGACCCCAAAGTTACTGCTTGGGTTGGAAATTGGTTGAGTGGGAGGCGAAAAAGGGTACAGGTAAATGGAGCTCACTCAGAGGAGAAGGGAGTTACCAGTGGTGTGCCCCAGGGATCTGTCCTTGGTCTGATTCTTTTTAACATCTTTGTTAGTATTCTAGGGGAAGGGCTTTCGGGTAAGGTTTGCCTCTTTGTGGATGATACCAAAATCTGCAATAGAGTAGACACCCAGGAAGGTGTAGATAACATTAGGAGGGATCTAGCTAAGCTTGAAGAATGGTCTAGAATTTGGCAGCTGGGATTTAATGTTAAAAAATGCAAGGTCATGCATTTGGGCTGCAGCAATCCAAGGGAGGAATATAGTATAGGGGGTGAAGTACTTTTGTCCACTAAAGAAGAGCGGGACTTAGGTGTGGTTGTGTCTGTTGATCTTAAAGTAGCTAGACAGGTAGAAAAGGCGACAGCAAAAGCTAGAAGGATGCTTGGGTGCATACGGAGAGGAATGGCTAGCAGAAAAAAGGAGGTGATAGTGCCTCTGAATAAGTCTTTGCTGCAACCTCATTTGGAGCATCGTGTGCAATTCTGGAGACCACACCTTCAAAAAGATATAAACAGGATGGAGTCAGTACAGAGGGTGGCTACTAAAATGGTTAGTGGTCTTCATTATAAGGCATATGAGGACAGACTTAAGGATCTTAATATATACACCTTAGAGGAAAGGCGGGATAGAGATGATATGATTGAGATGTTTAAATACTTCCGTGGCATAAATGCACAGGGGGAGAGCCTCTTTCGATTGAAAGCAAGTTCTGATACGAGGGGACATGGGATGAGGGTGAAAGGGGATAGATTCAGGAGTGATATGCGGAACTATTTCTTTACGGAAAGAGTGGTGGATCCGTGGAATAGTCTCCCAGTGGAGGTGGTAGAGATGAGGACAGTATCTGAATTCAAAAAAGCATGGGACAAACACAGAGGATCTTTAAAGGAAAAAAGGGGACTGTTGTAGTTGTTATGGAAGGACAGACTAGATAGGCCATGTGGTCTTTTTCTGTCGTCATTTTTCTATGTTTCTATCCTAGATCTGAGAAATCTCAACAAGTTCCTCATTTGGGAAAAGTTCAAAATGATTTCCCTCAGTACCCTTCTGCCCTATGTTTTCTAGATCTCTAAGATGCTCACATGCATTTGCTGATCCACCCTCATCACAGAAAATATCTGTGCTTCAGGGTTCAACAGATGTGCTACCTTTCAGCCTAGCCTCTGCTCCCTGAGTCTTCACAAAGTGCATGTCGGTCATTGCTGCCTACTTTCGCACACTGGGAATCTCCATGTTCCCCTACTTAAGACGACTGGTTGATAAAGGGAGACTCCCCAGAAGAGGTAAAACTATCTCTTCACGCTATCATTGTGTTCCAAAGTCTAGGATTCGTTCTAAACTTTCCAAAGTCACACCTTGTTCCAGCACAGCAGCTGGAATTCATCACAGCATTTCTAGACACATGTCAGGGCTGAGCTTTCCTTCCCAAGTATCGTTCCTCATGCCTCATCAAGCAGACCCTCACAATTCAGGACCAAAGCATTGTGGCTGCTCGAGACATGGTATGCCTTCTGGGACACATGGCCTCAGGCGACGGGCCGACTCTCAGGCAAGATTCATGTAACACCTTCTCTAGTCAACTTCCTCCAGTGGTGTTGTCCCCTGTCTCCAAAATCTGATGCCTCCAACCCAGTGCACCCTAACCGCAGATGCTTCCAAACTGGGTTGGGGAGAGCATCTGAACAACCTCACCACTCAGGGTCAATGGACAAACCACGAATTCCAGATGCAGATCAATCTCTTGGAGCTTCATTCTCTCACGAATGCTGTTTGGGTTTTTCAATCCCAACTATCAGGCAAATACATATTAGTCCAGACGGACAACCAAGTAGCTATGTTCTACATGAACAAGCAGGGACGAACCGGTTCCTATCCTCTGTGTCAGGAAGTCCTTCGCCTCTGGTCCCTTATGATCACACACCGCATCCACCTTCGGGCAGTGTTTCTCCCAGGTCATCTCAGCCCATTCATTGCAAGAATCATGAACCTTTCTTTCTCAACTGGATCATTCCCATCTGCTCTAAAGCTCACATCCATCAGACCATTATTAAAAAATTCCAAATTAGACCCTAAAAGGGCTGACTCATACAGACCTATCGCCAGCATTCCCCTCCTAGCAAAAATTTTTGAAAAAGAAGTGCAACGCCAAATTCAAGACCACATAGACTCCACAGCTCCTCTCGACCACTTTCAACATGGCTTCAGAGAACACCATGGAGTTGAAACACTCCTCACCACCCTCCTCAATAACATACTCACCAATATAGACAACATCCGCCAAGGCGTCGTGCTAATCTTCTTAGATATTGCAGCAGCGTTTGATTCGGTAAATCACGAGATACTCATTACACGATTGAAGGAAAAAGGCATCGGTAGTTCAGCGCTGGAATGGTGCAAATCTTACCTGGACACCAGAATGCAATATGTAAAATCTGCAACAGGAGAATCAAACCTTTTCCACCAAAAACAAGGAGTACCACAAGGGTCATCTCTTTCATCTCTCATGTTTAACATCTACATGCAACCCATCTGCAATATCATCAGATCTTTCAACGTGGAAGGTATGATATATGCAGACGACATCCTACTTTATATGCCATTTTCTACAATGCAATTGGATCTACTTCCCATAATAAATTGCTTCAATGCCGTATCAGAGTGGCTCCTCTCACAGAACCTCCGCATCCAACATAAGAAAACTGAAGTTCTCTTTGTTACAAGAGACCCTAACTTCATTCCACCAGCACAAATAAGCGTCAAAGGAGCTGATCTATCCACCAAGGAAGCAATAAGATACCTTGGAGTCACACTGGACCACCGTCTCAATATGAAATCACACGTTAACAATATAACAAAGGCTGTATACTTCAAGATACGCACACTCAGGCATCTACGCTCATTACTGGACCCAGACGATTTTAGAACCATCTTCCAAGCACTCATCCTACCACATTTTGATTTCGCAAATTCAATTCTACAAGGTCTCCCACAATCCACCCTAAGTTCTCTTCAACTTGCCATGAACACTGCTGCAAGGGTTCTACAAGGAGTATCCAGGAGTAGTCACGTGACACCAATTCTCAAACATCTTCACTGGCTCCCGATACAAGGCAGAATCATATTCAAAACCCTAATTCTCACATACAAGGCCATACATGGTTTATCTGCAAACTCTCTAACTGATCTCACACAATTTTTACCTCCAACTAGAACCAGAAGAAAAATAGCAACAAACACCCTAATGATGCCGAAGGCCATAACAACCTGTAGCCAAGCAACAGCGAACAGAGCCTTCATGTTTTGCGCACCAAAACATTGGAATTCCCTACCACCCGAAATTCGTGCCATAACCGGCATAGTCCAATTCAGAAAGGCCCTCAAACATAACTTATTCATCAAATACTACCCCACATAATATTCACCACAAACTTAACAGAATCCCCTCCTTTTCCAAACATTATTGATAATATTACATAAATACTTCTCTCATGTGATCGAATTAGCAGATCAATATTCTATGTATATAGTTCAATGTATATAGTTTTACCCCCATATTATCCATGTTTATCTTATCCAAATTTATTTTCCTGTTTTATGTAATACCGAACAGCCTGTTGTTCTGGTCTTTGGTTCTCTGTAAACCGCGCTGATTGTAAATAGCGCGGTATATAAAAAATTGAAATAAATAAATAAATAAATAAATAAATCTCATTGTCTTAGCAGACAGATTCAGCCACATTCTCTATCCACATGAGTGGACCCTCAATCAGCAGACTGTGTCTTGGCTCATCCAGATATGGGGGACTCCCAGAATAGATCTGTTTGCCACTCAAGAGAATACGCGTCTACCGCTTTTTTGCTCCAGAGTTCCCTCCCCAATCAGTCTAGCAACCAATGCTTTTCTCCTCGATTGGGGACAGGACTTGCTTTACGCATTACCACCAACCCCTCTGGTTCCCAAGACTCTGTTCAAGCTGCATGCCGACAGAGCTTCTCTGATCTTGGTGGATCTTTATTGGCCTCTTCAACCGTGGTTTCCTCTGCTACTTCGTCTAGCATGGGCTCCACCCCTCAAATTTGGGTCATGCCCCTGACCTTCTATCCCAGGATTGGGGACTCTTCCTCCATCCCAATCCACGGGCCCTCCGTTTCACATCATGGCTCCTGAAAGCTTGACCTTTGACTTCAGTCTTCTGCAACTGGTCAAGGATATCCTGCTTGCCTCTCGCAAGCCTTCTATCAGGCGAATTTATGCTTTCAAGTGGCAGCAATTCACGCTGTCAGAGTTTTTCTAAGTGCTATTGCATCCTGAGTTAGTCTTGAACCAATCATAAGCTTTCTATTTCCTCGCACCCCCTGGTCCAGCGATTCATGCAGGGTCTTCTGCTTTCCAACCCTCCGATCAGACCACCGCCAATGGTTTGGGACCTTAATATGGTCCTAGCCCAAATTTATCAAAGCTCTGTTAGAGCTCCTGGCTACCATGCCTCTAAAATTTCTATCATGGAAGGTAATCTTCCTCATTGGTCTCACTTCAGCTCATCGCATTAGTGAGGTACAAGCTTTAATGGCAGATCCTCCTTACACTCGATTCCACCATGACAAGGTGGTTCTTCAATCTCATTCACACTTCCTTCTAAAAGTAGTTTCCACTTTTCATCTCAACCAGTCTGTAATGCTACCGGTCTTTTTTCCCTGGCCGCATGCCTCCAAGCCTGAGACAGCATTACATACTCTGCACCCGTGCTGTCACCCATATGTGAGGACTGATTCCTGCTGCTCCTGGAGAACACCTGTTACAGGTGAGTAACTACTCTTTCTACTTGCATAGAACTCAGCATTTTAGAAAATCCTCCCAGTAGATCTAGAGTCGTGGCACCTCATGGAGGGTCTTTTGATTCCCTTTGTTCCACGGTGGGAAAACTTAACGATTCATCTAATGTGGTAAGTAAGCATAGTACTTTATTAGTTACCTTTTCCTTTTCCTCAGAAATTATCAAAGTTAAAAATTCTTAAGTTTTTTTTTTTAAGAGTAAAGATACCGTGTTTTGTGGACAAAAACTGAATGTGTTCCCCGATATGACCCGAACAATCCAGTTGAGAAAGGAGGTAGTTTCTTAACTTGAAACCTAAAGTTTTAGCTTTGGGAAGTTCTTTTGTCCTGCATTTCCCCTACAAGTGTGTTGTAATCTTGCAGGGGCAAACGTTTTTGGTTTTCTAGAGGTTCCGCACTTGGAGAAATTCCTATTAGATAGATGGGTGTAATGTGGTTGGGGAAGAGTAGATAGTATTGTAGTTTCCTCTAATATGGTTATAGTGCCTAATTTTCCTTTTGAACTTGTTTCCTGTAATATGCTGACACTGTTCTCATGATGTGGGCTTTACCATGATCTTGTTCTCTTGGAGATTCTTTTGTTGGTGTAATTTCCTTGTATCTGGGTTTTACTCTGTTTTTGTGGAATGTATAGTTCAAAATGCTTAAATAAATGCAAATCAAAATGATGTAATTAGAGGTATAACCACTGATGCAGCACTAAGAGAAGCTAGTAATTATCCAGCAGGTGGCAAGGCATGTGTGGACTGGTGCAGATGGTCCTGCATCTCCTGGCCCACACTATATGGTACAGTGGCCTAGAATAGAGTTTGATGGATAGGGTCCAATGGAACTTGGAGTAAGGGTATGCCCTTGACTCCTCGAACTGACAAACACCCAGGATACAGCGCTGTTTCTTGTGTGTTACTAGCTCTCATTGGGCTGAAATAGAGCAGGAGGACCCTGCGGGACCCATGAGGGGGGTTGGTAAGTTGAACCCAGACCCCTCCCCCTTTTCTTCTTGCTGTCCGATCTGCTTGCTAGTTATTTTAATCTGTTTATTTCTACTTTTAAATTTGTCAATAGGCTATCTCCAGGAACAAGCAGGAATGAGTCTTCACATATGGGTACGTCGGTACCGACGGAGTCTGCGTGGGAACGCTCCCCAGCTTCCCAAAAAGGAAAGCTTTTGGGAGCATCCCACAGCGCCTGCGCGCTGCCTTCCCGCCTTTCCAATTGTCTCTCCTCAGTTTTCGTTTTTCCGCGGAGCCGGCAGGACGTCCTCCTGTCACCGCAGAAAATTTTTTCTTTAATTCTTTTTTTCTTGTGGTCGCGGCTGTTTTCCCGCCTCCACCGGTACCGCCGGTGGGTTTTTTCTTTCTTTTTTTCTCAAACTCAGGGAGAGTTTTCCCTCAGTTTCTGTCTTGAATTTTTGGGCCTGTAAGGCCTCTCCATCATGGAGCCTTCTTCTCCTAAGAAGTGCCTTAACTGTGGAAATACAGTTTTCTTTTTAGACTCCAACAACTGGTGTCTAACCTGTTTGGGTCCTGACCCTTTTCCTCCGGAGCCATTAGGCTACAATTTTATGAGAAGAGATTTTCCATTTCGAGTTTCCCTCGATACCGCGTTCCCTTCCAGTGTCAGGGCACCGACCATATCTTCTCTACAGGATCAGGTAACCCATAAACAGTGTTAAGACTAGCCAATACTTGAGTGGTAGGTCTCATGCCAAGCATGATGACGGCTCCGGCCTTGCCCTCAAGACCCTATTGGCTTCAAAACCCCGGCGGGAGTCTTCGGTCTCTAAAGCCTCTCAGGGGTTTCAGGTTGTTCCTGGGGCTCACCCCTCACAGAACATTCCTGAGCCATGCTCGGTGGTGGCATCCGCTTCGAGCGGTACCGATACCCCGGCATCGGCACTGGTGTTGAGTGATTCACTCTTCACCAGGGATCGTCATCTGGCATCCTCGGTACCTTCGGGACCGATCGATACATCCCAGATTGACTTTCCAGTATCGGCAGCATCGCCGATACCACCACCGACGTCGGTACCCTCTAGACATGCATCGATAGACTCGCTCCCTTCGATGCCGAGTCTGGAATCGATATCTAGTCTAGAAGACTGGGTACCGATGCGTCTCGGAACCGACGCTTATCGATTCCGGATGCGCAGTACCGAGGATACTCACCAAGGGTTTATGGTTGCCTCGGTACCGCTTGAGCAGCCTCCGAGGACTGCTTCGATGGCGTTATCGCCTCCGATTCCGGTACAGCTACCGGTATCGGTATCGATGCCGGTTCCTGCAGTAACATCGGGACCACCCACTTCCATGCCTTTTTCACCAGGATCGCTCCTTTCTATACCTAGTTTGGAGTCGATACCTGGCATGGACGATGCAGTACTGACTGTCCCAAGTCGTAACTGCCAGTACCAGTATCCTTCTAGTGGGGCTCTTTTTCTGCACCGGACCAGTACATCCTCCGGTGCCCAGGCTACTGCTTCACCTTTAGCCTATCCAGGGATGGTTCCCATTGGAGATCCTTCTTTTCAGAAATTTCTCCTTGACATGGCAACATTCCTTGCTATTCCTATCCCTGGCTGTGATCCTACTCAAGGCTCTCCTGCGGAAAAGGAAAATATAATGCTTCCTTTACATCATTTTTTGCAGAATCTTCTTCTGAGAATATGGGAAACACCTTTAAGGGTTTCCTCACCTTCTACAGCAACTAATGATCTGTATCAGGTGCCCCCCTCTCCAGGGTTTCAAAAGACTCAACTTCCCCATCATTCCATTGTAGTGGAATCAGCAATGAGGAAGGTAAAAAGCAAGAAGAAGCATTCTTCTTATCCGCCAGGTCGTGAATCTAGAACACTTGATGCCTTTGGACGTCAAACCTTCCAAACATCTATGCTGGCAACAAGGATTATCTCTTATATTTTTTTATATGAGTCTATCTCTCCAGGAGGTCACAAAGAAATTATCTCTTTTGACTCCTTTTCTATCAGAGCCCAAGGCTGCAGACTATTCCTTACTCCTTAGTCATAGCCAAAATATCTCTTGGTTTCTTTCTCGTGCTTCTCTAGACTCTTTTGAGTCTGTTAGCAGAACCTCTGCTATAGCCATAGGAGCACGACGTAGAGCCTGGCTCCAGGCTTCAGACTTGAACAGATGGGCACAACAAAGACTGGGTAATACTCCTTGTACTGGAGAAAATCTCTTCAATAGGGAGTCTTTACGTCAGGTTGCTCATTGCTCCACTGACTTCCCTGTTTCTGGGGGCTATCCTAAGCCTTCTCCTTCCCCAGTAGGTAGGAAATGCCCTACCAAACCTTCTTTCCCTAGGAAAAGAAGGTTTCACTCTTCTCCTGCCCATTATACAGATGTTCCCAAGCAGGGGAAACCTCACCCTGGTCTGAAGAATCCAAACTCTAGCCAGGCTGAACAAACCCAGCAACCATAGGTTCCTGAAGGTTACAACCTACAGTTAACTTCTTCTTAGCAGAAGTTTTTTCACTGTTTTTTCCTTCAAAACTCTACACATGGATTCCTATCTTCAGGACATCCTTTTCCTCCTAGATATGCTGAGCTGTCAGGATATTCATGTCCATGGGTCACAGGTTTCTCCTCTTCTTCCTACCAAGAAGAGAAGTTAACAACTATCCCATGATAGTTTTTCTGTCCCAACATGAATTTTTTTTCCTTCCGCAGACTTACCATATGGTAAGTCACCCTTCAGCTCCTCTTTCTCTACCCTCTCATCCAGGGTTCCCCTGAATGAGTGGTACCATATCACTGCAGGGCTTCTCTAGCCTTTCATTCCAGTGTAGAGTTTTTTCCCTTGAATAAATTCCCCTCTTTTCTCTGGGCAGCCCATCAGACAGGGACAGGAATTTCTCCTCTCCTTTGTCTGTTCTCTCTGTTTTACACAGGAAGATTCTCTCTGCTGTCTCATTTAGCAGCTGCCCATGCAGGAGTTCCAGTGATTGGACTACTGGTACTTTTCCACAAGTTTCCAGTCTGTCTTCCACTACTTTCTGTCTGGCCTTAGTAGTGATTCCAAGATAGTGCTTTCATCTATCTTGGATAATCCTAATCACTTCAGGTTTATCACACTATCTTCTTTTCTTGCCATCTCCACTTTCTTGGATTTGGCAGCAAAGTTGACCTACAGCCAGTTTTATTTCCTAATTCTCCTGCATAATCCTCTCTGCAATCTTCAGAGAAGCTTTCTACTATGGGCCCTTGCTAGAGAGCATAGGGTTTTGTCTCTGATGACTATTCTATATGGTGGAAAAGGCTTATCAGTCATTTTCCATGACTGTGAGGGTTCTCCACACCCTGTTGTCTCCTGTTATAATACAGGATATAAGCCTTTTCTGCGTGAATGTCCAAAGAGTTTTCCAATCCTGCAGGAATTTGCTCTTTTTCCTTGCGGCTTGTCCTCATGGTATCCTACTCCTTTATGGACAGCACATATTCTACTAGTAACGCATGATACCCCTCGTCTCCCTCCAATGGGTCATCCTGGTATCTCTTCCTATGCATTTTCTGTCCATTTACCATGTCGGAGTTCTATAAGACTCAGGACTTGCTGTTTACAGACTGATATTATCCTCTGTTTTTTCACGCAACCATCCTGGTTATTTCACTGGATAGCATTCCTGCACCATCTTAGCCCGGAGGAATAGATTCTCTATATATCTTCTCAAGTAGGTTCCACCTTCTTGTTATTAGATGAATCTTTCTCCTTCACATCTCTCATGTGAATGTTCTTATGGACATATCTCTATCTGCTTAGTTGTAGACATGTATCTTCAGACATACATATTCACATATGTATATATCTCTATATACTTCTATAGATACATATGTCTGTAAGCTGTGTGTGCATATGTTATGCCCATATATATATATATATATATATATATATATATATATATTGTCGTGGGGAGTGCCCCCTACGCTTAGGGCGATCCACGGCAAAGATTATATTTAGGGAGCCACCGTGAACGTAAGGTTCATTTGCGTAGTAAAATGTTCTTATCAGTTCCGGCTGCCTAAAAGAACTTAGCAACAAAACCAAGTGGAGGGAATTAAGGCTTTTATTCCCCGTCAATGCAAGGGTTCAAATTAAGAGATGAATAATGAAACAGAAAAGTCCTTTGTTGCAAAAGGTCACCAGTATTCAAAACATGTGCTTAATTGTTACACTTCACAATTAATGCAGAGGTCAGAAAACAGGAATTCAGTTCATTCCAAAAACATCAACATTTTCATAGACTCTTCTATTTTACTCGGTTACTACAGACTCTTGACATAAGGCTGTGCACAGGTCACACTCCATCTGCTTTGGTGGTGATAGGGAAACTGTGTCAATGCATTCTGTCTCCATGCATTCTTCCTCACTAAAATCACCAGGGGAACAAACACTGTCATTGTCTGACTCGTGTTGGTGTGTTATGCCTCTGGGGCCTTGTCTCCAATAAGGGTCTGTTCTCAGGGCTTTAGGGATTTTACTAAACCAGTCTGGCTTCTCCTTCCTTGTAAAGCGAGGACTGGTTTTCCCAGGGCCTTTATGCTTCATGCATTTACTAGCATCAATAACTGTTTCATACCTGGAACTTTGCTGGCTTGACTCCACAGAGTTTTTCCTTTCATCAACTTTCCTGTTGTAGCAATGTCTCTGCCTCTCAGCATTAGGCAGGGCTGTGCTTCTTGGCAGTTTAGTAAAACCTGGTTTGGACTCATCTCCAGGAACAAGCAGGAATAAGTCCTCACATATGGGTACGTCGGTACCGACGGAGCCCGTGCGGGAAAGCTCCCCAGCTTCTTAGAATAGAAGCTTTTGGGACCTCCCACTGCACATGCGCACTGCCTTCCCGCCTTCCTGAACAGCTCTCCTCAGTTTCTCTTTTTCCGCGGAGCCAGCAGGTCGTGTTCCTGTCACCGCTGAAGAAATTGTTATTTTATTTGTTTCTTTAGACCGCGTACCTGCCTTCCCCATACCGATACCGGTATCGCCGGTCTTTTCTTTCTTTCTTTAAAAAATTATAATTCTTTTTTCTTATTTTTTAGCTTTTTGGTCACTTCAGAGAGGCCTCTCGGCCTACTCAATTTCTCCTCATGGAGAAGCCAGCCCCTGGATTTAAGAAGTGTACCAAATGTAATGCTGTTATTTCAGTCACAGACACCCATGACTGGTGTCTGAAATGTTTGGGGCCTGACCATTCCATACCGGACTGCCCATCTTGCTCCCACATGTCTAAACGTGGGCTGCAGAACCGGGCCAACAAATTCCATGTGCTGTTTGCTTCAGAGAATACAGCATCACAGTCATCCAGGTCTTCTTCTCCGGATGGATCTCAGGTAACCAAACCTTCTGTGGGCAAGTCCTCAAAGAGCAAATCTCCTTCAAAGCATCGAGAGGCTCTTAGCTTAGAACTTGAGGACCCTGCCCCAGCCAAACAACCCCGGCGGGAAGTCCAACTTCCAAAAACGCCAATTCAGGGGTCTCAGGTTGATATCGATGCTACGGCCTCGACAGATCACCTGTTAGCCTGCTCTGGGGTACCGGGTCACTCCGGTACCGACATCCAGGCAGCTATGGCGTCCATGGGCGATACTGTACAGTCCATGCAGCAGGCCGTCATGGCTTTCATTAAAGCTGCAACGCCATCGGTTCCGCTTTCAGCGGTTCCGGGCCCGATACCGGTATCGTCCGCCATGCCGGTATCGAGGCCGTCCACCTCTAAACGCAAGTCGGTACCGTATGGGCTTTCGCTCCATACCGGTTCCATACCCGATACGCCCGATATCGATACCGATCGGTACGCGTATCGTGCGTTAGAGGAAAGCACCAATTCCTCTGAGGATTTTCACTCCTCTGATGATTCTGCTGAGTTTTCACTCAACTTACCTGAGGAGCCCTCTTCTCCTAAAAGGAGAATGTCCCCTCCAGAGGATTTGTCCTTCCAGGACTTTGTTTTAGATATGGCTACAGCCCTTTCTATTACCACATCCTCTGAAAAGGAACCCAGATCCAAAAAACTGGATATTTTGGGATACTCAAAGGCCCCTAAGGAGGCAGTTACCCTGCCTATCCATGAAATCCTTCAAGAACAACTGATGGATTTCTGGGAAAATCCTTTGACTTTGTCTCCTTATTCCCGTAGGTTGGACACCATGTATAGGGTCCCTCCTTCTCCTGGTTTCCAAAAGACTCAATTGCCCCACCACTCTATTGTGGTGAAGTCTGCAATGAAGAAGATTAGGAGTACCAAAAGGCACTCTTCCACCCCTCCAGGACGGGAATGTAAGACTTTGGACTCTTTTGGTAGGAAAATTTTCCAGGCTAGTATGCTTATAGCCAGGATTAATTCCTACAGTCTCTATATGGGCATGTTCCTGGAGGAACTTGCCAAAAAGGTGCGGCATTTTGCCCCCTTTATCCCTGAGGATAAAAAGCAGGGTTTCCTTTCCCTAGTGAAACAACTCTTAGAGGTTTCTAAGTTCTCTAATAGGGCAGCATATGATTCCTTTGAGGGAGCCAGTAGGGCTTCGGGCATTGCTATTGCAGCCCGACGTCTTGCTTGGCTCCAGGCCTCTGATCTGGAACCTTGGGTTCTAGATGGCTTACGTAATCTGCCCTGTACAGGTGAGAACTTATTTGGGGAAGAGTGGCAAATCAAAGCCACCCAGATGGATGCTGAAAATGCCACCTTGGAAAGACTTTCAAAGTCCACTTCAATTCCTACTAAGAAAAAGTCTTTTAAAAGGCCTTACTATAAGAAGGCCAGAGTTGCTTCAAATACTGGCCAGCAGTCTTCTCAACCTCGCTATACTGCTAAGCGTCAGCAATCCAAACAAGCACGAGCTAAGCCTGCAGCAGCTACTGTAGCTCAGCAGGCTCCAACCCCTCAGGGGTTTTGACTTGCTCCTAGGGAACTTGCCACTTCTGGTTCTAACACAACCAGAACCTCTCACCATACCCGGAAGGTTGGTTCACTTTGCTCCCAGATGGGAACAAATCACAACAGAACAATGGACCCTCTCTATCATTCGAGAGGGTTACAAACTTCATTTCTCCAGCCTTCCTCCCCATCATATGGTGAGACCATTCAATTCTCCCCCATCTCTCCTAACCCTGTTGGGTCAAGAGGTTTCCTCTCTTCTTGCCCAAGGGGCCATAGAAGAGGTTCCTCTTCCTCAACAAGGGTCCGGTTTCTACTCCCCTTATTTTCTCATTCCAAAGAAGACAGGGGGATTCAGACCAATCCTAGATCTGAGAGAATTGAACAAATTTCTCTTCAAGGAGAAATTCAAAATGCTGTCTCTCGGCATTCTCCTTCCTTACCTCCAGGGTCAGGACTGGCTTTGTTCTCTAGACCTACAGGATGCGTATACACATATACTCATCCATCCATCCCACAGAAAGTATCTTCGCTTTCTGTTTCAGGGAAAACATTTCCAATAAAGAGTACTCCCCTTCGGTCTAGCCTCTGCTCCAAGAGTATTCACAAAATGCATGGCAGTCGTAGCCGCATTTCTAAGAGGCATGGGAATCTTTGTCTTCCCATATCTGGACGACTGGCTCATCCGAGCTCCAACTCAGTCACAGGCCCAGATTTCCCTGGACCACACAAGGAGCCTTTTGCAGTATCTGGGACTGGTAGTAAACCTTCCCAAGTCCCAACTCATCCCTACTCAATCTCTAGAATTCATAGGGGCCCAGTTGGACACCATCACTGCAAGGGCCTACCTTCCACATGTTCGAGGCCAGCGCCTCCTGAGTTTGGCCTCCCAAGCTCAGTCCAGCACTCACTTGACAGCCAGGGAAATGCTACGCCTACTGGGTCATATGGCCTCCACAGTGCATGTGGTGCCCTATGCTCGTCTTCATATGAGAGCAGCTCAATGGACCCTGGCCACTCAGTGGACTCAGGCGTCAGGAGCGCTCTCAGACCAAATACAAACCTCCGATCGTCTGTTTTGGTCCCTCCACTGGTGGACTTCCACCAAGAATCTGTTGTTGGGGGCTCCTTTTCAACCATTGCTACCCCAAGCAACCCTCACAACAGATGCCTCCCAAACAGGGTGGGGAGCCCATCTGCAAACTCTCTCCACTCAGGGCACTTGGTCTCTACAGGAGACCACCCTTCATATCAATCTTCTGGAACTGCGAGCAATTTACCTTGCCCTCAAGGTCTTCCACTCCCTCCTAGCCAACCTCACTGTCCTAGTTCAGACGGACAATCAGGTGGCCATGTTTTACATAAACAAACAAGGAGGGACGGGCTCTCTGTCGCTTTGCAACGAAGCTCTAAGACTATGGGCCTTCGCCAGAGAGCATCAGATTCACCTGCTAGCAGTGTATCTCCCAGGAGTTCAAAACTCTCGGGCAGACAGGCTCAGTCGAGTTCTGCTGCCACACGAATGGTCCCTACATTTGGACCAAATAAACCGAATCTTTCAGGAATGGGGGACCCCGGACATAGACCTCTTTGCAAGTCCGTGGAATGCCAAACTTCCCCGGTTCTGTTCCAGAACTCCGTGTCAGGGAGCTCAGGCTACGGACGCCTTTCTCCTGAATTGGAATCAGGCATTCCTATATGCCTTTCCACCCATTCCTTTGATTCCCAAGACTCTGTTCAAACTCCAGAGGGATCATGGAACTATGATCCTCATAGCTCCACGCTGGCCACGCCAAGTGTGGTTCCCTCTACTTCTACAGCTCTCCCAGGGATCCTACTTGGATCTGGGAGCTGCGCCAGACCTCCTGTCTCAGGAGGAGGGGACTTTGTGGCACCCAAACCCCAAATCCCTTCACCTCAGTGCTTGGTTACTGAAGGCTTAAGCCTTCAAGACTTTCATCTTTCCCAACCAGTGAAAGATATCCTTTCTGCCTCTAGGAAACCCTCTACCAGGCGTTCCTATGCTTTCAAATGGAAACGTTTTTCCATTTGGTGTGCTCAGCAGGGTCTTGACCCTCTGGCACTTCCTTTGAATTCTCTTCTTGATTATCTCCTGCATCTATCCAATGCAGGCCTCAAGACAAATTCGGTAAGAGTCCATTTAAGTGCTATTGCAGCATCCTTGAAACATATAAATGGACAACCTATCTCCTCTCATCCTCTTGTTGCAAGATTCATGAGAGGCCTGACTCTCACTAACCCTCCCATCAGACCACCCCCGGTCGCATGGGATTTGAATCTAGTGCTCGGTCAACTTATGAAGCCACCTTTTGAGCCAATGTTTTCCACCTCCTTGAAATTTCTTTCCTGGAAGGTCATCTTCCTCATTGCAGTCACTTCGGCTCGCCGCATCAGTGAGCTGCAGGCTTTAGTGGCTAATCCACCTTACACAAGATTTCATCATGATAAGGTGGTCCTTAGGACGAATCCCCACTTTATGCCTAAAGTGGTCTCGCCTTTTCATCTTAATCAAGAGGTATATCTACCTGTCTTTTTTCCAGCTCCTCATGCATCCAATGCAGAGAGGAACCTTCATACTCTGGATTGTAAAAGAGATCTCTCTTTTTACCTTAATAGGACTCAGCCACATCGAAAGTCTTCTCAACTTTTTGTGGCCTTTGATCCTTCCCATTTGGGACTTCCAGTCTCCAAGCGTACACTTTCCAATTGGATTGCTCAGTGTATTTCTTTTGCTTACCAGAGCAAAAACATTTCTCTGGAAGGCCATGTCACTGCTCACAATGTGAGGGCCATGGCAACTTCTATGGCTCATCTGCACTCTGTTTCCATAGATCAGATCTGTCGAGCCGCTACCTGGGCCTCGGTTCATACCTTCACAGCCCATTACTGTTTGGACAAGGACTCCCGCCGGGATGCCTTGTTTGGCCAGGCTGTCCTCAAGCACCTGTTCCATTCCTAAACAACTCCTGCCCACCTTCCCAGAATGGATGCCTGAGATCCATACGAAGATGGCGAACCTTTACAGGGGATCCCATGCATCTAAGCTAGGGAGTCCCCATATGTGAGGACTTATTCCTGCTTGTTCCTGGAGATAGCACAGTTACTTACCTGTAACAGGTGATCTCTGGGAACAGCAGGAATTAGTCCTCACAACCCACCCACCTCCCCTAGGAGTTGTATCTTTTATCTATCTATCTTCCTGTCCTCTCTCTGTTGACTCAGCTATAAACTCGAAACTGAGGAGAGCTGTTCAGGAAGGCGGGAAGGCAGTGCGCATGTGCAGTGGGAGGTCCCAAAAGCTTCTATTCTAAGAAGCTGGGGAGCTTTCCCGCACGGGCTCCGTCGGTACCGACGTACCCATATGTGAGGACTAATTCCTGCTGTTCCCAGAGATCACCTGTTACAGGTAAGTAACTGTGCTTTTCCTCCCTTGGTAAGAACTCAGGTTTATTATAAAATGCCTTTCCTTTCTTGCTTGGTAAAACTGGGTAATTATTCCTCAGAGACTGTGAGCTTCTCACCAAACCATTCCCTTTGGCTTCTGGCTTATCTCTCTCTCTTCTGGAGTCAGGAACACTGGAAGAACAGGGCGTGGCACAGCCTCTAACCTCAGAGCTGGCTCTAACAAACCTCCTTGGGAGAGCTGCACAATCAGCCTGGCCCTTCTGGATTTCACCCTTGTAAACCCTGTACCTGTGGGCTTGCTCCTCTAGGATTTCTTCACTGTTCCTTCTCAGGTCCTTCTCTTTCTCTTCTTTCTCTTTCCTTGGTGAAGCCGTGCTCCCCTGTGTAGCCGTGCTCCTCTTCCTCGAGGCAGCTGGACCCCGTCCTGGATCTCCACGTCCACTTCTACTTCCACTGCATAATGCTGCTGGACTGCCTTTCCCTAAGGCAGCTGGACCTGGACCTCTCTTGGTACTCCCACTGCACAATGCTGCTGGACTGCCTTTCCCTAAGGCAGCTGGACCTGGACCTCCCTGTGTAGCCGTGCACCTCTTGCAAGCATTCAGCTCTGGCTTATAAGGAAATCTGTCCTGCCTGACTTCCGGGGTCATTTCCAGGTGCAAGTCATTAGGCTTCTCAAGCTCATTAGCTCCTGAATATTCCTTCCTGCTCCCTCTAGCTGTGCCTGAAGGTAATTGCACACCTAGCTTCTTAAAAGAAACAGGATTTATTTTCAAACTTTCAACTTTATCAACACCCACATCATGACAATATATATATATGTGTGTATCTGTCGAGATGCTTCCTTATAAGTAGATATGTATTTACATACTTATCTCCCTAACTGTCTATGCTATAAAGGTTTTTACCTTCCTAGAGGTTCCAGACAGTGGGCTTGCATATGTTCATACTGTCCCTCAGTATGTCGGGGGTATTATGCACACAACCACTACTGTGGTACTGACAGCTTCCACTTTACTCTAGGTCTCGCTATCCCTGAAGCACCATGCTTCAATATCTTTCCTATCTCTCACCAGCTAGGAAAGACAGTGTAGATCTTCAGTAGTTCTGAGGTTTCAGCCCTTCACACATCTGTCCTCCTTGGGAATACGTGCTTTTTCCCATACCCCTTCTTCCCTCCAGGACTGAGCTAGTTGTCCAAATCGGTCAGTCTTCCTCTTTTACTCCTAAATGTTAATGACTCTGTAGCTAAAAGAGTTTTCAGCTTTTTCCCATAAAGCTTTCCACTGAAGACCTGCTGTTTTTATACTACCCCAGTTGACACGTGGGTCACCTGCCAATTCCAGATTTGGACCTTCACCTTTACTGCCGTGAGGTCACCTTGAGGATTCCTCTACTGAATCTCCAGTAGACTCCATCAGCCTCTCTACTTCCTGCAATCCAGTAGGTAAGGTCCATATTGTGATTGCTCATTCAATATTTTTAATGGTAATTATCATATATACCAAGGACTCCTCTCCTGTAGTCCTTAAGTTAGCTGTTTTTCCTACAGCTCCTCCCTTTTCAACTCCTACCCACCATCCCTCATGGGATGCCAGAGATCCATGTGTGGGAAGTGCAGTCCTGTTCCAGGGAAACGCATTTTATGGGATCTCCCCCTGGCATCTACAGCTAGGGAGTCCCCATATGTGAAGACTCATTCCTGCTTGTTCCTGGAGATAGCACAGTTACTTACCTGTAACAGGTGATCTCTGGGAACAGCAGGAATAAGTCTTCACAACCCACCCACCTCCCCTAGGAGTTGTATCTCTCTATCTATCTTCCTTTCCTCTTTCTCTCTCTTTGTCTCAGCTATGAAACTCAACTGAGGAGAGACAGTTGGAAAGGCGGGAAGGCAGCGCGCAGGCGCTGTGGGATGCTCCCAAAAGCTTTCCTTTTTGGGAAGCTGGGGAGCGTTCCCGCGCAGGCTCCGTCGGTACCGACGTACCCATATGTGAAGACTTATTCCTGCTGTTCCCAGAGATCACCTGCTACAGGTAAGTAACTGTGCTTTAATTGGGATGTATTTGGCACTTGTTTGCTGCCTAAAGCAGCTTTAAAAAATTAGAAAAAAAAGAAAAGATGATCGGGTCTGCTGAAGCAATGTGGTCATCATGGCGTATTTAGGCATTCTGGGAATCCAGATCCTCAGGTGCCACTGCCATGGCCATTTGACAGTCTAAATGCCCTGGAGCCCTGTAGGGGTTGGCTGGGATGCAGAAGAAGATTCCTTTGCATCTGAAGTCTGAGGAGGAAGGCAAAATTCTTCTACTACTACTAGACATTTATTAAGCGCTACAAGGCATACACAGCACTGTACAGACATATATAAAGATGGTCCCTGCTCGTTGGAGCTTACAATCTCTAATTAAGACAGACAAGACAAAAGATAAAAAGTGAAGGGTGAGGAGACATAAGGGGTCAGGATCCAAAAGCGGCTACAAAGAGATGAGCATTCAGCATGGACTTGAAAAGGGGCAGAGATGAAGCCTGACGCACAGACATAGGAGCAGCAAGATGAAAGGACTGAAGTTTGGAGTTGGCAGTGGAAGAAAAGGTCAAAGAGAGAAGTATGCCGGTAGAAGAATCCACTGCTTGCCCCAATACAAGCATTGTGGAACCTGTGTCTTTTAGGGAAACTGCTACAGTAGGTACTTGTGACCTAGATTGGCCACTGTTGGAAACAGGACATTGGGCTTAATGGACCTTGGTCTGACCCAGTATGGCATATCTTATGTTCTTATAAGAATGGGGTTCACGAGAAGGGGTGTAGGGAGAGAGGAAAGTAGTGAGGAGCACAGTCGTTAGGATAGGGCTGTGGTAGGCCAGACCAGCTCTTCTTAGGGATAGTCACACTTGTCTGCTTGAAGGAATTTTGGCAGAGACCTCTGCCATTTTTTCTTAATATCTGTCGGTGCTCTGCAGCTTTCGGTTTGCGGTTTGTGAGGGGATTTTAACGATCTCACCTCATGGCAAATTCCCATAGGTTGGGGACATTGTGCTAAGGACTGCCTGGTCTAAAAAAAAAAAAACCAAAGAGGTAAGAAGCACAAGTGAAAAATGGGACAACGTGTACAATGGCTCAAGCTCCCGAATATAAGCCCGATCCCCATTGTTGCCCGTTCTATGATGTCTCGAGCTCTGGGGAATGAGACAAGCTGCTGTTTCATAGCTGAAGAGATTTGGGTGTGAATGGCAGCTATTTTCCCTAACAGCTTTTGTTTTTACATCTTCTGGGCTTGCTTGTGCAGATAGCATGGCCTTTTTCATGATACTGCTTGCGGGTCATTTTTTTCTATCACCCTTTCCCTTAAGGCGAGTACGTCTTATAGTAGACAGAGACTGATGTTTTGTAGACAAGGGTAGCACTTAAAGCAGCAGCTTATGGGTTGCATTGCTGCCAGCAGCCATCCTGGACCGTATTTCAGTGGTTGGTGCCACTTTGATTAGCTTTTTTTTGCAATTTCTGGTCCGCTTTCCCTATGCCGGTTTGTGTCTCTTTGTCGGCTGTTCACTGTCAAGGTGTGTATGAGATTGGCATTTTTGTCGTCTCTGGGAGACTGGCTGGATAGAGAAATGAGAAGGCAGCTCTGCCTCCAGTGGTGGGGGGGGGGGGAGGCCGGAGGGAGTCAGAGTGTCGATTTTTCCACTCCGTAGTGGTCTAGCTTAATGGATTACACATACATAGCAGCCGGTATGTTCTTGTCCATCTTTTATGTCCTTTTCTTGGGGTGCATATGTGTCGGTATGGCACTATTTCCTTTCTAATTTTCATAACAACCAAGTCATTATAGCAATGTAGGGTTTAATTTCACCCTTCTATACAGTGGCTCACTGCATTACCACTGGATCTCTGGATTGGCCCATGATGTGCCATTTTAAATTTATGCAGGAAAGTTAAACTGAGGAATTTTTCTTTTTTCTATATTTTGTCGGGTCCTTAACTTTGGCCCTTGTCACTGTCAGAGCAGTACGCATAGTAAGGCATACCCCTCTCATACCAAGGTTCAATATGCTAGTCTGGAATGAAGTGTTTAGTATAAATGTCTTTTAACTATTTTTCACAGCCTTTTCCCATGGGTAAGGGGAAATGGGCTTTTAGGAGATTGTCTATACTAGCTGTGGGTATTTGTACAGCACCCCAAAAGGTATGCAGTGTGGTAAAGAGACTCGTAACTGGAAGTCTCTGTGCCTTGAAGTTTACAATCTATTAACTATAGACAAAATACATAATAATCTTTGAGTAAAGTCAGGAAGGAGAAGGACGAAACCCACTGGATTTTAAAGGTGGTTATTTGCGGCAGGGGGTGCTATTGAGTAAAGCTACAAGGCTGGGCTATTTTAGAGTCTATGACAGAGCAACAGTTGGAGGAGTGGGCAATACAGCCAGATGACCTAACATTTCCTCCAGCCCTCTTCATTTACCTCTTCCGACCTCTGCTGCCATTTTCCACCTGCGCTGCAAACAAATCCTTGATACAGGAAATGCAAGCATTTCCAGGAAACATACAGATAGCCATAAAGTCCTTTCCTTTATCTTCTGTCTTCCCTCCAAGTTTTGATAGCTTTTCTTTATTCCTTTACAGGCCAAGAACAGGTGCTTACATTTGGCACCCTCGGCGATACTGTCTGCCGATATCAGATGCCATTCATAGCATGAAGCAGGTTTCCCTCCTCCTAGTTTATGAAAGCCTTCCTACATAGCTCCCATTTGCGTGGGCACAAGGTCTTTCCACCTCTAAAGAAGTTCCTGACCTTTGGTTTCTCTTTGTAGAGTTTCAACCCCGCTGGCAGTTGGGGATTCCTGTGATTCGCATTCGCTGATCATGGGCCTGATGGCCTCAGTATTCAACGCCAAGGTGAGTTGGTTCTTCCGTCTGTGATGGGAGCACATGTCTGAGGAGTTTGACCCCCTGGCACAAAGATGGCTGACAGAAGGTCTGCTGTATGTGTTTCCTCCATGGCTCCTCATTGGGTGCCATCTTCAACGCTTAGATGCCCATCCCGGTCGGATGGCTCTAATTGCTCCGGGCTGGTGAGTCTGTGGCCCCTTCAAAATGGGCTCTTGCAGGGGCCGATTCTGATGTCTCAAGTGGATCTATTCTCACTTCAGACCTGGCTGTGGGAGGAAGGGCTACTTGGTGCCAGTGGTGGCCACCCCACTATGATGTTCGACATCCATAGCCCGTGTCTGAGTCTGGTGGGTGTTTGAACATTAGTGTGAGGGCAACGGCCTCCAAGCCCTTTCATCGTTGCTTCTGGATATTTTTTCCTTTTTTAAGACCAGCAGGGACCAAGGGATTGACTCTGAACTCCTACAGGTCCATGTTTCGGCTATTTCATGCTACTGGAGGAGCATACTTGGTTATCCTCTGGCCATACACCCTCTTATGGTCCGTTTGCTCCAGGCGGTGAAACAGGTTCACCCACCGTTTCAGGTTATGGTTCCCTTATGGGATCTCTATCTGGGGCTTTCTGCTCTGACTAGGTCACTTTTTGAGCCACTGTCTTGAGTTCCCTGAAAGACCTGACCCTGCAGGTGGTTTTCTTGGTGGTTATTTATTCGGTGCTGCGAATTTCGGAGCTCCAAGCTCTGTCTTGCCGAGAATCTTTCCTAGTCCTTTCCAGGGAGAAAGTGGTCTTGCGATTGGTTCCATCCTTTTTTTGCCCTAGGTGGTATGCGTTTTCAGCAGAACCTATTGATGTCCCTGTCATCTTTTGACGGCAGAGTTCGAGGGAGATTGCCAGCTTCACCATTGGGAATTGTGCAGAGTATTCCACAACTATCTTATGCGAACTGAATCTTTTCTGTCAGTTGGATCATTTATTCATTCTGTTTAGAAGTCCATGCAAAGGGGAGTTGGGCTTCCAAAGCTTCCACTGCGTTGGGTAAAGGAAGCGATTGCTTCTGCTTATTTGCTGCAGAGCAGCATCATGCTGAATGGTCTTAAGGCTCATTCGATGAGGTTGCAAACGGCTTCTTGGTCAGAGCATGGTTTAGTTCCGCTGGCAGACATTTGCAGAGCAGCTGCCTGGTCGTCTTTGCATATGTTCATGCATCATTACCATCTGGATGTACAAGTATCTAATGATGCACGGTTTGGAGCCTGTGTTACAAGCCAGACTTGCGGGTCCCTCCCATACTTAGTTTCTGCTCTGGTACATCCCACACATACTGGACTCGACTGGACTGGAGGTACGATAAGGAAGGCAAAATTAGACCTTACCTGCTAATTGTCTTTCCTTAAGTCCATCAAGTCCAGTCCAGGACCCTCCCTTGTATTCCGTGATGGTTTCTCAGGGTTTTTTTAGGTCCTGGAGCACTGGGTGCATCCGGTTGGTTTCCCTGAAGCGTGCTACTAAGAGTCACATCACTTTATTCTCAAGAAATCCTCCTGTATGTTACTCAACAGAATGGCAAATATGACCCTATTATTTTGTTTCGTTCTTGCCTTGTACATAGTTCTGTAAATTGTCAGTGCAACAGTTTAATGATGGTAGTTTCCCATTTTAGCGAATGCCAATATTACTCTTGTTGGGCTTCGGTATTATCTTTTGCAGTCTGCTTTGTCAATAGGATACTGATTTCTGGAGTGTAAGGAGGGAGCTCTTCTACTGTGACATCAGAAATCTGACATGCTCTGTCCCCAGCTGCTGGTGGAGGGAGATAACCCACACGAACTGGACTGGTCTGAATGGACTCGAGGAAAGACAATTAGCAGGTAAGGTCTAATTTTGCCATAATCCTCAACATCCCTAATTATAACAGGTAAGTCATTCCACAGTTTTGGAACTGCACCTGAGAAAGACCTTTTCCTGATCCTCTTTTGTCGAAAGGCATATGCAGAGGGCAATATCAATTTCCAATGAGTTGACGAATGGAGTAATTTAGTTGATGAACAATGAAACTGTCTATTAGACAAATAGGGCCAATCTGATGAATAGCTTTAAACATCCGACACAACACCTTTAACAAAAGATAGATTTCTATTGGCAGCCAATGAAGATTTAACAGTAAAAGAGTGACCCTATCTTTATGACTACTATGTGTGATCATCTTTGCAGCAATATTTTGAATCTGTTATAATTTATGTAACAATGCCTTTGGCATTCCTAAGACTTTTGAATTGCAATAGTCCAAATGACTCAAAACTGTCAATTGGACCACTATCCAGAAATCCTGTGGCCTTTACACTGACTGCAATTGCCTTCATTATCTTCTATTTTCTCACCTAATTTTAGAGTCTCCACCTGTCAGAATCCCTGCTTTCCCATATCCCTAGTATCTGCCCTCCTTCCTCTTACACCTCTTCCCCAGTACCTACCCTTCTACTTCTTCAGTATTCATTAATCTTGTAATCTCCAGGAACAAGCAGGAATGAGTCTTCACATATGGATATGTCGGTACCGACGGAGCCTGCGCGGGAACGCTTCCCAGCTTCCAATCAGAAAGCTTTTGGAAGCATCCCACCACGCCTGCGTGCTGCCTTCCCGCCTTTCCCAACTGCCTCTCCTCAGTATTTGTTTTTCCTCGGAGCCGGCAGGACGACCTCCTGTCACCGCAGGAAAATTCTTCTTTTATTTCTTTTATTTCTTACTTTTCTTGTGGTTGCGGCTGTCTTCCCGACGCCACCGGTACCGCCGGTGTTTCTTTTCTTGTAAAATATTTTTCTTTTCAAAAGGATATTTTTTCCTTTTAGTATCCCACGAGGTCTTAGGCTTCCAGGTCTCCTCTCTTTTTTCTTCATGGAACCGCCAGACACTTTCTCTAAGAGATGTTTAGACTGTGGCGGTAGAACTTTATTGTTAGACCCTCAAAATCGGTGTCTAACCTGTTTGGGTCCTGACAACATTTTTGTGAGAAGACGTCTTCAACATCGAGATTCCCTCGATGTACGGCTGCCCTCCAAATCTGGGGCACCGACTTCTTCTACTTCCATTTTGAATCAGGTAACCCACAAACAGTCTGTTAAGACTAGCCAGGCCTCGAGTGGTAGGTCTCATGCACAGCATGTAGACAGCTCCGGCTCTGCCCTCGATGGCTTCCTGGTTTCAAAACCCCGACGGGAGTCTTAGGTCTCCAAAGCGTGTAAGGGGTATCGGGTTGTTCCTGGGGCTCACCCCCCACAGAACATACCTGAGCCGTGCATGGTGGTGGTATCCGCTTCGAGCGGTGCCGATACCCCTGCATCGGCACTGGTGTTGGATGAATCACTCCTCACCAGGGATCATCATCTGGCCTCCACGGTGCCTTCGGGACCGATGGATAGGTCCCAGATTGACTTTCCATTATCGGTTCCAACACCGATACTGCCTCCGATGTCGGTACCCTCCAGATGTGCATTGACAGCCTCGCTTCCCTCGATGCCGAGTCTGTAATCGATCTCCAGTCTGGAGGATTGGGTACCGACTCGCTTTGGTACCGTCTCAGGGCGGTACCGAGGTATCGGTCCTGATGGCTCGGATCCGCAACTCTCGGTTCTACTGAGACCGATTGAGTTGCCACGAGTAAACCTCCATTCACCGGTATCGGACATCGTACCGAGGTCGGTACCGATGTCTTCATTACCCTTACAGTCGGTGCCTTCCATACTTCCTTTCTCAGGCTCCTTGCCCTCGATGCCTAGTTTGGAATCTATTTCTAGTCTGGAAGACTGCGTACCAATACATTTTGGTACTGACACCGATCGATACCGGTGGCTGGCTACTGAGGATAGCAGCGGGAAGTTTCCGGTTCCCTCGGTACCAATTGAGGAGTCACCAATGACTACTCCGATGTCTTTGTCGAGCCCGACTTCGACATCGGTACCGGTCTTAACTTCAGTACCGGTATCCACAGTAGCATCGGGGCAAACTCCTACCATTTCAACAGCATCGCTCCATTCTATACCAAGTTTGGAGTCGATACCTGGCATGGACAATGTGGTAAGGACGGTTGCTGCTCCTGATTACCGGTACCAGCAACCATCCCTTAAGCATTCCACACTGCACCCTTCAGGATCATCTATTTCTATATCTTTGGATAACTCTGTGTCTGTTCAGGCTAGTTCTTTAGATCTAACCTGTCCAAGGGAGATTTCTGTCAAGAATCCCTCTTTTCAGAGTTTCCTCCTGGATATAGCAAGATCCCTTGCCATTCCTATTCCAGGACATGATCCTGTACAAGGCTCTGTTTCTACCAATGCAAAGGACCACATAATGCTTCCTTTGCATCATTCCTTGCAGGATATTCTTCTAGGAATGTGGGAAACACCTTTTAGGGTACCCCCACCCCCCCAGAGCAACTAATCTCTTATATCAGGTGCCCCCCTCTCCTGGGTTTCAAAAGACTCAACTTCCTCATCATTCCATAGTTGTGGAATCAGCAATGAGGCGGATCAAGAGTAAGAAAAAGCACTCTTCTTATCCGCCAGGTCGTGAGTCTAGGACACTAGATGCCTTTGGACGTCAAACCTTCCAGATATCTATGCTTTCTGCAAGAATTCTCTCATATATTTTCTATATGAGTCTTTCTCTGGAGGAAGTCACAAAGCAATTACATCTTTTGACTCCTTTCTTTTCAGTTTCCAGGAGTACAGACTATTCCTTGCTGCTTCAGCATCTCCAGAATATCTCTTGGTTTCTTTCTCGTGCTTCCCTAGACTCTTTTGAGTCTGTCAGCAGGACTTCTGCTATATCTATAGGGGCACGACGTAGAGCCTGGCTCCAACCTTCAGATTTGGCTAACTGGGCACAACAACGACTGGGACATACTCCTTGCACTGGAGACAATCTATTCAACAAAGAGTCTCTACGTCAGGTTACTCAGTTGTTCACTGACTTACCTGTCAGCAAGGGTCCTTCTTCTGTCCCAATAGGTAGGAAATGTCCTACCAGACTTTCTTCCCACAGGAGAAGAAGGTTTTATTCCTCATTTGCCCATCATACAGATGTTCCCCTACAGGGGACACATCGTCCTGGTCTGAAGAATCCAAATTTTCACCAGGCTTAGCAAACCCGGCCTCTGCAGGGTTTCAGATCAACCATCATCACATGCTTGTGACCCTTGGGGTTAGAATCTACAGTTGCTTCTTCTCAACAGAGGCAACCTATTACTTCATTCTAACCCCTACGCCTGGATCTCTTTCCAAAAGACATCCATTTTTTATATGAGCTGTCAGAATGTTCATGCTTATAAGTCACAGGTTTCTCCTCTTCTCTTACCAGAGAAAGAGGTCTGACCACTATCAAATGGTAGTTCCTGTGCTAGCATGTATTTTTTCCTTTCTATAGACTTTACTACTTGGTAAGTCTTCTTCTTCAGCTCTATTTTTTTTTCACCCTCTTACTACTGTAAGAGCAAACTTACTTACTGGAGGGTTTTCTTCTTCAACCCCTCTGTGTCACTTTCCAGTGCGGAGTTCTCCTCCCTGAGTTTCCTCCCCTGTCTTGTTTTTACTTTAAGTCAGTTTGTCAGACATGTACAGAGTTTTCCAATCCTGTTCTGTCTGTTCTTTCTGTTTTTTTAGTCAGTAATATTCTTTCTGCTGTCTGGCCAGCAGCTGCCTATGCAGGAGCCTTAATATTTAGTCCACTGATTCTTGCCCACAAGCAACCAGATTTGTTTCCTTTAACATTCTATCTGGTCTTAGTAGTGGCTCCAAGTCAGTGTTTTTCCATCTATCTTGGAGATTATCCCACTACAAGCTCTGGGTTGCTCTTCTATCCTGCCATCTCCATCCCCTGGATTTGGCAGCATAGTGGGCTGCGATACTGGCTCTAGCAGCCAGTCCTATCTCCTCATTCTCCTGCATCATGCTCTCTGCAATCCTACAGAGAAGCTATCCACTATGGGCCCTTGCTAGAGAGCATGGGGATTTTTTCTCCAACAGCTATTTTAGATGGTTGGAAAAGGCTTTTCAGTCATGTCTCCCATGACTAGAAGGATTTCCCTTCTTTTGCTATCTCCTTTTGCCATAAAGGACATAAGCCTTCTCTTACCTAAGAGCTTAAGGAGTTGCCAATTCCCTGCTTTGGTCCATGGCATTCACAATCACAAATATGCTCTTTCTCCTTGCAGCTCCTCTTCATGGTAAGAATACATGATACCTTTTTGCCCTTCAGCAAGTCAACATGGTACCTCATCCTTTTCTGTTTTTTGTCTACTTACCATGCTAGAGTCCTGAACGGCTTCGGACTTGCTGATTATAGATGGATATTATCCTCTATTTCACATTTAACTATCCTGGTTGTTTCGCTAACTAGCGTCCTGGCGGATCATCACCAGGTGGAATAGATTCTTTATATATCTTCTCAAGTAGGTTGCACCTTCTTGTTTTAGATGAATCTTTCCTCTCCACATGTCCTATCTGAATACCATGCTGTGGGCAGATATCTGTCTGTTTAATTACAGACACCCATATTTAGGCCTACATACTGAGATTATCTTTATGTGTATGTTATGCCCTTCCATATCTCACTATAGATATATTCTTATATGTCTATTCATATATATATATATATATATATATCTGTCGAGATATTCCATTATAGATAGATATGTCTCTGCATACTTATCTATCTCACTGTCTATATTCGTATAGCTTCTGTTCTGACAGAGGGATTTTTTCCCATACCCCTGCTATCCAGCAGGTTTGGGTTTCTACACACTCAACCACCCTGTGGTTCTCAACAATTTTTATACCATAACCTAACGGTTTAGGTACTTCTGAAGCTCCCCATACCTAATATCTCTCCTAGCTTACCCCAGTTAGGAGAGATATTGTAGATCTTCAGTTAATCACAGGCTTAATGCCTGAGGCATTTGTCCTCTCTTTCTGGGATGTAAGGGGTTCCTATTCCTTTTCCCCACAAGGACTGTGCCTATTTGTCCAAATCGGTTAGCCTTTCTCTTTTGCTCCCAAGAGTGAGTGCTCTGCCGCCAAAAGAGTTCAGTTTACCATACAGCTTTTCGCTGAAGGCCCACCGTTTTTGTACTACCCCAGTTTCCCCTACCTAGGAATTCCTGTTGTCTTTCAGGATTTTGACCTCCTAGGTTTTCCAACAGGTTTGTTACCTCCTTCTTGCAGTGAGGTCCTCTTTACGGTTCCTCTACTGGGTTCCCAGTAGATCCATGAACCTACATATTCCTATATAATCCTGTACCGGAGGTCCATATTGCAGTTTTTGCAATATCCTTAATAACAATCATTATCCACACATGGACTCCTCTTCTGCAGTCCTGTGCTAGGTTATCTGTTCTACAGCATCTTTTTTCTTCAACTCCTACCCTCCATCCCCAGGATGCCTGGTGTTGTGGGAAATAGCATGTTCCAACCTATCACATGTTCGGACTCCAGGCATCTCAGCTTGGGAGTCCCATATGTGAAGACTCATTCCTGCTTGTTCCTGGAGATAGCACAGTTACTTACCTGTAACAGGTGATCTCTGGGAACAGCAGGAATTAGTCTTCACAACCCACCCACCTCCCCAGGAGTTGTATCTCTATCTATCTTTCCTTTCCTTTCTCTCTCTCTTTGTCTCAGCTTTCAAACTTAACTGAGGAGAGGCAGTTGGGAAAAGCAGGAAGGCAGCACGCAGGCGTGGTGGGATGCTTCCAAAAGCTTTCTGATTGGAAGCTGGGAAGCGTTCCCGCGCAGGCTCCGTCGGTACCGATGTACCCATATGTGAAGACTAATTCCTGCTGTTCCCAGAGATCACCTGTTACAGGTAAGTAACTGTGCTTTTCCTCCTCCTTACCCCAGCATGTGTTCTTATATCCACCCATCTCAGCCTTCCCCTGATTATAACTTTGCTTCTTCCACACTTCCCACAATATCTGTCCTCTTTTCCCATCCGACACTAGCATTTGCCAGCATCAGTCCCCTTTCAATCACAGGACCCCAGCTCTAGAATTACCTCTCTTCCAGTCCTAGCTCCTCACCACCAGTTCCCTTCCAGTCCTTGGCGGCTTGAGTATTGCACAGCCTCAGGAACAAAAGCAAATGCTCCCGTGGCTGTGTTGAGCATTAATACAGCCACAGCTCCAGAGAAAGGGAACAGGCTGGAAGTGAGGCTGGCTTCCTTCGCCGTTATACTGGTGTACCCTGAGCCAATGCCTCACTGACTCACCTCTTAAGCCAGCTCTGCTTACTTTAGTGTTAGCTATGGACCACTGTATTTCATATATTTTACAGAGAAAGTAAAACATTTCTCAGAAAAGCATGAACAGAACAAACTCGATATAATATTTTAAGGAAATAGCTGTGTTATGTGCATGCTGTACTTGATCTACCTTGGTTTAGTGTCTTTTGCAAGGATGTACTGCCAATATCTTTTGCTATTCTATTTAAATAAATGCTTAAATCTAGTTATAAATTACCCTGTTGCTTTAACCATTGTTTTATATTGTTCTGCTAGACAAGTGGGTTGTGTCCCCCTACCAGCAGAGTTGGAAACGGAAAAAATATTCCAGAGGATTCTTATGACCTCGTCTTGCTATACCAGTCGATGCAGCTAGGGGAACACCTCCAGTATTTCTCTATCTACAGCAAATGGTGGATGCATTGATGTAGCTGTGGTGAAAATTTGGGAGCAATTTGATTTAGCTCATGTGTAACTACCATTAGGGGTGACTTTTTCACTGGAGCTCGATGCTAGAGGCTCCAATAGAGTCACCCTTAAAACCAGTTCTCTTTTAGGTATTGCCATAAAGAGGAGGGAAAACAGCTCCTTGTTCTTATCTTGTTAAGGGCCAATTGAGCAGCCAGAAGTTTGGAAAGGAGTTTGGAAAACGATTCTTCACCTCTCACAATTTCAGGGCCGTCTCCCTCCATCCTCCTTGCTCCGGGCAGTCTTCGGGCGAGTAGAAGGAGGTTCTTTAAGATATGTGCCTGAATCCAGTTCTGATACCTTTAGCGAGGACACCAGTCTGGAGGACGCAATGTCTTCTCCTTCAGAGGATCAAGACGATTCCCTTATCTGCCAGTACAACTTGGGGAAGTTCTATCAGCTCCACTGACTGATCTTTTCAATACTTCTTTGGAGTCAGGAATGGTCCCAGAGTACTGGAGAAAGGCATATGTGGTCCCTTTACACAAAATACAGAAATAAGGATGAGGCTGAAAACTACAGGCCGGTTAGTCTAACCTCTGTGGTGAGTAAATTATTGGAAATGCTGCTAAAAGAGAATAGTGAGGTTTCCGGAGTCCAATGGATTGCAGGATCCGAGGCAGCATGGATTTACCAGAAACAGGTCTTGTCAGAGAAATCTGATTGATTTCTTTGACTGGGCGACTAGTGAGTTGGACCGAGGGCGAGCCCTAGATATGGCGTACTTAGATTTCAGTAAAGCCTTTGAGACCATTCCGCACAGGTGACTTATAAACAAACTGAGCACCCTAGGGACCCTAAAGTGACTGACTGGGTTAGAAATTGGTTGAGTGGGAGGCAACAAAGGGTATAGATAAATGGAGCTCAGGAGAAGGAAGTTACCAGTGGTGTGCTGCAGGATTCTGTACTTGGTCGAGTTCATTTTAATGTCTTTGTTAGTGATATTGCAGAAGGGCTGTCGGGTAAGGTTTGCCTCTTTTGCGGATGATACCAAAATCCGCAATAGAGTAGACACCCAGGAAGCAGTAAATAACATGAGGAGGGATCTAGCTAAGCTTGAAGAATGGTCAAGAATTTGGCAGCAGAGATTTAATGCTAAAAACATGCAGGGTTGTACACTTAGGCTGCAAAAGTCCAAGGGACCAGTACAGTGTAGGGGCGAAGTACTTCTGTCCACGAAAGAAGAGCAGGACCTGGGTGTGATTGTTTCTGATGATCTTAAAGTGGCTAAACAGGTTGAAAACGCGACAGCAAAAGCCAGAAGGATGCTTGGGTACCTAGGGAGAGGAATGGCCAGCAGTAAAAAGGAGGTGATAGTGCCTCTGTATAAGTCTCTGGTGCGACTTCATCTGGAGTATTGTATGCAGTTCTGGAGATCACACCTTCAAAAGGATATAAGCAGGATGGAGTCGGTGCAGAGGGTGGCTACTAAAATGGTTAGTGGTCTTTGTTATAAAGCATATGAGGACAGACTTAAAGATCTTAATATGTGTATGTTGGAGGAAAGGCAGGATAGAGGAGATATGATAGCGACGCTGAAATATCTCTATGGCATAAATGCACAGGAGGAGAGCCTCTTTCAATTGAAAGCAAGCTCTGCTATGAGGAGACATAGATGAGTTTGACAGGGGGGTGGACTCAGGAGTAATATTTGGAAATATTTCTTTATGGAAAGAGTAATAGATGCGTGGAATAATCTCCCAGTGAAGGTAGTAGAGACAAGGACAGTATCTGAATTCAAAAAAGAATGGGAAAAACGCAGATCTCTAAAGGAAAAGAAGGAACTATAGTATTTGATATGGATGAGCAGACTAGATAGGCCATGTGGTCTTTTTCTGCTGTCATGTTTCTATGCCTGTTTTAGGAAGGAAGAACCTGCGACACTGATTGCTGAGATGTCTTCTGCCGTCAGAAGATCAGCTAACGGAAGAGCGGAACAAATGCCACGGGTACACCCATCTCTTGCAGGGGGTTCAGAAGCTTGCTAGGGTCTTTCCTTTCCAGAAGCTATTAAGAGCATGGTCCACTCCGTGGGGTTTGCTCGACTCCCTGTTGACAAGAGTCAGGGCCATGGAAAAGCTCTACACTCTGCCACAAGAGGATTGCTCCACATGGTTCAGCAGGCCTCAAGTGGACATGCATATCACAACAGCCACAAATCGGACCACCATCCTGGTGGAGGGTGGTGCAGCCCTAAAAGACCACTTGGATTTCAAGATGGAAGTTCTTCTGAAGAGTCAGTTTTTGACTTCCTCTGTTCTTCTCCACTTAGTGGTATGTGCTCTTTGCACTTTCCTTCAATGTAGTCAATTGCTCCCTTCGGATGATACTTCTGTCCTCCTGAAATCGGCAGCAGCAGCCTTTCTGTCAGATGCTATGTATGATCTCATCTGTGTGGAAACTAAAGTTCCTTCACGTCCCTCCAGTCTAGTCCCAGACCATTGGGTTTAAGCACCTCCTCCTGCAGCTTTGGAGACTGAACACGTCACATCTTTCTGTGGCACCAGCATAAATACACCAGGGACCGCCTTCCCTCTTCAGTAGTCTGTCTCCATTGCAGCTGGAGGAGGTGTGAGCCAGGTTGGGCTCACTGGAGCAATCATTAAGTTGGTGCTAGTTAGTTAGTAGTATTTTATTCAGATTAATATTATTGAAATATCATTGAAATAAGTGAGCGAGCTTTCGTTATAAGAACTTTAAGTAACAAAAAAAAGGGGAAAAACAAGTTCAATTGATGCAATAAAGGGGAAAGGTACGGTGAAGAGGTTTACCTCTCACATTCCTCCCCGAATTAGTCTGAGACCTGTTCCCCGATTCCTGTGGTATTTTTTGGAATAGTTAATACGTGGAGCAAATAATTTCATTGATTTCTGGATATTAAATTTGTTCCCATAAACCCGATTAGAGAACATTGAGTAGTATTTTATTGGCAAAAAAAACCCCAACAATTGAATTGGAATTGGAGCTTACTTACAGCTTTATTGCCTTTAACAAGGGGCTGTGCCTTTTAAGTGAGGCTAGCTGACCTGGCGCTCTGAAGGATCCTTGAAGGAGCAACAGACAGATCTCCCCCTCTCTCCCCCAACCCGGGCGTTGCGATCGCCGGGAAGTGTGCTGGAGAGCTTGTTGGGGTCTCCGGCTCCCAAACCCGAACTCCAGGTGAGGAGCCGTGGAGGAGGAGGCACACGAGGTAGGCTGATTTTCGGGGTCAGGGATCCGGTGGACTCGGCACTTTCTGGTGCCGGACGGGGAGCGCAGGTCGCAGGAAATGTCCTGGCTGGATCCGTCCATTTTGGGGGTGAGACGGCCAGGGCACATTGAGAGGGGGACAGAGAGAGCGCGCGTTTCTGAGCAACCGGCAGTCAGTGTTTTTTCAGGCCGCGTGCAGTCGCGGGCAAGTTCGCGGCTGTGTAAGGAGGCCTTTATTTGCAGGCGCGCAGGCCCGCGGCACATGGTAATTGCGCCGGAACCTCGGCAGGCCCCTGTTGGTTTGGTAGTTGGCGCCTGGTTGCTATTAGTTTAAAAAAAAAAAAAAAAAAAAAAGGAATATATGATGAAATAAATAGATAAATAAAGAAGAACAAACCGGTTTGATTAAATTGGGAAGCAAAGAGGGTTTTATTTTGGCTGAGGTGCGGGAGTGCCTAAGTATGCCTGCTAAGCCTCAGTGCATGATGTGTGGGGCCCGGAGAAGCTCGGTCTCGGCGGAAGGTGTATGCCGAGCGTGTACTCAGGAATCAGTGACAGGGGAGGGGGAGGCGGAGACGCAGCTTTCCAAGGGGGAAGTTGTGGAGTCTCCTAAGCCTCCTTCCCGTGCCGGGCTAGTCCTGGAGCCTATGCCGGGGACTTCAAAGTCGGCGGAGCCAGCCAGTTCGCAGCCGGGGATCCCGGGGGGGCTGGCGGCTATTTTTTCGCAGGATTTCCTAGCCCTCCTCCACCAGGCCCTGGGGAAGCAGCCTGGGGGGGGGGGGAGTGGATGAGGACCGGGAGTGTAAGCAGACTGAGAACCTCGTGGAGGGCGGAGCGGATATCGTCCCGTGTAAGAAGGCGAGATTGGCGGACAAGGCGGAGCCGGCAGAGGGCTCAGAGGGCCTGTCAGAGAATTTGGAAGACTCGGACATGGATTTGGATCTGGAAGAAGGCGAAATAGTAGAGACTGAGGATCAGGCTCGGGTCGTGAGAGTCTTTCAGCGGGAGGAGCTGCCAGTGTTAATTTCGGAAACGCTGAAGGCGCTCAACATGCCGGTAACGGAGCAAGTAGCGGACGCGTCGTTGGAGGACGCACTGTTGCAGGCGGTGCGGAAGTTCCAGAGGGCCTTCCCGATCCAGGCCTTCCCGATCCATAGAGTTTTTAAGGAGATGATTCAAGAGGAATGGGACACGCCTGAAGCGGAGTTAAAAGGGGCCAGAGTAATGTCGCGGCTCTACCCTCTGCAGGAAGTTGATAGAGACCTCTTCAAATCCCCTAGGGTGGATTCGGCGGTCATGAAGAAGACTACGATTCCGATGGAAGGTAGTTCGGCCCTGAAGGATTCTCAGGACAGGCGGTTAGATACGTTGTTGAAGCAGGTCTTTGAGGTCAATGCTCTTTCCATGCATGCCTCTATTTGTGGGGAATGGGTGGCAAGGGATTGCCTGCAGTGGTCCCAAAAGTTGAGGGGGAGCTCTGAAGCAGGCACGGAGGATGAGGCGGCCCGCTTAGAGTTGGGGGCGGCTTATTTGGCCGATATACAGTATGACCTGATTTGCGGGCTGTCAAAGTATGGCGTCGGTTGTGGCGGCGCATAGGTATCTGTGGCTCCGTAACTGGGCTGCAGATGGAGCGTCTAAAGCACGACTGGCTAAACTACCCTTTCGAGGTAAGCTCCTCTTTGGCGAGGACTTGGATAAGTTAGTTAAGGATCTTGGTGAGTCTAAGGGGGGTCGTTTACCTGAGGACAAGCAGAAGCAGGGTCGTCCTCAGGCCCCTTCGAGAAGCCAGCAGAGAGAGTTTCGTAGGTTTCGGATGACGAGATCGGTCAGTTTCAGAGAGGCCGCTTCCAGTATCGTTCTCAGGGGTTTCGAGGTTTCCGGGGAGCGGACAGAGGTTTTGGTGCCTCCCCTTCCTCAAATCTCAAGAAAACTCAATGATGCGAGGGGGACTCAGGCAGGGGTAGTGCCCGTAGGAGGGCAGCTGCGGGACTTTTACCCTGCCTGGGTCCAAATCATGTCAGATCAGTGTGTGTTGGAGGTCATTCAGAAGGGATATGCTCTGGAGTTTCTGTGGCCAGTACGAGAATCCTTTGTTTTCTCCATGTCGGACGAGTGCAAGGCTCAGGGCAGTGCGAGAGACGGTAGAAAATTTGTTGGCTCTCAGGGCGGTGGTCCCGGTACCTGGAAACCAATGCGGATCCTGTCGATACTCCATATATTTTGTGGTGCCAAAGAAGGAAGGGGCCTTAAGGCCCATCCTGGATCTCAAGGGGGTCAACTGGTGCCTGAGAGTGTCGCATTTTCGCATGGAGACGCTAAGGTTGGTCATCGTAGCGGTACGGCATGGGGAGTTTCTCACGTCGCTGGATCTCTCGGAGGCGTATCTCCACATACCGATCCATGCGGAACACCAGCGGTATCTCCAGTTTGCCGTTCCCATGGGACATTTTCAGTTCCAGGCGTTACCCTTCGGCTTGGCGATGGCGCCGTGCACCTTTACCAAGGTGATGGTGGTGGTAGCGGCGGCGTTGCGAAAAGAAGGTGTCTTGGTGCATCCGTATTTGGACAACTGGCTGATTCGAGCAAAGTCGAAGGAGGAAAGTGTGCGAGCGACCCGCAGGGTAGTCCAATTTCTACAGAGCCTAGGATGGGTAGTGAATATGACAAAGAGCAAGTTGGAGCTTTCTCAGGAGTTGGAGTACTTGGGGGCGAGGTTCGACACAAGGATCGGCAGAGTCTTTCTCCCGCACGATCGAGCTGTGCGGTTGAGGCAGTTGGTGACGGAGTTCTTGCAGTCGAGCGCCCCGTCGGCTTGGCATTATTTGCAGCTCTTGGGCACAATGGCAGCGACGCTGGAGTTAGTCCCGTGGGCGAGGGCGCACGTGCGTCCGTTGCAGAGGTCGCTCCTCAGGAGATGGTCGCATCAGTCGGATCAGCTGTTGCAGCGGCTGGTCTGCCCCATTTGGGCGAGACGGGCCTTGTAGTGGTGGTTGTCTCCGGGGCATTTGGAGAAGGGCATGCCGTTGGAATCGCCGGAGTGGAGGCCGCTGATGACAGACACCAGTCTGTTCGGCTGGGGAACGCATTATGACAGGCAGTTTGCGCAGGGTCAGTGGTCTGAGCTGGAGAGAAAGTGGTCGATCAACAGGCTGGAGCTGAGAGCAGTCACGCTAGCGTTAAGAGAATTCCATCAGTTGGTACGAGGAAGGGCAATTCGAGTGCTATCAGACAACGCCACGGCTGTGGCATATATCAATCGTCAGGGGGGGCACCACCAGTGTGGCGCTCGAGGAAGAAGCGGAGGAGCTGCTAGGTTGGGCGGAGTTACACCTGGAGGCCTTGTCAGCGGCGCATGTGGCGGGTGTAGACAACGTAGCAGCCGATTTTTTGAGCAGGGTCAAGGTGGATCCGGGAGAGTGGATTCTGCATCCGGAAGTGTTCGAGTTGCTCGTTCAACGGTGGGGGCCCCCGGTGATGTATTTGATGGTGACGTTCGACTCAGCGAAGGCGGAGAGGTTCTACAGCAGGCGCAGAGAAAGGATGTCCGAAGGCCTGGACACTCTAATTCAGAGGTGGCTGGAGGGACAGCTCCTGTATGTGTTCCCGCCGTGGGTGCTATTCGGTCGAGTGTTGCAACGCGTCGAAAGACACCAGGGCCTGATGGTCCTGATTGCCCCGGATTGGCCGAGAAGGCCGTGGTATGCGGGCTTGGTGCGTCTTCTAGTAGAGCCCCCATGGAAGTTACCGGTCAGGGACGATCTGCTGCAGCAGGGTCCCTTGCATATGCCTCAGGTGGATCGGTTCTCGCTTACGGCCTGGCTCTTGAGAGGGCTAGGTTGATGGCCAAAGGTTACTCAACGGCTGTGGTGTCGACGTTGTTGAAGTCCAGGCGTAGGTCGACGTTGATGGCCTATGTGCGGATTCTAAGTTTGAGAGGAAGTTTGAAAAGTGATTTTTGTCTGTTACAGCACATGATAAGCACACAGTTCAAGAGAAAAGTTCTGATTTTTATGGACATTTGATTTTTACATGCTAGTACTCGATGGCTAGAGGGAACAGAAAAATTTGAAAATACACCAGGTTATTAGTGTGCTTCATAAAAGAGGTCATTGATGCAATATTGGGAGTTTGTTGAGGGTCAGTTTTTGGCCATATCATCAACCCTTCAGTCTGAGACCTCGTGAGATGTAATAAGGGTGTATTTCATCTTTGAGTAATACCTGAGTGAGAGACAACAAAGATATCGTCTGCTTTTTTGATATTTTGTTATATTTCGAGTGTACCGGATTCTGAAGTGAGAGTATTAACACACTCTATGACGTGTACCTAATACTATGTGCGGGTATGGCATATCTTTGAGGCTTGGTGCGCGGAGAGACAGGTGGTAGCGTTACGGGCGTCGGTTTCGCAAGTGCTGGCATTCTTGCAAGATGGCTTCGATAAGGGTTTGGCGGCGGCATCCCTTCGAGTGCAGCTAGCAGCACTTTCCTGTTATCGCGGTAGGGTCCAAGGTAGGGTGCTGGGGTCCCTTCCGGATGGGCGGAGGTTTTTGAGGGCTACCACTCTTTTGCGTCCTCCTTGTCGGAACCCAGTCCCGACCTGGGATCTTAACGTAGTGCTAGATGCGTTGGTGGGACCGCCCTTCGAGCCATTAGCTAAGGCTACTTTGAAGGATCTTACGCTGAAGGTGGTGTTTTTGGTGGCTATTTCCTCGGCAAGAAGGATTTCAGAGTTGCAGGCTTTATCGTGCAAGGAGCCCTTTCTGTCCTTCTATAATAAGAGAGTGGTTTTGCGTACGGTCCCGTCCTTCTTGCCTAAGGTCATGTCCACGTTTCATGTTAATCAGGTGGTGTCCCTGCCTGCCTTCGAAAGGGGAGGTGGGGATAAGGATAAGAGTCGCCTTCATCTGCTGGACGTAAGTCGGGCGCTAAAGATATATGTGCGGAGGACAGTGTCGTTCAGGCAGTCAGAGAGGCTGTTTGTCTTGTTTGGGGGTCCTCGTCAGGGGGAAGCGGCATTTAAAGCCTCAGTTGCTAGGTGGATAAAGGAGGCTATTGGGTCGGCATATATTTTGAAGGGCAAAGTGGCGCCTAAGGGTCTGAGGGCTCATTCGACTAGGGCGCAGGCGGCATCCTGGGCAGAGTGTAGTTTGGTACCTGCAGTGGAAATTTGTAAGGCAGCAACGTGGTCGTCGCTGACGTCATTTGTTAAGCATTACAGGATTGATGTGCAAGCGGAGAGGGATGCGAGTTTTGGGTCAGCGGTGCTTCAGGCTGGTCTGGCAGGTCCCTCCCGTTAAATTGGTTTACTGCTCTGTTACATTCCCAATGGTCTGGGACTAGACTGGAGGGACGTGAAGGAAGGGTAAATTAGATTTACCTGCTAATTATGATTCCTTTAGGAACTCCAGTCTAGTCCTATATCCCTCCCGAGTTCTGTTAACAGACGGCAGCCTGAAGTAGGTCAACGGTAGGCGCTCGGTTAGCCTGCGTCTCGATAGGCTGCGGTCTCTGGAGGGAGGGTGGGGTGTAGCTTGTCTTTGCTCACGTAAGTACAAGGAGTTTTCGCTCTGGAGCGCTATGGTCACCGGCCAGGTGCTTAAAGTTCTTTTCAGTCTGTTTGTTGCCTTTACTGTTACGGTTCTGAAGTTTAATGATGTTTTTGAAACTGTTTCTTCTTACTTATTGCTCTGGTGAGTCTGCTTTCTCAATAGGATACTGAAGAGGGAAGGCGGTCCCTGGTGTATTTATGCTGGTGCCACAGAAAGATGTGACGTGCTCAGTCTCCAAAGCTGCGGGAGGAGGTGCTTAAACCCAATGGTCTGGGACTAGACTGGAGTTCCTAAAGGAATCGTAATTAGCAGGTAAGTCTAATTTACCCATATCGCTTGCATGATAATAGTATGACACTGGTTGTGACTTCACCATTGGGAAGCGGACTCGCTCTCCAAATCCCACTTGACCTGGCTTACCTTTAAAGAGAAGCTCTTGTTTTGGAAGGATTTGAAGAAGCTGATTAAGGATTTGGTGAGTCCAAGCCTCATCGCCACCTGGAGGATGAGCCCAAGGAGTCTGGGACGTGAATGGGCGCATCGTCTCCATCGATGTCCGTCTGATAACCTGGAACTTTAAAGTTCCCAGGATTCAAATCAGTATCACCCTGGAAAACCCACCTTTTTTCTTCCTCTTCAGGTTTTTGCTCTTTGCACAGTTGTTTTGTGAAGCTCGCAGACTCTGGGTGTCTAGTATCTTCAGAAATACTGCTTCCTGTCCAGTGCAATGACTGGTTGAGGGCCCATTCCAGGGTGCCTCCAGTTGGTGACAGACTATGCCTTTTCTACCAGGAGTGGGCCTGGGCCACCGTGAATCGCTGGGTGCTAGACACCATACAGCATGGCTACATTCTGTATTGCAGGGAACCTATCCCAGATGCCCTTATCTCCCCAGGGGGCCCTACAGCCAAGAGAGCTGACATTCAGGCTCTGCTGGAAAGATTTCTTAGTCTACAAGCAGTCGCCCCAGTCCTCTCTGCTGGTACTCCATCTATTTTGTGGTGAAGGAGGACTGGTCCTCTCCATCCAATCCATGACCTCAAGTGACTCAATGCCCATCTGCAGACCTTATACTTCTGTATGAAGACTCTACAGTCAGTGATCCAGGCAGTGCGTCACAGGGAGTTTCTCATGTCCTTGGATCTGGCGGAGGCCTATTTCCACATTTCTATCCACGATGGTCAGTAGCGCATCCTCCGTTTTGCCACTCCTGACTCTCATTTTCAATTTGCCGCTCTTACCTTTGGCCTCTCCACTGCTCAGAGGACATTCTCGAAGGTCATGGTGGTCGCTATGCTGAGGTGCAAGAGGATCAGTGTTCACCCATATTGGGACAACTGGCTCATCTGAGCTAAGTCGCCGTCAGAAGCATCTTGGATGTTGGCTGAAATGATACGGCTATGGAGAATCTCTGCTGGATGATTAAACCACGAGAAGAGCCACATGCAGCCTTCCCATTTGCTCAAATACCTGGGAGTGCAGTTCAGCATTTGTGTAGGCAGAGTCTTCTTACCTGAAAAGCGAGTGAGAAAACTGTTGTCTCAGCTGGCAGCCTTCTGGGCCCAACAAGCTTCCAGAGTTTAGGATTACCTGAAGATTCTTGGCTTGATATGGACACAAGGTCATATGAGACTGCTGCAGAGGTCCTTATCGTCTTGCTGGTCTCCAAACTCTCAGGATTTCGAGGCCAGACATCCCTTCCATCCCTCAGTGGTGTCCAGTATGTGTTGATGGAGGCAGCTCCAGCATCTGAGGAAGAGTATACTACTGGACAATCCCTTGTAGTCCCTCCTGTTAACGGACACCAGCCTATTTGGCTAGGGCGTCCATTGTGAGGGCTAAAAATGGCTCGGGGCAATATGGAAGGCGACATTTTACTTACTAGATAATGTCCTTCCTTGATTCCTGCTAGACCAGTCTAGGACCTGCCCCTGTGACCTGTTATGGTTTGCTGTGTTTCTCTGTGGTTGGCCCTGCGGTCGGCCTTGCGGGCCCATATCCTCTTGACAGGCCTTCTGTCTGAATATGTTCCTGTACATATTTATGGTTCCTTGTTCTGTTGATCTTGTTATCCCCACTGAGATTGTGTGTGGTCAGGGATTCTTGATCATGTGCTTGGTACGAATTCTGTGGCATGCCCCCACTACATCAACTGATATAGCAGGATAAGGCCATAAGAAACCTCTAAAATATTTTCACTTTCTCCACCTCTGGGGGACATAACTCACTTGTCTAGACTGGTCTAGCATGACTCAAGAAAGCATTATCTGATAAGTAAAATGTCACCTATTATACTTATTTGTTTTCACAGGGTATTGAATATTTACAGTCATTGAGGCTGCTGAACTTATATTACAATAATATTGAATCCTTGTCGGAAGTGTCTCGTTTGAAGACATTACCTGCTCTAAAGGAACTAGATTTGCGTTTGAACCCTGTGACGAGAAATGAAGCCAACTATCGTTTTTTTGTGGTACACCTGCTGGAAAGTCTGGAAACACTGGGTTAGTGAAACTTAGAACATTATTGAAAATAAGGACTGTAGGGTCCATTTGGTCTTTTGAATTTCCTGTCTTGAAATACTGTAAACCACATTTGATCTCTTACTGTACTTTACTGCCTCACAATCAGTGATTCTCTGCTTATTCTTTGCTTTTTCAATTTTGTCAATTTTCCACCATCTTTGCTGGGAGGCTGTTGCAAGCATCTATCACACTTTAATTTTACTTCCTTTCAATCCTGCCAGACCAGTCCAAACATGCGAGTTATGTCCCCTGACCAGCATGTAGAAAGAAGAATTATCTCAAGCTCAATTTGGAAAAATGTTTGGTGCAGCTGAGCTGGATTGCTATTATTTCGCTGCCTCCATCAGGTGGGGGTACATGTCTGGCTGGTGCAGCAGGATCTGTGGATTGAAGGGCAGCAATTCTTTAGGAGCATCCTGAAGGGATAATTGGAATAAAGGGATAATCAGCTCAGATCTGCTTTATATGTTTGCCTTATGATTGCATATATATCTGCCTTATAACTGCACTCTGGCCTGTTTGAAACAGACACAGCAACATATGGTTGGTACAAAACAGGTGGGCAACAGGAAAAGAGTACATGCAGCTTATGACTGTTATAAAGCCTAAAAAAGCTATACTTTGGACAGAAGTGTCCAAGGATATATAAGCCTAGGTTCAAACAGGTCAAGCCAGGAATTCAACTAATGCTTTTGCCCTGAAGGTTTCAATTGGTGCCAGCAGATGGAAAAACACAGGAGGAGGCAGAGGGCTATGATTGATTGCATAGTTAGGCAGACCTTGATCAGCAGACCAAGCTACATAACCATAGAAGGCCCTGGGAAAGAGTTTTGCATTTGCTGAAACTATTTAGAATTTGAAGCAGAGAGGTATATATAAGACAGCAATTTTAGAGGGTCTTGGGGGCAGTTCTTTTCTCCCCTTGCAGAGAGAAGGCTGCCCCACTGTCCCTCAGACAGGCACTTGCTATCTGCATCTATAACCATTTGTTTGCTGTGACAAATAAAAAGTTTCTTTGTAGCTGAGCAACTTGCTGTCTGAACTGTTTATTGGTAATTGGGGAAGCTTTGTAGGTGGACCCGGCCTACAATCCCTACTGAGTTTGTCAGGTATCAAGGGGACAACAGTCTAGCACCTTCTCAGAGCCACCAACAGGGGCAGTCCAAGGGTTCTTGCTGCCCTAGGCAGGCCTGATGTGTCGCCCCCATTGCACCACTTCGCCACCGCCGACATCCATCCTCTCACTGGAGGTTGATGGGCAGCATGGCAATCACCTCTTTGAAGCAGTGATAGGCCTTAAAACACATACGCACGCTCATGGCATTGTGCTCCTGTCCCCTCCAACTTCCTCACAAAGGGGACAGGAGTGGCAGGATGTAAGTGCACACATGTGCATGCTTCAAAGACTGCTACGGCTTCAAAAAGATGATTGTTGTGTTGTCCATCAACCCCCAGTGAGAGGCTGGATGTCAAGGGCGGCATGGCGACGACACACAGTGCGGTGGGGATGGCATATCGGGATGTCTAGGTCTGCTGCCGTAGGCAAATGCCTAGTTTGCCTAGTGGGTGAGCTGGCCACGGCCACCAGGTCTCTGCAGCTTGAGTTAGTCTGCCTCCATAGGGCTGATGGGTTACTTCCTCTGTCTCCCTTCCCTATCCTCTAGCAAAACAAAAAAAAGGAAAGTAAGAAGCGAGGAGAATCCGAGCAATCTGGGAGCCTGGCTGTGCAAAGGAGTGCATAGATGCAAATGGCAGACTGCATTTTGAGATGCAGAGTCTGTGGGAAGTAGCACCTTTATTTATTTATTTATTTATTTCATATTTCTATACCGCATCTTCCAAAGTTCAGTTGCGGTTTACAGTTAACAACAATTAACAAAGCAAGTTTGTTTTACATGGAACATTGAGATATCACAGAACTTATTTACAAGGAACATCATATTAAATATAGAGTAAATAGTGCAATATAATACCAAACCGTGTGCAAACTATGTACAAGTTTATATATGAATATATCGAGGGTGAGTGCTATCTGTGTGGGTTAAGGGCTTTTGCATGGAGCAATCTGATTATCTCTTTAACCTTTGTCTAAAGTAGATAATGAATTATCTGTATTATAATGTTTGGCAAACAGATAGGTTTTTAATTTCTTGCGGAGTTCCATTATCTCTGTTAGCTTTCGTAGCTCCTCTGGGAGGGAGTTCCAGATTGTAGGGGCAATATGGGAAAAGGCTCTATTGTTTGTTGATTTATGGGCTTTTGTAAAATCTTTCGGGATTTTTAGTCTGTTTAATTGCCCTTTTCTGTGTGTAGACTTAGATGGTTCTTTGTGTATTAGGTTGCATATCATGGAAGGGGCCAGGTCATATAAGGCCTTGAATGATGTTATTATTGTTTTATAGATTATTCTACTTTGAATTGGTAGCCAATGAAGGGAGGCTAGTATAGGTGATATGTGTTGGAGGGAGTTAATTTTCAAAGTGATTCTGGCTGCTGCATTTTGTGCTAATTGCAATCGTTTAATGCTTTGTTTTGTTATGCCTATTAGTATTAGATTGGCAAAGTCAAAATGTGGGGTTATGGTGGCTTGGATTATGTTGATAAAGTCTTGTGTAAAAAGTAGTGGACGAAGTTGTTTGAGGGTTTTGAGTTTGAAATAGATTTTCTTTAAGGTATTGCTGATGTGTGTTTCCATCGTGAGGTGAGTATCTAGTATAACACCTAGATATCTTATTTCCTTTTTTATTTTGATTTCTTGGTTTTGAAGTCTTATATATGACGGAGGGGTATATGATCTGTTCTTGGTCACAATTAGAACTTCTGTTTTAGTGTGATTGATATGGAGGTTTTGTGCTTTTAGCCAAGTTGTGATTTCATTATAGCAGTCCGATAGAAGTTGAAGCGGTAGGTTGGGAATTGTGAATGGAATGTACATCATAATATCATCTGCGTATAGATGATATCGTACTCCAAAACTTTTGAAAATGTTGCAGACTGGTTTTATGTAAATATTAAATAGTAGAGCTGACAGCGCTGAACCTTGTGGTAGACCAATTTCTTGCTTGTATGTGGTTGAGTTTTGATTTCCAATTCTTACATTTTGCGTTCTATCATTTAAGTAGGACGAGAACCATTTATGTACTGTGGATTTTAATCCTATTTGTTTCAAGTTATTGAGCATTATAACATTATGAGCATAGATTCCTGCCACTAGTACATTGGAGATCCCGGCACAGAGAGCTCCAGGGAGAATCCTGCCAAACACTGCAACAGAGCCTTTGAACTCTATGCCCCATCCCTCTGGAACTCTCTACCAAACCACATCAGGAACAACGGTGATCTCCATCCTATTCCAAGAACATCTCTGAATAGGAACCCCCCCCCCCCTATTTCTCTCCAAGATCTCCAAACCAGTAACTATGCTATCTTGTCAGTCTCTATGTTCACCCCAAAAATCATCAATGTTGAACCCCCGGTGATGGGCCCCCCCCCACACATTTGATTCCCCCCCCCCCTGGTTATATGTCCCACCGCTTTGACCCGGTGAAAAGCGGGATATAAATACAGTTAAATAAATAAATAAAAACACTAATGTTGGATTACTGGCAGCAGTGGCAGTGCATGTTAGGATCGAGCAGGCCAGGAAGCTGAAATCGCTGCTGCTGCTGCTGCAGAGCCTGTGGCAAGACCTACTGCCATTTTGGCTATAGGCTCTGCAGTGGGACTATGCCCTAATGCAATGGAGGAATGCCTAGAGCCCCTGATTCTCATTGCAGCATGGGGGGAGGTGCCTTATTTGAGGAGAGCCCCAGAAGGGGGGGGGGGGTGGGCTCCTGTGTTTTTCCCTCCGAGTTTGTGACCATTGTGCACCAGACCGTATTTTTCCATGTGTGGAAGGCAAGAAGGATCTCTTGCTGGGGTCCTCAAGGGCCAACTTAAAGACCAAGAGGCCCTTCTGGGTTAGGGAGCTGCTCTGTCATGTAGATTGTAACTCAGACCTATTGGAGGGCTGAACAGAGCAGAGCATGTAACCAGAGAAAGAACCACTGGAAGAAGGTGAATTGTCCTCGCCAAAAGAGGATGACATTCCAGTGATGTACCCCTTCAGGAAAAGGAGATGGTACTGCTGATTGATTGAGTTACTTTCACACTTAAGATCTTGGATGTGGTACTGGAGGGCAAACAGGAAGGGGATTCTATTTTGGAAGGGATCAGGAAGCATTTCTGGTCCTTTTTCTTCTAAAAGGCCATCTGGAGTATGCTTATAGCCGAATAGGAGGCTACTAAGGGCCAAGTGAGAGCCAGGAGGGCCATTGCAGACTTAGTCCTTCTCTTTAGGTAAAGGATAATCTTTTCTCTGGGTCCAAGTAAATGCTGCCATTTCTGCGGTAACTAGAAAAATGACTATTTTTCTGGAAGGGGGGGGCACTGCTTTCTGAGACTTGCAGGACTGTATGGCGGAAGTGCTTCTAAAACAGTACTTTGAGACTGCCTTGCTGATGCTGCAGGTGGTGATCTGCAATAAATGTATGGCCCAAGCAGTGCTTCACTGGATCCAGAAACTGCCTGAGAATGAGGAGGCAGGAACGGCCTTTGGGCGGTCACCCTTTATGATCTCCTCTGGATTTCGGCCAAGGGCCTGCGCTTCACGATGATGGGCTTCCCTTCAGGGTTAGGCTCCTGATTTGTGAAAGAGCTGGAAGTGGTCACACCGCAGAGGCTCCCAGAGGACCAGAGTAGGTCATCTAAATCTGGAGGCACTCATCTAAAGATCAGGGAGCACAAGAGGTTCTCTTCTGCTTTCAAGTCCTTGGCTTAGTCCTCCAATGAGAGTTCAAAGTTTTTTGGTTGTTTTGGACCTTTAAGAAGCCACAATACAGTGACGTGAGGCATTGGACCTCTCAGGAAAACTCAGGTGCAGCGTGTTTCCTCTGAGGAAGTGTCAGTGGGCTGTTGCTTTGGGAGAATTTACCCGGCTAACCACAGATCTATGGTGTTTGGAAGTGATTCAGTGCGGTAATACTTGGGACCTAGTTTTCTGAGTGGAAGGCACTTTGGAAAATCTGTTGCTCCTCAAAGCTATCATGCCTGTTCCTCCAGGAGAAATTGAAAGTGGCCATTATTCATTTATTTTGTGATGCTAAAGAAAGGGTACCTTTCTTCCAGTCTTGAATTTGAAGCCATTCAACATATGTCTGTGAGTTCCTCATTTTCAGATAGAAACTGTGCTCAGTTATAGGGAGAAGGGAAAATTGCTAGCATCCCTGGATCTTGCCAAGACATATCTTTGCATTCCGATCAGAGAGAATCACCAGAAGGTTCCTGTGCTTTCTTGTCCCAGAGAAGCATTTTCAGTTCCAAGCCCTTCTGTTCAGGCTGGCTGCATCCTCCAGGACCCTTTTCAAGTTAATGCTAGTGGTGGCAATGACTCTCAGAAAGGGAGGGATATTGGTTCATCCATATCTGGGTGACTGACTGATTAGGATGGTCATTTGTGGGGGATGGGGAGGGCAGCATGTGACAGCATAATTTATTCAGGTGCTGGAGGCCTGGGGATGGATCATAAACTACACAGAACAAGCTGATCCTGACTCGGTGACTTAGAGTACTTGGTGATGTTCTTTGAGACAGCAGCTGGCAGAATGTCCTTGACATATACAGAACTCTGTCAGTTTGGGAATATCTTCAGGTTTTGGGTTCCATGGAAGTGGCCTTCCATTTTTGGTGCCCTGGGTACGGGCATATGTGAGGCTGCTTCAGGAAGTTCTGCTGTCCAGATTGTCACCCACCTTTGAGGACTTCAGAGTGTGTCTGCTGGTATGACATTAAGATTGATGTTCCACAGTGCTCAGCTTTGTCAGCTACTTTGTTTAACCTATATATGTTGCCATTATGTAAGATGCTAACTGGATTGGGGGTGCATTATTTCATTTATTCTGATGATACACAAAATTCTTATCCTCTTTTCTGGAGAACTAGATCAGACCAAGCATGCAGTTCAGTTGGTTGTGGTGGCAGTTAAAGGTTGGCTAGTTGAGTCCCGATTAATCTTGAATGTTGCAAAAACTGAACTTCTATTTTTGTCTCGGTCTTGGGTGGGTCCTGTGTGGAGTATTATGTCTCTTGGTGGGTTGTCTATCCCAGCATCAATATGGGTTCGTGACTTGGGAGTTTTTGCTGGACACTAAATTGAACTTGAGCCCCCAGATTGACTCTGTTATGAATATTGCTTTTTTAAGCTTAGAATGATGTGGTGTCATAAACCATTTTTAGACTGTGCGGACCTTTGTACCATGCTTCAGTCTTTGGTGTTAAAAGACCATTACAATAATCAAGGTGTGTTATTGGGGCTGCCTACTAGATCAATTTGTGCCCTTACAAATAGTTCAAAATGCTATAGATGGTCTGGTGTAAGTTGTTTTAATCACATATTCCCAGTTGTGGCTTCTTTACATTGGCTTCTGGTATTGTGGAGGGTGAAGTTTAAAATTGTGGTGTTGATGTTTCAGACATTGGCTGGGGAAAGCACCTTATTATATTCCTTCTCAGTTGAAGTACTATGTTCCAGTGTGCTCAGTTGTTCTTGGATGTCCCACTTATTTGGAGAACCATATAGGTTTCCTTTTCCTCTTGTTTTTATTTAAGGAAAGTAAATAAAAATAAGAGGAAAATGAAACCTATTTGGTTCTCCAAAGAAGTGGCTGCACGAATAAAGGCAAAAAACAGCTTTCACAAAATTCAGAAGATCTCAAAAAGAGGAACATAGAAAAGAATACAGGATAAAACTAAAAGAGACAAAAAGAGAAATAAGGATGGAAAAAGCAAAGGCGGAAGAAATGATGGCTAAAGATGTGAAACATGGAGACAAACTTTTTTCAGGTATATTAGTGAGAAGAGGAAGATCAGTGGTGGAATTGCAAGACTCAAAAAGTGCCGAGGACGGATTCATGGAAAGTGACATTGAAAAAGTGAGAATGTTAAACAAATACACTGTTCTGTATTCACTAAAGAAATCCTGGAGAAGAACCATGTATGACTGACAAACATACAAAGGGGAATGGAGTAGTTCCACACCATTCGCAGAAGATATGTTTTGAACAGCATGAAACACTGAAAGTGGACAAGGCCACGGGACTGAATGGGATACATTCCAGGATACTGAAAGAGCTCAGGCAGGGCCTTTAATGGATTTTTTTAATAGATCCTTGGAGATGGAGAGGTTCTGCAGGACTGGAGAAGAGCAGATGTGGTACCCCTTCACAAAAGTGATAGTAGGGAAGAGATGACAAACTATAGGCCAGTAAGCCTTACCTCAGTGGCAGGAAAAGTAATGGAGGTGCTCCTGAAAGAGAGAATAGTGGACTTTCTAGAAACCAATAGGCTGCATGATCTGAAGCAACATAGTTTTGCCAAAGGACAATCATGCCAAACAAATTTGATTGAGTTTTTGACTGGGTGACCAGAGAACCAGATCAAGGGCATAGATGGATGTGATCTCCCTAGTTTTAGCAAAACCTTTGATACTGTTTCTCACAGAAGGCTTATCAATAAACTGAGCAGCCTGGGGATGGATCCCAAGGTGGTGAACTGGATTAGAAATTGGTTGACTGACAGACGACAGAAGGTGATGATAAACTGAACTCGCTCAGAAGAAAGGAAGCTGAGTAATGGTGTTCTCCAGGGTTCGGTGCTGGGACCAATACTGTTCAATGTATTTGTGAGTGATATTGTTGAAGGATTGAAGGGAAAAGTCTGCCTTTTTGCAGATGACGCAAAAATTTGCAACAGAGTGGACTCCCCTAAGGGAGTGTACAATATGAGAAAAGATCTACAAAAGCTGGAAGATTGGTCTAATGCTTGGCAGTTAATATTTAATGTGAAGATGTGCAGAGTCATGCACTTGGGATACAGAAATCCAAGGGAATTGTATGCAATAGGGGGTGAGAAGTTCGTGTGCACGAACCAGGAGAAGACCCTTGGAGTGATTTGTTTCTGAGGATCTCAAGGTGGCAAAATAATGTGACAAGATGGTGACCAAAGCCAGAAGGAATGCTGGATTGCATACAGAGAGGACTAACCAGCAGAAAGGAGGAGGTATTAATGCCCCTGTACAAGTCATTGGTGAGGCCTCACTTTGAGTATTGTTCAGTTTTGGAGACCATATCACAAAGGATATGGAAAGATTTGACACGATTCAGAAGAAGGCAACCAAAATGATTTGGAGCCTGCGCCAGAAAATGTATGAGAAGAGACTTGACTTAAATATGTACAATTGTGATCAACATTATTGGCACCCTTGCATTTTAGGTATGTTATGTACAATATCTGTGCACAATAAATTGGCTTGGATCCTGCAGCTGACTCCTGGTTTTATTCATTGCGTGCACTTCGCTGCTACATTTCCTGGTGCGTTGGGCCGGGAAGTGTGAGTAGTGGATGGTATTCAAGTGAGTATACCACGTATTACTGCCTCAAGGTTTGGCCCGGTTGGAACCGTGTCTGTTCGACCGCAGGGGAAACCTCAGGCGCCACACCGGTCCTCTTGCATCGGAGAGGATTTCTCCTTGCCTTGGCAGATTACTGGATCCGGCCGGCCAACACCTCCGAACCCGAGGGGAGTCCAGGATTCAACCCAAGAACTGGTTTTGTATCGGGTACCGGATCCGGTGAGTAGAAATTTCTTTGTCCTTCAGTTAGTTAGTTTTGGATACGTCTTGCATGAGTATGCGCGAGACTGAATTGGTATGGGAATAAGGTACCGAGAGCCTGATCACCTCTCAGGGCACGTCCGAGTAAGCCTTGCATGAGTATGCGCGAGGCCCAAACTACTGCCCTTGGTTAATCAGCAGTCAGAGTACGTCTTGCATGAGTATGCGCGAGACCGGCTGCTGTTGATTAGTAAGATAGGCCTTGGAATTTGGGAAAACGTTGCTAGCATGTCTGTCTGTGTCTCCCTCTGTTTCTAGGGCTGCCCAGACTCCTTACCGGCAGTCCGATCACCCGCACGTCTAACCGCGGGTTTCACTTCTGGTATAATGTAAGGTTCCTGATCGTCCCTCCAGTCTGGTCCCGGAATGTCTGGGTTGTCAACCTCCTCTAGCAGCTTTGGAGACTGAGAAACTTTACTCTTGTGATGTCATCGGTATATAAAGCCTGGCTCCTCCTCTTCACTCCAGTTTAACAGTCTCCAAAGCAGCTAGGAGGATGGTGAGCCCAGGGATTCCAGGGCTCACTGGAGAAACGATTAAGTAGAGGGTTAGGATTTTGGGATTTAAGTTGAAAAAAAAAAAAGACAATTTGAGGTAAGGGGCACTTTAAGGGACAGTTTGTGAGAAGTCCTCTGCCTACAGGGCTGGGGGGCATACTCTGCTTTCCTTGCCCTGAGGTCCTCTGCTCTCCTCCGTTTTCCCTTCGGGGGGGGAGGCAGCAACCGGGGATTTTGTTGTTTTCCACTGCTAGGGGAGAGAGGACTGGCGCCCGAGATCCGTCCCGGTGAGGAGAGCACGGATCCAGAGTTCGCCAGCGCTCAGCGCGTGCAGAAGCCTTGCCTGCCGGCGCTTAGAGCTACTGGGGGCAGCCCGGAGTGATTTCTGCCTTTTCGGAGTTGAATCGCTGAGGGGCTGCTCAGAACAGAACCGCAGTCTTCTTTCAGCAGCAATGGGTCCCGGAGGTAAGCGGCCCTTTTTTCGGCGGGAATCGGCAATGTGAGAAGGCAGGCCAGACCGCATGTGACAGAGGCGGGAAAATTCGCCGGTTTGCACTGTCGGCCTTTGGCGCCCCGTAGCTTCGGCGGTGAGCCTCGTTTTTGGGGGCTTTCTTCAGGAATCACCTGGGGGGGCGATTCTGAGGAACTTCGAGTTAAAAAAAAAATTCTGTTTGTTGCTTTTGGTGTTTGGGGGGTAGCTAGAGGGTGGATCTCGGCTCAGCATGCCTTCCAAGCAGCAGTGTCTCTTGTGTGGGGTTAAGAGGAGCTTCGTCTCACAAGAGGGGGTGTGTAGGGGCTGTGCTCCGGAGTTGGAGGCCAAGGAGTTAGTCCCTGCATCTGAGATGGCAGAACAGGAGGTTTTAGAGGAGGTGCCCGAGCCCATTCTTCTGTCTCTGGCGGTTGCGGAGCCAGCTTTGACCGCCACTTCAGGGCCTGATCTTCCCCTTTCACAGCAGTCGGTGGGAAGAAGTTTGGCCTCCATTTTCTCGGCGGATTTCATGGCCCTGCTCCAAAAGTCTTTGGCCAGCTCTACTGCGGCGCCGGTGGCAGGTACCTCTGGGACTGGGCTGGAGCACAAGAGGCCAAGTTCAGCCTTGTCGGCAGGAGCGTCGGGTGTCTGTGCCAAGGTAGCTAGACTAGAGAGGGATCTCCTAGATCAGTCGGTGGTGTCAGAGGACTTGCGTTCTGAAGACGGCCTAGGGGATCTAGAGTAAGGTGAAATTAAGGATCAGGAGGATCAGGTGCGTGTGGTTCGTGTTTTCCGTAGGGAGGAACTACCGGCGCTTATAGCAGAGGCGCTCAAGGCTCTTAATATGCCGGATGCTGGTCTGACTGACGATGCTATCCTGGAGGATCCACTGCTACAGGCGGTCCGGAAGACTCAGAGGGCTTTTCCGGTACACAGGGTTTTTAAAGAGATGATTCAGGAGGAATGGGATATGCCGGAGGCCGCCCTTAAGGGAGCTAGGGTTATGGCGAGGCTGTACCCGCTGCTGGATCAAGATCGGGAGTTATTTAAGGCCCCGAGGTTGGATGCAGCTGTTTCGGCAGTCACTAAGAAGACTGCTATCCCGGTAGAAGGGTCAGCGGCTCTGAAGGATGCGCAGGACAAAGTTGGAGACCTTGTTGAAACAGGTCTTTGAGGCTAATGCGTTGTCCTTGCAAGCGTCCATTTGTGGAGCCTGGGTGGTGAGAGCCTGCTTGCGCTGGGCGCAGCGGATCCAGGGGGACACTTCGGTGGAAGCGTCCGAGGAGGTGTCCAGATTGAGGTCCGGGGCGGCGTATCTAGCGGACATTCATTATGATCTGATCCGAGGGTTAGCTAAGAGCATGGCTTCAGTGGTCGTGGGGCGCAGATGCCTTTGGCTACGCAATTGGGCGGCGGATAGTTCGTCCAAAGCTAGGTTAAGTAGGCTTCCCTTTCGCGGTAAACTGCTCTTTGGGGAGGATTTGGACAAGTTGGTGAAGGAGTTGGGAGAGACTAAGGGTGGACGACTGCCAGAGGACAAGCAGAAGCAGAACCGTCCCGTTCCCGGGCTTCGGCAGCAACAGCGAGACTTTCGGCGGTTCAATCCACCTAGGGGTAGTCAAGGGCTGCGGGGCCGTTTCCCTGGTTGATCCCAGGGGTTTCGGGGGTTTCGAGGAGCAAATAGGGGGTTTGCAGCTGCGTCCTTGTCTTCCACCTTTAAGAAATCGCAATGAAGTCAGGGGGGTCCAGGAGGAGCTGGTTCCTGTAGGAGGTCGCCTGCGGAAATTTTATCCGGCCTGGACCCAGCTCACGTCCGATCAGTGGGTCTTTGAGGTAGTATGCGAAGGTTATGCCCTGGAACTGCAGCGGCCGGTAGCCGATGCTTTCGTTCGGTCGCCGTGCAACGCTCCAGCAAAACGCGCGGCGGTTCGGGAAACAGTACAACAGCTTCTACGTCTCGGAGCGGTTGTCCCGGTTCCTACCAACCAGTTAGGTTGCAATCGATACTCCATTTACTTCGTAGTACCGAAGAAGGAAGGCACTTGGCGGCCTATTCTGGATCTAAAGAGGGTAAATCGTTGTCTGCGCGTATCTCATTTTCGGATGGAGACCCTCAGATCAGTCATTGCGGCGGTCAGAACGGGGGAGTTGCTGACGTCCCTGGACTTATCGGAGGCGTACCTGCATATTCCGATTCGACGGGAGCATCAGCGATTCCTCCGGTTTGCAGTTCCGATGGGGCATTTCCAGTTTCAGGCGCTCCCCTTTGGGCTGGCGACGGCTCCCCACACCTTTACCAAGGTTATGGTGGTGGTGGCGGCAGCCTTAAGGAAAGTTGGTGCATCCGTACCTGGACGATTGGTTGATCAGAGCAAAGTCCAGAGAGGAGAGTGTGGCGGCTATGGCCAAGGTAGTAGATCTGTTGCAGAGTCTAGGTTGGGTAGTCAACATGGCGAAAAGCAAGTTGACCCAGTCTCAGGAGCTGGAATACCTGGGAGCGCGATTCGACACCAAGGTAGGACGTGTTTTTCTGCCCCAGCAGAAGGTGCGGGGGCTCCGACGCTCGGTGCGTCGTTTCCTCAGTCTGCAGGGTCCCACGGCCGGGGAGTATCTGCAGGTGTTGGGGACGATGGCAGCGACCTTAGAGATGGTGCCGTGGGCGCGGGCTCACATGAGACCGTTATAAAGGGCCCTGTTAAGAAGGTGGTCGCATCAGAGGGATTCTCTGAGTCACAGGTTGCCTTGTCCTCTGCGGACTCGCCGGGCGCTCAGTTGGTGATTGCGGCCAGGGAGTCTGGAAAACCGCATGTGGTTGGATGCTCTGGGTTGATTTCTCTGACGACAGATGCCAGTCTCTACGGCTGGGGGGCCCATTGTCAGGGTCGCCTGGTTCAGGGTCAGTGGTCCGACCAGGAGAAAGAGTGGTCGATCAACCGGTTGGAGTTACGTGCGGTGGCGTTAGCACTGAAGGAGTTGAGTCCTTTCGTTCAGGGAAAGGCCGTTCGGGTGTCCTCAGACAATGCCACGGCGGTGGCTTATGTAAATCGGCAAGGCGGCACCAGCAGCATAGCGCTGGAGGACGAAGCGGAGAGTTTGTTCGAATGGGCGGAGACCCATCTTGTGGCATTGTCGGCGGCGCATGTTGCTGGAGTGGACAATGTGGAGGCCGATTTTCTGAGTCACCTAAGGGTGGACCCGGGAGAGTGGGTCTTGCACCCCAAGGTGTTTGCGATGTTGGTGCGGCGCTGGGGTCTTCCAGTAATGGATCTCATGGCGACCTTTCAATCCGCAAAGGTCGATCGGTTCTTCAGCAGACGAAGGGAGCGGATGGCAGAAGGTTTAGATGCTCTCATTCAGGAATGGCCGGAGGAGCAGCTGCTGTATGTATTACCCCCGTGGGTGTTGATCGGTCGAGTCTTGCAGTGCATCGAGCGGCACAGAGGTCGAGTGGTACGCGGACTTAGTAAGGCTCTTGGTGGCCCAGCCATGGAAGCTTCCGGTACGTCGGGATCTTCTCACTCAGGGTCCTCTCTGCATGCCCCAGGTGGATCGATTCTCGCTTACAGCCTGGCTATTGAGCGGGCTAGGTTAGCGACAAGAGGTTATTCGTCGGCGGTGGTGTCCACCTTGCTGAAGGCGCGAAGGAGGTCTACATTGGCTTATGTCAGAGTATGGAGAATCTTTGAGGCGTGGTGTGCGGAGAAGAACTGTGTTCACTTACGAGCCTCGGTGCCACAGGTGTGCTGTCTTTCTTGCAGGATGGGTTTCAGAAGGGACTGGCAGCCTCTTCTTTGAAGGTGCAGTTGGCGGCCTTGTCCTGTTATAGGGGTAAAGTCTGCGGGGTGGCGCTGGGAGCTCATGCAGATGTGAAGTGTTTTCTGAGGGCGGTTTCGCTTCTACGGCCGCCACGTCGGAGAGTAATCCCGGCATGGGACCTACCTTTGGTCTTGGGCGCCTTGGGGAAGGCGCCGTTTGAGCCTTTGGCGGAGGCGTCATTGAAAGATCTCACGCTGAAAGTAGTGTTTTTGGTGGCGGTGGCTTCTGCGAGGCGGATTTCGGAGTTGCAAGCGCTGTCTTGCAGAGAGCCCTTTCTGTCTTTTGGCGAGTCTAAAGTAGTTTTGAGGCCCGTTCCGTCCTTCCTACCGAAGGTGGTCTCCGCCTTTCATGTGAATCAGGTAGTCTCCTTGCCAGTTTTTCGTGAGAGAAGTAAAGGTCCGGTGGCGCAGCGGCTGCATCGTTTGGATATTCGTCGAGCTTTGAAGAAGTATGTGGCTCGCACAGCATCTTTCCATAAGTCGGACAGGCTTTTTGTGCTGTTTGCGGGGGCAAGGTAAGGGGAGGCGGCTTCCAAGGCTTCCATTGCTAGATGAGTCAAGGAGGCTATCGCTTCGGCTTACATTTTGTGCGGCCGTCCGGTTCCAGAGGGGCTGAGGGCCCATTCCGCGAGGGCGCAAGCGGCGTCGTGGGCGGAATGTAGTTTGGTGCCGGCGGTAGAGATCTGTAAAGTGGCAACGTGGTCACGTCGCTATATTTTTGTGCGGCATTACCGTCTGGATGTTCAGGCGGGTAGGGACACCTGTTTTGGCTCGGCATTGCTTCAGGCCGGGCTTGCGGGACCCTCCCGTTGATTGTAGTTACTGCTCTGTTACATCCCAGACATTCCGGGACCAGACTGGAGGGACGATCAGGAAGATTAAATTAGACGTACCTGCTAATTGTAGTTCCTGGAGGAACTCCAGTCTGGTCCCGGATCCCGCCCGGGTTCTTTGGCGAGCTGTGGCCTGAAGCGAGAGCTGTCTTACTGGTAAGCAATATTTTGATTTCTGTGAAGGGTGGGGTGCAGGTTAGCAGGGTCCATTTCCTGTTAAAGGAGGGTTCTCTGGGGGGTGGGTACCTTCCTAGGGAGTGGGCAGGCGACCTCAGGACATACGGACAGTAGTTTGGGAAAAAAAAAATCAGTATTCATATTTCCCTTTTTTTGTACAAAGTTCGGTCCATGGGCCTTTGCAGTTCACTGGGGTGGTTTAGTTGAGTTTGCGTTTCACTACTTACTTGTTGCTCTGGTGAGTCTGCTTTGTCATTAGGTAAACTGGTGTGAAGAGGAGGAGCCAGGCTTTATATACCAATGACATCACAAGAATAAAGTTTCTCAGTCTCCAAGCTGCTAGAGGAGGTTGACAACCCAGACATTCCGGGACCAGACTGGAGTTCCTCCAGGAACTACAATTAGCAGGTACGTCTAATTTAATCTTATTAATTAAGGAACAGTACTGAGAAAAGGAAAAAAACAAACAAACTCAGGAGTCACTTTAAGAAATCGAGTCTAAGCACAGCACAGCGAAGACGAGCTGTCTCTCAGCACAGGGTATCTCTAGCAAGCAGAGGGAGGAGGGGTGTGTCTTTCACACAGCCTGCAGAAAGGAATGTCTCAAGTAGCCTGGAAAGTCTCAGTATCCTTTAAGTTCTTATTAACCCCTTCGGATCTCCTCAACTGTTTTAGTTATATCTCTGCCCTGCCTGTATTGTTACGTCAACTGTTCCTGTTATATTATTATTTTTATTTATTTATTCTCTGATTTATGGGGGAAACCTGAATGGCTTAGAAGTCAGAGTACGGACCAAGGGAGGAGGAAAGTGTTAATTTTACAGTTGCTGAATGAGTGACAGAGAGACAAAGGTTTTGAACAGCATGGGAGGGGGTGTATCTATACTGAGCCTTCTGCAGTGTTTCCTTAAGAACTTTAAGAGGGGTTTCTCTGGTGATTATGTAATTGTAATGACCCCAGGTCGATGGGAAGTTCTATGTGAACGGGAATGGCCCCCCCTGTCTTTATAGAGTGCACCCAGAGGAACACTGCCATATAGTTCTGTCACGCTGGAAATGTTGGATTTTGCTGGCATGTCTGTTTGTGTGTGTGTGAAGGAGAGGTCTTGAAACACAGACCAAATGAGTGCAGACTCCTGATTAGCGCAGTTCCTGGCCGGGCGACCGCACCCAGGTCGCGAAAAGGAGGAAGCGTTTGGTGTTTGTCTACCTATTTGTTCCTAGGGCTGTACAGACCCCTTACCTGCAGCCCGACTACTCGCCCCTACTGTCTGTTGTTGTGTACGTCATTATGGGAGGGTCGGAGTTCATGCAAGCTCCGTGGAAATGTATGATCAAGAATTTTAGCAAGGGATTTGCCGGAGACTATGGAATAAAAATGTCTCCGTCCCGATTAGGAATACTCTGTGACAGGGAGTGGCCGGTGCTGGTCACCGCGTGGCCTCCTGGTGGTACTTTTGATGTTAGAATTGTATCTTTAGTTCACCAAATTGTACAAAAAGAACACCCTGACCAGTTCCCCTATATAGATTCTTGGTTAAGTGTTTGTGAAAAAGAGCCCTCCTAGATGAAGCATTGTTATGAGGAACAGTGCAGGATACTTGTAACAACCACAAGGGGGGTCTGGAAGGCTGGGGGAAAAGAAACTGCCTGTCTATTCTACCCCAGAATCTCCAGATATGTTAACCCGTCCACCCCAGTACCTTTATAGGCCAGTCCCCTCAGCTCCGCCACCACCCCGGCAGAGCCTGGCGTAGGGGGACACCTCCCTGCAGATTTACCCCAAGTAGTCCACCAGCCACCTCCGCAGCAGGAGGACGCGCACCCCCTCTTGACCGGAAGCCCCGGCTCAGTTCAGAGTGCCTCGGGAGGACCATCGTCCACTGACGACACTGCCAGTAGGGATTCATTCGCTAGTTCGGGGTCACCTACTGCCAAAGATCAAAGCAGGGGAGTTGAATTCCAGCGGGCCAGACTGCATTACGCCCTCAGAAGTACCACAATGAGCCAGAGGGATGGTCACGTGATGCCATTGCGCCAGATCCCAGGACTACCTATCCTTAATGAACAGGACCAGGTTGTGGTGGGGCCAGCCAGTCTCGTTTATGTGCCCTTCTCCACCACAGATTTATTGAACTGGAAAACGCATTATGCATCCTATACTGAAAAGACCCAAGAATTAGCTGAATTGATGTCAAGTATTATGCAGACCCATCAACCTACCTGGTCTGATTGCCGCCAGCTCCTATCTACCCTCTTCACTACTGAAGAACGAGCACGGATTGTGCGTCCACCCGATGGTTAGAAGAGAACCCTGCAGGAGAAGGAGGCCTAGATCCCCGGCAAGCAGCCACCACGGATTTCCCAAATGACGATCCTAAATAGGATCCGAACAGTGTGAGTGGGGTGGCAGCCCTCACTCGGTTCTGCCAGGCCCTACTGCAAGGCCTGAAGAAAGGAAGCCAGAAGGCCATGAATATTGGAAAAAGTATCAGAAGTCATCCAGCATCCAGACGAGAGCCCAGCAGCCTCTTATGAACGCTTATCTGAAGCTTAGAGACTATATACCCCATATGATCCAGCGGCCCAGGAAAATTTGTGCATGGTAAATGCGACCTTTGTGAGTCAGTCCCACGGAGACATAAGACGGAAACTGCAAAAGTTGGAAGGATTTGCGGGCATGAATGCGGCCCAGTTAATGGAAGTTGCTCAGAAAGTGTTTGTGAATCGTGATCAAGAACGTCAGAAGGAAAGTGAACGTGAAATGAAGAAGAAAGCTGATTTTCTTGCTGCAGCTTTAGTTGAACGACGTAGAGGAAGTTTCTCTAACCGAAGGACTTGAGGACGTGGAAGGGGCCGAGGAGATGGTTGGTCCCCATTGGGCATAAATCAGTGCGCCCACTGTAGAGAAGGACATTGGAGGAATGAATGCCTGAACTTTGGCTCCGCCTCCTGGAGGGGAGGAGGGAACATGCGGAGAGCAGGGGGAAGATTCCAGCATCGGGGAGGAATGAACCGCACACAGTTCCAACGGGGAGAAGCAGCTGTAGAGGGAGTGGCAGCCGAAGAGGGCTACAGCATGGATGAAGACTAGGCCAGACCGGGCTCCAAGTTTCCTCTGGGTCCCCAGGAGCCTATGGTCAGTCTTAAGATTGGGGACCAATATATGGACTTTATGGTGGATACGGGGCCGAACATTCGGTAGTGGCCAAACCTGTGGCCCCTTTGTCTTCTCGATCTGTCACTATCGTCGGCGCTACCGGAACTAGAACCACCAGACCCTTTTTGCAGAACCGCACTTGTGAATTAGGGGAACAGAAAATAACACACCAGTTTCTGTATATGCCTGAATGCCCAATCCCCGTCTTGGGCCGAGACATGCTTGCTAAGCTCCAGGCGCAGATATCCTTTGTTGAAGGGGGAGAAATGGAAATGACTCTACACTCAAAACCTGCTGGCCTGATGGTGTTAACTGTCCCCTGGGAAGAAGAATGGCGGTTCTACAGTGCATTTCCGACCAAGGCAGCCAGATCCCATATACTCACCAGTGTTTTAGCTTCGCCCAAGGTGTGGGCGGAGGATAATCCTCTGGGCCTAGCGAAGAATGTAGCCCCTGTTCTCGTCACCCTCAAACCAGGAGCGGAACCAGTGCATGTGAGACAATACCCTCTTCTGCGACCAGCGATTGAAGGCATTCACTGTCATCTAATGAAACTATTGAAGTATGGACTTCTCAGGAAGTGCCAATCACCCTGGAATACCCCCTCTCCTCCCAGTCAAGAAGCCTGGGACAGGTGATTACCGCCCATTGCAGGATTTGAGATGAGTGAATGATGCAGTTGTAACCATACATCCAGTGGTACCAAACCCCTACACTCTCCTGGGACTGATTCCAGCTAAGGCTATTCATTTCACTATCTTGGATTCGAAGGATGCTTTCTTCTGTATATGGCTAGCATCAACCAGCCACCTTTTGTTTTTCTTTGAATGGGAAGACCCTACGACAGGAAGACGGGGTCAACTCACCTGGACTCGACTACCCCAAGAATTTAAGAACTCACCTACTCTCTTCAGTGCTGCTCTCAACCAAGATCTTTCAAGTTACTCTGTTACTCCGGGAAAAAGGGTCCTCCTCCAGTATGTGGAAGACCTATTGATAGCCACCAACTCTAAAAGCGAATGCTCTGGGCGTTTTGACCCAATCCCTCGGATCTTGGCAGCGACCTGTAGCTTATCTATCAAAACAACTGGATACCGTCGCAAAAGTATGGCCACCTTGCCTGAGAGCCGTTGCAGCCACAGCCCTCCTGGTGGGTGAAGCTGACAAGCTCACCCTAGGTCAAAATCTCCAAGTTCCGGTACCGCACTCTGTCCTAACCCTCATGGAGCACAAAGGAAATTATTGGTTCACAAATTCACGAATGCTGAAGTACCAAAGTATGTTATGTGAAAAAACCCCGATTGCAGTTGATCGTCAGTCAAGCTTTGAACCCTGCTACGCTGTTGCCAATTGGTCCAGGTCCACCCGATCCTGATTGCCTGGAAATTATGGACACTGTATTCTCAAGTCGCCCTGATCTAACTGATGTCCCATTAAATGACCCTGAACGAACTTTCTTCGTGGATGGAAGTAGTCTTGTCATCAACAGATGACGGTGTGCTGGTTATGCAGTGGTGACCCTGGACATGGTAATAGAATCATCAGCTTTGGCCCCGGGGACTTCAGCACAGAAAGCTGAACTGATAGCCCTCACTAGGGCACTGATAATAGGGACAGGGCTCCGTTTAAATGTGTACACAGATTCTAAGTATGCCTTCACAACGTTGCATGCGCATGGAGCTCTGTACAAAGAACGAGGGTTAATAACCTCAGGAGGCAAGTCCATCAAGTATGGCCCTGAGATATTGACATTGCTAGATGCTGTATGGGCTCCCAAACATGTCGCAGTAATGCACTACCGAGGTCATCAGGTAGGGGAAGGAGAGGTTTCACGAGGAAATAGATTTGCTGACACTGCGGCTCGAGAAGCAGCCACCTCAGGGCAAATTTCTGCTTTAGCACTACAGTCCAGGTGGCCATATTCCCAGTACCCCTCAGTGCTTGGACTCCCCGATACACTTCCAAAGAGTTAGACTATTATTGCCAAAAAGAGGGGGGAGTGTTATCAGAGACTGGATAGATAGTGCTACCACCGCCAGCGGTGGTTCCTCCTCCTGGCCCAACTGTGATACCTGAAACATTGGGTCCTGCCTTTGTCCAAGCTTTCCACCAAGCCACACATTATGGGAAGACTGCAATGGAGAAAGCTCTCAAACCTCACTTTTGCATCTCGCTATTGGGACCCCTGACAGCCTCAGTAGCCCGTAGATGTTTGACCTGTGCAAAGAACAATGCCCGGCAGGGTCCTAACCTACCCCCAAGAGTTCAGTCAGTAGGAGTCATCCCCATGGGAAATATCCAGGTGGACTTTGCAGAAATGCCACGAGCGAATGGATACCATTACCTGTTAGTCCTGGTTTGTACATTCTCTGGGTGGGTGGAGACTTTCCCCACCAGAACTGAGAAAGGCAGGGAGGTTACCAAAATTCTGCTCCATGAGATCATCTTATGCTGCGGCGACAACCACTGCTGTGAGAGTCTACAGCCCTACTCCTGCCACCCAGCTGGAAGCTGGCAGGTCTACGTACGGCAGAAGCTTGAGGAATCTGCAACCCTACTTCTGTCACCAACCGGAAGCTGACAGGTCTACGTACGGTGGAAGCTGTGGAGAAAAAGAACTTTAGTAAAAGAATTTGCAAATTTCTAGACAAATTCATTGAGATATTGTAATCATGATATATCTATGTATTTATGTTGTTCTTACGGTAGCCCTGGGGCCCCTTAGAATGCCCACTGATATACCTCCTTGTATCACATGTTATGGACCAGCCACTTGGGCGAATGATGGGTCCTGGGGATACCGCACTCCTGTTTAGGTTTGAAGACTATTGTGTTTGCAGTTTTACTAATGGCAGCTATGTGTTTACTCCTTCCATGTTTTCTGCCTCTCTGCTTACGTATGTTCACCTCCATCATTGACAGTACAGTTGAACGTAAGACAGCCACTAGAGTGCGAGCTATGTGGCAATATTAGGCTATACCCCGAGATGAAGCCTCAGTTTCAACTATGTTTGGTATGTGATTATTTTCTCACCCTCTTTTAGTCGGGTTGAGAATAATCAAAGGGGGGAATGTGGTAGGCTACGGCCTGTAAACTAGGCCTAGGCCCCAACCCCCACTTGAGACTAGTGCTGAGAAGAACCAGAGTCTGAGAAACTGCTTTAAACAGCTTTAGACTGCTTTTTACTGCTCTTTGAAAAGTCTGTATAATTCCTTTATTAATTCCTCTATGCTGATGATAGAAATGTTCCTGCATTCTCTGAGCTAGAAATGGCCTTGAAGTAGAAATGTATCTATATCTAAGACTGTGCCTTTGTTAGAATGGTCTGAGAAGGGGGAACAAGAAGCTAGGCCCAGAGAGGGTCCCCGATTGGACAGGTGCAAGGGGCGTTGGGACCAATAGAAAGTTTGCCTGTATCAAACTGTAAAAATTGTATATAAGGAATTTGCTTCTGTACTCCATTGCTCAGTCCTTTTTGGATACTCTCCTGTCTGAGCCTGTGCATAATAAATTGGCTTGGATCTTGCAGCTGACTCCTGGTTTTATTCATTGCGTGCACTTCGCTGCTACATTTCGACTGCAGTGTGGAGAACTGATAAGGCTCCCTTCAGTCTGGGGGCTTCTGCACTGGGGTCTAGGTTCCGCTGTCACTTATAGCATGGCCCTTAAGAGCAATATTTAAGTAGAAAGGGTTTTTTCCAGTGGTAACGACTAAACTGCATATGGAAGAGGTCTATGTCCTTTGCATATATTCGCGTCTGGTGACTTTTCAAGTTCTGGTTCAGGTCTTTTTGTTTTTCTTGAATGTATGGTTTTGGAGATTCTGGCAATCTCCAGGAACAAGCAGGAATGAGTCTTCACATATGGGTACGTCGGTACCGACGGAGTCTGCGCGGGAACGCTTCCCAGCGTCCAATCAAAGAGCTTTTGGAAGCATCCCACCACGCCTGCGTGCTGCCTTCCCGCCTTTCCCAACTGCCTCTCCTCAGTTTTCATTTTTCCGTGGAGCCGGCAGGACGTCCTCCTGTCACCGCAGAAAATTCTTGTTTTATTTCTTTAGTTTTCTTGTGGTCGTGGCTGTCTTCCCGACGCCACCGGTACTGCCGGTGTTTTCTTTTCTTTCTTTCTTGTAAAATCTTCCTTCTTCAAGGAATATTTTTTCTTCTTAGTGTCTTAGGCCTTTTAGGCCTCTTCTTTTCCTTCATGGAACCGCCAGCCATTTTCTCCAAGAAATGTTCAAACTGTGGCGGTACAACTTTATTTTAGACCCTCGAAGTCAGTGTCTAACCTGCTTGGGTCCTGACAACAGTTTGGTGAGGTCTTCAATATCGAGGTTCCCTCGATACACGGTTTCTCTCCGGCTTCCGGGCACATCCCCTTCTTCTTCTACACAGGATCAGGTAACCCACAAACAGTCTGTTAAGACTAGCCAGCCCTCGAGTGGTAGGTCTCATGCACAGCATGTAGACGGCTCCGGCCTTGCCCTGGAGGGACTACTGGCTTCAAAACCCCGGCGAGAGTCTTCGGTCTCTAAAGCCTTTCAGGGGTTTCAGGTTGTTCTGGGGCTCACCCCTCACAGAACATACCTGAGCTGTGTCCGGTGGTGGCATCCGCTTCGAGCGGTACCGATACCCCGACATCGGCCCTGGTGTTGGATGAAACACTCCTCACCAGAAATGGTCCTCTGGCGTCCTCGGTGCCTTCGGGACTGCTGGATACACTCCAGACTGACCTTCCATTATCGGTACCAGCACCGATTCTACCGCCGACGTCGGTACCCTCCAGACGTGCATCGATAGCCTCGCTTCCTTCGATGCCGAGTCTGGAATCGATCTCCAGTCTGGAGGACTGGGTACCGACTCGCCTTGGTACCGGCTCCGGGCGGTACTGAAGGCTCGGTTCCGATGATTCGGATCCGCAACTCTCGGTTCCCTCGAGGCCCATTGAGTTGCCACTGGTTGACCTTCATTCACCGGTATCAGACACGGTACCGAAGTCGGTGCCGATGTCCTCATTACCCTTATGGTCGGTGTCTTCCATGCTTCGCTTATCGATGCCGAGTTTAGAATCGTTCTCTAGTCTGGAAGACTCGGTACCAATACACTTTGGTACCAACACCGATCGATACCGGTAACTCGGTACCGAGGATAGCACCTGAAGGTTTTCGGTCACCTCGGTACCGATTGAACTGTCTCCGATGACTGCTCCGATGTCTTTGTCGGGCCTGACTCCGACATCGGTACCGGTATTGGCATCAGTACCGGTATCCACAGTAGCATCGTGGCCAACTCCTGCCATGCTTTTTTCAACAGGATCGCTCCCTTCTATGCCAAGCTTGGAGTCGATACCTGGCTTGGACAATGTGGTAATGACGGTCGCTGCTCCTGACAGCCAGTACCGGCGACCATCCCTTAAGCATTCCACACTGACCTGTGCAGGATCTTCTAGTCCTATATATCGGGATAGCTCTGTAGGTGCTCAGGCTAGTTCTTCAGATCTAACCTGTCCAAGGGAAATTCCTGTTGGGGAACCCTCTTTTCAGAGTTTCCTCCGGGATATAGCAAGATCTCTTGCCATTCCTATCCCAGGACATGATCCTGCACAGGGCTTTCTTTCTACCAAAGCAAAGGAGAACATAATGCTTCCTTTGCATCATTCCTTGCAGGATCTCTTTCTAGGAATGTGGGAAACACCTTTAAGGGTGCCCCCACCTTCCAGAGCAACTGATCTCTTATATCAGGTGCCCCCCTCTCCAGGGTTTCAAAAGACTCAACTTCCTCATCATTCCATAGTTGTGGAATCAGCAATGAGGCGGTTAAAGAGCAAGAAAAAGCACTCTTCTTACCCGCCAGGTCGTGAGTCTAAGACACTTGATGCCTTTGGACGTTCCAGACATCTATGCTTTCTGCAAGAATTCTCTCATATATTTTCTATATGAGTCTATCTCTTGAGGAGGTCACAAAGCAATTACATCTTCTGACTCCTTCTCTTCCAGAGTCCAAGAGTGCAGACTATTCTTCACTGCTCAAGCATCTCCAGAATATCTCTTAGTTTCTTACTCGTGCTTCCCTAGACTCTTTTGAATCTGTTAGCAGGACTTCTGCTATAACTATAGGGGCACGACGTAGAGCCTGGCTCCAAGCTTCAGACTTGGACAGATGGGCACAGCACAGACTGGGACATACTCATTGCACTGGAGACAATCTTTTCAACAAGGAGTCTTTACGTCAGGTTACTCAGTTCTCCACTGACTTACCTGTTCCTAGGGGCTGTTCTGCACCTTCTTCTGTCCCAGTAGGTAGGAAATGTCCTGCCAAACTTTCTTCCCATAGAAGAAGAAGGTTTTATGCATCATCTGCCCATCATACAGATGTTCCCAAACAGGGGAAGCATCATCCTGGTCTGCAGAGTCAACCTCTCACCAGGCTCAGCAAACCCAGCAACCACAGGGTTTCTGATCAATCCTTCAGATGCTTCTGACTCTTGGGATTAGAATCTGCAGTTGCTTCTTCTCAATAAAGGCAATCCACTTCTGTCATTCTAAATCCTAAACATGGATCTCTTCCCGAAAGACATCCATTCTTTCTATGCATGAGCTGTCAGAATGTTCATGCTTCTAGGTCAGAGGGTTCTCCTCTTTTTCCTGCTAGGGAAAGAGGTCTATCCACTATCAACCGATAGTTTCCTGTGCCAGCATGTCTTTTTCCTTTCTATAAACTTACTACTTTGTAAGTTTTCTTCAGCTCCATTCTCCTTACCCTCTTACCAGGTTTTTCCTCTGTAAGAGCGGTATTGCTTCACTGGAGAGTTTTTTCTTCAACCTCTCTAGCTTTTTACTTTTCCAGTGCGGAGTTCTCTTCTCTGAGTTCACTCCTCTTTTTCAATCTTGCTTTGAAGCAGTTCATCAGACACGTCCAGAGTTTTCTACTCTTGTTTGTCTGTTCTTTCTGTTTTTAAACAGTACCATTCTTCTGCTGTCTGGCAAACAGCTGCCAATGCAGGAGCCTTAATGTTTGGACCACTGGTTCTTGTACTCCAGCAACCAGATTGTCCTCCACTAACATTCTGTCTGGTCTTAGTAGTGGCTCCAAGTCGGTGCTGTCATCTGTCTTGGAAATTCTTTCACCACAAGCTTGTTGGATTGTCTTCTTTTTCTGCCATCTCCATTCCCCTGGGTTTGGCAGCATAGTTGACATAGGTACTGGCTCTCCTGCAACCAGTTCTATTCCCTCATTCTCCTGCATCATGCTCTCTGCAATTCTACAGAGAAGCTCTCCACTATGGGCCCTTGCTAGAGAGCATGGGGGGCTTTTTCTCCAACAGCTATACTAGATGGTTGAAAAAGGTTTTTTCAGTCATGTCTCCCATGACTAGAAATCTTCTCCTTTTTAATATAAAGGACATAGGCCTCCTTTTACGTGAAAAGCTTAAGGAGTTCCTAATTCCCTGCTTTGGTCCATAGTATTTCCAATAGGGAATATGTTTTCTCCTTCCAGCTCGTCCTCATGGTAAGAACACATGATACCTTTTTGCCCTTAGGCAGGTCAGCATGGTATCTCATTCCTATGCGTCTTCTGTTCCCTGACCATGCTAGAGTTCTAGAATACTCGGGACTTGCTGGCTGCAGACTGATATCATCCTCTGCTTTTCACGTAACCATCCTAGTTATTCTACTACCTAGCATCCCTGTAGCCATAACCAGTAGGAATTGATTCTCTATATATCTTCTCAAGTAGGTTCCACCTTCTTGTTAGATGAATCTTTCCTCTCCACATTTTTCTATGTGAATACCTTTTTGTAGGCATATCTCTGTCTGCTTCTTTGCAGACTTCCATATAGAGGCCTATATATTCATACCTATAACACACATCTTACAGATGTCTATTTTTCTCTTTTTTCTTCGGTTCGACGCCGGTTCTTTTCCCGCCCGGACTCGGCGCCGACGGAGCCCTCGCGGAGCAATTTTCCCCAGCTTTCAAAGAAAGCCTTTGGGAATTGCAGCGCGCATGCGCGGTCCTCTTCCCGCCCAAGGGTGCCATCTTGCTCAGTCTGATGACATAGCTAAAAGACAGCAAAAAGTTAGCAAAAAACGAAAGCATAGAAACTGCAACTCCAAGGGGAGGAGGGAGGGTTGTGAGGACTGATTCCTGCTGCTCCTGGAGAACACCTGTTACAGGTGAGTAACTACGCTTTCTCCAGGACCAAGCAGGAAGTCAGTCCTCACATTATTCTGCTTTATCTACCTGACTGTCGAGGCTCATATAGCTATATGATTCTGACAAATGGGCTTTACCCATACTTCTGCTATCCAGCATGTTTTGGGGTCCTACACTCACAACCACTTGGGTGGTAGTTAACACCTACCATAACCTTAAGGTTAGGTACCTCTGAAGCTTTCCATGTCCCAATATCTCTCCCAGCTGATTTCAGTTAGGAGAGACATTGCGGATCTTCAGCTCATCACAGGCTCTAACGCCTCTGGCGTTTGTCCTTTCTTTTGGGATACAAGGGATTCCCATACCCTTTCTCCCCACAAGGATTGGGCCTGTTTGTCCAAATCGGTTAGCCTTTCTCTTTTTATTCCTAAGAGTGAGCCACTCTGCTACCAAAAGAGTTCGGCTTTTATCATAAAGCCTTCCGCTGAAGGCCCACTGTTTTTGTACTACCCCAGTTTCTTGCTGGGGTTACCTGTTACTTTTCAGGATTCTGACCTCCATTGTTTTTCCTACAGGTTTACTACCTCCACTTACAGTGAGGTCCTTCTCGAGGTTCCTCTACTGGGTTCCCCAGTAGATTCCATGAACCTCCATACTCTCTGAAGTCCTGTTAGGGGAGGTCCATATTGCAATATTTTTTCTTTGCAATATCATTGATGACAATTATCATCCACACATGGACTCCTTGTCTGCAATCCTATACTAGGTTAACTGTTCCACAGCACCTTTCAATCTACAACTCCTACCCTCCATCCTCAGGATGCCTGATGTTGTGAGAGATAGCATGTTCCAACCTATGACATGCTAGGACTCCAGGTCTCTCAGCTTGGGAGTCCCCATATGTGAAGACTCATTCCTGCTTGTTCCTGGAGATAGCACAGTTACTAACCTGTAACAGGTGATCTCTGGGAACAGCAGGAATAAGTCTTCACAACTGTCAGACGGCTGCCTGGGTGAGAATGTTCACAGTCTTGGCAAGTGCATATATCAATATGATTTGCAAGGGATTGTGGGAAATGCAGTCCATTCACACCAGACACAGCTGCTCACAATAATTAGTTGTGCTTGAGTGTAAAGCCAATAAGATATTTATTTATGGGGTTATTTCTCCCAACACAGATATGCTTGGTAGCACATAAAACAGGATACTTGCTTTCAGTGTTAAACTTGGAAAAACAAAATCAGGAAAACAGCTGAATTTGTCAGGCAATCAAATGAAAAGAATAAAGACCTGGTTGGTAACAAACTGGTCTTTTCTGTAGGCTTTAGCTAATATTTTCTTAGCAGTGTATCAAACAACAAACAAAATCCACAAAGAAGGGAAAAAACTGTTCTTTTCAGGTTAACTTCTTATATCCTCACATACAGACTCAGAAGTGATTCCCTCAGAGCTCACAAGCAATTAGGTAAGGCTCAATTGCTAGCAGTTACCCAGCTGAAACCCCTTAGCTGGCTTGCTTTCTACTGCGTGGCTCAAATCCTACTTCAGGAGCTTTTCTGAGTAGATTAAAGAACAAGTTTGTATTTCTTTGTGATGGTTGCTGTACTTTGTAACAGAAAATTACCAAAGGAGTTTAGACAGAGAGCAATCCATATATTCACAGTCTGTATCTAAGACCGCTCCTTCCCCTTCTTCAACAATCATGGGTTCAATATCAGGGATTGGCACAGAGGAATTTCTCAATGGAGCACTTTCAGGAGAATACTTGTTTCCCTGCTGTCTTTCAAGGTTATAGCTAGGGCATAGATCAGTGTTCATACCTGAGCTTCCATTGCTGTTAGAGTTCCTCTCTAAATAGCCTGGCCAGTATGTAGTCCAGTTCTTATGTCCAGCCTTCCAATCCAGATCCCTGGACACTGGATCTCTCTTCACATACCTTCTGGCACGGGTCTTAGGGTCCCTTCCACGTGCAGCCATCTCCCTCACAGGTACCGTCTGGAGATTCCTAGCCCTGCAGCACCATTCCTCTGGCTTTCCACAGTCCAATGGTGTATGCTGGCCCTTGGAATGCCTTCCAGTATACGTACTGCTCTGGACTCCTTTAGACCTCCCAAAGGCTTTTCTCTTCTTTCTTCCAAAGGGTTTCTTGCCCTCTCTGTCCGTCCGGTTTGGCTTCTGCTTCTGATGATCCTCCAGATGATGAAGCTGTCCAAGATGAGGATCTCCAAGCTGATCCTGAGGATGAGGATAATTCTCTGTAGAATAAACTCTACCTTTATTCTGCTTTGATGAGTGCTCCACCCTAGCACAGCGCAGCTGTGCTGAATCAGGCCCTGCCCTTTGAGATGAGTGCTTAGGGATTTTACCTCATAGCCCTCCTGATTGAACACACGTTTCCCCACTTCAACTCCTCTAATGGCTGTTGGAAACCTGGTGCATTCTGGGACTGGTAGTCTTTTATGGGAAAATTCTGTTTTCTTATTTCTACCAGAACTGACAGGTTGCTTGTTCAGAGTCACTTCACCTTTTCTATAGCTCCTTCCTGAGCTATGATAAGCTTCCTTATCACACAACCCACCCACCTCCCCAGGAGTTGTATCTCTATCTATCTTTCCTTTCCTCTCTCTCTCTCTTTGTCTCAGCTTTAAAACTTAACTGAGAAGAGGCAGTTGGGAAAGGCGGGAAGGCAGCACGCAGGCGTGGTGGGATGCTTCCAAAAGCTCTTTGATTGGACGCTGGAAAGCGTTCCCGCGCAGACTCCGTCAGTACCGACGTACCCATATGTGAAGACTTATTCCTGCTGTTCCCAGAGATCACCTTTTACAGGTAAGTAACTGTGCTTTCCTTCGGGTAGGAGTGAATAAAGCTCTTGATCTAAACTCACTGAAGGTTCAGATGGCAGCCATTTCCTGTTTAAAGAGGTAGTGAGTCTATTGCAACTTGCTCCAATGTGGCTAGATTTCTGATGGGGTTGGTACATCATGTTTGCCCACTGGTTCAAATAGTTGTGCCGTCATGGGATCTAAAACTGGGCTTACAATCCCTGGTGTCGGTGCCATTTGAGCCAAAAGGGAGCAGGTAACAAACTACACCGTGGAATTTTTTTATAAGACTTTATTGGAGTGTCTTAGAGGTCTGTCCCTACATGTCTGTGTTTGGACAATAGTGCCTTAATCAGGGGCTCTGAACCTCAAGTAAGGAACATGAAACCATACACAATTATCAATATTAAAATCAATAAAACAAAATCAAATAGACAAAATAACGAAAGGAGAGAAGGAAGACATGCATGTGACGTGCTGCAGAGAGAGAGAAATGTAAAACATATATGTATTGTTTGCGTGCTCTAATCCTGATCAGGCACCAAGTAACATCTTTCCTCCTGTTCTTGGCTCCAATTCCCTGAACTCGATGCAAGTACGGAAACACACTCACACTCTCACTCACTCACTCACGCACTCACTCGCATACACACTCACAAACACACACACACTCACACACACTCTCTACTAGAGGAATTCAGGCCTCAAACCTGAGCAGTTTCGTGTAATTCCTCCTTTAACTAGGCCACAGCACTTTCTTTAATTAGGAAAAAATGCCATGTGGTACAATTTTGTCTTATCACGCCGCGTCATGCTTCTGCAGTACTTTTTGTTTATCGGCGTGTTACAAGTCAAGCTAACCACTACATGTCACAGGTCATGCCAAGCACAAACATATTGCTCACGCTTAATAAGGACAAGCATTCTGCAAGCAAAAACATTCTGTCTTCCCAGAGTACATCTGCCTCCTGCCTTGCTGTCTTTGTAAAGATTGTTTCTCTAAAAATATGACTGGCTTTTCTAACACATACTGCTAGGTTTCAACCTGTTCTCATTCTTTATATTGCTAACCCTTTCAGAGGATACCCCATTTTGAGTTCTTTTCTACATGTATAAATAGGGTTTGTAAACATAGAATCAGACAGAATAAATACCAATTATAAATATAAAGATAAAATATATACTGTAACATATCAAGCCATAAGACAAATTAAATATATCAAAGAGAGGTATTTTTTTCTTTTCTTTTTATATATGAATGATCATATTTGATAACACTTAACTTGGATCCTTCTGAGGCAATGGAGGGTTATCAGTGTCCCTGTTTAATGTACATTACCAAGTTTAGGTTACAATGTAAACCGCTTTGATTAAATGGTTTGTTGCCAAGTGCTGTCAAGTCGGTGTCTACTCATGGTGACCCTCTGGATAGTTGTCCTAAATTGTGTTCGGTCTTCAGTCAGGCGACTCATTGTTGACAGATTAGTACCCATAGCTGCTATTATTGTATCGATCCATCTCATTGCTGGCCTTCTTTTGCGTTGACCACCTATCTTACCAAGCATGATGTCTTTCTCTAATGATCTCTCTCTTCATATGATGTGTCCAAAGTATGAAAGTCATCTGAGCTGTTAAAAAATATTCTCCAGGACCAAGCAGGAAGTCAGTCCTCACATATGGGTGATGTCGGCACCGATGGAGCCCCCATGCGGAGCATTTCTCCAGCTTTCAAAGAAAGCCTTTGGGAATGCAGCCACGCATGCACGGTCCCCTTCCCGCCCAAAGGTGCCATCTTGCTCAGTCTTCTTTTTTCCGTGGAGCCCTACGGACGCCTGTCCTTGTCACCCGTGAAAAAAAGTTGATTTTTCTGCATTGGGACAGTGCTTTCGGGAAAGCAGTACTCCGTAATCTCTTTGAGGTTTAGGCAACTCCTACCCTCCGGCCCTGGTGTTGGGCTACCGTTCAGGGGTGGTCTCAGAGAAGATTTCTCTTACTGTTGCTGAGGCTCTAGAGGGAACTCTATTTTTCAGCCTGGGTTCCTGGTAGCCCAGAGCTAGGGAGTCACCCATATGTGAGGACTGACTTCCTGCTTGGTCCTGGAGAAAGAGTAGTTACTCACCTGTAACAGGTGTTCTCCAGGAGCAGCAGGAATCGGTCCTCATGACCCTCCCTCCTCCCCTTGGAGTTGCAGTTGTATATAGTTCATTTTCTTTTTTTTTTAAATACTTTATTTAAATCCACCAACAAAGATAAATTAAAAAAAAAAAAAACAGCCAACAAAGTCTCCACGAAGGGGTGTACTCTTATCCCCTCCGGAAGACAACAGAAGGAATACAACAGGTGGGTTATATCATATTATCCCCTCCCCCCCCCACCCACCCATCATCCCCCCCCCATCCCTCCCTCCCCCCACCCTCCACACACTCCGGCCCCAGCAGAATAGGAAACTAAATCCATGATAGGCAGCAACAGCCAGTCCACCCCCACTCCCCCATGGCCAGCTCACATTCAGCTCCCCACCTGAAGAATTTCATTACGACTACGAACCCCTAATTGCTGAATATAGGGTTCCCATATTGACATAAACACTGTCCAACGCTTGACACTGCCCCATGCAAGCCAACACTCCGTCAACATCAGCTGGTGAAAACTATTCCTCCACTCACTAAAGGTTGGCGCCTGCTGTTCTCTCCACAACCGGAGAATCGGCCCTTTACCCACCAGACAGGCCTTCCGCAAGAGCAAACGTTCCCCTGCCTTCATGGGCCAGGGAGGCGCCATCTGATCCAAGACCACAAAGGGACCAGTCCATCTAAACCGTCGGTGCAACAACTGACTAAGAAAATTGCATGTCCTAGTCCAATAAGGGCGTACCCCACGACATCCCCACCACATGTGCAACAAAGTCGCCAGGGGCTCTGAGCAGCGGGGGCAACTGCCATCCGTTCCCAACCGACTACGAAGGGCCTGCCGCGGCGAGAAGTGGGCTCTAGTCACACATTTAAATTGAATCTTCCTCCAACGGGCCCCCTGCGCCACACGAACAATCCGTTTCAGGGCCTTGCCAACCGACCCCGGAGCCACTTCCCCACCCAATTCAGCAGCCCAGGCCGTCTCCACTCCCCGATAGTTGGGAATTGCCCTATAACGATCCAACCGAGTCTTCAATTGGGAAATCGAAGGTGGACTATCCTCCCCTAAACAAAAAAATTCCAAGATCTGGGCCGATTGGTCGATTTGCAGCGCCTCCCGCGGTAAAGAGGCCACATAGTGAGAAACCTGCATATATGCAAAACAATGTTTGGTAGGCAAATCGTACTCCCGACTCAAGGTCAGAAAGGATTTGCATCGTCCCGAGGGGTCTACTAGGTGTCCTAAATTCCGTATGCCTCGTGCCCACCAGTCCCGAAACGTCACCGTCTCGGAGCCAGGAAGGAATTTGACATTCCCCTGCAGGAGTACCCAACTGGAAGCACTCCACGATGCATTCCAGTACTTATTGAGCTGTTGCCAGGTACGCCTAGCCGAATCCACCAATGCACTCTGCCGGACCGCATCCGGGAGATCGCTGTGCCTCCCATGCAAAACCCCCAGCAAAGTCAACGGTACCACCAAACACTCCTCCACAACCCTAGGCGTATAGTGTTCCGTCTCTCCTAACCAATCTCCCAGATGCCTCGCCTGACATGCCAAGGCATACATCTTCAAATCGGGCAGTCCCATGCCCCCTTCCCGCCATTTCCCCAATAACCGACCCCACAGAATCCACGCTCTCTTCCCCCCCCAAAGAAACGTCTTAAGAGAGGCTTCTACCCTTCGCAAGTCCCAACATAAAAACCAGACAGGCAAGGTCTGCAACCAGTACAAAATGCGTGGTAATATAACCATCTGTACCGCCGCTATTCTCCCAGACAAAGACAACGGAAGGGACTCCCAGGCCTTAAGCTGTACCGCCAGACGCCGCAGAATACGATCCAAATTGCGTCTATAGAGCGCTTGCGGTTGTCTAGGCAACACTATACCCAAATAAACAAAGTCCTCTTCCACCCACCGAAGGGGGAAGGATCCCCTCCAGGAACTACGAAGGTGCCCCAAAGTATCCAACGCTTCTGATTTGTTCTTATTAATGCGAAGCCCTGCAATTGCCCCAAAACGCCCAAATTCCTCCAACAGAGTCTGCAGGGAGTCGATCGGGGAAGTCATATGGACTAATAGATCATCCGCGAATGCCGAAATTATAAACTCCTGCGAGCCCATCACCACACCCTTTATCGCTCCCGAGGTCACAACAGGGCGAATCAGAGGGTCCAGCGAAAGAACGAATAACAGCAGAGAAAGGGGGCAGCCTTGACGCGTACCCCGCTCCAAAGCAAAGCCCTCCGATAGCACTCCGTTACACAAAATCCCCGTCGTCGGTGCCACATATAAACTCTGCACCATTTTGCAGAAGGCAGCTCCTATACCATACTGCGGCAAAAGCCCCCATAGATATTGCCAATTCACCCTGTCGAAGGCCTTTTCCGCATCAAAGCTGACAAGTAATGAGGGGATCTGTCGAGCGTGTATCCATTCCAAGGAGGCCAGAATTTTCCGAAGGTTCCGAACAGCATATCGCCCTTTAAAAAAAAACCACTTGTGCATCGTGGACTAAGTGTCCCAACACTGCCGCCAACCGGAAGGCCAACACTTTCGCGAGGATTTTTAGATCAAAATTAAGAAGGGAAATCGGCCGATAAGAGGCTGCTAGCATCGGATCTTTACCCGGTTTAGGGATCAAAGTAATATGAGCATGGTTCCGCCCCCAACAAAAGGCTCCCCGCTCTGCCCTTGCACTAAAAACCTCCCGCAGCAATGGACTCACACAATCACCAAGGATCTTGTAAAATTCTGCACCCAGCCCATCTGGTCCTGGAGCCTTACAGCAACTGGCTGAGGAGATAACAAGTTGTATCTTTTGGGAAGTAATGGGCTGATCTAACATCCCCCTCTGCGCCTCAGTGAGTCGCGGCAGATTCAGATCTCACAAATAGTCAGGCAGGGTCGTAACGGATCCAGGTTCTGCCTTATACAACGATTGAAAAAAACTGCGAAAAACCCTTACAGTGTCCACATTCTCCTTATGCATCTTCCCCCTGTCATCTCGGAGGGCCGCCACAAAGGATGAACCCCGCCTACCCCTCAAACAGCGAGCCAACAGTTTTCCGGGCTTATCGCCGTAGCAATGCAACCTATACCTATAATAAAGAACCGACTTCTTATCTTTCTGGTGCAAAAGCTCATTAAGATCTACCTGGGTTTCCCATAACCTTTTCTTATTCGCAACTGACGGCTGGTGGGCACACCTACGCCGGAGTTTAGTAACCTGTTGTTCGAGCGCAATAATGCGCTCCGCAAGTACCCGACGTTTCCGGGCTGCGAATCCTATAATATCCCCCCGAAGGACCACCTTCGCCGTTTCCCATACCAGTTCGGGGTCATCCTCATGAACCTGGTGATCACTTGCAAACTCCTTCCATCTTTGACGTAGAAAATGATGAAACTGCAAGTCATAATACAACCCCAAAGTAAACCGCCAAAGACGCGTTTGAGTAACATCGCCACCCCACTTCAATTCCAGGCAGACCATCGCATGGTCCGATATCTCCAAGGGACCAATCTGGGCCTCCTCTGTGAGGGCAAACAAATCCCCCGATACAAACAAATAATCTATGTGCCCTGGATTGATGGGTAAAGTCTTTCTCGGAAGGATGCAACAGCCGCCACGGGTCTATTACACCCAATCTCTTACAGAAGCGTTGCAGCATCCGAGAAGACAACGCCCTCTCCCTCACCGCTCCCTCCCCCGAGACGTATCCAAGTCCACATCCATGACCCCATTAAAATCCCCCCCAAGAATTATGGGGCAGTCTGGAAACTGCTCCAGTTTTGAGGCCAAGCCGTTATAAAAACCAGGGTCAGACACATTAGGGCCATAAAGAACCCCAAGAATCACCGGTTTCCCCTCTAATTGGCCATGGATCAGAAGAGATCTACCCACTGCATCAGCTAGAACAGTCCTCGCCACAAATCGAATCCTCTTGTGGACCAAAATAGCTACTCCCCCCTTGTTACCTACAGCCGGAGATCCCCAAACTTGCCCCACTCAATTCCTACAAAGTTTACTATGCTCTTCAGCCGTCTGGTGGGTTTCCTGTAATAGGGCGATATCGCATTTATGCCGGGCCAGTGCTTGTAATACTTTATATCTCTTAATAGGGTTCCCCAATCCACAAACATTCCAAGTAATAACCTTTAAAGTGATGGGGCAGTGTCAAGGCTCCTCCAAAGAAAAAAATCTAATCGCCCAAGAAGGACTCCCCCAGCCTGGAGCCCCCCACTATCAGCTACCAATTCAGTACAGTGCTGCCAATCATTAAACCCCAGAGTGCGAAACCTCCCGTCCCTTGTCTGTCTCCCCCTCCCCCCCCTCCACCCCACACCCTTCCACCCCCTCCAGTCCGTCCAGCAGGTCGGACAACTTCCTTTGGCAATCGGGGCCACCCCAGGACACACTCTTAATGATCCCCTCAATATTACCCACCCCCCCGAAATCCAACCCCCCCCCCCTTAATCGACCTGCTCCGGTCTTTGAAAGGTGCTGTTCCCCCCCTTACCGACCCACCATATCCTCCCCCACCTCTCTCTTCCCTTGGATTACAACCACCTCTAACCTCTAAACACAGGACTGGCCAATCATAACAAGTAACCCACACCCTGTTGGGCGAGCACTCCCCTAACCAAACAGCCCCTGCCATCCTACCTCCCAGTACCAGGCCGTTCCCCTCATAGCTAGTTCCAAGGGAGTCCCCAAAGGCCAATGAGGGAGCCCAACAAAGGGCAAACAAATATATAAGTAATAGCTCCCATCGACCAAGAACCCGTGGACTACTCCTCGAACCATTCCCAGCCTACAAGTTAACCCCTCCCCCACCCACCACCCTACCCTAACCCAGCGCTGCCTCCACCCATGCCGCTCCGATAGTTTAACTCTGAGCAGAACCCATGGGCCTAAACTAAACCGCAGCCTCAAGGACACCCTTCAGCACTTACGGGTCACGCACCCTCGCTCCCCACTACAGGCCACGCAAGCTGTCTACGAGGACCCCAGGGGAACCACATTCGACCCCAGGGGAAGCCACATTCAACCCCTCCCAATCACTCGGGAACCCCCTCCCCAAGGACCTGGCCCCAGCAGATTGTATCCCGATATACTCCCCCCCGCTCTCCTTACCCAAATACTTACATATACCATTAAGCATCTAAAAATGCAAACTCACATGGAATCCAGAGCTCTACAGCAACATTGTTATTAACAAGAAATACAGTTGCAGCCTGTTACCCTTTGCATCTATCAAAGTCTAGAGTCGCCGCTAAGTAACTAAGAAGTTGCATAGATTCCTACTCCCCACCCCACATATGTTGCAACCCGGGGCTTGGAAAGATGGGGAGAAAACAGAGGAATGCAAAACATGGTGAAAGAACCCCAGCAGCATAGTCCAAGGTATGCAGAAGTCTCAGGAAACAGGAGCCCGCCATATCCTTCATGTATCGGCGCTCAACACCTAAGAGTCCTCCTCAAGTTGGTCAGCTAATCCCCAGCCATGCTTCCAATTACGCTCTCAGGAGTTGGAGTCTGCAGGCATATTCAAAGTCTCCAAGAAAGAAGCCGCCGCCTCAGGAGTTAGCAGATAACGTGTCCGGCCTTGAAATTCCACCCTCAAACGGGCCGGATAGAGGAGAGAAAAACGCACCCCCTTTTGTAGCAGTTGTGCACAGCTATTCGAGTAGGCCCGATGTTGTTGGCTGACCAAGACCGAGTAATCCTGGAAGACCAAGATGTGCTCAGCATTGTGTTTTTGCCCTTTTCGACTCCGGGCGGCCCTGAGCACTTCCTCTTTCTGCCTGTAATCCAAGAACTGAGCGATAACCGCACGCGGGCGTCGGGCTTGGTCACGCTGGGGGCCCAACCGGTGCACCCGCTCCAGCTTCACCGGATTGTCCCCCTGACCCCCCAGAAGCTTTTCAATCCAGGCCAGCAAGAAACCATACAGGGCACCATCCGTTACACTCTCAGGTATTCCCGCAAATCGCAGGTTCTTGCGCCGCCCTCGGTTCTCCAGGTCGTCAAGCTTGTCCCCCTGTTGTTTAACAAGAGTCTCCAGAGCCTCCATTTTGGCTTGCAGGGGGTGCAGAATATCCTCCACATTTGAGACACGCGTCTCTACCTGCTCCACTATTTCCGTGAAGGCGGTAACGTGCTGGCCAACAGTATGGATCTGCTCTTTCAGGTCCTGGAAGCGGGCATCGAGCACTTGCACCACCGCTGCCGATACCTCTGCTACCAGCCCTTGAGTGCCTCCTGAGACAGGGCTACTGGGCGCCCCCTCCGCCATCTTGGCCTCTGGGACTCGTGGCTTCTTCCTCCGCACGGTCTTCGATGCCATCTAGATAATTGCCGCGCTACTGGTACACCTTTTCAGTCGCACTACCATCAGCCACACATATAAGTACCAGTTAGTGGGGATGTCCACCTAAAGTGGGATTTAATCGCAGGTTTGCAGGGTAGGCTACCCGGAGCTGATCAGAACACGACCGATCAGCTCATTTGCCAAACCGGAAGTTTCATAGTTCATTTTCTTTTTTTTTGTGCTGTCTTTTAGCTATGTCATCAGACTGAGCAAAATGGCACCTTTGTCGGGAAGGGGACTGCGCATGCGTGGCTGCATTCCCAAAGGCTTTCTTTGAAAGCTGGGGAAATGCTCCGCATGGGGCTCCGTCGGCGCTGACATCACCCATATGTGAGGACTGATTCCTGCTGCTCCTGGAGAACACCATGTTACAGGTGAGTAAATACTCTATATCAGCATGAACAGCATAAATAACAGTGTAAGTGTAAAACTGGGAAATACAACTTGTCAGACGGCTGCCTGGGTGAGAATATTCACAGTCTTGGCAAGTGCATATATCAATATGATTTGCAAGGGATTGTGGGCAATGCAGTTCATTCACACCAGACACAGCTGCTCACAATAATTAGTTGTGCTTGATGGTAAAGCCAATAAGATATTTATTTATGGGGTTATTTCTCCCAACACAGATATGCTTGGTAGCACATAAATCTGGTTACTTGCTTTCAGTGTTAAACTTGGAAAAACAAAATCAGGAAAACAACATTTGAACTTGTCAGGCAATCAAAGCAAAAGAAATAAGACCTGGTTGGTAACAAACTGGTCTTTTCTGTAGACTTTAGCTAATATTTTCTTAGCAGTGTATCAAACAACAAGCAAAAATCCACAAAGAAGGGAAAAACTGTTCTTTTCAGGTTAACTTCTTATATCTTCCCACATAGATTCAGAAGTGATTCCCTCAGAGCTCACAAGCAATTAGGTAAGGCTCAATTGCTAGCAGTTACCCAGCTGAAACCCCTTAGCTGGCTTGCTTTCTACTGCGTGGCTAAAAATCCTACTCAGGAGCTTTTCTGAGTAGATTAAAGAACAAGTTTGTATTTCTTTGTGATGGTTGCTGTACCTTGTAACAGAAAATTACCAAAGAAGTTTAGACAGAGAGCAATCCATGTAAACACATCCTTCATCTGCAATCACTCCCCCTTCTTCAACAATCATGGGTTCAATATCCTGGATTGGCACAGATGAATTTCTCAATGGAGCACTTTCAGGAGAATACTTGTTTCCCTGCTGTCTTTCAAGGTTATAGCTAGGGCATAGATCAGTGTTCATACCTGAGCTCCCATTGCTGAGGCTATATATCCCTCTCAAGAAATCACCCCTTATAGATGCCCCCTTACTCATGATCTGACTCTACCTATCCTGCAGTGTAAATAGCTTATGTATAAAGTTATGTATATAGTTAACCCTGTTATCCAAGTTTTATTACCTGTTCAATGTAAAACCAGACACCTTGTCACCATGGTAGTTATGTTATGATGTAAACCGCGCTGATGCCGAATAGCGCGGTATATAAGAAACTGTAATAAATAAATAAATAAATAAATAAAATATAGCCTGGCCAGTATGTAGTCCAGTTCTTATGTCCAGCCTTCCAATCCAGATCCCTGGACACTGGATCTCTCTTCACATACCTTCTAGCACGGGTCTTAGGGTCCCTTCCACGTGCAGCCATCTCCCTCACAGGTACCGTCTGGAGATTCCCAGCTCTGCAGCACCATTCCTCTGGCTTTCCCCAGTCCAATGGTGTATGCTGGCCCTTGGAATGCCTCCCAGTATACGTACTGCTCCAGACTCCTCTAGACCTCCCAAAGGCTTTTCTCTTCTTTCTTCCAAAGGGTTTCTTGCCCTCTCTGTCCGTCCGGTTTGGCTTCTGCTTCTGATGATCCTCTAGATGAAACTGAGGATGAGGATATCCAAGTTGATCATGAAGATGATGATGATGATTCTCTGTAGAATAAACTCTACCTTTATTCTGCTTAGATGAGTGCTCCACCTTAACACAGCGCAGCTGTGCTGAATCAGGCCCTGCCCTTTGAGATGAGTGCTTAGGGATTACCTCATAACCCTCCTGATTGAACACACGTTTCCCCACTTCAGCTCCTCTAATGGCTGTTGGAAACCTGGTGCATTCTGGGACTGGTAGTCTTTTATGGGAAAATTCTGCTTTCTTATTTCTACCAGAACTGACAGGTTGCTTGTTCAGAGTCACTTCACCTTTTCTATAGCTCCTTCCTGAGCTATGATAAGCTTCCTTATCACAAACTATGTGAACCCAACAGACAATTCCCAGAGACACAAAGGATATAATAGCAGTGCCCTGTTGAAACAGGGCTACTTTATTGATGGTGCAACACTATGTACAATGTGTTAAGGAGGAGCCAAAAGGCAGTCAGTCTGAATATAGGGAATAAAATGGAAAGAAATAAAGGATATAATTGTAAAACATAATTTTAAAAAGTAAAAACAGGGGTAGAGGGTGTCAGCTTGGCTTCTGCGCTTACTCGGGCACATGGCCTTTACAGTCCATGTCACCCCAGACGCCCGCACATGAGGGCTGCTCAGTGGTGCCTTCGAGACCAGGCGCTCAGTGGTGCCTTCGAGACCAGTGGACCCAGGAGACGGGCCGTCTCCAGGACCAAAGTTTGTGACTCACCACTTGGCAGAATCTCTGACTTGGTGGCAAAATCCCCATCACCTTCAGGCAGGGATGCCCTTCCATACCCCAATTCCTCTAAGGACCCTTACTATGGATGCCTCCCTGCTGGGATAGGGAGCCCACTGTGAAGAACTCTGCACCCAAGGCAGCTGGTCGCAGGCCAAGAGCAACCAGCAGAACAACTTCCTGGAGCTTTGGACGATATATCTAGCCCTACAAGCATTCTGTCACCGCCTGAGGCACTAACTGGTGCTGATCCAAACAGACGATCAGGTGGCAGTGTTCTATGTGAACAAGCAGGGGGGGCTCGGAGTCTTCCCCTCTTCCACGAAGCGATGACACTCTGCTCCTATGCAGTTCAACAGGGAACACTCCTACAGGCGGTATACCTACCAGGCCAGGACAACATTCTGGCGGACAAATTGAGCATGAGTGGCAGCTGGACCCGAGAGTAGCCAACTGGCACTTCCGACTCTGGGGGACCCCATGGGTGGATCTCTTTGCCAGCCTGGATAACTATCATTGCTCTGCTTCTGTTCCCGGCAGCCTCACCCCTCCCAGGTAGTGGCAGATGCGTTCTTTATCCCATGGTCGGAAGGTCTCAAGTATGCCTTTCCATCAACACCGCTGATTGCCAAAACACTTTTCAAGGTTCTTCACGACAAAGCTTCACTGATCCTTGTGGCTCCTCGGTGGCTCAGGCAGCCATGGTTCCTGCTGCTCCTCCGACTGTCAGTGGAGACCCCACTCCCACTGGGGAGCACCCCAGGGCTCTTGTCTCAGGAGGAGGGCTCCCTCCTGCACCCCAACTTGGGATCCCTATCCCTGATGGCGTGGCTGTTGATAGGTTGACCCTAGCCCCTTTCAACCTCTCGGGAGAAGTGGAAGAGATCCTGCTAGCCTCCTGTAAGGCTTCCACCAGGAGAGCTTATGCCTTCAAATGGTGCAGGTTCTTGGTCTGGTGCATGGAGCAACAGGTGAACCCATTCTCCTGCCCGGTGCAGCTGATGCTGCAGTACCTTCTTCATCTCTCGCAATCCGGGCTCAAATCAAACTCCGTTAGAGTTCACCTCAGTGCCCTGGTGGTGCACCACCATCTGGTTGAAGGCAAACCCCTCTTGGTCCTGCCTCTGGTGACCCGCTTCTCGAGAGGACGTCTGCTATCCAAACCCCCTGTCTGCCCTCCGGCGACAGAATGGGACCTCACCGTAGTATTGGCGCAGCTCACTCACCCACCATTTGAGCTCCTGGCTACTTGGCACCTTAGATACCTCTTGTGGGAGGTCATGTTGCTGGTGGCTCTCACCTCCACTTGCAGGGGCTGCAAGCTCCAAGCCCTAGTGGCAGAAGCGCCGTATACCAGGTCTGTAAGAACAGGGTCGTGCTCGAACACATCCTAAATTCCTTCTGAAGGTGGTATCCTCTTTCCACCTCAACCAGGAAATGGTACTGCCCACCTTCTTCCTAAGGCCTCACTCCAGCAAGGTGGAGATGGTCCTTCACACCTTGGACTGTAAGAAGGCCCTGTCTTTCTACATTCAGCGTACCCAGGGCCACCGGAAAGCTTCTCGGCTTTTTGTTTCCTATGATCCCAGTTGGCTGGGGGAAGCGGTAACCAAATGGACACGGGCCACCGGAAAGCTTCTCGGCTTTTTGTTTCCTATGACCCCAGTCGGCTGGGGGAAGCGGTAACCAAATGGACACGGTCCACCTGAGTGGCAGACTGCATTGACCTCACCTATGAACAGGCTGGGCTCACACTGGATGGCCGGTTCACGGCACACTGTGTCAGGGCTATGACGGCCTCTGTGGCAAACCTGCTCTCCGTCCTGATGCTGGGCATCTGCTGGGCCACCACGTGGTCTTCAGTTAACACCTTTGCAGCTCATTACTGCCTGGAAAGGGAATCCCAACGGGACAGCGTCTTTGGCCAGGCCATGCTCTATAATCTTTACAGAGTCTAAGCAACTCCTGCCCTCCGACCCTTCTGTGTTCAGGCTACAGGAGCTTTGGTTTCCATCGGACACACAGGTCTTACTGCAATCTGTATCTGTGGACTCAATTGCTGCTGCTCACGGCTCCCCTTCAGTGTGCAGTAGCCTGTAGCTAGGGAGTCCTATATGTGAGGACTGACTTACTGCTTGTTCCTGGTTACTCGCCTGCAACAGGTGTTTTCCAGGGACAGCAGGAATCAGTCCTCACAACCCTCCCTCCTCCCCTTGGAGTTGCTTCTTTACCATCTTTTATTTTTTTGCCGTCTTTTAGCTATGTCATTTGACTGAGCAAGATGGCACCCTTGGGTGGGAAGGACACCACACATCTCTCAAAGGCTTTCTTTGAAAGCTGGGGGATGCTTCTGTGAGGGCTCAATCGGCGCTGACGTCACCCATATGTGAGGACTGATTCCTGCTGTCCCCGGAGAACACCTGTCACAGGTGAGTAACTATGGTTTATTTGCCCCTCTGTACAATTTTAGCCTGTATTCGTATCCACCATAGATGTACCCGTATCTTGCACAGAGGGGGACAGACTATGGTTTGCCTCTATCCCATACCTTTCAGCAGAGAAAAATGTCTTCCTAGAGTAGATACCCTAGTCTATGCCTTGACCAAAAAGACCACAATTCCAGTGGAAGGAGGAGCTGCTTTAAGGGATCCGCAGGATAAGAGACTCGAGACTCTGCTGCGGCAGGTGCTTGAGGTGAATGCTTTAGTGCTGCAGGCATCAGTATGTGGAGCATATGTTGCTAGGGCATGTCTTTGTTGGATGCAAGCCTTTACGGAATATGTGACTTTGGATGTGACCCAAATGCCTGAGGTGGTCAGGATGAACACAGAAGCAGCATATCTTCCAGATGCACATTATGATCTGATTAGAGCCTTAGCTAATAGTATAGCTTCGGCTGTAGCAGCTCGTAGTTTATTATGGCTGCACAATTGAATAAACTGGTCAGAAGATGTCTCCTCAAAGGCTAGACTTAGGTTCCTTTTCAGGGAAAACTTGTTTGAAGAAGCTTTAGAGAAGTTGGTTAAAAACTTAGGGGATTCCAAACCAGCTAGACTTCCAGAGGATAAGCTTAAAGGATTGAAAGCATGTTTTTCAAGGCCGCCCTTTAGAGATCTTCATCGCTACAGAGCTACTAGGTTTACACCGTATCAGAGATCAAGGAATTCACCAAAAGGTCAGCCCTTTCGTGTTGGAAGATGAGGAGGCCGTGGAGCCTTTAACAGTTCAGGAACAGTTCAAAAGAATGCACAGTGAGATATGGCAAACCCAGGTAGAAGTTCCAAAAGGTGGTCACCTTCGGCATTTCTATTCTGCCTGGGTTCAAATTACTTCGGATCAATGGGTTCTCAAGTTAATTCATGAAGGTTATGCTTTGGAGTTCACCGAACCTCTCAGAGAGGCCGTTGTTCTTTCTCCCTGCAAGGCTACAATGAAAAGAGCAGCGGTTGAGGACACTTTGCGTCAACTACTGCAGATCCAAGCAGTAGTTTCTGTTACCTTACATCAGGTAGGCTCAGGGAAAAACTCCATCTACTTTGTGTTCCCAAAAAGGAAGGCACCTTCCATCCGGTTTTGGATCTCAAGTATGTAAATCATGCTTTAAGGAGTCCTCGTTTTCATATGGAGACCTTACATTCGGTGATATCGGCAGTATAAACAGGAGAATTTCTAAAGGCCTTAGACCTTATGGAGGCGTATCTCCACATTCCCATACGTGCAGAACATCAATGTTATCTTCGCTTTGCAGTGCCATTGGGCCATTGTCAGTTTCAAGTTTTGCCGTTTGGCCTAGCAACAGCTCCTCAAACTTTCACGAAAGTTATGAAAGTTGTAGCAGCTGCTTTGTGTCAGGAAGGGGTATCGGTGCGCCCCTATCTAGATGATTGGCTGGTCAGGGCAAAAATACTGGAGAAGAGCAAGTTGGAAACAGCCAGAGCCATAGAACATTTGCAAAACCTTGGTTGGGTCATCAAGAAAGCCAAGAGTCATCTCATTCTTTTGCAATCGCTGATTCATCTGGGAGTGAAGTTCGACACCAGATGGGGAATAGTCTTTCTGCCACATGAGTGGATAAACAAGTTGCAGATTCAAATTTGCATATTTCTGCACGGCAAAGCTCCTATGGCGTGGTTGTATCTGGAGATACTAGGTTTCATGGCAGCAACCTTGGACCTAATATCATGGATGTGAGCACATATGTGTCCACTTAAAGATGTTGTCACAGTGAAGTCTGCTATCTCAAAGACTTGCTTGTTCAGCAGAGGCTCGGATAAGCCTCAAGTGGTGGCTTCACCCAGAAATGTTAATGGTAGGCATGCCATTAGACCCACCAATATGGACAATGGTGATGCCAGTCTCACAGGCTGGGGAGCTCAAGGGAAATGGAACGATTAATAAACATCTTGGTCAATCAATCGTTTAGAGATGAGAGCATTTTTTCTGGGCCTGCAGGCCTTTCAACCCCATCTCTAAGGAAAAGCCGTAAGAGTCTTGTCAGACAATGCAACCATAGTAGCATACATCAATCAACAAGGAGGCACAGGAAGTTTAATTTTGTTCATAGAGATAGATCCACTATTGTTTTGGGCAGAATATCATCTTCAAGTCATATCAGCAGCGCATGTAGCAGGAATGGAGAATGTAGAAGTAGACTTTCTCGGTCATCATTGTCTAGATCCAGGAGAATGGTCACTGGATCAGATAGTCTTTCACAGGCTGTCACGAAGGTGGGGACAACTAGTGATGGACTGGATGACCTCTGCAAGAAACACCAAATGTCCATGGTTCTTCAGTCGAAGAAGGGAATAGATGCACTCGCAACTGTGGCCACAGAATGCTCTACTTTACATATTTCCTCTGTAGCCACTAATCTGTCAAGTGTTACAACGAATAGAGAAACGCAGGGGTCCATTGGTCTTGTTAAGCACCAGATGAGGCTGACAAGTAGTAAAGGAGAAGAACACCAGAACGGCATTGATAACAGAAGTGTCGGTATCGAGTGATTATTCTGTGAATTGTGTGGAGAGGGAGAAGATCTTGAAGTATCAAGAAATGCAGAGACCAAGAAAATGTGGCAGAAAGATACAGAAATATTTCCCATTGTACTGGGAACCACAGGCCTGATAAAGAAGAATTTCCAAGCACATCTTGACAAACTACCCATACATGTTGCATCTTATGAACTCCAGGCTCTCTTTGGCACGATGCAAGTATTACCCACAGCATTAGCAGTAAATATAAGAAATTAAGATCATATTCCACATATCCTGGCTTAGAAGTGAGGTTCACGACTGCCATAGTATGCACAAAACTAACCCATTTGGAGAAACTGCCCTGAGTAAAGCCATAGTATGCATATCTCATCTGCCTAACAGTAATAGTACCCTGGAGACTCCCAATCAGTAAACGTCTTCTCTCATAAGTTCCAGTGAGCATGACTCAAGTAGATAGGTTATTACTTACAGCTTGGCTCTTGAAAGGGCACGCTTAGTAAAGCATGGCTATTCGGCAGCAGTTATTGCTGCGCTATTAAGAGCTGTAAGCGTTCAATCTCCTTGGCATATAGTCAAGTGTGGTGTATTTTTGAGCAGTGGAGCATAGTATAAAACCCTTTCAAGCTTCCATTCCGGATGCACTGGCATTCCTACAGGTAGAAGTGGATAAAGGCCTCACATTAAATTCTATAAGAGTACAGATAACAGCATTATCTTGTTATCAAAGTCGAGTTCAGGGTCATACTTTAGCTTCGCATCCTGATGTCATACGATTCCTTAAGGGTCAGTAAAGCAGATTCGGCCTCTGATACATTTAGTTGTACCCTCTTGGATTTAAATTTAGTGCTTTCAGTACTCACAAAATCGCCTTTTGAGCCTTTGAGAAGTGCCACTTTAAAGGATCTAACTTTAAAAGTTGTATTTTGGTTGCAATTTGTTCAGCACAACATATTTCCTAGTTACAGGCATTATCGTGTCGGGAGCCTTTTCTGCTAATATTGAAGGAGAGGGGTTGTTTTACATCCAGTGCCATCCTTTTTGCCTAAGGTCGTAATTTATTTTCATCTCAGTCGGTCCGTCTACCAAGCTTTCCAGACACAGTGGATCTGCTATTGCGTACGTTGGATATTTTATTTAGCTGTATTTATATCCCGCTTTTTTTTTTCGTTCGTCTGGTTATTCGTCTGGTCTGGTTATTCGTCTGGTTATTCGTCTGGTTATTCGTCTGGTTATTCGTGCGTCTGGTTATTCGTCATTTGAAACATACAAAGATATTTCATTGATCAGAACTTCCATTTGTGCTTTATGGGGGGGCCGCGTAATGGAGAAGCGGCTTCAAAAGCAACAGTTGCCCGCTGGATAAAAGAAGCTATAGCATCTGCTTATTTATTGCACCAGAAAACTCTACTGGAGGGTTTGAGAGCGCATTCTATGAGGATACAGAGCTTCGTGAGTGGAATCTAGTCTGGTGCCTCCAGCAGACATTTGTTAAGGCTGCAACATGCTCAACCTTACATACATTATCGTTTGCATGTGCATACAAGAGAAGATGCACAATTTGGGATTCGTGTGTTTACAGGCTGGGCTTGCAGGTCACACCCATAAGTAAGTACTGCTCTGGTACATCCCATTAGTCTGGACTGTACTGGAGGGACGCTATGGAAGGAGAAATTAGATCAGCGGTTCTCAACCCAATCCTCTGGTACCCCTTGTCCAGTTGGTTGTTCAGGGTATCCACAATGAATATGCATGAGAGAGATCTGTATGCACTGCTTCAATTGTATGCAGAGATATCTCATGCATATTCATTGTGGATATCCTGAAAACCTGACTGGCCTTGGGGGTACCAGAGGACTGGATTGAGAACCACTGAATTAGACCTTAACTGCTAATTTGCTTTCCTTTAGTCCCTCCAGTAAAGTCCAGAATCCACACATTTTTGTATTGCGAATGTATGTGCAAGCCTATTTAAAGGTTTGGTGTAGGCATTGCATTTCTTCATTAGTGTTTTTATGCTTAGTTTAGAAGTTCACAATAGTTGTGTTTCATAATGATGTATTTAGCTATTTAATTAGAGGTTAGCACTTACTGCTTTGACAGTGGGATACTGACTTGGTAATAGGGTCACATTCCCTTTATGGGATGTCATCACCAAACTTTGGAATTCTCAGTCTCCAATCTGCTGGAAGGGGATGGAAACCCATTAATCTGGATTTTACTGGAGGAACTAAAGGAAAGCAAATTAGCAGGTAAGGTCTAATTTCTCCTTATTTCCTTGCATTTAATTCTCTGTATTGAGACTGACTGCCTTTTGGCTGCTGTTTTTAACATGCTGTTTGTATAGAGTGTCTCATGATCAGTAAGTAGCCCTGTATTCACAGAGCACTGCTATTATATCCTTTTTTTCTTGGAATTGTCTGTTGGGTTCACATAGTTGTGTTTTTTGGTTTTACACTTACACTGTATTTACACTGTTATTATTATCTCCTCTTTATCATTTTAATTCTTTTATTAAATATGAGATGCATTTTTTTCTTTTTTCTTTTTATATGAATTTTCTTTGATGTATTTACTTTGTCTTATGGCTTGATACATATGTATTTTATCTTTATATTTATAGTTGGTATTTATTCTGAATGATTTTATGTTCACATACCCTATTTTATACATATATTTTTTACATTTATTCCTCTGAGGCCTCTACAGAGGGCGTTGCTACGAAGGTGGTCCCATCAGACTGACAGTCTTTCTCAGTGGTTGCCCTGTCCGCCAGGGACGCGCCTCTCTCTGCTATGGTGGTTACGAGCAGCGTCGTTGGAGAAAGGGATGCCATTGGAGGTGCCCGATTGGGTTCCCCTGATGACGGATGCCAGCCTTTCGGGTTGGGGAGCGCACGTCCAAGGAACGTTCACGCAGGGCGTGTGGTGCGGTCAGGAGAAGACTTGGTCCATCAACAGGTTGGAGTTGCGAGCGGTGTCTCTGGCGCTGGAGGCGTTCCGGGAGTGCCTTTACGGGAAGGCCGTCAGAGTATTCTCCGACAATGCGACGGCGGTGGTCTATATCAACCGCCAAGGGGGCACCAGCAGTCAGACGTTGGAAGCCGAGGCCGATCAGTTGTTCGTTTCGGCGGAGAGGCATCTGGTAGCGATGTCAGCGGCGCATGTAGCAGGAGTGGAGAATGTGGACGCCGACTTTCTCAGTCGAGTAAGAGTAGATCCGGGGGAATGGGCCCTTCACCCGCAGGTGTTCGAGATGGTAGTGCAGCGGTTGGGCACCCCAGTCATGGATCTCATGGCAACCTTGCAAAACGCAAAAGCCAGTCGGTTCTTCAGCAGAAGGCGAGAGAGGATGTCGGAAGGTCTGGATGCCTTGATTCAACTGTGGCCGCAGGATCTGCTGCTCTATGTGTTCCCGCCGTGGGTCTTAATAGGCCGGGTGCTACACCGCGTCGAGTTTCACAGAGGACCGGTGGTTTTCATTGCGCCGGATTGGCCAAGGAGACCGTGGTATGCAGATCTGGTCAGATTTCTGGGGGGCAAGCCTTGGAGGATGCCGGTTCGGAAGGACCTCTTGTTGCAAGGTCCTCTGTTGATGCCACAGGTGGATCGGTTCTCGCTTACGGCTTGGCTCTTGAAAGGACGAGGTTGACAGCGAGAGGTTATTCACCAGCAGTGGTTTCCACGTTGTTGAAGGCGCGGAGGAGATCCACTTCTTTGGCGTATGTTCGTGTTTGGCGGGTATTCGAAGCTTGGTGTGAGGTCCGCAAGGTTAAAGCCTTTCAGGCTTCGGTTCCGCAGGTTCTGGCCTTTCTGCAGGCTGGATATGAGAAGGGTTTGGCGGCTGCTTCCCTGAAGGTGCAGTTAGCGGCGTTGTCTTGCTACCGCGGTAAGGTACGAGGGCAAACGCTTGGCGGCCACCCCGATGTCAAGCAGTTTTTGAGAGCGGTGGTGCTTTTGCGTCCGCCGTGTCGGCAGTTCGTTCCGAAGTGGGATTTACATTTGGTTCTGGACGTTCTAGTGCACGCGCTGTTTGAGCCGTTGGCGAGGGCGTCGTTAAAGGATCTGACCTAAAAGGTGGTGTTTCTGGTAGCGATTGCTTCCGCTAGAAGGATTTCAGAGCTTCAAGCTTTATCCTGTAGGGAACCTTTTCTGGTTTTTGGTGAGTCCACAGTAGTGTTGAGGACGGTGCCATCCTTTTTGCCTAAGGTGGTTTCGCCGTTTCATGTGAACCAGGTGGTGTCCCTGTCGGTGTTTGCGAGAGGCGGGGAGGCTGCCGCTGGCCAGCAGTTGCATAGATTGGACATTAGGAGGGCTCTGCAGCAGTATTTGAAGGCTACCGATTCTTTCCGGTGTATGGATAGGCTTTTTGTGTTGTTTGGAGGTCCTAACAGGCGGCATCAAAAGCCTCCATTGCTAGGTGGCTTAAGGAGGCAATCGCGTCGGCATATCTATTGAAGGGTAGACCAGTTCCAGATGGTTTGCGAGCGCATTCGACCAGAGCCCAGGCTACGTCTTGGGCGGATCATAGTTTGGTTCCGGCGGTGGAAATTTGTCGGGCGGCTACTTGGTCTTCCTTGAATTCGTTTATCAGGCATTATCGGCTAGATTTGCAAGTTCAGAAGGATGCCTTTTTTGGATCGTCGGTGCTTCAGGCGGGTTTGGCTGATCCCTCCCGTTGATTCTGTGCACTGCTCTGTTACATCCCCAAAGGTTCAGGACTAGCCTGGAGGGACGCTAAGGAAGGTGAAATTAGACTTACCTGCTAATTGTTGTTCCTTTAGGAACTCCAGGCTAGTCCTGTATCCCTCTCAGTTTGTACATGAACTAGCGCCTGAAGCAATGGATGTATGACAGGTAAGCTTCTTGGGGGGGTGTTCCCGGGGGTGGTCCGTCGGGAACGGTGTGTGTAGGGGGAGTATAACTACTGTTCCTCTCTTTATTCTTTTCTATCCAGAGATGGGAATCTCAGCACATGAGATGCTAGGTGTGAAGGGGCGCAATATTGTCTGTATGGTATCGCCTCTTTTAGATTTCTTTTAGATTTCTTATCGATTCAATAGGTAGTTGTTGTGTTAAAGGGGCTACTTAATTGTTGCTCTGGTGAGTTTGCTTTGTCAATAGGTTACTGATGTCAGGAGGCAGATCCGGGCTACTTATACCGGTGACATCAAGAGATGTGACGTTTTCTCAGTCTCCAAAGCTGCTGGAGGAGGAACAAGAACCCCAAAGGTTCAGGACTAGCCTGGAGTTCCTAAAGGAAAAACAATTAGCAGGTAAGTCTAATTTCACCTTTTGTTCTCCAGCAGCTGGGGTGAGGCCTCTTTGGGACTCCTGGAACAAATCAAGTGTCTATGTCTGGAGCAGTGTGGAGTAGAGCTCGGTAACACAAGTTTGTCAGTACTGGAAGTGGCAAAGAGTACAGCCCAGCCATACACCAGTAGCAGCACAGAGTGGTTTCCGGCCTCAAGAGGTGGTCAGCGCCAGAAGTGGTGCAAGGTGTCTGGGTGGCAGTAACTGTGTGAAGGAGTCACACATGAAGGCACCTGCTGAATTTGCTTAGTGCTTCTCCCCCTCTACAGGAGCTGCCGGGGCAATAAGAGCCTGTGCGACTTGCATCAGAACAGGGGTGCAGGCCCATAGAGGGCTGACTCTGAAGTGAGGAGGTACTGTATGAAGGAGGGGGGGAGAGAGGTGCCATCATTTTGTTGTTGGGGTCCTGGGCATAGGTTGCTGCGCAGGAATGGTGGCAGGTTTGGCAGCCCTTTTGACTATAGATACCCCCCTATACTAGCTCCAGAGAGAATGGGAAAAGGAGGGGGGGGGGCTTATGTGGTTCCTCAACAACTAATGTTCTTGGTCATGTAGATATCAAGAGTTCATGCTGCTTATGCCTCAGGCATTTTGTCATGTCAGACTCGGGGTCCCCCATTGCTCCAGGACCAGGATGATCTGTCGCCCGGATCCTCAAAAAAAAAAAAAAAAAAAAAAAAAAAAAAAAAAAAAAAAAAAATCACCAAAGGTCTGCTTCGTAGAAGAGCTGGGAGTCCCAGGCAGGTGCAATCTCAGACCATTAATGCTGCTGATTTTTGTTGGAACATAGTGGGGAACCTGGAGAGTCTTTTGTGGAAGATGAGCTCCCAGAGACTGACACAGATTCTGTTTGTTTTTTTTTGTTTGTTTTTTTTTAACTTGAACGTTATTTCAAATTTTCCAGTGTTAGAACATCTCCTGAACATGCCTTTCATTCTTACCTCCCCCCCACCTTCCCATTATTTCCCCTTAATGATAATGATAAAACCAAATCCACTATTGAGAAAGAAATATATTACAACCACCTCAAAAACTATAAAGATGCCATAGATAACTCAAAGAAAAATTACTATGCTACAATCCTATCAAAATCATATAACAGACCAAGAGAACTATTTTCCATAATTACCAACCTAACAACCAACCCTCAAGATTCTAACAAGGAAATCACTGACATCTCTGCACAAACTCTAGCCAATTATTATCAAAACAAATCAAAACACTCACCAATGACCTTAGATCCTATCTACAAACCTCTCCATATGCTAAATGAATGGCCAGAATTTTACCCTTTATCCAAAATATCATTAAAGAATATCATTATCAATCTTAACACCACAACATCCTATCTAGACCCTTGTCCAGTAACCTGGATAAAACACACTACCAACACGTCTTTCATTCATACTTCCTATGGTCAATTTATCACTACTCCAAGGTTACCTCCCACCCACCCTTAAACAAGTACAAATCAGACCAATCCTGAAGAATAATACACTTGACAAAACCTCCCCAAAATCTTACCGACCTATCTCAAGTATACCATTCTTAGCAAAAGTCATCGAAAAAACTGTACAAATACAAACACAATAATTTCTTGACTCATCCTACCCGCTAGACGACCAACAATATGGATTTTGCCCCAAGCATGGAGTTGAAACACTCCTGACTGTTTTTACCGATACACTACTAAGAGGAATAGACAACCACAAAAAAGCTTTTATCCTCTTATTTATTGACATATCAGCCGCTTTCGATAGTGTTAACCATTCAATAATGCTTAACTACTTAAGACACATAGGAATATACTCTACAGTTCACAAATGGTTCACCTCTTATCTGAGCAATAGAACGCAAAATGTTAGAATAAGCAATCAAACTTCTGAATCATATAAATTTGAAACAGGATTACCACAGGGCTCAGCGCTTTCAGCTCTACTATTTAATATATACATAAAACCAGTTTGCAATATCTTTAAGAAATATGGTGTACTCTATCATCTATATGCAGATGATATTATGATGTACATCCCATTCACTATCCCTAACATACCGTTGCAACTCCTTTCGGATTGTTTTAATGAAATAACATTATGGCTAAATGCCCACAATCTCCTAATAAACCCTTCAAAAACTGAAGTGCTAATAGTCACCAAAAACCAAGATTATACCCCACCAACACATATAACACTTCAAAACCAAGAAATTAAAATAAAGAATGAAGTGAGATACTTAGGAGTCATTTTAGACAAACATCTCACTCTAGATACCCATATCAGAAACACCACAAAGAAAATTTACTACAAACTTAAAATACTTAAACAACTTAGACCTCTTGTTTACATACATGATTTTATCAGTATAATCCAAGCCACTATAACCCCCCACTTTGATTTTGCGAACCTTATATTATTAGGTACATCAAAACAAAACATCAAAAGACTGCAACTCGCACAAAACTCAGCAGCTAGGATTATAACAAAAACACACTCTCATCAACATATAACACCAATTCTAGCATCCCTTCACTGGCTTCCAATTCAAAACCGAATAACATATAAAACACTAATAACAGTATTTAAATCACTATTTGATTTGACACCATCTACTTTAAGTAACTTAATTACCAAAGAACATCCAAAACCTACTCAAAGAAAAAATCAACTAAACAAACTTAAAACCCCCATAGATTTCATAAAAACAAATAAATCAACAAACAACAGAGCGTTCTCACATGCAGTCCCAACAGCCTGGAATTCCCTCCCTGTTGAACTAAGAATATTAACAGAGATTAAAGAATTCCGAAAAAAACTGAAAACACACCTCTTTACAATGCACTACAACACTATAAAACAGCCATCAAAAGAATTAGACAAAGGCTAAACAGTTTTATCTACATCTCACTATAACAGAAAAGAAAACCTGCCCTATCTGCATCTGTACTACTCATAATGATTATATCCCACATAACTTGTATATGTATTTAATAATATAATGTTAATGTACATAATGTATATAGTGTTGCACTGTTCAGTGCTATCTGTTCAACATTTCTGTTTACTGTACATTGGTTATAGTTATATGACGTTATATGTAAAACAAATCCATGATTTGTTGCCTGTTGTTATTTGTGAACCGCAGCTGATCTTAGGAAGCTGCAGTATATAAGAGATTGTTAAATAAATAAAATAAATAAATAAATGCTGATAACAATGTATTATCTTCTCCCTTCATCCCTATCCCAGTCCATTGTTTCTTGCTGCAGCAAGGCATCCTTCCTTATGGTTCTTCAAATTCCAGGGTTTGCCTTCATGCCCTCATATACGCCCCTGCCCCATATACCTTCTGTCCCGTCCTATCGATTATGTTTCTCTGGTCATGTACTTAACCTTCACCTTTATTTTCATTTACTGTAACATTTTTGTACTATTTACCATAATAATTATATAACTGTTAATTACTCATTTCTAATTTCTAATCCTTATTTCTTAATTGAATATTTTTATATACTATCTATTTGTAACATATAGTCTATAATATTCCATTTTTTCTCCAAAGGGCAGCGCTCTTCCACCCTACTTACCTCTTGCAGTTACCATTTGAGCCCTCTACTTTTGTACTTTGTGAACCAGGGCCTGTCTTTCTTTGTTTTGCACCTTTTTCTCCTTTCCCCACTGAGCTTCATGCATTCTTCTTTCAAAACCTTCCCATCTATCTACCCTCCATTCCCTTGTACACTGCTATACCCATGTCTCATATACCTCCCACTCTCGATGGATTTTCCCCTATCTTTTTGTGGAAGAGCTGTCAGTTGACTCATGGTATATCCATATTTCAACCTTTTTGGAATTTCTCCCCTAGAAGGCATTTGTGGTCTTTGCCAAACCCCTGCCATTGCCATTCGCGCTGCCACCACTATCTGTACTGTAAGTTTCATATTGGGGTCCTCTCACCACCACCATCTTTCAATTAGCAACAAGAATTCGGGGGTGTTTACCATTTCCTGAGGGAGGAGTGGCTCAGTGGTTGGGACAGGTTGCCTCAGGCCGGAAGGCCGGGGGTTCAATTCCCATATGGGGACAAGCAACCTCAGGCCGGAGGGACTGGGGTGTCTAGTCCCATGGCCACTCCTTGTGGCCTTGGGCAAGCCACTTAACCCTCCATTGCCTCAGGTACACTTAGATTGTGAGCCCTTTGGGGACAAGGGAATAAAAAGTACCTGTTAGTATACATGTAAACCGCACTGATTCTAAAGAGCGCGGTATAAAAAAAATAAATAAAATTTCCCTTCCCGTCACTTCTTTATGTATGTTTTCTACCATCCCCCAATATTCCCGTACTTTAGGGCATCCCCGCCACATGTGAACATAGTCTCCAATTTTCCCACATCTGTTCCAGCATGTTGTGCTGCCTTTTTCTCCCCATTTACCAATCTGCTTTGGCATTAAATATGTTCTGTACAGGATCTTCCAGCAGTGTACCTGCATTGCAGCTGATCCCCCTCCCCCCCCACATTCACCAAACCTTGGTATTTTTGCACTTAGGTGGTCTCATCCCACTCCCTTCCCAGATCTCTTTCCCATGATTCCAAAAATTTTTCTTTCTCTTTGGGTTGTATCAGCAGTTGATTTATTTGGTCCAATTGACCTTTGGTGTGGTGCCCCTTGGATACCATCAGTTCAAACTGAGATGCTACCTGCGACCCCTTCCCCACCCCACCCCACCCCCTGTCTCTCTTTCTCCTTATAAAATGCACTGCCTGCAAATATGCATACAACCTTCTCTGTTCCACCCCATACTCGTGCTGAATGGTTTCAAAACTTTTAATTTGGCCACTAGTTGTCCCCACCTTACCAATGCTTTTTCCTCCCATGCTTTAAACGCCTGGTTGTTTTTTCCTGGTTCAAAATCTCTCGTTCTCCGACTAGGTTGTATGTAAAATCCCCCCTCGCCACCCTTTGATGCACCTTCTTCCAGATCCCTATGACCATCTGTATAAACATGTGATTTTCCCCACCTTGTTCTGTTCCCTCTCTTCTCTTCCATACTCCTTCCCTGGGGTCCCCTTGCATTAATCCCCACTCCATATCTACGCAGTGGGCATCCCCTCCCCTATCTCCCTATTCAATCAATCTCCAGGAACAAGCAGGAATGAGTCTTCACATATGGGTACGTCGGTACCGACGGAGTCTGCGCGGGAATGCTTCCCAGCATCCAATCAGAAAGCTTTTGGAAGCATCCCAACACGCCTGCGTGCTGCCTTCCCGCCTTCCCAACTGCCTCTCCTCAGTTTTTCGTTTTTCCGCGGAGCCGGCAGGACGTCTTCCTGTCACCGCAGAAAATTCTTCTTTTATTTTTTATTTTTCTTGTGGTCGCGGCTGCCTTCCCCGACGCCACCGGTACCGCCGGTGTTTCTTTTTTCTTTTCTTGTAAAATTTTCCTTTTTAAGGAATATTTTTTCTTCCTTAGTGTCTCACGGTTTCTCAGGCCTTCTAGGCCTCTCCATTTTCTTCATGGATCCGCCAGCCACTTTCCCCAAGAAATGTACAAACTGTGGCGGTACAACTTTATTTTTAGACACTCACAATTGGTGTCTAACCTGCTTGGGTCCTGACCATTTTCCTTCGGAGCCCTCAGGCAATAGTATTGTGAGAAGTTTTCAACATCGAGTTCCCCTCGACACGCGGTCCCCATCCAACTTCAGGGCACTGACCATATCTTCTTTTCCACAGGATCAGGTAACCCAAAAACAGTCTGTTAAGACTAGCCGGTCCTCGAGCGGCAGTTCTCATGCACAGCATAGAGATGCCTCCGGCCTTGTCCGCGAGAATCCACTGGCTTCAAAACCCCGGTGGGAGTCTTCGGCCTCCAAAGCCTGTGTGGGGTTTCAGGTTGTTCCTGAGGTTCACCCCTCACAGAACATACCTGAGCCATGCCCGGTGGTGGCATCCACTTTGAGCGGTACCGATACCCCGGCATCGGCACTGGTGTTGGATGAAACATTCCTCACCAAGGATCGTCGTCTGGCGTCCTCGGTACCTACGGGCCCGGTGGATACGCTTCAGACCGACTTTCCAGTATCGGTACCGACACCAATACTAGTACCAACGTCGGTACCCTCCAGACGTGCATCGATAGACTCGCTTCCTTCGATGCCGAGTCTGGAATCGATCTCCAGTCTGGAGGACTGGGTACCCACTCGCCTTGGTACCGACTCCCGTCGGTACCGAAGGCTCAGTTCCGATACTTCGGATCCGCAACTCTCGGTTCCTCCGATACCGTTAGAGTTGCCACCGGCTGGCCTTTATCCACTGGTATCAGATACAGTACCGAAGTCTGTACCGATATCCACATTACCTTTGTTGTCGGTACCTTCCATGCTTCTCTCGTCAGGCTCGCTTCCCTCGATGCCGAGTTTGGAATCCATCCCTAGCATGGACGACCTGTTACCGACTGGCGCTGGTCCTGACCTGCAGTACCAGCGACCACCATCTAAGGATCCCATACTGCACCATTCAGGATCTTCTATTCCTATATACTTAGATAGATCCCTCGGTGCCAACGCTAGTTCTTCATCAGATCTAGCCTATCCAAGGGACGTTCCCTCTAGGGATCCTTCTTTCCAGACTTTCCTCCTGGATATGGCAAAATCACTTGCCATTCCTATTCCTGGACAAGATCCTACACATGGGAATACAGAATACCTCTCTGTTCCTAGCAAAGCAAAGGAGAACATAATGCTTCCTTTGCATCATTCTTTGCAGGATCTCCTTCTACGAATGTGGGAAGCTCCTTTAAAGGTGCCCCCACCTTCCAGAGCAACTGATCTTCTATATCAGGTGCCCCCCTCTCCAGGGTTTCAAAAGACTCAACTTCCTCATCATTCCATTGTGGTAGAATCAGCAATGAGGCGAGTGAAGAGTAATAAAAAGCACTCTTCTTGTCCGCCAGGTCGTGAGTCTAAGACACTAGATGCCTTTGGACGTCAAACCTTCCAGACATCCATGCTTTCGGCAAGAATTCTCTCATATATTTTTTATATGGGTCTATCTCTTGAGGAGGTCACAAAGCAATTACATCTTTTGACTCCTTTTCTTCAAGAGCCCAAGTGTACAGACTATTCCTCACTGGTTAGTCATACTCAACATATCTCTAGGTTTCTTACTCGTGCTACCCTAGACTCCTTTGAGTCTGTTAGCAGGACTTCTGCTATAGCTATAGGGGCACGACGTAGAGCCTGGCTTCAAGCTTCAGACTTGGACAAAGGGGCACAAGAAAGACTGGGAAATACCCCTTGCACCGGAGAAAATCTCTTCAACAAGGAGTCTTTACTCCAGGTTACTCAGTTATCCACTGACTTTCCTTTTTCCAGAGGCTGTTCTATGCCGCCTTCTTTCCCAGTAGGTAGGAAATGTCCTACCAAACTTTCTTCCCCTAGGGGGAGAAGGTTTTACCCATCATCTGCCCATCATACAGATGTTCCCAAACAGGGGAAACATCGCCCTAGTCTGAAGAATCCATAACCTCAACAGGGTCAACAAACCCAGCAGTCGCAGGGTTTCAAATAGATCATTGTCCCTCTTGGTTGGGGGTTAGGGTGGCAGTCTGCTTCTTTTCACTTGAAGAATCTGCACTAATTTTTATCCTAACCTACCTAGATATCTCTTCATGAGACATCTTTTCTCTAACTCTAAGAGTCTTTATGATGATCATGCCCATCCTTAACAGATTTTCATCTTCCTCTTGGAGGAAAGAGAGCTAGCAACTATCATCTCATCTGTCCGAGACCTCCTCCATAGTCGGTCTCTTGCAACTCTGCCTTACCTCCCTCTTACTACAACATTTGTTTTGTAAGAGTGGCTCTTTAGACGGGTAAGCCCCTATGGTCCTCTACCTCTTCTACCTGGGGATTCTCCCTTCTGGAGTTATCTTCCCCCCCTTGTTACCTTAGAGCAGCTCATCAGACAATAGGGACTCCTATCATGTCTGTTGTTTCTTTTTCCCAGCCTAGAAAGGAGCAGGGAAAAGAACTTTTCAATGCTGCTCTGGTATTTGCTGCAGATACAGCAATTCCTAGTGGTTAAGCCACTGGTTTTGTTTCACTACAGAACCAGGGATTCCCCACCACTAGCAATCCTCTTCGCCTCAGTGCTAAGTCCCAAACAGGTTATCAACCTCGTTTGGGAAACCCTATTATCACAGTCTGGTTGGTTAACTTCTATTCTTCGCCCCCTTGCCCTGGGCAGAATAGCTGGTTACCTGCTGGCTTTTCACAGCCAGTTTTTTCTTCTAACCAACCTGCAGCATGCTCTCTGCATCTCTACAGAGTAGCTTTGCACTATGGGCCTTTGCTAGAGAGCGTTAGTATCTTGCCTAGCAGATAACCCCAGATGGTTAGGGGGGGTTCCCCCAGTCATGTTCATGTCTGGCAGATATTCCCTACCCTTACCATCTCATCTTAAATTTCTTTTGAGGCATATGCCTCAGGCTTTTCATTAGTGAAAAAGCTTAAGGAGGGCCAAATCCCTAGTTTGGCCCATATCTCCTTGGGTCTTCTCGTCAGAAGTAAATTTCTTCAATGGCAGCTAGAGGACGTCTAATACCCATCTTGCCCTCATAGGGGTGTCACTAGGGTATCTTCCTCCAGAGGCGTCCTCTCTCCATTCTCCATACTGCAATTCTGGAGATACCTGGACTTCCTGTCTGCAGACTGAAGTTATCCTCTGCCATTTTCACGTAGGCCATCCTGGTTATTCAAGAGCTCAAATTCTGCAGGGAATTCAGACTTCTTCTTGTCAGGGAGACCTCTCCTCTGACTCTGCCAGTCATAACCAGGAAATCTTTCTCTCTCCATATATCCCTAAGGGGGATGAGGTTTTATAGACATCTCTCCATCCTTATACCTGGAGACGTGTGTCTATGGGCCTGCCTATTCATATAGATATATATATATATAGATACATATATATACTTATCTATATCTATCGGTGTGTCTTCTGCCCATACATATCTCTTATAGTTATATGCCTATATACCCTCCAGGTGTATATATTTAAATAAATATATATGTGTATATATATATATGTGTGTGTGTGTATGTGTATATATATATATATATATATATATATATATGTGTATGTGTGTATATATATATATATATATATATATATATATATATATATATATATAGATATAGATATAGATATAGATATATATATACACATATATACATACTTATATATATATATGTGTTTATAGATATGAGATATATTCTTAGATAGATCTGTATCCATCTACTTATCTATCTGTCAGGTTCGGATATCCCTACATTCCTATATAAGCCTGACAGATGGGCACTACCTCTATCAATGCTGTGCCAGCATTCTTAGAAGGCTACAGCTATAACCACTTCCTGTGGTAATTAACAAATTTTTTCCTTACCATAACCTTTTAGGTTAGGTACTCCTGAAGCTCTCCATGTACCTTTTTCTTTCCTAATTGACCCCATTTAGGAAAGACATTGCGGAGCTTCAGTTGCTCTAAAGCTTAGCGCTCCTGAGTCTGTCCTTACTTTCTTATCAGATACAAGGGTCTCCATACCCTTTCTCCCCTACATGGACTGATTCCAACCCCAGTCCAGTGGGGTCAGACTCATTTTGTCTCTTGGTCCTAGATTTGTACTGTTTTTGGACCAAACCAGCTTAAGCTTTCTTTAATAGTACCTTCTGCGTCTCCGCTGAAGCTCTACCTCTTATACTACCCCAGTTTTCCCCTGGGGCTATTTCTCACCCTGAAGGGTTCTGACCTCCACTTGTTTTTATTCTACTTTATTACCTCTACTTCTCAGTGAGGTACCCCTTGAGCACATTCACTGGCTCTTCTATCAGATCCATATGTAGCTCAGTGCACTTGCGCAATGCCAAAAAGGGAGGCCCAGATTACACTATTTTACTACTAAATGCCTTCGATACAGGGTCTTCCCCTTTTGAAGCCCTGTTCTAGCCAGCTGTTCCACAGCTCCTTTTCTGTATTCAACTCCTACCCTCCATCCCCAGGATGCCTGAGGTCCTGAGGAATAGCATGGCTCGTTCTAGACTTGCAACATGCTAGGACTCGCTTTGGGCATCTGAGCTTGGGAGTCCCCATATGTGAAGACTCATTCCTGCTTGTTCCTGGAGATAGTACAGTTACTTACCTGTAACAGGTGATCTCTGGGAACAGCAGGAATAAGTCTTCACAACCCACCCACCTCCCCCTAGGAGTTGCATTTCTCTATCTCTATCTTTCCCTTCCTTGCTCTCTCTCTCTCTTTGTCTCAGCTTTAAAACTTAACTGAGGAGAGGCAGTTGGGAAGGCGGGAAGACAGCACGTAGGCGTGTTGGCATGCTTCCAAAAGCTTTCTGATTGGACGCTGGGAAGCGTTCCCGCGCAGACTCCATCGGTACCGATGTACCCATATGTGAAGACTTATTCCTGCTGTTCCCAGAGATCACCTGTTACAGGTAAGTAACTGTGCTTTACTTGAAGTTGGGCGGCCTGATAGTACCCCTGCAAATCCAGGACGCCCATTCTCCCATCTTTTCTCTTCCAGCACATCACTTGTCTTTTTACTCTGGGTGGTTTCCTTTTCCAAATATACCCAAACATTCTACGCTGACATCTTCTCAGGAAGAGCTCAGGCACTGGAATAGGCAGCATTTGAAACGGAAACAGCAGGTGTGGTAAAATATTCATTCTTATGACTGCAAGTCTCCCTCCCCATGAGAAATAGAGTTTATTTCATATTTCCAGATCTTGCATTATCTGCCGCCACATTTTTGGATAGTTTAGCTTATATATTCCCTTTATGTCATTTCCTAATTGTATTCCTAAGTATCTAATTGCTTCTTTTCTCCATTTAAACGCAAAAGCTGTTTTTAGTCTATCCTCTAGTTGTTGGTCCAATACATTTCTCATTATTTCTGTTTTTGTCAAATTTATCTTATATCCCAAGATTGTACCATATCTCTCTATCAGCTTTAAGAGATTGGGCAATGTCACTAGTAGTTTACTTATGATATAAATTCTCCAGGACCAAGCAGGAAGTCAGTCCTCACATATGGGTGACGTCGGCGCCGACGGAGCCCTCGCGGAGCAATTTTCCCCAGCTTTCAAAGAAAGCCTTTGGGAATTGCAGCGCGCATGCGCGGTCGCCTTCCCGCCCAAGGGTGCCATCTTAGCCAGTCTTCTTTTTTCCGCGGAGCCCTACAGACGTACCCGTCGTGTCCCCGCTAAAAAAGTTGATTTTCGCGAGTTTTACTCGTTTTTCAATTCGGTTCGACGCCGGTCGTTTTCCTGCCCGGACTCGCGACGCCGTTGCGAGTCCTTCCCTTATTTTTCGGTTTTTCTGATTTTAGTCAGTTTCATTTTCGATTTTTCCCTGGCAGCCCGGTCCTTTGACCTTGCAGGGGCCCTTTTTCCCCCAATGGCTGCCAGTGGTTTCAAGCGGTGTGGTCAGTGTGACAGAAATATGTCACTCACTGACACACACGACAATTGCCTCCGCTGCCTAGGCCCGGATCATGAAGAAATGATCTGTGGAGCCTGTGGCAAAATGTCCTCCAAAGCGTTGAGGAGTCGGCGGCATCAGCGGGATAGAATCTTCGCTGACCCCAGCCGTACCCGGACCTCGTCGGAGGCCTCGGCGTCCAGAGGCTCCAGCTCTGAACATCGCCGAAGCTCCTCCGACAGGGGTTCTCCCTCCGGAGACCATCGACGGAAGACAAAACCCGCGAGGGCGGCGTCGGTGGACGCTCCTGGCTCCGCGAGGGCCAGGTCGCATAGCCCCGACGCCCGTCCCGGGTCTTTGGAGAAGGAGCACCTCCCGAAGCGACCTCGCCTGGAGTCGGAGTTGCCTGCTCGGGTAAGTCCTGTAGTCCTTCTGGACTCGCCTCCGAGAGGTCCGACGTCGGGCCCGACGCCGTCAGGGCCCGAGTCGGGGACTGCTGGGTCACCTGAGGTCGGACTCAGGTTGACGGCCTTGGAGAGCAGACTATCTGCCTTCATGGACCAGCAGCGGGCACTGATCGCTAGCCTCGCTGGCGCCGCTGCCCCGACCGCCGGGACGTCGACGTCTAAGTCGACCCCGGAGACCGAGCCGATCCTCGAGTCCATGCGAACTCGAGTCGATCCTCGGTCGAGGTCACCCTCGGCCTCCCGTTCGGGACCGAGGTCGTCGCCGCCGACTCCCTTGGCGTCGGGGCGGCCGACGCCTCCGCCTGCCCGAGCCGACCCCACTGATTCCTCCTCGGAGTCGGTCTGGGAGTCTGAAGAGGAGGAGTCACCTGATTCCTTTCGGACTCGGTGTGTCCCCTCGGACTCACCTGAGTCCAAACCTCGGAAACAGTCCCCTCCGGAGGATGCCCGGTTCTCGGACTTCGTCAGGGATATGGCCAAGGCTTTGGCCTTCCCGGCGGATCCCGAGGAGGAGCCTCGAGCCGAAGAGCTCGACGCCCTTCAGTACGACTCTCCCGCCCGGGAGCACTTTACTGTACCGGTGCCTCCCATGCTGGAACGACTACTCTTCCGCATGTGGGAGAGTCCGGCCTCGTCGCCGGTATTGAGCAAGCGGGTCGATTCCATTTATCGAGTCCGCAAGAGTCCTGGCTTCCAAAAAGCACAGCTACCACACCATTCCATGGTAGTGGAATCGGCCATGCATCGGCTGAAGAGCCAGAAAATGCACTCCTCGGTGCCCCCTGGCAGGGAGGCCCGTAACCTGGATGGCCTTGGTAAGAAGTGTTTCCAGGGCTCTATGCTGGCTTGTCGTGTCCAGACCTACCAGCTATACATGGGCATGTATCTCCGAGACCTGGCTAAAGAGCTAGCCGGATTCTCTGCTGGACTGTCCGAGGAACCTTTGCGGGGGTTCCTGGCCTTAACATCTGGTATTCGGGAATGCTCCAACTTCATGTCCCGAGCAGCCTATGATGGCTTTGAAGCATCGGCTCGTGTGGCCGCAGCCGGCATCGGTGCCCGCCGACAGGCTTGGCTTCAGTCGTCTGACCTTGAGCCTTGGGTGCAGGACAAGTTGGTCGATGTCCCCTGCAGAGGTGAAAACCTCTTTGGCAAGCCCATGGCTGAAAAGGCTGCACAAATCGAAACGGAGACTCTCACCAGGACCAGGCTTTCTAGGAAGACCTCCGCCCCTTCCCAGAAAAAGAAGGGCTCGGGAAAAAAGTCCTTTTACCCGAGAAAGGCGGCTGCCTACAAACACTACCCCCAATATCAGGCCCCTCCAGCTCCCCAACAGGGTCAGCAGGCCAAGGGAAGGGGTAACGGGTCCCGTAGGCAGCAAGCCCCCAAGCCTGCACCACCAGCCCCTGCTCAGCAGGGTGGGGGTTTTTGACTTCCTCAGCATAGCCTCTCCCCCTCAGCTGGTCCCTCCCAGCACCGGAGGGCGGCTGGTTCACTTTGCCCACAGGTGGTCCAACGTCACTTCCGATGCCTGGGTGCTTCAAGTTGTGCGAGAAGGATATCTTCTCCACTTCCATCAGGTCCCTCCCTCTTATTTTCCGGGAGAACCTCCACGACTCCCTCTGCACAGGGACCTACTCCTTCAGGAGTTAGCAAGTTTTCTCCAGGAACAGGCTGTGGAACCGGTGCCCCACCACCTGAGAGGTCAAGGCTTTTATTCCAGGTATTTCCTAATACCAAAAAGGACAGGAGGCCTCAGACCCATCCTGGACTTGCGCAACCTCAACAAGTTCCTTGTGCGGGAAAAGTTCAAGATGCTTACCCTTGGAATCCTTCTGCCCTACCTCCAGCAGGGAGATTGGCTATGCTCCTTGGATCTAAAGGATGCCTACACGCACATCCTCATCCACCCCAGCCACCGCCAATACCTAAGGTTTGTGGTGGCAGGAAATCACTACCAGTACAGAGTACTGCCCTTTGGCCTATCCTCCGCACCGCGAGTCTTCACAAAATGCCTCGCGGTGGTGGCGGCCCATCTCCGGCTTCATGGCCTCTGTCTTTCCGTACCTCGACGACTGGCTCATCAGAGCAGCGTCCGCTCCGGAGGTCACCAGCGCCACACACCGCATGGTGACTCTTCTGCAGTACTTGGGCTTTGTCATAAACTTCGCAAAGTCCACTTTGCTCCCCTCACAGGATCTCGAGTTCATTGGCGCCAGACTGCACACTCCTCAGGCGCGAGCTTTTCTACCTCTCGACAGGGCTCAACGGCTCATGGACCTAGCCGGCCGTTTTCACAGCCAGTCCCTGGTCTCCGCCAGGCGCTTCCTGAGACTGCTCGGCCATATGGCTTCCACCGTCCATGTGACCCCCAATGCCCGCCTGAATATGCGGCCTGCTCAATGGTGCCTTCGCAAGCAGTGGCAGCAAGCCACCGACAGCCTAGCCACCTTAGTGCGCATCTCCGTGCCGCTGGCCTCTTCTCTCCAGTGGTGGCTTCATCGACCGAACCTGTTACTCGGCATGCCTTTTCAGTCACCTCAGCCGGCTCGAGTGCTGACGACAGATGCGTCCCTCCTGGGTTGGGGAGCACATTGCCAAGGGGCATGTACTCGGGGTCTCTGGACCGCGTGGGAGTCTGCTCAGCAGATCAACTTCCTGGAGCTCAGAGCGATTCGTCTGGCGCTCAAGACTTTCTCCCACCTAACTTCTCACCAGTCCGTCCTTGTCCAGACGGACAATCAAGTGGCCATGTTCTATGTGAACAAGCAGGGGGGCATGGGCTCTTACCTTCTCTGCCGAGAAGCTCAGAAGCTCTGCTCTTGGGCCGTCAATCACGGCATTCTCCTCAAGGCAGTTTATCTCCCAGGCCAAGAAAATTGCCTGGCGGACAAACTCAGCAGGATCCTCCAGCCGCACGAGTGGCGCCTGGATCCCTTGGTAGTTCAGAAGCTCTTTTTAAAGTGGGGCCTCCCCACGATGGATCTCTTTGCCAGTCCTCTCAACCGGCAACTTCCGCGCTTCTGCTCTCGTCAGCCACATCCCCTTCGAGTGGCGGCGGATGCTTTTCTGCTCTCATGGTCGGAAAGCCTTCTCTATGCCTTTCCTCCCATCCCGCTAGTCTCCCGAACTCTGTTCAAGGTGCTACGGGACAAAGCGTCCATGATCCTGGTGGCTCCTCGCTGGCCCAGACAGCCGTGGTTCCCACTCCTGTTACAATTGGTGACAGAGGATCCGTTCCCTCTGGGGTGTCAACCGGATCTCCTAACACAGGATCAGGGGTCTCTGCTACACCCCAACCTCAGATCTCTCAGCCTAATGGCCTGGCGGCTGAAAGGGTAGTCCTTGCTCCCCTTCTCCTGCCGGCAGAGGTGGAAGAGGTCGTCCTAGCTTCTCGACGACCTTCTACCCGCAAATGCTACGCCCTAAAATGGCGTCGTTTTTCCGTTTGGTGTGTGCAGCAGTCTCAGGATCCCTTCTCCTGCTCGGTGTCGGTGATCTTGCAGTACCTGCTCTACCTCTCTAATCTCGGACTTAAGTCCAACTCCGTCAAAGTCCACCTCAGTGCGCTTTCCGCACACCATGTGCCGGTGGACGGCAGACCTCTCTCCAGCGACCCTCTCGTAGCACGGTTTCTCCGAGGTCTCCTTCTGCTTAAACCACCTCTGCGCCCGCCAGCACCTGACTGGGATCTGAATGTGGTTTTACAGCGGATCACCTGTCCGCCTTTTGAACCGATGGCTACCTGTTCTCTGCGTTTTCTTTCGTGGAAAACCTTATTCCTGATAGCCCTCACTTCCGCTAGACACGTAAGTGAATTGCAGGCCCTCGTGTCTGATCCTCCCTTCACTCGGTTCTACAAAAATAGGGTAGTCCTGCGGACTCACCCAAAGTTTCTTCCAAAAGTGGTTTCCCCTTTTCACATCAATCAGGAGGTGGTACTTCCAACCTTCTTTCCCAGGCCTCACTCCAGCCGAGCTGAACGAGTCCTGCATACCCTGGACTGTAGAAGGGCATTGAACTTCTACCTTGACCGTACGCGGGAGCACCGTAAAGCTGCTCAGCTTTTTGTGTCTTTTGACCCCAATAAATTGGGGCTCCCGGTCTCCAAGCGTACTCTGTCCATCTGGGTTGCGGACTGTATCGCTTGGGCTTATGGGGCAGCCGGACTCTCATTAGAAAGTCGAGTCACGGCTCATTGTGTTCGGGCGAAGGCTGCGTCAGTGGCTTACCTCCGCTCTGTTCCGCTGGCAGACATCTGCCGGGCCGCTACTTGGTCTTCGAGCCAAACTTTTGCAGTCCATTACTGTCTCGAGAGGGAGTCCCGTAGGGACAGTGCTTTCGGACAGGCAGTCCTCCGAAATCTCTTCGAGGTTTGAGCAACTCCTACCCTCCATCCCGGATGGGGGCTACCGGTGGGTGATAATTCAGTGAAGATTCCTTCCTTCTGTGCCGTTGAGCTAGAGGGAGCTCATTTTGTGCTTAGGGTCTCCGGTAGCCTTAAGCTTGGGAGTCCCATATGTGAGGACTGACTTCCTGCTTGGTCCTGGAGAAAGCGTAGTTACTCACCTGTAACAGGTGTTCTCCAGGAGCAGCAGGAATCAGTCCTCACAACCCTCCCTCCTCCCCGTGGAGTTGCAATCATCTGCTTAAGTTTTTTTGCAAATTTTTATGCTGTCTTTTAGCTATGTCATCAGACTGGCTAAGATGGCACCCTTGGGCGGGAAGGCGACCGCGCATGCGCGCTGCAATTCCCAAAGGCTTTCTTTGAAAGCTGGGGAAAATTGCTCCGCGAGGGCTCCGTCGGCGCCGACGTCACCCATATGTGAGGACTGATTCCTGCTGCTCCTGGAGAACACCTGTTACAGGTGAGTAACTACGCTTTATGTCATCTGCATACAATGCCATTTTGTATTCCTTGCCCCCGACTTCTATTCCTCTGATATCCGCAAAGGCTCGTACCACCACTGCCGGAGGTTCAATTACCAGGGCAAACGTTAGGGGGACAGGGGGCAGTCCTGTCGTCTACCCCTGCCCAGTATTTACTGTTTACTCTTATTCTCCGGGAATAAGCAGGACTTCAGTCCTCACATATGGGTGAAGTTGGTACCAACTGAGCCCTCGCGGAAGCATCCCCCCAGCTTTCATAGAAAGCCTTTGGGAGATGCCACCATGCATGCATGGTCCCCTTCCCACCCAAGAGTGCCACCTTGCTCAGTCTTCTTTTTTCCACGGAGCCCTTCAGATATCTGTCTAGCTTGTCCCCGGAAAAAGTAGATTTTTCTCTCCGAGTTTCATACTCGCCTCCAGTATTGCACCGGTACTCTTCCCGCCACTGACCTTCTTGCCTCGGCGTCGGGTTTGGGTCTATTTTTGTATTTTTCTTTTCCTGGTGTCTTCTTGCCTTTTTTTCTCCCAACTGGCAGCCCGGAGAATCTTCAACCTCGCAGGGGTACTTTTTTCTCCCATGGCTACCAATGGCTTTAAGAAGTATAATTGGTGCTCTAAAATTGTTTTTAACCGACACACACGACTGCTGTCTCCGCTGCTTTGGGCCAGACCACGACCCGGCAGCCTGTGGCCTCTGCAAAAGGATGTCCAGTAAGGCCCTCAAGAGCCGCCTGCAGCAGCACAATAAGTTTTTCCTCGAGTCCCTGGTGCCTTTGAAGGCCAGGGCCTCGTCTGAGGCCCCAGTGTCTCGGGTGGAACCTCCCGAACCTGAGTCCTGTCGTGGGTCCTCAGAAAAAGGGTCTCCCTCGAGGGAAACCAGGAAGAAGAAGAAACCCTCAAAGGCGGCATCCTTGGTCCAACTGGCCGAGTTCTCCCCGGGCTCGGTCCCGTAGTCCAAGATGTTCATCCGAGGCTTCAGAGAGGGAGCATCCTGCAAAGGTCCCCCTGAAAGGATCCAACCAAGGACCGGCCTCAATTCCCAGACACCATCCTCATCAAGGATGTCCCTTCGGGGGAGCCGGCGTTGGGCCCGAGTCTCTTGGTGCCCACGCCAAGAGCTGTGGAGCCTTCTGGTCTGGAGTCCAGAATGGCGGCCCTGGAGCACAGTTTGTCTGCCTTCATTAACCAGCACTGGGCGCTGTTGTCTGGCATGACCAGTTCATCTGCCCCGACCACTGGGCCCTCGACTTCCAAGACGTCACCAGAGGCCGAGTCAATCCTCGATGTCCTTCGGCCTCAAGTCGATCCTCGGCTGAGGTCATGCTCTGAGTCCCGCTTGATGGGACCATGGTCATTCCTGACAAGTATGCCGGGCGCTGGCCGCAGGGCATTTGGGGGCCTTGAGGTCCACAGCACAGCCCTCTTATTAGTCCTTGATGGACTATTCTGAGTGGGAGATAGAGGACGAGGAGTCCCCCGAAATCAGTCGCCACTGCGACATCCCATCTGACTCTCCTGACTCGAAACCCCTACAGTGGTCGCCGCTGGAGGATAATGGGCTTCCTTGATTTCGTCAAGAACATTCAAAGGCCCTGGCGTTCCCTACTGAGTCGGAGGAGGACCCTTGGGCGGATGAGTTGGAAATCCTCCAGTACGAGGCTCCTCCAAGGGAATTGTTCACATTACCCATTCCTCCCATCCTGGAACTACTGAGGATTGTGAAAAATTGCAAGAGGATCTTGATAAATTGGAAGACTGGGCATCAAAATGGCAGATGAAATTTAATGTGGACAAGTGCAAGGTTATGCACCTAGGGAAGAACAGCCCAAACTATGGTTACACGATGCAAGGTTCCACATTAGGAACCACCACCCAGGAAAAAGATTTAGGCGTCATTGTGGATACCATGTTAAAACCCTCGGCCCAGTGTGCAGCGGCGGCCAAGAGAGCAAATAGAATGCTAGGTATGATAAGGAAAGGAATGGAAAATAAAACAAAAGATATTATAATGCCTCTATATCATTCCATGGTGAGACCGCACCTTGAATATTGTGTGCAATTCTGGTCGCCGTATCTTAAAAAGGATATAGCGATTTTAGAAAAGGTTCAGAGAAGAGCCACCAAAATGGTAAAGGGGATGGAAGGATACTCCTATGAAGAAAGGCTAAAAAGGTTAGGGCTCTTTAACCTGGAAAAGAGACGGCTGAGGGGAGATATGATAGAAGTCTATAAATTAATGAACGGAGTGGAACGGGTAAACGTAGATCGATTGTTTACCTTATCAGAATATAGAAAAATAGGGGACATGCAATGAAGCTACAGGGTAAACTATTTAAGACTAATAAAAGAAAATATTTTTTCACTCACCGTGTAATCAAACTCTGGAATTTGTTACCAGAGGATGTAGTAAAGGCTGTTAGTGTAGCTGGGTTTAAAAGAGGTTTGGACAAGTTCCTGGAGGAAAGGTCCATAAACCATTATTAAGAAGTGACCGAAGATATCAATGCTTGACCCAGTTACAAGCATTGTGGAACTTGTGTCTCTTGAGGAAACTGCTAGGTACATATGACCTAGATTGGCCACTGTTGGAAACAGAATACTGGGCTTGATGGACCTTGGTCTGACCCAGTATGGCATATCTTATGTTCTTATGTTCCGAATGTGGGAGACACTGGTTTCGGTACTGGTGGTGAGCAAATGGCTTGACTCGATGTACAGAGTCCACTGGAGCCCGGGCTTCCAAAGGTCACAGCTGCTGCATAACTGCATGGTGGTGGAGTCTGCCATGCATCAGCTGAAAAGCCAAAAGACGCACTCCTTGGTGCCCCCCAGCAGGGAGGCCCGCACCCTGGACGCCCTCGGCAGAAAGTGCTACCAGGGCTCAATACTCATCAGCCTTATCCAGGCCTACCAGCTGTAAATGGGCATGTACCTGAGAGACCTGGCGAAGGAACTCGCCAGGTTCTCAGTTGGTCTCTCTGAGGAACCCTTGCAGCGGTTCAAGAACCTGGCCAAGGCAGTCCGTGAGTGCTCCAAATTCATGTCTTGAGCCTATGACGAGTTTGAGTTGGCAGCTCGAGTAGCGGCGGCGGGCATTGGTGCACGCCGCCAAGTTTGGCTACAGTCGTTCGACCTCAAGCAGTGGGTTCCGGACAAATTGGTTGATGTTCCCTGCCAAGGAGAGAACCTCTTTGGCAAATCCATGATTGACAAGGCTGACGAGCTGGAGATAGAGTTCATGACGAGGACCAGGCTCTCCAAAAAGACCGCTGCCCCTCCCTTTTAAAAGGGCTTAGGTAAGAAGTCCTTTTTAGCGAGGATGGGAGCTGCTTACAGAAACTACCCACCTTTTCAGGCCTCCCCAGCTCCCCAACAAGGTCAGCAGGCCAAGGGACATGGGCATGGCCTTTGTAAGCAGAAGGCTCCAAAACCCCAGGCACTGGCTCCGGCCCAGCCAGTAAGACGGTTTTGACTCCTTGAACATAGCCCTTCTACCCCAAGGAGAGCAGCAGCCCACAGGGGGACGTCTGACCCTCTGTGCCCAGATGTGGTTGACCATCACCACTGACTCCTGGGCACTTCGGGTAGTCAGGGAGGGTTACCACTTCCGCCTGACTCAGACACCTCCCCCTTTGTTCCCGGGAGAGCCCCTCAGGTCTCCCCTCCACCGGGACCTTCTACTGAAGGAGTTGGCAGGTCTCCTCGAGGACAAAGTGGTGGAACTGGTGCCCCACCATCTCAAGGGTGAGGTATTCTACTCCAGGTAGTTTCTCGTGTCAAAAAGGACAGGGAGTCTAAGACTCATCCTCGACCTGGCAACCTCAACAAATTCCTGGTGAGGGAGATGTTCAAGATGCTCTCCCTTGGAACATTGCTGCCATACCTCCAACATGGAGATTGGCTGTGCTTCTTAGACCTGAATGATGATTATACTCACATCCTCATTCACCCCAACCACAGTAGTACCTGCGGTTTGTGGTGGGGGGGGCAGGCATTTTCAGTACAGGGTGCTCCCCTTTGGCTTGGCCTTGGCCCTGAGTCTTCACAAAATGTCTGGAAGTCATGGCCACCTCCAGGGAGTCTTTGTCTTCCCCTACCTGGATGACTGTCTCATAAAGGGAGGCACGGCCTCAGAGGTTCAGCAGGCCGCATGCACCATTCAGGTCCTGCAACACTTGGGGTTTGTCATTTATTTATTTAACTAGTTTTATATCCCGCCTTTTCCTTCAATCAAAGCGGTTACAATACATTATGAGGTTACAAAGGCAAGGAAAACATACACTACTTTATTATTACATCAAAGCAGTGACAAATGGGAAAACAAGCACAGGGAAATACGGTACATACAATACATTACATTACATTTAATAGGCATACCGGCAAACAAACTACCATAAACTACCCCAAGTCTCACCTCCCCCCGACAGTGTCTGGAGTTCATCGGGGCGAAGCTAGACACTCTCCAGTCGAAGGCCTTCTTGCCCAGGGACCGAGCCGACCGTCTCAGGGCTCTGGCACAGGACATACAATACTGTCTCTCGGTGCCCGCCCGGCTTCTTCTGTGCCTCCTCGGGCACATAGCCTCCACGGTCCATGTCACTCCAGACGCTCGCCTCCACATGAGGGTGACGCAGTGGTGCCTCCGGGATCAATGGTCTCAGGCCACAGGTCGCCTCCGAGACAAAATCTCTGTAACCCACCAACTGGCGGACTCCCTGGTCTGGTGGCAGTCTCTCCAGCATCTCGAGGCAGGCTTGTCTTTTCAGGCCCCAAAACCCTCAAGGATCCTCACCAAGGATGCCTCCCTGCTCAGCTGGGGAGCACACTGTGGAGAGCTCCGCACCCAGGGCAACTGGTCACCAGATGAGAGCACCCAACAGATCAACCTCCTTGAGACTCCAAGCCCTGCGAGTCTTCTGCCACCACCTGTGTCACCAGCAGGTGCTGGTCCAGATGTACAACTAGGTGGCGATGTTCTACGTGAACAAATAGGGGGGTACAGGGTCTTGTACCCTTTGTCAGGAGGCACTGGTTCTCTGTTCATACGCAATCCAACAGGGTATCCTCTTGCCAGGCCAAGACAACGTTCTGGCCGACAGGCTGAGCAGAGTCCTCCAGCCGCACAAGTGGCAGCTGGACCCCAGGGTAGCCAGTCGTTTTTTCCGGCTCTGGGTGGAACCCATGATGGACCTGTTCGCCAGCCCAGACAACTTTCAGTTGCCCCGCTTCTGTTCCCAGCAGGCTCACCTCTCCAGGGTGGCAGTGGACACGTTCCTTGTCTCATGGTTGGAAGGCCTCATGTATGCCTTTGCTCCCATGCCACTGATCACCAAGACCTTGTTCAGGACCTTCTGTGACAGGGCCTCGCTCATCCTGATAGCCTCTCGGTGACCCTGGCAATTGTGGTTCCGGTTGATCCTCCATTTGACAGTGGAGACCCCATTCCCTTGTGGACCACTCTAGGACTTCTGTCCCAGGAGGGGGACTCTTTTCTGCGCCCCAACCTGGGGTCTCTGTCATTGACAGCGTGGCTGCTGAGAGGGTGACTCCAGCCCCTTTCGGTGGAGATGGAAGAGATTCTGGCTTCTCGCAAGGCCTCTTCTAGGAAGGCTTACGCCGTCAAGTGGCGCAGGTTCTCGGCTTGGTGCGCTGAGCATGGGGCTGACCTTTTCTCCTGCCCAGTTGGACTGGTGTTGCAGTACCTTCTCCACCTCTCTAATTCCGGGCTCAAGTCTACCTCCGTCCGAGTGCACCATAGTGCCCTAGCGGCGCAACATCACCCAGTGGATGGTAGCCCCTCTTGGTCCAACCTCTGGTAACCCATTTTCTTCGGGGCCTGCTCTTCTCCAGGACCAAGCAGGAAGTCAGTCCTCACATATGGGGACGTCGGTGCCGACGGAGCCCTCGTGCGGAGCATTTCCCCAGCTTTCAAGGAAAGCCTTTGGGAATACAGCGCACATGCGCAACCCCCTTCCTGCCCAAGGGTGCCATCTTGCTCAGTCTTTCTTTTTCCGCAGAGCCCAATGGACGTGAGTTCATGTCACCCGGGAAAAGTAGATTTTTTTCTGCGATTTTCGCTTTTTTGCTTTTCCGGTTCGACGCCTGTTCCCTTTTTCGCCTGGGCTTCGTGACTAGCGTTCGCACCTTTTTTTGTTATTTTCACTGGCAGCCCGGTCTTTTGACCTTGCAGGGGCCCTCGAGCTACTTTATTAGTTTCTGTTTTGCTCAAAAGGGATAAGGATATGATTTTTCATTCTTATTTCAAGTATTGACATGAAAAGTTTTTTGGGCAAGTTATACAGGTTTTTCCTGATGTTTGTCTCAGTACACAGATGAAGAGGAAGGCCTTCCTTGCGCTCCGTCCTTGTGTCGTGGCGCTTGGGGCCTCCTTTTTGCTTTAATACCCTTGTTAAATGCATTATTGTATCTCAGGGTAAGACATATATTTTCTTTGATTCTTTTCAGTTAGAGGTTTTTTTACGAGGATCGGGTTGAGGAAGTAATTTGTTTGTGTTTTCAGCTTTCTGCTTAGTATATAGGGGATTGATTAGATTTTAGGCTCTACCCAGTACTCAGGTTTATTTTATTTTCTTATTGCACTTCATTTTGTGGGCTGTGTTTGTTATTATATATATGATGTATTGTTTTCTAAATAAGTCTTTTACTTTGTATTTCCTTAATAAAAGAATTTAAACTTAAAAAAAAAAAAAGTGTGATTGGTGCAAGAAACTTATGTCTCTCACCGACACACATGACTGCTGCCTCCAATGCCTCGGGCCCGACCATGACCCGCTGGACTGTGGCCTGTGCGGTAAAATGTCATCGAAGGTACTTCGGAGCTGTCAGCATCAATGTGAGAGAATTTTCTCTGAGTCCACGTCCGGCCGGGCCCGGACTTCGTCAGAGGCCTCGACATCTCGGGAGGAGGAGTGGGAGATTGAGGACGAGGAGTCTCCAGACACCTTCCGGACCCGGTGCGTCCCACCTCGGAGAAGGTCCTCCACCCCCGAGGATACCCAGTTCTCGGACTTCGTGAGGGACATGGCCAAAGCGTTGGCATTCCCTGCGGACGCCAAGGAGGAGCCTCGAGCCGAAGAGTTCTATGCCCTCCAGTATGATTTTCCTCCGAAGGAAGCCTTTACTGTACTGGTTCCTCCGATGCTAGAATGGCTGCTGTTCCATATGTGGGAGGCACTGGCCTTGGCGCCTGTTCTTAGCAAACTGGTCAATTCCATTTAGTGAGTCCGTAAGAGCCCTGGGTTCCAAAAGGGCAGCTACCGCACAATTCCATGGTTGTGGAATCGGCCATGCACTGCCTGAAGAGTCAGAAGATGCACTCCTTGGTGTCCCCCCCCCGGCCGGGAGGACCGAAACCTGGATGCCCGGAACCTGGATGCCCTCGTTAGAAAGTGCTTCCAGGGCTCTATGCTATCTTGCCGTGTCCAGACTTACCAGCTGTACATGGGCATGTTCTTACGGGACCTGGCAAAAGAGATTGCCGGGTTCTCAGCTGGCCTCTCCGAGGAACCCTTGCAGAGGTTCAAAGCCTTGTCTAGGGATCCGAGAGTGCTCGAAGTTTATCTCTCGAGCAGCCTATGATGGTTTCGAGGCTTCGGGCCAGGTAGCCACGGCCGGCATCGGTGCACGCCATCAGGCCTGGCTACAGTCATCGGACCTGGAGTCATGGGTGCAGGACAAGTTGATCGATGTCCCTTGCCGAGGTGACAACCTATTCGGTAAGCCCTTGACTGAAAAGGCTGCAGAAATCGAGACTGAGACTCTCACCAGGACAAGGCTGTCCAGGAAAACCTCTGCCCCTTCTCAAAAGAAGAAGGGCTTGGGAAAAAAGTCCTTTTACCCGAGGAAGTCCTCTGCCTACAAATTCTACCCTCATTTTCAGGCCTCCATAGCTCCCCAACAGGGTCAGCAGGCCAAGGGGCAGGGGCATGGGCCCTGTAGGCAGAAGACCCCCAAGCCGCCAGCTCCAGCTCCTGCAGAGCAGGGAGCAGAGTTTTGACTCCCACAGCATAGCCTCTTCTCCGCCAGTGGGTCCACTCAGCACAGGAGGTTGGCTGACCCTGTACACCTGCAGGTGGCCAGCCATCACAGGGGATACCTGGGTACTGAGCATAGTCCAAAAGGGCTACATGCTCCACTTCCACCAGCTACCCCTCTCCTACTTTCCAGGGGAGCCTCCCAGACTCCCTCTACACAGGAACCTCTTTCAGGAGTTGGCAAGTCTTCTAAAGGAACAGGCAGTAGAACCGGTGCCTCACCACCTGGAAGGGCAAGGCTTCTACTCCAGGTACTCCTGGTACCAAAAAAGACAGGAGGTCTCCGGCCTATCCTAGACTTGCGAAATCTGAACAAGTTTCTGGAGAGGGAAAAGTTCAAGATGCTTACCCTTGGGATACTGCTGCCTTACCTCCAGCAGGGAGACTGGCTATGGCTCCTTAGACCTAAAGGATGCTTATACTCGCATCCTCATTCATCCAGACCACAGACAGTATCTCATATTTGTGATGGGAGGAAACCATTTTCAGTACAGGTTACTTCCCTTTGGCCTAACCTCTGCCCCCAGTGTTTTCACCAAATGCCTGGCGGTGGTGGCGGCTTATCTCAGGAATCAGGGAATGTTCGTCTTCCCATACCTGGACGACTGGCTCATCAGGGGCCAGTCTCTCCAGGAGGCCCGACAAGCCACTTTTCGCACTGTCTCTGTTCTTCAGCATCTGGGCTTTGTCATAAACTACGCAAACAAAAAAACAAGGAAACCCCGATCAGAATCAAATGAACAAACTACCCAAAAAAATTCCGATCTAATGAAAGAACAGTCTCCCTTTCTATACCTTATTTTTGTTGGAGCTGCCAATCCCAGTGAAAAGAACAAGTCTGTTCACCACTGTGGCTTCTCCGTTTTAATCAAATGATGTGTAAAAACAGCTTGTATTTGTACTTAGCTATTAGACAAGCTGTGCAAGATTCCGCAAAAATCCAAAGTATACAGTAGACGACGTGTCACATTTCGGGTTTCAAAATCAGCAACCCTGCCTCAGGTCCATCAAAATGCGGTAAATCTTGAGCCTTATTGAATTCTTAGTGAAGAGAAAACACCTTAAATAATCCGGTCTGGCGTCTGATTACATTCATGATGTGAGCAGCCTTCGACCAATCAAACAAGCTGAATCAAAATGGCCAATCAAAAAAAGGGGAAGGTCCCACTAACAAGGAACCCCTCCCTAAGTGAAAGGCTGTTTTTTTTATAAAGCCCTAGAAATGGACAAATGTATCTTCCCTAGAGATCTCAAAGTATCAAATAACTGTCAAATAATGGTATACCAGTCAATCTGGGCATTTAAGCCCTTAGGACAAACCGTGTCCAACAAGAAAATCCACTTCTGTTCTAGCCTTTGTAAATGTTGAACCCGATCACCACCTCTCGGATCGATCGGTACATGATCCAGTATCCGCCAATACAAGGACTCAAAAGTATGAGCTTTAGTGCCTTGCTGACCTAACTCACTTGAATCTGTATCCGTAGAATCTTCAGAACTTGTCAGAAAAGAAACCTTCTTATTGGAACCTTGTTCGTTAACTGAAGCTCATTTATATATACAGTTGTTATCGTAATCAGACTTGTCGCGTTTAAATTTTTTAATCTTCAAACCACGTACACGGTCCCAAAAGGCTTCCAATTGTTTATCAGCCTCAGCCCATTGTGTTTGAAAACTATGAGATTCTTGGGTCTCCAAAATCCTTTTCTTAAGATCTGCTTAGCTCTGCAAACCTTTTGCCATGCTCTCTCTCAGCAGTCTGTCCTAGTTCAGACAATCAAGTGGCAATGTTCTGCGTGAACAAACAAGGGGGCACAGGGTCCAGGCTCCTATGTCAGGAGGCACTGGCCCTTTGCTATTTTGCGGTCAAACAGGGCATGTTTCTCAAAGCAGTTTATCTATCTGGGCAGGAGAACTTCCTAGCGGACAAGCTAAGCCGGATTCTCCAGCCCCACGAATGGCAGTTGAATCCATTGGTGGTCCAGCAGATCTTCCTCCGCTGGGGACTTCCATCCATCGATCTCTTTGCAAGTCCACTAAACCAGTGTTTCCCAACCCAGTCCTACGGGGCACACCGGCCAGTCAGGTTTTCGGGATATCCCTAATGACTATGCATGAGATATATATGCATTAGAGATATCCTGCCAACCTGACTGGTTTCTGGCCCTCCAGGGCTGGATTTGGAGACCCCTGCCTTACACCTCTGTCATTTAAGATTGTGAGTGGGCAAGGTGCAGATGTCCTAGACATCGAAAGGGTATATAGAATGTGACACATTCCTCCTCGATTCTCACCACCACCAAAATATTGTCTATTAGACAACCTTTTGGTGGTGGTGAGAATCGAGGAGGAATGTGTCACATTCTATATACCCTTTCGATGTCTAGGATATCTGCACCTTGTCCACTCACAATATTAAATGACAGAGGTGTAAGGCAGGGGTCTCCAAATCCAGCCCTGGAGGGCCACAAACCAGTCAGGTTGGCAGGATATCTCTAATGCATATATATCTCATGCATAGTCATTAGGGATATCCCGAAAACCTGACTGGCCGGTGTGCCCCGTAGGACTGGGTTGGGAAACACTGCACTAAACCATCAGCTGCCCAGGTTTTGCTCCAGACAGCCGCATCCCCTGAGGATGGCAGCAGATGCTTTTCTGATCTCTTGGTCTATGGGCCAACTGTATGCGTTAGCTCCCACGCCCCTGGTGGCCCGAACTCTGTTCAAGATCCTCTGGGACAAGGCCTCGGTGATTCTGGTAGCCCCAGATGGCCGAGGCAACCGTGGTTTCCACTTCTCCTGAAGTTGGTGGTGGAAGCTCCGTTCCATCTGGGGTTGCAACACGATCTCCTGTCTCAAGAGCAGGGATCCCTTCTGCACCCCAATCTCAGGTCCCTCAATCTGATGGCCTGGCTACTGAAAGGATAGTGCTAGCTCCCTTACTTCTACCTAAAGAGGTTGAGGAATTGGTCTTGGCCTCTAGGAGGCAGTCCTCTAGGAAGTCCTATGCCCTCAAGTAGCGTAGGTTTACGGTATGGTGTGCTCAGCAAAATGAAGATCCTTTCTCTTGCCTTGTGCCAGTAGTACTGCAGTATCTACTTCACCTTTCAGACCTAGGCCTTAAGTCTAACTCTGTTCAGGTCCACCTCAGTGCTTTGTCAGCGCACCACTCACCGGTGGAAGGACAGTCTCTGTCGGTTCACCCCTTGGTGTCCAGATTTCTCAGAGGTCTGCTTCTACTCAAGCCTCCGGTTCATCCACCGGCGACTGAGTGGGATTTGAACGTGGTCTTGCAGCAACTTACTCGCCCACTGTTTGAGCCGATGGCTACTTGTCATTTGCGCTTCCTCTCTTGGAAAGCGCTCTTCCTGGTGGCTCTTACCTCGGCCAGACGTGTGAGTGAACTACAAGCTCTTGTTTCTGATAGACCGTACACGTGGTTCTATAGGAACAGGGTGGTCCTATGGACCCATCCCAAGTTCCTCCCAAAAGTGGCCGCCTCTTTCCACCTCAATCAGGAGGTGGTTCTTCCGACCTTTTTTCCCAGGCCGCATGCCAGCCGGGCTGAAACAATCTTGCATACCCTGGATTGTAAAAGGGCGTTGTCCTTTTACATAGAACGTATGCGGGAACATCGAAGGGCTACTCGGCTCTTCGTCTCGTTTGACCCTAATAAGATGGGGTTACCTGTCTCCAAGCGTACGTTGTCCACTTGGGTGACAGATTGCATCACCTGGGTGTACAAGGCAGCCGACCTCCCCTTGCAGGGTCAGGTCACGACCCACCTGGTCAGGGCGAAAGCCGCGTCAGTAGCTCATCTGTGCTCTGTTCCGTTGGCAGACATCTGCCGGGCCGCAAGTTTCTCTTCAAGCCAGACTTTTGCAGCCCATTACTGCCTGGAGAGAGAGTCCCGGTGGGACAGCGTTTTCGGCCAGGCGGTACTTCGTAATCTCTTTGACGTTTAGGCAACTCCTACCCTCCGGCCCTTGTGTTGGGCTACCGTACGAGGTGTGCTCTCAGAGAAAATTCTTATCACGGATGCTGAGGCTCTTGAGAGGGAGCCAATTTTTCAGCTCTGGGTTCACGGTAGCCTAGAGCTGGGGAGTCCCATATGTGAGGACTGACTTCCTGCTTGGTCCTGGAGAAAGCGTAGTTACTCACCTGTAACAGGTGTTCTCCAGGAGCAGCAGGAATCAGTCCTCACAACCCTCCCTCCTCCCCTTGGAGTTGCAGTCATATACTTCATTTTGTTTTTTGCTGTCTTTTAGCTATGTCATCTGACTGAGCAAGATGGCACCCTTGGGCGGGAAGGGGAGTGCGCATGCGCACTGCATTCCCAAAGGCTTTCTTTGAAAGCTGGGAAATGCTCCGCACGAGGGCTCCGTCGGTGTCGACGTCACACATATGTGAGGACTGATTTCTGCTGCTCCTGGAGAACACCTGTTACAGGTGAGTAACTACGCTTTATTATTACTGTGCTGTAACTTTTTTTAGCTTCCTTGATTTCTTTGAGCATTTCATCATCCATTTGTTCATTCTGGCCATGCGGTCGATAGTACACCGCCACTGCCATCGCCTTCCCCTTTTTACATGGAATTTCAGTCCATAGAGATTCTACAGCAAATTTTGTTTCCTGCAAAACTTTAATCCTTTCTGGCTCAATGCCCTCTCTAACATAGAACGCAACCCCTCCACCAATTTGATCGGCTCTATCATTACGATATATTTTGTACCTAGGTATCTAAACTCTCATTTAGTGCTATGTATTCTAACTCTCCCATCTTATTTTTTGGACTTCTAGTATTTGCATACAAGCATTTTAGAGACTGTATTTTATTCATATTAATTTGGCTATTGATAGGCATGGGTAATTTTGGATTTTTAAGCTCTGCTCCATACTCGAGTAAAGTAGCCCAAATGCCCTCGAGTATGGAGCAGACAGAGCTTAAAAATCCAAAATTACCCATGCCTATCAATAGCCAAATTAATATGAATAAAATACAGTCTCTAAAATGCTTGTATGCAAATACTAGAAGTCCAAAAAATAAGAGTATTTTTTGGAACCTTTCTGCTTTTGGTAGTATCCTTCAAGGATACATTCTTCCGAACCATGCGCTCTTGTGCGACTGTCGGCTTTCCCCTGTTATCCAATTTAAAAGCTGCTTTATCTCCTTTTTAAAGGTTAATGCCAGCAGCCTGGTTCCATCCTGGTTAAGGTGAAGCCCATCCCTTCAGAAGAGCCCCTCCTTTTCCCAGAATGTTTCCCAGTTCCTAACAAATCCAAAACTCTCATCCTTGCACCATTGTCTCATCCACGCATTGAGACTCGGGAGCTCTGCCTGCCTTTTGGGTCCTGCGCATGGAACGGGAAGCATTTCGGAGAATGCTACCCTGGAAGTTCTGGATTTCAACTTCCTACCTAAAAGCCTAAATTTAGCCTCCAGAACTTTCCTACTACATTTTCCTATGTCATTGGTACCGACATGTACCAAGACAGCAGACTCCTTCCCAGCACTATCTCAGACCTTATCTAGGTGGCACGTGAGTTCTGCTACCTTCGCACCAGGCAGGCATGTTACCAGGCGATCCTCATGTCCACCAGCCACCCAGCTATCTACATGCCTAATGATCAAATCACCAACTATAAAGGCTGTCCTAACCTTTCCCTCATGGGCACATGGCCCTGGAGAAATTTCCTTGGTGCGAGAGGGTTTTACATCACCTGGAGGACAGGTCCTAGTTACAGGATCACTTTCTGCCACACCAGGGTGATGCTCTCCTGTCACGTGACCTCTCCCTTCCATGGCAACAGGGCTGCTGCCAGACTGGAGGTAGGACTTCAGGACTATATCCCTGTAGGTCTCGTCTATGTACCTCTCTGTCTTTCTTATGTTTTCCAAGTCTGCTATTCTAGTCTCTAGAGAACAGACTCGTTCCCTGAGAGCAAAGAGCTCCTTACACCTAGTGCACTTGTAAGACCTCTCACCAACTGGGAGAAAATCATACATGTGACACTCAATGCAAAAGACTGGAAAGCCCCCATCTTGCTGCTGGACTGCTGTCTGCATCTTAGTTTTAAGCTTGTGTTTAGATCTTTAAGTTATTTTCTTACTAAGGGTGCTATGGATACTTATACTAATAAAATTGTACCTAATACGTTTAATATACCTTGTTCACCTGAAGCTTAATTCTGTGTTTTAAATTCTGTGCTGCTGAGGTAAGCTGTGACAAACTTCCTGGTCTGATTCCCTGACTGATTTAAGAAATACACTGGGTTCACAGATTAATCATCTTTAATCCAAAGAAGTCCCTTCAGAACAATTCCCATAAGTATATACTCACGATTGCAGATCTCTCTCCAGAACTAGCATTCCCCTTTTCTAGTCCTTCAAGACATCTTTTAGCTATGTCATCTGACTGATCAAGATGGCACCCTTGGGCGGGAAGGGGACTATGCATGCGTGATGACATCTCCCAAAGGCTTTCTTTGAAAGCTGGGGGGATGCTTCCACGAGTGCTCCATCGGTGCCGACATTACCCATATGTGATGACAGATTCCTGTTGTCCCCGGAGAACACCTGTTACAGGTGAATAACTACGCTTTCTGTCCCTAGGGTTGTCATATATTGCTTTTATCTAGGCCATAAATGTGTCCCCTACTCCCATCCTTGCCAAAACTATAAACATAAACACCCATTCTACTCTATTGAATGCTTTTTCCGCGTCCACAGCCATGAGTATCATCGTTTCTTTTTTGTTCTTAGCCTGCCATATGACGTTAAGGAGCTTGCGCACATTATCTCTGGCATGCCTCCCCGGTATGAATCACATTTGGTCTGTTCCTATCATTTTGGGAAGGTAGCGCTGTATATGGTTTGCCAAAAGTTTTGCTAGAATTTTAGCATCCAAGTTAATTAGCGAAATTGGGCGATAAGAACTACACACTGTTACATCTTTCCCCAGTTTAGGCAGCACTGTGATCCCTGCTACCGCCATGGACTTTGGCAGCTGCCCATCCTTGGTTACTATGTTGAACATCTCTCTTAGTATTTACATTACTCTCCTCCAAACACTTTATGGAATCGTGCAGTGAGGCCATCTAGGCCTGGGGTCTTGCCTTTCTTTAGCCCTTTGATGGCTACAGGACCTCATCTACTGTAATAATTTTCCCCCAGTTCATCTCACTTCCCTTCCTGCAGTTCTTCCAGTGGGAGAATTTGGAGAAATTTTGCCTCTTCTTCTACCCCCATCTTTTATTTCAGATGTATATAACTGCTGGAAGAAGTCAACAAATGCCTGCTGTATCCTAGTGGTTGCAAATTCAATGTCTCCTTGTCTATTCTTTATCTTCCATAACCTCTGCTGTATCTTCCGGGCTGTCATTTTGCAACCCACCACCCTCCTAGTTCATTTTTATGCTCATAATTATGTTGCTGTAGTTTTTCTATCCAGAATGCCCATTCTTCCATTTTCAGGTTTTTCAGCTCACCCCGTATTCTTTCTAGTTCTCTAAGCGCTCTCCTTCCTCCTGTTCTTTTATGCTTCTCCGACCATATTTCCAGCTCTTCTCGTAACTTTGCTTCCACCTTTCCTCTTTCCTTCTTTTTCCTTGTTTCTATTTTGATAAATTCTCCCCTCATAAAAGCCTTATAACTATCCCCTACTACATCCAATCCCATGCCTGGGCTACAGTTCTTCTTAAAGAAACTTATAGTTGCTTTTTTCAGCTTTCCTACAGTCTCCCTATCTTCTAGGAGAGGTTCATTCAACCTCCAGAACTGAAGGTCCTCCTCTTTCAGATTCCAATCCATCTTGACCACCACTGGTGCGTAATCTGACCACTCAGTTTTTCCCACTTCTACTTCCTGCACCTGTGAAACCAAGGTTCCAGCCATCAAGGACATGTCTATCTGGCTATATGAATGGTGCACTTGGGAATAAAAGGTATAGTCCCTTCTAGAACCCACTTTTTGCCTCTAGGCATCTACCAACCCCAGTGATGTCATTAGTCTTTTTAATTTGGCTCTCTGGGCTCCCTTCCCTATTCCTCCCCCCCTCCCCGTGTTGTCTAACCGAGGGTTCAGCATGATATTGAAGTCTCCCCCTAAGATGACTGGGACTTAGGCTTCTTCAGCCACTCTTCTACGCAGGTTGTCATAAAATTGCCCTGTCCCTCAATGGGCACATACACACACACTATCAGCACCAGCTTGGCATTGATCTTTCCCTCCCATATTATCAAATCCTTTCCCCGTCTCTCTGGGTTTTTTGCTCTTCTATTGTCAAATGTCTGGAAAACAATATGCCTCCCCCCTCCCCCCCTTTTCTTACTTTACCTCTATTACCAGCTCACATTCTTTCGTTCTCAGCATACCCTCTTGATTAGACTTCAGGCGGGTTTCCTGTATAAGTATTATGTCTGCGTTTTTTCTCCCCCTCCCTTTGTAACCATTTCACATTTAGGGATATAATCTAAGAACATAAGGCTATCTTTTGACCCCACCCCTCTACCATCTGATTACCTTTATTCCCCCTCCCCTTTTTCATCTCCCCCTTCTCTCCCCCCTCTTGCCCTCCTTCCTTCCCTATTCTTACCGCCCTCCCATCGATCACTATTCTTTTTTTTTTTTAATTCTTTATTTTCGTTTTATAACAACAAAGGAAAGGAAGACATACAGCTAAAAGACAGATACATAGAGTGTAATACATACATCAAAGTAAACCCCTGCCACCCCCCTCCCCCCTGCTTCTTCTCTAGAAAACTAATCAATCCCGAAACGGGCGTGTACTCACATTATTGTGTTACAAAACCTAACGGTGATCTGAAACATGATGAGTGTACATTAAACAGACATGTCGGAACAATGAGCAGATTGTACATAATCATTGAGCATCTGCCATTTAGACAAGCAAGAGTGAGTTTGGGTATAGGGAATAGCTCTCCGAGATATCTGCTCATATTTACTATATAAGCAGACGAGGTTCCACCATTCATTGACAGTAAGTCGAGAGCTATCCTTCCAATTCCTCGTGATTAAACATATGGCTATACCCAGCATGAAATCAAGGAGAAAGCGACCCTTCTTAGGAAGAGAGGGGACCTCCGCCACTGAGCGGAGTCCCACAATCTTCCAAGAGAGAGGCTCGTGAAGGTGTAAGATCAATTGAGTACGACCCCAGACCCGCCCCCAGTAGACCTGTAGTTGAGGACATTCATAAATAACATGAGCGAGGGTTCCCACGGCAGTATGGCAAGACCAACACTGGTCCCTAGCATTTGTGTTCCATTTGGCTATTTTTTCTGGAGTATAAAAGCATCGGTGTGCTAAAAAAAGAAGAGAGTTTGGGTAACTGAGGCAGACCGGGAAACCCGCACTACTTTGCTCCAGAAAACGCTCCATTGCACAGGGGTTAAAGTGGTTTGCAGTTCGCGCTCCCAGGCTTGTTGGGCTCTAAAAGTGGCAGTATCTGTACCCTGACATAATATTTTATAAAAGTTAGAGGCTACCCCATGTGTACTACTAATAGAGTGAACTAGTTCTAATAGCCTGTCCTCAGTAGGAACAGAGGGCGGCATAATTTGAGGACTTTTGAGGCAGTGTTGAAGCTGCAGCAATTGAAAGTAATGTTTCGCTGGTAACGCAAATTCCTTTTGTAAATCAGAAAAGGTTTTCCAACAAGCTGCAGAAAAGAGCTGTTGGGGTGTCCAGATCCCCCTAGAGTACCAGGGTTTCCATGCTATCGTTCTATTTAGGACTTGAATTCTGGGGTTATTCCACAGCAGGAGTCCGTCCAGAGGACATACGTTTGGGCCCAGTAATAGAATGAGAGTGTTAAAGGCCGCAAGAGTATCGACAATCATTGGGGGATGGCGGGTGTCTACTTGATGGGACATACCGGGGAGATGGGTCAACGGAATTGGGTTACTAAGCTCCTCTTCTATATCAAGCCAAACTGGTCTGCTGTCTGTTGAGGCATCTAGCCATCGGGCACCTTGTTTAAGTAGGAAGGCTTGATGATATCTGAGAAAATCAGGAAATCTGGTACCCCCTAGTTCCTTTGCAGACTGTAATTTTTGTTTAGCTATCCTTGGTGGCTTGCCCTGCCAGAGATAGCGGACGAGAAGGCCCTCAATATCTTTATAAGTGTGTAGCGGGAGTAAGCATGGCAACATTTCTAAAATGTAGTTCACTTTGGGGACAATCATCATTTTCACAGTTTCTAGGCGGCCCCACCATGCAAGGGATAAGGGAGACCAACGATTTGTGAGCTCACGGACTCAGAGGCCTGCGCAACCTGAGCAATGGTAGCAAAAAAAAAAAAAAAAAGGCAGGGTCATCCACATTAGGAACATAAAGGCATATACATGTAACTTCAAGGCTACCTATCTTGAGGTGAACTCTGGACCATCTACCTGCTGTATCTGAGCTAGTCGCAATAATAGTAGCATGCAAAGATTTCCTAACCAGTATGGCAACCCCACATTTCTTAGAAACGGCTGGGGAATAGGCGGCCACCATGTAAGGTTTAAGATTGAGTTTGAGAGTTTCCTTCGAATTTAAATGCGTTTCTTGGAGGAAAATCAGGTCCGCAGCTTCATGACTTAGATAGCTTAGGATTTTCTTCCGTTTTATCGGATTATTGATTCCTTTTACGTTCAATGAGAAAATCTTACATGGTGCCATCAATCGGTAATAGACATTTTAGGTAAGGGCGCTTGAAAACATACACCATAATCAGAATCTGTGCAACAATGACATAATCACCGAGTATGCGGGCTAATACACCCCATATTGAAAAGTATGTACCAAAGTATCTTAGAGAAGAAGCAAAACCCCCAATGAATATGGCGACCATATGTCTGCGGGAGGAGGCCCTAGAGAGGAAGATAGAGACATGAAAAAAGAAAAGAAACACCAGAGTCCATAATTAACACTGTCTCTGATACTCATCGAGGCTACTGTGGGTAGATGGAGTCGGGTCACAGATATCATCAAAATAAGGCAACAAACCGCCCTCGCCAGACTCTTTGCTGAGCCGCAGCAAATCCAATATGGCAGGTACAGCGGAGATGAGAATACTTGCAGGAATGTTCTGGAAGTCAGCGCATCAAGTCGGCTTCTTTAGAATCCAAAAACTCCGCTAGTAGATCAGGGTCCTCAAATGTTCTTGTCTGATTGTGAAGCGTGACTCGGAGCTTGGCCGGATACATCAAGCCATAGCGTGCTTGTAGTTGTTGAAGCCTCGGCCGAAATTCCAGAAAGCGCTTCCGGCGGTCGACCGTGGGTTTAGCCAAGTCAGGATAGAAGGAGATCTTGTGGCTCTCAAACTCCATATGGCCCTTTGCCCGAGAGGCACTGAGAATTTGCTCCACATGTTGATATCTCAAAAGTCGAAAGATGATGGGCCGCGGGGTCTTCCTGTTGAGCGTTATGTTTGTGGGTACACGATGAGCGCGATCGATCTCCAAGTCTTTGGTAAAGGTGATTTGGAGCAGGGAAGGGAGGATTTTACATAAAAACTCTTTCATGTCTCCCGATTCCGCTCCCTCCGGTATGCCCACGAGTCGTAGGTTGTTGCGGCGCGCTCTATTATTGCCATCTTCCACTTCTTTCTGCAAGGCCCGTACCTGACGTTCAACTTTGTCGAGTTTGGACAACCGGGCCGCATGGGAGTCTACTATGCTCTCCATTTTGTCCTGACGCGAAGAGAGCCCCTCTAGCTTGCCCTGCAGTACACCAAGATCTTCCCGCAGCGCTCGGAGTGCTTCACCGTTTGACTGCACGAGGTCCTTTACCCCTCTAATCTCTGCAAGGATTTCCTGCTGCATTTCGGGGCCCTCGCGCAAAGCCAGCCCCTTCTGCGGGGACGGGGGTTCAGTTTTGGAGCGTTTGCCGTGAGAAGCCGCTGGAGATCCAAATTCCAGGCGCGTGGGTTTGGTCCCCGCCATCTCACCAATGTGCCCCGGCAAGATCAGAGCAGAAGTTCAAGTATGTACGGTGTTAATTCAGGATTCTGAGTAGGCCTCTTGGGAGCCTCAGCGTTATGCGACCATCCCACTGGACATCGGGCTCCGCCCCCCATCGATCACTATTCTTGAGGAATGACTCCCCGGCCCCATGGTTCAGTAGGGTATAGTAGTAGCACAAAAATAAGTTAGACTCTCTGTCTAGGGGAATATGGCTACTATCCCAGCCCAAAGTTCGGTGAGTTATTCTGGCAATGAGCCACGAAAGAAGTCTGGTCTGCAGATATATATATATTAGACTTTATTATAGGCAACCAAATAGAAAAATATACACACACATATGGCTAATTAGAAATATGAGGTAGCAATTTGTTATAGAACAGATATACAATTGGACAACGTAATAAATCACAGATTAGTAACCAGACGTCACTGATTCGCTCTGCACTGAGGAAAAGCAAGAAATATATTGCTAACCCCTTTGCCCATCCAGGAGAGGAGAGATAAGCCAGTACCTTAGCTCCGTCAGCACTCAGAAGCAGCTTCTAGCTAGTGCGGGCTCTAGCCTCGTCAGGCGAGCCGCAGTAAGTCCGAACCGGAGGTATCTGTGAAAGTCTTATCTCAGACCTGTGGAGGACGGCCTAGCCCACACGTAGGGGCCGTCTGGCGGAAGGCTCAGGGCGCAGGAATCAGGTACGTAGTGCACAGCAGAGAGGAACCGGTGCAGGAGTCTGTATGTACAGGTGGGGAAAAGCCCCCAACTCTCTCTCTCACTACTACTTACAACTAAAGTTTTCCAGCGCAGAATGCATTATTCTGTGTGAGAATCCTCCGTCATAGGTCCGATGAGTGGTTGGCACCAGGCAGTCTGAGGTGTTCTCAGCGAATCAGGAGGTAGATGATGAGCAGCTTCTTGCAAACAAAGGAGCTATAGTGAAATCAGGCAGAGGCAACAGTATGTAACTTCTGGGCATGTACCAGTGTCCAAGACCAGCCACGGACAATAGCTTCTGTATGCACACTTAGAAACGCTGCCCCAGCAGTTGCTTGAAGGCCGTTTGTAGCTGAACACAGCAAAAGTGAAGTGAAGAATCCATCTTGTCTGTGCAGTTTGGTTCAGGCCTGAGTTGCTGAGCAGGCCGGAGATTTGCATGTAGAATTGCAGGGGTATCAGCCCTACAATGCCCACCCTTCCTTCCTCCTCCTTTCATTTTTACCCTTCATACATGCAATCATTCATTCACTTCCCTCTCCCCATTCTCCCCCCTTCAGCCATCCTCTCCCTCATTCATGCCACGTTTCCCTTCCCCATACCTCCCTTCACCTTTCCCCTCCGTTGGCTTTAAACATATTTCATTCTTCTCTACCTCTGTGCAGTCCCTCCTCCACAGACAAAAGCACTTCCTTTTTCAAATAAAGTTTTCAACAGAGCAAACATAGGAATAAGGTCCCGGTCGTCCTTCATTCTCCATTACACTCTTGTTTTCTTTGTTCCATGTTCCAATGCGTAAGACATCTTTACAGCTTCTGACTCTCATTTCATGCGCAGCTACATCAGCAGTCAGATGTCCCGAGGGCTTTGATCCAACCACATCATAAATGCTGGCTTTACTCTGAAAAGTCTTCAGCTCTTCCCCAGTAGCTAGTTGAGTGCCTTCTGACCTGGGGGTCTCATCTTCCAGCACTATAGCACAATTTGTTTTGTTGTAACTATCCATTGGGTTTTCAAGGTAAGATACAGAAGTAGATTGCTGGGCCTTTCTTCCGCGCAGTTTAAGTTTGGTGGTGTTGCTGTTGTCAGAGAAATGTGATCCTCCGCCGTCAACACTATCCAATTCTGCTGCTGCCCAGATGGGTGGTTTGTCTTGGCCTGGCACCTCAGCTGAGACCTGTCCATCTTGGAAGACCCTGCCAGTAGTTAAACTACCGATAGTTTAGCTCTCAGCATCACTGATGCACACAAGCCCTCACAGCACTACAAGCTGCAAACCAAGTGAGGGATTGCATGTTTAGTAGTGTCGTTTTTTTTTTCTGAATGCAAAGCCTTGTGGATACAGCCATCTGTAATGCACATTCTCTTGTCTTAACACCATTGTATATCCACTCCATGCTCTTCTTGCCAGGGTCGCCGATGCTAAATCTGCAGATACTGCGATAGTATGACCGTTCCATGTGAATTTTCCTGCTTTCCTCATTTGGGCTGCTATGCATTCCTTGATGCTATAATTGTGTAGGCAGACTACTATGTCCCTAGGCAATTGGTTTCTTGATGGACCTAATATCCTGTGTGCCCAGTCTATTTTTATATTGTCCACTTCTTTCCCTTCTGGCTCTGCTCTCAGCTGCAGCCCAAATATTTCTTTGGCGATCTTTGCACAGTCCAAAACTTCTTCTCTCTCTGGGACCCCTTTGATTCGTAAATTTTTCCTGTGCTTATAGATTTCCAAGTCCTCCAACTTTAGCGCAGTTTCATTTTTCGCTGTCTGTAGTTTGAGTAGTTCAGTTCTCAACTCATCCACAGCCGCTGAGGTCTCTTCCATCCTGCCATCCAGCTCCTCCACATGTTTCCCCACTTTCACCACCTTCATTCTGAGGCCTGCAACCATTCCTGCCACCTCCTCCATTATCCTGGCAATGTCTCTCCACCTCTGCAAACCATCGCTGCATTTATTTTTTCGTGATCTGCCCAAGCATTTCAGCTCCATTCACTCCCTGGATGTCTGAGTCTGTTTCACCTTGGTCACTCTGCTGTTCATTTCAACCTGTTTTTTGCACAGCTGAATGCCTGTTTTCAGACATCCAACTCATAAGTAGAGCTTCTAAAATTACCCCATAGTGTAATAGGGTTTACACAAGGCCTTTGACAAATTACTCCTGTAAAGACTCTTGAGAAAATTAAAAAGTCATGATATAGGAGGTGATGCCTTTCCACCAGGAACTTGCCCAAACCTTTTTTAAACCCAGCTACACCAACAACTTTTACTACATCCTCTGGTAGCAAATTTACGTTGTGTGAAAAAATCTTTTCTCTTATTAGTCTTAAATAGGTTACCCTGTAGCTTCATTGCATGCCCCCTAGTCTTTCTATTTTTTGAGATGGCATAAACAATTGATCTACGTTTACCCATTCCACTCCATTCATTAATTTATAAACCTCTATCATATCTCCCCTCAGCCGTCTTTTTTCCAGGTTGAAGAGCCCCAACCTTTTTAGCCTCTCTTCATAGTGGTATCCTTCCATCCTCTTTGCCATTTTGGTGTCTCTTCTCTGTACCTTTTCTAATAACGCTATATCCTTTTTAAGATATGGCGACCAGAATTGCACACAATATTCAAGGTGTGATTGCACCATGGAACAATACAGAGGCATTATAACATCCTTTGTTTTATTCTCCATTCCTTTTCTTATGATACCTACCATTCTATTTGCTCTCTTAGCCGCCGCTGCACACTGGGCGGAGGGTTTGAACAAGTTATCCACGATGACGCCTAAATCTTTTTCCTCGGTGGTGGTTCCTAATGTGGAACCTTGCATTGTGTAACCATAATTTGGGTTGTTCTTTCCTAGATGCATAACTTTGCACATGTCCACATTAAATTTCATCTGCCATTTGGATGCCCAGTCTTCCAATTTATCAAGATCCTCTCTCAATTTTCCACAATGCTCATGGGTTTTAAAACTTTAAATAGTTTTGTGTCATCTGCAAATTTGATAACCTCACTCGTTATTTCCATTGCCAGGTCATTTATGAATAATTTAAAAAGCAGCAAACCCAGCACAGATCCCTGGGGTACTCCATTATTCACCTTTCTCCATTGGGAAAATTGGGCATTTAACCCTACCTTCTGCTTTCTATCTTTTAACCAGTTCCTGATCCTCGATATTACACTGCCTCCTATCCCATGACTTTTTAATTTTGCCAAAAGTCTCTGATGAGGGACCTTGTCAAAGGCTTTCTGAAAGTCCAGATACACTATATCAACTGACTCACCTTTGTCTACCTGTTTATTCACACTTTCAAAAAAACATAACAGATTAGTAAGACGAGACCTTCCTTGGCTAAAGCCATGTTTGCTGTCTCCCATTAAGCCATGACTATCTACATGTTTAGTAATTTTGTTCTTTATGATGACTTCTACCATTTTTCCTGGTACTGACATCAGGCACACCGGTCTATAGTTTCCCGGTTCACCCCGGAACCCTTTTTAAAAATTGGCATTATATTGGCCATCCTCCAATCTTCAGGTATTACAGATGATTTTAATGATAGTTTACAGATATAGCAGGTCTGCAATCTCATATTTCAGTTCTTTCAACACTCTTAGATGTATACCATCTGGTCCAGGTGATTTGCTACTCTTCAGTTTATCAAATAGTTGTAATACGTCTTCCCGGTGTATCGATATTTCTCCAGGAATAAGCAGGAAGTCAGTTTCCACATACGGTGACGTCGGCACCAAGCATGTCTCCAGCATTCAAAGAATGCCTTTGAGAATGCCCACCACACATGGGTGGTCCCCTTCCTGCCCAAGGGTTACATCTTGATGAGTCTCCCTTTTTCCGCAGAGCCCTTTGGACGCACGTCCCTGTACCTCGGAAAATGTTTTTTCATATTGTCTTCTATTCTGATTTCCTGGTCCTCTTCCCGCTGTCCCCAGTGCCCCTGCTTCAGTAGCAGACCCTGGGACTTTATTTTTTCCCTTTCCCCTTTTTTCTTCATGAGTTTGCCTCCAGCGTGTTTCGTGCCCTTTTCAACTGCTGGCCGAACCAAAGGTCTAATACCTTGCATGGTTTCTTTTTGCCCTTGTGGCCTCTGATTTCAAAAAGTGTGACAGATGCTCCAAAAACATGTCGCTCATGGACACCCATGACTGTTGCCTCAGGTGTCTGGGAGTGGACCATAACCCTGAGCTCTGCTCCCTTTGTAAAAAGATGTCTTCCAAGGCCATCCAGAGCCGTAAGCAGAAACTGGATGATATTTTCCGCAAGACAGCCTTGGTGTCCCTGGTAGCTTCCTGCTCCACCAATCTTCTGCCTCTGGGGTCCCACTTGGCCGCACCGCAGCCCCGGTGCCAATCTGAGCAAGGGTCCCCCGAAAGGGAGCGGAAGAAGAAGGCCTCGAGGGGCTCCGGACAAGCGTGAGCTTTCTCATGCTCGGTCCCTTAGTCCTCCTTGGCAGTCACTGGAGTCGGAGAAGGAGCGGCCCCAAAAGGTATCTCATTCAGATACGGAGGTCTCCAGCAGTGGCGTCCCGGTGAGGACTCCCTCTCCTCTTCGATGCCCAACCCAGTTACCTCGATGTTGGCGTCGCAGGGCCCCACTCCTGAGTGGGAGATCCAAATGCTGGCACTGTAGCACTGCATTCTCCAGGACCAAGCAGGAAGTCAGTCCTCACATATGGGTGACGTCGGTGCCAATGGAGCCCCCGTGCAGAGCATTTCCCCAGCTTTCATAGAAAGCCTTTGGGAATGCAGCGCGCATGCACGGTCCCCTTCCCGCCCAAGGGTGCCATCTTGCTCAGTCTTCTTTTTTCTGCGGAGCCCGACGGATGTATATTCGTTTCACCCAAGGAAGAAGTTGATTTTTCTCTGCGTTAACCTGTTTTCTTCGGTTCGACGCCGGTTTCCCTTTCCCGCCTGGGCCCGATACATCGGTATCGAGCCCGGATCTCTTTTTCGGTTTATGTCCTTAGTGACTAGCGTTCACGCCATTTTTTCTTTTTTCACTGGCAGCCCTGTCTTTTGACCTTGCAGGGGCCCTTTTTCCCCCGACGGCTGCCAGCGGGTTTAAAAAGTGTGATCGGTGCAAGAAACTTATGTCTCTCACCGACACACATGACTTCTGCCTCCGGTGCCTCGGACCCGATCATGACCCGATGATCTGTGGTCCATGTGGGAAAATGTCCTCTAAGGCGTTACGGAGTCGACAGCACCAAAAGGAAAGAATCTTCTCTGACTCCGCATCCGGTAGGGCCCGGACCTCGTCAGAGGCCTCGACATCTCGGGACTCCGGCCCCGAGCAGCGTCGAAACTCCTCTGAAAGGGGGTCTCCCTCGTGGGAGCATTGTAAGAAGACAAAACCCGCGAGGGCGGCATCGGTGGACGCACTTGGCTCCTCGAGGGCCAGGTCGCATAGCCCCGAGCGCCGTCCCAGGTCTTTGGAGTCGGAGAAGCCTGCAAAACAACCTCGTGTGGAGTTCCTGGGTCACGTGAGTACTGTAGTCCTCGTGGACTCGCCTCCAGGGGAGCCGACGTCGGGCCCGGCGCCGCCGGGGCCCAAGTCGGGGGCTGCTGAGTCTCCTGAGCTCGGACTCAGGTTGACGGCCTTGGAGAGCAGCTTGGCTGCCTTCATGGAACAGCAGCGGGCACTGATCGCCGGTCTCACCGGTGCATCTGCCCCGACCACCGGGACATCGACGTCCAAGACGACCCCGGAGGCCGAGCCGATCCTCGAGTCCATGCGAGCTCGAGTCAATCCTTGGCCAAGGTCCCCCTCGGCCTCCAGTTAGGGACCGAGGTCGTCGACGCCGGTACCCTCGGCGTCGGGGCGGATGGCTCGATTCCTCCTCCGAGGAGTCCGGCTGGGAGACGGAGGATGAGGAGTCGCCCGACACCTTTCGGACTCTGTGCGTTCCGTCGGACTCGCCTGAGTCTGAGCCTCGGAGAAGGTCCCCCCGGAGGATACCCGGTTCTCGGATTTCATGCGGGACATGGCCAAGGCTTTGGCATTCCCCGCAGATCCCGAGGAGGAGCCTCGAGCCGAGGAGCTCGAGGCCCTACAGTATGGCTCTCTTCCGAAAGAGGCCTTTACTGTTCCGGTTCCTCCAATGCTGGAACGGTTGCTCTTCCGTATGTGGGAGGCGCCGGCCTCGACGCCGTTTTTGAGCAAGCGGGTCGATTCCATCTATCGAGTCCGCAAGAGCCCTGGGTTCCAAAAGGCACAATTACCGCACCACTCCATGGTTGTGGAATCAGCCATGCATCATCTGAAGAGTCAGAAGATGCACTCCTTGGTGCCTCCTGGCCGGGAGGCCTGGAACCTGGATGCCCTCGGTAAGAAGTGCTTCCAGGGCTTTATGCTTGCTTGCCGTGTCCAGACCTACCAGCTGTACATGGGCATGTGTACCTTCGAGACCTGGCAATTTGCCGGGTTCTCTGCCGGTCTCTCCGAGGAACCTTTGCAGAGACATGCTCTGTCCTCGGGTATTCGTGAGTGCTCGAAGTTTATATCTCGAGCAGCCTATGATGGCTTCGAAGCTTCAGCCCGAGTAGCCGCGGCCGGCATTGGTGCACGCCGTCAGGCTTGGCTACAGTCATCGGACCTCGAGCCATGGGTGCAGGACAAGTTGGTCATTGTCCCCTGCCGAGGTGAAAACCTCTTTGGCAAGCCCATGGCTGACAAGGCTGCCGAACTCGAGACCGAGACTCTTACCCGGACAAGGCTGTCCAGAAAAACCTCTGCCCCTTCTCAAAAGAAGAAGGGCTCGGGGAAAAAGACCTTTTACTCAAGGAAGTCATCTGCCTATAAACAGTACCCTCATTATCAGGCCTCTGTAGCTCCCCAACAGGGTCAGCAGGCCAAGGGGCAGGCTCATGGGCCCCGTAGGCAGAAGGCCCCCAAGCCTCCTACTCCGGCTCCTGCTCAGGAGGATTTTGACTGCATTGGCATAGCCTCTCCTCCTCAGCTGGCCCCCATCAGCACTGGAGGCAGGCTGGCCCTGTTCGCCCACAGGTGGTCAGCCGTCACAAGGGATACCTGGGTTCTAAGTATAGTCCAGAAGGGCTATCTCCTCCACTTCCACCAGGTACCCCCCTCCTATTTTCCAGGGGAGCCTCCCAGACTCCCTCTGCACAGGGACTTACTCCTGCAGGAGTTGGCAGGTCTTCTGAAGGAACAGGCAGTGGAACCAGTGCCCAACCACCTGAAAGGTCACGGCTTCTATTCCAGGTACTTCTCCAGGACCAAGCAGGAAGTCAGTCCTCACATATGGGTGTCAACGGCACCGATGAAGCCCCAGCGGAGCATTTCCCCAGCTTTCTAAGAAAGCCTTTGGGAATGCAGGCACGCATGCGCAGTTCCCTTCCCGCCTAAAGGTGCCATCTTACCTCAGTCTATTTTTTTCCGAGAAGCCCACCGGACGTGTGTCCTGTCCTCCTGGTTAAAAGTAGATTTTTTTCGGCAATTATTGCTATTTTTTCTCCCGGTTCGACACCGGTTCCCCTCCCGCCGGGTTCGGTACACCGGTATCGAGCCCGATTCTTCTTTTTCGGTTTTTGCCCTTCGTGGCTGGCGTTTGCACCCTTTTTTCCATTTTTCCCTGGAAGGCCGGTCCTTTCACCTCGCGGGGACTCTTTTTTTCCCCGATGGCTTCCAGTGGTTTTAAAAAGTGTGATCGGTGTAAGAAATTAATGTCTCTCACCGACACACACGACTGCTGCCTTCGGTGCCTCAGCCCCGATCACGACCCTATGTCGTGCGGGCCATGTGGGAAGATGTCACTCCGAAGTCACCAGCAGCAAAAAGAAAGGCTTTTCTCAGACTCAGCCTCCGGCGGGCCCGGACCTCATCTGAGGCCTCGACATCTTGGGATTCTGATCCCGAGCGCCGTCGAAGCAACTCGGACAGGGGGTCCCACGACCGGGAACGGAAGAGGAAGAAGCGGCTCGCGAGGGCGTCGTCGTCGAAGGTCCCTGGCTCCTTGAGGGCCAGGTATAAGACCCCCGACCGTCGCCCCGGGCCCGTGGAACAAGAGAAGCCTGCCAAAGTTCCTCGCGTGGAGCCGGAGTCTGCTGGACACGTAAGCCCCGTAGTCCTTGAGGACTCTCTTCCCAGAGAGCCAACTTTGGGCCCGGAGCCGCCGGGGTTCGAGTCAGTGGCTGCTGCGTCTCCCGAGCTGAGTCTCAGGATGCCAGCCTTGGAGAGCAGAATGTCTGCCTTCATGGAGCAGCAGCGAGCACTGATGGCCAGCCTGTCTGGCGCATCTGCCCTGACCACCGGGACATTGACTTCGAAGTCGACCCTGGAGACCGAGCCGATACTCGAGTCCATCATGACTTAAAGTCGGCTTCGGTTGCGGTCTCCCCCGACCTCCCGTTCGGGACTGAGGGCGTCGACGCCGGTGCCTCCGGCGTCGGGGCGGGTGCTCCAGGGCCCCGCGGGGTCGGACCCTGACTCCTCCTCGGACGAGCCCGCCTGGGAGATGGAGGACGAGGAGTCTCCTGATACGTTCAAGACTCGGTGCGTCCCGTCGGACTCACCGCAGTCTGAGCTCCGGAGTAGATCCCCTCCGGAGGATACTCGGTTCTCGGAGTTCGTCCGGGATATGGCCACTGCCTTGGCTATTCCGGCGGACCCTGAGGTAGATCCTCGAGCTGAGGAGCTCGAGGCGCTGCAGTATGACTCTCCTCCGAAGGAGGCCTTTACTGTCCCGGTTCCTCCGATGCTGGAACGGCTCTTCTTTCGTATGTGGGAGGCACCGGCCTCGGCGCCGGTTCTAAGCAAGCGAGTCGACTCGATCTATTGACTCAGAAAGAGCCCTGGTTTTCAGAAGGCACAGCTACCACACCATTCTATGGTTGTGGAATCGGCCATGCATCGTCTGAAGAGCCAGAAGATGCACTCCGCGGTGCCCCCTGGCAAGGAGGCCTGAAACCTCGATGGCGTTGGTAGAAAGTGCTTCCAGGGCTCGATGCTTGCTTGCCGTGTCCAGTCGTACCAGCTGTACATGGGCATGTACTTGCGGGACCTGGCCAAGGAGTTGGCCGGGTTCTCTGCTGGACTCTCCGGGGAACCCTTGCAGAGATTTAAGTCCTTGTCCTCAGGGATTCGGGACTGCTCGAAGTTCATGTCCCGCGCCGCCTACGATGGCTTCGAGGCTTCGGCCCGAGTTGCGGCAGCCGGCATCGCAGCTCGACACCAGGCATGGCTGCAGTCATCGGACCTCGAGCCATGGGTTCAGGACAAGTTGGTCGATGTCCCTTGCCGAGGTGAAAACCTTTTTGGCAAGCCCATGACCGAGAAGGCCGCTCAGCTCGAAGCAGAGCACCTTACACGGACAAGGCTGTCTAGGAAGACCTCTGCCCCTTCTCATAAAAAGAAGGGCTCGGGTAAAAAGCCCTTTTACCCGAGGAAGGGCACCTCCTACAAACAGTACCCTCAATTTCAGGCTGCCCAAGCTGCACCCCAGGGTCAGCAAGCCAAGGGGCAGGGTAATGGGCCCAGTAGGCAGAGGACCCCCAAGCCTCCAGCCCCTGCTCCCACTCAGCAGGGTGGGGTTTTTTGACTCCTTGAGCATAGCCTCTCCATCCCTGCTCTCCCAACCTTGCACAGGAGGTCGCCTCGCCCTCTTTGCCCACCAGTGGCCACTCATCACCGGGGATAGTTGGGTGTTGGAGATAGTCCACAAGGGCTATGCACTGCATTTTCACCAACTGCCTCCTCCTTACTTTCTAGGGGAGCCTCCAAGGCCTCCCCTGCATACAGACCTTCTCCTTCAAGAGCTTCAAGATCCGTTGGTGGACAGGGCGGTGTAGCCTGTGCCTCCCCACTTCCAAGGTCACGGATTCTACTCCAGGTATTTCCTGGTGCCCAAAAGAACTGGTGGCCTTCGACTCATTCTGGACCTCAGGAACCTCAACAAGTTCCTAGAGAAAGAGAAGTTCAAGATGCTTACTCTTGGGACTCTTCTGCCCTACCTCCAGCAGGGAGATTGGCTATGCTCCTTAGATCTAAAGGATGCGTACACTCACATCCTCATTCATCCAGACCACAGAAAGTACCTCAGGTTCATTGTGGGAGGAAACCATTATCAGTACAGAGTGCTGCCTTTTGGCCTCACCTCCGCCCCCAGAGTCCTCACAAGGTTCCTGGCAGTGGTGGCGGCCTACCTGAGAAATCAGGGAATCTTTGTCTTCCCCTATCTGGGTGACTGGCTCATCAGGGGTCAGACGTCCCAGGAGGCCCGACAGGCCACCCTCAGAACTATTGCTCTTCTTCAAAGCCTGGGGTTTGTCATAAACTTCGCAAAGTCCACTTTGCTCCCCTCCCAGAACTTGGAGTTCATAGGGGCAAGATTGGACTCTCTGCTGGCAAAGGCTTTTTTGCCAGAAGACAGGGCCCAAAGATTGATAGCCTTGGCAAATCAGTTTCTCAACAGGTCATTGGTCTCCGCCAGACTCTGCTTGAGGCTGCTTGGCCACATGGCTTCGACAGTGCATGTGACCCCAAATGCCAGGCTCCATATGAGGCCTGCACAGTGGTGCCTTCGGACTCAGTGGTCACAGGCCACAGGCAGCCTCAGAGATAGGATAAGGGTGTCCAGACAATTTGTGAACTCCCTCACCTGGTGGCTACACCCACCCAATCTACTGAAGGGGGTCCCTTTTCAGATTCCTGGGTACACAGTGGTACTGACCACAGACGCCACCCTGCAGGGCTGGGGAGCTCATTGTCTGAACAAGTGCACCCAGAGTCTGTGTTCTCCTTGGGAAGCTACACAGCAGATCAGTCTCCTCGAACTCAGGGATATTCGATTAGCACTCAAAGCTTTCTCTCCTGCCCTGGCTCATCAATCTGTCCTGGTTCAGACAGACAACCAAGTAGCCATGTTTTATGTGAACAAACAGGGCGGGACTTGGTCCAGAATCCTTTGTCGGGAGGCTCAGGACCTTTGTTCATTTGCTCTCAAGCACAACATGCTCCTCAAGGCTGTGTACCTTCCAGGCCAGGACAACTACCTGGCCGACAGGTTAAGCAGAATTCTGCAGCCCCACGAGTGGCGGCTGCATCCTTCAGTAGTTCAGAGGATCTTCCTAAAATGGGGTCTCCCTTTGGTAGATCTCTTTGCCAGCCCAATGAAAAATCAACTGCCAAAGTTCTGCTCCAGGCAACCGCATCCTCTGAGAATAGCAGCAGATACTTTTCTGATTCCATGGTCTCAGGGTCTCCTGTATGCGTTTCCTCCCACGCCCTTGGTGGCCCGAACTCTCTTCAAAATTCTTCAGGACAAGGCCTCGGTCCTGCTGGTGGCTCCCAGGTGGCCGAGACAGCCTTGGTTTCCTCTTCTGTTTCAACTGGCAGTGGATCCCCCACTGCCTCTGGGGTTTCAACCCAACCTTCTCTCACAGGAGCAGGGTTCCCTTCTGCACCCCAATCTCAAAGCTCTCAATTTGATGGCCTGGAGGCTGCAAGGGTAGTTTTGGCTCCCTGGGGCCTACTTCAGGAAGTTGAGGAGGTTGTCCTAGCCTCTAGAAAACAGTCCACTAGGAAAACCTATGCTCTCAAATGGATAAGGTTTTCTGTGTGGTGTCAGCTACGTACAGAGGATCCTTTCTCCTGTACTGTGCCAGTAGTGCTTCAGTACTTACTGCACTTATCAAATCAGGGACTTAAGTCTAATTCTGTTCAGGTCCACCTCTAAGCTCTAGCAGCTCACCACTCACTGGTGGAGGGACATTCTCTTTCAGGTCACCCTTTCGTGTCCCGTTTTCTCAGGGGCTTGCGTTTGCTCAAGCCTCCCATCCGTCGTCCTGCTGCTGAGTGGGAGCTGAATGTGGTCTTGTAGCAACTGACTCGCCCACCTTTTGAGCCAATGGCTACTTGTCCACTACGCTTCCTATCCTGGAAGACACTCTTCCTGATAGCCCTTACCTCAGCTAGGCGAGTGAGTGAGCTTCAGGCCCTGGTCTGTGATAGGCCTTACACCAGGATTTATAGGAACAGGGTGGTCCTCAGGACTCATCCCAAGTTCTTCCCAAAGGTTGTCTCTTCTTTCCACCTCAATCAGGAGGTGGTTCTTCCAACGTTCTTCCCTAGGCCTCATGCAAGCCAGGCTGAAGCAGTCCTGCATACCCTGGACTGTAGGAGGGCCTTATCCTTCTACCTTGACCGTACGCAGGGGCATAGGAGGGCTACTCAGCTCTTCGTATCTTTTGACCCCAATAAGTTGGGGCTGGCTGTGTCCAAGCGTACCTTGTCCATCTGGGTGGCTGACTGTATCTCCTGGGCTTACAAGGCGGCTGACCTTCCTTTGCAGGGTCGGGTCACGGCCCACCGTGTCAGGGCAATGGCTGCCTCAGTGGCTCATCTCCGCTCTGTGCCCTTGGTAGACATCTGCAGGGCTGCAACTTGGTCTTCAAGCCAGACTTTTGCGGCCCATTACTGTCTGGAGAGGGAGTCCCGTAGGGACAGTGCTTTTGTCCAAGCAGTACTCCGGAATCTCTTTGAGGTTTAGGCAACTCCTGCCCTCCTGCCCTCTGTTGGGCTACCAGTGGAGGTTGTGTCCTTGAAAAGCATTTCTTTGCTGCTGAGACTAGAGGGAGTTCTCTTGTTCAGCCTGGGTTCCTTGGTAGCCCAGAGCTGGGGAGTCACCCATATGTGAGGACTGACTTCCTGCTTGGTCCTGGAGAAAGAGTAGTTACTCACCTGTAACAGGTGTTCTCCAGGAGCAGCAGGAATCAGTCCTCACAACCCTCCCTCCTCCCCTTGGAGTTGCAGTTGTATATAGTTTATTTTTCATTTTTGTGTGCTGTTCTTAGCTATGTCATTTGACTGAGGTAAGATGGCACCTTTAGGCGGGAAGGGAACCGCGCATGCGTGCCTGCATTCCCAAAGGCTTTCTTAGAAAGCTGGGGAAATGCTCCGCTGGGGCTTCATCGGCGCCGATGACACCCATATGTGAGGACTGATTCCTGCTGCTCCTGGAGAACACCTGTTACAGGTGAGTAACTACTCTTTCCTAATACCAAAGAGAACAGGAGGCCCCAGACCCATCCTAGACTTGCGAAACCTGAACAGGTTCCTGGAGAGGGAAAAGTTCAGGATGCTTACCCTTGGAATCCTGCTGCCCTACCTCCAGCAGGGAGATTTGCTATGCTCCTTAGATGTAAAGGATGCTTATACTCACATCCTTATTCATCCAGACCACAGACAATATCTCAGATTTGTAGTGGGAGGAAACCATTATCAGTACAGAGTACTGCCTTTTGGCCTTACATCCGCTCCCAGGGTCTTCACCAAGTGCCTGGCGGTGGTAGCAGCCTTCCTCAGGGTTCAGGGCCTCTTTGTCTTTCCATATCTGGACAATTGGCTCATCAGGGGTCAGTACCCGCAAGAAGCCAATCAAGCCACCCTTCGCACTGTTGCTCTGCTCCAGCACCTGGGGTTTGTCATACACTTCGCAAAGTCCAGTTTGCATCCCTCCCAGAACATGGAGTTCATAGGAGCTCGACTAGACACATTTCAGGCAAAGGCCTTTCTACCAGTGGACAGGGCTCACAGATTGATGGCTCTAGTCAGGCTATTCCACAGCAATTCTCTAGTCTCTGCCAGACAATTTCTGAGGCTCTTAGGCCACATGGCATCCACGGTCCATGTGACTCCAAATGCTGGTCTACACATGAGACTAGGTCAGTGGGGCCTCAGAACTCAGTGGCACCAGGCCACAGGAAGCCTCGCGGACAAAGTGAGGGTGTCCAGCCTACTACAGTCTTCTCTGCAATGGTGGCTTCATATTCTGAATCTAGTGCAAGGGGTGCCTTTTCAGGCACCTCCACACTCTCAGGTGCTGACAACCGATGCTTCTCTTCAAGGTTGGGGTGCGCATTGCCAAGGGACATGTACTCAAGGCCTGTGGACTCCTTGGGAGGCCGCACAGCAGATCAATCTCTTAGAACTGAGAGCTATCCGCTTAGCCCTGAGAACTTTCTCTCATCTCATCTCTCACCAGTCCATCTTAGTTCAGACAGACAATCAAGTGGCTATGTTCTAGGTGAACAAACAAGGGGGCACAGGGTCCCGCCTTCTATGTCAGGAAGCGCAGAAACTGTGCTCCTTGGCAGTTAATCATTGCATTCTTCTCAAAGCAGTCTACCTCCCGGGTCAGGAGAATTACCTGGTGGACAGATTGAGCAGGATTCTGCAGCTGCACGAATGGCAGTTGAACCCCTTAGTGGTTCAACAGATCTTCCTGAGATGGGGTCTTCCAACCATAGATCTCTTTGCCAGTCCTCTGAACCGTCAACTTCCCAGGTTCTGCTCCAGACAACCACATCCTCTCAGAGTAGCAGCGGATGCGTTTTTCATTCCATGGTCTACAGGCCTCCTATATGCGTTTCCTCCGAAGCCTCTAGTGTCCAAGACACTATTCAAGGTGATCCGGGACAAGGCCTCAGTGATTCTGGTGGCCCCCAGGTGGCCAAGGCAACCCTGGTTCCCACTACTGTTGCAACTAGTGGTGGACACTCCTCTTCCTCTGGGGATGCAACCCGATCTCCTGTCTCAGGAGCAGGGATCTCTCTTACACCCCAATCTCCAGTCCCTCAACTTGATGGCATGGCTGCTGAAAGGATAGTCCTTGCGCCTTTAATACTGCCTAGGGAAGTGGAGGATGTAGTCTTGGCCTCTAGGAGGCAGTCCACCAGAAAGTCTTATGCCCTTAAGTGGCATAGATTTTCTGCCTGGTGTACTCAACACAACGAGAATCCCTTCTCATGCCTGGTACCAGTGGTGCTGCAGTATTTGCTTCACCTGTCCAACCTAGGCCTTAAGTCCAATTCTGTTAGAGTTCATCTTAGTGCTCTTTCAGCACACCACTCACAGGTGGAGGGTCAGTCTCTCTCCAGTCATCCTTTGGTGGCCCGATTCCTCAGAGGCCTGCTTTTGCTTAAGCCTCCAGTGCGTCCACCTGCCCCTGAATGGGATTTAAATGTGGTCTTGCAACGGCTTACTTGCCCACCATTTGAACCTATGGCTACTTGCCCTCTGCGTTTTCTGTCTTGGAAAACGCTATTTCTGTTAGCCCTTACCTCAGCTAGGTGAGTGAGTGAGCTTCAGGCCCCAGTTTCAGAAGCACCTTATACTACGTTCTGTAAGAACAGGGTAGTCTTACGGACTCACCCTAAGTTCCTTCGAAAGGTTATCTCCTCCTTCCACCTCAATCAGGAGGTGGTTCTTCCGACTTTCTTTCCCAGGCCTCATGCTAGCTGGGCTGAGATGGTCCTGCATACCCTGGACTGTAGGAGGGCGTTGTCCTTCTACCTTGACCGTACGCGGGAGCACCGGAGGGCAGTTCAGCTCTTCATCTCTTATGACCCCAATAAGTTGGGGTTGGCTGTCTCCAAGCTTACTTTGTCCATATGGGTAGCTGACTGCATCGCCTGGGCTTACAGGGCAGCCGGCCTCTTGTTGCAGCGTCGAGTTACGGCTCACCGTGTCAGGGTGAAGGCTGCATCAGTGGCTCATCTCCGCTCTGTTCCGTTGGCAGTCATCTGCCGGGCCGCTACTTGGTCTTCAAGCCAGACTTTTGCAGCCCACTACTGCCTTGAGAGGGAGTCCCGCAGTGACAGTGCTTTCGGGCAAGCGGTACTCCATAATCTCTTTGAGGTCTAGGCAACTCCTACCCTCTGGCCCTGGTGTTGGGCTACCTGTCGGGGGCGTTATCAGAGAAGATTCTGTTCTTGCAGGCTGAGGCTCTAGAGGGAGCTCATTTTTCAGTTTTGGCCTCTGGTAGCCCTAAGCTAGGGAGTCCCATATGTGAGGACTGACTTCCTGCTTGGTCCTGGAGAAAGAGTAGTTACTCACCTGTAACAGGTGTTCTCCAGGAGCAGCAGGAATCAGTCCTCACAACCCTCCCTCCTCCCCTTGGAGTTGTAGTCATATAGTTTATTTTTGATATTTTTGCTGTCTTTTAGCTATGTTATCAGACTGAGCAAGATGGCACCCTTTGGCGGGAAGGGGACCGCGCATGCTCGCTGCATTCCCAAAGGCTTTCTATGAAAGCTGGGGAAATGCTCCGCACAGGGGCTCTGTCGGGGCCGACGTCACCCATATGTGAGGACTGATTCCTGCTGCTCCTGGAGAACACCTGTTACAGGTGAGTAACTACTCTTTTCTTCCTTCCTTGCTGCCCAGCAGGTGCTGGTGCCAGGCCCCGATGGCACGTGCCCTGAGACCTTGAGGGCGACGCCTGTCTTGGCTCCCCAGATCACCGTGACAACCTCTGAGAGCCAGGAGCCTCATGAGGGATCCCAGCAGAGGTCTCGATCTGTGTCCCAGTCCTTGGGAGTGAGATCTTCCCGAACTAGCGCCTCCGATACCAGAGGGGCTTCGACCTCAAGAGCCCAGTGCGCTTCATGGGCTCTGCTTGAGCAGCCTAGCTCTGAGTCTACCTTGGAGATTTTGGGCTGAGAATCCGATAGGAATACTTCCCCTGAATCCCGGACTCATCGGGACCTCCCCTTGGATTCTTCCCCGCCTGTTCAAAAGTGACGGTCACCTCCCGAGGATACCTCCTTTCTGGAGTTTGTGCGGGACATGGCTCAAGTCCTGGCGCTCTCTACACAATCCGAGGATGAGCCCCGTGCAAAGGAACTCAATATTTTTCAATACGAGGCCCTGCCGAGGGAATCCCTCATGGTCCCGGTCCCACCCATTCTGACCCAGCTGCTTCTCCACATGTGGAAGAAACATGCATCTACCCCCATTATCAGCAAGTGCCTGGACACCATGTACAGGGTCCAGCCGGGGCCCAGCTTCCGGAAGATCCAACTCCCACATACATCGATGGTGGTGGAGTCTGCCATGCGGAAGCAGAAGATTCCAAAAACACACTCTTCGGTCCTGCTGGGTAGGGAGTCTCGCGCCTTCGATGCCCTCGGGCGTAAGGCCTACCAAGGCTCCATGCTGGCTTGTTGCATCCAGGCTTACCAGCTATATATAGGCATGTTCCTTTGTGATCTCACGAAGGAGCTTAGAGGCTTCCAGATGGTTCTCAACGGTGATTACCTCCGCCGTTTCCAGTGCTCCTGAAATCAGTGGAGGTCTGTTCGAAGTACCCTTCTTGCACTGCATATAACAGCTTTGAGTCCTCTGCTCGGGTAGCGGCTGTGGGTATTGGGGCCAGGCGGCAGGCGGCAGGCCTGGCTCCAGTCCTCGGACCTCGAACAATGGGTTCCTGAAAAGCTGGTCGATGTCCCTTGCCTGGGCGAACAATTGTTTGGCAAATCTATGGAGGACAAAGCAGCAGAGATAGAGAAGGAGTACATCACTCGCACCTGTCTCTCTCGGAAGACTTTCTCTCTCCTGTGGAAGAAACAGCAGGGCAAGAAGCCTTTCTTCCAGAGGAAGTGTCTCCCTTACCAAGGCTACCCACCTTACCCTCCGACGTCAGCCCCATCCCAGGGCCAGCATAAGCCTAAGGGACCTAAGAGCCAGCCCTGGCACCAGCCCCGTCAGCCCCGTGTTTTTGATGCCAGATGCATAGCTGTCTGCCCTTTGCCGACCCAGCTACTGGTCATCCGGGAGGGTTACCTCCTTCACCTCAACTGGCTTCCTCCACCCTTTTGCCCCCTCGGCTCCCTGCGTACCAGTTCTCCTTGGGGCAGGAGCTCGCCAACCTCCTCAGAACAAGCAGTGGAAGTGGTTCCACTGCACCTCAGAGGTTGCGGTTTCTACTGCCGCTACTTCCTTGTGCCAAAGCGGACAGGCGGTTTCTGACCCATCCTCGATTTAAGAAATCTCAACAAATATCTGGTGCGGGAAAAATTTAAAATGCTATCCCTTGGTGCCTTACTGCCCTTCTTCTGGCAGAGCTACTGACTGTGCTCCTTGGATCTTCGGGATGCATACGCTCACGTCCTTGTCCACCTGAAACACAAAAAATATTTGCGCTTAAGAGTACAAGGAAACCACTACCAATACAAGGTGCTTCCCTTCGGCCTCGCGTCCGTTCCGCAAGTGTTCACCAAGTGCTTCGTGGTAGCCACATCCCACCTTCGGTTACAGGGCACCTTCATCTACCCTTATCTAGATGACTGGCTCGTTATAGGGGAGACGGCTGACGAAGTGCGGCGGGCCATGGTCTGCACCATCCATATCCTCGAGCACCTCGGCTTCACGGTGAATTACCTGAAGTCCCACCTCACTCCAATTCAATCCTTGGAGTTCATCGGCATGTGCCTTGACAGCCTTCTTTCCCCAGGAAAGAGCAGACTGCCTCATCGCTCTGGCCTCTGCGGTTAAGCACTGCGATACAGTTTCAGCCCGAGTGATGCTCCATCTTCTTGGCCATATGGCCTAAACGGTTTATGTCATCCCCATTGCCCATCTGCACATGCGAATGGCGCAGTGATGCCTTAGCACTCAGTAGGCTCAGGCGACTGGCTGTCTCTGAGATGCCATCCTGGTCCCTCACCAGCTGTCCAAGCCCCACAACTGGTGGCGGAACACCTGGAATTTGCTTTGAGGCGTGCCGTTCCAGGTTCCACAGCACGATGTGGTGTTGACCATGGATGCCTCTCTAACGGGCTGGGGAGCGCACTGAGGCAAGCTCCGCACACAGGGGGCATGGTTCCACTTCCTCGAGCTCCAGGTGTTCCATATCGCCCTCCGGGCTCTCAGGCACTGCATTCAGCATCGAGCAGAACTTGTCCAGACCAAACAGGGGGGGCCGTGGCTCTTACAGCCTCTGCCTGGAGGCGGTAGCCCTGTGGTCCTTTGTGATTTGCTAAGGCATAGTCCTAGGGGCCACCTATCTTCCAGGTCAGGACAACATTCTGGCGGACAGACTGAGCCAGATCCTGCAGCCACACGGGTGGTACCTCTGCCCGCAGACAGCAGAGTGGCTGTTCTGGCGCTGGGGGACACCGTTCCTGGACCTTTTCGCCAGCCCTACCAATTCGCAGCTTCCATGGTTCTGCGGCCCAGTTCCCTACCTGAGCAGGGAGGCCTCCAGTGCCTTCCTGCTGTCATGGACGCACGGCCTACTCTATGCTTTTCTTCCCACCCCATTCATAGCGCAAGTTCTCCTCAAGATACAGTGAGTAGGGCCCTTGGTGATTTTCGTGGCCCCGTGGTGGCCTCAGCAGCCCTGAGCCAGATCATATCCATATGCCACAGCAACCGGGTCCACATCAGCACCACTTCTCAACCATACTGAGGTGGTTTCACAAACCGCTGCAATAGATAGCCTAAAGAAGGGTCTGCAAGGACCTAGCAGGAGACAAGGGAACCAACAAAGAGAGAGAGAACCTCCGACTGGGACCACTACCACATGTTACTGGCCACAGAAGCAGTAAGAAAAACCTCAGAATTTTCTTCATCACCCCAAAGTCCACAAGCCTGGTCTTTTGCAACTGAACCCAAGCATTACGGACAGAATATAAGATGAAAAGACCATGCAGTTGCTTTGCAGATTGTATCAGGCAAAGCAGACTTTAAGCATGTAGATGGCTGGTGGACGTGAGGATCACCTGGTAACATGCCTGCCTGGTGCGAAGGTAGCAGACCTCACGCGCCACCTAGACAAGATCTTAGATAGTGCTGGGGAGGAGTCTGCTGTCTTGATACATGTCGGTACCATTGACATAGGAAAGTGTGGTAGGGAGGATCTGGAGGCTAAATTTTGGCTTTTAGGTAGAAAGTTGAAATCCAGAACTTCCAGGCTAGCATTCTCCGAAATGCTTCCCATTCCATGCGCAGGTCCCAAAAGGCAGGCAGAGCTCTGTAGTCTCAATGCGTGGATGAGACGATGGTGCAAGGATGAGGGTTTTGGATTTGTTCGCAACTGGGGAACATTCTGCGGAAAGGAGGGGCTCTTCCAAAGGGATGGGCTTCACCTTAACCTGGACGGAACCAGGCTGCTGGCATTAACCTTTAAAAAGGAGATAGAGGAGCCTTTAAACTAGATAATAGGGGAAAGCCGACAGTCGCTCAAGAGCGCATGGTTTGGAACAATGTATCCTTGAAGGATACTAGCAAAAGACTGAAGTTAGGGCATATCAGCAGAGAGGTTCCAATAAAGATAAAAGTAGCGCAAATGCCCTTGAGTACAGAGCAGACAGAGCTTAAAGATTCCAAATTACCTCTGCCTACCGATAGCCAGATTAATATGAATAAATACAGCCTCTAAAATGCTTGTCGTCAAGTGCTAGAAGTCTAAAAAATAAAATGGGAGAGTTAGAATATATAGCACTAAATGAGAGGTTAGATATGATTGCTATCTCAGAGACATGGTGGGAGGATGACAACCAGTGGGACATTGTGATACCTGGGTACAAACTATATCATAATGATTGAGAAGATCAAATTGGTGGAGGGGTTGCGCTCTATATTAGAGAGGGCATTGAGTCACAAAGGATTAAAGTTCTGCAGGAAACAAAATTCACTATAGAATCTCTATGGATTTAAATTCCATGTAAAAAGGGGAAGGCGGTGGGGGTGTACTATTGACCGCCTGGCCAGAATGAACAAATGGATGATGAATTGCTCAAAGAAATCAGGGAAGCTATCAAAAGTTAAGCACAGTAATAATAATGAGTGATTTCAATTACCCCGGTATTGACTGGCTCAGTGTCACAGCAGGACATGCTAGGGTGATAAAGTTTCTAGAGGAAATAAATGACTGCTTCTTGGAGCAACTGGTTCATGAACAGACAACAGGGGAAGGCATTTTGGACTTAGTCCTTAGTGGAACTCAAGTTCTGGTGCAAGAGATAAGGGTGTTGGGGCCACTTGGCAATAGTAATCATAGCATGAGATCGTGTTTGATTTAATAAATGGAGGTGAGAGGGTAACGAAATCCACAGTATTACCTTTTAATTTTCAAAAGGGAGACTATGATAAAATGAGTAAAATAGTTAAGAAAAAACTAAAAGGAGCAGTTGCAAACATTAAAGATTTACATCAAGCTTGGGTGTTGTTTAACCTGCTTGTACATAGTTACTATTATGTTAAGTTTTTGTACTGTTTAAAATCGCTATGTAAAAAGTTCTCAAACTGTTTTATCTAACATGTTGGTTATTTGTAAACTGCCCCTGATCTCTGGAAGGGGCGGTATAGAAAATTGTAACAAACAAACAAACAAATAAATAAATATCTTGGAAACACAGACCAGCTGTATTCCACGCTTTAAGAAAATTGGAAGGAAGTCCAAAAAACTGCCAGCATCATTTAAAGGTGAGATCAGAAAGGCTGCTGTTGCCAAAAAAGCATCTTTCAGGAAATTTAAAGAGGAGCCAAATGATGAAAACTGGAAACAACACAAGCACTGGCAAGTTAGATGCAAAGCATTGATAAGGCAGGCAAAGAGAGAATTTGAGAAGAAGCTTGCTGTGGAAGCAAAAGCGAATAATAAAGCCTTTTTCAAGTACATTCATAGCAAAAAACCTGTGAGAGTCAATTGGTCCATTAGATGATAGAGGGGTAAAAGGGGCATTAAGAGGGGACAAGGCCATAGTGGAGAGACTGAATGAATTCTTTGCTTCGGTCTTTACTGAGGAAAATGTAGGGATGTTACACATGACTAAAATGGTATTTAAAGGTGATGTTGCGGAAGAATTGAAAGAAAGCGTAGTTACTCACCTGTAACAGCTGATCTCCAGGGACAGCAGGAAAGTCTTCACATATGGGTGACATCGGAACTGACGGAGCCCATGTGGAGCATTTCCCCAACTTTCAAAGAAAGCCTTTGGGAATGCTACCATGCATGCGTGTCACCTTCCTGCCCAAAGGTGCCATCTTGATCAGTCAGATGACATAGCTCAGGCTAAGGATAAAAATCTAAAAAAAAGAGTGGGCAACTCCCTGCGTAGGTGGGTGGTGAGGACTGATTCCTGCTGTCCCTGGAGAACACCTGTTGCAGGTGAGTAACTATGCTTTCCTTGTCGTCCTTCCAGTCCAGTCCCGAACTTCTGGGGTTTACTACCTCCTCTAGCAGCTTGGAGACTGAGTAACATCATTCCTTTGATGACACTGATATGAATACCCGAGGGACCGCCTCCTGGCTCCAGTTATCTCAGTCTCCAAGCAGCTGGAGGTTGTATGAGCCCAGAGGTCTAGGGCTAACCCGAGGAATGATTAAGAAGAGAGTTTCCAAATTTAACTTAATTTAATTTAATCTTAGGGTTAACAGTGTATTAAATAATTCCCTTGGGCTTTATAATTAATGTTTAAATGTAACCTAAGGGATCTGAGGTACGCCCCCTCCCTCTCCCTCCCTCCCTCCTCTCCTCTCTTCTATGGCAGTCCGTTTGGCAAAAGGATTGTAGCAGAGACGTGGAGAAGACTCCGACTCCTGAACCCACCTATTTGGGGAAGGAGCCGGTAGTCGCAGTGACCGCCGTTGCTGAGAGGCTCCGCTTGTTCTTTAGAGTCCAATCCACGGCAGAAGAATCCCAGCCGCGGCAGACACGGCGATCGCTGAAGTGGCGCTGCCAAAGTTAAGTCCGTGCTCTCCCTCATTGCTGAAGCCGCACTGCCGACTGAGCGTGAGGAGAGGCGGACACGGCGAAGGCACAGTCAAACGGAGGTAAGAGGGTCGGTAGCACGGCAGGGGTGTTTTTGGCACCATTTTTCCCCTGAAACAAGCAAGTGCAGGCCACGCTGCGTGGCGCTTGAGTGGGAAATGTCTGCACGGTGAGTTGGGGGAGCGCAGGTGACCGAGGGCTCTCTTTCCTAGGCGGTCCTTCAATTTTCACTTTGGAGCATCGAGGCTGCTTGGGAGGGGGACAGAACTGTTTAAAATTTGAGTTTTAAATTTTCAATAAAAAAAAAATATTAAGATTTAAAGAGAAAGTTGCTAAGACAGAAGGTCCAAATGTTGCTGGCAGTAAGTTCAGGACTCTGGCCTTACTTCAGAGTCTAAGGAACTGCAAAGAGATACACAGAGGCGGAATGCCTTCTAGGCCACAGTGTTGGGTTTGTGGCAGTAGAAGATGAACAGTGTCAGACAGAGGAGTGTGCAGAGGCTGCATCCAAGAGGCAGCTTCTATGGAGCAGGCTTTAGAGGTAGTGGGGACAGTCAAAAAGGGATGACTTTATCCCTACCGGAGTCAGTCTCACCCATTTTGCCATCTCTGGAGCCAGTAGCAGGTCCTTCCTCAGTTCCAGATTGTCCCCTGGCCCAAGCAAATTTGCCAGGGGGATTGGTGGCGTTGTTTTCGCCAGAGTTCGCCAATCTACTTCAGCAAGCGTTTGGTAAACGTCTAAGAAACACAGAAATAAGTTCCACAGGGGGAAATCCAGGCGGGATGCGTCCGGGGGCCCCACTAGAATTAGGAACAAGTGCAGTTCCTTCCAAGAAGCCTAGGTGTGTGAAGGACAGGCATGAGCAGTCGGTGATCTCAGAAGAGGTTCATTCCGAAGATGTCGATCCAGATTTCAAGCTGGAGGAAGAGTTAGAGGAAGGCAAACTCACTGAGCAGGAGGACCAAGCTAGAGTGGTTTCGGTTTTCCGGCGAGACGAGCTACCGGCGCTGATAGCGGAGACGCTCAAGGCGTTGAATATGCTGGTCATGGGTCCGGCAGAAGATTCCACCTTAGAGGATCCGTTGTTGCAGGCTTTTAGGAAGACTCAGAGGGCCTTCCCGGTGCACAGGGTAGTGAGAGAGATGATTCAGCAGGAATGGGATATGCCCGAGGCAGAACTTAAGGGGTCCAGTGTTATGGCACGTCTTTACCCTTTGGTGGACCAGGATTGGGAGTTGTTTAAGCCTCTAAAGGTGGCTGCAGCGGTCTCGGCGGTTAACAAGAAAAGTACAATTCCAGTGGAAGGTAGTGCCGCTCTTAAGGATGCTCAAGACAGAAAGCTGGACACCTTGTTGAAACAGGTGTTTGATGTCATTGCTTTATCCATTCAAGCGTCTATTTGTGGAGCATGGGTAGCCAGAGCCTGTCTTCGCTGGTCTCAGCGGATTCAGGGAGAGCAGATGGATGAATTGGCTTCAGAAGCATCCAGCTTAGAATTCGGAGCGGCTTATTTGGCGGACATTTATTACGATCTGATAAGGGGATTGTCTAAGAGTATGGCTTCCGTAATTGCAGCAAGGAGGTATCTCTGGTTGCGGAATTCGGCAGCAGATGGTTCCTCCAAGGCGAGACTTGTTAACTACCTTTCAGAGGAAAGCTTCTTTTTGGTGAAGATTTGGAAAAGCTGGTAAAGGATTTAGGGGAGTCCAAAGGCGGGAGGCTACCTGAGGACAAGCAGAAGCAGGGGCGTCCGGTTCAAGTGACTAGGGGTCAGCAGAGGGACTTTTGTCGTTTCCGCTCCCCACAGTTCGGTCAATTTCAGAGAGGCTGTTTTCCGTATAGGAACCAGGGGTATCGTGGATTTCGAGGGGCAGGTAGAGGATTTGCCGCCTCTTCTTCCTCGAACCTTAGAAAGTCACAATGAAGCCAGTGGAATCCAGGCAGAGCAGGTACCCGTAGGAGGGCATCTGCGGGAGTTCTACCCTGCCTGGGTTCAGATCACTTCAGATCAGTGGGTGCTAGAAGTCATTCGCGAAGGATATGCTCTGGAGTTTCAACACCCTGTGTGCAAATCTTACGTTCAATCTCCTTGCTAGGCTTCCATTAAGAGCAGAGCAGTATGGGAGACCTTGCAAAGACTATTGGACGTGAACGCGGTAGTGCCGGTGCCAACAGACCAGTACGGCTGCAGTCAGTGCTCCATATATTTTGTCGTACCGAAAAAGAGGTATCTTATCGACCAATTTTGGATCTCCAGAAAGTAAATCACTGTCTTCGGGTGACTCATTTTCATATGGAAATGCTGAGGTCGGTTATCGTGGCGGTACGAAATGGAGAATTTCTCACATCTCCTAGATCTGTCCGAAGCTTACCTACACATTCCAATTCGGCAAGAACATCAGCGGTTTCTCAGGTTTGCGGTGCCCATGGGACATTTTCAGTTCCGGGCGTTACCATTTGGATTGGCGACAGCTCCACGAACTTTCACCAAAGTGATGGTAGTAGTGGTGGCGGCATTACGGAAGGAAGGGGTGTTAGTGCACCCTTACCTGGACGACTGGTTGATTCGTGCAAAGTCCAAGGAAGAGAGCGAGTTGGCAACAATGAGAGTAGTGAAAGTACTACAAAGTCTCCGCTGGGTGGTCAACGTGGCGAAGAGCCTGTTGAACCCGTCACAGACTCAGGAATACCTGGGAGCTCGCTTCGATACAAGCGAAGGAAAGGTGTTTCTACCTCAGGCACGGGCAGTAGGATTGAGAGTCTAGTGCACAGTTTCCTGGGGAGAACGAATCCCACCGCATGGCATTATCTTCAGTTGCTCGGCACTATGGCGGTGACACTCGAGCTAGTTCCGTGGGCAAGAGCCCACATGCGTCCCTTGCAGAGAGTGTTGCTCAGAAGGTGGTCTCATCAAGAGCACCCTCTGTCTCGAAGACTGCCCTATACGCCGGAGACGAGTCAGGTGCTCCAGTGGTGATTGCAGCTGGGGAGTTTCGAAGAGGGAATGCCTTTGGAGTCGCCAGCTTGGATGCAGTTAATGACGGATGCCAGTCTGATAGACTTGGGAGCTCTCTTCGAAGGACAGTTCGTTTAAGGGCAGTGGCCTGGTGCGAAGGTAGCAGACCTCACGCGCCACCTAGATAAGGTCTTAGATAGTGCTGGGGAGGAGTCTGCTGTCTTGGTACATGTTGGTACCAATGACATAGGAAAATGTGGTAGGGAGGTTCTGAAGGCAAAATTTAGGCTTTTAGGTAGGAAGTTGAAATCCAGAACTTCCATGGTAGCATTCTCCGAAATGCTTCCTGTTCCACGCGCAGGACCCAAAAGGCAGGCAGAGCTCCAGAGTCTCAATGCGTGGATGAGACAATGGTGCAGAGATGAGGGTTTTGGATTTGTTAGGAACTGGGGAACATTCTGGGGAAAGGAGGGGCTCTTCCGAAGGGATGGGCTTCACCTTAACCGGGATGGAACCAGGCTGCTGGCATTAACCTTTAAAAAGGAGATAGAGCAGCTTTTAAACTAGATATTAGGGGAAAGCCGACAGTCGCCCAAGAGCGGATGGTTCGGAAGAATGTATCCTTGAAGGATACTACCAAAAGCAGAGAGGTTCCACAAAAGAGTAAAGTAGCCCAAATGCCCTCAAGTATGGAGCAGACAGAGCTTAAAGATCCCAATTTACCCATGTCTAACAATAGCCAAATTAACATGAATAAAATGCATTCTCTAAAATGCTTGTATGCAAATGCTAGAAGTCTGAAGAATAAGATGGGAGAGTTAGAATATATAGCACTAAATGAAAGCTTAGATATGATTGGAATATCAGAGACATGGTGGAAGGAGGACAACCAGTGGGACACTGTGATACCTGGGTACAAACTATATCGTAATGATAGAGCTGATCAAATTGGTGGAGGGGTTGCGCTCTATGTTAGAGAGGGCATTGACTCAGAAAGGATTAAAGTTTTGCAGGAAACCAAATCTGCTGTAGAATCTATATGGATTGAAATTCCATATAAAAGGGGGAAGGCAATGGCAGTGGGGGTGTACTATCGAGCACCTGGCCAGAATGACCAAATGGATGATGAAATGCTCAAAGAAATCAAGGAAGCTAACAAAAGTTACAGCGCAGTAATAATAATGGGTGATTTCAATTACCCCGGTATCGACTGGGTCAGTGTCACGGCAGGACATGCTAGGGAGATAAAGTTCCTAGATGAAATAAATGACTGCTTCTTGGAGCAGCTGGTTCATGAACCAACCAGAGGGGAAGCCATATTAGACCTAATCCTTAGTGGAACACCAGATCTAGTGCAAGAGATAAGGGTGTTGGGGCCACTTGGCAATAGTGATCATAGCATGATCGCCTTTGATTTAATTAGTGGAGGAGGGATAGTAAGGAAATCCACAGTACTACCTTTTAACTTTCGAAAGGGAGACTATGATAAAATGAGGAAAACAGTTAAGAAAAAACTAAAAGGAGCAGTTGCAAAGGTTAAAGACGTACATCAAGCTTAGGTGGTGTTGAAAAATACTATCTTGGAAGCCCAGACCAGCTGTATTCCACGCTTTAAGAAAAGTGGAAGGAAGTCCAAAAAACTGCCAGCATGGTTTAAAGGTGAGGTCAGAGAGGCTGTTGTTGCCAAAAAAGCATCTTTCAGGAAATGGAAAAAAGAGCCAAACGACGAAACCTGGAAACAGCACAAGCACTGGCAAGTCAAATGCAAGGCATTGATAAGGCAGGCAAAGAGAGAATTTGAGAAGAAGCTTGCTGCAGAAGCAAAAACGCGAAATAAAGACCTTTTCAAGTACATTCGTAGCAAAAAACCTGTGAGAGAGTCAGTTGGTCCATTAGATGATAAAGGGGTTAAAGGAGCACTAAGAGGCGACAAGGCGATAGCAGAGAGACTGAATGAATTCTTTGCTTCGGTCTTTACTGAGGAAGATGTAGGGATGTTACCCATGACTGAAGTGGTATTTAAAGGTGCGGAAGAATTGAAGGAAATATAGATACATCGGGAAGATGTCTTACAACTATTAGATAAACTGAAGAGTAGCAAATCACCTGGGCCGGATGGTATACATCCAAGGGTGTTGAAAGAACTGAAATATGAGATTGCAGACCTGCTATCAGTAATCTGTGAACTATCATTAAAATCATCTCTAATACCTGAAGATTGGAGGATCGCCAATGTAACACCAATTTTTAAAAAGGGTTCCAGGGGTGATCCAGGAAACTACAGACTGGTGAGCCTGACGTCAGTACCAGGAAAAATGGTAGAAACCATCATAAAGAATAAAATTACTCAGCATGTAGATAGTCACAACCTAATGGGAGACAGCCAACATGGCTTTAGACAAGGAAGATCTTGTCTTACTAATCAGTTATGTTTTTTTGAAGGAGTGAATAAACAGGTGGACAAAGGTGAGTCGGTTGATATTGTGTATCTGGACTTTCATAAAGCCTTTGACAAGGTCCCTCATCAGAGACTTTTGGCAAAACTAAAGAGTCATGGGATAAGAGGCAGTGTACTATTGTGGATCAGGAACTGGTTAAAAGATAGAAAGCAGAGGGTAGTGCTAAATGGCCAATTTTCCCAATGGAGAAAAGTGAATAGTGGTGTACCCCAGGGATCTGTGCTGGGTCCGCTGCTTTTTGACATATTCATAAATGACCTGGAAAGTGGAATAACGAGTGAGGTTATCAAATTTGCAGATGACACAAAACTATTTAAAGTTGTTAAAACCCAAGAGGATTGTGAAAAATTGCAAGAGGATCTTGATAAATTGGAAGACTGGGCATCAAAACGGCAGATGAAATTTAATGTGGACAAGTGCAAGGTTATGCACCTAGGGAAGAACAACCCAAACTATGGTTACACGATGCAAGGTTCCACATTAGGAACCACCACCCAGGAAAAAGATTTAGACGTCATTGTGGATACCATGTTAAAACCCTCGGCCCAGTGTGCTGCAGCGGCCAAGAGAGCAAATAGAATGCTAGGTATGATAAGGAAAGGAATGGAAAATATAACAAAAGATATTATAATGCCTCTATATCGTTCCATGGTGAGACCGCACCTTGAATATTGTGTGCAATTCTGGTCGCCGTATCTTAAAAAGGATATAGCAATTTTAGAAAAGGTTCAGAGAAGAGCCACCAAAATGGTAAAGGGGATGGAAGGATACTTTTATGAAGAAAGGCTAAAAAGGTTAGGGCTCTTTAACCTGGAAAAGAGACGACTGAGGGGAGATATGATAGAAGTCTATAAATTAATGAATGGAGTGGAACGGGTAAACGTAGATCGATTGTTTACATTATCAGAATATAGAAAGACTAGGGGACATGCAATGAAGCTACAGGGTAAACTATTTAAGACTAATAAAAGAAAATATTTTTTCACTCAACGTGTAATCAAACTCTGGAATTTGTTACCGGAGGATGTAGTAAAGGCTGTTAGTGTAGCTGGGTTTAAAAAAGGTTTGGACAAGTTCCTGGAGGAAAGGTCCATAAACCATTATTAAGAAGTGACCGAAGATATCAGTGCTTGACCCAGTACAAGCATTGTAGAACTTGTGTCTCTTGGGGAAACTGCTAGGTACATATGACCTAGATTGGCCACTGTTGGAAACAGAATACTGGGCTTGATGGACCTTGGTCTGACCCAGTATGGCATATCTTATGTTCTTATGTTCTTATGGTCAGAGACAGAAATGAGGTAGACAATCAACAGGTTTGAATTAAGAGCGGTAATGCTAGCACTGCAAGCTTTTCAACCGTATCTTCAGGGAAGGCCCATTTGATTGCTTTCCGACAATGCGACTGCAGTGGGCTATATCAGTTAGCAAGGGGGCACGAGCAGTGTCTCTCTGGAATCCGAGGCCGAACATCTTTTCGTTTGGGCCGAAGCGAATTTGCCGGCCGTGTTGAGGTAGGCTATGGTCTAGCATGGCCTGCTACTATGAAAGGCCTGTAAGTTAGGCCTGGATTCTAACTTCCATTATAGCTAGAAAAGAACCAAAAATTTGTGAAAAATAAGAAAGCTGTTTCAAAATGCTTAATAAGAATTTTTCATGAATGCATAAGTCTTCTATTATTTTCTTGTATGTGAAAGAACAGCAAAGTAACAGTATATGCATTCCAGAAGCTGAAGTTAACCTTGCAGTAGAAAAGTAACGAGATCTAGAACTTGTACTATTGTTCAAGCAATCCTAAAGGAGGGGGCCGGTTGCTAGGTTCCGGAGGGATTTCTAATTGGACAAATGAAGGGAATGTATAACCAATGAGAAGTTTGCATGTATCGAGTTAGAACCAATAGAACGTTTTCATGTATCAAACTGAAAAAGCGGTATAAAAAGTTATGTCTCTGTTTAGACGCTCGCTCAGTACCTTTTGATGCTTTGACTGACTGGGCCTTGTGCACAATAAACTGACTTGGACCCTGTCAATCGACTCCTGGACTTATTCATTGACTGCACTTTGCTACAGCATATTCTTGGTGCGTTGGCCGGGAAGTGCGAGTGGTAAATGGTATTCAAGTAAATAATCCACGTAATTCGCCTTGAGGTTTGGCCCGGTTGGAACCGTGTCTGTCCGACCGCGGGGGAGACTTCGGGCGCCACTGGCCCCTTTTTTTCCGGAGAGGGTTCCGCCTGCCTCGGCGGGCCATCGGGTCCAGCTGGCCAACACCTCCGACCCGGGGGAGTCCAGGTTCCAACTTAGACGCTGGTGAGGTATCGGGGACCGGATCCGGTGAGTAGACATTTTTGTGATTAAATAGTCAGAAAGAACAGCCTGGGACAGCGTCTTGCGAGTGCAAGACCGATTTGGTAAATTTGGTATAGACTAACTGGGAAATCTCGCATGAGTATGCGCGAGACAAGGGAGCCTGATCACCTCCCATAAGGGCGGTCCTAGTAAGCTCCGCGTAAGGAAAGCGGAAGCTGAAACTATCGACCCTTCTTGTTTGTTTGGAATAGTCAGTTAGTCAGAAAACCTGGGCACTTGAAATATTGAAATATGATATCTTGTTGAAATATGCTTGCGTGTGCGTGAATGAGAGGTCTTGAAATACAGATCGAGCGAAAGCAGACTCCTAAGTAGCGCAGTTCCTGGCCGGGCGACTGCGCCCTGGTCGCGAACAGGAGGAAGCGAGTGGTGTTTGTCCCCCCCAGTGTTCTGTGGGCTGTACGGACCCCTTACCTACAGCCATACTACCTACCCTTATTGTTCGTTGTCTTGTACGTCATTACGTGTACGTAGGGACGTAGGTACGTAACGTACGCAGGTACGTTGCGCACGTAGGCAGTACCGTAGGCAGGTACGTTTACATTATGGGAGGGACGGAGTCCACGCAAACTCCGTTGGCATGTATGATCAAGAATTTCCGTAAATGATTTTCGGGTGATTATGGTATTAAAATGACTTCATCCAGATTAAAAATGTTATGTGAAAGGGAGTGGCCCGCATTAGCTGCTTCATGGCCCCTAGAGGGCACCTTTGATTTTGAGACAGTTTTACGAATTCATCAGCTTATACTGAGAGTGTATCCCGACCAGTTCCCCTATATAGATTCCTGGTTGAGTGTATGCGAACAGCAGCCATCATGGATGAAGCGCTGTTATGAGGAGCACTGTAAAATATTTGTAGCTACTACTAGGGGAGCCACAAAAGCTAAGGAAGAGAAGCCGCCAGTATATTCTGACCCAGAGTCCTCAGATATTCTGGATAATTTACCCTGGCACCCACAGAAATTAGTCCCTATGGCGCCACAACTTGAAGTACAGCCCGATGAGGAGCCCCAGAAAATACCAAAGCAACAGCCTAAGAAGCGCCCTACCCCGAGTGAAAGTTCTGGGTCAGGCCCAAGTACAGCAGGGGGACTTGAATCTTCTGATGAGATAGAAAGCGGAGGCTCTCCTACCAGTTCAGGGTCACCCACTAAGGAAACTGGTGCCCGGGAGCCTTATGAGTTAAGAAGCGTAACTCCCAAGAAGAAGGAGAAAGCAGGGCACCTAATGCCATTACGCCAAGTGCCTGGAATTCCTGTTTTGAATGATCAGGGCCAGATGGCGCCAGGACCAACCAGCTTAGTCTATGTACCTTTTTCTACTACAGATTTATTGAATTGGAAAACACATTATGCTTCTTATACAGCCAAGCCTCAGGAATCAACAGAATTAATGTCTAGTATTATGCAAACCCATCAGCCTACCTGGGCCGATTGTCGCCAGCTCCTGTCCACCCTTTTCACTACTGAGGAGCGAGGCCGGATTGGGCAAGCAGTCCTCCGATGGTTAGAAGAGAACCCCGTAGAGAAGGGGGCAGTAAATCCCCCGCAGGCCGCAGCTGCAGAATATCCCAATGAAGATCCCGGAATGGACCCAAATGATGAAAGGGGGGCGGTAGCCCTAACCAGATTTCGCCAGGCCTTAGTGCAGGGCCTGAAGAAGGGAGGCCAGAGGGCCATGAATATTGGAAAAGTATCAGAAGTTCTTCAGGGTCCAGATGAGAGCCCAGCGGCCTTTTATGAGCGATTGTCTGAAGCTTATAGACTATACACCCCATATGATCCCGCTGCTCAGGAAAATTTACGCATGGTAAATGCGGCTTTTGTTAGTCAGTCCCAGAGAGACATAAAACGAAAATTGCAGAAATTAGATGGATTTGCGGGCATGAACACAGCTCAGTTAATGGAAGTCGCTCAGAAAGTATTTGTGAATCGTGAGAATGAACGAGACAAGGAAAGTGAACGAAAGATGAAGAAGGCAGATCTTCTTGCTGCAGCTATAACCGAACGACGTGGAGGAGGTATTCCTAATCAAAGGACCAGAGGACGTGGAAGAGGCCGTGGAAGCGAAAGGCCTCCATTAGGTGCAAATCGGTGCGCCTACTGCAAGGAAGAAGGACATTGGAGGAATGAGTGACCGCTTCTGGACTCCGCCCCTGCGAGGGGAGGAGGGAGTCCCTGGAGGCCAGGAGGAAGATTTCGAAGGAGAGGAGGAATGAATCGAACGCAGTTCCAACAGGAGAGGGAAGAAGCCATTGAGGGAGTGGCAGTAGCAACGGGCTATGACCTGGATGACATAGATGAAGACTAGGCCAGACCGGGCTCCAAGTTCACCCTGGGTCCCCAGGAGCCTATGGTCAGTTTAAAGATAGGGGACCAATATATGGAATTCATGGTAGATACAGGAGCAGAACATTCAGTAGTAGCCAAACCAGTAGCTCCACTGTCCTCACGATCTGTCACCATAATAGAAGCCACTGGAAATAAAGCCACAAAACCATTCTTGCAGAACCGCATGTGTGAACTAGGGGGACAGATGATAACGCACCAGTTCTTATATATGCTTGAGTGCCCAATTCCACTACTGGGCCGAGACATGCTTGCCAAGCTCCAGGCCCAAATATCCTTTGCTGAAGGGGGAGAAATGAAAATGACTGTGAACCCAAAGCCTGCTGGATTGATGGTGCTGACTGTTCCCCGAGAAGAAGAATGGCGGTTCTATAGTGCACCTGCAATAAAGTCAACCAGTCCTTGTATACCTACCAACCTTATAGCCACACCTGAAGTTTGGGCAGAAGATAATCCACCTGGCCTAGCGAAGAACATAGCCCCTGTCATTGTCACCCTCAAGCCAGGAGTGGAACCAGTACATGTTAAGCAGTATCCTCTCCCTCGACCAGCCATTGAAGGAATTCACCATCATCTGATGAAACTGCTGAAGTATGGACTTCTCAAAGAATGCCAGTCACCATGGAACACCCCCCTTCTCCCAGTAAAGAAGCCTGGGACAGGGGACTACCGCCCAGTACAAGATCTAAGGCGAGTAAATGATGCAGTTGAAACGATACACCCAGTAGTACCAAATCCTTACACTCTCTTGGGACTGATCCCCGCTGAGGCTACTCACTTCACCGTCCTGGACCTGAAAGACGCCTTTTTCTGTGTGCGCCTAGCACCCACCAGTCAACTTTTATTTGCTTTTGAATGGCAAGACCCCACAACAGGAAGGCGGGGTCAATTCACCTGGACTAGATTGCCCCAAGGATTCAAGAATTCACCTACTCTCTTCAGCGCTGCTCTGAATCAAGATCTTTCAAGTTACCCAGTGGACCCAGGAAAAAGGGTTCTTCTTCAGTATGTAGATGACTTGCTCATAGCCACCAACTCAGAAAGTGAATGCCTGCAAGCTACTAGTGAACTTTTGTACCTTCTCAAAGATGCTGGATACAAAGTCTCAAGAGCCAAAGCACAACTATGCCAAACTGAAGTCAAGTATCTAGGATTCCAGTTCTCCAGTGGGATCCGACGTTTAGGACCAGAACACAAAGAAGCTGTATGTAATATTCCCACTCCAACCACTAGAAGGCAAGTAAGAGCCTTCCTAGGGGCAGCAGGATATTGTCGCATATGGATCCCCAACTTTGCTCTAATTGCAAAACCACTATACCAAGCCACCAGAGGAATGGAAAAATCCCCACTAGATTGGGGACCTGAAGAAGATGTAGCATTCCAAACTTTGAAAAAGGCCCTGATGTCATCTCCAGCGTTAGGTCTTCCAGATGTTCAGAAGTCCTTCCATCTCTTTGTCCATGAGTCACAAGGAAATGCATTGGGAGTATTGACCCAATCTCTTGGATCCTGGCAACGACCAGTAGCTTATCTATCAAAACAATTGGATGTAGTTGCAAAAGGATGGCCCCCTTGTCTGAGAGCTGTTGCAGCAACAGCCCTCCTAGTGGGCGAAGCAGATAAACTCACACTAGGACAAACTCTTCAAGTCACTGTGCCACACTCTGTTCTGACTCTCATGGAACACAAAGGAAACTTCTGGCTAACCAATGCACGAATGTTAAAGTATCAAAGCATGTTGTGTGAAAACCCTCGGATGCAGTTGAAAGTTAGCCAAGCTTTGAACCCTGCTACATTGTTTCCAATTGGTCCTGGGCCACCTGATCATAATTGCTTAGAAACCATGGACACTGTATTTTCAAGTCGCCCTGATTTGACCGATGTCCCTCTAGAGGACCCAGAACGGACTTTCTTTGTAGATGGAAGCAGTCTGGTCATCAATGGACATCGTTGTGCTGGATATGCAGTGGTGACCCTAGATCTGGTAGTTGAGTCCTCAGCCCTGACCCCAGGAACTTCTGCACAGAAAGCTGAATTGATAGCCCTCACCAGAGCCTTGACATTAAGAGAGGGACTCCGCATAAATGTGTACACAGATTCCAAATATGCTTTCACTACTTTGCACGCACATGGGGCCCTGTTCAAAGAATGAGGGTTAATCACCTCAGGGGGTAAGGACATTAGGTATGGGCCCGAGATATTGATGTTATTAGATGCTGTGTGGGCCCCCAAACAAGTGGCAGTCATGCACTGTCGAGGTCATCAGGCAGGAGCAGGAGAAATTGCCAGAGGGAATAGATTTGCAGATGCCACAGCCCGAAAGGCAGCCACCACAGGACAAGTAAGGACTCAAGATACTGTAATGCAAGCAGCCCTATTCCCTGTGCCCCTTAGTTCCTGGGCACCCCGATATACTACACAAGAGTTAGACTATTATTGTGAGAAAGAGGGAGGAGTCTTAACCGAACAAGGTTGGATAGTGCTACCACCTCCAGAAGGTAGTCCACCTCCAGGTCCTACAGTCATCCCTGAAGCACTAGGGCCAGCCTTTGTCCAAGCTTTTCATCAAGCCACTCATTATGGGAAAACAGCCATGGAGAAAACTTTAAGACCCCATTTTTGTATTTCATTGCTAGGATCCCTGACTGCCTCAGTGGCACAGCAATGCCTGATATGTGCCAAGAATAACGCCAAGCAAGGTCCTGTTCCACCCCCAAGAATTCAGTCAGTAGGGGTGACCCCCATGAGTGATATACAGATAGACTTTGCTGAAATGCCCCGTGCAAATGGATATCACTATATGTTAGTGTTAGTCTGCACATTTTCAGGGTGGGTAGAAGCCTACCCCACCCGAACTGAGAGCCCGAGAAGTCACTAGGGTATTGCTCCATGAGATCATTCCCCGATTTGGAATACCATCAACTATAGGGTCAGATAATGGTCCATCATTTGTATCCCAAGTGACCCAACAGTTAGTTCAAGCCCTGCAAATAAAATGGAAGTTACACACTGCTTACAGACCCCAGAGTTCAGGGAAAGTAGAACGCATGAATAGAACCCTGAAAGCTCAGTTATCCAAACTTTGCCAAGAAACACACTTGAAGTGGCTCCAGGTTTTACCCATAACCCTTCTTAGGATTCGTTCAACTCCCACCAGATCCTTAGGAGTCTCCCCTTTTGAAATTTTGTATGGGCAACCTCCACCCATAGTGCAGGGAATAAAGGGAGACATGAGACAGATAGGATCTGAAATAACTAGACAAGAACTATTAGCTTTAGGTTCTGTTTTGCAGAAACTCCAAACGTGGGTGCAAGACTGATTACCCATCAACCTGACCGAACCTCTGCATCCCTTCAAGCCGGGAACGTCCGTGTGGGTGAAAGAGTGGAGAAAAACCCCACTGGCGCCGCATTGGAAGGGACCATATGTCATCATCCTGTCAACACCCACCGCAGTGAAAGTTGCAAAATTCGAACCCTGGATCCACCACAGTCGAGTGAAGCCGGCAGCTGCACCTGATCCTGGCCAATGGACATCAGCAAATGATCCCGAGACTCCATTGCGACTCACCTTGAGGAGACAGCCAATTTTGTAGAGAAGTCTTCAGAATCCACCAACGTCACGTGAAAGTGACCAACGCAGCAGAAACAGAAGCAAGCTCAACACAGATCATTATCCTCAACTTTCCAGTTAACTTCCAGAGACTGAAATCACCATGCTCTTCCACTATTGCTTTGCGGGAGTGGTGATCCTGGGAATCTTGGAAAATACTTTTGCTCTACCCCCTTGTGCAGCCTGCATAACCACCACCCGAACAGGACAAAAGATTACTCAGACTTTGCTCTATCATTCATATTATACTTGCACTGGTACAGTCAGCTGGTGTATTTATAATGGCACTGAATTGAATATTTGCACAAAAGGGAAAAGTAAGACTTGTTACAACCCTCGACAGAACCCATCCTACTATACATTTGAGATACGCTGGAATGATGAAGATGGAGCCATCTTGAATATAACAAAACCTCTCACCAATCCCACCAAGCCTATTGTCTTGAACTTTGATGCTTGCGATGCAGTCAACAAAAATGCTTACCACAAATGTGGGTCATGGGAGCGAGCATACTATTATGATGATAAGTACATGTGTCCAGAGGGAGCCTATGGATGGGGAAAATGTACTGGAAAGAGTACAGCAGCCACCATATATACCACTTCATCTAGATATGATTACTTTTGCCCAAAATGGGAATGTGTATATTTTGCTACCTGGAAGAATGCACCAATGGGACGAGATGGAGATCATCGAAAAGGAAGCTTAACAAAGATTGGACTATCAGAGCCAAAGAAATGTCAGAAAGGAGCCTGTAATCCTCGCCAACTCTTCATAGCCAACCCCAGTCACTGGAAGCAAGGATACAAGTTTGGGTTGCATATTGCATGAGGAGGTGTAGATCCTGGGACTATTTTATATCTGCGATTAAACACCAACACCCATGTATCCTCACCCTATCGTATACATCATTCTTTCTATGAAGCTATGAAATCAGAGTTTGAAATTCCTCCTGCCTCCCAGAACTTATTTCTTGAATTAGCGGGAGCAGTCGCATCTAGTCTCCATGTTAGACTGTTTGTTTTGTGGAGGAACAACAATGGGAGACCAATGGCCTAGGGAGGCACAAGAACTGAACTATTCTGTTCCATATAATCAGACTAATATACACAATACCACAAGTGAATGGGTATTGGCTCACTCTATTGTGGGTAACATGTTTTTCTCGTTATGGGCCCATGTTTAATATGGAAGTGGGGCAGCTGGTCTGTCTCAATCAGAAGTTCTACAACAGTTACCACTAAGAAGACATTGTGGTGGTCCGGCGTTAACACTACTGAACCTCCCAATCCTCTTGTTCAGTTCCCCAAACTTGCCAGTATTTGGACTAACGTAGCAGCATATAATTCTTGGCAAGCACCACCTGGACTGTACTGGATTTGCGGAACCCGAGCATATGCCAGACTTCCTCATCACTGGGGAGGTGCATGTGTATTGGGAACCATACGACCTTCCTTTTTCCTTCTGCCTACATCCCAGGGAGAACAGCTGGGATATCCTGTGTACAGAAGTCGACAGCTGAAAGAGGCCTTGAAAATAGGCCAATGGAACAAATGGGATGGTGAAGAATGGCCACCGGAGAGAATCATCGCATACTATGGACCTACTACTTGGGAGCAGGATGGGACTTGGGGATATCGTACCCCTGTTTATATGATTAATCAAATAATACGTTTGCAAGCTGTTGTTGAAATAATAACCAATGAAACTAGTAAAACACTAACCCTTCTAGCAAAACAAAGTACACAAATGCGTACAGCAATTTATCAAAATCGTTTAGCTCTAGATTATTTGTTACTAAATATGGGCTATCTCTGTTGAGTTTTTTCCTCTAAAAAATGCAATAGGACAAACCTAAGCTCAAACTACAACCTCTGGAATAGTACTATGAAACATAGTGTCAGGCACCAAGGTCTCAGTTTAAAACATCGCAGCAATCCATAGGATTTTGTTAAAGCTCATAATGAAACTGAACAGCAGCTAAAAGTTTCATTATGAGCTTTAACAAAATCCTATGGATTGCTGCGATGTTTTAAACTGAGACCTTGGTGCCTGACACTATGTTTCATAGTACTATTCCAGAGGTTGTAGTTTGAGCCTAGATTATTTGTTAGCAGCTGAAGGTGGAATATGTGGGAAACTGAATCTGAGTAATTGTTGTTTACAAATTGATAATAATGGGCATGTAGTTGAAGATTTAGCCATCCAGATGAGAGAGCAGACATTTGTGCCATTTCAGACCTGGCACAGTTTAAAGATGGATGGGTGGTTTGGGTCATTGTTTTCTTGGATCGGTGGTCTGAAATCTCTTATGTTGATTGTCTTATTCATTTTAGCCATGTGCTTATTGCTTCCCTGTCTCCTATCCCTCTGCTTACGCATGATAACATCATCACTTGATAACACTATCGAGCGGAAGGCAGCTACAAAAGTATTAGCTATGTGGCGATATCACCCTATACCCCATAATGCTGATGCTGTTACACCAGTATAATGTGTTAATTGACTAATAACACAGGTACACTAAAAAATTTTTTTTTTAAACTGCCTCTAATGTTTCGATTGATTTTTACGTTTTTTGGTGCGCTGAATCCAAATCTGGTAACCAATTTGCTCCATCACGTACAGATTTTTTGCTACATTGGGTTAGCAGTTTGAGGTGAACGTTTCAGATTGAGTGCGATCGAGATAAAAGTTTCTTGGATGAATTCTTTATACTAATTGTTTAGTAGTTATTCAAATAAGAATAAAGAAAATTGTAACAAGGCAGCACATAAGAATAGAGTAATGTCAACAAAACACACTGTGATGGTAGCAAAATTGTCAGCACTTAAAACAGCCACATACATGTGCACAAACATTGAGCATATAAGAGCGAGGTTAGACACAAAGCAAAGCAAAGAAATGTGCAAAAAATGTTGTACAGGTATGTATGTAAGAATAGAAAACGCAAACAGCACCATTGCAATACATGAAGACAAACACCCGATGGTGTGAAAATAAAATTCTAATAAATGAGATCCGACACTGTGGTAATAACTAGCAAATTTTTATTTCAAAGTTTAGTAAAAACACGATATTTGTCAACACAGTTTAGATTTTAAAGTCATTCTTGGGTCAATCAATCTCCTGGTGGGCCCGTTTCTTCTTCCCCCGAATGCTTCTCTTGGTGCGCTGCTTGGCGTATTTTTCATCTGGGGTTTCCCGCAGCAGCAACCAGCAGAAATCAGCCATCATAGTGGTGTTCCATCTTCCTTGGTACCTTCTCTCTGCGTCCTTGATGTCCTGGTGAAACCTTTCACCTTGTTCTTCACTGTACGCCCCCAAGTTTTCGGGAAAGTAGTTCACATGGGAGTGCAAGAAATGGACTTTCAGGCTCATGTTACAGCCTTGTTCTTTGAAGGCATTGAGCATCCTGGCAACAATATCCTTATAGTTCTCATCCCTCCTGTTCCCCAAGAATTTGAGAACAACATCCTTGAAGGAATCCCAGGCTTCTTTTTCCTTCTCAGACATCGTTTCAGCGAATGCTCCATCTGAAATGAGTTTCCTTATATCAGGGCCAACAAACACTCCTTCCTTTAGCTTTGCTTCAGAAAGTCGGGGGAACTTTGAGCAAAGGTACCGAAAGCACTCACCATCTTTTGGAAGGGACTTGATGAATTGCTTAATGAGACCCAACTTAATGTGGAGAGGTGGTAATAGAATTTTATCACGAGGTACCAAGCTCTCATGAAGAACATTTTTCTCACCGGGTCTCAAATACTCCCGAATTGGCCAGTCTTTTTTCCCCCAGTGTAGGTCGCGGGCCCGGCTATCCCACAAGCAAAGGAAGCAGAGATATTTGGTGAAACCGGATTGCTGCCCTAATAGCATGGATAGAATTTTAAAGTCTCCACAAATCATCCACTTATGCTCATCATAACGAATCTTCTGAAGAATCAGGGCCAAATTCTCGTATTTTTCTTGGAGAATAACAGAGTGAGCAATAGGAACTGAAGCGAATGTGTTGCCATTATGAAGAAGAACACCTTTTATGCTGTTTTTTGACGAATCAATGAACAGCCGCCATTCAGCAGGATCATACTTGAGTTTAAACTTTTCCATCACTCTGTATATATCGTTGCAAAATACCAAATCTTCCTCTTTGCTGAAATACTTCAAAAATTGTGTCTCGCGATTGCGGTACCAATAAAAAGTTGTTCCTGGTGACAATAGATTTTTCTGTTTAAGCTGAGAACCTAGCAGTTGGGCAGCATCTTTTGGGAGTCCTAAATCCCGGACTAAATCATTCAATTCAGCTTGAGAGAAAAGTTCAGGTTTCGGATCTGGTTCAGTTTCAAACTCGGAAGTACTGGACTCATCGGGAAAAGCCATCTGATGAGTCTCATCATGATCAGAACCGTCCACACAAATATGATCCAAAGATTTTGGTGGTTCAGGCACAGGTACTTCGTTGCTATGAGGCATAGGCCTAATTGCTGAGGGAAGGTTGGGGTAACTTATTACGTTCTTATTTTTTAAGTTGTATCCCTTCACAATGCAAGAGCAAAAATAGCAGTCACTGCTGTGGTCTCTTTGTTCACGCCACATCATAGGTATTCCAAAACGAAATGCTTGTTTTTTACCTTTCATCCATAAGCGTAGATCTTCCTCACATGTCTTGCACACTTTGTGAGGAGCCTACGGTTTGTCTTGATCGCCTAACTTCAAACCGAAATAGGCGAAATATACTTTTTTAATAAATGCAGAAATATTCCTCTGCCGCTTTTTCACGGTATATTCCCCACAAATAAAACAAAAACTGTCCGGAGAGTTGACGCAACCTCTGGCTCTGTAAGCCATCACAAATACACAGCACTGCAAACTACAACTGTAGTGAACCACTTCGGAATAAAGCTGGATTACAACTGAGCAAACAAAAGGTAATAATGAACTTGCAAGAAACTGAAATTTGACAGGAACGTTCATGTCGCAACCACCGTGTTTGAGCGATGCGAACGAGGCGAGGCGAACAGGAAAGAACATGCGCCAGCGCGAGTACTGGATTTAGCCCCCCGCCTCCCAATTGTCCTGTTAATGTATAAAATGAATACAAAACACTCTAAAATATCATGAGGGAGTGTTTCTAGTTAGTTAACCATTACAACCTCTATTTTGGGCCAAGAAAATAAACTGCAGTCGGCTAAAAAGAAATTATGTGAACATTCCTTATATGGGTAAGAAATCTAATTTTGCAAGAAAACGTGACGTGATGGAACATTTTGGCTATTTTTCCTGGATTCAGCACCCCAAAATCTATAGGAATCAGTTGCAAAACTGGAGGCAGTTTTTTGGTAGTGTACCTGTGTAATTGATTTAATTCTCACCCTTCCTCATTTGCGGGTGAGAATAATCAAAGGGGGGAATGAGGTAGGCTATGGCCTAGCATGGCCTTCTACTATGAAAGGCCTGTAAGTTAGGCCTGGATTCTAACTTCCATTATAGCTAGAAAAGAACCAAAAATTTGTGAAAAATAAGAAAGCTGTTTCAAAATGCTTAATAAGAAGTTTTCATGAATGCATAAGTCTTCTATTATTCTCTTGTATGTGAAAGAACTGCAAAGTAACAGTATATGCATTCCAGAAGCTGAAGTTAACCTTGCAATAGAAAAGTAATGAGATCTAGAACTGTACTATTGTTCAAGCAATCCTAAAGGAGGGGGCCGGTTGCTAGGTTCCAGAGGGATTTCTAATTGGACAAATGAAGGGAATGTATAACCAATGAGAAGTTTGATGTATCGAGTTAGAACCAATAGAACGTTTTCATGTATCAAACTGAAAAAGCGGTATAAAAAGTTATGTCTCTGTATAGACGCTCGCTCAGTACCTTTTGATGCTTTGACTGACTGGGCCTTGTGCACAATAAACTGACTTGGACCCTGTCAATCGACTCCTGGACTTATTCATTGACTGCACTTTGCTACAGCAGTGTCGGCGTCACATGTTGCAGGGGTGGACAATGTAGAGGCCGATTTTTTTGAGTCGGGTCGAGGTGGACCCAGGGGAGTGGGTCCTCAATCTGGTGGTGTTCGAGATGATAGTGGGCTGTTGGTGAACGCCAGTAATGGATTTGATGGTGACTTTCCATTCAGCAAAGGCCAACAGATTCTTCAGTTGGAGGCGAAAAAGAATGTCGGAAGGCCTGGATGCTCTCATTCAGAGGTGGCCGGAAGAGCAACTCCTGTATGTGTTTCCACCGTGGGTGTCCTATCGTCGCCTGCTACAGCGAATAGAATTACACAGAGGGCACATAATATTGATAGCCCTGGATTGGCCAAGACAGCCATGGTATGCAGATCTAATGAGGCTCTTAGTCGACCGACCATGGCACCTACCGACTCAGCAGGATCTGTTATTGCAGGGTCCTTTACGCATGCTTCAGGTGGATCGATTCGCGCTTATGGCTTGGCTCTTGAGAGGGCGAGGCCGAGAGCCAGAGGATACACCTCGGAGGTGATTACCACCTTGTTGAGATCAAGGCAGAAGACGATCTCCTTGGTGTATATTCGTATTTGGTGTATATTCGAAGCATGGTGTGACGGTAAAAGTGTGTAGGCATTGAAAGCTACAGTTTCACAAGTTCTATCGTTTTTGCAAATGGATTTGAGAAAGGTTTAGCCGCGGCGTCATTAAGGGTTCAGTTGGCGGTGCTTTCCTGTTACAGAGGAAAGATTCAGGGAGAGGTGCTTGGGGCACATCCTGATATTAGGCGTTTTTTGAGAGTGGTGTCTCTGTTACGGCCACCCTGTAGGCCGATGGTCCCGACATGGGATTTGCATTTGGTCTTGGAGGCGTTGGGACGTGAACCCGTTCGCACCTTAGTCAAGAGCATCGTTAAAAAACCCTACTCTCAAAGTGTTTTTTCTAATGGCTATATGTTCAGCACAGAGAATTTTGGAATTACAGGCATTGTCCTGCAGAAAGCGGTTTTTTTTGGCCTTTTACGATAAAGTGGTGTTGAGGCCAGACCCGTCCTTTTTGCCCAAGGTGGTGTCGACCTTTCATGTGAATCAGGTGGTTTTTCTGCCAGTGTTTGAGTGTGGAGGCAAGGACACAGTTTCGGGTAAGCTGCATCTCCTAGATGTGCGTAGAGCATTGAAAAAGTATTTGCGCAGGACAGCGGGATTCCGCAATATGGACAGACTGTTTGTCTTGTTTGGAGGAGCAAGAAAGGGGGAAGCAGCTTCCAAGGCGTCGATTGCCAGATGGCTCAAAGAGGCTATAGCGTTGGCCTACCTGTTGAAGGGTTAAACAGTACTGGAAGGGCTTAAAGCTCATTCAACGCGGGCACAGGCGGCGTCGTGTGCCGAGTACAGTTTAGTGCCGGCTATTGAGATCTGTAAGGCGGCTACTTGGTCGTCTTTACATTCCTTTGTCAAGCATTATCAGCTTGATGTTCAGGCAGAAAGGGATCCATGTAGTTTTGGATCAGCGGTGATTCAGGCTGGTATAGCTGGTCCCTCCTGTTAAGAATTGTCACTGCTCTGTTACATCCCCAGAGGTTCGGGACTGGACTGGAGGGACGATAAGGAAGGTGAAATTAGACTTACCTGCTAATTGTTGTTCCTTGAGGAACTCCAGTCCAGTCCTGTATCCCTCCCTAATATTCTGTGTTTGGACTAGAGTCTGAAGCAAACAGGTATGGTATTCCACATGGTAAGTGACTGAAGTAATAATAACACAAATAACAAAAAGCCTAACCGAAGTTTAACAATGATACTTCATAAGAATAAGAAACAACTCCACACATTAACCAAAATGTAGCACTGGGAACTTTGCACTAAAAAAAAGCCTTCAGCACCGTGACAACGGGGAGCACAGACCTCAGAACTATCCTCATATATCCATTGAATTCTCAAAGCCAAAAACCTGGCTTCAGCAATCCAATATGAGGTAAATTACATCAACGGTCTGCATCCAACCCCTCCGTCCGTCACCAGCACCAGAAAGCTACAAAAAATACAATAAACTGATGGGAATCCAAAACTATAAGTTGCTTTGACAAATATCCTCAGCACTTTACAATCATATCATTAAACATAACAAAATGTCAAACATCAGTGCAAGAATCAATATACATAGTAATAATAATCAATAATGGTAATAATCAAAATACAGCAAAGTAACTAGCAAAAGGGCATCAGCACTTCACCACGTAACAGAGCAAGGAAAAGCACCTGCACATACTGTACATAAGAAAACAACTGATTGGAACACTTTCCTGCATTTCTCTAGCGCTCACCCTAGGGGGTTGATTAGGGGTTTACCCTTTTCGCAGTTTTTGCGTTGTTCATCTAGGGAAGACTTTAAGGTTCAGGCCCGCTCTTTGAAGAAAGGCTTTTCTTGATAGAGGATATCCTGTAGTGGTGGTTGAGAGGGCATATAAGCGTGCGCTTTATAATGATAGGAGTTGGTTATTGGCTCCCAAGGTGAGATCTGCCAATGATGAGGAATGTGTGAATTTCATTTCTAGATACTCTCCCCTTAGTATGCGGATCCAGCGGATCTTGCATCGGCATAGCAATGTACTGCGGACTCTCCCTGGTCTTGGTGATAAAAGCCTTAGGTGTGTTTGGCAGCGGGATCGGAATCTCAAGGAGATCTTAAGTCCCTCCCGGTTATCGAGTGATATGCGGCTTGAGCGACGGGGTAGGCATGTCTGTTGTGGTGAATGTACCTGTTGTGCTGTCTGTTGGGAAACTGATCGATTTGTTTATAATGGAAAGGAATTTTTTCTATGGTCTTTTACTTCCTGCAAATCTGATTATGTGGTGTATGGTATCTTTTGCCCCTGCCGCCTACTGTATGTAGGTAAAACGATTCGCCCTCTGTGTATACGCCTGGGGCAACATCGAAGTAGGTTGCGGTGCAAACGACGGGAGGCCCCGCTTGTTAGTCACTGCTTGGAATTGGGGCATGTGTTTGATGATCTGCAGTGTTTTGGGATTGAGCAGGTTGTCAAAGGGTTTAAAGATCTGTCCCGTGAGCAATTCTTGATATATCAGGAGCAGCGGTGGATTTTTATGCTTCGAACGGTGGCTCCGGGTGGGTTGAATTTTAATATTGATTGGAAGGCTTGTTTTTGATTGACAGCTTGTGGAACGGTTTCAGTAGGGTAGTTCCCGGTGGTGATGTGGATGTGACGTCAGACGCCGTTTTTTGTATATCTTGACTGTGGGATGTTTAATGACTCGAGCGTTATTTGGGCTGAATGGTGAGTCTGTGGTGAGGACGCCGGTTGGGTAAGTTGTTCAGGCTTTGTCTGCTCCGATATAGGAGTGTGTATGTATTTGTAGTGGGAAAGTTTAGCACTCTTTTTTTTATTGTTGTTTTATAGTACACCCCCCTGAGGCAGCGTCTGCGAAATGCTAAGAAGGACGTCTGATTGTGGCGTCGGGGTTGATACCATAATGATCATCTTGGAAAATTAAGCAGAAGATTGCGACTTTGTGCTGATGGGTCCTTTTTCTGTGCAGGGGCTTTTCCTTGCTCTGTTATGTGGTGAAGTGCTGATGCCCTTTTGCTAGTTGCTTTGCTGTATTTTGATTATTACCATTATTGATTATTATTACTATGTATATTGATTCTTGCACTGATGATTAACATTTTGTTATGTTTAATGATATGATAGTAAAGTGCTGAGGATATTTGTCAAAGCAACTTATAGTTTTGGATTCCCATCAGTTTATTGTATTTTTTGTAGCTTTCTGGTGCTGGTGGCGGACGGAGGAGTTGGATGCAGACCGTTGATGTAATTTACCTCATATTGGATTGCTGAAGCCAGGTTTTTGGCTTTGAGTATTCAATGGATATCTGAGGATAGTTCTGAGGTCTGTGCTCCCCATTGTCACGGCGCTGGAGGCTTTTTTTAGTGCAAAGTTCCCGGTGCTACATTTTGGTTAATGTGTGGAGTTATTTCTTATTCTTATGAAGTAATAATAAGGCTTATAGTGCATAAGGGGTGGGATGATTATATGGGGAGTCTAAGGAAACTTATAATCCTCTATTTTGGAGGAGGGCGCACCTTAGCAGAGCACAGTGGGTAGAAGTTATGTTGAATAAATGCTTAAGGAAGGAGTGCATTTTCTTTTGCTTGCTTAATAGTTTTCAGTTGTTAAAATTTGATAGTTATTCTTGCTACTTAATTGTTGCTCCGGTGAGTCTGCTTTGTCAATAGGTTACTGGAGCCAGGAGGCGGTCCCTCGGGTATTCAGACCAGTGTCATCAAAAGAATGATGTTACTCAGTCTCCAAGCTGCTAGAGGTGGTACTAAACCCCAAAGTTTCGGGACTGGACTGGAGTTCCTCAAGGAAAAACAATTAGCAGGTAAGTCTAATTTCACCTTCTCCAGGAACAAACAGGAAGTCAGTCTTCACATATGGGAATCCCCAGCTACCGAGGACCTGTAGAAAGCTGCCACAGCGAGCCATGAGCAGATACTGGTAACTGAAGACAGCCCAAGGACCCCAGGTCCCCAAAAGACCACACTCCCGGAAGCCGCAGAAGAAGGGTCGGAGGGCTGGAGTTGCCTAAACCCCGAACAGATTACGGAGTATGGCCTGGCCAAAGGCACCGTCCCAATGGGACACTCTCTCCAGGCAGTAATGCGTTGTGAAGGTGTTAGCCGAGGACCAGGTTGCGGCTTGGCAGATGTCCACAAGGGACACAGAGCGCAGATGTGCCACCAACGCTGCCCTTGTGTGGACACCATGTGCCGTGACTCAGCGGTCCAGCAGTAGCCCGGCCTGAACCTGGGCGAAGGCGATGCAATCCGCCACCCAGAGGGAGAGGGGGTCCACTTGGTGACCGTGAGCCCCAAACGGGCAGGGTCGTAGGAGACGAAGAGCCGCTTGGACCTGCGATCGGCCTACATGCGCTACAATTAGGAGGAGACAGCCCTCCTACAGTCGAGGGTGTGGAGGATCCCCGACACCCAGTCAGCATGGGGCTTCGGAAAGAAGGTCGGCAGCACTATCTCCTGATTGAGGAGGAAATCTGAGACAACCTTGGGAGAAACTTAGGGTGCATTCAGAGAACCACCCAATTCCCATAGAATCTCATTTAGGAAGCGTCGGCCATCAGAGCCGGAAGCTCACTGACTCTCCAGGCCAAGGTGAGGGCTACCAGAAAAAACACCTTCAAAGAAAGGTGCCACAGCGAGCAGGATGCCATCGCTTGAAGAGCGGCTGGGTTAGCCGCGTGAGGATGACATTGAGATCACTGTCCGCCGGAGGAGGTCGGATGGGGGGCCTGGAAAGAAGCAGCCTGCACATGAAGTGGGAAACCTGCAGCTGGCCCGAGAGGGGTCCGCCCTCGACTGGGTGGTGGTTGGCAGAGATCGCACTCAGGTGGACCCTGACCGAGTTGGACTTCAGGCCCACCTGCGAGAGATGGAATAGTTACTGCAGGACCAAGTGGGTGGGGCAAGAGAACAGGTTGGCCCCTACGCCTGGAGCACCACACTGAGAATTGATGCCATTTAAAAGCGTAAGCCTTCCTAGTCTTGCGTGAGGCCAGCAATACATCCTTGATCTCCACTGAGAGATAAAGAGGCGTTAGTGCGATCCACTCAGCCACCAGGCCATGAGGGATAGGGACCTCCGGTTCAGGTGAAGCAGGCAACCCTCCTCTTGTGTCATCAAGCCCGGTGTGCTGCCGAGGGGAACCGGAGGCTCCTAGGAGAGGCGGAGTTGCAGACCTGCTATTAGTAATCTGTGAACTATCATTAAAATCATCTGTAATACCTGAAGATTGGAGGATCGCCAATGTAACACCAATTTTTAAAAAGGGTTCCAGGGGTGATCCAGGAAACTACAGACCGGTGAGCCTGACGTCAGTACTGGGAAAAATGGTAGAAACCATCATAAAGAACAAAATTACTCAACATGTAGATAGTCATGGCTTAATGGGAGACAGCCAATATGACTTTAGACAAGGAAGATCCTGTCTTACTAATCTGTTATGTTTTTTTGAAGGTGTGAATAAACAGGTAGACAAAGGTGAGTCGGTTGATATAGTGTATCTGGACTTTCAGAAAGCCTTTGACAAGGTCTCTCATCAGACACTTTTGGGAAAATTAAAAAGTCATGGGGTAGGAGGCAGTGTACTATTGTGGATCAGGAACTGGTTAAAAGATAGAAAGCAGAGGGTAGGGCAAAATGGCCAATTTTCCCAATAGAGAAAGGTGAATAGTGGTGTACCCCAAGGATCTGTGCTGGGTCTGCTGCTTTTTGACATATTCATAAATGACCTGGAAAAGGGAATAACGAGTGAGGTTATCAAATTTGCAGATGACATCTAACTATTTAAAGTTGTTAAAACCCACAAGGATTGTGGAAAATTGCAAGAGGATCTTGATAAATTGGAAGACTGGGCATCCAAATGGCAGATAAAATTTAATGTGGACAAGTGCAAAGTTATGCACCTAGGAAAGAACAACCCAAACTATGGTTACAAGATGCAAGGTTCCACATTGGGAACCACCACCCAGGAAAAAGATTTAGGTGTCATCGTAGATAACATGTTACAACCCTCTGCCCAGTGTGAAGCGACGGCCAAGAGAGCAAATAGAATGGTAGGTATCATAAGGAAAGGAATGGAAAATAAAACAAAGGATATTATAATGCCTCTGTATTGTTCCATGGTGCAACCACACCTTGAATATTGTATGCAATTCTGGTCGCCGTATCTTAAAAAGGATATAGCATTATTAGAAAAGGAACAGAGAAGAGCCACTAAAATGGTAAAGGGGATGGATGGATACTCCTACGAAGAGAGGCTAAAACGGTTAGGGCTCTTCAACCTGGAAAAGAAACGGCTGAGGGGAGATATGATAGAGGTCTATAAATTAATGAATGGAATGGAATGGGTAAACATAGATTGATTGTTTACGTCATCAGAATATAAAAAGACTAGGGGACATGCAATGAAGCTGCAGGGTAGCCTATTTAAGACTAATAAGAGAAAACATTTTTTCACTCAACGTGTAATCAAACTCTGGAATTTGTTACCAGAGGATGTAGTAAAAGCTGTTAGTGTAGCAGGGTTTAAACAAGGTTTGGACAAGTTCCTGGAGGAATGGTCCATAAACCATTTTTTAAAAGGGACACAGGATATCACTACTTGACCCAATACAATGAATGGCTCAGAATCATTGGTACCGCAGGAAGGTGGTATGGTCTATCAGCCGCCTCGAGGTGAGGGCCATCAGATTGCCCTTTTGCTCTTCCAGCCATTGATCAAGGGTCGGGCAGTGCCAGTGTTCTTGAACAAAGCCACGGCCGTGGTCTGTGTCAATTGGCAAGGTGCACGAGTAGTGCTGGAGTGGCCCTTGAGATGATGTTCCTGTTTGCCTGAGCAGAGAACCTCCTAGCTCTTTCAGCTCAGAACATTGTCAGTGTGGAGGCGGACTTCCTCAGCTTTCACTTTCTGGATCCCAGGGAGTTGGAGATGAGTCAGGAGGCATTCCAGTGTTCTGGTTCAGCCCTGGCCCAGGCAGTGCTTGCTGTGTGTATTTCATCCCTGGCCACTGTTGGGGTATGTGATTCAGCACATAGAGAGCCATCCAGGTGGGATTGTTCTGGTGCTTCTGGATTGGCCAAGGAGAATGTGGTTCGGAGACCTGATATGGCTCCTGCAGAAGCCTCCTTTTCATCTGCCACTGTTCTGGGGCCTGTTGTGTCAGGGACTGATTACCCTGGATGACCTGACGACTTTCTCGCTCACGGCTTGGTTCTTAGAGGTGTTGGCTAGCACATAAGGGCTACTCTCCTGCGGTAATTTCCACTCTGCTCAAAGCTCAACGGGGATTCTACCAGCCTGGCATATATGCGGGTCTGGTGCCTCTTTCAGCGAAAATGCGGCACTGAAAAACTAGGACCTGATATTACATTGGGCAGGGCTAAGCGCCCTAGCTGCGTAGCCTGCCTGCCAACCCTTTAACCCTGGATTTTCACTTCCGTGGTGACGGAAGTGAAAATCTGGGGTTCACCGCACAGCCGGAAAGCCACCGAGCCTAACTGGGCAGCAGAGATTTTGAATGCTGCCCGGTAAGATAGGTGAGAGTTTTACTCGCCTATCTTTAAGGCTCAGAGCGCTAACCAGGCAGCATCCAGAATCGCTGCTACCTGGTTAGTGCCATTCCCTGCCTCCACTCCACCCCAGAACGCCTACAACACGCCCCAATGCTAACTGGGATTTTCAAAGGCACTGGTCATATAGGCATCTTTGAAAATCTCCGATTAAGGCATTTACATGGTTAACATGGACTATTAACGTGTAAACGCCTTTGAAAATTGGGCCCCTAGTTCCTAAGGCTGCCAAAGTGCCATCTCTGCTGGCCTTTCTGTATGATGGTCTGGAGAAGGGCCTTTCTCTTAGCTCCCTGAAAGTTCAGGTGGCAGTCTTGGCCTCTTTCCGAGGTCTGGTGGCTGGCAAGTCTCTCGCCTTGCATCAAGATGTTTTGTGCTTTCTTCAGAGGGTTCAGCTTCTGCGACCTCCCTTTCGGTTGGTTTGTCCCTTCCTGGGATCTCTGTCTGGTGCTCAGGGCCCTGATGTTGGAGCCCTTTCAGGCTTTAAAGCACACTACTCTGAAGGATTAGACACTCAAGACCGTTTTCTTGGTTGCAGTTTGTTCGGTGAGGTGCATTTCCAAGCTGCAAGCCTTGTCTTGTTGGAATCCTTATTTGTCTTTTTCAGAGGAGGCCATTTCCATTTGGTCTGTGTCTTACGTTTTGCCAAAGGTAATTTCTCCCTTTCATGTGAACCAGTGTTGGGGAAAAGATAAGGACCTTCACCTTGTGGATGTCCGGAGAGTGCTTCTCCGGTACTTGGAGGTTATGAATTCCTTTTGTAAATTGGATCATTGTTTGTGCTCTTTGCTGGCCTGTTCAATGGTAATGTGGCAGCTAAGCCTATGGTGCGATGCTGGATTAAGAGGACAATTGCCTCGGCATACCTGCTGCTGAACTGTCCAGTTCTGGAGAGTTTGCAAGCCCATTCTACTCAAGTGCAAGTGTCCTCATGGGCGAAGCATAGCTCGGTAGTCCCTTTAGACATTTGTCTTGCAGCAACGTGGGTACCACTTTTCACTTTTACCAAGCATTACCGCTTGGATGTCTACGCTTGGGCAGACAAATATGGCTTTTGGCTCCAAGGTTTTGTGAGCTGCTGTGTCTTCTTCCTGCCCAGTGGAGGCGCAGCTTTGGTATGTCCCATTTGTCTGGACTGGTCTAGCAGGACAATATGGAAGATGAGATTATACTTTGTTATTAAATTCCGTCGAATCGGTGTCTACTCTTGGCAGCCCTCTGGATAGTTGACCTAAACTTTGTTTGGTCTTCAGCCAAGTGGCTCATTGTTGACAGAGTGGTATCCATAGTTGCTGTTATTGTATCGATCTATCTCATTGCCAGCCTTCCTCTTTTATGTGACTTTCTACCTTGCCAAGCATTATGTCTTTCTCCAATGAACTCTCTCTAATCATGATATATCCAAAGTATGAAAGTTGAAGTCTTGTCATCTGAGCTTCTAAGGAAAGCTTAGGTTTGATCTCCTCTAGTATTGACTTGTTTGTTCTTCGGGCAGTCCATGATATATACAGTATTCGTCGCTAGCACCAAAATTCAAAGACATCAATTTTCTTTCTGTCTATATTTTTCACTGTCCAACTTTCGCATCCATATGATGTTATTGAAAATACCATGGCCTGGCAAGTCAAATCTTTGCATGGAGAGAGACATCTCTGCTCTTGAGGATCTTGTCTAGGTCCTTCATAGCCATTCTACCAAGAGCAATACGTCATCTGATTTCTTGACTGCTATTCCTTTATTGATGTTGATCCAAGTAAGTTAAAGCTGCCAACTGTTTCAATTTCTTCTCCATCAATGACTAACTTATTGATTTTGCCAGTTGTCAGGATCTTTGTCGTCTTAACGTTAAGGTGCAGACCCATTTTCCTTGATCTTGAGAAGTAAATGTTTTAAATCGTCTTCACTTTCAGCCAGTATTGTGGTATCATCAGCATAGAGAAGGTTGTTGGTGGAAGACTCATCAATCTTCATTCCTCGGTTGTCTTCATACAGTCCTGCTTCTCTGATGATTTGTTCTGCATATAAATTAAGGAGCAGGGAAAGTATGAAGCCTTGTCGTATACTTTTGCTGATTTTAAATCATTCTGTTTCTCCTTGTTCTGTTTGAACTGTTGCTTCTTGATCGATGTAAAGGTTGTGCAAGAGAACGATCAGGTGTTCTGGTATGCTCATGCTTCTTAACGTGGCCCAGAGTTTATCATGGTTTACACAGTCAAAAGTCTTGTTGTAGTTGATGAAACACATATAGATATCCTTTTGGTATTTTTTAGTCTTTTCAAGGATCCATCTCACATCCGCGATGATGTCTCTCGTTCCTCGCCCTTTTCTGAACTCTGCTTGCACTTCAGGCAGTTCTCGTTCCAGGTATGGTTGTGGTCTCTGCTGAATGATCTTGAGTAGAATCTTGCTGGCATGTGGGATCAGAGCAGTTGCATGATAATTTCCACAGTCATCTAGGATTCTTCATGCATGGCCAAGAAGATCTACGCTCTCTCTGTTCTGGATTTTCTCTGTACTTATATAGGCACTTATATAGGCACAAATGTGTTGCAGCTAGCTCTCACACATGAGCTTTTCCCTACAGATATTCTCCACCCCATCCACCTTTGCTTGACCAGACAATGCTCACCCCCATGGTTTTAGAAGCTCAAAACTTACACAATCAGGACGCTGGTCAGGCATCTGAGAATGCTCAAGGGAGACACCCCCCATGGTTTTAGAAGTTCAGAACTCCACAATTACAATTAGGTAAATAGTTCTTATCAATTGATCTACATCTGCTAAGAGAATTGTTCAAAGGCCAGGAGAAGAATTCTGTCTCACTCACCCTAGGACATTTGCATTTGTTAGAAGAAGAACCAGATAAGAAGTATTATTCTGTTTCCCTCTCTGGTCTTCCAGTATCTTTCTGTAGTTATGTAAATACAGCTTTGGTCTCTGGGCTACAAGCTGGCTCAGCATGATTTCTCACAAACAGAATGGCTCAAGAGTTCAATTTCCTTGCAAAGTTCAATATTCCTTGCTGATCCAAATAAATCTTTAATTAGTAATACATTCCACCCGTGGATCAGCAAGGATATTGTACGTAAGCAATGGCTGAATTGCCTTTGTAATTCATTTAGAAATACAATAATAATAACTTGGGATAAAACATAGTGGATAACATTAAGGTAAACGCTTGAGAGGACAAAAAGTCACGATATGAATTAGGTGATATTTTCCCAAGATATCTAATATACCATTCCCACCGGCATTACAATTGCCAAAGCCAAATGGCTTGTAGATCTCAGTTACTTCTATCAGTTCCCCATGCAGTGTGGGACTCATTTCACCTGCATATTCAGGACTTTTTCTACTGTGTATCTGCCCCATGGATTTCAATCTACTAGTTATATATTGAGGATAGTGGAACAAGTGGTGAGGGACTAACAACCTTAATCGTATTACAACTCCTTCTCCCTCCACCAGCTATAAATCTGGTCTTGGTTATTTTACCCAAACGTTTACACTATTGACCACCCGTGGATTCAAAAAGCAGTATGAGCAGGAGAAAGAGAAACCACAGCAATAACTAAGATCTGGGGAACAGGTGACATAAGCAATTGGGCACATGATGTTCAGCAGAAAAAAATCTGAGATACTAGAATTACAGTTACTTTCCAAGGAAACAATAACAATACATAAGACAAAATAAAAATCATTCACAAAAGTTCACAAAAGCCCCCAATCAGTCCACTTTCAGATAATTTGGGCCTGCTTCTCAGCAGTTCTTCAGGACTTCGTAGTGTATTTCACCTTTCTCTGAAGTTCAAGCTTGGCCTCTCTCAAAAGTTGAACCTCTCATTCTCATAGGTGGACATCTTGGCCCTTCTTTCAATGTGACACACTGATGCAGATAGGGACTCCCTCACACATTTCTGCGGTGTGTAGTTCAGATTTCTTGGGATGGTTTGGTCTGTTCCATCTGGATTATGGCCAATTCCCTCTGCTGGAATCTCTGGATTGCAATTGGTGACATGGCTCCAGGCCTCGTTCAGAAGAGCAGCACCAATATTAAATGAAAAGACTAAATATTCTAGATTAGATTTCACAATAAGATAAACTTAATTTCATCCATATTTACTAAGATCATATCCTGTTGTTGTTGTTGTTAAGTGCCGTCGAGTCGGAGTCGACTCATGGCGACCCTCTGGATAGCTATCCTAAATTGTGTTCGATCTTCAGTCAGGCGGCTCATTGTTGACAGACTGGTACCCGTAGCTGCTGTTATTGTATCGATCCATCTCATTGCTGGCCTTCCTCTTTTGCGTTGACCTTCTATCTTGCCAAGCATGATGTCTTTCTCTAATGATCTCTCTCTCCGCATGATGTGTCCAAAGTATGAAAGTCAAAGTCTTGTCATCTGAGCTTCTAAAGAAAGCTTAGGTTTGATCTCCTCTAGTACAGACTGGTTTGTTCTTCGGGCAGTATCATATCCTATAAATAATAAATACTGCTTTATAAACTTTCAGTGGTCTACCAGTAACTATCTCGTATGGTGTCAATCTTGTCTCGCAGTTTGATTAACTCCTTGTCTCTCTATCACTGGAAATTCATTTGCTGGTAGGAAATATTCCATTATGCCCTTGACTGATCTTTACATGTTTACAGATCAGACAAGTTGCACACACGTGTTCTGCAATTTTGGCAAGTTTTACAATTATACCAATTGTGTGAGAATTTGTCATCAAATCATCCCCCTTTGCCTCTGCATGCCTGGCCAGGACATACAGAGGAAAAGTGAGGCAAAAAAGCATCTGGAAGTACCACATGGCCAGTGTGGGTTTTCCAAAGCTCATCAGGGTGCAAGGTGCACCTAGCCTGTCTCCAAGTATCTATTTCCAATTGTTGAGTATGACTTCCTGAATTGAAGCTTCTGGAGACAGCATAGTTGAATAAAGTGCTCATAATTTTTTTGTTTACATATTTATTAGGCAGATATGTCACTTCAAATTACCTTCATCAGTTTACTGTCTATCACAGTTTTTCCTTTAATATTCCACTTCATCCCTCACAACACTTGCATCATCCCACCAACTAAATACATAGGTCCTTTTCATGTTTTTTATACCATACTAATGTATCAATGTATCCTTATTTGGTAAGGCTGCTAAGAATATCAAACAACTGTTAAAAACTTAGTATTGGTGTAAACAAATGGTAGGCAGAAAATATAAATTTAGATTCTTCTCAATAAGCATAACAGTATGAGTAAACAGTGTCCCTTTCCCACTAACTTAATTGGTGTAGTTCTAAATGGACATATGTGCTCATTCTCAATAGCAACTGTCTAAACAATCTAGATAAAGTCCCTACAATATAAAACTATTATTCTACAACATTTTATAACATCAATCCCAATAGAAAGAAATATGGCTCCTAACATGACAGCCCCATATCTCTCACGTATGACTTGAGTCTATCGTATACACTGTTCTCAGTGAGAGTGCTGTTGGACTGATCTTGAAATTGCAGTGTTCACAAGGATTTGTGTAAGCTACTCATTAATTATGGTGTCAAAAAGAGATCCTTTTGAGGTGAGAGATCTAAGAGGGTACAAGGCATTGGTGGTTGGGCCTCATGGCGATACTTCTTCAGGTTCTTTTTGGCCTGCAAGGCATTTGTGGCTGGGCCTCATGACGATCCTCGGGTTCTTCTTGACCTATTCTCCCCTGCCTATTCATGTCTCTTCAGAGGCATAAATATACAAGGTTCCTGTTCTTCAGGCCTTGTGGGTCCTCGAGGAGTCTTAGAGCAGTCAGAATTCTGGTAGCCCAGATCATCGCACTGGAAGCAGCACATTTATTGTCTTTTCCTATCCTAGGCCGTGGCCTCACCTTTCTGCCTCTCTCTCTCTCTCTCTTTTTCTCAAACCTCTCCTGGATCATTGCTGACAAGCAAGATTTGGTTTTATCCAATCAACTCAAGTTAATGTTATCGTTTTATTTGTAAATAATTTTACAAATATTCTCATTTTCTGGGAACTCAGTTCCATCTTTACTCTATATTTGCTCTATATGCTTGGGAACAAAGCAATTTCATATCAGCCTCTGTCCAAAATTTCAGCAAACTTATTAATATTTACTCATCTTGTAATTGCTGTGTGTGTACTGGACCTCTGCATAATGTACTACTACAACAAGTGTATTTGGTAACATAAGTGCAAGTGTATAAACTAAAGAAAATTAATATCTCACAGTGCTGCAACATATGTCTGTTTTCTCTGCAACATATATCTGTTTTCTCAGGAACTGTACTCCTGAAACTGAAATAAAAACTTTCAAAACAAAGTACACTTTTTCTCTGGACACCAACACGTAAAATTCAAATACAGAAAAACAGGTGAATTTATCCTAAAATCCAATATTGTAACAAATAAAACTGTGATGTTACTGTCTTGTTCATCAGTCATCAGCACAGAGCTTAACAAGGCAAAGTAATTACCTTGAATCTTACAGTTCAGGAAACAGGCATTCTCAAATAACATGAAACTGCAAAGAGGTGAATTCAAAATCATGCTTTGTCACATTTAAATTAAAACCTTATACCTGAAACTGGTATCAAACTGATCTGAAATGTTATCTTCAACACAGACAGCAGAACAAACAAAAGGTCTCTCTTGTGTCCAGATTCCTTCAGGCAAATGCAGATTACTATGTAGCTGAACAATTAACCTATAGTTATAGCTGTTTATGGTTCTGTAGAATATAAACAATAACTATGCCCTCTGAGGTGCTTGCCACAATATATAAAATCCCCCTTTAACTTTTAAGTTTGCTTGATAGCATATACAGTCAAAGACAAAGAATAGATGCATAACATACTAATGATAAAGATTAACCTGGATTACCTTCTTATTTACTCAGGATTTAAATCATTTGCAAACTGGCTCAGGATGCCCCATTGTCCTGTCAGGGCTCTTAACCTCTACTTTGAAGGTCAAAGAAAAACAAAAAACAGTTTCCTTAGTTTCATGCCTTGTTTGTTTGATCTAGTCACTTCAGCATCCAGGGACCATAAAATCTACTGGAGTAGCCAGTAATGAAAGAAAAACAGTATTTACTGCAAACAAACATTTGAACACAGAACAATTCAAAGCTTACAAGTGCTTTATACCTAACAGCCTATCTGATCAGAGTTTCTCCTAAGTGAGCAACCAGCAATGAAAGAAAAGAAAAAAAACAATATTCACTTTTGAACACAGAACAAATCAAAGCTTACAAGTGCTTTATACCTATCTGATCAGAATAAGATGTTTTCTCTTAACCAGGGACCTTAAAAAAACAAGTAAAAAGTCTTCACTTCATAATCTTATAAGGATTTTCCATAACAATTAATACTAACTCTACAGGATAGGCATTTTGTTCAAAGCACTGAATTAAACATCTTTGTATCACAAGGTTACATATTTTCCTAAACAGTTTTTTATTATTTTTAGATCTCTTTTCCTTGGCTGCAGATCTTGTGGCTGCGGTGGACATTAATGCCCACCACCTGGCTTGGCTACAGTCCTTGGACTTGGAGCAACGGGTATTTATTTATTTATTTTATTTATTTAAAGTCTCTTCTATACCGCGCTATTCAGCATCAGTGCGGTTTAAATGAACAGTGATTTACACATTTCCGATGGTACTTTGTGTTTACAGTTGAACAGGTAATACAACTTGGATAACAGGGTAACTATTTACAATTTACAACATAATCGTGATCTCCTTTTTGGTTTCAGTCATGGGGGTTTTGGGTGGCTTGTGCGGTTGGACAAACTGGCCAATGTCTCCTGCTGAGGAGAGAACCTCTTTGGCAGACCTATGATCGACAAGGCAGCTGATTTGGACTCTGAGTTTATGACCAGGAATAGGCTGTCCCAGAAGACTTCTGATCCTTCCCTCTGGAAGGCTTTGGGAAAAAGCCCTTCTACCTGAATGCGAAAAAGTCTTATGGAAAATACCCCCAATTTCCAGCCTATAAAGCTCCCCAGCAGGATCAGCAGGCCAAGGGCCAGGGGCATGGCCCCCATAAGATGAAAGCCCCCAAGCCCCAAACAGTACCCCAGCTGCAGCCTGGGGGGGGGGAGCTATTGACTCCTTGGGCATAGCCCTTCTTCCCATTGAGAACTAGGGCCCAAGGCACATGGGAGGACATCTGGTTTACTTCACTCACTTCTGGCCAGGCATCACCACCGACTCTTGGGTGCTGCAGGTTTAGGAAGGTTACCTTCTGCACTTTGACCAGACTCCTCCTCCCTTCTTTCGAGGGGAACTTCCCTTGATTTTCTTGCTCATCGAGCTCCTGCGGAAGAAACTCTGGAATTTGGTACCGGGGGATGTAGTAAAAGCTGTTAGTGTAGCCAGGTTTAAAAAAGGTTTGGACAAGTTCCTGGAGGAAAGGTCCATAAACCATTATTAAAGTGGACCCTGAATTTCCACTGCTTGCCCCAATAAAAGTATTGTGGAATCTGTGTCTTTTGGGGAAACTGCTAGGTACTTGTGACCTAGATTGGCGACTGTTGGAAACAGGATGCTGGGCTTGATGGACCTTGGTCTGACCCAGTATGGCATATCTTATGTTCTCATGTTCTTACTTGAGGATTGGGCAGTAGAGCTTGAGCCTCTGTCCCTCTGGGGCATGGAGTTCTATTCCTGGTACTTCCTCGCCCCAAAAAAGACAGGGAGTTTTCTGCCATCCTGGATCTGTGGGACCTAAACTGCTTTGTGGTCAAGGAGAAGTTCAAGATGGAACATTGCTGCCTAAGATTGGCTATGCTCCTTGGATCTCAAAATGCCTATTCCCACATCCTGATCCACCCCTGGCACTGTCAGTACCTCTGCTTCGTTATTGGAAGATGCCACTATCAGTACAGGGTGCTCCCCTTCAGCCTTTCCTCGGCCCCCAGGATGTTCACCAAGTGCCTGGTGGTAGTTGCCACTCACCTTCGCTTGCTGGGAGTCTTCGTTTTCCCTTATCTGGATGACTGGCTCTTAAAGGGCAGTTCTCCAGATGAGGTCCGTCATGTGGCCTACCACACCATCAGGAGGCTGCAGCATCTGAGGTTCATTATCAACTTCCCCAAGTCTCATCTGCAGCCAACTCAGGGCCTGGAGTTTATAGGAGCCCTTCTGGCTTCAACCCAAGCCAGAGCTTTCCTTTCTCTGGACCGGGCTCAGCGTCTGGTGATCCTAGCGGAAGAGGTGCAGGGTCGCTCACTGGTATCTGCCTGCCTCCTGCTGCACCTATTAGGGCACATGGCCTCTGGTTCATATAACCCCGGAGGCCCGCCTATGCATGCGACAGGCCCAGTGGACCCTCAGCTCTCAGTGGACTTAGGCTACGGGCCAACTTGGAGGAACGGGACCAGCTCCAGGTCACCCTGCCCCTGGTGGCCTCCCTTGCCTGGTGGCAGAACTTGCAGAATCTCATGATCAGCCTACCCTTCCAAGCCCCACCAGCCCAATGCGTTCTTACCACGGACACCTCCAGCCTTGGCTGGGGAGCCCCCTGCGACAGGCTTCAGTCATAGGGTGCCTGGACTCAAGAGGAAAGTGCATTCCAGATCAACCTCCTGGAACTCTGAGCAGTGGCGAATGCCCTTCGGATGTTTCAGGCCCACTGGCGCACCAGGTAGTGCTCATTCAAATGGACAACCCAGTAGCAATCTTTAACATCAACAAGCAGGCTGGAACATGCTCGTACCTTCTCTGTTGGGTTGCGGTCCGCCTCTGTAATTTCTCTGTGGAGAAGGGCATGATCCTCCGGGCGGTCTACCTGCCAGGCCAGGATAATCTGCTGGCAGACAGACTTAGCAGAGTCCTTCATCCCACGAGTGGTGCCTCAACCTAGCAGTAGCCATCTCCATCTTTTGACGTTGGGGGACCCCGACGATGGACCTCTTCATCAATAATGCGCATCTGCTGTGCTTCTGCTCCAGAGATAGGATGAAAGGGGGGGGGGGAGGAGGTTTAGGAGGTCACGTTAACATAGTTTTTTCCCCTTTTCTTTCTGGACTTCCACTGTAACTTATGCCAAGTAGTGGCAGTCGCCAGTCAGCATGTGGACTGTGAGCCACTGAACATTCGCTGGTTCTTGCCCCCTCTTGGGTAAGCTTCTTGTTAGACTGGAAACCCATGTTGAGTACTGAGGTTTGTAAGCAAACACTGACACAAAGAACCCTGTGTTGACTGCTGCTGCTTTCTCCTTTAGACAAGTGGAGGGAGGGGGATAGAGGCTGGAGAGCTGCTATTTTGATTTCATCATCCGGGTTCACATGGATTTTCAGTTGCGAAAATGAGATCATATAGGATAAAAGTTTGGAAAGCACTGCCATAGTGTTTTTATTGTGCTCATGGTTGGGTAAGTGTGTTGTAAGTTTTTCTGGCTTTGTGCACAGCGTTTATGGCTGGGGACTGTTAGTGTGCTCGTTTTGACGGTAGGGTTGTCTACCTGGTTTTCAGCACACTACAATATCGGTTGTTAAATATGATTTGGACTGCGGGGTGGAATATTGGTTTTGGTTCAAGTGACACTGTCAATAGCTTTTCTGTATATATCCTATATTTTAGCATTTTTGGAAATAAGCACTTCTTTGATTCATATGCTACATTGTAGCACTCTTTTGATGGAAGTGCCTCATTATCATTAGATAGCTATGTTTTTCAGTTTTTACTGTGGTTGTAGCCATATGGGCTTCAATGATTTTTGCAACCTGTAGTGGCCTGATTTATGTTTTTGGTTTTTAGTTTTTAAGCCGTTACGTGAGAGCTGACACCTTTCTTTTCTTGTTTGTTTGATGAAATCTGTGAACTTCGGACTAATGTAAGTATTTTTCCTGGGTACCAGGCTTTATTTATTTATTACTGTATGTATTAGTGATTTTTTAAAAGATGAAAGGAAATATGTGCACTCTGTGGAGGCTTCATAATATGTGTATCCTTGTATTTATCTTTTTTAGATCGGTCTTTGACAGTGATTAAGGGGAGTGCTCCCTCTTCTGGTCATTTTAGGTTTGGGTTTTACCGTTTTGTATATATATTTTAATGAGGACTGTTTTATATGGATTTTTTTGTGTGTATGGATGTTTTTATATAAAGGAAAAACCACTAGTTGCAAATATCGTAAACCAATATCAAAAACACAATGCAACACACAATAATTTAATCATATTTATATATAACATCCATTTATTATTTTACAGTGTGGTGAACACTCATCTTACAAAAATATAAAAGATACATAAATATATGTTAAACATTAATAATATAACATATCTCTTATATTTTTGTAAGATGAGTGTTCACACTAAAATAATAAATGGATGTTATATATAAATATGATTAAATTATTGTGTGTTGCATTGTGTTTTTGATATTGGATGTTTTTATACACACATATATTTTTTTGAATGTTGGGTCTTAGCTATAGTGTCCTCTTTGTTTTATCCTCTGTTATATTTTCTTTATCTATTTATTTCTATAGACTGTACTTGTCATGAACAGCTGGATAGAAGAGACAGACATTTTTATTTTGTACAAAAATTATATGCCCCTGATGCAGGCGTTGTGCCTAAACATGTTTGGCTACATGCTTTTGTATTATCTATAGGTATATGTATGTATTTTATGTGCATGTATTACAATTTATTTATGGTTTAAGCTGTGTTTGTTCCTTTGGGACTGCCACTGTTTTTGTTTTTATGACTTTAATGTTGACAAGTGTAAAGTGGTGCACATAGGGGAAAATAATGGTATTTATACAATGCTAGGTTCTACATTAGGTGTTGCCACCCAGGAAAAGGATCTTGGAGCTTTTGTGAAGACCTAAATATGTACACTCTGGAGGGACAGGGGAGATATGATTCAGGCCTTTAAATACTTAGAGTATTAATAAACAAATAAATCTCTTCCAAAGACGGAGAAACTGTAAAACTAGAGGGCATAACATTAAACTGCAAGGGGGTAAACTGAAAGGCAATGTCAGGAAATACTTTTTCTCCAGGACCAAGCAGGAAGTCAGTCCTCACATATGGGTGTCATCGACGCCGATGAAGCCCCAGCGGAGCATTTCCCCAGCTTTCTATGAAAGCCTTTGGGAATGCAGTCACGCATGCGCGGTTCCCTTCCCACCTAAAGGTGCCATCTTACCTCAGTCTCTCTTTTTCCGAGAAGCCCACTGGACGTGTGTCCTGTCATCCCGGATAAAACTTTGATTTTTCGGCGATTTTCGCTATTTTTTCCTCCCGGTTCGACGCCAGTTCCCCTCCCGCCGGGTTCGGTACACCGGTATGGAGCCCGATTCTTCTTTTTCGGTTTTTGCCCTTCGTGGCTGGCATACGCACCCTTTTTTGATTTTTCCCTGGAAGGCCGGTCCTTTGACCTCTCGGGGACTCTTTTTTTCCCCGATGGCTTCTAGCGGTTTCAAGAAGTGTGATCGGTGTAAGAAGTTGATGTCTCTCACCGACACACACGACTGCTGCCTTCGGTGCCTCGGTCCTGATCACGACCCTAAGACGAGTGGACCATGTGGGAAGATGTCTTCCAAGGCACTCCGATGTCACCAGCAGCAGAAAGAAAGGCTTTTCTCGGACTCAGCCTCCGGCCAGGCCCGGACCTTGTCTGAGGCCTCGACATCTCGGGATTCGGATCCCAAGCGCCGTCGAAGCTCCTCGGACAGGGGGTCCCCTGACCGGGAATGCAAGAGGAAGAAGCGGCTCGTGAGGGCGTCGTCGGAGGAGGTCCCTGGATCCTCAAGGGCCAGGTCTAAGACCCCCGACCGTCGCCCCGGGCCTGTGGAACAAGAGAAGCCTGCAAATGTTCCTTGCATGGAGCCGGAGTCTGCTGGACACGTAAGCCCTGTGATCCTCGAGGACTCTCCTCCCAGAGAGCCGACATCGGGCCCGGCACTGCCGGGGCACGAGTCGGTGGCTGCTGCGTCTCCCGAGCTGAGTCTCAGGATGACAGCCTTGGAGAGCAGATTGTCTGCCTTCATGGAGCAGCAGCGGGCACTGATGGCCAGCCTGTCTGGCGCATCTGCCCCGACCACCGGGACATCGACATCGAAGTCGACCCCGGAGACCGAGCCGATACTCGAGTCGATCATGGCGCGAAGTCGACCTCGGTCGCGGTCACCCTCGACCTCCCGTTCGGGACCGAGGGTGTCGACGCCGGTGCCTCCGGCATCGTGGCGGGTGATCCAGCGCCCCGCGGGGTCGGATCCTGACTCCTCGTCGGACGAGTCCGCCTGGGAGACGGAGGATGAGGAGTCCCCCGACACGTTCAAGACTCGGTGCGTCCCGTCGGACTCACCGCAGTCTGAGCCCCGGAGTAGATCCCCTCCGGAGGATACCCGGTTCTCGGAGTTTGTTTGGGATATGGCCACCGCGTTGGCTATTCCGGCGGACCCTGAGGAAGAGCCTCGAGCTGAAGAGCTCGAGGCCCTACAGTACGACTCTCCTCCGAAGGAGGCCTTTACTGTCCCAGTTCCTCCGATGCTGGAACGGCTCCTCTTCCGGATGTGGGAGGCACCGGCCTCGGCGCCGGTTCTAAGCAAGCGAGTCGATTCGATTTATCGACTCCGGAAGAGCCCTGGCTTTCAGAAGGCACAGCTACCACACCATTCCATGGTTGTGGAATCGGCCATGCCTCGCCTGAAGAGTCAGAAGATGCACTCAGCGGTGCCCCCTGGCAGGGAGGCCCGGAACCTCGATGGTGTCGGTAGAAAGTGCTTCCAGGGCTCGATGCTTGTAACAGGTGTTCTCCAGGAGCAGCAGGAATCAGTCCTCACATATGGGTGTCATCGACGCCGATGAAGCCCCAGCGGAGCATTTCCCCATCTTTCTATGAAAGCCTTTGGGAATGCAGGCACGCATGCGCGGTTCCCTTCCCGCCTAAAGGTGCCATCTTACCTCAGTCAAATGACATAGCTAAGAACAGCACACAAAAATGAAAAATAAACTATGTACAACTGCAACTCCATGGGGAAGAGGGAGGCTTGTGAGGACTGATTCCTGCTGCTCCTGGAGAACACCTGTTACAGGTGAGTAACTACTCTTTCTCCAGGACCAAGCAGGAAGTCAGTCCTCACATATGGGTGACTCCCTAACCCTGGGCTACCAAGGAACCCAAGCTGAACAAGAGAACTCCCTCTAGTCCCAGCTGCAAAGAAAGGATTTTCACTGACACAACCTCCACCGGTAGCCCAACAGAGGGCAGGAGGGCAGGAGTTGCCTAAACCTCAAAGAGATTCCGGAGTACTGCTTGGCCAAAAGCACTGTCCCTACGGGACTCCCTCTCCAGACAGTAATGGGCCGCAAAAGTCTGGCTTGAAGACCAAGTTGCAGCCCTGCAGATGTCTACCAAGGGCACAGAGCGGAGATGAGCCACTGAGGCAGCCATTGCCCTGACACGGTGGGCCGTGACCCGACCCTGCAAAGGAAGGTCAGCCGCCCTATAAGCCCAGGTGATACAGTCAGCAACCCAGATGGACAAGGTACGCTTGGACACAGCCAACCCCAACTTATTAGGGTCAAAAGACACGAAGAGCTGAGTAGCCTTTCTATGCCCCTGCGTACGGTCAAGGTAGAAGGATAAGGCCCTCCTACAGTCCAGGGTATGCAGAACTGCTTCAGCCTGGCTTGCATGAGGCCTAGGGAAGAATGTTGGAAGAACCACCTCTTGGTTAAGGTGGAAGGAGGAGACAACTTTGGGGAGGAACTTTGGATGAGTCCTAAGGACTACCCTGTTCCTATAGAAGCGAGTGTAAGGCCTATCACAGACCAGGGCCTGAAGCTTACTCACTCGCCTAGCCGAGGTAAGGGCTACCAAGAAGAGTGTCTTCCAGGACAGGAAGCGTAGAGGGCAAGTAGCCATCGGCTCAAAGGGTGGGCGAGTCAGCTGCTGCAAGACCACATTTAACTCCCACTCAGGAGCAGGAGGACGGATTGGAGGCTTGAGAAAAGCAAGCCCCTGAGAAAGCAGGACACCAAGGGATGAACCGACAGAGAATGTCCTTCCACCAGTGAGTGGTGAGCTGCTAGAGCTGAGAAGTGGACCCGAACAGAATTGGACTTAAGTCCCTGATTGGACAAGTGCAGTAAGTACTGAAGCAGTACTGGCACAGTACAGGAGAAAGGATCCTCTGTACGTAGCTGACACCACATAGAAAACCTTTTCCATTTGAGAGCATAGGTTTTCCTAGTGGACTGTTTCCTAGAGGCTAGGACAATCTCCTCAACTTCCTGAGGTAGGCCCCAGGGAGCCAAAACTACCCTTGCAGCCTCCAGGCCATCAAATTGAGAGCTTTGAGATTGGGGTGCAGAAGGGAACCCTGCTCCTGTGAGAGAAGGTTGGGTTGCAACCCCAGAGGCAGTGGGGGATCCACCACCAGTTGAAGCAGAAGTGGCAACCAAGGCTGTCTCGGCCACCTGGGAGCCACCAGCAGGACCGAGGCCTTGTCCTGAAGAATTTTGAAGAGAGTTCGGGCCACCAAGGGCGTGGGAGGAAATGCATACAGGAGGCCCTGAGACCAGGGAATCAAAAAAGCATCCGCTGCTATTCTCAGAGGATGCGGTTGCCTGGAGCAGAGCTTTGGCAGTTGCTTGTTCAGTGGGCTGGCAAAGAGATCTATCAAAGGGAGACCCCATTTTAGGAAGATCTTCTGAACTACTAAAGGATGCAGCTGCCACTCGTGGGGCTGCAGAATCCTGCTCAATCTGTCGGCCAGGTAGTTGTCCTGGCCTGGAAGGTACACAGCCTTGAGGAGCATGTTGTGCTTGAGGGCAAATGAACAAAGGTCCTGAGCCTCCCGATAGAGGAGTCTGGACCCAGTCCCGCCCTGTTTGTTCACATAAAACATGGCTACTTGGTTGTCTGTCTGAACCAGGACAGATTGATGAGCCAGGGTAGGAGAGAAAGCTTTGAATGCTAATCAAATAGCTCTGAGTTCTAGGAGATTGATCTGCTGTGCAACCTCCCAAGGAGACCACAGGCCCTGGGTGCACTTGTGCAGACAATGAGCTCCCCATCCCTGCAGGGAGGTGTCTGTGGTCAGTACCACTGTGTACCCAGGAATTTGAAAGGGCACCCCTTTTAGTAGATTGGGTGGGTGCAACCACCAGCTGATGGTGTTCAGAAATTGTCTGGACACCCTTATCCTGTCCCTGAAGCTGCCTGTGGCCTGTGACCACTGAGTCCGAAGGCACCACTGTGCAGTCCTCATATGGAGCCTGGCATTGGGGGTCACATGTACTGTCAAAGCCATGTGGCCAAGAAGCCTCAGGCAGAGTCTGTCGGAGACCAGTGACCTGTTGAGAAACTGGTTTGCCAAGACTATCAGTCTTTGTGCTCTGTCTTCTGGCAAGAAAGCCTTTGCCAGCAGAGAGTCCAGCCTTGCTCCTATAAACTCCAAGTTCTGGGAGGGGAGCAAAGTGGACTTTGCGAAGTTTATTACAACCCCCAGGCTTTGAAGAAGAGCAATAGTTGTGAGGGTGGCTTGTCTGGCCGCCTGGCACGTCTGACCCCTGATGAGCCAGTCGTCCAGATAGGGGAAGACAAAGATTCCCTCATTTCTCAGGTAGGCCGCCACCACTGCCAGGCATTTGGTAAAGACCCTGGGAGCGGAGGTGAGGCCAAAAGGCAGTACTCTGTACTGATAATGGTTTCCTCCCACAATGAACCTGAGGTACTTTCTGTGGTCTGGATGAATGAGGATGTGAGTGTACGCATCCTTTAGATCTAAGGAGCATAGCCAATCTCCCTGCTGGAGGTAGGGCAGAAGTGTTCCAAGAATAAGCATCTTGAACTTTTCTTTCTCTAGGAACTTGTTGAGGTTCCTGAGGTCCAGAATGGGTCGAAGGCCACCGGTTCTTTTGGGCACCAGGAAATACCTGGAGTAGAATCCGTGACCTTGCAAGTGGGGAGGCACAGGCTCCACCGCCCTGTCCACCAACAGACCTTGAAGCTCTTGAAGGAGAAGGTCTGTGTGCAGGGGAGGCCTTGGAGGTGCCCCTGGAAAGTATGGCGGAGGCAGTTGTTGAAAATGCAGTGCATAGCCCCTGTGGACTATGTTCAACACCCAACTGTCCTCAGTGATGTGGGGTCACTGGTGGGCAAAGAGGATGAGGCGACCTCCTGTGCAGGGTTGGGAGAACAGGGATGGAGAGGCTACGCTCAAGGAGTCAAAAAACCCCACCCTGCTGAGTGGGAGCAGGGGCCGGAGGCTTGGGGGTCTTCTGCCTACGGGGCCCATTACCCTGCCCCTTGGCTTGCTGAGCCTGGGATGCAGCTTGGGCAGCCTGATACTGAGGGTACTGTTTGTAGGCAGTGTCCTCGGGTAAAAGGGCTTCTTACCCGAGGCCTTCTTCTTATGAGAAGGGGCAGAGTTCTTCCTAGAGAGCCTTGTCCTTGTAAGGTGCTCAGTCTCGAGCTGTGCAGCCTTTTCGGCCATGGGCTTGCCAAAAAGGTTTTCACCTCGGCAAGGGACATCGACCAACTTGTCCTGAACCAGTGGCTCGAGGTCTGATGACTGCAGCCATGCCTGGCATCGAGCCGCGATGCCAGCTGCCGCAACTCGGGCCGAAGCCATCGTAGGCGGCGCGGGACATAAACTTCGATCAGTCCCGAATCCCCGAGGAGAAGGACTTGAATCTCTGCAAGGGCTCCCCGGAGAGACCAGCAGAGAACCCGGCCAACTCCTTGGCCAGGTCTCGCAAGTACATGCCCATGTACAGCTGGAAAGACTGGACACGGCAAGCAAGCATCGAGCCCTGGAAGCACTTTCTACAAACACCATCGAGGTTCCGGGCCTCCCTGCCGGGGGGCACCGTGGAGTGAATCTTCTGACTCTTCAGGCGATGCATGGCCGATTCCACAACCATGGAATGGTGTGGTAGCTGCGCCTTCTGAAAGCCAGGGCTCTTCCGGAGTCGATAAATCGAATCGACTCGCTTGCTTAGAACTGGCGCCGAGGCCGGTGCCTCCCACATCAGGAAGAGGAGCCATTCCAGCATCGGAGGAACCGGGACAGTAAAGGCCTCCTTCGGAGGAGAGTCGTACTGTAGGGCCTCGAGCTCTTCAGCTCGAGGCTCTTCCTCGGGGTCCGCCAGAATAGCCAACGCGGTGGCCATATCCCGGAGAAACTCCAAGAACCGGGTATCCTCCGGAGGTGATCTACTCCGGGGCTCAGACTGCGGTGAGTCCGACGGGACGCACCGAGTCTTGAACGTGTCAGGGGACTCCTCATCCTCCGTCTCTCAGGTGGACTCGTCCGACGAGGAGTCAGGATCCGACCCCGCGGGGCCCTGGAGCACCCCCCCCCCCCGATGCAGGAGGCACCGGCGTCGACGCCCTCTGTCCCGGATGGGAGGTCGAGGGGGACCGCAACCAAGGTCGACTTCGAGCCATGATCGACTCGAGTATCGGCTCGGTCTCCGAGGTCGACTTCGATGTCGATGTTCCGGTGGTCGGGGCAGATGCGCCAGACAGGCTGGCCATCAGTGCCCGCTGCTGCTCCATGAAGGCATACAATCTGCTCTCCAAGGCTGTCATCCTGAGACTCAGCTCGAGAGACGCAGCAGCCACCGACTTGGGCCCTGGCGGCGCCCTGGTAGGAGAGTCCTCGAGGATCACAGGGCTTACGTGTCCAGCAGACTCCGGCTCCACGCGAGGAACCTTTGCAGGCTTCTCTTGTTCCACGGGCCCAGGGCGACGGTCGGGGGTCTTAAACCTGGCCCTCAAGGAGCCAGGAACCTCCTCTGACGACGCCCTCACGAGCTGCTTCTTCCTCTTGCGTTCCCGGTCGGGGGACCCCCTGTCCGAGGAGCTTCGACGGCACTTGGAATCCGAATCCCGAGATGTCGAGGCCTCAGACAAGGTCCGGGCCCGGCTGGAGGCTGAGTCCGAGAAAAGCCTGCCTTTCTGCTGCTGGCGACTTCGGAGTGCCTTGGAAAACATCTTCCCACATGGTCCACTCGTCTTAGGGTCGTGATCAGGACCGAGGCACCGAAGGCAGCAGTCGTGTGTGTCGGTGAGAGACATCAACTTCTTACACCGATCACATTTCTTGAAACCGCTGGAAGCCATCGGGGGAAAAAAGAGTCCCCGCGAGGTCAAAGGACCGGCCTTCCAGGGAAAAATCAAAAAAGGGCGCGAACGCCAGCCACGAAGGGCAAAAACCGAAAAAGAAGTATCGGGCTCGATACTGGTGTACCGGGAGGGGAACCGGTGTCGAACCGGGAAGAAAAAATAGCGAAATTCGCCGAAAAATCAAACTTTTATCGGGGATGACGGGACACACGTCCAGTGGGCTTCTCGGAAAAAGAGAGACTGAGGTAAGATGGCACCTTTAGGCGGGAATGGAACCGCGCATGCGTGCCTGCATTCCCAAAGGCTTTCATAGAAAGCTGGGGAAATGCTCCGCTGGGGCTTCATCGGCATCGATGACACCCCTATGTGAGGACTGGTTCCTGCTACTCCTGGAGACACCTGTTGCAGGTGAGTAACTACTCTTTCACTGAAAGGGTGGTGGATGCTTGGAATGTCCTCCCGATGGAAGTGGTGGGGGCAAAGACAGTGATAGAATTCAAAATGGCATAGGAAAGACACTGTGGATCCCTTTATAGCAACAGGATAAAATAAAAATAAACATAACTATTTCAACAAATAGGAGTGACCTATACGGAGCGTTTGGTACACCCCTAAACAAAGGCATGCAGAGGGGTGACCTGCATGGAGTGGCAGGTGCACCTGCTCTTGCCGCCTTGCTGGGCAGACTAGATGGATCATACTGGTCTTTATCTGCCGTCATATACTATGTTAATAGGTTGAAGCCTTCAGCTTAGTGAGCAGCTATAGGAATTGAGGTAGCTTTGTATGTTGGTTGCAGATTACTTGGCTCCATAGTACATATGCCCATCTTGCTACTGCATCAGCTGGGATCATATCATCAGTTGATGGGGGTCACACAACTAGAGCTACTCCCCCTCCCTATGTGCCTCCGATATGACTTGTGCCCATTAGTGACATTTAACATGGGCTGTGAACATTCACATTCCCTGTTCCCTCCTCTTGTGTGCACTCTCTATTAAGACTGGAAATTCTTGCAGAGTACTGGGGTCTGAGCACACACTGACTCACAAGGTCTGTGCTGACTACTGCTACTGTTGTCTTCATGCTTTGGTTAAGTGAGGGGTGGAAGAATTAGATGAGAGAGAGTAGGAAAGTGGGGTCTCCTATTTTGTTTTTATCATCTGGGGTTGCATGAATTTCTGTGTATTAAAATGGAGTCATACTGGATAAAGGTTTGGCAAGCACTGTACAATATTGCATACTGGATACTTGTAACAGTGCAGTGTGTCAACTTCATGAGTGGCCTTTTTCTTTATAGGGAGTCAAACTAAGTTTGATTCAGTTTCATGTAGGAACTGGTCTGCACTAATGTCGTTGTAGGGAAATTCTCTCAGGCAGATTATCCAGCTGGTTTGTTCTCTGCCAAGTTTACTGTAGAGCAAGATACATCAGGTCTGTCATTTAGCTATTAAGGAAAAGAACCTACTTTGATATATCCTTTTCTCGTTTTGGACTCCTGTGTGTTCATATTTCCTAATGGATGTTTGTGGATAGTTTCACATGGAGGTATTTTTATTCATTTATTGGATTTATCTCATGCCTTTTCATTGTTATTTCATGGTTAGTTGCAATCAGAGTAAGTTTTCCCTTGTCCCCAGAGGGCTAAATTTGTACTGGAGGGCAATAGAGGGTGAAGTGACCTGCCCAGGGTTATGCTGTACGCAGCCACCTCCAATGCTGCAGCCTGCAATGCTTCCCTGGTCGGTGTAGAGTGAGAGAGTGGGAAGCTAAACTCCACCCCTTTCTCTGGCTCCAGCCCAATCAGGGATCCTCCAGCGAACTTTAAATTCAAGGCACCATTGGGCACAACTACACCTGAGGGCCTCACCAAAGGGCCCTTGGACGTGGCCCTTAGGTGGAGACTGTGGAGGGGGACCTCATAACAATGACAGAAACCAAACTGAGAAAGAAAAAAAAACCAAAGGCACCCACGAGCAGCTACAGAGGACACCTGCCTACAGAGTTTGGAGTCAGTAGCTACAAACTGCCCTAAATATCGACATATCTACAGAAACCAAAGCAAATATCACAAAAACCAACAACCACTTTCTTCTGATGCACAAGGCAAGTTTCATGAATGCTGCTATAACAAGTTGTACATTCATTTGAAACATACACAAGACCACCGTGAATTCTGGTAGACAGAAGTAACTCAGCACAATCTGGTTCACTAAGACATTGAAATAAAACCCAGACCAGGTCAGACTGCTAGAACAACATGTTATACCACACCACTATGCTCCTATCAACCTTCCTAATACGCAACTCCTCACACAACAGACATTTCATGCCAAAATTTACATACCCACCTACACATACGCCCTGCACAAACAATACCTCACCCCATGGCACAACCAACTTAAACATGCACCATGAAAAATACACACACACAAAATAGACACCACGATTAATATCTATCCTACCTATAACTCTCAATACAACCACACCAACCCCATGGTAGACACCAACTTCACCTGCATGCTTATAAACTCAAGGTCAATCAGGAACAAAGCTAACACCATAACGGATTACATACATGCACATAAACTGGATATACTCTGGATAACAGAGATCTGGCTCAGTGATACTGATCAGGTAATAATAAACCAAATCACCCCACCCACATACACTGCCTTCAACTGTCCCAGAGCAGGCAGAAGAGGTGGAGGAGTATTGATACTGGTCAGGAACCACTACAAATTCAAAACCACCTTAACAAACAGCACAGAAGAATCCAGCATAGTCCACATCTCCAACAAACACATAGCTATATGCCTTGCATATAGATCACCAAACACCAAATCTGATGACCTAGCGAAGATACTCGAAACAGTATGCACACACAATACAACAAACAGACCACTCATCATCCTAGGTGACTTTAACCTTGGAGCAGCACCAGATAAAAATGCCAAAGCCTTCCTCAAAGCAATGGAAGCACTACGTACCATCAACTGATCAAGGAATCCACTCACAGGCATGGATCAACCCCGGACCTCATATACATTTCTAGGTCACTACAAGCACCCAGCACAATCTCCCGTCCCACAATCGAGCCAACACCATGGTCAGACCACTACATAATTACCATCACAATACAGATTGAACAACCAACACATCCACACGAAGAACCTGAAACCAAAAGAAGATTCAAATCCTTCGATAGAGAAGCATTTTTGACAAAGGTAATCCCAAACCTACAACAAGATATGGAAGACCTCAATAAGATCATAAAAAACTAACTACAGCAGCAGCAGCGCCCCACAGAAATCGTACACATACATGCACTAAACCATCGCCCCCCCCCCCCGTACTCCAGCGCAATCAGAGATGCAAAAAAAGAATTGAGAAAAATAGAAAGAAAATGGAGAAGAACAAAGACCCAGAGACACACAGCAATTATACTATACTAAACAGAAATATTACAACACCCTGATCAACAACTGCAAGCAAAAACACCACACAAATATCATGCGATCAGTAAACAAGCCAAGAGAGCTTTTCAGCATTATGCGAGCACTCACCGGAGATAACACGCACCAGGAGAGCATTGAAGTCCACCCCCAAGACATAAAACTGTATCAGGTCCACCCCCAAGACATGGCAAACCACTTAGCTAATAAACACAGTAAACTTAATAAATACCTGCTGGCAACAATCATGAACTGCAGTAACACGAAAGTACAAACAACCACATAACCATAGGGAGAATTCACCATACCATCTCGTAGACAAATAGAGCAAATAATCAACTCACTCAACATCACCACTTCTCCAAACGACCCATGCCCTGTGCAATGGATAAAAGCCACTAAGGAACAACTCAGTCCATACATACAAAAGACAGTCAAATTATCATTACTGCAAGGGCACATGCCAGCCTCCCTTAAACAAGCATCCATATGACCAATCCTGAAAAACACTTCACTCTGCAAGACAGACCCTGCAACATACTGTCCGATCTCCAGCCTTCCATTTCTTGTAAAAATCATAGAGAAGACCGTTCAGATGCAGCTCCAGGACCATATAGACCACAACGCATCACTGGACTTACAACAAGATGGCTTTAAGCCACGTTATAATGTGGAAACACTCCTGACATCACTCTTTGATAACATCCTGAAAGGAATTGACAAACCAAGGAATGGATTTCTCCTCATTTTCATGGATATCTCATCCGCCTTCGACTCAGTTTCACACTCCGTCCTAATCAAACTCCTCCAGGAAACTGGCATCTGCAACACCACTCTAAATTGGTTCACCTCATACCAAAAGGACAGACTACAACAAGTTAAATGTGGAGCAAACTACTTAGCACCCTTCTCTATAGCACAAGGCATCCCACAGAGCTCGGCATGCCTCATCAATACTATTCAACCTATAGTGTGATATCATCAAGAAACATGAAATCCTGTTCCACCTATACGTTGATGATCTCATGGTATACACACTGATTGACCTGGAAGCACCAAACCTCACAGCCATCACTCAATGCCTGGAAGATGTAGCCATATGGCTCGGCAATAACAACCTTATATTAAACTATAAAAAAACAGAAGTTCTCTACATCAGCAGAAGCACCATCTTCAACCCTCCACAACAGATCCAACTGCGGAAACAAGCCATACCTGTAAAGGACAAAGTGCGCTACTTAGGAGTCATGCTAGACAAAAACATCAACCTTCAATCACATTTAAACAAAACTGCAGCAAAGGCATACCGCAAACTACACCTCATAAGAAGACTTAAACCACTCCTACACCAGGACCACTTTCGGACTGTCTGTCAAGCCATCATCACACCAATACCGGACTATGACAGTTCACTTTACCAAGGACTCTCATAGCAAGTCACACACCCACTACAGATGGTTCAGAACACAACAGCACGAATCATCAGCGGAACCAATAAGACAGATCACATTACACTGGTATTACACCAACTACACTGGCTACCAATTCAAGCACATGCTGGATCCCCTGCTGATAATACCTGCTCCTTACTGGTGCCTCTTCCTCCCCCACTCCTAATATGACTGTGTCTCTTTATCCTATAATTTTATGGAGTTCTTTTCCTCCTTTTTTTTAAAATGTTTTTATTGTAAACCACTTTGCTAATCTTTTGAAGGGCAGTATATCAAATTTTAATCAACATAATCAACAATACTAAACATCTTTAAAATCATCCATCACTCCTCAGCAGACAGCCTAGAAATCCTAAACACAAGAGATGGAAGCACCAACCCTAGAAGGAGCAACAACAAACACATGATCAATATCCCATCAGACTACAAGCAATCAACCTCCAAAAGAGCACTCTCACTAGCCGCACCACAACTATGGAACACCCTCCCTGAAGAAATCTGTTCTACTGAAGACGTCAAGGACTTCTGGAAAAAGCTCAAGACCTTTCTGTTCATAGAACATTATGGTAGCATCATGTAGTCCGACAACCCCACCAGACTCAACCAAAGACTATCTGAAGCCATTATAACCCTGCACAAATGCAAACAGACAGAACCTATGTAAATATGTTAAGCAACTTGTCAGTAGTTTACAACCCTGTTAACTACCTAAGCCAAGTTCAATGTATCTGTTTGAGTTTGAAGTATAATGTAAGCTGCTTTGATTCTAGGATAAGGTATAGAAAAAAAACAGGTTGGTTAAATAAATAAATAAATAAATAAATAATCTAGGAGCATTTAACATGCAGTCCATGAGCCAAATGTGGGCCACCTGATATTGGGATGTGGCCTATTTACAGATAATTAGCAAAAAAAAATGTTTTATTGAATTAGCTACCACACATAATTTTTGAAGCGTATTTGGTGGATATGAAGTCAAAAGTTCAGAAGAGATTGATATATTTTGATGAGTATATATCATGCTTTAGCAGGCTAAACTACTACTGGAAAGGTGTGAGCTAAATACAAATAAATAATAAAATATCTTTATCGTTATTCCATGTTTTAGTATACCACCCTTAGGTTATATCAAAGCAGTTTGCAAATTCAAGTTAAGTAAGTTACTATATTAGAGCAGAAAAAAAAATGCCATTTTTTATAGGACAACAGCAGAAAAGCAAGAGAACAACATAGAGATGGGTTCTGGCAGTCCCAGCTCTATTCTCCAAACACAGATTGAAAGAGAGAGGTTTTCAGTTCAACATGAAAATTCCTTTATGAAGATTCAGTGCATAAATATGACAGTAAAGCATTCCAGAAAGAAGGTGCTGTGAAAAAGAAGGCCGAATTAAGTGTCTAATCTGGCTGAAGCGACTGAAGAGATGCCAAAATGATTCTCCTGAGCTGAGAGTAAAGCATGAGCAGGTATTTAAGGAATAGTAAGAGAGGCTGGGTATGAGAGTGCAGAAAACATTTTATGCAAGAACCAGTATCTTCCTGATTGTATCTCCAGTCTAGTCCCGGACCTCTGGGTTGTCTACCTTAATCAGCAGCTTGGAGACTGAGGAACCACCTTCTTTTCATGATGTCATCCATATATCCTCCCGGGATCCGCCTCCACTTCCCAGTTACCTCAGTCTCCAAGCAGCTGAAGGGAATGAGCCCGGGGGTCCGGGCTCCCTGGAGGAACAATTAAGGATAGTGTTAGGCAAATTTAAGGGTTAATTTTAATTACAAAAAAAAATAAAATAAAAAAAAAATAAAAAGAAAGGATTTTACCTTAAGCCAGAAGCTCTGTGCCTTTGGGAGTGTGCAAGAGCCTTCCCCCCTCCCGCTGGAGTGTGCAAGAGCCTTCCCCCCTCCCGCTTAGGGCTTACCGGCTAGTGCTGGAGTATGAGAAGGGCATGGTTAAGAGGCTGAAGAGATCCGGGTCTGTAGTGGACAAATGACTTCTCAGACCGGAGCTCTCTGTATTTGAAGCAGGCGCTTTACAGACGCTCTGCCTGTCAGCGCGCCTGGCTTCTTGCGGCCATGGTCGAGCCTGCTGAGCATGGGGATCATTTTTTATTTTCTTCTTTTCAATGCCAAAGAGCCCGATGCTAGTCCCAATGCAGCACCAGTACAAAGTGAGGCAGCTGGTTTGGGGGAGCATCAGGCGCATGTGAGTAGGCCTAAACCCTGTGCCCAGCACACGCAGTTTCTCTCAGTGCGTTTGAGCGCGAAATCGGAGAAGAGACAGACCGCGTGGCAGTGACGGCGTTGGGCCGTGCAGGAGCCCCTTTGCTGGCGTTTTAGCTATTTTTGGGGAGATTTCACCAGACTAGCATGGGAGGTACTGGATTTAATGGCCTAGCTGAGTGATTTGATTGATTTTATTGTCAGTGTTTGTAACAAAAAAAAAAAAAAAAGAGAAGGGAGAACAGCACGGAACAGGCGCGGGTTCTAGGCTGTTGGCCTTTTCCTCCGAGCGGATGTGCCTGCCTGGGGAGCTCAGGGGGACGACTGTTGAGTACCTGTGGCTGACTGCAGAATGCCATCTGGACCCCAATGTTTTGTATGTGGGGCTAGAAGAGGTTCTGTGACCGAATCTGGGGTGTGCAAGAGTTGCACAAAAGAAGCCTCCGTGATGGAGCAGGTAAGGGATATCAAGGAGGGGTCTCTGGAAGCAGAGGCGGAGGTATCTACGGTACAGGCTTCCGTCCTGCCTCTGAAGGAGCCTGTGGCAAGGCCTTCCTCTGCCCCAGACTTGTCCCCTTCTCCAGTGTTTTGGCCTAAAGGTCTAGCGTCTAGCTTTTCTAAGGATTTTGTGGCTCTGCTGCAGCAGGCAGTGGGAGGCGCCTCGCAAGCTCAACGAAAGGGTGCTCAAGAAAGGCGAGGTGTGAAGAGGCTCTCATCCGACGGTAATCCAGAAGAGTGCTGGGAGAAGAGATTGTGGATGGAGGAAGACCTTAGAGACCTTAAAGATCAATCGGTTACGTCGGACGGGCGTGTTTCAGATGAGGAATGCCACAGTGTGGATCTAGAGGAAGACTTGGAGGAAAGGGAGCTGCAGAAAAAGAAGATCAAGCGAGAGTAGTGCGTGTGTTTCGCAGGGATGAGCTCCCAGCGCTGATTGTGGAAACACTAGGTGCGTTGAACATGCCTGTCCCGGGGACGGCGGAAGAGGTGACCCTGAAGGATCCGTTGTTGCAGGTCTTTAGGGAGACTCAAAAGGCTTTTCCGGTGCACAGAGTCTTTCAAGAGATGAATCAGGAAGAGTGGAATGTCCCGGAAGCTCCACTGAAAGGAGCCAGAGTGATGCGCCGTCTCTATCCACTGGTGGATTGGGATAAGGAAGTTTTTCAGCCACCTAGAGTAGATGCAGCGGAGGCGGCGGTCACAAAGAAGACTACAATCCTGGTGGAGGGTGGTGCAGCCCTCAAGGATGCTCAGGACAAAAGATTGGATGCCCTGCTGCGTCAGATTTTTGATGTGAATGCTTTGGTGCTCCAAGCGGCTATCTGTGGAGCATGGGTGGCCAAGGCCTGTCTGCGATGGTCGCAGCAGGTTCAAGGAGCTCAAGGCAGCAACAGTGCCGAGGAGGCATCCAGGCTGGAGTCTGGCGCAGCCTATCTGGCGGATACGCATTACGGCCTGATGAGAGGTTTGTTGAAAAGCATGGCGTCGGCGGTAGCGGCTAGGCGCTATCTTTGGCTTCGTAATTGGGCGGCAGATAATTCATCTAAGTCAAAGCTCAGTAAGCTGCCCTTTAAGGGGTGGCTCCTGTTTGGTGAAGAGCTAGAGAAGTTGGTTAAGGACCTGGGCGAGTCTAAGGGTGGAAGATTACCGGAGGACAAGCATAAGCAGGGCCGGACGGCTCCCGGGAGCAAGGGCCCGTTGAGAGATTTTCGCAGGTATCGCTTTCAGAGGTTTAATGGCCCTCAGAGAGGCAGATTTCCCAGTAGAACCCAGGGCTTCTGAGGGTTTCGGGTGCGGGGAGAGGATTTGGAGCCTCTTCCGCGTCCTCCTCCTCTAGCCTGTGGAAGTTGCAATGATGCCAGAGGGACCCAGGCGCCCCTAGTTCCTGTAGGAGGGCGACTTCAGGAGTTTTATGCCGCCTGGGTCCGGGTCACGTCAGATCAATGGGTGCTAGAAGTAATTCGAGAAGGGTATGCCTTGGAATTGCGGGTTCCGGTGTGGGATGCCTTCGTGATGTCCCCCTGCAAGTCGCCAAGCAAACGCGAAGTGGTGAGGGGGACAGTACGGAGGCTTCTGGACCTCGGGGCAATAGCGCCGGTTCCGCGAGACCAACTCGGCTGCAGTCGATACTCGATTTATTTTGTGGTGCCAAAGAAGGACGGAGGTTGGTGCCCAATTCTGGACCTCAAGGGAGTGAATCGGTGTCTTCGCGTGTCTCGTTTTCACATAGAAATGCTTCGCTCCGTGATAGTGGCGGTTCGGAAGGGCGAATTCCTCACGTCACTAGACCTTTCAGAAGCGTATCTTCACATCCCCATCCGACCGGATCATCAGCGATATCTCCGCTTTGCAGTTCCTTTCGGACAGTTTCAATTTCGGGCGTTGCCTTTTGGTCTAGCAATGGCTCCCCGCACTTTCACCAAGATCATGGTGGTCGTGGCGGCGGCATTACGAAAGGAAGGGATCCTTGTACACCCGTACCTGGACGATTGGTTAATTCGGGCGAAGATGAGGGCCGAGAGCGAAAGAGCTACGGCCAGAGTAGTGGCCTTTCTGGAAAGTCTGGGTTGGGTAGTCAGTGTGGGAAAGAGCCACCTGCTTCCCTCGCAGAATTTGGAATACCTGGGTGCTCGTTTCGACACAGAAACGGGGCATGTGTTTCTTCCTCGTCGAAGGGTACGTCGAAGGGTACGGAGATTCTTGGGCAGCTCAGCGTCCTCGGCTTGGAGGTACCTTCAACTGCTAGGCACAATGGCGGCAACGATCGAGTTGGTACTGTGGGCAAGAGCACACATGAGACCTTTGCAGAGGGCGCTGCTTCGACGCTGGTCGCACTAGCAGGATCCACTGTCTCGGAGGCTTCCTTGTGCAGTGGAGACAGGTATAGCTCTGCGTTGGTGGTTGATTCCCGAGTCGTTGGAACAGGGGAGACCGTTGGAATTGCCCGACTGGGTGCCGGTGATGACGGACGCCAGTCTCATGGGCTGGGGCACGCATTGCCGGGGCAGATTCACCCAAGGATAGTGGAACACGCAGGAGAGGACCTGGGCGATCAACAGGCTGGAATTGCGAGCTGTAACGCTGGCCTTGCAGAGTTTTCAGGGATCTCTGACAGGGGCAGCGGTTCAAGTGTTCTCCGACAACGCTACAGCAGTGGCATACGTAAATCGTCAAGGGGGAACCAGCAGCGTGGCACTGGGGGAAGAGGCCGAGACCCTGTGCAGTTGGGCCGAGGAAAATCTGGTAGCTCTCTCGGCGGCACATGTGGCAGGAGTGGACAACGTGCAGGCGGATTTTCTGAGCTGCGTGAAGGTGGATCCGGGGGAGTGGGTTCTTCACCCGGAAGTGTTTGCGATGCTAGAGCGTCACTGGGGCTCGCCGGTCATGGACCTTATGGCAACTTTCCAGTCGGCGAAGGTCAGTCGCTTTTACAGCAGAAGAAGAGAGAGAATGTCCGAGGGTCTGGATGCCCTCATTCAGAGGTGGCCAGAACAGCAACTTCTGTACGTCTTCCCTCCATGGGCCCTAATTGGCAGAGTTATCCAGCGCATAGAGGTTTACAGCGGGCAGGTAATTCTGATAGCTCCAGATTGGCCTCACAGGCCCTGGTACGCGGATCTGGTGAGGTTGTTGGTGGAGAGGCCTTGGCGTCTCCCGACCCGAGCGGATCTGTTGTCGCAGGGCCCTCTTCTGATGCCCCACCTGGATCGGTTCTCGCTTACGGCTTGGCTATTGAAAGGGCGTGGTTAAAGGCGAGAGGCTATTCTGCGGCGGTTATTATCACCTTGTTAAAGGCCAGAAAGAGATCTACGTCGCTGGCGTATGTTCGCGTCTGAGAGTATTTGAAGCCTGGTGTGCCGACAGAGCGGCCGTAGCATTAGCGGCGACGGTTCCCCAGATATTGCAATTCCTGCAGGATGGTTTTGACAAAGGGTTGGCGGCCGCTTCGTTAAAGGTGCAGGTAGCAGCCCTGGCCTGTTACAGAGGTAAGATAGGTGGGCGGCCGCTTGGGGGACAGGGAGATATTAAGCGGTTCCTTCGAGCGGTGTCACTGTTAAGGCCTCCTGGAAGACACTTTGTGCCCAAGTGGAGTCTTCCGTTCGTGCTGGAAGCGTTGGAGCGCGAGCCCTTTGAGCCTTTGAGTCGAGCATTGTTAAAGGATCTTACCTTAAAGGTGGTGTTTTTGGTGGCAATTTGTTCGATGCGAAGGGTCTCCGAGTTACAGGCGTTATCCTGTAAAGAGCCGTACCTATCGTTCTTTGAGTCAAAGGTAGTGTTGAGGCCCGTGCCGGCCTTTTTCCCCAAGGTAGTGTCCTCTTTTCATTTGAGTCAAGTCATCTCCTTGCCAGTGTTTAGGAGGGAGTCGGGGAATCCCAGCTCGAAGGGTCGGAGTTCCTTGGATGTCAAGCGGGCGTTGAAGAGGTATCTGTGCCGAACGGCAGAGTTCCGTAGGTCGGAAAGACTTTTTGTGCTTTTCGCAGGCCCGCAAAGAGGCGAGGCTGCCTCGAAAGCCTCCATATCTAGATGGATTAAGCAAGCTATTTCTTCCACCTACGTGCTGAAGGGTAGGGCTGTGCCAAAGGGCCTGAGAGCCCATTCCAAGTGAGCGCACGCGGCGTCTTGGGCTGAGTCTCGATTAGTACCGCCTCTGGAGATTTGTAAGGCGGCAACGTGGTCCTCCTTGAATTCCTTTGTGAAGCATTACCGTCTAGATGTCCAGGCACAGCAGGACATGTGTTTTGGAGCGGCGGTTATTCAGGCTGCCAAGGGGTGTCCCTCCTGTTGAGTACTGCTCTGGTACATTCCCAGAGGTCCGGGACTAGACTGGAGATACGATCAGGAAGGTGAAATTAGACTTACCTGCTAATTGTTGTTCCTGGAGTAGATACAGTCTAGTCCTGTATCCCACCCCAGTGTTGTTACTGTTCGAAGGTGGCAGCCTGAAGGAAGTGCCAGTTATCACAGGTAAGAAACTTAGTGACTTTTCAAAGGGAGGGGGTGTATCGAGAATGCAATCCCTGCGGGCGGAGAACGGGGGGTAGGTTCTTCGCATGTTTTAAAGGTTACATGTTCCTGTTTGCAGTTAATTGTTGGAGAGATTCTCCTTCTATTAGTGTACTATCTTGGGTAGGATAGCGCATCATAAGAATGTTTAGATTGCATATATACTTACTTGTTGCTCCGGTGAGTCTGCTTTGTCAATAGGTAACTGGGAAGTGGGAGGCGGATCCCGGGAGGATATATGGGTGACATCATGAAAAGAAGGTGGTTCCTCAGTCTCCAAGCTGCTGATTAAGGTAGACAACCCAGAGGTCCGGGACTAGACTGTATCTACTCCAGGAACAACAATTAGCAGGTAAGTCTAATTTCACCTTAAACTGGATCCTTTAGGAAAGGAGGAGACAATGAAATTGAATGAAGAATGGAGATACATGATCGTATTTGATAGCATGTCCCAGAAGGCGAATCGTGGCACTTTGAATTGTCTGCAGTTGTTTCATTTTAGTAGCAAAGTTGACTTTCTACATTTCAAATTCATGCTTGCTTCTTTCCAGTCTCTCATAGCAATCACTAAACAAGACTACTATGTCCACCTAACTCTCTTGCCTCTGGCCCTTGCCATTTCCATTTCTTTACAAAACTCTCTCCTCATGGTGCCTTCGCCTCCGACCCCTCCTTCCCTTTCTGCCCAAACTTTGGCCAAATATTTCCATAAAAACAAAGGAGAAGGGTACTCTACAATCAACACAGTCTGCAATGGGGGCCACTATGGCCCCTGATAGAGCAAACCTTTATGTGGCAGAATTTGAACTCACACATTTATCCAATTTTCCTTTCTCTACTCAGGTGGTATCTTGGAAACGGTATATCAATGATATCTTCATTCTATAGAAAGGTGAGGAAAACACACTACCACAGTTTTTAGAGTGGCTGAATACATGAGACACTAATCTTAGGTTTAAGATGCATTTTGATAAGAATGAGATACCTTTTCGTGATATCCTCATTAAGAAAACTACCTATGGCTTTCATATTGCCTTTTTTTCGGAAACCAACAAGTCAAAACAAGCTGCTCAGATTTGATAGTTTTCTTAACAGCAGCCTGAAAAGGGATCTACCTTTGCTGATTGAGGGTATCTGGCAAGTTGTATCGCAGATGGTTACCATACAGCTAAGTCTGCTAGTAGACAAGATCTGCTATGCACTAAAGAAAAATCAAATGACAATAAATACATTTGCACACTCCGTTTTTCGTACTTCTCCTCATATGTACAAAAAATAAAGAAGCAGCTTTGGCATATCTTGCAGACTCACTCATGTTTCTCAGATCAGGGATTGGTGATCATCTTTAGCAGAGAGAGGAACTTAGCTGACTCTTTAGTGTCTTCATTTTTACTAACACTGACAACACCCCGTCACAGAATTCTGGGCATTTTAGATGTGGAAAATGCTCTGTTTGCTCTCATGCCATCGTTTTTAGATGTGTTTAGACACCCAAGTCCAAACAAACAATATATGTAATACCATAGGTCTAATAGCCAGTCAACTGATGTCATTTATGTAATTATTTGTCCATGCAGTCTCCTTTACATTGGCAAGACCATATGGCCAGTTAAAACTTGCATACAGGAGCATAAAAGTTATATTAGGTGAAAAGTACAAACAGAAGCTTTGGTTGAACATTGGTTGACCAGTAATCATTCTCTTTAAGAATTAAAATTCTTTGTCATCAGAAGAATCCACCATTCTCCACGTGGTGGAGATATCAATAGGATCCTTGTGAAGGAAGAACAGTGATACATTTTTTAGCTAGATACTGGGTCACCAAATAAGTGATCTGTTCGAAGATACAATTGGTGTGGCTGTGGCTTCTCCAGGAAGAAGCAGGAAGTCAGTCCTCACATATGGGTGACGTCAGCGCTGACGGAGCCCTCATGGAAGCATCTCTCCAACTGTCAAAGAAAGCCTTTGGGAGATGCCACTGCACATGTGCGTGGTCCCTTTCGTGTCCAAGGGTGCCATCTTACTCAGTCTCCCATTTCCACAGAGCCCTACAGACGTTCGTCTCTCTTCCCTGGAAAAAAAAGGTTGATTTCCTTGTGCACTTCTGTGCATCATCCTGCTAGCGCCGGTCCTTTTCCCACCTCTGAGCCCCATTGTCCTGGCATTGGGATTCAAAACCTTTTAGTTAGGTTTTTTCCCATCTAGTGCAGTTTCACGCCCTTTTCAACCACTGGCCGTGTTGAAGGTTTTTGACCTTGCTGGGGTGATGCTTCCGCAAGCATTTGCCCCTTCCTTTCTGAACACACTACTAAGACACTTATCTACTCTTTAGTCACCTCCCGTCTAGACTATTGCAACCTCCTCCTTGCTGGTCTCTTTCTGAATCATCCCACTCCCCTTCAATCTGTTCAAAACTCAGCTGCGCGGATAATCATCCACCAGCCTCGATATGCTCATATAACCCCTCTTCTCAAGTCGCTTCATTGGCTCCCTATCTGTTTCCATGTCCAGTTCAAACTTCTACTGACCTATAAGTGCACTCATTTTTCTGCTCCTCACTACCTTTCCTCTCTTCTCTATGCACACCCTTCCTCATGAACTCTGCTGTTCTGGCAGGTCACTTCTGTCTGTGCCCTTCTCTTCTACTGCTAACTCCAGACTTTGATCCCTCCATCTTGCTGCTCCTTATGCCTGGAACAAACTGCTTGAGTCTGTAAGTCAGGCTTCCTCTCTGGTCCTTTTCAAATCCAGGCTGAAAACTCACCTCTTCAAGTCCGTTTTTTGATACTGATCCACTTAGTGTCCTGATGAACAGGGACTGTCTTTTACATGTGTCTGTACAGCACTGCATACACCTTGTAGCGCTATATGAGTGATTAGTAGTAATAGTAACAGTAGTGCAATCGCGAGGCAACTAGGGCATGGATCTGAGTGTTCTCGGCAGAGGCATCTATAAGTGAACAAACAACGTAGAACGGACAAAGGGCAAGAAAGATAGATTTTGTTACAGCAGAAATATGATGATGGAATGAAAGTTCTGAAACAGACATGCAGCCCCCAAACATAGATTTTTAAGTCCTCTGGGGACAGGAAAATATCTACTATACCCAAATGTAACTTGCCTTAAGCTACTACTTAAAAAGGCATAAGCTAAATCCAAAATCCTCTTCCTTCTTATGTGACACACTAGAACAAAATTCTTGCAACCCACACACATGGGTTTTTGACTGTGTCCTACTATTGAAAAGACTTGGGCATCCCTGATTTAAAGACATTGTCTTTCCTCTTCATTACTGATCTATCCCTTGCCTTCCCTCGCCTGCTTATCGCAGGCGACTTCAACTTGCACCTGGATCCCCCTGTCTCTGTCAGAGACCGCCTCTTTAGCACCCTTCTCCATGACCTGTCCCTTCAGCAACTTGTCCCCTTCCCAACCCACTCCGCCGGATATACCCTTGACTTGCTTCTCTCCCCCTTAGACCCGACTTACCTTCTCCATTCTTTCCGTGCTCTTTCCCTACCCTGGACTGATCATTACTGCGTAATCTTTCACTGTCTCCCTTCTCCCTGTTCCCTCCCAGCCTCTCCCCTTTCCTTCCCCATGTCTCCTTCCATTCCTGCATCCCTTACTCGGCGTATCACCCCTGAGACCCTTCAACTATTTCCCTCAGCATCCGATTTACTTCCGGCTAATTTCCCCCTTCTCTCTCCTTCCTCCCAAGCCTCCACCTGGTCCTCCTCTCTCTCTGCTGCCTTAGATCACATTGCCCCCCTTCGTCCCCGGTCTCTTTCCCGTCGCCCCTCTCAGCCATGGTTTCACTCCGGCCTTTTTCTCCTCTGTGCACAGCTCCATCGGGCTGAACGCATGTGGCGTAAAGCCCCCTCCCCCTCCACTCTCTCTCGCTTCAAGTCTGAACACTCTTACTACCGATCTCACGTTCACAAAGCCAAGCAAGCCTATTTTTCCACTGCCATCTCTTCCGCCCCTAACCAGACCCGTCACCTCTACTCTGTACTTCAATCTCTTACTTACCTTCAATCTCGTACCACTGCTCCCCCTCCTGTCCCATCACCCGCTCCCTCCGAGCTAGCAAACTATTTCAGTACCAAGATATCCACTCTTAGACACTCTCTGCCTTACTGTCCTCCCCCCATCTCCAGTCCCCCTCCTTGCTCTCCCCCTCCCTCCCCCCAACTGTCCCATGTCTGGCACTCATTCCATCCGCTCACCTCTCCTGAGCTCATTGCACTTATCTCCTCTTCTAAGAAAACTTCCTGTGCTCTGGATCCCGTCCCCTCCTCCTGGTTGCTTACCCCCTCTTTAGCCTTTATCCCTCCACTCCTTTCCATGATTAACTCCAGTCTCTCCTCAGGTACGTTCCCCCAACCTTGGAAGCATGCCCTGGTCCGGCCTATCCTTAAAAAGTTCTCACTCGACCCTTTGATTCCCGCGCACTACCGTCCAGTCTCTAACCTTCCCTTCCTATCTAAAATTCTTGAAAAAGCCGTCTTCTCCCAACTTTCCTCTTTTCTTGACTCTACTCATTTCCTTCATCCCCGCCAATCTGGCTTTCGCCCCGGCCACAGTGTCGAAACTGTCCTCCTTGGTTTCCTAAACGACATCCACACTGCCCACGACCATGGTGATCTCTCGGTGGCGGTTTCCCTTGATCTGTCAGCCGCTTTTGATCTTGTTGACCACTCCCTTCTTCTAGCTCAACTACGGGAGGCAGGTCTTTATAGCACAGTCCTTCACTGGTTCCATTCTTTTCTCTCCTCCAGGTCCTACTCTGTTCTCTCCACTTCTATTCCTCCATCTGTCTCTGAACCCACTCCCCTTCTCTGCGGTGTTCCTCAGGGCTCAGTTCTAGCTCCTCTTCTTTTTAACATCTTTCTCACACCTCTCTCTTTACTGGTCCAACAACATGGGATTTCCGCCTTCTACTATGCTGATGACCTGCTCCTTCTCTATCATACCTCCCCCCTTTCCATTGATCTCTCCCCTCTGAACACATGTCTCACAGCCGTAGCCAACTGGCTCACCACTCACTGCCTACACCTTAATCTCACTAAAACCCTGGCCATCTGGTTCTCCCGTGATAGTTCCCCCCCTCTGATCACCCCCTCTTTCTCTGGTTCACCCATTCCCTTAGTCTCCTCCTTTCGCTATCTAGGGGTCCTCTTTGACCCCGGCCTGACTTTTCGTGATCACATCGCACACATCTCAAAGACTTCCTTCTACTTTCTACGTCAGATACGCGCCATCAGACCTTTTCTCTCTACACAGGCTCTCTCTACCCTCCTTCTGTCCCTGGTTATATCTCGCATCGACTTCTGTAACTCTATTCTAGCAGGTCTCCCCGCCACACAATTGCACCGCCTTCAACGCATTCAGAATACCGCTGCCCGGCTCATTTTTCATGCATCTCTGCGTGATCACATTACTCCTCTCCTCATCCGTCTCCATTGGCTCCCCATTAAATTCCGCATTCACTTCAAAGTCCTGGTACTCCTTCACCGCGCTCTTCACACTCATTCACCTCAGTACCTAGCAGACCTTGTCCACTTCCACACCTCAGCTCTTTCCCTGCGCTCCCTCCACCTGAATCGCCTGCATCTTCCCTCACCCACTTGTGCTCGCCTCCAATCCACCCGCTCCTCTGCGTTCTTTTTCCTTGCCCCTGCCTTATGGAATTCCCTCCCTTCCTCTATCCGGCTCGAATCAGAACATACCACCTTCAAGAACAGCCTCAAAACCCATTTCTTTGCCCTTGCCTTCGACCTCCCTGACCCCTTCACATGACTTTGTCCTGTCTTTGCCCTTTCTGGCCTCCCCACATGTTACTGCCTTCCCCTTTTCCCTTTCTCTCTCTATTGTCTTGTTGTATGAATCTGCCTGGTTTGCTTTCCTATCTGCCATTGTAACTTCTTTTCCTTTTTCTTTTCTCTATTGATTTGTAATATGTAAACCGCTATGATGTTTTTTCTCGTTTAGCGGTATATTAAGCCAATAAACATAAACGGCTATAATTAATTTTTAATTTAGAGAGGACTGGGAGTGAAGACCAAGGGGTGTAAGCAAGCTGCAGTTGGGCATGGACAGGAATAGGCCTCCCCTAGCTTATAAGCATGCAAACCTACATAACTAGCATACAGTCCAGTTTTACTGCATTTTGTGGGAGATTCCAGGACTATCTAACCTGCTTTCTGAATCTACAACTTGTCAGAGCACAGTAAAGTAGTTGTTAGAGCAGTGGACTGAGAACCAGGGAAGCCTGTGTTCAAATTTCACAGACACAGGTGAACTTGGGAAATTGCTTCGCTCTTTATTGACTCTGGTACAAATTTAGATTGCATGTGCTCTGAGAACAGGGAAATACCTTCTGTTCTCTGCGAACAAGCAGGAAGTCAGTCCTTACATATAGGTGACGTTGGCGCCGACGGAGCCCACATGGTAGCTTCTCCCCAGCTTTCAAAGAAAGCCTTTGGGAGATGCATCATGCTTGTGTGGTCCCCTTCCCGCCCAAGGCTGCCATCTTGCCTCAGTCTTCTTTTTTCCGCAGAGCCCATCGGACATGTCTGTTTTCCCTGGAAAAATTGTTAAGATTTTCTCTTGAATTTTTCTTTCTCCAGTCGCATACCATTTCCCTTTCCTGCTCTCGAGCTCGCTTACCTCTTGCGTTCTTTATTTTTTTTCAAGAGTTTTTCAACTGGCTTTGCATCCTTTTTCCTTGGCTGGGCCTGAGACTTTCAACCTCACGGGGGCTGTCTTCCCCACCATGGCCTTTGCCAGTGGCTTTAAGAATTGTGACTGATATGCCCACACCATATCACGCACTGACCCACATGACTGCTGCCTTCGATGCCTAGGACCAGACATTGACCCCTTGGACTGCGGTCTCTGCAAGAAGATGACCTCCAAGGCCATCAAGAGCTGTCAGCAGAAGTGGGAGTCCTCCTTCCACAAGATGAATTCTGCACCAGAATCTCCAGTGACACCATGCTCCAGGGCCTCTCCGGAACCCCAGGGAGACCATGCTGCCTCAGAACCTCAAGGCTGCGGTCCTCCAGCCAGACCCTGAAGGAAGAGCTGTAAACCCTCGAAGACCACTATGGTGGACGAGCCTGGGAAAATGAGCTATTCCCTGGCCTGCAGTCCCTTTCGAGAGTCCAAGGGGAAGGAGTGGTAGCGGCTGACCAAAATACCCCGGCGGGAATCATTGACATCCAGCAACCGGCCTTGGACCCCCGAGGCCATCCTGGTCAAGGACTACCCCTCAACAGAGCCGGCATCGGACGTGAGTCCCTCAGTGCCCACGCCGAAGGCTGTGGAGCCATCTGGCCTCGAGACCAGGATTTGATAGCCTTGGAGCACAGTTTATTAGCCTTCATGCCAGGTCATCACTCGCAACTAGCAGGCCCTCGATTTGGAGGAATTCCCTGGATGTCGAGCCAATCCTTGAGCGCCGTCAGCCTTGTGAGGTTCCTCGACACTGGTCCCAATCTCTGTCCCCATCCTTGGGACCGAGGTCATCCCTGATGAGTGCCTGCAGCTCCAACCGCAGGGCCTCTGGGGGCCAGGGGCTGTTGGGCTCAGAGCCTGACTCTGGAGTCCAGACTGGCCCCGACACCTCCACCAACTGCGAGTCGGACTGGGAAACAGAGGACGACGAATGCCCGGATACCCTTCATCACAGGGATGTGCCCTCCGACCCTTCTCCCACCGAGACCTGGCGTCTGTTCCCACCCGAGGACATGGCTTTCCTCAACTTCGTGCTGGATATGGCCAAGGCATTGGCCTTTGAGGCCAAGTTGGAAGAGGAACTTTGGACCGAGGAACTCTAGATCTTCCAGTACGAGGCCCCTCCGAAGGCGACACTCACAGTGCCCATTCCCCCGATCCTGGAACGACTGCTTCTCCACATGTGGGAGACCCCTGCGTCAGTACCCATAGTGAGCAGATGGCTGGATTGGGTTTGCCTGAGCTCTGGCTTCCAAAAAGCACAGCTGCCACACAACTCCATGGTGGTGGTCAGCCATGCGTCACTTTAAGAGCTAGAAGACGCACTCCTTAGTACTCCCGGGTAGGGAGGCCCGCGACTTGGACATCCAAGGCAGGAAGTGCTACCAGAGCTCAATGCTCATTGGCCGGATCCAGGCAAACCAGCTGGGCATGTACTTGAAAGACCTGATGAAGGAATTTGCTGGGTTCTCAGCTGGTCTCTCCAAGGAACCCCTCCAGTGTTTCTGAACCCTGGCCTCAGGTGTCAGAGAGTGCTCCAAGTTTGTTTTGGGCAGCCTATGATGGCTTTGTCAGTGGCTAGAGTAGCCGTGGCAGGCATCGGTGCCCGACATCAGGCCTGGCTACAGTCCTCTGATCTGCCAAGATCTTGTTCAAGATTCAACACGACAGGGCATCACTGATACTAGTAGCCCCTTGGTGGCCCAGGCAACTGTGGTATCCACAGCTCCGCTGCTCCTCCTGGGGAGTGCCTCGGGGCTTCTGTTGTGGGAGGAGGGCTCCTTCCTACACCCCAACTTGTGTCTCTGACACTAATGACCTGGCTGTTGAAAGGGTAGTTCCTTAATCGTCCCTCCAGTCTAGTCCCGAACCTCTGGGTTTTGCTGCTCCTCCAGCAGCTTGGAGACTGAGAAACGTCATCCTTTTGATGACACTGGTATAACTGCACAGGAACCGCCTCCTCACTCCAGTTATCTCAGTCTCCAAGCAGCTAGAGGGTGGTGAGCCCGGAGCTTTGGGGCTCACTTGAGGAACAATTAAGGAATAGAGAGATAGAGAGGAAAGATTCTTTTAAACAGATTGGATTTAATCAATTTTTTTCGTTTAGGAGCAGTTGTCTCTTTAAAAAAAAATAAAAAGGACTGAAGGGCCTCCCCCCCCCCCCCCCAGCTGGATTTAGCTGCTAAGCAGGCTGTGGGAGAGGCAAGGCTCTGGTTCCCGATCCCACATTAATGAGTGAGGAACTGGTAGCTTAGGAACTACAGCGCTTGCAGAGGGGTTGCCTGTTAGCACTGAGTGCCGTCGACGGGGGAGCTGGCGGTTTCGCAGGCAGTGACTCGGTCTCTCTCTCTCTCCCGGCGGTAAAGCCGAGCCACGGCAGAGGAGCACAGAGAGAGAGAAGAGCTGGACTCAATTCTGGACACGGCAGCAAGGTAAGAGAGGGGCCGGAGTAATAAAAACGGACGCGTGTGTGCAGAGCGAGCCCAGTTGCGTGGCAGCAACGCGGGAAACTCCGCGAGTATAGAAGGGCCTGCTGAAGCGTGTGGTTAGGCGGGAAAGCTTATTTTTCACACAATCCGTCTCGGAGAGCTTCAGAGAAGGTTCCATTGCAATTTTGCAAAAAAAAAACAACAACCCGCGAAGTGCCGTTTCAGTCAGGAGCTGCTGGGAGTAGCAAGGCCTGTGCTAAGGGGGGGGGCTTTCAATTTTAAATTACAAAATATCCGCTCAAACAAGATGCCTTATAGACCGCAGTGCTTGGTCTGCGGTACTAGAAGGGGAGCGGTGTTGGACACAGGTGTGTGTAGGGGATGTGTGCAGGAAGCAGCCACTATGGAGCAAGCCCTAGAGGTTGGCGTGGAAGGTGGCAAAGGCGCAGCTGGAGGCTTGCCGAATCCGGATTCCCCCACTTTGACACCACTAGAGCCCGTGGCGGGGCCTTCCTCCATGCCGGAGTTCCTTCCCCCTCCGCCGCCTCTTTCAGGTGGGTTGGCAGTGATTTCCCCCAGATTTCGTTGCTCTTATCCAACAAGCGTTTGGAAGCATGCAGAGAGGGCCCGCAGCAGGGTCCGCAGAGGCGGAACTGGGGGAGAAGAGGCCAGGGACGCCGCTGATGGCGGGCACATCAGGGATCCTGGCAAAGAAGACCAGAATAGAGAAGGAGCAACCGGATCAGTCGGTAGCATCGGAGGGTCTTCACTCTGAGGAGGGGGATCCTAACCTGGAGTTAGACGAAGAGTTGGAGGAAGGAGAAATGACGGAACAGGGAGGACCAGGCTAGGGTAGTTCGAGTTTTCCGGAGAAACGAATTGCCGGCACTCATTTCAGAGACACTCAAAGCGCTTAATATGCCGGCGTCTGGACCGGTGGGGGATTCTACCTTGGAAGATCCGTTGTTACAGGCCTTTCGGAAGACTCAGAGAGCATTTCCAGTGCACAGAGTGGTTAAGGAAATGATTCAAGGAGAATGGGACATGCCCGAGGCAGAGCTAAAAAGAGTCCAGGGTTATGTCCCGTCTTTACCCTCTAGTAGACCAGGATCGAAAATTGTTTAAGTCTCCCAGAGTAGATGCAGCCGTCTCGGCGGTTACCAAGAAGACTACCATCCCGGTAGAGGGTAACGCGGCTCTCAAGGATGCCCAGGATAGAAAACTAGATACCTTGTTGACACAGGTTTTTGACATAAATGCGCTGTCTATACAAGCGTCTATATGTGGAGCATGGGTGGCGAGAGCCTGTCTTCTCTGGTCGCAATGAATCCAAGGGGAGCAGGTGGAGGACACGACAGGAGAGGTGTCCAGACTGGAGTCCGGGGCGGCTTTTCTGGCTGACATTCATTATGACCTTATTCGAGGTTTATTGAACAGTATGGCTTCGGTAATAGCGGCACTGCGGTATCTTTGGTTGTGCAACTGGGCAGCAGATGGTTCTTCCAAAGCAAGGCTGAGTAAGCTTCCTTTCAGGGGAAAGCTTCTTTTTGGAGAAGATTTGCATAAGCTGGTAAAGGATCTAGGAGAGTCCAAAGGCGGAAGGCTTCCCGAGGACAAACAAAAACAGGGACGATCGATGCCAACATCCAATGCTCCACAGAGGGAGTTTTGTTGTTTCCGGTCCCCGAGGTTCAGCCAAGGTCAAAGAGGGCATTTCACAATAGAAACCAGGGGTTTCGGGGTTTTCGAGGAGCAGGCAGAGGTTTTGCTGCCTCCTCCTCAAACCTCAGAAAATTGCAATGAAGTCAGGGGGGCCCAGGTAGACCTGGTGCCTGTAGGAGTTCGGCTACGGGATTTTTACCCTGCCTGGGTCCAAATTACATCAGACCAGTGGGTATTGGAGGTCATTTGAGAAGGTTATGCTTTGGAGCTTCAACAGCCGGTAACAGATTCTTTCGTACAGTCTCCGTGCAGAGCACATCTCAAGTGCAAGGCGGTCAGGGAGACAGTAGAGAGACTGCTAGCCCTCAAAGCCGTAGTGCCGGTTCCTTAGGATCAATACAGATGCAGTCGATACTCCATATACTTCGTAGTTCCAAAAAAAGAGGGAACCTATCGGCCAATTTTGGACCTCAAAAGAGTGAATCGCTGTTTCTGCATCTCATTTTCATATGGAGACCCTAAGGTCGGTCATCGTGACAGAGTTTCTTATGTCCTTGGATCTCTTGGAAGCGTACTTGCACATTTCGATTCGGCAGGAACACCAGAAATTTCTCAGATTTGCAGTTCCCATGGGAGATTTTCAGTTTCGGGCATTACCATTTCGGCTGGCTACAGTGCCTCGGACGTTTACCAAGGTGATGGTAGTAGTAGCGGCAGCATTGCGAAAGGACGGGGTTCTAGTGCACCCATATCTGGACGATTGGCTGATTCGAGCGAAGTCAAGAGCTGAGAGCGAGGCAGCTACAGCCAAAGTGGTCGCATTTCTACAACGTCTAGGTTGGGTAGTCAATATGTCAAAAAGCAGGTTGATTCATTGCAGAGCCTAGAGTACCTGGGAGCTCATTTTGATACAGAGAGTGGCAGGGTCTTCCTGCCACAGCACCGAGTGCAAGGCTTGAGGAAGTTAGTCTGCAGGTTTCTGTGCAGGTCGCAGCCCATGGCATGGCATTATCTACAGTTGCTCGGTACCATGGCGGCAACTCTCAAACTGGTTCCGTGGGCAAGGGCCCACATGAGACCATTGCAGAGAGCACTGCTCAGACGGTGGTCCCACCAGGACGAACTTCTGTCTCGAAAGCTACCCTGTCTGGCAGAGATGCGGCAGGCGCTTCAGTGGTGGTTGCGTCCAGGGGGTCTGGAAAAAGGGATGCCCTTGAAAACGCCTTGTTGGATTTCCATAACAACAGACGCCTGCCTATTCGGCTGCTGGGGAGCTCACTGCCAAGGAAGGTTTGTGCAAGGTCAATGGACCAAGCTGGAAAAGCAATGGTCAATCAACAGGCTGGAATTGAGGGCGATAGCGCTAACTTTGCAAGCTTTTCAACCTTATCTCCACGGAAAGGCGATTTGAATATTGTCCGACAATGCAACCGCAGTAGCCTACATCAGCCGTCAAGGGGGCACCAGCAGTGTTACGCTGGAAGCCGAGGCCGACCAGTTGTTAATTTGGGTCGAGCGAAACCTGGGGGCTCTGTCGGCAACGCATGTAGCAGGAGTGAACAATGTACAGGCCGACTTCTTGAGTCGAGTAAAGGTAGACCCAGGAGAGTGGGTGCTTCATCCGAAAGTGTACGAAATGGTGGTGTGGCACTGGGGGATGCCAGTAATGGATCTCATGGTGACGTTCCAGTCGGCAAAGGCCAGTGGCTTCTTCAGCAGAAGACGGGAGAGAATGTCAGAGGGCCTGGATGCTCTCATACAGGACTGGCCAGAAGAGCAGCTCCTGTACGTGTTTCCACCTTGGGTGTTAATAGGCCGGGTGGTACAGCACATCGAACTTCACAAAGGATGATATTGATCGCTCCGGATTGGCCAAAGAGACCTTGGTATGCGGATCTGATGAGACTCTTGGTAGAGCAGCCATGGCATCTCCCGGTCAGGAGAGATCTGTTATCTCAAGGCCCGCTGTACATGCCTCAGGTGGATCGATTCTCTCTTACGGTTTGGCTTTTGAGAGGGCAAGGCTGAGAGCAAGGGGATACTCCACAGCAGTGATTGCTACCTTGTTGATGACACGTAGGAGATCTACCTCATTGGCGTATGTTTGCATTTGGCGTATTTTTGAAGCTTGGTGTGTAGGCAAAGAGTTGGAAGCGTTAAGAGCTTCGATACCACAAATTCTGGCGTTTTTGCAGGATGGATTTCAGAAAGGTTTAGCGGCCGCATCCTTAAGGGTGCAGTTGGCAGCACTGTCCTGTTATAGAGGAAAGATCAAAGGGGAAGCGCTGGGTGCTCACTCAGATGTTAAACGTTTAAGGGCGGTGTCTCTTTTGAGGCCACCATGTAGGCAGGTAGTTCCAACGTGGGATCTCCATTTAGTTTTGGAGGCATTTGCTCGCGAACCCTTTGAGCCGTTGTCTAGATCGTCTTTGAAGGCTCTTACCCTCAAGGTCGTCTTTCTGGTAGCTATTTGTTCGGCTAGGAGAATTTCGGAAATTGCAGGCTTTGTCTTGTAGGAAACCTTTTCTATCATTTCATGATACAAAGGTGGTATTGATGCCGGTACCGTCTTTTTTGCCAAAAGTGGTGTCAGCGTTTCATGTGAATCAGGTAGTTTCTTTGCTGGTTTTCTGTGATGGTAGGGATGCTACTTCCGCGGGACAGTTACATCTGTTGGATGTTTGTCGGGCTTTAAAGAAATATATCTGACGGACAGCAGACTTCTGCAGGTCTGGTAAACTATTTGTCCTGTTTGACGGTACGAAGAAGGGAGAAGCAGCATCAAAAGCTTCCATTGCCAGATGGATTAAAGAGGCGATAGCGTCAGTAAATGTGTTGAAGGGCAAGACGGTACCAGAGGGGCTTAAAGCTCATTCGACTAGAGCACAAGCGACTTCATGGGCTGAGTACAGGTTGGTGCCAGCGGTAGAGATTTGTAAGGCAGCTACCTGGTCATCTTTGAATTCTTTTGTCAAACATTACCGTCTGGATGTTCAGGCAGAAAGGGATACCTGTTTTGGATCAGCGGTGCTTCAGGCTGGTCTAGCAGGTCCCTCCCGTTGATTTGTTTCACTGCTCTGTTATGTCCCCAGAGGTTTGGGACTAGACTGGAGGGATGATAAGGAAGGTGAAATTAGACTTACCTGCTAATTGTTGTTCCTTGAGGAACGCCAGTCTAGTCCTGCATCCCTCCCTGGTTCTTTCTTTAGACTAGACCCTGAAGCAAACGAACGATGTGGTAAGATGTGTGGGTTATGGTCCATAAGGGGAGGTTCTGGATATTGGGGATTATAATGGGGTCGCTATCCTCCCTAAAGGGGTAGGGCAGGCCTAAGCAGTTCTAACAAAGGTTAGTGTGGCATATGGGGAGAACGGAAGATGAGATATTTTCTCCCTTAGAAGTTATTAGTTAAGTTAGTTACAGTTGCTTAGTAGGGTTGGCTAGTTAATTGTTGCTCCGGTGAGTCTGCTTTGTCAGTAGGTTACTGGAGTGAGGAGGCAGTTCCTGTGCCGTTATACCAGTGTCATCAAAAGGATGACGTTTCTCAGTCTCCAAGCTGCTGGAGAAGGAGCAAAACCCAGAGATTCGGGACTAGACTGGAACATAAGAACATAAGAACATAAGATATGCCATACTGGGTCAGACCAAGGTCCATCAAGCCCAGTATCCTGTTTCCAACAGTGGCCAATCTAGGTCACAAGTACCTAGCAGTTTCCCCAAAAGACAAAAGGTTCCTCAATGCTTGTATTGGGTCAAGCAGTGATATCCTGGGTCCCTTTTAATAGTGGTTTATGGACCTTTCCTCCTCCAGGAACTTGTCCAAACCTTTTTTAAAGCCAGCTATACTAGCAGCTTTTACTACATCCTCCGGTAACAAATTCCAGAGTTTGATTACATGTTAAAAGAAAATTTTTCGCTCATTAGTCTTAAATAGGTTACCCTGTAGCTTCATTGCATGTCCCCTAGTCTTTTTATATTCTGACGTAAACAATCGATCTACGTTTACTCGTTCCACTCCATTCATTAATTTATAGCCCTCTATCATATCTCCCCCTCAGCCGTCTCTCCAGGTTGAAGAGCCCCAACCTTCTTAGATCATTTTGGACACAGCAGAGAACGCAAACAAACAGTGACCCCACAAATTCTAGATACCCATTCAACATCCATTAATTTTTTTACATCTCACACCACTCACTAATATAAAACGATTAGATATGATAACCATTAAAAAATGTAAATATGAACACCCAAGGTCTTCATTTATTCAGGAATTGTAAATAACAGTTCAAATCATGTACATATTTGTGATCAAAATTTATCTGCACCTGTTACCACTTGTTTAATGTGTTATAATATAATTCAGTTGTTAATAATGTAAACCGCTCCGATTACTCTGATAGTGGAGTAGCAGCCTAGTGGGTAGAGCGCTGGCTTGGGAACCAAGAGACCAGGGTTCAATTCCCACTTGCACTCCTTGTGGTCTTGGGCAAGTCACTTAACTTTGATAACCCTCCATTGCCTCAGAAGAATCTATGTCCCTGTTTAATGTACATTAGAGTTTAAGTTACAATGTAAACCACTGACTAAAATGATAAAATGTTATGACTGACTGAATAAACTAACTTACTAAATATAACTCCCATTCGCCCAGGTCAAATCCGTGCCAGCCGAGAAAATTAGCCTGGATGTTGTCCTTGCCGGCCACATGGGCCACCGACAGAGCTATCAAGGGCTATCAAGTTCCTTTCCGCCCATGCACTGACTGAAGCCGACTCTTGGACAAATTGACAACCCAGCCGAGGCCCTGTAGTACCTCCCATTACCCTCACAGTTGCAGCGACAAGAGTCCTCCTTCGACTTTGCTCTGATTAGCCAATCATCCAGGTACAGGTGCACTTTCTTGCCACAAGGCTACCACCACTACCATGACCTTGGTAAAAGTGCATCGGGCGGTAGCTAGACCAAAGGGCAATGCCCATAACTGAAAATGACCCATCAGGATTGCAAACCATAGGTACCGCTGGTGTTCAGGTCAAACGGGTATGTGGCGATAGGCCTCTGAGATCCAAGGTGGCTAGATACTCCTTGGCCGTACCACCAAGATAACAGTCCACAAGGTCTCCACCCAGAAATTCAGAACACGCAATGCCCAATTGACATACTTGAGATCTAGAATAGGACGAAAGCTCCCTTCCTTTTTGGGCACCACAAAGTAGATGGAGTATTGACAGGACTTGAACTTGTCTGGCAGCATTGGTACCACTGGATGACTTCAATTTTCTGCGGCACTTTGCAGGGCAAGCTGACAAAACATTTGTGGAAAGGTCTGGCAAATTTTAGAGCATACCCCTCTCAAACAAACACTCTCCAAGACTCACTGGTTGGATGTGATGTCGAACAATCTTAATAGGTCATTGCTTCTGAGTAATATAACTGTTGAGCCATTAAAATCCAATTACTCCAATCAATAAATATTTCCCTTACAATAATTCACAATGATTAGCTTATTCTGAAATCTTGAAGTTCCTCAACGAACAACAATTAGCAGGTAAGTCTAATTTCACCCTTTTGCTCTTCTCAACCTTTCAGGAGAGATAGAGGAGGTCCTCCTGGCCTCCCATAGGACCTCCACAAGATTGGCCTATGCCTTCAAATGGCGCCAATTCTCAGTGTGGTGCGCAGAGAGATGGGTCAACCCATTGTAATGCTCTGTGCAGCTCGGGCTGCAATATTTGCTTCACCTGTCTCAGGACTGAAGTCCAACTCTCTTAGGGTCCACCTAAGTGCACTCGCAGCCCACCACCACCTTATCGAGGGCAAATCACTCTCCATCCAACCTCTTGTGACCCACTTCCTGTGGGGTCTCTTGTTGTCCAAGCCTTCTGTCTGCCCACCAGTGGCAAAATGGGACCTCAACATAGTGCTGTCACAACTCACTGGCACACCGTTTGAGCCCCTGGCTACTTGCCACCTATGGTACTTCTCTTGGAAGGTCGTGCTCTTGGTGGTGCTCACGTTGGCTTGCAGGGTCAGCAAGCTCCAGGCGTTGGTGGCAGATCCACCTTACATGAAGTTCTATAAGAACAGTGTCATGCTCCACACACACCACAAGTTCCTTCTCAAGGTGATGTCCATTTTCTACTTCAATCAGGAGGTGGTGCTCCCACCCTTTTTTCCGCGGCCTCACAGCAGCAGGGCAGAGACCATCCTTCATATTCTGGACTGTAAGAGGGCCCTGTCTTTCTACCTCCAACGTATCCAGGGTCATCGCAAAGCCTCAGAGTTTTTTGTCTCCTATGACTCCAGTCAGCTGGGGGCAGCGGTGACCAAGCGTACTCTATCCACCTGGGTGGCAGACTGCATTGCCCTCACCTACGAGCAGACAGCTCTCGCTGGAGCACCGGGTCATGGCGGCATCCGTGGCAAACCTGTGTTCTGTTCCTTTGTCGTGAATCTGCCGGGCCGCCACTTGGTCCTCAGTTCATATCTTCGCAGCTCATTACTGCCTGGAGAAGGAGTCCCATAGGGACAGTGCCTCTGTCATCTATTCAGGGTGTAGGCAACTCCTGCCCTCTGGCCCTTGTGTGTTCAGGTTACCGCAGTGCTGGTTTCTTGCTGCACACTTGGGCCGCTCATGGGTCTGTCTTCTCAAGACTCATTGCTGCTGCTCACAGCTCACCTTTTCCTGGTCACTTGTGACTTTTTAGTTTTTTGGTAGCCTTCATCTAGGGAGTCCAATATGTGAAGACTGACTTCCTGCTTGTTCCCGGAGAAAGCAAGTTAGTCACCTTTGACAGGTGATCTCCGTGGACAGCAGGAATCAGTCCTCACAATCCTCCCTCCTCTCCATGGAGTTGCTTTTTGTCATTTTTTGCCTTCGAGCTATATCATCCTACTGAAACAGGATGTCACCCTTGGGCGGGAAGGGGATCACGCATGCGTGGTGCATCTCCCAAAGGCTATCTTTGAAAGCTGACGGGAATCTACCACGTGGGCTCAATCAGCGCCGAAGTCACCCATATGTGAGGACTGATTCCTGCTGTCCCTGGAGAACACCTGATACAGGTGAGTAACTATGCTTACCTGAATGTAACTCATCTTTATGTTATTTATTTATTGAGCTGGTTTTATATGCTGCCTTCTCAAGTGTCAAGGCGGTTTACATGGAACAGATTAAATAAAACTCAACTTACATGGACCACACTGTGCTAGAATACAAGAATGTTAACATAAACAATAAAAGTAACATTGTAGGAGAATAAGTTGAGGTAGAGCAAATATATATTGGGTAAATGTATCTTTATCTTTATTTAGTGCTTGATATACCACCCAAGCGTATGCGTCAGGGCGGTGTACAATAAAATCAATTAGAAAAAGAGAAGAACGCCGTTATTTGGATAGGAAAGAGAGGGATGGGAAGAGACAGAAAAGGATAGTTAGACAGGGAAGGGGAGAGAGAAGAAATAGCCTGATGGAGAGGAGAGGTGATGGAGCGAGATAACCTTAGGGATCAGGGAGGTCGAATGCCTGCTGAAAGAGGTGAGTTTTGAGCGAGCTTTTAAGTGGTGATAGGACAGTTCAGTACGAAGAGTAAGGGGAAGGGAGTTCCAGAGGGCAGGGGCCAGGAAGAATAAAGCGGAGTGACATGTAGATTCCAAATGAGCTGAGGAGGGGGAAGGAAGAAAGAGATGGTATCCATGTGCCGATCGTAGAAGACTGGGAGAAGGCTGCAGATGGATAGAGTCAGCCAGGTATTGAGGGGAGCCGGTGTGTAGTGCTGTATGGGTAAGAATAAGAATCTTATAGAGGAAAAGAAAGTTGAGAGGGAGCCAGTGCAAACGGGAAAGGAGGGGGGTGATGTGGTCCCGGACGGAAGAGTGAGTGAGCAAACGTGCAGTTGTGTTATGAACCAATTGGAGGCGCCGGAGTTGATATTTTGGGAGGCCTGCTAAGACTGTATTACAATAGTCCAGCCTTGAGAGAACAAGTGAAATGACTAATGAGGTGAGGGAGGAGGAAGGAAGGAAAGGGAGGACAGCACGAATTTGGCGTAGGAAAAAGAAGGAGCGACGAATGAGCAAAGAGATATGATGGTGAAAAGAGAGAGAGGTGTCGAGCATGACCCCTAGGTAGCGGAGGGAGGAAACCAGAGGAATCGGAGTAGAGAGGAAGAGCGGGGAACAAGCAGGGGGAGGTGTACTAAAGAAAAGCCAAAGTGCAGCAGATTTTGATGGGTTAACATGAAGGAAGTTACTACTTATCCATGATGCAACACGTTCAAGACAAAGATTAAGGGCGGAAAGATCTGGTGAGAGGGGACTGGTGTGGTGGACAAGAAGAATGTCATCAGCATAGAAATAGCTAGAGATACCAGACTGTTGAACAATAAGAGCCAGAGGGGCAAGAAAGATATTAAAAAGGAGGGGAGCGAGAACTGAGCCCTGGGGAACCCCACAGAGAAGAGCTAGAGAAGGAGAGGTGCTTGAGCTGGTCTTTACTGAGAAGGTACGAGAAGAAAGAAAGGAGCAAAACCAGGAAAGTACAGACCCGTGGATCCCAAGATCAGTCAGATGGGCTAGGAGGGTGCGATGATCCACAATGTCAAAAGCAGAGGATAGATCCAAAGCCACCACAAGAGAGAGATCACCTCTGTCGTGGGATTGGTGCACTTCATTCAGGAGGGAGGTGAGAATGGTCTCTGTGCTGTGACCCGTGTGAAAGCCAGATTGACGTGGGTGAAGGGAGAAGGTGGAGTCAAGATGAGCAGAGTTGGGCAAACACAAGTTTTTCAAGAATTTTGGACAGAAAGGAGAGGTTGGACACGGGACGCCAGTTAACCAGAATGGAAGGATCAAGGGATGAATTTTTAAGGAGCGGACGAATAAGGGCATGTTTCCAGGCTGAGGGAAAAACACCAGAGGAGAGGCTGTTGTTGAAAATGTGGAGTATGTAGGGAAGGAGGGTGAGAGAAGGATCTAGCAACCAGGAGGAAGGTAGAGGGTCAAGTGGACAAGTGGTTTTGTGAGAGATGGCAATGGACTTGGAAAGCTCAGTCATAGTAACTGGGCGAAACGTGTGCCAGGTGTGGGAGAGAACCCTGTTTGGACAGGAGGGAGAGAGAGAAGGGGATGAATCAATAGAGTGCGATAGGGGAGGGGGGACAGAGATGGGGGACAGGTGGGGAAGGTAGCATGAAGAGACTCAAATTTTTTTAGAGAAAAAAGAGGTGAGACAATTAGAATCAGGCGCATTGAGGGGAGAGGTAAGGGTTGTGGAGGAAATGGACAGAGCTGTAACCGAACGGAGGATCCTAAATAGTTGTTGTGATGAACAGGAAGAGGAGGAGATATGGTCAGAATAGTATGACCACTTAGCATCGGTGATCATTGTACGGTAAAGTACTTGTGAGCTATGGAAGGTAGTTAATGAATTTGGGGTAGAGTGCTTGCGCCATGCTCGTTCTGCACAGCGAAGATGGGTTCGCTGAAGGTAAAGGCCAGGACGGAACCAGGGATGGTGTGACAGTGGACGCGATGACGGAAGAGGACGGAGGGGAGCAAGTTGGTCCAGAGCAGTAGTGAGGGTGGGTGCCCAGAGGGCTGTCTGTTCATCCACAGAAAAAGAGGGGAAGGAAGGGTAGAAAAAGGGAGTCTGCTGAAGGAAATTGCTAAAGGGTCAGTGGGGTAATATGACGTCTAAACCTGGGTGGAGGTGGAAGGGGATGATGTGTGGGATGTTGAGGGGGTGGGAGGGGTAATGAGAAAAAAAGACAAAAATGATCTGACCAGGGTAGAGGAAGAGGGGAAATGTGGGCTGGGAAGACTGGGGAAGCTGTGGGGGTAAAGACTCGATCTAAGGTATGGCCTGCAACATGTGTGGGGCAGGAAATATGTTGAACAAAAGAGAGATCCTCTAATAAGGACAGCAGGGTTCTGTCCTTTTGACGGGAGGGGGACTCAAAATAGATGTTAAAATCACCAAGAATAACGAGGTTCGGGTCCATGAAGGATGTTTCCAAGAGTGAAACTAACAGGCTGTCCCAGAGGTCAGGATGGATGGATGGAGGGGCATAGAGAAGAAGGAAGAAAGTGGAGGGCAGAGTGCCATAACAGAGGAGGAGAGACTCGGGGTAGGAAGGCGGAGGGACAGTGACCGTAAAGGGAAGGGTGGAGCGATAAATGATTGCCATGCCCCCGCCGCTGCGGATGCAGCGAGGTTGGTGGCGAGCAGAATAGCTGGGAGGGAGGCGGCGATGAAGAATGGCATCCTCACCTCCGGAGCCATGACTCTGTAAGGAAGAGGGCATCCAAAGAGTTGTGAATAAGGAGATCGTGTACTATGTGGGTTTTGGTGTGAAGGGAATGACAGTTCAGAAGGGCAAGAGAGAGGGAAAGCAAGGGGAGGACTACAGGCGGAGCGGTAGAAGAGCTATGATCTGGATGCACGGTGTGGCAGTTCAGAAGATTTGCTGGATGCATGTATGTACATGACCAGCAGGGGAGTTGAATAGGAAGGGGAGCTTGTATGTAGTTTTTAATTAGGGATAGTGGTTGGGGGAGGAAGGCAAAGTAATCAAGGAAGTCGTCCAGGTTACTCGTGGCATGGATGTCATTGGGAAGTGCATTCCATAGTTTAGGGGTAATGAGTGAGAAGGCTCTGTTTGATGATGAGTGATTGCTTTTCCTTTTCGTTGATGGGATGGTGAGAGTGAATTGCATGTTGGCCCTCCTTGATCTGTCATCAGGTATCTTTTGAATCAGTGATTGCAGGTATTCTAAGGAGAGATTGTGATATGAAGATGGTGAGTATGGTTTTGTACTTAGCCTGGGTTGTGTTCTTAGTATTGGTGTTATATACTCCTGAATGGGTGTTCCATGTAGGATTTGAGCAGCAGTATTCTGGGCCAGTTGTAAGGGTTGGGTTGAATTGCATAGGCTGGTAATCCCTGGAGGATGATGTTACAATAGTCCAGGTGTGGGAGTACCAAGGCCTGGAACTGTCAGAAGTCATCTCCGTCTAGTGTAGGTCAGAGACCTCGAGCTGTTTTCATTTTATGGTTAGTCAGCTTGATAGGGTTGCTGATGTGTGGCTGTAGAAATGGCCCTGGTGTAGTGTACCTGTGACTTGACCTACAGTTGTGCACCTGGTATATTTGTGCACCGGAGGTGTGAAATTCATGTTTCTGGTAAAATGGAGGATTTCTGTCTTTTGGTAGTTTACAGATTAGGTTGTGATTTGTTAATCATTGCGTGAGGGCTGTAAAACAACTGATCAGCTTGGAATATACTGGTTCAGGATGTTGAATGGCACGTACAACATTACGTCGTCAGCATAGATATGGTATTGGGCCTTGTATGATTGTATTAGAGAAAAGATGGATTGTATGTAGATAGTGCAGAACCTTGAGGCACTCCTTTGGTGGAGTTTGAATAGTACTGAGGTGTTTCCTGCTGTTCTGACCTGTTGCTGACACTCATGTAAGTAGGAGGTGAACCATTTTAGAGTAGTGACATGTAATGCTATTGCTTGTAAACAATGAAGTTGTGCATCATGAGGTACTGAATCAAAGGCTGTTGTGATGTCCAGAAAGACGAGTAAGAATCCTTAATGAGGTTTCTGGATGCCTTAGGTTAGCCTGTCCGTGAGGGCTGTGAGCAAGGTTTTGATGCCGTGGTTGGGTCTAAAGCCATGTTGCCGTGGGTCTAGGGGGGCATATGTGTTGATATGATCTTGAAGTTGCAGTTGCACAGCTTTCTCAATGACCTTAGTGAGGAATGGTAAACCGGAGATAGGGTAGTAAGAGTTTGGCTTAGCCGGGTCCAGATTAGAATTTTTGAGAGTTGGTCAAATGGAGGCATTCTTAAGATTGGCTGGCATGATGCCTTGAATGAGAGAGAGGTGAGTGAATTTCAGCAATGTGGGGGTGAGTTTGGCGTGAGCTATCTTGATCCAGCTGACTGGGCATGGATCTAGGTGGGAAGTTGTGGTGTTTACATTAGTAATGATGTTCTCAAGGTGTTCCAAGGATATGTGATTGGAAGGGGTGTGCCATATGTGAGGAGGGGGGGTGGCAGTGTGATAGAAGTTGTGTTGCCTCTTTTGCCAGACTTTGTTTGGAAGTGCTTGGCTAGTATATCTGGGAGTGGGGTGTCATGTTTAACGTTTTGAGCAGGATTCCATAATAAAGTCTTGACTATCAAACAGCTCTCTGGGCCGGTTTAATAAGTTTAAGATAAGATTGGAATGATATTCCTTCTTGACTATTGATTGTGTTTTGATATTCCTGGAGCATGGCCATATAATTGTTATGAGGCACAGAGGAAGCAGGACAATAGGTAAGCCATGGAAGGACAGATTTTATTCACAAAACCATGAGGTCAGCCCGACAAGCATTTTGGCTGGGGGCCTTCTTCAGGGGACAAAGACCTCTAAAACAAAACAATAAAATAAAATAATATAACTGATAATACTCATATTTAAAATATAAAAGTAAAAATATAAAATTGTAATAATATATAATTATATAAAATGTATATACACGATATCGGAGGAAAACACCAAATAACATGTAAATAAATAAATAAATACATAAAGGTTATCTATTACATTACAAAATTGACCACATTTTAAATGATCAGAATGTAAATTAAAATAAACATGCAGGGCTGCAAAGGCGATATAACAAAATAAAAATGAAACTAAAAGCTATCAATGAAGATAAGAAATGACTACTACCTATGTAGGAACTCACCAGTAGATGTGTCAATAACCCTTATAAATGGTACATCACATAAAGTAAAAGTTACATTATTCATGAGCAGTTACCAACTCAGATTCCAGAGTATAGGTTCCCACTAAGGTCAATCTGAGGAGCACATCAGAGGCCAACCGGAGGAACCCAAAACTAGAAAGGCTAGAACATCTGTTAACCACTTTTATGAAGAGGGACCACATCAGTCCTCCTCCAAATCCACGGAACATTGTCTGTCTCCAAGGGTATAAGTTCTTTCCAGAACCTCTCTAATCTCTTTTGGTGTCTTAAGATTTATCTCATCCAGTCGAATGACTTGGGCACTTTCAGTACTACAAATTGTTCATAAACACTTTCTTCCATGAATGGTGTGGTTTCTGATCCATTCCCATTAGTACCTTTGTCAGTCATGCGTGCTCTTTCTCCAGGATCTCTTTTGTGAACAAAGAACAGACATATTTGTTTAACACTTGTGCTTTTAACGTATCACATTTCACTTATCTGTCCTCAGCACCTCTGAGTCTTGCAATGCCACGTGTCCTTATCATCCTGTTAAACCAGTCTAGATGAGTGGTTTATGTTCCTTTGCCAATGATGTCATCACTTGATACATCCTCTGGTGCAAGCCTGAGAGAAGCCAGTAGTTTCTGCCTCCAGCAGATAGCAAGGTATGTGGACTGGTGCTGCAGTACAGATAGGCCTGTGGACCAGGGCCATACCAAGCCATAAATGTGCCCTGTGCAACTTGAACTTCTGGTGTGTGCCCCCACCCAAATCACGCTTGCCCCCGCCCATCACACTTGCCCAGCATCTCCCCATCTTACCCCACACCTCTACATCCAGCCAGTTCTCTACACGTTGCCTGCCATTGCCCCACCGCTGCTTTTTGTGTTCCTGCGGCGGTGACGGTGGCTGCAGCAGAGCAGACCTGATCTCATATTGAAAAAAAACATGTGGGTCTTTCTGACTCCATGTTTGCACGCAGGTCTCACTATAGCATTCTCAGAAATTCTACCTGTTATTGGTAAGGGGGCAGAAAGGCTGCATTGCATAATCAGCTTTAATACATGGCTTCAAACCTGGTGCAAACAAGAAGGATTCAGGTATATAGACGACTGGAGAAATAGATGGAACAACAAGAGGCTATACTGTTTTGATGGACTACATCTCTCTGTTGTAGGGAAAAGGAGCTTAAGTGAAAAATTCAGGCATTATGTGGATAGACATTTAAACTAGGGAAAGGAAGTGACGGATGGGAAAAAAAACAAGTTCAGGAAGTCATTCCCAGCAAAAACATAACATTGAAAACAGCCACAGTATTAACCCACACATCAATGTCAAGTGGGAAGAGGCATGTAAAACAAAACCAATGCAAAATACAGGCAAGCCAGTCAACAAATGTTAGAAAGCAATGAGCACAAATGCTCGAATCCTAGCCAACAAAGTTCCTGCCCTGGAAGCCCTAATTGTGGCCATTACAGAAATATGATTTAACGAGTCACATGAATGGGACTTAGCCATAGCTGGTTATAATCTATTTATAAGAAATAGAGAGGTAGAAAAACAGGGGATGTGGGGAAAAGAAGAAGCACTGTGGATTGTGTTGGAAAGAGGAGATGGCACTGTCATCCATGCTGGTGTAGTCTACAAGCCTCCAACTCAAACCAAAGAAATGGTTAGCGAATTGATTATTGATATTGCAAAGGTAGTCATGAAGGGGGAATTGATCATATTGGGTGACTTTAATCTCCCCGATGTGGATTGGAGTATTCCTTCTGCACATCTGGAAAGAAGTAAAAAAAACGTGGATGCCTTCCAAGATGCATTACTTAGACAAATGGTGATGGAACCGACCAGAGAAAGCTTGATTCTGGATTTAGTACTCACCAATGGAGATAGCATGTCGAATATCTGGATGGGTATCCATGTGAGTAGCAGCGATCATCACACGGTGTGGTTTGAGATAAAAAACAAGGCAGAGTCAAATCACAAGCTCAAAGTCCTAGACTTCAAAAACACTGACTTTAGTAAAATGGCCAAGTGCCTGAAGGAGGAGTTGGCAGGGTAGAAGGGGATAAGGGAAGTGGATTGCAGTGGGTTAAACTAAAGGAGGCAATAAAAGGGGCAACAATACATATATATAAGGAAAGTAAATAAAAACAAGAGGAAAAGGAAACCTATTTGGTTCTCCAAAGAAGTGGTTGCACAAATAAAGGAAAAAAACACAGCTTTCACAAAATTCAGAAGTTCACAAACAGAGTAACACAGAAAAAAATAAAGGATAAAACTAAAAGAGAAATAAGAATAGCAAAATCAAAGGCAGAAGAAAAGATGGCTAAAGATGTGAAGTGTGGCGACAAAACTTTTTTCAGGTATATTCGGGAGAGGAGGAAAATCAGAGGTGGAATTGCAGGACTCAAAAGTGCTGGGAACAGACTTGTGGAAAGTGACATTGAAAAAGCGAAAATGTTAAACAAATACTTCCTTAGCGTCCCTCCAGTCTAGTCCCGAACCTTAGAAGTTGTGTACGTCTTCCCGCAGCTTGGAGACTGAGCACGTCACACTTTTGATGACACCCATATAAGTAATCCAGAGACCGCCTCCTTGCTCCAGTTCTCAGTCTCCAAGTAGCGTAAGGAGGTATGAGCCCAGGTGCTAGAGACTCACTGCAGGAATAATTGATTTGGTTAGGGATTTGTGAAAAAATATAGGGAGAAAGAAAGAAAATGCGTTTTAAATCTGTGTAAGGGGCTACTGTCCCTTTAAATCGGCAAAGTTAGACTTCACTCACATTCGGAGACAGCAAGTGAGGAAGAACTGCCCCCTTCTCCCCCCTCTCTGAAATAATTTGGCGGTGCAGAGCAGAGTGTGGGAGTCGAGTTTGGGGCCTCCGATGTCGGATCTCTCGAGGTGGTTGACGAACTGTTGAGGACCGCCGCTCAGGCACCGCTTGAGGAGAGAGAGCGGAGCAGTGCCGGGAGGTTTATTCGGCCCTGGCTGGGCTTGCGCGGGGAGATCGCTAAGCAAAGCGGATGGATGCAGGGCAGCTGAGAGGGGGTCTGCCAGCTTCCGGGAGGTAAGCAGAGCAAGTGGCAGCAGAAAGGCAGAGTGTTTAAGGTGTCGGTGGTCGAGTATTACGGTGGCCATTTTAGACCCGCGTGGTGTTTGCACGGGAGCAGAGAGCAGTGCCATTTGCCATTCTACAGTTCATTTGCAGGTTAGAACGCGGGGGTGGACTGGGATTGGGTAGAGAGAGTAGGAGAGTGAGTTAGTAATTTTTGGTGTTATAAAATCACGATTTGGTCAGTTTCAGAGAGGTCGTTTTCAGTACAGAGCCTCGGGGTTTCGGGGTTTTAGAGGAGCAGGCAGAGGTTTTGGGGCCTCCTCTTCCCCAAACATTAAGAAACAGCAATGATGCGAGGGGGGTCCAGGCTGGAATAGTTCCCGTGGGAGGTCGTTTAAGGGAGTTTTTTCCAGTGTGTGCCCAAATTACCTCAGATCAGTGGGTGTTGGAAATCGTGCAGAGAGGTTATGCACTCGAATTTCAATGTCCAGTGAGAGATGCTTTTGTGCAATCTCCCTGCAGGGCACGATCAAAGCTGGTAGAGGTGCGGGAAACCTTGGAGAGGTTGCTAGCGCTAAGGGCAGTGGTGCCAGTACCGGAGGATCAATACGGCTGCGGTCGGTACTCCATATATTTCATAGTACCAAAAAAGGAGGGCACCTTGAGGCCTATTCTGGACCTCAAAAGAGTAAACAGGTGTCTCAAGGTGTCGCATTTTCACATGGAAACACTACGATCAGTGATAATGGCGGTTCGGCAGGGAGAGTATCTCACAGCTCTAGATATTTTGGAGGCGTATCTACACATTCTGATCAGGGCAGAGCATCAAAGGTTTCTTCGGTTTGCGGTGCCCATGGGACATTTTCAGTTCCAAGCAATGCCGTTTGGATTAGCAACATCACCAAGGACATTCACCAAGGTCATGGTAGTGGTGGTGGCAGCTTTGCGAAAGGAAGGGGTGTTGGTTCACCCTTACCTGGACGACTGGCGAGTGGTGCAATTTCTGCAGTCGCTGGGATGGGTGGTAAACCTAGCGAAAAGCAAATTACAGTCGTCGCAGGAGTTGGAATATCTGGGGGCTCGGTTCGACACGAACAAGGGCAGGGTATTCCTGCCACAAGTCAGGATCGACAAATTAAGGCGCTTAGTTCACGCCTTCCTGGGCAGACGGGTTCCCTCAGCGTGGCAGTACTTACAAATATTGGGGACGATGGCAGCCACGCTAGAGGTGGTGTCGTGGACCAGAGCTCACATGAGGCTGCTACAGAGGACTCTGCTCAGGAGATGGTCGCATCAGTCCAATCAGTTGTCCAAAAGGATGGTCTGTCCTCCGGAGATGAGGCAGTCTCTGCAATGGTGGTTGATTCCAGGGTATCTAGAAAAGGGGATGCCTCTAGAGTTACCAATCTGGAGGGCATTGACGACCGATGTAAGCATGTTCGGCTGGGGAGCACACTTCGAAGGGCAGTATGCGCAGGGCCAGTGGACGGAACAGGAGAGGACTTGGACAATCAACAGGTTAGAGTTGAGAGCGGTCACTCTAGCTCTGAGGGCCTTTCAGCGGTGGCTGGGAGGGAGTGCAATCCGAGTATTTTCAGACAACGCCATGGCGGTGGTTTACATCAATCGACAAAGGCACAGGCAGCGTGGCTCTTGAGGAGGAAGCAGACGAGTTACTCAGTTGGGCTGAGTCGCATCTGGAAGCATTATCGGCAGTGCATGTAGCGGGAGTGGACAATGTGACAGCCGATTTTTTGAGTCGAGTCACGGTGGACCCAGGAGAGTGAGTACTCAATCAGGAAGTGTTCGACTTACTGGTGCAACGCTGGGGGTCTCCGGTGATGGATCTCATGGCGACGTGCATATCAGCAAAGGTGGGCAGATTCTTCAGCAGAAGGTGAGAAAGGATGTCAGAAGGGCTGGATGCTCTGATACAACGGTGGCTGGAGGAGCATCTTCTATGCATATTCCCACCGTGGGTACTGATAGGGCGAGTCCTCCAGCGGATAGAGCGACACAAAGGGCACATAGTGCTTGTGGCACCAGATTGGCCAAGGAGGCCTTGGTATGCCGACTTAATGCGGCTTCTAGTGGAGCCCGCATGGAAACTACCAGTCAGGAAGGACCTGCTTTCGCAGGGTCTGTTAACAATATCGCAGGTGGATCGGTTCTCGCTTACGTCTTGGCTCTTGAAAGGTCAAGGTTAAGAGCCAAGGGGTACTCGATGGCGGTGATTGCGACATTGTTAAGATCTGGGCGGAGATCCACTTCATTGGCCTACATCCGGGTCTGGCGGATATTTGAGTCATGGTGTGGGGACAGGTGGATTAAAGCGTTAGGAGCTTTGGTACCACAAGTGTTGTCGTTTTTGCAGAATGATTCAATAAAGGACTAGCGGCAGCCTCTGTTAAAGTGCAGTTGGCAGCGCTCTCTTGTTTTTGAGGAAAGGTGCAAGGGAGGTCTCTGGGCATGCATCCAGAGGTGAAAAGATTTTTGAGGGCGGCTGCTCTGTTGAGACCTCCACGCAGAGTATCGGTTCCGGTCTGGGATCTGAATGTAGTGCTGGAGGCACTGGTACGGGAACCGTTTGAGCCCTTAGCTAAGGCGACAATGAAGGACCTTACCCTTAAGGTGGTGTTTTTGGTAGCTATCTCTTCGGCTAGGAGGATTTCAGAGTTACAAGCATTGTCGTGTAGAGAGCCTTTTTTGGTCTTCGATGTCAACAAAGTGGTGTTGAGGACGGTTCCCTCTTTCTTACCGAAGGTAGTGTCAGCCTTTCACGTGAATCAGGTAGTGTCGTTGCCGGTGTTTGAGAAGGCAGGGAAAAACAAGGATGGAGGTCAACTACTTAGGTTAGATATTAGCAGAGCCTTGAGAAAGTATTTGCAGAGAACAGCTTCGTTTCCGTAGGACCGACAGATTGTTTGTGTTTGGGGGTTCGAAGCGAGGTGAGCAGGCATCTAAGTTGTCTTTTGCTAGGTGGATTAAGGAAACTATAGCTTCAGCCTATCTGTTGAAGGGAAGAGTGGTCCCAAAGGGCTTGAAAACACATTAGACGTGGGCACAGGCGGCTTCCTGGGCGGAGTTTAGTTTGATGCCGGCAGTGGAAATCTGTAAGGCGGCGACTTGGTCATCGTTACTTACGTTTGTGAAGCATTACAGGATTGACGTTCAAGCGGAAGGGGACTCTAGGTTTGGAGCAGCGGTGCTTCAGGCTGGTCTAGTAGGGCCCTCCCGTTAAGGTGTTTACTGCTCTGTTACATCTTCTAAGGTTCGGGACTAGACTGGAGGGACGCTAAGGAAGGTGAAATTAGACTTACCTGCTAATTGTTATTTCTTAAGGAACTCCAGTCTAGTCCCGCATCCCTCCCTGATCTTGTCTGCTGATGACACCCTGAAGCAAAGGAACTAGTATTGGCGGTCCGCGACTGCGCTTCGTAGGTCAGTGTTTCAGGTAGGGAATGGGAAACGGGGGAGGCAGTCTCCTCTGTGTTAATATAAGAGCAAAAAAAAAAAAAAAGGGGGGATTTATCTCCTTTAGTTCATTCCTCGGTTTGGCACGTATTTACAGGTAAATGGTTTGTATAGTTAGTTGGCAAGAGGTTAAAGGTTTAAATGTTTATAGTTACTTAATTATTGCTCTGGTGAGTCTGCTTTGTCAATAGGGTACTGGAGCAAGGATGCGGTCCCTGGATTACTTATACGGGTGTCATCAAAAGTGTGACATGCTCAGTCTCCAAGCTGTGGGAGGGCGTACACAACTTCTAAGGTTCGGGACTAGACTGAAGTTCATTAAGGAACAACAATTAGCAGGTAAGTCTAATTTCACCTTCTGTTCTGTTTTTACTAAAGAAAATTCTGGAGAAGGACCACCTGTGATTGACAAATATACAAATGGGAATGGAGTAGATAACACACCATTCACAGAAGACAACGTGTTAGAACAGCTTGCAAAACTGAAAGTGGACAAGGCCATGGGACCGGATGGGATACATCCCAGGATACTGAAAGAGCTCAGAGAGGTTCTTGCATGGTCGTTAAAGGATGCTTTTAATAGATCCTTGGAGACAGTGCAATAGCGAAGTGCACGCAATGAACACACCAGGAGTCTATTTACTAGAATTCAAACCTGTTTATTTTGTGCACAAGCTCAGACACCTTTCAATGTCACTTTCAAAATGGTCTGAGCAATGGCGTTCAATAAAACAACAGCATTTATAGTTTTCCTCATCAGTTCTATACAGGCATACTCCTCATTGGTCCCGGTGGCCCCCTCACCACCCCCCCCCCCCCATTCAATGGAAAATTTCTGACCGGGCTCACACCGCTCTTCCCCCCTGCTCTTAGGCCTTCCTAGCCATGCTCAGTAACTAGACATAACATTCTGCCTTGCTTTTTGCTGACAAGGTCACTCGCAGCACAGACACTGTGTGAAAAGCAAGATTCTGAATACATCTGTGAATAACAAACTCAATGGAAAGTTTTACTTTCTTATCAGCAAAAGCAACTTGAAGCAAAATTCTATTTTCTCTGGCTTTTAGCTCTACTCAGTTCTAATATTCTGACGTGGGGGTTGGGGACGCAGGCCTAACCTACAGGCTTGCTTCTGCTACCTAACATTTACAGGCTATCCTAGGCAATAGCCTATCACAACAGGAGAAGTTCCATAGGACTGGAGAAGGACTGATGTGGTACCTCTTCACAAAAGTGATAATAGGGAAGAAGTGACAAACTACAGACCAGTAATTCTTACCTCAGTAGTGGGAAAAGTAATGGAGGCGCTCCTGAAAGAGCGAATAGTGGACTTTCTCGAAACCAACAGGTTGCATAATCCGAGGCAACATGTTTTTAACAAAGGACGATCTTGCCAAACAAATCTGATTGAGTTCTTTGACTTGGTGACCAGAGAACTAGATCCAAGGGCATGCGATGGATGTGATCTACCTGGATTTCAGCAAAGCCTTTGATACTGTTCCTCATAGGAGGCTTATCAATAAACTCAACAGTTTGGGGATGGGTCCCAACATGGTGAACTGGATCAGAAATTGGTTGATTGACAGACAACAAAAGGTGATGGTAAACGGAACTCACTAGGATGAAAGGAAGGTGATTAGTGGTGTGCCCCAGGGTTCGGCCCTGGGACTGGTACTGTTCAATATATTTGTGCGTGATATTACCGAAGGGCTGAATGGAAAAGTCTGTCTTTTTGCAAATGACACCAAAATTTGCAACAGAGTGGACTTCCCTGAGGGAGTGGAAAACGTGAGGAAAAATCTACAAAAACTGGAAGAATGGTCTAATGCTTGGCAGTTAAGATTTAATGTGAAGAAGTGCAGTGTCATGGACTTGGGAAGCAGAAATCCAAGGGAATTGTATGCGGTAGGGGGCGAGAGATTGGTGTGCACAGACCAGGAAAAGGACCTCGGAGTGCTTGATTCTGACGATCTCAAGGTAGCAAAACAGTGTGACAGGGCGGTGGCAAAAGGCAGAAGGATGCTGGGTTGCATACAAAAAGGAATTACCAGCAGAAAGGGTTCTAATGCCACTGTACAAGTCGCTGGTGAGGCCTCACTTGGAATATTGTGTTTAGTTTTGGAGACCGTATCTCGCAAAGGATATAAAAAGGCTGGAAGCGGTTCAGAAGAAGGTGACCAAAATGATTTGGAGCCTGCGTCAGAAGACTTATGAGAAGAAGACCTAAATATGTACACTCTGGAGGAGAGGAGGGGAGGGACAGGGGAGATAAGATTCAGTTCTTTAAATGCTTATCAAACAAACCTCTTCCAAAGACAGGGAAGCTGTAAAACTAGAGGGCATAACTTGAAGCTGCAAGGGAGTAAACTGAAAGGCAATGTCAGGAAATACTTTTTCATGAAAGGGTGGTGGATGCTTGGAATGCCCTCCCTATGAAAGTGGTGGGGGCAAATAACAGTGACAGAATTCAAAATGGCATGGGACAGACACAGTGGATCCCTTTATAGCGACAGGATAAAATCAAATTAAACATATCTCTTATACCTCAACAAATAGAGGTGACCTGCACGGAGCGGTAGGTACATCCCTAATCAAAGGCATGGGGAGGGGTGACCTGTATGGAGTGCCAGATGTACCTACTCTTGCCACTTTGCTGTGCAGGCTAGATGGATCATACTGGTCTTTATCTTTATCCTCAAGTGATTTTAGCAGGGCAGAGAGAAGAGCTATGGAAGGGGGGATTAGGAATAATGTTGAGTGAGAAAGTCTGAGGTGGAGGGGGTGGAGGGGGAATACAAAGGTGAGGTGTGTGGGAATGCGCTTAAGGATAGAGGGGGAGGTAATATGGGTGGTTTGTATCTATGGGCTCAATGACCAACAAAAAAGAGTTATATGATAGACTATTGGGGGAATTGGAGGGGTTCGGACAAATTCCCATTATTTTAGGAGGAGATGATTTTTATTTATTTAACAGTTTTTATAGACCGTCTTTTTTGATTCAAGACGGTTTACAATGAACATAACATAACAGTGTAACACAGCTGTTTTACATGGAACGGAACTTTTGAACATGAGTATAGATTAGAATTTAACAGTTAATCTCAGTCTTGACAAAAATGAATTTGCTTCAATGGGGGGAGAAGAGAGAGGAGGAGTCTGCTGCATTTGAAGGAATGGTTAGGGTTTGTGGATATTTGGAGATGCAGGCACCCCAGGGAATGCCAATATATCTTTTATTCACATCCACATGATTCCTATAGCAGGCTGGATATGGTATGGGTGAGCAGAGGTTGGGTGTCCAGGGTGCAAGAGGTGGAGCACAGGTCTATAACCTGGACTAACCATGCCCCAGTAAAATTTGATCTGGGAGCCAGAGATGATAGCATTAGGTTTTAGAAGCTTAATGAGTTACTTTTGGAGGAAAAGGAGCATTTTGCTAAAATCTGACAGGTGATCCAGGAATACATTCATTTCAATGCAGGAGGGGAGGTAGCACTAGGGACGGTATGGGATGACCTAAAGGCAGTGGTTAGGGGGCACTTGCTAAGTCTGGTGACGAAGGCCAACAGGGCACAAGGGGAGACTGAGCAAACACAGTTGAACAGGATAAGGGAGCTGGAAGGGAGCCATCAAAGTGATCTCAATCCTTGAACTTTAGCAGATTTAAAGACCTTGTGAGTGGAATTCAGGCGGTTGCGGGCTAACTCATGAATTGAATGTGTTGAAGCAGGCATATTTTGAGGGGGGGGGGGAGAATAGAGCAATGAAGCTGCTTGTGAGTCTGTTGAAGGCTAGGATGCAGCAGAGCCATATAGGGAGTATAAGTAACACAAGGGGAGAAATGGTTCATGGAGCAAATAGAATCCACCAGGTATTCAAGAATATTATGAGACGTTATAGAGTAGCGAGGGGGCAGAACGGAGTGCAGGTTGACAAATGGAAGAGGAGGAAACTGAGAGGCTTGGGAGAGCCATCATGAAGGGGAGGTGCGGGAGGCTTTCAAGACTCTCAAGGTAGGAAAGGCTCTGGGGCTGAATGGCCTAACGGCCAAGTTTTATAAAATGTTCCAGGAGCAATTAGCTCTGTTCTTGGAGTGCTTGAGGCTGGGAAGGTGCCTATCACCATGGAAGAAGTGGGGATAACTGTTTTGCCCAAGCTTGAAAAGGATAGCAGTGTGTATGGCTCTTACAGGCCGATATCATTAATTAACATAGATTGATTGTTTACGTCATCAGAATATAGAAAGACTAGGGGACATGCAATGAAGCTACAGGGTAACCTATTTAAGACTAATAAGAGAAAATATTTTTTCACTCAACGTGTAATCAAGCTCTGGAATTTGTTACCGGAGGATGTAGTAAAAGCTATTAGTGTAGCTGGGTTTAAAAAATATTTGGGCAAGTTCCTGGAGGAAAGGTCCATAAACCATTATTAAAAGGGACCTGGGCTATCACTGCTTGACCTAATATAAACATTGTGGAACCTGTGTCTTTTGGAGAAAATGCTAGTTACTTATGACCTAGATTGGCCACTGTTGGAAACAGGATACTGGGCTTGATGGACGTTGGTTTGACCTATCTTATGTACTTAACCTAGACGCCAAGCTTTTGGAGAAGGTGTTGGTGAGCCGTCTTCACGGGGTGGTCCCAAAGTTGGTCCATAGGGACCAAACAGGATTTGTGAAGGGGAGGCAAGGAGGGGACAATTATTAGAAAGATTCTCAACCTTACATGAGGCTGCACGTGCAGGGGGTGAAGGCAGTTTTTGTCACAGTAGATGCTGAAAAAGCATTTGACAGAGTAGAATGACCCTTCATGTTACAGATGCATGATAAGATGGGACTGAGGAGTATTTTATTTGGGGTGGATTCGGGCTTTGTATGCAAACCTAAGCGTGTAAATTAAAATTAATGGAGGATATTCTGAGAGTTTCCGACTAGGTAGGGGAACCCAACAGGGGCGCCCCTTGTCACCCTTTCTTTTACTTTTTGCTTTGGTAATAGAACCCTTAGCAATGCACATTAGAGGACAGGTGCTGAAGTATCCAAAATTATGTTTGCGGACTATGTCATCTTCACTCTTAGGGAACCGCTCACTATGCTCACGGTCCTCATGAGGGAAAGTGGGCATTATAGCGAAGTGTCTGGGTACAAGATTAATTTAGGCAAGGCAGAAATTTTAGGTTTTAAACTTTCGGTGGATCTGGAGGAGCGCCTATGGGAGGGGTTTCCTTTCACATGGTGCAGAAATAATTTTGATACCTAGGTATCTAGTTGGGGAATACGATAAGAAACCTTAAAGAGTGGAACTATGCCCCCCTATTGAAGGCCATAGCAAAGATTTGTATATATGGAAGGGGTTGCACCTATCCTGGTTGGGGAGAATAGCAGCCATAAAATGAATGTGATTTCACTTATCCTGTTTCTTTTTGCTTCTCTGCCATGCGCAGTTCCCCGGAAATATCTTAGGAAACTCCGTGATCATGGATTATATCTGGGCAGGGAAGGTAACGAGTGTGTCCCGACAGCTTATGTATTAGAAGCAGGATGAGGGGGGATTAGGGGTACCGTGTTTAGTACTATGAAGCAGCGCAGTTGCGAACCCTGATAGCTTGGAGAGGGGAGGGGAAGGTTCTCCAGTGGGTTTGGATGGAGCAGGCGGGGGTCGAGAATCTTCAGCATAGGATGTGGGATCCACGGCCTAGAAGGAGGGGGGAGGGGAGGAGAACCTCCAGTGAGCACTAACCATGTGGTGTGGAACCGGTATAGGAGACGGCTCATGGGAGATAAATGCTATCCAAGGAGAGCTTTCATAAGGGAGTTGCGGGATTTCAAACCGTGGTGCGTTGTAAGGAGTGGGAACGGAAGGGGCTTTTCAGAATCGGATAATTCTCCGGGCAAATGCAGGAAGTCAGTCCTGACATATGGGTGACGTCGGCGCCGACGGAGCCCTCGTGCGGAGCAAATCCCCAAGCTTTCAGAGAGAGACTTTGGGAATTGCATCACGCATGCACGGTCCCCTTCCCGCCCAAGGGTGCCATCTTGCTCAGTCTCCTTTTTTCCGTGGAGTCCAACGGACGTTGTCCCATAGTCGCCATGGAAAAAGTTTACAAAGTTTGGAAATTCATTTCTTTTCTTTGCCAGATCGACATCAGTTCCCCTTAATGCTTGGCTCGGTACACCGTATCGAGTCCGGCTTGATTTTTCGTTTTTTGCCCTTAGTGACTAGCGTTCGCGCTCTTTTTCTTTTTCACTGGCAGCCCGGATCTTCAACCTCACAGGGGCCCTTTTTCTCCCCGATGGCTGCCAGCGGGTTTAAAAAATGTGATTGGTGTACTAAATTAATGTCCCTCACTGATACACATGACTGCTGTCTCCGGTGCCTCGGGCCTGACCACGACCCGAAGGTCTGTGGCCCGTGCAGGAAGATGTTCTCGAAGGCCCTGAGAAGCCGCCAGCAGTAGCATTTTAGAATTTTTGCTGAGTCCATACCTTCATGGGCCTGGAACTCATCTGAGGCCTCTGTGTCTCGGGGGGAACACTCCGAGCCCGAGCATCATAGAGGTTCCTTAGAGAGGGTCTCCCTTGCGGGAACATCAAAGGAAGAAAAAATCCTCGAAGACGGCATCGTTGGATGGCTCTGAACGGCCAGGACCCTCCTGGGACCAGTCACGGAGCCCCGAGTGCTGGCCTGAATCCTCGGAGATGGAGCGTCCAGCGAAGCTTCCTCGACAGGATAGGGAACAGCCAAGGCAGGTAACAGTCCTCGTCCAGACTCCCCTCCAGGGGAACCGGCGTTGGGCTCGACGGCATCAGGACCCATCTCGGTGGTTGCGGAGCCTTCTGGACTCGGTCTCAGAATGGTGGTCCTGGAGTGCAGTATGTCTGCCTTCATGGTGCAGCAGCGGGCGCTTATTGCCAGTCTCTCCGATTCTTCTGACCCGACCATCAGGCCACCGACTAAGTGGATCATGGAGGCCGAGCCGATCCTTCAGACCATGCATACTCGAATCGATCCTCAGCTGAGGTCCCTCTTGAGGCCGAGATCGTCGCTGCCGGTTCCACCGGCGTCGGGGTGGTTGAGGCCGGGGCCCTCGATGCCTCCTCAGAGGCATCGAGGGGCTCCGACATTGGGATGGGAGATGGAGAAGGAAGAGTCCCTGGACACCTGTCAGCACAGGGACATCCCATCCTATTCCCCGGTGTCCGAGCCTCGGAGAAGGTCTCCCCCCCCCCCCGGAGGACACTAGGACTTTGTGAAGGACATGTCAAAGGCTTTGGCATTCCTCACAGAGTCTGAGGAGGATCCTCGAGCCGAAGAGCTCGAGATCCTGCAGTATGACTCTCCCCCTCGGGAGGTTCCTACTGTACTCGTGCCTCCGATCCTGGAACGACTGATGCTCTGCATGTGGGAGAAGCCGTTGATCAGCAAATAGATCGACTCCATGTATCGAGTCCATAAGAGCCCTGGATTTCAAATGGAGCAATTGCCGCACAACTCCATGGTTGTGGAATCGGCCATGCGCAGGCTGAAAAGCCAGAAGACGCACTCCTAGGTGCCTCCTGGCAGGGAAGCCCGCAACTTGGATGCCCTCGGCAAGAAGTGCTTCCAGGATTCAATGCTGACCTGTCGAATCCAGGCCTACCAGCTGTACATGGGCATGTACCTGAGGGATCTGCGAAGGAACTCGCCGTGTTATCGGCTGGTCTCTCTGAGGGGCTTTTGCAGCGCCTCAAGGACCTGTCCACCGGCGTCCGTGAGTGCTCGAAGTTCATGACTTGAGCAGGCTATGACGTCTTTGAGTCGGCGGCCCGGGTGGCTGCGGCGGACATAGGTGATCGCCACCAAGCATGGCTACAGTCGTCAGAACTCGAGCAGTGGGTTCAGGACAAGTTGGTCGATGTCCCATGCCAGGGAGAGAACTTCTTTGGCAAACCCATGACTGTCAAGGCTGCTGAGATGGAGTCCGAGAACATGATGAGGACACGGCTCTCAAAGAAGACCTCTGCCCCTTCTAAGAAGAAGGGCTCGGGTAAGAAGCCCTTTTACCCAAGGAAGGGTGCTGCTTACCGAAGCTACCCCCCATTTCAGGCCTCCCCGGCTCCCCAACAGGGGCAGCAGGCCAAGGGACAGGAGCATGGCCCACGTAAGCAGAAAGCCCCCAAACCCCAGGCACTGGCTCCGGCCTAGCCTGGTAGCGGCTTTTGATTCTCACAGCATGGCCCCTCTCCCTACAGGGGACAGACAATGCACAGGAGGAAAGCTTTCCCTGTATGCCCACAAATGGGCAGCCATTACCACCGATGCCTGGATCCTGTAGATAGTCCATCAGGGCTATCAACTCCATTTGACCCAGGTACCTCCTTATTTTCCAGGAGAGCCCCTCAGGTCTCCCCTTCACTGGGACCTTCTTCTGAAGGAGTTAGGGCTTCTATTGCAGGTACTTTCTGGTACCAAAAAGGACAGAAGGCCTCAAATCCATCCTCGACCTGCGCAACTTAAACATATTCCTGGTGAGGGAGAAGTTCAAGATGCTCTCACTTGGAATATTGCTGCCTTACCTTGCCAGAGAGACTGGCTATGCTACTTAGATCTAAAGGATGCATATACACACATCCTAATACACCCAGACCACAGGCAATATCTGCGCTTTGTGGTGGGAGGCAATCACTACCAGTACAGGGTACTTCCCTTTGGCCTGGCCTTCGCCCCCAGGATATTCACAAAATGCCTGGCATTGGTGGCCACCTATCTCAGACTTCAAGGAGTCTTTGTCTTCCCCTACCTAGACGACTGGCTCATCAGAGCCACTTCAGCCAGAGAGGTCCATCTTGCCACATTCTGCACCATCCAGGTGCTCCAGCATTTGGGGTTTGTTATCAATTACCCCAAGTCCAGCCTTGTTCCCACTCAACAACTAGAGTTCATTGGAGCAAGACTCGATACCCTTCAGGCAAGGGCCTTCCTGCCAACAGACAGGGCAAAGAGGCTTCTGGCCCTGGCACGCAAGGTGAGTTGCAGATCCCAGGTGTCAGCAAGGCACTTTCTGCGCCTCCTCGGGCACATGGCCTCCACGGTCCATGTGACACCAGATGCCCACCTCCACATGCGAACTGCTCAGTGGTGCATCAGACCAGTGGACACAGGCCACAGGCGGCCTCCGAGACTGAGTCACGGTATCCAAATGACTAGTTACAGTCCCTGGACTGGTGGCTTCACCCATCCCACTTGGAAGCGGGGATGCCTTTCCAGGCTCCTCCGTACACAAGAATCCTGACCACGGATGCATCTCTGCTGGACTGGGGAGCCCATTGCCAGAGGATTTGTACTCAGGGTGTATGGTCTCCAAGTGAGAGAACGCAACAAATCAATTTCTTGGAGCTCTGTGCCAAATGACTAGCTATGGGAGTGTTCTGGCGCATTTTGGCTCACGAGCCTGTCTTGATACAGACAGACAACCAAGTACCCATGTTCTATGTGAACAAACAGGGCAGCACGGGGTCTCGCCTACTGTGTCAGGGAACACTGTATCTGTGCTCCTTTGCAGTCCGACATGACATTCATCTGCGGGCAGTTTACCTGCCGGGCCAGGACAACTACTTAGCCGACAGGCTAAGCAGGATTCTCCATCCCCACGAGTGGCAGCTAGACAAGGGAGTAGTCCATTGGCTTTTTCAGACCTGGGGACAGCCAACAATGGACTTGTTTGCAAGCCAGTCAATCACCATTTGCCCCGGTTCTGCTCCAGGCAGCCACACCCGCACAGGGTGGCTGCCGACCCATTTCTCATATCATGGTCTGTGGACCTCCTGAATGCTTTTCCCCCGACACCTCTGGTGGCCAAGACTCTATTCAAGATCCTCCAGGACAAGGCCTCGGTCATCCTGGTAGCCCCCAGGTGGCCGAGACAACCCTGGTTTCCGCTTCTGCTTCATCTAGCGATGGAGGCCCCCATTCCCCTGGGGTCCTCTCCAAACCTCCTGTCTCAGCTCCCTCAACCTAATGGCATGTCTGCTGAAAGGGTAGTGCTCGCACCACTCCTCCTTCCAAAAGATGTGGAAGAGGTCTTGCTGGCCTCAAGGAGGCTTTAGACTAGACGGACCTATGCCTTCAAGTGGCGTAGGTTTGTGGCTTGATGCGAGGAGCAGACTGTAAATCCCTTCTGCCAGGTTGCAGTGGTCTTACAGTACCTTCTCCACCTTTTGGATATGGGCCTTAAGTTCAACTCCGTCAGAGTTCACCTCAGTGCCCTTGCAGCAAACCACTTCCCGGTGGAGGGAAAGCCTCTCTCTGCACATCCCCTGGTTTCTAGGTTCTTGAGAGGCCTGCTTCTGCTGAAGCCTCCGGTCCGCCCTCAGGCGACCGAATGGGATTTGAATGTGGTTTTAGGGCAGCTTACTCGGCCTCCATTTGAGCCAATGGCAACTTGCCATCTACGCTACCTTTTTTGGAAGGTAGTTTTCTTGGATGTACTTATGTCGGTCGGCGAGTGAGTGAGCTGCAGGCCCTTGTATCCGATAGGCCTTATACAAGGTTCTATAGGAACCGGGTGGTGCTCCGCACTCACCCTAAGTTCCTTCCGAAGGTGGTCTCTTCATTCCACCTTAACCAGGAGGTGATGCTGCCTACATTCTTTCCTAGGCCCTGGACTGTCAGAGGGCGTTGGCCTTCTATATTCAGCGTACGCAAGGCCATAGAAGGGCTTCTCAGCTCTTCATATCCTATGACCCCAGTAAGCTGGGCATGGCCGTTTCCAAGCATACCCTGTCCACCTGGGTAGTGGACTGTATTGCCTGGGCATACAGGGTGGCCAAGCTTCCATTGGAGGGTCGTGTTACGGACCACCGGGTCAGGGCCATGGCGGCATCAGTGGCTCATTTCTGTTCTGTTCCGCTAGCAGACATCTGCCAGGCCGCCACCTGGTCTTCGGGTCAGATTTTCTCTACCCATTACAGCCTGGATAGGGAGTCCCGACGGGACAGTGCTTTCAGCCAGGCTGTAGTCCGTAAACTTTTCAAGGTCTAGGCAACTCCTGTCCTCAGACCATTCTGTGTCAGGCTACTGGAATGCTACTCTCTCAGTTAAATTCCTATTGTGGCTGCTTGAGGCTCTCGTAGAGTGAGCCTTTTTTTCAGCTGTGGGTTCTCGGTAGCTGGGGGAGTCACTTATGTGAGGACTGACTTCCTGCTTGTTTCCAGAGAAAGCGTAGTTACTCACCTGTAACAGGTGTTCTCCGGGGACAGCAGGAATCAGTCCTCATGATCCTCCTTCCTCCCCTTGGAGCTGCAGTCCTATTATTATTATATTTTGTTCTTTTTGCCGTCTTTTTTAGCTATGTCATTAGACTGAATAAGATGGCACCCTTGGGCGGGAAGGGGACCGCACATGCGTGATGCAATTCCCTTTAGGCTTTCTCTGAAAGCTGGGGATTTGTTCCGCACGAGGGCTCTGTAGGCGCTGACGACACCCATATGTCAGGATTGACTTCCTGCTTGTTCCCGGAGAATTATTCGATTCTGAAAAGGCCCTTCCATTCCCACTCCTTACAACTCACCTCAGTTTTTTATCATTTTTTGCCTTCGAGCTATATCATCCTACTGAGACAAGATGTCACCCTTGGGTGGGGTGGGGATCACGCATGTGTGGTGCATCTCCCAAAGTTGTCTTTGAAAGCTGACGGGAAGCTACCATGTGGGCTCCATCAGCGCTGATGTCACCCATATGTGAGGACTGATTCCTGCTGTCCCCAGAGAACACCTGTTAGAGTTGATATAGTGTATTTGGACTTTCAGAAAGCCTTTGACAAGGTCCCTCATCAGAGACTTTTGGCAAAACTAAAGAGTCATGGGATAGGAGGCAGTGTACTGTTGTGGATCAGAAACTGGTTAAAAGATAGAAAGCAGAAGGTAGGGCTAAATGGCCAATTTTCCCAATGGAGAAAGGTGAATAGTGGTGTACCCCAGGGATCTGTGCTGGGTCCACTGCTTTTTGACATATTCATAAATGACCTGGAAAAGGGAATAACGAGTGAGGTTATCAAATTTGCAGATGACACAAAACTATTTAAATTTGTTAAAACCCAAGAGGATTGTGGAAAATTGCAAGAGGATCTTGATAAATTGGAAGACTGGGCATCAAAATGGCAGATGAAATTTAATGTGGACAAGTGCAAAGTTATGCACCTAGGAAAGAACAACCCAAACTATGGTTACACAATGCAAGGTTCCACATTAGGAACTACCACCCAGGAAAAAGATTTAGGCATCATTGTGGATAATATGTTAAAAACCCTCTGCCCAGTGTGCAACGGTAGCCAAGAGAGCAAATAGAATGCTAGATATCATAAGGAAAGGAATGGAAAATAAAACAAAGGATATTATGATGCCTCTATATCGTTCCATGGTGAGACCGCACCTTGAATATTGTGTGCAATTCTGGTCACCGTATGTTAAAAAGGATATAGGGTTATTAGAAAAGTTCAGAGAAGAGCCACCAAAATGGTAAAGGGGATGGAAGGATACCCCTATGAAGAAAGGCTAAAAAGGTTCTCCAGGACCAAGCAGCAAGTCAGTCCTCACATATGGGTGACGTCGGCGCCGACGGAGCCCCCATGCGGAGCATTTCCCCAGCTTTCACAGAAAGCCTTTGGGAATGCAGCACGCATGCGCGGTCCCCTTCCCGCCCAAGGGTGCCATCTTGCTCAGTCTTCTTTTTTCCGCGGAGCCCGACGGAAGTGTCTCGTTGTTACCCGTGAAAAAAGTTTATTTCTACGTGGATCCTTGTTTTTTACTCGGTTCGACGCCGGTTCCCTTTCCCGCCTGGGCCCGGTACACCGATATCGAGCCCGGACTTCATTTTTCGTTTTTTGTCCTTTGAGACTTGCGTTCGCACCATTTTTCTATTTTTCACTGACAGCCCTGTCTTTTGACCTTGCAGGGGCTCTTTTTCCCCCGATGGCTGCCAGCGGGTTTAAAAAGTGTGATCAGTGTAAGAAACTTATGTCTCTCACCGACACACATGACTGCTGCCTCCGCTGCCTCGGGCCCGATCATAACCCGATGATCTGTGGCCCGTGTGGGAAAATGTCCTCGAAGGCGTTGAGGAGCCGTCAACATCAGAAGGAAAGAATCTGTTCTGACTTTGCATCTGGCCAGGCCCGGACTTCGTCAGAGGCCTCAACGTCTCGGGACTCCGATCCCGAGCATCGCCAGGGCTCCTCTGAGAGGGGGTCTCCTTCGCGGGAGCACCGCAGGAAGAAAAAACCCACGAGGGCGACGTCGGTGGATGCACTTGGTTCCTCGAGGGCCAGGTCGCATAGCCTCGACCGCCGTCCCAGGTCTTCGGAGTCGGAGAGGCCTGCCAAACAATCTCGTGTGGAGACGGAGGCCCCGAGTCAAGTGAGTACTGTTGTCCTCGTGGACTCTCCTCCGGGGGCGCCGACATCGGGTCCGACGCCGTTGGGGCCCGAGTCGGGGGCTGCAGAGTCTCCTGAGCTCAGACTCAGGTTGACGGCCTTGGAGTGCAGCTTGGCTGCCTTCATAGAACAGCAGCAGGCACTGATTGCCGGTCTCACCAGTGCATCTGCCCCGACATCCAAGTCGACCCCGGAGGCCGAGCCAATCCTCAAGTCCATGCGGTCTCGAGTCGATCCTCGGCCAAGGTCTCCCTCGGCCTCCCGTTTGGGACTGAGGTCGTCGACACCGGTATCCTCGGCGTCGGGGCGGATGGCATCAGTGCCTGCCTGACCGGAGCCGCTCGATTCCTCCTCCGAGGGGTCGGGCTGGGAAATGGAGGACAAGGAGTCCCCAGACACGTTTTGGACCCGGTTTGTCCCTTCAAACTCACTGGAGTCCGAGCCTCGGAGAAGGTCCCCCCCCCAGAGGACACCGGGTTCTCAGACTTCATGCGGGACATTTCCAAGGCTTTAGCCTTCCCTGCGGATCCCGAGGAGGAGCCTTGAGCTGAGGAGCTCGAGGCCCTGCAGTATGACTCTCCCCCCAAGGAGGCCTTTACTGTACCGGTTCCTCCGATGCTGGAACGGTTGCTCTTCCACATGTGGGAGGCGCCGGCTTTGACGCCGGTACTGAGCAAGCGGGTCAATTCCATCTATCGAGTCCACAAGAGCCCTGGTTTCCAAAAGGCACAGCTACCGCACCACTCCATGGTTGTGGAATCGGCCATGCATCGTCTGAAGAGTCAGAAGATGCACTCCTTGGTGCCTCCCAGCCGGGAAGCCCGGAATCTGGATGCCCTCGGTAGAAAGTTCTTCCAGGGCTCTATGCTTGCTTGCCGTGTCCAGACCTACCAGCTTTGCATGGGCATGTATCTTCGGGACCTGGCAAAGGAGATTGCCGGGTTCTTGGCTGGTCTCTCTGAGGAACCTTTGCAGAGGTTCAAAGCCCTGTCAATGGGGATCCGAGAGTGCTCGAAGTTTATCTCTCGAGCAGCCTATGATGGCTTCGAAGCTTCGGCCCGAGTAGCCGCGGCAGGCATCGGTGCACGCCGTCAGGCCTGGCTGCAGTCATCGGACCTCGAGCCATGGGTTCAGGACAAGTTGGTCGATGTCCCCTGCCGAGGTGAAAACCTCTTTGGCAAGCCCATGGCTGAAAAGGCTGCAGAATTCGAGTCCGAGACTCTCATCCGGACAAGGCTGTCCAGGAAAATCTCTGCCCCTTCTCAAAAGAAGAAGGGCTCGGGATAAAAGACCTTTTACCCGAGGAAGTCCTCTGCCTACAAATCCTACCTTCATTTTCAGGCCTCCATAGCTCCCCAACAGGGTCAGCAGGCCAAGGGGCAGGGACATGGGCCCCGTAGGCAGAAAACTCCCAAGCCACCAGCTCCGGCTCCTGCACAGCAGGGAGCGGGGTTTTGACTCCAGTGGCATAGCCTCTCCTACTCAGCTGGCCCATCTCAGCACAGCCGGTTGACCCTCTATGCCCACAGGTTGTCAGCCGTGACAGGGGATACCTGGGTGCTAAACATATTCCAGAAGGGATATCTGCTCCACTTCCATCAGGTACCCCCCTCCTATTTTCCAGGGTAGCCTCCAAGACTCCCTCTACACAGGAACCTACTCCTACAGAAGTTGGCAAGTCTTCTAAAGGAGCAGGCGGTGGAACCGGTGCCCCACCACCTGTCAAGGCTTCTACTCCAGGTACTTTCTGATACCAAAAAGGACAGGATGCCTCAGGCCCATCCTAGACTTGAGAAATCTAAACAGGTTCCTGGAGAGGGAAAAGTTCAAGATGCTTACCCTTGGGATACTGCTGCCCTACCTCCAGCAGGGAGATTGGCTATGCTCCTTAGACCTCAAGGATGCTTATACTCACATCCTTATTCATCCAATCACAGACAGTATCTCAGATTTGTGGTGGGAGGAAACCATTTTCAGTACAGGGTACTCCGTTTTGGCCTAACCTCCGCCCCCAGGGTTTTCACCAAGTGCCTGGCGTTGGTGGCGGCCTACCTCAGGGTTCAAGGACTCTGTCTTTCCATACCTGGACGACTGGCTCATCAGGGGTCAGTCTCCACAGGAGACCAATCAAGCCACCCTCCGCACTATCTCTCTTCTGCAGTATCTGGGGTTTGTCATAAACTTTGCAAAGTCCACTTTGCACCCTTTACAGAACACAGAGTTCATAGGGGCAAGGCTGGATACCCTTCAGGCAAAGGCTTTTTTACCTATGGACAGGGCCCACAGACTGATGGATTTGGCCAAACAATTCCACAGCAATTCTCTGGTCTCCGCCAGACAATTCCTGAGGCTCTTAGGCCACATGGCATCTACGGTCCATGTAACTCCAAATGCCCGTCTGCACATGAGGACGGCTCAGTGGGCCATCAGAACTCAGTGGCTACAGGCCACAGGAAACCTGAAGGACAGAGTGAGGGTGTCCAAGCTGCTAGCGTCTTCTCTGCAGTGGTAGCTTCAGCTTCCGAATCTGGTGCAAGGAGTGCCTTTTCAAGCACCTCCACACTCACAAGTGCTGACCACCGATGCTTCTCTTCAAGGCTGGGGTGCACATTGCCAAGGAGCGTGCACTCAGGGCCTGTGGTCTCTCTTGGAACTGAGAGCTATCCGCTTAGCCCTGCAGACTTTCTCTCATGTCCTCTCTCACCAGTCAGTTCAGGCAGACAATCAAGTTGCTATGTTCTATGTGAACAAACAGGGAGGCACAGGGTCCCGCCCTCTCTGTCAGGAAGCAAAGGACCTGTGCTCCTGGGCAGTCCATCATGGCATAGTTCTCAAGGAGGTCTATCTCCCTGGACAGGAGAATTGCCTGGCAAACAGATTGAGCAGGATCCTATGGCCACACGAATGGCAGTTGAATCCTCTAGTGGCCCAGCAGATCTTCCTGTGATGGGGTCTTCCGACCATAGATCTCTTCGCTAGTCCATTGAACCATCAACTACCCAGGTTCTGCTCCAGACAACCGCATCCTGTCAGAGTAGCAGGGGTTGCGTTTCTTATTCCGTGGTCTACAGGCCTCCTATATGCGTTTCCTCCCACGCCTCTAGTGCCCAGGACACTGTTCAAAGTGATCTGGGACAAGGCCTCGGTGATCCTGGTGGCCCCCAGATGGCCAAGGCAGCCGTGGTTCCCACTTCTTTTGCAACTAGCGGTGGACACTCCTCTTCCTCTGGGGATGCAACCCGATCTCCTGTCTCTGGAGCAGGGGTCTCTCTTACACCCCAACCTCCAGTCCCTCCATCTGATGGCCTGGCTGCTGAAAGGGTAGTTTTAGCACCCTTACTGCTGCCTAGGGAGGTGGAGGACGTGGTCTTGGCCTCTAGGAGGCAGTCCACCCGGAAGTCTTATGCCCTCAAGTGGCGTAGGTTCTGCACCTGGTATGCTCAACACAAGGAAGAACCTTTCTCATGCCTGGTACCAGTGGTGCTGCAATATTTGCTTGACCTGTCCAACATAGGCCTTAAATCCAACTCTGTTAGAGTCCATCTCAGTGCTCTTTTAGCGCACCACTCGCCGGTGGAGGGTCAGTCTCTCTCAGGTCACTCTTTGGTGGTCCGCTTCCTCAGAGGCCTACTTTTGCTTAAGCCTCCAATTCGTCCACCTGCCCCAAGTGGGATTTGAATGTGGTCTTGCAACAACTTACTTGCCCACCATTTGAGCCTATGGCTATATGTCCCTTGTGCTTTCTCTCCTGGAAAGCGTTGTTTTTGGTAGCTCTTACCTCAGCAAGGAGGGTGAGCGAGCTTCAAGCCCTGGTGTCAGATGCACCGTACAATAGGTTCTATAGGAACAGAGTAGTCTTACAGTCTCGCCCTAAGTTCCTTCCAAAGGTTGTCTCCTCCTTCCACCTCAATCAGGAGGTGGCTCTTCCGACTTTCTTTCCCAGGCCGCATGCCAGCCGCGCTGAGATGGTTTTCCATACCCTGGACTGTAGGAGGGCGTTGAACTTCTACCTTGACCGTACGCAGGGACACCGAAGGGCTGTACAGCTCTTCATCTCTTTTGACCCTAATAAGCTTGGGTTGCCTGTCTCCAAGCGTACCTTGTCCATTTGGGTGGCAGACTGTATCGCATGGGCATATAGGGCAGCAGGCCTCTCCTTTCAGGGTCCAGTCACGGCCCACCGTGTCAGGGTGAAGGCTGCGTTAGTGGCTTACCTCCGCTCTCTTCCGTTGGCAGACATCTGCAGGGCCGCTACTTGGTCTTCAAGCCAGACTTTTGCGGCCCACTACTGCCTCGAGAGGGAGTCCCTCAGGGACAGTGCTTTCGGACAGGCGGTACTCCTTAATCTCTTTGAAGTTTAGGCAACTCCTACCCTCCGACCCTGGTGTTGGGCTACCGGTCGGGGGCGTTCTCACAGAAGATTCTTTTCGCACATGCTGAGGCTCTAGAGGGAGCTTATTTTTCAGCTTTGGGCCCCAGGTAGCCTTAAGCTGGGGGAGTCCCATATGTGAGGACTGACTTCCTTCTTGGTCCTGGAGAAAGAGTAGTTACTCACCTGTAACAGGTGTTCTCCAGGAGCAGCAGGAATCAGTCCTCACGACCCTCCCTCTTCCCCTTGGAGTTGCAGTCATATATTTCATTTTTTTTTTTGCTGTCTTTTAGCTATGTCATTAGACTGAGCAAGATGGCACCCTTGGGCGGGAAGGGGACTGCGCATGCGTGCTGCATTCCCAAAGGCTTTCTGTGAAAGCTGGGGAAATGCTCCGCATGGCGGCTCCATCGGTGCCGACATCACCCATATGTGAGGACTGATTCCTGCTGCTCCTGGAGAACACCTGTTACAGGTGAGTAACTACTCTTTATGACTCTTTAACCTGGAAAAGAGGCGGCTGAGGGGAGATATGATAGAAGCCTATAAATTAATGAACGGAGTGGAACAGGTAAACGTAGATTGATTGTTTACGTTGTGATAAGGAAGCTTATCAAAGCTCATGGAGTAATGACGATAGAGGAGAATTTACTCTGATCAAGGGACCTGTGCTGGCAGGTTATAGAAATAAGACAGCTTGTTTCCCTAAAAGACTACATGTTTCAGAATGCACCTGTATGCAGAACGTCCCTAGGGGAGCTAGAGTGGAAAAGCATGAGTCTAATCAGAGAAAGCATTATGTCATCCCTAATCAAACAGCCTCTAGAAGAATGCTTAATCCACAACACCTGAAGACTGCAAGGGTAGAGTTGCAATCTAAGCCCTTTAAAACTAAAGGGGAATCTTCAGGAAGACAGAACTGGAAGGAGAAGGAGGAGGAGACGGAGACGGAGACGAAGTCCGAGAACAGAAGGAAGAACAACCGGAACCTGAAGGAACAAGGACAAGGAAGCAGACGGTCCAAGAGAGGAGCTCAGAAAGGTACCTATGCTTGGAGAGATACCTGGGGGAAAGGATCAGAGGACTGGAGAAAGCTAGAAGTCTGTAGATCCACAGCCAGGGACCCTCAAGCAACGCCTAGGAAGAGGACTGTTGCAGCTAAGGAAGAAAGGAGCCCAAATACCTCTTGGAGGACGTCTGGAGAAAAGATCCTGAGGTCCAGAGATACCAACTGGAGGACAGGACACAAAAACTCTATTGCATACTGGCCAGAATACCAGAAGAAGCAGCCTGACGCTTGCCTGGATTCAGGTAGGAACTGTGAACGTTTTCTAGCTTTGAGCAGTGCAAACAGCAGGGAAATAGTTTCTCTCCGTGTAGAGGTCAGTTCCAAAAGCCCTCTGAGTCAGACGGAGAAACAGAGTCAATGCAATTTCAAGAGCAAGGTTCAATATATGATACAGAGGATAATTATATGGACTGTTCTTTGAATAAGTTGTTATTTTAGGAAAATCCTAAATATCAGAGCAAACATCAAAAGGAAACATTCTGAATATTGGCTTCCCATAAAGTTTTGTCCAAAAGAAAAAGCATTTGGGAAAGTTTTGCACGTGTGCTGAAATCAAGCTACTGATTGCAGTTAATTGTCACCCGTTGGTGGGGGAAAGCCCAGCACAAGCCGTGCACACGTAGGATTAAAAAGTTCTTTTCTGTATGGAGAAAGTGAGCATTGCTTTTGTATAAAGAGGTTTCCCTCTTTGATTTGTTTTTCCCCAGCACTGCTAAGGAGTTTATTAGCAGTGGCTGAAAGAAGCCTTTCTGTTCTATAAAGGACTTTGATTCTTAATGTGCATAAGATATTTCAGTTGCCTTATTTTGTGTTGAATAGAACCCTGGAGAAGTTATCTGGAAGGTGTTACCAAGCATATCTGTGTGTGGGATAATCACCCCATTAATAAACTCTAATTTTGTCTACACTCGACCAACTACAAGAGTTTTCATTATTTTAAAAAGGCAAGCTTTGTGTGAATGGACTTCAATAACCACAATCCTTTGCAAGACAGTTAATTTGCATACTTGCCAAGATGGTGGTACCTTCATAACAAGCACCCCCTTTTACAACGTTATCAGAATATAGAAAGACTAGGGGTCATGCAATGAAGCTACAGGGTAAACTATTTAAGACTAATAAAAGAAAATATTTTTTCACTCAACGTGTAATCAAACTCTGGAATTTGTTACCGGAGGATGTAGTAAAGGCTGTTAGTGTAGCTGGGTTTAAAAAAGGTTTGGACAAGTTCCTGGAGGAAAGGCCCATAAGAAGGGACCCAGGATATCAATGCTTGACCTAATACAAGCATTGTGGAACATGTGTCTTTTGGGGAAACTGCTAGGTACGTATGACCTAGATTGGTCACTGTTGGAAACAGGATACTGGACTTGATGGACCTTGGTCTGACGCAGTATGGCATATCTTATGTTCTTATGTGATGTAGGTGAGTAGCTACGCTGTTTTGGATGAAGAGGAGCTGTTGGTGTTGCCCTTTGAGGTGCTTCGGGATATTTTTGGATTGACTGATTTTGCCTATGTACAATTGTACTAGTATTTGTGGCAGACATTGATCCAGAGGGACTTGAGGACCAAACCCATGTTCTTTGAGGGGATCATGGGGATGATCGGAATTCAGAAGGGGTTGTTGTCCATTCTCTATAAGAGGCTAATGGAGGGTGGGGGAGATTAGTGGACTGCTATGTGCATTGGGAAGAAGAGCTTCCAGCCTCTGGGATGAAGGACGGTGGAGGACTATTTATAAGGGTGCTCTGAAGTTGACACCAGGAACTACCCTCCTGGAAAATAGCATAAAAATCCTCTTGCGAATGTACTGGACCCCCAGTTAACTACAAAGAATCAGTAAGACCCTGGGAGGATAGTGCTGGAAGGGGTGTAGGGGGAGGGGTGACCTGAAGCATTTACTGTGAGAGTGCCCTAAGGTGCCGATGCTGTGCAGGAATTGTTTTATGAGATCACCACGATCAGTGTAAAGCTCACACCATCCATGGTGGTGGTAAATGAAGTTTGGGTGGGGGGAGGAGGCAGGCACTTAGTTACATTTTTGGGCTATTGTGTGAGTGCGACTTGGATGGCATTGGCTGCATGGTGGATGCAGCAGAAGGTGCCCAGACAAGCAGGGTGTTGCGTATTTTGGAGCAGCTGTGGTACATGTGTGAGGTCGCAGTGTACAAACATCATACCTAAAGCGCATTTCAAAAAACATGGTGGTGGTACAATGAGTGGAGGAGGGAGGGTATGGATGTGGCCCTAGGGAGGAGATAATGGGAGGAATGGGGGGAGTCTGTGAGGAGGGAGGGAAGGGGAGGGGGGCTGGGTTGAGACTGGGGGAGGAGAGGGAATGTGGTAGGGGGAATGTGGGGGGTTTAGGTAGAAGAATGGATACAATTGTTTCGGAATATATTTGCAATGTATTTGAAATATTCTTGGAATGTTTTTGACTTGCCAATGATGTCTTTTGAGCTGATGTAAATAGCAATCTCCGGGAACAAGCAGGAACATAGTCTTCACATATGGGTGACGTCGGCACCTATGGAGCCCGTGTGGGAATCCTTCCACAGCGTCCTATAAGAAAGCTTTTGGGAGCATCCCACTGCGCCTGCGCTGCTGCCTTCCGACCTTTCCAACTCTCTCTCCTCAGTTTTTCGTTTTCCGCAGAGCAATTCCTGTCACCGCAGAAAATCGTCTTCTTTTGTGGTTGCGTCTGCCTTCCCGTCGACGCTAGCACCGGTATCGTTGGTGTCTCTTTTCTTTCTTCTATTTACTTTTTTAAAAAAAAAGTTTCTTTGAGGGACTTTGCCCTCTAGGTGCTTAGGCGCCATTTTGGCCTTAGACCCCTTTGTTCCTCAAAATGGAGAAACCAACTAGTAGTTTCAAAAAATGTTCCAAATGTAGCAGTACCATTTCTGCTACCGACACTTATGACTGGTGTCTTAAATGTTTGGGAACAGACCATCGGAATGTCTCCTCTGCAGAAAGATGACAAAGAGGAGCCTGCAGAATAGAGCTGTGAAACTCGGCACCCTCTTTGCCTCGGATGCTTCATCGATGTCGTCCAGGGCTTCATCTTCCTCCCATGGATCTCAAGGAGCGAAACCCAAGTATTCTTCGAAGACTGGTCGGTCCTCAAAGGGTAGATCTCCTTCTAAGCATTGAGATGCTTTAAGCGTTGCCCTAGAAGAGAATACACTGGCCAAACAGCCCCGGCGGGAGGTTCTTGCCTCCAAAGCATTATTGGGGTCCCAAGATGTTCCCAAGGTGTCCACCTCTGGAGAGCTGTTGGTGCCATGTTCTGGGGTCGTGGCCTGCTGTTCGGGTACCGATACCCAGACATCGACTGGCTCTGTGGATCATCGTATCCTAGCCATTGAGCACTTGCAGCATTGCTGGCAGCTTCGGTACCGCTAAAGCCTCTGCAATCGGTTCCACAGCTATGGTACTGGTATCGACCATTGTGCCGCTCTCCACGCTACCACCCATGCCGGCCGTGGAGTCAGTGTCTGGCATCAAGGGTCCGGGACCGAAGCATTCCGATGCTGATTTTGAACGGTACTGTCAACGGGCTGGGCGGGAGCACCTGGCCCGTCGATATTTCGAGTCTTCCGATTCCAAGTCTTCCATTGAATCGATCGGTACCGGAGAGGCTCTTCCAGAAGATCCTTCTCCTTCCACACAATGCCGGATGCTTCGATGGAGGACATTCTTTTCAAGACTTTATACAGGATGTGGCTCAGGGCCTCTCTATTACAGCGACCTTCGAGAAGGAACCGTGAGCTGAAGAACTTGAAATTCTTCAGTATCCGGCATGCATGACCTCATGCTTAGGATGTGGGAAACACCTTCAATGGTGTCTCCACATTCTTGAAGACTCGATACCATGTACTGGATACCGCAGTGTCCCGGTTTCCAGAAGACGCAGTTACTGCACCATTCCATGGTTGTGGAATTGGCAATGCATCGAATTAAAAGTGCTAAGACACATTCATCTAATCCTCCGGGCCGTGAGGCGAGAGCTCTCGATGCCTTCGGCCATCGATGTTTTCAGGCCTCCATGTTGTAGGCCAGAATAAGTTCATACAAACTCTACATGGGTATGTTTCTTCGGGAGTTGACTAAAGATTTGGAACTAATGGCTCCTCTTCTCCCAGACGACAAGAGGGCTGATTTCCTGACACTTGTTAAACATGCCCAGAATGTTTCCAAGTTCACGAACAGGGCAACCTTTAATTGTTTTGAGTGTATTAGCAGGACTTTGCTAATTCCATCGGTACACGTCAGATTTCTTGGTTACGGGCATCTGATTTAGAGCAGTGGGTGCAAAATAAGTTGTGGAATATTCCTTGCACAGGAGAAAACCTCTTTGGCAAGGATTGGCAAGACAAAGCTTCTCAGCTTGAGTCCGAGAACACCACCCTAAACAGGCTCTCTAGGACCACTGCCAACCCAGCTAAGAAAAATACAGTTAAGAAGCCCTTTTTCAACAAGAAAAAGTAGTTTATCCTTCTTACACCCATGCTGTCCACTGTCCGGTCCATGCTTCCCAGAAGGGACAGCAACAACCAAAGCAACAAAGGAAGGCTCAGGCCCCCAGAGCTCAAACAGCTCAGCAGACCCAACCTCAAAAATGTCTTTGACTTCCTGCTAGAGAAATTTAGCTATCCTACCCTGGAAATTCCAGAGCCATTCAACATCCCAGGCAGACTGTGTTACTTTGCCAAAAGATGGCACCAGATAACTTCAGAACATTGGACTCTCTCCATAGTGACAGAGGGGTACAAACTTCACTTCCAAAGTATATCCCCTCCCTCCACTCCAAGAGAGTTCAGCTATCAGCTCCCTCTTACCATTCTCTTGTGCCAGGAGGTTACCACCCTTCTCGCTCAGGATGCAATAGAGGAAGTGCCACTTTCCCAACAAGGCCTGGGCTTCTATTCCCCCTACTTCCTTATACCTAAGAAAACAGGAGGATACAAACCCATTCTGGACCTCAGAGAATTAAACAAGTATCTGCTCCGAGAGAAATTCAAAATGATCTCTCTCGGAACACTTCTCCCTTACATCCAGAGTCAGGATTGGCTATGTTCTCTAGACCTAAAGGATGCATATACACATATCCTTATCCACAAAGGACACAGGAGGTTTCTTTGATTCCTCTTTCAGGGAAGACATTACCAGTACAGGGTTCTACCCTTTGGCCTGGCTTCTACCCCAAGAGTCTTCACAAAATGCATGGCAGTAGTAGCAGCATTTCTCAGAACGCTAGGGATATTTGTCTTCCCCTACTCAGACGACTGGCTCATCCGAGCATCGTCTGCTCCAGAGGCCAGCTCTGCTCTCTCCTACTCAATGCAGGTTCTTCAACATTTTGGGGTTTGTAAGAAATCTTCCAAAATCCCAACTCACCCCTTCTCAAACCTTAGAGTTCATAAGGGCTCTTCTAGACATGCAGCAGTCAAGGGCTTTTCTGCCACAGGTATGCTGTGCTCGAATAGTTCAACTAGCTTCTCAAACAGTTATGAAGACTTCCCTAACTGCTCGAGAAATGCTTCAGTTGCTCGGTCATATGGCTTCCATTATACATGCTCGTCTACACATGCGTGCAGCGCAGTGGACCCTAGCTTTGCAGTGGACTCAGGCATTGGGTCATTTGGGGGACAAAATCAGGAACTCTGCGCGCCTCATTTCGTCCCTCCAATGGTGACAATCACCAGAAAACCTACTCGTAGGGTCACCTTTTCAGAAGCTACCACACCAGTCCACCCTGACGATGGATGCGTCCAAATTGGGTTGGGGAGCTCATCTGGACAGTCTCTCCACTCAGGGTCTTTGGACTCAGCAGGAGGCTCGGCTTCACATAAACCTGCTAGAGCTCAGAGCCATCTTCAATGCTCTCAGAGTGTTCCAGGACTACCTGCACACCAAAACAGTTCTAGTCCAGCCGGACAATCAGATAGCCATGTTCTATGTGAACAAGCAGGCTGGAGCAGGTTCTCAGGCAATGAAGCCCTACACCTATGGTCCTTTGCCATACGCCTTCAGATCCACCTACTAGCGGTGTATCTCCCTGGCAAGCAGAATCTCCTGGCAGACAAACTCAGTCGAGTACTACTGCCACATGAATGGTCTCTCCATTCAGGGCAAATTGCTCGAATCTTTCAAATCTGGGGAACCCCAAATATAGATCTCATTGCAAGTCCTCAGAATGCCAAACTTCCCCACTTCTGTTCCAGAATTCCTGCTCAGAACAGTCTGGCGATGGATGCTTTCCACCTCCACTGGGGTCAGGACTTCCTATATGCCTACCCACCCATTCCCCTCATTCCCAAAACTCTATTCAAGCTTCAGAGAGACAAGGGCTATATGATCCTCATAGCCCCACGCTGGCCACAGCAGACGTGGTATCCAGTGCTTCTATGTCTCTCTCAATCCAAATCTCTGGATTTGGGATGTGCTTCAGATCTCCTATCCCAGGAGAACCGGACGCTTCTGCAACCGGACCCTCAGTCTTTGCACCTGATGGTGTGGCTGCTGAGAGCTTAGAACTCCAGGATATCAACCTCTCTCAACAGGTTAAAGATATCCTTTTGGCCTCCAGGAAACCTTACACAAGGCGTGCTTATGCTTTTAAATGTTCTCAATCTGGTGTTCAAAGAAGGAACTTAATCCTTTTTTTGTTCCAATAGAGGCATTACTCGAGTATCTCCTCCACCTTTCATCCTCTGCACTTAAAACTAATTCGGTGAAAGTCCACCTCGGTGCCATTGCGGCTTTTCACATGCCCTTTGATGGACAACCTGTCTCTTCTCAGCCGCTTGTAGAGCACTTTATGAGAGGTCTACTCTTAACTAAGTCTCCCATTAAGCCACCACCTGTGGCATGGGATCTCAGTCTTGTCCTTGGACAGTTGATGAAGCCACTCTTCGAACCCCTAGCCACTACATTCCTGAAGTTTCTTTCTTGGAAAGTCATCTTCCTAATTGCCCTCACTTCTGCAAGATGCATCTGTGAGCTCCAAGCTTTAGTGGCTGACCCTTCTTATACACGGTTCCACCATGGTAAGTTAGTCCTTAGGACTCATCCTCACTTTATGCCAAAGGTGGTTTCGTCTTTTCATTTGAACCAGTCTGTTTACCTTCCTGTTTTCTTTCCTAGGCCTCATGCCTCTAGTGCAGAAAGGAATCTACATACTCTGGATTACAAGTGTGCTTTGGCCTTTTATCTTCAAAGAACTAGGCAGCACAGAAAGGCTCCCCTGCTTTTTGTTGCGTTTGATTCCAGTCATCTGGGTCTACCAGTTTCCAAGAGAACACTCTCCAAGTGAATTGCAGACTGTATATCTTTTACCTATGAGATTAAAGGACTTTCTCTTGAAGGTCATGTCACAGCACACAATGTGCGAACAATGGCTGCATCTATGGCAAACCTACGCTCGGTGGCGATTGATGAAATCTGCTAACAGCAACCTGGTCCTCTGTCCACACCTTTGAAGCCCACTATTGCTTGGACAAGGACTCCCGTCGGGATGCCTCATTTGGCCAGGCTGTTCTCCAGCATCTCTTTCAGACTTAGAACAACTCTTACCCCCCTGTCCTGGGTTTCGATAGCAGAGATCCTTGGGAAGAAACATGACCCACTTCAGCCTGTGTTTCACTGCTCTCTCTGGGGTCATCTCCCTGGAATCTCCAAGCTAGGGAGTCCCATATGTGAAGACTACATTCCCGCTTGTTCCCAGAAATAGCGTAGTTACTCACCTGTAACAGGTGATCTCTGGGAACAGCAGGAATTGAGTCTTCACAACCTACCATCCTCCCCTAGGAGTTGTATCTCTCTCTTTCCTTCTCTCCTTTTAGCTCAGCTACAAACACAACTAAAGAGGGAGAGCTGGAAAGGCAGGAAGGCAGAAGCGGGATGCTCCCAAAAGCTTTCCAATAGGACACTGGGGAGTGTTCCCGCACGGGCTCCGTCGGTGCCAACGTCACCCATATGTGAAGACTCAATTCCTGCTGTTCCCGGAGATCACCAGTTATAGGTGAGTAACTATGCTTTTGGGGGGGTGGGGGAGTGAGGACATTGGCATGTTGTAAGTGAGGTGCGGTGGTTATTACTTATTTCTATGTTTGAAAAATATCAATAAAAAATTAAATTACAAAAAATCCAAAAAGACCAAAAAATGGCCCTGATTGGATGCTGAGCCTTCTAGGATTGTGTGGGCATACGAGGCTTCCCTGCTCTGGTTTCCTCATTCAGTCCAACAGGCCTTGGGATTCTCTTTTTCTGGACCTCCCCCACTTTTTGCTGTGACTCTGCTTCTTTTTTTCAGCACTTTCTTTTGCTATTGCCAATACCGTTTTCTGCCATGCGGCTCAATTCAGCCTATGTCCCTTAGCGTTATTTCACCACGGTTACTTCTTTTTGCCCTTGTTATGGCTGCAAAGCCTGATGCACATTTTGTTTTGTCATTCTGAGACCCCACCCCCCCAATGGAGGCCAAGAGTTTGATGCCATTCCTGTGGCCCTTTTCCCCAACTGTGAGCCATTGCAGCCACTTCAAGTAGCGGCTTGGGGCTTGGTGGAATAGTCCTAGCCACCTGTCTGGTGGCCCCTGGAGGTCCTACTTGTCAGCCGGCTTGAGCTATAGCTCCATTAACAGGTCACAGGCTGTACCCAGGCTGATTAACTTCTTAGTAGCCCCCTTCATGGGGACCTGGGCCCCATGAGTGCTTTTGTCACTGGCAATTAGAAGGTCATAGCCCTTGCTTTGCCCTATGTTCTTCCATTTCTCCGGGAGCCCAAACTTTTACCCTAAGGGAATTTGTTGAAGTACTCAAGTGAAATTCCTGCCACTGGAAGGTAATTTTGAGGAGGATGAAATGATGGTTTCCCCAGGAGCCGGTTAAGATATCTATGACTCACCTTTTCTCCGCCAGCCTTGTTTTATGCCCTTTGAGGAAGTTGTTGCAGCTCTGCAGGTTGCAGAGCTGGCTTTCAGGCAAATTTAGCAGATGGATCCCCTTTATACCTGGTGGATCTGGTGATCTCCTGCATTCCTATTTCTCCCAGACCCTATGCAGAAGCGCATAAGAATTTAGGGAGAAACCCCCCAAACTGGTCCCTCAGGGTCCTATGGTCCTATCATGGCTATTTTCTTGGCCCGAAGACAGTGGGATCAGTCCTTTGGGTTCCCTGGGTTGAAGTCCTGTTCATGGCTGTAGCTATGTGTATGACTGCCAGTGGAGGAAAGTGTGCTGCATGTGAGGAGTCTCATTTTTGAAGGGTCAAGGACCTTAAAAACGCCTTGGGCTCTCTTTGTGCACACTTATGATGAAGGCTCCATTTTCTGCCAGTATCTTATGGCTCCAGCTATATGGCTATGGGCCCTTGTTATTAAGTTTGCAAGTTTGCAGATTTGTTACTTGGAACAAATGGTCATTATGTCTAATCTCCTTCCAGATACTCTGAGACTTGCAGCGGACTGCCTAGCAGGTGTCTGCTGGTTCAGATTCTCTTCTAGCTCCATGGCAGTGGTGTCATTGGCTAGTTGGTAATGCTAGCCAATGACACCACTGCCATGGAGCTAGAAGAGAATCTGAACCAGCAGACACCTGCTAGGCAGTTGGTAATGCTGGCATTGCCCTTAGTTGACAGTTGCTGGCTCTGATCTGTGGCAGAGCAGTTTCCTTTAAGAGGTTGTTTTCTCTCTCTGAGTGGAGAAGGTTGCCTGTAGAGACTCCTGGAAGACAAGTCTAGATGGGCTAAAGGGCCTTGTGAATCCATGCATAGAGTTTAGAGATGTTCTCAGACTACTGTGAGCCCTTTGGACCTCAGTTGCAGTAAGGGTAGTCCTTGTGGGGCATTTGCCATGTTAGAGTTGTCTGCATGGCTCCTTTGGGAATCTGTAGCCCTCCTCAGTGAATTGGGCTAGTGAGTCTTGGGGATCCTTAGGCAAGATCAAAGATGTGTTAGCTCCTTTTACAAACCGCCTGCCTTGCGTCCTTAAAATTTCTGGTTCAGGCCAGCCTGGATGTTCTGATGTGCAATACCACTGTGGTTATAAGACTCTCCCCGGTAGAGTCTCCTTGCGGCTCTCTGCACATGTGTGTGATGTTTGTGGAGGCTCTTCAGTGTCTCCTGCAATGGCAGGCTATTTTTCCCATGCCCTTCACTGCAGGGCCAAGGACATTATTCCTGATACATGAGGACAGAAGTTCCTTCTTGCATGTCCTGGACCTAGAGATGAGTTTCTCATTTCATATGAGTCCTTTGGGCATAGCACTGCATTGGGTAGCTAGGGAGTGCATCTCAATACCTAGACTTCACCATGGCATTTGTCACCTTCCCACTACGAACAGCGTTATCTGTTTCTCCACTTCTGTGTTCTAGCTGCCTCTTCAGTTCTTGTCTTTGCCTTTCGTCTAGAATAGATGTTGCTCTCCGTCCATACCTTTTTCAAGGTAACAGTGGTGGTAGCAACACTTTTCTGTATGCAGAGAGCTCGTGTTGGCCATACCTGGATGTTGGGCTGGCCAGTTAGTCTCTTTGGTAAAGGCCAGCTATGATACAGGCCTGGCGAGCTCTGGTTGGGAAGGCTGGAGTCGGTGACCATTCCAAGATTTAGAGTAACTGGGGGTCAGTTCATACTTTCCTGCATCTAGCTTCCTCATAATGGAGAATCAACTGAAGTCCCAGCCAACTCAGAGCATGCAATGCTCATTCATCTCCATAGGCCTCGGACTCCTTAAGCCCTTGGGTCCACGATATCAACCTTTGAGCCAGATCTTTGGACCAGGATGTATATGCGCTCAGTGCAGAGGCACTGGCTAATCTTCTGGTCACCATGTTCTCTGTTGTTTGACCAGGTTATTCCTTTCTCCCAGCAGGTCAAGGAGCTATTGCAGTAGTGACTGCAGTTCTACCATCTGATGGCTGGGATGCCACTGGAAGCAATGGATACAGTGCATCTAATCTCAGATGCCAGCCTGAAGGGATGTTTGTTTATTTTGTATTTGATTTACTGCCTTCTGTGGGTAAGCATCAAAGCGGTTTATAATTTAAAAAAAAAAGAGAAAAAGAGAAACAGGAAAGGGATGTGAAGTCCAGTCAAGGGACTCTGGTCCCTTCAGGTAGGCCTCCTGGGGGATCTTCCACCTGGAGGCCAGAGTGATCAGTTTGACCCTGGAGAGGTTCAGGCCTTTCCTAGTGGACAAAGCGGGCTGTGTGTTCTCGGAATCTGCCTTGATGGTGACCTGTGTCCATTAGTGAAGCAGAACTTGTAGTCTAGATCGGTTCTTGAAGCCAAGGAACTCTGTTGCTGGATGGAGGAGCATCTACTTCCTCTGTCTCTGTTGTGCACATCACAAGCTTCAACATCACACAGCTCAACTTTGTGTTGGAACTCCATGAGTCAAGGTGAATTGAGATCTTAGCTCTCCCGTGTGTGACCTCAAAGTGCAAAGACTAGGACTTTTAGTGCTCTACTTGATGGCCACCCGGGAGACTGCCAATTTGAAGAGCTATTTCAGACATAGGAAGGTTCCACAGATGGTGGGACCCTTCTTCAGGAATGGCCTCAGAAAGGAAGGCTGTATGTCTCCCTCCCTGGTCCTTAATGAGCCATCTTTTGCACAGTTAGTGGGCCTATCTGGGTATGATGATTCTAGGGGCCCCAGATTGCCCTCGCAGATCATAGCACACACAATTCTTAATCCAAGGGGTATGGCCCCTCTCTTGCTACCTCAAGATATGGGCCTACCATAATGAACTTGGTGGGGGATCTTGGGATTGGAGGTTTTCGGTCCCTTTTCGGTTACAGCCTTGTCCTTGCGGCCATAAGCCATCCATTAAGGTTTGCTTGGGAGCGGGAGAAGCCTTCCTTCTTAGGGACAAATGGGCCTCTATGTTCTTAGCTTAGGTTAGAGCTCTAACCTTAACAGTTTGACTTGGATGTGGGCTTAGCCCTGAACTTTCAAATGTTGAGGATGGTCCTGTTGTGCTCAGGGACGAAGCAGTTCTGTCTGCCTGTGTGTCCTGTTGGCCTCAGTGGGTCTCTGAAGTTGAGAGTACTAAAAGGGCCCTTCCTTGGGCCTTTGCGTAAGGCCATCCTAGAGGTTTGGTACCTTACAGTGGCTTCCTTGGGATTCTAGCATCCTCGGGTTGATATCCATGCAGCAGCCCTTCTGTTGCAGAGAACCATTCTGGTCTTTTTGATGGTTTCTTTTGCTTTGTGGTCTATGCTGCCTTCCTTTCAAAGGTGCTGCCTCACTTTTCTTTATCTTGACCAGACTGTGGTTCTGTCTTCCTACTTAAAGAAGGATATTTGGAATGACCTCTCATTGCGTCTGCTGGATGTGCGGAGAGTGTTGCTCAGATTCATGGCAGTTGGTAATTCCACTAGTCGGATCTTCTGTTCCACTCGACAGTTGGAGAAAAATATTGGTGGAGGTCAAACCTTTTATTATCCACTTACTTAAGTAGGCCATTGGGGCACTTTAGATTCTGGTTAGTAAGCATGTTCAGGAGTGATTTGGAGCTCACCCCACAGGGTGCACGCTCCCTAGTTAGTCTGCTCTGGTGTCTCCAAAGAATGTCTGTAGGAAGGCTTCCTGGTCTTCGTTGACTGCCTTGTGAAGCCCTACTGTGTGCTTATGGGAGTTGTTCAGATGGTGCCTCTGGCAGGTTAGTCTGTCCCTTGGATCCTCTTCTCACTCTACCAGGGTTCAAGGAAAGTAAATTAGCAGGTATGTACTGTATGTAAAATTTATCCCTGGTTTTCCTCCTCTTCCCAATATACCTTAAAAAAAGTCTTGTCATCTTGCTTGACATCTTTAGCAATTATTTCTTCTGCGGGCACTTTTGCCATCCTTATTTTTCTCTTTGCCTCTTTCAGCTTTATCTGGTATTCTTGTCTGTGTTTCTTTTTTTGTGATCCTCTGAATTTTGTGAATACTGCCTTTTTTGCCTTTATTTTTGCAGCCACATCTTTGGAGAACCATATTGATTTCCCTTTCCTCTTATTTTTATTTACTTTCCTTACATATAGATCTATCGTCCCTTTTTACAGCCTCATTCAGTTAGCTCAAATGCCTTCTCTTACCTCCTCCTTCTAGCTCCTCTTACAGATACTTTTCCATTCTACTGAAGTCAGCATTTTTGAAATCTAGGACTTCGAGTTTGCTGTGATTGGACTTTGTCTTGGCTTTTACCTCACTGCTGTTTAAGTGAACATTAGATAGATCATACCAATTGGTGAGCACTAGATCCAGCGTCAACCCTTCCCTGGTGGGTTCCATCACCAATTGTTCCAGCAAAGCTGCTTGTAAGGCATCCACAATCTTTCTACTTTCCATATTTGCAGAGTGGATGCTCCGATCCACATCTAGTAGGGCTCATATGGAAGCAGGGATCAGAAGAGAAGATAAAGATTTAAGGGTCTGATAAAAAATGAGGAAATGAAGGGAGATGAAAGGAGGCTGAGAAAATTGATGAGAGCAGGGGTTTGAAAATGCAGTCTGAGGTGAAAACAGGGGTGAGAGGAGAGATCAGATGCTGAGAAAAGGGAGAACAAAATAGGAAAGAGATCCTGAGTGAGACTAGCGTTATCTTAGCTATGATAACTCCTAATCTGAATGAGAAGGTTTACCTACCAGGTTGTGCTTGTGTTGGTATAGAAGCTGTTGCTATAGTATTCTATAGAGTATTTGTTGCTGCTGTGGATTATAAAAATCCTTAAGACAATAATTTGTTTTCTGCATTTCAACTGATGGTTCTTGTTGCATGCATACATTTCCTATAATTTTCTCAGTCATTTTGATATAAAAATGTGAAGGTTCTTTTTTCTGCTGTTGCAGATGACAGAACTGTCAGGGAGAGTGAGAAAAAGACAGCACAGCAACAATTTGGTTTAATGGAAAAAGAAGAAAACCTGCTTAGTAAAGAGAAGCGGTAAGCACAAATTCTAACACTTTGGTTCTCTTAGTAGTACAGAATATGTATTTGCAGCATAGATAATGTTATAGTATACTTTTTACTTCATGTCTTAAAAAACTTATTCAAAAACAACCTGGTTGGACTACAGTTAAGGTCCTTAGGTTTTTGCAGCAACTGCTGGGTAAATTCTGCAGTAATAGTTAAGAGTCTGTGGTAGATATTTAAAGCTCTAATTTCATTTTGTAGCATCTGTATGTGTAATATTCAGACTATATATTCTCTTAGTACACACCTTATAGCACTATACAAATGATAAGTAGTAGGACTTATCTGTCAGTTTATCTCCAAAGATAAGCAGGTCTACACAAATCCCAGTGGTAGATCAAGTGGCCTATTATGTCTTCTCAGAACAGTCAAATCCAAATCCCAAAATTAAAATTATAGAAAAGACATTTTTGCCAGCATCTGTTATTAACAGTACTCAACAAATCTTCCATTGTTCCAAAATCTTTTTTTTAATAGTTTGAAATGTTTGTGTTGTCTTGTTTATTTTATTTTCTGATCTCTGTTCTCATCTTCTATCTCCAGGAACAAGCAGGAATGAGTCTTCACATATGGGTACGTCGGTACCGATGGAGCCTGCGCGGGAACGCTCCCCAGCTTCCCAAAAAGGAAAGCTTTTGGGAGCATCCCACAGCGCCTGCGCGCTGCTTTCCCGCCTTTCCTAACTGCCTCTCCCCAGTTCGAGTTTTAAAGCTGAGACAAAGAGAGAGAGGAAAGGAAAGATAGAAAGAGAGATACAACTCCTAGGGGAGGTGGGTGGGTTGTGAAGACTTATTCCTGCTGTTCCCAGAGATCACCTGTTACAGGTAAGTAACTGTGCTATCTCCAGGAACAAGCAGGAATGAGTCTTCACATATGGGGACTCCCTAGCAAGAGATGCCTGGGAGATCCCCAAGGTTGTGAGACCCTGAGAAGGGCTCTACCTCCTCCTATGGATCTCAGGCATCCATCCAGGGAAAGAGGGTAGGAGTTGATTAAGCATGGAACAGGTGTTTGAGAACAGCCTGACCAAACAAGGCATCCCGGCGGGAGTCCTTGTCCAAACAGTAATGGGCTGTGAAGGTATGAACCGAGGCCCAGGTGGCCGCTCGACAGATCTGGTCGATGGACACAGAATTTAGATGAGCCATAGAGGTGGCCATGGCCCTCACATTATGAGCTGTAACATGGCCCTCCAGAGAAAGGTTCTTACTCTGGTAGGCGAAAGAAATACACTGAGCAATCCAATTGGACAGTGTCCTCTTAGAGACTGGAAGTCCCAAATGAGAGGGATCAAAAGCAACAAAGAGTTGAGAAGACTTTCTATGTTGCTGTGTCCTTTGTAAGTAAAAAGCAAGAGCTCTCTTACAATCCAGAGTATGAAGATTCCTCTCTGCACTTGATGCATGAGGACCTGGAAAAAAGACAGGTAAATACACCTCTTGATTAAGATGAAAAGGTGAGACCACTTTAGGCATAAAGTGTGGCTTGGTCCTAAGGACTACCTTATCATGATGGAACCTTGTATAAGGTGGATTAGCCACTAAGGCCTGCAGTTCACTGATGCGGCGAGCTGAGGTGACTGCAATGAGGAAGATAACCTTCCAGGAAAGGGTTCAAAGGTTGCTTCATAAGCTGACCAAGAACCAAATTTAAGTCCCATGCCACTGGAGGAGGCCTAATGGGAGGTTTAGTTAAAGTTAGGCCTCTCATGAATCTTGCAATAAGAGGATGAGAGGAAATAGGCTGTCCATTGAGAGGCTTAAGGGATGCTGCAATAGCACTCAAATGGACTCTTACTGAATTTGTCTTAAGGCCTGCATTGGAGAGATGCAGGAGATATTCTAATAGAGAATTCAAAGGTAGTGCTAGAGGGTCAAGACCCTTCTCAGTACACCAAATGGAAAACCTTTTCCATTTAAAAGCAAAGGAACGTCTAGTAGAAGGCTTTCTGGAAGCATGGAGGATATCCTTCACCTGCTGAGAAAGATTCCAATCTTGAAGGTCTAAGCCTTCAGCAACCAAGCCCTGAGGTGAAGGGACTTGGGGTTTGGGTGCCACAAAGTCCCCTCCTCCTGGGACAGAAGGTCTGGAGCAGCTCCCAAGTCCAGGGAGGGAGCTTGAGAGGGATACAGAAGTAGATGGTACCACACTTGGCGTGGCCAGCGTGGAGCTATGAGGATCATAGATCCTTGATCCCTCTGGAGCTTGAACAGAGTCTTGGGAATTAAGGGAATGGGTGAAAAGGCATACAGGAAGTCTTGACCCCAGTGAAGGAGGAAGGCATCCTTGGCCTGAACTCCCTGACAAGGAATTCTGGAACAGAACCGGGGAAGTTTGGCATTCCACGGACTTGCAAAGAGGTCTATGTCCGGGGTTCCCCACTCTTGAAAGATTCTGAGTACCTGGTCCATGTGCAGGGACCATTCGTGTGGAAGCAGAACTCGACTGAGTCTGTCTGCCCAAGAGTTTTGGATTCCTGGAAGGTATACGGCCAGGAGATGGATTTGATGCTCTCTGGCAAAGGCCCACAATCTTAAAGCTTCGTTGCAAAGTGACAGAGAGCCAGTTCCTGCTTGCTTGTTTATGTAAAACATGGCTACCTGATTGTCTGTATGAATGAGGACTGTCTTGTAGCTGAGCAGGGTATGGAAGACCTTGAGAGCTAGAAAAACTGCTCGGAGCTCCGTTGATATGTAGAGAGGTCTCCTGTGGAGACCAAGTGCCCTGAGTGGAGGAGAGGTCTTGTAGATGAGCTCCCCAACCTGTTTTGGAGGCATCTGTTGTGAGGGTTGCTTGGGGCAACAACTGTTGGAAGGGGGACCCCAGCAACATATTTTGGGTGGACTTCCACCACTGGAGAGACCAAAAGAGGCGCCTGGAGGTTGCTATTTTGTCTGACAGAGCCCCTGATGCTTGAGTCCACTGGGTGGACAAAGTCCATTGAGCTGCTCTCATGTGAAGGCGAGCATAGGGGACCACATGCACTGTGGATGCCATGTGGCCTAGCAGTTGAAGCATCTCCCGGGCAGTTAAATGGCGACGTACCCATATGTGAAGACTTATTCCTGCTGTTCCCAGAGATCACCTGTTACAGGTAAGTAACTGTGCTATCTGGTCACTCAGACATTTACACCCCCTGCTACAACCAGATGATTTCCGATCAATCTACCAAGCGTTGACCATTCCACACTTCGACTACGCCAATGCAATCCTGCAAGGGCTCCCACAATCCACTCTAGGTCCGCTCCAACTCACCATGAATACCGCAGCCAGACGCGAACATGTGATGCCCATCCTGAAAGAGCTTCGTTGGCTCCCCATCCACAGTAGGCTCACCTTCAAGACCTTGCTGCTAACCTTCAAGACCATTAACGGGCTCTCCTCCACCTCACTTGCGGACCTTATACACATTACTCCCCCCAACAGGGCCAGATGATCTGCAGCAATAAACTCACTGGCTATTCCCAAAACAGTGACCCAATGCACTCAGGCAACAGCAAACAGGACTGACCTTACGCAATTCAGGAAGGCATTGAAGCACCACCTCTTCCTCATGTACTACCCAGAGGAACGTGCACAAACCCTCCTCACCCACTAAAATGCTATGACTAATCTGTAATCCTGTACTGATATATATGTAAATAGTTACCCTGGTTATCCAAGTTGAATCACCTGTTAATTGTAAATACGGAGTAGATTCTACGCCGTATATAACTCTTCTGTTTTCATGTAAACCGCACTGATGCCGAATAGCGTGGTATAAAAGAGACTGTAAATAAATAAATAAATAATGGGGTTGAGGAGGGACTAGCACTGGAAATGAGCTGGTTAGGGGAGGCTAGCACTGGTAATGGGGTTGAGGAGGGACTAGCACTAGAAATGAGCTGATTAGGGGAGGCTAGGACTGGTAATGAGCTGATGGGGGAGGTTAGGACTGGAAATGGGCTGATTAGAGGCGGCTAGCACTGGTAATGGGATTGAGGGGGGACTAGTACTGGAAGCGAGCTGATTGGGGGCTTTGACTGGGAATGGGCTGATTGTGTGGAGGGGAGGATAGAGCTGCTGGCCCTGGAAGAAAACTGGGAGCTAAGGCTACAAATGGGCTGATATGAGGGGATGGGAGAATGGAACTGAAAGGGAGTGGATCTGAGAGGGGCTGCCATGGTATTTGTACTAGAAGGGACTGGTCAGTGGGGAAGGAGGGGGACTGGAAGGGAATGGACACCAGTGGCAGTCATGGGAATGCAAGTTGACATTGGAAGGTACTGGGAGTGAGGACTGGAAAGGGGCTGATACTGGGGAGGGTTACTGGGACTGGAAATAGGCTGATGGAAAGAAGTGAAGAAAACGAAAGAAGAGATAAGAAATGGCAGATAGACCATAGACCACAGAAAGAGAGCTAAGAGAAGACAGGAAAGCAGAAGCCTCAGATCGGGACCAGCATGATCAGAGAATAAATTGGTCAGACAACAAAGGTAGAAAAAATAATTTTATTTCATATTAGTGATTTGACTACAAAATCATCATAATTTTGAAATCAAATATTATTACTTGTTATTGTGGTTTAAATAAGTAAATTTTATAAATAAAAACATATTGCAAAGTCTCGTATATTAATAATTCAACAAATGATTACAGTGACAATGCGTTAACGATAAAGGAAGAGAGATGCATTTGATTTTATCATTGGGGGTCACCACAAGTTGACCAATGGTAAAAGGGGTCATGGTACAAAAAAGGTTGAGAACCACTGCTTTACAGCACCAGGATAAAATCAAAATACGTAAACTTAACTATCTAATTTCTCAACAAACAGGGATGTCCTACACAGAGTGGTGGGTTCACACCTAAAACAAAGACATGGGGAGGGATGGCCTGCACGGAGCGGCAGGTGCACCTACTCTTGCCATCTTACTGGGCAGAGTAGATGGACCATACTGGTCTTTATCTGCCATCATTTACTATGTTACTATGTTATCAGATAGGGCGAAGCTTCTGCTCCCGGTACTTCCTGGTCCCCAAAAAGACAGGGGAGTTCTAGTCCATCCTGGCCTAAGGATCTTGAATCGCTTTTTGGGAAAAGTTCAAAATGATTGCTTTTTGGGCAAAGTTCAAAATGATCTCCCTGGGAACGTTGCTCCCATACCTCTTCAAGGATGATTGACTATGCTCCTTGGATCTGAAAGATGCGTACACATCCATCCTCTTCAGAGAAAGTACCTGCGCTTTGTGTTGGTGACCAGCACTTCCAGTACTGTGTGCTGCCCTTCAGGCGGGCGTTGGCCCCCAGGGTCTTCACCAAGTGCCTGGTGGTTGTTGTTGCCGCTTACCTCCAGACCCTGGGGGTCCTTGTCTTCCCTTACTTAGCCGATTGGCTCATAAAGAGCTCCACACCAGACAGCATGTGGCAGTTGTCTCACCTGACAATTCAGGTGCTTGAGTGACTGGGGTTTGTCACACCTTCAGCCGTCTCAACAGCTCAAGTTCATTGGGGCCCTCCTCAACACTTCTCAGGCCCAAGCCTTTCTCTTGCTGGAACGCCTGCAGTGGCTCATGGAGGTGGTCAGCACCATCTGACAGAAACGTCGCATGACGGCTCAAGGGATGTTGCGGATGTTGGGCCACATGGCCCCTACAGTGCATGTGGCCCCACTGTCCCGTCTCTGGATGCATCAGGCTCAGTGGACTCTGTGCATGCAGTGGTGGCAGGTCATGGGCCACCTCAAAGATTGTGTAGCGGTTACTGTGCCCCTCACAGAGTCTCTCCAGTGGTGGCTGGAGCTGTAGGACTTGCTCTAGGTCTCCCCTGTCAATGGCCACCACCCCACCGGACACTCACCACAGACACATGCAAGTTGGGTTGGGGTGCTCACCTGGATGGCCTGAGAACGCATGGCCAATGGTCGGAGCAAGAGAGCCTGCATCAGATAAATGTCTTGGAGCTGCAAACCATTGTGAATGCCCTCTGAGCATTATGGACACACTTTGCCAACCAGGTTGTCCTGATTCAGATGGACAATCAGGTTGCGATGTTCTATATCAGCAAGCAGGGCAGCATGGGATCATACCTCCTGTGCAGGAAGGCATTCTGCCTCTGGAAGTTCGCCGTGGCCCATGGGATGGAGATGAGGAATCTATCTGCCTGGAGAGCTCAGTGCCCTAGCAGACCACTTCAGCAGAGTCCTCCAGTCTCACAAGTGGGACCCTCAACAGTAGGGTGATGGAGTGCATCTTTTGGGAGAGGGGCATGCTGCACAATGCCCAGGTGTATCGCTTTTGCTCCTGATTGGCTTCCAGGGACAGGTTGACTTCGGATGCCTTCCTCCTGAACTGGGGAGTGGATCTGCTCTACGCATTCCCCTCAAACCCGTTGGTGGTGAAGACGCCGCTGAAACGCCAGGTGGACTGGGGTACCATGATACTCATTGCCCTGTATTGGCTCAGGCAGCCATGGTTTCCCCTGATGCTTCAACTCTCATGGCTGGGGCCTCTTCATCTGGGTTGCAATCCTTACCTCATCTCTCAGGAGAATGAGATCATGCTACGTTGCAGTATCTGGTCTCTGGCCCTCACAGCTTGGATGCTGAGTGGGTACTTCTTTCAGAACTGAACCTGTCCGGGGAGTGACAGATGTCCTCCTGGCTTCCTGCAAGGATTTGACGCGTTGTTCCTACACCTTCAAGTTGTGGAGGTTCTCGCTTTGGTACGTTGGTAAGGTGCTGGATCCCTTCTGCTCGATAGAAGGGATCCTGGAGTATCTTCTGCATCTGCCAAACTAGGGCCTTAAGTCAAATTCCATCTGAGTGCAATTGGAGCCTACTATCATGATGGAGGGCAAGCCCATCTCTGCTCAGTCGCTGGTAGCCTGCTTTATGCGGGATTTACTCCTTGCTAAACCTCTGATTAAGTCCCCTGCCGGTGGCATAGGATCTTAATGTGGTGTTGACCCAGCTCCTTTTGAGCCGCTGTCAACCTGCCTGCTGAAATTTCTAACTTGGAAGGTTGTATTTCTCATGGCGCTCACCTCGGCTTGCCATGTCAGTGAGCTTAGGCCTTGGTGGCTCACTCACCATACACCAGGTTTCATCACAACCGGGTAGTGCTATGAATGCGCCTGTGTTTCTTGCCCAAAATGGTCTCCTCTTTCCACTTGAATCAGTCGGTGGTCTTGCCCACCTTCTTTCCCAGGCCTCATGCCAAAGGGCTGAGGCCCAGCTGCACACATTGAACTGTTAACATCCTCTGGCTTTCTATCTAGAGTGGACAAGAATGCTTCGGTGTTCCACCCAACTCTTTGTCTCTTTTGACCCCGGCAAGCTGGGCATGGCTGTCTCCAAATGCACACTGTCCATTTGGGTAGCAGACTGCATTTCCTTTGTCTATGCTCAGGCAGGTCTGAGCCTCGAGGGTCATGTCATGGCTCACTATGTCAGAGTCATGGCTCCTTTCATGGCTAATCTGTGCTCAATCTCCACAGAGGAGATTTACAGGACTGTTATGTGGTCTTCTGTCCACACTTTCAGAGCCCACTACTGTCTGGATGGAGATTCCTGGCGGGACAATAACTTCAGCCAAGCTGTATTCTGTTATCTGTTTGAGACTAGGTTCAACCCCTTCCCTCTGGCCCTTCTGTCCGTCCAGGCCACCGAAGAGTCTTCCTGATGCGGATATACGCTGTAGATACTGAATGAGTCTAGTCCCAGAGAGGAACTACACATGCTGTTTCTTTCGGTTCTTATTGTCCCAGATGGGTTGTTTTTTGTGTTTGGTAGCCTGGAGCTTGGGAGTCCCATACGTGAGGACTTCTTCCTGCTTGTTCATGGAGAAAGCACAGTTGTTCACCTAGAGCAGGTGGTGTTTGTGAACAGCAGGAATATGTCCTTACAACCCTCTCACCTCCTTGTGGAGTTTTTTGGCTACTAGCTTTTCTATCTTATGAAGATATGATGATTCCATGGCAGGGGTGAAAGCAGGCGTGCATCCACGATGGAGGCTTCCAAAGGCTTCCAGTGGAAGTTGGGGAGCGTTCCTGCATGAGGCTCTGTTGGGGTCATCACCCATATGTGAAGACTTATTCCTGCTGCTCTTGGAGAACACCTGCTACAGATGAGTAACTACACTTTATTTCTACTAATCTCCAGGAACAAGCAGGAATGTAGTCTTCACATATGGGTATCGTCGGTACCGACGGAGCCTGCGCGGGAACGCTCCCCAGCGTCCAATTAGAAAGCTTTTGGGAGCATCCCACAGCGCCTGCGTGCTGCCTTCCCGCCTTTCCCAACTGCCTCTTTCCAGTTCTTCGTTTTCCACGGAGCCAGCAGGTCGTTGTTCCTGTCACCGCAGAAAATTTCCCTTATTACCTTTCTTTTTTTGTGGTCGCGTCTGCTTTCCTCAAAGCTCTACCGGTACCGCCGGCTTTTCTTGCTTTCTTTCTTTTCTTAAAAAAAAAAATAAAAAATTTAGTACTTTTTCCACGTGCACGCGCCTTTTTGGGCCTTAGGCCCAAAAATTCCTCCAGAATGCAAAACCCCTCTTCGGGTTTCAAAAAGTGCACCAAGTGTGGCGGTACCATCTCCGTCTCTGACACCCATGAATGGTGTCTCAAATGTTTAGGTCCTGACCACTCCATCATGGATTGTATGTCCTGTGCCATGATGTCCAAGAGAGGTCAGCAGAACCGAGCTGCTAAGCTCAGTACCCTGTTTCCCTCTGATGCAGCCTCGGTGGCATCGACGTCTTCCAGGGCCTCCTCTTCCTCCCGTGGATCTCAGGTAACAAAACACAAATCTAGCCGGTCCTCAAAGGATAGATCTCCTTCTAAGCATCGAGATGCCTCTGGCGTTGCCCTTGAGGATTCTGCACCGGTAAAATTGCCCCGGTGGGAGGCTTCAGCTTCCAAAGCATTATTGGGGCTCCAGGACGTTCTCGAGGCCTCAGCCTCGGCAGAACTACTGGTGCCATGCTCTGGGGTACCGGCGGTCTTCTCCGGTACTGACATCCAGGCATCGGCAGCGTCGAAAGACCAGAGATTCCTGGCTATTGAACGCAGTCTGGCGGCTCTCCTTGCGGCATCGACACCCTCGGAACCGCATCAGACAGTTCAACTGGTTCCGGCACTGACTCCGGCACTGGTATCGGTACCGGTACCGATAGCGGTACCGATAGCATCGACATCGGTATCTGCATTGCCGGCACCCAGTCATTCGATTCTTTCCAGTACCGATACTCCGGTACCGATTACTCCCGGTACCGACTTCGGTCGGTACGAGTATTGGGCTCTTCAAGAGCATCCGGACAGATGGTACTTCGAGTCCTCAGAAGAATCTGAGGATTCTGACAGTTCTGTAGATGCAGGAATGCTTCTCCCAGAGGAGCCTTTCTCCTCTAAGCGCAGTATGTCTCCTCCAGAGGATATTTCCTTTCAGGACTTTATCAGGGAGGTGGCTCGAGGTCTGTCCATCACTGTGGCTCCTGAATCAGAGCCCAGAGCAAAGGAGTTGGAAATTTTACAATATCCCAAAGCTCCTAAAGAGGCAGCTACTCTACCCATCCATGAGATCTTGCATGATCTCGTGCTAAGAATGTGGGAGACGCCTCTTACCACCTCTCCTCACTCTCGTTGACAGGATGCTATGTACCGAGTCCCTCCTTGTCCTGGTTTCCAGAAGACTCAGCTTCCTCACCACTCTACTGTGGTGGAATCAGCTATGAGAAGGATCAGGATTGCAAAGAGACATGCCTCTAATCCTCCAGGACGTGAGTGCAGAACTTTGGATGCTTTTGGACGTCGTACTTTCCAAGCTTCCATGCTTTCTGTCAGGATCCGTTCATATATTTTATATATGGGAATGTTCCTGAAAGAAATTACTAGGGATCTAGAGGTCTTGAGCCCTCTTCTTCCTAAGGATAAAAGACAAGATTTTCTCACATTGGTCAAACATGCCCAAGATGTTTCCAAATTTGTCAACCGTGCAGCTTTTGACTGTTTTGAGTGCATAAGCAGAACCTCTGCCATTGCCATAGGTGCACGAAGAATTGCCTGGCTCCAGGCATCTGATTTGGAGCTCTGGGTACAAGATAAACTGAGCAATATTACTTGTACTGGTGAGAACCTGTTTGGTAAAGATTGGCAAGAAAAGGCCAATGAGTTGGATGCTGACAACTCCACTTTGGATAGGCTATCCAAAGCCACTGCTGATCCTATGAGAAAGAAATTGTTCAAGAAGCCTTTCTTCTCAAAAAAGAAGAGGTTTTATCCCTCTTATTCCCAGCAGGGACGTGCCACAGGTCAGCCTACCCGGAAGGGTCAGCAACCACCCAAACAAAAGAAAGCAAAGACTGCTAAGCCTCAACTGTCTCAGCAGTCTCAGCCTCCACAAGGCCTTTGACTTTCATCTAGAGAACTTAGCTTTCCTGGCTCTGAATGGACCAGAGCCTTCCACCATTCCAGGAAGGTTATGTCACTTTGCCCCCAGTTGGGAGCAAATAACAGCAGAGCAGTGGACACTCTCCATTATAAGAGAGGGGTACAAGCTGCACTTCCTGGTCATGCCCCCTTCCACCATAGTAAGACAGTTCAATTCTCAGACCTCTCTCATCAGCTTGTTACATCAAGAGGTCACTATGCTTCTTGCCCAAGGGGCAATAGAAGAAGTATCCACTCAACAACAGGGTACGGGGTTTTACTCCCCCTATTTCCTTATTCCAAAGAAAACAGGGGGATACAGACCCATTTTGGACCTCAGAGAATTTAACAAATTCCTGTTCAAGGAGAAATTCAAGATGATTTCTTTAGGAACTCTGCTGCCATACCTTCAGAGTCAGGATTGGCTTTGTTCTCTAGATCTCAAGGATGCGTACACTCATGTTCTCATCCACCCAACTCACAGAAAGTTCCTTCGGTTTCTTTTCCAAGGAAAGCATTACCAATACAGGGTGCTTCCTTTTGGCCTGGCCTCAGCACCAAGAGTATTCACAAAATGCATGGCTGTGGTAGCAGCATTTCTCCGCACTCTATGGATATTCGTCTTCCCCTACTTAGACGACTGGCTCATTCGAGCCCATCAGAGTCAGAGGCCAGGACCTCCCTGTTCTGCACAATGCGTATCCTTCAGTATTTGGGTCTTGTCATAAACGTCCCAAAATCCAGTCTAACTCCCACTCAATCTCTAGAATTCATAGGAGCTTTGCTGGATACCAAAAAGGCAAGGGCCTATCTTCCCCAGGCCCGTTGCCTTCATATGGTGCAGTTAGCTGCTCAAGCAGTGCTAAAACCCCTTCTCACTGCCCGAGAAATGCTACAACTACTAGGCCACATGGCATCTACCGTGCATGTGGTTCCTTATGCTCGCCTCCATATGAAAGCAGCCCAGTGGACTTTATCCACTCAGTGGAACCAGGCATCAGGGTGCCTGTCAGACAAAATAGCAAACACAGGTCGCCTCATTTTGTCCCTCCAATGGTGGCAGTCCACTCAGAGCCTGTTGCTGGGGTCCCCATTTCAACAACCCTTACCCCAGGTAACTCTCACAACAGATGCTTCACTAATAGGTTGGGGAGCTCATTTACAAGACCTCTCCACCCAAGGCACTTGGACTCCACAGGAGACTCATCTACATATCAATCTCTTGGAGCTCATAGCAATCTTCCTTGCTCTTTGAGTGTTCCACACCCTGCTCAGCTAAAAGACAGTCCTCATTCATACAAACAATCAAGTAGCCATGTTCTATGTGAACAAACAGGGGTAATAGGCTCTCTGTCGCTTTGCAACGAAGCTGTGCGACTATGGGTCCTCGCCAGAGAGCATCAGATTCATCTTCTGGCAGTGTATCTGCCAGGCATTCAAAACTCTTGGGCAGACAGACTCGGTCGAGTTCTGCTACCACACGAATGGTCTCTCCATGTAGACCAGGTGACCAAGATTTTTCAAATTTGGGGAACCCCGGACATAGACCTCTTTGCAAGTCCATTGAATGCCAAGCTTCCCCGGTTCTGTTCCAGAATCCCGGTTCGCGGCTGTCAGGCTAGGGATGCTTTCCTCCTTCACTGGGGGCAAGACTTCCTTTATGCCTTTCCACCCATTCCCCTAATTCCCAAAACCCTATTCAAGCTTCAGAGAGACAGAGGACGTATGATCCTCATAGCTCCACGTTGGCCTCGGCAAGTGTGGTATCCTCTGCTTCTACATCTCTCTCAAGCTCCCTCCCTGGAGTTAGGGTCTGCTCCAGATCTCCTATCTCAAGAGAACGGAATGTTATGGCATCCCAATCCCCAGTCTCTGCATCTCAGGGCTTGGTTGCTGAAGGCCTAGATCTCCATGATCTTAACCTCCCTCAGCAAATAAAGGATATCCTTTATGCTTCCAGGAAGCCTTCCACAAGACGCTCTTATGCTTTCAAGTGGAAAAGGTTTACCATATGGTGTTCGCAGAAGGGTCTTAACCCCCTTGCTATACCTCTGGAATCATTACTGGAGTATCTTCTTCATTTATCCAATGCAGGACTTAAGACTAACTCAGTGAGAGTCCATTTGAGTGCTATTGCAGCTTCCTCCAAGCCTCTAAATGGACAACCTATTTCCTCCCATCCTCTTATAGCAAGATTTATAGGAGGCCTTCTGCTAACTAAGCCTCCCATTAGGCCACCTCGTGTGGCATGGGACTTTAAACTTGGTTCTTGGTCAGCTCATGAAGCCACCTTTCAAACCCTTAGCTACTACCTCCTTGAAATACCTTTCTTGGAAGGTTATCTTTCTCATTGCAATCACATCAGCACGTCGCATCAGTGAATTGCAGGCACTAGTAGCTGATCCACCTTATACAAGGTTCCATCATGACAAGGTAGTCCTTAGAACTCATCTACACTTTATTCCAAAGGTGGCCTCGCCTTTTCATCTAAACCAAGCGGTCTACCTACCTGTGTTCTTTCCAAGGCCTCATGTATCAAATGCAGAAAGGAATCTTCATACTTTGGACTGTAAAAGAGCTTTAGCCTTTTACTTACAAAGAACACAGCAACATAGAAAGTCCTCTCAACTCTTTGTTGCTTTTGATCCTTCTCATTTGGGACTTCCAGTCTCCAAGAGTACACTGTCTAACTGGATTGCTCAGTGTATCTCCTTTGCCTATCAGAGTAAGAACCTTCAGTGGCTCATCTGCACTCTGTGTCTATCGACGACATATGTCGAGCAGCCACCTGGGCCTCGGTTCATACCTTCACAGCCCATTACTGATTGGACAAGGACTCCCGCCGGGATGCCTTGTTTGGTCAGGCTGTTCTGTTCCATACCTAATCAACTCCTACCCACCATCCCTGATTGGATGCCAGAGGTCCATGGGGGGAAGTGGAGCCCTTTCCCAGGGACACACAACTTCTGGGGTCTCTCCCTGGCATCTAAAGCTAGGGAGTCCCCATATGTGAAGACTACATTCCTGCTTGTTCCTGGAGATAGCATAGTTACTCACCTGTAACAGGTGATCTCCGGGAACAGCAGGAATTTAGTCTTCACAACCCACCCACCTCCCCTAGGAGTTGTATCTCTATATCTCTTTCTCTTTTCCTCTCTCTCTCTTTGTCTCAGCTTTAAAACTCAACTGGAGAGAGGCAGTTGGGAAAGGCGGGAAGGCAGCATGCAGGCACTGTGGGATGCTCCCAAAAGCTTTCTAATTGGACGCTGGGGAGCGTTCCCGCGCAGGCTCCGTCGGTACCGACGATACCCATATGTGAAAACTAAATTCCTGCTGTTCCGGAGATCACCTGTTACAGGTGAGTAACTATGCTTTATGTGGGTATTTTGATCTCAAACCATATTTTGTGGACTTATGGAGATTCAGTTGGCTATGATGTCCTGTCTAATTTTTGGTAACTGCAATTTGTATGATTTGTAATCTTCTTTATTTTATGTTGATACTCTTTTTTTTTTTTATTGTTGTGTTATTTCTGTTTGAAAACTGATGAAAAGTTTAATAAATAAAGTAGACTGCAGAAAAGGCATGTTATACTATCTTCAAGCAACTTGAAGCATAAGAAAATCTTCTCAGTTGTTTGTGACCTTTTAATCCAACCAGTCCAGGCTTACCTGCACCCAAACTTGGCCTTTCAAAGTTGTTTTGTTCTCCAGGAGCAAGCAGTCCTCGCATATGGGTGATGTCAATGCCTACAGAGCCCTCACGGAAGCATCTCGCCAGCTTTCAAAGAAAGCCTTTGGGAGGTGCCACCACACATGCGTGTTCCCCTTCCCACCCAAGGGTGCCATCTTGGTCAGTCTCCCTTTTCTGCAGAGCCCTCCAGATGTCTGTCATCTTCCCCCGGAAAAAAGTTGATTTCTTGTACACCTTTCCGGCTTGCGCCAGCCTCTTTCCCGCCTTTGAGGCCTGTTGTCCCGACATCGAGTCTGGAAACGTAATTTAGTTTTGCTTAGGTTCCTCCAGCACCTTTGCATCTTTTTCAACCGCTGTCCACGCCAAAGGTCTTCGACCTCGCTGTGGTCCCTTTTGCTCCAATGGCCACCAGTTTTAAGAAATGTGATCGATGCTCCAAAAAACATGTCTCTCGCCGACACTCACGACTGTTGCCTCAGGTGTATGGGCACCGACTACATACCGGAGGAGTGCCCCCTGTAGAAAAATATGTCTGCCAAGGCCATCCAGTGCCGCCGGCTAAAGCAGTATGACATCTTCCACAGGGCATACTTGATCCCAGTTTCCCCGGTAGCCTCATGCTCAAAGACCCTGCACGGATCCTCAGAGTCACACAAGGCCCCTGCAGTTCCAGAACGGGCTCGCAGACATTCTGAACAAGGGTCCCCGGAGCGTGAACATAAGAAGAAAAAGGTGGCCTCGAGGGTCTTGTCCTGGGGGGCGGACAAGCATGGGAAATCCTGTGCGTGGCCCCTCAGCCCCCAACAGGCTTCCGAAGAGCGGGCCTGGCCAAGGAAGGTACCCAAGACAGAAGTCAAGGCTCCCAGTGATGGACCCTGGTCTCCCGAGGGCCGTCCCGTTGAGGACCCCCTCTCCTCCTCAACACCAGACCCAGTAACCCTGGTATCGGTGTTGAGAAAATCGGAGTGGGAAAATCGTATGTTGGCGCTTCAACGCAGTGTTTCTGTATTCAACGCATCCCAACAGGCGTTGATGCCCAGCCTCACCGGCACTCATGCCGAGACTGCAGGGACCTCTGTGCTGAAGACTCTCCGGTCCGCTGAAGCGATTCCCGAGAGCCAGACGCCTCGGGTAGATCCTCATTAAGGATCTTGATCTCGCTCCCGCTCCTCGGGGGTGAGGTCTTTGCAGGTGAGTGCCTCGGGCTCCAGCCATGCCTTGGCCTTGAAGCACCGAAGACCTGGAGCTGTCGGACCTCGAATCTTCCTCAGACTACTCGGCTTGGGAGTCTGTCTAGATTTCTCCGGAATCTCGGGCCCACCAAGACCTCCCCTTGGATCCATCTCCATTGACAGCTAGGTGCTGATCCACACCGGAGGACACCTCTTTCCTTGAGTTCATCCAGGACATGGTGTGAGCCCTCTCCCTCACCATGGAGTCAGAGGAGGACCCCTGTATGCAGGAGCTTGATATCCTCTAGTACGAGCTATATATAGAGAACTGTTACTCCATTGCAAACTCCAGAACTCTAATCAATTTCTCGTTCCCAATATTTAAACAAGTAATATGAATTTTTGTTAAAAGCGACAGGTCTCAGACTTCAAAGAGCTACAGGTCTTTATGGCTTCGACCCAATGCTCTAATTTGCATCAATGACCCATGTGTTGCTTCATAATCAGCTTCTTACTTTTAACGTGATTTCAAAACTGGAACTTATAAGAAGAGAGAATGTATGCTTATCTTCAAATTTGCCCAACGCCAGTTTCAGCGCTGCTGCGTTTCACTGCCGAGCTGTTTCATCAGGGGCTGTGATTGCTGGCTCATCCTCACTTTGTTCCAAATAGTAAATTCTTTCAAAACATTCTTATATTCTTCGCGCTCTAAACAGGGAATCATATGTTAGTTCTGTATATTCATACTATGACTTATATTCAATCATTCATATATCGAATTATGCAACAATAAAACGAGAAGGATTCTACCGTGAACTTCATTGCTAGTTTCTTCTCATCTCCCAACCGTTTGATTCTGACAACGCCGCGCATGCGGACTACTTGCTGGGCGGGCTATATATCATATTTCAACCCTCCTACTCATGTTTAAACACATAAGTTCCAGTCAATTTGCAAATTAAGCCCCCCTGGTTTCACGGACTGTAGCATGAAAATCCATCTCTGTTCCTTTACTATCAATGCTTGATCTCTAGATTTACCCTCGGATCCTATTATACTCCTGTCTATACAGAAGCATTTTAAATCCTCAAATTGATGATGTTCTTGGAGACAATGTTCAACTATCGGTGCAGCCAACGTCTTGCACTTTAACCTGCTGCGATGTTCCGCTAATCTAATTTTAAAAGGTCTCGACGTCTTCCCAATGTATAATAGCCGGCAGGGACATTCTATAGCATATACTACATAATCTGTATTACATGTTGTATAGTGGCGTAACCGATAGGTTCTTCCATGATAATCAAATGATGTAGTTTCCCTAGTCACATCGCACATTTGACGTGACCCACAGGTTGATTCAAAGAACTGTGCCCCATAGAGCGTAACTTCGTGGGGCTCAAAACTTCTTTGAAATTTCGGTGCCTCTGCCATACGCACCGTATTCTCATGTCTTTAAACATCGGTATACTGTGAAGCACATTCAAATGTTTATTTAGAATCTTTTGAATCTGATTATTAAACGGAGAATGTTTCGTCACAAGATTCATAACAGCCTCTTCAGAGTGGGGTGTACGAGGTGTCATTAAATGTTCCCTGTTGTTGAACAAGGCTCTTTTATATGCCCGGGACCAGTGAAACGCAGCAGCGCTGAAACTGGCGTTGGGCAAATTTGAAGATAAGCATACATTCTCTCTTCTTATAAGTTCCAGTTTTGAAATCACGTTAAAAGTAAGAAGCTGATTATGAAGCAACACATGGGTCATTGATGCAAATTAGAGCATTGGGTCGAAGCCATAAAGACCTGTAGCTCTTTGAAGTCTGAGACCTGTTGCTTTTAACAAAAATTCATATTACTTGTTTAAATATTGGGAACGAGAAATTGATAAGAGTTCTGGAGTTTGCAATGGAGTAACAGTTCCCTATATATAGCTTAACAGTTAATTTACTCCGTAGAATCGACCACATAATTGTGTTGTGGCTAATCCTCTAGTACGAGGCACCGCCCAAAGAGACCCTGATGGTCCCGGGCCCCTCCATCCTCAATTGGCTCCTTCTCCAGATGTGGGAAGCCCCGGTGTCGGTGTCAGTTGTTAGCCGCCACCTGGATACCATGTACTGGGTCTAGAGCGGGCCGAGTTTCTAGAAGACCCAACTCCTTCACACCTCCATGCTGATGAAGTCAGCCATGTGCTGGCAGAAGAGCCCAAATATGCACTCATCGGTACCCCCGGGTAGGGAAGCCCACGCCCTTGATGCCCTCAGGCAAAAATGCTACCAGAGCTCCAGGCTAGCATGCCACATTCAAACTTACCAATTTTGCATCGGCATGTTTCCTCCAAGACCTGACGAAGGAACTCTGAGGCTTCGCGGCTGGCCTTGATGGTGACCACCTCCAGCGCTTCCAGACACTTACGAAGTCTCTCGGAGAGTGCTCCAAGTATTTATCTCGCGCCACCTTTGATGGCTTCGAGTCCAGCATGAGGGTGGCTGCTGACGGCAGGCTTGGCTCCATTGGCTCCAGACATCCAATCTCGAGAAATAGGTGCAGGAGAAGCTCCTGGACATCCCCTACCTTGGGGAGCAGCTTTTCGGCAAGCCCATGGAGGACAAGGTTGCTGAGATCGAGACCGAGTACATGACTTGGACACGACTCTTGAGGATGACTCTTCCAGGAAAGAAGCCTCCTGGAAAGAAGCCTCCTTTCCATAGGAAGGGCCAACCCTTTTGAAGCTATCCCTCATATCTGGCCACCCAGACTCCTCAGCAGAGTCACCAGGGCAAGGGAGCGGGACAAGGCCCATGCAAGCCTCAGCCCAGCCTAGATCGGGGTTTTGATGCCCCCAGCATAGCCTCTCTTCCTGTGGAGGATCAGCTGCCAACAGGAGGGGCGTATTGTCAATTTTGCCCACAGGTGGGCTTCCATCACCACCGACTCATGGGCACTTCAGGTGATCATGGAGGGTTACTTGCTCCACTTGGACCAGCTGCCTCCACCCTTCTTTCCTGGGAAGCCTCCTCGGTCTCCCCTGCACCAGGCTCTGCTAATGCAAGAACTCGCAGGCCTTCCCAGGGACAGGGCTGTGGAGCCTGTACCACACCATCTGAAAGGAAAGAGTTTTTAATCCTGGTACTTTCTAGTCCCAAAAAGGAGAAGTATAATCCATCCTGGACCTGAGAAACCTGAACAAATTCCTGGTGCGGGAGAAGTTCTAGATGCTCTCCCTTGGAATATTGCTGCCCTACCTCCAGCAGGGAGATTGGCTATGCTTCTTGGATCTAAAGGATGCTTATACCCACATCCTTATCCATCCCAGTCACAGGCAGTACTTAAGATTCATGGTCGGAGGCGATCATTACCAGTATAGGGTACTTCCCTTTAGCCTTGCCTCCGCACCAAGGGTCTTCACCAAATGCCTGGCAGTGGTGGCTGCCTATCTCCTTCTCCAAGGGGCCTTCATCCTCCCTTACCTAGATGACTGGCTCGTAAAAGGAGACACAGCCTCAGAGATGCTGCAGGCCACAGGCTGCACCATCAAGGTCCTACATCATCTGGGATTCATGATAAATCACCCAAAATCTCATCTCATCCCAACTCAAGACGGAGTTTATAGGGCCTCGCCTGGACACCCTCCAAGCCATGGTTTTCCTCCCCCTGGACAGGGCAGATCACCTCACGGCCCTGGCAGCTGAAGTGCAAGGCCACCGTACTATGTCCGCATGGTCCATGCTTCGCTTCCTCGGCCACATGGCCTCCACAGTCCATGTGGTCCCCAATGCCCTCCTCCACATGCAAGCAGCTCAGTGGTGTTTCCGTTCACAGTGGACCCAAGCCATGGGCAGGCTCCGGGACAGAGTTTCAGTGTCCCGTTAGTTGGCGGAGTCCCTCAGTTAGTAGCAGGATCCCCAAAACCTGCAAAAGGGCATGTCCTTCCATTTCCCAAGCCTCCAGAGGGTCCTCATGACAGATGCTTCCCTGCAGGGCTGGGGTGGCCATTGCGAGGAATTGTGCACCCAGGGTGCCTGGTCCTTCGAGGAGAGCCAGCAGCAGATCAACCTGCTGAAACTCAGGGCCGTCTTCCTTTACCCTCAAGGCTTTCCAGCACCGCCTGCTCGTTGAGACAGACAATCAGGTCACAATGGTTCTACCTGAACAAGCAAGTGGGCACAGGCTCCTACCGCCTATGCCAGGAGGTAGTAGCCCTCTGCATGTATGCGACCAGACAGGGTATGCTCCTCAGGGCGGTATACCTCCTGAGCCAGGACAACACTCTGGTGGACAGGCTGAGCAGGGGCTTCCAGCCATACAAGTGGCACCTGGACCCTGGGGCAGCACAGCGGCTCTTCGGGTTGTGGAGTACCCTGAACATCAACCTCTTCACCAGCCTGGCCAACGCTCAACTACCGCCTTTCGGCTTCCCACAGCCTCACCCGGCCCTTGTAGCGCCAGATGCCTTCCTCATTTTGTGGTCGGGTGGTCTGTTGTATGCCTTCCCTCCCCCCCCCCCCCCCCACAACACTGATAGCATGGACTCCTTTTCAAGGTCCAGCGAGACAAGAATTCCCTGATTCTGGTGGCCCTGAAGTGACCCAGGCAGCCTTGGTTACTTCTATGGTTTCATCTCTCGATGGAGTCCCCAGTCTCTCTCTGGAGCTCACCGGTGCTTTTGACCCAGGAGGAGGGCTCGATCCTCCACCCCAACCTGGGATACTTGTCCCTCACAGCATGGCTGCTGAATGGGTTGCTTTAGCACCCCTCAACCTCCCCAAGGAGGTAGAAGAGGTCCTCCTGGCCTCTCGCAAAGACTTTACGAGATGGGCCTATGCCTTCAAGTGGCACAGGTTCTCCTTATAGTTCACAGAGAAATGGGTGAACTAATTCTCCTGCCCAGTGCACGCAGTGCTGCAACACTTGCTCCACCTCTCACATTCCGGACTTAAGTCCAATTCCATCAGGGTGCGCCTGAGTACACTCTCCACGAACCATCATTCCTTAGAGGGCAAGCCTCTCTCTGTGCAGTCCCTTATTACTCGATTCATGCGGGGCTTACTGCTCTCGAATCTCCCATTCATCCATCTCATTGTGGTCCTGGCGCACCTTACCAAGCCACTCTTTAACCCTTGGCTACCTGCCACCTGAGATACCTGTCCTGGAAGGTGACCTTCCTGGTGGCACTCAACTCCACATGCATAGTCAGTGATCTCCAGGTCCTGGTGGCCAAGCCACCCTACATCAGGTTCTACTAGAACAAGGTTGTGCTCCACACTCACCCGAAGTTTCTTCCGAAGGTGGTGTCTGATTTCTACCTCAACCAGGAGGTAGTACTCCCTACCTTCTTTCCACGGCCCCACATCGACAAGGCATCGGCTGTTCTCCATACTCTGAACTGCAAAAGAGCCCTGTCCTTTTTTCTATAGCGTACTCAGGACCACTGCGAAGCCTCGCAGCTTTTGGTCTCGTTTGACCCCAGTCGGCTGGGGGAAGATTGCACCAAGCGAGCACAGTCCATCTGGGTGGCAGATTGCATTACCTTCGCCCACAACAAGGCTGGGCTGCTGCTGGAGCGCCAGGTCACGGTGCATAATGTCAGGGCTATGGCATCTTAATTTGCGAGCCTTCACTCTGTTCCCTTGGCCGACATCTGCCGGGCCGCTACCTGGTCTTCTGTCCACACTTTTGCCTGGAGAGAGAACGCTGATGGTACAGTGCCTTCGGCCAGGCCGTACTCCGTAATCTGTTTGGGGTTTAGGCAACTCCTGCCTTCTGACCATTCTTGTTCAGGCTACCGGAGCAATGGTTCTCCCTGGATACTGGGGTCCTCAGAGTCTGTCCTCAGATTTGTTTGCAGCTGCTCACGGCTGGACCGTGTGTTTTCTACAGGTCATCGGTAGTCTGTATCTAGGGAGTCCCATATGTGAGGACTGACTTCCTGCTTGTTCCTGGAGAAATTGTAGTTACTCACCTGTAAAAGGTGTTTTCCAGGGACAGCAGGAATCAGTCCTCACAACCCTCTCTCCTCCCCTTGGAATTGCTGTAATTTTTGCCATCCTTTTGGTCAGCTCTAGCTATGTCATCTGACTGACCAAAATGGCATCCTTGGGCGGGAAGGGGACCACACAGGCTTTCTTTGAAAGCTGGGGAGATGCTTCCGCGAGGTCTCCATCGGCATTGACGTCACCCACATGTGAGAACTGATACCTGCTGTTCCTGGTGAATGCCTTTTAAGGTGAGTAATTGCACTGACTATATCTTTTTGCTATTTTGCAGCAAATCTACCATTTCTTGGTCATGTTAGACTACATCAATTTAGAGAAAAGGCCACTATCAGTGTTAAAGTGTGTACTGAGGACCATGTTGTGCTGGAAGGTTGTGCTGGAAGGTTGTGCTGGAAGAAAGCGAGAAGTCTCTACAAAAGGTGAAAAAGCAAAAACGGCCAAAATGGATGACGGAAGAAACTCTGAAAATTGCCCAGAAACGCAGAGAAGCTAAAGCCAAAGGAGAAAGAAAGACAATCGCAGAACTCAACAGAGATTTCCAACGTGCAGCAAGACAGGACAAGGAAAAGTACTACAATGACACTTGCAAGGAAATAGAAGCAGAAACTATTAGAGGAAGAACAAGATCGGCTTTCCTAAAGCTGCGAGAGTTAAAGAAAAAGTTCCAGCCTCGAATTGGAATGTTACAAGATGCTCAAGGTTCTATGTTGAATGATGCTGAGAAGATCAAGAAAAGGTGGAAGGAATATACAGAGTTTTTATATGATAAAGATCAAGTGGACCAACAGCCGTTTCAACCTATACCTTATGATCAGGAACCATTGGTGATGAAAGAAGAAGTTGAAGCAGCATTGAAAGCCTTATCAAAGAACAAAGCACCAGGCATTGATAGCATTCCCATAGAAGTATTGCAGCAATCTGATGCAGCTGTTACCGTACTTACAAGGCTCTGCCAAGAAATATGGAAGACAACATCATGGCCAACTGACTGGAAAAGATCTGTGTTTATACCAATACTAAAGAAAGGTGATCCAACTGACTGTGGAAATTATCGCACAATCGCTCTGATCCCACATGCCAGCAAGATTCTACTGAAGATTATTCAAAAGAGACTACAGCCATACCTAGAACAAGAACTACCTGAAGTGCAAGCAGGGTTCAGGAAAGGGCGAGGAACGAGAGACATCATTGCGGATGTGAGATGGATCCTTGAAAAGACTAAAGAATACCAAAAGGATATCTATTTGTGCTTTATCGACTATAGCAAGGCTTTTGACTGTGTAAACCATGAGAAACTCTGGGCCACATTAAGAAGCATGGGTATACCAGAACACCTGATCGTTCTCTTGCGTAATCTGTACATTGATCAAGAAGCAACAGTTCGAACGGAACAAGGAGAAACAGAATGGTTTAAAATAAGCAAAGGTGTAAGACAAGGCTGCATACTTTCCCCCTACCTGTTTAATTTATATGCAGAACAAATCATCAGAGAAGCAGGACTGTATGAAGACAACAGAGGTGTGAAGATTGGTGGAAGACTCATCAACAACCTTCGCTATGCTGATGATACCACATTACTGGCTGAAAGTGAAGATGATCTGAAACATTTGCTTCTCACAATCAAAGAACATAGTCTCAAAATGGGCCTGCACCTTAATGTAAAGAAGACAAAGATCATGACAACTGGCATAATCAACAGGTTCATCGTTGAAGGAGAAGAAATTGAAATCGTGAACAACTTTAACCTACTTGGATCAACTATCAATAAAGAAGCAACAAGCAGTCAAGAAATCAGACGACGCATTGCTCTTGGCAGAATGGCTATGAAAGACCTAGATAAGATTCTCAAGAGCAGAGATGTCTCTCTCCATACAAAGATTCGACTTGTTCAAGCCATGGTATTTTCAATAACATCATATGGATGTGAAAGCTGGACAGTGAAAAAGACAGACAGGAAGAAAATTGATGCCTTTGAATTATGGTGCTGGCGGCGAATACTGTGTATACCATGGACTGCCCGAAGAACAAACCAGTCGGTACTAGAAGAGATCAAACCTAAGCTTTCTTTAGAAGCTCAGATGACAAGACTTCGACTTTCATACTTCGGACACATCATGCGAAGAGAGAGATCATTAGAGAAAGACATCATGCTTGGCAAGATAGAAGGTCAACGCAAAAGAGGAAGGCCAGCAATGAGATGGATTGCTACAATAACAGCAGCTACAGGTACCAGTCTGTCCACAATGAGCCGTCTGACTGAAGACCGAACACAATTTAGGATAGCTATCCAGAGGGTCGCCATGAGTCGACTCCGACTCGACGGCACTTAACAACAACAACAATTGCGCTGACTATATCTTTTTGCTATTTTGCAGCAAATCTACCATTTCTTGGTCATGTTAGACTACATCAATTTAGAGAAAAGGCCACTATCAGTGTTAAAGTGTGTACTGAGGACCATGTTGCCACCTTGCAAATGTTCTGTATTGAAGTATGTTCACTTGCAAAGTTCTATTGCCTAGATACTTCCTCAGGATCTGATGGTACTTTGAACAATCAGTCCTGTGTGATCTATTTATTTAATCAACTTTTTTAGCCACCTGAAAAACTGCAGCGTGGACTGCAAGATCATCTTATTGCAACCCTCAGCTCTGGAATCACCAACTTTGATGGCTGCATTTTGCCTGCTGCCGTTCTGTAGTGGAGGTTCTCCATGGGCAGTTAGTGCAGTCATATTCTCCCACCCACTAGCCCCATTCTTTAAAAAGCTGCTTTACGCTCTGGGACAGACTGAGAGAGTATATAATCTTGTTTTAAAGAAAGCAATCCTTAGCGGCCAAATTCTATATCTTTCTTCATCATATGTTCAATACCTTTCAGAGTGTCTACCCTATGTCTGATTTAGTATTGTCCACAAAAAGGGCAGACCTTTCCAGATAGCCCTTCTGCAGTATCACTTACAAAACCTTTGGAAAAAAAAACTGTATCAAGGAACAATGCCTAGTACACGGCAATGGCAACATCCCTTTCGTCTGAGTGAACTCTATTTACCACTACGCCAGTGGTGTTCCCAGCCCCCTCGGCACCTGGGATGGATGCTCCCCTGTGCTGCATGGTGCTGTGCACCACAATGCACTCCCCCCCCCACCCCCAGGACCATAGAGGCAGCGCAGCAAATTTACCATAAAGCTAGCTTGCTGCACTGTCTCCACTCCAGGCCCGGGCGCTCTTCTCTCCCAGGCCAAAATCTTGCGATTCATGAGAGAAGAGCGCCCAGGCCTGGAGTGGAGACACTGCAGCAAGCCAACTTTATAGTAACTTTGCTGTGCCGCCTCCATGGGCCCGGTGGGGATGCACCCGCTCCCCTCTGGGTCAGCATCCAAGCTACACCCACCACCACGCCACTGCACTACGCTTTGTCATCTTCCTCTCATAGAGTTTCTAACTCAGTCACTTTGAACACTGTTAATACCTGCCATGTTTTTTGTTTGATATGGTTCTACACAGGCAACTTATTAAAAAAAAAAAAAAGAACCCCTCCCCCCAAGGCCTTGTTTTTTGAGCTTCCACAGCTAGTTTAATGATCTTTACAGTTTTTCGGGTCATGCTGCATCTTCATAACTGAAACCAACGTTTCAGCCACCATACTTTTGCTTTCTTCAGGATGAAGTGGTTAAGCAGTGGATGTCTGTTCTTTGATATAGTAGTCCTCAAACCAGTTTGGTGAGATTGAGTTGGGAAATTTGAATGTTGGAGGGAAAGTCTTTTGGAGAGAGGCTGGAGGCTTCCCTTTTCTCATAGATCTTAAGATTCTCTGTTGAGTCACCATAGAATCTACTTGTCCCCGTAGATTTTTTTAAATGTTCTCTTGGGCTTCCGCAGCTTGTGTTATGATCTTTGCAGTTTTCTGGATCATGTAACTGGAACCTACGTTTCAACCACCATACTGAAGAAAGCCACAGTGTGGTGGCTGAAACATCAGTTCTAGTTATGAAGACACAGCATGACCTGGAAAACTGCAAAGAACATCATATGAGCTGTGGAAGCCCAAGAGAACATTTAAAGGAAATGTACAGGGAGAACATCTTTAAACGCACCTGAGAACCTGCCGATCTATGAGAAAAGGGAGGTCTCCAGCCTCTCTCCAACAGACTTTCCTTTCAAAATTCAAATTCAAATTTCACGCCTCAATCCCACCAATCCGGTTTGAGGGCTACTATATAAAAGAACAGACATCCACTGCTTAACTACTTGGCCCGAAGAAAGACACAGTTTGGTGGCTGTAACGTCTCTTTACATTATGAAGACACAGCATGACTTGGAAAACTGTAAAGATCAACAAAGGCCTTTCTGAAATCTAAATAAACCACATCTAGAGCTCTCCCCTGACCCAGCTTGCAGGTCACCCAGTCAAAGAAATTGATCAGATTTGTCTGACAAGATTTACTTTAGTAAAAGCATGCTGCTTTGGGTCCTATAATCCATTGCATATTTTCATTCCATTAATTGTGCTGTCCTCTGTCTTAGCAGCAGTTTCATGAATTTACTAAAGTCAGGCTAATCGGCCTATAGCTCTCTTCCTCAACTTTTACTTCCACTTTTGTCAAGAGGAACCATATGTGCCTAACACTAGTCTTCTAGACTGCATTGAAAAGGTCAGGAAGTGGTGACGTTAGAATTTCTCAAAGATACCTCTGTATCCCATCCGGCCCCATTGCTTCCTCTAGTTTTATTTTAACTAGGTCTTCATGAATAGTCAACTGAAAATAATTTGATTATCTCACTTTCATTCTTGTTTCTGGCCATCTTCTGTCATCCTAGTCAGAGCCCTTCCTGTATGAACACTGAATAGAAATATTTGTTCAGCAGTTATACTTTTTTCTCATCAAACTCTACTTTTAATTTAATTTACTTATTTATAAGTTTCCTTTTCCACAAATAGGAGGTAGAAATTGGCATAGGGTCATGTTTACTAAAAGGCGCACTGGTAGCCTCCTCCTTCCATTACTGTGATGCAAGCGTGTGGCTCAGTTCTCCAGGACCAAGCAGGAAGTCAGTCCTCACATATGGGTGATGTCGGCGCCGACGGAGCCCTCGCGGAGCAATTTCCCCAGCTTTCAAAGAAAGCCTTTGGGAATTGCAGCGCGCATGCGCGGTCCCCTTCCCGCCCAAGGGTGCCATCTTGCTCAGTCTTCTTTTTTCCGCGGAGCCCTACAGACGCTGTTTGTGATCGCCGCTGAAAAAGTTGATTTTCGTTATTTTTCTTTTCTCGGATTCGACGCCGGATCCTTTTCCTGCCCGGACCCGATACACCGGTATCGAGTCCGTTCGTAATTTTTTCGGTTTTTGTCCTTCGTGACTAGCGTGCGCGCCATTTTTCATTTTCACTGGCAGCCCTGTCTTTTGACCTCGCAGGGGCCATTTTTCCCCCAATGGCTGCCAGCGGGTTTAAAAAGTGTGATCGGTGTAAGAAACTTATGTCTCTTACCGACACACACGACTGCTGCCTCCGCTGCCTCGGACCCACTAATGACCCGATGATCTGTGGTCCGTGTGGCAAGATGTCCTCTAAAGCGTTGAGGAGTCGGCAGCAACAAAAAGAAAGAATCTTCTCTGACTCCGCGTCCGGCCGGGCCCGGACCTCGTCAGAGGCTTCGACGTCCCGGGACTTCGGTCCTGAGCATCGTCGGAGTTCCTCTGAGCGATGGTCTCCTGCCCGGGAACATCATCGGAAGAAGAAACCCACGAGGGCAGCGTCGGTGGACGCTCCTGGTTCCTCGAGGGCCAGGTCGCATAGCCCCAATAGCCGTCCCGGGTCCTCGGAGTCGGAGAGGCCTTCGAAACTTCCTCGTCTAGAGATGGAGTCTCCTAGACACGTGAGTACTGTAGTCCTCGTGGACTCACCTCCGAAGGAGCCGAGTCGGGGGCTGCTGGGTCTCCTGAGCTCAGACTCAGGTTGACGGCCTTGGAGAGCAGTTTCGCTGCCTTCATGGACCAGCAGCGGGCATTGATTGCTGGCCTCGCCGGTGCATCTGCCCCGACCACCGGGACGTCGACGTCCAAGTCGACCCCAGAGACCGAGCCGATCCTCGAGTCCATGCGAACTCGAGTCGATCCTCGGTCACGGTCTCCCTCGGCCTCCCGTTCGGGACCGAGGTCGTCGACGCCGACACCCTCGGCGTCGGGGCAGAAGGCATCGGTGCCCGCCCGACTGGAGCCGCTCGATTCCTCCTCCGAGGAATCAGCCTGGGAGACGGAGGACGAAGAGTCACCCAGTACTTTTCGGACTCGAAGCGTCCCATCGGACTCGCCCGAGTCCAAACCTCGGAGACGGTCCCCCCCGGAGGACACCCGGTTCTCGGACTTCGTGCGGGATATGGCCAAGGCCTTGGCATTCCCCACGGATCCCGAGGAGGAGCCTCGAGCTGAAGAGCTCGATGCCCTCCAGTATGACTCTCCCCCGAAGGAGGCCTTTACTGTACCGGTTCCTCCGATGCTGGAGCGACTTCTCTTCCGCATGTGGGAGAGCCTGGCGTCGGCGCCGGTGTTAAGCAAGTGGGTCGATTCCATTTATCGAGTCCGCAAGAGCCCCGGGTTCCAAAAGGCACAACTACCGCACCATTCCATGGTGGTGGAATCGGCCATGCATCGACTCAAGAGTCAAAAGATGCACTCCTTGGTGCCTCCCGGCCGGGAGGCCCGGAACCTGGATGCCCTCAGTAGGAAGTGCTTCCAGGGCTCTATGCTTGCTTGTCGAGTCCAGACCTACCAGCTCTATATGGGCATGTATCTCCGAGACCTGGCAAAAGAAATTGCCGGGTTCTCTGCTGGTCTCTCCGAGGAACCTTTGCAGAGGTTCCAAGCCTTGTCCACTGGTATTCGAGAGTGCTCGAAGTTTATCTCTCGAGCAGCCTACGATGGCTTCGAAGCATCGGCTCGAGTAGCTGGAGCCGGCATCGGTGGCCGCCGACAGGCTTGGCTTCAGTCATCCGACCTCGAGCCATGGGTACAGGACAAGTTGGTCGATGTCCCCTGCAGAGGTGAAAATCTCTTTGGCAAGCCCATGGCTGAAAAGGCTGCACAGATCGAGACCGAGACTCTGACCAGGACTCGGGTGTCCAGAAAAACCTCTGCCCCTTCTCATAAGAAGAAGGGCTCGGGGAAAAAACCCTTTTACCCGAGGAAGGCAGCTGCCTATAAACAATACCCTCATTATCAGGCCTCAACAGCTCCCCAACAGGGTCAGCAGGCCAAGGGACGGGGTAATGGATCCCGTAGGCAGCAGGCCCCCAAGCCCACAACACCGGCCCCTGCTCAGCAGGGTGGGGGTTTTTGACTCCGTCAGCATAGCCTCTTCCCCTCCGCTGGTTTCTCTCAGCACAGGAGGCCGGCTGATCCACTTTGCCCACAGTTGGTCAGCAATCACATCAGATATCTGGGTGCTTCATATAGTTCAGAAGGGCTATCTTCTACACTTTCACTAGGTACCTCCCTCCTACTTTCCAGGGGAGCCTCCAAGACTCCCTCTGCACAGGGACTTACTCCTTCAGGAGTTAGCAAGTCTTCTTCAGGAACAGGCTGTGGAACCGGTACCCCACCCACCTGAAAGGTCAAGGCTTTTATTCCAGGTACTTTCTGATACCAAAACGAACAGGAGGCCTCAAACCCATCCTGGACTTGCGAAACCTCAACAAGTTCCTGGCAAGGGAAAAGTTCAAGATGCTTACCCTTGGAATCCTGCTGCCCTACCTCCAGCAGGGAGACTGGCTATGCTCCTTAGATCTGAAGGATGCCTATACTCACATCCTTATTCATCCAGACCACAGACAATATCTCAGGTTTGTTGTGGGAGGAAATCATTACCAGTACAGAGTACTGCCCTTTGGCCTATCCTCCGCCCCCAGGGTGTTCACCAAATGCCTAGCAGTGGTGGCGGCCTATCTAAGACTTCAAGGCCTCTTTGTATTTCCATACCTGGACGACTGGCTCATCAGGGCCCAGTCTTCCCAAGAAGCCACTCAGGCCACTCATTGCACTGTGACTCTGCTCCAGCACTTGGGATTTGTCATAAACTTCGCAAAGTCCACTTTGCTCCCCTCTCAAAATCTCGAATTCATCGGCGCAAGGTTGAACACACTTCAGGCACGGGCCTTTCTGCCTCTAGACAGGGCGAACAGGCTCATGGATCTCACCAGCCACTTTCTCAGCAATTCCCTGGTCTCTGCCCGGCAATTTCTGAGACTGTTCGGCCATATGGCTTCCACGGTCCATGTAACCCCCAATGCCTGCCTGAACATGCGACCTGGTCAGTGGTGCCTTCGCACTCAATGGCATCAGGCCACGGGGAGCCTGACGGACTCAGTACAGGTATCCAACCTCCTGGTCTCTTCTCTGCAGTGGTGGCTTCATCTGCCAAACCTAGTGCTGGGAGTGGATTTTCAATCTCCTCTGCCTTCTCAGGTGCTGACAACCGATGCTTCTCTCCTGAGTTGGGGAGCACATTGCCAAGGGACATGTACTCAAGGCCTCTGGACTCCTTGGGAGTCTGCTCAGCAGATAAACTTCCTGGAGCTCAGAGCCATCCGTCTAGCTCTGCGAGCCTTCTCCCACCTCACGTCTCACCAGTCTGTGCTGGTCCAGACGGACAATCAAGTTGCAATGTTCTACGTGAACAAACAAGGCGGCACAGGCTCCTTCCTTCTCTGTTAGGAGGCACAAAAATTGTGCTCATGGGCCGTCCGCCACCTCATCCTCCTCAAAGCTGTCTATCTCCCAGGTCAGGAAAATTACCTGGCAGACAAGCTGAGCAGGATCCTCCAACCACACGTGGAGATTGGATCCATTGGTGGTTCAGCGGATCTTTCTCAAGTGGGGCCTCCCCACCATGGATCTGTTTGCCAGTCCTCTGAACCGGCAACTTCCCAGATTCTGCTCTCGACAGCCGCATCCTCTCAGAGTAGCGGCGGATGCTTTTCTGATTCCATGGTCCACAGGCCACTTGTATGCCTTTCCTCCCATGCCACTGGTGTCTCGCGCACTCTTCAAGGTTCTCAGAGACAGAGCCTCGCTGATCCTCGTAGCTCCCCGGTGGCCGAGACAGCCCTGGTTCCCGCTTCTGATGCAGCTGGCGGTGGACACTCCTCTTCCTCTGGGGTTTCAACCCGATCTCCTTTCACAGGATCAGGGGACTCTCCTACACCCCAACCTCCGGTCCCTTCATCTGATGGCCTGGCTGCTGAAAGGGTAGTCCTTGCTCCCCTCCTGCTGCCTCGGGATGTGGAAGAGGTCGTCTTGGCCTCCAGGCGGCCCTCCACCCGGAAGTCCTACGCTCTTAAGTGGCGCCGGTTCTCCGTGTGGTGTGCTCAGCAGTCTGAGAATCCCTTCTCCTGCTTGGTGGCAGTGGTCTTGCAATATTTGCTTTACCTCTCCAGTCTGGGCCTTAAGTCCAACTCTGTCAGGGTCCACCTCAGTGCTCTATCTGCGCATCACGCACCGGTGGATGGCAGGCCTCTTTTCAACCACCCTTTGGTGGCTCGTTTTCTCCGAGGCCTCCTCCTCCTTAAGCCTCCTTTGCGCCCACCAGCCCCTGAATGGGATCTGAACTTGGTCTTGCAGCGGATTACCTGTCCGCCCTTTGAACCTATGGCTACCTGCCCTCTTCGTTTTCTTTCCTGGAAAACCTTGTTTTTGGTAGCCTTTACCTCTGCTAGGCGCGTTAGTGAACTGCAGGCCCTAGTGTCTGATCCTCCTTACACTAGGTTCTACAGGAATAGGGTAGTCTTACGGACTCACCCTAAGTTTCTTCCTAAAGTGATTTCTACTTTTCATCTTAACCAGGAGGTGGTTCTTCCAACCTTCTTTCCCAGGCCGCACTCCAGCCGGGCTGAGATGGTCCTGCATACCCTGGACTGTAGGAGGGCCTTGTCCTTCTATCTTGACCGTACGCGGGAGCATAGGAGGGCTGTTCAGCTCTTCGTTTCTTTTGACCCCAATAAATTGGGGCTACCTGTCTCGAAGTGTACTTTGTCCATTTGGGTTGCTGACTGTATCGCTTGGACTTATGGGGCAGCAGGCCTCTCGTTGGAGGGTCGTGTCACAGCTCATCATGTAAGGGCGAAGGCTGCGTCAGTGGCTCATCTCCGCTCTGTTCCATTGGCAGACATCTGCCGGGCCGCTACTTGGTCTTCTAGCCAGACTTTTGCGGCTCATTACTGCCTGGAAAGGGAGTCCCGCAGAGACAGTGCTTTCGGTCAGGCAGTCCTCCAGCCGCCAGCCACCATCAGAGCAGCTCTCCCCATCGGGGGATCGAGCCACCTTCCAGCAGCGGCGGCCATCTTCAGGTGAGCTGCCCAATCGGGGCAGCCGCCTGCAACTTTAAAAAGACCGCGCCAGCCGGCGCGAGGAGAAACAGCCACCAGCCACCATCAGAGCAGCTCTCCCCATCGGGGGATCGAGCCACCTTCCAGCAGTGGCGGCCATCTTCAGGTGAGCTGCCCAATCGGGCTATAAACTCCCTAAAAGTCCCGAAAGCATTAACAGATTGCACTGCATCCACAGCCAATAGGGCGTTTAGTATCAGTGCGCCAAGATGCTGGAACGTATTTCCTCCAGATATCCGGGCTATTAAGAGCCTTACACAGTTTAGGAAAGCCCTCAAATGCCACCTTTTCAATAAGTACCTCATAGAACCCAACCCCACCCCATTGAGACCAGAGATGCAATCCGCTAAGCAAATATATGGTTTCCCAACAACATGCCAAGAAAGATACTCTAACCCTTAGTGGTGCATATGTTTCTATGGAATTCATGTTCATATGACTCTATGTAGCAAGATTTGTAAATAGTTTACCCCTGTTATCCAAGTTATTTGCCCTGTTATCTGTAAACTCATACGTGTTAATTGTACTGAACATTTTTGTTCCATGTAAACCGCGCTGATGCTGAATAGTGCGGTATATAAGAGACTGTAAATAAAATAAATAAATAAAATAAATAATCTCTTTGAGGTTTAGGCAACTCCTACCCTCCGGCCCTGATGTTGGGCTACCGGTCGGGGGCGTTTTCAGAGAAGATTCCTTCCTTCTGTGCTACTGAGCTAGAGGGAGCTCATTTTTACGCTTGAGGTCTCCGGTAGCCTTAAGCTAGGGAGTCCCATATGTGAGGACTGACTTCCTGCTTGGTCCTGGAGAAAGAGTAGTTACTCACCTGTAACAGGTGTTCTCCAGGAGCAGCAGGAATCAGTCCTCACAACCCTCCCTCCTCCCCTCGGAGTTGCAGTCATATGATTTATTTTGCTAATTTTTTTGTTGTCTTTTAGCTATGTTATCAGACTGAGCAAGATGGCACCCTTGGGCGGGAAGGGGACCGCGCATGCGCGCTGCAATTCCCAAAGGCTTTCTTTGAAAGCTGGGGAAATTGCTCCGCGAGGGCTCCGTCGGCGCCGACATCACCCATATGTGAGGACTGATTCCTGCTGCTCCTGGAGAACACCTGTTACAGGTGAGTAACTACTCTTTCTAACCGGCATGCAGTGTGCTTAATGCCACCTCAGTGAGTAGTGCGAAGTGCTCTCCTGCTAATGGCAGCAGTCACGGTTAGTACATAAGAACATAAGAAATACCAAAATGGGTCAGACCGAGGTCCATCGAGCCCAGTATCCTGTTTCCAACAGTGGCCAATCCAAGTCGCAAGTACCAGACAGGTTCCCAAAAAGGTGCAGAGGTTCCACAGTGCTTGTCCCAGGGTAAGCAGTGAATTTTCCAGGTCCTCTTTAATAGTTTATGTACCTTTCCTCGAGGAACTTGTACAAGCCTTTTTTAAACCCAGCTACACTAACAGCTTTTACTATATCCTCCGGTAACAAATTCCAGAGTTTTACTACACAATAAGTGAAAAAAAAAATTCTCTTCTCTTAAATGGGTTACAGTGTAGCTTCATTGAATGTCCCCTAATCTTTCTAATTTTTGATTGCGTAAACATTTGCCCGTTCCACTCCATTCATTAATTTACAGACCTCTCTCATATCCCCCCTCAGCCATCTCTTTTCCAATTTCAAGAGCCCTAACCTTTTAAGCCTTTCCTCATAGGGGTATCCTTCCATCTCCTTTACCATTTTGGTGTCTTCTTCTCTGTACCTTTTTTAATTCCTATATATTCTTTTTAAGATAAGGCGACCAGAATTGCATGCAATATTCAATTGCGGTTGGACCATGGAACAATGCAAAGGCATTATAATATCCTTGGTTTTATTTTCCATTCCTCTTCTTATGATTCCTAGCATTTTATTAGTTTTCTTGGCTGCCGCTACACACTGGACGGAGGGTTTCAACGTATTATCCACGATGATGCCTAAATCTTTTTCTGGGTGGTGGTTCCTAATGTGGAATCTTGCATCGTATAACCATAGTATGGGTTGTTCTTTCCTAGGTGCATAAATTTGCATTTGTCCACATTAAATTTATCTTCCAATTTATCAATGTCCTCTTGCAATTTTTCACAGTCCTATTGTTTTTTAACAATGTTGAATAATTTAGTGTCATCAGTAAATTTGATCACCTCACTTGTTGTTCCTATTTCTAGGTCATTTATGAATATGTTAAAAAGCAGCAGAACCAGCACAGATCCCTGGGGTACTCCACTATTCACCTTTCTCCACTGAGAAAATTGCCCTACTCTCTGCATTCTCTTTTAACCAGTTCCTGATCAACAATAATTCCTATCCCATGACTTTTTAAATTCGCCAAGAGTCTCTCATGAGCGACCTTGTCAAAGGCTTTCTCAAAATTCAGATACACTATATCCAGGGCCGGCCCATCCATTGAGCAAGAATGTTTTTTGCACAGGGCTCCGCACAAAGAACATTCTGCTTTAAAAATAAATAATTTAAAAAAAAAGGTTGGCTGCTGCTGCCGCAGCATCAGCAACAAAATTGACTGTCCTACAGGAACCCCCCCCCCCCCCGCCCGGCTGAGCCTCGCCGCGACGGCTTTCAGATCCGCGAAGGGAGAGTGTCTCCTTTCGGCTCTGTTAAGCCTGCAGGGGCTGATGGGAAATTTCCCATCAGACCCTGCGGCTTAACAGAGCCGCGAGGGAGACAGTGAGACACTCTCCCTTCGTGGATCTGAAAGCCATCGCGGAGAGGCTCAGCCGGGCAGGGAGAGCTCAGCCGGGCAGGGGGGGCCCCGCGGGACAGTCGATTCTGCTGCTGCTGCTGCAGCGGCAGCAGCCAGCTTTTTTTTTTTTAATTTTCCCTGGGGTTTGGACTGGTAATGGGCTGTGGGCTGATGGGGGGGTTAGAACTGGAGGTGGGCTGATGGGGTTAGGACTGGTAATGGGCTGTGCGCTGATGGGGGGGTTAGGACTGGTAATGGGCTATGGGGGGCTAAGACTGGAAATGGACTGATGGGGTTAGGACTGGAAGTGGGCTGATGGGGGGCTAGGACTGGTAATGGGCTATGGGGGGCTTAAACTGAAAATGGGGTGATGGGGGTTAGGACTGGAAGTGGGCTGATGGGGGGCTAGGACTGGTAATGGGCTATGGGGGGGGCTTAAACTGAAAATGGGGTGATGGGGGGTTAGGACTGGAAGTGGGTTGATGGGGGCTAGGACTGGTAATGGGTTGGGGGGTTGCTAGGACTGGAAATGGGCTGAGTGGAAGGGGAGGCTTGAACTGAAAATAGCTGATGGGGAGTGGGGCTTGGAATGGAAATGGGCTGTGAGGGGAGGGAGCTAGGACAGGAAATAGGCTGATGGAGCAGCTAGGATAGGACTGGAGATGGGCTGTTGGGGGAGCTAAGATTGGAAATGGGCTGTGGTGGGGGCTTGGATTGAAATGGACTCATGTAGGGGCTAGAACTGGAAGTAGGCTCATGGGGGCTTGGATTGTAATTGGGCTGAGTGGAGGGGAGCTAGGATTTGACATGGGCTGATGGTGGGGCTAGGAAAGGACTAGAAATGGGCTGATGGGGGGCTGGGATTGGAAATGAGCTGATGTAGGGACTCGGATAGGACTGGAAATGGATGGGGAGCTAGGACTGGAAATGGGCTGATGCAGGGACTAGAAGGGAGCGGATGCTGGGTGAGGCTGGAACTAGAAGGAAGCTGATGTTGGGGGAGGATTAAAATGGGATGGGGCTGGGAGACTGAAATGGAGAGGGGAAAAATATTTTGTGTGGGAGGGATGAAAAATCTACAATTGGGAGAGTAAGTGGGGATTGAGGATGGAGGGGTAAAATTTGAGTGGATGAAATACGAATGAGGAAAGAGCAAAAGGAGAAAGATTAGTATGTTAAAGCAGATGTAGAGAGAGAGAATGGAAAAAAACTAGAAGAGAGGACAAATGGACAGTAGACGATGGAGAGTTAGCAGAAGACACGAAGAAACCAGAAGAAAGTGGCTGGAGCAATTGCAACTGAAAATAAAATGCACAAAAGGTAGAAAAATATCTCTTTATTTTGAATTTATTAACTGGAATAGGTCAGCTCTGAGAAATGTGCATCATTAACGTCTGCGCTTTGTTTAGTACAAGAGGAAATTAATTTATAGTTTTATTTCTACAGTGTTGTTGTACATTCCAAGTTTGGCTTTTGGGGTTCCCAGTTTAAGTATTGCCTTCCTGTTTCTAAATTGTGATTCCTTGTTTGGTGATAGTCTATGTTCTGCATGTGTAACTGAGCTGAGGTATTCTGTTTATGTAATTCCTATTTGACATTGCCACTTGTTCTCTTTCCCCAGTAGGTCGTGTATTGTTGTTCTCTAAAATGTATTTATTAATATTTGCAGTGTTGCCTTTTGATAGGTAGGGTCTGGTGCTTTGTGAGTCCTGGTAGTGCTGTTACGATATGGCGGGTTTGCTATGGGTTCTAAATGGGCAGTGTTTGTAGTAGTTCCTAATGTGCCTGGCGGTTGGCACTGGATTATAGTAATGTAGAAATATTTTAGTTTTTCTTTATCCATACATTCATTAAGAGACGTGTTTACTAAAAGTTAGTGTATGGTAACATTATGCAAATATTTATGCAAATAAGGCCACTTATGCAAATGAGGCCCTGCACCGAGTCTCCGCACATGGCCCCGCACCCCCCTTGTGCCGCCCCCGACTATATCAACAGTGTCACCTTTACCTACTTGTTTATTCACACCTTAAAAAATATATAACATTTTAGTAAGACAAGACTTTTCTCCAGGAACAAGCAGGAAGTCCGTTCTCACATATGGGTAATGTCTGCGCCGACGGAGCCCTCGTGCGGAGCAAATCCCCAGCTTTAAAAGAAAGCTTTTGGGAATTGCATCACGCATGCGCGGTCCCCTTCCAGCCTAAGGGTGCCATCTTGCTCAATCTCCTTTTTTCTGTGGAGCCCTTCAGACGTAGTCCTTGTGCCGTCGCGAAAAAAGTGTTTAAAAATACTTGAAAAGTTTCTCTTTTCTTTCGGTTCGACACCGGTTCCCCTTCCCGCTTTCAGCTTGGTACGCCGGTATCAAGTCTGGTCAAGTTTTTTGGTTTTTGTCCTTCGCGACTAGCATTCACGCTCTTTTTCTTTTTCACTGGCAGCCCGAGTCTTTGACCTCGCAGGGGCCCTTTTTCCCCTGATGGCTACCAGCGAGTTCAAAAAGTGTGATCGGTGTACAAAGTTAATGTCCCTCACCGACATACATGACTGCTGCCTCCGTTGCCTCAGGCCCGACCATGACCCGAAGGTGTGTGGCCCGTGCAGGAAAATTTCCTCAAAGGCCTCGAGAAACTGCCAGCAGCAGTACGACAGGATTTTTGGTGAGTCCGTACCATCCCGGGCCCGGACCTCATCCGAAGCCTCGACATCCCGGGAGCTCTCTGAGCCTGAGGAGCATCGTCTGTCTTCGGAAAGGGGGTCTCCCTCACTGGAACACCGGAGGAAGAAAAAATCCTCATAGGCGGCATTGTTGGATGGTTCCAAACGGCCTGGTTCCTTGTGGGATCGGTCGTGGAGCCCCAGCCGTTGGCTCGGATCCTCAGAGTTGGACCGCCCAGCGAAACGTCCTTGAAGGGACCCGGATCAGCAGAGGAAGGTAACCACTGTCCTCGTTGAGGACTCTCCTCTGGGAAAACCGGCGTCGGGACCCAACCAGGGGGCTGCAGAGTCTTCTGAGCTCAGTCTCAGAATAGTGGCCTTGGAGTGCTGCATGTCTGCCTTCATGGACCAGTGGCGGGTGCTGATAGTTGGTCTCACCGGTCCTTCCGCCCTGACTACTGGGCCACTGATGTCCAAGTCGACCCTGGAGGCCGAGCCGATCCTTGAGACCATGAGGGGTCAATTTGATCTTCGGCCGAGGTCCCCCTCGACCTCCCATTCAGGACCGAGGTCGTCGACACCGGTGCCACCGACGTCAGGACGGTCGTGGCCAAAGCACTTAATGCCAGAGCCACTCGACTACTCTTCAGAGTCGGGCTGGGAAACGGAGTACGAGGAGTCCCCGGACACCTACAAGTATGTTCCCTCCGACTCCCTGGGGGTCTGAACCTCGGAGAAGGTCCCCCCCGGAGGACACTCGGTTCTTGGACTTTGTTAGGGATATGTCAAAGGCTTTGGTATTCCCTACGGAGTTGGAGGAGGAGCCCAAGAGCCGAAGAGCTCGAGATCCTCCAGTATGACTTTCCCCCTCAGGAAGCCCTTACTGTACCAGTGCCTCCAATCCTGGAAAGACTGATGCTCTGGATGTGGGAGATGCCAGCTTTGGTGCCGGTGATCAGCAGACGACTCGGGTTGATGTATTGAGTCCGCAAGAGACCTGGACCAGGCACCGGCTCTGGCCCATCCTGGTAGTGGCTTTTGACTCCCAGAACATAGCCCCTCTCACATAGGAGAAAGGCATGCACAGGGGGAAGGTTTGCCATGTATGCCCACAGGTGGCCGGCCATCACTACAGACACTTGGGTTCTTCAGATAGTCCATCAGGGCTATCTACTTCACTTGACCGAAGTGCTCCCCTTACTTTCCAGGAGAGCCTTTCAGGTCTACCCTTCACCGGGAGCTTCTTCTGAAGGAATTGGCAGGTCTCCTCGAGGACCAGGCAGTAGAACTGGTGCCTCACCACCTGCAGGGCAAAGGCTTCTATTCCAGGTACTTTCTAATACCAAAAAGAACAGGAGGCCTAAGGCCCATCCTTGACCTGCGCAACTTAAACAAATTCCTGGTGAGGGAGAAGTTCAAAATGCTTTCCCTTGGAATATTGCTGCCTTACCTCTGCCAGGGAGACTGGCTATGCTCCTTAGACCTAAAGGATGCGTATACACACATCCTCATTCATCCAGACCACAGACAATATCTACGCTTTGTGGTAGGGGTAAAACACTACCAGTACAGAGTGCTTCCCTTTGGCCTAGCCTTCGCCCCCAGAGTGTTCACAAAGTGCCTGGCAGTGGTGGTGGCCTTCCTCAGAATTCAAGGCCTTTTTGTCTTCCCCTACCTAGACGATTGGCTTATCAGAGCCACGTCAGCCAGGGAGGTAAAACAAGCCACAGATCGCACCATTCAGGTGCTCCAAAATCTGGGATTTGTGATCAATTATCCAAAGTCTACCCTAGTCCCCACTCAATAACTAGAGTTCATTGGGGACAAACTAGATACCATTCAGGCGAGGGCCTACCTGCCAGTGGACAGGGCACAGAGACTTCTGGCCCTGGCACATCAAGTGAGCCGCAGGTCTCAGATATCAGGAAGACATTTCCTGCGTCTCCTAGACCACATGGCCTCCACGGTACATGTGACACCAAATCCCCGCCTCCACATGAGAACAGCTCAGTAGTGTCTCAGGGACCAGTAGACACAAGCCACAGGCAGACTCCGAGACAGAGTCAAAGTGCCCAAAAGACTGGTACAGGCGTTGTCCTGGTGGCTTCAACCAAATCACTTGGAGGCAGGAGTCGCCTTCCAAGCTCCTCAACACACGAGGATCCTAACCACGGATGCATCCTTTCTAGGCTGGGGAGCCCATTGCCAGGGACTGTGCACTCAAGGTGTGTGGTCTCCACACGAGACCACACAGCAGATCAATCTCCTGGAATTTCGTGCCATTCGCCTAGCTCTACAAGCTTTTTGCCAAACTTTGGCTCATCAGTCTGTCTTAATACAGACGGACAACCAAATATTGATGTTCTATGTGAACAAACAGGGAGGCACGGGGTCCCGCAGTCTGTGCCAGGAAACTCTGGATCTGTGCTCCTTTGCAGTCCAGCACGACATGCATCTGAAAGCAGTTTATCTGCCAGGCCAAGAAAACTACTTAGCCGACAGGCTCAGCAGGATTCTCCAGCCCCAGGAGTGGCAGCTGGACACGATTATGGCCCAATGGCTCTTTCACACCTGGGGACAGCCGAAACTGGACTTGTTTGCGAGCCCACACAACTACCAGTTGTCCAGGTTTTGCTCCAGACAGCCACATCCAAACAGAGTGGCTGCCGATGCCTTTCTCATCTCATGGTCTGTGGGCCTCCTGTATGCGTTTCCTCCAATACCTCTGGTGGCCAAAACCCTTTTCAAAATTCTCCAGGACAGGGCCTTGGTCATTCTGGTAGCCCCCAGATGGCCGAGACAACCCTTGTTTCCGCTACTTCTTCAACACAATGGACGCCCCAATCCCTCTGGGATCCTATCCCAACCTCCTGTCTCAGGAGGGGGGCACTCTTCTGCACCCCAACCTCAGATTACTCTACCTGATGCATGGCTGCTGAAAGGGTAGTTCTCGCACCATTTCTCCTTCCCAAAAATGTGGAAGAAGTTCTGCTGTCCTCAAGGAGACAATCGACTAGACGGACCTATGCTTTCAAGTGGCATAGGTTCGGGTGTGATGCGAGAAGCAGAAAAAAGATCCTTTCTCTTGCCAGGTTGCTGTGGTCTTGCAATATCTTCTCCATTTCTTGGATTTGGACCTTAAGTCCAACTCCGTCAGAGTTCACCTCGCTGCCTTGACGGCCTACTTCTTCTGAAGCCCCCGGTTCGCCCTTCGGCAACCGAATGGGATTTGAATGTGGTCTTAGGGCAGCTTACTCGGCCACCTTTTGAGCCAATGGCAACTTGCCATCTCCGCTACCTTTCTTGGAAGGTAGTGTTCTTGGTGGCACTCATGTCGGCTCGGCGAGTGAGTGAGCTTCAGGCCCTGGTGTCCGATAGGTCTTATACAAGGTTCTATAGGAACCGGGTGGTGCTCCGCACTCACCCCAAGTTCCTACCTAAGGTGGTCTCTTCGTTCCACCTCAGTGAGGAGGTAGTACTACCTACCTTCTTTCCCAGGCCGCATGCTAGTTGGGCAGAGACAGTTTTACATTCCCTGGACTATAAGAGGGCGCTGGCCTTCTACATTCAGCGTACGCAAGGCCATAGAAGGGCTTCACAGCTCTTCGTATCCTATGACCCCAGCAAACTGTGGATGGCGGTCTCCAAACGTACGCTGTCTACCTGGGTGGCGGACTGTATCGCCTGTGCATACAGGGTGGCAGACGTTCCGTTGCAGGGTCGTGTTATGGCCCACCGGGTCAGGGCTAAGGCGGCATCAGTGGCTCACTTCCGCTCTGTTCCACTGGCTGACATTTTTCGGGCTGCCACCTGGTCTTCAGGCCAGACTTTCGCAACCGATTACTGCCTGGACAGAGAGTCCAAACAGGATAGTGCTTTTGGCCAGGCTGTACTTTCGAGGTCTAGGCAACTCCTACCCTCTGACCCTTTGGTGTCAGGCTACCGGAGTGTTACTCTCTCAGTTAGATTCCTATTGTGGCTGCTAGCGATTCTCGTAGAGGGAGCCTAGTTTTCAGCTATGGGTTCTCGGTAACCTATAGCTGGGGAGTCCCATATGTGAGGACTGACTTCCTGCTTGTTCCTGGAGAAAGCGTAGTTACTCACCTGTAACAGGTGTTCTCCAGGGACAGCAGGAATCAGTCCTCACGACCACTGTTCCCTCTAAGCTGTGCGCGTGTGCGCGCGCACACACCTCGCCGAGTGAGCGCACATACTTTACAACAGAGCGCACAAAAATTACGGTTCTGATTCTGATAGAAAACAACACAGACGTCTTAAAATTTAAAAGTTGTTGTGTATTTACGGTTTTCACAAGTTCTACAATATTTTCTAGTGCAAGCAATGTGGTGTACATACTGTATTCTGACGTGTAGTCAAATTTTAAAGTATATAACTCCAAGTGTCGTTATGTGGCGCACAAAAATTTAACCTTCCTTCAAAAGTTGCACAGCTGATATTTTATGCGCACACAGCCTACAGAAAATTAGAGGGAACATTGCTCACGACCCTCCCTCCTCCCCTTGTAGTTGCAATCCTATTATTAATTTTTATTCTTTTGCTGTCTTTTTAGCTAAGTCATTTGACTGAGCAAAATGGCACCCTTGGGCGGGAAGGGGACCATGCATGCGTGATGCAGTTCCCAAAAGCTTTCTTTGAAAGCTGGGGATTTCCTCCGCATGAAGGCTCCGTTGGAGCCGACATCACCCATATGTGAGGACTGATTCCTGCTGTCCCTAGAGAACACCTGATCTCCAGGAACAAGCAGGAATGAGTCTTCACATATGGGTACGTCGGTACCGACGGAGTCTGCGCGGGAACGCTCCCCAGCATCCAATCAGAACGCTTTTGGGAGCATCCCAGCACGCCTGCGTGCTGCCTTCCCGCCTTTCCCAACTGCCTCTCCTCAGTTTTCGTTTTTCCGTGGAGCCGGCAGGACATTCTCCTGTCACCGTAAAAAATTCTTCTTTTACTTTTTGATTTTCTTGTGGTTGCGTCTGCCTTCCCCGACGCCACCGGTACCTCCGGTGTTTCTTTTCTTTTTTCTTGTAAATTTTCCTTTTTAAGGAATACTTTTTTCCTTCTTAGTGCCTGATGGTTTTTTCGGCCTACTAGGCCTAATCACTTTCCTTCATGGAAGCGCCAGCCACTATCCCTAAGAAATGTTCAAACTGTGGCGGTACAAAATTGATTTTAGACACTCATAATTGGTGTCTACCCTGCTTGGGTCCTGACCACTATCCGCTGGAGTGTCCCTCCTGCAACAGTATCGTCGGAAGAAGTCTTCAGCATCGAGTCCACCTCGATATGCGGTCCCTAGTCAACTTCAGAGCACCGACCACCCTTTCTTCTTCGCAGGATCAGGTAACCCAAAAACAGTCTGTTAAGACTAGCCAGTCCTCGAGTGGTAGATCTCATGCACAGCATAGAGATGCCTTTGGCCTTACCCTCGAGGACACACTGGCTTTAAAACCCCGGTGGGAGTCTTCGGACTCCAAATCCTTAGTGGGGTTTCAGGTTGTTCCTGAGGTTCACCCCTCTCCGAACATACCTGAGCCATGCTCGGTGGTGGCATCCGCTTCGAGCGGTACCGATACCCCGGCATCGGCAATGGTGTTGGATGAAATACTCCTCACCAAAGGTCATAGTCTGGCGTCCTCGGTACCTGCGGGCCCGTTGGAAATGCTGCAGACCAATCTTCCAGTATTGGTATCGATCCCGGTACCGGTACTGGTACCGATGTCAGTACCCTCCAGATGTGCATCAATAGACTCGCTTCCTTCGATGCCGAGCCTGGAATCGATCTCCAGTCTGGAGGACTGGGTACCGACTCGCCTTGGTACCGACACCGGACGGTACCGAAGGCATGGTTCCGATGATCTATGTCGGGTGCTCTCGGTTTCTTCGGTACCGTTAGAGCTGTCACGACTAGTCTTCATCTATCCGTATCGGATATGGTACCGGAGTTGGTACCGCTATCCACATTAGCATCGCTGTAGGTACCTTCCATGCTTGTTTCAACAGGCTCGCTTCCCTCGGTACCGAGTTTGGAATCGATCCCTAGCATGGACGATGCGCTACCAACTGTTGGTGGTCCCGACCTCCTGCGGTACTGGCGACCACCCTGTAAGGACAGTCCGATGCTCCACCCCTTAGGGTCTTCTATTCCAATGAAATTGGATAGATCCCTGGGTGCCAATGCTAGTTCTTCAACAGATCTAACATGTACTCCTCTTTCTAGAGGACTTCCCTCTGGGGATTTTTCTTTTCAAGCATTCCTGCTTGATATGGCAAGGTTACTTGCCATTTCTATACCTGGTCAAGATCCTGCACCAGGGAATACAGAATCTCTGTTTATTTCCTGGAGTCCAAAGGAGGACATCATGCTTCCTTTGCATCAGACCTTGCAGGATCTCCTCTTTCGAATGTGGGAAACTCCTTTAACGGTACCCCCACCTTCTAGGGCAACTGATCTTCTATACAAGGTGCCTCCTTCTCCAGGTTTTCAAAAGACTCAACTTCCTCATCATTCCATTGTTGTAGAATCAGCATTGAGGCGTGTTAAGAGTACTAAAAAGCACTCTTCTTATCCGCCAGGTCGTGAGTCTAAGACTTTAGATGCCTTTGGACGCCAAACCTTCCAGGCATCCATGCTGTCAGCAAGAATTCTCTCATGTATTTTCTATATGGGATTGTCTCTTGAAGTCACAAAGAAATTACTACTTTTGACCCCTTTTCTTCAAGAGCCCAAAAGAGCAGACTATTCCTTATTGGTTAGTCATGCTCAAAATATCTCTAGGTTCCTTACTCGTGCTTCCCTAGACTCCTTTGAGTCTGTTAGCAGAACCTCTGCTATAGCTATAGGGGCACGACGTAAAGCTGGCTCCAAGTTTCAGACTTGGACAAATGGGCACAAGAAAGACTGGGAAATACTCCTTGCACAGGAGAAAATCTCTTTAACAAGGAGTCTTTACTCCAAGCTGCTCAGTTAGCCACTGACATTCCTGTTTTCAGAGGCTTGTCTACGCCTTCCTCTTTCCCAGTTGGTAGGAAATTTCCTAACAAACTTTCTTCCCCTAAGGGGAAAAAGTTTTATCCATCTTCTACCCATCATACAGATGTTCCCAGACAGGGGAAACATCGCACCGGGCTAAAGAAACCACAACCTCAACAGGTTCAGCAAACCCAGCAGTCGCAGGGTTTCTGATAGATTATCATTACATTTCCTGTTTGGGGGTTAGAGTTTGTAGTCTGCTTCTTTTCACTTGAAGCATCTACACTAACTTCATTTTAAATTCTCCTGGATCTCTTTTCACGAGACATCCTTTCTTTTTGCTCTAAGAGTTTTTATGATGATCATGACTATAGTTAACAGGTTTCTCTTCCTCCTATTGGGGAAAAGAGGTGTAACAACTGTCAATAAGACAGTTTCCCTGTACTAGCATGTATCATCTTACCCTTCAGAGATTTACTACATTGTCAGTCTCCTTCAACTCTGTCTTACCTGCCCTCTTACTGCAACATTCGGTTTGTAAGAGTGGTTCTATTACACTGGTAAGCCCCTATGGTTCTCTACCTATTCCAGGAAGGGGTTTCCTTTCCAGAGTTGTCTCCCCCCTTCACATTCTTACTTTAGGGCAGTTATCAGACAATAAGGAAGTCTTACCACTCCTCCTTATGTCTGTTTCTTTTTCCAGTCTCAAAAAAAAAAAAAAAAAAAAAAAGAGAGATTTTTTTCCGCTGCCCTGGTAATTGCTGCAAATGCAGCAGTTCCTAGTGGTTAAACCACTGGTTCTGTTCACCACACAACCAGGGTTCGTCCTCCCACTAGCAATCCTTCCGGCCTGGGTACTAAACCCAAAACAGGTTATCAACCTTTTTTGGAAACCCTATTATCACAGGCTTGTTGGTTTGACTTCTATTCTTCGCCATCTCCAATTCCCTTGTTTTTGGCAGAATAGTTTGTTATCTACTGGCTTTGAGCAGCCAGTTTTTTCTTCTAACCAACCTGCAACATGCTCTCTGCAACTCTACAGAGTAGCTTTGCACTATGGGCCCTTGCTAGAGAGCATTAGTATCTTGTCTAGCAAATAATCCCAGATGGTTAGGAGGGGTTCACCCAGTCATGCTCCCATGACTGGTAGGTGTTCCCTACCCTTACCATCTCATCTAAAATCTCTTTTCGAAACAAAAGACACAGGCCTTACATCACGTGAAAACCTAAAGAATGGCCAATTCCCTGGCTTGGTCCACATCTTCTTTGGACTTCTCACCAGGGATAGTTTTCTTTTAGTTGCAGCTCGTCCTTATAGGCTTCCTTCCCAATACTTCAGGGGACGCTCATGTTCAACTGAAGGACGCATGATACCCATCTTGCCCTCATAGGCGGGTCAATATGGTATGTTATTCCATTGGCGTCCTCTATCCATTTACCCTACTGGAGTTCTAGAGAGATCTGGACTTGCTGCCTGCAGATTGAAGTTATCCTCTGCATTTTTCACGTAGGCCATCCTGGTTATTCAAGTGCTCGAATTCTTAAACAAATCTAGACTCTTCCTTGTCAGGGAGACCATTCCTCTGACTCTTGTCAATCATAACCAGGGAAGGAAGATTCTCTATACATCTATTCAAGCAGGTATCACCCTTCTTGCTATTAGATGAATTCCTCTCTCTCCCCATATTCCTATGGGGACCTAGTTATATAGCCATGTCTCCATCTACTTACATGGAGACATGCGTCTATTTCTCTACATGTTTATATATATATATATATATATATATATATATATATATATATATATATATATATATATATATAGATAGATAGATATATAATGTATCTGTGTATCTTCTGCCCATGTATATCTCTGTATATGTATATGTATATATATATATATATATATCTGTCGAGATAGATAAGTACGTAGATACATATCTACCTAAAGGATACATCTGTCTGTTTAGGTTCATATATCCATATGTTCCCATATGACTCTGACAGATGGGCACTACCCCTATCAATGCTGTGCCAGCATGCTTAGGGTTCTACACATACAACCACTCCCTGTGGTAATTAGCAAATTTTTTGTTTTTCATACCATAACCTTTCAGGTTTAGGTACCTCTGAAGCTCTCCATGTACCTTTTTCTTTCCTAATTGACCTCATTTTGGAAAGACATCACGGATCTTCAGTTAATCTAAAGCTATAACGCTTCATAGGTCTGTCCTTACTTTGTTTAGGATACAGGGGTCTTCCATACCCCTTCTCTCCTACATGGACTATTTCTATTGTCAGTCCAAATCGGTCAGACTTATTTTTTTCTTTTGGTCCTAGAATTGTACTGTTCTTCGGCCAAAAGAGCTTAAGCTTTGTCCAGTAGTACCTTCTGCGTTTCCTGCTGAAGCCCTACCTCTTGGTACTACCCCAGTTTCCCTTGGGGCTATTTCTCACCCTCATGTGTTCTGACCTCCACTTGTTTTTCCTACAGTTTATTACCTCTACTTCAAAGTGAGGTACTCCTTGAGGATCTTCTACTGGCTCTTCTAACAGATCCATATGAACCTCAATAGACTTTTTACAATACCACCAAGGGAGGTCCATATTAGAATATTGCACTCAATATTTTTACTACTAAATGTCATCTATACGGGGTCTTCCTCTATAGAAGTCCTGTTCTAGTCCAGCTGTTCCACAGCACCTTTCTGTATCTCAACTCCTACCCTCCATCCCAGGATGCCTGAGGGTCTGAGCAATAGCATGGCTCATTCTAGATTCGCAACATGCTAGGACTCCCTCCGGGCATCTTAGCTTGGGGAGTCCCCATATGTGAAGACTCATTCCTGCTTGTTCCTGGAGATAGCACAGTTACTTACCTGTAACAGGTGATCTCTGGGAACAGCAGGAATAAGTCTTCACAACCCACCCACCTCCCCTAGGAGTTGCATTTCTCTATCTCTATCTTTCCATTTCTTTCACTCCCTCTCTTGGTCTCAGCTTTAAAACTTAACTGAGGAGAGGCAGTTGGGAAAGGCGGGAAGGCAGCACGCAGGCGTGTTGGGATGCTCCCAAAATCGTTCTGATTGGACGCTGGGGAGCGTTCCCGCGCAGACTCCGTCGGTACTGACGTACCCATATGTGAAGACTTATTCCTGCTGTTCCCAGAGATTACCTGTTACAGGTAAGTAACTGTGCTTTACAGGTGAGTAACTACGCTTTCTTGGCTAAATCTATGTTGGCTTTCTCCCATTAAAACCATGACTATCTACATGTTAAGTAATTTTATTCTTTATAACAGTTTCTACCATTTTGCCCAGTACTAACGTCAAGATCACCGGTCTGTAGTTTCCCAGATCTCCCCTGGAAGCCTTTTTAAAAATCTTTGTTAAATTGGATATTCTCTAATCTTCCAGTTCTACAGATCGTTATAATGATAGTTCAGAGATTACTAATAGTAGCTCTGCAATCTATATTTCAGTTCTTTTAACATCCTCTGATTTATACCATCCGGTCCAGCTCATTTGCTACTTTTCAGTATATCAAATAATTGTAATACATCATCTTGGTTTATTGATATTTTTTTCAGTTCTTCCACTATATCACCTTTAAATACCATTTCAGGCTTGGGTAAGTTCCCTACATCATCTTCAGTAAAGATTGAAATAAAAATTCTTTCCGTTTTTCCGCTAAGGCCTTGTCCTCTCTTAGTGCCCCTTTTACCCCTCTATCATCTAATAGTTCAGCTCAATCACTCACAGCTTTTCTGCTACAAATGTACTTGAAAATTTTATTATGTGTTTTTGCTTCCACAGCAAGCTTTTTTTCTAATTCTTTCTATGCCTACCTTATCAATGCCTTGCATCTAACTTGCCAGTGCTTATGTTATTTCCAATTTTCATCATTTGCCTTCTTTTTCCATTTTCTGAAAGATGCTTTTTTGGCAACAACAGCGTCTTTGACCTCTCCTTTAAACCATGCTGGCAGTTTTTTGGCCTTTCTTCCACTTTTCTTAATTCATGGAATACATCTGGTCTGTGCTTCCAAAATAGTATTTTTAAACAACGTCTATGCTTGATGTAAATCTTTAACCTTTGCAGCTACTCCTTTTAGTTTTTTCTTAACTATTTTCCTTTTTTTATCATAGTCTTCCTTTTGAAAGTTTAAAGATAGTACTGTGGATTTCCTTGCTGTCCTTCTTCCATTTATTAAATCAAACACGATCATGCTATGATCATTATTGCAAGTGTCCCCAACAACCTTATCTCTTGCAGCAGTTCCTGTGTTCCACTAAGGACTAGGTCCAAAATAGCTTCCCCTCTTGTCTGTTCATGAACCAGCTGCTCCAAGAAGCAGTTATTTATTTCATCTGGAAACTTTATCTCCCTAACATGTCCTGTTGTAACACTAACCCAGTCTATACCAGGGTAATTGAAATCACCCACTATAACGTGTTGTAACTTTTGTTAGCTTCCCTAATTTCTTTCAGCATTTCATCATCTATCTGTTCATGCTGGCCAGCTGATCGGTAGTACACTCCCACTGCCATCACCTTCCCCATTTTACATGGGATTTCTATCCATAGAGATTCTATAGTGTATTTTGTTTCCTGCAAAACTTTTATCCTGTGTGACTCGATGCTCTCTCTAACATAGAGTGCAACCCCTCCGCCAATTTGATCTATCCTATCATTGTGATATAGTTTGTACTAAGGTATCACAGTGTCCCATTGTTTGTTCTCCTTCCACCAGGTCTCTGAGATGCCAGCCATATCTAACTTTTCATTTAGTGCTATATATTGTAGCTCTCCTATCTTATTTTTTAGACTGCTAATATTTGCATACAGGCGAATTAGAGGTTATATTTTAATTATATTCATCTGGTTATTAGTTCATAGGGATAATTTGGAATCTTTCAGTTCTGTTTGCTCTGTATTTAAGGGTATCTGGAAGCTGTGTGTCAGGATGCTCTAACTTCCCTCTTCCTACTTCAAGGATACATCCTTCTGAACCATACATTCATGAGCGACTTCAGCTTTCCCCTATTATCTAGTTTAAAAGCTGCTCTATCTCTTTTTAAAGGTTAGGGAAAGAAAACTGGTTCCATCCCGGTTAAGGTGGAACCCATCCATTCCGCAGAATGTTGCCCAGTTCCTAACAAATCCAAAACCCTCTTCCTTGCACTATTGCCTCATCCATGCATTGAAACTCTGGTGCTCTGCCTGCCTTTTGGATCCTGCACTTGGAATGGGATGCATTTCAGATAATGCTATCTCCAGGAACAAGCAGGAATAAGTCCTCACATATGGGTACGTCGGAACCGACGGAGCCTGCGCGGGAAAGCTCCCCAGCTTCCCAGAAAGGAAGCTTTTGGGGCCTCCCACTGCACATTCGCGCTGCCTTCCCGCCTTCCTGACCAGCTCTCCTCAGTTTCTCTTTTTCCGCGGAGCCAGCAGGTCGTGTTCCTGTCACCGCTGAAGAAATTCTTATTTTAGTTTGTTTCTTTAGACCGCGTACCTGCCTTCCCCATACCGAAACCGGTACCGCCGGTCTCTCTTTTCTTTTCTTAAAAAAAAAAAAAACAACTTTTATTTTAGCACAACTTGGTGACTTCGGTTAGGCCTCAGGCCTACACAAATTCTCCTCATGGAGAAACCAGCCCCTGGTTTCAAAAAGTGTACCAAGTGTAGTGCTGTTATTTCTGTTACAGACACCCATGACTGGTGTCTTAAATGTTTGGGGCCTGACCACTCCATTCCGGACTGCCCGTCCTGCTCCCAGATGTCTAAACGTGGTTTGCAGAACTGGGCCAACAAATTCCATATACTGTTTGCTTCAGATAATCCAGCATCACAGTCATCCAGGTCTTCCTCTCCGGATGGATCTCAGGTAACCAAACCTTCTTTGGGCAGGTCCTCAAAAGGCAAATCTCCTTCAAAGTATCGAGAGGTCCTCAATCTTGAGTCGGAGGACCTTGCCCCAGCCAAACAACCCCGGCGGGAAGCTCTGGCTTCCAAAGCTCCATCTATGGGGTTACAGGTTGACATCGATGGCACGGCCTCGACCGATCACATGTTAGACAGCTCTGGGGTACCGGCCCATGCCGGTACCGACATCCAGGCAGCAGTGGCGTCTATGGACAATACTGTTCAGACCATGCAGCAGGCCATTCTGGCTTTTATTAAAGCTGCGACGCCCTCGGTACCGCATCCAGCAGTTCCGGTTCCGGTACCGTCCCCCATACCGGAACCGAGACCATCGTCTTCCAAACGCAGATCAGTTCCGCATGCCGGATCCGGGTTTTTGCCCGATACCGATCCCATACCCGGTACACCTGATGTCGATACCGAGCGGTATGCGTATCGTGCGTTGGAAGCAAATAGAGGATACTCTGATTCTTCTGAGGATTTTGACTCCTCTGATGACTCTGATGAGCTGTCTCTTGTTCTTCCTGAAGAGCCTTCTTCCCCAAAGAGGAGAATGTCTCCACCAGAGGATTTGTCCTTTCAAGACTTCATTATAGAAGTAGCTAAAGGACTTTCTATTTCTACATCCTCTGAAAAAGAACCTAGATCCAAGAAATTGGATATTTTAGGATACCCTAAGGTTCCTAAAGAGGCAGTCACCCTGCCTATCCATGAAATCCTTCAAGAACACTTGATGGACTTATGGGAGGCTCCTCTAACGTTGTCTCCTCATTCCCGTAGGTTGGACACCATGTACCGGGTCCCTCCTTCTCCTGGTTTTCAAAAACTCAGCTGCCTCACCATTCCATTGTGGTGAAGTCTGCGCTGAAAAAGATTAAGAGTACCAAAAGGCACTCTTCTACACCTCCAGGGCGAGAATGTAAAACCCTAGACTCTTTTGGTAGGAAAATCTTCCAGGCTAGTATGCTTATAGCCAGGATTAATTCATACAGTCTGTATATGGGCATATTTCTAAGGGAACTTGCCCTAAAAGTACGGCATTTTGCCCCCTTTATCCCTGAGGATTAAAGGAGGAGTTCATTTCTCTGGTGAAACAGCTTCTAGATGTTTCTAAGTTCTCCAACAGAGCAGCCTTTGATTCCTTTGAGGGTGCCGGTAGAGCTTCGGGCATTGCTATTGCAGCCCGACGACTTGCTTGGCTCCAGGCCTCTGACCTAGAACCCTGGGTCCTGGATGGCTTACGGAATCTGCCCTGTACAGGTGAGAACTTATTTGGTAAAGACTGGCAAATTAAAGCCACTCAAATGGACGCAGAAAATGCTACCTTAGATAGACTTTCTAAGTCTACCTCTACTCCTGCCAAGAAAAAGTCTTTCAAGAGGCCTTACTACAAGAAGGCCAGATTTTCCACAAATACTGGCCAACAATCTTCTCAGCCTTGCTTTGCTGCTAAGCGTCAGCAACCTAAACAGGCAAGGTCAAAGCCTGCAGCGTCTGCCACTCCTCAGCAGGCTCAACCCCCTTAGGGGTTTTTGACTTGCCCCTAGAGAACTTAACCTTTCTGGCTCTAGAACAACCAGAGCCCCTCACCATTCCCGGAAGGTTAGCTCACTTTGCTCCCAGATGGGAACAAATTACATCAGAGCACTGGACCCTCTCTATCATCAGAGAGGGCTACAAACTTCATTTTTCCAACCTTCCTCCACATACCATGGTGAGGCACTTCAATTCTCCCCCATCTCTCCTGGCCCTGTTGGGTCAGTAAGTCTCTTCCCTCCTTGCCCAAAGGGCAATAGAAGAGGTTCCTCTTCTTCAACAAGGGACAGGTGTCTACTCCCCTTATTTTCTCATACCAAAGAAGACAGGGGGATTCAGACCTATCCTAGATCTGAGAGAATTGAACAAATTTATATACAAGGAGAAATTCAAAATGCTTTCTCTGGGCATTCTCCTTCCATACCTTCAGAGTCAGGATTGGCTTTGTTCTCTAGATCTCAAGGATGCGTACACACATATACTCATCCACCCATCCCACAGAAAATATCTACGATTTCTGTTCCAGGGAAAACATTTCCAGTACAGAGTACTTCCCTTCGGTCTAGCCTCTGCTCCAAGAGTGTTCACCAAATGCATGGCAGTTGTAGCCGCATTTCTAAGAGGTCTGGGAATTTTTGTATTCCCATATCTGGACGACTGGCTCATCCGAGCTCCATCTCAGTCAGAGGCCCAGATTTCCCTGGACCGCACGAGACACATTCTGCAGTATCTGGGACTGGTGGTAAACCTTCCCAAGTCTCAACTCATCCCTACTCAGTCTCTGGAATTCATAGGGGCCCAGTTGGACACCACCACTGCAAGGGCCTACCTTCCTCAGGTCCGGGGCCAACGTCTGGTGTGCTTGGCCTCCCAAGCTCAGTCCAGCACTCACTTGACAGCCAGGGAAATGCTGCGACTTCTGGGCCACATGGCCTCCACGGTACACGTGGTGCCCTATGCTCGTCTTCATATGAGAGCAGCTCAATGGACCTTGGCCACCCAGTGGACTCAAGCATCAGGAGCGCTCTCCGACCAAATACTCACCTCAAAACGTCTGTTTTGGTCCCTCCGATGGTGGATATCCACCAAGAATCTGTCGTTGGGGGTCCCCTTCCAACCTTTGTTGCCCCAAGCAACCCTCACAACAGATGCCTCCCAAACAGGGTGGGGAGCCCATCTTCAACACCTCTCCACTCAGGGTACTTGGTCTCCACAGGAGACCACCCTTCACATCAACCTCCTGGAACTGCGAGCAATCTTCCTTTCCCTCAAAGTCTTCCATACCCTCCTTGTCAACCTGACCGTCCTAGTTCATACAGACAATCAGGTGGCCATGTTCTACGTAAACAAACAAGGAGGGACAGGCTCTCTGTCGCTTTGCAACGAAGCTCTCAGATTATGGGCCTTCGCTAGAGAGCATCAAATCCATCTTCTGGCAGTGTATCTTCCAGGGGTTCAAAACTCTCGGGCAGACAGACTCAGTCGAGTTCTGCTTCCACACGAATGGTCCCTACATCTGGACCAGATACGCAAAATCTTTCAGGAATGGGGAACCCCGGACATTGACCTCTTTGCAAGTCCGTGGAATGCCAAACTTTCCCGGTTCTGTTCCAGGACTCCGTGTCAGGGAGCTCAGGCCAGTGACGCCTTTCTCCTGCATTGGGGTCAGGAATTCCTATATGCCTTTCCACCCATTCCTTTGATTCCCAAGACTCTGTTCAAACTCCAGAGGGATCACGGGTCGATGATCCTCATAGCTCCACGCTGGCCACGCCAAGTGTGGTTCCCTCTACTTCTGCATCTCTCCCAGGTACCCTCCCTGGACCTGGGAACTGCGCCAGACCTTCTGTCTCAGGAGGAGGGGACTTTGTGGCACCCAAACCCCAAGTCCCTACACCTCAGAGCTTGGTTACTGAAGGCCTATCCTTCATGCCTCTAGGAAACCCTCCACGAGGCGTTCCTATGCTTTCAAATGGAAACGCTTTTCCATTTGGTGTGCTCAACAGGGTCTTGACCCTCTAGCACTTCCTTTGAATTCTGTACTAGACTATCTCCTGCATCTTTCTAATGCAGGCCTTAAGACAAATTCAGTAAGAGTCCATTTGAGCGCTATTGCAGCATCCTTAAAACCTCTAAATGGACAACCTGTCTCCTCTCATCCTCTTATTGCAAGGTTCATGAGAGGCCTGACTCTAACTAAGCCTCCCATCCGACCTCCTCCGGTAGCATGGGATTTGAACCTAGTTCTAGGTCAGCTTATGAAGCCACCTTTTGAACCGTTGGTTTCTACCTCCTTGAAATTTCTTTCCTGGAAGGTCCTTTTCCTTATTGCAGTCACTTCGGCTCGCCGCATCAGTGAACTACAGGCCTTAGTGGCTCATCCACCTTATACTAGGTTTCATCATGATAAGGTGGTCCTTAGGACGAATCCCCACTTTATGCCCAAAGTGGTCTCGCCTTTTCATCTTAATCAAGAGGTATATCTACCTGTCTTTTTCCCGGCTCCTCATGCATCCAGTGCAGAGAAGAACCTTCATACTCTAGATTGTAAAAGAGCTCTTGCCTTTTACCTCAACAGGACTCAGCCACATCGAAAGTCTTCCCAACTTTTTGTGGCTTTTGATCCTTCTCATTTGGGACTTCCAGTCTCCAAATGTACACTTTCCAATTGGATTGCTCAGTGTATTTCCTTTGCTTACCAGAGTAAAAACATTTCTCTGGAAGGCCATGTCACAGCTCACAATGTGAGAGCCATGGCCACTTCTATGGCTCATCTTCACTCTGTATCCATAGATCAGATCTGTCGAGCCGCCACCTGGGCCTCAGTTCATACCTTCACAGCCCATTACTGTTTGGACAAGGACTCCCGCCGGGATGCCTTGTTTGGTCAGGCTGTCCTCAAACACCTGTTCCATACTTGAACAACTCCTGCCCACCTTCCCAGGATGGATGCCTGAGATCCATACGAAGATGGCGAACCCTTGGAAGGGGATCTCCCAGGCATCTTAGCTAGGGAGTCCCCATATGTGAGGACTTATTCCTGCTTGTTCCTGGAGATAGCACAGTTACTTACCTGTAACAGGTGATCTCTGGGAACAGCAGGAATTAGTCCTCACAACCCACCCACCTCCCCTAGGAGTTGTATCTTCTATCTATCTTCCTTTCCTCTCTCTATTGTCTCAGCTGTAAACTCGAACTGAGGAGAGCTGGTCAGGAAGGCGGGAAGGCAGCGCGCATGTGCAGTGGGAGGCCCCAAAAGCTTCCTTTCTGGGAAGCTGGGGAGCTTTCCCGCGCAGGCTCCGTCGGTTCCGACGTACCCATATGTGAGGACTAATTCCTGCTGTTCCCAGAGATCACTTGTTACAGGTAAGTAACTGTGCTATCCTGGAAGTTCTGGATTTCAACTTCCTACCTAAAAGCCTAATGTTTGCCTCCAGAACCTCACTCCCATATTTTCCTATGTCATTGGTACCAACATGTACCAAGACAGCAGTCTCCTCCCTAGCACTATCTAAAACCTTGTCTAGGTGGTGCGTGAGGTCCACTACCTTCACATCAGGCAGTCATGTTACCAGGCGATCCTCATGTCCACCAGCCACCCAGCTATCTACATGCCTAATGATTGAATCACCAACTATAACGGCTGTCCTAACCCTTCCCTTGTGGGCACATGGCCCTGGAGAAACTTCCTCGGCGCGAGAGGGTTTTACATCACCTGGAGGACAGGTCCTAGTTACAGGATCACTTCCTGCCACACCAAGGTTATGCTGTCCTTTTACGTGACCTTTCTCCTCTATGGCAACTGAGAGGCTGCAAGAGTGGAGGTGAGACTTTAGTATTACATTGCTGTAGGTCTTTATTTATTTATTTATTTACATTCTCTTATATACCGCACTATTCTGCATCAGTGCGGTTTACATTGAACAAACTGAAATTACATTGAACAGGGCATTATAACGTGGAGATAACTATTTTACAAGGAACATGGGCTGTGGAGGGTTAAGTGGCTTGCCCAAGACCACAAGGATCACCTGTGGGACTAGAAACCCCAGTCCTTCCGGCCCAAGGTTGCTTATCTATATACCTCTCTGTCTTCCTTATATCCTCCACGTCTGCTTCTTTAGCCTCCAGAAATTGGACTCATTCCCTGAGGGAAAGAGCTCCTTGCACCTAGTGTACACGTAAGACCCCTCACCAAGTGGGAGAAAATTGTACATGTGACACTCAGTTCAAAAGACTGGATAGCCTCCACCTTGCTATTGGATTACTGTCTGCATCACATTTTTAAGGTTTGGTTTAGCTATTTAAGTTGTTTACTTACTTAAAGCTGCTAGGGATATGTGTACTGATACAGCTATACCTAATGGGCCCGATTCCTCCCACACGTAGATTCCCTCTGTGCATCCGATCTGAACCGGACGCACAGAGGGGATTGTGATTCTGATCCCATGGGGCACGTCTAGCCCCGCAGGATCAGAATTGCAAACAGTCCTGCACATGCAGGCCAGGACTATGATTCAGTCCGGCCTGCACGTGCAGGACTGCCCCCAGCTAACCCACTCAATGCTCCTCAATGGAGCATGGCGTCATGTTGCCATGGCACCACGGCTCCATTGAAAGCTGCAATGCTGGCCACCTAAAAAAGGGGTTTATTTCCTGCAGCCCAACCCCCGATCTGGCCTCCTAAGGCCAGGGTCAGGCTGTGGGGAATAAACCCTGGCCCCCCTGCCCCATCCGCACCCCGGGCTGTGCAAATAATCACATCCAGGGAAGTTATTCCACCTTGGAGGTGGAATAACTTCCACGGACATTTCGCTGGCCCTGGACGTACAGGATCAACATTAGAATCTGCCCTGGACGTCCCGGGATGGCAACTGCCCAGACTCCGCCCCCGGGCCACCCCTTCCCTGCCCCCGTCTAATCTTCCCACACAACCGGCGGGGAAGTTAGTAATGGGCAGGAGACGGTACAAATAGCGAGGATAGACGTCCATCCCTGCTATTCGTAGCACATAATAACCCCCAATATGTTTAAGGGACTTTGTTCACCTCAAGATTAATTCATTTAATTTCAGGGCCTTAATTAATCTATTCTTGGTGAGGATAACCAGCTGAATCTGAAAGTGAATTTGACCACTCCTTCCCCTTTTAATAGGTTTAAGAGCCTATAAAGCTAAAATTATGCCTGTGGTGGGTGAGAGGGAAAGAACACTGAGTTAAAGCTAGCTAGCTATGCAGGTCACTGACCTGTGCTTCTAAGGTAATCTCTTAATATCCTGGGTGATTCATACAGCCCTTGGTTTGATGGAGGGAGCCCTTCAAATTGCCCCTTTGATCTGTCTTTTGGCTTTAACGCCTATTTAAAACAATTTCACAGGTCTCCTGCCTCCTAACTGAAAGGCCTCTTTGTAAAAGTCTTTAGAAAAAAATGTCTTTCTACTCAAAGAATATTTACCCTTTTATCCCTTCTATGCTAAGCTATAACCTGATTTGATTTAAATTAAAGGTTCTCTGCTGGTACTAGGTCCTGACTGCGGTTTAGATTTAAATTAAAAGCTCTCTGTTGGTTCCGGGCCCTGACTGAGGTTTATATTTAATTAAAAGATCTCTGCTGATCTCCAGGAACAAGCAGGAATGAGTCTTCACATATGGGTACGTCGGTACCGATGGAGTCTGCGCGGGAACGCTTCCCAGCGTCCAATCAAAGAGCTTTTGGAAGCATCCCACCACGCCTGCATGCTGCCTTCCCGCCTTTCCCAACTGCCTCTCCTCAGTTTTCGTTTATCCGCGGAGCCGGCAGGACGTCCTCCTGTCACCGCAGAAAATTCTTGTTTTATTTCTTTATTTTTCTTGTGGTCGCGGCTGTCTTCCCGACGCCACCGGTACCGCCGGTGTTTTCTTTTCTTTTCTTGTAAAATCTTCCTTCTTCAAGGAATATTTTTCTTCATAGTGTCTCACGGTATCTTAGGCCTTTTAGGCCTCTTCTTTTTCCTTCATGGAACCGCCAGCCACTTTCTCCAAGAAATGTTCACACTGTGGCAGTACAACTTTATTTTTAGACCCTCGAAGTCGGTGTCTAACCTGCTTGGGTCCTGACAACAGTTTGGTGAGAAGAGGTCTTCAATATCGAGGTTCCCTCGATACACGGTTTCCCTCCAGCTTCGGGGCACCGTCCCCTTCTTCTTCTACACAGGATCAGGTAACCCACAAACAGTCTGTTAAGACTAGCCAGTCCTCAAGTGGTAGGTCTCATGCACAGCATGTAGACGGCTCCGGCCTTGCCCTCGAGGGCCTTCTGGCTTCCAAACCCCGGCCATAGACTTCGGTCTCAAAAGCCTTTCAGGGGTTTCAGGTTGTTCCTGGGGCTCACCCCTCACAGAACATACCTGAGCTGTGTCTGGTGGTGGCATCCGCTTCGAGCGGTACCGATACCCCGACATCGGCACTGGTGTTGGATGAAACACTCCTCACCAGGGATGATCATCTGGGGTCCTCGGTGCCTTCGGGACCGGTGGATACACTCCAGACTGACCTTCCATTATTGGTACCAGCAACGATACTACCACCGACGTCGGTACCCTCCAGACGTGCATCGATAGCCTCGCTTCCTTCGATGCCGAGTCTGGAATCGATCTCCAGTCTGGAGGACTGGGTACCGACTCGCCTTGGTACCGGCTCTCGGCGGTACTGAAGGCTCGGTTCCGATGATTCGGATCCGCAACTCTCGGTTCCCTTGAGGCCCACTGAGTTGCCACTGGTTGACCTTCATTCACCGGTATCAGGCACGGTACCGAAGTTGGTGCTGATGTCCTCATTACCCTTACGTTCGGTGTCTTCCATGCTTTGTTTATCGATGCCGAGTTTAGAATCGCTCTCTAGTCTGGAAGACTCGGTACCAATGCACTTTGGTACCGATACTGATCGATACCGGTGGCTCGGTACCGAGGATAGCACCCGGAGGTTTTCGGTTACCTCGGTACCGATTGAACGGTCTCCGATGACTGCTTCGATGTCTTTGTCAGGCTCGACTCTGACATCAGTACCGGTATTGGCATCGGTACCGGTATCCACAGTACCATCGTGGCCAACTCCTGCCATGCTTTTTTCAACAGGATCGCTCCCTTCTATGCCAAGCTTGGAGTCGATACCTGGCATGGACAATGTGGTAATGTCGGTCGCTGCTCCTGACAGCCAGTACAGGCGACCATCCTTTAAGCATTCCACACTGCACTGTGCAGGATCTTCTATTCCTATATATCTGGATAGCTCTGTCGGTGCTCAGGCTAGTTCTTCAGATCTAACCTGTCCCAGGGAAATTCCTGTTGGGGAACCCTCTTTTCAGAGTTTCCTCCTGGATATAGCAAGATCTCTTGCCATTCCTATCCCAGGACATGATCCTGCACAGGCCTCTCTTTCTACCAAAGCAAAGGAGAACATAATGCTTCCTTTGCATCATTCCTTGCAGGATCTCCTTCTAGGAATGTGGGAAACACCTTTAAGGGTACCCCCACCTTCCAGAGCAACTAATCTCTTATATCAGGTGCCCCCTCTCCAGGGTTTCAAAAGACTCAACTTCCTCATCATTCCATAGTTGTGGAATCAGCAATGAGGCGGGTAAAGAGCAAGAAAAAGCACTCTTCTTATCCGCCAGGTCGTGAGTCTAAGACACTTGATGCCTTTGGACGTCAAACCTTCCAGACATCTATGCTCTCTGCAAGAATTCTCTCATATATTTTCTATATGAGTCTATCTCTTGAGGAGGTCACAAAGCAATTACATCTTTTGACTCCTTCCCTTCCAGAGTCTAAGAGTGCAGACTATTCTTCACTGCTCAAGCATCTCCAGAATATCTCTTGGTTTCTTACTCATGCTTCCCTAGACTCTTTTGAGTCTGTTAGCAGGACTTCTGCTATAACTATAGGAGCACGACATAGAGCCTGGCTCCAAGCTTCAGACTTGGATAAATGGGCACAACACAGACTGGGACATACTCCTTGCACTGGAGACAATCTTTTCAACAAGGAGTCTTTACGTCAGGTTACTCAGTTCTCCACTGACTTACCTGTTCCTAGGGGCTATTCTGCACATTCTTCTTTCCCAGTAGGTAAGAAGTGTCCTGCCAAACTTTCTTCCCATAAGAGAAGAAGGTTTTATGCATCATCTGCCCATCATACAGATGTTCCCAAACAGGGGAAACATCATCCTGGTCTGCAGAGTTCAACCTCTCACCAGGCTCAGCAAACCCAGTAACCACAGGGTTTTCTGATCAATCCATCAGATGCTTGTGACTCTTGGGATTAGAATCTGCAGTTGCTTCTTCTCAATAGAGGCAATCCACTGCTGTCATTCTAAATCCTAAACATGGATCTCTTCCCAAAAGACATCCATTCTTCCTATGTTCTATGAGCTGTCAGGATGTTCATGCTTCTAGGTCACAGGATTTTCCTCTTTTTCCTGCTAGGGAAAGAGGTCTATCCACTATCAAACAATAGTTTCCTGTGCCAGCATGTCTTTTTTCCTTCCTATAAACTTACTACTTTGTAAGTTTTCTTCAGCTCCATTTTCTTTACCCTCTTACCAGGTTTTTCCCCTGTAAGAGCAGTATTGCTTCACTGGAGGGCTTTTTTCTTCAGCCTCTCTAGTTTTCTTACTTTTCCAGTGCGGAGTTCTCTTCTCTAAGTTGACTCCTCTTTTTCAATCTTGCTTTGAAGCAGTTCATCAGACACATCCAGAGTTTTGTCTGTTCTTTCTGTTTTTAATCAGTACCATTCTTCTGCTGTCTGGCAAGCAGTTGCCAATGCAGGAGACTTAATGTTTGGACCACTGGTTCTTGTTCACCAGCAACCAGATTTGTCCTCCACTAACATTCTGTCTAGTCTTAGTAGTGACTCCAAGTCAGTGGTGTCATCTGTCTTGGAAATTTTTTCACTACAAACTTGTTGGATTGTCTTCTTTTTCTGCCATCTCCATTCCTCTGGGTTTGGCAGCATAGTTGACATAGATACTGGCTCTCCTGCAGCCGGTTCTATCTCCTCATTCTCCTGCATCATGCTCTCTGTAATTCTACAGAGAAGCTCTCCACTATGGGCCCTTGCTAGAGAGCATGGGTTTTTTTTTCTCCAACAGCTATACTAGATGGTTGAAAAAGGTTTTTCAGTTATGTCTCCCATGACTAGAAAAGTTCTCTCTTTTTAATATAAAGGACATAGGCCTCCTCTACGTGAAAGCTTAAGGAATTGCTAATTCCCTGCTTTGGTCCATATTATTTCCAATAGGGAATATGTTTTCTCCTTCCAGCTCGTCCTCATGGTAAGAATGCATGATACCTTTTTGCCCTTACGCAGGTCAGCATGGTATCTCATTCCTATGCGTCTTTTGTTCACTTACCATGCTAGAGGTCTAGAATACTCGGGACTTGCTGGCTGCAGACTGATATCATCCTCTGCTTTTCACGTAACCATCCTGGTTATTCTACTACCTAGCATCCCTGTAGCCATAACCAGTGGAAATTGATTCTCTATATATCTTCTCTCACTTGATTCTCTATATATCTCTCTCACTTGGTTTGCAGCTTGTCGTGCTGTGAGGGCTTGCGTGCATCAGTGATGCTGAGAGCTAAACTATCGGTAGTTTAACTACTGGCAGGGTCTCCCAAGATGGACAGGTTTCAGCTGAGGTGCCAGACCAAGACAAACCACCCATCTGGGCAGCAGCAGAATGGGACAGTGTTGACGGTGGAGGATCACATTTTTGTGACAACGGCTACAACACCAAACTTAAACTGCGTGGAAGAAAGGCCCGGCAATCTACTTCTGTATCTTGCCATGAAAACCCAATGGATAGTTACAACAAAACAAATTGTGCTATGGTGCTGGAAGATGAGACCCCCAGGTCAGAAGGCACTCAACTAGCTACTGGGGAAGAGCTGAAGACTTTTCAGAGTAAAGCCAGCATTTATGATGTGGTTGGATCAAAGCTCTCGGGAAGTCTGACTGCTGATGTAGCTGCGCATGAAATGAGAGTCAGAAGCTGTAAAGATGTCTTACACATTGGAACATAGAACGTACGAAGCATGAACCAAGGGAAGTTGGAGGTGGTCAAGAATGAAATGGAACGTGTACAACTTGATCTGTTGGGTGTCAGCGAACTGAAATGGACTGGCATGGGGCACTTTGCATCAGATGATCACATGCTGGAAATGAAAGACAAAGAAGAAATGGTGTTGCATTTATAATAAAGAAGAAACTTGCAAAAACTGTAATAAAATACAATGCTGTCAGCGAATGCTTAATCTCTATTCGTCTACGAGGATTGCCTATCAACACAACTATAATTCAAGTATATGCCCCAACAACAGCTGCAGAAGAGAATGAAATTGAAGAGTTCTATGAACAAGTACAAGCTGAAATTGACAGAACATGCAAACAGGATATCCTGATAGTCATGGGTGACTGGAACGCAAAAGTTGGCAACAAAGAAGAAGGCAAAGTAGTTGGAAAATATGGACTTGGCAACAGAAATGAAGCTGGAGAAAAACTGATAGAATTCTGCAAGACCAATGATCTATTCATCTCAAACACCTTCTTCCAGCAACACAAGCGGCGACTGTACACATGGACTTCACCGAATGGATTATATAAAAATCAAATTGACTACATATGTGGAAGTCAACGATGGAAAAGCTCTGTAACATCAACAAAGACAAAACCTGGAGCTGACTGTGGTACAGATCATCAACTACTAGTATACAAACTCAAGCTAAAGTTGAAAAAGAGCAAACCACTCATGAATGCAGCAAAATATGACCTTGAGAATATACCACTGGACTTTAAAGACTGCCTGCAAAATCGATTTGCTGCTTTAGATACAAATGACAGAGCTCCGGAAGAGTTATGGAATGACATCAAGAAGGTTGTGTTGGAAGAAAGCGAGAAGTCTCTACAAAAGGTGAAAAAGCAAAAACGGCCAAAATGGATGACAGAAGAAACTCTGAAAATTGCCCAGAAACGCAGAGAAGCTAAAGCCAGAGGAGAAAGAAAGACAATCTGAGAACTCAACAGAGATTTCCAACGTGCAGCAAGACAGGACAAGGAAAAGTACTACAATGACACTTGCAAGGAAATAGAAGCAGAAACTATTAGAGGAAGAACAAGATCGGCTTTCCTAAAGCTACGAGAGTTAAAGAAAAAGTTCCAGCCTCGAATTGGAATGTTACAAGATGCTCAAGGTTCTATGTTGAATGATGCTGAGAAGATCAAGAAAAGGTGGAAGGAATATACAGAGTTTTTATATGATAAAGATCAAATGGACCAACAGCCGTTTCAACCTGTACCTTATGATCGGGAACCATCTACCCGGACCGAAGCCTGCATCGGAGAAGGAGCCTACAGCCTGCCTGTGACCAGCGGCTAAAAGAGCAAGCCTAGCTGTTTCACAAAAGAGCCATTGAAGAGAAACCTGAGCGCTGATTGCTGGCTCCACCTCTCTACACGGCGTCACACAGCTCCACTGCCCAATCGGGGCTGCAATCTCAGCTTTAAATAGAGAGCGTGCCAGGAGAGAGATCTCTATCTGCTGTGCTCCAGGAGGAGCTGAAACATCTACCCGGACCGAAGCCTGCATCGGAGAAGGAGCCTACAGCCTGCCTGTGACCAGCGGCTAAAAGAGCAAGCCTAGCTGTTTCACAAAAGAGCCATCGAAGAGAAACCTGAGCGCTGATTGCTGGCTCCACCTCTCTACACGGCGTCACACAACTCCACTGCCCAATCGGGGCTGCAATCTCAGCTTTAAATAGAGAGCGCGCCAGGAGAGAGATCTCTATCTGCTGTGCTCCAGGAGGAGCTGAAACATCTACCCGGACCGAAGCCTGCATCGGAGAAGGAGCCTACAGCCTGCCTGTGACCAGCGGCTAAAAGAGCAAGCCTAGCTGTTTCACAAAAGAGCCATCGAAGAGAAACCTGAGCGCTGATTGCTGGCTCCACCTCTCTACACGGCGTCACACAGCTCCACTGCCCAGTCGGGGCTGCAATCTCAGCTTTAAATAGAGAGCGCGCCAGGAGAGAGATCTCTATCTGCTGTGCTCCAGGAGGAGCTGAAACATCTACCCGAACCGAAGCCTGCATCGGAGAAGGAGCCTACAGCCTGCCTGTGACCAGCGGCTAAAAGAGCAAGCCTAGCTGTTTCAGAAAAGAGCCATCGAAGAGAAACCTGAGCGCTGATTGCTGGCTCCACCTCTCTACACGGCGTCACACAACTCCACTGCCCAATCGGGGCTGCAATCTCAGCTTTAAATAGAGAGCGCGCCCTGAGGGCCGCGCGAGAGGGCCCTTTGGCATGGCCCTTAGGCAAAGGCTCATCAAGGATCCTCAAATCCTCACGAAAACACAAAAGAATTACTACGCAGAGACCAACAGCCTCCTCAACGTACCGCTGAGCTCCCTCAGGGTTGAGCTCGCGTGGAACCACCGAACTGACACACCAAAAAATCGCAGCAAGTATACTCTACCAAAATATTTCTTCTTACTTAACAGACTTATCTTGAACAGCTAAAATTGCCGGACTACACTAAATATTATGCTTTAATTCTCCACCTCGGTAATGTAATAACAGGCTGTTGCCAACAAATCCAATCCTTATCTGCATAGAGGCACTATTCATATTATACTGCTTAACTTGACTATAGTAGTCAGTATTACTTATATAGGAGCATCTTACTGTTAGCATTATTGCATTTAAGCCGTAAAACTACCCTATCTGAATTTAGTATTGTTTTTAGCATTCTTAGCAATTCAGTATTGTTGTTAACTCACATCAGATCTATTACTGTTGTCCGTGACTCACCTCTGAATCATTACTGTTGTCAGTAACTCAATCCAGATTAATGGTTGTCAGTAACTCAATTCAGATTTACTATCGTCAGTAATTCACTGCAGATTCATTACTGTTACCAACAACTCACTTTGGATTTACTGTTGTCAGTAACTCACTTTGGATTTACTGGAGTCAGAAGCTCACTTCAGATGTACTGCTGTTAACCAGTAACGCAATTCAGAATTGTCACTGTTGCCTGTATCTAACATCAGATCTATTACCATTGCCATGATTCACCTACTGCAATTCTGCCAATATGTAACAGTTGATTGTCCTACTGCTCTAAGCCTCTCTATTTCTTCTACCCTAGCCAATAACTGTCCTTCCTACAGTTGACAGTAACCTATTGCCAATATCTGTTCTTCCTACGGTTGCCAGTAACCTATTGCCACTTAACTCTATCAGATTTTACCACTGCTGCCAGATACCCACGTTATTACGACCCTGTCTAACATACCACTGAGCCAAATACAGAAAATGCTACACCCTAATATCATGCTCATATGAATATCATACACCTGTATATTATTAGCGATAATAATAATTGACCTATCACTAAGTTTAAACAGCAAAAATCACATGACAATACCTATAATACACACACATACCCGAAATGACTGCCATATTGGACACACTCATGCAAACAACTACCCAAAAATTAACTATCATAGACTAATACACATACAACAAACAAACCCACAACAAACATGCAAGAAAATCTGCTCCAACAACCCATCCTCCCTATCATGCATCCTTATTAATGCACGATCAATGAAAAATAAACTCCCCATATTTAATGATCTGATAACCGACTTAAAACCAGACATTTTATGCGTCACAGAGACATGGCTTTCTGAAACAGATACAGTCTACCTAAATCAACTTGATAATGAAAACTATGACACATTTTACAAACACAGATCCAATAAAAAAGGCGGAGGAGTACTAATGATGACGAAAAAGATATTAAACGCCAAATCAATCCAATCAAATATCTCTAATAACATGGACGGTCTCATGAAAATTTGCTTAATTTATAGACCCCCAGACCAAAAAGCAGATGGCCTGGATTCTCTTATTGAACTCCTTAGCTCATCTACTGAACAAAACCCTGTAATCATGCTAGGCGATTTTAACCTTCCGTCACTACTAACACCGGACTCTAAACTATTCCTAGACACCATAGCAGACATAGATTGCCATCAAATAATTAACACAGCAACACATATCAAAGGAGGAACACTAGATCTGATTCTTCTTCCTGATACATTCTTCAAGCTAGTCAACTCAAATTCCATTGAATGCACAGAGACGCCTTGGTCTGATCATTATATCATCAAAATAAATCTCACATATCCTACCTCTAGCGTCAAAAACTGCATAAGAAGTGGCCCTACTTCAAAATTCAAAAAATTTAATGAAACAGAATTCCTTGATTCAACAATCCCCCACTTCTTATCATCCACATCAGATTTGGATGATGCTGTTAACAACTGGAATGAAACCATCAACAATGCAGCTAAAAATAATCACCCAAATAAAAAGACTATACACACCAAAACAAATAGTACACCATGGTTTAACAACACACTAAGACAAATGAAAAGAGAACTAAGAAAACTTGAAATGAAATGGCGGAAATCCAAGTTGTCTGTACACAAGGAAATATACAATAACCATCTCACAAAATATAAGGAAACAATAGACAGCACAAAGAAAAACTACTACGCAGCAACCTTAGCAAAATCATATAATAGACCTAGAGAGCTATTTTCCATTGTCAGAAATCTAACCAATAACGCTCAAACTTCTAGCAACGAAATCACTGACATCTCAGTACAAACCCTAGCTAATCACTATCAAAACAAATAAAAAAAACCTACTATGTCCTTAGAAACTATCAACATTTCTTACCAGTCTGTAGATGAATGGTCAGACTTTTACCCCATTTCAAAAGTGTCATTAAAAACTATCATCTCCGGACTAAATACCACAACTTCGTATTTAGATCCATACCCAGTATCATGGATAAAAAACACACTGCCAACACTACTATCCTATATTCTTCCAATAGTCAACCTCTCACTAACCCAAGGATACCTTCCACCCTCGCTCAAACATGCGCAAATACGCCCAATCCTAAAGAACTGCAAATTAGATAAAACATCTCCAGTATCATACAGGCCCATCTCTAGCATACCATTTTTGGCCAAAATAATTGAAAAGGTAGTGCAATTACAGACACAGGAATATATAGACTCATCTTACCCACTTGACGAACAACAATATGGATTCCGGCCCCGCCACGGAGTAGAAACACTTCTAACAATATTAATCGATACACTCCTAAAAGGAATCGACAATCATAAACAGGCATTCATCCTCCTTTTCATTGACATATCAGCAGCTTTTGATAGTGTGCATCACTCAATAATGCTCAACAACCTAAGCCAGAAAGGCATAAACTCCACCGTACATAAATGGTTCACCTCATATTTAAATAACAGAACGCAAAATGTAAGAATAGGTAATCAAACCTCCAATACATACAAACAAGAAATAGGTTTGCCACAAGGTTCAGCATTATCAGCCCTACTTTTCAATATTTACATAAAACCGGTCTGCAATATCTTTAAAAAATTTGGAGTACAATATCACCTCTATGCGGACGATATTATGATGTACATACCATTTACGATCCCTAACCTACCGATACAACTCCTATCAGACTGCTATAACGAAATTACAATTTGGCTAAAAACTCAAAACCTCCATATAAACCATGCTAAAACCGAAGTCCTAATCGTAACAAAAAACCAATCATTTATTCCTCCAACCCACATAACACTACAAAACCAAGAAATTAAAATAAAAAACGAAATAAGATATCTAGGTGTCATTTTAGATACACACCTTACAATGGAAACCCACATTAGAAATACCATAAAGAAAATCTACTTCAAACTTAAAATCTTCAAACAACTACGCCCCCTTGTATTTATACAAGATTTTATTAATATAACACAGGCTACCATAACCCCCCACTTAGATTTCGCCAACCTAATACTTATGGGCATTTCAAAACAAAACATCAAAAGAATTCAACTAGCGCAAAATGCAACAGCTAGAATTATATTAAAAATAAACTCACTCCAACACATAACACCGATACTAGCATCCCTTCACTGGTTACCAATACAAAGCAGGATAATATACAAAACAATAATAACTGCATTCAAAGCCTTAAATGACATGGCTCCGAAGACATTATGTAATCTAATATGCAAAGAACCACCTAAGCCTACTCATAGATAAGGACAATTAAATAAACTAAAGAATTCATAAAAACTCACAAATTAACAAACAATAGAGCCTTTTCCCACATAGCTCCAACCATCTGGAATTTACTACTAGAAGACCTACGATCACTAACAGAGATCACGGAATTCCGGAAAAAATTGAAAACGTATCTATTCACTAAACACTATAACACCATGGAAAACCCTCCACTCGACTTAGATAAAGGCTAAACAGGAACCTGCCCACATCAAGTATATACTCCCTACTATAACGGATAACATACATAGCTTAAACGAAATGACGCTCCATTCTATTATGCCCTAATACCTCCACATGTATATAGTTGCAACTGTTATGTACTGCCTTACGTTGTACAGACATTACATTTTGTTTAGATAAATTGTTACTCACACACTGTTTTAGTTGAAATGTTCTGCTTAGTTATTACTCTCTGCTTTGTTTAAGTTAAGATGTTCTATGTAAAACAAACTTCGCTTTGTTAACTGTTGTTAATTGTACACCGCAACTGATCGCTGGAAGATGCGGTATATAAATGAGTATTAAATAAATAAATAAATAAAATAAAATAAATAAATGAAAGAAGAAGTTGAAGCAGCATTGAAAGCCTTATCAAAGAACAAAGCACCAGGCATTGATAGCATTCCCATAGAAGTATTGCAGCAATCTGATGCAGCTGTTACCGTACTCACAAGGCTCTGCCAAGAAATATGGAAGACAACATCATGGCCAACTGACTGGAAAAGATCTGTGTTTATACCAATACTAAAGAAAGGTGATCCAACTGACTGTGGAAATTATCGCACAATCGCTCTGATCCCACATGCCAGCAAGATTCTACTGAAGATTATTCAAAAGAGACTACAACCATACCTGGAACAAGAACTACCTGAAGTGCAAGCAGGGTTCAGGAAAGGGCGAGGAACGAGAGACATCATTGCGGATGTGAGATGGATCCTTGAAAAGACAAAAGAATACCAAAAGGATATCTATTTGTGCTTTATCAACTATAGCAAGGCTTTTGACTGTGTAAACCATGAGAAACTCTGGGCCACATTAAGAAGCATGGGTATACCAGAACACCTGATCGTTCTCTTGCGCAATCTGTACATTGATCAAGAAGCAACAGTTCGAACGGAACAAGGAGAAACAGAATGGTTTAAAATAAGCAAAGGTGTAAGACAAGGCTGCATACTTTCCCCCTACCTGTTTAATTTATATGCAGAACAAATCATCAGAGAAGCAGGATTGTATGAAGACAACAGAGGTGTGAAGATTGGTGGAAGACTCATCAACAACCTTCGCTATTTATTTATTTATTTATTTATTTATTTATTTATTTAACAGTTCTTCTATACCGCTCTATTTTAGATCAGAGCGGTTTACATTTAACATCAACTATACAACACAAGGAACTTTGAGTTGTATTTACAATAAACAGGGAGATCAACTTGGAAGTAACTGGGGGAAACTATGTACAATTCTTAACTCTATACATTGTATCACACTGGTACCTGATTTCAGGCAGAACATATCTATGTGCGTAACGTATGTGCGTAACGTATGTGCGTAACGTATGTGCGTAACGTATGGATATCTATCTGCCAGTACTCCTAGCAAACGTCTCAGAGCTGTGTACCGTATACCTCAGGCGCAGGGTGACATTGCCAAGGCATGCAGGTGCCAGTACTGGGAGATGCACGCAGGGTCCACCGCTCTGCCTCCCCAGGAGACACCGGCCAATGGGGCCCGTGGGTGTGGGTGTGGGTGTGCCTGCCCCCGCTGGCCGCTATGCTGATGATACCACATTACTGGCTGAAAGTGAAGATGATCTGAAACATTTGCTTCTCACAATCAAAGAACATAGGGGCTTGTTTACAAAGCCGCGGTAGTGGTTCGCGATCGCGATCGCAGCCGCGGCCCCATTGAAATCAATGGGGCCGCGGCTCCGATTACGATCGCAAACCGCTACCGCGGCTTTGTAAACAAGCCCCATAGTCTCAAAATGGGCCTGCACCTTAATGTAAAGAAGACAAAGATCATGACAACTGGCATAATCAACAGGTTCATCGTTGAAGGAGAAGAAATTGAAATTGTGAACAACTTTAACCTACCGTATATACTCAAGTATAAGCCGAGTTTTTCAGCACATTTTTTGTGCTGAAAAACGGCCCCCTCGGCTTATACTCGAGTCAACGTCTTGCAGATGTCTAGCAGGGGGCAAGAATGTGTTTTGCACAGGGCCCCACGTTTCAGGGGGCCCCGCGCAAAAAACATTCTTCATCCCAAGTTAAAAAAAAAAAAAACAACCCAGCTGCTTCTGCCGCGGCAGCATCAAGAGTGCCGCGGCAGTATCAAGAGTGCCGCCGCTGCTGCGGGGCCCCCCCGGCAGAGCCTCCCTGGATCGCCTCCCTGCATCGCAGCCTATCCCCGAACGCGGGCTTCTTCAGATTTCCCATCAGCCCCGGCGGGATTAACAGAGCCGCGAGAAAGGAAACTCTCGCGGCTCTGAAAGAAGCCCGCGTTCGGGGATAGGCTGCGATGCAGGGAGGCTCTGCCGGGGGGGCCCCGCGGTGGCGGCGGCACTCTTGATGCTGCCGCGGCAGAAGCAGCTGGGTTGTTTTTTTTTTAATTTGGGTTGATAGGGCGGAAGGGAGTTTAGGACTGGTAATGGGGGGGAGGCCAAGACTGGAAGTGGGCTGATAGGGGAGGGTTAGGACTAGTAATGGGCCATGGGGGGGGGGTGCTAAGACTGGATGTGGGCTGATGGGGGGGGGGATAGGGCTGGTAATGGTCTATGGGGGGGGCTGACTGGAAATGGGCTGATGGGGGGGTTAGGACTGGTTATTGGCTATGGGGGGGGGCTAAGACTGGAAGTGGGCTGATGGGGGGGTTAGGACTGGTAATTGGCTATGGGGGGGCTAAGACTGGAAATGGGCTGATGGGGAGGTTTAGGACTGGTAATGGGTTATGGGGGGGCTAAGAATGGAAGTGGGCTGATGGGGAGGTTTAGGACTGGTAATGGGTTATGGGGGGGCTAAGAATGGAAGTGGGCTGATGGGGAGTTTTAGGACTGGTAATGGGTTATTGGGGGGGGGCTAAGACTGGAAATGGGCTGATCGGGGGTTAGGACTGGTAATTGGCTATGGGAGGGGTTAGGACTGGTAATGGGCTGATGGGGGATTAGGACTGGTAATGGGCTAGGGGGGGCTAAGACTGGAAATAGGCTGATGGGGGGCTAGGCCTGGAAATAGGGTGATAGGGGGGGTTAGGATGTAATGGGCTGATGGGAGGGGTTAGGACTAGTAATGGGCTATGGGGGGGCTAGGACTGGAAATGGGCTGATGGGGGGTTAGGACTGGTAATGGGCTGGGGGGGCTAAGACTGTTAATGGGCTGGGGGGGTTGCTAGGACTGGAAATGGGCTGAGTGGAAGGAGGGCTTGAACTGCAAATAGCTGATGGGGACGGGGGCTTGGAATGGAAATGGGTTGTGAGGGGGAGGGAGCTAGGACTGGAAATGGGTGAGTGGGGGGAGGGCTAGGACAGGAGGGCTGATGGAGGGGCTAGAATAGGACTGGAAATTGGCTGTTGGGGGGGTGCTAAGATTGGAAATGGGCTGTGGTGGGGGTTTGGATTGAAATGGACTCATGAAGGGGCTAGAACTGGAAGTAGGCTCATGGGGGGCTTGGATTGGAAATGGGCTGAGTGGAGGGGAGCTAGGATTTGACATGGGCTGATGGGCTCATGGGGGGCTGGGATTGGAAATGAGCTGATGGAGGGACTCGGATTGGACTGGAAATAGATGGGGGAGCTAGGACTGGAAATAGGCTGATGGTGGGTCTAGGATAGGACTGGAAATGGGCTGATGCAGGAACTAGAAGGGAGCAGATGCTGGGTGGGACTGGAACTAGAATGGAGCTGATGTTGGGGGAGGATTAGAATGGGATGGAGCTGGGAGAGTGAAATGGAGAGGGGAAAAATATTTTGTGTGGGAGGGAAGACAAATCTACAATTGGCCGGATATTGGGAGAGTAAGTGGGGATTGAGAATGGAGGGGTAAAATTTGAGTAGATGAAATAGGAATGAGGAAAGAGCAAAAGGAGAAAGATTAGTATGTTAAAGCAGATGTAGAGAGAGAATGGAAAAAAGCTAGAAGAGAGAAGAAAAGACAAATGGACAGCAGACGATGGAGAGTTAGCGGAAGACACAAAGAAACCAGAAGAAAGTGACTGGAGCAATTGCAGCTGAAAAAAAATGCACAAAAGGTAGAAAAATATCTCTTTATTTTGAATTTATTTATTTATTTATTTAACATTTCTTCTATACCGCGCAATTAAAATCAGCGCGGTGTGCATCGAACAAAAATACTGCAATGTACAGAAACAACATTGAGTTTACAAAGAACAGGGAATTGAACATGGGATCGAAACCGGGGAAACTAAATACATGTTAACTCGAAACTATGTACAATACTCTAATATAAATGGGTGTTGCATTGATTTTGTGAAGATGAAGATTAGTGGTTGGTTGGGCTTGAGTGGGGACTACCTATTATATCTGTGGTATTGACGTTCAGGGGCGGCTGGGGTATGAGGGAAGCTTGCTGGTTGTGCTTCTATCACTGGAAGTTTCTGGGTAACATTTTGTGAACAGGTGGAGTTTTAAGGCTTTTCTGAATAGGAAGAGGCTTTTAATACCATGGATTTCATGGGGGAGTGCATTCCAGTTTAAAGGGGCGAATATGGAAAAGGCTCTGTTGGAGGTAGCCTTTGTGCATGTAGTTATTAGCTTAGGGACTACTAATGTGTTCAGTGCAGTAGACCTTCTGTTTCTATTTTCCAGGGTACCATGGACTAGCTTGCTGATTGGCGTAGGGGGGTAGTTATTTAGGGCTTTGAAGGTGAGGACTAATGACTTGTATTGGAGCCTGGCATGTAAAGGTAGCCAATGCAAATCCTTCATGATGGGCGTTATGTGGTCGGATGTTGACGATCCAGAGAGGACTCTTGCGGCTGCATTCAAAGCTAGGCGGAGCGGGTTTAAGGTTTGATACCATATTGTTTTTGTTGACCCCATTTTCCACTTAGAGCTATTTTACTGTTTTTCGTTTAAATAAATATTCATGTAATTTTATTGGTCTCTATCTTTATTTTTTACATTGACTAGTAGGTGCCTCATTTCCCACCCTCGGCTTATACTCGAGTCAATAGTTTTGCCCAGTTTTTTGTGGTAAAATTAGGTACCTCGGCTTATATTCGGGTCGGCTTATACTCGAGTATATACGGTACTTGGATCAACTATCAATAAAGAAGCAACAAGCAGTCAAGAAATCAGACGACGCATTGCTCTTGGCAGAATGGCTATGAAAGACCTAGATAAGATTCTCAAGAGCAGAGATGTCTCTCTCCATACAAAGATTTGACTTGTTCAAGCCATGGTATTTTCAATAACATCATATGGATGTGAAAGCTGAACAGTGAAAAAGATAGACAGGAAGAAAATTGATGCCTTTGAATTATGGTGCTGGCGGCAAATACTGTGTATACCATGGACCGCCCGAAGAACAAACCAGTCGGTACTAGAGGAGATCAAACCTAAGCTTTCTTTAGAAGCTCAGATGACAAGACTTCGACTTTCATACTTTGGACACATCATGCGAAGAGAGAGATCATTAGAGAAAGACATTATGCTTGGCAAGATAGAAGGTCAACGCAAAAGAGGAAGGCCAGCAATGAGATGGATCGATACAATAACAGCAGCTACGGGTACCAGTCTGTCAACAATGAGCCGCCTGACTGAAGACCGAACACAATTTAGGATAGCTATCCAGAGGGTCGCCATGAGTCGACTCCGACTCGACGGCACTTAACAACAACATATCTTCTCAAGTAGGTTCCACCTTCTTGTTCTAAGATGAATCTTTCCTCTCCACATTTTTCCTATGTGAATACCTTTTTGTAGGCATATATCTGTCTGCTTCTTGCAGACTCCCATATAGAGGCCTATATATTCATACTTATAGCACACATCTTACAGATGTCTATGTCTATCATTTGTGTGTATTTTATGCCCTTCATATCTCACTATAGATATAATCTCATATATCTATATGTTATATATATGTCGAGATATTTCACTATTGGTAGATATGTATTCTGCTTTATCTACCTGACTGTCAAGGCTCATATAGCTATATGATTCTGACAGATGGGCTTTACCCATACTTCTGCTATCCAGCATGTTTTGGGTTCCTACACTCACAACCATTTGCGTGGTAGTTAACACCTACCATAACCTTAAGGTTAGGTACCTCTGAAGCTCTCCATGTTCCAATATCTCTCCCAGCTGACTTCAGTTAGGAGAGACATTGCGGAACTTCAGCTAATCACAGGCTCTAACGCCTCCGGCATTTGTCCTTTCTTTGGGATGCAAGGGGTTCCCATACCCTTTCTCCCCACAAGGACTGGGCCTGTTTGTCCAAATCGGTTAGCCTTTCTCTTTGTTCCTAAGAGTGAGCCACTCTGCTACCAAAGGAGTTCGGCTTTTATCATAAAGCCTTCCGCTAAAGGCCCACCGTTTTTGTACTACCCCTGTTTTTCTTGCTGGGGTTACCTGTTACCTTTCAGGATTCTGACCTCCATTGTTTTTCCTACAGGTTTACTACTTCCACTTACAGTGAGGTCCTTCTCGAGGTTCCTCTACTGGCTTCCCCAGTAGATCCCATGAACCTCCATACTCTCTGAAGTCCTGTTAGAGGAGGTCCATATTACAATATTTTTTCTTTGCAATATCATTAATGACAATTATCATCCACGCATAGACTCCTTGTCTGCAATCCTATGCTAGGTTAGCTGTTCCACAGCACCTTTCTTTCTTCAACTCCTACCCTCCATCCTCAGGATGCCTGGTGTTGTGGGGAATAGCATGTTCCAACCTATGACATGCTGGGACTCCAGGCATCTCAGCTTGGGAGTCCCCATATGTGAAGACTCATTCCTGCTTGTTCCTGGAGATAGCACAGTTACTTACCTGTAACAGGTGATCTTTGGGAACACCAGGAATAAGTCTTCACAACCCACCCACCTCCCCAGGAGTTGTATCTCTATCTATCTTTCCTTTCCTCTCTCTCTCTCTTTGTCTCAGCTTTAAAACTTAACTGAGGAGAGGCAGTTGGGAAAGGCGGGAAGGCAGCACGCAGGCGTGATGGGATGCTTCCAAAAGCTCTTTGATTGGATGCTGGGAAGCGTTCCCACGCAGACTCCATCGGTACCGACGTACCCATATGTGAAGACTTATTCCTGCTGTTCCCAGAGATCACCTGTTACAGGTAAGTAACTGTGCTATACTGGGCCCTGACTGAGGTGAATATTTATATTGAAAGCTCTCTGCTGCTACTGGGCCCTGCCTAAGGTTTAGATTTAAATTAAAAGCTCTATGCTGGTACTACACCCTGACTGAGTTAACAAATACACTGGATTCTAAAATGCACAGATTATCAGCTTTAACCCAAAGAATTCCCCTTTCCCCAAGATTTGGAGAATTTGCCAGAAATAAATCCTTTCACTTGCAGATTTCTTTTCAGCAGCAGCAGTCCCTTTTGGTAGTCTATAAAGCCTATGCTAACCATGATGTACTGTCAGCACCCATATTCCACTCCAACCCGCCCTATCCCCATCCACTCATGTTCTAACCGATTAGTGCTGGATTTTTAGTGCAGGGCTTTGCACTGTTATCACGATGCACTTGGTGAACATTGAACCCTCCACTATCTGGTAACGTTATTTAGTAAAAATGCTCTATAGTGCATAAAAAATAAAATTGCAGAAATATCTACAATACAAAATCAAATAAAAATTTAAACGCCACTTAACACTTCCGACAGTTAATTAGTCCAAAATTCTAGTAAACAGGAATAAATCATTTTTCCAGGAATAAGTAGGAAGTCAGCCCTCACATATGGGTGACGTCGGCACAGACAGTGCCCTCACAGAAGCATCTCCCTAGCTTTCTAAGAAAGCCTTTGGGAGACGCCACCATGCATGCATAGTCCCTTTCCTGCCCAAGGGTGCCATCTTACTAAGTCTCCTTTTTTTCTGCGGAGCCCTTCAGATATATGTCTGCTTTCCCCCAGAAAAAGTTGATTTTTTTGCCTGACTTTTATACTCTCTTCTCTGGTTGTGCACCAGTACTCTTCCCGCCACCCGAGCCCGCTGCCCTGGCATCGAGTCTCTGGTCCGTAACCCTTTTTTTCCTTTTCATTTTCCTTTTCCTTCATGCCCTTTTTCCAACTGGCAGCACTGTGGGTCTTCGACCTCACTGGGGTACATTTTTCCCCCATGGCTACCAGTGGCTTCAAGAAGTGCGATTGATGTACAAAAATTATGTCCTTTACTGATATACATGACTGCTGCCTGCGCTGCCTAGGACCAGACCATGACCCCGCAGTCTGTGGTCTTTGTAAAAAGATGTCTACCAAGGCCCTTAAGAACCATCAGCATCAGCATGATAAGTTTTCCCTGGATTCCCCAGCTCTTCCAAAGGCCAAGGCCTCGTCTGAAGCCTCGGACTCCTGTGGCGGCCCCGCGGACCCCGGTTAACACAGTGGGTCTTCAGAAAGGGGGTCTCCCTTGAGGGAACACAAGAAGAAGAAGCAGCCCTCAAAGGTAGTGTCCCTGGATGGTTCCAGCAGGCCGGATAAGCCCCAAGCCATGTCCTGCAGTCCACACCACTCATCCGAGGGCTTGGAGTGGGAGCGGTCCACCAAGGTTGCTCAAAATGAATCGCTCAGAGATCGGCCCCGGACACCCAAGGCCATTGAGGACTCCCCTTTGGGGGAATTGGTGCCCGTGCCGAAGGCTGCAGAACCTTCTGGACTGGAGACCGGAATAGCAATCCTGTCTGCCTTCATGGACCAGTAGCGGGCGTTGATGTCTGGCACGGCCGGTTCTTCCATCCATACCACCAGGCCCTCGATGTCAAGGATGTCCCTGGAGGCCGAGCCGATCCTCGAGGCCATACAACCCCGGGTTGATCCTCAGCTGAGGTCTTGATCCCATTCTATGGGACCAAGGTCTTCCCCAGCTAGAGTGCACAACACCAGCCGCGGTGCCTCTGAGAGTTTGGGCTGGGTTCCAGCTCGGAGCCTCCGGGTGGCCCTCCCCTTGAGTCTTCCACAGACTACTCAGAATGGGAGACTGAGGACGAGGAGTCCCCCATCATCCATCGCCACTGCAACATCCTCTTGGACCCGTCCCCCTCTGTCTGTCCCCGTCCTAGGACATGGCATTCCTTGACTTCGTGCGAGACATGTCTAAGGCGCTAGCATTCCCAACAGAATTGGAGGAGGACCCTCGGACAGAGGTACTAGAAATCCTCCAATTCGAGACCCCCACCAAGGCAATCTCTGACAGTACCCATTCTATCTGTCCTGGAACGGCTAATGCTCAGCATGTGGGAAACACCGGTGTCGCTGCCCGTCGTGAGCAAGCAGCTCAGTTCGATATATTGGGTCCGCCAGAGCCCGAGCTTCCTTAAGGCACAGCTGCCACATAACTCCATGATGGTGGAGTTGGCCATGCATTGGTTGAAGAGCCAGAAGACGCACTCCTTGGTGCCCAGGTAGGGAGGCCCACACCTTGGATGCCCTCAGTAGAAAGTGCTACCAGGGCTTGATGCTGATCGGCTGGATCCAGGCCTACCAGCTGTACATGGGGATGTACCTGAGAGACCTGGCGAAGGAGCTTGCCATATTCTCAGCTGGTCTCTCCTAGAGCGGTTCAGGAACCTGGCCAGAACCATCAGTGATTGCTCCCAAGTTCATGTCTCAAACAGCCTATGATGGCTTCTTGTTGGTTAGAGTAGCTGTGTCAGGCATCGGTGCCCAGTGCCAAGCCTTGCTAGTCTTCTGACCTCGAGCAATGGGTTCAGAACAAATTGGTTGATGTCCCATGCCAAGGGGAGAACCTCTTTGGCAAACTCATGACGGAAAAGGCTGCCGAGATGGAGACTGAACTAGTGACAAGAACCAGGCTCTCCAAAAAGACCACTACCCTCCCACGATTCTCAAGCCTACCCAGTAGGGTCAGCAGGCTAAGGGACATGGGCAAGACTCTCATAAGCAGAAGGCTCCCAAGCCCCTTTCGCCGGCTCTGACCCAGCCTGGGGGGAGTTTTTGACTTTTTGGGTAGCTCACAGGGGGACATCTAATCAACTATGCCCACAGATGGCCAGCCATCACCACCGATTTCTGGGCACTCCAGGTGGTCAGGGAGGGCTACCTTCTCCACCTGGCACAGACACGTCCTCCTTTCTTCCCAGGAGAGCCTCCCAGGTTTCCCCTTAACCAGGACCTCCTACTGCAGGAACTTTCAGGCCTTCTCGAGGACAGGGCGGTGGAACCAGTACCTCCAACATCTCAGGGGAAAAGGATTCTACTTCAGGTATTTCCTCATGCCAAAAGGGACAGGGGACCTATGACCCATCCTAGACCTGAGGAACCTGAACAAGTTCCTGGTGAGGGAGAAGTTCAAGATGCTCTTCCTTGGAATATTTCTGCCTTACCTCCAGCAGGGAGATTGTCTTTGCTCCTTGGATCTGAAGGATGCTTATATCCACATCCTCATTCACCCCAGCCACAGGCAGTATTTTCGTTTCATGGGGGAGGGAGGTCACTAACAGTACAGGGTACTACGCTTTGGCCTGACGTCCGCCCCCATGGTCTCCACCAAATACTTGGCAGTAGTGGCTGCCTACCTCCATCTACAAGGGGTATTCATCTTCACCATACTTGGACAACTGGCTTATAAAAGGAGGCACTGCCACCGAGGTGCAGCAAGCTACGACATGCACCATTGATGTCTTACAACATCTGGGGTTCGTGATAAACCACACCAACTCCTCCTGACACAATGTCTGGAGTTCATAGGGGCAGAGCTGGACACGGTTCAAACAAAAGCCTTCCTCTCTCTGGACCGGGCCGACGGTCTCAGGCGACTGGCCACAGACATGCAACACCGTCCCTTGGTGTCTGCCCGGCTTCTGCTCTGCCTACTTGGCCACATGGCATCCATGGTTCATGTCACCCCAGACACCCATCTGCACATGAGGGTTGCCCAATGGTGCCTTCGAAACCAGTGGACACAGGCCACGGGTCGCCTCCAAGACAGAGTCTCATTGACCCACCAGTTGGCGGATTCCCTGATGTGGTGGTAAAATCCCCACACCTTCAGGCAGGGTTGCCATCCCAAGCCCCAAGTCCTCTAAGGGTCCTCACAACAGATGGCTCCCTACTGGGATGGAGAGCCCACTGAGAAGAACTTCACACCCAGGTCAGCTGGTCACAAGATGAAGGCAACCAGCAAATTAACCTTTGGGAACTTCGGGCAATATATTTAGCCCTCCGAGCTTTTCACCGCAGTCTGGAGCTCCAACCGGTGCTGATCCAAATGGAAAACTAAGTGACGATGTTCTGTGTGAATAAGCAAGGGGGCACAGGGTCTCCTCCTTTGCTGGGAGGTGATGACACTCTGCTCCTATGCATTTTGCATATTTACCAGGCCAGGACAATGCCCTGGCGGACAAACTGAACAGGGTCCTCCAACCCCAGAGTGGCCACCCAGCTCTTCTGACTGGAGGACCTTACAGGTGGACCTTTTTGCCAGCCTGGACAACTACCAGTTGCCCTGCTTCTGTTCCTGCCAGCCCCACCCGGGCTAGGTAGCGGCAGATACATTCCTCATCCTGGGGCCAGAAGGCCTCATGTACGCCTTCCCACCCACGCCATTGATTGCCAAGATCCTCCAAGGCTCTTTGCTGATCCTGGTGGCTTCTTGGTGGCCCAGGCAGCCATAGTTCCCGTTGCTCCTCCGATTGTCAGTGGAGGCATCAATCCTTCTGGAGAGTTCCCTGGGGCTCTTGTCCCAAGAAGAGGGCTTTATCCTGCACTCCAACTGGGGTCCCTGTCACTGACAGCATGACTGCTGAAAGGGTAACCTTAGCTCCTTTCAACCTCTTAGGGGAAGTGAAAGAGTTCCTACTGGCCTCTGCAAGACCTCCATCAGGAGGGCTTATGCCTTCAAATGGTGTAGGTTTTCGGTGTGTTGCGTGGAGAAACAGGTGCTGCAGTACCTTCTTAATCTCTCACAAACCAGACTCAAATCAAAGTCCTGGCAGCACACCACCACCTTGTGGAAGTCAAGCCTCTCTCGTCTCAGCCTCTGCTGTCCCGCTTCCTGAGGAGACTCCTGCTATCAAAACCCCCCATCCGCTCTCCGGTGACAGAGTGGGACCTCAATGTTATGTTGGCAGAGCTCACCTGCCTGCCCTTCGCGCCCCTGACTACCTGCCACCTGAGGTATCTCTCGTGGAAAGTCATGTTCCTGGTGGCTCTCACATCCGCTCGCGGGGTCAGCGAGCTCCAAGCCCTGGTGGCAGAGGCGCCATATACGAGGTTCTACAAGAACAGGGCCATGCTATGCATGTACCCCAAATTCCTCCCGAAGATAGTGTCATCTTTTTACCTCAGCAAGGAGGTGGTGCTACCCACCTTCTTCCCAAGATCTCACCAGCAGGGCGGAGACCTTCACACCTTGGACTCTAACAGAGCCCTGTTCTTCTACATTCAACATACCCAGGGCCACTGAAAAGCTTCTCAGCTTTTAGTTTCCTATGACCCCAATCTTCTGGGGGAGACAATGACCAAGTGAACCCTTTCCACCTGGGTGGCGGACTGTATCGCCCTTGCCTATGAATAGTCTGGGTGCACGCTGGACGGCAGGTCACAGCACACAGTGTTAGGGCCATGGCGGCATCTATGGCAAACCTGCGTTCCTTCCCAATGTTGTGCATCTGCCGGGCTGCCACTTGGTCTTCATTCCATACCTTTGCAGTTCATTACTGCCTGAAGAGGGAGTTCCAACAGGACAGTGCCTTCAGCCAGGCTGTGCTCCGAAAGCTTTTTGGGCTCTAGGCAACTCCTACCCTCCGACCCTTCTGTGTTCAGGCTAACGGAGCATTGGTTCCCATCAGATACACGGGTCCTACTGCAGTTCTATATCTGCAGACTTGGTTGCTACCGCTCACAACTCCCCTTGAGGTGACCATGTTTTTTCTCTACAGGCTTTCAGTAGTCTGTAGCTAGGGAGTCCCATATGTGAGGACTGACTTCCTGCTTGTTCCCAGAGAAAGCGTAGTTACTCACCTATAACAGGTGTTCTCCGGAGACAGCAGGAATTAGTCCTCACAACCCTCCCTCCTCCCCTTGGAGTTGCTTTACATTTTTTGCCATCTTCTTTTGTCGGTTCTAGCTATGTCATCTGACTGAGTAAGATGGCACCCTTGGGTGGGAAGGGGATCACGCACGCGTGGTGGCATCTCCCAAAGGCTTTCTTTTGAAAGCTGGTGAGATGCTCCCACGAGGGCTCCATCTGTGCCAATGTCACCCATATGTGAGGACTGATTCCTGCTGTTCCCAGAGAACACCTGTTACTGGTGAGTAACTTTGCTTTGCTTTGCTTTTAGTCTACCTTCTATCATTCATGTGATATAATACATTTCATAATCATTTTATTCAGAGCTATATTTTTAGAAGACAACACAAACTTAAACAATTTTCTATTTTCAATTATTTAAATAGTCTGTTCCATAAAGGGACTGGCAACCCATATTTTTCCCCTTCACTTTCAAGTTTCACATTGTCGCTTTTGCATTTCTCCTGTCACTATCATATCTAGAAATCTTGTTCCTTCTCCCCACTCCTGTTTTTCCATATTGACTGTTTTTCTTCTGCTGGTGAGATCTTGGGAAGAAGGTGGGTAGCACCACCTCCTAGCTGAGGTAAAAAGATGACACTATCTTCGGGAGGAATTTGGGGTACATGCATAGCATGGCCCTGTTCTTGTAGAACCTGGTATATGGCGCCTCTGCCACCAGGGCTTGGAGCTCGCTGACCCCGCGAGCGGATGTGAGAGCCACCAGGAACATGACTTTCCACAAGATTGGAATTGGAGTGGAGGAGTAGCCTAGTGGTTGGGGCAAGGTACTTCAGGCCGGAAGATCGGGGGTTCAAATCCCACTAGAGGACAGCAACCTTGGCCGGAAGGACTGGGGTTTCTAGTCCCACAGTTGCTCCTTGTGGTCTTGGGCAAGCCACTTAACCCTCCATTGCCCATGTTCCCTGTAAGTATTAGTGTATGTGTCTCATATCCCCATGTGTTAAATGTATCCCCCAATTGTGTTGTGACCGCTTTGATTGAAGGATAAGGCGGTATACAAAACTGTCTAAATAAATAAAATAAAACATAAATTTGCATCTTCACATTTCTGATTACTTTCCCAGCTTCTCTTAGCTTTTCTAGATATCACAGAAAGAGGAAGTCAGGCAATGATCTTTTGTATTTTTAGGGGGGGGGGAGTTAGCTTTTATTACCTTTTCAGCTTCTGCTGTCAAAAACTACAGCCAGCTTCTTTTGTCTCTTACATATTATTTGCTTTAACCGAGGTTTATTCCCATACAAATCTCCTTTCAATTTTGCTCTCTGCTCTTCAGCTTGACCCACTTCCGCCATGTTAACAAAGTGTTTTTGAAGCGTAGAACCCTTGCTTTTGAATGAGTCATAACTGCCTTTGTGCTAATTCTGACACACACTATCATGTGATCACTGGAACTCAGATAATCACTACTACTACTTCTTAGCATTTGTATAGCACTGCAAGGTGTACGCAGAGTTGTACATGTACAAGTAAGAGACTGTCCCTGCTCATCAGTGCTTACAATCTAATAAAGATAGACCACACAACAGCTCAGGACTAGGGTAAATAAAGGGGAATGGCAAGATACAGATAGGTAATAAGCAGGAGAATAAAGGGAGATCAGGAACCAAACGCAGCTTCGAAAAGGTGGGTTTTTAGTCTGTATTTGAATAGGACCAGAGAAGGAGTCTGGCTGTACTAACTCGGGTAGTTTGTTCATTCTACCTTGCTGTTCTATATGCATGGAACAAAGTCTGAAGTTTGCAATGGCAAAGAAGGGCACAAATAAAAGTGATCTACCAGAGGAGCAGAGTTTCCTAGGAGGGGTGTAGGAGGTGATGATAGGAAAGGTAGTGAGGAGCTGAAGAATGTATTTATTTATTTATTTTATTATTTTATTTATTTATTAGCTTTTATATATTGCACTATTTAGTATCAGAGCGGTTTACAGGGAACATTAACAATCAGGCAACAAGCAACTTTACAGGGAACAAATAAAACAGGCATAAAAAACATCGGAATCAGTAACTTAACTTTAACAGGCAAGAACAATATTTCTTAGTATCAAGGCAGGGCGCTAAATAGCAAGTAAAAGGGTAAACTAAGCGGGAAAGGGTGGAGGAGAGGAGGGGTGGGGTAAGGAAAGGGAGGGGAGGAGGAAGGAGAACAAAGAGCAGCATCAAATTCTTTGGTCAGCATTAGGAGCATCATTCTATGGTGGGAGCATTTTGGGAGAGCTTCCTTATGTGGTCATAAGCCAGCTGGAAAAGATGGGTTTTTTAAAGCCTTCTTGAAAGTAGAGAAGTCGCTAATGGTTTGGGCTGAGGCAGGGAGAGCATTCCAAAGTGTTGGGGCGTATAAGGAAAAGGCTCGCTGCGTGGAAGCTTTAGAGCAGGTCCTTATGATAGGAGGCGAGACCAGGATATTTTTCATGTTAGATCTTCGTGTTCGATTGTCTGGGGTTAGTTAAACAATAGATGACAAGGAGGAAGCGGATAAATTGTAGATAATCTTGAATGTGAGGAGAAGAGCTTTATAAGTCAGATGGCTGGAGATGGGGAGCCAGTGTAGTTGCATCAGGGTGGGTGAGATGTGCTCATACCTAGAGATGCCCTGGAGTGATCGGGCAGCAGTGTTCATGGCCAGTTGGCGTGTTTGGAGGAGGTATTTAGGGGTGTCATGAGGAATAATGTTTGTGTAGTCAAAATGTGGGAGGATGAGGGCTTGGAAGACTCAACGAAAATCTGAGGGGTCGAGTAGCGGGCGTAAGTGATGAAGGGTCCTTATCTTCTGGTAGACAGCCTTGGTAATACAACGTATGTGGCTAGACATGGACAATTGTTGGTCAAGGGTTACTCCCAGGTAGCGAACGTCAGACTTAATGAATATACTTATAAGTCAGTGGGAGAAGTTTGAATTGAATGTGGAAATGGATAGGGAGCCAATGGAAGTGACTTGAGAAGAAGGGTTATGTGAGCATAGCAAGACTGGCAGAAGATTAGCTGTGTGGCTGAGTTTTGAAAAGATGGAAGGGGAGAGAGATAATTCTGATGGAGTTCGGAAAGCAGCAGGTTGCAATAGTCTAGATGGTAAGTGACTAGATAGTGGATAAGGGTCTTAGTAGTGTGTTCAGAAAGGAAGGGACAAATTTTACTGATGAGAGAAACGACAGGTTGTTCTGGATATGTCCAGAAAAGGAGAGAGAAAAGTCAAATATGACCACAAGATTGCGAGCTGAGAAAACGGGGAGAAGTAGAGTGTTATCCACAGAGATAGAGAAAGGAGGAAGAGGGAAAGTGGCTATAGGGGCATCAGGAATAATCATCCCATTCGTGAGCACCAGAGTCCAATATTGCACCCTCCTGTGTGGGTTCCATTATCAGTTCTCTGCAGAGAATCTAGGATCTTCCAACTTCTAGACAAAACCAATCAGGATGTCCCAATCAACATCCTGGAGATTTGAAATCACCTACCAATAAAGTTTAAGTACCTCCATGGCATAAATATAGAGGAGGCAGGCTTCTTGCATTTGAAAGGAAGTTCTGGAGTTAGAGGGCATACGATGAAGGTGAAAGGGGATAAACCTGGGAAGTCATCTAAAGAAATATTTATTTAGGGAAAGGGTGGTTGATGTGTGGAAGAGCCTCCCAGCAGAGGTGGCTGAGACAAGGACTGTATCTGAATTGAAGAAAGCATGGGACAAGCACAGAGGATCTCTAAGGGAGAGGAAGGGATTAATAGAGCTTTATAATTGATATGCATGAATGGGTAGATTGGATAGGCCATATGATCTCTAGCTGCCATCATATTCTTTGTTCCTATGTTTCTTTTCAAATCAATTTTTGCAAATATCTTAAGTTAAATCTATGCAATGTTCTGTGAAGGAATGCCCCCCCAGCCTCATAAGTTTGACGTAAATCCTTGAGCTTAACTCACTTGAGTTAGTTCATTACTGTTCTTTGTAAACCGCTTTGATAATAGAAAAAGCAGTATATAAAACTTGTTAAATAAATAAACAAACTTTGTATTTTACACCAATATAAATGTTCCATTCCTTCTTTCCAGATTAACCTATAGTGCCTCTTCCTTACCTCATAAACCCTGCAGTTTTGTTGCTTTAATATTTTTTATACTGTATTTAGTTGCACTCGTCCTACCTTTCTACTTCCTGGTCTTTCTTGAAAAGATTATAGTCTGGTATAACTATATCCCAATTATAGTTGGTTGGTTGATTTTTTTGGTTGTTTGATATATTGCTGTTAGTAGTGACATCACAGCTGTTCACAATACGATTGATTATGGAGGAAGTACAATATAAAGAAAGAATAAAATGTAAGTTGAACCATAAAATGGTGAAACTAGAGGAAGGGGTAATGACCCATCCAGCAAATCCCGCTCCCATCCCCCATAGACCATTGGTCCTCAAAAGCCTGCCAGAAAAAGGATTTCAGTCCTGATTTAAATTTTAGCAGAGAGGTTTCTAGTCTGAGATATTTGGGGAAGGCGCTCCACAAAAGCTGGGCCAGAAGAAAAAGATTTGAGAAGCAGGTGGACTCGAGGCATTCTTGTGAAGCTGGAGGAATAAAGAGGAGTTATTGTTATATGAGTAAAGCATGTGAGAGGGGGAATGAGAAATTTAAAATGTTAAAGAATTGCGCAGGTATAGCTTTAAAGGTCAAGATAAGAACCTTGGATTTTATTCTGTATGGTACAGCCAACCAGTTGACTACCTTTGAGTAAAGGGATAACGTCATTGGTTGGGTTGGTAAAATTTGCTAAATAGATGGCAATGTTTTCCAAGTCATACTGCTAGACCAGTCCAGACAAACGGGTTATGCACCCCTGCCAGCAGATCTTGGAGACAGAGAATTCCACCAGAGCTCTGATTGGGTGGAGTCTGGTGATATACAGCTACCCCTAGGGGTCCCTGTCAGTATTTCTCTGTCTCCAGCAGATCTGGATGCTTTTTTGTTTTTCCTCTACCTGTTGTGGATAGTCAGCTGCCTTCCCTGCTGCCTGTGGAGCCACGGGCAGCCTCTCCCGCAGCCTCTCAGATTCCACCGCTGTCCACTCTGGCAGCACTGCCATCTGAGGAACATCTCCTTTCCCTTTTTCGCCAGGCGTGGTCCCTTTGGCGAGCGGAGTCTGCGGTGACAGGGACTGCACATCTGCCTATAGCTCCGGGGAGCACTTCTCTGCCTTCTGCAGGCATGCAGAAACAGACTGCTGCAGGACATAAAAAGTCCCGCTCCCTCAGAGCGTCTCAATTTCTTCCTGAAGAGATTTTCAGCTGCCCTGAGGACAGAGCGTCGGAAGAGGACTCTGCGGCTTCCTCGGATCGGGAAGATGGTGAATTTTCGCCCTCAGATTCGTCCTTGCCTACCCAGGACGATTCCCAAGACATTCGGCTTTTCAGGAAGGAAGAGTTGTCTGCCCTGATTGCCCAGGTGTCCGATGCGCTCCGTCTTACGACTTTGGAAGAGCCCCAGACGGCTCCGGGTCAATCCCAGGCTGATCCTATTTTGCAGGGCATTCGCAAGCCCTCCAAATCCTTCCCCTTTCCTCCGGAGTTGCAGCAGATGGTTTCCAGGGAGTGGGATTCCCCTGATGTGCCGCTGCGTAACTCTCGTCAGCTTAATCAGCTTTATGTCTGGTCAGTGGCTGGCATACCCTAAGGTGGATGCCTTAGTCACGGGAGTGACGAAGCACACCACCATCCCGGTGGAGGGCGGAGCAGCGCTTAAAGATTCGCAGGATCGTAAGGTGGAAAATCTTCTCAGGACCGCCTTTGCTTCGTCGTCCCTAGCTCTCCAGGCGTCGGTGTGCGGGGGCTTGACGGCGCGGGCATTGCTCCGCTGGCTTCAGAGGTTGCCGGAGGACCCGTCCCACACCCGCCTCGAGTCGGCTACGGCGTTTATCGCGGATTCCTTCTATGACTTGTTGCGCCTTTTGGCTCGCTCGCTGGCTGCCGTCACGGTGGCTAGGCGGTGGCTGTGGCTCCGCCAATGGGCGGTGGATGTGGTATCCAAGGCAAGGCTTTCTAAGTTGCCCTTTAAGGGTCGCCTTCTCTTCGGCGAGGAGCTCGATAAGCTAGTGAAGGACCTGGGGGAAGTTAAGCCTCAACGCTTGCCGGAGGACAGACCTAAGGCGTCCTATCGCCGTTCGTCACGGTCACAGAATTTTCGGCGCTATTCCCGGGCTCGGGACACCCGGAAGTTTCGCTCTTTTAAAACCTCCCAGGGGGCTGCTCCGGCCAATCGCTATGGGGCGCGGTCGCAGTCCTTTCGAGGAGCCCGTAGGGGCGCGGAACCTTCCTCCTCCGCAGGGAAGTTCTCCGCAGCTGGGCGCTCCTCCCGCTGATGGGGCGGGAAGCCCACTCGGGACGGGGCCGCCGATAGGGGGTCGGTTGGCCTTGTTCGCGCAGGAGTGGGCACGCATCACCACCGATCATTGGGTGCTCGACAGTATTTCTCGGGGTTATTCTCTCAAGTGCGCTCGACCCATCCCGGAAACCTTCGTCGTCTCTCCAGCAGCCTCCCCCGAGAAGCGGCGTGTCATCCACGAGACCCTTCGGCACCTTCTGTCCTTGAACGCCATTTGCCCTGTGCCTCCTTGCGAAAGAGGTCGAGGTCGCTACTCCATCTATTTCGTGGTGCCCAAGAAAGATGGGTCCTTCCGTCCTATCCTGGATCTCAAGGGTGTGAACCGCGACCTTCGCGTTCCTCATTTTCGCATGGAGACCCTTCGCTCGGTGATTCAAGCCGTGCGCAAGGGCGAGTTCCTGGCGTCTCTCGATTTAGCAGAGGCCTACTTTCATGTACCAATCCGGGCCGACCATCAGCGGTATCTCCGGTTCTTGGTGCTGGGTCAGCATTTTCAATTTCGCGCTATGCCCTTCGGGTTGGCGACGGCTCCGTGGACTTTTTCCAAGATCATGATTGTCGTAGCGGCGGCCTTGCGCAAGCAGGGCATACGGGTTCATCCCTATCTCGACGACTGGCTTATCCGGGCCGACTCCCGGTCCGAAGCTTGCGAGACCGCCGCTCGTGTGGTCCTCTTCTTGGAACAGCTCGGTTGGGTGATTAACCGCGCAAAAAGCAATCTTCGACCGACTCGGGTTCTGGACTTTCTCGGAGCGCGGTTCGACACTCGTCAGGGACGCGTCTTTCTAACGCAGGAGCGGGTTCAGAAGATCTCTCTTCAGCTTCACCGCTTCTTGGACCAAGCGGCACCTCGGACGTGGGACTACCTGCAACTGTTGGGGTCCATGGCAGCTACGATAGATCTAGTCCCGTGGGCGAGAGCGCACATGCGCAGCTTACAGGCGGCGCTTCTGTCTCGTTGGTCGCCGGTTTCGGAGGATTATCAGGTTCGCTTACCTCTGCCTTCGCAAGTGTGCCACGACCTTCTTTGGTGGCTTTGGGCGCGCAATCTTCTTCGGGGAGTGTCTCTAGAGTCTCCGCGCTGGCTACTGCTCACGACAGACGCCAGCCTCTCCGGTTGGGGGGCTCATTGCGGCTCCACTTCAGCGCAGGGGGTTTGGTCTCCTCGCGAAGCCCGTTGGTCCATCAATCGTCTCGAGACGCGCGCGGTGCGTTTGGCTCTGATTCAGTTCCAGCCGCTTCTGCGGCACCGTGCAGTTCGGGTGTTGTCCGACAACGCCACGACGGTGGCTTACCTCAACCGCCAGGGCGGTACGAAGTGTCCAGGAGTCTCCCAGGAACTGCGCTTGCTCCTCCCGTGGGCGGAGGAGCATCTTCTGGTGCTCTCGGCGCAACACATCGCTGGCGTGGACAATGTGAAAGCCGATTTTCTCAGCCGGCACTCCCTGGATCCCGGGGAGTGGTCCCTGCAGCCGGAAACATTTCGTTCCATTGTTCAACTATGGGGGCTGCCGGCGATGGATCTCATGGCCACAGCGCAGAATGCCAAGGCGCCCTTGTACTTCAGCTGTTGGAGGGAAGAGGGGTCGTGTGGTATCGATGCTCTCTCTCAGCCGTGGCCGGCACACCTTCTTCTGTATGTCTTTCCTCCGTGGTCCATGATAGGCAAGATTCTCCAACGACTCCGGGAGCATCACGGTCCAGTGATCTTGGTGGCTCCCGATTGGCCTCGTCGGCCGTGGTATGCGGATCTAGTCCGACTGTCTCGAGAGTCGCCACTCCATCTCGGAGCCTTTCCCGGTCTCCTGACTCAGGGGCCGGTGGAAATGGAAGACCCGGCTCCATACTCGCTTACGGCTTGGCTATTGAACGCCGCAAGTTAGTACGCAAGGGCTATTCGCCTAGTGTGGTCGCTACTCTGCTTAAAGCACGGAGGACATCCACGTCCATGGCCTACGCTAGAGTCTGGCGACTTTTTCACCGTTGGTGTTCCCAGCGTAGCTTATCTCCCTGGCGTGCCGGTATCCTGGATATCTTGGCCTTTCTCCAGTCCGGAGTGGACAAAGGTTTGGCGCTAGGTTCCTTGCGAGTGCAGGTTGCTGCATTGACTTGTTTTCGTGGGCGCATAGCGGGGCGTTCGCTAGCTTCGCATGCGTACGTGTCTCGCTTCCTTCGCGGGGTTAAGTCTTTAAGGCCTCCGCTGCGTCCGCCGGTGCCTACGTGGGATCTTGCTCTCGTTCTTCGGGCTCTCGTTGCTCCTCCCTTTGAGCCCCTGAAGGCCTGTTCGCTCAAAGATTTGACTCTGAAGACGGTGTTCTTAGTGGCTATTACGTCGGCGCGCCGTATTTCTGAATTGCAGGCTTTCTCCTGTCGTGATCCCTATCTCTCTTTCTCAGCGGAAGGTGTGTCTCTTCGCACTGTTCCTTCTTTTTTGCCAAAGGTGCTGACGCCGTTCCATGTGAACCAGCCTCTCTTCCTACCAGCCTTTTCCAGTGCTCAGTGTGAGAGTAGTCGGTCTCCGTTACGGGCGGTGGACTTTAAGAGAGTGCTTTTCCAATACTTGAAGGTCACAAACTCGTTTCGTACGTCTGATCATCTTTTCGTCCTGTTTGCGGTACCTCGTTGGGGCTTCGCGGCCTCTAAGTCTACAATTTCTAGGTGGCTCCGAGGGGCCATTGAAGCAGCTTACATTCTTCGGGGGAAGCTGGTTCCGGTGGGGCTCCGTGCTCATTCTACTCGAGCACAAGCGGCTTCGTGGGCCGAGCGGTCTCTTGTGGCTCCGCTGGATATTTGTCGAGCGGCGACTTGGTCTTCGCTGTCCACTTTTGTACGTCACTATAGGTTGGACGTTCAGGCTCGTCAGGACGGCTGCTTTGGAGCTGCAGTACTGTCGGCGGCCTTGACCCCCCCCTTGAGAGCAGGTAGCTTGGGTACTGCCCGTTTGTCTGGACTGGTCTAGCAGTATGACTTGGAAGGTGAAATTTCACTTACCGTTAATTTCCTTTCCTGGAATACTGCTAGACCAGTCCAGGACCCGCCCTGCTGTATGGTGCACTGCTGCTGGCGCTGGGTTGCCACCGACCGCTGTCCTTCCTTTTCAGTCTGCCTCGCCATGGGCGATCCATGAGTGCGTTGGTGCATGCTGACTTCAGTTCTGGGGAGTCCTTCGGCTCCCTTGTATATAGTTCCTTAGGACCCTCGGGGTGCGGTTAAGTTTAAGTTGCTTTTATACGTTACTGACAGGGACCCCTAGGGGTAGCTGTATATCACCAGACTCCACCCAATCAGAGCTCTGGTGGAATTCTCTGTCTCCAAGATCTGCTGGCAGGGGTGCATAACCCGTTTGTCTGGACTGGTCTAGCAGTATTCCAGGAAAGGAAATTAACGGTAAGTGAAATTTCACCTTGTATGAGTTGGAATCTTCCAAAAGCAAGCTGACATACTCCATTGTGGAGGACTTTATAGTTGTCTAAACAACTTGCAACCAGAGCATAAATGAGATATAGACTAGCGTCTTTGTCCAGTAGTGATCTTGCATAGAGGGCATAGACATATAACTTTATAGCAGAGGAAACTTGTTCCTCAAAAGTAAGATGCATGCCCAGGATAACTTCCAAGATTTTAAAGGAGATGTTTAATGTAATTCTTTTAAGTGACCGTTAAGCTGAGAAATGAGTAGGAATGACATTACTGGAAGTAATACCATAGCTTGGCATTTTGCCAGATTGAGTTTTAGATAGTTCAGTCAAGCCACTATTTCCAGGAACAAGCAGGAATGTAGTCTTCACATATGGTTATCGTCGGCACCGACGGAGCCCGCGTGGGAACGCTCTCCAGCGTCCAGTTAGGAAGCTTTTGGGAGCATCCCACAGCGCCTACGTGCTGCCTTCCTGCCTTTCCCAACTGCCTCTCTCCAGTTCTTCGTTTTCCACGGAGCCAGCAGGTCATGTTCCTGTCACCACAGAAAGTTTTTTTCCTTATTCTTCTTTTTGTGGTCGCGTCTGCCTTCCTCGACGCTTTACTGGTACCGCCGGTTCTTCTTTCTTTCTTTAAAAAAAATAAAAAATTATTTTTTCCTAACTTTTCTTTTCCAGGTGCACGCACCATTTTGGGCCTTAGGCCCAAAATTTCCTTCACCATGGAGAAACCCGCCTCGGGTTTTAAAAAATGCACCAAGCGTGGCGGTACCATCTCCGTCACCGACACCCATGAATGGTGTCTTAAAAGTTTAGGTCCTGACCACTCCATCTCCGAGTGTATGGCTTGTGCCATGATGTCCAAGAGGGGTCGACAAAACCGAGCTGCCAAGCTCAGCGCCCTTTTTCCTTCCGATGCAGCTTCGGTGGCATTGACGTCTTCCAGGGCTTCGTCTTCCTCCCATGGATCTCAGGTAACTAAACATAAGTCTAGCCGGTCCTAAAAGGGTAGATCTCCTTCTAAGCATCGAGATGCCTCTGGCGTTGCCCTTGAGGGTTTTGTACCAGCAAAATTGCCCCGGCGGGAGGCTTTGGCTTCCAAAGCATTATCGGGGCTCCAGGACGTTCTCGAGGCCTCGACCTCGGCAGAACTACTGGTGCCATGCTCTGGGGTACCGGCTGCTTCCGGTACCGATACCCAGGCATCAGCAGCGTCGATATACCAGAGGTTCCTGGCTATTGAACGCAGTCTGGCGGCTCTCCTTGCAGCATTGATGCCTCAGAACCGCGTCAGACAGTTCAACCGGTACCAGCACAGATGCCGGTACTGGTATCGGTACCAGTACCGATAGCATTGACATCGACATCGGTGTCGGCTTTGCCGGCACCCAGTCATGCGATGCCTTCTGGTACCGATACCCCGGTACCGATTCCCCCTAGTACCGACTTCCAAGAGCATCCGGACAGAAGATACTTTGAATCCTCAGAGGACTCTGAGGATTCTGATAGCTCTGTCGGTACCGGAATACTTCTCCCGGAGGAGCCTTCCTCTCCTAAACATAGGATGTCTCCTCCAGAGGATATCTCCTTTCAGGACTTTATCAGGGAGGTGGCTCGTGGTTTGTCCATTACTGTGGCTCCTGAAACAGAGCCCAGAGCTAAGGAGTTGGAGATTTTACAATATCCCAAAGCTCCTAAGGAGGCAGCTACCTTGCCTATCCATGAGATTTTACATGATTTCATGTTGAGAATGTGGGAGACACCTCTCACCACCTCTCCTCACTCTCACAGACTGGATACCATGTATCGAGTCCCTCCTTGTCCTGGATTCCAAAAAGCTCAGCTTCCTCACCACTCTATTGTAGTGGAATCAGCTATGAGAAGGATCAGGAGTGCAAAGAGGCACGTGAGTGTAGAACTTTGGATGCCTTTGGACGTCGTACTTTCCAGGCTTCCATGCTTTCTGCCAGGATCAGTTCCTATATTTTATATATGGGAATGTTCCTTAAAGAAGTCACAGGCGATTTAGAGGTTTTGAGCCCTGTTCTTCCTGAGGACAGAAGGCAGGATTTTCTCACACTGGTCAAACATGCCCAGGATGTTTCTAAGTTTGTCAACCATGCAGCTTTTGACTGTTCTGAGTGCATAAGCAGAACCTCTGCCATTGCCATAGGTGCACGTAGAATGATCTGGCTCCAGGCATCTGATTTGGAGCTCTGGGTGCAGGACAAACTGGCAAGCTCCAGGAACAAGCAGGAATGAGTCTTCACATATGGGTACGTCGGTACCGACGGAGCCTGCGCGGGAACGCTCCCCAGCGTCCAATCAGAAAGCTTTTGGGAGCATCCCTCAGCGCCTTCATGCTGCCTTCCCGCCTTTCCAACTGTCTCTCCTCAGTTTTCGTTTTTCCGCGGAGCCAGCAGGACGTACTCCTGTCACCACAGAAAATTTCTTTTTTAATTCTCAATTTTTTTGTTTTCTTGTGGTCGCGGCTGTTTTTCCCGCCTCCACCGGTACCGCCGGTGGGGGTTTTTTCTTTTTCTTTTTCTCAAACTCAGGGAAAGTTTCTCTCAGTTTTCTGTCTTAAATTTTTTGGGCCTGTAAGGCCTCTCCATCATGGAGCCGCCTTCTCCTAAGAAGTGCCTTAACTGTGGAAAGACAGTTTTCTTTTTAGACTCCAACAACTGGTGTCTAACCTGTTTGGGTCCTGACCCTTTTCCTCCGGAGCCATTAGGCTGCAATTTTATGAGAAGAGATTTTCCATTTCGAGTTTCCCTCGATACCGAGTTCCCTTCCAGTGTCAGGGCACCGACCAATTCTTCTCTACAGAATCAGGTAACCCACAAACAGTCTGTTAAGACTAGCCAATCCTTGAGTGGTGGGTCTCATGCCAAGCATATGACGGCTCCTGCCTTACCCTCAAGACTCTACTGGCTTCAAAACCCCGGCGGGAGTCTTCGGTCTCCAAAGCCTTTAAGGGGTTTCAGGTTGTTCCTGGGGCTCACCCCTCACAGAACATACCTGAGCCATGCTCGGTGGTGGCATCCGCTTCGAGCGGTACCGATACCCCGGCATCGGCACCGGTGTTGAGTGTTCCACTCTTCACCACGGATCGTCATCTGGCATCCTCGGTACCTTCGGGACCGATCGATACGTCACAGATTGACTTTCCAGTATCGACAGCATCGCCGATACCACCACCGACGTCGGTACCCTCCAGACATGCATCGATAAACTCGCTCCCTTCGATGCCGAGTCTGGAATCGATATCTAGTCTAGAAGACTGGGTACCGACGCGTCTCGGAACCAACACTTATCGATTCCGGATGCGCAGTACCGAGGATACTCACCAGGGGTTTTTGGTTGCCTCGGTACCGCTTGAGCAGCCTCCGATGACTGTTTCGATGGCGTTTTCGCCTCTGATTCCGGCACAGCTACCGGTATCGGTATCGATGTCGATTCCTGCAGTCACATCGGTACAAGCCACTTCCATGCTTTTTTCATCAGGATCGCTCCTTTCTATACCTAGTTTAGAGTCGATACCTGGCATGGACGATGCAGTTCTGCCGGTCTCAAATCGTGACTGCCAGTACCAGTATCCATCTAGTGTGGCTCTTTTTCTGCACCGGACCAGTACATCCTCTGGTGCCCAGGCTGCTGCTTCAACTTTAGCCTATCCAGGGATGGTTTCCATTGGAGTTCCTTCTTTTCAGAAATTTCTCCTTGACATGGCAACATTCCTTGCTATTCCTATCCCTGGCTATGATCCTACTCAAGGCTCTCCTGCAGAAAAGGAAATTATAATGCTCCCTTTAAATTATTCTTTGCAGGATCTTCTTCTGAGAATATGGGAAACACCTTTAAGGGTTTCCTCACCTTCTACAGCAACTGATGTTCTGTATCAGGTGCCCCCCTCTCCAGCGTTTCAAAAGACTCAACTTCCCCATCATTCCATTGTAGTGGAATCAGCAATGAGGAAGGTCAAGAGCAAGAAGAAGCATTCTTCTTATCCGCCAGGTCGTGCATCTAGAGCACTTGATGCCTTTGGACGTCAAACCTTCCAAACATCTATGCTGGCAACAAGGACTATCTCTTATATTTTTTATATGAGTCTATCTCTCCAGGAGGTCACAAGGAAATTATCTCTTTTGACTCCTTTTCTATCAGAGCCCAAGGCTACAGACTATTCCTTACTTCTTAGTCATAGCCAGAACATCTCTTGGTTTCTTTCTCGTGCTTCTCTAGACTCTTTTGAGTCTGTTAGCAGAACCTCTGCTATAGCCATAGGAGCACGACGTAGAGCCTGGCTCCAGGCTTCAGACTTGAGCAGATGGGCACAACAAAGACTGGGTAATTCTCCTTGTACTGGAGAAAATCTTTTCAATAGGGAGGCTTTACGTTAGGTTGCTCATTGCTCCACTGACTTCCCTATTTCTGGGGGCCTTCCTAAGCCTTCTCCTTCCCCAGTAGGTAGGAAATGTCCTACCAAACCTTCTTTCCCTAGGAAAGGAAGGTTTCACTCTTCTCCTGCCCATCATCCAGATGTTCACAAGCAAGGGACACCTTGTCCTGGTCTGAAGAATCCAAACTCTAGCCAGGCTGAACAAACCCAGCAACCATAGGTTCCTGAAGGTTGCAACGTACAGTTCACTTCTTCTTAGCAGACGTTTGTTCACTGTTTTTGTCTTCAAATCTCTATACATCTTTTTCCTCCTAGATATGCTGAGCTGTCAGGATATTCATGTCTATGGGTCACAGATTTCTCCTCTTCTTCCTACCAAGAAGAGAAGTTGTTAACTATCCCATGATAGTTTTCTGTCCCAACATGAACATTTTTCCTTCAGCAAACTTACCACATGGTAAGTCATCCTTCAGCTCCTGTTTCTCTACCCTCTCATCCAGGGTTTCCCCTGAATGAGTGGTACCATATCACTGCAGGGCTTCTCTAGCCCTTCATCCCAGTGTAGAGTTTTTTCTCTTGAATAAATTCCCTTCTTTTCTCTGGGCAGCTCATCAGACAGGGACAGGTATTTCTCCTCTCCTTTTGTCTGTTCTCTCTGTTTTACACAGGAAGATTCTTTCTGCTGTCTCATTCAGCAGCTGCCCATGCAGGAGTTCCAGTGATTGGACTACTGGTACTTTTCCGCAAGTTTCCAGTCTGTCTTCCACTACTTTCTGTCTGGCCTTAGTAGTGATTCCAAGATAGTGCTCATCTATCTTGGATAATCCTAATCACTTCAGGCTTGTCACACTATCTTCTTTTCTTGCCATCTCCACTTTCTTGGATTTGGCAACAGAGTTGACCTACAGCCAGTTTTATTTCCTAATTCTCCTGCATAATGCTCTCTGCAATTTTCAGAAAAGCTTTCTACTATGGGCCCTTGCTAGAGAGCATGGGATTTTGTCTCTGATGACTATTCTATATGGTTGGGAAAGGCTCCTCAGTCATTTTCCATGACTGTGAGGGTTCTCCACACCCTGTTATCTCCTGTTATAATACAGGATATAAGCCTTTTCTGCGTGAATGTCCAAAGAGTTTTCCAATTCCTGCAGGAATATGCTCTTTTTCCTTGCAGCTTGTCCTCATGGTATCCTACTCCTTTCTGGACAGCACATATTCTACTAGTAACGCATGATACCCCTGGTGTCCCTCCAGTGGGTCAACCTGGTATCTCCTCCTATGCGTTTTTCTGTCCATTTACCATGTCAGAGTTCTACAAGACTCAGGACTTGCTGTTTACAGACTGATATTATCCTCTGTTTTTTCACGCAACCATCCTGGTTATTGCACTGGATAGCATTCCTGCTCCATTCTAGCCAGGAGGAATAGATTCTCTATATATCTTCTCACGTAGGTTCCACCTTCTTGTTACTAGATGATTCTTTCCCCTTCACATCTCTCATGTGAATGTTCTTACGTGCATATCTCTATCTGCTTAGTTGCAGACATGTATCTTCAGATATACATATTCATGTATGTATATATCTCTATATACTTCTATAGATACATATGTCTGTGAGCTGTGTGTGCATATGTTATGCCCCTATATATATATATATATATATATACACACATATATATATATACATATCCCTATATATATATATATATATATATATGTGTGTGTATCTGTCGAGATGCTTCCTTATAAGTAGATATGTATTTACATACTTATCTCCCTAACTGTCTATGCTATAAAGGTTTGTACCTTCCTAGAGGTTCCAGACAGTGGCCTTGCTGCATATCTTCATACAGTCCCTCAGTATGTTGGGGGTATTATGCACACAACCACTACTGTGGTGCTGACAGCTCCTACTTTACCTCTAGGTCTCGCTATCCCTGAAGCACCATGCTTCAATATCTTTCCTATCTCTCACCAGCTAGGAAAGACAGGGTGGATCTTCAGTAGTTCTGAGGTTTCAGCCCTTCAGACATCTGTCCTCCTTGGGAATATGGGCTTTTTCCCATACCCCTTCTTCCCTCCAGGACTGAGCTAGTTGTCCAAATCGGTCAGTCTTCCTCTTTTACTCCTAAATGTTAATGACTCTGTAGCTAAAAGAGTTTTCAGCTTTTCCCATAAAGCTTTCCACTGAAGACCTGCCGTTTTTTATACTATCCCAGTTGACACCTGGGTCACCTGCCAATTCCAGATTTGGACCTTCACCTTCACTGCCGTGAGGTCACCTTGAGGATTCCTCTACTGAATCTCCAGTAGACTCCATCAAACTCTCTACTTCCTGCAATCCAGTAGGTGAGGTCCATATTGTGATTGTTCATTCAATATTTTTAATGGTAATTATCATACATACCAAGGACTCCTCTCCTGTAATCCTTAGGTTAGCTGTTTTTTCCTACAGCTCCTCTCTTTCAACTCCTCCCCACTATCCCTCATGGGATGCCAGAGATCCATCTGTGGGAAGTGCAGTCCTGTCCCAGGGACACGCATTTTATGGGATCTCCCCCTGGCATCTGCAGCTAGGGAGCCCCCCATATGTGAAGACTCATTCCTGCTTGTTCCTGGAGATAGCACAGTTACTTACCTGTAACAGGTGATCTCTGGGAACAGCAGGAATAAGTCTTCACAACCCACCCACCTCCCCTAGGAGTTGTATCTCTCCATCTATCTTCCTTTCCTCTTTCTCTCTCTTTGTCTCAGCTATGAAACTGAACTGAGGAGAGACAGTTGGAAAGGCGGGAAGGCAGCATGCAGGTGCTGAGGGATGCTCCCAAAAGCTTTCTGATTGGACGCTGGGGAGCGTTCCCGCGCAGGCTCCATCGGTACCGACGTACCCATATGTGAAGACTTATTCCTGCTGTTCCCAGAGATCACCTGTTACAGGTAAGTAACTGTGCTATATCTCTTGCACAGGTGAGAATCTATTTGGCAAAAATTGGCAAGAAAAAGCCAATGAATTAGATGCTGACAATTCCACTTTGGATAGGCTATCCAAAGCCACAATTGATCCTGTGAGAAAGAAATCTCTCAAGAAGTCTTTCTTCTCAAAGAAGAAGAGGTTTTATCCCTCTTATTCCCAGCAGGGACGTTCTGCAGGTCAGCCTGCCCGGAAGGGTCAGCAACCATCTAAATAAAGGAAAGCAAAGACTGCTAAGCCTCAACCGTCTGAGCAGTCTCAGCCTCCACAAGCTTCCAAAAGGCCTTTGACTTTCATCTAGAGAACCTAGCCTTCCTGGCCCTCAATGGACCAGAGCCTTCCACCATTCCAGGAAGGTTATGTCACTTTGCCCCCAGGTGGGAGCAGATAACAGCAGAGTATTGGACACTCTCCATTATAAGAGAGGAGTACAACCTGCACTTTCTCCAGGACCAACCAGGAAGTCAGCCCTCACATATGGGTGACATCGTCGATGGAGCCCCTGCGGAGCATTTCCCCAGCTTTCTATGAAAGCCTTTGGGAATGCTGCACGCATGCGCGGTCCCCTTCCCGCCTAAAGGTGCCATCTTGCTCATTCTTTCTTTTTCCGAGGAGCCCGTTGGACGTCCGTCCTAGTCACCCGGATTTCATCACGGTTCTTGTCCGGTTCGACGCCGGTTCCCCTTCCCGCCGGGTTCGGTACACCGGTATCAAGCCTGTTCTCATATTTTTGGTTTTTGCCCTTAGTGGCTGGCGTTCGCGCCCTTTTTTCTTTTTCCCTGGAAGGCCGGTCCTTTGACCTCACGGGGGCTCTTTTTTCCCCGATGGCTTCCAGTGGTTTCAAAAAGTCTGATCGGTGCAAGAAACTGATGTCTCTCACTGACACACACGACGGCTGCCTTCGGTGCCTGGGTCCTGATCATGATCCTAAGATCTGTGGGCTGTGTGGCAAAATGTCCACTAAGGCACTGCAAAGTCGACAGCATCAAAAAGAACGGCTTTTCTCTGATTTGGCCTGCGGCCGGGCCCGGACCTCGTCTGAGGCCTCGATGTCTCTGGAGTCTGACCCCGAGCATCGTCGGGGTTCCTCGGACAGGGGGTTCCCCGATCGGAAACGAAAGAGGAAGAAGCGGCTCGCGAGGGCGTCGTCGGAGGAGGTCCCTGGCTCCTCGAGGGCTAGGTCTCGGACCCCCGACCGCCGTCCCGGGCCCGTGGAACAGCAGAAGCCATCCAAAATGCCTCGTGTGGAGCTGGAGTCTGCTGGACACGTAAGTCCTGTTGACCTCGAGGACTCTCCTCCCAGGGAGCCGGTGGCTGCTGAGTCTCCTGAGCTTGGTCTCAGGCTGACACCCTTGGAGTGCAGACTGTCTGCCTTAATGGATCAGCAGCGGGTGCTGATGGCCAGCCTCGCTGGCGCATCTGCCCCGACCACCGGGACATCGACGTCAAAGTCGACCCCGGAGACTGAGCTGATACTCGAGACCATGAAGGCTCGAGGTCACCCTTGACCTCCCGGTCAGGACCGAGGGCGTCGACGCCGGTGTCTTCGGCGTCGGGGCGGGTGCTGCCTGGCCCCGCCCGGTCAGAGCCCGACTCCTCTTCGGACGAGTCCGCCTGGGAGCCGGAGGACGAGGAGTCCCCCGATACCTTCAGGACTCGGTGCGTCCTGTCGGACTCACCGCAGTCCGAGCCCCGGAGTAGATCCCCTCCGGAGGATACCCGGTTCTCGGAGTTTGTTCGGGATATGGCCACAGCTTTGGCGATCCCCGTAGACCCCAAGGAGGAGCCTTGAGCCGAAGAGCTCGAGGCCCTCCAGTATGACTCTCCTCCGAAGGAGGCCTTTACTGTGCCGGTTCTTCCGATGCTGGAACAGCTCCTCTTCCGGATATGGGAGGCACTGGCCTCGGCGCCGGACCTGAGCAAGCGGGTCGATTCCATTTATCAACTCCGTTAGAGCCCTGGCTTTCAAAAGGCACAGCTACCGCACCATTCCATGGTGGTGGAATCGGCCATGCATCATCTGAAAAGCCAGAAGATGCACTCCGCGGTGCCCCCTGGCAGGGAGGCCCGGAACCTGGATGCGTTTGGTAGAAAGTGCTTCCAGGGCTCGATGCTTGCTTGCCGTGTCCAGTCCTACCAGCTGTACATGGGCATGTACTTGCGAGACCTGGTAAAGGAGCTTCCCGGGTTTTCTGCTGGTCTCTCCGGGGAGCCTTTGCAGAGGTTCAAGTCCTTGTCTTCGGGGATCCGGGAATGCTCTAAGTTCATGTCCTGAGCAGCTTACGATGACTTTGAGGCCTCGGCCCGTGTTGCGGCAGCCGGCATCGCGGCTCGAAGCCAGGCATGGCTGCAGTCATTGGATCTCGAGCCATGGGTACAAGACAAGTTGGTCGATGTCCCTTGCCGAGGTGAGAACCTTTTTGGCAAGCCCATGGCCGAGAAGGCTGCACAGCTCGAGACCGAGCACCTCACGAGGACAAGGCTGTCTAGGAAGACTTCTGCCCCTTCTCATAAAAAGAAGGGCTCGGGTAAGAAGTCCTTTTACCTGAGGAAGGTGACTGCCTACAAACAGTTCCCACCTTACCAGGCCTCCCCAGCTCCCCCACAGGGTCAGCAGGCTAAGGGGCAGGGACATGGGCCCCGTAGGCAGAAGGCCCCCAAGCCTCCGGCTCCTGCTCCCACTCCCACTCAGCAGGGTAGGGGTTTTTGATTCCCAAAGCATAGCCTCTCCGTCTCTGCTGTCCCATACCTGCACAGGAGGTCGACTAGCCCTGTTTGCCCACAGGTGGCCACCCATTACTGGAGACAATTGGGTCTTAAGCATAGTCCACAAGGGCTACATGCTTCATTTCCATCAGTTGCCTCCTCCTTACTTCCCAGGAGAGCCTCCAAGGCCTCCTCTCCACACATAAGAGTCTATCTTAAGAACAAAGGGTCTTAGGAAGACATCGAGAAATTTGGAAATAGGTTCAAGGAGTGAACCAATGGCCGAGACTATTGGACGTCCTGGTGGATCTTGAAGAGACTTGTGGATCTTGGGGATCATATATATTGTGGGGATGACAGGATGAGTAACCGTAAGGAAAGTTATTTCTTTAGTTGTTAAATAACCAGCTTCTCGTCCTATGTATAAAAGCATGTCTATCCGTTGTTGTATACATTGCGTAGGATCATCATAAATCTTTTGATAAAATTGAACGTCATTAAGTTGGTGCACGACTTCATTGACATATGATGTGCGATTTTGTATAACTAAAGCGCCTCCCTTATCTGCTGGCTTAATTATTATGGAGTTATTGTCACGGAGACCCTGCATTGCAGATTTTTCTGCTTTTGAGAAATTATAGTATACTTTGCTTTTTTTCTAGTATAATCATTCAATCTTGGACAGCACTACACTTTCATATGCTAAGATAGTATAATAGACCCATCGGTTATTAAGAGACCATCTTGCTGGATACCACCATCTAATGCTAACCCGTTACTTTTAGCATATGAATGTGTAGTGCTGTCCAAGATTGAACGATTATACCAGAAAAAAAGCAAAGTATACTATAATTTCTCAAAAGCAGAAAAATCTGCAATGCAGGGTCTCCGTGACAATACAGTACTAAGACAGACTGGTGAGCCAGGGTTTGAGAGAAAGTCTTGAGGGCTAAGCGAATAGCCCGTAGCTCCACACACATCATCAATATCTTACAAGATTTTACAAATTATCACAATCAGTTGTTACTTGTAACCTTAGATATTAACTCTCTATATACCAATATTCCACAAAAAGCAGCTTTAGAGATTCTAGCAGAAGCCCTCATTCAGAGACCCAAACCCATCCGCACACCGATATGCTTCCTGACACAATTGGCATCCATAGCCATGATGGAAAATTACTTTGCATTTAAGGGCATTTTTTATAAACAAATCAAAGGTGTGGCCATGGGGTCTTCTATGGCCCCAGATGTGGCAAATTTATATGTGGCAGATTTTGAGAACAAGTATCTCAAGTCACATCCGTTCCGTTCCCACATTCGTCTTTGGAGGAGATACATTGATGACATCTTGGTAATATGGGATGGCACTGAGCATAAGCTTTTTGAGTTCTTTGAGTGGCTTAATACATTAGACTCAAATCTTCAATTTGAGGGCACATTTAGCAATGATCAGATAGCGTACTTGGACATTAAGATCAAGAAAGGAGAAACAGGATTCCTCACGGAACTGTACCGTAAGCCTACGGACAGAAATACACTTTTACAATACGATAGTTTTCATAACACCTCTTTGAAAAACAACTTACCGGTTAGTCAGTTCCTTAGGGCTAGGAGGCTATGCACAACGGATGGAGATTTTGAAAAACATGCTACTGATATGCTGCATAGATTCCAACAACGCGGTTACCCTAAGCGCTGCATTAATGACGCTTATCATAGGGCAAGTACTACCGATAGGGGGGTCACTGTTACAAAAACGTGTACGTCCAAAACAAGACAGAATTGTTTGTTCTCTGACCTTTACTAACCATACCAGAGAGATTTCTGATATTTTAAAGCAACAATGGGATCTAATTACACCTTTATTGCCTTTTGCCAATAAGAAAGTTATGATCGCGCACAAACGCAATCCTAATCTGTCTGATATCTTAGTACCCTCTGCCCTTACATTTCGTAAACCCACTCCTAAACTGAAGGGCCATTTTAAATGTGGCAGTTGCTCCGTCTGCACTCACGTCCTTATAATTAAGGAGGTGTTTATCCACCCTGTTTTACATCACAAGGTGTACTTACAGTCTTTTTCTAATTGTAAAACGGAACATGTGATTTACCTAATTGTGTGCCCATGCAACCTGCTTTATGTAGGTAAGACGAAAAGACAGGTGCGAACCAGAATAATTGAGCACAGGAGCTGTATACAGAGAGGTATACCAGACAAGCCATTGGTGGCTCATTGGAAAGCTAAGAATCATAATATCAGTGATCTGAAATATTTAGTTCTGCGGGTAGTTACGCCTAATTGGAGAGGGGGCGACATCAATAAAACATTGTTGAAATTAGAACAAAGATATATATATGAATTAGACAGTTTGGAACCTAGAGGATTAAATCAAGAAATGGATCTTTCAGTATTTTTATGATTAATTTTAAACAGATTTTAATTATGTTCTTATAATAGCTGGATTGCACCCCTTTCCTGTTTTTCAGAACAGTGTTCATTAAATAAGTTCCTGTACATACAACATTTAGCCCGGTCTGTTCCTATACAAGTGTCTTAGCTACATAAGCTTCTCTGTGCTGTAACTTGATCTTAAGCCACGCCCCCTTTTTTTGACGCGCGTTTCAGCGTCTACAAATTTTAGTTTCATTATCAGCTGAGCTCTTACAACATTCAACGTAGCATGCGCTTTTTCCAAAGCTCACTTTGCTAGGTAAAATTGTCCAATTCCTTTTGTTTTTTAGCGTTTTGGTATCGTGTTTTAAGGTATTCTGGAGCGGTGAGCACAACCTATTGTTATACCGGTTTTATTCCCTTTGACATCAGTGTTTTTCATAGCTTCAAAACTACTTCAGCGTTGTTTTAGAGTTTTTTTCTGTACACCGCATGTTTTATGGCTTAGAGCACTATTCTTTCTTAAACACAAATAGCCGACGCTTTTGTTGTTTTTTAAGAGTTTCTGCTTGTATACCGCATGTCCTCCAACTTAGCCACGCCGGATTTTAAAGAGCATTTTTGTTTATAAATCATTTATGCCCCTGTTCCTCCGTTCTCCTTTGTATAACAGTGGTGATTGTATTCGCTAAATTTGCCGACTCTACCACCTTTGTCAGCCTCGGATATCTCTCTCTAAAAATCTGGTGGATACACATATTGTTGTTAAGTATTGCAGGTACGTTTCTTCTGCGACCTAACTTTATGCCTACTTCACTTCACATCTCTTTTGTTTGGGTTTTCTTTAATGACGTATAATATTTAATTTTACAGAATAATTTAATGATTTAGGCGGATGTTAGTTTCATTGCTGGTCCTCCTCATTATTCCTTTTTCCAGATGGTTGGATAACTATAAAAATTTCTTCAGCTGTTGGTGCAAATTTTAACACAGCATCGTGCCTACAATTTCAGCAATGCGTTTGGATACAGTGAGTATTCATTCAGTCCTTTCACATTAGCCCTCAGTTCACAATTCTTTTATTTGGTTCGTCTCTGTTTCACTCAACCTTCTAATAGCATTTTAATCCGATGACTTTAGTACAACATTATTAACATAGCATTAGACTATTGATAATTATCCCATGTTTTCAAGTCCCATGTAATTTATAACACACGCATCTATTCACTCAGCCCCCTTTTTTACCTTATGGTATTTTAATCAATTTATTTAGGTGATAAAAATGTGTAGCCAAGTAGCCATGTTTTATGTGAACAAGCAGGGCGGCACTGGGTCCAGGCTCCTTTGTCGGAGGCACAGGACCTTTGCTTATTTGCGCTCAGCCACAACATGTTTCTCAAAGCTGTTTATCTCCCTGGCCAGGAAAACTACCTGGCAGACAAGTTGAGCAGGATTCTGCAGTCCCACGAGTGGCAGCTCCGCCCACTTCCTGTTCAGCTGTCGTGGTGAGAGGACCTGTTCTGGAGAGCTCCTGCTAGGGAGGATTTCCTGCTCACTACCTGTGTCTGGATGTCGGGCCCTGGGCCACCTCCAGCAGGAGAGGCCCAGGCCCAGAGGCCTACCAAGCCTGGTGGGCCTCCTTCTTTGATACCAGATGGAGGGACTGGAAGTCTGGAACAGACGGCGCGCCCCGGGTGGGGGACTCCCCAGGTAGGACTGCAACTGCTCAGGGAAAAGGGACCCACTTGCCCGGAGGCTTGGGCCCGCTACCCCAGGGAGGAGGTTTCTCTCTCCTTCCCAGGCAGGGTGTGGAGGCTGGGTGGAGGCAGGGAGAGGCCCTAGGGAGGCCTTGGAGGCCTGCCTTGTACGGTGCTGGAGGAGGCGGATTTCCCCCTCCACCTCGGGTCCTGGAGGAGGCCTCTACCTCCTCCGATGAGGATGGAGGGTCGGGCCTGCCGTCCTTCCAGCAGCCAGCTAGGGCCCCCAACGAGATCGTGGCGGCGGTACGGCGGCTCCGGGGTCTCCAGGAGGAGGCGGCCCAGCTGCAAGCCCAGCTCTCCCACCTGGAGAGCCTGCAGGCCACCATTCCCGGTGAGGAATGGGTGGCCTATAACAACTATAGGAAGGGGGTGAAGCGGGCCTTGAAGGCCAAGCACCAGCAGATCATCTATTTGAAGAGCCAGGGTTGTGGGTCCCTGTCTGAAATGTACCACAACTATGATAAATGGCATAGTGTATCTGCAGTCCAGGGGAGACTCCCGGGGGTGGGTAGAAATGGTGGCTACCCCCAATCCTGTACCGTGCCCTTCCAATATCCAACCCATGTGAGAGAAGACACTTATGTGTTACAATGCCCGGGTGTGCCACAGCAGTCCGGAGACCCTTACCTGAAGAAACAAGGTGGTGTTGCTGGAGAGGTGGCTGTCCCAGTATCGGAGGATGGGCCGATGATCTCCTGCCCGTTGGATCCTGTTCCCCCTGTTTGGATGATCGCTGGAGAAGAAGGGGCCCGTCAGCGTTGGAGGACTTCTGAGCTAACAGCGCAGCATCTGCTCCCTGCCTCAAGCACTGCCGATCCAGCTCTACCCGAGGAGATTGCAGAAATCCAGCCCCATCATCCGCGGGTATTTTCGGGAGGTTGTCCTGCTAATTCCTTGCTGCCACCGCCTGAAGAAAGCCGCCTCCGTCCTGATCGCCGGGATGTATTGACAGCTGCAGTCCGGGATCCGGAGAGGGTTGCCCCGCTGAGGGATGACGCTGCAGGGCTTCCCTCTACCAGTCTCAGCCCCAAAGATGGCCGCCGTGAGTCCGGTGAGGTCACTTCCGGGAAAACCCGGAAGTGTGCAGATGGCTGCAATCTCTCCTCTGCACGGCAAACGGAGCACCGTAGAAGATCGCTGGAGAAGGTATGGGACCGTCCTTGTTGCCCCTCTATCGGAGGGGTTCCTGCAACCCGCGGTAAAGTTCAAGAGGCCGCTTTGCACCGTCGGGGGTCTGCGGATGCTGCCGTGGAGTCCCGGATGCCTGGAAATCCCATTCCTGCTGCTGCTGAGTGCTCTGCGATGGTGAAGGGGACTGGGACAGGGGATTCTGCTTCCTCTTTCCAGGGCCCTCAACGGCTGCAGACTGGCCGGCCTCAGTTCCCTGGGGTGGCTGTCTGGCGCCGGCAGGGTGCTGGGAAGGGGAAGGAGCAGGGTAGGGGCTGCTGTTCTTTTTCGGCAGGCTCTGGGGGGAGTCAAGAGAAGGGAAAGAATGTTTTTCCTTTTCCTTTTTCCCTGTCATCTGTGTCAGCGGAGCGGGATGAGCAGATGCCTGCATTTTCAGCCAGTGTGGCCGAGGGGGGCCTGGCTCGCAGGGGGGCGTCCGCCCTTCCTGCTGGAGCCTTGGCTACCGGCCGTGTGGTTCCGGACCCCTGTGCCACGTCTGGCACCGACAACCAGGTAGGACCTGGGAGGGACAGGGGGCAGGGGGGTGGAGGTTTGGGGGATGTTCTGGGTGGGGGATCTGCCCTGCTGTCTCGGGTAGGTCCTGCCTTGTTGTCGGTAGCCGTAAAGGGGGTAGCGGACGGTGGGTCAGGGGAAGGGCTGATGGAGGGAAGGGGGGAGCGGCCGACTGGTCATATAGTGGGGAAGGAGGTAGTGGCTGATTCGGAATGGGGGAAGGGTTTGTCCTCAGTAGGGTCAGGGGTGGCGGTGGTCCCCCTGGATCCTGGGAATGAAGGGGAGCGGGGTCCATCCCCGGTAGTGGTGGCCGAGACCCAGGAGCCTTGCGCTGGGTCGGAAACAAGGGACGGAGGTGTGGGGGGGCTTTCTGGTTGCCTGGGTGTTACCGAGAACCAGGTCCGTGATGCCCTTAAGTTAGCTTTGGAGACTCCGACAGGCCCTCCCGGGGCCTTTACTGCCTTTCGGCAGCTTGAGGTGGAAGCAGGGGCTAATCCGGGGGTTCTCGGTGGCACCCAGGGATCCGGAAGGGATAGCATCCCAGATTCAGTGTTTGCAGAGCTGACTTTGCCCAGTCCTCAGGTCACCCCATGTGCGGAGGTTGTGACTTCTGCAGACCAGCAGCAGGATCCCCCGCAGGTGGCAGCAGGGGAAGAACAAGGAGGGCAGGGGATGGGAGCTGGGGGGTCGGCTTCCCCCCCGCGTACCTTTGCGGAGGCTCTGAAGGGGTCGGGCACCACTCTGGGGACATCAGGTGGGGCTGGGGGGAGGGGGGGTTCCCAGGGGAATGGTCCTGTAGGAGGGGGAGGAGGTGGGGGCGGTTTTCGAGGGGTAGGGGGTGAGGTCAGACGGTGCAACGTGGCGCAGATCCGGTGGGCTGGGGAGGGGCCCCCTCCAGCCAGGGAACAGGTCTTGAGGATGGTCCTTGGGCTGGGGTTTCTCCCGGGAGATCTCTATGCCTTCATCCACATGAACAACACCATTGAATATGATGTTAGTTTCATGCTGAGACGGGGGCTGGAGATTTTTTGGGACCGATACCAGCAGCAGAGGGGGCAGGGAGGGTGGGCCGACTTTCGTGTTGTGCCTATCTCTCGCCAAGGGACGGTACCTGTGACCATCCTATCCCAGAATGAGTCGCTCCCAGGGCAGGACATCCAGTTTTGGTTGTCGCGCCATGCGGTGCTCCTCGCACCCCTGGTTAAGGGCGCTGGGCCCCTAGGGGTGTGGGACGGGTCGTGGAAGGGCAGGATCCGTTTGCGTGAGGTGGGAAACGTGGTGCAGCACGTGCCCTCGGCCGGTTTCCTCGGTCGGGATCGCATCTTGTGCTATTACCCCGGGCAACCCCGCGAGTGTCACCGCTGTGGCTCATTCCGCCATTTGAGCATGAACTGTCCCGAGCAGGTCTGCACCCGTTGTGGTGGACGGGGTCACGCCTCGGCCGGGTGTTTGCTTATTCGGTGTAACCTTTGCGGGGAGTTGGGCCACCCCTTCGCCCGCTGCCCCTCCGCATCACACAATGGACCGGGGGGGGATGCCGTCACTCCACCTCGGGCTCCTGTGCGGGAGGAGGTTGTGGAGACCCCTCTCCCTCAGGAGGAGTCCGAGGGCCCTAGGGTGGAGGAGTCCATCGAGCCGAGGGAGCCATCAGGGGGAGGGGATTCGGGTAGGAAGGAGGAGAGGGTTGATGTGGTGGAGGTTAATGTATCACGACAGGATAGGGGGTTGCGGGTGGTGCCACCTGGGGAATGGACCACGGTCCCTTCCAAGGGTGGCAAGTCCAAAAGGAAGAAACGGGAGACATCCCCGTTGCTGGATGCAGAGCCCGTGTTGGACATCAACCGTTTCGTCTTTTTGGCTGCTGATGCGGCTGAGGCGGATGAGGGCTTGCCTGTGGAGGCAGGACTTCCTGTGCGGCGCTCGGAGCGGTTAGCGGCGGGGGCGGCCCCTCTTCCTCAGCGGCGGCCTTCCAAAGTAACGAAGGCGCACCGCGGTCAGGGTCCTCCAAACAAGGGGGATACTGGCGCCCGACGGGTGAGGGAGGACGGGTCTTTGCCCCCGCAGTTGGGTGATGGGCCTTCGCAGGAGCCCCCTGCTGACCCGGCCGTCCCGGCCTCCCCCGCGGGGGTGGGCACTGGTACATTGTCTCAGTCTTTGTCCAGGGAGGGGGGGGAGGCACCGGTGGTGGACCCCACGGAGGAGATCATTCCTCCGACCCCTGACCTGTCCGTGCCCCCTCGACCCATGGGAACTGGGTTAGCCCCTGCGACAGCTTTGCCTGGTGGTCTCAGGGGCACCAGCACCTCGTGGGGTGACAGGGTCGAGCAGGAGGGGGAAGAGATCCTCGAGGTGGTCGACGTGGACCGTGAGGAGTTGCTCCAGCTCACGGGCTTGTCCTGCAAGCGGGATTCCGGGGATCCCGGGTATGGTGAGAAGAGGAGGAAAGGGTCACTGCACACGAACTAGGCATGGCGTGCACTCCTGTGTTCTCGTGCGCCACCATCAACGTGGCCAGCATTTTCTCAGACCACGAGTGGGCTGGATGTCATTTTCTTGCAGGAGACCAGGCTCACCTCGCTCGCTAGCCTTCATCGGGCAAAGCGGGAGTGGAGGTGGGGCCCTTCATACTGGTCGCTTGCGGCACAGCCCTACGCAGGAGTGGGGGTTTTGTTCACGTCTAACCGATTTCAGGTGCAGTACGTGTGGGAACTGGAGCAGGGCCGGTGTTTGCTCTTAGACGGCTACTGCGGGCCTCATCGGTTTCGTTTCGTGGTGGTCTACGGCCCCCAGTCTAAGTTGGCACGGAAGACCCTGTTTGGGGTCATCCGCCCCTACTTACACACCTCCCGTTTGGTGGTCCTTGCCGGGGATTTCAACACCACCACCTTTTTGCAGGACCGAGGGGGGGATCGTCGCCCACCCAGTTACGAGGGCCTCTTTTTGGCCGAGATGACCCGGACGGCTGACCTGGTGGATGTTTTCCACCGGGCCTTTCCACGGTCGCCTTTCCACGGTCGCCGGGGTTCACCTACTATCATGGGACCTGCAGGAGTCGTATCGATCGGATATATGTGAGTGCCCGGGTAGAGTGTTCCCCTCCGCAGTTGCAGGCGGTTGACTTTTCGGACCACTGTGTCCTCTCCGTGTCCTTCCTGGCTAACCACGAGGAGCTCAGCAGGGGTCCTGGCCTGTGGAGACTGAATGTGCAGTTGTTGGCAACATCAGAGGTGGTCCAGGAGTTCTTGGCCTTTCTCGCAGACCAGGAAACCCTGCTGGGTGTTTTTCCTTCCCGTGGCGCCTGGTGGGACGAGGTGAAGGCGCGTGCCCGCCAACTCTTCCGTTCCCGGGGTACCTCCATGGCTCGATCCCGCTACCTCACCTACACTGTCCTCCGGAGGTCGCTGGATCGTTTGGTATCCCGAGGGGCAGCGCAGGAGGAGGTGGAAGAGGTACGCGTCCAGCTCCGTGGCCTGCTTTATGATCGCCATGCCTCCCTCTGCTTTGAGGGGGCGGCCGGTGGGGTCGGCACTCCAGACCCTTTCTTGACTTGTAAGGAGAGGGTTCGGCGTCGGGAGGTCATGGCCCTGCGGGGCGAGGACGGTACCATTCATACCTCCCAGGAGGACCTTTTGCGGATGGTGGGGGAATACTTCTCGGACCTGTTTGGGGATCGCCCCGTGGACCTCACCCATATCCGAGAGTACTTGGGCCTTCCCCCGGTGTATTCGGCTGTGGTTCAGGCACAGGTTGATGCACTTGCTGCTCCGATTCAGCAGGTGGAGAGGGCGATTCGTGCCATGCCGTTGGGGAAGGTGCCTGGGCGCGATGGGCTCCCTGTGGAGTTCTATCGCACTTTCATCGCCCAGCTGGCCCCCTTCCTGACCTCTCTGTTTCAGGAGATAATGGATACGGGGTTTCTCCCGCGGTCATTTCGCGAGTCTGTCCTGCTGCTGCTCTCCAAGGGGAAGGACGATAGCTCCTTGGACTTTTGGCGGCCGCTCTCTCTTCTGAACGCGGACCGGAAGATCCTGGCCAAGTGTTTGGCCAACCGACTGGTGGAGGTGTCGGGCGCTTTGCTGTCACCTTCCCAGTATTGTTCCGTTCGGGGGAGAGGGGTTCTGGACGCTGTCGCCACAGTCCGGGAGGTGGTGGAGAGAGGCCGGTCGCTCCAACGGGACCATTGGTTGGTCTCCTTGGACCAGTCCAAAGCCTTCGATCGAGTCAGTCACCGGTACTTGTGGGTGGTGCTCCAGCACTTCGGCCTCCCCGCAGGTTTCCTCTTCGTCGTGCAGGCGCTGTACCGAGGGGGGTGAGCTTCCCGTTTATTAACGGGTGGCTCGGACGGCCGTTTGGTGTCGCCTCGGGGATGCGGCAGGGGTGCCCTTTGAGCCCCTTGCTGTATGTCTTCTACCTCGACCCCTTCCTCCGGAGATTGTCCTCAGGTGGGTTACGGGGCCTGGAGGCGCCTGGTGCGCCCCCGGTGTCCGTCGTTGCCTACGCTGACGACATCTCAGTTTACGTGGACGGCACTGAAGGGGTAGAGGCCCTGCGGGAGGCCGTGGAGGAGTACTCGGAGGTAGCCCACTCTGTTGTCAACCACAGCAAGTGCCAGACGCTGTGGTTGGGCCCCTCGGAGGCCTCCCCGCCTTCCTGCGCCCCCTTTCCTCCTCCCGTGGGGGAGGTCCGCGTTTCGGGCCTCGTCTTCGGGTCGGAGGACTGTGCGGAGTCCAATTGGGACCGTTGTCTTGAGACTGCACGGTGTCGGGTGCTGCGGTGGAGGGGGTGGAGGTGTACGTACGAGGAGAAGATCAAACTCCTCGGGACGTTTCTGCTTCCTCTCTTTCTGCATGTGGCCACGGTCTTCGTCCTTCCGTCGTCCCGTCAGGCGTCTGTCTGTGCCGTCTTTTTCTGTTTCCTGTGGGGTAACCGCCTGAACCCCGTCCAGCGCAACATCGTTTGCCTGGATCGGGCAGAGGGCGGTTTGGGTATGTTGCACCCCCTTGTCTTCCTGTCAGTCTTGTCTATGGCGTTCCACTTGGGTAGGATGAGGGAAGGGGGTGGGGTCTGGTGGGTGGCCTCCTATCGGGAATGGTTCTCCCGCTTCTGGGAGCAGTGGGAGGGGGCGTCCTCGGTCCCACGTGTGCGCCGGAGCGGGGAACAGGCCCCATCGTACGTATTTGCGATGGTGGGGCTCATTCGGCGGTGGGGGGTGACCGATCCGCTCGCCCAGTCCTTGGGGCGGAAAGGATTGTACCGGATGGTACTCGCCTCCCACTTTCAACCACGGTGGGCCCTGCGGGACTGTCCAGCGGATGTGATGCAGCGGGGCCTTCGGCTGTTGAATTCCCCTCGGCTACCGAAGAAGGTTCGGGATGTGGCCTGGTTGTCTTTCCACGGGCGTTTGTACGTGAGGGACAACCTCAAGTACAGGTCACTGGCCGAGCGGGTCTGTCCGAGGGCCGGTTGTGAAGGGCAGACGGAGACCATGGACCATTTCCTCCAGCAGTGCCCCTTCAACGTGGAGGCCTGCCGGTTGGTGTCCGTTGCTCTTCACCTGCGCGACCTTTCCCTCCTCACGTATGCGGAGTGGGTGTACGGGGCCTGGTCATTTCCTCTAAGGCAGGACTCCGGGACCCTCTACCTCGTCACGGCCGTAGTACGCTACCACCTGTGGCAAGCGCGCTGTCATGTCTCGACCCGGGGGTTGGTCCTGCCCCTCGACGAGGTGGTGCGGGACATTCTGGAGGAAGTGTCCAGCATGGCGCAACGTGAAAGGTGGGTGGTGGAGGCTCATCGTTGGGAGCGTCTGTGGCGTCACCTCACCCTTCGCCCCCCGTGAGGGGGAGGGGTTTCCCTGGGGTTCTCGTCCCTGTAGGACTTTGAGGTTTGTTTCGTATCCCTGGGGGGAGGGGTGTGATAGGAGGGGTTGGTTTCCCTTCCCTGGGGTTTACTTCTCGGTATGATTTTGGGGTGTTTTTCTCCCGGGAGGGGAGGGGGGGGGTGAGCTGGTGCTGCTTGAGGGGTTTGACCAGTTGTCTGCTTTCCCTTTCTCCTTAGAGGGGTGGCCGTCCCAATTTTTGTTGTTGGTGTTTATGTTTTGTTCTTTTTGTGTCCTGGGCATCCCGCTCCGTTGTCTGGATTGCAGGGCAGCACAGGGGTTATGTTTCTCTTTTGTATTTAGCTTTTGATTTGTATGATTAGTTATGATTTGTTTTGGTGGGACTGTGTTGGGGATGGGCTCAAGGGGCCCTTAGGTTTTATTTTTGTTTGGGGGGGGGTGGGGAGGTTTGTTTTTGAGGTGTTTGTTTCTATGGGATGGATGGGGAGGTGGCAAGGATCGGGTTGGAGGGAGGGGGAAGCTGCTGCTCCTGCTGAAGGGGGAGGGATGGGGATAGGGGGCTCTGTTTCTGGATGGTTGGGGGGAGGGAGTCTGAGAGTAAGACAGAATGAATATTTGGACTGGTGGGGAGTGTTGTGCGGGGCAGGGGTTCAGGGATTGCAAGACGGACAATGTGTGGACTGCGCTGGGGTGTTCTTGCAGGGGGAGGTTGGGTCGGGTATGGACATTGGACTGAGGGGGGGAGGGGACATGGACATTGTCAAGGACTTTTTGGGGGTTGTTGTTGGGAGGAGGGGCACGTGTGTTGATTACTGGGGTTGGTGGTGGGTTTGGGGAGGTGGGTCACGGGGGGGTTTTTGTGATACTTGTTTTGTGCTATGTTAGGGGGGTGGGGGTTTTGGGGGGGTGTGGGACTTGGTTGGGGTGATTGTTTTTGCTTTTTGTTTGTTTTTCTGTTGCATGTGTCAATAAACAAAATTTCCATCCCTTAGTGGTTCAAAAGATTTTCCTGAAATGGGGACTTCCATCCATAGATCTATTTGCCAGTCCCCTGAACAAACAGCTGCCCATGTTCTGCTCCAGGCAACCACATCCTCTGCGGCTAGCAGCAGATGCTTTTCTGATTTCCTGGTCTCAGGGCCTCCTATATGCGTTTCCTCCCACGCCTCTGGTGGCCCGAACCCTGTTCAAGATTCTGCGGGACAAGGCCTCAGTCCTTCTGGTAGCTCCAAGGTGGCCGAGGCAGCCTTGGTTCCCACTTCTGCTTCAACTGGCAGTGGACACCCCACTGCCTCTGTGGTTACAGCCCGACCTTCTCTCTCAGGATCAAGGTTCTCTTCTGCACCCAAATCTCAAATCTCTCAATTTGATGGCCTGGAGGCTGCAAGGGTAGTTTTGGCTCCCTGGGGCCTACCTCCGGAAGATGAGGAGGTCGTCCTGGCCTCTTGGAAGCAGTCCACTAGGAAAACCTATGCCCTGAAATGGAAAAGGTTTTCTGTGTGGTGTCAGCTGCGTACCGAAGATCCTTTCTCCTGTGCGGTACCAGTGGTGCTTCAGTACCTACTGCACTTATCGAATCAGGGACTTAAGTCCAATTCTGTTCGGGTCCACCTCTCAGCTCTAGCTGCTCACCACTCACTGGTGGAAGGACACTCTGCTGGTTCACCCCTTGGTGTCCCGGTTTCCTCAGAGGTTTGATCTTGCTCAAGCCTCCTGTCCGTCCTACAGCCCCTGAGTAGGAGTTGAATGTGGTCTTGCAGCAACTGACTCGCCCACCTTTTGAGCCAATGGCTACTTGTGCACTACGCTTCCTTTCCTGGAAGACACTCTTCCTGGTAGCCCTAACCTCGGCCAGGCGAGTGAGTGAGCTTCAGGCCCTGATCTGTGACAGGCCTTACACTCGCTTCTATAGGAACAGGGTAGTCCTTAGGACTCATCCGAAGTTCCTCCCAAAGGTTGTCTCCTCTTTCCACCTCAACCAGGAGGTGGTTCTTCCGACATTCTTCCCTAGGCCTCATGCAAGCCAGGCTGAAGCAGTCCTGCATACCCTGGACTGTAGAAGGGCCTTATCCTTCTACCTTGATCGTACGCAGGGGCATAGAAGAGCTACTCAGCTTTTCATATATTTTGACCCTAATAATTTGGGTTTAGCTATGTCCAAGCGTACCTTGTCCATCTGGGTGGCTGACTGTATCACCTGGGCTTACAGGGCGGCTGACCTTCCCTTGCAGGGTCGGGTCACGGCCCACCGTGTCAGGGCAATGGTTGCCTCAGTAGCTCATCTCCGCTCTGTACCGTTGGCAGACATCTGCAGGGCTGCAACTTGGTCCTCAAGCTAGACTTTTGCGGCCCATTACTGCCTGGAGAGGGAGTTCTGTAGGGACAGTGCTTTTGGCCAGGCAGTACTCCGGAATCTCTTTGAGGTTTAGGCAACTCCTGCCCTCCAGCCCTCTGTTGGGCTACCGGTGGAGGTTCTTCAGTGAAAAGCCTTTCTTTGATGCTGGGACTAGAGGGAGTTCTGTTGTTCAGCCTGGATTCCTGGTAGCCCAGAGCTAGGGAGTCACCCATATGTGAGGACTGACTTCCTGCTTGTTCCTGGAGAAAGAGTAGTTACTCACCTGTAACAGGTGTTCTCCAGGAGCAGCAGGAATCAGTCCTCACAACCCTCCCTCCTCCCCTGGGAGTTGCAGTTGTACATAGGTTTTTTTTTACATTTTTGTGTGCTGTTTTTTGGCTATGTCATCAGACTGAGCAAGATGGCACCTTTAGGCGGGAAGGGGACCGTGCATGCATGCAGTATTCCCAAAGGCTTTCATAGAAAGCTGGGGAAATGCTCCGCAGGGACTCCATCGACGTCGATGTCACCCATATGTGAAGACTGGACTGATTCCTGCTGCTCCTGGAGAACACCTGTTACAGGTGAGTAACTACTCTTTCTGTGCACGCCCCCTCCCACAATGGTAAGACAGTTCAGTTCTCAGACCTCTTCCATCAACCTGTTAGGTCAAGAGGTCACTATGCTTCTTGCCCAAGGGGCAATAGAAGAAGTACCCATTCATCAACAGGGTACAGGGTTTTACTCCCCCTATTTCCTTTTCCCAAAGAAAACGGGGATACAGACCTATTTTGGACCTCAGAAAATTGAACAAATTCTTGTTCAAAGAGAAATTCAAGATGATTTCTCTAGGCCTTTGACCTTCCCTCCCCTTTTGTGTGATTCTAATCTCTAAGTCTCGTGTCGTATCACTTCTTTCTCCCACTTTCCTCTCAAAGATTGTAACTTCCTTTTCCTTCCCTCTAACCTAGTACTTTCTTTAACTATTTGTATTTTGTGAACCGCTCTGCTTCCCCAGAAGGGCGGTATATCAAGTGAAATAAACATAAACATAGGAACTCTGCTGCCATACCTTCAGAGTCAGGATTGGTTTTGTTTTCTAGATCTCAAGGATGCGTACACTCATGTTCTCATCCACCCAACTCACAGAAAGTTCCTTCGGTTCCTTTTTCAAGGAAAGCACTACCAATACAGGGTGCTTCCTTTTGGCCTGGCCTCAGCACCAAGAGTGTTCACGAAATGCATGGCTGTGGTAGCAGCATTTCTCCGCACTCTAGGGATATTCGTCTTCCCCTACTTAGACGACTGGCTCATTCGAGCCCCATCAGAGTCAGAGGCCTGGACCTCCCTATCTTGCACAATATGTGTCCTTCAGTATTTGGGTTTTGTCATAAACATCCCAAAATCCAGTCTAACTCCCACTCAGTCTCTAGAATTCATAGGAGCTTTGCTGGAGACCAAAAAGGCAAGGGCCTATCTTCCCCAGGCCCGTTGATTTCGCATGGTGCAGTTAGCTTCTCAAGCAGTGCTAAAACCTCATCTCACTGCCCGAGAAATGCTCAACTACTAGGCCACATGGCATCTACTGTGCATGTGATTCCTTATGCTCGCCTCCATATGAGAGCAGCCCAGTGGACTTTATCCACTCAGTGGACCCAGGCATCAGGGTGCCTGTCAGACAAAATAGCAAACACAAATCGCCTTATTTGGTCCCTCCAATGGTGGCAGTCCTCTCAGAACCTGCTGCTGGGGTCCCCATTTCAACAACCCTTACCCCAGGCAACTCTCACAACAGATGCTTCACCAATGGGTTGGGGAGCTCATCTGCAAGACCTTTCCACCCAAGGCACTTGGACTCCACAGGAGACTCATCTACATATCAATCTCTTGGAGCTCAGAGCAATCTTCCTTGCTCTTCGAGTGTTCCATACCCTGCTCAGCTACAAGACAGTCCTCATTCATACGAACAATCAAGTAGCCATGTCCTACGTGAACAAACAGGGTGGAACAGGCTCTCTGTCGCTTTGCAACAAAGCTTTGCGACTATGGGCCCTCGCCAGAGAGCATCAGATTCATCTCCTGGCAGTGTATCTTCCAAGCATACAAAACTCTTGGGCAGACAGACTCAGTCGAGTTCTGTTTCCACATGAATGGTCTCTACATGCAGACCAGGTGGCCAAGAATTTTCAAATTTGGGGAATCCCGGACATAGACTTCTTTGCAAGTCCATTGAATGCCAAACTTCCCCGGTTCTGTTCCAGAATTCCGGCTCAGGGCTGTCAGGCCAGGGATGCTTTCCTCCTTCACTGGGGTCAAGACTTCCTTTATGCCTTTCCACCCATTCCCCTAATTCCCAAAACCCTATTCAAGCTTCAGAGAGACAGAGGCCGTAAGATTCTCATAGCTCCACATTGGCCACGGCAAGTGTGGTACCCTCTGCTTCTACATCTCTCGCAAGCTCCCTCCCTGGAGTTAGGATCTGCTCCAGATCTCCTGTCTCAGGAGGATGGAATGTTATGACATCCCAGTCCCCAGTCTCTGCATCTCAGGGCTTGGTTGCTGAATGCCTAGATCTTCATGATCTTAACCTTCCTCAGCAAGTAAAGGATATCCTTTATGCTTCCAGGAAGCCTTCCACAAGACGCTCTTATGGTGTTAACCCCCTTGCGATACCTCTGGAATCATTACTGGAGTATCTCCTTCATTTATCTAATGCAGGACTTAAAACTAACTCAGTAAGAGTCCATTTGAGTGCTATTGCAGCTTCTTTCAGGCTTCTAAATAGACAACCTATTTCCTCCCATCCTCTTATAGCAAGATTTATGAGAGGCCTTCTTCTAACTAAGCCTCCAATTAGGCCACCACCGGTGGCATGGGACTTAAACCTGGTTCTTGGTCAGCTCATGAAGCCACCTTTCGAACCCTTAGTTACTACCTCATTGAAATTCCTTTCTTGGAAGGTTATCTTTCTCATTGCAATCACATCAGCACGCCGCATCAGTGAGTTGCAGGCATTAGTAGCTGATCCACCTTATACAAGGTTCCATCATGACAAGGTAGTCCTTAGGACTCATCCACACTTTATGCCAAAGGTGGTCTCGCCTTTTCATTTAAACCAAGCGGTCTACCTGCCTGTGTTTTTTCCAAGGCTTCATGCATCTAATACAGAAAGGAATCTTCATACTTTGGACTGTAAAAAGCTTTAGCCTTTTACTTGCAAAGAACACAGCAACATAGAAAGTCCTCTCAACTTTTTGTTGCTTTTGATCCTTCTCATTTGGGACATCCAGTCTCCAAGAGAACACTGTCCAACTGGATTGCATAGTGTATTTTATTTGCCTATCAGAGTAAGAATCTTCCTCTGGATGGCCATGTCACAGCTCACAATGTGAGAGCCATGGCAGCTTCAGTGGCTCATCTGCACTCTGTCTATCGACGACATCTGTCGAGCAGCCACTTGGGCCTCGGTTCATACCTTCACAACCCATTACTGCTTGGACAAGGACTCCCGCCCGGATGCCTTGTTTGGTCAGGCTGTTCTCCAACACCTGTTCCATACCTAATCAACTCCTACCTACCATCCCTGGTTGGATACCAGAGATCCATGGGGGGAAGTGGAGCCCTTTCACAGGGACACACAACTTCTGGGGTCTCTCCCTGGCATCTAAAGCTAGGGAGTCCCCATATGTGAAGACTACATTCTTTCTTGTTCCTGGAGATAGCATAGTTTCTCACCTGTAACAGGTGATCTCCGGGAACAGCAGGAATTTAGTCTTCACAACCCACCCAACTCCCCTAGGAGTTGTATCTCTCTATCTATCTCTTTATCTTTTCCTCTCTTTCTCTTTGTCTCAGCTTTAAACTCAACTGGAGAGAGGCAGTTGGGAAAGGTGGAAAGGCAGCACGCAGGCGCTGTGGGATGCTCCCAAAAGCTTCCTAATTGGACGCTGGGGAGCGTTCCCGCCCGGGCTCCGTCGGTGCCGACGATACCCATATGTGAAGACTAAATTCCTGCTGTTCCCGGAGATCACCTGTTACAGGTGAGTAACTATGCTTTATTGTTTGAACAAGACAAAAATTAAGTGGTGAGAGATGAACATTTCAATCAACATAAAAATGAATCTGGATGTCCTCTGCGATTTAAAAAAAAAAAAAAAAAGTGACAAGGGGAGCAAGAAAAATTAAAGGAGCTAGCCCAGATCCCTTGAGGGACTCTGCAGTTAAGGTGGCGCCGTACTGAGTTTTTCACTCTGACAGGCACAGCCTTCAGAGTTAGAGAAGAAGTGAATCAATTAAAAGAACCATAACTGTGCATAATCGGATAACCATGAGATTAATATTTGTTCAACTGTGTCAAACGTTGAGGACAGGTCCAGGGAAAATATGATAGCATTCTTAACTGAGTAAAAAGATTAACTAACTTTACTGGCCAATTTCACTCGGAAGCCTAACTGACAGGGTCGCAGGATATTGGTTTTATTGGGATAAGATCGTAGCTGAAGCATAATTACCTTCTCCAAAGCCTTGGAAATAAAAGATGTATTGGGATGGGATGGGATGATGATTTACTTAAAGAACTGGTGTTTGGGGAGCTTTCTTAACGAGTGAGTGAATGATGGCTGCTTTCCAGCAGTTTGGAAAATGTTCTTCTGCCAAACTCTGGTTAGGAACAGAGAAAATGCCAGCCTATAAAAACCATATGGACTATCCAGTCTACCCATCCATGAAAATTATTAAGTTCTACAATCCTTTCCTCTCCCTCAGAGATCCTCAGTATTTGTCCCATGCTTTCTTGAATTCAGATACAGTTCTAGTCTCCTCCACCCCCACTAGGAGGCTGTTTCACATATCCACCTCTTTTTCCGTAAAGAAATGTTTCCTCAAATTACTTCTGAGTCTATCCACTTTCACCTTCATTCTATGATCTCTCATTTCAGAGCTTCCTCTCAACTGGAAGATGGCTTCTCCGGAAACAAGCAGGAAGTCAGTCCTCACATATCGGTAATGTTGACGCCGACGGAACCCTCGGGCGGAGCAAATCCCCAGCTTTCAGAGAAAGCCTTTGGGAATTGCATCACGCATGCGCGGTCCCCTTCCCGCCCAAGGGTGCCATCTTGCTCAGTCTCCTTTTTTCCGCTCAGCCCTCTGGACGTGGTCCAATTGTCGCCATGGAATAAGCTTTAAAAAGGTAGAATTTCATTTTCTTTCCTTACCGGATCGACACCGGTTCTCCTTCCCGCCTTTGGTTTGGTTCACCAGTATCGAGTCTGGACTGATTTTTCGTTTTTTATCCTTCGTGACTAGCGTTTGCGCTCTTTTTTTTTTTTCACTGGCAGCCCGGGTCTTTGACCTCGCAGGGGCACTTTTTCCCCCCGATGGCTGCCAGAAGATTTAAGAAATATGATCGGTGTGCTAAACTAATGTCCCTCACCGATACACATGACTGTTGTCTCCGGTGCCCCGGGCTTGACCACGACCTGAAGATCTGTGGCCCGTGTAGGAAGATGTCCTTGAAGGCCCTGAGAAGCCGCCAGCAGCAGCATGATAGGATTTTTCCTGAGTCCGTACCTTCGTGGGCCCAGATCTCATCTGAGGCCTCTACTTCTCGGGGGAAATACTCCGAATCTGAGCATCATAGTGGTTCTTCGGAGAGGGGGGGTCTCCCTCGCGGGAACATCGAAGGAAGAAAAAATCCTCAAAGGCATCGTCGTTGGATGGCTCTGAACGGCCTGGTCCCTCCCGGGACCGGTCGTGGAGCCCCGAGTGCTGGCCCGAATCCTCGGAGATGGAGCGTCCAGCGAAGCTTCCTCGACGGGAATTGGAGCAGTCGAGGCAGCTTACAACTGTCCTCGTTGAGGACTCCACTCCAGGGGAACCGGCGTCGTGCCCGACAGTGTCAGGACCCGACCTAGTGGCTGCAGAGCCTTCTGAGCTCGGTCTCAGAATGGTGGCCCTGGAGGGCAGTATGTCTGCCTTCATGGAGCAGCAGCGGGCGCTTATTGCCGGTCTAACTGGTCCTTCCACCCCGACCACCGGGCCACCAACGTCTAAGTTGACCCCGGAGGCTGAGCCGATCCTCGAGACCATGCGGACTCAAGTCGATCCTCGGCTGAGGTCCCTCTTGGCTTCCCACTCGGGGCCAAAGTCGTCGCCGCTGGTACTACCAGTGCCGGGGCAGTCGATGCCGGGGCCCTTAATGCCGGAGCCCATCGATTCCTCCTCGGAGACATCGGGATGAGAGACGGCGGAGGAAGAGTCCCCGGACACTTGTCGGCACAGGGACGTCCCGTCCGATTCCTTGGTGTCCGAACCTCGGAGAAGGTCCCCCCCCCCGGGGGAGACTAGGTTCTTGGACTTCATGAGGGACATGTCAAAGGCTTTGGCATTCCCTGCTGAGTCAGAGGAGGATCCTCGAGCCAAAGAGCTTGAGATCCTGCTGTATGACTCTCCCCCTCGGGAGGCCCTTACTGTACCCGTTCCTCCGATCTTGGAACGACTGATACTCCGCATGTGGGAGACACCGGCGACGGCGCTGGTGATCAGCAAACAGATCGACTCGATGTATCGTGTCCGTAAGAGCACTGGATTTCAAAAGGCACAATTGCCGCACAACTCCATTGTTGTGGAATTGGCCATGCGCAGGCTGAAGAGCCAGAAGACGAACTCCTCCTTGCCTCCTGGCAGGAAGGCCCGCAACTTGGACGCCCTCGTCAGGAAGTGTTTCAGGGTTCAATGCTGATATGTTGAATCCAGGCCTACCAGCTGTACATGGGCATATACCTGTGGGACCTGTCAAAGGAACTCGCCGGGTTCTCGGCTGGTCTCTCCGAGGGACCTTTGCAGCGCTTCAAGAGCCTGTCCACCAGAGTCCGTGAATGCTTGAAGTTCATGACTCAAGCGGCCTATGATGGGTTAGAGTCAGCAGCCTGGGTATCTGCGGCGTGCATCGGTGCACGCCGCCAAGCATAGCTACAGTTGTTGGACCTCGAGCAATGGGTTCAGGACAAGTTTGTCGATGTCCCGTACCAGGGAGAGAACCTCTTTGGAAAACCCATGACTGACAGGGCTGCAGAAATAGAGTCTGAATACATGACCAGGACACAGCTCTCAAAGAAGACCTCTGCCCCTTCTCGAAAGAAGGGCTCGGATAAGAAGCCCTTTTACCCGAGGAAGGGTACTGCTTACTGAAGCTACCCCCATTTTAGGCCTCCCTGACTCCCCAACAGGGGCAGCAGGCCAAGGGACAGGGGCATGGCCTGCGTAAGCAGAAAGCCCCCAAACCTCTGGCATCCGCCCCGGCCCAGCCTGGTAGCGACTTGTGCCTCTCACAGCATGGCCCCTCTCCCCACAGGGGACAGGCAATGCACAGGAGGAAGGCTTGCCCTGTATGCCCACAGATGGACAGCCATTACCACCGATGTCTGGGTCCTGCAGATAGTCCATCAGGGCTATCTCCTTCATTTAAGAACATAAGAACATAAGATATGCCATACTGGGTCAGACCAAGGTCCATCAAGCCTAGTATTCTGTTTCCAACAGTGGCCAATCTAGGTCATATGTACCTAGCAGTTTCCCCAAGAGAGACAAGTTCCACAATACTTGTACTGGGTCAAGCATTGATATCTTCGGTCACTTCTTAATAATGGTTTATGGACCTTTCCTCCAGGAACTTGTCCAAACCTTTTTTAAACCCAGCTACACTAACAGCCTTTACTACATCCTCCGGTAACAAATTCCAGAGTTTGATTACACGTTGAGTGAAAAAATATTTTCTTTTATTAGTCTTAAATAGTTTACCCTGTAGCTTCATTGCATGTCCCCTAGTCTTTCTATATTCTGATAACGTAAACAATCGATCTACGTTTACCCGTTCCACTCCGTTCATTAATTTATAGACTTCTATCATATCTCCCCTCAGCCGTCTCTTTTCCAGGTTAAAGAGCCCTAACATTTTTAGCCTTTCTTCATAGGAGTATCCTTCCATCCCCTTTACCATTTTGGTGGCTCTTCTATGAACCTTTTCTAATAACACTATATCCTTTTTAAGATACGGTGACCAGAATTGCACACAATATTCAAGGTGCGGTCTCACCATGGAACGATATAGAGGCATTATAATATCTTTTGTTTTATTTTCCATTCCTTTCCTTATCATACCTAGCATTCTATTTGCTCTCTTGGCCGCCGCTGCACACTGGGCCGAGGGTTTTAACATGGTATCCACAATGACGCCTAAATCTTTTTCCTGGGTGGTGGTTCCTAATATGGAACCTTGCATCGTGTAACCATAGTTTGGGTTGTTCTTCCCTAGGTGCATAACCTTGCACTTGTCCACATTAAATTTCATCTGCCATTTTGATGCCCAGTCTTCCAATTTATCAAGATCCTCTTGCAATTTTTCACAATCCTCTTGGGTTTTAACAACTTTAAATAGTTTTGTGTCATCTGCAAATTTGATAACCTCACTCGTTATTCCATTTTCCAGGTCATTTATGAATATGTCAAAAAGCAGCGGACCCAGCACAGATCCCTGGGGTACACCACTATTCACCTTTCTCCATTGGGAAAATTGGCCATTTAGCCCTACCCTCTGCTTTCTATCTTTTAACCAGTTCCTGATCCACAATAGTACACTGCCTCCTATCCCATGACTCTTTAGTTTTGCCAAAAGTCTCTGATGAGGGACCTTGTCAAAGGCTTTCTGAAAGTCCAGATACACAATATCAACCGACTCACCTTTGTCCACCTGTTTATTCACTCCTTCAAAAAAACATAACAGATTAGTAAGACAAGATCTTCCTTGTCTAAAGCCATGTTGGCTGTCTCCCATTAGGTTGTGACTATCTACATGCTGAGTAATTTTATTCTTTATGATGGTTTCTACCATTTTTCCTGGTACTGACGTCAGGCTCACCGGTCTGTAGTTTCCCGGATCACCCCTAGAACCCTTTTTAAAAATTGGTGTTACATTGGCGATCCTCCAATCTTCAGGTATTAGAGATGATTTTAATGATAGTTCACAGATTACTGATAGCAGGTCTGCAATCTCATATTTCAGTTCTTTCAACACCCTTGGATGTATACCATCCAGCCCAGGTGATTTGCTACTCTTCAGTTTATCTAATAGTTGTAAGACATCTTCCCGATGTATCGATATTTCCTTCAATTCTTCCGCACCTTTAAATACCACTTCAGTCATGGGTAACATCCCTACATCTTCCTCAGTAAAGACCGAAGCAAAGAATTCATTCAATCTCTCCGCTATCGCCTTGTCGCCTCTTAGTGCTCCTTTAACCCCTTTATCATCTAATGGACCAACTGACTCTCTCACAGGTTTTTTGCTACGAATGTACTTGAAAAGGTCTTTATTTCGCGTTTTTGCTTCCGCAGCAAGCTTCTTCTCAAATTCTCTCTTTGCCTGCCTTATCAATGCCTTGCATTTGACTTGCCAGTGCTTGTGCTGTTTCCAGGTTTCGTCGTTTGGCTCTTTTTTCCATTTCCTGAAAGATGCTTTTTTGGCAACAACAGCCTCTCTGACCTCACCTTTAAACCATGCTGGCAGTTTTTTGGACTTCCTTCCACTTTTCTTAAAATGTGGAATACAGCTGTTTTGGGCTTCCAAGATAGTATTTTTCAACACCACCCAAGCTTGATGTACATCTTTAACCTTTGCAACTGCTCCTTTTAGTTTTTTCTTAACTGTTTTCCTCATTTTATCATAGTCTCCCTTTCGAAAGTTAAAAGGTAGTACTGTGGATTTCCTTACTATCCCTCCTCCACTAATTAAATCAAAGGCGATCATGCTATGATCACTATTGCCAAGTGGCCCCAACACCCTTATCTCTTGCACTAGATCTGGTGTTCCACTAAGGACTAGGTCTAATATGGCTTCTCCTCTGGTCGGTTCATGAACCAGCTGCTCCAAGAAGCAGTCATTTATTTCATCTAGGAACTTTATCTCCCTAGCATGTCCTGATGTGACACTGACCCAGTCGATACCGGGGTAATTGAAATCACCCATTATTATTACTGCGCTGTAACTTTTGTTAGCTTCCTTGATTTCTTTGAGCATTTCATCATCCATTTGGTCATTCTGGCCAGGTGCTCGATAGTACACCCCCACTGCCATTGCCTTCCCCCTTTTATATGGAATTTCAATCCATATAGATTCTACAGCAGATTTTGTTTCCTGCAAAACTTTAATCCTTTCTGAGTCAATGCCCTCTCTAACATAGAGAGGGCATTGACCCAGGTACCGCCTCCTTATTTTTCAGGAGAGCCCCTCAAGTCTCCCCTTCCCTGGGACCTTCTTCTGAAGGAGTTAGCAGGTCTTCTCAAGGATCAGGCGGTAGAAACTGTGGCCCACCACCTACAAGGCAAGGGCTTCTATTCCAGGTACTTTCTGGTACCAAAAAGGACAGGAGGCCTCAGATCCATCCTCGACCTGAGCAACTTAAACAAATTCCTGGTGAGGGAGAAATTCAAGATGCTCTAACTTGGAATATTGCTGCCTTATCTCCGCCAGGGAGACTGGCTATGCTCTTTACATCTAAAGGATGTGTATACACACATCCTAATACACCCAGACCACAGGCAATATCTGCACTTTGTGGTGGGAGGCAATCCACTACCAGTACAGGGTACTTCCCTTTGGCCTGGCCTATGCCCCCAGGTATTCACAAAATGCCTGGCGGTGGTGGCCGCCTATCTCAGACTTCAAAGGGTCTTAGTCTTCCCCTATCTAGACGACTGGCCCATCAGAGCCACTTCTGCCATAGAGGTCCATCAGTCCACATCCTGCGCTATCCAGGTGCTCCAGCATCTGGGGTTTGTAATCAATTACCCCAAGTCCAGCCTTGTTCCCACTCAACAACTAGAGTTCAATGGGGCAAGACTCGATACCCTTAAGGCAAGGGCCTACCTGCCAACAGACAGGGCAAAGAGGCTTCTGGCCCTGGCACGCCAGGTGAGTCGCAGATCCCAAGTGTCAGCAAGGCACTTTCTGCGCCTCCTCGGACACATGGCCTCTACGGTCCATGTGACAACAGATGCCTGCCTCCACATGCGTACTGCTCAGTGGTGCCTCAGAGACCAGTGGACGCAGGCGGCCTCTGAGACAGAGTCACGGTATCGAGACGACTAGTATGGTCCCTAGACTGGTGGCTTCACCCATCCCACTTGGAAGCGGGCATGCCTTTCCAGGCTCCTCGGCGCACGAGGATTCTGATCTGGGATGCTTCTCTGCTGGGCTGGGGAGCCCATTGCCAGGGGCTTTGTACTCAGGATGTGTGGTCTCCAAGCGAGAGAACACAACAAATCAATTTCTTGGAGCTCTGTGCCATCCGCCTAGCTAAGGGATTGTTCTGGCAAACTTTGGCTCACAAGCCTGTCTTGGTACAGACAGACAACCAAGTAGCCATGTTCTACGTGAAGAAACAGGGCGGCACGGGGTCCCGCCTACTGTGTCAGGAAACCCTGGATCTGTGCTCCTTTGCAGTCCGGCATGGCATTCATCTGCGGGTAGTTTACCTGCTGGGCCAGGACAACTACTTAGCCGACAGGCTAAGCAGGAATCTCCAACCCCACGAGTGGCATCTGGACAAGGGAGTAGTCCATTGGCTTTTTCAGACCTGGGGACAGCCAATAATGGACTTGTTTGCGAGTCCGGTCAATCACCAGTTGCCCCAGTTCTGCTCCAGGCAGCCACGCCCGCATAGGGTGGCTGCCGACGCATTTCTCATATCATAGTCTGTGGGCCTCCTGTATGCGTTTCCCCTGACACCTCTGGTGGCCAAGACTCTAGTCAAGATCCTCCAGGACAAGGCCTCGGTCATCCTGGTAGCCTCCAGGTGGCCGAGACAACCCTGGTTTCCGCTTCTGCTTCACTAGCAGTGGAGGCCCCCATTCCCTTGGGGTCCTCTCCAAACCACCTAACCCAGGAGAGGGGCACTCTCCTGCACCCCAATCTCAGCTCCCTCAACCTAATGGCATGGCTGCTGAAAGGGTAGTGCTCGCACCATTCCTCCTTCCAAAAGATGTGGAAGAGGTCTTGCTGGCCTTAAGGAGGCTGTCAACTAGACGGACCTATGCCTTCAAGTGGCGTAGGTTTGTGGCTTGGTGCGAGGAGCAGACTGTGAACCCCTTCTGCCAGGTTGCGGTTGTCTTATAGTACCTTCTCCACCTTTCGGATTTAGGCCTTAAGTCCAACTCTGTCAGAGTTCACCTCAGTGCCCTTGCAGCAAACCACTTCCCAGTGGAGGGAAAGCCTCTCTCTGCACATCCCCTAGTTACTAGGTTCTTGAGAGGCCTACTTCTGCTGAAGCTTCCGGTCTGCCCTCCGACGACCGAATGGGATTTTAATGTGGTTTTAGGGCAGCTTATTCGGCCTCCTTTTGAGCCGACGGCAACCTGCCATCTACGCTACCTTTCTTGGAAGGTAGTTTTCGTGGTGGCGCTCACGTCAGCACAGCGAGTGAGTGAGCTTAGGCTCTTGTGTCCGACAGGCCTTATACAAGGTTCTATAGGAACCAGGTAGTGCTCCGCACACACCCCAAGTTCCTTCGTAAAGTGGTCTTTTCGTTCCACCTCAACCAGGAGGTGGAGCTGCCTACCTTCTTTCCCAGGCTGTATGCCAGTCGGGCAGAGACAGTTCTGCATATCCTGGACTGTAAGAGGGCGTTGGCCTTCTATATTAAGTGTATGTAGGGCCATAGAAGGGCTTCTTAGCTCTTCATATCCTGTGACCTCAGTAAGCTTGGGATGGCAGTTTCCAAGCATACGCGGTCCACCTGGATAGCGGACTGTATTGCTTGGGCATACAGGGCAGACGAGTTTCTGTTGGAGGGCCGTGTTACGGCTCACCAGGTCAGGGCCATGGCGGCATCAGTGGCTCATTTCCGCTCTGTTCTGCTGGCAGACATCTGCAGGGCCGCCACCTGGTCTTCGGGTCAGACTTTCGCTACCCATTACTGCCTGGATAGGGAGTCCCAACTGGACAGTGCTTTCGGCCAGGCTGTACTCCGTAACCTTTTCGAGATCTAGGCAACTCCTGCCCTCCGACCCTTCTGTGTCAGGCTACCGGAGTGCTACTTACTCAGTTAGATTCCTGGCTGCTTGAGGCTCTTGTAGAGGGAGCCTGTTTTTCAGCTGTGGGTTCTCGGTAGCCTATAGCTGTGGAGTCCCATTTGTGAGGACTGACTTGTTCTCGGAGAAAGCGTAGTTACTCACCTGTAACATGTGTTCTCCATGGACAGCAGGAATCAGTCCTCGCGACCCTCCCTTCTCCCCTTGGAGTTGCAGTCCTATTATATTTTGTTCTTTTTGCTGTCTTTTTGCTATGTCATTAGACTGAATAAGATGGCACCCTTGGGCGTGAAGGGGACCACGCATGTGTGATGCAATTCCCAAAGGCTTTCTTAGAAAGCTGGGGATTTGCTCTGCACGAGGGCTCCGTCGGCGCTGACATCACCCATATGTGAGGACTGATTCCTGCTGTCCCCGGAGAACATCTGTTACAGGTGAGTAACTACGCTTACCTCCTATGCATTTATATCATGGAGGTATTGAAATGTCTCTAATATATCCCCCCTCTCCAGCCTTTCCTTCAAAATATACGTATTGAGATCCTTACAAGAAAAGGGGATTGAATTTAGCTCATGCCTTTTCTCAGCCATTGAAAGCGAGTTGCAGTTGTATGCTATGGGTATTTGTAAGCTTTCCAGGGACAAGAAATCTACGTTTGTACCTAAGGCAATGGAGAGTTAAATGACTTGCCCAAGTTCATAAGGAGCAAGTAGTCTATTCCCATTTGTCTTAGATAAAGAATCTACTGAGATGAACAATTCAAGATTTTAATAATGTTAGAAGTGATGTGGAAGCGGGCAAGAAATTAAGAGCTTTGGTGAAATAAAGGTAGATTGGATTGAAAGAAAACCAAGAATTTGATGGAATATTCATCTCATAATGTGGTTTTATTTGTAAGTTGTGTTAAGGGCAGGAGAGCTGAATTATAAGGAGACTTAGCTATAATGACTAATGCAAATGTAAGAAGAATAGTTGCTTTCATAAGTAGGAACTGAGCGAAATCTTTCGGATTTATGGGTGGTCACTCTCAGAGGAGGGGTTCAAGAAATTCCCCATAACATAATAGAGTTTTTTAGCATGTCCATTTTTGGGCATTGGCAGACATAGCTTTTCAGATGCTGCCCTTTATTCATTTTCATTACTGTACAAGTATTTTAATGCTTTAAGTCTCCAAAGGTGCAAACATTCTGGTGTACAGTAACAAATAATATGCCGAGGTAACTGGCACTCTCTTAGTTCTGAATACAGAGGGTAGGGCTGGTGCCCTAAGTGAATCTTTAACCTGCCCCCCCCAAACAGTTTAGCATCTTACTGCTCTCTCTCTTTGCCACCATAGTCAAACATCCTCCTCCCTGCCTAGTTCAGCATCTTTCTGTCTGCCCCACCATCCACTGTTGATGGGAAATCTATCCTCCTCCTCCTCCTCCCCCTTTCCCCCCTGCAGCAGTCAAACTTACTCCATTTTCCACATGGTTGCCAGCAGCTCTCCATTTTCATTCTGCTGCATTTTTTTTGTAAAGCAGATTCCTTCATGAGCATTGTTTACTTTATGTGTGGGGGGGGGAAGGGTGAGGTGACACATTTGCATATTTACATATTCTTTATCGTCCCTCTAGTTCAGTCCCTCACCTCTGGGTTGTGCACCTTTTTCCGCAGCATGGAGACTGGGCATGTCAGAACTTTGACACCACTGTAGATATCCTGCTGGCACCTCCCACCAGCTCCCCAGTGTGTCCATGCAGCTGAAGGTAGTGAGCCTAGGTGCTGGGCTCACTAGAGGAGCAGATAAGGAGCTTTTAGACAGCTTAGCTAGGGTTTTTAGTTTTTCTTTTCTCCCTATAACGTTTTTTCTTTTGATCTGTAGATTTAAAGCTCATTAAAGCTTGTTTAAAAAAAAACAAAAAACAGCAATGGCTGAGAGTATCCGAAGGGATTTAGAGGACTCTCTTTTCTCCTTCCCGTTTATTTCTGTTCCTTATGCTTGCTCTCCCCTCCTTGTTGGCACAGAGGGGAGTTCTTTAGCAGGCTTTTCATCTCCTTACTGGCTCAGTTTTCTGTGCTGTAGATTTCCAGTCAGAAACTGTCGTCGGGCCTTGTTTCTCTGCTGCTGCTGCCGGCTGACAGCCTTTCTCAGCTGTACTGCTCACAGGAAGCCTGTTATATTTATTGGGGTGCAGAGAGGATCCAAAGGTCTTGGAGGAAGAGGTGAGTGTTTAATTCTTTGTCCTGTGAGCGTTTTTGAGGCCTGCTGCTGCGTGTGAAGCAGGTTCTGTGGTTTAACAGAGCTCAGGATCTTGGCGGGCCTTTTTCCTGCCGTTTTTTCTTCACAGTGCTCTTTTTCTTTGCTGACAGCTTTCTTTAATTAATCCTTGTAGTTTTCTGGTTACTTGGAATTAATTTTTATTACTTTTAATTTTCGTTGTTTTGTAGCGCTTAAAGGGCCAGTACAAGAAAAAAATAATAATAATAATAAGAGCAGATGCTGCACGTTTTTGGTTTGGTTGCCCTTTTTGGTGGTCTGCGGGAGACATTTCCTTTACTATCCAGTCTCTCGGATCCCGTAGCGCTAATGCCTACGTGGCCACAATGCCTAGTTTGTTGCGCTCGTAGGGGCTCGGTCTCCGACATGGGGGGTATCATGGCTGCATATCTGAGGCACTTACTATGGAGCAAGAAACGCAGGATCGGTCTGAAGAAGGCACTGCTCTGGTGGCGCAGAGTGCTGCCACTTCTGTGGAAGGGGAGTCTCTGCGGGAGTCTCCGTCCGCTCCTCCTACTGCAAATTTGGCTTTGCCTGGTAATTCCACCACTCCCATTGTGTCGGGGGCAGCTTTCGAGGATTTCTCCCCAGGTTTTGTGCTGCTGCTTCATCAGGCTTACTGCTTGCGGCAGCAGGGGGTAGTCGCGGATGCCTCCCTTCTTGGGGCAGCAGGAGGCCAAGCCGCCACCGAAAGGTTCGGTGGTAATGATGGTAGACCGGTTAAGAGGGCCCGGTCAGTGGAAGATCAGCCTCTTGGTTCGGACTGGCCAGATGCAGAGGATCTTGAGCTGGAGCCGGAAGCCGGAATGGAGGATTTAGAGGAAGGTGAGATTCAGGAACCTGAAGATCAAGCAAGGATTATCCGTGTCTTTTGAAGGAAGGAGCTGACAGATGTCATTACGGAGTCCCTTCAGGCTCTCAACCTTTCGTCGGTGGTACCAGTGGAAGATGAGGGTTTGTAGGATCCTCTCATTCAGGCGGTACGAAAGTCCCAGGCGGTTTTTCCTGTTCACCGGGTGGTTAAGCAGATGATTCAGGATGAATGGGACGTGCCGGAGCCAGGCTTGCATGGTGTAAGGTCCATGAATCATTTCTATCCTTTGGCGGATCAAGAACAGGAAATGTTTCGTTCTCCGCGTACAGATGCGGTAGTTTCAGCGGTCACGAAGAAGACTACCATTCTAGTGGAAGGCAGTGCAGCTTTGAAGGACGTACAGGATCGGAAGGTGGACGCCTTATTGAAGCAAGCTTTTGAAGTTAATGCTCTGGCTCTGCAGGCCTCTATTTGTGGAGCTTGGGTTGCGAGAGCATGCCTTCGCTGGTCGCAGCGTTTGCAGGAGCCAGTTCAGCAAACGTAGGAGCAGCTAGCTGATGTGACAAGACTAGAGTCAGGTTCCGCATATTTGGCCGATGTCCACTATGATCTTATTAGAGGTTTGGCTCAGGAACTGGGTGGCGTACAGTTCCTCCAAGTCGCGTCTTAGCAAGCTTCCTTTTAAGGGGAAGCTGTTGTTTAGAGAAGATCTTGATAAGCTGGTCAAGGATTTGGGGGCTTATAAAGGAGGTCACTTGCCTGAGGATAAGCCGAAGCAGAGCCGAGCCCCGTTACTTTCCCGTGGGCAACCTCTGGATTTCAGGCATTTTTGTACTTCCAGTTTGGGAGGGTTTCAAAGAGGACGGTTTTCCTCTCGAGGGCAAAGTTTTCGAGGATTCCGGGGAGCGGGCAGAGGATTTGCTACTCCCTCTTCCTCGGTTTTTCGGAAAGCACAATGAATCGAGGTGGTCCCAGACAGGAATTCAGCCGGTAGGGGGTCGACTTCTGGAGTTTCTTCCTGCCTTGGTTTAGATAACATCCGATCAGTGGGTATTCGAGGTCATTCGCGAAGGTTATTCTCTCAAGTTTGCACATCCGGTGGTCGACTCTTTTGTCATGTTGCAGTGCAGGGGGCGAGAAAGGACAATTGCGGTATGGGAGACTCTGGCTCTTCTTTTGCAGTTCGGAGCAGTGGTTCCGGTTCCGCGAGAGCACTACGGTATCGGTCGATACTCAATTTTTTCATGGTGCTAAAGAAAGACGGGGCCTTCTACCCGATTCTGGATCTCAAGGAGGTAAACCGCTGTTTGCGGGTACCTCATTTCTGAATGGAGATCTTACGTTTGGTTATAGTGGCGCTTCGTCAAGGGGAATTCTTGATGTCTCTCGATCTCACCGAAGATATTTACACATTCCGATCAGGCCAGAGCATCAGAGGTTTGTAAGATTTGCGCTACCGTGGGGACATTTTCAGTTTTAGGCATTGTTCTTCGGTTTGGCGACGGCTCCGCGCACCTTCACCAAGGTTATGGTGGTGGTAGCAGCGGCTCTTCGGAAGGAAGGAATATTAGTTCATTTTTATCTCGACGACTGGTTGATTTGGGCAAAGTCCAGGGACGAGAGTGTGCGAGTGACATACAAAGTGGTAGAGCTCCTGCAGAGGCTCGGTTGGGTGGTCAATATGGCCAAGAACTGATTGGTTCCGACACAAGTTCTAGAGTATTTGGGAGTTCGCTTCGACACTCGTATGGGATTGGTTTTCCTGCCAGATCTCTGAGCCCAGGGTCTGTGGCTTCTTTTGCGTGATTTTTTGAGGACTCCTGCACCATCAGCCTGGCACTATCTCCGCACTTTAGGGACAATGGCGGTGACTGGAAGCTGTGCCGTGGGCCAGAGCTCACATTTATTTTATTTATTTAACATTTCTTATATACCACCTTTCATGATATCAAGGCGGTTTACATTGAACATACTGAAATTACAATGAACAGGGCATTATAACTTGGAGATAACTATTTTACAGGGAACTTGGGCAATGGAGGGTTAAGTGGCTTGCCCAAGACTCACATGCGTCCCTTACAGAGGTCGCTGCTCCGTCGATGGTCTCACCATAACGACTCTGTCCAAATACCTACCCTGTCCATTGCGGATCAGGAAGTCTCTTCAATGGTGGCTTCGTCTGCAGAATCTCGCAGCAGGCATACCTCTCGAACAACCGCAATGGATGCCAGTGTTAACGGATGTCAGTCTTGAAGGATGGGGAGCTCATTGCGGAGAGCTCTTTGCGCAAGGTGGCTGGACCGAACAGGAAGCCAAATGGTCCATCAATCGGCTGGAGTTGCGGGCGGTAGTTCTAGCACTTCGGGCCTTCAAATCCACCTCACGGAGTCGAGTGGTTCAAGTGCTCTCGGACAATGCCGCGACGGTTGCGTACTTCAATCATCAAGGAGGCATGGGAAGCGCGGCTCTGGAAATGGAGGCAGAAAGTCTCTTCAATTGGGTAGAACCTCGGCTTCAGTCTCTGTCGGCGGCACACATTGCGGAACGGACAATGTGACGGCGGACTTTCTCAGCCGGGTTCGAGTGGATCGCGGAGAATGGGAGCTTCATCCGGAGGTGTTTGCTCAGATTGTCCTCAAGTGGGGATCTCCGGTTATGGATCTCATGGTGACCTTTTGGTCAGCCAAAGCCAGTCGCTTTTACAGCAGGCGACGAGAACGAGTCAGAAGGTCTAGATGCCTTACTTCAACAATGGCCCACTCATGGTCTTCTCTACTTTTTTCCCCCTTGGGCGCTCATAGGACGAGTGGTACAGCGCATCGAGGCTTACTGGGGAAGAGTGGTTCTAGTAGCTCCAGATTGGCCTCTTCGTCCATGGTATGCCGATCTGGTGCATCTGCTCTTCTGAGAACTGTGGCAGAAGTCGCTAAGGGAGGATCTGCTGCTTCTGGGTCCTTTACGAATGCCTCAGGTACATCGGTTCTCGCTTACGGCTTGGCCATTGAAAGGGCTCACTTAAGGAAGAAGGGTTATTCCAAGGCGGTGATTGACATCTTGCTTCTGGACAGAAAGAGGTTCACTTCCTTAGCATATGTGCGCGTCTGGTGTGTTTTCTGAGGACTGGTGTTCTCACCGTCAGTTTTGTCCGGCCTCTGTATCTGTACTGACAGTGTTGAGTTTCTTGCAAGACGGGTTCGATAAGGGATTAGCTGCCAGTTCGATAAGGGTGCAGTTGGCAGCTATTTATTGTTACTGAGGAAAGGTGCAAGGGGTTCCTTTGGGGGTCCATGCCAATGTTGTCCGTTTCTTAAGAGCGGTATCCCATCTATGTCCTTCGCGCAGGGTGTTTTCTCCTCCGTGGGATCTCCACCTGGTTTTATTGAGCCTTGACAAGGGAGCCTTTTGAGCCTTTGCATCAGGCTTCCCTAAAGGATTTTACTTTGAAGACAGTATTTTTGGTAGCCATTTGCTCTGCACGTCAAATCTCTGAGTTGCAGGCTTTGTCCTGTCGGGAACCGTTTCTGACTTTCTCTACGGAAAAAGTGGTGTTGCGTCCCGTACTATCTTTCCTACCAAAGGTAGTTTTTCTATTTCATGTGAATCAGTCGGTCTCTTTGCCCGTTTTGGGTGTTTCGGGGGAGACCGCGTCAGACCGTAGTTTGCGTTTGTTAGACATTAAGAGGGTACTTAGGCGATACTTGAAGGTTTCGGAGTCCTTCCGTAAGTCTGACCATTTGTTGTTCTCTTTGGTGGGCCGCGTAAAGGTGAAGCGGCAGCCAAAGCTTCAAAATTCCAGATGGGTTTGTGAAGCAATAGCGTCAGCTCATTTTTTGCAAGGTCGTCAGGTGCCCTTGGGGCTGCGGGCTCATTCTACTAGAGCACAGGCGGCTTCGTGGGCGGAGCATAGCTTAGTTCTGCCGGTTGATATTTGCAGAGCAGCCACTTAGTCTTCCTTGCATACTTTTAATAAACATTACTGCCTGGATGTTCAAGCAGCAGGAAATGCCTGTTTTGGGTCGGCAGTTTTGCGGTCCGGGTGGACAGGTCCCTCCCAATAGTTTACTGCTCTGTTACATCCAGAGGTGAGGGACTGAACTGGAGGGGCGATAAGGAAAGAGAAATTAGACTTACCTGCTAATTGTTGTTCCTTGAGGAACTCCAGTTCAGTCCTGGTTCCCGCCCGGGGGTCTTTTGGTCAGTTTCTGCAAAGCATGCTGTGTGATGTGTGGTGATTACAATCCAGTAGTAGTTCAGCAAATGTGCTCTATATTCAGTTAAAGTATACCTTGTATTCTTTCTTCTCTCTCCTTTCTGTCCTATTTCTGCAAACGGGAGAGAGAGAGTTATCCTCTCATTTATGGGGATTTAGTTCAGTGTTAGAGTTAAATTGTATTTAATAATCTCCAGGAACAAGCAGGAATGAGTCTTCACATATGGGTACGTCGGTACCGATGGAGCCTGCTCTGGAACGCTCCCCAGTGTCCAATCAGAAAGCTTTTGGGAGCATCCCACAGTGCCTGCATGCTGCCTTCCCGTCTTTCCAACTGTCTCTCCTCAGTTGTTCTTTTTCCGCGGAGCCAGCAGGTCGTGTTCCTGTCACCGCAGAAGAATTTCCTTATTTTTTCTTTATTTCTTTTCTGTCGCGTCTGCCTTCCTCGACGCTATACCGGTACCGCCGGTTCTTATTCTTTAAAAAAAAAAGACCCTTTTTCCGTTTAGTTTTCTTCAGGTGTACTTCAGTTTTGGGCCTTAGGCCCAAAACCCTTTTCCTTAAATATGGAAAAGCCTGCCTCAGGATTTAAGAAGTGCACAAAATGTGGCGGTACTATCTCCGTCACCGACACCCATGAATGGTGTCTAAAGTGTTTAGGCCCTGACCATTCCATTAAAGATTGTGTGTCCTGTTCCATGATGTCTAAGAGAGGTCGACAAAACCGAGCTGCCAAGCTCAGTACCCTGTTTCCCTCTGATGCAGTTTCGGTGGCATCGACGTCTTCCAGGGCTTTTTCTTCCTCACATGGATCTCAGGTAACTAAACATAAATCCAGCCAGTCCTCGAAGGGCAAAAATCCTTCTAAGCATCGAGATGCCCCTGGCCTTGCCCTCGAGGATTCTGCACTCGCAAAATTACCCCGGCGGGAGGCTTCGGCTTCTAAAGCAGCATCATCGGGGTTCCAGGATGATCTAGATGGCGTGGCCTCAACAGATCTCCTGGTGCCATGCTCTGTGGTACCGGTGGCTTCCACCGGTACTGACTTCCAGGCATTGGCGGCGTCGATAGATCAGAGGATTCTGTCCATCGAACGCAGTCTGGCGGCTTTCCTTCTGGCATCGACGCCCATGGTACCGCAACAGACTACTCCGCCGGTACCGGCTCCGGTATCGCCATCGGCACCGATTCCGGTACCGGTGGCATCTACATCGGCATCGGTGACAGCTATGCCGGTACTCTACCCTCTGCAGCCCTCTGGTACCGATACCCCGGTACCGGTGATTCCTGATACCGATCCCAGTCGGTACGGGTATCGGGCTTTGCAAGAGCATCCCGACAGCGATGCTTCTTCCACAGGAGGAGTCCTCTCCTAAACGAAGGATGTCTCCTCCAGAGGACTTGTCTTTTCAAGAGGGCCCTTTGGCGTGGCCCTTAGGCGTGGACCGTGAGGTATCCTCCCACCACGTAACAGTCTGTTATAATCTTCTGAGCTCACACGGGAAAGGTACTAATTGTCAGTCTTTTGTCAATGCGATACTAGTTTACCTATCAAAGATACAATGTAATCTGTTGGAATCCTATCCCATCACTTATATCTCAGTATTAACGTGTTAATGCATCATCCCAGCATTGCAGCACATCATTCTGTATCTCCTTAATATGATTGGAATGTAGTCAATTTCGTAGATAGGTCACCTATATTCTACTACTACTGTCATATATACTACTGTCTACTACTGTATATACTACTACTGTATATACTGTCTACTACTGTATATACTACTACTGTCATATATACTACTGTCTACTACTACTGTCATATATACTACTGTCACACTGCACCTCACTACTACTTGCTACTCTCAAAATGGCCCTCCAGTTTGCCTCCCTCTTTAGCCTTTACCTCCTCACTCACTGGCTTGGAACCACTCAGGCCCTCCACACGTCCCACAACAACATTCCTGTCCTGAATACCCATGGAAAAAGATGGTATGATCCCCCATATTCCCACCCAAGAAGTGACGCCTACACGCGACGCTCCCACCTTATCCATGTAGCGCTACAGCTATCCAATACACCCAGCCAGCAAAAACCTCTGAGCTGCCGTCCACTGAAATGTGCCATTATTAACGCACGCTCTATTCGCAAAAAATGGCCTGTTGTACTAGACACAATTTCACTTTACGACCTAGAAATACTTATGATCACTGAAACCTGGTTATCATCGGAGGACAACGTTATCCTCAATCAACTCCTACCCCCCAATTTCACCATACACACAAGACATAGAGAAGACAAAAAAGGAGGTGGGGTGCTTATAATCACCAAAGCAGACCTTGACTTCCATATAACAGACTCCTCTAGTACAAGCAGTCTAGACATCCTCTCTATTGCAAACCAGCATTGCTCTCTCAACTTGTTATACAGAACGCCGTCAGCTTGTCCAGATGACCTCCCAACCATTATTGACCTTGCGGCCAATACCCTCAGTCCCAATAAACCAAATTGGATAATGGGTGATTTCAATCTCCCATCCTTACCCCAAAACCACGCAAATGCCTTCCTTGGTGCCATGGAAGAACTCGCACTCAAACAAATCATCAATGAACCCACACATATAAAAGGGAATGTACTGGATATGGTTTTTGCTCCTCAGCCAATTATCGAGCAAAACCGTAACCTACCAACATCAGTGATTGATGTACCTTGGTCAGACCACAAATTAATTATTATCCAGATACCCACCAACAATGAGCAGCTGCACAGAAGCCGAAATCAGAACATTGCATCCCGAGCATCCACAAGAAGCTTTCGCCCATTTAACAGGGAACACATTATATCTGAGACCCAATCCCTCCTCAACAAAACTACGCCTGACCTTGAAGAACTGATATCATCCTGGAACTCCAACTTAAATGCCATCGCACAACGCCCGGAAGCCAACAACACAGCAAGAATGAAGAGAAGCTCTGCCCCATGGTTCTCTCCTGAGCTACGATCGTCTCTTACTCAACTACGTAGACTCGAGCGCCGATGGCGCCGAACGCTCTCCATTGAAGATCAGACCGCCTACCAAACTCACCTCTCAATTCATCGTGAAGCAATCACAACCAAAATGAAACAATACCACACTGACACCCTAAAGAGAGCATTGAATAAACCACGTGACCTCTTCAACTTGGTTAAATCCCTCTCGAAAGAACCATCTCCCGATCAGCGCAGTGTGATTCACCCACAAGAATACGCTGACTACCTTCAATCCAAGATCATTCAAACCAAAAAGGATTCAGCAGTACAGTTTCAGGAACCAACTGGCCTAACCCTACTTGACAAGTTCTCTACTCCTTCCACTAATTGCGTTGAAGATACCATAGCATCCCTCAACACCTCCACTGCACAGACTGACCCATGCCCAGCCTTTTGGATCAAGGAACTACGTGGTGTGTTCAGTCCATTCATCGCAAACCTAATGAACCTCTCCTTCACAACAGGATACTTCCCTGCAACACTCAAGCAGACATCCATTAGGCCACTATTGAAAAACCCCAAGCTTGACCCGCAAAAGACCGATTCATATAGGCCAATAGCCAGTATTCCTCTCCTAGCCAAGATAACTGAGAAAGAGGTACAACGGCAAATTCAAAATCACATAGATTCCGTAGCTCCCCTAGATCACTGCCAACATGGGTTTAGAGAATATCATGGAGTCGAGACCCTCCTTACTAGCCTATTCAACGTTATAATCACAGGCATAGACAACATCCATAAAGGTTTTGTGCTCATCTTCTTGGACATTGCCGCTGCGTTCGACTCGGTGAGTCACGAAATTCTCCTGGGAAGGTTGAAAGAGAAGGGCATCTGCAACAGTGCACTAAGGTGGTGTAAATCCTATCTGGAAGCAAGATGGCAATACGTGAAGTCTGGACCAGAGGAATCAAAACACTTCCATCAAAAACAAGGTGTACCTCAAGGCTCCTCCTTGTCCTCTCTACTATTCAATATTTACATGCAGCCCATCTGCAACATCATAAGATCATTTAACGTGAGCTGTTTGATATATGCAGATGACATTCTTTTATACATGCCATTCTCCACAGCCCAAATGGACCTAGCACCACTAATAGACTGTTTCAATGCTGTCTCGGCGTGGCTCCAATCACAGAATCTACGCATTCAACATAAAAAGACGGAGGTTCTTTTCATCTCCAGAGACCCCGACTTTACTCCTCCATCCCATGTCAGTGTTAAGGAAGCAGACTTACTAACCAAAGAAACAATAAGATACCTTGGAGTTACGTTGGACCAACGCCTGGATATGAAACACCACATAAACAACATTGTCAAAGCTGTATACTACAAAATCCGCACACTCAGACATCTGCGCTCCCTGCTGGACCCAGATGACTTCCGGACCATATACCAAGCACTAATCCTGCCTCACTTCGACTTTGCAAACGCCATCTTACAAGGGCTCCCTCAATCCACACTAGCCCCATTACAGCTGGCCATGAATGCTGCAGCAAGGGTCCTACACGGAGCCTCCAGAACCGACCACGTGACCCCCATTCTCAAACAACTTCACTGGTTACCTATCCATGGGAGAATCATCTTTAAAACCCTACTCCTAGCATTCAAGGCAATCAAGGGTATTTCATCCCTTTCACTCACAGATCTTATTCACATGTTGCCCCCTAACAGATCTAGAAGAGCGATAGCCATAAACCAACTAGTAATACCAAAGGAATCATCAAAGTGCAACATATCAACCACAAACAGGGCGTTCAGTTACTATGTACCTAAATGCTGGAATGCTCTACCCCCTGACATTAGGGCTATTGCCGACCTATCGCAGTTCAGGAAGGCACTCAAATACCACCTTTTCCTCCAATACTACCCAACCACCAATGGCACCTAGACATCCCCTCTGAAGAGATTACCTACGTTCACTATGATAATTTTACTCATTACCATGTAAATATCTCATGTATATCATAATTGACCCCTGTTATACAAGTTACTCCTCACCATGTAAATATCTCATGTATATAGTTACCCCTGTTATCCAAGTTTGATCACCTGTTCGATGTAAAACCAAACAGCATGTTGTTATGGTCGTTGTGTTATAATGTAAACCGCGCTGATGCCAAATAGCGCGGTATATAAGAGATTGTAATAAATAAAATAAATAATAAATAAAATAAATAAATAAATAAGACTTTATCAGAGAGGTGGCTCGGGGCCTCTCTATTACAGTAGCCCCAGAGTCAGAGCCTAGAGCTAAGGAGTTAGATATTCTACAATATCCTAAACCTCCTAAAGAGGCAGCTACCTTGCCTATTCATGAGATTCTGTATGATCTCATGTTAAGGATGTGGGAAGCACCTCTAACCACCTCTCCTCATTCTCGCAGATTGGACACCATGTATCGTGTCCCTCCTTGTCCTGGTTTCCATAAAACTCAGCTTCCTCACCACTCTATTGTGGTTGAGTCTGCAATGAGAAAGATTAGAAGTTCCAGGAGACATGCCTCTAATCCTCCAGGACGTGAATGTAGAACCCTGGATGCTTTTGGTAGAAGAGTCTTCCAAGCTTCCATGCTTGCTGCGAGAGTTAATTCTTATAGTCTCTACATGGGAATGTTCTTAAAATAAGTCATTGACCATTTGTAGACTTTAAGTCCTTTTATGTCTGACAGTAAAAGGAAAGAATTTCTCACTGGACTCAAACATGCCCAGGATATCTCCAAATTCTCCAACCGTGCAGCTTTCAACTCCTTTGAATGCGTAAGCAGAGCCTCAGCTATAGCTATAGGTTTCAAGCATCTGATTTGGAGACCTGGGTCCAAGATGAATTGGGAAATATCCCTTGTACAGGTGAGAATCTGTTTGGTAAAGATTGGCAAGCAAAAGCCAATCAAATGGATGCTGAAAATTCTGCTTTGGATAGACTATCCAAATCTACTGCTGCTCCTGCTAAGAAAAGGTTGTTCAAGAAAACACCTTTTTCTAAAAAAGGAAGATCCTATCCTGCTTATAGTCAGAGAGCATCTTCTGCAGCTCAGTTCCCTTCCAAACGTCAGCAATCCTCCAAACAGACCAAGGCAAAGGCTGCGAGGCCTGCTCCAGCCCAGCAATCTCAGCCCCCTCAGGGCCTTTGACTCTCTGCTAGAGAACGTAGCCTTCCTGGCTCTAGAAGGACCAGAGCCCTCCACCATTCCAGGAAGGTTATGTCACTTTGCTCCCAGATGGGAGCAAATCACAGCAGAGCATTGGACACTCTCCATCATAAGAGAGGGGTACAAACTTCATTTTTCCAGCTTACCCCCTCTCACAAGAGTGCACCAGTTCAATTCTCCAACCTCCCTCCTCAGTCTGTTAGAGCAGGAGGTTGCCACTCTTCTAGCCCAGGGGGCGATAGAGGAAGTGCCTTCTCAACAACAGGGCACAGGGTTCTACTCCCCCTATTTTCTTATCCCAAAGAAAACAGGGGGCTTCAGACCCATTTTAGATCTCAGAGAGTTCAACAGATTCCTAGTCAAAGAGAAGTTCAAGATGGTTTCTCTAGGAACTCTGCTGCCATACCTTCAGAGTCAGGATTGGCTTTGTTCTCTAGATCTCAAGGATGCGTACACTCATGTTCTCATCCATCCAACTCACAGAAGGTTCCTTCGGTTCCTTTTCCAGGGGAAGCACTATCAATACAGAGTGCTCCCCTTTGGCCTGGCCTCTGCACCAAGGGTGTTCACGAAATGCATGGCAGTGGTTGCTGCTTTTCTATGCACCCTGGGAATATTTGTCTTCCCTTATCTGGACGACTGGCTCATTCGAGCTCCCACTCAGTCAGAGGCCAAGACTGCTCTAACCTGCACAATGCATATCCTTCAATATTTAGGGCTGGTAATAAACATCCCAAAATCCAATTTGATCCCTACTCAGTCCCTGGAGTTTATAGGGGCGCTACTGGATACCACAAAGGCAAGGGCCTATCTTCCCCAGGGCCGTTGCCTTCGCTTGATGCAGTTAGCTTCTCTAGCAGAGTCAAAACCCCTTCTAACTGCTCGAGAAATGTTACAGTTGCTAGGCCATATGGCATCCACTGTTCATGTGGTACCATATGCTCGCCTTCACATGAGAGCAGCTCAGTGGACTTTATCCACCCAATGGACCCAGGCATTAGGCTGCCTGTCAGACAAAATAGCAAACACAAGTCGCCTCATTTTGTCCCTCCAGTGGTGGAAGTCCCCTCAAAACCTGTTGCTGGGGTGTCCCTTTCAACAGCCTCTACCCAGGCAACACTTACAACAGATGCTTCTCCAATGGGCTGGGGAGCTCATCTTCAGGACCTCTCCACCCAGGGCATCTGGTCCCCACAGGAGACTTGTCTACATATCAATCTCTTGGAACTCAGAGCAATCTTCCTTGCTCTGCGAGTTTTCCACACCCTGCTCAGCCACAAGACAGTCCTTGTCCACACGGACAATCAGGTAGCCATGTTCTGTATAAACAAGCAGGGAGGAACTGTCTCTCTGTCGCTTTGCAACGAAGCTCTGCGACTGTGGGCCCTCGCCAGAGAGCATCACATTCATCTTCTGGCAGTCTATCTTCCAGGTGTTCAAAACTCTTGGGCAGACAGACTCAGTCGAGTTCTGCTTCCACACGAGTGGTCCCTACATATGGACCAGGTATCCAAAACTTTTCAAATTTGGGGAACCCCGGACATAGACCTCTTTGCAAGTCCGTGGAATGCCAAACTTTCCTGGTTCTGTTCCAGAACTCCGGCTCAGGGGGCTCAGGCAAGGGATGCTTTCCTCCTTCATTGGGGTCAAGACTTCCTGTATGCCTTTCCACCCATTCCCCTAATTCCCAAAACCCTGTTCAAGTTTCAGAGAGACAGAGGCCACATGATTCTCATAGCTCCACATTGGCCACGTTAAGTGTGGTACCTTCTGCTTCTACATCTCTCTCAAGCTCCCTCCCTAGAGTTAGGAGGACGGAAAATTGTGGCATCCTAATCCCCAGTCTCTGCATCTCAGGGCTTGTTTGCTGAAGGCCTAGATCTCCAGGATCTTCATCTTTCTCAACAAGTGAAAGATGTTCTTTATGCTTCCAGAAAACCTTCCACTAGACATTCTTACGGTTTCAAGTGGAAAAGGTTTACCATCTGGTGTTCTGAAAAGGGTCTTAACCCCCAGGCCATACCTCTGGAATCGTTGCTGGAGTATCTCCTTCATCTGTCTAATGCAGGCCTTAAGACAAATTCAGTAAGAGTCCATCTGAGTGCTATTGCAGCTTCCCTCAGGCCTCTAAATGGACAACCTGTTTCCTCTCATCCCCTTGTAGCAAGGTTCATGAGAGGCCTCCTTTTAACAAAGCCTCCCATTAGACCACCTCCGGTGGCATGGGACTTAAATTTGGTTCTTGGTCAGCTTATGAAGCCCCCTTTTGAACCTTTAGCTACTACCTCCTTGAAATACCTTTCTTGGAAGGTTATCGTTCTCATTGCAATCACATCAGCACGTCGCATCAGTGAATTGCAAGCACTAGTAGCTAATCCACCTTATACAAGGTTCCATCATGACAAGGTGGTCCTTAGGACTAATCCACACTTTATGCCTAAGGTGGTCTCGCCTTTTCACCTCAACCAAGAGGTCTACCTACCTGTCTTTTTTACAGGACCTCATACATCAAGTGCAGAGAGGAATCTTCATACCCTGGACTGTAAAAGAGCTCTAGCTTTTTACTTACAGAGGACACAACATAGAAAGTCTTCTCAACTCTTTGTTGCTTTTGATCCTTCTTATTTGGGACAACCAGTCTCCAAGAGAACACTTTCCAACTGGATTGCCCAATGTATTTCTTTCGCCTATCAGAGCAAGAACATTTCTCTGGAGGGCCATGTCACAGCTCACAATGTGAGAGCCATGGCAGCCTCAATGACTCATCTGAACTCTGTGTCTATCGACGACATCTGTCGAGCAGCCACTTGGGCCTCAGTTCATACCTTCACAGCCCATTACTGCTTGGACAAGGACTCCCGCCGGGATGCCTTGTTTGGTCAGGCTCTTCTCAAACACCTGTTCCATACTTAATCAACTCCTACCCACCATCCCTCATGGGATGCCAGAGATCCAGGTGGGGAAGTGAAGCCCTGTCCCAGGGACACCCAACTTATGGGCTCTCTCCCTGGCATCAAAAGCTAGGGAGTCCCTATATGTGAAGACTCATTCCTGCTTGTTCCTGGAGATAGCACAGTTACTTACGTGTAACAGGTGATCTCTGGGAACAGCAGGAATAAGTCTTCACAACCCACCCACCTCCCCTAGGAGTTGTCTCTCTCTCTCTATCTCTCTTCCTTTCCCTCTCTCTCCCTCTTTGTCTCAGCTATAAAACTCAACTGAGGAGAGACAGTTGGAAAGGCGGGAAGGCAGCACGCAGGCGCTGTGGGATGCTCCCAAAAGCTTTCTGATTGGACGCTGGGGAGCGTTCCCGCGCAGGCTCCGTCGGTACCGACGTACCCATATGTGAAGACTTATTCCTGCTGTTCCCAGAGATCACCTGTTACAGGTAAGTAACTGTGCTTTATAGCTACTTATTTGTTGCTCCTTTGAGTCTGCTTTGTCATTAGATTACTGGGAGCTGGTGGGAGGGGCCATCAGGATATCTACAGTGGTGTCAGAGTTCTGACATGCCCAGTCTCCATGCTGCGAGAAGAGATGCACAACCCAGAGGTGAGGGACTGAACAACAATTAGCAGGTAAGTCTAATTTCTCTTTAATCATGGTTATCTTTAAAAAAAAAAAAATAGAAGGATATGAAGCTAGTGTATCAAACAGGCAAGGGATGAACTGGCACCCCTAAGATACTCAGAGGGAAAAGAGGATATCATTCAATGGCTTTGCCAAAAAAAAACGAAGAAAGCAACATATTCCCAGGCTACATAATTAAAATGCAGCAAAAATCGTAGCTCTTTAATAACACCGGTCTACAAGTTTTTAAAAGTAGTTTGCTTCAGAGACAAAATCTGCAAATTCTTTTGGATTTTGATGAGCTAAAATCGAAAATGACAATTTAACTGCTGATTGGCTACTGTTTTCGAGATATTTAAGCTTTTCCATTTAACGTGTATATATAGTGTTTTGATAGTAGAGTTTTAATCACAAATTACTATAAAACTAGGGGGCATGTTTACTAAAAACCGCCAATGTGCGCGCCGCACAATAGCGCACTAAAAGCGGTACTTAAGAGCGCTTAAGTGCTCCGCACACGTGCGATGAAGCCACGCACCCGTGCGCGTCACACTAACGGGCGCCGCAGAAGAACGGGCCCGCAAATGTCCGAGAGAGGCGTGGAAAGGCTAACGGGCAGAGAAAGGCCCCGGAGGGGCGGAGAGATGGGGTTAATGGGCGGGGAAGGGGAGGGGAGAGGCACCCCGCACATTATCGGGGCCGAATTTACAAGGAAAAAATAGCGCGAGTGAAACACTCGCGGTAGAGGGCAATTAAAGGGAAGAGAAACCATTTCCGTCAGCAATGTACAGGAAAACCGGGGAAACCTGCAAAACGTAAGCAGTGTGATACATGTGCACAGCACAAAAGTGAAAATAAAAATAGAAAATGACCACAACAAAAATATTAAAAATAGTAATTCAGCTGGGGAACAGTTATAGTAATGGGCAAATATAAAAACCACACCCAGGAAAGCTCCAGAAAAAAAAATGAATTTTGGAAGGGTCTACGGAGCGGAGACTCCACCAAAACTAATTGCCATCTTTGGAGCTTTCCTGGGAGTGTTCCCTATGGTTGCCCATTAATAGCACTGTTGCCCAGCTTGGCTAAAAGTATAGCCCCTGTTTTTCGTGGTCATTTCCGGGGTTTATCTGCACGTATGTGACCAGACAAGGTGAATGAGCCCACAGTAACATGTGCAGAGCAGGGTTTGCGACCCCATCCTGCCAGGTTTACCATCTCCAGGGACTGCACTGTCTCTTTGGCCACAGTGTGGTGCAGCGGACAGAGCCAGTACCTCTAAGACCAGAGGGTCACAGGTTCAAATCCCAGCTGCAGCTACTGCCAACCCTGTCCACATATTTTTCCCACAACTACACCGTGATAGTAAGGACAAACCTTTATTGCTGAGAACATAGGCATGGTTAATACGCCTATATTTTACCACACCAAACACAGACACCATAAACAGGCACATTATCTAGAGCAGAGTCTCCCAAATGCAGTCCTGGAGGGCCACACACCATTCAGGTTCCATGCTTCCCCTAAGAAAGATGCCTGTGCTGCATATGTCTGCACCACCCCCATGGTATGCAGATGTAGCTCATGCATATTCATAGGGGACAGCATGAAGACCCGAACAGTGTCTGGAACACCAGGACTGGAGTAGGGAAACTCTGCCGTAAAGCAGCAGACAACAGGGCCAGACACACCCACACCCACAGGCCCCATTGGTCAATGCCTCCTGGAGAGGCAGGACATTGGGCCCTGCGTGCATCTCCCAGATCTAGCACCTGCGTACCTTAGCAATGCCACCCTATACCTGGGTACACGGTACACAGCCCTCAAACGTTTGATGTGGGTACCGGCAGATAGACAGTCCTACGTTCAGCACTGTTTCCTTCTTGAGCTCCATCAGAACAAGCTGTCTGATGTCTGCGGTGCGTGCTCCAGGTCTGGCCCCTGACAGTGTTTACCACCCTGGGGAGTGACCCCCAGCAGTACTGTGTACCATATCCATGGCTGTACCGTGCCCAGGACTGGTGTGGTGGGCAGGGCTACTAACCTCCTCTATAGTAGCACATTGCTGGCATAGGTGTGGGGGTGTGTCTGTCTATACAGTGTGTGGTGGCTGCAAACACCTTCCACAGCCCACACTGCCAGCACTGTTGCCAGTATTGGCCTGCCAATGTGCATAATGAGCAGCAAGGTACCATGTGTATAGCTCAGACAGGGTGACCTCTGTATGTGCTGCTGGGGGATCACTCCACCCTGACTGTGCAGTGACCACAGCATGGCTAGGCACCCCCATAGTGCTATATAGTATTCCTCTCATGTGATATATATGGGTGTCCTTTTGGGGCCCAGTCACTGACGTAACTGCTTGTGTGTGCTGCCATCCCAGTTCTGGGTGCATGCATTTCCACCAGGACTAACTAGCAGACTGTATTCAGCTGGTCTGTGTCTTGAAGGGGTGCCATGCAGGGTGCAGCGGCTGATGGCTTGCTGCAGGAGAATATCTGACAGCGGTGGGGTGCAGCTTAGCATATCCAGGCCTAATGTCTGTCTGATATTGTGTTCTGGGGGTGTATAGAGCTGCTGTGACTGCCCTGTGGGGTGTCTGTTCCCCAGTAGGGCCGGGGTTGATGGTCCACTCTACTGCCATCATTGCAGGGGGGTAGAATGTGGATCCGTTGATAGGTGACCCTGTTTGCCACCCTCAGCCGAGGGGGGGGGGGTTGGTGGTGCATGGCCCACCTAGGGGTTCATGGGGGGTTCCCCTGACTGAGACAGACAGATATATCCAGGATGTTTCTGCAGAAACAACCTATCTCACAGATTAACACTGTTTTGGAGCTCTGACATGGCCTCTCTCAGCCATGGAGGGTGTTGTGGACCTGGTCCTGGGCGCCTCATCGCACCCTCAGGGTGAGCACAGTACCCGCACAATGTGATGGGGTGTAGCTACTCTGTGCCAGTGGAACACCCGCTCAGTACACCCTACCAGGCCGGGGTGCTGTGTGGGTGCACATGGACACTTCCTCCTGCCAGGCCGGGGAGCTGTTGAGGTGCATTCCCCATCTTGTGTGCATCTGTGGACAGCTGATTTGCATGTGCAGTGCATCATGGGTACGGGTGGCCTAACCCTATCCTGTCTACAGCAGCAGACTGTCTGTGGGGTGACGTGCAGGCTCTCTGCAGCCAGCCAGGGGCTTGCTGTCAGCTATAGAGATGTAGCCCAATGGTTACGTCACTGCCTATGACGCCAGAGGTCATGGGTTCAAACCCACAGTGGGGTTATCTGATAGGGTTTTCCACAGCATTGTTTTATTTCTTGTACATATGTTGCTGCCAGCAATAACACCCTCAGCGTACTGTACCCATGGGGTGCCTCTGCGGGTGCTTTATTGGGCGCCCTATTGGCCACCTTATGGTTGCCGTCCATATAAGGTGCACTATACCTTACCCTGTGCCGCAACATATATGGTGCCCTATAGGGGACATTCTAGGGTGCCTTGGCGGACAGAGAGCTGTAACATGTGCCGTATGGGCCGCCTTATGTTAACACGCTTTGCGTGTGCGTCTGCTAGTCGTGAGTGCTAAAATAAACGTAACTTGCCCCCTACAGCACTCATCCCCATAATATATAATGCCTCAGCCAGCCTTGTTTACTGGGCACTGTACGGATTTGAACCCCTGCTCCCTGCACCATTGGTCAGTGTCCAAACCATTGTGCTGTGGCTCTGTTCCTGTGCATGAGCATCAGCGCGCCACTTCTGCCGCCCACTATTTGAATGCCTCCGCACACATCAGCACGCAGCCTGATGCCCATCAGCGCGCCGCCTCCTGCTGCCCACAATTAACAGTGCGCCGCCTTCTGCCGCCCAAAATGACAGTGCGCCGCCTTCTGCCGCCCAAAATGACAGTGCGCCGCCTTCTGCCGCCCAAAATTATTTTGCCTCCTCAACCACTTTTAACCATTAAAGTTGATGCCTCAGCTGGCCTTTTTTGTGGAGCACAATGGGGAGTCGAACCTGTGGCCCCTGCACCATTGGTTCGTGTCTTCACCGTTGTGCTACGGCTCTGTTCCTCTATGTGCCCAGCGGCGCCCCGCTTAACCTTCCCACGCGCTAATGTGGGCCCCGCACATTTGCGCGGCGCGCACACGTACGGTCGGTTTTTTCCTTTTGTCAGCCTGATCCACCCACTCCTTATATGGCACAGGCACACTACCGCGGCCCCGCACGTTAGGAATGTTTAGTAAACATGCCCCTAGGTCTTTAATGTGTTTATGGTTATCATATATATGACCTTGATAGCAATGTTCTACAGCAAAATGCTTCCAAAATAAATTCAGTTACACTTTACTAAGTCTGGGTTACTGAGAATGAAAATAATGCTTAAAATTGTTTATTGGCTCTAGTTTTCAATTTACACTTCTGGATCATTACATACAACCTCGACTTCGAATGTGCTAAAGATATGTGAGTTATAATGGGAAGGGATCTCAATTTAAACCATAAATTACTAAAATACACGCACCTCTTCGACTGGATTTGTGATAAATCTGTGTTTTTCTTTGGAAAGTACTTGCTTTTCAGGCAAAAACAATTAATGAATGATGTAATTTGAAGGTGCTATTGCATCATACATGATATGAATTGCATCATATGATTCCTAGAAGTCATAGATGATGTAATCCTAGCTTAGTTTAATTACATCACTCTGAAGAACAAATAGTAAAACATTTTTTTTTATGAATATGATGGGTCAGTAGTATTTTGGCTGTAAACCAGTCTTCTCTGCTTGATTTTTTTTCCCGTTTGGCCAAAGTGAGAGATACCTCGTAATTGTTTGAACAATGCAGATCACTTAAAAAGGATATAGCGTTATTAGAAAAGGTTCAGAGAAGAGCCACCAAAATGGTAAAGCTTCAGGTGAACAAGGTATATTAAACTTCTTAGGTACAGTTTTAGTGGTATAAATATCCATTGCACCCTTTAGTACATATAGAACTTAAAGATCTAAACACAAACTTAAAACTAAGATGCAGACAGCAGTCCAGCAGCGGGATGTGGGCTTTCCAGTCTTTTGCATTGAGTGTCACATGTATGATTTTCTCCCAGCTGGTGAGAGGTCTTACATGTGCACTAGGTGCAAGGAGCTCTCTGCTCTCAGGGAACGAGTCCGTTCTCTAGAGGCTAGAGTAGCAGACTTGGAAAACATAAGACAGACAGAGAGGTACATAGACGAGACCTACAGGGATATAGTCCTGAAGTCCCACCTCCAGTCTGGCAGCATCCCTGTTGCCATGGAGGAGAGAGGTCACGTGACAGGAGAGCATCACCCTGGTGTGGCAGGAAGTGATCCTGTAACTAGGACCTGTCCTCCAGGTGATGTAAACCCCTCTCGCACCGAGGAGGTTTCTCCAGGGCCAAGTGCCCATGCGGGAAGGGTTAGGACAGCAGTTATAGTTGGTGATTCGATCATTAGGCATGTAGATAGCTGGGTGGCTGGTGGACGTGAGGATCGCCTGGTAACATGCCTGCCTGGTGCGAAGGTAGCGGACCTCACACGCCACCTAGATAAGGTCTTAGATAGTGCTGGGGAGGAGTCTGCTGTCTTGGTACATGTTGGTACCAATGACATAGGAAAATGTGGTAGGGAGGTTCTGGAAGCTAAATTTAGGCTTTTAGGTAGGAAGTTGAAATCCAGAACTTCCAGGGTAGCGTTCTCCGAAATGCTTCCCGTTCCACGCGCAGGACCCAATAGGCAGGCAGAGCTCCGGAGTCTCAATGCGTGGATGAGACAATGGTGCAGAGATGAGGGGTTCGGATTTGTTAGGAACTGGGGAACATTCTGGGGAAAGGAGGGGCTCTTCCGAAGGGATGGGCTTCACCTTAACCGGGATGGAACCAGGCTGCTGGCATTAACCTTTAAAAAGGAGATAGAGCAGCTTTTAAACTAGATAATAGGGGAAAGCCGACAGTCGCCCAAGAGCGCATGGTTCGGAAGAATGTATCCTTGAAGGATACTACAAAAAGCAGAGAGGTTCCAAAAAAGAGTAAAGTAGCCCAAATGCCCTCGAGTATGGAGCAGACAGAACTTAAAGATCCCAAATTACCCATGTCTACCAATAGCCAAATTAATATGAATAAAATACAGTCTCTAAAATGCTTGTATGCAAATGCTAGAAGTCTACAAAACAAGATGGGAGAGTTAGAATATATAGCACTAAACGAGAGGTTAGATATGATTGGAATATCAGAGACATGGTGGAAGGAGGACAACCAGTGGGACACTGTGATACCTGGGTACAAACTATATCGAAATGATAGAGCTGATCAAATTGGTGGAGGGGTTGCGCTCTATGTTAGAGAGGGCATTGAATCAGAAAGGATTAAAGTTTTGCAAGAAACAAAATTTGCTGTAGAATCTCTATGGATTGAAATTCCATGTAAGAAGGGGAAGGCGATGGCAGTGGGGGTGTACTATCGTCCGCCTGGCCAGAATGAACAAATGGATGATGAAATGCTCAAAGAAATCAAGGAAGCTAGCAAAAGTTACAGTGCAGTAATAATAATGGGTGATTTCAATTACCCCGGCATCGACTGGGTCAGTGTCACAACAGGACATGCTAGGGAGATAAAGTTCCTAGATGAAATAAATGACTGCTTCTTGGAGCAGCTGGTTCATGAACCGACCAGAGGGGAAGCAATATTAGACCTAGTCCTTAGTGGAACACCAGATGTAGTGCAAGAGATAAGGGTGTTGGGGCCACTTGGCAATAGTGATCATAGCATGATCGCCTTTGATTTAATTAGTGGAGGAGGGATAATAAGGAAATCCACAGTACTACCCTTTAACTTTCGAAAGGGAGACTATGATAGAATGAGGAAAACAGTTAAGAAAAAACTAAAAGGAGCAGTTGCAAAGGTTAAAGACGTACATCAAGCTTGGGTGTTGTTGAAAAATACTATCTTGGAAGCCCAGACCAGCTGTATTCCACGCTTTAAGAAAAGTGGAAGGAAGTCTAAAAAATTGCCAGCATGGTTTAAAGCTGAGGTCAGAGAGGCTGTTGTTGCCAAAAAAGCATCTTTCAAGAAATGGAAAAAAGAGCCAAATGATGAAACCTGGAAACAGCACAAGCACTGGCAAGTCAAATGCAAGGCATTGATAAGGCAGGCAAAGAGAGAATTTGAGAAGAAGCTTGCTGCGGAAGCAAAAACGCGAAATAAAGACCTTTTCAAGTACATTCGTAGCAAAAAACCCGTGAGAGAGTCAGTTGGTCCATTAGATGATAAAGGGGTTAAAGGAGCACTAAGAGGCGACAAGGCGATAGCGGAGAGACTGAATGAATTCTTTGCTTCGGTCTTTACTGAGGAAGATGTAGGGATGTTACCCACGACTGAAGTGGTATTTAAAGGTGTGGAAGAATTGAAGGAAATATCGATACATCGGGAAGATGTCTTACAACTATTAGATAAACTGAAGAGTAGCAAATCACCTGGGCCGGATGGTATACATCCAAGGGTGTTGAAAGAACTGAAATTTGAGATTGCAGACCTGCTATCAGTAATCTGTGAACTATCATTAAAATCATCTCTAATAACTGAGGATTGGAGGATCGCCAATGTAACACCAATTTTTAAAAAGGGTTCGAGGGGTGATCCGGGAAACTACAGACCGGTGAGCCTGACATCAGTACCGGGAAAAATGGTAGAAACCATCATAAAGAATAAAATTACTCAGCATATAGATAGTCATGACCTAATGGGAGACAGCCAACATGGCTTTAGACAAGGAAGATCTTGTCTTACTAATCTGTTATGTTTTTTGAAGGAGTGAATAAACAGGTGGACAAAGGTGAGTCGGTTGATATTGTGTATCTGGACTTTCAGAAAGCCTTTGACAAGGTCCCTCATCAGAGACTTTTGGCAAAACTAAAGAGTCATGGGATAGGAGGCAGTGTACTACTGTGGATCAGGAACTGGTTAAAAGATAGAAAGCAGAGAGTAGGGCTAAATGGCCAATTTTCCCAATGGAGAAAGGTGAATAGTGGTGTACCCCAGGGATCTGTGCTGGGTCCGCTGCTTTTTGACATATTCATAAATGACCTGGAAAGTGGAATAACGAGTGAGGTTATCAAATTTGCTGATGACACAAAACTATTTAAAGTTGTTAAAACCCAGGAGGATTGTGGAAAATTGCAAGAGGATCTTGATAAATTGGAAGACTGGGCATCAAAATGGCAGATGAAATTTAATGTGGAGAAGTGCAAGGTTATGCACCTAGGGAAGAACAACCCAAACTATGGTTACACGATGCAAGGTTCCACATTAGGAACCACCACCCAAGAAAAAGATTTAGGCGTCCTTGTGGATACCATGTTAAAACCCTCGGCCCAGTGTGCAGCGGCGGCCAAGAGAGCAAATAGAATGCTAGGTATGATAAGGAAAGGAATGGAAAATAAAACAAAAGATATTATAATGCCTCTATATCGTTCCATGGTGAGACCGCACCTTGAATATTGTGTGCAATTCTGGTCGCCGTATCTTAAAAAGGATATAGCGATTTTAGAAAAGGTTCAGAGAAGAGCCACCAAAATGGTAAAGGGGATGGAAGGCTACTCCTATGAAGAAAGGCTAAAAAGGTTGGGGCTCTTTAACCTGGAAAAGAGACGGCTGAGGGGAGATATGATAGAAGTCTATAAATTAATGAACGGAGTGGAATGGGTAAACGTAGATCGATTGTTTACCTTATCAGAATATAGAAAGACTAGGGGACATGCAATGAAGCTACAGGGTAAACTATTTAAGACTAATAAAAGAAAATATTTTTTCACTCAACGTGTAATCAAACTCTGGAATTTGTTACCGGAGGATGTAGTAAAGGCTGTTAGTGTAGCTGGGTTTAAAAAAGGTTTGGACAAGTTCCTGGAGGAAAGGTCCATAAACCATTATTAAGAAGGGACCCAGGATATCAATGCTTGAACCAATACAAGCATTGTGGAACCTGTGTCCCTTGGGGAAACTGCTAGGTACGTATGACCTAGATTGGCCACTGTTGGAAACAGAATACTGGGCTTGATGGACCTTGGTCTGACCCAGTATGGCATATCTTATGTTCTTATGTTCTTATGAAGAAAGGCTAAAAAGGTTAGGGCTCTTTAACCTGGAAAAGAGACGGCTGAGGGGAGATATGATAGAAGTCTATAAATTAATGAACGGAGTGGAACGGGTAAACGTAGATCGACTGTTTACCTTATCAGAATATAGAAAGACTAGGGGACATGCAATGAAGCTACAGGGTAAACTATTTAAGACTAATAAAAGAAAATATTTTTTCACTCAACGTGTAATCAAACTCTGGAATTTGTTACCGGAGGATGTAGTAAAGGCTGTTAGTGTAGCTGGGTTTAAAAAAGGTTTGGACAAGTTCCTGGAGGAAAGGTTCCTAAACCATTATTAAGAAGGGACCCAGGATATCAATGCTTGACCTAGTACAAGCATTGCAGAACCTGTGTCTTTTGGGGAAACTGCTAGGTACGTATGACCTAGATTGGCCACTGTTGGAAACAGGATACTGGGCTTGATGGACCTTGGTCTGACCCAGTATGGCATATCTTATGTTCTTATGTACTTTAGCTATATTTGTGGTGCAGTGACATTTGGATCACAAAAACACAGTATAACCACTTTGATTAAGAAAGCCTAGCATCTTTACCTTGACTGCAAAATTGGAGATTAGGACAAGAGCTGGGTCCCATACATAAGCTACTACACTTGTGCAACAAATCTTCGCTAGTGGTTAAATAAAAAAAAGGAAATCCATGCATTATGCAGTGCCAATGATTTGGAGAGAGAGCCAACAGATCATATCAACAATTGTTACTTCTGCATGGTACCTCCTGTTGGGAAAGGGTTGTCGAAGAAGAAACAGTGGACAGTGCAGTAATCAAATATTCCATCAGCTATACGCCCAGTATCTCATGGAGAAGGACTGCCAGTTCCTGATGCTCCAGAATCATTCTCACTTGAGTCAGACGAGGAAGAAGAAGGGGATGAAGCTTCTGGTCCCAAACTATCAATATCACATGACCCAGGTTTTCTCCCATCATCCTCCTCTGAACCATACCTCATAACACAAGGTAAACGGTAAACTGAATGATCTTGTCAGTAATTTAGAACTACTTAAGAGTAAGGCAAAGCTGTTGGACATTGAGGACCTCCCCGGTTGTTGAACTGATCCTCGAGTGCCACCAGTCTCAAGAGACCCATTGGCATGGGACAAGGTCCCAGTCCGGTTCTTCAAGTCACCGGTTCTCTCTGGTAAGCGCACACAGCTTGGACCGCAGAGGGATACCTCCTCCTCCTGCAAAGGACACTGCCCTCATACTTTCCAGGAGAGCCCATAAGACCCCTCCTTCACCAGACCCTGCTCCTCACTGAGCTCACAGGTCTCCTTGAGGACAAGGCAGTGGAGCCAGTGCCAAACATCTCTGGGGCAAAGGTTTCTACTCCAGGTACTTGCTCGTTCCCAAGTGAAAGGTGGCCTCAGTCCCATCGTAGACATGCAGAACCTGAACAGATTCCTAGTGAGAGAGAAGTTCAAGATGCTGTTCCTTGGAACATTGCTGCTCTAATTCTAGCAGGGAGGCTGGCTATGCTCCTTATTTATTCAATTGTCTTATATACTGCTTTATCATTTAATCAAGGCGGTTTACAGAGAACCAAAGTGTTCTCCAGAAGCAAGCAGGAAGTCAGTCCTCACTTATGGGTGACATTGGCACTGACGGAGCCTGCGTGGAGCAATTCCCCAGCTTTCAAAGAAAGCCTTTGGGATTGCTACCATGCATGCGTGGTCCTCTTCCAGCCCAAGGGTGCCAGCTTGCTCAGTCTCCCTTTTTCCGCGGAGCCCTTCGGATGCACGTACTTGTCTCTCAGAAGACGTTTTTGTGTCTTCGGCCTTCTGACCTTTTTTCCAGTTGCACCGGTCCTCTTCAGTCCTCCCCTTCGCCCCTGCTCTGACTGTGGGCCAGGGGATTCCTTTTTTTTCTCATTTTAGTGTTTTTTCTTTCGGGCCCTTTTTGCACCCTTTTATTCTCCAACCGCTGGCCTTTGAGGGCTTTCAACCTCGCAGGGGCCCTTTTTGTCCCTATGGCCACCGGCTTCAAAAAGTGTGAAAGATGCTCCAAAACTATTTCGCTCATGGACAGCCACGACTGCTGTCTACGGTGTCTGGGGGTTGACTACAACCCGGAGCTCTGCTCACTTTTGAGAAAATGTCCGCTAAGGCCTTGCTAAGCAGCAAGAAGAAGTCCGACAACATTTTCCGCAAGGCAGCCCCGGGGTCTCTGGTGGCACCTCGCCCTGCTGTCCACTGCTTGCGGGGTCCCCCGCACCCCAGGCGCCACTCTGATCACGGTTCACCCGAGGTGGAGCGGCAAAAGAAGAAGGCCTCGAAGTCACTATCGGGGGCTCTGGACAAGCGTGTGCGTTCTCATGCTCGTTCCCTTAGTCCTCCCCAGCGTTCCCGAAGGTCGGACAAGGAGCGGCCTCGAAAGGTACCTCGTAAGGACACGGAGGCTTCCGGCGATGGTGCCCGGTCTCATGAGGGTCGTCTGGTGAGGATCTCCTCTCCTCCTCCACACCAGACCTGGTAACACCGGTGTCAGCATCGCAGGGACCCACTCCCGAGTGGGAGTCCCATATGCTGGCACTGGAGTGCAGCGTTTTTGCCTTCCTAGCTGCCCAGCAGGCGCTCTTAGCCAGCAAGGCTGGCTTGCGCCCCAAGACCGAGGGTCACCCAACTGGGGTCCCGAAAACTGCCTTGGAAACCTCCGAGAGCTGCGTGCCGCATGAGAGTCCGCGGCACCGGTCTCTCTTGCCATCCCGTTCCTCGGGGGGCGAGGTCTTCCAGAGCCAGTGCCTCTGGCTCCAAGCGGGCCTCAGCCACTGGATGCGGGGATCAGCCCGACTCCGAGTCCTTCTCGGACCTTGGGCTGGGAATCGGACTGGGACACTTCCCTGGAGACCTGCGCCCATAGGGATCTCCCCTCTGACTCATCCCCGCCCACTTTGCAAAGGCGGTTGCTTCACAAGGACACCTCCTTCCTGGTGTTTGTGCGGGATATGGCTTGGGCCCTCAGTCTACCTACGCAGACTGAGGAGGAGTCTAGGGCAGAGGAACTTGCCATCTTGCAGTACGAGTCTCCACCCAGGGGAGTCTCTTACGGTTCCGGTACTGTCCATCCTATCCCAGCTGCTCCTCCGCATGTGGGAAGCACCCGCCTCGGTCCCTATCATCAGTAAAAGACTCAATGCCATGTATAGTGTCCAGCGCTGCCCAGGGTTTCGGAAGTCCCAGCTTCCTCATACCTCCATGGTAGTCGAATCCGGGATGCGGAAACAGAAGAGCCCGAAGTTGTTTACCAGGGATCCATGCTGGTGTGCCGCATCCAAGTGTACCAGCTGTACATAGGTATGTTTCTTCGCGACCTCGCCAGAGCTCAGCGTTTTTTCCACGGGCCTTGATGGGGAGTACCTTCTCAGGTTCCAGAACCTCCTGAGGTCAGTCGCAGACTGCTTGAAATACCTTTCCCGTGCTGCATATGATGGGTATGAGTCTTCCGCCTGTGTGGCAGCAGCTGGCATTGGAGCCCGGCGCCAGGCATGGCTCCAGTCTTTGGACCTGAGTCCAGGAGAAGCTCCTGCACGTTCCGCCTCAGCGAGCAGCTGTTCGGCAAGCCTATGGAGGACAAGGAGGTTGAGATTGAGACGGAGTTCGTCACTTGCACTGGTCTCTCGTGCAAAACCTCCTCTCTTCCATGGAAGAAGCAGCACAGCAAAAAGCCTTTCTTCCAGAGGAAAGGGCTCCCTTACCAGGGATACCCACCATACCCGCCTACCCCTGTGCCAACAACCAGCGCTCAGGGCAAAAGGGAAGCTCAGGGTCACTGGAAACCCAAGGGTCCCAAGACCCAACCACTGGCACCACCCCAGCCAGCCCCGGGGTTTTGTTGCTGAAAGCATAGCCTCTCACTCCCCGGGAGGCGCTTCCACCCGTGGGAGGACTCCTGTCTCTTTTAGTCCCCGAGTGGGCGGCCATTACATCAGACACCTGGGTCTTGCAGGTGATCCAGGATGGGTATCGTCTTCATCTAGACAGGCTCCCGCCTCCCTTCTCCCCAGCGGAGCCTACTCTGCTTCCCTCGTACCAGGCTTGCTTGCAGCAAGAGCTGCACAACCTCCTCGGTCAACGGGCGGTCGAGAGAGTTCCACTGCACTTTCATAACTACTACTTGATACAAATGTACGATTCCTAACCTTATCTAGTAGGCCTTTCACTACTTTCCCTTCATCATCAAGCATACTGCAACAGAAATCAGAAATTAGGCCACATACGCCATTTTCCTTCGCTAGTAGGTAGTCTAAAGCCATGCGATTCTGAGCTGCATAAGGGGACACCTTGTGGGAGGAGTAGCCTAGTGGTTGGGGCAAGGTACTTCAGGCCGGAAGGTCGGGGGTTCAAATCCCACTAGAGGACAGCAACCTTGGGCCGGAAGGACTGGGGTTTCTAGTCCCACAGATGCTCCTTGTGGTCCTGGGCAAGCCACTTAACCCTCCATAGCCCATGTTCCCTGTAAGTATTAGTGTATGTGTCTCATATCCCCGTGTGTTCAATGTATCCCCCAATTGTGTTGTGACCGCTTTGATTGAAGGATAAGGCGGTATACAAAAACTGTCTAAATAAATAAATAAAATACTGCACCTTGTAACACGCTGATGCAAATGCAATGTGTGCCTTCGAGTCAGTCCTGACTCCTGGCGACCCAGAAACTCCTGGGTTTTCTTGGCAGTGTCACCGGAAGTAGATTGCCAGGCCTTTCTTCCGAGGCAACGGAGGGTTAAGTGACTTGCCCAAGGCCACAAGGAGTGCTCGTGGGAATCGAACCCTGGTTGCTTGGTTACCAAGCCAGTGTTCTAACCATAGCCTCTGTGAGATCCAGGGCTGTAAGTTCAACAACTGCCTGTAATCGCATAATCTGGATACCATATTCTCTAGTGGGTGCTATGGCTCCAAAGGTTGAGAGCCAAACAGTACCTGTAAATGCATCTATCTGAGATTTAGTTAAAGGACTTGTAGAGTCTACCAACTGTTGTGCTGCTATTATGGCTTCATCCTGAGGGGAAACATCCCTTTTTCTTCTTAAGGAATTATTCAAGGTTGATAATAAAGTAACATTTTGGTAAGGTAAAAACCGCCACGGGGTATCTAACTGAGCAACATAGCAAGTACCTGACCAACCTCTGGGAAGTTCTGTATATGCGAGATTACCACACACAAAATAGTCTCCCTTTAAAGCCACTAATCCATTTTCCCAAATTGTCAAGTTGCGGGGACAGACTAGATTCTGTGTACAATTATTCAAAGCCCACTGAGTAATGTTCATTTCCTTAATTCCTACAGATAGATTACGTTCCCAGGGATGGTAATATCCTAATAAGGGGCAACTTCAGTTAGGTATGTCTCCGACTGAGTCATTCAAAAGGTAGCCAGAACTATTATACTGTAACAAGTCATAATCATGCACTTGATTCCCTTGAACTTGCATTAATTGTACTACGGAAATATAAGGTTTCTGTACGTGGGCTTTCTTATACCAGATGGAAGAATTATGTAGCATTATTATTCTACAAACGTTCCATGGGGTGTCCCCTACCTTTTTCCCTGTACCTTGAGCCATAAAACATATTGGAGGGGACTTTAAAGGCATAGAACTAACTACTCTAGGTTCTGTGTTTGTATGAGACCATCGTACAGTAGTTAGATTAAAAGCTGTAGCACGGAACTCTTCAAAGGCTTTGGGCCTAACTTGTGGTAAAAACCCATGTTGAGTAGCTGTCACAGTTGGAAGGCAGACCGCACAACGTGACAGATTAAAATGTTTTGTAACTGAGTGTAAATGTGACTCAAAAATATTTGGATATTCCCCATAACTTTCCCAAGATTCTAAATGCAGTACTGCTTCATTAACAATAATATGCCATAGCACAACTAAGACCAAATACGGAAACATTCTTAGCAAACCTCTAAACATCTGAAACTATAATTACTCCAAAAATAAATGTTCTAAGACAAAATAAAAATACACCTACTCTTCTTAAGATGATGAAGATATATATTATAGCTATAACTACCCCTTAATTCTCAATTACATCATGAAGTAGAGGTTAAGTACCCAAAGGTCATTGCTTATATATAAGTAAAATACTAAATCAAACCACCTTTATCAACCTAATCAGTAGTATAAATGCTGGACAAAAGGTTTTTGCATAAGTAGTTCATTCAAAAAGCATGTAAATTCTGATGATCTTTTCTGTAATATCAATGTAATGTTCAATAAGTCTCTGCGTTGTATTTTCTTGATTCACTGATGAAGGGAGCCGCCGTCTGGAGTCTGTGAAGGAGCCTTTTTACACTGTGTAAGGTGTATCCAACGAGAATGTCCTTCCACTTTACAAGCCGAGTATCCCACCAGGAGCACATGAAATGGACCTAGAAACTTGGGAGCCAGAAGCGTCTTTGGATGCAAATTCTTAATCAGGACCCAATCTGGTGACTTCACTTCTGGATATAATGATTCTGATGATTCTGGATATAATGATTCTGTCATCTCGTTGAGGATTCACTTGCAATAAAGGGGAAACAGACAGGACTGAGTGCAACCGTGAGCAATAAGTCAAAATATCGCTGCGCAACAATTGGGGATCTGGGATAACTGCCAATTCATGTGGAGAAGTAGCTGGACGTCCAGTAACTATTTCATATGGTGTCAGGCTGGGGGAATTACACACTGCCATAAGGGCAAAGGGAAGGGCTTCTGTCCAATCTGTAGCCCTATCCTGTGTCAGAGTGCGTAAGTGACCTTTGAGTGTCCCAGTCATCCGTTCCACTTGGCCAGAGCTTCGCGGATGATAAGGAGTGTGCAGTTGTCTCTTAATACCAAACCAAATTTTCAATACCCTCCCAGACACTCACAACAAAGGCTGGACCCAGACAAGAAGAAAGAACAAACAGGAATAAACTGAGTGATCAGTAATCTGATGACAACCCCAGCAGTCATACTGGTAGTGGGATAAACTTCTACCCATCCGGAGAATAGACAAGTGACCACCAGACAAATACCACCTCCCTCCTCTGGCACAGGGCAGATCTGCAAAACAGGCTGCAAAATCAAGAAGAGTTCGGAAAGCAGAAATCTTAATAACTGACCCTAAGCTGACCCTACAGTGCCAGTCTTGAAACAGTGCAGACAAGCTGTGCCAAAGAAGTTCAGGTGATACCGGAGAACCAAAAAGACATAATTCATAGCCACAGCAGTAAAGCTTATGATACAGGAACAGGGCAAGTAGAAACAAAAGACTGTCAGGACAAATAAGCAGATGATCCTCTTTCCAGCAGCCCTGTGCATCACAGGTGCACCCCACGAAGTCAGAGTCTGGGTTTCAAAGGAAGTATCTTGCTATTGCTGCAAGAAAGATGAAAGGGAAAACAAAGTCATATTAGACGGTGTTAAATACAGCACTGTCGGGGACACCGATGCTTGAAGAACAGCTCGCCGTGCTTCGCGGTCTGCAAAATGGTTGCCCTTTGACACAAAATCTTCAGCAGAAGAATGTCCTTTGCATTTCAAAACTTCAACTTGTGCTGGCAAGAGGACAGCCTGTAACAAACGGTGAATGTATGCAGCATGTTTAATTGGTTTATTAGCAGAAGTCAAAAACCCTCGTTGCAGCCAAATATTGCCAAAATCTCATAAAATGCTTAACGCATAGGCACTATCTGTATAAACATTTGCCAAAAGATACCTGGAAAGTTCAAGTGCACGTGTCAATGCAAACACTTCAGCTAACTGTGCACTGGCAAACGGCAAAGAAGCTGTTTCCACTACATCATTAACTGTTGTGACTGCATAGCCCATCTTGTAGAGAAAATGTCAAAATAGTTTGGAAACAATCATGAGACCCATCCTCCTCCACAGGTGTTGAAGGGTTGCATATTGATGTAGTACATACTGAAACATGAAGCGGAGAAATGACTAATTCCAAAGTCAATAAAACGTGTGGAGGACAAAGGCTGAGTCTTGGTTAGATGGAACAAAAAGGGTGCTGTAGAACCAGAAAATCAGTAAGTTTCAATTGCAAAAGCCACTGCTACTAAACTACATAGACATAGTGGGAGTCCCAAAGTCACTGCATCAAATCGCCTTGAGAAATAGCCTACCGGCTTGCAACCAGTTGGGAAAGCTTGTAAAAGCACACAGGTAGCAGAGGAATCAGAAATAGCCACATACGATTTGAATGGTAAAGAATAATCATAAACAATAAACATGGCACATTTCCCAGTGCAATTTTTACATTTAAAACAAACCTCCCACTGTGATAATGTGGGTACAATGAGGCCTTCAGATCCTTCTTTCCAAGATGAGAGCATAAAGCGGAACAGTAAGATCTTGAGAAATTCGCTAGTTATTATTTACAGAAAATTAATAAACTCAGAAACTTGCGCATTAACACTGGTGTTGCTGGAAAAGACAATGACAAAATAGGTTTCAATCTAGCAGAGGTAATTGCACGACCAGAGAGTGTTAGGGCAACACCCAAGAAAGTAACATTTTGAGATACAAACTGCAGCTTAGACAAATTAATCTTCAAACCTAATTCAGCAATATGAGCTAATAAAGACAAGGAATCTGACAAACAACTTTCATAATTTGGTGAACAGAGAAGCAAGTCATCTACATATTGTACTAAAGAGGAATGGTCGAGCTTTACATCCAATAATGCAGTTCTTAGGGCCTGTGAGAAGTATGCAGGACTGTCAGTGTACCCCTGACACAAAGTGGTCCAGGTATATTGCTTATTGTCAAAATAGAAGGCAAATAAAAATTGGCTGTCTTTGCTAATTTTCACTGAAAAATAAGCAGAACTTAAATCCACAACAGAAAACCAGGTAGTCCCTGAAGGTATCTGCGTCCAGATATCATGTGGATTAGGTACCAAGGGAAAAATTGGCAAAATCACATTATTTACTGCTCGCAGGTCTTGTACAAATCTATAAGTCTTACCGTCAGCCTTTAGCACAGGAAGAATTGGAGTATTGCATGGTGAAGTTGTAGGATAAATGACACCTTGTTTCTGGAGATCCGCAATCACAGGATGAATTCCTTCAATGGCAGCTGCTGGCAATGCATATTGCTTGAGTCTAGGAAGCTGAACTCCAGGTTTCACGGTGATTTTCACAGGAGGAATAGAAAGGCACCCGACATTAGATCCTGGCACTGCCCACAAAATAGAAGGAAGGTCTTTAAGCGCCGGATGAACAACACTGGCATCTGCAGGGGACGGCACTTCGGAGAGAGGGTACAGCTGGAAAGAGAACTTGCCACCCATCCAGGATAGAGTAGCATGATGTGACACCAAAAAATCCCGACCTAGAAGATTCACTGGCAAAGTGTCTCCCACAAGAAAAGTAGTTGGATATACAATCTCTCCAATCTGCAAAGGTAAATATTCAAGTCTATGATGAGGAATTATCTTTCCCTCAATGCCTTCACAGTGTACTATCGGTGCTTGTGCTAATTGAGTATGATAGATGGCAGGCAAATCCTGTAAACGCAGTGCTGATGTTGTAGCTCCAGTATCAATAACAAATTTCAAATTAGAACCCCCCAGTTTAGCTTCTAACTCACCCTGAGGAGTTAGTCAAATTCAGGAATAGTCATGCATCCCATGTATCGCCTCCACAATCTTCTGGGTTAGAGAAGCACTGATATACTGGAGTGAATTCAGCTTGTACTGGAGGGGGAGGAGGGAAATCAGCTCTCTGGCCATCAGGATTCCGATTCCGGGGACAGTCTCGCTGCAAATGTCCAGCCTCTCCACAAGTGTAACAAGTACGCAGCTCTCTGTACTGTCCACGCCCTCGCTGAGAATTCACATAACCTCCTCTAGCTCTGAATCTACCCCTCCCCCTTCCCATGGGAGTTTGCATGGAAGCAATCTGCAAATTAAGCAACTTTGCTTTTTTTACATCTAATCTGGTTTGTTGTTCCTTGAGAAACTTCAACTCACTGTATCAAGCCCCTTCCAAAATTGCATCGGCTGTTCTAGCTGGCCAATCTATTATTGAAGTTTCTAAAATTTCTTTTATTCTTGGAATCAATCCATTTACAAAAATATTAGTAAATCCTGAAGGTGTGTCTTCTGCCTCACCAGAATAGTCTTTAAAAGCTAGCATACACCTAGTGTGAAAATCTGTAACTTTTTCACCTCTATCCTGCCTTAGAGATGTTAATCTCGACCAATCCTTTACAAGTTTGCATACTACTGTAAGGAATTCTAACAATTTTTTTTCTTTACACAAAAACAAAATTATCTCTTTGAGTCTTCTCTTGGAAATCTATCACAGGGTCTGTAACGAACTGGATGAGTGACCCTATGAAAATCAGCTGGATTAAAAAAAACAGATCTGAGCAAATTATCTAGATCTGCCCAAGTAGGATTATAACTGTTAATTATTTGAGACCATAAAGACACAAATCTACCAGGATTATCCCTGTAGTTATCAAACATTTTAGCCAAATCAAACACTTCTTTTAAGTAGTCACAATATCATTTCCCACAGCTGCTTCAGTTTAACAGTGGCAGAAAATAAATCATGTTGCTGGTGTAGAACATCCTGAATAGAGCCTAGATCATAATATAATTGATCACACTCCTCTTTGTAAGTTTCATAATGTCTAAATCTCTCTCAATTTTATCAATAAGTTCATCAGAAACACTTAATTCTTTTGCAACAGAAACACTATGACCTATTGCCATTCTTAAAATTACAAGTACAACACTTTCCGTTTCTTGGTTCAAACGTGTTCTCAATTCTTTGAGCTGGGAGACATTCCAAATATCCAAAATACACAATACTACTCCCCCTAACTGCTGTTGCTCTTTAAGCATTTTCTTTTTCTCTTAGCTCTGCTACACAAGTGACCTGCACTTGCTCAGCTGGTCATTAATTACATTTCTTAACACAAACATCTTTTGTTTCAAAACATAAACATTCCAATGTTTTGCATCATGTACCATCCGTTCCCACCATGTAAGCACATTTGCACGGTTTACCTTCAACCGCTAAATCATATCTCAGGCAATGGACCTTATCTACAGAGAAATTTTCCTCCCAAGGAAACTGCAAATTCACATTACCTTTTGTCACTGAATCCCTATGTGCTACGGAATCGATGGCTGCATCACCATGCTTCTCATACATACAATAGAAGCATACAATAAGAAGGGCTATCTTTCTTAAACACTAAAGCCCTAGCTCTGTCATGCCACTCACGCATCTGAGACGGAGCCTGTCTACTTAACAGATTACCCATCACTGGTAATTTTCATAATACTCACAAATCTTTCAGGCACCTTCTGCCCTTGCCTTAACAGATTACCCATCACTAATAATTTTCATAATACTCACAAATCTTCAGGCACCTTCTGCCCTTGCCTTGAATGCAGAGAACTATCCGAGTCACGGCACAAACTGAAAGAGTACTCTGCACCCCCATCACCTGCAAACAGGCAGGGCTCTTGGGTTACAGAAATCCGCACACAAAACAAGGAGAAGGTTAATTGATCACAATTCTTTGAATAATATACAAATCTGTAAATAATACACAACACACTTGCATCATAAAATCCACCAAAGCTTTGGGAGAGTAAGCTAGGCCTTTGCCTATGTTTACTCTGATATCATAGCTTTAGGCCACTTTATTTATAGGTAAAGATTCCATTACACAGCATAATTTCACTTTATTATTCTACGTCTCACATCACGTATATTCATAATATACATATTCTATTCTACGCCTAGTGTTACGTATATTCATAACATACTTTTCTATAGGCATGCATGTCATAGACAATCATGAAAAGACATACATATATTCTCAGACATGACTATGTAGGCCTTAATTCTAATTAATCCTAACACTGACAGTTTGATATCTCTGACCAGAGACTAAGAGACTGAAAAGCTGGGTAAACAACTTGCCTTTTACTTATCTTTCTAATAGCAAGACTAATGTTTATGTTATGTAAAACCTTTCACCCAGTTTCTTCTACAGAGTTTTCAAGGATGGTATTAAATAAGGAGCTACAAATGATATTAACTCTTTCTTAGGGCTTATAGTAATATAATGTTATACACAGGGCCTGACTGTGTACCCAGCCTGGTACAATCAAGCTTTCTTTCACCTTTCCCGTGCTGCATATGATGGGTATGAGTCTTCTGCCTGTGTGGCAGCAGCTGGCATTGGAGCCCGATGCCAGGCATGGCTCCAGTCTTTGGACCTGAGTCCAGGAGAAGCTCCTGCATGTTCCGCCTCAGCAAGCAGCTGTTCGGCAAGCCTATGGAGGACAAGGCGGTTGAGATTGAGACTGAGTTCGTCACTTGCACCGGTCTCTCGTGCAAAACCTCCTCTCTTCCATGGAAGAAGCAGCACAGCAAAAAGCCTTTCTTCCAGAGGAAAAGGCTCCCTTACCAGGGATACCCACCATACCCGCCTACCCCTGCGCCAACAACCAGCGCTCAGGGCAAAAGGGAAGCTCAGGGTCACTGGAAACCCAAGGGTCCCAAGACCCAACCACTGGCACCACCCCAGCCAGCCCCGGGGTTTTGATGCCGAAAGCATAGCCTCTCACTCCCTGGGGGGCGCTTCCACCCGTGGGAGGACTCCTGTTTCTTTTAGTCCCCGAGTGAGCGGCCATTACATCAGACACCTGGGTCTTGCAGGTGATCCGGGACGGGTATCATCTTCATCTAGACAGACCTCCCGCCTCCCTTCTCCCCAGCGGAGCCTACTCTGCTTCCCTCGTACCAGGCTTGCTTGCAGCAAGAGCTGCACAACCTCCTCGGTCAACGGGCGGTCGAGAGAGTTCCACCGCACCTCCGAGATTGGGGATTTTACTCATGGTATTTCCTCGTTCCGAAGACTATGGGGGGCCTGCGCCTCATCCTCGATCTCAGGTCTGCTAATGTAGGAGGAGAGACGGGTGCTTCACCCGAACTTGGTCTCACTATCACTGACAGTCTGGCTGCTGAACGGGTCTCTTTAGCCCTGCTGCATCTCCCAGTGGAGATTGAGGACATCCTCCTCGCGTCAAGGAGGGACTCAATGAGGCGGGTCTACGCCCTTAAATGGCGGCAGTTCTCGGTCTCATGCTCCAAGCTCCAGATCGACCCGTTCTGCTGCTCCACCCCTTGGGTTCTCCCATACCTTCTCCACCTCTCGCAGGTGGGGCTGAAGTTCAACTTGGTCAGGGTTCACCTGAGCGCCATCTCAGCCAACCACTTGCCCGTCAACAGTAAACCCCTCTCGGGCCAGCCTCTGGTCTCCTGCTTCCCAACCCCCCATCTGGCCTCCACCGGCGGAATGGGACCTCAACATCGTGTTCATGAAGCTGATGTGGCCGCCCTTCGAGCCGATGGCGACGTGCTCGCTCTGGCACCTCTCCTGGAAGGTGGTTTTCCTGGTGGCACTGACCTCGGCGCGGTGAGTCGGCAAACTTCAGGCCCTCATGGCTGAGGCCCCCTATACCAGGTTTTACAGGAATAGGGTGGTCCTTCATACCCACCCCAAGTTTCTACCAAAGATTGTCTCGGATTTCCACCTCAATCAGGAGATGGTCTTGCCGATTTACTTCCCGAGACCTCACGCCGACTGAGCATCGGAGGTCCTGCATGCACTCAACTGCAAGAGGGCTCTTGCCTTCTATCTGCAGCGCACCCAGAGTCATCGCAAGTCCCACTGGCTCTTCATTGCCTACGATCCCAACAGCCTGGTGCTGGCAGTCACCAAGTGCACTCTCTCCATCTGGGTGGCAGACTGCATCACCTTTGCTCAGGCAAAGGCAGGCACCCTGCTGTATTGTCGGGTCACCATGCATGACGTCCGTGACAAGGCGGCGTCGGTGGCTTCCCTGTGCTCTGTGCCTCTGATGGACATCTGCTGGGATGCAATCTGGTCTTCAGCGAATACCTTTGCTTTGCCTGGAGAGGGAGTCCCGCTGGGACAGCTCCTTCAGCAAGTCTGTACTCCGTAGTCTGTTCGGGGTGTAAGCAACTCCTGCCCTCCGACCCTTTTTCTGTGGCTACCGAGAGCTTGCCCCAAAAGCCCAAGGACTCAGGCTTCCTTCAGACATTGGCTTCTGTTCAAGGCCTCGTGGAGGTGTTTTTGGCTTACAGGTTCAGTAGCCTGTAGCTGGGGAGTCCCATAAGTGAGGACTGACTTCCTGCTTGTTCCTGGAGAAAACGTAGTTACTCACCTGTAACAGGTGTTCTCCAGAGCCAGCAGGAATCAGTCCTCACTACCCTCCCACCTCCACTGAAGAGTTGCACATTTTTATCCTTCCTTTGCCATCTGCTTAGTAGGGCTCTAGCTCTGGGACCTGACTGAGCAAGATGGCATCCTTGGGCGGGAAGAGGACCATGCATGCGTGGTAGCAATCCCAAAGACTTTCTTTGAAAGCTGGGGAATTGCTCTGCATGGGCTCCGTCGGTGCCAACATCACCCATAAGTGAGGACTGATTCCTGCTGTTCCTGGAGAACACCCGTTACAGGTGAGTAACTACGTTTACTAATTACAATGAACAGGAACAGAACAACGAGATGGGGGTTCTCCGGTCTTTTGCATTGAGTGTCACATGTATGATTTTCTCCCAGTTGGTGAGAGGTCTTACGTATGCACTAAGTGCAAAGAACTCTTTGCTCTCAGGGAACGAGTCCGTTCTCTAGAGGCTAGAGTAGCAGACCTGGAATACATAAGAAAGACAGAGAAGTACATGGACGTGACCTACAGGGATATAGTCCTGAAGTCCCACCTCCAGTCTGGCAACATCCCTGTTGCCATGGAGGAGAGAGGTCACGTGACAGGAGAGCATCACCCTGGTGTGGCAGGAAGTGATCCTGTAACTAGGACCTGTCCTCCAGGTGATGTAAAACCCTCTCGCACCGAGGACGTTTCTCCAGGGCCTCGTGCCCATGAGGGGAGGGTCAGAACAGCTGTTATAGTTGGTGATTCAATCATTAGGCATGTAGATAGCTGGGTGGCTGGTGGACGTGACGATCACCTGGTAACATGCCTGCCTGGTGCGAAGGTAGCGGACCTCACGCACCGCCTAGATAGGATCGTAGATAGTGCTGGGGAGGAGTCTGCTGTCTTGGTACATGTTGGTACCAATGACATAGGAAAATGTGGTAGGGAAGTTCTGGAGGCTAAATTTAAGCTTTTAGGTAGAACGTTGAAATCCAGAACTTCCAGGATAGCGTTCTCCGAAATGCTTCCTGTTCCACGTGCAGGACCCAAAAGACAGGCAGAGCTCTAGAGTCTCAATGCGTGGATGAGACAGTGGTGCAAGGATGAGGGTTTTGGATTTGTTAGGAACTGGGGAACATTCTGGGGAAAGGGGGGGCTCTTCCGAAGGGATGGGCTTCACCTTAATCAGGATGGGACCAGACTGCTGGCATTAACCTTTAAAAAAGTGATAGAGAAGCTTTTAAACTAGAAAATAGGGGAAAGCCGACAGTCACCCAGGAGCGCATGGTTCGGACGAAGGTATCCTTGAAGGATACTACCAAAAGCAGTGAGGTTCCAAAAGGGAGTATAGTAGCCGAATGCCCTTGAGTAAGGAGCAGACAGAGCATAAAGATTCCAAATTACCCATGCCTACCAATAGCCAGATTAATATGAATAAAATACAGTCTCTAAAATGCTTGTATGCCAATGCTAGAAGTCTAAACAATAAGATGGGAGAGTTAGAATATATAGCACTAAATGAGAGGTTAGATATGATTGCACTCTCAGAGACATGGTGGAAGGAGGATAACCAGTGGGACACTGTGATACCTGGATACAAACTATATCCTAATGATAGAGCTGATCAAATTGGTGGAGGGGTTGCGCTATATGTTAGAGAGGGCATTGAGTCAGAAAGGATTAAAGTTTTGCAGGGAACAAAATTTGCTGTAGAATCTCTATGGATTGAAATTCCACTTATGAAGGGGAAGGTGATGGCAGTGGGAGTATACTATCGACCGCCTGGCCAGAATGAACAAATGGATGATGAAATGCTCAAAGAAATCACGGAAGCTAACAAAAGTCACTACAGAGTAGTAATAATGGGTGATTTCAATTACCCCGGTATCGACTGGGTCAGTGTCACGGCAGGACAAGCTAAAGAGATAAAGTTTCTAGATGGAATAAATGACTGCTTCTTGGAGCAGCTGGTTCATGAACCGACCAGAGGGGAAGCCATACTGGACCTAGTCCTTAGTGGAACGCCAGATCTGGTGCAAGAAATAAGGGTGTTGGGACCACTTGGCAATAGTGATCATAGTATGATCATGTTTGATTTAATTATTGGAGGACAAATAGTAAAGGAATCCACAGTACTACCTTTTAACTTTCAAAAGGGAGACTATGATAGAATGAGGAATATAGTTAGGAAAAAACTAAAAGGAGCGGTTCCAAAGGTTAAAGACTTACAGCAAGCTTGGGCGTTATTTAAAACTACTATCCTCGAAGCCCAGACCAGCTGTATTCCACGCATTAAGAAGAGTGGAAGAAAGTCCAAAAAACTGCCAGCATGGTTTAAAGGTGAGGTCAGAGAAGCTGTTGCTGCCAAAAAAGCAACCTTCAGGAAATGGAATAAAGAGCCAAATGATGAAAACTGGAAACAGCACAAGCACTGGCAAGTTAAATGCAAAGCATTGATAAGGCAGGCAAAGCGGGAATTTGAGAAGAAACTTGCTAAGGAAGCAAAAACACGAAATAAAGACTTTTTCAAGTTCATTCGTAGCAAAAGGCCTGTGAGAGAATCAATTGGACCGTTAGATGATAGAGGGGTAAAAGGGGCAGTAAGAGGAGACAAGGCTATAGCAGAGAGACTGAATGAATTCTTTGCTTTGGTCTTTACTGAGGAAGATGTAGGGATGTTACCCAAGACTGAAGTGGTATTTAAAGGTGATACTGCAGAGGAATTGAGAGAAATATCGCTACACCGGGAAGATATATTACAACTATTTGATAAACTGAATAGTAGCAAATCACCTGGACCGGATGGTATACATCCCAGAGTGTTGAAAGAACTGAAATATGAGATTGCAGACCTGCTATTGGTAATCTGTGAACTTTCATTAAAATCATCTGTAATACCTGAAGATTGGAGGGTCGCCAACGTAACACCAATTTTTAAAAAGGGTTTCAGGGGTGACCCGGGAAATTACAGACCGGTGAACCTGACGTCAGTACCAGGGAAAATGGTAGAAACCATCATAAAGAACAAAATTACACAGCATGTAGATAGTCATGGCCTAATGGGAGACAGCCAACATGGCTTTAGACAAGGAAGATCTTGTCTTACTAATCTGATATGTTTTTTTGAAGGTGTGCATAAACAGGTAGACAAAGGTGAGTCGGTTGATATAGTGTATCTGGACTTTCAGAAAGCTTTTGACAAGGTCCCCCATCAGAGACTTTTGGCGAAGCTAAAAAGTCATGGGATAGGAGGCAGTGTACTATTGTGGATCGGGAACTGGTTAAAAGATAGAAAGCAGAGGGTAGGGCTAAATGGCCAATATTCCCAATGGAAAAAGGTGAATAGTGGAGTACCCCAGGGATCTGTACTGGGTCCGCTACTTTTTGACATATTCATAAATGACCTGGAAAAGGGAATAACTAGTGAGGTTATCAAATTTGCAGATGACACAAAACTGTTTAAAGCTGTTAAAACCCAAGAGGATTGTGGAAAACTGCAGGAGGATCTGGATAAATTGGAAGACTGGGCATCCAAATGGCAGATGAAATTTAATGTGGACAAGTGCAAAGTTATGCACCTAGGAAAGAACAACCCACACTATAGTTACACGATGCAAGGCTCCACATTAGAAACCACCACCCAGGAAAAAGATTTAGGAGTCATTGTGGATAACATGTTAAAACCCTCCGCCCAGTGTGCAGCGGCGGCCAAGAAAGCAAATAGAATGCTAGGTATCATAAGGAAAGGGATGGAGAATAAAACAAAGGATATTATAATGCCTCTGTATCGCTCCATGGTACGACCGCACCTTGAATATTGTGTGCAATTCTGGTCACCGTATCTTAAAAAGGACATAGCGTTATTCTCCAGGACCAAGCAGGAAGTCAGTCCTCACATATGGGTGACGTCGGCGCCGACAGAGCCCTCGCGGAGCAATTTTCCCCAGCTTTCAAAGAAAGCCTTTGGGAATTGCAGCGCGCATGCACGGTCCCCTTCCCGCCCAAAGGTGCCATCTTGGCCAGTCTTCTTTTTTCCGCGGAGCCCTACAGACGTTGTCTACAAGTCACCGCTGAAAAGTTGATTTTCTTTATTATTTTATTCTTATTTCTTCGGTTCGACGCCGGTCCTTTTTCCGTCCGGCCTCGCGACGCCGGTTGCGAGGCCTCCCCTTCTTTTCGTTTTTTTCTGTCCTTAGTGACAAATTTGTGCTTTTTTCACTTTTCCCTGGCGGCACGAACGTTCGACCTCGCAGGGGCCCTTTTTCCCGCGATGGCCGCCAGTGGTTTTAAGAAGTGTGTTAAGTGTAAGAAACTTATGTTTCTTACCGACACACATGATTGCTGCCTCCGCTGCCTGGGCCCAGATCATGAAGAAATGATCTGTGGGGCCTGTGGCAAGATGTCCGCCAAATCCTTGCGGAGTCGGCTGCATCAGAGGGAGAGAATCTTCTCTGACCCCAGCCGTACCCGGACCTCGTCAGAGGCGTTGGTGTCCAGGGAATCTGGCTCTGAACACCGTCGGAGCTCCTCTGAGAGGGGGTCTCCTTCCCGGGAACATCATCGGAGGAAGAAACCCACGAGGACGGCGTCGGTGGACGCTCCTGGCTCCGCGAGGGCCAGGTCGCATAGCCCCGATAGTCGTCCCGGGTCTTTGGAGCTGGAGTGGCCGTCCAAGCAGCCTCGTCTCGAGATGGACTCGTCTGCTCACGTAAGTGCTGCTGTCCTCGTGGACTCGCCTCCGAGGGGTCCGACGTCGGGGCCCGAGTCGGGGGCTGCTGGGTCTCCTGAGTTCGGACTCAGGTTGACGACCTTGGAGAGCAGCCTAGCTGCCTTCATGGACCAGCAGCGGGCATTGATCGCCGGCCTCGCTGGCGCTTCTGCCCTGACCGCCGGGACGTCGACATCTAAGTCGACCCCGGAGACCGAGCCGATCCTCGAGTCCATTCAGGCTCGAGTCGATCCTCGGTCGAGGTCCCCTTCGGCCTCCCGTTCGGGGCCGCGGTAGTCGACGCCGACTCCCTTGGCGTCGGGGCGGACGGCGTCTGCGCCCGCCCGGCCAGAGCCGCTCGACTCCTCCTCCGAGGAGTACGCCTGGGAATCCGAGGTGGAAGAGTCACCTGATTCTTTTCGGACTCCCCCGAGTCCGAACCTCGGAGACAGTCCCCTCCGGAGGATGCCCGGTTCTCGGACTTCGTGAGGGATATGGCCAAGGCCTTGGCCTTCCCTGCGGATCCCGAGGAGGAGCCTCGAGCCGAAGAGCTCGATGCCCTCCAGTATGACTCTCCTGCAAAGGAGCATTTTACTGTACCAGTTCCTCCGATGCTGGAACGACTTCTCTTCCGCATGTGGGAGAGCCCGGCGTCGTCGCCGGTATTAAGCAAGCGGGTCGATGCCATATATCGAGTCCGCAAGAGCCCTGGCTTCCAAAAAGCACAGCTACCGCACCATTCCATGGTGGTGGAATCAGCCATGCATAGGCTCAAGAGCCAGAAGAAGTACTCCTCGGTGCCTCCCGGCAGGGAAGCCCGCAGCCTGGATGGCATCGGTAAGAAGTGTTTCCAGGGCTCTATGCTTGCTTGTCGGGTCCAGACTTACCAGCTCTACATGGGCATGTATCTCAGGGACCTGGCTAAGGAGATAGCCGGATTCTCTGCTGGTCTCTCCGAGGAACCTTTGCGGAGGTTCCTGGCCTTGTCCACTGGTATTCGAGAGTGCTCAAAGTTTATCTCTCGAGCAGCCTATGATGGCTTTGAGGCATCGGCTCGAGTAGCCGCAGCCGGCATCGGGGCCCGCCGACAGGCTTGGCTTCAGTCATCCGACCTCGAGCCCTGGGTGCAGGACAAGTTGGTCGATGTCCCCTGCAGAGGTGAAAACCTCTTTGGCAAACCTATGGACGAGAAGGCTGCACAACTCGAGACGGAGACTCTCACCAGGACTCGGCTCTCCAGGAAAACCTCTGCCCCTTCCCAGAAGAAGAAGGGCTCGGGGAAAAAGCCCTTTTACCCGAGGAAGACGGCTGCCTATAAACACTACCCTCATTATCAGGCCTCCGTCGCTCCCCAACAGGGCCAGCAGGCCAAGGCACGGGGTAACGGGTCCCGTAGGCAGCAAGCCCCCAAGCCTGCGCCACTGGCCCCTGCTCCGCAGGGTGGGGGTTTTTGACTCTTTCAGCATAGCCTCTCCCCCTCCGCTGGTTCCTCTCAGCACGGGAGGCCGGCTGGTCCACTTTGCCCACAGATGGTCCAACATCACGTCAGATACCTGGGTGCTCCACATAGTCCGAGAGGGCTATCTTCTACACTTCCACCAGGTACCTCCCCCCTACTTTCCAGGGGAGCCTCTGCGATCCCCTCTTCACCGGGACTTACTCCTTCAAGAGTTGGCAAGTCTTCTTCAGGAACAGGCGGTTGAACCGGTGCCCCACCACCTGAGAGGTCAAGGCTTTTATTCCAGGTACTTCCTGGTACCAAAGCGAACTGGAGGCCTCAGACCCATCCTGGACTTGCGGAACCTCAACAAGTTCCTGGAAAGGGAGAAGTTCAAGATGCTTACCCTTGGAATCCTGCTGCCCTACCTCCGGCAGGGAGATTGGCTATGCTCCTTGGATCTAAAGGATGCCTACACTCACATCCTCATCCACCCAAGCCACCGACAGTACCTAAGGTTTGTGGTGGCAGGCAATCATTACCAGTACAGGGTACTGCCCTTTGGCCTATCCTCCGCACCACGAGTCTTCACAAAATGTCTCGCAGTGGTGGCGGCTCATCTCCGGCTTCAAGGCCTCTTTGTCTTCCCTTACCTAGGCGACTGGCTCATCAGAGCACCGTCCTCCACGGAGGCCACTCACGCCACGCAACGTCCTGTGGCTCTGCTCCAGTACTTGGGCTTTGTCATAAACTTCGAAAAGTCCACTTTGCTCCCCTCTCAGGATCTCGAGTTCATTGGCGCCAGGTTAAACACGCTTCAAGCGCGAGCCTTTCTGCCGCTCGACAGGGCGCAACGGCTCATGGCTCTCGCCAGCCGCTTTCACAGCCATTCCCGGGTCTCGGCCAGGCACTTTCTGAAACTGCTCGGCCACATGGCTTCCACGGTCCATGTGACCCCCAATGCCCGCCTGAATATGCAGCCTGCTCAATGGTGCCTTCGCTCACAATGGCGTCAGGCCTCGGGGAGACTAGCGGACTCAGTACGAATCTCCAGCCCACTGATCTCTTCTCTGCGGTGGTGGCTTCATCTGCCCAACCTAGTGCTCGGAATGCCTTTTCAGTCTCCTCCGCCTGTTCAGGTACTGACGACCGACGCTTCTCTCATGGGTTGGGGAGCACATTGCCAAGGGACATGTACTCAGGGTCTCTGGACCCCGTGGGAATCTGCCCAGCAGATCAACTTCCTGGAGCTCAGAGCGATCCGCCTGGCTCTCCGGGCTTTCTCCCACCTTACTGCTCGCCAGTCCGTCCTCGTCCAGACGGACAATCAAGTGGCCATGTTCTACGTGAACAAACAAGGGGGCACGGGCTCCTTCCTTCTCTGTCGGGAAGCACAAAAGCTCTGCGCTTGGGCCGTCAGTCGAGGGATCCTCCTCCGAGCTGTCTACCTCCCAGGTGAAGAAAATTACCTGGCAGACAAACTGAGCAGAATCCTCCAACCACACGAGTGGAGATTGGACCTGTTGGTGGTCCAAAGGATCTTTCTCCAGTGGGGCATCCCCACGCTGGATCTCTTTGCCAGTCCTCTGAACAGGCAACTTCCTCGGTTCTGCTCTCGGGAACCGCATCCCCTCCGAGTAGCGGCGGATGCTTTTCTGCTCTCATGGTCCACGGTCCTTCTGTATGCCTTTCCTCCCATGCCGCTGGTGTCTCGAACACTTTTCAAGGTTCTCCAGGACAAGGCTTCGCTGATCCTGATAGCTCCCCGGTGGCCCAGGCAACCGTGGTTCCCACTTCTGATGCAACTGGCGGTACATACTCCGTTGCCTCTGGGGTTTCAACCCGATCTCATGACCCAGGATCAGGGGTCTCTCCTACACCCCAACCTCAGGTCTCTTCATCTGATGGCCTGGCTGCTGAAAGGGTAGTCCTTGCTCCCCTCCTGCTGCCTCCTGAGGTGGAAGAGGTCGTGCTAGCTTCCAGGCGACCCTCTACCCGGAAATCCTACGCCCTTAAATGGCGTCGCTTCTCCACCTGGTGTACTCAACAGTCTCAGGACCCCTTCTCCTGCTCGGTGTCGGTGGTCTTGCAGTACTTGCTTTCCCTCTCCAATCTTGGACTGAAGTCCAACTCGGTCAAGGTTCACCTCAGTGCTATTTCGGCACATCATGTGCCGGTGGAAGGCAGACCTCTTTCCGGCCATCCTCTCGTGGCACGGTTCTCTCGAGGTCTCCTTCTCCTTAAGCCGCCTTTGTGCCCCCCAGCCCCCGACTGGGACCTGAACGTGGTTTTGCAGCGGATCACCTGTCCGCCTTTTGAACCCATGGCTACCTGTCCTCTCCGTTTTCTTTCTTGGAAAACCTTGTTCCTGGTAGCCCTCACTTCCGCTAGACGCGTTAGTGAACTGCAGGCCCTAGTGTCTGATCCCCCTTACACTAGGTTCTACAAGAACAGGGTAGTCCTGCGGACTCACCCTAAGTTTCTTCCAAAAGTGGTTTCCCCTTTTCACATCAATCTGGAGGTGGTGCTTCCGACCTTCTTTCCCAGGCCACACTCCAGCCGAGCTGAGATGGTCTTGCATACCCTGGACTGTAGAAGGGCGCTTAACTTCTACCTTGATCGTACGCGGGAGCACCGTAAGACTGTTCAGCTCTTCCTGTCTTACGACCCTAATAAATTAGGGCTTCCTGTCTCCAAGCGTACTCTGTCCATCTGGGTAGCTGACTGTATCGCTTGGACCTATGGGGCGGCCGGCCTCTCGTTGGAAAGTCGAGTCACGGCTCATCGTGTTCGGGCGAAGGCTGCGTCAGTGACTTACCTCCGCTCTGTTCCATTGGCAGACATCTGCCGGGCCGCTACTTGGTCTTCGAGCCAGACTTTTGCAACCCATTACTGCCTCGAGAGGGAGTCCCGCAGGGACAGTGCTTTCGGACAGGCAGTCCTCCGTAATCTCTTCGAGGTTTAAGCAACTCCTACCCTCCATCCCGGATGTTGGGCTACCGGTTGGAGATTAGTCAGAGAAGATTCCTTCCTTCTGTGCTGCTGAGCTAGAGGGAGCTCATTTTTGTGCTTAGGGTCTCCGGTAGCCTTAAGCTTGGGAGTCCCATATGTGAGGACTGACTTCCTGCTTGGTCCTGGAGAAAGCGTAGTTACTCACCTGTAACAGGTGTTCTCCAGGAGCAGCAGGAATCAGTCCTCACAACCCTCCCTCCTCCCTGTGGAGTTGCAGTCATATGATTTAGTTTTTGCAAATTTTTTTGCTGTCTTTTTCGCTATGTCATCAGACTGGTCAAGATGGCACCTTTGGGCGGGAAGGGGACCGCGCATGCGCGCTGCAATTCCCAAAGGCTTTCTTTGAAAGCTGGGGAAAATTGCTCCGCGAGGGCTCCGTCGGCGCCGACGTCACCCATATGTGAGGACTGATTCCTGCTGCTCCTGGAGAACACCTGTTACAGGTGAGTAACTACGCTTTAGAAAAAGTACAGAGAAGAGCCACCAAATTGGTGAAGGGGATGGAAGGCTACTCCTATAAAGAGAGGCTAAAAAGGTTAGGGCTCTTTAACCTGGAAAAGAGACGGCTGAGGGGAGATATGATAGAGGTCTATAAATTAATGAATGGAGTGGAACGGATAAACGTGGATCAATTGTTTACGCTATCAGAATATAGAAAGACTAGGGGACATGTAATGAAGCTACAGGGTAAACTATTTAAGACAAATAAGAGAAAATATTTTTTCACTCAACGTGTAATCAAACTCTGGAATCTGTTACCGGAGGATGTAGTAAGGGCCGTTAGTATAGCTGGGTTTAAAAAAGGTTTGGACAAGTTCCTGGAGGAAAGGTCCATAAACCATTATTAAAAAGGGACCCAGGATATCAATGCTTGACCCAGTACAAGCATTGAGGAACCTGTGTCTTTTGGGGATATTGCTAGGTACGTATGACCTAGATTGGCCACTATTGGAAACAGGATACTGGGCTTGATGGACCTCGGTCTGACCCAGTATAGCATGTCTTATGTTCTTATGTTCTTAACAATACAATTAACAGTCTTAAATGAAACATACTCGGCCATAAGGGTGAGATAGGTGGCCAACTATTTACAGGTCTGGAGTGTCATCATAGAATTCAGCGAGGGGTGTGGTGGGGTTGTAAAAGTAGTTGGATATCTATTTGGTCAAGTCCAGTTTATTCATTATATAATGATAGGATTCAGTGAATAAGAGAGTTTAGAGTTTTTTTCTGATTGTGGTTAAGTCCTTTATTTCACATAGATTGTCTGGGAGAGAGTTCCAAAGTAAAGTGAAAATGCCCTGTTTGTTGTTGATTGGTTTGCATTTCTTGATGCCATTGGGGTGGATAGAAGGTTCTTCATGTTTTTCTTTCTGTTTCTTGTTTCTTGCTGATTCTGGATCAGTGAGGTGAGGTATGTTGGGGCAATGTTGTTTATTGTCTTAAATGTAGTTAGTATTGCCTTGAATTTGATTCTTTGTGAGACAGGTAGCCAATGTAAGTGATACAGGATTGGAGTTATATGCTCAGTCCTTGAAATTTGCATTATAATATAAGCCACAGTGTTCTGCACCATCTGAAGAGGTTTCAGGGTTTGTTTGGGAAGATCTTGTAGGATATTACTGAAGTCGAAGTGTGGGCCAATGAATGCTTGGGCTGTTGTGTGGAAGTCCTCTGAAGATAGTAGGGGTCTTAAGTTTTTTATCATACGTTTCTCTGGGAACAAACAGGAAGTCAGTCCTCACATATGGGTGACGCCGACGGAGCTTGCGTGGAGCAAATCCCCAGCTTTCAAAGAAAACCTTTGGGAGTTGCTACCACGCATGCGAGGTCCCCTTCCCGCCCAAAGGTGCCATCGTGATCAGTCTCCTTTTTTCCGCGGAGCCCATCAGACGTAGTCTGTCTCTGTCCCGGAAAAAGTTGATTTTTTTTTGCCTTTTTTGCTGTTTCCGGTCTCGCACCTCGGTATTGGGTCGATTCCTCTCTTCTTTTTTACTAAGCTTTATTTTCTTTTTTATTGGGCGTCTTCACGCCCTTCTTTCCTTGCTGGCAGCCCAAAGGGTCTTTGACCTTGCTGGGATTCTTTTCTCCCCCATGGCTACCAGTGGGTCTAAAAAGTGTGATCGGTGCAGGAAGGTTATGTCCCTCACCAGTACACATGACTGCTGCCTCCAGTGCCTCGACCCAGACGTCTGTGGCCTGTGCAAAAAGATGTCCTCGAAGGCCTTGAGGAGCCACCAGCAGCAGCATGATAAAAGTTTCCTGATTCCCCCATGCCTCCGAGAGCCAGGACTTTGTCTGAGGCCTCCACGCCTCGGGAGTAGCACTCTGAACTTGAGCGTCGTCGGGGGTCCTCAGAGAGGGGGGTCTCCCTTGAGGGAACCGAAAAGATGGAAGAAACCCTCAAAGGCGAGGCATCTCTGGACAACTCATATTGGCCGGGTTCCTCTCGGGGCCGGTTGCGGAGCTCCGAGTGCCTGCTCGAGGCGTCCGAAAAGGAGCACAGAGCCAAGGTTCCTCAGAAGGACCAGGTTGCGGATCGGCCTTGGCAAGTACATACTGTACTAGTTGAGAACTCCTCTCTGGGGGAACCGGCTTCGGGCCTGAGTGTGTTGGTGCCCGAGTCAAGGGCTGCGGAGCCTCTGGAACTGGTGTACAGGATGGCGTCCTTGAAACTCAGTGTCACTACCTTCTTGAAGCAGCAGCGGGTGCTGATTTCCGGCACGTCCTGTTCCTCCGCCCCGACCACCGGTTGTTCGACTTCTAAGTTGACCCCAGAGGCTAAGCCGATCCTTGAGGCCCTTCGGGCCCGAGTCGATCCTCAACCGAGGTCACGCTCGGCCTCCCGCTCGTTGGGACTGAGATCGTCACCAGTGAGTCTGTCGGCATGTCTTCCTCGGAGGCCTTCCGCCTGGGAGACCGAGGACGAGGAGTCTCCGGACACTCGTAGTCATCGAGATGTCCCGTATGATTCCCTGGTGTCTGAACCTAAGAGAAGGTCCCCACTGGAGGATGTGGGGTTTCTGGACTTCGTTCGGGATATGTCCAAAGCCTTGGCTTTCCCGACAGAGTCCAAGGAGGATCCTCGAGCCGACGAGCTAGAGATCCTCCGGCACGAGAGACTTGGAGCAGCACATTTTGAATATAATTAGAGATTTAACTGCTTTTTCTCTGAAAGGACAGCTGGGAAACCGGCTGGTATTTGGTAGATCTCTCTCTTTTGCTTTAACAGATACCTAAGCTCCACGAACAGAATAATGGCTGGGAAAAATCGTATCGCTAAAGCTGTTGCCTGGGTGCGTACGGAGAGGAATGGCTAGCAGAAAAAAAAGGAGGTGATAATGCCTCTGTATGTCTTTGGTACAACCTCATTTGGAGTATAGTGTACAATTCTGGAGACCGCACCTTCACAATGATGTGAACAGGATGGAATCGGTGCAGAGGGTGGCTACTAAAATGATTAGTGGCCTTCATTATAAAGCATATGAGGACAGACTTAAGGATCTTAATATGTACACCTTAGAGGAAAGGCGGAATAGAGGTGATATGATTGAGACGTTTAAATTCCTCTGTGGCATAAATGTTCAGGGAGAGAGCCTCTTTCAATTGAAAGCAAGTTCTGCTAAGAGGGGACATGGGATGAGGGTGAAAGGGGATAGATTCAGGAGTGATATATGGAAATATTTCTTTATGGAAAGAGTGGTGGATCCGTGGAATAGTCTCCCAGTGGAGGTGGTGGAGATGAGGACAGTGTATGAATTCAAAAGGGCATGGGACAAACAGAGGACCTCTTAAGGAAAAAAGGGGATTGCTTTAGTTGTTGATATGGAAGGACAGACTAGATAGGCCATGTGGTCTTTTTCTGTCGTCATGTTTCTATGTTGGTCAGAGAGGCACAAGGCATTCACAACTTGCGAGATCAAGGCTGAAAGTTCCTCCCTGCAGAACAATCTGACATCCTGAGTTTCTTCTGGATCCTTCCCCTGATCATCTGAGGGAGACCATTCCCCATCTTCACAGTCTGGGCCATCTTCGATGGAGAAATGATCCTGCTCAACTGTCCAATCAGGAGAAATCCAAGAAATCTCCTTCAAGCTAACAGTGTCCATAGCGTGCTTCTTTCCCAGGTGTGCTGCCTCAGCCGTGGGTTTAGAGGAGGAGGAAGGACACCCTGCCCTGAGCCTTTTTCAATTGAAAGCAAGTTCTGCTAAGAGGGGACATGGGATGAGGGTGAAGGGAGATAGATTCTGGAGTGATATACGGAAATATTTCTTTACGGAAAGGGTAGTGGATCCGTGGAATAGTCTCCCAGTGGAGGTGGTGGAGATGAGGACAGTGTATGAATTCAAAAGGGCATGGGACAAACAGAGGACCTCTTAAGGAAAAAAGGGGACTGCTTTAGTTGTTGATATGGAAGGACAGACTAGATAGGCCATGTGGTATTTTTCTGTCGTCATATATCTATGTTTCCATGTTTCTCCAGGACCAAGCAGGAAGTCAGTCCTCACATATGGGTGACTTGGGCGCCGACGGAGCCCTCGTGCGGAGCATTTCCCCAGCTTTCAAGGAAAGCCTTTGGGAATGCAGCGCGCATGCGCGGTCCCCTTCCCACCCAAGGGTGCCATCTTGCTCAGTCTTTCTTTTTCCAGTGAGCCCAGTGGACGTGAGATCTCCAGGAAAAAGCAGGAATGTAGTCTTCACATATGAGTATTGTCGATACCGACGGAGCCTGTGCTGGAACGCTCCCCAGCGTCCAATTAGAAAGCTTTTGGGAGCATCCCACAGCGCCTGCGTGCTGCCTTCCTGCCTTTCCCAACTGCCTCTCTCCAGTTCTTCGTTTTCCGCGGAGCCAGCAGGTCGTTGTTCCTGTCACCGCAGAAAATTTTCCTTTTTTGTCCTTTTTTGTGGTCGCGTCTGCCTTCCTCGACGCTTTACCGGTACCGCCGGTTCTTCTTTCTTTCTTTCTTTCTTTATTTTCTTTAAAAAAAAGAAAAATAATAATATTTAGTATTTTTTTTCCACGTGCACACGCCATTTTGGGCCTTAGGCCCAAAATTCCTCCACAATGGAAAAACCTGCTTCGGGTTTCAAAAAGTGCACCAAGTATGGCGGTACCATCTCCGTCACCGACACCCATGAGTGGTGTCTTAAATGTTTAGGTCCTGACCACTCCATCATGGAATGTATGGCCTGCGCCATGATGTCCAAAAGAGGTCGGCAGAACCGAGCTGCTAAGCTCAGTACCCTGTTTCCCTCCGATGCAGCCTCGGTTGCATCGACATCTTCCAGGGCTTCCTCTTCCTCCCGTGGATCTCAGGTAACTAAACATAAGTCTAGCCAGTCCTCAAAGGGTAGATCTCCTTCTAAGCATCGAGATGCCTCTGGCGTTGCCCTTGAGGATTCTGCACCGGCAAAATTGCCCCGGCGGGTGGCTTCGGCTTCCAAAGCATTATCGGGGCTCCAAGACGTTCTCGAGGCCTCAACCTCGGCAGAACTACTGGTGCCATGCTCTGGGGTACCGGCTGTTTTCTCCGGTACTGACATCCAGGCATCGGCAGCGTCGATAGACCAGAGGTTCCTGGCTATTGAACGCAGTCTGGCTGCTCTCCTTGCAGCATCGACACCCTCGGAACCACATCAGACAGTTCAACCGGTACCGGCACCGACTCCGGCGCCGGTATCTGTACTGGTACCAACAGCATCGGCATCGACATCAGTGTCCACATTGCCGGCACCCAGTCATGCGATGCCCTCCGGTACCGATACACCGGTACTGATTTCCCCCGGTACCGACTTCGGTCGGTATGGGTATCGGGCTCTTCAAGAGCACCCGGACAGGAGGTAATTCGAGTCCTCAGAAGAATCTGAGGATTCTGACAGTTCTGTCGATGCCGAAATACTTCTCCCAGAGGAGCCTTCCTCCCCTAAGCGAAGGATGTCTCCTCCAGAGGATATTTCCTTTCAGGACTTCATCAGGGAGGTGGCTCGAGGTCTATTACTGTGGCTCCTGAATCAGAGCCCAGAGCAAAGGAGTTGGAAATTTTACAATATCCCAAAGCTCCTAAGGAGGCAGTTACTTTGCCCATCCATGAGATCTTGCATGATCTCATGCTAAGAATGTGGGAGACGCCTCTTAGCACCTCTCCTCACTCACGTAGACTGGATACTATGTATCGAGTCCCTCCTTGTCATGGTTTCCAGAAGACTCAGCTTCCACACCACTCTATTGTAGTGGAATCAGCTATGAGAAGGATCAGGAGTGCAAAGAGGCATGCCTCTAATCCTCCAGGACGTGAGTGCAGAACTCTGGATGCCTTTGGACGTCGTACTTTCCAGGCTTCCATGCTTTCTGCCAAGATCAGTTCCTATATTTTATATATGGGAATGTTCCTGAAAAGTCACAGGAGATTTAGAGGTTTTAAGCCCTCTTCTTCCTGAGGTTAGAAGGCAGGATTTTCTTGCACTGGTTAAACATGCCCAGGATGTTTCTAAATTTGTCAACCGTGCAGCTTTTGACTGTTTTGAGTGCATAAGCAGAACCTCTGCCATTGCCATAGGTGCACGTAGAATTCCCTGGCTCCAGGCATCTGATTTGGAGCTCTGGGTACAAGACAAACTGGGCAATAATTCTTGTACTGGTGAGAACCTGTTTGGGAAAGATTGGCAAGAAAAAGCCAATGAGTTGGATGCTGACAACTCCACCTTGGATAGATTATCCAAGGCCACAGCTGATCCTGCAAGAAAGAAATCTTTCAAAAAAACATTCTTTTCCAAAAAGAAAAGGTTTTATCCTGCTTATTCCCAGCTGGGACGCTCTGCAGGTCAACCTGGCCGGAAAAGTCAGCAACCACCCAAACAAAGGAAAGCAAAGACTGCTAAGCCTCAACCGTCTCAGCAGTCTCAGCCTCCACAAGGCCTTTGACTTTCATCTAGAGAACTTAGCCTTCCTGGCTCTCAATGGACCAGAGCCTTCCACCATTCCAGGAAGGTTGTGTCACTTTGCCCCCAGATGGGGACCATTAACAGCAGAGCATTGGACACTCTCCATCATAAAGGAGGGGTACAAGCTCCATTTTTCGAGCATGCCCCCTCCCACAATGGTAAGACAGTTCAATTCTCAGACCTCTCTCATCAACCTATTAGATCAAGAGGTCACTATGCTTCTTGCCCAGGGGACAATAGAAGAAGTACCCATTCCTCAACAGGGTATAGGGATTTACTCCATTTCCTTATCCCAAAGAAAACAGGGGGACACAGACCCATTTTAGACCTCAGAGAATTGAACAAATTCCTGTTCAAGGAGAAATTCAAGATGATTTCTCTGGGAACTCTGCTGCCATACCTTCAGAGTCCGGATTGGCTTTGTTTTCTAGATCTCAAGGATGCGTGCACTCATGTTCTCATCCATCCAACCCACAGAAAGTTCCTTCGGTTCTTTTTTCAAGGAAAGCACTACCAATACAGGGTGCTTCCTTTTGGCCTGGCCTCAGCACCAAGAGTGTTCACGAAATGCATGGCTGTGGTAGCAGCATTTCTCCGCACTCTGGGAATATTCGTCTTCCCCTACTTAGACCACTGGCTCATTCGAGCCCCATCAGAGTCAGAGGCCAGGACTTCCCTATCTTGCACAATGCGTATCCTTCAGTATTTGGGTCTGGTTATAAACATCCGAAAATCCAGTCTAACTCCCACTCAGTCTCTAGAGTTCATAGGAGCTTTGCTGGATACCAAAAAAGTAAGGGCCTATCTTCCTCAGTCCCGTTGCCTTCACATAGTGCAGTTAACTTCTCAAGCAGTGCTAAGACCTCATCTCACTGCTCGAGAGATGTTACAGCTACTAGGCCACATGGCATCTACAGTGCATGTGGTCCCTTATGCTCGCCTCCATATGAGAGCAGCTCAGTGGGCTTTATCCACTCAATGGACTCAGGCATCAGGGTGCCTGTCAGACAAAATAGCAAATACAAGTCGCCTTATTTTGTCTCTCCAATGGTGGCAGTCCGCTCAGAACCTGTTGCTGGGGTCCCCATTTCAACAACCTTTACCCTAAGCAACTCTTACAACAGATGCTTCACCAATGGGTTGGGGAGCTCATCTGCAAGACCTCTCCACCCAAGGCACCTGGACTCCACAGGAGACTCATCTACATATCAATCTCTTAGAGCTCAGAGTAATCTTCCTTGCTCGTCGAGTGTTCCACACCCTGCTCAGCTACAAGACAGTCCTCGTTCATACGGACAATCAGGTAGCCATGTTCTATGTGAACAAGCAGGGGGGAACAGGCTCTCTGTCGCTTTGCAACGAAGCTTTGCGACTATGGGCCCTCGCCAGAGAGCATCAGATTCATCTTCTGGCAGTGTATCTTCCAGGCATACAAAACTCTTGAGCAGACAGACTCAGTCGAGTTCTGCTTCCACACGAATGGTCTCTGCATGCAGACCAGGTAGCCAAGATTTTTCAAATTTGGGGAACCCTGGACATAGACCTCTTTGCAAGTCCGTTGAATGCCATACTTCCCCGGTTCTGTTCCAGGATTCCGGCTCAGGGCTGTCAGGCCAGGGATGCTTTCCTCCTTCACTGGGGGCAAGCCTTCCTTTATGCCTTTCCACCCATTCCCCTAATTCCCAAAACTCTGTTCAAGCTTCAGAGAGCATATGATTCTCATAGCTCCACATTGGCCTCGGCAAGTGTGGTACCCTCTGCTTCTACATCTCTCTCAAGCTCCCTCCCTGGAATTAAGGTCTGCTCCATATCTCCTATCTCAGGAGGATGGAATGTTATGGCATCCCAATCCCCAGTCTCTGCATCTCAGGGCTTGGTTGCTGAAGGCCTAGATCTCCATGATCTTAACCTCCCTCAGCAAATAAAGGATATCCTTTATGCTTCCAGGAAGCCTTCCACAAGACACTCTTATGCTTTCAAGTGGAAAAGGTTTAACATATGTTGTTCGTAGAAGGGTCTTAACCCCCTTGCGATACCTCTGGAATCATTACTGGAGTATCTCCTTCATTTATCCAATGCAGGAGTTAAAACTAACTCAGTAAGAGTCCATTTGAGTGCTATTGCAGCTTCTTTCATGCCTCTAAATGGACAACCTATTTCCTCCCATCCTCTTATAGCAAGATTTATGAGAGGCCTCCTTCTAATTAAGCCTCCCATTAGGCCACCACCGGTGGCATGGGACTTAAACCTGGTTCTTGGTCAGCTCATGAAGCCACCTTTCGAACCCTTAGCTACTACCTCATTGAAATTCTTTTCTTGGAAGGTTATCTTTCTCATTGCAATCACATCAGCACGTCGCATCAGTGAGTTGCAGGCACTGGTGGCTGATCCACCTTATACAAGGTTCCATTATGACAAAGTAGTCCTTAGGACTCATCCACACGGTAATCCAAAGGTGGTCTCGCCTTTTCATCTAAACCAAGCGGTCTACCTGCCTGTGTTTTTTCCAAGGCCTCATGCATCAAGTGCAGAAAGGAATCTTCCTACTTTGGACTGTAAAAGAGCTTTAGCTTTTTACTTACAAAGAACACAGCAACATAGAAAGTCTTCTCAACTCTTTGTTGCTTTTGATCCTTCTCATTTGGGACTTCCAGTCTCCAAGAGAACACTATCTAACTGGATTGCTCAGTGTATTTCCTTTGCCTATCAGAGTAAGAATCTTCCTCTGGAGGGCCATGTCACAGCTCACAATGTGAGAGCCATGGCAGCTTCAATGGCTCATCTGCACTCTATCGACGACATCTGTCGAGCAGCCACCTGGGCCTCGGTTCATACCTTCACAGTCCATTACTGCTTGGACAAGGACTCCCGCCGGGATGGCTTGTTTGGTCAGGCTGTTCTCCAACACCTGTTCCATACCTAATCAACTCCTACCCACCATCCCTGGTTGGATGCCAGAGATCCATGGGGGAAAGTGGAGCCCTTTTACAGGGACACACAACTTCTGGGGTCTCTCCCTGGCATCTAAAGCTAGGGAGTCCCCATATGTGAAGACTACATTACTGCTTGTTCCTGGAGATAGCATAGGTTACTCACCTGTAACAGGTGATCTCCGGGAACAGCAGGAATTTAGTCTTCACAACCCACCTACCTCCCCTAGGAGTTGTATCTCTCTATCTCTTTCTCTTTCCCTCTCTCTCTCTTTGTCTCAGCTTTAAAACTCAACTGGAGAGAGGCAGTTGGAGAAGGCAGCACTCGGGCGCTGTGGGATGCTCCCAAAAGCTTTCTAATTGGACGCTGGGGAGCGTTCCCGCGCAGGCTCCGTCGGTACCGACGATACCCATATGTGAAGACTAAATTCCTGCTGTTCCCGGAGATCACCTGTTACAGGTGAGTAACTATGCTTTCCTGTCACCTGGTAAAAGTCGATTTTTTTCTGTGATTTTCGCTTTTTCTGATCCGGTAAGACGCTCGTTCCCCTTCCCGCCTGGGCTCAGTACACCGGTATCGAGTCGGCATTCTTTTTTTTGTTTTTTGTCCTTCGTGACTAGCGTTCGCGCCTTTTTTGTTATTTTCACTGGCAGCCTGGTCTTTTGACCTTGCAGGGGCCCTTTTTCCCCCGATAGCTGCCAGCGGGTTCAAAAAATGTGATCGTTGCAAGAAACTTATGTCTCTCACCGATACACATGACTGCTGCCTCCTATGCCTCGGGCCCGACCATGACCCGCTGGACTGTGGCCCATGCGGCAAAATGTCGTCAAAGACACTTCAGAGCCGTCAGCATCAACGTGAGAGAATTTTCTCAGAGTCCGCGTCCGGCCGGGCCCGGACTTCATCAGAGGCCTCGACATCTCGGGAGTCGAAACCTGATCGCCTTCGTGGTTCCTCTGAGAGGGGGTCTCCCACCCGGGAGCACAAAAGGAAGAAGAAGCTCGTGAGGGTGTCGTCGGTGGAGGCCCCTAACCCAGATTAGGAAGGCACTTAAGCACCACCTCTTCCTCAAATACTACCCGGATGACAGTATGTCAAGCAGCCACCCCCAGCGAGTACAGCCACAGCAACACTCCCAACAAGCTACCCATGACAAAGGATTACCGATTAACATGTCTTGACGTGATGCCTGTATGGGGTCCAACAAGGGGCACGACACCACGTACCAGAGCAGTCCAACAAAAAGACGTGGATGGCAAAGGAGGACGTATAATACCTTTATTAACCAACATCAGCCAAAGGCCCAAAACAGGCCGAGGGCCAAGTCACGTAGCCCTGACCGCCACCCCGGGCTCTCGGAGTCAGAGAGGCCATCCAAACTACCTCGTATGGAGCCGGAGTCCCAGAGTCATGTAAGTTCTGTTGTCCTCGTGGATTCTCCTCCGGGAGAGCTGACGTTGGGCCTGATGCCATCGGGGCCCGAGTCGGAGGCTGCTGGGTCTCCTGAGCTTGGACTCGGGTTGACGGCCTTGGAGAGCACTTTGGCTGCCTTCATGGAACAGCAGCGGGTGCTGATCGCCGGTCTGACCGGTGCATCTGCCCCGACCACCAGGTCCTCGATGTCTAAGTCGACTCCGGAGACCGAGCCGATCCTCGAGTCCATCAAGTCTCAAGAAGATCCTCGGTCAAGGTCCCCCTCAACCTCCCGTGCGGGGCCGAGGTCATCGACGCCGGTGGTACCGAAGCCCACACGGCCGGAGCCGCTCGATGACTCCTTGTAGGAGTCGGCGTGGGAGACGGAGGACGAGGAGTCTCCGGACACCTTCCAGACCCGGTGCGTTCCTTCGGACTCACCGGAATCCGAGCCTTGGAGAAGGTCTCCCCCCCCCCCCTTACCCTGAGATACCCGGTTCTCAGACTTTGCAAGGGATATGGCGAAGGCGTTGGCATTCCCTGCGGACGCCGAGGAGGAGCCTCGAGCCGAGGAACTCAATGCCCTCCTGCATGACTTTCCTCCGAAGGAAGCCTTTACTGTACCGGTTCCTCTGATGGTGGAACGGCTGCTCTTCCATATGTGGGAGGCACCAGCCTCGGCGCCGGTTCTTAGCAAACTGGTCAATTCCATTTATTTTATTTTTTATTTATTTATTTACATTCTCTTTTATACCGCGCTATTCAACATCAGTGCGGTTTACATGAAACAGAGAAGTACACAGTGCAGCAAGCTATACTACGTTTACATAGAACAGGTACTAGAAACTTGGAGAACATTGGGGTAACTATTTACATACAGGCATTTTATTCATTTTAACTGTGTTTTGATGTGACATTTAGGTTCTGTTTTATTCCTGTTTTTTCATGTTAGCCGTACTTATTTGTTCCCATTTTATATATATTTTTTATATATAAGTTTACCGTAAAAAATATATATTTTATTATTTATACATTCTTTATGTCCGCCGGTCATGCCAATTTGTATTAAGTTTTAATTGTTTTTAATTATTTATCTTTGTTCTATTTTTATGTGGTGTTTTAGCCATTTAGCCCCTGAAGAAGGGTAATCTGAAACACGGCCTGTTTTGGGCCTTTGGCTGATGTTGGTTAATAAAGGTATTATACGTCCTCCTTTGCCATCCACGTCTTTTTGTTGGACTGCTCTGGTACGTGGTGTCGTGCCCCTTGTTGGACCCCATACAGGCATCACGTCAAGACATGTTAATCGGTAATCCTTTGTCATGGGTAGCTTGTTGGGAGTGTTGCTGTGGCTGTACTCGCTGGGGGTGGCTGCTTGACATACTGTCATCCGGGTAGTATTTGAGGAAGAGGTGGTGCTTAAGTGCCTTCCTAATCTGGGTTAGCTCAGGGATAGCCCAGATACCAGGTGGGAGGACATTCCAGCATCTCAGTGCGCAGAATCTGAAGGCCCTGCTTGCTCTTGCCTGGGTGCATTGGGTTAAAGCCTTCGGGATTACTAGTGTATTGACTGCTGCAGATCATCTGGATCTATTTGGGGAGATGTTGTGGATAAGCTCCGTGAGTGAGGTGGAGGAAAGCCATTGATGGCCTTGAATGTCAGTAGTAGGGTTTTGAAAGAGGGCCTGGCTTGTATAGGGAGCCAGTGGAGGTGTTTGAGGATGGGCGTCACATGGTCGCTCCTTGAGGCCCCGTGTAGAACTTTTGCCACGGCATTTATCGCAAGCTGGAGCAGGTTCAGGGTGGATTGTGGGAGCCCTGGTAGGATTGCATTTGCATAATCGAAGTGCGGTATAATCAATGCTTGATAAATTGTCTGGAAGTCATCCGGCTCTATGTCTGAGTGTTCGAATCTTGTGGTAGACTGCTCTTACCGTGTTGCTTATGTGCTCCTTCATATCCAGGCGTTGGTCTAAAGTGACACCAAGGTATCGGATTGAGGATTTGGTTTGTAGCTCTGCTTTCTTAACTTTTAAATGAGGAGGCGGGGTGAAGTTTTGGTTCCTTGTAATGAAGAGGACCTCAGTTTTCTTGTGTTGAATCTGGAGGTTTTGGGTTTGGATCCAGTCGGATACGCGTTGAAACAGTCTGTAAGTGGGGAGAGGTCCAGTTGTTCCGTTGAGAACGGCATGTAGAGCAGTACATCATCAGCACATATCAAGCAGTCGACATTGAAAGATCGGAAGAGATTACAAATGGGCTGCATGTATATGTTGAACATCAGGGCGGAGAGGGAGTATCCTTGCGGAACGCCCTGCCTCTGGTGGAACGGTTCTGATGTTGAGGCCCCGACTCGTACGTGCTGCCACCTGTTAGACAGATATTATTTGCACCATTCTAGTGCTGTGTCACAAATACCCTTCTCCTTTAGTCGCCCCAGAAGAGGTTCGTGGCTTACTGAGTCAAATGCAGCGGCAATGTCCATGAAGATGAGAACAAACCCTTGACAGATGTTGTCAATTCCAGCAATTATGTTATTGAAGAGGGTGGTAAGGAGAATTTCAACACCGTGGGACTCCCTGAAACCGTGTTGGCAAGAGTCCAGTGGAGCGGCGGTTTCGATGTGGCCTTGTATTTGTCTTTGGACTTCTTTTTCAATTATCTTGGCCAGTAGTGGTATACTAGCTATAGGTCTGTATGAGTCCACCTTCTGGGGGTCGAGCTTGCTGTTTTTCAGCAGGGATCTGATGGACATGTGTTTGAGGGATTGGGGGAACGAGCCTGTTGTGAAGGATAGATTCATAAGCCTGGCTATGAACGGGCTAAGATCACAGCGTAGTTCTTTTATCCAGAAGGCCGGGCAGGGGTCAGTTTGTGCCGTGGTGGTATTGATTGAAGCAATAGTGTCTTCAATGTACTTCTTGGATGGGGTGGTGAAGATGGTCAGGGGTGTTAGATCGGTTGACTCCCGTGCAATGTCAGGTGCTGTAGACTTATCTGTCTGGCATAGTTTTGATTGTAAGTAGTCAGCGAATTCCTGCGGGTGGATCCTGTCTTGGTGGTCAGGGGCTGGTTCCTTTGTAAGGTTTTTGACTAGATTGAACAAGTCATGTGGTTTGTTTAGGAAGAAGGGGAGGAGGAGTGGCACTATATGTAAAAACTATTATTAAAGCTTTGGAATTACAGAGCTTAAAAGGGAGAGAGGAGGCATTGTGGGTTAAACTACAAAGAGGGAAAGAGAAATCTGTTTGCATTGGTGTGATATACAGACCTCCCTCACAAGAGGAAGAGGTGGACAGAGTTAATTGAAGACATACGCAGCATTGCTAGGAAAGGGGAAGTGCTACTGATAGGAGATTTCAATATGCAAGATGTGATTGGCACATTCCTGCTGCAGTATCATCTAGAAGTAAGGAGATCCTGGATTCTCTACAGGGAGAACTATTCAGGCAATTGGTAACAGACCCCACACGTGAAGGGGCCATACTGGACTTGGTGCTTACCAATGGTGAAAGTGTTTCTGATGTTGTAGTGGGAGATCATTTTGCATCCAGTGATCACCAGATGGTGTGGTTCAGTATTAGGACTAGGGCTGTTGGAATCCATTCCAAGGTGAGGATCTTAGACTTTAGGAAGACTAACTTTGCGAAGATGGGCCAATACCTCAGGGAGTCGTTAGTGGGATGGGAACAGCTGGGGGATGTAGAAAAACAGTGGGCAAAACTGAAAGGGGGTATTTTAAGGGCAACCAACCTTTTTGTTAAAATGGTAAATAAAGGCAAAAGGAACAGGAGACCGCTATGGTTTTCGAAGGAAGTAGCTGAAAAAGTGAAGAAAAAGAGGGAGGCCTTCATGAAATACAAGAGATCGCAGAGAGAGGAAGACAGGCATCTGTATTTGGAAAAACTTAGAGAAGCTAGCAAAGTAGTCAAGAAGGCAAAGATTCAAAAGGAGGAGGAAATAGCCAATGCAATAAAATGGGGGGATAAGACATTTTTCAGATATATTAGTGAGAAGAGGAAGGGCAAAAGTGGTATTGTCAGACTCAAGGGTGCAGGGGGGGAATATGTAGAAGCTGATAAGGATAAAGCGGAATTGCTTAACAAATATTTTTGTTCTGTGTTCACAGATGAAAAACCAGGAGCAGGACCTCAAAAAACACTCACAAATAGGAACAGAAGCGAGGGACATCTTGAACTATTTTCAGAAGACTGTGTTCGTGAGAAACTAGCTTAACTTAAAGTAGACAAAGCGATGGGACCGGATGGGATACACCCTAGAATACTGAGGGAACTTGGGGACATTCTAGCAACTCCACTGACTGACCTTTTCAATGCCTCGTTGGAGTCGGGAGTGGTGCCAAAGGACTGGAGAGAGGCTCATGTGGTGCCTTTACACAAAAGCAGAAGTAAGGATGTGGTTGAAAACTACAGGCCGGTTAGTTTAACTTCAGTGGTGAGTAAATTATTGGAAACGCTGCTGAAAGAGAAAATAGTGAGGTTTCTGGAGTCCAGCGGATTACAGGATCCGAGGCAGCATGGATTCACCAGAGGCAGTTCTTGTCAGACAAATCTGATTGATTTCTTTGACTGGGTGACCAGGGAGTTGGACCGAGGGAGAGCTCTAGATGTGGTGTATTTAGATTTCAGTAAAGCCTTGGACACTGTTCCTCACAGGCGACTTATAAACAAACTGAGCACCCTAGGGATGGACCCTAAAGTTACTGCTTGGGTTAGAAATTGGTTGGGTGGGAGGCGACAAAGAGTACAAGTAAATGGAGCTCACTCTGAGGAGAAGGATGTTACCAGTGGTGTGCCCCAGGGATCTGTCCTTGGTCCGATTCTTTTTAACATCTTTGTTAGTGATATAGCGGAAGGGCTGTCGGGTAAGGTTTGCCTCTTTGCAGATGATACCAAAATCTGCAATAGAGTAGACACCAAGGAAGGGGTAGATAACATGAGGAGGGATCTAGCTAAGCTTGAAGAATGGTCTAGAATTTGGTAGCTGGGATTTAATGTTAAAAAATGTAAGGTCATGCATTTGGGCTGCAGCAATCCAAGGGAGCAATACAGTATAGGAGGTGAAGTACTTTTGTCCACTAAAGAAGAGCAGGACCTAGGCGTGGTTGTGTCTGATGATCTTAAAGTAGCTAAAGAGGTAGAAAAGGCGACGGCAAAAGCTAGAAGGATGCTTGGGTGCATACAGAGAGGAATGGCTAGCAGAAAAAAGGAGGTGATAATGCCTCTGTATAAGTCTTTGGTGCGACCTCATTTGGAGTATAGTGTGCAATTTTGGAGACCGCACCTTCAAAAGGATGTGAACAGGATGGAGTCGGTGCAGAGGGTGGCTACTAAAATGATTAGTGGGCTTTATTATAAAGCATATGAGGACAGACTTAAGGATCTTAATATGTACACCTTAGAGGAAAGGCGGGATAGAGGTGATATGATTGAGATGTTTAAATACCTCCGTGGCATAAATGTTCAGGGAGAGAGCCTCTTTCAATTGAAAGCAAGTTCTGCTACGAGGGGACATGGGATGAGGGTGAAGGGAGATAGATTCAGGAGTGATATGCCGAAATATTTCTTTACGGAAAGAGTAGTGGATCCATGGAATAGTCTCCCAGTGGAGGTGGTAGAGATGAGGACAGTAACTGAATTCAAAAAAGCATGGGACCAACACAGAGGATCTCTAAAGGTAAAAAGTGGACTGTTGTAGTTGTTGATATGGAAGGACAGACTAGATAGGCCATGTGGTCTTTTTCTGTCATCATGTTTCTATGATCGTTTTAGGGTGTCTGTGTGGAATTGTCTCATTTTCTCTGTTATTTCCTCACGGTAGTTTGATAGGTGCAGGTTGTATGCCCTTTGGTCTTCCGTGGAGTGTGATCACTGCCATCGTCTTTCCAGCTTCCTTAAGTGTGTGAGTGAGGACCGTAGCTCCGTGGAGTACCAGGGTGCGGTAGCTCGTCTCCTCAGAGGTTTGTTAGATGGTGGGCGTTCTGCAATGGCGCTGAGGCTAGTGTTCCAGCTGGAGATCAAGTCGTCGAGGTTGGGTGGAGCAGGTGGGTTTTTGTTAGTATAATTTCTTTGTTGAAAGGTCAGAACCTTCCTGCTGGTGTTCTGGTGGTGCTTCCCAGATTTCTGGCATTCCGTCGGTTGTTGTGCACGGGTATTTGGAAGTGGATCAGTTTGTGGTCTGACCATGGTACCGCTGTAATGGATAGCACTGGGTCCTGGGCTGCGTCGAAGGCTAACTGTGGGGCGAATACCAGGTCCAATATATTTCCTTTTGCATGGGTAGGATCGTTGACTAGCTGTTTGTATCCTAGTTCCTTGAGGGCTTTGAGAAAGGCTGATGCTTGATTGTCTTGCAGGGATGGCAGGTTGAAGTCGCCAAGTATCCAGTTTGGTGTGTTTGGGTTATGTATTTTGGATGCTAGGTCAATTATTGCTGAGAGGTCATCCGGGGAGGCTGATGGGGCTCTGTACAGTAGGTTGATGGAGCAGTGCTTATTGGCTATCGTGATCGTGTCGAGGTAGTTTGTGCTAGTAGCATCAATCAGATGAAAGTCGAGGTCCGTTTTGGTGAGGATGAGTACTCATCCCCCTCTTCTATTGTCTCTATGGCATGTGTGTATTGAGAAGTTGGTAGGCAAGAGTTGGTTGAGGAGGACATTGTCGCCACTGGATAGCCATGTCTCTGTGATCAAGAGTATGTCAAGCTCATGGAGGGATATTATGTCCGAGATCACTGGCCATTTCTTGCGGATTGAGCGTGCGTTGATGAGGGCGCATTTTGGGCTTTGGGGGTGGGAGCTTTCTTCTTGTTTGGCTTTCCTGGAGTGATGAAGTGCAACGTGTAGTAAGTGGGGGTGGAGCACACGGGTATCTTCCTTTGTCCTGTGGTGAGGAGCACTTGACCATCTCCTTCCATGGCTCTGTAGAATTGGAATGTGATTGGGGGTAGGCGATAAGGCCAGAGAACTACTGAGCCATCCAAAGAGGATGTAACAGCCAATTACGGTAAGGAGGGGGAGGCCATTCTTTGTATCCCCAATTGTATATGGCCGAGGCAAGTAGTGGGCTGGCCAGTGAGAGCAAATAAGGTGAGCTATCCTGGCATTCCCAGGTAGGTACACAGATGTGCAGTAATATCAGTCAGGTAGGAAGGGTATGTAGTTATAACAGACACGCGGCAGGTAGCATAGGCATGCAGTTCTAACAGTCAGGCAGGAGGTAAGACAGAGAAGCAGTTATAACGGACAGGTAGCCAGTTAACATAGGCATGTAGTTATTCAGGCCGACAAGTAACAACGGTATGAGGTTTATAACAGGTATGCAGTCTAATTCCAGTAGGCAGCTAATGCAGGTATTCAATTACAACAGGCAACTTATGTAGTCTCATAGCAAGGTCACGCCGGTATGCGACTGCAACAGACAATACTACTTAGCTGAGAGAAGGTGTGCTCCGCTGCAGATCCGTTTGCGTCGCGAGTTGGTGAAGGCACCTTTCACCACCTCTGTTTGTGTCTCTGGGGTTCCTTAGGTTCGCAGGTATGGTCTCTGTGGATTCTTGGTGGGAGGCCTGGCTGGGGGTCCACGCCTTGAAGGACCACGATTAAGATCAAGAAATCAGGGGTGGGGATGCTTGCCTGTCAGGCAGCGAAGACTTGTAGCTGTTGTATGGTCCATAGGCGGGCGGTGTTATTGGAGAGCAAGCTCAACCCTGGGGGGAGCTCAAGCTTCAGTCTTGCTGAGCGGTTGCAGTTCTCTCTCTTTAGAATCAGGTCAAGCTCTAGGTGTTTCAGGCAGGCTTATTAGGGCGTGGTGGGCCTCGAGTCTTGGGCCACCGCCTAAGGGCCGCGCCAAAGGGCCTTCTGGCGAGGCCCTCAGGCACGGGCCCGCCAGGCACGGGTGCCCCTTCTGGCGCTCCTTTTATCGCTCCGGAGCTGCCCTGATTGGGCAGCAGGAGCAGGCTGGAGGCGGCACTGGGGACGTCGGCGGCTCTCTCGCTCCTGGGAGCGCTGCTGGGCCGAAGAGGCTGCCGGCGGAGAAGGCGCTCCTTTTATCGCTCCGGAGCTGCTGTACCGGTTCCTCCAATGCTGGAACGGCTGCTCTTCCGTATGTGGAAGGCACCAGCCTCTGCACCGGTTCTTAGCAAACTGGTTGATTCCATTTATCAAGTCCGTAAGAGCCCTGGGTTCCAAAAGGCGCAGCTACCGCACGATTCCATGGTTGTGGAATCGGCCATGCACCACCTGAAGAGTCAGAAGATGCACTCCTCGGTGCCCCCTGGACGGGAGGCCCGGAACCTGGATGTCCTCGGTAGAAAGTGCTTCCAGGGCTCTATGCTATCTTGCCGTATCCAGACTTACCAGCTGTACAAGGGCATGTACCTACGAGACCTGGCAAAGGAGATTGCCAGGTTCTCGGCTGGCCTCTCCGAGAAACCCTTGCAGAGATTCAAGGCCTTCTCAACAGGGATTCGAGAGTGCTCGAAGTTTATTTCTCGAGCAGCCTATGATGGCTTCAAGGCTTTGGCCCAGGTAGCCGCGGCCGGCATCGGTGCACGCCGTCAGGCCTGGCTACAGTCATCGGACCTGGAGTCATGGGTGCAGGACAAGTTGGTCGATGTCCTCTGCCGAGGTGACAACCTATTCGGTAAGCCCATTACTGAAAAGGCTGCAGAAATCGAGACTGAGACTCTCACCAGGACAAGGCTGTCCAGAAAGACTTCTGCCCCTTCTCAAGAAAAGAAGGGCTCGGGAAAGAAGTCCTTTTTCACGAGGAATGGTGCTGCCTACAAATCCTACCCTCAATATCAGGCCTCTCCGGCTCCCCAACAGGGCCAGCAGGCTAAGGTGCAGGGGCATGGGCCCCGTAGGCAGAAGACCCCCAAGCCGCCAGCTCCGGCTCCTGCAGAGCAGGGACCGGGGTTTTGACTCCCAAAGCATAGCCTCTTCTCCACCGGTGGGTCCACTCAGCACAGGAGGTCGGCTGACCCTGTACGACTGCAGGTGGCCAGCCATCACAGGGGATACCTGGGTACTCGGCATAGTCCAAAAGGGCTACATGCTCCAATTCCACCAGGTACCCCCCTCCTACTTTCTAGGGGAGCCTCCAAGACTCCCTCTACACAGAAACCTCCTCCTTCAGGAGTTGGCAAGTCTTCTAAAGGAACAGGTGGTGGAACCGGTGCCTCAACACCTGGAAGGGCAAGGCTTCTATTCCAGGTACTTCCTGGTACCAAAAAGGACAGGAGGCCTCCAGCCTATCCTAGAATTGCGAAACCTAAACAAGTTTCTGGAGAGGGAAAAGTTCAAGATGCTTACCCTTGGGATACTGCTGCCCTACCTCCAGCAGGGAGACTGGCTATGCTCCTTAAACCTAAAGGATGCTTATACTCACATCCTCATTCATCCATACCACAGACAATATCTCAGGTTTGCGGTGGGAGGAAACCATTTTCAATACAGGGTACTTCCCTTTGGCCTAACCTCTTCTCCCAGGGTTTTCACCAAATGCCTGGCGGTGGTGGCGGCCTATCTCAGGAATCAGGGAAGTTTTGTCTTCCCATACCTGGATGACTGGTTCATCAGGGGCCAGTCTCTCCAGGAGGCCAGAAAAGCCACTCTTCATACTGTCTCTCTTCTTCAGCATCTGGGCTTTGTCATAAATTATGCAAAGTCCACTTTGCTCCCCTCTCAGAACCTAGAGTTTATAGAGGCAAGATTAGACACCCTGCAGGCAAGAGCTTACTTGTCCGAGGACAGAGCCCACAGACTGATGGACTTGGCCAACCAGTTTCAGAGCAATTCTCATGTTTCCGCTAGGCACTACCTGCGGCTCCTGGGCCACATGGCATCCACGGTACATGTGACTCCAAATGCCCCTCTGCACATGCGGGCAGCTTAGTGGTACCTCACAGCTCAGTGATGGCCACAGGCAACTTCAGAGACAGAGTAAAGGTGTCCAAACCACTTTTGGACTTCCTACAGTGGTGGCTGCATCTCCCAAATCTTCTCAGGGGGGTACCTTTTCAGTCTCCTGCAAACACAAGGGTGCTGACGACCGATGCTTCCTTGAAGGGCTGGGGTGCATATTGCCAGGGCACGTGCACTCAAGGCCTCTGGTCTCCTCGGGAGGCCACGCAGCAGATCAATCTTTTGGAGCTGCGAGCAATCCGTTTAGCTCTGCAAACATTTTCTCATGCCCTATCTCACCAGTCTGTCCTAGTTCAGTCGGACAATGAAGTGGCATTGTTCTACGTGAACAAACAAGAGGGCACGGGGTCCAGGCTCCTATGTCAGGAGGCTCTGGTCCTTTGTTCCTTTGTAGTCAAACAAGGCATGTTTCTCAAAGCAGTCAGTCCGGAGAATTTCCTAGCAGACAAGCTAAGCAGGATTCTCCAGCCTCACTAATGGCAGTTGAATCCATTGGTGGTCCAGCAGATCTTCCTCTGCTGGGGACTTCCATCCATCGATCTTTTTGCAAGTCCACAAAACCATCAGCTGCCCAGGTTTTGCTTCAGACAGCCGCATCCCCTGAGGATGGCTGCAGAGGCTTTTCTGATCTCTTGGACTACGGGCCTCCTGGATGCATTTCCTCCCACGCCCCTGGTGGCCCGAACTCTGTTCATGATCCTCCGGGACAAAGCCTCGGTGATTCTGGTAGCCCCTAGATGGCCAAGGCAGCCCTGGTTTCCACTTCTGCTGCAGTTGGCGGTGGAAACTTCATTCCCTCTGGGGTTGCAATACGATCTCCTGTCTCAAGAGCAGGGTTCCCTTCACCCCAATCTCAGGTCCCTCAATCTGATGGCCTGGCTGCTGAAAGGATAGTGCTAGCTCCCTTGCTTCTACCTTAGGAGGTTGAGGAGGTGGTTTTGGCCTCTAGGAGGCAGTCCACCAGAAAGTCCTATGCCCTCAAGTGGCGTAGGTTTACGGTATGGTGTGCTCAGCGTAACGAAGATCCTTTCTCTTGACTTGTGCCAGTAGTATTTATTTATTTTTATTTTATTTATTTAGCAAGCATTTGTATACCGCTCCTTCCAGCGATCAGAAGCGGGGAAGATTACATGGATAAAGCTGTCGAATCAAGACAGAATAATTTTGATTTGTACATAAAGATTCGAAAGGTTAGCACGTCACGCAGAAAATTATCTACTTCTAAGCTAAGGGGATAATAATTTACATATGTACATTTATACATTACAGGTTTCTGGGGAGCTGTGGGGGAGTTGCCCCTCATGCGAATTTAGTACAGGTTGAAATGACTTTGAAATAGGTGGGTTTTTAGTTTCTTTCTAAAGTCGGCTACATCAATGCTGGCTCGTAGGTCGGGTGGGAGTTGGTTCCATAGTGTCGGTGCTGTGTATGAGAAAGCCCTGTTACTAGTGATTTTTTTGACTGATCTGATATCTGTTGGAGTGTGGAGGGTGTTGGAATTGATGGTTCTCCTGTTTCTGTTGGATGGTTGCAATCTGATTAGGGTGTCGAGGAAGGATGGTGCTATGCTGTGGATGAGTTTGAAGGTGGTCGTCAGTATTTTGTATTTTGTGCGGGCTGCTATGGGGAGCCAGTGTAGCTCAATTAGTACTGGTGTAATGTGTTCAGTAAGACTTTTCTTCATGATGATCCTGGCAGCTACATTTTGTGCCATTTGAAGGATGTTCAGGGTTTTCTTAGGAAGTCCTTGAAGAATGGCGTTGCAATAGTCGAAATGTGGCATGATGAGTGCTTGAGCAACGGATCTAAAGTGGTGGGGATCAATAATATTCCGTATGGGTTGTAGAGCTCTCAGTTTGTAGAAGACTGCCCTGTTGGTTTTGCGCAGGTGAGTTTCCATTTTTAGGTTTATTTATTTATTTATTAGTTTTTCTATACCGCACTATTCGGAATCAGCGCGGTTTACAATGAACAGGTTTGTACAATGTGGAACAATCAGACATTGAACTTACATATAACAGGGAATTTCAACTTGGATAACAGGTGAACTTTATACACTATTTACATAAAGAGGGTTGCATCATAGATGGATTTGTAGTACCAGCCCTGCAAGGGGTGGTTCTGTGTAATTGAAAGTTAGATTAGAGATTAGTTCGGCGGCTATGGGATGAGGGACTGTTGGGTCCTACTGCAGTCAAATGTAACTCCTAGATATTTTATTTCTTTCTTTGTTTGATAAGTGTTGTTGCACAGGGTTATTGATGTAGGTGGGTCAAAATTTGCTTTCCTTGAGATATACATCACCTCAGTTTTCTTGTGGTTGATTGTCATGCTGCTTTGTTGTAACCAGTTTTGCATCTCGCCAAGACATGTTTCGAGTGAGCTGTAGTTCGGGTTGTCAGTGTCAAGTTGTGTGTATAGCATAATATCATCGGCATAAATGTGGTAGTTGATTTTATGCTGTGTAAATATTTTGCATAGTGGTTGCATATATACGTTGAAAAGGAGTGCTGAGAGTGCAGAGCCTTGTGGTATACCTTGTGTTTGAGAGAATGCTTCTGCTTTTTCGCCGTTGAATTGTACCTGTTGCATTCGGTTTGAGATGTATGATGTGAACCACTTTAGTGGGGTTCCTGATATTCCTATTGACTTGATTCTGTTTAAGAGGGTTCGATGGTTAACTGTATCAAAGGCAGCTGAGATGTCGATGAATAGGAGTATATACATTTTCTTTTTGTTTTCCAGGCCCTTGAGTAGGTTGTTAAGTAGAACTAGTAATAGGGTTTCGACCCCATGATGTTGTCTAAAGCCGTATTGCTGGTCATCTAGAGGAGCATTGTCGTTCAGGTGGTCTTGGAGTTGTAATAGGACCGCCTTTTCAATGATCTTTGCTAGGAATGGTATGCTCGATACTGGGCGGTAGGATGCTGGGTCATCTCTGCTGAGTGTACTGTTTTTTAGAATAGGTCTTATGACGGATTTCTTTAGCTCAGTGGGCATGAATCCTTGTTGTAGTGATAGGTTTACTATGTGTGAGATGTACGGTGCTATGTCCTGTTTCACTGCCTTGATCCAGGTTGCTGGGCAGGGGTCGAGTGGGGATGTGGTGCTGTTTATGCTTGTGAGTATGGTTGCAATTTGCTGGTCTCCAATTTTGTGGAAATGTTTCCATAACTGGTCTTGATTTGTGTTGGTCTCAAGGTTGTTTAGTGGTGTCTGTAGTGTTGAGTCATGGTAGGGTGTAGGTCTTGAGGCAGTTAGTTTGCTCGCATAGTGGTTTGCCAATGTTTGGGCCTTGATGGAGTTGTTTAGGTTGTCGCTTTGAGATGTTTTAGTAAGAGATTTGACGAGTTCAAATAACTAGTACTACAGTATCTACTTTACCTGTCAGACCTAGGCCTTAAGTCTAACTCTGTTCGGGTCCATCTCAGTGCTCTATCAGCGCACCACTCACCGGTGGAGGGACTGTCTGTGTCTGTTCACCCCTTGGTGTCCCGATTTCTCAGAGGTCTGCTTCTTCTCAGGCCTCCTGTTCGTCCACCGGCGACGGAGTGGGATTTGAACGTGGTTTTGCATCAACTTACTCGCCCACTGTTTGAGCCGATGGCTACTTGCCATTTGCGCTTCCTTTCTTGGAAAGCGCTCTATCTCCAGGAACAAGCAGGAATGAGTCTTCACATATGGGTATCGTCAGTACCGACGGAGCCTGCGCGGGAACGCTCCCCAGCGTCCAAAAGGAAAGTTTTTGGGAGCATCCCACAGCCTTCCCGCCTTTCCTAACCGCCTCTCTCCAGTTCTTCTTTTCCGCGGAGCCAGCAGGTCGTGTTCCTGTCACTGCTGAAGAATTTCTTTATTTTCTTTTATTTCTTTGGTCACGTGTCTGCCTTCTTCGACACCGGACCGGTACCGCCGGTCTTTCTTTCTTTATTCTTAAAAAAAAAAAAAAAAATTACTGTCGTTCTCACTTCAGTGCATTTTTTCTTTCTTCGGCCTCAGGCCTAGGAAGATTTTTCCTTATGGAACAGCCCACCTCTGGGTTTAAAAAGTGCACGAAGTGCAGCGGCACTATTTCTGTCACCGACACCCATGAATGGTGTCTAAAATGTTTAGGTCCTGACCACTCTATTGCGGATTGTGAGTCCTGTTCCATGATGTCTAAAAGAGGTCTACAGAATCGAGCAGCCAAGCTCAGTACCCTGTTTCCCTCTGCAGCTTCAGTGGCATCGACGTCTTCCAGGGCTGCTTCTTCCTCGCATGGATCTCAGGTAACCAAACTTAAGTCCAGTCGGTCCTCGAAGGGTAGATCTCCCTCCAAGTATCGAGATGCCTCCGGGCTTGCTCTCGAGGAATCTGCACCGGCAAAATTACCCCTGCGGGAGGCTCCGGCTTCCAAAGCTTTATCTATGGGGTCACAGGTTGACATTGATGGCTCGGCCTCGACTGATCACCTGTTGCCATGCTCTGGGGTACCGGTGGTTCCCACTGGTACCGACATCCAGACATTGGTGGCGTCGATGGATCAGAATATCCTGACCATGCAGCGTGCCATCACGGCATTCAAACAAACTGCGACGACGTCAGTACCGCAACAAACTCCGTTGGCGGTACCGACTCCGGCACCGGTACCGATATCGGTTCCGGTGCCGGTACTGATTGCATCGACATCGGCTTCGGTGTCGACTGCAGCAGTACACTGTTCTGTGATGCCCATCGGTACCGATCACTCCTGATGTCGATACCACCCGGTACGCGTATCGGGCTCTGCAGGAGCATCCAGACAGGCGATACTTTGATTCCTCTGAAGACTCTGATGAATCAGAGGCCTCTGTCGAAGCATCAGTGATCCTTCCTCAGGTTCCCTCTTCTCCAAAAAGAAGAATGTCTCCTCCAGAAGACTTGTCTTTTCAAGACTTCATTAGGGAAGTGGCCAGGGGCCTTTCCATTTCAGTGGCCCCTGAAGCAGAGCCTAGAGCCAAAAACTTAGATATTTTACAATATCCTAAGGCTCCTAAAGAGGCAGCCACTTTGCCAATTCATGAGATTCTTTATGATCACATGTTGGGCACATGGGAGACCCCTCTCACCATCTCCCCTCATTTTTGTAGGTTGGACACCATGTATCGTGTTCCTCCTTGTCCTGGCTTTCATAAGACTCAGCTTCCTCACCACTCCATTGTGGTGGAGTCTGCTATGAAGAAGATAAAGAGTACAAAAAGGCACTCTTCTAATCCTCCAGGAAGAGAGTGCAGAACCTTAGATGCCTTTGGCAGGAGAATTTTCCAGGCCAATATGCTTGTTGCCAGAATCAACTCCTATAGTCTCTATATGGGGATATTTCTAAAAGAAGTTACAGATCATCTGCAAACGTTCTCATTTTATTTCAGAAGATAAAAGGGAAGAGTTTCTCACCTGGCTTAAACATGCCCAGGATGTTTCCAAATTTTCCAACCGTGCAGCCTTTGACTCTTTTGAGTGTGCCAGCAGAGCCTCGGCTATTGCCATAGGTGCACGCAGAGTTGCTTGGTTACAAGCTTCTGATTTGGAACCCTGGGTTCAGGATGGACTAGGAAACCTTCCTTGTACAGGTGAAAACCTTTTTGGCAAAGATTGGCAAGCAAAGGCCACCCAAATGGATGCTGAAAATTCTGCTTTAGATAGACTCTCAAAGTCTACCTCTGCAACTTTTAAGAAAAGGTGGTTCAAAAAGGGTTTTTTTTTCCCAAAAAAGGTAGATATTATTCTGCCTATGGTCAGCAGGCATCTTCTGCAGGTCGTTTTGCTACAAAAAGACAGCAACAATCAAAACAGGCCAAGCCTAAGGCTGCTAGGACTGCTACGGCCCAACAGCCTCAGCCTCCTCAGGGCCTTTGACTTTCAACTAGAGAACTTAGCCTTTCTGGCTCTAAAAGAACCAGAGCCTCTCACCATTCCAGGAAGGTTAGCTCACTTTGCTCCCAGGTGGGAACAAATCACAGCAGAGCAATGGACCCTCTCCATCATAAGAGAGGGGTGCAAGCTTCATTTCTTAAACCTTCCTCCTCACACCATGGTGAGACAGTTCAATTCTCCAACATCTCACCTCGACCTTCTGGGTCAGGAGATTACTACCCTTCTTGCCCAAGGGGCAATAGAAGAAGTACCCCTTCTTCAGCAGGGCTCAGGGTTCTACTCCCCCTATTTTCTTATCCCAAAGAAAACAGGGGGCCACAGACCCATACTAGATCTCAGAGAATTGAACAAGTTTCTATACAAGGAGACGTTCAAGATGATTTCTCTCGGTGCTCTCCTTCCATACCTTCAGAGTCAGGATTGGCTTTGTTCTCTAGACCTCAAGGATGCGTACACCCATGTCCTCATCCATCCAACACACAGAAGGTTTCTTCGGTTCCTTTACCGAGGAAAGCACTACCAATACAAGGGGCTTCCTTTCGGTCTGGCCTCTGCACCAAGAGTGTTCACAAAATGCATGGCAGTAGTAGCTGCATTTCTACGCACTCTGGGGATATTCGTATTCCCATATCTTGACGACTGGCTCATCCGAGCCCCATCCCAGTCAGAGGCCCAGACTTCCATAGCCTGCACAAGGCGTGTTCTTCAGTATCTGGGACTTGTAATAAACATTCCAAAATCCCATCTCACCCCTACTCAATCTCTAGAGTTCATAGGGGCCTTGCTGGATACCACAACTGCAAGGGCCTATCTTCCCCAGGCCCGTTGCCTACGCTTGGTGCAGTTAGCCTCACAGATTCAGTTAAAATCCCATTTAACTGCTCGAGAGATGTTACAATTGTTAGGCCACATGGCATCCACTGTGCATGAGGTTCCTTATGCTCGCCTTCACATGAGAGCAGCTCAATGGACTCTGTCCACCCAATGGACCCAGGCATCAGGGTGCCTGTCAGACAAAATAGCAACCTCTAGTCGCCTCTTTTGCTCTCTCCAGTGGTGGAAGTCCACTCAAAATCTGTTGCTGGGGTCCCCCTTTCAACAGGTGTTACCCCAAGCAACCCTTACAACAGATGCCTCTCTAAAGGGTTGGGGAGCTCATCTACAAGATCTCTCCACCCAAGGCATCTGGTCTCCACAGGAGACATCTCTACATATCAACCTCTTAGAGCTCAGAGCAATCTTTCTGGCTCTCAGAGTCTTCCACACCCTGCTCAGCTACAAGACAGTCCTCATCCACATGGACAACCAAGTAGCCATGTTCTACGTGAACAAGCAGGGGGGGACTGGCTCTCTGTCGCTTTGCAACGAAGCTCTGAGATTGTGTGCCTTCGCCAGAGAGCATCAAATTCATCTCATGGCAGTGTATCTTCCAGGGGTTCAAAACTCTTGGGCAGACAGACTCAGTCGAGTTCTGCTTCCACACGAATGATCCCTCCATGGGGACCAGATAGCCAGGATCTTTCGAATTTGGGGAACCCCAGACATAGACTTGTTTGCAAGTCCGTGGAATGCCAAACTTCCCTGGTTCTGTTCCAGAATTCCGTGTCAGGAAGTTCAGGCCAGGGATGCCTTCCTCCTCCACTGGGGGCAAGACTTCCTCTATGCCTTTCCACCCATTCCCCTAATTCCCAAGACACTGTTCAAACTTCAGAGAGACAAGGGGTCTATGATCCTCATAGCTCCACATTGGCCACGCCAAGTGTGGTACCCTCTACTTCTGCATCTCTCTCAAGCTCCCTCCCTGGACTTGGGATCTGCTCCAGACCTCTTGTCCCAGGAGAAGGGAACGTTGTGGCACCCAAATCCCCAGTCTCTTCACCTCAGAGCCTGGTTGCTGAAGGCCTAGACCTTCAAGATTTGCATCTTTCTCAGCAAGTGAAGGATATCCTTCATGCTTCCAGAAAGCCTTCCACTAGACGTTCCTATGCTTTTAAATGGAAAAGGTTTACCATTTGGTGTGCAGAGAAGGGTCTTAACCCTCTTGCAATACCTCTGAATTCTTTATTAGAGTATTTGCTGCATTTATCCCATGCAGGCCTTAAAACGAATTCAGTAAGAGTCCATTTGAGTGCTATTGCAGCATCCCTTAAACCTCTCAATGGACAGCCTATTTCCTCTCATCCTCTTATAGCAAGATTCATGAGAGGCCTTCTTTTGACTAAACCTCCCATCAGACCACCTCCAGTGGCATGGGACTTGAATCTGGTTCTTGGCCAGCTTATGCAGCCCCCCTTTGAACCCTTAGCCACTACCTCCTTGAAATTCCTTTCCTGGAAGGTTATTTTTCTCATTGCAGTCACTTCAGCTCACCGCATCAGTGAACTGCAAGCCTTGGTGGGTAATCCTCCTTATACAAGGTTCCATCATGACAAGGTAGTCCTCAGGACTAATCCACACTTTATGCCTAAAGTGGTCTCACCTTTTCATCTGAACCAGGAGGTTTATTTACCTGTCTTTTTCCAGGACCTCATGCTTCAAATGCGGAGAGGAATCTTCATACCCTGGATTGTAAAAGAGCTCTTGCTTTTTACTTACAAAGGACACAGCAACATAGAAAGTCCTCTCAACTCTTTGTTGCTTTTGATCCCTCTCATTTAGGACTTCCAGTCTCTAAGAGAACTCTGTCCAATTGGATTGCTCAGTGTATTTCTTTTGCCTACCAGAGTAAGAACCTTTCTCTGGAGGGCCATGTCACAGCTCACAATGTGAGGGCCATGGCAGCCTCTATGGTTCATCTAAATTCTGTGTCCATCAACCAGATCTGTCGAGCGGCCACCTGGACCTCAGTTCATACCTTCACAGCCCATTACTGCTTGGACAAGGACTCCCGCCGGGATGCCTTGTTTGGTCAGGCTGTTCTCAAACACCTGTTCCATACCTAATCAATTCCTACCCTCCATCCCTGGCTGGATGTCTGAGATTCATGGGTGGAGGTAGAGCCCTTCCCAGGGACTCACAACCTGGGTGATCTCCCAGGCATCTCTAGCTGGGGAGTCCCCATATGTGAAGACTCATTCCTGCTTGTTCCTGGAGATAGCACAGTTACTTACCTGTAACAGGTGATCTCTGGGAACAGCAGGAATAAGTCTTCACAGCCCACCCACCTCCCCTAGGAGTTGTATCTCTCTATCTTTCTTTCCTTTCCTCACTCTCTCTTTGTCTCAACTTTAAAACTCGAACTGGAGAGAGGCGGTTAGGAAAGGCGGGAAGGCAGCGCGCAGGTGCTGTGGGATACTCCCAAAAGCTTTCCTTTTGGACGCTGGGGAGCGTTCCCGCGCAGGCTCCGTCGGTACCGACGATACCCATATGTGAAGACTTATTCCTGCTGTTCCCAGAGATCACCTGTTACAGGTAAGTAACTGTGCTTTCTGGTAGCTCTTACCTCGGCCAGATGTGTGAGTGAACTAGAAGCTCTGGTTTCTGATAGACCGTACACACGGTTCTATAGGAACAGGGTGGTCCTACGGACCCATCCGAAGTTCCTTCCAAAAGTGGTCTCATCTTTCCACCTCAACCAGGAGGTGGATCTTCCAACCTTCTTTCCCAGGTCGCATACCATCAGGGCTGCAACAGTCTTGCATACCCTGGACTGTAAGAGGGCGTTGTCCTTTTACATAGAACGTACACGGGGACATAGAAGGGCTACTCAGCTCTTCGTCTCCTTTGACCCTAATAAGATGGGATTACCTGTCTCCAAGCATACGTTGTCCACTTGGGTAGCAGATTGTATCGCCTGGGTGTACATGACAGCCGACCTCCCCTTGCAGGGTCGTGTCAGGGTGAAAGCCGCGTCAGTAGCTCATCTCCTCTCTGTTCCATTGGCAGACATTTACCGGGCCTCTACTTGGTCTTCTAGCCAGACTTTTGCAGCCCATTACTGCCTCGAGAGAGAGTCCCGAAGGGACAGTACTTTTGGACAGGCGGTACTCCATAATCTCTTTGAGGTTTAGGCAACTCCTACCCTCCGGCTCTTGTGTTGGGCTACCGTACAGGGGCGTTCTCAGAGAATATTCTTATCACGGATGCTGAGGCTCTTGAGAGGGAGCCATTTTTCAGCTTAGGGTTCCCGGTAGCCTAGAGCTGGGGAGTCCCATATGTGAGGACTGACTTCCTGCTTGGTTCTGGAGAAAGAGTAGTTATTCACCTGTAACAGGTGTTCTCCAGGAGCAGCAGGAATCAGTCCTCACGACCCTCCCTCCTCCCCTGGAGTTGCAGTCATATACTTCATTTTGATTTTTGCTGTCTTTTAGCTATGTCATCAGACTGAGCAAGATGGCACCCTTGGGCGGGAAGGTAACCACGCATGCGCGCTGCATTCCCAAAGGCTTTCCTTGAAAGCTGGGGAAATGCTCCGCACGAGGGCTCCGTCGGCGCTGGCGTCACCCATATGTGAAGACTGATTCCTGCTGATCCTGTAGAACACCTGTTGCAGGTGAGTAACTACTCTTTCTATGTTACGAGGCTCCCCCTCGGGAGACTCTCATGGTGCCCGTTCCTCCCATCCTGGATTGACTTATGCTTCGCATGTGGGAGACGCCGGCATCGATGCCAGTGATCAGCAAGTGGCTCGACTCGATGTATCGAGTCCGTCGGAGCCCTGGGTTTCAAAAATCACAACTGACGCACAACTCCATGGTTGTGTAGTTGGCCATGCGTCGACTGAGGAGATGCAATCCTCAGTGCCCCTTGACTGGGAGGCCCGCATCTTGGATGCCCTCGGCAGGAAGTGTTACCAGGGCGTGATGCTGAATTGTCGGATCCAGGCTTACCAGCTGTACATGGGCATGTACCTGAGAGATCTGGCAAATAAGTTCGCCGGATTCTCGGCTGGTCTCTCCGAAGAGCCTTTGCAGCCCTTCAAGAGGCTATCTGAAGCTGTCCGTGAATGCTCCAAGTTCATGTCTCAGGCGGCCTATGACAGTTCGAGTCTGCGGCCCAGGTAGCCGCGGTGCGCATCGGTACACGCCGCTAAGCTTGGCTACAGTTGTTGGACCTCGAACAATGGGTACAGGACAAGTTGGTCGATGTCCCATTTCGGGGGGAGAACCTCTTCGGCAAACAGATGGCCGACAAGGCCACCGAGCTGAAAATCATGTTCATGATGAGGACTAGGCTCTCTAAGAAGACCTCTGCCCCTTCCCGAAAGAAGGGCTCAGGTAAAAATCCCTTTTTACTCAAGGATGTCCACTGCTTACCGAAACTACCCCCATTATCAGGCCTCCCCGGCTTCCCAGCAAGGGCAGCAGGCCAAGGGACATGGGCATGGCCTGCGTAAGCAGAAGGCTCCCAAACCCCAGGCCCGACTCCGACCCAGCTTGGAGGGAGCTTTTGACTCCTGCAGCATGGCCCCTCTCCCAACCGGAGGTCGGTTCACCCTGTATGCCCACAGGTGGGGAGCTATCACCACCAATTCCTGGGCATTACAGGTGATCAGGGAGGGTTACCTCCTTCATCTAGCCCAAGTGCCTCCACACTATTTCCCTGGAGAGCCTATCAGGTCTTCCCTTCGCCAGGACCTTCTTCTGAAGGAGTTGGCAGGTCTTCTCGAGGACTAAGCAGTGGAACCAGTGCCCCATCACCTCAAGGACAAGGGGTTCTATTCCAGGTACTTCCTCGTGCCAAAGAGGACAGGGGGCCTAAGGCCCATCCTCGATCTGCGCAACCTCAACAAATTCCTGGTGAGGGAGAAGTTCAAGATGCTCTCTCTTGGAACATTGCTGCCTTACTCCGCCAGGGAGACTGGCTATGCTCCTTAGATTTAAAGGATGCCTTCACTCACATCCTAATCCACCCAAGCCACAGGCAATACCTACAGTTTGTGGTAGGGAGCAATCATTTCCAATAAAGGGTGCTTCCCTTCGGCTTTGCTTCTGTCCTCAGGGTATTCACAAAGTGCCTGGCGGTGGTCGCTGCCTTTCTCAGACTTCAGGGAATCTTTGTCTTCCCCTATCTCGATGACTGGCTTATCAGGGGCACTACAGCCCCTAAGGTGCAGCAGGCCATGACACACACCACCCAGATCCTTCAACACTGGGGTTTGTTATCAACTACCCCAAGTCCACCCTTTGCCCAGCACAAGAGCTAGAATTCATTGGGGCAAGAATCAACACCCTTCAGTCGAAGGCCTTCCTGCCTATAGACAGGGCGGGCAGGCTCATGGCGCTAGCCAAAGACATACAACATCCCTCAGTGCCAGCAAGGCATCTGCTGCGCCTCCTCGGGCACATGGTCTCCACAGTCCATGTCACTCCAGATGCCCGCCTTCTCATGCGAATTGCGCAGTGGTGCCTCAGGGACCAATGGCCCGAGGCCACGAGACATCTCCAGGACAGGGTCAGAGTGACCAGGCGCCTGGTGCAGTCCCTGACCTGGTGGCTCTTGTCCCGTCACTTGGGGGCAGGGATGCCCTTCCAGGCCCCTCATCACTTGAGGGTCTTCACCACAGATGCCTCCTTGCTGGGCTGGGGAGCCCATTGCCAGGGATACCGCACCAGGGTGTTTGGTCCCCAGATGAGAGTGCTCAGCAGATCAATCTGTTGGAGCTGCATGCAATCCATATCGCCCTGAAGACGTTTCGGCAGTGCCTAGGCCACAGGCCTGTCCTGGTACAGACAGACAACCAGGTTGCCATGTTCTGTGTGAACAAACAGGGGAGCACGGGGTCCCACACCCTCTGTCAGGAAGCCCTGGATTTGTGCTCTTATGCTGTCCGGCACGGCATTCTCCTCAAGGCGGTATACCTGCCAGGCTAGGACAACTGGCTGGCTGACTGACTCAGCAGGTTGCTCCAGCTGCACGAGTGGCAGCTGGACCCGGAAGCAGCCAGTGGGCTTTTCCAGACTTGGGGGGAACCGGTGATGGACCTGTTTGCGAGCCCGGACAATCACCAGTTGTCTCGCTTTTGCTCAAGACAGCCGAACCCCGCCAGTGTAGCCGCCAATGACTTCCTAGTCTCATGGTCTGAGGGTCTTCTGTATGCTTTTCCCTTGACGCGTCTAATCGCCAAGACTCTGTTCAAGATTCCTCACGACAGAGCTTCAGTCATCCTGATAGTCCCACGGTGGCCCAGGGAACCGTGGTTTCCACTTCTCCTGCAGCTAGCGGTGGAGGCCCCCATCCCGTTGGTCTTAGCTCCACAGCTGCTTTCCTAGGATGGGGGCTCCCTTCTGCATCCCAAGCTCCAGGCTTATGAGGAGGCAAGCTTTCCGCTGGAAGGCCGTGTCACGGCTCACAGGGTCAAAACCATGGCGATATCAGAGGCTCATCTGCGCTCTGTTCCTCTGGCAGATATCTGCCGGGCCGCCACCTGGTCTTCGGCTCATACCTTCGCAGCTCATTAGTGCCTGGATAGGGAGTCCCGACGGGACAGTGCCTTTGGCCAGACTGTGCTCCGCAACCATTTCGGGGTCTAGGCAACTCCTGCCCTCTGACCCGTCTGTGTTCAGGCTACTGGAGTGCTACTTTCCTTATGCGCAGGTCCCATTTCATTGCGGCTGCTTGCAGCTCTCGTTGAGGGAGCCGTTTTGTGCTATGGGTTCATGGTAGCCTGTAGATGAGGAGTCCTATATGTGAGGACTGACTTCCTGCTTGTTCCCAGAGAAAGAGTAGTTACTTACTTGTAACAGGTGTTCTCCGGGGACAGCAGGAATCAGTCCTCACAAACCTCCCTCCTCCCCTTGGAGTTGCAGTCACACAATCTTTATTTGTTTTTGCCGTCTTTTAGCTATGTCATTTGATTGAGTAAGATGGCACCTTTGGGCGGGAAGGGGACCATGCATGCATGGTAGCAACTCCCAAAGGCTTTCTTTGAAAGTTGGGGATTTGTTCCGCGTGGGCTCCGTCGGCGTCAACGTCACCCATATGTGAGGACTGATTCCTGCTGTCTCCAGAGAACATCTGTTACAGGTGAGTAACTACGCTATTTTGTTATATATTGTTCGTGTTATCATGCTGATGTGTTTTGTCATGTTGAGGTTCTGGTCCAGTAGAATGCCGAGATATTTTATTTATTTTTTTAATTTTGAGGAAGGAATCGTTTATTTGAAGTGATGGATGTGGTGAGAATGATTTATTTCTAGAGATCATTAGGACTTCTGTTTTATTTAGATTGATTGATAGATTTTCAGATTTGAGCCATTGTGTGATGTCTGTGAAGCAGTTTATTTTCTCATAGTCTGCATTTAGTGCATCTAATGCTGTGAATAGCATGATATCGTCTGCATAGATTCTGTAATCCACATCCTTAGACCTGAAGGATGTTCGTACGCACATCCTGATCTATCCTGGCCATCGAAAATACCTCTGGTTCGGAGTGGGAGGAGGTCACTACCAATAGAAGGTGCTACTCTTTGGGCTGGCTTCTTCACCAAGGGTCTTCACTAAGTGCCTAACGGTGGTCTCAGCTCACCTTCATCTCCAAGGGGCCTTTGTCTTTTCCTAGCTGGATGACTGGCTCATAAGGGAAGGCACGGCTGCAGAAGTGCGCCACACCACCGGGTACACCATACATGCCCTGCAGCACCTAGGGTTCGTCATCAACTACCCCAAGTCACACCTCACCCCCACTCAGTGCCTAGAGTTCATAGGGGCTCAGCTAGACACCCTCCAGACCAATGCCTTCCTCCCTCAGAAGAAGGCAGGACACCTAAGGGTGCTTTCCGCAGAGGTACAGCAGTGCCGGTCGCTACCACTCCACTCGGTATAAAATGCCACAGCCAGCACCACTGTTCAAATTCAGTGAGATATCTAGCAAAGAGATTGAAGACACTATTGCCTCTATCAACCTCACCACTGCACCCAACGATCCTTGTCCGGCTCTCTGGATAAAAGAGCTACGTTGTGACCTAAGTCAATTCCTGAGCAAAATACTGAACCAATCACTTTCAATGGGATCTTTTCCACAGAGCCTAAAACACACATCAATCAGACCACTGTTGAAAAACAGCAGACTGGACCCATCCAAAGTTGAATCCTATAGACCAATTTCAAGCATCCCCCTGCTTGCCAAAATAATCGAAAAGGTAGTCCAGCGACAAATCCAACAGCACGTTGACACTGAAGCCCTGTTGGATCCATCCCAACACGGCTTCAGGGAAGCACATGGTGTGGACACCCTCCTCACGACCCTCTTCAATAACCTAGTCGCAGGACTTGACCAAATCCACCAAGGATTTGTCCTCATCTTCATGGACATTGCAGCGGCCTTCGACTCGGTGAGCCATGAGATACTAATAGAGCGTCTCGAAGAAAAAGGGATACAAGACACGGCACTAAAATGGTGCAAATCATACCTGTCCAACAGATGGCAACAAGTGAGGACAGGCCCCACGACCTCGGAGCCGTTTCTACAAAAACAGGGGGTGCCACAGGGATCATCTCTATCTGCATTGATGTTTAACATTTATATGCAGCCCATCTGTGCCTTGATCCGAGCTTTCAACGTCAATTGTCTTGCCTATGCAGACGGTATTCTGCTATACATACCATTTACGATTGACCACCCAAATTTCTCCCCAATAATAAGATGTTTTGAGGCAGTAGCAGACTGGCTTCTTGTGCAAAATCTACGGATCAACCACAGCAAAACGGATGTTCTTTTCGTCACGAGGAACCAGGATTTTACTCCACCATCTTCATTACAAGTCAGCAATGCTGAGCTGCAAACCAAATCCACAATTCGTTACCTAGGCATTACGCTCGACCAACGGCTGGACATGAAAACACATATAAGAAACACTGTGAAAGCAGTATATCATAAGATACAAACACTACGACATCTACGACCACTGCTTGACCTCGCCGACTACCGAACGATCTTCCAAGCCCTAGTGATCCCACATCTTGATTTCACTAATGTGATCCTTCACGGACTCCCACAGGCAACGCTAAGTCCGCTCCAGCTTGCGATGAACTCAGCCGCAAGAGTCCTAGTAGGATTATCAAGGACAGACCACATAACGCCAGTTTTGAAGAAACTCTACTGGTTACCTGTACAGGCCAGAATCCATTACAAGATCCTAGTCCTGACATTCAAAGCACTAAATAATCAGCCCCCCACGCCCATCAGCAAGTTGATTCACAGCATACTGGACAAGAGAAACAGAAGATCTACAATGACGAACACATTAGAGGTCCCTAAAGTAATGACAAAATGCACAAAGGCAATGGCCAATAGGGCCTTCACGATATACGCACCTAGACCCTGGAATGCCCTCCCTACAGAAATTCGAACCATCACGAACTTGGCCCTATTCAGAAAAGCGTTGAAACATCATTTGTTTTTAAGATACTACCCAGAAACTAATTCTAGAAAGCAGGCAATGAGCACTCTGTCTACCTGCCCAAACCGCCCCAACAAACAGACACAGCAAGAAAATGGTTAGTCAGCTCAATTCTCCCTGACCCAAATCACCTAGATCCAGGAACTTATGCACCAGTGTAAATGAATTGTAGATAGTTTCCCCCTGTTACACCCAAGTTACTACCCTGTTCATTGTAAATACAATGTGGCTTGATGCATTCTAGTATGTTCTGTTTAATGTACACCGCACTGATCTGAATAGCGCGGTATAGAAGAAATGTTAAATAAATAAATCTCCTTCGCCTACTGGGACACATGGTCTCCATGGTTCACGTGACCCCATATGCCCGCTTGCATATGAGGGCAGCTCAGTGGTGCCTGCACTCTCAGTGGACATAAGCCACAGGTAAGCTTTGGGACAGGGTGGGAGAGACCTGCCAGCTGGCGAACTCCCTTGGCTTGTGACAGAATTCCCGCCACCTCCAGGCCGGGATGCTCTTCCATGCACCCATCCCCAGAGGGTCCTTACCACAGACGTCTCCTTAATGGGTTGGGGAGCTCATTGTGGGGACCTCCATACACAAGGTAGCTGGTCCCAGACAGAATACCAGCTACAGATCAACCTTCTGGAGCTCTGGTTGATATTCCTGGCTCTACGAGCCTTTCTCCACCAGCAGCAATACCAGTTGGTGCTGGTCCAGACCGACAACCAAGTCGCAGTGTTCTAGGTCAACAAGCAAGGGTGTACGGGGTTGTACTCCCTCTGCCAGGAGGCGGTAGTCCTCTGCTTATATGTGACATGCAAAGGGATGCTCCTAAGGGCGGTCTGATTCCCGGGCCAGCACAATGCCCTGACAGACAAGCTGAGCATGGTCCTCCAGCCCCATGAGTGGTGCCTGGATTGCAGAGTGGCTTCCTGGCTGTTTCAACTCTGGGGCACCTCCCTAGTAGACCTGTTCGCCAGCCTGGACAACACGCAGTTGCCCTGCTTCTGCTCCCATCAGCCACACCTGTCCCGGGTGGCTGCAGACCTGTTCTTCAGTCCATGGACGGAAGACCTCCTTTATGCCTTCTCGCTGACATCATTGGTTGCCAAGACCGTCTTCAAGGTCCAACTCAACAGGGCATCACTGATAGCGATAGCCCCACCTGGTGGCCCAGGCAACCTTGGTTCCCACTGCTTCTCTACCTGTCGGCAGTGTCGTTGATTCCCCTGGGCCCACGCCCCAGACTTATTCTCACAGGAGGATTTCTCCTGCACCCTAACCTGGGGTCCCTGTCACTCACAGCTTGGCTGCTGAAAGGGTAGCGTTAGCTCTCTTCAACCTCCCACAGGATGTGGAGTAGGTCCTTCTGGCCTCCTGCAAGGCCTCCACGAGAAGAGCTTACACCTTTAAGTGGTGTTGGTTCTCGGTCTGGTGCTTCAAGATGCGGGTGAACCTGTTCTCCTGCTCGGTTCAGACTGTACTCCAGTACCTATTCCATCTGTCACAGGTGGAACTGAAGTCCAAATCAGAGTGCACATGAGCACTATCGCTGCACACCAACATTCCATTGAGGGAAAACCCCTCTTGGCTCAGCCTCTTGTATCTTGGTTCCTGCTGGGCTTTATGCTATCCAAAGCCCCCATCTGCCCACCAATGGTGGAGTGGGATCTCAACATGGAGCTCTCTCAGCTCACTAAGCTGCGGTTTGAGCATCTGGCTACCTGCAACTTGTGGTACCTCTGCTGGAAGGTCGTCTTTCTTGTGGCACTCACATCAGCTTGCAGGGTTAACGAGCTCCAGGCTTTGATTGCAGAACCTCCCTACATGAGGTTCTACAAGAACAGGGTGGTGCTTCGCACACACTCCACGTTTCTGCCAAAGGTGGTGTCCCACTTCAACCTCAATCAGAAGGTGATGCTCTCCACCTTCTTTCCGAGGCCTCACGCCAGCAAGGCGGAGACCGTCCTCCATAGTTTGGATTGTAAAAGGACCCTGTCTTTCTATCTGCAATCGACCCAGGTCCACCGCAAAGTGTTGCAGCTTTTCGTCTCCTATGACCCCAGTCAACCGGGGCTCCCAGTGACTAAGTAAACTCTGTCCACTTGGGTGGTGGACTGCATTGCCCTTGCCTATGAGCAGGCTGGGATCCCACTAGACCAGTTAGTTATGGCGCACCGTGTGAGGGCCATGGCTACTTCCGTGACAAATCTGCATTCCATACCTGTGACAGAAATCTGCCAGGCCGCCACCTGGACTTCAGTCCATACCTTTGCAGCTCACTACGGCCTGGAGAGGGAGTCCCGACAGGACAGCACCTTGGGCCAGGCTGTACTCCGTAATCTCTTCGGGGTGTAGGCAACTGCTGCCCTCCAACCCTTTTGTGGTCAAGCTACTGAAGTGCTGGTGCCCGGCTGGATGCTTAGGTCTTGCGAGAGTTTCTCTGTGGGACTCAACTGCTGCAGCTCACGGCTCATCAGCGGCAGGTCGCCGTGGTGTTTTTCATGTTCTCAGTAGCCTGTAGCTCAGGAGTCCCATATGTGAGGACTGAATTCTTGCTTGTTTCCGGACAAAGCGTAGTTACTCACCTGTAACAGGTGTTCTCTGGGGTCAGCAGGAATCAATCCTCACAACCCTCCCTCCTCTCCCTGGAGTTGCTCCTTTACCATATTTAAGTTTTGCTGTCTTAGTTATGTCATTAGACTGAGGCAAGATGGCACCCTTGGGTGGGAAGGGGACCACGCATGCGTGGTGCATCTCTCAAAGGCTTTGTTTGAAAGCTGGGGAGATGCTTCCACGCGGGCTCCATTGGCGCCGACGTCACCCATATGTGAGGACTGATTCTTGCTGTTCCCGAAGAACACCTGTTACAGGTGAGTAACTACACTTTCTTATCCCTCCTCCTTTTCTTTAATTAAAAATGGAGTTCCTTTCTTTTATGTGTTTTATTATGTAAACCGCATAGTTTGTAATACAGACTTGCGATATATCAAATAAAGATTAACCATAAATACAGTTGGTCTAGGCTTCCAAGATAGTATATTTAAACACCCAAGCTTGATGTAAGTCTTTGACCTTTGCAACTGCTCCTTTTAGTTTTGTTTTTTTTTAACTATTTTCCTCATTTTATCAGTCTCCCTTTTGAAAGTTAAAAGGTAGTACTGTGGATTTCCTTACCATCCCTCCTCAATTAAATCAAACTCGATCATGCTATGATCACTATTGCCAAGTGGCCCCAACACCCTTATCTCTTGCACCAGATCTGGTGTTCCGCTAAGGACTAAGTCCAAAATGGCTTCCCCTCTTGTCTGTTCATGAACCAGCTGCTCCAAGAAGCAGTCATTTATTTCATGTAGAAACTTTATCTCCCTAGCATGTCCTGCTGTGACACTGATCCAGTCAATACCGGGGTAATTGAAATCACCCATTACACAGGTCTGCGACTAAAAAGCTGTTTGATTATTTTCATCTAATTTCCATGTATTTTGGTGTGCTGAAAACAAATAAAATATTGAAAAAACTCTTAGACGTCATGATTTGCCACAACATGCAAAATTGTCTTCAAATTTATCAATTTTTTTCAAATTACTATTAATTAATTCACATAAGTGCATTTAAGATATAAAATGCCAAAAAAACCTTAAAGGGGTTGTCCGAGTTATGTAAAAAAAAATATAGCACTGTAAATCTGATGGTCAGCAATATATACATAAGCTAAGCAAGTTTTAAGTCCGTGCTTCTAATAGTAGAAGGGGTTAATCTTTCCTGAAGATTCCAGTGGGAGGGAGACACAGGGCAGATAGCAGCAGCTCCGGTCAGTGCAGGGGGGCGTGCTGCTCTCTCCTGCATGCCACACTTGTGCACGAATCATCATCAGGTTCTTGGTTCTAGGCGTTTCACACTTTTTCATTGCAATTCGTGTTAGCTCGTCATTCTTCAACTGTTATGTTATGGCTCCGCGAAAGTGTATTAATTCGCCAGACAGTTTCTGTTTCATCTGTGGTGAATATACAGTGTTGAAGCAACAGCAGAATATTACAGACTTTGTGAAAAAGTATACTTTGCATACTTTGGACTAAAAATTGGAGATCAATATAAAGTCTGGGTGCCTCATAAAGTGTGCAAACATTGTGTTGAGGACCTCCGAAACTGGTTCAAGGGTAAGAAAAAATCTTTCCGTTATGGGATTCCTATGGTATGGCGAGAGCAAAAGAACCATAGTGACGACTGTTACTTTTGTTCATGCGATGTGAAAGGGTTTAATTCCAAATGGAAGCATTCCATTTCATACCCCAATCTTCACTCGGCAATTTGTCCCATCCCCCTTGGCACAGATATACCAGTACCCAAGTCCCCTGCTACCTTGGAAGAGATACCTAGCTCCGATGAAGGTGAAGTCATACCTGAACCAGATGACGAATCAAGTTCTGACTTTGAAGATGATACAAGACCAAAATTGTTTTCTCAGGAGGAGATGAATGATTTGGTAAGAGACTTGAATCTTCCCAAAGGTGCTGCTGAGTTACTCGGATCAAGGCTGAAAAGCAGGAATTTATTGTTGCCAGGAGTGTCATCTTCATGGTTCAGACATCGTGAAAAGGAGTTCGTTCCTTACTTCGCCCAGAAAGACAAGTTGGTTTATTGCATCGATGTCGAAGGTCTGATGGGTCAATTTAAAATCCAATATGATTCAGAACAATGGCGTCTTTTTATAGATTCTTCAAAAAGAAGTCTCAAAGCAGTTTTACTCCACAATGGTTTTTACGCTTCCATACCTGTAGGTCATTCCGTACACTTGAAGGAAACCTACGAGAACTTGGAATTGGTTCTTCGTAAACTTAAATATGAAGACCATGGTTGGCAAGTGTGTGGGGACTTGAAGGTCTTGTGCATGCTGCTCGGGCAACAAGCTGGGTATACCAAATATCCTTGTTTTCTGTGTCTATGGGACAGTTGAGACCGACAAAATCACTGGACCAAGAAGAGTTGGCAGCCGAGGGTGCTAACAGTTGGTGAAAAAAATGTCCTCCGAGAAACTTTGGTACCTTCCCATAAAGTTCTTCTACCACCTTTCCACATAAAATTGGGATTGATGAAGCAATTCGTAAAATCACTTCCAAGAGATGGAGAATGCGTCAAATACTTGGTCACCAAGTTTCCAGGCCTGTCGGAGGCAAAATTGAAGGAAGGTGTGTTCGTCGGACCAGACATTAGAAGGCTTATAGTTGATCAAGAGTTTGTCAATACCATGACGGATCCTCAAAAAGAAGGGTGGATTGCATTTAAAGAAGTCGTACAGAAATTTTTAGGCAATAACAAAGATCCTGACTACAAAAAGATCATTGGACGAATGCTGAAAGCATTTCAAGCTTTAGGTTGCCTGATGAGTTTGAAAGTGCATTTCCTCCAGTCCCACCTTGACTACTTTCCTGAAAATTTGGGAGCTGTGAGTGAGGAATAAGGTGAACGATTCCACCAAGACATAAAAGAGATGGAAAGGAGATACCAGGGAAAATGGAGCATTACAATGATGGCAGACTACTGTTGGATGCTTCAGAGAGACATTCCAGATGCTACTCACAAGCGTAAATGCACCAAGAGGAGCCTCACAAGGAAGAAGAATCGAGTTTAGTGTGTGTAGGTGAGCTCATTTCTGTTCAAAAAAGGATTTTCATGAAAATATTGTAATAAAACTTAAATTTTATAAGTCTATTTCCATTTATTTTGAGGTGTTGCCTTATTTAACATAGTTACCTAAATTGTCAGGAAACGTGATGTCCTATGACAAAATGGAGGTCATTTTCGGATTCAGCGCACCAAAAAAACATAAAGATTACGTGTAATAACCAAAACAGCTCTCGAAAATATTTTTTTGCAGACCTCTGTTATTATTATTGTTTTGTAACGTTTGTTGGCTTCCCTGATGTCTTTGAGCATTTCATCATCCATTTATTCATTTTGGCCAGGCAGTCGATAGTACAACCCCACTGCAGTTGCCTTCTCCTTTTTACATGGAATTTCAATTCATAGAGATTCTACAGAAAATTTTGTTTCCTGCAAAACTTTAATCCTTTCTGACTCAATGTCCTCTCTGACATAGAGCACAACCCCTCCACCAATTTAATCAATTCTATCATTACAATATAGTTTGCACCCAGGTATCACAGTTTCCCACTGGTTGTCCTCCTTCCACCATGTCTCTGAGATTCCAATCATATCTAACTTCTCATTTAGTGCTTTATAATCTAACTCTCCCATCTTATTTTTTAGACTTCTAGCATTTGCATACAAGCATTTTAGAGATTGTATTTTATTCATATCAATCTGGTTATCGGTAGGCAGGGGCAATTTGGAATCTTTAAACTCTACTCTGTACTCAAGGGCATTTGGGCTACCTTTGTCTTTACTGGTACCTCTCTGCTGATGTGCTCTAACTTCATTTTTTGATAGTATCCTTCAAGGATACATTGTTCCGAACCATGCACTCTTGGGTGACTGTCGGCTTTCCCCTATTATCTAGTTTAAAAGTTGCTCTATCTTCTTTTTAAAGGTTAATGCCAGCAGCCTGGTTCCATCCCAGTTAAGATGAAGCCCATCCCTTCGGAAGAGCCCCTCCTTTCCCCAAAATGTTCCCCAGTTCCTAACAAATCCAAAACCCTCATCCTTGCACCATTGTATCATCCACGCATTGAGACTCTGGAGCTCTTTCTGCCTTTTGGATCCTGCGCATGGAACGGGAAGCATTTCGGAGAACACTACCCTGGAAGTTCTGGATTTCAGCTTCCTATCTAAAAGCCTAAATTTAGCTTCCAAAACCTCCCTACCACATTTTGCTATATCATTTTCACCGACATGTACCAAGACAACAGACTCCTCCCCAGCACTATCTAAGACCTTGTCTAGGTGGCACGTGAGGTCCGCTACCTTCGCACCAGGCAGGCATGTTACCAGGCCATCCTCATGTCCACCAGCCACCCAGCTATCTACATGCCTAATGATCGAATCACCAACTATAACGGCTGTCCTAACCCTTCCCTCATGGGCAACTGGCCCTGGAGAAACTTCCTCGGTGCGAGAGGGTTTTACATCACCTGGAGGACAGGTGCTAGCTACAGGATCACTTCCTGCCAAACCAGGGTGATGCTCTCCTGTCACGTGACCTCTCTCCTCCATGCCAACAGGGATGCTGCCAGACTGGAGGTGGGACTTCAGGACTATATCCCTGTAAGTCTTGTCTATGTACCTCTCTGTCTTCCTTATGTCTTCCAAGTCTGCTAGTCTTGCCTCCAGAGATCGGACTCGTTCCTTGAGAGCAAAGAGCTCCTTGCACCTTGTGCACACGTAAGACCCCACGCCAACTGGGAGAAAATCATACATGTGACACTCAGTGCAAAAGACTGGAAAGCCCCCATCTCGCTGCTGGACTGCTGTCTGCATCTTCTGTTTAAGGTTGTGTTTAGATATTTAAGTTCTTTACTTACTAAGGGTTGCTAGGGATACTTATACTAATAAAACTATACCTAATACGGTTAATGTACTTTGTTCACCTGAAATTTAATTAATCTCAGGTCCATAATGTATGCTGATGAGAATAAACAGCTGCACCTGAGAGTGAATGTGGCACCTCCTTTCCTTTAAGAGGTTTAAGCACCTATAAAGCTACGATTATCTCAGGGGTGGGTGGGTGTTAGGGAGGGAGGGAGGGAAAGAAGACTTATTAAAAGCTGGCTGCCACACAGTACCCTGTTCTGTGCTTCTAAGGTAATCTGTGACCAATCTCCAAGGGGAATCCCAAAGCCCTTGCTTTGATAGAGGGAGTCTTGGGTTCTAAATTTAACCAGAAAGCTCTCTGCTGTGTTTTAAATTTAAACTGCAAACTCTTGCTGCTACTAGGCCCTGACTGATTTAACAATTACACTGGGTTCACAGATTAATCAGCTTTAGTCTAAATAATTCTTTTTTCCCCAAGATTAGAAAAATTCCCAGAAGTAAATACTTACAATTGCAGATCTCTCTCCAGAAGTAGCCTTCCCCTTTTGTAGTCCTTCAAGACAGACATTTGAAGGGGTCCGTGGGAAAAAAGAGACTGAGCAAGATGACACCCTTGGGCAGGAAGGGCACCACGCATACGTGGTGGCATCTCTGAAAGGCTTTCTTTGAAAGCTGGAGGGATGCATCCACGAAGGCTCCGTTGGTGCCGATGTCACCCATATGTGAGGACTGATTTCCTGCTTGTTCCCGGAGAATTCACTTGGATGTGTGTTGTGCAAAGATAGTGTACAGAACCAGGGGGGGTGCCAATCTGTTGGTGAAGTGGATTGTCACCCCTCCTCTTACGTGAAAGAGGAGAACAAAACCTTGCATACAGGGAGGGCCTACAACCTCCTCCCAATAAACTACACCTCAAGCAGATTATAGTCGTACCTGGCACAAAATTCTCACAGATTCTTCTTACAAAAAAAATCCTTTCTTTCTTTCTTATATCACAGAAGCAAACATACAGAAAGCACAACCAAAACTAGCTAAATACAAAGTAACTTGGAGAATTCCCTCACCCTCTTCTTTACAAGTGTACAGCTATAAAGTAATTAAGAGATTTGCTTTCCATCGACAGATCCTAGCACAGTGAAAGAGAAGGATATATGGTTCCTAGCTACACTCAAAGATAATCTAAGAAAGCTTTCACACAGATAAAGAATCAGAATCATAATCGCGGGGGGCGGAGCCTGATGTCCAGCGGGTAGGACGCTTTGCGTTGAAGCTCCCGAGAGGCCTACTCAGAATCCTGACTTAATACCTATATAAATTTACTATTTTGCTCCGAGCTGACCGGGGCACCTCGGGGGGGATGGCGGCCCACAAACCAGCGCGCTTGGACTTCGGGTCTCCTTCTTCTTCTCACGGAAAACGCTCCAAAACGGAGGTATCCTCCCCGCAGAAGATGGTTCCATTTCGTGAAAACCCCGCAATGCACCTGGAGATTTTGGAGGAAATACGCGGCGTGAAGGAATTGGTGCAGTCTAATGGAGAAGCGCTTCGAGCCATGCGAGAAGACTTTGGAGTGCTCCAAGACCGACTTGAAGGTCTTTCATTACGGCAGGACAATATGGCGGGGGTCCTCGACTCGCACGAGGTGCGCTTGGGCAAACTGGACGAGGCTGAGCGCCAGATACAGAATCTTCAAAAGGAGTTGGAAGATAGCAATAATCGCGCCCGTCGCAACAATGTGAGGCTCCTTGGAATGCCGGAGGGGGTGGAAGCAGGAGATATAAGAGAATTCTTGCTCAAAACTCTTCCCTCCTTGCTGAAGATTACTTTTCACAGAGAACTGGAAATCGATCGAGCACACCGTGTTCCTGCCCGCATGGCGCTCAACCGCACGACCCCCCGGCCTATTATCTTTAGCTTGCTACGATATCAACAAGTGGAACAAATTTTACATGCTGCCCGAGCGAATCATCATTTGGAATATGAAGGTCGTAAGGTCTCCTTCTTTCCTGATTTGGCAAAGCCTACCGTTGACCGTCGGAAGAAACTCCTTGCTCTTCGCCCTCGACTTCAACAGCTACAGGCTCGCTTTGGCCTGTTGTATCCAGCGAAGCTCCGAGTGACTCTCCATAACCAGACCAGGACGTTCGAGGATCCTGATCTATTATCAACATTTTTGGACTCCAAAGAAGCAGAACAGATGCGCTAATCCCAAATTTTGGACTCTTATCTGCCGGCTCTGTCCGCCATTTTGAAGGGCCCGATGCGGCGGTCATAGCCCAGCACAGAAATAGCCTGGACTTTCTTTCTTTCTCTGTATGACTTTTGTCTTTGGTCTCCTATCCCTTCATGATGTGTGCCTCGGTCGGATTCGGAGCACGCACAGTCCTACAGGTTATATGTTTTTTCAATTTCGGCCTTCTCTGGGGTTTCTCCCCGCAGACACATGGTCGCCAGTAATTTTGGGGTTTTGCTTCTCCTCTACCGTACTGCGGTTATCTTTGTTAATGTGGGGCGCTTCATTGTATTATATTAGCTTATTTTCCTATGTCATGTGTGCAGCCAGATACAGTCAGTTTGAGGGACACAGTGAAATTATGTGTGCTATCATGCTCAGAATTTTAACTTTTCTGAATGGCCTCATGTAAAATCTTATTATTCATCGTACAAGGCATTGCTGGTCCACTCAGCAGAAAGAAAATCCTTAGCTATCTTAGCCACGAGCACGTTGATTAGGTGTTTCTTCAGGAAACGCATTACACTCTGCTGAAACACTGAAACTCAATGCTAGGCCTCACATGGTAGCTGCCTACTCTCCCACCGTTTCCAAATGGTACGGGATAGTCATTCTGGTTAAGAAGTTTTTGCACGCTACTGTACCTGATATTAGCGCTGACATGGAGGGTAGATGGGCCCGTGTACACCTTGAGGTTGGAGATAGTGAATTCACGTGTATTTGCACTATGTCCCGAATGTGGACAACCCTGCTCACTATGCAAGTTTTGCGCAGTTGGCCTCGGCCTCCGCTAATGCTCCATTAATACTTGGTGGCGATTTTATTCAAGTGCTCCCTCAATCTTTTCTTCTCAAACAAGGTGCTTGTTGGTTGGAGGCTCCAGTACCGAGCAGACCTGTGTGGCTAGATATAGTAGCGGGCCTTTGCTCACCGATTCCTCTTACCTTACTCCCTGGTATGACTCTCCCATTAGACTCCCACTATCCACCAATGTTTTTCGACACTTTAGGTGCCTTTAATATTCCTATGCAACCTTTCGACTCCCGACTCTGGTCAGTGTAACTTCAGCATTGCATTCGGAGCACTAGAGTACTCCCGCCATCGGCACTCTCTGCATAAGGTTGATTGGAAACTTCCGATCTCTCGGTAGTTTACCGGGTGTAGCATCCAATTTTACTAAACCTTATGTAATGCTATCACTAGAGATACCTCTATAGCGCAGAAAGTATGGGAGAGAGAATTGCATGTGACTTTAACCTCGGAGCAATGGAGCCTTATCTGGAGCAGAGGGACACGGGTTTCCGACCCGCCTCACTCACTCAGACCCTCTTCTTTCTAGCCCACCGGTGTTTTTACACTCCTCACAGTTTAGACATATGGAACACTACTCAGGGTAATGGTTGCTGGACACGTCCTGTGGCCATTGGTTTATTACTTCATTTCATGTTATGCATGAATATCCCGCACTACAGTATAACTGGCGTCGGGTCTGGGGTCGCATTTAGTCTATATTGCACTCTCAGGAGTCCCTTTCTCGGAGGATAGTGGGACTTCGCCCAGTTGCGGGGATCCCCTCTCTCCCAAGAAATGGCTTAGCTCCTTTTGAACTTTATGCTTGGCATTGCTGTTTCCCTCATTGAGTAATACTGGGAAATTAGTTCCCATCTGAGCCTCAATGAATGGTGGAATCATGCCTGTCTCTACAGTAAATATGAACAAATACCTCGTCTGTGTGCTTCCTCCGTTCAGACTCCTTCTTATTGGTCTTAATGGAAGATGTTCAATGAATATGTACATTTTGCTAAATGCTCTCATCTGACTGTCTAACTTTGTATATATCTCTGTCTCATGATCATGCTGTATTGTGGATATTTTTTGATCGTTTGATGTATAATCACTGTTAACTGGAAGCGCTCACATGCTGATACAAACGGGTAGAGAAGAAGCACCGGGGTGGGGGGTAATGGGTTTACTTTTCCTTATTGTATACTTGTTTTGTCTCTTTTGGTGTGTTGTTTCTTTGTTTGTTGCAAAATGAAAATAAAAGTTTCAAAAAAAAAAGAATCATAATCGCTCCCTCATTAGCAGACATGCAGTGGAAATTTATAAACCACCTTCTTCAGAAAATGGGGTGTAAATTCCCAATCTTTAAAAGTTCTGTCCTGTTATATAGTTTTTCTTTTCCTATTAGTCCCTTTAATTAGTCCCTCTGCTTTCGATTCCAGGCATCTGGATTCTCTCTTTCATTCCTTCCTTTGTCCTGTCATATATGCACTCCCATTTCTTCTGACCTTTTGACCCTTATGGCCTTGTGTATAACCATGTGCTCAGGCCTTTGTCAGATTTATTCCCTCTTATCTGACCCTTTTCCCACTTATTCAACTTTCCACCTGGTTTGTCTTTCCATCCCCTATTTTCAAGAAATATAGAAACTATATAGCTTATTCTCCAGTACCAAGCAGGAAGTCAGTCCTCACGTATGGGTGACGTCGGCGCAGACGGAGCCCCCATGCGGAGCATTTCCCCAGCTTTCAAAGAAAGCCATTGGGAATGCAGCGTACCTGCACGGTCCTCTTCCCGCCCAAGGGTGCATCTTGCTCAGTCTTTCTTTTTCCGCGGAGCCCGATGGACGTATGTTCGTGTCACCCGGGAAAAGTAGATTTTATTTTTGTGATTTTCGCGTTGTTTATCCGGTACGATGCCGGTTCCCCTTCCCGTCTGGGCTCGGTACACCGGTATCGAGTCCGGAGTTTTGATTTTCGTTTTTTGTCCTTCGTGACTAGCGTTCACACTCTTTTTGTGTTTTCACTGGCAGCCCGGGTTTTGACCTTGCAGTGGCCCTTTTTCCCCCGATGGCTGCCAGCGGGTTCAAAAAGTATGATCGGTGCAAGAAATGTATGTTTCTCACCGACACACATGACTGCTGCCTCCGATGCCTCGGGCCTGAGCATAAGAACATAAGAAATGCCATACTGGGTCAGACCGAGGTCCATCAAGCCCAGTATCCTGTTTCCAACAGTGGCCAATCTAGGTCATACGTACCTAGCAGTTTCCCCAAAAGACACAGGTTCTGCAGTGCTTGTACTAGGCCAAGCATTGATATCCTGGGTCCCTTTTTAATAGTGGTTTATGGACCTTTCCTCCAGGCCTGTGGCCTGTGTGGCAAAATGTCATCGAAGGCTTTCGGAGCCGTCAGCATCAACGTGAGCGAATTTTCTCTGACTCCGCGTCCGGCCGGGCCCAGACTTCGTCAGAGGTCCTCGACATCTCGAGAGGCGGTGGAACCGGTGCCTCACCACCTGGAAGGTCAAGGCTTCTACTCCAGGTACTTCCTGGTACCAAAAAGGACAGGAGGCCTCCGGCCTATCCTAGACTTGCGAAACCTAAACTAGTTTCTGGAGAGGGAAAAGTTCAAGATGCTTACCCTTGGGATACTGCTGCCCTACCTCCAGCAGGGAGACTGCTATGATCCTTAGACCTAAAGGATGCTTATACTCACATCCTCATCCACCCAGACCACCGACAATATCTCAGATTTGTGGTGGGAGGAAACCATTTTCAGTACAGAGTACTTCCCTTTGGCCTAACTTCCACCCCCAGGGTTTTCACCAAATGCCTGGCGGTGGTGGCGGCCTATCTCAGGAATCAGGGAATTTTTGTCTTCCCATACCTGGATGACTGGCTCATCAGGGGCCAGTCTCTCCAGGAGGCCAGACAAGCCACTTTTCGCACTCTCTCTCTTCTTCAGCATCTGGGCTTTGTCATAAACTACGCAAAGTCCACTTTGCTCCCCTTACAGAACCTAGAGTTTATAGGGGCAAGATTAGACACCCTGCAGGCAAGAGAGCTTACTTGCCCAAGGACAGGGCCCATAGACTAATGGACTTGGCCAACCAGTTCCAAAGCACTTCTCAGGTCTCCGCCAGGCAGTTCCTGCGGCTCCTGGGCCACATGGCATCCACGGTACATGTGACTCCTAATGCCCATTTGCACATGTGGGCTGCTCAGTGGTGCCTCAGTGCTCATTGGGCTCAGGCCATAGGCGACCTCCGAGACAGAGTAAAGGTGTCCAAACCACTTTTGAACTCCTTGCAGTGGAGGCTACATCTCCCAAACATTCTCAAGGGAGTACCTTTACAAGCCCCGACACACACAAGGGTGCTGACGACCGATGCTTCCTTGCAGGGCTGGGGTGCACATTGCCAGGGCACTTGCACTCAAGGCCTCTGGTCTCCTCGGGTGGCCACACAGCAGATCAATCTTCTGGAACTGCGAGCAATACGCTTGGCTCTACAAACCTTTTCACATGCCCTCTCTCACCAGTCTGTCTTAGTTCAGACAATCAGGTAACAATGTTCTATGTGAACAAGCAAGGGGCACAGGGTCCATGCTGCTGTGTCAGGAGGCGCAGGCCCTTTGCTCCTTTGCAGTCAAACAAGGCATGTTTCTCAAAGCAATTTGTCTACTTGGTCAGGAGAATTTCCTAGCAGACAGGCTAAGCAGGATTCTCCAGCCTCACGAATGGCAGTTGAATCCTTTGGTGGTCCAGCAGATCTTCCATCGCTGGGGACTTTCATCCATCGATGTCTTTGCAAGTCCACAGAACCATCAGCTGCCCAGGTTCTGCTCCAGACAACCGCATCCCCTGCTGATGGCAGCAGATGCCTTTCTGATCACTTGGTGTACGGGCCTTCTGCATGCGTTTCTTCCCACGCCCCTGGTGACCCGAACTCTGTTCAAGATTCTCTGGGACAAGGCCTCGGTGATTCTGGTAGCCCCCAGATGGCCAAGGAAACCCTGGTTTCCACTTCTGCTACAGTTGGCGGTGGAAACTACTTTCCCTTTGGGGTTGCAACACGATCTCCTGTCTCAAGATCAGGATTCCCTTCTGCACCCCAATCTCAGGTCCCTCAATCTGATGGCCTGGTTGCTGAAAGGATAGTGCTAGCTCCCTTGCTTCTGCCTAAGGAGGTTGAAGAGGTGGTTTTGGCCTCTAGGAGGCAGTCCACCAGAAAGTCCTATGCCCTCAAGTGGCATAGGTTTACATTATGGTGTGCTCAGTGCAATGAAGATCCTTCCTCCTGCCTTGTGCCAGTGGTACTGCAGTATCTCCTTCACCTCTCAGACCTAGGCCTTAAGTCTAACTCTGTTCGGGTGCACCTCAGTGCTGTATCAGCGCACCACTCACCGGTGGAGGGACAGTCTCTGTTAGGTCATCCCTTGGTGTCCCGCTTCCTCAGAGGTCTGCTTTTTCTCAAACCTCCGGTTCGCCCACTGGCGACTGAGTGGGATTTGAATGTGGTCTTGCAGCAACTTACTCGCCCACTGTTTGAGCCAATGGCTACTTGCCATTTGCGCTTCCTTTCTTGGAAAGCGCTCTTCCTGGTATCTCATACCTCTGCCAGACGTGTGAGTGAACTACAAGCTCTAGTTTCTGACAGACCGTACACACGGTTCTATAAGAACAGGGTGGTCCTACGGACCCATCCCAAGTTCCTTCCAAAGGTCATCTCCTCTTTCCACCTCAACCAGGAGGTGGTTCTTCCGACCTTTTTTCCCAGGCCGCATACCAGCCGGGCTGAAACAGTCTTGCATACCCTGGACTGTAAGAGGGCGTTGTCTTTTTACATAGAACGTATGCGGGGGCATCGAAGGGCTACTCAGCTCTTCGTCTCTTTTGACCATAATAAACTAGGGTTACCTGTCTCCATGAGTACTTTGTCCACTTGGGTAGCTGATTGTATCGCCTGGGTGTACAAGGCAGCCGACCTCCCCTTGCAGGGTCGAGTCACGGCCCACTGTGTCAGGGCGAAAGCCGCGTCAGTAGCTCATCTCCGCTCTGTTCTGTTGGCAGACATCTGCCGGGCCGGTACTTGGTCTTCAAGCCAGACTTTTGCAGCCCACTACTTTCTCGAGAGAGAGTCCCTAAGGGACAGTGCTTTCGGACAGGCGGTACTCCGTAATCTCTTTGAGGTTTAGGGAACCTCCTGCCCTCCGGCCCTTGTGTTGGGCTACCGTACGGGTGCGTTCTTAGAGAATATTCTTACCACGGATGCAGAGGTTCTTGAGAGGGAGCCATTTTTTCCGTTTTGGGTTCCCGGTAGCCTAGAGCTGGGGAGTCCCATATGTGAGGACTGACTTCCTGCTTGGTCCTGGAGAAAGAGTAGTTACTCGCTTGTAACAGGTGTTCTCCAGGAGCAGCAGGAATCAGTCCTCATGACTCTCCCTCCTCCCCTGGAGTTGCAGTCATATACTTTATTTTGTTTTTTGCTGTCTTTTAGCTGTGTCATCAGACTGATCAAGAGGGCACCTTTGGGCAGGAAGGGGACCACGCAGGTGCGCTGCATTCCCAAAGGCTTTCTTTGACAGCTGGGGAAATGCTCCGCACGTGAGCCCCGTCGGCGCCGACGTCACCCATATGTGAGGACTGATTCCTGCTGCTCCTGGAGAACACCTGTTACAGGTGAGTAACTACTCTTTAGTTCTCTGATATCATTTGACAGTTTCCACACTAGGCCTCAGTAGGCCCCTTGCAAACTGGCATAACCATACTAATGATGCCTTCTCTCTCCTGTGCTCTGTAGATAAGTGTGTTTTTCTCTTCCATCTGAAGTCACCTAATACCTCTATCATCCCACCCAGTGCAAATTTGGACACATTTTAGATGTTCTTTGTGTTAACTCCTTCCATTCTGGTTCTCACAATAGCCCACATCTTTATTTTTTTTCATGATAGAAATGAAATTTGCTAGTATTGGTTTCTTGTTTAATAATCAACTTAATATGATAGATAAACGGATAAATGCTTAGTACTAGAAATATTTCTGCATTTCCTTTGCTCTTCTTTTCTGCTTCTGTGTTAGGGAGAAGATGATGAAGAGTAACATTTTTGATGTAAATCTATCCCCAAAGCTTGGTTTGGATACTGGAACAATTTTGGATTCTCTCATGAGTAATTCAATGGGTAAGTGTATTTATTTAGTTATTTTCTATTGAAAAATTTAAACATATTATATTAGCAACATAAAAAAATGTTACTAGTATCACAAACCTTTGGTGCCGTCCTCAGCTCTCTTTTTGTTTTTTCCTCGAGGTTCCTCCTCGATCGACCTTTGCACCAATTTTCACCCAAGGGTCGTCGACCCTGGCGGGGTGTTCTCCCACTATGACTGTCAGTGGGTTCAAGATATGTGACCGCTGCAGTCAGACTGTTTTAGTTATCAGTACGCATGACTACTGTCTCTGCTGCCTGGGCCTGGACCACGACAGCTCCACCTGCGACAGGTGCCAGGCCATGACCCCCAAAATGAACAAAAAATGGCCGGAGTTGCAGGGAAAGCTATTCCCGAGATCTGACTCTACCCCATCTTCCCCATTGCCAAGCCAGCACTTCCTGTGAGGTCTGGGCATCCTCAGTGTCCTGCAGCAGCGGCTCCTCCAGTGTGGTCCTGGACCATCCTAGAAAAAGGAAGAAGGCACCGAAGCCTGCTGAGGTGCCCCCGATGAAATCTGGTAAAGTCCCGCGACGGGACGGACGACTCTGAGCAGTGCCCTGAAAAGTCTCAAGACAGGAGTCCTCGGCCAGCAGAGACCACATCAGGACCCATGAAGCCATAGTCCTCCTCGAGGACGCACTCTCTGGAATGCCGGCATTGAACCTGAGGCCCTCAGTGTCCATGCTGAAGGCTGCACAGCCATCGGGCCTCGAGTCCCGAATGGTGACCATGGAGCAGATCATCTCCTTCATCCTGGCCTTGCAGCAGGCATTGATGACTGGGGTTTCCAGCATCATCGGCCCTGACCCCAGGCCCCCCCGACCTCAGGGGAGTCCCCGGGCATTGAGCTAGGCACCAAGTGCTGTCGTCCTCAGGTAAGGCCTCGGCATCTATCGAGGTCTCGGTCATGCTCCTTGGGGATTCAGTTCTCTTCAGCAAGTTTCAGGGAGTCTGACCCCAGATCCTCTGGGGAACCCTGGTTCCTCAGGGCTACCCCCGAGGCCGATTCCTCCACACCCTCGGGATTCGAATGGGAGACCTTGTAACACAGGGACGTTCCCTTTAAGCCCTCTCCCCCGGAGCCTCGGTGCCACTCCCCACCTGAGAACGTAAGCTTTTATGACTTCATCCGCAACATGGCTTGGGCTCTTTCAGTCCAAATGGATTCTGAGGAGGATCCGTGCACTGAGAAACTCGAGATCCTGCAAAATGAGTCTCCTCCCAAGGAGACTGTCACGGTGCTGGTTCCGCCCATCCTTGAGAGCTGCTCCTCAGGATGTGGGAGAACCCAGCCTCAGTGCCATTGGTCAGTCAGCACCTGGATGCTATCTACCACGTCCAGAAGGGCCCCAGGTTCCATTAACAGCAACTCCCCCCCCAAATCCATGGTGGTTGAGTCCTCCATGCAGAAACTGAGGAGCTAAAAATCTTATTTATTTATTTAACAATTTTTATATACCGTCTTTCTACAAGTCAAGACGGTTTACATGGAACAATTTTGGCAGTATATTTCAACTGTTTACATGGAACAAGAAACAATGGAAACATATGTAACAAGAAGAACTAATTACAAAGATCAAGGATCAACTATTTACATAAGAGTTTACAATGAGTCATTGGGTTGAATAGTAGGATTTGAGTGATGCAGAAGGGGAAAGGAGGAGATGGAAGGGTTATGAGCTAAGGTGGAAGGGAGAAATGTTCAAGAAAAAGATGGGTTTTTAACTTCTTTCGGAACTCAGAGTGGTTCGAACAGTTCCGAAGTTCATGAGGAAGGGCATTCCATAAGGATGGAGCATAGAGGGAGAAGGCCCTGTTACTTGTGATTTGTTTGCAGTGTCTCTTATTTATAGGGATGGTTAGTAAGTTTTTGGTTATAGAACGGTGTGTTCTTGTGTTATTGGAGGAGAGAAGGAGGGAGGAGAGGCATGGGGCAGACTCATTGGACATGATTTTATGTGTAAGAGTGAGGACCTTGAATTTAACTCTATACTGGATGGGGAGCCAGTGGAGATCATAGAGGACAGGAGTGATATGGGAACGTCTAGGGTTGTTAGTTATGAGCCGCGCTATCGTGTTCTGGGCTATTTGAAGCGGTTGGATAGAGTTCTTGGGAAGGCCATGATAGATAAGATTGCAGTAATCAAGGGAAGGGATTGTGAGGGCCTGGCAGACAGTACGGAAGGAATTTGGGCTTAAAAGGGGTTTGAGGTTCCTGAGGGTACGGATCTTTGCATATATTATATTAGTGGTTCTCTTTATAGAAACATGATGACAGAAAAAGACCACATGGCCTATCTAGTCTGTCTTTCCATAACAACAACTACAACAGTCCACTTTTTACCTTTAGAGATCCTCTGTGTTGGTCCCATGCTTTTTTGAATTCAGTTACTGTCCTCATCTCTACCACCTCCACTGGGAGACTATTCCATGGATCCACTACTCTTTCCGTAAAGAAATATTTCCGCATATCACTCCTGAGTCTATCTCCCTTCACTCTCATCCCATGTCCCCTCGTAGCAGAACTTGCTTTCAATTGGAAGAGGCTCTCTCCCTGAACATTTATGCCACGGAGGTATTTAAACATCTCAATCATATCACCTCTATCCCGCCTTTCCTCTAAGGTGTACATATTAAGATCCTTAAGTCTGTCCTCATATGCTTTATAATGAAGCCCATTAATCATTTTAGTAGCAACCCTCTGAACCTACTCCATCCTGTTCACATCCTTTTGAAGGTGCGGTCTCCAGAATTGCACACCATACTCCAAATGAGGTCGCACCAAAGACATACAGAGGCATTATCACCTCCTTTTTTCTGCTAGCCATTCCTCTCCGTATGCACCCAAGCATCCTTCTAGCTTTTGCCGTCGCCTTTTCTACCTGTTTAGCTACTTTAAGATCATCAGTCACAACCACGCCTAGGTCCCGCTCTTCTTTAGTGGACAAAAGTACTTCACCTCCTATACTGTATTGCTCCCTTGGATTGCTGCAGCCCAAATGCATGACCTTACATTTTTTAACATTAAATCCCAGCTGCCAAATTCTAGACCATTCTTCAAGCTTAGCTAGATCCCTCCTCATGTTATCTACACCTTCCTGGGTGTCTACTCTATTGCAGAGTTTGGTATCATCTGCAAAGAGGCAAACCTTACCCGACAGCCCTTCCGCTATATCACTAACAAAGATGTTAAAAAGAATCGGACCAAGGACAGATCCCTGGGCACACCACTGGTAACATCCTTCTCCTCAGAGTGAGCTCCATTTACTTGTACTCTTTGTCGCCTCCCACCCAACCAATTTCTAACCCAAGCAGTAACTTTAGGGTCCATCCCTAGGGTGCTCAGTTTGTTTATAAGTCGCCTGTGAGGAACAGTGTCACAGGCTTTACTGAAATCTAAATACACCACATCTAGAGCTCTCCCTCGGTCCAACTCCCTGGTCACCCAGTCAAAGAAATCAATCAGATTTGTCTGACAAGACCTGCCTCTGGTGAATCCATGCTGCCTCAGATCCTGTAATCCGCTGGACTCCAGAAACCTCACTATTTTCTCTTTCAGCAGCGTTTCCAATAATTTACTCACCACCGAAGTTAAACTAACCGGCCTGTAGTTTTCAACCACATCCTTACTTCCGCTTTTGTGTAAAGGCACCACATGAGCCTCTCTCCAGTCCTTTGGCACCACTCCCGACTCCAACGAGGCATTGAAAAGGTCAGTCAGTGGAGTTGCTAGAACGTCCCCAAGTTCCCTCAGTATTCTAGGGTGTATCCCATCCGGTCCCATCGCTTTGTCTACTTTAAGTTGAGCTAGTTTCTCACGAACACAGTCTTCTGAAAATTGTTCAAGATGTCCCTCGCTTCTGTTCTTATTTGTGGGTGTTTTCTGAGGTCCTGCTCCTGGTTCTTCATCTGTGAACACAGAACAAAAATATTTGTTAAGCAATTCTGCTTTATCCTTATCAGCTTCTACATATTCCCCCCCTGCACCCTTGAGTCTGACAATACCACTTTTGCCCTTCCTCTTCTCACTAATATATCTGAAAAATGTCTTATCCCCCCATTTTATTGCATTGGCTATTTCCTCCTCCTTTTGAATCTTTGCCTTCTTGACTACTTTGCTAGCTTCTCTAAGTTTTTCCAAATACAGATGCCTGTCTTCCTCTCTCTGCGATCTCTTGTATTTCATGAAAGCCTCCCTCTTTTTCTTCACTTTTTCAGCTACTTCCTTCGAAAACCATAGCGGTCTCCTGTTCCTTTTGCCTTTATTTACCATTTTAACAAAAAGGTTGGTTGCCCTTAAAATACCCCCTTTCAGTTTTGCCCACTGTTTTTCTACATACCCCAGCTGTTCCCATCCCACTAACGACTCCCTGAGGTATTGGCCCATCTTCGCAAAGTTAGTCTTCCTAAAGTCTAAGATCCTCACCTTGGATCTCCTTACTTCTAGATGATACTGCAGCAGGAATGTGCCAATCAACATCTGGCATATTGAAATCTCCTATCAGTAGCACTTCCCCTTTCCTAGCAATGCTGCGTATGTCTTCAATTAACTCTCTGTCCACCTCTTCCTCTTGTGAGGGAGGTCTGTATATCACACCAATGCAAATAGATTTCTCTTTCCCTCTTTCTAGTTTAACCCACAATGCCTCCTCTCTCCCTTTTAAGCTCTGTAATTCCAAAGCTTTAATAGTAGTTTTTACATATAGTGCCACTCCTCCTCCCCTTCTTCCTACCCTGTCCTTTCTGAATAAAGTATAGCCAGGTATAGTTACATCCCAGTCATGGTTTTCTGTGAACCATGTTTCTGTAACTGCCACTAAATCCAAGTCAGCCACTCCCACCAAAGCTTCAACTTCAGGGATCTTATTTCCCATGCTACGGGCATTAATACACACGGCTTTCCATATGTTACCCCTGTTACCCATTTCCATAAAGGTATTTAATGTATCACCTACCTGGGGGCTTTCACTTACCTGGGAGCTTTCTTTACCCATCCCCAACGAATCTAGTTTAAAGCCCTCTTCAGTAGATTAGCCAGTCTACTACCAAAGATGCGTTGACCTTTCCATCTGTCCAGTGGTCAGTGAAGGAAAGGTTCTGATCCAGGATAATACCAAGATATTTCACTTGTTTTTTTATAGTAAGTGTGAGATCACCGAAGGTAAGAGTGGAAGGTGGGGTGTATGTAGGGTTGGAAAATACCTGGAGGACCTCGGTTTTAGATTGATTGATTGAGAGGTTATGCTGGGAGAGCCAGGTTTTTAGGCTAGTTAGGTATTCACTTAGTTTAGAAAAGTTAGGGTTAGAAAGGTTAAAAGGGGTGAAGCACATCATGTCGTCATCATATAGCTGATACTGAATGCCATAGTTTTGGAAGATCTTACAGGCAGGTTGGAGGAAGATATTAAATAGAAGAGCACTGGATCTCTGGGGGACACCTTGTTTTAGGATAAATGGGTGGGAGGAATCATTACCAATACGAACCTGTTGGGTTCTGTTATCTAGGTAGGAATGGAACCAGTTCAGGGTTGTGCCTCTAAGACCTATTTCATGGAGTCTATTTAGGAGTTGATGGTGAGGGAGGGAGTCAAAAGCCGCTGATAAGTCAAGGAATATGAGGAGACATCCTTGAGAAGGATTCTGGGTGTAGAGGTATAATGAATCAAGGAGGGAGGTAAAAAGGGTTTAGACTCCATGGTTCTTTTTGAAACCATGTTGGAATAAGTCGAGGGGGGAGTAATCATCAATATAATTCTGCAGTTGAGTTTGGACCAGCTTTTCGGTTATTTTAGCCAGGAATGGGATACTGGAGATAGGTCTGTAAGAAGTAGGAGAGGTTGAATCGAGTTTTGTACCTTTTAAGATAGGGCGGATAGAGGCACACTTCAGAAGAGGTGGTACAAAGCCTGCCTGGAGGTGGTACAAAGCCTGCCTGAACTTACTCTTTGGTTCCCCCTGGCAGGGAGGCCCGCGCCTTCAATGTCCTGGGCCACAAGTGTTATCAGGGCGCTATGCTTGGGTGCCGTATTCAGGCATATGAATTGTACATGGGAATGTACCTAAAAGGCCTGATCCAGGAGCTCTCATGGTTCTCGGTGGGCCTCGCCAGGGAACCCCTGCAGAGGTTCCCGTCCCTGGCAGCAGGCATCCAGGACTGTTCCAAATTACTCTTTAGGGCTGCCTACGATGGGTTTGAGTCTGCGGCCAGGGTGGCAGCCACCAGTATCTGTGCCCAGCACCAGGCATGGTTACAAACCTCAGACCTTGAGCAGTCGGTACAAGTAAAGCTGCTGGATGTCTTCTGCAATGGTGAGAACGTGTTTGGGAAACCGATGTCTGACAAAACGGCTGAAATTGAGGCCAAGGTAGTGACCAGGCTAACACTGTCCAGGAAGACCTCGCCCCTCCCGAAGAAAAAAAATCCTTGGGGAAAAAAGCCCTTTTTCCCCAGAAAAAAGGGCTATCACCAGGCCAGGCCTTACCAGCCTTACTCGGGGGGGCAGCACCACCAGGGTCCCTACCAGCCTTACTCGAGGCAGCAGCACCTCACAGCCTAAAAGCCAGGGGCATGGGTCCCGGAAGCCCAAGGCCCCCAAGCCCCAGACACCATCCCTCACCCAACAGAGGGGAAGCTTTTGACTCCCTGGGCAAGACCTCCCCTCCCCCAGGAGTCCCACCTCAGCCCACAGGGGGTCGGCTGGCCTCATTTGCCCACAACTGGTCCAGCATCACCATGGACAAGTGATTCTTGCAGGTGGTGAGTGAGGGTTACCACCTCATCTACAACAGAACCCTCCAGACTTCTTCCCAGAAGAACCATCACAGCCTCTCCTCCACAATGCCTCATCGTAGAACTCGTAGGCTTACTCAGGGACAGGGCAGTGGAGCCTGTACCTCAACACCTCTGGGGAAAAGGGTTCTACTCAAAGTATTTCCTTCTTCCAAAAAGAACAAGGGGCCTCCAGCCCATCCTGGACCTGCGCAACTTGAACAAGTTTCTGGTGAGAGAGAAGTTCAAGATGCTCTCCCTTGGGACACTGCTGCCCTGCCTCCACCAGGGAGACTGGCTCTGCTCCTTGGACCTCAAGGACACCTATACTCACATCCTGGTCCACCCCTCCCACAGACAGTACCTGAGATTCGTGGGGGGGGGAGGGGGGCAGCACTACCAGTACAGGGTACTGCCATTCAGCCTCGCCTCCTCTCCAAGAGTCTTCACAAAGTGCTTAGTGGTTGTGGCCACCCTTGTGCACCTCCGAGGGGCCCATGTCTTCCACTACCTGGACGACTGGCTCTAGAGGCAGCGAGGCCCTCGAGGCCAGCCAAGCTGTAAGGCTTACAATTCACACCCTATAGAAGTTAGGCTTCATCATCAACTACCCCAAGTCCAGTCTCTCCCCAGTTCAAGACCTGGAGTTGATAGGAGCCCAGCTGGACACTCTGCAGGTCAAGGCCTTCCTCCTGATAGAGAGGATCTGTCGCCTGATGCAGTTAGCGGAGAAGGTACAAGGCCACAGGTCGTGCCAGCCCGCCTGCTCCTCTGATTGTTAGGTCACATGGCCTCAACGGTTCATGGCACGCCATGGGCTCGCCTGCACATGCGAGCAGCACAGTGGTTCCTCACATCCCAATGGACACAGGCCACAGGCAAGCTGAGAGGCAGGGTAAGGGTTCACTCACCGACTTGCGGCCTCCCTCAAATGGTGTGAGTCCCCACAACACCTCAGGGTGGGGATGCCTTTTCAAGCACCAGCACCACAAAGGATTCTGATAACAGATGCCTCCCTAGTGGGCTGGGGCGCACATTGCGAGGGCCATTGCACTCAGGGTAACTGGGTACCTTTCATAGGGACTCTCCTGGATACCCTCCAAGCCATGGCTTTCCTCCCCCAGGATAGGGCAGATTGCATCATGACTGTGGCGACCAAAGTGCAACGCCGCCGCACCGTGTTGGCATGGTCCATGCTTTGCCTCCTCAGCCACATGGCCTCTACGGTCCATGTAGTCCCCAACTACTGCCTCCACATATGGGCTGCTCAGTGGTGTCTCCGCTCACAGTGGACCCAAGCCAGGGGCAGGCTCCAGGGCAGAGTCTCTGTGTTCTGTCAGCTGACGGAGTCCCTCAGTTGGTGGCAGAATCCGCAAAACCTGCTGAAGGCCATGCCCTTCCAACCCCCAAGGCCCCAGAGGGTCCTCAAGATAGGTGCTTCCCTGCTGGGCTGGGGTGCCCATTCCGAGGAGAGCCAGCAGCAGATCAACCTGCTGGAACTCAGGGCCATCATCCTTGCACTCAAGGCTTTCCAGCACCACCTACAACATCAGTCAGTGCTCGTCCAGACGGACAATCAGGTCGTGATGTTCTACCTAAACAAGCAAGGCGGCACAGGCTCCTACTGCCTTTGCCAGGAGGCAGTAGCCCTCTGCTCATATGTGACCAGACAGGGTATGCTCCTCAGGGCGGTATACCTCCCAGGCCAGGACAATGCCCTGGCAGACAGGCTCAGCAGAGTCCTCCAGTCACACGAGTGGTGCCTGGACCCTGGGGCAACACAGTGGTTCTTCAGTTTGTGGGGCACCCCAAATCTCGACCTCTTTGCCAGCTCAACCAATGCTCAGCTATCGTGTTTCTGCTGTCCACAGCCACACCTGGCCCAGATAGCGGTGGGTGCCTTCCTGATTTCGTGGTTGGAGGGTGTGCTTGTATGCCTTCCCTCCCACACCTCTGAAAGCACAGACCCTCTTCAAAGTCCAGAGAGACAAGGTTTTCCTGATTCTAGTGGCCCCAAGTTGGCCCAGGCAGCCTTGGTTTCCTCTATTGCTTTGTCAATCGATGGAGTCCCCGGTCCCTCTCGGGAGCTCACCTGGACTTTTGACCCAGGAATAGGGCTTGATCCTCCACCCCAACCTGGGATCCTTGTCCCTCACAGCATGGCTGCTGAACGGGTCACTTTAGCACCCCTCAACTGCCCCAAGGAGGTGGAAGACGTTCCCCTGGCCTCTCGCAAGGACTCCATGAGATGGGCCTATGCCTTTAAGTGGCACAGGTTCTCCTAATGGTGCATGGAGCAGCGGGTAAACCTGTTCTCTTGTCAGTGCATGCTGAGCTGCAGTACTTGCTCCACCTTTCACAGTCCGGACTCAAGTCCAGCTCCGTCAGGGTGCACCTGAGTGCACTCTCCGCGAACCACCACTCCACAGAGGGCAACTCTTTCAAATTCATGTGAGGCTTACTGCTCTTAAAGTCTCCCATCTGTCTGCCCCCGGGAAATGGGATCTCAATGTGGTCCTGGTGCAGCTTACCATGCCGCCCTTTAAACCCCTTGCTAACTGCCACCTGAGATTCCTGTCCTGGAAGGTGGCCTTCCTGGTGGCACTCTCTTCCGCACGCATAGTCAGCAAGCTCCAGGCCGAGCCACCCTACACCAGGTTCTACAAGAACAGGGTCATGCTCTGCACTCACCCGAAGTTTCTTCCGAAGGTGGTGTCTGATTTCCACCTCAACTAGGAGGTGGTACTGCCTACCTTCTTTCCATGGTCCCACACCGACAAGGCGTCAGCCGTTCTCCATACTCTGAACTGCAAAAGGTCCTGTCTTTCTATCTACAGCATACTCGTGGCCACCGCAGAACCTCACAGATTTTTGTCTCACACGACCCTAGTGGTCCAGGGGAAGCTGTCACCAAGTGGACTCTGTCCATCTGCGTGGCGGACTGCATCACTTTCACCCACAACCAAATTGGGCTGTCGCTGGAGCGCCGGGTCACGGCACATAATGTTAGTGCTATGGCAACCTCTGTTGTGAGCCTTCGCTCTTTTCCCATGAAAGACATCTGCCGGGCTGCCACCTGGTCTTCGGTCCACAGTTTTGCAGATCACTACTGCTTGGAGAGGGAGTGCTAATGGGACAGTGCCTTTGGCCAAGCCATACTCTATAATCTGTTCAAGGTTTAAGCAACTCCTGCCCTCCATCCCTTTTTCTTCAGACTACCGGAGCCATGGTTCTCCCTGGACACTGGGGTCTTCAGAGCCTGTCCTCAGATTCACTTGGGTTTGCTCACGGCTGGGCTGTGTGTTTTCTGTGTAGCTAGGGAGTCCCATATGTGAGGACTGATTTCCTGCTTGTTCCTGGAGAAAGCGTAGTTACTCACCTGTAACAGGTGTTCACCAGGGACAGCATGAATCAGTCCTCACAACCCTCCCTCCTCACCTTGGAGTTGCTGTAATTTTTGCAATCCCTTTTGTCGGCTCTAACTATGTCATCTGACTGACCAAGATGTCACCCTTGGGTGGGAAGGGGACCATGCTTGTATGGTGACATCTCCCAAAGGCTTTCTTTGAAAGCAGGTGAGATGCTTCCCGAGCGCTCCCTTGTCGTCGATGTCACCCATATATGAGGACTGATTCCTGCTGTCCCTGGAGAACACCTGTTTACAGGTGAGTAATTATGCTGTTTGTCCCATGCTTTTTTGAATTCAGATACTTTTGCCTTAGCATCAGATAGGGAATGGCTTCTTAAAATGTTTTTTAAGAAGAGGAATGTATCCTTCAAGGGTTGCCTGGTTTGTATATTTCCTGATTTAGCTAGATAAACCCAAAGACGCAGGAAAGAATTTTTGATACTGCACCCGAGGGTTTCTCAATTGGGTGGGCTCTTCTTTTTGAAATATCCCTGTAAATGTCTTGTAAAATTGGAAGGTATTTCCTATATTTTCTTCTTTCCATCTCAATTTCCTTTTTGAATGCCCGTGGGGTTGTCGGTGGTGGGTCTGTCGCCTGTTCTACTCTGTCTTGATTGGGATTATGGCTGATATTTGTCTCTGTATATTTCCTATAAGAGTTCAATGTTGAAATATTTTCCTATTCTTTTTGGATCTCTTATTGTGGGCTAAAGTGGGAATATCAGGTTAAATAATGTTTCTTCTGAATTTTTTCTTTTTTTTCTTGTTTACATTTAAAGATTTCCCGATTTCCTGTGCAAGTGATTGTATCCCAGATACTGTCCTTGTATCCACCACCTCCTCTGGGAGGCTATTTTATTTATTTATTTATTTAGCTGTTCCATTCATTTACCACTCTTTCCATAAAGAAATATTTACTGAGTCTGTCCCCTTTTACTCTCATGCTATGTCCCCTTGTAGCAGAGCTTGCCTTCAGTTGAGAGACCCTTTTGTGCATTTATGCCACAGAGGTATTTAAATGTCTCTATCATAGCGCCCCTATCCTGTCTTTCCTCTAAAGAATACATATTAAGATCTTTAGGTCTGTCCTCATATGCTTCATAACGAAGACAGTTAACCATTTTAGTAGCCACCCCCTGCAGTGACTCCAACCTGCTTATATCCTTTTGAATGTGTGGTCTCCAGAATTGCACACAATACTCCAAATGAGGTCGCACCAGAGACTTATACAGAGGCATTATCACCTCCTTTTTTCTGCTGACCATTCCTCTCCCAATACACTCAAGCATCCTTCTGGCTTTCACACTCTCCATTTCTACCTGTTTAACTACTTTAAGATTGTCAGACACAATTACGCCCAGGTCCTGTTCTTCTTTCATGGACATAAGTACCTCACCTACTACACTGTACCGCTCCTTTGGATTTTTGTAGCCCAAATGCATGACCCTGCATTTTTGAGCATTAAATCTCAGCTGGCAAATTCTAGACCATTCTTCAAGCTTAGCTAGTTCTCTCATCATGTTATCTACTCCTTCCTGGGTATCTACTCTATTGCAGATTTTGGTATCATCCACAAACAAGCAAACCTTACCTGATAGCCCTTCTGGAATATCACTAACAAAGATGTTAAGAATCTGACCAAGGACAGATCCCTGCCGCACATTACTGGTAACCTCCTCCTCTTCCTCAGAGCGAGCTCTGTTTACCTGTACCCTTTGTCGCCTCCCACTCAACCAATTTTTAACCCAATCAGTAACTTTAGGGTCCATCCCTAGGGTGCTCAGTTTGTTTATAAGTCGACTGTGCAGAGAACGGTGTCAAAGGTTTTACTGAAATCAAAATACACCACATCTAGGGCTTTCCCTTTGTCCAACTCCCTGGTCACCCAGTCAAAGAAATCAATCAGATTTGTCTGACAAGACCTGCCTCTGGTGAATCAATGCTGCCTCAGATCCTGCAATCCATTGGACTCCAGAAACCTCACTAGTCTGTCTTTTACAAGCCTTTCCAATCAGGGGCGGCCCAAGGGGGGTGCAGGGCCATTTGCGGAGACTCATTGCGTGGCCTAATGTGTATATGGAACCCATTTGCATAATGTTAATGTGCACTAACTTTTAGTAAACATGCCTCTTAATGAGTGCATGGATAAAGAAAGACTACCATATTTCTACATTACTATACTCCAGTGCCAACCACCAGCCACATTAGGAAGTACTACAAATACTGCCCATTTAGAACCCATAGCAAACCTGCTATATTGTAACCGCACTACCAGGACTCACAAAGCACCAGACCCTACCTATCAAAAGGCAACACTGAAAATATTAAACCAATACATCTGACAAGAATACCAGTACATCTCCTACTGGGGAAAGAGAACAAGTGGCATTGTCAAATAGAAACTACATAAACAGAATACCCTAGCATGGTTACTCATGCAGAACATATACTGTCACCAAACAAAGAACAAGGGATCACAGTTTAGAAATAGGAAGGCAATAATTAAACTGGGAACCCCAAAAGCCAAACTTGGAATGTACAACAACACTGGGGAAATAAAACTATAATTTTCTCATTTTTGCCCCCAGTCAGAATTTTGGCGTGGCCCTTAGGCAGTTGGCCCACATTTGAGTCACTCGGAACAACCGCCTGAAACAGCACGCCTGTCACCCTGAAGGACACATAGACACAAACATCCAGCAGCTTGAGCTCCCTCGGGGTTGAGCTCGCTCACCAAACGACACAATCATAGTAATACTTCCACGGACAGCTCTACGCCAGCAAACAGACGCCACGCGACGCCTGAACCGACATCTCTCGCCAGATAACTGTTCTCCCCTGCTGCAAGTCGCAAGTATTGCCACCACTATTTGTCTGTAATTTTTGTCCTTCAGTATCTACATCAATAGAACTCTGTTACCACACTTGCAAGATACTTGCCACTTTTGTTGCTAGCACTTTTACTACTCTTCTTACCAATATTTTGCTATTCCTGATTCAAGTATTCGCTATTACTGATACCTGTTAACTGTTAGTACTGTTGCTAGTATCTGCTACTATTGTTGCCAGTATATTGATACTATTGTCTACTACTAGTACTGTTGCCAGCATCCTGCTACTACTTTCAGCAGTATTTTGATAGTATTGTCTACAACTCCTAATTTCCCTGACATGGCCATCTCCCTACTCGCCATTTCTAGTCTTTACCTCCTAGCCAATGTCGTCCAGAACATATCAGCCTTTTCACCTGACCATAATTACAACCACATCCCTATCCTACATAGCCTAGGAAGAAGAAACCATACCAGTTCCCACCACACACTCCCACATCCACACCACGTTAGACATTCACACCTACTCTATGTATCTATTAACAATCCCACCAGCTCCAAACCTGAACCCACTCTAAGACATAGTAGTCTGAGGTGTGCTCTCATCAACTCAGGATCAGTTCGTAAAAAGTGGCCAGCGATATCAGATCTTATTGCTAATCTGAATCTTGACATCTTAATGGTCACAGAATCTTGGCTCTCGGACACAGACACGGTCATCATGAACCAACTTCTCCCCCCAGACTTTTCCATACACGCATGTCATAGAGCCAACCGGAGAGGAGGTGAAGTCTTTATCTTAGTTAGAACTAATCTCCAGTTCCAGCTACATTCCTCCAGGAGTCTCATGCACATGGACATGGTGACCATATCCAATAAGCACATCAGCATCAATCTCATATATAGAGCCCCCACCTTCCCCCCAGAAGACCTCTCAAACATAATAGACATGGCTTGCAACCCCGAAAGCCCACGTAAACCTAACTGGTTAATTGGTGACTTTAATCTTATGTCCCTGCAACCCACACACTCTTAACACCTTCCTTGATGCTATGGCCGACCTTAACTATGTACAGATGGTTAACGCTCCTACACACCTCAAGGGAAACACTCTTGATCTCATTTTTGCCCCCCAGTCAGAATCAAACCAAAGCCTCAACCTTTCATTCACTCCTGTGCCATGGTCAGACCACAACCTAATCACCTTCCAAATCCCCTCTCAACAACATCAAACTCCAACCACCTACACAAAGACAGCCCCTGCAGGAAAGGCATACCGCTTCAACTCTTTGAACTCTATGCCCCATCCCTCTGGAACTCTCTACCAAACCACATCAGGAACAACGGTGATCTCCCATCATTCAAAAAGCAGCTAAAAACCGTCCTATTCCAAGAACATCTCTGAATAGGAATCCCCCTATTTTTCCTCAAGAGCTCCAGACTAGTAAACTATGCTACCCTGTCAATCTCTATGTTCATCCCAAAATCATCAATGTTGAACCCCCGATGATGGGCCCCCCCCACCATTGATTCCCCTCTTTGTTATATGTCCCACCGCTTTGACCCGGTGAAAAGCGGGATATAAATACAGTTAAATAAATAAAATAATAAATAAATAAATAAATCCCTGGACAGGGATGAGTTTATCAACAACGCCCTTCCAGCACTCCGTCAACCTGCCCTAAATCTGGAAGATATGATCGATAGATGGAATACCACTCTGAAATCGTGTTCACAACAACCCTCCTCAAATATAACACCTGCCTCCAACCTTCCACCGAAAAACAGGACACCAGCTCCATGGTATTCGGCTGAGTTGCGGTCATCTCTTCAGCTTTTAAGGAAGCATGAAAGAAAATGGTGTCGTTCCTGTTCCTCAAAGGACCAAACGACTTTCAACAACCTTCTTAAGCATCACCGCAAGCTAATATCTGAAAAGAGGAGAGAACACCATACTGAGCTTCTCCACCGCTCTATTAACAAACCATGTGACCTTTTTAGCATTGCTAAATCCCTAACCAAGGCAACATCTTCCCCTCAGACAGCATCATTTCAACCTCAACTCTATGCCAGTTACCTCCAATCCAAAATCCTCAAAACAAATGCTGTCTCGAGTCCCACTCCCAGCCACTTCCCTCAGACAAAGCCTCCGCTAACAGAGTTCATCCCTCCAGCAGAGAAATACATCTCAGACCTTATTGCGTCAATCAACACCACCACAGTGCCAGACGATCCATGTCCAGCTTACTGGATCAGGATGATGCGTTCAGAACTCAGCCCCGTTCTAGCTCACATCATGAAGCTCTCTTTCTCATCTGGATCATGCCCATCAACACTTAAACAAACATCCATATGCCCTCTCCTGAAAAACAACCGACTTGACCCGACTAGGACAGACTCATACTGTCCGATCTCAAGTATACCCCTTCTAGCCAAACTTATCGAGAAGGTGGTCCAAATGCAGATGCAGCAGCATATCGATATATCAGCCCCCTCGATCCCTTCCAACACGGTTTCCGTGAAGCCCATGGTGTAGAAACCCTACTTACCATACTTTCTAATGCATTATCCAGAGGTATAGACAAAATAGAAGATGGGTTTGTACTCATCTTCCTCGATATAGCCGCTGCTTTCGACTCTGTTAACCATGAACTGCTCCTCTCCAGACTCCAGGAAAAAGGAATTCAGGGATTGGCTTGGGAGTGGTGTAAATCTTATCTAACCGACCGCTGGCAACATGTTCGGATAGGATCATCAACATCGGAGCCTTTCCAGCAACAGCAGGGAGTTCCCCAAGGCTCCTCCCTGTCAGCTCTTCTTTTCAACATCTATATGCAACCGATTTGCAATATCATCCACTCATTCAATATAGCCAGCCTTATCTATGCAGATGACGTCTTGCTCTTCACCCCAGTCAAAATTATGCATCCTGACTTCTCCCCACTAGTTGAGTGTTTCAACGCAATCACCTACTGGCTCCTATCTCAGAATTTAAGGATAAACTTCAAGAAAACCGAGGTCTTATTCATCTCTAGGAACAAGAGCTTGTCTCCCCCCCCCCCCCCACTACCTTGAAGGTATGGGATGCAGAACTCCCATGCAAAACTGTGATTCGTTACCTGGGTGTCACACTTGACCATCAATTCAACTTCAAAGAACACAACACCACCAAGTCCATCTACAATAAAATCATGACATTAAGGCACCTAAGACCATTACTAGCCCCAGATGACTTCAGAACTATATTCCAGACGCTCGTAATTCCACATTTCGATTATGCAAACATCATCCTGCACGGTCTCCCTACGAGCACCCTCAACCCTCTTCAAATGGCCATGAATGCAGCAGCTCGCATTCTCTGCGACATATCCAGAAATGATCACATCACGCCCATACTTATGGAATTACACTGGCTGCCGCTGCATAGCAGGCTCTCCTACAAGACGCTACTCCTAACCTTTAAAGCAATTAACCGGTTATCTCCTTCATCCCTCACGGCACTCCTCACCATCACCCCCAACAACAGGCTGAGAAGGTCAGCAGCCACCAACACGCTAACTGTACCTTTGGAATCTACAAAATGCAATCAAGCAACCAGGAACAGGTCCTTTGCATTCTATGCCTCGAGATGCTGGAATAACCTCCCCCCACATATCCGATCAATTAGAGACCTTTCACAATTTAGAAAAGCCCTAAAACATCACCTATTCCTCCTTCATTTTGCCCACCCTAACCCTACACAACCACCCACCACACCTCAACTCATTCACCCAAACATCTCTCCCACAACCTGACTTATGATGAAGCTCACAACAGCTCACCATGTCAGGTACATTTCACAGCCTTCTTAAACTAATAGCCAATGCATTATGAATACCAGCTTGTAATATAAACTGTAAATAGTTTTCAATAACCTTGTTATTGGCTTGTATATAGTCTCCCTTAATTTTTCAGCCCCAAGTTTCTTTTTCCTGTTACGATGTAAACATTGAGATCACTTGTTCTGATGCAAATGTTTTTGTTATTTGTAAACCGCACTGATACTGAAAAGCACGGTATATAAGAATGAATAAATAAATAAATAAATAATTTAATTTCCTCTTGTATTAAACAAAATGCAGACAATAACGATGCACATTTCCCAAAGCTGACATATTCCAGTTAATAAATTGAAAATTAAAAAGTATTTTTCTACCTTTTGTTGTTTGTGCATTTTATTTTTCAGTTGCAATTGCTCCAGTCACTCACTTCTGGTTTCTTCATGTCTTCTAACTCTCCATTGGTCCTTTCTTCTCTCTTCTAGTTTTTTTTTCCATTCTCTATCTACATCTACTTTAATATATTAATCTTTCTCCTTTTGCTCTTTCCTCCATTTCTTTATTCCTTTTTCATCCACTCAAATTTCACCCCTCCGTCCTCAATCCCCACTTACTCTCCCAATACCTGGCCAATCGTATATTTTTCTTCCCTCCCACACAAAATAGCTTTTCCCTCTCTATCCTCACTTCCCCAGTCCCATCCCATTCTAGTCCTCCCCAAACATCATCTCCCTTCTAGTTCCAGCTCCATCCAGCATCTGCTCCCTTCTAGTCCCATTCTCCCATCCCCCCCCCCATCAGCCCATTTCCAATCCTAGCCCCCCCCATCGGCCCATTTCCAATCCTAGCCCCTCCATCAACCCATTTCCAGTCCTAGCTCCTCCATCAATCAATTTCCAGTCCTAGCTCCCCCCCACTTAGCTCATTTCCAATCCAAGCCCCCCTCCCCATCTGCTCTTTCCAGTTCTAGCTCCCCCCACTCAGCCCATTTCTAGTCCAAGCCCCCCTCCCCATCAGCTACTTCTAGTCTTAGCCCCCCCCCCCAGCTTTTTCCAGTCTTAGCCCCCCCCCCCCCCGAAGAGCCCCGCGGCTGTCCGAATGTCTTTAAAGGGAGCCAGAGAGAACCCAGCTCACCCCTGACAGCAGCCGAAATGAAGAGCACCTTTTTTCTTCACTTCAGCAGCTGTATTGTATTATAGGCCGCTGGCACGTCGGAGGTCAAAGGGAACTTCCAGTTTCCTGGCACTCAGTGCGCCAGCGGCCTATACTACAATACAGCTGCCGGAGTGAAGGAAAAAAGGCGCTCTTCACTTCGGCGGCTGTCAGAAGAGAGCCGGGGCCGATCTGGCTCCCTCTAAAGCTGCCCTGACGATGCCAAATATGCAAGATGTTGGCGTGGGGCCCTGTGCGAACAACATTCTCGCACAATGGACAGTCCGGCCCTGTTTACAATAATTTATTAATCACAGAGGTTAGACTAACCAGCCTGTAGTTCTCAATGTCATCCTTGCGTCCACTGTTGTGTGAAGGGACCACATATGCCTTTCTTCAGTCGTCTGGCGCCACTCCCGACTCCAAAGAGGCATTGAAAAAGTCAGACAGTGGAGCTGCTAGAACGTCCCCAAGTTCCCTCAGTATTCTTGGATGTATCCCATCTGGATCCATGGCTTTGTCTACTTTTAGTTTAGCTAATTCCTCACGAACACAGTCTTCTGAAAATTGCTCAAGATCCACATCATTTCTGTTCTTGTTTGTGGGGGTTTTCTGAGGTCCTGCTCCTGGCCCTGTGAACACAGAATAGAAATATTTGCAGTCTTACTTTCTTGCTTGAGCAATCCAAATGTATGCCTTCCCGTTAAGTTTATTTTTGTTTATTTAAAAAAAACACATTAAAACAAAATACTTAAAAAGCATTCAATCAAACCTACCCAATTAATAATTCAAATACAAAATAAAACAATAATTCTTAATATCAGACAATAATGAAGACTGCATTTTTAACCCGCATCAACACCCAAGAACTCTGTTAACCATGAGATGGGATATAGCTACTGCGCACAATCGCTTCAGCAGAGGAAATGCTTTAAGTTTTTTCTTAAGTTTGTGTCTTGTATAATTTACTCATGTATAATTTTTATATTAATATTGACACAACATTACAAATTATGTAAACATAAATCCATATTGTTCCTCCAGTCCAGTCCATACACGCCTGCCAGCAGATGGAAACTGAGTACCACTGAATTGATTTTGATGTCATGATATAAAGGGCCCGTGAAGCCTTGCTCTCACCAGTATTTCTCAATCTCCAGCAGATGGTGGTTCTTAAACCTGTGCAGTCTGAAGTGGATTGGAAAGGATGAAGATTTGGGGCATGGGTTGGCTAATGCTGGCTTTAAGAGCCCTGGGGCACAAACCTGGTGGGGCCAGGTCCCTCCCCTCACCCCTGCCATTACCAGTCTTCTGAGGTAGAGAACTGGTTGGTTGGAAAACCCTCTTGAGAGGCCATTTCCCTTCCTTTCTGTCTTTGGGAAGAGGCTAAGAGTATATACTGGGGGTTGGCAGAATTCCTACTCTCTTCTCCCCACCATATTCAAAAAAAGAAAAAGGAAAGATGCAGCAAAGAAGCGGAAGAGAAAAAGGGAGAGAAACCCTTCTTTGCCTCTGTCTGGACTTCTTTGTCCGATGATGGTAAGTGAAGTTGTAAGGACTTTTGAGGTCCCTCCAGAGTCCCGTGTTCTTGTGGGGAACCTGTAGCCAACATCCTCTTAGGTGAGGAACTAACTTCTATTATTCTGATATGTTGGTTCGAAATTCAGCTTGGGGAGTGCCCTTGCTGTAGTTTCATGTCATTAGTAGGAACCTCTAGCTGACGTCTCCTTGGATGGAGAGAAGGCTTGGTATATGATGTTTTTTATTTGGTCCTCAGCTTAGTAAGTCCAGGCTAAGGTTTGGTGTATTTGTTTCCCTTTGGCACTGTGACCGCAGTGAACGCAGGACGGTTAGTTTCACCATGGAGGCAAACTAGGTTTTGCCATTTTTTTCCTGTTTCTTAGGGGCCGTCTTGAGAGCCGTCCAGCTGCTTGTGTGCAGTGCTGTATTTTGGATTAAACTATATTTTCAATGCTCTTAGTTTCCAAGGTTCTTCAGAGGTTTTTCACTTGGGTTTTTTGTGTGTGAAGAATAAGTTAAGCGATTGAGATGTGGTGGCGTTTTGGAGTGAACAGGCAGCATTGTCTTCATTTGGCTATTTCATGAAGTAACTGGCGTCTCTCGAGTGCTGCTGCTCCAAAAGAAAAAAAAAGGATGATGTTAAGAATGGAGAGGATTGTGTGTTTCTTTCTTTCCTCTTGTCTCTGAGGTACAATTTAACAGTTTTCATTGGCACATCTATTTGGTGGGAACATTGCCTTCTGGTGATCGGTCTGCTCCTTGATGATAGTTTAGTTGGGCTGGTTGTTTTTGTTTTCCTTTTGTGGATTGTTCAGTATGTTTTACTCGTCAGCGTATGAGGCAAAAAAAAAAGGAAAGGAAAAGCAGAGTTCTTAGTAATTTCTACAGTTCTGGTTTTATGGTCCCCTCATTATCACATAAAACAGCAGTTTTTGGGATGTTCTTCTGCCTCAAAATTGGGTAGCTGTCCTAAGCAGTGTCTCAGTTTTTCAGGGATAGTTAGCTTACCTGTCTCCACTTCATCTTCTAGTTGGTGCTTCCTTGGTTCGCTTTGCTTTGTTGCAGATTCATGGGCAGGTCTTTGTTGTCCTTTTCCTCTTTTATGGTTTGGAAATGAGATGCAAAACTCTCTCCTTCATGGTTGCAATGCTTGTATGCAAATGCTAGAAGTCTAAAGAATAAGATGGGAGAGTTAGAATATATAGCACTAAATGAAAGGTTAGATATGATTGGAATATCAGAGACATGGTGGAAGGAGGACAACCAGTGGGACACTGTGATACCTGGGTACAAACTATATAGTAATGATAGAGCTGATCAAATTGGTGGAGGGGTTGCGCTTTATGTTAGAGAGGGCATTGACTCAGAAAGGATTAAAGTTTTGCAGGAAACAAAATCTGTGGATACCATGTTAAAACCCTCGGCCCAGTGTGCAGCGGCGGCCAAGAGAGCAAATAGAATGCTAGGTATGATAAGGAAAGGAATGGAAAATAAAACAAAAGATATTATAATGCCTCTATATCGTTCCATGGTGAGACCGCACCTTGAATATTGTGTGCAATTCTGGTCGCCGTATCTTAAAAAGGATATAGCTATTTTAGAAAAGGTACAGAGAAGAGCCACCAAAATGGTAAAGGGGATGGAAGGATACTCCTATGAAGAAAGGCTAAAAAGGTTAGGGCTCTTTAACCTGGAAAAGAGACGGCTGAGGGGAGATATGATAGAAGTCTATAAATTAATGAACGGAGTGGAACGGGTAAACGTAGATCGATTGTTTACCTTATCAGAATATAGAAAGACTAGGGGACATGCAATGAAGCTACAGGGTAAACTATTTAAGACTAATAAAAGAAAATATTTTTTCACTCCACGTGTAATCAAACTCTGGAATTTGTTACCGGAGTATGTAGTAAAGGCTGTTAGTGTAGCTGGGTTTAAAAAAGGTTTGGACAAGTTCCTGGAGGAAAGGTCCATAAACCATTATTAAGAAGTGACCGAAGATATCAATGCTTGACCCAGTACAAGCATTGTGGAACTTGTGTCTCTTGGGGAAACTGCTAGGTACATATGACCTAGATTGGCCACTGTTGGAAACAGAATACTGGGCTTGATGGACCTTGGTCTGACCCAGTATGGCATATCTTATGTTCTTATGCATAGGAGGAGAATATTTGCAGTCTGGTATGGGCTTCCTTAAATGTTTTCAGCAGGCAGTTCAGCCTTCTTTGTACTTTTTTCTTTGGGTACCTGTATTGTGCTAGTCTTTTGCTGTTTCTCCAGGAACAAGCAGGAAGTCGGTCCTCACTATGGGTGACGTTGGCGCCAATGGAGCCCCCGCAGAAGCATCTCACCAGTTTTCAGAGAGCCTTTGGGAGATGACACCACGCATGCATGGTTCCCTTCCTGCCCAAGGGTGCCATCTTACTCAGTCTCCCTTTTTCCGTGGAGCCCAACAGACATCCATGGTCTTTCCCTGGAAAAAAGTTGATATTTTTGTGCATAAAACCCTTTCCTGCCTCTGAGCCCTGTTGCCCTGTCATTGAGTCTTGGAACCGTTTTTAGTTTTTCTTCCAGTGCGGTTTCGTGCCCTTTTCTAACCGTTGGCCACGTCAAGAGTCTTCGACCTTGCAGGGATCTTTTTTGCCCCAATGGCCAGTGGGTTCAAAAGTGTGATCGGTGCACAAAGAACATGTCCCTAACCGATACACATGACAGCTGCCTCTGGTGACTAGGTGCCAGCCATGACACAGAGCTTTGCACCCTGTGCAAAAAGATGTCCGCGAAGGCCATCCAAAGTCGTCAGCAGAAGCAAGACGACATCTTTCACAAGCCATATTCTGTTCCGGTAGCCTTGTGCTCTAAGACCCTGCATGGATCCTCGGAGTCGTGTAAAACCCCCACAGTGCCCAATCGGGCCCATGAACACTCTGACAAGGGTTCTCTGGAGCGTGAGTTCAAGAAGAAGAAAGAGAAATCCTTGAGGACCTCATCCTGGGAATTGAACACACACGGCAAGTCCCATGCCAGGTCCCACAGTCCCCGGACGGTATCTGAGGAGTCAGTGGGAGCAGCCGGCAAAGGTGCCCAGAACAGATGCCAAGGCCTCCGGTGACGGGTCATGGACCCCAAGGCCTGTTCTGTCGAAGACTTCCTCTCCTCACTGACGCCAGACCTGGTCACCCCAGTGTCTGCGTCAAAGGCTGTAACTCCTGAGTGAGAAGTCAGGATGATGGCATTACAATGCAGTGTAACTGCCTTCCTTGCCTCACAGCAAGTGTCAATGCCTGGCCCTGCTGGTGTCAGCTGAGATCCCAGGGACCTTGATATCGAGGACTCCCCAGGCCGCCGAGACAATCCTCGAGAGCTCCGAGCCTCAAGCTGATCCTTGGCAAGGGTCTCAATCCCGCTCCCGTTCCTCGGGAGCAAAATCCTCCCCGGGAAGTGCTTGTGGCTCTGGCCAAGCAGCTACCTTGGATCACCGAAGACCTGATCCGAGCCTGACACCTCAGGTACCTTCCGGCCTCATCCTCGACCAACTACTCAGACTGGGAGTCCGAGGACTAGGCTTCCCCGGAGACGTGTAAACACTGCGATCTTCCCTCGGACCTATCTCCCCTGGCGTTGCGGTGCCAGTTCCCACCCGAGAACACATCATTCTGCGGGTTTGTCTGGGACATGGCGAAAGCCTTGTCTCTCACCACAGAGTTGGAGGAGGACCCTTGCATGGAGGAGCTTGAAATCCTCCAGTATGAGGCTCCACCTTAGGAGGCCCTGATGGTCTCCGTCCCCACCATCCTCGGGTGACTCTTCCTTCGGATGTGGGAGACACCGGTGTCAGTGCTAGTAGTTAGCCGACACCTCGACACCATGTACTAGGTCCAGCGGAGCCATGGCTTTTGGGAAGCACAATTCCCTCACACCTCTATGGTGGTAGAGTCGATCATGCTCCAGCAGAAAATCCCAAAGATTAACTTCTCCATGCCCCTGGGCAGGGAGTTCCACGCCCTCGACCCCCTTGGACACAAATGCTACCAGGGCGCGATGCTGGGTTGCTGAATCCAAGCCTACCAGCTGTATATCATCATGTATCTCCGACACCTAGCAAAAGAACTCACAGGTTTCGCGACGGGTGTCAGTGGAGATCACCTCCACCGATTACAAACCCGGAGTGCGTTGGGAATGCTCGAAGTACACGTCTTGAGCCACCTACGACGGGTTTGAGTCTAACGCGAGGGTGGCCGCCTCAGGCATCGGTGCCCAGCACCAGACCTGGCTCCAGGCATCGGCCCTCGAACAGTGGGTCCCTGAGAAACTCCTTGACATCCCCTGTGTCAGTAAAAACCTCTTCGGCAAGCCAATGGAGGATAAGGTAGCAGAGATAGAGACCGAATTTGTCACAAGGATGCGATTCTCCAGGAAGACCTCCACCCTTCCCAAGAAGAAACCATTGGGGAAGAGGCCCCCTTTACACAGAAAAGGCCAGTCTTACCGAGGCTATCCCTAATACTAGGCCACATACCCTGCAGCAGGGTCATCAGAGCGAAGAAGTGGGCCAAGGCCAATGCAAGCCTAAGGGCTCTAAGCCCCAAACACCGGCTCCTGCAAAGGCTGGGTTGGAGTTTTGACTCCCTGAGCATAGCCTCTCCTCCCAGGGGGGAGCAGCTGCCAACAGGGGACCTCTGATCCATTTTACCATTGGTGGCCGGCCATAACCACAGACACCTGGGCCCTCCAGGTGGTCAGAGAAGGCTACCTTCTTCACTTGGACCTGATGCCTTCCCATTTCTTTCCAGGAGAGCCCCCTCCGACTGCCCTGCACCAGGCCCTGCTACTGCAGGAACTCGCAAGCCTCATCAGGGACGGAGCCGTGGAATCTGTACCCTTCCACCTCAGGGGCAGGGGGTTCTACTCCTATTACTTTCTGGTCCCAAAAAAGAACTGGGGGTCTAAGGGCCTTTCTTCCCCTGGATAGGGCAGGTTGCCTCAGGGCCCCGGCCACCATGGTGCAGCGCCATCATGCAGTGACAGTGCAGTCCATGGTTCACCTACTGGGCCACATGGCATCCACAGTCCATGTGATTCCCAACGCCCATTTCTACATGTGGGCGGATCAGTGGTGTCTCCACTCACAGTGGGCACAAGCCACGGGCAGGCTTTGGGACAGGATCTTAATGTCCCATCAGCAGAGTCGCTCAACTGGTGGCAGGGCACACAGGCACCTGCATTAGGGCATGCTCTTCCAGCCCCCAAATCCCCAGAGGCTTCTCACCACGGAAGCATAACTAGTGGGCTGGGGTGCCGACTGCGAGGAACTGTGCATGCAGGGCAAGTGGTCCCTAGCGGAGAGGTGGGCAACGATCAACCTGCTGGAACGCAGCGTCATTTTCCTTGCAATCAAGACCTTTCACCACCGCCTGCGGAATGAGTCGGTGCTAGTCCAAATGGACAACTAGGTTGCGATGTTCTACCTGAACAAGTAGGGGGACACAGAGTCTCAGCGCCTCTGCCAGGAGGCATTAGCCCTCTGCTTGTACACAACCGGTGAGGGAATGCTCCTCAGAGTGGTATACCTTCCAGGCCAAGACAATGCCCTAGCAGACAGTTTGAGCAGGGTCCTCCAGCTGCACGAATAGTGACTAGACCTCAGGGTGGCCCAGCGACTCTTCTGACTCTGGGGCACTCCAAGTCTGGACCTCGTTTCCAGCCTGACCAATGCTCAGCTGCCCCCAACCACATCTGTCCCATATAGTGGTGGGTGCCTTCCTTGTCTCGTGGTTGGAGGGACTTGTGTATGCTTTCCCTCCCATGCCACTAATTGCTCAAACCCTCTTCAAGGTCCTGTGGGACAAGGCCTCCATGATCTTGGTGGCCCCACGGTGGCCTAGGCAGCCTTGGTTTCCCCCATTGCTCTGCCTCACGACCGAGCTCCCAGTCGCTCTGGGGAATGCCCCGTAGCTACTGACCCAGGAGCTCCCTTCTTCATCCCAACCTGGGGTCCATGTCGTTAACAGCATAGCTGCTGAACAGTTAGCCTTAGCACCCTTCAACCTCCCAAGGGAGGTGAAGGAAGTCCTCTTGGCCTCTCATAAGAACTCCATGAGATGGGCCTATGCCTTCAAGTGGTGCAGATTTGCAGTATGGTGTGTAGAGCAATGGGTTGACCCATTCTCTTGCCAGGTGCACACAATGCTACAGTACTTGCTTCACCTTTTGCAAACTGGACTCAAGTCCAACTCCATCACAGTGCACCTGAGCGCACTCTTCTATAGAAGGCAAACCTTTCTGCGCATCCCCTCATCACCCAATTTATGCGGGGTCTTCTGCTCTCTAAGCCTTCCATCTGCCCACCCCTGGCAGAATGGGATCTTAACATGGTCCTGATGCAGTTCACCAAGCCGCTTTTTGAACCTTTGGCTACCTACCATCTACGTTATCTCTCCTGGAAGGTCGTCTTCCTGGTAGCGGTCACCTCTGCCTGCAGAGTCAACAAGCTTCAGGCCTTGGTGGCCGAGCCACCTTACACCAAGTTCTACAAGAATAGGACCATGCTTCACACCCACCCTAAATTCCTTCTGAAGGTGGTATCCGCCTTCCACATCAACCAGGAGGTGGAGCTCCCCACCTTTTTCCATGGCTCCACGCCGACAAGGCGGCTGCCATTCTACATACTCTGGATTGTATGAGAGCCCTGTTCTTCTACCTGCAGTGTACCCAGGGCCACCGCAAAGCCTAGCAGCTTTTTGTTTCCTACGACCCCAGTCAACTGGGGAGGCTGTCACCAAGCAGACCCTGTCCACCTGGGTGGTGGACTGCATCGCCTTTGTCCACGATCAGGCTGAGCTCTCGTTGGAGTGCTGGGTCATGGCGCACAACATCAGGGCTATGGCAACTTCGGTTGCAAGCCTATGCTCTGTCACTATGGCAGACATCTGCCCGGCTGCCACCTGGTCCTCAGTTCACCTTTGCAGGTCGCTACTGCCTGGAGAGCGAGTCCCGATGAGATGGTGCCTTCAGCCAGGCTGTACTCCGTAATCTGTTTGGGGTTTAGGCAACTCCTACCCTCCGACCCTTCTTGTTCAGGCTTCTGGAGCGATGGTTCTCCCTCGACACTGGGGTCCTTAGAGTCTTTCCTTAGACTCGCTTGTGGCTAATCACAGCTGGGCCATGTTTTTCTACAGGTTCTCGGTAGCCTATAGTTAGAGAGGCCCATATGTGAGGACTGACTTCCTGCTTGTTCCTGGAGAAAGCGTAGTTATTCACCTGTAACAGGTCTTCTCCAGGGACAGCAGGAATCAGTCCTCACAACCCTCTCTCCTCCCCTTGGAGGAGTTGTATAAGTTTTGCCATCTTCTTTTGTCGACTCTAGCTATGTGATCTGACTGAGTAAGATGGCTTCCATGGGGGCTCCATCGGCACCAACGTCACCCATATGTGAGGACTGATTATGGAGTTCTTTTCCTCCTTTTTTAAAATGTTTTTATTGCAAACCGCTTTGCTAATCTTTTGAAGGACGGTATATCAAATTTTAATCAACATAAACATATGCTATTTGCATAGTGGTTGGGACTTTATTTTGGCTAGTTTTATTTTCTTGGAGGCCCTGCAGCTAAGCCTGGTTGATTTTTTTGGTTTTGCAGTTTGATAATTGCTTTGGTTTCTTGCAGTAGTATGAGGTCCAGGAGGTGTGTGCCCAGTTGTAGACTCTGGCTTCTTACCAAGGTTTTAGGTTTTTCTTTGTGTACTTTCACTTTCCATTAGCTTTCAGAGTAATCAAGTTCTGGTTTTGGTTTTCGTACTATCTCCAAGTAAAGAGTTAGGGGAGATGAAGGGAACACCTTCTTTAGGTTGTCGTGAGGGCTACCCTGGTGGCTAGTAGAGGTCAGGGTAGGTCAGACACAAAAATTATAAAGTTGAGATTGGCAAGTATTCCAAAGGCCCAATTGACTATTGGTCCTAGTAGTTTCCTTGATACCAATCTTCAATGAAAACAACTGCTCAGAGTGGTGGGAAAAATAAAGGCTTTTTATTTCCCTTCTTCACAATGGTTCAAATGATTGGAATACCACTATAAAGCAAAATGTCCTTACTTCAGGTGAGGAAAAGAAAAACTCAGGTTTAAACCAAAAACTGTTACTTTCACAGGACTGGTGCTATTTACACAAAACAAGAATGTTCAATTCAGCAAGTCACACAGCTCACAAGCCTGGCAAGGATTCTAGGCTTTCTGTAACACAGTATGTACAATCCATTTCTGGATCTGAAATATCCCCTGCTAGTTCCACTTGCATTGGCTCCTCTTCTGAAGCCTCTGAATCTGTGTCCCTGGTTTCAGGTAAAATATATCCAGGCTTTTTATACAGCTCCTGTATCACTTCCCAATGTTCTGGGCTAAGCCTAGGGCGTCGGCTATGTGCTGTTTTATACTGAAAAGATTCCTCTTTATTCAGAGGTTTTATCGCAGCTCTATATAAACATTTTTCATTCAGAACTTTCTTCTTAGGTAAACATTTTTCATACCTTGTATCGTAGGAACCTTCAGACCAACGGTTTTCTTCTACTGCCTGTCTTCTCCATACAGCAGCTTTCTGAAGTCTTTTTCCAGGAAAGTATGGTTTACCTTGTGAGGTTGGAGTCCCTTCTCCAAGTGAAGATCTGGGCCTGTACCGGCTTAGCTTCTGGCTTGCCTGTGCAGCACGGCTTAGGTTCTCCAGCTGTCTCTCATTTGACTTTAGACTACAATTGCAGCAATGCTTTCGCCTCTCTGGACAAACAGCTCTCACTCTTGTTTGAGCTGAGACCTTCCCAGGTCCTTCATCAGCTCCAGGGGAGTCACCTTCCACTCGGGGTGGTTTGCTAGCGGTAGAGTAATCAGGTTTCCATTCTAACCTCTTTCTCTCTGTACTGCAAGTGATCCTTCCCTTGTTTCTGCTGGACTTGCCTCCTTGGCCTGCTTCTCTTTCTCCACTGCTGCTCTTCTCTCTCTCCTTCCTGCCGACCACCTTGCCGACCTGTCTCCTGCCGAACTCCTTCCGGCCGAACTCCTTCCGGCCGAACTCCTTCTTGCCCAACTGTCTCCAGTCTTCCACACTCTCCTCAAGAAGCACTCCTGCCTTCCAGGATTGGAAGCTGGCTGGCATTACCTTGTGACTAGCGTGGCGTGGCTCCTCAGTGTCTCTGAAGTCGCTCTGGCTCCCTCTAGCTGGTTCCTCCGAATAATGCAGCTTGTGCACGTCTTTTTCTCTGTTTAAAACATTTTCTTTTCTTTCAAGAGGGTCTGCTGCATGACAAGGTCCAGTCTTGCTGGCAGTTCAGCAGGTTGATGACTGTGTCATTCTTTAGGTAGATATGGCACATATCCACATTTGACTATGGCTATAAGCTATGGTAGTGGCCATTTTTGTAATATACTGATTAAAGGTGTTTTAAGCTGACTGGAAGGGCAAGCATGGAAATTCTGTGGCAATGTGGGCTTACCTCACAGTTGAGGCTGCGTTTTAGCATTACTTGTGCCTGTTACGGGCAGCATGCACAGTTTGTTCTACCCTGTGTTGTGTTCTGGCAGTGTTCGAGAGCTCAGATTTCAGTTCCATAAAGCACTTCTGGTTTCATTGAGTGGGTTGCTTCTTATGGCGGGTGACTAGGGCGTTTGTTTCAGCAGCTTTATGCACCGTTTTTCCTAGGTGTTGCAGTCTGATGCTTGTAGCTGCTCTTTCCCTCTTTGCAGAGTAGATATTTGCTTGAATCCTGTTTGTTAGGACTTGTTAAGTTTCTTGCTTGTGGTACCAGTAGCAGTTGCTAAGAGTCTGACCTCTGTTTAGCTTCTTACTAAGTGTCAGATTGAGAGTAGAGATTCCTTGGGGCCTGTTGGTCTCACAGTCAGCAGTCAGTTTATGTATATATGTCTTAACCAAGTATACCCAGCTTTCAATGTTTGCTCTTGGTCAGAAGGAAGGTTCCTTCAGCTTCGGTCCCCAGAGGGGATGCCCTCTTTGAAGAGCTTCTCTGGGTCTTTTTATGCTTTGGTATGGTTCTAAGACTGTCAAGGGAACATCTTTCTTGTTATTTTCTCTGGTTTTTTTGGTCTTACTCGGCAAGTTGTTAGTATTAACTGTTACACTGAGGTCTGACTACAAGCTTGTCTGGCTTGCAGGTGGAAGTTCATGGAAGAGAGTTAGTCCCTTCGTATGGTTCAAGCGCAATGTTTTCCGTATGTTGGCATGAAACAGGGTCAGCTCTCCAGGCCAGTTTTCAGCCTTCTATCTCTGTGTCGCTTTCTCAGGGTCTCTTGGTCCGCTGGTCTATCCCATAAATATGGTAATATCTAAAGAATGAATGAATAAATGCATAAATCAATGCATATGTGATGATGAATAATTGAGTCTGCAAATGCATAAACGGTCAGATGCCCTTCCGGGATCATATCCTTTGAAGGGAAATTCAGATGCTCCCAGCTGTTTGGGGCTCGCTTGAAGGTTATGCCAAGGGCTCTTAGGTCAGAGGGGGTATGAGAACTCTCTTTGGCAGCCCGTGTAGGTGAAACTAGATTTTCTTCTGTTCTAGAAGTGGGATGCTGGGCGCTAGGTCTTTTTGGTATGGGCCTTGTAGTTTACATTGGAATCCTTTACTGAACTCTCAAAACTGTTAGTACATGATCTTCTCATAGGGGTTCGTATCAGTTTCAAGATGACAGTCATGGCTGGGCAGTACTACTGCTTGCTGTCAGCACCAGTCGGAGAGGCTGTAAGTTGATAGATGTGGAGGTCCTGGGTCTCAGATTCTCAGGTCAACAGGTTGGTACAGCTATCTTCTGAAGTCTCAGTCTGTTTGTGTTCCCTTGATCTTCGTTTCCCCTCCCCATCGAGTGCAATTCTGAGGGGATGTCAGTTTACTGACATGGCAGTCTTCTGACGCCGTAACCTCTTTTAAGCAGGTGCCATTGGCAGGAGGTCCGGTGAGGACAATGTGGAACAGGATTGGTGCTATGCGCTGCCATGGAAGTCTCTAAGATGGGTGGCCTCAGTGCTTACAGCCCAACTGATATGATGGTTTTCAGACGGTTGTGGCTACAGTGATTTGTTATGTTTGGTTATTGTTTGCTCTCTCAGGAGTTCCTTAGTTTAGGAAGGCAAAGCCTGGGTTTCCTTGGGTTCCGATTCTTTTCCAGTGCTATTGTGCTGCTTGTCTATCTTCCAAGGTGGCTAGTGCCTATCCTAAGGCTTCCTCCTTTTAGGATACAGTGGTTCATCTGGTATTGTTCAGGAGAGCAGATGGTCACTTGGCCTTATGATTCCAGCACTCGTTTATCTAGATTGGTTTTCTATCCCGGCAGCTTGGACAGCTGCAAGCTCAGTTTCACTTCTAAGTTGAAAATTGGGATATTGTATGCCTTTGGTTAAAAAAAAAAGGAAAAGAAAAGGAGAATCATGTGGTGCCTTTACACAAAAGCGGAAGTAAGGATGTGGTTGAAAACTACAGGCCGGTTAGTTTAACTTCAGTGGTGAGTAAATTAATGGAAACGCTGTTGAAAGAGAAAATAGTGAGGTTTCTGGAGTCCAGCGGATTACAGGATCCGAGGCAGCATGGATTCACCAGAGGCAGGTCTTGTCAGACAAATCTGATTGATTTCTTTGACTGGGTGACCAGGGAGTTGGACCGAGGGAGAGCTCTAGATGTGGTGTATTTAGATTTCAGTAAAGCCTTTGACACTGTTCCTCACAGGCGACTTATAAACAAACTGAGCACCCTAGGGATGGACCCTAAAGTTACTGCTTGGGTTAGAAATTGGTTGGGTGGGAGGCGACAAAGAGTACAAGTAAATGGAGCTCACTCTGAGGAGAAGGATGTTACCAGTGGTGTGCCCCAGGGATCTGTCCTTGGTCCGATTCTTTTTAACATCTTTGTTAGTGATATAGCGGAAGGGCTGTCGGGTAAGGTTTGCCTCTTTGCGGATGATACCAAAATCTGCAATAAAGTAGACACCCAGGAAGGTGTAGATAACATGAGGAGGGATCTAGCTAAGCTTGAAGAATGGTCTAGAATTTGGCAGCTGGGATTTAATGTTAAAAAATGTAAGGTCATGCATTTGGGCTGCAGCAATCCAAGGGAGCAATACAGCATAGGAGGTGAAGTACTTTTGTCCACTAAAGAAGAGCGGGACCTAGGCGTAGTTGTGTCCGATGATCTTAAAGTAGCTAAACAGGTAGAAAAGGCGACGGCAAAAGCTAGAAGGATGCTTGGGTGCATACAGAGAGGAATGGCTAGCAGAAAAAAGGAGGTGATAATGCCTCTGTATAAGTCTTTGGTGCGACCTCATTTGGAGTATGGTGTGCAATTCTGGAGACCGCACCTTCAAAAGGATGTGAACAGGATGGAGTCGGTGCAGAGGGTTGCTACTAAGATGATTAGTAGTCTTCATTATAAAGCATATGAGGACAGACTTAAGGATCTTAATATGTACACCTTAGAGGAAAGGCGGGATAGAGGTGATATGATTGAGATGTTTAAATACCTCCGTGGCATAAATGTTCAGGGAGAGAGCCTCTTTCAATTGAAAGCAAGTTCTGTGACGAGGGGACATGGGATGAGGGTGAAGGGAGATAGATTCAGGAGTGATATGCGGAAATATTTCTTTACGGAAAGAGTAGTGGATCCGTGGAATAGTCTCCCAGTGGAGGTGGTAGAGATGAGGACAGTAACTGAATTCAAAAAAGCATGGGACCAACACAGAGGATCTCTAAAGGTAAAAAGTGGACTGTTGTAGTTGTTGTTATGGAAGGACAGACTAGATAGGCCTTGTGGTCTTTTTCTGTCATCATGTTTCTATGTTTCTATGAAACAGATCTTTTATTGTTTCAACTCTGCTAGTTTCCATAAAGGCCCAGTTATTTGTACTGGGCTTTCTTCTCAGTTCATCCTTTTTGGCTTCAAGCTAGGGTTAGCTATTTCTTTCATTTGCTTTTGTTTTCCAGTTGTTTCACTAGAGCTCACGTTTTACGTGATCCCATATAGTGGATCTCTTGGTTCTTGTTGCGGTTCTTTAAGCTTGCGATTTTTCTTTTTAGTCTCCTGGAGGCACGTCTTTGCCTGGTTTCCAAGTCTATTCTTACTGTCTTTTGCCACCTATGTCTGTTGCAGTGGCCCTGCACCTTGCTTCTGATTGTGTCGGCATAGCTTGTTTTAGCAGTTAGTCGTGCCTCTTGGTGCATCTTTAACAGGTTGCCAGTAAGGAACCAGTTGTTATGGCATTGGGGGTCCATTTGTTTTCTGGCGACCGTGCCTTGAGCTAGAGCTTATAAGTGCTGGCCTTGGTCAGGGGAACCTGAGTTGAGGCTCGATTAGGTCGGATTCAGGTCTTATGCAGTTGGCTAAGTTTCAGCTTGGTGGATGGTATTCTTTCATACTCATGCTGGGCTGTTCTGTTTTTTCCTGCCCGGTGATCAGTACATCCCATAAGTCTGGACTGGACTGGAGGGACGATATAGAAGGCAAAATTAAACCTTACCTGCTAATTGTCTTTTCTTGAGTCCCTCCAGTCCAGTCCAGAACCCGCCCTTTCTCCGGGAACAAGCAGGAAGTCAGTCTTCACATATGGGTGACATCGGCACCGACAGAGCTCATACGGAAGCATCCCCCCAACTTTCAAAGAAAGCCTTTGAGAAATGCAACCATGCATGCATAGTCCCCTTCCTGCCCAAGGGTGCCATCTTGCTCAGTCTCCTTTTTTCTGTGGAGCCCTTCAGATGTTGTCTGGCTTGTCCCCGGAAATAGTTGATTATTTTTTTCCTCAAGTTTTCAACTCATCTCTGGTATTGCACCGGTACACTTCCTGCCTACCTACCTCAGTGCCTCAGCGTCAGGCTTGGTTTAACTTTTGTAGTCTTTTTATTTTCTTTTTCTGGCGCCTTCGCTCCTTTTTTCTCCTGCTGGCAGCCCGGAGAGTCTTCAACCTCTCAGGGGTACTTTTTTCCCCCATGGCTACCAGTGGTTTTAAAAAGTGTGATCGGTGCTTCAAAATCATGTCTTTGACCAACACACATGACTGCTGTCTTAGTTGCCTTGGGCTAGACCACAACCCGGCAGCCTGTGGTCTCTGCAAGAGGATGTCCAGCATGGCTTTCAAGAGCCGCCAGCAGCAGCACGATAAGTTCTTCCCTGAGTCCCTGATGCCTTTGAAAGCCAGGGCTTCATCTGAGGCCCTGACATCTCAGGCGGAACTCTCCGAACCCGAGCCTCATCTTGGGTCCTCAAAAAGGGGGTCTCCCTTGAGAAAACCAAGAAAGAAGAAGAAACCCTCGAAGACGGCGTCCTTGGATGGTTCCGAGCGTCCAGGAGCTCACCGGACCCGGTCCCGCATTCCTGACCAAGTCAGAGGAGGACCCTCGGGCGAATGAGTTAGAGATCCTCCAGTGTGAGGCTTCTCCACGGGAAACGCTCACGGTGCCCATCCCTCCCATCCTTGAATGGCTTATGCTCCGAATGTTGGAGAAACTGGCATCAGTGCCGGTGGTGAGCAGTTGGCTCAGCTTGATGTATTGGGTCCGCCGAAGCCCAGGCTTCCAGAAGTCACAACTGCCACATAACTCCATAATGGTGGATTCGGCCATGCGTCATCTGAAAAGCCAGAAGATGCACTCCTTGGTGTCCCCCGACAGGGAGGCCCGCACCTTGGACGCCATCGGCAGAAAGTGCTACCAGGGCTCGATGCTCCTCTGCTGCATCTAGGCCTACCAGCTGTACGTAGACATGAACTTGAGAGACCTGGCGAAGGAGCTCAATGGGTTCTCAGCTGGTCTCTCTGAGGAACCTTTGTAGCGCTTCAAGAGCCTGGCCAAGGCTGTCCATGAGTCCTCTAAATTCATGTCTTGAGCAGCCTATGATGGGTTCGAGTCGGCGGCCTGGGTAGCCATGGCAGTTATCGGTGCACGCTGCCAAGCTTGGCTTCAGTCGTCCGACCTCGAGCAGTGGGTTCAGGACAAATTGGTTGATGTCCCATGCAAAGAAGAGAACCTCTTTGGCAAACCCATGACCAACAAGGCTGCCAAGCTGGAGACTGAGTTCATGATGAGGACCAGGCTCTCGAAGAAGACCACTGCCCCATCCCGACGGAAGGGCTCGGGTAAAAAAACATTTTACTCGAGGAAGGGAGCTGCTTATCGAAACTACCCACCCTATCAGGCCTCCCCGGCTCCCCAACAGGATCAGCAGGCCAAGGGACATGGGCATGGCCCGTGTAAGCAAAAGACTCCAAAACTCCAGACCCTGCCCCTGGCCCTGGCACAACCAGGGGGGAGCTTTTGACTCCTTGAGCATAGCCTCTCTACCTCAAGGAGATCATCAGCCCACAGGGGGACGTCTGGCCCTCTGTGCCCAGAGGTGGGTGACCATCACCACTGACTCCTGGACACTAAGGGTGGTCAGGGAGGGTTATCTCCTCCACCTGGCTCAGACACCTCCCCCTTAATCTCCAGGAACAAGCAGGAATGAGTCTTCACATATGGGTACGTCGGTACCGACGGAGCCTGCGCGGGAACGCTCCCCAGCTTCCCAAAAAGGAAAGCTTTTGGGAGCATCCCACAGCGCCTGCGTGCTGCCTTCCCGCCTTTCCTAACCGCCTCTCCTCAGTTCTTCTTTGCCGCGGAGCCAGCAGGTCGAGCCCTGTCACCGCTGAAGAAGTTCTTTATTTTATTTTCTTTCTTTGGTCGCGTGTCTGCCTTCCCCGACTCCGGACCGGTACCGCCGGTCTTTTCTTTCTTTTCTTAAAAAAAAAAAAAACTATATATTTTTCCCTCACTTAGTGTATCTTTCTCTTTGGGCCTTAGGCCTCACAAGAAATTTTCCTCATGGAAAAACCAGCCTCCGGGTTTAAGAAATGCACTAAGTGCAGCGGTACTATTTCTGTTACAGACACCCATGAATGGTGTCTTAAATGTTTGGGTCCTGAACACTCCATTTCGGATTGTCCGTCCTGCTCTCTGATATCTAAACGGGGTTTACAGAACCGAGCAGCTAAGCTCCATGTGCTGTTTCCTGCTGATGCAGCTTCGGTGGCATCTACGTCTTCCAGGGCTTCTTCTTCCCCCAATGGATCTCAGGTAACCAAACATAAATCCAGCCGGTCCTCGAAGGGTAGATCTCCCTCTAAGCATCGAGATGCCTCCGGGCTTGCCCTCGAGGATCCTGCACCGGTAAAACAACCCCGGCGGGAAGCTCCGGCTTCCAAAGCTCCACCTATGGGGTTACAGGTTGACATCGATGGCACGGCCTCGACCGATCACCTGTTAGAATGCTCTGGGGTACCGGCACAACCTTCCGGTACCGAGTTCCAGGCATTCATGGCGTCGATGGATCAGAATGTTCTGTCCAGGCAGCAGGCTATCAGTTCCTTCATCCAAGCTGCGACGCCGTTGATACCACAACAAACTCCATTGTCAGTATCGACTCGGGTACCGGCACCAGCGCCGATACCGGTACCGACAGCATCGGCATCGACCAGGATACCGACTGCAGCGGTTCCTTGTCCAGGGCTTCTCATCGGTACCGATCCGGTTCCGATGATGCCCGATGTCGATACTGCTCGATACGCGTACCGAGCGTTAGAAGAGCACCCTGACAGACGATACTTTGATTCCTCTGGTGATTCTGATACATCAGAGGAGTCTGCTGAAGTATCTATAACCCTTCCTGAAGAGCCTTCTTCTCCAAAAAGAAGAATGTCTCCTCCAGAGGACTTGTCCTTTCAAGACTTCATAAGAGAAGTAGCTAAAGGTCTTTCTATTTCAGTATCCTCTGAATCAGAGCCTAGAGCAAAAAAATTATATATTTTTGGTTATTCTAAGGCTCCTAAAGAGGCAGTCACCTTACCAATTCATGAGATTCTTTATGAACACATGATTGATTTATGGGAGACTCCTCTCACTATCTCTCCTCATTCTCGCAGATTGGACACTATGTATCGTGTCCCTCCCTGTCCTGGTTTTCATAAAACACAGCTTCCTCACCATTCCATTGTGGTGCAGTCAGCTATGAAGAGGATAAAGAGTACAAAGAGACACTCTTCTACTCCTCCAGGAAGAGAATGCAGGACCTTGGATGCTTTTGGTAGAAAAATCTTCCAAGCCAGTATGCTTGTTGCCAGAATCAACTCCTATAGTCTTTACATGGGTATGTTTCTAAAGGAGGTTGCAGATAAACTGCACACTTTCCTCCCTTTTCTACCAGAAGATAAAAGGGATGAATTCCTCATTTGGCTTAAGCATACTCAAGACATTTCAAAGTTTTCCAACAGGGCAGCCTTTGATTCCTTTGAAGGTGCCAGCAGAGCTTCTGGCATTGCCATAGCTGCTCGCAGAATTGCTTGGCTCCAAGCTTCTGATTTAGAACCCTGGGTCCAAGATGGATTAGGAAATCTTCCCTGTACAGGTGAAAACCTGTTTGGCAAAGAATGGCAAATAAAAGCCACTCAAATGGATGCAGAAAACTCTGCTCTGGATAGACTTTCAAAGTCAACCTCCATTCCTGCCAAGAAAAAACCCTTCAAGAAGTCTTTTTTCAAAAAGGGCAGATTCCCTTCTACTTCTGGCCAACAATCCTCTACAGGTCGCTTTGCTACTAAGCGTCAGCAACCTAAACAGGCCAGGTCTAAGACTGCAGGGGCTGCTGCAACTCAGCAGACCCAACCTCCTCAGGGTTTTTGACTTGATGCTAGAGAACTTAGCCTTTCTGGCTTTAAAACAGCCAGAACCTCTCACCACTCCAGGAAGGTTAGCTCATTTTCCTCCCAGATGGGAGCAGATTACATCAGAGCAGTGGACCCTCTCCATCATAAGAGAGGGCTACAAACTTCATTTCTCAGACCTTCCTCCGCACACCATGGTGAGACATTTCAATTCTCCCACATCTCTTCTCGACCTTCTAGGTCAAGAGGTGGCTACCCTTCTTGCCCAAGGGGCAATAGAAGAAGTTCCCCTTCTTCAACAAGGATCGGGGTTTTACTCCCCCTATTTTCTCATTCCAAAGAAGACAGGGGGATACAGACCCATATTAGATCTCAGGGAATTGAACAAATTTCTATGCAAGGAGAAGTTCAAGATGCTTTCTCTGGGCACTCTCCTTCCATACCTTCAAAGTCAGGATTGGCTTTGTTCTCTAGATCTCAAGGATGCGTACACACATGTCCTCATCCATCCATCTCACAGAAGATTCCTCCGTTTTCTTTTCCAAGGAAAAGATTATCAATACAGGGTGCTTCCGTTTGGTCTGGCCTCTGCCCCAAGAGTGTTCACCAAATGCATGGCAACAGTAGCTGCATTTCTACGCACTCTGGGAATATTTGTATTCCCATACCTGGACGACTGGCTCATCCAAGCTCCATCTCAGTCAGAGGCCCAGACTTCCCTGGACTGCACAAGGCGCATTCTACAGTATCTGGGACTTGTGGTAAACCTCCCAAAGTCCCAGCTCACCCCTACTCAGTCCCTAGAGTTCATAGGGGCTTGGCTAGATACTACCACTGCAAGGGCCTATCTTCCTCAGGCCCGTTGCCTACGCCTAGTGCAGTTAGCCTCTCAGGTTCAGTCAAAGAGCCACTTAACTGCCCGGGAGATGCTACAACTGCTAGGCCACATGGCTTCCACAGTGCATGTGGTACCCTATGCTCGCCTACATATGAGAGCAGCCCAATGGACTTTGTCCACCCAGTGGACTCAAGCATCAGGAGCTCTCTCAGACCAAATAGCAACCTCCAAACGTCTCTTTTGGTCTCTCCAGTGGTGGATGTCCACTCAGAATCTATTGCTGGGGTCCCCCTTCCAACAGTTGTTGCCCCAAGCAACTCTTACAACAGATGCCTCCCAAACAGGTTGGGGAGCTCATCTACAAGACCTCTCCACTCAAGGCACTTGGTCCCCACAGAAGACCTTTCTTCATATCAATCTCTTGGAGCTTCGAGCAGTCTTTCTAGCTCTCAAGGTCTTTCATACCCTGCTCAGCTACAAGACAGTCCTCATTCATACGGACAATCAAGTAGCCATGTTTTACATAAACAAGCAAGGAGGAACTGGCTCTCTGTCGCTTTGCAACGAAGCTTTAAGATTGTGGGCCTTCGCCAGAGAGCATCAAATCCATCTCCTGGCAGTATACCTCCCAGGAATCCAAAACTCTTGGGCAGACAGACTCAGTCGCGTTCTGCTCCCACACGAATGGCCCCTGCACATGGATCAGGTACTCAGAATCTTCCAAGAATGGGGAACCCTGGACATAGACCTCTTTGCAAGTCTGTGGAATGCCAGACTTCCCCGGTTCTGTTCCAGAATTCCGTGTCAGGGAGTTCAGGCCAAGGATGCCTTCCTCCTTCACTGGGGTCAGAGTTTCCTGTATGCCTTTCCACCCATTCCCTTGATTCCCAAGACTCTGTTCAAACTCCAGAGGGATCAAGGATCTATGATCCTCATAGCTCCATGCTGGCCATGCCAAGTGTGGTACCCTCTACTTCTGCATCTCTCCCAAGCCCCCTCTCTGGACTTGGGAGCTGCTCCAGACCTTCTGTCCCAGGAGGAGGGGACTTTGTGGCACCCAAACCCCAAGTCCCTTCACCTCAGAGCTTGGTTACTGAAGGCTTAGACCTTCAAAGCTGGAATCTTTCTCAACAAGTGAAGGATATCCTCCATGCTTCCAGAAAACCTTCCACTAGGCGTTCCTATGCTTTTAAATGGAAAAGATTTTCCATTTGGTATGCTGAAAGGAGTCTCGACCCTCTAGCACTACCTTTGAATTCTCTATTGGAATACCTCCTGCATCTTTCCGATGCAGGCCTTAAGACAAATTCAGTAAGAGTCCATTTGAGTGCTATTGCAGCATCCCTTAAGCCTATCAATGGACAACCTGTTTCCTCTCATTCTCTTATTGCAAGATTCATGAGAGGCCTAACTTTAACTAGACCTCCCATTAGGCCTCCTCCGGTGGCATGGGATTTAAATCTGGATCTTGGTCAGCTTATGAAGCCTCCTTTTGAACCCTTAGCCACCACCTCCTTGAAATTTCTTTCCTGGAAGGTTATTTTCCTCATTGCAGTCACCTCAGCTCGCCGCATCAGTGAGCTGCAGGCCTTAGTGGCTAATCCACCTTATACAAGGTTCCATCATGATAAGGTAGTTCTTAGGACCAATCCATACTTTATGCCTAAAGTGGTCTCACCTTTTCATCTTAATCAAGAGGTATATTTACCTGTCTTTTTTCCAGCTCCTCATGCATCAAGTGCAGAGAAGAATCTTCATACTCTGGATTATAAAAGAGCTCTTGCCTTTTACTTACAAAGAACACAGCAACATAGAAAGTCTTCCCAGCTCTTTGTTGCTTTTGATCCCTCTCATTTGGGACTTCCAGTCTCTAAGAGGACACTGTCCAATTGGATTGCTCAGTGTATTTCTTTCGCCTACCAGAGTAAGAACCTTTCTCTGGAGACCCATGTCACAGCTCATAATGTGAGGGCCATGGCCGCCTCTATGGCTCTTCTAAATTCTGTGTCCATCGACCAGATCTGTCGAGCAGCCACCTGGGCCTCGGTTCATACCTTCACAGCCCATTACTGCTTGGACAAGGACTCCCGCCAGGATGCCTTGTTTGGTCAGGCTGTTCTCAAACACCTGTTCCATTCTTAATCAACTCCTACCCTCCATCCCTGGGTAGATGCCTGAGATCCATAGGAGGAGGTAGAACCCTTCCCAGGGTCTCATATCCTTGGGGTTCTCCCAGGCATCTTAGCTAGGGAGTCCCCATATGTGAAGACTCATTCCTGCTTGTTCCTGGAGATAGCACAGTTACTTACCTGTAACAGGTGATCTCTGGGAACAGCAGGAATAAGTCTTCACAACCCTCCCTCCTCCCCTAGGAGTTGTATCTCTCTGTCTTTCCTTTCCTCTCTCTGTCTTTTGTCTCAGCTTTAAAACTCGAACTGAGGAGAGGCGGTTAGGAAAGGCAGGAAGGCAGCGCGCAGGCGCTGTGGGATGCTCCCAAAAGCTTTCCTTTTTGGGAAGCTGGGGAGCGTTCCCGCGCAGGCTCTGTCGGTACCGACGTACCCATATGTGAAGACTTATTCCTGCTGTTCCCAGAGATCACCTGTTACAGGTAAGTAACTGTGCTTTTCCCGGGAGAGCCCCTCAGGTCTTCCCTCCACCGGAACCTTCTTCTGAAAGAGTTGACAAGTCTTCTCGAGAACAAGGCAGTGGAACCAGTGCCCCACCACCTCAAGGGCAAGGGGCTCTACTCCAGGTACTTCTTCGTGCCAAAGAGGACAGGGGGCCTAAGGCCCATCCTTGACCTGCACAATGTTAACATATTCCTTGTGAGGTAGAAGTTCAAGATGCTCTCCCTTGGAACATTGCTGCCATGCGGTTCGTAGTAGGGCAGGCACTTTCAATACAGGATGCTCCCTTTCGGCCTGGCCTCTTCCCCAAGGGTCTTTACAAAATGCCTGTCAGTCGTGACCGCCTTCCTCCAGCCTTCGTTTTTCCCTACTGGACCAGGCCACCACATGCACCATCCAGATTCTGCAACACTTGAGCTTCATCATAAACTATCCCAAGTCTCACCTCCTCCCGACGCAGTGTCTGGAGTTCATCGGGGCAAAGATCTACACTCTTTCCAGTCGAAGGCCTTCTTGCCCAAGGAATGAGCCTATCGTCTTAGATCTCTAGCTCTGATCCACAGTAGTACACTGCCTCCTATCCCATGACTCTTTAGTTTTGCCAAAAGTCTCTGATGAGGGACCTTGTCAAAGGCTTTCTGAAAGTCCAGATACACTATATCAACCAACTCACCTTTGTCCACCTGTTTATTCACGCTTTCAAAAAAACATAACAGATTAGTAAAGCCAAGTCGGCTGTCTCCCATTAGGCCATGACTATCTACATGCTGAGTAATTTTATTCTTTATGACGGTTTCTACCATTTTTCACGGTACTGACGTGAGGCTCACCAGTCTGTAGTTTCCCGGATCACCCCTGGAACCCTTTTTAAAAATTGGTGTTACACTGGCGATCCTTCAATCTTCAGGTATTAGAGATGATTTTAATGATAGTTCACAGATTACTAATAGCAGGTCTGCAATCTCATATTTCAGTTCTTTCAACACCCTTGGATGTATACCATCCGGCCCGGGTGATTTGCTACTCTTCAGTTTATCTAATGGTTGTAATACATCTTCCCGATGTATCGATATTTCCTTCAATTCTTCCGCACCTTTAAATACCACGTCAGTCATGGGTAACACCCCTACATCTTCCTCAGTAAAGACCGAAGCAAAGAATTCATTCAGTCTCTCCGCTATCGCCTTGTCGCCTCTTAGTGCCCCTTTAACTCCTCTATCATCTAATGGACCAACTGACTCTTTCACAGGTTTTTTGCTACGAATGTACTTGAAAAAATCTTTATTTCGCGTTTTTGCTTCCGCAGCAAACTTCTTCTCAAATTCTCCCTTTGCTTGCTTTATCAATGCCTTGCATTTGATTTGCCAGTGCTTGTGCTGTTTCCAGGTTTCGTCATTTGGCTCTTTTTTCCATTTCCTAAAAGATGCTTTTTTGGCAACAGCCTCTCTGACCTCACCTTTAAACCATGCTGGCAGTTTTTTGGACCTCCTTCCACTTTTCTTAAAGCGTGGAATACAGCTGGTCTGGGCTGCCAAGATAGTATTTTTCAACAACACCCAAGCTTGATGTAAGTCTTTAACCTTTGCACTGCTCCTTTTAGTTTTTTCTTAACTATTTTCCTCATTTTATCATAGTCTCCCTTTCGAAAGTTAAATGGTAGTACTGTGAATTTCCGTACTATACCTCCTCCACGAATTAAATCAAAGGCGATCATGCTATGATGATCACTATTGCCAAGTGGCCCCAACACCCTTATCTCTTCCACTAGATCTGGTGTTCCACTAAGGACTAAGTCTAATATGGCTTCCCCTCTGGTCAGTTGATGAACCAGCTGCTCCAAGAAGCAGTCATTTATGTCATCTAGGAACTTTATCTCCCTAGCATGTCCTGCTGTGACACTGACCCAGTCGATACCGGGGTAATTGAAATCACCCATTATTATTACTGTGCTGTAACTTTTGTTAGCTTCCTTGATTTCTTTGAGCATTTCATCATCCATTTGTTCATTCTGGCCCGGTGGTCGATAGTACACCCCCACTGCCATCGCCTTCCCCTTTTTACATGGAATTTCAATCCATAGAGATTCTACAGCAAATTTTGTTTCCTGCAAAACTTTAATCCTTTCTGACTCAATGCCCTCTCTAACATAGAGCGCAACCCCTCCACCAATTTGATCAGCTCTATCATTACAATATAGTTGGTACCCAGGTATCACAGTGTCCCACTGGTTGTCCTCCTTCCACCATGTCTCTGATATTCCAATCATATCTAACCTCTCATTTAGTGCTATATATTGTGATACAGCGGACCCTCCGGCAGAAAGAAAAAAAGTTTTAAATTTTGAAAAAAACAAGCTTCACATGCAATTTCCTGAAGGTCCACATAGAGGGAGCAGGAGAGCCAGCCTGGAAGCAGAGGAACCATGCCTCTATGGGCAGGACCTAGAATCAGTTAGTCCCGATTTAAGCAGGGACAGTGCTGAGTCAAAGGGAGTCGGAGTCAGAGACAGAGTTGGAGTCGGTCTCAGACCCAGAGCAGCTCGAGGAGTTGAAGCAACTTGGGGAGCAGGCCAGAGAGTAGGCCGAGAAGCAGGCCAAGGAGTAACTCAGAGAGCAGGCCGAGGTGAAGGCCAAAGAGCAGGCCTAGAGGAAGGCCAAAGAGCAGGCCGGAGAGCAGGCCAGAGACAACTGGAAGGAGCAGCACTGCAGAGAGCAGCCAAGGAAGGAGGTGCTCTCCCTTCCAGCCTGAGAGAAAGCCCTATCCAGGGAGAAGGGCTGGGACACAATCTGAGAAAGAGATATCCAGCTGAAAAGAATACCCAAGGAGAGAAAGGTACTTTTAAAGATTTTTATAGAAGTAACCTGAAGGAGGAATGGAAAACTCAGAGGCCTGGGGAACAGGGAAGAGCTGAGAGGGCGCGGCCATTAGCCAACTGCCACAGGGGTGGAAGTGAAGGACAAGCGCATCAGCTGCAGCCATGCCTCAGAGAAGTTTCTCCCCACTCCAAAGAATTAATTAAAACCCACTGGGAATATTTGAGCCTGCAAGAATTGGAGGACAATCAGGCTAGGCCTCAAGCCTTTCCTGTAAGAGACTGCAGGAGGTTTAAAGGTAAAACAGTTGTTGTCTGCAATTGCTTGCCAAAACCTAGCACAAGAGAGAAACAAAAGAATGAGTTTTATCTGTATGATAAGGACACTTTTATGCAAAAAGTAACAGATAATCTTTCCAAGAAGAAAGCTAGTAATGCTAAAGGCTGGGACAAGCGAACTTTTAAACCTGTAGCAGATGAACAGCCAGGGTTCTATACCATAGCCAAAAACCGACGCCCCAAGCTGACAAACCAGCATTGGAACACAGTGTGGCATGCTTTCAGAAAGCCCGAATTCAACCCTCCTGAGGTTTCAGACTCAGACCCCTCAGAGATGGAATGGATGCCAGGGGAATCTGAGGTTGATGAGGCAGTTGAACCCATGGATTGTATTTATTGTACAGTAGGAAAGCTTTAAGCTGTTTGGAGCAACAGTATGTATGAAGAGAATACAGGATGCCTTATGTTTTAAGTTTCTGTGAAGATTAACAATGTTATTTTGAACGTTTTCTGTGAGTTGAACCTGATACAAGGAATGATACAGCCCTGTTATTGTCTTAACCGCATATTTTGAACCATTTTGCGTAAAGGTGAAATAAATGCCTTTTTCCTTTTTCCCTACACTTGGCTGAAAGTCGCTTTATTGGGAAGTTGGCAACGAGGTTGGCACAGAGGGCCGCTACCTCATGACCCTCGCAACAGGCCAACCCTAATACCCCTAATGTTATGCGCTCCCCAGTCCCGGTGGAACCACTACGCCGCCACCAGAGGGGGCTGCGGGGGACAATATTCTAACTCTCCCATCTTATTTTTTAGACTTCTAGCATTTGCATACAAGCATTTTAGAGACTGTATTTTATTCATATTAATTTGGTTAATGGTAGACATGGGTAATTTGGGATCTTTAAGCTCTGTCTGCTCCATACTCGAGGGCATTTGGGCTACTTTACTCTTTTTTGGAACCTCTCTGCTTTTGGTAGTATCCTTCAAGAATACATTCTTCTGAACCATCCGCTCTTGGGCAACTGTCGGCTTTCCCCTATTATCTAGTTTAAAAGCTGCTCTGTCTCCTTTTTAAAGGTTAATGCCAGCAGCCTGGTTCCATCCTGGTTAAGGTGGAGCCCCTCCTTTCCCAAGAATGTTCCCCAGTTCCTAACAAATTCAAAACCCTCATATCTGCACCATTGTCTCATCCACTCATTGAGACTCCGGAGCTCTCCCTGCCTTTTGGGTCCTGCATGTGGAACTGGAAGCATTTCGGAGAACGCTACCCTGGAAGTTCTGGATTTCAACTTCCTACCTAAAAGCCTAAATTTAGCCTCCAGAACCTCCCTACGACATTTTCCTATGTCATTGGTACCGACATGTACCAAGACAGCAGACTCCTCCCCAGTACTATCTAAGGACCTTATCTAGGTTGCGCGTGAGGTCCGCTACCTTCGCACCAGGCAGGCATGTTTCCAGGTGATCCTCACGGCCACCAGCCACCCAGCTATCTAAATGCCTAATGATCGAATCACCAACTATAACGGCTGTTCTAACCCTTCCCTCATGGGCACATGGCCCTGGAGAAACTTCCTCGGTGTGAGAGGGTTTTACATCACCTGGATGACAGGTCCTAGTTACAGGATCACTTCCTACCACACCAGGGTGATGCTCTCCTGTCACGTGACCTCTCCCCTCCATGGCAACAGGGATGCTGCCAGACTGGAGGTGGACTTCAGGACTATATCCCTGTAGGTCTTGTCTATGTACCTCTCTGTCTGTCTTATGTTTTCCAAGTCTGCTACTCTAGCCTCTAGAGAATGGACTCGTTCCCTGAGAGCAAAGAGCTCCTTGCACCTAGTGCACACGTAAGACCTCTCACCAACTGGGAGAAAATCTTACATGTGACACTCAGTGCAAAAGACTGTAAAGCCCCCATCTTGCTGCTGGACTGCTGTCTGCATCTTAGTTTTAATTTTTTGTTTAGATCTTTAAGTTCTTTACTTACTAAGGGTTGCCAATAAAACGGTACCTAATACGTTTAATATACCTTGTTCACCTGAAGCTTAATTAATCTCAGGTCCTTAGTGTATGACTGATTTGGGTAACGAGCTTCACCTGATAGCACCTCCTGTCTGTTAAAATGTGTGTTGTTGTTGTTGTTGTTAAGTGCCGTCGAGTCAGAGTCGACTCATGGCGACCCTCTGGATAGCTATCCTAAATTGTGTTCGGTCTTCAGTCAGGCGGCTCATTGTTGACAGACTGGTACCCGTAGCTGCTGTTATTGTAGCGATCCATCTCATTGCTGGCCTTCCTTATTAAAAGAGGGCTGCTACACAGTACCCTGTGTGCTGCTGAGGTAAGCTATATTCTTATTTGATTTAAATTATAGCTCTTTGCTGCTGCTAGGCTCTAACTTATTATGAAACTTTAACTAAAAGCTCTCTGCTGGGTTCTAAATTTAACCAGAAAGCTCTCTTCTCTGTTTTAAATTTAAACTAAAAGTACTTTGCTGATGCTAGGCCCTGAGTGACTATTAAATTTAAACTACAAGCTCTCTGCTGGGTATGAAATTTAACCAGAAAGCTCTCTTCTGTGTTTTAAATGTAAACTTAAACTGCTGCTACTAAGCCCTGACTGATTTAACAAAAAATAGTGGGTTCACAGCTAATTAGCTTTAATAAAAATAATTCATTTCAGAAAATTCCCAGAAGTATGTACTCACAATTGCAGATCTCTCTCCAGAAGTAACAGTCCCCTTTTCTAGTCTTTCAAGACAGGATCACAGAGCTCTGGTTGAACTATTTATGCCTGTGCTGCTGAGGTAAGCTCTGACCAACTTCCTGGATGATTAACAGTCCTTGCTTGGATAGAAGGAGTCTTTCAAAATGGCCTTTTGATCTGCCACCTGGTGTTTACACCTATTGAAAAACTTTCACAGGTCTCTTGCCCCCTAGGTAGAAGGCCTCTTTGTAAAGGTCTCTAGAAGACTATTTGCTTCTTAAAGAGTACTGACCCTGTTTTGCTTTTTGTGCTAATCTGTATTCTTATTTGATTTAAATTATAGCTCTTTGCTGCTGCTAGGCTCTAACTTATTATGAAATTAAAACATCTCTAGGAACAAGCAGGAATGAGTCTTCACATATGGGTATCGTCGGTACCGATGGAGCCTGCGCGGGAACGCTCCCCAGCGTCCAGTAAGAAAGCTTTTGGGAGCATCCCACAGCGCCTGCGCGCTACCTTCCCGCCTTTCCCAACCGCCTCTCTCGTTCTTCTTTTCCGCGGAGCCAACAGGTTGTGTTCCTGTCACCTCAGAAGAATTCTTTATTTTTTTTCTTTATTTTTCTTTGTCGCGTCTGCCTTCTTCGACGTCAGACCAGTACCGCCGGTCTTTTCTTTTCTTTCTTAAAAAACAAACAAACAAACTTTTCTTTCTTCAACTGTGCATTTTCGGTTTGGGCCTTAGGCCTGAACATATTTTCTCCTCATGGAGAAGCCAGTTTCCGGGTTCAAAAAGTGCACGAAGTGTGGCGGTACTATTTCTGTCACCGACACCCATGACTGGTGTCTAAAATGTTTGGGTCCTGACCATTCCATCACGGATTGTGTGTCCTGTACCATGATGTCTTAAAGAGGTAGGCAGAACCGAGCAGCCAAGCTCAGTACCCCGTTTCCCTCTGATGCAGCCTCGGTGGCATCGACGTCTTCCAGGGCTGCTTCTTCCTCCCATGGATCTCAGATAACCAAACATAAATCTAGCCGGTCCTCGAAGGGCAAATCTCCCTCTAAGCATCGAGATGCCTTCGGGCTTGTCCTCGAGGATTCCGTGCCGGCAAAATTACCCCGGCGGGAAGTTCCGGCTTCCAAAGCATTGTCTGTGGGGTCACAGGTTGACATCGATGGCTCGGCCTCGACCGATCACCTGTTGCCGTGTTCTGGGGTACCGGTGGCCTCCACTGGTACCGACATCCAGACTCTGGTGGCGTCGATGGATCAGAAGATTCTGTCTATGCAGTGCACCCTAACGGCGTTTATGCTGGCTTCGACGTCTCCGGTACCGCAACAATCTCCGTTGCCGGTACCCACTCCGGCACCGGCATCGTTCCCGGTGCCGGTACCGATTGCATCGGCAACGGTACCCTGTCCTATGATGCCCATCGGTACCGAACCGGTACCGCTTACTCCCGATGTCGATCCCACTCGGTACGCATATCGGGCTTTACAGGAGCATCCAGACAGGCGATACTTCGATTCCTCCGAAGACTCTGATGAGTCGGAGTTTTCTGTCGATGCACCGGTACTTTTTCCTCAGGAGTCTGATTCTCCAAAATGAAGAATGTCTCCTCCAGAAGACTTGTCTTTTCAGGACTTCATTAGGGAAGTGGCCAGGGGCCTCTCCATTACAGTGGCCCCTGAGTCAGAGCCTAGAGCCAAGCAACTAGATATTTTGCAATATCCTAAGGCTCCTAAAGAAGCAGCTACTTTACCTATTCACGAGATTCTCTATGATCTCATGTTGAGCATTTGGGAGACTCCTCTTACCACCTCTCCTCATTCTCGTAGATTAGACACCATGTACCGTGTCCCTCCTTGTCCTGGCTTTCATAAGTCTCAGCTTCCTCACCACTCTATTGTGGTAGAGTCTGCGATGAGGAAAATAAAGAGTGCAAAGAGACACTCATCTAATCCTCCAGGACGTGAATGCAGGACCCTTGATGCTTTTGGCCAAAGGGTTTTCCAAGCTAATATGCTTGCTGCCATAATCAACTCCTATAGTCTCTATATGGGGATGTTTCTAAAAGAAGTCACAGATCATCTGCAGACTTTAGCCCCTTTTATTTCAGAAGATAAAAGACAGGAATTTCTCACTTGGCTTAAACATGCCCAAGATGTTTCCAAATTTTCCAACCGTGCAGCCTTTGACTCTTTTGAGTGTGTAAGCAGAGCCTCGGCTATTACCATAGGTGCACGCAGAATTGCTTGGTTACAAGTCTCTGATTTGGAACTTTGGGTCCAAGATGAACTGGGAAATCTTCCTTGTACAGGTGAAAACCTTTTTGGCAGGGATTGGAAAGCAAAGGCCACTCAGATGGATGCTGAGAACTCTGCTTTGGATCGACTTTCAAAGTCTACCTCTGCTCCTGCTAAGAAAAGGTTGTTCAAAAAGACAACTTTTTCTAAAAAGGGAAGATACTATCCTGCTTATGGTCAGCAGGCATCTTCTGCAGGTCGTTTTGCTGCAAAGCGTCAACAACCACCTAAACAGGCCAAGTCAAAGGCTGCCAGGCCTCCCACGGCTCAGCAGCCTCAGCCTCCTCAGGGCCTTTGATTTGCAACTAGAGAACTTAGCCTTTCTGGCTCTGGAAGAACCAGAGCCCTCAACCTTCTGGGTCAGGAGATTGCTACCCTTCTTGCCCAAGGGGCAATAGAAGAAGTACCCCTTCTTCAACAGGGCTCAGGGTTCTACTCCCCTTATTTTCTTATTCCAAAGAAAACAGGGGGCTACAGACCCATATTAGATCTCAGAGAACTGAACAAGTTTCTATTCAAAGAGAAATTCAGGATGATTTCTCTCGGTACTCTGCTGCCATACCTTCAGAGTCAGGACTGGCTTTGTTCTCTAGATCTCAAGGATGCGTACACCCATGTCCTCATCCATCCAACACACAGAAGGTTCCTTTGGTTTCTTTTTCAAGGAAAGCACTACCAATACAGGGTGCTTCCTTTCGGTCTGGCCTCTGCACCAAGGGTGTTCAGGAAATGCATGGCAGTAGTAGCTGCATTTCTATGCACTCTAGGAATATTCGTTTTCCCATATCTGGACGACTGGCTCATTCGAGCTCCATCCCAGTCAGAGACCCAGATTTCTCTAACCTGCATAATGCGTGTCCTTCAGTATTTGGGACTGGTAATAAACATCCCCAAATCCCATCTCACCCCTAAATCTCTGGAGTTTATAGGGGCCTTGCTGGATACCACAACTGCAAGGGCCTATCTTCCTCAGGCCCGTTGCCTACGCTTGGTGCAGTTAGCCTCCCAGATACAGTTAAAGTCCCATTTAACTGCTCGAGAGATGTTACAACTATTAGGCCACATGACATCCACCGTGCATGTGCTTCCATATGCTTGCCTTCACATGAGGGCAGCTCAATGGACTTTGACCACCCAATGGACTCAGGCATCAGGTTGCCTGTCAGACAAAATAGCAAACTCCAGTCGCCTATTTTTGTCTCTCCAGTGGTGGAAGTCCCCTCCAAATCTGTTGCTGGGGTCCCCTTTTCAGCAGTCGCTACCCCAAGCAACTCTGACAACAGATGCTTCTCCAATGGGTTGGGGAGCTCATCTGCAAGATCTCTCCACCCAGGGCATCTGGTCTCCACAGGAGACTTCTCTGCATATCAATCTCTTGGAACTCAGAGCAATATTCTTAGCTCTGAGTGTTCCATTCCCTGCTCAGCTACAGCACAGTCCTCATCCATACGGACAACCAAGTAGCCATGTTCTGTGTAAACAAGCAGGGCGGGACTGGCTCTCTGTCGCTTTGCAACGAAGCTTTGCGACTGTGGGCCTTCGCCAGAGAGCATCACATCCATCTTCTGGCAGTATATCTTCCAGGCATTCAAAACTCTTGGACGGACAGACTCAGTCGAGTTCTGCTTCCACACGAGTGGTCCCTCCACATGGACCAGGTAGCCAGGATTTTTCGAATTTGGGGAACCCCGGACATAGACCTCTTTGCAAGTCCGTGGAATGCCAAACTTCCCCAGTTCTGTTCCAGAATTCCGTGTCAGGGAGTTCAGGCCAAGGATGCCTTCCTCCTTCACTGGGGTCAAGACTTCCTTTATGCCTTTCCACCAATTCCCCTAATTCCCAAGACACTATTCAAGCTTCAGAGAGATCAAGAGGCCATGATCCTCATAGCACCACATTGGCCACGCCAAGTGTGGTGCCCTCTACTTCTGCATCTCTCTCAAGCTCCTTCCCTGGACTTGGCTCTGCTCCAGACCTTCTGTCCCAGGAAGAGGGAACTTTGTGGCACCCAAACACCCAGTCGCTCCATCTCAGGGCTTGGTTGCTGAGGGCCTAGACCTTCAAGATTTTCATCTCTCTCAGCAAGTCAGAAATGTTATTCATGCCTCTAGAAGGCCTTCTACTAGACGTTCCTATGCTTTGAAATGGAAAAGATTTACCATTTGGTGTTCAGGGAAAGGTCTAAACCCTCTTGCAATACCTCTGAATTCTCTACTAGAGTATCTCCTACATCTATCCCATGCAGGTCTGAAAACGAATTCAGTAAGAGTCCGTTTGAGTGCTATTGCAGCGTCCCTCAAGCCTCTCAATGGATAACCTATTTCCTCTCATCCTCTTATAGCATGATTCATGAGAGACCTTCTTTTAACTAAACCTCCCATTAGACCACCTCCAGTAGCATGGGACTTAAACCTGGTTCTCCATGTCGTGAGTAACTACTCTTTCTTGGCCAGCTTATGAAGCCACCCTTTGAACCTTTATTTATTTATTTTATTTATTTAACATATATTTATAGCCCGCAACTTCCAGAGTTCAGTTGCGGTTCACAATAAAACAACATTCCACAAAGCATAAGCTTAGTTTTACATTGAACATTTTTGTAACAATAAAAGTAATGGTTAACTGCCTGAACTAATGCAAAATAGCAAAACTGGCTTATTAAACTATGTACAAAAAACTATATACAGTTACATGTTGAGGGTACTCTGGAATTGGATCATAGTGTTTATAATAGTGTATTGTCTGTTAAATTGTTGGGATAAGTATTACTCTGTCATAATTTTTAACCTTTATCTGAGTGTATCCAGGGGTTATCTATGTTGCCGTAGTGCATGGAGAATAAATAGGTTTTTAGTTTTTTACGGAGTTCCATGATTTCGGTTATAGTTCGTAGGTCCTCCGGAAGGGAATTCCAAATAGAGGGGGCAGCATGAGAAAAAGCTCTTTTGTTAGTTAATTTATTTGCTTTTATGAAATCATTAGGGGTATTTAGTTTATTTGAGTATCCTTTTCTGTGCGTGGTTTTTTGAGATTCCATGCTAATTAGATTGCTTAATGGGATTGGGGCCATGTTGTTTAAAGCTTTATATGTAGTTATTGTGGTTTTATATATTATCCTACTTTGAATTGGCAACCAGTGTAGGGAAGCTGGTATTGGTGTTATGTGCTGGATTGAGTGTGCTTTCGTTATAATTCTGGCTGCTGCGTTTTGTGCTAATTGGATTCTTTTTATGGTTTGTTTCGTTATACCTAAAAGAATTAGGTTGGCAAAATCAAAGTGCGGTGTTATTGTAGCTTGGATTATATTAATGAAGTCTAGTTGGTGTACTAACGGGCGTAATTGTTTAAGGATTTTAAGTTTAAAGTATATTTTCTTTATGGTGTTTCTGATGTGAGTGTTCATCGTCAGATGAGTATCTAGAATAACACCTAGGTATCTTATTTCATTTTTTATTTTAATGTCATGGTTTTGTAATGTTATATGGGTTGGGGGGATATATGATTGATTTTTTGTTACAATTAGGACTTCTGTTTTTGAATGATTAATGTGAAGGTTTTGAGCTTTTAGCCATTTTGTAATTTCATTGAAGCATTCTGATAGTAGTTTTATTGGTAAATTAGGAATCGTGAATGGGATGTACATCATAATATCATCTGCGTATAGATGATAGTATACTCCGAATTTTTTAAAGATATCACTGACAGGTTTTATATAAATATTAAACAGGAGGGCTGATAGTGCGGAGCCTTGTGGGAGACCAATTTCTTGTTTATATATGGTTGATGTTTGGTTACCAATTCTTACATTTTGTGTTCTATTATTTAAGTAAGAGGTAAACCATTTATGTACAGTGTCTTTTATTCCTATTTGTTTCAGGTTATTAAGCATTATAGTGTGGTGAACACTATCAAATGCTGCCGAAATATCAATAAGAGTATAAATGCGTGTTTATGATTATCAATTCCTTTGAGTTGTACATCAGTTAAGACTGTTAAAAGTGTTTCAACTCCATGTTGAGGCCTAAATCCATATTGGTGGTCATCAAGTGGGTAGGATGAATCTAAGTATTCTTGTGTCTGAATTTGTACCACTTTTTCTATTATTTTAGCTAAAAAAGGGATACTTGAAATAGGTCTGTATGATTTTGGTGATGTTTTATCAAGCGTGTTGTTTTTGAGAATTGGACGGATTTGTGCGTGTTTGAGCGTAGAAGGGAGGTGTCCTTGATGCAATGAGAGGTTGACTATAGGGAGGATGTATGATAGTAGTATTGGGAGTGTACTTTTTATCCATGTTACTGGGCATGGGTCAAGAAAGGAGGTTGTGGTGTTGAGATTAGAAATGATGTTCTTTAGTGCGTCTTTTGATATGGGGTGAAATTTTGACCATTCATCTGAGCAGTGATGAACTGTATTTATATTGTTTAGGGTCATTATAGGTTGCATAGATTTGTTTTGATAGTGGATGGCTAAGGTTTGTACCGATATTTCAGTGATTTCAGTGTTCGATGTTTGAGGATTATTAGTAAGATTTCTAACAATTGAGAATAATTCTCGTGGTCTGTTATAAGATTTTGATAAGATTGCTGCGAAATAAGATTTTTTTGTATTATCTAATGTATCTTTGTATTTTGTGAGATGGTTGTTATATATTTCCTTGTTGATGTTTGATTTGGTTTTGCGCCATTTATGTTCTAATTTTCTTAGTTCTTTTTTCATTTGTTTTAGCGTGTTGTTGAACCATGGAGTTCTGTTTCTTTTTAAGTTAGGGGCTTTTTGATTTGTTGATCAAGTTTGGCTGCATTATTGATTGTTACATGCCAGGTTGTTACAGCTTCGTCTAGATTCATTGGAGCTGATGAGAGGTGAGGTATTGTTGTATCTAAGAATTCAGTTTCATTAAATTTTTTGAATTTTGTGGTGGGATCACTTCGTGTGTTATTTTTAGTGTTGTTGGTGTGGAATGTGAATTGTGTTTTGATGATGTAATGATCAGACCAGGGTATTTGTGTGTATTCTATGGAGTCTGTTTTGAATAACTTGTAGAGTGTGTTTGGTAGGAGAATAAGGTCAAGGATGCCTCCTTTTATATGTGTTTTTGTATTAATTATTTGGTGATAGTCCATATCTGATAGCCACCACCTCCTTGAAATTCCTTTCTTGGAAAGTTATTTTTCTCATTGCAGTCACTTCAGCACGCCGCATCAGTGAGTTGCAAGCTTTGGTGGCTAATCCTCCTTATACAAGGTTCCATCATGATAAGATAGTCCTCAGGACCAATCCACACTTTATGCCTAAAGTGGTCTCACCTTTTCATCTGAACCAAGAGGTATATTTACCTGTCTTTTTTCCAGGACCTCATGCATCAAATGCAGAGAGGAATCTTCATACCTTGGCTTGTAAGAGAGCTCTCGCTTTTTACTTACAAAGAACACAGCAACATAGAAAGTCTTCTCAATTCTTTGTTGCTTTTGATCCTTCTCATATAGGACTTCCAGTCTCTAAGAGAACACTGTCCAACTGGATTGCTCAGTGTATTTCTTTCGCCTACCAGAGTAGGAACATTCCTCTGGAGGGCCATGTCACAGCTCACATTGTTAGAGCCATGGCAGCCTCAATGGCTCATCTAAACTCTGTGTCCATCGACCAAATCTGTCGAGCGACCACCTGGGCCTCGGTTCATACCTTCACAGCCCATTACTGTTTGGACAAGGACTCCTGCCGGGATGCCTCGTTTGGTCAGGCTGTTCTCAAACACCTGTTCCATTCCTAATCAACTCCTACCCACCTACCCTGGTCGGATGCCAGAGATCCATGGGGGGAGGTAGAGTCCTTTTCAAGGACACACAACCTGGGGTTTCTCCCTGGCATCTGCAGCTAGGGAGTCCCCATATGTGAAGACTCATTCCTGCTTGTTCCTGGAGATAGCACAGTTACTTACCTATAACAGGTGATCTCTGGGAACAGCAGGAATAAGTCTTCACAACCTACCCACCTCCCCTAGAAGTTGTATCTCTCTATCTATCTTTCCTTTCCTCTCTCTCTCTTTGTCTCAGCTTTAAAACTCGAACTGGAGAGAGGTGGTTGGGAAAGGCGGGAAGGCAGTGCGCAGGTGCTGTGGGATGCTCCCAAAAGCTTTCTTACTGGACGCTGGGGAGCGTTCCCGCGCAGGCTCCATCGGTACCGACGATACCCATATGTGAAGACTTATTCCTGCTGTTCCCAGAGATCACCTGTTACAGGTAAGTAACTGTGCTTTACAAGCTCTCTGCTGGGTTCTAAATTTAACCAGAAAGCTCTCTTCTGTGTTTTAAATTTAAACTAAAAGTACTTTGCTGATGCTAGGCTCTGAGTGACTATTAAATTTAAACTACAAGCTCTCTGCTGGGTATGAAATTTAACCAGAAAGCTCTCTTCTGTGTTTTAAATGTAAACAAATTGCTGCTACTAGGCCCTGACTGATTTAACAAAAAATAGTGGGTTCACAGATTAATTAGCTTTAATAAAAAGAATTCCTTTCAGAAAATTCCCAGAAGTATATACTCACAATTGCAGATCTCTCTCCAGAAGTAACAGTCCCCTTTTCTAGTCTTTCAAGACTGCCTCTCAAGCCTATCATTCAAATTTTCCACCGCTCTTGATGCACCCTCATCCATTAGGGCCACTAACTGGATATCATCCATGTATAGATACCCTATTAAGCCTAAGGACCAAATCAGCATCCCCAAAGGTCTCCTCAAAAAATTAAAATGCAATGAGGCGAATACTGATCTTAGGACACCCCCAGATAACCTCTTATGGCTTAGACCATAACCTTTCCACTTGAAACCAATCTAGTTCAACATCTCTGTGAGTGATATTACCAAAGCATTATAAGGAAAGTTTGCTTTTTTTTGTGGATGACATAAAGCTTTGCAACAGGGTGGACACTCCAGGGGGAACAGAATTGAGAAGTGAACTGCAAAACATAGATGCATGTTCTAATGCTTGAAAGTTGTTTGTGACGATTGACAGACTGATGCATTTCGGGTGCAAGTGACATTAGAAATAGCCTCTTTAGTTGATGTAGAGCACTGGTAATGCTAATGTTCCAAAGAGGGAGTGGGATTACTAAACCACAGAGCACTCTACCCTCCTTGTACCATAAGTATGAGAAAAAAAAACTTAAAACAGTTTCTAAGTTTTATTTTTTACTCAAATATTTTACAGTCTATTCCAAAGATTAGGCCTAACATAACTAAATACCAACAACTTTGTTGATAACCAAATCTTTGTAATCTTCAGTTAATATATTTGAAAACTAAAGAACTTTGAACTCAAGCCTACTGGTTATTGGAAGCCAGTCTGATGTGCACAGATCAGTGTTGTGTTTAATCTGTTCCTGTCTGCCTGGCTGGTGGAAAACAAACAAAGGGATCCTTCCTCAGCTCTTGGTCTCCTTACCTCTGGTCTGTAGAAACAAGTTAGATGAAATTGAATGAAAACAAAACACACAGAATTATACCATAACAGTCTGCTTAAAGCTTTAAATGGAAGAATTCAGGCCTGCAAACCTGAGCAGTCGCCTGTAATTCCTCCAACCTAGCTTGGCCGCAGAACTTTCTTTTATTAGGAAAATTATGCCACATTGTACAATTTTGTCTTGTCACTCTGCATCATACTTTTGCTTTACAGATTAAGCAAAACACTACATGTTTCAGGTCAAGCTATGGTTCCATGATACAAGGTTCCACATTAGGAACCGCCACCCAGGAAAAAGATTTACGTGTCATTGTTGAAACTCTCCGCCCAGTGTGCTGCAGTAGCCAAGAAAGCAAATAGAATGCTAGGAATCATAAGAAAAGGAATGGAGAATAAAACAAAGGATATTATAATGCCTCTGTTTCGTTCCATGGTGCGACTGTACCTTGAATATTGTGTGCAGTTCTGGTCGCCGTATCTTAAAAAGGATATAGCGGTATTAGAAAAGGTAGAGAAGATCCACCAAAATGGTAAAGGGGATGGAAGGATACCCCTATGAGGAGAGGCTAAAAATGTTAAGGCTCTTCAACCTGAAAAAGAGATGGCTGAGGGGAGATATGATAGAGGTCGATAAATTAATGAATGGAGTGGAACGGGTAAACGTAGATCGATTGTTTATGCTATCAAAATATAGACAGATTAGGGGACATGTAATGAAGCTACAGTGTAACCTATTTAAGACTAATAAGAGAAAATATTACACGTAATCAAACTCTGTAATTCATTAGCAGAAGATGTAGTAAAAGCTGTTAATGTAGCTAGGTTTAAAAAAGGTTTGGGCTAATTCCCGGAGGAAAGGTCTATAAACCATTATTAAAGAGAATCCGTGAAATCCACTGCTTCCTTTTCGCTTCTCCGGGCCAGTCCAGGGAAAGGTAGGGTTGTCAATCCCCCATAGTAACTGAGGACTGAAGGCTCCAAGCTTTTACTGTGAGGTGAAGCCACTCCCCCTTCAGGCAATCCGTCAGTCTTTCAGTCCTCAGTAACTATAGAGGATCGATTTTATCTTCTCCCTCATCATTACTTATATTGTTCTTTTATTTTATTGATTGGCTCTAGCAGGGCTGATCCTTTCCATAGTCTTGTTTTTTACTTACTTGAACAGGCTACTATGCCTTTAAGAGCAGACTGAATATTGAACGGGCTTTCCTTCAACAGTGTGAGGTAGAGCCTGCCTCTCTCACTGTCCCGATTCAAATGGCAGAGTGATACTGGGAGCCCCAGCTTTCTCCTCTAGCTCTACAGCTCTTACCTCCTTCGGAGATCTGTTATTCAGTTCTACTAGTGCTCCGGTGCCTTTTTTCAGTCTCGGGTGAGTGTTTCCAGGCTAATTTATCTTTTTTACTCTCCTGTAAAACCGCGGGTTCCCTGGCGATTTTGGCGATTTTTTCTATTGTTTCTGGGTTCTTCAAAGTTGTTTCAGGTGACTGGGCTGGATTTTAGACGTTAAAATTTGCTGTTATAATGTCTGAGAAGGCTCATATTAATTTACCTGAGGCTAGTTTAATCGCCGAAAAGGCGGGAACGGCGGCCATCTTGGCTGCACCGGGCAGTGCTCTAGCAGAGCATCAGAAGCCTCACAAACGGAAAACAAAGTCTTCTAAAGACACATTTACTTCAGATAAGCCTTCTATTTCTTCCACTGTGCCTCAGGAACAGATGCTTTCATTTCTTTCACCTGAATTTATTCTGGCAATGCATAAGGCTTTTCTTGTGCATTCTACTCAGTCTTCAGAGTTACCTGCTGTTCCTGTTTCAGTCCCAGTTTCTCTCACTTCTCCAAGCGTTGAAGATCCAGGAGAAGGCACTTCTCATTCTCAGGGTTTAGCTACTGATCCTTTGTTATCACAGGCAGTGCAGCAGGGAGATCCTGAATTTCTGTCAGACTCAGCTATGGATTTTGAAGCTGAAGATTTAGAGGATGGGGAGATAGCCTCTGGTCAGGATCCTAATATTTTTAGAGTTTTCCGCAAAGAGGAACTCTCTGCTCTCATTTTCCATTCTTTGTCAGCGCTGCACTTGTCTCTGCCAACACCCTCTCAGGAGCCTTTGGAGGATCCCTTGCTGCAGGGTTTTAAGTCAGAGCAGAGGTGTTTTCCTTTGCACCGAGTGATCAAACAAATGATTGATTCGGAGTGGCAGTGTCCGGAGGCTTCACTGCGTGGCAGCAGAGCTTTATCTCGCTTATACCCCCTACCTCAAGAAGCAAAGGATTTATTTCGCATGCCAAAAGTGGATGCGCTTATCTCCGCGGTAACCAAAAAGACTACCATCCCTGTAGAAGGTGCAGCAGCCCTTAAAGATTTACAGGATAGGAAATTGGAGATACTGCTAAAGCAAGCCTTTGATTCTAGTGCTTTAGCGCTGCAGTCGGCTATTTGTGGAGCTTATGTATCTCGCGCTTCCATTCGTTGGTTACAGGGAGATACTTCCTCAGAGACTTCATCTGCGGTACCAGATGTCGCCAAATTAGAATCTGCCGCGGCTTATACGGCAGATGCTTTTTATGACTTGCTGCGCATGGCAGCTAAAATCATGGCTTCCCTAGTAGCGGCTAGACGATTTTTGTGGTTACGGAATTGGTCAGCGGATGTTTCCTCGAAGTTACGTCTCAGCAAGTTGCCGTATCAAGGAACTTTGCTGTTCGGCGAGGCCTTGGAAAAGATTGTGAAGGATTTGGGAGATTCTAAAGGCGGTCGTTTGCCTGAGGATAAACCCAAGCCTACTCGTTCGACTCCCAGTTTTCGTGGTTCTGGCCGGGACTCACGTAGGTTTCGTGGGGCACGTTTTGCTCCTTATTCCAGAGGACGTGCCACCTTTCGAAATCATTCCTTTCGGGGAGCCAGAGGTTTTAATAGATCTTATTTCGCAACCTCTCAGCCCGCAGGGAAAAAGCCACAATGAAGGTTTGCCGGTCCAGTCGCTTCTGCCTGTGGGAGGTCGCCTTCAGCATTTTCTAGCGGCCTGGACCAACATTACTTCCGACAAATGGGTATTAGAAATCATTCGGGAAGGGTACGCGCTGGATTTCGCCAGTCCGTTGTTACCCGCTTTTATGATGTCTCCCTGTGCTCCCGGGAGAAAGCAGCAGGCTATTTTGGTAACTCTCCATCGTCTCTTGCAGCTGAGAGCTATAGTACCAGTACCTCTAGACCAATACGGTTGCGGTCGATACTAGATTTATTTTGTGGTTCCCAAAAAGGACGATTCTTTTCGTCCCGTTTTGGATCTCAAAGGTGTCAACCGTACTCTGCGGGTTCCCCACTTTCGAATGGAAACTTTGCGAACGGTTATTCGGGCGGTTCATCCGGGAGAGTTTCTCACTTCCATCGATCTAACGGAAGCTTATCTACATATTCCTATCCGTCCCGCGCATCAGTGTTTTTTACGTTTTGCCCTTCCTGTCGGTCATTTCCAGTTTCGGGCGATGCCATGCGGCCTTGCTACAGCTCCGCGTACGTTCACAAAGCTAATGGTAGTGGTGGCGGCTGCGCTTCGGAAGGAGGGTATCAGAGTTCATCCTTATCTCGACGATTGGTTGATCAGGGCCGATTCGAAAGAGGAATCGGTTCAAGCGACAGCTCGAGTTGTTCAGCTTCTGGAACAACTGGGTTGGGTGCTAAATCAGGACAAGAGTCACTTACGACCGATGCAGCAGTTAACCTATCTCGGAGCGCTGTTCGACACCGCACAAGGAAAGGTCTTTTTGACCGAAGTTCGCGTAGAAAAGCTAATGCATCAAGTCCAGGCCTTTCTGAATTTAACGGCGCCGTCGGCGTGGACATATTTACAACTCTTGGGTTCCATGGCGGCGGCGCTGGATCTAGTCCCGTGGGCCAAGGCTCACATGCGTCCCTTACAACAGGCGTTGCTCTCCCGCTGGTCTCCGCAACTTCATCCACTTTCTCAGAGACTGTCCTACCCAGAGGGGATACGTCTCAGTCTACAATGGTGGTTGAGTCGCGATCATCTCACCGCGGGGATTCCCTTGCAAGATCCGCCGTGGGTTTTAGTCACCACGGATGCCAGTCTCTCAGGCTGGGGAGCTCATTGTCTGGCTCGGATTACTCAGGGAACTTGGTCCCAGACAGAACGCTCTTGGTCGATCAACAGACTCGAACTTCGAGCGGCTCGTTTGGCTCTGCTTCACTTCGCTTCATTACTCAAAGGAACAGCGGTCAAGATTTTCTCCGACAATGCTGTGACTGTCTCGTATATCAATCGGCAGGGCGGAACGAGGATTCCTTCTCTTCTTTCCGAATGTCAGCAGTTGATGGAATGGGCGGAACGCAATCTCTTGGCTCTATCGGCGGCGCATGTAGCAGGCAAGGACAATGTTCAAGCCGATTATCTCAGCAGACATCTTCTCGATCCCGGGGAATGGGAATTGAATGTGGCCTTCTTTCACCAGTTGACATTGCGTTGGGGTCAGCCAGTAATGGATCTCATGGCCACCTTCAGCAATACCAAAGCTAGCCGCTTCTTCAGCAGGCGCAGAGAACACATGTCAGAGGGCCTCGATGCTCTGGTACAACCATGGCCCCTCGACAGTCTGCTTTATGTCTTTCCCCCTTGGCCGATGTTAAGTCGAGTTATACAGCGCATTGCGCAACACCGCGGCCAGGTGATTCTCATTGCTCCCGATTGGCCTCGTCGTCCTTGGTATGCCGATCTCGTCCGTCTTCTAGTGGCTCCGCCATGGCCTCTTCCCCTCAGAGTGAATCAACTACATCAGGGTCCAATTCTCATGCCACGAGTGGATCGCTTCTTGCTTACGGCATGGCTCTTGAAAGGTCTCGCTTGATAAGCAAGGGTTATGCAGATTCCGTAGTGGACACTTTGCTGCGGTCTAAGAGGCCAGGAACTTCTTTGATATATGTTAGAGTCTGGAGGCTCTTTGAATCTTGGTGTTCTCGGAGACAGGTGTCTCCAATGTCTGCTACTATTCCTCATCTGCTCAATTTTCTACAACAGGGTTTAGATAAAGGTTTAGCTCTAAATACCCTTAAAGTGCATGTTGCGGCGTTATCCTGTTTTAGAGGGTTAATTGGCCGACGCCGTTTGGCGGCACATCCAGATGTGCAGCGTTTTCTACGGGCAACCAAACTTATTCATCCTCCACGTCGCCCGCTTGTACCTCCTTGGGATTTGAATGTGGTTTTGGAGGCGTTGTCGCGATCGCCCTTATCGGCTCTCTGTGCTAAACAGATTCGAGAGTGTTCTTGGAAAACAGCTTTTCTCGTAGCCATTTGTTCGGCAAGACGAATTGCGGATTTGCAGGCGTTGTCTTGCAGAGAACCTTATCTGCAATTTCTGCCCGAAAGAGTCTTGCTACGCACAGTTCCTTCTTTTTTACCCAAAGTAGTGTCTGTCTTTCATGTTAACCAGTCAGTGGTGTTACCAGTCTTTTCTCAACGCGACGATTCCCCTATGGACAAGGCGCTAAAGCACTTAGATCTTGGTTGGGTGTTGAAGACGTACCTTAAACTCTCTCAACCGATTCGTAAGACTGACAGATTGTTTATTCAGTGGGCCGGTCCACATAAGGGCCAAGCGGCATCTAAAGCGACGATTGCTCGTTGGGTGCGCTCCGCTATTACAGTAGCTTACTCTGCCCGGGGGCTTTCACCACCTACAGGTCTTAAAGCTCATTCCACACGATCCATGGCGACTTCCTGGGCGGAATTAGCCTTTGTTCCTCCAGTAGATATATGCAGGGCGGCGACGTGGTCTTCCTTGCATTCTTTCACTAAGCATTATCGTTTAGATGTTCAAGCCAGGGATGATGCCAGAGTGGGAGCTTCGGCTCTTATCGCGGGTTTGGCGGGTCCCTCCCATTCTTAGGTACTGCTTTGGTACTGCCCTACCTTTCCCTGGACTGGCCCGGAGAAGCGAAAAGGAAGATGAAATTAGTCTTACCTGCTAATTGTCTTTCCTTGAGCTCTCTCCGGGCCAGTCCAGGGACCCTCCCTATCCGTTCTGTTCCTTGGCTTGATCTTGGTGAACGTCCACAGTATTCCATCATATAAGCTCGCAGGAGATATCTGGGGCTTTTAGTTCACATTTTCAACCTGCTTAGTAACCTTGCTAGTTAACTAATGTTAAAAAAAAAAAATAAAAAAAAATAAAATAGAGACATCTTTGTCTTGTTATTACTGTTTAAAGACTATGGAATGTTATCAGTTTTTCAAGGGTTAATCTGTGTTTGTAGATTTTCTTTCTCTTTAGTTGCTTTGCCAGAAGGAGACTGACAGATTGCCTGAAGGGGGAGTGGCTTCACCTCACAGTAAAAGCTTGGAGCCTTCAGTCCTCAGTTACTATGGGGGATTGACAACCCTACCTTTCCCTGGACTGGCCCGGAGAGAGCTCAAGGAAAGACAATTAGCAGGTAAGACTAATTTCATCTTGTCCCAATACAAGCATTGTGGAACCTGTGTGTCTTTTGGGGAAACTGCTAGGTACTTGTGACCTAGGTTGAAAACAGGATACTGGGCTTGATGGACCTTGTTCTGACCTATGCATAGACATTGCTGACGCTTATTCAGGACAAGCATCCTGCAAACAAAACCATTCTGTTTACAAACATCTGCAAAATACAACCTTGGCTTCTCTCCTACATATCTTTCTAAGCTCTTAGCAAAATTCTCACTCTGTATTTCTGAACTTTTATCCAGTAGCCCACTTTGAGTCCTTTTCTATAATCAGGAAAGAGACCTTGAGGTGACAGTGTGAAGATTGCAAGGTTGCTAAAGAATATGACAAAGCAATGGGTGAAGCCAGAGGGATGTTAGACTGCACTGAGAGGGGCATAACCAGCAGAAAGGAATGATGATGTCACTTTACAGGTCATCACTTTGAGAACGGGATTTTGAAGGCCATATCATTGCTAAAGACAAAGACTAAAAGCAGTTCAGAGGAAAGCAACCAATATGGTACAGGTCTGTGCCAGAAGACACATGAGAAGAGATTTGAAGACCTAAATATGTATACCCTAGAGCAGTCCTTGACAAATGTTGTGCAGAATTAGGAGGCAAAAGGAGCCAGTGCTTGTGACCACCTCATCTCCCCCCCCCCCCTTCCTCCGGTGTCCGCATGCTGGTCTCATGTTCTCATGAGACCAGCGCCAGAGTTTTACACCATGCGTCATCTTTAGATAACAATAGTTATAGTTTCAGATAGCAAGCAAACAACCCTGCATCACTGAAGTTGTAAGGTAAGTGCCACGGGGTTTCTTTGTGCCATTGCCACTTCTAAGGTTCCGGAGAGGGGTTGGCAGCAGCAGCGGCAGTGGGCATGCAGAGGTGGGTAGGGTTACAAAGGATGAGGTTCACTTAGGCACCTCATCTCCTTGTGCCGGCCCTGTCCTTCTCTTATACACTGCCTCTCACCCTTTCCTTGCTTGCCATGATGTTCTGCCCCCTCCATCCCATCCCCTCGAGTAATTCCTTATGCTCTGCACCCTCTCTTCTACCCCTTCTCCAACTCTTGGGCACTTTGCCAGTGGGAGCTGGGGATTCCCACTGGCTCTTTAACCTGCTGCTGCGCTCTTGTTTCACTGGCAGGAGGTGGAATTCCCGGCTCTTTAATTAGCCCTGTATCTTTTCCTTTGACACCTCTTCCTGCTTAACCTTATCGGTAGGTTTGTCTGTGCAAATGCAGACAAACCTATGTGTAGAGACAGCAATAAAACAGACACAGGGCTGGACCATCGCTAATGGGCACTATCACATTAGCGAAACACTCCTAAAAATGTCTCTCTGAAAATTGGCTTGGGAAAAGTACACTCATGGATCTGCGCTGTGTCTGTATGTACTTTTTCTCTGAAAACTTATCTCATACCTTTGGATTTCCACAAAGGGCACTCTCTGCCCTAACCTCATCCCTGGGAATACCTCATTGATATGTACATACATCTTAAGCTTGTATTTGTTTATTTGAAATACTATCAAACCACAAATTACACATTACTACGTAGTTTACAATAAATATTTAAATTTATAGCATAGCAAAGATAAAACCATACAAACATAGCCCATATAAATGTATGGATATGTGTGGTAGGCAGTTTTTCAAAAACTCAGTTTCTGAACATACAACTGGGTTTTGTGTGTGGAAATGCCTTCCAACATTGCTTTCATGAGCTTAGAGCCATTTCAAGTGTCTCTGTGGATGGCTGCGTGCCTGACTGGGGTGGGGTGTGATAGTGGCAGCCTTTGTGTGCATGGGCTGCAGAGCTCTGGTGCCTCTGTGTGTGGCGCAGAGGTGGGTTGCTTATGTGTGTGTATATCAAGTGTGGTGCGGAGGTGAGATGTACATGTGAATTGTGTGTATCTGTTTGGTGCCTCAGTGTGATTGTCATGTGAGGGTGAAGTACATGTGTGTGTGTAATGTTGGGTTGAGGTGCTTGTGTGTATGTTTTCATTTTCATTTTTCCCACAGTTTTCACTGCCAAAATAGGCTTTTAGTCCTCCATAGCCTTATCTTCAATTCGAAGACAACTTTTTGAGGCATGGAAAATGTACCAAGTGTGCCGGTAGCATAACGGTCACTGATAAACATGACTGATGTCTAAAATGTTTGGACCCTGACCATCTACCAGTTCTTGTCCTTTGTGCTAACAAATGACAAAAGAGGCCTAAAGAACAGAGCCAGACAGTATGGATTGTTGTTGGCACTAGACTCAGTTTCAGTGGTTTCCACTACATCAAGGACATTGACTTCCTCTCATGGGTCTCAGATTTCTTCAAAGTCCAAACATAAAAGTAAGTCTCTGGCCATTCCTAAGTCATCGGCATCACCGAGACCAGGGAAAAGTCCCAGCATTAGCATCGCGACTCCCCTAGGGGTGCTTCTTATGCAGACCAGCCAGCCAAACAGCCCCAACAGGAGAACCTGTCTTCCAAAGCACAGGAGGGGCTACAGGACGCTCCCAAGGAATCAACCTCTGAAGAGCTACAGGTTTCATATTCTGGAATGGTGGCTCAAAGCCCTGTGGGTGATTCCACCTAGACATTGGCCATCTCCCTAGACCAGGGCATGCTGGTTCTCGAGAGGAGTTTGGCCGCAGTCCTGGCAGCCTCGGTACCGTTAGCATCGAGAGTTCCAGGAGTGCAGGTTTCGGCACCGAGCCTACAGCCAGGTGTATCGGGCCCGATGCCGGTCCAAGAACCGACATCATCGGAATACCAGAGGCTGATGCCTTCGTTGGAACTCCTGCCCTCCGACCCTTCTTCGACGGCTACCGAGAGCTTTGCCCCAGGGACCCAAAGACTTGGTTTCCTTTGGGCGTTGGCTTCTGCTCACGGACTCGCGGAGGCGTTTTTTGGGTTAGAGGTTATTGCCTGTAGCTGGGCAGTCCCATAAGTGAGGACTGACGTCCTGCTTTTTTCTGGAGAAAGCATAGTTACTTACCTGTAACAGATGTTCTCGAGGGACAGCAGGAATCGGTCCTCACTACCCTCCCACCTCCTCTGAAGAGTTACTAATTTTTTTATCCTTCCCTTGCCATCTGCTTGATAGGGCTCTAGCTAGGGGACCTGACTGAGAAAGATGGCACCCTGGGGCGGGAAGAGGACCACGCATGCATGGCAGCAATCCCAAAGGCTTTCTTTGAAAGCTGGGTAATTGCTCCGCACGGGCTTTGTCGGTGCTGACGTCACCCATAAGTGAGCACTGATTCCTGCTGTCCCTGGAGAGCACCTGTTACAGGTGAGTAACTACGCTGTCTCCAGTACTTTCGCTGTACTCAAGAAGGCATTTAAGACCTGCAGGTCCACGTCCTCCACTTCTGACATATGCATTCCCTGGAAAAAGCTCTCTCTGTTCTCCATGTTGGCTCCCCCCGCCGCTTACAAGTTTCTGCAGAATTCACAGAATTGCCTGCAAATTTCCCCCCTCTTGCATGTGCCTGAGGCCTGCTGCATCTCAGATCTCCTTTAGTACCGCCTTGCTCTTGGCCGGGCTCACCATATGGGCCAGCAGTTTCTCACATCGATTTCCCCATCTGTGAAGGTTGCACTTATACAGGTGAATGTCTCCCTCTGCACGTTGGGTCAGGAGCTCATTGATCTCTTTTCGGAGCGCCATGTATTTCTCCCTATCCTCCACGCTCATGGTGTGAATGTGCCGACGCCTACCCACCTCTTACTGGCGGTGTAGGCTATTATAACTCCCCTCGTTACCATCTTCATGGCCTTCCACAGAATTTGAGGGTCCATGTTACAGTCATTGTTATCCCGCCAGTACTGTTGCCATGCCTCCTATAGGTGCATTTGGAAAGTGGGGTTGCGATACATAATTGGGTTCATTTGCCATGCGCCTCCCCTTCCCACTTTCCCCTCCCTCAGCTGAAGCGCCATCCACACTGGAGTGTAGTCCAAGATTCCCACATCCCCTATCTCTAACCTGTCTACATATTGGAACAGGTCTTTCGCCACCAAGAAATAGTCAAGACGAGCATAGCTGTCTTGTGGGTGCAAGTAAAAAGTGAAGTCACTTTCTGTTGGGTGCAGCACCCTCCAAGCATCCACTAGACAGAACTCCTTAAACAAGACGTTTACCCCCTGGGTACCCCAGAGATCTGCGCAGGGGCTGGCAATCTATCTGTGGGTCCTTGGGTAAATTAAAATCCCCACCTATCAATATGTGGTATCCCCCAAAATCCAGTAGCTTGGCACACAGGATAGTGAAAAAAAAACATGTAGACATTGCAGAACACCACATTGGTGACATGCACTCCCCCCCCCCCCCCCGAGGAGAAACCGTCCCTCTGGTTCTGTGACCATTTGTGAGGGAAAAAAAGGGACCCTCCAATGGATCAGTATGGCCACCCCCCTTTGGTGGCCATTGTATGACGAGAAACCCCTCTCCACCCAACCCCGTGCCAGCTTGCGGTGTTCTACAACACTCAAATGGATCTCCTGAAGGAAGACTACATCCACCCCCTCTCTATGGAAAGAAATGAGGATTTTAACCCGCTTCACTGTGGAGTGGATCCCATCCACATTCAATGTAATCAATTTCAACTTAGCCATTGTCTCTGCTTCGGCATTTAACTGTGTTTAATATGTTTACATTCCACATTTTAGGGGCATTCACTTCCCAGCAGAGTGTCTGGCCCCCTCTCCCCGCTACTCCCCCAGCTATCCTCAGGTCTGGTGGTTCCTTCCTTTCCCCTCCCCCCAACCGCCCTCACTGCTTCCTTCCACCCCCTCCCTCCCTCCCCCCCATCTCCTATTTCCTAGCCTTCCCATATCCCAACTCCCTACCTCCTTATTGGCCATTCCCACCTTCCACGAGTATTACCCCGCCCTCCCCTTCGGCCCCTCCTCTCCATTGTGTCCCTCACTTCTACGCGTATGCCATTCATGCCTCTCGCATACTCTACTCATGCTTGCTCCCCAAGCTCAACTTCCTCACAAAAAGTCAGCCCCCATCCTCCCCCATTGTTCAAGTGTCTCAAAGCGTTCATTGTTGGGGTTGCTGCTCGGCCTCCGCTTCAGCTCCCCCATCGCAATCTGTCGCCTCTCGTTTTGTGCGGTGCAGATGGGGAGGGTTCACCCCCAGGATCCCAAGGTCCCCCCTGCAGGCCTGATTGTTCAGCGGCAGGCTTGTCCCCAGTGATCGCTTCCTCACCAAAGTCACTCTGCATATTTGTGCCTTGCCCTTATAGGACTGCCACATTGTAGTATTCTGAGGTTTCCCCCCTCACTCTAACTGCTCGGGGGTCCCCTTCAATGCTCGTAGTTCTGTTGGGGGGGGGGCTTTAAAACAGAGGGCTGTCTGTTTCACTTACAACTTTTTAACTAGCAACTGTTTTGCTAACCAGAGACCCTCATCCTCCTGGGCACTTACAGTTGTGGGTCTAGTCCATCCAAAAAGTGTTTTAGAGCCTCCAGTGTCTCGAAAGTCTTTGTCTGTTTGTCCTTGATGAGGTGCATCATAAATCTAATGCCACACTCCTCCAGTAGTGTGCAATAAGGCGCCATTGCCCTTCGCCACTCCACCACCCAAGCTGAATAGTCATTAAACAAGAGCAGTTTGTGACCATGATGCTGTAACACTCACTTCTTCTGTAATGGCAAACGCTGTGAAAAGCTCTTATTCTATCACTCACCCACAGAAGGAAGACTCACAGACAGGCTGGAATGCAAACAGGAACTTTTAATGTGCACACAGGATCAGACAGAGATACCAGCAACCTCCATAAGAGTCTGAGCCCCGAGGGACGTCCTACAAAGCTTTATATACAGTACAGTTTTAAACTCATTCTACAATCCCATTTGCCACAGGTATTTCCTGCCCACCAATCAGCAGCCCCTGGGGAAGGTACCTGGGTGACCTGTCCAAACCGGTGTGCTCTGGTCTGTTGATTTCTGGGCTAGGGGCTATTGTGCTCAGACCTGAAGTGGGGGAAGGGTGTCTACTGAAATAGCAGTCTGATCACTTGTAAGGGCTACCTACAGCTAGACCTCATGGCTTGCCGCATGGCTTGGGGGAAGGGCTACCTACAGTTAAACCTCATGGCTGCCTCATTCCCCCCTTTTTAAGTGGGACCTCAACCGCTAGAGGCGGTTGAGGGCTGTATTACTGGAGGCCAGCCGCAGGGGGGTGTATTTGGGACTGGGCCAATATCTGGGGGCCGTAGTCCCAAGGGTTAAGGCATGGGTAAGGGCAATGAGTTCCGCCTTCTGTGCGGATGTTCCAGGGGGTAAAGGCTGAGCTTTGACTATCTCTTCCATCGCCACCACCGTGTACCCCGCACACCTGCGGCCCTCCAACACCAGACTGCTTCCATATACGTAGTAGGTCTCATCCGGATTGCTTAGTGGCTCATCCGTCAGATCAGGGCGACTGGAGAAGACTGTATCTATCACTTCTAGGCAGTCGTGATCAGGTGGTCCTGGGCCAACAGGCAGGAATGTAGCAGGGTTTAAGGCTTGGCTGGTAGTTATCTGCACACTGGGATTTCCCCATAACATGCTCTGGTATTTCAACATTTGGGAGCTGGTGAACCAGTAACTTCCTTTATGCTCTAGCAATGTTTGGACTGAATGTGGGACGGTGACTAGAAGGCCTTGGCCCATGGACAGTTTATCAGATTCTTCCACCAACAAGGCTGTTGCTGCTATTGCTCTCAGGCAAGGTGGCCATCCTTTGGCCACTGGATCCAGCAGTTTTGACAGGTAGGCGACTGGTCGTGGCCAAGACCCCAGTTGTTGGGTCAAGACTCCCAAAGCTGTTCCTGCTGCTTCGTGCACATAGAGGGTGAAAGGCTTGGTGACATCCGGAAGGCCTAGGGCTGGTGATGACAGTAATGCCCTTTTCAAATGTTCGAAGGCCTCCTGTTGGTCACGACCCCATTCAAGGGGGCTCTTCTCTGGGCCCTTTGTAGACTTATAGAGGGGCTTTGTGATCTTTGCGAAGTTGGGAATCCAGATACGACAGTACCCAGCTGCCCCAAGAAAAGCACGTACTTGCTTGCGGGTTGTTGGCACTGGGATCCGGCACACTGCTTCCTTCCTCTCGCTCCCCAACCGTCGGCTTCCTTTTGACAGATGGAATCCCAGATACTTCACTTCCGACTGACATAACTGAGCCTTTTTTCTGGAGACTCGGTATCCCGCATTGTACAGGAGTTGGAAAAGTTCTGTGGTTGCCAATACACATTCAGCTTCAGGGTCAGCAGCGATTAGTAGGTCATCAACGTACTGCAGAAGTACTCGTCTGCCGGGCTCCCCTGGAGGGAAACTAGCGATATCTTGGGCCAATGCTGTGCTGAAGATGGTAGGAGAGTTCTTGAATCCCTGTGGTAAACGAGTCCAGGTAACTTGGGACTTTCTGCCATTAGCAGGGTCCTCTTTCTCGAAAGCAAACAGGTGCTGGCTTGCAGTAGCCAGGCGTATACAAAAGAAGGCATCTTTTAGATCCAGTACTGAGAAGCAGTCGCCGGGATGAGGCCCAACAGTGTATAAGAGTTTGGTACTACTGGATGCAGAGTCACAGTGGCCTCATTGACACGACGGAGGTCCTGAACAGGTCGATAGTCAGTGGTTCCAGGTTTTCGGACTGGCAGCAAAGGAGTGTTCCATGCAGATTGGCAGGGCCGCAGGATACCATGCTGTAGTAGCTGCACCAGATGATGATGAATTTGTTCCACAGCTGCCCGCGGCAGCGGGTATTGTCGCACATGCACCGGGGAGGCTCCCGGCTTCATTTCAACACATACGGGAGGGATGTTAATGGCCATTCCGGGGGGGTTTCCTTCTGCCCATACTCCAGGGGGCACTGATTCCCACGTAACCAGGGTAGCCACATCAGATTTGGGCCTGTTCTCATATAACCGCCATTCTTCTTCTCGGGGGATGGACAGTACCAAAACTGTTGGGCCCAGGCTGGGTATTTGGAGCTCAGCCTGGCCATCGGACCCGAACGAGAGTTGGGCCTGGAGTTTTGCCAGAACATCCCGACCCAGCAAGGGTATGGGACATTCAGGCATATACAGGAACTGGTGAGTGATGGTCCGTCCCCCCAACTGGCACATGCGGTTTTGCAGGAAAGGTCTCTGGGCCCTCTCCCCCGTAGCTCCCACAACAGTTACTGACTGGGAGGAGATCGGGGCTACTTGTTGGGTGACCACTGAGTGTGTTGCTCCGGTATCGACCATGAATTGCATTTTCCAGTCCCCTAAATTCATGTTGACCATAGGCTCCTGGGGACCTAACAGAAACTTGGAGCCCGGTCCGGCCTAGTAGTCATCCGGGTCATAATGTTCCATAGCTGCAAGGCCTTCGAGAGCTGGAACCGGTGGAGGCGGGAAAGCATTATGCTGATCTTGCTCCCGTGTAGTTCGTACGGGTGCTCTTACACCCCTCGTGGATGGATATCTCCCTCGCCTTGTGTTACGATTTGGACACTCATTCTTCCAATGTCCCTCCTCTTTGCAGTAGGCACATTGAGTGGGGCTTAGGGAAAACCTCGGTCCCCCATATCCGCATCCTTGTCCCCTATTTCCTCCTCTGGCCCAGGCTGGAACTGGTGGTCGCTCGGCTAAGGCGGCTGCTAGGAAGTCTGCCTTTTTCTTCATCCGGCGCTCCGACTCTCGCTTCTGCTCCTGGTCACGATTTACATATACTTTTTGTGCCACTTCCATCAATTGTGTTGTATTCATGCCCGCAAACCCTTCCAGTTTCTGCAGCTTCCGCCGTATATCACCTTGTGCCTGAGCCACAAAGGCATTATTCACCATCTTAAGATTCTCAGGGGCCGCTGAATCGTAGGGGGTGTATAATCGGTATGCTTCAGCCAGACGCTCATAAAATACCGCCGGACTCTCATCAGGAAGCTGGAGGACTTCTGCGGTTTTACTGAGGTTCATAGCTCGTTGCCCCCCCTTCTTTAGGCCTTCAAGGAGTGCAGTCCGGAAGCGAGTGAGAGCCGCTGCTCCAACAGCGTCATTCGGGTCCCAGCAGGGGTCTTTATTCGGGAAATCTGCCTCTGCCTGCTGCCGTGGATTTACTTCTCCCTGATGGGCAGGATGTTTCTCCAGCCACTTGAGGGCGGCCCGTACAATGCGCGCCCGTTCTTCTGTATTGAATAAGGTGGAAAGCAATTGTTTAATGTCCGACCAGGTAGGCTGGTGTGTTTGCATAATACTGGTCATAAGATCTGTCAGTTCTTGGGGCTTTTCAGTATATGAGGCATAGTGGAGTTGAGCAGGTCCGTAGTGGAGAAAGGGACATAAATCAGGCTTGATGGTCCCACTGCCACCTTTCCAGTAGCATCAATATACGGGAGCCCCTGTACTTGTCGTAGTGGTAATTGGAGATGTTGCGACCGCAGGCGGTGGGCTAACGGGGGTGACGATTCTGGCCCAGCCCCTGTGCTCTCGGGGGAGGAGATGGTGCCACTGGGGGTGGCACCAGATGTGAGAGGGGAATCTGAAGATGAGGGGCCGGAGTCTGTAGAACTTTCCCTAAATCTGGCATCACCCACCCCAAGAAGTCCTGACCTTTCAGCTGTGGACGGATCCTGCTGTGGTGCGGACGGGACACGGGGTTGAAGTAGAGGGAGGGGACGTGGAGGAATATCGGGAGAGTCCCGTCCCTGGTAGATAGGGGCGGGTGTCCATCCCTTTTGGCGACAGATGGCCGCCACCATTACTCTACACTGATCCTCGTGACAGCGCTGGAGCCACCTTGGTCTGAGTTGGCATATGGCCAGCCATGAGTCAATATATGGGAACTGGTCAGGGTGCTCTTTTGCTACAATTTGATGGACCAAGGACACAGTGGCCAAATCAATAGACCCCTGAGGAGGCCATAACTTAACTAAGGCTGGCCATTCCCTCTCACACAAAAGGGTTAATCTGGAGGCGGAGAGAGGTACCCCGTAATCCTCTCTAAACCCAGATTTAAAATTGTGAAGCATGCACTGTAGGGGCGTTTTCACTTTAGACTTTCCCGACCCCATGCTCTAATTCTAGTTCAATAACTAAGTACAGTATACAATGTGGACCAGATCTTCCAACCTAATCTCAATTCGGGGGAAAAATGCAATTTACAGTAAGAGAAAAATATGCAATTTACAATACAGATCCTATCTAGACTTAATCCAGGAAAAATATACAATTTATAATACAGACCCTATCTAGTCTTAACTCAGGACAAATAATAGAACTTACAATATAGGTCTTGGCAATTTACAAAATATATATACTCAGATTTGGTTTAGATAAGAGTTAAAATATATATATATGAGCTAGCTATTCTTAAAATGTCCACCAGATGGAGCTCCAGGATCACTTAAAACACGAGGAATAGTAGTAATTACAGCTAATGTCCACTAGATGGAGCTCCAGAGTCGCTTCATGTATATTGGAGTGTAGCTTACACGTGGTCTTTTCAAGATGGCCACCTCCACATGTGTTCCACTGCCCGATTCAGCTCTGGACACCTCCGGACAGACTCAGCTGTTCCCAAACTTCAGAATCGGGTCAGCCGGGCCTCAAACATGCGGGAGAGGAGGAGAAAAATGCACTTTTAAAATCGGGGAGCCAGCCGGACCTCAAACATGCGGGAGAGGAGGAGAAAAATGCACTTTTAAAATCGGGGAGCCAGCCGGACCTCAGCACACAGAAAACAGCGCACCGGGGAAAATAATTAAAGGAGGAAAGCCACCGGGCCTCAGCACACAAAACCTACAAAAGGAGTACTTTAAAGAAGCCAGCCGGCCCGCGGCACACAGAACAAGGACAGAGCAGTTTAAAAAGGGGCCCGCCGGCCCGCAGCACACAAATTACGGTCAGTACGATTTTTTTAATTGGCTTGGGGCAAAAATAATTTAATAGCTTTTGGCAGCGCTGCACTCTTAATACCCTTTAAAGGGGCCCGAGGTGGCAAAGTCAATTAAAAAGAGCAGTTATTTACCAGTACTCGCAAGTGCCCCCCCCCCCCTTCTTATTCAGATTTAAAGGTAGGAAACCCAGCGGGGGGCTCAGCAGTGCATCGGGACAGCAGGGAAAGGCAGAAAATTCAGCGGGGGGCTCAGCGCAGCACCGGAACAGTACCGGGAGGCAGGGGGGCTCAGCGGGGGCATAGGGACAGCACCGGGAGGCAGGGGAACAGAAACTTAACATTGGGAACAGAACAGCACGTGGGGGAAACAGAAATTTAACATTGGGAACAGAACAGCACGTGGGGGAAACAGAAATTTAACATTGGGAACAGAGCTGCACAATTAACAGTGGGAACACAACGACAGCATGGGGGAGCAGAAATTAAAACAGCGGCAGCACATTAGAGAACTCTCTCCTTGCAGTCACGCTTCAGATAACTTCCCACAAGCAGAAAGGAAAAAAGAGAAGCAGCGATCTATTTTTAGCTAATCAAGTGCTATATTTTGGTTACTTTTTTTACAGAACTAGACTGCAGTTTCAGATTACTGCAGTTATTCAGATTTACCGGTATTCAGATACAGGAAGAGCAATGGCTTCAGGGCCACTAAGGCCCCTACTAGGACTGCTCGTGCAGTTGATCAGGCTGCTACAGGTTCCCAGAAATTACCAGGACTCACAGATAGAGTACAGAACTAGCCCCAAACAGTAAGGTAGCAGTATTCACCAGAACTCTGATCAGACAGGAAGTTTGGATGCCAGTCTATCCAACTGGTTTTCAATCGGGGATTCAACCGCAGGGACCGGCTGTCCAGACAAATCAAGGTGTCCTTCCGAGCACAAAGTGGCCCGGGGGCGCCAAGGACCGTTAATCACCTGGGGAGGCCGGTCCCTGACTGGTGGAGGCCCAGACGCTGCAAAAGCAGAAGTCTTCCCACCGTGGGTGTGATGAGAGAGGCTTTTCTTTTAATATTTCCCAGCCAGTGCACCAAAATGTAATGGCAAACGCTGTGAAAAGCTCTTATTCTATCACTCACCCACAGAAGGAAGACTCACAGACAGGCTGGAATGCAAACAGGAACTTTTAATGTGCACACAGGATCAGACAGAGATACCAGCAACCTCCATAAGAGTCTGAGCCCCGAGGGACGTCCTACAAAGCTTTATATACAGTACAGTTTTAAACTCATTCTACAATCCCATTTGCCACAGGTATTTCCTGCCCACCAATCAGCAGCCCCTGGGGAAGGTACCTGGGTGACCTGTCCAAACCGGTGTGCTCTGGTCTGTTGATTTCTGGGCTAGGGGCTATTGTGCTCAGACCTGAAGTGGGGGAAGGGTGTCTACTGAAATAGCAGTCTGATCACTTGTAAGGGCTACCTACAGCTAGACCTCATGGCTTGCCGCATGGCTTGGGGGAAGGGCTACCTACAGTTAAACATCATGGCTGCCTCACTTCCTGTATTTTTCCATCAGGCCATATTTTCTGCATAGTTAAGTATGTGGCCAATTACCGGCCTCAGATGATCAGAGTTCTTGTGGAGGGCCCCACCCAGTGAATCCACTCTATCAGTTTTTCCCCACTAGGTTCAGGCCACTTGTTGAGGCAGCCATACCTCGATTAGATCGCAGAGGACTGCACCTTGTATTATCTCCAGCAACCCAAATAGCCTAATATTGTCCCAGCGCCCTCTGTTTTCTTGATCATCGAGTCTCTCCAGGAGGGTCTGGTTTGCCATTTCCAAGGTGCATACTTGTGCCTCCAGCACCTCTGTCCGTCCCTCCTGCTGCTCCACGCGGTCTTCCGTTGCATGGATCCACTGCGTCTGTGCCTCTAAACCTCCCTTCAGGTCATTGAGGGAGGTCTGCGGCCTGGAAAACTTGTTGTCCAGGTCAGCGGTGTGAGAGCGCGTGAGTTCCCTTATCGCCACTTCCTGCAGCGTAAACATGGGCACTGGCAAGCTGTCTGCCATTTTGAGAGGCTTTTCACGCGGTGTACGGGCCAGTTTCACTGGCATGCCATTCCAGCTCGCTGTTTATTTTCTGTTCGCAGCAGGCTGGTCTCGGCAGGTTTCTTTTGTGCGCTTGCAGGGGTAACTCGATTTTTGTTTCTGCTATTTATGCTAGTTTTTGGGACCGAAGAAGGAGACTGGCTGCAGAGCTCTGCCCAAGAGCATCCGCTCAGGGCATTTCATCACATGACCCTCTTATCAGGCAGAATGTTTCTGTTGTTGTGGGTAATCATCTGGCATGCAGCAATCATCGACTGGTCAGCTTCAGTATTAGGGGACAGATGGAGATGGTTTGTTCAGAAGCAGAGATGGGGGAATACCTCAGGGTATCCTTAGATGGATGAGCATATCTGAGAGAAGAACAACTGGGTAAAACTGAAAGGAGATATTTTAAGGGAAATAAACCTTTTTTTTAGGAAAGTAAATAAAAGTAAGAGGAAAATGAGTTTTCTATGGTTTTCAAAAGAAGTAACTGAAAAGGTAAGGAAAAAGAGGGGAGCCTTCATAAGCTATAAAATATTGCAAAAAGAGAAAGAAAAACAGTATCTGGGAAACTGGAAGAAAAAATAGTCGTTACAGTAAAACATAGGGGCAATATGTATGTAAGTGACAGGGGAAAGTGCAAAGATGGTATTGTGAGATTCAAGGATGAAGGAGAAAAATATATAGAAGCTGATGAGGATATAGTCAATTGCTTAACAAATATTTCTGATCTGTATTCATAGATGAAGGGCTAGGAATGGAACCTCTGAAAAAGAACACAAATAGGAATGGAAATGAGGTAGAACTCTTTTCAGAATTCTGTGTTCGTGAGGAGTTCACAAAATTAAAAATGGACAGTGCAATTGGACCAGATGGGTTTCATTCGAAGGTATTGCAAAAGCTTAGGGGGAAGTACTGGCAGCTCCACTGGCTGACTTTTTTCAATGCTTCTTTAAAGTCCGGAATGGTCCTGGAGGACTGGAGATGGGCAAATGTGGTTCCTGTCCACAAAAGTGAAAGTAAGGATAAGGTTGGTAACTACAGAGTGGTCAGGCTGACCTCTGTGGTGAGTAAATTAATGGGAACATTTTTAAAAGTAGAGGATGGTGCTGTTTCTGGTATCCAAGGGAAATCATTAAGAAGAAGACTGACCCACGGCATGGAGTAAAGCAGCTTAATCGCTTGCATGAAGGACCTTGGATGCCAAAATGATCTGAAGTCAAAAACATATAATCCCAATTAACACAATCAAATGCCTTTTCTGCATCAAAACTAATAAGAAGAAAGGGGATATCCCGGGTCCAACAATAGTGTATGGAGACCAGGACATTCACCATTGCATGTCATCCCTTAACAAAACCCACCTGAGAAGGATGGATCAGTGAGGGCAAAAAGGCTGCCAACCGGTCGGCCAAGATCTTAGAAAGAATCTTCTGGTCTACATTAATCAGTGAAATCAGGTGATAAGAGCCCAGAAACTAGGTTCCTTGGCTTAAGAATCACTGCAGCCAAGGCCTCATTGTCCCCATAGGGATAGGACATATGTTGTATGAGCTGCTGATATATCCCTGCCATGGAGCACTGATCTGATTCTGCAACAACTGAAAAAATTCACCACTGAACCCTTCGGGGCCCGGGACCTTTGCCGTCGGCAGAGCCTTAATTGCCGCACACACCTCAAGTGTGGTGACTGGACGATTCAAGAATGCTAGCTGTTGCTCCACCATCTGTGGGAGGCCACAACACTGCAAAAAAGCATGAGTGGTGTCGAGATCACCCCCCCTCCATTGCATACAGCCTGGAATAATAATCGCCAAAGACTCATGCCACATGCGCTTCCTCCGCACTCACAACTCCCGGCACATCATGAATGGCTCTCAAGAATTGGGACCCCTGCAGTATCAAAGAAGACAACAGACAGCCCGACTTATTCCCATGACGGTATAGGGCACACCGATAATGTAGAAGAGATTGCTTAGTCTGCGCATGAATCAAAGTATTAAGTTCTGATTGAAGGGCGAGATTGCTTGGACTGCAGCCCAATGTGCCCTCTGCAACCATCAGCCCAAATCTACCAGTCACTGGCTATAGGCCCCCTGCTGCCTATTGGAGAACCCAAAAATCATCCCCTGAAGATGTGCCTTAGCGGCCTCCCAAAAGAGGGCTGATTGCATGATCTTGATTGGCTGCTATGTGCCAATCCCACTGCTACCGCAGAAAAGATTGAAAGCCCATCTCCCTCCCCTGTGCACCGGAAAATGCCAGTACCGTGACCTCCCCCCCTCCCCCAACAGTTCAACTCCAGGGACACCAGAGCATGGTCAGAAATGTGAACATTCCCTATGCACATCCAACACCCCACCCATGAGCTCACTGGAAACCAGAAAGTAATTGAGGCGGGATCAGGTACCATGTGCTCTAGATAAATTGGAATAGTCACATTCAGTGGGATGAAGGACCCACCATATGTCCAACAAATCACATTGATCACAAAGAGACAACTATTGACGCCGCTAGTGGGCGTCCCCTGCCCCGAAGAACAATCAAGAGTAACATCGAGCACACAATTGTAATCACCTCCCAGTATGATCTGATGGTCCTGCACCAAACCCAGCCCCCGCACCACCCTCTCAAAAAATGTTTGAGAGAACACATTAGGGCCATAGATACTACTCAACAAGACTGGGTTACCAAAAAGCTTACCCAGCGCAAACACATACCGACCTGCCTCGTCCCACAAGATGGAGTCCAGCTAGAACCCAATGGCTGTCTTAACTAAGATCACCACCCCTGCTTTCATTTCCCCTTAGGGCGCCCCATAGAAGTCCCCCACCCATCAATGCCGCAACTTAAGGTGTTCTGCCTCCGACATGTAAGTCTCCTGCAGGAGGATAATATCTGCCCCCTGGTCCCAGAGGGCTCTCAGAACTTTGACTCTTAACGGGGCTACCAAGCACACAGATATTGGACATTTTGAACTTTAAGCAGTTCCCTATTTGATCAGATCTTTGGAGTCTTAAGTTGCTTTCCTCGTTTGATCATATTGCTACTTGGCTGCCACATTTTCATGATGAACTTGATATATTTGATAATCCAGGATTTATTTTATACATTTTGAGGCAATTAATTATCCAAGAATGCCAGATACTGGGTAGCCATTCTGCTTCTCAACGGAGAAAGATGAATAGTTGAGTACCCAGGGATCTGTGCTGGGCCTGCTGCTTTTTAACATATTCATAAACAACCTGGAAATGGGAATAATGACTAAGATGGTCAAATTTGCAGATGAGACAAAATTATTTATTTATTTATTTAGCTGTGCTTATATACTGCTTTTCACCTGGTTAAAGCGGTTTACAATTCAACAAAATTATTTACAACAAATAATAAGATGTGGCATAATTTTTGTGTGTGTGTGGGGGGGGGGGGGTTTATACCCAGCCTTTATTTTCAGTGGGTGGTGGTGTTAAAACACAAGAGGATTGTGAAAAATTGCAAGAGGACCTTGATAAATTGGGATATTGGGCATCCAAATGGCATATGAAATTTAATGTGGACAACTGCAAAGTAATGCGCTTAAGGAAGCACAACCCAAACTACGGTTACACAATACAAGGTTTCACATTAGGAACCACCATCCAGGAAAGGGATTTAGACATCATCATGGATAATATGTTGAAACCCCCTGCCCAGTGTGCGGCAGCAGCCAAGAAAGCAAAAGGAATGCTAAGAATCATAAAGAAAGGAATGGAAAATAAAGCAAAGGATATTATAATGCCTCTGCATTGTTCCATGGTGTGACTGCCTCTTGAATATGTTGTGCAATTCTGGTCACCATATCTTCAAAAGCATATAGCAGAATTAGAAAAGGTACAGGGAAGAGCCACCAAAATGGTAAAAGATAAGGGTATCCTTCCTTCCGAGGAAAGGCTTAAAAGATTAGGGCTCAAACTTGAAAAAAGATGTCTGAGGGGGGATATGATAGAGGTTTATGAATTAATGAATAGAGTGGAATGGATAAATGTAGATCGGTTGTTTATGCCATCAAAAAGTAGAAAGACTAGAGGACACACAATGAACCTACAATGTTGCACATTTAAGACTAATCGGAGGAAATATTTTTTTACTCAATGCATAATCAAACTGTGGAATTAGTTTCCAGAGGATGTAGTAAAAGCTGTTAGTGTAGTTGGGCTTATAAAAAGGGTTGGGCAAGTTCCTGGAGGAAAAGCTCTAGACCATTATTAAGGAGGAATAGAGAAATCCACTGCATATTCTAGGATAAGCAATGTGGAATCTATGTATTTCTTTGGGGACCTGACAGGTACTTGTGACCTGGATTGGCCACTGTTGGAAACAGGATATTGGGCTTGATGGACCCGTGGTCTGACACAGTATGGTATGTCTTATGTTTTTATGTCCTCGGTTGTTCTCTACAGGGTCCTCGTATAACATTCTCCAGAATTTATTTATTTGCATTTATATTCCGCACAATACAAGGATCTCAGTGAATCACAATTAACATACATAATAAAAACATAAACTCATATAAAATAAAATAAAGCAGAGTCCAGAAAAAAGAATATTGGATACTTAATAACTAAAATCATAACATAGGATGTAACTGAAGCACAAGAAAGCATAATAGACAACAACCCTATTACTTTCAAGTGTTGCTTAAACCACCTGCACAGGCCTGCATACATGATATTAAAAACAAATCCGGAATTCAGTGAAATTTTATATACTGCATAACTCCGATGGCAATGCATTCCAAAGGAAGGGTGCTTTCACAGAAAACACATAATCTTACAGTAATTTAAATCATATGACTTTAAAGGATGGAATGTCAAGGAACGTGGCATTTTGAGAATGAAGAGTATGTGGTGGTCGACAGATTTTTAGTATTAAGGAAATACATAAAATGATTTCATGGGTTAAGACCTTAAAGACCATGACCAGTACTTTGAATATGATCCATAATTTAATAGGTAGCCACTGCAGACTACAAAGAACAGGAGATATATGTTTCTGATGTCCGATGCCAACAATTATGCCAGCAGCTGTGTTTTGAACCACCTGAAGGGAGTAGATGATATATGCTGGGAGGCCTTTATAGAGACTATTACAGTAGTCCAGGTAGGAGATAATTAAAGTTTGAATTACTGTGCACAAGTTGCTGGCCAACAAATAAGGCCTTAATCTCTTGATCATTAACAATGTATACAAAGTAATTTGGACAGTAAATGAAATCTGTGACCACATTTCTAGCTGAGTACCCAGTGTGCCACCTAGATTTCTAACCTACAAAGGTAGAGGAATGGCCCAGTCATTAACTTTTAAATAGTAGGAAAAGTGGAGTGTATGGTCCAACTAAGGTACAGAACTTCAGTTTTGTTAAAATTGAGGGCACGTTTATTATAGGTCATCCAAGTTTTCGTTATTTGGATGCAGGAGAGCGGTGTAGTCAAGTGTACAACAGTGAATTGGTAGCTGAAATGAAAAATTCAATTTCATCTGCATATATCCTGTATTTAAGATCAAAACGATTGAGTAATCTACAAATGGGGGCCAGAGAGATCCCTGCAGGACTCCAGATGAGAGCTCAAACCAGTTTTATACTGAATCAGTGATTTCGATAGCCCTTAACCATGCCAAACTTGAGCAGAGCACATCGCAAATGACTTGCTCTGCTCAAATCCTCGAAGAAAGCAGATTTTTTCTGTTTCAGCTTTTGTTGCTGGTGTTTTCACTATACTAATGCTTTTCTCCAGTACCCTGAAGAACTGCTTTGGGTTCTCTCTAAATAGTTGATTTTGATATCTCTTTCTTCTGTTTTCTTCATGTCTTTGCAGTTTTTATGCTTCGGCTGCTAGTTTCAATTTATTATTGGAGTATATGAATTTAAGGTCTGTTTGTTTTAATGTAGTATGTTTCAGTTTGGATCTTTCTCATTATCTTTGATCTTTAATTCTTTTAGATAACCTGCCAAGGACACTTCTGCATACAGTGATTTTATTTCTCCCATATACGTAACAGGGGTCTTGCGATACATGATAGCACACACCATGAAGCGTGAAAAATTTCAAGGATTTGTGCCATTCTCTGTCTGAGCTGGCACTGGGGAAAGGATGTTGTCCGAGGAAGCTTTCTTACTTATCAAGGGCATCCCAGTCATGGCTTTGAGGGCGATGTGATTGAATGTGAAGTCATCCTTTTTTTTTCAGTTGGCAGAGAAAATGTGGGTCAGCCAGACTGGATGACCTATTTCCTCCTTGCCATCTCCTGGGCTGCATTCTGCACCAGTTGAGTCACTTCCCAGTATAGTGGTGTTGGTGATGCCAGATTCGACCTGATGCCCATGGTAAACAGATCTGATCAGGCTGTAAGTAAAAGACGGCATCAGACTTTTACAGGAGAGAGGACTTCTGTTTTAAAGGCTATTGCTGATGGACTATTTATTTATTTATTTATTTATTTTATTTAGCTGTATTTATATCCCGCTTTTCACCGGGTCAAAGCGGTCAATTGGGGGATACATTTAACACGAGGGGATATGAGACACATACGCTAATACTTACAGGGAACATGGGCAATGGAGGGTTAAGTGGCTTGCCCAAGACCACAAGGAGTGCCTATAGGACTAGAAATCCCAGACCCTCCGGCCTGAGATTGCTGTCCCAGGTGGGACTTGAACCCCTGGCCCTCCGGCCTGAAGTACCTTGTCCTAACCACTAGACCACGCCTCCCTCCCACGCCTATATGTTCCTTTTCTGTCTTATGGCTTGATCCTGGAGAGGTTTCATTTGAGATGGAAGGAGAATTCCTGCAGACATGGAGGAGGTCTTCCTCCATCATGCATTCATAAGTTTTGAGGCTCTTTGAGACCTGCTCTGGGCAGTAGGCGCCTTCCTGTTCCAGGATTATGTGGTGCAGATCTTGACTTTCTTCAGGAAGTTCTCAAGAAAGATTTCGTTGTTAATTCTCTGAAGGTCCAAGTTGCAGCCCTATCTTGTTTTCGGGGGCATTTGGTGAACACTCTGATGGCCTCACATTTCAGTAGGGTCTAGTTCTTGAAGGGAGCTATACATCTTCATCCACTAGTGTGCTTGATTTTTCTAGCATGGAATCTTACTTTGGCCCCTGTGCTCTGTAGGATCCTCCCTTTGAGTCTATTCAGAGAACATCTGTTAAGAATCTTATGCTAGAAATGATGTTCCTGGTGGCAGTTTATTCAGCAAAGAGGATTTCAAAGTTCTGGACACACTCAGATTGGGAGCCCTTTTTTGTGTTATGTGGGGACTGACATCTCCATTCAAACAGTCCTTTCTTCCTTATGGTATTTTGTCCTTTCATGTGAGCCAAGTGGTCATGCTTCTAGCCTTTCATAAAGAGGATTTGTGGGAGGATTTCTGAGCCATCTACATTGTGCAGGCGCAAAGGGAGTGGCTGTAATAATTTGAGATGTCCAAAAAGTTTCAGAGGTCTAATTGTTTGTGTGTTCCTTTTGGGGGGCTGAGGAAGGGAGAGGACCTACCAAGGCCCTTAGTGCTCAGCGGCTCAAGGAGGTGATCTAAGGAGTGGAGAGCCCCTGAGGATCTGAGAGCTCACTTCTTCAGAGTAGGCAGTTTCCTGAACAGAAGCTCATTCAGCCTCTCTAGCTAAGATTTGTAAGGCCACAGCATTGTTATGTTTCTGTGCAAAGCACTATAGGTTTGATGTCTTCACCAGGAAAGACATGGTATTTGGAGCAGGGGTATTCAGAGCAGGGATTCGTAAGGCCCACCCAGTATAAGGATTTCTGTTACATCCCATCCGTTCTGGACTGGTTGAGTGGCCAATAAGGAAGGAAAATTTAGTGTTACCTGCTAATTTTCTTTTCTTAAGTCCTACTAGACCAGTCTAGAATTCCACACGGTTATTAAGTTCTTTGATTGTACATTGTTGTTTGGGTTGCACTTTATTAGTGGTTGTGTAATGTTTGTGGTGGATGCTGAATCTCTATTCTTCTGAGAATCCCTTGAGTAAACATGTGAAGACTGTGAATCCCCCTCCCTCCTGTTTTGGGTAACCTACATTTGCTTTGTCACAGAAAATGCTGAAGAGCATGTGACTATACAGTGCCCTATATAGGGCAGGACCTAAAAGCTTGTGTCCTCAATCTCCATCTGCTAATAGAGGGGCATAATCCATCCATTCTGGACTGGTCTGGTAGGACCTGAAAGAAAATTAGCAGGCACAACCAAATTTTAACTTTGAACTCTTGAGCTTGTACTGGTGTTCAAGTTCTGCAGTCTCTTTGAACAGGAGCCTCTGCTTATCAAACCTGGCCTTGTTAAAATAACTGTAAAAGATTGACCTTCAGTGCCTCCCAGCATGTAGTAGCGTTATAATTTACTTTCTGATTATGGAACAGAAAATCATCTGTGGAGCAATTAACTAAGTCTACAAAATTGCGAGTCCCCATGAGGGAGGCATTAAGCCTACAGGTCTGTCTGTCTCCCCTATTATGCCACTCAAGGGAAAGTGACCACCTTATGAAATGGTGGTCAGATAGGCAACAAACTTCAACCCCAGATAAATGGACTTCAGAGCACAGAACTAAATCTATGCGACTATATATTGTAACTAGACAAAGTTAGCCAGAGGAATTTGTCTTTCTAAGTGATTTAAGAAACTGTTCAGTTGCAGAGACCCAAAAACGGAGGCCTTCCCTTTATGCTAAATTTGCAATCTGACCGGATATACTGTATATCCCTACCTGCTTGAGTTCTTTCTGAACTCCCAGAAACTTTGCTTCCAAATCTGTGAAAATCTGCTGTGAAGTCCTGGATAAAGAATTCCTCTAAACAATCTTGAGGTCTCAAGAATCTGGCCCTTATCGTGAAAATGCTGACAACTACCCTAGGATGGGCATCGTTTGTTGGGACCAGGGCACAAGCTAAGATTTGTAAGGTCACAACACAGTCATCGTTAGGTTTCTGTGCAAAGTACTATAGATTAGATGTCTTCATCAGGGAAACAGAACTGGCCCAGGGGTTTCTGCTCCCTTAGGCAGAAGCCCCGGATGTGCTGCCCCCCTCCCCCGAGCCATGCTGCCCCCCCCCCCCCCCGGCGCATTGAGCCTTGCCTCCCCCCCCCTATGCTGAGCCATAGTACCGCAGTTTCCGGTGGCGGGGTCAAAAGAGGGCATAACTCAGCTCGGCGGCAGACCATGTGCTTCAGCATTCATGGCCTGCCGCTTCTGACCCCCCTCCAACATAACTTCAGGGGTTCAGAAGTGGCAGGCCATATGTGCCGAAGCACATGGCCTGCTGCCTAGCAGTACCCATCTCTGCTGCTGGAATCAGCGGCAGTGGGAGTGGCATAGCACGGGGGGGGGGGGCAACCAATGTGTGCCGAAGCACATGACCTGCCACCCACAGAGATCTGCCACCTTAGGCGGCCACCTAGGCCTCCTAGAGGATGAGCTGGCCATGCAGGGAAAACATGGCTTTCGTGTGCAGATTAAGGAATGCTAGAAGCTACTTGGAGGAGAATCCGACTGAGCCAGTGCCTTCTGCCTGCCTCCTCCCATTATTTTCAGTACCAATAGATGCACTGCATTTCAAGCAAAGGTAAGGGTGTGTGGCTATTACTAGATTTCCAGGAACAAGCAGGAATGTAGTTTTCACATATGGGTATCGTCGGTACCAATGGAGTCTGCGCGGGAACGCTCCCAGCGTCCAATAAGAAAGCTTTTGGGAGCATCCCACAGTGCCTGTGTGCTGCCTTCCCACCTTTCCCAACTGTCCCTCTCCAGTTCTTCGTTTTCCGCGGAGCCGACAGGTCGCACATCATGTCACCGTAGAAAATGTCCCTTCTTATTCTTCTTTTTTGTGGTTGCGTCTGCCTTCCCTCGACGCTATACCGGTACCGCCGGTTCTTCTTTTCTTTAAAAAAAACCAACAACTTTGTTTCTGGAGTCTTTTCCAGTAAATTTCTTCTCGGGTGCCATGTGCTTTTTTGGGCACTAGGCCCAACTTTTTTCCCCAGAATGGAATAACCCGCTTCGGGTTTTAAAAAGTGGTGCCTCAAATGTTTAGGTCCTGACCACTCTATTTCAGAGTGTGATGTCGAAGAGGGGCCGGCAAAACCGAGCTGCTAAACTTAGCATCCTTTTTCCCTCCGATGCAGCCTCCGTGGCATCGACGTCTTACAGGGCTTCATCTTCCTCTCATGGATCTCAGGTAACTAAACATAAATCTAGCTGGTCCTCAAAGGGTAGATCTCCTTCTAAACATCGAGATGCCTCTGGCGTTGCCCTTGAGGGATTTTCACCGGCAAAATTGCCCCAGCAGGAGGCTTCGATTTCCAAAGCACTAACGGGGCTCCAGGATGTTCTCGAGGCCTCAACCTTGGCAGAACTACTGGTGCCATGCTCTGGGGTTCCGGCCACTTCATCCGGCACCGATACCCAAGCATCGGCAGCGTCAATAGACCAGAATGCAGTCTGGCGGCTCTTCTCACGGCCTCGATGCCCCTGAAACCGCTTCAGACAGCTCAACCGGTACCGGCACCAACTCCAGTACCGGCATCGACATCGGCAGGTATTCTACCGGGACCGAGTCATGCGTCTCTATCTGGCATTGACAAGTCGGTACCAGACCACTCCGATGCCGACTTCGATCGCTACCAGTACCGTGCCTTGCAGGATCACCTGGATCAGAGATACTTCGAATCCTCGGATGAGTCTGAAGACTCTGAAAGCTCTGCCGATACCAGAGTACTTCTTTCTGAGGATTCCTCTTCTCCTCAGCGGAGGATGTTTCCACCAGAGGATATGTCCTTTCAGGATTTTATCCGAGATGTGGCCCAAGGTCTTTCCATCACAGTGGCTCCTGAAAAAGAGCCTAGGGCAAAGGAATTAGAAATCCTACAATACCCTAAAGCTCCCAAGGAGGCAGCTACCTTACCTATTCATGAGATCTTGCATGATCTTTTGTTAAGGCTGTGGGAAACACCTCTGACCACATCTCCTCACTCTCGAAGACTCAACACCATGTATCGAGTTCCTCCTTGTCCTGGGTTTCAGAAGACTCAATTACCACACCATTCCATGGTGGTGGAATCAGCCATGAGACGGATAAATAGTGCAAAAAGGCGTGCATCTAATCCTCCAGGACGTGAGTGTAGGACTCTTGATGCCTTTGGACATCGATCCTTCCAGGCTTCCATGCTTTCTGCTAGGATCAGTTCCTATATTTTGTATATGGGAATGTTCCTTAAGGAGGTCACAGGAGACTTAGAGCTTATGAGCCCTCTCCTTCCTGATGAAAAAAGGCAGGATTATCTTACTCTTGTTAAACACGCTCAGGATGTTTCCAAGATTGTGACTCGTGCAGCCTTTGACTGCTTTGAATGCATAAGCAGAACCTCTGCTATTGCCATAGGTGCACGTAGAATTGCCTGGCTTCAGGCATCTGACTTGGAAATCTGGGTACAGGACAAACTGGGGAATATACCTTGCACAGGAGAGAATCTCTTTGGCAAGAATTGGCAGGATAAAGCTAATGAGATAGATGCTGACAATATCACTTTGGATAGATTGTCTAAATCTACAGCTGATCCTGCAAGGAAAAGATCCTCTAAGAAACCATTCTTCAGCAAGAAGAAAAAGTTTTATCCCTCCTATACCCAGCAGGGTTATTGTTTAGGTCAGTCTGCCCAAAAGGGACAGCACCAACAACCTAGGCAACAAAGGAAACCAAAAGCAGCTAAGCCTCAACTGGCTCAGCAGACTCAGCCTCCACAGGAGCTTTGACTCCTGTCTAGAGAACCTTGCCTTCCTGGCCCTGAACGGCTCAGAACCCTCCACAATCCCAGGAAGGTTATGTCATATTACCCTCAGATGGGGTCAGATAACAGCAGAAAATTGGACTCTGTCTATTGTAAGAGAGGGATACAAGCTTCATTTCCTCAGCATGCCCCCTCCTACTATAGTAAGACAGTTCAATTCTCAGACCTCTCTCAACGACCGGTTAGGTCAAGAAGTCACTATGCTCCTTGCTCAAGCAAGGGGCAATAGAAGAGGTACCTATTCCCCAATGGGGTACAGAGTTTTACTCCCCCTATTTCCTTATTCCAAAGAAAACAGGAGGACACAGACCCATTCTAGACCTCAGAGGATTGAACAAATTCCTGTTCAGAGAGAAGTTCAAAATGATTTCTCTAGGAAATCTGCTGCCATACCTTCAGAGTCAGGATTGGCTTTGTTCTCTAGATCTCAAGGATGCGTACACTCATGTTCTCATCCATCCAACTCACCAAAAGTTCTTTTGATTCCTGTTTCAAGGGAAGCACTACCAATACAGGGTTCTTCCTTTTGGCCTGCCCTCTGCACGAAGGGTGTTCACAAAATGCATGGCTGTGGTAGCAGCATTTCTCCGCACCCTGGGAATATTCGTCTTCCCTTACTTAGACGACTGGCTCATTCGAGCCCCTTCAGAGCCAGAGGCCAGGGTTGCTCTGTCTCGCACAATGCGCATCCTTCAGTATTTGAGACTTGTCATAAACTTCCCAAAGTCCAACCTTGCTCCCACTCAATCCCTAGAGTTTATAGGAGCTCTTCTGGATACCAGACAGACAAGGGCCTTCCTCCCACAGCCCCGCTGCCTTTGCATTGTGCAGCTTGCTTCCCAAGCAGTGCTAAAACCTCACCTCACTGCTTGGGAAATGCTACAGTTGCTAGGCCACATGGCATCCACCGTGCATGTGGTTCCTTATGCTCGCCTCCATATGAGGGCAGCCCAGTGGACCTTATCCACTCAGTGGACTCAGGCCTCAGGTTGCCTGCCAGATGAAATAGCAAATTCAGATCGCCTTATTTTGTCCCTCCAATGGTGGCGGTCACCCAAAAACCTTCTGGTGGGGTCTCCTTTTCAGCAACCCCCACGCCAAGCCACTCTAACAACAGATGCTTCACAGGTGGGTTGGGGAGCCCACCTGCATGGCCTCTCTACCCAGGGTACCTGGACTCCACAGGAGGCCTATCTCCATATCAACCTCCTGGAGCTCAGAGCAATCTTCCTTGCTCTTTGAGTATTTCACACCCAGTTCAGCTACAAGACAGTCCTAATTCAAATGGACAATCAGGTAGCCATATTCTATGTGAACAAGCAGGGCGGAACAGGCTCTCTGTCGCTCTGCAACGAAGCTTTGCGAATATTGGCCCTCGCCAGAGAAATCTCTTGATCTGGTCTTCGCCCCAACCACAGTAACAAGCAAGAAGCATCAATTCAGCCTATCCATCACCCCCGTCCCTTGGTCAGACCACAGCCTAATAACCTTCCAGATTCCATCACAGCAAGATCAAGATCTTCTCAGCCATCCAAATGTTATGACACCAGTAAACCCTGTACGCTTCAAGCCACTTGACAAGGAAGAGATTACCAAATATGCAATCCCAAATCTTGCACAGCCATCAACTAACCTCAATGACATGATCGCCAATTGGAATGACACCCTTAACTTGTTCTCTCATCAGCCCTCCTCTGATAAACATCCAACCTCCAATAATCGCGCTGGTAAAAGGAAGACTGCTCCTTGGTTCTCCGCTGAGCTGCGGACGTCTCTACTTCAATTGAGAAAACTTGAGAGAAAATGGCGCCGCACTCATAACACAGCGGACTATGCCACATACTTAGCTCACCTTAAAACTCATCTTGAATCCGTATTGGACAAATGGAAAGAATTCCACTCCGAGCTCCTCAGCCGTTCACTAAACAAACCCCGTGACCTCTTCGAATTAGTAAAATCCTTAACCAAGGAACCATCACCACAACAAGAACCAATACAACCACAGTTATACGCCAACTACCTTCAATCCAAATCTATCAAAACATCCTCATTAGCGAATCCCAAACCTTCCCTTATTCCCCACTTTCAGCGCCCACTCATGGAACTCATACCTCCATCTGCAAGAAGCATTGAAGATATTATTGCCACCATTAACACCACCACCGCACCAAATGACCCTTGCCCAGCATACTGGATCAGAACAATGCGATCTGAACTCAGCCCAATCATAGCCGAGATCACAAGGCAATCCTTTGCAACAAGAACATTCCTAACAGCTCTTAAACAGACATCCATACGACCACTGCTAAAGAACAACCAGCTGGACCCACAGAAGGTCGAATCTTACCATCCAATCTCGAGCATTCCACTACTAGCTAAAATACTTGAGAAGGTTGCCCAAAGACAGATCCAACAGCATATTGATGCCTCAGCCCCTCTTGATCCCTGCCAGCATGGATTTAGGGAAGCTCACGGAGTGGAGACACTTCTGACCTCCCTAACCAACACCCTAACCAGTGGAATAGATAACATCAACAAGGGCTTTGCACTAATCTTCCTTGACATCGCCGCCGCATTTGATTCAGTAGACCATGAGCAACTTCTAACTCGCCTCCATGAGAAGGGAATCAAGGGCCTTGCATGGGATTGGTGTAAATCCTACCTAGAAGACCGATGGCAACAAGTTCGTGTGAACTCCTCCACATCTGAACCATTTCAACAAAACCAAGGGGTACTCTAAGGATCCTCCTTATCCGCGCTGCTCTTTAACATTTACATGCAGCCGATCTGTGAAATCATCCGCGCCTTTGGAATCTCATGCCTGATCTATGCAGATGACGTGCTGTTGTTTACATCTATCAATGTTATGCTTCCCGACTACACAGCCATAGTGGATTGTTTCAACGCATTGACAGACTGGCTTCACGATCAGAACCTTCGAATAAACTTCAAAAAAACTGAGGTCTTATTCATCACGAAGAACAAAAGCTTCTCACCCCCCCCCCCCCCCGGCCCTAAAAGTAAGGGACGCAGATCTTCCAAGCAAGCACACCATTCGCTACCTGGGAGTGACGCTGGATCAAAAGCTAGACTTTACAGCGCACATAAGCAACACAGTCAAGACTATATACTACAAAATCAAGACACTATGACACCTAATACCCATGCTGGATCCTGAGAACTTCCATACGATATTCCAAGCGCTAGTAACACCCCATTTTGATTACGCAAACATAATACTCCATGGACTACCCAAGAGTACCCTAAACCCGCTACAATTAGCGATGAATGCCGCTGCCCGCGTCCTCTGCGGAGCATCCAGACGAGACCACGTAACCCCCATCCTGAGGGACCTACACTGGCTTCTGATAAACTACAGGATCTCATACAAGTTCATCCTCATTACTTTCAAATCCATTAAACAAAATATCCCCCCCCTCCATCTCGGACCTCCTCACTCACACACTCAACAACAGATCAAGGAGGACATTAGCCTCCAATACACTTATTATCTCAAGAGAATCTACAAAATGTGCACAATCAACTAGTAATAGAGCCTTCGCACTCTATGCCCCTAAATGCTGGAATAACCTCCCTCCCAGCATCAGATCGATCAAAGACCTCAGGCAGTTCAGGAAAGCTCTTAAGCATCATTTGTTCCTCCTACATTTCTCTCCACCCAACAGCACCTCTCCTCCTCTCACCCACACCCCAAACTGCAAATAGCCTACCCACCCTCATCTCTAATTGCTTAAAATGTACATAGTTTCCCCAATTATAATTTCAATTCCATGTTACTTTCCCTGTTATATGTAAACACAGGACAGTTCTGTATTGCCCTGGAGTCAAATTGTTAATTTGTAAACCGCACTGATAACAAAGAGCGCGGTATAAAAAGCTTTTAAATAAATAAATAAAAATCAGATTCATCTCCTTGCGGTGTATCTTCCAGGCATTCAAAACTCTTGGCAGACAAACTCAGTCGAGTTCTGCTTCCACACGAATGGTCTCTCCATGCAGACCAGGTGGCCCACATTTTTCAAATTTGGGGAACCCTGGACATAGACCTCTTTGCAAATCCGCTGAATGCCAAACTTCCCCAGTTCTGTTCCAGAATTCCGGCTCGGGGTTGTCAGGCCAGGGATGCTTTCCTCCTTCATTGGGGTCAGGACTTCCTGTATGCCTTTCCACCCATTCCCCTAATTCCCAAAACCCTGTTCAAGCTTCAGAGCGACAGAGGTCATATGATTCTCATAGCTCCACGTTGGCCATGGCAACCGTGGTACCCTCTGCAATACATCTCTCTCAATCTCCGCCTCTGGAGTTAGGATCTGCTCCAGATCTTCTTTCTCAAGAGGATGGGATGCTGTGGCATCCCAGTCTCTGCATCTCAGGGCCTGGTTGCTGAAAGCCTAGAACTTCACGGTCTTAACCTTTCCCAGCAGTAAAGGATATCCTTTATGTTTCCAGGAAGCCTTCCACAAGACGCTCTTATGCATTTAAGTGGAAAAGGTTTACCATATGGTGTTTGCAGAAGGGTCTTAACCCTCTTGCGATACCTCTGGAATCATTACTGGAGTATCTCCTTCATTTATCAAATGCAGGGCTTAAGACCAATTCAGTGAGAGTCCATTTGAGTGCTATTGCAGCTTCTTTCAATCCTCTAAATGGACAACCTATTTCCTCTCATCCTCTCATAGCGAGATTTATGAGAGGCCTTCTTTTAACTAAGCCTCCCATTAAGCCACCACTGGTGGCATGGGACTTAAATCTGGTACTTGGGCAGCTCATGAAACCGCCCTTTGAACCATTAGCCACTACCTCTTTAAAATTCCTTTCCTGGAAGGTTATCTGTCTGATTGCAATCACATCAGCATGTCGCATCAGTGAATTGCAAGCGTTGGTGGCTGGTCCTCCTTATACAAGGTTCCATCATAAGGTAGTCCTTAGGACTCATCCACACTTTATGCCAAAGGTGGTATCGCATTTTCATTTAAACCAAGCGGTTTACCTTCCTGTATTCTTTCCAAGGCCTCACGCCTCAGATGCAGAAACGAATCTTCATACTTTGGACTGTAAAAGAGCTTTGGCCTTTTACTTGCAAAGGACACAGCAACATAGAAAGTCCTCTCAGCTCTTTGTTGCTTTTGATCCTAGTCATTTGGGACTTCCAGTCTCCAAAAGGACACTGTCCAGCTGGATTGCACAGTGTACAGTGGTGTGTAAAAGTCTGGCATCACTTGTAAATTTAATGTTTTTTCAACTTCGTGACCATATATCTTAATTTCTTTTTCCTCCCAGTGGCTTTTTCTGTGTATCTCATGATAAGTGAAAAATTTGCCTATTAGGGCCAACTTTTAGTATTGGTTTGGCCCTTATTTTCTGAGTTTGTTCCCCATAGTTGTCCTGTTGATAGATTTTCTGTGAAAATTGTGTAATGTACATCGTTGGCCAACGATATATTATTGTAAGTATGCTTTAAAATATTATGGATGCATGCCAGGTTTCCTTCAAATTAATATATGTGGCCTTGAAAAAGGCTGTTTTTATGTGTCAGTGATGGCTCAGTATTTGATGGGCCACCCTTTGTTCTTGATCACCTGACTGCACCTTGTAGGCATTGAATGAACCAGTCTGACAAGGTGATCGTTGCTGATACCGCAGTTCCAAGCTGCAATGAGTGACTCAGTCAGCTCACGCTTTGATGTCGGACGCCTCTTGGATATTTCCAAGGCCACCTTGTTCCACAAGTTCTTGATGATTGGATTCAGATCTGGATATTGGGCAGGCCAGTCCATTGACTTGATGTTGTTCCGCTGCTTCCAGCTGATCACATGTCTGGAGCGATGGCAGGGTGCATTGTCATATTGGAACAGGAACTGGCCAGGAAACAGCTGGTGTGCTGATGACACCATGCACTTTTGCAGTATGGTGTTGCACTTGGCCCCGTTGACCATTCCATCGACGATGTGAAGACGTCCAACGCCACTGGCAGCCGTGCAGTCCCAGACCATGACCTTCAAAGGATGCTTCACATTGAGGCTGAGACACTCAGGCTTGAATTCCTCTCCAGGAAATCTCCTCACATAGGTGTGGGCCTGGTTACCAAACAGGCAGAAGGTGCTTTCATCGCTGAATAGCACCTTTTCCCACATTTCAGTAGACCAGGTTGAGTGCTTTCTCACCCACATGATCCGGTTACGCCTTTGTATGTTAGTCATCAGTGGCTTATTCTGTGCTTTGCAGCCCCGGAGACCAAACTGCAGGCACCGGCGACGAACTGTTGATGAGCTGACCCTGACCTCACTCGTCTGACCACTCGAAGTAGCTGAGGAGAAGAGGTCAATTTGCGATTAGTCAGTGAAATGCATCGTAGTGCACGGTCCTGGCGTGATGTTGATGCACGTGGACGACCTGAACGAGGCTTGTCCACCACTGAACCCGTTTCTTTCTTCTGCACTATCTTAACAACAGTGCTCTGACTGCAGCCAACTTTCATGGCTATCTGACAGCTTGAAAATCCTTCCTCGCTCATAAAGGACACACGAACATGCTCCTCCAGCATCAGGGTCCAAGTCATCTTCATGGTCGATCCAGAAAGCATATGAAATTCAAAAATTCCGCGTGGTTTTATAGCTGCACTGTTGGCTAGATATCTGCATTGTGATTGGTTAGTGAAACCAGCCTCCTGATTGGTCAGAAATAACGTGTGCATATTGGATAATCTCGATCCAGTTTTGACACAGGATCCATAAAAATCGCAGTAGCTAGCTCTCAGTGTCTGTAAAGTATTTAAATTGGAAACAAGGAATGCAAAAAAGTTAACTCTAATAGCCAAACGTATCCCTTTTAACGTGGTAGAAAGATGAATATGCTGGGCTAACGCGAAATTTAAAAAAGACATTAGAAAGTACAAAAAACGCAAAATTCACAAGTGATTCCAGACTTTTGCACACCACTGTATATCTTTTGCCTATGAGAGCAAGAACCTTCCTCTTGAAGGCCATGTCACAGCTCACAATGTGAGAGCCATGGCAGCCTCAATGGCTCATCTTCACTCTGTGTCTATCGACGACATCTGTCGAGCAGTTACTTGGGCTTCGGTTCATACCTTCACAGACCATTACTGCTTAGACAAGGACGCCCGCCGGGATGCCTTGTTTGGTCAGGCTGTTCTTCAACACCTGTTCCAGACTTAATCAACTCCTACCCACCATCCCTGGTAGGATGCCAGAGATCCATGGGGAGAAGTGGAGCCCTTTCACAAGGGCACACAACTTTCTGGGGCCATCTCCCTGGCATCTGCAGCTAGGGAGTCCCCATATGTGAAGACTACATTCCTGCTTGTTCCTGGACATAGCATAATTACTCACCTGTAACAGCAGGAATTTAGTCTTCACAACCCACCCACCTCCCCTAGGAGTTGTATCTCTCTATCTCTCTCTCTTTCTCTCTATCTTTTGTCTCAGCTTTAAACTCAACTGGAGAGGGACAGTTGGGAAAGGTGGGAAGGCAGCACGCAGGCGCTGTGGGATGCTCCCAAAAGCTTTCCTATTAGATGCTGGGGAGCGTTCCGACGCAGGCTCCGTCGGTACCCATATGTGAAGACTAAATTCCTGCTGTTCCCGGAGATCACCTGCTATAGGTGAGTCTTACCGAGAGCTCTTAAAAGGGGTTTTGGTACATTTTTAAAACAAAGTTACATTCTTTTTGGTGCCTTAGTTCAAAAGGGGAAATATTCTTTAATGGTGTAGGTTTAGAAACTCTGCTTTCAGTATTATAGGTTCCGTCCTAGACACCAAGCAGTGCAAAGCTTTTCTCCCGGTGGACTGCATGGACCACTTAATAGCATTGGCCGCAAGCATGCGACAAAGCCAAGAGGCTTCAGCACACTGCTTTCTAACCCTGCAAGGCCACATAGCCCCCACAGTGCATGTAATCTCATATGCCAGACTCCACATGCTTCAGACACAATGGACTCTCTCAACCCAGTGCTTAGGCCACAGGGAGTCTACAGGATCTGATCCAAATAACATCTCCCATAGGCGACTCCCTCCCTCCTCCAAATCTACTAGCAGGGTCTCCTTTTCAGACTCCCCAGCCTCAGCATATGCTGACGGCCGATGCTTCCAAACAGGGTTGGGGAGCACACACGGACTCTCTCTGCACACAGGGTCTCTGGACAGCACAAGAGTCCCAACAACAGATAAACCTGTTGGAACTTCGAGCAATCATGAAATCCCTCCACGTTTTTCAACATCAACTCTCCAACAGTCCAGTCCTCATATGGACAGACATTCAGGTCACAATGTTTTATATCAACAAACAGGGGAGAACGGGCTCTCTCCCTCTTGTGTCAGGAGGCCTGCGAACTTTGGGACTTCGCCAACCAACACTACCTGTACTTACATGCAGTTTACATTCCAGGAGAGTGCAACCCCACGAATGGTCTCTGGATCAGATGAGGGCAACAGAATTGTTCCATCTCTGGGGAACTCCATGGATAGATCTCTTTGCCATCCCGCAGAACTCCAAACTTCCCCGGTTCTGCTCCAAAATACCATCCAAACTCAGTCTGGCATCGGACGCATTCATGATCCACTGGAGTCGGGGACTCCTGTATGCATTTCCCCCATCCCCCTAATCTCAAACTGAGGGCAGACAATTGCTCTATGATACTCATCGCTCTACACTGACCTCATCAACCATGGTTTTCCCTCCTATTACACCTGTCACAAGCCTCACCGATCCCGCTGGGATCCAAGCCAGCTCTCCTCTCACAGGACAACGGAGCACTCCTCCACCCCAATCTCAAATTCCTTTGCCTAACAGTCTGACTCCTGAAAGCATAGTTCTTCAGGATCTTCCTCTATTTGCGGAGTTCAAGGACATCCTCCTTTCCTTCAGAAAACCCTCCACCAGAAGGACTTACAGTGAAACCTTGACTTACGAGTGAATCAACTTACGAGTTTTCCGAGATACGAGCTGTTGCTTGTCGATTTTTTGCTTTATGATGGGAGCCGAGATCTGAGTTACAAGCTAGCGAACGAGCTTACGCCACCCGCCATCAGCGAGCGTCCAGTTCACGTGGTTATCTTTATTGATGAAAGAGAACATTCCATGGGTAGCACCTGTACATCTTTTAGATGGTTCTTTGCTTTCTCTCAACTTTTCACGTCACGTATTGAATAAAAACTTCTATAATCTTTGCGTGCGAGCATCTCTGTCGTATTGCTACAGCTTTGTTTTCGCATTTTATTTATTTTGGAAAATTTCTTAGTTTTAACAACCATGGATCCTAAGAAAGTGAGTGCCAAGATCAGTGCTGAGAAGAAGAAAAGGATGATGTCCTTGGATATAAAGCACAAAATCATCAAAAAACATGAGCAAGGTGTTCGTGTTGTCGACTTGGCAAGGCAGTACTATCATAGTACTTCTACGATATGTACGATTTTGAAACAGAAGGAGTCGATAAAGGCTATAACGCCAGCCAAGGGCGAGGAAAGTGTGGTGAAAAAGGCAAAAGTCAGTGAAGAAGAAGAAGATTAAGTGAAGTTTAGTGATAAAGTATAGCATAGTGTGTAAGTTAAATTTAGCAATAAATTGTATCATTAAGTGTGTAGCGAGTAAGTTAAGTTAAGCAATAGAACATGGAGAAATTTGATTTGATATACGAGCAAATTGAGTTACGAGCTCAGTCACAGAACGAATTAAACTCGTAAGTCAAGGTATTACTGTATTTCTACAAGTGGTGAAGATATGCTACATGGTGCTCTGAAAATGCTCACAATCCATTCGAAGCATCAGTGCCGACGCTGTTGCACTACCTCTATCATTTATCCTCACTCGGACTTAAATCAAGCTCTGTCCAAGTACACCTTAGTGCTATTTCAGCTTTTCATAACCTGGTCGATGGTAAACCCATCTCCACGGTTCCTCTCGTGGCACAATTCATGACCGGTCTACTCCTCACCAAGCCACCTATTCACCCGCCACCAGTGGCATGGGATTGCAACGTGGTGCTAGCTCAACTCCTCAAACCACCCTTTCAGCCGTTAGCAACCACACATCTCCACTACTTATCGTGGAAAGTGCTCTTCCTCATCACCCTGACCTCTGCCAGGCGCATCAGCGAGTTACAAGCCTTGGTGACTCACACCCCCTCTACGCGTTTTCACTATGACAAAGTAGTCCTACGAACACCCCCCCACTTCCTCTCAAAAGTGTTTTTCCATTTTCACATTAATCAATCTGTCATCCTCCCTGCCTTCTTTCCAAGGCCGCACGCCTCTCGTGCAGAAGCAACTCTGCATACCTTCGACTGCAAGAGAGCTCTGGCCTTCTACCTCCAGAGAATACAAAACCTCAGGAAAACCTCACAGCTGTTTGTGTCCTTTGACCTCGCACATTTGGGTCTCCCAGTGACTAAACGCTCCCTATCCCGCTGGATAGCGGACTGCATGTCTTTCTCTTATGACAAAGCAGGACTTTCCCTCGAGGGAGATGTCACTGCTCACAATGTCCAGGCTATGTTGGCCTCTGCGGCCAACTTATGTACCGTACCTGTTGCTGAGATTTGCCGAGCTGCTACATGGTCCTCCACCCATACCTTTGCGGCCAACTACTGCTTGGACAAGGACTCCCGCCATGAAGCGGCCTTTGGCTAGGCGGTCTTTCAACATTTCTTTGGGATGTAGACAACTCCTCGTCCCTGCCCACTCTGACCAGATCTCCGTGACGGGGAAGTCAAGGTTAATGACCTTGTCCGACGTTAACTGTGTCCTCTGAGATCTGGGAGCTAGGGAACAGCAGGGATTTAGTCTTCACAACCCACCCACCTCCCCATGGAGTTGTAGGGTTTTCTCTATTCTCTCTTCTATACTCTCCTTTTTCTTCAGCTATATACTCAGTTGAGGAGAGTACGTTGGAAGAGCGGGAAGGCACCAGCACATGCATGGTGGATTGCTCCCAAAAGCTTTCCTATTAGTAGCTGGGGAGCTTCCCGCGCGGGCTCCATCAGTACCCGATGTCACCCATATGTGAAGACTAAATTCCTGCTATTCCCAAAGATCACCTATTACAGGTGAGTAACTACACTTTCCGCTCCCCACGGAACACACACAAGTACACTGTCCTCACCTCCAACACTACACACACACACACACACACACACACACCCACCCCTCACCTTCAAATCACATGCAGATATAGGCACCTCACCTCTGCACCACACACACATACACATACATAGTCATCCCACCGGCAAACTGTGTAAATGCTGCTTAGCGGAATATTCAGCAGCACTACACAGTTAGTGCTGCTGAATATCTGTGGGTACCACTGCTACACGCCCTGATGCTAACTGGTTAGCATCAGGCTGTTCAGTGGACGTTCCCTGGCCGGTACCTAGGGATAACCAGTGAGTGGCAATACTCAGATGCTGCCCAATTGTCCCTCGGTGGCGAAAGTCAGGCACAGCAAAGGCTTTCCTAACATTTGCTGCCAAAGCTAACTGGGCAATGGCTGAATTTCACCGCAACATGTCCTGCTTCAGCGACTGACACGGATATCCAATGCTGGTGGCCAGATATGGCTCCGGCATTGAATATATGGATTTAGTGTTCAGTGGCAACAGCTAGCTAGCTGCTATAATGGCTCTAGCTGCTGATGCTGCTGAATATCAGACCATTAATATCTAAAGCTATAACTATTGTTATTTGTATTTCTGTCTAAAGATGCCGCGTGGTATAGGAACTCTGGTACTGGTCTTGTGAGACTTAGAAACATAGAAACATGATGACAGAAAAAGACCACATGGCCTATCTAGTCTGTCCTTCCATAACAACAACTACAACAGTCCACTTTTTACCTTTAGAGATCCTCTGTGTTGGTCCCATGCTTTTTTGAATTCAGTTACTGTCCTCATCTCTACCACCTCCACTGGGAGACTATTCCATGGATCCACTACTCTTTCTGTAAAGAAATATTTCTGCATATCACTCCTGAATCTATCTCCCTTCACCCTCATCCCATGTCCCCTCGTAGCAGAACTTGCTTTCAATTGAAAGAGGCTCTCTCCCTGAACATTTATGCCACGGAGGTATTTAAACATCTCAATCATATCACCCCTATCCCGCCTTTCCTCTAAGGTGTACATATTAAGATCCTTAAGTCTGTCCTCATATGCTTTATAATGAAGCCTACTAATCATTTTAGTAGCCACCCTCTGCACCGACTCCATCCTGTTCACATCCTTTTGAAGATGCGGTCTCCAGAATTGCACACCATACTCCAAATGAGGTCTCACCAAAGACTTATACAGAGGCATTATCACTTCCTTTTTTCTGCTAGCCATTCCTCTCCGTATGCACCCAAGCATCCTTCTAGCTTTTGCCGTCGCCTTTTCTACCTGTTTAGCTACTTTAAGATCATCAGACACAACCACGCCTAGGTCCCGCTCTTCTTTAGTGGACAAAAGTACTTCACCTCCTATACTGTATTGCTCCCTTGGATTGCTGCAGCCCAAATGCACGACCTTACATTTTTTAACATTAAATCCCAGCTGCCAAATTCTAGACCATTCTTCAAGCTTAGCTAGATCCCTCCTCATGTTATCTACACCTTCCTGGGTGTCTACTCTATTGCAGATTTTGGTATCATCTGCAAAGAGGCAAACCTTACCCGACAGCCCTTCCGCTATATCACTAACAAAGATGTTAAAAAGAATCGGACCAAGGACAGATCCCTGGGGCACACCACTGGTAACATCCTTCTCCTCAGAGTGAGCTCCATTTACTTGTACTCTTTGTCTCCTCCCACCCAACCAATTTCTAACCCAAGCAGTAACTTTAGGGTCCATCCCTAGGGTGCTCAGTTTGTTTATAAGTCGCCTGTGAGGAACAGTGTCCAAGGCTTTACTGAAATCTAAATACACCACATCTAGAGCTCTCCCTCGGTCCAACTCCCTGGTCACCCAGTCAAAGAAATCAATCAGATTTGTCTGACAAGACCTGCCTCTGGTGAATCCATGCTGCCTCGGATCCTGTAATCCGCTGGACTCCAGAAACCTCACTTGAGAACATGAGACCAGTGTGAAAGACAGTGGGGGTGGTAGGTGCGAGGAGGTCACAAGAACTGGCTCCTAAGATTTTGGCCTGGCTCCTAAATCCACACAAAATTTGTCAAAGCCTACAATAGAGGCACAGTACATTTGGAATTTTTGTGCCAGCTATAGGATGCACAGCTGCACAAATAAATTCCTGTCACCATGTGTACCTCTGCTGGGTGCTGTTTTTACGTTTGCTGAGCAGTAGCATGAGGTACATTTCTCTCTAATCCCAAATACAGGCAACACTGCCTCTCCCCATGGTTTTCCCCCCTCCCTCGATTCCAGTGATTCTTGTTCAGAGATTGGCTGCAGGGAGAGCTAGCACTGCACCTAATCAATGACAAGACTGCCTCTGAGCACAGAGGGGGAAGACTACAGAGAGAGGCTGCACCGCCTGCATTTGGGATCAGAGAGGCCTGTGCGTCTCATGCTACTGTTCAGCAAAGATGAGATAAAGTGTTGCATGACTCTTCTGTTTCTTTGTTACATTGCATGTAGAGCTTGGCTTGTTGGGGTTTCAATTTAATTTTGTGTACATATTCTACTTTGTTATAATTTATTCTGTACATGGTGAGGGTGTAACTGTGTTTTGCCTGTGTGACTGAGACCCAGTGTTCTGTTAGCATGGCGTTTCTATGTAGGATCTGTAGTAATTTGGCTTGTTCAGTTTTCCGAACGGGTGTAAGGATGTCTTAAGGTCCATAGCAATATTTATGGTGCTACTCTTTTCTGGGTAGATTCCTTATTGCTTTAATTTTAGAAGCTGATATCATTATGGTATGGTAGATTTACATTATAGGCCTTCAGTGACCTTTGTAGGGTTTTGTGTTAGATTACAATCTACCTGGTACTGGAGAGGCTGTTAATGAGATGACACTGGAATTGTTATTTTTTCTTGTGTGTTGGGTTCTGTGGTGAAATGTCCTAGTTCTGCTCTATACCTACTGTTGGAGGGGTTTTGTTGGATGGAAATTAGATGTTCAATAAAAAGAAAAAAATAGCAGTTTCTAACACAAAATAAAATTAGCTATAATTTATTTTGGTGTTAGAAATTGCACTCTTTCTTATTGTCCCTTGGCGTATGAGCACTTTCTCCATGAACAAGCAGGAAATAAGTCCTCATGAATGGGTGACATCACCAACAGAACCCGTCACAGAATGTTTCCCAGCTTCCAAAGGAAGCCTTTGGGATATACACTGCGTATGCACCCTGCCTGCCTGCCACAGCACTATCTTCTCCAGTCTTCTTTTTTCCATAGAGCCCCTAGAGCAGCGATGGCGAACCTATGGCACGCGTGCCAGCTGTGGCACGCGAAGGCCTTGCAGCTGGCACGCGTGAAGGTCCGCAGAAAAAGAAAAAGCGGGCTCTGGCTGCTGCCGCGGACGCGGACGCGGCAGCATGCAGTGTCCCGCGGGGCCCCCTCCGCCCGCTAAGCCCCTCTGCAAGGGCTTTCAGATTCGCGAGGGAGACAGCGTCTCCCTCGCGTCTCTGTTAAGCCCGCAGGGGCTAATGGGAAATTTCCCATCAGCCCCTTTAGAGGGACTGATGGGAAATTTCCCATTAGCCCCTGCGGGCTTAACAGAGACGCGAGGGAGACGCTCTCCCTCGCGAATCTGAAAGCCCTTGCAGAGGGGCTTAGCGGGCGGAGGGGGCCCCGCGGGACATTGCATTCTGCCGCTGCCGCGGCAGAAGCCAGAGCCAGCTGCTTTTTTTTTTTTTTAAATTTGCCATGGGGGGTGGGTTAGGACTGCTAATGGGCTAGGGGGGGGGTTAGGACTGCTAATGGGCTAGGGGGGGGGTTAGGACTGCAAATGGGCTAGGGGGGGTTAGAACTGATAAGGGGCAGGTGGTTAGGACTGCTAATGGGCGGTGGGCTGATGGGGGCAGGGTAGAAATGGGGTGATGGGGGGTTAGGACTGGTAATGGGCTATGGGGGGGGTTAGGACTGCTAATGGGCTAGAGAGGGGGGGGTTAGGACTGCTAATGGGCTAGGGGGGGTTAGGACTGCTGATGGGGAGGGGTTAGGACTTGAGGTGGGCTGTTGGGTGGGGTTAGGACTGGAAATGGGCTGATGGGGGGTTAACACTGGAGGTGGTCTGATGGGGTTAGGACTGGTAATGGGCTATGGGGGGGTTTAGGACTGATAATGGGCTATGGGGGCTGGGACAAGAAATGGGCTGATGGGGAGGGGTTAGGACTTGAGGTGGGCTGATGGGGTGAGGACTGGTAATGGACTGTGGGCTGATGGGGGGGGTTAGGACTGGCAATGGGCTATGGGGGCTGACTGGAAGTGGGCTGATGGGGGGTTAGGACTGGTAATGGGTTATAGGGGGGGGCTTAAACTGAAAATGGGGTGATGGGGGGTTAGGACTGGAAGTGGGTTGATGAGGGGGGGATAGGACTGGTATTGGGTTGGGGGGTTGCTAGGACTGGAAATGGGTTGGGGGGCTGCTAGGACTGGAAATGGGCTGATGCAGGGACTAGAAGGGAATGGATGCTGGGTGAGGCTGGAACTAGAAGGGAGCTGGTGTTGGGGGAGGATTAGAATGGGATGGGGCTGGGAGAGTAAAATGGAGAGGGGAAAAATATTTTGTGTGGGAGGGATAAAAAATCTACAATTGGCCGGGTATTGGGAGAGTAAGTGGGGATTGAGGATGGAGGGGTAAATTTTGAGTAGATGAAATAGGAATGAGGAAAGAGCAAAAGGAGAAAGATTAGTATGTTAAAGCAGATGTAGAGAGAGAATGGAAAAAAAAACCAAGAAGACAGAAGAAAGGACAAATGGACAGCAGATGGAGAGTTAGCAGAAGACACGAAGAAAGAAACCAGAAGAAAGTGGCTGGAACAATTGCAACTGAAAAAAAATGCACAAAAGGTAGAAAAATATCTCTTTATTTTGAATTTATTAATTGGAATATGTCAGCTCTGGGAAATGTGCATCATTAATTTTTGCGCTTTGTTTAGTACAAGAGGAAATTAATATATAGTTTTATTTCTACAGTGTTGTTGTATATTCCAAGTTTGGCTTTTGGGGTTCCCAGTTTAATTATTGTCTTCCTGTTTCTAAATTGTGATTCCTTGTTTGGTAATGGTCTGTTCTGCATGTGTATCTGAGCTGAGGTATTCTGTTTATATAATTCCTATTTGACATTGCCACTTGTTCTTTCCCCAGTAGGTCATGTATTGTTGTTCTCTGAGATGTATTGGTTTAATATTTGCAGTGTTGCCTTTTGATAGGTAGAGTATGGTGCTTTGTGAGTCCTGGTAGTGCTGTTAGGATACGGCGGGTTTGCTATGGGTTCTAAATGGGCAGCGTTTGTAGTAGTTCCTAATGTGCCTGGCGGTTGGTACTGGATTATAGTAATGTAGAAACCTTTTAGTCTTTCTTTATCCATATACTCATTAAGAGGCATGTTTACTAAAAGTTAGTGTATGGTAACATTATGCAAATATTTATGCAAATGAAGCACCTTATGCAAATGGAGCTTTAATTGACGTGCTGGCACTTTGAGGAAATTCTTTGGTTTTGTGCGGCAGTTTGGGCACTCGGGCTCAAAAAGGTTAGCCATCACTGCCCTAGAGCATGTTCCTGCAATCCAGAAAAAGGTGGGCTGGCTTTTTTTGCCTTTTCTTGCTGCCTGTCCTTGGCTTAGTTAGTCTTGCCGACCTAGATTATTTTGTTTGTTTATTTTGTCTCTCTTTTAAGTGTCTTTACCCCTTCGGGATGATTTTTCCCGCCCACAGCAGCTCTCCAGTTTAACTTTGCCGAGGCGGTATTTCTTGGCACATCTAAGCCAGCTAGTGGCTTTAAGAAATGCGCCAAGTTTGGCAAGACCATTTCAGCCACCGACTGCCACAACTGGTGCTTACAATGCCTTGGACCCAACCATCAGTCTGCGTCCTGCGAGCTTTACTTGCAGATGACGCAACAAGGACTGAAGGGTCGGGAAAAACAGAAGGAGTTCCTTTTCAGCTGATTGGATTCAGCATCCTCGGCCCCAACCCCATTGTCAATCTCTGCCAAGGTTAAAGAGGCATCTAAGAGAAAGGAGTTATGTGCCCAATCGGAGCAGAGGGACCCAAGCAGTGAGAGAAGACTCTCTGATGAGCCGTCGATGTCGAAGGGTGAGCACTGGAAGAAAATACGGGTGCAGCAGCATCGCAGCCCTTCTCGACGCGATGCGGAAATCGATGGCTGGAATGACTTGCCAAGCTTGCCTGCCAGGAGGAATAGACCCAGATAGCGTAGTCGACTCTCATTGCCCAGGAGGGCTGCTGGATGTCTCCCGATGCACTAATCATCATGAAGTTGATGCTGCTGTCTGCAGCTGCGGTATCGGCCCCCTCGCAGGTGGTGGTTCTGGAAGAATTCCTTTGAGCCCTCAAAGTTCATTTGGTGGTGGTAGCAGCCTTCCAAAATGTAGGCTTTCTGGCAACAAGGGTATCATCACTGCACTCTATCCAGCTCATTTTGAAGACCCATGCTCTGCCCACCAAAGTAGGGACATCTGGTGGGAGATCGAAATTGACTCCGGGTCTCAGAGCCATCTCCCTCTCCAGTGTGTCAGAATCTGATGCCAAGGGGCACAAACATCTGCTCATCGGGTAATACAGGACACACTGGCACTCTCCCTCTCCCAAGCTGGGAAACTGGTGGGAGAAGGAGACCTGCCACTACTTCGATTTCCTCTTGGAATTCGAATCAGAGTGAGAAACCAAGGAGGAATCAACAGCCTCGGAACTTCGGTCTCCGGACCTTCCATCCAACTTGTCACCTCCCCCTGAGCAGCGCAAGTTGCCTCCAGAGGATATGTCCTTCCAGGACTTCATTAGGACATGGACAAGGCCATCCCCTTCTCCTTGGAATTGGAGGAGGAACCGAGGGCGGAGGAACTGGAGCTGCACTAGGACCCTTTGGCCCCCTGGGAGGTGGTGATTGTTCCCATGCACCATGCCCTGCAGAGGTTATTACTGCGGCTGTGGGAGACACCTCGCAAACCTGATTTCCTCTACCAGGTCCATATGGCCCCGGGCTTCGAAAAGCCTCATCTGCCGCACAACTCCATCATAGTTGAATTGGCCTTGAAGAAAGTGAAAAGCACCAAGACTCACTCCTCGGTGCCTCTGGGGCGCGAAGCACGAATCCTGGACCCCTTCGGGAGGAAATGCTGCCAAAGTTCTATGCTGGTTGCCAGGACCCTGGCCTACCAAACATATATGAGCATGTTCCTCAAGGATATAATGCTGGACATGGAGGACCATCGTGAGTCGTTTCGGGGCCTCTTGGCTCATGGCAAAGACAGCTCCAGATTCATGGTGCATGGCACCTATGATGGCTTCAAGTCTGGCTGCTGGGTGGCGGTGGTGGACATTGCCACCCACCGGATGGCATGGCTTCAGTCCTCTGACCTGGACAGTGGGTCCAGGACAAGATTACCAATGTCCCCTGCCGATGTGAGAACCACTTTGGGAAGCTAGAGGAGAAAAAGGCAGAGGAACTCGAGAAGGAGCATGTAACTCTCTTGAGGCTCTCCAAGAAAAACGTGGATCCTGAGGGAAGAAGCATCAGGCTAAAGGCCTTCTACCCATGCCCCTGCCAGTGTTACCAGGTGCAGCTGCAGGTGGCATTCAGGGCGCAGACACCCCCCACCCCCCCCTGCCGTGCAGCAGAGGAAAAAAAAAACTAAGATACATCCTGTCCCGGAGCCCAAGCTGGAGGCAGGGTTTTGATGAATTCCTCAGGAACATAGTCAGCTGACCACTGTCACTGGGGCACTCCTACAGGCAGGAGACACTTCGTCCACCAGTGGACCCTCGTCACCTCAGATGTCTGGATGCTGCAGATCGTCCAAAGTGGATATCTACTGCACCTCACTCCACTGCACCTCACCCAACTGCTGCCCCCATATATCCGCATGGATTCCTCCGCGCACCGGTGCCTGCTGCAGAAAGAAGTCTCCACTGCTGGCCGACTTAGTCATTGAGCTGGTTACCAAGACTCAGGTCGATCGTGGCTTCTACTCCAGATAATTTCTGGTTCCCAAAAAGACCGGCAGGTTCCGGCCCATCCTGGACTGTGAAACCTGAACTGGTTCCTCATGTGCAAGAAGTTCAAAATGGCCTCACTAGGGACGCTGTTCCTGTACCTTCTTCAGGGCGATTGACTATGCTCTTTTGATCTAAAGGATGCATGCATGAATGTCCCAATCCACCAAAGCCACAGAAAATATCTATGGTTTGTGCTGGATGGCCAGCATTTTCAGTATCGAGTGCTTCCCTTCGGGCTGGCCTCAGCCCCGCAGGTCTTCATGAAGAGCCTGACAGTTATAGCTGCCTTCCTTCAGACCATGGGAGTCTTCGTCTTCCCGTATCTGAACGACTGACTCATCAAAGATCCCATGGCATCCGTCAGTCAGCCAAGCTCACCATTCAGGTGCTCGAGCACTTGGGCTTTATGATTGACTACCCAAAGTCCTATCTCTAGCCCACGCAGCAGCTGGAGTTCATCTGGGCCTTCCTTGGCACCACTCGGTCATGGGTCTTTCTACTGGTGGCTGCATGCAGCAGCTCACTGAAGTGGTGGATGATGTGCAGTGCCAGCACCACACCACACCACATCACAGCCTGCAGGATGTTGAGAGTCCTTCGCCACACGACCACCATGGTGCATTTCATCCCTCAGATAGTCTCTTCCTGCGCCAGGCCCAGTGAAAAATGAAAACAGGCAACAGGCCACCTTCGGGACAAGGTTGTGGTCACTGTGCCCCTGGTGCATTCCCTCGCCTGGTGGCTCAAGCAGGGGAACCTACTGAAAGGCCTACCATTTCAGTCGACAGCCCCCGCAAAACGCTCATAATGGACACGTCCAAGCTCAGCTGGGGGGCAATCCTGGATGGTCTGCACTCCCATGGCTTGTGTTCCGAGCAGGAGAGCCTGTTTCAGATCATCTTTCTTGAACTCCAGGCAATAGCAAATTCCTTTTGTGCCTTCCGAACGCACCTGGCCAGGTTGTCCGTTTGGCCAGGTGAACCTGATCCAAACGGACAACCAGGTGGCGATGTTCTATTTGAACAAGCAGGAGGGCATAGGAGGCTGTTTGACTGTAGAGGTTCGGTATGCTCCATGGCATGGACCTCCAGGCGACTTACCTGCCCGGCAAGCTCAATGGTCTAACGGATCAACTCAGTTGGGCACTTCAACTGCACAAGTAGACTCTCAAGAAGGTAGTGGCGAACCTGATCTTTCAAGAGTGGAGCACTCCAGTGATGAATCTCTGCCATGGCACACAATGCACAGGTGGCTCAGTTCTGCTCTCGGAGGCCGGTCCACAACTGCTTGGCCTTGGACGCCTTCCTCCTTCACTGTGGGGAGGGATTGCTGTATGCATACCCTCCGATACCACTTGTACCGAAAACCCTCCTGAAGCTCCTGGCTGGGCTCCAACGCCCACTACTGGCCTCAGCAGCCCTGGCTGCTGCTGCTGCTCTCACAGAAAGAGCCTCTCCATCCCGGATCACGTCTCACAGGAGGGTGGGACCTTGCTGCACCCCAATGTCCACTCATTGACCCTCACAGCATGGATGCTAAGTGGGTAGTCCTCTCTGAACTCAATCTTCCAGAGAGTGTTCCACAAGAACTTGACACGCAAAGCCTACGTGCTAAAGTGGCAGAGGTTTTCCCACCTGGTTCGCATGCAGGGTGGTGGACCCCCTTCTTCTGCACCGTGGACCAGCTGTTGGAGTACCTTCTGCACCTTTCTGACTCCAACCTGAAGTCCAATTTGGTGCGAGTTCACCTCAGCACAATAGGGGCGTATCATCGCTGCTCCAAAGGAAAGCCCAACTCTGCCCAGCCTCTTGTGGCTCAGTTCATGAGAGGTCTGCTTCTCTCGAAGCTGCAGCTCAAGCCCCCAATGGTGGCTTGGGATCTCAACGTGGTACTTGTGCAGCTGATGCAGGCCCCATTTGAGCTACTGGACTCATGCCCCCTAAAGTTCCTGACCTGGAAAGTCCTCTTTCTGGTGGCAATAACATTGGTGCAACGCATCAGTGACTCCAGGCCCTGGTTGCTCACCCTCCGTACACCAGGTTTCATCAGAACAGGGTGGTACTCTGCATGCATCCCCGCTTTCTGCCAAAAGTGGTCTCGGCATTCCACCTCAACCAGTCAATAGTCCTATCAACTTTCTTTCCCCAGCCTCACACTAACCGGGGAGAGATGGCGTTGCATATGTTGGACTGCACTCGACTGCTAGCCTTCTACCTGGAGCACTTGAAGGCATACCGCCAGGCCACTCAGCTGTTTGTTTCCTTCGACCCCAGTAGGCTGGGCACCACTATCTCAAAGTGCACGCTATCCCTTTGGCTAGTGGAGTGTATCGCTCACGCCTCTTCACAGGCTGGGTTGAGTCTGGAGAGTCATGTCACGGCTCATAATGTCCGTGCGATGGCTGTGTCAGTGGCCAACCTCTGCTCTGTTTCTGCAAAGGAACTCTGCAGGGCTGTGACATGGTCTTCGGGCCATACCTTTGCAGCTCATTACTGTCTGGATGGGGATTCCTGATGGGACATCAATTTTGGCTAGGCTGTGCTCTGGCATCTCTTTGGTCTTAAAGTCAATTCCTGCCCACCGACCTTTCTGTCCATCCAGGTGCCTGCTAAAACCCTCAGGTCAATGTCCTGAAATGCTAAATCAGACGAGTCCCTCGGTGGGACTACCTTAATGTTCTTTCTGGCTTCTCCAATTTCGTTACCCTGTTGGGCTATTGATCTCTTCAGGCTCCAGTAGCTTGGGAGTCCTATATGTGAGGACTTATTTCCTGCTTGTTAATAGAGAAACTGTAGTTACTCACCTGCAGCAGGTTTTCTCCATGAACAGCAGGAATAAGTCCTCACAACCCTCCCACCTCCCCAGGAAGTTGCCTTTTGGCTCCTGTTATTTATTTATTTATGCAATCTTTGGATATACTGCTAGGGCCGGCACATAAAAACGGTTTACAATAAAATAAAAAGCTGCAAAGGAAGAAGAAGAAAAGGAACGTCAATTAAATGACAGGATAGAGAGAAAGAAATGATAGGAGGAAGGGGAACAGACCAAACAAACAGACAGAACCACTCATACTGACAGAGATCTTAGGGGACTGAGCTACTGAGGTGGGTGAGGTGGATGAGGGAATACTTTAAAGGCTAGCTGGAAGAGATGTGCTTTCAAAGCGGCTTTAAACGTAGGGAAGGAGAGCTCCGAGCAGAGAGTGGGGGGAAGTGAGTTCTACAGGGTGGGACCCAGGAAGAAAAAGGCAGCTGCTCAAATTCATTCCAGATGCGTCTGTGAGACGGAGGGGCGTGCTAAACAGTGAGTGTGAATGGACAGGAGAAGGCGGTGGAGGTGATGGAAATGAAGGAGATCAGCCAGATAACGGGGGTGGTGGGGGGGTGTGAAGGTCTCAATGACCCTGTGAGCAAATGAATTCTTTGCTTCGGTCTTTACTGAGGAAGATGTAGGGATGTTACCTATGACTGAGGTGGTATTTAAAAGTGATACTGTGGAAGAATTGAAAAAATATCGATACACCTGGAAGATGTATTACAATTATTTGATAAACTGAAAAGTAGCAAATCACCTGGACTGGATGGGTATTGAAAGAACTAAAATATGAGATTGCAGACCTGCTATCTGTGAACTATCATTAAAATCATCTGTAATACCTGAAGATTGGAGGATGGCCAGTGCAATGCCAATTTTTAAAAAGGGTTCCAGAGGTTATCCGGGAAACTGCATACCGGTGAGCTTGATGTTAGTACCTGGAAAAATGGTATCATAAAGAAAGGAATGGAAAATAAAACAAAGTATATTATAGTGCGTCTGTATCATTCCATGGTGCGACCGCACCTTGTGTATAGTGTGCAATTCTATCGCCATATCTTAAAAATGATATAGCGTTATTAGAAAAGGTACAGAGAAGAGCCACCAAAATGGTAAAGGGGTTGGAAGGATACCCCTATGAAGAGAGGCTAAAAAGGTTAGGGCTCTTCAACCTGGAAAAGAGACGGCTGAGGGGAGATATGATAGGGGTCTATAAATTAATGAATGGAGTGGAACTTGTAAACGTAGATCGATTGTTTACATCATCAGAATATACAAAGACTAGGGGACATGCAATGAAGCTACAGGGTAAACTATTTAAGACTAATAAGAGAAAATATTATCTCCAGGAACAAGCAGGAATGAGTCTTCACATATGGGTACATCGGTACAGACGGAGCCTGCGCGGGAATGCTCCCCAGCGTCCAATCAGAAAGCTTTTGGGAGCATCCCACAGTGCCTGCGTGCTGCCTTCCCGCCTTTCCAACTGTCTCTCCTCGGTTTTAAGAAGTGCACAAAATGTGGCGGTACTATATCTGTCACTGACACCCATGACTGGTGTCTCAAATGTTTAGGCCTTGACCATTCCATCAAAGATTGTATGTCCTGTTCCATGATGTCTAAGAGGGGTCGACAGAACCGAGCTGCCAAGCTCAGTACCCTGTTTCCCTCTGATGCAGCTTCGGTGCAATCAACGTCTTCCAGGGCTGCTTCTTCCTCACATGGATCTCAGGTAACTAAACATAAATCCAGCCGGTCCTCGAAGGGCAAATCTCCTTCTAAGCATCGAGATGCCTCTGGCCTTGCCCTTGAGGATTCTGCACCGGCAAAATTACCCCGGCGGGAGGCTTCGGCTTCTAAAGTATCATCATCGGGGTTCCAGGACGATCTAGATGGCGTGGCCTCAACCGATCTCCTGGTGCCATGCTCTGGGGTACCGGTGGCCTCCACCGGTACTGACTTCCAGGCATTGGCAGCGTCCATGGATCAGAGGATTCTGTCCATGGAACGCAGTCTGGCGGCTTTCCTTGTGGCATCGACGCCCCTGGTATCGCAACAGACTACTCCGCAGGTACCGGCTCCAGTATCGCCATCGGTATCGATCCTGGTACCGGTGGCATAGACATCGGCATCGGTGTCAGCCATGCCGGTACCCTGCCCTCTGCAGCCTTCCGGTACCGATAACCTGGTACAGATGATTCCCGATACCGACCCCGGTCGGTACGGGTATCGGGCTTTGCAAGAGCATCCCGACAGACGATACTTCAATTCCTCTGATGACTCTGAGGATTCTGAACAGTCTGTCGATGCAGCGATGCTTCTTCCACAGGAAGGAGTCCTCTCCTAAACGAAGGATGTCTCCTCCAGAGGACTTGTCTTTTCAAGACTTTATCAGAGAGGTGGCTCGGGGTCTCTCTATTACAGTAGCTCCAGAGTCAGAGCCTAGAGCTAAGGAGTTAGATATTTTACAGTATCCTAAAACTGCTAAAGAGGCAGCTACCTTGCCTATTCATGAGATTCTGTATGATCTCATGTTACGGATGTGGGAAGCACCTCTAACCACCTCTCCTCATTCTCGCAGGTTGGACACCATGCATCGTGTCCCTCCTTGTCCTGGTTTTCATAAGACTCAGCTTCCTCACCACTCTATTGTGTTTGAGTCTGCAATGAAAAAGATTAGAAGTGCCAAGAGAAATGCCTCTAATCCTCCAGGACTTGAATGTAGAACCCTGGATGCTTTTGGTAGAATAATCTTCCAAGCTTCCATGCTTGCTGCAAGAATTAATTCTTATAGTCTCTACATGGGCATGTTCTTAAAAGAGGTCACTGACTTCCGGTGATGCGGTGAGCCCGAGCAGTCGCACGCTGCTCGAGCTCTGGGCCCCCTCGCCCTTCCGGCGAAGAAAAATGTTGTAACCGGGGCTAAATTCGGGGTTTTTCATCCCCCCCCAGGCTTTCCCGACTGGACCACTGCGTGGGATGGCGCCCCGGTGCTCCCCTTTCACCCCCACACGATGATCTGCCGAGGCGGCCTAGACCCGGAGAATGATCCTGAAGGCACCCCAGTGAAAATAGAGAGAGCGCACCGAGTTGGGCCTAGGAGAGCCAGTGATGGCCGACCCAGGGTGGTTCTAGCACAGCTCCTGCGATTCCCACAGAAGGAAGCGGTCTTGCGTGCAGTGCGGAAGAAAGGAACCATTCAAAAGGACAATGTTCGGCTGCGTATTGTTCAGGATTACTCGGCAGCCCTGGGACAGCGACGACGAGAGTACGGACCTCTGTGCCAGACCCTGATAGACAACAATATCAAATTTATGGTGCAATACCCCGCCCGGTTGATCTTCACTCATGGTGGGATCCGCCGGTCTTTTGACTCAGCGACAGCAGCAACGCCCTACGTGGAGGAGATACAGCGGAGGGCCGCAGCGGCGGCCGAGACATGAGGACCAGCGGAGAGGACTATTGATCTGAAGAACAAGTCAGGAGTATGCCGCTTTGGACTGTGAAGAGGTGGCGATGGTAACCATGTTGGGGGAGGGGGTGGTAAGGGGTCTGTTAAAACTGTTTTTAAGTAGGGCTTGTTGGCTGTTTCTTTTGGGTGTGGGGGGCGGACGTGGGGAGGCCCGGGTAGTTGGGGGTGTTTGGCGGGGGGGGGGGGGGGGGAGTGGAGAGGGGGAGTGGTCCTGGTGGTGGGGGGGGGCACGGGGGGGACGACCCCGGACGGCTCGCAGCAGAGCCGGTATAAAGGAGGGGTGGGGGGGGGCACCTCACGCATCTAGGAGTACATAGAGGGAGAGAGGAGGATGGTAGTAGAGATAAGGAATTGGAGGGGGGAGGGGAGGGTTAGGGGGGGAGGGAGGGGATAGGGGGTAGAGAGGGGGGGAGGGAGAGAGAGGGAGGGGGAGGAGAAGCTGTATCTTAGGGGACCAGTTGAGGAGTGGATGGTGAGAGGGACATATCTGGGGGGGAATGGGGGAGGACCTCAGGCTGGGGGGGTGTCTTCCCTATATTCTGTATGGTATGTAACGGACACTATTGGGCCAAGTCTTGTAATACATGCCGCTTAAGATAATCACTTGGAATGTTTGTGGCCTGGGCAATCCGATTAAACGGGCTAAAATCTTGCAGGCCCTGGCGAGGCAGGGGGCGGACATCGCTATGCTCCAGGAAACCCACCAGACTGCCGAGGAGCACCGTAAACTTTGCCGGGAGTGGGTGGGACAGGTCTGGGGGGCCCTGGCCCTTGGAAAGAAGGGGGGTAGTGCTTTTGATACATAAGCGCGTAAGGTTGGAGGTGGTGAGGGACTTGGTTGATCCGTCGGGCAGATTTGTACTGGTGCAGGGAGTCCTTGAGGGGAGGCCTGTAATTCTCGGCAACGTGTATTGTGCCAATGTGCTAGATTTGCCCCTCTATGCGTGCCTTGCCTCTAAAATTGAGACGTTGCCGGAGACCCCCGTTATCTTGGGGGGGGATTTCAATGGGGTCATGGACGTTGACCTCGATACCTCTAAAGGGGGGGGGGAGCAAAGAGACAGGATAGCGACGGTTCGGGCACTACGACGTTTATGCTCCAGGCTGGGGCTGGTGGACCCATGGCGACTACTACACCCGGCCGAGCTGGATTACACGCATCAATCTCGGGCTCATGGCACTAGCGCACGTATAGATTACCTGTTGATGTCTGCCGGTCTATTTGCCAAAGTCGGGGATGCCCAGATAGGGCCCGTAGCGATATCCGATCATGCTTTTGTTTGGCTAGACGTCTTTTGGAGTGGGAGTACTCCCCAAGCCCTTCAATGGCGTTTTCCACTTGAATTATATAGGGACGCGCAATTCCGTTCTTTTATTCAGAGGTGGTGGCAGGAATTTGAAGCTGATCATAGGGGTCATTAGGATGACCCAGAGTTGCTCTGGGAAACAGCGAAAGTTGTACTGCGGGGAGATATAATCGGGTTCCTTGCCAGGAAAAGAAGACTGAGGGACGAACGTATTATTTGCTTAGAGAGATTGGTGACGAGGCTGAGACGCCGATGGGCCCAAAACCCAACAGCAGGGCTCAAAAAGCAGCTGTGGGACTCTCAAACAGAATTAAATGAACTCCTACACCAAAGGGCTAAGAAGTCAGTGTTATACTACTGCTACCAACTGTACCGCTATGGGGACAAGCCCAGGAAGTTATTGGCTCGGTGCCTTCGTGGACCCAGGAGCTCCAAATTGGTACCAGCCTTGTGGGATGATATGGGGACCTTACACCGGGAGAGCCCGGCGATAGTGCGTATTTTTCGTTCCTTTTTCCAGAACCTCTGTGCAGCGGAGGCAACCTCCCTCACGCAGATGGCGGATTATGTGGGGGGACTGGACTTACCCACTAATCAGTAGAGCAAAGAGCACAGTTGGACCGTCCGATTACGGCGGCTGAGCTGCAAGGGGCTATCTTAAAAGCCAGCTGTTACAAATCTCCTGGGTCCGATGGCCTGGGTGCCGAATTTTATAAAATTCTTAACGAACAGATCTCCCCAACGCTGGCCGCCGTACATAATCGGAGAGCGCAGCAGGGCTACTTTCGGTGGGGGGCTAACCATGCTCACATTGTTCTTATCCCCAAACCGGCAAAGGACCCTCTCTCTGCGGCCTCGTATCGTCCTATTTCTTTACTTAATTTTGACCTTAAATTAATGGCTAAGATCTTAGCAGATCGCCTGGCGGAGGTTTTGGGGCAGCTGGTCCATGAGTCACAAGTCGGTTTCGTTAAGGGGCGATATGCGGTCCGCAACTTGCGCAAGATCGTCGCGTCCTTAGAGTGGGTCCAGCATAGACATCTGTCCTCTTTATTGATTAGCTTTGACGCGGAAAAAGCCTTCGACAGGGTGGACTGGCAATATTTGAGGTTCATCCTCCCACAATATGGTATAGGGCCGTTGTTTTGTAACATGGTCGTGAGCTTGTATGCCAACCCGACTGCAGCGATACTCTGTAAAGAGGTGTTATCAGAGAACTTTTTGTTGCAAAGGGGGACTCGCCAGGGCTGCCCCCTCTCTCCTCTCCTCTTCGTTCTTTCGCTGGACCCTTTCCTGCGGCGAGTGGCAGGATTGCGAACAATAAGGGGAGTCGGTATTGGCAACCAAGAATTTAAGATATCAGCCTTTGCCGATGATTTGTTGGTGCACTTGCTTTCCCCTGGTGATTCCCTGCCTCTTCTTTTGCAGGAGTTTCGAACTTTTGGGCAGTTTGCGGGGTTTAGTATTAACAGGGATAAATCTGAAGCCCTGGATGTCTCGGGTCGCCTCCAGAGCAGCTGGCCGGGTGAGTTCCCCCTCAAATGTGCTGAGCACCAGTTCATATACCTGGGGATTGTACTGCCCTGTCAGCCAGGTCAACTATATGGGAGTAACTTGCGGCGGATGTTGACCAAGGTGAGAACTCAGTTGCAGGCCTGGCTGCCCCTCCCCTTGTCCCTAACGGGGAGAATTGCGGCGATTAAACTGGTTCTTTTGCCGCGGATATTATACTGGCTACAGACCCTCCCTGTTTGGATCCTCCGACGGGATATTCGGCGTTTTGAGGTGGAGTTTCGGGGCCTTCTCTGGGGGGGGGTCGAGAGCCCGTATCCCCTATCGTCGACTGGTGGGGAGGGTGCAGGGTGGGGGGTGGGGACTCCCAGACCTTGGTGCCTATGCACTGGCTTGCCAAGCGCGTCACCCGGGGGACTGGCTAGGTGATACCGATCTTTATACCCCTCGGGCCTTGGAGGAGGCATGCGTGGCACCCCACTCCCTACGAGCCCTTCTGCATTTGGAGGTCAGTAGGTGGCCTACGCATCTGGCGGATAGTGTGTTATTGGCCCCGGTTTGTAAGACCTGGCGGCATTTGAATGCCTACTGGGGCCGTCGCTGGCAGGTGTCAAGCTGGCTGCCCATTCGGGCCAATGCCAATTTTACCCCGGGCACTGAAACCGCTGCGTTCCGTCTACGGGGGGAGAGAGGTATACATACTTTGGGCCATGTGGTGGACTTGGCGGGCAAACCTAAGCCCTTCCTTGTATTATCTCGCAAGTATGAGTTGGGGCCCCTCCATTCCTTTGCGTACATGCAAGTGGCCCACTATGTGGCTTCCCTTTCGAGGACGGAGCTACACAGCGACCGTTCGGCCCAGATAATAGCGTTCCTTGGTCTCAGCGACGTAGAACGACCGTCCATTCGGACCTTTCACCTTAGGTTGGAGCAGTTTCGACTGCGGCCGGACTATCGCGGTGTGGAACGGGCTTGGGGGGCTGAAATGGGTCGGGAGATCCCCCCTGACACTATTCTGGTGGCCCTCCGGAGAGTGGCGAGCCTGGCGGATGGCGCCCGCTGGCGGGAAATTCAGCTTAAGAGTTTGACTAGGGTTTACTTCTCCCCGCGGCGGGCCCTTCGTTGCCACTTGACTGCGGATGGTAGCTGCCCGCGGTGTGCTGAGCCTATGGCGACATTGTACCATATGTGGTTGGCCTGCCGACGGATATGCCTCTATTGGCGGAGAATCGCCTTATTTATGGCCAGTCTCCTTGGACAACCTGTTAACTGGGATGCTGCCTTGATCTCCCTGGATCTCCTTACCTCTCCGAAAGGGAAATGGAGTCGCTGGCTGGTGCGGAAGGCATGTCTGGTGGGTAAAGGGCCACTCCTACGTAGGTGGAGGGACAGCCACCCTCCCTCTTTTTGGGAGTGGCGGAACTCCTTCCATCAACTTATGCTCCTGGAGTGTAGGGCTGCTCGAGGTCATGTTAAGCGATGGTCCACCTTCTGGCTACTGTGGGAGCCTTATATTCAAAATCTGAGTCCCCGGACTCGTAATGTAACTAGGCTGCTGATAACCTCACCTGTATGTGGAGACATATTGATGTTCTGTAGTACTGTATATACTGGTCCTGTTTGGCATTGCCCTGGGTTGGTGGGGAGGGGGGGTTAAGGGGGGGAGGATGGGGGGGGGAAGGGGGGTTGGGGTAACCTTTGAAAATCCATGTAACCATCCCTGTGTTCTGCCCCTTGGGGATAAGAGTCCACCCCAGGGAGCGGCTGTTATCGGTTGTGTATTTGCTGTTTTTTTTTTATGGTTTCTAAATAAAATTTGGAAAAAAAAAAAAAAAAGGTCACTGAACATTTGCAGACTTTGTCCTTTTATGTCTGACAATAAAAGGCAAGAATTTCTCTCTGCGCTCAAACATGCCCAGGATGTCTCCAAATTCTCCAACCATGCAGCTTTCGATTCCTTTGAATGCGTAAGCAGAGCCTCAGCTGTAGCTATAGCAGCACGTAGGGTTGCTTGGCTTCAAGCATCTGATTTGGAGACCTGGGTCCAAGATGAATTGGGAAATATCCCTTGTACAGGTGAAAATCTGTTTGGTAAAGATTGGCAAGCAAAAGCCAATCAGATGGATGCTGAAAATTCTGCTTTGGATAGACTATCCAAATCTACAGCTGCTCCTGCTAAGAAAAGGTTGTTCAAGAAAACACCTTTTTCAAAGAAGGGAAGATCCTATCCTGCTTATAGTCAGAGAGCATCTTCTGCAGCTCAGTTCCCTTCCAAGCATCAGCAATCCTCCAAACAGACCAAGACAAAGGCTGCGAGGCCTGCTCCAGCCCAGCAGTCTCAGCCATCTCAGGGGCTTTGACTTTCTGCTAGAGAACTTAGCCTTTCTGGCTCTAGAAGGACCAGAGCCCTCCACCATTCCAGGAAGGCTATATCACTTTGCTCCCAGATGGGGGCAAATCACAGCAGAGCAGTGGACACTCTCTATTTTAGATCTCAGAGAGATGAACAGATTCCTAGTCAAAGAAAAATTCAAGATGGTTTCTCTAGGAACTCTGCTGCCATACCTGCAGAGTCAGGATTGGCTTTGTTCTCTAGATCTCAAGGATGCGTACACTCATGTTCTCATCCATCCAACTCACAGAAGGTTCCTTTGATTCCTTTTCCAAGAGAAGCACTATCAATATAGAGTGCTTCCCTTTGGCCAGGCCTCTGCACCAAGGGTGTTCACGAAATGCATGGCAGTGGTTGCTGCTTTTCTGCGCACCCTGGGAATATTTGTCTTCCCCTATCTGGGCGACTGGCTCATTCGAGCTTCCACTCAATCAGAGGCCCAGACTGCTCTAACCTGCGCAATGTGTATCCTTTAATACTTAGGGCTGGTAATAAACATCCCAAAATCCAATTTGATCCCTACTCAGTCCCTGGAGTTTATAGGGGCATTGCTGGATACCACAAAGGCAAGGGCCTTTCTTCCTCAGGCCCGCTGCCTTCGCTTGATGCAGTTAGCTTCTCAAGCAGAGTTGAAACCCCTTCTAACTGCTCGAGAGATGTTACAGGTGCTAGGCCACATGGCTTCCACTGTTCATGTGGTACCATATGCGCGCCTTCACATGAGAGCAGCTCAGTGGACTTTATCCATCCAATGGACCCAGGCATTAGGCTGCCTGTCAGACAAAATAGCAAACACAAGTCGCCTCATTTTGTCCCTCCAATGGTGGAAGTCCCCTCAAAACCTCTGCCTGGGGTGTCCTTTTCAACAGCCTCTACCCCAGGCAACTCTTACAAAAGATGCTTCTCCAATGGGCTGGGGAGCTCATCTTCACGACCTCTCCACCCAGGGCATCTGGTCCCCACAGGAGACTTGTCTCCACATCAGTCTCTTGGAACTCAGAACAATCTTCCTTGCTCTACGAGTTTTCCACACCCTGCTCAGCCACAAGACAGTCCTTGTCCACACGGACATTCAGGTAGCTATGTTCTACCTAAACAAGCAGGGGGGAACTTGCTTTCTGTCGCTTTGCAACGAAGCTCTGCGACTGTGGGCCCTCACCAGAGAGCATCACATTCATCTTCTGGCAGTCTATCTTCCAGGGGTTCAAAACTCTTGGGCAGACAGACTCAGTCGAGTTCTGCTTCCGCACGAGTGGTCCCTACATATGGACCAGGTGTCAAAAATCTTTCAAATTTGGGGAACCCCGGACATAGACCTCTTTGAAAGTCCGTGGAATGCCAAACTTCCCCAGTTCTGTTCCAGAACTCCGGCTCAGGGGGCTAAGGCAAGGGATGCTTTCCTCCTTCACTGGGGTCAAGACTTCATGTATGCCTTTCCACCCATTCCCTTAATTCCCAAAACCCTATTCAAGCTTCAGAGAGACAGAGGGCCACATGATTCTCATAGCTCCATATTGGCCAAGGCAAGTGTGATGCCCTCTGCTTCTACATCTCTCTCAAGCTCCCTCCCTAGAGTTAGGGTCTGCTCCAGACCTCCTCTCTCAGGAGGATGGAAAATTGTGGCATCCTAATCCCCAGTCTCTGCATCTCAGGGCTTGGTTGCTGAAGGCCTAGATCTCCAGGATCTTCCTCTTTCTCAGCAAGTGAAAGATGTTCTTCAAACTTCCAGAAAACCTTCCACTAGACGTTCTTACGCCTTCAAGTGGAAAAGGTTTACCATCTGGTGTTCTGAAAAGGGTCTTAACCCCCGTGCCATACCTCTGGAATCGTTGCTGGAGTATCTCCTGCATCTGTCTAATGCAGGCCTTAAGACAAATTCAGTAAGAGTCCATCTGAGTGCTATTGCAGCTTCACTCAAGCCTCTAAATGGACAACCTGTTTCTTCTCATCCCCTTGTAGCAAGGTTCATGAGAGGCCTTCTTTTAACAAAGCCTCCCATTAGACCACCATGGGACTTAAATTTGGTTCTTGGTCAGCTTATGAAGCTGCCTTTTGAACCTTTAGCTACTACCTCCTTGAAATACCTTTCTTGGAAGGTGATCTTTCCCATTGCAATCACATCAGCATGCCGCATCAGTGAATTGCAAGCACTAGTAGCTAATCCACCTTATACAAGGTTCCATCATGACAAGGTGGTCCTTAGGACTAATCCACATTTTATGCCTAAGGTGGTCTCACCTTTTCACCTCAACCAAGAAGGTTTTTTTTGTTTTTTTTCCAGGACCTCATGCATCACCTGCAGAGAGGAATCTTCATACCCTGGACTGTAAGAGAGCTCTGGCTTTTTACTTACAGAGGACACAGCAACATAGAAAGTCTTCCCAACTCTTTGTTGCTTTTGATCCTTCTCATTTGGGACACTCAGTCTCCAAGAGAACTCTTTCCAACTGGATTGCCCAATGTATTTCTTTTGCCTATCAGAGCAAGAACATTTCTCTGGAGGGCCATGTCACAGCTCACAATGTGAGAGCCATGGCAGCCTCAATGGCTATTCTGAACTCTGTGTCTATCGACGACATCTGTCGAGCAGCCACTTGGGCCTTAGTTCATACCTTCACAGCCCATTACTGCTTAGACAAGGACTCCCGCCGGAATGCCTTGTTTGGTCAGGCTGTTCTCAAACACCTGTTCCATACTTAATCAACTCCTACCCACCATCCCTCATGAGATGCCAGCGATCCAGGTGGGGAAGTGCAGCCCTGTCCCAGGGACACACAACTTCTGGGCGCTCTCCCTGGCATCAAAAGCTAGGGAGTCCCCATATGTGAAGACTCATTCCTGCTTGTTCCTGGAGATAGTACCGTTACTTACCTGTAACAGGTGATCTCTGGGAACAGCAGGAATAAGTCTTCACAACCCACCCACCTCCCCTAGGAGTTGTTTCTCTCTCTCTCTCTCTCTCTCTTCCTTTCCCTCTCTCTCCCTCTTTGTCTCAGCTATAAAACTCAACTGAGGAGAGACAGTTGGAAAGGCGGGAAGGCAGCACGCAGGCGCTGTGGGATGCTCCCAAAAGCTTTCTGATTGGACGCTGGGGAGCGTTTCCACGCAGGCTCCGTCGGTACCGACGTACCCATATGTGAAGACTTATTTCTGCTGTTCCCAGAGATCACCTGTTACAGGTAAGTAACTGTGCTTTTTCGCTCAATGTGTAATCAAACTCTGGAATTTGTTACCGGAGGATGTAGTAAATGTTTTTAGTGTAGCTGGGTTTAAAAAAGGTTTGGACAAGTTCCTGGAGGAAAGGTCCATAGATCATTATTAAAAGGGACCCAGGATATCACTGCTTGACCCAATACAAGCATTGTGGAACCTGTGTCTTTTGGGGAAATTGCTAGGTACTTATGACCTAGATTGGCGGCTGTTGGAAACAGGATGTTGGGCTTAATGAACCTTGGTCTGACCCAGTATGGCATATCTTAAGTTGTTATGTAACAGAAAGGAATTCTAAGAGCTGCCTAGGTCCAAAGATGAGAAAACCTTTATCCTTATAGGTAAATATACAACGAGAAGGAAATCTTAAAACAAAATTCCCACCCAATACGAGGATCCTAGTCCTAGGAATTCCTTCCTCCTCTGTTGGGTAATACGTGAAAGATCAGGAAAAATGTGTACATGAGAGCCTAGGAATAGCTCATTAAAATTCTTAAAATAAGAATGAAGTATTGCTGACTTATCGGATTCCAAAGCCATGGTTACAAGCGGGGCAGTCCGCTCAGTGACTACCTCAAGGGAATATTCCAAAAACCCAGTCAGGTCCCCAGGAACCCAAGAGGAGTCACTGGAGACAGTACTTCAAGGGCCAGCACCCAAGGACAAGTACTGAGCCCTCATGAGAGAAGGCATATTCTCCCAGGGAAGCTTAAGAGCCTCCTGGAAGTATCTACATACCATCTTGAGAGGAGACAGGATAGGTGATTTGGGAAAATTTAATAATCTTAAATTATTCTTACGAACTTGATTTTCGAAATACTCTCTCTTTCTAGAGAGCAAAGTCTTATCTTTAGCTTGGGCAACACACAGTCCTCGAAGCTGGCCAAGTTCTTCTTTCATTTGGAATTTCCTACCAATTTACTCTTTCTGAAGTCAAGAAACCTCTGAAAAAACAGATTTCAAAGTTGAGAGTTCTGTACTCACTGTCCCCACAACTGAAAGAAGAGAGGAATTCATTGTTGCCACGGCATCCCACAGCACTTCTAATGTGATTGTAGTAGGCTTAACCAAACTTTCTGACACCGGAATAAGCACTCCTCCACAACCTGTTGCCGAGGATTCCACAGCTGTGGTCGTTGATCCTGCTGAACATCCTGCACCTTGAATAGAGACAGTGGGAGAAGCTGGCATTGCCTCGGAGCCCTCTTTGCTCCTCTGCAATGGTGTGCTTGTTGGAAAGCCAGAGGGGAACACTCCATCAGCAGTTGCTACACTTCCAGATCGCAGCTGGGGGATACACTGCTCTGGGGAAAGCTATACCCCAGATGCGCTCAGAGCCACAGAGCTTTCACCCGATGGTCCTGTCAAAGAAGCTGCTCCAGCCTCAACGATGGAAAAATCGCACACAGCCAAAGTCCCCTGGCCCGATTGGGTATTACTGGCCAAGCCCGAGGGTAGGCTGGCCTGTTTTCGCTTCCCTCCATCCCATCTCCACCAACGGAAGCTGCAATTCAGCTCCAGATGAGAAGGCCAGCGCAGAGCAACCACACAAGCCATCTTGCCCCTGTGATCTCCAAAGTACCAAACCATCTAGAATTTTTATTTTTAAGATAATCATAAAGAATATGCAAATATGTTGCCTCACCCTTCCCCCCCCCCAAATGAAGCAATTAAACTATGCCCATGGTTCCTAGGTGTTGTGTTGTCTGTCTTGATTAGATTGTAAGCTTTCCATTGCAGGGGACTGCCTCTTACATGTATATGTACAGTATAGCTCTGCATATGCTTTGTAGCACTATACAGTACAAATGATAAGTAGTAGTAATAGTAAGAAGGTCGACTACCCCGATGCTGTTTCATTTTGTATGATTCTCTAAGTTATCTTGCTTTTCTTGCGTGACCTGCTGGATTTGCTTCTCTATTTTTTGAACTGTCATTGCTAGCTTGCCCTCAGGCTCACTTACTCTGTATGATGACCAAAATATAGTGCAAGATACCAGCAGCAAGGTGCAGGAAGACAAGAAAGCTTGAACACCAACTGGTGTGAAAACAGGTTTTATTAAGCCCCTACATGTTTCAGCCACAAGGCCTTCTTCAGGGGAAGACAAACTTCAAAAGTAATAATAAAAACATAAATGAATAAATAGTAAAAATTCAACTGATACAAACAACAAGTATATAAAAATATAATTGAAAACAAATGATCAAATCATAGTTAAAAACACTAAGGGCCTGATTCTGATCCCGACGTACATCTCCTTTGTACGTCCGGGCTGACCCGGATGTACAAAGGAGATCGCGATTCTGATCCCGCAGGGCTAGACGTGCCCCGTGGGATCAGAATCGCGAACAGGCCTGTACGTGCAGGCTGGGACTGCAATTCAGTCCCGGCTTGCACGTATAGCCATAGCCTGGCTAACTCAGCCAGGGCTTTTGAATGGAGCCGCAGTGCCATGTCGTCCTGTTGCCATGGCACCGTGGCTCCATTTAAAAGCCATGATGCTGGCTGCTGCTAAAAGAGTTAATTACCTGCAGCCCGACCCCCAATCCGGCCTCCTAAGGCCAGGATTGTGCTGCGGGGACTTAACTCTGTCCCTCCCCAGCCCCTTCCGTGCCCCGGGCCGCTTAAAAGAACACGACCAGGGGAGTTATGCCACCTCGGAGGTGGAATAACTTTTCTGGTCATTTTGCCAGCCCTGGACGTGCAGGGCCGACATTAGAATCGGCCGTATATGTCCAGGGCTGGTGACTGCCCACTGCCCACCCACTTTCCACCCCCATGCCATCTCTTCCCCGCCCCGTATAACTTCCCTGCACAACCAGCGAGGACGTTAGACAGAAGGGGAAAGCCGGCATGAATAGTGGGGATGGACGTCCCGTTGGGACCTACATCCCCGCTTTTCGTACCTCAGAATAACTTCCTAAGCATATAAATCTGTAGAGTGAATATATAAAAATGTTATATAAGTGAAAATTAAAAAATAATAACATATGTAACCAAATAAATAATATGATAAGAACTACATTAAAAATCATAAAAGCATGATGAGTACTGGTTGAGGCTTCCATTTCAGACTGAAGAACTGTTGCTATATTACTCGTTTGAGTTTTTTAACCTTTTTTAAGCTATAACAATCGTCTGCACTTAGCTATACTCATTTTTTTTCTCCCTCCGTTGTAGCGTCATTACCCCTTTTAGATTGAGAAGGTATTGTATTCATCCAGCTGTACAAAAGTACAGATATCCATTTTTCACTATTTCTCCCCTATGTCAACCTTATACACAATTTTAAACCTATATACCTACAGTGGTATGGTGCCTTAATTGTTCAACTTTCTCTTTTCCATGATGCATTTACCATTTCTAAGGACTCATTTTCATTCAATTGGTTCCTCCTCATTTCTTCCCCTTTTTTACTCATGGCAACTCTTGTGTTGTTGTCATGTATTGATTTTCCTTGTACGTGTGTCCCACCCAGGTAGTGTATCGAAGCCTTACCCACTCATCATGCTTTTATGTTTTTTAATGTGGTTCTTATCATATTATTTATTTGGTTACATATGTTATTTTTTACTTGTAAAACATGTTTTTATATAGTCATACTACTGATTTATACGCTTAGTGTTTTTAACTATGATTTGATCATTTGTTTTCAATTATGTTTTTATGTACTTACTGTTTGTATCAGTTGAATTTTTACTAAGTATTCATTTATGTTTTTATTATTACTTTTGAGGTTTGTCTTCCCCCTGAAGAAGGCCTTGTGGCCGAAATGTGTAGGGGATTAATAAAACCTGTTTTTACCGTCAGTTGGTGTTCCAGCTCTCTTGTCTTCACTTACTCTGTACTCCATGTCGCTGAGCCAGGCAGGACTATCCTGGCTGTTGTAGACAAGCTGCGTAACATAATCAGGGACCACTCCAACCGTGATGGAGGGATTTTTTTTTTTTTTCAATTTTAGTCACAAGACCTTCCATAATAACTGTGGTTGCCATTAAAGATGTCTGTGACAAGACTGCCCCAGCCCAAAACTTGTCTTCTAAGGCCTTTCCCTCACTGGAACTTGCCTTCAATACTGCCTTTTTGGCTGACTGCATAGGCTTGATAGGCTGATCTACCCACATTGCCGGTACGGAATGTTGAACCAAGTCTTTTGACATGTTCTCTGACAAGAACCAAGCAGGTGAGAGTGGATAAAACTGAGCATATTCTGCTTAACAGCAGATTTATTTTTATTCACACTTTTGTATGTATTTTATTTTGTTGTGTGTGAATTTACTATTCTCCGGGAACAAGCAGGAAGTCAGTCCTCACATATGGGTATTGACGCCGATGGAGCCTGCGCGGAGCAAATACCCAGCTTTCAAAGAAAGCCTTTGGGAGTTTCTACCACACATGCGTGGTCCCCTTCCCGCCCAAGAGTGCCATCTTGCTCAGTCTCCTTTTTTCCGCGGAGCCCTTCGGACGTTGTCCCTTGTGTCCTGGAAAAAGTTGATTTTTTTCTATGTGCCTTTTTGGCCCGACCAGTCGACACTGGTATCCTTCCCGCCTCTGTCTTTGGTACTCTGGTATCGGGTCGGTCTTTTTATATTTTGTTCGATTTTTTTCCTTTTCAGGTGTCTTCGCGCCTTTTTCCTCCTTCGCCTTTGCTGGCAGCCTGAAGGGTCTTCGACCTAACCGGGGTCCTTTTTCCCCTGATGACTACCAGCGGTTTTAAGAAATGTGATCGGTACAGGAAAATTATGTCCCTCACTGATACGCATGACTGCTGCCTCAGGTGCCTCGGGCCGGACCACGACTGGATGGTCTGCACTCTCTGTAAGAGAATGTCATCCAAGGTCCTGAGGAGCCGCCAGCAGTAGCATGACAAGATTTTTCCCAAATCCCCCGTGCCTCCGAGAGCCAGGACCCCATCTGAGGCCTCTATGTTTCGGGTGGAACACTCAGAGTCTGATCGTCATTGGGGTTCCGCAGAGAGGGGTCTCCCTTGAGGGAACACAAGAGGAAGAAGAAATCCTCAAAGGCGGCGTCTCTGGATGATTCCGAATGACTCGGCTCCTCTCGGGACCAGTCACAGAGCCCCGAGCGCCTGCCTGGATTGTCGGAGAAGGAGGACCGCCCGGCCAGAGTTCCTTATCGGGAACTGGACCAGCCTCGGCAAGTACTGACTGTTCTTGTCGAAGACTCCCCTCCGGGGAAACTGGCGTCGGGGCCAACTGTGTCCCGAGCCGGAAGCTGCAGAGCCTCCCGAACTCTTGTCCAGGATGGCGAATTTGGAGCGCAGTTTTACTGCCTTCATTGAACAGCAGTGGGCGCTGATGTCCGGCATGTCCGGTTCCTCCACCCTGACCACCAGGTCCTCAATGTCAAAGTCGACCCCAGACGCCGAGCCGATCCTCGAGACCTTTCGGACTCAAGTCAATGCTTGGCCGAGGTCGCACTCGGCCTCCCGTTCTGGACGAGGTCATTGCCGCCAAGTCTGCCGGCATCGGGACGGATGGCACCGGGGCACTCGATGCCCGAGGAGCCCCTCGAGTCCTCCTCGGAGGCCTCGGCTTGGGAGACGGAGGACGAGGAGTCCCACTTTGTGCGGGACATGTCCAAGGCTTTGGCTTTCCCCACGGAGTCCGAGGAGGAGCCTCGAGCTGACGAGCTTGAGATCCTCCAATATGAGGCTTCTCTTCGGGAGACCCTCACGGTACCTGTTCCTCCAATCCTGGAATGACTTATGCTCCACATGTGGGAGACACTGGCATCGATGCCGGTGATCAGCAAACGGCTTGACTTGATGTATTGAGTCCGCCGGAGACCTGTGTTCCAGAAATCGCAGCTGCCGCACAGCTCCATGGCTGTGGAATCTGCCATGCATCAGCTTAAGAGCCAGAAGACGCACTTCTCGGTGCCCCCCAGCAGGGAGGCCCATACCTTGGATGCCCTTACCTTGGATGCCCTTGGCAGGAAATGTTTCCAGGGTGCGATGCTGAATTGTTGGATCGAGACGTACCAGTTGTACATCGGCATGTACCTGAGAGACCTGGCGAAGGAACTCGCCGGGTTCTCGGCTGGTCTCTCCGAGGAACCTTTGCAGTGCTTCAAGGGCCTGTCCAGAGCTTTCCGTGAATGCTCAAAATTTATGTCTCGGGCGGCCTATGATGAGTTTGAGTTGGCGGTCCGAGTAGCTGCGGTGGGCATCGGTGCGCACTTCCAGGCTTGGCTGCAGTCATCCGACCTCGAGCAATGGGTTCAGGACAAGTTGGTCGATGTCCCATGCCAAGGGGAGAATCTCTTCGGCAAACCCATGATTGACAAGGCCGCAGAGCTGGAGACCGAGTTCATGACGAGGACATAGTTCTCTAAGAAGACCTTTGCCCCTCCTCATAAGAAGGGCTCGAGTAAAAAAAAACCTTTTACCCGAGGAAGGGGGCTGCTTACCGAAATTACCCCCCTTAATAGGCCTCCCCAAATTCCCCACAGGGGCAGCAGGACAAAGGAAAAGGGGCATGGCTCGCATAAGCAGAAAGCACCCAAACCCCAGGCTCTGGCTCCAGCCCAGTCCGGTGGGGGGTTTTGACTCCTACAGCATGGCCCCTCTCCCAGCCGGAGTTGGACAGGCCACAGGAGGTCGGCTCACCTTGTATGCCCACAGGTGGAAAACCATCACCACCGATTCATGAGCATTACAAGTGGTCAGGGAGGGATACCTCCTCCATCTAGCCCAAGTGCCTCCACACTACTTCCCAGGAGAGCCTCCAAGGTCTCCCCTTCACCAGGACCTTCTTCTGAAGAAGTAGGTAGGTCTTCTCGAGGACCCTGCAGTGGAACAGGTGCCCCATCACCTCAAAGGCAAGGGGTTCTACTCCAGGTACTTCCTCGTCCCAAAGAGGACAGGAGGCCTAAGGCCCATCCTCGACATGCGCAACCTCAACAAATTCCTGGTGAGGGAGAAGTTCAAGATGCTCTCCCCTGTAATATTGCTGCCCTACCTCCGCCAGGGAGACTGGCTATGCTCCTTAGACCTAAAGGATGCCTATACACACATCCTAATCCACCCAAGCCACAGGCAATACCTACACTTTGTGGTGGGGGACAACCACTACCAGTACAGAGTGATCCTCTTTGGCCTTCCTTCGGCCCCAGGGTGTTCACAAAGTGCTTGGCGGTGGTCGCCGCCTTCCTCAGGCTTCAAAGGATCTTTGTCTTCCCCTATCTCGACAACTGGCTCATCAGGGGCACTTCAGCCGCAGAGGTGCAGCAGGCCACAGCTCACACCATCCAGATCCTGCAGCACTTGGGGTTTGTAATCAACTACCCCAAATCCAGCCTCTGTCCATCTCAAGAGTTAGACTTCATTGGGGCAAGGCTCAATACCCTTCAGTCGAAGGCCTTCCTGCCTGCAGACAGGGCAGGCAGGCTTATAGCCCTTACAGGGAAAGTGAGCAACAGCTCCTCAGTGCCAGCAAGGCAACTGCTGTGCCTCCTTGGGCACATGGCCTCCACAGTCCATGTCACTCCAGATGCCCGCCTCCACATGCGAACTGCGCAGTGGTGCCTCAGAGACTAATGGTCCCAGGCCACGGGACACCTCCAGGACAGGATCAAAATGACCAGGCACCTGGTACATTCTCTGGCCTGATGGCTCTCGCCCCAGCACTTGAAGGCAGATATGTCTTTTCAGGTCCTTCCACACTCGAGGGTCTTCACCACAGATGCCTCCTTGCTAGGGTGGGGGGCCCATTGCCAGGGGTACCGCATGCAGGGGGTGTGGTCCCCAGAGGAGAGTGCCCAACAGATCAACTTGTTGGAGCTCCGAGCCATCTTTCGCCCTGAAGGTTTTCAGGCTGTATCTGGACCACAGGTCAGTCCTGGTCCAAATGGACAACCAATTGGCTTGGTTCTACGTGAACAAATGGGGGTATGGGATCATGCACCCTCTGTCAGGAGGCCCTGGACCTATGCTCTTTTGCAACCCGGCAGGGGATTCTCCTCAAAGCAGTATAGCTGCCGGGCCAGGACAACTGGCTGGCCGACAGACTCAGCAGGATCCTCCAGCCGCACGAGTGGCAGCTGGACTGAGCGGTGACCAACAGGCTTTTCCAGACCTGGGGGGAACTAGTGATGGACTTGTTTGCGAGTCCGGACAATCACCAGCTTCCCCATTTCTGCTCAAGGCAGCCGCATCTGACCAGGGTGGCCGCCAATGCCTTCCTAGTCTCATGGTCGGCGGGTCTTCTGTATGCTTTTCCTCCGACACCTCTGGTTGCCAAGACTCTGTTTAAGATCCTTCGGGACAGAGCTTTTGTCATCCTCATAACTCCACGGTGGTCCTGGCAACCGTGGTTCCCGCTTCTCCTGCAGGTAGCAGTGGAAACCCCCATCCCCCTGGGTTCAGCTCCATGACTCCTCTTAGGAGTGGGGCTCTCTCTTGCATCCCAACCTCAGCTCCCTTTCGCTGATGGCGTGGCTGCTGAGAGGATGACTCTCGCCCCGCTCCTCCTTCCGGAGGATGTTGAGGAGGTCTTGCTGGCTTCACGTAGACCGTCTACTAGATGGACATACACCTTTAAGTGGTGCAGATTTGCTTTCTGATGTGCTGGGCAAAAGTTGGACCCCTTTTCTTGCCCGATGGTGCTGGTGTTGCAATACCTTCTTCACCTTTCCGAGATGGGACTTTTCAACTCCGTCAGAGTGCACCTCAGTGCCCTAGCGGCAAACCACTTTCCCATGGACGAGAAGCCTCTCTCTGCTCACCCAATGGTATCCCGGTTTCTATAGGGCCTGCTCGTGTTAAAACTTCCGGTCTGTCCTCCAGCGACCGAATGGGACCTTAATATCGTGTTGGGGCAGCTTACCCAGCCGCCCTTTGAGCTGATGGCCATGTGCCATCTCCGGTACCTCTCCTGGAAAGTGGTATTCTTGGTTGCGCTCACTTCTGCCTGGAGAGTGAGTGAGCTCCAAGCTCTCATGGTGGAGAAGCCTTATACCAGGTTCTACAAAAACAGGGTGGTGCTTCGCACACACCCCAAGTTCCTCCCGAAGGTGGTCTCCTCGTTTCACCTCAACCAGGAGGTGGTTCTTCCTACCTTCTTTCCCAGGCCACATGCCAGTCGGGCAGAAGCGGTCCTCCATACCCTGGACTGTAAGAGGGCCCTGTCCTTCTACATCCAGCGTATGCAAACTCATCGGAAAGCCTCTCAGTTTTTCATTTCCTACGACCCCAGTAAACTGGAGAAGGCAGTGACAAAGCGTACGTTGTCCACTTGGGCGGCGGACTTTGTTGCCTGGACTTATGAGGCAGCAGTGTTTCCACTGAAGGGCCGTGTTACAGCTCATAGGGTCAGGGCCATGGCGGTATCAGTAGCTCACCTGCGCTTTGTTCGTTTGGTGGACATCTGCCAGGCCACCACTTGGTCTTCGGGTCAGACCTTCGTGGCTCATTACTGCCTGGATAGGGAGTCCCAATGGGACAGTGCCTTCGGCCAGGCTGTGCGCCATAACCTATTTGAGGTCTAGGCAACTCCTGCCCTCTGACCTCTCTGTGTTCAGGCTAACGGAGTGCTACTTCCCTGGTTAGGGTTTCATTGCGGCTGCTTGCGACTTTCACTGAGGGAGCCTTTTTGTTTTCGACTATAGGGTCAAGGTAGCCTGTAGCTGGGGAGTCCCATATGTGAGGACTGACTTCCTGCTTGTTCCCGGAGAAAGCATAGTTACTCACCTGTAACAGATGTTCTCTGGGGACAGCAGGAATCAGTCTTCACAACTCTCATTCCTCCCCTTGGAGTTGCATTCCAATTATTTATCTTTCATTTGTTTTGCCATCTTTTAGCTATGTCATTTGACTGAGCAAGATGGCACCCTTGGGTGGGAAGGGGACCACACATGTGTGGTAGCAACTCCCAAAGGCTTTCTTTGAATGCTGGAGATTTGCTCTGCACGGGCTCCATCGACGTCGACGTCATCCATATGTGAGGATTGATTCCTCCTGTCCCCAGAGAACACCTGATCTCCAGGAACAAGCAGGAATGTAGTCCTTCACATATGGGTATCGTCGGTACTGACGGAGCCTTCATGGGAACGTTCCCCATCATCCAATAGGAAAGCTTTTGGGAGCATCCCACTGTGCCTGCGTCGCTGCCTTCCTGCCTTTCCAACTCTCCCTCTTCAGTTTTTTGTTTTCCGCGGAGCCAACAGGTAGCAAACCCTGTCACTGCAGAAAATCTTCTTTTTGTGGTCGCGTCTGCCTTCACCGTCGACACCTATACCGGTACCACCGGTTGTTTCTTTATTTTCTTTTTTTCCTTAAAAAAAAAAAAAAAGAAAAGAAACATTACTTTTTTTGAGGGTCTATCCCCTCTTGGTGCTAGGCACCATTTTGGGCACTAGGCCCTCTTTTCTTCCAAAATGGAGAAACCATCTAGTGGTTTCAAAAAATGTTCAAAGTGTAGCGGTGCCATCTCTGCTACCGACACCCATGACTGGTGTCTCAAATGTTTAGGTCCTGACCATTTACCATCAGAGTGTCTCCTTTGTAGAAAGATGACCAAGAGAGGCCTGCAGAACAGAGCTGCAAAACTTGGCACCCTCTTTGCTTCGGATACAATGTCTGTTGCATTGACGTCGTCCAGGACTTCATCTTCCTCCCATGGATCTCAGGTAACCAAGCCCAGGTCTTCCAAGACTGGCCGGTCCTCAAAGGGTAGATCTCCTTCTAATCATCGAGATGCTACTAGCATTGCCCTCGAGGAAAACACACCGGCCAAACAACCCCGGTGGGAGGTCCCGGCCTCCAAAGCATTAATGGGGTTCCAAGATGTTCCCGAAGCTTCCACCTCTGGAGAACTCTTGGTGCCATGTACTGGTGTCGTAGCCTGCTCCGCCAGTACCGACATCCAGGCATTGGCAGGTGCCATGGATCAATGGATCCTGGCCATTGAGCACAGTCTTGCAGCTTTATTAGCAGTCTCAGTACCACTAAAATCGCTGCAGTCGATGCAGTTGTCCGTACCGGTATCGGTACCAAACATACCTGCATCGACCGATGTGCCCCTCTCCATGCTTCCTCCCATGTCGGCACTGGAATCCATCTCTAGCATCGAGCATCCAGTATCGAGGCAGTCCTACGCCGACTTTGATCGATACCGTCGACAAGCAACAAGAGAGCATCTGGTCCGAAAATACTTTGAATCTTCCGATTCCGATGACTCTGTTGGTACTGGGGTGGTTCTTCCAAAGGATCCCTCTCCTTCACCACAGCATCAGATGTCTCCCCCGGAGGACATGTCCTTTCAGGACTTCATACGTGATGTAGCAAGGGGACTCTTGATCAACATGACCCCTGAGAAGCGCTGAAGAGTTGGTAATTTTTCAGTATCCGTCAGCCCCTAAGGAAGTTGCTACCCTTCCCATTCACCGAATTTTGCATGACCTCATGCTTAGGATGTGGGAAACCTCCTTGACGGTGTCTCCACATTCTAGGAGCCTCGATACAATGTCCCGGTTTCCAAAAAACACAATTACCACACCATTCTATGCAATGCATAGGATCAAGAGTGTAAGACTCATTCATCCAATCCTCCAGGTCATGAATCGAGAACACTTGATGCTTTCAGTCTTCGATGCTCTCAGCTAGAATAAGCTCTTACATACTTTATTTGGGTATGTTTCTTCGGAATGTTACAAGAGATTTGGAACATGGCTCCACTCTTTCCCGATGACAAGAGGGCTGACTTTCTCACTCTGGTCAAACATGCCCAAAATGTATCTAAGTTCATGAACTGTGCAACCTTTGATTGCTTTGAATGCATTAGCAGAACCTCTGCTATCTCCGTCGGTGCACGTCACATTGCCTGGTTACAAGCATCTGATTTAGAACAATGGGTGCAAGACAAGTTGGGGAACATTCCTTGCACAGGAGAAAACCTCTTTGGCAAGGATTGGCAGGACAAAGCTAATCATCTTGAGTCCGAAAACCCCACCTTGAACAGATTATCAAGGACTACAGCCTACCCAGCTAAGAAAAAGACAGTTAAGAAACCCTTTTTCAAAAAGAAAAATAAATTCTACCCATCTTATACCCAGGCTGCCCACTGCCCAGTTCATGCTACTACTATTACTACTACTACTGAGCATTTGTATAGCGCTACAAGTCGTACGCAGCGCTGTACAGACATGTAAGAGAGTCCCTGCTCATCAGAGCTTACAATCTAGTCAATACAGACAACACAGAGGGTATAGGCAGGGATAAAACAAGGGGGAAAGGAAAAGAAAAAAGGAGATCTGATCCATCTACTGTAACTGGAGTCCTGACTAAGAACTGAAAATGAATTAGCAATTCCAACAGAAGCCCTGGATTCTTATGACTGTATTCAAGAACAATGTTAAATAAAAAAAAATATGTAAAGCTAGTTCACCACTGGGATGCTCCTCAAAAAGGGCAACAGCAACCCAGATAGCAAAGGAAGGCCCAAGTCCCCAGAGCTCAACCAGCTCAGCAGACGCAGCCCCTTCAGGGGCTTTGACTCCTTCTTAGAGAACTTAGTTGTTCAGAGCCTCTTACCACCCCAGGCAGACTCTGTCATTTCGCCAAAAGATGGCAACAGATAACATCAGAGCACTGGACTCTCTCTATTGTAACAGAGGGGTACAAACTCCATTTTCACAGTATGCCCCCTCCCACCATCACAAAACAATTCAATTCATGGGGCCCTTTCACCACTCTCTTGTGTCAAGAAGTCACCTCACTACTTGCTCAAGAAGCAATAAAAAAGGTACCCATATCGCAACAGGGCATGGGTTCTACTCCCCCTACTTCCTCATTCCAAAGAATTCAGGGGGATACAGACCCATACTGTACCTCAGAGAGTTGAACAAGTATCTGTTCTGAGAAAAATTCAAGATGATCTCCCTTGGAACACTTCTTCCTTACATTCAGAGTCAGGATTGGCGATGTTCTCTAGATCTAAAGGATGCATATCCACACATTCTCATCCATACAGATCACAGGAGGTTTCTTTGATTCCTCTATCTCCAGGAACAAGCAGGAATAAGTCCTCACATATGGGTACGTCGGTACCGACGGAGCCCGTGCGGGAAAGCTCCCCAGCTTCTTAGAATAGAAGCTTTTGGGACCTCCCACTGCACATGCGCACTGCCTTCCCGCCTTCCTGAACAGCTCTCCTCAGTTACCGGTATCGCCGGTCTTTTCTTTCTTTCTTTAAAAAATTATAATTCTTTTTTCTTATTTTTTAGCTTTTTGGTCACTTCAGAGAGGCCTCTCGGCCTACTCAATTTCTCCTCATGGAGAAGCCAGCCCCTGGATTTAAGAAGTGTACCAAATGTAATGCTGTTATTTCAGTCACAGACACCCATGACTGGTGTCTGAAATGTTTGGGGCCTGACCATTCCATACCGGACTGCCCATCTTGCTCCCACATGTCTAAACGTGGGCTGCAGAACCGGGCCAACAAATTCCATGTGCTGTTTGCTTCAGAGAATACAGCATCACAGTCATCCAGGTCTTCTTCTCCGGATGGATCTCAGGTAACCAAACCTTCTGTGGGCAAGTCCTCAAAGAGCAAATCTCCTTCAAAGCATCGAGAGGCTCTTAGCTTAGAACTTGAGGACCCTGCCCCAGCCAAACAACCCCGGCGGGAAGTCCAACTTCCAAAAACGCCAATTCAGGGGTCTCAGGTTGATATCGATGCTACGGCCTCGACAGATCACCTGTTAGCCTGCTCTGGGGTACCGGGTCACTCCGGTACCGACATCCAGGCAGCTATGGCGTCCATGGGCGATACTGTACAGTCCATGCAGCAGGCCGTCATGGCTTTCATTAAAGCTGCAACGCCATCGGTTCCGCTTTCAGCGGTTCCGGGCCCGATACCGGTATCGTCCGCCATGCCGGTATCGAGGCCGTCCACCTCTAAACGCAAGTCGGTACCGTATGGGCTTTCGCTCCATACCGGTTCCATACCCGATACGCCCGATATCGATACCGATCGGTACGCGTATCGTGCGTTAGAGGAAAGCACCGATTCCTCTGAGGATTTTCACTCCTCTGATGATTCTGCTGAGTTTTCACTCAACTTACCTGAGGAGCCCTCTTCTCCTAAAAGGAGAATGTCCCCTCCAGAGGATTTGTCCTTCCAGGACTTTGTTTTAGATATGGCTACAGCCCTTTCTATTACCACATCCTCTGAAAAGGAACCCAGATCCAAAAAACTGGATATTTTGGGATACTCAAAGGCCCCTAAGGAGGCAGTTACCCTGCCTATCCATGAAATCCTTCAAGAACAACTGATGGATTTCTGGGAAAATCCTTTGACTTTGTCTCCTTATTCCCGTAGGTTGGACACCATGTATAGGGTCCCTCCTTCTCCTGGTTTCCAAAAGACTCAATTGCCCCACCACTCTATTGTGGTGAAGTCTGCAATAAAGAAGATTAGGAGTACCAAAAGGCACTCTTCCACCCCTCCAGGACGGGAATGTAAGACTTTGGACTCTTTTGGTAGGAAAATTTTCCAGGCTAGTATGCTTATAGCCAGGATTAATTCCTACAGTCTCTATATGGGCATGTTCCTGGAGGAACTTGCCAAAAAGGTGCGGCATTTTGCCCCCTTTATCCCTGAGGATAAAAAGCAGGGATTCCTTTCCCTAGTGAAACAACTCTTAGAGGTTTCTAAGTTCTCTAATAGGGCAGCATATGATTCCTTTGAGGGAGCCAGTAGGGCTTCGGGCATTGCTATTGCAGCCCGACGTCTTGCTTGGCTCCAGGCCTCTGATCTGGAACCTTGGGTTCTAGATGGCTTACGGAATCTGCCCTGTACAGGTGAGAACTTATTTGGGGAAGAGTGGCAAATCAAAGCCACCCAGATGGATGCTGAAAATGCCACCTTGGAAAGACTTTCAAAGTCCACTTCAATTCCTACTAAGAAAAAGTCTTTTAAAAGGCCTTACTATAAGAAGGCCAGAGTTGCTCCAAATACTGGCCAGCAGTCTTCTCAACCTCGCTATACTGCTAAGCGTCAGCAATCCAAACAAGCACGAGCTAAGCCTGCAGCAGCTACTGTAGCTCAGCAGGCTCCAACCCCTCAGGGGTTTTGACTTGCTCCTAGGGAACTTGCCACTTCTGGTTCTAACACAACCAGAACCTCTCACCATACCCGGAAGGTTGGTTCACTTTGCTCCCAGATGGGAACAAATCACAACAGAACAATGGACCCTCTCTATCATTCGAGAGGGTTACAAACTTCATTTCTCCAGCCTTCCTCCCCATCATATGGTGAGACCATTCAATTCTCCCCCATCTCTCCTAACCCTGTTGGGTCAAGAGGTTTCCTCTCTTCTTGCCCAAGGGGCCATAGAAGAGGTTCCTCTTCCTCAACAAGGGTCCGGTTTCTACTCCCCTTATTTTCTCATTCCAAAGAAGACAGGGGGATTCAGACCAATCCTAGATCTGAGAGAATTGAACAAATTTCTCTTCAAGGAGAAATTCAAAATGCTGTCTCTCGGCATTCTCCTTCCTTACCTCCAGGGTCAGGACTGGCTTTGTTCTCTAGACCTACAGGATGCGTATACACATATACTCATCCATCCATCCCACAGAAAGTATCTTCGCTTTCTGTTTCAGGGAAAACATTTCCAATACAGAGTACTCCCCTTCGGTCTAGCCTCTGCTCCAAGAGTATTCACAAAATGCATGGCAGTCGTAGCCGCATTTCTAAGAGGCATGGGAATCTTTGTCTTCCCATATCTGGACGACTGGCTCATCCGAGCTCCAACTCAGTCACAGGCCCAGATTTCCCTGGACCACACAAGGAGCCTTTTGCAGTATCTGGGACTGGTAGTAAACCTTCCCAAGTCCCAACTCATCCCTACTCAATCTCTAGAATTCATAGGGGCCCAGTTGGACACCATCACTGCAAGGGCCTACCTTCCACATGTTCGAGGCCAGCGCCTCCTGAGTTTGGCCTCCCAAGCTCAGTCCAGCACTCACTTGACAGCCAGGGAAATGCTACGCCTACTGGGTCATATGGCCTCCACAGTGCATGTGGTGCCCTATGCTCGTCTTCATATGAGAGCAGCTCAATGGACCCTGGCCACTCAGTGGACTCAGGCGTCAGGAGCGCTCTCAGACCAAATACAAACCTCCGATCGTCTGTTTTGGTCCCTCCACTGGTGGACTTCCACCAAGAATCTGTTGTTGGGGGCTCCATTTCAACCATTGCTACCCCAAGCAACCCTCACAACAGATGCCTCCCAAACAGGGTGGGGAGCCCATCTGCAAACTCTCTCCACTCAGGGCACTTGGTCTCTACAGGAGACCACCCTTCATATCAATCTTCTGGAACTGCGAGCAATTTACCTTGCCCTCAAGGTCTTCCACTCCCTCCTAGCCAACCTCACTGTCCTAGTTCAGACGGACAATCAGGTGGCCATGTTTTACATAAACAAACAAGGAGGGACGGGCTCTCTGTCGCTTTGCAACGAAGCTCTAAGACTATGGGCCTTCGCCAGAGAGCATCAGATTCACCTGCTAGCAGTGTATCTCCCAGGAGTTCAAAACTCTCGGGCAGACAGGCTCAGTCGAGTTCTGCTGCCACACGAATGGTCCCTACATTTGGACCAAATAAACCGAATCTTTCAGGAATGGGGGACCCCGGACATAGACCTCTTTGCAAGTCCGTGGAATGCCAAACTTCCCCGGTTCTGTTCCAGAACTCCGTGTCAGGGAGCTCAGGCTACGGACGCCTTTCTCCTGAATTGGAATCAGGCATTCCTATATGCCTTTCCACCCATTCCTTTGATTCCCAAGACTCTGTTCAAACTCCAGAGGGATCATGGAACTATGATCCTCATAGCTCCACGCTGGCCACGCCAAGTGTGGTTCCCTCTACTTCTACAGCTCTCCCAGGGATCCTACTTGGATCTGGGAGCTGCGCCAGACCTCCTGTCTCAGGAGGAGGGGACTTTGTGGCACCCAAACCCCAAATCCCTTCACCTCAGTGCTTGGTTACTGAAGGCTTAAACCTTCAAGACTTTCATCTTTCCCAACCAGTGAAAGATATCCTTTCTGCCTCTAGGAAACCCTCTACCAGGCGTTCCTATGCTTTCAAATGGAAACGTTTTTCCATTTGGTGTGCTCAGCAGGGTCTTGACCCTCTGGCACTTCCTTTGAATTCTCTTCTTGATTATCTCCTGCATCTCTCCAATGCAGGCCTCAAGACGAATTCGGTAAGAGTCCATTTAAGTGCTATTGCAGCATCCTTGAAACATATAAATGGACAACCTATCTCCTCTCATCCTCTTGTTGCAAGATTCATGAGAGGCCTGACTCTCACTAAACCTCCCATCAGACCACCCCCGGTCGCATGGGATTTGAATCTAGTGCTCGGTCAACTTATGAAGCCACCTTTTGAGCCAATGTTTTCCACCTCCTTGAAATTTCTTTCCTGGAAGGTCATCTTCCTCATTGCAGTCACTTCGGCTCGCCGCATCAGTGAGCTGCAGGCTTTAGTGGCTAATCCACCTTACACAAGATTTCATCATGATAAGGTGGTCCTTAGGACGAATCCCCACTTTATGCCTAAAGTGGTCTCGCCTTTTCATCTTAATCAAGAGGTATATCTACCTGTCTTTTTTTCCAGCTCCTCATGCATCCAATGCAGAGAGGAACCTTCATACTCTGGATTGTAAAAGAGCTCTCGCTTTTTACCTTAATAGGACTCAGCCACATCGAAAGTCTTCTCAACTTTTTGTGGCCTTTGATCCTTCCCATTTGGGACTTCCAGTCTCCAAGCGTACACTTTCCAATTGGATTGCTCAGTGTATTTCTTTTGCTTACCAGAGCAAAAACATTTCTCTGGAAGGCCATGTCACTGCTCACAATGTGAGGGCCATGGCAACTTCTATGGCTCATCTGCACTCTGTTTCCATAGATCAGATCTGTCGAGCCGCTACCTGGGCCTCGGTTCATACCTTCACAGCCCATTACTGTTTGGACAAGGACTCCCGCCGGGATGCCTTGTTTGGCCAGGCTGTCCTCAAGCACCTGTTCCATTCCTAAACAACTCCTGCCCACCTTCCCAGAATGGATGCCTGAGATCCATACGAAGATGGCGAACCTTTACAGGGGATCCCATGCATCTAAGCTAGGGAGTCCCCATATGTGAGGACTTATTCCTGCTTGTTCCTGGAGATAGCACAGTTACTTACCTGTAACAGGTGATCTCTGGGAACAGCAGGAATTAGTCCTCACAACCCACCCACCTCCCCTAGGAGTTGTATCTTTTATCTATCTATCTTCCTGTCCTCTCTCTGTTGACTCAGCTATAAACTCGAAACTGAGGAGAGCTGTTCAGGAAGGCGGGAAGGCAGTGCGCATGTGCAGTGGGAGGTCCCAAAAGCTTCTATTCTAAGAAGCTGGGGAGCTTTCCCGCACGGGCTCCGTCGGTACCGACGTACCCATATGTGAGGACTAATTCCTGCTGTTCCCAGAGATCACCTGTTACAGGTAAGTAACTGTGCTTTCAAGGAAGACATTACCAGTACAGGGTTCTACCATTTAGACTGGCTTCCGCCCCAAGCGTCTTCACAAAATGCATGGCAGTAGTAGCAGCATTCCTGAGAACTCCGGGAATATTCATCTTCCCCTACTTAGACGACTGGCTCATCAGAGCATCAACAGCTCCAGAAGCCAGCTCCGCACTCTCCTGTACAATGCAAATCCTGCAGTACCTGGGACTGGTCATAAACCTCCCAAAATCTCATCTAACCCCTTCTCAGTCTCTAGAGTTCATAGGGGCTCTTCTAGACACAAGGCAGTCAAAGGCTTTCCTGCCGCAACCACGTTGTCTTCGAATACTCCAGCTGGCCAAGCAAGCAGCTATGAAAATGTTTCTAACTGCTCGAGAAATGTTTCAGCTACTGGGGCATATGGCATCCATTGTCCATGTGGTTCCCTATGCTCGCCTACACATGCAAGCAGCCCAGTGGACCCTAGCCTCTCAGTGGACCCAAGTGTCGGGTCACCTAGGGGACAAAATCAGAAACTCTACATGCCTCATTTTGTCCCTACAGTGGTGGCAATCGCTGAAAAACTATCTCGTAGGGTCTCCTTTCCAGCAACCACTACACCAAGCTACCTTGACAAGTTGCGTACAAGTTAGGTTGGAGGGCTCACTTGGAAAATCTCTCCACTCAGGATCTCTGGACCAAGCAGGAGGCTTGTCTTCACATAAACCTCCTGGAACTTAGAGCCATCTTCTATGCTCTTCTTCAGAACCACCTGAGCTACAAGACGGTTCTTGTCCAAACCGACAATCAAGTAGCCATGTTCTATGTGAACAAGCAGGGTGGGACGGGTTCTCAGGCGCTGTGCAATGAATCTCTATGCCTCTGGGCCTTTGTCAGAGATCTTCAAATCCACCTACTAGCGGTGTATCTTCCGGGCACACAAAATCTCTTGGCAGACAGGCTCAGTCGAGTACTGCTGCCACACGAGTGGTCTCTTTGTCCAGAGCAAATTGCTCAAATTTTTCAGATCTGGGGAACTCCAGATATAGACCACTTTGTAAGTCCTCAGAATGCCAAACTTCCCCGGTTCTGTTCCAGAATTCCGGTTCAGAACTGTCAAATAAGGGATGCCTTCCATCTCCATTGGGGTCAAGACTTCCTCTATGCCTACCCACCCATTTCCCTCATTCCCAAAACTCTATTCAAGCTTCGGAGAGACAGGGGCCATATGATCCTCATAGCCCCACGCTGGCCACGACAGACGTCGTATCCACTACTTTTACATCTCTCTCAAGCCAAGCCTCTGGAGTTGGGATGTGCTCCAGATATACTTTCTCAGGAGAACGGGATGCTATTGCACCCGAATCCTCAGTCCCTACACCTCAGGGCGTGGCTACTGAGAGCCTAGAATTCCAGGATATCAACCTTTCTCAACAGGTTAAAGATATCCTTTTGGCTTCAAGAAAACGTTCCACAAAACGGGCCTATGCCTTTAAGTGGAAAAGGTTCTCTATCCGGTGTTCAAAAAAGGAACTTTAGCCCTTTTCAGTACCAGTGGAGGCGTTACTGGAGTATCTCCTCCATTTATCATCCTCTGGTCTTAAGACCAATTCAGTAAGGGTCCACCTTAGTGCCATTGCGGCTTTCCATAAGCCCTTGGATGGACAACTTGTTTCCTCTCAACCACTTGTAGCGAGGTTTATGAGGGGTCTGCTGTTAACTAAACCTCCCATTAAGCCACCACCCGTGGCATGGGATTTGAATCTTGTCCTTGGGCAGCTTATGAAACCACCCTTCGAACCCTTAGCCACTACATCTCTGAAGTTTTTTCTTGGCAGGTAATCTTCCTAATTGCCCTCACTTCTGCAAGACGCATTAGTGAGCTACAAGCTTTAGTGGCTGATCCTCCTTATATAAGGTTCCACCATGATAAAGTAGTCCTTAGGACTTACCCACACTTTATGCCAAAGGTGGTTTCGCCTTTTCATTTAAACCAGTCGGTTTTCCTTCCTGTATTCTTCCCTAGGCCTCACGCCTCTAATGCAAAAAGGAATCTTCATACTCTGGATTGTAAAAGAGCTTTAGCTTTTTACCTTCAGAGAACTAAGCAACATAGAAAAGCTGCTCAGCTTTTGTTGCTTTTGACTCCAGTCATCTTGGATTACCAGTTTCCAAGCGAACTTTGTCTAAATGGATTGCAGATTGCATATCCTTTGCCTATGAGAGCAAGGGACTTTCTCTCGAAGGGCATGCCACAGCTCACAATGTGAAAGCAATGGCAGCCTCTATGGCTAACCTTCGCTCAGTGTCCATTGACAACATCTGTAGAGCAGCCACTTGGGCTTCGGCACACACCTTTGCAGCCCACTACTGCTTAGTCAAGGACTCCCGTTGGGATGCCTCGTTTGGCCAGGCTGTTCTCCAGCATCTCTTTCAGACTTAGAACAACTCCTACCTGCCATCCCGGGTTTCGATGCCAGAGATCCATGGGAGGAAGCATGACCCATCTCAACCTGGGTTTCGCAGCTTTCTGGGGTCATCTCCCTGGTATCTTTCAGCTGGTGAGTCCCCATATGTGAAGACTCCATTCCTGCTTGTTCCTGGAGATAACGTGGTTACTCACCTGTAACAGGTGATCTCCGGGAACAGCAGGAATTGAGTCTTCACAACCCGCCCACCTCCCCTAGGAGTTGTATTTCTCTCTCTCTCTTTCTCTCCTTTGTCTCAGCTATAAACAACTGAAGAGGGAGAGTTGGGAAGGCAGCGATGCAGGCGCAGTGGGATGCTCCCAAAAGCTTTCCTATTGGATGCTGGGGAGCGTTCCCGCGCAGGCTCCGTCGATACCGACGATACCCATATGTGAAGACTCAATTCCTGCTGTTCCCAGAGATCACCTATTACAGGTGAGTAACCACGCTTTACAGGTGAGTAACTATGCTTTTTCCAGGGCCCAGTATTCTAAAGGCATTTACATGGCTTACCGACCTATAAACCATGGGTGTAGTTTAACTGTTTTATTTGGGGGGGGACAAAGGGGGGGTGACATTTTTGCATATTCATTATGTATATATTAAAAAAAAAAATACTAGATGGAGTGGAGGAGTAGCCTAGTGGTTACAGCAATGGCTTGAGAACCAAGAGAGCAGGGTTTGATTCCCATTAGCACTCCTTGTGGCTTTGGGCAAGTCACCTAACCCTCTGTTGCCTCAGAAGAATCCAAGTTATCAATGTCCCTGTTTAATGTAAATTACCAAGTTTTAAGTTACAATGTAAACTGCTTTGACTAAAATGATAAAGCGTTATAAAAATCCTGTTAAATGTAAATGCTGCTGAACGGGATATTCAATGGTACTAACACAGTGCCGCTAAATATACCCAACTAACACCGCTATACACCCCAATGCTAACTGTTTAGCATCAGGGTGTGTCGTGGGCAGCGGCAGTTGCTAACCAGGTAGTGACCCACAGGTAAAACTAGGTGAAGCAAAAGCTGGCCTAGTTTTACCCACGTGAGCTAATCGAGTAGCGATGCTATATTCTCACTACCCGATTAGCTTCTGTGGCTGCGGAGGCTGTGTAGTGACCCCAGATATTCAATTCTGGGGCCGCATACGACCCAGGCATTGAATATCCGGGGTTAAAGGTTGGCGGCACCGATGCCATAGTGGCGCATAGCTGTCCCCCAGTCGAATATCGAGCCCCATGTGTTTGTTCACTACCTATTACTCTATTGTTATAGGGCAACAAATAGTTAAAAAAAAATAAACTGGTTCTCTCCATATTCCACTTACAGAAATGACAGCAGAAAAGGGTTTTAACCTTGTCTTTTCATGGAAAAGAGACAGAAGAAAACCATCCTTAGCGCTGTCTCTACTACCTCTAGATTCTTTTACCTTGGCCCCAGATGCTGCCTTTCAAAATGGCACTGTTGACTCAAAGCTGATGCAATTTTCTATATGACCCTCTGGTTTGCCGGTACCATTTTGAACAATAACACTGGCCGGGTAGACGTGACTGGGGTTTGCTCCTGGTAAAAATGTTTTGATGATTCTATTTCCTCCCTTCAATATTAGGTAACATACTGTGGTAGGATATGGCCTAGAATAGCCTGTAAATGTATGAGAGGCCTGTAAGCTAGGCCTGAGTCCCAGCCCCCACCTGAGAATAAGAATGCTGAGAAAAACCAAAGTCAGTAGAATTAGAGAAACTGCTCTAAACTGCTTTTTGATAAGGTTGTATTGTTATAGCAAACGCTGTGAAAAGCTCTTATTCAATCACTCACCCACAGAAGGAAAACTCACAGACAGGCTGGAATGCAAACAGGATCTTTAATGTGCACACAGGATCAGACAGAGAGCCGGTTCCCTCCAACAAAAAGTCTGACCCCCGAGGGACGTCCTTCAATGCCTTAAATACAGTATAATTTCAAACTCATTCTATAATCCCATTTGACACAGGTATTTCCTGTCCACCAATCAGCAGCCCCTGGGGAAGGTACCTGGCTGACCTGTCCAAACCGGTGTGCTCTGGTCTGTTGGTTTCTGGGCTAGGGGATACTGTGCTCAGACCTGGAGTGGGGGAAGGGTGTCTACTGAAATCTCAATGCCTTCTCTTAGCAGGCTGATTACCTCATGGCTTGGGGGAAGGGTCAGGCTGATAAGAGCCTCATGGCTGCCTCATTCCCCCCTTTTTAAGTGAGACCTCAACCGCTAGAGGCGGTTGAGGGATGTATTACTGGAGGCAAGCCGCAGAGGGGTGTATTGGATCAGGGCCATGACAGTGGTAATCGCCTTGCGTTCTACCAGGGTATCAAGGGTGGTGGTAATGAAGCGGCAAAGAATGGGGATACAACGTGGCAGAATGGCACATAGCAGTAAATAAAAGAACCCCTACCACTGGGATTTTTAGTCCCCCTGGCCAACTGAACCACTTTATAAACCACCCAGGACCCATGGACGGGTCAGTAATATGATTAACTAGATTACTTAGATCTTGGATAGAGTGTTCAATGGAAACACTTGCATCAGTGAGTTTAAAACAACACATACCCTATACCCTCTATAGCAACTCCTGCACAAACGTTTTTGTTCCGTGTGCAAAAGTTGCTGTTCTGACTGTAAAAGGTTGCAGGGCCTGCAGAGGCCTCTTTCCTTTGGGACAAAGGAGGGCCGTGTGCAAAAAGTCTGCAGAGGCCTCTTTCCTTTGGGGCAAAGGCTCTTTCCCTGGGATCCACCCTTATCAGCATATTAATGGCTTTTATTCTTGCTAGTGTTGAGTCATTCTGGCTGCACCCTGCCATTCCCTTTGCTTCATTAATCACTGGCACTGTAGTCTTCAGGGCATATGAGTACTTTGTATCACCAGCTTTGTTTGGCCTGTTTAACTTGTCCAGGCTTGCCCAGCTTGCTCAGGCCTGTTTAACCTGTTCAGGCCTGGCATGTTTTTTCTTGTGCTGGGTCCATTTTCTGTGCACTTTAAGGCCTGACCTGTTTCTTAGCTAGGTCCATTCTCTGTGCACTTCTGTTCAGAGTATGGTTCCCCCTGGCTTTACTCTTGTTGTGCTGGGCTCTGGGTACTCATTTTCTTAGCCCACATGCTTTTTTCCGTGCCATCATAATGTATTACAGCCTCAGGCAAGGATGCAGCCATACTAGACATACCTATCAGCCAATTTCCCTTCATTCCCAATTTTTCTTTTTCTTTTCTTGTTTATGGGGCAAAAGGTAATCCCACTAAGGGCAATGGACAAGCAACCATTTGAGACAGATATTGAGACAGATAGGGGTAATCAGAAAAGCAGCTTCTGGTACTGTTCCCTAGAGACAACATACATTGTAACATCATTTTCTTGCAGCTGGTCAATAATATTGAAAACACATAACATGAAAGTATGTCAAAAGCAGCAGTGCTTAATAATGTGATAAATAAAGTTCTGAGAATAGTACAGCAAAAACTTGAGCTGGTGTGGGTATTGCAGTTGCTGAAGCCGAAATGGCTTGTAGATTTCAGTTACTTTCTAAGAAAACAATATTAAAAGGATAACAATACAATCATTCACAGAAGCCCCCAAAACCCCCCCAGTCAGTCCAACAGTTCTTTTTCCTGCCTCTCAGCAGTTCCCCAGGACCTCGCAGTGTGCTTCACCTTTCTCTGAAGTTCAAGTTCTGTCTCTCTCAAAATTTGAACCTCTCATTCTCATAGGCAGACACCCTGGCCCGTTTTCAATGTGACACACTGATCCAGATAGGGACTCCTTCACACATCTCAGCGGTGGGCAGCTCTGAGTTCTCGGGATGGTCTGCTCCATCTGGACCCCGTCCACTTCTCTCTGCTGGACTCTCTGGATTGCAATTGGTGACATGGCTCCAGGCCTTATTCAGAAAAGCAGCACCAATATTGAATGAAAAAAACTAAATATGTTGGATTAGATTTCACAATGAAATAAACTTAACTTCCTCCACATTTACCAAGATCACATCCTACAAATATTGCTGTTTAAACTTTCAGTGGTCTATCAGTAACTATCTCGTATGGTGTCAATTTTTATCTGGCAGTTTGATTAACTTCTTGTTTAGCTGTCACTGGAGATTCACTTGCTGGTAGTGAACATTCCATTATGCCCTTGACTGACCTTTACATGCTCACAGATCAGACAAGTTCCACACACGTGTTCTGCAATTTTGGCGAGGTTTTTTTTTTTAGAATTATACCAATTTGTTTGTGAGAATTTGTAGAATTATACCAATTTTGTGAGAATTTGTCATCAATTTATCCCCCTTTGCCCATGCATGCCTGGCCAGGACATACAGAGGCAAAAAGGAGGCAAAAAGCATCTGGAAGTACCACATGGCCAGTGTGGGTGTTCCAAAGCTTATCAGGGTGCAAGGTGCACCCAGCCTGTCTCCAGGTGTCTGTTTCTAATTGTTGAGTATGTCGGGACTTAGATGAATTTCTAAATTGAAAATTCTGGAGACGGCATAGTTGATATTCATTAAGCAGATACATCACTTTAAATTACCTTCATCAATTTAATTTCCATCAGAATCCTTCCTCTTAATATCCCACTTCATCCCTCACCATACTTTTTATCACTTGCATCATTCCACCAACTATATACCTAAGTCCTTTTTTGAATTATACCAATTTTTTTATAAATTGTTCACTTCCAGTATGCTAATGACATGAAGCTTTTAAATAAAGTTAATCAACAAATCAATCAATTAATCAACAAATCAATCTTTGGCTTTAAAAATATAAAAGCTTCAAAAATCATGGATGTTCTCTAATCATAAATACCTAGTGTTTTTGGGAATTGATACATAAATATTTGCTGATTCCCATGATAGTTCAGGCAGGCTTTATGAAGCTGTCCCAGTGACCCCAAGCCAGTCAAGTTTTCAAGTCATCCAGAATGAAAATGCATGATATGTCAGCATACATTGCTGACCCATTATATACAAATTCATATTAGTTGTGGATATCCTGTGGGTTCACCAGGGCAGCCTCAGGAAGTATTGGACTAAACCTTAAATATATGACTGACAATGCGGCTGAAATACTGAATTTCTCATGCTCTGGAAGAATGTGACATCAGACATATTGGGATCCCCTACATCAGTGATGGCTAACCTTTTTGAGCCCGAGTGCCCAAACTGCCGCACAAAACCAAAGAATTTCCTCAAAGTGCCAGCACGTCAATTAAAGCTCCATTTGCATAAGGTGCTTCATTTGCATAAATATTTGCATAATGTTACCATACACTAACTTTTAGTAAACATGCCTCTTAATGAGTATATGGATAAAGAAAGACTAAAAGGTTTCTACATTACTATAATCCAGTACCAACCGCCAGGCACATTAGGAACTACTACAAACGCTGCCCATTTAGAACCCATAGCAAACCCGCCGTATCCTAACAGCACTACCAGGACTCACAAAGCACCATACTCTACCTATCAAAAGGCAACACTGCAAATATTAAACCAATACATCTCAGAGAACAACAATACATGACCTACTGGGGAAAGAACAAGTGGCAATGTCAAATAGGAATTATATAAACAGAATACCTCAGCTCAGTTACACATGCAGAACAGACCATTACCAAACAAGGAATCACAATTTAGAAACAGGAAGACAATAATTAAACTGGGAACCCCAAAAGCCAAACTTGGAATATACAACAACACTGTAGAAATAAAACTATATATTAATTTCCTCTTGTACTAAACAAAGCGCAAAAATTAATGATGCACATTTCCCAGAGCTGACATATTCCAATTAATAAATTCAAAATAAAGAGATATTTTTCTACCTTTTGTGCATTTTTTTTCAGTTGCAATTGTTCCAGCCACTTTCTTCTGGTTTCTTTGTGTCTTCTGCTAACTCTCCATCTGCTGTCCATTTGTCCTTTCTTCTGTCTTCTTGGTTTTTTTTTCCATTCTCTCTCTCTACATCTGCTTTAACATACTAATCTTTCTCCTTTTGCTCTTTCCTCATTCCTATTTCATCTACTCAAAATTTACCCCTCCATCCTCAATCCCCACTTACTCTCCCAATACCCGGCCAATTGTAGATTTTTTATCCCTCCCACACAAAATATTTTTCCCCTCTCCATTTTACTCTCCCAGCCCCATCCCATTCTAATCCTCCCCCAACACCAGCTCCCTTCTAGTTCCAGCCTCACCCAGCATCCATTCCCTTCTAGTCCCTGCATCAGCCCATTTCCAGTCCTAGCAGCCCCCCAACCCATTTCCAGTCCTAGCAACCCCCCAACCCAATACCAGTCCTATCCCCCCCTCATCAACCCACTTCCAGTCCTAACCCCCCATCACCCCATTTTCAGTTTAAGCCCCCCCCTATAACCCATTACCATTCCTAACCCCCCATCAGCCCACTTCCAGTCCTAACCCCCCATCAGCCCACTTCCAGTCAGCCCCCCATAGCCCATTGCCAGTCCTAACCCCCCCCATCAGCCCACAGTCCATTACCAGTCCTAACCCCATCAGCCCACCTCAAGTCCTAACCCCTCCCCATCAGCCCATTTCTTGTCCCAGCCCCCCATAGCCCATTATCAGTCCTAAACCCCCCCATAGCCCATTACCAGTCCTAACCCCATCAGACCACCTCCAGTGTTAACCCCCCAGCAGCCCATTTCCAGTCCTAACCCCACCCAACGGCCCACCTCAAGTCCTAACCCCTCCCCATCAGCAGTCCTAACCCCCTCTAGCCCATTAGCAGTCCTAACCCCCCCCCTCTCTAGCCCATTAGCAGTCCTAACCCCCCCCCATAGCCCATTACCAGTCCTAACCCCCCATCACCCCATTTCCAGACAGCCCCCATCAGCCCACAGCCCATTAGCAGTCCTAACCCCCCCTAGCCCATTAGCAGTCCTAACCCCCCCCTAGCCCATTAGCAGTCCTAACCCCCCCCCTAGCCCATTAGCAGTCCTAACCCACCCCCCATGGCAAATTTAAAAAAAAAAAAAAAGCAGCTGGCTCTGGCTTCTGCCGCGGCAGCGGCAGAATGCAATGTCCCGCGGGGCCCCCTCCGCCCGCTAAGCCCCTCTGCAAGGGCTTTCAGATTCGCGAGGGAGAGCGTCTCCCTCGCGTCTCTGTTAAGCCCGCAGGGGCTAACGCGAGGGAGACGCTGTCTCCCTCGCGAATCTGAAAGCCCTTGCAGAGGGCTTAGCGGGCGGAGGGGGCCCCGCGGGACACTGCATGCTGCCGCGTCCGCGTCCGCGGCAGCAGCCAGAGCCCGCTTTTTCTTTTTCTGCGGACCTTCACGCGTGCCAGCTGCAAGGCCTTCGCGTGCCATAGGTTCGCCATCGCTGCCCTACATCATTGCATTGTGAGCTGAAAAGCAGTTTGTTTGTTTTTTATCCCTAGGTTGAACTCAGTTAGTAAATCAACAACTGTTTAATGTTACCAAAATTGTGCACACTCCAGGGGTGACTCAGCATGCAATGTTCCTAAATGGGTTAGTTGTGTACATACTGTGACAAAAATTAACTTCATACCTAAGCCAAGGGATGATGGAGATTATTATACACACCAGCATTATTTGTGCAGTGTGCACTGTATGGATCCGTGTGAATCAGTTACTAAAGGGCAGTGCACACGAGGAGTGGGGCAGCATTATCAGTGCATTATTAACTTCAAGTGTGAATTAGTGTGAACGGTGTACTGCACAGTATATGCCTTTCAGCAGTGCTAATTCTGCATTTTATCTTTCTATTTTGAAATTGCCAATGATCAGTGTATTCACCCTGAACCAAAACATACCTGAACATCAGAACAAGCTACAGTGCATACTAGAACTAGTCCAGATGTTCTCATCAGAAATCATGAGTTAATGTACTGCTACCAGTATATTTGGTAAATGTATAAACTAAAGTAATACAGCAATATGGAATACTAAAATCATTTTAAGGTATCATTGTAGTATCAGAAAGTGAATACAGTTGATCAAGGCAGTTTAATGTACCTAGCAGGAAAGAATGCAATAATCAAAACAGCATTTACTGTCTGCAGAATAAAATGTCAATGCTGGCATATCATGCAGAAGTATTATTTGTTTAATTTTGTATGTGCAGTCAAAACCGAAAATATGTACCAGAGATAAAATTCAGGCTTTAAAAAGACAAGTAAAAAAAAATCTTCATTTCTTCATAATCTTATAAGGATTTTCTTCAGCCTTTGTTTGCTTCCAGCAGACATTTGAGGATGCTCAAAGGAGGCACCTCATGGTTCTAGAAGCTCAAAACTCTACAATTAAAATTGATGACAAGAGGATTGTTTGCAGGCTAGGTGTGGCTAGGTGAATTGGGGTTCTTTGTCCTCTAGGAGAAAGACTCCTAGGTGATTTTTTCCTTTTGTCCTCTCTAATGGGCCTCCATTCATCTGCTAGAAGAAGGAACTCCTCCCAGTATCTTTCTATAGCTATGCAAACTATTTCAGCAGTTCCAACTATCCCCCATTCACCGCTGAGAGGCATGACCAAAACACCTGGTTCCCTGACCACTGATCATGCATGAAACATAGCAATGAATGGATATGCATTAAATAAAGCAATTGTCTTCCTTCACTGCTATACCAGTACTACAGTCTATATACAGCAAACCCCACCCCCCTTTCTAAACTGTCCCTTTCCCTGCAATCAGTAGACCTGGTGTTTTTCACTGTTTGGGGACACAGGGGCGATTTGTTAATAACTTCACCTTTTACTGATAAGAGTATCAAAATCAATCCTGAAATATAAAGACCTAATGTCTGGACAAAACCTTTCTTTCCCTAATCTTTCCCTAATGTCACAACTAAACACAGAGACACTAAAGGTTTTTACATAACAGCACATTTACTATATGGGCCAGCCATGAATCTATATAGGGAAGCTGGTCCGGATACTCCCCCACCACAATTTAGCCTCCAGACCCCATGCTCTAATCACAATTTGCAAAATCACAATTTACAGTGCAAATCTTGTAATCCCAATTCTAGGAATGCAATGCTCAGTGTAAATTTTCTAATCTCACTTCTGGGAATACAATATACAATATAATCCAGGTAACAGGCAGAGTTTGGTTGCACAAAACACACAGGACCACAAAGGGAAAAAGAAAGAGGGAAAACAGAAAACAGAGACGTCTCAGCAGCGAATACTCATACACTCTCTTTCCTCAGTAGCAGCTGTTACAAATACACATTACATACACACACATACTCTCTAGCTGTACCATAGGATTTAACTTTTACCATGTGGATAATAGTAATATGAGAAATATAGCTAGCTATTTTTCTAATGTCCACTAGATGGAGCTATAGGAGCACATGGCAACACAAAAGAAACCCCCCAGCAACACAAAAAAAACCCCCCAACACTATAGGAGCACATGGCAACACAAAAGAGACCCCCAGCAACACAAAAAGCCCCCAACACTATAGGAGCACATGGCAACACAAAAGAAACCCCCAGCAACACAAAAAGAGACCCCCAGCAACACAAAAAGCCCTCAACACTATAGGAGCACATGGCAACACAAAAGGAACCCCCAGCAACACAAAAAGAGACCCCCAGCAACACAAAAAGCCCCCAACACTATAGGAGCACATGGCAACACAAAAGAAACCCCCACCAACACAAAAAGAGACCCCCAGCAACACAAAAAGCCCCCAACACTATAGGAGCACATGGGGCAAAGGCTCTAAATAAATCGCCCTGATCATCGGAGAATTGCGATCAGCGCAATTATTCTTGAAAGGCACACTTAAGGGGGTTAAGTACTAATATTTTAGGCAATTTTTTAAATAGCTTTGGCAGCGCTGCACTTTAAATACCTTTAAGGGGCCTGAGGTGGCAAAGTTAAATTTATACTGCAGTCATTTACTGGCGCTCGCAAGCAAGCGCCCCCCCCCCTTTTTTCTTATTCAGATTCAGATACAGCAGATACAGATACAGACAGGACGAGCAATGGTTTCAGGGCCACTAAGGCCCCTATTAGGACTACTCGTTGCGGTTGATCGGGCCGCTACAGGTTCCCAGAAATTACCAGGACTCACAGATAGAGTACAGAAAGTAGCAGTACTCACCAGAACTCTGATCAGACAGGTAGTTTGGATGCCAGTCTATCCAGCCGGTTTTCAATCGGGGATTCAGCCGCAGGGACCGACTGACCACACAAGTCAAAGAGTCCTTCGGAGCACAAAGGGGCCCCATGGCGCCAAGGATCGTTAATCACCTGGAGGGGTCGGTCCCTGACCGGTGGAGGCCCTGATCCTGCAAAAAGCATTAGTCTTCCCACTGTGGGTGTGATGAGAGAGAGGCTTTTCTTTTAAAAATTTTTCCCGGCCAATGCACCAAAATGTTATAGCAAACGCTGTGAAAAGCTCTTATTCAATCACTCACCCACAGAAGGAAAACTCACAGACAGGCTGGAATGCAAACAGGATCTTTAATGTGCACACAGGATCAGACAGAGAGCCGGTTCCCTCCAACAAAAAGTCTGACCCCCGAGGGACGTCCTTCAATGCCTTAAATACAGTATAATTTCAAACTCATTCTATAATCCCATTTGACACAGGTATTTCCTGTCCACCAATCAGCAGCCCCTGGGGAAGGTACCTGGGTGACCTGTCCAAACCGGTGTGCTCTGGTCTGTTGGTTTCTGGGCTAGGGGATACTGTGCTCAGACCTGGAGTGGGGGAAGGGTGTCTACTGAAATCTCAATGCCTTCTCTTAGCAGGCTGATTACCTCATGGCTTGGGGGAAGGGTCAGGCTGATAAGAGCCTCATGGCTGCCTCAGTATAAATCCTTTGAATTCTTCTATGCTGATGACAGACATGTTCCAGTGCTCTGTATTCACACATTTTCTAAGCTAGCAGTGACCTTGTAGGAGAAAAGTATCAAAGTCTTAGAACTGTGCCTTTGTTAGAGAATTCTGAGCAGGGGGAACAGAGTACTAGGCCCACAGAGAGATCCCAATTGGATGGGTGCAAGGGTCAGTAGGACCAATAGAAAGTTTGCCTGTATTAAACTGAAGAAGAAAGGTATAAAAGGTGTTGTTTACTGGACTCCATTGCTCAGACCATTTTGAATGTGACATTTGCCTGAGACTTGTGCACAATAAATTGGCTTGGATCTTCGAACTGACTCCTGGTTTTATTCATTGCGTGCACTTCGCTGCAACATATTCCTGGTGCATTGGCCGGGAAGGTGGAGTGCGTGAATGGTGCGCAAGTGAATATACCACGTATTACCGCCTCCAGGTTTGGTCCAGTCGGGACCGTGGCCGACCGACAGCGGAGAGGACCCCAGGCGCCGCCAGTCCCATTGCATCGGAGAGGGTTCTGCCCTGCCTCGGCGGCCTGCCGGGTCCGACCGGCCAACACCTCTGAACCCGAGGGGAGTCCAGGGTTCAACCCAAGGAGGGACTGGTTGCGTAGCGCATTAGTGGCTGGATCCGGTGAGTAGCAATTTGTCTGGTTCTTAGTCAGTTAGTTATGGGAAAGTTCCACATGCACGGGACTAATACAGTTTAAGGTAACGAGAGCCTGATCACCTCTCAGGGTGTGGCCGAGTACTCATTGCATGAGTATGCGTGAGGACAAAACCCCACCCCTCATGGATAAGTAAGGTAGGCCTTTATGGAATTTTTGGAACTCGGTGGCATGCCTGTCTGCTTGAGTGAATGAGAGGTCTTGAAACACAGACCACGCGAGAGCGGATTCCTGAATAGCGCAGTTCCTGGCCGGGCGACCGCGCCCAGGTCGCGAAAAGGAGGAAGTGTTTGGTGTTTGTTTCCCTTGTTGTTCTGTGGGCTGTACGGACCCCTTACCTGCAGCCATACTACCCGCCCTCTTTGTCTGTTGTTTTGTACATCATAATGGGAGGGGCGGGGTCTGTGCAAACTCCATTGAACTGTATGATCACGAATTTTAAGAAGGGATTTAGCGGTGACTATGGGACGAAAATGTCGCCGTCCCGATTAGAAAAATTATGTGGTAGGGAGTGGCCGGTGCTGGACACTGCGTGGCCACCAAATGGTACTTTTGATGTTAGAATTGTGTCCCGAGTGCATGGGATAGTGCGTAGGAATTACCCCGACCAGTTTCCCTATATAGACTCCTGGTTGGATATCTGTGAAAGGCAGCCCTCTTGGATAAAGCGTTGCTGTGAAGAGCAGTGCAAAATAATGTTAGCAACTACGAAGGGAGACCCCGGGAGTAAGAAAGAAAAGCCCCCCATTTACTCAGCCCCAGAACCTGCAGAAATCCCAAATTATCCACCCCATTTCCTGTATAAGCCAGTCCCATCAGCTCCACCATTACCCCGAGCAGAGCCAGAGGAAGAGCGAGCCCCTCCAGCTGATGTGCCTCCACCCCATCAGCCACATCCATCGCCCGAAAGAGAGCAACCCCTTTCCCGGAGCAGGAGTCCCAGTCCCGAACAAAGTTCCCTGGCAGGGCTATCATCTCCTGAAGGAACTGTCAGCAGGGGCTCAACTGCAGTCCAGGGTCACACATTAGTCCAGGCCCCAACGGAAGAGCCACCGCTGGGCGCGCAAATATACTGTGATGAGGTGAGTGCAGCCCAGCTAGGGAAAACGGAAAAAAAGAAGGATTTTTTTTCATTGCGGGGGATGGGAGCACAAAATCCTAGGCTCCATACTAGAAGCACTGAAAGAAACCTAGAGGGCAGAGCCAAAGGTAAGCCAATCACAGACCACAGGACAACCCTGCAGAGGAGTAGGAGGTCCAAGTGGGAGGAGCTAGGAAGGGAGTTGCCCAGCTCAACAGTTAACAGAGGAAGAACAAACAAAAGAGAGAGGCACAGTTTGAGTTTGAGGCAGGAGGAGAAAGGAGCTGTGAGCAGAAGGTCCAGGAGGAGTGCAGGAGCAAGCACCAGTGGCAGCTGCAGTTCAAGCCCTAGCCCAGGTTCAAGTCCAATTCCCAGGAGGCACAGACAGGAGAGGTCTGGGGCCAAGCTGTGGAAAACCCTTGCAACCAAGGAGAGCAGCAAATGGAGGAACCATTACAAAGGCAGCCAAGAAAGGTACGCAGGGAATGAGCAGTGCCACCAGAATAGTTCTTGCTCTGACTCAGAGGAGACTTTCATACATCTGAAGCCTCAGCACAGCAAGAAGTATCTCAGGAGGGAGGTTAAGCAGGAGAGACACACAGGAGACTGGCTTGGAGGAGCCAAGGCCAGGCAGTATGAGAGACTGTTTAACATTGCAAAGACTCTTAAGGAAAAGTTACCAGAGCACTTTCAAAGAGCACCTAGCTGTAGCTCACTGGAGAGCATGGAAGTAGGCCCTGAAGAAAGTGTTGTTGAGTCAGAAACTTCTGAGATGGAATGTGAGCTGTGCACTAAAATATAATAGTAATGTGTGTTAGAAACACTGAAATACAAAAGGAAGCTGTTGCAAGTTAAAGCAGTTTCAAGAGTTGAAAGAGAAGAGTAACCCTGAAGACAAGAGGTTAGGAATCTCTCTTTTAGGAAGCTTAAACTGCAAAACTTCAGTGAAGGCCCAAACAGCTAGAACTGTTTGTATGGGGCGTGGCAACAGCAGGTTGGAAGCTGTGACGAGTTTTTACAAATGCTTTTGTGTTTTGAAATGGCAAGCAATTGCAGTGAAGCATAGAAACTGCTGTGAGTTTTGTTTGGACATTTTGATTTGGAGAAATTATCCTGTATTTCTTTTGTCTGGAAAAAGTGCTTAAAGAATTTTTATGTTCATCACTTGCCAACTTTGGAAACCGAATAAAAATTTCCTGTGCGCTTTAAATAACCACTTGGCTTTCCTTATTGACACAACTACAACCCTCGAAGGGATACAGATGGCCAGCCGTCCCTACTAGGCAACCGCCTGGTAGGGGCGCGAGCGTCACAATACGTTACGCCCTCCGAAGCAGGGAGACGAAGGAAGTTCGCCAGATGCCATTACGCCAGGTCCCCGGATTACCCATTCTCAATGATGAAGTTCAGGTTATAGCTGGGCCAACTAGTCTCGTTTATGTGCCCTTTTCTACCACAGATTTACTAAACTGGAAAACGCACTATGCCTCTTATACTGAAAAACCCCAAGATTTGACAGAATTAATGTCTAGTATCATGCAGACCCACCAGCCTACCTGGTCTGACTGCCGCCAGCTTTTGTCTACCCTTTTTACTACTGAAGAGCGGGCACGAATAGTGCAAGCAACTACCCGATGGCTGGAAGAGAACCCTGTAGACAGGAGAGACCTAGATCCCCGACAGGCAGCAGCCGTAGATTTCCCGAATGAAGACCGAAAATGGGACCTGAATAGTGCAGAAGGGGAGAGGGCCCTCACCCGTTTCCGCCAGGCCCTACTGCAAGGCCTGAGGAGGGGAGGCCAGAAAGCCATGAATGTTGGGAAGGTAGCAGACGTTCTTCAGCGCCCAGATGAAAGTCCAGCTACCTTCTATGAACGATTAACTGAAGCTTATAGACTTTATACCCCGTATGATCCAGCAGCCCAGGAGAATTTGCGTATGGTGAACGCTGCTTTTGTGAGTCAGTCCCAGGGAGACATAAAACGGAAACTGCAAAAGTTGGAAGGATTTGCGGGCATGAATACAGCACAGCTAATGGAAGTTGCCCAGAAGGTATTTGTGAATCGTGATCAAGAATGTAAAAGGGAAAGTGAAAGAAAGATGAAGAAGAAAGCCGATCTGCTTGCTGCAGCACTAGTTGAAGGACGTGGAGGATACTCAAACAGAAGGACTCGAGGATGGGGAAGGGGCCGAGGGAGCGCTCAGTCCCCCTTAGGTGCAAATCAGTGCGCTTATTGTAAGGAAGAAGGACATTGGAAGAATGAATGCCCGAATAGTGGCTCCACCCCCTGGAGGGGAGGAGGGAGCGCCAGGAGAAGGGGGGGCGATTCCAGCAGCGAGGGGGAATGCAGCGTGCACAGTTTCAGTTTCAGCAGGAAGAAGCCGCTGCTGTGGAAGGTATGGCGACCACTGAAGACGACTATGTGGATGAGGACTAGGCCAGACCGGGCTCCAAGTTTTCCCTGGGTCCCCAGGAGCCTATGGTCAACTTAAAGATTGGGGAACAGTACATGGACTTCATGGTGGATACGGGGGCCGAACATTCAGTAGTGGCTAAGCCAGTGGCTCCCTTGTCTTCCCGATCTGTCACCATTGTTGGCGCCACTGGAACTAGAACCACAAGACCTTTCCTGCAGAACCGTGCTTGTGAATTAGGGGGACGGAGAATAACACATCAGTTCCTGTACATAACCTGAATGCCCAGTTCCCCTTTTGGGCCGAGACATGCTTGCTAAGCTCCAGGCGCAGATACCCTTTGTCGAAGGAGGAAAAATGGAAATGACCGTGAACTTGGAATCTGCTGGCCTGATGGTGCTGACTGTCCCCTGAGAAGAAGAATGGCGGTTCTATAGTCCACCTTCATCCAAGGCAGCTAGCCCCCGTATACCCACTAACATCTTAGCTCCGCCCGGAGTGTGGGCAGAGGATAATGCTCCTGGCCTAGCACAGAATATAGCTCCTGTGCTTGTCACCCTTAAACCAGGAGCAGAACCAGTGCATGTGCGACAATATCCTCTCCCACGACCAGCAATTGAAGGCATCCATGGTCACCTAAAGAAATTACTACAGTATGGACTCCTCAAAGAATGCCAATCGCCTTGGAACACCCCCCTCCTCCCAGTCAAGAAGCCTGGGACAGGTGACTACCGCCCAGTGCTGGATTTGCGACGAGTGAACAATGCAGTTGAAACCATACATCCAGTAGTACCAAATCCTTATACCCTCCTGGGACTGATTCCATCAGAAGCTACTCATTTCACCGTTCTGGATTTAAAAGATGCCTTTTTCTGTATCCGCCTGGCATCTGCCAGCCAACTCTTGTTCGCGTTTGAATGGGAGAACCCTACTACAGGAAGACAGGGCCAACTCACTTGGACTCGCTTGCCTCAAAGATTCAAGAATTCACCCACCATCTTCAGTGCAGCTCTCAACCAAGATCTTTCAAACTACTCTGTGACTCCTGGAAAAAGAATCCTACTTCAGTATGTAGATCTGCTTATAGCCACCAACTCCAAGACTGAATGTGTGCAAGCTACCAGTGATCTCTTGCACCTCCTGAATGACACCGGATACAAGGTCTCAAGAGCCAAGGCGCAGTTGTGCCAAACAGAAGTGAAATACCTAGGGTTCCATCTGTCCAGAGGAATCCGGAAATTGGGACTTGAGCGAAAGGAAGCAGTATGCCGCATCCCAACCCCCACCACCAGAAAGCAGGTGCGGGCCTTCTTGGGAGCTGCAGGCTACTGTCGGATATGGATACCCAATTTCACACTCTTGGCAAAGCCCTTGTACCAAGCCACGAAGGGAGTGGAACGATCACCCATGGAATGGGGTCCAGAACAGGATAAAGCATTCAGATCACTAAAAGCAGCATTAATGTCATCACCAGCCTTGGGCCTACCAGATGTGCAGAAACCATTCCGTCTGTATGTCCATGAGTCATGTGGAAACGCACTGGGAGTCCTGACTCAGCCCCTTGGATCCTGGCAACGACCTGTAGCCTACCTATCAAAACAATTGGACCCAGTTGCAAAAGGATGGCCACCTTGCCTAAGAGCTGTAGCAGCCACAGCCCTCTTAGTGAGTGAAGCTGACAAACTCACTTTTGGACAGAATCTTCAAGTCACTGTACCGCATTCTGTCTTAACCCTAATGGAACACAAAGGAAACTACTGGTTCACCAACGCACGAATGTTGAAATATCAAAGTATGCTGTGTGAAAATTCCCGACTGCAATTGAGTGTCAGTCAAACCTTGAACCCTGCTACCCTACTGCCGACCAGTCCAGGCCCTCCTGACCATGATTGCCTAGAAGTAATGGACACCGTATACTCAAGCCGCCCAGACCTCACAGACATCCCCTTGAACAACCCAGAAAAAACTTTCTTCGTGGATGGAAGCAGTCTTGTAATTAATGGACAACGATGTGCCGGTTATGCAGTGGTGACCCTGGACATGGTAATAGAATCATCAGCTTTGTCTCCAGGAACTTCAGCACAGAAGGCCGAATTAAAAGCCCTCACTCGAGCACTGAAATAGGGACTGGGATCCGCCTGAATGTATACACAGATTCCAAGTATGCCTTTACAACACTACATGCCCATGGAGCTTTGTACAAAGAACGTGGATTGATAACCTCGGGAGGCAAGTCCATCAGGTATGGCCCAGAAATATTGACTTTATTGGAAGCAGTGTGGGCCCCCAAACAAGTTGCCGTAATGCACTGTTGAGGTCACCAAACTGGAGATGGAGAAGTATCCCGAGGGAATAGACTTGCCGATGCCTCAGCCCGAGAAGCAGCAATCAATGGAAAAATCTCTACCCCCAGTATTACAGTTCAAGCAGCCATATTTCCAGTTCCTCTCAGTGCTTGGACACCCCGATATACCCCGAATGAGCTGGACTACTATTGTCAGAATGAGGGGGGGCAACTATCAGCGGCTTGATGGATAGTGTTACCACCACCTGAGGGAGGCTCACCCCCTGGTATGACTGTGATCCCTGAAGCCCTGGGTCCAGCCTTTGTCCACGCCTTTCATCAAGCTACACACTATGGAAAAACTGCAATGGAAAAAGCTCTGAAACTGTATTTCTGTATCTCATTATTGGGACCCTTAACTGCCTCAATAGCCCGAAAATGTGTAATCTGTGCAAAGAATAATGCCCGACAGGGTCCTGTCTTACCTCCAAGAGTTCAATCAGTGGGAGTAACCCCCATGGGAAATATCCAAATAGACTTTGCAGAAATGCCACGAGCAAATGGATATCACTACCTACTGGTTCTAGTTTGTACCTTCTCTGGGTGGGTGGAAGCTTTCCCCACCAGGACTGAGAAAGCCAGAGAAGTCACTAAGACTCTGCTCCATGAAATCATTCCTCGGTTTGGAATACCCTTGACCATAGGGTCAGACAATGGGCCCTCCTTTGTGTCACAAGTAACTCAGCAACTAGCTTGTGCTTTACAAATACAGTGGAAGTTACATACAGCTTATAGACCCCAGAGTTCAGGGAAAGCAGAGAGAATGAACCGAACCCTGAAGTCTCAGTTGTCCAAACTCTGTCAGGAAGCTCACCTGAAGTGGCCCCAAGCTCTCCCTATAGCTCTTCTCAGAGTACGTTCAGCCCCCACTAAGTCATTAGGAGTTTCCCCATTTGAGGTTTTGTATGGGAGACCCCCGCCCATAGTTCAGGGGATAAGGGGGGATATGAGTCAGATTGGATCGGAAATCACTAGACAAGAATTGTTGGCTCTAAGTTCTGTCTTGCAGGACCTCCATACCTGGGTGCAAGACCAGTTGCCTATCAATCTGACAGAGCCACTGCACCCTTTCAAGCCCAGAGCCTCGGTGTGGGTCAAAGAGTGGAAGAAGACACCGTTGGCACCTCATTGTAAGGGACCATATGTCGTGTTGCTGTCAACACCCACAGCAGTTAAAGTGGCAGAAATCGACTCCTGGATCCACCACAGTCGAGTGAAACCAGCAGCAGTTCCTGAAGGTCGTCCTTGGACCTCGACTGTGGATCCTGCATCACCATTGCGACTTACATTGCGAAGAGAACGATCATCCTCGTGAAGTTTTCAAGCTCTGAATTATCAACATTTCAGTTTATCCATCATCAAGAGACTATGATCATGATGATTACCTACTACTGTTTCATTTTTGCGGTAACCCTGGGACCCCTTGGGACAACTTTTGCTTTGCCCCCTTGTGCAGCTTGTATAACCACTACCCGAACTGGAATGAAAATAACTCAAACTTTACTTTATCACTCTTACTACACTTGCACTGGTAAAGTCAGTCAGTGCATGTATAATGGTACAGAACTGAATGTTTGCACGAATGGAAAGACTCGTACTTGTTTTAAACCCCGACAGAATCCTTCTTACTATGTCATGGAACTACGATGGAATGATGAAGATGGAGCCCTCATAAATGCTACAAGTCAGCTCTCTGATCCCACCCGACCTGTACCCCTGTACTTTTATGCTTGTGATCTGATAAACAGAAATGACTATTATAGGTGTGGGTCATGGGAACAAGCTTACTACTATGATGACAAGTATATGTGTCCCGAAGGTGCATACAGATGGGGAATATGCACTGGGGTACATTCTCCATCTACTTATGGTAAGCCATCAAAAGATGACTATTTCTGCCCAAAATGGGGTTGTGTATACTATGCTACCTGGTCTGGTAGCCCTACTGGACAAGACGGAGATAATCGCAAGGCCAATTTGGAGAGATTGCCCCTACTGGAACCTAAGAAGTGCAAGAAAGATGCCTGTAATCCTCTACGGCTTCTCATCCTCGACCCAAGCCAGTGGAAGCAAGGATTCCGATTCGGCCTACGTATAGCAGGAAGTGGAACTGATCCTTGAACTTTTGTATATATCCAGCTTAACACGAAAACTCATGTTTCTTCACCTTACCGAATACATCATACCTTCTATGAGGCCATGAAGGCAGAGTTTGTGGTCCCCCATGCTTCTCGAAATTTGTTCATTGAACTAGCTGTAGCTGTAGCATACAGTCTTCATGTCTCTGGCTGTCTTTTCTGTGGAGGAACTCAGATGGGTGATCAGTGGCCTTGGGAGGTGCAAGAATTGAACTATTCTGTACCATATAACCAAACTGATCTGCATGCAGCTACCAGCGAATGGGTCCTAGCTAGCCCCATTGTTGGAAACCTGTGTTTCGCTCGAACTGGACCACAATTGACTATGCTAGTGGGACAATTAGTCTGTTTGAACCAGAAGTACTATAATGCTACCACCAAAAAGACATCCTGGTGGTCAGGAACCAATGCCCCGGAACCCTCCAATCCTCTGATTATCTTTCCTAACCTTACCAAGTTATGGACAAATCTGGCTTCTCACAATAACTGGCAAGCTCCACCTGGACTATATTGGATCTGCGGAACTCGAGCATATGCTAGACTCCCTGCCAACTGGGGAGGTGCGTGTGTTTTGGGGACCATAAGACCTTCCTTCTTCCTCTTGCCCGTTTCCCACGGAGAACAGCTAGGATTTCCTGTGTATAAGAGTTGACAGAAGCGAGAGGTCCTGAAGATAGGCCAATGGGACAAATGGGATGCGACATCTGAAGAATGGCCACCGGAGAAAATTGTTTCCTACTATGGACCTGCTACTTGGGCACAAGATGGCTCTTGGGGTTACCGCACCCCTGTGTATATGTTAAATTGTATTATACGTTTGCAAGCTGTTGTAGAAACAATAACTAATGAAACTAGTAGAGCACTAACCTTGTTAGCCAAACAAGCCACGCAGATGCGTACAGCCATTTATCAGAATCCCTTAGCATTAGATTATTTACTTGCAGCTGAAGGAGGAGTATGTGGAAAGCTGAATTTAACTAACTGTTGTTTGCAAATCGCTAATGAAGGACAAGTAGTAGAAGATATAGCCAGTCATATGAGAAAACAAACCTACGTACCAGTCCAAACCTGACATGGCTTGCAACTCGATGGATGGTTTTGTAGCAGCAGAGCGCAGACAAACCAATGATACCAGGAGTCTGTTCAGAAGGTCCAAATCATTTATTTGTGCACAAGTCTCAAGCAAAGTCAATTTCAAAATGGCTGAGCAAAGTTCTCTGGCAATACAACAACTTTTATAGACTTTAGCTTCATTCTAGGTATAGAAAAACATTTCATTGGTCCCGGTAACCTCCCGTACCTCCTGTACCCTTTCTATTGGTCCCGGTACTGATATGATTATCCAATTATGTTCTTTCAGTGGGCTCAGCACCTGCTTACCCCCCTTCTAGTCCCAATTACAATGGCCAGTTCATCAACTTGTTACTTTCCTTCTCTCAAGGCCATTGAGCCAGTTTGTACGTGTAGGGAGCAGGGCTCTGTAACTCATCTGTCAGCAGTCTTAATTAAATCCCTCACAACTGTATCCTCTTATCAGTGACTTTTAAACATATTTTTCTGTATTTTTCCATCTTTCAGTTCTGCTTGTCTAAGCTAATCCAATACTTTTACTAAGTTCCAGTTCTACAGGAGCATATTGGGGGATGTGCAATTCCTATGGGCCTCTTCACTAGCTTCATTTACAGGTCAAGCTAGTTAGGCTTGCTTGCTTATGTCAGACACTGTGGATCACAGGCCTCCACCTGCCACATTCCCCCCTTTGATTGATCTCACCCTATTACTTAATAAGGTGTGAGAATTAAATCACTTCAAGATAATTATGCTAGGGTCATGGGATTCCGACTATATGCAGGAGGTTTTGGTTGGTACAGGGCCATAATCTTAGTTGCGGTCTTCCGCTCTACGGTACTTTCAATAGCACTATGAATAGAACGCATACAACATGGGATTAGACATGGTAATAACAAAATAACAGCAACAAGTATTAGTACTAATATAAGGAAAGTTTTAAGTCCTCCCAGCCATGAGAAAAGGTTAGCAAACCAGTTAGGGAATTTCAGTGAGTGCCAAGTCTGTACTGGCACGTAAGCATGTCTTTGCATATCTTTAGCAATTTCTTCAACTACTTGACCCTTATCATCTATTTTTAAACAACAATTGGTTAAATTCAGCTTACCACATACTCCTCCTTCAGCTGCTAACAAATAATCAAGTGCTAAGCGATTCTGATATATAGCAGTGCGCATCTGAGTACTTTGTCTAGCTAAAAGTGTAAGAGCTTGACTAGTTTCATTGGTTATTATTTCCACTACTGCTTGTAAGCGAATAATACGATTAATCATATAGACTGGGGTTCGATAACCATACATACCATCATCATTCCAAGTGGCAGGCCCATAATACTCAATAATTCTCTCTGGTGGCCAATCATCACCCTCCCACTTCTCCCACTTGCCTACTTGGAGGGGTGATCTTTTCTGTCGCAGTGCTCTTTTGTGTCTGTGGGTAGTGTATACTGGGTATCCTAATTGTTCTCCATGTTCAGTGTTTAACAGGAAGAAAGAAGGTTTGATGGTCCCTAAGACACATGCTCCTCCCCACTGTGGCGGGAGTCGAGCATACGCTCTGTTTCCACAGATCCAATATAGGCCAGGTGGGGCTTGCCAAGCGTGGGTTTTGGCAAGATTAGTCCATAAATCAGCAAGTTCAGGAAATCTGGCTAATGGGTTAGGAGGTTCAGGGTGTTTACTCCCTGACTACCATGACGTCTTTTTGGTAGTGGCATTATAGAATTTCTGGCTAAGACAGACCAGCTGTCCTACCTGTTGGGTGAACTGAGGTCCAGTTCTGGCATAGCAAAGACGTCCAACAATTGAGTGCGCTAACACCCATTCGCTAGTAGTCTTGTGTAATTCAGTCTGATTGTAAGTCAGAGAATAATTTAATTCTTCAGCTTCCCATGGCCACTGGTCACCCATTTGGGTTCCACCACAGAAATAACAATCTGAGATTTTGAGACTAGATACTACTGCTCCGGCTAATTCTAAAAATAAATTCTGAGAAGGATGAGGGATTTCAAACTTATTTACATGCATGGCCTCATAGAAGGTGTTATGGATGTGATATTTAGATGACTTGTGGGCCTGGGTATTCAATCTTATATACACAATGGTCCCTGGATCTGATCCAGTACCTGCAATACGTAGACCAAATTTGTATCCTTGTTTCCATACACTAGGGTTGCGTATCCGCAAGTGTAAGGGGTTACAAGCATCTTTCTGACATTTGTCATCTGTTGTTGTCTTGGTTAGAGTGGCCATTTGTTTATCTATCTTTTCGTCAACTATACCATCATTCCATGTAGCATAAAAAACACATTCCCAATTTGGGCAGTAGTAATCTGCTTCTGGGGCAGTACTATAGCCTGGTTCCTTTCTACCTGTACACTTTCTCCATCCTGTGGCACCTTCTGGGCACATATACTTATGGTCATTTCGATACGCTTTTTCCCAGGTACCGCAGTTGGAGCGACTATCTCTATTTATAACATTACAGGCATCGAAATTCAAAACAACAGGTCTACTAGTATCTTTAAGTGGTTGTGTAGCAGTTATTATGGGTCCATCTGCATCCTTCCATCGTATTTCCAATGTATAATAGGATGGATTCTGATGCGGATTATAGCATACTCTAGATTTACCATTAGTGCAAACATTTAGTTCAGTGGTGTTATATATACACCGAGTCACTTTACCAGTGCAGGTATAATAAGAATGGTAAATCAAAGTCTGAGTTACCTTTAGTCCAGTTCGAGTAGAAGTAATGCAGGCAGTGCATGGAGGTAAGGCATAAGTCAGTTCAAAGCCTCCAAAACAGGCAACCAGGGCAAAGCAAAGGTGAAGATACATGTTGATTGGAGTTCTTCTGAATCCTCAGCTTGCAGATCTTGACCACGACGTTCTTTTCTTTGTCCCGTTCGCTAATGAAGCAATTCAACGGGTGCTGAGTGTTGATTGGAGATCCTCAAGTTGTCCATCACACATCAACCAATTTATCAATTTCAGTTGGCTTGTGAAATCTGGTTAATCAATGTAGCATCACAGTGGTGTGCAAAATCACACACAGATTGGGTTCATTGAAACAAAACTCTTGCTGTATAGAAAACAGCAATCCTCTTCGAAAGACTTGGCTACTGCAGGGCACTGTGGCAAAGTGTTCAAACTGCTGGTTGCCGTCTCAAAGTAACTCGCAAAGGTGCATCAAGATGCTGTTCTGCTGTCCACTGCTCAGGTTCAGGAGCTGCTGCGGGCTTGACTCTGCTGTGGTGGATCCAGGCGTCGATCTCCGCTACCTTTACTGCAGTTGGGGTAGACAGGATGACGGTGTATGGTCCCTTCCAATGGGGTTCCAGCGGTGTCTTCTTCCAATCTTTGATCCACACCGAGGTACCAGGCTGGTAGGGATGCAAGGGTTCAGTCAAGTTGATAGGCAACTGGTCTTGGATCCACGCATGGAGAGTCTGCAGAACAAAACTAAGAGCTAGGAGTTCTTGCCTGGTTATTTCTGAACCAATTTGGGCTAGACCTCCTTTAATTCCCTGCACTATTGGTGGGGGTTTACCATACAGAACTTCAAAAGGGGAAAAACCTGTTGATTTTACAGGAGCTGAGCGTATTCTAAGTAAAGCTATTGGGAGCACTTGGGGCCACTTCAAGTGTGTCTCCTGGCAAAGCTTAGACATTTGGGCTTTTAAGGTACGATTCATTCGCTCAACTTTCCCTGAACTCTGGGGTCTATATGCAGTGTGGAGCTTCCATTGTATCTGCAAAGCTTTTGCTAACTGTTGAGTAACCTGGGAGACAAATGAGGGTCCATTGTCTGACCCTATTACTGCTGGAATTCCAAACCTAGGGACTATCTCTCTCATTAAAACTTTGGTAACTTCTCGGGCTTTCTCAGTTCTGGTTGGGAAGGCTTCTACCCACCCAGAGAAAGTACAGACTAATACTAATATGTAATGATATCCATTGGCTCTTGGCATTTCGGTAAAATCAATTTGTAGGTGGTGCATGGGGGTTACACCTCCTGACTGAACTCGGGGTGCCGTTATAAGGCCTTGCTTGGCATTATTCTTGGCACAAATTAGGCATTGACGTGCTACTGAAGCTGATATGGTTGTCAACAGAGTAATGTAGAAATGTGGTCTGAGTGCTTTTTCCATAGCACTTTTCCCATAGTGGGTGGCTTCGTGAAAGGCTTTGACAAAGGATGGTCCTAACAGTTCGGGAATTACTATTCGTCCAGGGGGTTGACTGCCCTCTGCTGGTGGCAGCTCAATCCATCCACCTTTCAGTACTCCATCTTCCTTATTACAGTAGTAATCTAATTCTTTGGTGGTATATCGTGGGGTCCATAAGTTTAAAGGTACCGGAAACAATGCTGCTTGCATTGGCATGGCTTGGGGTGTAATTTGTCCTGTCATAGCTGCTTGTCGTGCTAAGGCATCTGCAAACCTATTCCCTCGGGCAACTTCTCCTTTTCCTGCTTGATGTCCTCTACAATGCATGACAGCTACACGAGTTGGGGCCCATACTGCATCAAGTAACATCAGTATCTCGGGGCCATACTTGACTGATTTTCCTCCGGATGTGATGAGCCCTCGTTCCTTATAGAGAGCTCCATGGGCATGTAGGGTAGTAAAGGCATATTTGGAATCTGTATATACATTTAACAGAAGTTTTGCTCCTAATAATAATGCTCGGGTGAGTGCTATCAATTCGGCTTTCTGGGCTGATGTGCCTGAGGCTAGAGCTGATGACTCAACTACTTCATGTTGAGTGACAACTGCATATCCGGCACAGCGTCGTCCATTGAGGATGAGACTGCTCCCATCAACATAATAAATTTGGTCAGGATTGTCTATGGGCACATCTGTCAAGTCAGGTCGGCTGGAGAATACAGTGTCCATGACTTCGATACAGTCATGTTCTGGGAGTTCTTCACTAATGGGTATCAAGGTGGCTGGATTCAAGGCATGACTCACTTCTAGTTGTATCTGTGGGTTTTCACATAACATGCTCTGATATTTCAACATTCGGGAATTGGTGAGCCAGTAATTTGCTTTTTGTTCCATGAGGGCAAGGACTGCATGTGGCACAGTGACTCGTAGATTCTGTCCCAATGTGAGCTTGTCTGCTTCACTCACTAATAATGCTGTAGCTGCGACTGCTCTCAGGCAAGGTGGCCATCCCTTGGCCACAGTGTCCAATTGTTTCGATAGGTATGCTACAGGTCGCTCCCAATTTCCCAATTTCTGAGTCAACATGCCCAAGGCGTTTACCTGTGTTTCATGTACAAACAAGCGGAAAGGCTTGTGAACATCTGGCAGTCCAAGTGCTGGTGATGACATTAATTCTTCCTTTAACTTCTTGAAGGCTGTATCCTGCTCAAATCCCCACTCCAGTGGCGACTTTTCTTCTCCTTTTGTGGCTTCATACAGTGGTTTGGCAATTTGGGCAAAGTTGGGTATCCAGATTCGGCAATATCGTGCCGCTCCCAGAAAGGCTCTGACTTGCTTTCTGGTTGCTGGGGTTGGAATTCTGCATACTGCTTCTTTTCTCTCTCTGCCTAATCTCTGGCTTCCTTGGGTTATACGAAAACCCAAGTATTTCACTTCTTTTTGGCATAGTTGTGCTTTTGCTCTGGAAACTTTGTATCCAGCTTCATCTAGTAACTGCAAGAGATCTTTGGTGGCTTGTATACATTCACTTTCTGATACGGCAGCTATCAGCAGATCGTCCACATATTGGAGAAGCACTCTCTTCCCCGGGGCCACTGGATAACTGGAAAGGTCTTGATTCAGTGCAGCACTAAAGATGGTAGGCAAATTCTTGAATCCTTGGGGTAATCGTGTCCATGTGAGTTGACCCCCTCTTCCAGAGATGGGGTCCTGCCATTCAAATGCAAACAATATTTGACTTACAGGGGCTAATCTTATGCAAAAGAATGCATCTTTTAAATCTAGTACAGTAAAGTGGGTAGCTTCAGCAGGTATCAGTCCTAGAAGAGTATAAGGATTGGGTACAACTGGATGTATGGTTTCAACTGCTTCATTCACTCTCCTTAGATCTTGCACTGGGCGATAATCTTCCGTTCCAGGTGTCTTTACTGGCAAAAGTGGAGTGTTCCATGGGGATTGACATACTTTTAGTAGGCCATATTCGAGTAATCTTTGCAAGTGGCGATGAATGCCTTCAATTGCAGTTCTTGGGAGAGGGTACTGTTTGACATGTACTGGTGTAGCTCTAGGCTTAAGGGTTACAATTACCGGAGCTATATGTTTGGCTAGGCCTGGAGGACTGCCTTCTGCCCATACTCCAGGTGGTGCATGGATGTTCTTTAAAGTTTGTTCGAAATAAGTGTCTTTGACAGAATCATCAATGTAATATCTCCATTCTTCTTCTCGGGGAACTGTCAGCAGCATTATTCCTGCTGGTTTGACTTGGGGATTTACTGTCATTTGCATTTCTCCTTTTTCAGAGAAAGATATTTGCGCTTGTAGCTTGGCTAACATATCTCGTCCCAGTAGTGGCACTGGACATTCGGGCATGTAAAGGAATTGATGAGTTATTTGCTGTCCTCCCAGACTGCATATACGATTTTGGAGAAATGATTTCGTAGCTTTGGCACCAGTTGCTCCTATAATGGTAACTGCTTTTGTAGAAAATGGGGCTATCTTTTTGTCTACTACTGAATGTTCTGCTCCAGTATCAACCATAAAGTTCATAACTTGGTCTCCTATTTGTATTCCGACCATAGGCTCCTGGAGACCTAAAGCAAACTCGGAGCCCGGTCTGTCCTAATCCACATCATCTTCATCATTGGCTGTCGTAGTCAATGCTTGTATCACTCCTCCTCTTTCTCGCTGGAATTGTTCTCGATTGGCTCCTCCGCGGTTTCGGGGGCGGCCTCGTCTCTCTTCTCTCCACTGATGATTGTTTTTGTCATCTTGCTGGGCGTCTTCGAGTTGCGGGCATGCATCTCTCCAATGTCCTTCCTCTCTGCAATAGGCGCATTGGTTTACGCCTAGTTGGGGCCGACTTCCACTTCGGCCCCGCCCCCTTCCTCTGCTCCGTCGACTAGGGGTACCTCCCCTTTTCTGTTCTACTATGGCCGCAGCCAAAAAATCAGCTTTCTTCTTCATCTTTCGATCACATTCTCTCTGCCTTTCATTATCACGATTCACATACACTTTATGAGCGACTTCCAGTAACTGAGTTGTATTCATGCCCGCAAACCCTTCTAATTTTTGTAATTTACGTCTAATGTCTGGTTGAGACTGATTTACAAAAGCAGAATTCACCATACATAAACTTCCTGGTGCCTCGGGATCATAGGGAGTATACATTCTGTATGCTTCAGTTAATCTTTCATGAAATTCTGCTGGGCTCTCATCTATACCTTGGATAACTCCCGCAACTTTGGAAAGGTTCATAGCCAGGCTTTTCAGACCTTGTAAAAAGCCTTGGCGAAAACGGGCTAGGGCTCTGGATCCTAGCTCTGTATTTGGATCCCATCGGGGGTCTTCATTCGGAAATTCTCTCTGGGCTGCTTCCCGATTGTCTATTCTTTCCGTCCCTGGTCCCGGAGCTACAGGGTTATCCGCCAGCCAATCAATAGCTGCTTTCCTAATTCGTGCTTGCTCCTCTGTCGTGAATAGAGTGGTCAGGAGTTGGCGGCAATCTGCCCAAGTTGGTTGGTGGGTTTCCATAATAGTATTCACTAATTCTGTAAACTCTAAGGGTTTATTGGTATAGGAGGCATAATGTGTCCTCCAATTTAACAAATCAGTTGTAGAGAAAGGGACATGCACATAGCTTAGGGGTCCCGCTACCACCTCATCATCATCATTCTTTACGGGCACACCCGGGACTTGCCGTAAGGGCATCATCTTGGCGGTAGATGTCTTTTGGGATCTGAGGGATATTTTCGTTACTGTCCTATCAGGGGTCACCTTCTTTTCTATGTGTTTCACTTTGGATGCACTTTTTACTGGCAAACTAGCGCTGGCAACCACTTTTACACTGTCAACATCACTTAGGGAAGTTTCAGTTCCTCCTTGCTCTGTTTCTGTATCTGACTCTCCTCTTTCTGTCCCGGAAGAATCACTTTCAAGTAAAGGGAGTTCTTCTTCCTGCTCTTTGGGTAGTAGCTCAAGGGAGGGGTCCCGTTCCCGCTGTCTCGGGGTTTCTGGGGCGGGACGCCGGGCGGCTCTTACTGGGCCTGGGGTTTGAGGCTGTCGGGGAACCATTTCTGGGGAATCAGGATCTACCAGGATGGGCTTCTTCCTGGACTTCTTATCCTCCCCTTTCTTTCTAGGCTGTTCTATTTTCTGACTATAATCTGTCTTCGCTAACATTATTCTGCACTGTTCTTCATAACAGCGCTGCGCCCAAGGGGGCGGATCTTCACAAATACTTAACCAGGAATCTATATAGGGGTACTGATCGGGGTGCGCTATCCGCACTCTACGGTGCACTGACTGGATAATTCCTACATTAAAAGTTCCCTCTCGGGGCCAGGTAGGGTCTAAATTGGGCCACTCCCTAGTACACAAAATCTGTAAACGGGCTGCAGTCATTTTAATACCATAATCTCCAGAATATCCTTCTTTAAAATGTGCGATCATACATTCTAATGGAGTGTTCCTAGTAGACCCCGCCCCTCCCATTTCGATGTGTGCGCGCAACAACAGACAAAAGGGAAAAGGAGGGCGGACCGTGGGTAAGGGGTCCTCACGGCCCTGGAAACGTATAAGGAGAACAAATAAGACAAGACGACAATCGCTTCCCCCTTTTCGCGACCTGAACGCGGTCACCCGGTCAGGAAATGCGCTAGTCAGGGGTCCGCTTTCGCTTGGTCCGTGTTGCCAGACCTCTCATTCACACTTCATTCATACAATCATGCTAGCAACATATCCCAGAATGCATTCGTTTCTATCTATTCTGACTAGTCTTATTCAATTTCCAAAATACAAGAAGATGGGGGTTTCGCCCTGCGAATACTCATGCGGGGTTACTCGGTCCGTCTTGGAGAGGTGATCAAGCTCTCTTACCAATTTCCAAGTTCCAAGTTCAAACGGCAGCACTGCTCTTCTCTTCTCTGTCTAGACATACCAAATCAAAAACTATACTCACCGGATCCGGTTCTCAAACTCCCCAAGCAGGCGCATGAGTTGGACCTCGGACTCCCCTCACTCGGGTTCGAGGCGTTGGCTCCAGCCAGGCTCGGCACCCGCCGAGGTCCGACCAACTCCCTCCGATGCAAGGGACCGGCGGCGCCAGGGAGTAGCCCCCGTCGGAAGGGCGCGATCCCGGCAGGACCAAGCCTATAGAGGCGGAAAGTCGTGGTATATTGCCCTATATACACTCTGATTCCACAACTTCCCGGCCAACGCACCAAGAATATGTAGCAGCAGAGCGCAGACAAACCAATGATACCAGGAGTCTGTTCAGAAGGTCCAAATCATTTATTTGTGCACAAGTCTCAAGCAAAGTCAATTTCAAAATGGCTGAGCAAAGTTCTCTGGCAATACAACAACTTTTATAGACTTTAGCTTCATTCTAGGTATAGAAAAACATTTCATTGGTCCCGGTAACCTCCCGTACCCTTTCTATTGGTCCCGGTACTGATATGATTATCCAATTATGTTCTTTCAGTGGGCTCAGCACCTGCTTACCCCCCTTCTAGTCCCAATTACAATGGCCAGTTCATCAACTTGTTACTTTCCTTCTCTCAAGGCCATTGAGCCAGTTTGTACGTGTAGGGAGCAGGGCTCTGTAACTCATCTGTCAGCAGTCTTAATTAAATCCCTCACAACTGTATCCTCTTATCAGTGACTTTTAAACATATTTTTCTGTATTTTTCCATCTTTCAGTTCTGCTTGTCTAAGCTAATCCAATACTTTTACTAAGTTCCAGTTCTACAGGAGCATATTGGGGGATGTGCAATTCCTATGGGCCTCTTCACTAGCTTCATTTACAGGTCAAGCTAGTTAGGCTTGCTTGCTTATGTCAGACACTGTGGATCACAGGCCTCCACCTGCCACAGTTTGGTTCTCTGTTTTCAGGAATGGGCGGCCTGAAAACACTTGTGTTCATTGTCCTATTCACATTGGCTATCTGCTTGTTTCTCCCATGTTTCCTACCCTTATGCTTGCGCACGCTGAACTCAACCATTGATAGTATTGTTGAACGTAAAGCAGCTACAAAAGTCTTAGCTATGTGGCAGTATTCCCTTGTACCCCAACATGATGCTGATGACCAAGTGTAATGTGTGATTTGATTCTCACCCTTTGTCATTTGCGGAGTGGAGGAGTGGCCTAGTGGTTGGGGCAAGGTACTTCAGGCCGGAAGGTCGGGGGTTCAAATCCCACTAGAGGACAGCAACCTTGGGCCGGAAGGACTGGGGTTTCTAGTCCCACAGGTACTCCTTGTGGTCTTGGGCAAGCCACTTAACCCTCCATAGCCCATGTTCCCTGTAAAATAGTTATCTCCAAGTTATAATGCCCTGTTCAATGTAATTTCAGTTTGTTCAATGTAAACCGCACTGATGCAGAATAGCGCGGTATATAAGAGAATGTAAATAAATAAATAAAATAAATAATCAAAGGGGTGAATGTGGTAGGCTATGGCCTAGAATAACCTGTAAATGTATGAGAGGCCTGTAAGCTAGGCCTGAGTCCCAGCCCCCACCTGAGAATAAGAATGCTGAGAAAAATCAAAGTCAGTAGAATTAGAGAAACTGCTCTAAACTGCTTTTTGATAAGGTTGTATAAATCCTTTGTTGAATTCTTCTATGCTGATGACAGCCATGTTCCAGTGCTCTGTATTCACACATTCTCCAGGACCAAGCAGGAAGTCAGTCCTCACATATGGGTGACGTCGGCGCCGACGGAGCCCTCGCGGAGCAATTTTCCCTAGCTTTCAAAGAAAGCCTTTGGGAATTGCAGCGCACATGCGCGGTCGCCTTCCCGCCCAAGGGTGCCATCTTAGCCAGTCTTCTTTTTTCCGCGGAGCCCTACAGACGTACCCGTCGTGTCCCCGCGAAAAAGTTGATTTTTACTCATAATTTTCTCTTTTTTCCTTCGGTTCGATGCCGGTCTTTTTCCCGCCCGGACTCGCGACGCCGGTCACGAGTCCTCCTCTTCTTTTTCGGTTTTTCTGACTTAGTCAGTTTCGTTTTCGGTTTTTCCCTGGCAGCCCGGTCCTTTGACCTCGCCGGGGCCCTTTTTCCCCCGATAGCTGCCAGTGGTTTCAAGCGGTGTGGCCAGTGTGACCGAAATATGTCACTAACTGACACACACGACAATTGCCTCCGCTGCCTGGGCCCGGATCATGAGGAAATGATCTGTGGGCCCTGTGGCAAAATGTCCTCCAAAGCGTTGAGAAGTCGGTGGCATCAGCGGGATAGGATCTTCGCTGACCCCAGCCGTACCCGGACCTCGTCGGAGGCCTCCGCGTCCAGAGGTTCCAGCTCGGACCGTCACCGGAGTTCCTCCGACAGGGGTTCTCCCTCTGGGGACCATCGACGGAAGGTGAAACCCGCGAGGACGGCGTCGGTGGACGCTCCTGGCTCCGCGAGGGCCAGGTCGCATAGCCCCGATAGCCGTCCCGGGTCCTTGGAGAAGGAGCACCTCTCGAAGCGACCTCGCCTGGAGTCGGAGCTGCCTGCTCGGGTAAGTCCTGTGGTCCTCCTGGACTCGCCTCCGAGACCGCCGACGTCGGGCCCGACGCCGTCGGGGCCCGAGTCGGGGGCTGCTGGGTCTCCTGAGCTTGGACTCAGGTTGACGGCCTTGGAGAGCAGACTGTCTGCCTTCATGGACCAGCAGCGGGCACTGCTCGCTGGCCTCGCTGGCGCCGCTGCCCCGACCGCCGGGACGTCGACGTCTAAGTCGACCCCGGAGACCGAGCCGATCCTCGAGTCCATGCGAACTCGAGTCGATCCTCGGTCGAGGTCACCCTCGGCCTCCCGTTCGGGACCGAGGTCGCCGACGCCGACTCCCTCGGCGTCGGGGCGGCAGGCGCCGCGCCCTGCCCGGGCCGACCCCACCGATTCCTCGTCGGAGTCGGTCTGGGAGTCTGAAGAGGAAGAGTCACCTGATTCTTTTCGGACTCGGTGTGTCCCCTCGGACTCACCTGAGTCCGAACCTCGGAAGCAGTCCCCCCCGGAGGATGCCCGGTTCTCGGACTTCGTCAGGGATATGGCCAAGGCTTTGGCCTTCCCTGCGGATCCCGAGGAGGAGCCTCGAGCCGAAGAGCTCGACGCCCTCCAGTATGACTCTCCCGCCAGGGAACACTTTACTGTACCGGTTCCTCCCATTTATTTATTTATTTATTTAACAGTATTTTTAAACCGCCTTATCTTATTAATCAAGGTGGTATCACAGCAAACAATCGGGTAAAGTGAGTGTGTTAATCATGCAGTGAGGGTGCAATTTAGTTGAGTGTGTGTTGTATCGTGTGCTAGATTGGGGTGAGCTATGTATAAGGTGTGGTGTGTTGCGTGCTAGAATGGTTTGAGCTATGTACAGTGTGGGCTATATACAGTGGTGCTGTAAAACATTATCTGTACAGGCAGCAATATGTGCTGTTATACATTCTCTTAGGTTATGTGATGTGTCCATAGTGTTCTATGAACAGCATGGTTTTTAGCTGTTTTCTAAAGTCTTTGAGGTCTGTAGTTGTCCTCAAGTCGTCTGGTAGTTTGTTCCATATAGTTGGAGCAGCCATGGAGAGAGCTCTGTCTGTTGTGTCCTTGCGTGTGTGTTTGAATTCACCTGGGGTGCTGACTCGGTTGCGTGTTTGTTTTCTTCTAGGACGAGTGCTGTTGTCTGGTTGAATGAGGGTGTGTAGGCTGTTGGCTGATGTGTGCTGATTTATCTTAAATAGGTTTATGATAGTTTTGTATCTGATGCGTGCACCGATTGGGAGCCAGTGTAAGTCTTTTAAGGTGGGTGTGATGTGGTCCTGTCTTGCAGTACCGGATATTATTTGTGCTGCAGTGTTTTGTGCTAGCTGGAGTGGTTTGAGGGCTTGTTTCGGTAGTCCCAAGTATATCGGATTGCAGAAGTCCAGTATTGGGGTTATCAGTGCTTGGAGGACGGTACGAAAGTGTTCTGGGGCAAGGAGTGGTTTCAGTCTCCTGATGATTCGCATCTTGTAGTAGACTTTTTGTATTGTTTTGTCTATGTGTGGCTTGAGGTTTAGCTTGTTGTCCAGAGTAACTCCAAGGTATCTCACTTCTGATTTTATTGGAATAGTAGTGTTTTGTATCTTGATGTTTGGCGGGTGTATGAAGCTTTGGTTCCGAGTGATTATTAGAGCTTCAGTCTTGTTGTAGTTTATTGCGAGGTTGTTGTTTTGACACCAGCTTGTCATTTGGGTAAGGCAGTCTGTTATCTTGGAGAAATCCGGGTTGTCGATTTCTATCGGGGTGTATATCATGATGTCGTCTGCATATATTGTGTATTGAATGTTGTTCTCTTTCATGATGTCGCATATCGGTTGGATGTAGATGTTAAATAGGAGGGCTGAAAGTGCGGATCCTTGAGGTACTCCTTGGCGGACATTCCGCATGTGGGAGAGTCCGGCCTCCTCGCCGGTCCTGAGCAAGCGGGTCGATTCTATCTATCGAGTCCGCAAGAGCCCTGGCTTCCAAAAAGCACAGCTACCACACCATTCCATGGTAGTGGAATCGGCCATGCATCGTCTTAACAGCCAGAAGATGCACTCCTCGGTGCCTCCTGGCAGGGAGGCCCGTAACCTGGATGGCCTTGGTAAGAAGTGTTTCCAGGGCTCTATGCTTGCGTGTCGTGTCCAGACCTACCAGCTATACATGGGCATGTATCTCCGGGATCTGGCTAAAGAGCTAGCCGGATTCTCCGCTGGTTTGTCCGAGGAACCCTTGCGGAGGTTCCTGGCCTTGTCCTCTGGCATTCGGGAATGCTCAAAATTCATATCCCGAGCAGCCTATGATGGCTTTGAAGCATCGGCCCGAGTGGCCGCAGCCGGCATCGGTGCCCGCCGACAGGCTTGGCTTCAGTCGTCTGACCTTGAGCCCTGGGTGCAGGACAAGTTGGTCGATGTCCCCTGCCGAGGCGAAAACCTCTTTGGCAAGCCCATGGCTGAAAAGGCTGCACAAATCGAGACGGAGACTCTCACCAGGACTAGGCTTTCTAGGAAGACCTCCGCCCCTTCCCAGAAAAAGAAGGGCTCGGGAAAGAAGTCCTTTTACCCGAGAAAGGCGGCTGCCTACAAACAATACCCCCAATATCAGGCCCCTGCAGCTCCCCAACAGGGCCAGCAGGCCAAGGGACGGGGTAACGGGTCCCGTAGGCAGCAAGCCCCCAAGCCTGCTCCACCAGCCCCTGCTCAGCAGGGTGGGGGTTTTTGACTCCTTAAGCATAGCCTCTCCCCCTCCGCTGGCTTCTCCCAGCACCGGAGGCCGGCTGGTTCACTTCGCCCACAGGTGGTCCAGCATCACTTCAGATGCCTGGGTGCTTCAAGTCGTAAGAGAAGGCTATCTTCTTCACTTCCACCAGGTCCCTCCCTCCTATTTTCCGGGAGAACCTCCACGACTCCCTCTGCACAGGGAATTACTCCTTCAGGAGTTAGCAGGTCTTCTACAGGAGCAGGCGGTGGAACCGGTGCCCCACCACCTGAGAGGTCAAGGCTTTTATTCCCGGTATTTTCTAGTACCAAAAAGGACGGGAGGCCTCCGACCCATCCTGGACTTGCGCAACCTCAACAGGTTCCTCGTGCGGGAAAAGTTCAAAATGCTTACCCTTGGAATCCTTCTGCCCTACCTCCAGCAGGGAGATTGGCTATGCTCCTTGGATCTAAAGGATGCCTACACGCACATCCTCATCCACCCAAGCCACCGCCAATACCTAAGGTTTGTGGTGGCAGGAAATCATTACCAGTACAGAGTACTGCCCTTTGGCCTGTCCTCCGCACCGCGAGTCTTCACAAAATGTCTCGCGGTGGTGGCGGCCCATCTCCGGCTTCACGGCCTCTATGTCTTCCCGTACCTCGACGACTGGCTCATCAGAACAGCGTCCGCTCCGGAGGTCACCAACGCCACACGCCGCACGGTGACTCTTCTACAGTACTTGGGCTTTGTTATAAACTTCGCAAAGTCCACTTTGCTCCCCTCACAGGATCTCGAGTTCATCGGCGCAAGGCTGCACACTCCTCAGGCACGAGCGTTCCTACCGCTCGACAGGGCTCAACGGCTCATGGACCTAGCCGACCGTTTTCGCAGCCAGCCCCTGGTCTCCGCCAGGCGCTTCCTGAGACTACTCGGCCATATGGCTTCCACCGTCCATGTGACCCCCAATGCCCGCCTGAATATGCGGCCTGCTCAATGGTGTCTTCGCCAGCAGTGGCAACAAGCCACAGGCGGCCTAGCAGACCTAGTGCGCGTCTCCGGCCCGCTGGCCTCGTCTCTCCAGTGGTGGCTTCATCGGCCGAACCTGGTACTCGGCATGCCTTTTCAGTCACCTCGGCCGGCCCAGGTGCTGACAACAGATGCATCCCTCCTGGGCTGGGGAGCACATTGCCAAGGGGCACGTACTCAGGGCCTCTGGACCACGTGGGAGTCTGCTCAGCAGATCAACTTCCTGGAGCTCAGAGCGATCCGCCTAGCTCTCAAGGCCTTCTCCCACCTGACCTCTCACCAGTCCGTCCTTGTCCAGACGGACAATCAAGTTGCCATGTTCTACGTGAACAAGCAGGGGGGCACGGGCTCCTTCCTTCTCTGTCGGGAAGCACAGAAGCTCTGCTCTTGGGCCGTCAATCACGGCGTTCTTCTCAAGGCCGTTTATCTCCCAGGCCAAGAGAATTGCCTGGCGGACAAACTCAGCAGGATCCTCCAGCCGCACGAGTGGCGCCTGGATCCCTTGGTAGTTCAGAAGCTCTTTCTAAAGTGGGGCCTTCCCACGATGGATCTCTTTGCCAGCCCTCTCAACCGGCAACTTCCTCGCTTCTGCTCTCGTCAGCCACATCCTCTTCGAGTTGCAGCAGACGCTTTTCTACTCTCATGGTCGGAGAGCCTTCTGTACGCTTTTCCTCCCATCCCGCTAGTCTCTCGGACTCTTTTCAATGTCCTCCGAGACAAAGCCTTCATGATCCTGGTGGCCCCTCGCTGGCCCAGACAGCCGTGGTTTCCACTCCTGCTGCAATTAGCGGTAGAGGATCCATTCCCTCTGGGGTTACAACCGGATCTCCTCACTCAGGATCAGGGGTCTCTGCTACACCCCAACCTCAGATCTCTCAATCTAATGGCCTGGCTGCTGAGAGGGTAGTCCTTGCTCCCCTTCTCCTGCCGGCGGAGGTGGAAGAGGTCGTCCTAGCTTCTCGGCGACCTTCTACCCGCAAATGCTACGCCCTTAAATGGCGTCGCTTTTCCGTTTGGTGTACCCAACAGTCTCAGGATCCCTTCTCCTGCCCGGTGTCGGTGATCCTGCAGTACTTGCTATACCTCTCTAATCTGGGACTTAAGTCCAACTCCGTCAAAGTTCACCTCAGTGCTCTTTCAGCACATCATGTGCCGGTGGACGGCAGACCTCTTTCCAGCGACCCTCTTGTAGCGAGGTTTCTCCGAGGTCTCCTTCTGCTTAAACCACCTCTGCGCCCGCCAGCGCCTGACTGGGATCTGAATGTGGTTTTACAGCGGATCACCTGTCCGCCTTTTGAACCTATGGCTACCTGTTCTCTCCGTTTTCTTTCTTGGAAAACATTGTTCTTGATAGCCCTCACTTCCGCTAGACGCGTAAGTGAATTGCAGGCCCTCGTGTCTGATCCCCCTTACACTCGGTTCTACAAAAATAGGGTAGTCCTACGGACTCACCCAAAATTTCTTCCAAAAGTGGTCTCCCCTTTTCACATCAATCAGGAGGTGGTACTTCCAACCTTCTTTCCCAGACCACACTCCAGCCGAGCTGAAACGGTCCTCCATACCCTGGACTGTAGAAGGGCATTGAACTTCTATCTTGACCGTACGCGGGAGCACCGTAAAGCTGCTCAGCTTTTTGTGTCTTTTGACCCCAATAAATTGGGGCTCCCGGTCTCCAAGCGTACTCTGTCCATCTGGGTTGCGGACTGTATCACTTGGGCTTATGGGGCAGCCGGACTCTCCTTGGAAGGTCGAGTCACGGCTCATTGCGTTCGGGCAAAGGCTACGTCAGTGGCTTACCTCCGCTCTGTTCCGCTGGCAGACATCTGCCGGGCCGCTACTTGGTCTTCGAGCCAGACTTTTGCGGTCCATTACTGTCTCGAGAGGGAGTCCCGCAGGGACAGTGCTTTCGGACAGGCAGTCCTCCGTAATCTCTTTGAGGTTTGAGCAACTGCTACCCTCCATCCCGGATGTGGGCTACCGGTGGGTAATATTTCAGCGAAGATTCCTTCCTTCTGTGCTGCTGAGCTAGAGGGAGCTCATTTTTGTGCTTAGAGTCTCCGGTAGCCTTAAGCTTGGGAGTCCCATATGTGAGGACTGACTTCCTGCTTGGTCCTGGAGAAAGCGTAGTTACTCACCTGTAACAGGTGTTCTCCAGGAGCAGCAGGAATCAGTCCTCACAACCCTCCCTCCTCCCCTTGGAGTTGCAATCATCTGCTTTAGTTTTTTGCAAATTTTTATGCTGTCTTTTTTAGCTATGTCATCTGACTGGCTAAGATGGCACCCTTGGGCGGGAAGGCGACCGCGCATGCGCGCTGCAATTCCCAAAGGCTTTCTTTGAAAGCTGGGGAAAATTGCTCCGCGAGGGCTCCGTCGGCGCCGACGTCACCCATATGTGAGGACTGATTCCTGCTGCTCCTGGAGAACACCTGTTACAGGTGAGTAACTACGCTTTTTCTAAGCTAGCAGTGACCTTGTAGGAGAAAAGTATCAAAGTCTTAGAACTGTGCCTTTGTTAGAGAATTCTGAGCAGGGGGAACAGAGTACTAGGCCCACAGAGAGATCCCAATTGGATGGGTGCAAGGGTCAGTAGGACCAATAGAAAGTTTGCCTGTATTAAACTGAATAAGAAAGGTATAAAAGGTGTTGTTTACTGGACTCCATTGCTCAGACCATTTTGAATGTGACATTTGCCTGAGACTTGTGCACAATAAATTGGCTTGGATCTTCGAACTGACTCCTGGTTTTATTCATTGCGTGCACTTCGCTGCAACAATACAGTATGTTTGCTGTTTGCAGCATGTGTACTTCTATCCTCTTAAAAAGGAATAGAGACAGGTTGAAAAAGTGAAAGTATGCACAGAAATTGTATTTTCAATTCTCCAAACTTAGCTACTATATAGGTGCAAACAGTGTGGGTACTTTTGAATCCATATGTGCATGCTATCTAGGTTTAAAAAGAGAAACTCCATGGGGTAATTTCCCTTGAGCTTGCAGTCTGGTGGATAAAAAGTCATAATGTTTTGCTGTGTAGTTTGCTGCTTTTAGTAATGATTTAACTCTTTACTCAGAATCAAACAAACGATGGATGTCTCAGACAACTCAACAAAACACCGAAATGAAGGATTCATTAAAGAAAAATTTAACATCTTCCCCAACACAGGTCAGTAATAATACAATAGGTTAATGAGTGCATAGCTGTCTGTCAAACATTTTCAGGCAGCAGATTTGATTACTACAGTATAATGCTAGTAACTGTGTGTCCCTCATCCCCTGTAGCCAAACTTGAGCTGACCAGGCCTGACTGACAGGAAGACATAGCTGAAGGACTCATGCTTCTCTAATCACCCTATGCCTCTTTTTCAACACCTCCAACGGTCTCCCACTTCTGTACCCCAATGATCTAGCCTCCTTTGTAAGTCAGCAGCTTTGCACTTCTCTAACCACTAACTGCTACTGATGCCTCTCCCTCCCACACTATTTACATATGAACTGTTTGAAACTTGTAATATTCCATAGAAATTTAAAGAACATTATGTGACTAAAATAACTGATTCTTTGAACCACACAGGAAGAAGAGGTGCAGGAGGGTATGGCAGACTGGGACAAGCTTTGCTCCAGAATCTGTCTGTACTTTTTACTATCCACTTTTCTCTTAATTTTCACAAGCTTCCTTGTCTCACTGTTGCAAATCATCCCCACAGCTTAATGCTGCTACCATTATGCCTTGCTTTAGTGATGGTGTTAACAGGATGATATTGTGTTTGTTTTATGCCCACATATAATTTAGCTTGTTTTATGCCCACATATAATTTAGCTTTGAGATCAAAAAGTTCACTTTGGTCTTATTAGATCACTAAACCTTCTCCCATGTTCATGCAGCGTTCCCAAAATGTTTCTTTGCAGATACTATACAATACATCATATGACTTTTCTTCAGCAGTGGCTTCCTTCTTGCTACTGTCCATACAAACCATTTTGTGGAGTAATCTTAAAATTACTGAACAGTTAACATTTTCCCTAGTCTTGGTCAAAGACCTCTATAATTATTTTGAAGTAATATTTGGTTTTTAGAAAGCATGTAAGAGTAGAACCAGAATAAGTAAGTGGGGCTGCAGAGCTGGGCATAAGTTAAAGAGCAGGACTTTAAAACTTGTTAAACTCAGGGACCATGGAGCAGGACCAGAGTCTGACGTGGACTAAGGAGTAGGCCAGATAAACAGAGTTATGGAGGGCATATCCCATGAGTCTGTTGCACCAGCACCAGTGTATCCCACTATTCTCCTTTAATATAATGCTTACAATAAGGGCACACCCTGTGGGGCCTTCTGAAGGTGTGTCTAAGTCCTTGGCAACCAGAGGCCAGATAAGTTCTAGTTTTTTCCTAGTTCTATATCTGGTGGCTCTGCTGCAGGTTTCTAACCTCATTAAGCTGCTTCAAGTTCAAGGGACCCTGACAATAACCCTTTACCCCCTCAGTTCCACCTTTTTACTTTATGCTACTATAATTATTCAGCCTGTGATTTCATCTCTTTTGAGGACCCCTCATACTCTACATTAGTAAGCTTTTTTGTTTTGATATGAAGAATAGATTGTAGCACTCATAAACTAGGCAGAAATGTATTGTTAGTCTAACAAAAATGTATTACCTACAGATTTTGAGTTAACCGTCATTTCTACATATCCAAGTGGACTAACATAGCAACTACACTTTCCTTATCGTCCCTCCAGTCCAGTCCCAAACCTCTGGGGTTTAGCACCTCCTCTCGCAGCTTGGAGACTGAGCGCGTCATCTTCTTAATGATACTGGCATAAATAGCCCAGGAACCGCCTCCTTGCTCCCGTAATCTGACTCCAAGCAGCTGGAGGAGTAGTGAGCCTGGGGGTTCAGGACTCACTTGAGGAATGAGTAAGGAGAGTCAGGTAGTTAATGATTAAGTAAATTTGGATTGAATTTAAATTGGGGGGGGGGAAGGGTTTGTATATCTTTGAATTCTTTAAGTAAGACAGAAGGAACAAGGCAAGCCAAAGTGCTGCAGAGGCTGCCCCCCCTCTCTCCCTTCCCTGGGTTGACGGCATTGTTAGGGGGAAAGAGAGCGAGAGTGAAAGGGGAAGATCTCTGGTAATAGGGGTGAGGAGCCGGGAGTGCAACCGCTCGCAGGCGGCTAAGATCGGGGCAGCCCTGAGACGGCGATGGCTGAAGACAGCTTCTCCTGAGATTTCACTGGCGATTCTCCCTGCTCCGGCACCAAAGCCGCTGATCTTAGGCTGAGTGCGGAGAGGGGTTGGCGAAGTAAGCTGCTGACTGCTCGATCGTCGGAGGAGGTAAGCGCCGCAGATCGGGGCAGGCAGTGCATGTTACATCACGTGTGCAGTTCAGAAAAGTTAGGCCTGGCCGCGTAGCGGCTGCGCGGGAAACGTTCGGGCACAAAAATATTTTGGAGCCCGGGGGGGGGGGGGGGGGGGCACCGCGACAGGTCTTTAGCTTGAAAATTGGCAACGGGTAAAGTGAGGGATCCAGTAGGGGCGCTCTGCTTACTGTTGTCATTTTAATTAAGAAAAAGAAAAAAAACCCCAGAAGGTTAAGAAGGACTCAGTTCAGGCAAAGGCTGCTGAGTGTTCATGAACAGTGCTGGGATTCCCAGCTGAAAAGCATGCCTTTCAGGCCTCAGTGCTTGGTTTGTGGGGCTAGAAAGAGATCGGTATCTGAAGCGGGTGTGTGCAGAGGCTGCGTCCAAGAAGCAGCCTCGATGGAGCAGGCTTTAGAGGTAGAGTCAGAAGGGGACGTCTTCAACCCTGTCAGAACCTCTTTTGGCGTCTTTACCACCCCAGGAGCCGATAGCGGGGCCGTCCTCGGCACCAGACCTTCCTGCTTCTCAGCCCCTATTGCAGGGAGGATTAGCGGCACTGTTTTCCCATGAATTTGTGTCGCTGCTCCAGAAGGCCTTCGGTGAGGATCCGTGAGGGTCAGGAGTTGGTTCCATGGAAGGTGATATGGGTAAGAAGCGCCTGGGGGACCTTCTGGATTTAGGGGCGGGCTGCGCCCCGTCTACAAAACCTAAGACTGTGAGGGACCGAACGGAGCAGGCCAGCGTTTCGAAGGGGTACCAGCCTGAGGATTTGGAAGATGTAGAGGTAGAAGAGGAATTGGAGGAAGGTGAGCTCACAGAGCAGGAGGACCAGGCTAGGGTGGTGAGAGTGTTCCGGCGGGAGGAGTTGCCGGTGCTTATTACTGAAACTCTTAAGGCTCTTAACATCCTGTCTGCGGGGCCGGCGGAAGATTCCACCTTGGAGGACCCGTTATTGCAGGCAGTGCGTAAGGCTCAAAGAGTGGTCCCCATACATAGGGTAGTGAGAGAGATAATTCAGGAGGAATGGGATATGCCAGAGGCAAGTCTGAAGGGGTCCAGAGTTATGGCACGCCTTTATCCCTTAGCGGATCAGGATAGGGACCTCTTTAGATCTCCCAAAGTGGATGCGGCAGTGTCGGCCGTTACAAAGAAGACAACCATTCCGGTAGAAGGCAGTACCGCTCTCAAGGATGCTCAGGACAGAAGACTGAATACCTTGTTGAAGCAGGTTTTTGATGTTAATGTCCTATCCATGCAAGCCTCTATTTGTGGGGCATGGGTGGCGAGGGCCTGTCTTCGGTGGTCACAGAGAATTCAGAGTGTGCAAGTAAAGGAGCTGGCGGAAGAAGCGGCATGGCTGGAGTTAGATATTCATTATGACCTTATTCGAGGTCTATCGAAGAGTATAGCGTCCATGATAGCGGCACGAAGGTATCTCATGCTTCGTAACTGGGTGGCGGATAGTTCCTCCAAAGCAAGACTAGGTAAGCTCCAGTTCAGGGGTAAGTTCCTCTTTGGAGAGGATTTGAATAAGTTGGTAAAGGACCTGGGCAAGTCTAAGGGTGGAAGGCTGCCTGAGGACAAGTAGAAGCAGGGACGTCCGCCGGTGGCGACTAAAGGTCAGCAGAGGGAGTTTCGCCTTTTTTGTTTGCCGAGATTCGGACAGTTTCGGAATAGGGGTCATTTTCCCTACAGAAGCCAGGGGTTTCGGGGCTTCCGAGGAGCAGGTAGTGGATTTGGGGCATCTGTGTCCTCGAACCTCAGAAAGTCGCAATGAAGCCAAGGGGGGTCCAGGTGGGATTGGTTCCTGTGGGGGGGGGGGGGGTTGGCTACGGGAGTTTTATCCGGCCTGGACCCAAGTTATGTCCGATCAGTGGATGTTGGAGGTAATTCGGGAAGGATACGCTCTAGAATTCCAACGCCCGGTGGTCAATTCTTTCGTTCAATCTCCTTGCAAGGCAGGCGCAAAGCGGTTAGCAGTGCAGGAGACCTTGGAGATGCTCCTGTATCTCAGGGCGGTGGTACCCGTACCTCCAGACCAGTGCAGCTGCGGTCGGTACTCCATTTATTTTGTAGTTCCAAAGAAAGAAGGAACTTTTCGGCCAATCCTGGATCTCAAGAGAGTGAATCGATGTCTTAGGGTGTCTCATTTTCGAATGGAGACTCTCCGGTCGGTCATTGTAGCAGTAAAGTAGGGGGAGTTTCTGACGTCGTTAGATTTGTCAGAGGCTTACCTACACATTCCAATTCGCACAGAGCATCAATGGTTTCTTCGATTTGCAGTTCCAGGTGTTGCCATTTGGGTTGGCAGCAACTCCGAGAACCTTCACCAAGGTTACAGACCGGTGAGCCTGACGTCAGTACCAGGGAAAATGGTAGAAGCCATCATAAAGAACAAAATTACACAGCATGTAGATAGTCATGGCCTAATGGGAGACAGCCAACATGGCTTTAGACAAGGCAGATCTTGTCTTACTAATCTGATCTGTTTTTTGAAGGTGTGCATAAACAGGTAGACAAAGGTGAGTCGGTTGATATAGTGTATCTGGACTTTCAGAAAGCTTTTGACAAGGTCCCCCATCAGAGACTTTTGGCGAAGCTAAAAAGTCATGGGATAGGAGGCAGTGTACTATTGTGGATCGGGAACTGGTTAAAAGATAGAAAGCAGAGGGTAGGGCTAAATGGCCAATATTCCCAATGGAAAAAGGTGAATAGTGGAGTACCCCAGGGATCTGTACTGGGTCCGCTACTTTTTGACATATTCATAAATGACCTGGAAAAGGGAATAACTAGTGAGGTAATCAAATTTGCAGATGACACAAAACTGTTTAAAGTTGTTAAAACCCAAGAGGATTGTGGAAAACTGCAGGAGGATCTGGATAAATTGGAAGACTGGGCATCCAAATGGCAGATGAAATTTAATGTGGACAAGTGCAAAGTTATGCACCTAGGAAAGAACAACCCACACTATAGTTACAAGATGCAAGGCTCCACATTAGAAACCACCACCCAGGAAAAAGATTTAGGAGTCATCGTGGATAACATGTTAAAACCCTCCGCCCAGTGTGCAGCGGCGGCCAAGAAAGCAAATAGAATGCTAGGTATCCTAAGGAAAGGGATGGAGAATAAAACAAAGGATATTATAATGCCTCTGTATCGCTCCATGGTACGACCGCACCTTGAATATTGTGTGCAATTCTGGTCACCGTATCTTAAAAAGGACATAGAGTTATTAGAAAAAGTACAGAGAAGAGCCACCAAATTGGTGAAGGGGATGGAAGGCTACTCCTATGAAGAGAGGCTAAAAAGGTTAGGGCTCTTTAACCTAGAAAAGAGGCGGCTGAGGGGAGATATGATAGAGGTGTATAAATTAATGAATGGAGTGGAACGGATAAACGTGGATAAATTGTTTACGCTATCAGAATATAGAAGGACTAGGGGGCATGTAATGAAGCTACAGGGTAAACTATTTAAGACAAATAGGAGAAAATATTTCTTCTCTCAACGTGTAATCAAACTCTGGAATCTGTTACCGGAGGATGTAGTAAGGGCTGTTAGTATAGCTGGGTTTAAAAAAGGTTTGGACAAGTTCCTGGAGGAAAGGTCCATAAACCACTATTAAAAAGGGACCCAGGATATCAATGCTTGGCCTAGTACAAGCACTGCAGAACCTGTGTCTTTTGGGGAAACTGCTAGGTACGTATGACCTAGATTGGCCACTGTTGGAAACAGGATACTGGGCTTGATGGACCTCGGTCTGACCCAGTATGGCATTTCTTATGTTCTTATGTTCTTATGTTCTTATTGTGGTGGCGGCAGCATTACGCAAGGAAGGGGTGTTGGTTCACCCTTACCTGGGCGATTGGTTGATTCGAGCAAAGTCAAGGAGCAAGAGTGAGGCGGCTACTCTCCGGGTGGTGCGATTTCTGTAGAATTTCGGTTGGGTGGTCAATGTAGCAAAGAGCAGGTTGACTCCGTCACAGGACCTAGAATATCTGGGCGCTCGCTTCACTACAAGATTAGGAAGAGTCTTCCTTCCACAACTGAGGGTGCGGGGGCTAAGAAAGCTTGTCTGTGCCTTCTTGACGAAAAGGTCTCCCACGGCATGGCATTATCTACAGCTTCTGGGGACGATGGCGGCTACGCTCGAGTTAATACCATGGGCCAGAACCCACATGCGCCCATTACAGAGTGCATTGCTCAGGAGATGGTCGCACTAGTCGGATCAGTTGTCTCAAAGGCTGCCCTGTCCGCAGGAGACACGTCAAGCTGTCCAGTGTGGTGAAGTCCAGGATGTCTAGAAAAAAGGATGCCTTTAGAATCTCCATCATGGATACCGATGACGACGGATGCCAGACTGTTCAGCTGGGGAGCGCACTTCGAAGGTCAGTTCGCCCAGGGTCAGGGGACAGAGCTAGAAAAAGTTTGGTCCATCAACAGGTTGGAGTAGCGGGCGGTGATTCTGGCACTTCGGGCCTTTCAGCAGTGGCTGCAGGAAAAGGCGATCCAGGTACTGTCAGACGCGACCGCAGTGGCCTACATCATTCGCCAGGGAGGCATCAGCAGTGTAGCCCTGGAGGATGAAGTAGGGCACTTGTTGAGCTGGGCCGAGGTAAATCTGGTGGCTTTGTCGGCAGCCCATGTAGCAGGGGTAGACAACGTGGAAGCCAATTTCTTGAGTCGGGTCAAGGTGGATCCAGGAGAGTGGATTCTTCATCCAGAGGTATTCGCACTGCTAGTAGAGCGTTGGGGAACTCCGGGGATGGATCTTATGGCGACGTTCGAGTCAGCAAAGGCCAATCGCTTCTTCAGCAGGAGGCGAGAAAGAATGTCGGAGGGACTCGATGTTCTGATATAGAGGTGGCCGGAAGATCAGCTCCTGTACGTGTTTCCACTTGGGTTCTGGTAGGTCACGTGCTACAGCGAATAGAAGGGCACAAGGAACAGGTGATCCTGATTGCACCAGATTGGCCAAGGAGGCCATGGTATGCCGATCTGATACAGCTCTTGGTGGCTCGCCCATGGAAACCTCCGGTCAGGAGAGACCTATTAGTGCATGGTCCACTGAACATGCCTCAGGTGGATCGATTCTCGCTTACGGCCTGGCTATTGAGAGGGCAAGGCTGAGGGCGAGGGGATACTCGACAGCGGTGATTTCTACCTTGTTGAAATCCAGGTGTCGGTCTACCTCGCTAGCATATGTCCGTCTACCTCGCTAGCATATGTCCGTCTACCTCGCTAGCATATGTCGGTCTACCTCGCTAGCATATGTCCGTCTGTCAAGCACTGATAACCCCACTACTGGACTTCTGCAATCCGATATACCTTGGACTACCGAAACAAGCCCTCAAACCACTCCAACTGGCACAAAACACTGCAGCACAAATCATATCCGGAGCTGCAAGGCAGGAGCACATCACACCTACCTTAAAGGACTTACACTGGCTCCCAATCAGTGCACGCATCAGATACAAGACTATCATAAACCTATTTAAGATAAAACAGCACACATCAGCCAACAGCCTCCACACGCTCATACAACCAGAAACCAGCACACGTCCTAGAAGAAGACAAACATGCAACCGAGTCAGTACCCCAAATGAATACAAGCACACACGCAAGGACACAACAGACAGAGCACTCTCCATGGCTGCTCCAACAATATGGAACAATCTACCGGACGATTTAAGGGCAACTCCAGACCTCAAAGACTTCAGAAAACAGCTGAAAACCATGCTGTTCATAGAGCACTATGGACACATCACATAACCTAAGAGAATGTATAACAGCACACCATACCTCCTAACACAGTATGTATACAAAATGTGTCTTAGCACCACTGTAGATAGCCCACTTTGTACATAGCTCAAACAAATCTAGCACACAACACAGCCCACACACAACTAAGTTTCACCCTCACTGCATGTATAACACACCCACTTTACCTGATTGCTTGCTGTGATACCACCTTGATTATTAAGATAAGGCGGTTTAGAAATACTGTTAAATAAATAAATAAAATATGTACAGGTCTGGCGTATTTTTGAGGCGTGGTGTGAAGGCCGGCAGGTTCAAGCGTTGAAGGCTTTGGTTTCACAAGTTCTGTCCTTTTTGCAGGATGGGTTGAAAAGGGCCTAGCAGCCATATCGTTGAGAGTCCAGTTAGAAGTGCTGTCCTGTTATCGAGGAAAGGTACAGGGGGAGGTGCTGGGGACACATTCGGATATTAAGCGATTTCTAAGGGCGGCGTCACTTTTGAGGCCTCCGTGTAGAACGACGGTGCCCATGTGGGATCTCAATTTAGTGCTCGAGGCGTTAGTACGCGAACCATTTGAGCCCTTGGGTAGCGCATTTTTAAAGGATCTTACGCTCAAGGTGGTGTTTCTGGTGGCGATTTGTTCAGCTCGGAGGATATCGGAGTTGCAGGCTTTGTCGTGTAGGGAGCCATTTTTGTCGTTCTATGAAAAGAAGGTGGTCTTGAGGCCGGTGCCCTCCTTTTTACCTAAGGTTGTGTCGGCGTTTCATTTGAATCAAGTGGTTTCGTTACCGGTGTTTGAGGGCGAGAGTATGGGTGCACCTACAGGGAGGTTGCATCTACTGGATGTTTGTCGAGTCTTAAAGAAGCATCTGCAGAGGCTGGCTTTGTTTCGTAAGTCAGATAGACTGTTTGTCTTGTTTGGAGGATCAGGACAAGGTGAGGCGGCGTCTAAGTCTTCCATTGCAAGGTGGCTCAAGGAGGCCATTGCATCGGCGTACGTGTTAAAGGGTAAGTCAGTTCCAAAAGGCCTGAGGGCTCATTCGACTAGGGCTCAGGCAACTTCTTGGGCAGAATATAGCTTGGTGCCGGCAGTTGAAATTTGTAAAGCGGCAACTTGGTCGTCTTTGAATTCGTTTATCAAGCATTACTGTCTGGATATTCAGGCGGAAAGGGATACTCGCTTCGGATATGCAGTGCTTCAGGCTGGTCTAGCAGGTCCCTCCCGTTAATTGTTTCACTGCTCTGTTACATCCCCAGAGGTTCGGGACTGGACTGGAGGGACGATATGGAAGGTGAAATTAGACTTACCTGCTAATTGTTGTTCCTTGTGGAACTCTAGTCCAGTCCCGCTTCCCTCCCTGTTAATTTGTCTTCGGACTGTGGCCTGAAGCGTGAGAGTATTTCACAGGTAAGCTTGTGTTTTGCAGCTACAGGGGTTGCGGTCCATGAGGGGAGGGCAGTTAATACTTTGGGGATTAGGTAGTGGTCAAGTTCCTTTGTAAAGGGCGAGGACAGACTTAAGCAGCGCAGAGGGTTCGACTTGCCTTTTGCGTAAATTATAAGAAGTGGTGTAGGCTTTTGCTCACAATTGGTTTAATATAGTTACAGTTAGAGTGTTATACTTACTAATTAATTATTGCTCTGGTGAGTCTGCTTTGTCAATAGGTTACTGGAGCAAGGAGGCGTTTCCTGGGCTATTTATGCCAGTGTCGTCAAGAAGATGACATGCTCAGTCTCCAAGCTGGGGGAGGAGGTGCTAAACGCCAGAGGTTCGGGACTGGGCTGGAGTTCCTCAAGGAACAACAATTAGCAGGTAAATCTAATTTCATCATTTTAGTAGAGAAAATTCCGTGTCAACACTGTTATTTGAATGTGGTTAATGAGCATCTTTATTATATCTATTTCTAATACCTTTGACCACTTTTATCCAGGGATTGGGATTTGGTTCATATGTGTTTGCAGATGACATTCAGATCTCAATAGCTCATAACACTTGGGACTTTATTCAGAATTTTTGTCTGAACCCTCTCAAATTCAAGTTTGGATTAAAACTCATATTAGTGCTTAATCTCTTGAAATTTGAACCCCTTTGGTTTAGTAAAAAGAACTCTGCCCCTCTCATCTGCCCATACATGTCAGGCTTTAATATATCCCCATTTCTTATTCTACTAGATCAATCCAAATGAGCTGGTTATGCTCCCTAGCCAGCAGTTGGAGGCAGACTAGAACAACTCTCAATGATGTCATCACGAGTATATCTGCTGGTGCAGCACTGTGTTCTCAGTCTGCTGGGCTTTCCCAGCCTTGTGTGGATGGCTGGGGAGGCCCTTCTTAGTTTTCTCCAGCAGGCCTTTTGATTGGGAGTTCCCTTTTTGCCTAGGTCTTGCTTTTCTGTTTCTTTTTCTTTGTGGGGTTTTTTTTTCTGTTTGCCCCTTTGAGATTGGCCTTGTTGCCAGATACATGGAGATGTGCTTCTTGCGACTTTCATCAGATGAACTCTGTGGCTGTTCTTTTTGTCCTGAGTGTGATGGAAAAGTCTTGAGGCACACTTTTTTGGCAATGTAGGGACCCCTCAGGGGGCCTCTGGGGGCCATTGCTGATTTTGCTGCCCCAGCTGAGTCTCCGGTGATTTTATCACCTGTAGGAATGGTGGCCGTCTTGGATGATACATGGTGAAGTGACAATAGGCTCTTGCTGGCAGACCCCAGGGCCACTTTTCAGCTGGATTTCTGTAGCAGCTTCTTAAATAGCTTACTGGCTGTTTTCAGTCTGTGTTACCTGCATGGCAGCCCACTTCGGGGAGGGGGATTTTTGGGGCTCTGACTTCCTCTACATGGACCTCAGGACTCTGGAGTCTCCTCTTTTTTTTTTTTTTTTTATTTATACAAGAACATTTTACATTATTATATTGTAAAACAATTACAAGAAAACAAATGATTTCACAAGCAACAATGGATCTTAGGATACAAAAAACAAAAGCTTTAGCCCACATCTCGGGGAGTCATATCTACTGAATAAAGAAAAACAAAATCATCTAGAAAACAAGACAAAGAGACTCCGAGAAGGAGACCCATAGCCAACTTATGCATCCGGTGGAGTCCCCTCGCTTCCCACACTTAAACAATCATTAATTTTTTTCTTTTTTTGAACTTTCTCCTTTTCCAGAATCCATTTTTCTAATTCAGAAGAGGACAGAAATACATATTTATCATAATTTAGAGAAATACAACATTTACAAGGGTATTTTAGAAAAAACGTGGCCCCCAAAGCAAGCACACTAGGTTTCAACTTAAGGAAATCCTTCCTACGTAATTGTGTGGAACGAGAGACATCTAGAAATATAGACACCTTATCACCACAAAATTGCAACTCCTTCCTCTTGAAATAAGCCTTCAAAATAGTAACCTTGTCCTCCTCAGAGGAAAGAGTCACCAATAAGGTGGACCTAGTGGTTATAACATCATGAGTCTCCTCTAGAAAAGCAGTTAAATTAAAATTACCCATATCTGAAGGAAAACCTCATCATGATCCACATTGCCAACGGAAATTTTAGAAGGCAAATAATAACATTTGATAATTGTACAAGAATCAGCCTGTGGATAAAGAAGGGTATCCTTCAAATATTTCCTAAACAAGACTAAGGGGGACAACAACGCACAGATAGGAAAATTTAATATCCTAAGATTCTTACTACGCGATACATTTTCTAGATTCTCAAGCTTCTGATGCAAAATGGAACTTTCTTTCACATGAGTAGCGGAAAACGCAGAAAACGATTCAACTTGAGATTCCATTTTCACCACTGCGGAGCTCAAGGCTCCAACTTGAGAATCAAGAGACTGAAACGTTTGCACTGAGTCCTTTGTAAATTGACATAATAAAGGAACTGTCTCTGCAAGCATTTTTTCAGTTCGCGAGACCACATGCCAAATATCCAAAAGAGAAATATTGGAGACTGAAGATTCAGGAGAAAGCGCAGAAGAAGGTCTCCAGCACACCTCCTTAGGAAGATCTTTACAAGACAGTAACACAGTACCATGAGACGAATCACCAGACAACTCAAGAAAACCTGGGGGAAGTGGGGGAGTACGCTCAACAGAGTTAAACTCGCACCCTCGATAACTGGTTCAAAAGGGACAGTACCTGCGCCAGTAGCCCGTGATGTAGAAATTACATGCTTCTCAATAGCCCCAGCCTGAGAATCCTCCGTGGGGGGCTTCTTCTTACATTTACCACCAGGCATATCTAACACAGCGTGGCAGATCGAGCTCCAAGTGGGCTCCTAAGGGGCTCATAAGGGGCAGGAAATACCCCTTCGAAAAGCGCCCCTTAGAAAACGCGCCAACGGCTAGCGCTGTAGAAAGACCAGCTATATCAGGGCCATGGAGAAGACGTCAGCTGGGCTGCCCGCTCAATTGCCAAACTTCAACCGGCCCTCTCTCCCTCGAAGGCACCGGACTGCAAGATAGACGCTCCCGATGAGAGCCGCAGTAGCAAGATCTTTATCAGGGCCCTGGAGGTGACGTCAGCTGGGCTGCCCGCTCAATCGCCAAACTTCAACCGGCCCTCTCTCCCTCGAAGGCACCGGACTGCAAGATAGACGCTCCCCGGAGTCTCCTCTTCTAATAACAATGGGGTCTAGCAACCCTCCGCCTTGTTTTCGGCTGTCTGTTCCTCCAACAGTCCAGGCTTGTCTTCTGTGGGAGGTTTCTGGAGAGAAAAAGAGGATTCTCTGTCTCCAGCGGGTGAGTCATTGGAGGAAGGGGAGTTTCTCTTGACAGAGGGAGAGGATCCATCAGTGAGAAGAGACTTGAAGACCTACATATGTATACCCTAGAAGAGAAGAGGGACAGAGGAGATATGATACAGACTGTTAAATACGTAGAGTATTAGGAAAGTCCTGGAGGTTTCTCCGGAATTAATTCCGCCTTTAGTAAAAATATACTATCTACCTAGAGCTAAATTAGAATCTGGTGTTGTAAATGTTTGGGGAGAGCAAGATCAGGGAAATGTTCTGAATGTAACTGACCTGTTAGAATGGTCGGATGAGGAAGTGATAGTTCCATCTACATTGTTAATAACATTTGCTTTATTATCAGATAAGGAATGGTTACTGAAACTATTCTTCCGGAAACACAATTTAGAGTTTAAGGGATTATTAGTACGTATTTATCCAGATCTGTCTAAAGACACCCAGCGCCGTCGCAGGGCTTTTCTCCTGCTGCAGCCAGGTGTCTTACAATTGGGGGGGCTTTTTTTCTTGAAACATCCAAGTAAATGCTTGGTGAAGTATAAATCTGTTTCTTATGTATTTTATGAGCCCTCACAATTAACAGCTTTTATTAGCGCCAGGCGGTTAGAGGCCTCCATTGATGTTACACCTGGGCTCTAAGTGAGGGTAGCTGGTTGTTAAGCTAATAGTTTGATTTCTGTTTAATTAGGGTTGGGGAATTTTCTTCTTGTTTTTCTTTCCTCCCCCTCTGTGATTTGTGGGCTGGTGTGAACTGATATGTTCTATATTGCCTTATTTTTTGATTTCTTGTTTTCTTGTTTCCTGTGTATCAGTACTATTTCTGCAAGATTGTGATGTAACATTCTTGTATATATTTTGAAAATTTATAAATAATAAATAAAAAAAAATACGTAGAGTATTAATGAAAAAGCTAATCTTTTTCAAAGAAGGGGAAGCTGCAAGGAGGTAAACTTAAACGCAGCACCAGAAAGTACTTTTTCATTGAAAGGGTGGTGGATGCTTGGAATGCCCTCCCGATGGAGGTGGTAGGAGCAAAAATAGCAATGAAATTCAAAATAGCATGGGACAGACACAGTGGATCTCTTTTAATAGCAAAGGGATGAAGTCAAAACAAACTTAAATATCTTTTATACCTCAACAAATAGCAGGAGTGACCTGCATAAGTGGTAGGTATAACCCTAAACAAAGACATAGAGAGGGATGATCTTCATGGAGCAGCAGATACAACCACTCTATCCACCTTATTGGGCAGATTAGATGGCCCATACTGGTCTTTATCTGCTGTCATTCACTATGTTACCATGTACTATCTAGCATTTCCACAGGGAGGACATTTCCACCCACATTCAGAATGCCATGGTGGCCTTCCAGTGGTTGCTTCTCAGAAAGACCCTATTTTTGAGGATTCCTTCTGCAGACTTTTTGGCCAGTATCTCTGGTTTCTTTCCCCTCCCCAAACCCTTGCAGCAGTTTGCCCTTTCAGTGGCAGACACCAGAGCTAGGGCTGAGTACCATAAGGTCCTGGCTCGGCTGTATCCTCTACCCTAAGGGGAGATGGATCAATTTTTTGAGGTTCCTAGGTTGGATTCCTTGGTCACGGTGGTGATGAAGCACATGACTATTCCAGTGGAAGGTGGTGCTGTGCTGCAGGAGTCTCATGACAGAAGAGTTAAAGCTCTCTTCAAGAATGCCTTCATGGCTTCCACTGTAAGTACCCAAAAAATGATTTGTGCGGGCTTGGTGGCCCAAGCACTCTTACGCTGGATTCAGCTATTATTTGAGAACCCGGAAAGTGGTGAGGTTCGCGTATGGGGCGTCATTTGTGGCAGTTAACCCTGTGCGACTTGATCAGGATCTCCTCTGACTATGGCTGTGGTCGTGGTGGCTTGGAGGTGGCTCTGCCTCTGGAATTGGTCAGCTGATGCCACATCCAAGCTGTGGTAAAGGAAGCTCCCTTTCAAGGGCCGATTAATATTTGGGGAGGAACTGGGAGACCTTGGAGAGGCTCGCCCACTGAGGCTCCTTGAAGATAGGCCGAGAGGTTCCAGGGGTTCCTCTCTTAGGGCTCAGTGGGGAGCTTGGGAGAATTTCATGGCTGGAAAGGCTTCAGGTCTGTCTATTCCTCCTATGGTTCTAAGCCTAAGAAAGGACAGCCCTTTCGAGGGTCCCAGTGGTCCCAAGACTCAGCAGGAGCCCTCTTGGGAGCCAGTAAGTCCTCCCAATGAGATCCAGCAGGTTTCTTCTGAGGGACAGAACGTTGAAGGATGGCTCTGAATGTTTCTCTTGGAACAGGGCTCTATCACATCAGACCTTTCAGTTCTCAAGGTCATCAGTGAAGTGTATGCACTAGAGAACCACTTTGAGACACCTTTGTGAAGTAGTCTAGCTGCTCTCTAGCAAAGAGAGTGGTAGACAAGGAAATTCTTCAGTATTCAGTTTACTTTGTGGTGCCCAAGAAGGGCAGGTCCTTCTTCACCATCCTGTAAATGAAGCCAGTCATTGCCAAACTTGGTAGGTTATCACTTCAATCTGGTAAGGAGAGTTTCTCACTTCCTTGGACCTTTCAGAGGCATACATTCATATGCCAGTCAAGAAACAGCATCAGTGGTTTCTCCACTTCTGCATCCTAGAGTGCTATTTCCAGTTTTGGGCCCTGCCCTTTGGGTTAGCCATGGCACCCCCACACTTTCTTGGAGGTCTAGGTGGTGGTGGTGGTGGCCTTTTTGTGTAAACAGGTGATCTGGATGATTCAGTCCAACTTTGTGGAGGAGTCCAGGACAGACATGACCTGGGTGATCTGGTGACTGGAAAGACTGGGTTGATTGATCAACCACCCCAAGAGCAGCCTAGTGCCTCTCAGGCCTTGGAGTATCTGGGGGTTTGCTTCGACACCTGGTTAGACAAGCTGCGGCTCCAGTTCAGGGATTTCTGCTCTCAGCCAGCTTCCAGTACCTGGCAGTACCTGTAACTTCTGGAATCGATGATGTCAACCTTGGAACTTATGCTTTGGACAAGGGTTCATATTCACCCTTTGTAAGGCCACCTTCTGTCTTGCTGGTCTCCCAGCTTTTTATTCATTGCCTGCCTGCCTCCCCCTGAAGGATCAAGGAGGAATTGGCCTGGTGGCTGAAAATTCACCCCTTATGGACAGGATGCCTCTAGAACATAGGTTTTCAACCCAGTCCTCGAGGAACCCTTGGCCAGTCAGGTTTCAGGATTCCCACAATGAATATGCATAAGATAGATTTGCATACACTGAAGGCAGAACATACAAATCTTTCTCATGCATATTCATTCTGGGAATACTGAAAATCTGACTGGCCTAGGGTTCCCTGAGGACTGGGTTTAAAACCCCTGCTCTAGAGGCTTCAAATTGGCTGATGGTCACTATTGATACCAGCCTTCTGTGCTGGGGAGTGCATTGTTGGAGTTAGTTTGTGCAATCTGTCTGGCTCTGGAGAGGTTTCAGACCATCCTGGAGGGCAAAACAGTCTGAGTTTTCTCAGATAATGCTACAGCAGTGGCATACGTAAACAAGCAAGGTGGGACTCTTAGTTCTGTGGTAGCTGTGGAGATGGCGGAACTGTAATGTCTGGTGAAAGCTCATCTAGTGATTCTGTTAGTAGACCACATAGCAGGAGTTGACAATGTGCAATCCAAATTTTTTAAATCGAAACTCTATGGATCCAGATGACTAAGAGGTTAGCTTACACGTGTTCAACCTGTCAGACGGCTGCCTAGGGTGAGAACTTACACAATCTTGACGATGCATATATTCATATGATTCTTGCAAGGTATTGTGGGTATTGTAGTTCATTCACTCCCAAACACAGCTGATGACAATAATTTGAGTTGTGAAACCAAGTGGTAAGATCAATAAAATACTTTTATTGATGGGGTTTAATTCACCCAGCACATGTATGCTTGATAGCACTATAAATGAGGTTACTTGCTTGCAGTGTTTAAAATGGATAACAAAAAGTCACAAAGTAAACCAGAAAACAACCTTCAGCTTGTCAGGCAATTAGCTAATGTTTTCTCAGCAAGTAATTACCAAATACAAAGGCACAAAGTAAAGAATAAACTTTGCTGGTTAGGTTAACTTCTGCTTATTTTCCACGCCGATCTCAGCAGTGATTCTCCCTTGCTCACACACAATCAGGTGCAGCCCTAATTACTATCAATGGACCAGCTGAAAGCCTTTAGCTGGCTGGCTGCTACTGTGTGAGCCCAAATCCTGCTTTAAGAGCTGTTTGCAGTGGAAATAAAGAACAAAGTTAGGTTTCTTTGTGATGGCTGATGTGTTTGCTCACGGAAAACTAGCAATAGCATTTAGATAGAGAACAGTCCATATAAATAGTTTCATTTGCTGTATCTCCCTCTTCATCAATCAGCATATGGTCACTATCATACATTGGCACAGACGAGTCTTTCATTAAGGCACTATCATGAGAATGCTTATTCCCTTGCTGCCATTCTCTATTATAGATAGGGTCTGGATCAGTGTTCATACCTGAGCCTCTCCTGCTATCATTATTCCTCTCTGTATAGCCTGGCCAATATGTAACCCAATTCTGATGTCCAGCCTTCCAATCTTGATCCCTGGACACTGGATCTCCTCTCACATACCTTCTGGCCTTGGTCTGAAAGTCCCTTCCACATGCAGTCTTCTCTCTTCCAGGTAGCCACTGGTGATTCCTATCTCTGCCACTCCATTCCTCTGGCTGAATCCAGTCCAATGGACTCTGCTGGCTTTTGGAATACCTCCCAGTATGGGTACTGCCTTGGAATCTCCCAGACCTTCCAATGGCCTTTCTTCTCTTCCTTCCAGAGAGTTTCCTTCTCTCTCTATCTGCTTGGCTTGGCTTCTGTTTCTCCAGGTGATACTGGTGCTTGAGCTCGTAGCCGTTGCTGTCTCTGTATCTCTTCCTCCCTCTGTAGCTGAAGCTCTCCCTGAAGCTGGGCTGGAGCTTGTAGTAACTGTTATCTGAAGAATAAGCTCTATTCTTATTCTGTCCTAATGTGTGCTGCTCCCTAACACAGCGCAGCTGTCTTGAATCAGGCCCTGCCCTTTGAGATGAGTGCTTAGGGATTACCTCATAGCTCTCTTGATTGCACACACATTTCCTCACTTCAGCCCCTCTCATGGCTGCTGGAAACCTGGTGCATTCTGGGACTGGTAGTCTTTTATGTGAAAACTCTGTTTTCTTGCTTCTACCAGAACTGACAGGTTGCTTGTTCAGAGTCACATCATCTTTTTTATAGCTCCTACCTGAGCTATGATAAGCTTCCTTATCACAAACCTCATTGTGTAAAGGTGGGGCCTGGCAGTGTTGGACCTGATAGTCACCTAGGAGAATGCCAGTGAGGAGCTTCTTCAGTTGCAGAAAGGATCTGCGAATGGTGGGCTTGGATGCCTCTTCAGACTTAGTGGCAGGAGGGGCTTCTATATTTTTATTTTTTATTTAACATGTTTTTATATACCACCCCTTCCAGAGATCAGGGGTGGTTTACAGGGAACGTAAAAGGAATTTTACATTGAAACTTCAATAACTTATGTACATTTAACTTGTAAGAACTATATTACAACAACTATATATAATGTTACAGCAGTTATAATCTTAGGAACTTTATTGCAACAACTATATACAATGTTGCACCAACTATATACAATGTTGCAATAGGTATAAACTTTGGGAGCAAAATTGTGCTGGAAGTAATTAATTAGGTTGGGCTTGTGGTATCTCAGGAGAGTTACCATAATACTCAATACTCTTTAGTTCTTTTCGGAAATGTTGTAAATCTTTAATTGCTCTTAAATTATCAGGAAGAGTGTTCCATAATACCGGGGCAGTGTAGGAGAAGGCTCTTGAGCTGGTAGATTGGTTAGTGGAACGGAAGTGATTAGGTATGGCATAGGTGTTTTGAGAGCAGTGCCTTCTTATTCTAGAGTAAGTGGGGATCATAAGGGGGGAGGATAGAAGTGTTGTGGCTATTTTGTTGTGGTGCTTGAATACAATCATTATGTATTTATATTTTACCCTTGTAACAACTGGCAAACAGTGTAGGTTATGAAGAATTGGGGTAATATGATTGGTGCGTTGTGCCTTACATAAAATGCATGCAGCAAGATTTTGGGCTAGTTGAAGTTGGTGAATGGTTATCTTGGGTAGGCCTTGGAAGATGTTGTTACAATAATTCAAATGTGGGGTTATTAGCGCTTGTAGGACTGTTCTGAAATTGTGGTGTTCTTTCTCTCATGTCTTTCTCTGTCTTCTGCGCAGAATCTGGTCTCACCTGGGCTAGATCATTCTGGTAGCACCAGACTTGGTGCACATGCCTTGGCATGTGGATCTATTGAGCCTGTGGGCAGGTCCCCCTGTGTTACTGCCACAGGAAGAGGGGTCTTCTATGATCATCGAAGATCCTGCTCCTCACTTATGGCCTGGCCCTTTGAAAGGCATAAGCTCTATAAGAAAGGATACTCAGGAGCGATAGTTGACATCCTTCCCGGGACTGCGACATCCCTGACCTGTGTGAGAGTGGTGTTCCTCTTAAGCCCTGGATAGTCACCATGTTGTCTGTCTTATAGTTTGGGTTGGACCAAGGCTTGGCTGTTAAGTTTCAGGTGGTGACCATTGCATATTACTGGTGACAAGTTTCTTTAGTGGCACATCCTGATGTATCCTGCTCCTTCAAGGAGGTGAAGTAGAGAGAAGCATGCTCCTAATAGAAGCCCCAAAAGAAAAGAATGATATAAGTCCCTGCAATATACTAAGCTGCAAATTATGCCAACACCTATCAGGGGACGCCACAGTTGCCCACATGGGAAAAACATTCAGCATAAGGGGATCCTACTCTAGGATGCTCTAGGAACATGTCGCTTATGGACACTCATGACTGCTGTCTAAGGTGTCCGTGAGCCGACCATGACCCAGAGCTCTCTTTGCTCTACAAGAAAATGTCCTCTAAGGCCCTGCTCAGCCGTAAACAGAAGTCCGAAGACATTTTTCGAAATGCTGCCTTGGAGTCCCCGGTGGCACCCTCGGTCGTCTCTCCTCCGGTGGGTTCTCCCCCTGTGGCACTGCGTTCCTGGCGGCATTCGGACCAGGGGTCCCCTGAGGTGGAACGGTGCAAAAAGAAGGTGGCCTCAAAGTCGCTGTCTGGGGCCCCCGACAAGCACGAGTGCTCCTGTGCCCGGTCGCTTAACCCCATTCGGCGTTCCCAAGAGTCGGACAAGGAGCGGCCCCACAAGGTACCTCGCAGAGAAACAGAGGCCTCCGGCGAAGGCACCCAGCCTCCTTAGGGTTGTCCCGGTGAGGACCACCTCCTCCTCGACGCCTGATCCGGTAACCCTGGTATCGGCGTCCCAGAGCCCCACACCTGCATGGGAGTCCCTTATGCTGGCACTAGAAGGAAGCGTTTCTGCGTTCATTGCTTCCCAGCAGGCGCTCATGGCCAGCTTTGCTGCCTTGGGTCCGGAGATCGCTGGTCCTTCGCATGGGACACCCAAATCCATCCAGGAAACCCCCGAGAGCCACAGGCCTTGTGAGGGTCCTCGACATCAGTCTCGCTCGCTCTCCCGTTCTTTGGGGGCGAGGTCATCCAGGGCTTCTGGCTCCAGGTCGCCAGCCCTCGGACAGGGCGAACTGCCTGGCTCGGATCCTTCCACCGATTTCTCGGACTGGAAATCTGATGGGGACACATCCCCGGAGACCGCACCCACCTGGATCTTCCATCGGACCTCTCGCCGCCTGATATCCAGCGGTGCTCACCACCCGAGGACACCTCCTTTTTGGTGTTTATTCGGACATGGCTCGGCCCTTAATCTGGTCACCCGGACCTAGGAAGACCCCCATGCTGAATTACTCGATATCCTTCAGTACGAGGCCCTGCCCAGGGAATCCCTCACCGTGCTGGTGCCACTGATCCTCTCCTGGCTGTTGCTCCGCATGTGGGAGGCCCCGGCCTCGGTCCCCATTGTGAACAAGCGCCTTGACACAATGTACAAGGTGCAGTGAAGGCCAGGCTACCGTAAGACTCAACTTCCACACATCTCGATGGTAGTGGAATCAGCCATGAGGAAGCAGAAAAGCCCGAAGTCCCACGCCTCAGTTCCGCCGGGCCGGGAGTCTAGAGCCCTTGATACCCTGTGCCGCAAGGCCTATCAAGGTTCCATGCTCTCCTGTTGCATCCAGGCATACCAATAATATATGAGTATGTTCCTCCGCGACTTGGCCAAAGAACTTGGAGGCTTCTCTGTGGGTCTCGAGGGCGAGCCCCTCGGCAGGTTCCGCACCCTGTTGAAATCAGTGGCAGATTGCTCCAAGTATATTTCTCGAGCCTCCTATGATGGCTTCGAGACATCGGTTCGGGTGGCGGCTGCGGGCATCGGAGCCCGCCGCCAGGCTTGGCTTCAATCTTCGGATCTGGAGCAGTGGGTGCAGGAGAAGCTCTTGGACATAACCTGCCTCGGCGAACAACTTTTTGGTAAGCCGATGGAGGAGAAGGCTGCAGAGATTGAGACGGAGTATGTCACTAGGACCTGTCTCTCTCGCAAGACCTCGATGCTGCCTCGGAAGAAGCAGCCTGCCAAGAAGCTCTTCTTTCCCAGGAAAGGCCTCCAGTACTCCGGCTACCTGCTGTACCCGGCTACCCCCATGCCGACCACTTCAGCGCAGGGGAAGTCTGGCCAGGGTCACATCAAACCAAAGGGCCTGAAGGCCCAGACGCCGGCTCCCCCACGACCCCCTCAGGGGTTTTGACGCCAGTGGCATAGCCCCTCGCCCTCCGGTGGTGCAGCAGTTAGTGGGGGGATGCCTGTACCGCTTTGCCATTGTGTAGGCACTTATCACCTTGGGCACCTGAGTCCTCCAGGTCATCTGGGAGGGCTATCGCCTTCACTTCGACAGGCTCCCATCTCCTTTCTCCCCGGCGGAGCCTCCTTGACTCCTCGCATACCAGCTCTTGCTGCAGCGGGAATTACATTCCCTCCTCACCCAATGGGCAGTCGAGAAGGTCCCTCCCCACCTTCGAGGTTGGTGCTTTTATTCTTGGTACTTTCTTGTCCTGAAAAAGACGGGGGGTCTGCAGCCCATCCTCAACCTCCGCAAGCTGAACAAGTTTCTGGTGTGGGAGAAATTCAAGATATCTCTTGGCGTGCTGCTGTCCTTACTCCGGCAGGGTGACTGGCTATACTAACCCTCCATAGCCCATGTTCCCTGTAAAATAGTTATCTCCAAGTTATAATGCCCTGTTCAATGTAATTTCAGTTTGTTCAATGTAAACCGCACTGATGCAGAATAGCGTGGTATATAAGAGAATATATATAAATTCTCCAGGACCAAGCAGGAAGTCAGTCCTCACTTATGGGTGACGTCGGCGCCGACGGAGCCCTCGCGGAGCAATTTTCCCCAGCTTTCAAAGAAAGCCTTTGGGAATTGCAGCGCGCATGCGCGGTCGTCTTCCCGCCCGAGGGTGCCATCCTAGCCAGTCTTCTTTTTTCCGCGGAGCCCTACAGACGTCCCCGTCTTGTCCCCGCGAAAAAAGTCGATTTTTTCTTCATTATTTTATTCTTTTTCCTTCGGTTCGACGCCGATCTTTTTCCCGCCCGGACTCGCGACGCCGGTCACAAGTCCTCTTACTTTTTTCGGTTTTTCTGACTTTGTCAGCTTTCGTTTTCGATTTTTCCCTGGCAGCCCGGTCCTTTGACCTCGCAGGGGCCCTTTTTCCCCCGATGGCTGCCAGTGGGTTTAAGCGGTGTGGTCAGTGTGACCGAAATATGTCACTAACTGACACACACGACTTTTGCCTCCGCTGCCTGGGCCCGGATCATGAGGAACTGATCTGTGGGCCCTGCGGCAAAATGTCCTCAAAAGCGTTGAGAAGTCGGCGGCATCAGCGTGATAGAATCTTCGCTGACCCCAGCCGTACCCGGACCTCGTCGGAGGCCTCCGCGTCCAAAGGCTCCAGCTCGGACCGTCGCCGGAGTTCCTCCGACCGGGGTTCTCCCTCCGGGGACCATCGTCGGAAGGTGAAACCCGCGAGGGCGGCGTCGGTGGACGCTCCTAGTTCCGCGAGGGCCAGGTCGCATAGCCCCGACAGCCGCCCCGGGTCTTGGAGAAGGAACACCTCACGAAGCGACCTCGCCTGGAGTCGGAGATGCCTGCTCGGGTAAGTCCTGTGGTCCTTCTGGACTCGCCTCCGCGACAGCCGACGTCGGGCCCGACGCTGTCGGGGCCCGAGTCGGGGGCTGCTGGGTCACCTGAGCTCGGACTCAGGTTGACGGCCTTGGAGAGCAGACTGTCTGCCTTCATGGACCAGCAGCGGGCACTGCTCGCTGGCCTCGCTGGCGCCGCTGCCCCGACCGCCGGGACGTCGACGTCCAAGTCGACCCCGGAGACCGAGCCGATCCTCGAGTCGATGAGAACTCGAGTCGATCCTCGGTCGAGGTCACCCTCGGCCTCCCGTTCGGGACCGAGGTCGCCGACGCCGACTCCCTCGGCGTCGGGGCGGCAGGCGCCGCGCCCTGCCCGGGCCGACCCCTCCGAGTCCTCGTCGGAATCGGTCTGGGAGTCTGAAGAGGAAGAGTCGCCTGATTCTTTCCGGACTCGGTGTGTCCCCTCGGACTCACCGGAGTCCGAGCCTCGGAAGCAGTCCCCCCCGGAGGATGCCCGGTTCTCGGACTTCGTTAGGGATATGGCCAAGGCTTTGGCCTTCCCTGCGGATCCCGAGGAGGAGCCTCGAGCCGAAGAGCTCGACGCCCTCCAGTATGACTCTCCCGCGAGGGAACACTTTACTGTACCGGTTCCTCCTATGCTGGAACGACTACTCTTCCGCATGTGGGAGAGTCCGGCCTCCTCGCCGGTCCTGAGCAAGCGGGTCGATTCTATCTATCGAGTCCGCAAGAGCCCTGGCTTTCAAAAGGCACAGCTGCCACACCATTCCATGGTAGTGGAATCGGCCATGCATCGTCTTAAGAGCCAGAAGATGCACTCCTCGGTGCCTCCTGGCAGGGAGGCCCGTAACCTGGATGGCCTTGGTAAGAAGTGTTTCCAGGGCTCTATGCTCGCATGTCGTGTCCAGACTTACCAGCTATACATGGGCATGTATCTCCGGGATCTGGCTAAAGAGCTAGCCGGATTCTCCGCTGGTTTGTCCGAGGAACCCTTGCGGAGGTTCCTAGCCTTGTCCACTGGCATTCGGGAATGCTCAAAGTTCATGTCCCGGGCAGCCTATGATGGCTTTGAAGCATCGGCTCGAGTGGCCGCAGCCGGCATCGGTGCCCGCCGACAGGCTTGGCTTCAGTCGTCAGACCTTGAGCCCTGGGTGCAGGACAAGTTGGTCGATGTCCCCTGCCGAGGCGAAAACCTCTTTGGCAAGCCCATGGCGGAAAAGGCTGCGCAAATTGAGACTGAGACTCTCACCAGGACCAGGCTTTCTAGGAAGACCTCCGCCCCTTCCCAGAAAAAGAAGGGCTCGGGGAAAAAGTCCTTTTACCCGAGGAAGGGGGCTGCCTACAAACAATACCCCCATTATCAGGCCCCTGCAGCTCCCCAACAGGGCCAGCAGGCCAAGGGACGGGGTAACGGGTCCCGTAGGCAGCAAGCCCCCAAGCCTGCACCACCAGCCCCTGCTCAGCAGGGTGGGGGTTTTTGACTCACAAAGCATAGCCTCTCCCCCCCGCTGGTTCCTCCCAGCACCGGAGGCCGGCTGGTTCACTTCGCCCACAGGTGGTCCAGCATCACCGCAGATGCCTGGGTGCTTCAAGTCGTGCGGGAAGGCTATCTTCTCCACTTCCACCAGGTCCCTCCCTCCTATTTTCCGGGAGAACCTCCACGACCCCCTCTGCACAGGGAATTACTCCTTCAGGAGTTAGCAGGTCTTCTGCAGGAACAGGCGGTGGAACCGGTGCCACACCACCTGAGAGGTCAAGGCTTTTATTCCAGGTATTTTCTAATACCAAAGAGAACAGGGGGCCTCAGACCCATCCTGGACTTGCGCAACCTCAACAAGTTCCTTGTGCGGGAGAAGTTCAAAATGCTTACCCTTGGAATCCTTCTGCCCTACCTCCAGCAGGGAGATTGGCTATGCTCCTTGGATCTAAAGGATGCCTACACGCACATCCTCATCCACCCAAGCCACCGCCAATACCTAAGGTTTGTGGTGGCAGGAAATCATTACCAGTACAGAGTACTGCCCTTTGGCCTGTCCTCCGCGCCGCGAGTCTTCACAAAATGTCTCGCAGTGGTGGCGGCCCATCTCCGGCTTCACGGCCTATATGTCTTTCCGTACCTCGACGACTGGCTCATCAGAGCGGCGTCCGCTCCGGAGGTCACCAGCGCCACACGCCGCACGGTGACTCTTCTGCAGTACTTGGGCTTTGTTATAAATTTCGCAAAGTCCACTTTGCTCCCCTCACAGGATCTCGAGTTCATCGGCGCAAGGCTCCACACTCCTCAGGCACGAGCGTACCTACCGCTCGACAGGGCTCAACGGCTCATGGACCTAGCCGACCGTTTTCGCAGCCAGCCCCTGTTCTCCGCCAGGCGCTTCCTGAGACTGCTCGGCCATATGGCTTCCACCGTCCATGTGACCCCCAATGCCCGCCTGAATATGCGGCCTGCTCAATGGTGTCTCCGCCAGCAGTGGCGACAAGCCACAGGCGGCCTAGCAGACCTAGTGCGCGTCTCCGAGCCGCTGATCTCGTCTCTCCGGTGGTGGCTTCGGCAGCCGAACCTGATATTCGGAATGCCTTTCCAGTCACCTCAGCCGACCCGGGTGCTGACCACGGATGCATCCCTCCTGGGCTGGGGAGCACATTGCCAAAGGGCACGTACTCAGGGCCTCTGGACCACGTGGGAGTCTGCTCAGCAGATCAACTTCCTGGAGCTCAGGGCGATCCGCCTGGCTCTCATGGCTTTCTCCCACCTGACTTCCCACCAGTCCGTCCTTGTCCAGACGGACAATCAAGTTGCCATGTTCTACGTGAACAAGCAGGGGGGCACGGGCTCCTTCCTCCTCTGCCGGGAGGCACAGAAGCTCTGCTCTTGGGCCGTCAGTCACGGCATTCTCCTCAAGGCAGTTTATCTCCCGGGCCAAGAGAATTGCCTGGCGGACAAACTCAGCAGGATCCTCCAGCCGCACGAGTGGCGTCTGGATCCCTTGGTAGTTCAGAAGCTCTTCCTAAAGTGGGGCCTCCCCACGGTGGATCTCTTTGCCAGTCCTCACAACCGGCAGCTTCCTCGCTTCTGCTCTCGTCAGCCACACCCCCTTCGGGTTGCGGCGGACGCTTTTCTAATTTCATGGTCGGGGAGCCTTCTGTACGCTTTCCCTCCCATCCCGCTAGTCTCTCGGACTCTTTTCAAGGTTCTCCGAGACAAAGCCTTCATGATCCTGGTGGCCCCTCGCTGGCCCAGACAGCCGTGGTTTCCGCTCCTACTGCAATTAGCGGTGGAGGATCCATTCCCTCTGGGGGTACAACCGGATCTCCTCACTCAGGATCAGGGGTCTCTACTACACCCCAACCTCAGGTCTCTCAACCTCATGGCCTGGCTGCTGAGAGGGTAGTCCTTGCTCCCCTTCTCCTGCCGGCAGAGGTGGAGGAGGTCGTCTTGGCTTCGCGACGGCCTTCTACCCGCAAATGCTACGCCCTTAAATGGCGTCGCTTTGCCGTCTGGTGTACCCAACAATCTCAGGATCCCTTCTCCTGCCCGGTGTCGGTGATCTTGCAGTACTTGCTACACCTCTCTAATCTGGGACTTAAGTCCAACTCCGTCAAAGTTCACCTCAGTGCTCTTTCGGCACATCATGTGCCGGTGGACGGTAGACCTCTCTCCAGCGACCCTCTCGTAGCGAGGTTTCTCCGAGGTCTCCTTCTACTTAAACCACCTCTGCGCCCGCCAGCACCTGACTGGGACCTGAATGTGGTTTTGCAGCGGATCGCCTGTCCGCCTTTTGAACCTATGGCTACCTGTTCTCTCCGTTTTCTGTCTTGGAAAACACTGTTCTTGATAGCCCTCACTTCCGCTAGACGCGTAAGTGAATTGCAGGCCCTCGTGTCTGATCCCCCTTACACTCGGTTCTACAAAAATAGGGTAGTCCTACGGACTCACCCAAAATTTCTTCCAAAAGTGGTCTCCCCTTTTCACATCAATCAGGAGGTGGTACTTCCAACCTTCTTTCCCAGACCACACTCCAGCCGAGCTGAAACGGTCCTCCATACCCTGGACTGTAGAAGGGCTTTGAACTTCTACCTTGACCGTACGCGGGAGCACCGTAAAGCTAGTCAGCTTTTTGTGTCTTTTGACCCCAATAAATTGGGGCTCCCGGTCTCCAAGCGTACTCTGTCCATTTGGGTTGCGGACTGTATCTCTTGGGCTTATGGGGCAGCCGGACTCTCCTTAGAAAGTCGAGTCACGGCTCATTGCGTTCGGGCAAAGGCTACGTCAGTGGCTTACCTCCGCTCTGTTCCGCTGGCAGACATCTGCCGGGCCGCTACTTGGTCTTCGAGCCAGACTTTTGCGGTCCATTACTGTCTCGAGAGGGAGTCCCGCAGGAACAGTGCTTTCGGACAGGCAGTCCTCCGTAATCTATTTGAGGTCTGAGCAACTCCTACCCTCCATCCCGGATGTGGGCTACCGGTGGGTGTTAATTCAGCGAAGATTCTTTCCTTCTGTGCTGCTGAGCTAGAGGGAGCTCATTTTTGTGCTTAGGGTCTCCGGTAGCCTTGAGCTTGGGAGTCCCATAAGTGAGGACTGACTTCCTGCTTGGTCCTGGAGAAAGCGTAGTTACTCACCTGTAACAGGTGTTCTCCAGGAGCAGCAGGAATCAGTCCTCACTACCCTCCCTCCTCCCCTTGGAGTTGCAATCGTCTGCTTCTGTTTTTGCAAATATTTTTATGCTGTCTTTTTTAGCTATGTCATCTGACTGGCTAGGATGGCACCCTCGGGCGGGAAGACGACCGCGCATGCGCGCTGCAATTCCCAAAGGCTTTCTTTGAAAGCTGGGGAAAATTGCTCCGCGAGGGCTCCGTCGGCGCCGACGTCACCCATAAGTGAGGACTGATTCCTGCTGCTCCTGGAGAACACCTGTTACAGGTGAGTAACTACGCTATACTCCTTGGATCTAAAGGACGCTTACTCCCACATCCTGATCCATCCCCAACACAGGCAATACCTGTATTTCAGGGTGCAGGGAGAGCACTTCCAGTACAGGGTGCTCCACTTCGGCTTTGCATCTGCCCCACAGGTCTTCACGAAGTGCCTCATCGTGGCCGCCGCTCACCTTCGGCGCCGGGGTGTGTCGGTGTTTCCCTACCTCAATGACTGGCTCGTTAAGGGCTCCTCCATTGAGGAGGCTCGGCAAACGATGTCGTGCACTGTCCTCTTTTTGGAGAGTTTGGGGTTCTTGGTCAACTACCCAAAATCTCACCTCGAGCCTGCACAGGCTCTCAAATTCATTGGAGCACGCCTCGATACTCGGCAGGCCATGGTCTTATTGCCGGTGGATCGCTCCACCTGTTTCCGGGCTCTGGCGGCGCGCGTCCAGAGCGCCCACCAGGTCACCGCTCGGTCCATGCCACGTCTCTTGGGCCACATGGCCTTGATTGTGCATGTGGTTCCTCACTACCGCCTGCACATGCGGACGACCCAGTGGTGCCTCAGCTCCCAATGGAGCCAATCCCTCAAGGACCCAGTCAGGGTTCTTCCCGACCTTCGTTTGACCCTGAACTGGTGGCAAAACCCCCGCAACCTACTGCAGGGATCACCCTTCCAGGCCCCACAGCACGATGTAGTACTGACACGGATGCTTCCCTGTTACGGTGGCGAGCCCATTGCGGGTCCATCTGCATGCAGGGGCAGTGGTCACCGGTGGAGGCTCAACAGCAGATAAATCTGCTCGAGCTCCGGGCCATCCGGTGGGCCCTGAAGGCCTTCGAGAATGTCTTCAGCGGGAAGCCGGTTCTGGTGCAGACCGACAACCAGGTAGCGATGTTCTATATCAACAAAGAGGGGGGCACGGGGTCACTCTCCCTCTGCAGGGAAGCAGTCCTCACTGCTCTTTTGCCGCCCGGAGGAGAAAGTCTCTCAAGGCGACATACCTCCCGGGTCAGGAGAATGGCCTGGTGGAAAGGCTCAGCAGAATCCTTCGCCCCCACGAGTGGTGCCTCGATCCCAGAGTGGCAGGCTGGTTGTTTCTACACTAGGGCACTCCAGCGATGGACCTCTTCGCCAGCCCTCAGAATGCTCAACTCCCTCGCTTCTGTGGCCCGGTGCCGCACCCGAGCAGGGAGGGCCCCGATGCATTTCTCCTGGATTGGTTCTCCAGTCTTCTCTATGCATTCCCTCCTTTCCCTCTTATTGCGAGGACTCTGTTCAAGGTTCAATGGGACGGGGCATCGCTGATTCTTGTGGCCCCCTCGTGGCCTCAGCAGCCTTGGTTTCCACTCTTGCTCCAGCTGTTATCAGAGCCTCCGATCCCCCTGGGCTCTGCCAGGGACCTGCTGATGCAGGAGGAGGGTCGGGTACTACACCTGAATCTACCCTCCCTATCCCTCACGGCCTGGCGACTGAATGGGTCTCTCTAGCCTCTCTGATCCTCCCTGAAGAGGTCGAAGAAATCCTCCTTGCCTCGGGGAAGGACTCCACTAGGTGAGCTTACGCCTTTAAGTAGAAACGCTTCTCCGTCTGGTGCTCAGAGCACCAGATCAACCCCTTTTCGTGCCCGGTTTGGTGGGTTCTCCAGTACCTTCTCCACCTCTTGAGGGATGGGCTGAAGTCAAACTCTGTTAGACTTCATCTGAGCGCCATATCTGGCTAATCACCTCCTTATCGAGGGAAAGTCTCTTTCGGGGCAACCACTAGTCTCCCGCTTCATGCGGGGCCTTCTGTTGTCCAAGCCATCCATCCGTCTGCCTCCGGCAGAATGGGACTTGAATGTAGTGCTCACACAGCTCACTCGTCCGTCTTTCGAGCCGATGGTAACGTGTTCGCTCTGGCATTTGTCCTGGAAGGTGTGGCCTTCCTGGTGGCACTGACCTCGGCTCGCCAAGTCAGTAAGCATCAGGTGCTCATGGCTGGCGCCCTTTACACCAGGTTTTATCGGAACAGGGTGGTCCTCTGGACCCATCCTAAATTCTTACCTAAGGTCGTGTCGGCTTTTCATCTCAATCAGGAGATAGTGCTCCTGACCTTCCCAAGGCCCCACGCTGATCAGGCATCGGCGACTCTCCACACCCTCGACTGCAAGCGGGGCCTTGCCTTCTACTTGCAGCGTACTCAGACTCATTGCAAGTCTGACTGGCTCTCATGAACTACAATCCCAATAGGCAGAGACAAGCAGTCACCGTGCGCACCCTCTCTGTTTGGGAGGCGGACTGCGTTGTGTTCGCACATGCGAAGGCGGGTGTCCTGGATCATCAAGTCACTGCACATGGGGTCTGAGCCAAAGCGGCCTCGGTGGCCTCGGTGCCCATGATGGACATCTGCCGGATGGCAACCTAGTCTTCTATGAATACCTTCGCTGTCCACTACTGTCTGGGGAGGGAGTCCCGCCGGGACAGCACCTTCGACCAGGCTGTACGCCGTAACCTGTTTGGGATATAAGCAACTCCTGCCCTCCAACCCTTCTTCATGGCTACCAAGAGCTTCGCCCCAAGGACCCGAGGACTCGGGCTCCTCGTGCTTCGGCTTGCAGCCTTGTGGAGGCATTTTTTGGTTACAGGTTCGGTAGCCTGTAGCTAGGTAGTCCCATAAGTGAGTACTGACTTTCTGCTTGTTCCTGAAGAAAGTGTAGTTACTCACCTGTAACAGGTGTTCTCCAGGGACAGCAGGAATCAGTCTTCACTACCCTCCCACCTCTCCTATTGAGTTGCTGTATTTTTGTCCTTCCCTTGCCATATGCTTGGTAGGGCTTGAGCTAAGGGACCTGACTGAGCAAGATGGCACCCTTGGGCTGGAAGAGGACCACGGATGTGTGGTAGCAATCCTAAAGGCTTTCTTTGAAAGCTGGGGAATTGCTCCGTGTGGGCTCCATCATTGCTGACGTCACCCATAAGTGAGGACTGATTCCTGCTGTCCCTGGAGAACACCTGTTACAGGTGAGTAACTACGCTTTCTCATCAGCCTCCGCCTGAACACCAAGGACACACTAGCCGGATTCACGGGGGTCTCTGAATTATCGTCACTACCAACCTGGAAAGCCTTTGTTTCCCTCTCCTTCAGGGCCTCGGGCTTGTTCTCAGTCCTTTTGTGGAGCACATGTGCCCAGGGATGCAGCCCCCTCCAGAGGAGGACCCTCCAGGGCTGCACAATGAAGGTTTGGGGGCCCATTACCTGGTATCTTCGATGGGTGGCAGGCTTCGCCTTTTCTTTCAGGAATGGGCCTGCGTTACCAAGGATTGCTTGGTGCTAGACACCATTCAATTCGGCTATGTCCTGGAATGGAAGGAGACAATTACTGATGCCTTCATAGTCTCCCCCTGTGGGTCTGCGATCAAAGGTGCCGCATTGCAGACCACCTTGGACAAGTTGCTTCACCTGAAGGCAGTGGTGCCCATCCCCACGGGCAAGCAGGGCAAGGGCAGATACTCCATCTACTTTGAGGTGCCAAAGAAGGACGGTTCCTTCTGGCCCATCTTGGACCTCAAGCACTTGCGCATCCTGTGTTTTTGGATGGAAACTTTCTGCTCTGTGATTCAAGCAGGGTGCCGAGGAGATTCTTGGCTTCTCTGAATCTGGCCAAGGCATATTTTCATATCCTGATCCAGGTGGATCAGCAGAAGTATCTGCATTTTGCTGTGCTTGGCTCTCACTATCAGTTCGCCTGCCTTCCTTTCGGGCTGTCCACCACCCCAAGGAGATGGTCCTGTGGGCACGTGCTCACATGTGGTTGCTCCAACGGTCCTTATTGACTCGATAGTCCCAAAATTCTCAGGAGTTTGTGCGCAGTCTCCCGCTCCTGTTGATGATGAAATACAGCCTGCAGTGATGGCAGTAGCCCTGTCATCTGAGGATGGATGTTCTATGGGATAATTTCTCCTGGATCCTGCTGGCAACGGATGCCAGCCTCTTGGGCTAGGAAGCCCTTTGCCGAGACCTTATGACCCAGGGCCATTGGAACCACAGGGAAGTGGTGTGGTTCATCAAATGCCTCGAGGCAAGGGCCATCAGGTTGACTTCTGTGTTTCCAGTTCCTGGCTGAGGGAAAAGTGGGGTGAGTGTTTTACGACAATACCACTGCACAAGAAGTGCTGGAAGGGCCCTGGAGATGGATCTCCTGTTTGCCTGGGTGGAGAAGAACCTCCTAGCTTTGTCATCTCAGCACATTGCCGGAGTGGACAACATGGAAGCGGACTTCCTCAGCTGGAATTCCCTGTATCCTGGCAAGTGGGAATTGAGTCCCAAAGCCGTTCAGTTGATTGTGCATCCTTGGGGTTTCTCCGAATGGATCAGATGGCGACTTTCTCCAATGCTAAAATGTGCCACTTCTTCAGTCACTACACGGAGATGTGGTCCATGGGCGTTGTCGTCCTGACCCAGCTTTGGCCCAGTCGGTGGCTGCTGTACGTATTGCCTCTGTGGCTCCTGGTGGGGCATGTGATTCAGCATATAGAGCACCACCTGGGCAGGATTGGATTTGGACAACATGGCTCAGAGACCTGATGGGGCTTGTCAGACGGGTGCCTGGGTGAGAATGTTCACAGTCTTGGCAAAGGCATATATCAATATGATTTGCAAGGGATTGTGGGAAATGCAGTCCATTCACACCAGACACAGCCGCTCACAATAATTAGTTGTGCTTGAGTGTAAAGCCAATAAGATATTTATTTATGGGGTTATTTCTCCCAACACAGATATGCTTGGTAGCACATAAAACAGGATACTTGCTTTCAGTGTTAAACTTAGAAAAACAAAATCAGGAAAACAACAGCTGAACTTGTCAGGCAATCAAATCAAAAGAATAAAGACCTGGTTGGTAACAAAACTGGTCTTTTCTGTAGGCTCTAGCTAATATTTTCTTAGCAGTGCATCAAACAACAAGCAAAACCCACAAAGAAGGGAAAAACTGTTCTTTTCAGGTTAACTTCTTATATCGTCACACATAGACTCAGAAGTGATTCCCTCAGAGCTCACAAGCAATTAGGTAAGGCTCAATTGCTAGCAGTTATCTAGCTGAAACCCCTTAGCTGGCTTACTTTCTACTGCTTGGCTCAAACCCTATTCAGGAGCTTTTCTGAGTAGATTAAAGAGCAAGTTTGTATTTCTTTGTGATGGTTGTTGTACTTTGTAACAGTAAATTACCAAAGGAGTTTAGACAGAGAGCAATCCATGTATTCACAGCCTGTATCTATAACCGCTCCCCCTTCTTCAACAATCATGGGTTCAATATCATGGATTGGCACAGAGGGATTTCTCAATGGAGCACTCTCAGGAGAATACTTGTTTCCCTGCTGTCTTTCAAGGGTATAGCTAGGGCATAGATCAATGTTCATACCTGAGCTTCCATTGCTGTTAGAGTTCCTCTCTAAATAGCCTGGCCAGTATGTAGTCCAGTTCTTATGTCCAGCCTTCCAATCCAGATCCCTGGACACTGGATCTCTCTTCACATACCTTCTGGCACGGGTCCTAGGGTCCCATCCAAGTGCAGCCGTCTCCCTCACAGGTACCGTCTGGAGATTCCTAGCTCTGCAGCACCACTCCTCTGGTTTTCCCCAGTCCAATGGTGTATGCTGGCCTTTTGAATGTCTCCCAGTATACGTACTGCTCTGGACTCCTTTAGACCTCCCAAATGCTTTTCTCTTCTTTCTTCCAAAGGGTTTCTTGCCCTCTCTGTCCGTCCGCTCTGGCTTCTGCTTCTGATGATCCTCCAGATGATGAAGCTGTCCAAGATCATGAAGATGATTCTCTGTAGAATAAACTCTGCCTTTATTCTGCTTAGATGAGTGCTCCACCCCAGCACAGCGCAGCTGTGCTGAATCAGACCCTGCCCTTTGAGATGAGTGCTTGGGGATTACCTCATAGCCCTCCTGATTGAACACACGTTTCCCCACTTCAGCTCCTCTAATGGCTGTTGGAAACCTGGTGCATTCTGGGACTTGGTAGTCTTTTATGGAAACATTCTGTTTTCTTATTTCTACCAGAATTGACAGGTTGCTTGTTCAGAGTCACTTCACCTTTACTATAGCTCCTTCCTGAGCTATGATAAGCTTCCTTATCACAGGCTCCACCAAGTTCCTTCCCTCTGGCTACCTCCATCTCAGAGGCTGTTGCGGCAGGAACCTATTGTCCTGGAGGATCTGGCTCCCTTCTCGCTTATGGCATGGCTCTTGAAAGTAGACTGCTAGTGTGTAAGGGGCTACTCTTCAACCATACTCTCTACTATACTTGGTGCCCAGAAGAAGTCTACCAAGCTAGCAAACGTACAAATATGGCGCTTCTTTGAATGCTGGTGTGCGTGCAGCACTTGACTCCAGAGGCTTTCTAGGTGTCATCCTTGTTGGCCTTTCTGCAGGATGGCCTTGAAGGAGATCCCTGAAGGTTCAGGTGGCAGCGTTCACCTGTTTCAATGGTCCAGTGGCAGACAAGTCCTTGGTCTTGCACCTGGATGTCTCACATTTTTTCCAAGGGATTCAGCGTCTGCTTCCTCCCCTTTCATCCGTGATCCCTTCCTGGGATCTGTCTCTGTTGCTCAGGGCGCTGATGGCAACCCCCTTTGAGTCTTGAAGGATTTGAAGCTCAAGACTGTCTTCTTGGTCGCAATTTCTTCTGCAAGCGAATCTCCATGCTGCAGGCTCTGTCTTGCCAAGATCCTTATCTGTCCTTTTCAACTGAGGGCATTTCCATTCATCCTGTACCTTCCTTCTTGCCTAAAGTACTGTCTGCCTTTTACGTGAATCAGGTGGCTTGTCTGCCCTCCTTCTCTAAGGAGCAGTGTCGGAGGGAAGATAAGGATCTTCACCTTGTGGATGTCCAAAGGGTGCTGCTTCAGTACTTGGAGGTTACAAATTCCTTTCGTAAGTCTGACCATCTTTTTTTGCTGTTTACTGGCCTGCATAAGACTGGGGTGCTGGATTAAGGAGGCTATTGCCTCCGCATATCTGTTACAGAACCGGCTGGCTCCAGCGGGTTTATGCTTCCATTGTACTCAAACACAAGCATCCTTGTGACTGGAGCAGAGCTCGGTGGCCCCTGCTGGCATTTGTCAGGTATTGACACAGACATCTCTTTCCACTTTTGTCAAGCATTATTGCTTGGATGTCCAAGCATGGGCGGACACTATCTTTGGCTCAAGAGTTTTGCGAGCCGCTATGTCTTCTTTCCGCCTAATGATATTGTAGCTTTGGTACATCCCACTTGTCTGGACTGGTCTAGCAGGGCGATATGGAAGGTAACATTTTACTTACCAGATAGCATACTTTCCTTTACTAGACCAGTCCAGGGCCTGCCCCTGAAACTGTATTGCTCTGTTCTTTCCACTGTAGTACTTTTGGGTCCGCCATAATTATTCTTGGTTCTGCAAGTTCATTTTCCGCTGACAGCCATCTGTTCTTCCTGTACATAGTTCACTACTGTTGAGTACTCATTGTTGCCCACATTGAGGTTGTGTGAGGCTTGCTTGTATCTCTCACATGCTTTGGGATGAATACTGAAGGGACTTCTGGTGGCTGAGTCTGATAGAGGCATGGACGTCATTGAAACCTCTGCTTTTCATTGTCTCCACTAATCTGTTGGTAGGGGAACACAACCCACTTGTCAGGACTGGTCTAGCAGGACTCATGGAAAATATAATCTCCAGAAACAAGCAGGAATGTAATCTTCACATATGGTAACACCAGCACAGATGGCGCCCATGCAGGAACGCTCTCCAGCATCCAATAGGAAAGCTTTGGAGAGCATACCACTGCCCCTGCGTAGCTACCTTCCTGCTTTTCCAGCTCTCCCTCCTCAGTTCTTCATTTTCTCCAGAGCCGGCAAGAAGCAATTCCTGACACTGCAGAAAATTTGTTCTCCACCTCCGGAGAGCTCCTGGTGCCATGCTCAGGGATCATGGCCCGCAATTCAGATACCGATACCCAAGCATCGGCAACCTCCATGGATCAACATATCCTGGCCATCGAGTGGAGTTTAGCAGCCTTACTGGCGGCCTCCGTATCAATAAAGCCGTTACAGTCGATACCTCAGACATCAGTACCAGCTATGGTACCAAAAAAGCCTGCATCTACTTTTTTTCCGCTTACCATGCTACCACCCATGCTGGCCATCGAATCACTTTCTGGTACCAAGGTGCCGGCACTGCAAGCTTCAGCTACCGGCTTCAAACGGTATTGAGTATGTGCAGAGCGTGAAGACCCTGCCCATCGATGCTTTGAGTCTTCGGACTCCAATTCGTCGGACAACACCTGGGAAATGAGAAATCTCCTGGAAAACCTCTCTCTGTCTCCACAACGTCGCAGGTCTCCTCCAGAGGACATGTCTTTCCAAGACTTTATTTGCGATGTTGCTCAGGGTCTGTCCATAATGGTGACTTAGGAGAAAGAACCTAGGGCTGAGAAACTTGAAATCCTTCAATACCCTGCAGCCCCAAAGGAAACTGCTACTCTCCCTATTCATCGCATACTTCACAACCTTATGCTTCGTATGTGGGAGACACCCCTAACCATCTCTCCACATACTTGACGACTCAATACAATGTACCAGATACCGGAGTGTCCCAGCTTTCAAAAGATGCAATTACCACACCATTCCATGGTGGTGGAATCGGCAATGCGTCGACTAAAAAGTGCTAAGACACATTCCTTGATCCCTCCAAGTAAGGAATCAAGAACCCTTGAAGCTTTTGGTCGACGTTGTTTTCAGGCCTCCATGTTATCGGCCAGAATCAGTACCTACATACTCTATATAGGTATGTTCCTTAGGAAGGTGGCTAAAGATTTGGAGTTGATGGCTCCTCTTCTCCCTGATGATAAGAAAACTGATTATCTCACCCTTGTAAAGTATGCCCAAAATGTTTCAAAGTTTGTTAACAGGGCAACTTTTGACTGTTTTGAATGTATCAGCAGAACTTCAGCTATATGCATCGGTGCACATAGGATTGATTGGCTCCAAGCGTCTTATCTTGAACAATGGGTTCAAGATAAGCTGGGTAATATCCCTTGCACTGGTGAAAACCTTTTTGGCAAAGATTGGCAGGACAAGGCTTCTCAGCTAGAATCTGAGAACACCACTCTTAATAGACTATCTAGATCTACTGCCAACCCAACTAGAAAAAAGACAGCAAAGAAGGCTTTTTTCAACAAGAAAAAGAAATACTGCCCTTCTTACAACCCTGCAGTGTCCAATCCATGCTCCCCAGAAGGGGCAGCAGCCACCGAAACAACATAGGAAGGCTCAGCCTCCTCAGCAGATCCAACCCCCTCAGGGTCTTTGACTCTTTTCTGGAGAACATAGCCGTTCTGCCTCTGGAGGTTCCAGATCTCATCCGCATTCCTGGCAGACTTTGTCACTTTGCCCACAGGTGGCATCTTGTAACATCAGAGCAGTGGACTTTTTCCATAATACGGGAGGGGTACAAACTCCATCTATGAAGTCTACTCCCTCAGACTCCTCCAAGAGAGTTCTGTTCTCACCCCCCTCTCACCGATCTGTTGTAAGAGGTCACCTCCCTTCTCTCGCAGAGCGCAATAGAAGAGGTCACTCTCCCAGCAGGGACTGGGCTTTTATTCTCCATACTTCCTCATTCCAAAGAAAACAGGAGGGTACAGGCCCATTCTGGACCTCAGAGAACTGAACAAGTATCTACTACAGGAGAAATTCAAAATGATCTCCCTAGGTACTCTTCTGCCCCTTCTCCAGAGTCAGGATTGACTCTGTTCTCTAGATCTAAAGGAGTCATATACTTATTCACACACAACACAGAAGGTTCCTGTGCTTTCTGTTCTAGGGGAAACATTATCAATACAGAGTCCTGCCTTTCAGCCTCGCCTTTGCCCCAAGAGTCTTTACAAAGTGCATGGCAGTAGTAGTAGCCGCTTTCCTAAGGACTCCAGGGATATTTGTCTTCCCTTACTTAGACAATTGGTTCATTCAAGCAAGCACCTCTCTAGAGGCCAGTCTTTCCCTCTCACGCACCATGCAGGTGCTGTAACACTTGGGATTTGTAATAAATCTTCCAAAGTCCCAGCTCGTTCCTTCTCAAACTCTAGAGTTCATAGGTGCTCTTCTAAACACTCAACAGTCAAAGGCTTTTCTGCCCCAAGCCCGCTGCGCTCGACTCAATCAGCTTGCATCTCAAGAATGCCTCAAGAACTTTCTCACTTCTCGAGAAATGCTGCAACTTCTGGGTCATATGGCATCAACAGTACATGTTCTTTCATTTGCTTGTCTAGATATGCGCGCAGCTCAATGGACCCTGGCTTCCCAGTGGTCTCAGGCGTCGGGTCACCTGGGCAACAAAATAATGGTCTCTACATGTCTAATCGCCTCTCTCCAGTGGTAGAAATCCCCAGAAAACCTTCTCATAGGGTCACCTTTTCAGATGCCTCCACATCAATGTACCCTGACGATGGATGCATCAAAATTGGGCTGGGGAGCTCATCTGGACAATCTCTCCACTCAAGGTCTTTGGTCTCATTAGGAGTCACAACTCCACATAAATCTGCTGGAACTCAGGGCCATCCACATTGCTCCCAAGATGTTCCAGAACCATCTTCGCTTCCGGACAGTTCTAGTCCAGACGGACAATCAAGTAGCCATATTCTACTTGAACAAGTAAGGCAGAACAGGCTCTTGGACCCTTTGCACTGAAGGCCTGCATCTGTGGTCTTTTGCAATACAGCATCACATTCACCTACTTGTGATGTATCTTCCAGTCAAGCAGAATGTCTTGGCGGACAAACTCAGTTATTTATTTATTTATTTACATTCTCGTATATACCGTGCTATTCTTCATCAGTGCGGTTTACATTGAACAAACTGAAATTACATTGAACAGGGCATTATAACTTGGAGATAACTATTTTACAGGGAACATGGGCTTTGGAGGGTTAAGTGGCTTGCCCAAGACCACAAGGAGCACCTGTGGGACTAGAAACCCCAGTCCTTCCGGCCCAAGGTTGCTGTCCTCTAGTGGGATTTGAACCCCCGACCTTCCGGCCTGAAGTACCTTGCCCCAACCACTAGGCCACTCCTCCACTCTTGAGTCCTGCTACCCCATGAGTGGTCTCTCCATGTGGACAAGGTCACTCACATTTTTCAGATCTGGGGAAGCCCAGATATAGACCTGTTTGTGAGTCCTCAGAATGACAAGCTTCCCCGTTTCTGCTCCAGGACGCCTGCACAGAACAACCAGCAGGTAGATGCCTTTCACCTTCACTGGGGTCAAGGCTTTCTGTATGCCTTCCCTCCCGTTTCCCTAATTCCCAAAACTCTTTTCAAACTCCAGAGAGATAGGGGCTACATGATTCTTATAGCCCTGCATTGACCACAACAACCGTGGTATCCTCTCCTCCTTCGTCTTTCTCAAGCTCAGCCAATAGATTTGGGGTCTGCTCCAGATCTCCAATCTGCAGTCCCTACATCTTACAGCATGGCTGCTGAAGGCATAGCCTTCCAGGACATCAACCTCTCTCATCAGGTAAAAGATATCCTCGTAGCTTCTAGGAAGCCTTCCACCAGATGCTCCTATGCCTTCAAGTAGCATAGATACACTCTCTGGTGTACTGAAAGGGATCTTAACCCGTTTTCAGCTCCGGTGGATGCATTACTTCAGGGGTGGGCAATTCCGGCCCTCGTGCACCACAATCCAGCCTGGTTTTCATGATGTCCCTAATGAATATTCATGGACCTATTCCCATACAATGGAAGGCAGTGGACGCAAATAGATCTCATGAATATCCATTAGGAACATCATGAAAACCAGGTGCACGAGGGCCGGAATTGCCCACCCCTGCATTACTTGAATATCTTCTCCACCTGTCTTCTTCTGGACTCAAAACCAGTGTGGTAAGAGTGCACCTAAGTGCAATTGCGGCCTCTCACATGCCCCTGAATGGTCAGCCCATCTCTTCTCAGCCACTTGTAGCGTGCTTCATGAGGGGTCTTTTATTGACTAAACCTCCCATTAAGCCACCTCCGGTGGCATGGGATCTTAATGTTGTTTTAGGACAGTTTCGCAAGCTGCCATTTGAACCTCTAGCCACCACTTCTCTGAAGTTTCTCATGTGGAAGGCCACCTTCCTTATTGCCCTCACTTCAGCAAGACACATTAGTGAGCTCCAGGCTTTGGTGGCTGACCCTCCTTATACACGATTCCACCATGATAAGGTAGTCCTTAGGACTCATCCCCACTTTATGGTCCCTGTAAAATAGTTATCTCCAAGTTATAATGCCCTGTTCAATGTAATTTCAGTTTGTTCAATGTAAACCGCACTGATGCAGAATAGCGCGGTATATAAGAGAATATAAATAAATGCCAAAGGTGGTCTTGCCCTTCCATTTAAACCAGTCAGTTTACCTCCCTGTATTTTTCCCCAGACCTCATTCCTCTAGGCAGAAGCAACCCTTCACACTCTGGATTGGAAACGTGCTTTGGCTTTTTATCTCCAGGGAACGCGAGAGCACAGAAAAGGTTCCCAACTTTTCATCGCCTTTGACTCGAGTCACCTGGGATTGCCAGTATCCAAGCAAACTCTATCCAGATGGATAGCAGATTGCATCTCCTTTGCTTATGAAAGTGCAGGTCTCTCTCTCGAGGGTCATGTCACTGCACATAATGTTCGGGCTATGGAAAATCTATGCTCTGTAGCGATTGAGGAGATATGCAAAGCAGCAATCTGGTCTTCTGTCCACACCTTTGCTTCTCACTATTGCCTGGACAATGACTCCCTCCAGGATGCCTTGTTTGGCCAAGCTGTTCTCCAGCATCTTTTTCAGACTTAGATCAGCTCCTACCCCCCGTCCCCGGTTTCGATACCAGGCATCCTTGGAGGATATATGACCTACTTACTTATGACTGTGATCTACAGCTCACTGTGAGGTCATCTCTCTGGCATCTTCAAGCTAGGGAGTCCCATATGTGAAGACTACATTCCTGCTTGTTCCTGGAGATAACATAGTTACTCACCTGTAACAGGTGATCTCCGGGAACAGCAGGAATTTAGTCTTCACAACCCACCCTCCTCCCTAGGAGCTGTACTATTCCTCTTCTCTCCTTCTCTCCTTTTATCTCAGCTACAAACTCAACTGAGGAGGGAGAGCTGGAAAGGCAGGAAGGCAGCTACGCAGGCGCAGTGGGTGCCGATGTGAAGACTAAATTCCTGCTGTTCCCAGAGATCACCTGTTACAGGCGAGTAACTACGCTTTATCTGGTAAGTAAAATGTCACCTTGCTGTTGCAAGATGTGGATATTATGATTGTGTTTAATTTGTATTATTTATTCCCTAATGGTTTGTCTCAAGATTGCTCAGTTGAGGATCCAAACTATTTTGGATTTAATGAATTTCCTTGAAGAATTAAATGATGAAATCCCTCCTGAGTCACCTTAATTGTCTCATTCTTGACTGAAGTGGATAAGGTGAAGGTCTTAAAGGCCTATTTTTGTAATAAAGATAATTTGTTTTGTGGTCAAAAGAGAACCATTTTTCCTGATGTCTCCAGATTTACACAACCTAGGATCATTCCTTCAGCTTGTCCCGAGTGGTGGAAGCTAGAGGGACTTTCGCCGTTCTCCCTGTATGTGTTTTCAATTACTTATCAGCATGTATGGTATATATTTGGTGAACCAATGCAACTGGAGCATTTTTTAGTTGGTAAGTGAGAGCTTTATTTTCTGAGCTTCTTTCACCTCTGCTAGATTTCTTATTGGTTGCCTTTGTTTTTTTCTTTTTCTTAGGGGTGCTTTCTAACCTTGATGAATGATGTTTACTCCATGTACAGCTTAACGTCTTATTCTCATGATGGGTGTTAACATAACATAAGAAATGCCATATTGGGTCAGACCCAGGTCCATTAAGCCCAGTATTCTGTTTCCAATAGTAGCCAGTCCAGGTCACTGGTACCTGGCAGGTTCCCAAAAAGGTACACTGGTTCGACAATACTTGTCCGAGTGTAAGCAGTGGATTTCCCGGGACTTCCTTAATAATGGTTTATGGACCTTTCCTCCAGTAATTTGTCCAAACCTTTTTTAAACCCAGTTATGCTAACAGCATTTTTCACATCATCTGGTAACGAATTCCAGGGTTTGATTACATGTTGAGTGAAAAATATTTTCTCTTATTAGTCTTAAATGGGTTATGTTGTTTCTTCACTGCGCGTCCCCTAGTTTTTCTAATTTTTGATGGTGTAAATAACCATTCTCTGGGAACAAGCAGGAAGTCAGTCCTTGCATATGGATGACGTCAGCGCTGACAGAACCATCATGGAAGCATCCCCCAGCTTTCAAAGAAAGCCTTTGGGAGATGTCACCACGCATGCATGGTCCCCTTCCTGCCCAAGGGTGCATCTTGCTCAGTCTCCTTTTTGCCACGGTTCCCTTCAGACGTCTGTCTAGCTTGTCCCCGGAAAAAGTTGAATTTCCTTATCGTCCTTCCAGTTCAGTCCCGAACCTCTGGTGTTCAGCATCTCCTCCAGAAGCTTGGAGACTGAGCACGTCATCCTTTTGATGACTCTGGTATAAATAGCCAAGAGACCACCCATCCGCTCCAGTCTTAGTCTCCAAGAAGCTGGCGCAGGTGGTGAGCCTGAGTGGTTCTGAGCTCACTTGAGGGACAACTAAGGAGAGTTAGGTTGAGTAGTGTTTGGGTAGTTTGTAAAAAAAAAAAAAAAAAAAAGGTGAGAACAGCAGTGAGTGAGAGCTGTGGAGAGGTGACCCCCACCCAGAGAGAGCTTACCGTGCTTCCGGGGGCTGGTGTTCTGGCTCCCGAACCAACTACTTAGGGTGAGGAGCCGGCGGAAAGCAGCAAGAAGGTTTCCCAAGCAGAGGTCTGTGGAGCTCCCCCCTTCTCCCCACCCCCCCAGTGCCGAAGCCACAATTTCGGCTGAGCGCGGGGGAAGAAAGAGAGAGAAGGAGAGACGAGCAGAGGCAGCGGTGTCGGTAAGGCTGTTTTGAGGGTCCTTGGCGTTGATAGTGCTGCAGGGAAAGTGCAGGGGGTCTGTTGGCTTGTTTGTTTTTCGGCGGCAGTGGCAGTTGCTACAGCATGTGAGTACAAGGCCCGACCGCGTGGCAGCTGCGTGGAAACAGAAGTTAAGTGCGGATAAGGGACTCTTCTTCCTGCCTTTCTCTGCTAGTGATGTTTTCTTGCTCCCCGCAGGTTTTGCTTCCCTGGTAGAGGGACTCAGCCCATTGATGGAACAATTTTAGTGCAGAGTTTAAAAAAAAACAAAAAACAGAACAAGCAGATTGTGAAAGTTTTAAATTGAGAGGAACTGGTGCCGAGAGACTTGCCTCTTAGTATTGCAGGGCAGTCTCTGTCAGGGCTGTTTTTGCTGGAAGTTCCTAGCCCGACTGTCAGAATGCCATCCAGGCCTCAGTATTTGGTGTGTGGTACTCGACGTGAAGCAGTGTCAGAGGCTGGTGTTTGCAAGGGGTGTGCGCAGGAGGCAGCCTCTATGGAGCAGGCCTTGGAGGAGGGGCTAGAGGTTCAGAGGGGGACCTCGCCGGTGGGGGTCCTGCCGGATCCTATATTCTCTCCCTTGCTGTCCCAGGAGCCTGCGGCCGGTTCTTTGGCCACTTCCGGCCCCCCCCCCTCCGGCCCTAGGGCAGGTGGGGGTACTGATGATGTTCTCCTCCAAATTTATTCTGCTGCTCCATCAGGCCTTCTGCTTGCATCAGCGGGGGCCGGGGGCGAGTTCCACGGAGATGGAGTGTGGGGGGGAATGTGACCTGGCACTCCTGTGGGGTGGAGTCAGGTGGAGGCCCTTCAAAGAAGTCGAGGATCATGGAAGAGGGGCGGGAGGTGTCTCCATTATCAGAGGGTATGGATTTTGAAGACCACGACACAGAGATGGATGCTGAGGAGGACTTGGAGGAAGGTGAGCTCCCAGAGCCAGAAGAGCAGGCAAGGGTGGTTCGAGAGTTCCAACGGGAGGAATTGCTGGCACTCATCGCCGAGCCCCTTAAAGCTGTTAACATGCCTTCCAGTCTTCCGGCGGAGGCCGCCACATTGGAGGACCCTTTGTTGCAGGTCGTCTTCAGGGCAAAAAGGTTTTTTCCAGTGCATAGAGTAGTTCGGGAAATGATTCAAGAAGAATGGGATATGCTGGAAGCGGGACTCAAGGGGTCTAGGGCTATGGCTCGGCTCTATCCCTTGTCTGATCAGGACCGTGAGCTTTTTCGGTCTCCGAAAGTGGATACTGCAGTGTCTGTGGTCACTAAGAAGATAATGATCCCTGTGGAAGGTAATGGGGCTCTCAAGGACGTCCAGGATAGAAAGCTGGACACCTTGTTGAAGCAGGTATTTGATGTCTATGCCGTGTTGCTTCAAGCCTCCATTTGAGGGGCGTGGGTTGCTAGACCCTATCTTCGTTGGTCTCAGCGGGTTCAGGGAGAAAAGTTAGGGAGCGAGCCAGAGAAGCTGCCCAGCTAGAGTCTGGGTCCACGTATATTTGGTGGATATTCACTACATTCTCCAGGACCAAGCAGGAAGTCAGTCCTCACTTATGGGTGTCATCGACGCCGATGAAGCCCCAGCGGAGCATTTCCCCAGCTTTCCATGAAAGCCTTTGGGAATGCTGGCACGCATGCGTGGTTCACTTCCCGCCTAAAGGTGCCATCTTACCTCAGTCTCTTTTTTTCCGTGAAGCCCTTCGGACGTGTGTCCTGTTTTCCCGGTTAAAAGTAGATTTATTCTTTCTAAACATTGATTTTTCTCGGATTCGACGTCGGTTCCCCTCCCGCCGGGATCGGTACACCAGTATCGAACCCCCTTTTTTCTTTTTCGGTTTTTGCCCTTAGTGGCTAGGCATTCGCGCCTCAACTTCTCTTTTCCCTGGAAGGCTGGTCTTTTCACCTCGCAGGGTCCCTTTTTCCCCCCATGTCTTCCAGTGGTTTTAAAAAGTGTGATCGGTGTACTAAGATAATGTCTCTCACCGACACCCACAACTGCTGCCTTCGATGCCTGGGCCCGAACCACGATTCTAAATCGTGTGTGCCATGTGGAAAAATGCCTTCCAAGGCCCTCCGCAGTCGTCAACAGCAGAGTGAAAGGCTTTTCTCCGACTCGGCCTCTGCTTGTGCCCGGACCTCGTCTGAGGCTTCGACATCTCGGGATTCCGATCCCGAGAGGCGTCGGAACTACTCGGATAGAGGGTCCCCCGACAGGGACCGTAAGAGGAAGAAGCGGCTCGCGAGGGCGGCGTCGGTGGCAGTCCCTGGACCCTCGAGATCCAGGTCTAAGACTCCCGACCGTCGTCCCGGGCCCGTGGACCAGGAGAAGCCGACCAAAGTTCCTCGTATAGAACCGGAGTCTGCTGGACACGTAAGTCCTGTTGTCCTCGAAGACTCGCCTCCCAGAGTACCGACGTCGGGCCCGGCGCCACCGGGGCCCGAGTCGGGGGCTGCTGCGTCACCTGAGCTGAGCCTTAGGTTGACAGCCTTGGAGAGCAGGATGTCTGCCTTCATGGACCAGCAGCGGGCATTGATGGCCAGCCTGTCTGGCGCATCTGCCCCGACCACCGGGACATCGACGTCCATGTCGACCCCAGAGACCGAGCCGATATTCGAGTCCCTTGCAGCTCGAGGTCGTCCTCGGTCAAGGTCTCCCTCGGCCTCCCGTTCGGGACCGAGGGTCTTGACGCCGGTGCCTCCGGCGTCGGGGCGGGTGCCCAGGGGCCCCGCGGCGTCGGACCCCGACTCCACGTCGGACGAGTCGGCATGGGAGACAGAAGATGAGGAGTCTCCTGAAACCTTTAAGACTCGGTGTGTCCCGTCGGACTCGCATGAGTCTGAGCCCCGGAGTAGATCCCCTCCGGAGGATAGTAGGTTCTCGGAGTTTATCCGGGATATGGCCGCTGCCCTGGCTATCCCGGCTGACCCCGAGGAAGAGCCTCGAGCTGAAGAGCTCGATGCTCTACAGTATGACTCTCCTCCAAAGGAGGCCTTTGCTGTCCCGTTTCCTCCGATGCTGGAGCGGCTCCTCTTCCGGATGTGGGAGGCACTGGCCTCGGCGCCGGTTTTGAGCAAGCGAGTCGATTCCATTTATCGGCTCCGCAAGAGTCCTGGCTTCCAGAAAGCACAGCTGCCACACCATTCCATGGTTGTGGAATCGGCCATGCATCGTCTGAAAAGTCAGAAGATGCACTCTGCGGTGCCTCCCGGTAGGGAAGCCCGAAGCCTTGATGGAGTCGGCAGAAAGTGTTTTCAGGGCTCCATGCTTGCTTGTCATGTCCAGACTTACCAGCTCTACATGGGCATGTATTTACGAGATCTGGCCAAGGAATTGGCCGATTTCTCTGCTGGTCTCTCCGGGGAGCCCTTGCAGAGTTTTAAGTCCTTGTCTTTGAGGATACGGGAATGCTCGAAGTTCATGTTCCGTGCCGCCTACGATGGCTTCGGCCCGGGTAGCAGCTGCCGGCATCGCGGCTCGACGCCAGGCGTGGCTGCAGTCATCGGACCTCGAGCCATGGGTTCAGGACAAGTTGGTCGATGTCCCTTGCCGAGGTGACAACCTTTTTGGCAAGCCTGTGGTCGAGAAGGCCGCACAGCTCGAGACTGAGCACCTCACACGGACAAGGCTGTCGAGGAAGACCTCTGCCCCTTCTCATAAGAAGAAGGGCTCGGGTAAAAAGCCCTTTTACCCAAGGAAGGGCACTGCCTACAAACAGTACCCACATTATCAGGCTGCCCAACCTGCCCCACCGGGTCAGCAAGCCAAGGGCCGGGGTAATGGGCCCCGTAGGCAGACTGCCTCCAAGCCTCCGGCCCCTGCTCCCACTCAGCAGGGTGGAGGTTTTTGACTCCTTGAGTACAGCCAATCCTCCCATGCAGTCCCAGCCCTGCACAGGAGGCCGCCTAGCCTTGTTCGCCCATCAGTGGCCCCTGATTACTCAGGACAGTTGGGTTCTGGACATAGTCCTTCGAGGATATGCCCTCCATTTTCACCAACTTCCTCAGCCTCACTTTCCAGGGGAACCTTTCAGGCCTCCCCTGCATACTGCCCTTCTCCTCCAGGAACTCCAAGGGCTATTACTAGACAAGGCGGTGGAGCCTGTGCCTCCCCACTTCCAGGGTCACGGTTTTTACTCCAGATATTTCCTGGTGCCAAAAAGAACCGGTGGTCTAAGACCCATTCTGGATCTCAGAAACCTGAACAAGTTTCTGGTAAAGGAAAAGTTCAAGATGGTTACTCTTCGAACTCTTCTGCCCTCCCTCCAGCAGGGAGATTGGCTATGCTCTTTAGATCTAAAAGATGCTTACACTCACATCCTCATTCATCCAGACCACAGAAAGTACCTCAGATTCATGGTGGGAGGCAACCACTATCAGTACAGGGTACTGCCTTTTGGGCTGACTTCTGCTCCCAGGGTCTTCACCAAATGCCTGGCAGTGGTGGCAGCCTACCTGCGGAATCAGGGCATCTTTGTATTTCCCTACCTAGACGACTGGCTTATCAGAAGCCAGACATCTCTCGAGGTCCAGCAGGCCACCAACAGAACCATAGACCTGCTCCAAAAGGTGGGCTTTGTCATCAACTTCGCAAAGTCCACTTTGCTCCCCTCCCGGAACTTGGAGCTCATAGGGGCAAGGTTGGATTCTCGGCTGGCAAGAGCATTCTTACCAGTGGACCGAGCACAAAGGCTCATGGACCTTACCAGCAAGTTTCTGCACAGGTCCCGCGTCTCTGCCAGACCTCTGTCTCAGGCTTCTGGGCCACATGGCGTCGACAGTACAGGTGACTCCAAATGCCAGGCTCAACATGAGGCCTGCCCAGTGGTGCCTTCGGACTCAGTGGTCTCAAGCCTCAGGCAATCTCAGAGACCAGATCAGAGTGTCCCACCGATTCCTGACCTCCCTCACCTGGTGGTTACACCCCCCCCCAATCTGCTGGTGGGGGTGCCCTTTCAGATCCCACCTCATACAGTGGTACTGACCACCGATGCCTCTCTGCAGGGTTGGGGTGCCCACTGCCTAGACAAGTGCACCCAGGGCCTGTGGTCTCATTGGTAGGCGTCCCAGCAGATCAATCTGCTGGAACTCAGAGCTATTCGCTTGGCTCTCAAGGCCTTTGCTGCTTCCCTGGCACAGCAGTCTGTCTTGATCCAGACAGACAACCAGGTAGCCATGTTCTATGTAAACAAACAGGGCAGAACTGGTTCCCAGCCCCTTTGCCAGGAGGCCCAGGACCTCTGTTCCTTTGCCCTGAAGCACAACATGCTCCTCAAGGCAGTCTATCTTCCAGGCCAGGAGAATTCCCTGGCCGACAGATTGAGCAGGATTCTGCAACCACACGAGTGGCAGCTACATCCTTTAGTGGTTCAAAATATTTTCTTGAAATGGGGTCTTCCCTCCATAGACCCGTTTGCCAGTCCCTTGAACAACCAGCTGCCAAGGTTCTGCTCCAGGCAACCACATCCTCTGAGGGTAGCAGCAGATGCTTTTCTGATTCCCTGGACTCAGGGCCTACTCTATGCTTTTCCTCCCACCCCTCTGGTGGCCCGAACACTGTTCAAGATTCTCCGAGACAAGGCCTCAGTCCTCTTGGTAGCTCCCAGGTGGCCAGGGCAGCCTTGGTTCCCCCTCCTGCTTCATCTGGCAGTGGATCTGCCTCTGGGATTGCAGCCCGACCTTCTCTCTCAGAATCAGGGCTCCTTGCTGCATCCCAATCTCAAAGCTCTCAATCTGATGGCATGGAGGCTGCAAGGGTAGTGTTAGCTCCCTGGGGCCTGCCTCCCGAGGTTGAGGACGTTGCCCTCGCCTCCAGGAAACAATCCACTAGAAAGACCTATGCTCTCAAGTGGAAAAGGTTCTCTGTGTGGTGTCAGCTACGTGCTGAGGATCCTTTCTCCTGTAGTGTGTCTGTAGTACTTCAGTACCTGCTGCACTTGTCCAATCAAGGTCTCAAGTCCAACTCTGTTCGGCAGCTCACCACTCCTTCGTAGAGGGCCATTCCTTGTCTGTGCACCCTTTAGTGTCCAGATTTCTCCGAGGCTTGTTACTGCTCAAACCTCCCATACGTCCTCCTGCTCCTGAGTGGGAGCTTAATGTGGTCTTGCAGCAACTGACTCGCTCACCTTTTGAGCCTATGGCTACTTGCCCTCTACGCTTCCTTTCATGGAAGACTCTCTTTCTGATAGCCCTGACTTCGGCTAGGAGAGTGAGTGAGCTTCAAGCCTTGGTCTGTGATAGGCCTTACATCAGGTTCTATAAAAACAGGGTGGTCCTCAGGACTCATCCTAAGTTCCTTCCTAAGGTTGTCTCCTCTTTCCACCTCAACTAGGAGGTGGTTATTCCAACATTCTTCCCTAGGCCTCATGCAAGTCAGGCTGAAACAGTTCTCCATACCTTGGACTGTAGGAGGGCCTTATCCTTCTACCTTGAACGTACGAAAGGTCACAGGAAGGCTTCTCATCTCTTCCTCTCTTTTGATCCCAATAACTTGGGGAGGCCTGTGTCCAAGCGTACCTTGTCCATCTGGGTGGCTGACTGTATCACCTGGGCTTACAAGGCAGCTGACCTTCCTTTGCAGGGTAGGGTCACGGCCCACCGTGTGAGGGCAATGGCTGCATCAGTGGCTCACCTCCGCTCTGTTCCATTGCAAGACATCTGCAGGGCTGCTACTTGGTCTTCAAGCCAGACTTTTGCAGCCCACTACTGTCTGGAGAGGGAGTCTCGTAGGGACAGTGCTTTTGGCCAAGCAGTACTCCGGAATCTCTTTGAGGTCTAGGCAACTCCTGCCCTCTGGTTGGGCTACCTGTGGAGGGTGTGTCCTTGCAAAGCCTTTCCTGTGTTGCTGAGACTAGAGGGAGTTCTCTTGTTCAGCCTGGGTTCCTGGTAGCCCAAAGCTGGGGACTCACCCATAAGTGAGGACTGACTTCCTGCTTGGTCCTGGAGAACACCTGTTACAGGTGAGTAACTACTCTACCTTATTCGGGGCCTCTCAAAGAGTATGGCCTCATTGGTAGCGGCTCGGCGCTACCTCTGACTGCATAACTGGGCAGCAGACAGCTCCTCTAAGGCCCAGCTAAGTAAGCTTCCCTTTAGAGCTAAACTGCTCTTTGGAGAGGACCTGGACAAGTTGGTAAAGGACCTTGGGGAATCTAAGGGCGGTCGGCTGCCTGAAGATAAGCAAAAGCAGATCTGTTCCTCTGCGGTGCCCAGGGGTCAACAACAACTTGAATTTTGGCATCTCCGTTCTCCTCGTTTCAGTCAGTTTGAGAGGGGAAGGTTCCCCTCCAGGAACCAGGGGTTTTGAGGGGCAGGCAGAGGATTTGCTGCCCCCTCGCCCTCAGGCCTCAAGAAATCACAATGAAGCGAGGTGGGCCCATGTGGCGGTGGAGTACTTAGGGGGGCGACTGCAGGAATTTTACCCTGCTTGGGTCCAAATAACGTCAGACCAGTGGGTGTTGGAGGTCATTCGGGAGGGGTACGCCCTGGAACGCCAATGCTGGTTGGTCAAATCCTTCGTTCAGTCTCCCTGCAAGGCTTGGACCAAGTTAAAAGCGGTGCAGGAGACCTTGGGGAGGCTGCTGCAGCTCAAAGCAGTGGTACTGGTGCCACCAGACCAGTACGGCTGTGGTCGCTACTCTGTTTATTTTGTGGTGCCAAAGAAAGAAGGGTCCTTTCGCCCAATCTTAGAGCTCAAGCGGGTAAACCGCTGTCTGTGGGTGTCGCATTTTCATATGGAAACTCTGCGGTCGGTCATAGTGGCGGTCAGAAAGAGAGAGTTCCTTACTTCCCTAGACATGTCAGAGGCTTACCTGCACATTCCAATTCGACAGGGCCATCAGCAGTTCCTCAGGTTTGCGGTGCCTGTGGGGCATTTTCAGTTCCGGGCGTTATCTTTTGGACTGTCTATGGCTCCACACACTTTCACCAAAGTTATAGTGGTGGTGGCGGCAGCTTTGCACAAGGAAGGGATACTGGTTCATCCTTACCTCAACGACTGGCTGATTCAAGCAAAGTCGGAGAGCGAAAGTGAGTCAGCCACTGCATGGGTGGTACAGTTTCTTCAGAGTCTTGGCTGGGTTGTCAATATGGCAAATAGCCAGTTGACCCCTTCGCTGGACCTCGAGTACCTGGGAGCACGGTACGTTACTCGTGAGGGAAAAGTCTTTCTTCCGGGGCTGAGGGCACAAGGGCTTCGCAGGCTGGTCCACAGGTTTCTGGACAGGACGGCCCTCCAACCTGGCATTATCTTCAGCTCCTGGGGACTATGGTGGCCACGCTCAAGCTAGTGCTGTGGGCAAGGGTACACATGAGGCCATTGCAGAGGGCCCTGCTCCGGAGGTGATCACACCAGACAAACTCTCTTTTGCAGAGTCTCCCCGGCCTGCCGGAGACCAGGTGGGGCCTCCGGTGGTGGCTGCGTCCAGGGAGCCTGGAAAAGGGGATGCCTCTGGAGTTGCCATCATGGATTGCGTTGAGGATGGACGCCATTCTGTCCGGCTGGGGAGCCCATTGCGAAGGGTGCTTTGCCCAGGGGCAGTGGAACAAGCTGGAGAAGAGTTGGTCGATCAACAGGCTGGAAATGCAAGCAGTGGTCTTAGCACTCTGAACCTTTCAGCCCTGGCTGCAGGAGAAGGCGGTTCGAGTGCTCTCAGATAATGCAACCACAGTGGCCTACATCAATTGTCAGGGGGGCATGAGAAGTGTACCCTTGGAGTAGGAGGCCGATTGGCTGTTATGTTGGGACGAGGAAAGTCTTTTAGCTCTGTCGGCGGTGCACGTGGCAGGGGTCGACAATGTGATGGCCGACTTTCTAAGACGGGTCCGAGTGGATCCCAGAGAATGGGTACTCAATCCGGAAGTGTTTTCCCTGGTTGTATGCCACTGGGGTGTTCCTGTTATGGACCCGATGGCAACCTTTCAGTTGGCAAAGACCTGCCGTTTCTTTAGCAGGTGGCAAGAGAGAATGTCGGAGGGCCTCGAGCCCTAATTCAGAGGTGGCTCAAGGAAGGGCTTCTGTACGTTTTCCCACCAGGTGGGGTGGGTCGTGGAGAGGATAGAGGCCCACCGAGGTCTGGTGGTTCTCTGATCGCGCCGGATTGGCCAAGAAGGCCGTGGTACGTGGACCTTGTTCGGCTTCAGGAGGAATGTCCGAGGCGGCTGCTGGTATGGGACACCTGTTATTGCAGGGTCCGCTGTGCAAACTGCAGGTGGATCGATTCTCGCTTACGGCCTAGCTCTTGAAAGGGTGCGGCTGATGAAGAAGGGGATACTCAGCGGGGGTGATTACCATCTTGTTGAAGGCCAGGCGCAGGTCAACCCCACTGGCGTATATCCGTGTCTGGCGCATCTTCGAGGCGTGGAGTGCAGACAGACAGGTTCAGCAATCTAGGGCATCGGTGCTCCAGGTTCTGGCTTTTCTGTAGAATGGTTTCGAGAAGGGCCTGGCGGCTATCTCCTTGAGGGTGCAGTTGGCAGGGATTTCCTGTTATCGAGGAAAGGTCCAAGGGGTGGCGCTGGGAGTGCACCCGGATGTGAAAAGGTTCTTAAGAATGGTCTCTCTTTTGTGGCCGCCAAGGAGGGCGACGGTACCGACGTGGGACCTGAATTTGGTTTTAGAGGCATTGTTGCAGGAACCCTTTGAGCCATTGTGCAGCGCTTCACTCAAGAATCTTACTCTCAAGACAGTTTTCCTCGTGACCATATGCTCTGCTTGGCGGATATCAGAATTGCAGACCTTGTGTTGCTGGAAACCATTTCTGTTATTCTCGGAGCCGAAGGTGGTATTGAAGCCGGTCCCCTCCTTTTAACCCAAGGTGGTATCGTTGTTTCATATGAATCAGGCTGTTTCTTTGCCGGTTTTCGAAAGCGGCAAGAAGGAGGCGACTGGAGGGCGGTTGCATCTCCTGGATGTTTGGCAGATGCTGAGGAAGTATCTAAACAGGATAGCTCATTTCCGCAAGTCGGATCGGCTGTTCGTGTTGTTTGGGGGGAAGCGGCGGCAAAGGCTTCCATTTCCAGGTGGATCAAAGAAGCTATAGCATCAGCATACATTTTGAAAGGTAAGGCCGTTCCTGCGGGGCTGTGAGCTCATTCGACCAGGGCTCAGGCAGCCTCATGGGCAGAGTTTAGCTTGGTGCCGCCCGTTGAGATTTGGTCGTCTTTGCATTCTTTTCTCAAGCATTACCGCCTGAATGTCCAGGCAGCATGGGATGCCTATTTTGGATCAGCAGTGCTTCAGGCCCGTCTGGCAGGTCCCTCCCTTTGACATTTACTGCTCTGTTACATCCACAGAGGTTTGGGACTGGACTAGAGGGACGATAAGGAAGGTGAAATTAGACTTACCTGCTAATTGTTGTTCCTTGAGGAACTCCAGTTCAGTCCTGGATCCCTCACTCGTGGCAGTTTTGAGCTGGGGCCTGAAGCGGGTTTGAATAAGAATAGGACTGGGCCTCAAGAACTGGTGTTCGGCGGGGGAGTTGGAGTTAGAATGGGGAATATCAGAGGGTCTGTTCCTTGAACAGGGACGAGGGTGGACCCGAGTGAAAGAGCGTCTGGTAGGTTACCACAGGACAGAGGAGGGGGTGTTCTTTCCGTCTCTGCTGAGGGTTAGCATAACTTAAAGTTAGAGTATTCAGTTTTGTGATGCACGTTAACTACTTATTTGTTGCTCCTGTGGGTCTGCTTTGTCAATAGGTTACTGGAGCGGATGGGCGGTCCCTTGGCTATTTATATCAGAGTCATCAAAAGGATGACGTGTTCAGTCTCCAAGCTGCTGGAGAAGGTGCTCAACCCAGAGGTTTGGAACTGGACTGGAGTTCAAGGGAAAAAAAATTTGCAGGTAAGAATAATTTCATCTTTCTCTCTGAGTTTTCATACTCGCCTCCAGTATCGCACCAGTACTCTAACCGCCTCCCGACCTCGTTGCCTCAGCATCGAGTTCAGGTCTATTTTGTAGTTTTTTATTTTCTCTTTTCTTTGGCATCTTTGCACCTTTTTTTCCAACTGGCAGCCTGGAGAGTTTTCGACCTCGCAGGAGTACTTTTTTTCCCCATGGCTACCAGTGGCTTTAAGAAGTGTGATCGGTGCTCTAAAATTATGTCTTTAAATGATACACATGACTGCTGTCTCTGCTGCTTTAGGGCCACATCACGACCCGGCAGCCAGCGGACTCTGCAAAAGGATGTCCACAAGGCCCTCAAGAGCTGCCAGCAGCAGTATGACAAGTTTTTCCCCGGTGCCTCTGAAGGGCCAGGCCTCGTCTGAGGCCTCGACGCCTTGGGCATAACACTCTGAACCCGAGCCCCGTCATGGGTCCTCAGAAAGGGACTCTCCCTCAAGGGTACCCAGGAAGAAGAAGAAACCCTCAAAGGCGGCGTCTTTGGACGGTTCTGACCAGTCAGGTGCCTCCCGATCCCGCAGTCCGAGGTGCTTGTCTGAGGCTTCAGAGAAGGAGCGGCCTGCAAAGGTTCCCCGAAAGGACTCGACCTCGGACAGGACTCAATCTCCAGACCGGACTCTGTCCCCAGACACCATCCTCGTCGAGGATTCTCCTTCAGGGGAGCCTACGTAGGGCCTGAGTCCCTCGGTACCCACGCTGAAGGCTGCGGAGCCTTCTGGCCTGGAATCCAGAATGGCGACCCTGGAGCGCAGTTTGTCTGCCTTCATGTACTAGCAGCAGGCGATGTTGTCCGGCACGACCAGTTCATCAGCCCTGACCACCGGGCCCTTGACATCCAAGACGTCCTCAGAGGCTGAGCCAATCCTCGAGGTCCTTCGGCCTTGAGTCAATCCTCGGCTGAGGATGCGATCCGAGTCCCGCTCGATGGGACCGCGATCCTCCCTGGCAGGTGTGCCAGGCGCAGGGCATGGAGCATCGGGAGCCCCGAGGCCCCGCTGAGCAGCCCTCCTACAAGTCCTCGCCGGACTACTCCGAATGGGAGACGGAGGATGAAGAGTCCCTCGACACCCATCGCCATCATGATGTCCCATCCGACTCTCCTGTCTCGGAGCCCCACTGGCGATCCCCACCGGACGGTATGGGCTTCCTTGATTTCATCAAGGATATGTCCAAAGCCCTGGCATTCCCTACCGAGTTGGAGGAAGATCCTCGGGCGGATGAGTTGGAAATCCCCCAGTACCGAGACTCCTCCGCGGGAATTGCTCACGGTGCTACTGAAAGAGTTGGCAGATCTTTTCAAGGACCAAGTGGTGGAACTGGTGTCCCACCATCTTAAGGTCAAGGGTTCTACTCCAAGAACTTCCTCGTTCCAAAGAGAACAGGGGGCCTAAGGCCCATCCTCAACCTGTGCAACCTCAACATATTCCTGGTGAGGGAGAAGTTTGAGATGCTCTCCCTTGGAACATTGCTGCCATACCTCCAGCAGGGAGATTGGTTATGCTTTTTAGATCTCAAGAATGACTATACCCACATCCTCATTCACCCCAACTACGGGCAATACCTGCGGTTCATAGTGATGGGCAGACATTTTCAGTATAGGGTACTCCCTTTCAGCTTGGCCTCTGCTCCAAGAGTCTTCACAGAATGCCTGGTAGTTGTGGCCACCTTCCTCCGTCTCCAGCGGGTCATTGTCTTCTCCTTCCTTGACGATTGGCTCATAAAGGAAGGCACGGCCTCAGATGTGGAACAGGCCACTGCACACACCATCCAGGTTCTGCAGCACTTGGGTTTTGTTATAAACTACCCCAAGTCTCACCTCCTCCCAACACAGTGTCTGGAGTTCATTGGAGCAAAGCTCATCACTCTCCAATCGAAGCCCATGGACCGAGCCGACCGTCTCAAGTCTGTGGCACAGGAAATACAATACCTTCCCTCGATGCCCCTCGGTGCCCACCTGGCTTCTTCTGTGCCTCCTTGGGCACATGGCCTCCATAGTCCATGTCACCCCAGACACTCGCCTCCACATGAGAGCGGCGCAGTGGTGTCTCTGGGACTAGTGGTCTCAGGCCATGGGACACCTCTGAGACAGAGTCTCTGTAACCCGCCAAGACTTCCTGGTCTGGTGGCAATCTCTCCAGTGTCTCGAGGCGGGCATGCCCTTTCAGGCCCCGAGCCCCTCGAGGGTCCTCACCACAGATGCCTCCCTGCTCGGCTGGGGAGCCCACTGCAGGGAGCTCCGCACCCAAAGCAACTGGTCACTACATGAGAGCACACAGCAGATCAGTCTCCTGGAGTTGCGGGCCATATACTTTGCCCTGCGATTCTTCTGCCACCACCTGTGTCACCAGCCGATGCTGGTCCAGATGTACAATCAGGTGGCAATGTTCTATGTGAACAAGCAGGGGGCACAGGGTCTTGTGCCCTGTTGGGAGGCAGTGGTCCTCTGCTTCTATGGAATAGTCTCCCAGTGGAGGTGGTAGAGATGAGGACAGTATCTTATTTCAAAAAAGCATGGGACAAGCATAGAGGATCTCTGAAGGAAAAAAGGGGACTGTAGTAGTTGTTGATATGGAAGGACAGACTAGATACACCATGTGGTCTTTTTCTGTCATCATTTTTCTATGTTTCTATGCAATCCAACAGGATATCCTCCTGCAGGCAGCGTACCTACCAGGCCAGGACAACCTTCTGACTGACAGGCTGAGCAGAGTCCTCCAGCCACACGAGAGTGGCAGCTGGACCTCAGGGTAGCCAATCGGCTTTTCCACATTTGGGGGGAACTTGTGATGGACCTGTTCGTCAGTCCGGACAACTTCCAGTTGCCCTGCTTCTGTTCCGGGCAGACCCACCCCTCCAGAGTGGCAGCGGACGCGTTTCTTGTCTCATGGTCGGAGGGCCTCATATACGTGTTCCCTCCCACACTGCTGATCACCAAAATCTTGTTCCGGACCCACCACGACAGGGCCTCACTCATCCTGAGAGGCCCTCAGTGGCCCAGGCAATCATGCTTTCCATTTGGTTGTCGGTGGAGACCTCCATCCCCTTGGGGACTTTTTCGGGACTCCTGTCTCAGGAGGGGGGCTCTCTTCTGCACCCCAACCTGGGGTCCCTGTCGCTGACAGCATGGCTGCTGAGAGGGTAACTTTAGCCCTTTCAACCTTGCGGTTGAGGTGGAGGAAATTCTGCTGGCCTCTCTCAAGGCCTCTGCTAGGAAGGCTTATGCCCTAAAATAGCACAAGTTCTCAGCTTGGTGCACCAAGCACGGGGCTGACCCGTTCTCCTGCCCAGTGGGACTGGTGTTACAGTACCTTCTCCACCTCTCTCAATCCGGGCTAAAGTGTAACTCTGTCCGAGTGTACCTTAGTGCCCTGGAAGCGTACCACTACCTGATGGATGGCAAGCCCCGCTCGGTCCAGCCGTTGGTGACCCGTTTTCTTTGGGGCCTGCTCTTATCAAAGCCCCTGGTTCGCCCTCCGGCAACCGAATGGGACCTCAACGTAGTGTTGGGGCAGCTCACTCGCTCACCCTTCGAGCCTCTGGCTTCCTGCCACCTTCGCTACCTCTCTTGGAAGGTGGATTTCCTGGTTGCGCTCACCTCCACTCGCAGAGTTAGCGAGCTTCAGGCCCAAGTAGCGGAGGCGTTTTATACCAGGTTCTACAAGAACAGAGTGGTGTTTCGCACACACCCCAAATTCCTTCAGAAGGTAGTTTTGCCCTTCCATCTCAACCACGAAATAGTGCTCCCTACCTTCTTTCAAAGACCTCACTCCAATTGGGCGGAGACAGTCCTTTATATCTTGGACTACAAGAGGGCTTTGTCCTTCTATATACAACTCACTCAGGGCCACCGCAAAACTTCTCAGCTTTTCATCTCCTACAACCCCAGTAAGCTGGGGGAGGCGGTGACCAAGCATACACTGTCCACCTAGGTGGCGAACTGTATCGTCTATGAGCAGGCGGGGCTCCCGCTGGAAGGCCGTGTCACGGCGCACCATGCCAGGGCCATTGCGGCCTCGGTGGCAAACGTGCGCTCTGTCCCGATGGTGGACATCTGCCAGGCCGCCACCTGGTCTTCAGTCCATACCTTCACAGCTCATTACTGCCTGGAAAGAGAGTCCCGATGGGACAGTTCTTTTGGCCAGGCTGTGCTCTGTAACCTTTTTTTGGGGTTTATGCAACTCCTACACTCTGACCCTTCTGGCTACCGGAGTGCTGATTTTATTGGACACAGGGGGTCCTACTGTGGTCTGTGGACATAGACTCAATTGCTGCTGCTTCAGCTCCCTATGAGGGAGCCCCTGTTTTTGCTATGAGCTTTCGGTAGCCTGTAGCTGGGGAGTCCCATATTTGAGGACTGCCTTCCTGCTTGTTCCCAGAGAAAGCATAGTTATTAATCTGTAACAGGTGTTCTCCAGGGACAGCAGGAATCTAGTCCTCAGAACCCTCCCTCCTCCCCTTGGAGTTGCTCCTTTACCATCTTTTATTTTTTGCCGTCTTTTAGCTATGTCATCTGACTGAGAAGGATGGCACCCTTGGGCGGGAAGTGGACCACGCATGTGTGGTGGCATCTCCAAAAGGCTTTCTTTGAAAGCTGGGGGGATGCTTCCGGGAGGGCTCCATCAGTGCCGACGTCACTCATATGTGAGGACTGATTCCTTCTGTCCCCAGAGAACACTTGTTACAGCTGAGTAACTACATTTACCCGTTCCACTCCATTCATTAATTTAATGTCCTCTATCGTATCTCCCTTCAGCCATCTTTTTTCCAAGTTGAAGAGCCCTAACAGTTTAAGCCTTTCCTCATAGGTTAGCCTTCTATCACTTTTAACATTTTAGTTGCTCTTCTCTGTACCTTTTTTAATTCCGCTATATCATTTTTAAATTATGGCAACCAGAATTGCACACAATATTCAAGATGCAGTTGCACCATGGAACGATACAGAGGCATTATAATATCCTTTGTTTTATTTTCCATTCCTTTCCTTATGATTCCTAGCATTCTGTTTGCTTTCTTGGCCGTTGCTGCACACTGGGTTAAATGTTTCAGTGTATTATCCACGATGATGCCTAAATCTTTTTCCTCAGTGGTGGTTCCTAATGTGGAACCTTGCATCATGTAACCATAGTTTGGGTTGTTCTTTCCTAGGTGCCTAACTTTGCACTTATCCACATTAAATTTCATCTGTCATTTGAATTTCCAGCTTCCAATTTATTAAGGTCTTCTTGCAATTTTTCACAATCCTCTTGGGTTTTAACAATTTTGAATAATTTTGTGTCATCTGCAAACTTGTTCACCTCACTCATTATTCCTATTTCCAGGGCATTTATGAATATGTTAAAAAGCAGCAGCCCCAGCACAGATCCCTGGGGTACTCCACTATTCACCTTTCTTCATTGAGTAGATTGGCCATTTAACCCTACTCTCAGCTTTCTATCTTTTAACCAATTCTTGATCCACAGTAGTACACTGCCTCCTATCCCATGAATTTTTAATTTCGCCAACAGTCTCTCATGAGGGACCTTGTCAAAGGCTTTCTGAAAATCAAGGTACACTATATCAACTGACCCACCTTGCTCTCCCTGTTTATTCACACCTTCAAAATAATATAACAGATTGGTAAGACAAGACTTTCTTTACTTAAATCCATGTTGGCTTTCTCCCATTAAACTATGACTATGTACATGTTCAGTAATTTTATTCTTTATAATGTTTTCTACCATTTTGCATGGTATTGATGCTAGCTTCACTGATCTGTAATTTCCTGGATCACCCCTGGAACTCTCTTTAAAAATTGATGTTACATTCGCCATTCTCCAGTCTTCATGTATTATAGATGATTTTAATGATATTTCATAGATTGCTAATTATAGGTATGCAATCTCATATTTCATTCTTTCAACCCCCTTGGATGTATACCATCCAGTCCAGGTGATTTGCTACTCTTCAGTTTATCGATTAATTGTAATACATCTTCCTGGTTTATCAATATTTTTTTCAATTCTTCTGATACATCACCTTTAAACACTATTTCAGGCATGGGTAACTTCCCTACATCTTCTTCAGCAAAGACTCAATTAAAGAATTCATGGAGTCTCTCCTCTATAGCCTCATTCTAGCTTATCACCCCTTTTACCCCTCTATCATTTAATGGTCCAACTGTCTCTCTCACAGGTGTTTTGCTATAAATGTACTTGAAAATGTTTTTATTATGCATTTTTGCTTCCATGGTAAGCTTTACTTCAAATTCTCTCTTTGTCTGCCTTATCAGTGCCTTGCAACTAACTTGCCAGTGGTTATGTTGTTTTCCATTTTCATCATTTGGCTCCTTTTCCCATTTCCTGAAAGATGTTTTTTGGCTACAACAGCCTCTCTAATCTCACCTTTAAACCATGCTGGCAGTTTTTTGGCCTTCCTTCTATTTTTCTTAAAGCGTGGAATACATCTGCTCTGGGCTTTCAATATAGTATTTTTGAACAACGCCCATGCTTGATGTAAATCTTCAATCTTTATGTTAAATTTAAATCTCAGTCTGTTGCCTCAGAGAGCTTTTAATTTAAATCAAATTAGAGTATAGCTTAGCATAAAAGGAAGAATAGCGTAAATATTCTTTGAGTAGAAAGAAATGAATTCTTTCTAGAGACCTTTACAAAGAGGCCTTCCAGTTAGGGGGCTCCCTCTGTCAAACCAAGGGCTGTGTGAATCACTCAGGAAATTAAGAGATTACCTTAGAAGCACATGTCAGGGCACTGTGTAGCAAGCCAACTTTTATTAGTTGTTCTTTCCCTCCCACCCACCCCAAGAATAGTCTTAGCTTTATAGTCTCTTAAACCTATTAAAGTGGAAGAGGTGATCAAATTTACTTAAGGATCAGCTGGTTATCCTCACCAGGAATAGATTTGATTAATCTTGATATGAACTAAGTCCCTTAAACTTATTTGCTAAAGTTATATCAGTACAAGTATCCCTAGCAACTTTATGTAGACAACTTAAATAGCTAAACAAATCCTTAAAACTAAGCTGCAGACAGAAGTCCAGCAGCGGGATGGGGGCTATCCAGTCTTTTGTATTAAATGTCACATGTACGATTTTTCTCACAGTTGGTGAGGGGTCTTATGTGTGCACTAGGTGCAAAGATCTCTTTGCTCTCAGAGAACGAGTCCGATCTTTGGAGATGAGTGGCAGACTTGGAAGACATAAGGAAAACAGAGAGGTATATAGACAAGACCTACAGGGATGTAGTACTGATGTTCCACCTCCAGTCTGGCAGCCTCTTAGTTGTGATGGAGGAGAGAGGTTTCATGAAATGAGACTATCACCTTGGTGTTGCAGGAAGTGATCCTGTAGCTAGGAGTTGTCCTCCAGGTGATGTAAAACCCTCTCACACCAAGGAGGTTTCTCCAGGGCCATGTGCCCATGAGGGAAGGGTTAGGACCGCCATTATAGTTCGTGATTTGATCATTAGGCATGCATATACTAAGTAGTTAGTGGACGTAAGGATTGCCTGGTAACATGCCTGCCTGGTGCAAAGGTAGCAGACCTTTATTGTTTATTCTTTATTTGCAAAATTTGATATACCGCCCTTGCCGAAGCCTCAGGGCAGTGTACAATACAATATACCATTGGCTACAGAAAATAAAGGGGAGAAAGGAACGCCATTGATAGACAGGAAAGTAAGAGAGAAAAAGGAACGGAAAAGTAGGACAGAAGTGAGACACGACATGGGAGAAACAGAGATACAGGGTAAGGGGAGGGAGCTGTCTAGTGAGTTAGGCAAGGGGTCACGAAACTGGCGGTAGGGGGGGGGGCCCGACGGGGAAGAGTCCGAGCCATCAGCAGGAGCAGGAAGGTCATAGGCCTGACAAAAAAGGTGAGTTTTAAGGAGTGACTTGAACTGAGGGAAAGAAGGCTCAGTGCGGAGGGAGTGCGGGAGAGAATTCCAGAGGGCAGGGCTGAGGAAGAAAAAGGCAGAATGACAGGTGAGTTCAAGGTGGGCCTGGGAGGGGGAAGGAAGAAAAAGCCGGTTGCCGTGAGCAGAGCGGAGAAGACGGGGGGGCAGGTTGAAGGTGAATGATGTGTCAGGTATTGTGGAGTACCAGTATGCAGGACCTTGTGGGTGATGGTAAGGAGCTTATAGATGAATCTAACAGAGATTGGAAGCCAATGAAGGGAAAGGAGAGAGGGAGTGACGTGGGCATTAACAGGGGAGTGAGTGATGAGGCAGGCGGCAGTGTTTTGAACTAGCTGGAGATGGCGAAGTTGATAACGGGGAAGGCCAGCAAAAACGGAATTACAGTAGTTTAGACGATTGACCACGAGGGACAGAATGAGAGTAGTGATAGCAGAGGTAGAAAGGAAGGGGCGGCTGGATATAATTCTGCGGAGATGAAAAAAGGAGGCGCGCACCACAGAGATGTGTTGGTGGAAGGAAAGGGAGGAATCGAGGGTGACACCTAGATATCGGAGACTAGAAACAAGGGGGATGGGACGAGCAGACATAGTGGGTGACAGATTGGGAGATGGGGCACCAAAAGAGAACCAAATGGCGGAGGATTTGGATGGATTAACATGAAGAAAATTGCGGCTGAACCAGGAGGCAACGAGAGTAAGGCAATCATTGAGAGGAGAAAGGTCGGGAGCAGAGGAAGAAGTATGATACACTAAGAGGATATCATCAGCGTAGATATAAGAGGAGATGTCCGTTTGTTGAATAAGTAAGGTGAGAAGAGCAAGAAAGACGTTGAAAAGCAAGGAAGCAAGAATAGAGCCCTGTGGTACCCCACATTGCAACGGGAGTGAGGATGAAGCATTGGAACCCATGTGAACAGCGAAAGTACGGGAGGAGAGGAAAGACCGAAACCACTCCAAAACTCTGCCGAAGATACCCAAATTGGACAGACGGGAAAGGAGGGTGCGGTGATCGACGACATCAAAGGCAGAGGAGAGGTCTAGTGAGACGACAAGAGAGAGGTCACCACGATCGTGAGAGCAGTGAATTTCGGAAAGAAGCGCTATGAGAATAGTTTCGGTGCTGTGGCCGGCACGGAATCCTGATTGGCGTGGGTGGAGGGAGAGGGTGGAATCGAGATGAGTGGCAAGCTGAGAGAAAATGAGTTTTTTGAGGACTTTAGAGAGAAAAGAGAGGTTAGCAACTGGACGCCAGTTGGCGGGAAGTGTAGGGTCTAGGGTAGGCTTTTTAAGAAGGGGGCGGACTATAGCGTGTTTCCAACTGGTGGGGAAGCAGCCAGAGGTGAGACTGGAATTAAGAATAGTCAGGGCGTATGGAATAAGAGTGAGAGAGGGGTTAAGGAGCCAAGAGGAGGGAAGGGGATCGAGGGGACAGGTGGTCTGATGAGAAGAAGAGATGGCTTTAATGAGCTCAACAGAGGTAACAGGACTGAAAGTGCACCAGGTGTGGGGAAAGGTGCAAGTAGGCGGTGGAGAATGTATTACAGAGAGGGTGGAAGAGGAGGGAGGGGGAGAGAGGTAGGGGGCAGGTAGGGAAAGAGGAGCGAAGAGTTTGGACCTTATTTGAAAAGAAGGAGGCAAGGGTGGTCGGGCTGAGGACGGTTGGTGTGGAAGAAGAGGGGGGGACGGAGGTGGAGGAGAGGGATTTGAGAACCTGATACAGACACCTAGAGGAATTAGAGGAGGAAGCGACGAGTTGTGAATAATAAGATTTCTTGGCAGAGATTATCATGGAGCGATAATGTTGGTGTGCCCGGCGGAAGGTGGAGGCAGAAGATGCAGAAGGCCTCTGTCGCCACAGGCGTTCTGCCCGGCGAAGATGTGAGCGGAGTAAGTATAGACCAGGGTGATACCATGGGTGATGGGAGGTGGAGCGAGAGGAAATAGGGCAAAGTGGAGCGAGAGTGTCAAGGGTAGCAGAAAGGGTGGAAGTCCAGGAGTCTACCTGCTGATCTACTGAGAGAGAGGCAAAGTCTGGGGGAAGGAGGGAGTCAGCGGAAGGAAAATGCTGAAGAGTGAGAGGGGTAAGATTATGTTTAAGAATTAGTTGCGGGGGGATCGCAGTGGTATGTGTTGAAGACCCTAAGGAGGGGAGAGGGAAAGAGAAGAGCAGGCAATGGTGGTCCGACCAGGGAAGAGGGAGTGCTCGGATACCGGTTGGTGAGTAAGAAGAAGATGCGGTGGTAAGGATAAGATCCAATTTATGACCAGAAGCATGAGTCGGGCAGGTGATGTATTGGGTGAGGGCTAGGTCATTGAAGAGAGAAGCGAGAGTCTTGTCACGTGTCCTGGTTAGGGAGCCAAGGTGAGCGTTGAAGTCACCCAGAACAACCAGGTGGGGAGATAAAAGGGCAGAATCTGACAGAGCAGTAGGGAATCCCAGAGGTCTGCACGCAAGGAAGGGGGGGCATAAAGAAGAAGAAAGTACACAGGAAAGGAGGATCCAATGGGAAGCAGGAGAGATTCAGGGTAGTGAGGGGGAGGTGTGACCAGTGAAAACGTGAGAGAGGACCTATGGATAAGTTCTACTCCCCCGCTTGTCCGGCGGAGGCGAGGAGTATGCAGAGTGGAGTAGCAGGGAGGGAGGCAACGGAGAAGCAGGCCATCTTCCCCTCTCACAGAGCCAGGATTCAGTGAGAAAAAGAGCGTCTAAGGAATGCTGGGTCAGGAGGTCGTGAACTAGGTGAGTTTTGGTGCGAAGGGATCGACAGTTAAGGAGAGCGAATGAGAATGTCAGTAGAGCAGTGGGTGAAGGAGCTGATGGAGGAGGACTGGTGAGCAGCTGGGAAGAAGGACAGGGGAGAAGATTGTACAGATTGCGTGAACAGGACCCTGGAGGTAAAGGGGCCAGAGAAAGTGGGCGGGGCCCCAATGACAGGGATAGCAGCCATGATAGGAATAGGGCGGAGGCCAGAAGCTAACGCCGAAGGACCAAACACAGCGAATGAGAAACTAGGCAGGATTAACAGGCTTACCGTAAGAAGAGAGATGAACAAGGAAAGGCGTGAATAGAGCGTGGCACGAGACTGCTGATGGAACTGGACGCCCCTGTCATCGCCCCAAGGAGCTCGCCCAAAGAGCACGTCCTGCTCCTTGTGTGCGCTCCTTTAGAGGGCGCCGCCGCAGCGCAGAACGTCGCTGCTGGAGCCTTTAAATCTGGTCGGGTACCTGGATGCCAACGCGGACACGTTGCATGCGTCCGCGTCACCTCCGGGAGGCGGGAGATCAGAGCCTCATGCGCCACTTAGACAAGGTTTTAGATTGTGCTGGGGAGGAGTCTGCTGTCTTGGTACATGTTGGTACCAATGGCAAAGGAAAGTGTAGGAGGGAGGTTCTAGGCTTTTAGGTAAGAAGTTGAAATCCAGAACTTACAGGGTGGCATTCTCCAAAAAGGTTCGCGTTCCATGCACAGGACCCACAAGGCAGGCAGAGCTCCAGAGCCTCAATGCATGGATGAGATGATGGTGCAAAGAAGAGAGGTTTTGATTCGTTAGGAACTGGCAACATTCTGGTGAAGGGAGGGGCTTTTCCAAAAGGATGGGCTCCACCTTAACTGGGATGGTACCAGGCTGCTGGCATTAACCTTTAAAAAGGAGAGAGAGCAGCTTTTAATCTAGATAACAGGGGAAAGCCAACAGTCACTATGAGTGTTTGGTTCGGAAGGATGTTTCCTTGAAGGATACAAGCAAAAGAGGGAATTTAGGGCATTCCGACAGAGAGATTCCAATAAAGATAAAAGTAACCCAGATTCCCTTAAATACAGACTTGAAAGATTTCAAATTACCCTTATCATCTGATAACCAGATTAATATAAATAAAATACAACCTCTAAAATGCCTGTATGCAAATGCTAGAAGTCTAAAAAATAAGATGGGAAAGCTAGAATTTATGTATGGCACTAAATAAAAGGTTAGATATGATTGGCATCTCAGAGACCTGGTGGAAGGAGGACAATCAATGGGACACTGTGATACCTGGATTCAAACTATATCACAATGGTAGGGTAGATCAAATTGGTGGAGGGGTTGCACTTTGTGTTGGAGAAGGCATTGAGTCACACAAGATTAAAGTTTTACAGGAACAAAATGCACTGTAGAATCTCTATGGATAGAAATCCCATGTTAAAAGGGGAAGGCGATGGCAGTGGTGGTGTACTACCGACCACCTGGCCAGAATGAACAGATGGATGATGAAATGCTAAGAGAAATCAGGGAAGTTAACAGAAGTTACAACACAGTAATAACACTGGTCTAAAATTTCTTAAAGGTTGTCTGCTTAAGAAGCCAAATTTGCCAGATCTTATGGCTTTTGATACGCTGAATTTAAAAATAACAATTAAAACCGCTGAATGGCTACTGTTTCTAAGCTATCTAAGCTTTTCCATTTTATGCGTATATATAGCGAGGTGATAGAGTTTTAATCACAAATTATAATAAACCTGGGTCTTTTCATGTGTTTATTGTTGCCATATAGATGACCTTGATAATATTTCACCTGTCGTATATGTTTAAAAATTTTAAAAATCAGCCAAAGGGTTATTTAAATAGAATATACAGTATTTAAAAAGTTGGATTTGAAAGAGAAAGCAAGAAACAAGTATGTATTCAGTTCATACCTTATTCAGTGTCTACTTGGCATTTATTGGCTTGTCTCTTGTATTCTGGAAATGGAGTATCTCTTGTTACTGTCCAGCAATATTCTGCGAGCATTGGCTAGCTCCATTTGCCTTGATATCTTTTCTCCAACGCTGCAGTGCCCTGCTGAAATCACTCATCATGCTCATCGGTGAGTGCCCCGCAGTTTGGTGGAAAAAATCAAGATGAGAGTGCAAACAATGCATCTTTATTGACATGTTGCAGTCAGACTTTTTTGTATGCCTTGAGGAGTTTTTCCCTGTAGTTGTTTGCCTTGTTTTTTTTCAGAGGAAAAATGTTGCCACTAACTGGAAGGCTTTCCATGCTATCCTTTCTTTGCCACATAGTGCACAGTTAAGTAAATCATTTCAAAGAAGCTCACAAATCTGAGGGTCAACAAAGATACCTTCCTTTATCTTAACTTCTCCTAGTCTTTGAAATTTACTGCTAAGATACTTGAAAGCTGGTTTTGTTTTGTTGATGGCCTTGACAAATTTTTTCATTAGAACCAGCTTAATCTGTAAGGGTGGTAACAAAAGCTTCCTTGATTCAACAAGTGGTGGCTGCTGTATACTTTTCTTTCTAGGCTCCAATGACTGTCGGAGTGGCCTATCTCTCTTAATGTAGTGGGAATCTTTCTCATGACTATCCCATTCATAAAGCAACAGTACTTTGTGTATTCAGTCTGCAGATTGAGCAACAGAACAGTGACTTTCAAATCACCACAGAGCTGCTGCTGATGTTGGTCATAGTTTATGCATCTCAACAGCAGTTTTATATTGTCATAGGTTTCCTTCATATGGACTGTGTGACAACTGGAATTGATGGCAAAATCAATTGCACTACAAAATGCACGGATTTCCTTTTTTTATTTAGCCACTGGTGAAGATTTTTTGCACAAGTGTTGCAGCATATGTGTGAGTCCCAGCTCTTGTCTTGATCTCCAATTATGCTGCCAAAGTAAAGGTGGTAGGCTTTCTTAATCAAAATGGTTATACTGCATTTTTGTGATGCAAAAGTCAATTCACCACAAATGTAGTAGAAGTGATCCATATTGTTAAAACAATTAGAAGCATTTCTCACTTTGGCTAAATGGAAAATTTCAAACACTGAAAAGACTGGTCTACAGCCAAAATACCACTGACATGTTATGTTCATTAAAATAAATGTTGTGCAATTTGTTCTGCAGAGTGATGTAATTAAGCTGATTTAGGATTACATCATCTATGACTTCTAGGAATAACCTGACGCAATTCATATCATGTATGATGCAATAGCACCTTCAAATTACATCATTCATTAATTGTTTTGCCTGAAAAGCAAGTACTGTCCAAACAAAAACATAGATTTATCACAAATCCAGTCAAAGATGTGCATGTATTTTGGTAATTTATGATTTGAATTGAGATCCCTTCCTATTATAACTTATATATCCATAGCACTTCCAAAGTCGAGGTCGTATGTACTGATTCAACAGTGTAAATTGAAAACCAGAATCAATAAACAATTTTAAACATCATTTTCATCCTCAGCAACCCAGACTTAGTAAGTGTGACGGAATTTATTTCAGAAGCATTTTGGCTATAGAACTGTGTAATGGGTGATTTTCAATACCCCGGTATCTACTGGGTTAGTATCGCAGCAGGACATGCTAGGAAGATAAAATTTCTTGATAAAATAAATGACTGTTTCTTGGAGACGTTGGTTCATGAACCGACAAGAAGGGAAGCTATTCTGGACCTAGTCTTTAGCTGAATAGAGGATATGATGCAAGAGATAAAGGTGTTGGGACCACTTGGCAATAGTGATCATAGCATGATGGCGGTTGATTTAATAAATGGAAGAAGGATGGCAAGGAAATCCACAGTACTACCTTTTTAACTTTCAAAAGGGAGACTATGATGGAATTAGAGAAATAGTTAAGAAAAAACTAAAAGGAGCAGCTGCAAAGGTTAAAGATTTACATCAACATAAGAATATGAGAAATGCCATACTGGGTCAGACCAAGGTCCATCAAGCCCAGTATCCTGTTTCCAACAGTGGCAAATCCAGGTCCCAAGTACCTAGCAGTTTCCCAAAAAGACACATAGGTTCCATAATGCTTGTCCCAGGGTAATCAGTGGATTACCTGGGTCCTCTTTAAAATGGTTTATGGACCTTTCCTCCAGGAACTTGTCCAAACCTTTTTTAAACCCAGTTACACTAACAGCTTTTACTACATCCTCTGGTAATGAATTTCAGAGTTTGATTACGCATTGAGTGAAAAAATATGTATTTGTTTATTTATTAACCTGATTTTTATACCACCTTATCTTTCAATCAAGGCGGTTTACATCTTAACTTATAACTTAAATTGGGTACAGTGAACTATAAAGAAGGGGGTTAACATGCTGGGTAGTTAACAAGATAGAACCTATTTACAGTTGGCTCGATCTACTTGCAGTTCGAGCCGATTATGTATAGTTTGCACAGTTATCAGAAAGTGGTGTCAATGATCTGTGGGTTTGGGCTGGTGCCGAACATTGTATTTGCTAGACTATGTGATGTTTCGGTAGTGTTCCATGAACAGGAGGGTCATAAGTTTCTTCCTAAAATCTGTGATGTCGCCTGAGGCTCGCAGCTCATCAGGGAAGGTGTTCCAGAAACATTTTCTCTTGTTAGTATTAAACGGGTTACACTGTAGCTTCAATGCATGTCCCCTTTTCTTTCTACTTTTGATGCTATAAAGAATCGATCTACGTTTACCCGTTCCATTCATTAATTTATAGACCTCTGTCATATCTCCCCTCAGCCGTCTCTTCTCCAGATTGAAAAGCCCTAATCTTTTAAGCCTCTCCTAATAGGGGTATCCTTACATCCCTTTTACCATTTTGGTGGCTCTTCTCTGTACCTTTTCCAATTCTGCTATATGCTTTTTAAGATACGGCAACCAGAATTGCACCCAATATTCAAAGTTCGGTTGCACCATGGAGAGATACAGAGGCATTATAATATCCATTGTTTTATTCTCCATTCCCTTCCTTATGATTCCCAGCATTTCACTTGCCGCCTTGGCTGCCGCTGCACACTGGGCGGAGGGTTTCAACGTGTTATCTACAATGATGCCTAAATCTTTTTCCTGGGTGGTGGTTCTTAATGTGGAACCTTGCATTGTGTAACCATAGTTTAGGTTTTTCTTTCCTAAATGCATAACTTTGCACTTGTCAACATTAAATTTCATCTGTCATTTGAATGTACAGCCTTCCAATTTATTAAGGTCCTCTTGCAATTATTTACAATCCACTTTGGTTTTAACAACTTTGAATAATTTTGTGTCACTTGTTATTCCTATTTCCAGATCATTATATGTTAAAAAGCAGTGGGCCCAAGCTTGGGTATTGTTTAAAAATACTATCTTGGAAGCCCAGACCAGCTTTAAGAACAGTGGTAGCATGACCAAAGAACTGCCAGCATGGTTTAAAGGTGAGATCAGAAAGGATGTTTTAGCCAAAAATGTATCTTTCAGAAAATGGAAAAAGGAGCCAGATTGCAAAATGGAAAACATAAGTTAGATGCAAGGCATTGATAAGGCAGGCAAAGAGAGAATTTGAAAAAAAGCTTGCAGTGGAAGCAAAAATATATAATAAAAATATTTTCAAGTACATTTGTAGCAAAACCCCCTGTGAGAGAGTCTGTTGGACCATTGGATGATAGAGGGGTAAAAGGAGCGCTAAGGGAGGACAAGGCCATAATGGAGAGATTGAATGAAATGTTTGCTTCGGTCTTTACTAACAAAAGTGAAAACCCACCAGAGGTAATTAACATATTAACAGAAAGGACAACCCCTCCCTTATTAGGGCAGTGCAAAATAGTTTTTTGTCTAATGCCGCAGTTAGGAGTGGACACCGTCACACTTGCCAAACCACCATATCCTTTTACTCTTTTCAGTTCCATACTATCACACATCTCTTTAGCGAAAACTGGCAATGATGGTAAAACCCCCGTGTTATGTCTCACGACGTGTACGTTTCAGGCTACCACTATCAGCCCTGCCTCAGGTGCCATGGGACCGTGGAGATGTCCACTATAACCTCCACCAACTCCACTAAACATAAGAAACACGCCAAACAAACCCTATTCATATACTTGCTCCATTAAACATTGGCTGATGGATAACGTACATCATAATCCTGGAACGACCAATCAAAGGTGAGAGACTTCCCCACGTCATCAGGGATACTTTCCCCTGATTGGGTAGCAATTAAAACAAGCTCGGCCAATCAATCTCAAAGTTCAGGTCCTTGGGTTTGACAGTATCTAGTTTAAATATCCAGCTCGGTTCACGCCATTTTAGTTTATTCATATGATCACCCTCCTCGAGGATCCAAGGGGATATAATCAATAACCCACCACCTTATATCCAAAAACGTGTGGTGATTCGCCAAACAGTGTTCTACAATGGGAGCTGGACATGTTGCTGTCCTGAGGGCGAGAAGAATGTTTATTCAAACAAACTTTGATAGGGCGAGTGATACGTCCAACATAAAGTAAGTTACAGGGGCAGCAAAGAACATAAACTACATGACTCGTCGAGCAGGTGGTTCGCCATCGCATAGAATATGCGTGACCGATCCTTGGATCCTGCCAGGTAGTCCCTTCCACTGTGATATAACAATATGTACTTGCACCACACGCATAATGACCCACTTCACTCTCAGAGCCCATACTCGGATGCTCCCTATCCTCGATGATGCAGGGGTTTTACCATCATTTCCAGTTTTCGCCAAACAGATAAGTGTGATATTATGGAACTGAAATGAGTAAAAGGATATGGTGGTTTGGCAACTGTGACGGTGTCCACTCCTAACTGCGGCATCTGACAAAAAACAATTTTTCACTGCTCTAATAAGGGGGGGGGGGGGTGTTTCTTGTTCTCCAGAAACAAGCAGGAAGTCAGTCCTCACATATGGGTGACGTCGGCGCCGACGGAGCCCTCGTGCAGAGCAAATCCCCCAACTTTCAAAGAAAGCCTTTAGGAATTGCAACACGCATGCACGGTCCCATTCCTGCCCAAGGGTGCCACCTTGCTCAGTCTCCTTTTTTCCGCGGAGCCCTTCAGACATGGTCCAGTTGTTACCGCGAAAAAAGTGTTTAAAAATACTTTAAAAGGTTCTTTTCCTTCGGTTCGACACCGGTTCCCCTTCCCGCCTTCAGCTCAGTACGCCGGTATCGATACCGCTTCATTTTCAGTTTTTATCCTTCATGACTAGCGTTCGCCCTCTTTTTCTTTCACTGGCAGCCTGGGTCTTTGACCTCGCAGGGGCCCTTTTTCCCCCGATGGCTGCCAGCGGGTTTAAAAAGTGTGCTCGGTGTACAAAGTTAATGTCCCTCACTGACACACATGACTGCTGCCTCCGCAACCTCGGGCACAACCACGACCCGAAGGTCTGTGGCCCGTGCAGGAAAATGTCTTTGAAGGCCTTGAGGAGCCGTCAGCAGCAGTACGATAGGATTTTTCTGAGTCCATACCCTCCCGGTCCCGGACCTCATCTGAGGCCTCAACGTCTCGGGAACTGTCTGAGCCTCAGCAACATCAGGTGTCCTCGGAGAGGGGGTCTCCTTCACAGGAACATCGGAGGAAGAAAAAATCCTTGAAGGTGGCGTCGTTGGATGGTTCCGAACGACCTAGTTCCTCGCGGGATTGGTCGCGGAGCCCCGACCATCGGCAAGGATCCTCGGAGTTGGAGCGCCCAGCTCGAAGGGACCCAGAGCAACCAAGGCAGGTAACCACTGTCCTCGTTGAGGACTCTCCTCTGTAAGAACCAGCATCGGGCCCGACGGAATTGGGACCCGACCCAGGGGTTGCAGAGCCTTCTCAGAATGGTGGCCTTGGAGCGCAGCATGTCTGCCTTCATGGACCAGCAGCGGGCGCTGATAGCCGGTCTCACTGGTCCTTCTGCCCCTACCGCCAGGCACCCGACGTCCAAATTGACCGCGGAGGCCAAGCCGATCCTCGGCCGAGGTCTCCCTCGACCTCCCGTTCGGGACCGAGGTCGTCGACGCCGGTGCCGTCGAAGCCGAAGCCCTCGAGGCCGGAGCCACGCGATTCCTCTTCGGAGGCATTGGGATGGAAGACGGAGGATGAATATTCCCCGGACACCTGTAGGACCAAGTATGTCCCGTCTGATTCCCCGGTGTCTGAACCTTGGAGAAGGTTCCCCCCGGAGGACACTCGGTTCTTGGACTTCGTTAGGGACATGTCAAAGGCTTTGGCATTCCTTACGGAGTCCGAGGAGGAGCCTCGAGCCAAGGAGCTCGAGATCCTCCAGTATGACTTTCCACCATGAGAAGCCCTTATTGTACCAGTGCCTCCAATCCTGGAACGACTGATGCTCCAGATGTGGGAGATGCCGTTGTCAGAGCCGGTGATCAGCAGGCAACTCGATTCGATGTATTGGGTCCGCAATAGCCCTGGGTTCCAAAAAGCACAACTGCCGCACAACTCCATGGTTGTGGAATCAGCCATGCGCTGGCTCAAGAGCAAGAAGACGCATTCCTCTGTGCCTCCTGGCAGGGAAGCCCACAACTTGGATGCCCTTGGCAGGAAGTGCTACCAGGGATCTCTGCTAGCATGTCGGGTTCAGGCCTACCAGCTGTACATGGGCATGTACTTGCAAGATCTGGCAAAGGAGATTGTCGGGTTCTCAGCTGGTCTGTACGAGGGACCCTTGCAGCGCTTCAATACCCTGTCCACCAGAGTCCATGAGTGCTCAAAGTTTATCACTCGAGCAGCCTATGATGGATTTGAGGCGTTGGACCGAGAAGCTGTGGCTGGCATCGGTGCACGCCACCATGCATGGCTACAGTCAGCAGACATGGAACAATGGGTTCAGGACAAGTTGGTCGATGGCCCATGCCGTGGTGAGAACCTCTTCGGCAAACCAATGACCAAAAAGGCTGCTGAACTCGAGTCCGAGTACCTGACCAGGACACGGCTCTCGAAGAAGACTTCTGCCCCTTCTAAAAAGAAGGACTCGGGTAAAAAGCCCTTTTTCCCGAGGAAGGGTGCTGCTTTACCGAAGCTACCCCTCATTTCAGGCTTCCCCGGCTCCTCAACAGGGGCAGCAGGCCAAGGGACAGGGGCATGGCCCGCGTAAGCAAAAAGCCCCCAAACCCCAGGGACTGGCTCCGGCTCAGCCTGGTAGTGGCTTTTGACTCTCATGGCATAGCCCCTCTCACAATATGAGAAAAGCAATGCACAGGGGAGAGGCTTGCCCTGTATGCCCACAGGTGGCCGTCCATCACCACAGACACTTGGGTTCTATAGATAGTCCATCAGGGCTATCTACTTCACTTGACCCAAGTGCCCCCCCCCCTTCATTTTCCAGGAGAGCCTTTCCGGTCTCCCCTTCACCCTGACCTTCTTCTGAAGGAGTTAGCAGGTCTTCTCGAGGATCAGGCAGTAGAACCAGTGCCCCACCACCTGCAGGGTAAAGGCTTCTATTCCAGATACTTCCTGATACCAAAAAGGACAGGAGGCCTAAGACCCATCCTCGACCTGCACAACCTAAACAAATTCCTGGTGAGGGAGAAGTTCAAAATCCTTTCTCTTGGAATATTGCTGCCTTATCTCCACCAGGGAGACTGGCTATGCTCCTTAGACCTAAAGGATGCGTATACACACATCCTAATTTCTCCAGACCACAGACAATATCTACGCTTTGTGGTGGGGGGAAGACAGTATCAGTACAGAGTGCTTCCCTTTGGCCTAGCCTCCGCCTCTAGGGTGTTCACAAAGTGCCTGGCGGTAGTGGCTGCCTTCCTCAGAATACAAGGAATTTTTGTCTTCCCCTACCTAGACGATTGGCTCGTCAGAGCCACGTCAGCCAGGGAGGTCCAACAGGCCACATCACGCACCATTCAGGTGCTCCAACACCCAGGATTTGTAATCAGTTATCCAAAGTCTACCCTAGTCCCCACTCAACAACTAGAGTTCATTGGGGCCAAACTAGATACCATTCAGGCGAGGGCCTACCTGCCAGTGGACAGGGTACAGAGACTCCTGGCCCTGGCACATCAAGTAAGCTGCAGATCTCAGATAGCAAGACATTTTCTGCGCCTCCTAGGCCACATGGCCTTCACGGTGCATGTGACACCAAATGCCGCCTCCACATGAGAACAGCTCAGTGGTGTCTCAGAGACCAATGGACACAAGCCACCGGCAGACTCTGAGACAGAGTCAAAGTTTCCAAACGACTGATACAGGCCTTGGCCTGGTGGCTTCAACCAAAACACTTGGAGGCGGGGTCACCTTCCAAGCTCCTCAACATACGAGAATACTAACTACAGATGCAACCCTGCTGGGCTGGGGAGCCCATTGTCAGGGACTGTGCACTCAAGGGGTGTGGTCTCCGCACGAGACCACACAACAGAACAGTCTTTTGGAACTTCGTGCCATTCGCCTAGCTCTACGAGCTTTTTGCCAAACTTTGGCTCATCAATCTGTCTTAATACAGACAGGCAATCAAGTAGCGAGGTTCTGTGTGAACAAACAGGGAGGCATGGGGTCCCACGTTCTGTGTCAGGAAACTCTGGACCTGTGCTCCTTTGCAGTCCAGTATGGCATGCATCTGAAAGCAATTTATCTGCCGGGCCAGGAAAACTGCTTAGCCGACAGGCTCAGCAGGATTCTCCAGCCCCACGAGTGGTGGCTGGATACAAATATGGCCCAATGGCTCTTTCACATCTGGGGACAGCCGACACTGGACATGTTTGCGAGCCCACGCAACTATCAGTTGTCCAGGTTTTGCTCCAGACAGCCACATCCAAACAGAGTGGCTGCCGATGCCTTTCTCATCTCATGGTCTGTTGGCCTCCTGTATGCGTTTCCTTCAACACCTCTGGTGGCCAAAACCCTTTTCAGAATTCTTCAGGTCAGGGCCTCGGTCATTCTGGTAGCCCCCAGATGGCTGAGACAACCCTGGTTTCCACTTCTACTTCAATTAGCAGTGGAAGCCCCAATCTCTCTGGGACCCTATCCCAACTTCCTGTCCCAGGAGGAGGGCACTCTCCTGCACCCCAACCTCAGATCACTCAACCTGATGGCATGGCTGCTGAAAGGGTAATTCTCGCACCATTTTTCTTTCCCAAAAATGTGGAAGACGTTCTCCTGGCCTCAAGGAGGCAATCGATTAGACAGACCTATGCTTTCAAGTGGCATAGGTTTGGGGTGTGGTACGAAAAGCAGAAAAAAAATCCTTTCTCTTGCCAGATTTCAGTGGTCCTGCAGTATGTTCTTCATCTTTCGTATTTGGGCCTTAAGTCCAACTCTGTCAGGGTTCACCTCAGTGCCTTGATGGCACACCACTTCCCAGTGGAAGGAAAGCCTCTTTCTGCACATCCTTTGGTGTCCATGTTCCTGAGAGGCCTAGTTCTACTGAAGCCCCTTGTTCGCCCTCCGGCAACCAAAAGGGATTTGAATGTGGTCTTAGGGCAGCTTACTTGACCGCCATTTGAGCCGATGGCAACTTGTCATCTACACTTCCTTTCTTGGAAGGTGGTATTCTTGGTGGCACTCACGTCTGCTCGGCGAGTGAGTGAGCTTCAGGCCATGGTGTCCGACAGGACTTATACAAGGTTCTTCGCACTCATCCCAAGTTCCTTCTTAAAGTGGTCTCTTCGTTCCACATTAATCAGGAGGTAGTACTACCTACCTTCTTTCCCAGGCCGCATGCCAGTCAGGCAGAGGCAGTTCTGCATACCCTGGACAGTAAGAGGGCGTTGGCCTTCTACATTCAGCGTACGCAAGGCCATAGAAGGGCTTCACAGCTCTTTGTATCCTATGACTCCAGTAGGCTGGGGATGGCCGTGTCAAAACATACGCTGTCTACCTGGGTGGTGGACTGTATTGCCTGGACATACAGGGCGGCTGATCTTCCATTGCAGGGTTGTGTTACGGCCCACCGGGTCAGGGCTATGGCGGCATCAGACCTCTGCTGGGTCGCCACCTGGTCTTCAGGTCAGACTTTTGCAACCCATTACTGCCTGGATAGGGAGTCCCAACGGGACAGTGCTTTCGGCCAGGCTGTACTCCATAACCTTTTCGAGGTCTAGGCAACTCCTACCCTCCGACTCTTTGGTGTCAGGCTACCGGAGTGTTACTCTCAGTAGACTCCTATTTTGGCTGCTTGGTGCTCTCGTAGAGGGAGCCTATTTTTCAGCTATGGGTTCTCAGTAGCCTATAGCTGGGGAGTCCCATATGTGAGGACTGACTTCCTGCTTGTTCCTGGAGAAAGCGTAGTTACTCACCTGTAACAGGTGTTCTTCTGGAACAGCAGGAATCAGTCCTCATGACCCTCCCTCCTCCCCTTGGAGTTTCAGTCCTATTATTATTGATTTTTTTCTTTTGCCGTCTTTTTAGCTATGCCATTTGACTGAGCAAGATGGCACCCTTGGGCGGAAAGGGGAACGTGCATGCGTGTTTCAATTCCCAAAGGCTTTCTTTTCTCTGCATTAGGGCTCTGTCGGCGCCGACGTCACCCATATATGAGGACTGATTCCTGCTGTCCCTGGAGAACACCTGTTACAAGTGAGTAACTACGCTTTCTTTCTATTAATCAGCCTTTACTGAAGAAGATGTAAGGAAGTTCTGGAACAAGCAGTAATTCAGTCCTCACATATGGGTGATGTTGATGCCGACGGAGCTCGTGCAGAGCATTTCCCCTGCTTTCAAAGAAAGCCTTTGGGAATGTTACCACGCATGCGTGGTCTCCTTCTCACTGGCATCTTGCTCAGTCTGCTTTTTGCTTGGCGCCCAACGAATGCTTGTCCTGTTTCCCCAGAAAAATCTTTCTAAAATTATCCTTAAAAGTTAGTTTTTCCCAGTTAGTGTTCTGGTTCTTCTTCCCGACTTGAGCTGGCAATGACCCCAGCGCCGTTTCTCAGCTCCCTCCTTCTTTAATGACGAGGCTTGCCTTGACTGTCGTTTGCACCCCTTTTTCGCCCGGCGGTCATCGACACTGGCCAGGTGTCTCCCACCATGTCTCCTGGTGGATTCAAAAATTGTCACCGCTTCAGTCAAACCATGTCTGTTACAGACACTCATGACTGCTGCCTGCGCTGCCTGGGCCTCCACCACAACAGCACCACCAGCGACCTGTACTAGACCATGACACCGAAACCCAGCAAGAAATGGTCGGATTTTCAGGGGAAGAAGTTCTCGCAGTCCGACTTAACTCCAGCTTTCCCAATTCTTTGCTCCAAGCCCAGCACTTCCCATGAAGCCCAGACGTCCTTGGAGTCCCGTGGCCACAGCTCCTCCGTAAAGACCTCGGACCCCGAGAAGAAAAGCAAATAATCCTTGAAACCAGTCAAGGTTCCACCGGTGAAACATGGTAAGGTCCCGCAGAGGGACTCGGGCGACTTTGAGCAGTGCCACCCCCTATGGTCTCTAGGAAGGAGTCCTTGGCTGGTGGAGACCATGCGAGGCTTCTCGAGGCCTAGTCCTTGTAGCGGATGCACTCGTGAGAGTGTTGGCGCAGGGCCTGAAAACCTCAGTGTCTGCGCCAAAAGCTGTGGAGTCTTCTGGCCTCAAAACCAGAATGGCGGCCATGGAGAAGAATATCTCTGCCATCCTGACCCTGCAGCAAGCAATAATGTCTGGCTCGTCTGCATCATCTGCTCCCACAACCGGGTCCCCGACTGCAGGGGAGTCCCCGGGCATCGAGCCAAGAACCGAGCGCCCTCAGCACCGATTGAGGTTGAGATCCTGCTCCTGATCCTCGGCTGTCCAGTCCTTCCTAGCCAGTTCAGGGAGTCAGACCTGTGGGGGAGCCCGGTTCCCCGGAGCCGGTCTCGAAGCACAAGAGTCCCGAGCCTCGGAGTCTTCGATGCCCTCCGGCTCGAAGTGGGAGACCGATGACGAGGCCTTCCCAGAGACCTCTCTACACCGAGACATCCCTTCAGAACCGTATCCCCTGGCGCCATTCTCCCCGGAGGATGTGGCTTTCTATGATTTTGTTCGAGATATGGCCCAGGCCCTGTCAGTACCAACCGAATCAGAGGAGGACCTGCGCACCGAAGAACTGGAGAATCATCCAGTATGAGTCTCTGTCAAAGGAAATTCTCATGGTGCCGGTGCAACCTATCCTCGAGCGGTTGCTCCTATGAATGTGGGAGACTCCAGCCTCAATGCCGGTGGTCAGCCGATGCCTCCGTGCTATCTACCGCATCAAAAAGGGCCCCACCTTCCAAAAGGCTCAGCTCCCAGATAACTCCATGGTTGTGGAGTCATCTATGCAGAAGCTTAAAAGCCAAAATAATTATTCCTCCATCCCTCTGGGCAGAGAGGCTCGAGCCCTCGATACCCTCTGGCGCAAGTGCTTTCAGGCCTCCATACTCGGCTGTAGATACAGGCCTATGAATTGTACATAGGAATGTACCTCAAGGGCCTCATACAGGAACTGGCAGGTTTCTCTGCAGGCCTCGCTGGAGAACCTCTTCAGAAATTCCAAACCCAGGATCCGGGACTGCTCAAAATTCCTGTCCTGCGCCGCCTATGATGGCTTTGAGTCGGCACCTGGGTGGCAGCAGCTGACATCGGCGCCCGACACCAAGCCTGGCTGCAGGCCTCTGACCTCAAGCTGTTGGGTACAAGAGAAATTGCTCGATGTCCCCTGCACTGGGGAGAATCTGTTCGGCAAGCCCGAGATAGAGGACGAGGTCATGACCAGGCATAGGCTCTCAAGGAAGACCTCAACCCTCCCTGGAAGAAACCGTTGGGGAAAAGATCCTCTTTCCCAAGGAAAAAGGGGCCATTTCATCAGAGTCACTACCAGCCCTTCTCGGGACAACAACAGGGCCCTCAGCCCAAGAGTCAGGGCCATGAGCTGAGAAAGCTGAAGGCTCTGAAGCCCCAGGCCCCAGCTCCCACCCAACCTTTCCCACAGGAGACCCTCCCCAGCCCACAGGGAGCCTGACACTCTTTGCCCACAGGTGAGCCGGGATCACCACGGACCAGTGGGGTCCTACAAGTGGTAAGGGAGGGGTATCTCCTCCACTTCCGGCAAACACCCTCAGGGTTCTTCGCAGGAGAGCTGGTGTGGCCTCTCCTTCACCAGACCTTGCTCCATTCAGAGCTCGCAGGCCTGCTGAAGGACAGGACAGTGGAGCCTGCACCCAAGCATCTATGGGGGCTTCTACTCCAGGTACTCCCTTGTCCCCAAAAGAACTGGGGGCCTTAGACCCATACTGGACCTGCAAAACCTGAACAAGTTTCTGGTGAGGGAGAAGTTCAAGATGCTCTCCCTTGGGGCATTGCTGCCCTACCTCCACCAGAAAGATTGGCTCTGCTCCTTGTATCTGAAGGATGCGTACAACCATATCCTGATCCACCCTCCCAGTCAGTACCTAAGATTCGTTGTGGGAGGAGAGCACTACCAGTACAAGGTACTCCCCTTCGGCCTGGCCACATCGCCAAGAGTTTTCAAAAAGTGTCTGGCAGTTGTGGCCGCCTATCTGCACCTCCAAGGGGCCTTCGTCTTCCCCTATCTGGACAACTGGCATATCAGAGGCACTACGGCCATCAAGGCCAACCAGGACGCAGGCTGGGGAGTCTGCCTCCTGTAGAACCTGGGGTTTGTCATCAAATACCTCCACTCCCCGGCTCAAGGCCTAAAGTTTATCAGGGCACACCTGGATATGCTACAGGCAAGAGCATACCTCCAGCAGCTGGCAAGGGAGGTGCAGTGCCGTAGGACAGTCCTGGCACGCCACCTCCTCCATCTCCTGGACCACATGATCTCGACGGTCCACGTCACCCCATCTGCCCGCCTGCATATGTGGACAGCCTAATGGTGCCTGTGTTCACAGTAGACTCAGGCCACAGGCAGGCTGAGGGACAGGGTCAAGGTCACTAGCTGACTGGCAGCTTCACTAAACTGATGGCACCACAAGCTACCCTGACCACAGATGCCTCCATCTGGATTGGGGAGCACACTGCGATGGCCTATGCACACAAGGCAGTTGGTCCCCATAGGAATTCCTCCTGCAAGCCAATCTCCTGGAACCTCCGGGCAATCTTTCTGGCACTAAGAGTGTTCCGCCATCGCCTACGGCATCTGCCAGTGTTGATCCAGGTGGATAACCAGGTGGCCATGTTTTACATCAACAAACAGGGAGGCACGGGCTTGTATTCCCTCTGCCAGGAAGCAGTAGCCCTCCTCTCTTTTGTGGTGCGCCACAGCATGCTGCTGCGAGCGGTATACCTCCCGGGCCAGGACAACTGCCTAGCGGACAGGTTCAGCAAAGTCCTGTGGCTGCACAAGTGGGGCTTGCATCCCAGCGTAGCGAGATAGCTCTTCAACCTCTGGGGCAGGCCCATGATGGATCTCTTCGCATCTTCGGACAACGTGCAGCAGACCTGCTTTTGCTCCTTTCAGCCGCACCCAGCGGATGCCTTCCTAGTCTCATATGCCGAGGGCCTAGTCTGTGCTTTCCCGCTGACCCCCCTTGTAGCCAGGACCCTCTTCAAAGTTCAGAGCAACAGAGCATCAGTAATACTGATTGCCCTAGGTAGCCCAGGCAACCCTGGTTTCCCCTGATGCTCTCCTTATCAGTGGCACTCCTGGTCCCACTGGGCTGGGCCCCGGACCTCCTATCCCAGGAGGGGGGCTCACTCCTGCACCCCAATGTTGGGTCCCTGACCCTAACAGCGTGGCTGCTGAAAGGGTAGCCTTGACCTCTTTCAATCTTCCAGTGGAAGTCAAGGAGATCCCGCTGGCCTCTCAGAAGCCCTCCACCAGAAAGTCATATGCCTTTAAGTGGAGGAGGTTCTCCGTCTGGTGCGTGGAATGGGAAGAGAATCCCTTCTCCTGTCACGTAATATAGTAACATAGTTTCTCCAGGACCAAGCAGGAAGTCAGTCCTTACATATGGGTGTCATTGGTGCCGATGAAGCCCCAGCGGAGCATTTCCCCAGCTTTCCATGAAAGCCTTTGGGAATGAAGGCATGCATGCGCGGTTCCCTTCCCGCCTAAAGGTGCCATCTTACCTCAGTCTCTTTTTTTCCGAGAAGCCCACCGGACGTGTGTCCTGTTCTCCCGGTTAAAAGTAGATTTTTTTGGCGATTATCGCTATTTTTTTCTCCCGGTTCGACGCCGGTTCCCCTCCCGCCGGGTTCGGTACACCGGTATCGAGCTCAATTCTTCTTTTTCGGTTTTTGCCCTTCGTGGTTGGCGTTTGCGCCCTTTTTTCATTTTTCCCCGGAAGGCCGGTCTTTTGACCTCACGGGGACTCTTTTTTCCCCGATGGCTTTCAGTGGCTTTAAGAAGTGTGATCGGTGTAAGAAATTAATGTCTCTCACCGACACACACGACTGCTGCCTCCGGTGCCTCGGCCTCGGCCCTGACCATGACCCTAAATCGTGCAGGCCAGGTGGAAAGATGTCTTCCAAGGCACTCCGAAGTCGCCAGCAGCAAAAGGAAAGGCTTTTCTCGGACTCAGCCTCCGGCCGGGTCCAGACCTCATCTGAGGCCTCGACGTCTCGGGATTCGGATCCCGAGCGCCGTCGAAGCTCCTCGGACAGGGAGTCCCCCGACCGGGAACATAAGAGGAAGAAGCGGCTCGCGAGGGCGTCGTCGTCGGAGGTCCCTGGCTCCTCGAGGGTCAGGTCTAAGACCCCCGACCGTCGCCCCGTGCCCGTGGACCAAGAGAAGCCTGCCATAGTTCCTCGCGTGGAGCCGGAGTCTGCTGGACACATAAGCCCCGTAGTCCTCGAGGACTCTCCTCCCAGGGAGCCGACGTCGGTGGCTGCTGCGTCTCCCGAGCTGAGTCTCAGGATGACAGCCTTGGAGAGCAGACTGTCTGCCTTCATGGAGCAGCAGCGGGCACTGATGGCCAGCCTGTCTGGCGCATCTGCCCCGACCACCGGGACATCGACTTCGAAGTCGACCCCGGAGACCGAGCCGATACTCGAGTCCATCATGGCTCGAAGTCGTCCTCGGTCGCGGTCTCCCTCGACCTCCCGTTCGGGACCGAGGGTGTCGACGCCGGTGCCTCTGACATCGGGGCGGGTGCTCCAGGGCCCCGCGGGGTCGGACCCCGATTCCTCCTCGGACGAGTCCGCCTGGGAGACGGAGGACGAGGAGTCTCCCGATACGTTCAAGACTTGGTGCGTCCTGTCGGACTCACCGCAGTCTGAGCCCCGGAGTAGATCCCCTCCGGAGGATACTCGGTTCTCGGAGTTCGTCCGGGATATGGCCGCTGCTTTGGCTATTCCGGCGGATCTCTAGGAAGAGCCTCGAGCTGAAGAGCTCGAGGCGCTGCAGTATGACTCTCCTCCGAAGGAGGCCTTTACTGTCCCGGTTCCTCCGATGCTGGAACGGCTCCTCTTCCAGATGTGGGAGGCACTGGCCTCGGCGCCGGTTCTTAGCAAGCGAGTCGACTCGATCTATCAACTCAGAAAGAGCCCTGGCTTTCAGAAGGCACAGCTACCACACCATTGTATGGTTGTGGAATCGGCCATGCATCGTCTGAAGAGCCAGAAGATGCACTCCACGGTGCCCCCTGGCAGGGAGGCCCGAAACCTCGATGGCGTTGGTAGAAAGTGCTTCCAGGGCTCGATGCTTGCTTGCCGTGTCCAGTCGTACCAGCTGTACATGGGCATGTACTTGCGGGACCTGGCCAAGGAGTTGGCCGGGTTCTCTGCTGGACTCTCCGGGGAAACCTTGCAGAGATTTAAGACCTTGCCCTCCGGGATTCGGGACTGCTCGAAGTTCATGTCCCGCGCCGCCTACGATGGCTTCGAGGCTTCGGCCGGAGATGCGGCAGCCTGCATCGCGGCTCGACGCCAGGCATGGCTTCAGTCATCGGACCTCGAGCCATGGGTTCAGGACAAGTTGGTCGATGTCCCTTGCCGAGGTGAAAACCTTTTTGGCAAGCCCATGACCGAGAAGGCCGCTCAGCTCGAAACAGAGCACCTTACACGGACAAGGCTGTCTAGGAAGACCTCTGCCCCTTCTCATAAAAAGAAGGGCTCGGGTAAAAAGCCCTTTTACCCGAGGAAGGGCACTGCCTACAAACAGTACCCTCAATATCAGGCAGCCCAAGCTGCCCCCCAGGGTCAGCAAGCCAAGGGGCAGGGTAATGGGCCCCGTAGGCAGAGGACCCCCCAAGCCTCCGGCCCCTGCTACCACTCAGCAGGGTGGGGGGTTTTGACTCCTTGAGCGTAGCTTCTCCTCCCCTGCTCTCCCAACCCTGCACAGGAGGTCGCCTCGCCCTCTTTGCCCACCAGTGGCCCCTCATCACCGGGGACAGTTGGGTGTTGGACATAGTCCACAAGGGCTATGCCCTGCATTTTCACCAACTGCCTCCACCAGGGGAACCTCCAAGGCCTCCCCTGCACACAGACCTTCTCCTGCAAGAGCTTCAAGGTCTGTTGGTGGACAGGGCGGTGGAGCCTGTGCCTCCCCCCGTACAAGGTCACGGCTTCTACTCCAGATATTTCCTGGTGCCCAAAAGAACCGGCGGCCTTCGACCCATTCTGGACCTCAGGAACCTCATCAAGTTCCTGGAGAAAGAAAAGTTCAAGATGCTTACTCTTGGAACACTTCTGCCCTACCTCCAGCAGGGAGATTGGCTATGCTCCTTGGATCTAAAGGATGCGTACACTCACATCCTCATTCATCCAGACCACAGAAAGTACCTAAGGTTCATTGTGGGAGGAAACCATTATCAATACAGAGTGCCGCCTTTCGGCCTCACCTCCGCCCCCAGAGTCTTCACAAAGTCCCTAGCAGTGGTGGCGGCCTACCTGAGAAATCAGGGCATCTTTGTCTTCCCCTATCTGGACGACTGGCTCATCAGGGGTCAGACGTCCCAGGAGGCCAGACAGGCCACCCTGAGAACTATTGCTCTTCTTCAAAGACTGGGGTTTGTCATAAACTTCGCAAAGTCCACTTTGCTCCCCTCCCAGAACTTGGAGTTCATAGGAGCAAGGCTGGACTCTCTGCTGGCAAAGGCTTTCTTGCCAGAAGCCAGGGCCCACAGATTGATAGCCTTGGCAACTCAATTTCTCAGCAGGTCACTGGTCTCCGCCAGGCTCTGCCTAAGACTTCTTGGCCACATGGCTTCGACAGTACATGTGACCCCCAATGCCAGACTCCATATGAGGCCTGCACAGTGGTGCCTTCGGACTCAGTGGTCACAGGCCACAGGCAGCCTCAGAGACAAAGTAAGGGTGTCCAGACAATTTCTGAACTCCCTCAGCTGGTGGCTACATCCACCCAACTTACTGAAGGGAGTGCCCTTTCAGATTCCTGGACACACGTTGGTACTGACCACCAACGCCTCCCTGCAGGGCTGGGGAGCTCATTGTCTAGACAAGTGCACCCAGGGCCTATAGTCTCCTTGGGAGGCGGCACAGCAGATCAATCTCCTGGAACTCAGGGCTATTCGCCTAGCTCTCAAAGCTTTCACGCCTGCCCTGGCTCATCATTGTGTCCTGGTTCAAACAGACAACCAGGTGGCCATGTTTTATGTGAACAAACAGGGCGGGACTGGGTCCAGGCTCCTTTGTCGGGAAGCCCAAGACCTTTGTTCCTTTGCCCTAAAGCACAACATGTTCCTCAGGGCTGTCTACCTTCCAGGCCAGAACAATCACCTGGCCGACAGATTGAGCAGGATTCTGCAGCCCCACGAGTGGCAGCTGCATCCTTCAGTTGTTCAGAAGGTCTTCCTGAAATGGGGTCTCCCTGTGGTAGATCTCTTTGCCAGTCCACTGAACAATCAACTGCCAAAGTTCTGCTCCCGAAAACCGCATCCTCTGAGAATAGCAGTAGATGCTTTTCTGATTTCATGGTCTCATGGCCTCCTGTATGCGTTTCCTCCCATGCCCTTGGTGGCCCGAACTCTCTTCAAAATTCTTCAGGACAAGGCCTCGGTCCTGCTGGTAGCTCCCAGGTGGCCGAGACAGCCTTGATTTCCACTTCTGCTTCAACTGGCGGTGGATCCCCCACTGCCTCTGGGGTTACAACCCAACCTTCTCTCACAGGAGCAGGGTTCCCTTCTGCACCCCAATCTCAAAGCTCTCAATTTGATGGCCTGGAGGCTGCAAGGGTAGTTTTGGCTCCCTGGGGCCTACCTCAGGAAGTTGAGGAGGTTGTCCTAGCCTCTAGAAAACAATTCACTAGGAAAACCTATGCTCTCAAATGGAAAAGGTTTTCTATGTGGTGTCAGCTACGTACAGAGGATCCTTTCTCCTGTACTGTGCCAGTAGTCCTTCAGTACTTACTGCACTTATCAAATCAAGGACTTAAGTCCAATTCTGTTTGGGTCCACCTCTCAGCTCTAGCAGCTCACCACTCACTGGTGGAGGGACATTCTCTCTCAGGTCACCCCTTGGTGTCCCGCTTTCTCAGGGGCTTGCTTTTGCTCAAGCCTCCTATCCGTCCTCCTGCCCCTGAGTGGGAGTTGAATGTGGTCTTGCAGCAACTGACTCGCCTACCTTTTGAGCCGATGGCTACTTGTCCACTGCGCTTCCTATCTTGGAAGACACTCTTCCTGATAGCCCTTACCTCGGCTAGGCGAATAGGCCTTACACCAGGATTTATAGGAACAGGGTAGTCCTCAGGACTCATCCAAAGTTCCTTCCAAAGCTTGTCTCCTCTTTCCACCTCAATCAGGAGGTGGTTCTTCCAACATTCTTCCCTAGGCCTCATGCAAGTCAGGCTGAAGCAGTCCTGCATACCCTGGACTGTAGGAGGGCCTTATCCTTCTACCTTGACCGTACGCAGGGGCATAGAAGGGCTACTCAGCTCTTCGTATCCTTTGACCCCAATAAGTTGGGGTTGGCTGTGTCCAAGCGTACCTTGTCCATCTGGGTGGCTGACTGTATCACCTGGGCTTACAAGGCAGCTGACCTTCCTTTGCAGGGTAGGGTTACGGCCCACTGAGTCAGGGCAATGGCTGCCTCAGTGGCTCATCTCCGCTCTGTGCCCTTGGTAGACATCTGCAGGGCTGCAACTTGGTCTTCAAGCCAGACTTTTGCGGCCCATTACTGTCTGGAGAGGGAGTCCCGTAGGGACAGTGCTTTTGGCCAAGCAGTACTCCGGAATCTCTTTGAGGTTTAGGCAACTCCTGTCCTCCTGCCCTCTGTTGGCCTACCGGTGGAGGTTGTGTCCTTGAAAAGCCTTTCTTTGCTGCTGAGACTAGAGGGAGTACTCTTGTTCAGCCTGGGTTCCTCGGTAGCCCAGAGCTGGGGAGTCACCCATATGTGAGGACTGACTTCCTGCTTGGTCCTGGAGAAAGAGTAGTTACTCACCTGTAACAGGTGTTCTCCAGGAGCAGCAGGAATCAGTCCTCACAACCCTCCCTCCTCCCCTTGGAGTTGCAGTTGTACATAGTTTATTTTTCATTTTTGTGTGCTGTTCTTAGCTATGTCATTTGACTGAGGTAAGATGGCACTTTTAGGCGGGAAGGGAACCGCGCATGCGTGCCTGCATTCCCAAAGGCTTTCATGGAAAGCTGGGCAAATGCTCCGCTGGGGCTTCATCGGCGCCGATGACACCCATGTGTGAGGACTGATTCCTGCTGCTCCTGGAGAACACCTGTTACAGGTGAGTAACTACTCTATATGACGGCAAATAAAGAACAGTATGGTCCATCTAGTCTGCCCAACAAGGTGGCAAGAGTACGTGCACCTGCAGCTCTGTGCAGGTCACCCCTCTCCATGCCTTTGTTTAGGGGTGTACCCACCGCTCCATGCAGGGCACCCCTGCTTGTTGAGATATGCTATGCTTATTTAGATTTTATCCTGTTACTATAAAGGGATCCACTGTGTCTGTCCCATGCCATTCTAAATTCTGTCTCTGTATTCGCCCCCATCACTTCCATCGGAAGGGCATTCCAGGCATCAACCACCCTTTCAGTGAAAAAGTATTTCCTAGCTTTTCCTTTCAATTTACCCCCTTGCAGCTTCATGTTATGCCCTCTAGTTTTACAGTTTCATTGTCTTTGGAAGAGGGTTGTTTGTTCATTAATACTCTTTAAGTATTTAAAGGTCTGAATCATATCTTCCCTGTCCCTCCTCTCTTCCAGAGTGTACATATTTAGGTCGTCTTCTCATAAGTCTTCTGACGTAGGCTCCAAATCATTTTGGTTGCCTTCCTCTGAACCGTTTCCAGTTTTTTTATATCCTTTGTGAGATATGGTCTCCAAAACCGAACACAGTATTCCAAGTTAGGCCTCACCAATAACTTGTGCAGTGACATTAGTATCTCTTTCTGCTAGTAATTCCTCTTTGTATGCAACCCAGCATCCTCCTGGCTTTTTATCACCGCCTTGTCGCACTATTTTGCCACCTTGAAATCCTCGGAAATAATCACACCAAGGTCCTTCTCCTGATCCATGCACACCAACCTCTCGCCCCCTATCGCATATTTTTCCCTTGGATTTCTGCTTCCCAAGTGCATGACACTGCACTTCTTCGCATTAAATCTTAACTGCCAAGCATTAGACCATTCTTCCAGCTTTTGTAGATCTTTCCTTATGTTCTCTACTCCCTAAAGGGAGTCCACTCTGTTGCAAATTTTAGTATCATCTGCAAAAAGACAGACTTTTCCATTCAGACCTTCAGCAATATCACTCACAAATACATTGAACAGTACTGGTCCCAGGACTGAACCCTGGGGCACCCCGCTAATCACCCTTCTTTCATCCGAGTGAGTTACGTTTACCATCACCTTCTGTTGTCTGTCAGTCAACCAATTTCTGATCCAGTTCACCACCTATTGAGTTTATTGATAAGCCTCCTATGAGGAACAGTATCAAAGGCTTTGCTGAAATCCAGGTAGATGACATCCATCGCATGCCCCTGATCTAGCTCTCTGGTCACCCAGTCAAAGAACTCAATCAGAAATGTTTGGCAAGATTGTTCTTTGGTAAAACCATGTTGCCTCAGATCATGCAACCCGTTGGTTTCGAGAAAGTCCACTATTCGTTCTTTCAAGAGCGCCTCCATTACTTTTCCCACTACAGAGGTAAGGCTTACCGACCTGTAGTTTGTCACTTCTTCCCTGTTATCACTTTTGTGAAGAGGTGCCACATCAGCCCTTCTCCAGTCCTGAGGAACCTCTCCAGTCTCCAAGGATCTGTTAAAAACATCCTTTAAAGGCCCTGCAAGAGCTCTTTCAATAGCCTGGGATGTATCCCATCCGGTCCCATGGCCTTGTCCACTTTCAGTTTTGCAAGTTGTTCTAACACATCATCTTCTGTGAATGGTGTGGTATCTATTCCATTCCCATTTTTATATTTGGGAGTCACAGCTGGTCCTTTTCCAGGATTTTCTTTAGTAAAAACAGAGCAGAAGTATTTGTTTAGCAATTTCGCTTTTTCAATGTCACTTTCCACGAGTCCATTCCCAGCCCTTCTGAGTCCTGCAAGTCCACCTCTGATTTTCCTCCTCTCCCGAATATACCTGAATAAAGTTTTGTAGCCACCCTTTACATCTTTAGCCATCTTTTCCTCTGCCTTTGATTTTGCTATCCTTATTTCTCTTTTTGTCTCTTTTAGTTTGATCCTGTATTCCTTTCTGTGTTCCTCTGTTTTAGAGCTTTTGAATTTTGTGAAAGCTGTGTTTTTTGCCTTTATTTGAGCAGCCACTTCTTTAGAGAACCAAATAGGTTTCCTTCTCCTCTTGTTTTTATTTACTTTCCTTACATATTTATCTGTTGTCCCTTTTATTGCCACCTTTAGTTTAGCCCATTACAATTTCACCTACCTTATCCCCTCCCACCCTGCCAACTCCTCCTTCAGATACTTGGCCATTTTACTGAAGTCAGTGCTTTTGAAGTCTAGGACTTTGAGCTTGCTATGATTGGACTGCACCTTGGCTTTTATCTCAAACCACACTGTGTGATAATCCCTGCTGCTCATAGGGGCACCCACCTAGACATTCAACACCCTATCTCCATCGGTGAACACTAAGTCCAGCATCAAGTTTTCCCTGGTCGGTTCCATCACCATTTGTCTAAGTAACGCATCTTGGAAGGCATCCACAATTTTTTTTATTTCTTTCCAGATTTGCAGAAGGAGTACTCCAGTCCACATCGGGTAGTTTAAAGTCACCCAATATGATCACTTCTCCCTTTGTGGCTATCTTTGCAATATCTATAATCAATTCGCTATCCATTTCTTCGGTTTGATTCGGAGGCCTGTAGACCACACCAGTATGGATGACAGTGCCATCTCCTCTTTCCAACATAATCCATAGTGCTTCTTCTTTTCCCTACATCCCCTGCATTTCATTAACTTTAATACTGCTTGTGAAATTTAGGTCTGCTCCTCCCTTTCCACCTTCTCTATCTCTTCTGAACAGATGATAGCCAGCTATCGCTTTATCCCATTCATGCAATTCGTTAAACCATGTTTCTGTAATGTCCACAATGTCCAAGTCCATTTCCACCATTAGGGCTTCCAGGTCAGGAACTTTATTGGCTAAGCTTCGAGCATTTGTGCTCATTGCTTTCCAGCATTTAACTGGCTTGCCTGTATTTTGCATTGATTTTGTTCTACACATCTCTTCCCACTTGTCAGTGATGCGTGGTTTAAAAGTGTGGCTGTTTCTAATGTTGTTCTGCATTCCTTATCGTCCCTCCAGTTCAGTCCCTCACCTCTGGGTTGTGCACCTCTTCCCGCAACATGGAGACTGGGCATGTCAGAACTGTGACATCACTGTAAATATCCTACCGCCACCTCCCACCAGCTCCCAGTGTGTCCAGTCTCCATGCAGCTGGAGGTAGTAAGCCTAGGTGCTGGGCTCACTAGAGGAGCAGATAAGGAGTTTAGGTAGCTTAGTTGGGTTTTTAGTTTTTCTTTTCTCCCTATAACGTTTTTTCTTTTGATCTGTAGCTTTAAAGCTCATTAAAGCTTGTTTAAAAAAAAAAAAAAAAGCAAGGGCTGAGAGGGGATCAGAAAGGATTTAGAGAAGTCTCTTTTCTCCCTCCCGTTTATTTCTGTCCCCTTTGCCTTCTCTCCCCTCCTTGTTGGCACGGAGGGGAGTTCGTTAGCAGGCTTTTCATCCCCTTACTGGATCAGTTTTCTGTGCTATAGATTTCCAGTCAGAAACTATCATCAGGCCTTGTTTCTCTGCTGATGCTGCCGGCTGACAGCCTTTCTCAGTTGTGCTGCTCACAGGAAGCCCGTTATTTTTAACGGGGTGCAGAGAGGATCCGAAGGTCTCGGAGGAAGAGTTGAGTGTTTAAATCTTTGCTGCTAGTGTCCTGTGAGCGATTTTGAGGCCTGCTGCTGAGTGTGAAGCAAGTTCTGTGGTTTAGCAGAGTTCAGGATCTTGGCAGGCCTTTTTCCCCCCGTTTTTCCTCACAATGTTATTTTTCTTTGCTGACAGCTTTAGTTTTCTGGTTACTTGAAATTAATTTTGATTACTTTTAATTCAATGTTTTGGAGCTCTTAAAGGGCCAGTACAGAAAAATAAAAAATAAGATAAGATTCTGCACGCTTTTGTTTTGTTGCCCTTTTTGGTGGTCTGGTACGGGAGCCATTTCCTTTACTATCCAGTCTCTCGGATCCCGTTATGCTAATGTCTACGCGGCCACAATGCCTGGTTTGTGGCACCCATAGGGGCTCGGTCTCGGATGCGGGGGTGTGTCGTGGCTGCGCATCTGAGGCGCTTACTATGGAGCAAGAAATGCAGGATCTGTCTAAAGAAGGCACTGCTCCTGGTGGCGAAGGGTGCTGCCACTTCTGTGGAAGGGGAATCTCTACAGGAATCTCCATCCGCTCTACCTACTTCAAATTTGGCTTTGCCCGGTAATTCCGCCACTCCCATGATGCCTGGGGCAGCTTTCGAGGGTTTCTCCCTAAGTTTGTGCTGCTGCTTCATCAGGCTTACTGTTTGCGGCAGCAGGGGGCAGTCGTGGATGCCTTGCTTATCGGGCCAGCAGGAGGCCAAGCAGCCACCGAAAGGTTCGGTGGTAGTGATGGTAGACCGGTTAAGAGGACCCGGTCAGTGGAAGATCAGCCTCTTGGTTCGAACTGGCCGGATGCAGAGGACCTTGAGCTGGAGCTGGAAGCTGGGATGGAGGATTTAGAGGAAGATGAGATTCAGGCTCCCAAACTTTCATCAGTGGTACCAGCGGAGGATGAGGGTTTGGAGGATCCTCTCATTCAGATGGTACGAAAGTCCCAAGCAGTTTTTTCCTGTTCACCATGTGGTTAAGCAGATGATTCAGGATGAATGGAACGTGCCGGAGGCAGGCTTGCGTGGTGTGAGGTCCATGAATTGTCTCTATCCCTTGGCAGATCAAGAACCCGAAATGTTTTGTTCTCCGCATATAAATGCGGCAGTTTCTACGGTCACAAAAAAGACTACCATTCCAGTGGAAGGCAGTGCGGCTTTGAAGGACTTACAGGATTGGAAGGTGGACGCCTTATTGAAGCAAGCTTTTGAGGTTAAGGCTCTGGCTCTGCAGGCCTCTATTTGTGGAGCTTGGGTTGCGAGAGCATGCCTTCGCTGGTCGCAGCGTTTGCAGGAGCCAGTTCAGCAAATGCAAGAGCAGCTAGCTGATGTGACAAGACTAGAGTCAGGTTCCGCATATTTGGCCAATGTCCACTATGATCTTATTAGAGGTTTGGCGAATGGCATGGCTTCCTTGGTATCCGCATGCTGCTATCTTTGACTCAGGAACAGGGCGGCGGACAGTTCCTCCAAGTCGCATCTTAGCAAGCTTCCTTTTAAGGAGAATTTGTTGTTTGGAGAAGATCTTGATAAACTGGTCAAGGATTTGGAAGATTCTAAAGGAGGTCACTTGCCAGAGGATAAACTGAACCAGAGCTGAGCCCCGTTACTTTCCCGTGGGCAACCTTTGGATTTCAGGCGTGTTCGTACCTCCCTTTTGGGAGGTTTCAAAGAGGATGGTTTTCCTCTCAAGGTCAAAGTTTTAGAGGATTCTGGGGAGTGGGCAGAGGATTTGCTAGTCCCTCTTCCTCGGGTTTTCAGAAAACACAATGAAGCGAGGTGGACCCAGGCAGGAATTCAGCTGGTAGGGGGACGACTTCGGGAGTTTCTTCCTGCCTGGGTCCAAATGACATCCGATCAGTGAGTGTTGGAGGTCGTTCACGAAGGTTATTCTCTCGGGTTTGCCCATCAGGTGGTCGACTCTTTTGTCATGTTGCAGTGCAGGGGGCGAGAAAGGACGATTGCGGTATGGGAGACTCTGGCTCGTCTTTTGCAGGTGGGAGCAGTGGTTCCGGTTCCGCGAGAACACTACGGTATTGGTCGATACTCAATTTATTTCATGGTGCCAAAGAAAGATGGAGCTTTCCACCTGATTCTGGATCTCAAGGGGGTATACCGCTGTTTACGGGAACCTCATTTCCGAATGGAGACCTTACGCTCGGTTATAGTGGAGGTTCGTCAAGGGGAGTTCTTGACATCTCTCGATATCACCGAAGCATATTTTCTCCAGGACCAAGCAGGAAGTCAGTCCTCACATAAGGGTGATGTCGGCGCCGGCGGAGCCCCCATGCGGAGCTTTTCCCCAGCTTTCAAAGAAAGCCTTTGGGAATGCAGTGCGCATGCGCGGTCCCCTTCCCGCCCAAGGGTGCCATCTTGCTCAGTCTTCTTTTTTCTGTGGAGCCCGACAGACGTGTTTCGTTTTCACTCGAGGAAAAAGTTGATTTTTCTGTGTGGACCTGTGTTTTCTTCGGTCGACGCCGGTTTCCCTTTCCCGCCTGGGCCCGGTATGCCGGTATCGAGCCCGGACTTCATTTTTTGTTTTTTGTCCTTAGTGACTAGCTTATGCGCCTTTTTTCTATTTTTCACTGGCAGCCCTGTCATTTGACCTCACAGGGGCCCTTTTTCCCCCGATGGCTGCCAGCGGATTTAAAAAGTGTGATCGGTGTAAGAAACTTATGTCTCTCACCGACACACATGACTGCTGCCTCCACTGCCTTGGGCCTGATCATGATCTGTGGCCTGTGTGGGAAAATGTCCTTGAAGGCATTGAGGAGCCGGCAGCACCAAAAAGAAAGGATCTTCTCTGACTCCACGTCCGGCTGGGCCCGGACTTCGTCAGAGGCCTCGACAGTTCGGAACTCCGATCCCGAGCATCACTGGGGTTCCTCTGGGAGGGAGTCTCCCTCGTGGGAGCATCGAAGGAAGAAGAAACCCGCGAGGGTGGCGTCGGTGGACGCACTTGGTTTCTCCGGGGCCAGGTCGCATAGCCCCGAGCACTGTCCCGGGTCTTCAGAGTCGGAGCAGCCTGCTAAACAACCTCCTGTAGAGACGGAGTTCCCGGGTCACGTAAGTGCTGTAGTCCTCGTGGACTCTCCTTCGGGGGAGCCGACGTCGGGCCCGACGCCGTCGGGGCCCGAGTCCGGGGGCTGCTGAGTCTCCTGAGCTCGGACTCAGGTTGACGACTTCGGAGAGCAGCTTGGCTGCCTTCATGGAGCAGCAGCGGGCACTGATCGCTGGTCTCACCGGTGCATCTGCCTTGACCACTGACACATCGACGTCCAAGTCGACCCCGGAGGCCGAGCCGATCCTCGAGTCCATGCGCTCTCGAGTCGATCCTCGGCCAAGGTCTCCCTCGGCCTCCCGTTTGGGACCGAGGTCGTCGATGCCGGTACCCTCGGCGTCGGGGTGGATGGCATCGGTGCCTGCCCAACCGGAGCCGCTCGATTCCTCCTCCGAGGGGTCGGGCTGGGAAACGGAGGATGAGGAGTCCCCGGACACATTTCACTGGGAAGAGCAGGAATCAGTTTTCACAATCCTCTCTCCTCCCCTGGGAGATGCCTCTATACATTACCTTATTTTTACTGCTGTCCGAGCTATGTCATCTGACTGAGCAAGATGGCATCCTTGGGCAGGAAGGGAACCACACATGATTGTTAGCATTCCCAAAGGCTTTCTTTGAAAGCTGGGAAAATGCTTCGCATAGGCTCTGTTGGCGTCAACATCACCCATATGTGAGGACTGATTCCTGCTGTTCCCAGAGAACACCTGTTACAAGGGAGTAACTACACTTTACCCATACCTGAAATGATATTTAAAGGTGATGTATCAGAAGAAATGGAAGAAATATTGATAAAACATGAAGAAGTTTTACAAGTATTTCATAAATTGAAAAGTAGTAGTAAATCATTTAGACCAGATGGTATACATCCGAGGATGTTGAAAGAACTGAAAGATGATGCTGCAGACCTATTAGTAATCTGTGAACCAGCATTAAAATCACCTGTAGTGGCTGAAGATTAGAGAATGGCCAGTGTAATGCCAATTTTTAAAAAGCATTCCAGGGGTGATCTGGGAAACTACAGACCAGTGAGTATGACATCGGTATCGGGCAAAATGGTAGAAACTAATATAAAGAATAAAATTACTGAACATGTACAGTACAAAGTCATGGTCTAATGGGAGAAAGCCAACATGGAACGTCTTGTCTTACTAATATTTTTTTAAAGGTGTAAATAAAAAGGTAGACCAAGGTGAGCCAATTTATATAGTGTACCTGGATTTTCAGAAAGCCTTTGACAAGGTCCCTCATGAGAGACTCTTGGCCAAATTAAAAAGTCATTGAGGCTGCGTAGTATTGTGGATCAAGAACTAGTTAAAAGAGAGAAAGCGGAGAGTAGGGCTAAATGGCCAATTTTCTTAATGAAGAAAGGTGAATAGTGGAGTATCCCAGGGATCTGTACTGGGCCCACTGCTTTTTGACATATTCATAAATAACTTGGAAAAGGGCATAACGAGTGAGGTGATCAAATTTGCAGATGACACAAAATTATTCAAAATTGTTAAAACGCGATAGGATTGTGAAAAATTTCAAGAGGACCTTAATAAACTGGAAGACTGGACATCCAAATGGCAGGTGAAATTTAATGTGGACAAGTGCAAAGTTATGTACCTAGGACAGAACAACCTAAACTACGGTTACATAATGCAAGGTTCCATATTAAGAACCACCACCAAGGAAAAAGATTTAAGTGTCATTGTGAATATGTTGAAACCCTCTGCCCAGTGTGCAGCAGCAGCCAAGAAAGCAAATAGAATGCTAGGAATCATAAGAAAAGGTATGGAGAATAAATTCAAGGATATTATAATGCCTGTAAATCGTTCCATGGTGCGACTGCACCTTGAATTCTGTGCGCAATTCTAGTTGACATAGCTTAAAAAGGATATAGCAGAATTAGAAAAGACATAGCAAAGAGCCACCAAAATGGTAAAGGAGATGGAAGGCTACCCCTATGAGGAAAGGCTTAAAAAATTAGGGTTTTTCAACTTGGAAAAGAGATGGCTGAACGGAGAATATGATTGAGGTCTATAAATTAATGAATGGAATGGAATGGGTAAACGTAGATGGACTGTTTATGCAATCAAAAAGTAGAAAGCCTAGTGGACACACAATGAAGCTACAACATAACCCATTTAAGACTAATAAGAGAAAATATTTTTTCACTCAATGTGTAATCAAACTCTGTAACTTGTTACTGGATGATGTTGTAAAAGCTGTTAGTGTAGCTGGGTTTTAAAAATGTTTGAACAAGTTCCTGGAGGAAAAGTCCATAAACCATTATTAAAGAGGTCCCATGAAACTCACTGCTTACCCTTGGGACCAACATTGTGGAACCTATGGGCCTTTGGGGAATCTGCCAGGTACCTGTGACCTGGATTAGCCATTGTTGGAAACTAAATAGTGAGCTTGATGGACTTTGGTCCGACCCAGTATTTCATTTCTTATGTTCTTAACCTTTGCAGCTGCTTCTTTTAGTTTTTTTCTTAACTATTTTCCTCATTTTCTCATAGTCTCCCTTTTGAAAGTTAAAAGAGAGAACTGTGGATTTCCTTGCTGTCCTTCCGCCATTTATTAAATCAAATGTGTTTATGCTATGATCACTATTGCCAAGTGGTCCCAATACCCTTATCTCTTGTAGCAGATCTTGTGTTCCACTCAGGACTAGCTCCAAAATATCTTCCCCTCTTGTTGGTTCATGAACCAGCTACTTCAAGAAGCAGTTGTTTATTTTATCTAGAAACTTTATCTCCCTAGCATGTCCCACTGTGACACTAACCCAGTCAATACCGGGGTATTTAAAATCACCCAATATTACTGTGTTGTAGTTTGTTAGCTTCCCTGATTTCTTTTAGCATTTCATCATCCATAAAGATTTCCTTGTTGTGATTGATTTCCTTTATTTTTACAATTGTTATTCATTGTCATTTTCTATTTGTTTTGCTTTGATTGTAAAGCATAAATTTCAATTTAAAGAAAAAAAAATAAACTTTATCTCTCCAGCATGTCCTGAAGTGACATTGACTCAGTCTATACCGGGGTAATTGAAATCTCCCATTATGACTGTTTTGTAAACTTTGTCAGCTTCTCTTTTTTCTGTTGGCATTTCATCATCTGTTTGTTCATTTTGGACAGGCGAACAGAAGTACACACCCACGTCCATTCCCTTCCTCTTTTTACATGGAATTTCTATACATAGTGCAAACCTTCATCCTGCAAATCCTTTATTCTGTTGAATCAAGGCCCTCTTTAACATATAGCGCCACCCCTCCACCAATTTAATTTACCCTATCATTGCGATACAGCTTGTAGCCTGGTATCAGAGTGCCCCATTGGTTATCCTCCTTCCTTCGAGGTCTCTGAGATGTCAATTATATCTAACCTTTCATTTAGTGCTATATATTCTAACTTTCCCATCTTATTTTTTAGACTTCTAGAATTTACATACAGCCATTTCAAACTTTGCTTTTTGTTCATATTAACAGTCTGTCTATCAGGTGATAGGGATAATTTGGAATCTTTCGATTCTGTCTGATTTTTATGTAAAGACACCTATTTTATTTCTTTATTTAATGTTCTTATATACCGCGCTCTTTCTCATCAGCGCGGTTTACAGTAAACATAAAGTGCTCACAGATAGCAACATGCTGTCGTGAGCTTACATGTAACAGGAGATCTAACAGGATTCAACTTAGGAAAACTTTGTACATCTTAATTATACAACTATATACAATGGTAGATTTCTTGTTATACAGAAGAGATGGATCAGAGCAATTTTGATTTATAGAGGGGGCTTAGGAAAAGTTGAGAGGGTAGGAGATGGTAACTGGTGTTGGGAGAAGTGTAAGAGGAACAGGTGGTGTTTTATAGCTTTTCTAAATTGCTTGAGGTCCTTGATTGCTCTTATGGAGGGAGGAAGATTGTTCCAGCATCTAGGAGCGAAGTATGAGAATGCTCTTTCCGTGGTTGCATTTGAACGCTTTGTGGAGTCGGTTGGGATAGTTAGGGTATTGGCCGCTACCGATCTCCTGGATCTGGTATTAGAGGTGTGAGTGAGGAGTGTGCAGATTGCTGGGGGCGCTAAGTTATTGATGGCCTTAAATGTTGTAAGTAGTGCTTTGTATGTAATTCTGGTTACTTTTACCTTTATTGGAACTTCTCTATTGGGATGACCTAACTTTTTCTCTTTTGTTACTATCACTCAGATACATCATTACAAACTATATACACCTTTGGGTGACTGTCAGCTTTCCCCATTATCTAGTTTGAAAGCTGCTCTCTCTCCTTTTAAAAAGTTAATGTGAGCAGCCTGGTTTCACCCTTTTGGAAATGCTCCCCCTCCCAGCTTTCCCAGAATGTTGCCAAGTTCCTAAAAAATCCAAAACGCTTTTCCTTGCACCATCTTCCCATTTATGTATTGAGACTCTGGAGCTCTGCCTTCCTCCTGGGTACTATGCGTGGAACAGGAAGCATTTTTCAGAAGGCTTTGTCTTTATTGGAAGATTTAATATAATGTGTTTTCACTTATGCAGCAGGGCGGTTTACAAATAATAAATGTGCTGCAGAGTATGAAAGAAGGAAAGAAACTCCATAATTAGATAGGAAAGTGTAATAGTCACCCAGCAGAGAGAGAGGAAAGGGGGAGGAGAGAGAGGGTAAGGTGTGTGTGTGGGGGGGGGGGGGGGGCTAAGTACTAGATGGTGGAAGACTGAAAGCTAGCTGGAAAATGTGTGTCTTGAACTGGAATTTGAATTTGTGGAAGGAGAGTTCCAGGCGAAGATAGGAGGGTAAAGAGTTCCAGAGTGCAGGGCCAAGAAAGAAAAAGACAGAATAAGAACATAAGATAAGAACATAAGATATGCCATACTGGGTCAGACCAAGGTCCATCAAGCCCAGTATCCTGTTTCCAATAGTGGCCAATCTAGGTCATACGTACTGTCGTAACCCTATTTCATCCACTCAAATTTTACCCCTCCATCCTCAATCCCCACTTACTCTCCCAATACCCGGCCAATTGTAGATTTTTCATCCCTCCCACACAAAATATTTTTCCTCTCTCCATTTCACTCTCCCAGCCCCATCCCATTCTAATCCTCCCCCAACATCAGCTCCCTTCTAGTTCCAGCCTCACCCGGCATCCGCTCCCTTCTAGTCCCTGCATCAGCCCACTTCCAGTCCTAGCCCCCCATCAGCCCATTTCCAGTCCTAGCTCCCCATCCATTTCCAGTCCTATCCGAGTCCCTCCATCAGCTCATTTCCAATCCTAGCCCCCCATCAGCCCATTTCTAGTCCTTTCCTAGCCCTACCATCAGCCTATGTCAAATTCTAGCTCCCCTCCACTCAGCCCATTTCCAATCCAAGCCCCCCATGAGCCTACTTCCAGTTCTAGCCCCTCCATGAGTCCACTTCAATTCAAGCCCCCACTACAGCCCATTTCCAATCTTAGCACCCCCCAACAGCCCATTTCCAAACCTATCCTAGCCCCTCCATCAGCCCATTCTCCAGGACCAAGCAGGAAGTCAGTCCTCACATATGGGGTGACGTCGGCGCCGACGGAGCCCCCGTGCAGAGCATTTCCCCAGCTTTCATAGAAAGCCTTTGTGAATGCAGCGTGCATGCGCGGTCCCTTTCCCGCCCAAGGGTGCCATCTTGCTCAGTCTTCTTTTCTCCGCGGAGCCCGACAGATGTATATTTGTTTTACCTGAGAAGGAAGTTGATTTTCTCTGCGTTAACCTGTTTTTCTTCGGTTCGACGCCGGTTTCCCTTTCCCGCCTGGGCCCGATATGTTGGTATCGAGCCCGGATCTCTTTTTCGGTTTTTGTCCTTAGTGACTAGCGTTCGCGCCATTTTTTCTTTTTTCACTGGCAGCCCTGTCTTTTGACCTTGCAGGGGCCCTTTTTCCCCCGATGGCTGCCAGCGGATTTAAAAAGTGTGATCGGTGTAACAAACTTATGTCTCTCACCGACACACATGACTGCTGCCTCTGGTGCCTCAGACCCGATCATGACCCGATGATCTGTGGTTCGTGTGGGAAAATGTCCTCTAAGGCGTTACGGAGTCGGCAGCACCAAAAGGAAAGAATCTTCTCTGACTCCGCATCCGGTAGGGCCCGGACCTCGTCAGAGGCCTCGACATCTCAGGACTTCGGCCCCGAGCAGCGTCGAGGCTCCTCTGAATGGGGGTCTCCCTCGCGGGAGCATCGTAAGAAGAAAAAACCCGCAAGGGCGGCGTCGGTGGACGCACTTGGCTCCTCGAGGGCCAAGTCGCATAGCCCCGTATGCCGTCCCGGGTCTTCGGAGTCGGAGAGGCCTGCAAAACAACCTCGTGTGGAGATGGAGTGCCCGGGTCATGTGAGTACTGTAGTCCTCGTGGACTCACCTCCAGGGGAGCTGACGTCGGGCACAGCGCCGCCAGGGCCCGAGTCGGGGGCAGCTGAGTCTCCTGAGCTCGGACTCAGGTTGACGGCCTTGGAGAGCAGCTTGGCTGCCCTCATGGAACAGCAGCGGGCACTGATCGCTGGTCTCACCGGTGCATCTGCCCCTACCACCGGGACATCGACGTTCAAGTCGACCCCGGAGGCCGAGCCGATCCTCGAGTCCATGCGAGCTCGAGTCGATCCTCGGCCAAGGTCCCCCTCGGCCTCCCGTTCGGGACTGAGGTCGTCGAAGCCTGTACCCTTGGCGTCGGGGCGGATGGCATCGATGCCTGCCCGACCGGAGCCGCTCGATTCCTCCTCCGAGGAGTCCGGCTGGGAGACGGAGGATGAGGAGCCGCCGACACCTTTCGGACTCGCCTGAGTCCGAGCCTCAGAGAAGGTCCCCCCCGGAGGATACCCGGTTCTCAGATTTCGTGCAGGACATGGCCAAGGCTTTGGCATTCCCCGCGGATCCCGAGGAGGAGCCTCGAGCCGAGGAGCTCGAGGCCCTACAGTATGACTCTCCTCTGAAGGAGGCCTTTACTCTTCTGGTTCCTCCGATGCTGGAACGGTTGCTCTTCCGTATGTGGGAGGCGCCGGCCTCGACGCTGGTTTTAAGCAAGCGGGTTGATTCCATCTATCGAGTCCGGAAGAGCCCTGGGTTCCAAAAGGCACAATTACCGCACCACTCCATGGTTGTAGAATCGGCCATGCATCGTCTGAAGAGTCAGAAGATGCACTCCTCGGTGCCTCCCGGCCGGGAGGCCCGGAACTTGGATGCCCTCGGTAAGAAGTGCTTCCAGGGCTCTATGCTTGCTTGCCGTGTCCAGACCTACCAGCTGTACATGGGCATGTACCTTCGAGACCTGGCGAAGGAGCTTGCCGGGTTCTCTGCTGGTCTCTCTGAGGAACCTTTGCAGAGGTTCAATGCTCTGTCCTCGGGTATTCGTGAGTGCTCGAAGTTTATATCTCGAGCAGCCTATGATGGCTTCGAGGCTTCGGCCTGAGTAGCCGCGGCCGGCATCGGTGTACGCCATAAGGCTTATCTACAGTCATCGGACGTCGAGCCATGGATGCAGGACAAGTTGGTCGATGTCCCCTGCCGAGGTGAAAACCTCTTTGGCAAACCCATGGCTGACAAGGCTGCAGAACTTGAGACCGAGACTCTTACCCGGACAAGGCTGTCCAGAAAAACCTCTGCCCCTTCTCAGAAGAAGAAGGGCTCGGGAAAAAAGATCTTTTACCCGAGGAAGTCATCTGCCTATAAACAGTACCCTCATTATCAGGCCTCTGTAGCTCCCCAACAGGGTCAGCAGGCCAAGGGGCAGGGTCATGGAACCCGTAGGTAGAAGGCCCCCAAGCCTCCTACTCCAGCTCCTGCTGAGCAGGGAGAGGGATTTTGACTGCATTGGCATAGCCTCTCCTCCTCAGCTGGCCCCCATCAGCACTGGAGGCAGGCTGGCCCTGTTCGCCCACAGGTGTTCAGCCGTCACAAGGGATACCTGGGTTCTAAGTATAGTCCAGAAGGGCTATCTCCTCCCACCAGGTACCCCCCTCCTATTTTCCAGGGGAGCCTCCCAGACTCCCTCTGCACAGGGACTTACTCCTGCAGGAGTTGGCAGGTCTTCTGAAGGAACATGCAGTGGAACCGGTGCCCCACCACCTGAGAGGTCACGGCTTCTATTCCAGGTACTTCCTGGTACCAAAGAGAACAGGAGGCCTCAGACCCATCCTAGACTTGCGAAACCTGAACAAGTTCCTGGAGAGGGAAAAGTTCAAGATGCTTACCCTTGGAATCTTGCTGCCCTACCTCCAGCAGGGAGATTGGCTATGCTCCTTAGATGTAAAGGATGCTTATACTCATCCTTATTCATCCAGACCACAGACAATATCTCAGATTTGTAGTGGGAGGAAACCATTATCAGTACAGAGTACTGCCTTTTGGCTTTACATCCACCTCCAAGGGTCTTCACCAAGTGCCTGGCGGGAGGTGGCGGCCTGCCTCAGGGTTCAAGGCCTCTTTGTCTTTCCATATCTGGACGATTGACTCATCAGGGGTCACTCCCCGCAAGAGGCCAGTCAAGCCACCCTTCGCACTGTCGCTCTGCTTCAGCACCTGGGGTTTGTCGTAAACTTCGCAAAGTCTAGTTTGCATCCCTCCCAGAACATGGAGTTCATAGGAGCTCGACTGGACACCTTTCAGGCAAAGGCCTTTCTACCAGTGGACAGGGCTCACAGATTGATGGCTCTAGCCAGGCTATTCCACAGCAATTCTCTGGTCTCCACCAGACAATTCCTGAGGCTCTTAGGCCACATGGCATCCACGGTCCATGTGACTCCAAATGCCCGTCTACACATGAGACCAGCTCAGTGGGGCCTCAGGACTCAATGGCACCAGGCCACAGGAAGCCTCACGGACACAGTGAGGGTGTCCAGCCTACTACATTCTTCTCTGCAATAGTGGCTTCATCTTCCGAATCTAGTACAAGGGGTGCCTTTTCAGGCACCTCCACACTCTCAGGTGCTGACAACCGATGCTTCTCTTCAAGGTTGGGGTGCACATTGCCAAGGGGCATGTACTCAAGGCCTGTGGACTCCTTGGGAGGCCGCACAGCAGATCAATCTCTTAGAACTGAGAGCTATCCGCTTAGCCCTGAGAACTTTCTCTCATCTCATCTCTCACCAGTCCGTCTTGGTTCAGACAGACAATCAAGTGGCTATGTTCTATGTCAACAAACAAGGGGGCACAGGTTCCCACCTTCTCTGTCAGGAAGCGCAGAAACTGTGCTCCTGGGCAGTCGATCATGACATTCTTCTCAAAGCAGTCTACCTCCCAGGTCAGGAGAATTACCTGGCGGATAGATTGAGCAGGATTCTGCAACTGCACGAATGGCAGTTGAACCCTTTAGTGGTTCAACAGATCTTTCTGAGATGGGGTCATCCTACCATAGATCTCTTTGCCAGTCCTCTGAACCGTCAACTTCCCAGGTTCTGTTCCAGACAACCGCATCTTCTCCGAGTAGCAGCGGCTGCGTTTCTCATTCCCTGGTCTACAGGCCTCCTATATGCATTTCCTCCTACGCTTCTAGTGTCCATGACACTATTCAAGGTGATCCGGGACAAGGCCTCAGTGATTCTGGTGTCCCCCAGGTGGCCAAGGTAACCCTGGTTCCCACTATTGTTGCAACTAGCGGTGGATACTCCTCTTCCTCTGGGGATGCAACCCGATCTCCTGTCTCAGGAGCAGGGATCTCTCTTGCATCCCAATCTCCAGTCTCTCAATTTGATGGCCTGGCTGCTGAAAGGGTAGTCCTAGCACCTCTACTACTGCCTAGGGAAGTGGAGGACGTAGTCCTGGCCTCTAGGAGGCAGTCCACCAGAAAGTCTTATGCCCTTAAGTGGCGTAGATTCTCTTTCTGGTGTACTCAACGCAACGAGAATCCCTTCTCATGCCTGGTACCAGTGGTGCTGCAGTATTTGCTTCACCTGTCCAACCTAGGCCTTAAATCCAATTCTGTTAAGAGTTCATCTTAGTGCTCTTTCAGCGCACCACTCACAGGTGTAGGGTCAGTCTCTCTCCAGTCATCCTTTGGTGGCTCGCTTCCTCAGAGGCCTGCTTTTGCTTAAGCCTCCAGTGCGTCCACATGCCCCTGAATGGGATTTAAATGTGGTCTTGCAATGGCTTACTTGCCCACCATTTGAACCTATGGCTACTTGCCCTCTGCGTTTTATGTCCTGGAAAATGCTATTTCTGGTAGCCCTTACGTCAGCTAGGCGAGTGAGTGAGCTTCAGGCCCTAGTCTCAGAAGCACCTTATACTAGGTTCTATAGGAACAGGGTAGTCTTACTGACTCACCCTCCTAAAGTTGTCTCCTCCTTCCACCTCAATCAGGAGGTGGTTCTTCCGACTTTCTTTCCCAGGCCTCATGCTAGCCAGGCTGAGATGGTCTTGCATACCCTGGACTGTAGGAGGTTGTTGTCCTTTTACCTTGACCGTACGCGGGAGCACCGGAGGGCGGTTCAGCTCTTCGTCTCTTGTGACCCCAACAAGTTGGGGTTGGCTGTCTCCAAGCGTACTTTGTCCATATGGGTAGCTGACTGCATCGCCTGGGCTTACAGGACGACCTGCCTCTCGTTGCAGGGTCGAGTTACGGCTCACTGTGTCAGGGCGAAGGCTGCGTCAGTGGCTCATCTCCGCTCTGTTCCGTTGGCAGACTTCTGCCGGGCCGCTACTTGGTCTTCAAGCCAGACTTTTGCGGCCCACTACTGCCTTTAGAGGGAGTCCCGCAGGGACAGTGCTTTCGGGCAAGCGGTACTCCATAATCTCTTTGAGGTCTAGGCAACTCCTACCCTCCGGCCCTGGTGTTGGGCAATCTTTCGGGGGCGTTATCAGAGAAGATTCTGTTCTTGCATGCTGAGGCTCTAGAGGGAGCTCATTTTTCAGTTTGGGGCCTCTGGTAGCCCTAAGCTAGGGAGTCCCATATGTGAGGACTGACTTCCTGCTTGGTCCTGGAGAAAGAGTAGTTACTCACCTGTAACAAATGTTCTCCATGAGCAGCAGGAATCAGTCCTCACAACCCACCCTCCTCCCCTTGGAGTTGCAGTCATATGATTTATTTTTGCTATTTTTGCTGTCTTTTAGCTATGTCATCAGACTGAGCAAGATGGCACCCTTGGGCGGGAAAGGGACCGCGCATGCGCGCTGCATTCCCAAAGGCTTTCTATGAAAGCTGGGGAAATGCTCCGCACGGGGGCTCCGTCGGTGCCGACGTCACCCCATATGTGAGGACTGATTCCTGCTGCTCCTGGAGAACACCTGTTACAGGTGAGTAACTACTCTTTTCCTGTCTTAGCCCTCCCCCCCCACTCAGTCCATTTCCATTCCAAGCCCCCGTCCCATCATCTATTTGCAGTTCAAGCAAATAGCTGACAAGGTTGCAAAACTAAAGAGTCATGGGATAGGAGGCAGTGTACTATTGTGGATCAGGAACTGGTTAAAAGATAGAAAGCAGAGGGTAGGGCTAAATGGACAATTTTCCCAATGGAGAAAGGTGAATAGTGGTCTACCCCAAGGATCTGTGCTGGGTCCGCTGCTTTTTGACATATTCATAAATGACCTGGAAAGTGGAATAACGAGTGAAGTTATCAAATTTGCAGATGACACAAAACTATTTAAAGTTGTTAAAACCCAAGAGGATTGTGGAAAATTGCAAGAGGATCTTGATAAATTGGAAGACTGGGCATCAAAATGGCAGATGAAATTTAATGTGGACAAGTGCAAGGTTATGCACCTAGGGAAGAACAACCCAAACTATGGTTACACGATGCAAGGTTTCACATTAGGAACCACCATCCAGGAAAAAGATTTAGGTGTCATTGTGGATACCATGTTAAAACCCTCGGCCCAGTGTGCAGCAGCGGCCAAGAGATCAAATAGAATGCTAGGTATGATAAGGAAAGGAATGGAGAATAAAACAAAAGATATTATAATGCCTCTATATCGTTCCATGGTGAGACCGTACCTTGAATATTGTGTGCAATTCTGGTCGCCGTATCTTAAAAAGGATATAGTGATTTTAGAAAAGGTTCAGAGAAGAGCCACCAAAATGGTAAAGGGGATGAAAGGATACTCCTATGAAGAAAGGTTAGGGCTCTTTAACCTGGAATAGAGACGGCTGAGGGGAGATATGATAGAAGTCTATAAATTAATGAACGGAGTAGAACGGGTAAACGTAGATCGATTGTTTACCTTATCAGAATATAGAAAGACTAGGGGACATGCAATGAAGCTACAGGGTAAACTATTTAAGACTAATAAAAGAAAATATTTTTTCACTCAACGTGTAATCAAACTCTGGGATTTGTTACCGGAGGATGTAGGTGTAGCTGGGTTTAAAAAAGGTTTGGACAAGTTCCTGGAGGAAAGGTTAATAAACCATTATTAAGAAGGGACCCAGGATATCAATGCTTGAACCAATACAAGCATTGTGGAACCTGTGTCCCTTGGGGAAACTGCTAGGTACATATGACCTAGATTGGCCACTGCTGGAAACAGAATACTGGGCTTGATGGACCTTGGTCTGACCCAGTATGGCATATCTTATGTTTTTATGTTCTTAAGCCCCCCTTCCACTCAGCCCATTTCAAGTCCTAGCAACCCCCACAGCCCCCCACCATTCCCAGCCCCCCATAGCCCATTACCAGTCCTAAGCCCCCCCCCTCCCACAACCCATTACCAGTCCTAAGCCCCCCATCACCCCTGAAGAAAACTCCATGATCTGACCACAATACCACGGCTCTTTTTGTCTCTGGTCCATCAAGCAGTGAGAAACAGGCAGAGAGTAATACATAATACAATCACACACAAAGTGCTATTTTCTTTGAGCTCAGAGGGAAGACGGCAACAGACGGTCTATGGACATGCATAGTTTCAGGCCTGCCGAATTCAAAGTCCCCCTCCTAAAAGCTCCTTTTTATTAGAGAAAAAGAGGAAGTAACAGTCATTTATTATAACCACGAAATAACGCCAAAGTTCTTTTTACAGAGTAAGATCTGATTACAGTATATTAGATGAAATTTATAATTGCAAAAGTTGCAAAAATTATGTTGTGTCAGCAGGGACTTCCAGTTGACTGTACAATGAACTTTATGCTTGCACAGTTAATAGCCTATATTTACTCTTTATGCTTGCGTTAACACTGTTCCATCTATTTTAAAGACAGTTACACAGAACCCATGATCATGACATCCTATTCTATTTAAAAGGAAGTAGGTGAAAAGCTAAACTTCTAAACACATTTTGTATCAAGAAATTCATCCATCTTCAATTACATATTGGGGATTCTGGTATCCCTTTTATCTGTCCATGTCTACAACCCCATTATCAGCCCATTACCAGTCCTAACGCCCCCATCAGCCCATTTCCAGTCCTAGCCCCCCCATAGCCCATTACCAGTCTAAATCCCCCCCCCCCCACAACCCATTACCAGTCCAAATCCCCCCAACCCATTACCAGTCCTAAGCCCCCCATCAGCCCACTTCCGGTCCTAACCCCCATCACCCCATTTTCAGTCTTACCCCCCCCCCCAACAGCGCATTACCAGTCCTACCCCCCATCAGCCCACTTCCAGTCCTAACCCCCCCATCAGCCCTTTTCCAGTCTTAGCCCCCCACATAGCCCATTACCAGTCCTAACGCCCCATCAGCCCATTTCCAGTCCTAGCACCCCCCATAGCCCATTACCAATCCTACCCCCCATCAGCCCGCTTCCAGTCCTAGCCCCCCCATAGCCCATTACCTGTCCTAACCCCCCCATCAGCCCTCTTCCAGTCCTAGCCCCCCCATCGCCCATTACCTGTCCTACCCCCCCCATCAGCCCACTTACAGTCTTAGCCCCCCCCCCCCCCCGTCAGCCCAGCTATACAAAAAAAAAAAAAAAAAACCGGCTACTGCTGCCGCCGCTGTAGCAGCGGCAGAATCGAGCACCCCACGGGGCCCCCCCTGCCCTGCAGAATCCTCGTTTCAGCATCAGCTCCCAAAGCGCGGGCTTTTCAGAGCTGCGAAGGGAGAGCTTCTCCTCTCGCGGCTCTGTTAATCCCGCTGCGGGGCTGATGGCTCTGGCAGCCGACACTGAGGGAGTTGATGCTGAAACTAGGATTCTGCAGGGCAGGGGGGGGCCCCGCAGGGTGCTCGATTCTGCCGCTGCCACGGTGGCAGCGGCAGCCGGTTTGTGTTTGTTTTTTTTTTATGGGCTGGGTTGATCGCTGATGCAAGATGTTTTTTGCGCGGGGCCCTGTGCAAAAAACATTCTTGCTCAATGGACGGGCCGGCCCTGCCTACACTTTCCTTTGTCATTGATACCTATACAGCAGGCTGCTTCCCAGCACTGTCTAAACCTTATCTAGGTGGTACATGAGGTCCACTACCTTCACACTGGGCAGGCAGGTAACCAGACGATCCTCACGTCCACCAACCACCAAGCTATCTACATGCCTAATGATCGAATTGCCAACTATAACCGCTATCCTAACTCTTCCCTCATGGACACATGATCCTGTAGACACTTCCTTGGTGTGCGAAGGTATTACATCACTTAGAGGACAGGTACTAGCTGCAGGATCACTGCCTGCCTCACCAAGATGATACTCTCCTTTCATGTGACCTTTCTCTCACCATGGCAGCAGAGAGGTTGCCAGACTGGAGGTGGGATCTACTGTAGATCCCTATAGGGTTTGTGTATATACCTCTCTGCCTCCCTCAGCTCCTCCAGTTCTCCTGCTCTTGCTTCCAGAAATTGGACTCATTTATTGAGAGCAAAGAGATCTTTGCACCAGCGCACACATTGACCTCTCATCAACTGGAGAAAATCATGCATATAATACTCGGTGCAAAAGACTGGATAGCCATCATCTCACTGCTGGACGGCTGACTGCATCTTAGATTTAAAGATTTATATCATCTTTTTAAAGTTGTGCAGTTCTTTAAAGTTGCTAAGAGACTAGGGATACTTGAACTAATACAATTACACAGTACCTAATAAGTATAAGGGACTTTTAGTGTTCACCTCAACATGAACTGCAAGGACTTAATTAATCTACTCCTAAGATCTAATAATTTGCTGATGAAGATAATCAGGTAAATCTGAAAGTCAGTAAGATCACTCCTTTCCTCTTAACTAGTTTAAGAGGCTATAAATCAAGGATTATGCCTGATGTGGGTGGGGTCAGGGGTGGGACTAAACCCTAACTGAAAGTTGGCTTGTTATACAGTATTCTGCCATAACTGACTTAAGAAGGCACTGAATTTTTAAATACACAGATTTTATCAGCTTTTACCCATTTCCCCAAGATTTAGGGAAAGTCCTAGCAGGTAAATATAAGTGCAGATTCCTTCCCAGCAGTAGTAGTCCCTCTTTGTAGTCGAACTCTTCAAGACTCAAAATCACTGTGCTTTTGGTTGTCCTATTTATATCTGTGCTTCTTAGGCAATCTCTTTTAAAATTTCTTGGGTGATTCACACTGCCCTTGGTTTATTAGAGAGAACCTTTCAGGTTGCCTCTTTAATGTGTCACTTGGCTTTAACACTTATTTAAAACAAATTCACAGTTGTTTTGCCTCCTAACTGGAAGGCCTCTTTGTCAAAGGTCTCTATAAACAATTGATCTCTGAATAAAGAACATTTGTCCTATTCTACTTTATATGTTAAGTTATCTGATTTTAATTTCACTGGAAGTTGGTTTGGAATACTTTGCCCTAACTGGCTTTAATTTGTCCCAGTTAATGGTCCAAGGAAAGGACTGGCTACAGCCAAGTCCTCAATTGCCCACTGGATTAATGAGTCTATTAGTTTAGCCTACTCCCTTTGTGTGACGCAAGTGCCAGAAGGGAGTCCAATCTCATTCCACTAGGGCACAAGCCACTTTGGCGTCTCTGGAGGATGCCTGTAGGGCAGCTACTTGGTCCTCACTGAGTACCAGGCACTACAGGGTGCATGTGGGAGCTGGAGCAGATGACGTTTTTGGCAGAGCAGTTCTCCCCTGTGTTTAGCCTTCCTCCTACTCTGGATCCTGGGTGCTTGAGAATATCCCATTTGTCTGGACTGTTCTAGCAAGATGATAAGGATGGAGGAATTTTCTTTCCTTTAATCCTGCTAGACCAGTCCAGGACCCACCCTAGAAAGACTTTGCCTATAGGTTAGGGAGCCCTGTTGCCTTGTGCTTCATTTGCTATGTCTGTCCTGGCTGAGGAGTTTAGAATGGTAAGAGAGCCAATAGTTTGTATAAAATTATTATTGTGCATGATTTTTAATTTTGAATTGAAGGGAGGAGGAAATCACCAGCTAGTTTTGTTAGGAGGACTGCAAGGTATGATTACGGCAAAGAGGGAAGAGATCGAGAGGGTTATTTTGGAAGCACTATTTGTGATTGAATGTCTGAAAGTGCCCATTCAGACATCCAAAGCACAGATATTCTCCAGGACCAAGCAGGAAGTCAGTCCTCACATATGGGTGACGTCGGCGCCGACGGAGCCCTCGCGGAGCAATTTTCCCCAGCTTTCAAAGAAAGCCTTTGGGAATTGCAGCGCGCATGCGCGGTCCCCTTCCCGCCCAAAGGTGCCATCTTGGCCAGTCTTCTTTTTTCCGCGGAGCCCTACAGACGCTGTCTACAAGTCACCGCTGAAAAGTTGATTTTCTTTCTTTATTTTAGTTTTTTCTTTGGTTCGACGCCGGTCCTTTTTCCGTCCGGCCTCGCGACGCCGGTTGCGAGGCCTCCCCTTCTTTTCGGTTTTTCTGTCCTTCGTGACAAATTCGCGCTTTTTTCGCTTTTCCCTGGCGGCACGAACGTTTGACCTCGCAGGGGCCCTTTTTCCCCCGATGGCCGCCAGTGGTTTTAAAAAGTGTGTTCAGTGTAAGAAACTTATGTCTCTTACTGACACACATGATTGCTGCCTCCGTTGCCTGGGCCCAGATCATGAAGAAATGATCTGTGGAGCCTGTAGCAAGATGTCCGCGAAATCCTTGCGGAGTCGGCAACATCAGCGGGAGAGAATCTTCTCTGACCCCAGCCATACCCGGACCTCGTCAGAAGCTTCGGTGTCCAGGGAATCTGGCTCTGAACACCGTCGGAGCTCCTCTGAGAGGGGGTCTCCTTCCCGGGAACATCATCGGAGGAAGAAACCCGCGAGGACGGCGTCGGTGGACGCTCCTGGCTCCGCGAGGGCCAGGTCGCATAGCCCCGATAGCCGTCCCGGGTCTTTGGAGCTGGAGCGGCCGTCCAAGCAGCCTCTTCTGGAGATGGACTCGTCTGCTCACGTAAGTCCTGTTGTCCTCGTGGACTCGCCTCCGAGGGGTCCGACGCCGTCGGGGCCCGAGTCGGGGGCTGCTGGGTCTCCTGAGTTCGGACTCAGGTTGACGGCCTTGGAGAGCAGCCTAGCTGCCTTCATGGACCAGCAGCGGGCATTGATCGCTGGCCTCGCTGGCGCTTCTGCCCTGACCGCCGGGACGTCGACGTCTAAGTCGACCCCGGAGACCGAGCCGATCCTCGAGTCCATGCGGGCTCGAGTCGATCCTCGGTCGAGGTCCCCTTCGGCCTCCCGTTCGGGGCCGCGGTCGTCGACGCCGACTCCCTCGGCGTTGGGGCGGATGGCGTCTGTGCCCGCCCGGCCAGAGCCGCTTGACTCCTCCTCCGAGGAGTCCGCCTGGGAATCCGAGGTGGAAGAGTCACCTGATTCTTTTCGGACTCGGTGCATTCCTTCGGACTCCCCCGAGTCTGAACCTCGGAGACAGTCCCCTCCGGAGGATGCACGGTTCTTGGACTTCGTGAGGGATATGGCCAAGGCCTTGGCCTTCCCTGCGGATCCCGAGGAGGAGCCTCAAGCCGAAGAGCTCGATGCCCTCCAGTATGACTCTCCTGCAAAGGAGCATTTTACTGTACCGGTTCCTCCGATGCTGGAACGACTTCTCTTCCGCATGTGGGAGAGCCCGGCGTCGTCGCCGGTATTAAGCAAGTGGGTCGATGCCATATATCGAGTCCGCAAGAGCCCTGGCTTCCAAAAAGCACAGCTGCCGCACCATTCCATGGTGGTGGAATCGGCCATGCATAGGCTCAAGAGCCAGAAGATGCACTCCTCGGTGCCTCCCGGCAGGGAAGCCCGCAGCCTGGATGGCATCGGTAAGAAGTGTTTCCAGGGCTCTATGCTTGCTTGTCGGGTCCAGACTTACCAGCTCTACATGGGCATGTATCTCAGGGACCTGGCTAAAGAAATAGCCGGATTCTCTGCTGGTCTCTCCGAGGAACCTTTGCGGAGGTTCCTGGCCTTGTCCACTGGTATTCGAGAGTGCTCAAAGTTTATCTCTCGAGCAGCCTATGATGGCTTTGAGGCATCGGCTCGAGTAGCCGCAGCCGGCATCGGGGCCTGCCGACAGGCTTGGCTTCAGTCATCCGACCTCGAGCCCTGGGTGCAGGACAAGTTGGTCGATGTCCCCTGCAGAGGTGAAAACATCTTTGGCAAACCTATGGACGAGAAGGCTGCACAACTCGAGACAGAGACTCTCACCAGGACTCGGCTCTCCAGGAAAACCTCTGCCCCTTCCCAGAAGAAGAAGGGCTCAGGGAAAAAGCCCTTTTACCCGAGGAAGACGGCTGCCTATAAACACTACCCTCATTATCAGGCTTCCGCAGCTCCCCAACAGGGTCAGCAGGCCAAGGGACGGGGTAACGGGTCCCGTAGGCAGCAAGCCCCCAAGCCTGCGCCACCGGCCCCTGCTCCGCAGGGTGGGGGTTTTTGACTCTTTCAGCATAGCCTCTCCCCCTCCGCTGGTTTCTCTCAGCACGGGAGGCCGGCTGGTCCATTTTGCCCACAGATGGTCCAACATCACGTCAGATACCTGGGTGCTCCACATAGTCCGAGAGGGCTATCTTCTACACTTCCACCAGGTACCTCCCCCCTACTTTCCAGGGGAGCCTCTGCGACCCCCTCTTCACCGGGACTTACTCCTTCAAGAGTTGGCGAGTCTTCTTCGGGAACAGGCGGTGGAGCCGGTGCCCCACCACCTGAGAGGTCAAGGCTTTTACTCCAGGTACTTCCTGATACCAAAGCGAACTGGAGGCCTCAGACCCATCCTGGACTTGCGAAACCTCAACAAGTTCCTGGAAAGGGAAAAGTTCAAGATGCTTACCCTTGGAATCCTGCTGCCCTACCTCCGGCAGGGAGATTGGCTATGCTCCTTGGATCTAAAGGATGCCTACACTCACATCCTCATCCACCCAAGCCACCGACAATACCTGAGGTTTGTGGTGGCAGGCAATCATTACCAGTACAGGGTACTGCCCTTTGGCCTATCCTCCGCACCACGAGTCTTCACAAAATGTCTCGCAGTGGTGGCGGCTTATCTCCGGCTTCAAGGCCTCTTTGTCTTCCCTTACCTAGACGACTGGCTCATCAGAGCACCGTCCTCCACGGAGGCCACTCACGCCACGCAACGTACTGTGACTCTGCTCCAGTACTTGGGCTTTGTCATAAACTTCAAAAAGTCCACTTTGCTCCCCTCTCAGGATCTCGAGTTCATCGGCGCCAGGTTAAACACGCTTCAAGCGCGAGCCTTTCTGCCGCTCGACAGGGCACACCGGCTCATGGCTCTCGCCAGCCGCTTTCACAGCCATTCCCGGGTCTCAGCCAGGCACTTTCTGAAACTGCTCGGCCATATGGCTTCCACGGTCCATGTGACCCCCAATGCCCGCCTGAATATGCGGCCTGCTCAATGGTGCCTTCGCTCACAATGGCGTCAGGCCTCGGGGAGGCTAGCGGTCTCCGTACGAATCTCCAGCCCGCTGGTCTCTTCTCTACAGTGGTGGCTTCATCTGCCCAACCTCGTGCTCGGAATGCCTTTTCAGTCTCCTCCGCCTTTTCAGGTACTGACGACCGACGCTTCTCTCCTGGGTTGGGGAGCACATTGCCAAGGGACATGTACTCAGGGTCTCTGGACCCCATGGGAATCTGCCCAGCAGATCAACTTCCTGGAGCTCAGAGCGATCCGCCTGGCTCTCCGGGCCTTCTCCCACCTTACCACTCGCCAGTCCGTCCTCGTCCAGATGGACAATCAGGTGGCCATGTTCTACGTGAACAAACAGGGGGGCACGGGCTCCTTCCTCCTCTGTCGGGAAGCACAAAAGCTCTGCGCTTGGGCCGTCAGCTGAGGGATCCTCCCTCCTCAAAGCCGTCTATCTCCCAGGTCAAGAAAATTACCTGGCAGACAAACTGAGCAGAATCCTCCAACCACACGAGTGGAGATTGGACCCGTTGGTGGTTCAAAGGATCTTTCTCCAGTGGGGCCTCCCCACGCTGGATCTCTTTGCCAGTCCTCTGAACAGGCAACTTCCTCGGTTCTGCTCTCGGGAACCACATCCCCTCCGAGTAGCGGCGGATGCTTTTCTGCTCTCATGGTCCACGGGCCTTCTGTATGCCTTTCCTCCCATGCCGCTGGTGTCTCGAACACTTTTCAAGGTTCTCCAGGACAAGGCTTCGATGATCCTGATAGCTCCCCGGTGGCCCAGGCAACCGTGGTTCCCGCTTCTGATGCAACTGGCGGTAGATACTCCGTTGCCTCTGGGGTTTCAACCCGATCTCCTGACCCAGGATCAGGGGTCTCTCCTACACCCCAACCTCAGATCTCTTCATCTGATGGCCTGGCTGCTGAAAGGGTAGTCCTTGCTCCCCTCCTGCTGCTTCCAGAGGTGGAAGAGGTCGTGCTAGCTTCCAGGCGACCCTCTACCCGGAAATCCTACGCCCTTAAATGGCGTCGCTTCTCCACCTGGTGTACTCAACAGTCTCAAGACCCCTTCTCCTGCCCGGTGTCGGTGGTCTTGCAGTACTTGCTTTCCCTCTCCAATCTTGGACTGAAGTCCAACTCGGTCAAAGTTCACCTCAGTGCTATTTCTGCACATCATGTGCCGGTGGAAGGCAGGCCTCTTTCCGGCCACCCTCTCGTGGCACGGTTCTCCCGAGGTCTCCTTCTCCTTAAACCACCTTTGCGCCCCCCAGCCCCCGACTTGGACCTGAACGTGGTTTTACAGCGGATCACCTGTCCACCTTTCGAACCCATGGCTACCTGTCCTCTCCATTTTCTTTCTTGGAAAACCTTATTTCTGGTAGCCCTCACTTCCGCTAGACGCGTTAGTGAACTGCAGGCCCTAGTGTCTGATCGCCCTTACACTAGGTTCTACAAGAACAGGGTAGTCCTGCGGACTCACCCTAAGTTTCTTCCAAAAGTGGTCTCCCCTTTTCACATCAATCAGGAGGTGGTGCTTCTGACCTTCTTTCCCAGGCCACACTCCAGCCGAGCTGAAATGGTCTTACATACCCTGGACCGTAGAAGGGCGTTAACCTTCTACCTTGATCGTACGCGGGAGCACCGTAAGACTGTTCAGCTCTTCCTGTCTTACGACCCTAATAAATTAGGGCTCCCTGTCTCCAAGCGTACTCTGTCCATCTGGGTAGCTGACTGTATCGCTTGGACTTCTGGGGCGGCAGGCCTCTCGTTGGAAAGTCGAGTCACGGTTCACCGGGTTAGGGCGAAGGCTGCGTCAGTGGCTTACCTCTGCTCTGTTCCATTGGCAGACATCTGCCGGGCCGCCACTTGGTCTTCGAGCCAGACTTTTGCAACCCATTACTGCCTCGAGGGGGAGTCCCGCAGGGACAGTGCTTTCGGACAGGCAGTCCTCCGTAATCTCTTCAAGGTTTAAGCAACTCCTACCCTCCATCCCGGATGTTGGGCTACCGGTTGGAGATTAGTCAGAGAAGATTCCTTCCTTCTGTGCTGCTGAGCTAGAGGGAGCTCATTTTTGTGCTTAGGGTCTCCGGTAGCCTTAAGCTTGGGAGTCCCATATGTGAGGACTGACTTCCTGCTTGGTCCTGGAGAAAGCGTAGTTACTCACCTGTAACAGGTGTTCTCCAGGAGCAGCAGGAATCAGTCCTCACAACCCTCCCTCCTCCCCGTGGAGTTGCAGTCATATGATTTAGTTTTGGAAATTTTTTGCTGTCTTTTCGCTATGTCATCAGACTGGCCAAGATGGCACCTTTGGGCGGGAAGGGGACCGCGCATGCGCGCTGCAATTCCCAAAGGCTTTCTTTGAAAGCTGGGGAAAATTGCTCCGCGAGGGCTCCGTCGGCGCCGACGTCACCCATATGTGAGGACTGATTCCTGCTGCTCCTGGAGAACACCTGTTACAGGTGAGTAACTACGCTTATCCCCAGACCCATTTTAGAAAGCCAGATCTGGAGATGTCCCTGGACAAACATGGCCAGGGAGAACAGGGGTGTGGCACAGGCATGACTTGGGCAGTACAATGGAGATGCACGTCACCATGCAATTTTGGAACACAGTGTTCAGATCTGGCCCTGGTTGTTGACGTTCAACGCCTATACCTGCTCCTGACCAAAAATAAGTTCCAAAAAAGTGCTTGTTTCATGGTAGCAACACTCGCAGGGGCCACAGCAAGATAATGTGGAGACAAAGAACTAGAAAATTTCAGTGACATTATCACTGCTACTAGTGCTGATTCAGCTAGGGGCGTACACTTCAGTCTCTTTGTGCCCAGCAGATGGTGGATGCTGTTTCTGATGCAGCTCAGTTTTGAATTGTGTTAGTTCCTGGGCATGGGCATGGTTTGGAGAGTGTGGGGGCAATGCCTCCACCCCCCCAATGAGTCTGCCTGTGGGGATCCGATCTTCCCCAGGCAGAAGAGATGGCTGTGATCAAGAGACAAGCAGTCATCCTTGTGGATGCAATCCCCGCAAGCAGAAGCGAAGAAGGAACCCCAGTCGTGGCCTGTAGCAAAATAGGTTGTGCTGAGGGGGAGAAAATAAGTGAGGTAGAGAAGGCAGGGACAATTTACAGGGGCAGGGGCCTATTTAAAAATGGAAGATGGGGAGGGGATGGATTTTAGGGCATGGGATGGGAGAGTCTGGAAGGATAACAAAGGAGGAGAGCCAGCAGAAGAGGGGTTGGATGGGGAGGGAAGAGTGCAGAGTGTTGCAAAAAAAAGGTGCATTCCTTTTCCCCCCAGAGCACATGCAAGCATACTACCTCTGCACAGCAGACATGCATGCAGATAGGCACCTTACCTCTGCACAACAGCTGTGCACACACACAGGCACCCTAAATCTGCACGATAGACAGACACACACAAACACGCACACACACATGGGCACCTCACTTCCGCACCATACACACCCAGGCACCTCACCTACGCATCACACACACAGACATGTACTGCAGCGCTGCACCCCACCCAGACAAAGGCACCTACCACCACATCTCCTCCCATTCAGATAGGCACACCATTGTTGCATCACACACACATACAGACACTTGATATCTAAAGCTATAACTGTTATCTGTATTTCTGTCTAAAAATGCCACCCGGTATAGGAACTCTGTCACTGGTCTTGTGAGACTTGAGAACATGCGACAGTGTGACAGATAATGGGAGTGGGATGGGTGCGAAGAGGTCACAAACATTGGCTGCTAAGATTTGGCCTGGCTTCTAAATCCACACAAAAGTTTTCAAGGCCTGGAATAGAGGCACTGCATGTTTGGAATTTTTGCATCAGCTATAGGCTGCACAAATAAAGTCCTGTCACCACGTGTACCTTTCTGTTAGCTGCTACTGTTATGTTTGCTGGGCAGTAACATGAGGTACAGTTCTGTCTGATCCCACATGCAGGCAACACTGCCTCTCCCAATGGTCTGCTCCCTCCTTCGATCACAATGATTCTTGTTAAGAGATGGGCGGCAGGGAGAGCCAGCACTGCACCTAATCAATGACATGGCCGCCTCTGAGCAAGTGGAACTGAGATCGACGGAGGGGGAAGACTACAGGGAGAGACTGCACCACCTGTATGTGGGATCAGAGAGGCCTGTGCATCTCATGCTACTTCTCAGCAAAGGTGAGGTAAAGTGTCACCTGCGTCATCTATTTCTTGTGTTACACTGCATGCGGGGCCTGGCTTGTTGAGGTTTTAATTTAATTTTGTCTACATACTTCTACTTTGTTTATTATAATTTATTCTGTACTTGGTGAGGGTATAACTGTGTTTTGCTTGTGTGACTGATACCTCCAGGAACAGGCCGGAATGCAGTCTTCACATATGGGTGAATGTCACCGACGGAGCCCATACGGGAACGCTCTCCAGCATCCAATAGGAAAGTCTTTGGGAGCACTCCACTATGCCGGCATGTCTGCCTTCCCCAATTCCTCTCCTTAGTTCCTGATCGTCCCTCCAGTCTAGTCCCGGAATCTCTGGGGTTGTCATCCTCTTCCAGCAGCTTGGAGACTGAGAAACGTCACTCTTGTGATGTCACCGGTACATAAGCCCGGGATCTGCCTCCTCCAACCAGTTATCTCAGTCTCCAAGCAGCTGGAGGTTGGTGAGCCCAGGACGGGGCTCACTGGAGAGACGATTAAGAAGAGTTAGGCTTAGAATAGCTAAAGGGGTCTCTTTAGTTTGAAATTAAAAAAAAAATGTAAAAAGAAAAAGGGAAAGGAGAAGAAGGAAAGAAATTAAGGGGAGTTTATCCTTTCCTGGGTTTAGTGCTGGAGGCGCTGGTGTTCTCTCCCTCCTGTTCATTGCTTTACCACCTCTTTCTGAGTCCTCCTATTCCATTGCCCTTTGGCTTGCTTCCCTTTTTTGTTGTTTTTCTGTGCTTGTTGGGGCTCAGCAGCAAGGGGGAGAGAGCATACCCGGTTACCTCTCTCAGCAGCGGTGGAGAGGAGTCGGCAGCTGGCAGAACTCATCGCGTGCAGAAGGCCTGCCTGAAAACGCAATTTGAGTCGCCGGGGCTGAATGGCAGCATGGTGAGAGCTTTCCCGCGGTTTTTCCCCTTGCGTTTGGTGTCGGAGGCTCCTGGGGAGTGGCGGAGCACGGAGGCGGACGCCAGGCACCCTCCCAGGATTGCAGGCAAGGTAAGGGGGAGGAGCCAGAGGAGCGCGGATTCCGGCGTTGCAGGCCGGACGGCGTGTAATTCGCGCGGGAAGCGTTTAGGGGCAGTGAGTCTTTCGGGCCGTGTATCTCGGCGTGGAAGCCTCATTTTTTGTGCCTTTCTTCATGGTTTAGATGGGGCGGAGGTTTTGCAGCTATTCCAGCAGTAAAAAAAAAGAAGAAAAGGCGGGTCGGCAACAGCAGAACAGGAGGCTGTTGTGGGACTGCAGGGCTCACTGATTCACGATGCCCTCTAGACCGCTCTGTCTGTTGTGCGGTTCTAGGAGGGGTTCAGTCTCTTTGGAAGGGGTCTGCAGAGGTTGCAGTCTGGAGACGCTGAGTATGGAGAAGGAATCAGAGGCTGGCACAGAAGTTCAGGAGGCTTTTGCTACGAATACTGCGGAGCCGGTCTGGGACACGGGGAATGCAAGGGAACTGGCGCCCAGTACTTCTGTGGGGCTGGAGCAGCCAAGGGCACAATCGTCTTTGCCCGGAGGATTGGCAGAAATTTTTGCACCAGATTTTGTAACCTTGATTCAGCAGGCTTTTGGCAGTTCGTTAAGTAGGTCGGTGGCCTCTTCTTTGGTGCCGGGGGCAGGAGAGAAGAGGCCGGGGTCACCGTTGATGGCGGTGGTAATGGGTGTTGGGGCTAAGAAGCCCAGAGGAGATGCGGTCCGGGCAGAGGAGTCCGTCATTTCAGAGGATCTGCAGTCTGAGGATCCAGTACCTGACTTGGGGCAGGAGGAGGATCTGGAAGAGGGCGAGATTACGGAGCAGGAGGATCAGGCTAGAGTGGTCCGGGTGTTTCTTAGAGAGGAGTTACCGGCCCTCATTACGGAGTCTCTCAGGACGCTTAATATACCAGTTGAGGGATCTGCAGAAGATTCCACTCTGGAGGACCCATTGTTACAGGCGTTTCGGAAGACGCAGAGAGCGTTTCTAGTGCATAGAGTCTTTATGGAAATGATACAGGAGGAGTGGGATATGCCTGAAGCCACGCTTAAAGGATCAAGGGTGATGGCGTGCCTTTATCCGTTGTTCGACCAGGATAAGGACTTGTTTAAGTCACCCAGGGTAGATGCTGCGGTGTCGGCGGTTACCAAAAAGACCACAATTCCGGTAGAAGGCGGTGCAGCGCTTAAGGATGCTCAGGATCGTAAGTTGGAGTCCTTGTTGAAGCAAGTGTTTGAGGTTAATGCGCTCTCGTTGCAGGCTTCTGTTTGTGGGGCCTGGGTGGCGCGAGCGTGTCTTCGTTGGGCGCAACAGCTTCAAGGGGGCCCGTCCGAGGAGGCGGCCAAGGAAGCGTCCAAACTGGAATCAGGAGCAGCTTATCTGGCGGATATTCATTATGACCTGATCAGGGGCTTATCTAAGAGTATGGCTTTGGTAGTAGCGGGATGCAGGTGTCTTTGGCTGCGCAATTGGGCAGCGGATGGCTCCTCCAAGTCGCGGTTGAGTAAGCTCCCTTTCCGAGGGAAGCTACTGTTTGGTGAGGATTTGGATAAATTGGTGAAAGATTTGGGGGAGTCTAAAGGCGGTAGGTTGCCTGAGGACAAGCAGAAACAGGGGCGTCCCTCTTTTGTGCCTCGAGGTCAACAGCGGGATTTTCGGCGTTTTCGTTCCCCAAGATTTGTTCAAGGGCAGTGAGGGCGTTTTCCTAGCTGAAACCAAGGGTTTCTTGGTTTTCAAGGGGCAGGCAGGGGATTTGCAGGTTCCTTCTCAAATTTCAATAAATCACAATGAGATCAGTGGGGGTCCAGGTGGGGTTAGTTCCCGTGGGGGGTCAGTTATGGGAGTTTTACCCGGCCTGGGCCCAAATTATTTCGGATCAGTGGTGTTTTAGAGGTTATTCGAGAAGGTTATGCGTTGGAGTTTCAGCGGCCGGTAGCCGACTCTTTCGTTCAGTCTCCATGCAGGGCCAGCGCAAAGCGCAAGGCTGTGCGGGAGACTGTACAGAGATTGCTCGGCCTAAGGGCCATAGTTCCTGTTCCCCACGCCCAGTTAGGTTGCGGTCGATACTCCATTTATTTCGTGGTGCCGAAAAAGGAAGGGTCCTTTCGGCCTATTTTAGATCTCAAGAAGGTAAATCAGTGTCTCCGGGTGTCTCATTTTCGAATGGAGACACTAAGGTCGGTTATAGTGGCCATAAGAGGCGGTGAGTTTCTCACGTCCCTGGACCTGTCGGAGGCGTATCTTCAAATCCTGATTCGGCAGGAACATCAAAGTTTGCTCAGGTTTGCAGTGCCTATGGGACATTTCCAATTTCAGGCGCTAACGTTTGGCCTCGCTACGGCGCCGCGTGTGTTCACCAAGGTGATGATGGTGGTGGTGGCGGAGGCATTGAGAAAGGAGGGAGTCTTGGTACATCCTTATCTGGACGATTGGTTGATCAGGGCGAAGTCTCAGGCGGAGAGTGTGGCGGCGACTTCCAAGGTGGTGTCCTTTCTTCAGAGTCTCGGTTGGATAGTCAATATGACAAAAAGCCAATTAGAACCATCTCAAAGTCTAGAGTACCTAGGAGCGCGCTTCGATACAAGAGTGGGGCGTGTTTATCTGCCGCAGCAGCGGGTGCTGGGGCTCAGGAGTTTGGGTCAGACAATTTTTAAGCAAGCGGAGCCCCACGGCCTGGGATTACCTTTGCTTACTCGGAATCATGGCGGCGACGCTCGAGATGGTTCCGTGGGCGAGAGCTCACATGAGGCCGTTGCAAAGGGCGCTGTTGAGATGGTGGTCACATCAACGGGATCAGTTGTCGCAAAGGCTACCTTGTCCTCCACAAACTTGCAAGGCACTTCGGTGGTGGCTGCGTCCAGGGTGTCTGGAAAAAAGGATGGCCTTGGAGGCGCCGGCGTGGATTTCGTTGACGACAGACACCAGTCTTGTAGACTGGAAGGCGCATTTTCAGGGACAGTTTGCGCAGGGACAGTGGTCCGAGGTAGAGAGGACTTGGTCGATCAACAGGTTGGAGTTGAGGGCGGTTGCTCTGACATTAAAGAAATTTCAGGCAGGGATTCTCAGGAAGGCCATTCGAGTGTTCTCGGACAATGCAACCGCGGTAGCTTACATCAACCGTCAAGGAGGCACCAGTAGTGTGGCTCTGGAAGCCGAAGCCGAGAATCCTTTCGAATGAGCAGAGCGCAATCTGATGGCATTGTCGGCGTCACATGTAGCGGGGGTGGACAATGTAGAGGCCGACTTCTTGAGTCGAGAGAAGGTAGATCCCAGGGAGTGGGGTCTTCATCCGGAGGTATTCACCAGGTCGGTGCGTGTCTGGGGAACGCCAGTAATGGATCTCATGGCTACATCCCAATTGGCAAAGGTCGAGCGTTTCTTCAGCAGAAGAAGGGAAAGAATGGCGGAAGCGCTGATACAGTCCTGGCCGGAGGAGCAGCTCCTCTACGTCTTTCCTCCTTGGGCGCTGATCGGGCGAGTTCTGCAGCGCATAGAATGGCACAGGGGTCAGGTGATTCTGATAGCGCCGGATTGGCCTCGAAGACCGTGGTATGCAGACCTGATGCGGTTAGTGGTAGGGAGGCCCTGGAAGCTTCCGAGGAGAAAGGATCTCCTCATGCAGTGGCCCCTGTGTATGCCGCAGGTGGATCGGTTCTTGCTTACGGCCTGGCTCTTGAGAGGGCTAGGTTGAGAGCACGAGGGTACTCGGCAGATGTGATCTCCACCTTGCTGAGAGCTCGGAGGCGGTCGACCTCGTTGGCGTATGTTAGAGTGTGGCGTATTTTTGAAGCATGGTATACCGACAGAGTTAGATCCCTTAAAGAGGTCGGTTCCGCAGGTGTTGGCTTTTTTGCGAGATGGGTTTCAGAAGGGCCTAGTGGCCGCTTCCCTAAGGGTTCAGTTGGCAGCACTATCCTGTTATAGGGGAAAGGTACAGGGTGAGGTGCTCAGAGGACACGCAGATGTGAAGCATTTTTTGCGGGCAGTAACTTTGTTGCGGCCTCCGTGGAAGCAGTTGGTTCCAGCTTGGGATCTCCCGGTGGTATTGGAAGCGTTAGGGAGAGCGCCGTTTGAACCTTTGGTAAAGGCATCTTTGAAGGATCTCACATTGAAGGTAGTTTTCTTGGTGGCGATTGTGTCCACAAGGCGAGTTTCAGAGTTGCAAGCTTTGTCCTGTAGGGATCCTTTTCTCGAGTTCTTTGATAGTAAGGTGGTGTTGAGACCAGTGCCGTCCTTTTTGCCAAAGGTGGTGTCAGTTTTTCATATGAATCAGGTTGTATCTTTACAGGTGTTCAAAGCGCAGGCAGAAGGTCAGACGGCAAAGCGGCTGCATCGGTTGGATGTGGCGAGAGCTCTGAGGAAGTATATCCGCAGAACAGCCAGTTTCTGTAAATCCGATAGGTTGTTTGTGTTGTTTCAGGGGCCTAAGAAGGGTGAAGCGGCTTCTAAAGCTTCTATTGCCCGATGGTTGAAGGAGGCGATTGCGTCGGCATATCTGTTGAAGGGTCGGTTGGTCCCAGATGGGCTGAGAGCTCATTCAACGAGAGCGCAAGCGGCGTTGTGGGCAGAGTGCAGTTTGGTGCCGGCGGCGGAGATTTGTAAGGTGGCGACCTGGTTGTCTTTGCACTCTTTTGTAAAACATTACCATCTAGATGTCCAGGCGGAGAGGGATACCTGTTTTGGATCGGCAGTGCTTCAGGCTGGTCTAGCAGGGCCCTCCCGTTGATTCTAATAACTGCTCTGTTACATCCCCAGAGATTCCGGGACTAGACTGGAGGGACGATCAGGAAGATTAAATTAGACTTACCTGCTAATTGTAGTTCCTGGAGGAACTCCAGTCTAGTCCCAGGTCCCGCCCGGAGTAGCGAGTGAGCTATTGCCTGAAGCAGAGTCAAATTAACAGGTAAGAGTTCAAAATTGGTACCGGGTTTCGGGTACAGTTTGGGGGATGGTGACACGATCTTCATGTTTTCGTGGGGAGAGAATATAGCACTCAGCACAGGGAATCCAGTTCACTATATGTGTATATAGTTATTCAGAATAGTTGGGTGTGTTCAGTTAATGGTGTAGCGTTGAGTTTGAGATATTTGGCTACTTAATGGTGTCTCCGGTGAGTCTGCTTTGTCAGTAGGTAACTGGTTGGAGGAGGCGGATCCCGGGCTTATGTACTGGTGACATCACAAGAGTGACGTTTCTCAGTCTCCAAGCTGCTGGAAGAGGATGACAACCCCAGAGATTCCGGGTCTAGACTGGAGTTCCTCCAGGAACTACAATTAGCAGGTAAGTCTAATTTAATCATCTTCATCTTCCACAGAGCTAGTAGGACGCATCATTCTTCCACTACCGAAAAGCTTCTCTTTTTTTTGTGCCCTTCAGGGTGCATCGTGCTACTGCCTTTCCATCGATGCTGGTTCCATTGAATCTGACACCGGTCCCGATATTTTTCCTTTTTTTTTTTCAATTTTTCTTTTCTATTGATGTTCACCACGGTTCTCACCGCTAAAGTAAGCCTCTAGGCCTCCATAGCCTTATCTTCAATCTTGAAGACAACTTTTCAGGCATGGAGAAACCAGTCAGTGGTTTTAAAAAAAAAATGTACCAAGTATGCCAGTACCTTTTCGGCAACTGATAAACATGACTGGTGTTTAAAATGTTTGGGTCCTGAACATGAACCTATTTCTTGTCCTTTGTGCCAACAAATGTCAAAGAGAGGCTTCAAGAACTGAGCCAGAGAGTTGGATCGTTGTTCGTCTTGGACTCGGTCTTAGTGTCTTCTACTTCATCATGGGCATCGACGACTTCTCAGGCTTCTTCAAAGTCCAAACATAAGAGTAAGTCAAATCCTGGGGCCATTTCAAAATCTTTGACATTGAAGATGGATTCCGAGGACAGAGAAAAGTCCCAGCATAAGCATGGCAACTCCCCTAGATGTGCTTCCGATGCAGACCGGCCAGCCAAACAGCCCCAGCGGGAGGATCTATCCTCTAAAGCACAAGTGAGGCATTGACCTCCAGAGAGCTACTGGTTTTATGTTCTAGGACAGTGGCTCAGAGCCCCATATGTGATTCCACACAGACAACGACAATCTCCCTAGATCCATGCATGCTGGCTCTGAGAGAAGAGTTTGGCAGCACTCCTGGCAGCCTCGGTACCGATAACATCGAGAGCTTCAGGCGTGCAAGCTTAGGCACTGATCCTACAGCCAGACGTATCATGCCCGATGTCGGCCCTGGAACCGGAGTCATTGGTGTTGGTCTCCATCAGAAGATATGTCCTTTCAGGACTTCATATATGATATGGCAGCAGGGCTCCATCACAGTAGCCTCGGAGAAGGAACCAAGGGCGGAGTTATTGGATATACTACAATACTCTCCCATACCCAAGAGGGTGGTTACCTTACTATGCATTATATCCTGCAGGAACTTACGTTCCACATGTGGGAGGCCCTGCTCATAGTTCAACCTGTCAGCAAAAGACTTGATACCATGTACCGAGTACTGGAGTACCCGGGCTTCCAAAAACCTCAGCTCCCCCACCACTCAATGGTGGTGGAATCGGCAATGCACCAAATAAAGAACTCAAAGAACCATTCATCCATGTTTCCCAGCAGAGACTCGAGGACACTCGATACCTATAAGAACATAAAATATGCCATACTGGTTCAGACCAAGGTCCATCATGCCCAGTATCCTGTTTCCAACAGTGGCCAATCTAGGTCATATGTACCTAGCAGTTTCCCCAAAAGACACAGGTTCCACAATACCTGTATTGGGTCAAGCATTGATATCCTGGGTCCCTCCATAATAATGCTTTATGGACCTTTCCTCCGGGAACTTGTCCAAACCTTTTTTAAACCCAGCTACACTAACAGCCTTTACTACATCCTCCGGTAACAAATTCCAGAGTTTGATTACACGTTGAGTGAAAAAAATATTTTCTTTTATTATTCTTAAATAGTTTACCTTGTAGCTTCATTGCATGTCCCCTAGACTTTCTATATTCTGATAATGTAAACAATCGATCTACGTTTGCCCATTCCACTCCGTTCATTAATTTATAGACTTCTATCATATCTCCCCTCAGCCGTCTCTTTTCCAGGTTAAGAGCACTAACCTTTTTAGCCTTTCTTCATAGGGGTATCCTTCCATCCCTTTTACCATTTTGGTGGCTCTTCTCTGAACCTTTTCTAATAACGCTATATCCTTTTTAAGGTATGGCGACCAGAATTGCACACAATAGTCAAGGTGCGGTCTCACCATGGAACGATATAGAGGCATTATAATATCCTTTATTTTCCATTCCTTTCCATATGATACCTAGCATTCTATTTGCTCTCTTGGCCGCCGCTGCACACTGGGCCAAGGGTTTTAACATGTTATCCACAATGACGCCTAAATCTTTTTCCTGAGTGGTGGTTCCTAATGTGGAACCTTGCATTGTGTAACCATAGTTTGGGTTGTTCTTCCCTAGGTGCATAACTTTGCACTTGTCCACATTAAATTTCATTGCCATTTCGATGCCCAGTCTTCCAATTTATCAAGATCCTCTTGCAATTTTCCACAATCCTCTTGGGTTTTAACAACTTTAAATAGTTTTGTGTCATCTGCAAATTTGATAACATCACTCGTTATTCCCTTTTCCAGGTCATTTATGAATATGTCAAAAAGCAGCGGACCCAGCCCAGATCCCTGGGGTACACCACTATTTACCTTTCTCCATTGGGAAAATTGGCCATTTAGCCCTACCCTCTGCTTTATGTCTTTTAACCAGTTCCTGATCCACAATAGTACACTGCTTCCTATCCCATGACTCTTTAGTTTTGCCAAAAGTCTCTGATGAGGGACCTTGTCAAAGGCTTTCTGACTCACCTTTGTCTACCTGTTTATTCACACCTTCAAAAAAACATAACAGATTAGTAAGACAAGATCTTCCTTGTCTAAAGCCATGTTGGCTGTCTCCCATTAAGCCATGACTACATGTTCAGCAATTTTGTTCTTTATGATGGTTTCTGCCATTTTTCCCGGTACTGACGTCAGGCTCACCGGTCTGTAGTTTCCCGGATCACCCCTGGAACCCTTTTTAAAAATTGGTGTTACGTTTGCCATCTTTCAATCTTCAGGTATTATAGATGATTTTAATGATAGTTCACAGATTACTAATGGCAGGTCTGCAATCTCACATTTCAGTTCTTTCAACACCCTTGGATGTATATCATCCGGCCCAGGTGATTTGCTACTCTTCAGTTTAATAGTTGTAATACATCTTCCCGATGTATCGATATTTCCTTCAATTCTTCTGCACCTTTAAATACCACTTCAGTCATGGGTAACATCCCTACATCTTCCTCAGTAAAGACCGAAGCAAAGAATTCATTCAGTCTCTCTGCTATCACCTTGTCGCCTCTATCATCTAATGGACCAACTGACTCTCTCACAGGTTTTTTTGCTACGAATGTACTTGAAAAAGTCTTTATTACGCGTTTTTGCTTCCGCAGCAAGCTTCTTCTCAACTTCTCCCTTTGCCTGCCTTATCAATGCCTTGCATTTAACTTGCCAGTGCTTGTGCTGTTTCCAGGTTTCGTTGTTTGGCTGTTTTTTCCATTTTCTGAAAGATGCTTTTTTGGCAACAACAGCCTCTCTGACCTCACCTTTAAACCATGCTGGCAGTTTTTGGACTTCCTTCCACTTTTCTTAAAGCGTGGAATACAGCTGGTCTGGGCTTCCAAGATAGTATTTTTCAACAACACCCAAGCTTGATGTAAGTCTTTAACCTTTGCAACTGCTCCTTTAAGTTTTTTCTTAAGTATTTTCCTCATTTTATCATAGTCTCCCTTTCGAAAGTTAAAAGGTAGTACAGTGGATTTCCTTACTATCCCTCCTCCACTAATTAAATCAAACGCGATCATGCTTGATCACTGTTTCCAAGTGGCCCCAACACCCTTACCTTTTGCACCAGATCTGGTGTTCCACTAAGGACTAGGTCCAATATGTCTTCCCCTCTGGTCAGTTCATGAACCAGTTGCTCCAAGAAGCAGTCATTTATTTCATCTAGGAACTTTATCTCCCTAGCATGTCCTTCCGTGACACTGACCCAGTCGATACCGGGTAATTGAAATCACCCATTATTATTACTGTGCTGTAACCTTTGTTAGCTTCCTTGATTTCTTTGGGCATCTGTGTTTCCAAGCATGCATGTTGGCCTCCAGAATCATCTCATCATCAGGAACAAGCAGGAATCTAGTCTTTGCATATGGGTGACGTTGGTGCCGGCGGAGCCCATGTGGGAACTCTCCCCAGCGCCCAATAGGAAAGCCTTTGGGAGCACTCCACTTCAACTGCACGACTGACTTCCCGCTCTCCCACCTCCTTCTCTTCAGTTGTTCTTTTTCCATGGAGTCAGCAGGATAAAATTTCTGTCATTGCAGAGAAATCCTCTTTAAAAACGCTTCTGCTTTTTCGTTCACCTATCGGCATCATGAACTCAATCCCAGTACTATCTTTTTGTCTTTTCATTTTATTTCTAATTATTTTTCAAAATTTATTTTAAAAATTTTTGATTAGACCTTAAGCCTACCATTTTCACTGTGGAGAAACCCACCAGCGGTTTCAAGAAGTATACCAGGTGTTCTCCAGGAACCTGCAGGAAGTCATTTCTCACATATGGGTGAAGTCAGCACCGACGAAGCCTGCGCAAAAGCATTTCCTCAGCTTTCAAAGAAAGCCTTTGGGATATGCTATCATGCCTGCGTTGTCCCCTACCATCTTGATCAGTCTCCCTTTTTCTGTGTAGCCCAACGAACGTTAGTCCTGTTTCTACGGAAAAATTCCACTTTATTTTCCTAAAAGTTAAGTTTTTCCTGGTTAGCAACTGGTTCCTCTGTCCGCCTCAAGCCGGCGCTGTATCTGGCGCCATTTTCGGCTCCCTTTTTTATTGAGGTCTTCCTCGACTGGTGTTCGCGCCTTATTTTGCCTGGGGGTTGTTGTCCCCGTCTGACTGCTCCCCACCATGTCTCCCAGTGGGTTCAAAAAATGTGACTGCTGCAGTCAAACCATGTCAGTAACTGACACCCATAACTGCTGCTTGCGTTGCCTGGGCCTGGACCATGACAGCACCTCCAGTGACCTGTGCCAGGCCATGACACCCAAAGCCAACAGAAAAAGGTCAGAGTGGCAGGAGAAATTGTTCCCCAGGTCCGACTTATTCTCGGCCTCCGTGATGCTGAGCACCAAGCCCAGCATATCCTGTGAAGCCTGAGCGTCCCCGGAGTCCCGCAGTGGAGGCTCTTCCGAGAAGACCTCAGATGCAGAGAAAAAGAGGAAGTAGTCTTCGAATTCCACCGAGGTTGCACTGGAGAAACCCAGTAAAATCGCCCAGAGGGACTCTGTTGACTCCAAGAAGCGCCCCATCAAGGTCCTCAAGAAGGATTCTTCGGCCGATGGAGACTATGTGAGGTTCCTCGAGGCTGTAGTCCTCATCGAGGAAGCACTTGTGAGTGTGCTGGTTCCGGGCCTGTGATCCTCGGAGCCCGCTCTGGAGCCTTCTGGCCTGAAAACCAGAATGACGGCCCTGAAGAGGAACATCACTGCTATCCTGGTCCTGAAGCAGGCAATGATGCCCGGTTCGTCCGCTTCATCCACCCCAATGACCGGACCCTCGACTGCGAGGGAGTCCCCGGTCATTGAGCCAAGCACCGCAGGCCTCAGTTGAACCCTCAACTCTGGTCAAGATTCCGGTCCTGATCTTCGGGCATCCAGTCCTCACCGGCCATTGTCCATGATTCGGACCCCAGACCCTCGGCATGCCACTGACCCTTCGATGCCAGCCTTGAGGCAAGGAGTCACAGGATCTCTGACTTGTCCTCACCACTCGATTCCGAGTGGGAGACGGACAATGAGGCCTCTTAGAACACCAAGCGGCACCGAGATATCCCCTCAGACCAGTCACCCCCGGTGTCTGGTGCCACTCCCTTCCTGAGGATGTGGCCTTCCATGACTTCGTCAGGGACATGGCCAGAGCCCCCTTGATGCAAACCAAACGGAAGAAGACCTGCACACCAAGAGGTTGGAGATTCTTCAGTATGAGTTTCCACCCAAGGAAACTCTCATGGTACCTGTACAGCCGATCCTTGAGAGGCTACTACTTTGGATGTGGGAAACGCCGGCGTTGGTGCCGGTAGTGAGCCAGCGCTTCAACGCCATGTACTGTGTCCGGAAGGGCCCAGGGTTCCACAAACCCCAGCTCCCATATAACTCCATGGTCATCGAGTCTACCTTACAGAAACTGAAGAGCCAGAAGACCTACTCCTCTCGATGCTCTCAGGCGCAAGTGCTACCAAACCTCGATACTCAGGTGCCAGATCCAGGCCTATGAACTTTACATAGGCATGTACCTGAAGGTTCTGGCCCAAAAGCTGTCAGCGTTTGTGGCAGGCCTCATCAGGGAACCCCTCCAACAGTTCCAGTCCCTGCCCTTGAGGATCAAGGACTGTTCCAAGTTCTTCTCTCAGACAGCCTATGATGGCTTTGAGTCAGCGGCTTGGGTAGCCACAGCCAGCATCAGGGCCCGACGCCAAGCCTGGCTACAATCCTCCAACCTCGAGCTACTCGACGTCCCCTGACCGGGGAGAACCTGTTCGGCAAACCCATGGCCAACAAAGCAGCTGAGATCAAGGCCAATGTTGTGATCCGCCAGAGGCTGTCTAAGAAGACCTCATCCCATCCCCGCAAAAAAACATTGGGTAAGAGGCCTTTTTTCCCGATGAAAAAAGGGGTTCTTTGGGCAGGGTCACTAATATCAGTCTTTCTCAGGCCAGCAGCAGGCTTCTCACCCCAAGAGGCAAGGGCATGGGGCTCAGAAGACAAAAGCACTTAAGCCCCAGACCCTAGCTTCCACCGAGCCTGGGGGAAGCTTTTGACTCTCAGCGCAGGGCCTCCCCTAGGAAATTTTCACCAGCCCACAGGGGAGCGCCTGACATTCTTTGCCCACAAATGGGCTACAATCATCTCGAACCAATGGGTACTGCAGGTGGTCAGGGAAGGATACTTTCTCCATCTACAGCAGATTCCACCCAGGTTCTTTCCCGGAAAGCCAGTGTGATCCCTCCTAAACCAGACCCAGCTGCTCATAGAGCTCGCAGGTCTTCTGAGGGAGAACTCAGTAGAGCCTGTACCCAAATACCTATGGGGCAAAGGCTTCCACTCCAGGTACTTCCTTGTCCCAAAGAGGACTGGGGGCCTCAGGCCCATCCTAAACCTGCAAAACTTAAACAAGTTTCTAGTGAGGGAGACATTCAAGATGTTCTCCCTTGGAACACTGTTGCTTTGCCTCTGCCAGGCAGTCTGACTGTGCTCCTTGTACCTAAAGGATGTGTGCACACACATCCTAATCCACCCCTCCCACAGTCAGTACCTAAGGTTCGTGGTAGAAGAACACTACCAGCACAAGGTACTATACTTCGGCTTCGCATCCTCGCCAAGGGTCTTTACGAAATGCCTAATAGTGGTAGCTGCCCACCTGCGTCTGCAAGGGGCCTTTGTCTTTCCCTACCTAGATGACTGACTCATCAGAGGCAGCACAGCCGCAGAGGCCAGTCAGGCCGCAGGATGCACAACCCTCATGCTGCAGCACCTGGGATTCATCAACTACCCCAAATAACACCTTTCTCCAGCCCAGAGTCTGGAGTTCATAGGTACTCAGCTCGACACATTACAGGCCAAGGCCATCCTCCCCAGGGAGAGGGCAGAGTATCTTAGGCAGCTAGCGGTAGAATTTCAACACCGCCAGTCAGTGTCAGCTCGTCTCCTCCTCTGCCTGCTGGGCCATATGGCCTCCACGGTCCACGTGACCCCGCTAGCCCGCTTACACATGCGGGCAGCTTCAGTGGTGCTTCCACTTGCAGTGAACGCTCTCATAGGCAGACTGTGGGACAGGATCAGGGTAACCCACCATCTGACAGACTCCCTTAACTGGTGGCAACTTCTTCATCACCTCCTAGCAGGGATGCCCTTCCAGGCACCCGTGCCCCAGAGGATCTTGACCATGGATGCCTCCCTCCTAGGTTGGGGGTGCACTGCAGGGCAGCCGCACATAAGGCAACTGGTTTTTGGTGGAATCTTGACTACAGATCAATCTCCTGGAGCTCAGGGCAATCTTCCTGGGCCTATGGGCATTTCGCCAACGTCTGTGACACCAGTCCGTACTGATTCAGATAGACAACCAAGTCGCCATCTTTTATGTCAACAAGTAGGGAGGCACAGGGTCATAGTCCCTCTGCCAGGAGGCGGTGACCCTCCTTTCCTTTGCAGTTCACAACAATGTGCTCCTGCGGGCAGTTCACCTCCTGGGCCAGGACAACCTTCTGGAACATAGGCTGAGCAGGTCCTCTGTCCACAGGAGTGGCGGCTGGACCCCATAGTGTCTGCTTGGCTCTTCCACCTCTGGGGCAGGCCTGTGATGGACTTATTCACTACCCCTAACACCCCACTGCCCCGCTTCTGCTCACGACAACTATATCCAGAGAGGATGGCGGTGGATGCCTTCTGGATGGAAGGCCTCCTCTATGCCTTTCTGCCGATCCCTCTGGTCGCCAAGACCCTTGTCAAGGTCCAGCGCGAGGGGGCATCCCTAATACTAATCGCCCCTAGGTGGCCCAGACAGCAGTGGTTCCCACTGCTAATCTCCTTGTTGGCGACACTCCCGGTCCTGCTGGGACATGCCCTGGACCTTCTGTCCAGGAAGCAGGCTCCCTTCTGCACCCCAATCTGGGGTCTCTGATGCTAACGGCATGGCTGCTGAAAGGATAGCATTGGCCCCTTTTAACATTCCAAAGGAGGTCGAGGAAGTCTTGCTAGCCTCTCAAAACCTCTTCACCAGGCGAGCTTATACCTTTAAATGGTGAAGATTCTCAGTATGGTGTGCGGAGAGACAGGAGAACCCATTCTCCTGCCAGGTGCAATTAGTGCTTCAGTACTTACTGCATCTGTCACACACTGGGCTGAAGTCCAACTCGGTGAGAGTGCACCTGAGCGCAATAGCTGCATACCACCACCCTATCGAGGGAAAACCCCTTTGCAGGCTGTTCCTTCTAGGCTTCAATGTTAGCAAGTAGGATTAACTACTACACCCTGTACATGGGCATGTTCCTCAAGGAAATTAACAAGGACTGGGAAGAATTCCTCCCATTCTTCCCCGAGGAGAAAAGACCAGTTTTTCAAACTCTCTTGAAACATAGCCAAAATGTCTCAACATTTGTCAACAGAGCAGTCTTCGATGCCGTTGAGTCCAGCAGCAGGGTCTCTGCAATAGCCACTGGGGCTCATAGACTAGCATGGCTTCGACTTCAGACCTGGAACAATGGGTCCTGGACGAATTAGGCAACATCCCCTGTATGGGTGAAAACCTATTTGGCAGAAATTGGAGGGAGAAAGCTGGAGAGCTGGAGACTGATGTCACCACTCTAAAGAGACTCTCCAGGAAGAGTGCTGATCCAGCAAACAAAAAGTCAGCAGCCAAGAGGCCTTTGTACCTCAAGAAGAGGATATTTTATCCCTCCTACTCTCATCCTGCGATCTATCAGTCTCAGCAGAAACATCAGGATCTAAGGCAAGCTAAGAAGCCCAAGGGCACTAAGCCACAACCAGCCACACAGGCACTAGCAGCGCCTAGTTTATGACTCATTCTGGAGAGCCTTGCCACCTTGCCCCTGCAGACTCCCAATCCTCCCCATATAGCAGGCCTATGCCATTATGCACATCGTTAGCACCTAATAACCACAGAACTGTGGACCCTCCAGATCATCCAGGGAGACTATCAGTTAAACTTCCAATAGTTATCCCCCCTACTCACCTCAGAGGAGAATACTCTATTCTCCAGGAACAAGCAGGAAGTCAGTCTTCACATATGGGTGACGTCAGCACCGATGGAGCCCGCGTGGAGCATTTTCCCAGCTTTCAAAGAAAGCAGTGTGATCACCTGTTGCTGTAGCAGAGACCTTAAAGGAGGCTGAGAGTATAGTTACTCACCTGGGACAGCAGGAATCAGTCCTCATATATGGGTGACATCGGAACAGATGGAGCTTTTGGGAATGCCACCACGCATGCGTTGTCCCCTTCCCGCCCAAAGGTGCCATCTTACTCAGTCTCCCTTTTTCCACTGAGCCCTTCAGAAATGTGTCTCATTCCTGGAAAAAGTTTTTCTTCTTACTAATACAATTTTGTCTTTTCTGGCTGGCGCCGGTTCCCTCCCCGCCATCTCGAGCACCACTGCCTCGGCTGTCGGTCTCTGGATCCGTTTTTCCCTTCTTTCGCCTTTGTGCGCTTTCGTGCCCTTTTTAACCGCTAGCTGCATCGAGGGTCTTCGACCTCGTAGGGGTTCCTTTTGCCCCAGTGGCCTTCAGTTTCAAAAAATGCGATCAGTATTCTAAGAACATGTCTCTCACAGTCACCCCTGACCGTTGTCTTCGGTGTCTGGGAGTTGATCACAATCCAGAGCAATGCTCCCTCTGCAAAACAGATGTCTTCTAAAGCATGCAAAGTCGCCAGCAGAAGCTAGATGATATCTTTCATAAGGCAGACTCGACCCCAGTATCCCCGGTAGCCTCGCTCTTCATGGCCCCGCAACTCTTGGAGTCTCCCAAGGCCCCTCCACGGGCCCTCAGGCACTCTGACCAAGGGTCCCCCAAGCATGAGCAAAAGAATAAGGAAGCCATGAAGATGCAGTCCATGGTGTCAGAAAAGCTTGAGAAATTACACGCACAATCTCTCAGCTCCCCACGGCAGTCCGAAGAGTCAAAGAGGGAGCGACCGAGAAAGGTGCCTCAAACCGATACGGAGGCCTCCAGCAATGGCGCCCGGTCTCCTGAGGGTCGTCCCGGCGAGGGCCCCCTCTCCTCCTCGATGCCCGACCCAGTCACCCTGGTGTTGGTGTCACAGAACCCCATTCCCGTGTGGGAAGCCCAAATGCTAGCCTTGGATTGCAGCCTTTCTGCATTCCTTGCTGCCCAGCAGGCGCAGATGCCTCGCTCCACCAGCATGCGCCATGAGACTGCGGGGACCTCGACCTCGAGTACTCCCCGGGCCACCACAGTGACCCCCGAGAGCCAGATACCTCATGAGAGTCCTCGGCTAAGGTCTCGATCTCCGTCCTGTTCGGGTGTGAGATCATCTTGGGCAAGCGCCTCGGGCTCCGGACAGGCTCCGGCCTTGGGAGCCCAGCATGGGTACCGATCTCCCTGGAACCACCCCACCCCGTGTCTTCCACGGACTATTTGGACTGGGAATCCGATGGGGACACCTCACCAGAGACTCGGTCTCACCGAGACCTTCCTCGGACCCATCCCCGCTGACCCAGAAGCAGCAGTCCCCTCCCTAGGACATCTCTTTTCTTGAGTTTGTCCGGGATATGGTGCAGGCCCTTGCGCTCACCACCGAATCGGAGGAGGAGCCACGGACAGCGGAGCTCAATATCCTCCAACATGAGGCACCACTGAAGGAAACCCTTACGGTTCTGGTCCCTTCCATCCTTAACTGGCTCCTTCTCTGTATGTGGGAGACCCCTGCTTTCCATCCCCATTGTCAGCAAATGCCTGGACTCTACACATAGGGTCCAGTGGGAACCGGGGTTCCAGAAGGTACAGCTTCCCCACACTTCCATGGTCATCGAATCAGCCATGCATAAACAGAAGAGCCCGAAGACCCATTCTTTGGTCGCCCTGGGCAGAGTCCCGCGCTCTCGATGTCCTTGGGGAGAAAGCTTACGAAGGCTCCATGCTAGCATACTACATCCAGGTCTATCAACTATGTAATTGGTATGTTCCTCTGAGACCTCACCAAGGAGCTTGGAGGATTCACTGCAGGTCTCATTGGGGACCACCTCCGGCATTTCCAGGCGTTCTCGAAGTCTGTCGGGAAGTGCTTTAAATACTCTCATGAGCGGCTTACAACAGCTTCGAGTCCTCCATCTGAGTAGCAGTGGCCGGAATCGATGCCCGCCAGCAGGCTTGTCTCCAATGATCAGAATGAGCAGTGTGTCCAGGAGAAGCTCCTCGATGTCCCTTGTCTCGGGGAGCAGCTCTTCGGTAAACCAATGGAGGATAAAGTGGCCGAGATTGAGACAGAGTTTGTCACTTGTATTCGGCTCTCTCAGAAGACCTCCTCCCTCCCGAGGAAGAAACCACAGGGAATAAAACCCTTTTTCACCGGAAAGGGGCACCCATACAGGGGCTACCCTCCATACCCATCTACACCAGCCCCAGCCCAGGGCGGCCAGAGTAAGAACGCGGCCCATGGACCCCGCAAGCCTAAGGAACAAAAGACCCAGCCTCCGGCTCCAGCACAGCCGGTCTCGAGCTTTTGATGCCACTGGCATAGCCTCTCGACCACTGGACGACCAGCTTCCAGTAGGGGGAAGGCTGATCCACTTTGCCCTCAGGGGGGAATCCATCACCACCGATGCCTGGGTCCTCCAGGTCGTCTGGGAGGACTATCTCCTCCATCTGGACCAGTTGCCTCCCCCTTACTTCCCCAGGGAGCTCCGGCGGCTACCCCTGTACCGGGCCTTACCGATTCAGGAGCTCGCAGGCCTCCTCAAAGACGGGGCGGTGTAAACCATCCCACCACACCTCAGAGGAAGGGGATTTTACTCCTGGTACTTCCTCGTCCTGAAGAGAACAGGAGGTCTCCGGCCCGTCCTCGATCTGAGGAACCTGAACAGATTCTTGATGCTGGAGAAGTTCAAAATGCTCTCTCTTGAAACACTGCTGCCCTACCCCCTACAAGGTGCTTCCCTTTGGACTCGCCTCCGCTCCACAGGTCTTCACCAAGTCTTGCGGTGGTAACGACCTTCCTCCATCTACAAGGTACCTTCTTCTACCCCTTTCTAGGAGATTGGCTCATAAAAGGGGACACAGCCTCGGAGGCCCTGCAGGTATGGGCCACACGATCTGGCTTCTCCAGCATCTGGTGCTTCGTGATCAACTACCCGAAATCCCACCTTCATCCGGTACAATCCCTGGAGTTCATAGTGGCTCACCTAGATACTCTTCAGGCCATGGCCTTCCTTCCCAAGGACAGGGCAGACCGCCTCAAGTCCCTGGCGTCCGACGTACAGAGCTGCCGCACAGTTTCGACACAGTCAATGAACATAAGAACATAAGATATGCCATACTGGGTCAGACCAAGGTCCATCAAGCCCAGTATTCTGTTTCCAACAGTGGCCAATCTAGGTCATATGTACCTAGCAGTTTTCCCAAGAGACACAAGTTCCACAATGCTTGTACTGGGTCAAGCATTGATATCTTCGGTCACTTCTTAATAATGGTTTATGGACCTTTCCTCCAGGACCTGGTCCAAACCTTTTTTAAACCCAGCTACACTAACAGCCTTTACTACATCCTCCGGTAACAAATTCCAGAGTTTGATTACACGTTGAGTGAAAAAATATTTTCTTTTATTAGTCTTAAATAGTTTACCCTGTAGCTTCATTGCATGTCCCCTAGTCTTCTATATTCTGATAACGTAAACAATCGATCTACGTTTACCCGTTCCACTCCGTTCATTAATTTATAGACTTCTATCATATCTCCCCTCAGCCGTCTCTTTTCCAGGTTAAAGAGCCCTAACCTTTTTAGCCTTTCTTCATAGGAGTATCCTTCCATCCCCTTTACCATTTTGGTGGCTCTTCTCTGAACCTTTTCTAAAATCGCTATATCCTTTTTAAGATACGGCGACCAGAATTGCACACAATATTCAAGGTGTGGTCTCACCATGGAACGATATAGAGGCATTATAATATCTTTTGTTTTATTTTCCATTCCTTTCCTTATCATACCTAGCATTCTATTTGCTCTCTTGGCCGCCGCTGCACACTGGGCCGAAGGTTTTAACATGGTATCTACAATGACGCCTAAATCTTTTTCCTGGGTGGTGGTTCCTAATGTGGAACCTTGCATCGTGTAACCATAGTTTGGGTTGTTCTTCCCTAGGTGCATAACCTTGCACTTGTCCACATTAAATTTCATCTGCCATTTTGATGCCCAGTCTTCCAATTTATCAAGATCCTCTTGCAATTTTTCACAATCCTCTTGGGTTTTAACAACTTTAAATAGTTTGTGTCATCTGCAAATTTGATAACCTCACTCGTTATTCCACTTTCCAGGTCATTTATGAATATGTCAAAAAGCAGCGGACCCAGCACAGATCCCTGGGGTACACCACTATTCACCTTTCTCCATTGGGAAAATTGGCCATTTAGCCCTACCCTCTGCTTTCTATCTTTTAACCAGTTCCTGATCCACAATAGTATACTGTCTCCTATCCCATGACTCTTTAGTTTTGCCAAAGGTCTCTGATGAGGGACCTTGTCAAAGGCTTTCTGAAAGTCCAGATACACAATATCAACCAACTCACCTTTGTCCACCTGTTTATTCACTCATTCAAAAAAACATAACAGATTAGTAAGACAAGATCGTCCTTGTCTAAAGCCATGTTGGCTGTCTCCCATTAGGTTGTGACTATCTACATGCTGAGTAATTTTATTCTTTATGATGGTTTCTACCATTTTTCCTGGTACTGACGTCAGGCTCACCGGTCTGTAGTTTCCCGGATCACCCCTGGAACCCTTTTTAAAAATTGGTGTTACATTGGCGATCCTCCAATCTTCAGGTATTAGAGATGATTTTAATGATAGTTCACAGATTACTGATAGCAGGTCTGCAATCTCATATTTCAGTTCTTTCAACACCCTTGGATGTATACCATCCGGCCCAGGTGATTTGCTACTCTTCAGTTTATCTAATAGTTGTAAGTTATCTTCCCGCTGTATCGATATTTCCTTCAATTCTTCCGCACCTTTAAATACCTCTTCAGTCATGGGTAACATCCCTACATCTTCCTCAGTAAAGACCAAAGCAAAGAATTCATTCAGTCTCTCCGCTATCGCCTTGTCGCCTCTTAGTGCTCCTTTAACCCCTTTGTCATCTAATGGACCAACTGACTCTCTCACAGGTTTTTTGCTACGAATGTACTTGAAAAGGTCTTTATTTGGCGTTTTTGCTTCCGCAGCAAGCTTCTTCTCAAATTCTCTCTTTGCCTGCCTTATCAATGCCTTGCATTTGACTTGCCAGTGCTTGTGCTGTTTCCAGGTTTTGTCGTTTGGCTCTTTTTTCCATTTCAGAATCAGAAGTTCGTCCCACCACCCTACCTGCAAGTTAAAAACGCTGAACTCAAGACAAGAGACACAATTCGATATCTAGGCATCACCCTAGATCAGCGATTAGATATGACAACCCACGTAAAGACCATTACAAGATCAATATACCACAAAATACGAACCCTACGCCACCTCTGCCCACTACTTGATTATTCAGACTATCGAACAATATTTCAAGCCCTAGTGATCCCACACCTAGACTTCGCGAACACCATCCTCCATGGTCTACCACAAGAAACCCTCAGCCCGCTTCGGCTGGCCATGAACTCTGCTGCTAGGGTTCTTACAGGGGTATCAAGATCGGAACATATAACCCCAGTAATGAAAAATCTGCACTGGCTACCACTACAAGCCCAAATTCAATACAAGGTACTAGTCATGACTTTCAAGGCACTGAAGAATCAATCTCCCACACCAATCAGCAGACTGCTTAACAACATCCCCGACAACAGAATCAGAAGACCTGCACTACTGAACATGCTAACAGTACCTAAGTTCACCACAAGGTGCACAAAGGCAACTACCAATAGAGCCTTTTCGATTTATGCTCCGACAGCCTGGAATGACCTTCCCACTTGTATTCGATCCATATCGAGCCTCACCTCATTCAGGAAAGCAATAAAACACCATCTTTTTCTAATTCACTATCATGAAACCAGTCCCGAAAAACACAAGTCGTACACACTCACCCCACACCTTAACTATCCCAACGCCCTAACCCAACATGAGAATGGTTAGGCTCTCCTCTCCCTATAGTTTTGTCACTGCTCCCACCTGACCTAGCTGTGCTCACCCGTAGATCTTAAGTACTAGTGTATATAGCTCTATGTAAATATTTTGTATATATCGTGTAAATAGTTTCCCCTGTTCTCCCATTCTTGATTATCCCCTTGTTCTATGTAAGCACATTGTGATATTAATGCATTGTTGCACTGTTCAGTTCTAATGTAAACCGCACTGATCTTAATAGCGCGGTATATAAGAAATAAAATAAATAAATAAAAAATAAAATTTCCTGAAAGATGCTTTTTTGGCAACAACAGCCTCTCTGACCTCACCTTTAAACCATGCTGGTAGTTTTTTGGACTTCCTTCCACTTTTCTTAAAGCGTGGAATACAGCTGGTCTGGGCTTCCAAGATAGTATTTTTCAACAACACCCAAGCTTGATGTACGTCTTTAACCTTTGCAACTGCTCCTTTTAGTTTTATCTTAACTATTTTCCTCATTTTATCATAGTCTCCCTTTCAAAAGTTAAAAGGTAGTACTGTGGATTTCCGCACTATCCCTCCTCCACTAATTAAATCAAAGGCGATCATGCTATGATCACTATTGCCAAGTGGCCCCAACACCCTTATCTCTTGCACTAGATCTGGTGTTCCACTAAGGACTAGGTCTAATATGGCTTCCCCTCTGGTCGGTTCATGAACCAGCTGCTCCAAGAAGCAGTCATTTATTTCATCTAGGAACTTTATCTCCCTAGCATGTCCTGACGTGACACTTACCCAGTCGATACCGGGGTAATTGAAATCACCCATTATTATTACTGCGCTGTAACTTTTGTTAGCTTCCTTGATTTCTTTGAGCATTTCATCATCCATTTGGTCATTCTGGCCAGGTGCTCGATAGTACACCCCCACTGCCATTGCCTTCCCCCTTTTATATGGAATTTCAATCCATATAGATTCTACAGCAGATTTTGTTTCCTGCAAAACTTTAATCCTTTCTGAGTCAATGCCCTCTCTAACATAGAGCGCAACCCCTCCACCAATGCTTCGCCTTCTCGGCCACATAGGCCTCCACTGTCCACGTCGTGCCCAACGTCTGCCTCAACATGCAGGCAGCGCAGTGGTGCCTCCATGTGCAGTGGACCCAGGCGACCGGCTGGCTCCAGGACCTCATTTCAGTCACACCTCGCTTGATGGTGTGCCTGACCTGGTAGCAGGACATACAGAACCTGCTCAGAGACATGCCCTTCCAGACTCCAACCCACCAGACGGTCCTGATGACGGATGCCTCCCTCTCGGGCTGGGGGGCCCATTGTGAGAAGCTGCGTACCCAAGGGGTTTGGACCCACGAGGAGAGTCAGCAGCAGATCAATCTGCTGGAGCTCCTCGCCACCCTCCTTGCATTGAAGGCCTTCCGGCACCGACTGGTGCTCGTTCAGATAGACAACCAGGTCACAGTGTTCTACTTCAACAAACAAGGGGTACCGACTCTTACAGCTTCTGCCAGGAGGCAATGGCCCTGTGCTCGTTTGCAGTGAGCCAGGGCATAATCCTCCGAGCCATCTATCTCCCGGGCCAGGACAATGCCTTGGCGGACCATCTGAGCAGAGTCCTCCAGCCACACGAGTGGCACCTGTGCCCCGAGACGGCACTTTGGCTCTTCCAGCGCTAGGGTATGCCAGACCTGGATCTCTTTGCCAGTCTCGCAAACACACAGCCTCCCCATTTTTGCGGTCCCCTGGCTCTAGATGCCTTCCTCCTGTTGTGGGCAATGGGCCTGCACTATGCCTTTCCCCCCACACAGCTCATAGCTTGGACCCTCCTCAAGGTCCAGCAAGACAGGGACTCGGTGATCCTCATGGCCTCGAGGTGGCCCAGACAGCCGTGGTTTTCTCTGTCTCTCGATGGAGCCCCCGGTCCTTCTCAGGAGCTCACCGGAGCTCCTGACGCAGGAGGGAGGCATGCTCCTTCATCTCAATCTGGGATTTTTGTCCCTTACAGCTTGATTGCTGAGCGGGTTGCCTTAACTCCTCTTCATCTCCCCATGGAGGTCAAGGACATCCTATTGGCCTCCCATAAGGACTCGACCAGGTGGGCATATGCCTTCAAGTAGCGTAGGTTCTCAGTGTGGTGCTCGGAGAACCAAGTGAACCCGTTCTCCTGCCCTAGACTCTCGGTTCTGCAATACTTGCTCCATCTCTCGCAGGCTGGACTAACGTCTAACTCGGTCAGAGTTCACCTGAGTGCCATCTCAGCAAAGCGCCATCCCATCGAGTGCAAACCCCTCTCGGGGTTACCCCTCATTTCTCATTTCTTGCGGGGCTTGCTCTTTTCCAAGCCCCCTATCTGCCCGCCACCGACAGAATGGGACCTTAACGTGGTCCTAATGCAGCTTACGAAGCCGCCCTTTGAGTCTATGGCTACTTGCTCCCTACAGCACCTGTCCTGGAAGGTGGCCTTCCCGGTGGCTCTCACCTCCGCCTGTAGAGTCAGTGAACTCCAAGTACTGATGTCCAAGGTGCCATACAGGAACAGGGTAGTTCTTCGCACTCGCTCCAAGTTCCTTCTGAAGGTTGTCTCGGATTTCCATCTCATCCAGAAGGTGGTGCTGCCCACCTTCATCCCGAGGCCCCACGCTGACCAGGCGTCGGCAGTTCTCCATATCCTGGACTGCAAAAGGGCCCTTTCCTTCAACCTGCAGTGGACTCGGGACCACCGCAGGGCTGGGCAGCTCTTTGTCTCCTATGACCCCAGCCGCCTGGGGCTGGCGGTCACCAAGCAAACCTTGTCCAGGCTGGGCTACCTCTGGACTGCTGAGTTACGGCACACAATATCCAGACGATGGTGACATCGGTCGCTAGCCTATGCTCGGTGCCACTGGTGGACATCTGCCGGGCCACCACCTGGTCTTCCGCTCATACCTTTGTGGCACATTACTGCCTGGAGAGAGGGAGTCCCATCGGGACTCGACCTTTGGCTAGGTGGTGCTCCCTAATTTGTTCAGGGTTTTAGCAACTCCTGCCCCCCAACCCTTCTTGTTCAGGCTACCGGAAACGTGGCTCTCCATGGACGCAGGGTCATCGGGCTTGCTTTCAGATTCATTGGTGACTGCTCACGGCTCTGCCATGATTTTTCCTACAGGTTCTCAGTAGCCTGTAGCTAGGGAGTTCCATATGTGAGGACTGACTTCCTGCTTGTTCCTGGAGAAAGCATAGTTGCTCATCTGTAACAGGTGTTCTCCAGGGATAGCAGGAATGCATCGTCACAACCCTCCCTCCTCTCCTTGGAGTTGCTGTCCGTTTTGCCATCTTCTTGCTAGCTATGGCACCTGACTGAGTAAGATGGCACCCTTGGGCAGGAAGGGGACCACGCATGTGTGGTGGCATTCCCAAAAGCTTTCTTTGAAAGCTTGGGAAATGCTCCTCACAGACTCTGTCTGTTCCGATGTCACCCATATGTGAGGACTGATTCCTGCTGTCCCTGGAAAACACCTGTTACAGGTGAGTAACTATACTCTCAGCCTCCTTTAAGGTCTTTGCTACAGAAACAGGTGATCACGCTGCTTTCCCAAGGGACCATAGAGGCAGTACCACCAGACCAACTTCTCAATGGGTTCTACTTTCTTTACTTCCTCATCCCCAAGAAGTCAGGAGGATACAGACCCATACTCGACTTCAACAAGTTTCTGGTTAGAGAGAAGTTCAAAATGATCTCTCTAGGAACTCTCCTACCATATCTGCAGGAACAAGATTGACTTTGTTCTCTGGACCTCAAGGAGGTCTATACCTATATCCTCAAACATCCAGAGTACAGGCAGTATCTCCGGTTTACATTTCAAGGAACCCATTACCAATACAGAGTTCTCCTCTCTGGCCTCACATCTGCTCCAAGTGTCTTCACAAAGTGTATGGCGGTGGTAGCCATTTACCTTCGTAATATGGGAATTTTTGTTTTCCCCTACTTGGATGATTGGCTGATAAAGGCAGAACCAGGAGCACTCTGCACTTCACTTCAGTGAACCCTCGTACTTTTACAATACCTGGGATTCGTTGTAAATTTCCCAAAATCCCATCTCACACCAACACAAAGGCTGGAGTTCATAGGTGTAGTGCTAGACACCCAACAAAACAGAGCCACCCACACATGGCAACAAACAACCTTAACAGCTCGAGACTTCCTGAAACCCTTGGGCCACATGGCATCCAGTGCATGTGGTTCCATATGCAAGACTGGATATGTGCCTAGCACAGTGGGCATTATCCTCCCAGTGGACTCAAAGGACACTTACGGAATGTAATCCAATTAACCCACCCCTTCGCCCAGTCCCTACTCTGGTGGTGTAGCCCAGCTAATCTCCTCGTAGGGTCACCTTTTCAGATGTTTCAATCTCAACACACTGTCACAATAAATGTATCCAAGCTCGGGTGGGGAGCCCATCTGGACTTGATCTCCACACAGGGCTTGTGGACAACTCAGGAATCAGCTCTGCAGGTCAACTTCTTAGAGCTCAGGGCAAACACAAATGCCCAAGTTTTTCAAGACCACCTCAGCAACTTCCAAGTGCTGATCAGAACAGACAACCAGGTGGCAATGTTCTATGTGAACAAGCAGGGAGGAACGGGCTCCCTTACCCTCTGCAAGGAGGCCTGTCGTCTTTGGAAACTCACAGTCTCCCACCGCATCCACCTCCATGCGGTGTATCTGCCAGGAGACCTCAATTACCTGGCAAGCTGAGTCGGATCCTCCACCCACACCAGCGGACCCTCAATCTACATGTCATGACTTGGATCTTCCGGAGATGGATAACCCTGTCCATCAATGTCTTTGCCACTCCCACAACAGACAGCTCCCACTCTTCTATTCCTGGGTACCCTCCAAACTCAACCAGGTACCGGATGCCTTCCTCCTTCACTGGGGTCAGGGTCTGCTGTATGCCTTCCCTCCCACACCCCTGATCCCAAAGACTCTTTTCAAACTGAAAATAGACAGGGACAAGATGATTCTCATAGCCCCTTTCTGACCTCATCAGCCATGGTTTCCCCTAGTCCTTCGACTGGCACAGACTCAACCAATGCGCTTGGATTGCCAACCCGGCCATCTGTCCCAGGACAACGGAACAGTCCTGCATCCCAGTCTATGATCTCTCCCCCTGACAGCATGACTGTTGAAGGGATAGTGCTATGGCATCTTGACCTTCCCCAAGCAGTGAAGGATATTCTCCCAGCTTCCAGGAAACCCTCTACTAGATTGTGTAGTGATGAAAGCTCCCAGGAAGACATGGAAGTGGAAGAAAATCCTAGTTTCCCCTTTGAAATGAATGACAGTTCACTTGTGCATAAGACTTGCAAGCCAGATCAGAAAAAAAAAAACAGTTACCTGCTAAGGTCAGGCCATGCCCTAGCTCAGGGGTGGAGACAAGCTTGCCCGATGATTGGTCACACAGGTGCAGGGAACAGGGAGTGCCTAGCAGCCAACGGTTCTTAAAACCAGGAGCAGAGCAGAAAGAGGAGGGAAGGAGGAAGGCAAAGGACAACAGAGAGAGCAAGGCTGAGCATAGCTGGAGGAGAAAGAAAGAAGAAAACTCCCAGGAAAGCAGCTACCCAAGAGGGACTGGAGAAGGACATAAGGAGGCTGAATTTCAGAGCCTGGAGGATCCCAGGAAGAAAGAAATCAGCACTTGTCTGAGGAACCATCCCCAAGGTAAAGCCAGCAGTTTCAGAGCTGAGAAATCAACAGAGAAACAGTTTGCTATTGCTAAGGTCCAGGAAGCAGAGCCCTCACCATCTACTGCTAAGAGGTGGGTGGAAGGTTTTACGTATGGGAAAAGTCATAGCCCTGATAAAAGCAGAACAGCTGAGTCTTCAAAGCTAGAAGCACTGAGAGAGTTGTTTGCTGAGGTAAAAGTTCACTCCCCTAATACAACTGTGCCTTTACAAGCTGAATTGCTGTGGAATCAGTTCCAGGAATTTCTAAAGGAGAGAAAGTCTGGGAGAGGTTGTAACTTTGATAGAGATACCGGATATCTTGATGCCATAGAAGGAATGCAAATAGATTCCTGTTTGCCAAGCTCTGGATTGCTCATTGTGTTTAAAAGAAGAGTCTGCATTATTGAAGTGAGCTGAGAGACTGTAAAACAATATAGAGAATAAGTGAATACCGGTTTAGAATTAAGGAAAGCTAATACTGTGTTTTACTAAGCTTAATTGCCTTCTGAAGCTAAGAAGCAGTGCTTAGAAGTTTGCTTTGAGAAAAGAAAATCACAGCTGTTGCAAGTTTATCTGTATTTCTGTTGAATGACCACACGAGGCAGTCCTCGGTGTAAGCTTGTGGGAATAAGAACAGCTGAGCAGTGAAAAGAGGTTTTTGTTACGTCACTCTCTGTTACCTGACTTATCCTTTATGTTGGAGAAGCATCCTTTTTGCTTTGTTTGTGTATTGAGCTTAAATGCCCTGGAAATCCTCACAAAATAAATTTTCTTGCTGCCTTGAACCACCGACTCACAACTACAATTTGTCCTTAAAGAATAAACTAACTACAAGTCCCAGCATACCTCTGGTGACAACAAGGGAAGCTTTATTCAAAAGTGGACAACATAAGGCTGTTTCCTGCTTGTAAGCTCTTGGGCCCAAGCGGAAGCATCGCAAGTGGCGTAGTATTAAGGATTTCACGCATGCGCAAAAGGAACATCATCAGGATACCTGCTGGAAAAGTAACTTCGCTGTGGAGCCAAGCTGAGGAGCGTCCAGGAAGTGAAACAGCAGTGCAGAGAAGACTACAAGACCATCACTGGTGTTAAGCGCGAAGCTTCACCTAGGCCAGGTAACGGGTACCTAGCCAGGGCCGGTTAGGATACCAGGGCAAGGGTGCAAGCCTAGCTATTGGGAAAAAAAAAAGTGAAGCAACTTTTTTTTTTTTTGGTATCGCACTTTGGTCTGTGTATTTTCTTCCTACAGGATTCCAAGATGACTCTCGAGGCTCAGGATGTGTTAAAATGGATGGCACATCAATTCGAGCGACAGACAGACTTGTCCTTACAGGCGCAGGAGAGAAGTGCTGCACAGATGCAAGCTCAACAGAAACCACTTCTTGAGATGTTGGAAGCATGGCTGGCGGAGCAGAAAAAGCAGACCGGACCAACAGCAACACCGCCCGGTTCCAGTACACCAGCTTCTTCAGTTGTGCTTGGTTTGCAAGCCGGTGGGACTTTCAATTTTGGACAGCTCACAGATACGGACGACATTGACGATTTCCTTGAAGGTTTTGAATGGGTGGCTCACCTCAGTGGCTGGCCTAAAGAGCATTGGGCCGTACGCCTCGTGGCATCCCTTACTGGGGAGGCTTTAGCCGCATACCGTGCCATGCCACCTGCACTCGCCAGTAACTATGACGAGCTTAAAAAGGCGGTTAGAGAGAGGCTGGGGCTTACACCTCTAGTTTATCATCGCCTACTAAGGGCTGTAAGATTAAAACCAGGCGAGACTGCTAAGGCCCTATGTCAAAGAGTCCGTACCCTAGTGAACAAATGGCTGACTCCTGAAGGAAAATCAGTAGAGTCAATTCTAGATAGCCTTGTGTTGGAGCAATACATGGCTGCTGTACCCCGAGAAATTCGCACCTTCCTTATACTCCAAAACTGCAAAACCCCACAAGAGGCCATAATGCTTTCTGAGCGTTTCATGGAGGCAGAGTTAAGTGCACATGAAGGTGGCAGTGCTTCCAGGGTTGCAGTATGCGGTGTATCAGAAAGGAAGATGGGGTTGAATAATGAATCTCTGAAAATGTATATGCCAATGTTGAAAGGCCATGTTACCAAAAAGAAATGTTTCAAGTGTGGTAAAGAGGGCCATTTCCAACGAGAATGTTATGTGAAGACAGCACTAATAGCGGAGAACCCTTGGAAAGTCAGAGAAGGATTTTTACTCTCAGTGGAAGTACAGGGAATTGTAACCACCGTGCTCTTAGACTCAGGTGCCGAACAGAGCATGCTGTCTAAAGCGCTTTGGCGACAAATTGAGGCCAGGAGTAAGGACGCAGCAATTCAGCCTGTAAGTAGTGTAAAAATTAGATGTATCCATGGAGGCATCTCCCTATATCCTGTCTATAAGCTTCAAGTGAAAGGCTTAGGCGTAAGCAGAGAGATCCCCATAGCTGTGGTACCCAGGCTGCCCCATAATCTAGTACTGGGGAGAGACTGGCCACAATTTCATAGGGGCCTGGAACAGCGTTTGCTTTCAAAAGAGGCTACTGCCTCCAAGAGTCCTCAAGTAGAGGCTTTGGCCCAAACAACGGTTAAAACAGAGATGATTCCCAGCCTGTTGTTTGCACAACCACGGAAGCAAGAACGAAAAACCTGTCCCCAGAAAGGAGAGATTACGGAAAAACCCAAGTTTGTGCTACGTTTTTGTAAGATGAGTCCCAATGCTCAAGCGCCTAAGAGGGCTTCCGCCAATGCCGCTGGGTTCGACCTCTACAGTGCTGAAGACATAGTAGTCCCGAAGCAGGGGAAGGCTCTCGTTGACACCGCCCTACAGATGGAGATGCCAATAGGGTGCTAGGGGCGCATAGCCCCTCGCTCCGGCCTTGCCTTGAAACACTTCATTGACATCGGAATTGGCGTCATCGATCCAGATTTCAGAGGTGCGGTAAAGGTGCTCATCTTCAACTTTGGAAAAGAAGATTTTAAAATAGCTACTGGCGGTCGTATAGCACATCTGATCTGTGAGAGGATAGGTTTTCCCCCTCTCGAAGAGGTTCTGCTCCTATCTACAACAACCCGGGGAACCAGAGGCTTTGGGTCCACGGGAGGTACCAGCCTTCAGGGGTTGTCAGCTACAGTGGAGGAGAAAACGGAGGAAGACCTCGGGCCACAATTGGCTGAATGTAAAGGAGACCCAGAACCAAGGGTCGGTGATGGCCTTTCATGGGCACAGAAGCAAGACTTAGCACACTTGCTGGCCAGGTTCAAAGATGTGCTGACTCCCATGCCGGGCGAAACGAATCTGGTTGCCCATGAAATTGTGACACCGCCAGGAGAGATAATAAGGCAATGGCCTTATAGGTTGCCAGAGGCGAAAAGACAGGAGGTAGTCCATCAGGTCCAGGAGATGTTGTGCATGGGCATAATAGAAGAGTCAAGAAGCCCATGGAATAGTCCGATCATTCTCGTGCCGAAGCCGGACGGATCCATGAGGTTTTGTATTGACTTCCGGCGGGTCAACTCAATATCCAGATTCGATGCCTACCCCATGCCTCGCATCGAGGAACTCTTAGACCGCCTAGGACAAGCCAAATACTTCACGACGATCGATATGACGAAAGGATATTGGCAAATACCGCTGACACGAGAAGCTCGTCAGAAAACTGCCTTCAGCACACCAGTGGGCTTGTTCCATTTTAAAAGGATGCCCTTCGGGTTGCACGGGGCTGCAGCCACCTGTCAAAGACTGATGGACCTAGTGTTACGGCCGCACCAGTCCTACGCCGTCGCTTATATGGATGACGTCGTAATACATGGGCATGTAGCTGCGAGACCTGGCGAAGGAAATTGCTGGCTTCTAGGCTGGTCTCTCCAAGGTTCCCTTGCAGCGCTTCAAGACACTGTCCACCGGAGTCTGTGCGTGCTCGAAGCTCATTACTCGAGCAGCCTATGACGGGTTCGAGACATCAGCCCGAGTAGCTGCGGCTGGCATCAGTGCACGCCGCCATGCATGGCTACAGTCATCAAACCTGGAGCAAGTGGGTTCAGGACAAGCTGTTCGATATCCCATGCCTTGGTGAAAACCTCTTTGGGAAACCCATGACCGAAAAGGCTGCTGAGCTCGAGTCCAAGTACCTGACTAGGAGACACGGCTCTCGAAGAAGACTTCTGCCCCTTCTAAAAAGAAGGGCTCGGGTAAGAAGCCCTTTTCTACGAGGAAAGGTACTACTTACCAAAGCTACCCCCCATTTCAGGCCTCCCCGGCTCCCCAACAGCGTCAGCAGGCCAAGGACAGGGGCATGACCCCACGTAAGCAGAAAGCCCCCAAACCCCAGGTACCAGCTCCGGCCCAGCCTGGTAGTGGCTTTTGATTCTCAGAGCAGAGCCACTCTCACCATAGGAGAAAAACAATGCACAGGGGGGAGGCTTACCCTTTATGCCCATAGGTGGCCGGCCATCACCACAGACATTTGGGTTCTTCAGATAGTCCATCAAGGCTATCTGCTTCACTTGACCCAGGTGCACCCTAAATACTTTCCAGGAGAGCCTTTCAGGTCTCCCCTTCACCGGGACCTTCTTCTAAAGGAGTTATCAGGTCTTCTCGAGGATCAGGCACTAGAACTGGTGCCCCACCACCTGCAGGGCAAAGGCTTCTATTCCAGGTACTTCCTGATAACAAAAAGGACAGGAGGTCTTAGACCCATCCTTGACCTGCGCAACTTAAACAAATTCCTGGTGAGGGAAAATTTCAAAATGCTTTCCCTTGGAATATTGCTGCCTTACCTCCGCCAGGGAGACTGGCTATGCTCCTTAGACCTAAAGGATGCATATACACACATCCTAATTCATCCAGACCACAGACAATATCTACGCTTTGTGGTAGGAGGAAAACACTATCAGTACAGAGTGCTTCCCTTTGGCCTGGCCTCCGCTCCCAAGGTGTTCACAAAGTGCCTGGCGGTGGTGGCCGCCTTCCTCAGAATGCAAGGAGTTTTTGTCTTCCCCTACCTAGACAATTGGCTCATCAGAGCCACGTCGGCCAGGGAGGTCCAAAAGACCACATCTCGCACCATTCACGTGCACCAACACCTAGGGTTTGTAATCAATTATCCCAAGTCTTCCCTAGTTCCCACTCAACAACTAGAGTTCATTGGGGCCAGACTCAATACCATTCAGGCTAGGACCTACCTGCCAGTGGAAAGGGCACAGAGACTCCTGGCCCTGGCACATCAAGTGAGTCGCAGATCTCAGATATCAGCAAGACATTTCCTGCGCCTCGTAGGCCACATGGCCTCCACGGTGCATGTGACACCGAATGCCCACCTCCACATGAGAACAGCTCAGTGGTGTCTCAGAGACCAGTGGACACAAGCCACAGGCTGACTCCGAGTCAGAGTCAAAGTTTCCAAAAGACTGGTACAGGCCTTGGCCTGGTGGATTCAACCAAAACACTTGGAAACGGGGGCCACCTTCCAAGCTCCTCGATACACGAGGATCCTAACTATGGATGCATCCCTGCTGTTCTGGGGAGTCCATTGCCAAGGGGTGTGGTCTCCGCATGAGACCACACAGCAGATCAAACTCCTAGCTCTACGAGCTTTTTGCCAAACTTTGCCTCATCAATCTGTCTTAATACAAACAGGCAACCAAATAGCGATGTTCTCTGTGAACAAACAGGGAGGCACGGGGTCCCGCAGTTTGTGTCAGGAAACTCTGGACCTGTGCTCCTTTGCAGTCCAGCACAACATGCATCTGAAAGCAGTTTATCTGCCAGGCCTGGAAAACTATTTAGCAGACAGGCTCAGCAGGATTCTCCAGCCCCACAAGTGGCAGCTGGATACAAATATGGCCCAATGGCTCTTTCAGATCTGGGGACATCCGACACTGGATTTGTTTGCGAGTCCTCACAACTACCAGTTGTCCAGGTTTTGTTCTAGACAGCCACATCCAAACAGAGTGGTTGCCGATGCCTTTCTTTCTCTAGGACCAAGCAGGAAGTCAGTCCTCACATATGGGTGATGGCGCCGACAGAGCCCCCGTGTGGAGCATTTCCCCAGCTTTCAAAGAAAGCCTTTGGGAATGCAGCGCGCATGCGCAGTCCCCTTCCCGCCCAAGGGTGCCATCTTGCTCAGTCTTCTTTTTTCCGTGGAGCCCGAAGGACGTGTTTCGTTTTCACCCGAGGAAAAAGTGGATTTTGTTCTGTGTTTGACCCGTTTCTTCAGTTCGACGCTGGTTTCCCTTTCCCGCCTGGGCCCGATACACCTGTATCAAGCCTGGTCTTCTTTTTTCGGTTTTTGTCCTTAGTGACTAGCGTTCGCGCCATTTTTCTTTTTTCACTGGCAGCCCTGTCTTTTGACCTCGCAGGGGCCCTTTTTCCTCCGATGGCTGCCAGCGGGTTTAAAAAGTGTGATCGGTGTAAGAAACTTATGTCTCTAAACCGACACCCATGACTGCTGCCTCCGGTGCCTCGGACCCGATCATGACCCGATGATCTGTGGTCCGTGTGGGAAAATGTCCTCGAAGGCGTTGAGGAGTCGGCAGCACCAAAAGGAAAGAATCTTCGCTGACTCCGCGTCCGGACGGGCCCAGACTTCGTTAGAGGCCTCAACGTCTCGGGACTCCAGCGCCAAGGTTCTTCTGAGAGGGGGGTCTCCCTCGCGGGAGCATCGCAGGAAGAAAAAACCCATGAGGGTGGCATCGGTGGATGCACTTGGCTCCTCTCGAGGGCCAAGTCGCATAGCCCCGAGCGCCGTCCCAGTTCTTCGGAGTCGGAGAGGCCTGCAAAACAACCCTCATGAGGAGATGGAGTCCCCGGGTCACGTGAGTACTGTAGTCCTCGTGGACTCACCTCCAGGGGAGCCGACGTCAGGCCCGACGCCATCGGGGCCCGAGTCGGGGGCTGCTGAGTCTCCTGAGCTCAGACTCAGGTTGACTGCCTTGGAAAGCAGCTTGGCGCACTCGAGTCTATCCTCGGCCAAGGTCCCCCTCGGCCTCCCGTTCGGGACCGAGGTCGTCGACGCCGGTACCCTCGGCGTTGGGGCGGATGGCATCGGTGCCTGCCCAACCGGAGCCACTTGATTCCTCTTCCGAGGAGTCCGGCTGGGAAACGGAGGATGAGGAGTCGCCTGAAACCTTTTGGACTCAGTGTGTCCCATCGGACTCACAGGAGTCCGAGCCTCGGAGACGGTCCCCACCAGAGGATACCAGGTTCTCAGACTTCGTGCGGGATATGGCCAAGGCCTTGGACTTCCCCGCGGATCCCGAGGAGGAGCCTCGAGCCGAGGAGCTCGAGGCCCTGCAGTATGACTCTTCCCCAAAGGAGGCCTTTACTGTACCGGTTCCTCCGATGCTGTAATGGCTGCTCTTCCGCATGTGGGAGGCGCCGGCCTCGACGCCGGTTTTGAGCAAGCGGGTCGATTCCATCTATCGAGTCCGCAAGAGCCCCGGGTTCCAAAAGGCACAGTTACCGCACCACTCCATGGTTGTGGAATCGGCCATGCATCGTCTGAAGAGTCAGAAGATGCACTCCTCGGTGGCTCCCGGCCGGGAGGCCCGGAACCTGGATGCCCTCGGTAAGAAGTGCTTCCAGGGCTCTATGCTTGCTTGCCGTGTCCAGACCTACCAGCTGTACATGGGCATGTACCTTCGAGACCTGGCAAAGGAGATTGCCGGGTTCTCTGCTGGCCTCTCCGAGGAACCTTTGCAGAGGTTCAATGCTCTGTCCTCGGGTTTTGTGAGTGCTCGAAGTTTATCTCTCGAGCAGCCTATGATGGCTTCGAGGCTTCGGCCCGAGTAGCTGCGGCCGGCATCGGTGCATGCCGTCAAGCCTGGCTACAATCATCGGACCTCGAGCCATGGGTGCAGGACAAGTTGGTCGATGTCCCCTGCCGAGGTGAAAACCTTTTTGGCAAGCCCATGGCTGACAAGGCTGCAGAACTCGAGACCGAGACTCTTACCCGGACAAGGCTGTCCAGGAAAACCTCTGCCCCTTCTCAGAAGAAGAAGGGCTCGGGGAAAAAGACCTTTTACCCGAGGAAGTCATCTACCTATAAACAATACCCTCATTTTCAAGCCTCTGTAGCTCCCCAACAGGGTCAGCAGGCCAAGGGGCAGGGACATGGGCCCCGTAGGCAGAAAGCCCCCAAGCCACCACCTCCGGCTCCTGCACAGCAGGGAGCGGGGTTTTGACTCCAGTGGCATAGCCTCTACTCCTCAGCTGGCCCCTATCAGCACTGGAGGCCGGCTGGCCCTCTACGCCCACAGGTGGTTAGCCGTCACAAGGGATACCTGGGTACTAAGTATAGTCCAGAATGGCTATCTCCTCCACTTCCACCAGGTACCCCCCTCCTATTTTACAGGGGAGCCTCCAAGACTTCCTCTGCACAGGGACTTACTCCTGCTGGAGTTAGCAAGTCTTGTAAAGGAACAGGCAGTGGAACCGGTGCCCCACCACCTGAGAGGTCAAGGCTTCTATTCCAGGTACTTCCTGGTACCAAAAAGAACAGGAGGCCTCAGGCCCATCCTAGACTTGCGGAATCTGAACAAGTTCCTGGAGAGGGAAAAGTTCAAGATGCTTACCCTTGGAATCCTGCTGCCCTACCTCCAGCAGGGAGATTGGCTATGCTCCTTAGACCTAAAGGATGCTTATACTCACATCCTCATTCATCCAGACCACAGACAATATCTCAGATTTGTAGTGGAAGGAAACCACTATCAGTACAGAGTACTGCCTTTTGGCCTTACACCCACCCCCAGGGTATTTACCAAGTGCCTAGCGGTGGTAGCGGCCTACCTCAGGGTTCAAGGCCTCTTTGTCTTCCCATACCTGGATGATTGGCTCATCAGGGGTCAATCCCCGCAAGAGGCCAATCAAGCCACCCTTCGCACTGTCGCTCTGCTTCAGCACCTGGGGTTTGTTATAAACTTCGCAAAGTCCACTTTGCACCCCTCACAGAACATGGAGTTCATAGGGGCACGGCTGGACATCTTTTAGGCAAAGGCCTTTCTACCAGTGGACAGGGCCCACAGATTGATGGATCTAGCTAGGCAGTTTCACAGCAATTCTCTGGTCTCCGCCAGACAATTCCTGAGGCTCTTAGGCCACATGGCGTCCACGGTCCATGTAACTCCAAATGCCCGTCTACACATGAGGCCTGCTCAGTGGGGCCTCAGGACTCAGTGGCACCAAGCCACAGGAAGCCTCACAGACAAAGTGAGGGTGTCCAACCTACTAGCATCTTCTCTGTAGTGGTGGCTTCATCTTCCGAATCTGGTGCAAGGGGTGCCTTTTCAAGCACCTCCACACTCTCAAGTGCTGACAACCGATGCTTCTCTTCAAGTTTGGGGCGCACATTGCCAAGGAGCATGTACTCAAGGCCTGTGGTCTCCTTGGGAGGCCGCACAGCAGATCAATCTCTTAGAACTGAGAGCTATTCGCTTAGCCCTGAGAACTTTCTCCCATCTCATCTCTCACCAGTCCGTCTTGGTTCAGACAGACAATCACGTTGCTATGTTCTATGTGAACAAACAAGGGGGCACAGGGTCCCATCTTCTATGTCAGGAGGCGCAGAAACTGTGCACCTGGGCAGTCAATCACGGCATTCTTCTCAAAGCGGTCTATCTCCCAGGTCAGGAGAATTACCTGGCGGACAGATTGAGCAGGATCCTGCAGCCGCACGAATGGCAGTTGAATCCGTTAGTGGTTCAACAGATCTTCCTGAGATGGGGTCTTCCAACCATAGATCTCTTTGCCAGTCCTCTGAACCGTCAACTTCCCAGGTTCTGCTCCAGACAACCGCATCCTCTCAGAGTAGCAGCGGATGCGTTTCTCATTCCATGGTCTATGGACCTCCTATATGCATTTCCTGCCATGCCTCTAGTGTCCAAGACACTGTTCAAAGTGATCTGGGACAAGGCCTCGGTGATCCTGGTGGCCCCCAGGGGGCCGAGGCAACCCTGGTTCCCACTTCTTCTGCAACTAGCGGTGGACACTCCTCTTCCTCTGGGGATGCAACCCGATCTTCTGTCTCAGGTGCAGGGATCTCTCTTATACCCCAATCTCCATTCCCTCCATTTGATGGCCTGGCTGCTGAAAGGGTAGTTCTAGCGCCCTTACTACTGCCTAGGGAAGTGGAGGACGTGGTCTTGGCCTCTAGGAGGCAGTCCACCCGAAAGTCTTAAGTGGCACCCTTAAGTAGCGTAGATTTTCTTCCTGGTGTACTCAACACAACGAGAATCCTTTCTCATGCCTAGTACCAGTGGTGCTGCAATATTTGCTTCACCTGTCCAATCTAGGCCTTAAGTCCAATTCTGTGAGAGTTCATCTTAGTGCTCTTTCAGCACACCACTCCCCAGTGGAGGGTCATTCTCTCTCAAGCCATCCTTTGGTGGCTCGTTTCCTCAGAGGCCTGCTTTTGCTTAAGCCTCCAGTGCATCCACCTGCCCCTCAATGGGATTTAAATGTGGTCTTGCAACGACTTACTTGCCCACCATTTGAGCCTATGGCTACTTGCCCTCTGCGTTTTCCCTCCTGGAAAGCATTGTTTCTGGTAGCCCTTACCTCAGCAAGGCAAGTGAGTGAGCTTCAGGCCCTAGTATCAGATGCACCTTATACTAGGTTCTATAGGAACAGAGTAGTCTTACGGACTCACCCTAAGATCTGTTGAACCACTAACGGAGTGGCCTAGTGGTTGGGGCAAAGTACTTCAGGCCGGAAGGTCGGGGGTTCAAATCCCACTAGAGGACAGCAACCTTGGGCCGGAAGGACTGGGGTTTCTAGTCCCACAGGTGCTCCTTGTGGTCTTGGGCAAGCCACTTAACCCTCCATAGCCCATGTTCCCTGTAAAATAGTTATCTCCAAGTTATAATGCCCTGTTCAATGTAATTTCAGTTTGTTCAATGTAAACCGCACTGATGCAAAATAGCGCGGTATATAAGAGAATTAAATTTAAAAAAAAGTAATAATAATAAGTTCCTTCCTAAGGTTGTCTCCTCCTTCCACCTCAATCAGGAGATGGTTCTTCCAACTTTCTTTTCCAGGCCGCATGCCAGCCGGGCTGAGATGGTCCTGCATACCCTGGACTGTAGGAGGGCGTTGTCCTTCTACCTTGACCGTACGCGGGAGCACCAGAGGGCTGTTCAGCTCTTCGTCTCTTTTGACCCCAATAAGTTTGGGGTTGCTGTCTCCAAGCGTACTTGGTCCATATGGGTAGCCGCCTGTATCGCCTGGGCTTACAGGCAGCAGGCCTCTCGTTGCAGGGTCGAGTCACGGCTCACCGTGTCAGGGCGAAGGCTGCGTCAGTGGCTCATCTCCACTCTGTTCCGTTGGCAGACATCTGCCGGGCCGCTACTTGGTCTTCAAGCCAGACTTTTGCGGCCCACTACTGCCTTGAGAGGGAGTCCCTCAGGGACATTGCTTTCGGGCAGGCGGTACTCCATAATCTCTTTGGGGTTTAGGCAACTCCTACCCTCCGACCCTGGTGTTGGGCTACCGGTCGGGGGCGTTATCAGAGAAGATTCTGTTCTTGCATGCTGAGGCTCTAGAGGGAGCTCATTTTTCAGCTTTGGCTCTCCGGTAGCCTTAAGCTGGGGAGTCCCATATGTGAGGACTGACTTCCTGCTTGGTCCTGGAGAAAGAGTAGTTACTCACCTGTAACAGGTGTTCTCCAGGAGCAGCAGGAATCAGTCCTCACAACCCTCCCTCCTCCCCTTGGAGTTGCAGTCATATGATTTATTTTCTTATTTTTGCTGTCTTTTAGCTATGTCATCAGACTGAGCAAGATGGCACCCTTGGGCGGGAAGGGGACCGCGCATGTGCGCTGCATTCCCAAAGGCTTTCTTTGAAAGCTGGGGAAATGCTCCGCATGGGGGCTCCGTTGGCGCCGACGTCACCCATATGTGAGGACTGATTCCTGCTGCTCCTGGAGAACACCTGTTACAGGTGAGTAACTACTCTTATCTTATGGTCTGTGGGCCTCCTGTATGCGGTTCCTCTGATGCCTCTGGTGGCCAAAACCCTTTTCAAAATTCTCCAGGACTTGGCCGCTGTTATTCTAGTAGCGTTCAGATAGCCGAGGCAACCCTGGTTTCCGCTTCTACTTCAACTAGCGGTGGAGGCCGCGATCCCTCTGGGATCCTATCCCAACCTCCTGTCTCAGGAGGGGGAAATCTCTTGCACCCCAACCTGAGCTCCCTCAATCCGATGGCATGGCTGTTGAAAGGGTAGTTCTCACACCATTTCTCCTTCCCAAAAATGTGGAAGAAGTTCTGCTGGCCTCAAGGAGGCAATCAACTAGACGGACCTATGCGTTCAAGAGGCATAGGTTCGGGGTGTGGTGCGAAAAGCAGAAAGAAGATCCTTTCTCTTGCCAGGTTGCAGTGGTCCTATAGTATCTTCTCCATCTTTTGTATTTGGGCCTTAAATCCAACTCTGTCAGAGTTCACCTCAGTGCCTTGGCGGCACACCACTTCCCAGTGGAAGGAAAGCCTCTTTCTGCACATCCTTTGGTGTACAGGTTCCTAAGAGGGCTACTTCTACTGAAGCTCCCGGTCCGCCCTCCGGCAACCAAATGGAATTTGAACGTGGTCTTAGGGCAGCTTACTCATCCTCCATTTGAGCCAATGGCAACTTGCCATCTACGCTACCTTTCTTGGAAGGTAGTTTTCTTGGTGGCATTCATGTCGGCTCGGCGAGTGAGTGAGCTTCAGGCCCTGATGTCCGATAGGCCTTATACAAGGTTCTCTAGGAACTGGGTTGTGCTCCGCACTCACCCCAAGTTCCTTCCGAAAGTGGTCTCTTCGTTCCACCTCAATCAGGAGGTAGTACTACCTACCTTCTTTCTCAGGCCGCATGCCAGTCGGGTAGAGACAGTTCTGGATACCCTGGACTGTAAGAGGGCGTTGGCCTTCTACATTCAGCGTACGCAAGGCCATATAACGGCTTCTCAACTCTGCATATCCTATGACCCCGGTAAAATGGGGATGGCCGTCTCCAAATGTATGCTGTCTACCTGGGTGGCGGACTGTATTGCCTGGGCATACAGGGCAGCCAGTCTTCCGTTGCAGGGTTGTGTTACGGCCCACCGGTTCAGGGCTATGGCGGCATCAGTGGATCATCTCTGCTCTGTTCCGCTGACAGACATCTGCCAGGCTGCCACCTGGTCTTTGGGTCTGACTTTCGCAACCCATTACTGCCTGGATAGGGAGTCTCAATGGGACAGTGCTTTCGTCCAGACTGTAATCCGTAACCTTTTTGAGGTCTAGGCAATTCCTACCCTCCGACCCTTTGGTGTCAGGCTACCGGAGTGTTACTCTCTCAGTTAGATTCCTATTGTGGCTCTCGTAGAGGAAGCCTATTTTTCAGCAGTGGGTTCTCGTTAGCCTATAGCTGGAGAGTACCATATGTGAGGGCTGACTTCCTGCTTGTTCCTGGAGAAAGCGTTGTTACTCACCTGTAAAAGGTGTTCTCCAGGGACAGCAGGAATCGGTCCACACGACCCTCCCTCCTCCTCTTGGAGTTGCAGTCCTATTATTATTATTTTTATTCTTTTGCCATCCTTTTAGCTATGTCATTTGACTGAGCAAGATGGCACCGGTGGGCGGGAAGGGGACCGCACATGCATGATGCAAATCCCAAAAGCTTTCTTTGAAAGCTGGGGATTTGCTCCACACGAGGGCTCCATCAGCGCCGACGTCACCTATATGTGAGGACCGATTCCTGCTGTCCCTGGAGAATACCAATTACAGGTGAGTAACTACGCTAAATGATCCTCTCTCCAGTCCTTTGGAACCACTCCGGACTACGAGGCATTGAAAAGGTCAGTCAGTGGAGCTGCTAGAACGTCCCCTAGTTCCATCAGTATTCTAGGGTGTTTCCCATCCGGTCCCATCACTTTGTCTACTTTAAGTTTAGCTAGTTTCTCACAAACACAGTCTTCTGAAAATTCTTCAAGATGCCCCTCGCTTCTGTTCCTGTTTGTGGGTGTTTCCTGAGGTCCTGTTCTTGGTTCTTCATATGTGAACACAGAACAGAAATATTTGTTAAGCAATTCTGCTCTATCCTCACAGCTTCTACATATTCCTCCCCTTCACCCTTGAATCTGACAATACCACTTTTGTCCTTCGTCTTCTCACTAACATATCTGAAAAATGTCTTATCCCCCCATTTTATTGCATTGGCTATTTCCTCCTCTTTTTGAATCTTTGCTTTCCTGACTACTTTGCTAGCTTCTCTAATTTTTTCGAAATATAGATGCCTGTCTTCCTTTCTCTGTGATCTCTTGTATTTCATGAAGGCCTTCCTCTTTTTCTTCCCCTTTTCAGCTACTTCTTTCGAAAACCATAGGGGTCTCCTTTTCCTTTTACCTATATTTACCATTTTAACAAAAAGGTTGGTTGCCCCTTTCAGTTTTGCCCACTGTTTTTCTACATCCCCCAGCTATTTCCATCCCGCTAATGAATCCTGAGGTATTGGCCCATCTTGGCAAAATTATTTTTCCTAAAGTCTAAGACCCTCGCTTTTGAATGGATTCTATCAGCCTTAGTCCTAATACTGAGCCACACCATCTGGTGATCACTGGATGCAAAATGATTTCCCACTATAACATCAGAAACATTTTCACCATTGATAAGCACCAAGTCCAGTATGGCCCCTTCACGTGTGGGGTCTGTTACCAATTGCCCGAATAGTTCTCCCTGTAGAGAATCCAGGATCTCCTTACTTCTAGATGATACTGCAGCAAGAATGTGCCAATCAACATCTGGCATATTAAAATCCCCTATCAGTAGCACTTCCCAAGTCCTAGCAATGCTGCATATCTCTTCAATTAACTCTCCATCCACCTCTTCCTCTTGTGAGGGAGGTCTGTATATCACGCCAATGCAAATAGATTTCTCTTTCCCTCTTTCTAGTTTAACCCACAGTGCCTCCTCTCTCATTTTTAAGCTCTAATTCCAAAGCTTTAATATTATTTTTTTCATATAGTGCCACTCCTCCTCTCCTTCTTCCTTCCCTGTTCTTTCTGAATAAAGTAGAGCCTGGTATAGTTACATCCCAGTCATGGTTTTCTGTGAACCATTGTTTCTGTAACTGCCACTAAATCCAAGTCTGCCACTCCCATTAAAGCTTCAACATATCAACACCTAATTTGGATGATGCTGTTAACAACTGGAATGTGACTATCAATAACGCAGCCAAAAATAATCATCTAAATAAAAAGACCACACATACCAAAACAAACAGCTCACCATGGTTTAATAACACACTAAGACAAATGAAAAGAGAACTAAGAAAACTTGAAATGAAATGGCGGAAATCCAAGTTGTCTGTACACAAGGAAATATATAATAACCACCTAACAAAATATAAGGAAACAATAAACAACACGAAGAAAAATTATTACGCAGCAACCTTATCAAAATCATATAATAGACCGAGAGAGCTATTCTCTATCGTCAGAAACCTAACCAATAACGATCAAACTTCTAGCAACGAAATCACAGACATCTCAGTACAAACCTTAGCTAATTACTATCAAAACAAATCAAAAAAACCTACTATACCCTCAGACAATAACAACATCCCTTGTCAATCTATAGACGAATGGTCAGAATTTTACCCCATGTCAAAAGTGTCACTAAAAACTATCATCTCAGACCTAAATACCACAACTTCATATTTAGATCCTTGCCCAGTATCGTGGATAAAAAATACAATACCAACTCTACTATCATATATTCTCCCAATAGTAAACTTATCACTAACCCAAGGATACCTTCCACCTCTCCTTAAACATGCACAAATACGCCCAATTCTAAAGAACAGCAAACTAGACAAAACATCTCCAACATCATACAGGCCCATCTCTAGCATACCATTTATGGCCAAAATAATTGAAAAAGTAGTACAATTACAGACACAGGAATTTATAGATTTATCTTACCCACTTGACGATCAACAATATGGATTCCGACCCCGCCACGGAGTAGAAACACTTCTAACAGTATTAATAGATACACTCCTAAAAGGAATTGACAATCATAACCAAGCGTTCATCCTCCTTTTCATCGACATCTCAGCAGCTTTTGATAGCGTGCATCACTCAATAATGCTCAACAACCTAAGACAGATAGGCATAAACTCTACTGTACATAAATGGTTCACCTCATATTTAAATAACAGAACACAAAATGTAAGAATAGGTAATCAAACATCAAACACATACAAACAAGAAATAGGTTTACCACAAGGTTCAGCGCTTTCAGCCTTACTTTTCAATATTTATATAAAGCCGGTCTGCAACATCTTTAAAAAATTTGGAGTACAATATCACCTTTATGCGGATGATATTATGATGTACATACCTTTCACAATTCCTAACCTACCGATCCAACTTCTATCAGAATGTTACAATGAAATCACAATCTGGCTAAAAACCCAAAACCTCCACATAAACCATGCTAAAACCGAAGTATTAATCGTAACAAAAAACCAATCATATATGCCTCCAACCCATATAACACTACAAAACCAAGAAATTAAAATAAAAAATGAAATAAGATATCTAGGTGTCATCTTAGACACACACCTTACAATGGAAACCCACATCAGAAATACCATAAAGAAAATCTACTTCAAACTTAAAATCCTCAAACAATTACGCCCCCTTGTATTTATACAAGATTTCATTAATATAACTCAGGCTACCATAACTCCCCACTTCGATTTCGCCAACTTAATTCTTATAGGCATTTCAAAACAAAACATCAGAAGAATCCAACTTGCGCAAAATGCAACCGCTAGAGTTATATTACAAATAAACTCCCTCCAACATATAACACCGATATTAGCATCCCTTCACTGGTTACCAATACAAAGCAGGATAATTTACAAAACAATAATAACGACATTCAAAGCCTTAAACGACTTGGCACCGAAGACATTATGTAATCTAATAGACAAAGAACCACCTAAGCCCACTCATAGAAAAGGACAATCAAACAAACTAAAGATTCCAAAAGAATTCATAAAAACCCACAAATTAACAAATAACACAGCCTTTTCCCATATAGCTCCAACCATCTGGAACTCGTTACCAGAGGACTTACGATCACTATCAGAGATAATGGAATTCAGAAAAAAATTGAAAACGTATCTATTTAATAAACACTATAATACCTTGGAAAACCCTCCACTCAACCTAGATAAAGGCTAAATATGAATCTACCCATATCAAGCTAATACACCCTACTATAAAGGATAACATTCAAAACTTAAATAAATAACACTACACTCCTATGCCTTATATTCCTATTTGTATATAGTTACAACTGGTATGTTCTGCCTAATGCGGTACAGACAGTACTTTCTGTTTAAATTGTTACACAATCTGTTATAGCTGAAATATCCTGATTATTTGTTGAATCATTGAATTATGCAAGTTAAGATGTTCTATGTAATAAGTTATAATGTTCAATGTTCTATGTAAACAAACTCTGCTTTGTTAACTGTTGTTTATTGTACACCGCAACTGATCGCTGGAAGATGCGGTATATAAATAAGTGTTAAATAAATAACATCTGGGATCTTATTTCCCATGCTATGGGCATTTATACATACCGCTTTCCATATGTTGCCCCTTTTACCCATTTCCATTAAGGTATTTAATGTTTCACTTACCTGGGGGCTTTCTTCTCCCGTCCCCAATGAATCTAGTTTAAAGCCCTCTTCAGTGTATTAGCCAGTCTGCTACTGAAGACACGTTGACTTACCTTGGACAGATGGACACCATCTCTGCTCTGCAACCCTTGGAACAGCATCCCATGCTCCAGGAAACCAAAATGCTCTCGATGACACCATCCACGCAGCCATGCATTCATCTCCAGGATGCAAGCTTCTCTGCCTTGGCCTTTACCCTCAACAGCAATCTGTGAAGTATCATTAAAATCGTCTTTAATACCTGAAGATTGGCAAATGGCCAATATAATGTTGATTTTTAAAAAGGGTTCCAGGAGTGTTCTTGGAATCTACAGACTGGTGAGCTTGAAGTCAGTTCGAGGCAAAATGGTAGAAGCCATTCTAAAGAACAAAATTACTGATCATGTAGATAGTTATGGTTTAATGGGAGAAAGCTTTAGCCAAGGAAGGTCTTTCTTCTAAACTGTTATGGTTTTTTTGAAGGTGTGAATAAACAGGTAGTCAAAAGTGAGCCTTTCAAAATAGTATTTGGATTTTCAGAAAGCCTTTGACACGGTCCCTCATGAGAGACTCTTGGCGAAGTTAAAAAGTAATGGGATAGGAGGCAGTGTACTATTGTGGATCAGGAACCGTTTAAAAGATAGAAAGCAGAGGGCAGGGCTAAATGGCCAATTTTCCGAATAGAGAAAGGTGAATATTGGAGTACCCCAGGGATATGTGCTGGGTCCGCTGCTTTTCAACATATTCGTAAATGACCTAGAAATGGGAATTATGAGTGAGGTAATCAAATTTGCAGATGACACAAAATTATTCAACATGTTAAAACCCAAGAGGATTGTGAACCCAAGAGGACCTTGATAAATTGGAGGACTGGATGTTCAAATGTAGATGAAATTTAATGTGGACAAGTATATGGTTATTCACCTAAGAAAGATCAACACAAACTTTGCTTACACAATGCAAGGTTCCACATTAGGAGCCACAGCCCAGGAAAAAGATTTAGGCATCATCATGGATAACATGCTGATACCCTCCGCCCCGTGTGCAGCGGCAGCCAAGAAGGCAAATAGAATGCTAGGAATCATAAAGAAAGTAATGGAGAATAAAATCAATGATGATATTATGCCTCTGTATCGTTCCATGGTGCGACCACACCTTGAATATTGGGTGCAATTCTGGTCGCCATATCTTAAAAAGGATATAGCAGAATTATAAAAGGTACAGAGAAGAGCCACCAAAATGGTATAGGGGATGGAAGGATATCCCTATAAGGAGAGGCTTTAAAGATTAGGGCTTTTCAACCTGGAAAAGAGACTGCTGAGGAGAGATATGATAGAGGTCTATAAATTAATGAATGGAGTGGAATGAGCAAACCTAGATCAATTGTTTATGCCATCAGAAAGTAGAAAGACTAGGGGACATGCAATGAAGCTGCAGTGTAAACCATTTAAGATTAATAGGAGAGAATAGTTTTTCACTTAATGCGTAATAAAACTCTGGAATTCGTTACCGGAGGATGTAGTAAAAGCTATTATTGTAGGTTGGTTTAAAAAAAGTTTGGACAAGTTCCTGGAGGAAAGGTCCATAAACCATTATTAATGGGGACTTGGGAAATACACTGCTTGCCCCAATAGAAGCACTGTGGAACCTATGTGTCCTTTTGGGAAATTGCTAGATACTTGTGACCTAGATTGGCCACTGTTGGAAACAGGATATTGCGCTTGATGGACCTTTGTCTGAACCAGTATGGCAATTCTTTTGTTCTTATGAGGCTAGACTGCTAAATTAAAAAAAAAAAAAAAGTGGTTTCACTTAGCTGCCACAGTCTTGGCGAGAGCCCTTCAGTGGGTGTAGCAGGCCTTTGCAGGAGCACCACAAACTTAAATCTGCATGCAGTGATTCTGTCGGGGGGGGGGGGAGGGGGGAGTGGTGAGATCTGCTGTCCGAGGCCCTGGAGAGTTTGCCCTCCTCCCGCACAGCACCTCTCAACATGGTGAGTAGATTGTGGCTGTCGGCCTGGTAATCACAAGGGGGAACGTCCATCAGCCATCATTGGTGGATTCTGTGAGGCAAATCTTCGAGGTACGGTGTTGTGGTATTCAGAGGATACGGTTAATCATGCCCTAGGTCAAGCAAGCCTGCACTGCTTGTAGCGCACATTGGAGTTCCCTTTCATTGTCCGGATGCTGCAAGGGCTGCAAGGCAGAGAGGTGCACTCTAGAATAGCTCTCATCTGGCAAGCCTCGAGCCGCGGGTACACGCGGCTTGCCAAGGACCTGCCTCAGCAGGCAGAGTCATCTCTGAGGCAATGGGAGGTTTCCCATGCTTTGGGGGCAGCAGCAATTTGTGATTCCAGCCTCATTAAATCTGCAGCCATCTTGGACCTCTGGGGCTTATTGGCAGAGTCAGATGAGAATGAGGGAAATAGCAGCCTGATGCAACCTTAGGGAGTCTCCCGGGAGGGGGTGGAAATCATCTCTTTTCTCCCCTGAATTCATTTTGTTCCTACACCTGGCATAAAAATTGGAGAAGAGCAAACAGGCAGACAACAGTGCTAGCACCCGCCAATGGTGGGAGTAGCGCCCATGCTGGGACTGCAGAGGTGGGTGCAGGAGGTGCCCAGTAAGCACGAGAGACCTGTGGAGGAGCTCAGTGAGCCTTCCGAACATCTCTTGAATGCATCAGGGGGTTCAGAGGATCATCTGGAGGGCCCTCCAACTCTTTCTGAGGATCAGGAGTCCTTGGGGCTGGAGGTGTGTGGGAGCATCCCTCCATCAGCTGTGTCTTCTGTAAGGAAAGTTGTTGCCGTTAATTGCACAGTCCCTGGTGGCCTTGAATATTCTCTTCTGGGCAGCTGAGGAGGATACATCACTGTAGAATCACCTTTTACAGGGCATGTGTTCCCCTCAGAACTCCTTCCCAGTGCACAAGGCCATCATTCAGATGATTGAGGCTGAGTGGAAGTGGAGTTGTTCAAGTCTCCTAAAGTGGATGTCTTGGTTACAGCTGTCACGAAAAAGACGACAATTCCTGTGGAAGGCGGATCGGCCTTGAAGGACCCACAGGATCGGCAGTTGGAGGTGCTCCTCCAGCAAGCCTTCGAGGGAAATGTGTTGACACTGCAGGCCTCCATATGCAGAGCATATGTAGTGAGGGCATGCATGGATTGACTGGAGGCCCTATTGGAGCAGGAGTCCAGTTCAGAAAAGGAACGGTGGAACTCCCCAAATTGGAGATGGCCTCAGTCTATCTAGCCAACTTCTTTATGATTTGGTGCAAGCCTTGGCCAAGAGCATGGCCCTGCTGGTCACTTCACAGCACTTCGTGTGGCTGCATAATTGGGCAGCGGATTTGTTTTCGAAGATTCGCCTCAGCAAGCTCCCATTCATGGGGAAGTTTCTGTTTGGCGAAACGTTGAAGGAATTAGTGATGGAACTAGGAGAGACCAAAGGGGCTCACCTGCCCAAGGACAAATCTCAAGGGGAAAAATCCCAGCAGTCTACCCGAGGGGGAGCAAGTAACCTCTGGCGTTTCCTGGCTGTGTGGTTTCCTCTGTCGCATCGGGGACATTTTCCCTATATGGGTCAGTCTTTTCACTGCCGGATAGCATCCCATGGTTTTTACTGGGGAGGCGTACCTCCACCAAGAAGCCGCAGTAAAGCGAGGTTGGCTCAGGAGAATGTTCAGCCAATATGCGGCCACCTTCAGTGCTTTTACCACTCCAGGGACCATGTCACATCAGATCGGTGGGTCTTAGAAGTCATCAGGGAAGGATACGCCCTGGAGTTTGCCAGGCCACTCACAGATGCCTTCATGCTCTCGCCGTGCAAGTCTCTGCTGAAACCGCAGGCTGTGGAGCAGACATTAAAGTGCCTTCTTGACTTTAAAGCCATGGTCAAGGTGCCAAAGGAGCAATACAACACCAGTTGATACGCGATCTATTTTGTGGTCCTCAAGAAAGAGGAGTCTTTTTGCCCTATCCCCGATCTCTAGCACATCAACAGGGCCCTTGGGAAGTGAATATGGAGGTGATGAAGAAAGTGATTGCCTTCCTGCAAGATGTTGGCTGGGCCATCAGTGTGCCCAGGAGCAAGTTGAACCCATCGCATAGGTTCATGTATCTTGGTGTGGAGTTCAATACAGAGAACAAGGTGGTGTCCCTTCCTCTAGAGAGTGTTGTCAAGATACAATAGCAGGTCCGACGGTTTCGGAAAATGCAAAGGCTATCAGCATGGCACTATCTGCAGATACAAGGTCTGTTGGCGGCGGCGTTGGATCTGGTAACCTGGTTAGAGCGCACATGTGGCCCCTGCGAAGGGCATTGCTCTCAAGATGGTCGCCTCAACATCAGTCCCTGTCCAGGTGGCTTCAATGTCCACAGGAAGATTGGGACAGCCTGAAGTGGAAAAGGGGGTACTGTTGGATACACCAGATTGGACAGTTGTCACGATGAATGCAAGTCTGTTTGATTGGGGAGCGCATTGTCAGTCTCAGGTGGCCCAGGGCCAGTGGTCAGCAGAGGGGAGAGTACCTCGTCAATCAGTCGCCTGGGGATCCAAGTGGTGATGAGGGAGCTGCTGCAGTAGTGGCAGTGCAGGGCAAGGTAGTGAGAGTGTTTTCAGACAGGGCTGCAGTAGTGACATACATCAACAAGCAGGGCGGCACGAGCAGTGCAGTGCTGGCTATGAAAGTGGCTGTGCTGTTTCAGCAGGCAGAGGCAAATCTGCTAGCGCTCTTGGCAGTTTATTTGGCCAACAAGGAGAACATGCAAGCTGATTATCTGAGCAGCCATCGCTTGGATCCGGCAGAATGGTCTCTGGAAGAGTCAGTGTTTCGCAGCCTGGGGGCAGCACTAGGAGCAACTGGTGATGGATCTGATGGCATCTGCAGTCAATTCCAAGGCTAACCGCTTTTTCAGCCAGCGGAGCATGAGAAGGTCCGAGGGCCTGGATACCTTGGCACAGCCCTGGCCGCAGGAAGGACTCTTATATGCGTTTCCCACAGGGGCCCTGATTGGCCACTTGTTGCAAAGGATAACGCAGCACAATGGACGGGTGATTCTGGTGGCACTGAATTGGCTGCGACGGCTTTGGTATGCAGATTTAGTCAGGTTGTCAGTGGCAGAACCATGGTGGCTGCCGGACCAATGGGACATATTGGTGCAGGAGTCGGTGCTGATGCCCCAGATGGATCGATTCTCCCTACGGCCTGGCTCTTGAGAGGACACATCTAAGGAGACAGAGTTACTCACCTAGGTTCATCGCGATGCTCTTGAAGGTTAGGAAATGATCCACGACGCGCTCGTATGTGGGTGTGTGATGTGTGTTTGAAGTTTAATATGAGGAACATTGTCTCGTGGCATTCCAGTCGACTGTAGCAGATGTCTTGCTGTTTCTTTATGTGGGCCTGGAAAAGGACCTGGCATGGAATTCTCTCAGGGTTCAGGTTATGTCGTTGGTGTGCTATAGAGGCCAAGTTCAAGGTTGACCGCTGGCTTTACTCCCAGATGTGGCACGGTTTCTGCGAGCTGTGAAGCAGGTTTGCCCACCGGTCCGTTCAGTCGTGTCTTCCTGGGATCTCAATCTGTTTCTCTCAGCATTGACAGAGGTGCTTTCAGGAACTCATCTCTTAAGGATCTAACCTTAAAGATGATCTTTCTGGTGGTGATCTGCTTAGTGTGGCATATATTTGAACTGCAGGCTCTTTCTTGCAGGGAGCCATTTCTCCTTATGCAAAAGCAAAAGGTAGTGTTGCAGGTAGTACCGTCCTTTCTTCCCAAGGTGGTATCACCATTCGATGTGAATCAAGAAGTGAATCTGCTGGTGTTTGCACCTGGAGCGGCGTGATGGGAGGACCGCCTTTTTCATACCTTGGACGTGCGAAGGTCTTACCTAGGTATCTGAAGCGCACGCAATCATTCAGAAAGTCGGACAGGCTGTTCGTCCTGTTTGGAGGTCCACATAAAGGTGACGTGGCCTTAAAAGTCTTGATCGCTCAATGGGTGGAGGAGGCTATTGCTTCGACATACCTGCTGCAACATAGGGTAGTGCCGGTTAGACTGAGTTTCAGCTTCTGCCGCCATCAAATATTTTCAGGGTGGCAACATGGTCGTCTCTATATACCTTTGCGAAACATTACCGCCTGGATGTGCAGGCCAGGCAGAATGCGAATTTGGTACACAGGTGCTGCTATCGGGGCTCACAGGTCCCTCCCGGGTTTAGGTACTGCTGTGGTACATCCCAATTCTGGACTGGACTGGACTGGAGGGATGGGAATGAAGGTGAAATTAGACCTTACCTGCTTATTTTCTTTCATGGAGTCCCTCCAATCCAGTCCAGGTCCTGCCCAAATTGTGTAGCTCAGCTCCGAATTGCTTGTTGGCAAGCCCATGAAGGTGCAGTGTAGCTGGTGTGACAGGCCTCTATGGATCCTGGAAGGCGATTGCAGCCAAGGGCTTGGGCCTGGAGAGCTCTAATCAAGAGTAAGACAAAAAAACCAGTAAATAAAATAGAGCATAAAGGAAGGCTTCACACCCAGTGTGTGGGTCTTGTGGTTCAAGGGAGATATCAGTTCCTGTGGTTTCTTATGGAGGTAGTTTGGTGTCTCAGCAGCTGTGTGTGTTTGGTTGCTGCTTTGACAGGATACTGAGGTATTAAGGGGGCTCTTATCCTGTGACATCATCAGGGATTTGAATATTCAGTTTCCAGTTGCTGGTGGACAGACAAACACCAGCTGTTTGGACTGGACTGGAGGGACTCCATGAAAGAAAATTAGCAGGTAAGGTCTAATTTTACCTTATATTTATTGCAGTTTATTTTTATTATGTACGTTCAATTGTGATCCTCCCTGAATAAATATTCCATTTCATTTTGTTTATTCATTTGATTTATCCCTCAATAAATATTATTTGGATTGACAGAATATAACAAACAACAAAACCATTTACCTGTATCAGTGGCTTTGAAAATGGTCGTCTTAATAGATATAATGGGGATAGTAATTAAAATTTGCCATATTAGTGCAAACTCTTTAAATAGTTTCTGCCTGTGGGGTTCACCAATGATCAAAGCAAATCTCCATGGATAGTTTTGCTTTAATTACCTGCTGAACAAGTACCCACAGAAATTGTGTCTGCTTTCTGAGCAGGTAATGTCCAATAAGAAACGTATAATTTTGATTATGAATAACTACACCCAGTATTGCATAGCCTGTTCTCCATTGACAAGCAGGGAAGATGCAGTCATACTTGATAGAAAAGCCTGTGGGCTGATCTGTCGTGTGGAGCTTTCTCCTAGTTTTAAAATATTTTTATAGAATTGTACTAGGCAGACATGGGAGCTCATATGCCTCCTGACACTCCATTTCTCCAATCATCTTGAAACCAAATACAGGTTAACAAAAGGACCAGAACATCTACAGCCACAGTTGTCTCATTCTTCTTTCATCTAAGAAGCTGATCTAAAGCACCTAGTCACCCAAGGCCTCTTCCCACACCTCTCCAGGTAAAGTTCAGCATATCCTTGATAGAGTAGGACGCAAGATGCATCAATCCTCCATGCTGGCCCTAAATATTTTGGCACGCCATCTCAAAATTCTGCATTATCATTTCTTAATGGATCAGATCACAGACTCTAACATTTCCAAAAAGGATTTGGTTCAGGCTCGCACAGCCATTCAAGAGTGTGCCTACCACCTCTTAAGGGCCACTTATTATGCTTACAATGTCGTTTTTCGGACTGCTGCAGTGGGTATTGTGGCAAGAAGAACAGCATGGCTCCATTCGTCAGGGCTTCAAAAAGACTACCACAACCATTTTGCCAATGCCCCATGCACAGATGATGTGCTTTTTGGACAAAACGTAGAAGTCACTGTCGGTCAAATGAAGGGTAACTCCTCCATTGTTAAAGAACTATCCGTAGCCACTCCGGATACAGTCCCAGCATATCACAAGGCTCAATCAGCCTATTTCAGAAAGCCCTATCCTCAGCAGTATTTTCAACATTTCTATCCTAGATGACGTTTCCAACCTTACGCAAGACCGTTTCCCCCAAGGTAAGATACTCTTATATATTTCCTGCAGAAATGACTGAAGAAACACTAGCAACATTCTACTCTGACTGCAACCCCCACCACAGCCTCCTGCTTTTTGACTATCTTCCAGTAAAGGTCACCTCACATATTTCAAAGAAACCTGGTCCCCCATCACTTCCGATAGCTAGGGCTTGGCCATAATGAACCAGAGGTACCCACTACAATTCTCCAGCATTTTTCCTTATGCTTTACCTCTACATCAACACCCCCCTCTCCCAACATGATTCAGACATTTTACAGAAAGAACTCAGAGCCTCCTGGATTCTGGAGCTGTAAAAGTTGTCCCTCCTTCACAACATGGCCAGGGCTTCTATTCTGCTTTCTTCCTCATCCCAAAGAAGACTGGGGGCCTACAACCCATCCTTGACTTGAGGCAGTTGAATCTTTACCTTACAAAGCAAAAGTTTAAGATGAACATGCTTCCCACTATTTTGCCACTCATTCAGAAAGGCAACTGGCTTGCCTTCTGTTAGCAGTTACCTTCCGCTCAGGTTCGGAGGTGACAGTCCTTGGACACTCACCTAGTGACTCCAAAGTGCTATGGAATTACCCGGGATAGCCTTCCCCTGCTATACCCACCCTTCCCCTCCCAGGCACACATACACATGCTAGCAAGCATACAAAACGAATTGTTGTAGTGCTCAACAAGAAATCATTTATTATAGAAGCTTGAGTATATTATGTAATTACATCTAGCAAGCACATAGCATAATCATAACCTAATGAGAAAGAGAGGTCGGTACAACACACCTCCATGTTCTGTTCCCACTAACTTTCCCTGTACATTTCTTCTCCTACTTACTTTATAGGCCTTTCAGCACATACTGCGTGTGAACACACATAGTCCTATCTCTTTATTTTTTTCTCACCCCTTTGTAGTTTTAGTTTCCAGACTTCATGTCTCATTTCTTTCTGCAATATGTCCTTTTCTTTTAGTTAACTCATATCCTGTTCCCTGGTGTGTTACATTTATGTCTGTACTCCTGCACATTCCATTTCCTATCTTCTGTTGCACCGTGTTCTTCCTGTGTCTGATTCTTCATGGCTGAGAACACTGTGCTGAATTTCTCACATCGTTTCTCTATTAAGCCTTATGCTGATATTACAGCAAACAGATTGGTAGGCACTTACACTTCTTAGACCTCAAGGATGCTTACGACCACATCCCCATTCATCCTTCTCACTGGAGGTTCCTAGGGGTCATGTTCCTTGATACCCATTATCAATATTGTGTCCTGCTGTTTGGCCTGGCCTCTGCTCCCAGAGTTTTCACAAAGTGCCTGACTTTGCTGGCTGCACATCTGTGCAAAGACGGTCACTTTGCCTTTCCCTACCTCAGCAGTTGGTCACTGGCAAATCCCCTCGGTCAGTGAACACAATCCTGCATGATACTGTCCATTTTCTCTAGAGTCTCAGCTTCCTCGTCAACGAAAGCAGATCACATCTTGTTCCAACTCAGCAGTTGTGTTTCATTGCAGTTGACATGGATACTTACCGTTCCCATGCCAGGGGCCACTACTTACTGTTTCCATGCCAGAATGCAGACCATAACTTCGCAATCCCTATCAGTGTCCCGCAGACTTACAGTGAGGTCAGTCTTGGATCTTCTCGGCCACATGGCCACAGCAATCCAAGCTGTCCCAAATGCCAGATAAGGAGATCTAAGGAGATCCCATTTCCCATCCATCTAAAGGACACTCTTCTTTGATAGGCCCATCCTCTGAATCTCTCGAAGGACTGCTCCTTCCATCGCCTCCGGTGCAGCAGATCCTAACTACCAGTGCTTCTCCATGGGGTTGGGGAGCTCATCTCTGGTCTCTTCGTACCCAGGGTCACTGCCCCACAGATTGTCACTTACACATCAACCAGCTGGAACTATGGGCAGTTCTGTACAGTCTCAAGACCTTTGCAAGCTGATTGAGAAACATGGTATTTCAAGTTCAAACAGACAATCAAGTCACTATGTTTTATATAAACAAACAGGGTGAGTCAGGCTTCCTACATCTCTGCAAAGAAATTCTTCAAATATGGACATTTGCAGCGACTCTCAACTGCACAATTACTACTACTACTGATTATTTATATAGTGCTACAAGGTGTATGCAGCACTCTATAGGCACATGTAAAAGACAGTCCCTGCTCATCAGAGCTTACAGTCTAGTTGAGACAGACAATACAACAGCTGAGGACAAGGATACATCTAGGGGAATGGTAAGGAGGCACATAATAAACTAAGCAGACCAGGATCCAAAAGCAGTCTTAAAGAGGTGAATTTTCAGTATGGATTTGAAAAGGGGCAAAGATGAAGCCTGGGCTACGGTAGTTTGTTCCAGGCATAAGGAGCAGCAAGATGAAAAGATCAAATTCTGGAGTTGGCAGTGGAAGAGAAGGACACAGACCGAAGTCATCTGCCAGAAGAGCGGAGTTCATGAGGAGGGTTGTAGGGAGAGATAAGAGAGGAAAGATAGTGAGGAACAGCAGAATGAGTGCACTTATAGGTCAGTAGGATGTCTGAACTGGAAGCGAGGAGCATACGGGGCAAGCAGATAAAAAACAGTCCTTTATTGACAGACCCCTACACGGCTGCGTTTCGGTGTAGCCTTCATCAGGAGGAACTGGTAATTATTAGGACTCGTCAAGCTAGAGTGATTATGACCAATTACTAACACACAATTCTCTGAGAATTCTCAGCAGCAAAGAATGCCAAGAATCTGTGTTAGCTTGATGAATCCTAATAATTACCAGTTCCCCCTGATGAAGACCATGCCAAAATGCGGCCATTTAGGGGTCTGTCAGTGAAGGATTGTTTATTTGCTTGCCCTTGTGTGCTCCTTGTTATCCAGCGAGACAGAACATGTGTTTTTTCTGTGGTCTAAGTTTGAACTGGATATGGAAATGGTAGGGAGCCAATGAAACGACTTGAGAAGAGGGGTTATATATCGGGGCTGGCAGAAGATTAGCTGCGCAGCTGAGTTTTGAACAGAGAGAAGGGGAGAGAGAGGATTTAGAGGGAGACCAGCAAGAAGGAGGTTGCAATAGTCTAGACAGGAGGTGACTAAAGAGTGTATAAGTGTCTTAGTAATGTGTTCAGAAAGGAAGGGATACATTTTGCTGATGTTAGAGAGAAAGAAACAACATGTTTTATCTATGAGTTGGATGTGTGTGGCTAAGGGGAAGGAGGAGTCAAAGATGACCTCAGGGTTGCGAGTCAAGGAAACAGGGAGTAGTAGAGCATTATCCACAGAGATTGAGGAAGGGGGAAGGTGGGTTTAGGGGGAAAAATAACAAGCTCAGTTTTGGCCATGTTCAATTTGAAACGGCATTGAGACATCCAGGTAGCAGTGTCAGATAAGCAAGCAGAGATTCGGGCCTAGATTGCCAGAGAGATATGCGTATCAGGTGTAGACAGGTAGATTTGAGAGTCATCAGCATAAAAGATGGTACTAAAAAACATGGGAGGAGATGAATGTAACAAGGGACTGGGTATAGAGAGAGAAAAGAAGTTGGGTCCGCGCACACACCTTGCCGAGCGAGCGCACATGCTTTACAACAGAGCGCACAAAAATTATGGTTCTGATTCTGATAGAAAACAACACAGACATCTTAAAATTTAAAAGTTGTTGTGTATGTATGGTTTTCACAAGTTCTACAATATTTTCTAGTGCAATCAATGTGGTGTACATACTGTATTCTGACGTGTAGTCAAATTTTAAAGTATATAACTCCGAGTGTCATTATGTGGCGCACAAAAATTTAACCTTCCTTCAAAAGCTGCACAGCTGATATTTTATGCGCACACAGCCTACAGAAAATTAGAGGGAACATTGGGTCCAAGACAGACTCTTGGGGTATACCAACTGAGAGTGGGATAGCAGTAGAGGAGGAGTTACCAGAATAAACAGTGAAAGTGCACTAGGAGAGATAAGAAGAGAACCAGGATAGTACAGAGCCTGTAAATCCAAGCGAGGGCAAGGTGTTGAGGAGAAGGTTGTAGTGTCAAAAGCAGCAGAAAGGTCAAGAAGGATGAAGACTGAGTAAAGGCCCTTGGATTTTGCCAGGAAAAAGTCACTGGAGACTTTAAGAGTGACATATCTTCCAGGGGACCAAAATCAACTAACAGATTCTCAAAGCAGACAACTACAGCCCTATGAATGGGCTCTCAATATCATTGTGGTTCAGCATATGTTTCGCAAATAAGGCATTTCAGTGACTAGATCTTTTTGCATCTGCAGACAGTGCCAAATGCTCCCAATTCCTTTCCCTCAGACCAGCAGTACATCGGTTATACCATGATGCCTTTGCACTCTTCTGGCACAAGGGATTGATGTATACCTTTCCTCCTTTCTCCCTCTTACCCAGAATGCCTCAGAAAATACTTCAGGATCGAGCTGCTGTGATACTTATTGCCTCCAAATGGCCCAGACAAGTCTGCTTCCAACAATGTCTGTTGCTACTAATCAATACTCCACTACCTTTGGGCTCTCATCCTTCTCTTCTGTCTCAACAGAACGACCACCTTCTGCACCAGAATCTGCAGCCTTTCCCTGACAGCATGGATGTTGAAAGCCAACTAGCTTTTTAATGGCCAGTTTCCAACAGCATCTGACAGGTGATCTTAGTTTCCAAGAAAGATTCCATGCCTTCAAATAGTCTCATTTTTCTCGATGATGCTTAGATTAATCCCCTTCATCCCTTCTCTTGCTCTCTTCCTGAAGTCCTAGCTTATCTTATGTCACTTTCAGATAATGGACTAAAAATCTCCTCGGTACATATGCATCTTGTGGCAATTTTCAACCTACCATGACGTGATTGAAGGCAAACTTCTGTCTCATCATTCTTGGATAACAAAATTTCTCCAGCAACAAACAGGAATTCAGATCTCACATATGGGTGACATCGACGCTGACAGAGCCTGCGCAGAAGCATCTCCCCAGCTTTCAAAAAAAGCCTTTGGGAAATGCGCCATGTATGCGTGGTCCCCTTCCCGCCCAAGGGTGCCATCTTGCCTCAGTCTCCTTTTTTTCACGGAACCCTTCTAACGTTGTCCAATGTCCCCTGGAAAAAGTGTGATTTTTTTCGTAATGTTTTGTCCGGTTTGCATATCGGTTCCTTCCCGCTCCTAAGCCAGCTCGCCTCAATGTCGATCCTCGGGTTCATTCATTTGTTTTCCCTTTTTTTTATCGAGGTGTTACTCGAACCGATGTTCGCGCCCTTTTTCAGCTGGAGGCCTTGGACCCCTGCAGGTGACAGGACCCCCCCCCCTTTTTCTAATGGCCTCCGGTGGCTTCAAGAAGTGCGACCGGTGTGGCAAAATGATGTCTCTCACCAACCCGTACGACTGCTGCCTCCAGCACCTCGGCCTGGAGCATAACGACCCCAACTGCAAACTCTGCAGAACTATGACCTCAAAGGCCCTAAAGAGCCGTCATCAGCAGCAAGGGAAATTTTTCCAGAAGTCTGGCTCTGCACCAGAGTCTCCAGCAACACCATGCTCCAGGGCCCCCTCCGATACTTCCGTGCCCCGCGAAATCCGAGCCTCTTCAGAGTCCCATGGCCGTGGTTCCTCTGAGCGGAAATCTCCAGAGGTGGAGCGCAAAAAGAAGAAACCCTCGAAAACCACCTCGGAGGACGGATCTGAGAAGAAGGGGAAATCCCACCCCAGGCCCCACAGTCCCAGGCGTGAGTCTGAGGAGTTGGCGCAGGAGCGGCCTTTCAATCTGCCCTGTAAGGAATGGTCAGCATCCTCCAACTGTCCTCGGACCTCAACAGTACTGATGCCCTTGATCCTCGACCACCTCCTTCTCCAGATGTGGGAAGCACCAGCATCAATAACAGTTGTCAGTAGGTGCCTCGATGCCATGTACTGGGTACGCTGAAGCCCTGGGTTCCAAAAGACCCAGTTTCCCCACAATTGATGGTCGTGGAGTTAGCCATGCGCGTGCTCAAAAGCCAAAATACTCGTTTGTCAGTGCCACCGAGCAGGGAGGTCTGCATCCTCAGCTGGAAGGCCTTTCAGGGCTTGATGCTAACTTGCCGGATCTAGTCGTATCAGCTCTATATTGGCATGTACCTAAAGGAACTTTCGGAAGAGCTTGGTAGATTTTCGGCAGACCTTGATGGGGAACCCCTACAGATGTTTAAGACCCTGACTTCGGCGGTAAAAGAGTGCTCAAAGTTTTTGTCTTGAGCAGCCTACGATGGCTTCGAATCTTTAGCCAGGGTGGCCGCCGCAGGCATCGGGGCATGATGCTAAGCATGACTGCAGTCGTCTGACCTAGAGGAATGGGTGCAGGACAAACTGATTGATGTCCCCTGCATAGGAGAAAATCTATTCGGGAAACCCATGGCAGACAAGGCTGCAGAGATAGAAACTGAGTTCCTGACGAGAACTAGGCTCTCAAAGAAGACCTTGGTGCAACCCCAGAAGAAAGCCCTGTGGAAGAAGCCCTTCTTCCCCATGAAGAACGGGGGCTTTGGCGGTACCCCGCATTTCCAAGCCTTCTCAGCCCCTCAACAGGGCCAGCAGCAAAAAGGCCAGGGACATGGTCCTCGAAAGTAAAAGGCCCTGAAGTCCTAGGTGCCGGCCCCAGCCCCGGCCCAATCTGGGGGGAGCTTTTGACTGCCTGGGCACAACCTCCCCCCCCCCCCAGGGGATCCTCTGCAGCCCACAGGGGGGCACCTAGCCCTGTTTGCCCACAGGTGAACAGCCATCACCACATCACCACCGATACCTGGGTGCTACAAGTAGTCAAGGAGGGCAACCTCCTCCACCTACAGTGGGTGCCACCCTCATACTTCCCAGGAGAGCCCACCAGACCTCTCCTTCACCAGACCCTGCTTCTCACCGAGCTTGCAGGCCTAATCCAGGACAAAGCAGTGGAGCATCTCTGGGACACAGGCTTCTACTCCATGAATTTCCTTGTCCCCTACTACTACTACTACTACTACTACTACTACTACTACTGAGCATTTGTGTAGCGCTATAAGTCATACGCAGTGCTGCACAGACATGTAAGAGACGGTCCCTGCTCATCAGAGCTTACAATCTAGTCAAGATAGACAACACAGAAGGTGCAGACAGGGATAAAACAAGGGGGAGTGGTAAGAAACAGAGATCAGGTGAGTCGAGAACCAAAAGCAGCAGCGAAGAGGTGAGTTTTTAGCCTTGATTTGAAAAGGGTCAGTGAAGGTGCCTGGCGTACCGACACAGGTAGTTTGTTTCAGGCGTAAGGTGCATTAAGGTGAAAGGAGCGAAGTCTGGAGTTAGCAATACAGTAGAAGAGAAGGGCACAGATTGAAGCGATTTGCCAGAAGAGCGGAGTTCCCAAAGGGGGGTGTAAGGAGAGATAAGAGAAGAAAGGTAGTGAGGAGCTGCAGAGTGAATGCATTTATAGGTCAGCAAAAGAAGTTTGCAGTGGATGCGGAAACGGATAGGTGGCCAATGAAGTGACCTGCGAAGAGGGGTAATATGGGCATGACGAGGGTGGTGGAAGAATAGCCGCGCAGCAGAGTGCTGAACAGATTGAAGGGGAGAGAGATGATTCAAAGGGAGATCAGCAAGTAGTAGGTTGCAGTAGTCAAGACGAGAGGTGATTAAGGAGAGGAGTAGCTTAGTGGTTAGAGCACTGGCTTGGGAACCCAGAGACCAGGGTTTGATTCCCACTAGCACTTCTTGTGGCCTTGGGCAAGTCACTTAACCCTCCATTGCTGAGAAAAATCCAAGTTATCAATGTCCCTGTTTAACGTACATTTACCAAGTTTAAGTTACAATGTAACCCGCTTTTATTGAAATGATAAAGCGGTATAAAAAAACTGTTAAATAAATAAATAAGCATCTTAGTAGTGTGTTCAGATGTTATAGAGAAAAAAACGGCAGGTCTTAGCTATCAGATGGATGTGTGTGGAGAAGGAGAGAGAGGAGTCAAAGACAACCCCAAGGTTGCGAGCCGAGGAGGCAGGAAGGATTAGAGAGTTATCCACAGAGACTGAGAAAGAAGGAAGAGGAGGGGAGGTTTTAGGGGGAAAGATTAGAAACTCAGCCTTGGCCAAGTTCAATTTCATGCGGCGGTGAGACGTCCAAGCAGCAATGTCAGAAAGGCAGGCAGAGATCCGGGTCTGGATTGCCGGGGAGATTTCAGGCGTAGAGAGGTAGATCTGGGAGTCATCGGTATAAAGATGGTACTGAAAGCCATGGGAAGCGCACCAAGGGACTGGGTATAGAGAGAGAAAAGGAGCGGACTCAAGACAGATCCTTGGGGTACACCAACTGAGAGCGGAATATCAGCAGAGGAGGATCCACCAGAACTAACACTGAAATAGCGATGGGGGAGATAGGAGGAGAACCAGGATAGTACAGAGCCCTTAAAACCAAGCGAGGACAGGGTATCGAGGAGAAGGTTGTGGTCAACAGTGTCGAAAGCAGCAGAAGGATCAAGAAGGATGAGGACTGAATAAAGGCCCTTAGATTTAGCCAGGAACAAGTCACTGGAGACTTTGGCAAGAACTGTTTCAGTAGAATGTAAAGGATGAAAACCAGATTGTAAAGGGTCCAGGACGGCTTAAGTGGAGAGGAAGTCAAGGCAGCAGCGATGAACTGCGCGTTCAAGTAGTTTAGAAACAATGGGGAGGAGGGACGACAATAATTAGAAGGACTTAGGAGGACGATAATTAGAAGGACAGGTGGGATCAAGTGAGGGTTGCTTGAGGAGAGGTTTAACTACAGCATGCTTGAAGTTTGCAGGAACAGTCACAGTGGAGAGCGATAGGTTGAGAATATGAGAGATAAGGGACAACAGTGGAGGAGATGGGGCTTAGGAGACCGGTAGGGATAGGATCAGAGTAGCAGGTGATGAGTTTTAAGGAAGAAAAAAGGTGTGCAGTTTCCTCTTCAGAGATAACAGGAAAGGAAGAGAGGGTAGCAGAGGTAGAGGGGGAAAGTTGGGAGTGAAGAGGGGGAGGAGGGGAAGTAGCTGACTTTGTGGGGAATTGGAGGGTGATCTTGTGGATTTTGTCATGGAAATAGCCAGGGTTTGGGCAGGAAGGGAGGAAGGGAGGGGTCTGAGGTGGAGGCACCTTGAGGAGAGAGCTGAGAGTAGTAAAGAAATGGCGAGGGTCAGAGGCAAGAGAGTTAGTCAGATGGACATAATAGTCTTGCTTGGCAAGAACTAGGGATGACTGGAAAGAGACAAGCATGAATTTGAAGTGTGGAAAGTCATCAAGGGAGTGGGATTTAAGCCAAGCACGCTCAGCTGAATGGGCACAGGAACGTAGATAGCAGGTAGTGGATGAAAGCCACTGCTGGGGTGCAGTATGTCTCACAGGACGTGGCATGGGCGGAGCGAGAGCAGAGCAGAGGAGATTGCAGCGTTATAGGAAGTTACTGCCTCGTCAACAGACTTAGATGACATAGTGGAGGAAAGAGATGAAGAAAAAGTGGAAGAGAGAACCAAAGGATCAATAGCATGAAGATTTCTAAAATCGGTTGGAGGAGACAGGACGGGGTTGAGGCAGTGAGTGATGAAGAGTGAAACTTAAAAGGTGATGGTCAGATAAAGGAAGAGCTGAGCTACAGAGGTTAGAGGGTAAGCAACTAGAGAAAAATACCAGGTCAAGGCAATGGCCATGCTGGTGAGTGGGGACAGTACAGCAAAGCTGGAGGTCAAATGAGGTGGTAAGGGAGAGAAGCTTTAAAGCATAAGGATCAGAGGGGCTATCGACATGAATGTTAAAATCCCCAAGAATAAGAGTGGGGGAAGAGGAATCCAAAAAGAAGGAAAGCCACGAGTCAAAGTCAGTGAGAGAGGTAGAAGTAGACTTGCAGGAGGACGATAAATAACAGCTACCCAGAGAGGTAGTGGAGTGAAAAGGCGGATGGAGTGGACTTCAAAAGAGAGAAAGGAGTGAGACTGAGGCAGCAGGAGCAGTTGGAATTGGCAAGAGGGAGAAAGTAGAAGCCCAACACCACCACCACAGCCAGTGGGACGAGGCGTGTGGGAGAACTGATAGCCCTCATGACAGAGAGCAGCGACAGATGCAGTATCATCAAGGAGGATCCAGGTCTCATTAGAGCAAGAAGATGGACAGCATTAGAGATAAAGAGATCATGAGTAAAAACAAGTTTATAAGAGATAGAGTGTGCGTTCTACAAGGTACTTGAGAAAGGGAGAGTTGAAGGGGAAAGTTGAGGGATATGAATACGATTAGATTATAGGTGTTGCATGAGGCTCTCTTCTTGGAGTGTGACAGAAGTCTGGGGGGGGTTGCAGGGTTGGGATTGATATCTCCTGATGAGAGAAGGAGAAGGAGTAGCAGAGTACGGGACAGAGAGGAGACAGTACGGTGGAAACGAGGGTGAGGTTGCCTTAGAGAGAGGTGAGATGATTGAATTAGAGGGAGAAGATGATGAAGCTCAAGAGCTGTTACAGGTGAGTAACTACGTTTTATACATGGTCTAGTGAATTTCAGACCACCACTGAAACAACCAATGCCTTCATTGGATCTAAATATTGTACTTTCAGCACTGGTCAAACCACCATTTCAACCCTTAGCCCAAGCATCTCTTAAACATCTTTCATGGAAAACAATATTTCTCATTGCAATAACATCAGTTGCACAGCAGCTGCATCTGTGAACTCCATGAGTTAGTTCACTATCCTCCGTATACCCAGGTTTTAAAAACAAAAGTTCTTCTCCACACTCATTCAAAATTTTTACCCAAGGTGGTTTTGACTTTCCACTTGAATAAGTCAATTGTTCTGCCTGTTTTTCCCCCAAACCTCATACATGCAATGCTGAAATGACACTGTATTCCTTGGACTGTTGCAGAGTGTTGCTCTGTTATCTACATGTCACTCGGGAGTGTCGTAAGATTTTCCAACTTTTTGTCACATTTAATCCAAATAACCCGGCCCTTCCAGTTTCCAAAAGGACCCTGTCCACTTGGATCTCTGACTGTATTACCTTTGCATACCAGAAGGGTCATCCCATTTACAAAGGATCAACCCTCATCACCTCAGAACTAAGCGTCTACAATAGCTAATCTCTGTTTAGTCTCTATTTCAAGACACATGTAATGCAGCTTTGTGGTCCACCATCCATGCATTCACCAGACATTACTGCCTTGATTATTCATCTTCTACTGATACTACCTCTGGACAGTCTGTTCTGCGCAGCTTCCTTGCACTTTAAATTTTCTTTTCATGCTCTCATCCTAAGATATGCCATACTGGGTCAGACCAAGGTCCATCAAGCCCAGTATCCTGTTTCAAACAGTGGCCAATCTAGGTCAATCCTAGGAGACACATCGGGTCACAATACAAGAACTTTTGCACCATTTTTGTTTTTTCCAGCGACCCTCTGCTCTGAACACATCACTAAGTGTGTCTGCATCTCCCTTGTCAACCGAGAAAGCATAGTTCCTTATATGTTATGGGGGTTCTCTGTAGACAGTAGGGGAATACAGCCACCCCTTTCGCATCCTCCATTTCCCTCTTTCTATTTTGTATTGCAAGCTCTGTACAGACTGAGGAGAAACAGAGTTTCTCCAGGACCAAGCAGGAAGTCAGTCCTCACATATGGGTGACGTCGGCGCCGACGGAGCCCTCGCGGAGCAATTTTCCCCAGCTTTCAAAGAAAGCCTTTGGGAATTGCAGCGCGCATGCGCGGTCGCCTTCCTGCCCAAGGGTGCCATCTTAGCCAGTCTTCTTTTTTCCGCGGAGCCCTACAGACGTACCCGTCGTGTCCCCGCTAAAAAAAGTTGATTTTCGTGAGTTTTTCTCTTTTTTCACTTCGGTTCGACGCCGGTCGTTTTCCTGCCCGGACTCGCGACGCCGTTGCGAGTCCTTCTCTTATTTTTCGGTTTTTCTGATTTTGGTCAGTTTCGTTTTCGGTTTTTCGCTGGCAGCCCGGTCCTTTGACCTTGCAGGGGCCCTTTTTCCCCCGATGGATGCCAGTGGTTTCAAGCGGTGTGGTCAGTGTGACAGAAATATGTCACTCACTGACACACACGATAATTGCCTCCGCTGCCTGGGCCCGGATCATGACGAAATGATCTGTGGAGCCTGTGGCAAAATGTCCTCCAAAGCGTTGAGGAGTCGGCGGCATCAGCGGGATAGAATCTTCGCTGACCCCAGCCGTACCCGGACCTCGTCGGAGGCCTCGGCATCCAGAGGCTCCAGCTCTGACCATCGCCGAAGCTCCTCCGACAGGGGTTCTCCCTCCGGAGACCATCGACGGAAGACAAAACCTGCGAGGGCGGCGTCGGTGGACGCTCCTGGCTCCGCGAGGGCCAGGTCGCGCATAGCCCCGACAGCCGTCCCGGGTCTTTGGAAAGGAGCACCTCCCGAAGCGACCTCGCCTGGAGTCGGAGTTGCCTGCTCGGGTAAGTCCTGTGGTCCTTCTGGACTCGCCTCCGAGAGGTCCGACGTCGGGCCCGACGCCGTCGGGGCCCGAGTCGGGGGCTGCTGGGTCACCTGAGGTCGGACTCAGGTTGACGGCCTTGGAGAGCAGACTATCTGCCTTCATGGACCAGCAGCGGGCACTGATCGCTAGCCTCGCTGGTGCCGCTGCCCCGACCGCCGGGACGTCGACGTCTAAGTCGACCCCGGAGACCGAGCCGATCCTCGAGTCCATGCGAACTCGAGTCGATCCTCGGTCGAGATCACCCTCGGCCTCCCGTTCGGGACCGAGGTCGTCGCCGCCGACTCCCTCGGCGTCGGGGCGGCCGACGCCTCCGCCTGCCCGAGCCGACCCCACCGATTCCTCCTCGGAGTCGGCCTGGGAGTCTGAAGAGGAGGAGTCACCTGATTCCTTTCGGACTCGGTGTGTCCCCTCGGACTCACCTGAGTCCGAACCTCGGAAACAGTCCCCTCCGGAGGATGCCCGGTTCTCGGACTTCGTCAGGGATATGGCCAAGGCTTTGGCCTTCCCTGCGGATCCCGAGGAGGAGCCTCGAGCCGAAGAGCTCGACGCCCTTCAGTACGACTCTCCCGCCCGGGAGCACTTTACTGTACCGGTGCCTCCCATGCTGAAACGACTACTCTTCCGCATGTGGGAGAGTCCGGCCTCGTCGCCGGTATTGAGCAAGCGGGTCGATTCCATCTATCGAGTCCGCAAGAGTCCTGGCTTCCAAAAAGCACAGCTGCCACACCATTCCATGGTAGTGGAATCGGCCATGCATAGGCTTAAGAGCCAAAAAATGCACTCCTCGGTGCCTCCTGGCAGGGAGGCCCGTAACCTGGATGGCCTTGGTAAGAAGTGTTTCCAGAGCTCTATGCTGGCTTGTCGTGTCCAGACCTACCAGCTATACATGGGCATGTATCTCCGAGACCTGGCTAAAGAGCTAGCCGGATTCTCCGCTGGACTGTCCGAGGAACCTTTGTGGAGGTTCCTAGCCTTGACAACTGGTATTCGGGAATGCTCCAAATTCATGTCCCGAGCAGCCTATGATGGCTTTGAAGCATCGGCTTGTGTGGCCGCAGCTGGCATCGGTGCCCGCCGACAGGCTTGGCTTCAGTCGTCTGACCTTGAACCTTGGGTGCAGGACAAGTTGGTCGATGTCCCCTGCAGAGGTGAGAACCTCTTTGGCAAGCCCATGGCGGAAAAGGCTGCACAAATCGAGACGGAGACTCTCACCAGGACCAGGCTTTCTAGGAAGACCTCCGCCCCTTCCCAGAAAAAGAAGGGCTCGGGAAAGAAGTCCTTTTACCCGAGGAAGGCGGCTGCCTATAAACACTACCCTCAATATCAGGCCCCTCCAGCTCCCCAACAGGGTCAGCAGGCCAAGGGACGGGGTAACGGGTCCCGTAGGCAGCAAGCCCCCAAGCCTGCACCACCAGCCCCTGCTCAGCAGGGTGGGGGTTTTTGACTTCCTCAGCATAGCCTCTCCCCCTCAGCTGGTTCCTCCCAGCACCGGAGGCCGGCTGGTTCACTTCGCCCACAGGTGGTCCAACATCACTTCAGATGCCTGGGTGCTTCAAGTCGTGCGAGAAGGATATCTTCTCCACTTCCATCAGGTCCCTCCCTCTTATCTTCCGGGAGAACCTCCTCGACTCCCTCTGCACAGGGACTTACTCCTTCAGGAGTTAGCAAGTCTTCTTCAGGAACAGGCTGTGGAACCGGTGCCCCACCACCTGAGAGGTCAAGGCTTTTATTCCAGGTATTTCCTAATACCAAAAAGGACAGGAGGCCTCAGACCCATCCTGGACTTGCGCAGCCTCAACAAGTTCCTCGTGCGGGAAAAGTTCAAGATGCTTACCCTTGGAATCCTTCTGCCCTACCTCCAGCAGGGAGATTGGCTATGCTCCTTAGATCTAAAGGATGCCTACACGTACATCCTCATCCACCCAAGCCACCGCCAATACCTAAGGTTTGTGGTGGCAGGAAATCACTACCAGTACAGAGTACTGCCCTTTGGCCTATCCTCCGCACCGCGAGTCTTCATAAAATGTCTCGCGGTGGTGGCGGCCTATCTCAGGCTTCACGGCCTCTATGTCTTTCCGTACCTCGACGACTGGCTCATCAGAGCGTCGTCCTCTCCGGCAGTCGCCAATGCCACACACCGCACGGTGACTCTTCTGCAGTACTTGGGCTTTGTCATAAACTTCGCAAAGTCCACTTTGCTCCCCTCACAGGATCTCGAGTTCATCGGCGCAAGACTGCACACTCCTCAGGCTCGAGCTTTCCTGCCTCTCGACAGGGCTCAACGGCTCATGGACCTAGCCGGCCGTTTTCGCAGCCAGTCCCTGGTCTCCGCCAGGCGCTTCCTGAGACTACTCGGCCATATGGCTTCCACCGTCCACGTGACCCCCAATGCTCGCCTGAATATGCGGCCGGCTCAATGGTGCCTTCGCAAGCAGTGGCAACAAGCCACCGGCGGACTAGCCGACTTAGTGCGCCTCTCCGGGCCGCTGGCCTCTTCCCTACAGTTGTGGCTTCATCGGCCGAACCTGGTGCTCGGAATGCCGTTTCAGTCGCCTCAGCCGGCTCAAGGGCTGACGACCGATGCTTCCCTCCTGGGTTGGGGAGCACATTACCAGGGGGCATGTACTCAAGGTCTCTGGACCGCGTGGGAGTCTGCTCAACAGATCAACTTCCTGGAGCTCAGAGCAATTCGTCTGGCGCTCAAGGCTTTCTCCCACCTGACTTCTCACCAGTCCGTCCTTGTCCAGACGGACAATCAAGTTGCCATGTTCTACGTGAACAAGCAGGGGGGCACGGGCTCCTTCCTTCTCTGCCGAGAAGCTCAGAAGCTCTGCTCTTGGGCCGTCAGTCACGGCATTCTTCTCAAGGCAGTTTATCTCCCAGGCCAAGAAAATTGCCTGGCGGACAAACTCAGCAGGATACTCCAGCCGCACGAGTGGCGTCTGGATCCCTTGATAGTTCAGAAACTCTTTCTGAAGTGGGGCCTCCCCACGCTGGATCTCTTTGCCAGTCCTCTCAACCGGCAACTTCCTCGCTTCTGCTCTCGTCAGCCACATCCCCTTCGGGTAGCGGCAGATGCTTTTCTACTCTCATGGTCGGAAAGCCTTCTCTATGCTTTTCCTCCCATCCCGCTAGTCTCTCGAACTCTATTCAAGGTCCTCCAGGACAAAGCGTCCATGATCCTGGTGGCTCCTCGCTGGCCCAGACAGCCGTGGTTCCCACTCCTGTTGCAATTAGCAGCAGAGGATCCGTTCCCTCTGGGGTTTCAACCGGATCTCCTAACACAGGATCAGGGGTCTCTGCTACACCCCAACCTCAGATCTCTCAACCTAATGGCCTGGCGGCTGAAAGGGTAGTCCTCGCTCCCCTTCTCCTGCCAACAGAGGTGGAAGAGGTCGTCCTAGCTTCTCGGCGACCTTCTACCCGCAAATGCTACGCCCTTAAATGGCGTCGCTTTTCAGCTTGGTGTGTACAGCAGTCTCAGGATCCCTTCTCCTGCTCGGTGTCGGTGATCTTGCAGTACCTGCTCTACCTCTAATCTGGGACTTAAGTCCAACTCCGTCAAAGTCCACCTCAGTGCTCTTTCAGCACACCATGTGCCGGTGGACGGCAGACCTCTTTCCAGCGACCCTCTCGTAGCACGGTTTCTCCGAGGTCTCCTTCTACTTAAACCACCTCTGCGCCCGCCAGCACCTGACTGGGATCTGAATGTGGTTTTACAGCGGATCACCTGTCCGCCTTTTGAACCGATGGCTACCTGTTCTCTGCGTTTTCTTTCGTGGAAAACCTTATTCCTGATAGCCCTCACTTCCGCTAGACGCGTAAGTGAATTGCAGGCCCTCGTGTCTGATCCTCCCTTCACTCGGTTCTACAAAAATAGGGTAGTCCTACGGACTCACCCAAAATTTCTTCCAAAGGTTGTCTCCCCTTTTCACATCAATCAGGAGGTGGTACTTCCAACCTTCTTTCCCAGGCCTCACTCCAGCCGAGCTGAACGAGTCCTGCATACCCTGGACTGTAGAAGGGCATTGAACTTCTACCTTGACCGTACGCAGGAGCACCGTAAAGCTGCTCAGCTTTTTGTGTCTTTTGACCCCAATAAATTGGGGCTCCCGGTCTCCAAGCGTACTCTGTCCATCTGGGTTGCTGACTGTATCGCTTGGACTTATGGGGCAGCCGGACTCTCCTTAGAAAGTCGAGTCACGGCTCATTGTGTTCGGGCGAAGGCTACGTCAGTGGCTTACCTCCGCTCTGTTCCGCTGGCAGACATCTGCCGGGCCGCTACTTGGTCTTCGAGCCAGACTTTTGCGGTCCATTACTGTCTCGAGAGGGAGTCCCGCAGGGACATTGCTTTCGGACAGGCAGTCCTCCGAAATCTCTTCGAGGTTTGAGCAACTCCTACCCTCCATCCCGGATGGGGGCTACCGGTGGGTGATAATTCAGCGAAGATTCCTTCCTTCTGTGCCGCTGAGCTAGAGGGAGCTCATTTTTGTGCTTAGGGTCTCCGGTAGCCTTAAGCTTGGGAGTCCCATATGTGAGGACTGACTTCCTGCTTGGTCCTGGAGAGAAAGCGTAGTTACTCACCTGTAACAGGTGTTCTCCAGGAGCAGCAGGAATCAGTCCTCACAACCCTCCCTCCTCCCCGTGGAGTTGCAATCATCTGCTTAAGTTTTTTTGCAAATTTTTATGCTGTCTTTTAGCTATGTCATCAGACTGGCTAAGATGGCACCCTTGGGCAGGAAGGCGACCGCGCATGCGCGCTGCAATTCCCAAAGGCTTTCTTTGAAAGCTGGGGAAAATTGCTCCGCGAGGGCTCCGTCAGCGCCGACGTCACCCATATGTGAGGACTGATTCCTGCTGCTCCTGGAGAACACCTGTTACAGGTGAGTAACTACGCTGTCAGGAGGCATGAGACTTTCCGTGCATGTCTAGTACAGTTCTAACAAAAAAACTCCAAATCTGCTAAAACTAGGAGAGAGCTCCACATGACTGATAGCACACAGGCTTCATCATCAAGTGTGGCTGCATTCCCATGCTGTCTACTGAGAACCCCCATTACAAGTAAGAAACTATGCTATCTCTCCCCACCCCCTCAAAAGAATGCAATGCAGAGTGGGCAATTTTCAGAGCCCCGATTTCTTCATGCAGTGGTTTTGAAAATTGCTCCTCCTTTATTTAAATTTATTCACTGGTTATAACTAATTGCTTTATAACTATTTTCCAGCTTCCAGAAGGGAAAAAAGGAACAGCTCGGGTGGTACAGGGGCAGACTGAACTTGAAAATGGTAAATGTCTCTCATGTATGTAATATTACAAAGATGTACATTTCCTGCCATTAGAATGTGTACGTTTCAAAGGCAAGCATTAGCAGGTGGGTGATGTTGACTGATCGTCTTAGCCATTGCAGCTTCACATTGACCCCCTCAATCCTTTTATGTCTGCAGATGGCATCAGATGCTTCCTTTTTACTATGGAAGAAAATCTCTTCAATGCAGTAGAACCTCTTTACTTTTCTCTTATTTCTTCTCTTCTACCAGTATTGCCTTAATACATTTTCTGCACATCACTACATTTATTTCTTTTTCATTGCTGACTGCCAAGCTCCTGTTTATGATGAGGCCATTGAGTGCTTCAGTCGTCCTTTTTGTTTTTTACCATTTTGCCATATCTACATTTCTCACAACAGCTGAAAAGAAAACCAATAGCCTCAAACAGTGCTCATGCTGCAGTCATAAGATGTCCATAACCTAAAGGATTATCAAACCACCTGCATGCACTGCTTGGGCATAGGCATTAGCATGCACTGACATGGTAGCACACTTTAGTAAATCTAGTTTGTAGTTTTATTTCATTTATATCCTCATATATCACTACATCACTTGAAAGTATTCACAAAAAAGGTGAGGCTGCCCCAGAAATAAGGCATCATAAACATATAAAACAATTTTATGTTTTCTACTTCCTATTTTAATCTCTATGATAGCAGTATTATGGCCTATATAACCTGTCCAGAAGGTTCTGTTGAGATGGGAAATAATAGTGGTAATAAGCGACAGCCTTTTCTGACTCCAACACCAGTGGAAACGGAAATGTCATAATAACATACGTATAGAAAGGCAGACATGTGGTCTTTTTCTGCCATCATCTTTCTATGTTTCTGTGTAGTATATGATGACAGATAAAGACCAGTATGGTCCATCTAATCTGGGTACCATTCATTCGTAATCATCTATTTAAAATTAAGCTTAATTCATGAAAAAGCAAGCCCTCACTTATGGGTGATGTCCCCTGACAGTCTCGCATGGGAACGCTCCCCAGCTTCCACCGGAAGCTTTTGGAAGTCTCCATCATGCATGAACGCCTGCCTTCCCTCCTGCCATGGTGCCATCTTATCCTCCATTCACTTTTTCCGTGGAGCTCCACTGACGTGTTTCTTGCACTACCATAAAAAGCTGTTCTTTTAACCCTGTGGGGTTGCAATATTTTTCATTTTTCCTCCTGCCAGTTTTTCCACCTGTCATCGGGGCATCAGTTTCACCTTCAACCATGTGAAGGCTGTTTTCCCAACAATATCAAAGCCGGCCAACGGTTTTAAAAAGTGAACCCACTGTGCACGCACCATTTCGGTGACTGATCATCAGAGCTGGTGTCTCCAGTGCCTAGACCTGAACCATGAGCTTTCTACCTCCAATCTGTGACTACAGATGACCATGGGTCGCGAAAAGCATTGTGAGTCCCTTTTCAGGCCTTTGGACTTGGCGCCCTCAGCTCTGGCATTGATGCCCTCGAGGGGCACCGCCGAGGCCTCAGTGTCACACAGTACCTGCGCTCATTCGGAGCCAAGAGGCCAAGGCAGTATGGAACTGGGGCTCTCCATTAACACCCAGTCAGAGCCTTGGACGGACTCATCATCTGCCCTGTTGACATGAAAGGGGGCAGCTGCAGACCATGCCAAACATGGGCATCAACACCGGAGCCCCTCTTGGTTTGATGTTGAGGGCAATGGCTGGGAGCATCCTGCAAAGGTGCCCCGATGGGAAGAAACTATTCCCAAGACCTTGGCGGGCCACGGCAATCTCCCAATGACCTTACCATTTTGGAGTCTCTGGGACAGGTGCCGGAGTTGATGATTGAAGTCATTGTATGGGCCTCGATGCCTACAGAGACCACTGTGCTTACCGAGTGCCTTCGGGCCCTTGAAGTGCACATGGCATATCTCCAGGAACAAACAGAAATGCAGTCTTTACATATGGGTGATGTCAGTACGGACAGAGCCCATGTGGGAATGCTCCCCATTGTCCAATTGGAAAGGTTTTGGGAGCAATCCACTGTGCCTGTGCATCTGCCTTCCCAACTCTTCTCCTGAGTTCTTCATTTTCCACAGAGCCTGCAGGTTGTTTCTTTTCTGTCACCACGGAAAAACGTTCTTATTTTGGTTAAATTCTGTGCTCTGCCTTTCTATCGATGCCAGTGCCTCTACCAATACTGGCCCCGATATTTTCTTTTCTTTTCTTTTCAACAATTATTTAATTTTTTATTTTTCTTTCAATTGTGGTGGTTTCGATCACCAACTAGGCCTTAGCCTACTTTTTCCTCACCACAATGGAAAAAACACATCAGTGGTTTCAAAAAATGTACCAAATGTTCTGATACTATCTACATCACGGATAAACATGACTGGTACTTAAAATGTTTGGGCCCTGACCATGTTCCAAATGATTGTCCTTTGTGTCAGCAAATAACAAAAAGAGGCCTAAAGAACAAGGCTAGACAGTATGGTTCTCTGTTCGCCCCAGACACGATTTCTGTGGCTTCCACATTGTCGATATCAGCCTCCTCTCATAGTTCTCAGGTCTCCTCAAAATCCAAACAAAAAACTAAGGCATCGGCATTGAGAACTGATACCGATTCCAGAGGTAAGGCCCTTCATCACCACCAAGATTCATCGAAAGGTGCATCCAATGCTGACCAGCCTGCCAAATAGCCCCAGCAGGAGGCCCTGCCCTCCAAAGCACAAGAGGGGCTCCAGGAATCTCCCGAGGCATCGACCTCCAAAGAGCTACTGGTTCCGTGCCCTGGGTCAGTGGCTCAAAGCCCGTACAGGATTCCATCCAGGCATCAGTCAGCTCTCTCGACCAGTGCATACTGGCTATTGAGAGGAGTTTGGCCACACTCCTGGCAGCCTCGGTACTGACTGTATTGATAGCTGTAGCAGTTCAGGTGACGGCACCCTGCCAACAGCCGCTGATCCCGGCACTCAAACCTGCATCGATGGAGCCTCTCCCTCCAGTGCCTCCATTGAAACAGATGAACATTATCTGTATCCAGCAGGCTCCTGATGCTGTACTGACCGATCATTGGTACCAGTATCGATCCTCGACATCGGGGAAGTATTGAGATCAAGCACAAGATCATCAGTACTTTGACTTTTTGTTAGACTCTGATTCTGCTTTCTCTGATTCTGATGATGCATCGGAGGACTCCTGAGAAAGTTGAGACATTCCTTCAGACACATCCCCTCCTCATAAGCAGCATCGATCCACTCCAGAAGATATGTCTTTCGAAGACTTCATTAGGGACATGGCAACAGGCCTACAGATTTCTGTGGCATCAGGGACGGAACCCAGGGCAGAGAAATTGGAAATCTTCCAATACTCCTCGACACCTAAAGAGACTGTCACTTTACTGGTACACCACATCTTGCGCCATTTAATGCCCCATATTTGGGAGGCTCCTCTAATAGTTCCACCTATCAGCAAATGACTTGATATCATGTACCGAGTTCCATCATGCCCAGGCTTTCAGAATCCTCAACTCCCCACACCACTCTGTTGTGGTGGAATCGGCGATGTGCTGCATCAAGAGTTCTAAGAGTCATTCTTCCATGCCTCCAGGCAAGGATTCCAGAACTCTCAATGCTTTCGGCTGTCGATATTTTCAGGCATGCATTCTCACCTGTAGAATTACCTCCTACATGGTCTACATGGACATGTTCCTGAAGGATGTATCCAGGGATCTGGAGACATTCGCAGCTCTCCTTCCCGATGACAAATGAAATGCATTCCGAGCCCTAATCAGGCAGAATCAAAATACATCCAAATTTCTTACCAGAGCATCTTTCAATGCCTTTGAGTCATCCAGCAAGCTCAGCAGTCTGCATCAGTGCTCACAGGATGGCCTGGCTCCAAACCTTGGATCTTGAACGGTGGGTTCAAGACAAATTGGCTAATATTCCCTGTTTTAGCGAAAACCTCTTCAGAAAGGGTTGGAGGGAAAAAAACTGGAGAGATTGAGACACATGATCTCACCCTCAAGAGCCTTTCAAGAAAGACAGTGGACTTCTCTAAGAGGCAGACTAATCCAAAGAAATCTTTCTAGCCTAAGAAGAAGAGATATTATCCTTCATCTCCAGGAACAAGCAGGAATGTAGTCTTCACATATGGGTATCGTCGGTACCAACGGAGCCTGTGTGGGAACGCTCCCCAGCGTCCAATAGGAACGCTTTTGGGAGCATCCCTCAGCACATGCGCGCTGCCTTCCCGCCTTTCCAATTGTCCCTCTTCAGTTTTTCGTTTTACGCGGAGCCGACAGGACACATACCCTGTCACCGCAGAAAATTTCTTCTTTAAACTTGTTTTCTTGTGGTCGCATCTGCCTCCGCTCGACACCTACCGGTACTGCCGGTTCTCTTTTCTTATTTTCAAAAAAAAAACTTTCTGAACTGTTTCTCTTCAGAAACCTTTTCTTTTTGGTGCTAGGCGCCATTTTGGGCATTAGGCCCCATTTTCCTGAAAAATGGAAAAACCAGCTAGTGGTTTTAAAAAATGTACTAAGTGTGGCGGTACCATTTCCGTCACCGACACCCATGACTGGTGTCTCAAATGTTTAGGCCCTGACCATTCTCCAAAGAGGAAGACAGAACCGGGCTGCAAAGCTCGGTGCCCTCTTTTCTTCAGATGCCATGTCCATTGCATCAAAGTGTTCCAGAGCCTCGTCTTCCTCCCATGGATCTCAGGTAACTAAACATAAGAGCCGATCCTCAAAGGGTAGATCTCCTTCCAAGCATCGAGAAGCCATTGGCATTGCCCTTGAGGAAATTACACCGGCGAAACAGCCCCGGCAGGAGGCTTTGGCCTCCAAAGCACCAACGGGGCTCCAGGATGTTCTCGAGGCCTCGACCTCGGCAGAACTACTGGTGCCATGCTCAAGGGTTCCGGCTGCTTCTACCAGTACCGACACCCAGGCATCGGCAACATCGATAGACCAGAGGTTCCTCGCTATCGAACGCAGTCTTGCAGCTCTCCTTTCAGCTGCAGTACCGTTGACACCGCTACCGACGGTTCAACGGGCACCGATACCGATGCCGGTACCAGCACCAGAACCGATACCGGTACCAGCACCGGAACCGATACCGGTACCAGCACCAACGGTACCGGCCCCAGTGGGAATTCTTCCCATGCTGACTTTTTCTGGCATCGACAGATCGGTACCGGACCAACTCAGTGCCGACTTCGATCGATACCGATACCGTGGTTTGCATGAACATCAGGATCAGAGATACTTTGAATCCTCCGATTCCGAGGACTCTGATAATTCTGCCGGTACCAGAGTGCTTCTCCCGGAAGACTCCTCTTCTACTCAACGCAGAATGTCTCCTCCAGAGGACATGTCTTTTCAGGATTTTATTCGTGATGTGGCCCGAGGCCTTTCAATCATGGTAGCTCCTGTAAAGGAACTTAAAGCAAAGGAATTGGAAATTCTCCAATACCCTAAGGCTCCCAAGGAGGCAGCCACTCTGCCCATTCATGAAATTCTTCATGATTTGATGCTCAGAATGTGGGAAACACCTTTGACTACATCTCCTCATTCTAGGAGACTCAATACCATGTATCCAGTTCCACCATGTCTTGGCTTTCAAAAGACTCAGCTGCCACACCATTCAATGGTAGTGGAGTCAGCCATGTGTAAGATGAAAAGTGCAAAAAGACATGCATCCAATCCTTTCAGGCCTCCATGCTTTCAGCTAGGATCAGCTCATATATTTTATATATGGGAATGTTCCTCAAAGAAGTCACAGGAGATTTGGAGCTTATGAGCCCCCTTCTCCCTGATGACAAACGACAAGACTTCCTTACTCTTGTCAAGCATGCTCAAGATGTTTCCAAGTTTGCAAATCATGCAGCCTTTGACTGATTTGAATGCATCAGCAGAACCTCTGCTAATGCCATTGGTGCATGTCGGATAGGCATGGCAGGCAGGCTTCAGGCATCAGACTTGGAGATTTGGGTACAGGATAAATTAGGAAACATCCCTTGCACAGGAGAAAATCTCTTTGGCAAGAATTGGCAGGAAAAGGCTAATGATATAGATGCTGACAATATCACTTTAGACAGATTGTCAAAATCTACAGCCACTCCAGCCAAAAAGAAACCCTATAAACAACCCTTTTTCAGCAAAAAGAGGAAGTTTTATCCATCCTATACCCAGCAAGTGCAAGGTCAGGGTCAAGTTGCCCAAAAGGGACAACAACAACAATCCAGACAACAAAAGAAGCCAAAAGGCCCGAGAGCTCAATCAGCTCCACAGGCTCAGCCCCCTCAAGGGCTTTGACTCCTTCCTAGAGAGCTTGGCCTTCCTGCCTCTGAAGGGTCCAGAACCCCTAAACATTCCAGGCAGGTTGTGTCATTTTTCTGACAGATGGCACTAAATAACAGCAGAAAATTGGACTCTGTCCATTGTAGGAGAGGGATACAAGCTTCATTTTCACAGCATGCCCCCTCCTACAATCGTAAGACAGTTCAATTCCCAAACCTCTGCAGACAATCTACTGGATCAAGATGTCTCAACACTCCTTGCCCAAGAAGCAATAGAGGAAGTACCCACTCTCCAACAGGGTACAGGGTTCTACTCCCCCTATTTTCTTATTCAAAGAAAAACAGGAGGACACAGACACATTCTAGACCTCAAAGAATTGAAAAAATATCTGTTCCGAGAAAAGTTCAAAATGATTTCTCTGGGAATTCTTCCGCCATACCTTCAAAGTCAGGATTGGTTTTGCTCTCTAGATCTAAAGGATGCATATACTCACATTCTGATCCATCTGGATCACAGGAAATTCTTACGATTCCTTTTCAAGGGAAAACACTTCCAATACAGGGTTCTTCCCTTTGGTCTGGCTTCGGCACCAAGAGTATTTACAAAATGCATGGCAGTAGTAGCTGCATTCCTGCGAACCCTAGGGATATTCGTCTTCCCTTACTTGGACGACTGGCTCATTCGAGCCCCCACGGTTGCAGAAGCCAGATCTGCACTGTCTCGCACAATGCGACTCCTCCAATACTTGGGAATGGTAATAAACTTCCCAAAATCCCAACTTGTTCCTTCCCAGTCCCTGGAGTTCATAGGAGCTTGTTTAGATACCAGACAGTCAAGGGCTTTCCTCCCACAGTCCTAATGTCTTCGCTTAGTACAACTAGCTTCTCAAGCAGCGGGAAAATCCTCCCTAACTGCTCGAGAACTGCTACAATTACTGGGACATATGGCATCCACAGTTCATGTAGTTCCCTATGCTCGCCTCCCCATGCGAGCAGCCCAGTGGACCCTATCCACACAGTGGACACAGGCCACAGGACGTCTGTCAGACAAGATATCAAACTCTCAACGACTGATCTTGTTCCTACAATGGTGGCAATCACTGGAGAATCTTTTAGTGGGGTCTCCTTTCCAACAACCCCTATTCCAGGCCACTCTAACAACAGATGCATCACAGGTGGGTTGGGGAGCACACCTGCTCCATCTCTCTACCCAAGGTACCTGGACTCCACAGGAGGCTTGTCTTGACATAAACCTCCTAGAATTAAGAGCAATCTATCTAGCACTTTGAGTATTCCATGCCCAGCTCAGCTACAAGACAGTTCTAGTCCAAACGGACAGTCAAGTAGCCATGTTCTATGTGAACAAGCAGGGCGGAACAGGCTCTCTGTCGTTATGCAATGAAGCTTTACGACTATGGGCCCTCGCCAGAAAGCATCAAATTCACCTTCTCGTGGTATATCTTCCAGGCATTCAAAACCTTTGGGCAGACAAACTCAGCCGAGTACTGCTGCCTTACGAATGGTCTCTCCACCTAGACCAAGTGACAAAGATATTTCAGATCTGGGGGACCCCAGACATAGACCTCTTTGCAAGTCCACTGAATGCCAAACCTCCTCGGTTCTGTTCCAGAATTCCAGCTCACAATTGTCAGGCAAGGGACGCCTTCCTCCTTCACTGGGGTCAGGACTTCCTCTATGCTTTCCCACCCATTCCCCTCATCCCCAAAACACTCTTCAAGCTTCAGAGAGACAGAGGTCGTATGATCCTCATAGCGCCACGGTGGCCACGACAAACGTGGTATCCCCTGCTCCTACATCTCTCTCAAGCTGCACCTCTGGAGTTAGGCTGTGCTCCAGACCTTCTCTCCCAAGAGAACGGGATGCTGTTGCATCCGAATCCCCAGTCCCTGCATCTCAGGGCCTGGTTGCTGAAAGCCTAGACCTGCAGGGTCTTAACCTTTCCCAACTGGTAAAGGATATCCTTCAAGCTTCTAGAAAACCTTCCACAAGATGTTCTTAGGCCTTTAAGTGGAAACGTTTTACTATGTGGTGTTCTGAAAAGGGCTTAAACCCCCTTGTGATACCTTTGGAATCGGTTCTAGAGTACCTACTTCATTTATCAAATTCTGGTCTAAAGACCAATTCAGTAAGAGTCATTCTTAGTGCAATTGCAGCTTCCTATAAGCCTCTAAATGGACAGCCAATTTCCTCTCATCCACTCATAGCGAGATTCATGAGAGGTCTTCTATTAACAAAGCCTCCCATCAGGCCACCACCGGTGTCATGGGATTTAAATCTAGTTCTGGGACAGCTCATGAAACCGCCCTTTGAACCTTTAGCCACTACAGCTCTAAAGTTTTTATCCTGGAAGGTCATCTTCCTGATTGCAATCACCTCCGCACGTCGCATTAGTAAATTGCAAGCTTTAGTGGCTGAGCCTCCTTATACAAGGTTTCACCATGATAAGGTTGTTCTCAGAACTCATCCAAATTTTATGCCAAAGGTGGTTTCGCCTTTTCATTTAAATCAATCGATTTACCTTCTTGTATTCTTTCCGAGGCCTCATGCCTCTAAGGCAGAAAGAAACCTTCATACTTTGGACTGTAAAAGAGCCTTGGCTTTTTACTTACAAAGAACACAGCAACATAGAAAGTCTTCTCAACTTTTTATTGCTTTTGATTCTAGTCATTTGGGACTTCCAGTCTCCAAAAGAACTCTGTCTAGATGGATTGCACAATGCATATCCTTTGCTTATGAGAATAAGAGTCTTCCTCTCCAAGGCCATGTCACAGCGCATAATGTGAGAGCCATGGCAGTCTCTGTGGCTAGCCTTCACTCTGTATCTATTGATGACATCTGTCAAGCAGCCACCTGGGCTTTGGTACACACCTTTACAGTCCACTACTGCCTAGACAAAGCCTCCCGTCGGGATGCCTTCTTTGGCCAAGCTGTTCTTCAGCATCTCTTTCAGACTTAATTCAACTCCTACCCACCAACCCTGGTGGGATGCCAGAGATCCATGGGAGAAAGCATGGCCCACCTCACAATAGGTGGCAGCTTCCTGGGGCCATCTCCCTGGCATCTTCAGCTAGGGAGTCCCCATATGTGAAGATTACATTCCTGCTTGTTCCTGGAGATAGCGTAGTTACTCACCTGTAACAGGTGATCTCCGGGAACAGCAGGAATTTAGTCTTCACAACCCACCCACTTCTCCTAGGAGTTGTTTCTCTATCTCTGTCTCTTTCCTCTCTCCCTCTATCCTTTCACTCCGCTACAAACTTAACTGAAGAGGGACAGTTGGTAAGGCAGGAAGGCAGCACGCATGTGCTGAGGGATGCTCCCAAAAGCGTTCCTATTGGACGTTGGGGAGCGTTCCTGCGCAGACTCCGTCGGTACCGACGATACCCATATGTGAAGACTAAATTCCTGCTGTTCCCCGAGATCACCTGTTACAGTTGAGTAACTACGCTTTATCTACCTGCAGCTGCTTACCAGCCTCAACAGCAGTGTCAGCAGGGCCCTCCCTAACCTAAGTCTCCTAAACCTCAACCAGCTGCACAGCTACAACCAGCACTTGGTTTTTGACTCCTTCCTGTAGAGCATAGCCACTTTACCTCTGCAGGGTCCCAACCCCTACACATAGCAGGCAGGTTCTATTCCTATACCCACTGGTGGCACCTCATAACATCAGAGCAGTGGATTCACAACATCGTCCAAAGGGGCTATCTGCTTCATTTTGAAAGCTTCCCCCCCCCCCTACACACACACACACCACCTTCATAGGACATTATCCCAGAAACCCCCTGCAGATAAATCTGCTATCATTAGAGTTCCTCCACTCCAAAGGGGCATGAGCTCTACTTTCATTATTTTCTTATCCCCAAGAAAACAGGAGGGTTCAGGCCCATCTTAGATCTAAGGGACCTAAACTAATTCCTCACTTGAGAAAAATACACAATGATTTCCCTCAGCACACTCCTTCCTACCTTCAGAGGAACGACTGGCTATGTTCTCTAAACCTCAAGAAGGCATACACTCATTTCCTGATCCATCCTCAGTTCCAGCAGAACTACTACCAATATCGGATGCTCCCCCTTTGGCATAGCCTCTGCACCCCAAGTATTTACAAAATGCATGGCAGTGGTTACGGCCTACCTTCACACTTTGGGGGTCTTCGTCTTCTCCTACTTAGATGACTGGCTAGTCAGGAGAGAATCTGCAGATGAGGTAAAGCTCTCCCTTCATCGCACCATCACTGTTGTCCAACATCTGGGATTCGTCTTAAACTTTTCCGTCGTACCTGGTGCCAACCCTGCGGTTCAAGTTCATCAGATCCCTTTTGGACACTCAACATGCCAGAGCTTTCCTTCCCCTGGATCGCGCTTACCAGCTCATCGAGCTAACCCACAAAATAAGAAATCACAGTTACGTAACAGCTCAAGAGATGCTACGCCTTTTGGGGCACATGACCTCCACAGTCCATGTAGTCTCCTATGCCTGCCTGCACATGCGACAAGCCCAATGGACTCTTTCGTCTCAGTGGACCCAGGCAACTGGGCATCTCTCAAACAAAATATGCATCACCCCTCCACTTCTCAACTCCCTTCAGTGGTGGTGCTCCCCTCAAAACTTGCTCAGGGGGTCGCCTTTCCAGATGCCTTCACTTCAGTGCACCCTGATAATGGATGCCTCAAGCTTGGGTTGGGGAACACATCTGAACAATCTAACCACACAAGGGCAGTGGACACACCAGGAATCTCTGTTCAGATAAACCTGGAACTACGTGCACTTACAAACGCCCTTTGGGTTTTTCAACCCCAACTCTTGGGCCAATAGGTCTTGGACAGAACAATAACCAGGTGGCCATGTTCCATGAGAACAAGCAGGGAGGAACAGGATCCTATCTCCTTGATACCCAAGACCATGTTCAAACTACAGGTCGATAAGGGCTCCATGATTCTCATAGACCCTTTTTGGCTCCGTCAGCTGTGGTTTCCTCTGCTGCTTCGACTAGCATAAACTCAACCTCTCACTCTGGGTCACGTGCCCAACCTCCTCTCTCAGGATCACGGGACGCTTCTCCATCCCATTCTATAGGGCCTCTGCCTCACGGCCTGACTCCTCAAAGCGTAATCCTTGCTGATCTCAACCTCCCACAACAGGTCAAGGAAATTCTACTTGCATCATGCAAACTATCCACCAGACATTCATATGCCTTCAAATGGTGAAGGTTCACACTCTGATGTTCCCCAAAGCAAATTGACCTCTCTACCTGCCCAGTGGAATTTCTTCTACAATATCTCCTCCACTTGTCCTCATCAGGTCTCAAGATTAACTCAGGGTTCATCTCCGTGCCATTACAGCTTATCACAAGCCTCTGGACATGCAGCCTGTTTCTGCACTCCCCTTGGTGCAACATTTTATGTGGGATCTCCTGTTGTCCAAGCCATCTATCAAATCACTACCGGTGGCCTGGGATCTCAGTGTGGTTCTAGCACAACTTCCAAAGCCTTCCTTTGAGACTTTAGCCACTGCTTCATTCAAGTTTCTCACATGGAAGACACTCTTCCTCCTCACTCTGACCTCAGCTTGCCGCATCAGTGAACTTCAAGCTTTAGTGGCAGATCCTCCATACACTCTGTTCCATCCTGACAAGACAGTTCTCCATACCTATTTGTACATCCTTCCAATAAACAGCCTTCCACCTAAACCAGTCGGTAATCCTACTGGTCTTCCCGAGTCCACATGCCTTTCGGGCTGAAGCAGCGCTACACACTCTAGTGTGCTGTTGTGGATCAGGAACTGGTTAAAAGATAGAAAGCAGAGGGTAGGGCTAAATGGACAATTTTCCCAATGGAGAAAGGTGAATAGTGGAGTACCCCGTGGATCTGTGCTGGGTCTGCTGCTTTTTAACATATTCATAAATGACCTGGGAATAATGAGTGAGGTAATCAAATTTTCAGATGAGACAAAATTATTCAAAGTTGTTAAAATCCACCCAGGAAAAAGATTTAGGCGTCATTGTGGATAACATGTTGAAACCCTCCACCCAGTGTGCAGCGGCTGCCAAGAGAGCAAATAGAATGCTAGGTATCATAAGGAAAGGAATGAAGAATAAAACAAAGGATGTTATAATTCCTCTGTATCGTTCCATGGTGCGACCACACCTTGAATGTTGTGTGTAATTTTGGTCACCGTATCTTAAAAAGGATATAGTGTTATTAGAAAAGGTACAGAGAAGAGCCACCAAAATAGTAAAGGGGATGGAAGAGAGGCTAAAAAGGTTAGGGCTCTTCAACCTGGAAAAAAGACGGCTGAGGGGGGAGATATGATAGAGGTCTATAAATTAATGAATGGAAATCCTTTGATACAAGTCACCTTGGTTTTCCAGTAACAAAGCACACCCTATCCAAATGGATAGCGGACTGCATTTCTTTTGCCTGTGCACAAGCTGGACTCTCCCTCAAGGGTCACATCACTGCTCACAGTATGCGAGCCATGGCAACCACAGTTGTCAACCTCTGTTCCATCTCCATTGACAAGATCTGTTGAGGAGCTACCTGGTTCTCCATTCATACCTTTGCTGCATACTACTGCCTCGACATGGACTCCCATCACGATGCTGGTGGCGACACCACCGAGGGTGCCAGGGCCACCGGGGCCCAAGCAGCCAAGAGAAAGTGTTGTTACTCATCTGTTACAGATGATCTCTGGGAACAGCAGGAATCAGTCTTCACATATAGGTGACATCGGTACCAACGGATCCCGAGTGGGAACACTCCCCAGCGTCCAATCAAAAAGCTTTAGGGGAGCATTTGCCTCTGGTTCTTCTCAATTGCACACCACATTCACCTCAGAGCGGTGTTTTTGAGAGACTGAGAACATACTCTCCATGCCCAGGCTTAGAAGTGAGGTCATGCCTGTCACGGTATGTGCAAAACTAAAATAATATATATAACTATCCTTAAAAACACCAATCTACAAAAATACAAAAAATGTTTACCAATCTACCAAGTAACTATCACATAATTCATTAAGGTATATATGACCTCAGGATAGCCTTTCCCCTACATGTGGCGAAATACATCACCATAGGGTTAAATGGCAAACTGCACATCACGGGTCATAACCCTTCTACAATTTTAATTATATTTTCCCAAATTAATACAAATCTAATTGAATTACCCACATCCAAAAAAGTACTTTTAGGGATTCTCAAACTATATAAAATTATTTTAGATCGTCTGCATTTTAGCAAAGAACCGAAGCTCTCAAATCACTCAGTCAGATTCCTAAAAAAGAGAGAAAGACAAATACTCTTCCACCTAATGGTAATATACAATATTCCATAAGTATTGGGGGGGTAGAGTCTTTCCAAGATGGCTGCAGAGTGTTTCTAGTGAGCGGATGCCTAAGCAGAAGGGAAAGTTGAGGGCTGTTCCCTTTGAGCCCCAACTACCCAGTTCTGGTCCAATGGACCGTTTTGTTCAGTTACCCGTGGATAACAAACAGGAGATTCGAGCCAGCTTGGTCGCGCCTAGTGGGGAGGCTAAGGCGTCTCCGTCGGATGGTGAAACGTCTCTCTCTCCTGCACAGAGGACACCACTGCCTTGCCCAGCTGCTCTGGATCCTGCCTCAGCTGCTATAGCACTGACGCCTTCCCGGAAGGGGTTGCCAAGTGTGGAGAGAGTGTCGGCTGATTGTGCGGCTCCACGGTCCCTCGAGAGTCTTGGGGAGGCTTTGAGCGATAGTTCGGCGGCGAATATTCTGGCGACATCTTCTTCTGAAGGAGGAACATTCCCTCAACTTGCCTCAACGCCTTTTTTGATGGATTCACCTCTTCTCCTTCGAACTGAGGTTTTTACCTTAGAATCTATATGGGAAGCTATAGCTACTCTTTCAACGGCGATAATTTCGCAAACTCCAGTGCTTGCCTCTCGAGTCCACTAGAATGTTGCCGCTATCCAGAAGAACGCTGCTAATATTGATTTGCGATGTCTACATGCGAACAGATGAAGAGTCAGATTAACAATCTTGGTTCTCAGTTGGACAATGTTTCTGCTATGTCTTTGGCTTTATCAAAGGAGAATGGGACACTTAAATATAAACTGGAAGTGTTGGAAAACGCTTCCAGGGCAGCAAATCTTCGTGTTTTGAATTTTCCCCGAGTTTCCGGTGTTTCTGCTTTAGATATGTTCAAAAGATATATGTTGGAAGTGTTAAAGGTCCCCGCAGATTTGATTCCACCTCTGAGTAAGGTATATTATTTGCCCCCTGCCAAGAAAAATGCTGAGGAACCAGTGGCAGTATCTGAGGTGAACTTTGATGTTCTGGATATTTCTGATATGCTCGAGGATGTCGGGGGGAAGTCTTGTACTCCTTCAACGTTATTGGTTCAGTGTGCTTTAATCTCAGATAAAGATTGGCTTTTAAAAATGTTTTTCAAGAAGCGTTTACAAACCTTTTTGGGTTTAACTATATCTATGTTTCCTGACTTAACTAAAGAAACTCAGAGGAGGAGGAAACAGTTTCTCCTTTATAAGGCAGGGGTGACGCAGGTTGGGGGAACCTTCTTTCTTAGATTTCCGTGCAAGTGTCTGGTAATAATTAAGGATGTTAAGTATGTTTTTTCTGATCCGAATGATTTGAATACTTTTAAAAATGCCAGAATTTCATCCACTGTACCGTCAGAATAATGTTGACAATCATGTATGTCCCCTATTTGGAGTGTATCCACGGTCCTCCGTAGCTATTTGGTTTTCTTTAATGAGTTCTACGTTCCTTCCAAAGTACTCCTGCTTTGGATTGTATTTTCCTGGTTCTCTTCCCCCATAATTGTGGGCTATATGGAGTGTTGTTTGTATTATTGCCTTATCTTTCTTTAATCATAAATTGTCTGCTATGTACTCTATTTTCTTTGCAAGGAATTTTGTTTTTTCTTACTGTCTTGTAAAAATTGCATAAATAAATAAATTTAAAAAAAAAATTCCATAAGTATTAATCCACTTATCTGAGTGATATAGGAACTCCAGTCTGCGCCAGCAGTCAGACGTAAATCTGCTTTATTCCCATTACACACTAACCCCTGCACACAAATAAAATATATTAAATAAGAGGAAACACGAGAGGAACTTCAAAGCTACCAGATTCATGATCTAATAACTAATAATCAAATGAAAAGCGTCCATTCGATTTTATCATTCAACCCGTTTGGGTCCAATGTTTTAAGATCGTAAATCCATTTTTGTTCTTTCTGGATCATGAATCTGGTAGCTTTGAAGTTCCTCTTGTGTTTCCTCTTATTTCCTCTTATTTAATATATTTTATTTGAGTGTAGGGGTTAGTGTGTAATGGGAATAAAGCTGCTGTTGAATAATTACGTCAGCTTTTGTGAGCGAATCAGCTGGTTAAATTCCCTTTAAAAGTGACTGACGTCAGACGCTGTTGATTTAAGAACAGGGAGGCATTTGTTATGCCCGATGTTAGTGATACTTGAAGAAAAATTTGGCAAATAATACTTGGTAACCTTTATGAGAATTGCATTACTGGATTCCCTGAAGAAGCCTACTAGGTGAAACAGAAGCTTTTGTTGGGCATTCATAGTTTCTGCGACAACGGAAGATATTCGCAAACATTTTGGTGGCATATAGCTGAGATGAAGATTTACGTCTGACTGCTGGCGCAGACTGGAGTTCCTATATCACTCAGATAAGTGGATTAATACTTATTGAATGTTGTATATTACCATTAAGTTGAAGAGTATTTGTCTTTCTCTCTTTTTTAGGAATCTGACTGAGGTGATTTGAGAGCTTCGGTTCTTTGCTAAAATGCAGACGATCTAAAATAATTTTATATAGTTTGAGAATCCCTAAAAGTACTTTTTTGGATGTGGGAAATTCAATTAGATTTGTATTAATTTTGGAAAATATAATTAAAATTGTAGAAGGGTTATGACCCGTGATGTGAAGTTGGCCATTTAACCCTATGGTGATGTATTTCGCCACATGTAGGGGAAAGGCTATCCTGAGGTCATATATACCTTAATGAATTATGTGATAGTTATTTGGTAGATTGGTAAACATTTTTTGTATTTTTGTAGATTGGTGTTTTTAAGGGTAGTTATATATATTATTTGAGTTTACCCTTTGGCAGTAGGTTCTAGTAATTTAATATTCAAAACTAACCCATTTGGAGAAACTGCCCCAGTGTATCTTCCGGATAAACTCAATCTCCTTGCAGACAGGCTCAGCCATATCCTGCCTCCACACGACCTCCAGCACCTTTTTAGGACTTAAATGCAACTCCTACCCTCATTCCCGGACTTCTTTCTGGCACCAGACTTCCATTAGAGGTGGTCTAGCATTTGAGTTCAACGGGGCCACATTGTATCCACACTCTTGGCTCCATCCTTTACCTTCAGGGATACCAGGGCTACTCGCTTCCAGTCTGGTACCTGGGAGCTAGTGAGTCCCATATGTGAAGACTGTATTCCTGCTTGTTCCTAGAGATAGTGTTGTTTCTCACCTGTAACAGGTGATCTCTGGGAACAGCAGGAATCAGTCTTCACAACCTGCCCTCTCCCCTAAGAGTTGTAGGGTATTCTCTTTTTTCCTCTATCTCTCAGCTACATACTGTGGAGTGGAGGAGTGGCCTAGTGGTTGGGGCAAGGTACTTCGGGCCGGAAGGTCGGGGGTTCAAATCCCACTAGAGGACAGCAACCTTGGGCCGGAAGGACTGGGGTTTCTAGTCCCACAGGTGCTCCTTGTGGTCTTGGGCAAGCCACTTAACCCTCCATAGCCCATGTTCCCTGTAAAATAGTTCTCTGTGTGCTGTGCTTTCCTGTCTAATCAATGTGTTTATACCTCAAAAATTTCCTGTCATGATTTGACAATTTCCAATCTGTAATCAAACCGCTGCTGATCGCTGGAAGTAGCGGTATACAAATGTATACTAAATAAATAAAATAAAATACTCAACTAAGGAGAGGCGTTGGGAAGGCAGATGCGCAGGCACAATGGATTGCTCCCAAAGCTTTCTAATTGGACGCTGGGGAGCGTTCCCACTCGGGATCCGTTAGTACCGATGTCACCCATATGTGAAGACTGATTTCTGCTGTTCCCGTAGATCATCTGTTACAGATGAGTAACAACACTTTTTCTTGGCTGCTTGGGCCCAAGTGGCCCTGGCACCCTTGGTGGTGTCGCCACCTTCAGTTCAGTCTATCCTTGAGATCCATGCCCTCCCCACCGAGTAGGCGATGTCTGATCAGTGGTCGGAGTCCACCCAGGGCCCGATTTGCCATTTTACTCTCTGATATCTCTGGTTCCAATACCACTGCACCCTGGCACTCTGGGGAGGACCACAGGAGGCTATCATCTCTGCCAGAGAGGAGCCGACACTGGGAGGAGACCAGGAGGTACTTTGACTTCCTCTCAGAGTCTGACTCCAATGACTGGAAGCCAGATGAGGCAGAGGTTGAGCTGAGGGCAGAGGGACTGGAGATCCTTCCGAAGGAAGCCGATGCACCAAATACTTCTAAAGCTCCTGTTTCTCATGTGATTTGATGTCTGAGGTGGATGTGGAATCAGTTGTGTTCCAAAGAAGGGATCACACACGCTGTTTTTTCCAGTTTTTTTACCCCGGTTGGACTGTTTGTCTTGTGTTCAGTAGCTTGTAGCTTGGGAGTCCCATACATGAGGACTTCTTCCTGCTTGTTCACGGAGAAAGCCTGTGGCAGGTGTTCTCCATGAACAGCAGGAATAAGTCCTCACAATCCTCCCACCTCCCTGTGGAGTTGTTTTGGCTGCTAGCTTTTGTATTATACTGATAAGATGGTGCCATGGCAAGTGGGAAGGCAGGCAGGCGTGCATGCACGATGGAGGCTCTCAAAAGCTTCCAGTGGAAGCTGGGGAGTGATCCCATGTGAGAATTCGTCAGGGAACATCACCCATACGTGAGGACTTATTCCTGCTGTTCATGGAGAACACCTGCTACAGGTGAGTAGCTACACTTTAACAGTATAAGTAGATAGAGCCTCTTTGAAATGCTTTTACAGCATCAAGAGCTGAAAAAGCTGTTATATTATGGTCTTTTGACATATGATTCACAAGATGTAACATTTTGTGCATTGTATTTGAAACATTTCTTCTTTTGAAGAAATAAGTTTGGTCTTTATATATGGTTGCTGGTACAATATTTTCGAATTCCTTTTCGTTTCTCCGGGCCAGTCCAGGAACAGTAGGGTAGTCAACCTCCTTCAGCAACTGAGGACTGAAATCTTCAAACACTTGCTGACAGCCTACCTAGCTCCCCCTGGTGTCAGAGAGCCAGTCTTTTCAGTCCTCAGCAGCTGAAGGAAGTGTTGCTGGCAGGCTCCGAGAGAAGGAAAGAGATTTTTAATAGCAGGAGGTTCTCCTTGCTGGCCCTAGCAGGGTTAGTTTTAGGAGTGCTGGGTTCAAATTTAAGTTGTTTCAAAAAAAAAAAAAAAAAGACGGTGGTCAGCTGCCTGGTCATCAGGCTACAGAGGCAGCAGAGGCAGAGCCTGCCTCGGGGACCTGAGCCATACAGGAGAACAGAGCACAGTACTGGGAGCCCCAGAGTTCAACCCTCTGCCTCCAGAGACCCAACTTTCTGCCGCGAGCAGCGGTGACTGAAGTTCAGGTGAGAGACAACTGAGTAGTCAGGTGCGTTTTCTCTTTCTCGTGCTTGTAGGCCACGATCGTCGGGGTGCCGGGGGAAGTGGTGCTGATACTGAGGGCACGTTGCCGGTTTCGGCAGATGGTGTGCAGTGCGAGAGCCGCCACGTTTGGTCCAGTTCGCATTGTTTTTTTTTGCGTCGGGGGACAGCGCGTTTCAGCGATGTTATGGAGGAGACGTCACCGGCTCAAAATGCTTCGGGGAAGCTTCAGGCCGCGGCGGAAAAGGCGGGAGCGGCAGCCATTTTAAAGACCACCGCTGTTTCTCCCGCGCTGCAGCAAAAGACTCTAAAGAAGAAGACTACATCAAAGAAGTTGGCCCCAGCAGTAACTGTGAACCCCGCACCAGTTTTGGAGGTTCCTGGGGGTTTCCAATACCTATTTTCTCCAGATTTTATTCTGTCCCTCCATAAGACTTACTGTTTAAAGTTGGAGCAGGGACAGAGCAAGGATGCGTTGTCTAGCCTGCCTGATTTGACTCCAGTACCTGACACAGCAGGAGAACCGAGAGAAGGGTCTTCCAAAGCAGGTTTGACGGCCAGGGGGATGGCTGAGAGTCTAGGGCAACAGACTGTTGATTTTTAGGGACCAGAGGAGGGAGAAATCCCTTTGGAGTCTGGTATGGATCTGTGGCCAGAAAACCTCAAAGAAGGGGAGCTGGGGGCTGGTGATGATCCTAATCTTTTCAGAGTGTTTCGTAAGGAAGAACTGGGAGCGCTGATTACCCATTCGCTAGCGGCCCTGAATATTGCTTTGCCGGCAGTACAGGCGGAGCCATTGGAGGACCCTTTGCTACAAGGTTTTAGAGTGGAACAAAAGTGTTTCCCGGTCCATAGGGTGATTAAGCAAATGATTGAGTCAGAATGGGAATGTCCAGAGGCCACCTTGAGGGGTGGATGGGCATTAGGCCGCTTATATCCAGTTCCTCAAAAAGAGAGAGAATTGATGCGTATGCTGAAAGTGGATGCGTTAGTATCGACTGTGACAAAGAAAACTACTATCCCAGTAGAGGGTGGTGCGGCTCTTAAGGATCTGCAGGATAGAAAGCTGGAGTCCATACTCAAACAGGCGTTTGATACCAGTGCGCTAGCATTGCAGGCTTCCATCTGTGGAGCATATGTTTCCAGGGCTTCGATTAGGTGGCTGCAGGCTGAGTCTTCTCCAGATTCGGAGGGAGCTTCGGCGCCGGAAGGGGCGAAATTAGAATCGGCAGCGGCATATCTCGCAGACACCTTCTATGATTTGGTAAGAATTTCAGCTAAATCCATGGCATCAGTCGTAGCCGCTCAGAGATTTCTCTGGCTGAGGAATTGGGCGGCGGATGCGTCTTCTAAGGCACGCCTTAGTAGGCTGCCTTATAAGTGCAAGCTACTTTTTGGAGAAGCTTTGGAAAAGATTGTGAAGAATTTGGGAGACTCCAAAGGCAGATGGCTACCGGAAGACCCTCCGAAGGGTCCAAAGCCGGGATCTTCGCAGAGGGGTCAAAGCAGAGATTTTCGGAGATTCAGAGGGACTCAGTTTACTCCCTATCAGAGAGGCCGATTTGTACCCAGAGGGCAGTCCTTTCGGGGTGCTTGGAGGTTCAGATGGGGGTTTGGCGGACCTCAGCCGAGCGTCTCTAAGAAACCGAAATGAAATGAGGGAGGTCCAGACGGAGGTCCTAATAGGAGGTCGGTTGCAGTTTTTCCACTCCGTCTGGACCACGATCACTATGGACCGCTGGGTATTGGAGATAATTCAAGAAGGTTCTTCTTTGGAGTTCGAGCAACCGCCATCGGGAGCATTTGTGATGTCGCCGTGCGGATCCCCCGCAAAAGCAAGGGCGGTGAACGAGACGCTTCAGCGGTTGCTACAGATTCAAGCAGTCGTTCCGGTGCCTCCAGACCAGTACGGCTTAGGTCGATACTCGATTTATTTTGTGGTTCCCAAAAAGGAGGGCTCATTTCGTCCAATTCTCGATCTAAAACATGTAAAACGCTGTTTACAGGTGTCGCATTTTCGGATGGAGACTCTTCAGTCCGTGATCCGGTCTGTGAGGCCAAGCGAGGTGCTTTCATCCATAGATTTAGCAGAAGCATATCTACACATACCCATCAAACCTCAGCATCAAAGGTTTATTGCGCTTTGTGGTACCCATGGGGCATTTTCAGTTCCAGGCGTTGCCGTTCAGACTGGCTACAATGCCTCGCACGTTCACGAAGGTGATGGTTGTGGTGGCGGCAGCGTTACGAAAGGAGGGTATTCTGGTACATCCCTATCTGGACGATTGGCTCATTCGAGCTCTGTCGGTACCGGATTCGAGAGAAGCCACCTCGAGGGTAGTGGATTTTCTCGAGAGCTTAGGTTGGGTGGTCAATCGAACCAAGAGTCAGTTGACTCCCGTGCAGTCCCTAGTATATTTGGGGGCCTTGTTCGACATGAGACTCGGGGCGGTATTTCTCCCGGAAGACAGGATACAAAAGATCTTACGGCAGGTGTCAGCCTTTTTGCGCATCAAGGCTCCAACAGCGTGGAGATACCTACAGATCCGGGGTTCCATGGCAGTGACCTTGGACTTGGTGCCGTGGGCCAGGGCGCATATGCGACCGCTCCAACATTCATTACTATCCCGTTGGTCTTCGCAGAAGCATCCGTTCAGTTAACGGTTGGTTTTTCCCTCCAAGGTTTCCGAAAGTCTGCTGTGGTGGCTCTCTCCCACACATCTTCGGGCAGGAGTACCGCTGGAAATGCCAGATTGGGTATTGGTCACCACGGATGCCAATCTCTCCGGTTGGGGAGCACATTGTATGGCCCAGGTAGCTCAGGGACGGTGGGCGGTAGAGATGTCCAACTGCTCCATCAATCAGCTGGAAATGAGGGCTGTACGACTGGCGTTCCAGGAGTTCGAGGCTCTTCTGAATGGCAAAGCGGTGCGAGTTTTCTCAGACAATGCAGTAACAGTGTCCTATATCAATCGGCAGGGAGGCACGGGCAATGCGGTCTTGTTGGAGGAGAGTCGGGCACTGTTGAAGTGGGCAGAGGAGCATCTCTTAGCCCTATCGGCAGCGCATGTAGCAGGAAAGGACAATGTGCAGGCCGATTTTCTCAGTCGACATGTATTGGATCCAGGCGAATGGCAGTTGAATGACGCCATCTTTCACGACATAACGAGGCATTGGGGGCAGCCAGTCTTGGATCTGGTGGACACGTTCGGCAATGCCAAGGCGTCCCGTTTTTTCAGCAGGGGCAGGGAAAACATGTCAGAGGGCCTCGATGGCTTAGTTCAACCTTGGCCGGCGGGAGAGCTTCTGTTTGTGTTTCCTCCGTGGCCGATGATCGGTCGGGTCATTCGCAGAATCGCAGGTCACCAGGGGAAGGTGATTCTCATTGCCCCAGACTGGCTGAGGAGAGCATGGTATGCGGATCTCGTGCGCTTGCTGATCGACCGTCCTTGGAGATTGCCAAGTCGGGTAAATCTGTTGTATCAGGGGCCTATTCTCATGCTGCAGGTGGATCGCTTCTTGCTTACGGCTTGGCTCTTGAAAGGGAACACTTGAAGCATAGAGGCTATTCCGCAGTGGTGGTGAATACCATGCTGCAAGCAAAACGAAGGTCGACGTCATTGGCTTATATCCGTATTTGGCGGATTTTTGAAGGCTGGTGTGCGAGGCACAGGGTTCAGCCGGGGACGGCGACGATGTCTGAGGTGTTGTCATTTCTACAAGGCAGGCTGGATAAAGGCCTAGCGTTCAGCACTCTAAAGGTACACCTGGCTGCTTTAGCTTGCTATCGGGGCAAGGTGCAGGGCCATAGTTTGGCTTTGCATCAGGATGTTCGCAGATTTTTCTGAGCGGTCAAGAACATGAGGCCGCCTAGAAGGCCGATAGTACCGCCTTGGGATTTAAATTTGGTCCTGCAGACTTTGACGCATGCTCCATTTGAGCCGGGAAAAACGATGGCGCTGAGGGAGTTCTCTTGGAAGACAGCCTTTTTGGTAGCCTTGTGCTAGGCTAGAAGGATTTCGGATTTACAGGCACTTTCCTGCAGGGAACCATATATTCAATTGTCAGAGGAGAAGGTGGTCTTGCGCCCGGTTCCCTCTTTTCTACCTAAGGTAGTATCAGTGTTTCATGTGAATCAACCAATTTCACTGCCTACCTTTTGGTCTGGAGAGGCAACTAGGGGGGCCGTATCGCTTCATAGATTGGATCTTGGTAGAGTACTTCACAGATATATCAGGAGAACAAAGTCCTTTCGGAAATCTGATAGGTTGTTTGTTCTGTTTGGAGGAGCATGGAAAGGGGAAGCAGCTACCAAGGCCTCCATTGCGCACTGGGTGAAGCAGGCGATAGCAGCCTTGTATCAGGCGAGCGGGAAGGTGCCACCAGAGGGGCTGCGAGCTCATTCAACTCGGGAACAGGCGACGTCCTGGGCCGAGAGGGCTTTGATTCTGCCAGTGGATATTTGTCGGGCAGCGACCTGGTCGTCTTTGCATATGTTTGTGAAACATTATCGCTTAGATGTTCAGGCAGCGGGAGACGTGAAGGTCAGAGCTTCGGCCATTCTGGCTGGGCTACTAGGACCCTCCCGAGAATAGGTACTGCTTTGGTACTACCTTACTGTTCCTGGACTGGCCCGGAGAGATGAAAAGGAAGAGTAAATTAGACCTTACCTGCTAATTGTCTTTCCTTGAGTATTCTCCGGGCCAGTCCAGGACCCACCCAGAACATAGCAGTGGGTAAACGGGTTTCCGTACTTTTGCTATTTAGTACACTTGGGAGCTCGTACAGGGAGAGCCGTAAGAGGTGCTCTTTATGGTAGCAGAAAATACATTTTGGGCCTAGAGTGGGCTCGGGCTCTTCCGGAGTGGAACTGGCTAGGGGGCTCCCGTAAGGTTCAGTGCTCCGATTCGAGGTGAAAAAATAAAAAAAATAAAAATAATCCACAGGTTGTCACAAGTTGTAGCGGTGGAATTACTAGTTATTGTTTTAGATATAAGGGTTCTTGATTTTTTTTTGGTTACGTTAAGATTTATAGCCATAGCGTGGACTGTTTTTGGATACTGCTTGGACATTGGCTCTCTGACACCAGGGGGAGCTAGGTAGGCTGTCAGCAAGTCTTTGAAGATTTCAGTCCTCAGTTGCTGAAGGAGGTTGACTACCCTACTGTTCCTGGATCGGCCCGGAGAATACTCAAGGAAAGACAATTAGCAGGTAAGGTCTAATTTACTCTTTTTTTAGCAATATAACTCACTTTGAGGTTCCATTGTCAAGTCGCGAGATAAATCTAACTAAATGAAAACTAAATGCTCCACCCGAAGCTGAGGAAAGATTTGACCGCATCTTCTTCATTGAGGGACGACCACGCTGAACATCGGGTGAAGATTCTGGTGCATCTGTGTCGGCACCTTTCGAGTCATGGCTTTGAGAGCGATGGGGGTCCACGTGAGCACCTCTCAAAAATATCCCAAAGAGAAGAGAGCTCATCCTCTAGGATACCGGAGGGGCACTGACAGCCGAGATCCAGCCGCCGATATCCCTGTACACCTACCAGGTACATTGCTCAAAGTTGCTCAAACCTTGCAGCCTTTGTAATCAGCAGCGATGGAGAAGCGTCTTCTGCAGATCTCAAAGAATGCATTGCAGTGCTGTTGGCGGTGCAGCATACCGGGGCCTCAATGTCAGATGTATTGACATCGGTCAGTAAACTTCCGATCCTTAAGATGCATGCCCTGCCTGTGAGAGAGGCATCGACATCGTGGCATCAAAGGATCCCAACACTGGTGTCTGCCCAGCCGATATCCCTAACTGGCATCTCGGGGTCCAATGCACCCTCGAGATTTAGAAGGATATCAGTGCAGCATCACTCTCGAAGGAGCTCCCAATCCCCTCGAAGCAGCTGAATGATCTAGGCAAAGACTCTGAAGTACTTTGACTTTCTCTCTTGAGTCTGACTCAGAAGGCTGGGTCACCGACGTAGAATCTGAGGATTTGTCAGAGGGCAGGTCCCCTGAACTCCTGTTGGACCCTTCTCCAACTCATGAGTGGTGCAAATCCCCTCCTGAGAACATAACCTTCAAAGACTTTGTGAGGGATTTGGCCAAGGCCAATCCATTTTCTTTGGAGACTGAGGCTGAGCCCAAGGCAGAAGAGTTGGAAAGCCTACAGTACTCCTTGGCCCCTGAGAAGGCAGTGATGGTGCCCGTGCACTACATCCTGCAGAGGGTACATATGAGAATGCGGGAGAACCCCCTCACTGTATCTCTAGCTAGTAGAATGCTTGACTCCATGTACAGAGTTCAGAAGGTTCCTGGATTCAAGAAAACCTCCGCACCATTCCTTGGTAGTCAAGTCCACCCTAAAGAGAATCAAGAGTAACAAGACTCATTCCTCAGAGCCCCCCAAGAGGCAGACTCAGACGTTGGACTCTTTCGGGAGAAGATGTTTTCAGAGTTCCATGCTTCTTGCCTGTGAGGCCTCTTAGCAACTCTACATGGGCATGTTCTTGAAGAACTTCATGAACTATTTGACTGATCTGGCCCAGTTCCTCTCTCCAGAGAAATTAGATCAGTATCGTTCCCTAGTGGCCACGGCAAGGACTGCTCAGAGTTCATGGTCTGAGCGACCTATGATATCTTTGAGATGGCATTCAGGGATGCTGCCATCTGTATTGGCACCCAGAGACCTGCTTGGCCTCAATCATTGGACCTGTAACAGTCAGTGCAACAGAAGCTGGCAGATGTCCTGTGCCGTGGAGAGAATCTTGAAGGACTACCAAAAGGGGTTGCTACAGCTGGAAAAAGATCTGCACTTGTAAATATTTATTTTCTGGGAAATACTCTAAATCTTGGAGAAAAGACAGTTCTTTGGGTTAAAGTTGATAAATCTGTGTATTTTAAAATTCAGTGTTTTTGTTGAGTCAGTCAAATCAGAGTATAGCTTAGCATAGAAAATAAAATAGAGTAAATAGTCTTTCAGTAGAAAGAAATAGATTTGTTTCTAGAGAGCTTTTTATTTAAATAAAATCAGAATATGGCTTAGCATAGAAAGTAAAATAGAGTAAATAGTCTTTGAGTAAAAAGTAATAAATTTGTTTCTAGAAACCTTTATAAAAAGGCCTTCCAGTTAGGAGGCAAAAAAACTGTGAAGTTGTCTTAAATAGGTATTAAAGCCGAGTGGCAGATCAAAGAGGCAATTTGAAAGGCCCCCTCTATTAAACCAAGGGCTGTATGAATCACCCAGGAAAGTGTTAAGACATTACCTTAGAAGCACAGATCAGGCCACTATGTAGCAAGCCAGCTTTTATTAAGTCTTCTTTCCCTCTCACACACTCCCCCATCCACCCCAAGCATAATCTTAAACCTATTAAAAGGAAGGAGGCAGTCAAATTCACTTTCAGGTTCAGCTGGTTATTCTCATCAGGAATAGATTAATTAAGGACCTGAAATCAATTAATCTTGAGGTGAACAACGTTCATTAAATGTATTAGGTATAGTTTATTTAATTTATTTATTTAAACGTTTTTCTATACCGCCCCTTCCAGAGATCAGGGGCAGTTTACATTTAAACAAACCAGATACATGGAACAGTTATTACAAGCCATAATGGTATAGCTATGTACAGATACATAAGAACAAGAAAACGTGATAGTTGTATTAGTACAAGTATCCCCAGCAAACTTAAGTAAATAAACAACTTAAATAGCTAAACAAAACTTAAAACTAAGATGTAAATAGCAGTCCAGCAGCGATATCAGGGCTTTCCAGTCTTCTGCATAGAGTGTCACATGCAAGATTTTCTCCCACTTGGTGAGGGGTCGTATGTGTGCACTAGATGCAAGGAGCTCTTTGCTCTCAGGGAAAGAGTCCAATCTCTGGAGCCTAGAGTAGCAGACTTGGAAAAAATAAGGAAGACAGAGAAGTATATAGACGGGACCTACAGGGACATAGAACTAAAGTCCCACTTCCAGTCTGGCAGCCTCCCTGTTGCCATAGAGGATAGAGATCACATGACAGGAGAGCATCACCCTGGTGTGGCACGAAGTGATCTTGTAGCTAGGATCTATCCTCCAGGTGATGTAAAACCCTCTCACACCAAGGAGGTTTCTCCAGGGCCATGTGCCCATGAGAGAAGGGTTAGGACAGCTGTTGTAGCTGGTGATTCAATCATTAGGCATGTAGATAGCTGGGTGGCTGGTGGACATGCCTACCTGATGTGAAGGTAGCAGACCTGAGATATCTGGGTACAAACTGTATTGCAATGAGTGTAAATCAAATTGGTGGAGAGGTTGCACTCTATGTTTGAGAGGGCATTGAGTCACACATGATTAAAGTTTTACAGGAAGCAAAATACACTGTACAACCTCTATAGATAGAAAGTCCATGTAAAAAGGCTAAGGTGATGGCAGTTGGAGTGTACCAACTACCTGGACAGAATGAACAAATGGATGATGAAATGCTAAAAGAAATCAGGGAAGCTAACAAAAGTTACAGCATAGTAATAATGGGTGATTTCAATTAACCCGGTATTGACTGGGTGAGGGTCAGCAGGACATGCTAGGGAGATAAAGTTTCTAGATGAAATAAATGACTGCTTCTTGGAGCAGCTGGTTCATGAACCGACAAGAGGGGAAGCTATTTTTGACCTAGTCTTAGTGGAACACAGGATCTGATGCAAGAGATAAGGTTGTTGGGGCCACTTGGCAATAGTGATTATAGCATGATCGCCTTTGATTTAATAAATGGAGGAAGGACAGTAAGGAAATCCACAGTATTACCTTTTAACTTTCAAAAGGGAAACCATGATAAAATGAGGAAAATAGTTAAGAAAAAACTAAAAGGAGCAGCTTCAAAGGTTAAAGATTTACATCCAGCATGGACATTGTTTAAAAATATTATCTTGGAAACACAGACCAGATATATTCCACGTTCTAAGAAATGGAAAAAGGAGCCAAATAATGAAAACTTGAAACAACATAAGCACTGACAAGGTAGATGCAAGACATTAATAAGGCAGGCAAAGAAATAATTTGGAAAAAAAGCTTGCTGTGGAAGCAAAACACATAATAAAAACTTTCCCAAGTACATTAGTAGCAAAAAACCTGTGAGAGAATCAGTTGGACCATTAGATGATAGAGGGATAAAAGGGGCACTAAGAGGGGACAAGGTCATAGTGGAGAGATTGAATGAATTCTTTGCTTCGGTCTTTACTGTAGAAGATGCAGGGAAGATACCTATCCCTGAAAAGGTATTTAAAGGTGATGCATCGGAAGAACTGAAAGAAATATCGATAAACCGGGAAGATATATTACAACTCTTTGATAAACTGAAGTATAGAAAATCACCTGAACCGGATGGTACACATCCAAGGGTGTTGAAAGAACTGAAATATGAGATTGCAGACCTACTATTAGTAATCTGTGAACTATCATTAAAATCATCTGTAGTAACTGAAAATTGGCGAATGGCCAATGTAATGCCAGTTTTTAAAAAGAGTTCAAAGGGTGATCTGGGAAACTACAGATCAGTGAGCCTGGCATCTCTACTGGGCAAAATGTTAGAAACCATTATAAAGAACAAAATTGTTGAACAAGTATATAGTCATGGTTTAATGGCAGAAAGCCAACATGGATTTAGCCAAGGAAGGTCTTGTCTTACTAATCTGTTGTATTTTTTTGAAGGTGTGAATAAAGAAGCATACAAAGGTGAGTTGGTTAATATAGTTTATCTGGATTTTCAGAAAGCCTTTGACAAGGTCCCTCATGAGAGACTCTTGGTGTAATTAAAAAGTCATGGGATAGGAGGCAGTGTACTGTTGTGGATCAGAAACTGGTTAAAAGAAAGTAGCCAGTATGGCTAAATGGCAAATTTTCTAAATGGAGAAAGGTGAATAGTGGATAGGTGCTGGGTCCACTGCTTTTAACATATTCATAAATGACCTGGAAATGGGAATAATGAGTGAGGTGATCAAATTTGCAGATGACACAAAATATTCAAAGTTGTTAAAAGCCAAGAGGACAGTGATAAATTGCAAGAGGACCTTGATAAATTGGTAGACTGGATGTCCAAATGGCAGATGGAATTTAATGTGGACAAGTGGAAAGTTATGCACCTAGGGCCTGATTTTCGAAGCACTAGGCGTGTGCCACATAAAGGACAGCCTTACCCGTGTAAACCAGATATTCAACAAGGCGGCTTGAATCGGAGAGGCCCATCTACCCGCACAGCGCCAAGCGCCAAGGCCCAGGGGCAGAAGAGGGGTGTCATTCTCAAATCCATGTAAGGTGGATTTATGAAAGCCATGTGCAGCGACATTGGACGTAACTAACCGTGTAAACCTAAGCGATGTTTCCCAGCAAATACGACTGCTGATGGTGTGCAGCAAACCCATGTAATGGCATTACAGTGCGTAGTACAGCAAGGAGAGCGTGTACAGGCCTGTACCCAAACTGCAGAAGTAAAACATTGCTGGACTGGCTGTTAAGCAATATGGGCCATGCACATGGTGTTCCAGAGGTGGAGATGCACCTGCCATGCTGGGCTCAGTGGAGGGTGCGGCAGGCAGTGCGTATCCGTCAGCAGGCAGTAGCCCAGCACCCGAGACGCAGGTACCATGCCCTATGTGTACACTGGTCCAGGGAGGGCTACCTGCAATTAACGGAAGATGAGGTCTACCAGCGATACAGACTGGATGGGCAATGATAACAGTTGTGTAGCTTACTCAGTGTTGTCCTGGAGTCCTCCATGTCCAGAAGCCAGGCCCTGCTTGTGGCTACGATGGTGATCACTGCCCTGGGATATCTGGCAACTGGCAGCTTCCAGCATGTGATAGGGGAGACTGTTGGAATCACATAGTCCACTACCAGCCACTGCATAAGTGCCTTCAGCAGGGCCCTGCTACTGAAGATGCACCATTTCATAGCCTTTCCCCGGACACAGCAGATGTGGCAAGAGACCATGCAGGCATTCTACAATATTGCTGGATTCCCATCAGTGCTTGGATGTATAAACTGCACCCACATTGCACTCCGGGCACCATGGCTGGAGCAGAGGGCATACCGGAACAGGCATGGTTACACATCGATGAACATGCAGGTCGTTGTAGATGCCAACATGACCATTACTGATATGGGTGCCTGCTACCTGGGGTCCTGTCATGATGCATTTGTCTTTCCCCAATCCAGCCTGGGGCAAGCAGCAGCCGGGGGTCAGCTCGGAGGTGCGTGGCTGCTAGGTGAGTGCGCACATATGTGAGCCCCAGGACAAGCCCAGAACAAACGATTGCTGTAGTATGATGCTATGTGTAATGCAAACATGTGGGGCTATATGTGTAATGTCCACCAAACAAGCACTATTCCACGTGCCTCTTAACAACCCAGTCAACAACGTGGAAGGCAAGGAAGGAACTAATCTTATTAATAACTCTGGTGGTATGAAATAAAGAGTTATTAATAAGATTAGTTCCTTCCTTGCCTTCCACGTTGTTGACTGGGTTGCTATATGTGTAATGTACATATTGCAAAACATGATGAACACTGGGTGCACATGTGCTGCTGTTCCACATATCCATGCATACAGCAGGCCTTGTCGCATATCATGGAGATAACAGACAGCATGCACCAACATGTGGCATGTAGAGGAGCGTGGGCTGGCCCCATGTAGTGCAGCCACATGGCAGCAGCCCGTGTAGGGCACATCCATGTCTGCCCCATCCCAGCCAGCAGACCCCCCAACCACATCTCCATGTCGTGCCCTTGTCCCCCCCCCCCCTTTCCAACAGGCTAGCCCATGTCACCATCCCCCATTGCCCTGCCCCAAATGCCTAACTGCTGCATAAGCTGTATTTTGGTGTCCTCTTACTGCCACAGTGTCTCTGAATGTTACATATTGCACCCCGCCCTGCTCGTAGATGGTGTGTTGTATGCTGTCCGTAACAGCCCATAGACCATAACCAACACATATCCTGTGCTGATGTGTACATCTCACATTGCCTCCACTGTGGATATCCCCTGAGGACCTGGCTGCTAACCTCAGTGCACCACCCCATGAGCCAGCAGGAGGCGCAGTGCAAAGCCACCCATCAGCATACCCGGGCGGTTGTGGAGCGAACAATAGGGGTGCTGAAGAGCTGCTTCTGGTGCCTCGACAGGAGTGGCGGGGAACACCTCTACAGCCCAGAGCATGTATTCCAGATATTTATATCATGCTGCATACTCCACAACCTTGCATGGATGCGGGGAGTGCTGGACCCAGAGCCCATGGTTGCGGAGGAGTGGGAGGCCGCAGAGGCAGAAGATGGTGATGGCGCAGAGGCTGGGAGACTGCAGCAGACCCAGACAGTGGCCCACCGTGCGTGGTTGATACGAGATAGTTTCTGAGCTGACTGCCCCACACCATCACCTGGATAGGATATACACATTCACCAATAAAGTGCACGCAATGATGCTATATGTGCAGAGTGTGTCCCCTGCCCCTGGGCTTGCAGCCGGCCATGGGCGCTTGCTGACATGTGCACTGCAAGGCAGTCGAGCGATGTCTAATGATGTGCTGGCAGCGTCATCACCCTCTCCATTAAGGCAGGTCACTGCATATGGTTCAGGGCTACCCCTGGGCCCTCAGGAGTCCCACCAAACTGCGCAGGGAACTAGCAATCATTGTCTGGTATGCCATCATCTCCCTCATCAATGCAGGTGTCCCTCCAGATGGTGCTCCACTTGTAGTCGATGTTCCTGCCACACCTCAAACTCAGCCCTCGCCTGTGTGGCTGCCTATAGGTCCTGTTGTATACCATGTAGCACATCCTGTATACCCTCTGTGCCGGCCACCAGGCATGCACCCTCCTGCTGTAGCTTCTGGTCCACATCTGTGCCCCCTGCATCCATAGAATCATCCAGGATGGTGAACTGTAGCTCAGCGAGTGGGGCACCATCTGTCTCTGCTCCTTGGCACTGGCAGACACACTGACCTGCTCCACTGCCCTGGGAGCTCCAACGGCCTGCTTCTCTGCCCAGACTGCACCTCCGTGATGGTTGTTGCACCAGACTGCATCTCCGCCCTGGCAGGTGCACTGGCCCCTGTGGCTGTGCTGCATCCCAGCTGCGCACTGGCATCATCTGCGGTGGGTGGGGAGGTTCCCCCTGATGCATCAGTTCCAGGCTGTGAGGGTTGGGTTCTTGGCAAGTCTGTTGGAGAGCAAAGGTGGCAGGGGTTAGTGACATGGGTTGCTAGGATGGCCTATGGGGTGCCATAAAGCCCATAATGGAACTGGCAGGGGGATCCCCAGTCTGCACTGTCCTCAACTCATAGACTGACAGGCAGGCCCTAGGTGGATGGAACCATGGTAGGGGCACATATATGGCCGTCACGGTGCCACCCAGGCCATGGGGAAACCCCTATTCACCCTCCTGTGTGCCTGGGGTGGAGCTGTCAAAGCCCACAGCCCATGAGATGAAGACCTTCTCCTTAAATTGCAGCAGCTCTTCCTCCAGAGGGTTTTTGCACTGCCGCTCATGTGGCAGCCTGCTGTTGCTGGCCTTTTTCTCCTTCGCAGCCTGCTGTACCATCCACCACTTCTTAATATTCTCCATGTCCCTGTTGTGGTGGACGGCATTGACTCTCCTGACGATGTCATGCATGCTAACTTCTGTGAGCTACTATAAATATGTACCTCTAAATCACAAAATGACCACTACTGTGTAATCATTGAAAAAAAGCAGCACTACACTACTGCTATTAAACAGATTATATGATTGTCGGATCAAACAAACAGGAGGAGAGCGGGAAAAACACTCTGCTCGGATGTTTGTAAAGCCCTTTTAATAAATATCTATAAATATGAAACACTTATCTTAATAAGCGGCAGTGTCCAAACATTCCTTCGATTGCTGGTGAACAATTAATTCACAACATGCATGTTTCGGGCCGATACAAGGCCCTGCTTCAAGTGTAAGAACAGCTGTGAATTAGGATCTGTGAACGTCCCAAAAAGCACCAGGAACTATGGATTCATTACGTAGTGCCTGCAAAGCTAATGATAGGCTGGCTGATTGACATCATTCGCATAGGAGGTAAATCGTCACAGAGAGGGGGGAGGAGGAATCCCCTAAATCGATGGATGAAGAAATACTCCCACAAAAAAATAGAACCAAAACTGAAACCTCTCACAAAAGAAATAAATGTGAAGGTATTAAAATGCCAATGGAAAAATGATGAAATCATTAAAGAAGACTCCACTATTCTTGTTCTTAATTTAATCCCCTGGGTATTACCTTCTGTAGACGGAAAATGCACTTTTGTTCCAGCCATTGTAAACGGTAGATATGATCACCCCCTCTGGGATCCAGTAGGACACTGTCAATCACTCTTCATCGTAAGTCAGAGAAAGAGTGGCCATATGTGATGCAATGTTCCACTACTGGAGCTGAAATGGTAGATGTCTTAATCCTGGATACATGTTTTCCCAGATGAGTTTTTATGGGACGGATGGTCCGGCCGACATAAAGAAGGTCACAGGGGCATTGTAGTAAATATACTACAAAACTGGTGAGGCAAGTACTCGTGCTCGAAAAAATGTAAACACGACCAGTATTGGGATGAGTCCAACTGGTACCTTCCAAGGTGTTGTGACAAAACTTACACGAATGACATGCAAAATGTCCCTTAAGTTAGGATACCTTCGTTGGGCGGTCGGAAGCCAAAGCACTAAAGTGGTCCCTTAGATTTAAACCTCGGGTATACGCAAAAGATAAAGGTTTTTGAAAGCATGGGTGTAAGTGAACATTAAATTCACTGCTCATGTCCATGAACATCATATAGAGTTTTTGGATGTCCTCATACGCAAACATGATGGCATACTATTCACCATTTTGTTTCGAAAATCTAGTCAACGCAACAGTCCATTACGGTATCATAGCCACCACCCGGCACCTCTGCAGGGGGCTTCCTTTTGGCCAATTTCTGAGACCCCGCCGGATTTATTCTACGTTAGATGAATTTAAACATCAGGCACATATTTTGCGCAATCGCTTATTGGAGCGAGGATATCCCAGGAATGTCATCAAACGGGCATACACTCAGGCCCGTTTTACTCATCGGGAATAGTTATTGACAGCTCCTGTCCCTGATGCCAGCGTAGCAAATGACCGAATTGTGGGAGTTTTACCCTTCATGAACCACACTTCAGAGGTGGTAGGTCTGCTTAGGAAACATTGGAAAATACTTCACTTATATCCATGCTTTCAAAAACCTTTTTAAACCAAGGTTTAAATCTATGGAACCGCTTTGTGTAGTCGACTTTGGCTTCCGACTGCCCAACAAGGGTATCCCAACTTAAGGGACATTTTGCATGTCTTTCATCATTTTTCCATTGGCATTTTAATATCTTCACATTTATTTCTTTTTTTTATGGGAGTATTCTTTCATCCACCGATTTAGGGGATCCCCCTCCCCCCCTCTCTGTACGATTTATCTCCTATGTGGATGATGTCACTCAGCCAGCCTATGATTAGCTTTGCAGGCACTACGTAATGAACCCATAGTTCCTGGCGTTTTTTGAGACGTTCACGGATCCTAATTCACAGCTGTTCTTACACTTGAAGCAGGGCCTTGTATCGGCCTGAAACATGCATGTTGTGTATTAATTGTTTACCAGCGATCGAAGGAATGTTTAGACACTGCCAGTTATTAAGATAAGTGTTTCATATTTATAGATATTTATTAAAAGGGCTTTACAAACATCTGAGCAGAGTGTTTTTATCACTCTCCTCCTGTTTGTTTGATCCGACAATCATATAATCTATTTAATAGTAACGGCTGTGAACTGGCATCCTCTGCCACGAAGAAAGCAGTGTGCTGCTGCATGATGAGCCCCACGGCCATTGAGGTCTCAGAGGGTGTAAAGTTTGCCTTCTGGGTCTGTTTTGACTCTTTTAGCACTTTGTCTGTCATTGTGTAGCTCAGGCGCTATGGCGGTGTTAGGTTACCCGCATAGGCCCTTTCAGACGCGGATACGTTGCACAGCCACATCACGCTACATCCAAAGGCATATCTGGTACCCGTTTAGGTTCCTGAGCACCAACGGTATGAAAATCTGTGTGACAGCTATCCGCTGTAGCACGCCATAGCCGCACACCACTTTAGTGATGGCAACATATGCATAAATGGATGCCCAGACAATAATACCTGGATAGGACAGATAGCACAGTGTGCAGGCATGACCACTGCAGCGTGAGGACAGGCACACAGCAACGCGCCGCCCTTGTGCCACTATGGGGCAGGAGGTGTTCTGCATGAGAAGTGCTGCTGTGCCATGCCCATGTTGCCTGGCCATGGCGCACGTACCTTGCACTGGTAAAGTGGTGGTGCCGCCACCAACCATTCTGCAGGATATGGCACAGAGGCGCTACCTACATGGACAGTAGTGGCAGCCACTCTGCATGGGTATGACACAGAAGCGCTACCTGTGCAGAGCTGAGACTGCTGCCGTTCTGCACATGTGGTACCTTCGTGCCATACCCGCATACATGGACATGACCCACAGGGCACACACCCCATGCCCATAACCCCTGGTCCCCCACCCACAGTCCCCTACTCCAACCATGCAGACATGCAGCCCTGCCCCCACAAAACTAACAGCACCTTCTGATCCTTCCCCTTCCTCAGACTCCCTGCCCCTGCCCCTTTGATTTCTCTTCCCCATCAGACTCCGCTGCCCCTGACCTTCTGACCCCTCCTCCTCACACTCCCCATCCCGCTGCTGCGCCTTGGTCCTCTCACTGGCCTCCCTGTCCTTGATGCTGTTCTCTGTTGCAGTGTTGCTGGACTTCTCCTCCCCATTTCTGCTGGAGGTACTGCTAGGATCTGCACCGTGGCACCAGACTGCTGCTCCAGGTTGGTGCCTGTGGTGTGCCAGCATTGTCCAGGGCCTCCCTGGAACTGGCTGTGGGGAAGAGGGAGGGGGTTAAAGGTCTGTACAGGCATGGCCCTTGGGTGGGACTGGTGCATCTCTGTGGGGCTTGCATATGCATTGCGCAATCCACCTTTGGGCCACGGGGGTGTGCCATCCCACATTAAACACATGAACGCCCTCCACTTTGCCTATACCCAGCCAGCTCTGTTCTCCCCCTCACATGCCGAGCTATGGCTTGCCAGCCTCCCCCTCCTGGATGATGGAAACCCATGGGGGCAGTGTGGACAAGTGCGCAATGTGCATCTGGGCCTATTGCTAGTGGTGTGTCCCCCTGTACCGCCCTTCCATGCCTTTCCCCCGCCATGTGTGTGCGCATCTGCATGTGTATTGGGTGCCGGCTAGTGAACACACGGGTTAGTGGCACTGGGGGATGGCATGGCCGCCCCAAGCACATTCACATCATTGCGTACAGGGATCCACCACCAGATGGTCTGCTTGCACCTCAACTACTCCATGCATCTGCTGGGCTCCACTGTGAACCCCACTGACCTTTCTCAGCCGCCAGCCACTCCCTGATACACCTCAGCTGGTTCGGTCGCTTCCGGCGCATGCCATAGTCACTGTGGGAGAGAGGGGGAAGGGATACACATGGGCTCAATTGTGTGCTTCCACATCACCTATTGAGCATACCTGTATCCTGCCTCAGCCTGGTGGCCTGCCCATCCTGGAGGCAGGGACATACCCAAGGGTAGCAGGTGTGAGATGCATGTGATGGTACACCTCTGGCATCTGGCACTGGATTCCTACCCACTGCTCCCCTGGACCTTTGACACGTTCCCTGTGCCACCACCAACATTGCCATCTGGGCCAATAATTCACCTGTGTCACCCTTCTGGTCCCTTCAGCCACCTCTGCAGTCTTTCCCTATTCCTTTGCTCTCATCTTTTGCATGCAATCTTGCCTTGGCACTGTGGTACATGGTTGTGGACCATGAGTGGCCTCGGCTGTGGGCAAGTGTCATGGCAGGGGGCATCCACTGATTCAGGGGCCACATCACTGCATGGTTTGTTAGGTGCCATGCATGACAGGATATCGCGGTTTGTGCATGCTCACCATTACACATATGTCATGTCCTGTGGCATCACATTATCTACATGCTGCCACAGCTGGACCAAGGGGTGGCGGGCAGTGGTAGCTGATCTGCTCACAGGGACAGACAGAGCACATACGTGGATACTGCCACTAGCCATCTCCGAACTCTGGGCCGGGGTCACAGGGGCTGCAGGGTGGAGCGCATGTCCAGGGCGTCCATATGGCTTGGCAGAGTCTCCTCGGGTGGACAGCCCGACCACAGCTCCCCATGCACTGGGCAATGCCATTGCTGTGCGAGCCCTGTGGTGTTGCTGCCATCTGCCACCAGGAGGTGCAGCGACTTCCCCGCCTATCTGGATATGCCTACTGCTGCGGGCAGCCAGGGATGGCACCTGTACCATGCATGGTCCATCCCCCCGCTGTCACCTGTTTTGCAACCATTGCTGCCACCATCAGCATGTGGCTTGGCCCCATGGCCCTGTCTCCCTGTGCAGGCACACAGCTGTACCTTTCAGGGTTTATATGGCCTAGTAGGGTGCTCAGCCCCCCTGTCCCTTCAGGTCTCCTTACCTGCGCAGGCGGAGTTGGCTGGCCCTCCATATCATAGGTTCAGCCGCCGGCCCTCTCTGGGGTATAGCACCGCCTCGTACTGCAGCACGGAACGGGCAAGGACCTCAGTTTCATCAGGGCAGAAGTTCACTGTCCTTCTTGCCGCCATGCCGCTGGTGTCTAACCACCCAGCCACAGGGGGCTCTTGCACAGGCAACCCACGGAGCCTGCCTGACGGTGTCATCAGTTCTAGTCCCTGTCTATGTTGCACTGGGTGCCTGCTGCTGTGCTCTGTTTTTCCCGCATTTTCGAAGCTTGGCCGTTTTGGAGGCACATGACTCACGATTCAAGCACTTTTCCTTTTCTATTAAGAAGTATGGCATGCCTCGACGCCTTGTGGAAAATCGGGCCCCTAGGAAAGAAAAACCCAAATGATGGTAACATGATGCAAGGTTCCACATTAGGGACCACCACCCAGGGAAAGATTTAGGCAGCGCCATGGATAATACATTGAAACCCTCCGCCCAATATCCAGCAGCAGCCAAGAAAGCAAATGGAATACTAGTAATCATAAGGAAAGGAATGGAAAATAAAACCAAAAATATTATAATGCCTCTGTATCGTTCCATGGTGTGACCGCACCTTGACTATTGTGTGCAATTCTGGTCGCCATATCTTTAAAGGATATAGCGGAATTAGAAAAGATACTGAGAAGAGCCACAAAAATGGTAAAAGGGATGGAAGGATACCCCTATGAGGAAAGGCTTAAAATGTTAGGGCTCTTCATCTTAGAAAAGAGACGGCTGAGGGGAGATATGATAGAAGTTATAAGTTAAAGGATGGAGGTACAGGTAAACATAGATCAGTTGTTTACACCATGAAAAAGTAGAAAGACTAGGAGACACGCAATGAAGCTACAATATAACCCATTTAAGACTAATAAGAGAAAATATTTTTTCACTCAATGTGTATTCAAACTCTTGAATTCCTTACCGGAAGATGTAGTAAAAGCTGTTAGTCTAGATGGTTTATAAAAGGTTTGGGCAAGTTCCTGGAGGAAAGGTCCATAAACCATTATTAAAGAGGACCCGTAAAATCCACAGCTTACCCCAGGACAAGCATTGTGGAACCTGTGTACCTTTTTGGGAACCTGCCAGGTACTTGTGACCAGGATTGGCCACTGTTAGAATCAGGATACTGAACTTGATGAACCTTTGGTCTGACCCAGTATAGCATATCTTATGTTCTGTGTCGCAGAGAGAATCTTTTCAAGGAACAGGTCGAAGAGAAAGCTGGCCATATCGAAACACAGCATGCTACTCTATCCAGGCTCTGCAGGTACACATCTGAGCATGCCTCTAATTGTAGGAAGTACCAAGCCTTAAACCAGAAAAAGACCTATTACCCAAGCAAGTGTAGGTACTTTCCTGGGTCCTAGACCTCCCAACCCAAGCAGACCCCCCCATGAACAGCAGCATCGAGAGAAGCCTCAGAAGGCCCGGCAGCTCCTTAGCCAAAACCTGGGGCAGGGTTTTGACTGGTTCCTGCATAGCATAAGCAGAATTCCAATGACTGCTGTAGAAAACCCTCTGGTTAGCAGAAGGCTTATTCCTTTTGCACAAAGGTGACCCCTCATAACTTCAGACTCATGGGTTCTACAGATTATTGAAAGTGGTTATCAGCTACATTTAGTGGAACTACCACCAAATGGCCTCCCGAGGGTGCATCATCTCGACCCTCTGCATCAGGAACTGCTTCAGAGGGAAATCACCGCTTTCTAGTCAGATCTCGCGATCAAGCTCGTGCCACCAGAGCAAAAAGGTTGGGGGTTTTATTCCATGTACTTCCTGATCCCCAAGAAAATGGGGGGGAGGGGGGATAATATCCCATCCTAGATCTAAGAGATTTGAACCTGTACTTGGTAAAAGAAAAGCTCAGAATGATTTCTCTAGGCATCCTGCTTCTTTACCTCCAAAAAAGGAGATTGGCTGTGCTCCCTGGATCTTAAGGATGCCTATACCTACATACAGATACATCCTGCTCACAGAGAGTATCTCAGATTCATCCTGGGAGGACAAAACATCCCGTACAGAGTGTTGCTGTTTAGTCTGGCCTCAGCTCTTCGCGGCTTCACAAAGAGCCTTGTGGTAGTAGCGGCTTACCTAAAGATGCTGGGAGAGTTTGTCCTTCTCTGTCTAGACAATAGGCTGATCCAGAGTGCCACTCTGTTCAGGCTCAAATCCAGACTTCTCTCATAGAATAATATTCTGAGTTTAAATCACAGCATTCATGGGGTTCTCAGTATGTTCCTTGAAGAGGTCGTCTCCACTGACTTACCATTGGATCTCATTCTTCCCCATGAAAGGAGAAATTCTTCACTCGAAAACCTCTTCTTCTTCAATTTAATAAGGGAAATAGTTGATGCCATGTCATTTTAAGATAGAGATGAAAGAGGGGACCCATAAACATCCTCCTGTTCTTGGGTACCTCCTTTCATGAGGTGACCATTCACAGAATCTTTAAGGATGTACAGATGAGAGTGTGGGAGACTTCCCCCCACCCACTTCCTTTGTCTGCACTCCCTGTTAATGAGAAGGCTTTTGGATTCTACAAGCAACAACTTCCACACCATGCTGTGCTAGTTGATTCCTTTCTCAAGAGAGCCAATAGCTCTAAGTCGTACTCCTCAGTGCCCTCATCAGAATATTTTTATAGTTGGAGGCCAAACTAACCAATCTCCAACCTTGCCCCCAAGCTCTCCTGTTGATGCTGTAGTGGGAAAAATATAGGTGTGCCATAGCTCCTGTGGCCCACCCCATTTCTCTGCCTTTGACCCTCAGGAAGGAATGTTAGGACTTTGGATTCTTTTGGGAGACAAATATTTCAAAAAATCATGCTTTCTTCTCACATAGCTTCTTACCAGTTCTTTATGGGCCAATATATGCAAAACATTCTGTGTAAGGAGTTAGCAGACTCTCTCCCTCAGGATAAGTCTGTCCAACTCTGGTCACTAGTGGACAAGAGGAAATAGTATGGAAAGCACATTGTCTGGTTGACCTATGATGCTTTCAAGATGGCCTCAAGAGCCTCTGCAATGAGTAATGTCTACAGACTGATGGCTGCAGGCCTCAGATCTTTGTTATGACATTCAGGAAAGGCTCATTGACATACCTTGCCATTGAGAGACTCTTTTGAGATAAGGTGAAAGAGGAAGATTTTCTAATTAAAAAGAGACAATCAGATCCCTCTCCTGATCTACCTCTGATCCAGCCAACTCTTCCATTAGGAAGTATGCAAGTGGGGGGGGGGGGCAAAGGGAAGGCCTGCCGTTCTGAGATGTGGGTATTTTCTTCCTCCTTACTCCAGATTAGACAGGCATCTCACTGTCATCCCAGACAGAGAACCCAAAAGCCAAAGGTTGCTCTCCAGCCAACCAGCCAAGACTGAGAGGTGGCGTGGCTCTGTAGGACAGAACCAGAATTCCAGTACAATGACAGACAGCCTTACAGTAGGAGAGGCTATGGTGTTTTATGTAAACCATTTGCTTCTTATAAACTATCAGAATATGGAACTGGGTTCCCAAAGTTGTTTGGCAAGGGTACAGAATCCATCTATTTGATATTCCACTAAAATGTTTACCAAGAATGTCTTGATTAGACTCTCAGTATCAGGAAATACTTACCAAGGAGTTCTATTTCCTGTTAGAAACTGATGCATCAAACCTGTTCCACCAGGGGAAAGGGCAGGGATTTTACTCCAAATATTTCTTATTCACAAAGAAAGCAGGGGTCCATCCCATTCCTAGACCTAAGGGCTCTGAACAGATTTCTAGCTCAGGAAAAATTCAAGATTTCCCTGGTCACTTTGATTCCCTTTTTTTCAAAAAGGAGACAGGTTGTGTTCTGTGGATCTAAAGGAAGCACACTTGGAATACATGGCAGCCACTAGAAATATCTCAGATTTGTAATAGGGATATACTACTACTCAGCATCATGTTCTGCACTTCAGCTGTCCTCATCACCATGCATGCAAACTGGGAGCGCACATGCTTTCCTCCTCCCAGTCTAGATGATTGGCTAATCGAGAGTCCATCTCAGGAAGGAGTCCAAACATCCATGGGCATAACCAACTAAATGCTGAGTCTCTAGGGCTTATTATAAACTGCTCAAAGTCACAACAACAATGCAACAGCCTCCTAAGCAGCAAAAGAAACCATGACTAAGCCTCAACCAGCTCTGCAGCCACAGTCTGGGCCTGGTTTTTGACTCTTTTCTAGAGAACATTGCCACCCTGCCTCTGGAGGGCCTTCACTCCCTCCACATAGCAGGCAGATTGTGCCACTATGCCCACAGATGAGCAGTGGACTCTAAGCATAGTCCAAGAGATGTACAGATTTCATCTCCAAACTCTGCCCCCTCAACATTCCTAGGGGAATTTCAAACTCAACCCCCACTCACTGCTCTCCTGGAGAAAGAGCTGTTTTCTCCAGGACCAAGCAGGAAGTCAGTCCTCACTTATGGGTGTCATCGACGCCGATGAAGCCCCAGCGGAGCATTTCCCCAGCTTTCCATGAAAGCCTTTGGGAATGCTGGCACGCATGCGCAGTTCCCTTCCCGCCTAAAGGTGCCATCTTACCTCAGTCTCTTTTTTTCCGTGAAGCCCATCGGACGTGTGTCCTTTTTTTCCCGGATAAGAGAAGTTTTTTCTTGGCGTTATTCGCTTTTTTCCTTCGGATTCAACGTCGGTTCCCCTCCTGCCGGGTTCGGTACACCGGTATTGAATCCCTTTTTTCCTTTTTCGGTTTTTGCCCTTAGTGGCTAGGCGCTCGCGCCAAAATCTTTTTCTTTTACCCTGGAAGGCCAGTCCTTTGACCTCGCGGGAACCCTTTTCTCCCCGATGGCTTCCAGCGGTTTCAAAAAGTGTGATCGGTATAAGAAGATAATGTCTCTCACCGACACACACGACTGCTGCCTTCGGTGCCTTGGCCCGGACCACGATTCTAAATCATGCGGGCCATGTGGAAAAATGTCTTCCAAGGCCCTCCGAAGTCGTCAGCAACAAAGTGAAAGGCTTTTCTCGGACTTGGCCTCTGCCCGGGCCCGGACCTCGTCTGAGGCTTTGACATCTCGGGATTCCGATCCCGAGAGGCGTCAGAGTTCCTCGGACAGGGGGTCCCCCGACCGGGAACGTAAGAGGAAGAAGCGGCTCGCGAGGGCGGCGTCGGAGGAGGTCCCTGAGCCCTCGAGGGCCAGGTCTCAGACCCCCGACCGTCGTCCCGGGCCTGTGAACCAGGAGAAGCCAACTAAAGTTCCTTGCATGGAGCCGGAGTCTGCTGGACACGTAAGTCCTGTTGTCCTCGTGGACTCGCCTCCTCGAATACTGACGTCGGGCCCGGCGCCACCGGGGCCCGAGTCGGGGGCTGCTGCGTCACCCGAGCTGAGTCTCAGGTTGACAGCCTTGGAGAGCAGAATGTCTGCCTTCATGGAACAGCAGCGGGCACTGATGGCCAGCCTGTCTGGTGCATCTGCCCCGACCACCGGGACATCAACTTCGAGGTCGACCCCGGAGACCGAGCCGATACTCGAGTCCCTTGCGGCTCGACGTCGTCCTCGGTCGAGGTCTCCCTCGACCTCCCGTTCGGGACCGAGGGTCTCCGTCGGGGCGGGTGCCTAGAGGCCCCGTGGGGTCGGACCTCGACTCGACATCGGACGAGTCTGCTTGGGAGACCGAAGACGAGGAGTCTCCTGACACCTTCAAGACTCGGTGTGTCCCTTCGGACTCACCGCAGTCTGAGCCCCGTAGTATATCCCCTCCGGAGGATACTAGGTTCTCGGAGTTTATCCGGGATATGGCCGCTGCCCTGGCTATCCCGGCTGACCCCGAGGAAGAGCCTCGAGCCGAGGAGCTCGATGCTCTGCAGTATGACTCTCCTCCGAAGGAGGCCTTTACTGTCCCGGTTCCTCCGATGCTGGAACGGCTCCTCTTCCGGATGTGGGAGGCACCGGCCTCGGCGCCGGTTTTGAGCAAGCGAGTCGATTCCATCTATCGGCTCCGGAAGAGTCCTGGCTTCCAGAAAGCACAGCTACCTCACCATTCCATGGTTGTGGAATCGGCCATGCATCGTCTGAAGAGTCAGAAGATGCACTCCGCGGTGCCTCCTGGTAGGGAAGCCCGAAGCCTTGATGGTGTCGGTATAAAGTGCTTTCAGGGCTCTATGCTTGCTTGCCGTGTCCAGTCTTACCAGCTGTACATGGGCATGTACTTACGAGACCTGGCCAAGGAGTTGGCCGATTTCTCTGCTGGTCTCTCCGGGGAGCCTTTGCAGAGTTTTAAGTCCTTGTCTTCGAGGATCTGGGAATGCTCTAAGTTCATGTCCCACGCCGCCTACGATGGCTTCGAGGCTTCGGCCCGAGTAGCGGCAGCTGGCATCGCGGCTCGACGCCAGGCATGGCTGCAGTCATCGGACCTCGAGCCATGGGTTCAGGACAAGTTGGTTGATGTCCCTTGCCGAGGTGAAAACCTTTTTGGCAAGCCTGTGGCCGAGAGGGCCGCTCAGCTCGAGACAGAGCACCTCACGAGGACTAGGCTGTCGAGGAAGACCTCTGCCCCTTCTCATAAGAAGAAGGGCTCAGGTAAAAAGTCCTTTTACCCGAGGAAGGGCACTGCCTACAAACAGTACCCTCAGTATCAGGCTGCCCAAGCTGCCCCCCAGGGTCAGCAAGCCAAGGGCCAGGGTAATGGGCCCCATAGGCAGAGGGCCCCCAAGCCTCAGGCCCCTGCTCCCACTCAGCAGGGTGGGGTTTTTTGACTCCTTGAGTATAGCCATAGCTCCCTTGCAGACCCAGCCCTGCACAGGAGGCCGCCTAGCCTTGTTCGTCCACCAGTGGCCCTTGATAACCCAGGACAGTTGGGTGCTGGACATAGTCCGTCGAGGCTATGCCCTGCATTTTCACCAACTACCTCTGCCACACTTCCCGGGGGAACCTTTCCGGCCTCCCCTGCATACAGCCCTTCTCCTCCAGGAGCTAAGAGGTCTGTTGCTGGACAAGGCGGTGGAGCCTGTGCCTCCCCACTTCCAGGGTCACTGATTTTACTCCAGGTATTTCCTGGTGCCAAAAAGAACCGGTGGTCTTCGACCCATTTTGGATCTCAGAAACCTAAACAAGTTTCTAGTGAAAAAAAAGTTCAAGATGCTTACTCTTGGAACTCTTCTGCCCTACCTCCAGCAGGGAGTTTGGCTATGCTCTTTAGATCTAAAGAATGCTTACACTCACATCCTTATTCATCCAGACCACAGAAAGTACCTCAGGTTCATTGTGGGAGGAAACCATTATCAGTACAGAGTACTGCCTTTTGGACTGACCTCCGCTCCCAGGGTCTTTACCAAGTGCCTGGCAGTGGTGGCAGCCTACCTGAGAAATCAGGGCATCTTTGTGTTTCCTTACCTAGACGACTGGCTCATCAGAGGCCAGACTTCCCTAGAAGTTCAGCAGGCTACCAACAGGACCATAGAACTGCTCCAAAAGGTGGGCTTTGTCATCAACTTCGCAAAGTCCACTTTGCTCCCCTCCCAGAACTTGGAGTTCATAGGAGCAAGGTTGGATTCTCAGCTGGCAAGAGCATTCTTACCAGTGGACCGAGCACAAAGGCTCATGGACCTCGCCAGCAAGTTTCTGCACAGGTCCCTGGTCTCCGCCAGACTCTGTCTCAGGCTTCTGGGCCACATGGCGTCGACAGTACAGGTGACCCCCAATGCCAGGCTCAATATGAGACCTGCCCAGTGGTGCCTTTGGACTCAGTGGTCACAAGCCTCAGGCAGTCTCAAAGACAGGATCAGAGTGTCCCACCGTTTCCTGGCCTCCCTTAACTGGTGGTTACACCCCCCCCCCCCAATCTGCTGGTAGGGGTGCCTTTTCAGATCCCACCTCATACGGTGGTACTGACCACCGATGCCTCTCTACAGGGTTGGGGAGCACACTGCCTAGACAAGTGCACCCAGGGCCTGTGGTCTCCTTGGGAGGCGTCCCAGCAGATCAGTCTACTGGAACTCAGAGCTATCCGCTTGGCCCTCAAGGCCTTTACTGCTTCCCTGGCACAACAGTCTGTCTTGATTCAGACAGACAACCAGGTAGCCATGTTCTATGTAAACAAACAGGGCGGAACTGGTTCCCAGCCCCTTTGCCAGGAGGCCCAGGATCTCTGTTCCTTTGCCCTGAAACACAATATGCTCCTCAAAGCAGTCTATCTTCCAGGCCAGGAGAATTCCCTGGCCGACAGATTGAGCAGGATTCTGCAACCACACGAGTGGCAGCTACATCCTTTAGTGGTTCAAAAGATTTTCTTGAGATGGGGCTTCCCTCCATAGACCTGTTTGCCAGTCCACTGAACAACCAGCTGCCAAGGTTCTGCTCCAGTCAATCGCATCCTCTGAGAGTAGCAGCAGATGCTTTTCTGATTCCATGGACTCAGGGCCTACTCTATGCGTTTCCTCCCACCCCTCTGGTGGCCCGAACACTGTTCAAGATTCTCAGAGACAGGGCCTCAGTCCTCCTGGTAGCTCCCAGGTGGCCAAGGCAGCCTTGGTTCCCCCTCCTGCTTCAACTGGCAGTGGATCTGCCTCTGCCTCTGGGATTGCAACCCGACCTTCTCTCTCAGAATCAGGGCTCCTTGCTGCATCCCAATCTCAAAGCTCTCAATCTGATGGCATGGAGGCTGCAAGGGTAGTGTTGGCTCCCTGGGGCCTGCTTCCCGAGGTTGAGGAAGTTGTCCTAGCCTCCAGAAAACAATCCACTAGGAAGACCTATGCTCTCAAGTGGAAAAGGTTCTCTGTGTGGTGTCAGCTACGTGCTGAGGATCCTTTCTCCTATACTGTGTCAGTAGTGCTTCAGTACCTGCTGCACTTGTCCAATCAAGGTCTGAAGTCCAACTCTTTTCGGGTCCACCTCTCTGCTTAGGCAGCTCTCGCCACTCCCTAGTTGAGGGCCATTCCTTGTCTGTGCACCCTTTGGTGTCTAGGTTTCTCAGAGGCTTGCTTCTGCTCAAACCTCCCATATGTCCTCCTGCTCCTGAGTGGGAGCTGAATGTGGTCTTGCAGCAGCTGACTCGCCCACCTTTTGAGCCTATGGCTACTTGCCCTCTACGCTTCCTTTCCTGGAAGACTCTCTTTCTGATAGCCCTTACTTTGGCTAGGAGAGTGAGTGAGCTTCAGGCCTTGGTCTGTGATAGACCTTACACCAGGTTCTATAAAAACAGGGTGGTCCTCAGGACTCACCCTAAGTTCCTTCCTAAGGTTGTGTCCTCTTTCCACCTCAACTTTCTTCCCTAGGCCTCATGCAAGTCAGGCTGAAACAGTTCTCCATACCTTGCACTGTAGGAGGGCCTTATCCTTCTACCTTGAACGTATGCAAGGTCACAGGAAGGCTTCTCAGCTCTTCCTTTCTTTTGACCCCAATAACTTGGGGAGGCCTGTGTCCAAGCGTACCTTGTCCATCTGGGTGGCTGACTGTATCACCTGGGCTTACAAGGTGGCTGACCTTCCTTTGCAGGGTAGGATCACGGCCCACCGTGTGAGGGCAATGGCTGCATCAGTGGCTCACCTCCGCTCTGTTCCATTGCAAGACATCTGCAGGGCTGCTACTTGGTCTTCACGCCAGACATTTGCAGCCCACTACTGTCTGGAGAGGGAGTCCCGTAGGGACAGTGCTTTTGGCCAGGCAGTACTCCGGAATCTCTTTGAGGTCTAGGCAACTCCTGCCCTCTGGTTGGGCTACCTGTGGAGGGTGTGTCCTTGCAAAGCCTTTACTGTGTTGCTGAGACTAGAGGGAGTTCTCTTGTTCAGCCTGGGTTCCTGGTAGCCCAGAGCTGGGGAGTCACCCATAAGTGAGGACTGACTTCCTGCTTGGTCCTGGAGAAAGAGTAGTTACTCACCTGTAATAGGTGTTCTCCAGGAGCAGCAGGAATCAGTCCTCACTACCCTCCCTCCTCCCCTTGGAGTTGCAGTTGTACTTAGTTTAATTTTTACATTTTTGTGTGCTATTCTTAGCTATGTCACAGGAAATATCTACGCTTCACCTTTCAAAGAAAGCATTATCAATACAGAGTCCTTCTCTTCGGACTCACCTCTGCCCCAAGAGTGTTCACAAAGTGCATGGAGGTCGTAGCCTCATACCTAAGGTCTCTAGGGATATTTGTCTTCCCTTACTTAGATGACTGGTTCATAAAAGCAGACATCTCCCAGGAGGTACAGCTTACCATTCATCGTACCATCATGGTACTGCAACACTTGGGATGTGTCATAAATTTCCCAAAATCCCAGCTCGCTCAAAAGCTAGAGTTCATCAGAGCCCTGCTGGACACCCAACAGTCCAGGGCGTTTTTGCTGCAGCTCTGCTGTACACGTCTAATCCAGTTAGTGTCCCAGATGCTCCAATGGGACCATCTGACCGCCCGTGAGATGCTGCAACTCCTCGGGCACATAGCCTCTTCAGTACATGCTGTCTCATATGCTTGCCTACATATGCGGACAGCCCAAAGGACTCTAGCCTTCCAGTGGATGCAAGCCCCAGGCTATCTCCAGGACAGGATCCAGGTCACTGTCCCTCTAAGCACATTCCTTCAGTGGTGGTGATCTCCAGAACATCTGCTTGTAAGTTCACCTTTTCAGATGCCTCCACTTTAATGCACCTTGATGATGGATGCCTCTAAACTGGGTTGGGAGCACACCTGGGCAACCTGTCTACACAGGCTCTGGACAGCGCAAGAGTCATAACTACAGATCAATCTACTGGAACTTTGTGCTATCTCAAATGCCTTCCGGGTGTTTCAACACCACCTCAGGGCATAACAGGTCCTGGTCAGGATGGACAATCAGGTCGCCATATTCTATGTGAACAAGTGGGCAGGAACAGGCTCATAGGTCCTCTGCGAGGAGGCTCTCCACCTTTTGGTCCTTTGCCATTTCTTATCAAATACACCTCCAAGCGGTACCTCCCCGGAAGCTCAGTGTCTTGGTAGACAATCTGAATCTGATCCTTCTTCCCCACAAATGGTCTCTTCATCTGGACACATCTCCTACATCTTACAGACCTGGGGAACTCCAGACATAGATCTGTTTGTGACACCACAGAATGTCAAACCTCCTCACTTCTGCACAAAAATTCCGATATCTAGAAACCAACAGGTGGATGCCTTCCACCTAAATTGGGGTCAGGATCTGCTTTAGGCATTTCCTCCTATACCCCTCATTCCCAGGACACATTTCAAGCTTCAGTCCAACAAGGGCTCATGATTCTCATAGCCCCTCACTGGCTGAGGCAACTGTGGTTTCCACTGCTACTACGTCTGACTCAGGCTCAGCCTCTCCGATTGGAATCTGTGCCCAATCTCCTCTCCCAGGAAAATGGCTCACTACTCCATCCCAATCCATACTCTCCATCTCACAGCTTAGCTGCTGAGAGCATAGTGTTGCAGGACATTTATCTTCCACAAGAGGTTAAGGATATCCTATTGGTTTCCAGAAATCCCTCCACCAGAAGTTCATTTGCTTTCAAGTGACGTAGATACTCTGTCTGGTGTTCCCAGAAGGATTCCAATCCCTTTTCAACACCAGTGAAATCCCTACTCCAGTTTCTCCTTCACAGGTCTAAAGACCAACTTGGTGAGAGTCCACCTCAGTGCCATTGCGGCCTATCACAAACCACTGGATAGACAGCCCATCTTCTCGCATCCACTAGTAGTGCTTTTCAGGAGACCTTAATACAATAAACTTCCCATCAAGCCACCTCCAGTGGCTTAGGACCTCAACGTCGTTCTAGCACAGCTTCTCAAGCTGCCCTTTTCCTAATTGCCCTCACCTGCCAGACGCATTAGTGAACTTCAGGCTTTAGTGGTGGACCCCACCTATACCAGGTTCCACTATGACAATGTTGTCCTTCAGACTCACCCACACTTTATGCTAAAGGTGGTGTCTCCTTTTTTTTGTCAGTCAATTAACCTACCAGTCTTCTTTCCTAAACCGCATGTGTCTCAAGCAGAAGCAACTCTGTATACTCTTGACTGCAAGTGTGCGTTGGCTTTTTATCTCCAAAGGACACAAGGTCATTGTAAAGCCTCACAGTTTTTTCTCTCATTTGACCCTAGTCATCTGAGTTTACCTGTTTCTAAATGTACGCTCTCTAGATGGATAGCGGACTGCATTGCATTTGCCTATGGCAAAGCAGGACTCTCCCTGGAAGGGCGTGTCAATGCTCACAACGTTCGCACCTTGGCAACCTTGATGGCAAACCTACGCTCTGTAGTCATTGAACAAATCTGCAAGGCAGCAACTTGGTCTTCTGTTCATACCTTTGCTACCCATTATTGTCTGGACAAGGACTCCATCGGGATGCCATGTTTGGTCAGGCTGTACTCCAGCACATCTTTCAGACTTAGATGCAACTCCTACCCGCCATCCCGGTCTTTGACGATACCAGAAATCCATGTAAGAGCCATGAGCTCTTCAATCCTCCTCCGAGGCTAACCGCCACTGGTTCTGAGGTCACCATCTGGCATCTGGAGCTAGGGAGTCCCATATGTGAAGACTACATTCCTGCTTGTTCCTAGAGATAGCATAGTTACTCACCTGTAATAGGTGACCTCTGGGAACAGCAGGAATTTAGTCTTCACAACCCACCCTCCTCCCCTAGGAGTTATAGGGTTTCATTTCCTTTCCTTTCTCAGCTACAAACTCAACTGAAGAGAGGGAGTTGGGAAAGCGGGAAGGCAGTCATGCAGGTACAGTGGAATGCTCCCAAAAGCTTTCCAATTGGACGCTGGGGAGCGCTCGTGCACAGGCTGTGTCGGTACCAACGTCACCCACATGTGAAGACTAAATTCCTGCTCTTCCTGGAGATCACCTGTTACAGTTGAGTAACTACACTTTTTCTGATTCTGTTTGTTTAACATTTGTGAAGCCTCAGATCATGACCACCTGTTCTAAAGCCTTTGTTTCTTTGATATAGAGGAGAAAGATACTTTTTAGATATGTTGGTGATGAGAAAGTGTCAAGGTGGTATTGTGATACTCGACAGTGAAGTGGAGGAATATGTAAATGCTAACGAGGATAAAATGAACTTGCATAACAAATATTTCTGTTCTGTGTTCATGGATGAAGGCTGGGAGTAGAACCTCTGAAAACAAACACAAATAGAAATGGAAGTAAGGTAGGCCTTAAATGATTTTCAGAAGATTATGATCGTGAGGAGCTGGCTCAGCTAAAACTAGACAAAGCTATGGGGGCTGGACGGGATGCATCCAAGAGAACTTAAAGAAATTCTGGCGGCTCCACTGTCTGACATTTTATTTTTATTTATCTAAACTTTCTTATATACCGCTTTTCAAAATATCAAAGCAGTTTAAAGGGAACAACTACTTAATACAGAGAACATTAGGGGAAGGGGTGTGGTAGGAATATTATAACTTTAATACAATAAACTTATGTAACGAAAGAGAATTGGATTTAGCTCACGCCTTTCTCAGAGTTCAAGGCGCTTTATTTACTGTACTGGAATGTATTTTTCTGTCCCCACATGGCTTACATTCTAGGTTTGTACCTTAGGAAATGGAGGGTTAAGTGAGTTGCTCAAGGTCACAAGGAGCAGCAGTGGGGTTAGAACTGGGTTTCCCTGATTCTTAGCCCACTGCTCTAACCATTAGGTTAGTCTTCCTCTAGAGTCAGAAATGGTTCCAGAAGACTGGAGACGGGCAGATGTGGTTTCTCTTCCCAAAAGCTAAAGTAAAGAAGAGTTTGAGAACTACACACTGGTTAGTCTGACCTCTGTGATAAGCAAATTAGTAGAAATGCTGCTAAAACAGAGATTAGTGCAATTTCTGGAATCCTTACAGAATGTGAGATAGCATGTTTTTTTACTAAAGGTAGGTCTTTTCAGATGAGTCTGATCAATTTCTTCGACTGGGGGGAGGAGACATATTCAAAGCAGTTTAGCCGGTTAGCAGTCACACCAAGTTCACATCAAGAAAAACAATTACAGGAAGGAAAAAGACCTCAGTACAATCATATGGCCATTCATTGGCTTCCAGTGTACTTAAACCATCATTGGTCAAAAAATGTTCTACCTTCCTGTATTTACTTTTTTTTTCTCTTATAATTTTTGTCGGTTTCAAATTCTTATTCAAAAATGATACAAAGACAACTACACGCTTAATGTGGGAGTTGTCATGCATCTACCTCTCCACTTGAAGACTTTCATTCACTGCTCCCACTCCAATGCTGGCAGCGTTTCACAGAAGCTGCGTCAGGGAATGTTCCTCCTAGGAGTGACAATTGATGCTGCTACACTCCTTGGAAGAATAGAGAATAATCATATAATCATAGGTTAAAATTAAATACAGAACTATCCCTTTCTTTATACAGCCTGCAAACCCAAATGTGAGTGTTGTCTAATTCTCTAGAGCATTCAACTAAACTATCATCTCCCTTTTCCCACCATTAAATAAACCAGCAACCCACAGATTTATGTAAATAACAGATTTGTACCTATCAGCAGAAGTAAGGATGAGGTTGAAAACTACAGGCCGGTTAATCTAACCTCTGTGGTGAGTAAATTATTGGAAATGCTGCTAAAAGAGAGTAGTGAGGTTTCAGGAGTCCAATGGATTGCAGGATCCGAGGGAGCTTGGGTTTACCAGAGTCGGTCTTGTAAGACAAATCTGCTTGATTTCTTTGACTGGGTAACCGGGGAGTTAGACCGGGGAAAAGCCCTAGATGTGGTGTACTTAGATTTCAGTAAAGCCTTTTACACCGTTCCACACAGGAGACTGATAAACAGTACCCTAGGGATGGACCTAAAGTTACTGATTGGGTGGAGGCTGTAAAGGGTACAGGTAAATGGAGTTCACTCTGAGGAAAAGGAGGCTACCAGTGATGTGCCACAGGGATCTGTCCTTGGTCCGATTCTTTTTAACATCTTTGTTAGTGATATTGCGGAAGGGCTGTCGAGTAAGGTTTGCCTCTTTGTGGATGATACCAAAATCTGCAATAGAGTAGACACCCAGGAAGGAGTAGATAACATGAGGAGGGACTTAGCTAAGCTTGAAGAATTGTCTAGAATTTGGCAGCGGAGTTTTAATGCTAAAAAATGCAGGGTCATGCATTTGGGCTGCAAAAATCCAAGGAAGTTGTACAGTGTAGTGGGTGAAGTACGTTTATTCACAAAAGAAGAGCGGGACCTGGGCGTGATTGTGTCTAATGATCTTAAAGTAGCTAAACAGGTAGAAAAGATGACAGCGAAAGCTAGAAGGCACTACTACTACTACTACTACTATTCAGCACTTGTAAAGCACCACGCACGCAACGCTACACAGCTGACCTACAAGAGGTAGCCAACATACAAGAGACAGTCCCTGCCTGTCAGAGTCAAACTCATCAGAGCTTACAATCTAGTTAGAACAAAACATAAGTTAGAACAGTATAGAACATTAGTCAGTTCTGGCCAAGGTACAGCATTAGTCAGTTCTGCGCAAGGTACGGTTTGGACAGTAGTTTGGTCATAAATGATGACGGGGGTTAGGGTAAGATGAGGAAGGAGTCAGGATCTGAATGCAACAGTGAAGAAGTGGGTCTTCAATCTGGATTTGAAGAGGACCAAGGAGGATGCCTGACGCACAGACGCAGGTAGGCTGTTCCAGGCGTAAGGTGCGGCAAGGTGAAAGGAGCGCAGTCGGGAGTTCGCAGTGCATGTGAAAGGCATTGATAGAAGTAATTTGTTAATGGAGCGCAGGTTTCGAGAGGGGATGTAGGGAGAGATAAGAGGTAGTGAGGGGCCATAGAGTGAATGCACTTATAGGTTAGCAGGAGAAGCTTGAAACAGGGATCCAGTGAAGCAACCTGAGAAGAGGAGTAACGTGGGCATGGCGAGGTTTGCAGAAGATTAGTCGAGCGGCGTGATTTTGTATAGATTGGAGGGGAAGGAGGTGGCTTGCGGGAAGACCAGCGAGGAGCAGGTTGCAGTAATCAAGGCGAGAGGAGATTAAGGAGTGGATAAGCATTTTGGTAATGTGTTCAGAGAGGAAGGGGCGGATTTTGCTGATGTTGTAGAGAAAGAAGCGGCAAGTCTTAGCTACAAGCTGGATATGAGCAGAAAAGGAGAGCGAGATGTCAAAGATAACCCCCAGATTGCGGGCCGAGGGAACAGGAAGGATAGAGAGAGGGGGAAGTGGGAGGAAGGAAAGACAAGGAGTTCAGCCTTGGCCATGTTCAATTTTAATCGGCAATGAGACATCCAGGCAGCGATGCCCAAAAGACAGGCAGAGATCTTGGACTGGGTTGCCGGAGAAATATCAGGTGTAGAGAGGTAGATTTGGGAGTCATCGGCATAGAGATGGTATTGAAAGCCATGGGAGGAGATGAGCGCGCCAAGGCCTTAGGTATAGAGAGAGAAGAGGAGGGGGCTCAAGACAGATCCCTGGGGTACTCCTACATGGAGTGGGGTAGGGGAGGAGGAGGAGCCACCAGAGCATACACTGAATGAGCGATGGGAGAGGTAGGAGGAGAACCAGGATAGTACGGAATCCTTGAAGCCAAGCGAGGAGAGGGTGATGAGGAGAAGGTCGTGGTCAACGGTGTCAAAGGCAGCAGAAAGGTTAAGAAGGATTAGGATAGAGTAGAGGCCCTTAGATTTAGCCAGGAACAGGTCATTTGTGACTTTAGTGAGTGCCGTTTCAGTGGAATGTAGGGGACGAAAGCCGGATTGAAGTGGGTCCAGGAGGGCTTGGGAGGTGAGGAAGTTGAGGCAGCAACGGTGGACTGCTCATTCTAATAGTTTGGATATGAAGGGAAGGAGGGAGATGGGTTGATAGTTAGAAGGGCATGTGGGATCAAGTGAGGGTTTCTTGAGGAGGGGTGTGACAACAGCATGTTTGAAGTCAGCGGGGACAGTTGCAGTGGAGAGTGAAAGGTGAGTGATGGAGGGGACAATGGTGAGGGAGATGGAACATAGGAGATGGGTGGGGATAGGGTCTGAAGAACAGGTGGTGGGTTAGGAGGAGGAAAGGAGTGTGGTTTCTTCGTCAGAGATCGAAGGGAAGGAGGAGAGAGTGGCAGGGGGAGTATGGATGGGGGAGGAGAAATGGGGAGGAGGGGAGGTAGATGAGGGGGTAGGGATTTGGAGGGTAATTTTGAGGATTTTGTCGTGGAAGTAATCGGCTAGGGTTTGGGCAGAAAGGGAGGGCGGGATTGGGGGCGGGGGTACCTTGAGAGAATTGAGGGTGTTAAAGAGACAGCGAGGATCAGAGGCAAGGGAATTAGTCAGATGGATATAGTAGTCTTGTTTGGCAAGTGCTAAGGCTGACTGGAAGGAGCCAAGTATGAATTTGAAGTGTAGAAGGTTTTCTGGGGAGCGGGATTTGGACCAGTCTCATTTGGCAGAATGGGTGCAGATGCGTAAGTAACGGATTGTGGGTGAAAGCCAGGGTTGGGGAGTAGATCGTTTAACAGGATGTGGGGTGGAAGGGACAAGAGTGTCAAGGGCTGAGGATAGTGTAGTATTGTATGAAGATAGTGCCTCGTCGACGGACTCAGATGATAAAATGGAGGAAAGAGATTGAGAAATGGTGGAGGGGAGAGTCGGGATCAATATTATGAAGATTTCTAAATAAGTCAGAGGAGACAGGATGAGGTTGGGATGGCGGGAGCTGAAGAGTAAAAGTTAAGAGGTGATGGTCAGATAAGGGAAGGATTGATTTGTGGAAGTTTGAGGGAGAGGAGTTGGAGAAGAGTATTAGGTCAAGGCAGTGGCTGTGTAGGTGTGTGGGGGCAGTGGAGCAAAGTTGGAGGTCAAACGAGGCGGTAAGAGTAAGGAACTTTGAGGAATGGGGGTCGGAGGGGTTGTCGACTGTCAGACGGCTGCCTGGGTGAGAATCTTCACAGTTTTGGCAAGTGCATATATCTATATGATTTGCAAGGGATTGTGGGCAATGCAGTTCATTCACACCAGACACAGCTGCTCACAATAATTAGTTGTGCTTTTGGTTAAAGCCAATAAGATATTTATTTATGGGGTTATTTCTCCCAACACAGATATGCTTGGTAGCACATAAATCAGGTTACTTGCTTTCAGTGTTAAACTTGGAAAAAACAAAATAAGGAAAACAACATTTTAACTTATCAGGCAATCAAAGGCAAAAGAAATAAGACCTGGTTGATAACAAACTGGTCTTTTCTGTAGGCTTAGCTAATATCCTCTTAGCAAGTATCAAACAACAAACCAAAAGCCACAAAGAAAGAAAAAAACTGTTCTTTTCAGGTTAACTTCTTATATCTTCCCACATAGATTCAGAAGTGATTCTCTCCTAGCTCACAAGCAATTAGGTAAGGCTCAATTGCTAGCAGTTATCCAGCTGAAACCCCTTAGCTGGCTTGCTTTCTACTGCGTGGGTCAAATCCTGCTTCAGGAGCTTTCCTGAGTAGATTAAAGAACAAGTTTGTATTTCTTTGTGATGGTTGCTGTACTTTATAACAGAAAGTTACCAAAGGAGTTTAGACAGAGAGCAGTCCATGTAAACGGAATCTTCATCTGCTATCATTTCCCCTTCTTCAACAAGCATGGGTTCAATATCATGGATTGGCACAGATGAATCTCTCAATGGAGCACTTTCAGGAGAATACTTGTTTCCCTGCTGTCTTTCAAGGTTATAGCTAGGGCATAGATCAGTGTTCATACCTGAGCTTCCATTGCTGTTAGAGTTCCTCTCTATATAGCCTGGCCAGTATGTAGTCCAGTTCTTATGTCCAGCCTTCCAATCCAGATCCCTGGATACTGGATCTCTCTTCACATACCTTCTGGCACGGGTCTTAGGGTCCCTTCCACGTGTAGCCGTCTCTCTCACAGGTACCGTCTGGAGATTCCTAGCTCTGCAGCACCATTCCTCTGGCTTTCCCCAGTCCAGTGGTGTATGCTGGCCCTTGGAATGCCTCCCAGTATACGTACTGTTCTGGACTCTTCTAGACCTCTTAAAGGCTTTTCTCCTCTTTCTTCCAGAGGGTTTCTTTCCCTCTCTGTCCGTCCGGTTTGGCTTCTGCTTCTGATGATCCTTCAGATGAAACTGATCAAGCTCAAGCTGATTCTCAGGATGATGAGGATGATTCTCTGTAGAATAAACTCTACCTTTATTCTGCTTTGATGAGTGCTCCTCCCTAACACAGCACAGCTGTGCTGAATCAGGCCCTGCCCTTTGAGATGAGTGCTTAGGGATTACCTCATAGCCCTCCTGATTGAACACACGTTTCCCCACTTCAGCTCCTCTAATGGCTGTTGGAAACCTGGTGCATTCTGGGACTGGTAGTCTTTTATGGGAAAATTCTGTTTTCTTATTTCTACCAGAACTGACAGGTTGCTTGTTCAGAGTCACTTCACCTTTCCTATAGCTCCTTCCTGAGCTATGATAAGCTTCCTTATCACACGACATAAATGTTGAAATCGCCAAGAATAAGAGTGGGGGAGGAGGGATCCATAAAGGCACAGAGCCAGGAGTCGAAGTCGGTGAGGAAGGTTGATTTGGAGTAGTCGGGTGGGCAATAAATAACCGCTACTCGGAAGGGAAGTGGTGTGAGGAGGCGAATGGAGAGGACTTCGAAGGAGAGGGGGGAGTGTGATTGGGGTGGCAAGAGGGGTTGGAATTGGCAAGAGGGAGAGAGTATGAGGCCAACGCCACCACTGCGACCTGTAGATCGAGGTGTATGGGAGAATTGGTAGCCCCCATAGCAGAGAGAGGCAATGGATGCGGTGTCATCTGGGGGGAGCCAGGTCTCGGTCAGGGCAAGGAGGTGTAGAGCATTAGAGATGAAAAGATTGTGAATAAAGAGGTTTTTTAAATGACTGAGCATGCGTTCCATAGGGTGCAAGTAAACGGGAGAGCGGAGGGGGGGAGGAGAGGGATATGGATAAGGTTGGATAAGTTAGTGTGGATTTCTTATTAGAATAGTGTGGGGGTCTATTTTTAGGGTAGTAGCAAGCTTTAACTGGAGAAGGGTGAGGGTGGGTATGTTTGGGTGTATGTGCTCCCGGAGAGTGATATGAAGGGGGGGGCGGAATGAGGGATAATTTGATGGTGCTGGGTAGGTTATGTGAGGGATTATTTTTGAGGGGTAGGGTTGGAGTTGATATTTATGGGTGAGTGATTGTGGGATGACTGGGAGAGGGTGGAAGGAGGGGAGGAGTGGGATGTGGATGAGATTAGATAGGGTATCTTTAGAGTGGGAGAGAAATCGGGGGGGGGGGGGGGACCAGGGTTAGGGTTGATATTACCTGATGAGAGAAGGAGAATGAGTATTAGAGAGCGAGGTAAAGTGGAGATATATGCGGAAGCAAGGGTGGGGTTGCCTTAAAGAGAGGGGGCAGGTTGAATGCGGGGGATGGTGTGTAGAAGCTCAAGAGCAGGTGCTAGGGTAGGGGGCAGAATGGAGGGAGAAGTGAGGAAGGTGGAGAGGGGGGCTGGGTAAGTGCAGGGGATAGTGTGGAGAGGCTTGAAAGCAGATGCTAGGCTAGGGGGGAGAGTGGAAGGAGAAGTGAGAAAGGTAGATGCTAGTTTAGTGGAAAGAGTGGAGGGAGAAGTGAGGAGGGTAGGGGGAGAGGAGGGAGGGTGTTGATAGGAGGGGAGGCAGTTGGGGAGGATGAGGGAGAGAAGGACAATGAGATGTGGGGCCATGGGGGTGGGCAGCAAGGTCTGAGCAAACAACGGGTAGCAGTTTTAAGCAACACTGGGTAGCAATTCTAGGCAATAATGGGTAGCAGTTCTAAGCAATAATGGGTAGCATTTCTAAGCAACAATAGGTAGCAGCTCTAAGCAACACTGGGTAGCAGTTCAAGGCAATAATGGGTAGCAGTCCAAGCAACAATAGGTAGCAGCTCTAAGCAACACTGGGTAGCAGTTCTAAGCAATAATGGGTAGCAGTTCTAAGCAACACTGGGAAGCAGTTCTACGTAACAATAGGTAGCAGTTCTAAGCGACCATAGGTAGCAGTTCTAAGCGACCATGGGTAGCAGTTCTAAGCAACAGTAGGTAGCAGCTCTAAGCAACAATGGGTAGCAGTTTTAAGCAACAATGGGTAGCAGTACTGTGCAACACTGGGAAGCAGTTCTAGGCAACACTGGGTATCAGTTCTGTGCAGTAATGGGTAGCAGTTCTGCTGGGGTGCAGGCAATGAGCAGCAGTTCTCTGCAAGTACTGGGTAGCAGTTCAGTGCAGGCAGTGCAGGCAGTGGGCAACAGGTCTAGGCAAACAATGGGTAGCGGTTCAGTGCAAACAATGGTTAGCAGCTCTAGGCAGGCAGTAGGTAACAGTACTAAGCAGACAATGGGTAGCAAGTACGAGGTGGATAATGGAAGGAAAGGTCAATGTCAGCAGTGGGCAGCAAGTCAAGGAAAGTTGCTTGAAGGAAGGTGGTGTTGGCGAGATGGTTGGGGTCAGGAGGAGAAGTGTGGAGGAGCGATCGTGCCTACCCGGGTCCAGGGCTGGCTCCAGGCAGCCGTGATGATTAGGAGGAGCAGGGTTCACGGCTCACACCAGAGTGCTCCTGGGCGCGCACCTAAGGGCCACGCCAAAGGGCCCTCAGGCGCAGGCCCGCCAGGTGTGGGCGCAGCGGATGGAGCACGCCGCTTTTAAAGGTCCGCTGCCCTTTGATCTCCTCGGCGGCGGTGTGCTCTGGCTCCTCCAATGGAGCACGCCGCTTTTAAAGGGCCGATGCTTTGATGCACAGGAAGAAAGAATGGCCAGCAGAAAAAAGGAGGTGATAGTGCCTCTGTATAAGTCTTTGATGCAACCTCATTTGGAGTACTGTGTGCAATTCTGGAGACCACACCTTCAAAAGGATATAAACAGGTTGGAGTCAGTACAGAGGATGGCTACTAAAATGGTTAGTGGTCTTCGTTATAAAGCATATGAGGACAGATTTAAAGATCTTAATATGTATATGTTAGAGGAAAGAGCGGGATAGAGGAGATATGATAGAGATGTTTAAATACCTCTATGGCATAAATGCACAGGACAGTCTCTTTTGATTGAAAGCAAGCTCTGCTATGAGGTGACACAGGATGAGGGTGAAAGGGGATAGACTCAGGAGAAATATTTCTTTATGGAAAGAGTGGAAGATGCATGGAATAGTCTCCCAGTGGACAACAGAATCCAAATTCAAAAAAGCATGGGACAAACACAGAGGATCTCTAAAGGGTAAATAGGAGACTATTGTAGTTGATATAGAAGGGCAGACTAGATAGGCCATGTGATCTTTTTCTGCGGTCATGTTTCTATGTTTCTTTCAACCTATCCAATTCCATATCTGGAACATGCCCTTTAGCGCAAGGCTGCTTTACCCGGACCGCACTGACGATTCCCGCGGTCCGGAGGAGACGCGGCTGACACAGGTCGCTAGCAGTTCCTTTGAAACAAAAGACGATGCACAGTCTCGGGGACACCAGCGCAGACCTGGCCGGTAGGCTGTAACCGGTTACAGGCTGCATTTCAGCTGGGGGAGCTTTGCCAAGAGCAGCGGCTCGGACGGTAAGCATTTTCGTGCCTCTTTTATATTCCCTGCACTCGCCGGCGGCCATTTTAGAAAGCACACTGAGGCCGTGTGGCTGCCGGAGGACAGACTAGCTCCTAGCTGGCCGGGCGTTGGTAGTCGCGGAAGTTTTACTCCGCGTTAGTGTAGTTTATTATCTTGGCTTAGCCTTTATTTTGCTGTTTTGGGGCCCGTTATTTTGCATAGGGTTTATCGCTGGGCAGCTGCGAACGGGAGTTTCTGCAAGGGGGGGGGGGGGCTCCCTTCCTTCGTCTGCAGGGAGATGAGAATCAGATTGGTGATTTAAAAAAAAAAAGAATAAAAAAATAAAGCCTGGTTAGGAGCGTAGCATAAATAGCAGGTTTACTTTATTTACTTTATTTATTTGTTAGCTTTTCTTTCTTGTTCTAGTAGTTAGGAATTTTATTCTTAAAACTGGGTCGGCTTACTGATGGCAGCTAGACCGCAGTGTCTTGTCTGTGGGACACGGAGGGGCACTGGAACGGAAGGGGTCTGCCGTGCCTGTGCGGCCCTGTCGTCCACAGTGGAACAGCAGATGGAGGTTCAGGAGTCTTCGGAGGCGCAGGGGATGTCGACGGGAGCACGTCCTGCATCTCCTCAGAGCCCTGCGCAAAGCTTGGCAGCAGAGGAGCTGGCTAGAGCTTCAGGGCCTCAGATAGCATCGCAAGCAGAGCTTGAGGAGTTTAGTCCTGATTTTGTTTTGCTGATGCATCAGGCATTTTGTTTGCGGCGTTAGGGTCGGTTGCCAAGTGCTTTGGCGCTTCCTGGAATTTCTCAGCCTGTGGACGCAAGGAAGGAGATCGGCGAGGATCCGCCGGCTCCCAAGAAGGTGAAAATCAAAGCGTCAACATCGGGGGATGTCGCTTGGAATCCAGAAGATGACATTGATTGGGAGCAGGCTGAGAGTGCTCAGGATCTCGAGGATGGGGAGATTCCGGAGCCGGAAGATCAGGCCAAAATTATTAGAGTGTTCCGTAGGGAGGAACTTGCGGCCTTAATCACAGAGTCTCTGCAGGTGTTGAATCTCTCCGCGCAGGCTGCGGCGGAGGAGGAGGTTGAAGACCCGGTGATCCAGGCGGTTCGGCAGACACAGGTAGTGTTTCCGGTTCATAGAGTGGTGGAGAAAATGATTCAGGAGGAATGGGACCGGCCGGAAGCGGGTCTTCGAGGTATACGGACTATGAATAGGCTCTATCCCTTGGCGGATAAGGATAAAGAGCAGTTTAAGGCGCCGCGCGTCGATGCGGTGGTTTCAGCTGTTACCAAAAAGACTACCATTCCAGTGGAGGGGAGTACGGCTTTAAAGGATTCACAGGACAGGAAAGTGGATGGTTTGTTGAAGCAAACCTTTGAGGTGGACTCCCTTTCCCTGCAAGCTTCCATTTCCATTTGGTTGGCTAGGGCGTGTTTGCGATGGGTGCAGCGTCTGAGGCAATCCACCCACCTGGATATTGAGGAGCTTCAACAGCTGGGTCGCCTGGAATCCGGAGGGGCATATCTGGCGGACGTGCATTATGATTTGATTAGGGCCCTTGCTAACAGTACGGCGTCCGTAGTATCTGCCCGCCGGTCGGTGTGGTTGCGAAATTGGGCAGCTGACGGTTCGTCAAAGTCTCGGCTCAGCAAACTACCCTTTAAGGGCGGGTTACTCTTTGGAGAGGATCTGGATAAGTTGGTAAAGGACCTCGGGGAGTCTAAGGCGGGTAGGCTTCCAGAGGATAAGCCAAAGCAAGGGAATTTGGGACAGGGCTTTAGAGGTCAGTTTCGGGACTTCCGCAGATTTTGTACTTCTCGGTTCAACTCCTTCCAGAGGGGGCGCTTTTTGACTCGAGCCCAGGGATTCCGCGGGTTCCGAGGAGCTAATAGAGGTTTTCCCACAAGTTCCTCGTCCGCAGCTCGCAAATCGCAATGAGATGGGGGGGTCCCGCCGGAGGGGCCTCCCATAGGAGGACGGCTACGGGAGTTCCTTCCGGCCTGGACCCTCATCACCTCCGACCGATGGGTGTTGGAGATAATTCAGCAAGGCTATGCGCTCGAGCTGGACCGCCCGATTCGGGATTCGTTCGTCCTGTCACCATGCAGGGGCACCAAAAAGGTTTTAGCGATTCGCAGTACCTTAGATCGGCTTCTTCGGTTAGGGGCAGTAATCGAAGTACCGACTGCAGAGTGCGGCACGGGTCGGTACTCTATTTATTTCGTGGTGCCAAAGAAGGGCGGAATGTTAAGACCTATCTTGGACCTGAAGGGCGTAAATCGCTGCCTCCGAGGGCCGCACTTTCGGATGGAAACCTTGCGATCTGTCATAGTGGCGGTTCACCGAGGGGAGTACTTGACGTCTCTGGACCTCATGGAGGCATATTTGCACATTCCGATTCGAGCAGCTCATCAGAGGTTTATGAGGTTCGCATTCTTTTGGGGCCATTATCAGTTCCAGGCGTTGCCTTTCGGTCTGGCGACGGCGCCGCAGACTTTCACAAAAATCATGGTAGTGGTAGCGGCAGCTTTGCGCAAGGAAGGTGTGTTGGTGCATCCTTACCTCGACGATTGGTTAATTCGGGCTAAGTCTGAGTCGGAGAGCATTCGCATGACGAACAGAGTAGTAGAATTCTTGCAGGGCTTTGGTTGGGTGGTCAATCCGAACAAGAGCCGGCTGGAACCCTCCCAGAATTTAGAATACCTCAGGGTTCGATTCGACACTCGGGAAGGTCGCGTGTTTCTGCCACGCAACAGAGCCCAGGCGCTCAGGACTCTTGTTCGGAAGTTCAGGTCGGTCCCGGTGCCGACGGCGGCATGGTCCTATCTACAATTGTTGGGCACGATGGCGGCAACGTTGGAGGTGGTACCGTGGGCCAGGTTTCACATGCGTCCATTGCAAAGGGCGCTCCTGTGCCGATGGTCGCATCAGGCTGATCATTTGAGCAAACGGCTGCCTTGTCCGTGGAAGGTCAGACAGTCGCTGAAGTGGTGGCTGATCGGGAACTCCCTGTCAGCCGGCATGCCCCTGGAACAACCGGAGTGGCATGCCCCTGGAACAACCGGAGTGGCTTCCGTTATTGACGTACACCAGCCTGGAGGGCTGGGGAGCCCATTGCCGGGACAGGTTCACGCAGGGGGCTTGGTCGCTCCAGGAGAAGTCCTGCTTCATAAACCGGCTGGAGCTTCTAGCGCTGCGACGAGTGCTGCAGGCGTTCGAGGACTTGGTCTTGGACCGTCCGGTTCGAGTATTGTCCTACAATTTGGCAACAGTAGCATACATAAACCACCAGGGCGGCACAGGCAGCGCAGCAATGGAGGAGGAAGCAGATCTGCTGTTCGCCTGGGTGGAGAAGCGGTTGACGGCGGTTTCGGCGGCGCACATAGCAGGAAAAGAGAACGTCCAAGCGGATTTTCTCAGCAGAGTACAGGTAGATGCGGGGGAGTGGGAGATTCATCCCGACGTCTTCGCACAGATAGTCAATCGATGGGGAATGCCCGTGAAGGATTTAATGGCAACCTTTCAATCGGCGAAAGTCAGCCGGTTCTTCAGCAGAAGGCGAGAGCGGATGTCAGAGGGCCTCGATGCACTGTTACAACCGTGGCCAACCATGGGGGTGCTATACATCTTTCCTCCGTGGGCATGGATAGGCCTGGTAGTTCAGAGAATCGGGGCTCACCCGGGAAGGGTGCTTCTCGTGGCGCCGGACTGGCCGAGGCGTCCGTGGCAGTTGCCGACAAGGGCGGATCTGTTGCTACAGGGCCCGCTCTTCATGCCTCAAGTGGATCGGTTCTCGCTTACGGTATGGCCATTGAAAGGGCTCGGTTAAAGAAGAAAGGATATTCGGTGGCAGTAGTGTCTACCCTGCTTAAAACGAGAAAGCAGTCCACCTCGTTAACGTATGTGCGGATTTGGCGTATATTTGAGGATTGGTGTTCCAGGCACCAGATTCGGGCGGCTACGGTGGCCATTCCTCCAATATTAGAATTTCTGCAGGACGGCTTTGATAAAGGACTGGCAGCTAGTTCTTTGCGCGTTCAACTGGCGGCTCTGGCCTGTTTCCACGGTAAGGTGCAGGGGGTGTCTTTGGGAGCTCATCCGGATGTGCTTCGCTTCTTGAAAGTGGTTTCCAGATTACGGCCGTCGCGCAGGGTGGTGGTTCCGCCTTGGGATCTCAACCTTGTGTTGACGGCGTTGTCTGGGCCTCCCTTTGAGCCCTTGCATAGGGCATCAGTGAAAGACGTTACGTTGAAGGCAGTTTTTCTGGTGGCGATCTGTTCGGCTAGGGGTGTTTTGGAGTTGCAAGCCTTATCATGTAGGGAACTGTCCTTGGCATTTTCAAGGGAGAAAGTGGTGCTGCGTACGTTTCCTTCCTTCTTACCTAAAGTAGTTTCTCCTTTTCATTTGAACCAAGTGGTGTGCTTGCCTGTGCTCGGTTCTTTGGAAGGGGCCGATCGCGATCGCGGTTTGCGTCGGTTGGACGTCAAGAGGACGTTGCGTCGAAACTTACAGGTAACAGAGGTTTTTCGCAAATCGGATCGTTTGTTTATGCTGTTTGGAAGTGCCTGCAAAGGGGAGGCAGCAGCGAAGGCTATAGCCTGGTGGCTTCGGGAGGCGATAGCTTCCGCCTATCTTCTTCAAGGTCGAGTGGTGCCCGAGGGGCTGAGGGCGCATTCCACCAGGGCACAAGCCTGTTCCTGGGCGGAGCACAGTTTAGTTCCGCCAGGGGAGATCTGTCGGGCAGCGACTTGGTCATCTCTGCATGCTTTCAGTAAACATTACCGTCTCGATGTCGCAGCAGGGATGGATGCTCGGTTCGGGTCAGCAGTGTTGAGAGCCGGATGGCGGGGTCCCTCCCATGATTACTGCTCTGGTACATCCCAGAGGTAGAGGACTGAACTGGAGGAATGATAAGGAAATGATAATTACACTTACCTGGTAATTGTAGTTCCTTGAGTGACGACAGTTCAGTCCTCCATCCCACCTGGTTTGATTCGACGGCATATTTCCGTTGGTGGTCGAACGATGACATTTACAGGTAGGTGTATTTTGCTGTGATTCACCTTCCCTCTAGTTTAATCTGCAGGTTTTCGGGCAGTTACGGGGTAAGAAAGCCTGGTCGAAGGTTTTAGAATTTAGCCCTTACGGGATAGTAAAGTTCAGATTTTGTATTTGATGTTAGCTACTTATTTGTTGCTCCTTTTGAGTCTGCTTTGTTAATAGTTCACACTGGGACTGAGGAGAGAGATCAGCAGGCTATATCCAGTGATGTCATGATTCTGACATACCAGTCTCCAAGCTGCAGGAGGAGGATGACAACCCAGAAGTAGAGGACTGAACTGTCGTCACTCAAGGAACTACAATTACCAGGTAGGTGTAATTATCATTTGGCTGTCTCCCATTAATCCATTACTATCTACATGTTCAGTAATTTTGTTCTTTATTATGGTTTCTACCATTTTTCCCAGTACTGACGTCAGGCTCAACAGTCTGTAGTTTCCCGGAACACCCCTGGAACCCTTTTTATAAATTGGCGTTACATTCGTCATCCTCCAATCTTCAGGTATTAGAGATGATTTTAATGATAGTTCACAGATTACTAATAGCAGATCTGCAATCTTATATTTCAGTTCTTTCAACACCCTTGGATGTATATCATCCAGTCCAGGTGATTTGCTACTCTTCACCAATAAAACTCTCACAACAGATGCAGAGCAGAAGTAGGGTATTTCACTTCACAGCTTTACAACTCAACATACAAACTCTGGAATTTGTTACCGGAGGCTATAGTAAAAGCTGTTAGTGTAGCTGGTTTTAAAAAAGGTTTGGACAAGTTCCTGGAGGAAAGGTCCATAAACCATTATTGAAAGGGACCCAGGATATCACTACTTGATCCAATACAAGCACTGTGGAACCTGTGTCTTTTGGGGAAGCTGCTAGGTACTTATGACCTAGATTGGCCACTGTTGGAAACAGGATACTGGGCTTGATGGACCTTGGTCTGACCCAGAATGGCATATCTTATGTTCTTACAACCACCTCTCTCTCATCCTCTTAAACAGCCCCAACTCATTCCCTGGCACTTATCTTTTTTCCACCTCCAGGCCCTTTCTTATGTCTTACTCCCCCTCCCCCCATCTAGGTTTCCATTTCCCTTTTAACTTCTCCTATTTCTACCCTCTCTCATGTCCTTCACGGGAGACATGTCCTTTCCTGTGGCTCTCATTCACTCAGTAGCACTCTGTCTTTTTCAACTGCCTCCCAACCTCTTCGGATCCTTCATAACCTCTCCCCTGTCAATATTTCTGCTCTTGGTCTCCCAGCCTTACTCATACCCCTCACTCAGTCGCCATGTCCCCGCTGTCCTCCTAATCTCTAATCAATTTCTTAGGCCCCATTATACCCCCAAGCTACTCCAAGTCCCCACTCACAATCCCACCCAAGCCCTGAGTCCCCACTTACACTCCCAATATCCAGCCTATCTTAGAGTCTTTCTTCTGTTTTCTCACCCAGTTTTAGAGTTTCCAGCTATCAGGGTCTCTGCTGTCCCATATCCCATGTCCCTAGTACCTGCCCTCCTGCCTACTACTCCTCTTTTACAGTACCTACCCATCTATTTCCTTCTCCACTATTCATTAACCTTGTCTTTTCTCCTCCTTACCCCAGCATACATTCTTATACCACTCTATCTTAACCTTCTTCTGGTTATGACTTTGCTTCTTCCCCACTCCCCACAATATCTGTCCTCCTTTCCCTTCTCACTCCCCAAGCATTTCCCTTTCCCCACCTGATCCTAGCATTTGTGAGCATCAGCCCCCTTTTAGTCCCAGGATCTCAGGCCTAGAATTAGCTCTTTTCCAGTCTCAGCTCCCTACTGCCAATTCCCTTCCAGTCCCTGGCGGCTTGAGTATTGCATGGCCTCAGAAGCAAAAGCAAATGCTCCTGTGACTGTGTTGAGCATTAACACAGCCACAGCTCCAGAGGCAGGGAGCAGGCTGACAACGGGCCAGTGAGACAGGCTTCCTGTGCCCCTATGTTGGTGTGGCCTGAGCCAGTGCCTCTCTAGCTCACCTATTAAGCCAGCTCTGGTTCTGGTTGACCTGTCCTAAAAATGGATAGCAAAACTAAAAACAAGATACAAGAATGGGGGATCAAAATGATAAAGGGGATGGAACAGCTCCCTTTGGGCTATAGAGGAGGTTAGGCATTGTTAACTTGATAGAGGTTTATAAAATCATGAGTGGGATAAATAAGGTAAATAGAGAATGATTATTTAACCTTTCAAATTGTACTAGGTCTAGCGGACAATCCATGAAATTAACAGTATCAGATTTAAAACAAATGAAGGGAATATTTTTTTTTACTCAATGCACAGTTAAGCTGTAGAATTTGGAGAGGATGTGTTCAAGGAATTTGGAATAGCTGGGCTTAAAAGTGGTTGGGACATGTTTATGGAGGGAAAAGGTCATAAACTGTATGACCAAGGGATAAAATGAGTACTCAGGGAGGAAAGAGAAATAGCTGAAAAGCTAAATTATTTCTTTGCCTCAGTCTTAACTGTGCAGAATGTTGGCGGTCATACCTACACCAGAAAGCTTTGATGACTATAGCTCAGAGCAACTAAAGCACATCACTTTATTTATTTATTTATTTATCTATTTTCTTCTATACCGCCCCTTCCAGCGATCAAGGGCGGTTTATATGAAACATCTTAACAATTGTACACAGTTGTATACATTTACATTGAACAATCGGATTCAACTATTTACATTGAACGGTCAGGTTCAACTATTTACATTGAACAATAAACTTCAACTTTATGAGATATTAATAATACAAACAACCATTAAATTATTTACATTGGATATTTACAGTGGTTGAGTGTTGTGTGTAGGGCATGTGTAATTAGGTATTGGAATTTATTTCCTTTTATGTCGTAAGTCGGGAGTGTGTGTGGGGGTGGCAGTCAGGGAATGAGAGTTATTTAGTTTTGAGTATGGGGGTTTTGTGCGTGTAAGTCCATGGTTGTTATGGAGGTGTTTTGGGGGAATATGGGATTTCAAAGTGTTCAGTAAATAGGTAAGTTTTTAGTTCTTTCCTGAACTGAGAGAGGTCTTTTATGATGTGAAGGTCTATTGGGAGGTCGTTCCAGAGCGTAGGGGCAGTGAATGTGAATGCTCTGGAGCTAGTGGTTTTCTTTGTCTTCCTGAAAGCTTTTGGTGTGATAAGGGAATGGGCTGCGTTTTGTCTGTGTGATCTAGTTTCGGTTGGTGAATGTAGTAGTGTGGATAGGTGTGAGGGGGCTATGTCTTTTATGAGTTTAAAGGTTGTTAGGATAATTTTGTATCTGATTCGGCTGTCTATTGGGAGCCAGTGTAGTTCTAGCAGTATTGGGGTTACGTGGTCCGATAGACGGGCTTTAGCTATTACTTTTGCACAGATGTTTTGAGCTCTTTGGAGGAGGTATGTGTTTTTTTGAGGGAGGCCTATTAATAGACTATTGCAGTAGTCGAAGTGGGGGGTGATTAGTGTATTTACTACAGATCTAAAATCTTGTGTTTCGAGGAGTGGCCTTAGGTGCTGAATAGTTTTAAGTTTATAGTAGATGGTTTTTACGGTTTGTTTTATGTGTGGTAGCATGGTAAGTGTGTGATCTATTATTACACCTAAATATTTGACCTCTTTATCACTGCAAGTCTAAAAGATATAATAGATCAAATTGACAAACCCAAGTGCAATCAAGCACCAGAGTCAGATGGTGTTCACCCCAGACTCCTGAAAGATCTTAAACATGAAATTGCTAATCCATTATTAGTAATTTGTAGCCTATCATTCAAAACACTATGACAGGCCTTGAAAATTTTCTTTGGCTTTAGGAGCCAGACCAAAAACGTAGGAGAGAGAAATCCACCGCTTACCCATTGGACAAGCAACATTGATTCTCCAGGACCAAGCAGGAAGTCAGTCCTCACATATGGGTGACGTCGGCGCCGACGGAGCCCTCGCGGAGCAATTTTCCCCAGCTTTCAAAGAAAGCCTTTGGGAATTGCAGCGCGCATGCGCGGTCTCCTTCCCGCCCAAGGGTGCCATCTTAGCCAATCTTCTTTTTTCCGCGGAGCCCTATAGACGTACCCGTCGTGTCCCCGCTGAAAAAGTTGATTTTAGTGATTTATTTCTATTTTTTTCTTCGGTTCGACGCCGGTCTTTTTCCTGCCCGGACTCGCGACGCCGTTGCGAGTCCTTCTTCTATTTTTCGGTTTTTCTGATTTTTGGTCAGTTTCGTTTTTTCGGTTTTTCACTGGCAGCCCGGTCCTTTGACCTTGCAGGGGCCCTTTTTCCCCCGATGGCTGCCAGTGGTTTCAAGCGGTGTGTTCAGTGTGACAGAAATATGTCACTCACTGACACACATGATAATTGCCTCCGCTGCCTCGGCCCGGATCACGAAGAACTGATCTGTGGGGCCTGCAGCAAAATGTCCTCCAAAGCATTAAGGAGTCGGCGGCACCAGCGGGAACGAATCTTCGCTGACCCCGGCCGTACCCGGACCTCGTCGGAGGCCTCGGCGTCCAGAGGTTCCAGCTCTGACCATCGCCGAAGTTCCTCCGACAGGGGTTCTCCCTCCGGGGACCATCGACGGAAGGTAAAACCCGCGAGGGCGGCGTCGGTGGACGCTCCTGGCTCCGCGAGGGCCAGGTCGCATAGCCCCGATAGCCGTCCCGGGTCTTTGGAGAAGGAGCACCTCCTGAAGCGACCTCGTCTGGAGTCGGAGTTGCCTGCTCGGGTAAGTCCTGTAGTCCTCCTGGACTCGCCTCCGAGGGGTCCGACGTCGGGCCCGACACCGTCGGGGCCCGAGTCGGGGGCTGCTGGGTCACCTGAGGTCGGACTCAGGTTGACGGCCTTGGAGAGCAGACTATCTGCCTTCATGGACCAGCAGCAGGCACTGATCGCTAGCCTCGCTGGCGCCGCTGCCCCGACCGCCGGGACGTCGACGTCTAAGTCGACCCCGGAGACCGAGCCGATCCTCGAGTCCATGCGAACTCGAGTCGATCCTCGGTCGAGGTCACCCTCGGCCTCCCATTCAGGACCGAGGTCGTCGATGCCGACTCCCTCGGTGTCGGGGCAGCCGACGCCTCCGCCTGCCCGAGCCGACCCCACTGATTCCTCCTCGGAGTCGGCCTGGGAGTCTGAAGAGGAAGAGTCACCTGATTCGTTTCGGACTCGGTGTGTCCCCTCGGACTCACCTGAGTCCGAACCTCGGAAGCAGTCCCCTCCAGAGGATGCCCGGTTCTCGGACTTCGTCAGGGATATGGCCAAGGCTTTGGCCTTCCCGGCGGATCCCGAGGAGGAGCCTCGAGCCGAAGAGCTCGACGCCCTTCAGTATGACTCTCCCGCCAGGGAACACTTTACTGTACCGGTTCCTCCCATGCTGGAACGACTACTCTTCCGCATGTGGGAGAGTCCGGCATCGTCGCGGGTATTAAGCAAGCGGGTCGATTCCATCTATCGAGTCCGCAAGAGTCCTGGCTTCCAAAAAGCACAGCTACCGCACCATTCCATGGTAGTGGAATCGGCCATGCATAGGCTTAAGAGCCAGAAGATGCACTCCTCGGTGCCTCCTGGCAGGGAGGCCCGTAACCTGGATGGCCTCGGTAAGAAGTGTTTCCAGGGCTCTATGCTTGCTTGTCGGGTCCAGACCTACCAGCTCTACATGGGCATGTACCTCAGAGACCTGGCTAAAGAGGTAGCCGGATTCTCCGCTGGGCTGTCCGAGGAACCTTTGCGGAGGTTCCTGGCCTTGACAACTGGTATTCGGGAATGCTCCAAATTCATGTCCCGAGCAGCCTATGATGGCTTTGAAGCATCGGCTCGAGTGGCCGCAGCCGGCATCGGTGCCCGCCGACAGGCTTGGCTTCAGTCGTCTGACCTTGAACCCTGGGTGCAGGACAAGTTGGTCGATGTCCCCTGCCGAGGTGAGAACCTCTTTGACAAGCCCATGGCTGAAAACGCTGCACAAATCGAGACGGAGACTCTCACCAGAACTAGGCTTTCTAGGAAGACCTCCGCCCCTTCCCAGAAAAAGAAGGGCTCGGGAAAGAAGTCCTTTTACCCGAGAAAGGCAGCTGCCTATAAACACTACCCTCAATATCAGGCCTCCGCAGCTCCCCAACAGGGTCAGCAGGCCAAGGGACGGGGTAACGGGTCCCGTAGGCAGCAAGCCCCCAAGCCTGCACCACCGGCCCCTGCTCAGCAGGGTGGGGTTTTTTGACTTCATCAGCATAGTCTCTCCCCCTCAGCTGGTTCCTCCCAGCACCGGAGGCCGGCTGGTTCACTTCGCCCACAGGTGGTCCAACATCACTTCAGATGCCTGGGTGCTTCAAGTCGTAAGAGAAGGCTATCTTCTCCACTTCCACCAGGTCCCTCCCTCCTATTTCCCGGGAGAACCTCCACGACTCCCTCTGCACAGAGACTTACTCCTTCAGGAGTTAGCAAGTCTTCTTCAGAAGCAGGCGGTGGAACCGGTGCCCCACCACCTGAGAGGTCAAGGTTTTTATTCCAGGTATTTCCTGATACCAAAAAGAACAGGAGGCCTCAGACCCATCCTGGACTTGCGCAACCTCAACAAATTTCTCGTGAGGGAGACGTTCAAGATGCTTACCCTTGGAATCCTTCTGCCCTACCTCCAGCAGGGAGATTGGCTATGCTCCTTGGATCTAAAAGATGCCTACACGCACATCCTCATCCACCCAAGCCACCGCCAATACCTAAGGTTTGTGGTGGCAGGAAATCATTACCAGTACAGAGTACTACCCTTTGGCCTATCCTCCGCACCACGAGTCTTCACAAAATGTCTCGCGGTGGTGGCGGCTTATCTCCGGCTTCACGGCCTCTATGTCTTTCCGTACCTAGACGACTGGCTCATCAGAGCATCGTCCTCTCCGGAAGTCACAAAAGCCACGCACCGCACTGTGACTCTTCTGCAGTACTTGGGCTTTGTCATAAACTTCGCAAAGTCCACTTTGCTCCCCTCACAGGATCTCGAATTCATCGGCGCAAGACTGCACACTCCTCAGGCACGAGCTTTCCTGCCTCTCGACAGGGCTCAACGGCTCATGGACCTAGCCGGCCGTTTTCGCAGCCAGTCCCTGGTCTCAGCGAGGCGCTTCCTGAGACTACTCGGCCATATGGCTTCCACCGTCCACGTGACCCCCAATGCCCGCCTGAATATGCGGCCTGCTCAGTGGTGCCTTTGCAAGCAGTGGCAACAAGCCACGGGCGGCCTAGCCGACTTAGTGCGCATCTCCGGACCGCTGGCCTCTTCTCTACAGTGGTGGCTTCATCGGCCGAACCTGGTGCTCGGAATGCCTTTTCAGTCACCTCAGCCGGCTCAAGTGCTGACGACCGATGCTTCTCTCCTGGGATGGGGAGCGCATTGCCAAGGGGCGTGTACTCAAGGTCTCTGGACCACGTGGGAGTCTGCTCAGCAGATCAACTTCCTGGAGCTCAGAGCAATCCGTCTGGCTCTCAAGGCTTTCTCCCACCTGACTTCTCACCAGTCCGTCCTTGTCCAGACAGACAATCAGGTTGCCATGTTCTACGTGAACAAACAAGGAGGCACAGGCTCCTTCCTTCTCTGTCGGGAAGCACAGAAGCTCTGCTCTTGGGCCGTCAGCCACGGCATTCTCCTCAGGGCAGTTTATCTCCCAGGCCAAGAAAATTGCCTGGCCGACAAACTCAGCAGGATCCTCCAGCCGCACGAGTGGCGCCTGGATCCCTTGGTAGTTCAGAAACTTTTCCTGAAGTGGGGCCTCCCCACGATGGATCTCTTTGCCAGTCCTCTCAACAGGCAACTTTCTCGTTTCTGCTCTTGTCAGCCGCATCCCCTTCGAGTAGCGGCAGATGCTTTTCTGCTCTCATGGTCGAAGAGCCTTCTGTATGCTTTTCCTCCCATCCCGCTAGTCTCTCGAACTCTTTTCAAGGTTCTCCGAGACAAAGCTTCCATGATCCTGATAGCTCCTCGCTGGCCCAGACAGCCGTGGTTTCCACTCCTGCTGCAATTAGCGGTGGAGGATCCGTTCCCCCTGGGGTTTCAACCGGATCTCCTAACACAGGATCAGGGGTCCCTGCTACACCCCAACCTCAGATCTCTACATCTGATGGCCTGGCTGCTGAAAGGGTAGTCCTCGCTCCCCTTCTACTGCCGGCAGAGGTGGAAGAGGTCGTCCTAGCTTCTCGGCGACCTTCTACCCGCAAATGCTACGCCCTTAAATGGCGTCGCTTTTCCGCTTGGTGTGCCCAGCAGTCTCAGGATCCCTTCTCCTGCTCGGTGTCGGTGATCCTGCAGTACTTGCTCTACCTCTCTAATCTGGGACTTAAGTCCAACTCCGTCAAAGTTCACCTCAGTGCTCTTTCAGCACATCATGTGCCGGTGGACGGCAGACCTCTTTCCAGCGACCCTCTCGTAGCGAGGTTTCTCCGAGGTCTCCTTCTACTTAAACCACCTCTGCGCCCGCCAGCACCTGACTGGGATCTGAATGTGGTTTTACAGCGGATCACCTGTCCGCCTTTTGAACCTATGGCTACCTGTTCTCTCCGTTTTCTTTCTTGGAAAACTTTATTCCTGATAGCCCTCACTTCCGCTAGACGCGTAAGTGAATTGCAGGCCCTCTTGTCTGATCCCCCTTACACTCGGTTCTACAAAAATAGGGTAGTCCTACGGACTCAACCAAAATTTCTTCCAAAAGTGGTCTCCCCTTTTCACATCAATCAGGAGGTGGTACTTCCGACCTTCTTTCCCAGGCCACACTCCAGCCGAGCTGAAATGGTCCTGCATACCCTGGACTGTAGAAGGGCATTGAACTTCTACCTTGACCGTACGCGGGAGCACCGTAAAGCTGCTCAGCTTTTTGTGTCTTTTGACCCCAATAAATTGGGGCTCCCGGTCTCCAAGCGTACTCTGTCCATCTGGGTTGCTGACTGCATCGCTTGGGCTTATGGAGCAGCCGGACTCTCGTTAGAAAGTCGAGTCACGGCTCATTGTGTTCGGGCGAAGGCTACGTCAGTGGCTTACCTCCGCTCTGTTCCGTTGGCAGACATCTGCCGGGCCGCTACTTGGTCTTCGAGCCAGACTTTTGCGGTCCATTACTGCCTCGAGAGGGAGTCCCGCAGGGACAGTGCTTTCGGACAGGCAGTCCTCCGAAATCTCTTCGAGGTTTGAGCAACTCCTACCCTTCATCCCGGATGGGGGCTACCGGTGGGTAATAATTCAGTGAAGATTCCTTCCTTCTGTGCCGCTGAGCTAGAGGGAGCTCATTTTTGTGCTTAGGGTCTCCGGTAGTCTTAAGCTTGGGAGTCCCATATGTGAGGACTGACTTCCTGCTTGGTCCTGGAGAAAGCGTAGTTACTCACCTGTAACAGGTGTTCTCCAGGAGCAGCAGGAATCAGTCCTCACAACCCTCCCTCCTCCCCTTGGAGTTGCAATCATCTGCTTAAGTTTTTTTGCAAATTTTTATGCTGTCTTTTAGCTATGTCATCAGACTGGCTAAGATGGCACCCTTGGGTGGGAAGGAGACCGCGCATGCGCGCTGCAATTCCCAAAGGCTTTCTTTGAAAGCTGGGGAAAATTGCTCCGCGAGGGCTCCGTCGGCGCCGACGTCACCCATATGTGAGGACTGATTCCTGCTGCTCCTGGAGAACACCTGTTACAGGTGAGTAACTACGCTATCTGGATTCCTTTTGGGAACCTGATAAGTACTTGTGACCTGGATTGGCCACTGTTGGAAACAGGATACTAGACTTTGATGGACCCTTGGTCTGACCCAGTATGGCATATATTATGTTCTTAGTGGCTTTGTACACTCCCCCCCCCCCCTCTCCATTGCCGTACTTCACTGAAGTCGAGGGGGGATTGGGGAAGAGATCTTTTTGGAAGTCTACTACAGCTCCTTTTGGACCTGATCTATGAAGGCTGTTTTTCTATTCCTTGTGCAAAGTGTGTGGGGGGGAGGGGGACAATTAGTAAATCATGGCAGTGGCAGAAATACCAAACCAACACTCCCCAACTCTTGTCACCTGGTCTTGCTCTCTTTCTCTTTCCTTCCACCCTATTGCTACTCTTTTAGTCCTTTTCTCCCAATGAGTCTCCCTCTCCTATCCCCAAGTTATAGGCCATGTTATAGAACCTCTTCTAGGGGTCATGATGAACGGGTATTGATAAATTGTTTAGATATAGGAAACAAGTTAATTGAGGTAATGACAAGTAATGGGTGTTATAAAAATGGTGTAAGAAGGTAGTAGGTGTCAGAAAATATTGTCTAGTCCTTTGAGGTTTAGGTTTCTGACCCCTATTAGGAAATCTGCACCTGTACTAGATGATTCAGTTCCTATACCACGTATGTATCTTAATGCGAGATCAATGAGGAATAAAGCCTTTTTAACTAATGAAATGATAGGAGACGCACAAGTAGAATTAACATTTATTACAGAGACTTGGCTGTCTAAAACTGATAGGCCAATAATAAACATGTTGCCCCCCCCCCCCCCCAGGCTATAAGATTATATATTGTCCAAGATTGGGAAAAAAATGGGGAAATCTGGCTATGTTGTTTAAAGATTTTTTTAAGTGTAGGTTAAAAGATTGTTGAATTTGTTCAGGTTTGGAAATTGTCAATTGAATGCCTGTATGATAGAGTTTTAGAAACATAGAAATATGACGACAGAAAAAGACCACATGGCCTATCTAGTCTGTCCTTCCATAACAACTACAACAGTCCCCTTTTTACCTTTAGAGATCCTCTGTGTTTGTCCCATGCTTTTTTGAATTCAGTTACTGTCCTCATCTCTACCACCTCCGCTGGGAGACTATTCCACAGATCCACTACTCTTTCCGTAAAGAAATATTTCCGCATATCACTCCTGAATTTATCTCCCTTCACCCTCATCCCATGTCCCCTCGTAGCAGAACTTGCTTTCAATTGAAAGAGGCTCTCTCCCTGAACATTTATGCCACGGAGGTATTTAAACATCTCAATCATATCATCTCTATCCCGCCTTTCCTCTAAGGTGTACATATTAAGATCCTTCAGTCTGTCCTCATATGCTTTATAATGAAGACCACTAATCATTTTAGTAGCCACCCTCTGCACCGACTCCATCCTGTTCACATCCTTTTGAAGGTGCGGTCTCCAGAATTGCACACTATACTCCAAATGAGGTCTCACCAAAGACTTATAGAGAGGCATTATCACCTCCTTTTTTCTGCTAGCCATTCCTCTCCGTTTGCACCAAAGCATCCTTCTAGCTTTTGCCGTCGCCTTTTCTACCTGTTTAGCTACTTTAAGATCATCAGACACAACCACGCCTAGGTCCCGCTCTTCTTTAGTGGACAAAAGTACTTCACCCCCTATACTATATTGCTCCCTTGGATTGCTGCAGCCCAAATGCATGACCTTACATTTTTTAACATTAAATCCCAGCTGCCAAATTCTAGACCATTCTTCAAGCTTAGCTAGATCCCTCCTCATTTTATCTACCCCTTCCTGGGTGTCTACTCTATTGCAGAATTTGGTATCATCCGCAAAGAGGCAAACCTTACCTGAAAGCCCTTCTGCTATATCACTAACAAAGATGTTAGAAAGAATCGGACCAAGGACAGATCCCTGGGGCACACCACTTATAACATCCTTCTCCTCAGAGTGAGCTCCATTTACTTGTACTCTTTGTCGCCTCCCACCCAACCAATTTCTAACCCAAGCAGTAACTTTAGGGTCCATCCCTAGTGTGCTCAGTTTGTTTATAAGTCGCCTGTGAGGAACAGTGTAAAAGGCTTTACTGAAATCTAAATACACCACATCTAGGGCTCTCCCTCGGTTCAACTCCCTGGTCACCCAGTCAAAGAAATCAATCAGATTTGTCTGACAAGACCTGCCTCTGGTGAATCCATGCTGCCTCGGATCCTGTAATCCGCTGGACTCCAGAAACCTCACTATTTTCTCTTTCAGCAGCGTTTCCAATAATTTACTCACCACCGAAGTTAAACTAACCGGCCTGTAGTTTTCAACCACATCCTTACTTCCGCTTTTGTGTAAAGGCACCACATGAGCCTCTCTCCAGTCCTTTGGCACCACTCCCGACTCCAACGAGGCATTGAAAAGGTCAGTCAGTGGAGCTGCTAGAACGTCCCCAAGTTCCCTCAGTATTCTTGGGTGTATCCCATCCGGTCCCATCGCTTTGTCTACTTTAAGTTGAGATAGTTTCTCACGAACACAGTCTTTTGAAAATTGTTCAAGATGTCCTTTGCTTCTGTTCCTATTTGTGGGTGTTTTCTGAGGTCCTGCTCCTGGTTCTTCATCTGTGAACACAGAACAAAAATATTTGTTAAGCAATTCCGCTTTATCCTTATCAACTTCTACTTATTCCTCCCCTGCACCCTTGAGTCTGACAATACCACTCTTGCCCTTCCTCTTCTCACTAATATATCTGAAAAATGTCTTATCCCCCCCATTTTATTGCATTGGCTATTTCCTCCTCCTTTTGAATCTTTGCCTTCTTGACTACTTTGCTAGCTTCTCTAAGTTTTTCCAAATACAGATGCCTGTCTTCCTCTCTCTGTGATCTCTTGTATTTCATGAAGGCCTCCCTCCTTTTCTTCACTTTTTCAGCTACTTCTTTTGAAAGCCATAACGGTCTCCTTTTCCTTTTACCTTTATTTACCATTTTAACAAAAAGGTTGGTGGCCCTTGAAATATCCCCTTTCAGTTTTTCCCACTGTTTTTCTACATCCCTCAGCAGTTCCCATCCAACTAACGACTCCCTGAGGTATTGGCCCATCATCTCAAAGTTAGTCTTCCTAAAGTCTAAGATCCTAGCCTTTGAATGGATTCTAACAGCCCTAGTCCTAATACTGAACCACACCATCTGGTGATCACTGGATGCAAAATGATCTCCCACTACAACATCAGAAACACTTTCACCATTGGTAAGCACCAAGTCCAGTATGGCCCCTTCACGTGTGGGGTCTGTTACCAATTGCCTGAATAGTTCTCCCTGTAGAGAATCCAGGATCTCCTTACTTCTAGATGATACTGCAGCAGGAATATGCCAATCAACATCTGGCATATTGAAATCTCCTATCAGTAGCACTTCCCCTTTCCTAGCAATGCTGCGCATGTCTTCAATTAACTCTCTGTCCACCTCTTCCTCTTGTGAGGGAGGTCTGTATATCACACCAATGTAAAGAGATTTCTCTTTCCCTCTTTCTAGTTTAACCCACAATGCCTCAACTCTCCCTTTTAAGCTCTGTAATTCCAAAGTTTTAATAGTAGTATTTACATATAATGCCTGTATGATAGAGTTTTGATGCTGGGAGATTTAAATATTCATTTGGAAGATACAAAAGACACGGTGGTCATGTTATTTTTAATCCTTGATGGAGGCGTTTGGTCAAAACTTGACGCGCTTTGATAGTACTCATGAGAAAGGGCCTCAATTTTATTTCATTATGACATCAAATGGGTGTGAAGGTAGTTTTTTTTAGCAGAAGATGGTAGAGCCAGCCTTGTTACAGTATATAGTCTGATCATTATTTGCAGAAGTTTGTATTATGGTGGGAGTCAAAACAGAAAATCAAAGGATATAAGACTTGTAGCAGAATTAATCCTATCCAGTTATGGGATACTGTTGTGGGAAAATTGGATGGAAGGAAAGAATTGTCCTTAGACAGTAAAATAGAGTGGTAGAATGGTATGTTAAAAGAAACCTTGGATGAAATTGCTCCAGTAAAAGAATAAAAACTGTTCTCCGGGAATAAGCAAGAAGTCAGTCCTTACATATGGGTGACGTCGGCACCAACGGAGCCCTCACAGAAGCATTCCCCCAGCTTTCAAAGAAAGCCTTTGGGAGATGCCACCACGCATGCATGGTTCCCTTCCCGTCCAAGGGTGCCATCATGCTCAGTCTCCTTTTCTCCGCGGAGCCCTTCAGATGCTGCCTGACTTTCCCCCGGAAAAAGTTGATTTTCTTTTTGAGTTTTCAATCAACTCCGGTCTTCCACCAGTATTCTTCCCGCTATTGTCCTCGGTACTTCTGCTTCGAGTTCAGTTCATTTTTATAGTCTTCATTTTTTTTTTCTGGTGCCTTCGCGCCTTTTTTCCCCACTGACAGCCCAGAGAGTCTTCGACCTTGCAGGGGTACTTCCCCCCCATCCCCCCATGGCTACCAGTGGCTTTAAGAAGTGTGATTGATTGCTCTAAAATAATGTCCTTAACTGACACACATGACCGTTGCCTCGGGCCGGACCATGACCCGACGGCCTGCGGTCTCTGCAAAAGGATCCAGCAAGGCCCCGAAGAGCCACCAGCAGTAGCACGATAACTTTTTCCACAAATCCACGATGCCTCCAAAGGCCAGGGCCTCATCTGAGGCCCGACATCATGGGAGCTCTCCAAAACCGAGCATTGTCGAGGTCCTCGGAGAGAGGGTCTCCCTCGAGGGAACACAGGAAGAAGAAGAAACCCTCAAAGGCGGCATCCATGGATGGTTCCAACTGGCCAGGAACCTCCTGGGCCCGGTCCCTCAGTCCGAGGTGCTTGTCTGAGGTGTCAGAAAAGGAGAGACCTGCCAAGGTCCCCCGGAAGGCCTTGGTCCCCAGACACTATCCTCGTTGAGGATCCCCCTTTGGCGGAGCCGGCGTTGGGCCCGAGTCCCTCGGTGCCAGCGCCGAAGGCTGCGGAACCATCTGGCCTGGAGTCCAGAATGGTGACCCCGGGGCGCAGTTTGTCTGCCTTCATCGGCCAGCAGTGGGCTCTGTTGTCTGGTTCATCCACCTCAACCACCGGACATTCGACATCCAAGACGTCCCCAGAGGCTGAGCCGATCCTCGAGGTCTTGCAACCTCGAGTCAATTCTTGGCCGAGGTTGCGCTCGGTGTCCCGCTTGACGGGAGCTCGGTCATCCCCGGCCAGTCTACCAGGTGTCGACCGCAGGTCGCCTACAAATCATCCTCATAGTACTCCGAATGGGAGGCGGAGGATGAGGAGTCTCCTGATACCCGTCACCACCACAACGTCCCTTCCGATTCCCCAGTCTCAGAACCTCGGAGGCGGTCCCTGCTGGAGGATATGGGCTTCTTGGACTTTTGTCAAGGACATGTCCAAGGCCCTGGCATTCCCGATTGAGTCCGAGGAGGACCCTCAGACGAACGAGCTGACCCTCCAGTATGAGGCCCTCCTCTGGAATCACTCACGGTGCCCATTCCTCCCATCCTGGAATAGCTCATGCTCAGTGCCGGTGGTGAGCAAAAGCCTCGACTCGATGTATCTGGTCCGCCAGAGCCTGGGCTTCCAGAAGTCACAACTGCCGCACACCTCCATGGTAGTGGAGTCTGCAATGCGTCGGCTGAGAAGTCAGTAGACTCACTCCTTGGTGCACCTTAGATGCCCTCGGCAGGAAGTGCTACCAGGGCTTGATGCTCATCTGCCAGGTCCAGGCCTACCATCTGTACATGGGCATATACTTGAGAAACCTGGTGAAAGAACTCGCCGGGTTCTTGGCTGGTCTCTCTGAGGAACCATTGCAGCAGTTTAAGAGCCTGTCCGTGAGTGCTCCAAATTTATGTCTCGAGCAATCTATGACAGGTATGAGTCAGTGGCCCGGGTAGCCGCGGTGGGCATTGGTGCACGCCACCAGGCTTGGCTACAGTTGTCCGACCTCGAGCAGTGGGTTCAGGACAAATTGGTCGATGTCCCATGCCAAGGAAAGAACCTCTTCAGCAAATCCATGACCGACAAGGCTGCCAAGCTGGAGACTGAGTTCATGACAAGGACCAGGCTCTCCGAGAAGACCACTGACTCTCCCCGATGGAAGGGCTTGGGTAAAAAGCACTTTTACCTGAGAAAGGGGGCTGCTTACCGAAACTACCCACCCTATCAGGCCTCCATGGCTCCCCAACAGGGTCAGCAGGCCAAGGGACATGGGCATGGCCCGCGTAAGCAGAAGGCTCCAAAATCCCTGGCACTGGCCCTGGCCCTGGCACAGCCAGGGGGAAACTTTTGACTCCTTGAGTATAGCCTCTCTACCCCAAGGAGATCAGCAGCCCACAGGGGAATGTCTGGCCCACTATGCCCAGAGGTGGGTGCCCATCACCACCGATTCCTGGGAACTGAGGATAGTCGAGGAGGGTTACCTCCTCCACCTGACTTAGACACCTCCCCCTTATTTCCTGAGAGAGCCCCTCAGGTCTCCCTTCCACCGGGACCTTCTCCTGAAGGAGTTGGCAGGTCTTCTCGAGGACAAAGCAGTGGAACCGGTGCCCCACCACCTTAAGAGCAAAAGGTTCTACTCCAGATACTTCCTCATCCCAAAGAGGTCAGGGGGCCTCAGGCCCACCCTTGACCTGCGCAACCTCAACAGATTCCTGGTAAGGGAGACGTTCAAGATGCTCTTCCTTGAAACATTGCTGCCCTACCTCCAGCAGGGAGATTGGCTATGCTCCTTAGACCTCAAGGATGCTTATACCCACATCCTTATCTTTATCTTTATTTCAGCATTTGATAGACCGCTTTGGCCAGAGCATTAAAGCGGTGTACAATAAAAATAAAAGGTCAAACACTGCAAATTATATAAAAGAAAAAAGAACACCATAAAATAACAGGAAAGCAAAGAAAGGACAGGGCACGCAGGTTATGATCAGACAACTAGACCAAGGCAGGTATCCACCCCAACAACAGGCAATACCTGCAGTTTGTGGTAGGAGGCAAACATTTTCAATATCGGGTGCTTCCCTTCAGCTTAGCCTCTGCCTCAAGGGTCTTCACGAAATGCCTGGTGGTCGTGGCTGCCTTCCGCAGGCTCCAAGGGGTCTTCGTGTTTCCCAACATGGATGACTGCTGAATGATTGGCTCATAAGTGGAGGCACAGCATTCGAGGTGCAGCAGGCCACTGCATGCACCATTCAGGCTCTGCAACACTTGAGCTTCGTCATAAATTACCACAAGTCTTACCTCCTCCTGGCACAATGCCTGGAGTTAATTGGGGCAAAGCTTGACGCCCTCCAGGCCAAGACCTTCCTGCCCAAGGACTGGGCCGATCATCTCAGATCTTTGGCTCGAGACATACAACACCGTCCCTCGGTGCCTGCCTGGCATCTTCTGCATCTCCTTGGGCACATGGCCTCTACAGTCCATGTCACCCCAGACGCTCGCCTGCAGATGACGGCGGCACAGTGGTGTCTACGGGACCAGTGGTCTCTGGCCACAGGCCGCTTCCAAGACACTGGGCGGATTCCCTGGTCTGGTGGCAGTCGCCGCAACACCTAGAAGCAGGCATGCCCTTCCAGACTCCCAGCCACTCGAGGGTCCTCACCACGGATGCCTCCCTGCTCAGCTGGGGAACCCACTGCGGACCCCTCTGCACTCAAGGCACCTGGTCGCCAGATGAGAGCACACAACAGATCAACCTCCTGGAGCTCCGAGCAACACACCTCGCTCTGTGGGTTTTCTGTCAGCACCTGTGCCACCAGCCAGTCCTGATCCAGATGGACTACCAGGTGGCAGTGTTCTACATGAACTAACAAGGGGGCACGGAGTCCCATGTCCTTTGCCAGGAGGCACTGGGACTCTGTTCATACACTGTCCAACAGGATATCCTCCTGAGGGCAGTGTACCTGCCAGGCCTGGAAAACCTGCTGGCCGACAGGCTCAGCAGGATTCTCCAGCTGCACGAGTAGCAGCTGGATCCCAGGATAGCTAGTCGGCTTTTCTGGCTCTGGGGGAAACCCGTGATGGACTTGTTCACAAGTCCGGAAAACTTTCAGTAGCCCTGCTTCTGCTCCTGGCAGGCCCACCCCTCCAGGGTGGCAGCAGATGCATTTCTAATCTCGTGGTTTGAAGGCCTTATGTACGCCTTCCCTCTGACGCCACTGATTGCCAAGACCTTGTTCAGGACCTTTCACGACAGGGCCTCACTCATCCTGATAGCTCCCAGGTGGCCCAGGCAGCTGTGGTTCCCGCTGCTTCTGCAGTTGGCAGTGGAGGTCCCCATCACCTTGGGCAACGCCCCGGGACTCCTATCAGAGGAGGAGGGCTCTCTTCTGCATCCCAACCTGGGGTCCCTCTCATTGACATTGTGGCTGCTGAAAGGGTGACTCTCGCCCCCTCAACCTTCCGGTTGAGGTCGAAAACATTCTGCTGATCTCTCGCAAGGCCTCTACTAGGAAGGTGTACGACCTCAAATAGCGCACGTTCTCTGTTTAGTGCATAGATTATGGGGATGATCCCTTCTCCTGCCCGGTAGCTTTGGTGTTGCAGTACCTTCTCCGCCTCTCCTAATCTGGGCTCATTTCTAACTCCGTCCGAGTGCACCTTAGTGCCCTGGCAGCACACCACCACTCGGTGGATGGTAAGCCCCTCTCAGTCCAGCCCTTGTTGACTCGCTTCCTTTGGGGCTTGCTCCTGTCAAAATCCCCAGTTCACCCTCCGGTGATCAAATGGGACATCAACATGGTGTTGGGGCAGCTCACTCGCCCGCCCTTCAAGCCTCTGGTGACTGCCACCTCTGCTACCTCTCTTGGAAGGTGGTTTTCCTGGTTGCGCTCACCTCCTCTCGCAGAGATAGCGAGCTTCAGGCCCCAAGTTCCTGCTGAAGGTAGTGTCTCCCTTCCACCTTAATCAGGAAGTGGTGCTTCCTACCTTCTTCCCAAGACCTCACTCCAGTCGGGTGGAGACAGTCTTTCACTCATTGAACTGTAAGAGGTCCTTATCCTTCTACATCAAGTGCACCCAAGGCCACCGCAATGCTTCTCAGTTTTTCATCTTCTACGACCCCAGTAGGCTGGGGGAGGCAGTGACCAAGCGTACACTGTTCACTTGGGTGGCGGAATGTATCACCTTTGCTTATGGGCAGGCGAGGCTCCAACTGGAAGGCCACATCATGGCACACCTTGTCTGGGCCATGGCAGCTTCGGTGGCAAACTTGTGCTCTGTCCCGATGGTGGATATCTGCCGGGCCGCCACCTGGTTTTTCAGTCTGTACTTTCACAGCTCATTACTGCCTGGAGAGAGAGTCCCGACGGGACAGTGCCTTCGGCCAGGCTGTGCTCCGTAACCTTTTCGGGGTCTAGGCAACTCCTACCCTCCGACCCTTCTGTGTTCAGGCTACCGGAGTGCTGGTTTCATCAGACACGGGTCCTACTGTGGTCTGTGTGCACAGACTTAAATTGCTGCTGCTTGCAGCTCCCCTCACAGGAGTCCTATTTTTGCTATGGGTTTTCAGTAGCCTGTAGCTGGGGAATTCCATATGTGAGGACTGACTTTCTGCTTGTTCCTGGAGAAAGCGTAGTTATTCACCTGTAACAAGTGTTCCCCGGGGACAGAAGGAATCAGTCCTCACAATCCTCCCTCCTCCCCTTAGAGTTGCTACTATACCATCTTTTATTTTTGCCGTCTTTTAGCTATGTCATCTGACTGAGCAAGATGGCACTCTTGGGCGGGAAGTGGACCGTGCATGTGTGGTGGCATCTTCCAAAGGCTTTCTATGAAAGCTGGGGTGATGCTTCTGCAAGGGCTCTGTCGGTACCGACGTCACCCATATGTGAGGACTGATTCCTGCTGTCCCCAGAGAACACCTGTTACAGGTGAGTAACTACATTTTCCATGGTATAATTTAGAATTGGCTAGTATGAAAACTGAATTAAGGAAAATTGAATTAGATTTAAAAAGGAAATGGAAGACACAAGTAAAAAAGTATAAATTAGAATTGTTACAAGCAAAAAGGGTATTTTATTCTAGGAAGGTGAAGGAATGTCAAAATAGTGCTAGAGCTCTATTTAAATTTGTGAATTCCTTAGTGGGGGAGAAGAAAGTTGAGGTGGATAGTGAAAGGGGACAATTAAATGCTGTTATCTTAGCACATTATTTTGAGTTAAAAATTGACTGTTTACACAACAAGTGATGACTAAATTTATAATGTGTAATATAGTGGATGCAGAACTAAATGAACATAAGAACATAAGATATGCCATACTGGGTCAGACCAAAGTCCATCAAGCCCAGTATTCTGTTTCCAACAGTGGCCAATCTAGGTCATACGTACCTAGCAGTTTCCCCAAGGGACACAGGTTCCACAATGCTTGTATTGGTTCAAGCATTGATATCCTGGGTCCCTTCTTAATAATGGTTTATGGACCTTTCCTCCAGGAACTTGTCCAAACCTTTTTTAAACCCAGCTACACTAACAGCCTTTACTACATCCTCCGGTAACAAATTCCAGAGTTTGATTACACGTTGAGTGAAAAAATATTTTCTTTTATTAGTCTTAAATAGTTTACCCTGTAGCTTCATTGCATGTCCCCTAGTCTTTCTATATTCTGATAAGGTAAACAATCGATCTACGTTTACCCGTTCCACTCCGTTCATTAATTTATAGACTTCTATCATATCTCCCCTCAGCCGTCTCTTTTCCAGGTTAAAGAGCCCCAACCTTTTTAGCCTTTCTTCATAGGAGTAGCCTTCCATCCCCTTTACCATTTTGGTGGCTCTTCTCTGAACCTTTTCTAAAATTGCTATATCCTTTTTAAGATATGGCGACCAGAATTGCACACAATATTCAAGGTGCGGTCTCACCATGGAACGATATAGAGGCATTATAATATCTTTTGTTTTATTTTCCATTCCTTTCCTTATCATACCTAGCATTCTATTTGCTCTCTTGGCCGCCGCTGCACACTGGGCCGAGGGTTTTAACATGGTATCCACAAGGACGCCTAAATCTTTTTCTTGGGTGGTGGTTCCTAATGTGGAACCTTGCATCGTGTAACCATAGTTTGGGTTGTTCTTCCCTAGGTGCATAACCTTGCACTTCTCCACATTAAATTTCATCTGCCATTTTGATGCCCAGTCTTCCAATTTATCAAGATCCTCTTGCAATTTTCCACAATCCTCCTGGGTTTTAACAACTTTAAATAGTTTTGTGTCATCAGCAAATTTGATAACCTCACTCGTTATTCCACTTTCCAGGTCATTTATGAATATGTCAAAAAGCAGCGGACCCAGCACAGATCCCTGGGGTACACCACTATTCACCTTTCTCCATTGGGAAAATTGGCCATTTAGCCCTACCCTCTGCTTTCTATCTTTTAACCAGTTCCTGATCCACAGTAGTACACTGCCTCCTATCCCATGACTCTTTAGTTTTGCCAAAAGTCTCTCATGAGGGACCTTGTCAAAGGCTTTCTGAAAGTCCAGATACACAATATCAACCGACTCACCTTTGTCCACCTGTTTATTCACTCCTTCAAAAAAACATAACAGATTAGTAAGACAAGATCTTCCTTGTCTAAAGCCATGTTGGCTGTCTCCCATTAGGTCATGACTATCTATATGCTGAGTAATTTTATTCTTTATGATGGTTTCTACCATTTTTCCCGGTACTGATGTCAGGCTCACCGGTCTGTAGTTTCCAGGATCACCCCTCGAACCCTTTTTAAAAATTGGTGTTACATTGGCGATCCTCCAATCCTCAGGTATTAGAGATGATTTTAATGATAGTTCACAGATTACTGATAGCAGGTCTGCAATCTCAAATTTCAGTTCTTTCAACACCCTTGGATGTATACCATCCGGCCCAGGTGATTTGCTACTCTTCAGTTTATCTAATAGTTGTAGGACATCTTCCCGATGTATCGATATTTCCTTCAATTCTTCCACACCTTTAAATACCACTTCAGTCGTGGGTAACATCCCTACATCTTCCTCAGTAAAGACCGAAGCAAAGAATTCATTCAGTCTCTCCGCTATCGCCTTGTCGCCTCTTAGTGCTCCTTTAACCCCTTTATCATCTAATGGACCAACTGACTCTCTCACGGGTTTTTTGCTACGAATGTACTTGAAAAGGTCTTTATTTCGCGTTTTTGCTTCCGCAGCAAGCTTCTTCTCAAATTCTCTCTTTGCCTGCCTTATCAATGCCTTGCATTTGACTTGCCAGTGCTTGTGCTGTTTCCAGGTTTCATCATTTGGCTCTTTTTTCCATTTCTTGAAAGATGCTTTTTTGGCAACAACAGCCTCTCTGACCTCAGCTTTAAACCATGCTGGCAATTTTTTGGACTTCCTTCCACTTTTCTTAAAGCGTGGAATACAGCTGGTCTGGGCTTCCAAGATAGTATTTTTCAACAACACCCAAGCTTGATGTACGTCTTTAACCTTTGCAACTGCTCCTTTTAGTTTTTTCTTAACTGTTTTCCTCATTCTATCATAGTCTCCCTTTCGAAAGTTAAAGGGTAGTACTGTGGATTTCCTTACTATCCCTCCTCCACTAATTAAATCAAAGGCGATCATGCTATGATCACTATTGCCAAGTGGCCCCAACACCCTTATCTCTTGCACTACATCTGGTGTTCCACTAAGGACTAGGTCTAATATTGCTTCCCCTCTGGTCGGTTCATGAACCAGCTGCTCCAAGAAGCAGTCATTTATTTCATCTAGGAACTTTATCTCCCTAGCATGTCCTGTTGTGACACTGACCCAGTCGATGCCGGGGTAATTGAAATCACCCATTATTATTACTGCACTGTAACTTTTGCTAGCTTCCTTGATTTCTTTGAGCATTTCATCATCCATTTGTTCATTCTGGCCAGGCGGACGATAGTACACCCCCACTGCCATCGCCTTCCCCTTTTTACATGGAATTTCAATCCATAGAGATTCTACAGCAAATTTTGTTTCTTGCAAAACTTTAATCCTTTCTGACTCAATGCCCTCTCTAGCATAGAGCGCAACCCCTCCACCAATTTGATCAGCTCTATCATTTCGATATAGTTTGTACCCAGGTATCACAGTGTCCCACTGGTTGTCCTCCTTCCACCATGTCTCTGATATTCCAATCATATCTAACCTCTCGTTTAGTGCTATATATTCTAACTCTCCCATCTTGTTTTGTAGACTTCTAGCATTTGCATACAAGCATTTTAGAGACTGTATTTTATTCATATTAATTTGGCTATTGGTAGACATGGGTAATTTGGGATCTTTAAGTTCTGTCTGCTCCATACTCGAGGGCATTTGGGCTACTTTACTCTTTTTTGGAACCTCTCTGCTTTTTGTAGTATCCTTCAAGGATACATTCTTCCGAACCATGCGCTCTTGGGCGACTGTCGGCTTTCCCCTATTATCTAGTTTAAAAGCTGCTCTATCTCCTTTTTAAAGGTTAATGCCAGCAGCCTGGTTCCATCCCGGTTAAGGTGAAGCCCATCCCTTCGGAAGAGCCCCTCCTTTCCCCAGAATGTTCCCCAGTTCCTAACAAATCCGAACCCCTCATCTCTGCACCATTGTCTCATCCACGCATTGAGACTCCGGAGCTCTGCCTGCCTATTGGGTCCTGCGCGTGGAACGGGAAGCATTTCGGAGAACGCTACCCTGGAAGTTCTGGATTTCAACTTCCTACCTAAAAGCCTAAATTTAGCTTCCAGAACCTCCCTACCACATTTTCCTATGTTATTGGTACCAACATGTACCAAGACAGCAGACTCCTCCCCAGCACTATCTAAGACCTTATCTAGGTGGCGTGTGAGGTCCGCTACCTTCGCACCAGGCAGGCATGTTACCAGGCGATCCTCACGTCCACCAGCCACCCAGCTATCTACATGCCTAATGATCGAATCACCAACTATAACTGCTGTCCTAACCCTTCCCGCATGGGCACTTGGCCCTGGAGAAACCTCCTCGGTGCGAGAGGGGTTTACATCACCTGGAGGACAGGTCCTAGTTACAGGATCACTTCCTGCCACACCAGGGTGATGCTCTCCTGTCACGTGACCTCTCTCCTCCATGGCAACAGGGATGCTGCCAGACTGGAGGTGGGACTTCAGGACTATATCCCTGTAGGTTTCGTCTATGTACCTCTCTGTCTGTCTTATGTTTTCCAAGTCTGCTACTCTAGCCTCTAGAGAACGGACTTGTTCCCTGAGAGCAGAGAGCTCCTTGCACCTAGTGCACACGTAAGACCTCTCACCAGCTGGGAGAAAATCATACATGTGACACTCAATGCAAAAGACTGGAAAGCCCACATCCCGCTGCTGGACTGCTGTCTGCATCTTAGTTTTAAGTTTGTGTTTAGATCTTTAAGTTCTATATGTACTAAAGGGTGCAATGGATATTTATACCACTAAAACTGTACCTAAGAAGTTTAATATACCTTGTTCACCTGAAGCTTAATTAATCTCAGGTCCTTGGTGTATGACTGATTTGGGTAATGAGCTTCACCTGAGAGCACCTCCTGTCTTTTAAGTTGTGCAAGTACCTATAAAGCTGTGAAATTCCCAGGGGAGGGTGGGTGTGGGGAGGGAGGGAGGGAGGGATATAACACTTATTAAAAAAGGGCTGCTACACAGTACCTTGTCCTGTGCTGCTGAGGAAAACTATATTCTGATTTGATTTAAATTATAGCTCTTTGCTGCTACTAGGCTCTAACCTATTATGAAATTTAAACTACAAGCTCTCTGCTGGATTCTAAATTTAACCAGAAAGCTCTCTTCTGTGTTTTAATTTGAAACTAAAAGTACTTTGCTGATGCTAGGCCCTGAGTGACTATGAAATTTAAACTACAGCTGTCTACTGGGTATGAAAGGTAACCAGAAAGTTCTCTTCTGTGTTTTTAAATTGAATCTTAAACTGTTGCTACTAGGCCCTGACTGATTTAACAAAAAAAATAGTGGGTTCACAGATTAATTAGCTTTAAAAGAAAAACAATTCCTTTCAGAAAAATTCCCAGAAGTATATACTCACAATTTCAGATTTCTCTCCAGAAGTAACAGCCCCCCTTTCCAGTCCAGACTGGAATTATTAGAATAGATGCAATTTGTGATTCATTTAACCCAGTTATGTCTATAGAAAATTTAAAATAAGTAAAGAAATTTGCTTTCAATTCAAGGATCCTTGCCCTAAGAGGGTGCTGAAAGAGATGTAACAAATACTACTGTGTATTTTGACTTTGATTAATGATATCCCCTCCATTATTGGGTGCTATTATATTGACACCTATTCCAAAAGTAGTAATTGGAAATTTGGATATTCCTGAAAATTATAGACCTACAGCTAGCTTGCGTCTTCTTGAGAAATTGTGTGAAGGAATAGTAGCTTTTCAGCTTCAAAGATATTTGTAAGATTATAATATTCTTCACAGTTCACAATCTGCCTTCCGCAGTCAACATAACACAGAGACTGTTCTAGCGACGCTTTTTGCAGAATGACATTACTACTACTACTACTACTACTGAGCATTTGTATGGCGCTACAAGACGTACGCAGCTGTGCACACATGCATATAAAAGACAGTCCATGCTTATCAGAGCTTATAGTCTAGTCAAGACAGACAACAGAATATCTGTAGACATGGGATACATCTAGGGGGAATGGTAAGGAAACGTAAAGGAGACCAGGTGAGTCAATCTGATAGCAGCAGCAAAGAGGTGAGGTTTTAGCCTGGATTTGAAAAGGGACAGAGAATGACATCAGATAGTGGAAAAGCCGTTGTCAAGTCATTTTGATGCAGTTTTAATTTATCGTATCCTATTTTGTTACCATTATTGAATGAGATTGATATATCAGGTAGTGTTTGGAACTGGATGAGGGAGTTTTTGAAAAATAGTCCTGCAATGATCCAGTGGAGGAATGAACTGTTTTCTTCTTGGAGAATGGAATTTAAACCACTACAAGGCTCACCTCTGTCGCCCATAATATGTAATGTGTGTAGTATTTTGGGGGTTGTCTTAAAGAAATTAGGGTTGCCTATATTTTTGTATGAAAATGACATTGTTACTATTCCATTCAAACTGATTTAATTACTACTTATAGGAAATTGTATTTATTTATTTTATTTATTTAGCAACATTTTTATACCGCTGTATCTACAATTCTCCAGGACCAAGCAGGAAGTCAGTCCTCACATATGGGTGACGTCGGCGCCGACGGAGCCCTCGCGGAGCAATTTTCCCCAGCTTTCAAAGAAAGCCTTTGGGAATTGCAGCGCGCATGCGCGGTCCCCTTCCCGCCCAAAGGTGCCATCTTGGCCAGTCTTCTTTTTTCCGCGGAGCCCTACAGACGCTGTCTACAAGTCACCGCTGAAAAGTTGATTTTCTTTATTTATTTTAGTATTTTCTTCGGTTCGACGCCGGTCCTTTTTCTGTCCGGCCTCGCGACGCCGGTTGCGAGGCCTCCCCTTCTTTTCGGTTTTTTCTGTCCTTCGTGACAAATTCGCGCTTTTTTCACTTTTCCCTGGCGGCACGAACGTTTGACCACGCAGGAGCCCTTTTTCCCCCGATGGCCGCCAGTGGTTTTAAAAAGTGTGTTCAGTGTAAGAAACTAATGTCTCTTACTGACACACATGATTGCTGCCTCCGTTGCCTGGGCCCAGATCATGAAGAAATGATCTGTGGGGCCTGTAGCAAGATGTCCGCGAAATCTTTGCGGAGTCGGCAGCATCAGCGGGAGAGAATCTTCTCTGACCCCAGCCGTACCCGGACCTCGTCAGAAGCTTCGGTGTCCAGGGAATCTGGCTCTGAACACCGTCGGAGCTCCTCTGAGAGGGGGTCTCCTACCCGAGAACATCATCGGAGGAAGAAACCCGCGAGGACGGCGTCGGTGGACGCTCCTGGCTCCGCGAGGGCCAGGTCGCATAGCCCCGATAGCCGTCCCGGGTCTTTGGAGCTGGAGCGGCCGTCCAAACAGCCTCGTCTGGAGATGGACTCGTCTGCTCACGTAAGTCCTGTTGTCCTCGTGGACTCGCGTCCGAGGGGTCCGATGTCGGGCCCGATGCCGTCGGGGCCTGAGTCGGGGGCTGCTGGGTCTCCTGAGTTCGGACTCAGGTTGACGGCCTTGGAGAGCAGTCTGGCTGCCTTCATGGACCAGCAGCGGGCATTGATCGCTGGCCTCGCTGGCGCTTCTGTCCTGACCGCCGGGACGTCGACGTCTAAGTCGACCCCGGAGACCGAGCCGATCCTCGAGTCCATGCGGGCTCGAGTCGATCCTCGGTTGAGGTCCCCTTCGGCCTCCCGTTCGGGGCCGAGGTCGTCGACGCCGACTCCCTCGGCGTCGGGGCGGACGGCATCTGTGCCCACCCGGCCGGAGCCGCTCGACTCCTCCTCCGAGGAGTCCGCCTGGGAATCCGAGGTGGAAGAGTCACCTGATTCTTTTCGGACTCGGTGTATCCCTTCGGACTCCCCCGAGTCCGAACCTCGGAGACAGTCCCCTCCGGAGGATGCCCGGTTCTCGGACTTCGTGAGGGATATGGCCAAGGCCTTGGCCTTCCCTGCGGATCCCGAGGAGGAGCCTCGAGCCGAAGAGCTCGATGCCCTCCAGTATGACTCTCCTGCAAAGGAGCATTTTACTGTACCGGTTCCTCCGATGCTGGAACGACTTCTCTTCCGCATGTGGGAGTGCCCGGCGTCGTCGCCGGTATTAAGCAAGCGGGTCGATGCCATATATCGAGTCCGCAAGAGCCCTGGCTTCCAAAAAGCACAGCTGCCGCACCATTCCATGGTGGTGGAATCGACCATGCATAGGCTCAAGAGCCAGAAGATGCACTCCTCGGTGCCTCCCGGCAGGGAAGCCCGCAGCCTGGATGGCCTCGGTAAGAAGTGTTTCCAGGGCTCTATGCTTGCTTGTCGGGTCCAGACTTACCAGCTCTACATGGGCATGTATCTCAGGGACCTGGCTAAAGAAATAGCCGGATTCTCTGCTGGTCTCTCCGAGGACCCTTTGCGGAGGTTCCTGGCCTTGTCCACTGGTATTCGAGAGTGCTCAAAGTTTATCTCTCGAGCAGCCTATGATGGCTTTGAGGCATCGGCTCGAGTGGCCGCAGCCGGCATCGGTGCCCGCCGACAGGCTTGGCTTCAGTCATCCGACCTCGAGCCCTGGGTGCAGGACAAGTTGGTCGATGTCCCCTGCAGAGGTGACAACCTCTTTGGCAAACCTATGGATGAGAAGGCTGCACAACTCGAGACAGAGACTCTCACCAGGACTCGGCTCTCCAGGAAAACCTCTGCCCCTTCCCAGAAGAAGAAGGGCTCGGGGAAAAAAGCCCTTTTACCCGAGGAAGGCGGCTGCCTATAAACACTACCCTCATTATCAGGCCTCCGCAGCTCCCCAACAGGGTCAGCAGGCCAAGGGACGGGGTAACGGGTCCCGTAGGCAGCAAGCCCCCAAGCCTGCTCCACCGGCCCCTGCTCCGCAGGGTGGGGGTTTTTGACTCTTTCAGCATAGCCTCTCCCCCTCCGCTGGTTTCTCTCAGCACGGGAGGCCGGCTAGTCCACTTTGCCCACAGGTGGTCCAACATCACGTCCGATACCTGGGTGCTCCACATAGTCCGAGAGGGCTATCTTCTACACTTCCACCAGGTACCTCCCCCCTACTTTCCAGGGGAGCCTCTGCGACCCCCTCTTCACCGGGACTTACTCCTTCAAGAGTTGGCAAGTCTTCTTCAGGAACAGGCGGTGGAACCGGTGCCCCACCACCTGAGAGGTCAAGGCTTTTATTCCAGGTACTTCCTGATACCAAAGCGAACTGAAGGCCTCAGACCCATCCTGGACTTGCGGAACCTCAACAAGTTCCTGGAAAGGGAAAAGTTCAAGATGCTTACCCTTGGAATCCTGCTGCCCTACCTCCGGCAGGGAGATTGGCTATGCTCCTTGGATCTAAAGGATGCCTACACTCACATCCTCATCCACCCAAGCCACCGACAATACCTAAGGTTTGTGGTGGCAGGCAATCATTACCAGTACAGAGTACTGCCCTTTGGCCTATCCTCCGCACCACAAAATGTCTCGCAGTGGTAACGGCTTATCTCCGGCTTCAAGGCCTCTTTGTCTTCCCTTACCTAGACGACTGGCTCATCAGAGCACCGTCCTCCACGGAGGCCACTCACGCCGCGCAACGTACTGTGACTCTGCTCCAGTACTTGGGCTTTGTCATAAACTTCGAAAAGTCCACTTTGCTCCCCTCTCAGGATCTCGAGTTCATCGGCGCCAGATTAAACACGCTTCAGGCGCGAGCCTTTCTGCCGCTCGACAGGGCACAACGGCTCATGGCTCTCGCCAGCCGCTTTCGCAGCCATTCCCGGGTCTCGGCCAGTAACTTTCTGAGACTGCTCGGCCATATGGCTTCCACGGTCCATGTGACCCCCAATGCCCACCTGAATATGCGGCCTGCTCAATGGTGCCTTCGCTCACAATGGCGTCAGGCCTCGGGGAGACTAGCGGACTCAGTACGAATCTCCAGCCCGCTGGTCTCTTCTCTGCGGTGGTGGCTTCATCTGCCCAACCTAGTGCTCGGAATGTCTTTTCAGTCTCCTCCGCCTGTTCAGGTACTGACGACCGATGCTTCTCTCCTGGGTTGGGGAGCACATTGCCAAGGGACATGTACTCAGGGTCTCTGGACCCCGTGGGAATCTGCCCAGCAGATCAACTTCCTGGAGCTCAGAGCGATCCGCCTGGCTCTACGGGCCTTCTCCCACCTTACCACTCAACAGTCCGTCCTCGTCCAGACGGACAATCAAGTGGCCATGTTCTACGTGAACAAACAGGGGGGCACGGGCTCCTTCCTTCTCTGTCGGGAAGCACAAAAGCTCTGCGCTTGGGCCGTCAGCCGAGGAATCCTCCTCAAAGCTGTCTATCTCCCAGGTCAAGAAAATTACCTGGCAGACAAACTGAGCAGAATCCTCCAACCACACGAGTGGAGATTGGACCCGTTGGTGGTTCAAAGGATTTTTCTCCAGTGGGGCCTTCCCACGCTGGATCTCTTTGCCAGTCCTCTGAACAGGCAACTTCCTCAGTTCTGCTCTCGGGAACCGCATCCCCTCCGAGTAGCGGCGGATGCTTTTCTGCTCTCATGGTCCACGGGCCTTCTGTATGCCTTTCCTCCCATGCCGCTGGTGTCTCGAACACTTTTCAGGGTTCTCCAAGACAAGGCCTCGGTGATCCTGATAGCTCCCCGGTGGCCCTGGCAACCGTGGTTCCCGCTACTGATGCAGCTGGCGGTAGATACTCCGTTGCCTCTGGGGTTTCAACCCGATCTCCTGACCCAGGATCAGGGATCTCTCCTACACCCCAACCTCAGATCTCTTCATCTGATGGCCTGGCTGCTGAAAGGGTAGTCCTTGCTCCCCTCCTGCTGCCTCCAGAGGTGGAAGAGGTCGTGCTAGCTTCCAGGCGACCCTCTACCCGGAAATCCTACGCCCTTAAATGGCGTCGCTTCTCCACCTGGTGTACTCAACAGTCTCAAGATCCCTTCTCCTGCTCGGTGTCGGTGGTCTTGCAGTACTTGCTTTCCCTCTCCAATCTTGGACTCAAGTCCAACTCGGTCAAAGTTCACCTCAGTGCTATCTCTGCACATCATGTGCCGGTGGAAGGCAGGCCTCTTTCCGGCCACCCTCTCGTGGCACGGTTTCCCGAGGTCTCCTTCTCCTTAAACCACCTTTGCGCCCCCCAGCCCCTGACTGGGACCTGAACATGGTTTTAGAGCGGATCACCTGTCCGCCTTTTGAACCCATGGCTACCTGTCCTCTCCGTTTTCTTTCTTGGAAATCCTTATTCCTTTTTAGCCCTCACTTCCGCTAGACGCGTTAGTGAACTGCAGGCCCTAGTGTCTGAACCCCCTTACACTAGGTTCTACAAGAATAGGGTAGTCCTGCGGACTCACCCTAAGTTTCTTCCAAAAGTGGTCTCCCCTTTTCACATCAATCAGGAGGTGGTGCTTCCGACCTTCTTTCCCAGGCCACACTCCAGCCGAGCTGAAATGGTCTTGCATACCCTGGACTGTCGGAGGGCGTTAACCTTCTACCTTGATCGTACGCGGGAGCACCGTAAGACTGTTCAGCTCTTCCTGTCTTACGACCCTAATAAATTGGGGCTCCCTGTCTCCAAGCGTACTCTGTCCATCTGGGTAGCTGACTGTATCGCTTGGACTTATGGGGCGGCAGGCCTCTCGTTGGAAAGTCGAGTCACGGCTCATCGGGTTAGGGCGAAGGCTGCGTCAATGGCTTACCTCCGCTCTGTTCCATTGGCAGACATCTGCCGGGCCGCCACTTGGTCTTCGAGCCAGACTTTTGCAACCCATTACTGCCTCGAGAGGGAGTCCCGCAGGGACAGTGCTTTCGGACAGGCAGTCCTCCGTAATCTCTTCGAGGTTTAAGCAACTCCTACCCTCCATCCCGGATGTTGGGCTACCGGTTGGAGATTAGTCAGAGAAGATTCCTTCCTTCGGTGCTACTGAGCTTGAGGGAGCTCATTTTTTGTGCTTAGGGTCTCCGGTAGCCTTAAGCTGGGGGTCCCATATGTGAGGACTGACATCCTTCTTGGTCCTGGAGAAAGCGTAGTTACTCACCTGTAACAGGTGTTCTCCTGGAGCAGCAGGAATCAGTCCTCACAACCCTCCCTCCTCCCCTGGGAGTTGCAGTCATATGATTTAGTTTTTGCAAATTTTTTGCTGTCTTTTCGCTATGTCATCCGACTGGCCAAGATGGCACCATTGGGCGGGAAGGGGACCGCGCATGCGCGCTGCAATTCCCAAAGACTTTCTTTGAAAGCTGGGGAAAATTGCTCCGTGAGGGCTCCGTCGGCGCCGACGTCACCCATATGTGAGGACTGATTCCTGCTGCTCCTGGAGAACACCTGTTACAGGTGAGTAACTACGCTTTCTGTGGAAAGAAGCAGGAAATCAGTCCACACATATGGGTGATGTCGGTGCCGACGGAGCCCTTGTGGAAGCATCCTCCAAACTTTCAAAGAAAGCCATTGGGAGATGCCACCACGCATGCGTGGTGCCCTTCTTGCTCAAGGGTGCCATCTTTCTCAGTCTCCTTTTTTCCGCAGAGCCCTTCAGACGTCTGTTTGGTTTCTCCAGGAAAAAGTTGATTTTTTCTTGACCCGAGTTTCATACTCTGTCCGGTTGTGCACTGGTACTCTTCCCACCATCCGAGCTTGCTGTCTTCGGCATCGAGTCTTGGGTTCCTATCATTTTTTCTTTTTGGTGCCTTTGCGCCCTTTTTTCCAGCTGGCAGCACCGTGGGTCTTCAACTTCGCTGGGTTATTTTTTCCCCTATGGCTACCAGTGGGTTCAAGAAGTGTGATCGGTGTGCCAAAATCATGTCCCTTACCGACACACATGACTGCTGCTTATGCTGCCTAGGGCCAGACCACGACCCTGCGGCATGTGGTGTTTGTAAAAAGATGCCAACCAAGGCCCTCAAGAGCTGCCAGCAGCAGCACGATAAGTTTTTTCCCAGAGTCCCTGGTACCTCCGAAAGCCAAGGCCTCCTCTGAAGCCACAGAATTGCGGGGCGCCATTGTGGACCCCGATCGACACCTGGTTCCTCAGAAAGGGGTTTTCCCTTGAGGGAACATAAGAAGAAGAAAACTTCGAAGACAGCGTTCCTGGATGGTTCTGACAGGTCGGGTAAGCCCCAAGCCAGGTCCTGCAGTCCTAGACGCTCGTCCGAGGGATTGGATTGGAGTGGGAGCAACCTACCTATTTCCCCTGGAAGGAATTGGTCTCAGATGCCAGAACCTATCATCATTGACTCCCCCTCGGGGAACTGGCGCCAGGCCCGAGTTCCTCATTGCCCGCGCCAATGGCTATGGAGCCTTCTGGACTCAAAACCAGAATGGCGGCTCTGCAGTGCAGTCTGTCTGCCTTCATGGACCAGCAGCGGACGCTGTTGTCTGGTACCACCGGTTCCTCTGCCCACACCATTGGGCCATCGACACTGAGGAAGTCCCTGCAGGCCAAGCTTATCCTCAGCCGAGGTCTCGATCCGGCTCCTGTTTTATGGGACCGAGGTCTTCCCTGCCTAGCGCACATGGCACCAGCTGCGGGGCCTCCAAGGAATATGGGCAGGGCACAGGCTCGGAGTCCATGGGCCACCCTTCCCTCAAGTCTTCGACCGATTACTCAGAATGGAATACCGAGGATTAGGAGTTGCTGGACACCCGTTTCCACCACGATGTCCCCTTTGACTCTCCTCCTTCTGAGCCCTGACATCGATCTGTGCCCAAGGACATGGTATTCCTCGACTTTGTGAAGGACACGTCGAAGGCCCTAGCGTTCCCGACAGAGGAGGACCCTCAGATGGAGGAGCTAGAAATCCTTCAATATGAGGCCCCCCCGAGGGAGTCGCTCATGGTACCCATTCCACCTATCCTGGAACGGCTAATGCTCCATATATGGGAGACACCGGCGTCAGTACCAGTTGTAAGCAAGGGGCTCAACTCGATGTATTAGGTCCGCCGGAGCCCTGAATTCCAGAAGGTGCAGTTCCCTCATAACTCCATGGTGGTGGAGTCAGCCATGCATCAGCTGAAGAGCCAGAAGATGCACTTCTCTGTGCCACGGGTAAGGAAGCCTGCACCTTGGATGCCCTTGCCAGAAAGGGCTACTAGGGCTTGATGCTCATCAGCCGGGTCCAGGCCTACCAGCTATACATGGACATGTATCTGAGAGACCTGGCAAAGGAGTTCGCCGGGTTCTCAGCTGGTCTGTCTGAGGAACCCCTGCAGCGGTTCAAGAACCCGGTCAAGGCTATCCATGAGTGCTCCAAATTTCTCTCTCGAGCAGCCTATGACGGCTTTCAGTCGGTGATTCGAGTAGCGGCGGCGGGCATCGGGGCCCGGCGTCAGGCTTGGCTTCAGTTTTCCAACCTCGAGTAATGGGTTCAGGACAAATTGGTTGACATCCCATGCCAAGGAGAGAATCTCTTTGGCAAACCCACGACCGAAAAGGTTGTTGATTTGGAGACAGAGTTCATGACGAGGAGCAGGCTCTCTAAAAGACCACTGCCCCTCCCCGACAGAAGGGCCAGGGTAAAAAGCCCTTTTACCTGAGGAAATGGGCTGCTTACAAAAACTATCCACATTTCCCCCCTCCCCCCCAGCTCCCCAGTAAGGTCAGCAGGCCAAGAGACATGGGCAAAGCCCTCATAAGCAGAAGGCTCCACAACCCCAGGCAGAGGCCCCAGTTCAGCCAGGGGGGAGCTTTTGACTCCTTGGGCATAGCCTTTCTACCTCAAGGAGGTCAGCAGCCCACAGGGGGATGTCTAATCCACCATGCCCAAAGGTAGCCAGTCATCACCACTGATTCCTGATGGTCAAGGAGGGCTTCCTCCTCCATATGGCTCAGACACCCTTTCTTCCCGGGAGAACCCCCCCCCCCCCCCCCAGGCCTCCCCTTCACCGGGACCTCCTGTTGAAGGAACTCGCAGGTCTTCTTGAGGACAGCGCAGTAGAACCAGTACCCCAACATCTCAGGGGCAAGGAGTTCTATTCCAAGTATTTCCTCATGCCAAAAAGAACTGTGGGGGCCTAAGGCCCATCCTGGACCTGCGCAATCTGAACAGGTACCCCGTGAGGGAGAAGTTCAAGATGCTCTCCCTTGGAACATTGCTGCCTTGCCTCCAGCAGGGAGACTGTCTATGCTTCTTGGATCTGAAGGATGCCTATACCCACATCCTCATCCACCCCAACCACAGGCAGTACCTTCACTTCATGATGGGGGGCGGCCACTACCAGTACAGGATACTACCTTTCGACCTAGCCTCCGCCCCCAGGGTCTTCACCAAATTGTTGGCAATAGTGACTACCTACCTCCGTCTCCAGGGGGTATTCATCTTCCTCTACTTGGACGACTGGCTCATAAAAGGAGTCATGGCCACAGAGGTGCAGCAGGCCACCACACACACCATCTGGGGTTTGTGATAAATCACCCCAAATCCCACCTCCTTCCGACACAATGTCTGGAGTTGATAGGAGCAAGGCTGGACACTCTTCAGGCAAAGGTCTTCCTCCCCTTGGTCTGAGCCGACTGTCTCAGGGCACTGGCCGTAGACATACAATGCTGTCCCTCAGTGTCAGTTTGGATTCTGCTGCACTTACTCGGACAAATGGCCTCTACGGTCCATGTCACCCCAGATACTCGTCTGCACATGAGGGCTGCTAGTGGTGTCTTCGAGACCAGTGAACACAGGCCATGAACATAAGAACATAAGTTATGCCATATTGGGTCAGACCAAGGTCCATGAAGCCCAGTATCCTGTTTCCAACAGTGGCCAATCTAGGTCATAAGAACTTAGCAGTCTCCCCAAAAGACACAGGTTCCACAGTGCTTGTATTGGGTCAAGCAGTGATATCCTGGGTCCCTTTTAATAATGGTTTATGGATCTTTTCTCCAGGAACTTGTCCTAACCTTTTATAAACCCAGCTACACTAACAACTTTTACTACATCATCTGGTAACAAATTCCAGAGTTTGATTACACGTTAAGTGACAAATATTTTCTCTTATTAGTCTTAAATAGTTTACCCTGTAGCTTCATTACATGTCCCCTAGTCTTTCTATATTTTGATGATGTAAACAATCAAGCTACGTTTACCTGTTCCACTCCATTCATTCATTTATAGACCTTTATCATATCTCCCCTCAGCTGTCTCTTTTCCAGGTTGAAGAGCCCTAACCTTTTTAGTCTCTCTTCATAGGGGTATCCTTCCATCCCCTTTACCATTTTGGTGGCTCTTCTCTGTACCTTTTCTAATAACGCTATATCCTTTTTAAGATACGGCAACCAGAATGGCACATAATATTCAAGGTGCGGTCGCACCATGGAATGATACAGAGGCATTATAATATCCTTTGTTTTATTTTCCATTCCTTTCCTTATGATACCTAGCATTTTCTTTGCTCTCTTGGCCGCCACTGCACACAGGACAGAGGGTTTTAACATGTTATCCAAGATGACACCTAAATCTTTTTCCTAGGTGGTGGTTCCTAATGTGGAACCTTGCATCGTGTAACCATAGTTTGGATTGTTCTTTCCTAGGTGCATAACTTTGCACTTGTCCAAATTAAATTTCTTCTGCCATTTAGATGCACATTATTCCAATTTATTAAGATCCTCTTGCAATTTTCCACAATCCTCATGGGTTTTAACAACTTTAAATAGTTTTGTGCCATCTGCAAATTTGATAACCTCACTCGTTATTCCCTTTTCCAGGTCATTGATGAATATATCAAAAAGCAATGGACCTAGCACAGATCCCTGGGGTACTCCACTAATCACCTTTCTCCATTGGGAAAATTGGCCATTTATCCCTACCCTTGCTTTCTATCCTTTAACCAGTACCTGATCCACAATAGTACACTGCCTCCTATCCCATGACTTTTTAGTTTTGCCAAAAGTCTCTGATAAGGGACCTTGTCAAAGGCTATCTGAAAGTCCAGATACACTATATGAACCGACTCACCTTTGTCTATCTGTTTATTCACACCTTCAAAAAAACATAACAGATTAGTAAGACAAGATCTTCCTTGGCTAAAGCCATGTTGGCTGTCTCCCATTAAGCTATGACTATCTACATGTTCAGTAATTTTGTTCTTTATTATGGTTTCTACCATTTTTCCCGGTACTGACATCAGGCTCATCGGTCTGTAGTTTCCTCGATCACCCCTGGAACCCTTTTTAAAAATTGACGTTACATTTGCCATCCTACAATCTTTGGGTATTACAGATGATTTTAATGATAGTTCACAGATTACTAATAGCAGGTCTTCAATCTCATATTTCAGTTCCTTCAACACCATTGGATGTATACCATCCGGTCCAGGTGATCTGCTACTCTTCAGTTTATCAAGTAGTTGTAATACATCTTCCTGGTGTATCGATATTTCTTTCAATTCTTCCGCAGTATCACCTTTAAATACCACTTTAGTCATGGGTAACATCCCTACATCTTCCTCAGTAAATACCGAAGCAAAGAATTCATTCAGTCTCTCTGCTATGGCTTTGTCCCCTCTTAGTGCCCCTTTTACCCCTCTGTCATCTACTGGTCCAAGTGACTCTCTCACAGGTTTTTTGCTACGAAGATGCTTGAAAATGTCTTAATTACACAGTTTTGCTTCCACAGCAAGCTTCTTCTCAAATTCTCTTTTTGCCTGCTTTTTCAATGCCTTGCATTTAACTTGCTAGTGCTTGTGCTGTTTCCAGTTTTTGTCATTTGTCTCTTTTTCCATTTCCTGAAAGATGCTTTTTTGGCAACAACAGCCTCTCTGACCTCACCTTTAAACCATGCTGGCAGTTTTTTGGACTTCCTTCCACTTTTCTTAAAGCGTGGAATACAGTTGGTCTGGGATTCCAAGATTGTATTTTTAAACAACACTCAAGCTTGATGTAAGTCTTTAACCTTTGCAACTGCTCCTTTCAGTTTTTTCTTAACTATTTTCCTCATTTTATCATAGTCTCCCTTTTGAAAGTTATAAGGTAGTACTGTGGATTTCCTTACTATCTCTCCTCCATAAATTAAATCAAACGCGATCATGCTATGATCACTATTGCCAAGTGGCCTCAACACCCTTATCTCTCGCACCAGATCTGGTGTTCCACTAAGGAATAGGTCCAAAATGGCTTGCCCTCTGGTCGGTTCATGAACCAGCTGCTCAAGAAGCAGTCATTTATTTCATCTAGAAACTTTATCTCCCTAGCATGTCCTGCCGTGACACTGACCCATTCAATATCGGGGTAATTGAAATCACCCATCTGTGCTGACTTTTGTTAGGTTCCCTGATTTCTTTGAGCATTCCATCATCCATTTGTTCATTCTGGCCAGGAGGTCAATAGTACACCCTCACTGTCATTGCCTTCCCCTTTTTACATGGAATTTCAATCCATAGAGATTCTACAGCAAATTTTGTTTCCTGCAAAACTTTAATCCTTTGTGACTCAATGCCGTCTCTAACATAGAGCGCAACCCCTCCACCAATTTGATGAGCTCTATCATTGCGATATAGTTTGTACCCATGTATCACAGTGTCCCACTGGTTGTCCTCCTTCCACCATGTCTCTGAGATACCAATCATGGGCCGTCTCCAGGACAGAATCTCAATAATGCACCAATTGTCAGAATCTCTGACTTGGTGGCAAAATCCCCATCACCTCCAGGCAGGGATGCCCTTCCAAACCACAAGCCCTCTAAGGGTCCTCACTATGGACACCTCCCTGCTGGGATGGGGAGCCTACTGTGAAGAACTCCGGACTCAGGGCAGCTAGTCGCAGGCCGAGAGCAACCAGCAGATCAATCTCCTGGAGCTTCAGGTGATATCTAGTCTTCTGATCATTCTGTCACCGCCTGAAGCACCAACCGGTGCTGATCCAAACAGACAATCAGGTGTCAATTTTCTATATGAACAAGCAGGGCGACACATATTCTCGCACCTTCTGCTGCAAAGCGATGACACTCTGCTCCTACACAGTTCAACAAGGAATGCTCCTACGGGCGGTATACCTACCAGACCAGATAACACACTGGCGGCCAAATTGAGCAGGGTCCTCTAGCCGCACGAGTGACAGATGGACCCCAGAGTAGCCAACCAGCTCTTCCGGCACTGGGGGACCCCATGGGTGGACCTCTTTGCTAGCCCAACAACTACCAGTTCCCTTGCTTCTGCTTTCGGCAGCCCCACCCCTCCTGGGTGGCGGCAGATGCGTTTCTCATTCCATGGTTGGAAGGTTTCATGTATGCCTTTCCACCTACACCGCTGATTGCCAAAATACTTTTCAATTTCTCTTCACGACAAAGCCTCACTGATCCTGGTGGCTCCTCGGTGGTCCAGACAGCTGGGCGTTTCTTCTGCCTGACAGAACTCTGTGCCTATCTGTCTTGGCAGGAGAGGTCCAAACCTCTCTGACAGTTTTGGTTGGTCGAATACTCCGACTCCTGGGACTCATGGCCTTGACAGTTCATGTCACACCCTCAACCCATCTCCACATGCTCTGGGCCCAGTGGACTCTCTGCACTCAGTGGAAGCAGGTGATGGGGTACCTGCCTGAAAACCTGCGGGTCACCCTGGTGAAGACAGTCGAACAATTTTCTGGTGGGCCTACCTTTTCAGGATCCCCTGCATCAACAGATCCTCACCATGGATGCCTCCAAGCTCAGCTGTGGAGCCCACTGGAACGGTCTTCAGTCCCAGGGTCTCTGGTCGCAGGAGGAAAGTCAACCGCAGATCAACTTCCTCGAACTCAGAACAGTCCCGAATGCCCTGTGGGTTTTCCAGCACTATCAGGCAAATTAGGTTGTCCTTGTTCGAACGGACAGTCAAGTGGCTATGTTCTACCTCAACAAACAGGGTGACACAGGGTCCTATCTTCTCTGCTGAGAAGCGATCAGACTCTGGAATTTTGCAAACCAGTGGGATATGCTTCTCTGGGCAGGAAAATATCCCAGGGCAGGAAAATATCCTGGCAGATCAGTTCAGCAGAGTACTGCAGCCTCACAAATGGACCCTCAGTCTGTCAGTAGCACGGGACATCTTCTAGAGGTAGGGCACGCCAGTGGTGGACCTCTTCACTAGCCCTCACAGTGCTCAGCTGCTGCTGTTCTATTCCCGGATACCTTGCTGGAACCGCCTTGTGGCCAATGTGTTTCTTCTGCACTGGGGCAAGGGGCTGCTGTATGCTTACCTGCCCTCACCATTGGTAGCCAAGACCCTCTTCAAGGTCCAGACGGACAGGGCCAAAGTGAACCTTATCGCCCCACACTGGCCTCAACAGCTGTAGTACCCTCTGCTGCTCTGTCTTTCTCAGGCGCCGCCCATTCCCCTGTGTTTTGCCCCAGATCTGTTCTCTCAGAATAACAGGACCTTCCTTATCGACTCTCCGGGCCAGTCCAGGGAACATTAGGGTTGTCAATCCCGTTCAGCAGCTGAGGACTGACAAACTTGAAGTATTTGCTGACAGCTTAAGCCACTCCCCCTGATGCCAGCTCTCCAGTCTTTCAGTCCTCAGCAGCTGAACAGGACATCGATGCTGACAGTCTCCCTGACAGAGCACATAGTTTTTATTTTTGTGTGGGTTTGAATAGCGGGTTGGCTCTAGCAGGGCTGATTGCGGCTATATTCCCCTTTCTCTTATAAGGTTCAATGTAAAAAAAAAAAAAAAGAATGGAGGGACGTAGACGCCCGTAGCTGCACTCTTTAAGCAGCAGCTGAAGGCAGAGCCTGCTTTCTCTCGAGCGAGATTCTCTGTTGCTGAAGAACTGGTCCTGGGAGCCCCAGTACCATTCTTCCTGCTGCACCGCCGGTTTTTCTCTTCCCCCGCTAGCAGCGGGTAAGCGGGAAAACAGTTCTGCGCCGCTCCGCTCTCATCAGGCGAGCCTTCGGGGCAGGCAGAGGCCTTTCTGTGATTCGCCCGCGCGTTTTTGTAGCGGCGGGGATTTCCCTCGGGGGGCATAGCACCAGCGGGGACTTTAAGCAGACGGGTTTCACTTTTCTTTTCAGTTTTCGTGTCGCGTTTACTTAGCCACGGTTCTTTTCTCTTCCGAATAAGGGGCAATGGACTCCAAGCCTTCGGGGGATTTAGACAGGCCTGTTATCGCCTCAGAAAAGGCGGGAACGGCGGCCATCTTAGGAGAGCTGGCCATTTCTCCCGCAGGCCCGCACAAGCCCGGGAAGCGAAAATCCAAGTCTAGCAAGGATCCTCCGGCGGTGGTGCAGCCTAAGTAGAAGTCTCCTGAGGCTCAGGAGGGTCTATCTGCGTCGTTTTCCCTCGAGTTTATTTTGGCCCTGCATAGGGCATTTTTGTTGAAGTCCTCTTAGGCAGGGGCTTTGTCCTCCGGTGCTCAGCCTGTGCAGGGGGTGCAACCTGACGGGACTGTGGTAGATCCGGGGGAGGGCACTTCCCAGAAGGGGTTGCTTAAGGAGTCCGCTGCGGAGCCAGCGGGGTCGCTAGGCGCGAAGCCTCAGTGCAGAGATGATGGGGATTTCCTCTCAGAGGCAGGCTTGGATCATTGGCAGGAAGAGCTTGAAGAGGGGGAGATTGCACCGGGCGAGGACCCTAATGTTTTTAGGGTGTTTCGCAAGGAGGAGCTGGGTGTGCTTATTTCTCAGTCCTTAACTGCCTTGAATATTTTACTACCCTCGGTGTCTCAGGAACCTCTTGAAGATCCGTTGTTGCAAGATTTTAAAGCGGAGCAACGCTGTTTTCCTGTGCATCGTGTCATTAAGCAGATGATTGAGTGGGAGTGTCCGGAGGCTACCTTGAGAGGTTGTCGAGCCTTGGGTCGTCTGTACCCGCTACCCCAGGAGGAGAGAGAATTGTTCAGAATGCCTAAAGTGGATGCCTTAGTTTTGGCTGTAACAAAGAAGACGACCATTCCAGTGGAGGGCGCTGCGGCGCTTAAGGATCTCCAGGATCGTAAGTTAGAGGTTTTCCTGAAAAAGGCATTTGATTCTAGTGCTCTAGCGCTGCAGGCTTCCGTTTGTGGAGCGTATGTGTCCAGGGCTTCCATCCGGTGGCTTCAAGGGGAGGTCACAGCGGATTCGGCAGAGGCTTCTTCCGTGGAAGGGGCGAAATTGGAGTCAGCTGCAGCTTACTTGGCGGATGCCTTTTATGATTTGGTGAGAATTACCGCAAAGTCTATGGCTTCGTTAGTAGCAGCCAGACGCTTCCTGTGGTTACGGAATTGGGCAGCTGACGTATCCTCTAAGTCGCGCCTCAGTAAGCTTCCCTATAAAGGGAAGTTACTTTTTGGGGAAGCCTTAGAAAAGATTGTAAAAGATCTCGGAGACTCCAAGGGGGGTCGTTTGCCGGAAGATCGTCCCAGGGCTCCTAGAGGGGGAGCGGCGCAGCGCGGACAAAGGAGAGATGCTCGTCGGTTTCACGGAGCGCGTTTTGTTCCCTATCCTCGGGGTTGTTTCAGTCCTCGAGGGCAGTCCTTTCGCGGAGTGAGAGGGTTCGGTAAGACCTACTTTAATTCTCAGCAGCACGCAGCTAAAAAGTCGCAATGAAGGTCGGCCGGTCCAGGTGGAGATTCCTGTAGGAAGTCGCTTGGAGGGCTTTCTCTCTGCCTGGACCACCATAACCTCAGACAAATGGGTGCTGGAGATCATTCAAGACGGGTATGCGCTAGAGTTCACTTGTCCTTTGTCAGACGCCTTTGTGGTGTCCCCATGTGCTCCGGGTCGGAAGACGCAGGCAATTACCGACACGCTGGGGTGGTTGTTGCGGCTGCAGGCGGTGGTGCCAGTGCCTCGCGACCAGTGCGGCTTCGGTCGATACTCGATATATTTTGTGGTCCCCAAGAAAGAGGGCTCTTTTCGGCCAATTCTCGATCTCAAGCATGTCAACCGCGCCTTGCGGGTTCCGCATTTTCGGATGGAGACCCTGCGGTTCGTTATTCGAGCAGTGCGACCGGGGGAGTTTCTCTCGGCCATAGATCTCACAGAGGCTTATCTGCACATTCCCATCAGAGCAGAGCATCAGCAATTTTTGAGATTTGCCGTACCTATGGGTCACTTCCAGTTTCGCGCTTTGCCCTTTGGTCTGGCCACGGCTCCTCGCACCTTCACGAAAGTGATGGTGGTGGTGACGGTGGCTCTGCGGAAGGAAAGTATCCGAGTGCATCCGTACTTGGACGATTGGCTAATCAGGGTCGATTCCCAGTCCGACTCAGAGGTGGCCACGGCACGAGTGGTTCAGGTCCTCGAGCAGCTAGGTTGGGTCATCAACCAGACAAAGAGTCAGTTGCGGCCGGTGAGGCAGCTAACTTATCTCGGGGCCTTCTTTGACACGGAATGAGGTTCGGTTTTCCTGCCCGAGTGCAGAGTACAGAAGATTCTGCAGCAAGTGCAAGCGTTTTTGCGGATTTTGGCTCCGTCGGCGTGGACCTATTTGCAACTTTTGGGGTCCATGGCAGCAGCCTTGGACCTGGTTCTGTGGGCCAGAGTGCATATGCGGCCTCTTCAACAGGCTTTGCTCGCCAGGTGGTCTCCACAGCTTCACCCTCTCTCACAAAAGCTCGCCTGTCCTGATCCAGTTCGCCGGAGTCTACGGTGGTGGCTGGATCCCAGTCGTCTGTGATCAGGGGTTCCCTTGCAGGAGCCAGAGTGGATACTGCTAACTACAGACGCCAGTCTCTCGGGCTGGGGAGCTCACCGTCAGTCTCAGGTGGCCCAAGGCTCCTGGTCCCAGGAGGAGAGCGTGTGGTCGATCAATCGCTTGGAGCTGCGAGCGGTCCATCTAGCACTTCTTCATTTCGTACGCCTGCTCGAGGGGGCGGCGGTTCGAGTCTTTTCCGACAGTGCGGTTGTAGTGTCATATATCAATCGACAGGGCGGTACCAGGAGTGTACCGGTACGGGAGGAAAGCCTGGACTTGTTCGGATGGGCGGAGACTCACCTTCTCGCCATCTTGGCGGCGCACGACGCAGGCAGGGACAATGTGCAGGCCGATTACCTCAGTCGCAATGTTCTCGATCCGGGGGAGTGGTAACTGAACGCGGCTGTGTTTCACGACATTACGGTTCACTGGGGGCAGCCGGCGATGGACCTCATGGCTACCCTCGGCAATGCCAAAGCGTCTCGGTTTTTCAGCAGACGCAGAGAGCATATGTCGGAAGACCTGGATGCTCTGGTGCAGCCCTGGCCGCTAGACATCCTCCAGTATGTGTTTCCGCTGTGGCCGATGCTCGGCCAGCTCATACAGCACATAGCATGTCACAGAGGAACGGTGATGCTCATTGCGCCGGATTGGCCGCGACAGCCGTGGTATGCCGATCTGGTCTGGCTGTTGGTGGATTCGCCGTGGCGGCTACCGTCCCAACTCAATCTGTTGAGTCAGGGGCCGGTGCTCATGCCGCACGTAGATCGCTTCTTACTTACGGCTTGGCTCTTGAAGGGAATCAGTTAAAGCATAAGGGTTACTCGGAGTCGGTGGTTTCCACCTTGTTGCGGTCTAAGAGACCTTCGACTTCGCTAGCGTATGTGCGCGTTTGGCGAGTCTTTGAGGATTGGTGTACGAGTCGGGGCTTCCAGCTTATGTCTACTGCATTGCCGCAGCTGCTGTTGTTCCTTCAGGACGGTCTGGACAAAGGTTTGGCTCTCAATACGCTGAAGGTGCATTTGGCGGCTGTCTTGTTTTAGAGGTTCGGTTCAGAGTCGGCGTCTCTCTGCGCATGCGAACGTGCAGCGTTTTTTTCGGGCGGCCAAGATCATCAGGCCTCCATTGCGCAAGGTGGTGCCTCCTTGGGATTTAATTGTAGTTTTGGAGGCGTTAACGCAGCCTCCGTTTGAGTCCGCTTCCGCGGTGAGTTTGAAAGAATTTTCCTGGAAAACGGCCTTCTTGGTGGCGTTATGTTCGGCGAGGAAAATTTCGGATTTGCAAGTGTTGTCTTGTCGAAAACCCTACCTTCAGTTCTTGCCGGAGAAGGTGTTGTTGCGTCCTGTACCTTCTTTTCTGCCTAAAGTAGTCTCCTCCTTTCATGTGAATCAGTCGGTGGCATTACCGAGGTTTTCCAATCTCTCCGGTTCTCCGATGGATCGCGCGCTACGAAAATTGGATCTCGAACGTGTATTGCAGAAGTACCTTAAGATCACTAAGCCTTTTCGCAAGTCGGATAGGTTGTTTGTCTTGTTTGCGGGCCGCCGTAGGGGTGAAGCGGCTACGAAAGCCTCAATTGCCCGATGGGTGACACGGGCTATAGTGGCGACTTACGCGGCCATAGGCGAAGAGCCGCCGGAGGGCCTCAGGGCACATTCCACTCGTTCTCAAGCGACATCGTGGGCAGAGTACACGTTGGTCCCTCCGGTGGATATCTGTCGAGCGGCGACCTGGTCCTCTCTGCATACTTTCACTTCGCATTATCGGTTAGATGTTCATGCGAGAGGGGATGCGAAGGTGGGGGCCTCGGCCATTATCGCAGGTCTTGCGGGTCCCTCCCGAGTTTAGGTACTGCTTTGGTACTGCCCTAACGTTCCCTGGACTGGCCCGGAGAGGCGATAAGGAAGGAGAAATTAGGTCTTACCTGCTAATTGTCTTTCCTTGAGCTCTCTCCGGGCCAGTCCAGGGCCCACCCAGTCTTTTCGATGCGAACAGAGTAAATACGCGGTTTGTAAGTCTATCTGAGTGCCAGAGCGGTAGCAGAACTGTTGAATTGCAGTAATCTCTATGAGCAAAGAGAAAAAAAAAAGTAAAAATCCAAAAAGAAAATTTTTTTTTTTTTTTCGGAAGTTGAGGCACTGACTCACTTTGTGTTAGCGGGTGCAGTCTGTCTCTGGGGAATCTGGTGCGTTTTCAGTTCATGTTAGTTCCTTTCTTGGTTGTGTACTTAAGTTTCTTACTTTTCCGATGTTTTCGTTAAGCTGCTTTGTCAATAGAAGACTGGAGAGCTGACATCAGGGGGAGTGGCTTAAGCTATCAGCAAAAACTTCAAGTTTGTCAGTCCTCAGCTGCTGAAAGGGATTGACAACCCTAACGTTCCCTGGACTGGCCCGGAGAGAGCTCAAGGAAAGACAATTAGCAGGTAAGACCTAATCCCAACTTCCAGTTGTTAACTCTAACAGCGTGGTTGCTGAGAGGATAGCCCTCGCTCAACACCACTTGCCTAGGGACATTGAGGATGTCCTCCTCACATCCCGCAAGGATTCTACCAGGCGAGCGTATGCCTTCCCATGGCACAGGCTCTCAGTCTGGTATGCGGATAGAGGTTTCAACCCGTTCTCCTGTCCGGTTCAGATGATCCTGCAGTACCTTCTGCACCTCTCCCTGGCTGGGTTAAAGTTCAGTTCTGCCAGGGTGCATCTGAGCACCCTAACAGAGTACTGTCATGTGGCTGATGGGTGTTCCCTGTCAGTTCATCCTCTCATTGGCCGCTGCATGTGGGACCTCTTGTTTCTCACGGCCTCCAATTTGCCCGCCGGCTGCAACATAGGATTTGAACGTGGTTCTCGGTAAACCCATTGATCCTTCTTTCAAACCACTGGCCTCCTGCTATCTCAAGTACCTTTCATAAAAGATTGTCTTCCTGGTTGCTCTCACTTCAGCACACAGAATTAGTGAGCTGCAAGTGCTGGTGGCTCATGCCCCTTACACCAGATTTCATAGAAATAGGGTGGTCCTCCATACACACCCTAAGTTTCTTCCTAAGGGGGTTTCTTCCTTCCATCTCAACCAGGAGGTGGTTCTTCCCACCTTCTTTCCCAGGCCGAAGGGCAGAAGCCCCCCCTTTATACTTTGAATTGAAAGCGGACTATGGCTTCCTACCTTAATCAGACTATTTTTCGGATGCCTGTGGCTTTTACAGGCTTTTTCTGTAGCTTGGGAGTCCCATATGTGAGGACTGACTTCCTGCTTGTTCCCAAAGAAAGCGTAGATCTCCAGGAACAGGTAGGAATGCAGTCCTCATTATATGGGTGAACGTCACCAACAGAGCCAGCGTGGGAACGCTCCCCATCTCCAATAGGAAAGCCTTTGGGAGTACTCCATTGCATCTGCGTGCCAGCCTTCACGCTTTCCCAACTAGTCTCCTCAGTTTTTCATTTTCTGTGGAGCCAGTAGGATGCATCGTTCTTCGCTGCTGAATAAGTTCTCTTTTTTTGTGCCCTTCGGGGTACATCTTGCTTCTGCCTTCCCATCAACACCAGTTCTGTTGAATCTGACACTGGTCCCGATATTCTTCTAATTTTATTTTCAATTTTTCTTTTCTATTGATTTTCACTGCAGTTCTCACTGCTAAACCAGACCTCTAGGCCTCCATAGCTTTGTCTTCAATCTTGAAGACAACTTTTGAGGTATGGAAAAGCCAGTCATTGGTTTTAAAAAACGAACCAAGTGTGCCACTATCATTTCAGTCACTGATAAACATGACTAGTGTATAAATTGTTTGTGTCCTGAACATGAACCCACTTCTTGTCCTTTGTGCCAACAAATGACAAAGAGAGGCTTCAAGAACCGAGCCAGACAGTTTGGATCATTGTTTGCCATGGACTCGGTCTCAGTGGCTTTCACTTCATCAAGGGTATTGATTTCGTCTCAGGCTTCTTCAAAGTCCAAACACAAAAGTAAGTCAAAGCCTGTGGCTGTTTCCAAATCTTTGGCATTGAAGACCGATTACATTGCAAGGCAAAAATCCCAGCAAAAGCAAGGCTTCTCCCCTAGAGGTGCTTCCGATGCAGACTGGCCAGCCAAACATCCCCAGCGGAAGAATGTTAACATGCACTAAGTGCAGCAACACCCATTTATTTCTATAGGTACAGTGGCATTTAACGCACATTAATATTTAGTAAATATGTCCCTAATTCATTGCTGGGTGCAAAAAAGAGCTCCTTTGGAAGCCTGAAGTTGACTGGGACCAGATATATGCAGCCAAAAGGCACTGTTTATAGCCCCCAGGAATGTGAGCGGGGAAGAAGAGAGGCTCAGCCATCTTTTTTTTTTAAATCCTTTATTTACTTTTCCACCAAATACAACAAAAGAGAAATTAAAATAACACATCCCTTTAAACATAAGGAAAAAAAAAGGAACTTCAACAGCCCATCCCAACTCCTATCCCCCAAGTTCATGTGGCCATCGTAAATATCTTACAAGGTCTATAATATGCCACATAAGATGTCAAATGCCATATACAAGTACAGATCATTGCACCCTATGCCACTACATAATGTGCTCTCGATATATAGTCATGTAGGGGTTTCCACCTAAGCAAAGTGGCGGGCATTTGAGGTGAACCTTGCTATGGTATCTGCTCATATTTACAACATAAACATAATCGATTCCACCATGTGTGCCAACTGAGATCTACAGTCTGCTTCCAGTTAGCGATTAAGAGATGCAGCGCCACTCCCAACATGAAATCAAACAGAAAATGGCATTCCTTCCGCAGAGACGGAATGTCAGCCATTGATCGATAGACAATAATAGTCCAGGTGAGAGTGGCCCTGAATCCCAAAACAGCTTGAATTCGCTCCCATATCAGAACCCAGTAGGACTGAACATTAGGGCAATGAAAAATCAAATGGGCTAAGGTGCCGACGTCACTCTGACAAGACCAGCACACATTGCCAATTGTCTTATCCTATTTAGATACTTTTATCGGAGTATAATGGGCTCTATGTGCGAAAATGTACAATGCCTGAGAGATAGAGGCAGATTGCGAGACTCTAACTAGTTTACCCAAAATATTTCCCCATGATTCCGGAGAGAGAGAGTAACCCCAGTGTTATGTTCCCATACACGCTGGGTACCCATGGAGTGTGAGTGAGGGCGATGGGATAATAACTGATAATAATGAGAAGCCACCCCCGGGCCCTGTTGGGCATTCCTTATTCTACTAAGGAACCCCCATTCCTCAGGTAGGGACCTAATAACAATAAAGGATTTCCCAATGCAGTGCCTCAGCTGAATCCACTGGAAGTATAAGGATCCAGGTAAGTCAAATTCACGCTGTAGACTCGCAAAATTCTTCCACTTACCATCAGAGAGCAACTGCCCTATGGACCAAATTCCCCTGGAGTACCACTGTTTCCAAGCTATCGGATTCTGTTGAATTTTAAGAAACGGGCCATACCAAATAGGAATGAGCATCGACAGGCATTCCTTATCGTTCCTCCAGTTCAGTCCTCTACCTCTGGGTTGTCAACCTCCTCCCGCAGCTTTGGAGACTGGCATGTCAGAATTCTGACATCACTGCATATAGCCTGCTGTAGCTTCCCATCAGCCCCAGTGTGACCAGTCTCCTTGCAGCTGGAGGACGTTGTGAGCCCTGGCTGGGCTCACTGGAGTAACAGATAAGGCGTTTGTAGGATAGGTTAATGGTTTAATTTCTGCTGTTTTGGCTTATTTGGATTTAAAAAAAAAAAAAAAAAAAGGAACTGCAGAAGAGAGACGTGGGGGGGGGGGGGGGTGGGGGAGACAAGGTCTCTAGTTATACTCTTGCCTGCTCCCTACCCTTTCTGAGGTACTGCAGTCCAGATCCGGGTCTCTCTCCTCCCAGACACTTCGGGGGAGAGCCTCCTGAGTAACGAGCCCTTCACACCGGCTCTGCACTGCTTGAGAGAACGCAGCTGCAGTGAGTCGTGTGGTGCCGGTACCATCGAGAGCAGCGCTTGAAGGGGTGCGTGCTTGCTTCTGCAGGTAAGTGCCAGATCGCCGGAATAAAGGTTTGGGCTCTTTCGCGGTCCTGTCCGGTGTTCAGAAAGCCGGGTTCAGGCAGCGGGGGCTCCGGAGGCTGGGCGGATGCACGGCGCGTTCTTAGAGAGCTGGTGCAGTTTTGGCGCCTTTTCTGTTTTTGCGGCCTCTCCGGAGCGGCGGCGGCCATTTTAGAAAGACCGCGTGGCTACACTGTAGAGCAGAGTCTCAGGTTGATCAGATCGTCGGCTTCTTTATTTCTTCTGGTGGGGTCAGGATAGCGCTTGGTGGCCCTTTTCCCTTTTCTTTCTTTGTTTTCTGTTTTTTGGTGATGGTTTAGTTTGGTTCTGATTGTTGGCGATCTCCTCCTTCGGAGGGGAATAGTCAGACAGGTTTTCTTCGTTCTGCCGGTTTCAGCGGTTTTGATAGGCTCTGGTTGGTACAACGGTCTTGGGCATAGAGCTTTTCTTTCTTTGCAAATATTAAAAAAAAAATATATATATATATAAAATACAATATCTAAGTATTAATAGAGCTATTTAGCTTAAAAAGCTAAGCACAGGAACCCGGACCATTGAGACTGGTGCAAGGCGTCTGAGTCTCTGGCAGGGGTATGGCGGCACGACCGCAGTGTATTGTTTGCGGCACGCGGTGAGGCACAGTGGCTGACTCCGGGATTTGCCGCGGCTGTGCTTCCCTTTCCTCCGCAGTGGAATCTCAGAGTTCAAGGACCCTCCTGAGGTGCAGGGTGCGTTGGATGGAGCGGGGACGGAGTCGGTGCAGCCTGCGGTGCCGGAGGAGGAAATGGCAGGTCCTTCAGGAGCCGCTTCGGCCCAGGCGCTGTCAGACCTGGGGAATTTTTGCCCTGATTTTATCTTAATGATGCATCAGGCCTATTGCTTGCAGCGGCAGGGCAAGTCCTCTGCGGCAGGGCCACTCGCGGCGCCGACTCAGCTCTTGGCTACTGGGGGGAAGGTCGAGGGGTCCTCGGCTCCTAAAAGAGCAAGACCAGCGGTTCTTTCCTCCGGGGACGCGGAATGGCCGGAAGTGGAGGACCCGGATTGGGAACGTGAAGAAGACTTGGAGGGACTCGAGGAAGGTAAAATCCAAGAGCCCGAGGACCAGGCGAAGATTATAAGAGTTTTCCGCAGAGAGGAGCTCGCCGCGTTAATCTCGGAGGCTATGCAGATGTTGAATCTGGCAATGCAACCGGTCTCTGATGAGGAGGTTGAGGATTCGGTGATACAGGCGGTAAGGCAGACACAAGTGGTGTTTCCGGTTCACCGAGTCGTTGACAAGATGATTCAGGACAAGTGGGATCACCCAGAAGCAGGTCTTAGGGGCATCCGCACGATGAATAGGCCTTATCCCTTGGCCGATAAGGACAAAGAAAGGTTCTGTTTACCTCGGGTGGATGCTGCAGTGGCAGCGGTTACGAAGAAAACTACTATACCGGTGGAAGGCAGTATGGCCCTTAAGGATGCTCAGGACCGCAAAGGGGATGGTCTGCTCAAGCAGGCCTTTGAGGCAGATGCTCTCTCTCTCTACAGGTTTCGATCTGCGGTGCTTGGATAGCGCGGGCCTGCCTGTGCTGGGTTCAACGGTTGCGTCTTTCCCCTCATCTAGAACAGGACGAGATTAAAGAGCTGAGCCGTTTAGAGTCAGGGACGGCCTATTTGGCGGATGTTCATTACGATCTCATTCGGGCTCTGGCAAATAGCACGGCTTCAGTGGTGGCTGCGAAATTGGGCTGCGGATGGCTCGTCCAAGGCTCGCCTCGGCAAGTTGCCCTTCAAGGGTAGGTTGCTCTTTGGGGAAGACCTGGACAAATTGGTAAAGGATCTCGGAGAGTCCAAGAGTGGCAGACTACCCGAGGATAAGCCTAAACAGAGTAAATCCTTTCCGAGTACGCGCGGGCAGATTCGGAGTTTCCGAAGGTTTCGGGCGTCCCGCTATGGAACTTCGCAGAGGGGGCATTTTGCGCTGCGCAACCAGGGCTTTCGGGGAGCGACTAGGGCATTCTCCAACTCCTCGACCGCATCTCGTAAGCCCCAATGAAATACGGCGGGTCCCGGCGGAAGGTCCTCCAATCGGCGGGAGGTTAAGGGGGTTTCTTTCTGCTTGGACCCACATCACATCCGATCAGTGGGTGTTGGAAGTTATTCGGCAGGGTTACGCTCTGGAGTTCGCTCGGCCAGTGCAGGATTCCTTCGTCATGTCCCCTTGCAAAGGGTTAAAGAGGACCCTAGCAGTTCAAAGCACATTGCAGCGGTTGCTACAATTGGGGGCTGTAGTGCAGGTGCCCAGGGCAGAATACGGCGAGGGGCGGTATTCCATTTATTTCGTGGTGCCCAAGAAGTGCGGAGCGTTGCGCCCTATTTTGGACCTGAAGGCCGTAAACCGGTGTCTGCGAGTCCCGCACTTTCGAATGGAGACTCTTCGGTCAGTGATTGTGGCAGTGCGGCGTGGGGAGTATTTGACGTCGTTAGATCTCACGGAAGCCTACCTGCATATTCCCATTCAGAGAGCTCATCAGCGGTTTCTCAGATTCGCCTTCCCTTGGGGTCATTACCAGTTCCAGGCATTGGTGGTAGCGGCGGCATTGCGCAAAGAAGGAATCCTAGTACACCCTTACCTCGACAATTGGTTGATCCGAGCCAAGTCCAGGGAGGAAAGCGAGCAGGCAACCACCAGAGTAGTGCAATTCTTACAGAGTCTGGGTTGGGTGGTCAATTCGGCCAAGAGTCGCCTTTCACCCTCTCAGAGGCTGGAATATCTTGGAGTTCTGTTCGACACGGAGTCCGGTCAGGTGTTTCTTCCGGAGCGCAGGGCTCAAGGTCTCAGGGGGCTGGTGCGCAGGTTCAGAGCAACGCCGGCTCTGTCGGCGTGGTCTTATCTGCAGGTGTTAGGAACCATGGCAGCGATGCTGGAAGCGGTGCCTTGGGCCAAGGTGCACATGCGGCCGCTGCAGAGGGCGCTGCTGCACCGGTGGTTGCATCAGATGGATTCGTTGAGTTTGCGGCTTCCTTGTCCACTCCAAGTCAGTCAGTCAGTCTCTCCGGTGGTGGTTGCGCCCAGCTTCTCTGGAGGCCGGAATGCCACTGGAACAGCCGGATTGGCTGCCAGTGATAACGGATGCCAGTCTGGGAGGCTGGGGAGCCCACTGCGAGGGTCAGTTCACGCAGGGACTGTGGTCGCCGCTGGAGATGGCATGGTCGATCAACCACCTGGAGCTTCGGGCAGTTTGGTTAGCTCTGCAGGCATTCGAGTCGACGATACTGGGTCGGGCGGTTCGGGTGCTGTCCGACAATTCGGCGACGGTTGCCTACATCAATCGTCAGGGCGGCACAGGGAGTGTAGCCATGGAGGAAGAGGCAGACCTTTGGTTCGCCTGGGTGCAGCGACGGTTAGTGGCGCTGTCGGCGGTGCACATTGCGGGACGGGACAATGTGACAGCCGACTATCTCAGCAGAGTCCGCGTAGACGCAGGAGAGTGGGAGCTACATCCGGAGGTGTTTGCTCAGCTAGTAGACCGCTGGGAGGCGCCGGTAATGGATCTCATGGCGACCTTCCAGTCAGCAAAGGCCAGCCGCTTCTTCAGCAGAAGGAGAGAACGGATGTCGGAAGGAATAGACGTGTTGTTGCAGCGGTGGCCGACCTCGGGTCTTCTGTACATTTTTTCTCCGTGGGCGTTGATTGGCAGGGTGATACAGAGGAAGAGTTCTTCTGGTGGCTCCTGATTGGCCTCGACGGCCATGGTACGCGGATCTGGTGCGGCTGTTAGCGGGAGATCCTTGGCGGTGTCCGGATCGAGCGGATCTCCTGAGACAAGGGCCTCTATTCATGCCCCAAGTGGATCGGTTCTCGCTTACGGTATGGCCATTGAAAGGGCCAGATTTAGAAAGAAAGGTTATTCGCCGCCTGTCATTGCAACGATGCTTAAGGCTAGATCTCGTTCCACCTCGCTGGCGTATGTTCGTATCTGGCGGATCTTTGAGGATTGGTGTTCGAGGTGACAAATTCGGGCTGCGACAGTGTCCATTCCCTCCATATTGTGCTTCCTTCAGGACGGCTTTGAGAGAGGCCTGGCGGCCAGTTCTCTGCGTGTTCAGGTGGCTGCTCTCTCTTGTTTTCGTGGAAAGGTACAAGGCGTGGCGCTGGGGGGTCATGCGGACGTCTTGCGTTCCTAAAAGCCGTTACAAGATTGCGGCCGGCTCGTAGGGTCTCCGTTCCACCTTGGGATCTTAATTTGGTGTTAACGGCCTTAACCAAGCCGCCCTTTGAGCCGTTACGTCGGGCGTCAGTAAAGGACTTAACCTTGAAGACAGTGTTTCTTGTGGCGATATGCTCTGCGAGGCGTATCTCTGAGTTGCAGGCGCTCTCATGCCGGGAGCCGTTTCTGGTGTTTTCTAGGGAGAAGGTGGTCTTGCGGCCGGTTCCGTCCTTTGTGCCCAAAGTGGTTTCCCCTTTTCACCTTAATCAAACAGTATCTCTGCCAGTCCTGGGATCGCTGGACGGAGATGATCGCGAGCGCGGGCTTCGTCGTTTGGATGTTAAAAGAGCTTTGCAGCGGTATTTGGCGGTGTCTCAATCCTTTCACAAGTCTGACAGGTTGGTTGTACTGTTCGGCGATGCTCGTAGAGGTGAGGCAGCGGCAAAAGCTTCGATTGCCAGATGGATTCGCGAAGCTATCGCATCCGCCTATTTGTTGCAAGGTCAGGTGGTTCCATCAGGCTTGCGTGCACATTCCACCAGGGCGCAGGCTGCGTCGTGGGCGGAGCGCAGCCTGGTTCCGCCAGGAGATATTTGTAGAGCAAGTACTTGGGCATCGCTGCATACCTTCAGCAAGCATTAGCGGCTGGACGTGGCAGCGGCAAACGATGCCTGTTTTGGGTCGGCGGTGTTGCGTGCCGGCTGGAAAGGCCCTACCCATTGAGTACTGCTCTGGTACATCCCAGAGGTAGAGGACTGAACTGGAGGAACGATAAGGAAATGATAATTACACTTACCTGGTAATTGTAGTTCCTTGAGTGACGACAGTTCAGTCCTCACTCCCACCCGGGAGAGGTTTCCAGCAGCATATGTTCTTGGGGTCAAGAAAGAAAGGTTCAGGTAGGTCGGTATTTCTCATTTTTATCTGTTTTCTTCTGTTGGCTGGTAGGGTCAGCAGGGAAGAGTGTACTGCGAGATTCTGTCATGGGGTTTCCGAACGTTTTCGGAACATTTCAGTTGGATTTGCAATGTTGATTGCGATGCTTATTTGTTGCTCTTTTGAGTCTGCTTTGTTAATAGTTCACACTGGGGCTGATGGGAAGCTACAGCAGGCTATATGCAGTGATGTCAGAATTCTGACATGCCAGTCTCCAAAGCTGCGGGAGGATGTTGACAACCCAGAGGTAGAGGACTGAACTGTCGTCACTCAAGGAACTACAATTACCAGGTAAGTGTAATTATCATTTTTTCCCGAGGGATTGTACAAGCTATCTGCTGGAAAGCCTTTTGGGTATCCATAATGACCTGAGAGGAACTTCAAACTCACCGAAAATGCCATACCAGGCAGGAGCCTCATAGGAAAAGGGGTAATCAATTTCTCCTCCAGATCAAGCCATCTTGACCCTTGTTTTAACAGGAAGGCACAATGATAAGCCTGGAAAGCATGAAAATTCACACCTCCCTCCTCTTTTTTGGATTTAAGCTTTCTAAGAGCTATTCTAGTCGGTTTATTCTTCCATAAAAACTGTACAAGGGTCCTTTCCACCTGTCGATATGTTTTAGCCGACATAAAAACTGGCAACATTTCTAACATATAATTCACCTTAGGGGTGATAGTCATCTTAATCGTCTCAAGGCGCCCCCACCATGATAAAAAAAGCCTGTGACCATTTTGCAGTCATATCCCGAACAGTGGAGAGGAGAGCATCTTCATTGTATTGCAATGCTTCTGAAAGTGGGTAACAATAATGTACGCCTAAATATTTTACCATTTTGGGTTTCCATAAAAAAGGATATCCCGTCAAGTTTGCTCTGCGAACTTGCGAGTTTAGGAGGAATGCTACAAATTTTGACCAATTAATTTTATACCCAGATAGCCGTGAGTACTGATCGATCAGCTCAAGAACAGAAGAAATTGAGCTGGCCGTAGTGAACAGCAGGAGATCATCAGCATAAGCAGAAAGCTTGATCTCCATACCAGCAATAGGCACACCCTTGACTGCAGAACTCTGTCTCAACAGGAGAGCTAAGGATTCCAGGGTGAGATTGAACAAAATAGGCGAGAGGGGGCAACCCTGTCAGGTACCGCGGCCTAAGGGGATATTGAGTTGCGTTCACAAAAATATTAGCACTTGGCCACACATACATGACTAAGTAATTTGAGAAAACCTTCAGCAAAGCTAAACCAACTAAGAGCAGCAAACAGGAAAGGCCACTCCAGCCGGTCAAACGCTTTCTCTGCGTAGAGAGACAACCCCACCAAAGGACCATCAACATTCTCCGCCCCTTCCAATACATAGCAAAATACTCTGGCGTTATCAGCTGTAGAGCGCCCCTGAGTAAATCCGCACTGATCCGTATGGATCAAAGAGGGGACTATCTTAGCAAGGCAACATGCCAAGGAGGCAGCATATATTTTGTAGTCTGCATTTAGCAACAAGATTGGGCGGTAGTTACTAACCAACTGAGGATCTCTTCCAGCTTTTTCAAGAACCACAACATTTGCAGAGGCAAACGCACCAAACTGGATATCTGCTTCCATGAGGAGCCATTGTTGCAAATATGGGGCTAGCACATTAGAGAAGGTTTTATAAAACTCTGCGGGAAGGCCATCTGGGCCTGCGGCCTTGTCCACGTGCATAGAGTCTATGGCGTGACTGATTTCCGTGACTGAGATCTGACTGTCTAATGCTGCTGATGTTTCCTGATCTACAGTAGACCTCTGAATATCAGCCAATAATCTCCCAAAAGCTTCCTTGGAAAACTCTATCTCTGAAGGGTATAACTGAGCATAGAAAAGTCGGAAGGTATCTGCTATTTCAGAGTCCTCAACAATCAGCCTCTGCGTCTGGGAGTCCCGCAGCGCAGCAATTTGTGAGGTTTCCTTGTGCACTTTCAACGAGTTGGCTAATAAACGACCAGCCTTATTGCCTTCCAAATAATACCTCCCCTTTTATACTTGAATATTCTCCAGGACCAAGCAGGAAGTCAGTCCTCACATATGGGTGACATCGGCGCCGACGGAGCCCTCGCGGAGCAATTTTCCCCAGCTTTCAAAGAAAGCCTTCGGGAATTGCAGCGCGCATGCGCGGTCGCCTTCCCGCCCAAGGGTGCCATCTTAGCCAGTCTTCTTTTTTCCGCGGAGCCCTACAGACGTACCCGTCGTGTCCCCGCTAAAAAAGTTGATTTTCGTGAGTTTTTCTCTTTTTTTCACTTCGGTTTGACGCCGGTCGTTTTCCTGCCCGGACTTGCGACGCCGTTGCGAGTCCTTCTCTTATTTTTTGGTTTTTCTGATTTTTGGTCAGTTTCGTTTTCGATTTTTCGCTGGCAGCCCGGTCCTTTGACCTTGCAGGGGCCCTTTTTCCCCCGATGGCTGCCAGTGGTTTCAAGCGGTGTGGTCAGTGTGACAGAAACATGTCACTCACTGACACACACGATAATTGCCTCCGCTGCCTAGGCCCGGATCATGAGGAAATGATCTGTGGAGCCTGTGGCAAAATGTCCTCCAAAGCGTTGAGAAGTCGGCGGCACCAGCGGGATAGAATCTTCGCTGACCCCAGCCGTACCCGGACCTCGTCGGAGGCCTCGGCATCCAGAGGCTCCAGCTCTGACCATCGCCGAAGCTCCTCCGACAGGGGTTCTCCCTCCGGAGACCATCGACGGAAGGAAAAACCCGCGAGGGCGGCGTCGGTGGACGCTCCTGGCTCCGCGAGGGCCAGGTCGCATAGCCCCGATAGCCGTCCCGGGTCTTTGGAGAAGGAGCACCTCCCGAAGCGACCTCGCCTGGAGTCGGAGTTGCCTGCTCGGGTAAGTCCTGTAGTTCTTCTGGACTCGCCTCCGAGAGGTCCGACGTCGGGCCCGACGCCGTCGGGGCCCGAGTCGGGGGCTGCTGGGTCACCTGAGGTCGGACTCAGGTTGAAGGCCTTGGAGAGCAGACTATCTGCCTTCATGGACCAGCAGCGGGCACTGATCGCTAGCCTCGCTGGCGCCGCTGCCCCGACCGCCGGAACGTCGACGTCTAAGTCGACCCCGGAGACCGAGCCGATCCTCGAGTCCATGCGAACTCGAGTCGATCCTCGGTCGAGGTCACCCTCGGCCTCCCGTTCGGGACCGAGGTCGTCGCCGACGACTCCCTCGGCGTCGGGGCGGCCGACGCCTGAGCCGACCCCACCGATTCCTCCTCGGAGTCGGCCTGGGAGTCTGAAGAGGAGGAGTCACCTGATTCCTTTCGGACTCGGTGTGTCCCCTCGGACTCACCTGAGTCCGAACCTCGGAAACAGTCCCCTCCGGAGGATGCCCGGTTCTCGGACTTCGTCAGGGATATGGCCAAGGCTTTGGCCTTCCCTGCGGATCCCGAGGAGGAGCCTCGAGCCGAAGAGCTCGACGCCCTTCAGTACGACTCTCCCGCCCGGGAGCACTTTACTGTACCGGTTCCTCCCATGCTGGAACGACTACTCTTCCGCATGTGGGAGAGTCAGGCCTCGTCGCCGGTATTAAGCAAGCGGGTCGATTCCATTTATCGAGTCCGCAAGAGTCCTGGCTTCCAAAAAGCACAGCTGCCACACCATTCCATGGTAGTGGAATCGGCCATGCATAGGCTTAAGAGCCAAAAGATGCACTCCTCGGTGCCTCCTGGCAGGGAGGCCCGTAACCTGGATGGCCTTGGTAAGAAGTGTTTCCAGGGCTCTATGCTGGCTTGTCGTGTCCAGACCTACCAGCTATACATGGGCAAGTATCTCCGAGACCTGGCTAAAGAGATAGCCGGATTCTCCGCTGGACTGTCCGAGGAACCTTTGCGGAGGTTCCTGGCCTTGACAACTGGTATTCGGGAATGCTCCAAATTCATGTCCCGAGCAGCCTATGATGGCTTTGAAGCATCGGCTCGAGTAGCCGCAGCTGGCATCGGTGCCCGCCGAGAGGCTTGGCTTCAGTCGTCTGACCTTGAACCTTGGGTGCAGGACAAGTTGGTCGATGTCCCCTGCAGAGGTGAGAACCTCTTTGGCAAGCCCATGGCTGAAAAGGCTGCACAAATCGAGATGGAGACTCTCACCAGGACTAGGCTTTCTAGGAAGACCTCCGCCCCTTCCCAGAAAAAGAAGGGCTCGGGAAAGAAGTCCTTTTACCCGAGAAAGGCGGCTGCCTATAAACACTACCCTCAATTTCAGGCCTCCGCAGCTCCCCAACAGGGCCAGCAGGCCAAGGGACGGGGTAACGGGTCCCGTAGGCAGCAAGCCCCCAAGCCTGCACCACCAGCCCCTGCTCAGCAGGGTGGTGGTTTTTGACTTCCTCAGCATAGCCTCTCCCCCTCAACTGGCTCCTCCCAGCACCGGAGGCCGGCTGGTTCACTTCGCCCACAGGTGGTCCAACATCACTTCGGATGCCTGGGTGCTTCAGGTCGTGCGAGAAGGATATCGTCTCCACTTCCATCAGGTCCCTCCCTCTTATTTCCCGGGAGAACCTCCTTGACTACCTCTGCACAGGGACTTACTCCTTCAGGAGTTGGCAAGTCTTCTTCAGGAACAGGCTGTGGAACCGGTGCCCCACCACCTGAGAGGTCAAGGCTTTTATTCCAGGTATTTCCTGATACCAAAAAGGACAGGAGGCCTCAGACCCATCCTGGACTTGCGCAACCTCAACAAGTTCCTCGTGCGGGAAAAGTTCAAGATGCTTACCCTTGGAATCCTTCTGCCCTACCTCCAGCAGGGAGATTGGCTATGCTCCTTAGATCTAAAGGATGCCTACACGCACATCCTCATCCACCCAAGCCACCGCCAATACCTAAGGTTTGTGGTGGCAGGAAATCACTACCAGTACAGAGTACTGCCCTTTGGCCTATCCTCCGCACCGCGAGTCTTCACAAAATGTCTCGCGGTGGTGGCGGCCTATCTCCGGCTTCACGGCCTCTATGTCTTTCCGTACCTCGACGACTGGCTCATCAGAGCGTCGTCCTCTCCGGCAGTCGCCAATGCCACACACTGCACGGTGACTCTTCTGCAGTACTTGGGCTTTGTCATAAACTTCGCAAAGTCCACTTTGCTCCCCTCACAGGATCTCGAGTTCATCGGCGCAAGACTGCACACTCCTCAGACACGAGCTTTCCTGCCTCTCGACAGGGCTCAACGGCTCATGGACCTAGCCGGCCGTTTTCGCAGCCAGTCCCTGGTCTCTGCCAGGCGCTTCCTGAAACTACTCGGCCATATGGCTTCCACCGTCCACGTGACCCCCAATGCCCGCCTGAATATGCGGCCTGCTCAATGGTGCCTTCGCAAGCAGTGGCAACAAGCCACGGGCGGCCTAGCCGACTTAGTGCACGTCTCCGGGCCGCTGGCCTCTTCTCTACAGTGGTGGCTTCATCGGCCGAACCTGGTGCTCGGAATGCCTTTTCAGTCACCTCAGCCGGCTCAAGTGCTGACGACCGATGCTTCTCTCCTAGGATGGGGAGCGCATTGCCAAGGGGCTTGTACTCAAGGTCTCTGGACCACGTGGGAGTCTGCTCAGCAGATCAACTTCCTGGAGCTCAGAGCAATCCGTCTGGCTCTCAAGGCTTTCTCCCACCTGACCTCTCACCAGTCCGTCCTCGTCCAGACGGACAATCAAGTTGCCATGTTCTACGTGAACAAGCAGGGGGGCACGGGCTCCTTCCTTCTCTGCCGAGAAGCTCAGAAGCTCTGCTCTTGGGCCGTCAGTCACGGCATTCTTCTCAAGGCCGTTTATCTCCCAGGTCAAGAAAATTGCCTGGCGGACAAACTCAGCAGGATACTCCAGCCGCACGAGTGGCGTCTGGATCCCTTGGTAGTTCAGAAACTCTTTCTGAAGTGGGGCCTCCCCACGATGGATCTCTTTGCCAGTCCTCTCAACCGGCAACTTCCTCGCTTCTGCTCCCGTCAGCCACATCCCCTTCGGGTAGCGGCAGATGCTTTTCTACTCTCATGGTCGGAAAGCCTTCTCTATGCTTTTCCTCCCATCCCGCTAGTCTCTCGAACTCTATTCAAGGTTCTCCGGGACAAAGCTTCCATGATCCTGGTGGCTCCTCGCTGGCCCAGACAGCCGTGGTTTCCACTCCTGTTGCAATTAGCGGTAGAGGATCCGTTCCCTCTGGGGTTTCAACCGGATCTCCTAACACAGGATCAGGGGTCTCTGCTACACCCCAACCTCAGGTCTCTCAACCTAATGGCCTGGCGGCTGAAAGGGTAGTCCTCGCTCCCCTTCTCCTGCCGGCAGAGGTGGAAGAGGTCGTCCTAGCTTCTCGGCGACCTTCTACCCGCAAATGCTACGCCCTTAAATGTCGTCGCTTTTCCGTTTGGTGTGTACAGCAGTCTCAGGATCCCTTCTCCTGCTCGGTGTCGGTGATCTTGCAGTACCTGCTCTACCTCTCTAATCTGGGACTTAAGTCCAACTCCGTCAAAGTCCACCTCAGTGCTCTTTCAGCACACCATGTGCCGGTGGACGGCAGACCTCTTTCCAGCGACCCTCTCGTAGCACGGTTTCTCCGAGGTCTCCTTCTACTTAAACCACCTCTGCTCCCGCCAGCACCTGACTGGGATCTGAATGTGGTTTTGCAGCGGATCACCTGTCCGCCTTTTGAACCGATGGCTACCTGTTCTCTGCGTTTTCTTTCGTGGAAAACCTTATTCCTGATAGCCCTCACTTCCGCTAGACGCGTAAGTGAATTGCAGGCCCTCGTGTCTGATCCTCCCTTCACTCGGTTCTACAAAAATAGGGTAGTCCTACGGACTCACCCAAAATTTCTTCCAAAAGTTGTCTCCCCTTTTCACATCAATCAGGAGGTGGTACTTCCAACCTTCTTTCCCAGGCCTCACTCCAGCCGAGCTGAACGGGTCCTGCATACCCTGGACTGTAGAAGGGCATTGAACTTCTACCTTGACCGTACGCGGGAGCACCGTAAAGCGGCTCAGCTTTTTGTGTCTTTTGACCCCAATAAATTGGGGCTCCCGGTCTCCAAGCGTACTCTGTCCATCTGGGTTGCTGACTGTATTGCTTGGGCTTATGGGGCAGCCGGACTCTCCTTAGAAAGTCGAGTCACGGCTCATTGTGTTCGGGCGAAGGCTACGTCAGTGGCTTACCTCCGCTCTGTTCCGCTGGCAGACATCTGCCGGGCCGCTACTTGGTCTTCGAGCCAGACTTTTGCGGTCCATTACTGTCTCGAGAGGGAGTCCCGCAGGGACAGTGCTTTCGGACAGGCAGTCCTCCGAAATCTCTTCGAGGTTTGAGCAACTCCTACCCTCCATCCCGGATGGGGGCTACCGGTGGGTGATAATTCAGTGAAGATTCCTTCCTTCTGTGCCGCTGAGCTAGAGGGAGCTCATTTTTGTGCTTAGGGTCTCCGGTAGCCTTAAGCTTGGGAGTCCCATATGTGAGGACTGACTTCCTGCTTGGTCCTGGAGAAAGCGTAGTTACTCACCTGTAACAGGTGTTCTCCAGGAGCAGCAGGAATCAGTCCTCACAACCCTCCCTCCTCCCCTTGGAGTTGCAATCATCTGCTTAAGCTTTTTTTGCAAATTTTTATGCTGTCTTTTAGCTATGTCATCAGACTGGCTAAGATGGCACCCTTGGGCGGGAAGGCGACCGCGCATGCGCGCTGCAATTCCCAAAGGCTTTCTTTGAAAGCTGGGGAAAATTGCTCCGCGAGGGCTCCGTCGGCGCCGACGTCACCCATATGTGAGGACTGATTCCTGCTGCTCCTGGAGAACACCTGTTACAGGTGAGTAACTACGCTTTCTGTGAGGCCTCAGTAGCTAGAATTGTATTATACCTAAATCTTAGGCACTGCAAACGGATCAAAATATTAGGATCAGTTTGTTTACCTAGTATGCGTTCCCCAGCCTTTATCTGCTTATCCAAAGCTGATAGCTCTGCTTTACGCTGCTTTGCATGACGTATACCAAAACTGGTAATGGTGGCCTGCATATTAGCTTTAAAACCCTCCCACCATGCCCATCCCGCAGTGGCCTGAGGCAAATTAAACTGAAAGTACTCCTCAGTGGCCACCAGAATGTTTTCACGGAACTCCTGATTACTAAGAAAGGACCTGTCAAAATACCACTGTGAGGAAGAGGGACAAGCCAAGGAATCTAGTAAGGATATGGATATTGCAGCATGGTCTAATATGTGAGCCGCATGAATATTGGATGCACTAATTCTAGAGCTCAACCCCTTAGAGATAAGAAAAAAAATCTATGCGCGATAGCGAATTATGAGGAGGTGAGAAAAAAGTTTATTCCTGATCCACAGGATGCTGTAACCACCATATTTATTTTATTTTATTTATTTATTACAATTTTTTATATACCGCACTATTTCGTATCAGCGCGGTTTATATAAAACAAAATGACCATAACAACGGTTTGGTTTCACATAGAACAGGAGTAACAACTTGGATAACATGTTTGTCTTTACAGAGAACAGGAGTAACAACTTGGATAACAAGGGGATACAAACTGAACTAATTAAATATGTACAATGAGATTGAATGCTAAGAATTTAGGATGCTACATGTGTACAGTGAGGTTGTGTGCTAATTGAGATGTTATCTCGAGGAGGTAAGAGGAGGGACAATTAGGTAGGGGTCAGGTTAATCTGGTAGTACTGTGTAAATAAATGGAATTTGAGAGCCTTTCTGAATTGTGTTAGGTCAGTAATCGCACGGATGCCTGGTGGTAATGCGTTCCAACATTTTGGGGCATAGATACTGAAAGCCCTGTTTGTTGTAGCGATTGTGTACTTTGTTGATGCCTTTGGGATTACTAGCGTGTTTGTAGATGAGGTTCTTCTTGTTCTGATGGGAGGGATGAGCTGAATGATGTCGGTTAGTGAAGGGGAGGTGATACCATGGATGGATTTGAAAGTGAGTAGCAAGGACTTGAACATAAGCCTTCCTTGTATGGGGAGCCAGTGAAGCTGTATTAGGATAGGCATGGTCGCATCTTGCTACTCCCACTAAGACTCTGGCAGCGGCATTCATAGCAAGTTGTAACGGATTAAGTGTTGACTGAGGGAGACCTTGAAGAATAGCGTTGGCAAAGTCAAAGTGTGGTAAGATAAGGGATTGGTATATTGTTCGGAAGTCTTCAGGGTTTAGAAGGGATTGAAGGTGTCTGAGGGACCGGATTTTGAAATATATGGCTCTGACTATGTTGGATATATGGATTTTCATGTCCAAACGTTGATCAAGGGTAACCCCTAAGTACCGAATTGTTGATTTGGTTTGGAGTTCAGCTTCTTTAACCTTTATATGGGGTGGAGGGGAGAAACTCTGGTCTCTGGTGATGAATAGCACCTCAGACTTTTTGTGTTGGATCCTAAGATTTTGGGACAGAAACCATTCGGAGACTGCGTTGAAACATTCAATCAGTGGCGAGAGGTCCATTTGCTCTGTGGAGAATGGCATGAAGAGTAGGATGTCATCAGCGTATATTAAACAGTCGACCTTGAATGATCCAATAATGTTGAAAATGGGTTGCATGTAAATATTAAACAAGAGAGATGATTGGGACGACCCTTGTGGAACACCCTGTCATTGATGGAAGGGTTCGGAAGTTCCTGATCCTGATTTTACATGCTGCCATCAAGGTACGACCTGCACCAATCAAGGGCGACGCCATTTATGCCCTTTTCCTTTAGACGTTCTACTAGCAGACCATTGTGTACAGAATCAAAGGCTGCAGCGATGTCTATGAAGATGAGAGCGAAACCTCGGTGGATGTTGTCGATACCTGTGACGATTTTGTTGAAGAGGGAGGTAAGCAGGGTTTCGACGCCATGGTATTCCCTGAAGCCATGTTGACGATGGTCTAGTGGGGAGGTGGTATCAATGTGATCTTGAATTTGTCTTTGTGCTTCCTTTTCAATTATTTTGGCTAGAAGGGGAATACTGGCTATGGGTCTGTAGGATTCAACTTTGCTTGGGTCAAGTTTAGGGTTCTTCAGAAGGGGTCTGATGGATGTTTGCTTGAGTGCTGCAGGGAAGGATCCTGTTGTGAATGATAAGTTCATCATTCTTGTGATCAGTGGGCTGAGTTCTGTTCGTAAATTTTTAATCCAATATGCGGGGCAGGGGTCAGTTTGTGCAGTCGTTGTATTGAGGGCTGCAATGGTATCTTCCACAAGTTTCTTGGATGGAGTGGAGAACTTAGATAGGGATATTAGATTGGAGGTGTCTTGTGCTATGAACGTAGTAATTTTGTCAGTTTGAAATACTTGGATTGTAAATGGTTGGCAAACTCCTGTGGGTGGATCTCTTCAGGTCGACATGGAGATGGTTCCTTAGAGAATGATTTCACTAGTTCGAAAAGGTCACGTGGTTTATTTAGTGACCTTTTGAGGGTGTCGGTATGGTATTGTTTCATATTTGTTAGGATAGCTTCTCTGTAGATCGCAAGGTGAGTTCTGTAGGCTGCCTGGTCTTCTGCGGAGTGGGAATGCCTCCATCTTTTCTCAAGTTTCCGTAGGTGTGAGCGGGAGACACGTAGTTCCGGTGAGAACCATGGAGAATGTTTTCTTTTCTTTGAGATATTGTTCTTGGTTGGTTTTCGTGCAATAGAGCTAAGACTCTTATTCCATGAGGTGATTAAGTTGTCTAGGTTGAGAGTTGCATTGTTGTATAGAGGGAGAGTCTCTGCTAGTATGAGATCTTTGTTGAAGGCTCTGAAATTTCGAGAAGTTGTGTTTGTTGAGTTGAATGGTGTTCTATTGTTGTGTGGTAAATTGTTATTGATGGATATAATGAAATTGATTAGCTTGTGATCTGACCATGGTACAGAGGTGAGAGATGTCACAAGTTCATCATTTGGTTCAAGTACTGACAGGGGGGCAAAAATCATGTCCAGGATATTCCCTTTAGTGTGAGTGGATTTGTTGATAATTTGTCTGTATCCCAGTTCATTAATCGCTTCTAAAAGGGCAGTGGCGTGACTGGAGTGGAGTGATGGGAGGTTGAAATCTCCTAGTATCCAGTTTGATAGGTTGGGATGGCGAGTGTTGGCTGCTAGGTCGAAGATGTTGGAGAGATCATCAGTTGAGGGTGAGGGTACTCTATATAGAAGGTTAATAGAGCATTGGTTATTTGCAATGGATAGTATATCCAAGTTGTTGGTACTGGTGGAGTCTGTTGTATGAAAATGCAGATCAGTTTTGGTCAGAATGAGGGCCCCTCCTCCTCTTTTGCTTTCTCTATGACGGGAGTGGATGGCGAAGTTGGTGGGTAGTAGTTGATTGAGAATTACATTATCTACGTCGGATAACCAAGTCTCAGTTATCATAAGAATATCCAGGTTGTGGGATACAATTAAGTCTGTGACAATTGGCCATTTATTACGAATTGATCCCGCATTTATAAGGGCGCAATTAAGAGCTAGTGTGGGTTTCTCTGGTTTGGTTTGTTTGGAATGTTGGAGGGCTATGTGTAACAAATATGATTGACGTGTGTGGGTGTTCATATGTCCACTAAGCCCATATCTTGCACCATTGACAAAAGGGCAGGGTATGCCTTGGGGAGTTTGGTAGTTCTTACAGGTTTCCTTTCTAGCAAGGGGTCCAAAGTAAGGTTGAAGTCCATCCCTCCCCCCCCCCCAGGATAATCGGATACCTGGATACCGCATGCGCCTCAGCAGCTAAAGAATGAGAGAAAGCTGGGCAGTCTAAGTTTGGAGCATAAATATTGATGAGAGCCAGTTCTGTGAGACCTATCCTGATAACAGCCTTCACCCAATACCCTTTGAGATCCAACCGAGACTGCATCACTATAGGGGAGAGGGATTTCCTTACTAATATAGCTACTCCATTTTTCTTATGACTTGCCGCTGAAAAAGCAACGAGTGTGAAGGGTTTCATGTCTAGTTTTAAAGATTCCCTTGCATTCAAATGAGTCTCTTGCAGGAATAAAATATCAGCACTTTCCTGACGCCCATAAAGGAGTATCTTTTTCCTCTTTATGGGATTGTTGATGCCCTTAACATTCAATGATACTATCTTAAAGAAAGACATGGAGTAACACAAGCAGATATACCACGATTCAACCTTAACCCTTGCGAAGGACAGCCCAAAGAGACAAAAAATTCTAATTATAGATAGCCACCAAAACTCTGGGGGAATATACCAACCTCTGAACTTTACGGGTGAACCCAAAATGGACAGGACAGGCACGGAGGGTATACAACTTGATCCACATCTTCTTCGCTGCTACACCAAACCTTGTTTTACCAAACGTTAAACAATGGTTGACTACATCTAGGATAAACCAGCCCCAGATTCCAAAATACCAGGACAGCCCCTCTCACATCATTACATGATCGCAGAGAGATGGATGTATTAGGGCCCACATATCAATCAATACCCAGAAACCGTCTGATCCAGCCCGAAGCCAGCTGACAGAAAACAAAGAAAGTACATTGACCCCTATACAAGAGTCTTGAGTTGCCTAAAGAAAGCCAAAATATAAAAATGATACTGCAGCAACTCATATCATTGCACCATGGGTCCATTGCTAAATTGTAGCTCCCATTGGAGAAAGTTCGATGCACACTACAAGCTCAGGTCCTCCACTGTGTATTAACCAGGGTTGTCACCGCATTAGCACCAGTTCTTTATCTTCCAAGAAAGCATGTAGAGCCTCTGGTTCGTCAAAAGTTCTGGTTTGATTGTGCAAGGTAACTCTCATACGGGCAGGGTAAAGTAACCCAAATCGAGCCTGGAGCTGCTGCAATCGCGGACACAAAGCTAAAAAGCTCTTTTTCCGGTCCACTGTTGCTTTTCCGAAGTCTGGAAAAAAGAGAAGCTTGTGACCCTGGTATTCCAATGGGGAGTGCAGTCTAGCAGCTTCCATTATTTGTGAAACTTACTGGAACTGAAGAACTTTCAAAATAATCGGGCGTGGACGTCTGCTCGATGCCAAAGGCTGTGTATGCACCCGATGAGCTCTCTCAATCTCAAATGGCATAGTAAACTTGACCTTGAGCACAGTAGGGATCATTGCCTGCAGAAAGGCCAACATATCTGCTCCTTCAGCTCCTTCAGGAACTCCCATAATCCTGACATTTCTACGAGCATGATTGTTTCCGTCTTCCAAGTCCCTCTGTAGCAACCGGATTTGCTTTGCTTGCTTATCAACAGCCCACAATCGCTCCACGTGTGTTGCAACAATGTTCTCAGTTTTTTCCAGTCGCACCGTGATCAATTCCAAGCTGTTTTTTAAAGAGCAAATCTCTTCTTGCATTATAAGCAGCGAGTCTCCGTTCAATATAACCATGTCTTTAACAGTGCGTACTTCAAACAAAAGCTCCTGCAAGGCCTCGGGATAATCTTGTGTCGCCACCATCTTGTGTGGTGAAAGAGGCTCTGTTTTTGATCGTTTTGCACTGGCACTTTGCACCCCCGGGTATTCCAAATGCGTCGGCTTGGGGCCGGACATATCCGAAGGTGACTGATCCAAAAACAAAGGGTCCCGCACTCTAAATGTCAGTGAAAGGATTCTTATACTGCCCCTCCGGAGCAAAGCTCTCACACGTCCATCTTGCCCAAAGTTAGGCTCTGCCCCCAAGTCGAGGCTCAGCCATCTTTAAATAATGGTCTGGATGTTCAGAAGAACTATGGGCCCTTATGTACTAAGCATTTATTCCCCCAATCTACAACATACTTTTTTTTCTCCTATCATTTTAATGTATTTGCAAAAGGAGTGTTTTACTAATTTAGAACTATCACAATGAGCCAATCGAAAAAACCATCTGGGGCGATGTTCTGGAAACAAAGAAAAGAATGCCAAGAAAACCAGCAAAAAATGCATCAACAAATACAGAATTGGCTTAATGTTTCCCAGTCAAATATCAGCCAAACACAGATTGATGATTCCACCCAGTGGGGCATAGGTGATATTGAGAATTACAAAACACTAGCACCTACTGAAGAGGAAGTAACTGAAGTTAATGAACCAATGGAAGAAGATCCACAGTGGAAGTGGTGAAGTTAATGAACCAATGGAAGAAGATCCGCAGAAAGCAAATTTTCATTTTGATGATCCCGCGATTTGGCCTCCAGTCACTGACAAAGTTAGGTGTATGTTAGTTTCTCATGGGCCAGAACAAAATGATAGGGACTGCAATTTTCTGAACAGTTGTTCTACTTCTGGAAAACAGCATTTCAATAAAAACTGCTTTAAAAAAGCTCTTCCGAATGGTGAAAAGGTTCACTGCCAATGGCTCTTGTATAGTACATCTAAGGATGCAAAATTTTGCTTCTCATGCATGTTGTTCTCCTGTGCTAACAACTGTAAATTTTCAGATGCTGCTAAAGGTTTTTCAGATTGGGTTCACCTGAGCCACAGGATTCCAGAGCATGAAAACAGCTTAGAGCACAGAAAATGCTACCATCAATGGAAAGAACTCGAAAGGCATTTGAAAAAAAGACAGAACTATTGATGATGACTTACAGAAAGCATTGAAAGGAGAAACAGAAAGGTGGCGCGACATATTGAAGGTTATCATTGATGCTATAATGTTCTGTGCTCAAAACAATCTTGCTTGAGAGGTACTAGTGAGATTATTGGAAAACCAAACTGATTTGTTTCTGAAAATCTTAGAACTAATAAGTCATTTCTACCCAGGGTTGGCTGAACATATTGCAGCTGCTAAAACAGCAAAAGCATCCATGACATACTTTTCTCCATGAATACAAAATGAGTTAATAGTGCTGCTGGCTGAAAAGGTGAAGAAATAAATTGTATCACAAATCAAAGAGGCTAAATATTATTATATTCTGTTTGATAGTACACCTGATATTTCTCACAAGGAGCAGTTAACCAAAATTATGCGGTATGTTTTAATTAAAGATGGTCAGTGTTCATCGGAATAAAGTTTCATTGATTTCATTGAAAGTCATGATAAAATCGGCCTTGGGCTGGCCACAAAGATTACAGGATAATTAGAAAGTGATGGTTTGGATATAAAAGATTGTAGAGGTCAGGGATATGATAACGGAGCAAATATGGCAGGCAAGTAAAGTGGAGTGCAAGCCCGAATTAGTGGTCTCATTTCCTGGCTAGATCTGTGCCATGTGCAGCCCATTCCCTCAATTTAGTTGGAGTTCATGCAGCTGAGGTTTCACTGCTCATAATAACATTCTTTGGTTGCGTTCAAAAACTGTTCACATTTTTCCCAGGCTCTACAGTGAGATCGGAACGACTGATGAAGGTGTTGACTATTTCTTTGAAAAGTAGTAGTTTAACTAGGTGATCTGCTAGAAAAGAAGCAGTTTCTGCTCTGTTGACACAAATTGAAGGAATTTATAATGTTCTACAAGAGTTAAGTAATGACTAGAGCCATAATGATGATACAGTATCAGGTGCTCAAACACTTCTCACACAAATCAGTTTTGAATTTCTTTGCTTGCTCCATCTATGGCAGGGGTCTCAAACTCAAATTGCTTTGAGGGCCAAATGAGGACTTGTAAAGTAACCCGCGGGCCGCATAAGACACGGGGCCTCATTTGCATAAATATTTGCATAATGTTACCATACAAAGCGCAGACGTTAATGATGCACATTTCCCAGAGCTGACATATTCCAGTTAATAAATTCAAAATAGATATTTTTCTACCTTTTGTGTATTTTTTTCAGTTGCAATTGTTCCAGCCACTTTCTTCTGGTTTCTTCGTGTCTTCTGCTAACTCTCTATCGTCTGCTGTCCATTTGTCCTTTTTTCTCTCTTCTAGTTTTTTTTTTCCATTCTCTCTCTACATCTGCTTTAACATACTAATCTTTCTCCTTTTGCTCCTTTCTCATTCCTATTTCATCTACTCAAATTTTACCCCTCCATCCTCAATCACCACTTACTCTCCCAATACCCGGCCAATTGTAGATTTTTCTTCTCTCCCACACAAAGTATTTTTCCCCTCTCCATTTCACTCTCCCAGCCCCATCCCATTCTAATCCTCCCCCAACATCAGCTCCCTTCTAGTTCCAGCCCCACCCAGCATCCCCTCCCTTCTAGTCCCCGCATCAGCCCATTTCCAGTCCTATCCTAGCCCCACCATCAGCCCATTTCCAGTCCTAGCAACCCCCCCAGTCCATTACCATTTCTAGCCCCCCCATAGCCCATTACCAGTCCTAAGCCCCCCAACAGCCCACTTCCAGTCCTAACCCTCCCATCTGCCCATTTCCAGTCCTAGCCCCCACCATAGCCCATTACCAGTCCTAATCCCCCCCGCTGCCATTAGCCCACTTCCAATCCTAACCCCCCATTACCCCATTTCAATCTTAGCCCCTCCATAGCTCATTACCAGTCCTAACTCCCCCCCATCAGCCCACCTCCAGTCCTTCCTAACCCCCATCAGCCCATTTCCAGTCCTAAGCCCCCCCCCATCAGCCCAAGTAAATAAAATAAAAACAAAACCCTGGCTTCTGCTGCTGCAGCAGCCGTGGCAGCGGCAGAATCAGCTGTCCCGTGGCCCCTTCTCCTCTGCCCAGAAGAGCCCTGAGTCTGCTCCTTTAGCGGCAGGCTTTTCAAGCCGCGAAGAGAGTATTTCCCTCTCGCGCGGCTTGAAAAGTGAATAGGTTTAAGCCGCACGAGAGGACTGAAAACTTCAAAGCTTTTGCTGACAGCTACCTAGCCCCTCCTGGTGTCAGAGAGCCAGTCTTTTCAGTCCTCAGCAGCTGAAGGAGGTGTTTGCTGACAGGCTCTGAGAGAAGAAAACTGAAATTGCTTTTAATCCGGTTCTCCTGCCTAACCCTAGCGGGGTTGGTGTTAGAAGATCTGAGGGTGAATTGAATTTGGTGATTAAGTTGTTGAAAAAAAAATAACAGATAAGAGAGAGAACATTATAGGCTGGTGGTCGGCTGCCGGCTAGGGCAGTAGAGGCAGAGCCTGCCTCACAGACCAGTGCCGAGCCAGAGATAAGAGCAGGATCCTGGGAGCCCCAGAATCATCCCTCTGTCTCCAAATTCTCGCCCTTCTCTGCCGCGAGCAGCGGTGCTTGAAGGGTTGGAGAACCAACGTCGGTGTGGCAGGTGCGTTTCTTTATTGATTTTAGTCTTGTCAGTCGGGCCGCGCTTGCTGAGCGCCGGGGGGGCAACGGGGCTGTCAGTTTAACCAGGTGCCAATTTTAGGCGAGCGGAGCTCGATCGGGGGACGCGTGGTTTCTTCCGTGCACGGAGTTTAGCCTCGGGGATCGCAGCGATCGGTTCTTTATAATGGAAGAGACTGCGGGAGCTCATATTCAGGCGGGAAAGCTTCCAGCCGTGAGTGAAAAGGCGGGAACGGCAGCCATTTTAAAGCCGGCTGCCGTTCCTCCCGCGCTGCAACAAAAGTCTCTGAAAAGAAAGACAAAGTCAAAGAAGTCAGCTCCAGAGGTAGTAGTGGACCCCGCACCAGTTTCTCAGGTTCCTGAGGGGTTTCAAGCCTTTTTTGCTCCAGACTTTATTTTGTCCCTTCATAAGGCTTGCTGCTTGAGATTGGAGAGGGGACAGGATAGGGAACCTGGGCCCAATCCTCCTGTTTTGCCCGCAGTTCCTGGCACGGCAGGGGACCCAGGTGAAGGGCCTTCCCAAGCAGCTTTCTCAGCCGGGGGGCCATCTGGAGGGTTGGACCAACAGGCTATGGTTTTCCCAGGACCAGAGGAGGGGGAGATTCCCTCAGATTCTGGTCTGGATTTGTGGCCGGAGGATCTTGAGGAAGGAGAGTTAGCAGCTGGTGATGATCCCAATCTTTTTCGAGTATTTAGGAAGGAGGAGCTCGGGGCGCTCATCTCCCATTCTCTAGCAGCCTTGAATATTGCCTTGCCGTCAGTACAGGCTGAGCCCTTGGAGGATCCCTTATTGCAGAGCTTTAGAGCGGAACATAAGTGTTTCCCGGTGCATAGGGTGATTAAGCAAATGGTTGAGTCCGAGTGGGAGTGTCCCGAGGCGACCTTGCGAGGGGCACATGCGTTGGGCCGCTTATAGCCAGTTCCCCAAGAGGAGAGGGATTTGCTACGCATGCCAAAGGTGGACGCATTGGTTTCCATGGTGACTAAGAAGACTGCTATTCCCGTAGAGGGAGGCGCGGCTCTTAAGGATCTGCAGGATAGAAAGCTGGAGTCCATTCTTATAAACAGCAAATTACCATGTCCCCTTTGTGAAACCACTCTAATATTTGTCGGATGTGTACCGGAAAGGGACAAGTACTATAATCTATGTCCTCCACTCGGTTCCATCCTTTTAATTAAAGCGTAAAAATCTTAATTCAAATTGAAAAATAGATTATATCTCCACCACTTAACTCAATCGATATGTTTCGAAATCCTGAAGAACCAGGCACTCGGGCTATCACCCTGTTTCAAGTGCTATCATCATGTCTTTATTGCAACCGTCCACTCTTAAGCAGGCGTTTGATACCAGTGCCTTGGCGTTACAATCTTCCATCTGTGGGGCTTATGTGTCCAGAGCTTCAATTAGATGGCTGCAGGCAGAGTCTTCTCCGGCTTTGGCAGGCACTACAGCGCTGGAAGGCGCAAAGTTAGAATCAGCCGCGTCGTATCTCGCCGACGCCTTCTATGATCTGGTTCGGATGTCAGCTAAATCCATGGCTTCGGTCATTGCCGCCCGGAGATTTCTCTGGCTGAGGAATTGGGCGGCGGATGCGTCCTCTAAGGCGCATCTTAGTAAGCTGCCTTATAAGGGCAAGTTGCTTTTTGGGGAGGCGTTGGAAAAAATTGTGAAGGATTTGGGGGACTCCAAAGGAGGACAGCTACCGGAGGACCGTCCAAAGGGGCCGAAACAAGGATCTGCACAGAGAGGGCAGAATAGAGAGTTTTGCAGATTCAGAGGGACGCGCTTTACCCCCTATCAGAGGGGGCGGTTTGTGCCCAGGGGTCAGTCCTTTCGGGGTGCTAGAGGGTTTGAACGGGGATTTAGCGGACCTCAGTCCAATGCCTCTAAGAAGCAGCAATGAGATGAGGGAGGTCCAGGTGGAGAGCTTGATCGGAGGGCGTTTGCAGCGCTTCCTCCCCTCCTGGACCGCCATCACTACGGACCGCTGGGTGTTGGAGATCATTCGGGATGGTTATTCTTTGGAGTTCGACCAGTCGCTTCCGGGGCGTTTGTGAGGTCGCCATGCGGGTCTCCCACAAAAGTGTTGGCGGTGCAACAGACACTTCAGCGGTTGCTGCAGATTCAGGCGGTCGTCCCGGTGCCTCCAGACCAGTACGGTTTAGGTCGATTCTCAATTTATTTTGTAGTGCCCAAAAAGGAAGGTTCCTTTCGACCAATCCTAGATCTCAAGCACGTGAACCGCTGTTTAAGGGTGCCGCATTTTCGCATGGAGACTCTACAATCTGTAATCCGGTCTGTGAGGCCGGGCGAGGTGCTGTCATCCATAGATCTTACAGAAGCGTATTTACACATTCCAATCAAACCTCAGCATCAAAGGTTCTTCCGCTTTGCAGTTCCTATGGGACATTTTCAGTTCCGGGCACTGCCATTCGGACTGGCCACGGCGCCTCGCACGTTCACGAAGGTCATGGTGGTGGTAGCGGCGGCCTTACGGAAAGAGGGTATTCTCATTCATCCCTATATGGACGATTGGCTCATCCGGGCTCGCTCGTTTCCGGAATCAACAGAAGTCACCGCCAGGGTGGTGGTTTTTCTCGAGAGCTTAAGTTGGGTGGTCAATCGATCCAAGAGTCAATTGACACCCGTGCAATCCCTAGTGTATCTGGGGGTCGTGTTCGACACAAAGCGAGGGGCGTTATTTCTTCCGGAGGGCAGAGTTCGAAAGCTCTTACGACAGGTGGCCGCCTTTCTGCGCCTCAGGGCTCCAACAGCGTGGAGATACTTGCAGCTTCTAGGTTCCATGGCAGCAACCTTAGAGGTGGTGCCGTGGGCCAGGGCACATATGCGTCCGCTCCAATACTCGTTACTGTCCCGTTGTTCTCCACAGCGGCATCCTCTCAGTCAACGGTTAAGTTGCCCAGGCCCGGTTTCGGAGAGTCTAAGGTGGGGGAGCGATCCAGCGCATCTTCGGGCCGGGATGCCGCTGGACCCTCCGGAGTGGGTGTTAGTCACCACAGATGCCAGTCTCTCCGGATGGGGGGCTCATTGTCTGGATCAAGTGGAGCAAGGGTGTTGGACGGAGGAGATGGCCGCCTGGTCCATCAATCAACTGGAAATGCGAGCGGTATTGTTGGCATTGGAGGAGTTTGTTGTTCTCTTGAGCAGCAGAGCAGTGCGAGTGTTCTCGGACAATGCCGTCACCGTGGCCTATATCAATCAGCAGGGGGGCACAGGCAGTGCGGTCCTGTTGGAGGAGAGTCAGATGCTGATGCGTTGGGCGGAGGATCATCTCCTGGCCCTGTCGGCGGCGCATGTAGCAGGAAGAGACAATGTACAGGCCGATTTTCTCCGTCGCAATCTGTTGGATCCCGGGGAGTGTCGCTTAAACGACGCCGTTTTTCACGACATAATGTGGCGTTGGGGCCAGCCAGTGATGGATCTGATGGCGACCTTCGACAATGCCAAGGCGTTCCGCTTTTTCAGCAGGGGCAGGGAACGCATGTCCGAGGGCCTCGACGGCTTGGTTCAGCCCTGGCCAGTGGGGGAACTTCTATATGTCTTTCCTCCGTGGCCGATGATAGGTTGTGTCATTTGCAGAATCGCTCGTTACCAGGGGAAAGTAATTCTCATTGCTCCAGATTGGCCGAGGCAGGCATGGTATACAGACCTCATGCAGCTGTTAGCCGACCGTCCTTGGAGGTTACCATGTCGGATGAATTTGTTGTACCAGGGTCCCATTCTCATGCCGCAAGTGGATAGCTTCTTGTTTACGGCTTGGCTCTTGAAGGGAGCGGTTGAGACGGAGAGGCTATTCTGCGGCGGTGGTAAACACCATGCTACAGGCAAGACGGAGGTTGACGGCTTTGGCGTATATCCGGATATGGAGAATTTTTGAAGGCTGGTGCGCCCGCACGCCTGGACAAGGGCTTGGCATTGAGTACTCTGAAGGTTCACTTGGCGGCTATAGCGTGCTATCGGGGCAAGGTGCCAGGGCCGTGGTTTGACTGTCCATCAAGATGTGTGACAGTTTATTCAGGCGGTTAAAAATGTGCGTCCACCTACACGGTCGATAGTGCCACCTTGGGATTTAAATTTGGTTCTTAGGGCCTTGATGCACGCTCCATTTGAGCCGGGTAAGAGAATAGTGCTAAGGGAGCTCTCTTGGAAGACAGCCTTTTTGGTAGCCTTGTGTTCAGCTAGAAGAATTTCGGATTTGCAGGCTCTTTCCTGCAGGGAACCATACATTCAGTTCTCAGAAGAAAAGGTGGTGTTACGTCCGGTTCCCTCCTTTCTCCCGAAGATAGTATCAGCTTTTCATGTAAATCAATCAATCTCTCTGCCTACCTTTCGGTCTACACTACCGATTGAGGGGGAGTGTTCGCTTCATCGGTTGGATCGTGGTAGAGTGCTGCATAGATATATCAGGCGGACGCAGTCTTTTCGGAAATCAGATAGGCTGTTTGTTCTATTTGGAGGTGTCCGGAAGGGGGAAGCGGCTTCCAAGGCCTCCATTTCTCGCTGGGTGAAACAGGCGATAGCAGCAGCGTATCAAGCGAGCGGAAAGGTGCCGCCGGAAGGGTTGCGAGCTCATTCAACTCGAGGGCAGGCGGCGTCCTGGGCTGAGAGAACTTTGATTCCGCCAGTGGATATTTGTCGGGCGGCGACCTGGTCATCATTGCATACCTTTGCGAAGCATTATCACTTGGATGTTCAGGCAGCAGCTGACGCAAATGTCGGAGCATCCGTTGTTTTGGGGGGTTTATTGGGACCCTCCCGAGAGTAGGTACTGCTTTGGTACTGCCCTACTGTTCCTGGACTGGCCCGGAGAGACGAAAAGGAAGAATAAATTAGACCTTACCTGCTAATTGTCTTTCCTTGAGTATTCTCCAGGCCAGTCCAGGGCCCACCCTGGATGTTGTAGGACATGATGGCGCTGTGAAGAACGCGACGACGGGTCCGTGCGACGTGTGCGCCTGGAAGGAGCACAGAGAGGTTAGGTCCTCTGCGGGGAGCAGTTTTTTGACGCAGAGGTTTTGATTCGGGGGCTCCCTTAAGAATGTTTTCAGTTATGGAGGGAGTTAGCTGCAGACTATTACAGTTTCTAGGGTTTTTTTTGGGGGGTTGTTTATGCGAAGTAATGAGTTGCTAAGATACCCTTAGGTTTCGTGGGGGTGCTGTTTCTTGTTTTGTTATGTACTGCTTGGACATTAGTAGACTGGCTCTCTGACACCAGGGGGAGCTAGGTAGCTGTCAGCAAAAGCTTTGAAGTTTTCAGTCCTCAGTTGCTGAAGGAGATTGACAACCCTGCTGTTCCTGGACTGGCCCGGAGAATACTCAAGGAAAGACAATTAGCAGGTAAGGTCTAATTTATTCTTAGGAAACATGCTCCTAAGTTATTGTTAGGACAAAAAAAGAGGCTTTTGAAGGACTCCTTTGAAAACTGCTCAAAACTTTAGATGAACTATAATATAATTACTGAAAATCGTAGTTTACCAAATAATCCTAAAAATATAAAGCTCGATCAAAAAAGAGCATAAATTTAGTGAACTATTTTTGTTGGAATTTTTGTATAGAGGGGCTAAACGCCACTCAAGTAACAAAGTTTCCTGTTTATTCTTTTTTAGAAATACCATACCCAATGTTTCCTCTAACCTGCGCTGGGTCAGCCGCCAACATTCCCTGTGTCTAACACACGCCGCAGCACCCTCGCAATGTTCTCTTTAATCTGCGCTGGATCCTCCACTGGCATTCCTGCCGGTGGGGGAAGGGGCAGAGCGTTGATTGCTCTGCATAGGCAGGAATGTTGGTGGCGGACCCAGCGCAGGTTAGAGGGAACATTGACCATACCAGTCGTCAAACTGTGAAACACCATCAAGTGAACCGCATAAAATCAGCAAGAATGCTAAACTTAGCTTGTAGATGCAAAAACCTCAAAGGTTTTTGAAACTGTTTTGAAACCATAGATCCAAATAAGCTTAGCCTGATCCTCATCCAACAGCATCACAGACTGTGTTTCGAGTTCTAGTAACATTCATGAGCTCTGCATCAGGCTTCTTGCACATCGGGGTTTGGATCTGCAAATGCAGTATGAGAAACCATGTCCACTAGTTGCTCTTAAATTTTGTCAAAAATAGTGTCAATGCACACAGATAACCTCAAACACTCCAATTAAATCAGGAAATGGGATAAGATGATCTGACTTATAAGGAAAAAACTGATGAAATTAGACTCCACCAGTCGATCTCTAAGTTCAAACCTGCAGAATGAATTGAATTTAATACAAAAATCCACTGCTGTAAGCGAGATTCTCTATCACATCCCCTAGACTCAAAAGGGACATGATCAATGATTTGCCATTTCAGCTGCTGAAACTCGTGTTGGTGATCAAGAGAGTGCTGTAAGCGTCTTGTTTTTCAAACGTGAATAATGATCACCAAGGCACATCTTAATGGGACAAAAAGTCCTACCAACGTAAAGCAACGGACATGGACAGATCAGAAGATAGACCACGTAGGCCGTTGCATGGGTAGTATGCCATTGGGTGGAATAAACTTTAGAAGTTATAGGGCCTGTCCAAGAATCCCCTGTCACAGTCATATCACAAAAGTTGCAGGTAGAACAAGGGAAATGACCCGTTAAAATATTCCTTTGGGAATTGAGCGGTGTTTCTATTGTTGCTGTTGTTCGGACAACCCAATCCCTTATATTTCTTCCCCAACTAAAAGCAATTGTTAAATCAGTTTGAAAACGTTTATGCAACACTAGAATATGCTAGTGCTTGCGTAACATAGTTTCACCGGGAACAAGCAGTAAATCAGTCCTCACGTATGGGTGACGTCGACGCCGACAGAGCCCGCATGGAGCAAATCCCCAGCTTTCAAAGAAAGCCTTTGGGAGTTGCTGTCACGCATGCGTGGTCTCCTTCCCGCCCAAGGGTGCCATCTTGTTCAGTCTCTTCTTTACCACGGAGCCCATCAGACGTTGTCCCTCATGTCCCGGAAAAAGTTGATTTTTTTTTCTGTGTGCCTTTTTGGCCCAACCGGTTGACACCGGTACCCTTCCTGCCTCTGGCCTCGGTACTCTGGTATCGGGTCGGTCTTTTTGTCTTTTGTTTGATTTTTTCCTTGTGAGGTATCTTCGCACCCTTTCTTCCCTTTTTCTACCTCACTGGCAGCCCGAAGGGTCTTCGACCTAGCCGGGGTCCTTTTTCCCCCGATGGCTACCAGCAGTTTCAAGAAATGCGATCAGTGCGGGAAAATTATGTCCCTCACCGATACGCACGACAGCTGCCTCCGGTGCCCAGGGCTGGACCACGACCTGACGGTCTGCACTCTCTGCAAGAGAATGCCGTCCAAGGCCCTGAGGAGCCGCAAGCAGCAGCATGACAAGATTTTTCCTAAATCCCCCATGCCTCCGAGAGCCAGGACCTCGTCTGAGGCCTCTATGTCTCGTGGGGAACACTGAGCCCGAGCATCGACGGGGTTCCTCAGAGAGAAGGTTTCCCTCGAGGGAGCACAAGAGGAAGAAGAAATCCTTGAAGGTGGCATCTCTGGACGGTTCCGAATGACTTGGCTCCTCTCGGGGCCAGTTGCGGACCCCCAAGCACCTGCCCGGATCATTGGAGAAGGAGTGTCCGGCCAAAGTTCCTCGGGAACCGGCCCAGCCTAGGCAAATACCAACCATGTCGGCGCCCGAGCCAGAGGCTGCGGAGCCTCCCGGACTCGTGTCAAGGATGGCAGCTTTGGAGAGCTGTTTTACTGCCTTCATTGAACAGCAGCGAGCGCTGATGTCCAGGATGTTGTGTTCCTCTGCCCAGCATGTCGTGTTCTTCTGCCCTGACCACCGGGCCCTTGACATCAGTCGACCCCGGAGCCCAAGCCAATCCTTGAGACCTTTTGGACTCTAGTCAATCCTCGGCCGAGATCACACTCGGCCTCCCATTCAGGGCTGAGGTCATCGCCGCTGAGTCTGCCGGCATCGGGACTAACGGCGCCGGGACCCTCGATGCCCGAGGAGCCCCTAGAGTCCTCCTCGGAGGCCTCGGCTTGGGAGACAGAGGACAAGGAGTCCCTGGATACCTGAAGGCATAGGGATGTCCCCTCAGATTCCCCATTATCTGAGCCTCAGAGAAGGTCCCCACTGGAGGATATGGTTTTTTTTGACTTCGTGCGGGACATGTCCAAGGCTTTGGCTTTCCCCACGGAATCCGAGGAGGAGCCTCGAGCCGATGAGGTCGAGATCCTCCAACATGAGGCTCCTCCTCGGGAGACCCTCACAGTACCCGTTCCTCCGATCCTGGAATGACTTATGCTCCGCATGTGGGAGATGATTAGCAAATGCTCGACTAGATGTATCGAGTCTGTCTGAGCCCTGGGTTCCAGAAATTGCAGCCTCCGCACAACTCCATGGTTGTGAAATCGGCCATGGTTGGCTTAAGAGCCAGAAGATGCACTCCTTGGTGTCCCCCGGCAAGGAGGCCCGCACCTTGGATTCCCTCGGCAGGAAATGTTTCCAGGGCGTGATGCAGAATTGTTGGATCCAGGCTTACCAGTTGTACATGGGGCATGTACCTGAGACCTGGCGAAGGAACTCGCCGGGTTCTTGGCTGGTCTCTACGAGGAACCTTTGCAGCGCTTCAAGGGCCTGTCTAAAGCTGCCCGTGAATGCTCCAAATTTATGTCTCGGGCGGCCTATGACAGGTTTGAGTCGGCGGCCCGGGTAGCCGTGGCGGGCATCGGTTCGCTCCTCCAGGTTTGGCTGCAGTCGTCCGACCTCGGGTAATCGGTTCAGGACAAGTTGGTCGATGACCCACGCCAAGGGGAGAATCTCTTCTGCAAACCCATGACTGACAAGGCCGCAGAGCTGGAGACTAAGTGCATGATGAGGATACACGGCTCTCTAAGAAGACCTCTGCCCCTCCTTGTAAGAAGGGCTCGGGTAAAAAGCCCTTTTACCCGAGGAAGTCCACTGCTTACTGAAACTACCCCCCTTACCAGGCCTCCCCAGCTCCCCCACAGGGGCAGCAGGCCAAGGGACAGGATCATGGCCCGCGTAAGCAGAAAGCCCCCAAACCCCAGGCTCCGGCGCCAGCCCAGCCCATCCCAGTGTTTTTTTTTTTACTCCTGCAGCATGGCCCCTCTCCCAGCTGCAGTTCGGCAGCCCACAGGAGGTTGGCTCGCCTTGAATGCCCACAGGTGGGAAACCATCACCACCGATTCATGGGCATTACAAGTGGTCAGGGAGGGATACTCCTCCATCTAGCCCAAGTGCCTCCACACTACTTCCCAGGAGAGCCTCCAAGGTCTCCCCTTCACCGGGACCACCTTCTGAAGGAGTAGGCGGGTCTTCTCGAGGACCATGCGGTGGAACTGGTGCCCCACCACCTCAAGGGCAAGGGGTTCTACTCCAGGTACTTCCTCATCCCAAAGAGGACAGGGGGCCTAAGGCCAATCCTCGACCTGCGCAACCTCAACAAATCCCTGGTGAGGGAGAAGTTCAAGATGCTCTCCCTTGGAATATTGCTGTCCTACCTCCGCCAGGGAGACTGGCTATGCTCCTTAGATCTAAAGGATGCTTACACACACATTCTAATCCACCCAAGCCATGGGCAGTACCTACGCTTTGTGGTGGGGGACAACCACTACCAGTACAGAGTGCTCCCCTTTGGCCTTGCTTAGGTCCCCAGGGTGTTCACAAAATGTCTGGCGGTGGTCGCTGCGTTCCTCAGGCTTCAGGGGATCTTCATCTTCCCCTCCCTCGATGACCAGCTCATCTGGGGCACTTTGGCCACCGAGGTAAAACAGGCCACAGCTCGCACCATCCAGGTCCTGCAGCACGAGTCAAGAGTTAGACTTCATTGGGCAAGGCTTAATACCCTTCAGTCAAAGGCCTTCCTGCCTGCAGACAGGGCGAGCAGGCTTATAGCCATTGCAGGAAAAGTGAGCCACAGCTCCTCAGTGCCAGCAAGACAACTGCTGCGCCTCCTCGGGCACATGGCCTCCACGGTCCATGTCACTCCAGATGCCCGCCTCCACATGCGAACTGCGCAGTGGTGCCTCAGAGATCAATGGTCTCAGGCCATGGGACACCTCCAGGACAGGACCAGACACCTGGTACAGTCCCTGGCCTGGTGGCTCTCGAACCAGCACTTGAGGGCAGGTATGCCCTTTCAGGCCCTTCCCCACTCAAGGGTCTTCACCACAGATGCCTCCTTGCTAGGCTGGAGAGCCCATTGCCAGGGGTACCACACGCAGGCGGTGTGGTCCCCAAGAGGAGAGTGCCCAACAGATCAACTTGTACGAGATCATGCACCCTATATCAGGAGGCCCTGGACCTCTTTTGTAACATGGCTGTGGATTCCCCTCAAAGCAGTATACCTGCCGGGCCAGGACAACTGGCTGGCCGACAGACTCAGCAGGATCTTCCAGCCGCACAAGTGGCAGCTGGAGCGGGCAGTGGCCAACAGGCTTTTCCAGACCTGGGGGGAACCGGTGATGGACTTGTTTGCAAGCCCGGACAATCACCAGCTTCCTCACTTCTGCTCAAGTCAGCCGCATCCGGCCAGGGTGGCCGTCGATGCCTTCCTAGTCTCATGGTCGGTGGGATTTCTGTATGCTTTTCCCCCGACGCCTCTGGTCACCTGGACTCTATTCAAGATCCTTCGGGACAGAACTTTTGTCATCCTCATAGCTCCACAGTGGCCCCGGCAATCATGGTTCCTGCTTCTCCTGCAGCTAGCGGTGGAGACCCCCATTCGCCTGGGTTCGTCCCTACAGCTCCTCTCCCAGGAGAGGGGCTCTCTCCTGCATTCCAAACTCAGCTCCCTTTCGCTGACGGCGTGGCTGCTAAGAGGGTGAATCTCGCCCCACTCTTCCTTCTGGAGGATGTTGAGGAGGTCTTGCTGGCTTTACATAGACCGTCTACTAGATGGACGGATGCCTTTAAGTGGTGCAGATTTGCTTTCTGGTGTGCTGGGCAAAAGGTGGACCGTTTTTCTTGTCCGGTGGTTGTGGCGTTGCAATACCTTCTCCACCTTTCCGAGATGGGACAAGTCCAACTCCATCAGAGTGCACCTCGGTGCCTAGCGGCGAACCACTTTCCCGTGGACGAGAAGTCTCTCTTTGCTCACCCAATGGTATCCCGGTTTCTAAAGGGCCTGCTCCTGTTGAAACCCCCGGTCCGTTCCCCAGCAACTGAATGGGAACCTAATGTCGTGTTGGGGCAGCTTACCTGGCCGCCCTTTGAGCTGATGGCCACGTGCCATCTCCGGTACCTTTCCTGGAAAGTGGTATTCTTGGTTGCGCTCACTTCTGCCTGGAGAGTGAGTGAGCTCCAGGCTCTCGTGGTGGAGAGGACTTTTACCAGGTTCTTCAAGAATAGGGTGGTGCTTCTCACACACCCCAAGTTCCTTCCGAAGGTGGTCTTCTCGTTTCACTTAAACCAGGAGGTGGTTCTTCCTATCTTCTTTCCCAGGCCACATGCCAGTCAGGCAGAAGTGGTCCTCCATATCCTGTACTGTAAGAGGGCCCTGTCTTTCTACATCCAGCGTACACAAACTCACCGGAAAGCCTCCCAGATTTTCATTTCCTATGACCCCAGTAAGCTGGGGAAAGCAGTGACAAAGCGTATGTTGTCCACTTGGGTGGCGGACTGTATTGCCCGGACTTACGAGGCAGCGGGGCTTCTGCTGGAGGGATAGGATCAGGGCCATGGTGGCATCAGTAGTGCACCTGCGCTCTGTTCCATTGGCAGACATCTGCCGGGCCGCCACCTGGTCTTTGGGTCAGACCTTCGCGGCTCATTACTGCCTGGATAGGGAGTCCCAATGGGACAGTGTCTTCGGCCAGGCTGTGCTCCGTAACCTGTTTGAGGTCTAGGCAACTCCTGCCCTCCGACCCCTCTGTGTTCAGGCTACTGGAGTGCTACTTCCCTAGTTAGGGTTTCATTGCAGCTGCTTGCGGCTCTTGCTGAGGGAGCCTTTTTGTTTTGGGCTATAGGTTCAAGGTAGCCTGTAGCTAGGGAATCCCATATGCAGACATATGCAGCCGAATAAAATATAAAATCCTCCTAACTACTTTTAAAATCATCAATAACATCTCTCCCTCACAATTATCAACACTAATACAACCCCCATCAGAAACCAGAACGCGCAGACAGAATGCAACCCCCTCCCTCAACATAAGGACAAACTTTAGAAAAACCAAAGCAACAACAAGCGACAGAGCCTTCTCCTATGCCGCCCCTACCCTCTGGAATGAAACTCCTTTAACCCTCCGCATGATAAAGGACCTCCACCAATTCAAAAAGGAATTAAAAACATACCTGTTTACAAAACACTTTGAGATCCCCTACCAACAAAAAACCTCTCCTAGACAATCTCAAAAGAATATCCACAGTCCTCAAGACAGAACAAATGACTAACACAAGAAAGATACTTAACTTAAGACACACAACACCCAAAACGATTTACCCTAACCGACAGCTACTTCTATAATGTAAATAACTTATGTTAATTAACTATGTCATGCTCATTGTTCCATAACCTGTATATAAGTTACGCTCAATATAATTAACCTGTATATAAGTATAAAAAAAAAAAAAAAGTACTATTGTTAATGTTAAAATACGTTCCATGTAACAAAATGTGTACATAGTTAAAACTTGTTCCATGTAAGACATACGGAAGTATGCTAATCTTTGTTCAATGTAAACCGCCCCTGATCTCTGGAAGGGGCGGTATAGAAGAAACTGTTAAATAAATAAAATAAAAATAAATGTGAGGACTGACTTCCTGCTTGTTCCCGGAGAAAGCGTAGTTACTCACCTGTAACAGGTGTTCTCTGGGGACAGCAGGAATCAGTCCTCACAACCCTCCCTCCTCCCCTTGGAGTTGCAGTCCAATTATTTTTTTCTTCATTTGTTTGCTGTCTATTAGCTATGTTTTTTTGACTGAGCAAGATGGCACCCTTGGGCAGGAAGGGGACCACGCATGCATGATAGCAACTCAGAAAGACTTTCTTTGAAAGCTGGGGATTTGCTCCATGTGGGCTCTGTCGGCGTCAGCGTCACCCATATGGAGGACTGATTCCTGTTGTCACCGGAGAATACCTGTTACAGGTGAGTAACTATGCTAACCACATGAGAAGAATGTGTCATGAATGGTAAGACACCTATAATTCTTTTTAAAGAAGCCTTGTCCACAGATTGTTTGGAATGCAGTAGCCACTCATGATGGGTATATCGTGCCCGAGTGTAAGCTTTCCTAATAACAGAGACCAGATAACCCCGTTCTTGTAATCTGAAACATAAATCCATAGCGTGTTTTTGGAATTCAGATAAGGTCATACAGATCCCCCGCAATCTTAAAAATTGCCCCACTAGTAGCCCATATCTAAACGGTGCAGGATGATGGCTATGATACGTCAAAAGATTATTTCTTTGGACTGGTTTTCTATACAAGGTAGTCTCTAATCTGTCTCCTTGTTTATAAACCAGTAAATCAAGAAATTCAATTTGAGAGACATGCAACTTCATGGTAAATTGAATATTAGGTATCACAGAATTAATCCAATAACAGAATTCCTGTAGATCAGCTGATGTTCCCTGCCAGATAAAAAAATATATCATTTAAAAATCTAGCCCAAAAAGGTATTTGAGTAAATCAAACAGATTTATAAACAAACTCCGTCTCAAATTTGGCCATGTACAATGTGGCCACTGATGGGGCAACTGTCGCCCCCATGGCTACTCCAAAAATTTGCATATAAAATTGTATGTGAGAGAAGAAATAATTCTGTGTTAGCACTATCTTCAGCAATTGCATCAAAAAGATTTTGGTAATCTTGATGGTAAATCAAAGCTATGTTCCTCTATTACCAAGAGTGCTTCAGTTTGATTAATATTTGTATATAGAGACACCACGTCCATGATTACCAGTATCTATGGTTTCAAAAACCTTTGAGGCATGGGCTTTTGCACCTACAAACTAAGTTTAGCATTCTTAATGATTTAATGTGGTTCACTTGGTGGTATTTCACAGTTTGATGCCTGGTATGGTGTTTCTAAAAAAGAATAAATAGGAAACTTTGTTACTTGAGGGGTGTTTAGCCCCTCTATACAAAGATTCCAACAAAAATAGTTCACTTTTTCGATCAAGCTTTATATTTTTGGTAAAATTTTAGATAAGCTGCATATACTTTTTAAAATTAAATAAATTAGATTTATAGAAATGAGGCTTAGTGGATATGCAAATATTTATGCAAATGAAGCCCCGTAATTAGTCTCCGCACATGGCCCCGCAGCACCTTTGGGCACCCCTGTTCTCTAGTTCCATATCTCTAAGCTCCATCTCCCTCTCCCTCTCCCTCTCAACTACTCTTTCATTTTCTGTGTATTCCTTTCTTCTGGTAGTCTCACTTAGGTCTCCTTTTCCTCCTTGTATTTCTTTTTCCTCGGAAGCCCTTAATTGATTCAAGATGTTAGTCACATACTTCTTTGATCTGTGAAATTAAAGATCTTAAATTTGCATCCATTTCTCTTTGCAGTTTTTCTTCTGGCAATTTTCCTCTTTCTTCCAATTTTTGGCAGATTCTCTTTGCCCTCTTGATTTAAATATAGGATTTGTAACATAAAAATAGCAGTACATTATCTCCACTTTATCTGCAGAAGTCCACTTAATCGTAGTTAATCCTCTTAACTTTTTCATTAGTTTCTGTGATTTATCTCCTGCCACAGTGGGTCCATGAATACGCTCACCATAGCCTTTATTCATGGCAGGGATGTTCTCCAGGACCAAGCAGGAAGTTAGTCCTCACATATGGGTGACGTCAGTGCCGACGGAGCCCTCGTACGGAGCATTTCCCCAGCTTTCAAAGAAAGCCTTTGGGAATTGCAGCGCGCATGCGCAGTCCCCTTCCCGCCCAAGGGTGCCATCTTGCTCAGTCTTCTTTTTTCCGCGGAGCCCGACAGACGTTGATCGTTTTTCCCCAAGGAAAGAGTTGATTTTCCCTGTTTTTTTCTCTTTTTTCTCCGGTTCGACGCCGGATCCTTTTCCCGCTCGGACCGATACACCGGTATCGAGTCCTTTTTCTCTTTTTTGGTTTTTGTCCTTTGTGAATGGCGTTCGCGTCTTTTTTCTTTTTTCCCTGGCAGCCCGGTCTTTTGACGTAGCAGGGGCCCTTTTTCCCCCGATGGCTACCAGCGGGTTTAAGAAATGTGATCGGTGTAAGAAACTTATGTCTCTTACCGACACTCATGACTGCTGCCTCCGCTGCCTCGGACCCGATCATGACCCGATGATCTGTGGTCCGTGTGGCAAAATGTCCTCGAAGGCGTTGAGGAGTCGGCAGCACCAAAAGGATAGGATCTTTTCTGACTCCGCGTCCGGCCGGGCCCGGACCTCATCAGAGGCCTCGACGTCTCGGGACTCCGGCCCCGAGCAGCATCGGGGTTCCTCTGAGCGGGGTCTCCTTCGCGGGAACATCGCAGGAAGAAGAAACCCGCGAGGGCGGCGTCGGTGGACGCTCCTGGTTCCTCGAGGGCCAGGTCGCATAGCCCCGATAGCCGTCCCGGGTCTTCGGAGTCGGAGAGGCCTGCCAAACATCCTTGTGTCGAGATGGAGTCTCCTGGACACGTAAGTGCTGTTGTCCTCGTGGACTCTCCTCCGAGGGAGCCGACGTCGGGCCCGACGCCGTCGGGGCCCAAGTCGGGGGCTGCTGGGTCTCCTGAGCTCGGACTCAGGTTGACGGCCTTGGAGAGCAGCTTCGCTGCCTTCATGGAACAGCAGCGGGCATTGATCGCCGTTCTCACCGGTGCATCTGCCCCGACCACCGGGACCTCGACGTCCAAGTCGACCCCGGAGGCCGAGCCGATCCTCAAGTCCATGCGGGCTCGAGTCGATCCTCGGCCACGGTCTCCCTCGACCTCCCGTTCGGGGCCGAGGTCGTCGACGCCGGTACCCTCGGCATCGGGGCAGAGGGCATCGGTGCCCGCCCGACCGGAGCTGCTCGATTCCTCCTCCGAGGAGTCGGGCTGGGAGATGGAGGACGAAGAGTCACCCGACACTCATCGGACTCGGTGTGTCCCATCGGACTCGCCCGAGTCCGAACCTCGGAGACGATCCCCACCGGAGGATACCCGGTTCTCGGACTTCGTGCGGGATATGGCCAAGGCCTTGGCCTTCCCCGCGGATCCCGAGGAGGAGCCTCGAGCCAAGGAGCTCGAGGCCCTCCTGTATGACTCTCCCCCGAAGGAGGCCTTTACTGTTCCGGTTCCTCCGATGCTGGAGCGGCTGCTCTTCCGCATGTGGGAGACTCCGGCCTCGACGCCAGTGTTAAGCAAGCAGGTCGATTCAATCTATCGAGTCCGCAAGAGCCCCGGGTTCCAAAGGGCGCAATTACCGCACTACTCCATGGTTGTGGCTTCGGCCATGCATCGACTGAAAAGTCAGAAGATGCACTCCTTGGTGCCTCCCAGCCGGGAGGCCCGGAACCTGGATGCCCTCGGTAAGAAGTGCTTCCAGGGCTCTTTGCTTGCTTGCCGTGTCCAGACATACCAGCTCTACATGGGCATGTACCTCCGAGACCTGGCAAAGGAGATTGCTGGGTTCTCTGCTGGTCTCTCCGAGGAACCTTTGCAGAGGTTCCTGGCCTTGTCCACTGGTATTCGGGAGTGCTCGAAGTTTATCTCTCGAGCAGCCTACGATGGCTTCGAGGCTTCGGCCCGAGTAGCTGGGGCCGGCATCGGTGCCCTCCGACAGGCTTGGCTACAGTCATCCGACCTCGAGCCATGGGTACAGGACAAGTTGGTCGATGTCCCCTGCCGGGGTGAAAACCTTTTCGGCAAACCCATGGCTGAAAAGGCTGCTGAGCTCGAGACAGAGACTCTCACCAGGACTAGGCTGTCCAGAAAAACCTCTGCCCCTTCTCAGAAAAAGAAGGACTCGGGAAAAAAGACCTTTTACCCGAGGAAGTCATTTGCCTATAAACAATACCCTCATTATCAGGCCTCTGCAGCTCCCCAACAGAGTCAGCAGGCCAAGGGGCAGGGTCAAGGGCCCCGTAGGCAGAAGGCCCCCAAGCCACCTACACCGGCCCCTGCTCAGCAGGGTGGGGGTTTTAGACAGCATAGCCTCTTCTCCTCATCTGGCTTCTCTCAGCACAGGAGGCCGGCTGGCCCACTTTGCCCACAGATGGTCAGCCGTCACATCAGATACCTGGGTTCTTCATATAGTCCAAAAGGGCTATCTTCTCCATTTTCACCAGGTACTTCCCTCCTATTTTCCAGGGGAGCCTCCAAGACTCCCTCTGCACAGGGACCTACTCCTTCAGGAGTTAGCAAGTCTGCTAAAGGATCAGGCTGTGGAACCGGTGCCCCACCACCTGAGAGGTCACGGCATTTATTCCCAGTACTTTCTGGTACCAAAAAGAACAGGAGGCCTCAGACCCATCCTAGACTTGCGCAACCTCAACAAGTTCCTGGAGAGGGAAAAGTTCAAGATGCTTACCCTTGGAATCCTGCTGCCCTACCTCCAGCAGGGAGACTGGCTATGCTCCTTAGATCTAAAGGATGCGTATACTCACATCCTTATTCATCCAGACCACAGACAATATCTCAGATTTGTTGTGGGGGGAAACCACCATCAGTACAGAGTACTACCCTTTGGCCTGTCCTCCGCTCCCAGGGTGTTCACCAAGTGCCTGGCAGTGGTGGCGGCCTACCTGAGGCTTCAAGGTCTTTTTGTGTTTCCGTACCTGGACGACTGGCTCATAAGGGGCCAGTCTTCCCAGGAGGCCAATCAAGCCACCCTTCGCACTGTGGCTCTACTTCAGCACTTGGGGTTTGTCATAAACTTCGCAAAGTCCACTTTGCTCCCGTCCCAGAACTTGGAATTCATAGGGGCCAGACTAGACACTCTTCAAGCTAAGGCTTTTCTGCCTATGGACAGAGCCCACAGGCTGATGGATCTGGCCAGGCAGTTTCGCAGCAATTCCCTGGTCTCTGCCAGGCAATTCCTGAGACTACTCGGCCATATGGCTTCCACGGTTCATGTCACCCCCAATGCCCGCCTGCACATGCGGCCTGCTCAGTGGAGCCTTCGCACTCAGTGGCGTCAGGCCACAGGGAACCTAGCGGACTCAGTAAAGATATCGGACCTGCTAGTCTCCTTTCTCCAATGGTGGCTTCATCTTTCGAATCTGGTACTCGGAGTGGTTTTTCAATCCCCTCCGCATTCTCAAGTGCTGACAACAGATGCTTCTCTTCTCGGTTGGGGAGCACATTGCCAAGGGGCATGTACTCAGGGTCTCTGGACCCCTTGGTAGGCTGCTCAACAGATCAACTTCCTGGAGCTACGGGCGATACGCCTAGCTCTGAGAACCTTCTCCCACCTCGCCTCTCACCAGTCTGTACTGGTCCAGACTTACAATCAAGTTGCCATGTTCCACGTGAACAAGCAAGGGGGCACCGGCTCCTTCCTTCTATGTCAGGAGGCACAACGGCTGTGCTCTCGGGCCGTCGCTCACGGAATCCTCCTAAAGGCTGTCTACCTCCCAGGTCAAGAAAATTACCTGGCGGACAGACTGAGCAGGATCCTGCAACCACACGAATGGAGGTTGAACCCGTTGGTGGTTCAGCAGGTCTTTCTCAGGTGGGCCTCCCCACCATGGATCTTTTCGCCAGTCCTCTGAACCGGCAACTCCCGAGATTCTGCTCCAGACAACCGCATCCTCTCAGAGTAGCAGCGGATGCGTTTCTGATCTCGTGGTCCACAAGCCTACTGTATGCGTTTCCTCCCACGCCACTAGTGTCCAGAACGCTGTTCAGTCCTCAAGGACGGGGCTTCATTGATCCTGATAGCCCCCAGGTGGCCGAGGCAACCGTGGTTCCCGCTTCTGCTGCAGCTAGCGGTGGACACCCCTCTTCCTCTGGGGTTTCAACACGATCTCCTGTCTCAGGATCAGGGGACTCTCTTGCACCCCAACCTCCAGTCCCTTCATCTGATGGCCTGGTTGCTGAAAGGGTAGTCCTGGCTCCCCTACTACTGCCTCGAGAGGTGGACGATGTGGTCTTGGCCTCTAGGCGACCATCCACCAGGAAATCCTACGCTCTTAAGTGGCGTAGATTCTCCGCATGGTGTGCTCAGCACACCGAGAATCCCTTCTCGTGCTTGGTAACGGTAGTATTGCAATATTTGCTTTACCTCTCCAATCTGGGCCTTAAGTCTAACTCTGTCAGAGTTCACCTTAGTGCTCTCTCAGCGCACCACTCGCCGGTGGACGGTAGACCTCTTTCCAACCACCCCTTGGTGGCTCGTTTTCTGAGAGGCCTCCTTCTGTTTAAGCCTCCTTTGCATTCACCGGCCCCTGAGTGGGATCTGAATGTGGTCTTGCAGCGGATTACTTGTCCGCCTTTTGAATCTATGGCTACCTGCCCTCTCCGTTTTCTCTCCTGGAAAACCTTATTTCTGGTAGCTCTTACCTCTGCTAGGTGAGTGAGTGAACTTCAGGCACTAGTGTCTGATCCTCCTTACACTAGGTTCTACAGAAATAGGGTAGTCTTACGGACTCACCCTAAGTTTCTTCCTAAGGTTGTCTCACCTTTTCACCTCAATCAGGAGGTGGTTCTTCCGACCTTCTTTCCCAGGCCGCATGCCAACCGGGCTGAGATGGTCCTGCATACCCTGGACTGTAGGAGGGCGTTGTCCTTCTACCTTGACCGTACGCAGGAGCACCGGAGGGCTGTTCAGCTCTTCGTTTCTTTTGACCCCAATAAGTTGGGGCTTCCTGTCTCCAAGCATACTTTGTCCATCTGGGTAGCTGACTGTATCGCCTGGGCTTATGGGGCAGCCGGCCTCTCGTTGGAGGGTCGAGTCACGGCTCATCGTGTCAGGGCGAAGGCTGCGTCAGTGGCTCATCTCCACTCTGTTCCGTTGGCAGACATCTGCCGGGCCGCTACTTGGTCTTCAAGCCAGACTTTTGCAGCCTATTACTGCCTTGAGAGGGAGTCCCGCAGGGACAGTGTTTTCGGACAGGCAGTACTCCATAATCTCTTTGGGGTTTAGGCAACTCCTACCCTCCGGCCCTGGTGTTGGGCTACCAGTCGGGGGCGTTCTCAGAGAAGATTCCTTCCTTACGTGCTGACGAGCTAGAAGGAGTTCATTTTTTCCGCTTGAGGTCTCCGGTAGCCTTAAGCTGGGGTGTCCCATATGTGAGGACTGACTTCCTGCTTGGTCCTGGAGAAAGAGTAGTTACTCACCTGTAACAGGTGTTCTCCAGGAGCAGCAGGAATCAGTCCTCACAACCCTCCCTCCTCCCCTTGGAGTTGCAGTCATATGATTTATTTGCTAATTTTTTGCTGTCTTTTAGCTATGTCATCAGACTGAGCAAGATGGCACCCTTGGGCGGGGAGGGGACCGCGCATGCGTGCTGCAATTCCCAAAGGCTTTCTTTGAAAGCTGGGGAAATGCTCCGCACGAGGGCTCCGTCGGCGCCGACGTCACCCATATGTGAGGACTGATTCCTGCTGCTCCTGGAGAACACCTGTTACAGGTGAGTAACTACTCTTTACCTGCATCTGCAGTGTCTGCACTATCTCTACCACCATCGTTAGCCAGTGTGGAGGCTACAGTTGGGCACCTTTTTATCCTGGGTGATGTGCAGTCAGTATGTATTTTTCTTTTTATTTCCTACCATATTTAAATTGTAGTGTAGCCTGGCTGTGATTTAGTATAGAGTTTGTACAACGGGGTCACCACATGGAGGTACCCAGAAAGACTTGGGGAGGGAAGTATATAATCTCCCCCTAAGAGATGCACAGCAATTCACCAACCACAGCTAGTATATTTCTATTAAACATTTGCTATAATTTGTTCTGTACTTGATGAGGTTCTAATTATGTTCTGCCTGTGTGACTGAGACCAAGAGTTCTGTTAGCACGGAGTTTCTATGTAGGATCTGTTGTAACTCAGCTTGTTCAGTTTTCTGAATAGACGTAAAGATGTTCTAAGGCACATTGCAATATTTATAGCGCTGCTCTTTTCTGGGTACGTTCCTCATTCTGTTAATTTTAGAAGCTGGTGTTTTTATGGTATGGTAGATTTGTATTATAGGTCTTCAGTGACTTTTGTAGGGTTTTGTGTTCACAATCTGCCCAGTACTGGAGAGGATGTTAATGAGATGCCACTGGAATCAGATTTTTTTTTCTTGTATGTTGGATCCTGTGGTGAAATGTCCTAGTTCTGATCGGCACGTACTGTTGGAGGAGGCATTTTGTTGGCTGCCTGTTGGTGAAATTAAAAAGTCATAGGATAGGAGGTAGTGTACTATTATGGATTAGAAACTGGTTAAAAGATAGGAAATAGAGAGTAGAGCTAAATGGCTAATTTTCTCAATCGAGAAAAGTGAATGGTGGGGTACCTCAGGGATCTATGCTGGGCCCACTGCTTTTTAACATATTCATAAATAACTGGAAATGGGAATAACGAGCAAGGTGATCATATTTGTAGATGATACATAATTATTCAAAGTTGTTAAAACACAAGAGGACTGTGAAAAATTGCAAAAGGACCTTGATAAATGGGAAGACTGGACATTCAAATGGCAGATGAAATTTAATGTGGACAAGTGCAAAGTTATGCATCAAGGATAGAACAACCCAATCTGTGGTTACATAATGCAAGGTTCCACATTAGGAACCACCACCCAGGAAAAAGATTTAGGCGTCATCTTGGATAACGTGTTAAAACCCTCCGCCCAGTGTGCAGCGGCGGCCAAGAGAGAAAATAGAATGCTAGGTATCATAAGAAAAGCAATGGAGAATAAAACAAAAGATATTATAATGCCTCTGTTTCGTTCCATGGTGCGACGGCACCTTGAATATTGTGTGCAATTCTGGTCACCGAATCTTAAAAAGGATATAGCTTTATTAGAAAAGGTACAGAGAAGAGCCACAAAAATGGTAAAGGGGATCGAAGGTTACCCCTATGAAGAGAGGCTAAAAAGGTTCCAGGGCTCTTCAACCTGGAAAAGAGACATCTTGAGGGGAGATATGATAGAGGTCTATAAATTAATGAATGGAGTGGAATGGGTAAGGTAGATTGGTTGTTTACGCCATCAAAAAGTAGAAAGACTAGGGGACATGCAATGAAACTACAATGTAACCCATTTAAGACTAATAAAAGAAAATATTTTTTCATACGACGTGTAATCAAATTCTGGAATTCATTATCGGAGGGTGTAGTACAAGCTGTTAGTGTAGCTGGGTTCAAAAAGGGTTGGGCAAGTTCTTGAAGGGAAAAGTCCATAAACCATTATTAAAGAGGACCCGGGAAATCCACTGCTTACCCCAGGACAAGCACTGTGGAACCTGCGTACCTTTTTGGGAACCTGCCAGGTGCTTGTGAGCTGAATTGGCCACTGATGGAAACAGGATACTGGGCTTGCTTGACCTTGGTCTCACCCAGTATGGCATTTCTTATGTTCTTATGATGGATATTCCGATGCTTTTGAATTGGAAAGGGGAACCAGGCACAATTGCCCTTTATCAGAAGAGGGGGAGGAGTACTCATCCTTGCCAAGACAGACCTTCACTTCCAGCAAATTAGCGCCACCAGCACATCGCACCTCGAGACAATCACAATAGCCATTAAGCACTGTTCCATCATCCTACTCTACTGAGCCCCATCAACCTCCCCAGATGACCTCCCAACAATAATCGACCTCGCAGTCAATGCCCAGAACCCACGCACACCGACATGGGTACTAGGGGATTTCAAACTTCCAGCCCTGCAAGACACCCAAGCATCAGCCTTTCGCAAAGCGCTCGAGGAGCTAGGTTACAAGCAACTAGTCAACGAACCGACCCATGAGAAAGGAAGCATATTGGATCTGGCACACATAAGTAACAAAGTGAAGACAGTGTACCACAGGATCCGAACCCTCAGGCACATACGTGCTGTGCTAGAGCCGGATGACTTCAGGACAATTTACCAAGCACTGATTATACCACACTTTGATTATGCAAACGCAATACTTCAAGGGCTCCCACAATCCACCTTGATCCCACTCCAGCTTGCGATGAACGCCGCAGCGAGAGTTCTACACGGGGTACCCAGAAGCAAGCACGTGACGCCCATCCTGAAACAGCTGCACTGGCTCCTGATTCACGGCAGAATCGCATTCAAGACCCTACTACTGACATTCAAGGCCATCAATGGGCTCTCATCTGCTTTCCTCACAGAACTTATCCACACCATACTCCCCAACAGGTCAAGAAGATCTGCAGCAGTCAATAAACTGAAAGTCCCAAAGGCGATAATCCAATGCACCCAATCAACAGCAAACAGGGCTTTCAAGTTCTGTGCGCCCAGGTGCTGGAACGCCCTACCACCCACCATCCGGGCAATTCCTGACCTAACCCAGTTTAGGAAGTCATTGAAGCACCATCTCTTCCTCAAGTACTACCCGGAAGCCAACACACGAACAACCCCCTCCCCATCCTAGTACAGCAACACCAACATACAGGCTTTCCAACCTCAACTCAGTCTACCTCCGATATGACTTAAACATGACGCCTATGTGTAAATAGTTCCCCCCTGTTAGCCAAGTTTTTAGTACCCGTTCTCTGTAAACACAGAGCGGCTTGCCGCCCTGTTGTGAGTTTGTTCCATGTAAACCGCACTGATGCCGAATAGCACGGTATATAAGAGACTGTAAATAAATAAAATAAAATAAATATCACCACTGATATTTGCTTTATCCATGGAACCTCTGGCAGAAAAAGTAATTAGTAATATGCACATTAAAAAGAAGCAAGAGCGTAAGGGCGTTTTTTGCAGTTGATATTTTGATATGTTGGATATCTGCTTTTGGCATTGCCAGTGATTGTGGTTGAATTTAATAGGTTTGAAGGAGTAGCTGGGTGTAGGGACATGCTGACTAGACTGAAGCTTTAGATGTGAATCTGGGCTCTGCAGGAGTGGAGCAGTTATGAGGGTCCTTTCCTTTTAAGTGTCAAAAAGACTATACGGTACCTTGGGACTCAAATTGGCATGTATTTGCGAAAATTATTTCAGTATAAGTATGGGAAAACTTTGCAGCAAATCAAATTGGATTTGGAGAAATGGCCTAAGGACAGTTGTCTTGGTGAGGAAGGATAGCTTTCATTAAGATTAGCATTCTTCCCAGATTATTTCCCTTTCAGTCCTTGCTAGTGGGTATTCCCGGGGCATATTTGGAGGCTATACAGAGGGATATGGGGAGGTACATCTGAGTGAGAAAGATACCTAAGAATTTTTAGGGCAATCCTGTACAGGAGAAAAAGGATGGCGGGGGGAGGAGAGGAGAGGAAGGGGAGCAGTCTCCAGTTGTAGACAGTATTATCTGGCAACTCAAAGCATATATTAGATTGGGAAGTAGAGGGAGGAGTGGTCTACTGGTTAGGACAAGGTACTTCAGGCCGGAGGGCCGGGGGTTTAAGTCCCACCTGGGGACAGCAATCTCAGGCCAGAGGGACTGGGATTTCTAGTCCTATAGGCACTCCTTGTGGTCTTGGGCAAGCCACTTAACCCTCCATTGCCCATGTTCCCTGTAAGTCTTAACGTATGTGTGTCATATCCCCTCGTGTTAAATGTATCCCCCAATTGACCGCTTTGACCCGGTGAAAAGCGGAAATAAATACAGCTAAATAAATAAATAAATAAATAGAGACAAGGTGAGGTTGAAAATTGAGGCGTTTCTCAATCCCTTTACTAGACATTTGTTGGGCATATGTTAGGAGGTGTTGAATTCGAAAGGTCTGAGAGGGGAGCGGTTTAAATTTGCCCCTATGCATTATGATTCAAGATTTATGAGTGTGTTTCAACAATGGGCAGAAGCTAGGCTGATACGGTTTGGTCAATTGATGGAGGATGGGGAAAGGATACCCTATGTGATGTTGCAGGAAAAATTCTACCTTCATGGTTGCGATATTCTTTTTGTTTTGCAAGTGCAGCAATATATGAAGAGATGGAAATGGTAGATGAAGAAAGGGGTGACTCAAATGGAGGGGATGTGGAGTTATTTGTTTATTCACAGAAAGGGTTAAAGGGGGCCATTACCAAATGATCAGGGCCGTCCCTTCCACTAGACAAACCTAGGCAATTGCCTAGGGTGGCAGACCTACGTGGGCGGCACAGCACAAATGGCCTGCCGCTCCCTCATGCTGAGCCCCTGATTCTGATGGTGGGGTCAGCTCGGAGGTAGCGGCAGGCCATGTATTTCGGCACATTTGACCTACCGCTTCTGACCCCACAAAGGTTGCTTAAGAGGGGTCAGAAGCGGCAGACTATATGTGCCGAAGGACATGGCCTGCCGCTGCCAAAGTACTCTCAACCCCGCCGCCAGAATCATCAGCAGCACGGGGAAGGGGAGGGGAAGGTGGCACGCCAGGGCTTCTGCCTAGGGCAGCAGAAATGCTTGGGCGAACCCTGCAAATGGTATCAATATTTGGGAGAATAGGCCTTTAAGAAGTATAAGTACCTTTTATATAATCATGTTTGTAATAAGTTAACCTTATGTTACCCAAGTTTATATACCTGTTTGCTGTAAACACGGAATAGCCTGTTTTTCTCTTGATGTTGTATGTGAACCACGCTGATACCAAATAGCGCGGTATATAAAAGATTGTAATAAATAAATAAATAAGTTTATGGTGGTGTAGGAGAGGGGCATAGGGATTGAATCATTAAAAAAAATTAGAAAAGAGTATTTGAGGAAGCAGAAAAGGTTTCCATGAGTATATTGATTAAGGAGAATGCATATAAAATTCTTTATTGCTGGCATGACAAAACAAAGAAGTTGAAATCCATGTTTTATGAAACTTCAGATGCTAGAGAGGATGTTTGGCAAAGAGTAATTTCTTTCATATTTGGTGGAGTTGTCCCTTGGTGGAAGATTTTTGGAATAGTGTTTTACAGGATATAAGAGAGTTAATGGGAATTCTTTTACCTCATGACTTAAAGGACGTATAACCAAGATAACTCAGACCCAGGCACCCCATCGTGTTACAACTACCATCCCAAACACTCCAACCTTACCCCACATTTACCCCATCAATAAACCAATCGGGCACGTTGCATCTGGGAAAAAAAAACGAATTGCAGCTTTTATTCAACATATGAATCATAACGTTCAGCCAACTAACATAGTAACAACAGAAAAAGTTACACTACCGGATAAAGCTTCAAGCTCCCCATATTACTAGCAAAGCTGAACCAGTATCCATGCCATGCAGTCCACTGACTACCAGCTGCCATTGACGTCTCTTCTGCTGACCTCGCCACATTATTAGCAAAGGCTGGCACCTTCCGGCGAGGACCCCTCACTGGGGATTTCACACCATCCCTAACCATACAGGCTGAGATCACCTGATCCCGGCCCCAACAAGGCCTCCCTAGTTGAACCTTGAGCTAAAGAAATGGCTCGAGTACCCACCACTGGTGAAGGGCAACAAAGCTTGTCCCTGTGGCGCCCCACCAACCTAAAGATGTGACCATCCCCCAGCACATTCCAAAGCCTCCTGCGAGTCATTCAGAAGCAAATCCTCGATTAGGGAATAGGTGAACAGCATCAGTTTCAAAAAGGCCTGTGCAGTCGACCTCCATCCAAGAATGCTGATTCTGATACCCCCTGTATTCACAGACCCAATGCCCAATCTGATGATTAATCTTCATCAACCCACGAGACCACCGCCTCTGCTTCATCAAGGACTGCCTTGGAACGATGTCTGACCAAAACAGAACTAAATAAAGGAATAAATTGAAAAATTGCAGCAAAGTCCCTTTTGGCCGCTTGAATCAGCTACTTGCAGGTCCATGCAGACAGTTCATTGCCCCCAGGCTTTGAAGGACTACCAAAAGGGACTGCTACAACTGGAAATAGATCTACACTTGTGAGTATAATCTTCTGAAATAAACTCTAAATCTTGGGATAAAAGGGACAACTTGTGGTTAAAGTTGATAAATCTGTGTATTTTAGAATTCAGGTTTTTTTTGCTGAGTCAGTCAGTACCACCAGTGAGCTTTGTATTTAAGTCAAAGCAGAGTATAGCTTAGCATAGAACATAAAATAAGAGTAAATAGACTTTGAAATAAACTTGTTTCTAGAGAGTTTTTCATTTAAATCAAATCAGAGTACAGCTTAACCTAGAAAGTACGAGTAAAATAGAGTAAATAGTTACTGAAATAAATTTATTTCTAGAGAGCTTCTTTACTTAAATCAAATCAGAATATAGCTTAGCATACAAGTAGAATAGTCTCTGAGTAGAAAGAAAAATAAACTTGTTTCTAGTGACCTTTACAAAGAGCCCTTCCAATTAGGAGGCAAAAGATCTGTGAAATTGCCTTAAGTATTAAAGGCAAGTGACAGTTCAAAGGGGCAATTTAAAAGGGCTCTTTCTAACCAAGGGCTGTGTGAATCACCCAGGAAATGGGTAAGACTTTACTATAGAAGCACAGAACAGGGCACTTTGTAGCAGCAAACATTTAATAAGTCTTCTTTCCCTCCCTCCCTCCCCGACATCCACCCACCCCTGGGATAATCGTAGCTTTATAGATGCTTAAACCTCTTAAAGGGAAGAAGGTGCCCATATTTGCTGTCAGGTGTAGCTGTTTATTCTTATCAGGCATCTATTAAAGACCTGAGATTAATTAATCTTGAGATGAACAAAATCCATTAAACGTATTCGGGGTCATTCTGAAGCACGAATAGAGGGGATGCATGTCCCGTTGGGACGTCCATCCCTGCTATTCAGGCCCTTCCTGACCCAATCTACCTTCCCCATGCGTTGTACGGGGAAGGTAAATGGGGGCAGGAAAAGGGCGGATCGGGGGCAGCGTTAAGGCAGGCAGTGGACTGTCATCGGCCTCGGACATACAGGGCTGATTCTAATGTTGACCCTGTACGTCCAGGACCGGCAGCTTGCACAAGGAACTTATTCCACCTCGGAGGTGGAATAAGATCCCCATTTGGCAGGGATCGGCAGGAATGGGTCTGAGAAGCGGTGGTAGGGGGCAGAGGAGATTCCCTGAAGCCCGACCCTGGCCTTAGGAGGCCAGATCGGGGGTTGGGCTGCAGGGAAAACATCTTTGCAGCTGGCGGCCGGGGATCACAGCTTTTCAATGGAGCCATGGTGCCATGGCAACCGGATGCCATGGTGCTGTTGCTCCATTGAACTGCCCTGACTGAGTTAGCCGGGGAAGGCTTGTATGAGCATGCTGAACAGAATCGGGGTCCCGGCCTGCACTTACACGCCTGTTCGCGATTCTGATCCTGTGGGGCTATACATAAGATATGCCATACTGGATCAAACCAAGGTCCATCAAACCCAGTATCCTCTTTCTAACAGTGGCCAACCTAGCTCACAAGTACCTAGCAGTTTCCCCAAAAGACACAGGTTCCACAATGCTTGTATTGGGGCAAGCAATGGATATCCCGGGTCCCCTTTAATAATGGTTTATGGACCTTTCCTCCAGGAACTTGTCCAAACTTTTTTTAAACCCAGCTACACTAACAACTTTTACAACATCCTCCGGTAACAAATTCCAGAGTTTGATTACACGCTGAGTAAAAATTTTTTTTCTCTTATTAGTCTTAAATACGTTATCCTATAGCTTCATTGCATGTCCCCTAGTCTTTCTGTATTTTGATGGCGTAAACAATCAGTCTACGTATACCCATTCCACTCCATTCATTAATTTATAGACCTCTATCATATCTCCCCTCATTATATCTCTTTTCCATGTTGAAGAGCCCTGGAACCTTTTTAGCCTCTCTTCATAGGGGTATCCTTCCATCCCCTTTACCATTTTGGTGGCTCTTCTCTGTACCATTTCTAATAATGCTATATCCTTTTTAAGATTCAATGACCAGAATTGCACACAATATTCAAGGTGCGGTCGCACCATCGAATGATACGGAGGCATCATAATATCTTTTGTTTTATTCTCCATTCCTTTCCTTATCATATCTAGCATTCTATTTGCTCTCTTGATTGCCGCTGCACACTGGGCGGAGGGTTTCAACATGTTATCCACGATGACGCTTAAATCTTTTTCCTGGGTGGTGGTTCCTAATGTGGAACCTTGCATTGTGTAACCATAGTTTGGTTTGTTCTTTCCTTGGTGCATAACTTTGCACTTGTCCACATTACATTTCATCTGCCATTTGGATGCCCAGTCTTCCAGTTTATCAAGGTCCTCTTGAAATTTTCCACAATCCTCATGGGTTTTAACAACTTTAAATAGTTTTGTCTCATCTGCAAATTTGATTACCTGTCTTGTTATTCCCATTTCCCGGTCATTTACGAATATGTTAAAAAGCAGCGAACCCAGCACAGATCCCTGAGGTACTATTCACCTTTCTTCATTGGGAAAATTGACCATTTAGCCCTACCCTCTGCTTTCTATCTTTTAACCAGTTCCTAATCCACAATGGTACACTGCCTCCTATCCCATGACTCTTTAATTCCGTCTAAAGTTTTTCATGAGGGACCTTGTCAAAGGCTTTCTGAAAATCCAGATACACTATATCAACCGACTCACCTTTGTCTACCTGTTTATTCACACCTTCAAAAAAACATAAAAGATTAGTAAGAAAACACCTTCTTTTGTTAAAGCCATGTTGGCTGTCTCCCATTAAGCCATGACTATCTACATGTTTTGTAATTTTGTTCTTTATAATGGTTTCTACCATTTTTCCCAGTACTGACATTAGACTCACTGGTCACTAGTTTCCCGGATCACCCCTGGAACCCTTTTTACATTGACCATCCTCCAATCTTCAGGATTTATAGATGATTTTAATGATAGTTCACAGATTACTAATAGTAGGTCTGCAATATCATATTTTAGTTCTTTCAACACCCTCGGATGTATACCATCCGGTCTTGGTGATTTGCTACTCTTTAGTTTATCAAATAGTTGTAATACATCTTCCTGTTGTATCTATATTTCTTTCAATTCTTCGGCGGCTTCACCTTTAAATTTCATTTCAGTCATGGGTAACATCCCTATATCTTCCTCAGTAAATACCAAAGCAAAGAATTCATTCAGTCTCTCTGCTATGACCTTGTCCCATCTTAGTACCCCTTTAACCCTCTATCATCTAATGGTCCAAGTGACTCCGTCACAGGTTTTTTGCTACGAGTGTACTTGAAAGAAGTATTTATTACATGTCTTTGCTTCCATAGCAAGATTCTTCTCAAATTCTCTCTTTGCCTGCCTTATCAATGCCTTGCATCTAAATTTCCAGTGCTTGTGGTGTTTCCAGTTTTTGTCATTTGGCTCCTTTTTCCATTTTCTGAAAGATGCTTTTTTGGCAACAACAGCCTCTCTGACCTCACCTTTAAACCATGCTGACAGTTTTTTGGACATCCTTCCACTTTTTTTAAACCATGAAATACAGCTAGTCTGGGCTTCCAAGATAGTATTTTTAAACAACTCCTATGCTTGATGCAAATCTTTAACCTTTGCAACTGCTCCCCTTATTTTTTTCTTAACTATTTTCCTCATTTTATCATAGTCTCCCTTTTGAAAGTTAAAACATAGTACTTTGGATTTCTTTATCGTCCCTCCTCCATTTATTAAATCAAACGCGATCATGTTATGATCACAGTTGCCAAATGGCCCCAACACCCTTATCTCTTGCACCAGATCTTGTGTTCCATTAAGGACTAGGTCCAAAATGGCTTTCCCCTCTGGTCGGTTCATGAACCAGCTGCTCCAAGAAGCAGTCATTTATTTCATCTAGAAACTTTATCTCCCTAGCATGTTCTGCCATGACACTGACCCAGTCAATTCCGGGGTAATTGAAATCACCCATTATAATTACTGTGCTGTAGCTTTTGTTAGCTTCCCTGATTTCTTTTTGCATTTCATCATCCATTTGTTCATTCTGACCGGGCAGTCGATAGTACACCCCACTGCCATCGTCTTCCCCTTCCCCTTTTTACATGGAATTTCAATCCATAGAGATTCTACAGTGAATTTTGTTTCCTGGAAAACTTTAATCCTTTGTGACTCAATGCCCTCTCTAACAGAGTGCAACCCCTCCACCAATTTAATCTGCTCTATCATTACGATATAGTTTGTACCCAGGTATCACAATGTCCTATTGGTTGTCCCTTTTCACCATATCTCTGAGATAACAATCATATCTAACCTCTCATTTAGTGCTGTATAGTCTAACTCTCCCATTTTATTTTTTAGACTTCTAGCATTTGCATACAAGCATTTCAGAGTCTGTATTTTATTCATATTAATCTGGTTATTGGTAGGAAGGGGTAATTTGGAAACCCTCTGCCCAGTGTGCAGTGGCGGCCAAGAAAGCAAATAGAATGCTAGGAATCATAAGGAAAGGAATGGAGAATTAAACATAGAATATTATAATGCCTCTGTATCATTCCGTGGTGTGACCGCACCTTGAATATTGTGTGCAATTCTGGTCACCGTATCTTAAAAAGCTTATAGCGATACTAGAAAAGGTACAGAGAAGAGTCACCAAATTGGTAAAGGAGATGGAAGAAGGATACCCTTATGAGGAGAGGCTAAAAAGGATAGGGCTCTTCAATCTGGAAAAGAGACGGCTGAGGAGAGATATGATAGAGGTCTATAAATTAAAGAATGGAGTGGAACGGGTAAATGTAGATCGACTGTTTACGTTATCAAAATATAGAAAGACTAGGAAACATGCAATGAAGTTACAGTGTAACCTATTTAAGACTAATAAGAGAACATATTTTTTCACTCGGCGTGTAATCAAACTCTGGAATTCGTTACCGGAGGAAATAGTAAAAGCTGTTAGTGTAGGTGAGTTAAAAAAAGGTTTGGACAAGTTCCTGGAGGAAAGGTTCATAAACCATTATTAAAGGGGACCCAGGAAATCTACTGCTTGCCCAGTACAAGCATTATGGAATCTGTGTCTTTTGGAGAAACTGCTAGGTACTTGGCGCCTAGATTGGCCACTATTGGAAACAGGAAACTGGGTTGATGGACCTTGGTCTGACCCAGTATGATATATCTTATGTTCTTAAGATGCACAATTATCCCCGCTGGTGGGCTTCTCAGCCCGGATGTCGTGCTTTACCAAAGGCAGAAGCTGGTTCCATCATATCCCATACTCGCCCAGACAAATCACACTGATCCATGCCCAGGCTAGTCCCAGATGAGTACCCAGCAGTCCCAAAGCAGCTCACTGACCTGTCCAGAACACAAATGAATGGCCGATCAGCCACCAGTGCTGGGTCTGCTGCCGGGCACCTGAAAAAAGTGAACACAACCAAGAATATAACCAGGAAACACCTTGGAGCACCATTTACCGATCCTCTGTATAACTGGGCCCACTGCATTTGCACTGGCAGTAACTCCAATGTGAAAGAAATGAGGAGCAAAATGACAAGGATCACAACCCACAGTTTGCAAAACAGCTGTAAACTGAAAACGAGTTAGTGGTTCGGAATCAGCATGAACAAATAACAACCACCGCAAACCCAACACTGGGCAAGTAGAAGTACCTTTCACCTTACAGAATACCACCTAAAGGCCCTTATCCAACTGGTCCTTCTTAGATCTGATATCAGGATGTGGAACTGATCCCCTGTCAATTGAAGATGCTCCATTAAGTCTCTTCTACCGGCCCTCAGCCTAGCAGAAGAAGGAACCAGCTCACCAACCCGAAAAGCTCCAAAAAAGGCCAAACAAAAAACCGCCTGAAATAATGCCATCTCAAAGTCCAAAGCCGCCACACTGTGAAGCCCCTCACACAACCGAACCAATAGGTTGTTTGAAATTGGGCACCAAGCATCTGCCAATATAGGTGATCATCGCTCCCACTCCAGCAAGAGCCTCCGGACCAAAAACCCAGCACACGGATTGACTCAACCCACTGCCTTCACGAAAAATGCGAAAGTGGACAAATGGGAACGCACTGCCATCTTCAAAATACCCCCTTCCCTCACTAAAACAATGTAATGACCTACCAACCATTCAGGAATCGGCCCCTTCCCTAACCCCACACAGTCAAAATTCCTGAAACAATGCGAAAACCGCTGGTATAAGCCGCCCACGTTGAAGGTGAAACCGACCTTTGCAGAAATGACTCCAGGCGGCCAATCTGCCAGAGATGCAACGGGACAGATGCTCCCTCCGCCTCGGCTGTTGGTGCCAGGGTTCAAAACAATGACCACTTCAAGCGAGAAAGAGAATTGGCAATCCAATTAACAGAGCCAGGTACATGACGCGCCCGAGCAGTCACATTCAAATGCAAACATGATAATACGAAGACACGCATTAAAGCTGCAACACAAGCGCAGCACAGCATTAATGACCTCCACCATTGATGCATTATCATGTTGAGAAGACTAGAGGGCTGGATGAATCTCTCTGCTCTCCCAGAATCCTCTCTGAAAATTCCATCTTGAAGTGAGTGACTGAAACAGTGTCTGTGTGTTCTGTGAACCTTCGAAACTGCTGAGAAGACTATTTGCAGACAGAATGTTTACACATGACTATTAATAAACCAGAGAAGGACAGGAATTGGGGAAGGTTGAGGGAGATGGGACATAGAGATAAGACCCTGCAAAAGACAATAAAACAAGAGAACAAAGAAAGGAATGTATATCCAAAGTTGTTGTAAGAAATAACCATATAAGGGAAAAGGGACAAATGGGTTAAAGAGAATAAAATTGTGAAGTGAATGTATAAAATAGTGCTTTGTAGAATGTAAAGTGGGCAGACAGTGAGCTGTCTATGAGTGATATCACTTTCTGCCTCACCGACTGCGTACGATTGATAGCGCTTTATAAATGCTGAGTAGTAGTAGTAGTATAATAAACTGTTAGATTTATATTTGCTGCGAAATATTCTAACATGTTCTCCAGGAACAAGCAGGAAGTCAGTCCTCACATATGGGTGATGTCGACGCTGACAGAGCCCTCATGGAAGCATCTCCCCAGCTTTCAAAGAAAGCCTTTGGGAGATGCCACCATGCATGTGTGGTCCCCTTCCCACCCAAGAGTGCCATCTTACTCCATCTCCCTTTTTCCGCGGAGCCCTACAGACGTTCGTCTCTCTTCCCTAGAAAAATATTGATTTCCTCGTGTACTTCTGTGCATCATCAGGCTTGCGCCTGTCCTTTTCCTGCCTCTGAACCCCGTTGCCCCAGCCTCAGTCCTCAGAAGCTACTAATTGTTTTTTCATCCAGCACGGTTTCATGCCCTTTTCAACCTCTGGCCACGTTGAAGGTCTTCAACCTCACAGGGGCCCTTTTTGCCCCAATGGCCACCAGGTTTAAGAAGTGTGATCGGTGCTCTAAGAACATGTCCCTTACCGACGCACACAACTGTTGCCTCAAATGTCTGGGTGCTGACCACGACGCAGAGGCATGCTCCCTGTGTAAAAAAATGTGTGCTAAGGCCACCCAGAGTCGCCGGCAGAAGCAGGAGGACATCTTCCACAGGTCAGACTCAGCCCTGGTATCTCTGGTAGCAGCATGCTCTAAGGCTCCGCATGGATCCTCGGAATTGCATAAAGTCCCCGGGGTGCCTGAGTAGGCACGAGAACACTCTGACCAGGGTTTCTGGTGCGAGAGCATAAGAAAAAGAAGACATCCTCAAGGACCTCTTCCTGGGAAGCGGACACACATGGCAAGACCTGTGCGCGGTCCCACAACCCCCAGAGGGTATCCAAGGAGTCGGAGTGGGAGTGGCCAGCGAAGGTACCCAGGACAGATGCCAAAGCCTTTGGCGACGGATCTCGGACCCCTGAGGCCCAGCCCGTCGAGGACTCCCTCTCCTCCCTGATACCCGACCCAATCACCCCGGCGTCTGTGTTGAAGGCTACAACCCCCAAGTGGGAAGCCAAGATGTTGGCATTGGAACGCAGCATTTCTGCATTCCTTGCCTTGCAGCAAGTGTCAATGCCCGGCCCTGCTGGTGCACGTGTTACCGCAGGGACCTCGATGTCAAGGGCCGCCGAAGAGATCCTCGAGGGCTCCATGCCTCGAGCTGATCCTCAGCGAGGGTCTTGATCCCGCTCCTGGTCCTCGGGAGCAAGATCCTCCCCGGTTAGTGCCTCTGACTCTGGCCAAGTCTCAGCCACGGTTCATCAAATGTCGGATTCGACGATGCCCTTAGAGCTGTTGGGCCTCAAATCTTTGACAGACTACTTGGACAGGGAGTCCGATGTTGAGATTTCCCTAGAAACACGAGCACACCGTGACCCCCCCTCGGATCCATCCCTGCAAGTGTTGAGGTGCCAGTCTCCACCCAAGGACACATTGTTCTTCGAATTTGTCCGGGACTTGGCAAAGGCACTTTCCCTCACCACAATGTCGGAGGAGGACTCTCACACGGAGGAACTCAAAATCCTCCAATACGAGGCCCCACCCAAGGAGGGTCCCCGTCCCCTCTATCCTCTGGCGCCTCCTTCTCTGAATGTGGAAAACACCAGCATCAGTGCCGGTTGTTAGCCGACGCCTGGAAGTCATGTACTGGGTCCAGTGAGGGCCCGGCTTTAGGAAGGCACAACTCCCTCCCACCTCCATGGTGATCAAGTCGGCCATGAGCCGACAAAAAAGCCCGAAGTAGCACTCCTCAGTGCCCCCAGGCAGGGAGTCCCAAGCCCTCGATGCACTCGGGCAGAAATGTTATCAGGACTCAGTGCTAGCCTGCCGCTTAATATCAGCTTCGAGACCTAACCAAAGAAGTTGGGGGGGGGGGGGCGGTTCTCAGCAGGTCTCTGCAGGGACCACCTCCAACACTTCCAGACCCTCACAAAATCTGTCAGGCAATGCTCGAAGTATTTGTCTTGAGTGTTCTACGACGGCTTTGAATCTAACGCGAGGGTGGCCGCTGCAGGCATTGGTGCTCGATGCCAGGCCTGGCTCCAGACATTGGACCTCGAGCAGTGGGTCCAGGAAAAACTCCTCAATATCCCTTGCCTCGGTGAAAACCTTTTCGGCAAGCCAATGGAAGACAAGGCAGCAGAGATCGAGACAGAGTATGTCACCAGAACGTGACTCTTGAGGAAGATCTCCACTCTTCCCTAGAAGAAACCATTGAGGAAAAGGCCTCCCTTCCACCAGAAAGGCCAGCCTTACTGACGCTATCCCCATACCAGGCCCCACAGACCCCTCAGCAGGGCTGTCAGGGCAAGGGAGCAGGCCAGGGCACACGTAAGTCTAAGGGCCCCAAGCCCCATACACCAGCTCCAACCCAGATTGGGTTGGGGTGTTGACTCCCAGAGCATAGCCTCTCCCCCCATGGGGGACCAGCTACCAATGGGGGAGGGGGGTGCCTGATTCATTTTGCCCACCGGTGGGCTGCCATCACCATCGATTCCCGGGCACTTCAGGTGGCCAGGGAAGTTTACCTCTTTCACCTGGACCAGACGCCTCTCTCTTCTTTCCAGGAGAGCCCCCTCGGACTCCCCTGCACCAGGCCCTGCTACTGCAGGAACTTGCAGGCCTTCTCAGGGACAGGGCTATGGAGCCCTTACCACACCACCTAAAAGGACAGAGGTTCTACTCCAGGTACCTTTTTGGTCCCAAAAAGAACAAGAAGCCTAAAGCCCATACTAGACTTGAGAAGCCTCAACAAATTCCTGGTGCGGGAGAGGTTCCAAATGCTCTCCCTTGGAACATTGCTGCCCTATCTCCAGTAGGGAGATTGGCTATGCTCCTTGGACCAAAAGGATGTTTATACCCACCTCCTGATCCACTCCAACCACAGGCAGTACCTGAGGTTCATGGTCAGGGGTGACCACTACCAGTACGGGGTACCACCCTTTGGCCTGGCCTCTGCCCCAAAAGTCTTTACCAAATGCATGGCAGTGGTGATCGCCTATCTCCATCTCCAAGGGGCCTTCGTCTTCCCATACCTGGGCGACTGGCTAGTAAATGGAGACACTGCCTCAGAGGTGCAACAGGCCATGACCTGCACCACCAGGGTCCTACAACATCTGGGATTTGTGATGAACCACCCCAAATCCCACCTCACTCCAACACAGGTTCTGGAGTTCATAGGGGCTCGCCTGGACACCCTCAAATCCCTGGCGACTGAGGTGCAGCACCATCATGCAGTGTTGGCACAGTCCATGATCCGCCTACTAGGCCACATGGCATCCACAGTCCATGGTGGTCCCCAATACCCATCTCCATATGCGGCAGCTCAATGGTGTCTCCGCTAACAGTGGTCTCAGGCCATAGGCAGGCTCCGGAATAGGATCTCAGTGTCCCATCAACTAGCAGAGTCACTCATTTGGTGGCAGGACACACAGCACCTACAGACGGGAATGTCCAAACCCCAGAGGGTAGTCACTATAGACACCTCCCTACTGGGCTGGGGTGCCCAGGGCAACTAGTTTCTCAAAGAGAGCCAGCTGCAGATCAACCTGCTGGAGCTCAGAGCCATTTTCCTGGTGATCAGGGCCTTCCAACACTGACTACAGCACCAGTCGGTGATGGTCTAAACGGACAACCAGGTCATGATGTTCTACCTGAACAAACAAGGGGGCACAAGATCGTACCGTCTCTACCAGGAGGCCGTAGCCCTCTGCTCGTACGCGATCAGTCACGGAATGCTTCTCAGGGCAGTGTACCTTTCCAGGCCAGGACAATGCCCTGGCGGACAGACTGAACATGGTCCTCCAGCCACATGAGTAGCGCCTAGACCCCAGGGTGGTGCAGTGGCTATTCTGACTATGGGCAACCCCAGGTTTGGATCACTTTTCCAGCCCAACCAATGCTCAGCTGCCCTACTTCTGCAGTCCCCAACCGCACCCGTCCCGGATAGCGGCGAATGCCTTCTATAAGCCTTCTCTCCCACAGCACTAATCGCGTGGACCCTCTTCAAGGTCCAGTGGGACAAGGCTTCTATGATCCTAGTGGCCCCGCAGTGGCCCAGACAGTCTTGGTTTTCCCTGTTGCTCTGCCTATCGACAGAGCTCCCGGTCCCTCTGGGGAGTTCCCCAGGACTCCTGACCCAGGAGGAGGGCTCGCTTCTCCACCCCAACCTCGGGCTCTTGTTGCTAACAGCATGGCTGCTGAACAGATTGACTTAGCGCCCTTCAACCTCCCCAGAGAGGTGGAAGAGGTCCTCCTGGCCTCTCGTAAGAACTTCTCAAGACGAGTCTATGCCTTCAAGTGGCGCAGATTCTCATTATGGTGTACGTAGCAGCAGGTTGACCCGTTCTCCTGCCAGGTGCACACGCTGCTGCAATACTTGCTTCACCTCTCACAGAAGTCCAACTCCTTCAGGGTGCACCTGAGCACACTCTCTGTGCACCATGATTCCATTGAGGCAAGCCTATTTCTGTGCAGCACCTCATTACCCGATTCACGCGGGGTTTGCTGCTCTCTAAGCCTCCATTCTCCAGGACCAAGCAGGAAGTCAGTCCTCACTTATGGGTGACATCGGCGCCGATGGAGCCCCCATGCGGAGCATTTCCCCAGCTTTCTGTGAAAGCCTTTGGGAATACTGCATGCATGCGCGGTCCCCTTCCCGCCTAAAGGTGCCATCTTGCTCAGTCTCTCTTTTTCCGTGGAGCCCATCGGACGTTTGTCCGAGTCACCCGGAAAAGTTGACGTTTTTTCGAAGATTTCTTCGCCTTTTTCTCCGAGTTCGACGCCGGTTCCCCTTCCCACCAGGTTCGGTACACCGGTATTGAACCTGTTTTCTATTTTTCGGTTTTTGCCCTTCATGGCTGGCGTTCGCGCCCTTTTTTCTGTTTTTCCCTGGAAGGCCGGTCTTTTGACCTCGTGGGGGCCCTTTTTCCCCGATGGCTTCCAGTGGTTTCAAGAAATGTGATCGGTGCAAGAAACTAATATCTCTCGCCGACACACACGACTGCTGTCTTCGGTGCCTCGGCCCAGATCATGACCCCATGATCTGTGGCCCGTGTGGCAAAATGTCCACCAAGGCACTTCGAAGCCGTCAGCACCAGAAGGAAAGGATTTTTTCCGATTCTGCCTCCTGCCGGGCCCGGACCTCGTCTGAGGCCTCGATGTCTCGGGAATCTGATCCCGAGCATCGCCGGGGTTCCTTGGACAGGGGGTACCCCGACCGGGAACGCAAGAGGAAGAAACGTCTTGTGAGGGCGGCATCGGAAGAGGTCCCTGGTTCCTTGAGGGCCAGGTCTAAGACCCCCGACCGCCGTCCCGGGCATTTGGAGCAGGAGAAGCCGTCCAAAGTACCTCATGTAGAGCCGGAGACCGTCGGACACGTAAGTCCTGTAGTCCTCATGGACTCTCCTCCGGAGGAGATGACGTCGGGCCCGGCACCACCGGGGCCCGAGTCGGTGGCTGCTGAGTCTCCTGAGCTTGGACTCAGGCTGACAGCCTTGGAGTGCAGATTGTCTGCCTTCATGGAGCAGCAGCGGGTACTGATGGCCAGCCTCGCTGGTGCATCTGCCCCGACCACCGGGACATTGATGTTGAAGTCGACCCTGGAGACCGAGCCGATACTCGAGACCATGAAGGCTCAAAGTCGTCCTCGGTCAAGGTCTCCCTTGACCTCCCGCTCGGAACCGAGGGCGTCGACGCCGGTGCCTTCGGTCAAGGTGGCAATGTTCTATGTGAACAAACAAGGGATGAGTGGAGTGGGGAGTGGAGGAGTGGCCTAGTGGTTGGGGCAAGGTACTTCAGGCCGGAAGGTCGGGGGTTCAAATCCCACTAGATGACAGCAACCTTGGGCCGGAAGGACTGGGGTTTCTAGTCCCACAGGTGCTCCTTGTGGTCTTGGGCAAGCCACTTAACTCTCCATAACCCATGTTCCCTGTAAAATAGTTATTTCCAAGTTATAATGCCCTGTTCAATGTAATTTCAGTTTGTTCAATGTAAACCGCCTTGATATCATGAAAGGCGGTATATAAGAAAGGTTAAATAAATAAATAAGGGGGCATGGGGTCCAGGCTCCTATGTCAGGAGGCACTGACCCTTTGCTCCTTTGCAGCCAAAAAAGGCATGTTTCTCAAAGCAGTTTATCTACCTGGTCAGGAGAATTTCCTAGCAGACAGGCTAAGCAGGATTCTCCTGACTCACGAATGGCAGTTGAATCCATTGGTGGTCCAGCAGATCTTCCTCCGCTGGGGATTTCCATCCATCGATCTCTTTGCAAGTCCACAAAACCATCAGCTGCCCAGGTTTTTCTCCAGACAGCTGCATCCCCTGAGGATGGCGTCAGATGCTTTTCTGATCTCTTGGTCTACGGGCCTCCTGTATGCATTTCCTCCCACGCCCCTGGTGGCCCGAACTCTTTTCAAGATCCTCTGGGACAAGGTCTTGATTATTCTGGTAGCCTCCATATGGCCGAGGCAGCCCTGGTTTTCACTTCTGCTGCAGTTGGCGGTGGAAACTCTGTTCCCTCGGGGGCTGCAACACGATCTCCTATCTCAAGAGCAGAGTTCCCGTCTGCACCCCAATCTCAGATCCCTCAATCTGATGGCCTGGCTGCTTAAAGGATAGTGCTAGCTCCCTTACTTCTAACTAAGGAGGTTGAGGAGGTGGTCTTGGCCTCTAGGAGGCAGTCCACCAGAAAGTCCTATGCCCTCAAGTGGCGTGGGTTTACGGTATGGTGTGTTCAGCGCAATGAAGATCCTTTCTATTGCCTTGTGCCAGTAGTACTGCAGTATCTACTTCACCTGTCAGACCTAGGCCTTAAGTCTAACTCTGTTCGGGTCCACCTTAGTGCTCTGTCAGCACACCACTCACCGGTGGAGGGACAGTCTCTGTCAGTTCACCCCTTGGTGTCCCGATTTCTCAGGGGTCTGCTTCTTCTCAAGCCTCCGGTTCGTCCACCGGCGACTGAGTGGGATTTGAACGTGGTCTTGCAGCAACTTACTCGCCCACCGTTTGAGCCGATGGCTTCTTGCCATTTGCGCTTCCTCTCTTGGAATGTGCTCTTCCTGGTGGCTCTTACCTCAGCAAGACATGTGAGTGAACTACAAGCTCTGGTTTCTGATAGACCGTACACACGGTTCTATAGGAACAGGGTGTCCCTACGGACCCATCCCAAGTTCCTTCCAAAGGTGGTCTCCTCTTTCCACCTCAACCACAAGGTGGTTCTTCTGACCTTTTTTCCCAGGCCGCATGCCAGCCGGGCTGAAACAGTCTTGCATACCCTGGACTGTAAGAGGGCGTTGTCTTTTTACATAGAACGTACGCGGGGGCATCGAAGGGCTACTCAGCTCTTCGTCTCCTTTGACCCTAATAAGATGGGGTTACCTGTCTCCAAGCGTACATTGTCCACTTGGGTAGCAGATTGTATTGCCTGGGCGTATAAGGCAGCTGACCTCCCCTTGCAGGGTCGAGTCAAGCCCACCGTGTCAGGGCAAAAGCCGCGTCAGTAGCTCATTTCCGCTCTGTTCCGTTGGCAGACATCTGCCGGGCCGCAACTTGGTCTTCAAGCCAGACTTTTGCGGCCCATTATTGCCTCGAGAGAGAGTCCCGAAGGGCCAGTGCTTTTGGACAGGCAGTACTCCGTAATCTCTTTGAGGTTTAGGCAACTCCTACACTGCGGCTCTTGTGTTGAGCTACCGTACGGGGGCGTTCTCAGAGGATATTCTTATCATGAATGCTGAGGCTCTTGAGAGGGAGCCATTTTTTCAGCTTAGGGTTCCCGGTAGCCTAGAGCTGGGGAGTCCCATATGTGAAGACTGACTTCCTGCTTGGTCCTGGAGAAAGAGTAGTTACTCACCTGTAACAGGTGATCTCCAGGAACAAGCAGGAATGAGTCTTCACATATGGGGTTCGTTGGCGCCGACGGAGCCCGCACGGGAATGCTCCCCAGCATCCAATCAGAAGGCTTTTGGGAGCATCCCTCGCGCCTGCGCGGTAGCTTCCCGCCCTTCCCACTGCCTCTCCCCAGTTTTCGTTTTTCCGCGGAGCCGACAGGACGTACCTCCTGTCACCGCAGAAACATTTTCTTCTTTTCTTGTTTCCTGTGGTCGCGGTTTTTTCCCCGCTGACTCTGGCACCGCTGGTGCCCCCTTTTTCCTTATTTTTTGTTTTCCTTTATTTCCTTCGAGGAGCATCCTCCTCGTGTTATTCTGAGGCCTACCGGGCTTTACAGCATGGAGCCTTCTTCCCCTAAGAAGTGCCCCCACTGTGGAGATGTTGTCTTCTTCTCCGACTCCAACGCCTGGTGTCTCTCCTGTTGGGGCCCTGACCCCTTCTCCCCCGGTTCCCCGGGCTACAGCATCGGGAGAAGACCCTCCCTGTTTCGAGTGTCCCTCGATGACGTCTTTCCCTCTGAGGTGCGGTCGTCGGCTTTCTCTCCTCGCCAGGATCAGGTAACCCAACAACAGTCTGTTAAGACTAACCGAGCCTTGAGGGGTGAGTCTCATGCGCCGCATGACGACGGCTCCGGCCTTCCCCTCCAGTCCCTTACACCCCGGAGGGAGTCTTCGGGCTCCAGAGCCTCCACGGGGTTTCGGGTTGTTCCTGAGGTTCGCTCCTCACAGAACCTTCCCAAGCCATGCCCGAGGGTGGCACCCGCTTCGAGCGGTGCAGATCCCTCGGCATCGGCGCCGGCGTCGAGTGTTCCACTCTTCGCCAGGGACTGTCGACTGGTGTCCTCGGTGCCTTCGGGACCAATCGACTCGACCCAGTCTGGCTCTACGGCATCCCGGCCCTGCGCGGGGGCGGTACGCGCTTTCGGCGGTGCCGATTCCCCGGCATCGGCGTCGGTGTCGAGTGTTCCACTTGTCACCGGGGATCGTCGGACCAACCTGACCCGGTATGGCGTGCCCACACCCCTGCCATGCGCGGAGGTGGTGACCGCTTCGAGCGGGACCAAGTCCTCGGCGTCGGAGTCGGTGGCCCCACTCCCCACCGGAGATCGGCACCGGGTGCCCTCGGCTCCGCCAGGGCCGATCGACTCGTCCCCAGCTTCTGCGGGGGTGGTACTGGCCTTGAGCGGCTCCGCCCCTCCCGCGGCGGTCTCGGGAACAAGGGCCCCGTTCTTCGCCAGGGGTCGCCTCCGGGCTCCACCTGCGGAGCCGATCGATCTATCCCGGTCGGGCGGGTCGGCACCCCCACCTTGCGCGGTGCTGGGGCCTCCCCCAGACGCCACCGACCTCCCGGCACCTACGCGGGCGTTGAGTGCTCCACTCGTCACTAGAGTCTGCCCGCGGGACCCGGGTCCTTCGGTCGAGTCGACCCAAAGAAGCGCCGCGGAGCCGGGGCTGGGCGTCTCGCTCCCCGCCGGGGCTCGTCGGTGGGTTACCTGGGTACCCTCGAGGCCGCGTAGTACGCCCCGTAAGGGTTTCCCGCTCAATAAAACAGGCGCGGGCAGAACCCCGGCGCCTAGAAGGGCCTCTCTCCCGGCGTCAGAGCCAACTTTGGGTGTTTCCCTCTTCGCCGAGTTTCGGCCTGGGAAGCCCTCGTTGCCCTCGGCACCGATTGTCGCGACCCCGACTCCATTCGTGGGAGAGACAGCACCGGCGCAGCCGCCGACACCGGGGCCCCATAAGGAGGCGTCGCTCAGTTCGATGCCCAGCCTCGGATCGATCTCCAGTCTGGAAAGCGTGGCTCCGGCACATTTCGGATCCGACCCCGGTCTCTTCCGACTGCACAGTGCTGCGCTCGCCTGCTCTCCAGCGGCCTCGGCACCACTCCAGCCGCCCTTGCGGATTGCCCCGGGGGCGGCCCCGGAATCGGGGCCGAGGCCGAGTCCCGCGGGCCCGTCGGGGACGTCGCTCCCTTCGATGCCCCACTTGGAGTCAATCCCGGGCTCTGACGATGCCGTACCGACTGCCTCGAATTGGGACTGTCAGTACCCTCCTCTGTTTAGAGCGATTCCTCCCGTGCACCAGCACGGTGGGTCCCCTGGTGTTCAAGCGGGCCCCTCCACCTCGGCCTCCCCCGGGATAGCCCCTCTGGGAGAGCCGTATTTTCAGGACTTCCTCCTTGACATGGCGGACTTGCTCGCCATTCCTATCCCGGGCCCTTCGCTAAGTCTGGGTACTGCGGAACAGGCAGCCGTAATGCTTCCTTTACATCCCTCCCTGCGGGATCTCCTGCTCGGGATTTGGCGCTTGCCCTTACAGGTACCGGCGCCGCCTGCAGCCATGCATGCCCGGTATCGGGTGCCCCTCTCCGGGTTTCCAGACGCACCAGCTTCCCCATCATTCCATTGTGGTGGAATCGGCTCTGAGGAAGGTCGGAAGCAAGAAGAAGCACTCTTCCTGCCCCCCGAATCGTGCGTCTAAAACTCTGGACAACTTTGGGCGGCAAACCTTCCAAACGTCCATGCTGGCTTCCAGGATTCTCTCATATATTTTCTATATGAGCCTGGCGCTTCGGGAGGTCACCGAGAGGTTATCTCTTTTGTCTCCCTTTGTGTCGGCCCCTCGGGCCCCTGACTATTCCTTGCTTCTTTACCATTGCAGGAATATCTCTTGGTTTTTTCTCGAGCTGCCGTGGACTCTTTCGAGTCAGTTAGCAGGTCCTCTGCGGTAGCCATAGGGGCGCGTCGTACAGCCTGGTTGCAGGCTTCCGACTTGTGCAGCTGGGCACAACATAACCTGGGTACTTCCCCGTGCACCGGGGAGAACCTCTTCAATGGCGAGGCTTTGCGTCAGGTTGCTCAGTGCTCCGCCGACCTGCTTGGCACTGGCCGCCCGCGGCCCTCCCCCTCTACCGGGGGTAGGAAATGTCCTTCCCGACCCTCCTGTCCGAAGAGGAGGAGGTTTCATCCCTCTGCCCGCCTGCCGGGTGCGCCCATGCCAGGGACGTCTCACACCGGTCGGCTGTGCCAGGGCTCGCGCCAGGCTGCCCATGCCAGGCAGCCTTAGGCTACGGTATGCGGCAGTTTGCGCTTAACTCTTCTTACATGAAGTTACTGTCCAGTTCTACACTGGGGTTCTTTCAGTGTGACAAGCGGTTCGGCTGCTTGATTGGAGGTATGGAGCCCCCTCCCCCGGGGGGGGACGACCCTTCCCACGCTAGGTTAGCCTGGCTCCTCAGGGCCATGCTAGTCTTCTTCGGACTTACCCTCGGGTACATCCCTCGGATTCCCCTCTGCCTGGTTCCCCCGGATTGAGGGGATCGCGCACCGAATCTCCTTCTCCCAGTGTAGGCCTTGGCCGCTACTCTCCGAGCGTGGCCGAACCATTCCTCGACAGGGCCGGACCACCCCCCCCTGGTCTGTGTCTCCGCTCTCGCAGAGACATCCCTGGGTCCGTCAGGTTACGGTGGACAGGGGTCCCACTGACCCATGCCGATCCCCGGCTCCGCTCCCTGCACTCTTCGGAACGGCGGAGGGCATTGACCCTAACCCCGAGGGTTTTTTTTATATAGGCCGGAGATGGCCCCATGGTCACGCCGTGGCTATAGGGTTTTCTATCCTCCTGCCTTCCCTGTGGCACGGAGGACACGTTTTGGGTGGCTGTCAGGTGGATGCCTCAGGGGCCTACGTACTCCTGATGTGCTTCTCCCCAACTGACCTGGTGGTCACGCAACCATACTGCTACTCTCGCCGATCTGTCCTGCTCCACGCACATCGGCCCATCACTTTGGATGGCCCTTCCTCCCGCCACCTTTCAGGTAGGTGCCCTCCTGTGGATCAAGGGCCGGTCCGAGTTGGCGGTATCGTTCTCACGTGTCCATACCGGTTTAGTAACCTGGGTGGGCGCTCCCGGGCCCACCTATAGCCCGATATACATCTATACCTGTTATTGGATATATATCGGCACAGGTGGGCGCTTTTTGGGAAATGTTATAGCGCCCTGTGTCTTACCGACTATCCCCCAATTGTCGGTACTGACGTTTTGTTATTTCTTACGGGGTCCGGCCGGCCCGCTTGCCTGCGTTCTGCGGCTCGGGTGCTCGGACCGGTTATGCTTAAACTTGCTGTGATGTCAACAGCCCCTTGGTTTACGCCTCCATGTCTGGAGGTTTTCGAACCCATTGTCTTCCTATCCCTTGCCGGCTACGGTAGACAGTGTACCCCTCGGTATCCCGGGGTACGCTTCTGTTCTTCTCCGGGCTGGGTTCTCCCAGATCGGTCAGTCTTCTGATTAGTCCTCCGGATTGGGGACTCTGCTCCTACTGGACTTCTCAGCTTCTTAGAGCTCCTCGTGAAGACCTGCCGTCTTTCCGGTGCCGGTTGACACCTGCGTCTCTAGCCCGCCGGACTGGGAACTTTGTCCTCTCTGCGGTGAAGTTCCCTTGAAGACTTCGCTACTGCATCTACAGTACCCGTCGCAGCTCTGCCTTCTACAATCCAGTAGGTAAGCTCTAGATTGTGCTAGATCATTAACGGTTTAATGATAATTGACATGGTTTGAAGACTCCCCTGTAGTCTTCGGTTGCTGTGCCTTGGCAACTCTTCTCAACTCCTACCCTCCATCCCTCCGGGGATGCCGGGGATCCAGGTTGGGCGATGCCGCCCTGTCCAGGGGCGCGCATTCTGGGATCTCCCCTGGCACCCTCAGCTAGGGAGTCCCCATATGTGAAGACTCATTCCTGCTTGTTCCTGGAGATAGCACAGTTACTTACCTGTAACAGGTGATCTCCGGAACAGCAGGAATTAGTCTTCACAACCCACCCACCTCCCCTAGGAGTTGTAACTCTCTCTCTCTCTTCCTTCCTCTCCTCTCCTTCTGTCTCAGCTATTAAACGCAACTGGGGAGAGGCAGTGGGAAGGGCAGGAAGCTACCGCGCAGGCGCGAGGGATGCTCCCAAAAGCCTTCTGATTGGATGCTGGGGAACATTCCCGTGCGGGCTCCGTCGGCGCCGACGAACCCCATATGTGAAGACTAATTCCTGCTGTTCCGGAGATCACCTGTTACAGGTAAGTAACTGTGCTTTCTCCAGGAGCAGCAGGAATCAGTCCTCACGACCCTCCCTCCTCCCCTGGAGTTGCAATCATATCATTCATTTTGATTTTTGCTGTCTTTTAGCTATGCCATCAGACTGAGCAAGTTGGCACCCTTGGGCGGGAAGGGGACCGCGCATGCGCGCTGCATTCCCAAAGGCTTTCCTTGAAAGCTGGGGAAGTGCTCCGCACGAGGGCTCCGTTGGCACCGACATCACCCATATGTGAGAACTGATTCCTGCTGCTCCTGGAGAACACCTGTTACAGGTGAGTAACTACTCTTTCCGTGATTTGTTAAGTTTGGTCTTATGTAGGAACTATTTTGAATTTCAGGGGTGTTTTTTCCATCAGGTTGAGAGAGTTTCCATGGGTGCTACTATTGCGCCTTCAGTGGCAGGGTTATATGTATGGTTTTTTGAGGAAGAAATAGTTTTGAAATTCTCATTTTGGCCTTTGGTAAAATGGGTGAGATTCATAGATGATATCTTTTTCATTTGGAAAGGCTCTGAAGGAGATTTACATGTATTTTTGGAATGGTTAAATATCCAAGATTCTCATTTACAATTTACTCCAGAGATTTCTCATCCATCCGTCCATTTTCTTGATATTTGCAGAAATTTTGATGGATTTACATTTGCCACTTCTATTTATACGAAACCCACAGATAGAAATCGTTTATTGGAGTATAAGAGTTTCCATCCGAGACACATTAGGAATAGCATTCCGGTGGGACAATTGGTTTGTCTCACTGTATCTGATAAAGATTCTTTTGAGATAGGTTTGTTTCCCTGTATCTAATAAAGATTCTTTTGAGATAATGTCTACCATTTATTACTCTGTGTAATCGTTGTTATCCTAGATATCAATGTTTTAGAATAGTGTTAGATGTATATGTAGATGTGTATAATTTTATGCATTGGTAAAAGATTACTCATTAATAGGTTTTTGCCAGAAATTGATATATATGCTGAATATTTTGAGAATACTAGAATGTAATTTATATGCATTGTCATGATGCGGACACTAATAAAGTTGGTTTTAAGAAAAGAAATCCTGTTTCAGAAGAACTAGATGTGCAGTTACCTCCTGGCACAGCTAGAGGGAGCAGGAACAGACACACTGATCCTAAAGAACCTAATCTCACTGATGACCTGCAGCTGACAGAGAACCAGGAAGTCAGCAGCCACGGAGCTCTTTATAAACCAGAGCAGAATGCTTCTGGACAGAGACGGAAACGGCAGGAGAAGAGGAGATGGCAGCAGTTACAAGGAGAGCAATGGAGGAATAAGCAGTGGAAACAACAGCAGGAGCTGAGGAAGGAAGAGAAAGAGGAAGAAGGAACTGGAGTTAGGGGTGAAACAGCAGTAAAGCCTGGAAGCTATCAAGGACACAAACCTGATTACTGTAGAAGAAGCCAAGCTGGAAGCTGGAACAGAAATAGACCTTACAAGGTGGGAAGCCATAAAACCCAAACTAAACCTGTTTGTGCAAGGGGAGTTTGGTGGAAGTTACTCCAAGGTAAGAGGCCCTGCCACGCCTAGTTCCTATACTCTACCTGTTTGTGATATAGAGAGAAGAAAGCAAAGAACCAGAGAGGGAGGTTCTGAGAGAGGCTTATCTCTAGAAGATCACTACCCAGTTTTACCTACTCGGAGGGAGAAGCAGTTGTACAAACAACTGAAGTTTTTACCCAGGGAGCCAAGGTATGAGACAGTAAAGTTTAACTGTAATGATTGCACTGCTAGAAGCCATCCTAAAAGAAACGTTCCTTTTAAAAGAAGCCAGAGTAAAGACTGGTTCACCAGTTTACCGCCAGCTTTGAGAGCCCCTGCTTATGTGAAGCAAAACTCCCAAGCTGAAGATTGCCATACTGGAATAGACAGGGATAGTGAAAGCACATTGGATCTGTATGGGGCAGATGATTTAATGGAAGTGGATTTTCCAAGCACTATTCCCTTACCTTTACCTGAAGACATGGAGTGTAATTGGTGCACTGCCTGTGCTCAAAACTGTGCATGTTACAAAGAAGAATAAATGCAATATATTTTGATTGTTTAACTATTCTGAATATTACTTTGAAGAAGCCTGCTTTGAACTGTGAAGTAACAGTTGATTAGCCAATGAACTTTGGTACCTTTTGAAACAAAGGACTGTTTCTATTATCAAACTGTCTCTTATTTTGAACCTTGCTTTTGAACGGGGAATAAAAGCCTTTATTACCCTGCACTCGGACTTTTCATTCATTCATAGCGCTACCTAGTGGCGCACCTTCTTTGTGTCCGCGACACCGTGTGACATAAATGGCATAGTTTTTAGGATTTTGCATAAGAGATACAGCAAAGAAATATAGAAACAAAATTGCCACTGTTCATCTGAAAAAAAAAAAAAAAAAAAAAAAAAATCAAAGGAAAACCCGGACCGGAGCATCAAAGAAAAACGGGCCGGAGTCAAAGAAAACACGGACCGGATTACTAGAAAAGCGAACCGGAGTCAAAGAAAACCTGGACCGGAGTTCCAGAAAGGAAAACCCGGACTGGAATTTTGAAAAAAAAACGGATCGGATTGGAAAAACAAAACGTGGACCGGACAGCAGCAAAATTCCGGAACGGAAGGCGAGTTCCAGGAGGGTGCTTCGACGCGGAGTCACACCAACGTTGCTGAGAGCCTGAGTCTACACTTCTACCAGGTAATGGGTAGAAGGGCCTAACTTTTGGGGATACAAGTGCCTGTCAGTTTGGAAAAAAAAAAAAAAACACAAGGAAGTGTAGGCCTGATTTTTGTGTACAGCCACACTTTTTTTTTTTCTTTGTTTGTTTCTTGGCAGCGACCTTCGCGATGGAGCAACGCGACATATTGGATTGGATGGCATCACAATTCAGCAAGCAAGCTGAACTGGCTACGCAGACACAGCAGTGTGCTATCCTAGCGATGCAGGAGCAGCAAAAGCCAGTCCTGCAGATGCTGGAGACCTGGATGAGCCATCAAACCAAGACACAGGAAGCAGCCGCTGAACTCAAAAAACAGAGCTCAGGACTGAGCCATGGTCTGGTAGGACTGGGATCCTGTGACGCTCTGACTTTTGGGAAGTTGGGGGAAAAGGATGATCCAGATGAGTTTCTGGAGGCATTTGAAAGAATTGCCCTTTCAGTGGGTTGGCCAGAGGACCAATGGTCCATCCGACTGGCAGTGTCCCTGACGGGAGAGGCACTGTCAGCCTACAGGGCAATGCCTGCTGCTTTAGCTGCAGACTATAGAGAAGTGACAAAAGCCATCAGGGAACGCCTAGGCTTGACCCCACTTACCTATAACCGCAGGCTACGTGCAGCACGACTTGAAGTAGGTGAAACGCCTAAGTCATTGGGTCATCGACTGAGGCGCTTGGCTGAGAAGTGGCTAAGGCCCAGTGAAAGATCCATAGATTCATTGATTGATACGATTGTTCTAGAGCAATTCATGACTGCAGTGCCTGAAAAAATCAAGAGCTTCCTTATTCTACAGAATTGTCGCTCAACTATGGAGGCAGTTGCCTTGACCGAGAGGTATTTGGAGGCCAAATTAATTACTCAGCCTATGGAGGTGGTAGCTAAGACAGCCATAGCGACGTTCAACCCAGTCTCAGGAAGTCTCTATCAGGCTAAAACATCTGATGTAAAGTATGACAAAAAGACAGAGAAAAGTCTTGTTAAAAGATGTTTTAAATGTGGAAAACTAGGACATGTCATGAATGAATGTAGGGTACGTACTGTTCTCATGGGGGAGAATAATCATTTATTATCAGAAGGTTTTGTACTAGATGTCACGGTGCAAGGGGTAGCTGCAAAAGCCTTGCTGGACTCTGGTGCGGACCAGACGATGATTTCGCGCAAGCTCTGGTCTACCATTCAAGAGCAAGCTGCGTCCGCCCCAGACCGTCCAGATGGCCATGTAAGGATTAAGTGTGTACATGGCGCTGCTACCTTGTATCCGGTGTACAAACTGATGGTCAAAGGTCTGGGAATAGAAAAAATTATGCTCATAGCAGTAGTTCCTAAATTGCCCAAAGAGCTGGTAGGGACTGGCCCCAGTTTGAGAAGGGCCTAGAAAAAGGTTTAAACCCCAGAGAGGCTTTTGTCTCCACTCGTGGCCAGACGAGTGCAGCAGAAAAACCCTCATGCTCTAGGGAGGAAAGTGTAATCGATCTCCCATCCCATGATGACTTAGTCGACATTCCTCCGGATAGGGATAGAAAGACTAGGGCTCAAAAGCGAAAAGAGAGAAAGGAACGTTCTCAAGCCCGAGCAGAGTTGGAAGCGGGTGAAGAACTACCCTGGAGTCCAGCAGAGCTGGTAAAGAAGTTCCCTTCATTCGCAGCAGAGCAACGGGATGACCCTGCGCTGGCACGCGCAATGGAGTATGCCCAAACGGAGAGAGATGTATTTCCTCGCTTCATAAAAGAAGAAGAACTCTTATACAGAGAGAGTATAGACCCACGGACTAGGGACGTCCGAAAACAATTAGTAATCCCAAATACATTTAAGCCTGTGGTGCTAAGAGTAGCACATGATCACCCGACGAGCGGTCACCACGGGGTACAGGGAACCCTTGACCGGATAATGGCCAGGTACTATTGGCCAGGAGTCTTCAAGGAGGTCTCACGATTTTGTAGAGCCTGCGCCTCCTGTAAAAAGTTGACCTACACCCGAGAAATAGAGATTCCACATTTCTGGGAAAATTTAAGAAGCCGTTTTAGAGGGACTTCACCTTTTGTTAAAGAAGAGCTGAAGAGCAGTCAGCGAAAACAAAGACAATACTTTGATAGAGACACCAAGCCTAGACATCTAACCAGAGGTGAGAAGGTAAGCCTGTTGATATCAAACCCCACTCAAGAATTTGAAGTCCGATGGAAAGGACCTTATCTGGTGGTCAGATCACTTGGTCCAGCATCCTATTTGGTACAGGATGGAAAAGGACGGGAGCGGATGTACCACAGAACTGTTCTGCGAAGATGGCACGAAGGGTTAGCGCTATTTCCGTCAGCACAGAAGGGGTCTGGGATTACGTGCTGTAATGGCGGTCATTCAGCCCGTAATATTTTAAGAGGGGGGATGTGTCATGATGCGGACACTAATAAAGTTGGTTTTAAGAAAAGAAATCCTGTTTCAGAAGAACTAGATGTGCAGTTACCTCCTGGCACAGCTAGAGGGAGCAGGAACAGACACACTGATCCTAAAGAACCTAATCTCACTGATGACCTGCAGCTGACAGAGAACCAGGAAGTCAGCAGCCACGGAGCTCTTTATAAACCAGAGTAGAATGCTTCTGGACAGAGACGGAAATGGCAGGAGAAGAGGAGATGGCAGCAGTTACAAGGACAGCAATGGAGGAATAAGCAGTGGAAACAACAGCAGGAGCTGAGGAAGGAAGAGAAAGAGGAAGAAGGAACTGGAGTTAGGGGTGAAACAGCAGTAAAGCCTGGAAGCTATCAAGGACACAAACCTGATTGCTGTAGAAGAAGCCAAGCTGGAAGCTGGAACAGAAATAGACCTTACAAGGTGGGAAGCCATAAAACCCAAACTAAACCTGTTGTGCAAGGGGAGTTTGGTGGAAGTTACTCCAAGGTAAGAGGCCCTGCCACGCCTAGTTCCTATACTCTACCTGTTTGTGATATAGAGAGAAGAAAGCAAAGAACCAGAGAGGGAGGTTCTGAGAGAGGCTTATCTCTAGAAGATCACTACCCAGTTTTACCTACTCGGAGGGAGAAGCAGTTGTACAAACAACTGAAGTTTTTACCCAGGGAGCCAAGGTATGAGACAGTAAAGTTTAACTGTAATGATTGCACTGCTAGAAGCCATCCTAAAAGAAACGTTCCTTTTAAAAGAAGCCAGAGTAAAGACTGGTTCACCAGTTTACCGCCAGCTTTGAGAGCCCCTGCTTATGTAGAGCAAAACTCCCAAGCTGAAGATTGCCATACTGGAATAGACAGGGATAGTGAAAGCACATTGGATCTGTATGGGGCAGATGATTTAATGGAAGTGGATTTTCCAAGCACTATTCCCTTACCTTTACCTGAAGACATGGAGTGTAATTGGTGCACTGCCTGTGCTCAAAACTGTGCATGTTACAAAGAAGAATAAATGCAATATATTTTGATTGTTTAACTATTCTGAATATTACTTTGAAGAAGCCTGCTTTGAACTATGAAGTAACAGTTGATTAGCCAATGAACTTTGGTACCTTTTGAAACAAAGGACTGTTTCTATTATCAAACTGTCTCTTATTTTGAACCTTGCTTTTGAACGGGGAATAAAAGCCTTTATTACCCTGCACTCGGATTTTTCATTCATTCATAGCGCTACCTAGTGGCGCACCTTCTTTGTGTCCGCGACACCGTGTGACAGCATACACATTAGTGTAATTTGTTAAGCAGTGGTCTACACTATTTATGTATTTTGTAGTTATTAAAGTAATATTGATTTATATGTGAGTTATATTTTCATTGTGTATTTTGTGTACTCAGGACCACCACAAAGCCTCACATCTTTTCGTTCATATGACCCCAGTCGACTAGGGGAGGTGTCAACAAGCGGACCCTGACCTCCTGGGTGGCTGTCTGCATCGCCTTTGCCCATGATCAGACTGGGCTATCACTGGAGTGCCGGGTCACAGCGCACAACGTCAGAGCTATAACAACCTCAGTTGCGAGTCTAAGCACTGTCCCTATGGCAGACATCTGCTGGGCTGCCACCTGGTCCTCCGTCCACACCTTTGTAGTTCACTACTGCCTGGAGAGGGAGTCCCAGCGGGACAGTGCCTTCGGCCAGGCTGTACTTCGTAATCTGTTTGGGGTTTAGGCAACTCCTGCCCTCCAACCCTTCTTATTCAGGCTACTGGAGCCATAGTTCTCCCGGGACACTGGGGTCCTCAAAATCTGTCCTTAGATTCGCTTGTGGCTGCTCATGGCTGGGCCATGTTTTTCTTCTACAGGTTCCTGGTAGCCTGTAGCTAGAAAGTCCCGTATGTGAGGACTGACTTCCTGCTTGTTCCTGGAGAAAGAGTAGTTACTCACCTGTAACAGGTGTTCTCCAGGGACAGCAGGAATCAGTCCTCACAACCCTCCCTCCTCCCCTTGGAGTTGCTGTACAATTTTTGGCCATCTTCTCTTGTCAGCTCTAGCTATGTCATCTGACTTTGTAAGATGGAAACCTTGGGCGGAAAGGGGACCATGCATGCATAGTGGCATCTCCCAAAGACTTTCTTTGAAAGCTGGGGAGATGCTTCTGCGAGGGCTCCGTCGGCATCGATGTCACCCATATGTTACGACTGACTCCTGCTGTCTCTGATGAACATCTGTTACAGGTGAGTAACTATGCTTTTTTTCAGACCTGTGTATTTTAGTTCAATAAATTAGATTGGTTTTTACTTATAAGTTGTCCTGTCTTACAAATTTATACACAAATTTTGAGTAGGCGGGATCCAATACTGGGTGACATGCAGCACTAAGGCATAAAAGAAAAGACCCAATAACACCAAAACAGAACCTTGCGATCATGCAGCCTATATGGCCAAATGCACAAAGCCACTACAATTGGGAAAAGCTCCAGAAAGGTGGTGATATGAGTTAAACTTAATTTGTGCCAATCCATCAGCCATCTCTCTGCACACCAAGCAGCCTGAAAATAAATGCCAAAACCCAAACTGCCAGCCACATCAGTGAACAATTGCAAATCCAGATTAGACATCTCATCAGCCTGCAGTACTGCAGTCCCATTAAACTCTGCCAGAAACAAGTCCCACACCAAAGATCCTCCCACATGCCCGAGGACACAAGAATGTGGTGAAAAGGCCAAACTACACCCAGCATTGCTGCCGACAGATGCCTAGAAAAGGCCCATTCCATAGGAATCACCCTAGAAGCGAAGTTCAGCGTACCAACCAAAGCCTGCAACTCTCAAAGCGTGACCTTATTGGCAGAGCTGGCTGAGCAACCAATGCTCTCAGCTTTGACACCTTATCTATTGGTAACCTGACTACCATGGCAACTGTATCCAGCTCTATCCCTAAGAATGTCAAACAAGTCACTGGACCTTCAGTCTTCTGAGACACCAAAAGTATGCCAAACTCCTTAGCGAGGCCCACAAACTCCTGCAGCAGCGCACTACACATATCCATTTGAGTTGGTCCAACAAATAAAAAATCGTCCAAATAGTGAACAACATTGGACATCCTAACCGCTGTTCCAGAATCCAGTGCGAAAAACTACTAAACATTTCAAAGTATGCACAGGAATAGAGCAACCCATCGGCATACACTTATTGAAATACAACTGCACTTCGAACGTGAATCCCAACAGGTGGAAGGCTGCGGCAAACCTGCTGGCCCATAAGGATAAGCACCTGGACATTCCCTACTCATGCCCTCAACATCCCCCAAAAAGGCAACACCCGTCAGCTGAGAGGCACCACCAGTACCCGTGTAAGTGCACTGCAGTTCAGCTGAGGCATCAAACTGGTCACCCATAACAGTTATCCCACCAGTAGAGGGCCACATTACTAAGCCCACAAGGGCCTGACCCACACCTGCCATACTCTCCTATGGAATCTGAGGAGCCAATGGCCCAGTTGGCACTGGGATCTGCACAGCCCCTCTAGCCACCCCCCTTGCCCAGCCAACAGCCTTCCGCCGAGGCCTATGCTACCTAGCTTTGTTTGCCTACATTGATTGCAGGCCTGGTGAAATCCCAGGCGAGACACTGGTACTTCCCCTGCCCCACCTCCGTGGAACAGCAGGCCCTTGCCATCTTTGGCCTCACACGGGCCGTCCTGCCTTTGCACCCTCGACCCAAGCCCTGGAGGTGCCTGAGCCAAAACCTCAGCCACCCCCAACAAGGTCACTGCAGGCCACGATGAAGCACGGGGCCTCCCATCCACCGGGGCAGATCCAGCAATGCCCAATACTGTAACGGATGCCGCACCAAGAGCCTCCCCACTTACCCGACTTGTCCCAGCAGCTGGAGCCACCCATCCTACCGACTGGACACGTTTCCGAGAGGCTATAATCAGCGCACCGCAAACCACCGCTTGAAAATAAAAAACCTACAGAAGGAAAAGCCTGTTGAGGATTCCCCCTTTCCGCCATATAAAAAGGTAAATGAGGCAAAAAAACCCACACCCACTGTACAAGAAGCAACATCTTCAAAAGAAGTGACTGCGCTGCCTACCCCAATGGAAAGAGGGAGGGGGACCAGCATAATGGAGTGGAGGAGTAGCCTAATGGTTAGAGCACTGGCTTGGAAACCAAGGGACAAGGGTTTGATTCCCACTAGCACTCCCTGTGGCCTTGGGCAAGTTACTTAACCCTCCATTGCCTCAGAAAAATCCAAGCAATCATTGTCCCTGTTTAATGTACATTACCAAGTTTAAGTTACAATGTAAACTGCTTTGACTGAAATGATAAAGAGATATAAAAAACCTGTTAAATAAATAAAACAAATCTGCAAGGGTAAATACCCCAGGACTGCCCCTCCCTCTTCCCGCCTGCTGCCAACAGCGCAGCCAATAGGCCCCTCACCCATGTACGGGCAGGGATACTTTAAAAAAATGACACCATGCAACCTCCACGGCCCCTGAGAGGTAAGGTCCTCTCCCTCCTTCCCCCCCCCCCTTCCGCTGGGCCCACCATGACCCCCGGCATTCACCAGGCTACCTCCTCAAAGGGCACAAAAGTTGTTCTCCTGCACCCGCATCTCACACTGCGAACCCACAGGGTCAGGGCAGGAGGTGGGGGAGAACAAGGGGGGAAGGAAATGGCAAAAGAGCTCTGGGCCTGACCTGGGCAGAGCACCAAGTTATCTTTTGGCCACTGGGAACTTGGCCCTTCAGCCTAGTACATTTATTTGAAGTGATTCCAAAAAGATTATCCAAACCTGACCGGAGGTTACTAAAAATTGGGATGATAGCTGCGAGATGTGAAATTGCAGCTCATTGGAAGGAAAATGCAGCCCTGACTATACAGGAATGGAGACTCAGACTATAAAGGAATAGAAGCTCTGACTAAATTTTATAAGTCAAATTGAAAAGCTAACTGACATGAAAAGACAAGTATATGTTAAAACATGCAAAAAGTGGAAGAAATTGGCTGTATATACTTAAGGGCACAATGTTGTAACTGTTGTTGTTGTTGTTAAGTGCTGTCGAGTCGGTGTCAATTCATGGTGACCTTCTGGATAGTTGTCCTAAAATGTGTTCGGTCTTCAGTCAGGCGGCTCATTGTTGACAGAGTGACACCAATAGCTGCTGTTATTGTATCGATCCTTCTCATTGCTGGCCTTCCTCTTTTGCATTGATCTTCTACCTTGCCAAACATGATATCTTTCTCTAATGATCTCTCTTTTCACATGATGTGTCCAAAGTATGGACGTCGAAGTCTTGTCATCAGAGCTTCTAAGGAAAGCTTAGGTTTGAAATCTAGCACTGACTGGTTTGTTCTTTGGGCAGTCCATGGGATACACAGTATTTGTCACCAGCACTATAATTCAAAGGCATCAATTTTCTTCCTATCTATCTTTTTCACTGTCCACTTTCACATCCATATGACGTTATTGAAAATACAATGGCTTGAACAAGTCAAATCTTTGACATCTCTGCTCTTGAGAATCTTGTCTAGGTCCTTCATAGTCATTCCGCCAAGAGCAATGCGTCCTCTGATTTCTTAACTGCTTGTTGTTTCTTTATTAATAGTTGATCCAAATAGGTTAATGTTGTCCACTTTTTCAATTTCTTCTCCATCAATGATGAACTTATTGATTTTGCCAGTTGTCTTCTTTGTCTTCTTTACATTAAAGTGCAGGCCCATTTTAAGACTGTTCCTTCATCTCGAGAAACAAATGTTTTAGATCGTCTTCACTTTCAGCCAGTAATATGGTATCATAGAAACATAGAAAAATGACGACAGAAAAAGACCACATGGCCTATCTAGTCTGTCCTTCCAAATCAACAACTACAACAGTCCCCTTTTTTCCTTTTGGGATCCTCTGTGTTTGTCCCATGCTTTTTTGAATTCAGATACCGTCCTCATCTCTACCACCTCCACTGGGAGACTATTCCAAAATATTTCCACATATCACTCCTGAATCTATCCCCTTTCACCCTCATCCCATGTCCCCTCGTAGCTGAACTTGCTTTCAATCGAAAGAGGCTCTCCCCCTGTGCATTTATGCCACAGAGGTATTTAAACATCTTAATCATATCACCTCTATCCCGCCTTTCCTCTAAGGCAGTGGTTCCCAACCCAGTCCTCAGGTACCCCCAGGCCGGTCAGGTTTTCAGGGTATCCACAATAAATATGCATGAGATGAATCTGCATGCACTGTTTCCATTATATGCAGATCTATCTCATGCATATTCATTGTGGATATCCTGAAAACCTGACTGACCTGGGGGTACCCAAGGACTAGTTTGGGAATCACTGCTCTAAGGTGTACATATTAAGATCCTTAAGTCTGTCCTCATATGCTTTGTAATGAAGTCCCCTAACCATTTTAGTAGCCACCCTCTGTACTGACTCCATCCAGTTTATATCCTTTTGAAGGTGCGGTCTCCAGAATTGCACACTATACTCCAAAAGAGGTCGCACCAAATACAGAGGCACTATCACCTCCTTTTTTCTACTAGCCATTCCTCTCCGTATGCACCAAAGCATCCTTCTAGCTTTTGCTGTTGCCTTTTCTACCTGTTTAGCTACTTTAAGATCATCAGACACAACCACACTGAGGTCCCGCTCTTCTTTAGTGGACAAAAGTACTTCACCCCCTATACTATATTGCTCCTTTGGATTGCTGCAGCCCAAATGCATGACCTTACATTTTTTAGCATTAAATCCCATCTGCCAAATTCTAGACCATTCTTCAGACTTAGCTAGATCCATCCTCATGTTATCTACACCTTTCTGGGTGTCTACTCTATTGCAGATTTTGGTATCATCCGCAAAGAGGCAAACCTTAACCGATAGCCTTTCCGCTATATCACTAACAAAGATGTTAAAAAGAATTGGACCAAGGACAGATCCCTGGGGCACACCACTGGTAACTTCCTTCTCCTCAGAGTGAGCCCCATTTACCTGTACTCTTTGTCTCCTCTCACTCAACCAATTTCTACCCCAAGCAGTAACTTTAGGGTCCATCCCTAGGGTGCTCCGTTTGTTTACAAGTCGCCTTTGAGGAACAGTGTCAAAGGCTTGACTGAAATCTAAATACACCATATCTAGGGCTCTCCCTCGGTCCAACTCCCTGGTCACCTAGTCAAAGAAATCAATCAGATTTGTCTGACAAGACCTGCCTCTGGTGAATCCATGCTGCCTCGGATTCTGTAATTTGCTGGACTCCAGAAACCTCACTATTTTCTCTTTCAGCAGTGTTTCCAATAATTTACTCACCACCGAAGTTAAACTAACCGGCCTGTAGTTTTCAACCACATCCTTACGTCCGCTTTTTGTGTATCATCAGCATAGCAAAGGTTGTTGATTAGTCTTCCACCAAATTTCACACCTCTGTTATCCTCATACAGTCCTGCTTCTCTGATGATTTGTTCTGCATATGAATTAAAGAGGAAGGCGGAAAGTATGTAGCCTGGTCATACACCTTTGGATTTTAAATCATTCTGTTTCTCCTTGTTCCGTACAAACTGTTGCACAATCTTTACATTGATCAAGAAGCAAGAAAACTATCAGGTGTTCTGGTATGCCCATTCTTCTTAATGTGGCCCAGAGTTTCTCATGGTTTACACAGTCAAAAGCCTTGCTGTAGTCGATAAAACACATAGATATCCTTTTGGTATTCTTTTGTCTTTTCAAGGATACATCTCATATCTGCACTGATGTCTCTTGTTCTTCGCCCTTTCCTGAACGCTGCTTGCACTTTAAGCAGTTCTCGTTCCAGGTATGGTTGTGGTTTCTGATGAATGATCTTGAGTAGAATCTTGCTGGCATGTGGGATCAGAGCAATTGCATGATAATTTCTACAGTCAGTCGGATCACCTTTCTTCGTTATTGGAATAAACACAGATTTTTTCCAGTCAGTTGGCCATGATGTTGTCTTCCAAATTTCTTGGCAGAACCTTGTAAGTATGTTAACAACTGCATCCAATTGCTGTAATACTTTAATGGGAATACCATCGGTGCCCGGTGCTTTGTTCTTTGATAAGACTTTCAATGCTGCTTCATCTTCTTCTTTCATCATCAATGGTTCCTGATCATAACATCTAACATTCAAACCCCACATCAACAAAACCACCAAAACGATTTACCACAAAACAAAGACACTACAACAACTCTGACCACTCCTAGAGCCAGAAGACTTCTGGACAGTGCTACAATCAACTGCAATATCCCACCTAGGCTACTGCAATGCCATTTACTAAGGACTACCACAATCTACACTTCTTCCGCTCCTAATAGCTCTCCATTCAGAAGTAAAAACCCTTCGAGAAGCGTCAAGGCAAGACCATATAACTCTAATTCTCAAATAACTACACTGGCTCCCTCTGCTGAGCTGCATAAGGTACAAAACAATACTGTTAACCGATAACCCCCCCCCCCCCATGCACCTCATCTCACTTTTACAATCCTCCCAACCACAAAGAACCAGACGAACATCCACATTAAATGCCCTGACCATTCCTTACACAAGAACCAAATCAGACCATTAAGCATGTAAAAGGACATTCCAATTATATGCACCAGCCATATGGAACAGACTACGGGACAATCTCAGACTCATTGCCGACCTCAAGACTTTCTGAAAACACCTAAAGACACATCTATTCCTGGAACATTTCAACATAACAGTATAACCCCACACTCTCACAAGATTCAAACGTGATAGAAAGCATTTACCTGTACATAGCCTGAAATGTAGATACTTATAATCCTCCCTGGGAACTTAGTTGATTATTGTATATAGTCTCACATCAATGTTACAATCAGTAGATAGTTAAGACCCCCCTTCTTCCCCCCCCCCTTCTTGTTTGCATGCTGTATATAGTTTTCACACCACTGTTACAATGTATCTGAAATTGTTCCATGTAAACCACCTTGACCCGGAGAAAGGCGGTATATAAATTAAGCTAATTAAATAAATAAGGTACAGGTTGAAACGGGTGTTGGTCCACTTGATTATTATCATATAATGACTCTGTATTTTTTTTCCACTTTTCTTGATCTTCTCAGCATCATTTATCATGGTTCCTTGAGCATCTTGTAACATTCCAATTCGAGGCTCAATTTTTTTTTATTGTAGATTTATTAACTTTTACCATATACCAAGAAATATCTTGGGTCAGGAAACTAACATTCCATTATTCTCATAAAATACAAAGTAGTAATAAGAGAAAAAAAGAAAACAAAATTAATCCAAACAAGGATCATTAATCATTAACAGAATGTATAATTAGTCCACAACTAGAAAGAGCCAAGATACACACCACCGTGGGAAGATGGCAAAAACAGAAAAAGAGGATACATAATACTTAAGTAGGAATTACTGACAAGCATACTCTAAATAGCCCCAAGTACACCCAGAATTATCCCTGCAATATCTGAGTATCCAGAAAGAAACGTAATTGAGAGGGCTTAAAGAAATTATATGTTCTATTTTGGTAATAAAGTATACATTTGCAAGGAAATCTTAATTGGAACTTCACGCCCAAGGCTAAATCCTCTGCATCAAACTCCAAAAACGTATTCCTCTGAACCTATGTCCATTTGGACATATCTGGGAACATCTGGATTCTACCCCAGAAAAAGGAAATATCAGCTTTATTAAGAAACAACCGCAGTAGCGCTTCCTTATCTTGAAGAAACACAAAAAAAAATTAAAATTGTAGATCTAACCTCAACCATCTCGGTCGTTCGCTCCAACAGTTCAGACAGTTTCCCCAATCCAAAGAGTCAGAAGAGATATCAACCATAGGGGCAGTGGTTTTCCATGAAGCGTCCTTTGTAGATCCAGGAGGAAGAAAATAGATCTTCTGAAGAGGAGGAAATCCAGACTCTGGATATCCAAAACCTTCCTTAAAAAATGTCTTAAACAGGTCTCTTACTGGGGAAATTGACAACCGTGGAAAATGTTTAAGATGCTCAAGTTCAAAGTCCTCGGAGAGCTCTCCAAATTTTCAGTTTTACGCTGAAAAACAAGCCTATCCTGAGTCATTACTCCTTGTTGCTCTCGTACCAGTTGAGATTTAGCTTCTAGCCCAGTAACCACAGTTTTTTGGGTTTCCATGCTCTTCTCCACACTCTCCAAATGTGGTGAGAACACAGCCGAAACCTGGAAAGCCCCTGTGCATACCTGGTACACGGAATGCTTGGCATTCCAGATCGTTCAGAGTCACTTCTTGCAGTCGAAATAATGGAGGAAATATTGTAGAAACCAAAGACTCCAAAGAAACCACACGCCCTCCTGAAGAAGAAACACTGCCTGAAAGCTGGAATCCAAAGCACCATCAGGCTGCAGCACTCCATTCGCCACAGCTGAGGTTGCTGGGAAAGCGGCTTCAATCCTCACATCAGACGCCGCACTTCCCAAAATACCAGGCGCGAGAGATGTGGAAGGGCCTACCGTGCTCAGCGAGACATTGCTGCCCAAGCCGGTGCTTTTCCCCACCCTGGCAGCCAGAACGCCATCAGCTTCACTGAGACGTAGGTGTCCATAGTGCGCTGCTCAACCTCTAATACAACGGGAAGTCCCCCCTTGCCTTTCATCTTACGCTTAGGCATGAGGTAAGTAAGAGGCACAAGAAACTCAGGAGCAGCCACCAAATGCCTCCTACTCTACTGTCATCTTGGCTCAACGGAATTTTTTCTTTAACTCTCATAGCTTGAGGAAAGCCAATCTTGTTCTTCCTTTAATAGTTTCTGCTTCTATTTCCTTGCATGCGTTATTGTAATACTTCTTCTTTTCTTGTCTTGCTGCATGTTGGAAATTTCTGTTGAGTTCTGCGATTATCTCTTTTTCTCCTCTGGCTTTTAGCTTCTCTGTGTTTCTGGGCAATTTTCAGAGTTTCTTTGGTTATCCATTTTGGCTGTTTTTGCTTTTTTAAATTTTGTAGAGACTTCTCACTTTCTTCCATCACAATCTTCTTGATGTCATCCCATAACTCTTCTGGACCTCTGTCATTTGTATCTAAAGCAGCAAATTGATTTTGCAGGCAGTCTTTAAATTCTGATAGTATATTCTCAAGGTCATATTCTGCTACATTTATGAGTGACTTGCTCTTTTTCAACTTTAGCTTGAGTTTGCATAGTTGGTGATCTATACCACAGTTAGCTCCAGGTTTTGTGTTCATTGATATAGAGCTTTTCCATCGTTGACTTCAACAGATGTAGTCAATTTGATTTTTGTACAATCCATTGGGTGAAGTCCATGTGTAGAGACGCTGCTTGTTGTATTGCTGGAAGAAGGTGTTTGAAATGAGTAAATCGTTGGTCTTGCAGAATTCTATTAGTCTTTCTCCAGCTTCATTTCTGTTATCAAGTCCATATTTTTCAACCACTTTGCCGCCTTCTTTATTGCCAGCTATTGCGTTCCACTCACCCATGACCATCAGGATATCCTGTTTGCATGTTCTGTCAGTTTCAGCTTGTATTTGTTCATAGAACTCATCAACTTCATCCTCTCCTGCAGCTGTTGTTAGGGCATATACTCAAATTAGAGTTATGTTGATGGGTATTCCTTGTAGACAAATAGAAATTAAGCGTTCACTGATTGCATTGTATTTCATTACAGTTCTTGCAAGCTTCTTCTTAATTATAAATGCAACATCATTTCTTCTTTGTCATTTCCAGCATAGACCATGTTATTATCAGATGCAAAGTGCCCGATGCCTGTCCATTTCAGTTCGCTGACACCCAAAAGATCAAATTGTACACATTCCACTGCATTCTTGACCACCTCCTACTTCCCTTGGTTAATACTTTGTATGTTCCACGTCCCAATATGTAAGACATCTTTGCAGCTTCTGACTCTTATTTCATGCGCAGCTACATCAGCAGTCAGACATCCCGAGGGCTTTGAGCCAACCACATCATAAATACTGGCTTTACTCTGAAAAGTCTTCATCTCCTCCCCAGTAACCAGTTGAGTGCCTTCTGACCTGGGGGTCTCATCTTCCAGTACTATAGTCCAATTTGTTTTGTTTTGACTGTCCATTGGGTTTTCATGGCAAGATACGGAAGTAGATTGCCAGGCCTTTCTTCCGCGCAGGTAATTCTAGTGGTGTTGCCATTGCCACAGAAGTCTGATGCTTTGCCTCCAACACTGTCCATTCTACTGCCGTCCAGATGGGTGGTTTGTCTTCGTCTGTCACCTATATCTGTCCATTTTGGGAGACCTTGCCTGTAGTTATGCTACCGATAGCTTAGCCCTCAGATTCACTGATGCACACAAGCCCTCACAGCATGACAAGCTGCAAATGAAGTGAGGGATGTTGTAACTAGGCTTCTTGAAATGATGAAAGTAGCAGTTGAGTTATTATGTGTTGTAGAGGATGAATGTGAATGTGTCTAAGGGAGTTAAGGGGTAGGAGGGTGAAGGCACATGTTCATCGATGTAGATCTTTGTACAGTAATTGCAATGGTGTTAAAATGAATAAAAATAATAAAGTTAAAAAGAATTTGGTGCCAAGTCTTTGGATAAAAAGTACCAGTGAACTTTGCAACAAAGTAGACAGTATGAAAATTGTTCCCAAAAAGTTACTCCTCCTCCTTTTATGTCATTTGCATTCTTTCTAATAATAGCCTAGTATGATCCATTCATGGAACCCATTGAACCATATTTCCATGATAGTTAACATATATAAGCTTGTCTCCACCATAATACTTTTAAATCTGGCATCTGCTTAGACTACAAGCAAAGTTTTGCGACATCCTCACTTGTGTGCTTTTTGCCATCAGTTTAATTTATTCCACAAAGGTAAGAGCCCAGAGTATTCAGTTCCCTCCTCTAGTTTAAACATATATCAATATATGAAGTGATTTTTTTCTTAAGATTCCTTTTCTTCCCATAGACAGATGCAAGTCATCAGCCCCTAGTATTACTAAAATCTTTTCTTTATATCAGGTTTTTAGCCATATACTGAAAACGGTGATAGGACATGACCTTTCCTTCCCCTTACCATAAAATGATATCTCCGAAAATGCTGTGATCTTGTCAAATGTCTAAGCCCTTGCCCTATTTTAAGAATACTTGTCATCTTATTAGGATACTACTTTATCATAATAAATATCTTGTTGAAATACTCACCTAACTGAAAGTCTCTGCTGGCATATTGGTTACTGGAAAGATATAAATTCTTGCAAGTGTCCACGGATCTGCCAGAATTTAACGAAAGCTACTGCACACTTCCACAGAGAACCAAATGATTTCTACTAGAACATACAATGGTTAGTGGTGTATATCTTGCAGATGTGGCATAGGAGATCCTGATGTGTTTAGAAAGTCACTGTGTGTGTTTGTTTTTCTTTGTATTTTTTGACAGAATGCCGGCCTCTTTTGTCACCATCACGCTCATCACTGCGCTGTCCAGGAAAGCTTTTGCTGGGACGTTCAAAAGAAGGTTGTCGAGTGACATTTGCAGAATGTTCACCTTTAGATTCCTCTCTGGAGAAAGGAAATACATCTGAGAGCAACAGTGACATTTTTCTCACTAGAGCATTGTGTTTCAGTGAAAAGGACAAAGCCCTTTTGCCAAAAATGTATACTTCCAAAGACATCGGTCTAAGTAATTATGGAAATGTCTATCTTACTTCCACTCCCCTGAAGAATGAGACAGTAAGAAATTTTGATGCTGAGAGAAGGAGCCCAAACTATAAAGATGATAATGCAAAGCCCTCAGATGAACTTAAGCTGCCATTAAAATTATCTTGCAGTGACACCATAAAGCAAAAGAGTGGGGATCAATCCAACAGAGAGAGGTTATCAAAGCTCAGCTCAGGTAAACAATTACAAAAGTGCAGCATGCCTTTCAGGTAAAGCAGAAGCAGACAGCATCTTTTTCTTGGTTAGTTCATTCAAGGTCTGTCATGCTCATTTCATTACTCACCTCACTGCTTTTCATAATGATGTATCTACTTTGCCTTATGCCCTTTGCCAATCCACTAGATGCCATAATATGACATGAACTAAGCTGTGCAAGAAATAAGAGTTTTGTAATATAAGCAAAGGTTTTCCTTTGATTATATAGATTCTGATTCACTGTACTCTAAACAAGGCAGATCCTAGCACAGTAATAAATATTTTGAATTGCAAACACACATTTATCCATTGTATTCAGCTTTCTTCCAGATATTTTAGATATCCAAAATATTTCTCTGTTCATTCTTGTATCCATTAATATTGATAGCAGTTAAGAATATAATTAATAACAGTAACATAGTATATAATGGCAGATAAAGACCAGTATGGTCCATCTAGTCTGCCCAGCAAGGTGGCAAGAGTAGGTGCACCTGCCGCTCTGTGCAGGTCATCCCTCCCCATGCCTTTGTTTAGGGGTTTACCTACTGCTCCATGCAGGTCACCCCTGTTTGTTGAGATATAAGAGATAGTTATGTTTCTTTTGATTTTATCCTGTCACTATAAAGGGATCCACTGTGTCTGTCCCATGCCATTTTGAATTCTGTCACTGTATTTGCCCCACCACTTCCATCGGGAGTATTTCCTGACATTGCCTTGTAGTTTACCCCCTCGCAGCTTCATGTTATGCCCTCTAGTTTTACAGCTTCCCAGTCTTTGGAAGAGGTTTATTTGTTCATTTATAATAAGTATTTAAAGGTCTGAATTATATCTCCCCGTCCTTCCTCTCTTCCAAAGTGTACATATCTAGGTCTTCAGATCTATTCTTAATGTATTCTGATGCAGGCTCCAAATAATTTTGGTCGCTTTCCTCGGAACCATTTCCAGTTTTTTATATCCTTTGCGTGATATGGTCTCCAAAACTGAACACAATATTTCAAGTGAGGCCTCACCAGCGACTTGCACAGTCGTATTAGTACCTCCTCCTTTCTGCTGGTAATTCCACTCTGTATGCAACCCAGCATCCTTCTGGCTTTTGCCACTGCATTGTCCACACTGTTTCGCCACCTTGAGATCCTCAGAAACAATCACTTCGAGGTCCTTCTCCTAGTCTGTGCACACCAACATCTCGCCCTCAATTGCATACATTTCCCTTGGATTTCTGCTTCCCAAATGCATGACACTGCACTTCTTCACATTAAATCTTAACTGCCAAGTATTAGACCATTTTTCCAACTTTTGTAGATCTTTCCTCATGTTATCCACTCCCTCAGGGGAATCCAATCTGTTGAAAATTTTTGTGTCATCTGCAAAAAGACAGACTTTTCCATTCAGTCCTTCAGCAATATCACTCACAAATACATTGAACAGTACCGGTCCCAGGACCGAACCCTGGGGCACACCACTAATTATCTTCCTTTCATCCAAATAAGTTCCGTTTACCATCACCTTCTGTCATCTTTCGGTCAACCAATTTTGATCCAGTTCACTACCTTGGGACCCATCCCCAAGCTGTTTAGTTTATTGATAAGCCTCCTATGAGGAACAGTATCAAAGGCTTTGCTGAAATTTAAGTAGATCACATCCATCGCATGCCCTTGATCTAGTTCTCTGGCCACTCAGTCAAAGAACTCAATCAGATTTGTTTGGCAGGATCGTACTTTGGTAAAACCATGTTGTCTTGGATCATGCAACTGGTTGGTTTTTAGAAAGTCCACTATTCGCTCTTTCAGGAGCGCCTCGATTACTTTTCCCGCTATCGAGGAAAGGCTTTACTGGCCTGTAGTTGGTCACTTCTTCCCTATTACCATTTTTCTGAAGAAATACCACATCAGCCCTTCTCCAGTCCTGTGGAACATCTCTTGTCTCCAAGGATCTATTTAAAACATCCTTTAATGGCCCTGCAAGAATCTCTCTGCTCTCTTTCAGTATCCTGGGATGTATCCCATCTGGTCCCATGGCCTTGTCCACTTTCAGTTTTGCAAGCTGTTCAAATACATCATCTTCAGTGAATGGTGTGGTATCTACTCCATTCCCATTTGTATATTTGTCAATCACAGGTGATCCTTCTCCAGGATTTTCTTTAGTAAAAATAGAACAGAAGCATTCTTCGTTTAGCATTTTCGCTTTTCAGTGTCACTTTTCACAAATCCGTTCCCGGCACTTTTGAGTCCTGCAATTCCACCTCTGATTTTCCTCCTCTCCCGAATATACCTGAAAAGGTTTTGCCACCACACTTCACATCTTTATCCATCTCTTCTTCTGCCTTTGATTTTGCTATCCTTATTTCTCTTTTTGTCTCTTTTAGCTTTATCTTGTATTCTTTTCTGTGTTCCTTTGTTTGCAAGCATCTGAATTTGTGAAAGCTAGTTTTTTTGCCTTTATTTGTGCAGCCACTACTTTGGAGAACCAAATAGGTTTCCTTTTTGTCTTGTTTTTATTTACTTTCCTTACATATATATCTGTTGCCCCTTTTATTGCCTTCTTTAGTTTAGCCCACTGTAATTCCACTTCCCTTACCTCATCCCACCCTGCCAACTCTTTCTTCAGGCACTTGGCCATTTTACTGAAGTCAGTGTTTTTGAAGTCTAGGATTTTGAGCATACTGTGATTGGACTCTGCCTTGACTTTTATCTCAAACCACACCGTGTGATGATCGCTGCTGCTCACGTGGGCACCCACCCGGATATCTGACACGCTATCTCCATTGGTGAGTATTAAATCCAGCATCAAGCTTCCCCTGGTCTGTTCCATCACCATTTGTCTAAGTAATGCATTTTGGAAGGCATCCACAATTTTTTTTTATTTCTTTCCAGATTTGCAGAAGGAATACTCCAATCCACATTGGGTAGATTGAAGTCACCCAATATGATCACTTCCCCCTTAATGGCTATCTTTGCGATATCAGCAATCAATTCGCTATCCATGTCTTCGGTTTGAGTTGGAGGCCTGTAGACTACACCAGTATGGATGATAGTGCATCTCCTCTTTGCAATACAATCCACAGCACTTCTTCTTTTCTCCACATCCCCTGCATTTCAGCAGCTTTAATATTGCTTTTGACATATAGGGCTGCTACTCCTCCTTTTCTACCCTCTCTATCTCTTCTAAATAGATTATAGCCAGCTATGGCCATATCCCATTCCTGCAGCTCGTTAAACCATGTTTCATTATTGGCCACAATGTCCAAGTCCATTTCCACCATTAGGACTTCCAGGTCAGGAACTTTGTGGCTAGGCTTCAAGCATTTGTTGACTGGCTTGCCTGTATTTTCATGGATTTTGTTTTACACAACTCTTCCCACTTGGCATTGATGTGTGGGTTAATACTGTGTCTGTTTCCAATGTTATCTTCTCCAGGAACAAGCAGGAAGTCAGTCCTCACCTGGGTGATGTCGGCACCAATGGAGCCTGTGCGGAAGCATCTCTCCAGCTTTCAAAGAAAGTCTTTGGGAGATGCCACCATGCATGCATGGTCCCCTTCCTGCCCAAAGGTGCCATCTTGATCAGTCTCCTTTTTTCTGCGAGCCCAACGGACGCATGTTCTCAAAACTTAGTAATTCAGTTTAGCTTTCCATTAGCATACCGGTTCCTCTTTCAGGCCCTGAGCTGGCATCTTTGATGCCTTACTCGGGCCCATCCTTTTTCACCTTTTTCTGTGAGGTTCCCTCAACCGACGCTTCGCACCCTTTTTCACCCAGGGTTGTTGACCCTGTCTAGGTGCATCCCACCATGTCCCTCGGTGGTTTCAAAAAATGTGACTGCTGCAGTCAAACCATGTCCATCACCGACACCCATAACTGCTGTTTGTGTTACCTGGGACCGGACCACAACAGTTCCAGTTGTGACCTTTCCCAAGCCATGTTTGCAAGAACCAACAAAAAGAGGTTGGAATTGCAGGAAAAGATTTTCCCAAAGTCCGACTCCGTACCTATATCCCCGGTGTTCAGCATCAAGGCAAGCACCGCCGCTGGGAACAAACACCCCCCACGGTACTCCTGCCCAATCGGGGCAGTGGGAGAGGACATGCAAAGCAGCCCGCCTCCATAAAAGCGGCGTCCCTCGCCTCCGGAGGGAGCCGCTGCCGCCGCCGCTGAGAACAAACACCCCCCACGGTGCTCTTGCCCAATCGGGGCAGTGGGAGAGGACATCCAAAGCAGCCCGCCTCCATAAAAGCGGCGTCCCTCGCCTCCGGAGGGAGCCGCTGCCGCCACCGCTGGGAACAAACACCCCCCACGGTGCTCCTGCCCAATCGGGGCAGTGGGAGAGGACATCCAAAGCAGCCCGCCTCCATAAAAGTGGCGTCCCTCGCCTCCGGAGGGAGCCGCTGCTGCCGCCGCTGGGAACAAACACCCCCCATGGTGCTCCTGCCCAATCGGGGCAGTGGGAGAGGACATCCAAAGCAGCCCGCCTCCATAAAAGCGGCATCCCTCGCCTCCGGAGGGAGCCGCTGCTGCCGCCGCTGGGAACAAACACCCCCCACGGTGCTCCTGCCCAATCGGGGCAGTGGGAGAGGACATCCAAAGCAGCCCGCCTCCATAGAAGCGGCGTCCCTTGCCTCCGGAGGGAGCCGCTGCTGCCGCCGCTGGGAACAAACACCCCCCACGGTGCTCCTGCCCAATCGGGGCAGTGGGAGAGGACATGCAAAGCAGCCCGCCTCCATAAAAGCGGCGTCCCTCGCCTCTGGAGGGAGCCGCTGCTGCCGCCGCTGGGAACAAACACCCCCCACGGTGCTCCTGCCCAATCGGGGCAGTGGGAGAGGACATCCAAAGCAGCCCGCCTCCATAACAGCGGCGTCCCTCGCCTCTGGAGGGAGCCGCTGCTGCCGCCGCTGGGAACAAATACCCCCCATGGTGCTCCTGCCCAGTCGGGGCAGTGGGAGAGGACATCCAAAGCAGCCCGCCTCCATAAAAGCGGCGTCCCTCGCCTCTGGAGGGAGCCGCTGCTGCCGCCGCTGGGAACAAACACCTCCCATGGTGTTCCTGCCCAGTCGGGGCAGTGGGAGAGGACATCCAAAGCAGCCCGCCTCCATAAAAGCGGCGTCCCTCGCAGGTGCGCCTGCGCCTGGCGGGCCCGCGCCTGAAGGCCCTTTGGCGTGGCCCTTAGGCGCGGCACAGAGGCGCACAAAAAAGAAGCAGCAACCGACATATCCTCCTCAAAGAAAGCCACAGTACATCCAACATTGGAGATACCCCCACCACCGAACCGAAGAACAACGACAACAACAACAACGTCACAAAGAAAAAGACCCCACCACTCCGAGAACCCAGGTACTCCCACACACCATGCCACCCTTCCTAACCCCCATCTATCTCCTAACCCCCCTCCTAACCCTCTACCCCCACTCAGCCAAACCCTACAACCCCCTCTGCTCAGACACCACAACAGCTCAACCCACATGCATCCACAACCGTACACACAACCATGCACACACATACTCATTCCCACATTGCACACCAACCTGCACCACCAACCCCACAAACCACCACCACCTCTCCATCTCACTCATAAACGCTCGCTCAGTCAGGAACAAATACCACATGCTCCAGGACCTGATCACAACTAAGAAGATTGACATCCTCTGTGTAACTGAAACCTGGCTAACAGACCACGACACAGTAGTAATGAACCAGCTAACACCAAAGTGATACAGCCTCCATCACTGCTCCCGAACACATGCCAAAGGCGGAGGTGTAGCCATCATTGCCAAAGACAACCTCCACCTCCGGATCCATGTCTCAGAAACCTCCAATGAAGCAGACATCCTCACCCTCACCAACAAATGCCTCTCGATATGCCTGATCTACCGTGCACCCACCACAACCTCTGACCTACCACAGATTCTACACCTCATCTCCGAAAGCACCAGCCCTTCAAAGGAACAAATTATCCTAGGAGACTTCAACCTCCCATCACTCCAGGAGAAACAAGCAGAAACCTTCCTCAACGCCATGACAGCAATGGACCTGACACAAATCATACAAGAACCAACACACGAAAAAGGAAACATACTTGACCTCATATTTCTAAACTCCCAAACCGCCTCCTCATACAGAAAACCAACAATCTCGCCAGTGCCGTGGTCAGACCACTACATCATCAACATATCCCACACCTATCAACTCAAAAAGAACAGAGAAAACAAACACCACGCAAGGAGATTCAAAGCATTTAGCAAGGAAGACTTCCTAACAAAAACCCTGCCTAAATTACACACAAACTCCAACAACCTTGATGTCCTGATCCACAACTGGAATACCACAATCTCTTCAGCAGCCAGCACAACTAGAAAAAACACCAATACCAGACCCATCTCCTCAAAAGCCCGATGGTTCACCCCCAGCCTCCGCAAACTGAAAACCAAACTTAGAAGAACCGAAAGGAAATGGAGAAAAACCAAAAGCGACAGAGACAAAGCAAAATACCTCTACGAACTCAATGCATACCACTCAGAAACTGACAATGCCAAAAAAACCTACCACACCAAAATCATCACAACAGCCATAAACAAACCTCGAGAGCTCTTCCAAATTGTCAAAAATCTAACAAAAGCACCCAGCAACTCCGACCAGCTGCCAGATATCCCCCCTGACCTTCTAGCCCGACAATACAAACAGCTTCAGCAACCACAAAGCCCACATCACTACGCTGAAACAACAACCAAGACAAATTCATACCCCACCCTGAACAGAGACGGGAATACATTCGACCCAACCTCGAAAGAAGAAATATCTTCCACCATCTCCTGCTTGAACACCACCACTTCCCCGCTGGATCCTTGCCCTGCCGACTGGATAAAGAAAACCAAAGAAGACCTCAGTGCACCACTAACCCACATCGTAAATGAATCCTTTAAACAAGGACATATGCCAGACGCCCTCAAGACCACAGTCATCCGACCAACCCTAAAAAAGCACAACCTAGATCCCCTAGACCCCACCTCCTACAGGCCAGTAGCAAGCCTCCCACTCACCGCAAAGATAATCGAGAAGATAGTCCAACGTCAGCTTCAAGAACACCTAGACGTTAACAACATACTGGACCCGCAGCAACACGGATTCCGACCATTACATGGGGTCGAGACCCTAATGACCATGCTGATAAACACCCTCATCATAGGAACACAAGAGAAACACTCCGGATACATCCTAATTTTTCTGGATATATCAGCAGCATTCGACACCATCTCCCACAACACCCTTATCCACAGACTCCAAACAATTGGGATCAAAGATACTGTACTCCAATGGTTCAGATCCTATCTAACCAGCCGACAGTAACTGATTCGCACCAAAACCTCAACCTCACCCCCCTTCCAGCAACATCAAGGAGTACCTCAAGGATCCACACTATCAGCTATGCTTTACAACATCTACCTCCGTCCACTCTGCTCAGTCATACGCACTCACAATGTCAACTTCCACATATACGCCGACGACATAATGCTCTACGCCCCAATCACAACCATGGACCCAACAAACGACCAGCTATCAACCTGCTTCACCGACGTATCCAACTGGCTACAAGAGAACAACTTATCCATCAACATAAAGAAGACCAAAGCTCTTATAAAAGACAAAAGACCCAGACTTCAAACCACCCACTCACCTCACCATGGGAACCACGCAAATTCAAATACAACTACACATAAGATATCTCGGCATTATCATTGACCAAGCCCTAACCCTCAAGCAGCAAATCAACAAGACCACGAGAACTGTATTCCACAAGGCAAAAAACGGTACAACGCCTCCGACCCCTCCTCGAGCCGCAAGACTTCAGGACAGTAATGCAAGCTCTAACACTCCCTCATCTGGACTATTGCAACATAATCTACCATGGCCTACCTGCCACACAGACCAATCCCCTCCGAACTGCCCTAAACACCACGGCGAGAATAATTCACAATGCAAAGAAACGAGACCACATCACCCCAATTCTGAGAGACCTTCATATTCTCCCCATCGAAGCAAGAATCAAGTACAAAACTCTTCTACTCACCCACAAAACCATCCACCAAACACAGGGCACCCCACTCCACGCTCTACTGCCTCGCCCAACCCACAGCAGAACAACCAGACAATCCTCCAACAGCTCCGTTGCCATCCCTCACAAAAGAACCAAAGCAACACAACGGACCTGCAACAGAGCCTTTGAACTCTATGCCCCATCCCTCTGGAACTCTCTACCAAACCACATCAGGAACAACGGTGATCTCCCATCATTCAAAAAGCAGCTAAAAACCATCCTATTCCAAGAACATTTCTGAATAGGAACCCCCCCTATTCCTCTCCAAGAAGTCCAAACCAGTAACTATGCTATCTTGTCAGTCTCTATGTTCATCCCAAAATCATCAATGTTGAGCCCCCGGTGATGGGCCCCCCCCCACACACATTTGATCCCCCCCCCCCCGATATATGTTCCACCGCTTTGACCCGGTGAAAAGCGGGATATAAATACAGTTAAATAAATAAACATCCCATGACATCTGGGCGTCCTCTGAGTCCCACGGCCGTGGATCCTCCGAGAGGACCTTGGAGCAGGAGCGGAAGAAAAAGAAGTCCTTGAAAATCCCAGAGGTCGGTCCAAAGAAACCTGGTAAAATTGCACCGGAGAGAGGAGTCTGAAAAACACCCGGCCTAGCTTTCCAAAAGGGACCCTTCGGCAGGAGAGGCTGGCCAAGGGAGCTTGAGGCTGTGATGGTTATCGAGGAGACACTCTCTGGAGTGTTGATGTCAGGCACGAAGCCGTCGGTGCCCGCGCTGAAAGCTGTGGAGCCTTCTGGCATGGAGACCAGAATGGCGACCTTGGAGCAGAACATCACTGCTATCCTGGCCCTGCAGCAGGCGATGATGGCTGGTTCGCCTGGCTCATCCACCCTGATGACCAGCCCCTCAACTGCGAGAGGGTCACTGGTTATCGAGCCAAGCATCGAGTGCCACCGGCCTCGAGTAAGCTCTCAGCACCAGTCGAGGTCCTGGTCCCATTCATTAGGTATCTGGTCCTCACCGGCTAGTGTCCATGACTCTTATCTCAGGTCCCCGACAGGCCTCCGGCCCCCGAGCATGGGCCTCAACCATCGGAGTTGCATGGCCTCTGAATCCTCGTCACCACTCGATTCCGAGTGGAAAATTGATGATGAGGCATCCCTGGACACCCGGAGACAGTGAGATGTCCCCTCAGACTCGTCTCCATCGGTGTCTCAATGCCGATCTCCTCATGAGGACGTGACCTTCCACGATGAGGAGGACCCGTGCACTGAGGAACTGAGATCCTTTATTATGAGGCCCCTCCCTGGGAGACCCTCACAGTGCCGGTGCAACAGATCCTCGAGCTGCTGCTCCTATGGATATGGGAAACACCAGCATCCGTGCCCATTGTCAGTCACCGGCTTGACGGGATGTACTGCGTCTGCAAGAGTCCAGGGTTCCAAAAAACCCAGTTACTGCAAAACTCCATGGTCATCGAGTCAACCATGCACAAACTAAAGAAACAGAAGTCCTCTCCTCTGTCCCCTCCCCCCCCAAGTAGATAGGCTCAGACCCTTGATGCTCTCAGGCACAAATGTTTCCAGGGCTCAATGCTAGGGTGTAGAGTCCAGGCCTATAAATTCTATATTAGCATGTACCTTAAGGTACTAGCCAAGGAGCTTGCTGGCTTCTCAGCAGGCCTTGACGGTGAACCCCTTCGGTGGTTCAAGACCCTCACCACAGCGTTACCGGACTGGTAAAGTTCCTCTCTGAAGCGGCTTATGACGGCTTCGAGTCGTGGCTGCCAGCATCGGTGCCTGACGCTAATCCTGCTTACAATTGTCTGACCTTGAACAGTGGGTCCAAGACAGTTCTACAATGGTTCCAGCCTTACCTAACCAACAGATATCAACCAATCTGAACCAGTATGGCAACCTTCCCTCCATTTCAACAGACCCAAGGAATACCGCAAGGCTTGGCATTCTCCGCTATACTCTTTAATATCTACCTTCAACCACTCTGCACAATAATACGGTCTCACAATATCAACTACCACATATACCCAGATGACATTATGCTTTATGGAACCATTACAGCCTCAAATCCAATGAACCTACATCTAACAAACTCCTTCAATGATGTCTCCAGATGACTTCAAGAAAACAACCTCATCATAAACCGTAAAAAAAACGAAGCCCTATTTTTTACTAAGGATCAAACCTTCAACTTACCCACCACACCTCACCTTGGGAGCAACCCAAATAAGAGTTCAACTTTACATAAAATATCTGGGTATAATCCTTGATCAAACACTTTCATTTAAACAACAGATCGCAAAAACTGCAAGGTCAATATTCTTCAAAGCAAAGATGGTACAATGCCTCAAACCACTCATTGGCTCAAAGGATTTCAGAACGGTCATGCAAGCAATGACGCTCCCTCACCTGGATTATTGTAACGCAATATACCAAGGACTTCCGGTCACCTCTGCCAACCCGCTATGGACAGGCCTCAACACAATGGCAAGAATCATCCAAAGAGTGAAGAAACATGATCACATCACCCTGGTCTTGAGAGATCTTCACATCCTACCACTAGAAGCACAGATCAAATAAAAAACACTGGTACTGATCCATAAAGCGCTTCACCAACAACAAACATCCCAGCTCCAAACCCTACCCCCCGGCTGATCTCTGGAAGACCGATACATCAGACCGCAAGCAATGCACTCACTGTGCAACATGAAAGGATAAAGTCCAATCAACAAGCCTGTAACCAAGCATTTGATTTATACGCCCCCTCGCTTTGGAACTCTCTTCCAACCCAAATCCGAAGCCACCAGTTCTCCAGGACCAAGCAGGAAGTCAGTCCTCACTTATGGGTGACGTCGGCGCCGACGGAGCCCTCGCGGAGCAATTTTCCCCAGCTTTCAAAGAAAGCCTTTGGGAATTGCAGCGCGCATGCGCGGTCCTCTTCCCGCCCAAGGGTGCCATCTTAGCCAGTCTTCTTTTTTCCGCGGAGCCCTACAGACGTCCCCGTCTTGTCCCCGCGAAAAAGTTGATATTTCTTCATAATTTTATTCTTTTTCCTTCGGTTCGACGCCGGTCTTTTTCCCGCCCGGACTCGCGACGCCGGTCACGAGTCCTCTTCTTCTTTTCGGTTTTTCTGACTTAGTCAGTTTTCGTTTTCGGTTTTTCCCTGGCAGCCCGGTCCTTTGACCTCGCCGGGGCCCTTTTTCCCCCGATGGCTGCCAGTGGTTTCAAGCGGTGTGGTCAGTGTGACCGAAATATGTCACTAACTGACACACACGACTTTGCCTCCGCTGCCTGGGCCCGGATCATGAAGAAATGATCTGTGGGCCCTGCGGCAAAATGTCCTCCAAAGCGTTGAGAAGTCGGCGGCATCAGCGGGATAGGATCTTCGCTGACCCCAGCCGTACCCGGACCTCGTCGGAGGCCTCCGCGTCCAAAGGTTCCAGCTCGGACCGTCGCCGGAGTTCCTCCGACAGGGGTTCTCCCTCCGGGGACCATCGACGTAAGGTGAAACCCGCGAGGGCGGCGTCGGTGGACGCTCCTGGCTCCGCGAGGGCTAGGTCGCATAGCCCCGATAGCCGCCCCGGGTCCTTGGAGAAGGAGCACCTCACGAAGCGACCTCGCCTGGAGTCGGAGCTGCCTGCTCGGGTAAGTCCTGTGGTCCTCCTGGACTCGCCTCCGCGACAGCCGACGTCGGGCCCGACGCCGTCGGGGCCCGAGTTGGGGGCTGCTGGGTCACCTGAGCTCGGACTCAGGTTGACGGCCTTGGAGAGCAGACTGTCTGCCTTCATGGACCAGCAGCGGGCACTGCTCGCTGGCTTCGCTGGCGTCGCTGCCCCGACCGCCGGGACGTCGACGTCCAAGTCGACCCCGGAGACCGAGCCGATCCTCGAGTCGATGCGAACTCGAGTCGATCCTCGGTCGAGGTCACCCTCGGCCTCCCGTTCGGGACCGAGGTCGCCGACGCCGACTCCCTCGGCGTTGGGGTGGCAGGCACCGCGCCCTGCCCGGGCCGACCCCACCGAGTCCTCGTCGGAGTCGGTCTGGGAGTCTGAAGAGGAAGAGTTGCCTGATTCTTTCCGGACTCGGTGTGTCCCCTCGGACTCACCGGAGTCCGAACCTCGGAAGCAGTCCCCCCCGGAGGATGCCCGGTTCTCGGACTTCGTCAGGGATATGGCCAAGGCTTTGGCCTTCCCTGCGGACCCCGAGGAGGAGCCTCGAGCCGAAGAGCTCGATGCCCTCCAGTATGACTCTCCCGCAAGGGAACACTTTACTGTACCGGTTCCTCCTATGCTGGAACGACTACTCTTCCGCATGTGGGAGAGTCCGGCCACCTCGCCGGTCCTGAGCAAGCGGGTCGATCCTATCTATCGAGTCCGCAAGAGCCCTGGCTTCCAAAAAGCACAGCTACCACACCATTCCATGGTAGTGGAATCGGCCATGCATCGTCTTAAGAGCCAGAAGATGCACTCCTCGGTGCCTCCTGGCAGGGAGGCCCGTAACCTGGATGGCCTTGGTAAGAAGTGTTTCCAGGGCTCTATGCTTGCGTGTCGTGTCCAGACCTACCAGCTATACATGGGCATGTATCTCCGAGACCTGGCTAAAGAGCTAGCCGGATTCTCCGCTGGTTTGTCCGAGGAACCCTTGCGGAGGTTCCTGGCCTTGTCCACTGGCATTCGGGAATGCTCAAAATTCATGTCCCGAGCAGCCTATGATGGCTTTGAAGCATCGGCTCGAGTGGCCGCAGCCGGCATCGGTGCCCGCCGACAGGCTTGGCTTCAGTCGTCTGACCTTGAGCCCTGGGTGCAGGACAAGTTGGTCGATGTCCCCTGCCGAGGCGAAAACCTCTTTGGCAAGCCCATGGCTGAAAAGGCTGCACAAATTGAGACGGAGACTCTCACCAGGACCAGGCTTTCTAGGAAGACCTCCGCCCCTTCCCAGAAAAAGAAGGGCTCGGGTAAAAAGTCCTTTTACCCGAGGAAGGCGGCTGCCTACAAACAATACCCCCATTATCAGGCCCCTGCAGCTCCCCAACAGGGCCAGCAGGCCAAGGGACGGGGTAATGGGTTCCGTAGGCAGCAAGCCCCCAAGCCTGCACCACCAGCCCCTGCTCAGCAGGGTGGGGGTTTTTGACTCCTTAAGCATAGCCTCTCCCCCCCGCTGGTTCCTCCCAGCACCGGAGGCCGGCTGGTTCACTTCGCCCACAGGTGGTCCAGCATCACCTCAGATGCCTGGGTGCTTCAAGTCGTGCGAGAAGGCTATCTTCTCCACTTCCACCAGGTCCCTCCCTCCTATTTTCCGGGAGAACCTCCACGACCCCCTCTGCACAGGGAATTACTCCTTCAGGAGTTAGCAGGTCTTCTACAGGAACAGGCGGTGGAACCGGTGCCCCACCACCTGAAAGGTCAAGGCTTTTATTGCAGGTATTTTCTAATACCAAAGAGAACAGGGGGCCTCAGACCCATCCTGGACTTGCGCAACCTCAACAAGTTCCTCGTGCGGGAGAAGTTCAAGATGCTTACCCTTGGAATCCTTCTGCCCTACCTCCAGCAGGGAGATTGGCTATGCTCCTTGGATCTAAAGGATGCCTACACGCACATCCTCATCCACCCAAGCCACCGCCAATACCTAAGGTTTGTGGTGGCAGGGAATCATTACCAGTACAGAGTACTGCCCTTTGGCCTGTCCTCCGCACCGCGAGTCTTCACAAAATGTCTCGCGGTGGTGGCGGCCCATCTCAGGCTTCACGGCCTCTATGTCTTTCCGTACCTCGACGACTGGCTCATCAGAGCAGCGTCCGCTCTGGAGGTCACCAACGCCACGCGCCGCACGGTGACTCTTCTGCAGTACTTGGGCTTTGTTATAAACTTCGCAAAGTCCACTTTGCTCCCCTCACAGGATCTCGAGTTCATCGGCGCAAGGCTGCACACTCCTCAGGCTCGAGCGTACCTACCGCTCGACAGGGCTCAACGGCTCATGGACCTAGCCGACCGTTTTCGCAGCCAGCCGCTGGTCTCCGCCAGGCGCTTCCTGAGACTACTCGGCCATATGGCTTCCACCGTCCATGTGACCCCCAATGCCCGCCTGAATATGCGGCCTGCTCAATGGTGTCTCCGCCAGCAGTGGCGACAAGCCACAGGCGGCCTAGCAGACCTAGTGCGCGTCTCCGAGCCGCTGATCTCGTCTCTCCGGTGGTGGCTTCAGCAGCCGAACCTGATATTCGGAATGCCTTTCCAGTCACCTCAGCCGGCCCGGGTGCTGACAACAGATGCATCCCTCCTGGGCTGGGGAGCGCATTGCCAAGGGGCACGTACTCAGGGCCTCTGGACCACGTGGGAGTCTGCTCAGCAGATCAACTTCCTGGAGCTCAGGGCGATCCGCCTGGCTCTCAAGGCCTTCTCCCACCTGACTTCTCACCAGTCCGTCCTTGTCCAGACGGACAATCAAGTTGCCATGTTCTACGTGAACAAGCAGGGGGCACGGGCTCCTTCCTCCTCTGCCGGGAGGCACAGAAGCTCTGCTCTTGGGCCGTCAGTCACGGCATTCTCCTCAAGGCAGTTTATCTCCCAGGCCAAGAGAATTACCTGGCGGACAAACTCAGCAGGATCCTCCAGCCGCACGAGTGGCGTCTGGATCCCTTGGTAGTTCAGAAGCTCTTTCTAAAGTGGGGCCTCCCCACGGTGGATCTCTTTGCCAGTCCTCACAACCGGCAACTTCCTCGCTTCTGCTCTCATCAGCCACACCCCCTTCGGGTTGCGGCGGATGCTTTTCTACTCTCATGGTCGGGGAGCCTTCTGTACGCTTTCCCTCCCATCCCGCTAGTCTCTCGGACTCTTTTCAAGGTTCTCCGAGACAAAGCCTTCATGATCCTGGTGGCCCCTCGCTGGCCCAGACAGCCGTGGTTTCCGCTCCTGCTGCAATTAGCGGTGGAGGATCCATTCCCTCTGGGGTTACAACCGGATCTCCTCACTCAGGATCAGGGGTCTCTGCTACACCCCAACCTCAGGTCTCTCAACCTAATGGCCTGGCTGCTGAGAGGGTAGTCCTCGCTCCCCTTCTCCTGCCGGCAGAGGTGGAGGAGGTCGTCCTAGCTTCGCGACGACCTTCTACCCGCAAATGCTACGCCCTTAAATGGCGTCGTTTTTCCGTTTGGTGTACCCGACAGTCTCAGGATCCCTTCTCCTGCCCGGTGTCGGTGGTCTTGCAGTACTTGCTTTACCTCTCTAATCTGGGACTTAAGTCCAACTCCGTCAAGGTTCACCTCAGTGCTCTTTCAGCACATCATGTGCCAGTGGACGGCAGACCTCTCTCCAACGACCCTCTCGTAGCGAGGTTTCTCAGAGGTCTCCTTCTACTTAAACCACCTCTGCGCCCGCCAGCGCCTGACTGGGACCTGAATGTGGTTTTACAGCGGATCACCTGTCCGCCTTTTGAACCTATGGCTACCTGTTCTCTCCGTTTTCTTTCTTGGAAAACACTGTTCTTGATAGCCCTCACTTCCGCTAGATGCGTAAGTGAATTGCAGGCCCTCGTGTCTGATCCCCCTTACACTCGGTTCTACAAAAATAGGGTAGTCCTACGGACTCACCCAAAATTTCTTCCAAAAGTGGTCTCCCCTTTTCATATCAATCAGGAGGTGGTACTTCCAACCTTCTTTCCCAGACCACACTCCAGCCGAGCTGAAACGGTCCTCCATACCCTGGACTGTAGAAGGGCTTTGAACTTCTACCTTGACCGTACGCGGGAGCACCGTAAAGCTGCTCAGCTTTTTGTATCTTTTGACCCCAATAAATTGGGGCTCCCGGTCTCCAAGCGTACTCTGTCCATCTGGGTTGCGGACTGTATCTCTTGGGCTTATGGGGCAGCCGGACTCTCCTTGGACGGTCGAGTCACGGCTCATTGCGTTCGGGCAAAGGCCACGTCAGTGGCTTACCTCCGCTCTGTTCTGCTGGCAGACATCTGCCGGGCCGCTACTTGGTCTTCGAGCCAGACTTTTGCGGTCCATTACTGTCTCGAGAGGGAGTCCCGCAGGGACAGTGCTTTCGGACAGGCAGTCCTCCGTAATCTCTTTGAGGTCTGAACAACTCCTACCCTCCATCCCGGATGTGGGCTACCGGTGGGTAATAATTCAGCGAAGATTCTTTCCTTCTGTGCTGCTGAGCTAGAGGGAGCTCATTTTTGTGCTTAGGGTCTCCGGTAGCCTTAAGCTTGGGAGTCCCATAAGTGAGGACTGACTTCCTGCTTGGTCCTGGAGAAAGCGTAGTTACTCACCTGTAACAGGTGTTCTCCAGGAGCAGCAGGAATCAGTCCTCACAACCCTCCCTCCTCCCCTTGGAGTTGCAATCGTCTGCTTTACTTTTTTTGCAAATTTTTATGTTGTCTTTTTTAGCTATGTCATCTGACTGGCTAAGATGGCACCCTTGGGCGGGAAGAGGACCGCGCATGCGCGCTGCAATTCCCAAAGGCTTTCTTTGAAAGCTGGGGAAAATTGCTCCGCGAGGGCTCCGTCGGCGCCGACGTCACCCATAAGTGAGGACTGATTCCTGCTGCTCCTGGAGAACACCTGTTACAGGTGAGTAACTACGCTTTCCTCTCCTCATTTAGAAAACAGTTAAAAACCCATCTATTCCGGGAGCACCTAGGATTGGAACAGGACAGCACCCACTAATGCCCTGTCCATGATGATCATTAAGTAAACTGAGACTGAGTGAAAAACCAGAACTGCGAATAAGACAATGAAAAATCCTGATACCCACCAAGTCAAGAATATAAATATGTCAGCCCCCTTGGTGATGGTATTACCCCCACCCCCCCACCCCCAATATGAACTGAAGAACATAACATAAGATATGCCATACTGGGTCAGACCAAGGTCCATCAAGCCCAGTATCCTGTTTCCAACAGTGGCCAATCTAGGTCATACGTACCTATCAGTTTCCCCAAAAGACATAGGTTCCGCAATGCCAGGGTCAAGCATTGATATCCTGGGTCCCTTCTTAATAATGGTTTATGGACCTTTCCTCCAGGAACTTGTCCAAACCTTTTTTAAACCCAGCTACACTAACAGCCTTTACTACATCCTAAACAATTTACTAAACAATCGATCTACGTTTACCCGTTCCACTCCGTTCATTAATTTATAGACTTCTATCATATCTCCCCTCAGCCGTTTCTTTTCCTGGTTAAAGAGCCCTAACTTTTTTAGCCTTTCTTCATAGGAGTATCCTTCCATCCCCTTTACCATTTTGGTGGCTCTTCTCTGAACCTTTTCTAATAACGCTATATCCTTTTTAAGATACAGCGACCAGAATTGCACACAATATTCAAGGTGCGGTCTCACCATGGAACGATATAGAGACATTATAATATCTTTTGTTTTATTTTCCATTCCTTTCCTTAAGACACCTAGCATTCTATTTGCTCTCTTGGCTGCTGCTGCACACTGGGCCGAGGGTTTTAACATGCTTTCCACAATGGGACGCACATGCTCGCTGCCTTCCCGCCTTTCCAACTGTCCCTCTTCAGTTAAGTTTATAGCTGAGTGAAAGGATAGAGGGAGAGAGGAAAGAGACAGAGAGATAAAGAGACAACTCCTAGGGGAGGTGGGTGGGTTGTGAAGACTAAATTCCTGCTGATCCCGGAGATCAGTTACAGGTGAGTAACTACGCTATCTCCAGGAACAAGCAGGAATGTAGTCCTCACATATGGGGATTCCCTAGCTGAAGATGCCAAGGAGATAGCTCCAGGAAGCTGCCACCTATAGTAAGGTGGGCCTTGCCTAAATCTTTTTCCTGGGTGGTGGTTCCTAATGTGGAACCTTGCATTGTGTAACCATAGTTTGGGTTGTTCTTCCCTAGGTGCATAACTTTGCACTTGTCCACATTAAATTTCATCTGCCATTTTGATGCCCAGTCTTCCAATTTATCAAGATCCTCTTGCAATTTTCCACAATCCTCTTGGGTTTTAACAACTTTAAATAGTTTTGTGTCATCTGCAAATTTGATAGCCTCACTCGTTATTCCACTTTCCAGGTCATTTATGAATATGTCAAAAAGCAACAGACCCAGCACAGATCCCTGGGGTACACCACTATCCACCTTTCTCCATTGGGAAAATTGGCCATTTAGCCCAACCCTCTGTTTTCTATCTTTTAACCAGTTCCTGATCCACAGTAGTACACTGCCTCCTATCCCATGACTCTTTAGTTTTGCCAAAAGTCTCTCATGAGGGACCTTGTCAAAGGCTTTCTGAAAGTCTAGATACACTATATCAACCGACTCACCTTTGTCCACCTGTTTATTCACACTTTCAAAAAAACATAACAGATTAGTAAGACAAGATCTTCCTTGTCTAAAGCCATGTTGGCTATCTCCCATTAGGCCATGACTATCTACATGCCGTGTAATTTTATTCTTTATGATGGTTTCTACCATTTTTCCTGGTATTGACATGAGGCTCACCGGTCTGTAGTTTCACCCCTGGAACCCTTTTTAAAAATTAGTGTTACATTGGCGATCCTCCAATCTTCAGGTATTAGAGATGATTTTAATGATAGTTCACAGATTACTAATAGCAGTTCTGCAATCTCATATTTCAGTTCTTTCAACACCCTTGGATGTATACCATCCAGCCCAGATGATTTGCTATTCTTCAGTTTATCTAATAGTTGTAATACATCTTCCCAATGTATCGATATTTCCTTCAATTCTTCCGCACCTTTAAATACCACTTCAGTCATGGGTAACATCCCTACATCTTTCTCAGTAAAGACTGAAGCACTTGTTTATTGTAAACGACTTTGACCCGATGAAAAGTGGTATGAAAGTGCAGCTAAATAAATAAACTACTTGATGTCCCCTGTACTGGGGAGAATCTTTTCGGCCAACCTATGTCTGACAAGGCGTCTGAGATCAAGAAAGAGTTTGTGACTCGACAAAGGTTGTCCAAAAAGACCTCGGGGCCTCTCCGCAGAAAACCTTTTTTCCCAGAAAGAAGGAAGCCTTCTTTCATATCCAAGAATACCAGGGCCTCCGCAGGGTATCCAACCCAAAAAGGACTGGAGACCTCAGGCCCATCTTAGACTTGTGAAACTTGAACAAATTTCTGGTGAGGGAGAAGTTCAAGATGCTCTCCCTTGGAACACTTTTGCCTTACCTCCACCAGGGAGACTGGCTTTGCACCTTGGACCTAAAGGATGCTTACACACACATCCTAATCCCACAGGCAGTTCCTAAGGTTCATGGTGGGAGGAGGGCACTACCAATACAGGGTACTGCCCTTCGGATTGGCCTCCTCACCAGGAGTGTTCACCAAATGCCTAGCAATGGTCACAGTCCACCTCCAGTTACAAGAGGCCTTCGTCTTTCCCTACCTGGACAACTGGCTCATAAGAGGCAGCACTGCCATAGAGGCATACCAGGCCACAGGGCACACTATCCTCTTATTGCAGCACCTGGGGTTGGCCATCAACCACCCCAAGTCTCACCTGACCCCCAGCCCAAAGCCTGGAATTCATAGGGGCTCAGCTGAATACTCTGCAGGCCAAGGCCTTTCTTCCCAGAAAGAGGGCAAAATGCCTCAAGGAGCTCGCAGCTCAAGTGTAGTGCCGGCAATCTGTGCCAGTCTGCCGCCTCCTCTGTCTGCTGGGCCATATGGCCTCCACAGTCCATGTGACCCACTAGCCTGCTTACACATGCAGGCAGCTCAGTGGTGCCTACGCTCTCAGTGGACCCAAGCAACTGGCAGATTACAGGACAGGCTCAGAGTAAACCCGCCAGCTAGCATAGTCCCTCGATGTGTGGCAACGCTTCTGCCACCTCCAGGCCGGGATGCCCTTCCAGACACCCCCACAAAGAGTCCTGACGTCGGATGCCTCACTGCTAGGTTGGGGAACCCATTGCGAGGATCTTCGCACACAGAGCTGCTGGTTCCAAGCGGAATCTCAGCTACAGATCAATCTCCTGGAACTCAGGGCGATCTTCCTGGCCCTGCGGGCTTTCTGTCATCGGTTGTGGCACCAGACAGTACTGGTCCAGATGGACAACCAGGTCGCAATGTTTTATATCAACAAACAAGGGGGCACGGGATTGTATTCCTTCTGCTAGGAGGCGGTAGCCCTCTGCTTCTATGTGACTCGCAATGTCTTGCTCTTCTAGGCAGTCTACCTCCTGGGCCAGGCAATGCCCTGGCGGACAGGCTGAGCAGAGTCCTTCAGCTGCATGAGTGATGTCTGAACCCCAGAGAAGCCTCTTGGCTCTTTCATCTCTGGGACCGGCCCCTGATGGACCCCTTTGCCAGCCCAGGCAACACACAGCTGCCGTGCTTTTGCTCGCGGCAACCGTACCCGTCAAGAGTAGCGGTGGATGCATTCCTAATCCTATGGACGGAAGGCCTCCTGTACACCTTTCTGCCAATACCACTGGTCACCAGGACCCTCTTCAAGGTCCAACACAAGGGGGCATCACTGATACTAATCGCCCCCAGATGGTCCAGGCAGCCCTGGTTCCCACTATTGTTCGAATTGTTGGTGGCACTCCCGGTCCCTCTGGGCTGTGCACCAGACCTTCTCTCTCAAGAGGAGGTTTCCCTCCTACACCCCAGCTTGAGGTCCCTGACATTAACTGCATGGCTGCTGAAAGGGTAGCTCTGGCTCCCTTTAACCTCCCATGAGAGGTAGAGGAGATCTTGTTGGCCTTCCGCAAGCCCTCCACAAGACGAGCGTATGCCTTGAAGTGGCGCCGGTTCTCAGTGTGATGTGTAGAGAGGCAGGAGAACCCCTTCTCCTGCGCCGTGCAAGTAGTGCTCCAGTACCTCCTCCATTTGTCGCAAGCCGGACTGAAGTCCAACTCAGTCAGAGTGCATCTAAGCACCATTGTGGTGCACCACCATCCTACCAAGGGAAAACCCCTCTAGGTTCAGCCCCTGATCTCTCAATTCCTCCATTCCTCCAGGGCCTCTTACTTTCTAGACACCCCCCCTCCCCGTCCACCACCTAGTAGCAGTGTGGGACCTCAAGGTGGTGCTCTTGCAGCTCACTAGATCTCCTTTCAAGTCTCTGGCCACTTGCCACCTGCGGTATCTCTCCTAAAAGGTTGCCTTCCTGGTAGCTCTCACATCCACTCACAGAAAAGCGAGCTCCAAGCTCTGGTGGCAGAGCCATCTTATACACATTCTACAAGAACAGAGTGGTGCTATGCGCGCACCCCAAATTCCTCTCGAAGGTGGTAACCCCTTTCCACCTCAATCAGGAGGTGGTTCTCCCTACCTTCTTCCAACGGCCCCATGCTGGTCAGGAGGAGACCGTACTCCATACTTTGGATTCTAAAAGAGCCCTGTCCTACCGTCAACGGACTGAGGGCCACTGCAAAGCTTCTCAACATTTTGTTTCATACAACCCCAGTAGGCTGGTGCTCCCGGTGACTAGGCGAACTCTGTCCAGTTGGGTGGTGGACTGTATTACTCTCGCCTATGAGCAGGCTGGGCTCTTCCTGAGCACCGGATCACAGCACATCGCATGCGAGCGATTGCCACTTCGGTGGCGAACTTGCGCTTCGTGCCAGTGACAGAGATCTGCAAGGCCGCCACATGGTCTTCAGTTCACATGTTCACAGCTCACTACTGCCTGGAGAGCGAGTCCCATCGGGACTGTGCCTTTGGTTAGGCATAATCTATTCTGGGTGTAGGCAGCTCTGCCCTCTGACCCTTCTGTGTTCAGACTACCGGAGTGATGGACCCTCTGGACACTAGGGTCTTGCAGAGTCTCTCAATTTGGATCTCATCTTCTGCAACTCGCAGCTACCCTGTCACGGTCCCCAGCATTCTGGAGCTAGGGAGTCCTATATGTGAGGACTGACTTCTTGCTTGTTCCTGGAGAAAGCGTAGTTACTCATCTGTAACAGGTGTTCTGCAGGAACAGCAGGAATCAGTCCTCACAACCCTCTCGCCTCTCCTTGGAGTTGCCTCCTTTACCTTATTTTATTTATTTATTTATTTATTTAACAGTATTTCTAAACCGCCTTATCTTAATAATCAAGGTGGTATCACGGCAAGCAATCAAGTAAAGTGTGTGCGTTATACATGCAGTGAGGGTGAAACTTAGTTGTGTGAGGGCTGTGTTGGGTGCTTGATTTGTTTGAGCTATGTACAAGGTGGGCTATTTACAGTGGTGCTAAAAACACATTTTATATACATACAGTGTTTAGGAGGATTGGAGTGCTGTTATACATTCTCTTAGGTTATGTGATGTGACCATAGTGCTCTATGAACAGCATGGTTTTCAGCTGTTTTCTGAAGTCTTTGAGGTCTGGAGTTGCCCTTAGATCGTCCGGTAGATTGTTCCATATTGTTGGAGCAGCCATGGAGAGAGCTCTGTCTGTTGTGTCCTTGCGTGTGTGCTTGTATTCATTTGGGGTACTGACTCGGTTGCGTGTTTGACTTCTTCTAGGACGTGCGCTGGTTTCCGGTTGTATGAGCGTGTGGAGGCTGTTGGCTGATGTGTGCTGTTTTATCTTAAATAGGTTTATGATAGTCTTGTATCTGATGCGAGCACTGATTGGGAGCCAGTGTAAGTCCTTTAATGTAGGTGTGATGTGCTCCTGCCTTGCGGCTCCGGATATGATTCGAGCTGCAGTGTTTTGTGCCAGCTGGAGTGGTTTGAGAGCTTGTTTCGGTAGTCCAAGGTATATCGGATTGCAGAAGTCCAGTATTGGGGTTATCAGTGCTTGACAGACGGTACGGAAGTGTTCTGGGGCGAGGAGTGGTTTCAGTCTCCTGATGATTCGCATCCTGTAGTAGGCTTTTTGGAATGTTTTGTCTATGTGTGGTTTGAGGTTGAGTTTACTGTCCAGAGTAACCCCAAGGTATCTCACCTCTGATCTTATCGGTATCGTGGTGCTTTGTATCTTTATGTTTGGTGGGTGTATGAAGCTTTGGTTCCGAGTGATGATTAAAGCTTCAGTCTTGTTGTAGTTTATTGCGAGGTTGTTGTTTTGGCACCACTTCGTCATTTGGGTAAGGCAGTCTGTTATCTTAGAGAAGTCCGGGTTGTCGATTGATATCGGGGAGTATACCATGATGTCGTCTGCGTATATTGTGTATTGGATGTTGTTCTCTTTCATAATGTTGCATATTGGTTGGATGTAGATGTTAAAAAGGAGTGCTGAGAGTGCGGATCCTTGCGGTACTCCTTGTTGGACATTTATGGGTCGGGAGGTGTCATGTCCCACCTTGACCTGTAGCTGTCTTTCGGTTAGGTACGAGTGGAACCATTTCAAAGTGGTACCGTGTATACCAGTGTTCTTTAGTCTCTCCAGGAGCGTATTGTGGTCAACTGTGTCGAAAGCTGAGGAGATGTCGATGAAGATCATTATAATTCCATTCCTGGTGTTGTCAATTATTCTTATGATGCTATCGAAGAGGTAGATCAGTAGAGTTTCGACTCCATGGTTGGGACGAAATCCGTGTTGGTTGTCGTCGAGAGTTCCGTGTTCGTCAATGTGTTCCTGAAGTTGTAGTTGAACCGTCTTTTCGATTATTTTTGCGAGGAAGGGTATGCTGGAGATTGGTCGGTATGCTGCTGGGTCCTTTTTGTCGAGAGTAGTTTTCTTTGTGATTGGTCTTACTGAGGCAAGCTTTAGTTGCTGTGGCATGAGTCCTTGAGTGAGTGAGTTGTGTACCATTTTATGAATGGTTGGTATGAGGCTTGATTTGGTGGTTTTGACCCATGACACTGGGCAAGGGTCTGTAGGAGCAGTGCTTGTGTTGATTGTGGAGATGATGTGGGATATCTGTTCTTTTGAGGGTGAGTAGAATGTGCCCCAGGTTTTGGGGTGTACATTCGTTCTGGTGGTTCCACTGGGTGTTGTGCGCTCTGTGGAGTGAAATTTGTCTTTGATGTGGTCGGCGAATTTCTGTGGATCAACTTGTACTTCGCTTTCTGCTGCTTGCTCTTTTGTCAGGGTTTTTACTATTTCGAAAAGTTCTCTGGGTTTGTTGATGGAAGAATTTATCAGGTTTGTGTGGAATTCTCTCTTTGATTGGTTGATGTGTTCATTGTATTGTTTTTGCTTTGTTAGGTAAAGATGTTGGTCGGAAGTTGTTTTGTTTTTTCTCCATCTCCGTTCAATCTTCCTGAGCTCCCTCTTTTCCTGTCGTATTTTTGCTGAGTACCATGGCTTGTTTTGTCTCTTGTTGTGGTGTTGTTTCTCGGTCCTGTCATCGGATGGTTTGGCGGCGTTAGCTAAAACGCTGTTCCAGTTGGAAACTTGTTCCTCCAGGTCCTCTGAGTCAATGTTCAAGTGTTGTAATGTGTCCTGCATGAATTCGTCCTTGTCAAAGGACTTGAATCGTCTTTGTGTGTGTGGGATGTTCGCTCTTTCGTTTGTCCGGTCTTCTTGTGATTGCAGTTTTGTCTCGATTAAGTAATGGTCTGACCATGGTGCTGGGGTGATGGTGGGTGTAGAAATTAGGTCTCTTGAAGTTAGGTAGTTTGATGCGAAGATGAGGTCTGGGGATGATCCAAGTCTGTGTGTTGGAGCATTGACTATCTGTGTGAATTGAAGTGAGGTCATTGCTTGAAGGAAGGCCTCTGCATCTTTTGTGTTGGCGGACTTCAGGTTGAAGTCTCCGATTAGTAGTGCTGGTTTGTTGTTTGTTGTTATGGCACAGGCTTCTTCGAGTGTGAAGGCTAGTTCGTCGGGTGGAGCACGGGGTGCTCTGTAGGTTAGGCAGATTGCAATATTCTTGTTCTTGATGCTAATTGTGTTACACTGCTGTGTATCTGTGAGGTTCTGTGTCTTGAACTTGAGTTTTGTTTTTGCTATTATTAGGACTCCTCCTCCACGCTTGTGGGTGCGTGGGCAGTTGTATGCTGAGTAGTTGTTCGGTACTAGTTGGTTGAGTAGTACACTGTCGGTAGGGTTGAGCCATGTCTCTGTGATGCATATTATGTCGGGCTGTCGCTCTTCTATGTGGTCTACCAGAGTGTGTATCTTGTTGCAGACGGATCTGGCGTTTATGAGCTCAATTGTTGTTGTCTTTGTGGAAGAGGTTGTTGCTACATGTGCTTCCTTTGAGCCGGTGTTGGGGTTTGATTTGTGTCTGTTTGGTCTCTTTGATTGGGAGGTTGCGAGTGTCTCTTTGTGTGTGTGTTGTGGTTCGAGATATGGCAGTGCAGTAGGAGGGTACCATGGTGTGTTTGTTTGAGGGTAGTGGAGATGTGTGTTCGGTGGGAGGAGTTGTGTGACTAGTAGGTAGAGAGGGAGGAAGTATGTGGTGTGCATGTTGGTAGTTTGTGATGTTCTGATAGGGTGATGCCTGTCTCCTTAGGTCTTCGTCTGTTGTTTGCTTGGGGAGAGCTGTACTTGGTGCGGGAGCCTGTCCCGGGGATGTAGAGCTGGATCTGTGGCGGTCGCCTTGTTGCGGGAGCCTGTCCCGGGGAGGGAGCCTGTCCTGTGGATGTAGAGATGGATCTGTGGCGGTCACCTTGGTGCGGGAGCCTGTCCCGGGGAGGGAGCCTGTCCCGTGGATGTAGAGCTGGATCTGTGGCGGTCGCCTTGGTGCGGGAGCCTGTCCCGGGGAGGGAGCCTGTCCCGTGGATGTGGAGCTGGATCTGTGGCGGTCCCCTTGGTGCGGGAGCCTGTCCCGGGGAGGGAGCCTGTCCCGTGGATGTAGAGCTGGATCTGTGGCGGTCGCCTTGGTGCGGGAGCCTGTCCCGGGGAGGGAGCCTGTCCCGTGGATGTGGAGATGGATCTGTGGCGGTTGCCTTGGTGCGGGAGCCTGTTCCGTGGAGGGGAGGCCGGAGCTTTTATGGAGTGTGTTGTTGAAGAGGGCGTTTGGTAGTGTGTGATGTGTTATGTTCAGTGGGAGTTTTACCTGCGGTTTTGATGTCCTCCTCGGTCTGCTCCTCTGTCGGGATCCGTTGGTATGCAGTCGGCGCTGCTGAATTCCTTGGATGTTTCCTACTTTTCGCCTTCGTGCTGCGCCTAAGGGCCACGCCAAAGGGCCCTCTGGCGAGGCCCTCAGGCGCGGGCCCGCCCTGCAGGGACGCCGCTTTTATCCCCGGCCGGCTGCTGTGTGTTCGGGCTCCCACTGCCCGGATTGGGCAGGAGCTGAAGAGGGGGTGGAGACTCCCGGCAGCGGCGTCTCTGCAGGCAGGGACGCCGCTTTTATCCCCGGCCGGCTGCTGTGTGTTCGGGCTCCCACTGCCCGGATTGGGCAGGAGCTGAAGAGGGGGTGGAGACTCCCGGCAGCGGCGTCTCTGCAGGCAGGGACGCCGCTTTTATCCCCGGCCGGCTGCTGTGTGTTCGGGCTCCCACTGCCCGGATTGGGCAGGAGCTGAAGAGGGGGTGGAGACTCCCGGCAGCGGCTATGTCATCTGACTGATCAAGTTGGCACCCTTGGGCAGGAAGGGGACCATGCATGTGTGCTGGCATCTCCCAAAGGCTTTCTTTGAAAGCTGGGGAGATGCTTCCATGTGGGCTCCATCGGCGCTGACATCACCCATATGTGAGGACTGATTCCTGCTGTCCTTGGAGAACACCTGTTACAAGTGAGTAACTCTGCTTTTTTGCTGGGAGTGATGTCCTGAACTTGTTCTTTTCCATCCATCCACCCCCTTTCTCTAGTTTAAATGCCTGTCCACATAATGCCTGAATTTTTCACTTAGGATCCTTTTCTCTGCAACAGAGAGATGTATTCCATCAACACAGTATAGACTCTTGATGTTCCATCTATTTCCCCAGTCGCCTATATATCTAAATCCTTCTAGTTTGCACCAGGTTTGGAGCCATGTGTTAAATTTGATTATGTGATGCAGCCTTTCTACCCCCCTTAACCAAGAACAGGTAGAACTTCTGAGAATGCTATAGTGTTAGCAATAGGTTTGAGTTTCTGTCCCAGAATCTGGAAGTCCCTCTGAACTGTAGAGGCACTGTTTCTAGTCGGGTCATTTGTACCCAAATGGATGATAACATCAATTTTTGAGTGCTCACTTTCTGCACTAACTATGCCAGCAATTTGCTTTGTATTCCTGCTGGCTGACGAGCCTGGGAGGCATTTGATCATCTTCTCTCCTTTGAACTGTGTTCCCAAGTTGGTGCCTCTAATGATGGAATCTCCAAGTAGTAGTGGTTTCCTATTTTGTGATAGTTTCTTCATATTTAGTACATTCTCCAGAACCAAGCAGGAAGTCAGTCCTCACATATGGGTGATGCCGATGGAGCCCCCATGCGGAGCAATTCCCCAGCTTTCTAAGAAAGCCTTTGGGAATACACCCACGCATGTGCGGTCCCCTTCCCGCCCAAAGGTGCCATCTTGCTCAGTCTTTCTTTTTCCGTGGAGCCCAACAGACGTGAGTCCGTGTCACCCGGAAAAGTTTGATTTTTTTCTGAGATCTTCGCTCTCTTTTTGTCCTGTTCGACGCCGGTTCCCCTTCCCTCCTGGGTTCGGTACGCTGGTATTGACCCGATCTCTATTTTTCGTTTTTTTGCCCTTCGTGGCATGCGTTCACGCTCTTTTTCTTTTTCCCTGGAGGGCCAGTCTTTTGACCTCGCGGGGGCCCTTTTTTCCCCGATGGTCTCCAGTGGTTTCAAAAAGTGTGATCGTTGTAAGAAGCTCACGTCTCTTAGCAACACACACGACTGCTGCCTGTGTTGTCTCGGGCCGGACCATGATCCCAAGGTCTGTGTCCCATGTGGAAAGATGCCCACTAAGGCACTCAGAAGCCAGCAGCATCAGAAGGAGAGAATTTTTTCTGACTCTGCCTCCGGTCGGGGTTCCTCTGAAAGGGGGTCCCCCAGTCAGGAGCATAAGAGGAAGAGAAAGCTCGTGAGGGTGGCATCGGAGGATGCCCCTGGTTCCTCAAGGGCCAGGTCTCGGACCCCTGACCGCCGCCCTGGGCCTTTGGAGCTGGAGAAGCCAACTAAGGTATCCTGTGTAGAGCCGGAGTCCGTCGAGCACGTAAGTCCTGTTGTCCTTGAGGACTCTCCTCCCAGAGAGCCGACATCGGGCCCGGCACCGCCGGGGCCCGAGTCGGTGGCTGCTGAGTCTCCTGAGCTTGGACTCAGGCTGACAGCCTTGGAGTGCAGACTGTCTGCCTTCATGGATCAGCAGCAGGTGCTGATGGCCAGCCTGACTGGTGCATCTGCCCCGACCACCGGGACGTCGACGTCTAAGTCGACCCCGGAGACCGAGCCGGTTCTCGAAGCCATGAAGGCCCGAGTCTGGACTCTGTCATGGTCTCCCTCGACCTCCCGTTTGGGACCGAGGGCGTCGACGCCGATGGCCCCGGCGTCGGGGCAGGTGTTGCCAGAGCCTGCATGGTCGGAGCCCCTCGACACTTTCTCGGATGAGTCTGCATGGGAGACGGAGGATGAGGAGTCCCCCGATACCTTTCGGACTCGGTGTGTCCCTTCGGACTCACCGCAGTCCGAGCCCCGGAGTAGGTCCCCACCGGAGGACACCTGGTTCTCGGAGTTTGTCAGGGACATGGCCAAGGCTTGAATGTTCCTGCGGATCCCGAGGAGGAGCCTCGAGCCGAAGAGCTCGATGCCCTGCAGTACGACTCTCCCCCGCGGGAGGCCTTTACTGTGCCAGTTCCTCCGATGCTGAAACGGCTCCTCTTCTGAATGTGGGAGGCACCGGCCTCGGCGCCAGTTTTGAGCAAGCTGATCGATTCCATGTATCGAGTCCGAAAGAGCCCTGGGTTCCAGAAGGCGCAGCTGCCGTACCATTCTATGGTTGTGGAATCGGCCATACATCGTCTGAAGAGCCAAAAGATGCACTCTGCGGTGCCCCCCGACAGGGAGGCCCGAAGCCTAGATGCCATCGGCAGAAAGTGCTTCCAGGGCTCGATGCTTGCTTGCTGTGTCCAGTCCTACCAGCTGTACATGGGCATGTACTTGCGGGACCTGGCTATGGAGATAGCCGGGTTCTCGGCTGTCCTCTCCAGGGAACCTTTGCAGAGATTCAAGTCCTTGTCCTCGGGGATCTGGGAATGCTCCAAATTCATCTCCCGGGCAGCCTACAATGGCTTCGAGGCTTCAGCCTGCGTAGCAGCAGCCGGCATCGTTGCTCGACGCCAAGCATGGCTACAGTCATCGGATCTCGAGCCATGGGTACAGGACAAGTTGGTCGATGTCCCATGCCGGGGTGAAAACCTCTTCAGTAAGCCCATGGCCGAAAAGGCCACTGAGCTCGAGACCGAGACTCTGACAAGGACAAGGTTGTCCAGAAAAACTTCTGCCCCTTCTCATAAGAAGAAGGGCTCGGGGAAAAAGACCTTTTACCCGAGGAAGGCACCTGCCTACAAACCTTTCCCTCATTATCAGGCCTCCCCTGCAGGGTCAGCAGGCCAAGGGGCAGGGACATGGGCCCCGTAGGCAGAAAGCCCCCAAGCCTCCAGCTCCTGCTCCTACTCAGCAGGGAGGGGGTTTTTGACTCCCACTGCATAGCCTCTCCACCTCTGCTGGTCCATCTCAGAACGGGAGGTCGGTTGGCCCTGTTTGCCCACCAGTGGCCGCCCATCACAAGAGATGCTTGGGTACTGAGCATAGTCCAGAAGGGCTATCTGCTCCATTTCAATCAAGTACCCCCATCCTACTTCCCAGGGGAGCCTCCAAGGCCTACTCTGCATCAGGAACTCCTTCTCCAGGAACTGCAAGGTCTTCTTCAAGACAGGGTGGTGGAGCCTGTACCTCCCCACCAGCTGGGTCAGGGCTTCTACTCCAGGTACTTTCTTGTGCCAAAGAGAACTGGAGGTCTCCGGCCCATTTTGGACTTGAGAAATCTCAACAAATTCTTGGAAAAGGAAAAGTTCAAGATGCTTACTCTTGGAACACTGCTGCCCTACCTCCAGCAGGGAGATTGGCTATGCTCCTTGGATCTGAAGGATGCGTACTGTTACCCTGCACCCACTCCCTAACCTTGAGGGTTAAGGAGGGATGGGCCTTTTGTAGTTGTGGGGGCCAAATGATAGTCGGGAACAAGAATATTTATTTTGTAAGGATTTATTTACCCCGCTCCTTGGTGGAATGGAACAGGCGTGAGGATTACCAAAACAGGAACAAAAAGGAAAAATCCAGGCTTTGCAATACTGTGCTTAAATTATCTTTCACACTGGAGTGCACATTACATCATGTGTCCTTTTTCTTTGTATTCACAAATAATCAAATGAGAAACAATAATGTTCATGTGTTGTAACCAGATTATATTTTAGCTTATTTTCCTAATGCTTCATAAGCTCTTCATCCAGGTACTTAAACACTACTCATTTTCATAAGCTTTGCATCCAGGTATTTGAACAGCATACCATTCAGGATAAGGTAGAAAAATGACCATTCAAGCTTTGCTTTAGTCAGCTTTGTCAATCAGCCCAATTGAGCAGTCCATTGGCTGATTAATTTCAATCATGGGCAACGGAGCAGGTAATGGTATTCCTGTCTCAGGACTATTTCCTGCTTGCACTGAGTTTTGTTCAGCAACAGCTCTTTTATCTAAGAACTGTTTAAACTCATTGAGAAGAAGTTCAGCCTGCCTTCTAGCTGGGCTAGACTGAAGATATTCTCCTTGCTTGGGTAAGTGATTATTTACTTCTGGAAAGCAAGTAATGCCGTCTCTGTTTAAACAATCAATGCCTGCAGTGGAGTTACCCCTCCCCCACTTATCTCTGTTTGCAAGTGTTGGGTTAACAAGTTCCTCTGCACGAGATCTGCTTTTAAAGAGTGATTCAAAGGTAGGACCTCCTGAATTATCTTGGCTTAATTCTCTTCTGAACAGTTCAGCTGAATTCTTTATGTCAGCCTGCTTGCTAAAAGCTTGAGCTGTTTGGTGAGAAAAGCTGGGTTTGTTTAAAGAAACTTCAGGCTGTAGCCAACGGCTCTCACACTGCCTGAAACTGTCCTGAGCTTTAAAGTCAGCATTCACTCTTTCTGGCTTCTCATAAAACTTGTCATATGAATTAAATACAGCAGGTACCTTAAAATGAGGCTTGTCTGAGAATGCCTTGCCACGGTGCCTTTCTCTCCAAGGGTCAACTGTGTCTTCCAGAAACCTAGGCTTTAATCCTGGGTCTCTCAGTGCTTCTAACCTCTGTTGCTCCCAGAAGGTTCTTTCAGGCACTGAGTATCCCGGGTACCTACTTCCTAGTTCTGAATCCCTTTTCCTTGTATTACGGCTGGGCAGTGTTTCTCTTGCTAGGTCAAAGGATTCTGCATCCAAGAGAGCTTCTTGCTTTTCCAACGTCCTTTGCCTTCTCACTCGGGGGCTCAATCCACTTTCATTCCTCATTCCATTCGTCCTACTCATCCTACTACTATCTTCCTTCTCTCTGCTTAACAAGGTGCCCCTGCTCTGGGGAGCCCGCCTCCTGCTAGGGCGTGCCCAATCAGCAGCTCTGCTTCTCTCCTCCCCTGAGGTGAACTGTGTTAGCTGATTAGCTCCCTGCAGCTTGTGCTGAGAAGGGAAAACCTTGCCTTTTCCTGCAATACCTGAACCAACCAGCGGGCCAGTATCAGTTTCTATGGCTTCCAGCCCTGCCACTGCGTCACAGTACACTCACATCCTCATTCATCCAGACCACAGAAAATACCTAAGGTTCATGGTAGGAGGAAACCATTTTCAGTACCGAGTACTTAAGAACATAAGGACATAAGATATGCCATACTGGGTCAGACCAAGGTCCATCAAGCCCAGTATCCTGTTTCCAACAGTGGCCAATCTAGGTCATACAAACCTAGCAGTATCCCCAAAAGACACAGGTTCCACAATGCTTGTATTGCTGTTTAACATAAAAAGTTATTTCTTACCCAAAGAACTTCAGTTTTAGAGGGGTTGAGTAGTCATTTTACTTTAGATGGGATGCTGCATGTTTGAGAGTCACGTGCAAGACTACTACTAATTTGTATAGCACTACAAGGTGTATGCAGCACTGTGCATATAGATGTACGACAAAGTCTGTGCTCATTAGAGCTTACTATCTAATCAAAACAAAAAACACATAGCAAAACTGGGGACTAGAGTATGGTAATAAAACACATAAGTAGTGGACAAGAGTGAGGAGCATCAGGATCCAAAAACAGCTTCAAAGAGGTTGGTTTTCAGCCTGGATTTCAATAGGGCTAGAATGAGCTCAATGTACAGACTTAGGTAGTTAGTTCCATAGAAACACAGAAAATGACAGCAAAAAATCGCATGGCCTAGTCTACCCAGCCATATGGAGCAGCAAGATGGAATGAACAAAATGTGGAGTTGGCAGTGGCAGAGAAGGGCACTGATAAAAGGGATCGGCCAGAGGAGTGGATTTCCCAAGGATGGGATGTAGAGTGAGATAAAAAAAAAAAAGGTAATGAGAAGCAGCAGAATGAATGCACTTGTAGGTCAGTAGAAGTCTGAACTGGACATGGAAACTGATAGGGAGCCAGTTAGCCCTTTGGTCTAACCTCCGCCCCACGGGTCTTCACAAAGTGCCTAGCGGTGGTGGCATCCTACTTGAGAAACCAGGGTATCTTTGTCTTCCCCTATCTGGACGACTGGCTCATCAGGGGTCAGACTTTCCAGGAGGCCAGGCAAGCCATCCTCCATACTGTCTCTCTCCTTCAACAACTAGGCTTTGTCATAAACTTCGCAAAGTCCACTTTGCTCCCCTCCCAGAACCTGGAATTCATAGGGGCATGGTTAGACTCCCTGCACGCAAAAGCTTACTTGCCAGAGGACAGAGCGAGAAGGCTGATGGACTAGTCCAGCCGGTTTCTAGACAACCCACTGGTATCCGCCAGACTTTGTCTGCGGCTCCTGGGCCACATGGCTTCAACAGTGCATGTGACCCCCAATGCCCACCTGCATATGAGGCCTGCACAGTGGTGTCTCAGGACTCAGTGTAAGCAGGCTACAGGCAGCCTAAGAGACAAAGTAAGGGTGTCCAAACCCTTCCTGAACTCCCTGCAGTGGTGGCTGCACTCCCCCAACCTTCTACAGGGAATTCCTTTTCAGGTACCTGTTTCCACTGTGGTACTCACAACCAATCCCTCCTTGCAGGGCTGGGGTGCACATTGTCTGGACAAGTGCACACAAGGACTCTGGTCTCCTTGGGAGGCCACACAACAAATCAATCTCCTGGAACTCAGGGTGATGCGCTTAGCCCTCAAGGCCTTCTCTCACACCCTGGCCCACCAATCTGTATTGGTGCAGACAGACAACCAGGTGGCGATGTTCTATGTGAACAAACAAGGGGGCACGAGATCCAGGCTCCTGTGTCAGGAGGCACAGGCCCTATGCTCTTTTGCACTTCAACACCATATGCTGCTCAAGGCAGTCTATCTTCCTGGCCAGGAAAATTTCCTGACAGACAGATTGAGCAGGGTTCTACAACCTCACGAATGGCAGCTGCACCCTTTGGTGGTTCAGAACATTTTCCTGAAATGGGGACTTCCATCCATAGATCTCTTTGCCAGTCCCCTGAACCGGCAGCTGCCCCAGTTCTGCTCCAGGCAACCGCATCCCACGAGATTCGCAGCGGATGCCTTCCTGATATCATGGTCCAAGGGCCTCCTGTATGCGTTTCCTCCCATGCCCCTGGTGGCCCGAACCTTGTTCAAGATTCTAAGGGACAGGGCCTTGGTCATATTGGTAGCCCCCAGATGGCCGAGACAGCCATGGTTACCGCTTCTGTTACAGCTGGTAGTGGACAACCCACTCCCCCTGGGGTTGCAACCCGATCTTCTTTCTCAGGATCAGGGTGCCCTTCTGCACCCCAATCTCAAAACTCTCAATTTGATGGCCTGGAGGCTGAAAGGGTAGTGCTGGCTCCCTGGGGCCTGCCTCAAGAATTTGAAAAGGTGGTCTTTACCTCTAGGAAGCAATCCACCAGAAAGACCTATGCCCTGAAGTGGAAGCGGTTCTCCTTGTGGTGTGATAAACGCCAGGAGAACCCTTTCTCCTGTCCTGTGCCAGTGGTGCTTCAGTACCTGCTACACTTGTCTAATTAGGGTCTTAAGTCCAATTCTGTTCGGGTGCACCTTTCTGCTCTGGCAGCCCACCACTCACAGGTAGAAGGGCACTCTTTATCAGTTCACCCCTTGGGGTCCAGGTTCCTCAGAGGCTTGCTCTTGCTAAAGCCTCCTCTCCGTCCACCAGCCCCTGAGTGGGAGTTGAATGTGGTCTTGCAGCAGCTTACTCGCCCTCCCTTTGAGCCGATGGCTACGTGTCCTCTCCGCTTCCTTTCTTGGAAGGCTGTTTTCCTAGTGGCACTGACCTCGGCCAGACGAGTGAGTGAACTTCAAGCCCTGGTCTGTGACAGGCCATACACTCGTTTCTATGGGAACAGGTTAGTCCTTAGAAGTCATCCTAAGTTCCTCCCAAATGTAGTCTCCTCTTTCCACCTCAATCAGGAGGTGGTTCTTCCGACATTCTTCCCTAGGCCCCATGCCAGCCAGGCTGAGGAAGTCCTGCATACCCTGGACTGTAGAAGGGCCTTGTCTTTCTACCTTGAGCGTACCTAGGGTCATAGAAGGGCTACTCAGCTCTTTGTCTCCTTTGACCCAAACAACTTGGGGTTGCCTGTCTCCAAGTATACCTTGTCCATATGGGTGGCGGACTGTATCACCTGGGCTTACAGGGCAGCAGACCTTCCCTTGCAGGGTCGAGTCACAGCCCACCGCGTCCGGGCAATGGCTGCATCAGTAGCTCATCTCCGTTCTGTACCGTTGGCAGACATCTGTAGGGCTGCAACTTGGTTCTCAAGCCAGACTTTTGCAGCCCATTACTGCCTGGAGAGGGAGTCCCATAGGGACAGTGCTTTTGGTCAGGCAGTACTCCGGAATCTCTTTGAGGCTTAGGCAACTCCTACCCTCCAGCCCTCTTGTTGGGCTACCGATGGGATCTCTTCTCGGTAAAATGCTTTCCCTGATGCTGAGGCTTCACAGAGGGAGCTCTGTTTTTCAGCCTGGGTTCCTGGTAGCCCAGAGCTAGGGAGTCACCCATATGTGAGGACTGACTTACTGCTTGGTCCTGGAGAAAGAGTAGTTACTCACCTGTAACAGGTGTTCTCCAGGAGCAGCAGAAATCAGTCCTTACAACCCTCCCTCTTCCCCTGGGAGTTACAGTTGTACATAGTTCATTTGTTTTTTGTGCTGTCTTTTAGCTATGTCATCTGACTGAGCAAGATGGCACCTTTGGGCGCAAAGGGGACCGTGCATGCGTGGGTGTATTCCCAAAGGCTTTCTTAGAAAGCTGGGGAATTGCTCCGCATGGGGGCTCCATCGACGTCGATGTCACCCATATGTGAGGACTGATTCCTGCTGCTCCTGGAGAACACCTGTTACAGGTGAGTAACTACTCTTTATCAATAAGGGCATTAACCTTCTCATTTAAGGGCACTTCAGTTTCCCACTAATTGGACACTCAAATTTTACAAGGAAGAGAAGGCATTATGCAGGGATATCTCTTGATGAGCGGGTGTCTCCATGTTACAGGTCGCAACCTACCAGAGCCCACTGCGATCCATTTGTTCCTGGGCTGCTTGATTCTTTGTGGGAGTGATGGATATTTTTTTAATTTGTACCCTAGAGCATGTGTGTTTAATTGCAGCTAATTCTTCCCTTAATAGAATCTATGCATGGAATATAACTTGAGATATATAGGGCTAGTTCTTAGGCTCCAAATGATTTTCCTTAGAATGAAGGCACCACAACTATTGCATTGAATACATGACATACTGATTAAGATGGTTATATAGCAGTTCTTTACTGCAGAATTTAGTAGAAAACCAGGTCTTTGCAAATCTAAAAGCAAATGTATACTGCAAGTCCTAGTAGACAAATATCAAGGATGTAGTGTCCCTGGCCCGTAGACCTTCCATGAACAGAAGGCACACTCAGATCTAAGAGAATATAAGCAGGTAAATAGGCAAGGAAATGTTATATCAAACCCAGCCAAAATTAATTTCAAATACTCCAGATGAACTTGCCTCTGTCCCAAGGGTAGACTATTCCAGAATCTTTTCAACTACATTGTAAAGGCTGCTTCCTTTTATTTGAAAATTGCAAAGCTATCTAGATGTTTCAGAGTTCTGATCTGCTTCTTTCCTGGTTCTATTTCATTTCTCTGTCTCCATACATTTTTGCTAAAATATCCTTCAAGGACAAGCAGGATAACCAATTGCATGTGAGTGACATTATTCAATACAATACACATCCATCTTCCACAGTTTTCTGGAAAAGCTTTTGTGAACATGGTTGGGAATTCTCTACAGTTGCCATCTCTAAGAGCCCCCTCAGTCTTTTTGTTCAAGGTAGTAGAACCTTTTCTGTCACAAATCCTCCCTTTTTTTCAGAATTGAGTCTCCTCAGCTAATTTTCTTACTTCAGCCTTGTTTGTTAGGTAATTTTATAGGACGTTTCCTAAGGTTTGGGAGGAGTGGGGGTTGACATGGCTGCTTGGGCTCAATTTTTTCTCTTTCTGTGACCCTGTTGGCTACTTTCAACCTGACTTTTCCTTTGGAAAAAATTCACCTTTGCCTCATCTTTTTTATAGCTATGGTTGAAAAGAAGTCTAGCAGTTTCAGACATTGCCCAGGATGCAGCCTCAAGATGTTCATTACTGGTCATCATGAAGTTTGTATTTTTATTTTATTTATTTATTTAACAATCATTTATATCCCGCATCTTCCAGAGTTCAGTTGCGGTTCACAATAAAACAACAATCCACAAAGCAAGGGCTTGGTTTTACATTGAACATTTTGTAACAATAAACAATATAATGGTTAACAGCATGAGCTAATACATAACAGTACAAAACTGGCTTGTAAACTATGTACAATAAACTATATACAAATACAAGTTGTAGGCACTTTAGAGTTGAATCATAGTGTTTTTAGATCAGTGTATTGTCTGTTAGGTTGTTGGATTTAGTATTACTCAGTCAGGTGTTTTTAGCCTTTATCTGCGTATATCGAGGGAATTATCTATGTTGTCGTAGTGCATGGAGAATAGATAGGTTTTTAGTTTTTTACGGAGTTCCATAATTTCTGTTATAGTTCGTAGGTCCTCCGGAAGGGAATTCCAAATGGATGGGGCTGCATGAGAAAAAGCTCTGTTAGTTAATTTATTTGCTTTTAAGAAATCATTAGGAGTGTTTAGTTTGTGTGAGTGCCCTTTTCTGTGCGTAGTTTTTCGAGATTCCATGCTGATTAGGTTGCTTAGTGGGATTGGAGCCATGTCATTTAAGGCTTTAAATGTAGTTATTGTAGTTTTATATATTATCCTGCTTTGAATTGGCAACCAGTGAAGGGAAGCTAATATTGGTGTTATGTGCTGGAATGAGTGTGCTTTCATTATAACTCTAGCTGCTGTGTTTTGTGCTAATTGGATTCTTTTGATGTTTTGTTTCGTTATTCCTAAAAGAATTAGGTTGGCAAAATCAAAGTGTTGGTTTATTGTAGCCTGGATCATATTAATGAAGTCTTGTAGGTGGGCGTAGTTGTTTAAGGATTTTGAGTTTAAAATATATTTTCTTTATGGTGTTTCTAATGTGAGTATTCATCGTCAGATGTGTATCTAGAATAACACCTAGGTATCTTATTTCGTTTTTTATTTCAATGTCATGATTTTGTATTGTTATGTGGGTTGGAGGGATATATGATTGGTTTTTTGTTACAATTAGAACTTCTGTTTTTGAATGATTAATGTGGAGGTTTTGAGCTTTTAGCCAAGTTGTTATTTCATTGAAACAATCTGATAGTAGTTTTATTGGTAAGTTAGGGATTGTGAATGGGATGTACATCATAATATCATCTGCATATAGATGATTGTTTGGGGATAGAACATGATGGCTCTGGTTATGTATACAAATTCGAAATGGGATTGCATTAGAGACTATAGAGCAAGGAGTCCTTTCACAAGAAAAATAATGCTAAAAGGGATTAGTTAAGTACCAATGATATTTTATTTTATTCTGATTTATTTTATTAAGATTTAATGTTGGATAGTTGAGTTATTATATTTTAATTTGTTTGTCATCAATTCAGTATATTCATGATTTTGTTGAGTGTCTACTTTATTTTCCGTTGACAAGCGGGATTGAGTCTGATACACAAGTGGGTGACATCATCTGACAGTACGGGGACAGAACTGCTCTCCCACACCTTGGAATTTGTGTAAAGTTCTGAGCATATGCAACCTTTCCCATGCACAGCAATCTCTTCTTGCATGGCTCGACAAACCTCAGATGCCAGGTTGCCATGATAACCAAAAATCAGTCCTGGGGCTTAGAGCAGAAGAGCAGCCCAGGAGATCCAGTGTCTGCCCACGGGGATCCCAACCCCCCATGGGCAGAAGTGCTGAAGAGGGTCCTGTGTTGGATGGCAAAGCTGGTGTCTGCACAGCCTTAAAAAAAAATAGAAGGTTAGTAAGTTTGCTACACAGATGGCTGAATAAATTAAAGGGGCAGTAGGTTTTAGTAACTCAAACCTACTGCCCTTTTAATTTATTCAACCATCTTTGTGAATGGTGGGGGGAATGAAGGGCAGGGGATAAGTGCAAGGGGGCAAAGTAGAAGGGGAGAGTCTGAGGGAGGGACAGCAGGAGAGAGTTTGGAGCGGGGAAGGAAAGTATGAATGCATGGGAAATAAAGGGCATAATGTGTATGTGAAAAAAGGCGCACCCATCTCCCACTACACACACACAGGCACTCCCATCTCCGCACCACACACAGACACAAAGGCCCCATGGCCCCTGCTACCATTAGGTGAACTAAGTGGTTACCTAGAGCACCAGCCCTTCATGGGCACCCATTGCCATTGACGTCACTGTCGTCGTCCTCTGGTACGTGTCACAGTGGCAATGGCCGTAAACATCTTTGCGGCGCTTACCTTTAAACTTCAGCGCTACAGAGCTGTTTGCTTCCACCCCCACTAATGCCCAATGCCAACTTAAGAGATACATAGAGCAAGATGTAAAAAAAATAGTCCTTTATTCAAATCCAGCTACCCCGACACCGCCATGTTTCAGCATAAGCCTTCATCAGGAGGTGAACCTCAAAAACATAATGAATACATCAAAAATCCATATAAAAAGAACATGTACATTAATAAAAAATCATTAAAAAGAAGGAAGGCATATCTAAGAAAAGTATATCATAATGATTAAAAGGTTCACAACATAACAGGTAAAATAATAGATAATTACAAATCTAATAATATATATATATATGTAAATTATAGTTTAAAAAGGGGGACACACAACTCAAGTGTATGAACAAAGAGGAAGGGACATGTGAAACACAAGTGGCATCTATGATAAACAAACCACATCTATCCAGTCCAAAGGAAGACCACCAATGGAATGGTATGAAGGAACCAACACAGGCATAGGAAAGGAACAAGTGACTTACTGAACAATAAGTAATGTTCATTGTATAAGTCCAAAGCAGTACAAAGACTATAGTCTGTAAAAGATATAAGACTGATATAATTGCACTTAATCATACATTCTTGCTATGAGGAGAAATATGTGATGATTAAAACGACCCCTACTTGGAAACAATCATGAAGAAATATCTACCTGATCACCAAACATAAGTTATTTTTTAAAAAAATGAAACACTTATTCAGAAAGGTGACCCAAGAAAAGGAGAGCAGAATGCATTGCAGAAAAGCACATATAATTAAGGAATGCAATTATAATTCGTAATAGGCATGCTAATTGGCTTTGTGATACGTCCCTAAAAAGATAATGCCCATATCTGATATTAACTCATATGTTTACTGTGATCATGAAATGATTATGTGTTAACTATGAACCTCGGATCACTTATGTTCATTAAGGTGTTATATGCACTAAAAAAAACAACAGACAAATAAGAGAATAAAATATATCACCACTGCACAAAGGCTGTGACCGACAAAAAGTGCTTTAAAAAGCACCTGGTTTTATTGTTTGTAAAGTGAAACAAAAGGTATCCTCTAGACTGACATGAAAGAAAAAGAAAAATGCCATTCTAACTCAAAGGCAGTTGCTGATTAAAAAAAAATAAGTTTCAAACCATTCCTGGTTTAATTACTATATGAAATGAAACAAAAAATATATTATATACTTATGAAAACAGTGTAAGAAGGTAAACTAAGAAGTGCCGCTACAGCTCAATGGCTATTGCCGATAAAGAATGCTTTATATAACTTCTTGTCAGATCTCTTCCAAAGTGAAACCAAATGCGTTTTCCGTACTCATTCTAACAGCGGGAAAGGCATGAAAATGAAAGAATGCTATATATTCTAACTCTCTAATCTTATTTTTTAGACTTCTAGCATTTGCATACAAGCATTTTAGGGGTTGTATTTTATTCATATTCATCTGGTTACCGGTAGGCAGGGGTAATTTGGAATCTTTACGTTCTGTCTGCTCTGTACTTAAGGGCATTTGGGTTACTTTTGTCTTTAATGGAATCTCTCTGTCGATATGCCCTAACTTCAGTCTTTTGCTAGTATCCTTCAAGGATACATCCTTCCGAACCATAAGCTCTTGGGCAACTGTCGCTTTCCCCTATTATCTAGTTTAAGAGCTGCTCTATCTCCTTTTTAAACTTCCTCTTTGCAGCGAGGAAGTCTGCATCAGGCGTCAGAGAGGGTGGAAGCAAACAGCCCTGCGACACTGAAGTTTAAAGGTAACTGCCAGAGAGTAGCGGCAGCAATGGGTGCCCCAGGGAGAGGAAGCAAGATATGAGATTTGCCTAGGGTGCCTCATCTCCTTGTGCCAGCCCTGCAGGCAGGCACCCATCTCCGCACCACATGCGCACACACACACACACAGGTGTATCTTTTTTTGTTTTTAATTATTTATTTATGAAATTTTCCATATATCCAAAGAAATTACAATACAAGCCGTAGTGACCTACAACTTAAGAAAATAATACCAAAAAGAAAAAAAAAAAGAAAAAGAAAATACAATGCACTAGTCCACATCACGGAGGTACTTGCACATATTAAGTATAAATAGGAACAAAATACACCCTGAATGGTCTCATAAAAAAACCTCCTTTTAACTTATCAGTGAACTAAGAAACTTTAAACAATAAAGAAAAAGTAAACTAGGTCTTACTGTCAAGAAAAGCCACTAATTCATCTACCTTAAGAAATATATATCTCTTCCCTTGATAAACAATGTGGCATTTACATGGGAACTTTAAATAGAACAAGGCACCGAGGGCCAAAGCCCGAGGGCGATGCTCTAAAAAGAGCTTACGTCTCCTCTGGGTGTCCCTAGAAACATCCAGAAACATTTGAATTATATATCCACAAAATTTTTCATCCTTTTTTTTAAAGTATGCTCGCAGGACTCTATCTTTATCTAATTCTGAGACAAACCTTACCAAAAGAGTAGCCCTTGAGGGTATAGTATCGTCATCAGATTCAATAAATTCTGAGATGTCCAGCGGAGATGAGACAAGTTGCCCCAACTGAGTGGGTGCCTCACCTGCCTCACCTCCCCGGTCACCTCTATCAATCTTACCCTGGGGTACATAGTAAAGCTTGGAAATTAAAATCGATTCAGAATCAGTAAACTGCAAAATCTCTTTAAAATATTTGCGCAGTAAGATCAACGGAGACAAAAAATGAGTCTGGAAAGTTTAACAGCCGCAAATTGTGCGATCTTATGACATTTTCCAAAAATTCATCCTGCCGATGTAACAATGCAGCATCTATAGCAAGCTGTTCAAAGGAAGATTTTTGCGATATGGACAATGAGTCTTGAGCCTCTACCCATCTTTCCAGAGACAACATCCGATCCTCATGATCTGATAACTTGGATACCGTCTCTTTAGAAAATTCAGAAATCTTCTGCAGGGAAATACTCAAAGCTGAGTCCATACGAGAAACTATCAACCAGATATCCTTTAGGGAAACTTCCAAAGGCGGTGAACCAGCTTCCGGTCTCAAGGGAAAAGTTAAAGCAGCAGGCATAGGAGGAGGCAACTTTAAATCAGAATCAACACGAAGAAAAGAGGATGGCAGTAAGGCCAGTTCTTGATCAGCGTGCGCCAGGGACTCACCCTGAGACGCCGGTCGAGATAAGCATTTAAGTTCATTGATGGGAGGAGTTAAACCCGATTCGCATAGAGAAGGAGTAGAAGAAACAGAACTCACAGTTGATATATTCATCGAGCCGGCCGTCGATAACCACGCAGGTGCGGATACAGACACTTCTTGCACCCGTACGTGAGCATCCATCGGGCCAGTGGTCTTTACTGCCTTCATTTGGGCAGCCGGCGGATATTTCTTCTTCCTCTTACCCATAACAAGGGGAGCACCTTCTCACGCCGACGTACGCCGAAGGGGCGTGTCCTGCCCCTTTGGTCACACCCCTTCGGGCACGCCCCCACAGGGACGCCCGCGACCGCGTCCCGCGGTGGGGCAGTGATTTTTAAAGCCCCGGGAGCAGAGCAGGAACCAATCAGCACAGCCTCTGCAGCCAACAACCATCCAGGAGCTTCCAGTCAAAGAACAACCAGGAAATAGCAGACCTCAGCGTCCCGCGGTGGGGCAGTGGTTTTTAAAGCCCCGGGAGCAGAGCAGGAACCAATCAGCACAGCCTCTGCAGCCAACAACCATCCAGGAGCGTCCAGTCAAAGAACAACCAGGAAATAGCAGACCTCAGCGTCCCGCGGTGCGGCAGTGATTTTTAAAGCCCCGGGAGCAGAGCAGGAACCAATCAGCACAGCCTCTGCAGCCAACAACCATCCAGGAGCGTCCAGTCAAAGAACAACCAGGAAATAGCAGACCTCCACACAGGTGTATCTTAATGAGTCTGTGGAAGAGAGAGGAGGAGGACTGGGGCCACTGCCTTTTGTTGGCACTGTGCAGTGGCCCAATAAGATCCTGATTTATTAAGCTTTTTCCCATGGAAGATAGGAAAACAGGTCTTAGTAAATCAGGCCCTAAACCTAAAAAAGTAACTGCAATACACCTTTTTTTTGGGGGGGGGGGGGGGAGACAAGGCATGCACTGTGACCTAGGTTTTGACAGCCGGCTCCTAGATTTTTAAGCTGGTTCCTAGTTTCCAAGAAAATTTGTCAGGCCTGTCTTTTGGTTCTCTTGTTTGTTCTGCTCTGCCAAATGGATGTGCTAGAAAGCTCTTTTTTTTTCTTTTAGTATTCCAACAAAGATGTTCTGTTAACATTTTTCTTCTGTTTCTCCAACTCTAGACAGGGGAGGGGGATATTTCTTAGTCACTCTGTATAATATATATAATGTCTGAAAGAAGTTGGTTAAAAGTTATTAAATTAGAATTCCGTCCTTGTCTATGATATTCTTGAACCTTCCACAGACATGGCCACAACTCAGGATTCTGTGTTTTTTGCATAATCATGGTCATTGCTTCTCATAGTGAACAAGTTGCTGAACTCTATCGTCATTTAGTATAGCCGAGAGATTTTTTTGATGATGTAGTGGTTCAACTGATGTCCCAAATTGTGCTGAAATAATTGAATGATGCACATACTATTTCTGCTGCATCCAACTCTGATGCCTCCTTTCTGTGAAGTAACATGATGACAGAAAAAGACCACATGGTCTATCTAGTCTGCGCTTCCATATCAACCACTACAACAGTCCCCTTTTTTCCTTTAAAGATCCTATGTGTTTGTCACATGCTTCTTTGAATTCAGATACAGTCCTCATCTCTACCACCTCCACTGGGAGACTATTCCATAGATCCACCGTAAATAAATATTTCAGCATATCACTCCTGAATCTATCCCCTTTCACACTCATCCCATGACCCCTCGTAGCAGAGCTTGATTTCAATCGAAAGAGGCTCTCCTCATGTGCATTTATGCCATGGAGGTATTTTTTTAAACGTCTCAATCATCTTTATCTTTATTTAAGCGCTTGATAGACCGCCCAGGTCGGAGCATCAGGGCGGTGTACAAAATAAAATGGCGACTGCAGAAACAAAAGATAGAGGTGAACGCCAATAAACGATAGGACAGAGAGAGACAGTAAATAAGTTAGAAGACAGAAAAGCCCCAAAAGAGGGATAGAGGAGGGGAGACGGAGAGAGGGAAAAGGAGAGAATCACGGGGGATGGAGGGCGCGACTAGGGGATGGGGCGCCATCGGTAGGAGGAGGGAGATCGAAGGCTTGACAGAAAAGGTGAGTTTTAAGGAAGACTTTTGAAGCGAGTGTAGGATAGCTCAGTGCGGAGGGAAAGGGGAAGGGAGTTCCAGAGGGCGGGTCCTAGGAAGAAAAAAGCAGAACGGCGGGTAGACTCCAGGTGGGCGTGATTAGGAGAGGGAAGGAAGAGACGATTATCGTGAGAAGAGCGAAGAAGGCGGGGGGAGGGCTGGAGGTGAATAATGTTGGCCAGATACTGGGGGGTGTCAGTGTGAAGAACCCGGTGCGTGGTAATGAGCAGTTTGTAGACGAACCTGAACTTAATCGGAAGCCAATGCAGAGCGAGGAGGCAAGGGGACACGTGAGAGCGAGCAGGGGAAAAAGTGACAAGATGAGCAGCGGCGTTCTGGACAAGCTGGAGACGGCGAAGCTGGGAAGACGGGAGACCTGCATAGATGATGTTACAATAATCCAGGCGTGAAATTACTAAAGACAAGACAAGGGTAGCAACAGAAGAGGGGGGAAGAATGGAACGGACGGCCTTAATACGACGAAGATGGGAAAAGGAAATACGAATAGCAGAGGAGATATGTTCATGAAAAGAAAGGGAAGGGTCTAGGGTAACGCCCAGGTAGCGAAGGGTTTGCACTAGAGGGATAGATTGAGAGCCCATGGTGGCAGAGAGCTGAGGTTGAGGAAGACCGAGTGAAATCCAGATGGCAGAAGACTTAGCAGGATTAGCATGTAGGAAATTGGACTCAAACCAGGAGGCAATAGAGGAGAGACAGTGGTTGAGTGGGCCGAGATCCGGGGAGGAGGGGGAGGTGTGGTGAACTAGAAGGATATCGTCGGCGTAGATGTAGAAAGAGACAGTGGACTGTTGGATAAGAAGGGCTAAGGGGGCGAGAAAAACATTGAAAAGCAGAGGAGCAAGAATGGAACCCTGAGGGACACCACAAATTGAAGGGGATGGGGGAGAGACTGAGGCACCAGAGTGAACGGAAGAGGTACGACAAGATAGAAAAGAGCGAAACCACCGAAGTACGGTGCCATGAACACCAAAGTCGGACAGACGAGACAGGAGAGTGCGATGATCGACCACATCGAATGCAGAGGACAGATCCAAAGAAACCACTAAAGAAATGTCACCACGATCGTGAGAGCGATGGAGTTCTGAGAGCAGTGCTGTGAGAATAGTTTCAGTGCTGTGACTGCTGCGGAAACCAGATTGACGGGGGTGGAGGGCACAAGTGGAATTGAGATGTGAGGCTAGCTGGGAAAAGACAAGTTTCTCAAGGACCTTAGATAGATATCAGCTCTATCCCGCTTTTCCTCTAAGGTATACATATTAAGATCCTTAAGTCTGTCCTCATATGCTTTATAATGAAGACCACTAACCATTTTAGTAACCACCCTCTGTACTGACTCCAGCTTGTTTATATCCTTTTGAAGGTGCGGCCTCCAGAATTGCACACAGTACTCCAAATGAGGTTGCACCAAAGACTTCTACAGAGGTATTATCACCTCCTTTCTTCTGCTGGCCATTCCTCTCCCTATGCATCTAAGCATCCTTCTAGCTTTTGCCGTCGCCTTTTCTACCTATTTAGATTCTTTAAGATCATCAATCATGCCTAGGTCCCGCTCTTCTTTAGTGGACAAAAGTACTTCACCCCAATACTATATTGCTCCTTTGGATTGCTGCAACTCAAATGCATGACCTTGCATTTTTTAACATTAAATCCCAGCTGCCAAATTCTAGACCATTCTTCAAGCTTAGCTAGATCCCTCCTCATGTTATCTACACCTTCTTGGGTATCTACTCTATTGCAGATTTTGGTATCATCCGCAAAGAGGCAAACCTTATCTCGACAGCCCTTCTGCTATATCGCTAACAAACATGTTGAAAAGAATCGGACCAAGGACAGATCCCTGGGGCACACTACTGGTAACCTCCTTCTCCTCAGAGTGAGCTCCATTTACCTGTAGCCTTTGTTGCCTCCCATTCAAACCAATTTCTAACCCAAGCAGTAACTTTAGGGTCCATTCCTAGGGTGTTCAGTTTGTTTATAAGTCACCTGTGCGGAACAGTGTCAAAGGCTTTACTGGAATCTAAATACACCACATCTAGGGCTCTCCCTCGGTCCAACTCCCTGGTCACCCAGTCGAAGAAATCAATCAGATTTGTCTGGCAAGACCTGCCTCTGGTGAATCCCCATGCTGCCTCAGATCCTGTAATCCGCTGGACCCAAGAAACCTCACTATTTTCTTTTAGCAGTGCTTCCAATAATTTATTCACCACCGAAGTTAAACTTACCAGCCTCTAGTTTTCAACCACATCCTTAATTCCGCTTTTGCACTATACCCATCCTGTAATAGTGACATCCATCTCTACAGCAAGAGCTGGCTATCACCATTTCAGGCTGGGTACAGTACAAAAACGGGTCCAAGTTGCCTCTATCAACTTCCCTGCCGCAAATAATAAATATTTTAATTTTTTAACATTAGAAAATGTTTGTATTTCATGTAATTTTTCTCAGTGAGAACACAAATTCTAGTTTATGCATTTATTTCTCTATAGAAATACTGTCCCTTGGGCTCCAACCTTTATACTGCCCTGAATGGAAGATAGGGTAGTATAAAAGACCCGTTAAATAAATAAAATACATAAATTCTATGGAAGCCATATTAATCTATGAGCATTATGAATTGTGACTTTCATCCTTTGTTGTTCAATAAGTCATTTGTTGTAAGCATATGATCTACATTACACATGTGCTATATAAACAATCTGGACAATTAAGGTGCATATAGAAAGCTGATAAATATATTGTTCATAGTCATATGCAAATGCCCTATGGAACTCTACATTCATTGACTAAGCATTCCTTTCCTTTCTAAAGTCAGAATCTTCGTGGGAAATGTGCATTTTCCCCCTTACATTCACTTATATTCAATGCAAACCCCTCTTTCTCCATGGACAAGCAGGATAATGTCTTCACAAATGGTGACATCATTGGCAGAGCCTTTATAGGAGCAGATTCCCAGCTACCTTTCAGAAGCGCTCCACTGTACATACATGTCACTTTCTTCCTGCAGCTGTCATACGGGACCACCTCAGTCGTCTTTTTTTTCTGCAGAGTCTTACGGATTGTCACTGCAAGAAGATGTTTTTCCTTTAGTGCCAAATTTAGGTATCATCTTTGGTTTTACTTTATTTCTTTATTTTCTCCTATCTGCCTGTGCTGCTGGATGCTCAATTTTTTTTTCTCAGTAATTCCTTTAGCTAGTTTTTTTGGCCATATAGGTTTCCTTTGTTTTCTCATGTTGCCACTATAGGCTACATTTAGGCCTCAGGTACTCCAGTTGATTGTATTAGCTGCAGAAAAATCAAATGATTTGATTACACAGTTTTCCCAATATGTCCCAGAGGCTTCCCAGTTGGGTTTAAGAGGTGCATCAGGATTGTGTCTGCTATGGACACCCATAATTGCTGCCTGCAGTGCCTGAACGAACCCTCTTGATGTCTTTTGTGTTCATAGATGAAAAAGAGAAAGACCTCAGGAACAGTGCAAAATAATTTTTGGAGTAAGTAAATCTAATATATTGGCACTACAGCATCAATCCCTATGGCCCAAGGTAGTGCATCGAACACTGGAGATGCAATCACACTGAGAGGCCACCGATCCCACTAGACTTCGAGCATGGAGCATTGATAAGGGTACATCAGGAGCTGTCATCCACCGATTCCCATTCAAAGAAGAGGAAGGATTCATCCTCTACATTATCAGTATTGAGGGCCCATGATGCCAAACATCAGGTGTTGCAGCTCATCAGAGCGCAATATCGTCAGTATCAAGCCATCTGAGGAAGCAATCATCTCTTAAGTGACCCTGAAATGAGGACTGCTCATTTTCCTCAGTACTGAAAGGGCTGTGTCAGACATCAAGAAGCCAGAATCAGCCTGCTTATGCTCCCTGGCCAATTCCGGAGCCCGGCCAGTCCTACTATGACACCACCATCTTTCTTAATGGCAAGAGAGGACGGAGGTCATCTTTGCATGGTATGAAACAGTTGCTTTGGTGCTGGTGCCTTGAGACATCAAGCTAGTCCTTGAGACTCACAAACTGCCTGCAGAAGATTCCTCATCAGGACTTCAAAGAGCCTCAATTCCAGTGATTGCCAAGCCAAGTGCACCGATACTCTGCTTGTGGATTCCAACCCTGAGAGGAGTGGAGGTTGACCCAGGCAATGGCCCAGATGTCATTTAAATAGGATTCTCCGGGAACAAGCAGGAAGTCAGTCCTCACATATGGGTGACATCGGCGCCGACAGAGCCCTCTTGCGGAGCAAATCCCAGCTTTCAGAGAAAGCCTTTTGGAGTTGCATCACGCATACGTGGTCCCCTTCCCGCCCAAGGGTGCCATCTTGCTCAGTCTCCTTTTTTCCGCAGAGCCCTTTGGACGTAGTCCTTGTGTCCCCGTAAAAAAGTTGATTTTTTTTCTCTTTCTCTAGACTGGTCGACACTGGTACCTCTTCCTGCCTTTGGCTCGGTACGTCGGTAGCAAGTCCGTCTTTATTTTTTGGTTTTTGTCCTTCGTGACTGGCGTTCGCGCCTTTTTCTCTTTTTCACTGGCAGCCCGAGTCTTTGACCTTGCAGGGGCCCTTTTTCCCCCGATGACTGCCAGCAGGTTTAAAAAATGCGATCAGTGTGTGAAGCTGATGTCTCTCACCGATACGCATGACTGCTGTCTCCGGTGCCTTGGGCCTGACCATGAGCCATTGGTCTGTGGCCCGTGTAGGAAAATGTCCTTGAAGGCCCTGAAGAGCAGCCAGCAGCAGTATGATAGAATTTTTTCTGTGTCCTTGCCTCCAAGAGCTAGGACCTCATCCGAGGCCTCCACGTCCCGAGGGGAGCTGTCCGAGCCCGAGCAGCATCGAGGTTCCTCGGAGAGAGGGTCTCCCTCGAGGGAGCACAAGAGGAATAAGAAATCCTCGAAGGCGGCATCTCTGGATGGCTCCGAGCGACCCGACTCCTCCCGAGGCCGGTCGCAGAGCCCCAAGCACCGGCCGGGATCTTCAGAGACAGAGCGCCTGACAAAGATGCCTTGTTGAGAACCAGATCAGCCGAGGCATGTACCAACTATCCTCATCGAGGACTCCCCTCCGGGGGAACCGGTGTCGAGTCTAGAATGGCGGCCTTGGAGCGCAGTTTCACTGCCTTCATGGAGCAGCAGCGGGCGCTGATAGCCGGCCTGTCCGGTTCCTCCACCCCGACCACCGGGTCCTCAATGTCGAAGTCGACCCCGGAGGCCGAGCCGATCCTCAAAGCCCTCCAGGCTTGAGTCGATCCTCGGCCGAGGTCTCTCTCAGCCTTCCATTCGGGACCGAGGTCATCGCCACCAAGCCTGCTGGCGTCGGGGCGGTCGGCGCCAGGGCCCTCGATGCCTGAGGAGCTCCCTGATTCCTCCTCGGAGGCGTCAGCATGGGAAACCGAGGATGAGGAGTCCCCGGATACCCGCCGGCACAGGGATGTACCGTCCGATTCACCGGTATCCGAGCCTTGGAGAATGTCCCCCCTGGAGGATATGAGCTTCTTGGACTTCGTGCGGGATATGTCCATGGCGTTGGCGTTCTCCACAGACTCCGAGGAGGATCCTCGAGCTGACGAGCTCGAGATCCTCCAGTAAGAGGCCCCCCCTTGACTGTACCCGTGTCTCCAATCCTGGAACGACTGATGCTCCACATGTGGGAGACACCAGCATCGGTGCCGGTGATCAGCAAGCGGCTTGACTCGATGTATCGAGTCCGCCAGAGCCCTGGGTTTCAGAAGTCGCAGCTGCCGCAGAACTCCATGGTTGTGGAATTGGCCATGCGCCGGCTGAAGAGCCAGAAGATGCACTCCTCGGTGCCTCCCAGCAGGGAGGCCCGCAACTTGGATGCCCTCGGCAGGAAGTGCTACCAGGGTTCAATGCTGACTTGTCGGATCCAGGCGTACCAGCTGTACATGGGCATGCACCTGAGGGACCTGGCGAAGGAACTTGCCAGGTTCTCGGCCAGTCTCTACGAGGAACCCTTGCAGCGCTTCAAGGGCCTGTCTAAAGCCGTCCGTGAGTGCTCGAAGTTTATGTCTCAGGCGGCCTATGACAGGTTTGAGTCGGCTGCCTGTGTAGCCGTGGCTGGCATCGGTGCACGCCGCCAAGCATAGCTGCAATCGTTGGACCTTGAACAATATGTTCAGGACAAGTTGGTTGATGTCCCATGCCAGGGGGAGAATATCTTTGGCAAACCTATGACTGACAAGGCCGCAGAGTTGGAGACCAAGTACATGATGAGGACACGACTCTCCAAGAAGACCTCTGCCCCTTCTCGCAAGAAGGGCTCGGGTAAAAAGCCCTTTTACCCAAGGAAGGGTGCTGCTTACCGAAGCTACCCCCATTTTCAGGCCTCCCCGGCTCCCCAACAGGGGCAGCAGGCCAAGGGACAGGGGCATGGCCCGCGTAAGCAGAAAAGCCCCAAACCCCAGGCACCGGCTCCAACCCAGTCTGGCAGTGGCTTTTGACTCCTACAGCATGGTCATTCTTCCCACAGGAGAAAGGCAGATCACAGGGGGCCAGCTTGCTCTGTATGCCCACAGGTGGAAAGCCATTATCATCGATGCCTGGGTCCTGCAGGTAGTCCAAGAGGGCTATCTTCTTCACTTAGCCCAGATGCCTCCTCACTATTTCCAGAAGAGTCCATCAGGTCTCCACTTCACCGGGACCACCTTCTGGAGTTAACAGGTCTTCTCGAGGATCAGGCGGTAGAACCGGTGCCCCACCACTTGCAGGGAAGGGGCTTCTGCTCCAGGTACTTTCTGGTGCCAAAAAAGACAGGAGACCTCAGACCCACCCTCGACCTGTGCAACCTCCTGGTGAGGGAGAAGTTCAAAATGCTCTCCTCTGGAATATTGCTGCCTTACCTCCGCCAGGGAGACTGGCTTATGCTCCTTAGATCTGAAAGATGTGTATACACACATCCTAATATACCCAAGCCACAGGCAATATCTACACTTTGTGGTGGGGGGCAATCACTACCAGTACAGGATACTCCTTTTAGGCCTTGCTTCAGCCCCCAGGGTGTTCACAAAGTGCCTAGCTGTGGTTACCGCCTTTCTCAGGCTCCAAGGGATCTTTGTATTCCTCTGTCTCGACAACTGGCTCATCAGAGGTTCCGAGGCCCACCACGCCACAACTCGCACCATCCAGGTGCTGCAGCACCTAAGGTTCCTGATCAACTACTCTAAGTCCAGCCTCACTCCAACTTAGCAGCTAGAGTTCATTGGGGCCAGCCTCAACACCCTTCAAGCGAAGGCCTATCTGCCTGCAGACAGGGCAAGCAGACTTATGGCTCTGGCAGGACAAGTGAGTCGCAAGTCTGCATTGTCAGCAAAAGCTTTTCCTGTGCCTCCTCGGACACATGGCTTCCACAGTTCTTGTGACCCTGAATGCCCACCTCCACATGCGGACCGCTCAATGGTGCCTCAGGCACCAGTGGTCTTGGGCCTCAGGACGCCTTCAGGACAGGGCCAAAGTATCCAGACGTCTGGTACGGTCCCTAGCCTGGTGGCTCCAACCGCATCACTTGGAGGCGGGAATGCCTTTCCAGGCCCCTCTGCACATAAGAATCCTGACCACGGATGCATCCCTGCTGGGCTGGGGGGCCCATTGTCAGGGTTTCTGTACTCAGGGATTATGGTCCCCGAGTGAGAAGACCCAATAAATCAATTTCTTGGAACTACATGCCATCCGCCTAGCACTAGAAGTCTTCAGGCAGTTCCTGGCCCACGAATCTGTCTTGGTGCAAACAGACAACCAGGTGGCCATGTTCTGTGTGAACAAACAGGGTGGTGCGGGGTCCCACCCCCTATGTCAGGAAACCCTGGATCTATGTTCCTTTGCAGCCCGGCATGGCATTCGTTTCCGAGCAGTCTACCTGCTGGGCCAGGACAACTGGCTAGCAGACAGGCTAAGCAGGATTCTCCAACCCCACAAATGGCAGCTGGACTACGGGGTAGCCAATTGGCTCTTCCAGATCTGGGAGCAGCCGATGATGGGCCTGTTTGCGAGTCTGGACAATCACCAGTTGCCCCTTTTCTGCTCCAGGTGATCCCACCCGCACAGGGTGGCCTCCGATGCATTTCTGATATCATCTGTATGCGTCCCTCCGACTCCTCTGGTGGCCAAGACGCTATTCAAGATTCTCCAGGACAGGGCCTAGGTCATCCTTATTGCCCCTCGGTGGCCCAGGCAACCCTGGTTCCCGCTTCTTCTGCAGTTAGCAGTGGAGGCCTCAATCCCCTTGGGGTCCTCCCCACATCTCCTGTCTCAGGAGGAGGACTCTCTTCTGCACCCCAATCTCAGCTCCCTCAACTTGATGGCGTGGCTGGTGAAAGGGTAATTCTGTCTCCACTCCTCCTTCCAAAGAATATTGAAGAGGTCTTGCTGGACTCGCGGAGGCCATCAACCAGACGGGCGTACGCCTTGAAGTAGCGTAGGTTTATGGCTTGGTGCAAGGAGCAGGAGGTAGATCCTTTTTATTGCCTGGTAGGGATGGTTCTACAGTACCTTCTTCACCTCTCTGATTTGGGCCTCACGTCCAACTCTGTCAGAGTGCACCTCGGTGCCCTTGCGGCACATCACTTTTAAGTGGATGAGAAGCCTCTCTCCGCCCACCCTTTGGTGTCTCGGTTCTTGAGAAGGTTGTTTCTCTTGAAACCCCCAGTTCGCCCCCCGGTGACCAAGTGGGAACTCAATGTGGTGTTAGGGCAGCTTACTAGCCCGCCCTTTGAACCAATGGCTACCTGCCATCTATGCTATCTTTCTTGGAAGGTGGTTTTCCTGGTGGCACTCACATCCGCTCGGCGGGTGAGTGAGCTCCAGGCCCTAGTGTCAGAAAGACCCTACACCAGGTTCTATAGGAACAGGGTGGTGCTTTGCACGCACCCCAAGTTCCTTCCGAAAGTGGTCTTCTCGTTCCACCTCAACTAGGAGGTGGTTCAGCTTGTCTTTTTTCCCAGGCCGCATGCCAGTCGGGCAGAGTCGGTTCTGCACACCTTGGACTGTAAGCGGGCATTGGCCTTCTATATCCAGCGTATGCAGCCGCACTGGAGGGCTTCTCAGCTTTTCGTTTCTTACGACCCCAGTAAGCTGGGTGTGACGGTATCTAAGCGTACGCTGTCCACCTGGGTGGCAGACTGCATTGCCTGGGCATACAGGGCAGCCGAGCTTCCACTGGAGGGTCGGGTTACGACCCCTAGGGTGAAGGTCATGGTGGCATCAGTGGCTCATTTGCGCTCTGTTCCTTTGGCAGACATCTGCCGGGCCACCACCTGGTCTTCGAGTCAGACTTTCGCACCCCATTACTGCCTTAACATGGAGTCCTGGCGGGACAGTGCCTTCAGCCAGGCTGTACTCTGTAACCTTTTTGAGGTCTAGGCAACTCCTGCCCTCCGACCCTTCTGTGCTCAGACTACCGGAGCGCTATTCCCTTAGTTTACATTGCTATTGCGACTGCTTGCAGCTCTCGTAGAGGGAGCCTTTTTTGGCTATGGGTTCTCGGTAGCCTATAGCTGGGGAGTCCCATATGTGAGGATTGACTTCCTGCTTGTTCCCGGAGAAAGCGTAGTTACTCATCTGTAACAGGTGTTCTCCGGGGACAGCAGGAATCAGTCCTCACGACCCTCCCTCCTCCCCTAGGAGTTGCAGTCCTATTGTTATTATATTTTGTTATTTTTGTCGTATTTTTAGCTATGTCATTTGACTGAGCAAGATGGCACTCTTGGGTGGAAAGGGGACCGCGCATGCGTGATGCAACTCTGAAAGGCTTTCTCTGAAAGTTGGAGATTTGCTTCACACGAGGGCTCCGTCAGCGCCGACGTCACCCATATTTGAGGACTGATTCCTGCTGTTCTGGAGAACACCTGTTACAGGTGAGTAACTACGCTTTCTCGATGAACAAACAGGAAATAAGTCCTCACGTATAAGTGATGTCACTACCTGAAGTGCAAGCAGGGTTCAGGAAAGGACGAGGAACGAGAGACATAATTGCAGATGTGAGATGGATCCTTGAAAAGACTAAAGAATACCAAAAGGATATCTATTTGTGCTTTATCGACTATAGCAAGGCTTTTGACTGTGTAAACCATGAGAAACTCTGGGCCACATTAAGAAGCATGGGTATACCAGAACACCTGATCGTACTCTTGCACAATCTGTACATTGATCAAGAAGTAACAGTTCGAATGGAACAAGGAGAAACAGAATGGTTTAAAATAAGCAAAGGTGTAAGACAAGACTGTATACTTTCCCCCTACCTGTTTAATTTATATGCAGAACAAATCATCAGAGAAGCAGGATTGTATGAAGACAATAGAGGTGTGAAGATTGGTGGAAGACTCATCAACAACCTTCGCTATGCTGATGATACCACATTACTGGCTGAAAGTGAAGATGATCTGAAACATTTGCTTCTCACAATCAAAGAACATAGTCTCAAAATGGGCCTGCACCTTAATGTAAAGAAGACAAAGATCATGACAACTGGCATAATCAACAGGTTCATCGTTGAAGGAGAAGAAATTGAAATTGTGAACAACTTTAACCTACTTGGATCAACTATCAATAAAGAAGCAACAAGCAGTCAAGAAATCAGACGACGCATTGCTCTTGGCAGAATGGCTATGAAAGACCTAGATAAGATTCTCAAGAGCAGAGATGTCTCTCTCCATACAAAGATTTGACTTGTTCAAGCCACGGTATGTTCAATAACATCATATGGATGTGAAAGCTGGACAGTGAAAAAGATAGACAGGAAGAAAATTGATGCCTTTGAATTATGGTGCTGGCGGCGAATACTGTGTATACCATGGACTGCCCGAAGAACAAACCAGTCAGTACTAGAGGAGATCAAACCTAAGCTTTCTTTAGAAGCTCAGATGACAAGACTTCGCCTTTCATACTTTGGACACATCATGCGAAGAGAGAGATCATTAGAGAAAGACATCATGCTTGGCAAAATAGAAGGTCAACGCAAAAGCGCGGTATATAAAAAAATAAAAATAAAAATAAAAAATAATAAATAAAAGAGGAAGGCCAGCAATGAGATGGATTGAGACAATAACAGCAGCTACGGGTACCAGTCTGTCAACAATGAGCCGCCTGACTCAAGACCGAACACAATTTAGACTCCGACTCGACGGCACTTAACAACAACAACATAAGTGATGTCACTGATGGAGCCCCGCACAAGAACGTTCCCCAGCTTCCAAAGGAAGCCTTTGGGAGGTGCACCATGCATGTGTGCCTTCCTTCCCGCCTACCTCAGTGCCGTCTTCTCTAGTCTTCTTTTTTTTCTGCAGAGCCCCTAGGATGTTTTCCTGCAATCCGGAAAAAAGGTTTTCTTGGCCCCCGTGGGCCAATTTTTTCTAGCTTTCCTTGCCAGCTGCCATCAAATCAGTCGGTCTCTAACAACTTAGGTCTCATTTTTTCATGCTTTTGGTGGGGAGTTTTGCCCCCTTGGGGTGTTTTCCCGCCCATGGCACTATTGAGTTTAACTTTGCCTTGGCAGTATTTTTCTATATGTCCAAACCAGCCAGTGGCTTAAAAAAATGCCCCATGTGTGGCAAGTCACCAACTGCCACAACTGGTACTTAAAATGCCTTGGACCCGATCATCAGCTTCACGGGTATTCGCCGCACTCCATCCAGCCCTTTCTGGAGACCCATGCCCTTCCTGCTGAGGCAGGCGCATCGGGTGGGAGGTCGGAATCAACACTGTTTCTGATGCCTATCTCCCTCTCCAGCGTGTTGGAATCCAGTGCCCAGGGGCATCGATGGCTGCATGCACGGAGGTATGGGAACCACTGGAGTCCACCCTCTCCCCCATTATGGAGCCAGTGGGGGGAGGAGACTCGGCACAATTTTAGCTTCCTCTCAGAATCCAAATCGGAATGGGAGATCGAGGAGGAATCAATGACATCGGACTTCCGGTCCCTTGACCTTCCATCTGAGCCGTCATCTCTTCCCTGATCAGTGAAGTCGCCTCCAGAGTATATGTCCTTCCAGGACTTCATCAGGGACATGGCCAAGGTCATCCCCTTCTCCCTGGAATTGGAAGAAGAACAGAGGGCGGAGAAGATGGAGCTTCTCCAGTATCCCTCGGCCCCAGGGAAGTGGTGATAGTGTGCATGCACAATGTCCTGCAAAGGTTGCTGTTACGGCTGTTGGAAAACCCCTTACGGTTCCCATCGTCAGCCAGAGATTCTATTCCCTGTACCGGGTCCAGAAGACCCAGGCTGAGAGAAACCTCAATTACTGCACAACTCCATCGTAGCTGAATCGGCCTTGAGGCAGGTTAAGAGCACCAAAACTCATTCTTCAGTGCCCCCGGGCTGTGCGGCGCAAACCCTGGACTCTTTCAGGAGAAAATGTTATCGGAGCTCAATGCTGGTTGCCTACCAAATCTATATGAGCAGGTTCCTCAAAGACATCATGCTGGATTTTGCCACACATGTCCCCAAGGACCATCACGAGGCCTTTTGAGCCTTGGTGGCCCATGGTGCGAGGACTGCTCAAAATTCATGGTACGTGGCACCTATGATAGTTTTGATTTCACAGGCAGAGTAGCGGCGACAGGCATCGCTTCCCACCGGCTAGTGTGGCTGCAGTCCTCCGACCTGGTGGTGGGAGAATCTCTTTGGCAAGCCAGTGAAAGAAAAGGCGGAGGAGATAGTGAAAGAACATGTGACCCTCTCTAGGCTTTCCAGGAAGATTGCGGATCCCCAGCAGAAGAAACCCAAGAAAGGAGGCTTTCTACCCATGTCTTTGCTGATATTTCCCAGCCCAGCCACAGGTTCAGCGAAAGGCACAGGCCCCCCCACCAGCAGCAGAGGGAAAATACCCCAATGGTTGAGCCTGCCCTGCAGCCCAAGTCTGGTGCAGGCTTTTAATAGGTTCCTCATGAGCATAGCCAGCCAGACACTGTCCATTGGGGTACAGCCTCAAGCAGGGGATCGGCTTGTCCACTTTGCCCAAAGGTGGCCCCTCTTCACCTTGGATACCTGGGTGTTACAGATAGTCCATAGTGGATATCTGCTGCACCTCGCCCAGCTGCCACCTCCTTACTCCCCAGGAGAGTACATCATGGATTCCGCGCACCGGCGCCTGTTGCAGGAAGAAGTCTCTGCTCTGTTAGCCAACCTCACCATCGAGCCAGTTCCCCTGGTTCAGGTCGGACAGGGCTTCTAGTCCAAATACTTCCTGGTCCCCAAGAAGACTGGAGCATACAGGCTCATCCTGGACCTGCAAAACCTAAACTGGTTCCTGGTGCATGAGACGTTCAAAATGGTCTCACTGGGGACTATTACTGCTACTGAACATTTGTATAGTACTACAAGACATGTGCAGCACTGCAGACACATGTAAAAGATGGTTTCTCCAGGACCAAGCAGGAAGTCAGTCCTCACTTATGGGTGACATCGGCGCCGATGGAGCCCCCGTGCGGAGCATTTCCCCAGCTTTCTAAGAAAACCTTTGGGAATACTGCACGCATGCGCGGTCCCCTTCCCGCCTAAAGGTGCCATCTTGCTCAGTCTCTCTTTTTCCATGGAGCCCATTGGACGTCTGTCCGAGTCACCCGGAAAAGTTGACGTTTTTCGAAGATTTCTTCGTCTTTTTCTCCGAGTTCGACGCCGGATCCCCTTCCCGCCGGGTTCGGTACACCGGTATAGAGCCCATTTTCTATTTTTCGGTTTTTGCCCTTCGTGGATGGTGTTTGCGCCCTTTTCTCTGTTTTTCCCTGGAAGGCCGGTCCTTTGACCTCGCGGGGGCACTTTTTTCCCCGATGGCTTCCAGTGGTTTCAAGAAGTGTGATCGGTGCACCGACACACACAACTGCTGCCTTCGGTGCCTCGGCCCAGATCATGATCCTATGATCTGTGGCCCGTGTGGCAAAATGTCCACCAAGGCACTTCGAAGTCGTCCGCACCAGAAGGAAAGGATTTTCTCAGACTCTGCCTCTGGCCGGGCCCGGACCTCGTTTGAGGCCTCGACGTCTCGGGAGTCTGATCCTGAGCATTGCCAGGGTTCCTCAGACAGGGGGTCCCCCGACCGGAAACGCAAGAAGAAGAAGCAGCTCGTGAGGGCGGCGTCGGAAGAGGTCCCTGGTCCCTCGAGGGCCGGGTCTCAGACCCCCGACCGCCGTCCTGGGCCTTTGGAACAGGAGAAGCCGTCCAAAGTACCTCGTGTAGAGCCAGAGACCGTCGGGCACGTAAGTCCTGTAGTCCTCGTGGACTCTCCTCTGAGGGAGCCGACGTCGGACCCAGCGCTGCCGGGGCCTAAGTTGGTGGCTGCTGAGTCTCCTGAGCTTGGACTCAGGCTGACAGCCTTGGAGTGCAGATTGTCTGCCTTCATGGATCTTACACTCCAAAAAATGCAGGTCTGTTTTACAGAGGATTCAGCTAATGGCTATGAGAATTATCTACTCCTCAACAATACTTAAGGCTGTTTACTTATCTAGTTGTGAATTTCCTCAAAATAACTTCTTTACCACGTCTCAAATTATAACTTGATTGAAACCGGGTCTCAGGCTGTTATCAGTACACATTCTGGGATTAACTCCCCATTGTACTATCTTCGCATCAACGACCAAAGTTTCTGTTAAGTTTCATAACGTTGCATTCAAATAGTATTTTGAATGCAACGTTATGAAACTTAACAGAAACTTTGGTCGTTGATGCGAAGATAGTACAACGGGGAGTTAATCCCAGAATGTGTACTGATAACAGTCTTGAGACCCGGTTTCAATCAAGTTATAATTTGAGACGTGGTAAAGAAGTTATTTTGAGGAAATTCACAACTAGATAAGTAAACAGCCTTAAGTATTGTTGAGGAGTAGATAATTCTCATTGCCTTCATGGATCAGCAGCGGGTACTGATGGCCAGCCTCGCTGGTGCATCTGCCCCGACCACTGGGACATTGACGTCGAAGTCGACCCCGGAGACCGAGCCGATACTCGAGACCATGAAGGCTCAAAGTCATCCTCGGTCAAGGTCCCCCTCGACCTCCCGCTCGGAGCCAAGGGCGTCGACGCCGGTGCCTTCGGCGTCGGGGCGGGTGCCACCTCGACCCGCGCGGTCGGAGCCCCTCGACTCCTCTTCAGATGAGTCAGCATGGGAGACTGAGGACGAGGAGTCCCCCGACACCTTCCGGACTCAGTGCGTCCCTTCGGACTCACCGCAGTCCGAGCACCGGAGTAGGTCCCCTCCGGAGGGCACCCGGTTCTCGGAGTTCGTGTGGGACATGGCCAAGGCATTGGCGATCCCCGCGGACCCCGAGGAGAAACCTCGAGCCGAAGAGCTCGAGGCCCTTCAGTATGACTCTCCTCCAAAGGAGGCCTTTACTGTTCCGGTTCCTCCGATGCTGGAACGGCTCCTCTTCCGGATGTGGGAGGCACCAGTCTTGGCGCTGGTCTTGAGCAAGCGGGTCGATTCCATTTATCGACTTCGTAAGAGCCCTGGCTTCCAAAAGGCGCAGCTGCCACACCATTCTATGGTGGTGGAATCGGCCATGCATCGTCTGAAGAGGCAGAAGATGCACTCCGCAGTGCCCCCTGGCAGGGAGGCCCGGAACCTGGATGCTTTCGGCAGAAAGTGCTTCCAGGGCTCGATGCTTGCTTGCCGTGTCCAATCATACCAGCTATACATGGGCATGTACTTACGAGACCTGGCGAAAGAACTTGCCGGGTTCTCTGCTGGCCTCTCCGGGGAACCTTTGCAGAGGTTCCAGTCTTTGTCCTCAGGAATCAGGGACTGTTCCAAGTTCATGTCCTGAGCGGCCTATGATGGCTTCGAGGCTTCGGCTTGTGTGGCAGCAGCCGGCATCGGAGCCCGACGCCAGGCATGGCTGCAGTCATCGGACCTCGAGCCCTGGGTGCCAGGAAAAGTTGGTTGATGTCCCTTGCCGGGGTGAAAACCTTTTTGGCAAGCCCATGGCCGAGAAGGCGGCTGAGCTTGAAACCGAGTACCTGACTAGGACAAGGCTGTCCAGAAAGACTTCTGCCCCTTCTCACAAAAAGAAGGGCTCGGGTAAAAAGCCCTTCTACCCGAGAAAGGTGGCTGCCTACAAACCTTTCCCTCAGTACCAGGCCTCCCCAGCTCCCCAACAGTGGCAGCAGGCCAAGGGGCAGGGACATGGGCCCCGTAGGCAGAAGACCCCCAAGCCTCTGGCTCCTGCTCCTACCCAGCAGGGAGGGGGTTTTTTTCTCCCACAGCATAGCCTCTCCGCATTTGCTGCCCCATTCCTTCACAGGAGGTCGCTTAGCCCTGTTTTCCCACAGGTGGCCACCCATTACAGGGGATGCTTGGGTATTAAGCAGAGTCCACCAGGGCTATATGCTTCATTTCCAGCAGTTACCTCCTGTCTACTTCCCAGGAGAGCCTCTGAGGCCTCTCCTGCACACAAACCTCCTCCTTCAAGAACTTCAGGGTCTGCTTCTGGACAAGGCGGTGGAGCCTGTACCTCCTTGCCTATAGGGGCACGGTTTCTACTCCAGGTATTTTCTGGTGCCCAAGCAAACAGGAAGCCTAAGGCCTATCCTAGACCTCAGGAACTTCAACAAGTTCTTGGAGAAAGAGAAGTTCAAGATGCTTACTCTTGGAACACTTCTGCCCTACCTCCAGCAGGGAGATTGGCTATGCTCCTTAGATCTAAAGGATGTGTACACTCACATCCTCATTCATCCGGACCACAGAAAGTACCTCAGGCTCATGGTGGGAGGAAACCATTACCAGTACAGAGTGCTGCCTTTTGGCCTAACTTCCGCCCCACGAGTCTTTACAAACTGGCCTAGCTGTGGTGGCGGCCTACTTGAGGACTCAAGGGGTTTTTGTCTTCCCCTATCTGGACGACTGGCTCATCCGAGGTCAGACTTACCAGGAGGCCAGACAGGCCACTTTCAGGACTGTCACACTCCTTCGAGACCTAGGCTTTGTCATAAACTTTGCAAAGTCCACTTTGCTCCCCTCCCAGAACCTAGAGTTCATAGGAGCACGGCTGGACTCTCTGCAAGCATGGGCTTACTTGCCAGAGAACAGAGCTCAAAGGCTCATGGAGTTGGCATCCCAGTTTCTCAGCCTGCCAAGGGTTCCTGCCAGGTTCTGTCTGCAGCTCCTAGGACACATGGCATCGACTGTGCATGTGACCCCCAATGCCCGCCTCCACATGAGGCCTGCACAGTGGTGCCTCAGAACTCAGTGGAAACAAGCCACTGGGAGGCTAGCAGACAAAGTCAGGGTGTCCAAGCCATTCCTGGCTTCCCTTCAGTGGTGGTTACACCCCCCCCCCCCCGACTTGCTTCAGGGGGTGCCATTTCAAGTGCCAGTCCCCACAGTGCTGTTGACGACAGATGCCTCCTTACAGGGCTGGGGTGCACACTGTCAAGAGAGCTGCACTTAAGGCCTCTGGTCCCCATGGGAAGCCACGCAACAGATCAACCTACTAGAACTGCGGGCTATTCGCTTAGCCCTCAAGGCTTTTTCTCAAACTTTGGCTCACCAGTCTGTTCTAGTTCAGACGGACAACCAAGTAGCCATGTTCTATGTGAACAAACAAGGCGGCACTGGCTCCAGGCCTCTATGCCTGGAAGCACAGGCCCTTTGCTCTTTTGCCCTCAGGCACCAGATGTTGCTGAGGGCTGTTTATCTTCCTGGCCAGGAGAACTTTTTGGCAGACAGATTAAGCAGAATTCTGCAGCCCCACTAGTGGCAACTGCACCCATTAGTGGTTCAAAAGATTTTTCTCAAATGGGGACTTCCATCCATGGATCTCTCTGCCAGTCCCCTGAATCACCAACTACCCAGGTTTTGTTCCAGGCAACCGCATCCCCTAAGGGTGGCGGCGGATGCCTTCCTGATCTCTTGGTCCCAGGGCTTACTGTATGTGTTTCCTCCCACTCCTCTGGTGGCCCGAGCCTTGTTCAAGGTTCTCGGGGACAAGGCCTCGGTGCTGCTGGTTTCTTCCAGGTGGCCGAGGCAGCCCTGGTTCCCCCTGCTGCTTCAACTGGCAGTGGAGACACCACTGCCTCTGGGATGCCAACCCGACCTTCTCTCTCAGGATCAGGGTTCCCTTCTGCATCCCAATCTCAAATCTCTCAATCTGATGGCCTGGAGGATGCAAGGGTAGTTTTGGCTCCCTGGGGCCTATTTCAGGAAGTAGAAGAGGTGGTCTTGGCCTCTAGAAAGCAATCCACCAGGAAAACATATGCCCTGAAGTGGAGGAGGTTCTCCTTGTGGTGTCAGCAACGCCAGGAAGATCCTTTCGGCTGCACTGTGCCAGTAGTGCTCCAGTACCTTCTGCACTTGTCCAATCAGGGCCTTAAGTCCAATTCTGTTCGGGTCTACCTCTGCTCTGGCAGCTCACCACTCACTGGTGGAGGGACACTCTTTGTCGGTTCATCCCTTGGTGTCCAGGTTTCTCAGAGGCTTGCTATTGCTCAAGCCTCCTTTCCGTCCACCGCCCCTGAGTGGGAATTGAATGTGGTCTTGCAGCAGCTGACTCGCCCACCTTTTGAACCAATGGCTACCTGTCCTCTACGCTTCCTTTCCTGGAAGACTCTATTCCTAGTGGCCTTGACCTCGGCCAGGCGAGTGAGTGAACTTCAAGCCCTGGTCTGTGACAGACCCTACACTTGCTTCTATAGGAACAGGGTAGTCCTTCGGACCCCAGGGATCTGTGCTGGGTCCGCTGCTTTTTGACATATTCATAAATGACCTGGAAAGTGGAATAACGAGTGAGGTTATCAAATTTGCAGATGACACAAAACTATTTAAAGTTGTTAAAACCCAAGAGGATTGTGAAAAATTGCAAGAGGATCTTGATAAATTGGAAGACTGGACATCAAAATGGCAGATGAAATTTAATGTGGACAAGTGCAAGGTTATGCACCTAGGAAAGAACAACCCAAACTATGGTTACACAATGCAAGGTTCCACATTAGGAACCACCACCCAGGAAAAAGATTTAGGTGTCATTGTGGATACCATGTTAAAACCCTCGGCCCAGTGTGCAGCGGCGGCCAAGAGAGCAAATAGAATGCCAGGTATGATAAGGAAAGGAATGGAAAATAAAACAAAAGATATTATAATGCCTCTATATCGTTCCATGGTACCGCACCTTGAATATTGTGTGCAATTCTGGTCGCCGTATCTTAAAAAGGATATAGCGATTTTAGAAAAGGTACAGAGAAGAGCCACCAAAATGGTAAAGGGGATGGAAGGATACTTCTATGAAGAAAGGCTAAAAAGGTTAGGGCTCTTTAACCTGGAAAAGAGACGGCTGAGGGGAGATATGATAGAAGTCTATAAATTAATGAATGGAGTGGAACGGGTAAACGTAGATCGATTGTTTACCTTATCAGAATATAGAAAGACTAGGGGACATGCAATGAAGCTACAGGGTAAACTATTTAAGACTAATAAAAGAAAATATTTTTTCACTCTACGTGTAATCATACTCTGGAATTTGTTACCGGAGGATGTAGTAAAGGCTGTTAGTGTAGCTGGGTTTAAAAAAGGTTTGGACAAGTTCCTGGAGGAAAGGTCCATAAACCATTATTAAGAAGTGACCGAAGATATCAATGCTTGACCCAGTACAAGCATTGTGGAACTTGTGTCTCTTGGGGAAACTGCTAGGTACATATGACCTAGATTGGTCACTGTTGGAAACAGAATACTGGGCTTGATGGACCTTGGTCTGACCCAGTATGGCATATCTTATGTTCTTATGTTCTTATCACTTCTATGTGGGCCCTTCTCTTCTATTGCTAACTCCAGACTTCGCTCCTTTGACTTTGCTGCTCCTTATGCCTAGAACAAACTACCTGAGTCTGTATATCAGGTGCCCGCTCTGATCGTTTTCAAATCCAGGCTGAAAACTCACCTCTTCGCTGCTGCTTTCAGATCTTGACTCACCTGATCTCCTTTGTGCTTTCTTACCATTCTCCCTAGCTATGTCCCAGGTCTACAGCTACTGTGTTGTCTGTCTTGACTAGATTGTAAGCTCTAATAAACAGAAAGAGTAGTTACTCACCTGTTACAGGTGTTCTCCAGGAGCAGCAGGAATCAGTCCTAACTTATGGGTGACATCGGCGCCGATGGAGCCCCCATGCGGAGCATTTCCCCAGCTTTCTAAGAAAGCCTTTGGGAATACTGCACGCATGCATGGTCCCCTTCCCGCCTAAAGGTGCCATCTTGCTCAGTCAAATGACATAGCTAAAAAACAGCACACAAAAATGTAAAAATAAACTATGTACAACTGCAACTCCCAGGGGAGGAGGGAGGGTTGTGAGGACTGATTCCTGCTGCTCCTCGAGAACACCTGTTACAGGTGAGTAACTACTCTTTCTCCAGGACCAAGCAGGAAGTCAGTCCTCACTTATGGGACTCCCCAGCTTCAGGCTACCGGGGACCCAGAGCTGAAAAATGAGCTCCCTCTAGCCTCAGCATCAGAGAAAGGATTTCACTGAAACACATCCCCAACGGTAGCCCAACCAGAGGGCTAGAAGGGTAGGAGTTGCCTAAACCTCAAAGAGATTCCGGAGCACTGCCTGACCGAAAGCACTGTCCCTACGGGACTCCCTCTCCAGGCAGTAATGGGCTGCAAAAGTCTGGCTTGAGGACCAAGTTGCAGCCCTGCAGTTGTCTGCCAATGGTACAGAGCGGAGATGAGCTACTGAGGCAGCCATTGCCCTGACACGGTGGGCCGTGACCCGACCCTGCAAAGGAAGGTCAGCTGCCCTGTAAGCCCAGGTGATACAGTCAGCTAACCAGATGGAAAAGGTACGCTTGGAGACAGATACCCCCAAATTATTGGGGTCAAAAGATTCGAAGAGCTGAGTAGCCCTCCTATTTCCCTGCGTACGCTCAGGGTAGAAGGATAAGGCCCTCCTACAGTCCAGGGTTTGCAGGACTGTCTCAGCCCGGCTGACATGGTACCTAGGGAAAAATGTTGGAAGAACCACCTCCTGGATGAGATGGAAAGACGAGACAACCTTGGGGAGGAACTTAGGATGAGTCCGAAGGACTACCCTGTTCCTATAGAAGTGAGTGTAGGGTCTGTCACAGACCAGGGCTTGAAGTTCACTCACTCGCCTGGTCGAGGTCAAGGCCACTAGGAATAGAGTCTTCCAGGAAAGGAAGCGTAGAGGACAGGTAGCCATTGGTTCAAAAGTCAGCTGCTGCAAGACCACATTCAATTTCTACTCAGGGGCCGGTGGACGGAAAGGAGGCTTGAGCAATAGCAAGCCTCTGAGAAACCTGGACACCAAGGGATGAACCGACAAAGAGTGTCCCTCCACCAGTGAGTGGTGAGCTGCCAGAGCAGAGGTGGACCCGAACAGAATTGGACTTAAGGCCCTGATTGGACAAGTGCAGAAGGTACTGGAGCACTACTGGCACAGTGCAGCCGAAAGGATCTTCCTGGCGTTGCTGACACCACAAGGAGAACCTCCTCCACTTCAGGGCATATGTTTTCCTGGTGGATTGTTTTCTAGAGGCCAAGACCACCTCTTCTACTTCCTGAAATAGGCCCCAGGGAGCCAAGACTACCCTTGCAGCCTCCAGGCCATCAGATTGAGAGATTTGAGATTGGGATGCAGAAGGGAACCCTGATCCTGAGAGAGAAGGTCGGGTTGGAATCCCAGAGACAGTGGTGTCTCCACTGCCAGTTGAAGCAGCAGGGGGAACCAGGACTGCCTCGGCCACCTGGAAGAAACCAGCAGCATAAGAACATAAGATATGCCATACTGGGTCAGACCGAGGTCCATCAAGCCCAGTATCCTGTTTCCAACAGTGGCCAATCTAGGTCATACGTACCTAGCAGTATCCCCAAAAGACACAGGTTCCACAATGCTTGTACTGGGTCAAGCATTGATTATCCTGGGTCCCTTTTTAATAGTGGTTTATGGACATAAGAACATAAGATATGCCATACTGGGTCAGACCAAGGTCCATCAAGCCCAGTATTCTGTTTCCAACAGTGGCCAATCTAGGTCATATGTACCTAGCAGTTTCCCCAAGAGACACAAGTTCCACAATGCTTGTACTGGGTCAAGCATTGATATCTTCGGTCACTTCTTAATAATGTTTTATGGACCTTTCCTCCAGGAACTTGTCCAAACCTTTTTTAAACCCAGCTACATTAACAGCCTTTACTTTATCCTCGGGTAACAAATTCCAGAGTTTGATTACACGTTGAGTGAAAAAATATTTTCTTTTATTAGTCTTAAATAGTTTACCCTGTAGCTTCATTGCATGTCCCCTAGTCTTTCTATATTCTGATAAGGTAAACAATCGATCTACGTTTACCCGTTCCACTCCGTTCATTAATTTATAGACTTCTATCATATCTCCCCTCAGTCGTCTTTTTTCCAGGTTAAAGAGCCCTAACCTTTTTAGCCTTTCTTCATAGGAGTATCCTTCCATCCCCTTTACCATTTTGGTGGCTCTTCTCTGTACCTTTTCTAAAATCGCTATATCCTTTTTAAGATACGGCGACCAGAATTGCACACAATATTCAAGGTGCGGTCTCACCATGGAACGATATATAGAGGCATTATAATATCTTTTGTTTTATTTTCCATTCCTTTCCTTATCATACCTAGCATTCTATTTGCTCTCTTGGCCGCCGCTGCACACTGGGCCGAGGGTTTTAACATGCTATCCACAATGACGCCTAAATCTTTTTCCTGGGTGGTGGTTCCTAATGTGGAACCTTGCATCGTGTAACCATAGTTTGGGTTGTTCTTCCCTAGGTGCATAACCTTGCACTTGTCCACATTAAATTTCATCTGCCATTTTGATGCCCAGTCTTCCAATTTATCAAGATCCTCTTGCAATTTTTCACAATCCTCTTGGGTTTTAACAACTTTAAATAGTTTTGTGTCATCTGCAAATTTGATAACCTCACTCGTTATTCCACTTTCCAGGTCATTTATGAATATGTCAAAAAGCAGCGGACCCAGCACAGATCCCTGGGGTACACCACTATTCACCTTTCTCCATTGGGAAAATTGGCTATTTAGCCCTACCCTCTGCTTTCTATCTTTTAACCAGTTCCTGATCCACAATAATACACTGCCTCCTATCCCATGACTCTTTAGTTTTGCCAAAAGTCTCTCATGAGGGACCTTGTCAAAGGCTTTCTGAAAGTCCAGATACACAATATCAACCGACTCACCTTTGTCCACCTGTTTATTCACTCCTTCAAAAAAACATAACAGATTAGTAAGACAAGGGGGCTTGTTTACAAAGCTGCGGTAGCGGTTCGCGATCGTTATCGGAGCCGCGACCCCATTGATTTCAATGGGGCTGCGGCTCCGATAACGACCGCGAACCGCTACCGCAGCTTTGTAAACAAGCCCCAAGATCTTCCTTGTCTAAAGCCATGTTGGCTGTCTCCCATTAGGTTGTGACTATCTACATGCTGAGTAATTTTATTCTTTATGATGGTTTCTACCATTTTTCCCGGTACTGACGCCAGGCTCACCGGTCTGTAGTTTCCCGGATCACCCCTGGAACCTTTTTTAAAAATTGGGGTTACATTGGCGATCCTCCAATCTTCAGGTATTAGAGATGATTTTAATGATAGTTCACAGATTACTGATAGCAGTTCTGCAATCTCATATTTCAGTTCTTTCAACACCCTTGGATGTATACCATCCGGCCCAGGTGATTTGCTACTCTTCAGTTTATCTAATAGTTGTAAGACATCTTCCCGATGTATCGATATTTCCTTCAATTCTTCCGCACCTTTAAATACCACTTCAGTCATGGATAACATCCCTACATCTTCCTCAGTAAAGACCGAAGCAAAGAATTCATTCAGTCTCTCCGCTATCGCCTTGTCGCCTCTTAGTGCTCCTTTAACCCCTTTATCTTCTAATGGACCAACTGACTCTCTCACAGGTTTTTTTGCTACGAATGTACTTGAAAAGGTCTTTATTTCGCGTTTTTGCTTCCGCAGCAAGCTTCTTCTCAAATTCTCTCTTTGCCTGCCTTATCAATGCCTTGTATTTGACTTGCCAGTGCTTGTGCTGTTTCCAGGTTTCATCGTTTGGCTCTTTTTTCCATTTCCTGAAAGATGCTTTTTTGGCAACAGCCTCTCTGACCTCACCTTTAAACCATGCTGGCAGTTTTTTGGACTTCCTTCCACTTTTCTTAAAGCGTGGAATACAGCTGGTCTGGGCTTCCAAGATAGTATTTTTCAACAACACCCAAGCTTGATGTACGTCTTTAACCTTCGCAACTGCTCCTTTTAGTTTTTTCTTCTGTTTTCCTCATTTTATCATAGTCTCCCTTTCAAAAGTTAAAAGGTTGTACTGTGGATTTCCTTACTATCCCTCCTCCACTAATTAAATCAAAGGCGATCATGCTATGATCACTATTGCCAAGTGGCCCCAACACCCTTATCTCTTGCACTAGATCTGGTGTTCCACTAAGGACTAGGTCTAAAATGGCTTCCCCTCTGGTCGGTTCATGAACCAGCTGCTCCAAGAAGCAGTCATTTATTTCATCTAGGAACGTTATCTCCCTAGCATGTCCTGACGTGACACTGACCCAGTCGATACCGGGGTAATTGAAATCACCCATTATTATTACTGCGCTGTAACTTTTGTTAGCTTCCTTGATTTCGTTGAGCATTTCATCATCCATTTGGTCATTCTGGCCCGGTGCTCGATAGTACACCCCCACTGCCATTTCCTTCCCCCTTTTATATGGAATTTCAATCCCTATAGATTCTACAGCAGATTTTGTTTCCTGCAAAACTTTAATCCTTTCTGAGTCAATGCCCTCTCTAACATAGAGCGCAACCCCTCCACCAATTTGATCAGCTCTATCATTACGATATAGTTTGTACCCAGGTATCACAGTGTCCCACTGGTTGTCCTCCTTCCACCATGTCTCTGATATTCCAATCATATCTAACCTTTCATTTAGTGCTATATATTCTAACTCTCCCATCTTATTCTTTAGACTTCTAGCATTTGCATACAAGCATTTTAGAGAATGTATTTTATTCATGTTAATTTGGCTATTGTTAGACATGGGTAAATTGGGATCTTTAAGCTCTGTCTGCTCCATACTTGAGGGCATTTGGGCTACCTTACTCTTTTGTGGAACCTCTCTGCTTTTGGTAGTATCCTTCAAGGATACATTCTTCCGAACCATCCGCTCTTGGGCGACTGTCGGCTTTCCCCTAATATCTAGTTTAAAAGCTGCTCTATCTCCTTTTTAAAGGTTAATGCCAGCAGCTTGGTTCCATCCCGGTTAAGGTGAAGCCCATCCCTTCGGAAGAGCCCCTCCTTTCCCCAGAATGTTCCCCAGTTCCTAACAAATCCAAAACCCTCATCTCTGCACCATTGTCTCATCCACGCATTGAGACTCCGGAGCTCTGCCTGCCTTTTGGGTCCTGCGCGTGGAACAGGAAGCATTTCGGAGAATGCTACCCGGAAGTTCTGATTTGCCAGAAGAGCGGAGTTCCTGAATAGGGGTGTAGGGAGAGATAAGAGAGGAAGGGTAGTGAAGAGCTGCAGATTGAATGCACTTATAGGTCAGCAGGAGAAGTTTGAACTGGATGCAGAAATGGATAGGAAGCCAATGAAGTGACTCGAGAAGAGGGGTAATATGAGCATGATGAGGCTGGTGGAAGATTAGCCACGCAGCAGAGTGTTGAACAGATTGAAGGGGAGAGATATGTTTCAGAGGGAGACCATCAAGGAGTAGGTTACAATAGTCTATATGGGAGATGACTAAAGAGTGAATAAGTGTCTTAGTAGTGTGTTCAGAAAGGAATGGGCGAATTTTGTTGATGTTGTAGAGAAAGAAACAGCATATTTTAGCTATCCGTTTAATGTGTGTGGAGAAAGAGAGAGAGGAGTCAAAGATGCCAAGGTTGCGAGCTGAGGAGACAGAGAGGAGTAGAGAGCTATCCACAGAGACTGAGAAAGGAGGACGATTGTCTATGCTCCGTGGATCTAAAGGATGCATACACACACATCCCGATCCACCTGAATCACAACAAGTACCTATGATTCTCTGGGAACAAGCAGGAAGTCAATCCTCACATATGGGTGATGTCAGCACCAACAGAGCCTGTGCGGTATCCACTCCCCAGATTTCATAGAAAGCTTTTAGGAGTTATACCATGCTTGCGTGGTTACCTTCCCACCCAAAGGTGCCACCTTACCTCAGTCTTCATATTTCCGTGGAGCTCATCGTACATGTAGTCTGTGTCCCCATAAAAATTTATATTTTTGTTTTGATTTCTTCACAGTTTCCTGCTTTCTCTGGTCGTGTACCATCATCTTCCTGGTTGCCAGATCCGTTGCTTCAGCGCTGCGTTTTTTTCTTGTTCTCTCCTTTTCTTTTTCTTCAGTGAGTGGTTTATTTTTGTGCCCTCCTGACCAAGATATTGCAGTTTGATCTCGCGGGTGCTGTCTTTCCCACTGGGTCTTAGGTCAGTGGCTTTAAGCAGTGCGATCATTGTAACTATACCATGTCCCATATGGGCGGTCACGACTGTTGCCTGTGGTGCCTTGGCGCCAACCACGACTCTTCTGCCCATTCTCTCCAGATAATAAGCAAGGGCCAGAAGAATCGTGAAAGGCAGCAGGGGTCACTATTTGGCCCTAAGACCTCCCGTTTGGCTCTAGTGACATCCAGGGAATAGATGCCCTCAGGGGCCGCAGATGAGGCCTCAGCCTTATGTGCGGACCATTCTCTCTGAGCCCCGAGGTTGCAGGGCATCGGAACTGGGATCGGCCACGGATAACCGTCCATGGAAGTATCGGACCCTGTTGAAGTCTGCATTGAAGCCCAATTCCAGAACCAAGGGTAAATCTCATGGTCACTGGCATCGAGCCGAGGGTGAGGTCCAGGAGTGGCCTTCCAAGCTGATCCAGTGGGAGAAGGCTTCCAAACCTTGGGGGATCGGCAACGGTCCTCTGAGGCAATCCTCATCAAGGACACACCCCCTCGATGGAGCAGGCATCTGGCCAGATTCCTTCAGTGCCCATGCCAGTGCAGGCAGAGCCTGTTGCCTTGGAGATCAGGATGGCTGCCCTGGAGCGCAGCCTCGCTGCCCTCTTGGCACTGCAGCAGACCCCAACGACCAGTACCTCCAGTTCCTCTGGGCCGCTGACGTTCAGCCTGTACTGGAGCAGTTCCAACCCTGCTCCAATTCCAGGCAGTAGTCTACCTCTTCCACAAGGGCCTGGATCTCCTCACCAAGTGCCTCGGGATTGGATTGTTGGAGCCACGGTGACTCCCTCGCTGGGCATCGGGCCGATGCCTGCTGGAACCTGGAGATATCTTCCAATACCGATTTCGAGTGGGAGACTGATGATGAGTCCCCGGATACTTGTCAGCACCAAGACGTTCCCTTGGACCTGTCACCACTGCAAGAGCGTCGGAGGGCCCTGCTCGAGGTCCTCTTCTTCTAGGAGTTCATACGGTACATGGCAAAGTCCTTGGCCTTCACCACCGAGTCGGAGGATGAGCCTCGGGCGAAGGATTTTGAGATCCTCCAGTACAAGGCCCTGCCCCAAAGGAGGCACTCATGGTGCCCATTCCTCCCATTCTGGAACGGCTGCTCTTCAGGATGTAGGAGACACCGGTTACGGTGCCCATAATGAGCAAGCGGCTCAATTCCATGTATTGAGTTCACAAGAGCCCTGGCTTCCAGAATACACAGCTACCACACATTTCCATGCTGGTGGAGTCAGCCATGCATCAGATCAAGAGCCAGAAGACACTCATCAGTGCCCCCAGGCAGGGAGTCCAGCACCATGGATGCCTGTGGTAGGAAGTGTTACCAGGACTCGATGATCGTGACCCATATCCAGGCTTACCAGCTGTACATGGGCATGTACTTGCTGGGTTCTCAGTTGGGCTGTCTGATGAACCTCTCCAGTGGCTCTGGACCCTGGTATCAACGGTCAAGGAATTCTCCAAATATTTATTTATTTAACTGGTTTTAATATACCATTTTTCTACCAGGCAAAATGGTTTACATTGAACAATTGAATATGTAGTTATACAGAAAACATATTGAATGCAGGAACAATACATCATTAACAATATAACACTGAACAATTGAATGTGTAGTTAGACAGAAAACTTAATAAATACAGGAACCATATAACTTTAGAATTTATATTACAAAGATCTTAAGAAACAGTAGGGGACATGAGGTATGGTAGGCTCATGTTGTACAGGTACTTTTACAGATGGGCTTGTGATGAGGTGAAGATGATGTGTATCAAATAGTTATGGGATGGAAGTCAATTAAATGTTTAAGGGGGGAGATGGGGAAGATCTGTGGGAGTGGAGAAAGATTCTTACTGGGGGTCGGTTGCAGGAGATGCACTATAATGTTTTTCGAAGAGGTGTGTCTTAAGGTGCTTTTTGAATAAGTTGTGAAATTGAATGTTCCATAAAGTAGGAGGTAGTTGGTTCCTAAGGGTGGGAGCGTAAAATTCAAAGTCTCTCATGCATGTGCGTTGTGAGCTCTTGCATATCTGAGGCGGAGGGAGAAGAAGATTAAACGTACTCTGTCTACATAGTCTGTTGGTGTTTGGACATTGTGGCAAGGAGGCCTATCCGGAGTCCGGGGGAGGACAAAGAGACAGGGAATTCACCCTAGTAAAGGGCCCCCTTTCACCAAGACTGGGTAGGAAAGCCACAACCACCTCTAGGAATCAGAAAACTTCCACGTGACCCACATTTCATGCTCCCCCTAGTGAAATGAAGGGGAGAAGATACAGGGCCCAGAACCCCTATGGCAGGGAATTCTCCAAGTACTCAGGTGCCCGAAGTCAGGCTGATTGCCGTCACCTGGGTAGGGAGGAGTTGGAGCTAGAGCCCTGGAAGTATAAACCTAGGCCAGAGTATGAGAAAGGGGGAAGAGAAGCAGGAAACCAGGCTGACATGAGCAGAGACACAGACACAAGCAAGGGAAGCTTGACTGGTGCTGAGCAGAGCAGAGGAACTGAGCTTCCAGGAGAAGAAAGTGCTAATTGGCATATAGCACGTCTGCAGGAGAGTTTGGGGCCAGGAACAAGAGAGACTCCAAGATTTCCCGGGAGGCTGTTAGCTGAGCACTGTGATCAAGATGGGGAGTCAGAACCCATGCAGCTGGGAGAGCCCGAGGTGAAGCTGAATGATGAGGACACTCCCATGGACTGTTCCTTTTGCCAAGCTTTAAACCTGGGAACGTAGAGAAAGCAAGCCAGTCCTGAAAGAAAGTCTTCCAGGAAAAGGTACCCATAGTCCACAAGCAGGGTGGCCGTGATTCCCTCGTGGTTTTAAAGGGGAGGTTTACGGGGACTAAGGAGCAAGCCTGGAACTGTGATATAAGCTTGTTAACCACCTGCTGCTGGAATGAGGACACTGGGGTAAGCTAAAGTAGCTATTAGAACAAAGCTTTCTTTTGCCCCTCGATTATATTTGTTACTTGGAAGGTAACCAAGAAAGGTTTGAAGCTGAATAGAAGCTAAACTACCATAGACTTTAAATGTGATTTTGTTTTTGTACTTTAGCCAGCAAGGCTAAAAAGGAATGCAATATCCTTGCTGTTAAAGACTGTGTATCCTGAACTATAGAGAACCTTTAAACAGCCTTTTTGTGTTTGTGTTTGTTTTTGGACAATGCTCTACTTCAAAGAGTCCTGAACAAATAATCTTATATGTGGTATGTTCGAACCATTGTGTACAAAATAAATTTCTGTCATTTGCCTTACCTCGTTCAGCCTAACTACAACTTTCTGCCTGATGCACCCATACAGCTAAACAAAGGCTACATTTCCCAGAGGACACTGCAGGGAAATAGTTTGAAAAAGTTGAAAAAGCATATAGCGGAAAGTTCCTCTAATAACCACGCCCCTCTAAGCTAGAGGCAAGTGGTGGTGGCGTGACAACATCTGATGAGTGCTTGGAGATGCTCAGCGGAGGAGTTGATGAATGCTTTATGAGTGATAGTGAGGACCTTGAACTTGATTGATGCGACAGGGAGCCAGTAGAGGGATTTCAGTATGGAGTAATATGGGGGTGTCTGGAGACTCTGACTGAAGTGCATGTTGCTGTGATTTGTGCAAGCTGTAAAGGGACAATGGAAGCCTTAGGAAGTCCTTGAAAGATGGAGTCGCAGTAGTCAAGCAAGGGTAATGGAGGCCTGGCATACTGTGCGGAAGCAGTTGGGTGGGAGGAGGGGCATAAGTTGCAGAGAGTTTGGAGTTTAAAGTAAATGTTCTTGGTGGTGTTCATTATGTGGTGTTGGAAATTGAGTTGGTGATCCAGGATGACCCAAAGCTATTTGACCTGAGATTATTTGTATTTCGGTGCCCTCAATTTTGATGGTGGGAGATGGTATGAAGTTTAGGTCCTTGGTCACATGGAGGATCTCAGTCTTGCTAAAGTTGACTGCTAGATTACGAAGCTCTAGCCAGGAGTCGATCTCTTTGAAACAGGTAGCTAGGTTAGAGTAATCAGGAGCGGTGGTTTGAAATGGAGTGAAGATCATTATGTCATCTGCATAAAGTTGGTAACCGATGTTAAACTTCTGTATGATGTAGCAGAGGGGCCTGATGTAAATGTTAAAAAGAAGGGATGAGAGTGCAGAACCCTAAGGGACTCCTTGGGGAAGGGTGTAAGGTGTTGAGGATTGGTGTCCAATTCTTATTAGTTGGGTGTGATGGGAAAGGTAGGAGTGGATCCATTTGAGTGTCTTATCTTGAACTCCAATATTGTTGAGCTGGTCAAGTAGGATCTGGTGGGAAACAGTGTTGAATGCTGCAGAGATGTCTAGGAAGAGCAGCACATAACCAGAGGAGGCTTTTTCAGTTCCAGAGATGGGTGTTGTTATGAGGGAGGTGAACAATGTCTTGGCACTGTGGAAGAGGCGGAACCCATGCTGATTTTGATCAAGGGGTTCATGTATGTTGATATGCTCCTGGAGGTGGAGTTGAACTGCTTTTTCGATGATTTTGGCGAGGAATGGAACGCTGGCTATGGGTCTGTATGAAGCGGGTGAATCGGGATCTAAGTTGGATTTCTTCAGGAGGGGTCTCACGGAAGCTTGTTTGAGAGAGGGTGGGAGGTAGGCTCGTGTGAGTGAGGTTTGAAGGATAATGGAGATGAAAGGTAGCAGCTGTATCTTTGTTAGTTTCATCCAGGATACCAGGCAGGGGTCTAGTGGGGAAGTGCTGACATTGATGTTTGAGATGATGTCCAGGAGCTCTTCAGGAGGGACATCTCTGAATGTGGTCCATGGTTGGATAGTAGCTGTTGCGCTGGAAGGCGGAGGTATAATAAGAGTAGTGGCACCATGCTGTTTGTGTTTAGCTATGAGGAAGTCGACCATCATTTGGGGGTCAAGGTTATGGTTTTGTTGGGGTTGGGATGGATCCCTTGTGACAAGGCTGAACAGTTCTCTTGGTTTGTTAAGAGCACGGAGGAAGATGTTGTCATGGTTCTCACGTTTGGCTTTGAGGGTGTTGGTGCAGTAGGCTGTACGTTGGTCGAGTTATAAGGATTGAAGATGTGGGTTCTTGGACTTTCTCCATCTACATTCAAGTCTTCTGAGGGCATGTTTCTGTTCTCTCAAGGAGGTGGAGTACCAGGGTGCATGAGATCAACAGGTTTTCGGAGGGACGCGTGTTGGAGCCTTGGAGGCTTTGATGATGGTAGAGTTCCAGGTATCTACGATTGAGTCAAGGTCTGAGTGATGTAGAGCATCTTGAAGGGAATGGATGGTCTTTTGGATGAAGGATAGTTCATTGAAGGTAAAGAATCTTCTTATTGTAGGAAGTCTGGGAAGGGGAGGGAATGGATGGTACAGTGAAGGTTATTAGGTAGTGATCAGACCAAGGAACTGAAGTGGAGGTGGGAGAAATGAGGTGAGATGAGACGAGTAGGTCATCAGGGAGGAAGAGCAGGTCAAAACCCTCTTGCACCGAGGAAGTTGCAAGGAGGGAAGGGTTAGGACAGCCATTATAGTTGGCGATTCAATCATTAGGCATGTAGATAGCTGGGTGACTGGTGGACGTGAGGATCGCCTGGTAACATGCCTGCTTGGTGCGAAGGTAGCAGACCTCATGCGCCACTTAGACAAGGTCCTAGATAGTGCTGGGGAGGAGTTTTCTGTCTTGGTACATGTCGGTACCAGTGACATAGGAATATGTGGTAGGGAGGTTCTGGAGGCTAAATTTAGGCTTTTAGGTAGGAAGTTGAAATCCAGAACTTTCAGGGTAGCGTTCTCCGAAATGCTTCCCGTTCCACACACAGGACCCAAAAGGCAGGCAGAGCTCTGGAGTCTCAATACGTGGATGAGACGATGGTGCAAGGATGAGGGTTTTGGATTTGTTAGGAACTAGGGAACATTCTGGGGAAAGGAGGGCCTCTTCCGAAGGGATGGGCTTCACCTTAACTGGGATGGAACCAGGCTGCTGGCATTAACCTTTAAAAAGGAGATAGAGCAGCTTTTAAACTAGATAATAGGGGAGAGCCGACAGTCGCCCAAGAGCGCATGGTTCAGAACAATGTATCCTTAAAGGATACTACCCAAAGAATGAAGATAGGGCACATCAGCAGAGAGGTTCCAATAAAGGCAAAAGTAGCCCAAATGCCCTTGAGTATGGAGCAGACAGAGCTTAAAGATTCCAAATTACCTCTGTCTACCGATAGCCAGATCAGTATGAATAAAATAGTCTCTCAAATGCTTGTATGCAAATGCTAGAAGTCTGCGATACCTGGATACAAACTATATCGCAATGATACAGCTCATCAAATTGGTGGAGGGGTTGCGCTCTATGTTAGAGAGGGCATTGAGTCACACAGGATTAAAGTTTTGCAGGAAACAAAATTTGCTGTAGAATCTCTATGGATTGAAATTTCATGTAAAAAGGGGAAGGCGATGGCAGTGGGGGTGTACTATCGACCGCCTGGCCAGAATGAACAGATGGATAATGAAATGCTGAAAGAAATCAGGGAAGCTAACAAAAGTTACAGCATAGTAATAATGGGTGATTTCAATTACCCGGGTATCGACTGGATCAGTGTCATAGCAGGACATGCTAGGGAGATGAAGTTTCTAGATGAAATAAATGACTGCTGCTTGGAGCAGCTGGTTCATGAACCAACAAGAGGGAAGCTTTTTTGGACCTTGTCCTTAGTGGCATGCAGAATCTGGTGCAAGAGATAAGGGTGTTGGGGCCACTTGGCACTAGTGATCATAACATGATCACATTTGATTTAATAAATGAAAGAAGGATGACAAGGAAATCCACAGTACTACCATTTTACTTTCAAAAGGGAGACTATGATAAAATGAGGAAAATAGTTAAGAAAAGACTAAAAGAAGCAGCTGCAAAGGTTAAAGATTTACATAAAGCGTGGGCATTATTTAAAAGTACTATCTTGGAAGCCCAGAACAGATGTATTCCACTCTTTAAGAAAAAGTAGAAGGAAGGCCAAGAAACTGCCAGCATGGTTTAAAGGTGAGGTCAGAGAGGCTGTTTCTGCCAAAAAAGCATCTTTCAGGAAATGGAAAAAGGAGTCAAATGATGAAAACGGGAAACAACATAAGCATTCCCAAGTTAGATGCAAGGCATTGATAAGGCAGTCAAAGAGAGAATTTGAAAAAAAGCTAGCCATGGAAGCAAAAATCCATAAAAAACGTTTTTCAAGTACATTCGTAGCAAAACACCTGTGAGAGTCAGTTGAGCCATTGGATGATTTAGCTTGGGAGTCCCATATGTGGGGGCTTATTCTCTATGGACAAGCAAAAATTAATTCCTCATGTATGGGTGACATCACAGATGGATCCCCATGCAGGAATGCTCCCCAGCTTCTATTGGAAGCTTTTGGGAGGCTCCACTACGCCTGTGTGCCTGTCTTCCCGCCTGCTGTGGCACCATCTTCTCCAGTCTTCATTTTCCACGGAGCTCCACAGACATGAATTGTTCGTCCACCAGTAAACATTTAGGTTTTTATCCCTTCAGGGGCCTTTTTAGTGCTTTGTTTCTATTTTTGCCTGTTGTTGGTATCATTGGGGCTGTTGATCGCGGTTCTGCCTTCAGTTCCGGTGCTTTTTTGGTAACTTTTATTTTCTCATTGTTTTCCTGCAACCCAGCTGGCACCATCGAACTGTTTTATCTAGCCATGATCATCTTCCCGGACATGTCCCAGAAAGCAGCCAGCCAGGTTCAAGAAATGCACCAAATGTGCCAGGACAATTTCTGTCATTGACGAGCACAATTGGTGCCTCCAGGGCCTAGGTCCCGATCACCAGCCCTCTTCTTGCATTTTGTGTTTACAGATGAGAAGGAGAGGCCTGAAAGATCGCGAGAAGCAGAGAGAATCCCTCTTTGGCCAGGGGTCTCATTCAGCATCTTCGGCCCTGGCATTGGTCTCTATGCTCTATGGCTTCCCTAGGATCTGCTGAAGGTGCATCAACATCGAGAAATTCCCAGGCTCATTCAGAGCCAAGGGCCCATTAGTGCCCCGGAACATTGGCCATCAGTCGGTCTCACATGGAATCTGAGAAGGACTTGACTTCGATTCCATCGGTGTCAACAGGGGACCCTTCTGAGCACCGGGCTAAGTCCCATGTGCATCGGCATTGGAGCCCTTCCCGATGCAATGTCAAGAGCAATGGCCATGAACGACCCGCCATGACGCCCTGGAGAGTGCTTTAGTGCCCACGACATCTTTATAGCACATTGTGCAGCCAGTCCTTGAGACGCATGCTCTTCCTATGGAGGCATCAAACATCGAGGCATTAATGAGATCCGACATCGGTTCTCAGCGGGGCCATCTCTTTCTCAACTGTATCAGGTTCCAATTTCTCAATGAAACCCCAGAAGCACTTGATGCATCTTCGATCCTGTCAATGCTCCCACTCCCCTTGAGGCCAGAGGGAGCTTTGGGCAGAGTCTTAGAGGTACTTTGACTTCCTTTCGGAGTCTGACTCTGATGGCTGGGTGATCGATGTGGAATCAGAGAACCTGTCGGAGGGCAGATCTCCTGAGCTTCCATCAGACCCCCTTCCCTCCCCATGAATAGCAGAAACTTCTTATTTTTCCCCCTAAAACCCCTTCCTTCTGTAAGGGTGGGGTCCTTTTCCCTTCCCAGCACTATATCACTTACCCTGGGACGTCCGTTATTGCTCTGGGTCAAGGAATTTACCTTACCTTCACTGTCTGGGATCCCAAGAGAACAAACACACACACACACACTCGTACATAAGTAGCATGTACGTTTATTTATTTATTGTTTTTCTATACCGCACTATTCGGCATCAGCGCGGTTTACAAGGAACAGGTTTGTACAATGTAGAACGTTCAGACATTGAACTTACATATAACAGGGAATTTAAACATGGATAACAGGTTAACTTTATACACTATGTACAAAAAGGGTTCATGATACAAGCCCTATAAGGGATGATTAAATGTAGTGAAAAGTTATCATTGAAGATTGGTTAGGCGGCATGATTTGAGAGACTGTTGGTTTGAGAGATGCTGCCTAGGTGATGTTGTCAGAGTTACAGAAGTGTTGCAGAAATAGATGGTGTTTGAGGGCCTTTCTGAACTGGGGGAGATTTTTTATGGACCGAATTTCTGCTGGGAGAGAGTTCCAGCAGGAGGGGGCAAACAAGGCAAAGGCATGCTTTCTCGTAGATTTGTTGCATTTTGTGATGACTTTTGGTAGGAGGATGGTATTGCAAGATGTGGTCCTCCTTAATCTGTTGTCTGGGGTGGGTTGTATCAGGTCTGACAATGTGGCAGAGGTGATTCTGTTAACTGCTTTAAACGTCATGGTTAGGACCTTATGTGATCCTGTACTGCACGGGGAGCCAGTGTAGGCTCTTCAGAATAGGGGTAATATGGTCTCTTCGAGATGATCCATAGAGGGTTCTAGCTGCGGTGTTCATCGCTAGCTGCAAGGGATTTATCGAGCTCTATGGGAGGCCAAGTAGGATGGAGTTGGCGTAGTCGAAGTGGGGCATTATTATGGCCTAGAAGACTGTTCGGAAGTCGTTTGGTTTTAGGGTGTTTTTCATGAGGCGTAGTATCCGTATTTTATGGTAGATTGTCCTGACGGTATTGTCTATATGGGCATGCATGTCCAGGCGCTGATCCAATGTTATGCCTAAGTATCTGATCGTTGTCTTGGAGATGAGTTCTGCATTGCTCACCTTGATTGATGAGGGGGGAGTGAACGACTGGTCTCTTCCGATGAATAGGACGTCTGTCTTTTTTAGATTTATTCTGAGTATTTGGTTGTGTAGCCATTCTGTGACAGCGTTGAAACAGGATGAGAGTTGGTCAAGATTAGGATGGTCTATGTCTATAGGGGTGAACAATAGGACATCGTCAGCATAAACTAAGCAGTTAATGTTGAATGACCGGATAAGGCTGCAGATGGGTTGCATGTAAATATTGAATAAAAGCGCTGAGAGGGATGAACCTTGCGGGACACCTTTTTCTTGCAGGAAAGGGTCTGATAATGAGGAGCCAGAGCGGACATGTTGCCATCTGTTGCTCAGGTATGAGGCGCACCATGCTAGGGCGTTGCCATGGATGCCCTTCTCGGCAAGGCGGGATAGGAGTATCTTGTGGTCCACCGAGTCGAAGGCGGCTGCGATGTCCAGAAAGATGAGGGCGAAACCCTGTCTTCTGATATCGAGCCCGATGGTAAGGGTGTTGAATAATGTAGTCAGTAGGGTATCCACTCCATGTGACTCTCTGAATCCGTGCTGGCAGTTATCAAGGGGAGCATTGTTTTCGATGTGATGGGACAGTTGTTGTTGGACTATTTTTTTCCATGATTTTAGCTAGGAGCGGGATGCTCGATATAGGCCTGTAGGAATCCATCTTCGTGGGGTCAAGCTTTTTGTTCTTCAGTAGCGGTCTTAATGAGGTTTGTTTAAGGTTCTGCGGGAATATCCCAGACGTGAAAGATGTTCCGATTAGTTTGGAGAGGAAAGGGCTGAGGTCAGATTTTAGCACTTTTATCCAGTGTGCCGGGCACGGGTCACTTGGTGCTGTGGTGGTGTTTATGCAAGTGATGGTATTTTGGATCTCCCTTGCTGTTGGAGGTGAGAAGGAGTTCAGAATGTGATGATTATCTGCTATCCCCTTCAGAGGGGAGGAGTAGGAAGGTAGCGAGATTGGTTCTTCCGGAGGGTGGTAGCTTGCAGGGGTAGTGGATTGGCTCATCTTTGAGCGTAGGTAGTCCGCGTATTCCTGAGGGTCAGGTAGATTTGTTTGGTTGGGAGAAGGATCCTTAGCCAGATTTTTGACCAGTTTGAATAGCTCCCGCGGTTTGTTTATGGCTCTCAGTAAGACTACTGAGTGGTGTTTCATTCTTGTGGAAACGGCTGTTCTATGGGCATCAAGATGGGCGTTGTAAGCCTCCTGGCTCTCAGTTGTCCTTGATCTGCACCATCTTTTTTCAAGTTGACGCAACCGACGAAGAGATGCTGTAAGTTCAGGTGAATACCAGGGTGCTTTTTTCCTACTGCTGTAATTTTTCTTGGTAGGTGGGACGTCATTTACTGCATTGAGGGACTTGTTCCATAATGTTATCATGTCTTCGAGGTCGAGTTCGGGTGGTTCAAGGAGGGGGTGTGCTCTCTCATTGATCTCCTGCTCATTGAATGGGTGGTAGCGTATATGTGTAGGAATGGTGTTATCGATTGGGGTAGGAAGGTAGTTAGGTCCATGACGGGAAGGCAGCAAGAATCTGATCAGACTATGGTCAGACCATGGTACTGAGCTAAGCGAGAGATTGAACATGTGGGAGGGGTAGTTGGCTATTTGAGGAGCAACTATCAAGTCGAGGGTGTTTCCCTTGATATGAGTGGGGGAGTTAACTAGTTGGGTGTATCCTAGTGCTTTGAGGGCATCAAGGAAGGCCTTGGCTTGGGTGTCTTGCAGGGCAGGGAGGTTAAAGTCCCCTAATACCCAGTTTGCTGTATGGGGTTTGCTGGGGTTGCATGCAAGGTCAATAATTACTGATAGGTCATCTGGTATTGGGGATGGTGCTCGATATAGCAGGTTGATAGTGTGATTCTTGTTTGCTATGGATAGATAGTCGAGATGGGGGGGTGCTGTTGGAAGTGATTGGCTGGAATTGTAAGCTTTCCCTAGTGAGGATGATTGCTCCACCCCCTGTTCGGTCGGTCCTGTGGCATGAGTGTATGGCAAAATTAGGAGGGACGTGTTGAAGGAGGACAGAGTCTGAGGTAGACATATTCCGTACGTTAGAAGTGCAGTCTATCTTTTATACAGTATCAAAAACATATATACGTCATAAACCCATCCCAGCAGCATAGCCCTGCTCCTGATATTGCTAATTAGCAACCGTACAAATTGGTACCTGTCTCTGTGAAGATCACTGAATCTTGTCTTAGCACAACACATTCCTTTCTATCTAGGTATACACAGATGGGCCTCATGGTCCCTCTGTACAACAAGAAACTGATTTTCCCCTTACAATTCCCCCCTTTGGGCCTGTATAGGCCCACTAGAAGCCTAACAATCTACTACAAAATAACTAAACAGGCATTATTAACTGAATATCTGTACGCGGCAGCTCAGGTACATCAGCCACCGTAAAAGCAGGTGTATAAGAGTACATAAAAGTGGTGGAGCTTTGTAGGGCCTTCCGACAGCAGCCAAGAACAAATGAAAATATACAACAGAAAAGAACAAGGATTATAAAACCGCTCCATAGGGCAATAATCAGCCCTTTGTGACCAGCCCAAAGGAAGATACATCAGAGAGTAAGCATGAGAAACTGCTGTAGTTGAAGAACAGTACAGAGCAGTATTAGACAGGCTAAAAGCAGAAACAATAAAACAATCTGTAGCATTAAAACTAGAGACAGTTTACAATGGGCAAGGGACCTAGTCATATCCCAAAGAGGGGCGAGTAACACCAATGTTATACAAGAAAGTAGAAAAAGAAATATGGGGCTGGGTGCAGTTTAAATTGTCAAGTACAGTAAACTTCTGCATTTCACACAGATTAGAAGGTACAGTAATGAGACATGTTGAGAGAAAAGCTCCAGCTTGTAGCGAGCTGCGCACACAAAGGTAAGGCAGTCTGGGCAAGTAGTATTGCCGTATTAACAGTTCCAGAGATGGGCTGAAGGAGGCACCACATGAGTGGTAGGAGGAGTCAACAGTCTTGTGCATGATGGTCAGGAGGCTGGAGGGTGGTCTGGAACCGACGATGATGTCAGTGGAGACGGTACACGCTTGATTCTTGACGCATGGATCCACGAAGGGCAGGAGTCCCACAGGATGGTTGTCCATGTGATGGCGATCACTGTAGTTGGAGGTCCGTAGGGCGGGTCTAGGGTACTGTGCTTGTGAGGTGCTCTGACCTGTACCTGGTCACCAACCTTGAAGGGATATGTTGGTTCAGTACCTCTAGGCCGAAAGCTGCTTTTCTTCAGGAGTCTTCTCCTCTCCAGTTGCTAGGGCCTTGGCTGCCCCGGCGTCAGCTACTTCTCATCCTGGTCCTGAAGCCAGATCTATAGATGGAGAATGTTTCCAGCGAGGGCAATGGCTTCAGGATCTTTTAGCCGCCACCTTCACTGTAATCGGTGTTATCAGAAGAACTTGGAACGGTCCCATACTGGAAAAGGGGCTTGTACTGTGTGCTGGTGGTATGTCTTTACCAAAATCCAGTCTCCGGATTGAAAGAAAAGAGCTGAGTCATCCAGCAGAAAGGAATGGACCTGCTGAGCATACCTGTGGAGGGAAGAGAGTTGCCTCTGCTGCTAGGAAATACAAGAGATCAAATGTGAGGCTCAGGAGTATAAAAAGTAAGCAGTCTTCCATATAACAGTTCAAAGGGAGAAAATTTTCAGTCTACTCCCTTAGGGCAATTTGTTTTTGTTTTTGTTTTTTTTTGTTGAACAGAGTCAAAGGCAAGACAGTTTAGTGTCTTTACAAAGTTTTTTTTTGTTTTTTTTTTAAGGTTTTTTTTTTTAAGGTTTTTTTTTTTTAAGGTTTCGGAGGTTCCTCCCTTCGTGGGTTGCTGCTTGCATACAACAGCCATTCCTAAGCAACTCAATTTAGCTAATACATTTTGACAAGATGCCCATCCTTCCTCAATTTTTCACAATTTTAGAATTATACCAATTTGTAAAAATTTGTGTAGGTAACTTTCCTCCTTTACCTTCATGTGTCGGGCCAGGACACATAGAGGCAAAAAGGGATAAAAGCATCTGAAAAGCACCACATGGCCAGTGTGGGTCTCCCCAAAGCTCATTAGGATGAAAAGTGCACTCAGCCTATCTCCAAGTGTCTATTTCCAATTATTGGGTATATCTCTGGGCTAGATGACTTCCAAAATTCGAGTTAATGGGGATGGCATAATCAAATATTGTAGAATATTTATTGTCAGTTTTCTTTCTAGGTGGATACATCGGATACATCATTTCACATTTCAATTTACCCTCACCATTTTATAATATTAATCTGAGTTCTCTTTTCCAACATGAATATTCCATCACACTCCTCTCAACACCACTTATTTTTCCACTTACATCATTCCATCAAACTACATGCATAGGTCCTTCTGTCTTGTTTATACCATACTAGTGTATCCTTATTTGGCAAGGCTGCTAAGAACATCAAACAATTGTTAAAAACTTAGTATTTTTGTAAACAAAAGGTATATATAAAATATAAATGTAGATCCTTTTCAATAAGCATAACAATATGAGTAAACAGTGCTCATTCTAATTAGCAATTGCCTAAACAAAATATAGGTAAAGTCCTTACAATATAGACTAGTGCTTCACGGCATTTTATAACATCAATCCCAATAGGAAGGAGTATGGCTTCTAACAGAACGGCCACATAATCTCTCAGGTGTGACTAAAGTCTATCTTATACCCGGTTCCCAGTGAGAGTGCTGTGGAAACTTAAAAATATTTGAGGACTGATCTTATAATTGCAGTGCCCACACGGATCTGTGCAAGTTACTCACTAATCATGGTGTTTAAGAGATCCTTTTGAGGTGAGAGGCCTAAGAAGGTTCAAGGCATTTGTGGTTGGGCCTCATGATGATAGTTCCTCGGGTTCTTCTTGGCCTACTTTCCCCTGCCTATTCATGTCTCTGCCGAGGCATAAATATACAAGGTTCATGTTCTTCAGGCCTTGGGGGTCCTCGAGGAGTCTTAAAGCAGTCAGAATTCCGGTGGCCCAGATCATCACACTCGGAGCAGCACGTTTATTGCCTTTCCCAAGGCTGTAGCCTCACCTTCTGTCTCTCTCTCTCTCTCTCTCTGATTCTTTTTTTTCCAAACCGCCCCTGGATCATTGCTGACAAGCAAGACCTTGGTTTGGGGTGGGTTTTTTTTTTTCTCAATGATCTCAAGTTAATGTTGTTGTTTTATTTGTCTACCAACTTTACAAATATTCTTATATTTCCTGGGAACTAAGCTCCATCTTTCCACTAAATGTGATCTATGTGCTTGGGAACAAAGCAATTTCAGATCAGCCTCTTTCCAAAATTCTATAATTTCTGTGTATACTGAACCTCTACATAATGTACTGCTACAAGTATTTTGGTAACATAAGTGCAAGTGTGTAAACTAAAGAAAATTCATATGTCATAGTGCTACAATATACTGTATTCCTAAAACTGAAATGTTAAAAACTTTCAAAACAAAGTACAATTATTTTCTCTGGACCCCAACACATAAAATTAAAATACAGAAAAACAGATGAATTTATCCTAAAATCTAATATTGTAATAAATTAAACTGGAAAGATCAATATAGCCAGCACCCATGGTGTACTGTCCTGTTCATCAGCCATCCGCACCAAGCTAAACAATGCAAAGTAATTAACTTAAAATCTTACAGTTCAGGAAACAGACATTCAAATAACATGAAACTGCAAAAAGGTGAATTCAGAATCATACTTTGTCACATTTAAATTAAAACCTTATACATAATACTTGAGACTGGTATCAAACTGATCTGAAACAATGGAATTATGTTAAAGCAATTTGCTTAGAGTAACAGTTCAGCCTTGATGTTATCTCAAACACAAATAGCAAAGTAAACAGCAGGTCTCTCTTGTGTCCAGATTCCTTCAGGCAAATGCAGATTACTATATAGTTGAACAAGAGAGAGAAAAGTCCTAAATATTAAGAGTTTAAAAAGAAAAAGTTGCTTGAGAATTGTCACTAATTGTGATTGCTATTAAATTCCTATAGTTACAACTTTGTGTTTTGTAATATATGAACAATAATTATGCCCTCTATGAGGTGCTTGTCACAATATATAAAATTCTCTTTTAACTCTTTGTTTGCTTGATAGCATACAGTCAAAGACAAAAACAAACATATAACATATTTATTTATTTATTTATTTAATTTTCTTATATACCGCGCTATTAAAATCAGTGCGGTTTACAATTGAACAAAACATACTGCAATGTCACATGACAGTTGAGTTTACATTGAACAAGGACAAGATAACTTGGAGGTAACTGGGGTGACTATTTACAAAGTAACTATTCACAGAGTATAGTATAAATTTGTACATGGAGTTATACTAACTGCTTATTTACATAATATAGGTCGGTTTTCAACAATTTTATAAGAGGTTTAATCAGTAAAATGTGGGGTCAATACCAACGTTAAACAGGAGAGGGGACATAGTGGTAGAGCTATATATTACCTTCTTATTCACCCAAACTTTAATCGTTTTCAAATTGCAATCTCGTAACTACTGGCTCATACAATCTCGTAATTACTGGCTCAGAATGCCCCATTGTCCTGACAGGGTTCTCAACCCCTACTTTGAAGGTCAAAGAAAAACAGAATAGCTCCCACCAGACCTTTCTGACATCATCCCAGCCCTTGTACCATCGGCTAGGGGAAGCACAGCGACAGCTGGAGAAAAAGTCTGAGATTTCTCACACGTTGGCATACACCCAGCCAAGCAGATATCAGCTCTCTTAGTTTTAGGCAAAGTTAACTCCACAATACCCTTTATTCTCTCCGGATTTATTTCCTCTTTCCTTCACTTATGAGGTGTCCCAAATACTTAACCTCAAATACTTAACCTCCCTCTTCACAGATTGTAATTTTTTATTATTTTATTTATTTATTGTTTTCTGAACTTAGCAGGCCCAAAACACGTACCTCAAATCTACTACACTGAACCATGTGTGGTCATGCAGAATTTTGCTCAACAAGATATATAAGGGTTTGGGACCACAGGATGCTGAGTCTAGACAATCTTATTCAAATTCCTTAAATGCTGCCCCAGCCACTAAAACATATTACAGAGGTTTTTAATTTAAACAGAAGACAAGTCAACGCTTACAAGTGCTTTCTTAAGAAATTTCACCCTGCATAATGAACTAGACCCTCGGGGTATTTGGAGCCCACCCCTTTCCCTGGCTTTCTCCACTTCAGACTCAGTATTTACATTGTACGTCTCACTCGCACACAATCAGTCTCAGTTCCCAAGAGAATGTCCCAACCACCTTACCTCGGTCTGTGCACAGAATTTACTTGGTTGCTGCAGTGCCTGGTTTTAATTCACCGTCTTTCACACTCTGGTTCACAACACCTCTGGGTTTTTCAACTCCGGGACCATTACCAGCTAGCAGAGAAACCTCTCTGCAGAGGAGGAGGTGAGACTGTTGAAATCAACAGGACGCTTCTTCACACCTCCACTCAGCAGGAGTCACTCTACTGTGGGAAAATCCCGGCGAGCCCCAGCTGTTGTTTACACCTTTACCTGTGGCCAATTCACCTTTGGCCAACCTGGCCAATGAGACTCAGAGAGGAATATTGTGAAGCAAGTTAAGAGCTCTTTTAGTATTGTTATTATTCAGTACATTGCTATAGCAATGGGTGTCTAAATACAGACACACCCTTTTACATATTTCAGTGACAGTTATACCGTTGTTGAGTACAAAAGTAATTTTTTTTGGTTTGTTTTTTTTCTATTTAGCTTGTCTTCTTACAATATGGCAATAAATAGACACTCTGCAAATAAATAATAATTTACGTTTTAGTATGCCGTTTAACTTTAGGTTTCTGTTCTGTCTGCCTGTCTGTAGCCTTTGAACAACAAAGAACAGGAAGGGAGGGGGAGGGAAGAGCGGAGCATGTGTCGCTCAGGCTCTGCTATCTCCAGATGCAAGAATTACTTGTACTTAATTTCAGTATTCATAAAAACAACAAAGTAAACTGCTAAAAACCTAACAACTCCCTCAGTGATTAGGAGATTCGGAATCTACGGGGAGGGGCCCTGGGGGCTACAGGAGTACAACTGGAATACAAAGTCTGCTTAACAATAGATTTAAACCTAATGAAAACCGGGCTGGTCCCCTTCACCCAGGAACTCCCCCCCCCCCCCCCCCTTTTAGCTAAAGAAGACAGGAAAGGCTTTGAAGAATAGAGAGACAAATAAACAAACACCACTTGTCACTTGAATTCCAGGGACTCTGTCTGAGTCATCAGTTTTACCTTCGCCAGAGACTCTGGGGGGGGGGGGGTCGTATAGGCACAGAGATAAACTAAGCACAGTAAACATGCTAACAGACTTCTTCAGCAGAATTAGCAAATGTCCTGTAACCTATACCAAATCAAAAACTCACTCAATTAAAACAAACATCACGTCCTTGATGTAAACAAACACTACGATTATTTCTTGTTTAACAAACCAACATGTAAGTGTAACCTACACCGACAGCTTATGTAAGATGCCTTTTTTAACTGCAGTTTTAAACCTTATCACAACATGCTCTGTATGCCTCACTTACGTTCTGCTCTGTATGCCTCACTTACGTTCTGCTGCTGCTGTTATTATTGCTGTGATATTTTTGTGTGTCCTGTCTCCCCAGATTGAGCCCGCCTACCTGGTCCTCCAGCTAACCACAGCCTCCGTGCTCCTGTCTGTCCTATTTCTAGTTCCCCTGCTCTCAGATTGAGCCCGCCTACCTGATCCTCCAGCCAACCACAGCCTCCGTGCTCCTGTCTGTCCTATTTCTGGTTCCCCTGCTCTCAGATTGAGCCCGCCTACCTGGTCCTCCAGCCAACCACAGCCTCCGTGCTCCTGTCTGTCCTATTTCCGGTTCCCCTGCTCTCAGATTGAACCCGCCTACCTGGTCCTCCAGCCAACCACAGCCTCCGTGCTCCTGTCTGTCCTATTTCCGGTTCCCCTGCTCTCAGATTGAGCCCGCCTACCTGGTCCTCCAGCCAACCACAGCCTCCATGCTCCAGTCTGTCCTATTTCCAGTTCCCCTGCTCTCAGGTACCCTGCCCTTCTCATTTAAAAGCAGAGCGCCTGCAACAAGGAAGACCTGCTCTGTATGCCTCACTTACGTTCTGCTGCTGCTGTTATTATTGCTGTGATATTTTTGTGTGCCCTGTCTCCCCAGATTGAGCCTGCCTACCTGGTCCTCCAGCCAACCACAGCCTCTGTGCTCCTGTCTGTCCTATTTCCGGTACCCCTGCTCTCAGGTACCCTGCCCTTCTCATTTAAAAGCAGAGCGCCTACGGCGTGCTCCTTAGGTGCGCTCCTTGGGGCCGCTCCAGCCGTGTAGGCCACTTTGCCATCAACATGCTCCAGTCGCTGTGCATTTTTTTGCTTTGCACCTGTTCGTCCGATACATTAGGCGGATCTGCTCTGTCTCAGTGGTCCTTTTCTACAACCACGTTGTCTCCTCTTCAGGTAGACTGTCGCACTTCCTCTCTTTCTCTGAACCCTTTTCTTCAGCCCCCTGCAATGAATACTATCCCTGTTGTATGGGGCCGTCGCCCTGTTAAACCGTTTCACCCCCGTTTTCGTTGTTCTGCCAACCTTAGAGCCTGCCTATCTTCTCCTCTCGCTCCCCTGTCACCCCCCAAGACTGTCTCCCCCCCTCAGTCTCCTCTTCACATTGGTCTGGTCAACTGTCGGTCTCGACGCAGCAAAACAGCACTCCAATCCTCCCAAACAACTGAATATATATAAAATATGATTCTAGCACCACTGTAAATAGCCCACCCTGTATATAGCTCAAACAAATCAAGCACCCAACACATCCCTCACACAACTAAGTTTTATCCTCACTGCATGTACAACACACACACTTTACCTGATTGCTTGCTGTGATACCACCTTGATTATTAAGATAAGGCGGTTTAGAAATACTGTTAAATAAATAAATAAAACTTTACTCATTCAAGATCTTATTCTTCAGTCCTCCTTCCACATCACTCTCCTTACGGAAACATGGCTTAGAGAAGGAGAGGAGGCATTGCTTGCTCGCTGTTTTCCCCCTGGCTTTTCTGCTCTCTCTGTCCCCCATCTCGGTCGCTCTGGTGGCGGGGTGGCTGCCCTGATCTCCCCTTCTTTGGCTTTTACCCAGCTTTTCCCTCCCTCTTTACATTATCCAGAATCTCTATTATTCCTCATTCATACCTCGCCTCCCATCCACATTCTCCTCATCTACGCCCCTCCTGCTCTCCGTCCTGACCTTTGGGATGCGCTCCTTCGCACCATCACAGACCTTTCTCTTGCCTTTCCTCATCTTCTCATCACTGGAGACTTTAACTTACACTTGGACTTACCTACCTCCTCCAGAGAGCTCTCCTTTATGTCCCTCCTCCACGATCTATCCTTATTACAACATGTCTCTTTCCCCACCCACCAAGCTGGCCACACCCTCGATCTTTTGTTAACTCAGTCTGCCTCATCTCTCACGCTTAAGAACATAGATGCGACCTACCTTCCCTGGACGGACCATGCTTGTCTCTCCATGTTCTGTTCTCATCCTGAGTCACTGCTCCTCTCATCCCCGGTTCCTCCTTCGCCCCCTCCTTTGCGACGCTCTCGCTCCATTACTCATCTCACACTCCAGCAATTCCCAACAGCCTCAGAACTCCTCCCACCCGATTTCCCTTCTCTCTCACCAAACTCCCAGGCTTCTCTATGGTCCTCTGTCCTCTCAGCCGCTTTTGAACATACCGCCCCTCTCCTTCCTCGCCCTCTGCACCAAAAGCCTTCTCACCCATGGTACCATAAGGGTCTCTACCTATTGCGTTCTCACCTCCGCAGATCCGAGCGGCTATGGAGGAAGAACCCCTCGCCCACCAAATTAGCCTCCTTTAAATCCGCCCACTCTTACTATCGCTCACAGGTACACCTGGCCAAACGTTCCTACTTCTCTAACGCTATTTCAACTGCTCCAAACCAAACTCGGCATCTCTATGCTACCCTCCGGACTCTCACCTCTCTGCATTCCTCAACCTCCATTACCTCAATATCCCCTTCCCTGCTCCCTCTCTTCTTGCATCCTTCTTTAGTGGAAAGATTGCTTCCTTAAGGGCGTCCCTACCTTCCTGCCCACCTCCTATCTCCTCCCCTCCTCCCTGTGCCTCCCCTCCTCCCCTGTCCCAACTTTCCCATTCCTGGGCTTCTTTTTCTCTGATCACCCCCCCTGAACTGCACCGGCTTATCTCCTCCTCTAAGAAAACCTCATGCTCCCTTGATCCCATCCCCTCCTCATGGCTACTGGTCCCCCATCTTGCGCTCCTTCCCCCTATTCTTACAATGTTCAACTCCAGCCTTTCCAATATCCCCTTCCTCTCCAAACTTCTCGAGAAATTTGTCTTTTCACAGCTCTCGCACCATCTTGATTCTACTAACTATTTGCACCCACGTCAGGACTTCGCCAGGGACATAGTGTTGAGACAGTTTTGCTTACCTTCACTAATTCTTTGCACGTCGCTCGAGACCATGGTGATATCTCGGTGGCAGTAGCACTTGACCTTTCGGCAGCTTTTGACCTAGTTGATCACTCTCTTCTCCTTTCCCGTCTCCGGGATGCAGGACTCTGTAGTGTGGTACACCGTTGGTTTCACTCTTTTCTTTCCTCTCGGTCCTGTGCGATTCTTTTCTCTTCTCCCTCTATCCCACCTTCTGACTCACTTCACCTCCCCTGCGGGGTTCCCCAGGGTTCAGTATTGGCCCCTCTCCTCTTCAACCTCTTCCTGGCCCCCCTTTCCCTTTTGATACAGCAATCCGGCATCACTGCATTTAACTACGCAGATGACATTGTCTTATTACATCACACCTCCCCCTCCTCTCCTGACCTCTCCATGTTGAACTCCTGCCTCTCAACGGTGGCCAACTGACTAACACAAAACTGCCTGCACCTTAACCTTACCAAGACCATTGCAATTTGGTTCTCCCATAGCACCCCCCCCCCCCTTCCTGGCTCCTTCTTTTTCTGGTACTCCTATCCCACTAGTCACCACCTTCCGCTACCTCGGGGTTCATTTTGACTCAGAGCTCTCTTTTCATTCCCACATTTCACACATCACTAAGACTTCCTTCTTCTTCCTTCGGCAAATTCGTGCCATTCGCCCATTTCTTATCCCCACAGCCCTCAACACCCTATTGCTATCCCTGGTCATGGCACGCGTGGACTTTTCAAATTCTGTTCTCCATGGCTTACCTAAATCTCAACTATCACGGCTTCAAAGGATTCAAAACACTGCAGCCCGCCTCATCACTCACTCCTCCCTCCGCGATCACGCAACTCCTCTACTCTTACACCTTCACTGGCTTCCCATCTCTGCCCGCACTCACTTCAAATTACTCACTCTGGTTCATAAAGTTCTCTACACCAGCACCTCTCAGTATCTTGCCGACCTTATCAGCCTCCACTCTCCCAGGTACACACCCCGGTCGTTCCACCTCAACCGCCTTACTCTTCCCTCCCCCTCACATGCTCACCTGCAATCCACCCGTTCTTCCGCCTTTTTTTTTGCCGGTCCCGCTCTTTGGAATGCTCTCCCTTCCTCCCTACGCCTAGAGACCCATCACCCTACCTTTAAACGCAATCTCAAGACTCAACTATTTGCACTAGCCTTTGACCTCCCCTCTCCTTTTGTCTGACCTCTCTCCCTACCCAGCTGTTTCCCCTATAACATACAGTCTCTCTCGTCTCGTGTTGTCTTGTCCTCTCTCTTCTTCTTTCTCCTACTTTCCTGTCAATTGAAACTGTAACTTCTTTTCCTACCTTCACTGGCTTCGGCTGCGAACCTCTCTTTGTTTGCATATTGTACACCGCCTTGACTTATGTAGAAAGGCGGTATATCAAATTCAATAAAACATAAAACATGTAGCTGCACACGCACTCCCGCGGATTCTGAAGCGGTCCCCTTACCTTGGGACCCCCCCCCATCCTCTAATGAATTCACAACAAACGCACGTCTGGCCACTTGCTTTCTGCAAAGTACCCGTCACTAGCGCTATATCGCTTCGGAGTACGGCAGGGGCGTTTTGCCAAACTCACACAGGCACACAAGCACACAGAGAAGGAGAAGGATATTACCACAGACCCAGCAGGATGTCCCTGTTATTCACTGCACTACCAAAGCGCATATTTTCCAGCGCTACCCAAGCGCATAGTTTCCAGTGCTACCCAAGCGCATATTTTCCAGCGCTACCCAAGCGCATATCCAAAATGAGCTCCCAAAGCATCAAGGTAAAAATTCCAGTACAGCCACTAAAGCTGCAGCAATTTAGGGGTTTTTAAAACCCAGTGCAACGGAGAAAGGCCAACTTCTGACACCAAATTGTAAGGGTGGGGTCCTTTTCCCTTCCCAGCACTATATCACTTACCCTGGGACGTCCGTTATTGCTCTGGGTTGAGGAATTTACCTTACCTTCACTGTCTGGGATCCCAGGAGAACAAACACACACACACTCGTACATAAGTAGCATGTAAGTTTATTCCGTACGTTAGAAGTGCAGTCTATCTTTTATACAGTATCAAAAACATATATACGTCATAAACCCATCCCAGCAGCATAGCCCTGCTCCTGATATTGCTAATTAGCAACCGTACAAACTGGTACCTGTCTCTGTGAAGATCACTGAATCTTGTCTTAGCACAACACATTCCTTTCTATCTAGGTATTCACAGATGGGCCTCATGGTCCCTCTGTACAACAAGAAACTGATTTTCCCCTTACACCTTCTTTCTCAGTCTCTGGATAACACTCTACTCCTCCCTGTTTCCTTGGCTCACAACCTTGGGGTCATCTTTGACTCTTCTCTCTCCTTTTTCACACACATCCATCTGATAGCTAAGACCTGCCATTTCTTTCTGTATAACATCAACAAAATCCACCTGTTCCTTTCTGAATACACTACTAAGACACTTATCCACTCTTTAATCACCTCCCATCTTGACTATTGTAAGCTACTCCTTGCTGGTCTCCCTCTGATCATCTCTCTCCCCTTCAATCTGCTCAACACTGCTGCACAGCTAATCTTCCGCCAGCCTTGCCATGCTCATAATACCCCTCTTCTGAAGTCACTTCATTGGCTCCCTATCCGAAACCACATCCAGTTCAAACTTCTCCTGCTGACCTATAGCAGCAGGCAGGAAGGAAGGAGGCGTGCAGGCATGATGGAGCCTCCCAGTGCTTCCAATAGAAGCTGGGGAGCATTCTCATGCAGAGCTCTATCGGGAATGTTGCCCATATGTGAGGACTAATTCCTGCTGTCCACAGAGAACACCTGCTATAGGTGAGCAACTACTTTTTTGATGAGTTTGTGTGGATACTTCTGTAATGCAAAGTATTATGGTTATCAGGGATATGGTATGTAGATATGCATGAGTGTGGTTGATACTAGTTGTTTAAGATGGTATGCTCTGTTGTTTGGAGTGCTTACTTAATATTTTGCTGTGTTGGTATAAATGAGAGGGGGCTGGCATATTGTGGAAGAAGAAGGTTGGTTATTGGAATTATATAGTCTCTGGCTCTTTGGTATACAATATAGCTGCCTCCCTTGGACTCTCTCTGGGATTGCCTCTATTATAGACTTGCTATTACAAATATATATATACTGTTATGGTACTTTTCTTTAATGCATTATTCTGTTATTGCAATGTGAATATTTATGTGTTTTGTTACACTCTGTGGAGAACAAGGGATGCCACATCGCAGATGTTTTAAATCAATGAATACATTTATCATACTGGGTCTGAACATCGTTATGGCAAGCAAGGGGAAAAATGAGAGAAGGAAGTCGCTCTATGCTGAAATTAATTGATACAGGTTTACGTCATATATCAGTGTTTCATATTTGAAGTATAAAATTTACATAGGAATGCATGTACAAATCAGAACAGATATTTTTAGGAATCCATAATTTTGTATTTATTCTGTCTGATATGCTCATACTCATAGTAGATGGAAACCAGAAGTACTGTAGTTTCTGAAAAAAATAAAATCATCTTTTGTTTCTGGTTATCTTTCCCAATATCATTTCACAAATTTATGTGCTTCCTCAAGTTGATGTGGGTTTTAGCAGATGCTTCTACTGTACTTCAGGTGAATGAAAGTGTCAGGTTATTGTATCTTCGAATACCGTTTTCGGCCTTATTTATATTTATAACCAATATTATTTAGATTTAGATATTAGATTTAATTAGTCTTCATTTCTAAAACAGAGTTAAAGACGAGTTACAAATTCATAAAATCCCTTAATTCCAAATAACATCATTCTTCCTATCCTTAATACATGGAGATAGTTCCTAACTCACATCAATAAGGGAGAAAAAGGATCTCAGCACCCACGAGTCAATGTCCTGGCTCAAGAAAATTAGGCCATGGACTTAGCTCTATGACATCATGGGTCCAAAAAGCTCGCTTCAGACTTGATACAAATCTATTCAGTACAATTAATATGCCTTTAAACTCATTACAAACAAAAAGGCAGAACAAAGGATATAATACATATTACTTATGCCTCAAACCATTACATATATTGCACACAGTCCTTATGCCTTAAACCCTTGAACCCATCATAAAAATACACATTTTATATATATATATATATATATATATATATATATATATATATAAGCTCTATAACATTGTATGTATTGCACACACCCCTTAGGCCTCAGCACTTATATTATCTCAACTTATCTCTTATGCTTAAAAAGCTTTCTCAAGGGTGTCACTGGATACCACTTATTCCAGCACTTGTATTATCATCAACTGATCTCTACCACTTATCCCAGCACTTGTAATATCATCAACTGATCCCAATGCTACAATGGACGCCCAGATAGCATTTCACCTCCGCTTCCTCAGGGGAGGGTCCTAGCTGACATTTCACCAGCGGGTCTCCTCTTACTCAAAGAAGGATCCAGGCTGGCATTTTAACAGCGGGTCACCAGACCCAATAAAACACACCGCAAAACATCACAAAGCTCCATTAAAACACAATCTTCTTTAACAGACCTAAACTAAACTCCTTCCATAACCAATCAAGTAGGCAAGTTTGATTCCCCTTCTAGGAATTATCTCCATGTGTTAAAATCTACTTCAAACTTAAAATCCTCAAACAATTACGCCCCCTTGTATTTATACAAGATTTTATCAATATAACACAGGCTACCATAACTCCCCACTTCGATTTCGCAAACTTAATACTTATAGGCATTTCAAAACAAAACATCAAAAGGATCCAACTTGCGCAAAATGCCACAGCTAGAATTATATTAAAGATAAATTCACTCCAACACATTACACACCGATACAAGCATCCCTTCACTGGTTACCAATACAAAGCAGGATTATATACAAAACAATAATAACTACATTCAAAGCCCTAAATGACATGGCCCCGAAGACACTCTGTAATCTTATAAGCAAAGAACCTCCTAAGCCCACTCATAGAAAAGGGCAATCATATAAACTTAAGACGCCAAAAGAATTTATAAGAACTCACAAATTAACAAATAATAGAGCCTTTTCCCACATAGCCCCAACAATCTGGAACTCTTTACCAGAGGACTTACGATCACTAACAGAGATAATGGAATTCAGAAAAAAATTGAAAACGTATTTATTCACTAAACACTATAATACCATGGAAATCCCTCCACTCAACTTAGATTAAGGCTAAACATGAACCTGCCCAATATCAAGCTTTTACTCCCTACTACAAGCAATACGTACAAACCTAAATGAATAATCACTCCATTCCTATGCATTGATACCCTACTTGTATATAGTTACAACTGTTATAGAGACAGTACTTTGTTTAAATAGTTACACAATCTGTGTTAGTTGAATTATTGAATTATTCCGCTTAGTTTTAAACCCTTTGTTGTGCAAGTTAAGATGTTCTATGTAAAAAGTTATAATTGTTCTATGTAATACAAGCTCTGCATTGTAAATTGTTAATTGTACACCGCAACTGATCGCTGGAAGATGCGGTATATAAATAAGTGTTAAATAAATAAATTAATTAATTAAATAAATGTGTTAAGGATAAGTAGAATGATGTTATTTGGAATTTAGGGATTATAGGCGTCATTCTGGTGGAATAGACTAAGTAATAATGGGAGTTACAAATTCAGGCACATAGGTTATTTCTAATCTGCCTCTTATTGCAGAAATTTGTTTAGCATTTAATGTGCCACAATAATCACTAACAGAGAATATCCCTCAATACAGTGATGAGACAATTACATAGAAACATAGAAAAACGATGACAGATAAAGACCATGTGCCTATCCAGTCTGCCCTTCCATATGAACTACTAAGCTTTACAGTCCCGTTTTTCCTTTAATTGTCCATTAATTAATGATGGACAATGAATATCTTAGTTATAGACTGAGAAAGTTAGCAATGGCTTTTTCCTGATCGTCTCTCCAGTCTAGTCCCAGACCTCTGGGTTGTCCACCTTAATCAGCAGCTTGGAGACTGAGGAACCTCCCTCTTTTGTGATGTCATCTGTATATCCTCCTGGAAGCCTCCTTCATCCACCAGTTACCTCAGTCTCCAAGCAGCTGAATAGGTCGGTGAGCCGGGGGTCTGGACTCACTGGAGGAACAATTGAGGATAGTGTAGAGACAGGGTTTTGGTTAGTGAGGAATTTAAAAAAAAGAACCTTCAGGTGATTGGAAAAGCAAACCTGGAAGTTATGAGGGAGAGCAGTTAAGCTTTTTGCCTTAAATTGACAGTGCTCTTGCTTTAGATGTGCTGTAGGCTCTCCTCCAAGCTGGTCAGCTCCCCTTCGTCTCTGCCGTGTGTTCGGCTATAGTCCCGGAGGACACAGATCGCAGTACCTCGGGAACCGGAGGCTGAAAAGGAGCGGTGCACAGCCGGCGTTCTGCAGAAGTGGTGCCTGCGTACGCGCCTGGGTCTGTCCGCGGTGATCGTCCGGTGCTGGGCGGTCCCGTGGTGCACGATGTCTCACCCGCTCTCCGGATTTCAGGTCGGAGGTGGAGAGCAAGCTCAGTCAGCTTGGCCCTTGACGGCGGAGGCCCGGAGAGGTAAGAAGCCTCGGGGGGAGCCTTCCTCTTCAGCGCGTTTTAGGCGCGAAAGGAGGTATCGGCCTAGTCACGTGGGCTAAGCGCGGGAAGCACACAAGCAGCTTCGCGGCCTGCAGAGTACCCGGTTTCAGGGAGGGGAGTCTTGATTTCAGTGCCTCTTCTCCATTTCTCGTTCTCGGTGTTAACTGGTTTAAAAAAAAAAACCAAACGGTAAGAATTATAAGTCAGTAGTGCGTTGGTTTTTGCCACTTGTTCTGGTAGTGGTACCAGAGCAGGTAGTGCCCAAGGGTCGCCTCGCATCCTGCACAGCGCGGCCATGTCCTCTAAGCCCCAGTGTTTCGTCTGTGGGGCTAGAAAAGGCTCTGTGGATGCTTCAGGTGTATGTAAGGGCTGAACCAGAGAAGCCGCGGCCGGGGTGGAGGCGGCAGAGGGCAAGGGTGTGAGCCTGGAGACCGTATCGGGTCCCATGGTTGCACAGTCCTCAAGTGCTTCCCTAGGGGAGCCAGTGGCAGGGCCGTCGTCTGCCCCAGACGTTCCAACGCAGGCTTCGGCTTGGCCCAGGGGTCTGGAGTCCATTTTTTCGGTGGAATTTGCGACTCTCCTGCAGCTCGCAGTGATAGCCTTACTGCAGGTTCCGCCGAAGGGGTCTACCGAGGGTCGCGGGCTGAAGAGGCTCGCAGCGGGGCCCATTACAGAGGAGCTGGAAAGGCTCAAGAGACCAAGGACAGAAGGCGAAATCACTGATCAGTCGCTTGCCTCAGAGGGGCAACTGTCTGAGGAGGAAGGCAGGTGCATGGACCTCAACGAGGAGTTGGAAGAAGGAGAGCTCGAGGATAAGGAAGATCAGTCAAGAGTGGTGTGTGTCTTTCGCAAGGAAGAGTTGCCAGCTCTCATTGCAGAAACGCTGCGTGCGCTAAACATGCCAGTACCGGGGTCAGCGGAGGATGTGACCCTGGAGGATTCCTTCTTGCAGGTCTTCAGAAAGACACAAAGGGCATTTCCAGTGCACAGAGTGTTTCAGGAAATGATACAAGAGGAGTGGAACGCTCCCGAGGCCTCGCTGAAAGGGGCTAGAGTGATGAGCTGACTTTACCCTTTGGTGGAACAGGATAAGGAGATTTTCAAAGCTCCCAAGGTGGATGCGGCCGTGACGGCGGTGATAAAGAAGACCACCATACCGGTTGAGGGCAATGCTGCCCTCAAGGATAGTCAGGACAGAAAGTTGGATTCCTTGCTATGTCAGATCTTTTACGTGAATGCCCTGTCTCTCCAGACGGCCATCTGTGGATCCTGGGTGGCCAGAGCCTGTCTGCGTTGGGTGCAGCGGGTTAGGGATGGACAGGAAGGCAATATGGCTGAAGATGCTTCGAGGCTGGAATCCGGAGCTGCCTATCTCGCGGACCTCCACTATGATCTGATGCGAGGCATGTCAAAGAGCATGGCATCAGCCATTGCGGCAAGGCGGTGTCTTTGGCTTCGCAATTGGGCGGCAGATAGTTCCTCGAAGGCACGCCTAAGTAAGCTTCCTTTCAAGGGAAAGTTGTTGTTTGGGGAAGAGCTGGAGAAGTTGGTCAAGGATCTCGGAGAATCTAAGGGGGTAGATTACCCGAGGATAAACCCAAACCAGGACGGGTGGCTCCCGCGGGTAAAGGTCAGTAGCGGGATTTTCGCCGGTTTCGCTTTCAGAGGTATGCTCCAGGTCAGTGAGGAAGATTTCTCAACAGAAATCAGGGGTTTCGAGGATTTTGTGGAGCAGGAAGGGGCTTTGGTGCTTCCTCCTCCTCGTCCTCCAACTTCAGAATGTCGCAATGAGATCAGGGGGGTCCAGGCGTCTTTGGTTCCAGTAGGAGGGCGGTTGCAGGAATTCTCTGCCGCCTGGGCCCAAATCACCTCAGATCAATGGGTTCTTGTGGTCATCCGAGAGGGGTATGCTCTGGAGTTCCAGTGCCCGGTACGTGATGCTTTCGTACTGTCTCCCCGCAAGTCACGGGACAAATGCGCGGTGGTAAGGGAGACAGTGCGAAGGCTATTGGATCTCAGGGCCATAGAGCCGGTGCCTCTAGACCAATACGAGTGCGGTCGATACTCCATCTATTTCGTGGTGCCAAAGAAGGACGGTGGATTTCGTCCAATTTTAGATCTCAAGGGGATGAACTGTTGTCTGCGTGTCTCCCATTTTCATATGGAGACTCTGCGATCGGTCATTGTGGCGGTGCGGAGAGGAGAGTTCCTGACCTCTCTCGACCTCTCCGAGGCATATCTGCACATTCCCATTCGTCAGGAGCATCACAAGTACCTCCGTTTCACCGTTCTGTTCGGACGATTTCAGTTCCGAGCATTGCCATTCGGTCTAGCGACGGCACCGCACACATTTACCAAGGTAATGGTGGTAGTGGCTGCGGCGTTGCGCAGGGATGGAATTTTTGTGCACCCATACCTGGACGATTGGTTGATATGAGCAAAGTCGGAAAGCGAAAGCAGGAGCGCGACGGCCAAGGTGGTGTCCTTTCTGGAAAGCCTTGGTTGGGTAGTCAATATGGCAAAGAGCCAGTTGGTTCCCTAGCAGTGTCTGGAATACTTAGGGGCTCGCTTCGACACGAAGGTAGGTCAGGTGTTTCTTCCTCAGAAGAGGGTGCAGGGACTACGCAAGCTGGTCTGAAGATTCCTCAGCACCACAGCACCCACGGCTTGGCGGTATCTGCAGCTGTTCGGCACAATGGCGGCAACAATAGAATTGGTTCCCTGGGCAAGGGCACACATGAGACCATTGCAGAGAGCCTTGCTGAGGTGCTGATTGCACCAGCGCAACCCCCTGTCGTGGAGACTTCTCTGCGCAGCAGAGACGCGGGTCTCACTGTGGTGGTGGCTCTTTGTTCTATTTGCAGGGCCTCGACGGGGAGAAGCGGCGTCAAAGGCCTCCATCACTAGATGGATTAAGGAGGCAATTGCGTCAGTGTACCTGTTGAAAGGTAAACCAGTACCGGAAGGGCTAAGAGCCCATTCCACTAGAGCTCAAGCAGCGTCTTGGGCGGAGTTTCATTTAGTGCCGCCTGTGGAGATTTGTAAGGCGGCGACTTGGTCCTCGTTAAATTCGTTTGTGAAACACTACCGACTTGATATGCACTTGAAGCAGGATGCGTGTTTCGGTTCAGCTGTTCTTCAAGCTGGTATAGCAGGTCCCTCCCGTTAACTTACTGCTCTGGTACATACCCAGAGGTCCGGGACTAGACTGGAGAGATGATCAGGAAGGTGAAATTAGACTTACTTGCTAATTGTTGTTCCTGGAGTAAATACAGTCTAGTCCCGAGTCCCTTCCCAGTGTGCATTTCCTAAGGATTGATGCCTAGGGACCTTCAGGATGCCAGGTAAGACGCTCTTCTATAACACTTGGGAGCGTTCTGGGGAGGGTGTGGATTATATTTTTTTCAATCAGGGTGAGGTACGGCCTCAGCACGTTTGACGTTAAGAGTGTTTAGTTAGCGCATAATGCCATAAATTACAGGTTCTTTTTCATATTCAAGTTAAGTAGTTTTTGCAGAGATTTCTTACCAAAGGTAAGAGAAGTTGAGCTTTTTGGAATACTTACTTGTTGCTCTGGTGAGTCTGCTTTGTCAACAGTGAACTGGTTGACGAAGGAGGCTTCCAGGAGGATATACAGATGACATCACAAAAGAGGGAGGTTCCTCAGTCTCCAAGCTGCTGATTAAGGTGGACAACCCAGAGGTCCGGGACTAGACTGGATTTACTCCAGGAACAAGCAATTAGCAGGTAAGTCTAATTTCACCATTGTAGTAATCACCAACAAAGCTTACCAGAACATAGTGGAGTCAGTCTTTTAGGCTTAGTGCCTGTTTCCATTGCTCAAACTTGGTCATTTTTCGAAGAGGCTAATTTGAGTAATTGTCAAAGTTAGTATGAGACCTATACCCTTTGAAAATTGCCTCCAGTGATGTCAGAGTTAGCAATGATTATGTCAGCGTGCTAACAGAGGTTAAGCCTAGTAAAACCTAAATCTTAATTCATTTTTGACAACCCTAGTTCCACTTTTTCTGCAACCCTACAGAAACCTTGACACCAAACAGAAGCATCTTGGCAGGAAAGCAGGTAAATGCATTCCTGCCAAACATATTAATTTGTATGAGTGGAATATTTAAGCTTATGAATTTGTATGAGTGGTATATTTTCTCTCTCCAGATTTATACACCACGACACAGCTGAATAGTGATCCCCTCTTGTCGGCATTAGTTTCTGACCTCAACAATCTAAAATCAATGCAGAGATCTTTCTCATCTGACATCCCGCTAGAGAAGCCCCTGTCACCTTCCATTGCAGCAATAATGAGCTCCACACCACTAAGTAAAGACAAAGAGCTTTCCAGCAAGAGGTGCTCAACCCCAGAGAAGACTCTACCTTATGAATCTCTGTTCAGTTCTCCAAAAGTAAAAACAGATCAAGCTACCAGTCTCAACACACCAAAGTCATCACCAGCACACAAGGAGAGAGAGGTCAGTGTCTCAATAAAGATTTCTACAAAAATAAAGAAGTTGATATCTAAGCAATTAGACATAGAGAAAAGAGTCTGTGGTGAGCCATTAGCAAGTAGGATGATCTGCAACACAAGTGAATGGAGAGATTCTAGTTAAGCTTAGAAAGCCTAGTAGGGATTTAATGCACTTCTTTCTAACATCTCACCGCTTTTTTGTTTGTGGTTTTGTCCTGTACTCGGCTAACTTCTCTCATTTCCTGCACTATGGGCTTCTTCAATAATCTCTCTTGATTTCTTAAATTTTTCAGCAGTTGAAGTTTGGTTATCTCTGACATCAGCACTGCTGGCCCAGAGGTTTTTCATTATGTTGAGGCTTTGGCAGCTTTGTCTTGGTCTACCTTTTGTACTGCAAAAATGTTATTTTATCTCAGTGTCAATTTCTCTCACAATATCAGAGAAGCAAGCTAATGCCTTCAAGTGTAATCAGAAAATATCCAAGATGGATCATCATAGGGATTATATTCAATGTTTGGAACTTGAGTATGGCATCCCTGATCATGGCATCTATGCAGTGTTTTCTTTAGGGCAGTCAAGCTATGAAAATTGAAACTTCTGAGCATCTTTAGAACAATCCCAAAATCCCATACAGCACCATCAATGTACCTAGGAGTCACATTCTCTGCTTGTAGTCATTCAGTATAGGGAAATCAAATGGCTTGCTCAGAGCCAGGACTCAAGAAGAGGTCTGTGAACAGGAAGTCACCCCACTCTTCCAACTTGAAAGGAAGAATTCCATAAAAACATAAAAAATGCCATACTGGGTCAGACCAAGGTCCATCGAGCCTAGTATCCTTTTTCTAAGTGGCCAATCTAGGTCACATGTACCTGTCAGAGTCCCAAAAAGGTACACAGGTTCCACAATGCTTATCCCAGGGTAAACAGTGGATTTCCCGGGTCCTCTTTAAAACCTTTCCTCCAGGAACTTGCCCAACCCTTTTTTAAACCCAGTTACACTAACAGCTTTTCCTTATCATTCCTACAATTTAATCCTCCACCTCTGGGTAGTGAACCTCCTCCTGCAGCTTGGAGACTGGGCATGTCAAAATCGTGACATCACTGGATATAGCCTGCTGGTCTCTCCCATCAGTCCCCAGTGTGTCCAGTCTCCATGCAGCAGGAGGACTTAGTGAGCCTAGGTGCTGGGCTCACTAGAGGAATAGATAAGGAGCATTTTAGTCAGGGTGTTAGATTTGATCTTAAATTTCCCTTTAGTTTTATTTCCTTGGTCTTTAATTTAATTTAATTATTTGTGGTATGACCCTTAAAAAACTAAAAAAAAAAAAAAAAGACAAACCTCCCGCCTGACTGCCTTTCTCCTTTTCTTCCTTATGGGCAGTAACTGGGGATCTCTCCTCCTTGATTAGACGGGGGTGAGCTCCGCAGGCAGGGTCGGCACTCGGTTGGGCCATGTGCTGAGGCAGAGTGCTGCAGCGGGCAGAGCACGTTTCTTCTTCTAGCCCGGGACAGCGGTTCTCACCGCGGCAGTTCCCGCGGCACTGCTTGATGACATCGCGGCTGGAGAGACCGCCTTACTCATGCTCTGGGAGCGATCCTGGGGTTTCTGGCACCGCGGGTAAGCACCCTTCACTTTCAAAGAAGGGGTTCAAGTTTTATTTTAGACCAGCGGTTTTGGCGCCATTTTCAGCGCGACGAGCAGCGGTGCCATTTTAGGGCTGTAGTCTCAGCCGCGTGGCGGGAGTTGCTGCAGCCGACGGCTTCAGAACCAGAGGGCCATAGTGTGGGTAGAGAGCCTCCTTTTTCTTTGTCTTTTTCATTTAATTTAATTTCATAGTCTTTCATCGGGTTTTTTTTTTGCCGTTCATTTTCATTTCGTTTCCCCTTTCATTTTCTGGGTATTTCATCTCAGTCCCTTCGGGGGAGGGGGATTCGGCTGGTGCTTTTAGTTATCTGGTAGTTGGGATGGCATTTTCTTGCATTTTCCCTCTTAAAAAAAAAAAGTTAAGGACAAGGGGGGTGCCTTTTTTCCATGTTGATTTGGGCACGGCAGTGGTTGAGGGCACAACTGATGTCAGCGCGTCCGCAGTGTGTGCTCTGCGGTACATGCAGGGGCACGGTCGCTGACACCGGAGTCTGTCGGGGCTGTGTTTCTGTTTCCACCAGTGTGGAGCAGCAGATGGAGCAGATGGGGGTTGTTGAGGCCCTGAGCCTGAAGGCTGCACCCGGCGGTGAGGCCATAGTGGTTCCGCCATCAGTGCCATCACCAGAAGGTCTCGCAGGTCCTTCAGGTGTGGGGACCGCTGTAGGTTCCAAGTCACAGTTGGGGGATCTCTATCCGGATTTTGTGGTGTTAATGCACCAGGCGTTCTGTTTGAGGTATCAGAGGAAGTTGCCTGACCCATTGCAGCTGGCGGTCCCTATACAGCCACCTCTCTTGGGGGACCCGGGGGGGGGGCGTTTCTCTGAGGCCCCTCAAGAGAGCTCGGCCTGGTGAACCTTCTCCTACAGATCTGGAATGGCACGAGACGGACGAGACTGAATTGGATCTGGAGGCCGGTATGGAGGACCTGGAAGAAGGAGAGATTCCCGAACCTGAGGATCAGGCGAAGATCATTCGAGTATTCCGGAGGGAGGAGCTAATGGCTCTGATTACGGAATCCCTTCAGACTCTGAATCTCGCCACGGCGCAACCAATGGATGTAGAGGATGTGGAAGATCCTGTTATTCAGGCAGTGAGGCAGACGCAAGTGGTGTTCCCCGTACACCGGGTGGTAGATCACATGATCCAGGAGGAGTGGGATCAACCCGCGGCAGGTCTACGGGGGGGTCCGCACCATGAACAGACTTTACCTTAGCGGATAAGGACAAAGAGAGATTCCGTTCCCCTTGAATTGATGCGGCGGTCACAAAAAAGACCATTATCCCGGTGGAAGTTAGCGCGGCCTTAAAGGATGCACAGGATAGGAAGATGGATGGTTTGTTGAAACAGTCATTTGAGGCTAACGCTTTATCTTTACAGGCCTCCATTTGTGGGGCGTGGGTGGCGAGAGCTTGTCTCAGGTGGTCTCAACACGTACGCCAGTCTCCACATCTAGATCAAGAAGGCCTAAGGGAGATTGATCGCCTAGAGTCTGGTTCGGCGTATTTGGCAGATGTGCATTATGACCTGATCAGAGTGCTAGAGAATAGTATGGCTTCGTTGGTCGCCGCCCAGAGATCCTTGTGGTTGAGAAATTGGGTGGCCGATGGGTCGTCTAAGTCACGACTTAGTAAGCTTCCTTTTAAGGGAAGGTGGTTGTTTGGAGAATATCTTGACAAGTTGGTGAAGGATTTGGGTGAGTCTAAGGGTGGTAGACTCCTGGAGGTTAAGCCTAAACAAGGAAAATCTTTACCGAACCTCCGGGGTCAGTTTAGAGATTTACAAAGATTTTGGACTTCTAGGTTGGGTGGTTTCCAAAGAGGAAGATTTGCCTCCAGAGCCCAGGGGTTTCGGGGAGCAAGTTGAGGTTTCGCAGCAGCTTTCGCAGTGCCCACCAGAAAACCCACAATGAAAGGAGGCGGGTCCAGGCGGGAAGTCACCCGATAGAGGGGCGTCTTCGGGCATTTCTTTCTTCCTGGACCCAAATCACGTCCGACCAGTGGGTGTTGGAGATAATTTGCGAGGGTTACACGCTGGAGTTGGCAAGGCCAGTGCAGGACTCGTTTGTGATGTCTCCATGCAAAGGACAGCAGAAAACGCGATTCGTCAGACGTTAGACCACCTTTTACAATTGGGAGTAGTCGTGCTGGTCCCTGTAGCGGATTATGGCATGGGCCGATACTCTATTTATTTCATGGTGCCAAAGAAAGACGGGTCGCTCCGACCTTTTCTGGATTTAAAAGGGGTGAATCGCTGTTTTCGAGTACCGCATTTCAGAATGGAAATGCTGCGGTCGGTCATTGTCGCGGTGCGCTAAAGGGAATTCTTGACCTCCCTCGATCTTACCGAAGCGTATTTACACATCCCATCAGAGAATTTCATCAGAAGTTTCTGCGATTCGTGTTTCCTTGGGGACATTATCAGTTCCAGGCATTGCCATTCGGTCTAGCGACGGCGCCATGAACCTTCACCAAGATTATGGTGGTAGTGGCAGCGGCTTTAAGGAAAGAAGGGGTTCTAGTTCACCCCTATCTCGACGATTGGCTGATTCGGACGGTCAGAGACTGAGAGCGTTCGGGTTACAGACAAGGTGGTGAAGTTTCTCCAGAGCCTTGGTTGGGTGGTCAATGCTTCCAAAAGCCACCTAGTTCCATCCCAGGATCTCGAATATCTGGGAGTCAGGTTCGACATGAAGAGCGGAGTGGTTTTTCTGCCGCATCGTCGGGTCCAAGTACTGCGCTGCTTGGTTCCCAAGTTGAGGTCTGCGTCAGCACCATCGGCATGGGATTACCTTCGCTTACTGGGAACCATGGTGGCAACGTTGGAGGTGGTGCTGTGGGCCAGGTTTCATATGCGGCCATTACAGAGAGCGCTGCTTCGCCGGTGGTCGCATCAATCCGACTTGCTGAGCAAACGACTCCCTTGACCTCTCTCGGTCTGGCAATCCCTCCGGTGGTGGGTTCTTCTGGGAACTCTGACGGCGGGAATGGAACAGCCGGAGTGGCTTCCCTTGCTAACCGACACGAGCCTTGCGGGATGGGGAGCACATTGCAGAGCTCGCTTCGCGCAGGGCACCTGGTCAATACAGGAGAGCAAGTGGTCGATCAACCGGCTAGAACTCAGAGCAGTCAGTCTAGCGTTGCAAGTGTTTGAAGCTACGGTGAGGGGTCGAGCGGTGCGAGTGCTGTCCGACAATTCCGCGATGGTGGCCTACATCAATCGGCAGGGCGGCACAGGAAGTGTGGCCATGGAGAAAGAGGCGGAGTCTCTTTTCTCTTGGATAGAAACGCGTCTGTTGGCAATATCGGCAGCACACATTGCAGGGAAGGACAATGTGATGGCAGATTTTCTCAGCAGGATCCGAATGGATGCCAACGAATGGGAGTTGCATCTGGACATGTTCGCGTAGATAGTTTGCAGATGGGGATGGCCCATAATGCATCTCATGGCAATCTTTCAGTCAGCGAAAACGAGTCGCTTCTTCAGCAGGCGCTGCAAAAGGATGTCGGAAGGAATTGACGCACTGATGCAACATTGGCCGTCGTCAGGACTCCTCTATGTTTTTCCCCCATGGGCGCTTATAGGTCGAGTGGTTCAGCGGATCGAAGCTCATCGGGGAAAGGTGTTGCTGGTGGCCCCGGATTGGCCAAGGCGCCTGTGGTACACCGATCTCATTCGGTTGCTCGACGGGGATCCCTGGAGGTTACCGGCATCGGAGAATGTTGTTGCAGGGGCCTCTGCGAATGCCTCAGGTGGATCGATTTTTGCTTACGGTATGGCCATTGAAAGGGCAAGGTTGAGAAAGAAAGGTTACTCGGCAGCAGTCATCGCTTCTTTACTTCAAGCAAGGAAAAAGTCCACCTCTCTGGCATATGTGCGCCTATGGCGTATTTTTGAGGACTAGTGCTCACGTAGACAAGTACGCGTGGCTACAGTATCCGTTTCCTTGGTGTTAAGTTTCCTGCAAGATGGGTTTGATAAGGGTCTGGCAGCCAGCTCCTTGAGAGTTCAATTATCAGCCCTGGCATGCTATAGAGGCAAAGTCCAGGGAGTGGCTCTAGGTTCACATGCAGATGTTTTGCGTTTTCTCAAGGCAGTATCTAGGCTGCGGCCTTCTCGTAAAATCACGGTTCCGCCGTGGGATCTCAACTTGGTTTTAGGGGTGTTAGTTAAGGAACCATTTGAACCTTTACACCAGGCGTCGGTTAAAGATTTAACCTTAAAGACAGTGTTTTTGGTAGCCATCTGTTCAGCACGGCGAATTTCGGAGTTACAGGCGCTGCCATGTCAAGAGCCGTTTTTGACTTTTTCAAGGGAAAAGGTGGTGTTGCGGCCAGTACCGTGGTTTTTACCAAAGGTAGTGTCTCCGTTTCATCTAAACCAAACGGTCTCTCTTCCAACTCCGTGTTCGGCGGAGGGGAACGTTTCGGACCGTAGTTTACGCCGTTTAGACATAAAACAAGTGTTGCAACAGTATTTAAAAGTATCAGAAACCTTTTGCAAATCGGACCGTCTATTCGTGTTGTTCGGAGGTCCCTGCAAAGGGGAGGCAGCTGCGAAAGCTTCCATTTCCAGGTGGATTAAGGAAGCAATTGTGTCAGCATATCTGTTGCAAAGTCGTCCAGTACCGGCAGGCTTAAGAGCTCACTCTACTAGAGCGCAAGCGACTTCCTGGGTGGAACACAGTTTGGTCCCGTCAGTGGAAATTTGTAAAGCGGCCACCTGGTCTTCGCTTCATACTTTCAGTAAGCACTACCGCCTGGATGTTCTGGCGGCAAACGAAGCCTGTTTCGGGTCGGCGGTGTTGCGTTCCGGCTGAAAACGTCCCTCCCAATGATTACTGCTCTGATACATCCCAGAGGTGGAGGACTAAACTGTAGGAACAATAAGGAAATAGAAATTACACTTACCTGGTAATTGTTGTTCTTTGAGGAACTACAGTTTAGTCCTCATTCCCGCCCGGGATGAATTGGTTTACAGTGGTGGTTCAGCTGGGAAAAATACAAGACTACAGGTGAGTAGAGCCTTTAATTGGGTCTTGATTGGCTCTATTCTTCTTCTCGCTTTTCTGTCTATTATTCTCTTTCTTATTCTTGGTCAGGCATAGAGCGACAAAGGGAAGGTAAAAAAAAACAAAAAAACAGTTTCCTTCTTTCGGGAAGGGGGTTTCGTAGTTAAACATGTCAGGTTATGCGTTCAGTTTGAGTTTATGATAGCTACTTATTTGTTGCTCCTTTGAGTCTGCTTTGTCAATAGTTCACTGGGGGCTGATGGGAGAGACCAGCAGGCTATATCCAGTGATGTCACGATTTTGACATGCCCAGTCTCCAAGCTGCAGGAGGAGGTTCACTACCCAGAGGTGGAGGACTAAACTGTAGTTCCTCAAGGAACAACAATTACCAGGTAAGTGTAATTTCTATTTACTACATCTTCCAGTAACGAATTCCAGAGTTTGGTTACACATTGAGTGAAAAATATTTTCTCTTATTTGTCTTAAATGGGTTATATTGTATCTTCACTGCATGTCCCCTAATCTTTCTACTTGTGATGGCGTAAACAACAGATCTGCATTTACCCGTTCCACTCCATTCATTAATTTATAGACCTCTATCATATCTCTCCTCAGCCATCTCTTTTCCAAATTAGAGAGCCCTAACCTTTTAAGCTTTTCCTCATAGGGGTATCTTCCATCCTGTTTATGATTGTTGTTGCTCTTCTCTGTACCATTTCTAATTCTGCTATATCCTTTTTAAGATAGTGCAACCAGAATTTTACACAATATTCAAGGTGCAGTCGCAATGTGGAACAATACAGAGGCTTATAATATCCTTAGTTTTATTCTCCATTCCTTTCCTTATGATTCCTAGCTTTCTATTTGCTTTCTTGGCTGCTGCTGCACACTGGGCAGAGGGTTTCAACTTATTATCCATGATGATGCCTAAATCTTTTTCCTAGGTGGTGGTTCCTAATATGGAACTTTGCATCGTGTAACATTAATTTTGGTTGTTCTTTCCTAGGTGCAAAACTTTGCATTCCTTATCGTCCCTCCAGTCCAGTCCGCACCTCTGGGTAGTGCACCCCCCTCCAGCAGCTTGGAGACTGAGCATGTTCAGAACTGAAGACATCAGTACTAGTACCACTGGCACCGCCCACCAGCATGCTCAGTCGCCAAGCAGCTGGAGGTGGTGAGCCGGGGGGGGGGGGGGGTTCACTGAGGAGCAAATAAGGAGTTAGGGCTTCTTTATCTTGGTATTTTATTTCCTTTTTCTTTTGTTTGTTGCTTTGTGGTTAAAGTTAAAAAAAAAAAAAAAGAAAGAAAAAAAAGAGATATAGAAAGGAGCAAGCAGAGAAGCAGCAGCAAGCCCTGGTTGAGGAGGATCTGACAACCCTATCCTCTCTCCTTCCTCCCCTCCCCCCCTTAGGTATCCAGGGGGGTATTGAGGCACCTGGTGGAATCCCGGGGCTTGGCAGCTCCCGATCCCATGATCGGGTGAGGAGCCGCTGTTTCTGAGCTGCAGTGGTTTGAAAGGGACATTGCCTGCTCTGCCTCCTCAGCGCCGAAGCCATTAAAAGGCTGAGCGCAAGGTCGGCGTCTCCCCCGTCAGAGTTCCCACGGCATGCCAGGGTTCTCAGACAGCTCTCCTCTTGTCGGTGCCGATCAAAGCAGCAGGTACGTTGGGGAGACCTTTTGTTTTTTAGACTGTGCGGAAGGGGAGATAGGCCCGATTCCGCGTGGTGCCGGTGGCTTCTGCTGCTGAAGCATGGGAAAACAAGCAAAGTTCTTTCCTGCCTGCGTTTTTTGCGCTCGTCGTGCTGTGAGATTGAGAGCCTGTCAGGCCATTGTCTTAAGGGTCATTTGCCCAGCAGGGTTCCCAGGGGGATTAGCTGCCTGGGTTGATTTTTAATCGGGCCTGCCTGTAAAAAAAAAAAAAAGGCTTCCGGTGACGTCATCGAACCGCATGGCTGGCTGAAAAAGAGCTCCGCCGTTCATCCCCACAAAAGTAACTAATCTCCCCTACAAAAGTGAACCAAATACCACAGAGAAGATTGTATTGGTTAGAGGTTGCAGAGGTTGGTGGAATGACGACAGCAAGGATAAAAATGGCAGACATAAGAGAGTACATGTTCTCAGCGGTAAGAGGTGAGCAGAAAGGAGAAAAAATGAGAGGCAAGGCGAATATGGAGGCCAAGTCTGAAGAGCAGCTGGGTACCTTAGAAGAGGTGTAGAGTAAAAGCGCTCTGGTACAAATTTTCAAAGAAGAACTGCGGTCCTGGTTTGATGAGCTGCGGTCAGAAATGGCGGGATTCAGAGCAGTCATGGAGGCGGCAATAATGGAGTTATGACCCAATACAAGCATTGTGGAACCTGTGTCTCTTGGGGATACTGCTAGTTACGTATGACCTAGATTGGCCACTGTTGGAAACAGGATACTGGGCTTGATGGACCTTGGTCTGACCCAGTATGGCATATCTTATGTTCTTATGAGTTTCGCGCTGATGTGCAGGAACTGGGGAAAAGAGCGGAGGCGGAAGGGCAAGTAGAGGAAGTGTGAAGCAATATGAGTGTCATAAATAAAGTAGTGAACAGCTTAGAAAGTGCAAAGGAACAGATGGAGTTGAAGCTTGAAGACTTGGGAAAACCGGGCAAGAAGGCAAAATTTAAAAATAAAGGGGGTACCGGTAAGTGAAGAATACAGAGACTGTGAACAGACGGCACAAGATATATGCATGGCGGTGCTGGAGGATCCTAAGGACAGAGGGAAGGCCTTGGAAGTGAAGATAGACAGAGCACACCGTACGCTCGGTCCAAGGAGAGGGAAGGCACCAAGAGACATTATTATATGCCTCCAGGACATAAAAACTAAAGAAAAATAATTAATAAGGTGAGGGGAGCAGGCCCTCTTGAGTGGAAAGGAAACAAGGTGGCAATTTTTGCGGACTTGGCTGTGGCCATGCTACAATGCAGAAGAGAATGGAGAGGATTTACAATGAGGCTGAGGGAAGAGAATATTAAATATAAATGGCTGTACCCAGCTATGCAATGACAAGGTGGGCACTAACAGCAGCTCAGTTGGCGACAGAGATGAAAGAAGCAGGAATAACACCTTTACCAGAGGTGGGAGAAATGAGAAAAACAGTGAATGGACAGACAACAAGATGGCAGAAAATGGAGAGGAAAGAGAGGAAAAGTAAACGTGTAATGCAAAAGAGAAAGGACATGGGACTGAGCAAATAAGCAGAGGTGAGAGAAATGTAAAAAGAATGGAAGACATCAGCAAGGATAAAGAAGCCGCAAAGATGGACTGAGTATATGATATGAAGGGGAAGAGGGGGGTAAGGTAAAATGAGCAAGGATAAGAATGGGGGGAGATTAAGATAAGAAGAGAGTGTGCTGTGAACTGTGTATCATGAGTGGAAGGGGGAAAATGATGCCACTGAGGAAGTGGAAGCTACCAAATGGTAGTAAGGAGGAGAAGTGGGGGAGGTTGGAAGGGAGGGAACTAAGAGGGGGGAGGGAGGGGTGGGAAGAGGGGGGGAGGTACCTGAATCCTGTGTATGCAAGAAGAAGAGGTACAGCGATTTGAAGCTATGGATAGAGTGGCCTCCTTGCCCCGCCTAGGCGGTTGCCTATAGAAGGGAAAGGGGGCCCTTTCAATGTCCCCTTTATGTGAGCTCCCAGAGCTAGGGCTTCTGGGAGTTGTAGTTGCTTGCACTGAGTTGTAGTTGTGAATAAATGATTAAGCCGAGGGTTTGAAAGCAACACAGGAAATTTATTTGCCTCCTTTGTTCAAGGAACTTCCATAGAAGCTTGGCACATCATATAAGGTAAGATACTTTTCCTCAAAAGAAAGTTAACTTCTGTACAAAACTTTTTTCCAGAGTCTCTAATTACCTTTGCTTCCCTCAGCAAGGTAAATATCTCTTCACGCCACAAATTATCACGTCACAGTCTTTGGCTAGCTTTAGCTTCAAAACAGTGTTCTTCAAACTGCAACACTTATACTTTAAGCCAAAACAATGGTCTTTAAACTGCAGCACTTATACTTTAAGTTTTCCTTTTTACCTGGATTATCACAGGTTTTGTTAATTGCTCCAGACACATTCAGAATGCAGTCCTGACGGTCTCATGCATTTTAAAACCACAGCAGCAACTTCATATCAAATCTTCTTAGGCTTGTTTTAGCCACAGACATTCAAGCATAATAAGTCTGGGATTTTCTTCAGGTTTACAATCTATAGGTTTTCACTTTACCCTCCTAGATAAAGCACAGTCCATCTCACATTCTGAGAAATCAGATTCAATATCAGCCTCATCTATTTGCATACACTCACAGTCAGACTCTGCAGTCTCCGGACTGGAAACAGCTTGGGACAATGTGGGTTTAATTTCTTCCAGCAGCTTAACAACCCGTTCCCAATGAGACCTCCCTCTTGGCTCAGGGGTGTTATCAGGGCACAGGAAATCCTTATCCCGTAGCAAGCTATTTAGAACTTCTAAAGAATTCAGCTCCTTTTTTTTAACAGCTCTCTTTAACAGCCTTCCTCGAGGTAAAATTCTTTGACCCTGCTCCTCCTGGAAAGTCCCCCGTACCTGGGTTATAGACAGCAGTCTCTTCAGGATTAAACCTCCTGCTTTCTAGACCAGCTGTAGCCTTTCTACCACACTGGCTCTGCTCAAGACTCTGTTGCTGGCTATGAGGAGAGTCTTCCCTTAAGCTTTCATTAGAGTACCTTTCTCTGGGCTCTCTGCTAGAATCCTTTCTTTCTGTTTCCTTCAGGATTTCTTCCACTTCTGTTTCTCTGCTGTTCTCTTGGTTGTGCTTGCTCCTGATTTCTCTTTCGTTCCCCCTTCCGTCTCTTTCACTTCCTGTTCTCTGGGGCTTAAATGAGTGGGGATGCCCTGCACCTTTCCACTCCTCCCTCAGCTGTCTCTCATTACCTCCCTTAGTTGCTATGGTGCTGGGGCGTGGCCTTAGGACATCAGCTTTAGATATGTTTTTTTTCTCCCCAGCTGAACTTTTAAAGTCACGGCTCCCTGCACTTTCTTTCTGCCTGGAGGTAAAGGTCTGTGTTTTTTCTATTTCCCCGGGCTCTGGAGCAGATTCGTCACCACAATAGTAAACAAAAGTAACTTGATGAATGTAAGATTGTAGCCATAAACGTGAAAGGCCTCAATTCCTGGTATAAAAGGCAGGCCCAACTAAAAGAGGGCAGCAGAATAAGAGTGGATGTTGTGCTTATACAAGAAACATACTTAAAAAAAGTACAAGAAAGGTGGTTGATGAATAAGGAATATGACAAAGTTTATCTGGCCCATAACCGGGAATTGCCAAAGAGGGGGGGAGTGGGAATACTATTTGCAAAAGAGTTGAGTGTGGAAGAAGAGCATGTGGAGGGAGACCGTGGAGGGCGTTTCATTTTCTGGAAAGGGAAAATAACAGGGAGGCCCGTAGTAGTAGGGAGTATATATGCGCCAAATATACAGCAAGGGAGGTTTTATAGGAAGCTCTATGAGGTGGTGGAACCATATATGCAAAGGCTGGTGATATTAGGAGGGGATTTTAATGCATCCATGAATCCTAGAATAGATACTAAGGGGGGCAATAAGCATGGTGCTAGGGGGATAAGCAAGAAGTTGGGGAAGTTGCTATATAAACTGGGCACAATAGATGTTTGGAGATACATACATGGAAATAAGAGAGAATATGCACACTATTCACACCCACATAAGAGTTACAGCAGATTAGACATAATATGAGTAGATGGAAGGATAATAGAACAGGTTAAGTGGGTGGATGTAGGACCCATAAATTGGTCAGATCAAGCACTGGTGGAGGCTTCCTTCAGGATACAAAGAGAAGGAGGAGGTCTGCATTTTTGGAGGTTGAATGAGGCCCTTATAGATGAGGTAGAAGGGCAAAAAAGTATTCAGAGTACTATAAGGGATTACATGTATCATAATGGAGGAGGTGAAGTGAGGCCAACCGGTGTATGGGACAGGCTGAAGGCGGTAGTAAGGGGACAGTGTATAGCCCTGGCGGCGAGACGGAAGTGAGGAAAAGAACAGAAAGAACGTGAGTTGTTAATAAAGTTGAGAACAGAAGAGACACTGCATAAGCAGAGAGGTGGAAGAAAGAGGCTGCAACGGATTAGAAAATTATGGGAAGAATTAGGAGGATTAAATGAAGTGAACGAGGCCTTTAAGTTAAACCAACTTAAGCATGAATTTTATGTACAGGGGAATAGACCAGGCAGGTATCTTGCATGAAACTTAGGGAAAAAAGGATGCAACAGCAGATCCTGAGAATAAAAGATGAGCAGGGAAGATGGGTTAGTGGTACTGAACAAATATAAAACGTATTTCGGGAATACTATTGCAAGCTTTATGAATCGGAACAACAATGAAAGGGAGTGGATATAGAACAGTACTTGGCAGAGATCACATTGAAACAATTGGACTTAGAGCAACAGAAGTGGATGAATAGAGAGATCGGTAGAGAAGAAGTAGTAGAGACTATAAAGAGTTTAAAGGAGGGTGAAGTGCTAGCATTGGATGGATTTACAGCCAGGATTTACAGCACGTTTTATGAGGATGTCAGTCCAATACTGAGAGATGTCTTTAATGAAGTGCTAAAAAGGGGAAAGCTACCAAGCTCAATGGAGGTAGCTGGTGTGGTAGTAATACCCAAACCTGGTAAGGACCATGGGTCATACAGGCCCATCTCACTTATAAATCTGGATGCCAAAATACTAGCTAAAATATTGGTGGCTACGTTGCAGAAATTTATCCCACGGTTGATAAAGGAGGATCAAACAGGGTTTATTCCATGTAGACAAGTGAGTGATAATGTACGTAAACTACTGAATTTAATATGCAAGTACGTAGGGATCAGACAGCATCTATAATGGCAGTGGATGTGGAGAAAGCCTTTGACAGAGTAGAATGGGCTTTCATGTTTGCAGTTATGAAGAAGATGGGTCTGGGAGAGAACTTCAAGAAATGGATAGAGGCTCTTTACAGAGAACCTAAGGCACGTATACGGATAAATGGAGCAGAAAGGAAGAGGTACTTATGCCACTGTACAAGTCACTGGTGAGGCCTCACTTGGAATACTGTGTTCAGTTTTGGAGACCATATCTTGCAAAGGATGTAAAAAAGACTGGAAACTGTTTAGAGGAAGGTGACCAAAATGATTTGGAACCTGCGTCAGAAGCCTTATGAGAAGAGACTTGAAGACCTAAACATGTACATTTTGGAGGAGAGGAGGAACGGGGGAGATCTGATTCAGACCTTTAAATACTTAAAGGGAAATAATGAACAAGCAAACCTCTTCCAAAGACGGGGAAGCTGTAAAACTAGAGGGCATAACAGGAAGCTGCAAGGTGGTAAATTGAAAGGCAATGTCAGGAAATACTTTTTCACAGAAAGGGTGGTGGATGCTTGGAATGCCCTCCCGATGTTAGTGGTGGGGGGCAAACACTGTGACGGAATTCAAAATGGCATGGGACAGACACAGTGGATCACTTTACAGCAACAGGATAAAATCAAAAGAAACGGAACCACCTAATTTCTCAACAAATAGGGGTGTCCTACATGGAGTGGTGGGTTCACCCCTAAACAAAGACATGGGGAGGGGTGGCCTGCACGAGTGGCAGGTGCACCTACTCTTGCCATCATACTGGGCAGACTAGATGGACCATACTGGTCTTTATCTACCGTCATTTACTATGTTACTATATTCAGAGCAATTTAAGCTAGGCAGAGGCACAAGGCAGGGATGCCCGATATCTCCTTTGCTGTTTGCAATGGTGATAGAGCAACTAGCCGAAAGCGTCAGATAGAATAAGGAAATACATGGAATAAAAATAGGTGAAAAGGAGTATATAATCTCACTATTTGCAGATGATGTGATGTATACATTAGGACAACCAAAGGAGTCCATACCAGTGCTAGTACAGGAGATTATGAAACACAGTGCAGTATCAGGATATAAAATGAATATGGGGAAAACAGAAGTGCTAACGCTAAGGTTGGTCTCACAGGAAGAGGGTATGGTGCGAAACACATTTCCGTTTAAGTGGGCTAATAAAAGTGTGAGATACCTGGGGATCCAGATTAGTGCAGAGGGGTCTGAGCTATACAATTTGAATTATGAGCCAACTACAAAGAAAGTACTAACGGATTTAGTAAGATGGGATAACCCATTTTTTCTTGGATGGGAAGGATTGCCATAGTGAAGATGAATATATTACCCAGACTACTTTTTCTGTTTATGAACTTGCCTATAGAGTTTCCCACTGCAATGTTAAATCTGGTGCAGAGAACAATTTTCTCCTTTATTTGGAGACGCAGGCCCCCTAGGGTGCAAAGGAAAATAATGTACAGAGAGAAAAAGGAAAGAGGTCTGGCGGTACCTGAGATTGCAAGGATAGAGGGTGAAACAGTTAGGTGCACAGGTGGTGTTCTCTTCAATCCTTCCTGTTGAGGGTAAAGGCCAAGGCAGAGAGGCTCGCATCCTGAAGATGAATGCATGGCTGCGTGGATGGTGTCATCGAGAGCGTTTTGGTTTCCTAGACCATGGGATGCTGTTCCAAGGTTTGCAGAGGAGAGATGGCATCCATCTGTCCAAGAAAGGTCAACGCGTCTTCAGTAGTAGACTGGCTAATCTGCTGAAGAGGGCTTTAAACTAGATTCGTTGGGGATGGGTGAAAAAAGCCCCCAGGTAAGTGATGCATTAAATACCTTTTATGGAAATGGGTAACAGGAGTAACATATGGAAAGCAGTGTGTATAAATGCCCGTAGCATGGGGAATAAGATCCCTGATGTTGAAGCTTTGATGGGAGTGGCTGACTTGGATTTAGTGGCAGTTACAGAAACATAGTTCACAGAAAACCATGACTGGGATGTAACTGTACCTGGCTATACTTTATTCAGAAAGGACAGGGTAGGAAGAAGGGGAGGAGGAGTGGCACTATATGTAAAAAATACTATTAAAGCTTTGGAATTACAGAGCTTAAAAGGGAGAGAGGAGGCATTGTGGGTCAAACTAGAAAGAGGAAAAGAGAAATCTATTTGCATTGGCGTGATATACAGACCTCCCTCACAAGAAGAAGAGGTGGACAAGAGAGTTAATTGAAGACATACGCAGCATTGCGAGGAAAGGGGAAGTGCTACTGATAGGGGATTTCAATATGCCAGATGTTGATTGGCACATTCCTGCTGCAGTATCATCTAGAAGTAAAGAGATCCTGGATTCTTTCCAGGGAGAACTATTCAAGCAATTGGTAACAGACCCCACACGTGAAGGGACCATACTGGACTTGGTCCTTACCAATGGTGAAAGTGTTTCTGATGTTATAGTGGGAGATCATTTTGCATTCAGAGATCACCAAATTGGTGTGGTTCAGTATTAAGACTAGGGCTGTAAGAATCCATTCCAAGGTGAGGATCTTAGACTTTAGGAAGACTAACTTTGCCAAGATGGGCCAATACCTCAGGGAGTTGTGAGCGGGATGGGAACAGCTGGGGGATGTAGAAAAACAATGGGCAAAACTGAAAGGAGATATTTTAAGGGCAACCAACCTTTTTCTTAAAATGGTAAAAAAAGGAAAAGGAGACCACTATGGTTTTCGAAAGAGGTAGCTGAAAAAGTGAAGAAAAAGAGGGAGGCCTTCATGAAATACAAGAGATCACAGAGAGAGGAAGACAGGCACCTATATTTGGAAAAAGAGAAGCTAGCAAAGTAGTCAGGAAAGCAAAGATTCAAAAAGGGGAGGAAATAGCCAATGCAATAAAATGGGGGGATAAGACATTTTTCAGATATGTTAGTGAGAAGAGAAAGGGCAAAAGTGGTATTGTCAGACTCAAGGGTGAAGGGGAGGAATATGGAGAAAGCTGATAAGGATAAAGCGGAATTGCTTAACCAATATTTCTGTGCTGTGTTCACAGATGAAGAACAAGGAGCAGGACCTCAGAAAACACCCATGAACAGGAACAGAAGCGAGGGACATCTTGAACAATTTTCAGAAGACTGTGTTCGTGAGAAACTAGCTCAAAAAGTAGACAAAGCGATGGGACCGGATGGAATACACTCTAGAATATTGAGGGAACTTGGGGACGTTCTAGCAACTCCACTGACTGACCTTTTCAATGCCTCGTTGGAGTCCGGAGTGGTGCAAAAGGACTTGAGAGAGGCTCATGTGGTGCCTTTACACAAAAGCGGAAGTATGGATGTGGTTGAAAACTACAGGCCGGTTAGTTTAACTTCGGTGGTGAGTAAATTATTGGAAACGCTGCTGAATGAGAAAATAGTGAGGTTTCTGGAGTGCAGCGAATTACAGGATCCAAGGCAGCATGGATTCACCAGAGGCATGTCTTGTCAGACAAATCTGATTGATTTCTTTGACTGGGTGATCAGGGAGTTGGATCAAGGGAGAGCCCTAGATGTGGTGTATTTAGATTTCAGTAAAGCCTTTGACACTGTTCCTCACAGGCAACTTATAAACTAACTGAGCACCCTAGGGATGAACCCTAAAGTTACTGCTTGGGTTAGAAATTGGTTGGGTGGGAGGCGACAAAGAGTACAAGTAAATGGGGTCACTCTGAGGAGAAGGATGTTACCAGTGGTGTGCCCCAGGGATCTGTCCTTGATTTGATCCTTTTTAATATCTTTGTTAGTGATATAGCGGAAGGGCTGTCGGGTAAGGTTTGCCTCTTTGCGGATGATACCAAAATCTGCAATAGAGTAGACACCCAGGAAGGTGTAGATAACATGAGGAGGGCTCTAGCTAAGCTTGAAGAATGGTCTAGAATCTGGCAGCTGGGATTTAATGTTAAAAAATGTAAGGTCATGCATTTGGGCTGCAGCAATCCAAGGGAGCAATATAGTATAGGGGGTGAAGTACTTTTGTCCACTAAAGAAGAGCGGGACCTAGGCATGGTTGTGTCTGATGATCTTAAAGTAGCTAAACAGGTAGAAAAGGCGATGGCAAAAGCTAGAAGGATGCTTGGGTGCATACGGAGAGGAATGGCTAGCAGAAAAAAGGAGGTGATAGTGCCTCTGTATAAGTCTTTGGTGCGACCTCATTTGGAGTATAGTGTGCAATTCTGGAGACCACACTTTCAAAAGGATGTGAACAGGATGGAGTCGGTGCAGAGGGTGGTTACTAAAATGGTTAGTGGTCTTCATTATAAAGCATATGAGGACAGACTTAAGGATCTTAATATGTACACCTTAGAGGAAAGGGGAGATAGAGGTGATATGACTGAGATGTTTAAATACCTCCTTGGCATAAATGTTCAGGAGGAGAGCCTCTTTCAATTGAAAGCAAGTTGTGCTACAAGGGGACATGGGATGAGGGTGAAGGGGGATAGATTCAGGAGTGATTTGCGGAAATATTTCTTTACAGAAAGAGTGGTGGATCCATGGAATAGTCTCCCAGTGGAGGTGGTAGAGATGAGGACAGTAACTGAATTCAAAAAAGCATGGGCAAACACAGAGGATCTCTAAAGGAAAAAAGGGGACTGTTGTAGTTGTTGATATGGAAGGACAGACTAGATAGGCCTTGTGGTCTTTTTCTGTTGTCATATTTCTATGTTTCTCTTATGAGGCGGCACAGTTGAGAGCTTTAATGGGGTGGAGGTTGGAGAAGGATGGGCCTCAATGGAGTAGAATAGAACAGAAGATGGTAAGACCAAACTACATTACTGATTAGATGTGGAAGAGAAGGGAAGAGAGAGGAAGAGGGTCAGATAAGAACCCATACATGACAAGTACACTTAGAGCCTGGGACAGGAAACCTAAGGTACTAACACATGCGGGAGGAAATATTAGAGCACAGCGGATTACAAAGTGTGAGGGGTTTTTGGTGGGAGAAAGTTCTGGGATATTTAAAAAATGGCATGAGAAAGGGTTACAGTGTATGGGACAGGTATTATCTAAGGAGGGCTATTTAAGGCCGTTTGAGGAGCCTCAGAGAGTGTTCCAAATAGAGAAGAGTGATTGGTATGGTTATTTTCAATTGGCACACTTTCTGGGGGGAAAACAAATAAAACTTTGCTTGAGCAGCAAAGAGACACAATTTGAGAAGATGTTTAGGTTGTGAGATCTATCAAGAGGTGTAATTTCTAGGCTCTACAAAGCATTGAGTGGACCCATGGACCAAGGAACGCATATGCGGGCTTGGGCGGTGGACTTGGGGGTTCAATGGGATCCTCAGAGATGGGAAAAAATATATGAAAGTGTAAAAATACCTGTGGTCTTGCCAGCAATCCAAGAACATTGTTACAAGATGCTGTACCAAATGTATCTAACCCCAGTCCAATTGTGTAAGATGGGGAGATATAAACACTCAATGTGTTGGTGGGGGTGCGGAGAGATGGGAGACTATATGCACATGTGGTGGAGCTGCCCAGTGCTACAGCAGACGTGGCAGTGGATGTTGGACCTTACACGGAGATGGTGAGCTGGGTGGGAACTATCACACCAGCTGGAGTGTTATTGAATGAATGGGGGGGGAGATCCGAAAAGCGATCTGGTGTATATGCTGAAGATGCTTGCAATTGGAGTGCGGATGGAAATAGTGAAGGGATGGAGATTTGAGAGAGCACCAGTCCCTGAGAGGATATTAAGTAGACTGGCCTATATTTATAAGATGAGTGAGATTAATGCATGTAAAACGCACAGGATTGAGATCTTTCAAAGGAGATGGGAAAAGTACAAAGAGTGGTTACAAAGGATGGACAGCGAATGTAAGGGGTGAAACTATTCAAGCTCAAAGAAGGGAATAGTAAAAAGAGGAAGGTGCATCACAGGTTCCAGGGGGGGAGGGGGGAGGAGAGGAGAAGAAGGGAATATTAAAATAAAGTAAAAATGTACAGGTACATGGAGAGAAGTAAATAATGTACAGTAATGTAAAGTAAGGATACAATGGATTATTAGGTAAATGATGGGCTGATGGATACAGCCGGATGCATGTTATGCCATTGATTGTAAAGGAGAAGAAAAATGATGTACTAACTTGTGCTGTACCAAATAAAATCTAAAATTAAAAAAAAAAAAAAAAGTAGCGAGAAGAGCAGACCCCGGATGATTTGATCTTTCAGGGGGCTTAAAGATTTTGGAATTAGGTGCAGACTCCTCTTTCCTGGTAAATGGTCCTAGGTAGGTGGAGCCTAGGAACACTGGCCTGCCCTCCATGCCGGCGCGTCCGCAATGCTTGGTCTGTGGATCCCGGCGTGGGACAGTGTCCGAGACAGGGGTCTGCCGCGGCTGTACGACAGAGGCTACGAGTATGGAGCAGGTGCTGCAAGACAAGCCACTGGAGCCTATGGGCCTGTCAGCTCAGGAGGTTCAAATCTCCATAGAGTCTTCTCCTCCCTCACTGGAAATGTCTTCTGCGCTTCCCGGGCCCTTGATCTCCTAGGGTCTTAGGGTTGGGGGGCTTCTGGGGGAGTTCTCCCCTGAGTTTGTGCTCTTATTGCATCAGGCCTTTCGCTTGCACCAGCAGGGTGCAGTGGAGGTTTCCTGTCCCGCAGCAGCCAGTGTGGAGCACAGTTTCGTGGAGAAGAGGGATGTCACAGTGGAATTGCCGGCCAAGAAGGTCAGGTCTTATGTAGGGGGACCAGAGCAGTCTCCCCAGTCGGAGGCTGGTGACTGGGAGCTGGAGCTGGAGTTTGCGGGCTAGGAGCTCAAAGAAGGAGATATTCCGGAGCAGGAAGACCAGGCTCGGGTGATCCGAGTCTTTCGGCGGGAGGAATTGCCGGCACTGATCGCGGAATCGCTTAAGGTGCTCAATTTACCGGCTAGCCTGCCTGCTGAGGAGGAATCTCTAGAGGATCCTCTCATACAAGCAGTGCAAAAGACGCAGTCAGTCTTCCTGGTGCACAGGGTGGTCAAGTAGATGATTCAAGACAAGTGGGACTTGCCCGAGGCGGGTTTAAAGGGGGTCATGGCCATGTCGCGCCTCTACCCTCTGATAGAGCATGAGCGTGAAATGTTTAGATCTCCACGGGTAGATGTGGCGGTGTCTGCGGTTACCATGAAGACCACCATCCCGGTGGAGGGAAGTGCAGCGTTGAAGGACGCGCAGGATAGGAAGCTGGAAATGCTGTTGAAGCAGGCCTTTGATGTCAATGCCCTGTCTATGCAGTGTGACCGCAGTGGCCTATGTGGTGCCTGGGTGGTAAGGGCCTGTCTGTGGTGGTCACAGCACCTGCAGCAGACCGAGGACTCCGCACTGGAGCAGCTGGCAGAGGTTGCCAAGATGGAGTCGGGGGTAGTTTATCTCTCTGACATCCACTGTGACTTCATTCACGACCTCGGTAGTGGTGGCCCGTCGCTATCTCTACCTGCACAATTGGGCAGCAGACAGCTCTTCCAAGGCGCGGCTTAGCAAGCTTCCCTTCAAAGGAAAACTTCTGTTTGGGAAAGACCTGGATTAGATGATGAAGGATCTGGGGGAATAGAAGGGAGGACGCCTCCCGGAGGACAAGCCAAAGCAGAGCCGCAATGCCGCCTCTTCTTGGGGCCAGCCTCGGGATTTTCAGCGTTTTCATATGTCACGTCTGGGTTCTTTCCGGAGGGGTAAATTTCCTGCCCGAGGGCAGGGCTTTCGTGGCTTCCGAGGGGCAAGCTGCGGTTTCGCTGCGGCCTCTTCCTCAGGCTTTAAAAGGCCTCAATGAAGCAAGGGGGGCCCAGGCAGGGATTCAACCCATGGGGGGTCGGCCACGGGACTTTTACCCTACTTGGGTCCAGATCACATCCGACCAGTGGGTCTTGGAGATAATCTGCAAAGACTATGCCCTCGAGCTAGCGTGGCCAGTGGGCGATGCTTTCGTTCGGTCCCCTTGCAAGGCCACGGGCAAGGCGGCTGCTGTCAGGGATATTCTGGCTCGCCTGCTCCAGCTTGGAACGATGATGCCCATTCCCCGGGATCAGCACGGTTGCGGTCGATACGCCATCTATTTCGTGGTTCCCAAAAAGGACGGCGCTTTTCGCGGTCTCATGGTTCCTCCGGGGTCTCCTGTTGTCTAAGCCCCCCATCCGCCCTCCGTTTGCAAAGTGGAACCTCAACGTGGTGCTTTCGCAGCTCTCCAGACCTCCATTCAAGCCTCTAGTCACTTGCTACCTGCGCTGTCTTTCATGGAAGGTTGCCTTCCTGGTGACTCTCAAGTCCGCCCGAAGAGTAAGCGAACTTCAGGCCCTGGTGGCGGAACCACTATATACAAAATTCTGCAAGAGCAGAGTGGTGCTCTGCACTCACCCCAAATTCCTCCCAAAGGTGGTATCTCCTTTTCACCTCAATCAGGAGGTGGTTTTTCCCACCTTCTTCCCATGGCCTCATGCCAGTCATGAGGAAATTATACTCCATACACTGAATTGCAAACGGGCTCTGTCCTTCTATCTACAGTGGACTCAGGGCCATCGCAAAGCTGACTCGGCTTCCCCTGACTAAGCAAACTCTGTCGGGTGGTGGAATGTATTGCCCTTGCCTATGAGCAGGCTGGGCTCTCCCTGGGACACCGAATAGCAACACATCGCATGACAGCGATGGCCACATCGGTGGTGAACCTGTGTTCGGTGCCAGTGACGGAGATCTGCAAGGCCGCCAGATGGTCTTCCATTCACATGTTCGAAGCTCATTACTGCCTGGAGAGAGAGTCCCAGGTGGCACTCCCTAATCTTTTCAGGGTGTAGGCAACTCCTGCCCTCCGATCCTTCTGTGTTCAGGCTACCAGAGTGATGGTGCTGCTGGATGCTAGGGTCTTCTCTGCAACTCACGGCTACCCGACTTAATTGCCGTTGGTGCTGTCGTGGTTCGTTCCTCGGCAGCCTGGAGCAAGGGAATCCCATATGTGAATACTGACTTCCTGCTTGTTCCTGGAGAAAGCATAATTACTCACCTGTAACAGGTGTTCTCCAGGACAGCAGGAATCAGTCTTCACAACCCTCCCTCCTCCCCTCGGAGTTGCCTCCCCCACCTTGTTTTAGTTTTTTACTACTGTCCTAGCTATGTCATCTGACTGAGCAAGATGGCACCCTTGGGCAGGAAGGGGACCACGCATGCGTGGTAGCATATCACAAAGGCTTTCTTTGAAAGCTGGGGAAAATCTTCCGCGTGGGCTCCATCGGCACCAACTTCACCCTTATGTGAGACTTTGAAGACACTGGTAATACCTGAGATATCCTGAGATATGCCCTTTGGATCAGAGAACTTTGATTCTAATTAGGAATCAACCAGCTTATCAGATTCCTTTCCACTCCAGGCCAGCAGCAGATCCCTCAGAAGGATCTTTCCTATACTGTCTTTGCTCAGGGGATCGTTAAGATCATTTCATTTAAGGTGGAGGTAGAAGCAGAACCTGAACTTTAGGAGTTTATTTAAACATTTCAATAACCCTATAAGGAGCCAGTGTACCAGATTTCACAGAATGTAAAGAAATAGATATGGGAGATGCCACTTACTGTACTACTTATGTTAAAGAGGCGAATACAATATGGGCCCAATTCAGAGATGCGCCCCACTAGCCATCCTGCCTGTGTTCTCCCTTAGGCTCTCCCTGCATGGCTAGAGCAGCAGTACGGGGAGAGCTGGCAGGGGGCTGGAGGGGTAAAGTCTGGGCGGAGCGATGGCAGGCCGAAGCAGCAGGATATTCCTCGAAGGTGGAATAAACAGCACAAACTGGGTGATTGGGGCCAGCTCTCCCCACTCCGCTACCTGATCTAGACCCCGGCTGCCCAGGCGTGGGTCGGGTGGCAGGGAAGAAGAGGATTGGCACCAGGGGAGCCTGCGGGGAGGACGTCCCCTCAGGCATACAGAGGCACACCGGGCTGCCCTTGGGCCCGATTCTGTATGCCGTGGGAATGTTTTCTTCCCGACGTACAGAAATGGGTTCTAATGGGCCCATCCTGCTCGGGACCACCCAGACGGCCCAGACATGCCCCTTTCTGATTCAGGATCCACATCATGTCAAAAAGTCTCCAGGATTTAACCAAAACCAAGTTGTTACACTAATCTTCCATGGTTGAATCAACACTGAGAAAGACCAAGAAGTCATAAAATCATTTCTTGCTTCAAAACTTTTCTGCTGGAAACATTTTTAGAATGCTGTGTTCAGCTACTACATAACTTCTCATCAAATCTTCATGCATTCACCACCCACAAGTAGGATATGCAGTCCGCAACTCATAGGTAACACCATCTGATGCAGCCTCGGTCAAAACCTATAAACAAAGCTTTCAAAGCTTTTTAGAGTGATGCACTGTGCATATACATGTTCTCCCACACTTGCAGCATTGTAATGGTCCCTTCTTTTGGCAGATTGCAATGGCCATGCCCTTTTCTGTGGGTTTGGAACCATCTTAGTTTTGATCCTGTCCCTTTAGAAATCTCTATATAGATTTTTTGTTATTGATGTTAGATGTTTTGTATTTACTTATTTATTTACAGTTTCTGTAAGTTTTTTTTCTATGACTTCATCCTACACCAGTTCAATCAACATTTTTTGTTTTTTTTCTTTTTATGCTCTTTCCTTGCTAGAATGTTTTTATTGTTCTTATAAAGGACTGGCCAAAATTCCATTCAAATCACAACAATACTTTAAATCAAGACACCATCACTATCAAGCTCTAGTCTAAATATGTAGGGTCCTGGATACAGTTCATAAGATCATAAGATATGCCATACTGGGTCAGACCAAGGTCCATCAAGCCCAGTATTCTGTTTCCAACAGTGGCCAATCCAAGTTGTGGTCAGCATTATTGGCACCTTTGCATTTTAGGTATGATGTAAACAATATCTTGAGAAATAATTGGAAATATTCTAACTGTATGTCGTCATAATATTTTAATAGTATATTCAAAGATATACAACAACAAAAAAGATGTCTGTGCAACTTAGATAGTAATTTCTGAGAAAAAAAACCAAAATATGACCTGGACAGTATTAATGGCACCCTTCACTAATATTTGGTTGCACAATCCTTGGCAGTGATGACAGCCTCCAAACATTTCTTGTAGCCATCTATAAGTTTCTTACATCTGCCTTTTGGTAGTTTCTCCCGCTCTTCAACTGTGATTTGTTTCAGCTCATGAATGTTTAAAGGTTTCCTTTTACCAATGGCAGATTTCTGCTCTTTCCAAAGGTTATCGATTGGATTGAGACTCATTGCTGGCCAGTTTAAAATAGTCCATTTGTTCCTTTTTAACCATTCTTTTGTACTTTTGGATGTATGTTTTGGGTCATTGTCTTGCTGGAGGACCCATGTCCTTCGACCCAGACCTAGCTTTCTGACATTAGGTAACACATTTCTCTGCAAAATATCTTGGTAGTCCTCTGGCTTCATGGTTTCTTTAATATGTTCCAGGCCTCCAGTTCCTGAGGCAACAAAACAGCCCCAGAACATTATGGAACCTCCATCATATTTAACTGTAGGAAGGGTGTTTTTTTTCCTTATAAGCTTCATTTCTTCTCTTGTAAATATATTGCTAGTCTGCATTGCCAAAGAGCTCAAGTTTGGTTTCATCTGTCCACAGAACATTTTCCCAGAAGGATTGTGGTTTCTTAAGGTGGGTTTGGGCAAAGATCAGGCATGCCTTTTAATGTCTGTCTTTAGCAGTGGGATCTTCCTTGGCTTTCACCCATGACGTCCTTTGTTTAGTGCATAGTATATGGTGTATGTTGAAACTACCACTCCAGATTGCTCCAGGGCAGTCTTAAACTTTATGGATGCTGTACATGATGTTTTTCCAACAGTTCGCACTAACCTTCAAAGACTTCTTGGATTATTTTTCCTCTTCCCATCATGTCCTGGGAAGTTTTTGGCAGTTTCTTGAACAGAAAACTTCTTACTAACATTGCGAACTGTGGACACAGAAATCCCAAGGTCTTTGGAGATGGTCTTGTACCACTTTGAAGTTTGATATTTGGTGATAATGGCTTTTCTGATGGTCCCAGGTAGCTCTCTTGTCCTCACCACTGTGAAAATGGAACAGGGAGTGAATGTGGCCATTTCAAACATTAGAGCCATCATTCATTGGTTAATTCAAGTCATGTGAGTACTGACAATTGATCACAGGTGTGTCTAATTTTACTGCAATGGGAATGTGTTTCTTCTCTTAAAACTGATTTGAATTGTCTATAAAGGTGCCATTAATCATATCCTAACACAAAAACCGCCGTTCATCCCACAATAAATTCTTTAAACCAAGAGATAAACCTCTAACCCTCCAGATAACTACCAATATAAATTTTTTTGTTGGATTGTTTACCGTGACACGAGTAACCCCCTCTCGTGGTAAATCTTCCTTTTTATCCTTATTTAAAAAGAGGAGTCATCCTCCCTAGGATAACTCATCTTTTTAATAATGTTCAAACTCCCACCTTCTCCCCTCACAGGGTCAGCTGAACTGTGGGCCAAACAGTTCCCAAGCAGACGCCTTCCTCCGTCCAAAAGGGGAACCACTCAGGGAGGACAAATCACAATAAAATCTCACCTTATGCAGGACAACATCTCTCCTTATGCAGGACAACATCTCTCCTTATGCAGGACAACATCTCTCCTTATGCAGGACAACACGCTCGTACATGGTAATAACTATCTCACAGATTTTTTTTTCCAAAAGGATCCTTTTATTATTCCCTATCTTACAGAAACAGAAAACAAAGAACAAAGGAAAAAGACAGTTCAGTAGAATTACAGATCTTGCCACTTCTCACAGCAGGCAAACAGGGTCATTCTGCACTTTTCTCAGATGCAGATCTCTAACTGACTACAAGCCAGAATGTCTGGTCCTGCCTGCATAGTTATGGTTGCATGACTCTGTCTTACTTCCTGACTCAACAGCGAGTGAGAGAATGTATGACAGGCTTTCCTGGACACGAGATCAGTGTAATAGACATGCACAAGACAAACTAGCATGCACACAAAACTCTCAGACATGACAACAGGGATTCTGGGGCCATAGAGAACCCAGGGAATCCATACCCCACAAAGCTTCACTGCGCAGGAGACGAACTCATCGTGTATCTGGTCCTGTCATATTACCGTAAAACCTCTAATAGACCGCCACTCTGGCGGAGAGGTTGAAAAATAGAGCGCCACCCTCTAATAGAGCGCCACCTCTAATAGACTGCCACTCTCACCTTGTGTAAATTTACTGCATTTAACATTCATGTGTAAAAGAAACAAAGATTTTCTCATAGAGTTTCTTTCTTTGTTCGAAACGATAAAAAGATTTGTAGTTTATGAATGTTAATGTAGACGTCTTGTTGGCGCCTTTTTCTGATGCAATATTTCATGTGTTTTCTACCGTACTATGCTGTATTGCGCAATGTAAAAGCAGTGCTCACCGCTAACGTTCTAGTTTGATTTGGCTGTCAAAAAGTGATAGTTCACAGACGCATTTTCTGCACGTTACAATAGTCGGCTGTGTGTAAAGTTTGTCCAAGTACTGTAAAACTGTCCTATTTTCATTCAGTGCCAAATATGGCCTAAGCCTTCATAACACACTATGCCAGAGGATAGTTAATAAAATAGTAAAGCATTTTTTTTTTAGTGACCCATCTACCTCTGGGTTTTCTTGGCAATGTATCACCAGAAGTAGATTGCCAGCCTTTTCTTCCAAGGCAATGGAGGGTAAAGTGACTTGCCCAAGGTGGGAATTGAACCCTTGATCTTCTGGGTACTAGGCAGTTGCTCTAACCACTAGGCTACTCCTCCACTCACTAAGGCATTAGAACACATTATTTGTCCCTTGACACACTTCAAAGGATGATAACTTGCATTACTTTACCATCATGTACAATTTTGCACTGCAACACGTGTTAAATAGTGATGTGATGCAAAGTATGCAAATGCATGCTAAAACCTGTGCAGGCTTAATATCTATACACTGTATTTTTTTTTTTGGGGGGGGGGGGGGTTGTACCAGAGTCTTTCATCTCATTCCTAGGACATAATATATATTAATAAACTCAATTAATGGCATTTCAATTGCTTTCAGGTTAAGTGTATCCCACTGATGAAAAGAAATAAGCATTTCACATCCATGGATTATTATTGTGGTATGAACAGGATCAACTGTTCTTAAGTATCATTAACACACCACTCCTCAAAAACACCCTCACAGTGCTGTAACCTAAGGTGCCTCATAAGGCGCCCTGTAAGGTGCCCTATAGGTCACATTATAAAGTGCCCTGTCTGCCAAGGCACCCTATAATGTGCCCTATGAGGCACCTTAGGCTACAGCACCGTGAGGGTGTTTCTGCTGGCAGCACTGATTTAAATTAAAAGAAAACGCCTCAGATAGCCTTTTTAGATTACACCACTGCGGGATTGAACCCATGACCTCTGCCTCTACAGTCATTGAAGTAACCAGTAGGCTACATCTCTGTACCTACTACCACACTGCTGGCTGGCTACAGAAAGACTGCAGGTCACCTCACAAACTGTCTGCTGTGGTTACCAGGATAGGGTAAACCCACCCGTACCCATGATGCACTGCACATGCAGATCATCAGTCTACAGGTGATCACATAATGGGGTATGCACCCCCACAGCACCTAGGCCTGGTGTTGGGACCAGACCGTGTGTGTTACTGGCACAGAGTAGCTACAGACCGTGACATTGTGCCTGTCCTGTGCTCACGCTGAGGGTGAGGTGGGGCACCCAGCACCAGGTCCGCAGCACCTGGCTTGGCTGAGATAGGCTATGCTGCAGGTCCCCATCAGTGCCAGTGTGTGATAGGTAGTCCTTGCAGACACACCTAGGATACACCTGTGTCCATCTGTATTTCCCAGCCACGTCTAGCCCTTGAGGACTATGATGCACCCAGAATAGTGCATATCCTGTGTGGGTGCCATGGTCACATGTTATAGGTGAAGGGGGGTGTTTGGACCCAAAAGTGGATTATGTAGCACCACCCAACCCTCCCTCTGTGGCTCAGGGTGGGGGGACAGGATCTCCCACCAACAGATCCACATTGTACATCTCTGCAATGGTGGCAGTAGAGAAGACCATCAACCCCAGTCCTTCAGGCACCCTACAGGGCAGTCGATGCAGATCTGTACACATCACATAAGGCAATGGCAGACAGGCAGAACACTGGAGAAGCTCAGCTGCCCCCCACCACTATCTGACATTCACCAGCAGAGGGCACAGTCAGTCTCCACCCACTGTACCCTGTAAGGCATTCCAGCCATACACATGCTAACAACAGACAGTTTGCTAGCTAGTACATGTTCCTGGAGGAACTGTGTGCACCCAAAAATGGGATGTGAGCACACACACCAAGCAGATATGTCAGTGATTGGGCCCCAGAAAAGAGAACCCATAAATATCACGTGAGAGAAATGGTGCATAGCACTATGGGGGAACCTAGCCATGCTGTGGTCACTGCTCAGTCAGGGGGAGGGTGACCTCCCAGCATGACATGCTGTGGCCACCCTGTCCATGCAGGTGGTGGTCGGGCACTACAATGTCCCAGCCATTGCCCTATACCCTGTGCAGATGCATCCTGCCCAGGCCACCCTGTCCGGGCCATACCAACAGTACTTTGCTCCTCATTATGCACATTGGCAGGCTAACACTGGAAACAGTGCAAGCAGTGTGGGCTCAGTAAGGTGTAGGCAGCCACAACACACTGGATAGACAGACACACACTCCCACACCTATACCAGCATTGTGCAAATATAGAGGTTTGTGGCAGCCCTGGCCGCCACACCAGTCCTGGGCACAGTGCAGGCATTGCTATGGTATGCAAAACTGTTGGGGTCACTCCCCGGGGTGGTAAATACTGTCAGAATCAATAACTGAAACACACTCCACAGATATCAGAAAGGTTGCTATGATGAATCTCTATCAACAAATCGTGTTTAACTTAGGATTTGTTATCTGACATTAATCATAGCAACCTTTTGATATATGTGGAATGTGTTCCCAAGTTTAGGACGGCATTGCTAAGGTATGCAGGTGCCAGTATTGGGAGATGCTGCTCCGCGCAGGGCCCAACAGCCTGACTCTCCATGAGGCGTTGGATAGTGGAGCCTGTGTGTGTGGGTGTTTGTACCCCTGTTGGCCTCTGCTCTAGGGCTGAGTTTCCCAACTCCAGTCCTGGTGGGCCAAACACTGTTCAGGTTTTCATGCTGTCCCTAATGAATATGCATGAGATACATTTGCATACAATGGGGGCAGCACATACAAATGCAGCACAGGCATATTTATTAGGGACAGAATGAAACCTGAATGGTGTTTGGCCCTCCAGGACTGCAGTTGGGAAACTCTGCTCTAGGGATTGCACATGTTTATGGTGTCTTTGCTCTGTAGGGTAAAATATAGGCGTTTCAGGCATGTTTATTTTATCTGCAATAAAGGTTCCGTCTTTATTACCACAGTTTAGTACTGGGTAAAATATGGGGACAGGGTTGGCAGGAGCCACAGCTGGGACTTGAACTTGTGACCTTCTGCTCCTGAACACACTGGCTGTGTGTACTGCACCAAACTGTTGCCACAAGGGCAGATCATTCCCTGGGGATACCATGACTGTTCGTCAAACAGACCTTGTCTGTTGCAGTGCACGGCACCCACCTAAATGGGGCTTGGCCGTGGTCTGCTGTGGGCAGATGCCACTGCCCCCTCCGCCGCCAGCACCCCTCCGCCACCATGCTGACATGCCCTTATGCCGGTGGTGCGTAGTCCCAGGCCATCCAGTGTGCCGGTAGGCAACTGCCTATGGTGTGGGTTCTCAGGTTGTGGTAAGCTATGGCCTGTAAACTAGGCCTAGATTCTAACCTCCACCTGGGAGTAGTGCTGAGAAGAACCAGAGTCTGAGAAATTGCCTTAAACTGCTTTTGAAAAGTTTGTATAATTCCTTTATGCTGATGATAGAACTGGTCTTGCATTCTCTAAGCTAGAAATGTCCTTGAAGTAGAAATGTATCAATATCTAAGACTATGACTTTGTTAGAATAGCCTGAGAAGGGGGAACAGGGAGCTAGGCCCAGAGAGGGTCCCTGATTGGACAGGTGCAAAGGGCGTTGGGACCAATAGAAAGTTTGTAGACGGCCAGAACTCCCACACCATACCACAACAAAAACCAACCACACACCCCACTCCCACCTACTTAACATCCCCCTCCAACTCCTCAAAAAGACACAAGCCAAGAAACAACGTCAGCAACGCCTACTGAAATGTGCTTTGATAAACGCCAGATCAGTACGCTCAAAATGGCCTGCAGCCATGGACCTGATACCTCTACACAATCTCGACATCTTGATGATCACCGAGACATGGTTGTCCGCTTGCGACAATGTCCTCTTGAATCAGATGCTACCCCCAGGATTTTCCCTATATACATGCCACAGGTCCACGCAGAAAGGTGGCGGAACACTCATCCTTGCCAAAACCGACCTTCAATTCAAGTTGCGCAACACCTCCAGCTCAACTCATCTTGACGCTCTCACCATATCAAATCAACTATGTGCCATCAACCTCATATACCGGGCACCCACTCCATCACCAGATGACCTATCTACAATAATTGAGCTAGCATGTACCACTTCCACCCCGCACTCTCCAAATTGGTTAATCGGCGACTTTAACCTCCCATCTCTTCAAAGTAGCCACTCCACAGCATTCCTTGAGGCCCTAGAGGATCTAGGATACAATCAATGTGTCGACTCTTCCACCCACACTAAGGGAGGCAAGCTGGATCTCATATTCGCACCTCTATCTAACGCCTCGTCATCCCAAGACCTCGCACTATCCGTGACACCAGTGCCGTGGTCCGACCACCATCTCCTTAACTTCCACATACCCATAAGCACTCCCAGTAATAGTCAGATAACTACAAATACTTCCAGAACTCTAGCAACCCGCTTCCACCCACTCAACAGGAGCGAAGTCCTAGAGAACCTCCAACCTCTTATGACTAACACATCCCTCAGCCTGGATGACCTCATATCTAAATGGGATGAAAACCTCAGAGCTGCATCCTGTCCATCTCACGCCGAAAAGACTACAAAACGACGAGAACATGCACCCTGGTTCTCCATGGACCTACAAACATCTCTACACCATCTATGCAAACTCGAGAGACAATGGCGCCGAACCCACTCCTCTGAAGCACACACTGCTTATAACTCATACTTGCTGACCCACCGTGCGAAGATAACGCAGAAAACGAAACTCTATCACACTGACATATTAAAACGCTCCATCAACAAACCACATGCCTTGTTCAATATAGTAAAATCCATAACAGGAGAGCCAGTCTCAGCCCACCCCCCAATGCCTCAACCACAGGACTGCAGACTATTTACAATCGAAGATGGTCAAGACTAACACAGACATAGGCACTAATAATCCCTCCGCACCATCCAAAACATTTCAAGCAACTCCACTATGCAACTTCACCGCAGTATCCACTAAAGAGGTTGCGGACATCGTTGCTTCTGTTAACCCCAGCACAGCACCTAATGACCCCTGTCCAGCCAGCTGGATCAAAGAGCTTCGCCATGACATAAGCAACATCCTGGCCAACATACTGAACCAGTCCTTTATCACTGGATCATTCCCGCAGAGACTCAAAAACACCTCTATCAAGCCCCTACTAAAAAACAGCAAACTAGACCCTTCTAAAGTAGAATCCTTCAGACCAATATCGAGCATCCCCCAGCTTGCCAAGATCATCGAAAAAGCCGCTCAACAACAAATCCAGCAACATATCGACACCGAAGCACCGTTGGACCCAGCCCAACACGGATTCAGGGAAGCACACGGAGTAGACACTGTCCTCACTACCCTGTTCAACGATCTGATCACAGGAATCAACAGCATACAACAAGACTTTGTCCTCATTTTTCTGGACATATCGGCCGCCTTCGATTCGGTGAGTCATGACATACTTCTACAACGCCTGAAAGAAAAGGGGATCCAAAACACAGCGCTAAAATGGTGTGAATCCTACTTATCCAATAGGTGGCAACAAGTCAAGGCTGGCCAAGCATCCTCCGAACCATTTCTGCAAACACAGGGAGTTCCCCAAGGATTGTCCTTATCATCTCTGATGTTCAACATTTATATGCAGCCGATATGTGACTTAATTCGATCCTTCAACGTAAAATGCCTTGCATACGCTGATGACATCCTCCTTTACATGCCGTTCTTGATAGACCAACCAGTGCTCTCCCCAATAACTAATTGCTTCGAAGCAGTAGCCGATTGGCTATTATCACAAAACTTACGGATCAATCACAGCAAAACAGATGTCCTATTTGTCACGAGGAACCTCAAATTCATACCTCCTTCATCACTACGTGTCAACAATGTAGAGTTGAAGTCCAAATCCACTATCCGTTACCTCGGCATCACCCTGGACCAGCACCTGAACATGACAACGCATATAAAAAACATCACAAAGGCAATATACCATAAGATCAGAACTCTACGTCACCTCCGACACCTACTGGACTTCACAGACTATCGAACAACCTTCCAGGCACTAGTCCTTCCACATGTCGACTTCGCGAACATCATCCTTCATGGCCTCCCACAATCAACTTTAAACCCACTCCGCTTAGCCTTGAATGCAGCCGCAAGAGTCCTCTCCGGATCGTCAAGATCCGACCACATAACACCCATCATGAAGGAATTGCATTGGCTACCTCTACATGCCAGGCTCCAATACAAATCATTGGTCCTCACTTTCAAAGCCCTAAATAACTACCCCCCTACACCAATCAGCAAGCTAATTCATGGCACCCTGGAAAACAGAAACAGAAGATCTACTGCACGGAACACATTAGCAGTCCCCAAGCTAATGACTAAGTGCACAAAGGCTACCTCCAACAGAGCCTTCTCCTTATTTGCCCCTTTAAGCTGGAATGCACTCCCCCACGAAATCCGTGGAATAAAAAGCCTCATCCTATTCAGAAAGGCCTTAAAACTCCACCTGTTCACAAAATGCTACTCAGAAACCTCCAGCGATAGAAGCACAACCAACAACCTGCAAACTTCCCCCACACACCAGTCGCCCCTGCACGTCAACACCACAGATAATAGGTAGTCCCCCCTCAAACCCTACCAACCTTCACAAAACTAATGCAACACCCATTTACATTAAAGTATTGTACATAGTTCGAGTTAATACGTATTTAATTTCCATGTTTCCTCTCCCATGTTCAATTCCCTGTTCTTTGTAAACTCAATGTTATTTGTATACATTGTAACATGTATACAATGTTATTTGTATACATTTGACTACCTGTTCTTTGTAAACTCAATGTTATTTGTATACATTGCAGTATTCTTGTTCGATGTACACCGCGCTGATTTTAATAGCGCGGTATAGAAGAAAATGTTAAATAAATAAATAAATAAAACTGTAAAAATTGTATATAAGGAATTTGCTCCTGTACTCCATTGCTCAGTCCTTTTTGGATGCACTCCTGTCTGAGCCTGTGCACAATAAATTGGCTTGGAACCTGCAACTGACTCCTGGTTTTATTCATTGTATGCACTTCGCTGCTACAGGGTATGGGTGCCTACATGGACATGTGCGCTTCCCCCCGGCACCGCCTGCCAATGTTATGTGCCCTTGGGGGTACCTGCTGGGTAATATCCCCTGTGACACTGTGGGACACACACTCGTGCCCATGTTGGACCCTCGTCTGTTGCTGTCTTGCTGCTTTACATTTTCGGCATTCCTATGTGCCACCTAGGCATCTGCCTAGTCCGCACTGTTCCCCAGCTGGACCACAGCATGTGCCGCCTGCAGCCCCCTGTATCCCATTTACAGCATCAGTACAGTTGCCCTTTCCTACGTGCCCACTCTGCTGTTGCCGCACATGTGCATGCCATAACAAACCTGCCCAATATAAACGACAAAACCCCTGATCACTGCTGTTTCAATGTGGGATCATTCACTTTGTAGGGGGACAGAGCATAGACCCTTCCAAACATGATATCTTCCTTTTTATGCTTTGTCAGTAGTGTTGCTTTATGTTTATTTTTAATATCACTATTTGCTAGCTTGGTTATTGGGATTTCAAATGTGGTTTTGGTCATTTTCTATGTTTATTTGCCTTTTTGGTTCCTGCATATGTATCAGTACTATCACTTTTCTGGGTTTCCCTGACTTTGCTGTACATTGCTGACTGAAATGGTTTCTCTCTCCTGCAAATGTGCCTCTAGCGCGAGGTTTTCACTGGCGCTAATTTTCAGACCTTCATTTCACAGCGTTTGTGTGCATGGAGCCTCTCCCCACCCACTCTCCGCCCTTTAACCCCTATCTCCGCCCTCTGGGGAGCCTTACTCCACCCTTCAAACCCGGCTTTCACAGCGTTAGTGTGCCTTAACGCTGCTGCCGACGTTATCGTGCGATAATGTCGGCGCTGCTACGTTAAGACGGTTTAGTAAACATACCCCAATATTTCCAGGCATGGAAAAGTCAGTCAATGTTTTAAAAAATGTACCAAGTATGTCAATACCATTTTGGCCACTAACAAACATGACTAGTGTTTAAAATGTTTGGGTCCTGACCATGAACCCACTTCTTGGCCTTTGTGCCAACAAATGACAAAGAGAGGCCTCAAGAACCGAGCCAAGCAGTTTGGATCATTGTTTTCCTTGGACTTGGTTTCATTGGCTATCACTTCATCGAGTGGCTATCACTAGGCTACTCTTCCACTCATTAAGGCATTAGCACACATTATTTGTCCCTTGACGCACTTCAAAGGGTGATAACTTGTATTACTTTACCGTAATGTACAATTTTGCACAACACGTGTTAAATAGTGATGCGATGCAAAGTATGCAAATGCATGCTAAAACCTGTGCAGGCTTAATATCTATACACTGTATTTTTTTTTAAGGGGGGGGAGGGGTTTGTACCAGAGTCTTTCATCTCATTCCTAGGACATAATATATATTAATAAACTCAATTAATGGCATTTCAGTTGCTTGCAGGTTAAGTGTACCCCACTGATGAAAAGAAATAAGCATTTCACATCCAGGGATAGTGACATTATTGTGGTATGAGTAGGATCAACTGTTCTTAAGTATCATTAACACACCACTCCTCATGACCCATATTCCTAGGGCAATGTTCCCAGGTATAAACCAGGGTGCAAGGCTGCGTCAAAACCACCTCATCACTAGCTGATAGCCATGATTCAGAAATACAAAAATGTCTGTGGTACTTGCTCAAGCAAAAAGGGTGAGGGCCGACTGGGGTTGACTTCAGGTGCCTGAGGGTTTTAAACCCAGTGGTTAGGTCCCTTCCCCCTTTCCCTCCGGCCAGTTTTAATAGGAGCCAGCTTGCAGTACCATTTGTCTCTCTGGTGTGTCATTTATATATTCAGTCGACACTTGTTTAATACCTGCCAAGAGCAAAGCTTTTTAACCTTCTAACAGTGAGGAGACTATCTCCTCTTCTAAAAATAATTAGAAGAGCTGACATTCATTCCAAAGGACTCAAATTGTTAGAATATAATCTACACATAGCTCTCTTCATGTAAATGGAAAACATCTAAACAGCAATATTAGAAAAGCTGATCTCCAGGAACAAGCAGGAATTCAGTCTTCACATATGGGTGATGTCCATGACGGAGCCTGTGTGGGAACACTCCCCAGCATCCAATGGGAAAGCCTCTGGAGCACTCCTCTGCGTCTATGTGCCTGCCTTCCCAACTTCTCTCCTCAGTTCTTCATTTTCCGTTGAGCCATTAGGACGCCCCATCCTTTCACTACTGAAAAACTCTCTTTGTTTTTGTGCCCTGCAATGTTTGTTGTGCCTTTTTGCCTTCCCATCGACGTCGGTACCGTTGAGTCAGACACTGGTCCCAATATTTTTTTCATTTTATTTTCATTTTTTTTTCTTTTCTAGTGATTCTCACCACGGTTCTCACCGCTGGCCTAGACTTAGACCACCCTAGCTTGTCTTCTCTCTTCAAAGACAATATTTCCAGGCATGGAAAAGCCAGTCAATGTTTTAAATAATGTACCAAGTATGTCAATACCATTTTGGCCACTAACAAACATGACTGGTGTTTAAAATGTTTGGGTCCTGACCAATGTTCCCTCTAATTTTCTGTAGGCTGTGTGCGCATAAAATATCACCTGTGCAGCTTTTGAAGGAAGGTTAAATTTTTGTGCGCTACATAACGACACTCGGAGTTATATACTTTAAAATTTGACTACACGTCAGAATACAATATGTACACCACATTGATTGCACTAGAAAATATTGTAGAACTTGTGAAAACCATAAATACACAACAACCTTTAAATTTTAAGATGTCTGTGTTGTTTTCCATCAGAATCAGAATTGTAATTTTTGTGCGCTCTGTTGTAAAGTATGTGCGCTCGCTCGGCGAGGTGTGTGCGCGCGCACACGCGCACAGCTTAGAGGGAACAGTGGTCCTGACCATGAACCCACTTCTTGTCTTTTGTGCCAACAAATGACAAAGAGAGCCCTCCAGAACCGAGCCAAGCAGTTTGGATCATTGTTTTCCTTGGACCTGGTTTCAGTGGCTATTACTTCATTGAGAGCATTGACTTCTTCTCATGGATCTCAGGCTTCTTCAAAATCCAAAAAAAGAAGTAAGTCAATCTGTGGCCGTTTCTAAATCTTCTTCATTGAAAGCCAATTCCAGTGCCAGAAAAAAGTCCTAACATAAGCATCTTGACTCCCCTAGAGATGCTTCCGATGCAGAGCAGCAAGCTAATCAGCTACAGTGGGAGGAGGTATCCTCCAAAGCAGAAATGGGGCTCCAGGATGTTCCCGAGGCATCGACCCCCGGAGAGCTACCGGTTTCTTGTTCTGGGATGGTGGCTCAGAGCTCTATACGTGATTCCACCCAGACATCTGCCATCTCCCTGAACCAGCACATGCTGGCTCTTGAGAGGTTTGGCAGCATTCCTGGCAGCCTCGGTACCAGTAACATCAAGAGCTTCAGGAGTTCAGTCTTCGGTATCAAGCCTACAGCTGAGCACCATACCAGTCCCAATACTGGCCCTTCAGCCAGCATCATTGGAGCACCCAAGACTGATTCCTCAGTTGGAACTAGTCAATGCCCCGGGTATCCAACAGGCTTCCATTCCTCTCGGTTACAATACCTCAGAGTATTGGTATCAGCATCGACTGTCGACTTTCACGAAGCATCGAAGTCAAAGCCATTACTGCCGATACTTTGATTTCTTGCCAGACTGTGATTGTTTCTTCAGAATCTGATGTGGGGTCACCCTATTCTCTGGGAACAAGCAGGAAGTCAGACCTCACATATGAGTGATGTCGGTACTGACGGAGCCCTCATGCGGAGCAAATCCCCAGCTTTCAGAGAAAGCCTTTGGGAGTTGCCATCACACATGCGCGGTCCCCTTCCCGCCCAAGGGTGCTATCTTGCTCAGTCTCCTTTTTTCCATGAAGCCCTTCGGACGTAGTCCTTGTGTCTCTGGATTGCTCCGAGCGACCCGGCTCCTCCCAGGGCCTGTCACGGAGCTCTAAGCACCGGCCGGGATCTTCAGAGAAGGAGCGCCCGGCAAAGATGCCTCATCAGGAGATGGATCAGCCGAAGCAAGTACCAACTGTCCTTGTTGAGGACTCCCCTCCGGGGGAACTGGCATCAGGCCCGACCGTCTAGGGGCCCAAACCGGCGGCTGCGGAGCCTTCCAGACTCGAGTTCAGAATGGTGGCATTGGAGCGTAGTTTCACTGCCTTCATAGAGCAGCAGCAGGCACTGATAGCCGGCCTGTCCTGTTCCTCTGCCCCAACCACCGGGCCCTCGAAGTCGAAGTCGACCTCGGAGGCCAAGCCGATCCGCGAAGCTTTTCTGGCTTGAGTCGATCCTCAGCCAAGGTCTCATTCGGGACCAAGGTTATCGCCGCTGAGCCTGCCGGCGCCAGGGCGGTTGGTGCCGAGGCCCTCTATGCCTGACGAACCCCCCCGATTCTTCCTTGGAGGCGTCGGCATGGGAAACCGAAGACGAGGAGTCCCCTGATACCCACCAGCATAGGGATGTCCCTTCCGATTCCCCGGTATCCGAGCCTTGGAGAATGTCCCCTCCGGAGGACATGAGGTTCTTGGACTTCGTGAGGGATATGTCCAAGGCATTGGTGTTCCCCACGGAGTCCGAGGAGGTCCTTGAGCCGATGAGCTCAAGATCCTCCAGTATGAGGCCCCCCCTTGGGAGGCCCTTACTGTACCCGTGCCTCCAATCCTGGAATGACTGATGCTCCGTATGTGGGAGGTACCGACATCGGTGCCAGTGATCAGCAAACGGCTCGACTCGATGTATCGAGTCCACCGGAGCCCTGGATTTCAAAAGTCGCAGCTGCTGCACAACTCCATGGTTGTGGAATCGGCCATGCGCTGGCTGAAGAGCCAGAAGATACACCTCCTCGGGGCCTCCCAGGAGGGAGGCCCGCAATTTGTATGCCCTCGGCAGGAAGTGCTTCCAGGGTTCAATGCTGACTTGTCGGATCCAGGCATACCAGCTATACATGGGCATGTACCTGAGAGACCTGGCAAAGGAACTCGCCGGGTTCTCGGCTGGTCTCTCCGAGGAACATTTGCAGCGCTTCAGAGGCCTATCCAAAGCCATCTGTGAGTGCTCGTTTATATCTTGGGCGGCCTATGACTGGTTCGAGTCGGTGGCCCGGGTAGCTGCGGCTGGCATCGGTGCATGCCGCCAGGCATGGCTGCAGTTGCCGGACCTCGAACAATGGGTTCAGGACAAGTTGGTCGATGTCCCATGCCAGGGGGAGAATCTCTTTGGCAAACCAAGACCAATAAGGCTGCAGAGCTGGAGACCGAGTAAATGACGAGGACACGGCTCTCCAAGAAGACCTCTGCCTCTTCTTGCAAGAAGGCCTCGGGTAAAAAGCCCTTTTACCCGAGGAAGGGTGCTGCTTACTGAAGCTATCCCCCATTTCCCATTTTAAGGCCTCCCCGGCTCCCCAACAGGGGCAGCAGGCCAAGGGACAGGGGCATGGCTCGTGTAAGCAAAAAGCCACCAAACCCCAGGCACTGGCTGCGGCCCAGCCTGGCAGTGGCTTTTGACTCCTACAGCATGGCCACTCTTCCCACAGGAGACAGGTAGATCACAGGAGGCCGGCTTGCTCTGTATGCCCACAGGTGGACAACCATTACCACCGATGCCTGGTCCTTGCAGGTAGTCCGGAAGAGCTATCTTCTTCACCTAGCCCAGGTGCCTCCTCATTATTTTCCAAAAGAGCCCATCATGTCTCCACTTCACTGGGACCTTCTTCTGAAGACGTTAGCAGGTCTTCTCAAGGATCAGGCGGTAGAACTTGCAGGGAAGGGGCTTCTACTCCAGGTACTTTCTGGTGCCAAAAAAGACAGGAGGCCTCAGACCCATCCTCGATCTGCGCAACCTCAACATATTCCTGGTGATGGAGAAATTCAAGATGCTCTCCCTTGGAATATTTATTTTTATTTATTTATTTAACAGGTTTTATGTACCGCTTTATCATTTCAACTTAAACTTGGATTACATTAAACAGGGACATTGATAACTTGGATTTTTCTGAGGCAATGGAGGGTTAAGTGACTTGCCCAAGGCCACAAGGAGTGCTAGTGGGAATCGAACCCTGGTCTCTGGGTTGCCAAGCCAGTGTTCTTTATCATTAGGCTACTCCTCCACTCTCAGGCCACAGGGAACCTCCAGGACAGGGTCAAAGTATCCAGACGTCTGGTACGGTCCTTGGCCTGGTGGCTCCAACCACATCACTTGGAGGCGGGAATGCCTTTCCAGGCCCCTCTGCACACCATGATCCTGACCACAGATGCATCGCTGCTGGGCTGGAGGGACCATTGTCAGGGTTTCCGTACTCAGGAAGTATGGTCCCCAAGTGAGAGGACCCAACAAATCAATTTCAGGCAGCTCCTGGCCCACAAACCTGTCTTGGTGCAGACAGACAACCAGGTGGCCATGTTCTATGTGAACAAACAGGGTAGTACGGGGTCCTGTCCCCTATCTCAGGAAACTCTGGACCTATGCTGCTTTGCAGCCCAGCATGGCATTCGTCTCCGAGCAGTCTGCCTGCCGGGCCAGGACAACTGGCTAGCCGACAGGCTCAGTAGGATTCTTCAACCCCACAAATGGCAGCTGGACCGCAGAGTAGCCAGTTGGCTCTTCCAGACCTGGGGACGGCCGGTTATGGACCTGTTTGCAAGTCCGGACAATCACCAGTTGCCCCATTTCTGCTCCAGGTGACCCCACCCGCACAGGGTGGCCGCCGATGCATTTCTGATATCGTGGTCTGGGGACCTTCTGTATGCATTCTCCCCGACACCTCTGGTAGCCAAGACGCTGTTCAAGATTCTCCAGGACAGAGCCTCGGTCATCCTTATCACCCCACGGTGGCCCAGGCAGCCCTGGTTCCCGCTTCTTCTGCAGCTAGCGGTGGAGGGTCCAGTTCCCTTGGGATCCTCCCCACGCCTTCAATCTCAGGAGGGGGGCTCTCTTCTGCACCCCAATCTCATCTCCCTGAACTTGATGGAGTGGCTGCTGAAAGGGTAATTCTTGCTCTGCTCCTCCTTCCAAAGAATATTGAAGAGGTCTTGCTGGCCTCGCGGAGGCCGTCGACTAGACAGGCATACGCCTTGAAGTGGCGCAGGTTTGCGTCGTGGTGCAAGGAGCGGGAGATAGATCCTTTCTCTTGCCCAGTAGGGGTGGTTCTGCAATACTTTCTCCACCTCTCTGATTTGGGCCTCAAGTTTAACTCGGTAAGGGTGCACCTCACTGCCCTTGCGGTGCACCACTTTTCAGTGGATGAGAAACCTCTCTCCGCCCACCCCTTGGTCTCTCGGTTTCTGAGAGGCTTACTTCTCTTGAAACCCCCAGTTCATCCCCCGGCGACCAAGTGGGATCTGAATGTGGTGTTAGGTCAGCTTACTAGGCCGCCCTTTGAACCAATGGCTACCTGCCATCTACGCTGTCTCTCTTGGAAGGTGGTTTTCCTGGTGGCACTCACATCCGCTCGGCAGGTGAGTGAGCTCCAGGCCCTAGTGCCCGAAAGACCTTACACTAGGTTCTTTAGGAACTGGATGGTGCTTCGCACGCACCCCAAGTTCCTTCCGAAAGTGGTCTCCTTATTCCACTTCAACCAGGAGGTGGTTCTGCCTATCTTTTTTCCAGGCCACATGCCAGTCGGGCAGAGTCAGTCCTGTATACCCTGGACTGTAAGAGGGCATTGGCCTTCTATATCCAGCGTTCGCAACCGCATCAGAAGGCTTCTCAGCTTTTTGTATCTTTCGACCCCAGTAAGCTGGGGGTAGCGATATCAAAGCGTACGCTGTCCACCTGGGTGTCAGACTGCATTGCCTGGGCATACAGGGCAGCTGAGCTTCCGATGGAGGGTCGAGTTACGGCTCATAGGGTCAGGGCTATGGCGGCATCAGTGACTCATTTGCGCTCTGTTCCTTTGGCAGACATATTTATTTATTTATTTATTACAGTTGCTTATATACCGCACTATTCGGTATCAGCGCGGTTTACAGTATAACAAAAACAACCCAAACACAAACTGTTTGGTTTTACATAGAACAGGAATACCAACTTGGATAACAGGGATTGAACTATATACATGAGGGATAAATTCGATAACAGGGTTGGACTATTCAATAACAGGGTTTGACTATATACATGAAAAATTAGTTGCGATGAGTTATATGCAACACAAAGCTTATTTTAAGACGGAATGTGTCTGATCTGCAGGTAGGAGGCTGGGACTGTAATAAGACTAAGCATGGGTGTTTTTAGGTGGGGTTATTTAGATTCCATTGCTGTCTGGGTAGAATTGGCGGAAGAGGTGAAACTTGATTGCCTTCCTGAATTTAGTTAGGTCTGCAACAGCTCGAATATCAGGTGGTAATGCATTCCAGCATTTGGGGACGTAAAGACTGAAGGCCCTGTTTGCTGTTGTACAATTGCATTTAGTCAAAATCTTCGGTGTTATTAGCAGATTTGGAGCTGTTGATCTCCTGGATCTGTTGGGTGGCATGGCTTGGATAAGCTCAGTAAGTGCAGTAGAGGAGATGTGCTTGATGGCCTTAAAAGAAAGAAGTAAAGTTTTGAAGATGATGATTCCGTGTATTGGTAGCCAATGAAGCTGTTTTAGAATAGGGGTCACATGGTCACTTCTGGATGCTCCATGGAAGATTCTTGCTGCAGCATTCATGGCCAGTTGTAATGGGTGGAGTGTGGAATGAGGGAGGCCTTGTAGAATGGAATTGGCAAAGTCAAAATGCGGCAGGATCAGTGCTTGGTATATGGTCCGGAAATCATCTGGGTCCAGTAGGGAGCGCAGATGCCTGAGTGAACGGATTTTGAAATATACAGCTTTGACTATGTTGCTTATATGAACTTTCATGTCCAGATGTTGGTCCAAAGTGACGCCCAGGTATTTTATTGTTTCTTTAGTTTGTAGTTCCGCTTCTTTGACTCTTACATGGGATGGTGGAATAAAGTCAGGATCTCTGGAGATGAACAGTACCTCCGTTTTCTTGTGCTGGATACGGAGGTTTTGTGATTGTAGCCAGTCTGATATTGCATTGAAGCATTCTACAAGTGGTGTAAGGTCCATTTGAACAGTTGAGAAAGGCATATATAAGAGGATGTCATCCGCATATATCAGACAGCTCACGTTAAATGATCTAATGATATTGCAGATGGGCTGCATATATATGTTAAACAGTAGAGATGACAATGAGGATCCTTGAGGCACACCTTGTGTTTGATGGAATTGTTTTGATTCTTCTGAACCGGATTTAACGTATTGCCACCTACCATCTAGGTAGGACTTGCACCAATCAAGCGCAGTATTGCAGATTCCCTTTTCTTTCAGCCGCCCAAGGAGAAGCTCATGATGTACTGAGTCAAAGGCCGCCGCGATGTCTAAAAAGATGAGTACAAAGCCTTGTCTGATGTCATCAATGCCTGTGATTATGTTGTTGAATAGGAATGTGAGAAGGGTCTCGACTCCATGATGCTCCCTGAACCCGTGTTGGCAGTGATCTAAAGGAGCTGTGGAGTCTATATGATCCTGAATTTGCCTTTGGACCTCTTTCTCAATTATCTTTGCTAGTAGGGGAATACTAGCTATTGGTCTGTAAGAATCGACCCTTCGGGGATCAAGTTTGGGGTTCTTCAACAAGGGCCTGATTGATGTTTGTTTGAGTGTTGTGGGGAAGGAACCAGTAGTGAAAGAAAGGTTTATTAGCTTTGAGATGAATGGACTGAACTCCTTGCGTAACTCCTTAATCCAAAATGCTGGGCAAGGGTCAGTTTGTGCTGTGGAGGTATTGAGAGAGGCTATTGTATCTTCAATGCTTTTTCGGGTTGGTGTGGAGAATTTGAGCAAAGGGGTTAAACCGGTAGGTGTATTAAATGAGGCTGTTGAGATTTTGTCGGTCTGTATGATCTTCGATTGGAGGTAGTCAGCAAATTTTTGTGGTTGGATATCCACGTGTTGTTCAGGAGATGGTTCCTTTGAAAGGGCTTGGACCAAGCTGAAGAGATCCCGTGGTTTGTTCAGGGATCTCTTCAGAGTGTCAGTGTGGTGTTGTTTCATTTTCATTGAGATTGCTTCTCTGTGCATTGAAAGGTGGAGTTGGTAGGTGGTCAGATCTTCTGTGGAGTGCGATCGGCGCCACTTTTTCTCAAATCTGCGTAGTTGTGTTAGAGATGCTCTCAGCTCTTGGGAGAACCATGGGGCGGCACTTCTTATTCTCCTGGATATGTTATTGGACTGTGGACGTTGCGAGATGGCATTGAGGTTGAGGTTCCAGGAGGAGACTAGTTCTTCAGGATCAGAAGTGGTTTTGCTCAGGAGGGAGTAGGCTTGAGAGAGGATTAACTCTTTGTTGAATGTGCGGAAGTTTCTTGTTGAAGTGTGCGATGTGCTGTTGCACTTTCGATTGCCAGGCCACTGGCTATCTTTGGTGGGTATTTGGAAAGTGATTAGTTTATGGTCTGACCAGGGTACGTCAATAACATACATCATTGGGTTGTGGTCTTGTTCGAGGGCTGACAGAGGAGCGAACACCATGTCCAGAGTATTTCCCTTTATATGTGTGGGTTTGTTGATGATCTGTTTAAATCCCAGATCCTCCATGGCTTCGAGGAATGCAGTTGCATGGTGTTGATGGAGTGAAGGGAGATTAAAGTCACCCATAATCCAGATTGGTGAGTTAGGGTTGTGGGCATTAGCAGCAAGGTCAATAATTGTGGGGAGGTCCTCAGGGGATGGGGATGGTGTTCTGTATACTAGATTGATGGTGCATTGCTGGTTTTTGATAGAAAGGGAGTCCAGGTTGCTTGTGCTAGATGATTCAGTGATATGGAAATGGAGGTCTGATTTGGAGAGTATTAGTACTCCTCCTCCTCTTTTGGTTTCTCTGTGTCTTATATGAATAGAGAAGTTGGGTGGTAGGAGTTGATTGAGGAGGACGTTATCCTCTGGAGATAGCCAGGTTTCTGTGATCATGAGAAGGTCCAGGTCGTAAAGGGATATCATGTCTAGGACCACGGGCCACTTTTTGCGTATGGAACGCGAGTTTATCATGGCGCATTTTAGGTTTTGGCAGAACTTGAGATTCTCATGGTTGGGTGACCTGGATTGTTGGAGTGGGATGTGTATGAGGTGGGAGCGGCGTGTGTAAGTGTCACTTCCTGGGTGGGGTCCAGACCATCTTTTACCCGAGTTGCTCAAGATGGGGACATTGTTCTGGTATTGAGAGAAAGCATTGGATGTTCCCAGCCAATGTGTGAGGAGATACAGGCTAATAAAGGCCAGAGAGTGAGAAGCCATATTGCGTGTAAGGGGGTGTGTAATTGTGATATGGTGAAAGCACAACTCTCATACAAATGGACACAGTAATAGTGGGAGGAGTAAAGTACTGATAAGGAGCCTAGTGCAGTGGGTAATGGGGTCATGCGATTGCACATGCATACATATAGTAGTGGGGTGGAGAGTAGTACATATGCAGTAAGTAAGCAAATAATGGCAGCAGGTGTTGGTACTCTTAACAGACTCAATAGTAGCACTGTGTAACAATGATACAGACTAAATAGTAGCAATGTGTAACAATGATACAGACTAAATAGTAGCAATGTGTAACAATGATACAGACTAAATAGTAGCAATGTGTAACAATGATACAGTCATGAGATGAAGGGATCGATCTAATACAAATTGAGAGTTAAATACAAGTTACCACGAGGGAACAGACTGGTAATGAAACGTGATAATATGTTCAGTACCTCAGAGGTTGGAGTATTGCACTTAGGTGACGCTGCGGATCGTGTTGTGGTGCGAAGTTACCGTTGCTCCTTCTGCGTCAAGTGGCTCACTCCCAGGACTGGGGAGAGACGATAATGAGGTGGGAGCTGCTGTTGAGTGGTGGCTGCCTGGTCTTACTTTCCTGGTCCACGCCTAAGGGCCACGCCAAAGGGCCCTCTGGCGAGGCCCTCAGGTGCGGGCCCGCCCGATGGCGCTGCTGTTTTTAAATGCAGGCTCGAGCCCCGATTGGGCTGCCGAGCAAGATGGTGATTCCCGCCTCAGCTGGTGATGAGGGCTCGATCCTCGGAGGAGGAGAGCAGCTGGAGCTGGCTGGAGAGCGTCTCTGCTTCCTGCGCCCGATGGCGCTGCTGTTTTTAAATGCAGGCTCGAGCCCCGATTGGGCTGCCGAGCAAGATGGTGATTCCCGCCTCAGCTGGTGATGAGGGCTCGATCCTCGGAGGAGGAGAGCAGCTGGAGCTGGCTGGAGAGCGTCTCTGCTTCCTGCGCCCGATGGCGCTGCTGTTTTTAAATGCAGGCTCGAGCCCCGATTGGGCTGCCGAGCAAGATGGTGATTCCCGCCTCAGCTGGTGATGAGGGCTCGATCCTCGGAGGAGGAGAGCAGCTGGAGCTGGCTGGAGAGCGTCTCTGCTTCCTGCGCCCGATGGCGCTGCTGTTTTTAAATGCAGGCTCGAGCCCCGATTGGGCTGCCGAGCAAGATGGTGATTCCCGCCTCAGCTGGTGATGAGGGCTCGATCCTCGGAGGAGGAGAGCGTCTCTGCTTCCTGCGCCCGATGGCGCTGCTGTTTTTAAATGCAGGCTCGAGCCCCGATTGGGCTGCCGCCGCCACCTGGTCTTCAAGTCAGACTTTCGCAACCCATTATTGCCTGGACAGGGAGTCCCGACAGGACAGTGCCTTCAGCCAGGCTGTACTCTATAACCTTTTCGAGGTCTAGGCAACTCCTGCCCTCCGACTCTTCTGTGTTCAGACTATCAGAGTGCTATTGCCTTAGTTTACATTGCTATTGCGGCTGCTTGCGGCTCTTGTAGAGGGAGCCTTTTTTAGCTATGGGTTCTCGGTAGCCTATAGCTGGAGAGTCCCATATGTGAGGACTAACTTCCTGCTTGTTCCTGGAGAAAGTGTTCCTGTAACAGGTGTTCTCTGGGAATAGCAGGAATCAGTTCTCACGACCCTCCCTCCTCCCCTTGGAGTTGTAGTCCTATTATTATTATATTTTGTGCTTTTTGCCATCTTTTTAGCTATATCATTTAACTGAGCAAGATGGCACCCTTGGGCAGAAAGGGGACTGCACATGCATAATGTCAACTCCCAAAGGCTTTTTCTGAAAGATGGGGATTTGCTCCACACGAGGGCTCCGTTGGTGCTGACGTCACCCTTATGTGAGGACTGATTCCTGTTGGTCCTGGAGAACACCTGTTACAGGTGAGTAACTACGCTTTCCCAGCAACTTCTTAACATCCCTTCTGACCCTTCTCTGCCTCATGAACGATGTCGTTCCCCACCATAGGATATGTCCTTTCAGGACTTCATCCATGGCATGGCAGCAGCGCTCTTCATTATGGTAGCCTCTGAAAAGGAACTGAAGGCCAATACCCTTCAATGCCTAAAGAGTCTGCTACCTTACCGGTGCATCGTATCCTTCAAGATCTTATGCTCCGCATGTGGGAGGTCCCGCTCATGATTCCTCCTGTTAGCAAGACACTCAATACCATGTCCCGAGTGACAGAATGCCCATGTGTCCAAAAACCTCAGCTTCCCCACCAGTTATTGTTGGTGGAATTGACGATGCACTGAATAAAGAGCTCCAAACACCATTCATCCATGCCTCCTGGCAGAGAGTCAAAGACCCTCTATGCTTTTGGGCATCAAAGTTTCCAAACATGCATGTTAGCCTCCAGGATCAACTCTTACATGCTTTAAATGGGCATGTTTCTGAAGTATGTCACCAGAGAGCTGGAGAATTTCTCCCTCCTGCTTCCAGTAGATAAGCAGGGTGCATTCCAGACCCTCATTAAGCGTAGTCAGAATCTTCTAAGTTTCTTTCCAGGTCCGTGTTTGATGCCTTTGATTCCACTAGCAGAGCTTCAGCATTCTGCATTGGGGCTCACAGAATGGCCTGGTTACTTGCCACAGACCTCAAGCAATGAGTCCAAGATAAACTGGCCAACATCTTATGTACAGGCAAAAACCTTTTTGGCAAAGATTGGAGGGAAAAAGCAGGGGAGATTGAAAGAGATGATCTCACCCTAAAATGCCTTTTTAGGAAGACACGTGACCCATTTTATTTATTTATTTAGCCGTGCTTATATACCGCTTTTCACCGGGTCAAAGCGGTTTACAATAAACAAGGGGGAATACATTGAACAGGGTCATTTGTATTTACAGGGGGAAAGGAGTGTACCATCTCCAGGGGGGCCCATTCAAAAGAAAGGTCCTTCCCAAGAAATCTTTTTATTCCAAAAAGAAGAGATACTATCTTTCTTACCTGTCTTATACTGTCTAGCAACCTCAGCAGAAGCAGCAGGGCCCCCACAACCTAAAAAAAAACAGAACTCCTAAACCTCAACCAACTGCACAGGCACAGCCTGCATCTGGGTTTGACTCCTTCCTAGAGAGCATTGCCAATCTGCCCCTGGAAGGGTCCCAGCCCCTCCACATTGCAGTCAAGCTTTTTCACGTTGCCCACAGGTGGCACCTCCTAACAGAGCAGTGGATGCTCCAGATTTTCCAGTGGGGTCATCAGCTTCACTTTAAAACCTTTCCCCCTACCCGCTTCACAGGGAAACGTCCCATACAACCCCTTCACAATACCATCTTACAACAAGAGCTGGCCACCCTGTCGTCCCAGGGTGCCATAGAAAGAACTCCTCCTCCTCAAGAAAGGGTGGACTTCTACTCCCTATACTTTCTCATTCCAAAGAAAACAGGAGGCTTCAGGCCCATCTTAGATCTCAGAGACCTAAACAAGTTCATGGTCTGAGAAAAATTCAAAATGATCTCTCTATGAACTTTTCTGCCATTCCTCCAGAGACACGATTGGCTTTGTTCTCTAGACCTAAAAGAGGTGTACACATATTTATTGATATGTCCCCTTGCACAGACAGTATCTGCGCTTCATGTTCCAAGGAATCCATTATCAATATCGGGTTCTCCTCTTTGGTCTAGTCTCTGCCCCAAGCGTCTTCACAAAATGCATGACAGTCATTGTTGCCTACCTACATACCCTGGGGGTATTCATCTTTTGTTACTTGGATGACTTATTGATCAGGAGAGACCCCCCCCCCCCCCCCAAGAGGTAACTCTCCCTTCATTGCACCATTACAGTGCTCCAACACCTGGATTTCATCATAAACTTCCCTAAGCCCCACCTCGCTCTGACCCAATGACTGAACTTCATCAGAGCGCTCCTAGAAACTTAACAGGCCCTAACTTTTTTCTTTCAGAGGATCGCTGTGCCTACCTCATTGAGCTGGCAAAAAAGGTAGAACATCAGAACCATGTAACATCTCGGGACATGCTGCGGCTATTGGGACACATGGCCTCCATGGTCTGTGTTGTCCCCTACGCTCAATTATACATGCGTCAAGCGCAGTGGACTCTGTCTTTCCAATGGATGCAAACGAAGGGTCGCCTCACAGACTAGATGCACATCATCTTCTCATGTCCCTTCAGTGGTGGTGTCTCCCACAAAACCTACTCGTTGAGTCATCTTTTCAGATGCCTCCTTCTCAATGCACCCTGAAAACTGATGCTTCCAAACAGGGTTAGGGGGCTCATTTGAATGACCTGAACACATTGGGACTGTGGACATGACAAGAATCTGACCTGCAGATCAACCTGCTAGAGCTATGGGTACTGACAAATGCAAATATTTTTCAACCCCAGCTATTGGGGCAACCTGTTCTAGTCTGAACGGACAACCGGGTTGCCTTATTTTACATAAATAAACAGGAGGGAACGGGATTCCGTCCCCTCTGCGAAGAGGCAATTTGCCTATGATCCTTTACCATCTCTCACCACATCCATGTGAGAGCAGTATACCTCCCGAGAGAACTCAATATCCTAGCAGACAAATTAAGCTGTATCCTTCGTCCACATGAATGGACCTTGCATCAAGAGACGGCTGCTTGGATCCTTCTCACATGGGGAGCCCCACTCTTAGATCTCTTCGCCACTCCACAAAACACGCAGTTTCCTTGGTTCTGCTTCAGGGTTCCGTCTCTACACTGACAGACTCCGGACATCTTCCTTTGTTATTGGGGACAGGGCTTCTCTATGCATATCCACCCATCCCCTTGATACCCAAGATGCTATTCAAGCTACAGGCTGACAAGGGCTCGATGATTCTCATAGCTCCCTTTTGGCCCCATTAACCGTGGTTTCCTCTGCTTCTTTGCCAGACTCAGTCTCTCATCCTGGGATGTGCACCCGACCTCCTCTTTCAGGACCATGGGAAGCTCGTCCATTCCAGTCTTCACTCCCTATGCCTAACAACATGGCTGCTGAAATGCTAGTCCTCAACAACCTCGACTTCCACAGGCGGTCAAGGATGTCCTCCTTGCATCACATAAAGATTCCACCAGGCGATCTTATGCTTTCAAATAGCATAGGTTTGCCCTTTGGTGCTCCCAAAGGGACCTTAACCCCTTGTCTTGCCCGGTGGAGTCGTTTCTACAATATCTCCTCCACTTATCCTTGACAGATCTCAAGACTAACTCAGTGAGAGTTCACTTTAGTGCCATTGCGGCCTCTCACTGACCAATGTATGGACAGCCCATCTCCTCACACCCCTTAGTAGCATGCTTCATGCGTGGTCTTCTGCTGTCCAAATCACTCATTAAGCCCCCTCCAGTGGCCTGGGATCTAAATGTGCTTCTGGCTCAACTTCTAAAGCCACCTTTTGAATCTTTAGCCACAACCTCACTGAAGTTTCTTTCTTGGAAGATAATCTTCCTTATTGCCCTCACTTTAGCTTGCCACATCAGCGAGCTGCAAGCTCTAGTGGTGAATCCTCCATATACTCTGTTCCACCATGACAAGGTGATTCTGCAAACACATCCTCATTTCTTCCTAAAGATGGTTTCCTTCTTCCATCTAAACCAGTCGGTAATCCTCCCGACCTTTTTCCCTAGACCGCATGCATCTTGGGCTGAAGCAACGCTACATACCTTAGATTGCAAGCAACCATTGGTCTACTATTTGGATAGAAAGAATCCTCTCAGTTATTCATCTCCTTTGATCCTAGTCACCTGGGTCTATCGGTGACTAAGCGTACTTTATCTAAATGGATAGGAGATTGCATCTCTTTTGCTGATGCACAAGTAGGATTCTCATTGGAGGGTCATGTCACTGCTCATAATGTGCGGGCTTTGGCAACATGCGTAGCTAATCTCCGTTCAGTGGCCATTGAGGACATCTGTCGGGCAGCTACCTGGTCCTCCATTCACATTTTTGCTGCTCACTATGTCTGGACAGAGACTCCCATCAGGATGCTGGCTTTGGCCAGGCTGTACTGCACCTCTTTGGGATTTAAACTCAACTCCTACCCTCCGTCCCAGACTTTTACAAGATAGCAGACTATCATTGAGGAAGTATCAGCTTCTGGAATCAAGTTCAATAGCCCACAATTCTTCCTAACAAATCAGCTACAAGTTTTTGCCTCAGGGATCGCACTATTCTCCCCTCCATACCAGTCTGGTATCTGGGAGCTAGTGAGTCCTATATGCAAAGACTGCATTCCTGTTTGTTTCTGGAGATAGTGTAGTAACTCACCTGTAACAGGTGATCTCTGGGAACAGCAGGAATCAGTCTTCACAATCTGCCTTCCTCCCCTAGGAATTGCAGGGTTCTTTTTATCTTTCTTCTTCTTTCTCAGCTACAAACTCAATTGAAGAGAGAATTTGGAAAGGTGAGAAAGACAGGCGCCCATGCGCAAAGGAGTGCTCCCAAAGGCTTTTCTATTAGATGCTGGGGAGCATTCTTGCATGGGCTCCATCGGAGACGTCACCCATATGTGAAGACTGATTCCTGCTGTTTCCGGATATCACCTATTACAGGTGAGTAACTATGCTTTACTTACATGTGTATGTCTGCATCATGAACAGTTTTCAAGGGTCAAGTTCTGTATGGGTCTGAGGAGTATGCATGTATTTTCTGTTTTGCAAAGGAAATACATATCTACTTCATTATTAAGAAGGGACCCAGGATATCAGTGCTTGAAGCAATACAAGCATTGTGGAACCTGTGTCCCTTGGGGAAACTGCTAGGTACATATGACCTAGATTGGCCACTGTTGGAAACAGAATACTGGGCTTGATGGACCTTGGTCTGACCCAGTATGGCATATCTTATGTTCTTATGTTCATAAAATCCAGACATCAGTGTTTACATCTGCTCCAGGGCATGCATAAGTGTCAGCTAAATATTTGTTTGGAGGAGTGGTGAGCAATGCAATTTTGCTAACCTTAAAAAAACACCTAAAAATGCAAACTTCATTTTGTAACTTTGCTTCCTAATTGGCTCACTTTGTATGCCCAGCTTTTGTAGAATCCAGCATTTATTTGTTTAAGTGGCGACAGTTGCATAGGTTGCCAAATCGCAGCTTATACATGTTAGAACACAGCACTTACATGTTCAAACTGAAATGATGCCACTCTTTTTTTGAAAATGTACTTTGTAAAATAGCTGCTTCTGAATGTTTTTCCTTTAGCCTTAATGAGTATTTTACACATGTTTTTCCTTTAGCCTTAATAGGTATTTTACAAAAAAGCTCTGTATACAGTATACCTTTTGTAGAATATAAATTGTGAACATGCAGACTCGGACATCCCTTTTTTCCACTCAGACAACATATGCAAAATCAGGCTTCAGTGTTGTGTTAATGTCATCATTTGCTGTATTTAGGTTGTCCTTCAGAAGCTGCTGGAGCTTGTGGATCGTTATTGGAATGGCTCAGGATCTCTGCTCAACAACCAACGGTTTCTCAGTAAGTTTATATATTGTTTTAATAAGAAATGTGTTTGTGTTTGCATTAAACCTTCAGCCACTTTTTGTGGATTTTTGGTCTGTAACATTTTGTATGTATCTGATTGATCGTTTGGAAACTGCTTTTGCTAAAACTTTGTGTTGGGGGTTCTAGCACTGGTTATCATTATTAAAACCCCCTTGAATATCTCTAGTTCTCCAGGAACAAGCAGGAAGTCAGTCCTCACATATTGGTGATGTCGGCACCGACGGAGCCATCGTGCGGAGCAAATCCCCAGCTTTCAGAGAAAGCTTTTGGGAATTGCATCACTTATGAATGGTCCCCTTCCCGCCCAAGGGTGCCATCTTGCTCATTCTCCTTTTTTCCGCGGAGCCCTTCGGACATAGCCCATTAGTCGCTGTGAAAAAAGTGTTTACAAATAGTTAAAATTGTTTCTTTCCTTCCGGATCGACACCGGTTCCCCTTCCCGCCTTCGGCTCGGTACACCGATATCGAGTCCGGTTTGTTTTTTCAGTTTTGTCCTTAGTGACTAGCATTCGCGCTCTTTTTCTTTTTCACTGGCAGCCGGGGTCTTCGACCTTACAGGAGCCCTTTTTTCCCCGATGGCTGCCAGCGGGTTTAAGAAATGTGATGGGTGTACAAAATTAATGTCCCTCACTGATACACATGACTGGTGCCTCGGACCTGACCACAACCCGAAGGTCTTTGGCCCATGCAGGAAGATGTCCTCGAAGGCCCTGAGAAGCCGCCAGCAGCAGCATGATAGGATTTTTGTTGAGTCCATACCTTCACGGGCCCGGACCTCGCCTGAGGCCTCTACGTCTTGGGGGGGAACATTCCGAGCCCGAGCATCATAGAGATTCTTCGGAAATGGGGTCTCCCTCACGGGAACATCGAAAGAAGAAAAAATCCTCGAAAGCAGTGTCGTCGGATGGCTCTGAATGGCCAGGTCCCGCCCGGGATCGGTTGCGGAGCCCTGAGTGCCGGCCCAGATCCTCGGAGATGGAGCATCCAGCGAAGTTTCCTCAACGGGATATGGAGCAGCCGAGGCAGGTAACGGTCCTTGTCGAGGACTCCCCCCGGGGGAACTGGCGTCGGGCCCCGACCTGGTGGCTGCGGAGCCTTCTGAGCTTGGTCTCAGAATGGTGGCCCTGGAGCGCAGTATGTCTGCCTTCATGGACCAGCAGCGGGCACTGATTGCCGGCCTGACCGGTCCTTCTGCCCAGACCACCAGGCCACCGACATCCAAGTCGACCCCGGAAGCTGAGTCGATCCTCGAGACCATGCGTACTCGAGCCGATCCTCGGCCGAGGTCTCCCTCGACCTCCTGCTCGAAGCCGAGGTCGTCGCCGCCGGTTCCACCAGCATCGGGGCGGTCAAGGCCAGGGCCCTCGATTCCGGAGCCACTCGATTCCTCCTCGGAGCCCCTCAATTCCTCCTCGGAGCATCGGGATGGGAGACGGAGGAGGAAGAGTCCCCGGACACCTACCGGCACAAGGACATCCTGTCTGATTCCCCGGTGTCTGAGCCTCGGAGAAGGTCCCGCTCGGAGGACACTAGGTTCTTGGACTTCGTGAGGGACATGTCAAAGGCTTTGGCATTCACTGCGGAGTCCGAGGAGGATCCTCGAGCCGAGGAGCTCGAGATCCTCCAGTATGACTCTCCCCTTCAAGAGGCCCTTACTGTACTAATGCCACCGATCCTGGAACGACTGATGCTCCACCTGTGGGAGACACCGGGGTCAGCGCCGGTGATACATCAAGTTGATCAGTCTGCTTATCGAGTCCGTAAGAGCCCTGGGTTTCAGAAAGCACAATTGCCGCACAACTCCATGGTTGTGGAATCGGCCATGCGCCAAGCATGGCTACAGTCATCAGACCTCGAGTAATGGGTCCAGGACAAGTTGGTCGATGTCCCATGCCAGGGAGAGAACCTCTTTGGCAAACCCATGACCGACAAGGCTGCTGAGATCGAGTCCGAATACATGACCAGGACACGGCTCTCAAAAAAGACCTCTGCCTCTTCTAAGAAGGGCTTGGGTAAGAAGCCCTTTTACCCAAGGAAGGGTGCTGTTTACCGAAGCTACATCCCATTTCAGGCCTCCCTGGCTCCGCAACAGGGGCAGCAGGCCAAGGGACAGGGGCATGGCCCGTGTAAGCAGAAAGCGCCCAAACCCCCAGGCACCGGCTCCGGCCCAGCCTGGGAGCGGTTTTTGACTCTCAAAGCATAGCCCCTCTCACCACAGGAGACAGGCAGTGCACAGGAGGAAGGCTTGCCCTGTATGCCCACAGATGGACAGCCATCACCACCGATGCCTGAGTCCATCAGGGCTATCTCCTTCATTTGACCCAGGTTCCTCCTCCTCATTTTTCAGGAGAGCCCCTCAGGTCTCTCCTCACCGGGACCTTCTTTTGAAGGAGTTAGCAGGTCTTCTCGAGGATCAGGCGGTAGAACTGGTGCCCTACCACCTACAGGGCAAGAGCTTCTACTCCATGTACTTTCTGATACCAAAAGGACAGGAGGCCTCAGACCCATCCTCGACCTGCGCATCTTAAACAAATTCCTAGTGAGGGAGAAGTTCAAGATGCTCTCACTTGTAATATTGCTGCCTTACCTCCGCCAGGGAGACTGGCTATGCTCCTTAGACCTAAAGGATGCGTATACACACATCCTGATACACCCAGACCACAGGCAATATCTGCTCTTTGTGATGAGAGGCAATCACTACCAGTGCAGAATACTTCACTTTGGCCTTGCCTCTGCCCCCAGGGTATTCACAAAATGCCTGGCGGTGGTGGCTGCCTTCCTCAGACTCCAAGGAGCTTTTGTCTTCCCCTATCTAGACGACTGGCTCATCAGAGCCACTTCAACCATGGAGGGCCAACAGGCCACATCTCGCACCATCCAGGTGCTCCAGCACATGGGGTTTGTAATAAATTACCCAGTCCAGTATAGTGCCCGCTCAACAACTAGAGTTCATAGGGGCCGGACTGGATACCCTGCAAGCCAGAGCCTACCTGCCAGCAGACAGGGCAAAAAGGCTTCTGGCCCTGGCAGGCCAAATAAGGCACAGATCCCAGGTATCAGCAAGAATCTTTCTGCGCCTCCTCGGGCACATGGCCTCCACTGTCCATGTAAAACCAGATGCCCGCCTCCACATGCACACAGCTCAGTGGTGCCTCAGGAACCAGTGGACACAAGCCACAGGCAGCCTCCGAGACAAAGTCAAAGGCTGGTACAGTCCTTGGATTGGTGGCTTCAACCATTACACTTTGAGGTGGGGATGCCCTTCCAGGCTCCTCGACACATGAGGATTTTGACCACGGATGCATCCTTACTGGGCTGGGGAGCCCATTGCCAGGGTCGGTGCACTCAGGGTGTGTGGTCTCCAGATGAGAGCACACAACAAATCAATTTCGTGGAACTTCGTGCCATCCGCCTGGCTCTGCGAGTTTTCTGTCAGACTTTGGCTCATCAGCCTGTCTCGGTACAGACAGACAACCAAGTAGCCATGTTCTATGTGAACAAACAGGGTGGCACGGGGTCCCGCCTACTGTGCCAGGAAACCCTGGATCTGTGCTCCTTTACAGTCCAACATGGCATGCACCTCAGGGCAGTTTACTTGCCAGGCCAGGACAACTACTTAGCCGACAGACTAAGCAGGATTCTGCAGCCCCACGAGTGGCAGCTGGACAAGGAGGTAGTCTATTGGCTTTTTCAGACCTGGGGACAACCAGTAATGGACTTGTTTGCGAGTCCACAAAATCACCAGTTGTCCCGGTTCTGCTCCAGGCAACCACACACATACAGGGTGGCTGCCGACGCATTTCTCATATCATGTTCTGTGGGCCTCCTGTATGCGTTTCCCCCTGCGCCTCTGGTGGCCAAGATTCTATTCAAGATTCTCCAGGACAAGGCCTTGGTCATCTTGGTAGCCCAAAGGCGGCCGAGGCAACCCTGGTTTCCGCTTCTGCTTCAGCTAGCAGTGGAGGCCCCTATTCCTCTGGGGTCCTCTCCAAACTTCCTGTCCCGGGAGGGGGGCAGTCTCCTGCACCCCAATCTCAGCTCCTTCAACCTAATGGCATGGCTGCTGAAAGGGTAGTGCTCGCACCACTCCTCCTTCCAAAAAATGTGGAAGAGGTCTTGCTGGCCTCAAGGAGGCTCTCAACTAGACAGACCTATGCCTTCAAATGGCATAGGTTTGGGGTTTGGTGCGAGAAACAGAAAGTGAATCCTTTCTCCTGCCAGATTGCAGTGATACTACAGTATCTTCTCCACCTTTCGGATTTGGGCCTTAAGTCCTACTCCGTCAGAGTGCACCTCAGTGCCCTGATTGCACAACACTCTCCGGTGGAGGGAAAGCCTCTCTCTGCGCATCCTCTGGTGTCTAGGTTCTTGAGAGGCCTACTTCTGCTGAAGCCCCCGGTCCGCCCTCTGGCAACCGAGTGAGATTTGAATGTGGTTTTAGGGCAGCTTACGCAGCCGCCTTTCAAGCCAATGGCAACCTGCCATCTACGCTACCTTTCTTGGAAGGTAGTTTTCTTGGTGGCACTCACTTCAGCCAGACGAGTGAGTGAGCTTCAGGCCCTTGGGTCCGACAGGCCTTATACATGGTTTTATAGGAACCGGGTGGTGCTCCACACACACCCCAAGTTCCTGCCGAAAGTGGTCTCTTCCTTCCACCTCAATCAAGAGGTGGTACTGCCTACCTTCTTTCTCAGGCCGCATGCCAGTCGGGCAGAGACAGTTCTGCATACCCTGGATTGTAAGAGGGCATTAGCCTTCTATATTCAATGTACGCAGGGCCATCGAAGGGCTTCTCAGCTCTTCGTTTCCTATGACTCCAGTAAGCTGGGGATGGCTGCTTCCAAGCATACACTGTCCACCTGGGTGGCGGACTGTATCGCCTGGGCATACAGGGCAGCCGAGCTTCTTTTGGAGGGTCGTGTTACAGCCCACCGGGTCAGGGCCATGGCGGCATCAGTGGCTCATTTCCGCTCTGTTCTGCTGGCAGACATCTGCCGGGCCGCCACCTAGTCTTTGGGTCAGACTTTCCCAATCCATTACTGCCTGGATAGGGAGTCTCAAAGAGACAGTGCCTTCGGCCAGGTTGTACTCCGTAACCTTTTCGAGGTCTAGGCAACTCCTGCCCTCCGACCATTCTGTGTCAGGCTACCGGAGTGCTACTCTCTCTGTTAGATTCCTATTGTGGCTGCTTGCGGCTCTCATAAAGGGAGCCTGTTTTTCAGCTGTGGGTTCTCAGTAGCCCATAGCTGGGGAGTCCCATATTTGATTATGGACTTCCTGCTTGTTCCCGGAGAAAGCGTAGTTACTCACCTGTAACAGGTGTTCTCTGGGGACAGCAGGAATCAGTCCTCACGACCCTCCCTCCTCCCCTTGGAGTTGCAGTCCTATTATTATAATTTGTTCTTTTGCTGTCTTTTTAGCTATGTCATTTCACTGAGCTAGATGGCACCCTTGGGCGGGAAGGGGACCGCGCATGCGTGATACAATTCCCAAAAGCTTTCTCTGAAAGCTGGGGATTTTTTCCGTACGAGGCCTCTGTCGGCGCCAACGTCACTCATATGTGAGGACTGATTCCTGCTGTCCCTGGAGAACACCTGTTACAGGTGAGTAACTACGTCTGGTGTGGCAGGAAGTGATCCTGTAACTAGGACCTGTCCTCCAGGTGATGAAAACCCCTCTCGCACCGAGGAGGTTTCTCCAGGGCCAAGTGCCCATGAAGGAAGGGTTAGGACAGCAGTTATAGTTGGTGATTCGATCATTAGGCATGTAGATAGCTGGGTGGCTGGTGGACGTGAGGATCGCCTGGTAACATGCCTGCCTGGTGCGAAGGTAGCGGACCTCACACGCCACCTAGATAAGGTCTTAGATAGTGCTGGGGAGGAGTCTGCTGTCTTGGTACATGTCGGTACCAATGACATAGGAAAATGTGGTAGGGAGGTTCTGGAAGCTAAATTTAGGCTTTTAGGTAGGAAGTTGAAATCCAGAACTTCCAGGGTAGCGTTCTCCGAAATGCTTCCCGTTCCACGCGCAGGACCCAAAAGGCAGGCAGAGCTCCGGAGTCTCAATGCGTGGATGAGACAATAGTGCAGAGATGAGGGGTTCGGATTTGTTAGGAACTGGGGAACATTCTGGGGAAAGGAGGGCTCTTCCGAAGGGATGGGCTTCACCTTAACCGGGATGGAACCAGGCTGCTGGCATTAACCTTTAAAAAGGAGATAGAGCAGCTTTTAAACTAGATAATAGGGGAAAGCCGACAGTCGCCCAAGAGCGCATGGTTCGGAAGAATGTATCCTTGAAGGATACTACAAAAAGCAGAGAGGTTCCAAAAAAGAGTAAAGTAGCCCAAATGCCCTCGAGTATGGAGCAGACAGAACTTAAAGATCCCAAATTACCCATGTCTACCAATAGCCAAATTAATATGAATAAAATACAGTCTCTAAATTGCTTGTATGCAAATGCTAGAAGTCTACAAAACAAGATGGGAGAGTTAGAATATATAGCACTAAACGAGAGGTTAGATATGATTGGAATATCAGAGACATGGTGGAAGGAGGACAACCAGTGGGACACTGTGATACCTGGGTACAAACTATATCGTAATGATAGACCTGACCAAATTGGTGGAGGGGTTGCGCTCTATGTTAGAGAGGGCATTGAGTCAGAAAGGATTAGTTTTGCAAGAAACAAAATTTGATGTAGAATCTCTATGGATTGAAATTCCATGTTAAAAGGGGAAGGCGATGGCAGTGGGGGTGTACTATCGTCCGCCTGGCCAGAATGAACAAATGGATGATGAAATGCTCAAAGAAATCAAGGAAGCTAGCAAAAGTTACAGTGCAGTAATAATAATGGGTGATTTCAATTACCCCGGCATCGACTGGGTCAGTGTCACAACAGGACATGCTAGGGAGATAAAGTTCCTAGATGAAATAAATGACTGCTTCTTGGAGCAGCTGGTTCATGAACCAACCAGAGGGGAAGCAATATTAGACCTAGTCCTTAGTGGAACACCAGATGTAGTGCAAGAGATAAGGGTGTTGGGGCCACTTGGCAATAGTGATCATAGCATGATCACCTTTGATTTAATTAACTTTCGAAAGGGAGACTATGATAAAATGAGGAAAACAGTTAAGAAAAAACTAAAAGGAGCAGTTGCAAAGGTTAAAGACGTACATCAAGCTTGGGTGTTGTTGAAAAATACTATCTTGGAAGCCCAGACCAGCTGTATTCCACGCTTTAAGAAAAGTGGAAGGAAGTCCAAAATACTGCCAGCATGGTTTAAAGGTGAGGTCAGAGAGGCTGTTGCCAAAAAAGCATCTTTCAGGAAATGGAAAAAAGAGCCAAACGATGAAACCTGGAAACAGCACAAGCACTGGCAAGTCAAATGCAAGGCATTGATAAGGCAGGCAAAGAGAGAATTTGAGAAGAAGCTTGCTGCGGAAGCAAAAACGCGAAATAAAGACCTTTTCAAGTACATTCGTAGCAAAAAACCTGTGAGAGAGTCAGTTGGTCCATTAGATGATAAAGGGGTTAAAGGAGCACTAAGAGGCAACAAGGCGATAGCGGAGAGACTGAATGAATTCTTTGCTTCAGTCTTTACTGAGGAAGATGTAGGAATGTTACCCATGACTGAAGTGGTATTTAAAGGTGTGGAAGAATTGAAGGAAATATCGATACATCGGGAAGATGTCTTACAACTATTAGATAAACTGAAGAGTAGCAAATCACCTGGGCCGGATGGTATACATCCAAGGGTGTTGAAAGAACTGAAATTTGAGATTGCAGACCTGCTATCAGTAATCTGTGAACTATCATTAAAATCATCTCTAATACCTGAGGATTGGAGGATCGCCAATGTAACACCAATTTTTAAAAAGGGTTCGAGGGGTGATCCGGAAAACTACAGACCAGTGAGCCTGACATCAGTACCGGGAAAAATGGTAGAAACCATCATAAAGAATAAAATTACTCAGCATGTAGATAGTCACGACCTAATGGGAGACAGCCAACATGGCTTTAGACAAGGAAGATCTTGTCTTACTAATCTGTTATGTTTTTTTGAAGGAGTGAATAAACAGGTGGACAAAGGTGAGTCGGTTGATATTGTGTATCTGGACTTTCAGAAAGCCTTTGACAAAGTCCCTCATGAGAGACTTTTGGCAAAACTAAAGAGTCATGGGATAGGAGGCAGTGTACTACTGTGGATCAGGAACTGGTTAAAAGATAGAAAGCAGAGGGTAGGGCTAAATGGCCAATTTTCCCAATGGAGAAAGGTGAATAGTGGTGTACCCCAGGGATCTGTGCTGGGTCTGCTGCTTTTTGACATATTCATAAATGACCTGGAAAGTGGAATAACAAGTGAGGTTATCAAATTTGCAGATGACACAAAACTGTTTAAAGTTGTTAAAACCCAGGAAGATTGTGGAAAATTGCAAGAGGATCTTGATAAATTGGAAGACTGGGCATCAAAATGGCAGATGAAATTTAATGTGGAGAAGTGCAAGGTTATGCACCTAGGGAAGAACAAGCCAAACTATGGTTACACGATGCAAGGTTCCACATTAGGAACCACCACCCAGGAAAAAGATTTAGGCGTCATTGTGGATACCTTGTTAAAACCCTCGGCCCAGTGTGCAGCGGCGGCCAAGAGAGCAAATAGAATGCTAGGTATGGTAAGGAAAGGAATGGAAAATAAAACAAAAGATATTATAGTGCCTCTATATCATTCCATGGTGAGACCGCACCTTGAATATTGTGTGCAATTCTGGTCGCCGTATCTTAAAAAGGATATAGCGATTTTAGAAAAGGGGATGGAAGGCTACTCCTATGAAGAAAGGCTAATAAGGTTGGGGCTCTTTAGCCTGGAGAAGAGACGGCTGAGGGGAGATATGATAGAAGTCTATCAAATTAATGAACGGAGTGGAACGGGTAAACGTAGATCGATTGTTTACCTTATCAGAATATGGAAAGACTAGGGGACATGCAATGAAGCTACAGGGTAAACTATTTAAGACTAATAAAAGAAAATATTTTTTCACTCATCGTGTAATCAAACTCTGGAATTTGTTACCGGAGGATGTAGTAAAGGCTGTTAGTGTAGCTGGGTTTAAAAAAGGTTTGGACAAGTTCCTGGAGGAAAGGTCCATAAACCATTATTAAGAAGGGACCCAGGATATCAATGCTTGAACCAGTACAAGCATTGTGGAACCTGTGTCCCTTGGGGAAACTGCTAGGTACGTATGACCTAGATTGGCCACTGTTGGAAACAGAATGCTGGGCTTGATGGACCTTGGTCTGACCCAGTATGGCATATCTTATGTTCTTATGTTCTAACACTGCTAACATCCCTAGAGCCTAACACATTTTATTCAAGCTTCAACTTTAACCACACTCTACACTTCTACTACTATCTACTCCTCTCCTCCCAATTTTTCTACACTTTTATCTTTGCTGCTGCACTTGATCCTGTCACTCCCTCGGAGGCCCTGACTATTATGCACACTTGCCGTTCATATCCATTCTTTTATTAAAGTTACTGCTTCCATACTGACCTAATAATCTACTTTCACACTGTTTTATTTTCTGTATTTGTTTTCAGAGCAGACAGCGCTTAAAGATTCCAAATTTCCCCTGCCTACTGATAGCCAGATTAATATGAATAAAATACAGCCTCTAAAGTGCTTGTACACAAATGCTAGAAGTCTAAAAAAATTAGATGAGAGACTATATTTATTTATTTATTTAGCTGCATTTATATCCTGCTTTTTACCAGGTCAAAGTGGTTTTAACAAAAAAAAAAGGGGGGGGGGTGGTACAAGAATCAGCTCAACGGGGGGGGGGGGGGGGCCACCACCAGGGGGGTCCAACAATAAGGATCTGGACAGACAACTAACAGTACTAGACTTTTGACTTGAGTCTCTCAGTTGGTGGGAGTGTGGTCAGAATTAGTCTGGTTGGGGGGCTGTCAGGAAGCCGGCAGATATTGAGAGGTGACCAGCTCAGGTCCAAGATGTTCACGAAACAGTAGGGTTTTTAACTGTTTCCTGAATGTGGAGAGGTCTTTGTTGTTTCGGAGATGGTTGGGAAGGGAATTCCAGAGGGAGGGCGCATAGAGTTCAAATGCCCTGTTACAGGTTTGTTGATTGAATTTGGTTCTTTCATGTGGGACTGTGAGAGTATTGCTGGTGGACTGACGGATTGGTCTGTTGAGGGTGGGCTGAGGAAGTAGAGTCCAGAGCTGGGACGTCTGTGTTTGATGGAGGGCTTTGTGGATAAGCAGTAGAGATTTGTATTTTATCCTTGCTTCAAGAGGTAAAATGTGAAGTTCTCTCAGGACAGGGGTGATGTATGTGCTCATGTTTCTTGACCATTTGTATGATTCTTGCGGTGGTGTTGAGGGCAGTCCGCAGGGGAGTGGTATGGGTGGCTGGAAGTCCATGATAGATTGCATTGCAGTAGTCCAGGTGGGGCAGCGTCATGGCCTGCATGACTGTTCTGAAGTCTTGGGGGTCCATGAGTGGTCTGAGTTGTTGTACCATCTTTGCCTTGAGGAATATCGTTCTAGCTGTTCTTTCAATGTGTTGCTTAAATGTGAGCGCTTGATCAGTGATGACTCCCAAATATTTTATATAGGGTTGGACTTGTATTTGAGTGGTTCCCAATGTGAGGTGCGGCGGCAGGGTGAAGGTTTGGTCCTTGGTTACGAAGAGGGCTTCGTTTTTTTTAAAGTTGATGGATAGGTTGTTCTCTTGGAGCCATTTGGTGGCGTCAGTGAAGCAGTCTGATAGCTGATTGTTGGTTGGGTGTGTGGTGGTAATGGGTCCATAAAGCATTATGTTGTCTGCATAGATATGGTAGTTGATGTGATGAGAGCGTATTATCGAGCAGAGAGGCTGAAGGTAGATATTAAAGAGCATGGCCGAGAGCGTAGAGCTTTGGGGCACTCCTTGATGCTGTAGAAATGGGGGGGAAGGTTTTCATGCTGGTGTGGATCAGTTGTTTTCTGTTGGTCAGGTAGGAGTGGAATCACTGTAACACAATGTCTTTGATGCCAGTCTTCTGTAGTCTGTGTAGGAGGGTGCTATGGGAGATGGTGTCAAAAGCTGCAGATATGTCCAGAAAGACCATGGCATATCCGGACTGTTTGGCCTGTATTCCTTTGATTAAGGTGTTCATTAGTGATATCATGAGGGTTTCGACCCCATGCGATGGGCGGAATCCATGTTGTTGTGGGTCCAGTGAGTTGCTTGTGTCTAGATGGTCTTGGAACTGCTGTTGTAGAATTTTCTCAATGATTTTGGCAGTGAAAGGGAGGCTTGCTATTGGTCTGAAGGATGCTGGGTCAAGGGGGTCCAGGTTATGTTTCATGAGGTTGGGCGAATGATGAAGGTTTTGAGGCTGTCCGGCATGTGTCCTTGTTTGAGTGATTCGTTTGCTATGTGGGCTAGGGCCATGCTTATGTCCAGTTTGGTTTTCTTTATCCACTCCACAGGGTAGGGATCTAGTGGGGAGGTAGTGGTGTTCAGGCATGAGATGGTGGATTCTATCTTTTCTTTGGTGACTGTTTCAAATGTACTCCATTCTGTGCTTTGGGTGGTGCGATAGGTTGTTGGAGCTGTTTATATTGACGTGCTAGCTGTTCCGGTGGTATGTTTGGGAGCTGGTTACAGTGATTGGGTGAGTTTGTCAACTTCTTAACTATCTCAGAGTTCACGTGGTCTGTTGATTGAGGGTTTATGATTTTTGAGTGGTAGGCCCTTTTTGCATTATCTGTTTCTTTGCGGTAGGTATCCAATTCATTCATGTATCTTGCTTTGTCTGTTTCATTTTTTGTTTTTCTCCATTTTCTTTTGGTCCTTCTGAGTTGGGTCTTTAGTTTCTGTAGGTTGGGGTTGAACCAGTGGGCTCTGGTTGTGATAGCTCTTTTTTTTTGGTGTTGCTTGTTGTTGTAGATGCTGCAGATGCGATTGCAGTATTCCAGTTGTTGATTAGGTCTTCGATTTTGGAGGAGTCTGTTTGTAGTTTAGGTAGTACTTGGCTTAGGAAGTCCTCTTTGTTGAAAGGTTTAAATCTCCTTGCATGTTGAGTGTTCTCTTTGGTGTAGGCATGCTGGTATGTGCAGGTTAGGTTGATGAGATGGTTGTCTGACCATGGCACATTTGTGATCCTGGGGTTCTCGCAGGAGATGATGCTGTGGGAGTTGAGGAATATCAGGTCAAGGGTATTCCCTTTTTCGTGTGTAGAGTCATGTATGATTTGAGTCAGGTCCATTGCTTCCATAGCTTTAGTAAAGGCTTCGGCATGCTTTTCTTTCAGTGAGGGGAGGTTGAAGTCTCCGAGGATTATCTGTTCTTTTGTAGTGATGGCACTCTCCAATAAATGCTTTAGTATGTCCAATAAGTCGGTACTTGCAGTGAGTGCTCGGTAGATTAGACATATGGAGATGTGTTTATTAGTGATTGTGAGTATGTCCACTTCATTAGTTGTTTCGGATGCGTAATTCCTGCGGTGGAGGGTGGATCTTGCTATGATGGCTACTCCTCCTCTGGCGTGCACTCGCGAGCAGTTGTTCATACTATATCCATTAGGTGTTAGCTGGTTCATGACTTCTACATTGGAATCCATTAGCCAGGTTTCTGTTATGCAGAGGATGTCTATCTTATGACATATATAGCACTAAATGAGAGGTTAGATATGATTTGTTACTCAGAGACATGGTGGAAGGAGGACAACAGTGGGGCAATGTGATACCTGGGGACGAAGTATATCGTAATGATAATGCAGATCAAATTGGTGGAGGGGTTGCACTCTATGTGTAAGAGAAGGCATTGAGTCACAAAGAATTAAAGTTTTGCAGGAAACAAAATTCACTGTAGAATCTCTATGGATTGAAATTCCATGTAAGAAGGGGAAGGCGATGGCAGTGCAGGTGTAACAAATTGATAATGAAATGCTCAAAAAAATCAGGGAAGCTAACAAAAGTTACAGCAAAGGGGGAGGAAGTGACGTCACAGAAGCGGATGACGGGGTGAGAGAACCGCTCCGGTACCAAACCCGCTTATAAAATAAAATAAAACCCCCGAGAGGCAGTAAAACGGAGCGGCGGGAGGCAGAAAGATCAGGGGACTGATCGGGAGCCCAAAAGGCAGAGAGGCGTGCCTGACGGAGGAGCTGTGCAGGATTGGAGGAGAGGAGCTGGAACAGCGTGGCGAAGACAAGATGGTGATCGGAGGTGAGAGCCCGGACGATTGCCGGTCAGGGGAGCAGAGATTGTGAAGAAACAGCGCGGACGGCAAGAAGGAACAGTGGAAAGAGGAGATTAATGCACGGTATTGGGACTAAAAAGGCAGAGGAAAGGACAGCTGGAGGCCGTAAGGCGACGGATTGATGGGGAGCCCCCTCCCCCTCCCCCTCCCCCCCCCCCTGGGCAGCAGAAGATGGTGGATGGAGCAGCCCTGTAGCCTGTACAGAGAAGTGGATGGCAGTCGGTAAGGTCTATACAAAGTAGTGGATGGTAGGCTGAATGCAAAGAAAAGGACTTTAGGAGATGCAGAGCCACTGTACTTGATATGAGCCAAGGCAAGAACTGAGATCATAAGTATAAAAGTGGCTTTACCACACAAATATTAAGGGTCCAAATGAGCAGGAGTCACTGTGCAGCCAAGTTGAGGCATCGGGTCTCCAAATTACCAGCACCTTCAGCAGCCGTTTGAACAGAGGTGGGTGGGAGGAAGTGATGGCACCCACCGCGCTGGCGGCTTGAGTGGAGAGCTCCGGGGCCAGCTTGCAGCAAAACAGCAACAAAACACCGCAGAGGGGGTTCGGGGCATCTCTGAGTGCAGGAAAACAAAAAGAGAGGGACAGGAGTATGGCAACTTGGAAAAAAGCTGCGGACATCCGCGACTATGCATGTGCAGGTCTGAATGCAGCTGCGGGGGAAAGGAGAAAGACGCAGACAGACAGCATGCAGGCAGAACACATGGAGAAAGAGGGGAGAGTGAGTGGAGGCCTGGAGGAGGAGCGGAATGGTGCAGTAGGGGCAACGGTGACCAGAGGAGAGCTGCGAGAGTGGATAGAGGAGATGAAGGTTGAGGTACGTTCTGCAAAAACCGAGCTGGGGGAGATGCTGGCTGAAATAAAGGAGGAGGTGGCAGAGCTGACGTGCCGCATGGGGGACCACGAGAACCGGCTAGAGGCGGTGGAGGCATGGCAAGAAGAGAGGGAAATGAAAAGGAAGAAAGAGAAGGCGTGGTGTGAACAAGTGCAATTGAAGCTGGAGGACTTAGAAAACAGATCCAGGAGAAATAATCTGCGTATAAGAGGAGTTCCCGAAGAGGCAGAATTTAAAGATTGTGAAAAGGTGGCTAGGGCAATTTGTGAGGAGGCTCTGCGCCAAGGGGGAGAAGTAGTCCAAAATATAGAAATTGATCGAGCACATAGGGCGTTGAGCCCTGTGAGGGCTAACAGAGCCCGGAACATCATTATATGCTTAAGGGAGTACAAGATCAAGGAAAGGATTGCTGCAAAAATGAGAGGACTGAGCACTTTTAAGTGGCAAGGATATTCAGTGGCAATTTATGCAGACTTATCGCTGGGAACTCTACAAAGACGGAGAGAGTTGGGGCCAGTAACTAAAGCGCTGAGAGGAGAGGGGGTGCGCTATCGGTGGATGTACTCTTTTGGATTGGCCTTCACGAGAGGAGAAAGGACATGGAGAGTGCAGTCGGTGGAGGCGGCAATGGTGGCTATGAGGGAAGCAGGCCTGGAAAAGCAGGAGGCGGAGGCCAGGAGGGAATGCGAGCGGAGAGGGCAAGGTGGGAGGTATGCCCAAGCTATGGAGAGAAGAAGGCAAGAAACTCAGCTTCAGCCTCAACAACAACAAAAAGAATGGGAGAAGGAAGGTGAACAGAAGAAGATGCAGTGGAAAAGCGCAAGAAGATAATAAAGTACAGACTGTGGGGTAGAATTCTGTGTAGAACTGGAAAGAGGCCTAAATGCCTAAATGTATGTATAAAGATATGGTGTATTGGAAATGTGTTTAAGGGATGGGGGGTTAGGGGGGAGGGGTAAGGGGGATAAGATGAATATAGGAACAAGATGCGAGGGGGGAGAGAGTAGGGGGGTAGGAGTGAAGGGGGGTCTGGGAGGTTAAGGTTAGGGATGGACCTGAGTATTAGGATGAGACAGGGGAGAGGAGGGAGGGGGAAGAGGGGAGAGAGTTAAGGGGAAGAGGGGGAAAGGAGGGGTGGGAGGGTTAAGAGGTGGGAAGGCGGGGACGACACTACTCCATGAATAGCTCTGGGTTACATAGGCTAGGTGGGGGAGGGGAGGGACAATCAGAGGGAGGGGGGATAAAGGGGAGGAGAGAAGAGCAACAATTGGGGGTAGCCACAATGAATGTGAAAGGGCTGAGAACATGGAGAAAAAGGAGGTGTATAGAATGGGAAAGGGGTAAGGTTGAAAGCCGATGTGATATGCTTGCAGGAGACACACTTGAAAGTGGGGCAGGAGGGAATGGTGCAAACTAAAAGATATCCAAGGGTAATACTGGCGGGACAAAGGGCACACCCAAGAAGAGGGGGAGTGGGTATATTGGTAAGTGGGAAATACCAAGAGGCAGTAATGGAGGAGCGGAGAGATAAAAAGGGGAGATGGGTGGCGGTGCGGATGAGTATAAAAGAACAGGAGGTGTGGATAGTGAGCGTGTATGGGCCGAATGCGCAGAGAGATGTGTTCTATAAAGGGTTGACAGAGGAGATGGAGGGATGGGGAGACACTCCCATGGTTATAGGAGGGGATTTTAATATGACCTTGAACCCAAGACTAGATAATAGTGGGGAAGGGAAAGGGGGAGAAGGAAAAGAAAGGGCATACTTCCTGAGATTTAAGGAGAGGATGGGGATGGTGGATACGTGGAGGTGCAGACATCCAGGAGAGAGGAGATATACGTACTATTTGCAGGTGCATAATACGTATAGTAGGTTGGATATGATCTGGGCAAATGGGAGGTGGGTGGGAAATGTTAGAGAGGTGGAACAAGGGAATATAACGTGGTCGGATCATGCACCAGTCAAGGTGAGCTTTAAAGTAGGGTGGGAGGAGGAGGGGGTTGAGTATTGGAGGTTGAATGAAGCATTGTTGGAGGAACCAGAATATAGGGAATGACTTAAAAGGGTAGTGAGAGAGTATTTGGAGTTTAATATGAATGGGGAGGTAAAAGTGGGGATGATGTGGGAGGGGTTGAAGGCAGGAGCTAGAGGACATTTGATAAGCATGGCAGCTCAGGAGAAAAAGAGAAAGGGGATGGTGGAAGGACATTTGTTGGGGAGGATAGAGAACTTGAAGAAGCAGCATCATAGTGATCATGATCCGCAGGTGATAGCAGAATTGGTAAAGTTGAGGGGAGAACTGGGTCAACTGAGAGCTGCGGAAATAGCCCACAAACTGAACATGTTGAGACAGGAATATTGGGATGGGGGGAACCGCATGGGGAAGGTACTGGCTGAAGACAAGGCAGCAGAGAGCATGGATAGGTGGGATAAGGTCTTCTGGAGGGAAGCTGATCCATAAGGATGCAGATAAGAGGAGTGTTTAAGGAGTATTATGAGAAATTGTACACTAGTGAGGTGAAGAAGGGGGAAAGGGAAGGGGAGGAATTTTTAGCTGATTGTCACTTATCAAGAATATCGGAGGAGGAACAGGAGGAGATGGGAAAGGAGATTAGTGAGGAGGAGGTGGAAAAGGCCATAGGGACTCTGAAAATCGGGAAGGCCCCAGGACTAGATGGTTTTTCTGCAAAATTCTATAGGGTGGTGGGCCCACAAGTCAAAGGAATTATGGCTCAGGTATTTAATGCATGCCTGGTGGGTGAGGTATTGCCGAGAACAATGGGAGAGGCAGGGATCATGATCTTGCCAAAAGCAGGAAAGGATAGTACAGTGTGTGCTTCATACAGGCCGATCTCATTGATCAACCTGGATGCAAAGGTCTTGGCAAAGATACTGGCTACAAGATTGCAGAAGCTCACTAATAAACTGGTGCATAGGGACCAAACGGGGTTTATTAGGGGAAGGCAAGGGGGGGACAATATAAGGAAAATTATGAATGTGATATGGAAGTTACAAAGAGGGGGGCAGGAAGCAGTATTTGTGATGGTGGACGCAGAGAAGGTGTTTGATAGAGTGGAATGGAAGTTTATGGTTCAGGTATTGGATAAAATGGGGTTGCGACAAAGATTTATAAGATGGATTAGGGCATTATATGAGAGGCCGACAGCAAGGATAAAAGTGAATGGAGGATATTCGGATAGTTTTGTCTTGGGTAGGGGGACAAGGCAGAGATGTCCGCTGTCGCCGTTACTTTTCACATTGGTATTGAACCATTGGCTGAATATGTGCGGAGACAGCAGGATATAAGGGGGATTGAAGTGGGGGGCCAGCAGACCAAAATAGCATTATTTGTGGATGATGTGATTTTTACCATGGGTAGGCCACTAACTAGTCTTCCAAATTTGATACAGGCAATTAGGAAATACAGTGAAGTGGCGGGCTATAAAATGAATATGAGTAAAACGGAAATATTGGGTTTCAACTTATCAGGGGACTTGGAAGGGAGATTAAAGGAGGGGTTTGCATTCAAATGGGTGAAGACTAAATTTAAATATCTGGGCATATATTTGAGTAATGCTTTGGAGAAATTAATGGAGTGGAACTATGGTCCACTGATAGAGGATGTCCGGAAGGATCTTGCGAGATGGAGAGGATTACACTTGACATGGCTGGATAGGATAGCTACTATTAAGATAAATGTGCTGCCAAGGTTTCTTTTTCTATTTATGGCACTGCCCTGTAGGGTACCTAGAGGGATATTGAGGAAAATACAAGGAATGATAATGAACTTTATTTGGGAGGGAAAGGGCCCGAGGGTGGCACGACAGATTTTGTATAGAGCCAGAGCGGAGGGGGGGCTGGGAGTGCCATGCATGGAGCATTATTATGAAGTGGCGCAACTAAGGGCTATCCTGGCATGGATGGAAAGGGGTGAAAACCCGTAGTGGGTAGAGATGGAAAAGGAACAGGTGGGGGAGTATGGAAGCAGTAATATGGGAGGGGGGGAGGTGAAATTAGCGGGGGAGGGGAGTGAACCCAATGCAGGTGCTGACGGCGAGTATTTGGCAAAGATGGAAGGCCTACTTATTAGGGGGTAAAGGAGTGACAAGACAGACATATATAAGGTGCATGGGGGGGTTTGGTCCTGGGAGGGAGGGTGGAATATATAGAGAATGGGAAAGTAGGGGGTTATATAAGATTGGGCAAATGGTAACTAGGGGAGGGGGAAATTAGAAGTTTTGAGGAACTTAAGGATTTATATGGGTTGAAGGAGGGGGGCATAGGTATGGATATGTGCAAATATGGTATTTCTTGAAGCAGAAGGGAGTGTGGGAGGGACTAAGGGCTAAAGCTACTCCTTTTGAGGTGTTGATGGAGAAAAGCATAGATGCAAAAGGGGTACTGTCAAAACTGTATGGATGGCTTAATGGTAAGCAGAAGGGAGGAAAGCGCTGGCAGGAGAGATGGGAGGGTGAACTGGAGGGGATGTGGGATATGGGGAGGTGGAAGACGGTGTATGAGTAGGAGAAGCAGATAGGGGGCAGTGTATCCCTGCTGGAGAACTGTTTGAAAGTGAGACTGCGAATGCTGTGGACCCCGGTTAAAATAAAAGCTATAAGTGGCAATCAGTCAGATAAATGCTGGAAGGGGTGTGGAGGATGGGGAGATTTGCTGCACATGATATGGGAGTGCCCAAAGGTGCAGGAATTATGGAGGAAGGTGGTGGAAGTGTACACTGAAGTAACGCAGGTGAAAGTAAGAGTATCGGCTGAAGCGGTATGTCTGCTGGAGATGGAAGAGGGAGGGAATGAATACTTGAACTCTCTATGGGGGTATTGGGTGGTGGCGACTAGGGTGTGTATGTTGAGAAGATGGAAAGCTAAGGAGGTACCACATATTTGGGAGGTAATTTTGTATGTAGAGCAAATAAGGACTATGTGTTTAATAGGGGCGTATAGAAGGGGGCAGAAGTAGAAATACTGCAATATATGGCATTGGTATGAGGATTGGAGAGAGGGTGGGATGGGAAGGTGGCAAATTAGAGCATAGAAAGGGGGGGAAGGGAGGGTGGAGGGGTATTCTTTGGGAACTAAAAGAAAAATCTCACCGGTATGGAGGTGGGGCAGGGGCATCAGGTTATTAAGGTTGGTGCTGGGAGGTTTGGTTGTGTTATATTATAAGTGGGGGGAAATGGGAGGTAAGCATTAGATATTTAAATCAAGAGCTCGACCCCCGGGAAGAATTGGCAATTGTAAGGGGGGATGGGAGGGGGAGATGGAGTTAGTAGAACACCTGTAAGAGCACCAGAAATCAGGTGAAAGAAAGTTATGCTATTTTATGTTATAATATGTTATATTATATTAGGTTATATTATATGGGGTTATGTTGTAATATAGAATATAAATGTTTTGTCAGGGTCGGATGAGGGTAATGGGTAAGGGGGAAACTGAAGGGGGGAACCTGAAGAGGGGAAACTGAAGAATGGAGCTGTATGGACAATGAGCTGTCAGATAGTAATGGTGAATTGTATAAATGGTGAATATGGTGAGTTAATAAAGTTTAACTCACCATAAAAAAAAAAGTTACAGCAAAGTAATGATAATGGGTGATTTCAATTACCCCGGTTTTGACTGGGTCAGTGTCACGGCAGGACATGATAGGGAGATAAAGATTCTAGACGAAATAAATAACTGCATCTTAGAGCACCTGGTTCATGGACCGACCAGATGGGAAGCTATTTTGGACCTAGTCCTTAGTGAAACACAAGATCTGGTGCAAGAGATTAGGGTGCTGGGAACACTTGGCAATAGTGATCATAGCATGATCACGTTTGATTTAATAAATGGAGGAAGGACACCAAGGAAATCCACAGTACTACCTTTTAACTTTCAAAACAGAGAACTATGAGAAAATGAGAAAAATAGTTATGAAAAAACTAACAGGAGCAATTGCAAAGGTTAAAGATTTACATCAAGCATGGATGTTGTTTAAAAATACTATCTTGGACTTCTGGTGACGTCACTGAATTGCATGGACGGCTGAAAAGGAGCTCCGCCGTCCATCCCCACAAAAGTAATTAATCTCCCCCCAAAACAAAGCGATACAAACACCCCAAAGAGGATTGGATTGGTCAGAGGGAGTGGAGGCTGGTGGAATGACGACAGCAAGGAAAAAGGCGTCGGACATAAGAGAATTTACGTTCGCAGCTATCAGAGGTGAGCAGAGAGAAGGAGGAAAAATGGGAGGTGAAGCGAATATAGAGGCCGAGTCTGAAGAGCAGCCGAGTACCTTGGAAGAGGTGCAGAGTAAAAGTGTGGTGCAGATTTCTAAGGAAGAACTCTGGTCATGGTTTGGTGAGCTGCGATCTGAAATAGCAGGATTCAGAGCAGACATGGAGGCGGCCATAATGGAGTTTCGCACTGATGTGCAGGAACGGGGAAAATAGTGGAGGAAGTGGAAGGGCAAGTGGAAGAGGTGCGAAGCAATGTGAGTTCAATGTACAAAGCAGTGAACAGTTTGGAAGATGTGAAGGAACAGATTGAGTTGAAGCTTGAAGATTTGGAAAATCAGGCGAGAAGGCAAAATCTACGAATACAGGGGGATGCCTGAAAATGAAGAATATAGAGACTGTGAACAGACGGCACGAGACATCTGTATGGCGGTGCTGGAGGAGCCTGAGAATAGAGGGCAAGCACTGGAAGTGAAAATAGACAGAGTGCACCGCACGCTGGGCCCAAGGAGAGAGGAGGCACCATGGGACATTATTATATGCCTCCAGGACTTTAAAACTAAAGAAAAAAATAATAAATAAGGTGAGAGGAGCAGGCCCCCTATAGTGGAGAGGAAATAAGGTGGCAATTTTTGTGGACTTGGCTGCGGCCACGCTACAACGCCGATGAGAATGGAGAGGATTTACAATGAGGTTAAGGGAAGAAAACATTAAATATAAATGGCTGTATCCCGCAGGAATTGCATTTACCAGCCAAGGCATCACAAAGCGGGCGTTAACAGCAACGCAGTTGGTGGCAGAGATGAAGGAAGCAGGAGTGACACCGGTTACCAGAGGTGGGAGAAATGAGAAAACCAGGGAATGAACAGACAAGAAGATGGCAGAGAGTGGAGAGCAAAGAGAGAAAGAGTAAACGTGTAATGCAAAAGAGAAAGGACATGGGACAGAGCAAATAAGCAGAGGAGAGAGAAATGGAAAAAGAACGGAAGACAACAGCAAGGTTGAAGAAGCCGCAAAGTTGGACTGAGTTTGTGATATGAAACAGAGGGGGGGAAGAAAGAGGCTACAACGGATTGGGGAAATACGGGAAGAATTAGGAAGATTACATGAAGCTGAAGAGGCCTTTAGGTTAAACCAACTTAAACATGAGTTCTATGTACAGGGAAATAGGCCAGACAGATATCTTGCAAGAAAACTAAGAGAGAAAAGGGTGTATCAGCAGATCCTGAAAATAAAAGATGAACAGGGAATGTGGGTTCGAGGTATGGAACAAATACAGAAAGTATTTTGGGACTACTATGGTAAGTTTTATGAATCAGAGCAACAAGGAGAGGGAGTGGATATAGAATGGTACCTGGCAGAGATCACATTGAAGCAATTGGACGTAAAGCAACAGAAGTGGGGTAATAGAGAGATTGCTAGAGAAGAAGTAGTTGAAGCTATAAAGAGCTTGAAGGAGGGTAAGGTGCCAGGATTGGAAGGATTTACAGCCAGGTTTTATAAAAAATTCTGTGAGGAGGTTAGTCCGATATTGTGTGACGTCTTTAACAAAGTATTAAAAGGGGAAAAGTTACCAAGCTCTATGGAAATAGCTGGAGTAGTAGTTATACCTAAACCTGGGAAGGACCATAGGAAGTGTGAGTCATACAGACCCATTTCACTTATAAATTTGGATACTAAGATATTAGCTAAAATATTGGCGGCTAGATTGCAGAAATATATTTCAAGGTTAATAAAGGAGGACCAAGCAGGGTTTATCCCGGGTAGGCAAGCGAGTGATAATGTACGTAAATTGCTGAATTTAATATGGCAAGTACGAAGAGAACAGACAGAATCTATAATGGTCACAGCAGATGCGGAGAAAACCTTTGATAGAGTAGAATGGACTTTTATGTTTGCAGTTATGAAAAAGATGGGACTGGGAGAGAACTTTCGGAAATGGATAGAGGCACTCTACAAAGAGCCTAAGGCATGTATACGGATAAATGGGGCGTATTCAGAGCAACTTAAGCTAGGCAGAGGTACAAGGCAGGGATGCCCGATTTCTCCTTTGCAGTTTGCAATGAACCACTGGCTGAAAGGGTTAGGCAGAATAAGGAAATACATGAAATAAAGGTGGGTAAGGAGGAATATAAAATTTTATTATTTGCGGATGATGTGATGTAAACATTAGGACAACCTGAGAACTCTATACCAGCACTAGTACAGGAGATTATGAAATATAGTGCGGTATCAGGCTATAAAATGAATATGGGGAAAACAGAAGTGCTCTAAGTAAGGCTGAATTCACAAGAAGAGGGTAGGGCACGAAAAACATTTCCTTTTAAATGGGCTAATAAAAGTGTGAGATACCTGGGGATCCAGCTCAGTGCAGAGGGGTCTGAGTTATACATGTTGAATTATGAGCCAACTGTAAAGAAAGTGCTAATGGATTTAGTAAGATGGGATAAGCCCATTTTCTCATGGATGGGAAGGATAGCCATAGTAAAGATGAATATATTACCCAGATTACTTTTTATGTTTTTGACCTTGCCTATAGAAGTACCTACTGCAGTGCTAAAGAAAAAATTTCTCCTTTATTTGGAGGCACAGGCCCCCTAGAGTGCAAAGGAAAATAATGTATAGAGAGAAAAAGGAAGGAGGTCTGGTGGTCCCTGAGATTGCAAGGTATTGTGAGGCGGCACAGCTGTGAGCGATAATGAGGTGGAGGTTGGAGAAGGATGGGCCCCAATGGAGTAGAATAGAACAGGTGATGGTAAGACCCAACTATACTACAGATTTGTTGTGGAAGAATAGGGAGGAGAGAGAAAGAAACCTAGTTAAGAATCCATACAAAATAAATACATTCAGAGTTTGGGACAGGAAACATAAGGTGCTTACACATATGGGAGGAAATAGGGCACAGCGGATTACACAATGTGAGGGGTTTTTGGTGGGAGAAAGTTCTGGGTTATTCCAAAGATGGCAGGAGAAAGGGTTACAGTGTATTGGGCAGGTACTACCTGAGGTAGGCCAGTTAAGGCCGTCTGAGGAGCTCCAGCGAGAGTTCCAAATAGAAAAGTATGATTGGTTGGGTTATTTTCAATTGGCACACTTTTTAGGGGGAAAAGATATAAAAGAAGGCCTGGGAAGCAAAGAGACACTATTTGAGAAGATGTTTAAGGTGGGGGACTTATCAAGAGGGGTGATCTCTAGACTGTACAAGGCATTGAGTAGCCCCATGGATCAAGGAACGCATATGCGGGCCTGGGAGGCAGACTTGGGAAGTCATTGGGATTCTCAGCGATGGGAAAAAGTATATGGTGGGGTTAAAATACCGGTTGTCTTGGCAGCAATCCAAGAACATTGTTATAAGATGCTTTTCTGAATGTATTTAACCCCAGTAAGATTGTGTAAGATGGGGAGATATAATGATGCAATGTGTTGGAGGGGATGTGGAGAGCAGGAGGAGTATATGCATATGTGGTGGAGCTGCCCAATACTACAGCAAATGTGGCAGTGGCTGAAGGATCTCATGCGGGAGATGCTGGATTGGGTGGGAGAGATTACACCAGCTGGAGTATTAATGAATGAATGGGGTTGGATCTGAAAAGTGATCTGGTGTAAATGCTGAAGGTGCTTGCAATTGGAGTGCGGATGGAAATAGCGAAGGGATGGAGGTCTGAGAGAGCACCAGCACCTGAGAGGTATTAAGTAGAATAGCATACATTTATTGGATGAGTGAGATCAATGCCTATAAAATGCACAGGATTGAGAGCTTTCAAAGGAGATGGCAGAAGTACACTGAGTGATTACAGAGAGAGGATAACGAATCAGTGGGCTGAAATTAATCAAGAGTATTGAAGGGTATTGTAAAAAAAAGAGGATGGGCGCACCACAGGATCCAAGGGGGAGGAGGGGAGTAGAATGGAATATTAAAATAAAAATGTACAGGTAAATTGAGAGAAGTATATATTGTAAAGTGCTGTAAAGTAAGGATAGAATGGTAATCAGGTAAATGTTGGGCTGATGGATATAGATGGATACAGGTTATGCCATTGTTTTGTAAAGGAGATGAAAAATGTGTTACTTGGTACTGTACCAAATAAAAATCTAAATTATTTAAAAAAATACTATCTTGAAGCCCAGACCAGCTGTATGCCATGCTTTAAGAAAAAGTGGAAGTCCAAAAAAACTGCCAGCATGTTTTAAAGGTGAAGTCTGAGAGGTGGTTGTTGCCAAAAAAACATCTTTCAGGAAATGGAAAAAGGAGCCAAATGACGAAAACTGCAAACAGCATAAGCACTGGCAAATTAGATGCAAGGCATTGATAAGGCAGGCAAAGAGGTCGGAGGTTGTGTAAAGGGGATTTATTCACACAGAAGCAACATTTAATCACGCAGTATTACTATGTACTGGGACACTCATTTTGGGGTTTTTTTGTTGTTGTTTTTTAAGGAACACCAGGATACATTCCTGGTCAAGATGTTTTTCTGTTTCTCTCTTTCTTCTTTTGTGTTTTGTGGTGTTTGTGCTGTCTATGGTGGTTGAGAGAGCATTGGAGCTTGGAGGAGTGAGAAGGCCCTTAGTCAAGGTCATAAACTGATTTGGTGAGGGTTGCCCTGTCACGCAGATTTGGTGGTTAGGGTTCTAGGTACATTGTCTTTTCTTTTAGTGTGGGAGGTGGGCAAAGCGCGAAATTTTAAGTAGCAATAGAAGTGGTAATGTATTAGGTCATTTTGCCCTCCGTGTCTGTCTTGTCCTGGTGGGCTCACCTGCTAATTTTATGGGTTGTATAGCCTCCCTGGCTTTGGTTTGGTGGTTTTGGTGTTATGTTTTTCAGAATTATGTGTTCTTATTGTGAGTGATCATGTACAGTGGCCAGGGCTAAATTATATCTCCTTTTGTTGGGTTATAAGTGCAGCTAACACTCTGAGGGCGCTTAAGATGTTGTTCTACAATGTAAAACTATATGCTACAATTGGGTATCTTTTTGCAACATTTGACAGTCAATTTGTACTATATTATCAGTATGTCTTCCTTTAAGATAGTTTCACTGAATGTTAAGGGCATTAACAATCCCATTAAGAGGAAAAAGATTCTTCTGTATGTCAAGAAAGAAAGTGCTGACATCTTACTGTTGCAGGAGACACATTTGAATGCAAAGGAGTCATTAAAACTAGGTGCAAATCCCCTTTCTCTAGTGGCTTTCTCAGCTACCCAGCATAAGAAAAACGGGGTAGCCATTTTGGTAAGGAAAGCTCTATCCCCCTTGATCATTCAAACTAGGTCTAATACCGATGGGCGGTGGGCTATGGCTGTCATTAAAATTGGATCCACCGAACTGGTCTTAATCAACATTTACGCTCTTGATTGTCCTACTTTTTTTTTGCTCCATTGCGACCTTGGCGCAGGAGGTGTCCAGATATCCATTTATAGTGGGAGGAGACGTCAACCTTGTGCTAAACCCATTGGTAGATAGGAGTCCAGTGAGAACCATTAAGGTTCCCAAGCCTCATCCAGTTCTTGTATCTCTAATGCAGGAATTGGGTCTGATAGACATTTGGCAGCTGCAACACCCTACAGATAAAGAATTCACTTTCTTCTCTTCATAACTCGTTATCACGTATAAACTTCTTCTAGTTTCCAAGGGACTTTGCTCTAAAATTAATGAGACTACTATTCATGCAGCTCATATCTCTGATCACTCCGCAATCTCTCTCAACCTACTTCATTCAACCAGCTGTCAACCTCACTCACGATGGCAATTTGATAGGACTCTTCTAACCAGGAGTGGAGGAGTGGCCTAGTGGTTGGGGCAAGGTACTTCAGGCCGGAAGGTCAGGGGTTCAAATCCCACTAGAGGACAGCAACCTTGGGCCGGAAGGACTGGGGTTTCTAGTCCCACAGGTGCTCCTTGTGGTCTTGGGCAAGCCACTTAACCCTCCATAGCCCATGTTCCCTGTAAAATAGTTATCTTCAAGTTATAATGCCCTGTTTAATGTAATTTCAGTTTGTTCAATGTAAACCACACTGATGCAGAATAGCGCGGTATATAAGAGAATATAAATAAATAAAATAAATAAATAACCAGTCAGGAATTTCAGGAGACCACCCTGGTGGCCATAGAGGAGTATTTCCAATTCAATCTACCACAAGATTCCTCGGGTGGACTTGGTGAGAAGGATTTAAGGCTAGTATACGAGCCACTATTACTAGTTTTGCTATAAAGCAGGCTAAACAGCGTAAAGCAACTTAGTGCACTAGACAAGCAGATTAAGGTGGGTGAATGTATCTTATGCCAGAAATCTGATCCTAACATTTTGATAAGACTGCAGCGCCTTAGATTTAAATATAATTCAATTTTGACCACTGAGGCCTCACAAAATATTCAAGGGCAGAAAGGCGACATTACTTAGAGGGTAATAGAGCTGGACGACTGCTAGCTAACTCGCTAAAGGGCCTATAAGGAATCTTCGCATATTACAGCTCTAAGGGATCCTCAGGTGCAACAATTGATTGTCAAGGATTCTGACATTGCAGAGACCGTTTGCCAATTCTACGCTAAGTTATACTCCCCAGAAATAGATTTTTCTGTGAAAGAGTTTGATAGTTTGCTAAATAATATCCAAAGGCTGGTGTTAGATCAAGAAACTGCTGCGGGATTAGACAAGCAGATAACAGTCATGGAAATTATTCAGACTATTGACTCTACACAAGCTGGCAAGGCTACCAGACCAGACGGTCTGCCGGCTGAATTTTATAAAGCCTTTTCCAAACCTTTAGGGCCATACCTTCAACAATATTATAGACGACTTCTAGACAATGTGGCACAGACTGGAGCATTTGCCTCTGCAAACATTGTTGTCCTAGAAAAACCTGGGAGGGACCCTCAGTTATTATCGGCCAATTTCGTTGTTAAACGTAGACTATAAAATCTTTGCAACCATTGTAGCTGGTCGTCTCTCCAAATTGATCCCTTTCCTTGATCCACCCAGACCAATGTGGCTTTACTGAGGGACACTCTACAGCCGATAATGCCAGAGTGCTCTGTCATGTTTTGGAAGGTGCAGAGGAAACAGAAGACCTTCTTGTGGGACTCTCATTAGACACAGAGAAAGCATTTGATTGGTTGGAGTGGCCTTTTCTGTTTGCTGTTTTGAAGAGGTTTGGATTCGGTGAAGGTTTCTGCAATCTAATCAAAATTATGTATGCGAGACCGAGTGCAAAAATTTCTGTGAATGCAACTCAGTCTAGAGAGTTTCTTCTAGGGCGGGATACCCATCAGGGTTGTCCTCTCTCCCCCATTCTCTTCAATCTAGCCTTGGAACCTTTGGCTTTATTAATAAGGCAAAGCCTTGCGGTTAAGGGTGTCTCTATTGCTGGCATGGAAATTACATTATCTGCATATACAGATGATCACAGCACCTAGCTCCATACCGATCATTTTAGAATTGATAAATAAATATTCAGGATTATCTGGCTATAAAATTAATTGGTCAAAATCTATCACCTTCCCCTTTAACTCAAGAGTTTGTAGAACAGATATGGAGGAATATCCTTTTGTATGGGATCCTAAGATGGTGAAATATTTGGGAGTTCACTATTATTACCCACTTAGTGTAACCCTACAGTACAATGAAGAAGCGATCCTAACTACAGTTCGTAATATAACAGCAAAGTAGTCACCGGTCTATCTTTCTTGGTGGGGTCATCTTGTAGCTATAAAAATGACTATCACTCCTAAAGTGAATTATATATTAGAAATGCTACCTGCCTTTCTTACAAGTAAAGTGTATCGTCAAATTGAAAGGATTCTGGTTCAAAATCTATGGGAAAATAAACCGCCTAGAATTGCTCTTAGGAAACTCAATTCTAAAAAAGAGGAGGGGAGGGGGTGAATTTCCCTGACTTTCAGCCTATCACTGTGCTTTTTTGCTAAAACAAGGATCATGATGGGTAGAAGGGGCCGCAGATATGCGCCAAATATGGCTTGAATTAGAAGATAGATTAAGTACTCCTCTCCCCTTGAATCTTCTTCCTGGCATGGTGTCTATTAAGAGGTTGAAGTCTCATAGAATCTTATTGGACACTCAGAAGGCTTTTCAGCAGTTAGCAAGTGCAATTCCTAAGGAGGCTTGCTTATCAAAATTAATACACATCTGTCATAGTCCCTTTTTTAAAATGAATCAAAGCTCATTCGCTTGGCAAAAATGGTTTAGCAAGGGCATATGGAGCGTTAGCCAACTAATATTGGATGGCAAGTGGAAACCCTTTCCCACTTTGCAAAGTGAATTTGATCTACCTCAGTCCCTATATTTTCAGTGGATTCAGCTGAGACATTGTATAGAAAAATCCCAGTTAGATATTACTTCATTGTCTGACTAATGGGGGTTAATGAGTAAGATAAGTTCAATATATATGACCTCTGTGGTGGCTTTTCAATATTATAAACTAGTGGCTCAGAACAATAGTTCTCAGGTCAATGAAGTTCAACGGGTATGGGAACATGACACTGGAGAAGTTCTCTCTCCGGAAACTTGGACAAAATTCTGGGTTTAGGTAAATAGGATTTCTCAGTCTGCCTCTGTCTCACAAGCTTTGTACTTTTTTGCGCACAGAGCGCACTTTATCCCGGTGAAGGTTGCTAAATGGGATAAGGCAGCTGGGAATGAGTTTTGGTCTTGTCAGGGAGATGTCGACACTTTGAGACATGTGGTGTATGATTGCCCTAACATTCAGTCTTATTGGGTTTCAATATGGAATCGCATTCAAGAGGTGCTGGGATTCTGGGCCACTCTCTCCTGGTCTGTGGTCATTTTTCGATCAGCAGTTTACATCCTGTCGTTACAGAGGGATTGTCAGTTTTTGCTGGACTTCATGTTGGGAGTGGGCCCTACATCTCGTTATTTCTAATTGGAAACATACTGCACAGCTTTGTAAGCACGAATGGTGGAACCACGTGTGCTTATTCTGCAAATATGAACAAATGCCATGGTGTGGCAGAATCCTCACACCCTCTACTCTTCTCAAGTGGAAACCCCTACAGCAGAGGTTCCCAACGTAGGTCCTTGAGGAACCCCAGGCCAGTCAGGTTTTCAGAGTATCCACAATGAATATGCATGAGATAGATCTGCATGCACTGCATACAATGTGCATGCAGATCTATGTCATGCATATTCATTTTGGGGTACTCTGAAAACCTGACTAGCCTGGGGTTCCCGAGGACCGACGTTGGGAATCTTTGCCCTACAGAAATACATTTCTAAAGCAAGATATAAGATATAATAAGGAGTTATTAGTCAATCCTTGTGTTTCTTAAGTAAAGGAGTGGTGATCTTCTAAAGCCCGTATAGACATGGTAGGCCTTCAGCTGTGTTGTTTTCTATAGCCCCTGATGATCGCATGATGATGGGAGGGATAGGGTGGGGTGGGCTATAAATAGCCTTTTCTTTTCTGGTTTCTTATTACAGAGAAATATTTTGTATTTTGATATACTGTAATTTGGATTTATTTCTTCTCCAGGACCAAGCAGGAAGTCAGTCCTCACATATCGGTGACGTCGGCGCCGACGGAGCCCTCGCGGAGCAATTTTCCCCAGCTTTCAAAGAAAGCCTTTGGGAATTGCAGCGCGCATGCGCGGTCCCCTTCCCGCCCAAGGGTGCCATCTTGCTCAGTCTTCTTTTTTCCGCGGAGCCCTACAGACATTGTTTGTAATTCACCGCTAGAAAAGTTGATTTTATTTGTCTTTTTTCTCGGCAGCACAGGAGGCCGGCTGGTCCACTTTGCCCACAGGTGGTCCAACATCACTACAGATACCTGGCTGCTTCACATAGTCCAAGAAGGCTATCTTCTGCACTTCCACCAGGTACCTCCCTCCTACTTTCCAGGGGAGCCTCTCAGACTCCCTCTGCACAGGGACTTACTCCTTCAGGAGTTAGCAAGTCTTCTTCAGGAACAGGCTGTGGAACCAGTGCCCCACCACCTGAGAGGTCAAGGCTTTTACTCCAGGTACTTTCTGATACCAAAAAGAACAGGAGGCCTCAGACCCATCCTGGACTTGCGAAACCTCAACAAGTTCCTGGAAAGGGAAAAGTTCAAGATGCTTACCCTTGGAATCCTGCTGCCCTACCTCCAGCAGGGAGACTGGCTATGCTCCTTGGATCTAAAGGATGCCTACACTCACATCCTCATCCACCCCAGCCACAGACAATATCTCAGGTTTGTTGTGGGGGGCAATCATTACCAGTACAGAGTACTACCCTTTGGCCTTCTCGAGTTCATTGGCGCAAGATTAAACACGCTTCAAGCGCGAGCCTTTCTGCCTCTCGACAGGGCAAACAGGCTCATGGATCTTGCCAGCCACTTTCACAGCAATTCCCTGGTCTCTGCCAGGCAATTTCTGAGACTGCTCGGCCATATGGCTTCCACAGTCCATGTGACCCCCAATGCCCGCCTGAACATGCGGCCTGCTCAATGGTGCCTTCGCACACAATGGCATCAGGCCACTGGGAGCCTAGCGGACTCCGTACAGATCTCCGACCCGCTGGTCTCTTCTCTGCAATGGTGGCTTCATCTGCCAAACCTAGTGCTAGGAATGGCTTTTCAGTCTCCTCCGCCTTCTCAGGTCCTGACGACCGATGCTTCTCTCCTGGGTTGGGGAGCACATTGCCAAGGGACATGTACTCAAGGCCTCTGGACTCCTTGGCAGTCTGCCCAGCAGATCAACTTCCTAGAGCTCAGAGCTATCCGCCTGGCTCTGAGGGCCTTCTCCCACCTCACTTCTCACCAGTCTGTGCTGGTCCAGACGGACAATCAAGTTGCGATGTTCTACGTGAACAAACAAGGGGGCACAGGCTCCTTCCTTCTCTGTTGGGAAGCACAAAAGCTGTGCTCTTGGGCCGTCAGCCGCGGCATCCTCCTCAAAGCTGTTTATCTCCCGGGTCAATAAAATTGCCTGGCAGACAAACTGAGCAGAATCCTCCAGCCACACGAGTGGAGATTGGATCCGTTAGTGCTTCAGCGGATCTTTCTCAAATGGGGCCTACCCACCATGGATCTCTTTGCCAGTCCTCTCAACCGGCAACTTCCCTGATTCTGCTCTCGACAACCGCATCCTCTCAGAGTAGCGGCGGATGCTTTTCTTCTCTACTGGTCCACAGGCCTTCTGTATGCCTTTCCTTCCATGCCACTGGTGTCTCGGACGCTCTTCAAGGTTCTCCGGGACAAAGCCTCAATGATCCTCGTGGCTCCCCGGTGGCCGAGACAGCCCTGGTTCCCGCTTCTGATGCAGCTGGCGGTGGACACTCCTCTCCCTCTGGGGTTTCAGCCCGATCTCCTGACCCAGGATCACGGGACTCTCCTACACCCCAACCTCCGGTCCCTTCATCTGATGGCCTGGCTGCTGAAAGGGTAGTCCTTGCTCCCCTCCTGCTGCCTCCAGATGTGGAGGAAGTCGTCTTGGCCTCCAGGTGAACCTCCACCCGGAAGTCCTACGCTCTTAAGTGGCGTCGGTTCTCCGTCTGGTGTGCTCAGCAGTCTCAAGATCCCTTCTCCTGTTCGGTATCAGTGGTCTTGCAGTATTTACTTTGCCTCTCCAATCTTGGACTTAAGTCCAACTCGGTCAGGGTCCACCTCAGTGCTCTTTCTACGCATCACATGCCGGTGGATGGCAGACCTCTTTCCAGCCACCCTCTAGTGGCTCGTTTTCTCAGAGGCCTCCTTCTCCTTAAACCACCTTTGCGCCCACCAGCCCCTGACTGGGATCTGAATGTGGTTTTACAGCGGATTACCTGTCCGCCTTTTGAACCTATGGCTACCTGTCATCTTCGTTTTCTTTCTTGGAAAACCTTATTCTTGGTAGCCCTCACTTCTGCTAGACGCGTTAGTGAGCTACAGGCCCTAGTATCTCATCCTCCTTACACTAGGTTCTACAAGAATAGGGTAGTCCTACGGACTCACCTTAGGTTTCTTCCTAAAGTGGTTTCCCCTTTTCACATCAACCAGGAGGAGGTACTTCCGACCTTCTTTCCCAGGCCACACTCCAGCCGAGCTGAAATGGTTCTGCATACCCTGGACTGTAGGAGGGCGTTAACCTTCTACCTTGACCGTACGCGGGAGCACCGAAGGGCTGTTCAGCTCTTCGTGTCTTATGACCCCAATAAGTTGGGGCTCCCTGTCTCCAAGCGTACTCTGTCCATCTGGATTGCTGACTGTATCGCTTGGGCTTATGGGGCAACCGGCCTCTCGTTGGAAAGTCGAGTCACGGCTCATCATGTTAGGGCGAAGGCTGCATCAGTGGCTTACCTCCGCTCTGTTCCATTGGCAGACATCTGCCGGGCCGCTACTTGGTCTTCAAGCCAGACTTTTGCAGCCCATTACTGCCTGGAGAGAGAGTCCCGCAGGGACAGTGCTTTCGGACAGGCAGTCCTCCGTAATCTCTTTGAGGTATAGGCAACTCCTGCCCTCCGTCCCGGATGTTGGGCTACCGGTTGGAGGCGTACTCAGAGAAGATTCCTTCCTTCTGTGCTACTGAGCTTGAGGGAGCTCCTTTTTTGTGCTTAGGGTCTCCGGTAGCCTTAAGCTTGGGAGTCCCATATGTGAGGACTGACTTCCTGCTTGGTCCTGGAGAAAGAGTAGTTTCTCACCTGTAACAGGTGTTCTCCAGGAGCAGCAGGAATCAGTCCTCACAACCCTCCCTCCTCCCCTTGGAGTTGCAGTCCTATGATTTCGTTTTTGCTAATTTTTTGCTGTCATCAGACTGAGCAAGATGGCACCCTTGGGCGGGAAGGGGACCGCGCATGCGCGCTGCAATTCCCAAAGGCTTTCTTTGAAAGCTGGGGAAAATTGCTCCGCGAGGGCTCCGTCGGCGCCGACGTCACCCATATGTGAGGACTGATTCCTGCTGCTCCTGGAGAACACCTGTTAGAGGTGAGTAACTACTCTTTTTGTATTTTGTTGGAAAATATGAATAAAGAAGTTAAAAAAAAAAAAAAAAAAAGAAACCCTCTGCCCAGTGTGCAGCGACGGCCAAGAAAGCAAATAGAATGCTAGGAATCATAAGGAAAGGAATGGAGAATAAAACAAAGGATATTATAATACCTCTGTATCGTTCCATGGTGCGACTGCACTTTGAATATTGTGTCAATTCTGGTCACCATATCTTAAAAAGGATAAAGCATTATTATAAAAGGTCCAGAGAAGAGCCACCAAAATGGTAAAGGGGATGGAAGGATACCCCTATGAAGAGAAGCTAAAAAGGGCTCTTCAACCTGGAAAAAAGACGGCTGAGGGGAGATATGAATGGAGTGGAACGGGTAAACGTAATCGATTGTTTACGCCATCAAAATATGGAAAGTCTACGGGACATGCAAAGAAGCTACAGTGTAAACTATTTAAGACTAATAAGAGAAAATATTTTCTCTGGGAACAAGCAGGAAGTCAGTCCTTACATATGGGTGATGTCAGCACCGACGGAGCCGTCGCGGAACCATCTCCCCAGCTTTCAAAGAAAGTTTTTGGGAGATGCCACCACGCATGTGTGATCCCCTTCCCGCCCAAGGGTGCCATCTTGCTCAGTCTCCTTTTTTCTGTGGAGCCCTTCAGACGCTGTCTGACTCCCCCCCCCCCCCCCTGAAAAAGTTGATTTTTTTTTTTTTTGTTCCCAAGTTTTCAACTCGCCTTTGGTATTGCACCGGTATTCTTCCCGCCTACCGACCTCAGTGTCAATTTTGGTCTATTTTTTGTAGTTTTTTCTTTTTCTGGTGCCTTTGTGCCTTTTTTCTCCCGCTGGCAGCTTGGAGGGTCTTCGACCTCGCAAGGGTACTTTTTTCCCCCATGACTACCAGTGGTTTTAAGAAATGTGATCGGTGCTCTAAAATTATGTCTTTGACCGACACACACGACTGCTGTCTTCGCTGCCTTGGGCCAGACCACGACCTGGCAGCCTGCGGTCTCTGTAAAAGGATGTCCAGCAAGGCCCTTAAGAGCCGCCAGTAGCAGCACGATAGTTTTTCCCCGAGTCCCCGATGCCTCTGAAGGCCAGGACCTTGTCTGAGGCCCCGACATCTCTGGAGGAACTCTCCGAACCCGAGCATCATAATGGGTCCTCATAAAGGCGGTCTCCCTCAAGGGAACCCAAGACTAAACCTTTGAAGGCGGCGTCCCTGGATGGTTCCGACCAGCCGGGGGCTCCTCGGCCCTGATCCCGCAGTCCTAGACTTGTCCGAGGCATCAGAGAAGGAGCGACCTGCAAAGGTCCCCCGGAAGAACCTGGCTGCGGACCGGCCTCGGTCCCCAGACACTATCCTAGTTGAGGATTCACCTTCAGGAGATCCGGCGATGGTCCCGAGTCCCTCGGTGCCTGGGCCGAAGGCTGCGGAGCCTTCTGGTCTGGAGTCCATAATGGCAGCCCTGGAGCGCAGTTTGTCTGCTTTCATGGACCAGCAGTGGGCGCTGTTGTCTGACACGACTGGTTCATCCTCCCCTACCACCGGGCAATCGACATCCAAAATGTTCCCGGAGGCTTAGCCCATCCTCGAGGTCCTTCGACTGAGGTCACGCTCTGAGTCCTGCTCGACGGGATCTTGCTCACCCCCACCAAGTTTACCAGGTACCGGCCGTAGGGTATCGGGGCCCTCGAGGCCTGCGGAGCAGCCCACCTATGAGTCCTCCACGGATTACTCCGAGTGGGAGACGGAGGATGAGGAGTCCCCCAATACTCATCGCCACCGCAACGTCCCTTCCAACTCCCCCATCTCGGAACCTCGGAGGCGGTCCCCGCCCAAGGACTTGGTCTTCCTGGACTTTGTCAAGGACATGTCTAAGTCCCTGGAGTTCCTGACTGAGTCGGAGGAGGACCCTTGGGCGGATGAGTTAGAGATCCCCCAGTACGAGGCCCCTCTGCGGGAATTGATCACTGTGCCCATTCCTCCCATCCTGGAACGGCTCATGCTCCACATGTGGGAGACGCCGGCATCGGTGCCGGTAGTGAGCAGACGGCTTGACTCGATGTATTGGGTCTGCCAGAGCCTGGGTTTTCAGAAGTCTCAACTGCTGCACAACTCCATGGTGGCTGAAAAGCCAGAAGAGACACTCCTTGGTGCCCCCCAGCAGGGAGGCCCGTACCTTGGATGCTCTCGGCAGGAAGTATTACCAGGGCTCAATGCTCATGTGCCGTGTCCAGGCCTACCAGCTGTTCATGGTCATGCACTTGAGAGACCTTGTGATGGAATTTGCCGGATTCTCGGCTGGTCTCTCCAAGGAACCTTTTTAGTGGTTCAAGAGCCTGGCCAAGGCTGTCCGTGAATGCTCCAAATTTATGTCTTGAGCGGCCTATGACGGGTTCGAGTTGGTGGCCCAGGTAGCCATGGCAGGCATTGGTGCACACTGCCAAGCTTGGCTTCAGTCGTCCGCCTTTGAGCAGCGAGTTCCGGACAAATTGGTCGATGTCCCATGCCAGGGAGAGAATCTCTTTGGCAAACCCATGACTGACAAGGCTGCCAAGCTGGAGACCAAGTTCATGACGAGGACCAGACTCTCTAGAAGACCACTGCTCCTCCCTGACAGAAGGGCTTGAGGAAAAAGCACTTTTACCTGAGGAAGGGGGCTGCTTACCAAAACTATCCACCCTATCAGGCCTCCCCGACTCCCCAACAGGGTCAGCAGGCCAAAGGACATGGGCATGGCCCGTGTAAGCAGAAGGCTCCAAAACCCCAGGCACAAGCCCCTGCCCAGCCAGGGGGGAGCTTTTGACTTCTTCAGCATAGCCTCTCTACCCCAAGGAGATCAGCAGCCCAGAGGTGGGTGCCCATCACCACTGACTCCTGGGCGCTAAGAGTAGTTAGGGAGGGTTACCTCCTCCACCTGACTCAGACACCTCCCCCTTATTTACTGGGAGAGCCCCTCAGGTGTCCCCTCCACCGGGACCACCTTCTGAAGGAGTTGACAGGTCTTCTCAAGGACAAAGCAGTGGAAACGGTACCCTACCACCTCAAGGGCAAGGGGTTCTACTCCAGATACTTCCTCGTGCCAAAGAGGATGGGGGCTTAAGACCCATCCTCGAACTGCGCAACCTCAACAAATTCCTGGTGATGGAGAAGTTCAAGATGCTCTTCCTTGGAACATTGCTGCCGTACCTCCAGCAGGGAGATTGGCTATGCTCCTTAGACCTGTGATAAGGAAGCTTATCATAGTTCAGGAAGGAGCTATAATAGAGGTGAATTGGCTCTGAACAAGCAACCTGTCTTTGCTGGTAGAAATGATAAAACAGAATGTTTCCATAAAAGACTACCAGTCCCAGAATGCACCAGGTTTCAAACAGCCACTAGAAGAGCTGAAGTGGGGAAACGTGTGTTCAATCAGGAGAACTATGAGGTAATCCCCGATCCCTCATCTCCAAGGGCAGGGCTTGATTCAGCACAGCTGGGCTGTGCTAGGGTGGAGTATCCCTCTAAGCAGGTTAAAAGTAAAGCCTATTCTACACAGAATCAGACGGAGCATGAGCAGGAGCAGAGGCATCAGCAGAAAGAGACGGAGGAGGAGCAGAGGAACCCAGAGCTCAAGGACAGAGAGCAAGAAGCAGCGTGGAAGAAAGAAGAGGAAAGCATCTTGGAGGTCTAAAGGAGTCCATAGCAGTACGTGTGCTGGGAGTCATTCCAGAGGCAAGCATACTCCATTGGACTGGGGAAAGCCAGAGGAGTGGGGTTACAGAGCCAGGAATCCCCGGACGGCACCTGTGAGGGAGACGGCTGCATTTGGAAGGGGCCCTAAGACCAGTGCAAGAAGGTATGTGAAGAGAGACCCAGTGTCCAGGGATCTTGATTGGAAGGCTGGACATAAAAACTGGACTACATACTGGCCAAGATATCTGGAGAGGGACTCTAACAACAAATGGAAGCTCAGGTATGAACACTGATCTATGCCCTAGCTATTCACTTGGAAGACAGCAGGGAAACAAGTATTGTCCTGAGAGTGCTCCATTAAGAAATTCCTCTGAACCAGTCCATGATATTGATTCTATGATAGTTGAAGAAGAAGGAGATGTTTTAAATGATCAGAGTGAATACATGGATTGCTCTCTATCTAGGCTTCTGTGGTAATATACTGTCACAAATACACCAACCATCAAAAAGAAATATATCCTGTTCTTTTATCTACCTAGAAAAGTTTACAAGAAAGCTTTTAGGTAGGCTTTGAGCCACGTATAGAAAGTAAACCAGCCAAGAGGTTTGTAGCTGGTTAATTGTTAGCAATTAAGCCTTGCATAATTGCACGTGGACTCTGAAAGGACATTTCTGGGTGTGTGTGAAAATACAAGAAGTTATCCTTGAAAAAGAACAGTTTTGGATTACTTTTTGGATTTTGGTTTTGTTTTTGGAGCACTGCTAAAAGGTATTAGCAGGAGCCCACAGAAAGGCCTTTCTGTTCCCATCAAGGTCTTTATTGTTTGATTGATTGCTTAAGAAGTTCAGTTGTTGTTCCTGATTTGTTTTTCCAAAGTTTAATACTGAAAGCAAGTATCCTTTTGTGCTACCAAGTAAATCTGTGTGGGAGAAATAACCCCATAAATAAAATATATTTTCTTTGCTTAACACTCGAGCAAGCACAACTCATTTATTTGTGAACGGCTGATTCTGGTATGAATGGACTACATTTCCCACAATCCTTTGCAAGTCATACTAATATTTGCCTTTGCCAAGACTGTGGACATTCTTACCCAGCGTCCCCCGTTTACAGACCTTATACCCACATCCTTATCCACCCCAACCACAGGCAGTACCTGCGGTTTATGGTAGGGGGCAGACACGTTCAATATGGGGTGCTACCCTTCGGCCTAGTCTCTGCCCCAAGGGTCTTCACAAAATGCCTGGTGGTCATGGCTGCCTTCCTCAAGCTCCAGGGGGTCTTCGTGTTTCCCTACCTGGACGACTGGCTCATAAGGGGAGGCACAGCAGGCCACCGCACGCACCATCCAGGTTCTGTAACATTTGGGCTTTGTCATAAACTACCCAGTGTCTCACCTCCTCCCAACTCCGCCTGGAGTTCATTGGGGCAAAGATCGACAACCTCCAGTCGAAGGCCTTCTTGGCTGGGCCGATCATCTCAGATCTCTAGCTCGGGACATACAGCACCGTTCCTCGTTGCCTGCCCGGCATCTTTTGCGCCTCCTCAGGCACATGACATTCACAGCCCATGTCACCCCAGACGCTCGCCTCCACATGAGGGCGGCACAGTGGTGTCTCCGGGACCAGTGGTCTCAGGCCACAGGCTGCCTGCCTCTGAGACAAAGTTTTGGTAACCTGACAGTTGGAGGACTCCCTAGTCTGGTGGCAGTCACCCCAGCACCTAGAAGCGGGCATGCCCTTCCAGGCCCCGAAGACACTCAAGTGTCCTCACCACTGACGCCTCCCTGCTTGTCTGGGGAGCCCACTGCAAAAGTCTCCACACTCAGGGCAATTGGTCGCCAGACGAAAGCACCCAGCAGATCAACTTCCTGGAGCTCCGAGCCATACACCTCGCCCTGAGGGCTTTTGTCACCACCTGCATCATCAGACGGTCCTGATCCAGATGGACAACCAGGTGGCGATGTTCTACATGAACAAACAGGGAGGCACGAGGTCTCATGCCCTTTGTCAGGAGATGCTGGGCCTCTGCTCATACGCAATCCAACAAGGTATCTTCCTGAGGGCAGTGTACCTGCTAGGCCAGGACAACCTGCTGGCCAACAGGCTCAGCAGGGTTCTCCAGCCACACGAGTGGCAGCTGGATCCCAGGGTAGCCAGTCGGCTTTTCCAGCTCTTGGGGGAACACGTGATGGACCTGCTCGCCAGTCCGGACAACTTTCAGTTGCCCTGCTTCTGCTCCCGACAGGCCCACCCCTGCAGGGTGGCAGCGGACGCGTTTCTAGTCTCATGTACGCCTTCCCTACGATGCTACTGATCGCCAAGACCTTGTTCAGGACCCTCCGTGACAGGGCCTCGCTCATCCGGATAGCTCTCCAGTGGCCCAGACAGCCATGGTTCCCACTGCTTCTGCAGTTGACGATGGAGGCCCCCATCCCCTTGGGGACCGCCCTGGAATGCCAATCTCAGGAGGGGAGCTCTCTTCTGCACCCCAATCTGGGGTCCCTCTCATTGACAGCTTGGCTGTTGAGACGGTGACTCTGGCCCCTCTCAACCTTCCGGTTGAAGTGGAAGACATTCTGCTGGCCTCTCGCAAGGCCTCTACTAGGAAGTCTTTTGCCCTCAAGTGGCGCAGGTTCTCTGTTTGGTGTGTCGAACACGGGGCTGATTCCTTCTCCTGCCCGGTTGCTTTGGTGTTGCAGTACCTTCTCCACCTCTCCCAGTCCGGGCTCAAGTCTAACTCTGTCCGAGTGTACCTTAGTGCCCTGGCAGTGCACCACCATCCAATAGTAAGCCCCCCTCGGTCCAGCCTTTGGTGACCCACTTCCTTCAGGGCCTGCTCTTGTCGAAACGCCCGGTTCACCCTCCAGCGACCGAATGGGGCCTCAACGTTGTGTTGGAGCAGCACACTCGCCCACTCTTCGAGCTTCTGGCTACTTGCCACCTTCGCTACCTCTCTTGGAAGGTGGTCTTCCTGGTTGCACTCACCTCCACTCACAGAGTTAGCGAGCTCCAAGCCCTTGTGGCAGAGGCGCCCTATACCAGGTTCTACAAGAACAGCATTAGAGGTTTACTTCTACTTAGACCCTGCAGTAAAAATTTTGATGTCTCTGCATCAGGCCATGATTTGCATATCAGCCCAGCTGATTAAAATACATTTGAATAATTAGGATTCATTTAAATAGATTTAAATATGGATGGCGTTAATTGGGAGCTAGTTTTTCCGTCTGCGTTTATGTCTATTTCCTGCATTTACGTCTATTTCCTGCATTTAAAATATGCTTAAACATGGCGTTATGGGCTCATAAAGCCCACGCTAGCTTTCTGCATTGGCCTGTTAGATTGTAAGTCTTCCTGGGATAGGAGAGCGAACTGCTGTACCTGAATGTTATTTGCCTTGAATCTCTACTGGAAAAGGCATGAGCTAAATACTAATAACCATTTTCCTCATTTTATCATTTATTTAAGAAAAAACTAAAAGGCGCAACTGCAAAGGTTAAGAATTTACATCAGACTTGGGCATTGTTAAAAATACTAACTTGGAACCCCAGACCAGATGTATTCCCATGCTTTAAGAAAGATGCAAGTGTAGGAGGCAGCGAGGAGCTAAGAAATTATGCACTTTGGGTTCTCCAGGACCAAGCAGGAAGTCAGTCCTCACTTATGGGTGACGTCGGCGCCGACGGAGCCCTCGCGGAGCAATTTTCCCCAGCTTTCAAAGAAAGCCTTTGGGAATTGCAGCGCGCATGCGCGGTCCTCTTCCCGCCCAAGGGTGCCATCTTAGCCAGTCTTCTTTTTCCGCGGAGCCCTACAGACGTACCCGTCGTGTCCCCGCGAAAAAGTTGATATTTCTTCATAATTTATTCTTTTTTCCTTCGGTTCGACGCCGGTCTTTTTCCCGCCGGACTCGCGACGCCGGTCACGAGTCCTCTTCTTCTTTTCGGTTTTTCTGACTTAGTCAGCTTTCGTTTTCGATTTTTCCCTGGCAGCCCGGTCCTTTGACCTCGCCGGGGCCCTTTTTCCCCCGATGGCTGCCTCCGCTGCCTGGGCCCGGATCATGAAGAAATGATCTGTGGGCCCTGCGGCAAAATGTCCTCCGAAAGCGTTGAGAAGTTGGCGGCATCAGCGGGATAGGATCTTCGCTGACCCCAGCCGTACCTGGACCTCGTCGGAGGCCTCCGCGTCCAAAGGTTCCAGCTCGGACCGTCGCCGGAGTTCCTCCGACAGGGGTTCTCCCTCCGGGGACCATCGACGTAAGGTGAAACCCGCGAGGGCGGCGTCGGTGGACGCTCCTGGCTCCGCAAGGGCCAGGTCGCATAGCCCCGATAGCCGTCCCGGGTCCTTGGAGAAGGAGCACCTCACGAAGCGACCTCGCCTGGAGTCGGAGCTGCCTGCTCGGGTAAGTCCTGTGGTCCTCCTGGACTCGCCTCCGCAACAGCCGACGTCGGGCCCGACGCCGTCGGGGCCCGAGTCGGGGGCTGCTGGGTCACCTGAGCTCGGACTCAGGTTGACGGCCTTGGAGAGCAGACTGTCTGCCTTCATGGACCAGCAGCGGGCACTGCTCGCTGGCTTCGCTGGCGCCGCTGCCCCGACCGCCGGGACGTCGACGTCCAAGTCGACCCCGGAGACCGAGCCGATCCTCGAGTCGATGCGAACTCGAGTCGATCCTCGGTCGAGGTCACCCTCGGCCTCCCGTTCGGGACCGAGGTTGCCGACGCCGACTCCCTCGGCGTCGGGGCGGCAGGCGCCGCGCCCTGCCCGGGCCAACCCCACCGAGTTCTCGTCGGAGTCGGTCTGGGAGTCTGAAGAGGAAGAGTCGCCTGATTCTTTCCGGACTCGGTGTGTCCCCTCGGACTCACCAGAGTCCGAACCTCGGAAGCAGTCCCCCCCGGAGGATGCCCGGTTCTCGGACTTCGTCAGGGATATGGCCAAGGCTTTTGCCTTCCCTGCGGACCCCGAGGAGGAGCCTCGAGCTGAAGAGCTCGACGCCCTCCAGTATGACTCTCCCGCAAGGGAACACTTTACTGTACCGGTTCCTCCCATGCTGGAACGACTACTCTTCCGCATGTGGGAGAGTCCGGCCACCTCGCCGGTCCTAAGCAAGCGGGTCGATTCTATCTATCGAGTCCGCAAGAGCCCTGGCTTCCAAAAAGCACAGCTACCACACCATTCCATGGTAGTGGAATCGGCCATGCATCGTCTTAAGAGCCAGAAGATGCACTCCTCGGTGCCTCCTGGCAGGGAGGCCCGTAACCTGGATGGCCTTGGTAAGAAGTGTTTCCAGGGCTCTATGCTTGCGTGTCGTGTCCAGACCTACCAGCTATACATGTGCATGTATCTCCGAGACCTGGCTAAAGAGCTAGCCGGATTCTCCGCTGGTTTGTCCGAGGAACCCTTGCGGAGGTTCCTGGCCTTGTCCACTGGCATTCGGGAATGCTCAAAATTCATATCCCGAGCAGCCTATGATGGCTTTGAAGCATCGGCTCGAGTGGCCGCAGCCGGCATCGGTGCCCGCCGACAGGCTTGGCTTCAGTCGTCTGACCTTGAGCCCTGGGTGCAGGACAAGTTGGTCGATGTCCCCTGCCGAGGTGACAACCTCTTTGGCAAGCCCATGGCTGAAAAGGCTGCACAAATTGAGACGGAGACTCTCACCAGGACTAGGCTTTCTAGGAAGACCTCCGCCCCTTCCCAGAAAAAGAAGGGCTCGGGAAAAAAGTCCTTTTACCCGAGGAAGACGGCTGCCTACAAACAATACCCCCATTATCAGGCCCCTGCAGCTCCCCAACAGGGCCAGCAGGCCAAGGGACGGGGTAACGGGTCCCGTAGGCAGCAAGCCCCCAAGCCTGCACCACCAGCCCCTGCTCAGCAGGGTGGGGGTTTTTGACTCCTTAAGCATAGCCTCTCCCCCCCCCGGTGGTTCCTCCCAGCACCGGAGGCCGGCTGGTTCACTTCGCCCACAGGTGGTCCGGCGTCACCTCAGATGCCTGGGTTGCTTCAAGTCGTGAGAGAAGTATATCTTCTCCACTTCCACCAGATCCCTCCTTCCTACTTTCCGGGAGATCCTCCACGACCCCCTTTGCACAGGGAACTACTCCTTCAGGAGTTAGCGGGTCTTCTGCAGGAGCAGGCGGTGGAACCGGTGCCCCACCACCTGAGAGGTCTAGGCTTTTATTCCAGGTACTTTCTCGTACCAAAGCGAACAGGTGGCCTCAGACCCATCCTGGACTTGCGCAACCTCAACAAGTTCCTTGTGCGGGAGAAGTTCAAGATGCTTACCCTTGGAATCCTTCTGCCCTACCTCCAGCAGGGAGATTGGCTATGCTCCTTGGATCTAAAGGATGCCTATACGCACATCCTCATCCACCCAAGCCACCGCCAATACCTAAGGTTTGTGGTGGCAGGAAATCATTACCAGTACAGAGTACTGCCCTTTGGCCTGTCCTCCGCACCGCGGGTCTTCACAAAATGCCTCGCGGTGGTGGCGGCCCATCTCCGGCTTCACGGCCTCTATGTCTTTCCGTACCTCGACGACTGGCTCATCAAAGCAGCGTCCGCCCCGGAGGTCACCAACGCCACACGTCGCACGGTGACTCTTCTGCAGCACTTGGGCTTTGTTATAAACTTCGCAAAGTCCACTTTGCTCCCCTCACAGGATCTCGAGTTCATCGGCGCAAGGCTGCACACTCCTCAGGCACGAGCGTTTCTACCGCTCGACAGGGCTCAACGGCTCATGGACCTAGCCGACCGTTTTCGCAGCCAGCCCCTGGTCTCCGCCAGGCGCTTCCTGAGGCTACTCGGCCATATGGCTTCCACCGTCCATGTGACCCCCAATGCCCGCCTGAATATGCGGCCTGCTCAATGGTGTCTCCGCAAGCAGTGGCAACAAGCCACAGGCGGCCTAGCAGACCTAGTGCGCGTCTCCGAGCCGCTGATCTCGTCTCTCCGGTGGTGGCTTCATCAGCCGAACCTGGTACTCGGCATGCCTTTTCAGTCACCTCAGCCGGCCCAGGTGCTGACGACGGATGCATCCCTCCTGGGCTGGGGAGCACATTGCCAAGGGGCACGTACTCAGGGCCTCTGGACCACGTGGGAGTCTGCTCAGCAGATCAACTTCCTGGAGCTCAGAGCGATCCGCCTGGCTCTCAAGGCCTTCTCCCACCTGACCTCTCGCCAGTCCGTCCTTGTCCAGACGGACAATCAAGTTGCCATGTTCTACGTGAACAAGCAGGGGGGCACGGGCTCCTTCCTTCTCTGTCAGGAAGCAAGGAAGCTCTGCTCTTGGGCCGTCAGTCACGGCATTCTTCTCAAGGCCGTTTATCTCCCAGGCCAGGAAAATTGCCTGGCGGACAAACTCAGCAGGATCCTCCAGCCGCACGAGTGGCGCCTGGATCCCTTGGTGGTTCAGAAGCTCTTTCTAAAGTGGGGCCTCCCCACGATGGATCTCTTTGCCAGTCCTCACAACCGGCAACTTCCTCGCTTCTGCTCTCGTCAACCACACCCCCTTCGGGTTGCGGCGGACGCTTTCCTACTCTCATGGTCGGGGAGCCTTCTGTACGCTTTCCCTCCCATCCCGCTAGTCTCCCGGACTCTCTTCAAGGTTCTCCGAGACAAAGCCTTCATGATCCTGGTGGCCCCTCGCTGGCCCAGACAGCCGTGGTTTCCACTCCTGCTGCAATTAGCGGTGGAGGATCCATTCCCTCTGGGGTTTCAACCGGATCTCCTCACTCAGGATCAGGGGTCTCTGCTACACCCCAACCTCAGGTCTCTCAACCTAATGGCCTGGCTGCTGAGAGGGTAGTTCTTGCTCCCCTTCTCCTGCCGACAGAGGTGGAGGAGGTCATCCTAGCTTCGCGACGGCCTTCTACCCGAAAATGCTACGCCCTTAAATGGCGTCGTTTCTCCGTTTGGTGTACCCAACAGTCTCAGGATCCCTTCTCCTGCCCGGTGTCGGTGATCTTGCAGTACTTGCTCTACCTCTCTAATCTGGGACTTAAGTCCAACTCCGTCAAAGTTCACCTCAGTGCTCTTTCAGCACATCATGTGCCGGTGGACGGCAGACCTCTTTCCAGCGACCCTCTCGTAGCGAGGTTTCTCCGAGGTCTCCTCCTACTTAAACCACCTCTGCGCCCGCCAGCGCCTGACTGGGACCTGAATGTGGTTTTACAGCGGATCACCTGTCCGCCCTTTGAACCTATGGCTACCTGTTCTCTACGTTTTCTTTCTTGGAAAACATTGTTCTTGATAGCCCTCACTTCCGCTAGACGCGTCAGTGAATTGCAGGCCCTCGTGTCTGATCCCCCTTACACTCGGTTCTACAAAAATAGGGTAGTCCTACGGACTCACCCAAAATTTCTTCCAAAAGTGGTCTCCCCTTTTCATATCAATCAGGAGGTGGTACTTCCAACCTTCTTTCCCAGACCACACTCCAGCCGAGCTGAAACGGTCCTCCATACCCTGGACTGTAGAAGAGCATTGAACTTCTACCTTGACCGTACGCGGGAGCACCGTAAAGCTGCTCAGCTTTTTGTGTCTTTTGACCCCAATAAATTGGGGCTTCCGGTCTCCAAGCGTACTCTGTCCATCTGGGTTGCGGACTGTATCTCTTGGGCTTATGGGGCAGCCGGACTCTCCTTGGAAGGTCGAGTCACGGCTCATTGCGTTCGGGCAAAGGCTACGTCAGTGGCTTACCTCCGCTCTGTTCCGCTGGCAGACATCTGCCGGGCCGCTACTTGGTCTTCGAGCCAGACTTTTGCGGTCCATTACTGTCTCGAGAGGGAGTCCCGCAGGGACAGTGCTTTCGGACAGGCAGTCCTCCGTAATCTCTTTGAGGTCTGAGCAACTCCTACCCTCCAACCCGGATGTGGGCTACCGGTGGGTAATATTTCAGCGAAGATTCTTTCCTTCTGTGCTGCTGAGCTAGAGGGAGCTCATTTTTGTGCTTGGGGTCTCCGGTAGCCTTAAGCTTGGGAGTCCCATAAGTGAGGACTGACTTCCTGCTTGGTCCTGGAGAAAGCGTAGTTACTCACCTGTAACAGGTGTTCTCCAGGAGCAGCAGGAATCAGTCCTCACAACCCTCCCTCCTCCCCTTGGAGTTGCAATCGTCTGCTTTAGTTTTTTTGCAAATTTTTATGCTGTCTTTTTTTAGCTATGTCATCTGACTGGCTAAGATGGCACCCTTGGGCGGGAAGAGGACCGCGCATGCGCGCTGCAATTCCCAAAGGCTTTCTTTGAAAGCTGGGGAAAATTGCTCCGCGAGGGCTCCGTCGGCGCCGACGTCACCCATAAGTGAGGACTGATTCCTGCTGCTCCTGGAGAACACCTGTTACAGGTGAGTAACTACGCTTTATGGCAACTCTGCCCAAGTTCTGTAACTGCAACAACTATTTTAGTGATTCTTACCAAGTTTTGTGCGTTTGTCCGAATCTGTTTGTTAGATTCTGTTTCAGGAGGGATATCTATCTATATTTACAGGTTGGCCCAAAAAAAGTGAGAACATCTCATAGCATATAAGTTATTTAAAAATTCAAAAGACAGATGTAAACGATTGACAAATCTAAAAAAAAAGATGGCGACCTGAAATTGTCGAAATAAAGACATTATATAGCTAAAAAAGGTTAATAAGTAAACTATTTAAGCTTTTAATTTATGAGATGTTCTCACTTTTTTTTGGCCACCCTATATATATGTATATATATATATCTTTATTACAGGCCAGTGTAATTAGACAATTAGAACTTAGAAAATGCAATCATCCTCTCACTAGAATTCCCACAAGCTATGCAAATATTTGGTGCTAGCTAACTCCCGCTAGTAAGATAACAGTTCTGTACTGGATTTGGGCTTTGCACGTGGATTCGTGCTTTTTCTGTTGGACTTCAGATAACAGTTCTTATACAGTTCCTCTGTAGGATGCCTTGCAATTCATGGACTGCAGCACAGGTCAGCTCAAAGTGATATTAAAAGCAGGCAATTAGTACTAGACAGCTTGCAAGAGGTTTTCTCTTATGATTCTAGGTGCGAGAGAGACTTACATGCAGAGTTGATTACAGTCGGAGGTAAAGAGAAAGATTGCAGGTAGGGTTTTGAATCTTTTTGGTCAGCGTTGGCCAGGAACAAAGTCCCAAATTCTCTCTTGCAGTCTTTAGAAATACCTTTCTTAGTTGCCATGTGGCCAGCTGATCATAGTTGTGGCTCTAGAGGATTGGTCCAGGGCAGCATCCCAGAGTTTGACTCGGCCAGTCAGAGAATGTCTCCAAGGCATCAGGTAAAGTCATAGTCTGGTCAGGGCTGCTAATCCTGTGCATTTTATGATAACCAGTTTGATACTGGGCCCCCTATGAAGCAAATACTAGCAGTGTATGTTTTCCAACTCAAGACAGTTGCCCCATTATCTCAGGTTCTGAGATTCAGCTTGTATATGTGCAGGCTATCAGCATTCTCATGTTTCTCATTATGGTCAAGCTGGCATAGATTTCATTTTGTATTGCTTTAATGATTCTGTAGCACTGCTATCCGTCCTCTAATTTGTTGTGATCCCCTAGGCAGGGCCTGTGTAGTTTACATCATTACACCTTCAGAAGGAAGGCCAAATAACTGTGGGTATAGTTTAAAAGTGAAGTCATTGACGTTGTTATAGCCAAAAAAAAAATATCTTTCAGAAAATGGAAAAGGAGCCGAATGACAAAAACAGGAAATAAAAGCACTGGCAAGTTGGATGCAAGGAATTGATAAAGCAGGCAAAGAAATAATCTGAAAAGAAGCTTGCCATAGAAGCAAAAACTCATAATAAAAACTTTTTCAAATACATTTGTAGCAAAAAGCTGCGAGAGAGTCAGTTGGACCATTAGATGATATAGGGTTAAAAGCAGCACTAAGGGAGCGGAGAGACTGAATGAATTCTTTCCATTGATCTTTACTGAAGATGATGTAGGTAAGTTACTTGCCAGAAATAATATTTAAAGGTGATATATCTGAGGAATTGAAGCAAATCTTGAAAAACCTGTAAGATATAATACTGCAATTTGATAAACTAAAGAGTAGCAAATCATCTGGGCCAGATGGTATACACCCCAGGTTGCTGAAATAACTCAAAATGAAATTGCAGACCCTACTATTAGTAATTTTGTAAACTCTCATTAAGATCATCTATAGTACTTATAGACTGGAGAGTGACCAGTGTAATGACAATTTTTATAAAGGATTCCGGGAAACTACAGACAGGTGAGCCTAATGTCCGTGGCGGGCAAAATGGTAGAAACCATTATAAAGAACAAAATTACTGAACAATACTGATTGTTATTGTTTAGTGGGACAAAACTAACGTGCATTTGCCAAGGAAGGTCTTGTCTCGCTAATCTGCTATATTTTTTGAAGGTGTGAATAAACAGGTAGATAAAGGTGAGCCAGTTGATACAGAGTGTATCTGGATTGGCAGAAAGCCTTTGACAAGGTCCCTCATGAGAGACTCTTGAGGAAATTAAAAAGTCATGGAATAAGAGGCAGTGTACTGTTGTGGATTGGGAACTGTTTAAAAGATAGAAAACAAAGAGTAGAGCATTAAATGTCCAATTTTTTTCAAATGAGAAAGGCGAATAGTGAAGTACCAAAGAACCTGTGCTGGGCCCTCTGCTTTTTAATATATTTATAAATGACCTGGAAATGGGAAGAATGAATGAGGAAATCAGATTTGCAGATGATTGTGAAAAATTGCAAGAAGGCATTGCGAAACTGGGAGACTGGACATCAAATGGCAGATGAAATTTAATGTGGACAAGTGCAAATTTATGCACTCGAGAAATAACAACCCAAAGTACAGTTATATGATGCTCCCTAAGCCTGGAACAAACTATCTGAGACTGTACATCAGGCTTCATCTCTATCCCTTTTCAAATCCATGCTGAAAGCTCACCTTTTTTGAGGTTGCTTTTGGATCTTGATACCTTGTTCTCCTTTGACTCCTTACCTTTCCCTAATTTTACCCTTGTCCTCTGCTGTTATATTGTCTGTCTTGATTAGATTGTAAGCTCTGACAAGCAGGGACCATCTTTTTACATGTATCTGTGCAGTGCTGCGTATGCCTGGTAGTGCTATATAAATGATTATAGTAGTAGTAGTGTGGTAGGCTATGGCCTGTAAACTAGGCCTAGATCCCAACCCCCACCTAGGGTTGCCAACCGGCCGGTTTTTCCATGGCCAGGCTGGCTGCCGGCACAGATGTAAAACCGGCCATTGAAAAGCCGTTTTTTTGCTCTGGCCGCAAGAACGGGAGCGGCCAGAGCAAAAAAACGGCTTTTGTCCCGAAGTCCGCTGCGCGAACGCGATTCCCCATAGCAGTGCAGCCGCTGCTTCTGCTTTGTACAGAGCAGCGGCTGCAATACACTTACTTTGAAAAGTAAAGACAAACTGTGTGAGGAGCCCTCCGGTCATCGCAGAGCCCGAGGAAGTGATGTCATGGGGGCGGGCTCCTCACAGGTTGTCTTTCCTTTTCAAATTAACTTTAGCTGCAATAAAGTTAATTTGAAAAGGAAAGACAACCTGTGAGGAGCCTGCCCCCATGACATCACTTCTCGGGCGCTGCGATGACCGGAGGGCTCCTCACACAGTTTGTCTTTACTTTTCAAAGTAAGTGTATTGCAGCCACTGCTCTGTACAAAGCAGAAGCAGCGGCTTGGGCGGGGGGGGGGGGGGGTGTAGGTGAACCAGCAGGGGAGGGGGGGTGGTGTGAGTGAACCAGCAGGGGAGGGGGGGGTGGTGTGAGTGAACCAGCAGGGGAGGGGGGGTGGTGTGTGTGAACCAGCTGGGGAGGGGGGGTGGTGTGAGTGAACCAGCAGGAGGGGGGGTGTGTGAGTGACCCAGCTGGAGGGGTGAGTAAGTGACAGGGGGGTGGGTGAGTGAACCAGCAGGAGGGGGGGAGAGTGAGTGACCCAGCAGGAGGGGTGAGTAAGTGACATGGGGGTGGGTGAGTGAACCAGCAGTGGGGGGGGGGTTATGTGAGTGAACCAGCAGTGGAGGGGGGGTTATGTGAGTGAACCAGCAGTGGAGGGGGGTTGGTGTGAGTGAACCAGCAGGGGAGGGGGTGAGTGAATGAACCAGCAGGGAGGGGAGGGGAGGGGTGATGTGAGTGAACCAGCAGGGGAGGGGCGTGAGTGAGTGAACCAGCAGGGGAGGGGGGTGAGTGAGTCAGCAGGGGGGGGTAAGTGAGTGAACCAGCACTGAGGGGAGGGGGTGTGTGAGTGAACCAGCACTGAAAGGGGGGGTGTGAGTGAATCCTCGGTAATTTTTGTGGGTGGGGCTGGGGGCGGAGAATGGGTGGAGCATGGCGAGCCACAGGTGTCGGGTTTTTCTCGGTGAAAAAGTTGGCAACCCTACCCCCACCTGGGATTAGTGTTGAGAGGAATCAGAGTTTGAGAATCTGCTTTAAACTGCTTTTGAAAAGTTTGTATAATTCCTTTATGCTGATGATAGAAATGTTCTTGCATTCTCTGAGCTAGAATTGTCCTTGAAGTAGAAATGTAACTATACCTAAAAACTGTGCCTTTGTTAGAATAGTCTGAGAAGGGGGAACAGGGAGCTAGGCCCAGAGTGGGTCACCGATTGGATGGGTGCAAGGGGCGTTGGGACCAATAGAAAGTTTGCCTCTATCAAATTGTAAAAATTGTATATAAGGAATCTGCTCCTGTACTCCATTGCGCAGTCCTTTTTGGATGCTCTCCTGTCTGAGCCTGTGCACAATAAATTGGCTTGGATCCTGCAGCTGACTCCTGGTTTTATTCATTGCGTGCGCTTCGCTGCTACATTTCCAAAATGTAGCATGATTACAATATTTCAATGAGTTCGTCTAGAAATTGCAAATTCTTTATTGAAGTTCTCTTTTTCCACAGCTTCCACCGTACGTAGACCTGTCAGCTTCCGGTTGGTGACAGGAGTAGGGTTGCAGATTCCTCAAGCTTCTGCCGTACGTAGACCTGCCAGCGTCCGGTAGGTGGCAGGAGTAGGGCTGTAGACTCTCACAGCAGTGGTCGTTGTCGCAGCGTGAGTCGCAATGGGGATGCTGGATTGTTTGTTGAAGTCCAGTGACGAAGTTCAGTGGATGCCACTGGCTTTACTTGACTGTGGTGAATCCAAGGTTCTAACTCTGCAACCTTAACTGCTGTAGGGGTTGATAGTATGACGACATAAGGTCCTTTCCAGTGAGGTGCTAACGGTGTCTTCCTCCACTCCTTGACCCACACCGAGGCTCCAGGCTTGTAGGGATGCAGTGGTTCGGTCATACCCATGCATGGAGACTCTGCAAGACAGAACCTAGAGCCAATAGTTCTTGTCTAGTGATTTCGGACCCAATCTGACTCATATCCCCTTTTATCCCTTGGACAATGGGCGGAGGTCGCCCATACAAGACCTCAAAAGGGGAAACGCCTAACGACTTGGTGGGGGCTGAACGTATCCTGAGGAGGGCTATAGGAAGAGCATGGGGCCACTTCAGGTGAGCTTCCTGACAGTTTGGACAGCTGGGACTTTAGGGTCCTATTCATTCACTCTACCTTCCCTGAACTTTGGGGTCTGTAAGCTGTATGTAACTTCCACTGCACCTGTAGGGCCTGAGCCAACTGCTGAGTTACTTGAGATACAAACGAGAGTCCATTATCGGATCCTATAGCTAATGGGGAATGATTTCATGGAGTAGAACTTTGGTGACTTCCCTGGCTTTCTCAGTCCTGGTGGGGAAAGCTTCCACCCACCCAGAGAATGTACAAACCAAGATCAACAGGTAATGATATCCATTAGCACGTGGCATTTCTGTGAAGTCCACCTGGATATTTCCCATGGGGGTAACTCCTACTGACTGAACTCTTGGGGGCAGGTTAGGACCCTGCCGGGCATTGTTCTTTGCACAAGTTATGCATCTACGGGCTACTGATGCTGACAAGGGTCCTAATAACGGGATACAGAAATGAGGTCTAAGAGCTTTCTCCATCGCAGTTTTCCCATAATGTGTGGCTTGGTGGAAAGCTTGGACAAAGGCTGGACCTAATGTTTCAGGGATCACAGTTGGACCGGGAGGAAGACCACCTGCTGGCGGCGGTAGCACTATCCATCCGGTCTCTGATAACACTCCCCCTTCCTCTTGACAATAATAGTCTAACTCTTTGGAGGTATATCAGGGAGTTCATGCACTGAGGGGCACTGGAAATATAGCTGCCTGGACTGTAGTACTAGTGGCAGGAACTTGTCCAGTTATGGCCACTTCTCAAGCAGAAGCGTCAGCAAACCTATTTCCCCATGAAACTTCTCCTTTTCTGCCTGATGACCTCGGCAGTGCATCACTGCAACTTGTTTAGGGGCCCATACAGCATCTAGTAATGTTAATATCTCAGGGCCATACTTGATGGACTTGCCTCCCGAGGTTATTAACCCACGTTCCTTGTACAGGGCTCCATGTGCGTGCAATGTTGTGAAGGCATACTTAGAATCTGTGTACACATTTAGGCGGAGCCCTGTTCCTATTATCAGTGCCATGGTGAGGGTTATCAGTTCAGCCTTCTGTGCTGAGGTTCCTGGGGCCAGAGCTGATGATTCTATTACCATGTCCAGGGTCACCACTGCATAGCCCGCACATCGTCGTCTGTCGATGACAAGACTACTTCTGTCCACGAAGAAAGTTCGTTCAGGGTCATTTAATGGGACATCAGTTAGATCAGGGCGACTTGAGAATACAGTGTCCATAATTTCCAGGCAATCAGGATCGGGTGGACCTGGACCAATTGGCAACAGCGTAGCAGGGTTCAAAGCTTGACTGACGATCAACTGCAATCGAGGGTTTTTACATAACATACTTTGGTACTTCAGCATTCGTGAATTTGTGAACCAATAATTTCCTTTGTGCTCCATGAGGGTTAGGACAGAGTGCGGTACCGGAACTTGGAGATTTTGACCTAGGGTGAGCTTGTCAGCTTCATCCACCAGGAGGGCTGTGGCTGCAACGGCTCTCAGGCAAGGTGGCCATCCTTTTGCGACCGTATCCAGTTGTTTTGATAGATAAGCTACAGGTCACTGCCAAGATCCGAGGGATTGAGTCAATACTCCCAAAGCATTTCCACTTGACTCATGGACATAGAGGCGAAATGGTTTCTGTACATCTGGCAGGCCCAAAGCTGGTGATGACATCAAGGCTGCCTTCAACGATCGGAATGCCACATCCTGTTCTGGGCCCCATTCCAAGGGAGATCGCTCCATTCCTTTGATGGCCTGATACAATAGCTTTGCCACCAGCGCAAAACTGGGTATCCATATTCGACAATAGCCTGCAGCTCCCAGGAAAGCCCTCACCTGCTTTCTGGTGGTTGGGGAAGGGATGCGACACACAGCTTCCTTACGCTCTGGTCCTAACCTCCGAATCCTGTTGGACAGATGGAATCCCAGATATTTAACCTCAGTTTAAGAACATAAGAACATAAGAAATGCCATACTGGGTCAGACCGAGGTCCATCAAGCCCAGTATCCTGTTTCCAACAGTGGCCAATCTAGGTCATACGTACCTAGCAGTTTCCCCAAAAGACACAGGTTCTGCAGTGCTTGTACTAGGCCAAGCATTGATATCCTGGGTCCCTTTTTAATAGTGGTTTATGGACCTTTCCTCCAGGAACTTGTCCAAACCTTTTTTAAACCCAGCTATACTAACAGCCCTTACTACATCCTCCGGTAACAGATTCCAGAGTTTGATTACACGTTGAGTGAAGAAATATTTTCTCCTATTTGTCATAAATAGTTTACCCTGTAGCTTCATTACATGTCCCCTAGTCCTTCTATATTCTGATAGCGTAAACAATTGATCCACGTTTATCCGTTCCACTCCATTCATTAATTTATACACCTCTATCATATCTCCCCTCAGCCGTCTCTTTTCTAGGTTAAAGAGCCCTAACCTTTTTAGCCTCTCTTCATAGGAGTAGCCTTCCATCCCCTTCACCAATTTGGTGGCTCTTCTCTGTACTTTTTCTAATAACTCTATGTCCTTTTTAAGATACGGTGACCAGAATTGCACACAATATTCAAGGTGCGGTCGTACCATGGAGCGATACAGAGGCATTATAATATCCTTTGTTTTATTCTCCATCCCTTTCCTTATGATACCTAGCATTCTATTTGCTTTCTTGGCCGCCGCTGCACACTGGGCGGAGGGTTTTAACATGTTATCCACGATGACTCCCAAATCTTTTTCCTGGGTGGTGGTTTCTAATGTGGAGCCTTGCATCGTGTAACTATAGTGTGGGTTGTTCTTTCCTAGGTGCATAACTTTGCACTTGTCCACATTAAATTTCATCTGCCATTTGGATGCCCAGTCTTCCAATTTATCTAGATCCTCCTGCAGTTTTCCACAATCCTCTTGGGTTTTAACAACTTTAAACAGTTTTGTGTCATCTGCAAATTTGATAACCTCACTAGTTATTCCCTTTTCCAGGTCATTTATGAATATGTCAAAAAGTAGCGGACCCAGTACAGATCCCTGGGGTACTCCACTATTCACCTTTTTCCATTGGGAATATTGGCCATTTAGCCCTACCCTCTGCTTTCTATCTTTTAACCAGTTCCCGATCCACAATAGTACACTGCCTCCTATCCCATGACTTTTTAGCTTCGCCAAAAGTCTCTGATGGGGGACCTTGTCAAAAGCTTTCTGAAAGTCCAGATACACTATATCAACCGACTCACCTTTGTCTACCTGTTTATGCACACCTTCAAAAAAACAGATCAGATTAGTAAGACAAGATCTTCCTTGTCTAAAGCCATGTTGACTGTCTCCCATTAGGCCATGACTATCTACATGCTGTGTAATTTTGTTCTTTATGATGGTTTCTACCATTTTCCCTGGTACTGACGCCAGGCTCACCGGTCTAATTTCCCAGGTCACCCCTGGAACCCTTTTTAAAAATTGGTGTTACGTTGGCGACCCTCCAATCTTCAGGTATTACAGATGATTTAAATGAAAGTTCACAGATTAGCAGGTCTGCAATCTCATATTTCAGTTCTTTCAACACTCTGGGATGTATACCATCCGGTCCAGGTGATTTGCTACTATTCAGTTTATCAAATAGTTGTAATATATCTTCCCGGTGTAGCGATATTTCTCTCAATTCCTCTGCAGTATCACCTTTAAATACCACTTCAGTCTTGGGTAACATCCCTACATCTTCCTCAGTAAAGACCGAAGCAAAGAATTCATTCAGTCTCTCTGCTATAGCCTTGTCTCCTCTTACTGCCCCTTTTACCCCTCTATCATCTAATGGTCCAATTGACTCTCTCACAGGCCTTTTGCTACGAATGTACTTGAAAAAGTCTTTATTTCGTGTTTTTGCTTCCGTAGCAAGTTTCTTCTCAAATTCCCGCTTTGCCTGCCTTATCAATGCTTTGCATTTAACTTGCCAGTGCTTGTGCTGTTTCCAGTTTTCATCATTTGGCTCTTTTTTCCATTTCCTGAAGGTTGCTCTTTTGGCAGCAACAGCCTCTCTGACCTCACCTTTAAACCATGCTGGCAGTTTTTTGGACTTTCTTCCACTTTTCATAACTGCGCCTTGACTCTTGAGACCTTGTGTCCGGCTTCGTTCAGGAGGTGCAAGAGATCACTGGTGGCTTGCAAGCATTCGCTTTTAGAGTTGGTGGCTATCAGTAGGTCATCTACATACTGGAGAAGGACTCTTTTTCCCGGAGTAACAGAGTAACTTGAAAGATCTTGGTTGAGAGCAGCACTGAAGAGAGCAGGCGAGTTCTTGAATCCTTGAGGTAGCCGAGTCCAGGTAAGTTGGCCTCGCCTTCCTGTAGTAGGGTCTTCCCATTCAAAGGCGAACAGAAGTTGACTGGCTGGTGCTAAGCGTATACAGAAGAATGCATCTTTCAAGTCCAGGATGGTGAAATGAGTAGCTTCAGCGGGGATCAGTCCCAGGAGAGTATAAGGGTTTGGCACTACTGGATGTATGGTCACACCTGCTTCATTTACTCATCTCAAATCCTGCACTGGGCGGTAATCACCTGTCCCAGGCTTCTTGACACGGAGGTGGGGGGTATTCCAGGGCGATTGACACGTTCTGAGAAGTCCATACTTTAATAATTCCATTAGATGACAGTGAATGCCTTCAATTGCTGGTCGCGGAAGAGAGTATTGTCTTACATGCACTGGTTCTGCTCCTGGTTTGAGGGTGACGAAAACAGGGGCTACATTCTTCGCTAGGTCCGGAGGATTATCCTCCGCCCACACCTTGGGCGGAGCTAGAATACTGGTGGTTATACGGGAACCGACTGCCTTGGTCAGAGATGTACTATAGAACCGCCATTCTTCTTCGCGGGGGACAGTCAACACCATCAGGCCAGCAGATTTCGAGTTCACAGTCATTTCCATCTTTCCCCCTTCAACAAATGATATCTGCGCCTGGAGCTTAGCAAGCATATCTCGGCCCAAAAGGGGAATTGGGCATTCAGGCATGTGTTATCTTCCGTCCCCCTAATTCACAGGTGCGGTTCTGCAAGAAAGGTTTCGTGGCCCTAGCTCCAGTAGCTCCGACAATGTTGATGGATCGAGAAGACAAAGGGGCCACCGGTTTTGCCACTACTGAATGTTCAGCCCCCGTATCCACCATAAAGTCCATATATTGGTCCCCAATTTTCAAACTGACCATAGGCTCCTGGGGACCCAGAGGAAACTTGGAGCCTGGTCTGGCCTAGTCTTAATACATGCTGTAGCCCCCTTCGGCTGCTATTCCATCCATAGCTGCTTCACCTTGTCGGAACTGTGTGCGGCGCATTCCTCCATTACTCTGGAATCGTCCCCCTGCTCTCCAAGTGCTCCCTCCTCCCCTCCAGAAGGCGGAGTCAAAGTTCGGGCATTCATTCTTCCAATGTCCTTCTTCTCTACAGTGGGCACACTGATTTGCGCCCAACGGGGGACGACCATCTCTTCGGCCCCTTCCACATCCTCGAGTCCTTCGGTTAGAGAAACTTCCTCCTCCTCATTCAACTAAAGCTGCAGCAAGGAAATCAGCTTTCTTCTTCATTTTACGTTCACTTTCCTTCTGACGTTCTTGATCACGATTCACAAACACTTTCTGAGCAACTTCCATTAACTGGGCCGCATTCATGCCCGCAAATCCTTCCAACTTCTGCAGTTTCCGTTTTATGTCTCCCTGGGACTGACCCACAAAGGCCGCATTGATCATGCACAAATTTTCCGGGGCTGCTGGATCATATGGGGTGTATAGTCTATAGGCTTCAGATAATCATTCATAGAAGGCCGCTGGGCTCTCATTCGGACACTGGATGACTTCTGATACTTTTCCAATATTCTGGCCTCCTTTCTTCAGGCCCTGCAGGAGGGCTTGGCGGAACCGATTGAGGGCCGCCACCCCGTCTGCACTGTTTGGATCCCACTTGGGATCATCATTTGGAAAATCCGCAGCGGCTGCTTGCCGGGGATCTAGGCCTGCTTCTCCTACCGGATTTTCTTCTAACCATCGGGTGGACGCTTGCACAATCCGTGCTCATTCTTCAGTAGTGAAGAGAGTAAACAGGAGTTGGCGACAATCAGACCAGGTAGGCTGATGGGTCTGCATAATACTAGACATTAATTCAATCAAATCTTGGGGTTTCTCAGTATAGGATGCATAATGCGTCTTCCAGTTCAATAAATCAGTGGTGGAAAAAGGCACATAAACAAGACTGGTTGGTCCCACCACCACCTGGTCCTGGTCATTAAGAGTAGGTAGACCTGTGATCTGGCGCAATGGCATAACGTGACCATCCCTCTGGCTTGCAGTTGTACTTCTGAAGGCATAAGGTAGTCGGGATTGCTGAGGTTCTGTTCCCTGAGTCTGGGTATCGGCAGCAAATGACCTCGAACTGGCAAATGAATCCCTGCTTGCAGTGTCATCGGTGGACTGTGCCCCCCCCCCCCCCCGAAGCACTTTGTACGGAACTGGGGCCTCCGGTTGGAAGGGAGTGCACCTCCTCCGGCTGCGGAGGCAGGTGGGGGCCTACTTGGGGTAAAGCTGCAGGGATGGGTCCCTCCGGGACAGGTTCTGCCTGGGATGGTGGCAGAGCCGAGGGGACTGACCTATACAGATACTGGGACGGACGGGTTGGAATGGCTGGAGATTCTGGGATGGAATAAATGGGCAGCTTCTCTTTTCCAGACATACGGGCCCCCCTTGTGGTCGCTACCAATGTCCTACACTGTACCTCATAACAACGCTTCATCCAAGGGGCTCTTTTTCACAAATACTTAACCAGGAATCTATATAGGGGAGCTGGTCAGGGCGGTCTTTTCGGACCATCTGGTGTACTCTAGATACAATACTAACATCAAAGGTACCCTCAGGGGGCCATGAAGCGATCAGAACGGGCCACTCCCTTTCACAGAGCATTTTTAATTGGGACGGAGACAGTTTTATTCCATAGTCTCCAGCAAATCCTTTACTGAAATTCTTGATCATACATTTCAACAGAGTTTGCATGGACTCCGACCCTCCCATTATGACGTACACAACAACAGACAGTAGGGGCGGGTGATCGGGCTGCAGGTAAGGGGTCCATACATCTCTAGAAACAAATAGGTAGACAAACACCAAACGCTTCCTCCTTTTCGCTACCTGGGCGCGGTCGCCCGGCCAGGAACTGCGCTAATCAGGAGTCCGCACTTGCTTGGTCTGTGTTTCAAGACCTCTCATTCACACACACACACAAACAGACATGCTGGCAAAATCCAAAATTCCCAGCGTGACAGAACTGTGGCAGTGTTCCTCTGGGTGCACTCTATAAAGACGGGGGGGGGCCATTCCCGTTCACATAAAACTTCCCATCGACCTGGGGGTCATTACAATTACATAATCACCAGAGAAACCCCTCTTAAAGTTCTTAAGGAGACACTGCAGAAGGCTCAGTATAGATACACCCCCTCCCATGCTGTTCAAAACCTTTGTCTCTCTCTCACTCATTCAGGTTTTTCTCTCTCAAATCCCACAGAAATCACTCTCTCACTCATTCAGCAACTGTAAAATTAATGCTTTCCTCCTCCCTTGGTCCATACTCGGACCTCTAAGCCGTTCAGGTCTCCCCCATAAATCAGAGAATAAATACATAAAAATAATAATAATAATAATAATATAACAGGAACAGTTGACGTAGAAAAACAGGCAGGGCTGAGATATAACCAGCAAACTAATATAACAGGTACAAGTGAAGTAACAATACAGGCAGAGCAGAGATATAACTAAAACAGTTGAGGAGATCTGAAGGGGTTAATAAGAACTTAAAGGATACTGAGACTTTCCAGGCTACTTGAGACATTCCTTTCTGCAGGCTGTGTGAAAGACACACCCCTTCTCCCTCTGCTTGCTAGAGATACCGTCTCTCACGCTGTGCTGAAAAAATCACTGAGACAGCTCGTTCGTCGCCTGTGCTTAAAGTGACTCCTGAGTTTTTTCCTTTTCTCAGTAACATAGTACTGTTCCTTTCTCCAGGACCAAGCAGGAAGTCAGTCCTCACTTATGGGTGACGTCGGCGCCGACGGAGCCCTCGCGGAGCAATTTTCCCCAGCTTTCAAAGAAAGCCTTTGGGAATTGCAGCGCGCATGCGCGGTCCCCTTCCCGCCCAAGGGTGCCATCTTAGCCAGTCTTCTTTTTTCCGCGGAGCCCTACAGACGTACCCGTTGTGTCCCCGCGAAAAAGTTGATTTTCTTTAGAATTACTCTGTTTTTCCATTCGGTTCGACGCCGGTCTTTTTCCCGCCGGACTCGCGACGCCGGTCACGAGTCCTCTTCTTATTTTTCGGTTTTTCTGACTTAGTCAGTTTTCGTTTCGGTTTTTCCCTGGCAGCCCGGTCCTTTGACCTCGCCGGGGCCCTTTTTCCCCCGATGGCTGCCAGTGGTTTCAAGCGGTGTGGTCAGTGTGACCGAAATATGTCACTAACTGACACACACGACAATTGCCTCCGCTGCCTGGGCCCGGATCATGAAGAAATGATCTGTGGGCCTTGTGGCAAACTATCCTCCAAAGCGTTGAGAAGTCGGCGGCATCAGCGGGATAGAATCTTCGCTGACCCCAGCCGTACCCGGACCTCGTCGGAGGCCTCCGCGTCCAGGGGTTCCAGCTCAGACCGTCGCCGGAGTTCCTCCGACAGGGGTTCTCCCTCCGGGGACCATCGACGGAAGGTGAAACCCGCGAGGGCGGCGTCGGTGGACGCTCCTGGCTCCGCGAGGGCCAGGTCGCATAGCCCCGATAGCCGCCCCGGGTCCTTGGACCCCGGAGACCGAGCCGATCCTCGAGTCCTCGTCGGAGTCGGTCTGGGAGTCTGAAGAGGAAGAGTCGCCTGATTCCGAACCTCGGAAGCAGTCCCCCCCGGAGGATGCCCGGTTCTCGGACTTCGTCAGGGATATGGCCAAGGCTTTGGCCTTCCCTGCGGATCCCGAGGAGGAGCCTCGAGCCGAAGAGCTCGACGCCCTCCAGTATGACTCTCCCGCCAGGGAACACTTTACTGTACCGGTTCCTCCCATGCTGGAACGACTACTCTTCCGCATGTGGGAGAGTCCGGCCACCTCGCCGGTCCTGAGCAAGCGGGTCGATTCTATCGAGTCCGCAAGAGCCCTGGCTTCCAGAAAGCACAGCTACCACACCATTCCATGGTAGTGGAATCGGCCATGCATCGTCTTAAGAGCCAGAAGATGCACTCCTCGGTGCCTCCTGGCAGGGAGGCCCGTAACCTGGATGGCCTTGGTAAGAAGTGTTTCCAGGGCTCTATGCTCGCCTGTCGTGTCCAGACCTACCAGCTATACATGGGCATGTATCTCCGAGACCTGGCTAAAGAGCTAGCCGGCTTCTCCGCTGGTTTGTCCGAGGAACCCTTGCGGAGGTTCCTGGCCTTGTCCACTGGCATTCGGGAATGCTCAAAATTCATGTCCCGAGCAGCCTATGATGGCTTTGAAGCATCGGCTCGAGTGGCCGCAGCCGGCATCGGTGCCCGCCGACAGGCTTGGCTTCAATCGTCTGACCTTGAGCCCTGGGTGCAGGACAAGTTGGTCGATGTCCCTTGCCGAGGCGAAAACCTCTTTGGCAAGCCCATGGCTGATAAGGCTGCACAAATTGAGACAGAGACTCTCACCAGGACTAGGCTTTCTAGGAAGACCTCCGCCCCTTCCCAGAAAAAGAAGGGCTCGGGAAAGAAGTCCTTTTACCCGAGGAAGGCGACCGCCTACAAACAATACCCCCACTATCAGGCCCCTGCAGCTCCCCAACAGGGCCAGCAGGCCAAGGGACGGGGTAACGGGTCCCGTAGGCAGCAAGCCCCCAAGCCTGCACCACCAGCCCCTGCTCCGCAGGGTGGGGGTTTTTGACTCCTTAAGCATAGCCTCTCCCCCCCCGCTGGCTCCTCCCAGCACCGGAGGCCGGCTGGTTCACTTCGCCCACAGGTGGTCCAGCATCACCTCAGATGCCTGGGTGCTTCAAGTCGTGCGAGAAGGCTATCTTCTCCACTTCCACCAGGTCCCTCCCTCCTATTTTCCGGGAGAACCTCCACGACCCCCTCTGCACAGGGAATTACTCCTTCAGGAGTTAGCAGGTCTTCTACAGGATCAGGCGGTGGAACCGGTGCCCCACCACCTGAAGGGTCAAGGCTTTTATTCCCGGTATTTTCTAATACCAAAAAGAACAGGAGGCCTCAGACCCATCCTGGACTTGCGCAACCTCAACAAGTTCCTCGTGCGGGAGAAGTTCAAAATGCTTACCCTTGGAATCCTTCTGCCCTACCTCCAGCAGGGAGATTGGCTATGCTCCTTGGATCTAAAGGATGCCTACACGCACATCCTCATCCACCCAAGCCACCGCCAATACCTAAGGTTTGTGGTGGCAGGAAATCATTACCAGTACAGAGTACTGCCCTTTGGCCTGTCCTCCGCACCGCGAGTCTTCACAAAATGTCTCGCGGTGGTGGCGGCCCATCTCCGGCTTCACGGCCTCTATGTCTTTCCGTACCTCGACGACTGGCTCATCAGAGCAGCGTCCGCTCTGGAGGTCACCAACGCCACGCGCCGCACGGTGACTCTTCTGCAGTACTTGGGCTTTGTTATAAACTTCGCAAAGTCCACTTTGCTCCCCTCACAGGATCTCGAGTTCATCGGCGCAAGGCTGCACACTCCTCAGGCACGAGCGTACCTACCGCTCGACAGGGCTCAACGGCTCATGGACCTAGCCGACCGTTTTCGCAGCCAGCCCCTGGTCTCCGCCAGGCGCTTCCTGAGACTACTCGGCCATATGGCTTCCACCGTCCATGTGACCCCCAATGCCCGCCTGAATATGCGGCCTGCTCAATGGTGTCTCCGCCGGCAGTGGCGACAAGCCACAGGCGGCCTAGCAGACCTAGTGCGCGTCTCCGAGCCGCTGATCTTGTCTCTCCGGTGGTGGCTTCAGCGGCCGAACCTGATATTCGGCATGCCTTTCCAGTCACCTCAGCCGGCCCGGGTGCTGACAACAGATGCATCCCTCCTGGGCTGGGGAGCGCATTGCCAAGGGGCACGTACTCAGGGCCTCTGGACCACGTGGGAGTCTGCTCAGCAGATCAACTTCCTGGAGCTCAGGGCGATCCGCCTGGCTCTCAAGGCCTTCTCCCACCTGACTTCTCACCAGTCCGTCCTTGTCCAGACGGACAATCAAGTTGCCATGTTCTACGTGAACAAGCAGGGGGGCACGGGCTCCTTCCTCCTCTGTCGGGAGGCACAGAAGCTCTGCTCTTGGGCCGTCAGTCACGGCGTTCTCCTCAAGGCAGTTTATCTCCCAGGCCAAGAGAATTGCCTGGCGGACAAACTCAGCAGGATCCTCCAGCCGCACGAGTGGCGTCTGGATCCCTTGGTAGTTCAGAAGCTCTTTCTAAAGTGGGGCCTCCCCACGGTGGATCTCTTTGCCAGTCCTCACAACCGGCAACTTCCTCGCTTCTGCTCTCGTCAGCCACACCCCCTTCGGGTTGCGGCGGACGCTTTTCTACTCTCATGGTCGGGGAGCCTTCTGTATGCTTTCCCTCCCATCCCGCTAGTCTCTCGGACTCTCTTCAAGGTTCTCCGAGACAAAGCCTTCATGATCCTGGTGGCTCCTCGCTGGCCCAGACAGCCGTGGTTTCCACTCCTGCTGCAATTAGTGGTGGAGGATCCGTTCCCTCTGGGGTTTCAACCGGATCTCCTCACTCAGGATCAGGGGTCTCTGCTACACCCCAACCTCAGGTCTCTCAATCTGATGGCCTGGCTGCTGAGAGGGTAGTCCTTGCTCCCCTCCTCCTGCCGGCAGAGGTGGAAGAGGTCGTCCTAGCTTCTCGGCGACCTTCTACTCGAAAATGCTACGCCCTTAAATGGCGTCGCTTTTCTGTTTGGTGTACCCGACAGTCTCAGGATCCCTTCTCCTGCCCGGTGTCGGTGGTCTTGCAGTACTTGCTTTACCTCTCTAATCTGGGACTTAAGTCCAACTCCGTCAAAGTTCACCTCAGTGCTCTTTCAGCACATCATGTGCCGGTGGACGGCAGACCTCTCTCCAACGACCCTCTCGTAGCGAGGTTTCTCCGAGGTCTCCTTCTACTTAAACCACCTCTGCGCCCGCCAGCGCCTGACTGGGACCTGAATGTGGTTTTACAGCGGATCACCTGTCCGCCTTTTGAACCTATGGCTACCTGTTCTCTCCGTTTTCTTTCTTGGAAAACACTGTTCTTGATAGCCCTCACTTCCGCTAGACGCGTAAGTGAATTGCAGGCCCTCGTGTCTGATCCCCCTTACACTCGGTTCTACAAAAATAGGGTAGTCCTACGGACTCACCCAAAATTTCTTCCAAAAGTGGTCTCCCCCTTTCACATCAATCAGGAGGTGGTACTTCCAACCTTCTTTCCCAGACCACACTCCAGCCGAGCTGAAACGGTCCTCCATACCCTGGACTGTAGAAGGGCTTTGAACTTCTACCTTGACCGTACGCGGGAGCACCGTAAAGCTGCTCAGCTTTTTGTGTCTTTTGACCCCAATAAATTGGGGCTCCCGGTCTCCAAGCGTACTCTGTCCATCTGGGTTGCGGACTGTATCTCTTGGGCTTATGGGGCAGCCGGACTCTCCTTGGAAGGACGAGTCACGGCTCATTGCTTTCGGGCAAAGGCTACGTCAGTGGCTTACCTCCGCTCTGTTCCGCTGGCAGACATCTGCCGGGCCGCTACTTGGTCTTCGAGCCAGACTTTTGCGGTCCATTACTGTCTCGAGAGGGAGTCCCGCAGGGACAGTGCTTTCGGACAGGCAGTCCTCCGTAATCTCTTCGAGGTCTGAGCAACTCCTACCCTCCATCCCGGATGTGGGCTACCGGTGGGTAATAATTCAGCGAAGATTCTTTCCTTCTGTGCTGCTGAGCTAGAGGGAGCTCATTTTTGTGCTTAGGGTCTCCGGTAGCCTTGAGCTTGGGAGTCCCATAAGTGAGGACTGACTTCCTGCTTGGTCCTGGAGAAAGCGTAGTTACTCACCTGTAACAGGTGTTCTCCAGGAGCAGCAGGAATCAGTCCTCACAACCCTCCCTCCTCCCCATGGAGTTGCAATCATCTGCTTTAGTTTTTTTGCAAATTTTTATGCTGTCTTTTTTAGCTATGTCATCTGACTGGCTAAGATGGCACCCTTGGGCGGGAAGGGGACCGCGCATGCGCGCTGCAATTCCCAAAGGCTTTCTTTGAAAGCTGGGGAAAATTGCTCCGCGAGGGCTCCGTCGGCGCCGACGTCACCCATAAGTGAGGACTGATTCCTGCTGCTCCTGGAGAACACCTGTTACAGGTGAGTAACTACGCTTAATAATCTTACATTATACCAGAAGTGAAACCCGCGGTTAGACAACAGACAGAGGGTGCGGGTGATTGGACTGCCAGTAAGGGGTCCTGGCAGCCCTAGAAACAGAGGGAGACACAAACAGACATGCTAGCAACGTTTTCCCAAATTCCCAGGCCTACCTTACTAACCAACAGCAGTGGTTTCGATCTCGCGCATACTCATGCAAGACGTACTCGGATTGCTGATTAATCAAGGGCAGTAGTTTCGGCCTCACGCATTCTCATCCAAGGTTTACTCGGACGTGCCCTGAGAGGTGATCAGGCTCTCGGTACCGTATTCCCATTGGAGTGGAGGAGTAGCCTAGTGGTTGGGGCAAGGTACTTCAGGCCGGAAGGTCGGGGGTTCAAATCCCACTAGAGGACAGCAACCTTGGGCCGGAAGAACTGGGGTTTCTAGTCCCACAGGTGCTCCTTGTGGTCTTGGGCAAGCCACTTAACCCTCCATAGCCCATGTTCCCTGTAAAATAGTTATCTCCAAGTTATAATGCCCTGTTCAATGTAATTTCAGTTTGTTCAATGTAAACTGCACTGATGCAGAATAGTGCGGTATATAAGAGAATGTAAATAAATAAAATAAATACCAATTTAGTCTCGCGTATACTCATGCAAGACGTACCCAAAACTGACTGACTGAGGAGCAAAGAAATTTCTACTCACCGGATCCGGTACCCGATTCAGAACCAGTTCAAGGGTTGAATCCCAGACTCCCCTTGGGTTCGGAGGTGTTGGCCGGCCAGACCCAGTAGTCCGCCGAGGCAAGGAGGAATCCTCTCTGATACAAGAGGACCGGTGGCGCCTGAGGCTTCCCCTGCGGTCGGCCAGACACGGTTCCAGCCAGACCAAACCTTGAGGCGGTAAAACGTGGTATATTCACTTGAATACCATCCACTACTCGCACTTCCCGGCCCAACGCACCAGGAAACGTAGCAGCGAAGTGCACGCAATGAATAAAACCAGGAGTCAGCTGCAGAATCCAAGCCAATTTATTGTGCACAGGCTCAGACAGGAGAGCATCCAAAAAGGACTGAGCAATGGAGTACAAGAGCAGATTCCTTATATACAATTTTTACAATTTGATAGAGGCAAACTTTCTATTGGTCCCAATGCCCCTTGCACCCGTCCAATCGGTGACCCTCTCTGGGCCTAGCTCCCTGTTCCCCCTTCTCAGACTATTCTAACAAAGGCACAGTTTTTAGGTATAGTTACATTTCTACTTCAAGGACAATTCTAGCTCAGAGAATGCAAGAACATTTCTATCATCAGCATAAAAGAATTATACAAACTTTTCAAAAGCAGTTTAAAGCAGATTCTCAAACTCTGATTCCTCTCAGCACTAATCCCAGGCGGGGGTTGGGATCTAGGCCTAGTTTACAGGCCATAGCCTACCACAGTAGGGGGCAGACACAAACCACAGTTGCTCTTGCCTTGGTGCCTCCATGTTTCAAAGTGATGATATCCAATCTCTTGTGACATGTCTAAATGTGTACTGCTAGGACCAGTCTGCCAAAGAAGGCAGACAGACCATAGAGGACTTTTTTTTTAACAACTTGTATGATCATATGTTAAATCATCCTGACAATTGACCTTAGTCCTGAATCCTGAATATTAACCTTAGTGCTTTTGAGATTATCAGCCTAATAAAGAACTTATTTAAGCTCACAATATACTGGTTCTGGGATACAACACAACGAAAAAAACTTTTAGGTAGAAAAATGAAAAGTAAAAAATATTTTATTGATGAACAACTAGTTATTGCATTATAAACCTTTGTTTTCTGCAGCTCCAGCTCGGGAATTTCTTTCTTCTTTGATTGTTTCTACCCCTTCTATGGACATCAATGGCTGTGGGCTGGAGATTCCATCAGTGGCATCTCAAAATGGCTGTAAACATGAGGATGTGGTATGTGTTAAGCTTCTCTTCTTTATCTGATGGCAGTATAAGCAGTGGTAACTATGCCTCAGGGTTTAATTCCTAAGAAAGGAAGGACCCTATGCTCATTCCTAGTGCCTTGATGCATATTTTGTGTGTGTGTGGTGGGAGGGGGGGGGGGGGTCTGGCAGGCATCTCATACAAAACTTCTATTCCAAATTTTTGGTGAACCCATTAGCAAATGAAAGAATGTGTGTAAGGAAGATATACATAATAGTGTTCATTTAAACTGCCAAGTCCTGTTCATTTCTCCAGTACAGATTCAAACATTGGCTTGGAGTAGGGGCTGATAAGCATGGGGGGAGTGATCATGATTGACCAGAAAAAACAGTGAAGTGCAGCTCATGCTGGAGAGGGAAGGCATAGTTGATACAAGGAGGTCCCTTGTTAAGGCCCAGCAAGCATAGGGGGAAAAAAAGGGAAAAACATGAAAGGCACAGGAGACAGCAGGAAGGCCTGACAACACTGACCAGCAAATCCTAAGTGTAAGAAGAAGGCAAGACAAAGCAAGGCCACAGTTGCAGATGTTCAAGTACAGTCAAAATACCGGGTTGTATTTGAGACAATTACAATATCCACCTGATTAAAGATTCAACAAAGTCCGTGGAGTGGCACCCAGGACCCTCAAGTACATTATACACAGATACCAAAATGGCAAGTGCAGAGTCCTATGAGAAGTCTGCCAAAATATGGCCAACAACAGAGCAAGAGAGAAGGCAGCCATCCTTGGCTGAATAAAGTGAAAAGCTCTATTGCATCATCAGACCAGAGTACATCTTTAGCTTTATGAAAGAGCTGGCTACTGTTGCTCAAGTGCATGCCAATGCAACATCTCAATAGCTTACTGGCCTAACATATGGTCCAAAATCCAGGAGAGTTCTCTTCTCTAAATAAGGTGGTTAGCATTGGATGCTCATTGTGCTTGTTAGATGAGGATAAGCCTCATTTCCTAGGAGGGGGCAGATAAGGATGGCCCCATTTCCCTAGAAGGAAACAACCTTAAAAAGGGGGTGTGGCAGATATCAGCTGTTCATATGGCATACATGTGTCACATCATCTATACTTATCTGCTGTTTTTGCCATAATGGATACTAAGAGCCTCTGGCACACCCACAATTCCATATATAGGCAGGAAACCATAAATGGAGGCAGCCAAATATAGCTGTCCGGGGAAATCAAACAGAGAGTTTGAGTCGCATGTTCCTTAACAGCCTTACCAATAGCTACTGTATATTCCCCATGCCAGGCCTAGAGGTGATAGAGAAAGAACATGGACCCAAGGTTGACAGCAGATTTTCTACCATCAGAGTTTATAATTTATTGTCATATTTGATATACTGTCTTATCAAAAATATCAAGATGCTTTACAATTTAAAAGTGGTCTTAAAACTATAAAAATAAACCCAAAAGAGAGAATAGTTGAAAAAGTGAATCATAGGGATGGATACTGAGAGGGGAACAAAGAAAGCATTTGTTACTCAAACCCTACTGAAGATTAATCAGGGATGTCATTGGCCAGCTGTAAGTAGTATGCCTTAAGGCCCTTTTAAAATTTCTTAAGAGAGGTCTCCACTCTAACACAGAGAGGAAAGACATTCCAAAGTTGGGAGGCTAAGCAATAAAATGCTGAAGATTGGGTGGACTCCAGGAGAGCCTTCCATTTGGTGGAGATAACTAACAGGTATGCATTCTAGGAATGAAAAGCCAATTGGGGTTAGATGGGGTACCAAGTGCGATGGAACACTAAAGTTTTATGGGCTAACAGTTCTTTAAATTTTGTCCTATACGCAATAGGGAGCCAGTGGTCTTTCATCAACAGAGGGGTCTAAGTCTGCTTCGTCCTTAAGAGATTGATATTGTGTGGCATGGCAGTCCTGTCAAGCACGTTTCGACTCTTAGTGGTTGAGGTTCCTTCTGCAAGGCCAGTCCTTTCAGGGCGGTCGTAGAGGTGGAAGAGACATCACCTCTGGAACTTCAGGAGGCTCTAAAGCATCCTAATGAACATTAGAGGGTCCAAGTGAACCTGGTCCTGGTGGGTGAATGTCTACAGGAATTTTATTTCACTTGGACATAGATAACATCAGACCAATGGGTAATGGAAGTGATTTGAGAGGGTTATGCCCTTGAACTGGCGCAACCCCTCTCAGATGCTTTTATGGCATCCTCCATCTTGGGGGTGATAAAAAGCATGTGTGGTGGCAGAGACTCTGGAGCAGCTGCTCCAGTTTGAGGCTGTGATGCAAGTCCTTCCGAAGGAATGGGGCCTCGGGCAGTACTCCATTTACTTCGCGACGTCCAATTTTGATCTAAAGCACGTCAGCAGGGCTTTGCGAGTCCCCCATTTTTGTATGGAGTCTTTGCGGTTGCTCATAGAAGCAGTAAGGCTGGGGAAATATCTGACCACCTTGGATTTAGCAGAGATGTACTTGCACATTCCCATTTGGCCGGAGCATCTAAGGTATTTAGAGTTTCCTGTACCCATGGGACACTAGCAGTTTCTAGCTCAGTCCTTCAGGCTAGCCATGGCATCCAGGACTTTCACCAAGGTGATGGTGGTCTGTAGCACAGTGTTGTGCAAAGATGGGGCGTTAGTATACCGCCACCTCGGTGATTGGCTGATTAGGGTGAAGTCAATTCTGGAGAGTCAGCCATGCATCCGGTGGTGTTCTGCTCCAGGATGTGGGCTGGGCTGTCAACTTTTTCAAGAGCAGATTGGAGCCGACTCAGTCACTGGAATACCTGGAAGCTCACTTCGATACCAAGACAGGCCAAGTTATGCCAGTGTCGAAAAGGATGGGCCAGATGCAAGCACTGCTGGAATGACATTACCCTCATGCAAGAGATTTTCTTCAGGTCCTGGGGTCCATGGCGGCGATTTTGCAGTTTGTGCCCTGGGCCAGAGTATGCATATGCTCTCTACAATGGGTGTTATTGACCAGGTGGTTGGCGCAGATGCAGTGTCTGGCAGAGGCTGCCATTGAGGGGGAGGCCAGGATGAGTCTTTGCTGGTGGCTGAACTCCACCAAGATGGTGGTGGCAATACCACTGGAAATGCTAGAATGGATGATGGTCACCACGGATGCCAATCTGATTGATTGGAGGGCATACTGTTAGTCCCAGGTGACGCAGGGACAGTGGTCCGCAGAGGAGACCACTTGACAAATGAATCGGTTAGAGATGTGAGCAGTCTTCTTGGCTCTCAGAGTCTTTCATCCCCTGTTCCATCGCAGAGCACTGCACACATTTTCAGACAGCGCAATTGCACTAGCGAACATCAGTCACCAAGAGGACTCCGGGAGCCTTTCTTTGGGCAAAAGAGATAGTCCCTCTTCTGGAATGGACAGAGACCCATCTATTTGTGGTGTTATTGCCCCATGTGGCTGGAAAAGAAAATGTTCAGGCCGATTATTTCACTGAAATGTCTTGGATTCAAGGCATGGTCTCTCACAGAGTCAGTGTTTCATCAGATTGTGAACTGCTGGGGGTGCCCATAATGGATCTCATTGTGTCCATGGTGAATGCCAAATTGTCTGGGTTCTTCAGTCGTAGAAGGAAAATAATGTTTCAAGGCCTGGATGTGCTAGTTCAGAGGTGATCTTGGAAGGGCGTGTTGTATACAGGGCCAGCCGAAGGGTTTCTGCCACCCTAGGCAAAAGCCCCGGCCTCATCCCCCCCCCCCCCCCTGCTGATGCCATCCCCCCAGCTGATGATGCTGCCGTCCCCCTCCTCCCAACTGCCCTGATTCTGTCTAGGGAGGTAGAGGCAGGCAGCAGCAGTATTTCCAAAAGTGGCTGCTTTTTGCCGCCGCTTTTGGAAATACTGCTGCTTCCGGCCTCCAGCCCCCCAAACAGAATCAGCGGCAGCTGGAGAGGGCGGCTCGGCCACCCATGTGTGCTATTGCTACTGGCCGCCTAGCTCGCCTAGTGGGCGAGCCAGCCCTTGTTGTATGTATTTCCTGCATGGCCCCTCATAAGCTGGGTTGTCCAGAGAGTGGAGGCTCATCCAGGTCTGGTGATTTTGGTGTCTCTGGATTGACTATAGAGGCCGTGGTATGTGGATATAGTACTGCTGGCAGTGGAAGAGCTGTGGCATTTACAAGTGTTGGACAATCTGCTATCTTGGAGTCCAGTTCTAATGTAGAAGAGGATCAGTTCTCATTTATGGTTTAACTCTTGAAAGAGCTAGCCTGAGGAAGAAGGGCTAGTTTCCTTTGGTAATCACAACTTTACTACGTGCGCAGGAGCACTCTACTTCTCTGGCCTACATTCAGGTATGGTGGATTTTTGAGACTTTGTGTGAGTTCGTTGCTGTCTCACATCTTAGCTTTTTTACATCGGGGAGTCGAGCAGGGTGAGCGCCCCTCCCCGATCAGCCCCCCAAGGCCAATTAGGCCCATCGCCTTCATTTAAAAGCTGTTGCGTCCCTTGGCGCGCCCGCACCGGTGGGCCCGCACCTGAGGGCCTCGCCAGAGGGCCCTTTGGCGTGGCCCTTAGGTGTGGATCAAAATTGATACCCCTCCAACAGAAACCCTTCCAACTACCAACGTAACCCGAACCTACACACCTTAAGACAAGCTGTCCCAAACCGAGCCACCCAAACTGGTAAGCTGCACACAATAAGCAAGTCAGCCTGCACTGCATAGCCTGTAGGATCCATTGCTACCTCACTGCCACCTCACTGCTTGTAAGAGAACATATGCTGCATAACCTGTAGGATCCATTGCTACCTCATTGCTTGTATAATAACTTATGCTGCACAGCCTGTAGGATCCATTGCTACCTCATTGCTTGTATAATAACATATGCTGCATAGCCTCTCTCTGTTCCTCTTCTATGGCTCCACATCACATTGTCTTCCTTTTCTTCATACTCCCTAACTGTTTCCCCTCTTATCAGCACCTTCACTCCGTCCCTCCTTAACCCCCCTCTACCATCCTCACCTCCCCCTCCACCATCCTCACTCCCCCTCCATTCTGTCTTCTACCCTATCATCAGCTCTTGACCTTCATCACTTTCTCCCTCTCATTCAACCATCTCCTCTCTCTCTCTAAGGCAACCTCACCCTCGTTTCCGCCGTACTGTCTCCTCTCTACCCCATACTCTGCTACTCCTTCTCCTTCTCTCATCCGGAGATATCAACCCCAGTCCTGGCCCCCCTAGACTTCTGTCTCACTCTGAGAAGAGTTCTTCATGCAACACTTCTAATCTTATTCATATCCCTCTCCTTTCCCCTTCCACTCTCCCTTTCTCATGTGCCTTGTGGAACGCACACTCTGTCTCTAATAAACTTGCTTTTACTCATAACCTCTTTATCTCTAATGCTCTACATCTTCTTGCTCTAACTGAGACCTGGCTCCTCCCAGATGATACCGCATCTACTGCTGCTCTTTGTCATGGGGGCTATCAGTTCCACACGCCTCGTCCCACTGGCCATGGTGGTGGTGTTGGGCTTCTACTTTCTCCCTCTTGCCAATTCCAACCCCTCCAGCTGCCTCAGTCTCACTCCTTTCTCTCCTTTGAAGTCCACTCCATCTGCCTTTTCACACCACTTCCTCTCCGGATAGCTATTATTTATCGACCTCCTGACAAGTCTGCTTCTACCTTTCTCACTGACTTTGACTCGTGGCTTTCCTTCTTTCTGGATTCCTCTTCCCCCACTCTTATTCTTGGGGATTTTAACTTTCATGTCAATAACCCCTCTGATCCTTATGCTTTAAAGCTCCTCTCCCTTACCTCCTCGTTTGACCTCCAACTTTGTTCCACTGCCTCCACTCACCAGCATGGCCACTGTCTCGACCTGATATTTTTCTCTGGTTGCTTACCCTCGAACCTCTGTAGCTCAGTTCGTCCCTTATCTGACCATCACCTTTTAAGCTTTAATCTTCATCACCCACTGCTTCAGCCTCATCCTGTCTCCTCCAACCTATTTAGAAATCTTCATGCTATTGATACCTTGACTCTCTCTTCCACTATTTCTTCATCTCTTTTTTCCACTATGTCATCCAAGTCTGTTGACGAGGCAGTAACTTCCTATAATGCTGCACTCTCCTTGGCTCTGTATGCTCTTGCTCTGCCCATGCCACGTTCTGTAAGACGTTCTGCACCCCAGCCCTGGCTTTCATCCACCACCCGCTATCTACGTTCCTGTGCCCATTCTGCTGAGCATGCCTGGCTCACATCCTGCTCCCTTGCACTTTCTACACTTTAAATTCATGCTTGTCTCTTTCCAGTCAGCCATAGCTCTTGCCAAACAAGACTACTATGTCCATATGACTAACTCTCTTGCCTCTGATCCTCACCGTCTCTTTACTACTCTCAGCTCTCTCAGTGCCCCCGCCTCTGATCCCTCCCTCCCTTTCTGTCCAAACCCTGGCTGACTACTTCGACAAAATCCACAAGATCACCCTCCAATTCCCCACAAAGTCAGCTACTTCCCCTCCTCCCCCTCCTCACTACCAACCCTCCCCCCGACCTCTGCTGTCCTCTCTTCCTTTCCTGTGATCTCTGAAGAGGAAACTGCATACCTTCTTTCTTCCTCCAAACTCACCACCTGCTCCTGTCTCCTAAGCCCCATCTCCTCCACCGTTGTCCCTTCCATCTCTCATATCCTCAACCTATCACTCTCCACTGCAACAGTCCCTGCAAACTTCAAACATGCTGTGCTCACACCTCTCCTCAAAAAACCCTTACTTGATCCCACCTGTCCGTCTAACTATCGACCCATCTCTCTCCTTCCCTTCATCTCTAAACTACTTGAACGTGCGGTTCACCGCCACTGCCTTGACTTCCTCTCCTCTCATGCCCTCCTGGATCAATGTTCCCTCTAATTTTCTGTAGGCTGTGTGTGCATAAAATATCAGCTGTGCAGCTTTTGAAGGAAGGTTAAATTTTTGTGCGCCACATAACGACACTCGGAGTTATATACTTTAAAATTTGACTACACGTCAGAATACAGTATGTACACCACATTGATTGCACTAGAAAATATTGTAGAACTTGTGAAAACCGTAAATACACAACAACTTTTAAATTTTAAGATGTCTGTGTTGTTTTCTATCAGAATCAGAACCGTAATTTTTGTGCGCTCTCTTGTAAAGTATGTGCGCTCACTCGGCGAGGTGTGTGCGCGCGCACACGCGCACAGCTTAGAGGGAACAGTGTCCTGGATCCCTTACAGTCTGGCTTTCGTCCTTTACACTCTACTGAAACAGCTCTTGCCAAAGTCTCCAATGACCTGTTCCTGGCAAAATCCAAGGGCCTTTACTCTGTCCTCATCCTTCTTGACCTCTCTGCTGCTTTTGATACTGTTGACCACAACCTTCTCCTCGATACCCTGTCCTCACTTGGCTTTAGGGGCTCTGTACTATCCTGGTTCTCCTCCTATCTCTCCCATCGCTCTTTCAGGGTGTGTTCTGGTGGCTCCTCCTCCTCTGCTACCCCACTCCCAGTTGGTGTACCCCAAGGATTTGTCCTGGGTGCTTTCCTTTTCTCTCTCTATACACAGTCCCTTGGTGCACTTCCTATTCGTCTCTCCGGGCAAGTTCAGGTACGTTAGGGTAGTCAACCTCCTTCAGCAGCTGAGGACTGAATACTGAAAGTTTTTTGCTGACAGCCATTCCAGCTTCCTCTGGTGTCAGATCCTCAGTCTTTCAGTCCTCAGCAGCTGAATAGGACGTGTAGCTGACAGGCTCCCAGGAGAGACAAGTAGGATTAGACAGTAGGGCCCTAGCAGTGGTAGGCTGAGTGCAGGAGATATTTGGGATACAAAACATATCTTTCTCTGTTGTCCTAGCAGGGCAGTTTACAGAGAAGTGCTCTTCAGCGCTTAAAGCTTAACGTTGTTAAAAAAAAAAAAAAAAAGGCAGGGGTAAAACAATTGCCCAAGAGCACATGAGGCAGAGCCTGTCTCGTCTTATACCTTTTCTCTTGCTCCGCAGTCGGGAGAAGAAACTGGAAGCTCCAGGGTTCACTTCTTCCTTGCACTTCGGCTTTGGCTCCGAGTACCGCTAGCAGCGGGAGACCGGAGTCGAGAGCATGTTTCCTTCTCAGCGCTCATTTTTTGGAGAGGTAGGTGCTGCAGAGCGGCGGCGTTGCAAGGACACTGGCTCTGTTGAGAGCAGAGCTCAGCGCGGTGCTCGGCGATCGGCGATAGTTTAGCGGAGTTGCGGTTTGCAAATATTTAAACTGTCACGTTGGTTTGAAGAGTGCCGGCCGGTTTTCTTTTGGGGGTTTTTCTTTTCTGCTGATCGCGTATATTATGGATGGCAAGCTTGCTTCAGAGGGAGTGAAGGAAGGGCCGTTAGACTCAGCGGAAATGGCGGGAAAGGCGGCCATTTTAAGTGAGTCTGCCCTTCCTTCAGCTCGGCCTTCTAAATCCGGGTAAAAGGAAAGAGAAATCTAGCAAGGCACCTTTTTCTGAGGTAAAGAGTCAGCAAAAGTTTCCTGGACAAGAACACTTGCAGTCTTTATTTACTCCGGACTTTATTTTAGCCATTCATCATGCTTATTGCTTGAAGATGGCTCAGGCTGCAGGGGGCCCGTCTGAGTCCAGTGTGAGGGAGGTACAGGCAGATTCTCTAAAGGAGTTAGACCCTGGGGAAGGGGTTTCTCAGAGAGATAAGCCTGCAGAGCCTGGGGTTGAGAGCCTTGAAGCGCAGGGCTCTATGCCACAAGGGGCGGAGGAAGGAGAAATCCTGTCAGATGCAGGATTAGATGCTTGGTCTTTGGGATTAGAGGAAGGTGAGCTAGCTTCCGGTGAAGATCCGAATGTGTTCAGGGTATTTCGCAAGGAGGAGCTCGGTGCTCTTATTTCTCAGACCCTCGCTGCTTTAAACTTTGTGGTTCCGGCGGTGCAGCAAGAGCCGCTGGAAGATCCTCTGTTGCAGGGTTTTAAGGCGGAGCAGCGTTGTTTTCCAGTGCACAGAGTGATTAAACAAATGATAGATTCTGAATGGGAATGTCCAGAGGCTACCCTCAGAGGGAGTCGCACTATGGGATGGCTGTACCCAGTGTCGCAGGAGGAGAAGGAGTTGTTGCGCATGCCGAAAGTGGATGCGTTGGTGGCGGTGGTCACTAAGAAAACAGCGATCCCAGTGGAAGGGGGTACTGCGCTGAAGGATCTTCAGGACCGTCGTCTGGAGGTGCTGTTGAAACAAGCGTTTGACTCCAGTGCCCTGGCGTTGCAGGCTTCTATTCGTGGAGCTTATGTGTCAAGAGCCTCTATCCGTTGGCTGCAGGGGGAGCCAGGTCCGGATAGAAGTGAGGAACCCTCTTCGGAGGGGGCAAAGCTGGAGTCGGTGGCGGCTTATTTGGCGGATGCCTTCTATGACTTGGTAAGAATATCGGCGAAGGCCATGGCGTCAGTTATTGCTGCTAGACAGTTCCTTTGGCTAAGGAATTGGGCAGCGGACGCATCGTCTAAGTCACGTCTAAGTAAACTCCCCTATAAGGGCAAGCTGCTCTTTGGGGAAGCGTTGGAGAAGATTATTAAAGACCTGGGAGATTCAAAAGGGGGGCGGCTTCCAGAGGACTGTCCGAAAGCGCCGAAGCCAGGTCTGTTGCAGAGAGGTCAAGGTAGAGGTTTTCGCAAATTTCAAGGTTCGCGGTTTACCCCTTATCAAAGAGGTCGTTTCGTGGCCAGGGGGCAGTCCTTTCGAGGAGCCAGGGGGTTTGGCAGGGGCTTTGGCTCCTCTCTTCAAAACCCCTCCAGGAAACTGCAATGAAGATCAGCGGGTCCAGGCGGAGATTCCCGTGGGAGGACGATTGCGGGAGTTCCTCTCCGTCTGAGCCTCCATAACTACGGACCAGTGGGTGCTGGAGATTATCCGGGAGGGATATGCGTTGGAGTTCGCCTAACCGGTGCCAGAGGCCTTTGTGAGGTCTCCATGCGGGCCTCCCGAAAAGAAGGCAGCGGTAAAGGTCACGCTGCAGCACTTGTTGCAGCTGCAGGCGGTAGTGCCGGTGCCTCCAGACCAGTGCGGCTTAGGTCGATACTCGATTTATTTTGTGGTTCCGAAGAAAGAAGGTTCTTTTTGGCCAATTCTGTACCTCAAACATGTAACCGATGCTTGAGGGTGCCGCATTTTCGTATGGAAACTCTACGGTCGGTTATTCAGGAGGTCAGGCCTGGAGAAGTGCTCTCCTCTATAGACCTCACAGAGGCTTATCTGCACATCCCCATCAGAGAAGAGCATCAAAGGTTTTTGCGCTTTGCGGTGCCTATGGGCCATTTCCAATTTCGAGCTTTGCCGTTCGGCCTGGCCACGGCACCCCGAACTTTCACGAAGGTGATGGTAGTAGTAGCAGCGGCCTTGCGCACGGAAGTGATTCAAGTTCATCCCTACCTGGACGATTGGTTGATCAGGGCAGAGTCTCGAGAAGCTTCGGTAAGGGCTACAGCACGATTGGTGGAGTTCTTGCAGCAGCTCAGTTTGGTCATCAACCGAGCAAAGAGTCATTTGCTTCCTGTGCAGTGACTGAAGTACCTCGAAGCCTTGTTCGACACAGAGTTGGGGACGATGTTCCTTCCCGAGGGCAGGGTTCAAAGGATTTTAGAGCAAGTGAAGGCATTCTTAAGAATGAAGGCGCCCACAGCGTGGAGGTACTTACAGTTGTTGGGGTCCATGGCGGCAGCTTTGGACTTAGTGCAGTGGGCCAGAGCTCATATGCGGCCTCTACAGCAGGTGTTGCTCTCCAGATGGTCTCCTCAAGAACATCCGCTTTCACGGAGATTGGTGTGTCCGCCAGAGGTGTGCGACAGTCTTCAGTGGTGGCTCGTTCCGGAACATCTTCAGAGGGGAATGCCACTGGATCACCCGGAGTGGGTGTTAGTCACAACAGATGCCAGTCTCTGCGGCTGGGGGGCTCATTGTTTAGCCCAAGTGACGCAGGGGACCTGGTCGGATCAAGAAGGAGCGTGGTCGATCAATCGGTTGGAGCTGCTAGCGGTTCGTCTCGCGTTAGTGGACTTCGTCTCTCTCCTTGAAGGGAGAGCGGTTCGGGTGTTCTCCGATAATCTGGTAACAGTCTCCTACATCAACAAGCAAGGAGGCACGGGCAGCGGGTCGCTGCTGGAGGAGAGGCAGCTGTTGTTTCGGTGGTCGGAGATCCATCTGGAGGCGCTTTCGGTGGCGCATGTCGCGGGAAAGGACAACGTCCAAGCCGACTACCTCAGTCGGAATGTGTTGGATCCCGGAGAGTGGGAATTGAACAGTGCGGTTTTTCACGACCTCACGGTGAGGTGGGGTCAGCCCATCATGGATCTCATGGCTACCCTACTCAATACCAAGGCAGCCCGGTTTTTCAGCAGGCGCAGAGAACACATGTTGGAAGGACTCGACGGCCTGGTGCAGCCATGACCGTCGGGTCAGCTTCTTTATGTCTTTCCTCCGTGGCTGTTGATAGGATGCGTCATTCGCAGAATAGCGAGTTACGATGGCAAGGTGATTCTCATAGCTCCGGATTGGCCCAGACGGCCTTGGTACGTGGATCTGGTGCGACTTCTAGTGGAGCCTCTGTGGAGGCTTCCCACTTGGAGCAATCTTCTGAACCAAGGTCCAGTATTTATGCCACAGGTGGATCGGTTCTTGCTTACGGCCTGGCTCTTGAAAGGAACCGCTTACGGCGGCGGGGCTACTCAAGGTCAGTGATAGCCACCATGTTGATGTCCAGGAAGAGATCGACTTCCCTTGCGTATGTGAGGGTTTGGCGGATCTTTGAAGCCTGGTGTGCAGAGCGGAACATTGGACCTTGCTCGGCGGGTTTGCTCAATATTCTGTCGTTCCTGCAAGGTGGGCTTGAGAAGGGGCTAGCCCTCAGCACGCTCAAGGTTCACCTAGCTGCTCTGGCGTGCTTTAGAGGACAGGTGCAGGACACCGGCTCTCGTTGCATCCGGACGTTCTGCGTTTTCTTAGGGCAGCTAGAAACATACGACCTCCGGTTCGGCAAGTGGTACCCGCTTGGGATTTAAATTTAGTGTTGGAAGTGTTAACAAGGCCGCCATTTGAGTTTAAGATGGCAGTGAATCTTAGAGAACTTTCTTGGAAAACAGCCTTCCTCTTGGCCTTGTACTCTGCGAGGAGAATTTCCGATTTGCAAGCTCTCTCTTGTAGGGAGCCGTACCTCCAGTTTACGGAGGAGAAGGTGGTTTTAAGGCCAGTCCCATCCTTTTTGCTGAAGCTGGTGTCGGTGTTCCACGTGAATCAGTCAGTTTTGCTCCCGACCTTTCCTAGTCAGAAGGGGAGTAAGATCGATCGAGCGCTTCGGAAGTTGGATCTCGGTCGAGTTTTACAAAGATACCTCAAGGACACTAAGCCGTTTCGGAAGTTGGATAGGTTATTCGTCCTGTTCGGTGGAGCTCGGAAAGGTGAAGCGGCTTCAAAGCTTCAATTGCTCGGTGGGTGAAGCACGCTATAGGAGCGGCTTATGAAGCGCACGGAAAGACTCCTCCGGAGGGTCTCCGAGCACATTCAACTAGGGGCCAGGCAGCGTCCTGGGCGGAGTTGGCATTGGTTCTGCCGGTGGATATCTGTCGGGCGGCTACCTGGTCCTCGCTTCATACTTTCGCAAGACATTATAGACTGGATGTTCAGGCAAGGGATGACGCTAGAGTGGGGCCGCAGCCATTGTGATGGGGCTCGCAGGACCCTCTCGATTTTAGGTACTGCTTTGGTACTGCCCTAACGTACATGGACTGGCCCGGAGAGACGAATAGGAAGAAGAAATTAGACCTTACCTGCTAATTGTCTTTCCTTGAGTTCTCTCCGGACCAGTCCAGGTCCCACCCAGGTTGTCTGCGAGTAGTGGGGTCGGATTTAGCGGCCGGCTGCTGACTTCAGTATTAGAGTAGGGCTCCTGCTCTAGCGGTTGGAGCTGCAGTCGAGTTTCAGGTGGAGTCGAGGTGAAGTTTGGGACTTCCCCTGGGGTAAGGGGGTTCCTCTATTTAAAAAAAAAAAAAAAAATTAAGAAGAGAAAAATTACGGGGAAAGGACTTCCATTTCAGGGAAGTAGCTTGTTGGTAAACATTTCGAGACAATGTTCAAGGACTAGAGGTAGGAGTTTGGTTTATTCTAGTTCTCAGTTATGTTTCAAGTTCGCTGCTTTGATATTCGAAGACTGAGGATCTGACACCAGAGGGAACTGGATTTGCTGTCAGCAAAAAACTTTCAGTATTCAGTCCTCAGCTGCTGAAGGAGGTTGACTACCCTAACGTACCTGGACTGGCCCGGAGAGAACTCAAGGAAAGACAATTAGCTGGGAAGGTCTAATTTCTTCTTATCTCTTCCCATGGCTTTCGGTACCATCTGTACGCTGATGACTCCCAGATCCACCTCTGTACACCTGAGATCTTTCCAGCAGTCCAGACTGGATCTCTACCTGCCTCTCTGACATTGCTGCTTTGATGTCTCACCGCCGCTTGAAATTGAACATGGCCAAGACTGAACTTCTTATCCTTCCCCCTAAAACCTCCCCTCCTCTTCCTTTCTCAGTCTCTGTGGATAACTCCGCTCTCCTTCCTGTTTCCTCAGCCCGCAATCTGGGGGTTGTCTAGCTAAGACCTGCCACTTCTTTCTCTATAACATCAGCAAAATCCGCCTTTTCCTTTCTGAACACACTACTGAAGCACTTGTCCACTCCCTAATCACCTCCCGTCTTGACTACTGTAACCTACTCCTTGCTGGTCTCCCTCTGAGTCATCTCTCTCCCCTTCAATCTGTTCAACACTCTGCTGCGTAACTAATCTTCCGCCAGCCTCGTCATGCCCATATTACTCCTCTTCTCAAGTCACTTCATTGGCTCCCTATCCGTCTCCGCATTCAGTTCAAACTTCTCCTGCTAATTTATAAATGCATTCATTCTGCGGCTCCTCACTACCTTTCTTCTCTTATCTCTCCTTACAACCCCCCTCGGGAACTCCACTCTTCTAGCAAACTGCTCCTATCTGTCCCCTTCTCCTCTACTGCTAACTCCAGACTTTGCTCCTTTCACCTTGCTGCACCCTATGCCTGGAACAAACTACCTATGTCTGTATGCCAGGCACCTTCTCTAACCCTCTTTAAATCCAGACTGAAAACTCACCTCTTCGCTGCTGCTTTTGGATCTTGACTCACCTGATCTCCTTTTCTTCCCCCTTGCTTTTATCCCTGCCTACACCTACTGTGTTTGTCTTGACTAGATTGTAAGCTCTGATGAGCAGGGACTGTCTCTTGCATGTCTGTGCTGCGCTGCAAACGACTTGTAGCGCTATACAAATGCTCAGTAGTAGTAGTAGTTAATAAGGGCTTGTTTCTGATTTTGCTGTAAGTGCAGGTATCAGCGCTGGCCTGTTTCCGAAGAAGGATTCAGGGATGTCCCTTTCCTTTCATCCGGACATAGTTTGTTTATCACGAGGGTTTAAACATGTGCATCCTCTAGCTCGGGTGGTGATTCCAGCTTGGGATCTTAATTTGGTTCTGTCTCTGCTTATGGGGCTCCATTTGATCCTCTTCCAGTGATTTCCCTGAAGGATCTTACATTGAAGGCAGTGTTTTTGGTAGCTATTTGTTCAGTGAGCAGAATCACCAAGCTCCAGTCTTTATCCTGTAGAGAGCCTTTTCTGTTGATTTCCATGGAGAAGGTGGTCCTTCGGCCGGTCCCATCATCTCTGGCCAAGAAGGTGTTTGCAATTCACTGTAATCAGTCAGTTACCCTGCCAGTATTTTCAGAGTCAGGCAATGATCCAGATTTGTGAGCTTTGCACAAGCTGGATGTCCACTGAGTTCTGCCTCAGTACTTGAAGAGAACTAAGGTGTTACAGTGTTTGGATGATCTCTTTGTGTTGTTTAGGCTGAAGGAGGCAATTGCATCCGATATGTCTCAGGACCCATTCCACAAGGGCTCCAGCATTGCTGTGGGTGGTGTTTGGCTTGGTGCCGCCCCTTGAGATTTGTAGAGCAGCAACATGGTCTTCCCTCTGTTCATTTGTGTGTCGCGTTCGTCTTGTTGAAGTGCAGGGGGATGAACATAAGAACATAAGATATGCCATACTGGGTCAGACCAAGGTCCATCAAGCCCAGTATCCTGTTTCCAACAGTGGCCAAACTAGGTCATACGTACCTAGCAGTTTCCCCAAAAGATACAGGTTCCGCAATGCTTGTACTGAGTCAAGCACTGATATCCTGGGTCTCTTCTTAATAATGGTTTAGGGACCTTTCCTCCAGGAACTTGTCCAAACCTTTTTTAAACCCAGCTACACTAACAGCCTTTACTACATCCTCCGGTAGCAAATTCCAGAGTTTGATTACACGTTGAGTGAAAAAATATTTTCTTTTATTAGTCTTAAATAGTTTACCCTGTAGCTTCATTGCATGTCCCCTAGTCTTTCTATATTCTGATAACGTAAACAATCGATCTACGTTTACCCGTTCCACTCCGTTCATTAATTTATAGACTTCTATCATATCTCCCCTCAGCCGTCTCTTTTCCAGGTTAAAGAGCCCTAACCTTTTTAGCCTTTCTTCATAGGAGTATCCTTCCATCCCTTTTACCATTTTGGTGGCTCTTCTCTGAACCTTTTCTAATAACTCTATATCCTTTTTAAGATACGGCGACCAGAATTGCACACAATATTCAAGGTGCGGTCTCACTATGGAACGATATAGAGGCATTATAATATCTTTTGTTTTATTTTCCATTCCTTTCCTTACGATACCTAGCATTCTCCAGGACCAAGCAGGAAGTCAGTCCTCACATATGGGTGACGTCGGCGCCGACGGAGGCCTCGCGGAGCAATTTTCCCCAGCTTTCACAGAAAGCCTTTGGGAATTGCAGCGCGCATGCGCGGTCGCCTTCCCGCCCAAGGGTGCCATCTTAGCCAGTCTTCTTTTTTCCACGGAGCCCTACAGACGTACCCGTCGTGTCCCCGCTAAAAAAGTTGATTTTCGTGAGTTTTACTCGTTTTTCAATTCGGTTCGACGCCGGTCGTTTTCCTGCCCGGACTCGCGACGCCGTTGCGAGTCCTTCCCTTATTTTTCGGTTTTTCTGATTTTTGGTCAGTTTCGTTTTCGGTTTTTCACTGGCAGCCCGGTCCTTTGACCTTGCAGGGGCCCTTTTTCCCCCGATGGCTGCCAGTGGTTTCAAGCGGTGTGGTCAGTGTGACAGAAATATGTCACTCACTGACACACACGATAATTGCCTCCACTGCCTGGGCCCGGATCATGAAGAAATGATCTGTGGAGCCTGTGGCAAAATGTCCTCCAAAGCGTTGAGGAGTCGGCGGCATCAGCGGAATAGAATCTTCGCTGACCCCAGCCGTACCCGGACCTCGTCGGAGGCCTCGGCATCCAGAGGCTCCAGCTCTGAACATCGCCGAAGCTCCTCCGACAGGGGTTCTCCCTCCGGAGACCATCGACGGAAGACAAAACCCGCGAGGGCGTCGTCGGTGGACGCTCCTGGCTCCGCGAGGGCCAGGTCGCATAGCCCCGACAGCCGTCCCGGGTCTTTGGAGAAGGAGCACCTCCCGAAGCGACCTCGCCTGGAGTCGGAGTTGCCTGCTCGGGTAAGTCCTGTGGTCCTTCTGGACTCGCCTCCGAGAGGCCCGACGTCGGGCCCGACGCCGTCGGGGCCCGAGTCGGGGACTGCTGGGTCACCTGAGGTCGGACTCAGGTTGACGGCCTTGGAGAGCAGACTATCTGCCTTCATGGACCAGCAGCGGGCACTGATCGCTAGCCTCGCTGGCGCCGCTGCCCCGACCGCCGGGACGTCGACGTCTAAGTCGACCCCGGAGACCGAGCCGATCCTCGAGTCCATGCGAACTCGAGTCGATCCTCGGTCGAGGTCACCCTCGGCCTCCCGTTTGGGACCGAGGTCGTCGCCGCCGACTCCCCTGGCGTCGGGGCGGCCGACACCTCCGCCTGCCCGAGCCGACCCCAATGATTCCTCCTCGGAGTCGGTCTGGGAGTCTGAAGAGGAGGAGTCACCTGATTCCTTTCGGACTCGGTGTGTCCCCTCGGACTCACCTGAGTCCGAACCTCGGAAACAGTCCCCTCCGGAGGATGCCCGGTTCTCGGACTTCGTCAGGGATATGGCCGAGGCTTTGGCCTTCCCGGCGGATCCCGAGGAGGAGCCTCGAGCCGAAGAGCTCGACGCCCTTCAGTACGACTCTCCCGCCCGGGAGCACTTTACTGTACCGGTGCCTCCCATGCTGGCACGACTACTCTTCCGCATGTGGGAGAGTCCGGCCTCGTCGCCGGTATTGAGCAAGCGGGTCGATTCCATCTATCGAGTCCGCAAGAGTCCTGGCTTCCAAAAAGCACAGCTACCACACCATTCCATGGTAGTGGAATCGGCCATGCATAGGCTTAAGAGCCAGAAAATGCACTCCTTGGTGCCCCTGGCAGGGAGGCCCGTAACCTGGATGGCCTTGGTAAGAAGTGTTTCCAGGGCTCTATGCTGGCTTGTCGTGTCCAGACCTACCAGCTATACATGGGCATGTATCTCCGAGACCTGGCTAAAGAGCTAGCCGGATTCTCTGCTGGACTGTCCGAGGAACCTTTGCGGAGGTTCCTAGCCTTAACATCTGGTATTCGGGAATGCTCCAAATTCATGTCCCGAGCAGCCTATGATGGCTTTGAAGCATCGGCTCGTGTGGCCGCAGCCGGCATCGGTGCCCGCCGACAGGCTTGGCTTCAGTCGTCTGACCTTGAGCCTTGGGTGCAGGACAAGTTGGTCGATGTCCCCTGCAGAGGTGAGAACCTCTTTGGCAAGCCCATGGCTGAAAAGGCTGCGCAAATCGAGACGGAGACTCTCACCAGGACCAGGCTTTCTAGGAAGACCTCCGCCCCTTCCCAGAAAAAGAAGGGCTCGGGAAAAAAGTCCTTTTACCCGAGAAAGGCGGCTGCCTATAAACACTACCCCCAATATCAGGCCCCTCCAGCTCCCCAACAGGGTCAGCAGGCCAAGGGACGGGGTAACGGGTCCCGTAGGCAGCAAGCCCCCAAGCCTGCACCACCAGCCCCTGCTCAGAAGGGTGGGGGTTTTTGACTTCCTCAGCATAGCCTCTCCCCCTCAGCTGGTCCCTCCCAGCACCGGAGGCCGGCTGGTTCACTTCGCCCACAGGTGGCCCAACATCACTTCAGATGCCTGGGTGCTTCAAGTCGTGCGGGAAGGATATCTTCTCCACTTCCATCAGGTCCCTCCCTCTTATTTTCCGGGAGAACCTCCGCGACTCCCTCTGCACAGGGACTTACTCCTTCAGGAGTTAGCAAGTCTTCTTCAGGACCAGGCTGTGGAACCGGTGCCCCACCACCTGAGAGGTCAAGGCTTTTATTCCAGGTATTTCCTAATACCAAAAAGGACAGGAGGCCTAAGACCCATCCTGGACTTGCGCAACCTCAACAAGTTCCTTGTGCGTTAAAAGTTCAAGATGCTTACCCTTGGAATCCTTCTGCCCTATCTCCAGCAGGGAGATTGGCTATGCTCCTTGGATCTAAAGGATGCCTACACGCACATCCTCATCCACCCAAGCCACCGCCAATACCTAAGGTTTGTGTTGGCCGGAAATCACTACCAGTACAGAGTACTGCCCTTTGGCCTGTCCTCCGCACCGCGAGTCTTCACAAAATGTCTCGCGGTGGTGGCGGCCTATCTCAGGCTTCACGGCCTCTATGTCTTTCCGTACCTCGACGACTGGCTCATCAGAGCGTCGTCCCCTCCGGCAGTCACCAATGCCACACACCGCACGGTGACTCTTCTGCAGTACTTGGGCTTTGTCATAAACTTCGCAAAGTCCACTTTGCTCCCCTCACAGGATCTCGAGTTCATCGGCGCAAGACTGCACACTCCTCAGGCTCGAGCTTTCCTGCCTCTCGACAGGGCTCAACGGCTCATGGACCTAGCCGGTCGTTTTCGCAGCCAGTCCCTGGTCTCCGCCAGGCGCTTCCTGAGACTACTCGGCCATATGGCTTCCACCGTCCACGTGACCCCCAATGCTCGCCTGAATGCCGGCTCAATGGTACCTTCGCAAGCAGTGGCAACAAGCCACCGGCGGGCTAGCCGACTTAGTGCGCCTCTCCAGACCGCTGGCCTCTTCCCTACAGTGGTGGCTTCTTCGGCCGAACCTGGTGCTCGGAATGCCTTTTCAGTCGCCTCAGCCGACTCAAGTGCTGACGACCGATGCTTCCCTCCTGGGCTGGGGAGCTCATTGCCAGGGGGCATGTACTCAAGGTCTCTGGACCGCGTGGGAATCTGCTCAACAGATCAACTTCCTGGAGCTCAGAGCTATTCGTCTGGCGCTCAAGGCTTTCTCCCACCTGACTTCTCACCAGTCCGTCCTTGTCCAGACGGACAATCAAGTTGCCATGTTCTACGTGAACAAGCAGGGCGGCACGGGCTCCTTCCTTCTCTGCCGAGAAGCTCAAAAGCTCTGCTCTTGGGCCGTCAGTCACGGCATTCTTCTCAAAGCAGTTTATCTCCCAGGCCAGGGGAATTGCCTGGCGGACAAACTCAGCAGGATACTCCAGCCGCACGAGTGGCGTCTGGATCCCTTGGTAGTCCAGAAACTCTTTCTGAAGTGGGGCCTCCCCACGATGGATCTCTTTGCCAGTCCTCTCAACCGGCAACTTCCTCGCTTCTGCTCGCGTCAGCCGCATCATCCCCTTCGGGTAGCGGCAGATGCATTTCTGCTCTCATGGTCGGAAAACCTTCTCTATGCTTTTCCTCCCATCCCGCTAGTCTCCCGAACTCTGTTCAAGGTTCTCCAGGACAAAGCGTCCATGATCCTGGTGGCTCCTCGCTGGCCCAGACAGCCTTGGTTTCCACTGCTGTTGCAATTAGCGGTAGAGGATCCGTTCCCTCTGGGGTTTCAACCGGATCTCCTAACACAGGAGCAGGGGTCTCTGCTACACCCCAACCTCAGATCGCTCAATCTAATGGCCTGGCGGCTGAAAGGGTAGTCCTTGCTCCCCTTCTCCTGCCGGCAGAGGTGGAAGAGGTCGTCCTAGCTTCTCGGCGACCTTCTACCCGCAAATGCTACGCCCTTAAATGGCGTTGCTTTTCCGTTTGGTGTGTACAGCAGTCTCAGGATCCCTTCTCCTGCTCGGTGTCGGTGATCTTGCAGTACCTGCTCTACCTCTCTAATCTGGGACTTAAGTCCAACTCAGTCAAGGTCCACCTCAGTGCTCTTTCAGCACACCATGTGCCGGTGGACGGCAGACCTCTTTCCAGCGACCCTCTCGTAGCACTGTTTCTCCGAGGTCTCCTTCTACTTAAACCACATCTGCGCCCGCCAGCACCTGACTGGGATCTGAATGTGGTTTTACAGCGGATCACCTGTCCGCCTTTTGAACCGATGGCTACCTGTTCTCTGCGTTTTCTTTCGTGGAAAACCTTATTCCTGATAGCCCTCACTTCCGCTAGACGCGTAAGTGAATTGCAGGCCCTCGTGTCTGATTCTCCCTTCACTCGGTTCTACAAAAATAGGGTAGTCCTACGGACTCACCCAAAATTTCTTCCAAAAGTTGTCTCCCCTTTTCACATCAATCAGGAGGTGGTGCTTCCAACCTTCTTTCCCAGGCCTCACTCCAGCCGAGCTGAACGAGTCCTGCATACCCTGGACTGTAGAAGGGCATTGAACTTCTACCTTGACCGTACACGGGAGCACCGTAAAGCTGCTCAGCTTTTTGTGTCTTTTGACCCCAATAAATTGGGGCTCCCGGTCTCCAAACGTACCCTGTCCATCTGGGTTGCTGACTGTATCGCTTGGGCTTATGGGGCAGCCGGACTCTCCTTAGAAAGTCGAGTCACGGCTCATTGTGTTCGGGCGAAGGCTACGTCAGTGGCTTACCTCCGCTCTGTTCCGCTGGCAGACATCTGCCGGGCCGCCACTTGGTCTTCGAGCCAGACTTTTGCGGTCCATTACTGTCTCGAGAGGGAGTCCCGCAGGGACAGTGCTTTCGGACAGGCAGTCCTCCGAAATCTCTTCGAGGTTTGAGCAACTCCTACCCTCCATCCCGGATGGGGGCTACCGGTGGGTAATAATTCAGCGAAGATTCCTTCCTTCTGTACTGCCGAGCTAGAGGGAGCTCATTTTTGTGCTTAGGGTCTCCGGTAGCCTTAAGCTTGGGAGTCCCATATGTGAGGACTGACTTCCTGCTTGGTCCTGGAGAAAGCGTAGTTACTCGCCTGTAACAGGTGTTCTCCAGGAGCAGCAGGAATCAGTCCTCACAACCCTCCCTCCTCCCCGTGGAGTTGCAATCATCTGCTTAAGTTTTTTTGCAAATTTTTATGCTGTCTTTTAGCTATGTCATCAGACTGGCTAAGATGGCACCCTTGGGCGGGAAGGCGACCGCGCATGCGCGCTGCAATTCCCAAAGGCTTTCTGTGAAAGCTGGGGAAAATTGCTCCACGAGGGCTCCGTCGGCGCCGACGTCACCCATATGTGAGGACTGATTCCTGCTGCTCCTGGAGAACACCTGTTACAGGTGAGTAACTACGCTTTCTCATTTATTTTATTTATTTATTTATTTAAAGTCTTTTCTATACCGCACTCTTCAAAATCAGCTCGGTTTACAGATAATGGCAGTTTTGTTCAGATACAGGTAGCGCCCGTACTGGACTTACAGAAAACAGGGTTATTCAACTTGGGTTAAATGGGGAAACTATATACATGTACCCAGACACACAGGAACATACCCACACATGTCACAGGCACTGCACTGACATGTCAGAGAATGAGACACATGACCAGAATGATGCTGTAATAAACTATGTTCCCGCTGTGACCCAGCTGCCCCTATCCTCAGTGGTGGTGGCAGTCAGGGGGGCACAGGACAGTGCAGGGCAGGGGTGGCACGTGTCATCCTGGCATTTGCACCTCCTGGGGGCCGCCATGGGCGTGTGGCTGATCAGCTGTGCCTGCCAATGAGTATATTGCACAGCCTGCTCATCTGGTCAGCCATCACAACCAGGGCCGCAGCCATTTGGGCCACAGTACGGGTATTATCCCTCAGGATGGCGCCTGTGGCACGCATGTCAGGCCTGTCCCCTAGGTAAACCAAATCGAACCCAATTGGATAAAATAGGGAACACCAAAAGGAAGAGTATCCAATTATGTAGAAAAAAATCCCACTTGTTGCCAAGAAACTTTTTTTGTCGGAGAAGGTCTGCCCAGTGTCCAGAATCATTGTATCAAAGACACAGCCGAGATCACTCCATTTTAATTAGTAGATTTAAAAAGGAACAAAAGTCCACCACTTAGCTGAAATCACCAAGATGCCAAGACTCTCAGTGGACGATGCGGCTCGCGTTTCGGCCTTTGCTTCTTGATTTGTAGAAAACCCTGCTTCAGGTCAAGACAAGCAATCGGTGCTGTTCTTTACCGATTGCTGGCTTGTCTTGACCTGAAGCAGGGTTTTCTACAAATCAAGAAGCAAATCCCGAAACGCGAGCCACGTCGTCCATTGAGAGTCTTGGCATCTTGGTGATTTCAGCTAAGTGGTGGACTTTTGTTCCTTTTTAAATCTACTAATTAAAATGGAGTGATCTCGGCTGTGTCTTTGATACATTGATTCTGGACACTGGGCAGACCTCCGACAAAAAACATTTCTTGGCAACAAGTGGGATTTTTTTCTACATAATTGGATACTCTTCCTTTTGCTGTCCCCTAGGTACCCTGTGTGCCACCCTCCTGGCACCCCATAGAGCACCAACAGCCAATTGTGCCTGACAGTACAGCGCCACGCCTTCTGCACCCTTGCTATGCCACTGGTCATGTGCGACATGACAGTGGTGTTGCATGGTGACGTTATACGTGCATGGTGTACGAGGGGGTGGAAGCGCATGTGGCACATCCCACACATATACACTGTGTCCGCATGTTGGCATCACCAATTGACCTACCTGTAACGTGTCCAACATGTGTCCGGACTGCCTGTCCCTGGGAAGTGTTGCTCAATTGCATGCGTGCTCCTCATGTGACAGCACATCTTGCCATGGTCAAAGCAGCAGACGCACCTGGGTGGGGCCGGGGGGGCACCATATGCACCCTTCCGTCCAGGGACCACGTAGGGATAGTGCTGACATGCACAGTTTGTACAATTGCGATTACCATGTCACCAGCATGAATACTCTGATCTATGTAAACAGGCCTTGGGCCTCCTGGGGATAATTCTGATCTGCACACTGCAGCTGGTATAGCAACCTTGCCACCAGGATGAGTGTCTGACCTCTGTAAACAGGCCTTGGGCCTCCTGGGGATAAGGCTGACCTGCATATTGCAGCAGGTGCAGCCACCTTACCAACAGGACTGAATTGAGACCACTGTAAACAGGCTGCACACTGCAGCAGGTGCAGCCACCTTAACAACAGGACTGTAATAAAGCCACTGTAAACAGGCCTTGGGCCTCCTGGGGATAAGGCTGACCTGCAAACTGCAGCAGGTGCAGCCACCTTACCAACAGGACTGTAATAAGACCACTGTAAACAGGCCTTGGGCCTCCTGGGGATAAGGCTGACCTGCACACTGCAGCAGGTGCAGCCACCTTACCAACAGGACTGAATAGAGACCACTGGAAACAGGCCTTGGGCCTCCTGGGAATAAGGCTGACCTGCACACTGCAGCTGGTGCAGCAACCGTACCACCAGGATGAGTGTCTGACCTCTGTAAACAGGCCTTGGGCCTCCTGCGGATAAGGCTGACCTGCACACTGCAGCAGGTGCAGCCACCTTAACAACAGGACTGTAATAAAACCACTGTAAACAGGCCTTTGGCCTCCTGGGGATAAAGCTGACCTGCACACTGTAGTTGATACAACCTCCTTACCACCATGATGAGTGACAGACCTCTATAAATGGGCCTTGGGCCTCCTGGGGATATGTCAGAACAGCACACATCAGCAGATGTAACTACCATACCACCAGGGTGGCACACAGACCTCTGTTGTCAGGCCTGAAAACTCCTGTGAATAGGGCATTACTGCAGACATCAACACGGGGGCCTACATTGATCCCATGTTGAACTGCACACATGTTCTTTCCCACAGTTCAGCGTTTGTTATTCCTGTTTGTTGCAGCCTATTCTGTTGCACTCCTGGGTTTGTGTGACCTGTCCCCATGCACTTACCTCACGTGGGTTGTCTGCCTGCCTATTATAATGCCTGGTGGTGCGCACCCAGGCCCTGTGCACCCTGTTCAGGTCCTGCCTGCAGGAGGAGCCTGGGAACAGGCGCTCCTTGTGTCTGCAGATCATCTGTGCCAGGAGATGCAGGTCTGCACGGGTAAACGCTGGCCGTCTTGATCTCACGTCCATTTTGTTTTGCTATTTGTGGTCCATGTGCTCGTGACATCCAAAAAAGGTGCATGCGTGTTCCTACACGTGGTACAGCACGCGTTTCGACATGCGTACTTTGAACTGTGATGCCTGTTGGTTTACAGTTTTCCGGTTTACAGTGACCTTTTATAGATTCTGAATGCACTACTCATATCTGCATGTCTATGCATGACTGCACTCCACGTGTGTGATGTGCTGTTTTCCCATCCAGGTAACATAGTGGTATCCTCTTCTGGAATTTGAACTCTGACTCCATTGTTAATGGGTACATTGCTTAACCACTGCACTACACACAGCAGTTGCTGTTGGTTTGATGGAACATGACCTTGTGGCCACTGGCGCTTTACGTTCCCATGTATCCAGGTTTCAGCCATCGATGCCTAGGACGCGTTCAACGATGACTCTGATTATGGCACCATAGAGCGTGCCTTATGGCACTGTACACTACCAGGCACGTGATGGGGCGCCTTAGGCCTGCTGACACGTTATATGGTGCCCTAGACTGCGTTTCAAGCCACCATGCGACCTAAGTCACCTTTGAGTGCTGTAAGCGCCTTATTTGTGTGTGTCTTATCCAATACACCTCCGGTGTCTTGCAAGGTGCCTTGTCAGGCGCCTTCTCAGTTACCTTATAGAGCTCCTTGGGCACCCCTGGACAGGGCACCTTAGAGGGCACCCTGGGTTATGGGAACATAGATCACAGTGCGGTGACAATGCTACAGTGCCCTGGGTTGGTGTGCCCTAACGGCTACACATTTCCTGAGTTTACATTTATGACCTGTGAGGCATTGAGACACATGTAACCCTTACACTGGATAGAGCACCAAGTAAACAGCATTGTACAGAGGATTTAAGGAGGCCAAGCTGTGAGCTGCTGGACCTGCCATATCTGCGGCCAACACATGTGCCTGCCCGTTTTGGTGACAAACATATTGGGGACAACCGTACCACACCAGAGGGGGTCGCCAATGTAATGTCCTGAAAAGACAGTGGGTGCATGATCTTGGGAATATGTGTCCCCTAGTGTAAGTGGAGGTGGCAGTATTGCTACAATGATGAGTGGCCAGAGGTGTGGTGGTGGCATGCAGATCAGACACAGGCGTGGCAAGCAGGAGGAGGCGCAATGGTAGAAAGGGTACAGGCGCAGACCATTGGGTGTTAGCCTGCACAGGAGGACAGGATGCTACACTGTCTGACAGATGCAGAAAGGTGGAGCACAGGATTGCTGGCAGCTGCAGTGCGGGAATTATGAGCTAGCAGCACATATCAGCTAAAAGATGACTGTTACAGCCATGTAAACTATTAGAGTGGGACAGGCATGACAGGATGCAATGACGAGGAATTGCAACCATGACCACTGCCCAGAGAGGCATTTCACTAGCCTGTAGCCTATACCTCCATGGCTTGTCTCACAGCAATGGCAGGGTACAGAGGGACTGCACAAAGTGCTCTGAGTGACAGGATATGTAAAGACCACCAGTACCCATGATGCAATGCACATGCTGATTAGCTATATACAGCTGATGACCCAATGGGATCTGCATCTCTCCGGTACCTCAGCCTGAAAAGAGATCGGACACTGCGTGATGCTGCCACAGAGCAGCTACAGACCGGGGCATTCTGCATATTCAGGGTTCACCCTGAGTGATAGGACGGCCACATAGCACTAGGTTGGCAGCACATGCGCTGCTGGTGAGCGGTCCTGCTGTATGTCCCTATCACTACCACTGTGTGCCAGGTGTTCCCTGCAGTGCATCTAAAGGTTATTCAGTGTCTATCTGCATTACACACTCACATGTGGCCCTCTGGGTCACATCACCACCCAGATTTTTGCATACCCATTGTTAGGGTATGGCTGCCATTGACACCTGTTATTTGGGTGGGAGGGCGTCTAGACACACACCATGTTTGTGTGGCTGTGCCTCTACAGGTTGATGTAGTATACAGTACATACCCTATGGCACCCTAAACACCCTTTTGGCAGTTGAGGGAGTGGAACAATGGCTGTATGACCAGCAAACCCCATCCTGCTGTCAATGGACAGCACCCCAGGGTTTGTGGCCCACAGCCATAACTGTGACTGGGCCAGTGACACCCCAGCAGTACTGCTGTGTGTATGTCTGTAAAGCCTCCACTGCCTCACACCGCGGTCTGCCATTCACCAGCAAACTGCACAGTCAGACTGAACCTGCAGCACCCTCAGAGAGTTCCAACCATGCACAGACTAGCTGCAGACAATCCACTAGCCATCCATAGTGCATGATCACAGAGAAACAATGTGCACCAAGCAGATAGCACTGTGCTTGCCAACAGCACTGGGAACACCCAGGTGTGACACGAGACACATGATGTATAGCACTATGTGGGAACATAAGACATCCCATGGTCACTGCTCGGTCAGGGTGAGAGTTACCTCACAACATGACATGCTATGGCCTCACTGTCCATGCAGGTAGTGGTCGGACTCTACAGTGTCCCAGCCATTGACCTACACCCTGTGCAGATGCATCCTGCCCAATCCGCCCTGTCCGTGCCATACCCACAATGCCTTGCTCCTCATTATGTGCATTTGCAGCCTATTGCTGGTAACAGTGGGACATTGTGGGCCCTGTGAGGTGTGGCCAGCCACAAAACAATGCCTGGACATACACATACACACTCTCCTAATGCATCATTGTGCATAGATACTCATAGATACATCATCGAGCTCCCTGCATGCTGTGCAGAGGATTAAAAGGAAGCGCCTCCCAGTGCCAACACCATCGCGCTCCCTGCATGCTGTGCAGAGGATAAAAAGGAAGCGCCTCCCGGCGCTAACACCATCGCGCTCCCTGCACGCTGTGCAGAGGATTAAAAGGAAGCGCCTCCCGGCGCCAACACCCTCGCGCTCCCTGCACGCTGTGCAGAGGATTAAAAGGAAGCACCTCCCAGGCCCGCGCCAGAGGGCCTCACCAGAGGGCCCTTAGGCGTGGCCCTTTGGCAGGGACCAAGGTGCTTTAGCGCGCTACCCCTTGCCGCCTGAGCCTATCTTACTTCTTCATGTGAGGAGATATGTTTGTGGAAAGTGGCAGGGCCCCTTCTTAGTGGTTATTCCGTTAAGCAACTCTCCGCTCATCTCACACCCCACTGCTGGCGCCGATCTCCCTTCCATCAACCTCCTGGTACTTTCTACCCACTCCTTGCACAGAACTGCTATTCCTTGCACAGAACTGCTATTCCTTGCATAGAACTGCTATTCCTTGCATAGAACTGCTACCCTTTGCCTGCGTCAAACTGCTACCCATTGCCCCATTGAACTGCTACCCATTGCCCCATTGAACTGCTACCTATTGCTGCATTGAACTGCTACTCATTGTTGCATAGAACTGCTATTCACTGTCTGTGTAGAACTGCTACCCACTGCCTGCATAGAACTGCTACTCATTGTCTGCGTAGAACTGCTACCCATTGCCTGTGTAGAACTGCTACCCACTACTATGGCCCTACATCTCACTGTCCTTCTCTTCCTCATCCTCCCCAACTGCCTCCCCTCCTATCAACACCCTCCCTCCTCTCTCCTCTACCCCCCTACCTTCCTCACTTCTTCCTCCACTCTGCCCCCTATCCTAGCACCTGCTCTCGAGCCTCTCCACACCTTCCCTCACATTCAACCAGCCCCCCTCTCTACCTTCTTCACTTCTCCCTCCATTCTGCCACCTAGCATAGCACCTGCTCTAGAGCTTCTTCACACCATCCCCCGCATTCAACCAGCCCCCCCTCTCATTAAGGCAACCCCACCCTCGCTTCTGCCGTACTATCTCCACTTTACCTCGCTCTCTAATACTCATTCTACTTCTCTCATCAGGTAATATCAACCCCAGTCCTGCCCCCCCCCCCCCCCCCGTTTTCCTTCTCACACTAAAGAAAGTTCCTCACGTACACACTCTAATCACATCCACATCCCGCTCCTCCCTCCTTCCGCCCTCCCCCATTTTTCCCACAATCACTCATCCATAGATACCAACTCCAACCCTACCCCCAAAAATAATCCCTCACACAACCTACCTGATACCATCAATTTACCCCTCGTTTCCCCTCCCTCATGTCCCTCTCGGAGAGCACACACACCCAGACATACCCGCCCACACCCTACTCCCTCTAAATCTCGGTACTACCCTAGAAATAGACCCCCATGCTACTCTGATAAGAAATTCACACGTAACTTATCCAACCTTATCCATATCCCTCTCCTCCCCCCTTCCGCTCTCCCGTTTACTTACGCCTTATGGAACGCTTGCTCAGTCACTAAAAAAGCCACTTTTATTCACAATCTTTTCATCTCTAATGCCCTTCACCTTCTTGCCTTGACCAAGGCCTGGCTCCCCTCAGACGACTCCACTTCCATTGCCTCTCTCTGCTAGGGGGCTACCAATTCTCCCATACACCTCGATCTACTGGTCGCGGTGGTGGCGTTGGCCTCCAACTCTCTCCCTCCTGCCAATTCCAACCCTTCCTGCCACCCCAATCACACTCCCCCCTTTCCTTCGAAGTCCACTCCATTCGCCTCCTCACACCACTTCCCCTCCGAGTAGCTGTTATTTATCGCCCACCCGTCACCTCCTAATCAACCTTCCTCACTGACTTTGACTCCTGGCTTTCTGCCTTTATGGATACCTCCTCCTTCACTCTTATTCTTGGCGATTTCAACATTCACATCAACAACCCCTCCAACCCCATGCCTCAAAGTTCCTCGCTCTTACCTCCTCGTTCGACCTCCAACCTTGCTTCACTGCCCCCCACACACCTACACGGCCACTGCCTTGACCTAATACTCTTCTCCAATTCCTCTCCCTTAAACTTCCGCAATTCAATCCTTCCCTCATCTGACCATCACCTCCTAACATTCACTCTTCAGCTCCCGCCGTCCCTACCTCGTCCTGTCTCCCCCGTCCTGTTTAGAAACCTTCATAACATTGATCCCCTGACTCTCTCCTCCACCATTTCTCCATCTCTTTCCTCCATTTTATCCTCCGAGTCCGTCGACGAGGTATTATCCTCATACAATGCTACACTATCCTCGGCCCTTGACACTCTTGCCCCTCCCACCCCTCGTCCTGTAAAACGATCTACCCCCCCCCCCAACCCTGGCTTTCACCCACAATCCGTTACCTAATTCCCTTGCCTCTGATCCTCGCCGTCTCTTTAACACCCTCAGCTCTCTCCTCAAGGTCCCCCCGCCCTCAATCCCACCCTCCCTTTCTGCCCAAACCCTAGCCAACTATTCCCAGACAAAATCCACAAAATTACCCTCCAATTCCCTACCCCCTCATCTACCTCCCCTCCTCCCCAAATCTCCTCCCCCATCCTTACTCCCCCTGCCACCCTCTCCTCCTTCCCTCCGATCTCTGAAGAAGAAACCACACTTCTTCTTTCCTCCTCCAAACCCACCACCTGTTCATCAGACCCTATCCCCACCCATCTCCTATGTTCCATTTCCCTCACTATTGCCCCCTCCATCACTCATATCCTCAACCTTTCACTCTCCACTGCAACTGTCCCCGCTGACTTCAAACATGCTGTTGTCACACCCCTCCTCAAAAAACCCTCACTTGACCCCACATGCCCTTCTAACTATCGACCCATCTCCCTCCTTCCCTTCATATCCAAACTATTAGAATGAGCAGTCCACTGTCGCTGCCTCGACTTCCTCACCTCCCAGGCCCTCCTGGACCCATTACAATCCGGCTTCCGTCCCCTACACTCCACTGAAACGGCACTCGCAAAAGTCACCAACGACCTGTTCCTGGCTAAATCTAAGGGCCTCTATTCTATCCTCATCCTTCCTGACCTCTCTGCTACCTTTGACACCATTGACCATGACCTTCTCCTCACCACCCTCTCCTCACTTGGCTTCAAGGACTCCGTACTATCCTGGTTCTGCTCCTACCTCTCCCAATGCTCATTCAGTGTATACTCTGGCAGCCTCTCCTCTTCCCCTACCCCGCTCCATGTAGGTGTACCCCAGGGATCTGTCTTGGGCCCCCTCCTTTTCTCTCTCTATATGCAAGGCCTTGGCATGCTTTTCTCCTCCCATGGCTTTCAATACCATCTCTATGCTGATGACTCCCAAATCTACCTCTCTACACCCGATATCTCTCTGGCAACCCAGTCCAAGATCTCTGCCTGTCTCTCGGACATCGCTGCCTGGATGTCTTTTTGCCGATTGAAACTGAACATGACCAAGACTGAACTCCTTATCTTTCCACCCAACTCCTCCCCCCCCCCACTTCCCCCTCTCTCAGTCCATGTGGATGGATCTACTATCCTTCCTGTTCCCTCGGCCCGCAATCTAGGGGTCATCTTCGACACCTCTCTCTCCTTCTCCGCTCATATCCAGCTTGTAGCTAAGACCTGCCACCTTTTACGCTACAACATCAGCAAGATCCGCCCCTTCCTCTCTGAATGCACTACCAAAATGCTTATCCACTCCTTAATCTCCTCTCGCCTCAATTACTGCAACCTACTCCTCGCTGGTCTCCCCGTGAACCATCTCCTTCCCCTTCAATCTATACAAAATCACGCTGCTCGACTAATCTTCCGCCAGTCCCACCATGCCCACATTACTCCTCTCCTTAAGTCACTTCACTGGCTCCCTGTCCAATTCAGCATCCAATTCAAGCTTCTCCTGCTGACCTATAAATGCATTCACTCTATGGCCCATCAATACCTCCTATCTCTCCCTACGTCCCCACTCAAAATTTGCGCTCCACTAACAAATCGCTTCTTTCAATGCCTTTCACCCGCACCGCGAACTCACGACTGCGCCCCTTTCACCTTGCTGCACCATACGCTTGGAACAGCCTACCTGCGTCTGTGTGCCAGGCGTCCACCCTGGCCCTCTTCATATCCAGGTTGAAGACCCACCTCTTCACCGTCGAATTCAGATCCTGACTTCCATTCTCATCTTACCCCAACCCCCATTAACGTTTATGACCTTACCCCCGTTAACGTTTATGACCAAACTATAGACCAGCTGTACCAAACTATACCACACTATACTGCAGAATTGACTAATGCTCTGTACTGTTATAACTAGATTGTAAGCTCCAATGAGCATGACTCTGATGGGCAGGGACTGTCCCTTGTATGTTAGCTACCTTTTATAGGTATGACGCTTTGGAGGGTGGAGGCTGTGTGAGTGGGTGTTTGTCGCACTGTTCACCGCTGCTTTGGGGATTGCACATTCTGATGGTTTATCTGCATTGTAGGGTAAAACATGAGGGCGTGCAGTGCGAAAGCCACAGCTGGGATGCGAACCTGTGACCTTCTGTTCCAGGACACACTGTCTGTGTGTACTGCAGTACCCTGCTGCCACAGAAGGGCTGTGGTCCCAGTGACTACCTTTGCCTTTCATCCTCCAGACCCTGTCTGTTGCGCTGTCCACGATGCCCTGGAGGTGGGCATGGCCTTGGTCCCCTGAGGGCTGGTGTCACTGCCCCATCACCACCAACACCCTCTCCCACACCTTGCTGACATGCCCATATGCTGTTTGTGATGGTATTGCACTGTCCCAGGCCATCCACTGTACTGGTAGGCGGGTGCCTAGCTTCTGGGGTGGTTGGGCCTACCTGTACATCCCCACATCCCCCCCATCTCTGCCTGCCACTGTTATACCCCTTCCACATGGGCTGATGCTGGCTTTGGGTGTCAGGTTGTTGATCCCGCAGCTATTGGCTATGGTGGACCTGGTAGATAGCTGGTGTTATGCCAGCAGACTGTGAACCTGCTAGGGCATGCAGTGCGGGTACGTTGTACCCGGTTTGGACTACTGGGTATACATATGTTTCAGATGACGTGTGGTCACACTCTGCACTGCCTTCCAGGAGCTGTAGTAACGGGTGTTCATTTTGTTGGGTGTCTGGTCTATTTTGGATGTAGCCTGTGGAAGGTGCAAGGACCCTTGTAGGCGTGACCCCCAGATTTGCATTGCTTGCCCCATTACAGGCATTGTGTTTCCTGTGTGATGTTTGGGGTACCTACTGGCCATGTGTCCCCTGGATGCGACACTGTAGAGCACAGACTGATGTGCATGTTTGGCCATGGTCATATGCTGTCTTGCTGCTGGTTTGTTTCTGTGTTCCTATGTGCCAAATAGGCGGCTGCCTAGTCCCCTCTGCACCCACTGCCTGTCCTGCATGCAGCCCCATATGGCCCATTTGAGGCATCACCAAAGTGGCCTTTCATACCTGGCCACTATGCTGTTACTGCACAGGTGGCACTACTATCACCTTTCTTGGGCTCCCTGCCTATGCTGTACATTGCTGACTGAAATGGTTTCTCTCTCCTGCAAATGTACCTCTAACGTGAGGTTTTCACTCGCGGTACTGTTCTGGCCTTAGGATCAATGCGTTAGTGTAGCAGGGGCCTCTCCCCGCCCATTGACCCCTTCTCTCCACCCTCTCTCCACCCCTCACCGGTCCTTAATGTGCATTAACGTTACTTAATGTACGTTAACGTAGACGCTGTTACGTTACCGCAGTTTAGTAAACATACCCCTAAGTCTTGCTTTGAGGTATGTTGCATTGCATTTTGTAGACAAAAGAATGTGAAAAATGTACAAACGTGAAGAGTTTTGCAAGACAGTGTACTCTGATAAATTTATGGAGGTATTAAGCTGGACTTGTCTGGATAAGTCTTTTGCTGAATGCTGTATACCTGTATAGCTTTATTATAGCCTTTCATCCCAACTAGACCTATCTGGCTGAAATGTATCTGCCTTATTTTTTTAAGGTAAATTTTGTGAAGACAATGTAGCAGCACGATTATAATGAAACTTTGTTTTTCTTTGAAGGAATCTTTAAAGCAGAAACTTGAAAAGTTGTCAGAGGAAAACTGCTCTCTAATTTACAAAATACAACAGATGGAAACAATTGCAATTTCTAATTCTCCTGTACTTGGGAATCAGAGACAGCCTCCCGGTATGTTCTTAATTTGACCATTGCTATTAATCAGATGGCTTCTTCAGATAAGTTTCTAATTCTTGTCATCACCATAAATTAAGACAACTTCTCCCAATATGTTAACTTGTATCTTTTCTAGTAGAGAGTAATTTTCAAAGCCATTTATGTGGGGGGGAAACAAGAATTTAATAAGCATAAATCAGCAGTCTGAATGTTGCTCTCCCTCAGTGAGGCTTGCATTAAGAGGAGGCATTCCTGAGGGCATTCTAAGACTTGGGGAAGAAGAGTGCATTCATCAGTGCATTTTTTCTAGCAAAAAAGGTGGCGGTACTAATATGCAGGGCTCTTTCATTAATACATGAGGACCATGGGTCCAATTTAGCAGGCAATGAAAAAGGTGCCAGTACTCAGTACCACCGCGTACCTCCTCAGAAAAGCCCTATTGTTCATAGATTGTATTTTTAACTCTGCATGCCTACTTTTCTAGACAAATTTTACCACTGTATAAAGCAGATACAAATGTCAATGTCAGGTATCTGTGTATATTTTTGCACTGAAAACTGGTGAAAGTCTTCAGCTTAAATGTCCTAGAGAAATTTGTCTCGATGAAAATTGCCCCATTAATTTTGCACCGTTTTCTAGTATGTTCCATTCTGTTCAGTCACTGACAAATATCTTCTTCCTCTTCAAAACGAATCTGGTTTATTCATCCAATGCAAACTGTCAAAACGTTTCTAAGTATTAACAATTAAATAGAGATACTGGACAGATGCAGAGATTTCTACCTGGCATCCATATACATTTTCAGAGGAAGCAGATAATAATACAGGCAATACATGAGACCATAAAATTAATAAAAGCAAGAAAAAGTCAAGAAGACCATAAGTTTTCATTGCATTTTTAAAAAATGACTGTCAAAACAGTTCCTAAATCAGACAATATATTAAGCAGTCTGTATTCAAAAGCATTTATGCTGTTAGCGTCACTTGCTGGTTGCACAAATTTATTTTATTTATTTATTTAACAAATTTTGATATACCGTTTTTCTACAAGTTAAAACGATTTACATAGAACCAAGTTGATACAGTGAATGGTTGAAAAAACAATTGACAATAAACATTGAGAACATTACAATTGTGAACAGTGAACAAATAACATTTTAAATCTCAGACATTTGCTCAAAGGCATATGTAAACTATGTACAAAGGCAAGTAAGGGTTGAGAGTGTGAGGGATGCAGCGTGGTAGAAGCTTTATAAGAGTGGGGTAGTTGTTGAAGTATCGGTATGTGAATGGTTGTTCTGTACAGTAATTGGTGAGTGTCCATCTCTGAAATGTCCCAGGAACAGATTTATTTATGTGGTTACATTTATATACCGCTTCTTCCAGCAATCAGTAGCGGTTTACATGGAACTTTACACAGCAAACATTTTGTACATTTACATAACATAGAATTGGAATTATACAGTTTGACATTTGTGAGGTTATATACGTATTTACAACTTGCAAGCTGCCGAGGCAGATTTATATACATATTTACATGTGTTTCAGGTTATTTACATATTCTTGTGTACCGTTGCATTAGGACAAGTTGTAATATTCCTGGAATAGGTAGGTTTTTAGGTTCTTTCGGAAATCTTTTATGTTCTTGTTGGCTCTTAGTGCGTAAGGCAGGTTGTTCTATTGGGTGGGCGCTGTTTATGTTTATTAAAACTTTTGATATACCCCCGTTAAATCGGAGCGGTTTCCAATACAAATAAAAAATCAGAAAGGAAAAGGAAATTACAATCAATATAAAGAAAAGTGAGAGAGGAATAAAAAGAAAAGTAAACAATAAAATTCAGTAGAGGTAGGGAGTGCTGTATTTGTGAAAGCTCTGTTGCTGGTGAGGGTTTTGGCGTTGCGTATGTTGAGTGGGACGTGTAATGTATTTAGGTTGTGGGTGGTCCTGGTTCTGTTGGGGGTTGTGTTGCGATAAGTGTGGAGAAGTAAGACGGGGCTAGGTTGTGGATCAATTTAAATATTGTTACTATTGTTTTATACCTTATGCGGGCATGGATAGGAAGCCAGTGGAGTTCCATTAGTATTGGTGTCATGTGATCGGAGACCCGCACTTTCATTATGATTCGAGCAGTGACGTTCTGCGCCATTTGAAGTATGTTGAGGGGTTTTTTGGATAGTCCTTGGAGAATGCCGTTGCAGTAGTCCAAGTGAGGTGTGACAAGTGCTTGGACTACTGTTCGGAAGTCGGACTGCTCAATAATGTTGCGTAGTGGTTGGAGTATCCGTAGTTTGTGAAATATTGCCCGATTTAGCAGTCTTAGGTGGGTTTCCATCTTGAGATTTTTGTCGAGGGTTACTCCGAGGGCCAGCCCGTTCATTAAGCAAGAATGTTTTTGGCACAGGGCCCCGCATTTCAGGGGGCCCCGCGCAAAGAACATTCTGCTTTAAAAGTAAATTTAAAAACAAAAAAAAAAGCTGTCCGCTGCTGCTGCCGCGGCAGCAACGGCAGAATCGAATATCCCACGAGGCCCCCCCCCTGCCCGACAGAGCCTGCCCTCCCTGCATCAGCTCGGTCTCCGCAGTCGCACCAGCTTTCAGAGTGTGAAGGGAGACTATTTTCCCTTTCGTGGCTCTGTTAAGCCCGCAGGGGCTGATGGGACTTTCCCATCAGTCCCCGCAGGCTTAACAGAGCCACGAGGGAGAAACTCTCCTTTCGCGCTCTGAAAGCTGGTGCGACTGCGGAGACCGAGCTGATGCAGGGAGGGCAGGCTCTATCGGGCGGGGAGGAGGGCCCGCGGAATATTTGATTCTGCCTTTGCCGCTGTGGCAGCGGCGGCAGCAGCAGCAGACAGTTTTTTTTTATTTTAAGTTTTCCCTGGGCTGTTGGGGTGGGAGTTAAGACTGGAAATGGGCTAATGGGGTTAGGACTGGAAGAGGGCTGATAGGGGGTTAGGACTGGTAATGGGCTATGGGGGGGGCCTAAGACTGGAAATGGGCTGATGAGGTTAGGACTGGAAGTGAGCTGATGGGGGTTTAGGACTGGTAATGGGCTATGGGGGGCTTAAACTGAAAATTGGGTGATGGGGTTAGGACTGGAAATGGGCTGATGGGATTAGGACTGGGAGTGGGCTGATGGGGGGTTAGGACTAGTAATGGGCTATGGGGGGCTTAAACTGAAAATTGGGTGATGGGGGTTAGGACTGGAAATGGGCTGATGGAATTAGGACTGAGAGTGGGCTGATGGGGACTTCGGACTTGTAATAGGCTATGGGGGGGGGCTAGGACTGGTAATGGGTTGGGGGGTTCCTAGGACTGGAACTGGGCTGAGTGGAAGGGAAGGCTTGAACTGCAAATAGCTGATGGGGAGGGGGATTGGAATGGAAATGGGCTAAGTGGAAGGGGAGCTTGAACTGCAAATAGCTGATGGGGAGGGGGGCTTGGAATGGAAATGGGTTGTGAGGGGAGGGAGCTAGGACAGGAAATGGGCTGATGGAGGGGGCTAGGATAGGACTGGGAATTGGGTGTTGGGGGGAGCTAAGATTGGAAATGGGCTGTGGTGGGGGCTTGGATTGAAATGGACTCATGGAGGGGCTAGAACTGGAAGTAGGTTCATGGGGGGCTTGGATTGGAAATGGGCTGAGTGGAGGGGAGCTAGGATTTGACATGGGCTGATGGTGGGGCTAGGAAAGGACTAGAAATGGGCTGATGGGAGGCTGGTATGGGAAATGAGCTGATGGAGGGACTTGGATAGGACTGGAAATGGATGGGAGAGCTAGGACTGGAAATGGGCTGATGCGGGGACTAGAAGGGAGCGGATACTGGGTGGGGCTGGAACTAGAAGGGAGCTGATGTTGGGGGAGATTAGAATGGGATGGAGCTGGGAGAGTGAAATGGAGAGGGGAAAAATATTTTGTGTGGGATGGAAGAAAAATCTACAATTGGCTGGGTATTGGGAGAGTAAGTGGGGATTGAGGATGGAGGGGTAAAATTTGAATGGATGAAATAGGAATGAGGAAAGAGCAAAAGGAGAAAGATTAGTATGTTAAAGCAGATGTAGAGAGAGAATGGAAAAAAAAATTAGAAGAGAGAAGAAAGGACAAATGGACAGCAGACGATGGAGAGTTAGCAGAAGACACAAAGAAACCAGAAGAAAGTGGCTGGAGCAATTGCAACTGAAAAAAATGCACAAAAGGTAGAAAGATATCTCCTTATTTTGAATTTATTAACTGGAATATGTCAGCTCTGGGAAATGTGCATCATTAACGTCTGCGCTTTGTTTAGTGCAAAAGGAAATTAATTTATAGTTTTATTTCTACAGTGTTGTTGTACATTCCAAGTTTGGCTTTTGGGGTTCCCAGTTTAATTGTCTTCCTGTTTCTAAATTGTGATTCCTTGTTTGGTGATGGTCTGTGTTCTGCATATGTAACTGAGCTGAGGTATTCTGTTTATGTAATTCCTATTTGACATTGCCACTTGTTCCCTTTCCCCAGTAGGTCATGTATTGTTATTCTCTGAAATGTATTGGTTTAATATTTGCAGTGTTGCCTTTTGATAGGTAGGGTTTGGTTCTTTGTGAGTCCTGGTAGTGCTGTTAGGATACGGCAGGTTTGCTATGGATTCTAAATGGGCAGTGTTTGTAGTAGTTCCTAATGTGCCTGGCGGTTGGCACTGGATTATAGTAATGTAGAAATCTTTTAGTCTTTCTTTATCCATACACTCATTAACAGACATGTTTACTAAAAGTTAGTGTATGGTAACATTATGCAAATATTTATGCAAATGAGGCCCCGCACGGAGTCTCTGCACATGGCCCCGCACCCCCCTTGGGCCGCCCCTGGTTACTCCCAGATATTTTATTTCTTGTTTGATGTTGTATGTATTATTGTTCAGTAGTATTGTCAGGGGAGGGCTGAAATCCGGGTTTTTGGATATAAACATTACTTCCATTTTCTTGTGGTTTATGCTCATGTTGTTATGCTGTAACCAGGTTTGTGTTTCCTTGAGGCATGCTTCTATGTGGGTGTAGTTTGGATTACTCGTGTCTATTTGTGTATATAGCATAATATCGTCTGCATAAAGGTGGTAGTTGATCTTGTGTTGTTGAAATATTGTGCAGATCGGTCTTAGGTAGAAGTTGAAGAGTAGGGAGGATAATGCTGACCCTTGTGGCATATTCCCTGTGTTTGCGGGAATGCCTTTGATGTTTCTTGGTTGAAGTGAACCTGCTGTACTCTGTTGGATATATAGGAGCTGAACCATTTCAGTGGGGTTCCTTTTATGCCTATGGATTCTAGTCAGATGAGGAGGATTCCGTGGTGTACTGTGTTGAACGCTGCCGATATGTCTATGAATACTAAGATGAACATTTTCTTGCAGCTTTCAATCCCTTTGTAAATTTTGTCGAGTAGCACTAGTAGAAGGGTTTCTACTCCATGGTATTGACGAAAGCCATACTATTGATCATCAAGTGCATTTCTGGCATCGATATGGTCCTGAAGTTGGTGTTGAACTGATTTTTCCGCTGCTTTGGCTATGAGTGGGATGCTCGAGATAGGGCGGTATGAAGATGGATCATCTTTCTTTAGTGTCTTGTTCTTTAAGATAGGTCTTATGAGTGATCTTTTGAGCTCAAGCGGCATGACTCCTTGTTGCATTGATTGGTTTACTATGTGCAATATGCATGGGGCAATTTCTGATTTTGTTGCCATGATCCAGGCTGCTGGACATGGTTCTAAGGGAGAAGTAGTGGTGTTTAGGCTTGAGATAATGTTTATTATCTGCCTTGCTTCAATGGGGTGGAAGGAGTCCCATTTCTTGTTGGTGTCCAAGGTTTCCTGCGGAGGTTGCGGGGTGTGGTTTGCGGTGAGTGTTTGAGTGAAGTTATCTTCTGGTGGATTAAGTTTGCTAGCATAGTGATTGGCTAGTGTTTGTGCCTTTATATCATTGTTTGGATTGTCATCCTGTCCAGCTTTGGTGATAGATTTCACTAATTCAAACAGTTCTCTTGGCCTGTTTAAAGCCTTGTTTAGTATCTTAGTGTGGTGGTTCTTTTTCGCAGTGTTGATTTCTTCTTTGTAGCTTGCGAGCAGTGCTAGGTATTCCGTTTTGCGTTCAGGTTCTCCATCTTCTTTCTAATTTTCTGAGGTCTCTCTTCATTTTGGTTAGGGTCACTGTGTACCAGGGCTCGGATTTGCCCCTTGATTTGTTATTTGCATTTATTGGAGTGTTCATTGTCTGCTTTGCTTTGCAACTAGTTCAACTCCTTCGTTCCATTGGTTTATTAGTAATTCAAGATCAGTGTGATCTGTGTCTACGTGTGTTGTAATAGAGTTTATTAAGGCTTCTTTGTCAAACGTTTTGAATTTCCTGCCATATTGGGTTTCTGTTCTCATATGTTGCTTCCCAGATTTTGTTATCATGTAGAATGAGAATTGTATCAGGTGATGATCTCACCAGGGGACTTGTGTTGCTTGAGGTGTAGGGTTTTCTTCCTCTTCATTGCAGTGAGTCCCTTTAGGTAGGAATACCAGGTCTAGTATGTTTCCCTTGGTGTGGGTGGGATTTTGTATTATCTGCTTGTATCCCAATTGGTCCATGGCTTCGAGGAATGTGCTTTCATGGGTGGGAGAGATGGAAGGAAGGTTAAAGTCTCCTAGGATAATCTGGTATTTTCTGATTGCTGTCATGCACACCTTCTCTAGTGCAGCAGCAAGGGTTTCATGTTTTGCTGCGGGGGGTTTGTAGACAAGGCATATTATTAGATCTTTGTTTTCTAGCTTTAGGACATCTATTTCATCATGAGAATCGTGTGTGGTGTTGGATAGGTTCAATGAGTCTCTTGCCAGTATTAGAACTCCACCTCCTCTTTTGGTGCGGGGACAGTTGTACAGTTTGTATCCTGGGGTACTTAATTGGTTGAGTAAGACTGTGTCGGTGTCAGTGATCCAGGTTTCTGTGATACATAGTATATCTGTTTTTTTTATCTGTGATTATGTCGTGAATGATGGGTATCTTATTTCTTATGGACCTTGCATTTATTAGTATACAGTTGTGGGGGGTTAGTGTGTCAGTGTTCATTTGTGGCGATGGGTTTAGGTTGGTTTTAATTTTGATTATTCCTGATTGGATTTTCCTTGGTTTTGGGTTGGGGTGTTTGTCTATGTGTGGTTGGTGTTAGCTGCCTTTTGGTTGCGTTGAGTTGTGCAATGAGTGTTGTTGGAGAGTAGTGTGGCATGTACAGGATATGTGTATATAGCATACAGTGGATAGGTATACATGTATTGCCATGCGTTTATTGGAAGGCTGACCATGTACGGCAGACATGAATGCGCATACATGGTCAAACAGAAATATACTGTTAACAGTAGCTTGGGTAGTTCCATTTCTTAACATTCAATTTGATTTATCCTTGTGTATTTATCAGTTTACAAATTACCAAAATTATACTAGTAAGTATATAAACAGTGAGATATGTTACACTACTGTTTATAATGATGGGTAAGTACAGCGGCTGGAACCGATATTTGGACACAGTGTGTGCTCCTGTGCGGAGGTAATGCGTCCGGCTTATATGTGGTACCAAGATATTATTTCAAGTTCCCATATAGATTGCGGTTCTTGTGTCTCATAGGTTAAAATACAACAGGGTAGTCACCTGCATGCGGTTGTTGGTGAGTTTTCTTGGGAGTTCATTGGTGTACTGGATGGGTTCTTCGTAGTTTGTGGCTGTCTTGTGGGAGTAGTTTGGCTGTCAGTGTTGTGCGCTTCCGTTGGGTCAGGGTTCGTAAACTTCCGCCACGGACCTCAGCCTAAGGGCCAGGCCAAAGGGCCCTCTGGCGAGGCCCTCAGGCGCGGGCTGGCGCCCGATGTCACTGTTTAAATCCAGCAGCGAGGGCCCCGATTGGGCAGCGTGAGGGGGGAGCCAGTTCGGGTTGGCGGCTTCTGGCGGCAGCGAGCTCAACCCCGATCGGGGAGCTCTAGCTGCTGTGGCGGTCTGTGGTGGTCTGCTTGTTGCAGCGCCCAATGGTGCTGTTTAAATCCGGTGGCAAGGGCCCCGATTGGGCAGCATGAGGGGGGAGCCAGTTTGGGCTGGCGGCTTCCAGCGGCAGCGAGCTTGACCCCAATCGGGGAGCTCTAGCTGCTGTGGCAGTCTGTGGTGGTCAGATGGGCCTTTAGTTGTTTTCGAAATTCTGTGGTAGACTTGATATTGTGAATTGAAGGGGGTAGTGAATTCCAGAGTGTGCTTTTGTTTAAAAATGTTTCCACAGCAAATAAATACATTTTTTGTTGTTGTAAGTTACTGTATGGCCAAAATTTATCTGCTTAAATAGAAGATGAACTTGGGCATTCCGCAAAACTCAGTGGGAAGAAAAGAGCCTCCTACAAATTGACTGCCTCTGGTACTGTGGCATGTGATGGGAAGGGGTTTTCTTTAAAACACCGAACAGGAGGTGTCACGTGATGGTGGACTAAGAGAACCGACATGGTTTCCTCGCTCTCTCGTCCAGGACGGATTAAGTGCTGTTAAATAGCTGTTTGGCTTCCACAGGACACATATCTCGCAATGAGAAACTGATGGTGACAAACGTTGAGCCCCTAAAGTTCTCCAAAGCTGTAGCAGGTTTGTCAAAAGTGGCTAAAACTTCCCACCAGTAGACCATGGCGGAATGCTTGACTCTGCAAGATGGTGGCTGGCTGGCCTGAGAGAAACATCGCAAAGAGCAGACAGGGCTGCGTATTGGTACTGCCTTCGGAATCAGAGGAAAGATGAGTCTGGCCTCCTTAGAGACCGCGGTGATGCTAGCAGCGATCCGGGACGGCAACACCGAATTAGCGAATACAGGGAGAGCTGCAGGAAGCCCATGCAGAACTTTGAGGCCATTTAGAACAAATCAAGCAACGCATCTTTGGAACAAAGGATGATGTGCAAATACTAAAGAACAATACAGCAGCACATTTATTTATTTAACTAGGCTACCTTATCATCCCTCCAGTCCAGTCCAGCACCTCTGGGTAGTGTACCTCTTCCAGCAGCTTGGAGGCTGAGCCTGTCATCTTTTTGATGACACTAGTGTACATATGCAGCTGGCACCGCCCACCAGCCCCAGTATGCTCAGCCTCCAGCAGCTGGAGGAGGTTGTGAGCCAGGGTGCTGGCTCACAGAAAGGACAACTAAGGCGATAGGTTTAGTTAGAGTTTGCTTTTATTTCCCCTGTTAAGGTGCAGGTTTCTTTGTTTTAAAAGGCAGAAGCAAAAAAAACAAAAAAACAAAAAACCCAGAAGGAACAGAGAGACAACAGGGCTGAGAGGAGGATATTCCTTCTTCCCCCCTCTCCCTCCAACATTTCAGGGGGAGGGTTCTGTGGGGGCCTTCCTCGGTCCGAGACTTCTGGCTGCTCCCGAACCCGAAATCAAGTGAGGAGCCGCTGCAGAGGCTGCAGTTGCTTGACGGGATTGGAAGCTGGCAGCACCGAGTCACCCCCCCTCCCCCTCAGTGCCGAAGCCAGGAAGGAAGGCTGAGCGCGAGGGGTAGAAAAGCCTTGGGGCAAACACGTTCCAAGGTAAGAGTGGCGGAGTGGGGGGAGGAGGACAGCAGAAACCTCTAGCAACTGCCAGAACATGATGAGACAGAGAGTGGCCTGCAGCCGCATGTTTGGGAGACTGTAGCAGTGTGGGAAACTCCCCCTGCTGCATTTAGGCTGTTGTTGCCAAAAAAGCATCTTTCAGGAAATGGAAAAAAGAGCCAAACGACGAAACCTGGAAACAGCACAAGCACTGGCAAGTCAAATGCAAGGCATTGATAAGGCAGGCAAAGGGAGAATTTGAGAAGAAGCTTGCTGCGGAAGCAAAAACGCGAAGTAAGGACCTTTTTAAGTACATTCGTAGCAAAAAACCTGTGAGAGAATCAGTTGGTCCATTAGATGATAAAGGGGTTAAAGGAGCACTAAGAGGCGACAAGGCGATAGCGGAGAGACTGAATGAATTCTTTGCTTCAGTCTTTACTGAGGAAGATGTAGGGATGTTACGCATGACTGAAGTGGAGTGGCCTAGTGGTTGGGGCAAGGTACTTCAGGCCGGAAGGTCGGGGGTTCAAATCCCACTAGAGGACAGCAACCTTGGGCCGGAAGGACTGGGGTTTCTAGTCCCACAGGTGCTCCTTGTGGTCTTGGGCAAGCCACTTAACCCTCCATAGCCCATGTTCCCTGTAAAATAGTTATCTCCAAGTTATAATGCCCTGTTCAATGTAATTTCAGTTTGTTCAATGTAAACCGCACTGATGCAGAATAGCACGGTATATAAGAGAATATAAATAAATAAATAAAAAAATTAAAGGTGCGGAAGAATTGAAGAAAATATCGATACATCGGGAAGATGTATTACAACTATTAGATAAACTGAAGAGTAGCAAATCACCTGGGCCGGATGGTATACATCCAAGGGTGTTGAAAGAACTGAAATATGAGATTGCAGACCTGCTATTAGTAATCTGTGAACTATCATTAAAATCATCTCTAATACCTGAAGATTGGAGGATCGCCAATGTAACACCAATTTTTAAAAAGGGTTCCAGGGGTGATCCGGGAAACTACAGACCGGTGAGCCTGACATCAGTACCAGGAAAAATGGTAGAAACCATCATAAAGAATAAAATTACTCAGCATGTAGATAGTCATGACCTAATGGGAGACAGCCAACATGGCTTTAGACAAGGAAGATCTTGTCTTACTAATCTGTTATGTTTTTTTGAAGGAGTGAATAATCAGGTGGACAAAGGTGAGTCGGTTGATATTGTGTATCTGGACTTTCAGAAAGCCTTTGACAAGGTCCCTCCTGAGAGACTTTTGGCAAAACTAAAGAGTCATGGGATAGGAGGCAGTGTACTATAGTGGATCAGGAACTGGTTAAAAGATAGAAAGCAGAGGGTAGGGCTAAATGGCCAATTTTCCCAATGGAGAAAGGTGAATAGTGGTGTACCCCAGGGATCTGTGCTGGGTCCGCTGCTTTTTGACATATTCATAAATGACCTGGAAAGTGGAATAACGAGTGAGGTTATCAAATTTGCAGATGACACAAAACTATTTAAAGTTGTTAAAACCCAAGAGGATTGTGGAAAATTGCAAGAGGATCTTGATAAATTGGAAGACTGGGCATCAAAATGGCAGATGAAATTTAATGTTGGCAAGTGCAAAGTTATGCACCTAGGGAAGAACAACCCAAACTATGGTTACACGATGCAAGGTTCCACATTAGGAACTACCACCCAGAAAAAGATTTAGGCGTCACTGTGGATACCATGTTAAAACCCTCGGCCCAGTGTGCAGCAGCGGCCAAGAGAGCAAATAGAATGCTAGGTATGATAAGGAAAGGAATGGAAAAGAAAACAAAAGATATTATAATGCCTCTATATTGTTCCATGGTGAGACCGCACCTTGAATATTGTGTGCAATTCTGGTCGCCGTATCTTAAAAAGGATATAACGATTTTAGAAAAGGTTCAGAGAAGAGCCACCAAAATGGTAAAGGGGATGGAAGGATACTCCTATGAAGAAAGGCTAAAAAGGTTAGGGCTCTTTAACCTGGAAAAGAGACGGCTGAGGGGAGATATGATAGAAGTCTATAAATTAATGAACGGAGTGGAACGGGTAAACGTAGATCGATTGTTTACCTTATCAGAATATAGAAAGACTAGGGGACATTCAATGAAGCTACAGGGTAAACTATTTAAGACTAATAAAAGAAAATATTTTTTCACTCAACGTGTAATCAAACTCTGGAATTTGTTACCGGAGGATGTAGTAAAGGCTGTTAGTGTAGCTGGGTTTAAAAAAGGTTTGGACAAGTTCCTGGAGGAAAGGTCCATAAACCATTATTAAAAAGGGACCCAGGATATCAATGCTTGAACCAATACAAGCATTGTGGAACCTGTGTCCCTTGGGGAAACTGCTAGGTACATATGACCTAGATTGGCCACTGTTGGAAACAGAATACTGGGCTTGATGGACCTTGGTCTGACCCAGTATGGCATATCTTATGTTCTTATGTTCTTCCTATTCAGGCCCGCATGTGTTTAACCCCCTGCTGTGTTTTGGGTGCCTGGGAGAGGCAGCCACCGGAGAATAAAGCAGGACAGAGTAGCCTCTTCCTAGGGGGGCCATTGGCAGATTATTTTTCATTTCAGTTTCAGTTAATTAGTATTTTATTTTCTCCAGGAACAAGTAGGAAGTCAATCCTCACATATGGGTGACATCGGCGCCGACGGAGCCCTCGTGCGGAGCAATTCCCCAGCTTTCAAAGAAAGCCTTTGGGATTACATCGCGCATGCGCAGTCCCCTTCCCGCCCAAGGGTGCCATCTTGCTCAGTCTCCCTTATTCCACAGAGCCCAACGGACGTTGTCCCTAAGTCCTCGCGGAAAACGTGCGTCACAACTTTAGAAGAATTTTTTCTCTTCGACCTGTTCGACGCCGGTTCCCCTTCCCGCCTGCGGCTCGGTACACCGGTATCGAGTCCAGTCAATTTTTGCGTTTTTGTCCTTAGTGACTTGCGTTTGCGCTCTTTTTTTATTTTCACTGGCAGCCCGGTCCTTTGACCTTGCAGGGACCCTTTTTCCCCTGATGGCTGCCAGCGGGTTTAAAAAGTGTGATCGGTGTAAGACCGACACACATGACTGCTGTCTCCGATGCCTCGGGCCCCAACCATGACCCGAAGGTCTGTGGCCCATGTGGGAAAATGTCCTCTAAGGCACTCCGAAGTAGGCAGCAGCAGCGTGAAAGGATTTTCTCGGAGTGCGCATCCCCCTGGATCCAGACCTCATCAGAAGCCTTGACGTCTCGGGAGCTGTCTGAACACGAGCACCGTCGGGGATCTTCTGAATGGGGGTCTCCCTCCCAGGAACACCGGAGGAAGAAGAAGCCCGTGAGGGCGTCCTCGTTGGATGCCTCCGATCACCCTGGGCTCTTGAAAGCCAGGTCGTGAAGTCCTGACCGCCGCCCTGGGTCCTCGGAGTCAGAGCGGCCTGCAAAGATACTTCGCACGGAGCCGGAGACGTCAAGGCGGGTAAGTGCTGTTGTCCTCATGGATTCCCCTCCAGGGGAGCTGGCGTCTGGCCCAACGACGTCGGGATCTGAGCCGAAGGCTGCAGGGTCTTCTGAGCTCGGTCTCAGGATGACGGCCCTGGCGCACAGCATGTCTGCCTTCATGGAGCAGCAGCAGGCACTGATAGCCGGTCTCACCAGTCCATCCGCCTCAACCACCGGGACCTCGACGTCCAAGTTGACCCTGGAGGCCGAGCCGATCCTCGTGACTCTTTGGACTCGAGTCGATCCTCAGTCAAGGTCTCCCTCGACCTCCCGCTCGGAACCGAGGTCGTCGACGCCAGTACTCTTGGCATCGGGGCGGTCGGGGCCGAAGCGCTCGCGGCCTGAAGAGCCCCTCGATTCCTCCTCGGAGGGATCGGCATGGGAGACGGAAGATGAGGAGTCCCCGGGCACTCATCGGACCCGGTATGTCCCATCGGACTCACCGGGTTTGGAGCCTCGGAGAAGGTCCCCTCCGGAGGATACCCGGTTCGTGGACTTCGCCAGGGACATGGCCAGGGCTTTGGCATTCCCGGAAGATACCGAGGAGGAGCCTCGAGCTGAAGAGTTCAAGGCCCTCCAGTATGACTTTCCCCCGAGGAAAGCCCTTACTGTGCCACTTCCTCCGATGCTGGAACGGCTGATGCTCCGGATGTGGGAGTCGCCGGCCTTGATGCCGGTGCTCAGCAAGCGGGTCGATTCCATCTATCGAGTCCGCAAGAGCCTTGGGTTGCAAAAGGCACAGCTGCCGCACAACTCCATGGCTGTGGAATCGGCCGTGCACAGGCTCCAGAGCCAAAAAACGCACTCCTCAGTGCCTCCTGGCCAGGAGGCCCGGAACCTGGACGCCCTCAGCAGAAAATGCTTCCAGGGCTCGATGCTATCATGCTGTGTCCAAACCTACCAGCTGTACATGGGCATGTACTTCAAGGACCTAGCAAAGGAGATTGCCGGGTTCTCAGCTGGCCTCTCCGAGGCACCCTTGCAGCGCTTCAATGCCTTGTCCACCAGGATTCGGGAGTGCTCGAAGTTCATCTCTCAAGTGGCCTATGATGGCTTCGAGGCTTCAGCCCGAGTAGCCGCGGCCGGCATCAGTGCATGCCGCCAGGCCTGGCTAATGTCATCAGATCTGGAGCCATGGGTTCAGGACAAGTTGGTCGATGTCCCTTGCCAAGGTGAGAACCTCTTTGGAAAACCCATGACTGAGAAGGCTGCTGAGCTCAAGTCCGAGTTCTTGACCCAGACAAGACTCTCAAAGAAGACTTCTGCCCCTTATAAGAAGAAGGGCTTGGGTAAAAAGCCCTTTTTCCCGAGGAAGGGTACTGCTTACCGCAACTACCCCACTTACCAGGCCACCCCAGCTCCCCAACAGGGGCAGCAGGCCAAGGGACAGGGACATGCCCCGCATAAGCAGAAGACCCCCAGGCCTGGCTCCTACCCAGCCAGGAGGGGGGTTTTGACTCCCAAGGCATAGTCTCTCTTCCGCCAGTGGTAAGGTCTTGCACAGGAGGCAGGCTAACCCTGTACATCCACAGGTGGCCAGCCATCACCTCGGATATCTGGGTCCTGCAAATAGTCCAAAGGGGCTATTTGCTTCACTTCAGCCAGATACCACTCTCCTTTCCAGGAGAGCCTCTCAGACCCCCTCTTTACAGGGACCTCCTCTTGCAGGAGTTGGCAGGTCTAGAGGATCAGGCGGTGGAACCCGTGCCCCACCACTGTGCCTGCAGGGCAAGGGCTTCTACTCCAGGTATTTTCTCATGCCAAAGAGAACAGGAGGTCTCAGACCCATCCTCGACCTAAGAAACTTAAACAAGTTCCTGGTGAGGGAAATTTTTAAGATGCTTTCCCTTGGAATGTTGCTGCCTTACACCCACCAGGGAGAATGGCTATGCTCCTTAGACCTGAAGGATGCCTATATGCACATCCTCATACACCCAGACCACAGACAATATCTGAGATTTGTAGTTGGAGGAAAACATTTCCAAGGCAGAGTTCTACCCTTTGGCCTGACCTCTGCTCCCAGGGTATTTACAAAATGCCTGGCTGTAGTGGCGGCCTTTCTCAGAAGTCAAGGAATTTTTGTCTTCCCTTACCTGGACAACTGGCTCATCAGGGGCCCAACAGGCCACTTCTCGCACTATCAACATGTTGCAACATCTGAGTTTTGTCATAAATCACGCAAAGTCCACTTTTCTCCCCACTCAAAACTTAGAGTTCATAGGAGCAAGATTGGACATCCTTCAGGCAAAGGCTTTCCTGACAGAGAACAGGGCACAGAGGCTGCTAACACTGGCACAACAGTTCAGGCACAGGTCTCAGGTCTCAGCGAGACATTTCTTGAGCCTCCTGGGCCACATGGCCTCCACGGTGCATGTGACCCCCAAATGCCCGTCTCCACAGCTCAGTGGTGCCTCAGATCAGTGGATTCAGGCCTCCGGCAGCCTCAGAGACAGGATAACAGTATCCAAATGACTGGCAAAATTGTTGCATTGGTGGTGTCAGCCACCCAACCTGCTCGAGGGAGTGCTTTTTCAGACTCCCTCACACACTAGAGTACTAACGACAGATGCCTCCTTGCTGGGCTGGGGAACCCATTGCCAAGGATCATGCATTCAGGGGTTGTGGTCTCCTCAGGAGTCTGCACACCAAATCAACCTCTTAGAGCTGCAGGCGATTCGCCTAGCTCGTCAAGCTTTTTGTCATGTCCTCTCACATCATTCTGTATTAATACAGATGGACAACCAGGTAGCAATGTTCTACGTGAACAAGCAGGGAGGTACGGGGTCTCGTATCCTATGTCAGGAGACATTGGACCTCTGCTCCTTTGTCATCAAGCAGGGTATGTCTCTCAAAACAGTGTACCTGCCTCGTCAGGAGAGCTGCCTAGCGGACAAACCAAGCAGAATTTTCCAACCTCACGAATGGCAACTGGATCCGGTGGTGGCACAGCGGATTTTCCACTACTGGGAGCATCCGTCCATAGATTTATTTGCCAGTCCTCAAAATCACCAGCTGCCCAGATTTTGCTCCAGACAACCACATCCTCTGAGGGTGGCTGCAGACGCTTTCCTGATCTCCTAGTCAGGGGGCCTCATGTATGCGTTTCCTCCCACGTCTCTGGTGGCCCGGACTCTGTTCAAAATCCTTCGGGACAAGGCCTCTGTCATTCTGGTAGCCCCCAGATGGCCAAGACAGCCTTGGTTTCCGCTTCTCCTCCAGCTGGCAGTGGAAACCCCACTTCCACTGGGGACGCAGCCCGACCTCCTTTCACAGGAACAGGGCTCTCTCATGCACCCCAACCTCAGGGCCCTCAATCGGATGGCATGACTGCTGAAAGGGTAGTGCTGGCTCCTCTCCTCCTACCTTGGAATGTAGAAGGTGTTACTGGCCTCCAGGAGGCAGTCCACTAGGAAATCCTATGCTTTCAAGTGGCGTAGATTTGAGGTGTCCCGTAGTTACTTCTGAAATCACAACTGACTAACCCAGGCAGACCCCCACCACACACACACTTGACTTACGATGAAAAGGAAATAAATTCCAAAAACTACATATATTCAATGTCTATTGTACCCTGTAACACATTGTTTATAGTCTTTTGTAAATAGCCAATGTAAATAGTTTTGACACAGTTGCATGCATTACTACCTGTACATAATTAGAATTACTGTTCTATGTAAAAGTATACAGAAGTATACAAAATTGTTAACTGTTCCATGTAAACCGCCCTTGATCTCTGGAAGGGGCGGTATAGAAAAAATAGTTAAATAAATAAATAAATAAAAAGTATGGTGTAACCAGCACAATGAAAACCCTTTCTCTTGCCTTGTACCAGTGGTGCTGCAGTACCTGCTTCACCTCTCAGAATTAGGTCTCAAGTCTAACTCTGTCAGGGTCCACCTGAGTGCTTTGTCAGCAAACCACTCGCCAGTGGAGGGGCAACCTATTTCGGCTCACCCCTGGTGTCCAGATTCCTCAGAGGTCCGCTACTGCTGAAACCCTCAGTTCGTCCTCCGGCAACTGAGTGGGTTTTAAATGTGGTCTTACAGCAGCTTACTCGCCCACCTTTTGAGCCAATGTCCTCTTGCCATCTGCGCTTCCTCTCCTGGAAGGTGCTCTTCCTGGTGGCACTCACATCAGCCAGACGTGTGAGTGAGCTGCAAGCTCTTGTAACTGGTAAACCATACACAAGGTTTTGTAGGAATAGGGTGGTCCTCCGCACTCACTCGAAGTTCCTTCCAAAGGTGGTCTCTTCTTTCCACCTCAGCCAGGAGGTGATTCTTCAAACCTTCTTTCCCAGGCCACATTCCAGCCAGGCAGAGGCAGTCCTGCATACCCTGGATTGTAAGAGGGCGTTCTCCTTCTACCTGGAGCGTACGAAGGGACATCAAAGGGCTACTCAGCTCTTCGTCTCGTATGACCCCAGTAAGCTGGGAGTACCTGTCTCCAAGCATACGCTGTCCACCTGGGTGGCAGACTGCATTGCCTGGGTGTACAGAGCGGCCGACCTCCTGTTGCAGGATCGCGTCACGGCCCACCGTGTCAGGGCTAAGGCCGCATCAGTGGCTCACCTCCACTCTGTTCTGCTGGCAGACATCTGCTGGGCCGCAACTTGGTCTTCAAGCCAGACTTTTGCAGCCCATTACTGCCTGGATAGGGAGTCCCGATGGGACAGTGCTTTCGGCCAGCTGGTACTCCGTAACCTATTTGAGGTTTAGGCAACTCCGACCCTTTGGTGTCAGGCTACCGGGGGATGTTGCTTTCTTGGCTGAATTGCTATTGCAGCTGCTGCGGCTCTTCTAGAGGGAGCCATTTTTCAGCTATGGGTTCTCGGTAGCCTATAGCTAGGGAGTCCCATATGTGAGGACTGACTTTCTGCTTGTTCCTGGAGAAAGCGTAGTTACTTACCTGTAACAGGTGTTCTCCAGGGACAGCAGGAATCAGTCCTCACGACCCTCCCTCCTCCCTGGATTTGCAGTTCTATTATTGATTTTTATTCATTTTTCCGTCATTTTAGCTATGTCATTTGACTGAGAAAGATGGCACCCTTGGGCGGGAAGGGAACCGTGCATGCGCGATGCAATCCCAAAGGCTTTCTTTGAAAACTGGGGAATTGCTCTGCACGACGGCTCCATCGGCACTGATGTCACCCATATGTGAGGACTGATTCCTGCTGTCCCTGGAGAACACCTGTTAAAGGTGAGCAACTATGCTTTATTTTAGTTCAAGTACTCTAGTGCTCTGTGCCTGAGCCTGTGGAGGTGCACTGTGCTGGTGATCATGTTACATACCCGGGTACAGATTGAGGAGTTCCTGGGGAGTGCCCCAGCCCTTCCCACCATGCCAGACCGCAGTGCTTGGTATAGGATGGTATCAAGGGGTGTGAACCCCACTTAATCCTTAAGCATTCCTTGTGTTATACAGCTCAAAACCTATTTAGCACACAATGACTTGATGCAAACACGTGGGAAAGGCCCATTCAGATAGGCCATTGGTTGTTGCTGGGCAAATTTAATTGTGTACCTGGTCAGGTGATCTAAAAGTTAGTTGGTTGATACATTGTTACTTTTTCCTGAGAAGGGTCTGATAGAAAGTCATAGACAGGAATAAAGATGTGTTTAAAAAAATGCTGCATATAGGTTTGTAGCAGCTACAGCTCTGTGGAAAACAGGAAGTACCTGCATACAAGAAATGTATGTAATTTAAAAGATAGTGGATAGGAAGCAAATGAAATCCTTCCATCTGTCTATGGTCAGTGAATAACCTGACATGATCATCTCTTGTCTCTTAGCCCAGATTATGTAACTATTAAATCTGTAATATTGCTTATAAGGGAAGCTGTACTCCCTTATAGCCATTAGTAGTATTAGAATTAAAACGTAAACTTTACTCGGAGAATGTGTCAGTTTGATTGGATCAGGGCAAGGTCCATTTCATATCTTTAAGATACAACTCTGCAGTGCAATCTAAAAATCCTCAAGATGTACAGTCCCCGATGTGGTGTGATCTCGGAGGCAGGTGTCTGCCTAAACTGCACGCAAGAGGCAGTCATGGCAGCAGGACCTGCAGGATGAGATGAGGCAGGAGAGTCCCTCCCGGTTGCAAGAGACCCTGGGGGTGGGGAGTACCATGTTATCTTCAACATATCCGGTCACTGCACGATGCCCAGACTATCCATCCCTCAAGCCCAGGGAGCAATAGAGCTCCCAGGGGAGTTCTCACCGGAGTTTGTCTTATTTTTGCATAACCTCAAATCTGTAATGTTGCGCTCAATTACAACATATCAATAAACTGAAGTATATCACACACTTATAGCCCCACAGTATAATAAGGTCTCAGACTGATATTGCACTCATAACCAGACTCACGTCCAGCAAATTGGTGCTATAATTTGCATCAACGACCTCAATTTTTTACAGCTAAAGTGTGTGATCGATATTGAAAGTGAATAAACTTATCTTAAAAATGCACCATCAATACTCTGTTCACCAAGGAAAACGGATCCCGACGCTCTAAACAGGCGCCATTACAGCGTTTCAAAAAGTTTTCATCAGGAGATCCTCCCTGTGTAGTAAAATGTGTCTTTAAATGATGCTGCCCACGTCCTAATCATCTTTTCTCTCATACACTATGCCGCTCATAGCTTCTCCAGACGCCATGAGAAAATTACACCAAATTAATAAAGGTAAATCACAATGCAGTGTACAATGCACAGAGAGGAAAATTTAAAAAAGCAAAATAACAATGATAAAGTCCACATCATGGGATACGGTCAGAGATAGGAAAAGAAACAAAACAGTAAATCAGAAAACAAGGCCAAAGGCCAACAATTTCGGAGAATATAACTATCTATCTACCAGCATTATCTCCATCAGCTGCGCCTAAATGATCTAAGACAAATTTCTCTAACTGAGTTACATCCATAAAGATATATGTAGCACCCTCAAAATTAACAACACACTTACATGGAAAACGTAAAAAGAACGTAGCTCCAAGTGCTAAAACCTTGGGTTTTAATAATAGGAATTGCCTCCGTCGAAGCTGAGTCTCGCGAGAAACATCAGGAAATATGTTTATAGCCTGACCACAAAATATGGCAGACTTCACTTTAAAAAAAGCACGTAAAATACGCTGCTTAACTTCGACCGAGGCAAACGTAACCAGTAGAGTAGAACGAGAGGAAATATTATCCGTGGAGTCTTCCAGAAAAGCAGTCAAATTCGCAATAGCGGGCACAATTACGTCCAAGGCACCTTCAGTGGGATTACCTTTTTTAGTACTAGAAAGAACGTAATAAGTTTGCAAAACCACAACAGGTTCCTGTATATCTAATACTTCCTTAAAATACTTCTCCAGAAGTATTCTAGGTGCTAACAAAGAAGTATGTGGAAAATTCTAAAATCTAAGATTACAGGAACGTGACATATTCTCTAGAGCCTCCACTCGAGAGTATAATACCAAAGAATCCGTAACCCAAGCTGCATGAGCAGTAACAAGTGAAGGAACCTGAGAATTTATCTTAGCAAGAGCCCTATCAACTGAACTAACTCTCTCATCAAGCTGCTGAAAAGATACAACAGCTTCCTGAGAGAAAGTACAGAGAGCATTTAAAGTAGAAGACATCTTTTTATCAATAACAAGCAAAGCTGAACAAATATCTTTCAATGTAATCTCACCACCTAGGGGTCCAGACGAAACTTCAGTTATACTATTAAGAGAAACAGACTGCACTGGTGTAGGAAACTCAATAGAAGCTTTAAATATACTTGCAGATTCTGGAGACTCCACGGATTTCCCAGGCAACAATGAAGTCACAGGTAACAGAGGAGGAGATCTCCCACTAGAATTTAAGGAGACTCCTTCTGTAGAGGACTGCGCAAGTGGAATGGGCGCAAAATGCCTATCCAAGGGACCGATCGGCTTATCTCCGGAAACGGTCTCAGGATCCTTACTTGCACCCTTCGCTTTGCGTTTCCCCATTACTACACAAGCAGAAGAGGAAATTCAAGTGAGAGGAAGCAAGCACAAGCGCCTCAAAGTCGCCGAAGGGGCGCCAAAGGGGCAAATCTGCCCCTTTGATCACTCCCCTTCGAGCCACGCTCCGCGGACACGCTCCACGGTCAAAAAAATAGCGGAACTAAATGCTAAGAAAACGGAAGCAAAGAAAAGGACCCAAGCGGGTATGAGGGTGCCCCGGGCCCGCCTGCCTGATCTTCCCGGCACACACGCTGAGCACTCTACAGCGACGACAGTCCAGGAGCTGATGACCTGCTCCAAGTTCTCCGGCGTTTCTCTGGCCGCTCCAAACACAACTGCAGAGAAGGATGTTTAAAGGGAGACAAGTCCCCGCCAGGTATTGTAATAGCGAAGGGCCCGCAACCCCAATAATACCCGGAGTCAATGGACGAGGATTCAACTCCCTTTTATTATATATACAGTCTCAGCACTAGCATACAAAACGTCTGAGCCCCGAGCTTAGTCAATCAACAGCATTTATACATTTCTTCTCCAAGTTAATACAGGCCAAACTTCTCATTGGTTCTGGTAGCCCACATACCTTCATTCAATAGCCATCTTTGACCCCCCTTCCTCCCTCTGTGCACATTTCTCTAGCCCTGGCTCAAGACGCTAGACAAAATATTCTTACACTGTTCTGCTTCTCTGCTGTATTTTCAGCCTAATTGCAAGGTCACAGTACAGCTCGCGAAAACACAGCGAAGCAGCAAAGACATCTGGCTTTCCAAAACAATAAACAGTAAGAAAGTTTTATTCTCTTATCTACAGGAGAGCAGAACATGTTATCAAGGCAGTACAGAGCAGTTTTTCTGTCTAACAGCTAACAGCATTCTGTAATTTTCCAAAGTCAGCAATAACATTCTAAAGCAGGAGAAAAGGGCTTCAGGCCTAGCTCTGCTACATACTAGGCCATCGCCTATCACATTCCCTCCTTTTGATTATTCACACCCGCAAGTGAGAAAGGGTGAGAATCTAATCACACAAATAGCAAAATACTTCAGACTATAGTAGAGGGATCACTGCGTGGTATAGGGTAATAATCCCATGAAGCTAATATATGTGCCGCTGCCTTGCGGTCAATAATACTATCGATAATGGAAGTCCGCATGCGCAAGCATAAGGGTAGGAAACATGGGATACATATGCAAATAGCCACAATCAAGAATACAAGGATAACAAGTGTTTTCAGGCCACCTAGGCTTGAAAACCAAGAGCCAAACCAGCCATCTAGTTGCAAGCCATGCCACATTTGGACTGGGACATACGTTTGCTTTCTCATGTGGTTGGCTATGTCTTCTACAACCTGTCCTTCATTATCTATTTGTAAGCAGCAGTTTGTTAAGTTCAATTTTCCACAAACTCCTCCTTCAGCTGCAAGCAGGTAATCTAAAGCTAAGCGGTTCTGGTAAATGGCTGTACGCATCTGTGTGGCTTGTTTAGCTAACAAGGTTAGTGCTCTACTAGTTTCATTGGTTATAATTTCAACAACAGCTTGCAAACGTATAATACGATCTAACATATATATAGGGGTGCGGTAGCCCCAAGAACTATCTTGTGCCCAGGTAGCTGGGCCATAGTAAGAAACAATGTGCTCTGGTGGCCATTCTTCAGAGGATGCATCCCATTTGTCCCACTGGCCAATTCTCAGAGCTTCACGTGTCTGTCGGCTTTTATATACAGGGAACCCCAATTGTTCTCCGTGCGAAAGGGGCAAAAGAAAGAAAGATGGCCGTATTGTTCCAAGAACACACACTCCTCCCCAGTTGTCAGGGAGTTTAGCATATGCTCGGGTGCCACAAATCCAATATAGTCCAGGTGGAGCTTGCCAAGTGCTGTGTGTAGCCAGATCTGTCCATATCCTGGCCAAATATGGAAAGATGATCAGAGGATTAGAAGGTTCTGGAGTATTGGCACCTGACCACCAAGAAGTCATTCCCGTAGCGGCATTGTAATATTTCTGGTTCAAACAGACCAATTGTCCTACCAATGCAGTCAATTGTGGTCCTGCTCGCACAAAACACAGTCTACCCACTATGGAGTGGGCTAGGACCCATTCATTGGTAGTATTGTGCACATCAGTCTGGTTATATGGCACAGAATAGTTCAGTTCTTGTGCTTCCCAAGGCCACTGGTCTCCCATTTGAGTTCCTCGACAGAAGAGACAGTCCGAGACATGGAGGCTGGATGCCACAGCTCCAGCCAGTTCAATGAATAAATTCTGCGAAGTGTGGGGAACAACAAATTCTGCTTTCATGGCCTCATGGAAGGTATGATGTATGCGATATGGTGAAGAAACATGAGTCTTTACATTCAGCTGGATGAAGATGATGGTTCCAGGGTCAGCTCCACCTCCTGCTATGCGCAGGCCAAATCGAAATCCTTGCTTCCACTGGCTGGGATCGAAGATTTGAAGTCGTAGAGGATTGCAAGCACTTTTCTTGCACTGTTCAGGTTTCAGTAAAGGTAATCTTTCCAGCAGCGCTTTGCGATTGTCTCCAGTCTGTCCTGTAGGGCTACTAGACCAGGTAGCATAATACACACAATCCCATTTCGGACAGAAGTAATCTGCTTCCGATGATTTGCTGTAGGTTGTCGGGCAATGTATCCCAGTGCATACTCCCCAGTTGTACGCACCTTCAGGACACATATATTTCTCATCATAGTAGTAGGCTTGTTCCCATGATCCGCACCTGTAATAATTATTTCTGTTAATCAAGTCACAAGCATCAAAATACAGGTACGCAGGTTGATTGGGATCAGAAAGTTGACTCATAGCGTTGATAAGGGCTCCATCTTCATCATTCCATCTCAATTCCAAGACGTAGTAAGATGGATTCTGTCGAGGTTTGAAACAAGTACGAGTCTTTCCCTTAGTGCAAACATTCAGTTCTGTACCATTATAAATACACCGGCTGACTATGCCAGTGCAAGTATAGTAAGAGTGGTAAAGTAGAGTCTGAGTGACTTGCATTCCAGTTCGGGTGGTGGTTATACAGGCTGCACAAGGGGGCAAGGCAAGAGTGGTTCTTAAAAGTCCTAGGGCTACCGCAAGAAGGAAATAGCAGCAATTGGTAATCATCATGATTATAGTCTTTGATGATTACTGAGGTAGATGATGGTTGATTGAGGTAGATAGATAAGGATTGATAAGGTCTGGAATGTAGTTAAATAGAACTGAAGAACGTCTCTTTCTTTGATGTTCAGGAACAAGTTGGCAACGTTCTCTACGATGATGGATCTCTTCTTCGCAGCGTGATTCGCAACGGTGATGCAGGATTAGCGATCGACGTCCAGGGGCGACTCTCAGGAACTGTTGCTGGCTTCACTCGACTGTGGTGGATCCAGGAGTCGATCTCTGCCACTTTCACTGCTGTTGGGGTTGATAGCAAAACGATTTACAGGCCTTTCCAATGAGGCGCCAATGGTGTCTTCTTCCACTCTTTTACCCACACCGAGGCGCCAGGCTTGAAAGGGTGCAATGGCTCTGTTAGATTGATAGGCAACTGGTCCTGCACCCAGGTATGAAGACCCTGCAAAACAGAACTTAAAGCCAACAATTCTTGCCTAGTAATTTGCGCTCCAATTTGGTTCATATCTCCCCTTATCCCCTGAATTATAGGCGGGGGCCTCCCATACAGGATCTCAAATGGGGATACCCCTAATGGCGTGATGGGTGCTGACCGTATTCGGAGAAGGGCAATGGGGAGAGCTTGGGGCCACTTCAGGTGGGCTTCCTGACAGAGTTTGGATAACTGAGACTTCAGGATCCGGTTCATTCTCTCTACTTTCCCTGAACTCTGGGGCCTATATGCTGTGTGTAACTTCCATTGTATCTGCAGGGCATGGGCTAGCTGTAAACATTGCCAGGGGACTAGTAATGAGGTAGAGAAATGAGGTAGAGGTGCAAAGTCTTATTCCTATTAGTAATGCCCCAGAGAGGGCTAGCAGCAAAAGTCATTTTCCTATGAATAATACCCTGTTTCAGAAGTGAGTGGCTGCTGGAATCAGTCCCAGGAGAGTGTAAGGATTTGGTACTACTGGATGTATGGTTTCAACTGCACTGTTCACTCAACGTAAATCCTGCACTGGGCGGTAGTCACCTGTCCCAGGCTTCTTGATCGGGAGAAGGGGGGTGTTCCAGGGTGATTGGCATTCTCTAAGAAGTCCATACTGCAATAATTTCTTCAGGTGGCGATGAATGCCTTCAATTGCTGGTCTTGGGAGGGGATACTGATGCACATGCACATGCTCCCGGTTTCAGAGTAACAAGCACAGGAGCTATATTCTTTGCTAGGCCAGGTGGATTATTCTCTGCCCATACTCCAAGTGGGGCTGCAATGCTGGTAAGTATACAGGAACTTGCTGTTTTGGATGCAGGTAAATAGAACCGCCACTCTTCTTCTCGGGGGACAGTTAACACCATCAGGCCAGCAGTCTTTGAGTTTACAGTCATTTCCATTTTTCCCCCTTCAACAAAAGATATCTGTGCTTGTAGCTTTGCAAGCATGTCTCGGCCCAAAAGGGGAACTGGGCATTCAGGCATGTACAGGAACTGGTGTGTTATCTGCTGCCCCCCTAATTCACAGGCGCGGTTCTGCAGGAAAGGTCTTGTGGTTCTAGTTCCAGTAGCTCCCACAATTGTAACAGATCGAGAGGACACAGGGGCCACAGGCTTGGCTACTACTGAATGTTCAGCCCCCGTGTCTACCATAAAGTCCATATGCTGGTCTCCAATCTTTAATTTGACCATAGGCTCCTGGAGACCCAAGAAGAACTTGGAGCCCGGTCTGGCCTAGTCCTCATCATCCATGAAATAGCCCTCGGTGACTATTCCTTCCATGGCAGTCTCATTCTGCTGAGTCTGTTGAAATTGTGCGCGCTGCATCCCCCCTCGCTGCTGGAATTGCCCCCCCGCTCTCCTGGTGCTACCACGTCCCCTCCAGGGGGTGGAGCCACGTTTCGGGCATATATCCTTCCAATGTCCTTCCTCTTTACAATAAGCGCACTGATTTGCGCCTAAGGGGGGCCGAACGCTCCCTCGGCCCCTTCCTCGCCCTCTGGCTCTTCGGTTAGGATATCCTCCTCCGCGTCCTTCCACTAGTGCTGCAGCGAGCAGATCCACTTTTCTCCTCATCCTTCTGTCACTTTCCCTTTTACATTCTTCATCACGATTCACATACACCTTTTGTGCGACTTCCATTAGCTGCGCTGAATTCATGCCTGCAAATCCTTCTAATTTCTGCAGTTTTCGCTTTATGTCTCCCTGGGACTGACTCACAAAAGCGGTATTTACCACCAGGTGAGGGCTTTTTCTCCTGCATCGCTATTTGGGTCCCACTTGGGATCTTTGTTAGGAAAATCTGCAGCTGCTGCCTGCTGGGGATCTAGATTCTGGTCTCTCCCAACTACAGGGTTCTCCTCCAACCATTTAGTGGCTGCCTGCACTATCCGTGCCCGCTCCTCCGTAGTAAAGAGGGTAGCCAGGAGCTGGCGGCAATCAGACCAGGTGGGCTGATGGGTTTGCATAATACTAGTCATTAACTCTGTCAAAGCATGGGGCTTGTCAGTATAGGAGGCATAATGTGTTTTCCAGTTTAATAAATCTGTTGTGGAGAAAGGCACATAAACTAAACTGGTTGGTCCGGTCACAACCTGACCCTCGTCATTTTTAATAGGTAATCCTGGGACCTGCCGCAGTGGCAATTGGCGGGCTTCTTTTTTCTGGCCTTTTTTCCGGGGTCTGAGGGCGTCCCGCAGCTTAGTGGATCTGGAGGTGTCTTTGCTACTAGTGTCTGGTCTGGTGGATGACTCTGGACAGGCATCTGACTCTTCACTAGCGGATTCCTCAGGGGGTGACTGCTCCGCATCAGAGTACTGCTCAGGACTAGGGCTGCGACTTCCACGAGGAGGGATCTGCTCTTCACGCTTTGGAGGTGGATGCTCAGGGGGAGGCACTTCGGCTGGAGGTGCGCTTGCCATCTCCGGCTCTACTCGGGATACTGGTGGGGGTACTCGGGTTGGAGCTGACAGGACTGGGGTATACAGAAAGGCAGGTGGATATGCCGGAACCTCTGGGGGCTCTGGCTCTGCATAAATCGGGAGCTTCTCTGTCTTAGCAGGGACTCTCGTGGTAGTGGCTAACATAATCCTTTTCTGTCCCTCACTGCAACTCTTCATCCAGGGGGGCTGCTTCTCACATATGCCTAACCAGGAGTCTATATAGGAAAACTGTTTGGGACTATAGCTGCGCACTATCTTGTGCACACGGGATACAATTTGGATATCAAAAGTACCTTCTGGTGGCCACCCGGCATCTAGCACTGGCCACACTCTGCTACACAATATTTCTAAGCGGGGCGCTGTCATTTTGATCCCATAATCACCACTAAAACCTTTCTTAAAATTTGTGATCATACAGTTTAACGGAGTTTGCACAGACTCTGCCCCTCCCATGACGACGTACAACGTATAAGACAGCAAACAGAAGGGGTAGGTAGAATGGCTACGGGTAAGGGGTCCGTGTAGCCCACAGAACAATAAGGGGGACAAACAACAGATGCTTCCTCCTGTTCGCGACTTGAACGCGGTCGCCCGGTCAAGAACTGCGCTACTTAGGAGTCCGCTCTCGCTTGGCCTGTGTTGCAAAGCCTCTCAAACACTCTTCACACAACCAAACATGCTAGCATTTCCCAAATTCCAAAATTCCCGGGCTAACTGACTAAACCAGAATTACCAAAACCGAAAGGGCTGATGGGTTCGCCCCGCGCATTACCTGCGGGGGTACTAGGATCGCCCGTGGAAGTTGATCAGACTTCCTTTACCTTACCAGATTTGTCTCGAGACTTTCCCAAAGCTATCTGACTAAGAACCAGAAAAATCAATACTCACCGGATCCGGTAGCTAATGCGCTGCGCAACCCGTTCCACCTTGAGTTGAATCCTGGACTCCCCTCAACCAGGGTTCGAGGTATTGGCCAGCTGGACCCGGCAGGCCGCCGAGGCAGGGCGGAACCCTCCGATACAAGGGACCGGCGGCGCCTGGGATCCTCTCTGCTGTCGGTCGGCTGCGGTCCCAGCCGGACCAAACCTAGAGGCGGTAATACGCGGTAATATCCGCTTGCGGTCCAATCGTATTACGCTGCCCGGCCAACGCACCAAGAAACTGTAATAGCGAAGGGCCCGCAACCCCAATAATACCCGGAGTCAATGGACGAGGATTCAACTCCCTTTTATTGTATATACAGTCTCAGCACTAGCATACAAAATGTCTGAGCCCCGAGCTTAGTCAATCAACAGCATTTATACATTTCTTCTCCAAGTTAATACAGGCCAAACTTCTCATTGGTTCTGGTAGCCCACATACCTTCATTCAATAGCCATCTTTGACCCCCCTTCCTCCCTCTGTGCACATTTCTCTAGCCCTGGCTCAAGACGCTAGACAAAATATTCTTACACTGTTCTGCTTCTCTGCTGTATTTTCAGCCTAATTGCCAGGTCACAGCACAGCTCGCGAAAACACAGCGAAGCAGCAAAGACATCTGGCTTTCCAAAACAATAAACAGTAAGAAAGTTTTATTCTCTTATCTATAGGAGAGCAGAACATGTTATCAAGGCAGTACAGAGCAGCTTTTCTGTCTAACAGCTAACAGCATTCTGTAATTTTCCAAAGTCAGCAATAACATTCTAAAGCAGGAGAAAAGGGCTTCAGGCCTAGCTCTGCTACATACTAGGCCATCGCCTATCACAGTATGAGGGTGCCCCGGGCCCGCCTGCCCGATCTTCCCGGCACACACGGTGAGCACTCTACAGCGATGACAGTCCGGGAGCTGATGACCTGCTCCAAGTTCTCCGGCGTTTCTCTGGCCGCAGGTAAGTCTTATTTTTCTTTATATACCACTTTTCTACCAGTCAAAGCAGTGTACATTCAGGGCTTACAATCTCTTTTTGTACCTGAGGCAATGGAGGGTTAAGTGGCTTGCCCAAGGCCACAAGGAGCACCTATGGGACTAGAAACCCCAGTCTTTCCGGCCCATAGTTGCTGTCCTCTAGCCTGAGATATCTTGCCCCAACCACTAGGTCACTCCTCCAACACATCAGTTGCTGATATACAAGTTACTAGTATATTGGACCTGCGCGACTTGAAAAACCGGTCACGTGGGTCCAATACAAGGATTTTGGGCCTGCCGGAGAGTGATGGAGACCAGAGCATGGAAGATTATATTGAATGGCTGCTGTGTGACTTATTTAAAGACCAATTGCTCCTGCCCAACGTAGTAGTGGAGCGGTCAGATTGTGTCCCAGGTGAGTCGCCATGGCCAGGTGACAGGCCCCTTCAGTGTTGGCAAAACTGTTCAATTTCCAACATTGTGACTGGATCCTAATATAGGCACGGAAGGTGGGTGCGATATCTCACAATAATGTTAAGATTTGGATATTCCCGGAATTCAGCATGGAACTGGATAAAAAAAGCAGGCATTTCGGGAAGTTAAAAAGAGACTGAATGTTCATGGAGTGCAATAGGCATTGCTATACCTGGCAAAATTACGGTTCATGTGGAAAGGGAGCCACTCTTTTTTACTGACTCTAGAGAGGTTAAGAGATTTCTACACCTCCATTTCCCCAAGGATCCCCCGTTTGAGGACGAAAGGCAGGGAAGGAAAGCTGCCAGAATGAGCCTCTCTCATGACACAGACTTGAGGGACAGACACGCAGAAAATCACTGCTGCATTGTGGAGGCCTTTGCGCATGCGACGAGGATGAGGGGTGCTCACCGGACACAGCTCTGCCCAGACAGCAGGCAGTGATGGACCCTGTGGAGGGCTGATTGACAGACCCGGTTCGGAAGAGCGTGAGACCAGTGATCCCTCCACTTATTGTCTGATTTTTTTGCAGAACTGGGATCCCCCAGGGGATCCAGGGGGGTTCCTATGGAAGGACATGATTTTTCTATTCCCCTGCATGGAGTGTCAGTGAGATGGCTGGATACAGCCATCGAAGTTCCCCCTCGGCAGCTGCCGGGGGCTGGCTTGCTGACCCCCCCCAGGAGGGTGTCCTCCAGTTGGCCTTTATGGCCTGGACATTAATGATATTATGTTTGCAATGTTGATCTTGGTTGTTTTGTTCTTTGTTTTATGGGTCTTGCTCTGTGCACTTCTCTAGGGGGGTGGTGGGGGGCGGGATGAGGGGGCGGTGGGTTGGGGGTGGCAGAATTGTGGTACGTGGGGGGGATGTGGGATTGATGGCTGGTAGAGGGCTAAATGTAAAAATTTCTATTATTAATGTGCGGGGACTACAAACAACATGTAGGAGAAGTCTTGTTCTAAGTGAGCTGCCCGTGTACTACTCTGACATTTATCTCCTGCAGGAAACACACCTGCAGGCAGACGATGTGAGCAGGATTTAGTTAGGATGGACAGCTGAGATGTGCCATTCCCCAGGAAATTCCAGGAGTGTTGGGGTAGATATAATTCTCAAGAAGGGCTTCCCTTACCAAATCCTACAAAAATGGCAGGATACCCAGGACAGACCTTAGCGTTAGAGCTAGTGGTGTCAGGGTTGACCTTGTGTATTGTCAATGTGTACGCACTGAACATAAGGCAGCATGAGTTTCTGGAACAATTATTTGTGAAAATCATGGGTTGGACTGCCCTCCAGGTGCTGCATGGAGGAGATTTCAATACAGTAGTTAGTGAAGTTGAGGACTGGTCTGCGTGGACAGAGAGGAATAGAAGTAGGGTGGATTTTATGGGATTAGTGAGACACTAGTTTGATCTGGTGGATGTATGGAGGCTTAAAACCCTGGGGTGAGCTCATATACATGCTACTCCTCTGTACATACCTCCTACTCTTCTGTACATACCTCCTACTCTAGATTGGACTACTTCCTGCTTCAGTCTTCTCTTTGCCCCTTGGTGATAAAATGCAGTAAAGGTGATATCATCTGGTCAGATCATGCCCCGGTTCATCTTTGGTTAGGGGAATAAGCTGGGCTTGGGACATCTAGATCTACTTGGAAGCTGAATGTCTCCCTTGTGGCAGGAAGGGAGAGCACTTGGGAGGTGGACGGGTTAATTCATGCTTATCTCCAGGACAATGACCAAGGAGAGGTCCCTCTAGATATTCTCTGGGATGCGATGAAAGTGGTGATTCGAGGTGGCCTGATTGAGATGCGCTCCCATAGGAAGAGGGAGAATGGGAAGCATTGGGCAGACCTAGAAAAGGAACTCTTAACTAGTATTAACTGTACTTATTTTCCAATTGCACAATGGAGAGAAGAAGTCTGTAGTTTTGCTTCAGCACCTTACTCATCATATTAGTACTCATTCTTCTAGTTCACTCCCTCATCTCAATACCATCCCATCCCAATCATACAATACTGTTCTAAACAGAACATCCCTTATCCTCATCACACCTCATCTTACTATCACTATAAAAATCACCCTCACAGATTAATATACATAAAGCCTCAAGTCACTAATGCTGATCAAACTTCCCCAATTGCAGCATATCGTATAAAATGTATCCTATTGAATACAAGATCCATTAGAAATAAAATGCCAGTAATATTAGACCTTGTTAATGACCACAACCCCGATTTACTTTGCCTCACCAAAACCTGGCTATCTGACTCAGATACAATACTAAGCAACCAACTTAATATCCCAGGATACAATGTTTTCCAATGCCCCAGGTCATCCAAACATGGAGGAAGGGTACTAATCTTAGCAAAACAAGACCTAAAAGCGACTACAGTCAAACCTCGGTTTTCATTTGCCCCGGTTTTCATACGCTTCGGTTTTCAACGTCTTTTCTGACTGAGATTTTGTCCCGGTTTTCATGCATTGCTTCGGTTTTCAACGTCTTTTGACTGAGATTTTGTCCCGGTAGCAGGGAAGAAAAGCTGTCAACGTAAGCAGGAGATGTTGCATGAATGTGGGAGGCAGTTCTTTCTCTTGCAGGGTACGTCTGAAGCTATATCATTAAGATTTTCTGCCATTCTGAAGCATTGAGCAGATAATGTAAAGGTATTTTAATGGACTGAATTCAATGTGATTCCGAAGAGAGCTGGGCACAGCAGCTTGTCAGGGGTGGCTAAGGCCAGATGTTAACATACTGTACTGTACAGTACTGTACTTAGCTTGCTTTCAGTGATGTTAAATGTTCATTTATCCATTTCATTAGTCATTTATATTTATTTCTCATTGTTTTCTGTATGTAAAAGTATAGTTATTCTCTATAAAATGTATTTTTTGTGAATATTTTTGGGTGTCTGGAACGGATTAATTGGATTTACATTATTTCTTATGGGAAATATTGCTTCAGTTTTCATACGTTTCGGTTTTAGTCAGACTTTTTCGAACGGATTAATCATGAAAACCGAGGTTTGACTGTATATATTTAAGCAAAAACATTGATAACATGGACATACTGATAATTGAAAATAAAATCATTTCAATCTGCCTAATATATAGGCCACCTTCTCCCATACCAGACAGCCTCACATCCATCCTAGAAAATGCATGCTCTGCTCCATTAAACAAATATCACATCATTCTAGGTGACTTTAATTTGCCATCTCTTCATTCACACACGCAACTCATTTTATCAATGCCCTGTCTTATTTAGGATGCCAACAAGTAGTTCAAATGCCTACACATACAAAAGGGAATACATTAGATCTCATATTTCTTCCAAACAAGTTATTACAACATACCTATTACTCACCTCCCAATTCCCTTCACCTTCTGTGGACAGATCACTTTTTATTGGAATGCATACTACCTACAACTCCTCCTTTACTCTCTACTAGCAAAGCAGTCCCAATTAAAAAGAAATTCAAACCATTTGCCAAAGAGACTTTTTTGAATGAGACCCTCCCCCACATAGATTCTGCTATAGCAGATTTTGGTGATACATTATCAAATTGGAACTCCATCACTTCCAAGGCAGCTCTTGCTCCGTCTATATGCCAAAGAACAAGACATAGGCCTTCCAAAATATGGTACACGAATGACATAAAAAAACTAAAACAAAAACTGAGAAAAATAGAGCATAGGTAGAGGCACACAAAATCTGAAAGTGATAAAAAAAACTATACATGAATACAATGATTGCTTACAGTACAAGGAAGCTACGTATAACAGAAAGAAAGAATATCACACTACCCTCCTTACCAAAACTCTCAGTAGACCAAGAGAACTTTTTTAAATTGTTAAATCTCTAACTTGTACCCCGAATCCAGAAGAAACCATAGCAACCATCAGTCCTCAGATTTTAGCTAACCATTACATGAAAAAACTTAAACCCCAACATAGTGATGATGTCACCCCAACACAACTAACGTCCCAACTATCGACTCTGAACTTCATATCACCAACAATTGGAATACTTTCCATACAATTGACCAAAAATGCCTCATAAACATAATATCTAAAATTATATATATTTATTGATGTTTATACAATATACATTAAAAAAACAAAAAGCAGAGGTAAATTTTCCAGAAATACAAGATTAACATTTCCAATAATAATTAAAACAGGAAACAGGGAACAGTAGCCCACATCACAGGAGCAAAGAAGAAAAACAATAAAACGGAAAAAAGAGGCACTTTAAACCTCACAATAAGTTGCAAAAAATTGAATAACTCCTAAATGAAACCATGTAACTTACATGATTACCATAGACGCCTCAACCCTCCTCAACCATAGGTACAGTTGCTTCCTTGCTTACCAAAAGTTTCTCCAAGTGAGAGCGATCAAGGAAAACATATTTCACTCTCAGCAATGTAACTAAACATTTATAGGGGAATTGTAAATAAAAAGTGCCGGATAAACCCAGCACACGAGATTTAAGTAACAAAAAAGCTTTCCTCCTCACTTGGGTAGCTCTGGAGACATCTGGGAACAACTGAAGTTTCCCCCCACAAAAAGTAACATCCTTATATCTAAAATAACTTCTCAAAATTAAGGCTTTATCACCATCATTCATAAAGGAGACCACCAAGGTAGCCCTAGTATTTATAATATCTTGCGAGTCTTCAAGAAAGGCAGAGACTGAACTCTGGTTTAGACTCCAGAATTTCCTGCCCCGAAGACGTCCGCACAATCTTATCAGGAACATATACAACCCAGAAATCACAGTCTCATCAGCCTTGGGCAACAGCAACAACTTCTTTAAAGTATTTTCTTAACAAGATATCTGGTGATAACAAATGTGTCTTAGGAAAATTAACAAAACACAAATTCTTACTACAAAATATGTTCTCCAGAGACTCCAACTTATGGTGTATCAACAGGCTGTCCTTAATAGAGGACACGCCCGCTGAACTCAAGGAGACAACCTGGGAATCCAAGCTGGAGATCTTTTCCCCTAGAATCCCCAAAATGGTATCCACCTGATAGAACTTTGCAGTAGTCTCCTGGGAGAATACACAAAACTGAGGAACTATAGTAGTAAGAAGGGCCTCTGTGCGTGATACTACTTACCATATATCCTGTAAAGAAGCGGTAGAAACCACCACAGAAATAAAAACTTTATCCAAATTACATTGCACAGCTATAGGGAAGGTGTCAAGTCACTGAGGACACCAGAAGAAAAGTCCAATCCATCCCCCAAAGGGAGAGACTTGCAAAAACAGCTGAGGAGGAGGGAGCGGAGTCCGCTCCGGGGAGCTTAAAGAAGCTGTCTCACCCAATGATATCGACTGCAACCTCGCCTGTTCTGAAACATCAGAATTTGCTACTAAGTGTTTGTCCATAGGTCCCAACCCTACCACTGCCTTACTACCTTTAACTTTCCGTTTCCCAGGCATCATAAATATACAACTCACTTTTACATTCCACTTACTAATCAAAAACTCAAAGTCCACCAGCACACTCCTCACGCTCCCCAGTGCTCCTAAGGGCTCACAAGAGGCAAACATGCCCCTTAGTGTACATGGTACAGTAATACAATGGTTTAAATAACTGATCGAACAAGTTCAGATTGGTCAAACATCATCTTCAGCCTTCAAACAGGAACAGGGTATCCCACAAGGCTCCTCTCTCTCTCTGCATTACTTTTTAATTTGTACATCCAACCAATCTGTGACATCTTTAAAAAGCATAAGGTAAATTATCATATCTATGCGGACGATATAATGATGTATCTTCCCATAGATACAACTAACCCCATGTATCACCAATTAACATCCTGCCTAACAGATGTCATAGAATGAATGACGGTGCACAATCTAAAAATAAACTTTTAACAAAACAGAAATTCTCCAGGACCAAGCAGGAAGTCAGTCCTCACTTATGGGTGACGTCGGCGCCGACGGAGCCCTCGCGGAGCAATTTTCCCCAGCTTTCAAAGAAAGCCTTTGGGAATTGCAGCGCGCATGCACGGTCCTCTTCCCGCCCAAGGGTGCCATCTTAGCCAGTCTTCTTTTTTCCGCGGAGCCCTACAGACGTACCCGTCGTGTCCCCGCGAAAAAGTTGATATTTCTTCATAATTTCTTCTTTTTCCCTTCGGTTCGACGCCGGTCTTTTTCCCGCCCGGACTCGCGACGCCGGTCACGAGTCCTCTTCTTCTTTTCGGTTTTTCTGACTTAGTCAGCTTTCGTTTTCGGTTTTTCCCTGGCAGACCGGTCCTTTGACCTCGCCGGGGCCCTTTTTCCCCTGATGGCTGCCAGTGGTTTCAAGCGGTGTGGTCAGTGTGACCGAAATATGTCACTAACTGACACACACGACTTTTGCCTCCGCTGCCTGGGCCCGGATCATGAAGAAATGATCTGTGGGCCCTGTGGCAAAATGTCCTCCAAAGCGTTGAGAAGTCGGCGGCATCAGCGGGATAGGATCTTCGCTGACCCCAGCCGTACCCGGACCTCGTCGGAGGCCTCCGCGTCCAAAGGTTCCAGCTCGGACCGTCGCCGGAGTTCCTCCGACAGGGGTTCTCCCTCCGGGGACCATCGACGTAAGGTGAAACCCGCGAGGGCGGCGTCGGTTGACGCTCCTGGCTCCGCGAGGGCCAGGTCGCATAGCCCCGATAGCCGTCCCGGGTCCTTGGAGAAGGAGCACCTCACGAAGCGACCTCGCCTGGAGTCGGAGCTGCCTGCTCGGGTAAGTCCTGTGGTCCTCCTGGACTCGCCTCCGCGACAGCCGACGTCGGGCCCGACGCTGTCGGGGCCCGAGTCGGGGGCTGCTGGGTCACCTGAGCTCGGACTCAGGTTGACGGCCTTGGAGAGCAGACTGTCTGCCTTCATGGACCAGCAGCGGGCACTGCTCGCTGGCTTCGCTGGCGCCGCTGCCCCGACCGCCGGGACGTTGACGTCCAAGTCGACCCCGGAGACCGAGCCGATCCTCGAGTCGATGCGAACTCGAGTCGATCCTCGGTCGAGGTCACCCTCGGCCTCCCGTTCGGGACCGAGGTCGCCGACGCCGACTCCCTCGGCGTCGGGGCGGCAGGCGCCGCGCCCTGCCCGGGCCGACCCCACCGAGTCCTCGTCGGAGTCGGTCTGGGAGTCTGAAGAGGAAGAGTCGCCTGATTCTTTCCGGACTCGGTGTGTCCCCTCGGACTCACCGGAGTCCGAACCTCGGAAGCAGTCCCCCCCGGAGGATGCCCGGTTCTCGGACTTCGTCAGGGATATGGCCAAGGCTTTGGCCTTCCCTGCGGACCCCGAGGAGGAGCCTCGAGCCGAAGAGCTCGACGCCCTCCAGTATGACTCTCCCGCAAGGGAACACTTTACTGTACCGGTTCCTCCCATGCTGGAACGACTACTCTTCCGCATGTGGGAGAGTCCGGCCACCTCGCCGGTCCTAAGCAAGCGGGTCGATTCTATCTATCGAGTCCGCAAGAGCCCTGGCTTCCAAAAAGCACAGCTACCACACCATTCCATGGTAGTGGAATCGGCCATGCATCGTCTTAAGAGCCAGAAGATGCACTCCTCGGTGCCTCCTGGCAGGGAGGCCCGTAACCTGGATGGCCATGGTAAGAAGTGTTTCCAGGGCTCTATGCTTGCGTGTCGTGTCCAGACCTACCAGCTATACATGGGCATGTATCTCCGAGACCTGGCTAAAGAGCTAGCCGGATTCTCCGCTGGTTTGTCCGAGGAACCCTTGCGGAGGTTCCTGGCCTTGTCCACTGGCATTCGGGAATGCTCAAAATTCATATCCCGAGCAGCCTATGATGGCTTTGAAGCATCGGCTCGAGTGGCCGCAGCCGGCATCGGTGCCCGCCGACAGGCTTGGCTTCAGTCGTCTGACCTTGAGCCCTGGGTGCAGGACAAGTTGGTCGATGTCCCCTGCCGAGGTGAAAACCTCTTTGGCAAGCCCATGGCTGAAAAGGCTGCACAAATTGAGACGGAGACTCTCACCAGGACTAGGCTTTCTAGGAAGACCTCCGCCCCTTCCCAGAAAAAGAAGGGCTCGGGAAAAAAGTCCTTTTACCCGAGGAAGGCGGCTGCCTACAAACAATACCCCCATTATCAGGCCCCTGCAGCTCCCCAACATGGCCAGCAGGCCAAGGGACGGGGTAACGGGTCCCGTAGGCAGCAAGCCCCCAAGCCTGCACCACCAGCCCCTGCTCAGCAGGGTGGGGGTTTTTGACTCCTTAAGCATAGCCTCTCCCCCCCCGCTGGTTCCTCCCAGCACCGGAGGCCGGCTGGTTCACTTCGCCCACAGGTGGTCCGGCGTCACCTCAGATGCCTGGGTGCTTCAGGTCGTGAGAGAAGGATATCTTCTCCACTTCCACCAGATCCCTCCCTCCTACTTTCCGGGAGAACCTCCACGACCCCCTCTGCACAGGGAACTACTCCTTCAGGAGTTAGCGGGTCTTCTGCAGGAGCAGGCGGTGGAACCGGTGCCCCACCACCTGAGAGGTCTAGGCTTTTATTCCAGGTACTTTCTCGTACCAAAGCGGACAGGCGGCCTCAGACCCATCCTGGACTTGCGCAACCTCAACAAGTTCCTTGTGCGGGAGAAGTTCAAGATGCTTACCCTTGGAATCCTTCTGCCCTACCTCCAGCAGGGAGATTGGCTATGCTCCTTGGATCTAAAGGATGCCTATACGCACATCCTCATCCACCCAAGCCACCGCCAATACCTAAGGTTTGTGGTGGCAGGAAATCATTACCAGTACAGAGTACTGCCCTTTGGCCTGTCCTCCGCACCGCGGGTCTTCACAAAATGCCTCGCGGTGGTGGCGGCCCATCTCCGGCTTCACGGCCTCTATGTCTTTCCGTACCTCGACGACTGGCTCATCAAAGCAGCGTCCGCCCCGGAGGTCACCAACGCCACACGTCGCACGGTGACTCTTCTGCAGCACTTGGGCTTTGTTATAAACTTCGCAGAGTCCACTTTGCTCCCCTCACAGGATCTCGAGTTCATCGGCGCAAGGCTGCACACTCCTCAGGCACGAGCGTTCCTACCGCTCGACAGGGCTCAACGGCTCATGGACCTAGCCGACCGTTTTCGCAGCCAGCCCCTGGTCTCCGCCAGGCGCTTCCTGAGACTACTCGGCCATATGGCTTCCACCATCCATGTGACCCCCAATGCCCGCCTGAATATGCGTCCTGCTCAATGGTGTCTCCGCAAGCAGTGGCAACAGGCCACAGGCGGCCTAGCGGACCTAGTGCGCGTCTCCGAGCCGCTGGCCTCGTCTCTTCAGTGGTGGCTTCATCGGCCGAACCTAGTGCTCGGCATGCCTTTCCAGCCGCATCAGCCGGGCCGGGTGCTGACGACAGATGCATCCCTCCTGGGCTGGGGAGCACATTGCCAAGGGGCGTGTACTCAGGGTCTCTGGAACGCGTGGGAGTCTGCTCAGCAGATCAACTTCCTGGAGCTCAGAGCGATCCGCTTGGCTCTCAAGGCCTTCTCCCACCTGACCTCTCGCCAGTCCGTCCTTGTCCAGACGGACAATCAAGTTGCCATGTTCTAAGTGAACAAGCAGGGGGGCACGGGCTCCTTCCTTCTCTGTCAGGAAGCAAGGAAGCTCTGCTCTTGGGCCGTCAGTCACAGCATTCTTCTCAAGGCCGTTTATCTCCCAGGCCAAGAAAATTGCCTGGCGGACAAACTCAGCAGGATCCTCCAGCCGCACGAGTGGCGCCTGGATCCCTTGGTGGTTCAGAAGCTCTTTCTAAAGTGGGGCCTCCCCACGATGGATCTCTTTGCCAGTCCTCACAACCGGCAACTTCCTCGCTTCTGCTCTCGTCAGCCACACCCCCTTCGGGTTGCGGCGGACGCTTTCCTGCTCTCATGGTCGGGGAGCCTTCTGTACGCTTTCCCTCCCATCCCGCTAGTCTCCCGGACTCTTTTCAAGGTTCTCCGAGACAAAGCCTTCATGATCCTGGTGGCCCCTCGCTGGCCCAGACAGCCGTGGTTTCCACTCCTGCTGCAATTAGCGGTGGAGGATCCATTCCCTCTGGGTTTTCAACCGGATCTCCTCACTCAGGATCAGGGGTCTCTGCTACACCCCAACCTCAGGTCTCTCAACCTAATGGCCTGGCTGCTGAGAGGGTAGTCCTTGCTCCCCTTCTGCTGCCGACAGAGGTGGAGGAGGTCGTCCTAGCTTCGCGACGACCTTCTACCCGAAAATGCTACGCCCTTAAATGGCGTCGTTTCTCCGTTTGGTGTACCCAACAGTCTCAGGATCCCTTCTCCTGCCCGGTGTCGGTGATCTTGCAGTATTTGCTCTACCTCTCTAATCTGGGACTTAAGTCCAACTCCGTCAAAGTTTACCTCAGTGCTCTTTCAGCACATCATGTGCCGGTGGACGGCAGACCTCTTTCCAGCGACCCTCTCGTAGCGAGGTTTCTCCGAGGTCTCCTCCTACTTAAACCACCTCTGCGCCCGCCAGCGCCTGACTGGGACCTGAATGTGGTTTTACAGCGGATCACCTGTCCGCCTTTTGAACCTATGGCTACCTGTTCTCTCCGTTTTCTTTCTTGGAAAAGATTGTTCTTGATAGCCCTCACTTCCGCTAGACGCGTCAGTGAATTGCAGGCCCTCGTGTCTGATCCCGCTTACACTCGGTTCTACAAAAATAGGGTAGTCCTACGGACTCACCCAAAATTTCTTCCAAAAGTGGTCTCCCCTTTTCATATCAATCAGGAGGTGGTACTTCCGACCTTCTTTCCCAGACCACACTCCAGCCGAGCTGAAACGGTCCTCCATACCCTGGACTGTAGAAGGGCATTGAACTTCTACCTTGACCGTACGCGGGAGCACCGTAAAGCTGCTCAGCTTTTTGTGTCTTTTGACCCCAATAAATTGGGGCTCCCGGTCTCCAAGCGTACTCTGTCCATCTGGGTTGCGGACTGTATCTCTTGGGCTTATGGGGCAGCCGGACTCTCCTTGGAAGGTCGAGTCACGGCTCATTGCGTTCGGGCAAAGGCCACGTCAGTGGCTTACCTCCGCTCTGTTCCGCTGGCAGACATCTGCCGGGCCGCTACTTGGTCTTCGAGCCAGACTTTTGCGGTCCATTACTGTCTCGAGAGGGAGTCCCGCAGGGACAGTGCTTTCGGACAGGCAGTCCTCCGTAATCTCTTTGAGGTCTGAGCAACTCCTACCCTCCATCCCGGATGTGGGCTACCGGTGGGTAATAATTCAGCGAAGATTCTTTCCTTCTGTGCTGCTGAGCTAGAGGGAGCTCATTTTTGTGCTTAGGGTCTCCGGTAGCCTTAAGCTTGGGAGTCCCATAAGTGAGGACTGACTTCCTGCTTGGTCCTGGAGAAAGCGTAGTTACTCACCTGTAACAGGTGTTCTCCAGGAGCAGCAGGAATCAGTCCTCACAACCCTCCCTCCTCCCCTTGGAGTTGCAATCGTCTGCTTTAGTTTTTTGCAAATTTTTATGCTGTCTTTTTAGCTATGTCATCTGACTGGCTAAGATGGCACCCTTGGGCGGGAAGAGGACCGCGCATGCGCGCTGCAATTCCCAAAGGCTTTCTTTGAAAGCTGGGGAAAATTGCTCCGCGAGGGCTCCGTCGGCGCCGACGTCACCCATAAGTGAGGATTGATTCCTGCTGCTCCTGGAGAACACCTGTTACAGGTGAGTAACTACGCTTTCTTTACGTAACCTGAAACCAAACTTTTATCCCACCTCAAACATTTCACATACAAAGGAACAACCTGGATGTCAAAAAAGAGGTGAAATACCTTAGGATAATACTACTGTAGATCAGTCTCTAAATATGGTATCCCACATCAAATGAGTTACTAAAACCATCTATTACAAATTACATATGATACACCACCTCAGACCACTTTTAGAAAGCTACAACTTTAGATCTGTATTACAGGCATTAATCATACCTCATTTTGATTTTTGCAATAGTGTTCTGTAGGGCCTCCTTAAAAAAACAACCCCAACAACTCCAATTTGCACAGAACCTCGCCACACAAATAATTTATAAAGCTCAACATTCAAACCATATCACCCCACTTTTTCATAAACTACATTGGCTACCCATATCAAGCAGAACAAAATACAAATACAAGATGATAGTTTTCAAACTCATCAACAATGTAGCCCCATCATATCTATCCTCCCTCCTTATCATGCCCTCAAATAAAAGAATCAGACGAAACTGTTCACAAAATACTATTAGTAATCTGTGAACTATCATTAAAATCATCTGTAATACCTGAAGATTGGAGGATGACCAATATAACACCAATTTTTAAAAAGGGTTCCAGGGGTGATCCGGGAAACTACAGACCGGTGAGCCTGATGTCAGTACCGGGAAAAATGGTAGAAACCATTATAAAGAACAAAATTACGGAACATGTAGATAGTCATGGCTTAATGGGAGATGGCCAACATAGCTTTAGTCAAGGAAGGTCTTGTCTTATTAATCTGTTATGTTTTTTGAAGGTGTGAATAAACAGGTGGACAAAGGTGAGTCGGTTGATATAGTGTGTCTAGATTTTCAGAACGCCTTCGACAAGGTCCCTCATGAAAGACTCTTGGCGAAATTAAAAAGTCATGGGATAGGAGGCAGTGTACTATTGTGGATCAGGAACTGGTTAAAAGATAGAAAGCAGAGGGTAGAGCTAAATGGCCAATTTTCTCAATGGAGAAAGGTGAATAGTGGAGTACTCCAGGGATCTGTGCTAGGTCCACAGCTTTTTAACATATTCGTAAATGATCTGGAAATGGGAATAAAGAGTGAGGTTATCAAATTTGCAGATGAGATAAAATTATTCAAAGTTGTTAAAACCCAAGAGGATTGTGAAAAATTGCAAGAGGACCTTGATAAATTGGAAGACTGGATGTTCAAATGGCAGATGAAATTTAATGTGGACAAGTGCAAAGTTATGCACCTAGGAAAAAACAACCAAACAATGCTTACACAATGCAAGGTTCCACATTAGGAACCACTACCCAGGAAAAGGTTTTAGGCGTCATCGTGGATAACATGTTGAAACCCTTTGCCCAGTGCTCAACAACGGCCAAAAAAGCAAATAGAATGCTAGAAATCATAAGGAAAGGAATAGAGAATAAAACAAAGGATATTATAATGCGTTTGTATTACTCCATAGTGTGACCACACCTTGAATGTTGTGTGCAATTCTGACTCGCCGTATCTTAAAAAGGATATAGCGTTATTAGAAAAGGTACAGAGAAGGGCCACCAAAATGGTAAAGGGGATGGAAGGATACCCCTATGAGGAGAGGCTAAAAAGGTTTGGGCTCTTCAACCTGGAAAAGAGATGACTGAGTGGGAGATATGATAGAGGTCTATAAATTAATGAATGGAGTGGAACGGGTAAACGTAGATCGATTGTTTACATCATCAAAATATAGAAAGACTAGGGGACATGCAATGAAGCTACAGTGTAACCTATTTAAGACTAATAAGAGAAAATATTTTTCTCCAGGAACAAGCAAGAAGTCAGTCCTCACATATGGGTGACGTCGGCACTGGCTGAGCCCTTGCGGAAGCATCTCCCCAGCTTTCAAAGAAAGCCTTTGGGAGATGCCACCACGCATGCGTGGTCCCCTTCCTGCCAAAGGGTGCCATCTTGCTCAGTCTCCTTTTTTCCACGGAGCTCTTCAGACTCATCTGTCTTTTCCCTGGATAAAGCTGATTTTTTTCTTCTCGAGTTATTAACTTGTCTCTGGTATCACACCGGTACCCTTCCCGCTACCGATTTTGGTGCTTCGGCGTTGAGTTCGGATCATTTTTGTGTTTTTGTTCTTTTTGGGTGCCTTCGCACCTTTTTTCCCCGCTGGCAGCTCGGAGGGTCTTCGATCTCTCGGGGGGGGGTTCCCCTATGGCTACCAGTGGTTTCAAAGTGTCATCGGTGTGCTAAGCTAATGTCCTTAACCGACACACATGATTGCTGTCTCCATTGCCTTGGGCTGGACCACGACCTGGCGGCCTGCAGCATATGCAAACGGATGTCTAGCAAGGCCCTGAACAGCTGCCAGCAGCATAAGAACATAAGAAATGCCATACTGGGTCAGACCGAGGTCCATCAAGCCCAGTATCCTGTTTCCAACAGTGGCCAATCTAGGTCATACGTACCTAGCAGTTTCCCCAAAAGACACAGGTTCTGCAGTGCTTGTACTAGGCCAAGCATTGATATCCTGGGTCCCTTTTTAATAGTGGTTTATGGACCTTTCCTCCAGGAACTTGTCCAAACCTTTTTTAAACCCAGCTATACTAACAGCCCTTACTACATCCTCCGGTAACAGATTCCAGAGTTTGATTACACGTTGAGTGAAGAAATATTTTCTCCTATTTGTCTTAAATAGTTTACCCTGTAGCTTCATTACATGTCCCCTAGTCCTTCTATATTCTGATAGCGTAAACAATTGATCCACGTTTATCCGTTCCGCTCCATTCATTAATTTATACACCTCTATCATATCTCCCCTCAGCCGTCTCTTTTCTAGGTTAAAGAGCCCTAACCTTTTTAGCCTCTCTTCATAGGAGTAGCCTTCCATCCCCTTCACCAATTTGGTGGCTCTTCTCTGTACTTTTTCTAATAACTCTATGTCCTTTTTAAGATACGGTGACCAGAATTGCACACAATATTCAATATTCAGAATTGCACACAATTTCCCCTATTTTCTAGTTTAAAAGCTTCTCTATCTCTTTTTTAAAGGTTAATGCCAGCAGTCTGGTCCCATCCTGATTAAGGTGAAGCCCATCCCTTCGGAAGAGCCCCCCCTTTCCCCAGAATGTTCCCCAGTTCCTAACAAATCCAAAACCCTCATCCTTGCAGCATGATAAGTTTTTCCCCCGACTCCCCGATGCTTCCGAAGGCTAGTGCCTTGTCTGAGGTGCCAACATCTCGGGACGAGTTCTCTAACCCAAGCACCATCGTGGCTCCTCAGAGAGGGGGTCCCCCTCAAGAGAACACAGGAGGAAGAAAAAACTCTCGAAGGCGGCATCCTTGGAGGGCTCCAACGGATAGAGTTCCTCTGGGGCCCAATCCCGCAGTCCCAGGCGCCCACCCAAGTCTTCAGAGAAGGAGTGGCCAGCAAAGATCCTCAGAAGGATCTGGCAGCAGACTGGCCTCGATCCTCGGAGACTATTCTCATTAAGAATTCCCCTTCAGGGGAGCCGGCACTTGCCCGAGTTCCTTGGTGCCTGCGCTGAAGGCTGCAGAGCCTTTTGGCCTCGAGTCCAGAATGGCGGCCTTGGAGTGCAGTTTGTCTGCCTTCTTGGACCAGCAGTGGGCGCTGTTGTCTAGCACGTCTGGTTCCTCCGCCCCGACCACCGGGCATTCGACATCAAAGACATCCCCAGAGGCCAAGACGATCCTCAAGGTCCAGGCAGCCTCGAGTCCATCCTCGGCCAAGGTCGCGCTTGACAGGGCTGCGGTCATCGCCGATGTCCCCCGGGCAGACCGTGCGGCGTCGAGCCCCTCGAGGGCCGCGGAGCAGTCCACCCTCGAGTCTTCCTCGGACTACTCCAAGTGGGAGACGGAGGATGACGAGTCCCCGGATACCCGTTAACACCATGACATCCCCTCGGACTCCCCAATCTCGGAACCTTAGAGAAGGTCCCCGCCAGAGGACATGGGATTCTTAGGGGCTTGTTTACAAAGCCGCGGTAGTGGTTCGCGATCGCGATCGCAGCCGCGGCCCCATTGAAATCAATGGGGCCGCGGCTCCGATTACGATCGCAAACCGCTACCGCGGCTTTGTAAACAAGCCCCTTAGACTTTCTCAAAGACATATCTAAGGCCCTTGCGTTCCCGACCGAGTCGGAGGAGAATCCTCGGACTGATGTGCTCGAGATCCTCCAGTAGGTGCCCATTCCTCGCATCCTGGAATGGCTCATGTTCCACATGTGGGAGGTGCTGGCATCGGTGCCAGTGGTGAGCAAGCGGCTCAATTTGATGTATTGAGTTTGCCGGAGCCCTGGCTTCCAGAATTCGCAACTGCCGCACAACTCCATGGTGGTGGAGTCGGCTGAAGAGTCAGAATACGTACTCCTCGGTGTCCCCCAGGAGTGAGGTCCGCACTTTGGATGCCCTCGGCAGGAAGTGCTACAAGGACTCGATGCTCATTTGCCATGTCCAGGCCTACCAGCTGTACATGGGCATGTACCTGAGGGATCTGGCGAAGGAACTCGCTGGTTTCTCAGCTGGCCGCTCCGAGGAACCCTTGCAGCACTTCAGGAGCCTGTCCAAGGCCGTCCGTGAATGCTCCAAGTTTATGTCTTGAACGGCCTATGACGGGTTCGAATCATCGTCAGACCTCGAGCAATGACAAGTTGGTCGATGTCCCCTGCCAGGGGGAAACCTCTTTGACAAGCCCATGAAAGACAAGGCTGCCAAACTGGAGACCGAGTTAATTACTAGGACCAGTTTCTCTAAGAAGACTACTGCTCCTCCCCGACAGAAGGGCTCGGGTAAAAAGCTCTTTTACCCGAGGAAGGGAGCTGCTTACTGTAACTACCCACATTTTCAGGCCTCTCCGGCTCCCCAACCAGGGCCGCAGGCCAAGGGACAAGGGCATAACCCGTGTAAGCAGAAGGCTCTGAAGCCCTATGCACCGGCTCCAGCCCAGCCAGGGGAGGAGTTTTTGACTACTCCAGCATAGCCTCTCTACCCCAAGGAGATCAGCAGCCCACAGAGGGATGGCTGACCCTCTTTGCCCCGAGGTGGATAGCCATCACTACCGATGCCTGGGCACTGAGGATGGTCACGGAGGGTTACCTCCTCCTCTTGGCTCAGATGCCCCCTCCTTATTTTCCGGGAGAGCCCCCCCAGGTCTCCTCTCCACCAGGATCTTCTTCTGAAGGAACTGTCAGGTCTTCTCGAGGACAATGCGGTGGAATCGGTGCCCCACCACCTCTAGGGCAAGGGGTTCTACTCCAGATACTTCCTCGTCCCAAAGAGGACAGGGAGGGGGGCCTAAGGCCCATCCTTGACCTGCACAACTTCAACAAAATCCCGGGGCGGGAGAAGTTCAAGATGCTCTCCCTTGGAACATTGCTGCCCTACCTCCAGCAGGGAGACTGGCTATGCTCCTTAGACCTCAAGGATGCTTATACTCGCATCCTAATCCACCCACACCACAGGCAGTACCTGTGGTTCGTAGTAGGGGGCAGACACTTTCACTACAGGGTGCTCCCATTCAGTCTTGCCTCTGCCCCAAGGGTGTTCACGAAATGCCTGGCAGTCGTGGCCGCCTTTTTCAGGCTTCAGGGGATCTTCGTGTTTCCCTTCCTGGGCGACTGGCTCGTGAAAGGGGGCATTGCGCCCGAGGTGCAGCAAGCCACTGCGCACACTGGTCCTGTCACTGTTGTCTGTAGTACACCTAGTTACTGTTGTCAGTAACTTTCCAATTACTGATTCTGTCACTATTGTCAGTAGCACATCTAATTACTGTTAGAAGTAACCTTTCCCAACATTATCCCTACTCCGTTACCATTGACAGTAGCCTATACCTACATTACCCCAACCAAAATGTCATTACTTAACACCTCCAAAGCTAGAATGCCATTAATCTACCTCATTATTTCTATCCTAACTATTCTCGCCCACAGCCTAAACAATAATAACTTTAAAAACATCCCAATCATACATAACCCAACAAGAAACAGTTCGCCAGCATGGCAACCCTACATAGAACACTATCCCAAAGTAAACCACCATAGATTAATTCATATAAACTACACTTCTCCCCCGCAGCCTAGAAATCGTAATCCATGTAAAAACCTAGATTCTTTATCAGTAATACTAATTAATGCCAGATCAATGAAAAACAAATTGCCTATATTCACAGATATACTAGACAACCAAACACCAGATATATTATGTGTAACAGAGACATGGTTAACAGACACAGATAATGTATACATAAACCAACTAAGCAATAACAATTATGACACCTTCTATACACATAGAACCCACAAAAAAGGCGGTGGAGTACTAATAATGCTAAAAAAAGAGCTAAAAGCAAAAAAAAACTACAATCACACTTACCCACAAACATTGACACAATCATTATGAATATTGGCAACATAAAAATCTGTCTAATTTATAGACCACCAGACCAACAATCAGAAAACCTGGACCCATTAATTGAATTCCTAAGCTCCTCCACTTACCAAAACCCGATACTAATGCTTGGTGACTTTAACCTCCCCTCCCTACCACCGTCATACGCCTCCCTCTTTTTAGAATCCACTATAGATATGGACTTCCACCAAATAGTAAATGCCAGCACTCACAGTAAAGGAAATATACTAGACTTAGTCCTACTGCCAGATGTACTTTACAGATCTTATAACCCTGAATCCCTCAAATGTACCTCAACCCCTTGGTCAGACCATCATCTCATTGACTTTAAAATTACAATCAATAACTCAGCAGTCAAACGAACCCCAACTAACGCCCCACCCTACAGATTTAAAAAATATAACGAAGAGGAGTTCCTAGACATAACAATTCCCAAACTATCTAACTCACCGCAAAATCTTGATGTAGCAGTATCTAACTGGCACGAAATCATTAACAACGCAGCTGCCAATAAGCAAGCTACTAAGAAGAACATTCATCCCAAAACTGATAAAGCTCCCTGGTACAATAACACTCTAAACCTAATGAAAAGAAAACTGAGGAAAGCTGAATGCATATGGAGAAAAAATAAAAACCCCATTAATAAAGATTCATATAACAACCTCCTTAACTCATATAAAGATGCAATTAACAATGCCAAGAAAAATTACCATGCCTCAATACTAAATAATGCAATAAACAGACCTAGAGAACTATTCTCAATAGCCCAAAGGCTAACAAACAACACCCACAACTCTAGCAATGAGATTACAGAAATCTCCCCACAAGACCTGGCAAACCACTACATGAACAAAACTATGTCCAACCTTCACTTACCAAATTCTATACACCTATCCCAAACCCACTATGCAGATGAATGGACTGACTTCCAACCTCTATCTAATGTCACACTCAAGAACATAATAACAAATATCAATACAACAACTTCACTCCTTGACCCTTGTCCAATAACATGGATAAAGAAATCTCTACCTGTCCTCTCACAATTCATACTCCCCATAATAAATCTTTCACTAAAAAGTGGGTACTTACCCCCTTCTCTAAAACATGCACAGATTCAACCAATCTTAAAAAACCCCACCCTGGACAAATCATCACCTAAATCCTACCGACCCATATCAAGTATCCCGTTTATGGCTAAACTAATAGAAAAAGCAGTACAAATTCAGACCCAAGAATACATTGATAGTTCAGCACCCCTTGATGATCAACAGTATGGGTTTCGCCCACACCACGGGGTGGAGTCACTACTAGCAGTCCTAATTGATACCCTTGTAAGAGGCATAGATAATTCAAAACAGGCATTCCTACTCATATTCATCGACATCTCTGCAGCCTTTGACAGTGTCCACCATTCAACAATGATCAGCAAACTAAGACAAATAGGAATAAAATCCACGGTTCTTAACTGGTTTTCCTCTTACCTAAGTGATCGAACTCAAACGGTACGAATTGGTAACTTCACTTCAAAAACTTACAAGCAGGAATTAGGCCTCCCCCAGGGCTCTGCACTATCAGCGCTACTATTTAATATTTACTTAAAACACATCTGTCAAATATTTAAAAAATTCAATGTTTACTATCACCTATATGCGGACGATATAATGATGTATGTCCATTCACAATACCTGATATTCCTACACTACTTATTAATACCTGCCTCAACGAAATAAACAATTGGCTAAATGAAAACAACCTATACATTAATCACGCAAAAACAGAAGCCCTAATAGTAACTAAAAATACTACTTTCATTCCCCCATCACACATTACATTACAAAATAATGATATCATAATAAAAACTGAAATACGTTACCTAGGAGTAATACTAGATAAACACCTCAGTATGGACGCACACATAAGAAATATAACAAAAAAAGTTTATTTTAAACTCAAAGTATTAAAACAACTTTGCCCTTTAATGCACCTACAGGATTTTCAACGCATAATACAAGCTATAATAACTCCCCATTTCGACTTTGCGAACCTAACTCTACTAGGCGTAACAAAACATACTCTAAAAAAAACTCCAACTAGCGCAAAATGCGGCAGCCAGGACTATCATGAATACCCCACCATTCCACCATATAACACCTATTTTAGAGTATTTACACTGGCTCCCGATTCAATGCCGGATTCACTATAAAACTCTTTTAACTACATATAAAGTCATAAACAACACAGCTCCCCTTACCCTAAACAAACTGATCAACAAAGAACCCAATTCCTCAAAGGCGAGACCAACTAAATAAACTAGTAACACCAAAGGAATTTATAAAGGCCAAAAAATCAACAAATAAGAAAGCATTCTCCCATGCTGCCCCTATAATTTGGAACAACATTCCTTCAGAACTAAGATCATTATCACAAATCATAGAGTTCAGGAAAAAACTTAAAACACATTTATTCTCAACACACTATGGATCCTTATCGAATTCACCCCTTCAACAAGAAAAAGGATAGTCCCAACAACCGACTTAACCCATCTCTGAAATGTTATAGATACTAAAAAACCCAAATCGATGTTATTGAAAATGTATATACCTTGTACATAGTTATAATATAATCTGGTTCCTTGCACATAGTTCACAAATGTTAATTATTGTAATTTCATATTGTTATTTGTAAAAACAGCTTTGTCCTGTTTACTGTTGCTCCATGTAAACCGCAACTGATCAATGGAAGGTGCGGTATATAAAAACTTGCTAATTAAATTAAATTAAATCCAAGTTCTACAGCACTTTGGCTTCATCATAAACTAGCCCAAGTCCCACCTTCTTCCAACACAGTGCCTGGAATTCATCAGAGCAAAGCTTGACACCCATCAGTCAAAGACTTTCTTGCCCACGGACTGGGCAGATCGCTTCAGATCTCTGGCCCGGGACATACAACACCGTCCCTCGGTATCTGCCCACCATCTTCTCCTCCTCCTCGGACATATGGCCTCCAGGGGCCACGTCACTCCAGATGCCTGTCTCTACATGAGGATGGTGCAATGTTGTCTCCGGGACCAGTGGTCCCAGGCCATGGGCTGCCTCAGAGACAGAGTCCAGGTGACCCGCCAGTTGATGAACTCCCTTGTCTGGTGGCAGTCGTCTCAGCACCTGGAAATGGACATGCCTTTCCATGGCCCCGAACAATCGATGGTCCTCGATTTGAGAAGAAGCTTGCTGCGGAAGCAAAAACGTGAAATAAAGACCTTTTCAAGTACATTCGTAGCAAAAAACCTGTGAGAGAGTCAGTTGGTCCATTAGATGATAAAGGGGTTAAAGGAGCACTAAGAGGCGACAAGGCGATAGCGGAGAGACTGAATGAATTCTTTGCTTCGGTCTTTACTGAGGAAGATGTAGGGATGTTACCCATGACTGAAGTGGTATTTAAAGGTGCGGAAGAATTGAAGGAAATATCGATACATCGGGAAGATGTCTTACAACTATTAGATAAACTGAAGAGTAGCAAATCACCTGGGCCGGATGGTATACATCCAAGGGTGTTGAAAGAACTGAAATATGAGATTGCAGACCTGCTATCAGTAATCTGTGAACTATCATTAAAATCATCTCTAATACCTGAAGATTGGAGGATCGCCAATGTAACACCAATTTTTAAAAAGGGTTCCAGGGGTGATCCGGGAAACTACAGACCGGTGAGCCTGACGTCAGTACCGGGAAAATGGTATAAACCATCATAAAGAATAAAATTACTCAGCATGTAGATAGTCACAACCTAATGGGAGACAGCCAACATGGCTTTAGACAAGGAAGATCTTGTCTTACTAATCTGTTATGTTTTTTTGAAGGAGTGAATAAACAGGTGGACAAAGGTGAGTCGGTTGATATTGTGTATCTGGACTTTCAGAAAGGAATGGAAAATAAAACAAAAGATATTATAATGCCTCTATATTGTTCCATGGTGAGACCGCACCTTGAATATTGTGTGCAATTCTGGTCGCCATATCTTAAAAAGGATATAGCGATTTTAGAAAAGGTTCAGAGAAGAGCCACCAAAATGGTAAAGGGGATGGAAGGATACTCCTATGAAGAAAGGCTAAAAAGGTTAGGGCTCTTTAACCTGGAAAAGAGATGGCTGAGGGGAGATATGATAGAAGTCTATAAATTAATGAACGGAGTGGAACGGGTAAACGTAGATCGATTGTTTACGTTATCAGAATATAGAAAGACTAGGGGACATGCAATGAAGCTACAGGGTAAACTATTTAAGACTAATAAAAGAAAATATTTTTTCACTCAACGTGTAATCAAACTCTGGAATTTGTTACCGGAGGATGTAGTAAAGGCTGTTAGTGTAGCTGTGTTTAAAAAAGGTTTGGACAAGTTCCTGGAGGAAAGGTCCATAAACCATTATTAAGAAGTGACCGAAGATATCAATGCTTGACCCAGTACAAGCATTGTGGAACTTGTGTCTCTTGGGGAAACTGCTAGGTACTTATGACCTAGATAGAATACTGGGCTTGATGGACCTTGGTCTGACCCAGTATGGCATATCTTATGTTCTTATGTTCTCACCACGGATGCCTCCCTTCTCGACTGGGGAGCTCATTGCGAGGGTCTCAGCACCCAGGGCAGCTGGTCGTTGGACGAGAGCACCCAGCAAATCAATCTTCTGGAGCTTCGGGCCATTCACCTCGCCCTGAGAGTCTTCGGTTATCGCCTCCACCATTGGCCAGTCCTGGTCCATATGGACAACCAGGTGCCCATGTTCTATATGAACAAGCGGGGGGTCAAGGGGTCACGTGCCCTCTCTCAGGAGGCGCTTACCCTCTGCTCCTACATGGTCCAGCAGGGGATCTTCCTCAAAGCGGTTTACTTGCCAGGGTAGGACAACCTTCTGGCCAACAGGCTAAGCAGGGTGCTCTGACCGCATGAGTGGCAACTGGACCCCAAGGTACTCAGCCAGCTCTTCCGTCTCTGGGGAGAACCCATGATGGACCTGTTCACCAGCACGGACAACTTCCAGTTGCCCCACTTTTGCTCTCGACAGGCTCACCCCTACAGGGTGGCAGTGGACGCGTTTCTGGTTCCATGGTTGGGGGACCTCATGTACGTCTTCCCTCCGACGTTGCTGATTGCCAAGACCTTATTCAAGACCCTCAATGACAGGGCCTCGCTCATCTTGATAGCCCTCTGATGGCTCAGGCAGCCATGGTTCCCACTGCTTCTCCAGTTGGCGGTGGAAGCCCCCATCCCCTTGGAGACTGCCCCGGGGATTCTATTTCATGAGGGGGTGGCTATCTCCTCCACCCCAAACTGGGGTTTCTTTTGTTCACGGCTTGGCTGATGAGAGGGTAGTTATGGCCCACCTCCACCTTCCCAATGAAGTGTAGAATGTTCTGATGGCCTCCTGTAAGGCCTCTACGAGGAGGGCATATGCTTTTAAATGGCGTAGGTTCTCAGCTTGGTATGCTGAGTGAAGGGCTGACCCTTTCTCCTGCCCGTTGGATATGATGTTACAGTACCTTTTCCACCTTTCTCACTCCGGGCTCAGGTCCAATTCCATTAGTGTGCACCTCAGTGCCTTGGTGGCTCACCACAACCACCCGGTGGATGGTAAGCCCCTTTCGGCCCAACCTCTGGTGGGCCACTTCCTACACGGCATGCTCTTATCTAAACCCCCGGTTTGCCCTCCAGCGACCGAATGGGACCTCAATGTGGTGTTGGGGCAACTCACCCATCCTCCATTCAAGCCCCTAGCTACCTGCCACCATCGCTACCTTTTGTGGAAGGTAGTTTTCCTGGTTGTGCTCACTTCTGCTCGCAGGGTTAGTGAGCTCCAGGCTTTTGTGATTGAAGCACCCTACACTAGGTTCTACAAGAACAGGGTGGTGCTCCGCACGCACCCCAAATAACTTCCGAAGGTAGTAGCCTCGTTCCATCTCAACCAGGAGGTGGTACTTAAATAAGAACATAAAATATGCCATACTAGGTCAGACCAAGGTCCTTTGAGCCCAGTATCCTGTTTCCAACAGTGGCCAATCTAGGTCATACGTACCTAGCAGTTTCCCCAAAAGGCACAGGTTCCACAATGCTTGTATTGGGTCAAGCAGTGATATCCTGGGTCCCTTTTTAATAATGATTTATGGACCTTTCCTCCAGGAACTTGTCCAATCCTTTTTTAAACCCACCTACACTAACAGCTTTTACTACATCCTCCGGTAACAAATTCCAGAGTTTGATTACACGTTAAGTGAAAAAATATTTTCTCCAGGAACAAGCAGGAATGTAATCTTCACATATGGGTATCGTCGGTACCGATGGAGCCTGCGTGGGAACGCTCCCCAGCTTCCAATAGAAACACTTTTGGGAGCATCCCTCAGCACATGCGTGCTGCCTTCCCGCCTTTCCAACTGTCCCTCTTCAGTTCTTCATTTTCTGTGGAGCCGACAGGACACATACCCTGTCACCATAGAAAATTTCTTCTTTAAACTTGTTTTCTTGTGGTCGCGCCTACCTCCGCACGACACCTACCGGTACCACCGGTTCTTTCTTTCTTTCTTTTCTAAAAAAAAAAAATATATATATATATTTTTTTAACTGTTTCTCTTCAGAAACCTTTTCTTTTGGTGCTAGGCGCCATTTTGGGCATTAGGCCCCATTTTTTCCTAAAAGATGGAAAAAACAGCTAGTGGTTTTAAAAAATGTACTAAGTGTGGCGGTACCATCTCCATCAGAGACACCCATGACTGGTGTCTAAAATGTTTAGGCCCTGACCATTCTCCATCTGAGTGCTCCTCCTGTATGGGGATGACTAAAAGAGGAAGACAGAACTGAGCTGCAAAGCTCAGTACCCTCTTTTCTTCGGATACCAGGTCCATTGCATCGACGTCTTCAAGAGCCTCGTCTTCCTCCCATGGATATCAGGTACCTAAACATAAGAGCCGATCCTCAAAGGGTAGCTCTCCTTCAAAGCATTGAGAGGCCATTGGCATTGCCCTTGAGGAAACTACACCAGCAAAACAGCCCTGGCGGGAGGCTTTGGCCTCCGAAGCATCAATGGGGCTCCAGGATGTTCTCGAGGCTTTGACCTCAGCAGAACTACTGGTGCCATGCTCAGGGGTTCCGGACGCTTTTACCGGTATCAATATCCAGGCATCGGCAGCATCGATAGACCAGAGATTCCTCGCTATCGAATGTAGTCTTGCAGCTCTCCTTACAGCTGCGATACCATTGACACCGGCGGTTCAACGGGCACCAGTACCAGCACCGGTACAGATACCGGTACCAGCATCGATGGTACCGTCCCCGGTGGTAATCCTTCCCATGCTGACTTTTTCTGGCATCAACAGATCGGTACCGGACCAATTCGGTACCGGACCAATTCAGTACCGACTTCGATCGATACCGAGACCGTGCTTTGCATGAACATCGGGATCAGAGATACTTCGAATCCTCCGATTCCGATGACTCTGATAATTCTGCCGGTACCAGAGTGTTTCTCCCAGAAGACTCCTCTTCTCCCCAACGCAGAATGTCTCCTCCGGAAGACATGTCTTTTCAGGATTTTATTTGTGATGTGGCCCAAGGCATTTCAATCACGGTAGCTCCTGAAAAAGAACCTAGAGCAAAGGAATTGGAAATTCTCCAATACCCTAAGGCTCCCAAGGAGGCAGCCATTCTGCCCATTAATGAAATTCTTCATGATTTGATGCTCAGAATGTGGGAGACACCTTTGACCACATCTCCTCATTCTAGGAGACTCGATACCATGTATCGAGTTCCACCATGTCCTGGTTTTCAAAAGACTCAGCTGCCACACCATTCAATGGTAGTGGAGTCAGCCATGCGTAGGATGAAAAGTGCAAAGAGACATGCATCCAATCCTCCAGGTCGTGAATGCAGGACTCTTGTTGCTTTTTGGCGTCAAACTTTTCAGGCTTCCATGCTTTCAGCTAGGATCAGCTCATATATTTTATATATGGGAATGTTCCTCAAAGAGGTCACAGGAGATTTTGAGCTTTTGAGCCCCCTTCTCCCTGACGACAAATGACAGGACTTTCTTACTCTTGTCAAGCATGCTCAAGATGTCTCCAAGTTTGTAAACTGTGCAGCCTTTGACTGCTTTGAATGCATCAGCAGAACCTCGGCTATTGCCATTGGTGCACGATGGATTGCCTGGCTTCAGGCATCAAACTTGGAGATTTGGGCACAGGATAAATTGGGAAACATTCCTTGCACAGGTGAAAACCTCTTTGGCAAGAATTGGCAGGAGAAAGCTAATGAGATAGATGCTGACAATATCACTTTAGATAGATTGTCAAAATCTACAGCCACTCCAGCCAAAAAGAAACCCTATAAAAACCCTTTTTCAGCAAAAAGAGGAAGTTTTATCTGTCCTATACCCAGCAAGGGCAAGCTCAGGGTCAAGTTGCCCAGAAGGGTCAACAACAACAATCCAGACAAAAGAAGCCAAAAGGCCATAGAGCTCAACCAGCTCCACAGGCCCAGCCCCCTCAAGGGCTTTGACTCCTTCATAGAGAACTTAGCCTTCCTGCCTCTGAAAGATCCAGAACCCATAAGCATTCCAGGCAGGTTGTGTCATTTTGCCAACAGATGTCACCAAATAACAGAAAACTGGACTCTGTCCATTGTGGGAGAGGGGTACAAGCTTCATTTTCACAGTATGCCCCCTCCTACAATCGTAAGACAGTTCAATTCCCAAACCTCTACGGGCAATCTTCTGGATCAAGAGGTATCAACACTCCTTGCTCAAGGAGCAATAGAGGAGGTGCCCATTCTTCAGCAGGGTGCAGGGTTCTACTTGCCCTATTTTCTTATTCCAAAGAAAACAGGAGGACACAGACCCATTCTAGACCTCAGAGAATTGAACAAATATCTGTTCCGAGAAAGTTCAAAATGATTTCTCTGGGAACTCTTCAGCCATACCTTCAAAGTCAGGATTGGCTTTGTTCTCTAGATCTAAAGGATGCATATACTCGCATTCTGATCCATCCAGATCACAGGGAATTCTTACGATTCCTTTTCAAGGGAAAACATTTCCAATACAGGGTTCTTCCTTTTGGTCTGGCTTTGGCACCAAGAATATTCACGAAATGCATGGCAGCAGTAGCTGCATTTCTGCGAACCCTGGGGATATTCGTCTTCCTTTACTTGGATGATTGGCTCATTCGAGCCCCCACAGTTCCAGAAGCCAGCTCTGCACTGTCTCACACAATGCAAATCCTTCAATACTTGAGATTGTTCATAAACCTCCCAAAATCCCAACTTGCTCCATCTCAGTCCCTAGAGTTCATAGGAGCTCGTCTAGATACCAGACAGTCAAGGGCTTTTCTCCCACAACCCCGCTGTCTTCGTATAATGCAACTAGCTTCTCAAGCAGCAGTGAAGTCCTCCCTAACTGCTCGAGAACTACTACAACTATTGGGACATATGGCATCCACGGTTAATGTGGTTCCCTACGCTCGCCTTCATAGGCGAGCAGCCCAGTGGACCCTATCCACACAGTGGACACAGGCCACAGGACGTCTGTCGGACAAGATAACGACTGATCTTGTCCCGACAATGGTGGCAATCACTGGAAAATCTTCTAGTGGGGTCTCCTTTCCAGCAACCCCTATTCCAGGCCACCCTAACAACAGATGCATCACAGGTGGGATGGGGAGCACACCTGCATCATCTCTCTACCCAGGGTACCTGGACTCTACAAGAGGCTTTTCTTTACATAAACCTCCTGTAACTCAGAGCAATCTATCTAGCTCTTCGAGTATTCCATGCCCAGCTCAGCTGCAAGATAGTCCTAGTCCAAACGGACAATCAAGTAGCTATGTTCTACGTGAACAAACAGGGGGGAACAGGCTCTCTGTCGTTATGCAATGAAGCTTTACGACTATGGGCCCTTGCCAGAGAACATCAAATTCACCTTCTCGTGGTATATTTTCCAGGCATTCAAAACCTTTGGGCAGACAAACTCAGCCGAGTACTGCTGCCTCATGAATGCTCTCTCCACCTAGACCAGGTAGCCAAGATATTTCAGATCTGGGAAACCCCAGACATAGACCTATTTGCAAGTCCACTGAATGCCAAACTTCCCCAGTTCTGTTCCAGAATTCCGGCTCAAAATTGCCAGGCAAGGGACGCCTTCCTTCTTCACTGGGGTCACGACTTCCTCTATGCCTTCCCACTCATTCCCATCATCCCCAAAATACTTTTCAAGCTTCAGAGAGACAGAGGTCGTATGATCCTCATAGCGCCACGGTGGCCACGCCAAACATGGTATCCCCTGCTTCTACGTCTCTCTCAAGCTGCACCTCTGGAGTTAGGCTAAGCTCCAGATCTCCTCTCCCAAGAAAACATGATGCTATGGCACTCGAATCCACAGTCCCTGCATATCAGGACCTGGTTGCTGAAAGCTTAGACCTTCAGGATCTCAACCTTCCCCAACAGGTAAAGGATATCCTTCAGGCTTCTAGAAAAGCTTCCACAAGACGCTCATATGCCTTCAAGTGGAAACGTTTTACTATATGGTGTTCACAGAAAGGGTTAAACCCCCGTGTGATACCTTTGGAATCGATACTAGAGTATCTACTTCATTTCTCAAATTCTGGTCTAAAGACCAATTCAGTAAGAGTCCATCTTAGTGCAATTGCATCTTCCTATAGGCCTCTAAATGGACAACCACTTTCCTCTCATCCACTCATATCAAGATTTATGAGAAGTCTTCTTTTAACGAAGCCTCCCATCAGGCCACCACCAGTGGCATGGGATTTAAACCTAGTTCTCGGGCAGCTCGTGAAACCGCCTTTTGAACCTTTAGCCACTACAACCCTAAAGCTTTTGTCCTGGAAGGTCATCTTCCTGATTGCAATCACCTCTGCACGTTGCATTAGTGAATTGCAAGCTTTAGTGGCTGATCCTCCTTATACTTTATGCCAATGGTGGTTTCACCTTTTCATTTAAATCAATCAATTTATCTTCCTGTATTTTTTCCGAGGCCTCACGCCTCTAATGCAGAAAGAAACCTTCATACTTTGGATTGTAAAAGGGCCTTGGCCTTTTACATACAAAGAACACAGCAACTTTTTATAGCTTTTGACCCTAGTCATTTGGGACTTCCAGTCTCCAAGAGAACTCTATCCAAATGGATTGCACAATGCATTTCCTTTGCTTATGAGAGTAAGAGTCTTCCTCTTCAAGGCCATGTCACAGCTCACAATGTGAGAGCCATGGCAGCCTCTATGTGTCTATTAATGACATTTGTCGAGCAGCCACCTGGGCTTCGGTACACACTTTTACAGCCCACTACTGCCTAGATAAAATCTCCCATCGGGATGCCTTCTTTGGCCAAGCTGTTCTTCAAAATCTCTTTCAGACCTAATTCAACTCCTACCCACCAACCCTGGTGGGATGCCAGAGATCCATGGGAGGAAGCATGGCCCACCTTACTTATAGGTGGCAGCTTCCTGGGGCTATCTCCCTGACATCTTCAGCTAGAGAGTCCCCACATGTGAAGACTACATTCCTGCATGTTCCTGGAGATAGCGTAGTTACTCACCTGTAACAGGTGATCTCCGGGAACAGCAGGAATTTAGCCTTCACAACCCACCCACCTCCCCTAGGAGTTGTCTCTCTATCTCTCTGTCTCTTTCCTCTCTCCCTCTATTCTTTCACTCAGCTACAAACCTAACTGAAAAGGGACAGTTGGAAAGACGGGAAGGCAGCGCGCATGTGCTGAGGGAAGCTCCCAAAAGCGTTCCTATTGGACGCTGGGGAGCGTTGCTACGCAGGCTCCGTTGGTTCAGACGATACCCATATGTGAAGACTAAATTCCTGCTGTTCCCGAGATCACCTGTTACAGGTGAGTAACTACACTTTCTCTTATTAGTCTTAAATAGTTTATCCTGTAGCTTTATTGCATGTCCCCTAGTCTTCCTATATTCTGATAATGTAAACAATCGATCTACATTTACCCGTTCCACTCCGTTCAATAATTTATAGACTTCTATCATATCTCCCCTCTGCCGTCTCTTTTCCAGGTTAAAGAGCCCTAACCTTTTTAGCCTTTCTTCATAGGGGTATCCTTCCATCCCCTTTACCATTTTGGTGGCTCTTCTCTGAACCTTTTCTAATAATGCTATATTCTTTTTAAGATACGGCGACCAGAATTGCACACAATATTCAAGGTATGGTTGCATCATGGAACGGATACAGAGACATTATAATATCCTTTGTTTTATTTTCCATTCCTTTCCTTAGGATACCTAGCATTCTATTTGCTCTCTTGGCCGCCGCTGCACATTGGGCCAAGGGTTTTAATATGTTATCCACGATGACGCCTAAATCTTTTTCCTGGATGGTGGTTCCCAATGTGGAACTTTGCATCATGCAACCATAGTTTGGGTTGTTCTTCCCTAGGTGAATAACTTTCCACTTCTCCACATTAAATTTCATCTGCCATTTCGATGCCAAGTTCCAATTTATCAAGATCCTCTTGGAAATTTCCACAATCCTCATGGGTTTTAACAACTTTAAATAGTTTTGTGTCATCTGCAAATTTGATAACCTCACTCATTATTCCCTTTTCCAAGTCATTTATGAATATGTCAAAAAGCAGTGGACCCAGCACAGATCCCTGGGGTACACCACTATTCACCTTTCTCCATTGGGAAAATTGGCCATTTAGCCTTACCCTCTGCTTTCTATCTTTTAACCAGTTCCTGATCCACAATAGTACACTGCCTCCTATCCCATGACTCTTTAGTTTTGCCAAAAGTCTTTGATGAGGGACTCTGTCAAAGGCTTTCTGAAAGTCCAAATACACTATATCAACCGACTCACCTTTGTCTACCTGTTTATTCACACCTTCAAAAAAACATAACAGATTAGTAAGACAAGATCTTTCTTCTCTAAAGCCATGTTGGCTGTCTCCCATTAGGCCATGACTATCTACTGTACATGCTGAGTAATTTTGTTCTTTATGATTGTTTCTACCATTTTTCACGGTACTGACATCAGGCTCACCGTTCTGTAGTTTCCCGGATCACCACTGGAATCCTTTTTAAAAATTGGCGTTACGTTGGCGATCCTCCAATCTTCAGGTATTACAGATGATTTTAATGATAGTTCACAGATTACTAATAGCAGGTCTGCAATCTCATATTTCTGTTCTTTCAACAGTCTTGGCTTTATACCATCTGGTCCAGGTGATTTGCTACTCTTCAGTTTATCAAATAGTTGTAATACATCTTCCCGGTGTAGCGATATTTCTTTCAGTTCTTCTGCAGTATCACCTTTAAATACCACTTCAGTCATTGGTAACATCCCTACATCTTCCTCAGTAAAGACCGAAGCAAAGAATTCCTTCAGTCTCTCCGCTATAGCCTTGTCCCCCCTTACTGCCTCTTTTACCCCTCTGTCATCTAATGAACCAACTGACTCTCTCCCAGTTTTTTTGCTGCGAATGTACTTGAAAAAGTCTTTATTATGCGATTTTGCATCCACATCTAGTTTCTTCTCAAATTCTCTCTTTGCCTGCCTTATCAATGCCTTGCATTTAACTTGCCAGTGCTTGTGCTGTTTCTAGTTTTCGTCATTTGGCTCGTTTTTCCATTTCCTGAAAGATGCTTTTTTGGCAACAATAGCCTCTCTGACCTCACTTTTAAACCATGCTGGCAGTTTTTTGGACTTCCTTCCACTTTTTTTAAAGCGTGGAATACAGCTGGTCTGGGCTTCCAAGATAGTATTTTTAAACAATACCCAAGCTAGATGTAAGTCTTTAACGTTTGCAACTGCTCCTTTTAGTTTTTTCTTAACTATTTTCCTCATTTTATCATAGTCTCCTTTTCGAAAGTTAACAGGTAGTATTGTTGATTTCCTTACCATTCCTCCTCCATTAATTAAATCAATCGCGATCATGCTATGATCACTGTTGCCAAGTGGCCCCAACACCCTTATCTCTTGCACCAGATCTGGTGTTCACTAAGGATTAGGTCCAAAATGGCTTCCCCTCTGGTCGGTTCATGAACCAGCTGCTCCAAGAAGCAGTCATTTATTTCATCTAGGAACTTTATCTTCCTACCTTCTTTCCGAGACCTCACACCAGTTAGGCGGAGGCGGTCCTCCACACCTTGGACTGTAAGAGGGCCTTGTCCTTCTATATTAACATACTCAGGACCACCGCAAAGTCTCCCAGCTTTTCGTCTCCTATGACCCCAGCATGCTGGGGAAAGCGGTAACTAAGCGTATGCTATCCACATGGGTGGCGGAATGTATTGCCCTCGCCTATGAGAAGGGAAAGCTGCCATTGCACGGTCGCATCACAGCACACCGTGTCTGGGCCATGGTGGCTTCGGTGGTAAATCTGCGCTCTGTCCTGATGGCAGACATCTGCCGGGCCGCCACCTGGTCTTCAGTCCATACCTTCACAGCCCACTACTGCCCGGAAAGAGAATCCCGATGAGATAGTGCCTTCGGCCAGACTGTGCTCCTTAATCTTTGTAAGGTCTAGGCAACTCCTAGCCTCCGACCCTTCTGTGTTTAGGCTACCGGAGTGCTTATTTTCATTGGACACAGAGGTCCTACTGTAATCTGTACTCCAGACTGAATTGCTGCTGCTTGCGGCTCCCCTTGAAGGGGCCCAATTTTTGCTACGGGTCTCCAAGTAGCCTGTAGTTGGGGAGTCCCATATGTGAGGACTGACTTCATGCTTGTTCCTGGAGAAAGCATAGTTACTCACCTGTAACAGGTGTTCTCCAGGGACAGCAGGAAGCAGTCCTCACAACCCTCTCTCCTCCCCTTGGAGTTGCCCCTTTACCATACTGTTTTTGCCGTCTTTTAGCTATGTCATCTGACTGAGCAAGATGGCACCCTTGGGTGGGAAGGGGACCACATATGCGTGGTGGTATCTCCCAAAGGCTTTCTTTGAAAGCTGGGGAGATGCTTCCGTGAGGGTTCCGTCGGTGCCAACTTCACCCATATGTGAGAACTGATTCCTGCTGTCCCTGGAGAACACCTTTTACAGTTGACTAACTATGCTTTTTACTCAACGCGTAATCAAACTCTGGAATTCGTTGTCTGAGGATGTAGTAAAAGCTGTTAGTGTAGCTGGGTTTAAAAAAAATTTGGACACGTTCCTGGAGGAAAGGTCCATAGACAATTATTAAAGGGGACCCAGGAAATCCACTGCTTGACACAATACAAGCATTGTGGAACCTGTGTCTTTTGGGGAAACTGCTGGGACCTAGATTGGCCACTGTTGGAAACGGGATACTGGGCTTGATAGACCTTGGTCTGACCCAGTATGGCATATCTTATGTTCTTATATGGGAATGTACTTACGAGATATGGCGATGGAGCTCCCTGGATTCTCGGCTGGGCTGGCAAAGGAGCTTCTTAAGCGATTTTGTACCCTGACCTAGATGGTCAAGGAGTGCTCCAAATTCATCATTCATGCGGCCTATGATGGCTTCCATTCGGTGGCCAGAGTAGCTGCGGTGAGCATTAGTGCCTGCTACCAGGCCTGGCTCCAGTCCTCTGACTTGGAACAATGTGTATGGGGGAGAATCTCTTTGGCAAGCCCATGACTGATAAGGCCACCAATTTGGATGAGTTCCTGACCAGGACGAGGTTCTCCAAGACAACTGCGAACTCTTCCTGATTGAAGGCTTTGGGGAAAAATCCCCTTTACCCAAAGAAGAGGAAGGCTTATGGAAACTACCCCCAGTACTCCACCTTCCCAGCTCCCCAACAGGATCTGCAGTCCAATGGACAGGGGCATGGCCCACATGAGCCTAAGTTCCCCAAACCCCAGGCGGCACCCCAGCCATAACCCGGGTGGGGCTTTTGACTCCTTGGACATAGTCTCTCCTCCTTCAAAAGGATGTGAACAGGATGGAGTCGGTGCAGAGGGTTGCTACTAAAATGATTAATGGGCTTCATTATAAAGCATATGAGGACAGACTTAAGGATCTTAATATGTACACCTTAGAGGAAAGGCGGGATAGAGGTGATATGATTGAGATGTTTAAATACCTCCGTGGCATAAATGTTCAGGGAGAGAGCCTCTTTCAATTGAAAGCAAGTTCTGCTACGAGGGGACATGGGATGAGGGTGAAGGGAGATAGATTCAGGAGTGATAAGCGGAAATATTTCTTTACGGAAAGAGTAGTGGATCCGTGGAATAGTCTCCCAGTGGAGGTGGTAGAGATGAGGACAGTAACTGAATTCAAAAAAGCATGGGACCAACACAGAGGATCTCTAAAGGTAAAAAGTGGACTGTTGTAGTTATGGAAGGACAGACTAGATGGGCCTTGTGGTCTTTTTCTGTCATCATGTTTCTATGTTTCCTCTGGGAGGTCTAGTCCCGCAGCATCTGGTATACTTTGCATACTGGTGGCCAAACAATTACCACTGACACCTGGGTCCTCCAATTGGTGGGGGAGGGTTGCCTCCTCCTTTTCGACCAGACGCCACCCCTGTTCTTTTCAGGGGAACTCCCGATGACTCACCTTCACAAAGACTTTCTCCAACCAGAGCTCTCCGGGTGACAAAGCAGTGGAACTGGTCCTGCCCCATCTCAGGGGCAAGGGGTTTTGCTCCCGGTACTTCTTGGTTCCCAAGAGGACTGGCAACTTTTGTCCTGTTCTGGATTTTCGAGATGTCAAGTTCCTGGTGCAGGAGAAGTTCAAGATGCTCTCCCTTGGAACATTTCTACCTTACCTCCGTCAGGGAGATTGACTGTGCTCCTTGGATCTCAAGGACGTGTACATTGGTGTTCCCATCCATCTGTGACACTGGCAGTTCCTTTGGTTTGTTATCAGAGGAAACCATTACTAATGCAGGGTTCTGCCCTTTGGGTTGGCATTAACCAGAAGCAAAACACATTTCCAGAGTCAGTCACTCTGCTTCCGCTGATGTCAGCAAAAAGCGACACCGTCCTTTTCCGATGACAACACCTGTTTCCGGTGATGTCATTTCCGATGATGTAGGCAGGGGCGTGGTTGAGGGTGGGAGGCTGTGGGTGTGGCACAAACTTGGAAGTGGGTGCTGATTGGCTAATGCCAACATTGTGGGGTGGGGTGTGGGTGTGGCACAAACCCAGAAGTGGGCGCTGATTAGATGATGTCATCCTTGGGGGTGGGGGTGGGGGACGTTTCAAAGTTGGAGCTGTGGCCACGCCTGGGGGTGGGAGTGGGCGGGGCTAGATCACCATTCACTTCTATGGGAGGGGGCATGGCCTAAGGCGGGACATACACCGGAAGTGAAAGCTGATTGGCTCCTGTCATCCTTATCTCACCTGTCAATCAGTTTGACAAGTAGTGTAACCATTATACTACTGAGGCAAATCTTACCAGACCCCCTTCCGCAATATCAGTAACGAAGATGGGATGAAATGAACTTTGAATCATAGTTTAGGAGTAAAATGGAGATGAAAAAAAGAAACTAGTAAATACTAAAAATGTTCAAAACATGATTATCAAAAAGATTTCCTAAATGAAGAAATGAAAGCTGGCATAGACTGACTAACCGACTAAAAGATAGTAGAAGATTACAAGCAGGTTAGTTAATAATATAAACTCCACCATAAGAAATAATGGAGTGTAGAGATCAAAAACATAAAAGGGAGTGCAGAGATGTTTACCAGGTCCATGCTGAGTTTGAGGTAATAAAGAAATAAATGTTAGCTTTATATTCGTAATCAGAGCACTGATGCATCAGTGATGTAAAACCAAGAAGTCAAAAATGTATGAAACGAATGATATAGAGTTACTGAACTGGGAGGTTCAATTTAGTTTGTTTCCTATGAGCCCTCTGGGGACAGGGAAATAAATACCTACTCTACGTGATTGTAATTTGACTTAAACTATTATTGGAAAGGTGTGAGCTAAATACTAAATGTACAAAATAAAAAATGTTTCTGGCTGTGCAACACACTGAGATTATTCATGAACCAGTGGTATTCTTTTTTTTTATTTATTTATAATATTTTCAACAACTTACAAAAAGCAAGTGCAAAGAAAATCAAGAGCATTTACAAAATCACACAACACTAAAGTTGTTACATAAAAATATACCATAACTAGATTATCCAGCAAACACTCTATCCCTAGCCCACAATAAATGGGGAGACATTACTAAAGTAATAAATCTAAAGGAAATAGCAAGAGCAATAGCTCTAAATACGAGACAGCAATTAACAAGTTCCCTACCCTAGACCAATCAATTACCTTGGCCCTCTTTACCATTCAAAAAACTGCCCAACTGAACTGGATCTAGAAAAACAAATTTAGAACCCTGATAGGTAACCAGACACTTGCACGGATATCTAAGAAAAAAAGTAGCAGGCAGGGCCAACACCCTAGGTTTTAGGGCTAAAAAAGCCTTCCGCCTAGTTTGTGTGGCCCGACAAACATCAGGAAAAATTTGCACCCCAGCACAACAAAATAGAGCAGACTTATTTTTAAAGTAACTATGAAAAACTAACATCTTATCCTGATCAGAGACAAAGCCTACGATCAAAGTAGCACGAGAAGCAATATTGTCCTGTGAGTCCTCCAAGAATTGAGTAAGATCAAGTCCATCACGGGCCTGAACTACATCAAAATCCCCTGGAGGACCCACAGACAGCCCTTGACCAGTCAAGTAATATATTTTAGAGATAGCTATGGAATCGGCCGAAGCCAAGCCCAAAACTTCCCTAAAATACTTACGAAGCAATATCTCAGCAGATAGAAGACGACAACAAGGAAAATTTAACAGTCGAATATTCTTAGCACGAAACATATTATCATACATTTCCAGCCGATGATGGATAATTAAGCTATCATTAATACTAGATGAACTAACAGCCTTGAAGGTAGAGCATTGATTTTCACAGTTAGATAATTGAGTGGTCATATCCCCCAACCGCCCTTCTAACTCACACAGCCTTGTAGTAACCTGTAAGGAAAAATTACAAAGCTGCTTAACTGTGGGAACTAAGGAGTGTTCAATTCGAGTCACCACTTTCCAGATGTCACCCAGAGTCACCTGTTCAGGTGGCTCAATAGCCACACCAGGAGGAGATGTCCAAACAACACTTTCCAATTTCCCACCGGTATCAGCTGGAATACTCTGTTGAAACTGCCCCACAGAACCGGTTAGAGGCGGTGAGATGTATGTCGGTGGGGAGGGAGGAGAACAGTCCGGAGAGCTCAAAGACCCAACGGACGAGTGCAAAACTAAAAAGTCAAGGTCTAACGAGGCATCAGCTCCCACCAAGGGCTTAACGTGCTTATCCATAGGGCCTACCGTTGTTTCTGCAGACTCCGCTGGTGTTATTTTCTTTTTTCTCTTCCCCATTTCAACAGATACCACGTACTGCGATCTCCTGCGGTGCTCCAAGGGGGTCCCAAGGGGCCAGACACGCCCCTTGTATCTAGCCCCTTAGGTCGCAGCCCCCAACTAGCGCCTAACCTTGTGGAGCTTATGAAGAGGCCCCCGCTGACGGGGCCGCCGGAGCAGGAACCGGTCACTTCCGGACTGGAAGGCTGTCCTCTCTGGTCTCCCCGAATCAGTGGTATTCTAATAATATATACCAAAATTTTACTTGGTTTTGATTGTAACAATGGTATACTTGTTCATAGATAGGAATATGACCTTTTACTATCTTCTATGATTATTCTATAATATTCATTCAGGGAATTTTTATGTCTACCTGTGTAAGTACTTCTACACACTGACTTTAGACCAGGTTTCAAAGAATTATGGAGATTGGAGTTTTGAAAAGCTGGTAGAGCACTCTGGGTAGGTTGCCCTGAAGGAAGACATACCTTTTCATTGAATACTACGGTATATCCATCCATAATCCTCAATCTCAAACAATCTAACTTCACCACAAACCCTAACCACTATCAGAGTTAACTCATATACAATATAATGCTCAATATACAGAAATCTGCTTACTTGTATATAGTTTTGGGAACATAACTCAGCAGCCAACCTTAGACTGTTAATGAGTTCAAAATTGTTTCAATGTTAAGTTTCTTGTTATGTTCTCTGTAAACCGCCCCTGATCGCTGGAAGAGGTGATATATAAAAACTTGCAGATAAATAAATAAGCGCATCAAAACATGTACTTTGGGTTCCCTTTAGAGGGGACTACAAGGGAATCTTGAGAGTTATATGATTAGGGGAAGTGTTTTATTTTGTTCTTGTTATGTGATGCAGCCTGATGCTTTTCTAATGAGAGTAGGAGGAAATAGATGTGCATTACTAGAGGGCATAACATGAAGCTGCAAGGGGGTAAATTGAAAGGCAATGTCAGGAAATACTTTTTTACTGAAACGGTGGTGGATGCTTGGAATGCCCTTCAGATGGAAGTGGTGGGGGGCAAATACAGTGACAGAATTCAAAATGGTATGGGACAGACACGATGGATCCCTTTACAGCATCAGGATAAAATCAAAATAAACTTAACTATCTAATGGGCAGACTAGATGGATCATACTGGTCTTTATCTGCCGTCATTTAGTATGTTACTATATTAGGGTATCTCCAGGAACAAGCAGGAATGTAGTCCTCACATATGGGTATCGTCAGTACCGACGGAGCCTGCGCGGGAACGCTCCCCAGCGTCCAATAGGAACGCTTTTGGGAGCATCCCTCAGCACATGCGTGCTGCCTTCCCGCCTTTTCAACTGTCCCTCTTCAGTTCTTCGTTTTCCGCGGAGCCAACAGGATCTATTTCCTGTCACCGCAGAAAATTCCGTCTTTAAATTTCTTTCTTGTGGTCGCGTTTGCCTACCACACAACGCCTACCGGTACCGCCAGTTCTTTTCTTTTCTTTTCTTTTCTTTTCCTACAAAAAAAAAAACAACTTAAACTTAGACTGTTTCTTTTCAGAAACTTTCCTCTTTGGTGCTAGGCGCCATTTTGGGCATTAGGCCCCATTTTCCTAAATCATGGAAAAAGCCAGCTAGTGGTTTTAAAAAAGTGTGTCGGTACCATTTCCGTCACTGACACCCATGATTGGTGTCTAAAATGTTTAGGACCTGATTATTCTCCAACTAAATGTCTCTCCTACATGGGGATGACCAAAAGAGAAAGACAGAACCGGGCCGCAAAGCTCGGTACCCTCTTTTCTTCAGATGCCAGATCCATTGCATCGACATCATCAAGGGCCTCTTCTTCCTCCCATGGATCTCAGGTAACTAAACATAAAAGCCGGTCCTCAAAGGGTAGCTCTCCTGCTAAGCATCGAGAGGCAATTGGCATTGCCCTTGAGGGAACCACACCGGCAGAACAGCCCCAGCGGGAGACTTCGGCTTCCAAAGCATCGATGGGGCTTCAGGATGTTCTCGAGGCCTCAGCCTTGCAAGAACTACCTGTGCCATGCTTGGGGTTCCGGCCGTTCTTACCGGTATCGATACCCAGGCATCGGCAGCATCGATAGACCAGAGGTTTCTTGCTATTGAGCGCAGTATCGCAGCTCTTCTTTCAGCTGCGGTACCAGTGGTCCCAAGGGCACTGGTGCCGACATCGACACCGATGCCGATGCCGATGCCGGTACCGACACCGGTACCGACAATGACGATGCTGGTACCGACGGTACCGATACCGGTGGGAACTCTTCCCATGCTATCTGCCGTCTGGCTGGAGTGGACAAAGCGGTACCGGGTCACCTCGGTACCGACTTCGATCGGTACCGGGATCGTGCTTTGCAAGAGCATCGGGTTCAGCAATACTTCGATTCCTCCGATTCCGAAGACTCTGACAATTCTGCTGGCACTAGAGGGTTTCTCCTAGAAGATCCCTCTTCTCCCCAATGCAGAATGTCACCTCCAGAGGACATGTCATTTCAGGATTTCATCTGTGATATGGCCAACGGTCTTTCAATCACAGTAGCTCCTGAAGAGGAACCCAGAGCAAAGGAATTGGAAATCCTCCAATATCCTAAAGCTCCTAAGGAGGCAGCTACTCTGCCTATCCATGAGATTCTGCATAGCTTGATGCTCAGAATGTGGGAGACACCTCTGACTACTTCTCCTCACTCTAAGAGACTTGATAATATATATCGAGTTCCACCATGTCCTGGATTTCAGAAAACTCAGCTGCCACACCATTCAATGGTAGTGGAATCAGCCATGTGTAGAATGAAAAGTGCAAAGAGGCATGCATCCAATCCTCCAGGTTGTGAATGCAGGACTCTGGATGCTTTTGGATGCAGAACTTTTCAAACTTCCATGTTTTCAGCTAGGATCAGTTCATATATCCTATATATGGGAATGTTCCTCAAAGAAGTCACAGGAAACTTGGAACTTATGAGCCCATTTCTCCCAGATGGTAAGAGACAAGATTTTCTTGCTCTAATTAAGCATGCTCAGGATGTCTCCAAGTTTGTCAATCGTGCAGCCTTTGACTGCTTCGAATGCATCAGCAGAACTTCTGCTATTGCCATTGGTGCACGACGGATTGCCTGGCTACAGGCATCAGACTTGGAGACTTGGGTACAGGACAAGTTAGGCAACATTCCTTGCACGGGGGAGAATCTCTTCGGCAAGAACTGGCAGGAAAAGGCTAACGAGTTAGATGCTGACAGTTCTACCTTAGATAGATTGTCAAAGTCTACTGCCACTCCAGCCAAAAGGAAGCCTTATATAAAACCCTCTTTTAGCAAAAAGAGGAAGTTTTATCCTTCCTATACCCAGCAGATTCAGACTCCAGGTCAGGTTGCCCAAAAGGGACAAACTAGACAGCAAAAGAAACCAAAAGGCCAGAGAGCCCAACCAGCTCTCCAGGTTCAGCCCCCTCAAGGGCTTTGACTCCTTCCTAGAGAGCTTTGCCTTCCTGCCTCTGAGGAGTCCCCAACCCCCTCATATTCCGGGCAGGTTATGCCAATTTGTCAACAGATGGCATCAGATAGCAGCAGAAGATTGGACTTTGTCCATTGTAGGAGAGGGGTACAAACTTCATTTTCACAGCATACCCCCTCCTACAATTCTAAAGCAATTCAATTCACAAACCTCTGCAGACAATCTGCTAGATCACGAGGTCTCCACACTTCTTGCCCAAGGGGCAATAGAGGAAGTACCCATTCTTCAACAGGGTGCAGGGTTTTACTCCCCCTATTTTCTTATTCCAAAGAAAACAGGAGGACACAGACCATTCTAAACCTCAGAGAATTAACAAATATCTGTTTTGAGAGAAATTCAAAATGATTTCTCTAGGAACTCTACTGCCATACCTTCAAAGCCAGTACTGGCTTTGCTCTCTAGACTTAAAGGATGCATACACTCACATTCTCATCCATCCAAATCACAGGAAATTTTTACGTTTCCTTTTCAGGGGAAGACATTTCCAGTACAGGGTTCTTCCTTTTGGTCTGGCTTCAGCACCAAGGGTATTCACGAAATGCATGGCAGTAGCAGCTGCATTTCTACGAACCCTGGGGATTTTCATCTTCCCTTATTTAGATGACTGGCTCATTCGAGCCTCCACAGTTGCAAAGGCCAGCACTGCACTGTCCTGTACAATGTGAATCCTCCAATACTTGGGATTGGTAATAAACTTCCCGAAATCTCAACTAGTTCCTTCCCAATGCCTAGAATTCATAGGAGCCTGTCCAGATACCAGACAGGCAAGGGCTTTCCTTCCACAAGCCTGGTGTCTTCGCATAATGCAGCTAGCTTCCCAGGCAGCAGGCAAATGCTCCCTCACTGCTCGGCAGCTACTGCAGTTACTGGGACACATGGCATCCACAGTTCATGTAGTCCCATATGCTCGCCTCCACATGCGAGCAGCTCAGTGGACCCTCTCCACACAGTGGACACAGGCCACGGGTCATTTGTCGGACAAAATAATAATCTCTCAACGACTAATTTTGTCCCTCCAATGGTGGCAATCACTAGAAAATCTGACAGTGGGGTCTCCTTTCCATCAACCCCACTTTCAGGCCACCCTAACAACAGATGCATCACAGGTGGGTTGGGGAGCACACCTGAATCATCTCTCTACCCAGGGCACCTGGACTCCACAGAAGGTTGGTTTACACATAAACCTCCTGGAATTAAGAGCAATTTATCTAGCTCTTCGAGTGTTCCACGCCCAGCTCAGCTACAAGACAGTCCTAGTCCAGACGGACAATCAGGTAGCCATGTTCTATGTGAACAAGCAGGGCGTAACGGGCTCTCTGTCGTTATGCAACGAAGCTTTATGACTTCTTGCCCTCGCCAGAGAGCATCAAATTCACCTTCTAGTGGTATATCTTCCAGGCATGCAAAACCTTTGGGCAGACAAACTCAGTCGAGTACTGCTACCTCACGAGTGGTCACTCCACCTAGACCAGGTGGCAAAGATATTTCATCTCTGGGGTACTACAGACATAGACCTCTTTGCAAGTCCTCTGAATGCCAAACTTCCCCGGTTCTGTTCCAGGACTCCAGCGCACAACTGTCAGGCAAGGGATGCCTTCCTCCTTCACTGGGGTCAGGACTTCCTTTATGCCTTCCCACCCATTTCCCCTCATCCCCAAAACACTCTTCAAGCTTCAGAGAGACAGGGGTCGCATGATTCTCGTAGCACCATGATGGCCACGCTAAATGTGGTATTCCCTGCTTCTGCATCTCTCTCAAGCGGCACCTCTGGAGTTAGGGCATGCTCCAGATCTCCTTTCCCAGGAGAACGGGATGCTATGGCACCCGAATCCCCAGTCCCTGCACCTCACGGCCTGGTTGCTGAAGGCTTAGACCTCCAGGATTTCAACCTGTCCCAGCAGGTAAAAGATATCCTTCAGGCTTCTAGGAAACTTTCCACACGAAGATCTTATGCCTTCAAGTTGAAACATTTTACCATATGGTGCTCCAAGAGGGGATTAAACCCCCTGGTCATACCCTTAGAATCGATATTAGAGTATCTCCTTCACTTATCGAATTCTGGATTAAAGACCAATTCGGTAAAGGTCCATCTTTGTGCAATTGCAGCTTCTTATAAGCCTCTAAATGGACAACCAATTTCCTCTCATCCACTCCTATCAAGATTTATGAGAGGCCTTTTATTAACTAAACGTCCCATCAAGCTACTACTGGTGGCATGGAATCTAAATCTAGTTCTCGGGCAGCTCATGAAGCCGCCTTTTGAACCTTTGGCCACTACAGCCCTTAGGTTTTTGACCTGGAAGGTCATCTTGCTAATTGCAATCACTTCTGCCCGTCACATTAGTGAATTGCAAGCTTTAGTGGCTGATCCTCCTTATACTAGGTTTCATCATGATAAGGTTGTTCTTCGAACTCACCCACATTTTATGCCAAAGGTGGTTTCGCCTTTTCATTTAAATCAATCAATTTATCTTTCTGTATTTTTTCCGAGGCCTCACGCCTCTAATGCAGAAAGAAACCTTCATACTTTGGATTATAAAAGGGCCTTGGTCTTTTACATACAAAGAACACAGCAACATAGAAAGTCCTCACAACTTTTTATAGCTTTTGACCCTAGTCATTTGGGACTTCGTCTCCAAAAGAACTTTATCTAATGGATTGCCCAATGCATATCCTTTGCTTATGAGAGTAAGGGTCTTCCTCTGTAGGACCATGTCACAACTCATAATGTGAGGGCCATGGCAGCTTCTATGGCTAATCTCCACTGTGTGTCTATCAATGACATTTCTCGAGCAGCCACCTGGGCTTCGGTACACACCTTCACAGCCCACTACTGCCTAGATAAAGCCTCCTGTCGGGATGCCTTCTTTGGCCAAGCTGTTCTTCAAAATCTCTTTCAAACCTAAACCAACTCCTGCCCACCAACCCTGGTGGGATGCCAGAGATCCATGGGAGGAAGGATTCTCACCTTTATTTATTTATTTATTTATTTATTACAATCTCTTATATACCGCGCTATTTGGCATCAGCGCGGTTTACATTATAACACAACGACCATAACAACATGCTGTTTGGTTTTACATCGAACAGGTGATCAAACTTGGATAACAGGGGTAACTATATACATGAGATATTTACATGGTGAGGAGTAACTTGTATAACAGGGGTCAATTATGATATACATGAGATATTTACATGGTAATGAGTAAAATTATCATAGTGAACGTAGGTAATCTCTTCAGAGGGGATGTCTAGGTGCCATTGGTGGTTGGGTAGTATTGGAGGAAAAGGTGGTATTTGAGTGCCTTCCTGAACTGCGATAGGTCGGCAATAGCCCTAATGTCAGGGGGTAGAGCATTCCAGCATTTAGGTACATAGTAACTGAACGCCCTGTTTGTGGTTGATATGTTGCACTTTGATGATTCCTTTGGTATTACTAGTTGGTTTATGGCTATCGCTCTTCTAGATCTGTTGGGGGGCAACATGTGAATAAGATCTGTGAGTGAAAGGGATGAAATACCCTTGATTGCCTTGAATGCTAGGAGTAGGGTTTTAAAGATGATTCTCCCATGGATAGGTAACCAGTGAAGTTGTTTGAGAATGGGGGTCACGTGGTCGGTTCTGGAGGCTCCGTGTAGGACCCTTGCTGCAGCATTCATGGCCAGCTGTAATGGGGCTAGTGTGGATTGAGGGAGCCCTTGTAAGATGGCGTTTGCAAAGTCGAAGTGAGGCAGGATTAGTGCTTGGTATATGGTCCGGAAGTCATCTGGGTCCAGCAGGGAGCGCAGATGTCTGAGTGTGCGGATTTTGTAGTATACAGCTTTGACAATGTTGTTTATGTGGTGTTTCATATCCAGGCGTTGGTCCAACGTAACTCCAAGGTATCTTATTGTTTCTTTGGTTAGTAAGTCTGCTTCCTTAACACTGACATGGGATGGAGGAGTAAAGTCGGGGTCTCTGGAGATGAAAAGAACCTCCGTCTTTTTATGTTGAATGCGTAGATTCTGTGATTGGAGCCACGCTGAGACAGCATTGAAACAGTCTATTAGTGGTGCTAGGTCCATTTGGGCTGTGGAGAATGGCATGTATAAAAGAATGTCATCTGCATATATCAAACAGCTCACGTTAAATGATCTTATGATGTTGCAGATGGGCTGCATGTAAATATTGAATAGTAGAGAGGACAAGGAGGAGCCTTGAGGTACACCTTGTTTTTGATGGAAGTGTTTTGATTCCTCTGGTCCAGACTTCACGTATTGCCATCTTGCTTCCAGATAGGATTTACACCACCTTAGTGCACTGTTGCAGATGCCCTTCTCTTTCAACCTTCCCAGGAGAATTTCGTGACTCACCGAGTCGAACGCAGCGGCAATGTCCAAGAAGATGAGCACAAAACCTTTATGGATGTTGTCTATGCCTGTGATTATAACGTTGAATAGGCTAGTAAGGAGGGTCTCGACTCCATGATATTCTCTAAACCCATGTTGGCAGTGATCTAGGGGAGCTACGGAATCTATGTGATTTTGAATTTGCCGTTGTACCTCTTTCTCAGTTATCTTGGCTAGGAGAGGAATACTGGCTATTGGCCTATATGAATCGGTCTTTTGCGGGTCAAGCTTGGGGTTTTTCAATAGTGGCCTAATGGATGTCTGCTTGAGTGTTGCAGGGAAGTATCCTGTTGTGAAGGAGAGGTTCATTAGGTTTGCGATGAATGGACTGAACACACCACGTAGTTCCTTGATCCAAAAGGCTGGGCATGGGTCAGTCTGTGCAGTGGAGGTGTTGAGGGATGCTATGGTATCTTCAACGCAATTAGTGGAAGGAGTAGAGAACTTGTCAAGTAGGGTTAGGCCAGTTGGTTCCTGAAACTGTACTGCTGAATCCTTTTTGGTTTGAATGATCTTGGATTGAAGGTAGTCAGCGTATTCTTGTGGGTGAATCACACTGCGCTGATCGGGAGATGGTTCTTTCGAGAGGGATTTAACCAAGTTGAAGAGGTCACGTGGTTTATTCAATGCTCTCTTTAGGGTGTCAGTGTGGTATTGTTTCATTTTGGTTGTGATTGCTTCACGATGAATTGAGAGGTGAGTTTGGTAGGCGGTCTGATCTTCAATGGAGAGCGTTCGGCGCCATCGGCGCTCGAGTCTACGTAGTTGAGTAAGAGACGATCGTAGCTCAGGAGAGAACCATGGGGCAGAGCTTCTCTTCATTCTTGCTGTGTTGTTGGCTTCCGGGCGTTGTGCGATGGCATTTAAGTTGGAGTTCCAGGATGATATCAGTTCTTCAAGGTCAGGCGTAGTTTTGTTGAGGAGGGATTGGGTCTCAGATATAATGTGTTCCCTGTTAAATGGGCGAAAGCTTCTTGTGGATGCTCGGGATGCGATGTTCTGATTTCGGCTTCTGTGCAGCTGCTCATTGTTGGTGGGTATCTGGATAATAATTAATTTGTGGTCTGACCAAGGTACATCAATCACTGATGTTGGTAGGTTACGGTTTTGCTCGATAATTGGCTGAGGAGCAAAAACCATATCCAGTACATTCCCTTTTATATGTGTGGGTTCATTGATGATTTGTTTGAGTGCGAGTTCTTCCATGGCACCAAGGAAGGCATTTGCGTGGTTTTGGGGTAAGGATGGGAGATTGAAATCACCCATTATCCAATTTGGTTTATTGGGACTGAGGGTATTGGCCGCAAGGTCAATAATGGTTGGGAGGTCATCTGGACAAGCTGACGGCGTTCTGTATAACAAGTTGAGAGAGCAATGCTGGTTTGCAATAGAGAGGATGTCTAGACTGCTTGTACTAGAGGAGTCTGTTATATGGAAGTCAAGGTCTGCTTTGGTGATTATAAGCACCCCACCTCCTTTTTTGTCTTCTCTATGTCTTGTGTGTATGGTGAAATTGGGGGGTAGGAGTTGATTGAGGATAACGTTGTCCTCCGATGATAACCAGGTTTCAGTGATCATAAGTATTTCTAGGTCGTAAAGTGAAATTGTGTCTAGTACAACAGGCCATTTTTTGCGAATAGAGCGTGCGTTAATAATGGCACATTTCAGTGGACGGCAGCTCAGAGGTTTTTGCTGGCTGGGTGTATTGGATAGCTGTAGCGCTACATGGATAAGGTGGGAGCGTCGCGTGTAGGCGTCACTTCTTGGGTGGGAATATGGGGGATCATACCATCTTTTTCCATGGGTATTCAGGACAGGAATGTTGTTGTGGGACGTGTGGAGGGCCTGAGTGGTTCCAAGCCAGTGAGTGAGGAGGTAAAGGCTAAAGAGGGAGGCAAACTGGATGGCCATTTTGAGAGTAGCAAGTAGTAGTGAGGTGCAGTGTGACAGTAGTATCAATGAGGCACCATGTAGTAGCAGAGCACACTATATTTATGAGGTGCAGTAGGGAAGAGGAGATATTCCTGGGGCTATCTCCCTGGCATCTTCAGCTAGTGTGTCCCCATATACGAGGACTACATTCCTGCTTGTTCCTGGAGATAGTGTAGTTACTCACCTGTAACAGGTGATCTCCAGGAACAGCAGGAATGTAGGCCTCACAACCCACCCACCTCCCCTAGGAGTTGTCTCTCTCTTTGTCTCTTTCCTCTCTCCCTCTATCCTTTCACTCAGCTGCAAACTTAAGAGGGACAGTTGGAAAGGCGGGATGGCAGCGTGCATGTGCGCTGAGGGATGCTTCCAAAAGCGTTCCTATTGGACGCTGGGGAGCGTTCCCGCGCAGGCTCCGTCGGTACCGATGATACCCATATGTGAGGACTAAATTCCTGCTGTTCCCGGAGATCACCTGTTACAGGTGAGTAACTATGCTTTCATGTATTGTATTTGATGTATTTTATTATTTTTTTATAATGTAAATGATATAAATCACTCTGAGATCCTTTTTTGAAAAGAACAGTAAGATATAAAAAGAAAAAGAAAAATATGAACAAACTTTCCCTTTGAAAATTGCCTCAGGAAAAGGTATCTGTAGAGATTTCACATGCTTTTTCTGCAGGTACTTTTTCCCTGGCAACTAATATACATTGAGGTCAATATTTTAACTTTGCAGTCAGTATTTTTCTTTTTTTAAATATCGACCGTGATAGTGGATTGATATATTTACCGCTGCTATCCATATAGCAGGTAATACTGAATATTCTTATAATGCAATCAGCAGTGGAGTTATCCGAATAGCAGTTATATCAATCCACTATCCAGATAACTTAGGTAAACCTTTTGTTTATCCTAAAGCTATCTAGATAGCAGAGTATTGCTGCTATCTAGATAACTTAGGGAACTGCCCTCACACTGCCCTAGCACTGTGTAGATGCTCGGGCAGTCAGTAATGATTTTCAGTTGTAGATGCTGCTATTCAGATAACTACTTTTGAATAATGGACTGATTATTTTGAACATGCAGAACTACATGCTTTGTTTTCTCCACAACCTAACACCATCCAGGATCACTTCCACTCAGGTCAGAGAAACGCATGCATAAAAAGGATGCATGTGCATAATTTTACACACATACATGCCAGGCAGTTTTTTAAATGGCCGTTCCAGCTCATCCTGCTAGACCAGTCCAGACAAGCGGGTTTAGCTCCCCCTACCAGCAGATGTTGAAGACAGAGACATACAAAAATCTACCAGCAGCCTGATTGGCTATCCCCTGGTAGTATATAGCTGACCCCTGTAGAGGGCGCCCCCAGTATTTTTCTGTCTCCAGCAGATGACGGGGTTTCTTTTTTCTTTTCTCTTAGTGTTTTGAGATCATTTTTTTTTTATTTCTAATAATTTTGCTGGATGCATCCAGGGCGCACTTGAGGTGCCCCTCCGGATTTCCCAACTCCTCTACAGATTAGAGTTGTGGTTGAGCTCCTGGTCAAGAGGACCACGTGAGCTTCCCTCTCTGTCAGGGGAAACCAGCGTCAGATCATGAGGATCTGAGCAGCCAGTAATCGGGGGAGCCCGCAGGTTTGTTGACAGCCTCTTCAACATCTCCTTGCCGCTGCTTGATTTTTTTGTCAAGTCTGCCTTGGCTCCTCTGCACCTCCTCTGTTCCAGCACAGTGAGTGTTAAACAAAATCCCCTCTCCCCCCCCCCCCCCCGATCCTGATCGGGATGCTGTCGGGGCAACCTCTCTCCATTTTGAGCTCGGGGAAGTTTCTCTTAAGATAATTAAGGCTCCAGCAGTACTGCTCATTTTTTACCATGTGCTCACAGCGTTCATGGCTACAACCCTTGCCGACGGCAGTCATTGCAGCGGCCTTTTGTTTCCGCGGATCTCACTGTACTGCTTCATTCTTGACAGGCTTTGTGAGGAAATTTTAATTTCTGATTCCCCCTGCCAGGAACTGCCTTCCTGAACCTTTTCAACTGTTCTAAGCTGCAATTACAGTTTTTACCGTCGCCGGTGACCGCGGTTCACCGCAGTTCACCTTCAATATGCCTTCTCTTCAGCGATGCATGGTCTGCACCAAGAAATACAAGGATTTGAGGGACGGGATTTGTCCTGCATGCCTAGCTCAACCTGGGGAGATATCGGAGATAATAGCCAAGGGGGTTCAGGATAAAAGCAGTCCAACTTTAAGACCTCAAGGGCTAGAGGAGCCTAAACAGATTCCCCCTGCAAGAGAATCTCTCCCTCCTCCTTTTAAGTCCTCCTATGACAGAGTCATTCGGGCAGCAAGAGCCTATGCAAGCCTCGGATACCCAGTTTTTAGCCCTCTTTAGGCAAGCCTGGGATATTTGGCGGTCTGATCTTCCCGGTACTATTGTAGATGCCTTGATTCAGGTCTCTCAGTCTTCTGGTGCAGGGTCCCGCAAGTGCTCTAGGCAAGAGGATGTCTCCAGGGCAAATGCCCGGCCACCCAAGGAGGTCTCCTTTGCTACCAACGCTTGGCCAAAAGCACCAGAAGAAGGTTTGTCCTCGGCGGAAGATAGCGAGGAGATGTCTGACCGTGAAGATGGGGAATGGTCCCCCTCAGAGTTCTCTGCAGAGGGCCAGAGCGAAACACAGGACATACGTTTGTTTCGCAAAGAGGAATGGCCAGTCCTGATTGTCCAGGTTGTCAAAGCGCTACATTTGACGGATCCGTCGGAGCAACAGACTCCTCAGTCTTCTTCTCTCCCTCAGCCAGATCCCATCTTGCAAGGCATTCGGAAGCCATCCAGAGCTTTTCCCTTCCCGGCGGAGCTACAGCAAATGGTGTCTCGGGAATGGGACTCTCCGGATAACCCCTCCGTACAGCCCGCCGCCTAGGTCAGCTTTACCTCTGGGCTCCACCCGACCTGAATAGATGGCTGGCATACCACAAAGTGGATGCCCTTGTAACCGGAGTGACGAAGCACACCACCATCCAGGTGGAAGGTGGTGCAGCGCTTCGTGACCAACAGGATAGAAAGGTGGAGAGCCTTCTTAAGACTTCAGTTTCCTCCGTAACTCTCCAGGCCTCCATTTGCAAGGGTCTGACGGCTCGAGCCCTTCTGCGCTGGATTCAACGCCTGCCAGAAGATCCAGCTTTGGCTCGCCTGGAATCGGTCATGGCATTCTTCACAGATGCCTTCTACGATCTGTTGCAGCTCTCAGCTAGAACGGTGGCGGCGGTTACAATGTCTCGCAGATGGCTCTGGCTTCGCCAGTGGTTGGCAGACTGCCTCTAAAGCATGCCTCTCCAGACTTCCATTCAGGGGGAAGCTTCTGTTTGGGGAGGACCTTGACAGATTGGTCAAAGACCTAGGGGAAGTTCGGCCCCTCACCATGTTCATGCTGCTCATGCTTTCCTGCTGCGCTTTATTACTGCTACTGTTATTGGTGGTGTTTTGTTTGTGTCATTCCAGGCAGCTGTAGCTCCACTACTGCCCCCACAGGAAGTGGCGCGGCCGCGATCCCACGGTCGCGCTCAACAAGGCTCTTCTCAGCTGTAGCTCCACTACTGCCCCCACAGGAAGTGACGCGGCCGCGCTCAACAAGGCTCTTCTCAGCTGTAGCTCCACTACTGCCCCCACAGGCAGTGACGTGGCCGCGATCAACAAGGTACCCATCCGGCGGGTGCCGGCGGCGCCACCCTGTTCATGCTGCTCATGCTTTCCTGCTGCGCTTTATTACTGTTACTGTTATTGATGTTGTTTTGTGTCATTCCAGGCTCTTCTCAGCTGTAGCTCCACTACTGCCCCCACAGGAAGTGATCGCGGCCGCGCTCAACAAGGTACCCATCCCATCCATAAAAGGCGGGTGCCGGCGGCGCTCGACTTCGGTGCGCGCCCAAGGAGCACGATATGCTCCTTGGGTACGCTCCTTGGGGTACCTCCGCAGGGGTAATCATCTCCTCTATCTTAAGAACAGTCTCTATGTATTACAGACTCGGTGTATTGTTTACCCTCCTCTTTAGCTCTTGTACTCAGGCCATATCTCTCCTTCCTCTGGCAGGGCTCTCTTGTAGTTCTTGCATACTCCCTCCAATATCAATCTTCATCTCCACCTTTGCACCCATGCATCCTATCCCGGTGCTCTGGGGTAACCGTCCCATCCCCCCAACCGCCTGCCTTCTTGCTCCATGATCTCTCTACCGCTGTCCTGCCAACCTCACTCAGTGTGTCTCCCCCTGCTCTTCTCATCCACCTCACCTGCAGGCCCCTGCCCACATCCCTCCTCTCAAATTAGGTCTCCTCAACTGTCGATCTTTGCGCTCCAAAACTCTCTTGGTTTCGGACCTCATTGTTCGCGAATCCTTGGATCTTCTTCTTCTTACAGAGACCTGGTTAAAGGAAGGAGAAAATCCCCTCTTGGCCCGCTGTCTTCCCCCCGACTTTTCTGCCATCTCTGTCCCCCGCTTAGGTCGCGCGGGCGGTGGAGGGGCTATTGTACTCCGTGCCTCTTTTCCTTTCTCACAGATCTCATCCCCTGCCCTCCACTATCCCGAAGCCCTACTCATTCGTCTTCATACCCTATCTCCCCTCCATATTCTTCTTGTATACTCTCCTCCCGGCCTCCATTCTGATCTCTGGGACTCCCTCCTCTTGTCAGTTTCTGACTTATCATTGCTCTTCCCCCATTTACTTATTACCGGAGATTTTAACCTTCATTTGGACTCCCCTTCCTCCTCTAGGGCTCTTGCCTTTATCTCACTCATGCAAGACCTGTCCCTTCATTAGCATGTCTGCGTTCCCACCCACTCTGCAGGTCATACTTTAGATCTAATTTTCCTCACCTCCTCTCTCCTTACACATACAGTCTCTTCAGGCCATCCCCTTACCTTGGACTGATCATTTCTGCCTAACGTTCCACTGTTCCTTACCTCCCTCCTCCCTACCCTCTCAGGCTCCTCTCTTATCCCCTTCTTCTTCACAGCGACTCTCTCATCGTATCACCCCCCCCCTTACCCTCCAGAATTTTCCACCTGCACCGGATCTCCTGCCTCCAGATTTTCCATCCCTCTCTCCAACCTCACAGGCCTCTACTTGGTTTTCCTGTCTCTCTGTTGCTCTCGATTCCCTAGCTCCTCTTCAGCCACACCCCATATTCTGTCGTCCTTCTCAACCATGGTTCCATGCTGGTCTCCATCATCTCCGGACTCATCTGCGTCGCACAGAGCTCCTCTGGCGGAAATCGCCCTCTCCATCCACCTTGCTTAACTTTAAATCTAACTATGCCTACTACAGATCACAAGTTCACACAGCTAAACGATCCTATTTCTCCACTGCTATCTCCTCTGCACCTAACCAGACTCGCCACCTGTACACAGTCCTCAGGTCTCTTACATCCCTGCAGTCCACTTCTACTCCCGCTCCACCTCCATCACTCCCTCCATCTTCTCAACTTGCAACTTTCTTTAACAACAAAGTTCTGGACCTACGAAAGTCCCTGTCTCATTGTCCCCCACCCATTTCCTCTCCCCTCCCTATTTCCCCCCCCCCCCCCCTCAGCATCCCAACTCTCTCACACCTGGACATCTTTTCACTCTATTTCTACCTCAGAACTTGTTGGTTTAGTATCCTCCTCTAACAAAACGTTTTGTCCACTTGATCCAGTTCCCTCTTCTTGGCTTCTTACTCCTTCCCTTGCCTTCATTCCCTCTATCCTCACCATCATTAACACTAGTCTCTCCACAGGTGTCTTTCCCCAACCCTGGAAACATGCTCTTATCCATCCTATCCTGAAGAAGCCCTCCCTTGATCCTTTGATTCCTGCCCATTATCGCCCAGTTTCCAATCTTCCCTTCCTCTCCAAGATACTTGAGAAAGCTGTCTTCGCACAACTCTCACAGCACCTTGATTCTGTTCACTTTCTTCACCCTCGTCAGTCCGGCTTCCGACCAGGCCACAGCGTAGAGACTGTCCTCCAGGGTTTCCTCAACGAACTCCATGTAGCTCACGACTGTGGTGACTTGTCGGTGGTGGTGTTCTTAGACCTCTCAGCGGCTTTCGACTTAGTGGATCACTCTCTTCTTTTGTCTTGCCTACGCGAAGCTGGTCTCCGGGGTACAGTCTACCACTGGTTTCACTCCTTCCTCTTCTCCTGCTCTTGCACAGTAGTCTCCTCATCTGCCCCACCCACTCCCTCCGATTCTTTCCCTCTTCCCTGTGGTGTCCCTCATGGATCTGTTTTGGCGCCTCTTCTTTTTAATATTTTCCTAGCACCACTGGCACTCCTGGTCCAGCAGTTTGCTATCTCCGCATTCTACTATGCTGACGACCTGCTCTTCCTGTATCACACCTCTCCCCTTCACCCTGATCTTGATCCATTGAATTCTTGTCTTTCAGCTGTCGCTAACTGGCTCACTCTAAACTGTCTGCACCTCAATCTTACGAAAACAGTAGCCATCTGGTTTACTCATGGCAGTCCTTCTCCTCTGATTACTCCCTCTTTCTCAGGCTTGCCGATTCCTCTTGTTACAAGCTTTCGCTACTTGGGTGTAATTTTTGACTCCGATCTTTCTTTTCATGCTCACATTTGCCACATCACAAAGACCTCCTTTTTCTTCCTTCGACAGATACGGTCCATTCGCCCCTTTCTCGCCCCTGAAGCCCTCTCCACTCTTCTCCTATCTTTGGTAATGTCACGCATTGATTTCTGTAACTCAGTCCTAGCTGGCCTTCCTCTCTCACAACTTCACCTCCTTCAACCTGTTCAAAACACTGCTGTGCGCCTTATTTTTCACTCATCACTCCGTGACCATGTCACCCCTCTTTTTCTTCAGTTACATTGGCTCCCTCTGCAATTCCGTATACGCTATAAGATCCTCACACTGGCCCATCAAGTTCTACATAACCGCACCCCACTATACCTGGCAGACTTACTTCAATTCCACACTCCCACTCGTTCAATTCGTTCAATTCATATCAACCGACTTCACCTCCCATCTCCATCATGTGCTCACCTACAATCCACACGTTCTTCTGCCTTCTTCTTTATTGGACCTGCCTATTGGAACTCTCTGCCCCTTCCCCTCAGACTCGAGCAACACTACCTGACATTCAAAAAAAATCTAAAGACACACCTCTTCTCCACTGCCTTTGACCTCCCTTCCCCCTTTGTGTGATTCCCCTCTCCTCCTCTCCCCTACCTCTCTCCTCTCTTGCTCATGTCTAGTTCCAACGTCTTGAGTGCTCTCCTGTCACGATTTGTAACTTCCTTTCCTTTTCCTCCTATATATTGATTGATTTTTGTAAACCGCTGTGCTCTAACTGGAACTGCGGTATATCAAGCCTAATAAACATAAACATAACGTCTTTCGGAGGATAAGCCTAAATTTACTACCTGTCAGTCCTCCCAGCGGTACTCACCAACCTTGCGACGGGCCTCCAGGTATCGAGACACTCGACGCTACCGTCCCGGAAAGCCCTCCGCCTTGCCTGCAGCTGGGCATTTTGGTCAGAGAGCACAGTCCTTTCGAGGTGCCTGCAAGGGATCGGAGTCTTAAATGGTGCCCTCTAAGTTCTCTGGCTCCACGAGATCTTCCCGCTGACTGGCCAGACAGTCCGCCCCAGGAGCTTGTTCCGGGGAACAGCCCACAAGGAGATACTCCTCTGGTAGGTGGGTGTTTGGCTCTGTTTTCTCGTCAGTGGTCTCTCGTTACTTCGGATCAATGGGTCCTCAACATCATCTCCCAGGGATAAGTTTTCGAATGTTCCCGGTCCATTCTGGATGCATTCATCATTTCACCTGGGGGAAGGTCCCAAAAGAGGGCGGTGATTCACTTCACCGTGCGCTGGCTTCTTCAACTGAGAGCTATTCGGTCAGTCCCTCTCACGGAGAGAGGCTGCCGTCGTTATTCCATTTATTTCATAGTTCCCAAGAAATATGGGTCCTTTTGCCCAATTCTGGATCTTAAGTGTGTGAATCAATGTCTGCGGGTACCATGCTTCTGAATGGAGACGCTTCGCTCAGTGATCCAAGCGGTACATGGGGGCGAGTTCCTCGCATCTCTAGATCTTGCGGAAGCTTACTTCCACATTCCCATCAGAGATGACCAACAGCATTTTCTCCATTTTGCAGTACTGGGACAGCACTTCCGGTTTTGTGCAATGCCCTTTGGCCTGGCCTCAGATCTGCGAACCTTCTCCAAGGTCATGGTAGTGGTCCCAGCGCCTCTGCGCAAACGGGGAATCCGAGTGCATCCGTACCTGGATGACTGGTTGGTTCGAGCGGACTCCATTTTGGAAGCTTGTCAAACAGTGGCTCAGGTAGTTACTTTCCTGGAGAAACTCAGATGGGTGGTCGACGTTGCCAAAAGCCATCTTCAACCTTCCCAGCAACTAGAGTTTCTAGGAGCTCGCTTTGACACGGTGCAAGGAAGAGTCTTCCTGACACACGAGCGGCTTCGCAAATTTACAGCTTTGCTCCATACTTTCCTTCTCCAGACTGCCCTGAGAGTCTGGGACTACCTCCAAGTGCTGTGGTCCATGGTGGCCACTATCGAAGTCGTACCTTGGGCCAGGGCACACATGAGGGAACTTCAGAGGTCTCTGCTTTCATGCTGGTCTCCCGTATCGGAAGTCTACGACCGACTGCCGCTCCTCCCAGTGACTCAACGCAGCCTCCAGTGGTGGCTGTCACCTCCTCATCTCCTCAGAGGCGTTTCCCTGGGGACCCCTCGGTGGATTCTAGTAACAATAGAAGCGAGTCTCTCAGGTTGGGGAGCTCTTTGTCAGCATCATTCGGCGCAGGGTACCTGGTCGACTCGTGAGGCGCTCTGGTCCATAAATCATCTGGAAGTGTGGGTGGTTCGCCTCGCCCTGTGGCATTTTCTGCCTCTCCCCAAGGCCCAAGCAGTACGGGTCCTCTTTGACAATCCAACAGCAGTAACATATATCAACTGCCAGGGCGGCACCAAGTCCCTGTGGGTGGCCAGGGAAATGGCCCTTCTCCTCCCCTGGGCAGAAGCACATCTGCAGACTCTTTCGGCCCAGCATATCGCCGGTGTGGACAGCTTACAAGATGATTTCCTCAGCCGTCACACTCTCGATCCAGGAGAATGGGAACTAGCCCCTTGGGCATTTTAGAGGGTTGTACGAGCGTAGGGGCAACCGACAATGGATCTAATGGTGTCAGCAGCGAATGCCAAAGTGCCAAAATGTTTCAGTCGCAGGAGGGAGTGCCAGTCTTCCGGGTTGGATGCCCTGGCTCAGCCATGGCCACAGGGAGCTCTAACTGTGCATCTTTCCTCCATGGGTACTAATCGGCAAGGTTCTTAGGAGGATCCTTGCACACCGGGGGAAAGTAATTCTGGTAGCCCCGGACTGGCCTCGGAGGCCCTGGTATGCGGACCTCATCCGGTAAACGCGAGTCCTACTGTTGCATCTGGGATCTCACGGGGGGCTACTACATAAGGGTCCAATTGTAATTAACGACCCGGCTCCTTACTCGCTTATGGCCTGGCTCTTGAATGCCACCATCTGAGCTGTAAAGGTTACTCGAGTTGTGTGGTTGCGACCCTTCTGAATGCGCGCCACCCATCAACTTCGCTGGCGTATTCCTGTGTTTGGCGCATCTTTGAATCCTGGTGCATGCTGCGCCGCCTCTCCCCTTGGAGGACGAGAATCCTGGACATCCTTACCTTCCTTCAGGAGGGCCTGGATAAAGGTTTAGCTTTGGGATCTCTTCGGGTTCAAGTAGCGGCATTAACTTGTTTTCGGGGTCCGGTGGAGGGTCGCTCTATAGCATCCCATGCTGATGTGTCCCGTTTCCTTAAAGCGGCTAAGGTAGTTCGTCCTCCAGTTCACCCTTCGGTGTCGACATGGGCTCTTTCCCTCGTCTTAAAGGCTTTGATGCAGGCGTCTTTTGAACCGCTTAAGCACATCTCGTTGAGAGATTTGACGCTTAAGACAGTGTTTCTAGTAGCAATAACATCATCTCGGAGGGTCTCCGAATTGCAAGCACTTTCATGCAGGGATCCCTACCTTTCCTTCTCGGAGGAAGGAGTTTCCTTGCGTACAGTTCCTTCCTTTCTTCCTAAGGTGCTTATGCCTTTTCATATCAATGAGCCAATTTTCCTACTGTTTTTTTCCTAAAGATCAATGTACAGGCCCGAACAAGGGGCTTTGTTCTCTGGATCTTGGCAGGACCCTTCATAGGTATCTTCTGGTGACAAATCCTTTCCATATCTCTGATCACCTTTTTGTACTTTTTGCAGGATCCCGTAGAGTTCAAGCAGCTTCCAAGCGCACAATTTCTCGGTGGTTAGCCATTGAATCTGCATACATCCTCAGGGGGAAGTCTGTCCCTTTGAGTCTCTGGGCAGACTCTACGCGAGCGCAGGCTACATCTTGGGCAGAGCGCTCTCATGTGCATCCTCTCGATATCTGTAGAGTGGCCACCTGGTCCTCCCTGTTCACTTTTGTACGTCACTATCGGCTCGATCTTCAAGCCTGGGAGAAAGCACATTTCGGAGCAAAGGTTGTCTCGGCGGCTGTGTCTTCCCACCCAAGGGGCAGTTAGATTGGGTACATCTCGCTTGTCTGGACTGGTCTAGCAGGATGAGCTGGAAGGGGAAATTTTCACTTACCATTAATTTCCTTTCCTGGAATCCTGCTAGACCAGTCGAGGACCCTCCCTATTCTTGATATCTCTTCGAGAGGTGTACTGCTGAGGAGCCAAGATGTTGCAGCAGAGTTCTGGTTCCGCCCGTCACCTCTTGTATATAGTTTTTTGTTTTTCTTAGTTCATGTTCATGTTTGATCCAATTTGTTGTGGCTTTTTGCAATACTGAGGGCACCATCTACAGGGGTCAGCTATATACTAACAGAGGATAGCCAATCAGGCGGCTGGTAGATTTTTGAATGTCTCTGTCTGCAACATCTGCTGGTAGGGGGAGCTAAACCCGCTTGTCTGGACTGGTCTAGCAGGATTCCAGGAAAGGAAATTAACGGTAAGTGAAAATTTCCCCTTTTTTCACAAAAATGCTATTTCCACACAGAAATGCCTTATCAAATTAGAAAGTATGCACATTGTTACCCAACACACAATTTTTAACCTCATGGAGGGTGAGCAATTTTCAAAAAAGCCCTCTTACTTGCTTTGACATTCTTTTCCATTTTCAGAAATTACCTCTAACAATCCTATTCTCACAATTGTTTTAATAGATGAACTGTGTCAGACGGCTGCCTGGGTGAGAATCTTCACAGTCTTTGCAAGTGCATATCTCTATATGATTTGCAAGGTATTGTGGGCAATGTAGTTCATTCACACCAGACACAGCTGCTGACAATAATTTAGTTGTGCTCTTGGGTAAAGCCAATAAGATATTTATTTATGGGGTTATTTCTCCCAACACAGATATGCTTGGTAGCACATAAATTAGGTTACTTGCTTTCAGTGTTAACTTGGAAAAACAAAGTTAAAATCAGGAAAACAACAAAATGAAAAGCCACAAAGCAAGAAACAAACTGTTCTTTTCAGGTTAATTTCTGATTACTTCCCACATAGATACAGAAGTGATTCTCTCCTAGCTCACAAGCAATTAGGTAAGGCTTAATTGCTAGCAGTCACCAGCTGAAACCCCTTAGCTGGCTTGCCTTCCACTGTGTGGGTCAAATCCTGCTTCACGAGCTTTTCTGAGTAGATTAAAGAACAAATTTGTATTTCTTTGTGATGGTTGCTGTACTTTATAACAGAAAGTTACCAACGGAGTTTAGATAGAGAGCAGTCCATATAAATAGGATCTTCATCTGCAATCATACCCCCATCTTCAACAAGCATAGGTTCAATATCAGGGATTGGCACAGATGAATCTCTCAATGGAGCACTTTCAGGAGAATACTTGTTTCCCTGCTGTCTTTCAAGGTTATAGCTAGGGCATAGATCAGTGTTCATACCTGAGCTTCCATTGCTGCTAGAGTTCCTCTCTATATAGCCTGGCCAGTATGTAGTCCAGTTCTTATGTCCAGCCTTCCAATCCAGATCCCTGGACACTGGATCTCTCTTCACATACCTTCTGGCACGGGTCTTAGGGTCCCTTCCACGTGCAGCCTTCTCCCTCACAGGTACCGTCTGGAGATTCCTAGCTCTGCAGCACCATTCCTCTGGCTTTCCCCAGTCCAATGGTGTATGCTGGCCCTTGGAATACCTCCCAGTATACGTACTGCTTTGGACTCTTCTAGACCTCTCAAAGGCTTTTCTCCTCTTTCTTCCAGAGGGTCTCTTTCCCTCTCTGTCCGTCCGGTTTGGCTTCTGCTTCTGATGATCCTTTAGATGAAACTGATGATCCTTCTCTGGATATCCAAGGTGATCATGAAGCTGGTCATCTGTAGAATAAACTCTACTCTTATTCTGCTTAGATGAGTGCTCCTCCCTAACACAGCGCAGCTGTGCTGAATCAGGCCCTGCCCTTTGAGATGAGTGCTTAGGGATTACCTCATAGCCCTCCTGATTGAACACACGTTTCCCCACTTCAGCTCCTCTAATGGCTGTTGGAAACCTGGTGCATTCTGGGACTGGTAGTCTTTTATGGGAAAATTCTGTTTTCTTATTTCTACCAGAACTGACAGGTTGCTTGTTCAGAGTCACTTCACCTTTCCTATAGCCCCTTCCTGAGCTATGATAAGCTTCCTTATCACAACTGTAACTCCACCCATTACTGTAGTAATCTATAATACTGTATGAGCTCTAGTATCTCCTATTCTTATCCTTATTTACAAGTCAGTTTCATCATACCTTGTTCTGTTCTTATTAATAAGGATATGGAAGTTATTTTAGAAGCCTTACTTTCAATTTTATATGTGGACACTCCAATGTTTAAATGTGGAAATGACATCATGTAAATGGTGACTTTAGAAAGGCCCAGTTTACACATGGATGTCCATAGTATGTAGAAATTATTATGAGGTGTTTTCGGGTATGGGTTGTGTGTGGTCTGGGGGGTCAAAAATCTACATGTGTATTCTCCGTTTCATAAAGGAAATGCACGTGTAGAACCTAAAATTTCCACGTTACGATTACAGCTACTCCTTGACACACAAGAGTTTTTAAAAAGTGCTCGTTTTGGCAAGCCGTTTACAGGAGGGATTAAGGGAGTTTATCCTTCTTAATCCTTGTTTATTTCTCCCTCAAAATTTAAAGTAAATAAAGATGGTAGCCTCTGTATTTAATTAACAGCATTAATATGTATAGGTTTGCAAAATGGCCCATATTCATATGTAAGTGCCAGCACTAACACATGGAAACTGCAGTTTCCTCTATTTATTGTTTTCCCACATGTAGATTTGTAAAATAGCTCCTCCGGCTCCATGTGTTGACAAATAAATGTGCACTTTATTTATTTATTTATTTAAACAGATTTATATACCGCCTTCTCCTACAATCAAGGCGGTCTGCACCGCAAACAAACAACAAAATACTGTCTATTGTGTGCATGCATTGAACAGTGAATGCATGTGTGTGTAGAGGGTCACTGATTCTTGGTGAGCTATTTACAACGTGTGCTATATACAATACTATGTACATCAATACTGTTTACGTGTCAGGAAAGGGGGTGTTTGAGCTGGGGTATTGTCTGTTGCACAGTTTAAGTGATGTCACCGTAGTGCTTTATGAAGAGGGTCGTCTTGAGCAGTTTCCTAAAGTCCTTAATGTCTGTTGTTGACCGTAGTACATCAGGGAGGGCGTTCCAAATTGATTATCCTTTACAAAAGGCCCCACGTTTGATAGAGCCTTTTCTAAAATACTGGCAGAATTGCGTACATTCCAACCTCGATGTCTCATTTCTGATCTCCTTGTACTATCTAAAATTTGCCTTCACCTCTAACACTCCTCATTTCTTTTCTCCATAAATTGTACATTTTCACAATCCTGTCCTCTGTTGCGAAGCTATAACCTCCATATATGTACATTTTTGTAGATGAACTGAGGCATAAAAATGATCAGTTGCGCCTTCAGGTTGAATATTTAAATCAGCAATTGAAACAATATAAGAACTTAAAGGATACCATGAATCTTTTACAAGACAGTCAAAGGTAAGTGCAAACGTGTTTGCAAAACCTCTGTGTTATAATTTGCAAAATGACAGGTATGTTGATTCTTGACTTATTCATACTGTAAGCTGAAATGAATCTTGTTGACCGAAACACTTGATATGAATCCGCCGTTTTAGAACTTAAGAATGTAAAAAATGCCATACTGGGTCAGACCAAGGTCCATCAAGCCCAGTATCCTGTTTCCCACAGTGGCAAATTCAGGTAACAGGTACCTGGCAGGTTCCCAACAAGGCACACAGGTTCCACAATGTTCGTCCCAGAGCAAGCAATGGATTTCCTGGGTCCTTTTTAATAATGGTTTATGGACCTTTTCTCCAGGAACTTGTCCAAACCTTTTTTAAACCCAGCTACGCTAACAGCTTTTACTACATCCTTCGGTGACAAAGTTTCTGGTTGTATTTGTGAAATATTATAAGAAGCAGAACAACCAATAAACACCAGTTATAACTAGGCCTTCTAATTTTAGGATTTCATATAGATATCACATTTCACCTTTATTTGATATACCGTGCATCCAAAATAAAATCGATGTGGTTTAAAAACAAAATTAGGAAGGATAAGAGTGACAGTAGACTTAGAGATAAATAAACATTGAGGGATAAAACAATAGGGTACAATATTTTATAGAAGAAACAAGAGGAAGAAGGGAATCAACAAGCTCCGGATAAACTGGAGAGGTGATGCATTTGGCAATATTAGAAAGAGTCACCTTAGGTGCCAGGGAAAACCAGGTTAAAATAGTGTGTTTTTAGTAGGGTTTTAAATTTCCCACCTGAAGATTCAAGTCTTATCTCCAGAGGTAAGGCATTCCAAATTGTGGGGCCACTACACTAAAACACTTTATTTGAGTACCATCTAACTGGATTTCCATAGCAAGTTGTACTGAAAGAAGCGAAGCATTTGCTGGGGTATGTAGGCGGTTAGAAGATGAACTGAAAAAAAAGATAAAACAGAATAGAAGACCTGGTGTGTGATAGAAGGGATCGTAAACTGAATTCTGTGCACTAGTGGGAATCGGTGCTCTTTCTGAAGGAAAAGGGTTACATGACCATATTTTTTAAAGCCTAGTAGTAATTTAATTGAGAATTACAATCATCAAGTTTGGGGGATCACTAGTGAAAGAGTGAGGATTTTCAGCAATTTCATATCCAATACTGAGTAGATGGCACACAGATATTTTAGTACAAATAACGTTTTTTAGATTATATTGGTAATTTGCAGTTCAAAGTTCTGTTGCTTATCGAAGATGACACCTAGAATTCTAACATATTCTTTCAGTAGAAATATTGATCCAGCAATAGTGGGGCCAAGTAAAGGGTGTGGAGATGAGCATCAAGAAAATACAATAGCTTCTGACTGTTCAGAGTTCAATTTAGGTCATTACAGGTCAGCTAGTCAGCTATTTTACCAGCTTTACAGAGATAATAGGTGTGTGATGGGCTGAGGAAAATGAGAATCAAAAGTAATGTCAATTATAATTCATGCAATGAAAAAAAAAGTATCTTCTCAAATTTAAATTATTTCCTTTAAATTGTAGTCTTCATTTTTCTTTTCTTTTTATAGCCTCCTCTCACACATTAATTCATCCACTCTACATTATCATTTCACTGATGCTAATACACCAAAACCAACATTTTGCTGTATGCCAGAGGCAACTCACTTGTCAGTAGTCAGTTCTGACTGTAATTGTTTTTTCAACACCAACCATTATTTCATTATTGCTCTAAAAAGTATATATATATTTTAACTTCAAAATGGTGAAAATTCAGATTCTGAAAAATGTTGTTAAGTGCCGTTGAGTTGGTGTCGACTCCTGGAGACCCTCTGGATAGTTGACCTAAACTTTGTTCGGTCTTCAGCCAAGCAGCTCATTGTTGATATAGTGGTATCTATAGCTGCTGTTATTGTATCGATCTATCTCATTGCTGGCCTTCCAATTTTACGGTGACATTCTACCTTGCCAAACATTATGCCTTTCTCCAATGATCTCTCTCTTTGCATGCATGATATGTCCAAACAGAGGCGGTTCAAGTCAATCTGCTGCCTGAGGTGAAGAATGAGATGGCGCCCCCATACCTTAGAGGGGGCGTGGCTTTTTCCGAAATCCAATCAGAGACTGAACCAAACCAAAAAGCCGATTAGATTATATGGAGAAAATGCGAGATGTTTGCACACAGGGCCGTACTGAACTGCAATCGCACCCTGTGCAACTTGCAGCTCAGGCGCACACCCCCCCTCTCCCCCCCCCCTCATACCTCCATCCAGCGCTGCCTGCTCTTTCCCTGCTGCTGCCACCCTCTGTTTTTTTCACGGTGGCGCCGGCAGCAGGAAAAGAGCAGGCAGCGCTGGATGGAGGTATGGGGAGGAGGAGGGGGGAGCATGCGCCCGATCTGAAATGCACCGGCACTTTAAGCAGATCTGTCCCTCCCTGCTCTGACATCGTGTCAGAAGAGGGAGGGACCAGACCTGCTTAAAGTGCTGTGAAAAGGCTTGGAGGGCACATTTTTGCTACCTGCTATTGTCCTACCAGCCACAGAGAAAAAAAAAGACTCTCCCAGATGTGATTTTTTTTTTTTGCCCACATGGGATCTTGATAAACAATACTTTTTACTTCTGTGACGTGTGGAAGCCAGATCATCATGTAAGATTACAACACTCTTACCCCAGAGGTATATACTCATGGATGCACACAATTTTTTACCATTCTTCCCACGAGATACCAGAAACAAAATGCAGTGAATCATGTGCCCAGCTTCTTCTGGTAACTATCATATACTAGACAAAAAAAATTACAGATGCTAACCCGAATCTGGAGTTCTACAACAGTTGCACACCACAACAAAAACAGTTAGTCTGGGGTCACTGGAAACACTCACACCACACTTAAGAAAAAACACTGCAGGTACATAAGAAGTTCTGCTGCTCCTATGTTAAGCCACTTGGATACAGAAAATAAAAAAAAAAAGTTTAGAGTTCCATCAAGTCAATGCTGACTCTTGGCAATGCAGCAGCCTCTAGGTTTGCTTGGCAAGGTATGATCAGAAGTAGATTGCCAGGTCTAATCCTCCAAGGCAATGGAGGGTAAAACAACTTGCCTAAGGTCACCAGAAATAACACTAGGAATTGAACCTCAATCTCTTGGGTTGCTCTTACCACTGGGCTATTCCTCAAAAGCAGTATCTTTTCTTAGAGCTTGTTTTCCAGAGCTGCACCACTAGCTCATTATGAAGGGACCTAGAGGGCTCTTGTCAAAGGCCTGCCTCATTACAACACTGGCATGTCAGAACTGGCAAGCTCCCAGGCTGACCTTTGGTTTTTCCTCAAAATATCAGTTTACTTGATCCCCAACTAGTCCAACCTCTTGGTCTCAGTCCCAGGTTGTCGCTCTTATTTTATCTTAAGGTGTGCTTTGCCTTTTTTTTAGCACTTTTCAGGAATTGCGTTAGTCATATCTACTGGTTTGGGTGGGGGGGTCTCTTTTCCCACAACCCCTCTGGGGCCGTTTGGGCTGTAATTGAAATTTCTCCTACAACAATAGAATCTTTTTAAGGATCTCTCTCTTTCTCCAGGACCAAGCAGGAAGTCAGTCCTCACATATGGGTGACATCGGCGCCGACGGAGCCCTCATGCGGAGCATTTCCCCAGTTTTCAAAGAAAGCCTTTAGGAATACAGTGCGCATGCGCGGTCCCCTTCCCGCCCAAGGGTGCCATCTTGCTCAGTCTTCTTTTTTCCATGGAGCCCGACGGAGGTGTGTCTTGGTCACCCGGTTAAAAGTTGATTTTCTTCGAAGAATTCGTGTTTTTTTGCTGGTTCGACGCTGGTTCCCCTTCCCGCCTGGGCACGGTACACCAGTATCGAGCCCGGAGCTACTTTTTCGGTTTTTGTCCTTCGAGACTTGCGTTCGCGCTTTTTTTTCTTTTTCACTGGCAGCCCGGTTTTTTGACCTTGCAGGGGCCCTTTTTCCCCTGATGTCTGCCAGCAGGTTCAAGAAGTGTGATCAGTGTAAGAAACTGATGTCTCTCACTGACACACACGACTGCTGCCTCCGGTGCCTCAGGCCCGATCATGACCCGATGATCTGTGGCCCGTGTGGCAAAATGTCCTCTAAGGTGCTGAGGAGCTGTCAACATCAACGAGAAAGGATCTTCTCTGATTCCGTGTCCGGCCGGGCCCAGACTTCATCAGAGGCCTCGACGTCTCGGGAGTCTGACCCCGAGCATCGTCGGGATCCTCTGAGCAGGGGTCTCCCTCACGGGAACACAAAAGGAAGAAGAAACCCACGAGGGCAGCGTTGGTGGACACTCTTGGTCCTTCGAGGGCCAGGTCGCATAGCCCCGACCGCCGTCCCGGGTCCTCGGAGCCGGAGAGGCCTGCCAAATTGCCTCGTGTGGAGCCGGAGTCCCCGAGTCACGTGAGTACTGTTGTCCTCGTGGACTCTCCTCCGGGAGAGCCGATGTCGGCCCCGACACCGTCGGGGGCCGAGTCGGGGGCTGCTGAGTCTCCTGAGCTGAGTCTCAGGTTGACGGCCTTGGAGAGCAGCTTGACTGCCTTCATGGAACAGCAGCAGGTGCTGATCACCAGTTTGACCAGTGCATCTGCCCCGACCACCGGGACTCGACATCCAAATCGACCCCGGAGGCCAAGCCGATCCTCGAGTCTATGCGGTCTTGAGTTGATCCTCGGCCAAGGTCTCCCTCGGCCTCCCGTATGGGGCCGAGGTTGGCGTCGGGGTGGATGGCATCGGTGCCCACCTGACCGGAGCCGCTCAATTCCTCCTCGGAGGGGTCGGGGTGGGAAATGGAGGACGAGGAGTCCCTGGACACTTTCCGGACCCGGTGTGTCCCATCGGACTCGCTGGAGTCCGAGCCTCAGAGAAGGTCCCCCCCCCCCCCCCCCCGGAGGATACCCGGTTCTCGGATTTCGTGAGGGACATGGCCAGGCCCTGGCCTTCCCCGCGGATCCCGAGGAGGAGCCGAGGAGCTCGAGGCCCTCCAGTATGACTCTCCACCGAAGGAGGCCTTTACTGTACCGGTTCCTCCGATGCTGGAACGGCTGCTTTTCCGTATGTGGGAGGCACTGGCCTTGGTGCCGGTTCTCAGCAAACGGGTCGATTCCATTTATCGAGTCCGTAAGAGCCCTGGGTTCCAGAAGGCACAGCTACCGCACCACTCCATGGTTGTGGAATCGGCCATGCATCTTCTGAAGAGTCAGAAGATGCACTCCTCCATGCCCCCCGGCAGGGAGGCTCGCAACCTGGATGCCCTTGGTAGAAAGTGCTTCTAGGGCTCTATGCTGTCTTGCTGTGTCCAGACTTACCAGCTGTACATGGGCATGTACCTCCGAGACCTGGCAAAGGAGATTGCCGGGTTCTCTGCTGGCCTCTCCGAGGAACCTTTGCAGAAGTTCAAAGCTTTGTCATCGGGAATTCGAGAGTGCTCGAAGTTTATATCTCGAGCAGCCGATGATGGCTTCGAAGCTTCGGCCCGAGTAGCAGCAGCCGGCATCGGTGCACGCCGTCAGGCCTGGCTACAGTCATCGGACCTCGAGCCATGGGTCCAAGACAAGTTGGTCGATGTCCCTTGCCGGGGTGAGAACCTCTTTGGCAAACCAATGGCTGAAAAGGCTGCAGAAATCGAGACTGAGACACTCACCAGGACAAGGCTGTCCAGGAAGACTTCTGCCCCTTCTCAGAAGAAGAAGGGCTCGGGGGAAAAGCCCTTTTACCCGAGGAAGGCCTCTGCCTACAAATCTTACCCTCAATTCCAGGCCTGTACAGCTCCCCAACAGAGTCAGCAGGCCAAGGGGCAGGGACATGGGCCCCGTAGGCAGAAAACCCCCAAGCCACCAGCTCCGGCTCCTGCATAGCAGGTAGGGGGGTTTTGACTCCCACTACATAGCCTCTCCCCCACAGCTGGCTCCACTCAGCACAGGAGGCCGGCTGACACTGTACGCCCACAGATGGTCAGCTATAACAGGGTACTGAGCATAGTCCAAAAAGGCTACTTGCTCCACTTCAACCAGTTACCTCCCTCCTATTTTCCAGGGGAGCCTCCAATACTCCCTCTGCACAGGAACCTCCTCCTCAGGAGTTGGCAAGTCTTCTACAGGGGCAGGCGGTAGAACCGGTACCTCACCACCTGATAGGATGAGGCTTCTATTCCAGGTACTTTCTAGTACCAAAAAGGACAGGAGGCCTCAGGCCCATCCTAGACTTGTGAAATCTCAACAAGTTCCTGGAGAGGGAAAAGTTCAAGATGCTTATCCTTGGGATACTGCTGCCCTACCTCCAGCAGGGAGATTGGCTATGCTCCGTAGACCTAAAGGATGCTTATACTCACATCCTCATTCATCCAGACCACAGACAATATCTCAGATTTGTAGTGGGAGGAAAGCATTTTCAGTACAGGGTACTTCCATTTGGCCTAACCTCCGCGCCCAGGGTTTTCACCAAATGCCTGGCGGTGGTGGCGGCCTATCTCAGAAACCAGGACATCTTTGTCTTTCCATACCTGGACGACTGGCTCATCAGGGGTCAGTTTCCACAGGAGGCCAGACATGCCACTCTTCACACTGTGTCTTTTCTCCAGCACCTGGGCTTCGTCATAAACTTCGCAAAGTCCACTTTGCTCCCCTCACAGGACGTAGAGTTCATAGGGGCAAGGTTGAATACCCTACAAGCAATGGCTTATTTGCCCGAGAACAGAGCTCACAGACTGATGGCTCTGGCCCAGCAGTTCTGCAGTGGATCTCTGGTCTCTGTCAGACATTTCCTGAGGCTTTTGGGCCACATGGCATCCACGGACCATGTAACTCCAAATGCTCGTCTGCCAATGCGGCCTGCTCAATGGTGCCTCAGGGCTCAGTGGATACAGGCCAAAGGGGACTTAAGAGACAGAGTAAGAGTGTCTGAACTACTAGTGGCCTCCCTACAGTGGTGGCTGCATCTCCCAAAACTGATCAAAGGGGTGCCTTTCCAGGCACCACCACATACACAGGTGCTTACGACCGATGCTTCTCTTCAGGGTTGGGGTGCACATTGCCAGGGGGCATGCACTCAGGGCCTCTGGTCCCCTTGGGAGGCCACACAGCAGATCAATCTGTTGGAGTTGCGAGCTATTTGATTAGCTCTACAAACTTTCTCTCATGTCCTCTCTCACCAGTCTTGATTCAGACGGACAACCAAGTAGCAATGTTCTATGTGAACAAACCAGGAGGCACAGGATCCAGACTTCTGTGTCAGGAAGCACAGGCCCTGTGCGCCTTTGCAGTCAAGCACGGCATGTTTCTCCAGGCAGTTTATCTTCCTGGCCAAGAAAATTACCTGGCAGACAGGTTGAGCAGGATTCTACAGCTTCACGAATGGCAGTTGAATCCCCTAGTGGTCCAGCAGATCTTCCTGAAATGGGGTCTTCCAACCATCGATCTCTTTGCCAGTCCACTGAACTGTCAGCTGCCCAGGTTCTGTTCCAGACAACCGCATCCTCTGCGAATAGCAGCAGATGCCTTCCTAATCTCTTGGTCTACGGGCCTGCTGTATGCGTTTCCTCCAACACCTCTAGTGGCCCGAACACTCTTCAAGGTTCTTCGGGACAGGGCATCTCTGATTCTGGTAGCCCCCAGATGGCCAAGGCAACCGTGGTTTCCACTCCTCCTGCAATTGGCGGTGGACACTCCACTTCCTCTGGGGGTGCAACCCGATCTCCTGTCTCAGGATCAGGGATCTCTCCTGCACCCCAACCTCCAGTCTCTCCATTTGATAGCCTGACTGCTGAAAGGGTAGTTCTAGCCCCCTTTCTTCTACCTAGGGAAGTGGAAGAGGTGGTTTTGGCCTCTAGGAGACAATCCACCCAAAAATCTTATGCCCTCAAATGGCGTAGGTTCTCCACCTGGTGTGCTCTGCGCCAAGAGGACCCATTTTCCTGCCTGGTACCAGTGGTGCTGCAGTATTCGCTTCACCTGTCGGACCTAGGCCTTAAATCCAACTCTATTCGGGTCCACCTCAGTGCTCTGTCAGCGCACCACCCGCCGGTGGAGGGCCAGTCTCTGTCGGTCCACCCCTTAGTAGCCCACTTCCTCAGAGGCCTGCTTTTGCTCAAGCCTCCGATTCGTCCACCAGCCCCTGAGTGGGATTTGAATGTGATCTTGCAACAACTTACTCACCCACCGTTTGAGCCGATGGCTACCTGTCATTTACGCTTCCTTTCCTGGAAGACGTTGTTCTTGGTGGCTCTTACCTCGGCCAGGCATGTGAGTGAATTACAGGCTCTGGTTTCTGATAGACCGTACACGTGGTTCTATAGGAACAGGGTGGTCTTACGGACTCATCCTAAGTTCCTTCCAAAGGTTGTCTCCTCCTTCCACCTCAATCAGGAGGTGGTTCTTCCGACATTCTTTCCCAGGCCGCATGCCAGCCGGGCTGAAATGGTCTTGCATACCCTGGACTGTAGGAGGGCGTTGTCTTTCTACATTGACCGTACGCAGGGGCATCGAAGGGCTGTTCCGCTCTTCGTATCTTTTGACCCTAATAAGTTGGGGTTACCTGTCTCCAAGCGTACCCTGTCCATTTGGGTGGCAGACTGTATCGCCTGGGCGTACAGGGAAGCCTGCCTCTCCTTGTAGGGTTGAGTCACGGCCCACCATGTCAGGGCGAAGGCTGCGTCAGTAGCTCATCTCCACTCTATTCCGTTGGCAGATATCTGCCGGGCCACTACTTGGTCTTCAAGCCAGACTTTTGCGGCCCATTACTGCCTCGAAAGGGAATCCCGCAGGGACAGTGCTTTGGGGTTTAGGCAACTCCTACCCTCCGGCCTTGTGTTGTGCTACCGTTCGGGGGTGTTCTCAGCGAAGATTCTTATCTCGCATGCTGAGGCTCTACAGGGAGCTTATTTTTCAGCTTTGGGTTCTCGGTAGCCTAGAGCTGGGGAGTCCCATATGTGAGGACTGACTTCCTGCTTGGTCCTGGAGAAAGAGTAGTTACTCACCTGTAACAGATGTTCTCCAGGAGCAGCAGGAATCAGTCCTCACGACCCTCCCTCCTCCCCTTCGAGTTGCAGTCATATATTTCATTTTGTTTTTTGCTGTCTTTTAGCTATGTCATCAGACTGAGCAAAATGGCACCCTTTGGCAGGAAGGGGACCGCGTATGCGCGCTGCATTCCCAAAGGCTTTCTTTGAAAGCTGGGGAAATGCTCCGCACGAGGGCTCCGTCGGCACCGACGTCACCCATATGTGAGGACTGATTCCTGCTGCTCCTGGAGAACACTTGTTACAGGTGAGTAACTACTCTACATCTGCTGCCTGACTTACCTTGACCTTAAATAAGGAAAGGAAGAGAAGGCTTGCTCAAAAAAAGTTTAAAAGATAGCATCCCCCTCAGATATGGAATAAAATTTCGCTTAAGGATTGTGTTTCTTTATACAACCAAATAAATTATTTACAAAACATGCTAGTTATGATGTATTCTAGGTAAATGATACGTTTCTTTAAATAAAAAATGTTGACTAGTGAGTCTTTGTTCCCAGCCCCCTGTTTTCTAATCAGCAGCTGTATCTCCAATATGCTGCAACCCAGCGGGACGTTACATGGCTCTTTTGGAACAGTCAAAACAAGTACAATTCTACTCACACAACTTTCCACCCATTTGCAGTTCAACAACTTTTACAAAGCAACATGCAGGTTACCCATTTCCATAATAACGCAACTTTAGCAGGGTAGATTATTTTCTTCACACAACCACAGTATAAAATATTTAGAGAAAGAAACTTATTTTGCAATATTTCGGAATGAATGAACCAAGTCATCGCTGATGCATACAAACGTGTGAGGGATTTTGTTGTACCTTTGATGTGCAAGGACTAAAAAACAAACCCACCACAGTCTGTCCCCATTCCCAGGGATCGGCAATGTTGCACCTTACAACCTTGTCAAGAGGGCAGCCAACAAATAAAAGCCACTTTTGTCCTGTGGCCCCGTTAACCTGAGGCCGGGGGGGGGACGGACCCTGGATCGAGCAGCCCGAGACGGATTTATGCGGACACGATCGATCACAAGGTCACTCACCCACCGATCGGGCGCAACTTTGCAAAGGAAGCGAGGCAACCTGCTGCCGTCCAGCCGGAGCCCCAGGACCGGCCCAGACTAAGATACACACAGGACAAACTTGCCCCGAGCTCACCTGATGGCAGACGGCAACTTTCCAGCAACCGCAAACTCGACTCCTAGGTCTTTGTAGCAGCCCCGGCGCCCCTCACTGCGCCTGTGCACTGCCCGCACGGAACTCCCCCAAGAAGAGGGAGACGTGCGAGAGGCTAATGCAACGCGCTAGCCACATATTCAAGAGAGCATGAGACGTGTACAGAGGATCACCAAGGGAGAGCATAATAGTTCTTATGGATGGGCCCTATGGACTTTATCTGCCATCATTTTCTCCCCTCCCCCCCTTCTGAAAACCTCTTCCCATCTCAGAACTGCCACTTGGTTTTTCACTGTATCATGCTATGTGTTCAGGCTTTATACTTCAAGAGGATGATAACTCTGGTGGGGTCAGTGCAGCAGCACCTGCCTTTGATCAAATTGCACAGTTTCCCATCAGTGCCGGCGGGCTCAAATAACAGAGCAGCGAGAAAGGGAAATTCTTCGTTCGCGGCTCTGAAAAGCAGCCAGCGCTGAAAGGAGAGCTCTGCTGGGGAGGCGGGGGACCGCGGGGCACTTCATTCATGGTATCGGCAGCAGCTCCGGCTCTAATCATTTTTTATTTTTGAAGGCCGAGTGAGGCGGTCTTTTTGGGGGCAATTTTTGCCGCTCCAAAAAAGTTGCTGCCTGAGGCCACTGCCTCACTCGGCCTCATTATAGAGCAACCCCTGTCAAAGTATGAAAGCCAAAGTCTTGTCATCTGAGCTTCTAAGGAAAGCTTAGGTTTGATCTCCTCTAGTACTGACTGGTTTGTTCTTCAGGCAGTCCACAGTATTCATCACTAGCACTGCATCAATTTTATTCCTGTCTATTTTTTTCACCATCCAACTTTCGCATCCATATGACGTTATTGAAAATACCATGGCCTGTACAAGTCGAATCTTTGTATGGAGAGAGACATCTCTGCTCTTGAGGATCTTGTTTAGGTCCTTCATAGCTATTCTACCAAGAGCAATACGTCGTCAGATTTCTTGACTGCTAGTTCTTTCTTTATTGATTGTTGATCCAAATAAGTTAAAGCTGTCAACTATTTCAATTTCTTCTCCATCAATGATGAACTTATTGATTTTGCCAGTTGTCAGGATCTTTGTTGTCTTAACATTAAGGTGCAGACCCATTTTAAGACTATATTCCTTGATCTTCAGAAGCAAATGTTTCAAATCATCTTCACTTTCAGCCAGTAATGTAGTATCAGCATAGCGAAGGTTATTGAATCTTCCACCAATCTTCACACCTTGGTTGTCTTCATACAGTCCTGCTTCTCTGATGATTTGTTCTGCATATAAATTAAACAGATAGGGGGAAAGTATGCAGCCTTGTCATATACCTTTGCTGATTTTAAGCCATTCTGTTTCTCCTAGTTCGTTCAAACTGTTGCTTCTTGATCAATATAAAGGTTTTATTTATTTATTTAGTGTACATTTGTATCCCGCTGCTTCCAGTGATCAGCAGCGGTAACTATACATGGTGAGGATGGCTGTACGGGCCAGTAATTAGGGATATATACATTGTGATCAGGGAGGGGGAGGTAGCACACAGCAAAAATATGGTTACAAATTTACAGTAGATTGATGTTAAGACTTCACACAGGGTACATTACATACATATTTACACATAGTACTTATATATTTATTTACACATTGCTGACTTTAGGACTTTAGGTTGTGCAAGAGAATGATCAGATGTTCTGGTATACCCATGCTTCTTAATGTGGCCCAGAGTTTCTCATGCTTTACACAGTCAAAAGCCTTGCTGTAGTCAATAAAACACATATGGATCTCCTTTTGGCATTCTTTAGTCTTTTCAAGGATCCATCTCACATCCGCGTTAATGTCTCTCGTTCCTCGCCCTTTCCTGAATCCTGCTTGCACTTCAGGCAGTTCTCATTCCAGGTATGGTTGTCGTCTCTGCTGAATGATCTTGAATAGAATCTTGCTGGCATGTGGGATCAGAGCGATTGTGCGATAATTTCCACAGTCAGTCGGGAACCCTTTCTTCAGTATTAGTATAAACACAGATTTTCCAGTCGGCCATGAATTTGTCTTCCAAATTTCCTGGCACAGCCTTGTAAGTATGGTAACAGCTTCATCCAATTGCTGTAATACTTTGTGAGAGCCAGAAGGGAAGGGGTTAGCACAGAGAACATCTAAAATGTGTCCAAATTGCTGGCATTTGCACTGCATGTGCTCCGTGGGGTGCTAGAGATATTAGGTGACATCAGATGGAAGAAATGTAAGAAAAAAACCCACTTTTATCTACAGAGCACAGGAGAGAGAAGGCATCATTAGTATGGTTTGTGATAAGGAAGCTTATCATAGCTCAGGAAGGAGCTATAGTAAAGGTGAAGTGACTCTGAACAAGCAACCTGTCAGTTCTGGTAGAAATAAGAAAACAGAATTTTTCCATAAAAGACTACCAGTGCCAGAATGCACCAGGTTTCCAACAGCCATTAGAGGAGCTGAAGTGGGGAAACGTGTGTTCAATAAGGAGGGCTATGAGGTAATCCCCAAGCACTCATCTCAAAGGGCAGGGCCTGATTCAGCACAGCTGCGCTGTGCTAGGGTGGAGCACTCATCTAAGCAGAATAAAGGTAGAGTTTATTCTACAGAGAATTATCCTCATCATCTTGGAGATCCTCAGATTCATCTTGGACATCATCTTCATGATCTTGGACAGCTTCATCATCTGGAGGATCATCAGAAGCAGAAGCCAGAGCGGACGGACAGAGAGCGCAAGAAACCCTTTGGAAGAAAGAAGAGAAAAGCATTTGGGAGGTCTAAAGGAGTCCAGAGCAGTACGTATACTGGGAGACATTCAAAAGGCCAGCATACACCATTGGACTGGGGAAAACCCGAGGAGTGGTGCTGCAGAGCTAGGAATCTCCAGACGGTACCTGTGAGGGAGACGGCTGCACTTGGAAGGTACCCTAGGACCCGTGCCAGAAGGTATGTGAAGAGAGATCCAGTGTCCAGGGATCTGGATTGGAAGGCTGGACATAAGAACTGGATTACATACTGGCCAGGCTATTTAGAGAGGAATTCTAACAGCAATGGAAGCTCAGGTATGAACACTGATCTATGCCCTAGCTATACCCTTGAAAGACAGCAGGGAAACAAGTATTCTCCTGAAAGTGCTCCATTGAGAAATTCCTCTGTGCCAATCCATGATTTTGAACCCATGATTGTTGAAGAAGGGGGAGAGGTGGTAGATCCAGGCCGTGAATACATGGATTGCTCTCTGTTTAAACTCCTTTGGTAATTTACTGTTACAAAGTACAACAACCATCACAAAGAAATACAAACTTGTTCTTTAATCTACTCAGAAAAGCTCCTGAGTAGGATTTGAGCCACGCAGTAGAAAGCAAGCCAGCTAAGGGGTTTCAGCTGGGTAACTGCTAGCAATTGAGCCTTACCTAATTGCTTGTGAGCTCTGAGGAAATCACTTCTGGGTCTATGTGTGAAGATATAAGAAGTTAACCTGAAAAGAACAGTTTTTCCCTTCTTTGTGGGTTTTGTTTGTTGATTAAAGCACTGCTAAGAAAATATTAGCTAAAGCCTACAGAAAAGACCATTCTGTTACCATCCTGGTCTTTATTCTTTTGCTTTGATTGCCTGACAAGTTCAGCTGTTGTTTTCCTGATTTTGTTTTTCTACGTTTAACACTGAAAGCAAGTATCCTGTTTTATGTGCTACCAAGCATATCTGTGTTGGGAGAAATAACCCCATAAATAAATATCTTATTGGCTTTACACTCAAGCACAACTAATTATTGTGAGCGGCTGTGTCTGGTGTGAATGGACTGCATTTCCCACAATCCCTTGCAAATCATATTGATATATGCCTTTGCCAAGACTGTGAACATTCTCACCCAGGCTCCCGTCTGACAGGTTATACCAGTTTGGCATGGGGCCTACTGAGGTCTAGTGTGGAAACTGTCAGAAGATATCAGAGAACTAATAAGATATATTTTCTATATTTCTTGAAAATAAGGGCTGGAAAGACAAGCCAGGTGGAAAATTGAATAAGTGGGAAAAGGGTCAGATAACAGGGAATAAATCTGACAAAGGCCAGAGCAAATTGTTATACACAAGGCCATAAAGGGTCAACAGGTCAGCAGGAATGGGAGTGCAGATATGACAGGACAAAGGAAGGAATGAAAGAGAGAATCCAGATGCCTGGAATCAAAAGCAAAGGGACTAATTAAAGGCACTAATTGGAAAAGAAAAACTATATAACAGGACAGAACTTTTAAAGATCAGGAATTTACACCCCATTTTCTGAAGAAGGTGGTTTGTAAATTTCCACTGCATGTCTGCTAATGAGTGAGTGGGTATGATTTTGATTCTTTGTGCTGTATGTATCTGTGTGAAAGTTTTCTTAGTTTATCTTTGAGTGTAGCTAGGAACCATATATCCTTCTCTTTCACTGTGCTAGGATCTGTGAATGGACAGGAAATCTCTCAATTACTTTATAGCTGTAAACTTGTAAGAAGAGGGTGAGGGAAATTCTCCAAGTGTCTTTGAATTTAGTTAGTTTGGTTGTGCTTCCTATATGCTTGCTTCTGTGATATAAGAAAGAAATAAAGGATTTTTTTTGTAAGAAAAATCGGTGAGAATTTTGTGCCAGGTACGAGTATAATCTGTATGAAGTGTGGTTTATTGGGAGGAGGTGGTAGGCTCTCCCTGTATATATGCTAGTTTGCAAGGTTTTGTTCCCCTCTTGCATGAAAGAGGAGGTGGCGATATCCGCCTGGCCAACAGAATCGACCACCTCTGGTTCCGTACAACTTCAATGGGAATGCCATCAATGCCTGGTGCTTTGTTTGTTGATCAATGCTGCTTCAACTTCTTCTTTCATCACCAATGGTTCCTGATCATAAGGTATAGGTTGAAACAGCTATTGGTCCTCTTGATCTTTATGGTATAATGACTCTGTATATTCTTTCCACCTTTTCTTGATGATCTTAGCATCATTCAACATGGATCCTTGAGCATCTTGTAGCATTACACTTCGAGGCTGGAATTTTTTCTTTAACTTTCGTAGCTTTAGAAAAGTCGATCTTGTTCTTCCTCTAATAGCTTCTGATTCTATTTCCTTGTATGTGTTATTGTAGTGCTTCTCCTTGTCTTGTCTTGCTGCACGTTGGAAATCTCTGTCGAGTTCTGTGATAGCTTCCCTTTCTCTTTTGACTTTAGCTTCTCTGCATTTCTGGACAATTTTCAGAGTTTCTTCGGTCATCCATTTTGGCTGTTTTTGCTTTTTCACCTTATGTAGAGACTTCTCGCTGTCTTCCAACACAACCTTCTCGATGTCATCCCATAACTCTTGTGGAACTCTGTCATTTGTATCTAAAACAGCAAATTGATTTTTCAGGCAGTCTTTAAATTCCATTGGTATATTCTCAAAGTCATATTTTGCTGCATTCATGAGTGGCTTCCTCTTTTTCAACTGTAGCTTGAGTTTGCATACTAGTAGTTGGTGATCTTTACCACAATTAGTTCCAGGTTTTGTCTTTATTGATGTTATCGAGCTTTTTCATCGTTATCTTCCACAGATGTAGTCAATTTGATTTCTGTACAATCTATTAGGTGAAGTTCATGTGTACAGTCGGCGCTTGTGTTGTTGGAAGAAGGTGTTTGAGATCATTGAATTTGCAGAATTCTATCAGTCTTTCTCCAGCTTCATTTCAGTTGCCAAGTCCATATTTTCCAATCACTTTGCCGCCTTCTTTGTCGCCAACGTTTGTGTTCCAGTCACTCATGACTATCAGGATATTCTGTTTGCATGTTCTGTCAATTTCAGCTTGAACTTGTTCATAGAACTCTTCAATTTCATCCTCTTCTGCAGCTGTTGTTGCGGCATATACTTGAATTATAGTTGTGTTGATAGGCAATCTCCAGGAACAAGCAGGAATGTAGTCTTCACATATGGGTATCGTCGGTACCGACGGAGCCTGCGCGAAAACGCTCCCCAGCGTCCAATAGGAAAGCCTTTGGGAGCATCCCACAGCGCCTGCGTGCTGCCTTCCCGCCTTTCTACCTCTCTCACTTCAATTCTTCGTTTTCCGCGGAGCTGACAGGACGTGTACCCTGTCACCGCAGAAATTTTATTCTTATTCTTTTGTTTTTTTGTGGTCGCGTCTGCCTTCACTCCACACATACCGGTACCGCCAGTTCTCTTTTCTTCTTTTTTGAAAAAAAACCCCTAGTTTTTTAAAAGATTTTTTCTTTCAGGGGCCTTTCACCTTTCGGTGCTAGGTGCCATTTTGGGCACTAGGCCCACTTTTCTTCAAACATAGAGAAGCCAGCTAGTGGTTTCAAGAAATGTTCCAACTGCAGCGGTACTATTTCCGTCACCGACAGCCATGATTGGTGTCTTAAATGCAGAAAGATGACCAAGAGGGGCCTGCAGAATAGAGCTGCAAAACCCGGTACCCTTTTTGCCTCAGATATGATGTCAGTTGCATTAACGTCTTCCAGAGCTTCATCTTCCTCCCATGAATCTCAGGTAACTAAACTTAAGTCTTCCAAAACTGGCCGGTCCTCAAAGGGTAGATCTCCTTCTAAGCATCGAGATGCCACTGGCGTTGCCCTCGAGGAAAGTTCACCGGCAAAACAGCCCCAGCGGAAGTCTTCGGTCTCCAAAGCATTAGCGGGGCTCCAGGATGTTCCAGAGGCTTCCACCTCTGCAGAACTACTGGTGCCATGTTCTGGGGTCGTGGCCGCTTCCACCGGTACCGACACCCAGGCATCGGCATGAGCGATGGATAAGAGAATCCTTGCTATCGAACGCAGTCTAGCGACCCTCTTAGCAGCTTCGGTACTGCTAAGACCGCTACAGACAGTTCCACAGGTATCGGTACTGACATCGGTGCCGGTTCCGAATGCACCTGCCTTGGTAGGTATGCTTCCGTCCATGCCGAGCCTCGAGTCTATCTCAGGCATCAAAGGGCCGGTATCGAGACACCCCGATACCGACTTCGAGTGATACCGGTACTGAGCATTGCACAATCACCGGTCACCGAGATACTTCGAATCTTCCGATTCCGATGACAATGATGACTCTACCGGTACTAGAGCGATCCTACCAGAGGATCCAACTCCTTCTCCTCAACGCAGAATGTCTCCTCCAGAAGACATGTCCTTCCAGGATTTCATACGTGATTTAGCCAAAGGTCTTTCAATCACGGTGATTCCAGAAAAGGAACCTAGGACAGAAGAATTGAGAATTCTACAATATCCCATGGCTCCTAAGGAAACAGCTATGCTTCCCATTCACAATATCTTACATGATCTTATGCTAAGGATGTGGGAAACTCCTTTAACGGTGTCTCCACATTCCCGACGCCTCGATACCATGTACCGAGTGCCAAGCTGTCCTGGCTTTCAAAAGACTCAGTTACCACACCATTCAATGGTAGTGGAATCGGCCATGCATAGAATTAAGAGTGCTAAAATGCATTCTTCTAATCCTCTAGGCCGGGAATCGAGGACACTCGATGCCTTTGGGCGTCGATGCTTCCAATCCTCCATGTTATCAGCCAAGATCAGTTTCTACATTCTTTTTATGGGTATGTTCCTGGAAGAAGTTGCACATAACTTAGAGCTTATGAGCCCTAATATGTCTGAGGACAAAAGGGAAGTTTTCCTTACCCTGGTCAAGCATGCCCAGAATGTCTCTAAATTCATGAACCGTGCAATCTTTGATTGCTTTGAATGCATAAGCAGAACCTCTGCTATCTCCATAGGTGCACATCGTATTGCCTGGCTTCAGGCATCAGAACAGTGGGTGCAAGACAAGCTGGGAAACATTCCTTGTGCAGGAGAAAATCTCTTTGGCAAGCACTGGCAGGATAAGGCTAATCAGCTTGAATCTGAAAATACTACCTTGAACAGACTATCAAAGTCTACAGACAACCCAGAAAAGAAAAAGTCATTCAAGAAACCCTTTTTCAACAAGAAAAAGAGGTTTACCTATCATACCCCATTTGGGCCACTGTCCAGTTCATGCTCCCCAAAAGGGACAACAACAGAACAGACAGCAAGGAAAGCCGCAAGCTCAAAGAGCTCAACCGGCCCAGCAGACTCAGCTCCTCAGGGGCTTTGACGCTTACCTAGAGAACTTAGTCATTCTGCCCTTGAAAGGACCAGAACCCTTAACCATTCCAGGCAGGTTATACCATTTCGCCAAAAGATGGCAACAAATAACATCAGAAAACTGGACTCTGTCCATTGTATGACTGGGGTGCAAGCTTCACTTTCTCAACATGCCCCCGCCTACAATAATCAAACAATTCAATTCTCAGGTCCCTTCCACCGGCCTCTTGTGGCAGGAAGTCACATCACTTCTCGCTCAAGGAGCAAGATACTCCAGAAGAAGTACCCATATCCCAACAGGGTACGGGGTTCTACTCCCCCTATTATCTTATTCCAAAGAAAACAGGAGGACACAGACCTATACTGGACCTCAGAGAATTAAACAAATATCTGTTCCGAGAAAAGTTCAAACTGATCTCCCTCGGAACACTCCTACCATACCTTCAGAGTCAGGACTGGCTATGTTCTCTAGATCTAAGAGATGCGTACACGCATATTCTCATCCACGCAAATCACAGGAAGTTCCTTTGATTCTTGGTCCAGAGAAGACACTTCCAGTGCAGATTTCTTCCCTTCGGTCTGGCTTCTGCCCCAAGAGTCTTCACAAAATGCATGGCAGTGGTAGCAGCATTTCTGTGAACTCTAGGAATATCTGTCTTCCCTTACTTAGACGATTGGCTCATTCGAGCATCAACAGCTCCAGAGGCCAGCTTCGCTCTTTCTTGAACAATGAGAATCCTTCAATACTTGGGATTGGTCATAAACCTTCCAAAATCTCATCTCACCCCCTCTCAATCTCTTGAGTTCATAGGGGCTCGTCTAGACACACGGCAGTCAAATGATTTTCTGCCACAGCCACGCTGTCTACGTATAATACAGCTGGCATCCCGAGCAGCTATGAAGGTCTTCCTGACTGCTCGGGATATGCTTCAGCTTCTGGGGTATATGTCATCCACTGTCCATGTGGTTCCCTATGCTCGCCTTCATATGCGAGCAGCCCAGTGGACCCTATCCTCTCAGTGGACACAGGCCTCGGGTCGTCGAACGGACAAAATCAGAAACTCCACACATCTAATTTCATCCCTGCAATTATGGCAATCACTGGAAAACCTCCTCGTAGGCTCTCCTTTCCAGCAGCCTCTGTGCCAAGCCACCCTACCAACAGATGCGTCCAAGTTGGGTTGGGGGGCCCACTTGCACGATCTCTCAACTCAGGGTCTCTGAACCCCACAGGAGGCTTCTCTTCACATAAACCTCCTAGAGCTGAGAGCCATTTTCAATGCTATTTGAGTATTTCAGGCCCATCTCAGCCACAAGACAGTTCTGGTCCAAACCGACAATCAGGTAGTTATGTTCTATCTGAACAAGCAAGGCGGAACGGGCTCTCTGTCACTATGCAACGAAGCTTTGCGACTATGGGCCCTCACCAGAGAGTTTCAAATCCACCTTCTTGCGGTATACCTTCCAGGCATTCAAAATTCATGAGCAGACAAACTCAGTCGAATACTGCTGCCACATGAGTGGTCTCTCCATTCAGACTACCTTGCTCGAGTGTTTCAAATCTGGGGAACACCAGTTCTCCAGGACCAAGCAGGAAGTCAGTCCTCACATATGGGTGACGTCGGCGCCGACGGAGCCCTCGCGGAGCAATTTTCCCCAGCTTTCAAAGAAAGCCTTTGGGAATTGCAGCGCGCATGCGCGGTCGCCTTCCCGCCCAAGGGTGCCATCTTAGCCAGTCTTCTTTTTTCCGCGGAGCCCTACAGACGTACCCGTCGTGTCCCCGCGAAAAAGTTGATTTTACTCATAATTTTCTCTTTTTTCCTTCGACGCCGGTCTTTTTCCCGCCCGGACTCGCGACGCCGGTCACGAGTCCTCTTCTTCTTTTTCGTTTTTTCTGACTTAGTCAGTTTCGTTTTCGGTTTTTCCCTGGCAGCCCGGTCCTTTGACCTCGCAGGGGCCCTTTTTCCCCCGATGGCTGCCAGTGGTTTCAAGCGGTGTGGTCAGTGTGACCGAAATATGTCACTAACTGACACACACGACAATTGCCTCCGCTGCCTGGGCCCGGATCATGAAGAAATGATCTGTGGGGCCTGCGGCAAAATGTCCTCCAAAGCGTTGAGAAGTCGGCGGCATCAGCGGGATAGGATCTTCGCTGACCCCAGCCGTACCCGGACCTCGTCGGAGGCCTCCGCGTCCAGAGGTTCCAGCTCGGACCGTCGCCGGAGTTCCTCCGACAGGGGTTCTCCCTCCGGGGACCATCGACGGAAGGTGAAACCCACGAGGGCGGCGTCGGTGGACGCTCCTGGCTCCGCGAGGGCCAGGTCGCATAGCCCCGATAGCCGTCCCGGGTCCTTGGAGAAGGAGCACCTCTCGAAGCGACCTCGCCTGGAGTCGGAGCTGCCTGCTCGGGTAAGTCCTGTGGTCCTCCTGGACTCGCCTCCGAGACCGCCGACGTCGGGCCTGACGCCGTCGGGGCCCGAGTCGGGGGCTGCTGGGTCACCTGAGCACGGACTCAGGTTGACGGCCTTGGAGAGCAGACTGTCTGCCTTCATGGACCAGCAGCGGGCACTGCTCGCTGGCCTCGCTGGCGCCGCTGCCCCGACCGCCGGGACGTCGACGTCTAAGTCGACCCCGGAGACCGAGCCGATCCTCGAGTCCATGCGAACTCGAGTCGATCCTCGGTCGAGGTCACCCTCGGCCTCCCGTTCGGGACCGAGGTCGCCGACGCCGACTCCCTCGGCGTCGGGGCGGCAGGCGCCGCGCCCTGCCCGGGCCGACCCCACCGATTCCTCGTCGGAGTCGGTCTGGGAGTCTGAAGAGGAAGAGTCACCTGATTCTTTTCGGACTCGGTGTGTCCCCTCGGACTCACCTGAGTCCGAACCTCGGAAGCAGTCCCCCCCGGAGGATGCCCGGTTCTCGGACTTCGTCAGGGATATGGCCAAGGCTTTGGCCTTCCCTGCGGATCCCGAGGAGGAGCCTCGAGCCGAAGAGCTCGACGCCCTCCAGTATGACTCTCCCGCCAGGGAACACTTTACTGTACCGGTTCCTCCCATGCTGGAACGACTACTCTTCCGCATGTGGGAGAGTCCGGCCTCCTCGCCAGTCCTGAGCAAGCGGGTCGATTCTATCTATCGAGTCCGCAAGAGCCCTGGCTTCCAAAAAGCACAGCTACCACACCATTCCATGGTAGTGGAATCGGCCATGCATCGTCTTAAGAGCCAGAAGATGCACTCCTCGGTGCCTCCTGGCAGGGAGGCCCGTAACCTGGATGGCCTTGGTAAGAAGTGTTTCCAGGGCTCTATGCTTGCGTGTCGTGTCCAGACCTACCAGCTATACATGGGCATGTATCTCCGGGACCTGGCTAAAGAGCTAGCCGGATTCTCCGCTGGTTTGTCCGAGGAACCCTTGCGGAGGTTCCTGGCCTTGTCCTCTGGCATTCGGGAATGCTCAAAATTCATATCCCGAGCAGCCTATGATGGCTTTGAAGCATCGGCTCGAGTGGCCGCAGCCGGCATCGGTGCCCGCCGACAGGCTTGGCTTCAGTCGTGTGACCTTGAGCCCTGGGTGCAGGACAAGTTGGTCGATGTCCCCTGCCGAGGCGAAAACCTCTTTGGCAAGCCCATGGCTGAAAAGGCTGCACAAATCGAGACGGAGACTCTCACCAGGACTAGGCTTTCTAGGAAGACCTCCGCCCCTTCCCAGAAAAAGAAGGGCTCGGGAAAGAAGTCCTTTTACCCGAGAAAGGCGGCTGCCTACAAACAATACCCCCAATATCAGGCCCCTGCAGCTCCCCAACAGGGCCAGCAGGCCAAGGGACGGGGTAACGTGTCCCGTAGGCAGCAAGCCCCCAAGCCTGCACCACCAGCCCCTGCTCAGCAGGGTGGGGGCTTTTGACTCCTTAAGCATAGCCTCTCCCCCTCCGCTGGCTCCTCCCAGCACCGGAGGCTGGCTGGTTCACTTCGCCCACAGGTGGTCCAGCATCACTTCAGATGCCTGGGTGCTTCAAGTCGTAAGAGAAGGCTATCTTCTCCACTTCCACCAGGTCCCTCCCTCCTATTTTCCAGGAGAACCTCCACGACTCCCTCTGCACAGGGAATTACTCCTTCAGGAGTTAGCAGGTCTTCTACAGGAGCAGGCGGTGGAACCGGTGCCCCACCACCTGAGAGGTCAAGGCTTTTATTCCAGGTATTTTCTAGTACCAAAAAGGACGGGAGGCCTCCGACCCATCCTGGACTTGCGCAACCTCAACAGGTTCCTCGTGCGGGAAAAGTTCAAAATGCTTACCCTTGGAATCCTTCTGCCCTACCTCCAGCAGGGAGATTGGCTATGCTCCTTGGATCTAAAGGATGCCTACACGCACATCCTCATCCACCCAAGCTACCGCCAATACCTAAGCTTTGTGGTGGCAGGAAATCATTACCAGTACAGAGTACTGCCCTTTGGCCTGTCCTCCGCACCGCGAGTCTTCACAAAATGTCTCGCGGTGGTGGCGGCCCATCTCCGGCTTCACGGCCTCTATGTCTTTCCGTACCTCGACGACTGGCTCATCAGAGCAGCGTCCGCTCCGGAGGTCACCAACGCCACACGCCGCACGGTGACTCTTCTGCAGTACTTGGGCTTTGTTATAAACTTCGCAAAGTCCACTTTGCTCCCCTCACAGGATCTCGAGTTCATCGGCGCAAGGCTGCACACTCCTCAGGCACGAGCGTTCCTACCGCTCGACAGGGCTCAACGGCTCATGGACCTAGCCGACCGTTTTCGCAGCCAGCCCCTGGTCTCCGCCAGGCGCTTCCTGAGACTACTCGGCCATATGGCTTCCACCGTCCATGTGACCCCCAATGCCCGCCTGAATATGCGGCCTGCTCAATGGTGTCTTCGCAAGCAGTGGCAACAAGCCACAGGCAGCCTAGCAGACCTAGTGCGCGTCTCCGGCCCGCTGGCCTCGTCTCTCCAGTGGTGGCTTCATCGGCCGAACCTGGTACTCGGCATGCCTTTTCAGTCACCTCAGCCGGCCCAGGTGCTGACAACAGATGCATCCCTCCTGGGCTGGGGAGCACATTGCCAAGGGGCACGTACTCAGGGCCTCTGGACCACGTGGGAGTCTGCTCAGCAGATCAACTTCCTGGAGCTCAGAGCGATCCGCCTGGCTCTCAAGGCCTTCTCCCACCTGACCTCTCACCAGTCCGTCCTTGTCCAGACGGACAATCAAGTTTCCATGTTCTACGTGAACAAGCAGGGGGGCACGGGCTCCTTCCTTCTCTGTCGGGAAGCACAGAAGCTCTGCTCTTGGGCCGTCAATCACGGCGTTCTTCTCAAGGCCGTTTATCTCCCAGGCCAAGAAAATTGCCTGGCGGACAAACTCAGCAGGATCCTCCAGCCGCACGAGTGGCGCCTGGATCCCTTGGTAGTTCAGAAGCTCTTTCTAAAGTGGGGCCTCCCCACGATGGATCTCTTTGCCAGCCCTCTCAACCGGCAACTTCCTCGCTTCTGCTCTCGTCAGCCACATCCCCTTCGAGTTGCGGCAGACGCTTTTCTACTCTCATGGTCGGAGAGCCTTCTGTACGCTTTTCCTCCCATCCCGCTAGTCTCTCGGACTCTTTTCAAGGTCCTCCGAGACAAAGCCTTCATGATCCTGGTGGCCCCTCGCTGGCCCAGACAGCCGTGGTTTCCACTCCTGCTGCAATTAGCGGTAGAGGATCCATTCCCTCTGGGGTTACAACCGGATCTCCTCACTCAGGATCAGGGGTCTCTGCTGCACCCCAACCTCAGATCTCTCAATCTAATGGCCTGGCTGCTGAGAGGGTAGTCCTTGCTCCCCTTCTCCTGCCGGCAGAGGTGGAAGAGGTCGTCCTAGCTTCTCGGCGACCTTCTATCCGCAAATGCTACGCCCTTAAATGGCGTCGCTTTTCCGTTTGGTGTACTCAACAGTCTCAGGATCCCTTCTCCTGCCCGGTGTCGGTGATCCTGCAGTACTTGCTATACCTCTCTAATCTGGGACTTAAGTCCAACTCCGTCAAAGTTCACCTCATTGCTCTTTCAGCACATCATGTGCCGGTGGACGGCAGACCTCTTTCCAGCGACCCTCTTGTAGCGAGGTTTCTCCGAGGTCTCCTTCTGCTTAAACCACCTCTGCGCCCGCCAGCGCCTGACTGGGATCTGAATGTGGTTTTACAGCGGATCACCTGTCCGCCTTTTGAACCTATGGCTACCTGTTCTCTCCGTTTTCTTTCTTGGAAAACATTGTTCTTGATAGCCCTCACTTCCGCTAGACGCGTAAGTGAATTGCAGGCCCTCGTGTCTGATCCCCCTTACACTCGGTTCTACAAAAATAGGGTAGTCCTACAGACTCACCCAAAATTTCTTCCAAAAGTGGTCTCCCCTTTTCACATCAATCAGGAGGTGGTACTTCCGACCTTCTTTCCCAGACCACACTCCAGCCGAGCTGAAACGGTCCTCCATACCCTGGACTGTAGAAGGGCGTTGAACTTCTACCTTGACCGTACGCGGGAGCACCGTAAAGCTGCTCAGCTTTTTGTGTCTTTTGACCCCAATAAATTGGGGCTCCCGGTCTCCAAGCATACTCTGTCCATCTGGGTTGCGGACTGTATCACTTGGGCTTATGGGGCAGCCGGACTCTCCTTGGATGGTCGAGTCACGGCTCATTGTGTTCGGGCAAAGGCTACGTCAGTGGCTTACCTCCGCTCTGTTCCGCTGGCAGACATCTGCCGGGCCGCTACTTGGTCTTCGAGCCAGACTTTTGCGGTCCATTACTGTCTCGAGAGGGAGTCCCGCAGGGACAGTGCTTTCGGACAGGCAGTCCTCCGTAATCTCTTTGAGGTCTGAGCAACTCCTACCCTCCATCCCGGATGTGGGCTACCGGTGGGTAATAATTCAGCGAAGATTCTTTCCTTCTGTGCTGCTGAGCTAGAGGGAGCTCATTTTTGTGCTTAGGGTCTCCGGTAGCCTTAAGCTTGGGAGTCCCATATGTGAGGACTGACTTCCTGCTTGGTCCTGGAGAAAGCGTAGTTACTCACCTGTAACAGGTGTTCTCCAGGAGCAGCAGGAATCAGTCCTCACAACCCTCCCTCCTCCCCTTGGAGTTGCAATCATCTGCTTCAGTTTTTTTGCAAATTTTTATGCTGTCTTTTTTAGCTATGTCATCTGACTGGCTAAGATGGCACCCTTGGGCGGGAAGGCGACCGCGCATGCGCGCTGCAATTCCCAAAGGCTTTCTTTGAAAGCTGGGGAAAATTGCTCCGCGAGGGCTCCGTCGGCGCCAACGTCACCCATATGTGAGGACTGATTCCTGCTGCTCCTGGAGAACACCTGTTACAGATGAGTAACTACGCTATATAGACCTCTTTGCAAGTCCAGAGAATGCCAAACTTCCCTGATTCTGTTCCAGTATCCCAGCTCACAACAGTCAGGCAAGGGATGCCTTCCTACTCCATTCGGGTCAGGACTTCCTCTATGCCTTCCCACCCATTCCCCTCATTCCCAAAACTTTATTCAAATTTCAGAGAGACAGAGGTCGTATGATACTTATCGCGCCACGTTGGCCACAGCAAACATGGTATCCTCTGCTTCTTTGTCTCTCTCAAACCACTCCTCTGGAGTTGGGAAATGCTCCAGATCTCCTTTCCCAGGACGGATCCTTACTGCACCTGAATCCCCAGTCCCTGCATCTCAGGGCCTGGTTATTGAAAGCCTAGATTTTTTGGATATCAACCTCTCTCAGCAGGTAAGAGATATCCTTCTGGCTTCCAGAAAGCCTTCCACAAGGCGTTCCTACGCTTTTAAGTGGAAAAGATTCTCTATCTGGTGTTCACAAAAGGGACTTAACCCCCTTTTGATACCTGTGAGGTCACTTCTGGAGTATCTCCTCCAACTATCCATTTCTGGTCTTAAGACCAATTCGGTGAGAATCCATATTAGTGCTATTGCTGCTTTTCACAAACCTTTTGATGGACAACCTATTTCCCCTCATCCACTTGTATCAAGATTCATGAGAGGCCTACTCTTAACAAAACCTCCCATTAAACCACCAGCGGTGGCATGGGATCTAAATCTTGTTCTCGGGCAGCTCATAAAACCGCCTTTTGAACCCTTAGCCACTACAACCTTAAAGTTTCTTTCATGGAAAGTAATTTTCCTAATTGCTATCACTTCTGCAAGACGCATTAGTGAACTGCAGGCTTTAGTGGCTGACCCTCCTTATACAAGGTTCCACCATGATAAAGTAGTCCTCAGGACTCACCCTCACTTTATGTCAAAGATGGTTTCGCCTTTTCATCTAAACCAGTCGGTTTATCTTCCTATATTCTTCCCTAAACCTCATGCCTCCAGTGCAGAAAGAAATCTTCACACTTTGGATTGTAAAAGGGCCTTAGCCTTTTATCTTCAAAGAACTAAGCAACATAGAAAATCTTCTCAGCTCTTTGTTGCTTTTGACTCTAGTCATTTTGGACTTCCAGTTTCCAAAAGAACTTTATCTAAATGGATTGTAGATTGCATATCCTTTACATATGAGATTAAAGGACTTTCTCTCGAGGGCCATGTCACAGCTCACAGTGTGAGAGCCATGGCAGCCTCGATGGCTAATCTTCGTTCTGTGTCTATTGACGACATCTGTAGAGCAGCTACTTGGTCTTTGGTGCATACCTTCACAGCCCACTACTGCTTAGACAAGGACTCCCGTCGAGATGTCGCATTTGGCCATGCTGTTCTTCAGCATCTCTTTCATACTTAATACAACTCCTACCCACCGGTCCCGAGTTTGATGCCAGAGGTCCATGAGAGGAAGCATGACCCATCTCACCTGGGTTCGCAGCTTGATGGGGTCATTCCCTTGGCATCTACAAGCTGGGGAATCCCCATATGTGAAGACTACATTCCTGCTTGTTTCTGGAGATAGTGTAGCTACTCACCTGTAACAGGTGATCTCTGGGAACAGCAGGAATTTAGTCTTCACAACCCACCCACCTCCCCTAGGCGTTGTCTCTATCTATCTCTCTTTCTCTACTCCTCTCCTTTGGTCTCGGCTATAAAAACTGAAGTGAGAGAGGTAGAAAGGCAGGAAGGCAGCACGCAGGCGCTGTGGGATGCTCCCAAAAGCTTTCCTATTGGACGCTGGGGAGCGTTCCTGCACAGACTCCGTCGGTACCGACGATACCCATATGTGAAGACTAAATTCCTGCTGTTCCTGGAGATCACCTGTTACAGGTGAGTAACTACACTTTCCTCGTAGACGAATAGAGATTAAGCATTCATTGACTGCATTGTATTTCATGTCAGTTCTTGCAAGTTTCTTCTTTATTATAAATGCAACACCATTTCTTCTTTGCCTTTCATTTCCAGCACAGTAGACCATATGATCATCAGATGCAAAGTGCCCAAAGCCAGTCCATTTCAGTTCACTGACACCCAACAGATCAAGTTGTACACATTCCATTTCATTCTTGACCACCTCCAACTTCCCTTGGTTCATGCTTCGTACTTTCCATGTCCCAATATGTAAGACATTTTTGCAACTTCTGACTCTCTTTTCATGCACAGCTGCATCAACAGATCCAACCACATCATAAATGCTGACTGAGAAGTATTCAGCTCATCCCCAGTAGCCATTTGAGTGCCTTCCAACCTGGGGATCTCATCTTCCAGCACAATAGTGCAATTTGTTTTGTGACTATCCATTGGATTTTCTTGGCAAGATACAGAGGTAGATTTGACAAGCTTTTCTTCTGCGCAGTTAATTTCAGTGTTGTTGCATTTGTCACAGAAATATGATCCTCCGCTTACAACACTGTCCCATTCTGCTGCTGCCCAGATGGGTGGTTGTCTTAGTCTGGCGCCTCAGCTGAGACCTGTCTGTCTTGGGAGACCCTACCAGTAGCTAAGCTATTGATAGCTTAGCTCTCAGCATCACTGATGCACACAAGCCCTCACAGCACGACAGGCTGCAATCCAAATGAAAAATAGAAGTCCATAAACTTATCTCTCTTTTTCGGAGTGAAACAATGATGCAGAGTTGATGAATTCATGCGTGAGAAGGTTATATAAAGAAAAGAAAAATGAAGACTACAATTTAAAGAAAATCATAATTTCAGTATGAGAAGTTAAAAACAAGTTTTCACTGTAGTCAGTTATTATTGGCTTTGAAAGGTTTTGTGGTGGGGTTTTTGTGATCAAAAGTAATGAGCAACCATATGTCATCAGCATACAGATAAATATAAAGCCCAAGGATTGTATTAATGAGGCTAAGGGAATAAGGAAAATGGTGGACAGTAATGGCCTCAAAATGGAGCCTTGCGGAACTCTATAAGCCAGTCTTATTGACTCAGAGTGTCAAACCAGTGCACATGATATGAGTGGCATATAACATAAGAACAAAACCAAGCATGAGCAGTACCCAAGATGGAGAATTCAGAGAGATGCTGGAGAAGAATGGAATGATTTACAAGATCAAGGGGCATGTTTATTAAGCTCTGCGACAGTAACACACATGTGGACCGCATTACCAGTACAGTGGGTCAGCAGTAACTACAGGTGATGTGTGCTTTTCATCCTCCTGCAGTTAGTGCAGGCACAGGCCATAGACATTGTGCTAGCTGCCATACAGGTATGCTTAACACCACCCATCGAGGTGGTATTAAAAGCACTCATGCAATAGGCTGAAAGTGCAGTTAGTGCAGCCCAATCGAACCCACACTAGTTGCAATGTCCAGAACTCACACAGTCCCCACTCCCGATGCATACTAGCCAGGGTATCACGGGTTTTTAGCATGTATGGCCCGTGCTATCTTACAGTGCTGCACCCAAATCATGTGCTAACCCCATACTATCCTGGTAGCACAGTTTAGTAAGCATGTCCCCAAATGCCACAGAGAGGTCAAATGAAATCAGAAGGTTGGCTTTGATAAAATCCAATAGGCCAAGAAGAGTCCTTTCTTTGGAATGATATGACTGAAAGCTTATGAGGTTCGAATAAAAAAAGTTAATATTCTCAAGAAATTGGGTGGGTTGGTTGGCAATCTCTTCCGCTATCTTGCCAACAAAAGGGAAGATTAGAGGTAGACCGATAGCAATGGAAGATAGGTCAGCTTTAGGATCCTTGACACAAGGGTAAATAATTGCTTGCTTCCAATCAGCTAGGAAGATACCCTCTCTCAAACTAGAAGCGAGCATAGTATGTAGTGAAAAGAGAATTGAATCAAGAATTGGTTTTAAAAAAGTAGCCGGCAAGGAGTCTGTCTTACTTCAACAAAGGCTAACACACCTTGTTAATGAAGACGTGCGTTTATTTATAATACAAAGCAGGGATAACTTGAATTTCACTTATTTAACTTCTTAATTCGTACTTATTTAGAAAGGCAAGTAATTCATATATCTACCTATGATTAGTTAAAAAGATATCTGGAAAACTATTAGAATAAAAGCACTTAATTACAGAATAGATAACTAGAAAGATAATTACAGAAGAAGAATATACTTCACCGAAAGAGCTTTACTTCATCCCTTGTCACACGTCGATTGAATGGATCCCTGATTCAACCAGACAAGAGAGACTTCTCAATCGGGAGTTTCTCTAGGCAATGCGTCCATTCCTAGATGAATCCATTTCTCTCTGTCTAGCTGAAAACAGGTACCCATTTTATCCAGTTGCAAGAACAATCCAGTTATTTCCTATCATGTGACACATACGTAGTATAGAGTCAGTTATCCATTAAGCACATCCAAGACACTGGCCAGGTGCTTGAAAATGCTCAAGGGAACCCCCCACCCCCCCTGGTCTACATTACAATTGATGAATTCTTAGGAGAAATGTTTCCAAGGCAAGGTGAATTGTCCTGTTTTGTCCTGTTAATGGGTTTCAATTTGTCTGCTAGTAGAAAGGCTCCTAGGTGAAGTGTTCTTTTGTTCTCTGTAATGGGTCTCCATTTGCTTGCTAGGAGAAGGTCTCCTCCCTGATCTTTCCAGTATCTGTAGTTATGTAAATTGTTTCAACAGTTTCAAGTGCCCCTATTTACAGTTGAGGCATATTCACTACTGAGGCATAATCAATAGTCAAAATTCATCTGTACCACATTCGGTCCTTTGACTATTGATTGTGCCTATAAGATACTGGTAACATTGTGGGGACTTTGGGTGGATGAAATATAGTAATGAAACTGGGTATGCATTGAATAAAACAACATATCATAATTAATAAACAAATACAAATAATAATTCCCCCAATGATTTGTCTGAGGCTACCCATACTGGGCAGCCATCCAAATACCCAATCCCACCAATTAACATTAATATCTTGTTTAATATCTTTGGCTAGTTCTTGCAAAGCTTGAATATGAGACTGAATGGAAGTAGCATGGTCAGTTAAATTAAAGCAACACATGCCTTCAAAATGTTCACATCCATAATTGTGTTTTAAAAGTAAATAATCTATTGCTACTCGATTTTGCAAGACTGCCTTCCTAGTACTACTTAAGTCAATAAATAATTCTTGTAAAGCAACTGAAGTATGATTAAGACTTTTTACCATGGTGCAAGCTAAAGCATTAATTGTGCGAGTGTTATATAAGGCTAAACCAGGCACTCCCAGAAGGGAAACGGCTGCACTGGTATATTCTACTTTAGAAAGTAAAGTGACTTTTGAATCACAATCTGCGGGTATCATAGCTGTTATTGTTCTTCTCTTTCTAATTTTAGTTTTAGGAGAGGGTGGCATAATAAGTCCTAATCGACTAAGAGTGCAAGGCCCCCCTGTGAGATTTCCTGGAATATATGTATAAGTGGTATTACCACAAGACAATAACCACCCTATTGGCAGTTTAACATTTCTACCATAACTAGCTTGTACTATTGTATTATTACAATTCATAGTATTAGTTACATTTCTACATTTCCTAGTTGCATCACATAAAAGTATTATATCAATGTCCTTGGCAATTTCTTGTTGCATCTTTAGTTGTTGGCATTTCGGTATTTCATCAGGATTACATGTCATGTTATAACATACATCGCCTGGGGCGATATTATGGGTGATTATTTGAGTCATGTTATCCCAAAAATTGAAATTAGTGGGACAATCTCTGCAATATTCGTATAGCATGGGGTGTGTCCTTATATCTTCTTCATTTGCCCAACTGTCATTTTGTGTAGCTTTAAAATAGTACAACAAAACTCGAGCTGGTGTGGGTATTGCAATCAAACATGTAGTTAACAGATCCACTGGATTACGCATGTCCGAAAGGCAAAAGTTAGAAATATTTAAAACTTTTCGGGCTAAATAAGTCCAGATATTCTGAGGTGGTTCTATCGCATCTGCTAAACGCTTGGGCAAGTGTAATTCGGGTTGGGTTACCACTTGCACTCTCCAGTAATAGACTTTCCATGTACCAAAGATCAGGCTGGTAATGAGTGCCCATGTCACTACATGGCATATGAAAGCTTGCTGGAACCGATCCCGGTCCTTGATAGAAATATGCTGGTTCATTGGTTCATAAGGTGTAGAGATAACCTATAATGAAAAGACATCATTTTATTCTCGCAGGTAACATTTGTTTGCTGGTATATATTCCCACTTTTCTTGTCCAGGTCTCATAATCAATATTATGTTATCATTCCCAGTGGCAATAACTTCTGCCTGCTCAGGTGGGTGATTTGGTGATTGTACCCAAATCCTTGCCCCGGTGTTTAAATTAGCAGATCCAAATCCAGCATTGCCTCTAACTGTTAGAGCAGTGGGGGCACTCCCCTTCTTTACTACTCCTCCATAAGTGGGGATGATAAGTAATTGGGCCACTCTGTCCCCAGTCTGGATCATTAAATCTGAGTTACCACTGTTCATTAGAATAATTTTTATCTCTCCTTGATAATCTGCATTAATCACTCCTCCAAGTATTTGTATGCCTTTCAGGGCCAATCCAGAGCGAGGGGCAATTAACCCAAAATGCTCAGGTGGTAACTGGACTCCTATTCCTGTTTCTATTAATTGCAAATCATGGACCTTTATTCTATATTCCTGCAGAGCATGTAAATCTAGTCCGGCTGCCTCTGGTGTTGCCCGATATGGGGCTAAGGCACCTTCTTTAATTTCCCAATATAGAATAGTGTTAGTGGCTACATAAGATTTGATTTGTAATGCGGGAGTCAACATCCTCATTAGAGGAGTTTCAGTTTCTGCAATTGGTCTATTGTTAAGGATCTGTAGTGCTGCAGATAAATGATCTCTCCACTTTTGCAGGGATCCTTCCCCTAATTTCCTAAGATGTTCTTTGAGCAATCCATTCATTCTTTCTATAAGTCCTGCAGCTTGAGGGTAATAGGGTATATGAAATATCCATTCAATGTTATGCTGTCTACTGTGATCCTGTACAAGCCTCCCTTTAAAATGAGACCCATTATCACTTTGAATCTGAAGAGGGATCCCATAATATAAAGTAATGAGGTCTAATGTTTTAATGGTGTTAATCTGCGTAGCCCTCTTACATGGATATGCCACTAAATACCCGGAATATGTATCCACAGCCGTGCATACATATTGACATCCCTTACTGGTAGGTAGAGGTCCTATGTAATCTATTTGCCATATCTGGCCTGGTAGTTTTCCTCGCCCTAAATGGCCATACACTATGTGTGGGACAGACCTGTGCTGTATATGCTGACAAATTGGGCATTGCAAGATAATTGTTCTAATGGCATCTAAGGGGATAGGGATTCCCCGTGTTTGTGCCCAGCGGAAAGTAGCTTTTTCACCTAAATGCCCACATTTCTGGTGAGCCCATTTTGCCATGCCCAGCAAGTCAGATTCTTTGGTGTCTGTTTGTGCTTCAGCAATTTTAGCTTGTTCATCAGTAATAGAGTTAAACCATCTGTCTAACGAATCAATAGCACAATGAGCATCTACATGATTCACAGTTACCGTACTTAAAAGCAACATTTCCCAAATTTGCTGCCACAGTTCTTTTCCCCAAATTTCTCTTGAATGTATCTCCCAATTATTTTGCTGCCAGGTAGGTAGCCATGTGGCTAAGCCATTGGCTACTGACCAGGAATCAGTGTAAATATGACAAGTCCCTGGGGTCTCTTGTTTTAAAGCCTGAAATACTGCATAAAGTTCAGCATATTGGCTACTTTTCCCTTCACCTGTAGTTGTCAACAATTTTTTAGTAGTGGGATTGTAAGACACAGCCTTCCAACACCTTTTATTTCCCACATATTTAGCAGACCCATCAGTAAACCAAACATGATTTCTCTGTTCTGAGGTTAATTGTACAAATGGTTGTCCCCACTTCACTGGAGACTCTGTTGCTATTAATTCATGATTTGGCAATTGCATGGTCTCAGTGTCCTTAAGAGGGGCTTGAGCTACCCTTTCATGTAAGGTAGCAGTTCCCCCTATACCAATTTTAGCTCTATCCTGAATATACCATTTCCATTTGATTATGCTTGCTTCTTGTGCATGTCCTATTCTGTGTGTCTTGGGGGAGCTCATTACCCACTGCATAATAGGAATTTCTGGTCTTAACATCACAGTGTGTCCTATGGTCACCTGTTCTGTATCCACCAAAGCCCAATAACATGCTAACAACTGTTTTTCAAAAGGGGTATATCTAGTCCCTGCTTCAGGGAGCTTCCTCGTCCAGAATCCTAGAGGTACTTTTTTCTTTCCCTGTTTCTGCCATAAACTCCAATTAGCATACTGTTCTTGTACTGATACATTGAGCTCGAGTTCCCCAGGTTGAACAGGCCATAAATCTAAGGCTTGCTGTATAGCTTGTTTAGCCAGTTCAAAAGCCTGCTGCTGCACATCTCCCCATTCAAACTCATATTTCTTCCTAGTTATTTTATACAATGGTGCCAGTATTTGACTCAAATGGGGAATGTGCTGCCTCCAAAAGCCAAACAGTCCAATAAATTTCTGGGCCTCCTTTTTATTTCGGGGAGTATTAAATTCCATTATTTTCTGTTTGGCTTTTGGGAGCACTTCTCTATGACCCTGATGCCACTGTATGCCCAGGAATTTTACTGTCTGGGCTGGTCCTTGAATTTTTGCAGGGTTAATTTCCCAGCCCTTCTTTTTCATGTGTGCAATGAGAGCTTCAAGATGTTCCTGCACTATCTCTTGTGAGGGCCCCTGCATTAAAATATCATCAATATAATGTGAAATTTGTACCCCATCCGGAGGTGGGAGTTCATCTAAGTGTTCTGCTACAATCCTGTGACAGATAGTGGGGCTATGTAAATACCCCTGGGGAAGTCTAGTGGGACAGTACTGTCTACCCTGCCAAGAAAATGAGAACTGCTCCCAATTCTCCTCCGAAATTGGAATAGTAAAAAATGCATTAGCCAAATCTATGACAGCATACCATGTCCCTGCGTGTCTTTGAATATTTTCAATAAGAGTAATTGTATCTGGTACAGCAGCAGTCAGTGGAGGGGTATACTTATTCAATTCTCTATAATCAACTGTCATTCTCCAACTGCCATCTGATTTCTTTACCGGCCACACCGGATTATTCCAGCCAGTGGTAACCGGCTTAATCACCCCTGCTTCTAGCAATTCCTGAATTGTTTCTCCTATTTCCTGATGTCCTCCCGGGATGCTATACTGCTTCATACTCACCATTTTAGTGGCGGGGGGCAGCTTTACTGCTGGCATTTTAAGGTGTCCTACAGTAATAGGTCTAGCAGACATGTAAGGTTTGATGCCAAATTGGTATTGTTCCTCATCAAGTATCAGTGTCAACCCTTTTAATATGTCTATCCCAATTATATACTCGGGAATGGGAACAATTAACACCGAGTATTTTCTCTTAGGTAACTGACCAATTTTCATTTCCAATGTGGTTTGTACAGCATCTGTTTTCCTTCCTCCCAGCCCAGTGATTGTAACATGCTGTCCTCTGAAATGTTTTGGATTTCCATAAATTAAGGTGGCCTCCGCTCCAGTATCTACTAAGGCTCGGACCCTCTGATTGTTCTTATGTTTCCAAAAAATGTCTACATTTACATGGGGTCTCATGTCTTTATGAGTCCACCCTTCAACTGGAGCTTGGCCTATTTCCTATTCTTGAAACAAATCCTGTGCCCATGAAAGATCAGGGTATAAGTCAGAAAGTGGTGCTGTGGGAATAACATTTGATCTTGCTTCTCTAATCTCACCCTCCTTCCTTTTCCCCTCATTCTTTCTCTCCTCTTCATTCACTTCAGAATTTTGTTTACTCACATTCCTATTTCCACTTTTCTTATACAGCCCTCTTTTCTTATATATTTCCCACATGCTCTGTGTGTCAATTCCATCAATCTGTTCCTTTTTAACACCATCTTTAAGGAGAGCAGTAAACATATCTTTCCTGGATACTCGGTTGTTTATATTTCCCTTCTGTCCTTCTGATCTATTCTCCCTTCTGTCACCAGCACTGTACTTTGGACCCCACTCTCCCAATTCACCTAATTGTCTCACTGCTTCTATTACTTCTGATAAAGGATTCCCTGTTTGATTTATCAGTAAAGTCATAATAACATGTTTGTAAGCTGGTGGAGCCAAACGTATAATCTTATTCCTCATTGATGCAGTCATGGCACAATTCATTAACTGATCAGCTTGCCCTATAAAAATAGCAGTTTTCATGCCTTCCTCTTTAATGCGCTGAATAGCGTCACGCAAAGCAAACCATTGTTTATCATTTGGGGGCCAATCAGCTTCGGCAGGAAATTTAGCATTACATCCTTCTACTGCCAGTTGGAGTAAATTAGTCATATTTTGTGATATGTAATTACGAAACTGCTCTTGTATCACAGGGTCAACACTAATTAGACAAAATTTCCTAGAATCACCATGATCTAGCTGTACTCCTGCAGCTCCAGTTTCATAAATACGCACCATCCAGGTAATCAGTGATTCCCCAGGTTTCTGCCTAAACCTGTCCTGGATATCATTAATCTCTTGTTGATTAAAATCCTCCACAGTATCTAGATTAACTCCTCCAGGATTTTGGGGAGTACTCTGCACTTTCCTCCTATAAATCGGTTGTGCCTGATAGTTTTCATTACTAACTCCTTGCTCTTCCTCAGAGTTAGATGATTCAGTAGAATCCCAGATATTACCATCCCAGTCATCAGGATTCCAATTTACACCTGCTTTAGCAATAGACATGTGCACTTTCTTTTTATTTACTCTCCCCTTTCTTTTACGATATTTATACTGGGCCACCCTGACAGCTGCTCTCTCAGCAACCTGCTGATAAGTATCTAATTTATCCGTCAACAAACGGATTTGGCATTGTAGCATTGTTATCATATTTTGTAAATCACAATTCTGTTTTTCAAGTTGCTCAATCAAATCTACTTTGCTGGATTTTGTCTGATGTATCTTACGATATGCAGACAGCAAAAGCCAACCTCTCCTCCCCAACACACTCAATTCTATCCCTTTTTCAACAGGTATTTTTTGCAAGCATGTAAGGAGATTTACAGGTTCCGCATCTTTTAAAACAGATTCCCAATTCTCACTTAGTCCTGAACTGCAAGACCATTCTCTAGCTAACATTTCATAAGGCGCCTGATCCCATCCGGGGATATTTACAAAATCTTTATCTTCCTTTACAGTCTTTGTACTATTTACATTTTTTACTCTTCTTTTCAACATTGTTATAGCCTTTCTTTTTATCGCACCCCACTTCTGGTACCAAATGTTGGTGCTGATGAGGGTTTCAAAGAGTAATGACCTTGGACCCCTGATATCTTTTGGGACTAGTAAATTGCAATAAGCTATTTTCAGTTGGAGGAGATGATGGATGCAATTCTATAGCAGTCAAGGGGTCTGGAAGCGAGGACTACATATTCATAATTTTCTTTGAGAAACCTAGAGCAAACTGGTCTACAATAAATGCAGAAGAGTACATAATTTGAGGATCACTACTAAAGTAGGTAGCCAGCTTAAAGAGCCGAGAGGGGTTTAGGTCTTTTTGTAGAAGAGTAGAGAAATATTCCTGTTTGGCAGAATGGATAGTGAATGTATATTGTTTTTCCATATCTTGATAGATAGCCAGAGTATAGATAGATGGAATCTTGCACCAGTGATGCTCATTCTGATGCAGTCAGCACTTAATTAACCTCAGACCCTATGGTACTACGGATGGCATTTTCACATGGTTTACATGTGGATACATTCTGGGACTGTTTCATTAAAGGCAAAATGAAGAATGGTATTCCAAGTCTGAACTTGAGCATCTAATGCCTGATTCTGAAAATCCTCTGGGATAGGGTCACAGTGGCTAAGACGTTTATCAGGATCAAAGTCCCATAGCATGCAAAATTTTTGAAATGACATTGGCATAAACTTGAGGGTTAGAAATGTAGCCCAGTGGAAAAGAACAAAATGATGGTCAGTCCTGGGAATACGAATTGACTTCAGGTTCTTAATGAGATAGTGTTTATTGTCGGGGACAGTTATTATGACCAGCAGTATTGATTGAAGATCTCATAAGTGTACAAGACCAAAATCGTAGAGAAGGATCAAGACGTCTGGCGTTATTGGGTTAAGTGGGTCAGCAATATGAACATTAAATTCTCCTAATAAAATAAGAGGAGGATTCAAGGGCCAAAGAGGCGATAAGACTATATAGGTCTTTTCCATATCAACCTGCTAGACCAGAAAAGACAAGTGGGTTGTGTCCCCCTACCAGCAGAGATGGAGACAGAAAATCTTCCAGAGGTTTCTTATGACCTCATCTTGCCATAACCACAAATGCAGCTAGGGGTGCACTTCAGTATTTCTCTGTCTCTAGCAGAAGTTGGATGTAGGTTTTTGCAGCTCTGGTGGAATCTGAAAAAAGATCTGAGAAGCAGTTCAGAAAAGATTGATTCTCTCGTGAGTAACCTGCCCATGGGGTCACTTCCTCAGTAGAGTGCAATGCTTGAGGTTCCATTAGAGTCACCCTTAAAACTGGCGCTCTTTTGGGTATTGTCATACGGAGAAGGGAAGTTGGTTCAGCTCCTCGTCCTTATATTGCTAAGGGCCAGTTGAGCAGCCAGAAGTTTGGGAAAGGAGTTTGGAAGGGATTCTTCAAGGTCTCACATGATCTAATTTAGGAGGGTTATTACTTCTCTATGATTCACTTCTTGTTGCCATCCTTCCATTATTATACATAGTATGCATATACAGTACCTGATTTATAATCCTCCTCATCTTTCTTAAGCTTTTTAAGTTTCCTATCCTTAATGATCTTCTTATACTCTATAACATTCCTGTCAAAATCTATTTTCAACTTTTAATAACTTGAATCTTTCTCTTTTAATTGATACGCCTTTGAATCTACATCTTTCTTTAAAACCTCAGCCTTACGTTTCGAGGTATTAATCACTAAAATCATCAAATCAAGGGAACATTTGTTCAATATCTTGATCCAGTTAGATAAAAAAACTTCATCAGTAAACATGCCAGGGGCCACGTTGACACAAAGGCTCCTGGGAATAATCTTCTTCCTGAAGTATTCTAGTAATAACAGTGCGTGCATATCGTCACGTATCATCTTCTGAGTGAGCCGGACTGCTTCTCCCCATTCATCATCAATGTTAACCATGCCTTACTCTTCAGTAAAGAAGGGGTCCTGAGGCAGCATAGCTTGTAATTCCTCTTCATTGTAGCTGAGGACATCCTTCCACGGGGATATTGCCAAAAGAAGTCCCAAAGAGGGTAAATGCACTCACAACCAAACAAGCAGAGCACAAAACAGCAAGATACGAGTAACCTGGTCACTGGTGCTTTATTCACAATCCCCTACGTGTTTCGGCATAAGCCTTCATCAGAAGGAATCAGATGCAAACTAAAATACAATGAATATAATAAAACATACAGTGACCATTAAAATATGCAATAATAAAGAAATAAACAAATAAGCAAAAAACATAATAAAAGGTAAGGTTGAGAGTGCAAATAAAAAATTAAAAATTGTAGATTATTTACAGAAATATCTGGAAGAAGCAACTTGTGGCCACTGCTCCACTTGTCCCGACTTCTTGTTCTTTGTTACGAAGAATCATTTTGAGCACCTTGAGACCAAAATAAAAAACTTTTTGAATTATTTTTCTAACTGTGAGTCAAAGAATGTTGTCTACCTTATAAAGTGCCCTTGCAACTTATTGTATGTTGGTAAAACAAAGCAGTCAATCAAAACACGTATCATAGAGCACAAGAGTTGCCTCAGAAGAAAAGCACTTGATAAACCACTTGTTTCACATTGGGTAGAGAGGGATCACACCCTCTCTGACCTTCGTTTTTTGGTCTTGAGAGTGGTTGAGCCACACTGGAGAGGTGGCAACATTAATGCCATTCTTCTTAAATTGGAACAGAGATACATTTATGAGTTGAAGACACTTACACCGTATGGTCTAAAATCAAGAGAATGGACTTGCTGTTTTTCTTTGAGTGCACTAGTTTGGGATTAGTCATTATTGTGCTGATGTTTTTTGCTACGCATTAGGCTGGTCGCAGCACGGCTCCTGTCTGTACTTTTTTAGCATTCACATGTTATTCATTTTTTAATGTTTACATGTCTTCTTTCTTTCTTTCTTAGTGTTTGATATACTGCTCTAGGCTTCAGAGCATCAAAGCGGTTTAAGTTACATCATGTAGGTGGTTCATCATTTGCCATACATTGGAACTTTTTTGAAGATAGCATACAGGCTTATTCTGTCCTGGACGTAGATCCCCTCTATATGTCCAGTCTGAGCCGGACATACAGAGAGGATCCGAATTGCGAACAGTCCTGTACGTGCAGGCCAGGACTGTGATTCAGTCCGGCCTGCACATACAGGACTGTCCCCAGCTAACTCAGTCAAGGCTCTTCTATGGAGCTGCAGTGCCATGGTGCCAGGGACTCACTCCCCACAGCCCGACCCCCGATCTGGCCTCCTAAGGCCAGGGTTGGGCTTCAGGGAATGCCTTTGGGTCCCGTCCCCCCAATCCAAGCCCCAGGCCGCCGATCCTTTACGTACAGGGACGTTATTCCACCCCAGAGCTGGAATAACTTCCCCATACAAGTCACCGGCCCTGGACGTACAGGGCTGACATTAGAATCAGGCCTGGACGTCCAGGGCTGGTAACCGCCTGCCTCCGCCTCCTATCCTCCCCTTCCCCTGCGTCTAACTTCCCTGTACAACCGGCAGGGAAGTTGGATGCAGGCAGAGAAGGCACGAATAGTGGGCCCATAGTGTTTTTAGTGACTACAGTGTAACATTTGCATGTATCTATTTTAAAGTGCCTCATGAACACGTCTATTTGTTTTATTGGCCTAGTGCTTTTTATGTTTTTTTGATGATGATTCGGCGTTCCTTTTAGTGAATTTGATTGTCACTTTTAATTAGTTTTTGTTTTTTGTGTATTGGGTTAGTCACATCTCTCTCTGCACTTATTGTTGTGTATACAGCACATACACATTTCAATTGCCTGGTTCCTGGCACAGTACTTGAATTGCACTATATAAGTGCTGTAAGACCATGATGTACAACGTGTTTTTCGATTTCGATATTAGGACTTCCCCATATCCACCACACCTCTAGAAGATGAAGCAGAATTGATAACTGCTGCAGCGCTTTGGTGCGTTTGTTCCAAAGTGCCTTTTGGATTTGTTCGGTATTTAGTTCCTATGTCCTATTTGCTAGCTTATTATTTGATGTTCTCCTCTGAGTTTGATTTGTTCTGCGGTTATTTCGGCTGTTTGTTGACATTTCGAGAGCTCTTTAAATTTTGGCGATAGCATTTACATCGCATCTCCAGCAATCGAGGATACTCTTTTGCTTTTTATTTTGCACACTCTAACCATAGTTAATGACTTGTACTGATAATCAGTATGCAATGCTACATATATTTTTTATTTTTAATTAGAATTTGAACACTGTTCTCATGGCTTGTCTCCCTGTTCTTTTGACTTTCACCCTTGAATATTACAGCGGGAAAGTTACTCAGATTGATAAGAAGATTGGTGTGTGCTCCTGGTCCTCTGAGTAATTTACTCGATGACAGTGTTAATACATGCTTTGGAGCCCTTTGATTCAGGCAAGTGTCTAAATGTTATTCTCCAGGAACAAGCAGGAAGTCAGTCCTCACTTATGGGTGACGTCGGCACTGACAGAGCCCACGAAGAGCAATTCCCCAGCTTTCAAAGAAAGTCTTTGGGATTGCTACCATGCATGCGTGGTCCTCTTCCCGCCCAAGGGTGCCATCTTGCTCAGTCTCCCTTTTTCCGCGGAGCCCTTTGGACGCACGTCCTCGTCCCTCGGAAAAAGGTTTTGTTTTCCTCGCCTTAACAGGCTCTTTTTTTCTCTTTACGGTTGCACCGGTCCTCTACCCGTCCTTCCCCTTGCTCTACTTTTTAGAGCTTTTGGGGATACCCTTTTCTCTCCCTAACCACTGGCCGCGTGGATCTTTGACCTCACAGGGGCCATATTTACCCCCATGGCCACCGGATTTAAAAAATGCAATAGATGCTCTAGGAACATGTCGCTTACGGACACTCCTGACTGTTGTCTGTGGTGCCTGGGAGCCAACCATGACCCAGAGTTCTGCTTGCTCTGTAAGAAAATTTTCCTCTAAGCCCCTGCTCAGCCATAAGCAGAAGTCCAAAGACATTTTTCAAAAGGCTGCCTCGTAGTCTCCGGTGGTGCCCTTGGTCATCTCTCCCCCGGTGGGTTCTCCCCCTGTGGCTCCATGTTCCAGGTGGCACTCTGACCAGGGATCCCCCAAAGTGGAACAGCGCAAAAAGAAGAAGGCCTCAAAGTCACTGTCTGAGGCCCCCCGACAAGCACGAGTGCTGCCGCGCTAGGTCGCTTAGCCCCATTCGGCATTCCCAAGAGTTGGACAAGGAGCGACCCCGCAAGGTACCTCGCAAAGAAATGGAGGCCTCTGGCGAAGGCGCCCAGTCTCCTGAGGGTTGTCCCGGTGAGGACCCTCCTGGACTCACGATCCGGTGACCCCGGTATCGGCCTTCCCAGGGCCCCATGCCCGCGTGGGAGTCCCGTATGCTGGCGCTGGAATGCAGCGTTTCTGAATTCATTGCTTCCCAGCAGGCGCTCACAGCCAGCTTCTCTGACTCGCACCCAGAGATCGTGGGTCCCTTGCGTGGGACATCCAAATCCAGCCAGGAAACTCCAGAGAGCCACGAGTCTCATGGGGTTCCTCGACGTTGGTCTCGCTTGCCCTCCCGTTCCTCGGAGGCGAGATTGTCCAGGGCCTCCTGCTCCAGACCACCGGCCATTGGACAGGGTGAACCGTCTGGCTCGGATCCCTCGACCGATTTTTCGCACTGGGAGTCCGATGGGGACACCTCCCGGAAACATGTACCCACCAGGATCTTCCGTTGGACCCCTCGCCGCCTACATTCCAGCAGCGTTCACCTCCCAAAGACACCTCCTTCTTGGTGTTTATCTGGGCCATGACTCGGGCCCTCAACCTGGTCACCCAGGCCGAGGAGGACCCTCATGCTGAAGAACTCGATATTCTTCAGTACAAGTCCCCGCACAGGGAATCCCTCACCATGCCTGTACCGCTGATTCTATCTCGGCTGCTGCTCCGCATGTGGGAGGCCCCAGCCTCGGTCCCCATTGTGAGCAAGCGCCTTGACACAATGTACAAGGTGCAGTGCGGGCCAGGCTTCCGAAAAACCAAGCTCCCACACACCTCGATAGTAGTGGAGTCAGCCAGTGCGGAAGCATAAAAGCCAGAAATCACACTCATCGGTACCACTGGGCCGAGAGTCGAGAGCCCTTGATGCCCTGGGCCCGAGTCGGGGGCTGCTGAGTCTCCTGAGCTTGGACTCAGGTTGACGGCCTTGGATAGCAGCTTGGCTGACTTCATGGAACAGCAGCAGAGACTGATCGTCGGTCTGACCAGTGCATCTGCCCCGACAACCGGGACCTCGACATCCAAGTCGACCCTGAAGACCGAGCCGATCCTCGAGTTAATGAAGTTTCGAGTCGATCCTCGGTCAAGGTCCCCCTCGACGTCCCGTGCGGGGCCGAGGTCGTCGATGCCGATACCCTCATTGTCGGGGCGGGTGCAACTGAGGCCCACACGGCCGGAGCTGCTCGATTCCTCCTCGGAGGAGTCGGTGTGGGAGACGGAGGACGAAGAGTCCCTTCAGACTCACCGGTCCGAGCCTTGGAGATGGTCCCCCCCGGAGGATACCCGGTTCTCGGATTTCGTGAGAGACATGGCCAAAGTCTTGGCCTTCCCTGCGGATGCCAAGGAGGAGTCTCGAACCTCCCTCCGACGCTGACCCCGGAACCACCGACTCTGAAACCGTAGCCTTCCTTCCAACTGAAGAAGCAACGCTGACCTTTTCGGATCGCGCCTCTCCAGAAGCACTAAGGTTCAGAAATTCTGCAGGGTGTGCGGGCGGTTTTTGCAGATCTGGAGTGAGATCACACCCAGAGGAAGATGCTGAACTCTCCGGTCTCGGCATCGACACAAGCGGGGTAACTCCGGAAACCAACCGGGTCTTGCCGTGCTGCTGCACAAAGGTATCCATCGGACCAACCTTGGCTACAGTCGCAGAAGGGGGCTGCTTGGGCAGAGGGGGGTCCCCCCTAAGCTTCCCCTTTCGCTTCGGCATAGGAAAGCAGCTCACAGCAGCGTGGGTCCAGCGGCCATCTTGGATCAACTCTCTCGACACCGGTTCTTAGCAAATGGGTCAGTTCCATTTATCGAGTCCGTAAGAGCCCTGGGTTCCAAAAGGCACAGCTACCGCACAACTCCATGGTTGTGGAATCAGCCATGCACCGCCTGAAGAGTCAGAAGATGCACTCCTTGGTGCCCCCCGGCCAGGAGGTCCGGAACCTGGATGCCCTCGGTAGAAAGTGCTTCCAGGGCTCTATGCTATCTTGCCGTGTCCAGACCTACCAGCTGTACATGGGCATGTACCTACGAGACCTGGCAAAGGAGATTGCCGGGTTCTCAGCTGGCCTCTCCGAGGAACCTTTGCAGAGGTTCAAGGCTTTGTCAACAGGGATTCGGGGGTACTCGAAGTTTATCTCTTGAGCAGCCTATGATGGCTTCGAGGCTTTGGCCCAGGTAGCCCAGGCCAGCTTCGGTGCATGCCGTCAGGCCTGGCTACAGTCATCAGACCTGGAGTCATGGGTGCAGGACAAGTTGGTCGATGTCCCCTGCTGAGGTGAAAACCTTTTCAGTAAGCCCATGACTGAAAAGGCTGCAGAAATCGAGACTGAGACTCTCACCAGGACAAGGCTGTCCAGGAAGACTTCTGCCCCTTCTCAGAAAAAGAAGGGCTCGGGAAAGAAGCCCTTTTTCCCAAGGAAGGGTGCTGCCTACAAATCCTACCCTCAGTATCAGGCCTCTCCAGCTCTCCAACATACCTGGACGACTGGCTCATCAGGGGCCAGTCTCTCCAGGAGGCCAGACAAGCCACTCTTCGCACTATCTCTCTTCTTCAGCATCTGGGCTTTGTCATAAACTACGCAAAGTCCACTTTGCTCCCCTCACAGAACCTAAAGTTTATAGGGTCAAGATTAGACACCCTGCAGGCAAGAACTTACTTGCCCGAGGACAGGGCCCACAGACTGATGGACTTGGCCAACCAGTTCCAAAGCAATTCTCAGGTCTCCGCCAGGCACTTCCTGCGGCTCCTGGGCCACATGGCATCCACGGTACATGTGACTCCAAATGCCCGTCTGCACATGCGGGCTGCTCAGTGGTGCCTCAGAGCTCAGTGGGCGCAGGCCACAGGCGACCTCTGAGACAGAGTAAAGGTGTCCAAACCACTCTTGGACTCCTTGCAGTGGTGGCTACAGCCCCCAAACCTTCTCAGGGGGGTACCTTTCCAGGCCCCAGCACACACAAGGGTGCTGACGACCGATGCTTCCTTAAAGGGTTGGGGTGCACATAGCCAGGGCATGTGCACTCAAGGCCTCTGATCTCCTCGGGAGGCCACACAGCAGATCAATCTTTTGGAGCTGCGAGCAATCCGCTTGGCTCTACAGACTTTTTCTCATGCCCTCTCTCACCAGTCTGTCTTAGTTCAGACAGACAATCAGGTAGCAGTGTTCTATGTGAACAAGCAAGGGGGCACAAGGTCCAGGCTCCTATGTCAGGAGGCGCAGGCCCTTTTCTCCTTTGCAGTCAAACAAGGCATGTTTCTCAAAGCAGTTTATCTACCTGGTCAGGAGAACCTCTTAGCAGACAAGCTAAGCAGGATTTTCCAGCCCCACGAATAGCAGTTGAACCTACTGGTGGTCGAGCAGATCTTTCTACGATGGGGACTTCCATCCATCGATCTCTTTGCAAATCCACTGAATCGTCAGCTGCCCAGGTTTGCTCCAGACAGCTGCATCCCCTGAGAACAGCAGAAGATGCCTTTCTGATCTCTTGGTCTATGGGCCTCCTCTATGCATTTCCTCCCATGCCCCTGGTGGCCCGAACTCTGTTCAAGATTCTCCAGGACAAGGCCTCAGTGATTCTGGTAGCCCCCAGATGGCCGAGGCAACCCTGGTTTCCACTTCTGCTGCAGTTGGCGGTGGAAACTCCTTTCCCTCTGGGGTTGCAACACGATCTCCTGTCTCAAGATCAGGATTCCCTTCTGCACCCCAATCTCAGGTCCCTCAATCTGATGGCCTGGCTGCTGAAAGGATAGTGCTAGCTCCTTTGCTTCTGCCTAAGGAGGTTGAAGAGGTGGTTTTGGCCTCTAGGAGGCAGTCCACCAGAAAGTCCTATGCCCTCAAGTGGCGTAGGTTCACAATATGGTGTGCTCAATACAATGAAAATCCTTTCTCCTGTCTTGTGCCAGTGGTACTGCAGTATCTACTTCACCTGTCAGATCTAGGCCTTAAGTCTACACTAAGTACACTTTGCCCACCCTAACCCAACACAACCACCCCCCACACCTCAACCCACTCATGCAGCCCCTAACACACCCATAACATGACTTATGACAAAATATACAACAGAACCTTCCATCAGGTATTATAAATTGTAAATAGGTTTAGGTTTATTCTCTTAATATACCGCTAAACGTGGGGGACATCATAGCGGTTTACAGAGTTCAAAAAATGAGGCAGTCACCGTAAAGGTGAGATAGAAGAGGAAAGGAAATTACATCAATCGACAGGAAAGCAAACTAGGCAGATTCATACGACAGGACAAGACAGTAGAGGAGAGAGGGAAGGGAAAACAAATCACACGTGGGGTACAGGAGGAGCAGGAAGGTCAAAGGCAAGGGTGAAGAGGTGAGTTTTGAGGCGGTTCTTAAAGGTGGAATGGTCTTGTTCGAGGCGAATAGAGGAGGGAAGAGAGTTCCAGAGGGCGGGGGCAAGGAAGAAAAATGCAGAGGTACGGGTGGATTGGAGGCGAGCACAAGTGGGAGAGGGGAGGTGTAGGCGATTCAGATGAAAGGAGCGTAGGGAACGGGTGGGGTTTACTGTTTGTAAATACTGTTTATACATGTATATAGTTATCCCAGTTACAGTCCCAAGTTATCTATCCTGTTACAATGTAAGCTTAAGGCCGTTTGGTCTGTTGCAAAAATTTTTGTTATCTGTAAACCGCACTGATACTAAAAAGCGCGGTATAGAAGATCTTGTAATAAATAAATAAATAAATAAATAAAATAATAAGTCTAACTCTGTTCGGGTCCACCTCAATGCTCTATCAGCGCATCACTCACCGGTGGAGGGACAGTCTCTGTCGGTTCACCCTTTGGTGTCCCGCTTCCTCAGAGGTCTGCTTCTTCTTAAGCCTCCAGTTTGTCCACCGGCGACTGAGTGGGATTTGATTGTGGTCTTGCAGCAATTTACCCGCCAACCGTTTGAGCCGATGGCTACTTGCCATTTATGCTTCCTTTCTTGGAAAGCACTCTTCCTGGTAGCTCTTACCTCGGCCAGACGTGTGAGTGAACTACAAGCTCTGGTTTCTGATAGACCTTACACACGATTCTATAGAAACAGGGTGGTCCTACGGACCCACCCGAAGTTCCTTCCAAAAGTGGTCTCCTCTTTCCACCTCAACCAGGAGGTGGTTCTTCCGACCTTCTTTCCCAGGCCGCATACCAGCCGGGCTGAAACAGTCTTGCATACCCTGGACTGTAAGAGGGTGTTGTCTTTTTACATAGAACGTACGCGGGGGCATCGAAGGGCTACTCAGCTCTACGCCTCCTTTGACCCTAATAAACTGGGGTTACCTGTCTCCAAGTGTACGTTGTCCACTTTGGTAGCAGATTGTATCGCCTGGGCGTACAAGGCAGCTGACCTCCCCTTGCAGGGTCGAGTCATGGCCCACCGTGTCAGGGCGAAAGCCGCGTCAGTAGCTCATTTCCGCTCTGTTCCGTTGGCAGACCTCTGCCGGGCCGTTACTTGGTCTTCAAGCCAGACTTTTGCAGCCCACTACTGCCTCGAGAGAGAGTCCCGAAGGGACAGTTCTTTCAGACATGCGGTACTCCATAATCTCTTTGAGGTTTAGGCAACTCCTACCCTCTGGCCCTTGTATTGGGCTACCGTACGGGGGCGTTCTCAGAGGATATTCTTATCACGAATACTGAGGCTCTTGAGAGGGAGCCATTTTTCAGCTTAGGGTTCCCGGTAGCCTATAGCTGGGGAGTCCCATATGTGAGGACTGACTTCCTGCTTGGTCCTGGAGAAAGAGTAGTTACTCACCTGTAACAGGTGTTCTCCAGGAGCAGCAGGAATCAGTCCTCACGACCCTCTCTCCTCCCCTGGAGTTGCAGTCATATACTTCATTTTGTTTTTTTGCTGTCTTTTAGCTATATCTTCAGACTGAGCAAGATGGCACCCTTGGGCGGGAAGGGGACTGCACATGCCCGCTGCTTTCCCAAAGGCTTTCCTTGAAAGCTGGGGAGATGCTCCGCATGGGGGCTCCATCGGCGCCGACGTCACCCGTATGTGAAGACTGATTCCTGCTGCTCCTGGAGAACACCTGTTACAGGTGAGTAACTACTCTTTCTCTGGGTTTCCCAGGCTTCCCTCCTTGTCAGCTGTATATTCTGTAATCATCAATACAGCAGGGTTGAGCTCCTGATTTCACTGTCAGTGCAGCTCCCCTTCTCCCCATCCCTTCTCAGAAACACCTTCCAGCCCCTGCCAAGAGGGTCTAAGCGGCTGGACAGGGATCAAGCTCTCATTACCCTACCTTTCAGTCACTGTATTTACCTTACACTGACTTTGAAAGTTTCTCTTCTTCCTCTTTGGGAACTCAGCTCCTCTGTACTGGCACAGTGAGTAACTGACAGTTTTCCTTCTCACCTCCGTTTTCGACGATTCGGGGTCCGGTGAGGTTTGAATTTTTAAATGGCTGTTGTGTCCATTTTGTGGAGATACTAGGAGTAACTAGTGTGTTTTCTGCTACTAGTCTCCTGGGTCTGTTGTTTGGTGTGTGGGTGATGAGATTTGAGATCGATGCAGGAGATAAATTATTAATAGCCTTGAATGTGATGAGGAGGGTTTTGTATGTTCTGCAATTTATCGGAAGCCAGTGCAGATCGATCAGTATTGGTGTTATATGATCTCTTATAGAAGCTCCAGATAGGATGCGGGCTGCTGCGTTCATCGCCAGTTGAAGTGGATTAGTGTATTCTTGGGGAGACCATGAAGGATGATATTTGCATAGTCGAAATGCGGTGTGACTATTGCTTGGAAAACTGTACGGAAGTCCTTGGTCTCCATCATTGGTTTCAGGTGGCGCAGTGTTTTTAGTTTGTAGTAAATTGATTTTACTGTGTTCTTTATGTGCTCTTTAAGATTGAGTTGTTGATCAAGTATCACACCGAGGTACTTTATGGAGGCCTTGATTGGGAGTTCTGCGTCTCTTACTGTGAGAGTGGTTGGCGGAGCAAATTGCTTGTTTCTTGTTGCTATGAGTACTTCGGTTTTCTTGAAGTTTATTCTCATGTTTTGATTGAGGAGCCAGTCAGTTATTGCATTGAAACAGTTTATTAGTGGAGAGTAGTCGGGATTTGATATATTGATCGGTGTGAATATTAGCACGTCATCTGCGTACAATAGGCAAGATATACCGAAATCTCTGGTGATTTGGCAGATAGGCTGCATGTATATATTAAAAAGCAATGCAGATAGAGATGAGCCTTGAGGTACTCCCTGTTTCTGTTTGAAGGGTTCAGAAGTAATGTTGCCTGTACGGACCTGTTGCCAGCGCTCATCTAAGTAAGATTTGCACCAGTTCCAGGCTTGGTTGCGGATGCCTTTTTCGTGGAGTCTAGCTAGCATGATCTTATGGTCGACTGAGTCGAATGCCGCTGATATGTCCAGAAAAATCATTGCAATGGCCATGTGAATGTTGTCAATCCCACAAATGAGTTTGTTAAGTAGTGAAGTCATGAGTGTTTCTGTTCCGTGAGCTTCTCGGAATCCGTGTTGGCATGGGTCCAACGGGGCTGCTGTATCAATGTGGTGTTGGATCTGCCTCTGAGTTTCCTTTTCAAGTATCTTGGCTAGATAGGGAATGCTGGAGATTGGGCGGTAGGATTCTTCCTTTGTTGGGTCCATCTGGTTGTTTTTTAGCAGAGGGCGAATTGATGTTTGTTTAAGGGCGGTAGGGAAGATGCCAGTTAGGTAGGAGATATTTGCGATCTTAGCTATGTAAGGGCTAAGCTCGGCACGTAAGGTTTTGATCCAGTGTGCTGGACATGGGTCATTTGGTGCTGTGGTGGTGTTTATGGTAGCGATAATTTCTTCGATGGTTTTTCTTGATGGTGGTGAGAATTTATCGAGTGATGCTTGGGCCTGTGGGAGTTGGATTAGTATTTGTGATGACGTTGTGTTCGCCTTGATCATTTTGGCTTGGATGAAATTAGCATATAATTGTGGTTGTATGGATTCTTGATGCGGTGGCGATGGGTCTTTGGTTAATGTTTTTACTAAATTGAAGAGATCGCGTGGTCTGTTTAGTGTTTTGCAGAGAAGATTGGAGTGGAATTCTTTCCTTGTAGACCAAGTTAGATTGCGATGCTTTTTGAGTTGGGTGAGATACTCTTCTTGAACTTTGCTGTTGTGGGTGTGTCTCCATTTTCTTTCTAACTTCCTCAGTTGGAGTATCTTGGAGTATGTTGCGCTATCTTTAAACGATACACATACTGAGTAACTATATACACGCTGAGTTTGGTCGGAGTAGATAGAGAATACATGGTAAGTATATACAAGTGACATGGAGTAATAAATATTACATGGTGTGAATAGACGTGAAATGTCTACTACATGAGTGTGATTGCTTAAAGCATGAGTGTTAAGTTGTGAGTGAGGTGTTTGTGGGGGATGGGGGGAGATTTCTGTGGGGAGGGGTAGCTTGAGTAAAATATAGCAGAAAGAGATGGTGCTTTATTGCCTTCCAAAACTGTACGAGGTCTTTGATTGATCTTATTTCTGGTGGGAGGTCATTCCAGCATTTGGGTGCGTAGTATGCAAAAGCTCTTCTCCTGGTTGTTTGGGTGCACATTATGGAGTCTTTAGGGAGGATCAATGTGTTGGCTGTTGCTGTCCTTCTAGATCTGATTTGTGGAGTTGGTGTAATAAGGTTCTTGAGAGAATTGGGGGCCATGTTGTTAATCTTAAATGTAATCAGCAGGATCTTGTATGTTAGCCTGCAGTATATCGGTAACCAATGGAGATCCTTAAGTATTGGCGTGATATGGTCTGATCTGGATAGACCACAGAGGACGCAGGCAGCGGCGTTCATAGCTAGTTGGAGGGGGTTGAGGGCGTTCTTTGGTAGACCATATAGAATTACGTTTGCATAGTCGAAATGTGGTAGTATGAGGGCCTGGAAGATGGTGCGGAAGTCCTTAGGGGGTAGCATGGGTTTGAGGTGTCGCAGTGTTCTGATTTTGTTGTAGATGGCTCTGGTTATAACTTTTATGTGTTCCTTAAAGTTGAGGTGCTGGTCCAGTGTGATTCCGAGATATCGTATGGTACTTCGAATTGGAAGCTCTGCATCTCTTACTCTTAGTATGGGTGGAGGGGAGAAATTCTTGTTCCTTGATATAAATAGAACTTCGGTTTTCTTGAAATTTATGAACAGGTTTTGGGAGAATAGCCAGTCTGTAATTGCGTTGAAGCAGTTGACAAGGTTGGATAAATCCGGGTGTTTGACTTTGAACGGAGTTTAAAGTTTGACTTTAAAAGCCATTTGTCCAGTCCCTCCATTAGAAAGAGGACTAGGTCGTTATTTATTTATTTATTTATTTATTTATTTATTCATGGTGCCCAAGAAAGATGGCTCTTTTCGTCCAATTTTGGACCTCAAAGGCGTAAATCGCAGCCTTCGAGTTCATCACTTCTGGATGGAGACGCTGCGGTCAGTCATTCACTCAGTACGCTGGGGAGAGTTTCTAGCATCCTTGGATCTCGCAGAAGCATATTTTCATATTCCCATTTGAGAAGACCACCAGCGCTTCTTGCCTTTTTCAGTCCTCGGCCAACATTTTCAGTTTCGGGAAATGCCCTTTGGCCTAGCCTCGGCGCCTCAAACCTTCTCAAAGGTGATGGTGGTTGTGGCGGCAACCTTACGCAAGCAGGGAATCAGAGTACACCCATACTTGGAAGTTTGGCTCATTCGCACGGATTCCCTTCCAAAGGCTCGCAAAACTGTTTCCACAGTAGTAGCCTTCCTACAACAGCTTGGTTGGGTGATCAACCGCACCAAAAGTTGCCTGCATCCGTCTCAAGAGATCAAATTTCTCAGAGCCCGCTTCAATACCTGTCAAGGCTGTGTATTCCTGACTCAAGCCCGTTTCCTAAGGCTAGCTTCTCAGCTCCGAAGTTTCTTGGCCCAAACAGCCCCCCGGACATGGGATTTCCTTCAGGTCCTGGGATCCATGGCCGCCACCATCGAGCTCGTGCCTTGGGCAAAGGCTCAAACACGCTGTCTACAGGCCGCTCTACTTTCCAGGTGGTCCCCAGTGACAGAAGACTACCAGACCCATCTTCCGTTACAGCTGCGGGTCCACCGCAGTATACAGTAGTGGCTTGCATCTCACAATCTCCTCGAAGGAGTACCGTTGGAAAACCCACACTGGATCTTGCTGACAACCGATGCCAGTCTGTCCGGATGGGGTGCGCATTGTCGCACTCACTCAGCATAGGGAACTTGGATGACGCGCGAGGCATGATGGACGATCAACAGACTCGAAGCGAGAGCAGCTCGATTCGCTTTACTGAGGTTCAGTCATTCATACAGGGTCAAGCGGTTCGGATCTTATGCGACAATGCCACTGCAGTGTCCTACCTCAACCGCCAGGGCGGCACCAAGTGCCCAGGGGTATCGAAGGAGATGTCCCTTCTCTTCCCTTCGGCTTGAAGGACTAGAAAGGGGGGCTGTTACTTCTGGAGAGAAATCTGAAATTGTGAGTATATACTTCTGGGAATTTTTCTGAAAGGAATTTTTTTTCTTTTAAAGCTAATTAATCTGTGAACCCACTATTTTTTGTTAAATCAGTCAGGGCCTAGTAGCAACAGTTTAAGATTCAATTTAAAACACAGAAGAGAACTTTATGGTTACCTTTCATACCCAGTAGAGAGCTGTAGTTTAAATTTCATAGTCACTCAGGGCCTAGCATCAGCAAAGTACTTTTAGTTTCAAATTAAAACACAGAAGAGAGCTTTCTGGTTAAATTTAGAATCCAGCAGAGAGCTTGTAGTTTAAATTTCATAATAGGTTAGAGCCTAGCAGCAGCAAAGAGCTATAATTTAAATCAAATCAGAATATAGCTTACCTCAGCAGCACAGGACAGGGTACTGTGTAGCAGCCCTTTTTTAATAAGTGTTATATCCCTCCCTCCCTCCCCACACCCAACCTCCCCTGGGATAATCACAGCTTTATAGGTACTTGCACAACTTAAAAGACAGGAGGTGCTCTCAGGTGAAGCTCATTACCCAAATCAGTCATACACTAAGGACCTGAGATTAATTAAGCTTCAGGTGAACAAGGTATATTAAACTTCTTAGGTACAGTTTTAGTGGTATAAATATCCATAGCACCCTCTAGTACATAAAGAACTTAAAGATCTAAACACAAACTTAAAACTAAGATGCAGACAGCAGTCCAGCAGCGGGATGTGGGCTTTCCAGTCTTTTTCATTGAGTGTCACATGTATGATTTTCTCCCAGCTGGTGAGAGGTCTTACGTGTGCACTAGGTGCAAGGAGCTCTCTGCTCTCAGGGAACGAGTCCGTTCTCTAGAGGCTAGAGTAGCAGACTTGGAAAACATAAGACAGACAGAGAGGTACATAGACGAGACTTACAGGGATATAGTCCTGAAGTCCCACCTCCAGTCTGGCAGCATCCCTGTTGCCATGGAGGAGAGAGGTCACGTGACAGGAGAGCATCACCCTGGTGTGGCAGGAAGTGATCCTGTAACTAGGACCTGTCCTCCAGGTGATGTAAACCCCTCTCGCACCGAGGAGGTTTCTCCAGGGCCAAGTGCCCATGAGGGAAGGGTTAGGACAGCAGTTATAGTTGGTGATTCGATCATTAGGCATGTAGATAGCTGGGTGGCTGGTGGACGTGAGGATCGCCTGGTAACATGCCTGCCTGGTGCGAAGGTAGCGGACCTCACACGCCACCTAGATAAGGTCTTAGATAGTGCTGGGGAGGAGTCTGCTGTCTTGGTACATGTCGGTACCAATGACATAGGAAAATGTGGTAGGGAGGTTCTGGAAGCTAAATTTAGGCTTTTAGGTAGGAAGTTGAAATCCAGAACTTCCAGGGTAGCGTTCTCCGAAATGCTTCCCGTTCCACGCGCAGGACCCAAAAGGCAGGCAGAGCTCCGGAGTCTCAATGCGTGGATGAGACAATGGTGCAGAGATGAGGGGTTCGGATTTGTTAGGAACTGGGGAACATTCTGGGGAAAGGAGGGGCTCTTCCGAAGGGATGGGCTTCACCTTAACCGGGATGGAACCAGGCTGCTGGCATTAACCTTTAAAAAGGAGATAGAGCAGCTTTTAAACTAGATAATAGGGGAAAGCCGACAGTCGCCCAAGAGCGCATGGTTCGGAAGAATGTATCCTTGAGGGATACTACAAAAAGCAGAGAGGTTCCAAAAAAGAGTAAAGTAGCCCAAATGCCCTCGAGTATGGAGCAGGGTCCACAAAAAAAACAGCACTAGCCACTCAACCGAGCAGGAACAAAAAAAAGAAGCGGCAGATACACACCCAATAAACTTAAAAACTTTATTAAACCAAGGGGTGGCCACCCCTTGGTTTAATAAAGTTTTTAAGTTTATTGGGTGTGTATCTGCCGCTTCTTTTTTTTGTTCCTCCTCGAGTATGGAGCAGACAGAGCTTAAAGATCCCAAATTACCCATGTCTACCAATAGCCAAATTAGTATGAATAAAATACAGTCTCTAAAATGCTTGTATGCAAATGCTAGAAGTCTACAAAACAAGATGGGAGAGTTAGAATATATAGCACTAAACGAGAGGTTAGATATGATTGGAATATCAGAGACATGGTGGAAGGAGGACAACCAGTGGGACACTGTGATACCTGGGTACAAACTATTTCGTAATGATAGAGCTGATCAAATTGGTGGAGGGGTTGCGCTCTATGTTAGAGAGGGCATTGAATCAGAAAGGATTAAAGTTTTGCAAGAAACAAAATTTGCTGTAGAATCTCTATGGATTGAAATTCCATGTAAAAAGGGGAAGGCGATGGCAGTGGGGGTGTACTATCGTCCGCCTGGCCAGAATGAACAAATGGATGATGAAATGCTCAAAGAAATCAAGGAAGCTAGCAAAAGTTACAGTGCAGTAATAATAATGGGTGATTTCAATTACCCCGGCATCGACTGGGTCAGTGTCACAACAGGACATGCTAGGGAGATAAAGTTCCTAGATGAAATAAATGACTGCTTCTTGGAGCAGCTGGTTCATGAACCGACCAGAGGGGAAGCAATATTAGACCTAGTCCTTAGTGGAACACCAGATGTAGTGCAAGAGATAAGGGTGTTGGGGCCACTTGGCAATAGTGATCATAGCATGATCACTTTTGATTTAATTAGTGGAGGAGGGATAGTAAGGAAATCCACAGTACTACCCTTTAACTTTCGAAAGGGAGACTATGATAAAATGAGGAAAACAGTTAAGAAAAAGCTAAAAGGAGCAGTTGCAAAGGTTAAAGACGTACATCAAGCTTGGGTGGTGTTGAAAAATACTATCTTGGAAGCCCAGACCAGCTGTATTGCACACTTTAAGAAAAGTGGAAGGAAGTCCAAAAAACTGCCAGCATGGTTTAAAGGTGAGGTCAGAGAGGCTGTTGTTGCCAAAAAAGCATCTTTCAGGAAATGGAAAAAAGAGCCAAACGATGAAACCTGGAAACAGCACAAGCACTGGCAAGTCAAATGCAAGGCATTGATAAGGCAGGCAAAGAGAGAATTTGAGAAGAAGCTTGCTGCGGAAGCAAAAATGCGAAATAAAGACCTTTTCAAGTACATTCGTAGCAAAAAACCTGTGAGAGAGTCAGTTGGTCCATTAGATGATAAAGGGGTTAAAGGAGCACTAAGAGGCGACAAGGCGATAGCAGAGAGACTGAATGAATTCTTTGCTTCGGTCTTTACTGAGGAAGATGTAGGGATGTTACCCATGACTGAAGTGGTATTTAAAGGTGTGGAAGAATTGAAGGAAATATCGATACATCGGGAAGATGTCTTACAACTATTAGATAAACTGAAGAGTAGCAAATCACCTGGGCCGGATGGTATACATCCAAGGGTGTTGAAAGAACTGAAATTTGAGATTGCAGAACTGCTATCAGTAATCTGTGAACTATCATTAAAATCATCTCTAATACCTGAGGATTGGAGGATCGCCAATGTAACACCAATTTTTAAAAAGGGTTCGAGGGGTGATCCGGGAAACTACAGACCGGTGAGCCTGACATCAGTACCGGGAAAAATGGTAGAAACCATCATAAAGAATAAAATTACTCAGCATGTAGATAGTCACGACCTAATGGGAGACAGCCAACATGGCTTTAGACAAGGAAGATCTTGTCTTACTAATCTGTTATGTTTTTTTGAAGGAGTGAATAAACAGGTGGACAAAGGTGAGTCGGTTGATATTGTGTATCTGGACTTTCAGAAAGCCTTTGACAAGGTCCCTCATGAGAGACTTTTGGCAAAACTAAAGAGTCATGGGATATGAGGCAGTGTACTATTGTGGATCAGGAACTGGTTAAAAGATAGAAAGCAGAGGGTAGGGCTAAATGGCCAAGTTTCCCAATGGAGAAAGGTGAATAGTGGTGTACCCCAGGGATCTGTGCTGGGTCCGCTGCTTTTTGACATATTCATAAATGACCTGGAAAGTGGAATAACGAGTGAGGTTATCAAATTTGCAGATGACACAAAACTATTTAAAGTTGTTAAAACCCAGGAGGATTGTGGAAAATTGCAAGAGGATCTTGATAAATTGGAAGACTGGGCATCAAAATGGCAGATGAAATTTAATGTGGACAAGTGCAAGGTTATGCACCTAGGGAAGAACAACCCAAACTATGGTTACACGATGCAAGGTTCCACATTAGGAACCACCACCCAGGAAAAAGATTTAGGCGTCATTGTGGATACCATGTTAAAACCCTCGGCCCAGTGTGCAGCGGCGGCCAAGAGAGCAAATAGAATGCTAGGTATGATAAGGAAAGGAATGGAAAATAAAACAAAAGATATTATAATGCCTCTATATCGTTCCATGGTGAGACCGCACCTTGAATATTGTGTGCAATTCTGGTCGCCGTATCTTAAAAAGGATATAGCGATTTTAGAAAAGGTTCAGAGAAGAGCCACCAAAATGGTAAAGGGGATGGAAGGCTACTCCTATGAAGAAAGGCTAAAAAGGTTGGGGCTCTTTAACCTGGAAAAGAGACGGCTGAGGGGAGATATGATAGAAGTTTATAAATTAATGAACGGAGTGGAACGGGTAAACGTAGATCGATTGTTTACGTTATCAGAATATAGAAAGACTAGGGGACATGCAATGAAGCTACAGGGTAAACTATTTAAGACTAATAAAAGAAAATATTTTTTCACTCAACGTGTAATCAAACTCTGGAATTTGTTACCGGAGGATGTAGTAAAGGCTGTTAGTGTAGCTGGGTTTAAAAAAGGTTTGGACAAGTTCCTGGAGGAAAGGTCCATAAACCATTATTAAGAAGGGACCCAGGATATCAATGCTTGAACCAATACAAGCATTGTGGAACCTGTGTCCCTTGGGGAAACTGCTAGGTACGTATGACCTAGATTGGCCACTGTTGGAAACAGAATACTGGGCTTGATGGACCTTGGTCTGACCCAGTATGGCATATCTTATGTTCTTATGTTCAGAAAGAAACCTTCTAGCTCTCTCAGCACAGCATATAGTGGGGACCAACAACGTGAAGGCAGATTTTCTAAGATGACACACTCTCGATCCCAGCGAATGGGAACTGGCCCCACAAGCATTCCAGACAATAGTTGAGAAATGAGGACAGCCAAAAGTGGATCTCATGGCGTCAGCCACGAATGCAAAAGTTCCGATCTTCTTCAGTCGCTGGAGGGAACACAGATCTCAGGGCATAGATGCCTTGGCATAGCCGTGGTCAAAACACCAGTTGCTCTATGTATTCCCACCTTGGCCAATGATCGGAAGAGTCCTGCAACGGATCAGGGAACACCAGGGTCCAGTAATCTTAGTGGCCCCGGACTGGCCCCGAAGACCGTGGTATGCCGATCTCATAAGATTATCTCGAGTCCCTCCTCTGTGATTACAAACTCCCTTCGGACTCCTCAGGCAAGGACCTATCTCGATGGAAGATCCAACTCCCTATTTGCTTACGGCTTGGCTCTTGAACGCCGTAGATTAGTCCATAAAGGTTACTCTTCCAAGGTAGTGTCGACTCTCCTCGCCGTTTGTCTATGTTTTTAGCATATGCTAGGGTGTGGCGAGTGTTTGAGTCCTGGTGTACTCAACATCATCTTTATCCTTGGAGTACAGAAATTCCAGACATTCTTGCCTTTCTTCAAGAGGGCCTCGGCAAAGGCTTAGCTCTTGGCACTCTACGGGTACAGATTTCCGCGTTGACGTGTTATAAGGGTCAGATTCGCAGTCGTTCTCTGGCATCCCACTCCGATGTGTCGCGTTTTCTTAAAGTAGTCAGGCTGCTACGCCCTCCGGTCTGTCCAGTTGTCCCTTCTTGGGACCTTGTCTTGTTACTAGGGGCTTTGATATCTCCGCCCTTCGAGCCTCTAAAGGAAGTTTCCTTAACGGATTTGACAATTAAGACAGTATTCTTAGTGGCAATAACTTCGGCTCATCACATATCAGAACTGCAAGCCCTCTCTTGCAGGGATCCGTATTTGTCATTCTCCGGAGAGGGAGTGTCCCTTCGCACTGTTCCCTCATTCTTGCCTAAGGTGATTACTCCTTTTGATGTCAATCAGCCTCTTTTGTTGACGGCCTTTTCAAAGGAACAATGTTCCGGACGTTCCAAGAATCTCCGGGCGGTTGATCTCAAAAGGATTCTCCTTTGGGGGGCGCTAAGGAGCCCGTGAAGAAATGGCCGCTTATTAACCCAGCTCCGTTCCGGGATCTCCCTATTCTTTGCTAACAGAGGCATTCATCACTAAAAAACTTCCCCCTGCTTACCTGGTTTGAAGTCAGTGTACTTCGGGGCTCCTCTCGGGCTACTTAACCGGGCGATCGGAGGTTTCCCCTGAATTTGCTGAGCTGCAGGGTTCATCGCGGCTGGAGCTGCATTCCCCCTCACTGTCTGTGCAGCTCTGAATAGGGCTTTTTGCCTGTGCTAATCGTTTGGGTGCTCCCTGGAGGTGAGCCCCCCTTCGTTGACGATTCTGGTGCCTGGGTGTTGAAAGAACTGAAATATGAGATTGCAGACCTGCTATCAGTAATCTGTGAACTATCATTAAAATCATCTCTAATACCTGAAGATTGGAGGATCGCCAATGTAACACCAATTTTTAAAAAGGGTTCCAGGGGTGATCCGGGAAACTACAGACCGGTGAGCCTGACGTCAGTACCGGGAAAAATGGTAGAAACCATCATAAAGAATAAAATTACTCAGCATGTAGATAGTCACAACCTAATGGGAGACAGCCAACATGGCTTTAGACAAGGAAGATCTTGTCTTACTAATCTGTTATGTTTTTTTGAAGGAGTGAATAAACAGGTGGACAAAGGTGAGTCGGTTGATATTGTGTATCTGGACTTTCAGAAAGCCTTTGACAAGGTCCCTCATCAGAGACTTTTGGCAAAACTAAAGAGTCATGGGATAGGAGGCAGTGTACTATTGTGGATCAGGAACTGGTTAAAAGATAGAAAGCAGAAGGTAGGGCTAAATGGCCAATTTTCCCAATGGAGAAAGGTGAATAGTGGTGTACCCCAAGGATCTGTGCTGGGTCCGCTGCTTTTTGACATATTCATAAATGACCTGGAAAGTGGAATAACGAGTGAGGTTATCAAATTTGCAGATGACACAAAACTATTTAAAGTTGTTAAAACCCAAGAGGATCTTGATAAATTGGAAGACTGGGCATCAAAATGGCAGATGAAATTTAATGTGGACAAGTGCAAGGTTATGCACCTAGGGAAGAACAACCCAAACTATGGTTACACGATGCAAGGTTCCACATTAGGAACCACCACCCAGGAAAAAGATTTAGGCGTCATTGTGGATACCATGTTAAAACCCTCGGCCCAGTGTGCAGCGGCAGCCAAGAGAGCAAATAGAATGCTAGGTATGATAAGGAAAGAAATGGAAAATAAAACAAAAGATATTATAATGCCTCTATATTGTTCCATGGTGAGACCGCACCTTGAATATTGTGTGCAATTCTGGTCGCCGTATCTTAAAAAAGATATAGCGATTTTAGAAAAGGTTCAGAGAAGAGCCATCAAAATGGTAAAGGGGATGGAAGGATACTCCTATGAAGAAAGGCTAAAAAGGTTAGGGCTCTTTAACCTGGAAAAGAGACGGCTGAGGGGAGATATGATAAAAGTCTATAAATTAATGAACGGAGTGGAACGGGTAAACGTAGATCGATTGTTTACGTTATCAGAATATATAAAGACTAGGGGACATGCAATGAAGCTACAGGGTAAACTATTTAAGACTAATAAAAGAAAATATTTTTTCACTCAACGTGTAATCAAACTCTGGAATTTATTACCAGAGGATGTAGTAAAGGCTGTTAGTGTAGCTGGGTTTAAAAAAGGTTTGGACAAGTTCCTGGAGGAAAGGTCCATAAACCATTATTAAGAAGTGACCGAAGATATCAATGCTTGACCCAGTACAAGCATTGTGGAACTTGTGTCTCTTGGGGAAACTGCTAGGTACATATGACCTAGATTGGCCACTGTTGGAAACAGAATACTGGGCTTGATGGACCTTGGTCTGACCCAGTATGGCATATCTTATGTTCTTATGTTATGATTGAGAGTGGTGTGCTGGTCGGCTGCATTTCCTTGGACATCGGAGGAGCGGAGGAAGTCTGATTCTCTGCTGGGCTACAGTGTGCAGATTAGTAGCATGTCCTGAGGCATCGGAGCAGTGAAAGCTACCTGATTTTTCTGTGGGCTTATATTTCTTCACCTGATGGACAATCTTGTGCTGGCAGGTGAGAGAGCTGTGAGAAGAGGTGCAGTTTGCTCGCTGATAGTGGTCTGATCGGGGGAGGAAGCAGCCATTGCCCTGTGTTTCAATCAATTTGCGCGGGAAAAAGTCTGCGTTCCAATCAATTTGCACGGGAAAAAGTCCTATAGGAAGTTGTCAGCGGATGTGCGATCAGCGTGTTGAATTCCTTGCTCTCAGCGATCACTGCTTTAACTGCTGGATCTGTGCTTCCAATCATGTGCACAGGTCTCAAATTGTCAGATTTACTTCTCTACTGCTTCCGGCACTGAAGTGAGTGAGTCAGTTCTCCTGTTTTTCTTGGCTTGCTTGATTATGCTGACTGGTGTGATCTTGGAGCGCCCTCTGCTGGTCTAAGGTGGACTTTTCCTTTTCTTTTTACTTGCAAGCAGCCTCTCTTTAACTTTAACCCGTTTTTGACCTCTGCCTGGACTGTAAGGTGCTGATATCTTTTGTTACTGCACAGGAGTAAGTTTGCATCTTAGGAGTGCTCTACATTTCTTTGCCTATTCTGCCGGGTGGGGGGGGGGAGTTCGGTGTCCCATGGCTGCCAAAGCCAGGGAGCTTGAAGCCAAGGAAAAGCTACGGGCTTCTCAATGTTTGATGAGTAAGAGTGGCTCCCAGGACAGTCCCCCTAGAAGGCTACCGTCGGATGGGTCTGGCGACGAGACACTGAGTGAGCTTGATCTGGGTCCTGTGGCGCCGCCTACACATGCCCTTTTGCAACGGGAGCTACGAAGGGGCTTTGAGGATTCTCGCTGGTGAATTCTGCTCCATGCGAGAGGAAGTGATGAATACGATTGCGGAGCTTCGAGGTGATATACACGATTTAGGCACCCGAGTGGAGGAGGTCGAGACAAAGATAGAAGATCAGGCTGGTGCTCTGGTGGATCTACAATGTGCAGCTGGCCGACATCAATCACAAGCGATGGAGCTGACTTATAAACTTGATGACATAGAAAATAGGTCACGTCGCAATAATGTGCGTTTTCGCGACATTCCGGAGGCTGTGGGAGGTGCAGAGGATCTGGTGGTGGTGCTCAAGACTTTGATGGCTGAATTTCTCACAGCGGAGGAATTTAAGTCCAGGGGGGCTATGATGGAGATCGAACGGGTGCACCGTGCCCTGGGAAAGCCTCCTAACAATCAACCATGGGATGTTATTGCACAATTTCTACGCTATGCTGATGCGGAGCTTCTACTGCGGCGAGGTCGGGAGATAAAAGTGATCCAGTATCAGGAAGCAGCGGTATCAGTGTATCAAGATCTCTCGGTCTTTACCCTGGCTCGCCGGAGGGAGATGAAGCCGATCATAGCAGTGCTGAATAACAAAGGGATTCGTTACTCTTGGTCTTTTCCTTTTCGGATGAACTTCTTTTTCAGCAAAAGATCATACAGAAGCCTGGCGAGCGTTGCGCCAGGCTGGTCTTGTGGAGGACAGTGCATTGCCGGTGCTTCCGGTTCCTAAGCCACAACACTCGAGATGGACTCGGGTGGGAAAATCTGCTTAATAATGCTTGGACCCTGAGTCAGGGTTTTCTGGACTCGGGGGGGGGGGGTGGTTCTCAGTGACCTTCATTGTTATACAAATATTGCGGTGAAAGCGGTGAAAGCGGTGGTGCTGCTGCGGGGGGCCTGTTGGGGACCGTAGCCTCTAGGTTAACCATTTATGGGGGATATGACTGTGCATGATACCATAGTATTCCTTTTGCAGGGAGACTCAGATGGAGCTGGATTTGGGTTCAGTTTTACCGTGTTCTGCCTTTTCGGCAGGCTGGTGGTTCTGAAGGGATGGGAGGATGGCTGGGTGGTGGGGGGTGTACAAGTGGGTGTGCTTTTGGGGGTGAGGGTGAGGGTGGGGGGGAAAGGTTTGGGGAGGGGTTCTCATAATTTCATGGGATGGGGAGCAGTTGAGGTTCTGGGGTGTTTTTGCATATAGTCTTCCGGGGATTTGTGAATATGAGGGGATTTGGGGAGGGCTGGACCATGTGGGGCAGGGGTGGGTGCAGGGCAGTGGTGGTAAGGAAGTTGTTTATCAATGCTGAAAGTGATGTCTCTTAATGTAAAGGGCCTTAATTCCCCTGGAAAGCGTTCATTGCTGTTTACGGAATTGAGATCTTTGAAAGGGGACATTGTGTTTTTGCAGGAGACCCATCTCCGTAGTAGCAATCAGGGATGGTTAAAACATAAGCCATACTCTGAAGTGTGGGTAGCGTCGGATACAGCTGGCAGGAAAAAGCGTGGAGTGGCTTTGTTGTTTCATCAGGGTTTATCTCTAAGGTTGGAGGAAGTTAGGAGGGATATTTTAGGGAGATGGCTTCTCATGAATGTTCGTTTGGAGGGTCGTTTACTTACTTTAGCCAATATTTATTCCCCTAACGAAGGCCAAGTGACTTTTTTGTGCAGTTGAAGGTCTTGCTAGCTGAGTTTGCGAAGGGTCCTATTATACTGGGTGGTGATTGTAACGTGCATATGGTGCCCCATATGGATTTGACGGGCTGCGCTGGAAGGGTAAATAGTGGGTCTAGCCGGGCGTTGCGGAGGTTCATGCTTGATCTGGGTTTGCGCGATGTTTAGAGAGATACGCATATTGGGGAAAAAAGCTATACTTATTACTCGCCCGTTCATAGAGTACATACCCGTATTGATTACTTTTTGTTAGATCAACGTCTGTTGGACGGAAGGGTAGATGATGGGCACGGGACATTGACCACGGTTAGCCGCCCTCTCCGTATGGCTGTATCCTGTCCCCCATCCGATCTAGCTATAACCAAATATCAGTTGTATTTAACTCTATGTAAATTTTATGTGTATATATCTTGTAAATAGTTTCCCCCGTTATTCTCCCGTTATGACTGTACCCTTGTTCTATGTAAGCACATTGTGTTATGTAAAAAACATTGTTGCATTGTTGAGTTGTAATGTAAACCGCACTGATCTTAATAGCGCGGTATATAAGAAAAGCAAATAAAATAAATAAATAAATCATGCTCCTTGTTGGATTGCTCTTCCTGCAGATATGTGTGGAGAGCGGCATCGGTTGTGGCGCTTAGACGACCGATTCTTTCGGCGGCGGCATGCTGTTCAAGACCATGGCCGTTTTATACGTGAATTTTTTTACCTAAATGATACTGGGGAGGTTCCGCTACCCACGGTTTGGGATGCTTTTAAGGTGACAGCTCGAGGCCGTCTGATAGCTGAGGCTGCTCGCACTCGGAAGGCCTGGACACAGGAATCTTGTCGCTTAGTGGAGGAAAATAAACGGCTTCAATCGGAACATGCCCGGATGGGCTCTAAACGAGTCTGGAGCCAGTGGCGAGTAGTGAGGGCCAAATTGGATACGTGTATGCAGCGCAAACTGGATAATATGCGCCGGAAATTACGACAAACCTTTTATGAGAGGGGAAATAAGGCTGGACGTTATCTTGCCTTGCAGCTCCGCCAGCAGCACACCTCGAGGGTGGTACGTGAACTTAGGGATTCCCAGGGTCGCTTGCGGGTGGTTTCTCTGGAGATACATGAGGTATTTGCAACTTTTTTGGAGCAGTTGTACAAGGCTGAATCTTTTGATCTGACTCGTGTTCAGGCTTATCTGGAAGCACTCTCATTGCCGCGGTTGTCAGATTTTGATAGAGAGCAATTGGACGTTGAATTTACTACGGAGGAGGTGGAGATGGCAATCCGACGCTTAAGAGCAGGGAGGGCACCAGGTAATGATGGGTTTCCGGTGGAATATTATAAGACATACAGTGCTCAACTGACACCAACTCTGGTGGTGCTCTTTAATGAGGTTCTGCGGGGGGGATCGTTGCCTCCTTCTCAGCGCGAGGCTCTTATTGCAGTAATCCCTAAGCCGGGTAAGCCCTTACAGGAGGCCGCTTCCTACCGTCCTATTTCCTTATTAAATACGGATGTTAAAATATTGGCTTCAGTGTTGGCTGCTCGATTGAATCGCGCCCTCCCGGCTTTGGTGCACCCAGATCAGGTTGGTTTTGTGCCGGGCCGCCAGGCGGCGGATAATATTAGGCGGATGTTGCAGGTGATTCATGTTGCACGGCAGGACTCTCAACCGTCCCTTTTAGTGGGAGTTGACGCTGAGAAGGCCTTTGACCGAGTCAATTGAAGCTACCTTTGGTGTGTGTTAGAAAAGATGGGGTTTGGACCTAACTTGTGCAGTTCATATAACCCGTTATTTAGCTGCATAAAGTGGCTTGTATATATTTATCATGTTTTCCCTGTTAAGAAACTTGTTTAATGTTTACCCAAGTTATTATACCTGTTTACTGTAAGCACAAATCACTAATCCGAGATGTGTAGTTCAGTGTTCATTGTAAACCGCACTGATGTCAAATAGCGCGGTATAAAAGAGACTGTAAATAAATAAAAATAAATAAATAAATAAACTTTATGCGTTGGGTTCGGTGTCTCTATCAGGGTCCTACAGCTTGCATCCGGGTTAATGGGGGGTCAATCGGGGAGTTTTGCGTTGGAAAGGGGTACCCGGCAGGGGTGTCCATTGTCCCCGCTGTTGTTTGCGCTGGCGATGGAGCCCCTGGCGCAAAACTTTCGGGAAAGTCTGGACATAATGGGAGTTCGGGTGGGTCCATATGATTATAAAATTGCACTTTTTGCGGATGATATCATATTATCGTTGGTGAACCCGGTTGCTTCCCTTTCAGCTGCCATGCGGCTCTTTGAGGCCTTTTCGCAGGTTTCCGGGTTCAAAATCAGTTATGATAAATCCGAGATTCTGAATGTCGGGGTTCCGGAGGCGACATGCTTACAATTGAAGGCTCACTATCCGTTTCGCTGGGTAACGGGTGCTCTCCGTTATTTGGGTGTGACTTTGACGGTTGATCGGGTTGCGCTTTTTAAGGCCAATTATGGACCTTTAATCCAACAGGTTAAGTGCGATCTGGAGTCTTGGGCTAGTTTGATGATCTCCTGCTTTGGGCGCATTGCGGTGGTGAAGATCTTTATCTTTATTTATCTTTATTTAAAATTTGATAAACCGCTTAGGCCGAAACATTAAAGCGGTGTACAAAGAAAATAAAAGGTCAACACTGCAAACTACGGAAAGAATGCCAAAATTAACAGGAGAGAAAGAGAAAGGATAGTGCAAAGCAAAAGACAAAACAATAATCACAACCAAGCACAGACTGACTCAAATAATACTGACAGACAGGGGAAAACAAGACCAATATTCAACTGAGACAAGACAACAATGAACCGCTGCATCAAAAGACAAGACAATAATCACAACCAAGCACAGACTGACTCAAATAATACTGACAGACGGGGGAAAACAAGACCAAAATTCAACTGGGACAAGACAACAATAAACTGCTGCATCAGGGGGGGAAGTCTAAGGGAAGGTCAAATGCTTTTCGGAATAGATAAGTTTTAAGGGAAGCTTTGACTTGAGAATAAGAAAGCTCAAGACGAAGGGACGAGGGTAATGCATTCCACAACCATGGGCCAAGGAAAAAGAAGGCCGAGTGACGAGTCTTTTCAAGATGTGCACGGGAGGGGGAAGGCAAGGACAGACGATTAGCGTGAAGAGCACGGAGCTGGCGGTAGGGCATGTGCAGGGAAACCAAATCAGCCAGGTACAGAGGGTTATTGGTGTGGAGAACGCGGTGGGTGAGAATGAGAATTTTATAATGGAAGCGAACGTGCAGGGGCAGCCAGTGCAGGCGGAAGAGAATAGGAGTGATATGATCAAAACGGCGGGCAAAAGTGATGATACGGGCAGCGGTGTTTTGAATAAGTTGAAGACGCCGGAGCTGATAATTGGGCAGGTTGGCCATGAAAACATTACAGTAGTCGAGTCGGCTAGTGATTAGGGCAAGAACGAGAGTGACTAGGGATTCTAAAGGAAGAAGTGTGCGAACAGCTCGGATTTGACGAAGGGTAGCAAAACAGCGCCTAGTGAGGGAGGAGATATGATCATGAAAGGAAAGGGAAGAATCAAGAACTACCCCGAGGTACAGAAAGGAGGATACAAGAGGGATAGGTACAGAGTCGATCATGGGGGCAGAGAAGGGACATGAGCCACTGAGGGATACCCACATAGCCGTGGATTTAGATGGGTTAAGACGTAGGAACTGTTGGGAGAGCCAGGAAGCCACATGTGAAAGGCAGGTGTTGAAGGGGGAGAGATCCAGAGAGAGGGAGGAGGTGTGATATAGCAATATAATATCATCTGCATAGACATAGGGGGATACTGGGTACTGCTGTAGTAGGAGAAGTAGGGGGGCCAAGAAAATATTAAACAACAGAGGAGACAAAACAGAGCCCTGGGGGACACCACAAGTAAGGGGAAGAGAAGAAGATGATTTTCCATTTAGGGTGACGGAAAAAGATCGAGCCGTGAGAAAGGAGCGAAACCAAAGAAGAACTGTACCGTGAAGACCTATCTCCGCAAGACGAGTGAGAAGAAGGGTGTGATCGATTAAATCAAATGCCGCAGATAGATCAAGGGAAACCAACAAAGTGACATCACCACGATCATGTGCAACGTGAAGTTCATTCAAAACCACTAGAAGGACAGTCTCAGTGCTGTGTCCCTTCCGAAAGCCAGCTTGCCGGGGGTGAAGTGTATTGGTGGATTCGACGTGAGAAGAGAGTTGATTAAAGACAAAACGTTCCAGAAGCTTAGCTAAGAAAGGAAGATTTGAAACAGGACGCCAATGTGCAGGGACAGACGGGTCAAGAGATGGTTGTTTTAGTAGAGGATGAACAATGGCTGACTTCCAGGGGGAGGGAAACAGACCGGAGGATAAACTAGAGTTGATAATGGAAGTGATGATTGGAATGAGCTGTAGTGAAGCTCTGACAGCCAGCAGGAGGGGATTGGGTCTAGAGCACACGTAGTCTTTCGAGAAGTAGACAATATTGAAAGAATTTCAGCAGGAAGCACTGGATGGAAGGAGGACCAAGTGTGAGCAAGAGCTCGATTAGACACAGGGGAAGAAGGCAGGGGTGAGTGAACAGTAGTAGGCGAACTGCAGGTGGAAGCAGGTGGTGAAGGTGAAGGTGGAGGGTGGAGGAGGAGTGGAAAAGGAAGCACGTAGGGTAAGGACTTTGTCCGAAAAGAAAGTAGCCAGGGACTGAGAGTCAGGGGCCCCTATTATCGAGGTGCTGTGAGATTCAGTAGATGAGAGTTTCCGCAAGATAGTGAAGAGCTGACGAGAAGAATTCGCTGCTTCCGAAATCTCAGCTGTATAATAAGCTCGTTTGGCTGAATGAACAGCCGAACGGTAATCAGCATAGAGTAACTTAAAACGGAGTTATAGATCAGGAGAACGATGACGGGACCAACAGCGTTGCACCTGGCGAAGTTGGGTCCGTTGCAGCCGCAATGCTGGGTGAAACCAAGGAGAGCGACCAGAGGCGGACGGGCGATGGCTGGGACGCTGGGGTGCCAACTGATCCAGAGCTTCTGAAAGGAGGGAGTTCCAGAGGGAGGCTTGACTATTGGGTAAAAGTGATGTAAACTCCGGGGGGAAAACAGAAGAAGCGGGGGGAAAGGAAGTCAGGGTGTCAGGAGTCAAGCGGCGACGAAAGGGGGGGGGGGGTGAGGAGGATATTGGGAGCGGAGCAATCACCTGGGATGAGTATGAAACCGAAAAAAGGACACAACGGTGATCCGACCAGGGGATAGCGAATGAGGAGGGGGGGGGGGGGAAATCTCAGCTGACAGCATAGAGGAAGACAAACCCAAGTCCAGGGTATGACCGGCCGCGTGGGTAGGACCTGAGACATGCTGTTGGAAAGCAGTATCATGGAAAAATTTCAGAAAGGCATGATCCTTCTGCCTGCTAGGATCGTCAGCATGAATATTGAAGTCACCTAGGACAATCAGATTGGGAAACTGCAAGACAACATCTGAGAAGGTCTGGAGGACTCCCTCCCAACGCTCCCTAGAAAGGGAGGGTGAAAGATAGAGGAGAAGAAAGTAAAGCGGGGGAGAGGAGTGAAGGCGGAGAAAAAGGGACTCAGGGAGTGAAACAGGTGGTGGTGGTTTCGAGATGGTGGTGGTTTCGAGATTTTTGTACCTTTTTCAGGTACTTCCTATACCTTTGTCTCGTGGAGTCTTGGCTACTTGGCAAACCTTACTTATGAAGTTTATATGGCGGTTTCGTCGTCCTCGCATAGCGCGTCGGATTCTCTACGCGCCAAGGGGGTATGGGGACTCCTAACCTTCACTGGTACTACGCCGCAGCGCAGTGCCGTGCCGGGGTGGAATGGATGAATACTGATAGCACGAAACGCTGGGTACAAATGGAAATGTATTTGTCGGGGGGGGGGGGGGAGTGAATTTGAGGGACCGGTTGTGGCTCAGCTCCAAGTTGTGAGGTGGTTCGCGTCCAAGTAACCCCTACATTTTGCATACTCTCCACTGCTGGGACCAATTTCTTTGGGCTCGTGGGGCAGCCTTGACTCCCTTGGCGCCCATCGTGGATAACCTTTCTTTTCCCCCCGATCTGAGTGATTCAGCTTTTCGGTTGTGGGGACATAGGGGACTTAGTCGTGCCGGTCAACTCTTTGAGGATGGTGGGTTGCGCTCTTTTCGTTTGCTTCAGGGGAAATTTGATCTTCCCGCTTGTCATGTTTATCAGTATACACAGGTGGTTCACTGGGTGTGCAATCGAGCGGTTCGGTCTCAGGTTGCACGCGATTTGTCTGATATTGAACGCTTCTGTGAGGCGTGTACCACCACGAAGGGTCTTATTGCTGCCTTGTATGCACATTTACAAACTCCGCAGACGGGATTAGGCCAGCATAGAGAGCAATGGAATCAAGAATTGCATCTTAATTATACTGTACAGAGGTGGGAGCAGGTTGAGGGCCGACTCTGGAAGAGTGCGATGGCAGTTAATGCCCGTGAAACTAATTCTAAACTACTCTATCGATGGTATATGACGCCTGTGCGGGTTGCTCAAGCGTATCCAGGAGTATCAGGCTTATGTTGGCGGAAATGTGGCCGGGAGGGTACTTTGGCGCATGTCTGGTGGCTTTGTCCGCGTGTACAAATTTTTTGGAGGGGGATTCAGTACCGATTACAACAACTGGTTGGGTTGAGCATTCCTTGGGATCCGGGTATTTTTTTTTTCGGTATTAATGTTCCGGGTGCTCGGACTCCTCAATTGGCCTTGATTCGACATGGTTTGAATGCGGCTCGACTGGCCTTGGCTGCTACTTGGAAGCAGGTCTTGCCACCAGCCTTTTCTAGCTGGTTGGAACGGATGTGGGATACATACACTATGGAACGTGGGGTGGCAGTTGGGAGAATGCGGTTGCCACAATTTGAGCAAGTGTGGGAAGCTTTTGTTTTGAAATATGGTTTGTAACCCCTAGGGTACTATATGTTTTTCTTGGAGGCGCTGGCCCTGTGACCTTTTGTGTTGTAGCGTCCCTGGTTTTCTTCCTTTTCCCTATGTGGTCTGGTCCGTTACTATCTCCCCCTTACTTTTTGAGGGTATAGAGGGTGTCACTGGGGGTGTTGGGGTGGGGAGGGCAATGGGCGGTGGTGGGTGGATGGGGAGGAAAAATGAGGGGATTATGAGGGGGAGGGGGCATTGGAGAGCGGAGGGAGTGGGCAGGGTGTTCTGGGAGACTTTTGGGTAATAGGATGGGGAGGGGGAAGGGGAGGGGGAAAAAAGGCTTTGTTGATATTACCTTTTTGACTGTGGTTTATGCATTGGGTTCTTTTTATTTCTGTTATCTGTATGTTGCATTTGTTTGGCTATAACTTGTTGTACTTATGTGCTGCCTTTAAATAAAAATTTTAAAAAAAGGATTCTCCTTTGTTATCTCAAAGTCGCCAATTCTTTTTGCAAGACGGATCATCTTTTTGTGCTTTTTGCGGGACCGCGCCAAGGTATGGCAGCTTCCAAATCTACTATTGCCAGATGGATACGCCGTACCATCGAATCGGCCTATATTCTGCAAGGCAAGCCAGTGCCTGCCAGTCTTCACACACATTTGACTCGAGCTCAAGCCACATCTTGGGCCAAACGATCACACGTAGTCCCTCTTGATATTTGTCAAGCGGCAACCTGGTCTTCCTTGTCTACTTTTGTCCAGCATTATCGCCTGGACGTTTAGGCACGTGAGGACAGTTGTTTTGGGGCTAGTGTGCTGTCAGCGGCTCTCTCTGCCCACCCTGGGGTTCATTAGCTTGGGTACTTCCCGCTTGTCTGGACTGGTCTAGCAGTATGAACTGGAAGGAGAAATTTCACTTACCGTTAATTTCCTTTCCTGGAATACTGCTAGACCAGTCCAGAACCCACCCCATTGCAGTGTCATGACTGCTGGTGCAGAGGAGCCGATGTTCTTCTTACTTCAAACACAAGCAATGGGGGGCGGAGCCTGATGTCGAACAGGGCAGACGGGTAGAGCATGAGCTCCAGTGAGACCCACCAACAAATCCGGTTTTAAGCTGTGGTATAGTGCCGAGAACCCACGAAATTGTGTTGGAAGATTTACAGACATGTCTGTACTAAAGCCAGCTAGAATAGACTTCAATTCGGGACAAAATGCCAGCGCTAAGCGATCAAAGACTGAACCTCCGTCACCGCAAAAGATGGCGGCACGACTGGATGGACCGGAGGCCATGCAAGAAGTGCTGGCTGAGGTGAGAGGAGTCAGGGATTTGGTTGCGGCCAACGGTGAAGCGCTGTCGGCGGTGCGTGAGGACACAGCGGCTCTCCGATCCAGTTTGGAGGGACTATCCCTGAGGCTGGATAAAGTGGAGCAAGTAGTGGCAGTGCACGAAGAAAGGTTGCTGACGGTAGAAAAGCACACGCAGCAGATTCGGGCCTTGCAAAGAGAATTGGAGGAAGGGAATAACAGAGCGCGGCGTAACAACATAAGGCTGGTCGGGGTCCCGGAGGGAGAAGAGGGCGGAGATATGATCGCCTTCCTAAGCAAAATGATCCCCGAACTTTTGCACATTACTTTTATACAACCGTTCGAGTTGGACAGAGCTCATAGGGTGCCCGCACAAGTGATTCAGGGCCACAAAAGACCGCGCCCAATAATCCTGCGCGCCCTGCGCTATCAGCACGTTGTGCAAATTCTTGAAGCAGCCCGACTACGCCCTAATGTGGAATTTGAGAGCTGTAAACTTCACTTTTTTCCGGACTTTGCTAAAGCTACTGCTGATCGGCGGCGCAGTTTTCTTACGCTGAGACCGCGATTGATTCAACTTCAAGCAAGGTTCGGCCTTCTTTATCCAGCACGTATGAGGGTCACTCTTCACAACCAAACTAAAACCTTTGATGATCCAGAGGTGCTTCAGCAATTTTTAGATGATAAAGAACGTATGCATATGCGCTGATATTGTATTTTATTTGGATATGTAGTTGCCAGTGTAACCTAAGACTGCGTACTTACGTAGTTTGATGGTTACATTCTCCTTTATTAGTCAGTGATGTAAATTTCGTGGTCTGTTGGTATATTGTTTGATATTTTCTTACTTTTGTTTCTCCTGTATTTAAAGACACATTAGTGCATTGAGTCGTGTTATATGTTGCACTACCTATACCTTGACATTCTGTTACTGGTGGGTCCCTCTGTACTGTTTTCCTGTTTCACTGGGTTCACCATGTAATGCGGGGAGGGATAATAATCCTCTGGGGTCTATGGGGAAATTTTGTTGTCTGCAGCTCGTGCCACTGGAGTTAGGGTCTCCAAGTGTCTATATGATAGAGCAATGGCGAAGAGATTGTTTAACGAAGTTTAGATGTGGGGAAGAATGGCCAATATATCTACACAGTTTCCACAGCTGCCTAGTATAATCAAACTTCGTTCCTTAAATGTTAAGGGAATTAATAGCCCGATAAAACGGAAAAAAATTTTACTTTATGCGCAGCAAGAGAAAGTAGACATACTTCTACTGCAAGAAACACACTTGAATAGCCATGAATCACTTAAACTTAGTGCTAAGCCCTTCGAGCTGGTGGCCTATTCTGCTGCGGTTCAGAAACATAACGGTGTGGCCATTCTGGCTAGGAAGTCTCTTATGCCCACTTTCAAGCAGACGCTCTCTGATCAGCAAGGCAGATGGACCAGTGTTGTTTTAAAAGTTGGGTGCCTATCTTTCCTGTTGATCAATGTATACGCCCCAAATGCTGATCACCCAGAATTTTTTCGTTCCCTGGCTCAGGCAGCCTTTCTCAGCGGAAAGGAACCAGTCATTCTAGGCGGTGATTTTAACCTGACCTTGGACCCGCTTGTTGATAAAAGCCCTCCGAAGCTTAGTTTGTTTTCCAAGTCGCATGCGGTCCTCAAGGAGTTGATGAGAGATAAAGGGCTGGTGGACATCTGGCGCCTCTATCATCCAACAGATCAAGAGTTTACTTTTTTCTCCAATCCTCATCACTCCTCGTCACGCATAGATTTTTTCTTGACGTCTAAATCCCTGATATCGTGCTGTAACAGATCGAGCATTCAGGCGACGCACATTTCGGATCATGCTGCTATCTGTTTAGAGCTACAGGACCTATCTAATGACACGAAGCCCTTAAATTGGGCATTTGATAGATCCCTTTTGGGTGATGTGGAGTTTTGTTCTGCTATTCGAGTGGCTATATCGGAATATTTTCAGTTCAATCTCCTACAGGATACTGGGGGATGGGCCTGGTGGGAAGGCTTCAAGGCCTCCATGAGGGCCGTCATCACGAGTCGCATGATCCTTAGGTCCCGGCGACGAAAAGAGCGCTTAGCAGAGCTAGAAGACCAGATCAAAGCAGGGGAGCGTATCCGTACACGGCGCTCTGACCCTTGCATCTTGGTTCGCCTTCAGAAATTGAAGCTCAGTTATAATCAATTGCTTACTGATGAAGTGGTGAAGACTATCCAAGCTCAGAGTGGGGTATACTACTGGGAAGGCAATAAAGCGGGAAGGCTCCTGTCACACACTTTAAAGGGCCAGCAGGAGGCGAGACGAGTGGAAGCTCTGCGTGACCCTGGTGGGCACAGTTTGCTGACCAAAGATGATGAGCTCGCAGACGCGTTTGGCTCCTATTACGCGCAGCTGTATTCTTCCGAGGTTCGGAACACCCAGATGAGCTTCGGAGAGCTGATTGCTGGAGTGCAGAGGCCTACATTAGATGGAGAGCTCGTAGAGGGGTTGGCGGCCCCACTTTCCCTTTCTGAGATCCTTCAAGCAATTCAGACATTGGCTTCCAGTAAGGCCGCTGGACCAGATGGCCTCCCCATTGAATTTTATAAAACCTTCTCTAAGGAGCTTGGCTTGCATCTGTGTGACTACTTCCGGACTCTTCTGCAGGATACTCCTCTGGTAGGGAACTTTGCATCTGCGACCGTGATTGTATTGGAAAAGAAAGGCAGAGATCCCCAGTTAGTCAGTAATTATCGTCCAATATCTTTACTGAATGCCGATTACACGATATACGCTACGATACTGGCCAAGCGGCTTGCTGGTGTAATGCCACAACTGATACATCCTGACCAATGTGGCTTTATTGAAGGGAGATCGACGTCTGATAACGCCCGACTCTTATGCCATGTCCTAGCGGTTGGGGAAAGTCATCATAGTCCTCTGGTGGGGCTATCCCTCGATGCAGAGAAGGCCTTCGACCGGCTAGAGTGGTCCTTCATTTTTGATGCTCTTCGCTGGTTCGGAATAGGAGAAGGTTTCATCAGATTGTTGGGAGTGCTGTATGCTCGGCCTCTAGCACACGTTCGAGTTAACTCATCACAATCGAAGGAGTTGAAACTGTCACGAGGAACTCGTCAAGGTTGTCCCATTTCACCACTATTGTTTAATTTGGCCCTTGAGCCTTTACTACTTATGATCCGACAACACCCGTTGATCACAGGGATCTCGATACGGGGCAAACAGTGAAGTTGTCGGCCTATGCAGATGACCTTCTTCTCTTTACTTCTCCGGAATCAGTGTCGGCGATCTTGGAGTGCATAGAGCGATATTCACAACTGTCTGGTTACAAAATTAACTGGAGTAAGTCAATTGCTTTTCCACTGAATGCTAGGATCCATAAAGCGGATATGGACCATTTCCAATTCGTCTGGGAGCCAAAGATGTTCAAGTACCTCGGAGTTTACTATGGCTACCCCTTAGTTGAAGCGGTGAGATATAATGAGAAGATGCTTTTAGAGAAATCTCTCCTGTTAACTACTAAGTGGTCCCCCTTATCTATATCATGGTGGGGGAGACTTGAAACTATTAAGATGATGATAGTCCCGAAAATTAACTATACCTTAGAAATGGTGCCTTACTTTTTACGCCCACAGATATACCAGCAAATAGAAAGAGTGTTAGTGCGCTTTTTGTGGAATAACAAAACACCCCGGATTGCCCTCAAAAAGCTTAAAGCTTGCAAAGAATTGGGAGGAGTGAAATTTCCGGACTTTCAGCAATACCACAAAGCTTATTTGTTGAAACAAGGGGCACAATGGTTATTATCGGAGGCCAAACCAGTGCCTGCGTGGCTAACTCTTGAAAAGGCAATCGTGGCACCCTTCCCATTAGCGCTTCTTCCATACATGCAGATGCCACTGGATAGTGGATACCCTACTATGATAACTGACACACAAAACGCCTTTGCGACTTTGCGTGGCTCGCTTGACAGGGCTGATCGCCTTACGCGTCAATGGCCCCTCTGGTATAACCCTCATCTTAAAATTCAGCGTAAGTCCTTTGCTTGGCGGCTTTGGTATTCTAAGGATATCTGGACTATCGATCAACTGCTGGATCGCGAAGATTGGAAGAGCTTTGCGCAATTACAACAGGAGTATAATCTACCGGGCACTGCTTATTTTCAATGGCTACAACTTCGGCACTGTATAGCCAAGCGGATGCCACATCTCCGGTCTTTGGAGCACGTGGAGCCTTTAAGTGATGCAATCGATATATCCAGTAGAGCTTCCCATTTCTACAAGCTGCTACTTTCTAACAAACAGCAGGGCGCGATTGGCACGCAAAAAGTCTGGGAACATGACACTGCCCTGATCTTGACGTCTCAGCAATGGGAACAGTTTTGGACAAAACAGGTCCGCATCTCTAAGTCTGCCTCTGTCACTCAAGTATTATTTTTCATGGCACATAGAGCATACCTTACCCCGGTCAGGATGGCTACATGGGGGCCAGCAGCAGATGGGCACTGCTGGTCGTGTAAACAGCAACTAGGTACCCTTGCTCACCTTGTATATCAATGTCCCTGCGTCCAAACCTTCTGGAAACAAGTTTGGAAAAGGATCCAAAATATTCTGAATATTTGCGAACCTATCTCCTGGGGTATCGTCAGCATGCGCTCAGCGAGCAACATACCCTCCTTATCAAAACGTCATTTTTTCCTGCTCGATTTTATGCTAGGAATCGCTTTATACCTTGTTTCGCGCCATTGGACGCATACTTATGACCTTTCTTCACAAAATTGGTGGAGCCATGTATGCTGTTACAGCAAGTTTGAGCAGTTACCAAGAAAAGGTGTATCCAGAACGCCATCCGGTCTTGCCAAATGGCAGGTGTTAAATGATTACATCTTATTATCTCAGACCCCTAAGTAAGCTTCTGGCGCTCACTCCACATAGGGCACCTTGATTGACCTTGTTTAGAGGCTCCGGTTTTGGAGCACCTATTGTCGCAGACACTTTAATTTATCCTGTTTCATGTCGACTCCAGAGGATTGGGTTGGATGGGTGGGGGGGGGGGAAGGGGTGTTCTTAGCTTTAGTTAGTAGTTGTTGTTAGTTAGGTGCAGTCTGGGATGAGGTGATGTTTGTATTGTTCGATTTTGTGTTGTTATTTTCCCATGGCTGTGGAAAAAAAAGCAATAAAAAAAAAAAAAAAAAAAAAGAATATTATTATATCAAACACAAGCAATTACATATTGCAGAGAAAGTCCACAACAGTGGATTCAGGTTTTTCTCCAAGAAATGATATTTGATCCTTCTCTACCCTTCACGGTTCGAGTTGAGAGTTTTAATTAAATTAGTTGTTACCTGTACATGGTTAGTCAGGTTTTTCTCCTTATGTTGGTGCTTGTCAAAGGAATACTGACTAGATCCTCTAGGAGCACTTCTATGTCACCCAGAGCCGAACCAACCACAGCTCTGGAGTGTTTTCTCTGTCTCCAAAATCTGCTAGCAGGGGGACATAACCCGCTTGTCTGGACTGGTCTAGCAGTATTCCAGGAAAGGAAATTAACGGTAAGTGAAATTTCTCCATTTATGTTTTATGTGTCACACCCTTTAATCTTTTTGATGTTTTAGACATATGAGCATGTTTGGTTTATGGTTTACATTTGTTCGGCTTTTATTTATTGTTTTTAATCATTGGTTTAACTACATTTAATTTAAATTCTCTCTCTGTTTTAACCTATTATTTTATTTATTGATTGATTGTGTACATGCTTAGAGTGATCTGTTCTTTTATGTTCTCAGTATTTATATATTTATGTTTTTAGCATATGCCAGACTAACCCGATGAAGGGTATCGAAACACGGCCTGTGTAGGGTTGTCATTGGTTCATAGAAATAAAGCTCTGTCTTTCCACAATATCACGTCTTGGACTGGTTTCTTGCCTCAAGTTATGAAATTCCCTCCCACGCTACCTGAGAGAAGAATCTTCCCTATAAAATTTCAAGAAAAATTTCAGAGCTTACTTTTTTGAGCTAGCTTTTACCTAGGTCCACAACCCATAGGCCCCACAGTCCCAGTTTTTACTAATCATAGGAGAGACTGCAGATAATAATGAGACACTGGCTTTTTCCATCTATTCCCTTCCCTTTCTCTCCCCTACCACAGTTGCCCCATTCTTTCACTCCTTTTTATTTGATATTGTATTTTTTTTAAATTTTAATGTGATTCTAAACCACTCTGATATCCAGTGATTGGTGGTATATAAAATAATGAAAAATCCATGTTGGGAGAAAGCCAACATGGATTTTGCCAAATAAAGTCTTGTCTTACTAATCTGTTTTATTTTTTTGAAGGTGTGAATAAACAGGTAGACAAAGGTGAGCCTGTTGATATAGTGTATTTGGATTTTCAGAAAGCCTTTGGCAAGGTCCCTCATGAGAGACTCTTGGCGAAATTAAAAAGTCATGGGATTGGAATCAGTGTAATATTGTGAATCAGAAACTTGTTAGAAGGCAGAGAATAGGGCTAAATGACCAATTTTCTCAATGGAAAAAAGTAAATAGTGGAGTACCCCAGGGATCTGTGTTGGGCCCGCTGCTTTTTAACATATTCATAAATGACTTGGAAATGGGAATAATGAGTGAGGTGATCATATTTGCAGTTGACACAAAATTATTTAAAGTTGTTAAAGCCCATGAGGATTGTGAAAAATTGCAAGAGGACCTTGATAAATTAGAAGACTGGGCGCCCAAATGGGAGATGAAATTTAATGTGGACAAGTACATAGTTTTGCACCTAGGAAAGAACAACCTAAACTTTGGTTACAAGATGCAAGGTACCACCTTAGAAACCACCACCCAGGAAAAAGACTTAGGCATTATCGTGGATAATACGTTGAAACCCTCCGCCCAGTGTGCAGCAGCTGCCAAGAAAGCTAATAGAATGCTAGGAATCATAAGGAAAGGAATGGAGAATAAAACCAAGGATATTATAATGCCTCTGTATCATTCCATGGTTCGACCACAGCTTGAATATTGTGTGCAATTCTGGTTGCCATATCTTAAAAAGGATATAGAGGAATTAGAAAAGGTACAGAGAAGAGCCATCAAAATGGCAAAGGGGATGGAAGGATACCCTTATGAGGAAAGCTTAAAAGGTTAGGGCACTTCAACTTGGAAAAGTGAAGGCTGAGTGGGGAGGGATGATAGAAGTCTGTAAATTAATGAATGGAGTGGAACGAGTTAACATTGGTTGTTTACACCATCAAAACGTAGAAAGACTAGTGGACACATAAAGAAGCTACAATGTAAGCCATTTAAGGCTCATAAGAGTGGAATGGGTTAATGTAGATCGGTTGTTTACGCCATCAAAAAGTAGAAAGACTAGAGGACATGCAATGAAGCTACAATGTAACCCATTTAAGATTAATAAGAGAAAATATTTCTTCACTCAACACGTAATCAAACTCTGGAATTCGTTACCGTAGGATGTAGTAAAAGCTATTAGTGTAGCTGGGTTTAATACAAGTTTGGACAAGTTCCTAGAGGAAAGGTCCATAAACCATTATTAAAGAGGACCAGGGAAATCCACTGCTTACCCCAGGACAAGCATTGTGGAAGCTGTGCACTTTGGGTACCTGCCAGCTACTTGTGACCTGGATTGGCCATTGTTGGGCTTGATGGACCTTGGTCTGACCCAGTATGAAATTTCTTATGTTTGTATGAATAAACCATAAACCATGATCCTCCTGTTCTCCTGGGTGGAATGGAACCTCCTAGCTCACTCAGTGCAACACATTGCAGGCATTGACAATGTGGAAGTGGACTTTTTGGTTACTACTATCTCTATCCCGGGAGGTGGGAGTTGTGCCGTTCGGTATTTCAACAGTTTTTCAATCATGGGGTCATCTCGACATGGCTTTAATGGTGACTCGGCCTAACACCAAAGTGTGCTGATTATTCATTTGCCTCAAGGAAGCAAGCTCCAAGGGCATCAATGCCCTGGTTCAACTCTGACCAATAAGAGTTATTGTATGTGTTCTCCAGGACCAAGCAGGAAGTCAGTCCTCACTTATGGGTGACATCGACGCCGATGGAGCCCCCGTGCGGAGCATTTCCCCAGCTTTCTAAGAAAGCCTTTGGGAACACTGCACGCATGCGCGGTCCCCTTCCCGCCTAAAGGTGCCATCTTGCTCAGTCTTTCTTTTTCCGTGGAGCCCATCGGACGTCTGTCCGTGTCACCCGGAAAAGTTGACGTTTTTTTCAGCGATTACTTCTTTTTTTTTCTCCAGTTCAACGCCGGTTCCCCTTCCCGCCGGGTTCGGTACACCGGTATTGAGCCCGTTTTCTATTTTCGGCTTTTGCCCTTCGTGGCTGGCGTTCACGCCTTTTTTCTGTTTTTCCCTGGATAGCCGGTCCTTTGACCTCACGGGGGCCCTTTTTTCCCCGATAGCTTCCAGAGGTTTCAAGAAGTGTGATCGGTGCAAGAAACTAATGTCTCTCACCGACACACACGACTGCTGCCTTCGGTGCCTCGGCCCAGATCATGATCCAAAAATCTGTGGCCCGTGTGGCAAAATGTCCACCAAGGCACTTCGAAGCCGTCAGCACCAGAAAGTAAGGATTTTCTCAGATTCTGCCTCCGGCCAGGCCCGGACCTCGTCTGAGGCCTCGACGTCTCGGGAGTCTGATCCCGAGCATTGCCGGGGTTCCTCGGACAGGGGGTCCCCCGATCGGGAACGCAAGAGGAAGAAACGGCTCATGAGGGCGGCGTCGGAAGAGGTCCCTGGTTCCTCGAGGGCCAGGTCTAAGACCCCCGACCGCCGTCCCGGGCCCTTGGAAAAGGAGAAGCCGTCCAAGATGCCTCGTGTGGAGCAGGAGACCATCAGACACGTAAGTCCTGTAGTCCTCGTGGTCTCTCCTCTGAGGGAGCCGACGTCGGGCTCAGCGCCGCCGGGGCCCGAGTCGGTGGCTGCTGAGTCTCCTGAGCTTGGACTCAGGCTGACAGCCTTGGCGTGCAGACTGTCTGCCTTCATGGATCAGCAGCGGGTACTGATGGCCAGCCTCGCTGGTGCATCTGCCCCGACCACTGGGACATCGACATCGAAGTCGACACCGGAGACCGAGCCGATACTCGAGACCATGAAGGCTCAAAGTCATCCTTGGTCACGGTCACCCTCGACCTCCCGCTCAGAACCGAGGGCGTCGACACCGGTGCCTTCGGCGTCGGGGCGGGTCCCAACTAGACCTGCGTGGTCAGAGCCCCTCGACTCCGGATGAGTCAGCGTGGGAGACAGAGGACGAGGAGTCCCCCGACACCTTCCGGACTTGGTGCGTCCCTTCGGACTCACCGCAGTCCGAGCCTCAGAGTAGGTCCTCCCTGGAGGACACCCAGTTCTCGGAGTTAGTTAGGGACATGGCCACGGCATTGGCGAGTCCCGCGGACCCCAAGGAGGAGCCTCGAGCCAAGGAGCTCGAGGCCCTCCAGTATGACTCTCCTCCGAAGGAGGCCTTTACTGTGCCGGTTCCTCCGATGCTGGAACGGCTCCTTTCCAGTTCATACTGCTAGACCAGTCCAGACAAACGGGTTATGCACCCCTGCCAGCAGATCTTGGAGACAGAGAATTCTACCAGAGCTCTGATAGGCTGGAGCCTGGTGATATAATCCTACCCCTAGGGGCCTCCCTCAGTTTTTCTCTGTCTCCAGCAGATCTGGATGCTTTTTTTTTGCTCCTTCAAACAAAATTTAAAATGCTTTATTTCTTTGTGATTTCTCTTGGAGAGATTATGCCCTGAGTTGCCAGTGTACTTATCTGAGCACCAGGATGATTCCAGCTGAAGCTCCTGTGTCCTCTGTCACAGTAGAGATCGCTGATGTGCAGACTCCCCAGCACTAGTCATGAGGGCTATTTAGCTGGATGGTAAGCCTCCTAGAATCCAGTCCCTGGGGCTGATTTTAGTGGGGAGGCAGCTGCAGTGGTTTGAGCAGCGGTCCGTGGCTTCTCTGCACTTTCGGTACTGTAAGTACAGAAACTGTCTTTCTCCCACTGCTGTCTGCAACTCTGTGGTAACTCGATTTATTTTTCTTGATTTTTCAGCGATTTTAGGCATTTCTCTCATGCCTGCAACCCTCCCACCTTCTCCTTTGACTTTTTAAGTTAATTCCTTAGCTTTTGGGGGTTTTAATTCACTCTTTTTGTGTTTTATTTTTGCCGGCGGCCATTTTGAATAGCTAATGAGCCTCGGTTTTTGGCGGGAAGCCAGATTACTTCTCTGCTGGCTTCTAACAGCTATATTGCTGTTTAAGTTTTTTTCCACAACACTTGCTAGCTGTGAGTTGTGAAGGGGTTCCTTTTTCTCTGCCTATGTATTAGCATAATGAATAAAAAGTACGGAAGGCATGGATAGAGAACAGGATGCAATTCAGAGCCACAGTACAATGCTAAGTCACTGACGAATGGTGCAGGGCTCATGGGTTCCATCCCCCACTGTGCCCAACAAAGAAGGCTGGCTGAGGCATTACCTATTATGGGGAATATTGTTAAATGCCTGTTCCTGCGGGACGCAGTTATTTGTTTTTAGTTCTCACTGTGCCTTATTCAGGTTTACGCTGCATAGGCTGTCAGAAGAAACACAGGGACCTCATGAATCAGCTCTGCTCTTCCCCCAGCATCTTGCTTCCCCAGATGAACTTGGGAACTCCTGAGCTTGGCTTCAGTGGAGCTCTCCATTGGCTTTACGCTGCGTTGAGTCTTTGCCACGAGAGTTTGGATACCTCCAGGAAGTTCAGGTATCATTTCTGAAAGAAAACTGTGAGTAGCCTGTTTTTTTCTTACTTGCCCCAGCTGCTCTGGGATGATTTCAACTGCATCCGGACCGGCTGCCTCTGAGTTTTGAAGTTCCTACTTTAAATTTTTAATCCACAAACTGCAGCCGGGTTACTTTGTACGTCCTACTGAATATTGTACCTGTCTTATTCAATATACCATTTGATTGGAATTTTAAGTCAGTGTTTTGGATCCTGACTGTTTTGAGCTCGGCCTAATTAAGCATGCTCACTGTAATCTTCCTACGGCTGGATTTGAGCTTCTACATCCCTCCCCAGAAACACCTTTCAGCCCCTACCATGGAGGTCTGAATGGCTGCGGAGGGATCACACTCTAATTTCCCTACTTTCAGTCACTGTAATTGCCTTACCCTGACTTTGAAAGTTTCTCTGTGCCAGCACAGTGAATGACTGACAGTTCCCTTCTCAGCTCAGTGAATACCTGACAGTTTTTCTGTGCCAGCGGCCGTTTTGTTTTTCTCTTCAGTGTTTCTTTTTGGAGGAAACAGCTCTAAACAGCAGTTTCCACACATTTAAACATGCTGTGGAGGCACGTGGAGTTTCAAAATCCTTTTCTTGAAGAGTCTTGGGTTTCCCTGAGCCTACCTTGCTTTTTGTTTTAAATGCAAAAAAAAAAACCCACACAAGAAGAGGAAAGGTGGTTTAAGTCTCTACAATGCTTCTTTCTCTGGCTGTATTATATGTGATATGTAATCAGCCGAAGGGGACATTAATAGATTGCTTGTGTTCCACCTGCACGCTGCATCCCAGAGACTTTCCCCATTCCCACTGCGTTGCTAGCTGGGTTCATCAGCACCTTATCTCCCCCCTCCTCAGAGCCCCTGCTGCAGGATCTTCCTGCAGGAGAAGATTCAGTCAGCTCCCATATCGCTTCCACAGCCGCTGGAGACCACAGCAGCCTTGACTGACAGTGCCTTCCTCACACTCTTCCATCTGGCATGACGCCTGTGACTTTTGGAGTCTTTTGGATTATCTCCTACACCTGCCCAGTAGCAGGCGAGCATATGGCATGGTCTCGCAAGTGGTCCCATATGTCCTCAGACCTTAGAGCAGTACGTCCTCCTTGGGGCGTAGCATGTGCCTTGCGGGGTACTCAGGAAGACTTTAAATCTTCGGAGGTCAGCCCTGACTCGTTGGAGTACGGAGATGGGGAATATTCTCCGTCTGTTTTCTTCGCTAACGGTTCTCCGCCTTTTTCGGTAAGAGGAGTTGCCGGCTCTAATCACACAGGTGATGGAATCGCTACCCCTAGCCGACACGCCTTCTCCTCTGGATTCTCAAATCCGGTTGCAGCCGCATCCCATTTTCCATTGCATTCGTACGGCACGCGGTATTGGTCGGTTATACCCTTGGTCTCCCTTTCACTTGGACCATTGGCTGCAATACCCGACGGTTGATGCATTCTGACCAGGGTCATCAGGCATACCACACTTCCGGTTGAGTGCGGAGAGGCGCTCCGCGACCAGCCAGACCTGAAGAGGTGGGAGACTGCTACAGTCCGGTTTTCCTTCGCCCGCTATTCCTTCTTGCAGGTGTGCGGAGGTCTGGCAGCTCGGGCCTCCCTTCGATGGATTCCGCAGCTTCCAGGTGTTCCCGAGTTGGTTCATTTCGAATCCATTGCTGCATTCCGGGCAGAGGCATTCTGTGATCTCTTGCAGCTGTCAGCTCGCTTCCTAGCACCGGTGTCAGTAGCTCGGAGATGGCTCAGCCTGCGTCAATGGGCAGCGGATGTTGCTTCATTTAAAGGCTCCAGCGTTTAGATGCCATTCGTCCCGGTCCACCGTTGGAAGGAGGACTGGGCGGTCCTGGATTCTCTCGGGGCTGGGTGCGACACTCGTAGGGGACGGGTGTTTCTACCTCAGGAACGTTTTCAGAAGATCTCTCTTCAGCTCCGCCGCTGCTTGGATCAAGCAGCGCCTCGGCCTTGGGGCTACCTTCAACTCTTGAGGTCCATGGCAGCAACGATAGCCCTCGTTCCGTGGGCAAGAGCGCTCTTGCGCTGCTTGCCGACGGCGCTTCTATCTTGTTGGTCACCGGTATCGGAGAGTTATCGAATCCGGTTGCCTTTGCTTCTGCCGGTACGCCGCAGCCTCCGCTGGTGGCTTCAGGCACACAATCTTCTACGGGCGGTCCCTCTGGAGTCTCTGCGCTGGATCATGGTGACGCCAATCGCCGACCTCTCCGGTTGGGGAGCGCCTTGCGGCTTAGCCTCGGCGCAGGGGTGTTGGTCAGCTCGCGCAGCCCAAGGGTCTATCAATCCTCTCGAGACGCGGAAAGTGCGCTTCGCCCTTCTTCAGTTTCAGCCTCTAATGCGGCGGTGTGCGGTTCGGATCCTGTCCGACGCCACGACGGTTGCTTACCTAAGCCGCTTAGGCGGCACGCAATGTCCGGATGTCTCACAGGAGAGGTGTTTGCTCCTCCCGTGGGCGGAGGAACATCTTCATGCTGTCGGCACAGCACATCGCAGGCGTGAACAATGTGTAGGCCGATTTTCTCACCCGGCACTCTCTGGAGCCCGGGGGCTGGGCTCTGCAGCCGGATGCATTCCGGTCCATTGTTCACCTGTGGGGCCTACTGACCATGGATCTAATGGCTACGGCACAGACTGCCACGGCTTCGCTGTACTTTGGCCATTGGAGGGACGAGGGAACGCACGGCATAGATGCTCTCTCTCAACCGTGGCCGATTCATCTTCTCCGGTGTGTTTTCCCTCCCTGATCCGTGATATGCATGGTTCTCCAGCGGCTCCGAGACCGTCGCGACCCTGTACTCCTGCTGGCTCCGAATTGGGCTCGCGGACCATGGTATGCGGATCTATTCCGTTTGTCTGGGGCGTCGATGCTCCGCCTCGAGGCGTTTCTCGGCCTTCTGATTCAGGGACCGGTGGAGATGGAAGACCCAGCTCCTTACTCGCTTACGGCCTGGCAATTCCACGCCGCCGGTTTGCTCGCTACGGCTATTCGCCTAGCGTGGTCGTGACGCTTCTCACGGCGCGGCGGTCTACCACGACGCTGACTTACGCTCGGGTTTGGCGTCTCTTGATGGTTGGTGTTCGCGAAATAACCTCCCACCCTGGCGTTGCGGTGTTCCGGATATCCTGTCCTTTTTACAGGCCGGAGTGGATAAGGGATTAGCGCTCGATTCCTTGCGAGTACAAGTGGTCGCCTCAACTTGTTTTCGGAGTCCTATAGCGGGGCGATCGATAGCTTCGCATTTGGACGTGTCTCGGTTCCTCCGCGGAGTTAGGCCTTCTGGCCTCCTCTGCGTTCGCCTGTGCAGGCGTGAGCTCTCGTGCTTGTCCTCTGTGCCCTCGTTGCTCCTCCCTTTGAGCCTCTGAGGGCATGTTCTCTTCTAGATTTGACTCTGAAGGCAGTCTTCTTGGTGGCCATAACTTCGGCACGCCATCTTTCTGAGCTCCAGGCTCTCTCGTGTCGACATCCCTATCTCTCGTTTTCCTCCGAAGGCGTTTCTCTGAGAACTGTCCCTTCCTTTGTTGCCCAAAGTGCTGACGCCGTTCGCTGTTGACCAGCCTCTTTTCTTTCCGTCTTTAACAAAGGCGCAGTGTGACAGTGGTCGGTCTCCGTTGCGGGCGGTGGACCTTAAGAAGGTTCTTTTTCGGTATCTGGGGGTCGCGGGACCCTTCCATATGACTGTTGCTCTTTTGTCTTGTTCGCGGGTTCTCGTCGGGGATCCGCAGCCTCCGAATCTACCATTTTTAGATGGGTTACGGAAGCCATTGAGGTGGCGTACCTTCTTCTGGGAGAGCCAGCTCCACCGGGACTCCGTGCTCACTCCTCTCGGGCGCAAGCAACTTTGTAGGCCGGGAGGTCTCATGTAGTTCCTCTCGATATTTGCCGGGCGGTGACTTGGTCGTTGCTGTCCACCTTTGTCGGTCATTATAGGTTGGACGTTCATGCCCGTCAGGAGGTCCGTTTTGGAGTTGCTGAGCTGTCGGCGGCCTTGCCCCCCCTTGAACGCAGGTAGCTTGGGTCTGCCCGTTTGTCTGGACTGGTCTAGCAGTATGAACTGGAAGGAGAAATTTCACTTACCGTTAATTTCCTTTCCTGGAATACTGCTAGACCAGTCCAGGACCCGCCCTGCTGTTGGTTGGAGTGCCGCTGGTGCGGTGCAGCCGCCGACCGCGGTTCTTCTCTTTGCCGGTATGCCTCGCCATGGGCAGTCCATGGGTTCGTGGGTGGATACTGTTTTCAGCTCTAGGGAGTTCTTCGGCTCCCTTGTATATAGTTCACTTGAGACCCTCTGGGGTGATGTTACAGTTCATGTTGCATTAGCTTGTGGACGTAACTGAGGGAGACCCCTAGGGGTAGGATTATATCACCAGGCTCCAGCCTATCAGAGCTCTGGTAGAATTCTCTGTCTCCAAGATCTGCTGGCAGGGGTGCATAACCCGTTTGTCTGGACTGGTCTAGCAGTATTCCAGGAAAGGAAATTAACGGTAAGTGAAATTTCTCCTTTCTGGACGTGGGATGCACCGGCCTTGGTGCCGGTCTTGAGCAAGCGGGTTGATTCCATCTATCGACTCCGTAAGAGCCCTGGATTCCAGAAGGCGCAGCTGCCGCACCATTCCATGGTGGTGGAATCGGCCATGCATCGTCTGAAGAGCCAGAAGATGCACTCTGCGGTGCCTTCCGGCAGGGAGGCCGGAACCTGGATGCTTTCGGCAGAAAGTGCTTCCAGGGCTCGATGCTTGCTTGCCGTGTCCAGTCCTACCAGCTGAACATGGGCATGTACTTACGAGACCTGCCGAAAGAGATTGCCGGGTTCTCTGCTGGCCTTTCCAGGGAACCTTTGCAGAGGTTCCAGACTTTGTCCTCAGGAATCGGGAACTGCTCAAAGTTTATGTCCCGAGCGGCCTACGATGGCTTCGAGGCTTCGGCTCGTGTGGCGGCAGCTGGCATCGGAGCCCGATGCCAGGCATGGCTGCAGTCATCGGACCTCAAGCCCTGGGTGCAGGACAAGTTGGTTGATGTCCCTTGCCGAAGTGAAAACCTTTTTGGCAAGCCCATGGCCGAGAAGGCGGCTGAGCTCGAAACCGAGCACCTGACCAGGACAAGGCTGTCCAGAAAGACTTCTGCCCCTTCTCACAAAAAGAAGGGCTCGGGTAAAAAGCCCTTTTACCCGAGGAAGGCAGCTGCCTACAAACCGTTCCCTCAGTACCAGGCCTCCCTAGCTCCCCAGCAGGGGCAGCAGGCCAAGGGGCAGGGGCAGGGGCAGGGACATGGGCCCTGTAGACAGAAGACCCCCAAGCCTCCGGCTCCTGCTCCTGCTCCTACTCAGCAGGGAGGGGGTTTTTGACTCCCACAGCATAGCCTTTCCATCTCTGCTACCCCATTCCTGCCCAGGAGGTCATCTAACCCTGTTTGCCCACAGGTGGCCACCCATTACAGGGGATGCTTGGGTATTAAGCATAGTCCACAAGGGCTATATGCTCCATTTCCAGCAGTTACCTCCTGCTTACTTCCCAGGAGAGCCTCTAAGGCCTCTCCTGCACACAGACCTCCTACTTCAAGAACTTCAAGGTCTGCTTCTGGACAAGGCGGTGGAGCCTGTACCTCCTCACCTGCAGGGGCACGGTTTCTACTCCAGGTACTTTCTAGTGCCAAAGAGAACCGTGGGCCTAAGGCCTATTCTAGACCTCAGGAACCTCAACAAGTTCTTGGAGAAAGAAAAGTTCAAGGTGCTTACTCTTGGAACACTTCTGCTCTACCTCCAGCAGGGAGATTGGCTATGCTCCGTAGATTTAAAGGATGGGTACACCCACATCCTCATTCATCCAAACCACAGAAAGTACCTCAGGTTCATGGTGAGAGGAAACCATTACCAGTACAGAGTACTGCCTTTTGGCCTAACTTCTGTCCCAAGAGTCTTTACAAAGTGCCTTGCTGTGATGGAAGCCTACTTGAGGGCACAAGGTGTTTTTGTCTTCCCCTATCTGGACGACTAGCTCATCAGGGGTCAGACTTACCAGGAGGCCAGGCAGGCCACCTTCCAAACTGTATCACTCCTTCAAGACCTAGGCTTTGTCATAAGCTTCGCAAAGTCCACTTTGCTCCCCTCCCAGAACCTAGAGTTCATAGGAGCGCGACTGCAAGCAAGGGCTTACTTGCCAGAGGACAGAGCTCAAAGGCTCATGGTTTCTCACCATGCCAAAGGTTTCTGCCAGGCTCTGTCTACAGCTTCTAGGACACATGGCATCGGCTGTACATGTGATCCCCAATGTCCGCCTCCACATGAGGCCTGCACAGTGGTGCCTCAGGACTCAGTGGAAGCAAGCCACAGGGAGCCTAGCAGACAAAGTCCGGGTGTCAAAACCATTCCTGAATTCTCTTCAGTGGTGGCTACATCCCCCCAACTTGCTGCAGGGGGTGCCTTTTCAGGTGCCTGTCCCCACAGTGGTGTTGACGACAGATGCCTCCTTGCAGGGCTGGGGTGCACACTCTCAGGAGAGGTGCACTCAGGGCCTATGGTCTCCATGGGAAGCCATGCAACAGATCAATCTACTAGAACTTCGGGCTATTCGGTTAGCCCTCAAAGCTTTTTCTCACATTTTGACTCACCAGTCCGTTCTAGTTCAGACGGACAATCAGGTGGCCATGTTCTATGTGAACAAGCAGGGAGGCACTGGGTCCAAGCCCCTGTGTCTGGAAGCACAGGCCCTTTGTTCCTTTGCGCTCAAGCACAAAATGTTTCTGAGAGCTGTTTATCTTCCTGGCCACGAGAACTCCCTGGCAGACAGGTTAAGCAGACTTCTGCAGCCCCACGAGTGGCAGCTGCACCCGTTAGTGGTTCAAAAGATTTTCCTGAAATGGGGACTTCCATCCATAGATCTCTTTGCCAGTCCCCTGAACCGGCAGCTACCCAGGTTCTGTTCCAGGCAACCGCATCCCCTGAGGTTAGCAGCGGATGCCTTCCTGATTTCTTGGTCCCAAGGCCTACTGGATGCGTTTCCTCCCACACCTCTGGTGGCCCGAACCTTGTTCAAGATTCTAAGGGACAAGGCCTCGGTTCTTCTGGTAGCCCCCAGGTGGCCGAGGCAGCCCTGGTTCCCACTTCTGCTTCAACTAGCAGTGGAAACACCACTGCCTCTAGGGTTCCAACCCGATCTTCTCTCTCAGGATCAGGGTTCCCTTCTGCACCCCAATCTCAAATCTCTCAATTTGATGGCCTGGAGGCTGCAAGGGTAGTCTTAGCTCCCTGGGGCCTGCCTCAGGAAGTGGAAGAGGTGGTCTTGGCCTGTAGGAAGCAATCCACCGGAAAAACATATGCCCTGAAGTGGAGGAGGTTCTCCTTGTGGTGTCAACAGCGCCAGGAAGATCCTTTCACCTGTACTGTGCCAGTAGTGCTCCAGTACCTACTGCACTTGTCCAATCAGGGCCTTAAGTCCAATTCTGTTCGGGTCCACCTCTCTGCTCTGGCAGCTCACCACTCACTGGTGGAGGGACACTCTTTTTCAGTTCACTTCTTGGTGTCCAGATTTCTCAGAGGCTTACTATTGCTCAAGCCTCCTCTCCGTCCACCAGCCCCTGAGTGGGAGTTGAAAGTGGTCTTGCAGCAATTGACTCGCCCACCTTTTGAGCCGATGGCTACATGCCCTCTCCGCTTCCTTTCTTGGAAGACTCTATTCCTAGTGGCCCTGACCTCGGCCAGGCGAGTGAGTGAACTTCAAGCCCTGGTCTGTGACAGGCCATACACTCATTTCTATAGGAACAGGGTAGTCCTGAGGACTCATCCTAAGTTCCTCCCAAAGGTTGTCGTCTCTTTCCATCTCAACCAGGAGGTGGTTCTTCCAACGTTCTTCCCTAGGCCCCATGCCAGCCGGGCTGAGACAGTCCTGCATATCCTGGACTGTAGGAGGGCCTTATCCTTCTACCTTGAACGTACGCAGGGTCATAGGAGGGCTACTCAGCTCTTCGTATCTTTTGACCCTAAAACTTGGGGTACCTGTCTCCAAGCGTACCTTGTCCATCTGGGTGGCTGACTGTATCACCTGGGCTTACAGGGCAGCTGACCTTCCTTTGCAAGGTCGGGTCATGGCCCACCGTGTCAGGGCAATGGCTGCCTCAGTAGCTCATCTCCGCGCTGTACCGTTGGCAGACATCTGCAGGGCTGCAACTTGGTCCTCAAGCCAGACCTTTGCGGCCCATTACTGCCTGGAGAGGGAGTCCCGTAGGGACAGTGCTTTCGGTCAGGCAGTGCTCCGGAATCTCTTTGAGGTTTAGGCAACTCCTACCCTCCAGCCCTCTGGTTGGGCTACCGGTAGAGGTATGTTTCAGTGAAATCCTTTCTCTGATGCTGAGGCTAGAGGGAGCTCATTTTTTCAGCTCTGGGTCCCCGGTAGCCTGAAGCTGGGGAGTCCCATAAGTGAGGACTGACTTCCTGCTTGGTCCTGGAGAAAGAGTAGTTACTCACCTGTAACAGGTGTTCTCCAGGAGCAGCAGGAATCAGTCCTCACAACCCTCCCTCCTCCCCTGGGAGTTGCAGTTATACATAGTTTATTTTTACATTTTTGTGTGCTGTTTTTTAGCTATGTCATTGGACTGAGCAAGATGGCACCTTTAGGCGGGAAGGGGACCGCGCATGCGTGCAGTGTTCCCAAAGGCTTTCTTAGAAAGCTGGGGAAATGCTCCTCACGGGGTCTCCATTGGCGTCGATATCACCCATAAGTGAGGACTGATTCCTGCTGCTCCTGGAGAACACCTGTTACAGGTGAGTAACTACTCTTTCCCTCTGTGCCACTTGTGGGCCATGTGATTCGCCGCATAGAGTGGTATTGGGGTTGGGTTGTCTCGGTTGTGCTGGAATGGCACCAAAGATCATGGGTCGTGAACAAAATGTGACTCCTGCAGGAGCCTCTTCTACCACTTCCTACAGCTTTGGGGGTTGTTGCAGCAGGGACCGGTTCTTCTGGACAACCCGACTCCCTTCTCGCTTACGGTTTGACTCTTGTAAGCTGACATCTGGCACATAAGGGCTTTTCTCCTGCTGTGGTGTCCACGCTTCTGAAAGCAAAGAGAGGTTCTCCCAGCTTTACCTACATGCAAGTCTGGTGCCTGTTTCAGCACTGATGCTATGAGCCCCGTCCTTGCTCGCCTTTCTTCAGGATAAGCCTTATCAGTGGCCTCTTCCTTAGTTCCCTGAAAATTCAGATGACAGCATGGTCATAGTTTGGGGGCTGGTGGTAGGGTGGTTTGTAACCTCACACCCCAGATGTGTCTTGTTTTCTTTAGAGGGTATGACATTTGCATCCTCCGATCATTCAGTGAATCCTTCTTGGGATCTTTGCTTAGTTCTCTAGGCCTTGGTGTCAGAACCCTTTGGGCCCCTGATGCAAGCCACTGTTAAAGTCTGACCCTTAAGACCGTCTTCTTGGCTGCTTTCAGCTTAGCAAGATGTATCTCTGAGTTGCAGACATTGTCATGCTGGTCTCCTTGCTTGTTCCTTTTGGAAGAATCCATGTATATTCAGCCGTCCCCTTTTCCTTGCTCTCCTTTTTTAAGGAACGGTACTAAGGAAAGGATAAGGATCTTCACCTGATGGAGGTCAGGAGAGTGCTTCTCTAGTACCTCATGATCACTGACTCATTTAGCAGGTCAGACTGTTTGTGCCATTTGCTGGCCCACATACTAATGATGTGGCCTCTAAGTCTACCGTGGGGCGCTAGATCAAGGAAGCATTGTCTCAGTCTATCTGTTGCGAATCCATTTAGTTCCGGAGGGTTTGCATGCAATCTCCACAGGCACAAGCATTCTTTTGGGTAAAGTGTAGTGCAGTCGACCCTTTTCAAATATCTGTCAGGCAGCATTGCAGGCATCAGCTTTCCACTTTTGTTGAGCATTGCCATTTTGATGTCCATGCTTGTGCGGACATGGCCTTTGACTCTGAGGTCTTGAAAGCTGCCTTGTCTTCTTCCAGCCCAGTGGAGGCTTAACTTTGGTACATCCCATTTGTCTGGAATGGTCTCGTAGGACAATATGGAAGGTGACATTTTACTATACTTAATGTCCTTTCCTTGAGTCCTGCTAGATCAGTTTAGGACCTGCCCCTGCAACCTGATATGGTCTATTGTGTTTTTCTCTGCAGTTGGCCCGGCAGGCACTTACCTTCTTGGCAGGCCTTCTGTGTAAGGGGTTCCTGTGCATAATTATGGTTCCTTTTGCAGTGGACTTTGTTATTCTCACTGAGATTGTGTGTGGTCAGGGATTCTTGACCACCTGCTTGGGTATGAATACTGAAATGCACCCTTTGCTGCAACTGTGGTTATGGCAAGATGAGATCATAAGAAATCTCTGGGGGATTTTGTTGTTTTTTGTTTTTCTTTACTTAAAATTTTCTTACTTTTTGTCAAATTACTTTTGTTGGATCTAGTGCCCAGTTGGTCACCATTGCCCACTTTGACTTTGCGTCCCTTATTTTTCCAAACATGGAAAAAACACGCAGTGGGTTCAAAAAATGTACAAAGTGCCTCAGCATCATATCTGCTACTGACAAACATGACTGGTGTTTCAAATGTTTGGGCTGAGACTTTGACGTGGATGACTGTGCCCACTGCAAGTACATGACGGCTAGGGGGAGAAAGAATTGGGACAAGCAGAGGGTTAAGCTGTTTCAGACACTCAGCTACTTCGGTACACTCCTAAGGGACGTGACGCCGACAAGTCTTCTTACACTTCCCACTCGTCTTCCCCTTCCAAACATAAGAAAAAGCATTGAATGGGTTCTCCGACGCATAAAGCAGCAATAACATCGGAATCAGCATCAAAGGGATCTTGTTCGTCGGCTTCGGCCTCAGACTCTGATGCCCGGCATCGGCACTGGCATTTATCAATGGATCTCTATGCAGGCTGTCCAGTCAAGCAGCCCCAGTTGGAGGATACATCTTCCATAGCCTCAGGGGGGGCTCGAGAGTGCTCCCAAGGCTTTGTCCTCAGTGGAACTTCCGATACTGTGCTTGGGTGTCGTGGCTCAGGTCTCCGGACCTGATGCCACACAGTCCCCTGCACCAACCCTCGATGACCACATGCAGGCCATTGAAGAAGCCTTGCAACGATACTGGCTGCCATTGTTCCGAGGCCCTCGAAGCCTTCAGACACCACGGCAGAGCTTGGTGCCCTGATGCCATCTTTAGGACTCAATGTCCCTGGTACATCAATACTGCGCTCCTGTGTACAGCTGTCACGGCGCCTTACCAATACACCTACTTTGGTGCATTCAGAACTTCCGCATCCAGCACCGTTCACCTCTGAGGCTTCCCGCCCTTCTCACCGGCATCAGCCATCAGAGCATCGTCAGTACCAGGGTACCGACAAAGATTACTTTGACTATCTGCCGGATTCAGACTCTGGTTCCTCCATTTCAGAACTGGAATCAGTCTATTCCGATCCCCACAAGGATCCACCAGCATATGAACGGCACCATTCTCCTCCTGAGGACATGGCTTTCATTAAAGATATGGCTGCAGCCCTCAGGGTCTCGGTATCGACTGAGATGGAATCCAGGGCAGAAGAGCTGGATGTCATACAATGTCCCTCAGCACCGAACGAGGCAGCAACTCTTCCCATACACAGTATCCCTAGGAATTTAATGTCCAGGATTTTGGAAGCTCCCCTTACAACTCCTGCCATCAGTAAGCATTTGGACACGCTATAATAGGGTACCTCTCTGCCCTGGCTTCCAAAAGCCACAGCTACCACATTACTCCATGGTGGTAGAATCAGCCATGAGGGAGGATAAAGAGTCAGAAAAAACACTTTTCAGTTTCTCCTGGCAGAGAGGCAAAAACCCTTGATGCTTTCAGTAGGAAAGCTTTCCAGTCAGTCATGCTGGCCTCTAAGGTAAACTCATACATGCTCTACATGGGCATGCTCCTCAGAGATGTTTCTAGGGACTTTACTGAGTTCACCATCCTTCTTCCATCTGAGAAGCAGACTGCTCATCAAGTCCTGGTTGCCCATGCTCAGAACACATCTAAATTCCTCATAAGAGCAGCTTTTAATGCCTTTGAGGCCACAAGCAGGATAGCAGTGGCCTGTATAGGGGCAAGAAGAACAGCTTGGCTGCAGGCCTCCGATCTAGAGCAATGAGTGCAAGATAAACTAATTAAAATCCCCTGCAATGGTGAGAATTTGTTTGGGCAAAGGTGACGAGAAAAGGCAGGTGAAATTGAAACTGATGCCCTGACTATGAAAAGGTTGTCTAGGAAGACTGCTGATTCCACCAAAAGGAAGCCATTCTATCCTAAAAAGAGGAGGTTTTACCCACTGTACCACTCATACTCCTACCATCCTCAGCAATCACAGCAAAAAGAGTAAGGGCCCAGACAACTTAGGAAACCTAAAACTCCTAAAGCCCAACCTGCTCCAGAGACTCATCCTCCACAGAGCTTTTGACTCCTTCCTAAGGAGCATAGCCAGTCGGCCTCTACAATCTCCTGTCCTTCAACATATCCCAGGAAGAATGACTCTCTTTCCATAAAGATGGTCCATCATAATCTCAGAACCCTGGACCTTGCAGCTAGTCAGCACAGGTCACGGGCTACGATTCAAAGCTCGACCACCCACTTTCTTTGTGGGCCAAAACTGGATGAATCTCCTCCAGTCCACCCTACTGCAACAGGAGATCCTTGCTCTCCTCTCTCAGAGGGCCATCAAGGAGGTCCTTCCATTGCAGCAAGGCTTAGGGTTTTACTCCTGTTACTTTCTCATTCCAGAAAAAGTCAGGAGATTACAGATCAATCCTGGATCTCAGGAACCTCAACAAATTCCTAGTAAAAGAAAAGTTCAAAATGATCTTACTAGGGCCGCTTCTTCGCTATTTACAGCAGAACGACTGGCTATGCACTTTGGATCTGAAGGATGCCTATACTTGTATCCTAATACACCCCACGTACAGAATGTAACTACGATTTGTCTTCCAAGAACACCACTACCAGTATCGAGTTTTCCCCTTCGGCCTATCCTCAGCTCCAAGAGTTTTTACCATGCTGGCAGTCATAGCACCCTATTTGCGCACTTTGGGAATCTTTCTCTTCCCTTACTTAGATGACTGACTCATCTAGGGAGATACCCTGCAAGCAGTCATCACATCTTTTCAACAAACCATCCAGATTCTCCAACAATTAGGATTTGTCATAAACTAGCCAAAGTGTCACCTTACTCCAGTACAAAATCTAGAGTTTATAGGCGCTTGCCTAGACGCAGAACGTGCTCAGGCTTTCTTGCCAGATGACCACCTTTGCCGGCTGATCTCACTGGCCATCCAATGTCAAACCAAACAACCATCTCTGCCTGGGCATGCTTCATGTTCTGGGCAACATGGCCTCGACTCAATATGCGCATAGGACAGTGGAACCTATTGGAGCAGTGGACACAATCCACAGGTCATCTCTCCTACCTCATCACCATTTCATCTCAACTGGTAAATTCCCTTCAGTGGTAGTGCATGCCTCAAAACCTCATCATAGGGTTACGGGGAGAATTGCAACAGATGCCTCCCTGATCTCGTGGTCAGAGGGCCTATTCTTTGTGTTACCACCGACTCCCCTGGTCGTTAAGGTCCAGAGTGAGAGGGCGTCAGTTATACTGATTGCCTCCAAGAGGCCAGGCAACCTTGATTCCCCTGTCGGTGGCACTCCCAATTCCACTGTGCCGGGCCCCGGATCTCCTGTCTCAGGAGGAGGACTCCCTTTTGCACCCCAACCTGGGGTCACTAATGATAACAGCATGGTTGCTGAAAGGGTAGTATTTGCCCCTTTCAATCTCTCTGGCGAAGTCTAGGAGATCCTACTGGCCTCCTGAAAGCCCTCCACCAGACGGGCTTATGCCTTTAAGTGAAGGAGGTTCTCCGCCGGGTGGGCGGAGGAGGAGAATCCCTTCTCCTGCCATGTGCAACTGGTTCTTCAGTACCTTCTGCACCTCTTGCACACTGGGCTGAAATCCAACTTGGTGAGGGTGCATCTGAGCCCATAGCTGCACACCACCGCCCTATAGAGGGGAAATCCTTCTCAAGCCAGCCCTTGGTCTCCAGGTTTGTCCGGGGCCTCCTGTTATCCAAGCCCCCTCTCCGCCCTCCAGCGGCAAAATGGGAGCTCAATGTGGTGCTCTCTCAGCTCACCAAACCACCTTTCGAGCCCCTGGCCACTTGTCACCTTCAGTACCTGTCATGGAAAGTGGTTTTTCTGGTGGCCCTCACGTCTTCTCGAAGAATGAGCGAACCCCAGGCTCTGGTGGCAGATCCACCATATACAAGGTTCTACAAGAACAGGATAGTGCTCTGCACGCACCCGAAATTCCTCCCAAAAGTGGTATCTCCTTTCCACTTCAACCAAGAGGTGGTCCTTCTTCCCACAGCCTCACGCTGGCAGGGAGGAACTATTACTGCATACACTGTATTGTAAATGGGCCCTGTCTTTCTACTTAGAGCAGACTCAGGCCCATCGCAAAGCTCCTCAGCTTTCCTATCATATGACCCCAGTGGGGCTCCCCGTTACTAAGCAAACTCTGTCCACTTGGGTGGTGAACTAATATTACCCTCACCTATAAACGAGCTGGCCTCTCCTTTGAGCACCAGATCAGCACATCGCATGAGGGCTATGGCTGCATCAGTGGCCAACCTCTGCTCAGTGCCGGTGATGGAGATCTGCAAGTCCACCACATGGTCTTCAATTCATATGTTTGCAGCTCACTACTGCCTGGAGAGCGAGTCCTGCAGGGACAGTGTCTTTGGCCAGGCAGTACTCCATAATATTCTTGGGGTGTAGGCAACTCCTGCCCTCTGACTCTTCAGTGTTCAGGCTACCAGAATGATAGTGTCGCTGGACGCTAGGATCATGCAGAGTCTCTCGGTGGGGATTCACCTTCTGCAACTCATGGCTAACCGATCGGTAGCCATTGGTGCTGTCATGGTTTGGACACTGGTAGCTGGAGCTAGGGAGTCCCATATGTGAGGACTGACTTCCTTCTTCCTGGAGAAAGCGTAGATCTCCAGGAACAAGCAGGAATAAGTCCTCACATATGGGTACGTCGGTACCGACGGAGCCTGCGCGGGAAAGCTCCCCAGCCTTTCAGATGAAAGGCTTTTGGGGCCTCCCACTGCACATGCGCGCTGCCTTCCCGCCTTCCTGACCAGCTCTCCTCAGTTTCTCTTTTCCGCGGAGCCAGCAGGTCGTGTTCCTGTCACCGCTGAAGAAATTGTTAAATTTTTTTTTTTCTTTAGACCGCGTACCTGCCTTCCCCATACCGAAACCGGTACCGCCGGTCTCTCTTTCTTTCTTTATTAAAAAAAAAAAAAAAAAGACTTTTTATTTTCTTCAGCACAGCTTGGTACCTGTTGTTAGGCCTTAAGGCCTACACAAATTCTCCTCATGGAGAAGCCAGTCCCTGGTTTTAAAAAATGTACCAAATGCAGTGCTGTCATTTCTGTCACAGACACCCATGAATGGTGTCTCAAATGTTTGGGACCTGAACACTCCATACCGGACTGCCCATCCTGCACCCAGATGTCTAAACGTGGTTTGCAGAACCGGGCCAACAAGCTCCATGTGCTGTTTCCTTCAGAAGCATCACAGTCATCCAGGTCTTCCTCTCCGGATGGATCTCAGGTAACCAAAACTTCTGTGGGCAAATCCTCTAAAAGCAAATCTCTTTCTAAAGATCGAGAGGCTCTCAATTTTGAGTTCGAGGATTCTGCCCAGGCCAAAAAACCCCGGCGGGAGGTTCCGGCCTCCAAAGCAATCATGGGGTCACAGGTTGACATCGATGGCACGGCCTCGACTGATCACCTGTTGGACTGCTCTGGGGTACCGGCCCATACCGGTACCGACATCCAGGCAGTAGTGGCGTCTATGGGCAGTACTGTCCAGACCATGCAGCAGGCCGTTCTGGCATTCATTAAGGCTGCGACGCCCTCGGGACCGATTTCATCGGTACCGACCCCGGTTCCGGTATCCACACCGGAACCGAGACCATCGACTTCCAAACATCGATCGGTTCCGCATGCCGGATTCCGGCTTTCGCCTGGTACCGATCCCATGCCCGATACGCCCGATGTCGATACCGATCGGTATGCGTATCGTACATTGGCAGTACAGAGGGAAGACTCAGATTATTCTGATGAATTCAATTCCTCTGATGACTCTGCTGAGCTTACTCTTCCTGAGGAGCCCTCTTCTCCAAAGAGGAGGATGTCTCCTCCAGAGGATTTATCCTTTCAGGATTTCATTGTTGATGTAGCTAAACCACTTTCTATTGCTACATCTTCTGAAAAATAACCCAGATCAAAAAAATTGGACATTTTAGGATACTCAAAAGCTCCTAAAGAGTCAGTCACTCTGCCTGTCCATGAAATCCTTCAAGAACACTTGATGGATTTGTGGGAGACTCCTTTAACACTGTCTCCCCATTCCCGTAGGTTGGACACCATGTATCGGGTCCCTCCTTCGCCTGGGTTCCAGAAAACTCAGCTGCCTCACCACTCTATTGTGGTGAAGTCTGCCATAAAGAAAATAAAGAGTCCTAAAAGGCATTCTTCTACCCCTCCAGGGCGAGAATGTAAGACCCTCGACTCTTTTGGAAGAAAGATGTTCCAGGCTAGTATGCTTATAGCCAGGATCAATTCTTATAGCCTTTATATGGGCATGTTTCTTGGACAACTTGCCCTAAAGATACAGAATTTTGCCCCCTTTATCCCTGATGATCAAAGGGCGGACTTCTTTTCTAGGGTGACACAACTTTCAGAGGTCTCCAAGTTCTCCAACAGGGCAGCCTTTGATTCCTTTGAAGTTGCAGGCAGAGCTTCGGGAATTGCTATTGCAGCCCGACGTCTCGCTTGGCTCCAGGCTTCTGACCTAGAACCCTGGGTTGTAGATGGCCTCAGGAATCTGCCCTGTACCGGTGAGAACTTATTTGGGGAAGACTGGCAGATTAAAGCTGCTCAAATGGATGCAGAAAATGCCACTCTAGATAGACTTTCCAAGTCTACTTCTACCCCTGCCAAAAAGAAGTCTTTTAAAAGGCCTTACTATAAAAAGGCCAGATTTCCCACAAATACTGGCCAGCAATCTGCTCAGCCTCGCTTTGTGGCTAAGCGTCAACAATCTAAGCAGGTAAAGTCAAAGCCTGCAGTGTCTGCTACACCCCAGCAGGCTCAACCCCCTCAGGGGTTTTGACTTGCCTGTAGAGAACTTGCCGTTTCTGGCTCTAGAACAACCAGAGCCCCTCACCATTCCTGGAAGGCTAGCTCATTTTGCTCCCAGATGGGAACAAATCACATCAGAGCAATGGACCCTCTCTATTATCCGGGAGGGCTACAAACTTCATTTCTCCAGCCTTCCTCCCCATACCATGGTGAGGCAATTCAGTTCTCCCCCATCTCTTCTGACCCTGTTGGGTCAGGAAGTCTCTTCTCTTCTTGCCCAAGGGGCAATAGAGGAGGTTCCTCCTCCACAACAGGGGTTAGGTTTCTACTCCCCTTACTTTCTCATAACAAAGAAGACAGGGGGCTTCAGACCTATCCTAGATCTGAGAGAATTGAACAGGTTTCTATTCAAGGAGAAATTCAAAATGCTCTCTCTGGGCCTTCTCCTTCCATACCTTCAGAGTCAGGATTGGCTTTGTTCTCTAGATCTCAAGGATGCGTACACTCATATACTCATCCATCCATCCCACAGAAAATATCTAAGATTTCTGTTCCAGGGAAAACATTTCCAGTACAGAGTACTACCCTTCGGTCTGGCCTCTGCTCCAAGAGTCTTCACAAAATGCATGGCAGTCGTAGCTGCATTTCTCAGAGGCATGGGAATCTTTGTCTTCCCATATCTGGACGACTGGCTCATCCGAGCTCCATCTCAGTCAGAAGCCCAGATGTCTCTGGACCGCACAAGGCGTATTCTTCAATATCTGGGACTTGTGGTAAACATTCCCAAATCCCAACTCATCCCTACTCAGTCTCTGGAATTCATAGGGGCCCAATTGGACTCCACCACTGCAAGGGCCTACCTCCCTCTGGTCCGAGGCCAAAGACTAATAAGCTTGGCCACCCAGGCTCAGTCCAGAAGTCACTTGTCAGCCAGAGAAATGCTGCAGCTTCTGGGCCACATGGCCTCCACGGTACACGTGGTGCCCTACGCTCGTCTTCATATGAGAGCAGCTCAATGGACCTTGGCCACCCAGTGGTCTCAAGCATCAGGACTGCTCTCAGACCAAATACTCACCTCAAAATGACTGTTTTGGTCTCTCCAGTGGTGGACATCCTCCAAAAATCTGTTGTTGGGGTTCCCCTTCCAACCTTCGTTGCCCCAAGCAACCCTCACAACAGATGCCTCCCAAGCAGGGTGGGGAGCTCATCTCCAGCACCTCTCCACTCAGGGCACCTGGTCTCCTCAGGAGACCACCCTTCACATCAACCTTCTGGAACTGCGAGCAATCTTCCTTGCCCTCACAGTCTTCCACACCCTCCTTGTCAACCTGACTGTCCTAGTCCAAACAGACAATCAGGTAGCCATGTTCTATGTCAACAAACAAGGAGGGACGGGCTCTCTGTCGCTTTGCAACGAAGCTCTCAGATTATGGGCCTTCGCCAGAGAGCACCAAATTCATCTTCTGGCAGTATATCTTCCAGGAGTTCAAAACTCTCGGGCAGACAGACTCAGTCGAGTTCTGCTCCCACACGAATGGTCCCTACATATGGACCAGATACGCAGAATCTTTCAGGAATGGGGGACCCCGGACATAGACCTCTTTGCAAGTCCGTGGAATGCCAAACTTCCCCGGTTCTGTTCCAGGACTCCGTGTCAGGGAGCTCAGACCAACGATGCCTTTCTCCTACATTGGGGTCAGGAATTCCTGTACGCTTTTCCACCCATTCCTTTGATTCCCAAGACTCTGTTCAAACTTCAGAAGGATCACGGATCCATGATCCTCATTGCTCCACGTTGGCCACGCCAAGTGTGGTTCCCTCTCCTTCTACAGCTCTCCCAGGGCTCCTCCCTGGACCTGGGAGCTGCACCAGACCTTCTGTCTCAGGAGCAGGGGACTTTGTGGCATCCAAACCCCAAGTCCCTACATCTCCGAGCTTGGTTACTGAAGGCTTAAGCCTTCATGAGTTTAATCTTGCCCAACCAGTGAAAGATATCCTTCATGCCTCTAGGAAACCCTCTACTAGGCGTTCCTATGCTTTCAAATGGAAACGTTTTTCCATTTGGTGTGCGCAACAGGGTCTTGACCCTCTAGCACTTCCTTTGAATTCTCTACTGGACTATCTCCTGCATCTTTCCAATGCAGGCCTCAAGACGAATTCAGTACGAGTCCATTTAAGTGCTATTGCAGCATCCTTAAAACCTATAAATGGACAACCTGTCTCCTCTCATCCTCTTATTGCAAGGTTCATGAGAGGCCTGACCCTCACTAAGCCTCCCATCCGACCTCCTCCGGTAGCATGGGACTTAAATCTAGTTCTGGGTCAACTTATGAAGCCACCTTTTGAACCGTTGGTATCTACCTCCCTGAAATTTCTTTCCTGGAAGGTTCTTTTCCTTATTGCAGTCACTTCGGCTCGCCGCATCAGTGAACTGCAGGCTTTGGTGGCTAATCCACCTTATACCAGATTTCATCATGATAAGGTGGTCCTTAGGACGAATCCCCACTTTATGCCTAAAGTGGTCTCGCCTTTTCATCTTAATCAAGAGGTATATCTACCTGTTTTTTTCCCGGCTCCTCATGCATCCAGTGCAGAGAGGAACCTTCATACTCTTGACTGTAAAAGAGCTCTCGCCTTTTACCTCAACAGGACTCAGCCACATCGAAAGTCTTCCCAACTTTTCGTGGCTTTTGATCCTTCTCATTTGGGACTTCCAGTCACCAAACGTACACTTTCCAATTGGATTGCTCAGTGTATTTCTTTTGCTTACCAGAGTAAAAACATTTCTCTGGAAGGCCATGTCACAGCTCACAATGTGAGAGCCATGGCTACTTCTATGGCTCATCTTCACTCTGTGTCCATAGATCAGATCTGTCGAGCAGCCACTTGGGCCTCGGTTCATACCTTCACAGCCCATTACTGCTTGGACAAGGACTCCCGCCGGGATGCCTTGTTTGGTCAGGCTGTCCTCAAACACCTGTTCCATACTTAAACAACTCCTGCCCACCTTCCCTGGATGGATGCCTGAGATCCATACGAAGATGGTTTACCCTTGGAGGGGGATCTCCCAGGCATCTTAGCTAGGGAGTCCCCATATGTGAGGACTTATTCCTGCTTGTTCCTGGAGATAGCACAGTTACTTACCTGTAACAGGTGATCTCTGGGAACAGCAGGAATTAGTCCTCACAACCCACCCACCTCCCCTAGGAATTGTATCTCTATCTATCTATTTCCTTTCCTCTCTCTATTGTCTCAGCTTTAAACTCGAACTGAGGAGAGCTGGTCAGGAAGGCGGGAAGGCAGCGCGCATGTGCAGTGGGAGGCCCCAAAAGCCTTTCATCTGAAAGGCTGGGGAGCTTTCCCGCGCATGCTCCGTCGGTACCGACGTACCCATATGTGAGGACTAATTCCTGCTGTTCCCAGAGATCACCTGTTACAGGTAAGTAACTGTGCTTTACTCACCTGTAACAAATGTTCTCCAGGGATTGCAGGAATCAGTACTCACAGCCTTCCCTCCTCCCCTGGGAGTTGCCTCCCTACCTTGTTTAAGTTTTTACTGCAGTCCTAGCTATGTCATCTGACTGAGCAAGATGGCACCCTTAGGCAGGAAGGGGACCATTCATGCATGGTAGCATGTCCCAAAGGCTTTCTTTGAAAGCTGGGGAAATGTCCGGCGCGGGCTCCCTCGGCACTGATGTCACCATACTGATTCCTGCTATCCCTGGAAAATACCTGTTACAGTTGAGTAACCACTTTAATTGCAATCCCATTGCCAGTAGTCATTGACAAGCTAATCTATGGATAAGATCAGATGTACTCACTTGTGGACGAAAACCTCTAATTGACTCTAGTGAATAAAAATCCTCCCTATCCAAATAATGTAGGTGGGGAGTGGCAGGGTCAGCCCGAGGGTTTCTGCCACCCAAGGCAGAAGCCCCGGCCGTGCTGCCACCCCTGCTGAGCTACGTTGCGCCACCCCCATGTCAAGTTTCGCTCTGCTGCTGCCAGGATGGCTTGGTGCAGTGACAGCAGCAGCACCTGAGGCAGGCTATGTGCTTTAGCACACAAGGCCTGCCGTTTTTGACTCCCTCCGACACAACTTCTTGTTGGAGTGGGAGGTCAGAAGTGGCAAACCATGTGTGCCGTGCCGTCCCCAGAGGCTTGCCGCCTAGTGAATGGGACGGAATGGTCTTGGTGAGTGGGAATCAAACAGACTTTGTCTCAACCAGGATTCTCAACCCAGTCCTCAGGACACACATAGCCAGTAAGGTTTTCAGGATAACCATATTAAATATGCATGATAAATATTTACATATAAAGGAGGCAGTGCATGAAGATCTCTCTCATGCATATTGATTGTGGTTATCCTGAAAACCTGACTGGCTAGGTGTGTCCCGAGGACTGGGTTGAGCACCCCAATCTAAACTATCCTTTAGTTTTCTAAACACACACAAAGATTTTAATCAATTCTACTTCTTCCTAGCAAGTCAACACTTCTAAATCCATATTCTCCACTAGCAGAGGTAGCACCCATCTTAGCACCCCTCATTAGAGTGAGGCAGGCCAATTTTAGTGCATTTTACATTAAAATCGAAAATCAGAACCCTAATTGTAACCAATTACTGATGATTTGTCTATCAGTTATATACTTTGTAACTATTATGTTAAATTTCCACCTGCTTTTTCTCCTACAATTTGACTAGGTGTCTTGTATCCACAAATGACTTCCTGCTCCAACAACTGAATAAAGACAGTTGCCACAGTAGCATCACCCTTCCACTGAGCACATCTCAGTTGATGACAGAGGAAAAGAAGAATTCAAACAGACATCTTTTGTCTGAAACAAGTGACTCCTCTTCCTCCTACCACCTGGGTCAATACAATCAGGATAACAGACTGAATACTTGCCCTCTCTAGAGAAAGCAGCAAGTCCTTTCACATCTATCAATTACCATTGACATATATAATGCTGTTCATTGTTGCCATATGTGTTCTTGTATGAAACCCAATCAAAATTCAGCTGTCTAAGATTTCGGTGTTATAAAGAGAACAGAAATAAAAACATAACTTGAAATCATAGTTTCACTTAATCATGAAAGCTGCTTAAACAGTTTAGGTTGTGGAATCAAAAATTAAAATTTAGAAATGACTTTATTTTTTTTAAACTTTCTCTGTTTTCAAAATATCTTTTCTGAAATTTATGGATATAGTTTGTCAATATTTGTGAAATCATTTTCCATTGCCAGGACTGTGTGTATTTGTATTAATATCTGTAACATCATGATTTTCATTATTTTAATTCTTGCCCCTACAACCACTGGTAGAACTCTAAATATTCAGGTTTAACTTATGGTCCTTTATATCATGAGATTCCATTTCCAGGCTTTTACTTCTAAGTACTGATTAATTTAATATATAATATGTCTATTAACTTCATATATTTATTCAGTATCACTATACTACAGTTATAAAGCAATTACAAAAAACCTTTATATTCTGATTTGCATTTTTATATCCCTACATTTAAATTAAATATTTTGTAATCGACTGCAATTTTGAATATTTGCTTTCAAAACCACATTTGCAGCCAGCATCAGGGGCTGGCTCAGTAAAAGCTTACCTCCAGGAACAAGCAGGAATGCAGTCTTCATATATGGGTGATGTTACCAATGGAGCCCACGTGGGAATGTTCCCTAGCGTCCAATAGAAAAGCCTTTGGAAACACTTCTCTGTACTTGCGTGTCTGCCTTCCCACTTTCCCAACTTCTATCCTCAGTTCTTCATTTTCCGGGGAGCCAGTTAGACACACCGTCCTTTCACCACTGAAAAACTCTTTTTGGTGCACTGCAGGGTACGTTTTGCTTTTGCGTTCCCATTGATGCTGGTACCGTCGAGTCAGACACCGGTCCCGATTATTTCTTTTTATTTTAATTTTTTTTTCTATTGATTCTCACTACTGGTCTAGCCCTCTAGGCTTCCATAGCCTTGTCTTCACTCTTCAAAACAATTTTTTCAGGCTTAAAAAATGTACCAAGTATGCCAGTACCATTTTGGCTACTGATAAACATGACGTGTTTGTAATGTTTGGGTACTGACCATGAACCCACTTCTTGTCCTTTGTGCCAACAAATGACAAAGAGAGGCCTCAAGAACTAAGCCAGGCAGTTTGGATCATTGTTTGCCTTGGACTTTGTTTCAGTGGTTTTCCACTTCATCGAGGGCATCGACTTCTTCTCGTGGGTCTAAGGCTTCTTTGAACTCCAAACACAGAAGTAAGTCAAAATCTCTGGCCGTGTCCAAATCTTCAGCATCAAAAGCCGATTCCGATGCCAGGGAAAAGTTCCAACATAAGCATCATGACTCCCCTAGAGGTACTTCCGATGCAGATTAGCCAGCCAAACAGCCCCATCAGGAGGATCTGTCTTCCAAAGCATAAGTACGGCTCTGGGACGTTCCCAAGGCATCGATCTCCAGAGAGCTACCAGTTCCTTGTTCTGGGATGGTGGCACGGAGCCCCGTATGTGATTCCACCCAGACATCTGCCATCTCCCTGGACCAGCGCATGCTGGCTCTTGAGAGGAGTTTGGCAGCACTCCTGGCAGCCTCATTACTGGTAACATCGAGAACTTCAGGAGTTCAGGCTTCGGTACCAAGCCTACAACTGAGCACCATATCGGCCCCAATACAGGCCCTTGAACTGGCATTGTCGGAGCACCTGAGGCCAATTCCTCAGTTGGAACCGGTCGATGTACCCGGTATCCAACAGACCCGGGCTCTCATGCCTCTTGGTTCTGATGCCTCGGAGTATGAGTATTGGCATCGACCATTGACTTCTATGAAGCATAGAGGTTGAACCTTGTCAAACGGGTGCCTGGGTGAGAATGTTCACAGTCTTGGCAAAGGCATATATTAATATGATTTGCAAGGGATTGTGGGAAATGTAGTCCATTCACACCAGACACAGCCATTCATAATAATTAGTTGTGCTTGAGTGTAAAGACAATAAGATATTTATTTATGGGGTTATTTCTCCCAACACAGATATGCTTGGTAGCACATAAAACAGGATACTTGCTTTCAGTGTTAAACTTAGAAAAACAAAATCAGGAAAACAACAGCTGAACTTGTCAGGCAATCAAAGCAAAAGAATAAAGACCTGGTTGGTAACAAACTGGTCTTTTCTGTAGGCTCTAGCTAATATTTTCTTAGCAGTGCTTTAATCAACAAACAAAACCCACAAAGTAGGGAAAAACTGTTCTTTTCAGGTTAACTTCTTATATCTTCACACATAGACTCAGAAGTGATTTCCTCAGAGCTCACAAGCAATTAGGTAAGGCTCAATTGCTAGCAGTTATCCAGCTGAAACCCCTTAACTGGCTTACTTTCTACTGCTTGGCTCAAATCCTATTCAGGAGCTTTTCTGAGTAGATTAAAGAACAAGTTTGTATTTCTTTGTGATGGTTGTTGTACTTTGTAACAGTAAATTACCAAAGGAGTTTAGACAGAGAGCAATCCATGTATTCACGGCCTGGATCTATAACCTCTCCCCCTTCTTCAGCAATCATGTGTTCAATATCATGGATTGGCACAGAGGAATTTCTCAATGGAGCACTCTCAGGAGAATACTTGTTTCCCTGCTGTCTTTCAAGGGTATAGCTAGGGCATAGATCAGTGTTCATACCTGAGCTTTCATTGCTGTTAGAGTTCCTCTCTAAATAGCCTGGCCAGTATGTAGTCCAGTTCTTATGTCCAGCCTTCCAATCCAGATCCCTGGACACTGGATCTCTCTTCACATACCTTCTGGCACGGGTCCTAGGGTCCCTTCCAAGTGCAGCCGTCTCCCTCACAGGTACCGTCTGGAGATTCCTAGCTCTGCAGCACCACTCCTCTGGTTTTCCCCAGTCCAATGGTGTATGCTGGCCTTTTGAATGTCTCCCAGTATACGTACTGCTCTGGACTCCTTTAGACCTCCCAAATGCTTTTCTCTTCTTTCTTCCAAAGGGTTTCTTGCCCTCTCTGTCCGTCCGCTTCTGCTTCTGATGATCCTCCAGATGATGAAGCTGTCCAAGATCATGAAGATGTCCAAGCTGAATCTGAGGATAATTCTCTATAGAATAAACTCTACCTTTATTCTGCTTAGATGAGTGCTCCACCCTAGCACAGCGCAGCTGTGCTGAATCAGGCCCTGCCCTTTGAGATGAGTGCTTGGGGATTACCTCATAGTCCTCCTGATTGAACACACGTTTCCCCACTTCAGCTCCTCTAATGGCTGCTGGAAACCTGGTGCATTCTGGGAATGGTAGTCTTTTATGGCAAAATTCTGTTTTCTTATTTCTACCAGAACTGACAGGTTGCTTGTTCAGAGTCACTTCACCTTTTCTATAGCTCCTTCCTGAGCTATGATAAGCTTCCTTATCACAACCCATGATCGCCGATACTTTGATTTCTTACTGGACTCTGATTCAAGTTCTTCAGAATCCAACGTGGGGTCGCTCGATTCCTGGGAACTTCCTGACATCCCTTCAGACCGCTGCCTCAGGAATGGTGTCGGTCCCTACCAGAGGATGTGTCCTTTCAAGACTTCATCCGTGATATGGCAGTGCGGCTCTTCATCATGACAGTGCGGCTCTTCATCATGGTACCTTAGTGGTGCATCAGATCCTTCAGGACCTTATGCTCTGCATATGGGAAACCCTGCTTACAGTTCCTCCAGTTAGCAAGAAATACCATGTACCGAGTACCAGAGTGCTCAGGTTTCCAAAAACCTCAGCTTCCACACCACTCAGTGGTGGTGGAATTGGCAATGCACTGAATAAAGAGCTCCAAAAACCATTCATCCATGCCTCCTGGCATAGAATTGAGGACCCTCAATGCTTTTGGGCGTCAAAGTTTCCAAGAATGCATGTTAGCCTCCAGGATCCACTCTTACATGCTTTACATGGGCATGTTCCTGAAGGATGTCACCAGGGATCTGGAGACTTTCTTCCCCTGCTTCCAGAGGACAAACAGGCTCTATTCCTGACCCTCATTAAGAATAGTCAGAGCACTTCTCTTACCAGGACTGCTTTTGAATCTACCAGCAGAGCTTCAGCAATCTGCATTGCAGCTCACAGGATGGCCTTGTTACAGGTCTCAGACCTTGAGCAATGGGTCCAGGATAAACTGGGCAACATCCCATAAACTGGCAAAAACATTTTTGGCAAGGATTGGAGGGGAAAAAGCAGGGGAGATCGAAACAGATGATCTCACCCTAAAGCACCTTTCCAGGAAGACAGCTGACCCATCCAAAAGAAAGGCCCTTCCAAATAAATCTTTTTATTCTAAAAAGAAGAGATACTGTAGCCAATGAGGTTTGTCTGAGGCGCGATTATCCTTCTTACCCACCTTATGCTACCTATCAATCTCAGCAGAGGCAGCAGGATCTTTGCCATTCTAAAAAGCCCAAAGCTCCTAAACCTCAACCAGCTGCACAGGCACAGCCTGTACCTGGTTTTTGACTCCTTCCTAGAGAGCATTGCCAGTCTGCCCCTGGAAGGCTCCCAGCCCCTCCACATTGCAGGCAGACTTCTTCATTATACCCACAGGTGGCATCTCATAACATCAGAGCAATGGACACTCCAGATTGTGCAAAGGGGTTATAAGCTTCACTTTGAAACCTTACCCCCCCTACCTGCTTCACAGGGGAGTATCCCTTGCAACCCCTTCACAGCACCCTCTTACAACAAGAGGTAGCCACCCTGTTGTCCCAAGGTGCCATAGAAAGTGTTCCTCCTCAAGAAAAATTGGGTTTCTACTTCCCATACTTTCTCATTCCGAAGAAGACAGGAGTTTTCAGGCCCATTCTAGATCTCAGAGACCTAAACCAGTTCATGGTCTGAGAAAAATTCAAAATGATCTCCCCAGGAACTCTTCTGCCATACCTTCAGAGACACGATTGGCTCTGTTCTCTTGACTTAAAAGAGGCATACATGCATGTACTGACACATCCCTTGCACACACAGTATCTGTGCTTCATGTTTCAAGGAAACCATTACCAATACAAGATTCTCCCCTTTTGGTCTAGCCTCTGTCCCAAGGATCTTCAGAAAATGCATGAGAGTTGTCGCTGCCTACCTACATACCCTAGGGGTATTGGCCTTTCCTTACTTAGACAACTGCCGAATTGGGGGAGATTCCCCCAAAGAGGTTGGAGCACCATCAAATCATCATGGTGCTCCAACACATGGGTTTCATCATAAACTTCCCAAAGTCCCAACTTGCTCCAACCCAACAACTGGAGTTCATCGGAGTGCTCCTAGACACTCGACAGGCCCGAGCTTTCCTCCCAGAGGATTGCTGTGCCCGCCTCATCGAGCTGGCAAAAAAGGAACATGAGAACCGTGTAACAGCTCAAGGAATACTGCAGCTATTGGGACACATGGCCTCCACAGTCCATGTTGTCCCCTATGCTCATTTGCACATGCATCAGGTGCAGTGGACTCTGTCTTCCAAAAGGACGCAATCGAAGGGTTGTCTCAGGGACAGGATCCACATCAAACCTCAATTTATCTCACCCCTTCAGTTTTGGTATCTCCCACAAAACCTACTCATCAAGTCACCTTTTCAGATGCCTCCACCTCGATGCACTCTGACGGTGAATGCTTCCAAATTGGGTTGGGGGGTTCATCTGAATGACCTGACCACACAGGGATTGTGTAATCCCAAAGGGGGCAAGCACACTCGCAACCAAGTAAGCGAAACACAAAAGAGTGAGATACGAATATAGTGGTCACTGGCGTTTTTATTCACAATTCCCTACGCGTTTTGCAAATACAACAAGTAATGTGTAAAATTAAAATAATAAGTAAACAAACATAATAATAAAATATAAATAAAAGTTAAAAATATAAATCAAATATATCATTAAAATCCTATTAAAAACATATGATAGCAAAAGCATGAAACAATAAAATGCATTAGAATACACCAGAAGGTAAGGCTGAGCATAAAAATAAAAGTAAAATGAAGATTATAAGTTGTAAAATGTGAGAGAACAATGGGAAACTGGAATAAACAACTTCAAGGACCATTGGTCTATGGTATTAACCATAAAGAGAGATGAGGAGGAAAAGAAAGAATGCCTCAAGATGGGTTACTTAGAAAGCACCAGTGTGTGCTAAACTGTGCAAAAATACAAGGCAATCTGCAAAGGCAAAAGGGAACATATCAATATAATAGATATTGCCCAGAGACAGGAACTCCTTTTTGAGTTATGACAGCTTTCATAATAAATCATTAAAGGATCTTCCCACAAGCCAGTTTCTTCGCATTAGAAGACTTTGCACACTGGACCGCGATTTTGAGACCCATGCAACTAATGTGAAAGAATGATTTTCTCAGTGAGGCTACCCACAGCACTGCATCACGAAAGCATACCAAAAAGCTAAGAATGCCGATTGCTCTACATTGCTTAAAGGAAGGAGTTCTCAAATATAGAACAGGGTGGTGTGTGCCCTCACGTTCTCCAGCTTCTCTATGGATATCATACAGATACTTAAATGAGAATAGTATCTTCTTTCTCTGATTCCCGCATTCTCATCGAAACAATTCACTATTACATATAAAAGGAACTGTAATCTGGTCAACATTTTGGTCCCCTCAGCTCTGTTCAAACTGAGGACAACCTACAGAGCCAACAGCCATTTTACATGTGATCATAGTTCCAATTGCACTAATTCTCTGGTCATGAAGAACTACTTTGAATATCCGACAACTAAAAGAAAGATGTTTTTTAATCACTTTTCTAACTGTAAGACGAAGAATGTTATATTCCTCATAAAATGTCCTTGCAATTTATTTTATGTTGGTAAAACAAAGCGGTTGGTTAGAATCTGTATTACAGAGCATAAAAGGAGAAAAATACCCGATAAACCGCTTGTTTCACAATGGGGAGAGAAGAACCATTCTCTTTCTGGCCTACGGTTTTTGGTCTTAAGGGAGGTTCTTCCACACTGGAGGGGCAGCCCTAAGGACGCTGTTCTGCTTAAACTGAAACAGCGATCTTTTACAAGCTACAGACTCTTACACCGACTGGTTTAAATCAAGAAATAGACTTTCTGTTTTTTTATAATCATACTCTCCAGTATAATTCCTGTCTGTGCGTGTTTTTGTCCTTTATCACATGAATTTTATTTTTTATTTTTAACTATTTATTTATTTGCTTGGTCTTCTTGATTTGTATTGTGCCATTCACCCATGGCAGCTGTCTTTTATATTTTGCTTTTAATTTTTGCTTTTAGCTTGTCACAGCCCCTCCTAGTGGCAGCGTGCAGAAAGGAGAGGGCAGACACTTATTGTTGGTTGAAGAAGGAAAAACTTTTCTAGACCAGGTACATCATGGTCTTTGTATCGCACTTCATAAAGAAATAGTTGTGAGCCTTGTGCAGGGTTAAACTTAAATGGTTTTTATTCCCTTTGTTGCGCAAAGGTTCTCCAGGAAGACAAAAACAGAATGTACCTTACTTCAGGGTTTATGCCAAAATATTTACAAAGTCAGTAACTGTTACAGGCGCTTCACAGTTCTTTGCATTCAAACAGGTTTTCAACACCAAGAGGAAAAAACAAATACAAAACTTCTTCTTTCAGCTTAGCAAAAGCAAAAAGATATGTTAAAGCATGTCCTGCCGGTTACAATTCTGTGAGACTCTAGACCAGTGATGGCTAACCTTTTTGAGCCCGAGTGCCCAAACTGCCGCACAAAACCAAAGAATTTCCTCAAAGTGCCAGCACGTCAATTTGCATAAATATTTGCATAATGCTAACATACACTAACTTTTAGTAAACATGTCTCTTAATGAGTGTATGGATAAAGACAGACTAAAAGATTTCTACATTACTATAATCCAGTGCCAACCGCCAGGCACATTAGGAACTACTACAAACACTGCCCATTTAGAACCAATAGCAAACCCGCCGTATCCTAACAGCACTACCAGGACTCACAAAGCACCATACCATACCTATCAAAAGGCAACACTGCAAATATTAAACCAATACATTTCAGAGAATAACAATACATGACCTACTGGGGAAAGAGAACAAGTGGCAATGTCAAAAAGGAATTACATAAACAGAATACCTCAGCTCAGTTACACAGTTGCAATTGCTCCAGCCACTTTCTTCTGGTTTCTTCATGTTTTCTGCTAACTCTCCATCATCTGCTGTCCATTTGTCCTTTCTTCTCTCTTCTAGTTTTTTTTCATTCTCTCTCTCTACATCCGCTTTAACATACTAATCTTTCTCCTTTTGCTCTTTCCTCATTCCTATTTCATCCACTCAAATTTTACCCCTCCATCCTCAATCCCCACTTACTCTCCCAATACCCGGCCAATTGTAGATTTTTTATCCCTCCCACACAAAATATTTTTTCCCTCTCCATTTTACTCTCCCAGCCCCATCCCATTCTAATCCTCCCCCAACATCAGCTCCCTTCTAGTTCCAGCCTCACCCAGCATCCATTCCCTTCTAGTCCCTGCATCAGCCCATTTCCAGTCCTAGCCCCCATCAGCCCATTTCCAGTCCTAGCAACCCTCCAACCCAATACCAGTCCTAGCCCCCCCCATCAACCCACTTCCAGTCCTAAACCCCCATCACCCCATTTTCAGTTTAAGCCCCCCTATAACCCATTACCAGTCCTAACCCCCATCACCCCATTTCCAGACAGCCCCCATCAGCCCAAAGCCCATTACCAGTCCTAACCCCCCATAGCCCATTACCAGTCCTAACCCCCCCATAGCCCATTACCAGTCCTAACCCCTCATCACCCCATTTACAGACAGCCCCCATCAGCCCACAGCCCATTACCAGTCCTAACCCCCCCTAGCCCATTAGCAGTCCTAACCCCCCTAGCCCTTTAGCAGTCCTAACCCCCCCATAGCCCTTTAGCAGTCCTATCCCCCCCTTTTCCTATTTGTTTTCTTAACCCCCCATAGCCCTTTAGCAGTCCTAACCCCCCCCATAGCCCATTACCAGTCCTAACCCCCCATCACCCCATTTCCAGACAGCCCCCATCAGCCCACAGCCCATTAGCAGTCCTACCCCCCCCCCGCCCCCAGCCCATTAGCAGTCCTAACCCCCCCCCCTAGCCCATTAGCAGTCCTAACCCCCCCCCCTAGCCCATTAGCAGTCCTAACCCCCCCCCTAGCCCATTAGCAGTCCTAACCCCCCCTAGCCCATTAGCAGTCCTAACCCCCCCCCTAGCCCATTAGCAGTCCTAACCCCCCCCCAGCCCATTTGCAGTCCTAAACCCCCCCTAGCCCATTATCAGTCCTACACCACCCCAGCCCATTATCAGTCCTAACACCTCCCCCCCTAGCCCATTAGAAGTCCTAACCCCCCCCCCCCCCCCCCCCCGGCAAATTAAAAAAAAAAAGCTGGCTCTGGCTGCTGCTGCCGCTGCCGCGGCAGAATGCAATGTCCCGCGGGGCCCCCTCCGCCCGCCACGCCCCTCTGCAAGGGCTTTCAGATTCGCGAGGGAGAGCGTCTCCCTCGCGTCTCTGTTAAGCCCGCAGGGGCTAATGGGAAATTTCCCATCAGTCCCTCGCGTCTAAAGGGGCTGATGGGAAATTTCCCATTAGCCCCTGCGGGCTTAACAGAGACGCGAGGGAGACGCTCTCCCTCGCGAATCTGAAAGCCCTTGCAGAGGGGCTTAGCGGGCGGAGGGGGCCCCGCGGGACACTGCATTCTGCCCTTGCCGCGTCCGCGGCAGCAGTCAGAGCCAGCTTTTTCTTTTTTGCGGACCTTCCCGCGTGCCAGCTGCAAGGCCTTCGCGTGCCACAGCTGGCACGCGTGCCATAGGTTCGCCATCGCTGCTCTAGACTCTTGGAAACACATAGCGAGCAGTCCATCGGGTGCTCTAGCTGCAACGGCTCTGGCTCTATCACCTCTATTTGCATAGGTTCCTGTTCAGTCGTGTTGTCAAATAGTCCTGAGCTTTCCCTGGATAAGGCAGGTTGTAGTTCAATAGATCTCTCCAATATTCCCCAGCCTTGCTGGTCTTGGTTTGGCAAATAACTGTTATGGCTTTTTACTATGCCTCTCTGTAAAGATTTCACAAGCCCTTCCCAGCTTTGTTTCCTATCAGTACGGTTCTCTGGGTTATAAGCTTTTCTAGGAGCTGGCTCACATCTTGGAAAGGAAATATAACTGTACCTGGGATCTTTGAGACGTCCTCTGCTGGTATTTGCTCTACCTGGCAGTCTCCTTCTATCACCGTCTTCCCTGAAGACTGGCTCCTGGAGCTTTCTGGAATGGGCTTGTCCTCCCTGCAACTTAGCTCTTCCTTGTAAGTACTCCAAGCTTCTCTGCCTTTCAGTATGTGAGGTTCCTCTCTCAGGTCCCCTCTCAGTTCCTCTCCAAACTTGTGGTCCTCTCTGAGCTTGAGGTCCTCTCTCAGCTCCTCGTCCTCTCTCAGTTCCTCTCTGAACTCGAGATCCTCTTTGCTTTCTTCCTTCTGAGCACTGTTTATAAAGCCGTTTCTCCACTGAGCTTCCTGACTCTCTACTCAGGCGTACCTGATTAGCTCCTGCATTCTCAAAACCTGGCTGTGTCAGCTTAGCTGCTGCAGCCTCGTGCCTGCTCCCTCTAGCTGCACTTTTAGGTAACTGCACCCTCTGTGAGTCAGTTGCTTTATAATAAACTGTGTTTTTTCCTAAGTCTATAGCTTCAATGGCTTCAGCTTCATCACAAGCTATTTATTTTTTAACTAGAGTTCTTTGTTTTATTATTTTGGTTCTTATCAGTTTTTTAATTTTTGTTATTAGCTATTTATTATATCTTCCCAAATTAAAGGTCAACGTTGAAAGTTTTGTCTTTTATCTGTTTTTTATTTTAGTAACCTGGTTAGTAACCAGGCCTCTCCAAGCATGATCCTTTCTCAACCATCCACCCATTTGTATACTTCCCCATCTCACCTCCCAATAAATGACATGGTCGCAGCTTTATTAATACAACTTTGTTTGCAGTCCAACCCGAGCCAACAATAACTCATTACAATGAATATATTCCATCTATATCCCTTTACCAGATGATGCCCCCACCAGCCATATTATTAGCAAAGTAGTACATCATACTCGTCCTCACCACTAATCTCGCCATATTATTAGCAATGGCTGACCCCCCCCCCCCCTCCCTGCTCCGGGTGAAGATCCCCACCGAGATCTCTGCCCACTCCCCACCCTGAGGAGCTATACTCCCTTACTTCCTCACACCGGTCATTAGGCCCTGCTGTATAGTGCCCTTTGTCTCGGGATCTCGCCCCATCCAACTGTGACAGTCCTCTCGTCCACCCAAGCCCCTATGCTGGGGCAGGAGGGCGGGAAGGCCACGATCCACCGCTCGTTTTCCTGCTGCCAGAATGGACTGATCCAGCTCCTCACAGAACCCAGCCTCCCCACTTCGCGATGCAACCTGTTGTGGCTAATGAAATCGCCACGCACCAACACGCAGCGCAATTTTAAAACCTGCAGCCAGGCAACGTCACATAGCAACCCTCCCCTCCCCGCCTGCGTTCCTTGTTAGGGCTGCGATCTCCAGGCCTGCAGGTGCCAGGCACCCGGTTACTCTTCAGCCCCAGGATCATGGTCCTGCAGCTTGCTATAATAACCTAGGTAGCCCAGAACATCGTGTCTCTCTGAGCACAACCCTTTCCCAACCATCTACCCACTTGTATACTTCCCTATCACACCTCCCTATAAATGACAACACCCATAACTAGTGAATAAACATGGTCGCAGCTTTATTAACACAACTACGTTTGCAGTCCGACCCAAGCCAACAGTAACTGATTACAATGAACATATTCCATCTACAGTATATCCCCTTAATGGACGATGCCCCGCACCAGTTATATTATTAGCAAAGTGGTGTTTTATCCTCTCCCTTGGCCCCACCACCAACCTCGCTGTATTATTAGCAAAGGCCAGCCCCCCTCCCTGCTCTGGGCAAATATCCCCACTGAGCTCTTCACCCTGCCCCCCCCCCCCTTGAGGAGCTACGCTCCCTTACTTCCTCACCCCCGCCGGACATAGTGCCTGTTAGCTTGGGACCTCGCCACCGGCACAAGATAGTGCTACTATCCTTGCACTGCCCCCCCCCCCCCCCACACACAAAGTTAGCGGAGAACAGTACTGCCCTTTCTAGGTGACTGTTTCCAGTGCCTCCTGCCAGTCATTCAGTAGGAGATCTTGCCCTACTGGCGACAAGTGAACCTCAGTGTGCTGCTCTTCCAACCCTCCGATCTGTGTAACCCACCGCCCAATCTGTCAGTTCACATTTACCAAACCCTGAGACCATCGACGCTAGTACTGGCAGGTTGGCCATGGAATGATATCAGACCATATGATAGTCACACCCGGCAGCAATGAACATATTGTAGTAATGTCCTGTTGTACCACTCGAATGAACTGTTTACAAGTCCATTCAGAAAGGTCATTGCCATCCAAATTTATAAGGGTCCAGCGGGCCAGAGCCGTAGCCTTGCCTGGTAACAAACCAGTGGCAGTAAGTGACACCACCCTATTCCACGCTCACCCAGCCATTCCAGCTATATGCCCGCTAGCACCAGCCCCAGGTGCAGGCCCAAAGGTCGCATAGGAGCCTGTCGCCCGGCCAGTACACAAAGGAATGGCCCTTCATCTACCACTCGTATGGGGATGTATAGCCATCTGCAAAAGAACAAATCCAGCTGCCATCTGCAAAACAACAAAGCCATTAAAGTACATCCCCTCCCCCCCTTGCTTGCAACACATGTCCAGATCCCGTTGCATCCCCTATTCACTTCTCATTCAGCCTGTGGGCGCACATAGCCAGCATATGTTCCAGAGGGCCACCTGCCTATTTGCCAAATTACTGTCCTGCTGCCACACTTAGGCTGTGACAAGTGGCAGTTCACATCTCATTCCTTCCGATAGCTGCCCCTATCCTGAAGGAATGGGATGTGAACTGCCACTTGTCACAGCCTAAGTGTTGCAGTACCATGAGCAGCACCACCGTGAACTGAAACTGGGTCAACGGACATGAATTCCTGTGCTGCAACAGCAGCTCCTCTGTTGCAGAGCACTGAGCCAAGTAGGCCTGCATGTTCTGCACTGGACAGGTGGGCAGCCCTTCTGCCCTAGAAAGCACTATCCATCCTCCCCCACCCCCAGTCCACCCTGATCTGTCTTAAACCAGGTTAGGAAAATCCATACCTGTGCCATCCCAACCACCACATTTTTCCTGTTAAACCCCCAACTGAACCCAACTTCCCAGAATGCGGAACCAACTCGCTCACTCTGAATGCCCTGAAGAAAGCACGCGAAAAGGCAGCTCGAAACAACAGAGCCTCATCAGCCAAGGCTTTGACTACCGGCAGTGCTGCCCAAATATGGACTAGCAATCCGTGATACACCGGACGCTGCCAGTCCTTTTGCACTGGTGACCCCTTTTCCCAGCCTGCAAGCAGACGCCGGACCATAAATGTGCTCCGTGGATTGCCTTAGCCCACTGCCTTGCTGAAAAAAGAAAAACCGGCCAAGGACATCTGCACATCGTCTTAGACCACCCTGCAGCATTAGCCCAGACAATAAACAATCCAAACAGCTCGTCGGTAACTCTACCCTCCTCCCCACCCCCCCGGCTAATCCAAAGCTGTCAGTAACTCACCCACCTTCTGATATTCTCGTAGGTAAAATATCCAAGTTGCAGGTGCCATTGAATACTGCAGCAATGCCATCACGTCAGGGTTCCAACCTCCCAAAGATCGTGGGCACCGCTGTGGCTACCGTCTCCACTCCAGGTGCCAACCGATGGAACTGTGAACATTGGAAACAAGATAACACATCAGCAATTTGGTTCAGCATGCCCGGTATATGACGAGCTCTAGTGGTCACATTAAGACGCAAATAGTAGAGTACAAATACCTGCATTAAAGCCTCCACGCATGGACACTTGGGAGATTGACGGTTAATGGTCTTGACTACCACCACATTGTCACACCAAAAATCACCCTCCTATTTTGTAAACAGCTCCAACCATACTGCCAAGGCCACTACAAAAGGGAACAGCTCTAAAAAGGCAACATTGCATGTTAGTCCATAAGCATGCAAATCCGCCAACCAAGCCTCTGCACACCACGCCCCTTGGCAATATAGTCAGAATCCTTGACAGCCTGCTGCATCGGAGAACAACTGCAAATCTAAATTGGACACTTCGGCCAACTGCAAGACCATGTGCCCGTTGAACTCAGCCAAGAAAGCATCCCAAACTCGCAGATCCTCCCGTAAGCCCTGCGACACCTGAATGTAGCAGTGTGGCTTGACAACCCCAGACATTGCTAGAGACGGATGCCTAGAAAAGGGGCACCTCATCGGGATCACACAACATGTGAAATTGAGATACCCAACCAGTGGTGACTGCATCACCCACGACGTCACTTTGCTAGCCGACCCCACCTCTGAAATCAGACCTCTCAGCTTGTCCACCTTCTCGCAGGGCAAATGTGCCTCTAAGGCCACGGAACCAATCTCAGTCCCCAGAAAGGTGAGACATATCACTGGACCAACTGTCTTCTCTGTTGCCAGTGGCACACCAAACTCTTTAACCATCTCAGAAAAGGTCAGCAGCAGCGTTGTGCACATATCCACATGATCAGAACCCACGAAGAGGAAGTCATCCAAGTAATGCACCAGACTAGTCAACCCCGTCTTTTGCACAAACTCCCAGTGCAAAAAACTACTAAAGGATTTGAAGTAAGCACATGAAATGGCATAACCCATTGGTATACACTTGTCAAAACAATGGCCATTTTCAAAATGAAAGCCCAATAACTGAAAAACAGAGGAGTGAACCGGGAGGAGCCAAAAAGCAGATTTGATATTCTCCTTAGCTATAAGTGCTCCAGCCCCACATTGGTGTACCAGAGTGACCGCAAGATCAAAAGAGGCATAACGAACGGTACAGAGTTTGTGAGGTATATGATCGTTTACCAAATCACCAGCTGGAAAGGATAAATTGTGGATGAGCCTGAACTTTCTGGATTCCTTTTTTGTCATGACCTCCAAGGGAGAAATAACAAACGGTCAAAAAGGGTGTTCTGCAAAAAGGTCCTGCAATTCTGCCAAGGTTTCATTCAGCCGCAACCTTTTCCAGCACTATCTCCCTGAGGCGCTGTACCGATGCAGCATTTTTTGTTGTCGTGTCCCGCATACTTCCTCGGAAAGGGGTGAGAAACCCGTCCTGAAAACCCTACAACAACTGCCCCCCTATCCCTGCACCCTGTAACTCTGGAACAAGGACCAGATGGCCTCAGCCCTGACCGGGATTGCAACCAACTGTACTATCGCTTGCCAGCGGGTAGAGCCCCCACCAGCCCTTTCTGGCTGCATTTCGTTGCAGTGTGACTGCCCCCAAAAAGGGAACAGGCAAGCCGGAACTTGCAGTCTGGGAACGGACAAGACGACTCGTTAAAGCGCCAACACAGGTCCGTGTTCCTTGGCCCTGCATTTTGGGGGCCAGCACCGAGCTCCAAAAGGACTGATTCCCACCAGTGTCAAGCTCCAATCCTAGGCACAGCCCGCTTCGCCATTCGTTGACCCACACGTGGTGGATATCTGCGTGAGCCAAACGTTAATATCTTTTGTCCCCCAAGAAATATGACGACAAAAAAAGACCACATGGCCTATGTGGTCTGTCCTTCCATATCAACAACTACAACAGTCCCCTTTTTACCTTTAGAGATCCTCTGTGTTTGTCCCATGCTTTTTTGAATTCAGTTACTGTCCTCATCTCTACCACCTCCACTGGGAGACTATTCCACGGATCCACTACTCTTTCCGTAAAGAAATATTTCCGCATATCACTCCTGAATCTATCTCCCTTCACCCTCATCCCATGTCCCCTCGTAGAAGAACTTGCTTTCAATTGAAAGAGGCTCTCTCCCTGAACATTTATGCCACGGAGGTATTTAAACATCTCAATCATATCACCTCTATCCTGCCTTTTCTCTAAGGTGTACATATTAAGATCCTTATGTCTGTCCTCATATGATTTATAATGAAGCCCACTAATCATTTTAGTAGCCACCCTCTGCACCGACTCCATCCTGTTCACATCTTGAAGGTGCGGTCTCCGGAATTGCACACTATACTCCAAATGAGGTCACACCAAAGACTTATACAGAGGCATTATCACCTCTGTTTTTCTGCTAGGCATTCCTCTCCGTATGCACCCAAGCATCCTTCTAGCTTTTGCTGTCGCCTTTTCTACCTGTTTAGCTACTTTAAGATCATCAGACACAACCACGCCTAGATCCCGCTCTTCTTTAGTGGACAAAAGTACTTCACCCCCTATACTATATTGCTCCCTTGGATTGCTGCAGCCCAAATGCATGACCTTACATTTTTTAACATTAAATCCCAGCTGCCAAATTCTAGACCATTCTTCAAGCTTAGCTAGATCCCTCCTCATGTTATCTACACCTTCCTGGGTGTCTACTCTATTGCAGATTTTGGTATCATCCGCAAAGAGGCAAACCTTACCCGACAGCCCTTCCGCTATATCACTAACCAAAGCCTTCATCATAGTTTAACCAGGCCCATCCTTCATGAGCCCGTGAGGCAGCGAGTATGGCATCCACATACGCTAATAGCAACCTGTATTGTCCTGGGAAATAGTGCCCCCACACACTGGCTAATCTCAAAAAGCCCTTGTTCAATTAAGGGAATTCCTGGAAACCTTCTGCACCCTACACACCTTCTCATCATCCTTCCACTTCTTCCGGCTCTTGCCTGCATGCTTCCACCCCTTGATCAACCAAAAAATATCATTGTACTGTCTCTTCTTGCTCCTGTGACGTAGCTCCCATGGAACCCCTTCCCAGAGCTCCACATACACCACCAAAGAGAGTACCACCCTCCATTCCCATATGGCCTGCCTGCAGAGGCGTTGCCGAAGACGCACTCAATGGGGCAGAGGACGACAACGAGGTGGAGTCATGCCAACACCTGTGCATATGCCTGCACTTAGTCCTAGCCTTCCTCCCCAGTAGCCAACACAGATGCTTGTTCCTCCCTGCAGCTATACATATCCATGACATTATACTCATCTACCGCCAAAGCTGTCCTACTGGCCTCCTCCGTACCCTGCATGGTCTGTACCGCCGACCCCATCTGATGCTGCTGTGCTCCTGATGCTTCCAGTTTCATGAGTGCTCTCTCCGACATTCCTGCTCTGGTCACCTGCTCCGCTGCTGCCTGTGGGGAGATGCGAAGAAAAAAAACATCAGACACTGTCCTGGGCATAGGCCACCCAACCGTCTCACCCCCACCAACTCAATTCATGTGCAACGGCCCCTGTCCCCCCGCAGCCCAAGAGGATGCCCCCCCCTGTGTACAGCACTACCTTGTCCCCCAGATCCTGGTGACTACCATCCTCCCATACCAGTATCCCATTGCACAGGGCACCTAGGCGCCCAATATCCCGGTCCAGGTGGTGCAGCAACCACCAACCCAGGCGAGTAGGCAGGGGGCGGTCCCCTTCAAGGCCACCACAGCCCACTACCACCCACTGGCCCGGCAAAGCCAGCTCCCTCAGTATCTCCCCCCATGTACCCCAATTCCCCTCTCCTCAGCTGTCCCTCCATCCCAGGACTCCAAACTGCTTCATAGCGCATGCCCAACCAATCCGGCCGCTGCCCTCCCACCTTGTTGCTCTCTGAAAGTATCCCTTACTGCAGTCTGTGATGCCCTTCTCTCTCCACTATTCCCATCCACTCCAGAGCCCCCTTGGCTGCCCAGATCAACCCCCCTCTGCACCATTCGCCGTGCCAGCCTCCCCGGCACGCAATGTAACAACATCCTAGCCGCTACCTCCCCTTCTACCTCCACTCAGTGTCCTCCAGTGACCCCTGCCTCCCTTTGCCCTGTTTTGCTCTTCCCACCCAGCCACAAATCTCCCCTGCCCAAAGACCCTCCCTCTGTCATCCCTTATCCCCATTCGATCTCTCCTGCCTCTCCCTGTTCTCTGTAACGCCGATCGAGATTATCTCCAATGGCCCCCAGCAGCTCTCCTTTCCCCATGTGCCTCTCCCGAGACTCTGTGCTGCTCAGGAACCCCGCCAACGCTCCCTCTACCACAGCGCAACCTCCGAGCCCCTGCCCTTTTCTGATTATGGCCCCGCTCACCGCAAACCTTTTTTCACCTGTTCAAAGCTCCCGTTCAAGCACCACAAGACAAGGTCACGATCTGCTGTCCGCCCACCTGCTGCCGGAATGGATTGAGCTGGTGCCTCGCAGAACCCAGCCCCCCCCCCCCTCCCCTTCACGAATGCGTCCTGCTGTGGCTAATAAAATCGTCCCGTGCCAAGATGCAGGGCGATTTCAAATCCCGCAGCCAGTCTGTGTCGCATAGCAACCCCCCCCCCCCCCGCCTCCCCTCCTTGTTAGGGCCATGCTCTCCAGGCCTGCAAGGTGTCAAGCACCGGGTTATGCTTTGGCCCCGGGACCTTGGCCCTGTGGCCTGCTACAATTATTTAGTCATTCCCTGGGTTGTTCTGTTCGTCTTGCCCTTGGCTGTCTTTTGAATCAACTGATTGATGAGGATTATTTTATTTTTGTTTTTAATTAAAAGGTTTTTGTTTTCCTCCTTTTATTCCCCATCCCCCTCCCTCCCTCCCCTTGCCCCCTCTCTCCTTCCTCCTCTTCCTCCCCCTCTCTTCCCTCCCCCTCCTTTCCCCCTCTTTCTCCCCTCCTTCTCCCCCTCACCCTTCTCCCTCTCTTTTCCATCCTTCCACTCCTTCCCCCTTTTTCCCTCTTCCCTTCCCCTCCCCCTCCCCCTCTCTTTCCTCCCCCTTAGGATGTTTGGTTCCTGTTCCTTAGGATGTTTGGTTTTTAAAGTTCCCCTTGCTGATTTTTATTTAACTTAGACACCTTTTTTATCTTTGGTAACTAGATACTACCATCTTCTAATTTTTTGAAGTTGGATCCAGCTTACACTTCCTTTATATTCCATTAATTGCAGTGTGCTGTAACTCTTTTGATGGATATCCACGAGAGCTTCTGAACAATGTACAGTTCAGTTCTTTTGGCTCAGAGAAGCAGTTCTCTGTGTTTTCACAGCATAACATCGATGGGTTTGGTCTTCATAATATGACAATATACATATGCATATAAATAGATCACTTTTTTACATATGCCTTTCTGTTGGTACCACAAATTGACACTGATATTTTTGTTTTATTTTTTGCTCATAGACTTAAGAACATAAGATATGCCATACTGCGTCAGACCAAGGTCCATCAAGCCATTGTCCTGTTTCCAGCAGTGGCCAATCTTGGTCATAAGTACCTAGCAGTTTCCCCAAAAGGCACAGGTTCCACAATGCTTGTTTTGGGTCAAGCAGGGATATCCTGGGTCCCTTTTAATAATGGCTTATGGACCTTTCCTTCAGGAACTTGTCCAAACCTTTTTTAAACCCGGCTACACTAACAGCTTTTACTACATCCTCAGGTAACAAATTCCAGAGTTTGATTACACGTTGAGTGAAAAAATATTTTCTCTTACTAGTCTTAAATAGGCTACCCTGTAGCTTCATTGCATGTCCCCTAGTCTTTCTATATTCTGATGACGTAAACAATTGATCTACGTTTACCTGTTCCACTCCATTCATTAATTTATAGACTTCTATCATATCTCCCCTCAGCCATCTCTTTTCCAGGTTGAAGAGCCCTAACCTTTTTAGCCTCTTTTCATAGGGGTATCCTTCCATCCCCTTTACCATTTTGGTGGCTCTTCTCTGAACCTTTTCTAATAACGCTATATCCTTTTTAAAATAAGGTGACCAGAACTGCACACAATATTCAAGGTGCGGTCGCACCATAGAACAATACAGAGGCATTATAATATCCTTTGTTTTATTTTCCATTCCTTTCCTTATGATACCTAGCATTCTATTTGCTCTCTTGGCTGCCACTGCACACTGGGCCAAGGGTTTTAACATGTTATCCATGATGATGCCTAAATCTTTTTCCTGGGTGATGGTTCCTAATGTGAAACCTTTCATCGTGTAACCATAGTTTGGGTTGTTCTTTCCTAGGTGCATAACTTTGCATTTGTCCACATTAAATTTCACCTGCCATTTGGATGCCTAATCTTCCAATTTATCAAGATTCTCTTGCAATTTTCCACAATCCTTATGGGTTTTAACAACTTTAAATAGTTTTGTGTCATCTGCAAATTTGATAACCTCACTCGTTATTCCCATTTCCAGGTCATTTATGAATATGTTAAAAAGTAGCAGACCCAGCACAGATGCCTGGAGCATTCCACTATTCACCTTTCTCCATTGGGAAAATTGGCCATTTAGCCCTATCCTCTGCTTTCTATCTTTTAACCAACTCCTGATCCACAATAGTAAACTGCCTCCTATCTCATGACTACTTAGTTTTGCCAAAAGTCTCTGATGAGGGACCTTGTCAAAGGCTTTCTGAAAATCCAGATACACTATATCAACCGATTCACCTTTGTCTACCTGTTTATTCACACCTTTAAAAAACATAACAGATTAGTAAGACAAGATCTTCCTTGTCTAAAGCCATATTGGCTGTCTCCCATTAAGCCATGACTATGTTCAGTAATTTTGTTCTTTATGATGGTTTCTACCATTTTCCCGGTACCATCGTCAGGTTCACCGGTCTGTAGTTTCCTGAATCACCCCTGGAACCCTTTTTAAAAATTGGCGTTACATTGGCCACCCTCCAATCTTCAGGTATTGCAAATGATTTTAATGATAGCCTTGAATGGCATCTGCTAAGTTTTGTTCCTAATGCTGTCATCCACCACATTTGTCATGCCAGGACCTTTTATTTTGGATGGGGTTCATACCTTGCATCAGGCCGCAACATGATGTACATTCTTTAAGTTCCACATTTCAGTCTGTAAGCGGCGCTATTTATATAATGTCTTTCAATTATTTGAAACACCGGTACATAGCATGAGGCACATCGGGACTTAATGTTTGGTATTACTGAACTTTGCTTTCCTATTCGTCTCTCTGGGCCAGTCCATGACCTTTGGGTGATCAATCCGCTCCAGCAGCTGAGGACTGAACTACTGAGTTTTCTGACAGGTTACCCAGCTCCCCCTGGTGTCAGAGAATCAGTCTTTCAGTCCTCAGCAGCTGAACAGGACGTCGAATCCCAGCTCCCCAGAGAGACGCTTAGGAAAGCCTTAGTTAGTGGTAGATTTCAAAGAGAAAGGCATTGGAACTTATTATTTAAAAAAAAAAAAAAAAAAAGGCAAAGGCTATCCTATGATTAGAGGAAGGCATACAGGCTTTACGTTTGGTGCCCCTGGTTGGTCTGTCTTAGCAGGGCAGTTCCCAACCAGAGTAATAGGAGTGCACTAAAAACGCTTACAAAAAAATTAATTCAGGAAGCTCCCTTTAAAGCAGCGAGCAGAAGCGGCAGAAGGGCTTTAACGCTCATTTATCCAGCCGCTTGATTTCGGGCTGCTAGAGGCAGAGCCTGCCTCACAAACGCTTCGCTGCACGAGCTAAGGATTCAGGCCTGGGAGCCCTAGTGTCCTTCTCCTTCCTGCCCGTGGCGCCGCCTTGTCGGTTTCCCGCTAGCAGCGGTGAAGCGGAGGCAGGATCTTTTCACTACTGTCGGAGTTCGCAGGTAAGCGGGCAGTGCAGGGTACGCGGTTTCTTCCCCGCCGCGTGTTCCAGCGGCAGTTGGCTTCGTCTTTGGCGGTCAGTTTTTTGTTTTTTTTTTACAGGGTGGGCTGCCCGCGTGTCTCGTTTACGCGGCTCTCTTCTCGTTTTCTGCGCAGGGGCTCTTGAAAGTTGGGGCTCTGTCTTCTCCGTTCAGTCTCTCATGGAGGGAAAGAAGTCAGGAGACGTAATGGCGCCATCTCCCGGCCCCTTGGAAAAGGCGGGAACGGCGGCCATTTTAAAGGAGCCGGCCGTTCCTCCCGCACTGCCAAGCAAGGCTCAAAAGAAGCGCTCTAAATCGTACAAGTTTCCGTCGGTGGAGGAGCAACAGCAGATGCCTGGGCCTGCTTTTCCAGAATTATTAGGCTCTTTTTTCTCCCCGGAGTTTATAGTTTCCATGCATAACGCTTATCTTTTTAAAAAATCTCATTTATCTCAAGGTGCTCTCTCTGACAGTTTGGTGGGGGTTCAGCCACTGGAAACGGGGCTGACAGACCCAGGGGAGGGCACTTCTTCTAGGGAGATGGTGCCAGATGCAGGTGTGCAGTTAGGGGCACGTAGTGCGGTTTCTCCTGTGCCTGAGGAAGGAGAGCTGCTCTCAGAGACAGCTGGGGATCCCTGGCCGGGCGAGTTGGAGGAAGGGGAATTGGGACCGGGTGAGGATCCCAATGTCTTTCGCGTCTTCCGTAAAGAAGAGCTAGGGGCCTTAATTTCTCAGTCCCTCGTTGCTTTAAATATGGTGCTGCCGGCGGTGCAGCAGGAGCCTCTGGAGGATCCCTTATTGCAGGGGTTTAGATCTGAGCAGAAATGTTTCCCTGTTCATAGGGTTATTAAACAAATGATTGAGTCCAAATGGGAATGCCAAGAAGCCTCGTTGCGAGGGGGTCGCGCGATGGCTCGACTCTATCCAGTCCCTCAGGACGAGAGAGACTTACTCCGGATGCCTAAAGTGGATGCGTTAGTGTCAGCGGTCACTAAGAAGACCACCATCCCGGTTGAAGGAGGGACAGCGCTTAAGGATCTGCAGGATCGGCGGTTGGAAGTGCTTTTGAAACAAGCTTTTGATTCCAGCGCACTGGCCCTACAGGCGTCGGTCTGTGGGGCCTACGTGTCTCGTGCATCTATCCGATGGTTGCAGGGGGAGCAGGCCCCGGAGAAGGGGGAGGAGGCGCCGGCAGAAGGCGCAAAGCTCGAGTCCGCGGCGGCCTATTTGGCGGATGCCTTTTATGATTTGGTGTGTATTGCCGCGAAGTCTATGGCTTCGCTCATTGCGGCTCGGCGTTTTCTCTGGCTAAGGAATTGGGCGGCTGATGCGTCTTCTAAGGCGCGGCTCAGTAAGCTTCCATACAAGGGCAAGTTATTGTTTGGGGAAGCGTTAGAGAAGATCATTAAGGATTTGGGAGACTCTAAAGGGGGTCGCCTCCCAGAGGACCGTCCGAGAGCGGCGAAAGTAAGTTCCTCTCAGAGAGGTCATGGTAAGGACTTTCGTCGGTTTCGCGGCTCTCGCTTCTCGCCGTATCAACGCGGTCGTTTTGTAGCGAGAGGGCAGTCCTTTCGGGGCGCCAGAGGCTTCAACCGGGGATACTTTAATGCCCAACAGAGCTCGGCCAAGAAGCCGCAATGAAGTGAGGCCGGTCCAGGTGGAGATTCCTGTGGGAGGGTGCTTGCAGCGTTTCCTTTCCACCTGGACCACGGTGACTACGGACCAGTGGGTCCTAGAGATTATCAGGGCCAGCTATGCGCTAGAGTTCGCGCAGTCTTTGCTGGACACTTTTGTCCGTTCTCCGTGCGGGTCACCGGCAAAGAAGGAGGCGGTCCGCCAGACGCTGCTGCATCTGCTGCAGCTTCAGGCGGTAGTGCCGGTGCCTGTAGACCAGTACGGCTTAGGTCGATACTCGATTTATTTTGTCGTCCCCAAAAAGGAAGGTTCTTTTCGGCCAGTGTTGGATCTCAAGCACGTCAACCGCTGCTTGCGAGTGCCTCATTTCCGAATGGAAACCTTACGGTCCGTTATCCAGTCGGTAAAGCCGGGAGAAGTGCTGACCTCCATAGATTTAACGGAAGCGTACCTGCACATCCCGATCAGGCCCGAACATCAAAGGTTCCTGCGGTTTGCAGTCCCCATGGGCCATTTTCAGTTCCGAGCTTTGCTATTTGGGCTGGCGACGGCGCCGCGCACCTTTACCAAAGTTATGGTGGTGGTAGCGGCAGCGCTTCGGAAAGAAGGGATTCAGGTCCATCCTTATCTGGACGACTGGCTCATTCGGGCTCCGTCGCAGGCGGAGTCTGTCGAGGTCACCGCTCGAGTGGTGGAGTTCCTCGAGCAGTTAGGCTGGGTTATCAACCGAGCAGAGTCATTTGGAGCTGACCATGCAGTTGACGTATCTGGGAGCCCTCTTCGACACGGCGGTGGGCTCAGTTTTTCAGCCGGCAGAAAGAGTGAACAAACTTTTGGGGCACGTGTCGGCGTTTCTGCGAGTCAAGTCTCCGTCGGCCTGGCGTTATCTTCAGGTGTTGGGGTCGATGGCGGCAGCCATAGAGCTAGTTCCCTGGGCCAGGGCGCATATGGGGCCTCTTCAGCAGGCGTTGTTATTTCATTTGTCTCCTCAAAGTCATCCACTGTCACAACGGTTGGTGTGCCCGGAAGACGTCCGCGTCAGTCTTCAGTGGTGGTTAGTTCCAGCTCACCTTCAAGCGGGGGTGCCGCTGGAGCTGCTGCAGTGGGTATTGCTCACGACGGACGCAAGTCTCTCTGGTTGGGGGGCGCATTGTTTGTCGCAGCTGGCGCAGGGCACCTGGTCGGAGGAAGAAAGCGGTTGGTCGATAAATCGCCTGGAGTTACGTGCGGTTCGCTTGGCGCTCGTCAGCTTTTTAGACTTGGTCAGAGGACATGCAGTTCCTGTCTTCTCCGACAATCAAGTGACAGTCTCGTACATCAACAGGCAGGGAGGCACCGGCAGTGTGGTGCTGCTGGAAGAGAGTCAGCAGCTGTTTCAATGGGCGGAGATTCATCTTTTGGCCATTTCCGCGACGCATGTCGCAGGGAAGGACAACATACAAGCCGATTATCTCAGTTGTCATCACCTGGACCCGGGAGAATGGGAATTGGACTGGGCGGTGTTTCAGGAGATTGCTCTCCGCTGGGGTCAGCCGGTCATGGATCTCATGGCGACCCAAGCCAATGCCAAAGCGCCGTGCTTTTTCAGCAGGCGCAGGGAGCATATGTCAGAGGGGCTGGACGGCTTGGTGCAGCCTTGGCCGTCGGGTCTCCTTCTGTACGTGTTTCCTCCATGGCCTCTCTTAGGCCGGACCATCCGAAGGATTGCGACCCACGAGGGGCTGGTGATTTTGGTGGCGCCGGACTGGCCGCGCCGCCCGTGGTATGCCGATCTGGTCCAACTGCTAGTAGCTCCTCTCTGGAAGTTTCCAGGTCGGTTCGATCTCTTGAGACAAGGGCCTGTGCGCATGCCGCAGGTGGATCGGTTCTCGCTTACGGCTTGGCTCTTGAAAGGGGCCGGTTGAGCCGGAAAGGCTACTCGACGGCAGTGATAGCCACTTTGTTGCAGTCCTGCAGGCGTTCGACTTCGTTGGCTTACATTAGAGTGTGGCGCATTTTTGAGGCCTGGTGTACCGCTCGTCAGCTTGCGCCCGGGAGATCGCAACTTCCCGAGATTTTAGCCTTTCTTCAGGGGGGCCTAGAGAAAGGGTTGGCCCTTAGTACGCTGAGAGTTCAACTGGCGGCGCTAGTGTGTTACAGAGGCCGGGTGCAAGGTAGACCGCTTTCCTCGCATCCGGACGTGCTCTGTTTTTTCCGGGCTGCGCGGAACATTCGACCTCCGGTGCGGCGCGTGGTGCCTCCTTGGGATTTAAATTTGGTCTTACAGGTGTTGACGGAGCCTCCTTTCATGTCAGGGTCGGCGGGACGGCTGCGGGAGTTGTCCTGGAAGATGGCCTTTTTGGTGGCCTTGTGTTCGGCCCGGAGAATTTCGGATTTGCAGGCTCTTTCGTACCTGCAGTTTTTGGCAGAAAAGGTGGTGCTGAGACCGGTGCCCTCCTACTTGCCTAAGGTAATTTCCAGTTTTCACGTGAACCAGGTCGTATCGCTTCCCACTTTTACGAAGCCTGGCGATGGTAAAGTGGATCGCTCGTTGCGGCGTCTGGATTTGGGACGAGTGTTGCGTAGTTATCTGGCCGCAACGGAGTCTTTTCGGAAGTCTGACCGGTTCTTTGTCCTCTACGGGGGCCGGGCTAAAGGTAAAGCGGCTACGAAAGCGTCCATCGCTCGCTGGGTGAAGCATGCGATACGGGCCGCCTATGAAGTGAAGGGCATGCCGGTTCCGACGGGACTCGGGGCACATTCTACTAGAGGACAGGCTGCCTCCTGGGCGGAGTATGCGTTGGTGCCACCAGTCGATATTTGTAGGGCAGCAACTTGGTCTTCTCTGCATACCTTTGCAAAACATTATCGGTTGGATGTTCAGGCACGGGAAGATGCTTGTGTGGGTGCCTTGGCAATTGTGGCTGGACTCGCAGCTCCCTCACGCATTTAGATACTGCTTTGGTACTGCCCAAAGTATGGCCCGGAGAGACGAATAGGAAGAAGAAATTAGACCTTACCTGCTAATTGTCTTTCCTTGAGTTCTCTTCGGGCCAGTCCAGGGCCCACCCGGGTAGTCTGCGAGTTTTCAGATTTTGCCGTTTTTCGTAAGTGAGTGTATGCGTGCTGCATTTTTTTCTACCGTGCTTTCCCGCGGGGCACTCAAGGGGAGTCTGTAGAGATGGATTCAGGGGCTCCCTGACCTTGTGGGTAGTGGAAGTTTTTCTTGCGAGGTGTTTCCGGTAACCAATCTATAAAAAATAAAAAAATAAAGGAGCCCTTCACCAGTCAAAAGGGTAATGCAAATACCCCACGTTTAACCAAGGAATTTCTTGACTGGGGTTTCAAGTAGTATGGTCTTGTTTTTTTCCGCAGGAGGCTAAGTTATTCTCTGGGCGCGTTGTCCAGTAGTTAGTTTGTTATTTTTATGTTTGCTTCTACATTGTGTGGGCTGCTTGGATACCATAAGACTGATTCTCTGACACCAGGGGGAGCTGGGTAACCTGTCAGAAAACTCAGTAGTTCAGTCCTCAGCTGCTGGAGCGGATTGATCACCCAAAGGTCATGGACTGGCCCGGAGAGAACTCAAGGAAAGACAATTAGCAGGTAAGGTCTAATTTCTTCTTACCCTCTAGTGAGGTGCATATACTAATTAATTTCCTTTGGATATTATGTGTAACATTTGTATTCGGTCTTAGTTTTGGCCAGCTTTCACCTTTGACCTCCTGTAGTGGGAACATCAACATAACTTGAAAAGGAGGTTGATATGCACTCATAGCACTTTTGTTATTTCATGCTTTTGCTATCATATGTTTTTAGTATGATTTTAAGGATATATTTTATGTATTTTTTAACTTTTAGTATATATTTTATTATGTTTGTTTATTTATTATTTTAATTTTACACATTGCTTGTTTTATTTGCTTTGTTTGTAGTTCACTACTTCCTCCCCCTGAGGAAGGCTTTGGTTGAAACGCAGAGGGGATTGGGAATAAAAGCACCACTGGCCACTTTATTCCACCATAACAAGGTGGTTCCTTATCGTCCCTCCAGTCTAGTCCTGACATCTAGGGTTGAGCTCTTCCTCCCGCAGCCTTGGAGACTGAGCTGGACTAGACTGGAATGCTTCAAGGAACAACAATTAGCAGGTAAGTTTTATTTCCTCTTCTGTGTACCCATTCCACATTTCCTCCCAAAGGTGGTTTCCTTCTGAAGGTGGTTAACCTATTTAAGACTAATAAGTGAAAATATTTTTTCACACAACTTGTAATCAAACTTTGGAATTTGTTACCGGAGGATGTAGTAAAAGCTATTAGTGTAGCTGGATTTAAAAAAGGTTTGGACAAGTTCCTGGAGGAAAGGTCCATAAACCATTATTAAAGGGGACCCAGAAAATCCAGTACTTGCCCCAGTACAAGCATTGTGGAACCTGTGTCTTTTGTGGAAACTGCTAGGTATTTGAGACCTAGATTGGCCACTGTTGGAAACAAGATATTGGGCTTGATGGACCTTGGTCTGACCCAGTATTGCATATCTTATGTTCTTATCTAAACCAATCGGTAATCCTCCTGACTTTCTTCCCTGGACCACATGCATCTCAGGCTGAAGCACTGCTACACACCTTAGACTGGTTACTATTTGGATAGAAGTAAAGATCACAGATGATTCTCTCAATTATTCATCTTGTTTGATCCTAGTCACCTGGGTCTACCAGTGACAAAGCGTACACAAGCAGACTCTCTTTGGAGGGTCATGTCACTGCTCATAATTTGGGGGCTTAAGCAACATCTGTAGCTAATTTCTTTTCAGTAACCATTGAAGATATCTGTCGGGCAGCTACCTGGTCCTCCATTCATACCTTTGCTGCCCACTGTTGTCTGGACAAAGACTCCCAGAGGACGCTGTCTTTGGCCAGGCCATACTCCAGCACCTCTTTGGAACTTAATCTCAACTCCTACCCTCTGCTCCTCACTTCTACAACATACCAGATTATCATTGGGGGAGTATTGCCTTCTGGAATGACCCACAACTCTTCCAGACTCATCAGCTACAAGATTTTACCTCAGGGATCACACTACTGTCCCCCCCCCCCCCCCCCATACCAGTCTGGTATCTGGGAGCTAGTGAATCCCATATGTGAAAACTGCATTCCTGCTTGTTCCTGGAGATAGCGTAATTATCACCTGGAACAGCAGGAATCGGTCTTCACTACCCACCCTCCTCCCCTAGAAGCTGTAGGCTTCTTTTTGTCTTTCTTCTTCTTCTCAGCTACAAACTCAACTGAGGAGAGGAGTTGGGAAGGCAGGCACACAGATGTAGAAGAGTGCTCCCAAAGGCTTTCCTATTAGGCGCTGGGGAGTGTTCCGGCGTGGGCTAAGTCGGAGCTGTCACCCATAGGTGAAGACTGCATTCCTGCTTGTACCTGGAGGTAGCGTAGCTACTCGCCTGGAGCAGGTGATCTTCGGGAACAACAGGAATCAGTGTTCACAACCTGCCTTCCTCACCTAGAAGTTGTAGGGTTCTTTTTGTCTTTCTTCTTCTCAGCTACAAACTCAATTGAGGAGAGAGGGTGGGAAGGCAGGCACTCAGGCACAGAGGAGTGCTCCCAAAGGCTTTCCTATTGGACACTAGGAAGCATTCTCGTGCGGGCTCCGTCAGAGATGTCACCCATATGTGAAGACTGATTCCTGCTACAGGTGAGTAACTATGCTTTATTTGAATTTCTTGGGCCTCTGAACAAATAACCTTTGGCCATATAAGTCAATATACTGACAAAAGATATCCATTTAAAGCGGAGCAGGTTCGGGGGCTTTCCAAGAGTAGAGCCTAAGTTTATCCATATAGCAGCAATGTTCAACCAATATAAGGGTAATTTTATAGCAGGTCTCCTAAGTGGGGAGGTCAAGTAGGTGGGTATATTGGCCCTATTTTATAAAGACACATAGGCACCTTTGAGGCTCTTTTACTAATGTGCGCTAAACAGATAATGCATGTTTTTGCATGCAGTAACTGCCTGCTTGGACCTGCAGAAACTGTTATCATGGGGGAACGTAACAGTTTCGGTACACTGATTTGTGCATTCACTGCCACTCACGCATTAGGGTGCTGAATGGACGGGGTAAGGGTGGAAAGTGGGCATAGTGAGCACATTGCATACTACGTTCTATAAATGTTACCATTAGCATGGGTGCAACTACTTCAATAGGTGGAGTTAAGTGCAGCAGTGGTACTTTTGCCGTGTGTTAAGGTACATAATTGTCAGGAATATGCTGGCCACACCCCCAGCAGTTATTGTGGAAGCTTTGCACTTAATATATTTCAATTTTTGCGCTAATTGTACGTTAGGTACAAAAACTGATGCACTTTAGTAAAAGAGTCCCTAGGTGTTTTAATAAAATACCAACACAAAACCTGGAGAAATCATGGATAAAATGAACCCATATATGTTTTACCCTTGCTTGGGAGCAGGTGTAAATGTACACATGTATTTTATAAATGTGCATAAATCATGACTCTACCCAAACTATGCCCTACACTTGAGCCATGTAAAAGTATGTGCATTCCTGTCATTGCATTTACTTTTACATGGGGAATAATTTTATAAGAGACATTTTACAAACATTTAGAAGGTAAGGGGCTCTTTTACTAAAGTGCACCATGCTGTTAGCATGTTTTGGGTACATGCTATCTGCACACTGTGGCCCATTGTAACTGTTAGCTCAAAGCCATTACAGCGCAGTACTACTACTGTTAATCATTTATATATCGCTAAAAGGCACACACAGCACTGTACAGACTACTATTACTATGCCAAATTCTATGCTAACTGCACCTTGTGTGTTAGAGTGTGAAATGGGTGGGTTAGGGGCGGAGAGTGGGTGTGGTGAGTGCCACACAGTCCACACAGGTAGACACCGTATGCTGATTGCAACTCATGCAATTAATGCAAGTGAAATTACCACCACCTCAGTAGGTGGAGTTAACTGTACCTGCAGTAATGATGCCCCACACTACTGAACTTACCCCAAGAATCTGTCTTGCTACCCCAAGGATCTGTCTTGGGTCCACTCTTTTTCTCTCCCTATACACAGCCCCTTTGTGCACTCATCTCTTCCCATAGCTTTCAGTACCATCTTTATGCCAATGATTCCCAGATCTACCTCTCTACACCTGAAATTCTCCGGTAATTCAGGCCAGGACATTGCCTTTCTGACATTGCTGCTTGGATGTCTCACTGCCGCTTGAAATTGAACATGGCTAAAACTGAGCTTCTTATTTTTCCTCCTAAATCCTCCTCTCCCTTCTTTCTCATTCTCTGTGGATAACTCTCTATTCCTCCCTCTCTCCTCAGCTTGCAATCTTGAGGTCGTCTTTGACTCCTCTCTTTCCTTCTCTACACACATCCAACTGATAGCTAAAACCTGCCATTTCTTTCTCTACAACATCACCAAAATTCGCCCATTCCTTTCTGAACACACTACTAAGGCACTTAGGGGTATGTTTACTAAACAGCGATAACGTCTCTGGCGGCATTAAGGCACACAAAGGGTGGAGTAAGTCTTTCAAGAGGGCGGAGAGAAGGGGTCAGTGGGTGGAGAATGGACGGTGAGAGGCTCCAGGCACACTAACGCTGTCAAATGTAGGGCAGAACATTACCGTGATTGAAAACCTCGCGTTAGAGGCACAATTGCAGGAGCGAGAAACCATTTCAGTCAACAAAAGCAGGAAGACCCAGAAAAGTGATAGTAGTGCTACATGTGCAGCAACAGCATAGTGCCCAAGTACGAAAGGGCACTATGGTGAGGCTGCAAATGGGGTACAGGGGGCTGCAGGCGGGACATGCAGTGGGGCATCTGGGGCACAGGGTGGACTAGGCAGATGCCTAGGTTGCACGTAGGAATGCAGAAATGGAAAATAAGCAAGACAGCAACTGACCAATGTCAAACATGCCCATGAGTGTGTGTGCCACAGTGTCCCATGCAGGGGACAGTACCCAGCAGGTACCCCAAAGGGCAGATAACAATGGCAGGCGGTGCCAGGGGGAAGCGTGTATGTCTGTGTAGGCACCCCTACCCCAGACCCCACACCATAGGCAGTCGCCTACCGGCACACTGGATGGCCTGGGACTGCGCACCACTAGCACCACCGGCATAAGGGCATGTCAGCATGGTGGGGGAGGGCTGCTGGTGGTGGAGGGGGCAGTGGCATCTGCCCACAGCAGACCAAGGCCAAGCCTTGTTCAGGTGGGTGGCGTGCAGTGCAACAGACAAGGTCTGTCTGAAGAACAGTCATGGTATCCCCAGGGAATGACCTGCCTCTGTGGCAACAGTTTGGTGCAGTACACACATCCAGTGTGTTCAGGGGCAGAAGGCCACAGGTTCAAGTCCCAGCTGTGGCCCCTGCAGACCATGTCCCTATATTTTACCCTACAGATCACATACACCATAAACATGTGCACTCCCTAGAGCAGAGGTTCCCAACTGCAGTCCTGGAGGGCCAAACACCATTCAGGTTTTCATGCTGTCCCCATAAATATGCATGAGATGCATTTGTATGCACTGTCCCATTTTATGCAAATATATCTCATGCATATTCATTAGGGGCAGCCTGAAAACCTGAATGGTGTTTTGCCCCTCAGGACCGGAGTTGGGAACCTCTACCCTAGAGCATCAGCCAACAGGGGCACAAACACCCACACCCACAGGCTCCACTATCCAAAGCCCCATGGAGGGTCAAGCTGTTGGGCCCTGCGCGGAGCAGCAGCTACCACGACTAGCACCTGCATACCTTAGCAATGCCGTCATAAACATGGAAACACGCTCCATATATATCAAAAGCTTGCTATGATTAATTTCATAGAAACATGATGACAGAAAAAGACCACCTGGCTATCTAGTCTGTCCTTCCATATCAACAATTACAACAGTCCACTTTTTACCTTTAGAGATCCTCTGTGTTGGTCCCATGCTTTTTTGAATTCAGTTACTGTCCTCATCTCTAACACCTCCACTGGGAGACTATTCCATGGATCCACTACTCTTTCCGTAAAGAAATATTTCCGCATATCACTCCTGAATCTATCTCCCTTCACCCTAATCCCCTGTCCCCTCATAGCAGAACTTGCTTTCAATTGAAAGAGGCTCTCTCCCTGAACATTTATGCCACGGAGGTATTTAAACATCTCAATCATATCACCTCTATCCCGCCTTTCCTCTAAGGTGTACATATTAAGATCCTTAAGTCTGTCCTCATATGCTTTATAATGAAGCCCACTAATCATTTTAGTAGCCACCCTCTGCACTGACTCCATCCTGTTCACATCCTTTTGAAGGTGCGGTCTCCAGAATTGCACACTATACTCCAAATGAGGTCGCACCAAAGACTTATACAGAGGCATTATCACCTCATTTTTTCTGCTAGCCATTCCTCCCTGTATGCACCCAAGCATCCTTCTAGCTTTTGCCGTCGCCTTTTCTACCTGTTTAGCTACTTTAAGATCATCAGACACAACCACGCCTAGGTCCCGCTCTTCTTTAGTGGACAAAAGTACTTCACCTCCTATACTGTATTGCTCCCTTGGATTGCTGCAGCCCAAATGCATGACCTTACATTTTTTAACATTAAATCCCAGCTGCCAAATTCTAGACCATTCTTCAAGCTAAGCTAGATCCCTCCTCATGTTATCTACACCTTCCTGGGTGTCTACTCTATTGCAGATTCTGGTATCATCTGCAATAGAGTATACACCCAGGTAACAAATCCTAAATTAAGCACAATTTGTTAACAGAGATTCATCATAGCAACCTTTCTGATATATGTGGAGTGTGTTCCCTCCTTTCTGTTCTCTGACAGTGTTTACCAGCCCGGAGAGTGACCCTAACAGTATTGAATACCTTAGCAATGCCTGCACTGTGCCCAGGACTGGTGTGGCGGCCAGGGCTGCCAACCACCTCTATTTTTGCACAATGCTGAAATAGATGTGGGAGTGTGTGTATGTCTATCCAGTGTTTTGTGGCTGCCTACACCTTACAGAGCTCACAATGTTTGCACAGTTTCCAGTGTTAGCCTGCCAATGTGCATACTGAGGAGCAAGGTATTGTGGGTATGGGCCAGACAGGGCTGTCTGGGCAGGATGCATCTGCACAGGGCATAGGGCAATGGCTGGGATATTGTAGTGGCCGACCACCACCTGCACGGACAGGGTGGCCACAGCATGTCATGCTGGAAGGTCTCTCTCACTCTGACTGAGCAGTGACCATGGCATGTCTAGGTTCCCACATAGTGCTTATAGAGTCTCTCCAGTGATATCTGTGAGTTCCCTTTTCTGGGGTCCAATCACTGATATACCTGCTTGGTGTTTGTGCTTACATCCCATATCTTGGTGCACATAGTTCCTCTGGGAACATGTACTGGCTAGCAGACTGTCTGCAGTTGGCATGTGTATGGCTGGAACATCTTGCAGGGTGCAGCGGGTGGAGACTGACTGTGCCCTCTGCTGGTGATTGTCAGATTGTGGTGGGGGGCAGCTGAGCTTTGCCAGGCCTACTGCCTGTCTGCCAGTGCCCTATGTGATAAGTGCAGTTCTGCATCCGCTGCCATGGATGGTGTCCATTCACCAACTGGACTGGGGTTGCTGGTCCCACAGCCCTTCATCATGTCCCTCTACTGCCTCCATTGCAAAGATGTAGAGTGTGGGTCTGTTGGGGGCAGATCCTGTCCACCACCTTGACCCAGAGAGTATGATACATGGTGCTACATAATCCACATGTGAGTCCAGACACACGCCTGCTCTTATAGCACGTGACCATGGCAACCACACTGGCTATGCACTATTCCGGGTGCATCATGGTCCACAAGGACTAGACATGACTGGGGAATGCAGATGGGCACAGGATTATCCTAGGTGTGTCTGCAAGGAATACCTGCCACACACTGGCACTGATGGGGACCTGCATCAAAGGCTATCTCAGCCAACCCAGTTACTGCGAACCTGGTGTTGGGCGACCCACCTCACCCTCAGGTTGAGCACAGGACCCACACAATGTCACGGTCTATAGCTACTCTGTGCCAGTAACACACACGGTCAGTTCCCACTACCTGGCTGAGGTGCTGTGGAGACGCATACTCCATCCTGTGATCAGATGTAGACTGCTGTTCTGCATGTGCAGTGCATCATGGGTACTCGTGGGTTTACCCTATCCCAGTAACCACAGCAGACAGACAGCCAGCGCTATGATAAAAGCTATAGAGGTGTAGCCCACTGGTTAATACAATGATTGCCGTGGCAGAGGTCACGAGTTCGATCCTGCAGTGGTGTTATTTAATAAGGCTGTCCGAGGCATTTCCTTTTAATTCCTGTAACAGTCAGACACATCTCTACAATCTGTGCTGCCATCCAAAAACACCCTCACCTCAGTGCCGTAACCTATAGGGCACATTATAAAGTGCCTTGTCAGCCAGGGCGCTGTATAAGGCGCCCTATAAAGCACCATATAGGGCACATTATAAAGTTCCCTGTCCGCCAAGGCGCCCTATAGGACACATTATAAGGTGCCTAGGCGGAGAGGGCACTTTATACTGTGTTCTATGGGGTGCCTTATGAGGCACCTTAGGTTACGGCACTGAGTTGAGGGTGTTTTTGCTGGCAGCACAGATTGTAGAGATGTGTCTGAGTGTTAACAGGCAAGACGAGCCCTTCCTTAACCGTTGCCTTCCTCCAGGCTATTCTTTCTTCTCCACATCCCGCCGAGGCAGAAGCGGTGGGGGTGTGGCCATTCTCTATCGCTCCTCCCTTCATCTTTCTGAGCTTGTCTCCTCCCCCTCCCTGCTCTACCCGGAGACTCTGCTTGTACAGTTGGCCTCCTCTACTACTCCGTATTACTTTCTTTTTATCTACGCCCCACCCTCCCTCCCTACCTCCTCCTGGGATTCTCTGCTGGCCACCATAGCCGAGGTCTCGTTGCTTTATCCCCACCTCCTAATTTTAGGTGATTTTAATGTTCACGCTGACTCCCCCTCTTCGGTAAGGGATTCCTCTTTTCTTACTTTTCTGTCTGATCTTTCTCTCCACCAATCTGTCTCTTTCCCTACTCACGCTGCTGGCCATTCTCTCGACCTTCTTATTACTTCCGCTTCCTTTCCCCTCCCTCCTTCCTTACTGTCCTCCTTCCCCCTTCCCTGGTCTGATCATCACTGCCTTTTGTTTTCTGTCCCTGCTCCCCCCCCTGGTCTCGCCTCCTCCCTCAAACCTCCGTTCTGTATCACTACCTACTCGTAAGATTACCACGGACACCCTTCTGCAATTTCCATCTCCTGCCACTTTGTTTCCCTCGAATTTTGAGTCTCTCCCTGTTGACGCCCAGGCCCACTGTTGGAATTCCACGCTCCAATCCGCCCTGGACTCGGTTGCTCCTGTCCGCCCCCGTCCCCGCCCCCGTCACTGTCCACACCATCCCTGGTTTCACCCCGGTCTTTTTCTGCACCGCAGACACCTCCGCCGGGCAGAACGGCTTTGGCGAAGGCATCCTTCCCCCACTACTCTGTCAGGTTTCCGCCTCTGCCACCGGCATTATCGATCCCTTCTCCATACTGCAAAGCATGACTATTATTCCAATCTTATTTCTTCCTCCTCTAATTCTTCATGCCGCTTGTACTCTATTCTGCATTCCCTCACTGCATCTCACTCTGCTTCTTCTCCTTCTCCCCCTCTTGCATCTTCCCTTCCTGATCCCTCCTCTCTTGCTACTTTCTTTGTCACTAAGGTCGACACTCTCCGTCAGTCCTTCCCTTCGTGTCCCCCTCCCCTCTCTCCACCTGCTATGCCCTCCCTTCCCTCCCTACAATCCCCATCCCGTCCCACTCCTGTGTTATCTCATTTCTGGTCCTCTTTTGAGATGATCACTCCCTCCGTTCTTCAAAAAACATTCCTTTCTATTCGTAAAACCACCTGTTCAGCTGATCCCATCCCATCCTCCTGGCTTCTAGAACCCTCACTAGCTCTTTCCCCATATATCCTTTCCCTGTTCAATTCTAGTCTGTCTTCTGGCACCTTTCCCTCTGGCTGGAAACACGCCATCGTCCGTCCCATCCTAAAGTCCCATTCTTCTGACCCCTCTGTTCCCTCTAACTGGCGCCCTGTTTCCAATCTCTCTTTTCTCTCTAAACTTCTTGAGAAGCTGGTCTTTATACAACTCTCCTCTCACCTTGAAGTCTCCCTCACTCTTTACCCGCGCCAATCTGGTTTCCGTCCCACCCATAGCACTGAAACGGTTCTTCTTTCCCTTCTTAACGAACTTCATGCTGCTCACGACCGTGGTCTCTATACACTGGCTGTTTCTCTTGATCTCTCTGCTGCTTTCGACCTAGTGGATCACCGCACCCTCCTCACTCGTCTTCGGGAAGCAGGTCTCTCCGGTATGGTTCTCCAGTGGTTTCACTCTTTCCTCTCTTGCCGTTCCTTCTCTGTCGTTTCTGGGTCCTCTTCTTCCGCTTCCACCCCCCTCACTTGTGGGGTTCCTCAAGGGTCTGTTCTTGCTCCGCTTCTCTTTAATGTTTTCCTAGCTCCCCTCGCGCTTCTCATTCAACAGTTTGGCATCTCCGTGGATGACATTTTTCTTTTGCTTCATACTAACTCCCTCTTTCCTGACATCACCCCTCTCAATCACTGTCTTGCTGCTATCGCCTCCTGGTTTTCCTCTAATTTTCTCCATGTGAATCCCTCTAAGTCCCATGCCATCTGGTTCACATTTGGGGGTCCCTCCCCCGCTTGCGCCCCTTCCTTCTCCTCACAGCCTATCCCTCTTGTTTCCTCACTCCGCTACCTGGGTGTTATTCTTGATTCTTCTCTTTCCTTCAAGGATCATATTTCTTCTATTATTCAGCGCTCTTTTTTTTCCCTCAGACAACTTCGTTCCATCCGCCCTTTCCTTTCCTCTCCTGCTCTGGCTACCCTTCTTCTTTCCCTTGTGATGTCTCGTCTCGACTATTGTAATGTCTCCCTTGCTGGTCTGCCCAAATCCCAATTGTCTCGTCTTCAACGTGTCCAAAACTCGGCTATTCGTCTTCTTGCTCACGCCTCTCGTTTTGATCATGTCACCCCGCTCCTTCTTCACCACCACTGGCTGCCTGTCCCCTTTCGTGTTCAGTATAAAATTCTTATTCTCACACACAAGGCTGTCCGCACTGGTTCCCCTTCCTATCTTGCCGACCAGATACACTTCCGCCCCCCCCCCCCCCCCCACCGTTTGCTTCATGACATTCACACAAATTGCTTATCTCTTCCCTCCCCCTCTCAGGCCCATCTTGTTTCCACCCGCTCCTCTGCCTTCTACTTCCTAGCCCCAAGCCTCTGGAACTCGCTCCCCCCCTCGCTCCGTGCAGAAGAATCTTACCAATCCTTTAAATCACAACTCAAGACCCATCTCTTCAGTCTAGCGTTTGACCTTCCGTCCCTGGTTTCCCCTTCGCCACTCCCTCTCCCCCTGTCCCCTGATGTTATAACATTATATTGTAATCTGTTGTTCTTTTGTCTCTTTCTTCCTTTCCTATCCTATCAATTTTATTGGCGTTCCTTTTCTTTTCCCACAGCCATATTTTTAATTTGTTTTTAAGTATATTGTAAACCGCTCAGGTGCCTCTGGTGTTGGGCGGTATAAAAAGTTTTAATAAACATAAACATAAACAAGAAAAGGGATTGCCTTGAACAGCCTTATTAGATGGGACCTCTGAGGGATCAAACCCATGAACTCTGGCTCTGCAGTCATTGTATTAACCAGTGGGCTACACTTCTATAGCTTCTAACATAGCGCTGGCATGAAATTAAGGTTACCGTGCATTAACAAGCCAAGGCGCTCTCTATCACGCTTTAATCGGCCATTGCTACTTCAACGCTGGTATGCCCACTTCCTTATATGGCATTGCTCACGTTAATGCTGCACTTAGCGCCGGTAACATTAGCATGGTTTAGTAAACATACCCCTTATTCACTCTTTAGATATCTCCCGTCTAGACTATTGTAACCTATTCCTTGCTGGTCTCCCTCTGAATCATCTCTCTCTCCTTCAATCTGTTCACCAGCTTTATCATGCTCATATTACCCCTTTTCTCAAGTCACTTCATTGGCTCCCTAAATGCTTCCACATCCATTTCAAACTTCTCCTGCTGACCTATAAGTGCATTCATTCTGCAGCTCCTCACTACCTTTCCTCTCATATCTCTCCCTATACCCCTCCTCTGGAACTCCACTCTTCTGGCAAATCACTTCTATCTGTACCCTTCTCTTCTATTGCTAACTCCAGACTTCACTCCTTTCACTTTGCTGCTCCTTATGCCTGGAACAAACTACCTGAATCTATACGTCAGGCGCCTTCTCTGACCCTTATCAAATCCAGGCTGAAAACTCATCTCTTTGCTGCCACTTTCAGATCTTGGCTCACCCGATCTCCTTTGTGTTTCCTTACTATTCCTCCATGTCTACAGCTACTGTGTTGTCTGTCTTTAGATTGTAAGTTCTAATGAGCAGGGACCGTCTTTTACATGTGTCTGTACAGCACTGCATGCGTCTTGTAGCATTATACAAATGTTCAGTAGTAGTAGTGAACTCTACAGTACAATGTGTTAACTGCTGGCAGAATTCTGTACACACCCCCAACAGTGAACACAGTGGCTTTATACTTAACACATCTTGATTTTGTGCACCATTGATGCATTTGGTGCAAAACCACAGAGCCCTTTAGTATAAGGATTCCTAATTTTATAAAGAGCCGTGTAAAGATGCAGTATGCACCATCAATGTGCTTAAGTCATGTACTTGCAATGACATATGCATGTGGATTGGTTTTTACATGTGTATTTTAGCCAGTTGCCATTCTATAAGTATGCTTTTCAGATCGATGACATGTACTTTCAATGTGGATGTTCACAGGAGTGAAGCATAGGTGGAGTGCAAATCTATGCATGTAAGTTATAAAATCCAAGCATTAACATTAATGCCAGCCCTAGGGTTGGCGTAACTGATTATACCTAGATTTGCCACATGTATCCCACGACTTAGGCCCCTATTTTTTAAAGTTAATTCTCCTGGAACAAGCAACAAGTCAATCCTCACATATGGGCGACATCAACACCGAAGGAGCCCATGTGGCAATTACTCCCCAGCTTTCAGAGAAAGTCTTTGGGAGTTAGACCACGCATTCGTGATCACCTTTCTACCCAAGGGTGTCATCTTACCTCAGTCTTTTTTTTCATGGAGCCCAGCAGACATCTGGTTTGATCCCCCGGTAAAAAGTTGATTTCTCTCTATTTTTTCTTGACGTTTTTCACTGTTTTCTTCACCGGTTCGCATACTGATCACTTTGTCTTCACCCGAGATTGTCCCTGCCTCGGCATTATGTATTTCTCGGGTCTCCTTTTTGCCTTTCTCCTGGTGCAGAGTTTTTTTTGCACCCACGCTGACCGTGACATTCAAGTTTGACTTTGCGGGAGCTGTCTTCCCTGCTATGTCTATGGTAAGTGGCTTCAAGCAGTGTGGAAGTGCATATGCACCATGTCCATTATGGACCACCATAATTGCTGACTTCGATGCCTCGCTGCTGATCACGACGACTCTGCCTACAGATGTCGAGCAAGAGTGAAGAGTCATTATAAGCAGTGGGAATTGATCTTCGGCCAGAAGTCCTTGGTTTTGGCCCCAGCATCAAGCATGGAATTGCTGCCCTTGGTGGTCGTGTCCAATGACTCGTTGTGCAGCCGAGCTCTCTCCGAGCCCCGGGATCATGATTGGGGATCATCCTCCGAGGTCCTAACCTTATGGGGGAGGTCCCACCTGAGTCGATGTTGAGGTCCGATGCCGGAGCTGGGGGTAAGACCTCTGTCCATTGGCACAGAAGTCATCGGCGAGATGTCGAGAGTGATGGCCGGGAGCAGCCCTCCAAGCTGCCTCAGTGGGAGGACACATCCACCACTTCAGAGGATCAGCTTCGGCTCCCCAAACTGATCACCACTGGTAATTCCCCATAGGAGCAGCCAGCTCCCGGCCTGATTCCCTCTGTGCCCGAGCTGGTAGTTGTGGAGCCACCTGTCCTTCAGGCCAGGATGGTAGCCATGGAACATAGCCTCCAATGAATTTCTGGGCTATGCACATCTAGTATTGCCCCTTCTCATTCCCATAGATTATTTCATTTCTGTGCTTAATCGCAGAATTATGGGGAATTTTGAGGTCTCAGACTCCACTCAGTGCTGGCTACAACAGACTACGTCCTTAGCCACAGCACTCTTTTGCATCAACGACCTCTATTCATTTATCCCTTCTTATCTTATGATGTAACAATGTATGCAATCTCTTTATTCTTATTCAAATTTTTGTGCTTATCTTAGCTCTTGAAATGCCCCAACGCCACCATCCGGTTCCGTGCGTGCGTTTCACAGACCTGGGTTTCTTCAGGGGGAATTAAATATCTCAAGCACTCAATATAGTTTTATCTCAAGTCCTTCGGCATCATCTTTAATCCTAGATTGCAGCACTGCCAATGAAATGGTTACAATTAAATCGGTTTGCATGCCATTTAACAAAATAATTACTGAAAAAATCATTATTGTTTAAGGAATTATCCAGCCAATTCATGCATAATCTACTAGCAATACCTTAACATTCCGTACTGCTATATGCTTCTCTCTGAGCCAATCGGTCCCAAAAAACGCCACGCATGCGGGTCTGTGTTTTTACCGGTTTTTAAACCTCACGTCATTACGTGCTATGGTAATTACGTAAAAATTATCATACTACTACTTATTTTTCTTAATGTCACTCCTAATAGTATCCTGGGGTACTATTATCTTTTTCTCAATGTATGTACTCATATCATATCATATCCATATGCACGATCAGTATGATGTTCGCCAGTGTTGGAGGTTCAAGATTTTCTGTGTCCATTATGTAATCTCAGCTGCTGTAACTACGGGCCAACTTCTTGCCTTTCCCATGGCTCATCGCCCTTACTTCTAATCACAAATATAATTCTTCTTATGTTCTTTATTCTCATTTTTTCGCCAATTGTGAAGATCCCGATATAGACAGAACCGAATTTCAAACATTACTTACGCTGACACTGTAGACATCAAACGCATGCACCCCATTCAATCATGTTGTTGAAGCCTGCAGGATGTACCGTGTTTAATCTGTAAATCCACCTTTGTTCACATATTATCAGTGTTTGCTGATGTGACTTCCCTTCTCGACCTGTTGTCACTCTCTCAAGACAAAAACATCTAAGCTCTTCAAAAGTATGTTGCTTTTGTAAGCAATGTGCTACTAATGGAGCTTCTACGGTTTTACATTTCAATCTACTACGATGTTCATTCATTCTAATTTTAAAAGAGCGTGTAGTTTTCCCAATGTAGCGTAGACCACAGGGGCAGGTAATGCAATATACCACATAACTTGAAGTGCAAGAGGTTTGATGTTGTAGTTTATACGTTACACCATGATGTTCAAAATCCAATCTTTCTTCCGATATTACACATATATTGCAATTGCCACATTTTCTGTGCCCCTGCCCGGTAGTTTCTGTTAAATCTGTTATTGATCTTAATGTAGTGGGACTAAGCCTTTCTTTCAAATTTCTCTGTCGTGTCCAAACACACTGAATGTGATATTGTGCCAATCCAAGTATAGTGGCCAAAACGTTACTATGTCTTTTTATAATTCTTTCTTTTTTTTTTTACATTTATATTTATTGAGTTTTTTCCTGACAATACAATTATCAGAATAAAAGAACCATAGAAATACAATATAACAACAATAATTAACAATACAAGAATCCCTACAAAAAGTACTTTAGCCCACGTCTCGGGGTATCCAACCACATTAATAAAGAAGAAAACCTAACCAGACGGCCCTCTAAAAGGCGAATCTGGCTAACACAATTCCCCAGCCCTATACCCTCCCATGCACCCGGAAAAGAAAAAAGAAAAAGAATCATTCAACCAAGAAAAGGAACCGCTCATGCCTCCTCCCTGGCAAGAAGCCATTTCTCCAAGTCTGAAGAAGACAAAAAGACAAATTTATCCTGCCCCAAAGAAATCAAACATTTACATGGATAACGTAAAAAAAAAGGTATCGCCAAGGGCTAAAACTCTAGGCTTACAAACTAGAAAAGCTTTTCTGCGCATTTGAGTCGAACGAGATACATCTGGAAAAATAGATACCCTGTCTCCACAGAACAGGGTTTCTTTTCTACGGAAGTATGCTTTAAGAATAACAATCTTATCATTTTCTGAGGATAAAGTAACTAGCAAGGTAGCCCTAGAAGTAATAACGTCTTGTGTATCCTCCAAAAAAGCAGTCAGATTAAAAGAATGTTGATCTTCCAAAACAGCCAATTCTGCATCAGCATTAGGTAGAGCTACTTTAGTAGGAATATAATAACATTTGGTAAATTGAAATGTATCAGCATCAGGTAAAAGCAAGGTCTCCTTCAAAAATTTCCTAAAAAGGATTGAAGGAGACAGCAATGATATACAAGGAAAATTAAGCAATCGAAGATTTTTACATCTAAACAAATTCTCCAAATTTTCTACCTTCTGATGCAAAGCCTACACTATCTTTAATTACAGTAGTATAGGATGAAGAAACCAATTGGACCTGAGTATCAACATTTGAAAGACCTGAGGTTAAAGTGGCTATTTGTGAGTCTAAACCCTGAAACTTCACAAGCACATCACTAGTAAAATGGCACAAAGAGGGAACCGTCTCAGTAAGAATTTGCTCAGTCCGTTTAACAACCTGCCAGATGTCAAGTAATGAGATCGGAGAAGTTTGAGAGTTACCATCGAGAGGAACAGGCTCCTTCCAAGTAACAGCTTTAGGAAGGTCGCCAGTGACAGCAAGACTAGAAGATGAGCAAGACACAGCAGGAAGTTCCAAAAATCCCCGAGGAAGAGGAGGGGTACGCTCAACTGAGCTAAGGCTAGCCCCCTCAACGGAGGGAGCAGGGAGAACAGTACCTGATTTTGATGCCGCTGGTGTGGAAATCACGTGTTTATCCATAGGGCCTGCTGCGGGCTCCACTATAGCAGACTTCTTTTTTCGTTTTCCTCCAGGCATATGGATTCACACAAGAGCCTTCCGCTCCTAATCGGCTCCTAAGGGGCTCACAAGGGGCCAGTTGCTCCCCTTTCGATACGCCCCTTAGGATACGCCCACAACAGACGCTGACAGCAGACGCCGTACTATAGGGAGATCGCTTTTATCAGGGCCTTGGATGACGTTAGGGTAGCTGCCCCATGCAAGCCGGCAGGCTCCAGTAAACCAGCTGCTCTCACCCCTCCGCGGGAGAATCAAGGTATCAGGTAAAGTCCCAACGAAAGACACACTCCCGAAGCTTTTATCTGGGCCTTGGATGACGTCAGGGTAGCTGCCCCGTGCAAGCCGGCAGGCTTCAGTAAACCAGCTGCTCTCACCCCTCCGCGGGAGAATCAAGGTATCAGGTAAAGTCCCAACGAAAGACACACTCCCGAAGCTTTTATCAGGGCCTTGGATGACGTCAGGGTAGCTGCCCCGTGCAAGCCGGCAGGCTCCAGTAAACCAGCTGCTCTCACCCCTCCGCGGGAGAATCAAGGTATCAGGTAAAGTCCCCAATTCTTTTTATATAACCACTGTAAGGAGAAAATTTCGTGAGCAGGTTCACTGTAGAGTCTTCAGTATCAGTATTCTTAGGAGACTGTAATAATAATCCTCGGTTGATGTAAAGCGCTTAAACAATAATGATTTTTTCAATAATTATTTTGTTAAATGGCATGCAAACCGATTTAATTGTAACCATTTCATTGGCAGTGCTGCAATCTAGGATTAAAGATGACGCCGAAGGACTTGAGATAAAACTATACTGAGTGCTTGAGATATTTAACTCCCCCTGAAGAAACCCACGTCTGTGAAACGCACGCACGGAACCAGATGGTGGCGTCGGGGCATTTCAAGAGCTAAGATAAGCACAAAAATTTGAATAAGAATAAAGAGATTGCATACATTGTTACATCATAAGATAAGAAGGGATAAATGAATAGAGGTCGTTGATGCAAAAAAAGAGTGCTGTGGCTAAGGACATAGTCCGTTGTAGCCAGCACTGTGTGGAATCTGAGACCTCAAAATTCCCCATAATTCTGCGATTAAGCACAGAAATGAAATAATCTATGGGAATGAGAAGGGGCAATACTAGATGTGCATAGCCCAGAAATTCATTGGAGGGATACATATATCTTTTTGCTTAAAGCTACCCTCTGTGAGAGGACAAACATTAGGAGTGAATGGAACATAGCCTGGCTGCCTTCCTGGAGTCCTCCACAAGGGCTTCTCCAGGCGACGTCCAGCCATTGTTCAAGAAGCATTCACTTTGAGCTGAGCCGCAACGCTCTTCTTCACCCTTGAGACATCGGGTCTCACCCCCAAGCACCTCTAAGTCAGGGCATCAGGCACCTCTGTCTCCCTTGACACCTCCAGCTGGGCATCGAGCTGATACCCGTCGAATCCTTGAGGTGCTGTCCGAATCAGACTCTGAGAGGGAGACTGAGGATGAGTCACCCAATTCCTGACTCCATAGGGATGTTTGTCTGATCTCCAGGAACAAGCAGGAATGCAGTCTTCACATATGGGTGACGTCAGCATTGATGGAGCCCCATGCAGGAATACTCCCCAGCATCCAATAGGAATGTTTTCAGGAGCATCCTTCCATGCCTGCATGCTTGCCTTCCCAGCAATTATCCTCAGTCATCTTTTTTCTGTGGAGCCATCAGGACCTTGTCCTAACCCCGCTGATTAAATTTGTCTTATGTGCCTTCGGGTACATAGTGCTTTCCTTCCCATCAGTCTGGAGTGGTATCGAATGCTCCGGTCTCTCATTTTTTGTCAAAAAGTTTTGTAATTTTTCTTTTCTTTTCGTTGCTGTTATCTCCAGGAACAAGCAGGAATGAGTCTTCACATATGGGTATCGTCGGTACCGATGGAGCCTGCGCGGGAACACTCCCCAGCGTCCAGTATGAAAGCTTTTGGGAGCATCCCACAGCGCTTGTGCGCTGCCTTCCCGCCTTTCCCAACCGCCTCTCTCCAGTTCTTCTTTTCCGCGGAGCCAGCAGGTCGTGTTCCTGTCACCACAGAAGAATTCTTTATTTTTCTGTGTCGCGTCTGCCTTCTTCGACGTCAGACCGGTACCGCCGGTCTTTTCTTTCTTAAAAAACAAAAACAAAAAACTTTTCTTTCTTCAACTGTGCATTTTCGGTTCGGACCTTAGGCCTGAACATATTTTCTCCTCATGGAGAAGCCCGCTTTTGGGTTCAAAAAGTGCACGAAGTGTGGCGGTACTATTTCTGTCACCGACACCCATGACTGGTGTCTAAAATGTTTGGGTCCTGACCATTCCATCACGGATTGTGTGTCCTGTACCATGATGTCTAAAAGAGGTCAGCAGAACCGAGCAGCCAAGTTCAGTACCCTGTTTCCCTCTGATGCAGCCTCGGTGGCATCGACGTCTTCCAGGGCTTCTTCTTCCTCACATGGATCTCAGGTAACCAAACATAAATCTAGCCGGTCCTCAAAGGGCAAATCTCCCTCTAAGCATCGAGATGCCTCCGGGCTTGTCCTCGAAGATTCCGCACCGGCAAAATTACCCCGGCGGGAAGTTCCGGCTTCCAAAGCATTGTCTATGGGGTCACAGGTTGACATCGATGGCTCGGCCTCGACCGATCACCTGTTGCCGTGTTCTGGGGTACCGGTGGCCTCCACTGGTACCGACATCCAGACTCTGGTGGCATCGATGGATCAGAAGATTCTGTCCATGCAGCGCACCTTAACGGCGTTTATGCAGGCTTCGACGCCTCCGGTACCGCAACAGTCTCCGTTGCCGGTACCGATTGCATCGACATCGGCTTCGGTGTAGACTGCAACGGTACCCTGTCCTATGATGCCCATCGGTACTGCACCGGTACCACTTACTCCCGATGTCGATCCCACTCGGTACGCGTATCGGGCTTTACAGGAGCATCCAGACAGGCGATACTTTGATTCCTCCGAAGACTCTGAGTCAGAGGTTTCTGTCGATGCACCGGTACTTCTTCCTCAGGAGTCTGATTCTCCAAAACGAAGAATGTCTCCTCCAGAAGACTTGTCTTTTCAGGACTTCATTAGGGAAGTGGCTTGGGGCCTCTCCATTACAGTGGCCCCTAAGTCAGAGCCTAGAGCCAAGCAACTAGATATTTTGCAATATCCTAAGGCTCCTAAAGAAGCAGCTACTTTACCTATTCATGAGATTCTCTATGATCTCATGTTGAGCATGTGGGAGACTTCTCTTACCACCTCTCCTCATTCTCGTAGATTAGACACCATGTACCGTGTCCCTCCTTGTCCTGGCTTTCATAAGTCTCAGCTTCCTCACCACTCTATTGTGGTAGAGTCTGCCATGAGGAAAAAAAAGAGTGCAAAGAGACACTCATCTAATCCTCCAGGACGTGAATGCAGGACCCTTGATGCTTTTGGCCGAAGGGTTTTCCAAGCTAATATGCTTGCTGTGTCACGGGCCCTCATGTGCACCTACCGGTGAGCTCAGGTATTGCACTGGACCCCAGTGTAACTGGCCTCCTGGTAGTTGTAGCTGCTGCCAGTTACACAAAAATAGTTGTGGACAACCGAATTAAGGTAAATAGGGCTTTATTTCCCTTTCCCAAATAGGATATTCAAATGTACACAAAAACAAAACATAACCCTTCTTGGGTAAAACAGAAAACACTGGAACACAAAAATGGCTTTCTTTCAGCTTCTTAATAACATAAATGTACTTTAAACACAGACCTGTAGCCACCCAGAATAAGGCCTTTGCTTCCTTGTCAGGCTGCTTATTCTTCTTTATCTTAGGGAGATTATATTATCTGCCAAAGAAAGGCTACAATCCATTTCTTCAATATTCCCTTCAATTATAGAAGATTCACATTGCATCGGCTCCTCAACAGGAATTAGTACCTCTGTACTTTCTCTCTGTGTGGGCTTGGCAAACAGTCCGTCCTGGCTGTGACGTCGTTCTTTTCCACTAAAGGAAAACTGTTTGTGATTACCACAATTACTCCTGTTTTGGTAGTAGGAGCCTCCCCTCTGCTGACCTCTGTTTAGCAGGGTAAAGAATTCCCCTGTCCAACTATTAGGTGGAATTACTCCTGCTCTGAGCTCTGCTCTATTCAGGAACTTGGAACCAGCTGGAACTTCTGACGGCAGCCCTTTGGAAACACTGGGTCTCACATACCTTTCAGAGTATTTTACTTCTTCAGGTAAAAAGCCTTTCCTTTGCTTATTATAAGGGAACTGGAGTTTCTCTGCTCCCCTTAGGCTGGCTTTGGAGGGTTTCTGGACTTTCACAAACTGTCCCTTATCTCCAAGCTCTGAACTCCCCCTTTGTGCACCGGAATAAAACTTCCTGGCTTGTACCTTTTGTCTTCTCTCTCTGCTCCAATCTGGGCTGTTACATTCACTCTCACTTGCTGTGTCAAGCTGTCTGTACCTTTCATTCAAGCATTCCTCGGACTCACTCAGACCTCCGTTCAAGCTTCCAATAGGGTAATTAGACACGCTCTCTTCACAGCTTCTCTCGTCCTCCTCATGCATCCAGTTCCTTCTCTGGGTTTCTCTCCAGCTCCTATCCTGGCTCTTGGCCTGGCTCTTAGGCTGTGCCTTCGTCTTGATCTCCCTAACTGTTTGTGAGCTGAGTTTATCTAGGTATTTCCTAGCTGCACCACTCCCTAGCTGATTAGAGTCAGGTGAAAATCCCCTGGCTTCCCTATTGGCTGGGTGTGTCTCCCAAGCTCGTGACCTCACTTGCTTACGTTGCCCATGGCAACTTTCCACCATGTGCTTTCCCAAAACGTTATTATTTCCTTGAGCTGCCCTATCCTCTGTTTCCATAGGGGTCACTAATGAGTCTGCTCTGTGACAGATTCCCCCCCTTAAAATATTACGGGCTGCCGGACAACTACACGGACAGCACGTAATTCTGCCCGGGGTGCGCCTATAATGCTCCCTGTAAACTAAATTAGCCTGGGCCTCTCTCTCTTTCCAAGGCTTTAACACGTTAAGGTGATAAACCTGTTTTCGTCCCCTATCGTTTTCTATTAGATAGGAAACAGGCCCAACTCTTTTTACCACTGTACCTGGTCCCTTCCAGTGGGATTCAAATTTGGGACCCCGGATCTGCTACCTGGATGAGGACTTTATCCCCGACTTCTAAGTGTCTGGGTTGTGTGCCCTTATCGTAGTAGTGCTTCTGACGCTGCTGGCTAGCCTTAAGATTATCTATTGAGGTTTTAGACATCTTCTCTAAGCGCGTCCTTAAGTTATTTAAGAATTGGGGTACCCCTACCTCCGGTATCTCGGGTTCTACCCACTCTTCCTGCAAAATGTCTAATATCCCTCTTGGGGCCCTGCCGAACAGTAATTCGAACGGGGATGCCCCCAAGGATGTTTGAATACGCTCCCTACATGCGTACAATACGAATGGGAGCAAGGTGTCCCACTCTGCCATTTCTCCCTTTCTCAAACCTCTCCTCAATAGATGTTTAATGGATTGGTTCATTCGCTCTACCAATCTGTTTGACTGGGGGTGATATGCCGCAGTCTTAATGTGGCGAATGCCAAATGCTTCCCACACTCTAGCAAGGTATCGCGACACAAAGTTGCTTCCCTGATCTGTTAAGATCTCCTGTGGAAATCCCACCTCGCAAAATAACTTGACTAGTTCTTGCGCTATCACCTTAGCCGAGATGTTCCTAAGGGGAATTGCCCACGGGAACCGCGTGGCGTGGTCTACAATCACTAGCATGTATTGATAGCCCCTAGGTGTTTTTATTAGAGGGCCTACTATATCCATCCCCATGCGTCTAATGGGCGCCGAGATGGTAGGCAAAGGCACCATAGGTACGGCCTTTGGTCGTGCTATTGAGACCCTCTGGCAGGTAGGGCAGGAGTCACAGTACTGTTTTGTCTCTTTGTATACTCCTGGCCAGTAAAACCTCGCCAGTATCTGATCTAGCGTTCCCTGAACACCTTTGTGACTGTCTATCGGGTGGTCATGTGCTAGGCGTAAGACAACCGCCTTGAAAGTTACTGGCACTACTAGTTGTTTCCTGACTGCATCTGTATAAGGATCTATACTTTCTCTGTATAGTATGTCCTTATCTAGTAAGAATCTGGGAAGCATGGGCCGATCCTCTTGCGCCCACTCAAATGCTCTTTTGAGCGCGGGGTCTGCCCTTTGTTCCATTGGGAAAGAAGGGAATTTCTGAACTAGGGCTGCAGGTACCCACGGTAACCCTTCCCCGGCCTCTAGTTCTGCTCTTCCTTTGTTCCTTTGATTTCTCTCTTGGCGTTTCCTAGCCTTGGGTTTTTTCTCCTCTTTATTTGGGACCTGAATCAGTTCCTCATGATCGGGAAGTGTGTTAGCCTCCACTTCTTCTATCTTTTCCTCGGGCTTTTCCTCAACTTCCTCCCCTTTAGGCTCCTCTGCTTTTTCAGCAGATGGTTCCTGGGTTCCTGAGGTCCCAGCCTGCGACCTGGTTGAAACAAGGCCTGACCTTGTGCCTAAACCTTGCACCAAACCTCCTCTAAATGAAGGCCAATCATGTCCTAAGATAAGATCCTGGGATAGCCCTGGGACTACTGCCACCTGGATCTCTCTTTCTATCCCCATCCCCTTAACCCGTACCTTATGCAGGGGATATGGAATACGGGTGCCATGCACACATTTTATCTGCACTTGGTCTTTTCTCTGGCCTGAGGCTTGTCAGACGGCTGCCTAGGGTGAGAACTTACACAATCTTGACGATGCATATATTCATATGATTCTTGCAAGGTATTGTGGGTATTGTAGTTCATTCACTCCCAAACACAGCTGATGACAATAATTTGAGTTGTGAAACCAAGTGGTAAGATCAATAAAATACTTCTTTTATTGATGGGGTTTAATTCACCCAGCACATGTATGCTTGATAGCACTATAAATGAGGTTACTTGCTTGCAGTGTTTAAAATGGATAACAAAAAGTCACAAAGTAAACCAGAAAACAACCTTCAGCTTGTCAGGCAATTAGCTAATGTTTTCTTAGCAAGTAATTACCAAATACAAAGGCACAAAGTAAAGAATAAACTTTGCTGGTTAGGTTAACTTCTGCTTATTTTCCACGCCGATCTCAGCAGTGATTCTCCCTTGCTCACACACACAATCAGGTGCAGCCCTAATTACTATCAATGGACCAGCTGAAAGCCTTTAGCTGGCTGGCTGCTACTGTGTGAGCCCAAATCCTGCTTTAAGAGCTGTTTGCAGTGGAAATAAAGAACAAAGTTAGGTTTCTTTGTGATGGCTGATGTGTTTGCTCATAGAAAACTAGCAATAGCATTTAGATAAAGAACAGTCCATGTAAATAGTTTCATCTGCTGTATTTCCCCCTGCATCAACAATCATAGGGTCAATATCATACATTGGCACAGATGAGTCTTTCATTAAGGCACTATCATGAGAATGCTTATTCCCTTGCTGCCATTCTCTATTATAGATAGGGTCTGGATCAGTGTTCATACCTGAGCCTCTCCTGCTATCATTATTCCTCTCTGTATAGCCTGGCCAATATGTAATCCAATTCTGATGTCCAGCCTTCCAATCTTGATCCCTGGACACTGGATCTTCTCTCACATACCTTCTGGCCTTGGTCTGAAAGTCCCTTCCACATGCAGTCTTCTCTCTTCCAGGTAGCCACTGGTGATTCCTATCTCTGCCACTCCATTCCTCTGGCTGAATCCAGTCCAATGGACTCTGCTGGCCTTTGGAATACCTCCCAGTATGAGTACTGCCTTGGAATCTCCCAGACCTTCCAATGGCCTTTCTTCTCTTCCTTCCAGAGAGTTTCCTTCTCTCTCTATCTGCTTGGCTTGGCTTCTGTTTCTCCAGGTGATACTGGTGCTTGTAGCCGTTGCTGAAGCTCTCCCCTCTGTATCTCTTCCTGAAGCTGTTCTTGAAACTGTTGCTGAAACTGTTATCTGAAGAATAATCTCTATTCTTATTCTTTCCTAATGTGTGCTGCTCCCTAACACAGCGTAGCTGTGTTGAATCAAGCCCTGCCCTTTGAGATGAGTGCTTAGGGATTACCTCATAGCTCTCTTGATTGCACACACATTCTCTCACTTCAGCCCCTCTCATGGCTGCTGGAAAGCTGGTGCATTCTGGGACTGGTAGTCTTTTATGTGAAAACTCTGTTTTCTCAATTCTACCAGAACTGACAGGTTGCTTGTTCAGAGTCACATCATCTTTTCTATAGCTCCTACCTGAGCTATGATAAGCTTCCTTATCACAGGCTGCAGAACGAGACTGCTCCATGGTCTCCCAAAACTTCAGAGAGACCATGCTCTGTTCTGCGCCTGAATCCATCAGAGCTAAGGCATCTTCTCCATCCACCAAGACCTGGAGAAAAATGCCTTTCGAGGCCTGTTTCTCAGCCCCGGCTATAAAGACTGTTTTTACTTTACAATTTCTCTGGTAGTGGCCTACCTTTCCACACTTATAGCATTTTTTGTCACCAATCACATTATCAACAGTGCCATCAGGCTTATCTCTCTTATACATTACAACTCTATCCCCCTTTCTCACTTTACCAGGATTTTCATTGCCATGTATTTTTACCTCACCCACTCTAGAGGCATCAGCTCTTTTGGCCTCATAGTATACCTCGGCCATATTAGCTGCCTCTTCGGGATCACGACAATCCTGTAATGTGAGGAAGGTCCTTAACTCCGGTGATACAGAATACATAAACTGCTCCATTATGATATCATACATAAGGGATTCTACAGATCTCCCTTCAGGGTTGAGCCACTTATATGCAAGGCTTTTCAGCCTTTGGTATAAGGCCCTGGGAGTCTCCCTATTCTGTATTTTCGCCTCCCTGAATAGGTGTTTATAATGCCTGGATGTAAGGCCTAGCCTATCCTTTATGGCTTTTTTAATCTCCACATAATTAGTGACTAAAGCAGCAGGCATTCCCTTAAATGCTGCCAGAGCTCCTCCGGTTAAGGTCATAGCGAAACGCATGGCCCACTGCTCTGACGGCCATTTGAGGGTCTCTGCAATCCTCTCAAATGATTCTATGTAATCATCTATATCATCGTACTGAGTGAGCTGTCTCACAGACAAATCTGAACAATTGTTCACTGCTACTTGCGGCATTGCTGGCAAGTTTGCTCCTTCATTGTCCTGCGGCTTCCTGACAAGAACCTCCAACGCTTCCATCAAAGGTCGCTGCTGCTCCCTCATAGCGTCCATGTACTGTCCTTGTATCTGCTGCATAAGCGCTGCTTGTCTGTCCCACTGCGCTTGCATCCATTGATGTACGTCCTGTGGATCCATCTCTCTCTGGAGCTGAACACCTGCAAAGAAAAAACAAGCACACCAAGTGCGGCACTTCTTTTTGCCCACTTCCTGCCTAGGAATAGCGCTCCCCTTTCTCACTTATCCTTCTGCCTTTCCCACCCAGGTCACCGTTACCTGAGTTTTCTGGTAGATTCCAGCGTGTGAGAAAGTTTCTTGGCTTTTCTTTTCTGGCCGACCTGCCAGCGAAATTCTCCTCTAGGTAGTGCTTCTGCAAGGTCACCTGTTCCTCCAGCGATGGTTTTATCTTTGTCTTTGCTTCTTCTCTTTGTCTTCAGAAGAAGTCAGGTGGTACTCCAAAAAAAATCCTGCCAACTACGCCATTATGTCACGTGCCCTCATGTGCACCTACCGGTGAGCTCAGGTATTGCACTGGACCCCAGTGTAACTGGCCTCCTGGTAGTTGTAGCTGCTGCCAGTTACACAAAAATAGTTGTGGACAACCGAATTAAGGTAAATAGGGCTTTATTTCCCTTTCCCAAATAGGATATTCAAATGTACACAAAAACAAAACATAACCCTTCTTGGGTAAAACAGAAAACACTGGAACACAAAAATGGCTTTCTTTCAGCTTCTTAATAACATAAATGTACTTTAAACACAGACCTGTAGCCACCCAGAATAAGGCCTTTGCTTCCTTGTCAGGCTGCTTATTCTTCTTTATCTTAGGGAGATTATATTATCTGCCAAAGAAAGGCTACAATCCATTTCTTCAATATTCCCTTCAATTATAGAAGATTCACATTGCATCGGCTCCTCAACAGGAATTAGTACCTCTGTACTTTCTCTCTGTGTGGGCTTGGCAAACAGTCCGTCCTGGCTGTGACGTCGTTCTTTTCCACTAAAGGAAAACTGTTTGTGATTACCACAATTACTCCTGTTTTGGTAGTAGGAACCTCCCCTCTGCTGACCTCTGCTTAGCAGGTTAAAGAATTCCCCTGTCCAACTATTAGGTGGAATTACTCCTGCTCTGAGCTCTGCTCTATTCAGGAACTTGGAACCAGCTGGAACTTCTGACGGCAGCCCTTTGGAAACACTGGGTCTCACATACCTTTCAGAGTATTTTACTTCTTCAGGTAAAAAGCCTTTCCTTTGCTTATTATAAGGGAACTGGAGTTTCTCTGCTCCCCTTAGGCTGGCTTTGGAGGGTTTCTGGACTTTCACAAACTGTCCCTTATCTCCAAGCTCTGAACTCCCCCTTTGTGCACCGGAATAAAACTTCCTGGCTTGTACCTTTTGTCTTCTCTCTCTGCTCCAATCTGGGCTGTTACATTCACTCTCACTTGCTGTGTCAAGCAGCATTCCTCGGACTCACTCAGACCTCCGTTCAAGCTTCCAATAGGGTAATTAGACACGCTCTCTTCACAGCTTCTCTCGTCCTCCTCATGCGTCCAGTTCCTTCTCTGGGTTTCTCTCCAGCTCCTATCCTGGCTCTTGGCCTGGCTCTTAGGCTGTGCCTTCGTCTTGATCTGCCTAACTGTTTGTGAGCTGAGTTTATCTAGGTATTTCCTAGCTGCACCACTCCCTAGCTGATTAGAGTCAGGTGAAAATCCCCTGGCTTCCCTATTGGCTGGGTGTGTCTCCCAAGCTCGTGACCTCACTTGCTTACGTTGCCCATGGCAACTTTCCACCGTGTGCTTTCCCAAAACGTTATTATTTCCCTGAGCTGCCCTATCCTCTGTCTCCATAGGGGTCACTAATGAGTCTGCTCTGTGACAGCTGCCAGAATCAACTCCTGTAGTCTCTATATGGGGATGTTTCTAAAAGAAGTCACAGATCATCTTCAGACTTTAGCCCCTTTTATTTCAGAAGATAAAAGGCAGGAATTTCTCACTTGGCTTAAACATGCCCAAGATGTTTCCAAATTTTCCAACCGTGCAGCCTTTGACTCTTTTGAGTGTGTAAGCAAAGCCTCGGCTATTGCCATAGGTGCATGCAGAATTGCTTGGTTTCAAGCCTCTGATTTGGAACTTTGGGTCCAAGATGAACTGGGAAATCTTCCTTGTACAGGTGAAAACCTTTTTGGCAGGGATTGGAAAGCAAAGGCCACTCAGATGGATGCTGAGAACTCTGCTTTGGATCGACTTTCAAAGTCTACCTCTGCTCCTGCTAAGAAAAGGTTGTTCAAAAAGACAACTTTTTCTAAAAAGGGAAGATACTATCCTGCTTATGGTCAGCAGGCATCTTCTGCAGGTCGTTTTGCTGCAAAGCGTCAGCAACCACCTAAACAGGCCAAGTCAAAGGCTGCCAGACCTCCCACGGCTCAGCAGCCTCAGCCTCCTCAGGGCCTTTGACTTGCAACTAGAGAACTTAGCCTTTTTGGCTCTGGAAGAACCAGAGCCCCTCACCATTCCTGGAAGGTTGGCTTACTTTGCTCCCAGATAGGAGCAAATTACAGCAGAGCAATGGACCCTCTCCATTGTAAGGGAAGGGTACAAGCTTCATTTCTTAAACCTTTCTCCCCACACCATGGTGAGACAGTTCAATTCTCCAACATCTCTCCTCAACCTTCTGGGTCAGGAGATTGCTACCCTTCTTGCCCAAGGGGCAATAGAAGAAGTACCCCTTCTTCAACAGGGCTCAGGGTTCTACTCCCCTTATTTTCTTATTCCAAAGAAAACAGGGGGCTACAGACCCATATTAGATCTTAGAGAATTGAAGAAGTTTCTATTCAAAGAGAAATTCAGGATCATTTCTCTCGGTACTCTGCTGCCATACCTTCAGAGTCAGGACTGGCTTTGTTCTCTAGATCTCAAGGATGCGTACACCCATGTCCTCATCCATCCAACACACAGAAGGTTCCTTCGGTTCCTTTTTCAAGGAAAGCACTACCAATACAGGGTGCTTCCTTTCGGTCTTGCCTCTGCACCAAGGGTGTTCACGAAATGCATGGCAGTAGTAGCTGCATTTCTACGCACCCTAGGAATATTCGTTTTCCCATATCTAGACGACTGGCTCATTCGAGCTCCATCCCAGTCAGAGGCCCAGATTTCTCTAACCTGCACAATGCGTGTCCTTCAGTATTTGGGACTGGTGATAAACATCCCAAAATCCCATCTCACCCCTACTCAGTCTCTGGAGTTAATAGGGGCCTTGATGGATACCACAACTGCAAGGGCCTATCTTCCTCAGGCCCGTTGCCTACGCTTGGTGCAGTTAGCCTCCCAGATACAGTTAAAGTCCCATTTAACTGCTCGAGAGATGTTACAACTATTAGGCCACATGGCATCCACCGTGCATGTGGTTCCATATGCTTGCCTTCACATGAGAGCAGCTCAATGGACTTTGTCCACCCAATGGACTCAGGCATCAGGTTGCCTGTCAGACAAAATAGCAAACTCCAGTCGCCTATTTTGGTCTCTCCAGTGGTGGAAGTCCCCTCCAAATGTGTTGCTGGGGTCCCCTTTTCAGCAGTCGCTACCACAAGCAACTCTGACAACAGATGCTTCTCCAATGGGTTGGGGAGCTCATCTGCAAGATCTCTCCACCCAGGGCATCTGGTCTCCACAGGAGACTTCTCTGCATATCAATCTCTTGGAACTCAGAGCAATATTCTTAGCTCTCAGAGTGTTCCATTCCCTGCTCAGCTACAGGACAGTCCTCATCCATATGGATAACCAAGTACCCATGTTCTCTGTAAACAGGCAGGGCGGGACTGGCTCTCTGTTGCTTTGCAACAAAGCTTTGCGACTGTGGGCCTTCGCCAGAGAGCATCACATCCATCTTCTGGCAGCATATCTTCCAGGCGTTCAAAACTCTTGGGCGGACAGACTCAGTCGAGTTCTGCTTCCACACGAGTGGTCCCTCCACATGGACCAGGTAGCCAGGATTTTTCGAATTTGGGGAACCCCAGACATAGACCTCTTTGCAAGTCCATGGAATGCCAAACTTCCCCGGTTCTGTTCCAGAATTCCGTGTCAGGGAGTTCAGGCCAAGGATGCCTTCCTCCTTCACTGGGGTCAAGACTTCCTTTATGCCTTTCCACCAATTCCCCTAATTCCCAAGACACTATTCAAGCTTCAGAGAGATCAAGGGACCATGATCCTCATAGCACCACATTGGCCACGCCAAGTGTGGTACCCTCTACTTCTGCATCTCTCTCAAGCTTCTTCCCTGGACTTGGGCTCTGCACCAGACCTTCTGTCCCAGGAAGAGGGAACTTTGTGGCACCCAAACCCCCAGTCGCTCCATCCCAAAAGACCTTCACCAATTCAAAAAAGAATTAAAAAACCTACCTCTTTACAAAACACTTTGAAATCCCCTACCAACAAAGAACCTCACCAATACAATCACAGAAACACATACACTGTACCCAAGACAGAACAAATGACTAACACAGAAAATTTCTCTAACCCCTCACAACACGCTAATGAACCACTCAAACAGTTGACTATTTCACCACTGTAACTAACTAAGATGCGCTCCATGTATAACTTGTAAATAGTTTGAAAAGCTCTGTTATAGTTAATGTTCAAAATATGTTCAAAATGTTGTTCAAAATATGTTCCCTGTAAGCACACCTGTATATAGTTAAAGCATAATGTTCCTTGTAAATGTATACAGAAGTATACAATTGTTCTGTTTAAAGTTCAATGTAAACCGCCCCTGATCTCTGGAAGGGGCGGTATAGAAAAGACCGTTAAATAAATAAATAAATAAATAAAAAATCTCAGGGCTTGGTTGCTGAGGGCCTAGACCTTCAAGATTTTCATCTCTCTCAGCAAGTCAGAGATGTTATTCATGCCTCTAGAAAGCCTTCTGCTAGACGTTCCTATGCTTTCATATGGAAAAGATTTACCATTTGGTGTTCAGGGAAAGGTCTAAACCCTCTTGCAATACCTCTGAATTCTCTACTAGAGTATCTCCTGCATCTATCCCATGCAGGTCTGAAAACGAATTCAGTAAGAGTCCATTTGAGTGCTATTGCAGCGTCCCTCAAGCCTCTCAATGGACAACCTATTTCCTCTCATCCTCTTATAGCAAGATTCATGAGAGGCCTTCTTTTAACTAAACCTCCCATTAGACCACCTCCAGTGGCATGGGACTTAAACCTGGTTCTTGGCCAGCTTATGAAGCCACCCTTTGAACCTTTAGCCACCAACTCCTTGAAATTCCTTTCTTAGAAAGTTATTTTTCTCATTGCAGTCACCTCAGCACGCCGCATCAGTGAGTTGCAAGCTTTGGTGGCTAATCCTCCTTATACAAGGTTCCATCATGATAAGGTAGTCCTCAGGACCAATCCACACTTTATGCCTAAAGTGGTCTCACCTTTTCATCTGAACCAAGAGGTATATTTACCTGTCTTTTTTCCAGGACCTCATGCATCAAATGCAGAGAGGAATCTTCATACCTTGGATTGTAAGAGAGCTCTCGCTTTTTACTTACAAAGAACACAGCAACATAGAAAGTCTTCTCAACTCTTTGTTGCTTTTGATCCTTCTCATTTAGGACTTCCAGTCTCTAAGAGAACACTGTCCAACTGGATTGCTCAGTGTATTTCTTTCGCCTACCAGAGTAGGAACATTTCTCTGGAGGGCCATGTCACAGCTCACAATGTGAGAGCCATGGCAGCCTCAATGGCTCATCTAAACTCTGTGTCCATCGACCAAATCTGTCGAGCGGCCACCTGGGCCTCGGTTCATACCTTCACAGCCCATTACTGTTTGGACAAGAACTCCCGCCGGGATGCCTCGTTTGGTCAGGTTGTTTTCAAACACCTGTTCCATTCCTAATCAACTCCTACCCACCTACCCTGGTCAGATGCCAGAGATCCATGGGGGGAGGTAGAGTCCTTTTCAAGGACACACAACCTGGGGTTTCTCCCTGGCATCTGCAGCTAGGGAGTCCCCATATGTGAAGACTCATTCCTGCTTGTTCCTGGAGATAGCACAGTTACTTACCTGTAACAGGTGATCTCTGGGAACAGCAGGAATAAGTCTTCACAACCCACCCACCTCCCCTAGGAGTTGTATCTCTCTATCTATCTTTCCTTTCCTCTCTCTCTCTTTGTCTCAGCTTTAAAACTCGAACTGGAGAGAGGCGGTTGGGAAAGGCGGGAAGGCAGCGCGCAGGCGCTGTGGGATGCTCCCAAAAGCTTTCTTACTGGACGCTGGGGAGCGTTCCCGCGCAGGCTCCGTCGGTACCGACGATACCCATATGCGAAGACTTATTCCTGCTGTTCCCAGAGATCACTTGTTACAGGTAAGTAACTGTGCTTTCTTGGCTGGCCTAGGCTAGGCTGCCGTTTCTCTTTTTGATTTTGCCTCTGTGATCTTCTCAAACATGGAGAAACCACATAGTGGCTTCAAAAAATGTACTAAGTTCCGAAGTACAATTTTGGCTACCAATAAACATGACTGGTGCTTAAAATGTTTGGGCCCACACCACAATGCCTCAGCTTGCCCTTTCTGTCAACTCATGACTTGGACTCTAAAACCATGAACGACATCGGGGAAAACTGTTTCCTTCAGACTCAGCCACTTCAGTGGCCTCCAAACCATCACGGTCATTGCATGGTTCCCATACCTCCTTGAAGTCCATGCATGGCAGCAAATGCAATTCATTGTCCAAGGTATAAAAGACCTCAGCCTCGATGTCCAGAGAAAAGGTATCAAGGTTATCAGCGTCTGACTCAGAGACCCGACATCGACACTGGCACTCCCCAGCAGGAGAACCGGACATTGACCGGTAAAACAGCCAAGTACCATGCTCCAGTACAGTGGCACAGAGCTTGGAACAAGAGTTCTCATCCCCGGTCCAAACATCCCCGGTGGCATGGGTCCTGAATGTGGTTCTTGGGAAACTCATGACTCCTCTCTTTGAACCACTTGCTTCTGCTCACCTCAAATTCCTTTCCTGGAAAATTGTCTTTCCCGTAGCGCTCACTTCTGCTTGGCAGCTTAGTGAGCTCCAGGCGTTGGTGACCCATGCCCCCTACACCAGATTTCACAAGAATAGGGTGGTTCTCTGCACCCATCCCAAGTTTCTGCCGAATGTTGTGTCCACTTTTTATCTCAGCTAGGAGGTGGTTCTCCCCACCTTTTTTCCTAGACCTCCTGCATCTAGAGTGGAGGCTTCCCTTCAAATCCTCGACTGTAAGAGGGCACTGGCCTTCTACCTTGAGCAGACGAAGGCCCATCACCGCTCATTGCAACTGTTCCATCTCCTACGACTTGAACAGGCTTGGTGTTGCTATCTCTAAGCGCACCCTGTCCACCTGGGTGGCGGATTGCATCTCCTTCACCTACAAGCAGGCTGGACTCTCTCTGGAGCATCATGTCACCACCCATAATGTGTGCACCATGGCAGCCTCGGTGGCACATCTGCACATGGTCCCTCTGCAAGACATGCCATGTCGCGACCTGGTCCTCAGTCCATATCTTTGCAGCTCTTTACTGCCTGGAGGAGAGCTCACGGCATGACAGCACTTTCGGCCAGGCAGTGCTCCGTCATCTTTTTGGGGATTAGTACAACTCCTTCCCTCTGGCCCTTATGTCCAGGCTACCAGAGAGGTGATTCCATCCTTGCTATGGGGGTTGCATCTCAGGACTTGAGGTCATACATTGCTCCCTACTGCCATTCACGGTCCACCATTTTTCAGTCACCCGTGGTTTTTTACAGGTTTTTCAGTAACCTGTAGCTTGGGAGTCCCATATGTGAGAACTGACTTCCTGCTTGTTCCTGGAGAAAGCATAGTTATTCATTTGTAACAGGTGTTCTTCGGGGACAGTAGGAATCAGTCCTCACAACCCTCCCTCCTCCCCATGGAGTTGTCTTCTTTTTTTTAATTGTTGATTAAGCTATTTCATCATATTGAGGTAATAGGATGTGTCAGTTATAGGGGAAGATTTTATTTTTCCACACTTTACAAACTACTATCAGCACTACTATCAGCACTACTATCAGCGCTATCAGCACTACTATCAGCGCTATCAGCACCTTCATGCTGGAACAACCTACCAACCAACATCCGTGCCATAAACAACCTTCACCAATTCAGAAAGGCTTTGAAGCACTACCTCTTCCTGCAATGCTTCCCCAACTTAGAAGACATTACGTAGCCACACCTCATCCCTACCCACCATCCATCCAATCGCCCTCTCCGTCCCTCCTCTCCCGGTTAATCACCTGACCGACCTTAACTCTACACCTCACAATGGCTTTTAAATACATGCATAGATAGATCGAAGAGTGATGTACATAGTTTGACATGTTCTCCAAGTTCAAATTCCTGTTTATTGTAAGTCCAATGTAGTTTTCCCACACTGGACATTTGTGTTACATGTGAACCGCGCTGATGTAAATAGTGCGGTATATAAAAAATGTTAAATAAATAAATAAAATAAAATACTAGTGACCAAAATATGCAGTTTTGCATGCTGAATCTAAATCAATATTCAGAAACTGCTTGAAGTGAATCTTACCTACATCAAATCACAGTTGAAATATGTGGAAATTAAGTAATATTTATTTGAATGTATAAATAGTCTGAACAACACCTGTAGCCACATAATTGTCTTTAAAATGTAATTTACGCGAAGACTTCCGGTGATGTCATCAGGACGAATGGCGGTGTAGCTTGCAGCTCCGCCGCCATCGGCCTGCTTAAGGGGGAAAAACACCCCGAAAATGTGAGAAAGGAGAGGGGCGAGCTGAACGAGGCAGTAGAGGACAACCCCTGAGAGGGGTGAAAGCGGAGCGGAGCACCGGTCGACAGGCCGGGGCAGGCGGCACGACGGTGATTCTCACCGGGCCGGAGGAGCGTGCCCAAAAGATAAAAAGGGGCCAAAGAGCGACGAAGGCCAGAGCGAGGCAGAAGAGGAGGCCAGCGGCAGATCACCGAAAGTGCAGAGAAGGCAGCGGCAGTAGAACATGGTGGAGCCTGTGTGGGTGAGCGCGTAGAGTAAACGGAGGACGACCTGGGGTGATTGGAACAGCGGGGAGCCGCGTTCGAGCCCGGCGCCCCGGGGGGAACCAAAACTGAGGAGGAAACGACAGGAGAGCAAGTGGAGTCCCCTGCCCTGGAAAGGAGGTGAGGTGGGAACCGTGACAGACAAGTGACCGCTGCTGTAAGAGGAAAAGAAGAGGTGGAAGCTGCAGCAATCGTAGAGGGCAGTGAAGGGGGACATTTGAGCCTAAAAACTGCCAAGACACATTGTGGGGACCGGTGGAAGAGAAGAGGGCAGGGAGCGCTCAGACTCATTCCTGGCCCTGGTAGCAAAGCAATACATTTATCCAAGAGATCCAGCAAAAAAAAAGAATTGAGAGTCAAGGAGACCTTGATTGGAGGCCCAAAGAGATTCAAAGTTACAGCGGGTGTTAAAAGAAACAGAGAAGGGAGGGCCCTACCCAAGAGGGCAGCGCTGAGCACATGGAGAAATCCAAAGGCAGACAGGCCGCAAGGAAGAAACTGGCGGAGTTCAAGTCTCTGTATGCTACACCCAGAAGAGGGAAGGAAGGAGAACAAGAGGGAAGAGCAGGGATGGAACGACCAGAGGAGCAGGAGGAAGAGGCAGAGTCGACTAGCAATCCAGGAATGGCGAAGTTGCTTAAGACGTGGCTATCAGAGATGAAAGAGGAAATTAAAAAGGAGATTAGTGGAGTCAAAAATGAATTAAAAGAATCTATACAAGCCCTGAGACAGGACATTGTGGAATTGGGGGTGCAGGTGGCAGAGACGGAGAACCAACTTGAGCAACAAGAAACAGCACTAGATGAACTCCAAAAGGGTTGGGAGGAAGTGCGTAGAGTGCAAGAAGAGCAGCAGAGGAAGATGGAGGACTTGGAAGACCAGTCCAGACGATGTAATGTTCGAATACACGGTTTGCCAGAAGTTGCCAAATATAAAAATTGTGAGGAGGTGTCGACAAAAATCTTCCGAGCTTTACTTCTAACTGTGTTCCCCATGGAAGATGAAGCAGGAGAGGAGTTGCTCATAGAGCGGGCTCATAGAGGACTAGGTCCCATAAGAGAAAACCAGTCACGTGACATTGTGATATACTTAAGTTTGTTTAAAACCAAAGAAAAACTTCTGAGGGCGACCAGAGTGACAAGGCAGTTCACCTGGGAAGAGCACAGGTTGGAATTGTTCCAAAACCTCTCACTGGGAGCGTTTCAACGCAGACAAAATTTCAGGGAGGTGACGGCCTTTCTGAGGAGAGATGACATGAGATATAAGTGGCTATTTCCATTCGGACTGCTGATAACTTACAAGGGGAAGTCGAGATGAGTGCGTGCGAGGAGGCCTGGAGAGCACTTAAGGAGTGGGGACTTACAAACCTCCCTAAGGGGGGGAAACACCAAAATGGAACCATGAGTGCTACAGTGGCGAGTTCCCGGAGGGAAAACACGAGATGGCATCAAGTAACAGCGGAGGGCCGATGATTGGCGAGAATGAGCAAGGAAGGCCAAGAAGAGCGAGTTGAGGGCCAAGGAGCTGGATGAAGCGGTGGACATTGTGGAACAGGGTTTATGATATGCACAGAATGTGTGGGGGTAGAGGGGGAGGAATGGGTCACGGAATAAGGGGGAGAGGGAGCGGGAGAGGGTTGAGCTTTAAAAGGTAGTTTCTGGGGGGTGAGGAGGGGGGCAGAGAGGGAGGTCGGGGAGGGTAGACCAGGGTGGATGCGGAGAGTAGAGCGTGTGGGGAGGAAGAGGGGATATGAGGGAGGGGTTAAGCGGGATGGCAAGGCAGGAGTCAGGTCGTGGCCTGATTGTTAGTCACGGGTAGGGAAGTCATTTCTCCTCCTCAGGGAGGAAGGACGAAGGAGGGAGGTAGGGTGGTCGGGGGGGGAGGGGAGGGAGAAGAGGAGGCTAAGGGGGTTCTGGAGGGGGAGGGAGAGGGAAGGGGTGGAGGGATGGGGGAAGGGGGGACAGTAGGGGATAGAGAAGGCAAGGAAGGGGGAAGACTGCACAGGTGAACTGAAAATTGTTACCATAAATGTGAAAGGCTTAAACTCACCCATGAAGAGGCAGAAACTGTATAAGGAACTGTCTAGGCAGAAAGCCTCGCTTGTTTTGCTGCAGGAGACACATTTGTTACGGAGACATGAGTCTATGGTACAGCCTAAGGGTTATTCTGTACTACTGTTTGCATCAAATCTGAAGGAGCGGAAGAAAGGAGGGGTGGCGTTGCTGATAAGCGGGGCACTCAAAGTAGAATTGCATACAGTAATTCGAGATAGAGGGGGGAGATATCTAATGGTGTGAATGAAGATAGGAAATGAATGGTTCTGTGTGTTGAATGTGTATGCGCCCACAGGATCACAAAAAGATTTTTGGGAAGAAGTGGATAAGAAAATGTGTACATTGGGAGAGGGGGGGGGGGGATTTTAACATGACCTGGAATGCGGAGAGAGACTCTACTGGGAGGGGGGAGGGGAGCGGATAGGAGGAGATACCAGAAGTTTGTAAAGGAAAATGATCTGGTTGATGCATGGCGATTGCATAACCCGGGGAGGCGTCAGTACTCATTCTTCTCGGCAGTTCACGGCACATACTCCAGGTTTGACACTATTTGGGTAGGGAAAGAGATAGCAGGTAGGATTAGGGGAGGAGAAATAGAGCAGATTACTTGGTTGGATCACGCACCAGTAATTGTGAGATTGAAGAGCAGGGAGGAGATTAGGGGGGTAAAGTATTGGCAATTAAATGAAGCCTTGTTGGGAGATATTAGAGTAGTGCGCGATAGGACGTGAGGATACCAGAATATTTCGCTCATAACGAAAATGGAGAGGTTAGGGCGGGGGTAGTGTGGGACGCGTTTAAGGCGGTGGTGCGAGGCATTTTGATCAAGTGGGGGGCGAGAATAAAGAGGGCAAGGGAAGGGAAGGAGCTTCAACTGTGACAACTGTTGGTTAGGTTAGAAGAGGCTGATGCGCAGGATCCGAGCGGGAGTCATAGGGGGGAGGTGTTGGAGACCAGGACCAAATTAAACGCGCTGGCAGCAGAAGAGATTCAATATCGACTAAAATTACTGAGACGAGTATTCTTTGAAGGAGGAAACAGAGCGGGGAAGTATATGGCACGCAGATTGAAGCAGAAGAGGAATAAGACATTGATTACGCAGATCAGGGGTACGGGAGGGGTAGAAAGAGACGAGCAGAAGATTAGGGAAGCATTTGTGGACTATTATCGAAGGTTGTACGAGGCAAAACCGGATAAGCCAGAGGGGGAGATAAGGGAGTACCTGGAGGCAGCAGGACTTCCACACTTGGAGGACGGGGAGAGGGAGGCGTTGGATAGAGGGATACAGGCTGCGGAAGTGGAGGTGGCTATCAAAGGCTTGAAACCGGGGAAGGCCCCAGGTTTGGATGGGCTGACGGCCAGCTTCTATAAAAAATTTAGAGGAGCGCTGGTGAAGCCTCTGACAAGACTGTTTAATTTGCCAAAGTATTACAACTGTTAGATAAACTGAAGAGTAGCAAATCACCTGGGCCGGATGGTATACATCCAAGGGTGTTGAAAGAACTGAAATATGAGATTGCAGACCTGCTATTAGTAATCTGTGAACTATCATTAAAACCATCTCTAATACCTGAAGATTGGAGGATTGCCAATGTAACACCAATTTTTAAAAAGGGTTCCAGGGGTGATCCGGGAAACTACAGACCGGTGAGCCTGATGTCAGTACCGGGAAAAATGGTAGAAACCATCATAAAGTATAAAATTACTCAGCATGTAGATAATCATGGCCTAATGGGAAACAGCCAACATGGCTTTAGACAAGGAAGATCTTGTCTTACTAATCTGTTATGTTTTTTTGAAGGAGTGAATAAACAGGTGGACAAAGGTGAGTCGGTTGATATAGTGTATCTGGACTTTCAGAAAGCCTTTGACAAGGTCCCTCATCAGAGACATTTGGCAAAACTAAAGAGTTATGGGATAGGAGGCAGTGTACTACTGTGGATCAGGAACTGGTTAAAAGATAGAAAGCAGAGGGTAGGGCTAAATGGCCAAATTTCCCAATGGAGAAAGGTGAATAGTGGTGTACCCCAGGGATCTGTGCTGGGTCCGCTGCTTTTTGACATATTCATAAATGACCTGGAAAGTGGAATAACGAATGAGGTTATCAAATTTGCAGATGACTCAAAACTATTTAAAGTTGTTAAAACCCAAGAGGATTGTGGAAAATTGCAAGAGGATCTTGATAAATTGGAAGACTGGGCATCAAAATGGCAGATGAAATTTAATGTGTACAAGTGCAAAGTTATGCACCTAGGGAAGAACAACCCAAACTATGGTTACACGATGCAAGGTTCCACATTAGCAACCACCACCCAGGAAAAAGATTTAGGCATCATTGTTGTGGTTGTGTCTGATGATCTTAAAGTAGCTAAACAGGTAGAAAAGGCGACGGCAAAAGCTAGAAGGATGCTTGGGTGCATACGGAGAGGAATGGCTAGCAGAAAAAAGGAGGTGATAATGCCTCTGTATAAGTCTTTGGTGCGACCTCATTTGGAGTATGGTGTGCAATTCTGGAGACCGCACCTTCAAAAGGATGTGAACAGGATGGAGTCGGTGCAGAGGGTTGCTACTAAAATGATTAATGGGCTTCATTATAAAGCATATGAGGACAGACTTAAGGATCTTAATATGTACACCTTAGAGGAAAGGCGGGATAGAGGTGATATGATTGAGATGTTTAAATACCTCCGTGGCATAAATGTTCAGGGAGAGAGCCTCTTTCAATTGAAAGCAAGTTCTGCTACGAGGGGACATGGGATGAGGGTGAAGGGAGATAGATTCAGGAGTGATATGCGGAAATATTTCTTTACGGAAAGAGTAGTGGATCCATGGAATAGTCTCCCAGTGGAGGTGGTGGAGATGAGGACAGTAACTGAATTCAAAAAAGCATGGGACCAACACAGAGGATCTCTAAAGGTAAAAAGTGGACTGTTGTAGTTGTTGTTATGGAAGGACAGACTAGATGGGCCTTGTGGTCTTTTTCTGTCGTCAGGTTTCTATTGTGGATACCATGTTAAAACCCTCGGCCCAGGGGGAGTGAGTGGATGGAGTTTCTGCCCGATTGTGCTCTGCTGCTGTGTGGTCTCTACAGGCACCTGTAGGGCCTGCATCCACGCGGCGCCTGCCCCAACGCCATCTACGGGGCATAAGAGAAGGAGCGGTTCCTGTTTCATTCGGGAGTGAGTGGAAGGAGTTTCTGCCCGATTGTGCTCTGCTGCTGTGTGGCCTCTACAGGCACCCGTAGGGCCTGCATCCACGCGGCGCCTGCCCCGAAGCCATCTACGGGGCATAAGAGAAGGAGCGGTTCCTGTTTCATTCGGGAGTGAGTGGAAGGAGTTTCTGCCCGATTGTGCTCTGCTGCTGTGTGGTCTCTACAGGCACCCATAGGGCCTGCATCCACGCGGCGCCTGCCCCGACGCCATCTACGGGGCATAAGAGAAGGAGCGGTTCCTGTTTCATTTGGGAATGAGTGGAAGGAGTTTCTGCCCGATTGTGCTCTGCTGCTGTGTGGTCTCTACAGGCATCTGTAGGGCCTGCGTCCACGCGGCACCTGCCCCGACGCCATCTACGGGGCATAAGAGAAGGAGCGGTTCCTGTTTCATTCGGGAGTGAGTGGAACATACATCGGATCAGGTACTGCTTCTCTCGCTAGATGCAGAGAAAGCATTCGACCAGGTGTCGTGGAAATTCTTGATTTCAGTGTTGGAATGTATGGGTTTTGGGAACGGCTTCATGGACTGGATAAAAGCGCTATACCAGGGTCCCAAAGCGTGCGTAAGATTAAATGGGGATATTCAAGGTTTTTTCCATTGGGGAGGGGGACCAGGCAGGGGTGCCCTCTCTCACCGCTTTTGTTCGCTCTGTCCTTAGAGCCATTGGCGGGGAAGATAAGGAGGGGACTGGATGTTGTGGTTAGGAGGGTGCAGCACAGCCCTGGGAAACAAAGAAAAAAGAAACTTTTTCTTCCATAAGGGGGATGGGCTCACCTAAGCACATGTTCCAAAATGAAAGCAGTGGAAAAACCCACACTTGCAAAGCTAGGCTGAGGCCACACCCAGACTCCAGGGAATTTATAGGAAGTGATAGGAGACACCTGGGGGTGGGGCCAGGAGAGAGAGAGCACGCTTGCAAACATTTAAGCACAGGCAAACAGAGAGAGCAGGAAGCATCAGCAAGACCGGCAGGAGAGAAGCAAGACACGGGAACAGCTTGAAAGATGGCAGTCGGGAAAGAGCCAGAATCCAGGCTAATTGCACTCCTTCCAGGAGAGAGGAAGCGAGAAGGCTAGATGTGAGGAAGCTGGAGCAGGAGGTCTCAGCTCCATCTGAAGAGGAACAAGTCTTCAGGCTTGGAGGGCCTAGAAGGGCTAGAGACAAAGACTGCAGTGATCCCCCAGGCAGCTCTGATTCAGAGGACGCTACTCCTAGGAGATGCCCTTGCTGTAAAAGGTCCACAGTCAAGCTTAGAGGTAGGAGGGGAAAGTTTGAGGGAGTTAATGTGTGTGACTCTGACTCAGAAATAAGTATACCCGATTCTGAGGAAGAAGCTGTACCTTATGGGACGCATGCCAGGAAGAATGCTTTTACAGATAAGGTAAAGCAAACAAAGCCTTTAAATGTTTTACTAAAGGGAAAGAAGTCTGAGAACACTAATATAATCCCGGGAAGAAGAAGGGAAGTTCAGTGGGAAAGACTGTTCAAGCTTCTAAAGGAAGTAAAACTTGAAATCCCTGAACCTGTCCAAGCCCCACAGTCATGTAATGCAGAGGAAGACATGGAGGTGGAATTCTGTGGAGAGGAACCTGACTCCACAGACTCCCAAATGGAATGTTCTTTGTGCATAATCTCTGACTGAGAAAGCTAAGGGTTTAATAGGAAGGAAACCCAGGAAACAGTTATTCTGATTATTGTAGCTAAGAAGCTTTAGAGAGAGAAGGAAATCTCATGGTTAAAGCTACAAGAACACTTGTGCTGAGTGAAAGTTTAAACACAGCAGTTTTAGTTTCTGTGCTGACAAGCAGAGAAGTGTTTTAAAGGTGAAACCTGAAGCAGCTAAGGGAAGCTAAAAGGTTTGCTGGACTCTGCTGTTAAATACTAGTTCAATTATGTTTGTTTCTGGAAGAAGAAATTCTTTTGTTAAAGAGCTGGAAAAAACTGCTCATTGATAACACTGCTGAAATACACTTTTTGTAAAGAAAGTTTATTGAGAGAAAACATCCTTTTTTATGTTGTTGTGGTTGGAGCCTTCTACAAAGGTCTGTTTGCAAAGCTGAAATTTAAAACGAAAAATTTAATAAATTTTCCTGTGTTGGCCAAAAATACCACTTGGACTGCTTTTTGCACGCAACTACACATTCGGAGGTCTTAGCCCTGAAGCTTAAGCAACATACAAGATACAAGATGGCCTGCCGCTTTCACTAGGCAACCGCCTAGTGGGGGCGCCGTCGCCACAATGTTAAAGGAGTGATGGTGGGACAGAGGGCGTATAAGATGGCCATGTTTGCTGATGACATCCTTCTTATGATAACTAAGCCAAGGGAGATGTTACAGGCAATTATGAGAGAGATACAGGAATATGGGGGATTTGCTGGATTTAAGATTAATTGGAGTAAATCTGAAATTCTAAATATAACAGGAGGGGAAGAGCTACAGAGGAATATACAAAATGATTTCCAATTTTGGTGGGCAAAGAGATCCATTCGGTACTTGGGAGTCCACCTGGAGAGGGAATTGGAGGACCTTTATGACTTGAACTATAAGAAGGCATTTGGGCAAGTAGAAGTGCAACTGGGGGCATGGAGTAGGGGATATCTATCTTGGATGGGGCGAAAGGCAGCGATGAAAATTATGTTGCTGCCCCAGTTCCTCTTTTATTTTCAGGTACTGCAAATTGAGGTACCAATAAAGGCGTTAAAGCGACTGCAAAAGCAGGTAGAGGGGTATATATGGGGGGGTAAGCGACCTAGGGTGGCCGGTCAGACTCTGCAGGCGCTACGGCAGGAGGGAGGTATGGGGGTACTGAACTTCAGGAAGTACTATATAGCAGCGCAGTTGAGGGCATTGTATTCCTGGATGCGGGAACAGAACAAACCCTGGGTAGTAATGGAAGAAACAGGATTCAGACCAGGTGAGTTGGAGAGATTGGTATGGGGAGGGAGGGGGAATAAGGAGGGGGGGGACCCAATGGTAGGGCATACTCTGGAGATATGGCAGCGGCAGAGGAAGGGGATGATAGGGGAGAAAAGTTGTGCGTGTACGATGTCACTGGTGGCGTGTTGTAAAGAGGGGGTTGACCCGGATGCGGCAGTGTTACAAAGATGGGCGCAACAAGGGTTAAAGCAAGTGTCTCAAATAATCCATGGGGAAGGAGTAAGAGACTTTGAAGGTATACGTGACTTGTATCATTTGAGGGAGAGTGATAGATACCACTATCTTCAGATGGGTTCATATGTCAGGCAGAGAAAGCATTGGCAAGATATCCTAAAAGAACCGGGATGGTTTGAAGTTAGCTGTTTGGGTTCGATGGGGAGGAAGGGGGTTATCTCCCGAATTTATAAGGGGTTAATGGAGAGAGGGGAAGAGAAGTTAAGTTATATGAAGGCATGGGAGAAGGAGTTAGGGGTGTCATGGGAGATACAACAAGACTACATCGACACATCAGCTCCCCTTGACGAACAACAATATGGCTTCCGTCCCGGCCATGGAGTAGACACTCTTTTAACAGTCCTCCTAGACACACTAGTAAGAGGAATAGACAGCCCTAAAAATGCATTCCTACTTCTTTTCCTAGACATATCTGCGGCTTTTGACAGCGTTCAACATACATTAATGCTCAATAGGCTCACACACATCGGTGCCAACTCAACAGTCCTTAAATGGTTTACGTCATATCTTTCCAATAGAACCCAAACAGTCAGGATCAACAATCAAACCTCCAACACATACAAACAGGAAATAGGACTCCCCCAAGGCTCTGCACTATCTGCTTTACTATTTAACATATACATACAACCAATCTGCAATATCTTTAAAAAATTCAAAATCTATTATCACATATACGCGGACGACATTATGCTGTACATCCCATTCACAATCCCTATGATTCCCCTCCAACTCTTAACAGACTGCTTCAACGAATTAGCAACTTGGTTAGAAGAACACAATCTCTTTATTAACCACTCCAAAACCGACATTCTAATTGTAACAAAGAACAAATCCTTTACCCCTCCTACCCACATTACACTTCAGAATCATGACATCCACATAAAAAGTGAAATAAAATACCTAGGGGTGTTACTAGACACTCAACTCAGTATGAACACACACATAAGAAACACAACAAAGAAAATTTACTTTAAACTCAAAGTTTTAAAACAACTACGCCCACTTGTCCACCTACAAGATTTCCTAAGTATTATCCAAGCCATTATCACCCCACATTTTGACTTCGCCAACCTCTCTCTACTAGGTACAACAAACCAAAACATCAGAAGACTCCAACTGGCTCAAAATGCTGCTGCTAGAACTATAATGAAGGTTCACCCTTTCGAGCACATATCACCCTACCTAGCCAAACTACACTGGCTCCCCATTCAATGTAGAATAAAATTTAAATTAATAATAACCACTTTTAAAGCAATAAATAATACCGCCCCAGAAACCCTAAATAAACTAATCATTAAAGACACACCCCATAGTGCACAAAGAAGAGGCAACACCAATACATTGAGAATTCCAAAAGAATTCACAAAGTCCAAAAAAACAACAAATAAAAAGGCATTCTCACATGCAGCCCCCACGCTCTTGGACTCGCTACCCGATGAACTCAGAGCCTTAACCGACTTTAAAGATCTACGCAAAAACTTAAAAACTCACCTTTTTACCTCCTACTACGGTACATTAGCTAACTCTCAACTTCAATATGAAAAGGGATAAACTATACAACACAAGTAGATCAACACCGCTGAGCCTAAAGACGTTTTGACCTTAATACTGCCTATAATTCTTACACTGTTGAACTTCTCCTACTATATCTGTACATAGTTAATTGTACATAGTTCCAAAAAGTTTAAAAGTTAAAAGTTCAAATGTTAATTGCACATAGTTCATGTTATCGTTCAATGTAAAAACAGTAACTCCTACCTGTTTACTCAATTGTTATATGTAAACCGCACCTGATCCTCGGAAGGTTGCGGTATATAAAAATTTGTTAAATAACTAAATAATAAATGAATAAATAAATAGAGGAATGGGAGCGGATCGCATAAGATATAGTAAAAGCATCCATTGCTACATCCCTTCGAGAGAATGGGTGGAAAGTGCTGTCTCAATGGTACTTGACACCGGAGCGTCTGTACAAAGCGGGGGTCGGAAGGACGGATGAATGTTGGAGGCGATGTGGGGAGAAAGGAACCTGGTTGCATATGTGGTGGACCTGTCCAGTAGTACAACAGTACTGGGGGAAAATTGGGGTAGTTATAAGGGAAATCACAGGTTACAGTATACCTCTGGCGCCAGTCATGTCTCTTATTAAAGAAAAATGAGGAGAGAGAAGGAAATTGGAGCATTGTGTGGCAATGTATACTTGCAGCAAGGTGTGAAATTGCACTACATTGGAAGAATAGTGAACCACCATCTTTAGAAAGCTATGTTAGGCGTTTGGGAGAATTGTATCAAATGCATCGATTAACTGGACTACTGATAGGGAAGGTGGAGAAGGTTGAGCGACAGTGGATGGGGGTGTGGGAATGGATTCACAAGGGGGAGGGGTGGCAGGGATAGGGGGTGAGAGGGTGGAGGCACAGTGGTTGGAAGGGGGGGAGTACAAGGAACCCATATGGGTTCGTGTTTTATGGTTTCATGTGTATTCGTTTAGGGGATTAAAGTGTAAGGGGGACATAAGGGAGGGGAAGGGGGGAAGAAGGGGGAGATAGTGTAAAATAGGGTGGGCCTAGGTATAAGAAGTTGGAGGAGGGACAGTTGGTGTTTTAGAAGATAACGGGGGCAAATTGTGAGGGCAGAGTTATATCCTGCCTGTGATGTTAAAGGAATCAAACGACTGTACTCTGTTTTGGTTGTTGTAATAATGCCAAATAAAAGCTTAAGTTATAAAAAAAAATGTAATTTATGCAGTTAATTTAGTGTTATTTAACAAAATCCAGCAAAGAAGCCATATCTTGTTTGCATCTGTTTCGGCTCATGAGCTCCCTGCTAACCACCTGATCCCTAAGATAATGTTCCCTCCTTTTCTCCAGGACCAAGCAGGAAGTCAGTCCTCACATATGGTTGACATCGGCGTCGACGGAGCCCTCGTGCGGAGCATTTCCCCAGCTTTCAAAGAAAGCCTTTGGGAATGCAGCACGCATGTGCGGTCCCCTTCCCGCCCAAGAGTGCCATCTTGCTCAGTCTTCTTTTTTCCGCGGAGCCCGACGGACGTCTGTCCTAGTCACCCAGTTAAAGTTGATTTTCCCTCGTGAATTCATCGTGTTTTTGCCGGTTCAATGCCGGTTCCCTTCCCGCCTGGGCATGGTACACCGGTATCGAGCCCAGATCTGTGTTTTTCGGTTTTTGTCCTTCGAGACTAGCGTTTGTGCTATTTTTTCTTTTTCACTGGCAGCCCGGTCCTTTGACCTTGCAGGGGCCCTTTTTCCCCCGATGGCTGCCAGCAGGTTCAAGAAGTGTGATCGGTGTAAGAAACTCATGTCTCTCACCGACACACATGATCTGTGGCCCGTGTGGCAAAATGTCCTCAAAGGCGTTGAGGAGCTGTCAGCATCAGCGTGAAAGGATCTTCTCTGACTCCGCGTGCGGACGGGCCCGGACTTCGTCAGAGGTCTCGACGTCTCGGGAGTCTGACCCTGAGCATCGTCGGGGTTCCTCCGAGCGGGGGTCACCCTCACGAGAACACAAAAGGAAGAAGAAACCCACGAGGGCGGTGTCGGTGGATGCTCTTGGTCCCTCGGCCAGGTCGCATAGCCCCGTCTGCCGTCCTGGGTCCTCGGAGCCGGAGAGACCTGAAAAATTGCCTCGTGTGGAGCCGGAGTCCCCGAGTCATGTGAGTACTGTAGTCCTCATGCACTCTCCTCCGGGGGAGCCAACGTCGGCCCCGATGCCGTTGGGGGCCGAGTTGGGGGCTGCTGAGTCTCAGGTTGACGGCCTTGGAGAGCAGCTTGGCTGCCTTCATGGAACAGCAGCAGGTGCTGATCGCTGGTCTGACCAGTGCATCTGCCCCGACCACTGGGACCTCAATGTCCAAGTTGACCCCGGAGGCCGAGTCGATCCTCGAGTCCATGCGATCTCGAGTCGATCCTCGGCCGAGGTCTCCCTGGGCCTCCCGTACGGGGCCGAGGTGGTCGACGCCGATGCCCTCGGCGTCGGGGCGCATGGCATCGGTGGCCGCCTGACTGGAGCCGCTCAATTCCTCCTCAAAGGGGTCGGGATGGGAAACGGAAGACGAGGAGTCCCCAGACACTTTTCAGACCCGGTGCGTTCCATCGGACTCACTGGAGTCCAAGCCTCGGAGAAGGTCCCCCCCGGAGGATACCCAGTTCTCGGACTTCGTGAGGAACATGGCCAAGGCCTTGGCTTTCCCCGCGGATCCCGAGGAGGAGCCTCGAGCCGAAGAGATCGAGGCCCTCCAGTATGACTCTCCTCCGAAGGAGGCCTTTACTGTACTGGTTCCTCCAATGCTGGAATGGCTGCTCTTCAGCATGTGGGAGGCACCGACCTCGGCGCCGGTTCTCAGCAAATGGGTCAATTTCATTTATCGAGTCCATAAGAGCCCTGGGTTCCAGAAGGTACAGCTACTGCACCACTTCATGGTTGTGGAATCGGCCATGCATTGTCTGAAGAGTCAGAAGATGCACTCCTCGGTGCCCCCCGGCAGGGAGGCCCGGAACCTGGATGCCCTCGGTAGAAAGTGCTTCCAGGGCTCTATGCTGGCTTGCCGTGTCCAGACTTACCAGCTGTACATGGGCATGTACCTCCGAGACCTGGCAAAGGAGATTTCCGGGTTCTATGCTGGCCTCTCTGAGGAACCTTTGCAGAGGTTCAAAGCCTTGTCGGGGATTTGGGAGTGCTCGAAGTTTATATCTCGAGCAGCCTATGATGGCTTCGAGGCTTCGGCCCGAGTAGCAGTGGCTGGCATCGGTGCATGCCGTTAGGCCTGGCTACAGTCATCGGACCTCAAGCCATGGGTCCAGGACAAGTTGGTCGATGTCCCTTGCCGGGGTGAGAACCTCTTCGGCAAACCCATGGCTGAAAAGGCTGCAGAAATCGAGGCCGAGACTCTTACCAAGACAAGGCTGTCCAGGAAGACTTCTGCCCCTTCTCAGAAAAAGAAGGGCTCGGGGAAAAAGCCCTTTTACCCGAGGAAGGCCTCTGCCTACAAATCCTACCCTCAATTCCAGGCCTCTGCAGCTCCCCAACAGGGTCAGCAGGCCAAGGGGCAGGGACATGGGCCCCGTAGGCAGAAAACCCCCAAGCTACCATCACCGGCTCCTGCACAGCAGGGAGCGGGGTTTTGACTCCCACTGCATAGCCTCTCCCCCACAGCTGGATCCACTCAGCACAGGAGGCCGGCTGACACTGTACGCCCACAGATGGTCAGCTATAACGGGATACCTGGGTACTGAGCATAGTCCAGAAGGGCTATTTGCTCCACTTCAACCAGTTACCCCCCTCCTTTTTTCCAGGGGAGCTTCCAAGACTCCCTCTGCACAGGAACCTCCTCCTCCAGGAGTTGGTGAGTCTTCTCAGGGAGCCGGCGGTGGAACCGGTGCCTCACCACCTGAGAGGCCAAGGCTTCTATTCAAGGTACTTTCTGGTACCAAAAAGAACAGGAGGCCTCAGGCCCATCCTAGACTTGCAAAATCTCAACAAGTTCCTGGAGAGGGAAAAGTTCAAGATGCTTACCCTTGGAATACTGCTGCCCTACCTCCAGCAGGGAGACTGGCTATGCTCCTTAGACCTGAAGGATGCTTACACTCACATCCTCATTCATCCAGACCACAGACAATATCTCAGATTTGTAGTGGGAGAAAATCATTTTCAGTACAGGGTACTTCCATTTGGCTTAACCTCCGCACCCAGGGTTTTCACCAAATGCCTGGCGGTGGTGGCGGCCTATTTCAGACACCAGGGCATCTTTGTCTTTCCATACCTGGACGACTGGCTCATCAGGGGTCAGTCTCCACAAGAGGTCAGACAAGCCACTCTTCGCACTGTCTCTCTCCTCCAGCACCTGGGCTTCGTCATCAACTTCGCAAAGTCCACTTTGCTCCCCTCACAGGACCTGGAGTTCATAGGGGCGAGGTTGGATACCTTGCAAGCAATGGCTTATTTGCCCGAGGACAGGGCTCACAGACTGATGGCTCTGGCCCAGCAGTTTCGCAGTGGGTCTCTGGTCTCTGCCAGACATTTCCTGCAGCTTTTGGGCCACATGGCATCCACAGTCCATGTCACTCCGAATGCTCATCTGCACATGCGGCCTGCTCAATGGTGTCTCAGGGCTCAGTGGATACAAGCCACAGGAGACTTAAGAGACAGAATAAGAGTGTCCAAACTGCTAGCAGCCTCCCTGCAGTGGTGGCTGCATCTCCCGAACCTGATCAAAGGGGTACCTTTGCCAGCCACCGCCACACACACGGGTGCTGACGACCGATGCTTCTCTTCAAGGTTGGGGTGCACATTGCCAGGGAACATGCACTCAGGGCCTCTGGTCCCCTTGGGAAGCCACACAGCAGATCAATCTGTTGGGAGATGAGAGCTATTCAATTGGCTCTACAAACTTTCTCTCATGCCTTCTCTCGCCAGTCTGTCTTGGTTCAAACGTACAACCAAGTGGCCATGTTCTGTGTGAACAAACAGGGGGGCACGGGATCCAAGCTTCTGTGCCAAGAAGCGCAGGCCTTCTGCGACTTTGCAGTCAAGCAGGGCATGTTTCTCAAGGCACTTTATCTGCCTGGCCAGGAAAATTACCTGGCAGACAGGTTGAGCAGAATTCTGCAGCCTCACGAATGGCAGTTGAATCCCCTAGTGGTCCAGCAGATCTTTCTGAAATGGGGTCTTCCAACCATAGATCTATTTGCCAGTCCACTGAACCATCAGCTACCCAGGTTCTGTTCCAGACAACCGCATCCTCTGCGCATGGCAGCAGATGCCTTCCTAATCTCTTGGTCTAAGGGCCTGTTGTATGCGTTTCCTCCAACACTTCTAATAGCCTGAGCCCTCTTCAAGGTTCTTCGGGACAGGGCCTCCCTGATCCTGGTAACCCCCAGATGGCCGAGGCAACCGTGGTTTCCACTCCTTCTGCAATTGGCAGTGGACACTCCACTCCCTCTGGGGGTGCAATCCGATCTCCTGTCTCAGGATCAGGGATCTCTCCTGCACCCCAACCTCCAGTCCCTCCATTTGATGGCTTGGCTGCTGAAAGGGTAGTTCTAGCCCCCTTACTTCTACCTAGGGAAGTGGAGGAGGTGGCTTTGGCCTCTAGGAGACAATCCACCCGAAAATCTTATGCCCTTAAGTGGCGTAGGTTCTCCACCTGGTGTGCTCAGCGCCAAGAGGATCCGTTTTTGTGTTTGGTACCAGTGGTGCTGCAGTATCTGCTTCACCTGTCCGACCTTGGCCTTAAATCCAACTCTGTTCGGGTCCACAGTGCTCTGTCAGCGCACCACTCGCCAGTAGAGGGCCAGTCCCTGTCGGTCCACCCCTTAGTGGCCCGTTTCCTCAGAGGCCTGCTTTTGCTCAAGCCTCCGATTCGTCCACCAGCCCCTGAGTGGGATTTGAATGTGGTCTTGCAATAACTTAATTCGCCCACCGTTTGAGCCGATGGCAACCTGTCATTTGCGCTTCCTTTCCTGGAAGGCGTTGTTCTTAGTGGCTCTCACATCGGCCAGGTGAGTGAGTGAACTACAGACCCTGGTTTCTGATAGACCGTACACGTGGTTCTATAGGAACAGGGTGGTCTTACGGACTCATCCTTCCAAAGGTTGTCTCCTCCTTCCATCTCAATCAGGAGGTGGTTCTTCCGACATTCTTTCCCAGGCCACATGCCAGCCGGGCTGAGATGGTCTTGCATACCCTGGACTGTAGGAGGGCTTTGTCTTTCTACATTGACCGTACGCAGGGGCATCGAAGGGCTGTTCAGCTCTTCGTATCTTTTGACCCTAATAAGCTGGGGTTACCTGTCTCCAAGCGTACCCTGTCCATTTGGGTAGCAGACTGTATATCCTAGGCATACAGGGCAGCCAGCCTCTCTTTGCAGGGTTGAGTCACGGACCATCGTGTCAGGGCGAAGGTTGCGTCAGTAGCTCATCTCCGCTCTGTTCCGTTGGCAAACATCTGCTGGGCCGCCACTTGGTCTTCAAGCCAGACTTTTGCGGTCCATTACTACCTCAAGAGGGAGTCCCGCAGGTACAATGCTTTTGGACAGGCGGTACTCCGTAATCTCTTTGAGGTTTAGGCAACTCCTACCCTCCAGCCCTTGTGTTGGGCTACTGTTCAGGGGCGTTCTCAGAGAAGATTCTTGTCTCGCATGCTGAGGCTCTAGAGGGAGCTTATTTTTCAGCTTTGTGTCCTCGGTAGCCTAGAGCTGGGGAGTCCCATATGTGAGGACTGACTTCCTGCTTGGTCCTGGAGAAAGCGTAGTTACTCACCTGTAACAGGTGTTCTCCAGGAGCAGCAGGAATCAGTCCTCACGACTGATGCAGTCAGTCAGTTGCAGTCATATATATTTCATTTTTTTTTTGCTGTCTTTTAACTATGTCATCAGACTGAGCAAGATGACACCCTTGGGTGGGAAGGGGACCATGCATGCGTGCTGCATTCCCAAAGGCTTTCTTTGTAAGCTGGGGAAACGCCCCGCATGAGGGCTCCGTCGACGTCACCCATATGTGAGGACTGATTCCTGCTGCTCCTGCTCCTACGCTTTCTGATTCTACATATGACCAGCAGCCTCAGTTGTCTTTTTTCCACACCTTTCTATGGACTGGGTGTGTGATGGCCAGTCTGGAACCACCATGAGCTTGCTCAGAAATGCCTTGATCTCTGCTGTTGTCATGGTACAGGTAAGAGGAGGCTCAGAGATGCTGGAGCTCCAGTCAAGTAATTGGATGAGTGTATTTGCCTCAGTGTTGATGGATGGTGTTTTCCTGAGTCTCAAGCACTGCTGTCTCGAAGCTGAGTCTTCTCATCTCTTTCATCTTTGATCTTCAATAACTTCTCCATTTCATCTCCTCTCTCCTGTTCCTCTTCACTGCACAACATAGCTTGCTGTAACCATACCAAGCTGACCTTCTCACTGTAAGCATGACTATCTTCCTTACTTCTTCACACTGCTCTTTCAACAGTTGCAACTGGAAAAGGAGGTACCTGGGACCTTGTGTCCAATTGCTATTTATTTTTATATTGAACCAGTTTACCATGTGAACCCCAACACAGAAATAAGTAAGATAAATTAATAATTGAGGCACAAAAGGCATTAATATGCAATGCAAACACATAAAAACTATTATCAGAGCACTTAAACATATTTCAGTAATTTGTGTATTTTTGCATAATTTCCTAGAAATTACAGGTAGCTAAATAATATATTACACAACATTTAAAGCTAGTTGTTTGTCACATGAAATTGTACCATTTTTTCACTAGTGCCTTTAAAAATTATGACAGCTCCAAAATTGACACACTCTACTGAGGTAAGATGGCACCTTTGAGCAAGAAGGTGACCACGCATGTGTGGTGTAACTCCCAAAGGCTTTCTTTGATTGCCGTGCGGGCTCCATCAGGGCTGTCAGCCATATGTGAGGACTGATTCCTGCTGTCCTCGGAGAATATCCATAAGAACATAAGATATGCCATATGGTCAGACCAAGGTCCATCAAGCCTAGCATCCTGTTTCCAACTGTGGCAAATCTAGGTCATAAGTACCTAGCAGTTTCCCCAAAAGGCACAGGTTCCACAATGCTTGTATTGAGTCAAGCAGTGATATCCTGGGTCCCTTTTAATAATGGTTTATGGACCTTTCCTCCCAAGTACTTAAAGTGATTCAGCCTCCACCTAAGGGGGAATTCCCCTTTCTACCCTGTCCTATCTTCCATACGCAGGGGCATCACTTCTGACTTGTCTAAATTAAGCTTTAACCCCGAGAACATACCAAACTCTGCAAAGCTCTCCAACAAGTGCGCTAAATTTTCCTTAGGGTTTGACAAATATACCAAAATATCATCTGCAAATGCTGCAACTCGAAACTCCTCCCCCAAAATCTTTCCCCATTGAGCAGGGGGTACTCGCTCATCTTCTCCAACAGAGGTTCTAGCGTCAGCACAAATAAAAGAGGAGACAATGGGCACCCCTGCCGCGTACCTCTACGGAGCGGGAAATTCTCTGTTAATTACTAATTTTTATTCACATATCATCGGTCTTCAACACAGTTTCCCATCACATCCTACTGAAGCGCCTAATGAAGATTGGCCTCCAAGACACCACAATCAAATGGTTTCAATCATACCTCGAAGACAGACAACAGAGTGTAACATCCGGCCACCTCATATCAGCACCCTTCCACACAACTCAAGGAGTCCCCCAAGCTCCTATCGGCCCTTCTCTTCAATATTCAGCCAGTATGCAAAATATTTAATAAATACAAGATACAATATGCCATATATGCTGATGATATTATGGCATATACCCCAATCCATCTGGACTCCCCAGACTATACTACTATATCAACCTGAATACAAGAAATGATGACCTGGCTTACTAACAACAACTTGAACATCAGCATAAAAAAATCTGAAGCAATCATCATTACACAGGAATCCACATTCACCCCTCCTACCTCAATCAACATCTCAAATATACTGATCACAATAAGAAACGAAGTTCGGTACCTTGGAGTGATACTAGACAAACAATTTACCCTCCAAGCTCATATCAACAAGACGTCCAAGACCGCCTTCTTCAAACTAGCAATGATCCAAAGACTAAAACCTCTCCTCAATAAAGAACACTTCCGTAAAGTATGCCAGGCCATCATTGCACCTGTGCTGGACTACTATAATCTCCTCTTCCAAGGAATACCCAAACAATCCACTCGGCGCCTTCAACTAGTCCAGAATACTGCTGCCCGTATTATCACTGGCACTTCACAACAAGACCATATAACTCTCATCCTGCATGATCTGCACTGGTTACCAATCTCCTCACAAGCAAAATATAAATCTGCTCTCACCATCTTCAAGATTAAAAATAACATGTCGGCAGGAATACTACAGGAGCTCATCGGCACCAAAGCAAGTAAAAGACATAAGAACATAAGATATGCCATACTGGGTCAGACCAAGGTCCATCAAGCTCAGTATCCTGTTTCCAACAGTGACCAATCTAGGTCATACATACCTAGCAGTCTCCCCAAAAGACACAGGTTCCACAATGCTTGTATTGGGGTCAAGCACTGATATCCTGGGACCCTTTTTAATAATTATAATAGGTCTGCAAAAATTTTTTTTTCGAGAGCTGTTTTGGTTATTCCACATAATCTTTATGTTTTTTGGTGCACTGAATCCGAAAATGACCTCCATTTTGTCATAGGACATCACATTTCCTGACAATTTAGGTAACTATGTTAAATAAGGCAATACCTCAAAATAAATGGAAATAGACTTATAAAATTAAAGTTTTATTACAATATTTTCATGAAAATCCTTTTTTTAACTGAAATGAGCTCACATACACACACTAAACTCTATTCTTCTTCCTTGTGAGGTTCCTCTTGTTGCATTTACGCTTGTGAGTAGCATCTGGAATGTCTCTCTGAAGCATCCAACAGTAGTATGCCATCATTGTAATGCTCCATTTTCCCTGGTATCTCCTTTCCATCTCTTTAATGTCTTGGTGGAATCGTTCACTTTGTTCCTCACTCACAGCTCCCAAATTTTCAGGAAAGTAGTCAAGGTGGGACTGGAGGAAATGCACTTTCAAACTCATCAGGCAACCTAAAGCTTGAAATGCTTTCAGCATTCATCCGACGATCTTTTTGTAGTGAGGATCTTTGTTATTTATTTATTTTATTTAACATTTTTTATATACCGCACTATTCATCATCAGTGCGGTTTACATTGAACAACAATATACCTGCCAATACATGACTGATCTAGGTTTACATATAACAGGGAAGATAAACTGGGTGTGAACTGGGGATAACTATCTACATAATTATACATAATTATATATACATTGAATAGTTTACATCAAGATTCGATATTTGACAAGAATATAGTGTTTTCACATTTTGATCCTTTGTTCTGGATTGCTGTTATGTGTAGGAGTTATCTGAGTGGGCGAGAGCCGGTTCTATTGTGTGTATGGTAGCCTGAAGTGCAAAGTGAATAAATAGTGCTTGATGGACTTTCTAAATTGGGTGATATCCCTGATTGATCTGATGTTTGGAGGTAGATTGTTCCAGCACTTGGGAGCATAGGACACAAAAGCTCTGTTAGTAGTTTGTTGTGTCCATTTTGTGGAGATACTAGGAGTAACTAGTGTGTTTTCTGCTACTAGTCTCCTGGGTCTGTTGTTTGGTGTCAGGGTGATGAGATTTGAGATCGATGCAGGAGATAATTTATTAATAGCCTTGAATGTGATGAGGAGGGTTTTGTATGTTATTCTGCAGTTTATCGGAAGCCAGTGCAGATCGTTATTGCCTAAAAATTTCTGTATGACTTCTTTAAATGCAATCCACCCTTCTTTTTGAGGATCCGTCATGGTATTGACAAACTCTTGATCAACTATAAGCCTTTTAATGTCTGGTCTGATGAACACACCTTCCTTCAATTTTGCCTCCGACAGGCCTGGAAACTTGGTGACCAAGTATTTGAAGCATTCTGCATCTCTTGGAAGTGATTTTACGAATTGCTTCATCAATCCCAATTTTATGTGGAGAGGTGGTAGAAGAACTTTATGGGAAGGTACCAAAGTTTCTCGGAGGACATTTTTTTTCACCCACTGTTAGCACCCTCAGCTGTCAACTCTTCTTGGTCCAGTGATTTTGTCGGTCTCGACTGTCCCATAGACACAGAAAACAAGGATATTTTGTATACCCAGCTTGTTGCCCGAGCAGCAAGCACAAGACCTTCAAGTCCCGACACACTTGCCAACCATGGTCTTCATATTTAAGTTTACGAAGAACCAATTCCAAGTTCTCGTAGGTTTCCTTCAAGTGTACAGAATGACCTACAGGTATGGAAGCGTAAAAACCATTGTGGAGTAAAACTGCTTTGAGACTTCTTTTTGAAGAATCTATAAAAAGACGCATTGCTCTGAATCATATTGGATTTTAAATTGACCCATCAGACCTTCGACATCGACGCAATAAACCAACTTGTCTTCCTGGGCGAAGTAAGGAACGAACTCCTTTTCACGATATCTGAACCATGAAGATGACACTCCTGGCAACAATAAATTCCTGCTTTTCAGCCTTGATCCGAGTAACTCAGCGGCATCTTTGGGAAGATTCAAGTCTCTTACCAAATCATTCATCTCCTCCTGAGAAAACAATTTTGGTCTTGTATCATCTTCAAAGTCAGAACTTGATTCGTCATCTGGTTCAGGTATGACTTCACCTTCATCGGAGCTAGGTATCTCTTCCAAGGAAGCAGGGGGCTTGGGTACTGGTATATCTGTGCCATGGGGGATGGGACGAATTGCCAAGTGAAGATTGGGGTATGAAATGGAATGCTTCCATTTGGAATTAAACCCTTTCACATCGCATGAACAAAAGTAACAGTCGTCACTATGGTTCTTTTGCTCTCGCCATACCATAGAAATCCCATAACGGAAAGATTTTTTTTACCCTTGAACCAGTTTTGGAGGTCCTCAACACACCGTTTGCACACTTTATGAGGTACCCAGACTTTATCTTGATCTCCAATTTTTAGTCCAAAGTATGCAAAGTATACTTTTTTCACAAAGTCTGTAATATTCTGCTGTTGCTTCAACACTGTATATTCACCACAGATGAAACAGAAACTGTCTGGCGAATTAATATACTTTCGCGGAGCCATAACATAACAGTTGAAGAATGATGAGCTAACACAAATTGCGATGAAAAAGTGTGAACAGCCTAGAACCAAGAACCTGATGATGATTCATGCACAAGTAGGCAGGCATGCAGGAGAGAGCAGCTCTGTGTCTGTACACGAGGCGTCACAGTGCTGGCCATGCCCCCCTGCACTGACCGGAGCTGCTGCTATCTGCCCTGTGTCTCCCTCCCACTGGATTCTTCAGGAAAGATTAATCCCTTCTACCATTAGAAGCACGGACTTAAAACTTGCTTAGCTTATGTATATATTGCTGACCATCAGATTTACAGTGCTATTTTTTTTTTTACATAATTCGGACAACCCCTTTAAGGTTTTTTTGGCATTTTATGTCTTAAATGCACTTATATGAATTAATTAATAGTAATTTGAAAAAATTTGATAAATTTGAAGACAATTTTGCATGTTGTGGCAAATCATGACGTCTAGGAGTTTTTTTCAGTATTTTATTTGTTTTCAGCACACCAAAATACATGGAAATTAGATGAAAACAATCAAACAGCTTTTTAGTCACAGACCATTGTCACTGTGCTGTAACTTTTGTTAGCTTCCCTGATTTTTTTAAGGATTTTATCATCCATTTGTTCATTCTGGCCAGGCAATCAATAGTATACCCCCACTGCCATCGCCTTCCCCTTTTTACATGGAATTTCAATCCATAGAGATTCAACAGCAAATTTTGTTTCCTGCAAAACTTTAATCCTTTTTGACTCAATGTCCTCTCTAACATAGAGCGCAACCCCTCCACTAATTTGATCAGCTCTGTCATTATGATATAGTTTGTACCCAGGTATCACAGTGTCCCACTGGTTGTCCTCCTTCCACCATGTCTCTGAGATACTAACTTCTCATTTAGTGCTATATATTCTAACTCTCCCATCTTATTTTTTAGACTACTAGCATTTGTATACAAGCATTTTAGAGACTGTATTTTATTCATATTAATCTGGCTATCGGTAGGCAGGGATATTTTGGAATCTTTAAGCTCTGTCTGCTCCGTACTCAAGGGCATTTGGGCTACTTTTGTCTTTATTAGAACCTCTCTGCTGATATGTCCTAACTTAATTTTTTTGGTAGTATCCTTCAAGGATACATTGTTCCGAGCCATGCGCTCTTGGGCGACTGTCGGCTTTCCCCTGTCTCCTTTTTAAAGGTTAATGCCAGCAGCCTGGTTCCATCCCGGTTAAGGTGAAGCCCATCCTTTCAGAAGAGCCCCTCCTTTTCTCAGAAGGTTCCCCAATTCCTAACAAATCCAAAACCCTCATTCTTGCACCATTGTCTCATCCACGCATTCAGACTCTGTAGCTCTGCCTGCCTTTTTGGTGCTGCGCATGGAATGGGAAGCATTTCGGAGAATGCTATCCTGGAAGTTCTGGATTGCAACTTCCTAACTAAAAGCATAAATTTAGCCTCCAGAACCTCCCTACCACATTTTCTTATGTCGTTGGTACTGATATGTACCAAGACAGCAGACTTTATTTATTTATTTAGCATTTCTTATATACTGCCTTTCATGATATCAAGATGGTTTACATTGAACAAACTAAAATTACATTGAAAAGGGCATTATAACTTGGAGATAACTATGTTACAGGGAACATGGGCAATGGAGGGTTAAGTGGCTTGCCCAAGACCACAAGGAGCACCTGTGGGACTAGAAACCCCAGTCCTTCTGGCCCAAGGTTGCTGTGCTCTAGTGGGATTTGAACCCCCAACTTTCTGGCCTGAGGTAACTTGCCCCAACCACTAGGTCACTCCTCCTCCACTTCTCCCCAGCACTATCTAAGACCTTGTCTAGGTGGCACATGAGGTCTGCTACCTTCGCTCCAGGCAGACATGTTACCAGGTGATCCTCACATCCACCAGCCACCCAGCTATCTACATGCCTAATGATCAAATCACCAATTATAATGGCTGTCCTAACCCTTCCCTCCTGGGCACATGGCCCTGGAGAAACTTCCTTGGTGCGAGAGGGTTTTATATCACCTGGAGGACAGGTCCTAGCTACAGAGTCCACTTCCTGCCTCACCAGTGTGATGCTTTCCTGTCACATGACCTCTCTCCTCCATGGCAACAGGGATGCTGCCAGACTGGATATGGGACTTCAGGACTATATCCCTGTAGGTCTCGTCTATGTACCTCTCTGTCTTCCTTATGTCCTCCAAGTCTGCTACTCTAGCTTCCAGACTCGTTCCCTGAGAGCAAAGAGTTCCTTGCATGTAGTGCATACGTAAGACCTCTCACCAAATGGGAGAAAATCATACATGTGGCACGCAATGCATAAGACTGGAAAGCCCCATCTCGCTGCTGGACTGCAGTCTGCATCTTAGTTTTAAGGTTGTGTTTAGATATTTAAGTTCTTTACTTACAAGGGCTGCTGGGAATACTTATACTAATAAAACTACACCTAATACGTTTAATGTACTTTGTTCACCTGAAGCCTAATTAATCTCAGGTCCTTAATGTGTGCCTGATGAGGATAAAGAGCTGCACCTGATAGTGAATGCGACACCTCCTTTCCTCTAAGAGGTTTAACACTAGAAGCCCCAAAGTGCGTCAATTGACGCAAATGCATCTTTGAAGTTGTATACCAGCGCCACTGCTAGAACCATGTCAGTCATGGAAGGACAGACTAGATAGGCCATGGAAGGACAGACTAGATAGGCCATGTGGTCTTTTTCTGTCATCATGTTTCTATGTTCCATGACTTTGTTAGCAAGGTCAAGATGTTCAAATATGTGCATTGAAAATTAATGACAGGTGCACCACCTAGCGGGAAAATGAATTTATACCTAGAAGCCCCAAAGTACGTCAATTGACGCACTCAATTGTCTTGGATGCGTCAATTGACGTACTTTGGGGCTTCTAGGTATAAATTCATGTTCCCACTAGGCGCATCTCAATCACTGTTTACAGTTTTACTCCGACATTACAAACAATAAACCCACAATGACATCACGTAATGACGTCACATACTGCACGTATTTAACAAATAAGTAACTTCACATTAATTCACATCTGCATTTCATGCTAAACGCTGTCCTCGTGATAATGCGTCAATTGACGCACTTTGGGGTTTCTAGGTAAAATTCCTTTTGGGGAGATCACGTGATGTGGTGAGAGTGGGCGGACGGGGAACGCTCGCGCTCCGGACCCCTCACCCTCGTACCGGCATCTAATCGCCGTAAATTAACCTCTGGCGGCCCCAAACAGCAGCGTACTGTTAATAGAAGCTGGAGAGAGGGAGGAGGGGGGGGAGTGGGGGAGGAGGGAAGGGGGCGGAGGGTGGGAGAAGGGGATGGGGAGGAGCAGAGGGGGAGGGGGAGGAGCAGAGGGGGAGGGGGAGGGGGACGGAGGGGGAGAGACTGCAGCCTTGGAGTGGGAAGTTGGACTAAGCTGAGGAACACACGGGGTGGGGGAGAGGGAGGGCCCCAGGCTGGAAGGGGGGGGGGCTACCCAGTGGATAAGGTATATGCCAAGTAAAAGGAACTATATGGTAGTTTACGGACGTGAAGATTGTTTCATGGAATGTATGTGGAATAGGTAATCCCCTTAAGCGATATAAAGTACTACAGGCCCTGGCTAGGCAAAAATGCGATATTGCCATGCTACAAGAAACCCACCAGACTGCTGAGGAACATGCTAAATTAAAGAGAGACTGGGTGGGACAAATATGGGGAGCTCCGGCGAGGGGGAAAAAAGGGGGAGTGGTCATTTTGATCCATAAGCGATTAAGGTTTGCCAAAGAGCAGGAATACTTTGACCCGGATGGTAGATATGTGCTGCTGTATGGAATGTTGGAGGGTAAACCAGTTGTGTTGGGTAACCTGTATAGTCCGAATACGCTAGATCGGGCATTGTATGCCCGTTTGGGCTCACGAGTCGAACAGATGTCGGAGGATCCATTGATTCTAGCTGTGGATTTCAATGGAGTGTTGGATGTGGAGCTGGACACATCTGGAGTGAGTGGAGGGAGTACACGGGCACCGACTACAAGGGCACTGCAGGGCTTGAGGCAAAGATTGGGTGCGGTGGATCCCTGGCGTTTGCTGCACCCGGCAGATAGAGATTTTACTCACCAGTCCAGAGCACATGCCACGAGTGCCCGCATCGATTATGTGTTGGTCTCGGAAACACTGTTTGCTAAGGTAGAGGAGACACAGGCCCCTCGGAGATCTCGGATCATGCCCTTATATGGGTGGAGTTGGGGTAGCAAGATGATGCCGCGCGGACACAAATTTGGCTTTTTCCAGTGGATATGTATAGGGATGCGGAGGTTCTTATTTTCTTGAAGCAGAAGTGGCATGAATTTGCGGTGTATAATGCAGGCTATCAGGATGACCCCAAGCTATTTTGGAAAACAGCTAAAGTAGTCTTACGTGGGGACATTATTGGGTATGTGGCTCTTAGACAGAGATTGATCGCGCAAAGGATTGTCAGATTAGAGAAGCAGGTGTTTAGAGAAAGAAAATGAGGAAAACAGTTAAGAAAAAACTAAAAGGAGCAGTTGCAAAGGTTAAAGACTTACATCAAGCTTGGGTGTTGTTTAAAAATACTATCTTGGAATTCCAGACCAGCTATATTCCATGCTTTAAGAAAGTGGAAGGAAGTCCAAAAAACTGCCAGCATGGTTTAAAGGTGAGGTCAGAGAGGCTGCTGTTGCCAAAAAAGCATCTTTTGGGAAATGGAAAAAAGAGGCAAATGACGAAAACGGGAAACAGCAGATGCACTGGCAAGTTAAATGCAAGGCATTGATAAGGCAGGCAAAGAGAGAATTTGAGAAGAGACTTGCTGTGGAAGCAAAAATGTGTAAAAAATACTTTTTCAAGTACATTCGTAGCAAAAAACCTGTGAGGGAGTCAGTTGGGCCATTAGATGATAGAGGCATAAAAGGGGCAGTAAGAGGGGACAAGGCTATAGCGGAGAGACTGAATGAATGCTATGCTTCGGTCTTTACTGAGGAAGATGTAGAGATGTTACCCATGACTGAAGTGGTATTTAAAGGTGATACTGTGGAAGAATTGAAGGAAATATCGATACACCAGGAAGATGTATTACAACTATTTGATAAACTGAACAGTAGCAAATCACCTGGACCGGATGATATACATCTAAGGGTGTTGAAAGAATTGAAATATGAGATTGCAGACCTGCTATTAGTAATCTGTGAACTATCATTAAAATCATCTGTAATACCTGAAGATTGGAGGATCGCCAATGTAACGCCAGTTTTTAAAAAGGGTTCCGGGGTGATCCGCGTAACTACAGACTGGTGAGCCTGACATCAGTACGTGGAAAATGGTAGAAACCATGATAAAGAACAAAATTACTGAACATGTAGATAATCATGGCTTAATGGGAGACAGCCAACATGGCTTTAGACAAGAAAGATGTTTGTTTATTTATTGAACAGCTCTTTTATACCGCTCCTTCCAGCGATCGGGGCGGTTTACATAGAACAATAACTTGAAGATACATAGAACATTGAACAGCATCTTGTCTTACTAATCTGTTATGTTTTTTTGAAGGTGTGAATAAATAGGTAGACAAAGGTGAGCCAGTTGATATAGTATATCTTTACTTTCAGAAAGCCTTTGACAAGGTCCCTCATCAGAGACTTCTGGCAAAACTAAAACGTCATGGGATAGGAGGCAGTGTACTATTGTGGATCAGGAACTGGTTAAAGAAAGAAAGCAGAGGTTAGGGCAAATGGCCAATTTTCCCATTGGAAAAAGGTGAATAGTATAAAGTTATGCACCTAGGAAAGAACAACCCAAACTATTGGGAACCACCACCCAGGAAAAAGATTTAGGCGTCATCGTGGATAACATGTTAAAACCCTCCGCCCGGGGGGTCACTAGCGAGCCCGAGAAGGAATGGCCGCAACTTAGATCCGCTCCAACCTGGATTTCCCTATCTATAGCTAGCATTTGCACAAAACTAACTTTTTCCCCTTGTACCTATCGGTCCCCGGGAGGGGAAAGTGTGGGGACTCGCTCTGCCGTGAAAGAGCGCGATCGGTGGCGCCACGTAGGCACGGGAGAAAGGCAAGCATACCTCCGTGGCCGGAGCCCCATCGTAGCACCGGATCCCTCCTGCTTTCACTACTAACGGAAAGAACGCAGATCTGAGCAGTGAACCTCGCGACTCTGAACCGGCTACCTCAACGATCCTGCCTGGATCGCCCGCCTTCTGCAGACTCGAGGGACTGCGATCAGCTGCTGGCAGGCCGGCAGGTGAGTACTGCTACACCCGGAGTGAGGGCCTGCGGGAGTTATTGCTGGGAAGCCGACTCTGAAGAGCACTTGGACCTGCAAGGGCAGCAACTACTCCCAGAGCTCCCAGCTTGGCCGCGACGTCGAAAGAAGCGGTGAGAAACTGCATCACCCACCTGAGCTGAGGCTTCCCGGTCCCACTTGACCTGCCTGTGAAAACTGGTGGCCATCACCACGTGGCCTTGGAATACACAGGCCTTCCTGCGTCCTAGGCACTTCTGGCAGGAGCATCCCATGCTGGGGCCCTTGAGCTGTACTGAGGCCTATATGTGATGCCCTTCAGTCCCGGGACGGCCGTTGCCACGCTGACTGGATTCCCACTGCTGCTCCCTGATCCTTGACTCACTGTGCTGCAGAAAGCATAGAACTGCTCACTTTGCAGGGCCTTCCGAAGTACACTTAACATTGCTACCTGCCTTTTAGGTGCACTGCCACCTGCTGGCCACGAGCAGGACTTTGCCTCTCTTTATTTCCAAGTCTCCCTAATACTACATTTCTACTGCTCTGCAGCCTCATGGGGTAGACCTCATGGCTTCTAAAGCCAAAGGCCTTGAGTCACGAGATGGTGTGCGGGCCTCTCAACGCCTGCAAGGCAAGAACGGAGCGCCGACTACCCCCCTTAGAAAGGCGAGGTCCGGCGGCTCTGGGGACGAAACAGCGAGTGAGCTTGAGCAGGCTTCCGCAGTGCCCTCCTCTCATGCTCTCCTGCAGAAGGAACTTCGAAGGGGCTTTGAGGAGTTAGCAAATGAATTTCGCTCCATGCGTGAGGAGGTGATGAGCTCAGTGGCGGAGCTCAAAGCGGATATAAAGGACTTAGGCACTCGTGTAGAAGAGGTTGAGACAAAAATTGAGAATTATGATGGTACCCTGGTGGATTTACAGTGTGCACTTGACAGACAGCGTGCGCAATCACTGGAACTGACTTATAAAATTGATGATATCGAAAACAGATCTCGTCGCAACAATGTGCGCTTTCGCGGCATCCCCGAGGTGGTGGGGGGCGCTGAAGATCTGCAGGTGGTGCTCAGCTCCTTGATAGAGAAGTTGCTTATGCCCGAGGAATTTGCATCACAAGGTTCTAGGATGGAGATCGAGAGGGTACACCGTGCCTTGGGGAAACTCCCAAACAACCAACCGCGCAACGTTATTGCCAGATTTTTGAGGTACACAGACGCGGAGCTCCTTCTGCGGCGGGGCCGAGAGAAAAAAGTGATCTACTTTCAGGACTCACAGGTCTCGGTATATCAAGACCTTTCAGTCTTCACGCTGGCCCGCCGGAGAGAGATGAAGCCAATCACAACGGTGCTGAATAATAAAGGGATACATTACTCTTGGTCTTTTCCTTTCCGGATGAACTTCCTCTTGGGTAACAAAAAGATCTCAGCCAAAGATTCTACGGAGGCATGGAGAGCACTGCGGCAGGCCGGTTTGGTGGAAGACAATGCGATGCCGGAACCTTCAACCTCTATATCTCAGCGCTCTAAATGGACTCGGGTGGGACGATCCACTTGAGACTCCTGGGAATGCTCGGAACTGTCCTCCAGCCATTGAAGGGCTTCCCTCGGACTCTCTGGTTACGGAGAAGTGTTTACTATTACATATTTGCATAAGATAGCTTTGTTTCACAATGGTTGTTAATATTTTGAAGGTGTACGGTCCTCATGGGGCTTTAGAAACTTGTTCTGTGTTAAACCGGGGGGGGGGAAGACATGGTCATTGGGATAGGGAATGGGGGATGAATAACACCGTCAGCTGCTCTTAAACTGCAGATGGAGGGTATGTCCATATGGTAAATGTTGATATTTTATAGCATGGGGAACCGGGTGGAACTGGATATGGGGTTAGCTTTACCGTGCCCTGTTATTTTGACAGGCAGATGGTACAGCTGGGAGGGAGGGACGGGTGGGTTGGGAGACCACCATGCATAAGATTGATTTGGGGGGAAGGGAAGGGGGGGGAGGGTTTTTTGGATATCTACTGAGATTGGGAATTGGGTATGTTGGGGGTGGGGAATATCTCCAAATACTATCAAAAGTTGGGGAAGTGAGAGAATGTTTCTATTGTATCAGACTAATGGTCTTGCGGAGTGGGGAGCCTATAGCGGTAAAATAAGTTGATTACCTATGTTGAAAGTAATTTCCTTGAATGTAAAGGGTCTCAATTCTCCTGGAAAACGTTCCTTGCTGTTTGCAGAATTGAGATCCTTGAGAGCAGATATGGTATTCTTGCAAGAGACACACCTCCGTTCAAGCAAACAAGGGTGGTTAAAACATAAACCTTACCAAGAGGTATGGGTTGCCTCAGATGCAAATGGACGAAAGAAGTGTGGTGTAGCCGTACTTTTCCATCAGAGCCTGTCCCTCCAGGTGGAAGATGTTAAAAGAGATAGTTTGGGACGGTGGCTCTTTTTGAATGTACGCCTAGAAGGTCATTTGTTAACGTTGGCCAATGTATATGCCCCCAATGCAGGCCAGGTGTCCTTCTTTGCGCAGCTTAAAGCCCACCTGGCCGAATTTGCAACCGGCCCTATCATACTCGGCGGGGACTGTAATACTCATCTGATCCCTCATTTGGACTCGACGGGTAAAGTTGAGAGGGAGGCACGTGGACCTAGCAAGGCACTGCAGAGCTTAATGCGTGACTTAAGTTTGCATGACGTGTGGAGAGACACACACGAAGGGGAAAAAAGCTATACATACTATTTGCCGGTTCATCAGGTACACACCCGTATTGATTATTTTCTCTTAGATCAGCGTTTGTTAAACGAGAGGGTCGAGGCGGGGCATGGGACGCTGACGTGGTCGGACCATGCACCGTGCTGGATCACCCTACCGGCATATTTTTACGGTGACCAGCATCGACTCTGGCGTCTAGATACTCGCTTTTTGCGGCGACAGCATGCTGTTCAGGATCATGATTGTTTTCTCAAAGAATTTTTTGAGCTAAACGACACCGGCGAGGTCCCCTTGCCAACGGTCTGGGAAGCCTTTAAGGCTACTGCGCGAGGCTGTCTGATAGCTGAAGCAGCCCGTACTCGGCGGGCCTGGAAGCAGGAAAGCTGCCAATTAGAGGCAGAGGCTCGGCGCTTGCAACTAGAGCATGCTCGGACAGGCTCTAAGCGTGTCCTGCGCCAATGGCAGGCAGTCCAGGCTCAACTGGAGGCATGTCAGCAACGTAACTTGGATAATATGCGACGGAAAATGCGTCAAACTTTCTACGAGCAGGGGAATAAGGCTGGTAGATATCTCGCCCTACGGCTCCGCCAGCAGCACACCTCGAGGGTAATTCGTGAAATTCTCAGAGGCATAAGCGGTTGGTCTCCAGGGAGATCCGCGAAGTCTTTTCTGAATTCTTGGAACGGCTGTACAAAGCTGGGCCAGTCGACCTACATCAAGTGCAGGAGTATTTACGATCAGTTATGCTGCCGTGATTGACCGACGCCGACGCCACTCAACTAGATGCCGAACTTACCGTAGAGGAGGTTGAGACAGCGATCAAGCGGTTGAAGTCCGGAGGGGCGCAGGGTGCGGATGGCTTCCCTGCTGAATACTACAAAAAGTTTTGAGTACAGCTGGCGCCGACCTTGATGGTGCTCTTCAATGAAGTGTTGCGGGGAGCACCTCTGCCCCCCTCCCAGCGTGAAACTCTTATCGCTATGATACCCAAGCCGGGTAAACCCCTACAGGAGGCAGCTTCGTATCGCCCAATCTCCTTGCTCAACACGGATGTGAAAATCCTAGCATCTGTGTTAGCAACTCGATTGAACCAGATCTTGCCAACTTTAGTACACCCGGATCAAGTCGGGTTTGTGCCGGGCCGACAGGCAGCAGACAATATCCAGCGGATGCTTCAGGTTATCCATGCTGCGTGACAGGACCCCCAGCCGCCACTTTTGGTAGGAATTGATGCTGAGAAAGCTTTTGATCGCGTAAGCTGGGACTTTCTGTGGGTGTCCTCGAAGTGATGGGGTTTGGCCCCAATTTTCAGCGCTGGGTTCATAACCTATATCAAGACCCTAGGGCACGTGTCCGCATTAATGGTGGTCAGTCTGCAAGTTTTGCCCTGGAAAGGGGCACCCGGCAGGGGTGTCCTCTCTCACCATTGCTATTTGCGTTAGTGATGGAACCCTTAGCGCAGCGTTTTCGTGATCACTCCGACATACTGGGTGTTCGAGTGGGCTCAGCGGAGTATCGAATAGCACTTTTTGCGGATGACATCATCTTATCCCTGGTAGATCCAATTGTATCTCTCCCTGCTGCTATGCAACTTTTTGCTGCCTTCTCTCAGGTCTCGGGATTTCAGATTAGCTACACTAAATCTGAGATTTTAAATGTTGGGGTCCCCGACGTGGTCTGCTCGCAATTGAAGGCCTCATATCCCTTTCGTTGGGTTACAGGTAGCTTACGCTATTTGGGAGTGAATTTAACGGTTGACCGTGCGGCTCTTTATAAGGAAAATTATATCCCACTCCTACAGCAGGTTAGACAGGATCTTGAATCTTGGGCTGGGCTGATGTTGTCCTGGTTTGGGCGCATTGCAGTGGTTAAGATGGTGGTTCTTCCGAAGTTCCTATACTTCTTTCAGGTACTCCCTATTTCGCTCCCGCGGGGAGCTTTGACTCTCTGGCAGGCAATGCTGATGAAGTTTATATGGCGTTTCCGTCAACCCCGCATCGCAAGTCGAACTGTATATATGCCGACCCGCCGTGGAGGTATGGGGATGCCCAACCTCCAGTGGTATTACATGTTCCCTGTAAAATAGTTCTCTGTGTGCTGTGCTTTCCTGTCTAATCAATGTGTTTATACCTCAAAAATTTCCTGTCATGATTTGACAATTTCCAATCTGTAATCAAAAAAACCGCTGCTGATCGCTGGAAGTAGCGGTATACAAATGTATACTAAATAAATAAATAAATAAAATGGCGGCACAATGTCGTGCGGGAGTGGAGTAGATGGGCACTGAGTCCCAAGCGCTGGGTTCAGTTGGAACACTGTCTTTCGGGAGGGGCGGAACTGGGCGATAGGCTGTGGCTTGGTTCTGGAGTGCGAGGGGGTCCACGCTCTGATAACCCCTACATTCTGCACACCCTCCAATGCTGGGACAGGTCTTTTCGGTCTCAGCGGACAGAATTGACTCCCCTAGCACCCATTGTGGATAACGCTCTGTTTCCACCTGGGATGAGCGACCCAGTATTCCGAGTGTGGGGGCATAGGGGACTTAGCAGAGCAGGGCACCCGTTTGATGAGGGCCGGCTGCACTCTTTTCGTGCCCTTCAAGACGACTTTGAGCTGCCTGATTGTCATCTCTTCCAGTACACGCAAGCGGTTCATTGGGTACGGACCCGGGCTGTTCGCTCTCAGGTTGCTCGTGATCTGTCAGATGTCGAACGCTTGTGTGAAGGGAGCACCACTACGAAAGGCCTTATTGCTGCTTTGTACGCCCAGCTCCAAGAGCGGCACTCGGGACTCGGGAAGCATAGAGAGCAGTGGAACCGTGACCTGACTGTTAATTATTCGGAGCAACGCTGGGAGCAAGTTGAGGGTAGATTGTGGAAGAGCTCGGTGGCGGTTAATGCTCGCAAAACTAATTATAAAATTCTCTACCGCTGGTACATGACTCCTGAGCGGATTGCGCGTGCATATCCTGGGGCTTCCGCCTTGTGCTGGCGGAATTGCGGACTGAAGGGCACCTTGGCACACATCTGGTGGTTCTGTCCACGTATTCGCACCTTCTGGAGGGGGATCCAGTATCGCTTAAAACAATTGGTTGGGCTGCACATTCCCTGGGATCCGGGTATCTTTCTTTTTGGTACGAATGTCCTGGGAGCCACAGAGCCCCTCAGCTAACTTTGATTCGACATGGTCTGAATGCGGCTCGCCTGGCGCTGGCGGCTGCTTGGAAGCAAACCCTGGCACCCTCCTTCTCTAGTTGGTTGGAGCGGATGTGGGACACGTATGCCATGGAGCGTGGGGTGGCGGCTGGAAAGCTACGCCTGCCTCAGTTTGCACGAGTGTGGGAGGCCTTTATTTTGAAGTATAGTCATTGACTGCTCCGGGACCAACTACACTCCCTGGCTATGCCGACTATGCACATCCATGAGAGGTGTTGTCTCTGGGCATCTTTCCCCTTTCGCATGATCTAATATAGTAATGCTCTCTCACCAATTTTATTAAGCATGGAGAGTCTTAGAGGAAGGCAGGGGGTGGAGGGAGAAGGGTGGGTAGGGGGTTTAGGAGGTTTGGGAAGGTAATTAGTGATGGTGGGTAGGGTGGTTTGGGATTGCCACAGAGTAATGAGCGGTGCGTAGGGGATTTCAAAAAGATACAAAAAAAAAAAAGGCTTTACGTTTTGCTTGTGAGTTCTCAATTGTCATGCCTGTTTTTGTACTTTGCTTGCTACTCATTACCTTACTGTTTCTCTGTAATTGTGTGCTGCCTTTAAAAAAAAAAAAAAAAAACAACCCTCCGCCCAGTGTGCAGCAGCGGCCAAGAGAGCAAATAGAATGCTAGGTATCAGAAGGAAAGAAATGGAAAATAAAACAAAGGATATTATAATACCTCTGTATCATTCTATGGTGCGACCGCACCTTGAATATTGTGTGCAATTCTGGTTGCCGTATCTTAAAAAGGATATAGCGTTATTAGAAAAGGTACAGAGAAGAGTCACCAAAATGTTAAAGGGGATGGAAGGATACCCCTATGAAGAAAGGCTAAAAAGGTTAGGGCTCTTTAATCTGGAAAAGAGACGGCTGAGGGGAGATATGATAGAGGTCTATAAATTAATGAACGGAGTGGAACGGGTAAACGCAGATTGATTGTTTACGTCATCAGAATATAAAAAGACTAGGGGACATGCAATGAAGTTACAGGATAACCTATTTAAGACTAATAAGAGAAAATATTTTTTCACTCAATGTGTAATCAAACTCTGGAGGTAGTAAAAGCTGTTAGTGTAGCTGGGTTTAAAAAAGGTATGGACAAGTTCCTAGAGGAAAGGTCCATAAACCATTATTAAGAAGGGACCCAGGATATCACTGCTTGACCCAATACAAGCATTGAGGAACCTGTGTCTTTTGGGGAGACTGCTAGGTACTTATGACCTAGATTAGCCACTGTTGGAAACAGATACTGGGCTTGATGGACCTTGGTCTGACCCAGTATGGCATATCTTATGTTCTTAAACGTTAGTGCACATTAACATTATGCAAATATTTATGCAAATGAGGCCCCACAATGAGTCTTCGCACATGGCCCCCCTTGGGCCGCCCCTGACCTCCACGGCCTGTTTAAATGTACCTTCACATCTGCAGTGCTTCTTCAGTAGGTTAATCCTTGAAATTCGCTCTGTTTTGCTAAAAGTGTAATTAGCTTTTCATATCATTCAGTCAATACTACTTCCCACTTTTTTCCCCAGGACTGCATGTGCACAAAGGTGAACAGACCCTGCAAATGCTGGACTATATAAAAGAGTGCTGTCTTACTGTATGAAACAACTCACAGCCACATTGCCAGCCTGCTCAGTTATTCATATTGCTTGATGTTATTTTTATTTCAGAACTTTATATACATTGAATATAAAGAAACAGAAGACATAAAAAAGATTATGCAGAGGAAAGGCAAGGGGATTGCAGGATAGTTAAAGAGAGAAAGAGGCCCCCCTGCTGTTGTCCACTCTGCCCCAGATGCACACCAGGGCCATCAATCCCCAAAAACTTGGAAAAAAATAGACCTTGATACCTGACTTAAAACTGACTAGGGAATCCTCAACTCAGAGATATTTTGGGATTGAATACCATAATAATGGGAATGAATGTAAAAATCTGAGTTGCAAGTATATCCAAATGTATTCATGAGGGAGGAGGAATAGTTAAGAGTTTAGCATTCTGATCATAGCAGTAAAGGTGGGGGAGGAATTAGGCCATTAAAAGATACTGAGAACTGCAGTAACTAAAATAACTTTATTAAACCGGATAACTTTCAGCATATCCCAATGCTTCATCCTAGCTGGATTGAAATTAAATGATCAATAAAAGCTCATGAGGTCAGTCATGGCAACAAGTTTCCCGTCAACACTCAGTTTTTGTTGAAGAAATTTGTAGAACTGCATGTCTCATTACTCTTCAGATAATATATTCTGGAGAGAGATTGCATTTGAACAAGTAGTTCTAGAAGATCTTTTCAATTGATAATCAATTCTCCCACCAGTGCTTCCCTCTGGACTGTCCTGAGAATTCCTGTAACAGAGAAGTTTTGTTTATGCCACTAGTAAAATCTTAGTGCTAGGATATGGGAGATCTGGTGTATATAAAATTGACTCCCACCAATTTGATTCTGCAGCCTCCGCAATATGATGCACTACTTTGTGTAGCAAGTTTCCTACCATATGTAAGGTAACATTCAGTTTCTGTTTAGACCATTGTAATTGATTTAACATTTTGGTTATTTCTGTGATACTGGATGTGAGAGCAGTTATTACGAAACATACATCTGGATTTCTGGACTGAATAAATGCACCAAACAGAATAGTATATAATAGGATAAGAATAGTTCTTGTATCCATTTCTGTCAATGAGGCATTGAGAATTACAGAAGACAGACATATTAGGGAAGCTAATTTCAACTGGTGTACAGGGCTGAATGGCAAAAGAGTAGTAACCAAGATAAAGTACCCAAAGTTGTACATTTGAAACAGAAACATCGTATATCTGAGTGAACACAAATGGTATCATGTCAAAGACCATTAAAGATGAGTCCAGTGAGTTGTAGGTGGAAGTACATAGATAGAAACATAGAAACATGATGGCAGAAAAAGACCTTATGGCCTATCTAGTCTGCCCTTCCATATCAATTACAATAGTCCCCTTTTTTCCTTTAGAGATCTTCTGTTGGTCCCATGCTTTTTTGAATTCAGATATTGTCCTCGTCTAAACTACTCCACTGGGAGACTTCCACACATCTTTCCATAAAGAAATATTTTCGCATATTACTCCTGAGTCTATCCCCTTTTACCCTTATCCTATGTCTCCTCATAGCAGAGCTTGCTTTCAATCGAACGGGATTCTCCTCTTGTGCAATTATGCTACAGAGGTATGATAGAAACGTTTAATCTCCTCTGTTCCACATTTACTCTAACATATACATATTAAGATCTTTTAGTCTGCCCTCATATGTTTTATAACAAAGACCACTAACCATTTTAGTAGTCACCCTCTGCACCGACTCCATCCTGTTTATATCCTTTTGAAGATGTGGTCTCCAGAATTGCACACAATACTCCAAATGAGATTGAACCAGAGACCTCTATAGAGGCAATATCACCTCTATTTTTCTGCTGGCCATTCCTCTCCCTATGCACTCAAGCATCCTGTCTTTCGCCGTCGCCGCTTCTACCTGTTTAGCCACTTTAAGATCATCAGAAACAATCACCCCCAGGTCCCACTCTTCTTTCATGGACAGAAGTACTTTGCCCCCTACACTGTACCACTTTGCAGCCCAAGTGCATGACCCTGTATTTTTTTAGCATTGTCTCAGCTGCCAAATGCTTGACCATTCCTCAAGCTTAATTAGATCCTTCCTCATGTTATCTACTCCTTCCTGGATTTCTACTCTATTGCAGAATTTAGTATTGTCCGCAAAAAGCAAACCTTATTTGACAGCCCGTCCGCTATATCACTAACAAAGATGTTAAAAAGAATCAGACCGAGGACAGATCTCTGCAGCACACCACAGGGTACATCCTTCTCCTCAGAATGAGCTGCATTTACCTGTACCTTTTGTAACCTCCCACTCAACTAATTTCTAACCCAGTAAGTTACTTTAGGGTCCAATCCTTGGGTGCTCAGTTTATTAGTAAGTTGCCTGTGTGGAACGGTGTCAAAGGCTTTACTGAAATCTAAATACATCACATCTAGGGCTCTCCTTCAGTCCAACTCCCTGGTCACCCAGTCAAAGAAATCAATCAGATTTGTCTGACAAGATCTGCCTCTGGTAAAACCATGCTTCCTCGTATCCTGTAATCCATTGGATCCAGAAACCTCACTATCCTCTCTTTTAGTAGCAGTTCCAATAATTTACTCACCACAGAGGTTAGACTAGCTGGCATATAGTGTTCAACCACATCCTTACTTCCGCTTTTGTGTAAAGGGACCACATGTGCCTTTCTCCAGTCCTCTGGGACCACTCCCTGCTCCAAAGAATCATTGAAAAGGTCAGTCAGTGGAGCCACTAGAACGTTCCCTTTGGTATTCTTGGATGAATCTCATCCGGTCCCATCGCTTTGTCTACTTTTAATTTAGTTAGTTTCTCTCTAATACAGTCTTCTGTTCATTTTTGTGTGTGTTTTCTGAGGTCATGCTCCTGGCCCTTCATCTTTGAACACAGAAAAGAAATATTTGTTAAGGCATTCTGCTTTATCCTCATCAGCTTCTACATATTCTACAGCCTCTTTCAATTGAAAGCAAGTTCTGCTACGAGGGGACATGGGATGAGGGTGAAGGGAGATAGATTCAGGAGTGATATGCGGAAATATTTCTTTATGGAAAGAGTAGTGGATCCGTGGAATAGTCTCCCAGTGGAGGTGGTAGAGATGAGGACAGTAAGTGAATTCAAAAAAGTATGGGACAAACATAGAGGCTCTCTAAAGGTAAAAAGGGGATTGTTGTAGTTGTTGATATGGAAGGACAGACTAGATAGGCCATGTGGTCTTTTTCTGTCGTCATATTTCTATGTTTCCATATTCTTCCCCTTCACCCTTGAGTCTGAAAATACCACTTTTGTCCTTCCTCCTCTTAATATATCTGAAAAATGTCTTATTCCCAATTTTATTGCAATGGTTATTTCTAATTCTTTTTTGTATCTTTGTTTCCCTGACTACCTTGCTACACTAAGTTTTTCCAAATATAGATGTCTATCTTCTTCTGTCTGTGACCTCTTGTATTTTATGAAGGCTTCCCTCTTTTTCTTCACCTTTTCAGCTACTTCTTTGGAGAACCATAGTGGCCTCCTTTTCCTTTTACATTTATTTACCTAACTAAAGATTCGTTGCCCTTAAAATATACCCTTTCAATTTTTCCCATTGCTTTTCTACCTCCCCCAGCTGTTCCCATCCCGCTAACAACTCCTTGAGGTATTGTCCAATCTTGGCAGTTAGTTTTCCTAAAGTCTAAGACCCTTGCTTTTGAATGGATTTTATCAACCTTATTCCTAATACTGAACCACACCATCTGGTGATCATTGGATGCAAGATGATCTCCCACTGTAACACTGGAAACACTTTCACCATTGCTAAGCACCAAGTCTAGTATGGCCCCTTCACATGTGGGTTCTGTTACCAGTTGCCTGAATAGTTCTCCTTGTAGAGAATCCAGGATCTCCTTACTTGTAGATGATACTCCAGAAGGAATGTGCCAGTCAACATCTGGCATATTGAAATCCCCTATCAGTAGCACATCCCCTTTCCTGGCAATGCTGTGTATGTCTTCTATTAAATCTCCATCCACTTCTTCTCCATGTGAGGGGGATCTGTATATCACGCCAGTACAAATGGATTTCCCTTTCCCTCTTTCTAGTTTAACCCACCGTGCCTCCTCGCTCCCTTTTAAGCCCTGTAATTCTATAGCTTTAACATTATTTTTTACATACAGCGCCCCTCCTCCTCCCCTTCTTCCTACCCCTTCCTTCCTGAATAGCCTGGTATAATTACATCCCAGTCATGATTGTCTGTGAACCATGTCTCCTTAACCACCACCAAATCCAAGTCAGCCTCTTCCATTAAAGCCTCAACATCTGGGATCTTATTTCCCATGCTATGGGCATTTGTACAACCCCCTTTCTAGATGTTGTCCCTTTTACCCATTTGTACAGAGGTATTTCACGTACTTAGGGGCTTTCTTCACCCATCCCCAACAAATTTAGTTTAAAGTTCTCTTCAGTAGGTTAGCCAGTCTGCTGCTGAAGACACTTTTACCCCTTTTGGACAGATGTATGCCATTTCTGCTCTGCAGCCCTTGGAACATCATCCCATGGTCCAGGAAACCAAAATGCTCTCTATGACACCATTCACGCAGCCATGCATTCATCTCCAGGATGCAAGCTTCTCTGCCTCAGCCTTTTACCTCAACAGTGAGGACTGAAGAGAACACCACCTGTGCACCAATTTGCTTCACCCTCTGCCCCAGAGCCATGAAATCACTTTTGATACACTCAGAGGGATACCTAGCAGTATCATTTGTGCCAACATGGTCGAGCAACATCAAATAATAGTCAGTAGCCTTGATGAATCTCTGCAAACTCTCTGTAACGTCTTCAATGTTGGCACCTGGCAGACAACACACCTCTCAGGACATCAAGTCTGGTCAGAAGACAGTCACCAATCACCACTACCCTTTGCTTCCTTGTGGTCACTGATTCTGCAACTTTGGGGTGCATGAGCTCTGGTTCTTCCCTTTCCTGGGATGCTTTCAGCTCTTCCACTTCCAGGGATTCTTTCACCTCCTCTACTTCCAGGGCTGCATACTGGTTCTTCAGTTCAAGGGCTGGAGGAGTTGGAGTGATGATTCTACAGGCTCTAGTGACTCGTGTCCAGCTCTCTTCATTCTGCAGCCTCTCATCTTCACCTTTGTCAGAAAGCTTGGATGTTTCAAGAACCATCTCATTAATGTACTTCTCGCTGTCTTGAATGCTTCTCATCCTCAACTTGTTTCATGAAGGCTTCAGCTTGCAGACATCCTGCACATGGAAATGGTCCTTCAACTGGCATTAGGCTTTCTGTCTGGACAGAGGCAGAGACTGTAACAGGGACAACAGCTTTGGCAATACGATTTTCCCAGGCATTGTTCAATTGGTGGAACTTTGGTACCTGTTGAAGAAAAAGAGAGAAACCTACCAAAAGTCCTTAGCTGTCCTTTAAGAGAAAAAAATTCTTAACCTCTTTTAAGTGTGTTCCAACAGTGCTGTTCTATATCCCTGTGTGTAGCTATTTGGGGAGTTGCTGTATAAAGCAAGAATGGTTTCATGGGGTGGGTAGGGAGGGATCTAACACCTGAGGAGGTCTGTGGTTTCAAAGAGCTAGGTCTGAATGGAAAGTTGGAACAAGAAACAATGAGTTCTAACAGACAGAGCTATACCCAACACCAAAAAAAAATTCCTCTTTTGCAATATTGAAAAAGAATAAGCTTTTAAAAATAAAAATCAAAACCCCTTTAAGAGCTCTCGGGCAAAGAGAATGTACTTAAAAGCCAAACAGTGTCAACGTCATAGAGAGGAGTTACACATAATTCTCCAGGACCAAGCAGGAAGTCAGTCCTCACATATGGGTGACGTTGGCGCCGACGGAGCCCCCGTGCGGAGCATTTCCCCAGCTTTCAAAGAAAGCCTTTGGGAATGCAGCGCGCATGCGTGGTCCCCTTCCTGCCCAAGGGTGTCATCTTGCTCAGTCTTCTTTTTTCCGTGGAGCCCGACGGGCGTATTTCGTTTTCACCCGAGGAAAAAGTTGATTTTGTTCAGCGTGGACCCGTTTTTCTTCGGTTCAACGCCGGTTTCCCTTTCCTGCCTGGGCCCGATACATCGGTATCGAGCCCGGACTTCTTTTTTCGGTTTTTGTCCTTAGTGACTAGCGTACGCGCCATTTTTCTGTTTTTCACTGGCAGCCCTGTCTTTTGACTTCGCAGGGGCCCTTTTTCCCCCGATGGCTGCAAGCGGGTTTAAAAAGTGTGATCGGTGTAAGAAACTTATGTCGCTCACCGACACACATGACTGCTGCCTCCGGTGCCTCGGACCCGATCATGACCCGATGATCTGTGTCCCATGTGGGAAAATGTCCTCGAAGGCGTTGAGGAGTCGGCAGCACAAAAAGGAAAGAATCTTCTCTGACTCCACGTCCGGTCGGGCCCAGACTTCGTCAGGGGCCCAGACTTCGTCAGAGGCCTCGACGTCTCGGGATTCCGGCCCCGAGCAGCGCCGAGGCTCCTCTGAGAGGGGGTCTCCCTCGCGGGAGCATCGCAAGAAGAAAGATCCCGCAAGGGCGGCATCGATGGATGCACTTGGCTCCTCGAGGGCCAATTTGCATAGCCCTGAGCGCCATCCCGGGTCTTCAGAGTCGGAGAGGCCTGCAAAACAACCTCATGTGGAGATGGAGTCCCTGGGTCATGTGAGTACTGTAGTCCTCGTGGACACCTCCGGGGGAGCTGACGTCGGGCCCGAGTCGGGGGCTGCTGAGTCTCCTGAGCTCGGACTCAGGTTGACGGCCTTAGAGAGCAGCTTGGCTGCCTTCATGGAACAGCAGCGGGCACTGATCACCGGTCTCACCGGTGCATCTGCCCCGACCACCGGGACATTGATGTCCAAGTCGACCCCGGAGGCCGAGCCGATCCTCGAGTCCATGCGCTCTTGAGACGATCCTCGGCCAAGGTCTCCCTCGGCCTCCCGCTCAGGACCGAGGTCATCGACGCCGGTACCCTCGGCGTCGGGGCAGATGGCATCAGTACCTGCCCGACCGGAGCCGCTTGATTCCTCCTCCGAGGGGGTCCGGCTGGGAAACGGAGGATGAGGAGTCACCCGACACCTTTCAGACTCGGTGTGTCCCATCAGACTCGCTGGAGTCTGAGCCTCGGAGAAGGTCCCCCCCCCCGGAGGATACCTGGTTCTTGGACCGTGCGGGATATGGCCAAGGCCTTGGCATTCCCTGTGGATCCCGAGGAGGAGCCTCGAGCCGAGGAGCTCGAGGCCCTACAGTATGACTCTCCCCCTAAAGGAGGCCTTTACTGTACCGGTTCGTCCGATGCTGGAACGGTTGCTCTTCTGCATGTGGGAGGCGCCGGTTTTGAGCAAGCGGGTCGATTCTATCTATCGAGTCCGCAAGAGCCCCGGGCTCCAAAAGGCACAATTACCGCACCACTCCATGGTTGTGGAATAAGCCATGCATCGTCTGAAGAGTCAGAAGATGCACTCCTCGGTGCCTCCCGGCCAGGAGGCCCGGAACCTGGATGCCCTCGGTAAGAAGTGCTTCCAGGGCTCTATGCTTGCTTGCCGTTTCCAGACCTACCAGCTGCACATGAGCATGTACCTTCGAGGCCTGGCAAAGGAGATTGCCGGGTTTTCTGCTGGTCTCTCCGAGGAACCTTTGCAGAGGTTCAACGCTCTGTCATCGGGTATTCGAGAGTGCTCGAAGTTTATCTCTCGAGCAGCCTATGATGGCTTCGAGGCTTCAGCCCGAGTAGCCGCGGCCAGCATCGGTGCACGCCGTCAGGCCTGGCTACAGTCATCGGACCTCGAGTCATGGGTGCAGGACAAGTTGGTCGATGTCCCCTGCAGAGGTGAAAACCTCTTTGGCAAGCCCATGGCTGAAAAGGCTGCAGAACTTGAGACCGAGACTCTTACCCGGACAAGGCTGTCCAGGAAAACCTCTGCCCCCTTCTCAGAAGAAGAAGAGCTCGGGGAAAAAGACCTTTTACCCGAGGAAATCATCTGCCTATAAAACATACCCTCATTTTCAGGCCTCTGTGCTCCCAACAGGGTCAGCAGGCCAAGGGGCAGGGACATGGGCCCCGTAGGCAGAAAACCCCCAAGCCACCAGCTCCGGCTCCTGCACAGCAGGGAGCAGGGTTTTGACTCCAGTGGCATAGCCTCTCCTCCTCAGCTGGCCCCTATCAGCACAGGAGGCCGGCTGGCCCTGTATGCCCACAGGTGGCCAGCCATAACAAGGGATACCTGGGTACTAAGTATAGTCCAGAAGGGCTATCTCCTCCACGTCCACCTGGTACCCCCTCCTATTTTCCAGGGGAGCCTCCAAGACTTCCTCTGCACAGGGACTTACTCCTGCAGAAGTTAGCAAGTCTTGTAAAGGAACAGGCAGTGGAACCGGTGCCCCACCACCTGATGGGTCAAGGCTTCTATTCCAGGTACTTTCTGGTACCAAAAAGAACAGGAGGCCTCAGACCCATCTTAGATTTGCGGAATCTAAAGAAGTTCCTGGAGAGGGAAAAGTTCAAGATGCTTACCCTTGGAATCCTGCTGCCCTATCTCCAGCAGGGAGATTGGCTATGCTCCTTAGATTTAAAGGATGCTTATACTCACATCTTCGTTCATCCAGACCACAGACAATATCTCAGATTTGTAGTGGGAGGCAACCATTACCAGTACAGGCCTTTTGGCCTAACCTCCGCCCCCCCAGGGTATTCACCAAGTGCTTGGCGGTGGTAGCGGCCTACCTCAGGCTTCAAGGCCTTTTCGTCTGTCCATACCTGGACGACTGGCTTATCAGGGGTCAATCCCCACAGGAGGCCAATCAAAAGCCACCCTCTGCACTGTCGCTCTGCTTCAGCATCTGGGGTTTGTTATAAACTTCGCAAAGTCCACTTTGCACCCCTCACAAAACATGGAGTTCATAGGAGCAAGACTGGACACCCTTCAAGCAAAGGCCTTTTTACCCATAGACAGGGCCCACAGGTTGATGGCTCTGGCCAGTCAGTTCCACAGCCATTCTCTGGTCTCCGCCAGACAATTCCTGAGGCTCTTAGGCTACATGGCTTCCACGGTCCATGTGACTCCAAATACCCGTCTACACATGAGGCCGGCTCAATGGGGCCTCAGAACTCAGTGGCACCAAGCCACGGGAAATCTCACGGACAGACTGAGGGTGTCCAAACTACTAGAGTCTTCTCTACAGTGGTGGCTTCATCTTCCGAATTTGATGCAAGGGGTGCTTTTTCAGACACCTCCACACTCTCAGGTGCTGACAACTGATGCTTCTCTTCAAGGTTGGGGTGCACATTGCCAGGGAGCATGTACTCAAGGCCTGTGGTCTCCTTGGGAGGCCGCGCAGCAGATCAACCTCTTAGAACTGAGAGCTATCCGCTTAGCCCTGAGAATTTTCTCTCATCTCATCTCTCACCAGTCCGTCTTAGTTCAGACGGACAATCAGGTTGCTATGTTCTATGTGAACAAACAAGGGGGCACAGGGTCCCGCCTTCTATGTCAGGAAGCGCAGAGCCTGTGCTCCTGGGCAGTCAATCATGGCATTCTTCTCAAAGCGGTCTATCTCCCAGGTCAGGAGAATTACCTGGCAGACAGATTGAGCAGGATCCTGCAGCCGCACGAATGGCAGTTGAATCCTTTAGTGGTTCAACAGATCTTCCTGAGATGGGGTCTTCCAACTATAGATCTCTTTGCCAGTCCTCTGAACCGCCAACTGCCCAGGTTCTGCTCCAGACAACCGCATCCTCTGAGATTAGCAGCGGATGCGTTTCTCATTCCGTGGTCTACAGGCCTCCTGTATGCCTTTCCTCCCACGCCTGTAGTGCCCCAGACACTGTTCAAAGTGCTCCGGGACAGGGCCTTGGTAATTCTGGTGGCCCCCAGATGGCCCCGACAGCCGTGGTTCCCACTCCTTTTGCAACTGGCAGTGGACACTCCTCTTCCTCTGGGGATGCAACCAGATCTCCTGTCTCAAGAACAGGGATCTCTTTTACACCCCAATCTCCAGTCCCTCAATCTGATGGCCTGGCTGCTGAAAGGGTAGTTCTAGCACCCTTATTACTGCCTAGGGAAGTGGAGGACGTGGTCTTGGCCTCTAGTAGGCAGTCCACCCGAAAGTCTTATGCCCTTAAGTGACGTAGATTCTCTACCTGGTGTGCTCAACACAACGAGAATCCTTTCTCATGCCTGGTACCAGCGGTGCTGCAGTACTTGCTCCACCTGTCCAACCTGGGACTTAAGTCCAATTCTGTTCGAGTTCACCTCAGCGCTCTTTCAGCACACCACTCACCGGTGGAAGGGCAGTCTCTCTCCAGCCACCCTTTGGTGGTTCGCTTCCAGTGCGTCCACCTGCCCCTGACTAGGATTTGAATGTGGTCTTGCAACAGCTTACTTGCCCACCATTTGAGCCTATGGCTACTTGTCCTTTGCGCTTTCTCTCCTGGAAAGTGTTGTTTCTGGTAGCTCTTACCTCGGCAAGGCGAGTAAGTGAGCTTCAGGCCCTAGTATCCGATGCTCCATATACTAGGTTCTATAGGAACAGAGTAGTCTTACGGACTCACCCTAAGTTCCTTCCAAAGGTTGTCTCCTCCTTTCACCTCAATCAGGAGGTGGTTCTTCCAACTTTCTTTCCCAGGCCGCATGCCAGCCGGGCTGAGGTGGTCTTGCATACCCCGGACTGTAGGAAGGCGTTGTCCTTCTACCTTGACCCGTACGCGGGAGCACCGGAGGGCTTTTCAGCTCTTCGTCTCTTTTGATCCCAATAAGTTGGGGTTAGCTGTCTCCAAGCATACTTTGTCCATATGGGCAGCCGACTGTATCGCCTGGGCTTACAGGGCAGCCGGCCTCTCTTTCCAGGGTCGAGTTACGGCTCACCGTGTCAGGGCGAAGGCTGCGTCAGTGGCTCATCTCCGCTCTGTTCCGTTGGCAGACATCTGCCGGGCCGCTACTTGGTCTTCAAGCCAGACTTTTGCAGCCCACTACTGCCTTGAGAGGGAGTCCCGCAGGGACAGTGCTTTCGGGCAGGTGGTACTCCATAATCTCTTTGGGGTTTAGGCAACTCCTACCCTCTGGCCCTGGTGTTGGGCTACCGTTCGGGGGCGTTATCAGAGAAGATTCTTTTCTCACGTGCTGAGGCTCTAGAGGGAGCTCATTTTTCAGCTTTGGGTCTCTGGTAGCCTTAAGCTGGGGAGTCCCATATGTGAGGACTGACTTCCTACTTGGTCCTGGAGAAAGAGTAGTTACTCACCTGTAACAGGTGTTCTCCAGGAGCAGCAGGAATCAGTCCTCACAACCCTCCCTGCTCCCCTTGGAGTTGCGGTCATATGATTTATTTTGTTTTTTGCTGTCTCTTAGCTATGTCATCAGACTGAGGAAGATGGCACCCTTGGGCGGGAAGGGGACCGTGCATTCGCGCTGCATTCCTAAAGGCTTTCTTTGAAAGCTGGGGAAATGCTCCGCATGGGGGCTCCATCGGTGCCGACGTCACCCATATGTGAGGACTTATTCCTGCTGGAGAACACCTGTTACAGGTGAGTAACTACTCTATACAGTTTGTAAAACTGTAAAATATATCAAAAACACTCTGTATGGTAAATCACGGTAAAACAAAAAGCAGTATAGTAAGATGTTTATTAAAAGATCTGCATATGCCATCATTTAGCAAACTTAGAAGGAGGAAAGACTTATCCTTAAGATATGGATTCAATGAATATAGCCATTTTCATAAATAAAATCCATAGCAATTAGTAAATAATATGTAAGAAGTACTAGTTTAGATCATGAACGTTGCAGAACCTGAGAATTGCTATGAGTGATATTTTCTGTAAAATCTGATATTCATGGTCGATATCATTAAACAAGTAAAATTCAAGTACACTGATTATCTCTCCAGTTAGTGAGGCTAACTGGGTTGAATATGTTGCTAATGCGAAATCCATTACTTAAGCAAACATTTTCAGAACCCCTAAAATACCAACTATATCACAGGTCTTCTTTAAGTTTTGATTTAGAAATGCACCAATACAAGTGCAGTCTTCATATCTTCTAATGACTCTGTAGAATATGGACACTCACATTTCCTCTGTTTTTTTTATAGGGGAAAAACATTTAAATCAAGTTAATCAAAATACCATAGGTAGCTATAGCTGATAAAACCTTGAATATTGTGTAATAAAATAGCAGAAGGGTGATTCTTCAAAGTACCATGTGTAGGTATATATGTGAGGTGATTCAGGCAGGTTACCTGAAAATTACTCTTAATAAAGAGAAGTAGAAAATTCCTTAAAGTTAAGTTAGGATAAAATATAATTCTGGATTTGGATATACAGAAGTACTGTCAGGATCAAAGGGAAACAAAGTATATAAACTTAACAACAACAACAACGTACCTCACGTAAGCCACCGATAGAAACCTCCATCTTACAGAGAAAGTCTTTTTTATTTTTTCAGCAATACACTTTAAGCTTCGTGATCCTCAAATTTCAAATAAGGAATTATCAAGAGATGAAAACTCTCCCACAGTGAACCATTTGAACAAGTTTAACTTTTTTAAAAAAATAACATTCTGTATTTATTGAAAGCGAGGGAAAAAACAGGTCTGCAAAACAGCGCATACCTCTTTCCTGCCAGGCCTGATGCACTATAGCAAATGAAGTGTTGTTGAAGGGGCAAATGTCCGCCAGCTGTGCCTGTGGAAAAAGTCCACCAGTCAGCCCCTGCATACCTGGGCCCATATCCGCTATAGCAGGCCTAAGAAAATGTGCCTGTCGCGGCATTTATGTCTACTGTGGTTGTCTTTGAAAATAGAGCAGGGAGTCAGCCAAGCACCTTCAAGCACCACCCAATGCGCATCCAGGGGCCGCATGTAATGATAGTGCAGATCTCGCAGGATAGCTGCCTTGTAATAGAGGGGTAGATGTGGATAGTTTATTCCTCCTTTATCCACCTGTGGTATTAGGAACTTCCAGGCAATCTTTGTGTGCGTTTTCTGCCATATAAACCGACTGAATTGCTTTTCTAGTTTTTTGAAAAAACTGGCTGATATTCCAGTGGGTAGTTACATAAAAAGATAGAGCAGTTTGGGCACAATTATCATTTTTATGGCTGCTAACCTACTAATCCAACCTAGAGTGAGTCCTTCCCATCCACAAAGCTCATCAGCAATATGTGTAGCTAGGGCCGTGTTCAAACAGAACACCCTCATCTGCGCAGTTTGAAATGTGCCCTCATCAATGCTCACTCAATCCGCAAAAAATAGCCAGTTGCCTCAGATTTAATAACCCTCCATGACTTGGACATTCTAATGATCACAGAGACATGGCTATCTGACGACGACACTGTCCTTCTCAACCAGATGCTACCCCCCAACTTCTCAATCTACACTTGCCGCAGAGCTAATCGGAGAGGTGGAGGAGCGCTTGTCATCTCCAAAACAGAGCTCCAATTTTAACTGATCAATGCCACCAGCACAGCCCACCTTCTTAGCGGCCTTGTTTTTGTTATTGTAAACCACTCTGGTGCCCCTGTGGTGTGAGTGGTATATAAAATGCTTCAATAAAGATAAAGACGCAATTAGCATAGCCAACAATCATTGTTCCATCAACCTACTCTACCGAGCACCGGTGGCATCACCAGACGACCTCTCGACTATAATCGATCTCGCCTGCAACACCAGTAGCCCATGCTCCCCAAACTGGTTACTAGGCGACTTCAACCTGCCTGCTCTGCAGGATACCCATGCCACAGCCTTCCTCGAAGCTCTCAAGGAGCTTGGATACAGGCAACTAGTCAACGCACCCACCCACATTAAAGGAAACAAACTGGACCTGGTCTTTGCCCCACAAATGGCCATGGAAGCAACCCACAACCTTGCAATGTCTATAACCCCAGTCCCTTGGTCTAACCACAGCCTGATAAGATTTCAAATGCCTGTTCACTGTCATAGCCTCAATGTCGCCAGCAAACCTACTGGCTCCCCAAAACAGTAGCAAGACGTTTCCGGCCCTTTCTCAAAGAAGAAATCCTGGAGAAAGCCCTTCCACTTCTCAACGCAACAGCTCCTAGCTTGGAGGAAATGATCTCTAGCTGGGACAACAGCCTCAGTGCCATCGCTCAGTTCCCATCCATGAACAAATCACCAAGGAGATGAGAGTCTGCCCCATGGTATTCCATTGAGCTGCTGTCGTCACTACTCCACCTACGTAAGCTAGAGAGACGATGGCGCCGATCACGCTCCACTGAAGCTTAGAGTGCATATAACTTACACCTAAGAAAGCACCGAGAAGCAATAATGGAGAGGAGGAAGCAATTCCACACTGACCTTCTGAAACGTTCGCTGAGTAAACCACACAACCTCTTCAATATAGTGAAGACCCTAACAAAAGAACCGTCTCCAGACCAACCTAGCATGCCTCAACCACAGGAATTTGCAGACTATCTCCAATCAAAATCTCAGCAAACCAACAAAACTACAAGCCCCACTACCTTACACAAGCCCCCCCTCCCAATGCCACTGACCAAATTCACCACCCTGTCAAAGAGAGACATCTAGGTCACCATCGCCTCCATCAACACCACCATTGCACCAAATGACCCTTGTTCAGCATTCTGGATAAAAGAGCTACGCAGTGATTCCTAACCAAGCTCATGGATCTATCATTCTCATCGGGTTCATTCCCACAAAGGCTGAAACACACCTCCATCAGGCCGCTGCTGAAAAACAGCACATTGGATCCTCTGAAGGTCGAATCCTTTCGACCAATCTCAAGCATCCCACTTTTCGCCAAAATAATAGAAAAGGTAGTCCAACGCCAAATTCAACATCATCTCGAGACGGCCGCACCGTTAGACCCATGTCAGCACAGATTCAGAGAAGCACATGGCTTCGAAACCCTCATCACCACCCTCTTCAATACAATAATACTAGGAATTGACGACACCCGACAAGGGTTTGCCCTTATCTTCTTGGATGTCACAAGTTGTTATTGGGACGTCTCGAGGAAAAAGGAATACAGGACTCAGCTCGAAGCTTTTGCAAATCCTACCTAACCAACAGATGGCAGCACATAAGAACCGGCACCTCAACCTTGGAAAACAGGGTGTGCCACAGGGTTCCTCGCTATCTGCACTGATGTTCAACATATACATGCAGCCCATCTGTGCCCTGATCCGCTCTTTTAATGTCACCTGCCTGGTATACGCAGATGATGTATTACTCTACATGCCATTCTCAACAGACCAGCCTGACTTCTTCCCACTAACAAGCTGTTTCGATGCCGTTGCTGACTGGCTCCATACTCAAAACCTCCGAATAAACTACAAGACAGACGTACTCTTCATCACGAGGAACCAAGGTTTCACTCCTCCAACCTCCTTAAAGGTGAAGGATGCCGAGCTGATTGCCAAACCCACAATCCGCTACCTAGGAGTCACTTTGGACCAACGGCTGGACTTGAAAACCCACATAAGAAACACAGTCAAGGCAATATACCACAAAGTACGGTCACTACGGCATCTGCGACCTCTATTGAACCCAGATGACTTCCGCACAATCTATCAAGCTCTCGTAATCCCACATTTCGACTATGCTAATGCAATCCTACATGGACTCCCACAGACGTCACTGAGCCCACTCCAGCTGGCAATGAATTCAGCCGCCAGAATTCTATACGGATCCTCAAGAATAGACCATATTACACCAATCCTGAAACAACTCCACTGGTTACCAATCCACGGCAGACTAGCCTTCAAGATCCTAGTAATGACCTTTAAAGCCATAAATAACCAACCTACCACCTCCATCACTGGGCTAATTCACCCCACGCCCCCGACCAGATCCAGATCTGCAGCTATCAATAAACTGATAACACCTAAGGCAATAACGAAATGCACCCACGCAACATCCAATAGGGCGTTCATGCTTTATGCAACCAGATGTTGGAACGCCCTCCCTACAGCCATTCGAGCAATCATTGCCCTGGCCCAATTTAGGAAGGCACTGAAGCACCACCTATTCTTACAGCACTACTCAGAAGACGGCTGACAAACAGACACCCCCAGTCACCAGGACCTCTCCAACAACACATCCAGCACACTGTCCTGCAGCTAACCTCACCGGCACCACTCCATGTAAATATTAGCATGTTCAGATTGTTACTAGTGTAAATAATTTGTAGATAGTTACCCCAGTTATGTCCAAGTGATAGTCCCTGTTCATTGTAAATACAATACAGCACGACTGCATTGTATATGGTTCTGTTATATGTAAACCACACTGATTTGAATAGCGCGGTATAGAAGAGAAATGAAATAAAATAAAAATAAATATTGGCTGTCACCCGAACCCCTAGATATTTGATTGAGGTGCTTGCCAGTCTAAAAGAGCATCCCTGTGGGAGATCCTGATTGCCCTACCCAAGGGGAGTACCTCCATTTTATCTAGGTTCACTTTATAGCCCAAGATATGTGAAAAGGGCTTAAGTATCCTTAACAAGCCATGCATTGAGTGTGTTAGTTTTCTAAAAAGACCAGTGTATCATCAGCATACAAGTTTAACTTTTATAAAAGTTTTCTATTTTAATTTGAAAAAATAGTGTCAATTCAATGTTTGTCTTTATAAAGCTTGCAAGTCCATTCAGTTTCTACAAAAATCAGTCTTCACTAACACATTAATACATTGAAATAGAATGTAGTCAACTATGTTCTATGAATAATTCTTATTATTCAACAATGGTACAATATTGGACCTTTTCAACAAGGAAGTATTAGTTAACCCGTTAAACATGAGTTTCTTTACTGTTCCAGAAGAAAAATTCTAACACTGTCTTTTATCTATAACCTTGCAGGTGAATGGGTGTTTCAAAGGTTTGCCTGGGGAGCAACATGGCGGCGGGAGAGGTTGTCTGTGCCTGAGTTCCGCATAACGAGAGTTGCTGTACTGGTTACATTTGGCATTTTCACTCTAGAACGAGGCAATGAAAACAGAAACAGAAGGGCTTACCTCCAGGCCCTGGAGCATCAGCAACAGGCACTCAAGCCACCCTTGAGGCATGTGGTCTCTGGCCCCTGGATAGAGAGGCGATATCTTTGGTGGATCTGGGGAACTTTCCATCTTCAGATCTAAGCAGTGAAGGTTTTTTTCTTAGCCCTGAACTTTGCAGTGCTCCACCGCGACCTGGAAGCTCCACGCTGATTCAGGACGTGCTCCCTCCCGGTGCAGCATCGAGTTCTCGGTGGAGGGGAGAGTGAAGGAGGCGCCCTGATGAAAAGTAGAGGATTCAGCAGCCAGAAGGCTGTAGCCACTTCATCTCCAACCACCGAAGAGCTTGGTGTGCTGCTTAAATTGGTTGTCACAGGAGGCTCAAGATCAGTTTTTTATGGCGGGATTGTAAAGCCTGAGACTATAACTCTATCGAAGGAACCATCTCCAGAGCAGCAAGATGAGATTCACCCGCAAGATTTTGCCGACTACCTACAGTCTAAACTACTCCAGACAGAATTATCAGTGAGAATTACGCTCCCTCCTTGCCCAATAGGCAGCCGAGAAGGTCCCTCCCCACCTTCGCGGTCGGGGCTTTTATTCCCAATACTTCCTCGTCCCAAAAAAGACGGGGGGTCTTCGGCCCATCCTCGACCTCCGCAAGCTGACCAAGTTCCTGGTGCAGGAGAAATTCAAGATGCTACAGTATCTCTTGGCGTGCTGCTGCCCTTCCTCCGTTAGGGTGACTGGCTATGCTCCTTGGATTTAAAGGATGCTTACGCCCATATCTTAATTCACCCCCAACACAGGCAGTATCTGCGTTTCAGGGTGTAGGGAGAGCACTTCCAGTGCAGAGTGCTCCCCTTCGATCTTGCATCCGCTCCACGGGTCTTCACGAAGTGCCTTGTTGTAGCCCCCGCTCACCTTCGGCTTCAGGGCGTGCTGGACTTTCCCTACCTCGACGATTGGCTCATTATGGGCTCCTCCGTCAAGGAGACCCAGCAAGTGATGTCGCGCATTGTCCTCCTCTTGGAGAGCTTAGGGTTCTTGGTCAACTACCCAGAGTCTCACCTTGAGCCGACACAGACTCTCGAGTTCATAGGGGGCACACCTCGATACTTGGCAGGCCATTGCCTTCTTGCTGGTGGATTGCTCCACCCGCTTCTGAGAGCTGGCGGCTCGCGTCCAGAGCACCCACCAGGTCACCGCTCGGTCCATGCTACGTCTCTTGGACCACATGGCCTAGACCGTGCATGTGGTTCCTTATTCCTGCCTGCACGTGCGGACGGCCCAGTGATGTCTCAACTCCCAATGGAGTCAATCTCTCAGACACCTCAGGGACCCAGTCAGGGTTCTTCCTGATCTTCGTTTGTCCCTGAACTGGTGGCAAAACCCCTACAACCTCCTGCGGGGATCGCCCTTCCAGGCCCCACAGCACGATGTGGTGTTAGCCACGGATGCTTCCCTTTTGGTGTGGGGAGCCCATTGTGGGTCCCTCTGCACGCAGAGACAATGGTCACCTGTGGAGACTCAGCTGCAGATAAGCCTGCTCGAGCTCCGGGCCATCTGGTGGGCCCTGAGGGCCTTCGAGGATGTCCTCAGCAGGAAATCAGTTCTGGTGCAGACCGACAACCGGGTAGCGATGTTCTACATCAACAAAGAGGGGGGCACGGGGTCGCGCTCCCTCTGCAGGGAGGCAGTCCTCATCTGCTCCTTCGCCGCCCAAAAGAGGATGTCCCTCAGGGCGATGTACCTCCCAGGTCAGAAGAATGGCCTGGCGGACAGACTCAGCAGAATCCTTTGCCCCCACGAGTGGCGCCTGACAGGCTGGCTGTTTCTGCTCTGGGGCACTCCAGCGATGGACCTCTTTGCCAGCCCCCAGAACACGCAGCTCCCTCGCTTCTGCGGCCCGGTGCCATACCCGGGCAGGGAGGATGCCGATGCATTTCTCCTGGCTTGGTCCTCCAGTCTCCTGCATGCATTCCCTCCTTTCCCTCTCATTGCAAGGACTCTGTTCAAGGCCCAACAGGACGGGGCATCGCTGATTCTCGTGGCTCCCTCATGGCCTCGGCAGCCTTGGTTCCCACTCCTGCTCCGGCTGTCTTCAGAGCCTCCGATTCCCCTGGGCTCTGCTAGGGATTTGCTGATGCAGGAGGAGCGTCAGGTACTGCACCCGAACCTACCCTCCCTATCTCTCATGGCCTGGCGGCTGAACGGATCTCTCTAGCCCCTCTGGCCCTTCCGGAGGAGGTCGAGGAAATCCTCCTTGCCTCGAGGAAGGACTCCACAAGGCAGGCTTACGCCTTTAAGTGGAAATGCTTCTCCATCTGGTGCTCGAATCACCAGATTGACCCCTTCTCCTGCCTGGTTACGTGGGTTCTCCAGTACCTCCTCCACCTCTTGAGGGAAGGGCTGAAGTCAAACTCTGTTAGAGTTCATTTGAGCACCATATTGGCTAATCATCTCCCTATTGAGGGAAGACCCCTCTCGGGGCAGCCTCTAGTCTTCCGCTTCATGCGGGGCCTTCTGTTATCCAAGCCGTCCCGCTGGTGGAATGGGATTTGAACATGGTGCTCACGCAGGTCACTCATCCACCCTTCGAGCCGATGGCGACGTGCTCGCTCCAGCTCTTGTCCTGGAAGGTGACCTTCCTGGTGGTGCTGACCTACTACTACTACTATTGAGCATTTATATAGCACTACCAGTCGTACGCAGTGCTGTACAGATATGTAAGAGAGACAGTCCCTGCTCATCAGAGTTTACAATCTAGTCAAGACAAAACACACAAAGCAAGAATCTAGTCAGGGCAACAACACAAACACGGCACTTATAATCTAGTCAAGACAAAGCACAGAAGTCAAGATCTGAAAGCAACAGTGAAGAGATGGATTTTCAACCTGGATTTGAAGACGGCTAGGGAGGGTGCCTGGCGTATAGACACAGGTAGCTTGTTCCAGGTGTAAGGTACAGCAAGGTAAAAGGAGCGAAGTCTGGAGTTAGCAGTACGAGTGGAGGGCATAGATAGAAGTAGTTTGTTAAAAGAGCGAAGTTCCCAAGAGGGGATGTAGGTAGAGATAAGAGTTGAAAGGTACTGAGGAGCTGAAGAGTGAATGCATTTATAGGTCAGAAGGAAAAGTTTGAACTGGATGCGGAAACGGATAGGGAGCCAGTGAAGTGACTTGAGAAGAGGAGTAATGTGGGTATGGCGAGGCTGGCGGAAAAGTAGTCGAGCAGCAGAATGCTGAATAGATTGAAGGGGAAAGAGATGGTTCACAGGGAGACCAGCAAGGAGTAGGTTGCAATAGTCAAGGCGGGAGGTGATAAAGGAGTGGATAAGCGTTTTAGTAGTGTCATTGAGCTTCAGGCACTCATGGCTGGCGCACCTTACACCAGGTTTTATCGGAACAGAGTGGTCCTCCAGATCCATCTGAAGTTCTTACCTAAGGTTGTGTTAGCCTTTCATCTCAACCAAAGAGATAGTGCTCCCGACCTTCTTCCCGAGGCCCCATGCCGATCAGGCGTCAGCGGCTCTCCACACCCTCGACTGCAAGCGGGCCCTCGCCTTCTACTTGCAGCGTACCCAGACTCACTGCAAGTCTGACAGACTTTTCGTGACCTACGATCCCAATAGGCAGGGGCAAGCAGTCACCAAGCGCACCCTCTCTGTTTGGGTGGCGAACTGCATCGCGTTCACCCACGCGATGGCGGGCGTCCCTCTGGATCGGCGAGTCCCTGCTCATGGAGTCTGAACCAAAGCGGCCTCGGTGCCTCGCTGTGCTCTGTGCCCATGATGGACATCTGCCGGGCGGCAACCTGGTCTTCTACGAACACCTTCACCGCTCACTACTGCCTGGAGAGGGAGTCCCGCTAGGAGAGTGCCTTCAGCCAGGCTGTACTCCGCAATCTGTTCGGGGTATAAGAAACTCCTGCCCTCTGACTCTTCTTCACGGCTACCGAGGGTTTCGCCCCGGGCAGGGCCGGATTTACCTTGAGTGAGGCCCTACGCCAACAAAAATTGTGGGCCCCCAGCAGGGGCGGCCCAAGGGGGGTGCGGGGCCTCATTTGCATAAGGGGCCTCATTTGCATAAATATTTGCATAATGTTACCATATACTAACTTTTAGTAAACGTGCCTCTTAATGAGTGTATGGATAAAGAAAGACTAAAAGATTTCTACATTACTATAATCCAGTGCCAACTGCCAGACACATTAGGAACTACTACAAACACTGCCCATTTAGAACCCATCGTAATGTATTAAACAACTCAGTTTAAGGCCTTATCCGAGTGAATGCCAAATAGCCACAATATGAAAAAAATTCACTCAAAAAATCTCTCAGATAACCATAATTAAATTACAAACCTCTTGCCACTGGTCTCAGATAAACGGTTTTTTTGACACGTTACTAGGGGTATGTTTGCTTGCCCACTTTTGTGTCCGTTCACATCAATGACCTGTCATGCAAGTGGTTTTTTTAATTATGTAAATGTTGCCTTTAAACTTTCAATTTTTATAAACTTTTTCAACAGCTTTATATAAAAAGATAGCCAGTCTACTTATCTTAAACTTCGTAGAGTGGCAACCGTTGATACGTCCTCCTGATATTGCTCATGAATACTAACAAAGGAAAATACCCCAACGCCTCAGTCTTGTAAGCGCTTCAGAGCGTTTCTCCAGATGGGTTTCTCAAGGGGAGATTAAACTTGTTTTGTTGTAGACTTCCGGTCTGGGCAATGAGCTGATCGGTCGGCTTACGATCAGCTCCGGGCAACCGCCCCTACAAAACAGCTAAAAATCCTGCAAAAACTAAAGAAAACCCCCTCTCTCCTACCGGTGCTGCTTCTTCCCTGCCGGGGCTCTGATCCGCTGCCGCTGAAGCGATTCGCGGCCATCCGGGGGAGGAAAGATCAGCGGAGAGGGGAGCGTGTGGAGGCCCCTCGGGCACTTCCCCCACTGCCATCCTCGGTTCTCCCTGTGCAGGATCCGGGGCTTGAAGGCACGGAAGGACCTGCAGCCACTCCTACCCGAGCGGAGAAGATCGTGGGCTATCCTGCAAGCAAGCCGGGGGTACGCTTGGGCATCCTTGCTACTGCTCACCTCCGTCTCAGAACAGCACGTGGTGGCCTAGCTCGCGTGTTCCGGGCAGGCTACTTCTTTTACTAAGCAGCGGGACGAGGTGCGCCCGGACAGTCCCCCGCCGCTAGTAGCAGCGCCACGCTCACGGAGGGCTGAACTCGCAGCCGAGGAGAGACCAGTGACTGATTCCACCGGATCGGACCAGGGGGGAGGAGATCCGAGGCGCGTTTGAGCGCTCCCGTCCCTTCCCCCGCCTCCACGACTAGTTGCTCCTTCTGGGGGAGCTGTGTATTCAGCGGAGCGGAGGCCTGGGATCATCTTTGCCAGCACGAGGAGAGTAGCTGCCGCCAAAAGCTACGGACATTAAACACTTCTCTCGCCGGGGCACAGCGCTTCCCCACACTAGATGAAAGACCTCGGGCGGCGAGGAGAGCGGCGGCCCCCCCCCTGCCTGACAGCAGCGGGCATTGGTGCCTACGAGAAAGCACGCCTGAGTGTGGTAAGATACTCCTTCTACTGCCCCATCCATCAGTATCCTCCTGGTTTGGGCAGATAACCCTTCAACAGCGTCCTCAAATCCTTGCAGCTGTGGGTTTGCACTGCACAGCTCTATCTTTGCTGTTCTGCGAGAGCGGGGCCCTGCGTGGGACGGGGTGCATATAACACTGCTAACCCAATGGCATCTAAAGCTCCGCGAAAAGAGAGACCCCGCCTTACGGGGGGAAAAACGGCAGAAGACCAACCATCCAGCCCGAAACCGGACACCCCGCCAGACTTAGTGGCCGAGGTCAGTGCGGCAGTGGTGCAGGCGCTCAGCACACGTTTCCAGGACTTGGTAGAGCAAATCCAGTCGCTTGGACAACGTTTCACGGCAGTGGAGGAGCGACTGGAGCAAGTTGAGACAAGGGTGTCAGATGTGGAAGACACGCAAAACTCGGTGGTGGCCAAAGTGGCCGCCCTAGAGACTTTGGTGAAGCAGCAAGGGGATAAACTCGATGAACTGGAGAACCGAGGTAGGCGAAAAAACTTGAGATTCATCGGTGTTCCTGAAAGTGTCGCTGATAGTGCCCTGCTTGAATATTTACAATCCTGGATTGGAAGCCTCCTGCCAAATCTGAGAGGTGAATCTCTCAAGCTGGAGCGGGCACATCGGCTAGGCCAAAGACGAGAGCAGGCCAGGAAACCTCGTGCAGTAATCGCCCGCTTTCTCGACTACAGACAGAAAGAGGAGGTGTTAAAGGCGGTAAGGGGCCGACGGCGGAATCAACAGGATATCGAGCCGATCTTAGTATTCCAAGACTACTCGGTCCTCGTCAGTCAACAGCGAAGGGCGTTTTCGGGGATCTGCACCCAGCTGTTCAACCGCGGCATTCACTTTTCACTCCTCTACCCGGCCCGGCTGAGGATTGATCACCAAGGACACACTCGCATTCTAGCGACCCTGGAAGAGGCGACTACTTATCTGGACTCCCTGCCTGATCAATCGGCTCCCTAGCTGCTCCATGTTGGACTGGAGGTGAGCTACGCCTCCCCTTGTGACGTGGGGGGGTTTGGAGCCCCCGGGGGCCGATTGGCTCCTGGCGGCTTCCTGGCAGCTTCCATTGTCATGGGAGAACTCCTGGTTTTGCCTTTTATATAGTGTATTAAGCTGGGCTGCAGCGTCTCATTGCCTTGGTAACATTGTTAATGACAGGAGAGACATTGTATCCAGGTTATTTTGTTGCAAGGATTACTTTGTTATAATTGTTGCTGCATTGCTGGCTCCCTGGTTATTTCCCTCCTTGCATTGTCTCTGCCCTTGTATTCCTGCTTGGCCCGCCCTCCTCTCCCCTCCCCCCCCCCTTTTTTTTTTTTTTTTTCCCCCTTACAGGTGGGGTTCGCTTTGAGGCAAGGGGGGCAGCCGGGAGAGTAGAGAGGACTGGCCTCGATACAGCAGGGATGCATGTATTGATGGGGGGGGGGGCGGAGGAGTTGGGGGGTCATCTGGGTGGAGGTGGGCGGGGACAACGTGGGAGCAGGTGAGTGGGGGGTGCTAGCACCGACTGTGGGAGCCCCAGTACCGGGGCTTGTAGCGGAGACTCTGGGTCTCCTTTCTTTCTTTATCCTACTTGTTAGAGAGGGGGAAGTGTTAGAGGGGCGAACCCGTCTGCCATAGGAAGTAGTCCAGGCTATGACTGGACGGGAGTGCGTGGAGGGGTGGGGAGATGGGGGGGTGGGGGGGGGGAGGGATTGGGGGGGGAGAGAGGAGGGAGGGACAGGGGGAGGGGAGGGGGTACACTCCATTGAATGCTACTAGATGGGATAATTGCCTACATACAGATGGGGGGGGATGCCAGGCTGGGGGTGTCCCTCTGCAGTACCTGGAAGTGATTCTGTGGTGGCACCTTGGCACTGCCCCGGCGCTTTGAGAATAATCACCTGGAATGTCTGTGGACTGGGAAACCCTATTAAGAGGCATAAGGTATTGCAAGCACTGGCTCGACATAAGTGTGACATTGCACTTCTTCAAGAAACCCACCAGACGGCCGCTGAACATAGCAAGCTTTGTCGGAACTGGGTGGGCCAAGTGTGGGGGTCCCCCGCCCAGGGGCATAAGGGAGGCGTAGCGATTCTGATTCATAAACGCATACGATTCGTAGCGGAGACGGTCCTTGCTGATAATACTGGTCGATCCCTGGTGATATATGGTCACTTAGACGGTAAAACCGGTGATTCTGGGAAATCTCTATGGTCCCAATGTGGTTGACCCGGGTTTTTACAATGGCCTAGCATCAAGGGTGGAGCAGCTTCCGGAGTGCCCGGTGATTTTGGGTGGGGATTTTAATGGAGTCCTGAATGTGGATCTGGACACTTCTAGGAGAGGAGGCGGGCGGGAGAGGATAGCACCTTCCCAGACGCTGTTGCGGTTCTGTCGGAGACTAGGTTTAATTGATCCTTGGCGGGTCCTGCATCCCTCCGAAAGAGACTATACCCATCAATCTCGAGCGCATGGTTCCAGTGCCCGTATTGACTATGTAATGATCTCGGGGACTTTGTTCACACACACCGAGGATGCACAGATTGGTCCCTCCGAAATATCAGACCACGCGATGGTGTGGCTTGACTTACATTGGGGGCGGGACACTAATCGGTCACGCATGTGGAGATTCCCCCTAGAGCTTTACTCGGATGGGCAGTTTCGCCAGTTTATCCGTCAGAGATGGGCAGACTTTCTTGGCAATCACCAGGTTCATGTAGACGACCCCGAACTGGTCTGGGAAACGGCAAAGGTGGTTCTTCGCGGGGACATCATAGGTTATGCCGCGAGACGGCGTCGGCTGATGGCAGAACGTATAGTACAACTTGAGCGTCGAGTCACCATACTACGGCGGCGATGTGCCCACACGTATTCGCTGTCTAATAAGAAGGCGCTATGGGAAACCCAGACCGAGCTTAACGAGCTCTTGCATCAGCGAGCAAAGAAATCGGTTCTGTTTTACCGGTTCCGTCTGCACTGCTATGGTGACAAACCAGGCAAGTTGCTGGCACGATGCTTGCGGGCCCGACGGCGTCCTGCCCATGTAGCGGCGCTAAAGGATGGCCAGGGACATATGCATAAAGAGAACAAAGGAATCGCGGAGATTTTTCGCACCTTTTTTCAAAACTTATATAAAACCACGGCTGGCTCCCCTGAGGGGCTGCGGGACTACTTTGCGGACTTGGAACTGCCTCAACTTACTTCAGCCCAGAGGGCGGTTCTAGACTTACCTATTACCATACAGGAAATACAATCCGCAATATCTGCGGCCCAGTGTTATAAATCACCAGGGCCGGACGGATTCGGGGCCGAAGTCTACAAGATCTTAGGAGACGGGGTAAGCGCACTCCTGCGAGAGGTCTATGCCACCAGGGCAGAGCAAGGGGCGTTCTGCTGGGGGCGTAATCACGCATATATTACCTTGATCCCGAAGCCGGGCAAAGACCCGATGCAGGCAGCTTCATATCGACCCATATCCCTACTCAATTTCGATCTTAAACTTTTGGCGAAAGTTCTGGCTGACCGCCTGGCGGGGGTCTTAGGCGATCTAATACACGAAGCACAGGTGGGCTTTGTGAAAGGCCGCCACGCCGTACGAAACCTCCGGAAGATTTTGGCCTCCTTGGAGTGGGTGCATGCTCACAATATTCCGTCGTTGTTGATCAGTTTCGATGCAGAGAAGGCCTTTGATAGGGTGGATTGGCGTTATCTATGGAGGCTGCTACCGCGCTACGGCATTGGGGAGGATTTTTGTAAAATGGTGCAAAGTTTGTACATCGCACCGACGGCGGGCATACTGTGCAACGGCCTCATCTCGGACGACTTCACGTTGGGAAGGGGTACAAGGCAGGGCTGTCCTCTATCGCCCTTGCTCTTTGTTCTTTCCCTAGACCCGTTGATTCGTACCATAGTAACTTCGGGAGAGATACAGGGAGTGGGGCTACGGTCGCAAACCTTCCTTATCTCAGCCTTTGCAGATGACCTGCTAGTACATTTGACGTCTCCGGCCACCTCCTTACAATCGCTTTTAGACGAGTTCCAGCGGTTCGGAGCAATTGCAGGCTTGCGCATTAATAAAGATAAGTCGGAAGTAGTAGATGTCTTGGGGCATTCCCGAACTTCTTGGAGGGGATCCTTCCCTTTGCGGTGGGCAGACAAAGAATTTATCTATTTGGGTATAACATTGACTGGAAACCCCCGGGACTTATACCGGCGTAACCTAGATCGGATACTGCGGCAGTTGGCGGTGCAGTTAAGTGCGTGGGGACCCCTCCCGCTGTCACTGGCAGGGAGGATAGCGGCAGTGCAAATGATAGTTCTACCTAGAATATGTTACTGGCTGCAGACCCTGCCAGTTTGGTTGCTTCGACGGGACTTGTGTAGAATGGAGGCTCTGCTTAAGCGTTTTCTTTGGCGAGGACGGCGGGCGCGGGTCTCATGGAATCGCATGCTTGGAAAATGGCGAGAGGGCGGTATGGGCCTTCCAGACTTGAAGACCTACGCATTGGCCTGTCAAGCGAGACACCTGGGTGATTGGCTAGGGGAGACGGAAGTATATATGCCTAGGTCCTTAGAGGAGTGTTTGGTGGCCCCTGCGACTCTCCTGGCGTCTTTGCACGGCACATCCACGGTTTTCACAGGTACTAGCCGACAGAGTCCATTAGTGGACTCGGCCCGACGCACATGGCAACAACTTAACAAATATTGGCGGGAAACGTGGAAGGTGTCTTGTTGGTTGCCACTGCAGGGCAATGCTCAATTCACTCCAGGGTCCGAGACTGCGGTGTTTCGGGACTGGTGGATAGGGCACTTGGTAGACCACATGGGAAACTGTAAATCATTTCGAACGCTCAGTCGGGAATACGATCTCCCCGACACGCATTGTTTTGCATACATACAAGCCTCCCACTATGTGGCTGCACTGCCGCGCGCAGCGCTACAGGCTGAGCGCTCAGCTCGTATTTTGGAATTTTTTCAGCTGGGAGAGGAGCGCCCGGCGTCGATTTCCAATTTGAAACATAATTTGGAGTGCTACCGCCCCCTCCCTGACTATAGTGGAGTCGAAAGAGCTTGGGCGACCGAATTGGGAGTGGACGTACCACCGGGATTGGTATTGACGGCATTGAAACGGATTAGCCGACTAGTTCAAGGAGTGCGTTGGCGTGAGATTCAATTTAAGTGTGTGACTAGGGCTCATTTTTCGCCGCGGCGGGCATTGCGCAGTCGGCTGGACACGGATGGCTCCTGCCCACGCTGTTCGGAGTCCTTAGCTACTCTTCTACACATGTGGTGGGGTTGTCGGGGAGTACGGGCATACTGGGCACGGATATGCAGATTCCTTAGCACGCTGCTGCAGCGAAGGCTACATTGGACCGGCCTATTTGTGGCCCTTGACCAACTGCCGACCCCTGGACCAGTGAAGGCTGGTGAGAGCTTGCTGGTGCGGAAGGCCTGTCTGGTGGGTAAAGGGCCGATTCTCCGGCTATGGCGGGAACGCCAATTGCCTACTTTTAGTGAATGGCGGAATAACTTTCATCAATTAATGCTAACGGAGCGTTGGTTGGCGCGGGGCAGTGCCAAGCGCTGGACAGTCTTTCTGTCAGTGTGGGAGCCATATATTCAGCAGTTGGGACCCCACAGCCGTAATGCAAACCCTCCAAGGGGGGAGCTGAATGATGGAGGTCTTGAGTAGTGGGTGGGCGATAGCTGCTTTACAGCCTTTGATGATAATTGGCTTATGCAGTCGGTAATGGAGTGAGGGTGGGTGGGTGGGTGAGGGGAGGGGGACGGGAGAAGGGGGGTTGGGATATAATGTAAAATGCCCACCTATTGTATTATCTTTCTGTTGGCACCCGGGGGGGCGAAGAGTTAACCCTCCCCGTGGGGCCGTCTGTTGATATGTTGTTTGGATTTTATGGTGGACTAAATAAAGCTTTCAAAAAAAAAAAACTTGTTTTGTATCATAAACCAGACGGTATTCACTTGTGTTCAAAATACAGGAACCAGGTACTAAAACAATAACGGCAATAATATGGTTAGAATAAACTGTGCACAATGTTGTTCTCAAAAATACACAACACTTCTCAAACAATCTACCTCTTCAGGCTTCGCCGGATTTTTCAGACATTTCGATCAGCAGTTAACAGCACTAGTGATCCTGTAGGATTGTGAAAGCCAACGCATGCGCTCCGGGTCGGGGTTTAAATATCCTTCAAAACCCTCCTTTAATTGGAGCAACTTAAAACACATGCTTGCCAATCTACACAGATATTCAGGCCCTCAGGCTGTACTGTATGAAGTTGGTGAATCCACCACTGCTCTTGATATAGAAGCCGTTGTTCTTGCGATCTACCCTGTGACCCGTGCAGGACTTGTTCTATACACCAGCAACGCAACATTTCAAAATCATGAGCTAATTCCACACAGTGTTGAACCATCGGCGCAGTCAGCAGCTTGTTACGTAATCTACAAGTAGATTACGTAACAAGCTGCTGACTGCGCCGATGGTTCAACACTGTGTGGAATTAGCTCATGATTTTGAAATGTTGCGTTGCTGGTGTATAGAACAAGTCCTGCACGGGTCACAGGGTAGATCGCAAGAACAACGGCTTCTATATCAAGAGCAGTGGTGGATTCACCAACTTCATACAGTACAGCCTGAGGGTCTGAATATCTGTGTAGATTGGCAAGCATGTGTTTAAGTTGCTCCAATTAAAGGAGGGTTTTGAAGGATATTTAAACCCCGACCCGGAGCGCATGCGTTGGCTTTCACAATCCTACAGGATCACTAGTGCTGTTAACTGCTGATCGAAATGTCTGAAAAATCCGGCGAAGCCTGAAGAGGTAGATTGTTTGAGAAGTGTTGTGTATTTTGAGAACAACATTGTGCACAGTTTATTCTAACCATATTATTGCCGTTATTGTTTTAGTACCTGGTTCCTGTATTTTGAACACAAGTGAATACCGTCTGGTTTATGATACAAAACAAGTTTAATCTCCCCTTGAGAAACCCATCTGGAGAAACGCTCTGAAGCGCTTACAAGACTGAGGCGTTGGGGTATTTTCCTTTGTTAGTATTCATGAGCAATATCAGGAGGACGTATCAACGGTTGCTACTCTACGAAGTTTAAGATAAGTAGACTGGCTATCTTTTTATATAAAGCTGTTGAAAAAGTTTATAAAAATTGAAAGTTTAAAGGCAACATTTACATAATTAAAAAAACCACTTGCACGTCATTGATGTGAACGGACACAAAAGTGGGCAAGCAAACATACCCCTAGTAACGTGTCAAAAAAACCGTTTATCTGAGACCAGTGGCAAGAGGTTTGTAATTTAATTATGGTTATCTGAGAGATTTTTTGAGTGAATTTTTTTCATATTGTGGCCATTTAGAACCCATAGCAAACCCACCGTATCCTAACAGCACTACCAGGACTCACAAAGCACCATACTCTACCAATCAAAAGGCAACACTGCAAATATTAAACCAATACATTTCAGAGAACAACAATACATGACCTACTGGGGAAAGAGAACAAGTGTCAATGTCAAATAGGAATTATATAAACAGAACACCTCAGCTCAGTTACACATGCAGAACATAGACCATCACCAAACAAGTAATCACAGTTTAGAAACAGGAAGACAATAATTAAACTGGGAATCTCAAAAGCCAAACTTGGAATGTACAACACTGTAGAAATAAAACTATACATTAATTTGCTCTTGTACTACACAAAGCACAGACGTTAATGATGCACATTTACCAGAGCTGACATATTCCAATTAATAAATTCAAAATAAAGAGATATTTTTCTACCTTTTGTGCATTTTTTTCAGCTGCAATTGCTCCAGCCACTTTCTTCTGGTTTCTTCGTGTCTTCTGCTAACTCTCCATCGTCTTCTGTCCATTTGTCCTTTCTTCTCTCTTCTAGTTTTTTTTTCCATTCTCTCTCTACATCTGCTTTAACATACTAATCTTTCTCCTTTTGCTCTTTCCTCATTCCTATTTCATCCACTCAAATTTTACCCCTCCATCCTCAATCCCCACTTACTCTCCCAATACCCGGCCAATTGTAGATTTTTTATCCCTCCCACACAAAATATTTTTCCCTTTTACTCTTCCAGCCCCATCCCATTCTAATCCTCCCCCAACATCAGCTCCCTTCTAGTTCTAGCCTCACCCAGCATCCATTCCCTTCTAGTCCCTGCATCAGCCCATTTCCAGTCCTAGCCACCCATCAGCCCATTTCCAGTCCTAGCAACCCCCCAACCCAATACCAGTCCTAGCCCCCCATCAACCCACTTACAGTCCTAACACCCCCATCACCCCATTTTCAGTTTAAGCCCCCCCTATAACCCATTACCAGTCCTAACCCCCCATCAGCCCAGTTACCACTTACAAAAATGTTTTCTTTCGCGATTTAGTTTGTGAAAACTTTTCAATAATTGTATCATAAGTCAACGCAGAAGTAACGTCATTTTCAATTGACATGACTGCCAGAGAATTCAGTCTTTTCTGCGTCATCGTAGAACGAAATCTATTTTTTATCAGGGAAAGCTTTGAAAAAGAACGTTCCCCTTCGCAGATAGTCACGGGAAGCGTTGAAAACAAGCGGAGGGCAGTGGAAACATTCGGAAATGTTGAATCCACTACAGGATTTTTTTTCAGCCATTTCAGTAGGTTTTGGGGTTCACGATCCAAATTCAAATCCGCGGCCATTCCAGAAAACGCCACAAATTCCTCTTCACACCTGCTTTCCAGATCACAATTGTATTTTTGCTGCAAATGGATTACATCTTCTCTGAGAGAGCCAACATCATTCTCCTTCAGTGATTTGATGAAAGCAAAGTCTTCAGAAATCTGCTTGTAAGCATTCCGGCGTTGAGATAAACATGCAAGCAGTTTGTCAAGTATGACATATACACTCTCAACACGGAATTTTTGTGCACCTTGTAAAGTAGCATTCGGCTCACCTGCTTCTTCAAAAACCTGGCATCTTTTTGGTCGATTCCGAATGAAACGAGAGGTGTAGTCTTGTTGGATGTCCTCCATGAGCTCTTTTGCTTCTTTCTCCAGGTTGTCGAAGTCATCACGCATTCCAGCAACGAATGTTTCCAAAGAAGTAAACAAAGAAACGCCGACACTGATGTCAATAGACACACTTTGCAAGGCAGTGTTGATTTTTTGAAATCGCTGCAAGATCTTGTGCCACAGAACACACATGAATGCGGTTTCCAACAGACACATTTTACCCGCCAAGGCTGCTGCTAAGCGTCGGGCATCACCCTTCTCGTCTTCATTTTCTGCAATACTATTCAGCATAGTATAGATGTTGGCATAGTTGAGATGTAGTGCTTTCACGGACTCTGAATGGCAATGCCAACGGATAGATGATAAAGCTTTGAAAGTCAGAATTCGTCCATTTTCGTTCGGTGTGAGTCCTGATGTCAATGAACTCCACCGCTTTGTTGAACCAACCGAAAACGCATACAGTTCTTGGATGAGACCAAAAAAGTTAACAGCGTCCAGACAGCAATTTACACTAGCAACTCCAACCAAATTTAATGAATGTGCTGCACAAGGTATGTAGTCAGCCATTGGGTTAATTTCCCTCAGTTTTGCTTGGAGACCGGCGTATTTCCCAGCCATGTTTGCTGCATTGTCGTAGCTTTGTCCTCGGCAGTTATCCAGAGACAATGACATTTCATTTAGTATATTCAACACATCTTGGTAAAGGCTATCGGCTTTGTGACTTTCAATTGGAAAGAATTTTAGAAACCGTTCAGTTGTTTCAGCAAACTTGTTAACGTAGCGCACAATAAAAGTTAGTTGGTCGATGTGACTAACGTCTGGAGTGGAATCAATACATATGGAATAGTACTTCGCGTCGTGAATTTCATTTAAAATGACAGCCAACACGTCTTGTCCCATTTGCTCGATGAGTTCATCACATACAGTGGAAGACAAATAGCTAATTTTTCCACTTCCTTTATTTCCAAAACGAGATATATGGTCGGCAAGGAAGGGGTCGAATTTGGCTAAAAGTTCCAAAATTCCCAGATAGTTTCCATTTTGCACAGAACCAAATAATTCGGTATCTCCTCGAAATGCTAGGCCACGTTGAGCAAGGAACTTTATCACTTCAACAACACGCCGAAGAACTGACTGCCAATATATCTTCTCTTCGTTCATCTGTTTCTGAAGCTTTTCGTCAATGCACCCTTTCGCTGAAACACGTGCTAACCAGGAACTGAGTGATGCTCGGTGTTCTGCACTACTTTCGTGAAGCTTGATCACTTTACCGCAGTTGCTCCAATCGTTGAATCCACAGGAGGCAAACTGCGACGTGGACCTTGAAAGCAACTTACAGAAAAAACAATAAATGTTCCCATTTGATGGCGAATAAAGCAGCCAGTCTCGGTAATACTTCTCATCATTTGCTTTTCGTCTGTAAAGAAATTCCTTTGCAAAACGGCGTGTTCTATTTCCCATAGTTCTTTCTGATGACATGAAACTATCATCGTGATGTTGACATGCAGCTGGACCATTAACAATCCAATAATCGACGTCAGAAGCTGGAAGGAATGTTTTCCAGAGACCCACATCATGAGGTGGTGGTGGTGGAGAACTAGAAATATTCTCCTCAGGTACATCGGGTTGTGGAGTAACATCAGCAGTATCGGAAGGTTGAGGAGTAGTGTCAGTAGTATCCAAAAGTTGTGGAGTAGCCGCGTCATTCACATTCAAAAATTCTGATTCTGAGACAGCTTGAATTTTCGTCGATGGAAGAAGAAAGCTGGTAATCTTGGGAATTTTGGTGGTTGATTCGTTTTCTAGCATTTTCCTTTTTCGTTTAGATGCGCCACTTTCATATTTTTTCATGACTATTGTTGTAAGGGGGGACTGAGAGAGACTGAGAGCGCTTGAGTTCTACCAGGAAAAACCCCTGCGCTTGTAGCCTGTAGCCTAAGCACTTAGTAAGCAGTAGCAACCAGTACAGAGAAGCCAGGGGCAATTGGGAAGCCTCAAGGATGAGTGGACGGACCAGCTTTAGGTCAGGTAACCTATATGCAGCCTGAAGCCTATATGCACTGTAACCTATGCACTGTAACCTATATGCAGCGCAGCCTGAAGCCTAAGTTAGGTAAATTCTACCAGGAAAAACCCCTGAGCTTGTAGCCTGTAGCCTAAGCACTTAATAAGCAGTAGCAACCAGTACAGAGAAGCCAGGGGCAATTGGGAAGCCTCAAGGATGAGTGGACGGACCAGCTTTAGGTCAGGTAACCTATATGCAGCCTGAAGCCTATATGCACTGTAACCTATGCACTGTAACCTATATGCAGCGCAGCCTGAAGCCTAAGTTAGGTAAGTTCTACCAGGAAAAACCCCTGAGCTTGTAGCCTGTAGCCTAAGCAGTAGCAACCCCAGTACAGAGAAGCCAGGGGCAATTGGGAAGCCTCAACGACACAAACCAATAGCGGACAGGCAAGGACTACCCCCGGTAATGCTCGCGTGGTTTGCACGTGCCTTGTCCTCGCGATGGGTGCCATTCCGCGTGATGTCACAGAGTGTTGTTCAGCTGTCAGCTGCTGAGCGCTGCTGCAACTGTGCCCGAGCCCCCGACTGTGCCCGTGCCCCCCCCCCCGCGCTCGAAGCCGAAGACCCTAAGAAGGACCGCACCTACCGCTTCCTGACCTGGTGTAGCTGAGCAGGCTGCCGGCATCGTGGAGGCTGAGGCAGGCGGTCGACGCTGTCACTTTGGAGCGAGGGGAAGGCTGACGCTGGCCGGAAGTGACGTCGACGGCTCAGGAAGTGAAGAGGAGCCGGGTAAGATGGCCGCCGCCATCGGAGGCAACGTAGAAATGGGAGCCCCATGTTCACCGTGGTGGGAGACGGAGGCCTGGGAAGGCGCGTCTCCGGCCGAGCTTGCGACTTCGGCGTTTTTGCTACCAGCCCAGGCAAAAGTTACTGTTCTCCGCCGGACTTTAAACTCTCTTTAGAGAGCGAGGGATGGGGACTCTTGTGGGCCCTTGCAAGCTGTGGGCCCTACGCCATGGCGTACATGGCGTATAGGTAAATCCGGCCCTGGCCCCGGGGACCTGAGGACTCGGGCTCCTTCGGGCTTTGGCTTCTACTTATGGCCTCGCAGAGGCACTTTTTGGTTACAGGTTCGGTAGCCTGTAACTAGGGAGTCCCATAAGTGAGGACTGACTTCCTGCTTGTTCCTGGAGAAAGCGTAGTTACTCACCTGTAACAGGTGTTCTCCAGGGAGAGCAGGAATCAGTCCTCACTACCCTCCCGCCTCCCCTGATGAGTTGCTACGTTTTTGTCCTTCCCTTGCCATCTGCTTGGTAGGGCTTGAGCTAAGGGACCTGAGTGAGCAAGATGGCACCCTTGGGCGGGAAGAGGACCACGCATGCGTGGCAGCAATACCAAACCTTCCTTTGAAAGCTGGGGAATTGCTCTGCGCGGGCTCCGTCGTTGCGGACGTCACCCATAAGTGAGGACTGATTCCTGCTGTCCCTGGAGAACACCTGTTACAGGTGAGTAACTATGCTTTCTAGGAAGTGTGGTACCGAAAGCATGCCTGAGCAGATGGAATGGCAAAATAGCGAGCACTGCACCTTTAAAAGCCAGAGCAAGCCAGGTTTCCATGACAGCATGAAGCTTTCAGAGAGAATGCAGCTCAGTCAGATTCATGACGTAAGAGCTGGAAGCAGCCCTAACGAGGTGCACCTGGATAGTCAGAAGGATGTGCCTGAACAAGGAAGCCGTTTTAAACCAGCTTCAGGGCTAGTCTTTCAGAACAGCACGCAGTACCAGAACAGCCGACAGGATTGTCAGCAGAGAAGGAAACTGGACAGACAAGAAGGCAGGGAAAAGCCTTTACAAGTGTCTAAACCACTTCAACAAGGAAGGCAGCAACTGAGGAAGTCTTGGAACCCAGCTCCAGGCAAGAGGGATTCTGGTGGGTCCAATCCCAGTTACCTTAAAGCTAAGTCAACGCTGTCGTGGGAGCTACCTGAAGACAGGGACAAGCATTTTACCTGTGGAAGGGAAGAGAGCTCCAAGCACAGACCGGGCAGTGATAGCAGACAAGGTACGTTGGATTTTCTGCCTAATCAGAGTCTTGTTAAAGACATTGCAAAACAACTAAAAGCCAGTGCTAACAAGTGCCACGATAGCACGGCTGTAAAACCACCTAGCAGAAACACTTGGAATAAATGGTTTAATGCAGATGTAGAAACCATAAAGAGAAGCTTACGTACTAACCAAACTCCTGAGCTAGAGGACTTCACGGCTAGTAGAGGAGGGAATCTTCTAGAGCAGCTGCAAAAGGCTATTCCAGAATGCCAGCCTAGAAGTTCTCCTAGGCAGAGCTGTGAGAATGAAAGCGAGGACATGATCATTGACGCAGCAGATGTTCCTGAGTCCTCTGGTTCTTTTGAGATGGACTGTTCTATGTGTAATAGAGTGGACATGAACTTATGTTAAACAAGCTTTGGTAAGAAGAATTACAAAGTTGTTTGGAAGTTTTGTGCTGCTGTGAAGAAACAGTTTTTCCACTTTTATTTGATGCTTTTCATTTGCTCCTGTTTTTCTGTTTATTCTGAAAAAGAATTATATTGCTTTGCTTATTTGCCTGAGAACCTCTGTGAGGGGAAAAACCCAATAATAATAATAAATTTATCTGTTCCAAAAGACCCTTGTGCCACAACACATTTTTGTGAGAGTGAAACCAAAAACTACATATCCCAGCAACCCTTGCTGTTAGATAGTATAAAGGACACTCAGAAGCAAAACAGCGGTCACCCCTACTATAAAGCCTTTGGCCAGTAGCAGGGGAGCGTGACAGAAGATGACTTTGTTGAACTGCTTGAAGCGTCATCTTGTTTGCTGGTGTGTAATTGGGTTATCAGTGGGTAGGGAGAAGCTGACTAATCTGTGGTCAGACCAGGGTACTAGAAGGGTTTGTATTGAATGTGGGGGGGAGGGGGGGCTGTGTGTATAGTTTGGTTGTTAACTTGTTGATGAAAATTAGGTCGAGAGTTTTGCTTGTTTCATGTGTGGGGGGTTAGTATGATCTGTCTGAGGTCCATGGCTGGCATTGCTTCCATGAATGAGCTTGCGTTTTTTGATTGTGCTGCAGGGAAGTTGAAATCCCCTAGTACGAAGAGGTCCTTGTTTGATTTGGTGTTCAAGAATATTTTCTCCAGGATGCTGGATAGGTCAATGATCATTGTGGTTATTATTCTGTATGTGAGAAATATGGTCAGTTGCTTGTTTGTTATGGTGAGGGAGTCTGTTTCATTTGTATTTTCAGACAAGGGGTACTGGAAATTGAGATGTGACTTCGCTATGATCATTCTTCCTCCACCTCTCTGTTGAGATTGGGGACAGTGGAAGAGGGTGTATCCTGTTGGTATGAGCTGGTTCAAGATAATGCTGTCTGTCTCTGTGAGCCATGTTTCTGTTATGCTTTGTATGTCCAGGTGATGGGTCATTAGTAAATCTCTGATGATGTGGATTTTATTTCTTACTAAGGGAGGGTTTATGAGTGCACAATTGAGTATGTGTGTGTGAGTTTTGAGGATTGAAGTAGGTGTAGCATGGTGGTTGTTGTTTGGAATGTTTATGAGGTATTGAAGTTTGCGTTGTTTAGTGTAGTGCTGTTGGAAGCATCTTACTTGGAGAAAGCAGAGTCAATAAAGCAGATGGTGGGGTATGTTGTTTGTGTGTGAGGTGTGGACTGAGGCTAGTAGGAGGAATACGAGCAGAGTATGGAGGGTTAGGTATAGAGGCAGCATGTTTGCTGAGAGTTCGGGGGTTAGCGTTCTGGTTGATATCCTGGATGGTGGAGGTATGATTGTTGATGGCTTGACGGTTAGAGTCTGTGCTGTTATCTTGTCTTTTCCTGGGCGAGAGCAGTTTGTGTCTAGGTGGTTCAGGTTTGTCCTTGCCAAAGGGCCCTTTGGAGTGGTCCTTAGGCATGGGCCCACCAAGCGTGGGTGTGCTGGATTTAGTAGCGCTAGTGGTTGCAGGTGGATGATGTGATTCAGTAGGGAGGAGCTTACCACCACACTGTTCCTGCCTGTGCAGTTCTTTGTTCGTCAATCGAGCGGTGAATCAGAGCAGAGATATGGAGAGTCCGGCAGAGAGGGTGCGTGTGTGTGTGTGTGAGAGCTGCTGCAGCTGTACGGGAGCGTCTCGGGTGCGTTAAATTTAGTAGTGCTAGTGGTCGCAGGCGGATGATGTGATTCAGCCTACAGGAGCTTAACTCCATGCTGTTCCTGCCTGTGCAGTCCTTTGTTTGGCGACTGAGCAGTAAATTGTAGCAGAGATGTGGAGAATCTGGCAGAGAGGGTGCATATGTGTGTGAATGAGAGCTGCTACAACTATTTTTCTGTTTTTAGCCATGTTACTGTTCTTTTATCAGTGGTTTATTATATTTTACATAATTAGCAATTTCTACCCACCCTATTTTATTCATGTTATATTTTTTGTGCTATCATCCTGCTATTATTTTTAACTCCGCCCATGTTTTATGTTTTATCAGTGGTCCATTATATTATGTACATTTAGGGGTATGTTTACTAAACGGCATTAACATCACCGGCGGTAAGCGCAGCACTAATGTTACCCACACCATATAAGGATGTGGGTGGGCTGGTGTAAAGGTAGCCATGGGCCATTTACCGCACGGAACAGTGCACCCTGGCCACTTACCGCATGGTAACGGAACAGCCAACGCCAAGGTGACAAGCAGCAAGGTGCCAAAGGTGTGTAAGGCGCCGCAAGCTAAGGCGCCCTGAGAGTTTAATGTGCCCTGAGGGGCTAAGGTGTATGAAGTTAAAGTGCCCCAAGATTGACGGATGTACAGGTGGTAGTTGATAGAGCTTTGCCAGTTGATATTGTAGTCAGTAAGTCGGATGTGAACCACAGCAAAGGTCACGCACTCTGACCATTAGATATCCTGGATTGAAAAGAGCATGCATAAAATAGCTTACACTGAATATTTGCAAGGGTGACTGGGGCTGGGCTGAACACTCACCCTTTTGTATGGTATGTGCACCAGCCCAGAAAAAAACTACAGAAAAAAAAAAGAACATGTGGGAATCGAACCAGCCCTCTGGGGTGTCCAAACACGGTGCATGAACAACTATGCTAACACTGCAAGGCATCTGCTGTGGCAGGAATTACCAAGAAAGGGTTCTTATGTATCTGCCAACAATATAGAAATAGGTTGCTAGATCCACATCACCCCTGTAGTGTGTGACTGCATGTCCAATATATATGCGATGGAGGCCCAGACCGACAACCACAGTCAGGGTGCAGTCCCCCAAGCCTGCCCACTGTGAGGATTATGCATCTGCTGCATTCACATTACCAACACTCTCCAATGAGCCACAGCTGAGGCTGCACTCTATGCCTGTCGGGTAGCCTGGATGGAGTGCATAATGTAGCGCACACTGAATAGATGCAAAGATGTTTGGGGCAGCACTGAAGCTGCACCCCTTTGCATGGTATTTGCAGCAGCCCAGAACAAAATGAACTGAAAACAACCTGTGGGTATTGAACCGGCTCCCTAATGTGTCCAAACACAGTGCTCTAACCACTATGCTAACTTTGCACAGCAACTGCATTGGAAATATTTCCCACTAAAGGGAATGTATGAATGTATATTTGTATCTGCCTGCAATGTTTCAGCAGGTTTGCAGCCCATCCTGCTGATACATTTCTGGGAGGGGTGGCAAAGAGAGGTACGGTCAACCTGATTATGCTGGAGCATACGTTCGGGAGTGTGAAGATGCAGTAGGTTAGAGAGATATGTTTCCAAGAGGTCCCATGTACATTCATTGCTATGTCCACAGCTCATCCGTAGGACCAGGGCCGGATTTACCTTGAGTGAGGCCCTACGCCAACAAAAATTGTGGGCCCCCAGCAGGGGCGGCCCAAGGGGGGTGTGGGCCTCATTTGCATAAGGGGCCTCATTTGCATAAATATTTGCATAACGTTACCATATACTAACTTTTAGTAAACGTGCCTCTTAATGAGTGTATGGATAAAGAAAGACTAAAAGATTTCTACATTACTATAATCCAGTGCCAACTGCCAGACACATTAGGAACTACAACAAACACTGCCCATTTAGAAACCCATAGCAAACCCGCCGTATCCTAACAGCACTACCAGGACTCACAAAGCACCATACTCTACCAATCAAAAGGCAACACTGCAAATATTAAACCAATACATTTCAGAGAACAACAATACATGACCTACTGGGGAAAGAGAACAAGTGGCAATGTCAAATAGGAATTATATAAACAGACCACCTCAGCTCAGTTACACATGCAGAACATAGACCATCACCAAACAAGTAATCACATTTTAGAAACAGGAAGACAATAATTAAACTGGGAATCCCAAAAGCCAAACTTGGAATGTACAACACTGTAGAAATAAAACTATACATTAATTTGCTCTTGTACTAAACAAAGCGCAGACGTTAATGATGCACATTTACCAGAGCTGACATATTCCAATTAATAAATTCAAAATAAAGAGATATTTTTCTACCTTTTGAGCATTTTTTTCAGCTGCAATTGCTCCAGCCACTTTCTTCTGGTTTCTTCGTGTCTTCTGCTAACCCTCCATCGTCTGCTGTCCATTTGTCCTTTCTTCTCTCTTCTAGTTTTTTCCATTCTCTCTCTACATCTGCTTTAACATACTAATCTTTCTCCTTTTGCTCTTTCCTCATTCCTATTTCATCCACTCAAATTTTACCCCTCCATCCTCAATCCCCACTTACTCTCCCAATACCCGGCCAATTGTAGATTTTTTATCCCTCCCACACAAAATATTTTTCCCTTCTCCATTTTACTCTTCCAGCCCCATCCCATTCTAATCCTCCCCCAACATCAGCTCCCTTCTAGTTCCAGCCTCACCCAGCATCCATTCCCTTCTAGTCCCTGCATCAGCCCATTTCCAGTCCTAGCCACCCATCAGCCCATTTCCAGTCCTAGCAACCCCCCAACCCAATACCAGTCCTAGCCCCCCCATCAACCCACTTACAGTCCTAACCCCCCATCACCCCATTTTCAGTTTAAGCCCCCCCTATAACCCATTACCAGTCCTAACCCCCCATCAGCCCACTTCCAGTCCTAACCCCCCATCAGCCCACTTCCAGTCCTAACCCCCATCAACCCATTTCCAGTCAGCCCCCCATAGCCCATTGCCAGTCCTAACCCCCCCCATCAGCCCACAGTCCATTACCAGTCCTAACCCCATCAGCCCACCTCAAGTCCTAACTCCTCCCCATCAGCCCATTTCCTGTCCTAGCCCCCCCCCATAGTCCATTACCAGTCCTAACCCCCCATAGCCCATTACCAGACAGCCCCCATCAGCCAACAGCCCATTACCAGTCTTAACCCCCCCATAGCCCATTGCCAGTCCTAACCCCCCCATCAGCCCACAGTCCATTACCAGTCCTAACCCCATCAGCCCACCTCAAGTCCTAACCCCTTCCCATCAGCCCATTTCCTGTCCTAGCCCCCCATAGCCCATTACCAGTCCTAACCCCCCAACAGCCCACAGCCCATTACCAGTCCTAACTCCATCAGCCCACCTCCAGTCTTAATCCCCCAGCCCATTTCCAGTCCTAGCAACCCCCCCAACCCATTACCAGTCCTAGCCCCCCATAGCCCACTACCAGTCCTAATCCCACCAGCCCATTTCCAGTCCTAATCCCCATCACCCAATTTTTAGTTTAAGCCCCCCCATAGCCCATTACCAGTCCTAAGCCCCCGTCAACCCACTTCCAGTCCTAATCCCATCAGCCCATATAGACTTAGCTCCCCCATAGCCCATAGCCCCCCCATAGCCCATCACCACTCGTAACCCCCATATCCCATTACCAGTCCTAACCCCCCCATAGCCCATTACCAGTCCTAACCCCCCCAACAGCCCACAGCCATTACCACTCCTAACCCCCCCAGCCCATCACCAGTCCTAACCCCCCAACAGCCCACAGCCATTACCACTCCTATCCCCCCCCCAGCCCATCACCAGTCATAACCCCCACCGCAGCCCACAGCCATTACCACTCCTAACCCCCCCAGCCCATTACCACTCCTACCCCCCCCAGCCCATCACCAGTCCTAACCCCCCAACAGCCCACAGCCATTACCACTCCTAACCCCCCAGCCCATCACCAGTCCTACCCCCCCAGCCCACCCCAGCCCAGCGAATTTTTTTTTTACAAAAGAAGCTGTCTCTGCCTCTGCCGGGGCCGGGGCCGCCGCGGCAGAATCGAGTGTGCCGCGGGGCCCCCCCTGCCCAGCAGGGCCTGCCCTCCCCGGTATCACCTCTCTCAGCTGCCTCCCTCCAGTCACACGCACCGGCTTTCTGAGCGCGAGGGAAGAGTTTTTCCCTCGCTGCTCTGTTTAAGCCCGCGGGGGCTGATGGGATACTTCCCATCAGCCCCCGCGGGCTTAACAGAGCAGCGAGGGAGAAAACCCTTCCCTCGCGCTCTGAAAGCCGGCGCGTGTGACTGGAGGGAGGCAGCTGAGAGAGGTGATACCGGGGAGGGCAGGCCCTGCTGGGCAGGGGGGGCCCCGCGGCACACTCGATTCTGCCGCGGCGGCCCCGGCAGAGGCAGCGACAGGTTTTTTTTTTTTTTTAAATTTTAATGATGTATCAGAATGTTTTTTGCGCGGGGCCCCCTGAAACGCGGGGCCCTGTGCAAAAAACATTCCCGGTGGGCCCTTGCCAGCTGTGGGCCCTACGCCACGGCGTACGTGGCGTATAGGCAAATCCAGCCCTGCGTAGGACAGATTCCATCTAGGAGCTGTATTGTGTGCATTGTGCAGTTTGCTCCCCCCCCCCCCATGCAGTCCTATGGTCCACAGGCCTGATTCTTATGAGTGTGTGTGTAGACAATATGTGGTGTATTATGAGCCAACCAATACTCGTCATCCGTGACATGCCCTCTATTACATTCCTGCCTGTTAGTGTAAGACTGACAATCCAGCACATAGATACCCTGCAACAACAGTGGAGGTGTATGGAGAGCCTCAGAGGCATTTTGGATAGTGTGTGTACAATGAGGAACGAGAGGGGGTTGTCTGTTGCACCTCAACCTAGATGTCCAGTGCCGAATATGTCATAGGCCTCACAGATGGGGATGTAATGCTACCAGCATGTTGGCCCAGATGAGCCTGGCTATGGCATACTATTTGTGGATATCATGAAAACAAGCCAGGAAGGGATCAGGAGCAGACATGTAGCTGAACCCGGCCTATGGGTCGCTATAATGTGGCTTTGGCAACATGGCAATAACAATGTTGTTTTCTGTGCTGGGATCTGTGGCCCATAATGGAGCTGCACAGAAGTGGAGACACCACCTCATGCAATATCCTTTGACATTATGGGGTCCTGCTGCATCAGCTGTGAGTCTGCGTGATGTGGACATCATGAAGATTGTACCATTGGAATGCATTTTGCATCTGTAAGGCCCATCCTGTACATGTGCACACAACGTACACCTGCTGCGTCACTATTGCATCTTTTGCAGTATGTTATGAAGAAAAGCAGCTGTAGAGGGTCTGGATGAGTAGCATGCACTGAGTTGCTATGTGTGATTCATAGACAATGTGAGGGCAGTATGAACAACAAATCTATGCAATGATGTTGATAAGAAAACATGTAGAATATGCCTCCATTGCCCCTTTATGACATCTGGTATATTACTCAAGAGTCGATTGAATGGGTAAATCTAACGTATGAATATATGTGATGCCTATGTGCACCAGCGGTGCTGCTGACAATCTCACATGTGTCACAGGGCTACGGATCATGTGCAACAAATAGGGTCAGCTACATTTCCACATAACGTACTCAAGCCATGTATGCCTCAGACACCGTGTTATCTAGCTGGCAGCATTTACATTTTAGCAAGGGATCTCTGAGTGAACCAAGGGTCAGAAAACAGTCTTTAAGGCTGTGTAGGTGTATGATGTGTTGGATATATACACCTTACAGCTACCTCTGAGAAAGGACCAGCTGAAAGACATATGGTGTGCCTCCCCAATGGCTGGGACTCTCTGAACAAACACATTGCTCACACATCTGGACATCAGTGGTGTGCATCTTTATTTACATGTGCTGTCTCACAGATGACTGAACCATGCAGAACATATTTGTTAAACCCTGCTGCTCACACAAATGTCTGTTAGAAATATCTCCACACTGGCCAATGATGACATTGGTGATCTTGGGATGTCAGTGCGACGACTGAGCTTGAGGGCATGCAATGAAGTGTCCTGCATCAGCACCAGAATTCTCATATCGCAGATGGGACATGGCTGATGTTCCAACATACCTCCAGTGAATGTGTGCACATGTATGGATGCTATGTTCAGAAATGGTTGGTTCCAAGATTTTAATCTATGTGGTGCAAAGTGATGTGTCGGGGTATTGCATGACCGCCAACTGTCTAACCCTGATGTGAATGCTATGGTCATATGTGGGCCACACCTGAAAATCTGGGTCTGCCCACACAAACGAGAGGGAGCAGGAGCTAGCCAACTAGGCCAAGATTAACTTGCTAACTGCCCAGACCTAATGCCAGAAAGATATTTTGGGAAAAATAGGGCCAAGCTGCCATGCACAGATGGCTATGTGTAGTGCATAGAAAAAACGTTGATACCTGCCAACCATGTTTATCTGCCCATGCCCTACCATAGAACACCTCTAACACACCCTGATGGCAATCGCATAGCATATGGGTGTGTTAGGGAGGTACACAGCATTGTAGATGGCCAGCACCTGAGTAGGTGCCATGCAAAAATTCACAAGAAACCATTTACACAGGTAACTAGGGCAGTTTCCTGTATAAATGGCCTCAAAAATCAGGGACACTATCTACAATGATGAGATGGAGTTAGTTATGAGAACCACATTTTGGCAAAGTAATTCAAAACAACAGGTGCAGAGGCAGCAGAATACAACAGTTCTGGGGTGACATAGTAGGCGGTATTTCCATGAGGTGTACAGGTACGAGAATATACATGCAATGCACAATCCAAGCTATGTGTGAAAATAAAGATAGCCACATCAGAAAATGGCCCTTGCCATGCGTGTTACACATTGTCATGAGAGACACAGGATGGAGCACACATGCGACTGTATAAGCTGTAAGCCAATCAATAATTACACATCTTTATTGGAAAACAACAGGTCAATATGTTCTGTGAAGTGGCAAAACATGAAAACTATGGTACAGTAAACATCACAAAATGCACATCATCATATGTCACTGTGTCACAACATATTCATGCACATTCATATGTACACTGTAATTCACCAAATGACACAGTGACACCCTATATGCAGAGTATCACTCCTGGATATGGCCAAACAGAGATCAAGCATGTCGTTGTGGTCTACCTTGTGAGGATGTGCAACAACGTGTTATGGCCAAGTGCAAGGGTGACAAGGAAAGAACATACCACATATACAATGTCCCTCTGCTGCTACACACCCAGCTCGATCCTCTTTTGGGCCTAAACATTTGACATCATCCACTGAGGCATGGCAGTGATATGGTAAAACAAGCAAAACGTAAATGACAGTCAGGAGTGGTAGGCCCCAGTTGACAGTGTTGGTGTTAGCTGCCACTAGTCTTCCCCCCAGCTCCAATGGTGTGTGGAGCATCACACCTCTCTCAAAGTCATTTTCTGCAGCCATGGGTGTCCACGTTGAGGTGTGAGGTTTGCTGATGAAGATGCGTGAATCCATAGTAACGGAATGGGGAAACCTAGGTGTGGCAAGGAGTCACGCCACCAGGCTAGTGTGGCGTAACTCCTTGCCACACCCAGGCACCGATCCGCCATGTGTATATCAATTTCCAGCATTGGCATGTGCTTTTCAACCTAAGTTCTATTACTATATGCCGCCCTTTCTCAGGGATCATCTCATGTTGTTGCTGTCTCCTCCAACATGCAGGTGATGGTGACTGCAGATGCACTGTAGGTCCATTTGGCTGTGGGTGGGCCATGCTCTGTAGGAAAAGTAATAGAAAGGTAGGTATGCCATTCATCACACATCATGTGGTGCCATCCTAGTGCCTACAAGTTTAATATGTCAAGTAGGAAACGTCTAACATTCAACCATTACATTCCCGTAACACATCTGCCATTGAAGGCATAGGATATTCAAAACTATCAGTGCAGAGTATGTTCACATCTGCACAGGCATATAGACATGTCCATGGCCACGTGCTACAGGTGTGTCATCGGTCTCCATCATGTCTATCACTGCTGCCGGACACTAACTTCTCAATGAACTCTGAGTACCAAACAAGCAAATCACATACAAAATGTCTGATGATGTTAGTTAAACATGATCCAATGTGGAGGCCATCTGCTGTATGGTGCATGTGGTGGACAGGGACTGTGTGCAGATGTCATTGTGTCCAAGCTGTCATCCCATACCCAGAGGTGGTGTTTGAAAATTGTGACATTAGTCTGTGTGCATGTTAAAACATCATTGCCTCTTGTCAAAACTATCCCATCATGTGGCAAATATGATTGCTGAAGCATTCAGATTTGCCATCAGACAAAATGTATGACATTTTCCACGCAGAATACAATGCATGACATGATCACCTCAGTCATAGGGCAGTATCTGAAATGTAGCATCATTACTGCAGTGATCTGTAAAGGGCTGATCTGATCTCACCCCAGGAACAAATACTGAACATATGCCTGCACAGTGTATGAGTACAATGTGACTAATAATCTACACATATTGCAATGTAAAACACATGTGCACCAGGTAGCATTTCCCCTGTCTGGTACAAATATGAGGCCAGTAGGAGCAATGTCATGAGCCTATCCAAGGCTACATTTATATTGGATGCTTCAACAATGTTAAGAAAAAAATAAATGCAATGTTCAACACTCCAACTCTTATCGTCTGTGTGCACCAACATCTTAGTTGGTAATGTCAGCAAAACTATGGTGTCCAATTACCAACTACTGAAATCAAGATGGCCATATAGATGTTAAATCATAGACATGGGGTATATGTATTGTCAGACGGCTGCCTGGGTGAGAACGTTCACAGTCTTGGCAAGTGCATATGTCAATATGATTTGCAAGGGATTGTGGGCAATGCAGTCCATTCACACCCGACACAGCTGCTCACAATAATTTAGTTGTGCTCAAGTGTAAAGCCAATAAGATATTTATTTATGGGGTTATTTCTCCCAACACAGATATGCTTGGTAGCACATAAATCAGGTTACTTGCTTTCAGTGTTAAACTTGGAAAAACAAAATCAGGAAAACAACATTTGAACTTGTCAGGCAATCAAAGCAAAAGAATAAAGACCTGGTTGGCAACAAACTGGTCTTTTCTGTAGGCTTTAGCTAATATTTTCTTAGCAGTGTATCAAACAACAAACAAAAATCCACAAAGAAAGGAAAAACTGTTCTTTTCAGGTTAACTTCTTATATCTTCACACATAGATTCAGAAGTGATTCCCTCAGAGCTCACAAGCAATTAGGTAAGGCTCAATTGCTAGCAGTTACCCAGCTGAAACCCCTTAGCTGGCTTGCTTTCTACTGCGTGGCTAAAAATCCTACTTCAGGAGCTTTTCTGAGTAGATTAAAGAACAAGTTTGTATTTCTTTGTGATGGTTGTTGTATTTTATAACAGAAAATTACCAAAGGAGTTTAGACAGAGAGCAATCCATGTAAACACATCCTTCATCTGCAATCACTCCCCCTTCTTCAACAATCATGGGTTCAATATCCTGGATTGGCACAGATGAATTTCTCAATGGAGCACTTTCAGGAGAATACTTGTTTCCCTGCTGTCTTTCAAGGTTATAGCTAGGGCTTAGATCAGTGTTCATACCTGAGCTCCCATTGCTGTTAGAGTTCCTCTCTATATAGCCTGGCCAGTATGTAGTCCAGTTCCTATGTCCAGCCTTCCAATCCAGATCCCTGGACACTGGGTCTCTCTTCACATACCTTCTGGCACGGGTCTTAGGGTCCCTTCCAAGTGCAACCGTCTCCCTCACAGGTACCGTCTGGAGATTCCTAGCTCTGGCTTTCCCCAGTCCAGTGGTGTATGCTGGCCCTTGGAATGCCTTCCAGTATACGTACTGCTATGAACTCCTTTAGACCTTCCAAAGGCTTTTCTCCTCTTTCTTCCAAAGGGTTTCTTTCCCTCTCTGTCCGTCCGGTTTGGCTTCTGCTTCTGATGATCCTCCAGATGAAACTGAGGATATCCAAGCTGATCATGAAGATGATGATAATTCTGAGGATGAGGATAATTCTCTGTAGAATAAACTCTACCTTTATTCTGCTTAGATGAGTGCTCCTCCCTAACACAGCGCAGCTGTGCTGAATCAGGCCCTGCCCTTTGAGATGAGTGCTTAGGGGATTACCTCATAGCCCTCCTGATTGAACACACGTTTCCCCACTTCAGCTCCTCTAATGGCTGTTGGAAACCTGGTGCATTCTGGGACTGGTAGTTTTTTATAAGAAAATTCTGTTTTCTTATTTCTACCAGAACTGACAGGTTGCTTGTTCAGAGTCACTTCACCTTTTCTATAGCTCCTTCCTGAGCTATGATAAGCTTCCTTATCACAGTATGCATGCAAGATAGGTTTAGAGCAATATAATTAGGTATACAAGGGAACATCACTCATGTCAAATGTTGTCCTGTGCCCTCAGTGTATGCAGGGGAATTGACACAACAGCATCAGCACAGAAGACAGTTATGTTTGTGTAACGTATGCAGGTATGTGATGTAAAATGCATACTTCTGATGTGACTGTGTATGATGCACCAGTCACAAATCACTGCCATATTGTCATCCATATAGAGCTGTAACACAATCAGCTGCATGTAGATTCACTTGCCTCGAGTAGTTACCTCACCACACCAGCAGGAGTAACGGCCTGCCAAGCGGATTCTGTATTGTCACAAACACAGCAGACATACATATGTTAGGATGTAGACCTGAAGCACACAGGATAGCATGCACATTTGTACACATATGCATCTCCTCATGTACATAGTACTTACATGAGAAGAGCTGCTCAATCAGATGTTGCCAGATTGCTGTGCCCACACGTGTGTTTCCACGGCCACATACAGGAAGGTACACAGGATCATCTTCCAGATCCAGATTAATGTCGACTGGAATATTGTGCCTAAGAGCAATGTTGTGCAGGATGCAACAGGCCAGAATTATCTGTGCCACAGTCATGGTATTATAAGGCCCTGCCAGTCTTATCCAGACACCTGAAGTGACTCTTTAACATGCCAAAGGTGTGCTCAATCACAGAGCGGGTGGAGGCATGGGCCTCATTGTACCTCATCTCTGCAGGTGACCTTGGAAAATGTACAGGGGTCAGCAACCAGGCCTGACACCCATATCCAGCATCACCTGCAGAAAGAAAATGAGACAGTCGACCAAGTAACATGTTTATACACAATGTCTGGATGTACATGCCAGTACCTCTCCATTGCAGCCTGCCCTTCCCCATCACACACATAAACTATGTTGCTGTAACATCAAGCATATACAATAATGACATAAACACACAGCAGCTTTTGAGGGCATGTGTCCCTTAACCTCCAGTTCTCCAGGACCAAGCAGGAAGTCAGTCCTCACTTATGGGTGACGTCGGCGCCGACGGAGCCCTCGCGGAGCAATTTTCCCCAGCTTTCAAAGAAAGCCTTTGGGAATTGCAGCGCGCATGCGCGGTCCTCTTCCCGCCCAAGGGTGCCATCTTAGCCAGTCTTCTTTTTTCCGCGGAGCCCTACAGACGTCCCCGTCTTGTCCCCGCGAAAAAGTTGATATTTCTTCATAATTTTATTCTTTTTCCTTCGACCGGTCTTTTTCCCGCCCGGACTCGCGACGCCGGTCACGAGTCCTCTTCTTCTTTTCGGTTTTTCTGACTTAGTCAGTTTTCGTTTTCGGTTTTTCCCTGGCAGCCCGGTCCTTTGACCTCGCCGGGGCCCTTTTTCCCCCGATGGCTGCCAGTGGTTTCAAGAGGTGTGGTCAGTGTGACCGAAATATGTCACTAACTGACACACACGACTTTTGCCTCCGCTGCCTGGGCCCTGATCATGAAGAAATGATCTGTGGGCCCTGCGGCAAAATGTCCTCCAAAGCGTTGAGAAGTCGGCGGCATCAGCGGGATAGGATCTTCGCTGACCCCAGCCGTACCCGGACCTCGTCGGAGGCCTCCGCGTCCAAAGGTTCCAGCTCGGACCGTCGCCGGAGTTCCTCCGACAGGGGTTCTCACTCCGGGGACCATCGACGTAAGGTGAAACCCGCGAGGGCGGCGTCGGTGGACGCTCCTGGCTCCGCGAGGGCCAGGTCGCATAACCCCGATAGCCACCCCGGGTCCTTGGAGAAGGAGCACCTCCCGAAGCGACCTCGCCTGGAGTCGGAGCTGCCTGCTCGGGTAAGTCCTGTGGTCCTCCTGGACTCGCCTCCGCGACAGCCGACGTCGGGCCCGACGCCGTCGGGGCCCGAGTCGGGGGCTGCTGGGTCACCTGAGCTCGGACTCAGGTTGACGGCCTTGGAGAGCAGACTGTCTGCCTTCATGGACCAGCAGCGGGCACTGCTCGCTGGCTTCGCTGGCGTCGCTGCCCCGACCGCCGGGACATCGACGTCCAAGTCGACCCCGGAGACCGAGCCGATCCTCGAGTCGATGCGAACTCGAGTCGATCCTCGGTCGAGGTCACCCTCGGCCTCCCGTTCGGGACCGAGGTCGCCGACGCCGACTCCCTCGGCGTCGGGGCGGCAGGCGCCGCGCCCTACCCGGGCCGACCTCACCGAGTCCTCGTCGGAGTCGGTCTGGGAGTCTGAAGAGGAAGAGTCGCCTGATTCTTTCCGGACTCGGTGTGTCCCCTCGGACTCACCGGAGTCCGAACCTCGGAAGCAGTCCCCCCCGGAGGATGCCCGGTTCTCGGACTTCGTCAGGGATATGGCCAAGGCTTTGGCCTTCCCTGCGGACCCCGAGGAGGAGCCTCGAGCCGAAGAGCTCGACGCCCTCCAGTATGACTCTCCCGCAAGGGAACACTTTACTGTACCGGTTCCTCCTATGCTGGAACGACTACTCTTCCGCATGTGGGAGAGTCCGGCCACCTCGCCGGTCCTGAGCAAGCGGGTCGATTCTATCTATCGAGTCCGCAAGAGCCCTGGCTTCCAAAAAGCACAGCTACCACACCATTCCATGGTAGTGGAATCGGCCATGCATCGTCTTAAGAGCCAGAAGATGCACTCCTCGGTGCCTCCTGGCAGGGAGGCCCGTAACCTGGATGGCCTTGGTAAGAAGTGTTTCCAGGGCTCTATGCTTGCGTGTCGTGTCCAGACCTACCAGCTATACATGGGCATGTATCTCCGAGACCTGGCTAAAGAGCTAGCCGGATTCTCCGCTGGTTTGTCCGAGGAACCCTTGCGGAGGTTCCTGGCCTTGTCCACTGGCATTCGGGAATGCTCAAAATTCATGTCCCGAGCAGCCTATGATGGCTTTGAAGCATCGGCTTGAGTGGCCGCAGCCGGCATCGGTGCCCGCCGACAGGCTTGGCTTCAGTCGTCTGACCTTGAGCCCTGGGTGCAGGACAAGTTGGTCGATGTCCCCTGCCGAGGCGAAAATCTCTTTGGCAAGCCCATGGCTGAAAAGGCTGCACAAATTGAGACGGAGACTCTCACCAGGACCAGGCTTTCTAGGAAGACCTCCGCCCCTTCCCAGAAAAAGAAGGGCTCGGGTAAAAAGTCCTTTTACCCGAGGAAGGCGGCTGCCTACAAACAATACCCCCATTATCAGGCCCCTGCAGCTCCCCAACAGGGCCAGCAGGCCAAGGGACGGGGTAACGGGTCCCGTAGGCAGCAAGCCCCCAAGCCTGCACCACCAGCCCCTGCTCAGCAGGGTGGGGGTTTTTGACTCCTTAAGCATAGCCTCTCCCCCCCCCCGCTGGTTCCTCCCAGCACCGGAGGCCGGCTGGTTCACTTCGCCCACAGGTGGTCCAGCATCACCTCAGATGCCTGGGTGCTTCAAGTTGTGCGAGAAGGCTATCTTCTCCACTTCCACCAGGTCCCTCCCTCCTATTTTCCGGGAGAACCTCCACGACCCCCTCTGCACAGGGACTTACTCCTTCAGGAGTTAGCAGGTCTTCTACAGGAACAGGCGGTGGAACCGGTGCCCCACCACCTGGAAGGTCAAGGCTTTTATTCCAGGTATTTTCTAATACCAAAGAGAACAGGAGGCCTCAGACCCATCCTGGACTTGCGCAACCTCAACAAGTTCCTTGTGCGGGAGAAGTTCAAAATTCTTACCCTTGGAATCCTTCTGCCCTACCTCCAGCAGGGAGATTGGCTATGCTCCTTGGATCTAAAGGATGCCTACACGCACATCCTCATCCACCCAAGCCACCGCCAATACCTAAGGTTTGTGGTGGCAGGAAATCATTACCAGTACAGAGTACTGCCCTTTGGCCTGTCCTCCGCACCGCGAGTCTTCACAAAATGTCTCGCGGTGGTGGCGGCCCATCTCCGGCTTCACGGCCTCTATGTCTTTCCGTACCTCGACGACTGGCTCATCAGAGCAGCGTCCGCTCCGGAGGTCACCAACGCCACACGCCGCACGGTGACTCTTCTGCAGTACTTGGGCTTTGTTATAAACTTCGCAAAGTCCACTTTGCTCCCCTCACAGGATCTCGAGTTCATCGGCGCAAGGCTGCACACTCCTCAGGCACGAGCGTACCTACCGCTCGACAGGGCTCAACGGCTCATGGACCTAGCCGACCGTTTTCGCAGCCAGCCCCTGGTCTCCGCCAGGCGCTTCCTGAGACTACTCGGCCATATGGCTTCCACCGTCCATGTGACCCCCAATGCCCGCCTGAATATGCGGCCTGCTCAATGGTGTCTCCGCCAGCAGTGGCGACAAGCCACAGGCGGCCTAGCAGACCTAGTGCGCGTCTCCGAGCCGCTGATCTCGTCTCTCCGGTGGTGGCTTCAGCAGCCGAACCTGATATTCGGAATGCCTTTCCAGTCACCTCAGCCGGCCCGGGTGCTGACAACAGATGCATCCCTCCTGGGCTGGGGAGCGCATTGCCAAGGGGCACGTACTCAGGGCCTCTGGACCACGTGGGAGTCTGCTCAGCAGATCAACTTCCTGGAGCTCAGGGCGATCCTCCTGGCTCTCAAGGCCTTCTCCCACCTGACTTCTCACCAGTCCGTCCTTGTCCAGACGGACAATCAAGTTGCCATGTTCTACGTGAACAAGCAGGGGGGCACGGGCTCCTTCCTCCTCTGCCGGGAGGCACAGAAGCTCTGCTCTTGGGCCGTCAGTCACGGCATTCTCCTCAAGGCAGTTTATCTCCCAGGCCAAGAGAATTACCTGGCGGACAAACTCAGCAGGATCCTCCAGCCGCACGAGTGGCGTCTGGATCCCTTGGTAGTTCAGAAGCTCTTTCTAAAGTGGGGCCTCCCCACGGTGGATCTCTTTGCCAGTCCTCACAACCGGCAACTTCCTCGCTTCTGCTCTCGTCAGCCACACCCCCTTCGGGTTGCGGCGGACGCTTTTCTACTCTCATGGTCGGGGAGCCTTCTGTACGCTTTCCCTCCCATCCCGCTAGTCTCTCGGACTCTTTTCAAGGTTCTCCGAGACAAAGTCTTCATGATCCTGGTGGCCCCTCGCTGGCCCAGACAGCCGTGGTTTCCGCTCCTGCTGCAATTAGCGGTGGAGGATCCATTCCCTCTGGGGTTACAACCGGATCTCCTCACTCAGGATCAGGGGTCTCTGCTACACCCCAACCTCAGGTCTCTCAACCTAATGGCCTGGCTGCTGAGAGGGTAGTCCTCGCTCCCCTTCTCCTGCCGGCAGAGGTGGAGGAGGTCGTCCTAGCTTCGCGACGACCTTCTACCCGCAAATGCTATGCCCTTAAATGGCGTCGTTTTTCCGTTTGGTGTACCCGACAGTCTCAGGATCCCTTCTCCTGCCCGGTGTCGGTGGTCTTGCAGTACTTGCTTTACCTCTCTAATCTGGGACTTAAGTCCAACTCCGTCAAGGTTCACCTCAGTGCTCTTTCAGCACATCATGTGCCGGTGGACGGCAGACCTCTCTCCAACGACCCTCTCGTAGCGAGGTTTCTCAGAGGTCTCCTTCTACTTAAACCACCTCTGCGCCCGCCAGCGCCTGACTGGGACCTGAATGTGGTTTTACAGCGGATCACCTGTCCGCCTTTTGAACCTATGGCTACCTGTTCTCTCCATTTTCTTTCTTGGAAAACACTGTTCTTGATAGCCCTCACTTCCGCTAGACGCGTAAGTAAACTGCAGGCCCTCGTGTCTGATCCCCCTTACACTCGGTTCTACAAAAATAGGGTAGTCCTACGGACTCACCCAAAATTTCTTCCAAAAGTGGTCTCCCCTTTTCATATCAATCAGGAGGTGGTACTTCCAACCTTCTTTCCCAGACCACACTCCAGCCGAGCTGAAACGGTCCTCCATACCCTGGACTGTAGAAGGGCTTTGAACTTCTACCTTGACCGTACGCGGGAGCACCGTAAAGCTGCTCAGCTTTTTGTATCTTTTGACCCCAATAAATTGGGGCTCCCGGTCTCCAAGCGTACTCTGTCCATCTGGGTTGCGGACTGTATCACTTGGGCTTATGGGGCAGCCGGACTCTCCTTGGAAGGTCGAGTCACGGCTCATTGCGTTCGGGCAAAAGCCACGTCAGTGGCTTACCTCCGCTCTGTTCCGCTGGCAGACATCTGCCGGGCCGCTACTTGGTCTTCGAGCCAGACTTTTGCGGTCCATTACTGTCTCGAGAGGGAGTCCCGCAGGGACAGTGCTTTCGGACAGGCAGTCCTCCGTAATCTCTTTGAGGTCTGAGCAACTCCTACCCTCCATCCCGGATGTGGGCTACCGGTGGGTAATAATTCAGCGAAGATTCTTTCCTTCTGTGCTGCTGAGCTAGAGGGAGCTCATTTTTGTGCTTAGGGTCTCCGGTAGCCTTAAGCTTGGGAGTCCCATAAGTGAGGACTGACTTCCTGCTTGGTCCTGGAGAAAGCGTAGTTACTCACCTGTAACAGGTGTTCTCCAGGAGCAGCAGGAATCAGTCCTCACAACCCTCCCTCCTCCCCTTGGAGTTGCAATCGTCTGCTTTACTTTTTTTGCAAATTTTTATGCTGTCTTTTTTAGCTATGTCATCTGACTGGCTAAGATGGCACCCTTGGGCGGGAAGAGGACCGCGCATGCGCGCTGCAATTCCCAAAGGCTTTCTTTGAAAGCTGTGGAAAATTGCTCCGCGAGGGCTCCGTCGGCGCCGACGTCACCCATAAGTGAGGACTGATTCCTGCTGCTCCTGGAGAACACCTGTTACAGGTGAGTAACTACGCTTTCTCAGACTAATGTAAGACATACCAGTGATAATAAGTCCTGATGCTACCACAAATATCCATGCCCATCTCCGACACATTAATAACCTGCCATACACAAAATGCTGTAACACAGGTTATGAAGGACTAAACCATACTTATCACAATATATCTCTGCCAATCTTAAAGCTACACATTCAGAAAAAAACAAAACAAAAACTACTTGTAATATAGAACAAGTGCCACTGTCACATTAACATGACGAGCCCACCTCTGATTTGTTAAACATACTAATCATAGTCCATCAGCAAACCAATAAGTAAGGATCTGAATGTGCAAACTGAAAGACAACAATGAAAGTTGTTACTCAAAAGTAAATTCTGAAATGTACAACAACACAGGGGTGAGAACAAGGTTACGTAAGTGATCTGGCCAGTAGGCATAATTCCGAGAGGTGAATGGCGCACATATACCGAACCAGGCAACAAACACCTATTAACTGGAGTTCAAGCTCAGCAAGTCATTCTACAGGCATTGAATGCCAAGAGACACAAATAGGGATACACCACCAAGGCTGGCAGCTGGAAATGTGGGTATCCAGGTCTTGAGAGGTGTAACCAGCAGATGTGCTGCCCAGAACATGTTGCAGAATAGCACATGATGACCACATCACATGTGCAAATACCTGCAGAGGCTCAAATAACTTTCAAATAGAGGAGGGGTCTGGACTTCTGATCTAAACCTCATGGCTGCATGGTCCAACAAATCACATAGTCAAAACAAATCACAGACACATGTCATTGTGAGAACACACACAGGGACATGAACATCAGTCTGGAGATAGTGACATGCTGAGATTGCAGCCACAGGTACCAGATGTTGCAGATTCCCACCACTCAAAATAAAAAAAGGAAACAAGGGGGTACCATGTGCAGTTGCTACGCAGCCACAGAAAGGCATTAATGCTATGGCTGTGCTGTGATATGCCATAGCAGAAACACCAGTTAGGATTATCACTTCCTCTTCTCGTAGGGATCATGTTACACCACTCTTGTTACACTTACATTGGCTTCCTATGGAATTTCGTGTTCAGTTTAAGATTCTTATTCTGGTGCACCGAGCTATTTATACACACACTCCACAGTATCTCATTGTCCTCCTTCAATTTCACGTTCCCACACGTAGTCTCTGCTCTATACACATCAACCGCCTCCATTTTCCTTCACCGTCATGTGCATATCTCCAATCCACCCGTCACTCTGCCTTTTTCTTTCACGGTCCTGCCCTTTGGAACTCCCTACCCACATCACTCTGACTAGAAACCAATTATGCTACTTTCAAGTCTCAGCTAAAAATCAATCTGTTTACCACCACATTCAACCTCCCAGTCTCTCAAAACTGACCTGGTTTATTCATGTTTGTCTATAATCTCTTCTTTATGTCTTGTCTCTATGCTTTCTGCGATTTCCCCTTTCCTGTCAATTTTTTGTAGTTCCTTTCTTTCTTCTGGCCTAGAATGCTAGGTATCATAAGGAAAGGGATGGAAAATAAAACAAAAGATATTATAATGCCTCTATATCGTTCCATGGTATCTTAAAAAGAATATAGCATTATTAGAAAAGGTTCAGAGAAGAGCCACCAAAATGGTAAAGGGGATGGAAGGATATCCCTATGAAGAGAGGCTAAAAAGGTTAGGGCTCTTCAACCTGGAAAAGAGACGGCTGAGGGGAGATATGATAATTTATAAATTAATGAATGGAGTGGAATGGATAAATGTAGATTGATTGTTTACGCCATCAGAATATAGAAAGACTAAGGAACATGCAATGAAGCTACAGAGTAACCTATTTAAGATTAATAAGAAAAAATATTTTTTCACTCAACGTGTAATCAAACTCTGGAATTTGTTATCGGAGGATGTAGTAGAAACTGTTAGTGTAGCTGGGTTTAAAAAAGGTTTGGACAAGTTCCTGGAGGAAAGGTCCATAAGCCATTATTAAGAAGAGACCCAAGATATCAATGCTTGATAAATTGGAAGACTGGGCATCAAAATGGCAGATGAAATTTAATGTGGATAAGTGCAAAGTTATGCACCTAGGGAAGAACAACCCAAACTATGGTTACACGATGCAAGGTTCCACATTAGGAACCACCACCCAGGAAAAAGATTTAGGCGTCATTGTGGATAACATGTTAAAACCCTCGGCCCAGTGTGCAGCGGCGGCCAAGAGAGTAAATAGAATGCTAAGTATCATAAGTAAAGGAATGGAAAATAAAACAAAAGATATTATAATGCCTCTATATCGTTCCATGGTGAGACCGCACCTTGAATATTGTGTGCAGTTCTGCTCGCCGTATCTTAAAAAGGATATAGTGTTATTAGAAAAGGTTCAGAGAAGAGCCACCAAAGTGGTAAAGGGGATGGAAGGATACTGCTATGAAGAAAGGCTAAAAAAGGTTAGGGCTCTTCAACCTGGAAAAGAGACGGCTGAGGGGAGATATGATAGAAGTCTATAAATTAATGAACGGAGTGGAACGGGTAAACGTAGATCGATTGTTTACATTATCAGAATATAGAAAGACTAGGAGACATGCAATAAAGCTACAGGGTAAACTATTTAAGACTAATAAAAAATATATTTTTTCACTCAACGTGTAATCAAACTCTGGAATTTGTTACTGGAGGATGTAGTAAAGGCTGTTAGTGTAGCTGGGTTTAAAAAAGGTTTGGACAAGTTCTTGGAGGAAAGGTCCATAAACCATTATTAAGAAGGGACCCAGGATATCAATGCATTGTGGAACCTGTGTCTTTTCGGGAAACTGCTAGGTACTGTGACACAGCAGCGGGCACAGAGCCCATGGAGTTAAGGGAAAGTAAGGAACTTGCCTTAGAATCAGCTGGGCAGCAGACAAATTCAGCTCATGTAGAATTAGCTGAGCAGCAGACAAACTCAGCTCATGTAGAATTAGCTGAGCAGCAAACAAACCCAGCTCATGTAGAATTAGCTGAGCAGCAGACAAACTTAGCACATGTAGAATTAGCTGAGCAGCAAACAAACCCAGCACAAGAAAAGCAAAAAGGCATTAGAGTAAAATGTCCTTGCACTAGTCCTGACGTAGCTAGAAGGAGGCTAATCAGGAACACCTGTTCTCAGAAACCCAGACAGCATGCAAAGAGAACAAGGATAAAAGCTGCAGGGTAGAACCAGGGAAGGCCAGTAGGGGCAGCGACTTGGGAGGACTAAGCCAGCATCCAGTAAACACACGTCATGCTGGAGGAAATCCACTGAGGGAAGGAAGCAGTAGGTGTGGCAGTAGAGCAGGAAACAGCCAGCATCATGCCCAGGACCCTGCTAGGATTCCTGGTAGTTGGAGAGCCCAGGAGAGAGCTGCCAGAAGCCCAGATATAAGAGACAGAACCACAGCTAAGGGGTGGGAACCTAGCTTTGCTAAAGAAAAGGAAGAAGTTCTGTTTGGTTTGAAAGGCAAGGGCGTGGCACCAGAAGTAACTTTGACACTGAAAGTTACACAGTAATTCCACCAGCGTGGAGAAGAAGGGAAAGCCAGAAGGAAGCTTTTAATATACCAGGCATTCAGAGCCCTGGATTTAAAGAGCCCTTTCTAGAAAAGCTAGCCCATGACTCACAGGAGAGTTTTAAGGAAGACAGCAGCTGTGAAGAGTGTGACCCATATGCAATCATAAGTGACTCTGAGTTAATGCAGTGGGAGAACAGTAGCTATAATTCTGACCCTGTGCCCATGGATTGTACAATTTGTTTATCTGATGATATTGTATCTTTATGTTGAACGTGTGCAAAGCAGCCAGCTGATGATGCCTAAAGGAAAGAAGATATTTTCTATGCGACAGTTCTTTTGTTTCATATTGTTTGTTGTATCCCAGGAATATCCCCTCAGGGCAGGGAATAAAGCCCTAATATTATTTTTGCCTTACCACTTGACTACAAGACTCTTTTTGTATCAAAGGCAACTAAAATCTTAACACCCTAGGCAGCCGCCTAATAGGGTCATATGAGGTAGCTATCACTCACTATCTCTCACAGTACGTATGACCTAGATTGACCACTGTTGGAAACAGGATACTGGGCTTGATGGACCTTGGTCTGACCCAGTATGGCATATCTTATGTTCTTATGTTCTTGTGCCACCTTTTGATTGTTTAATTGTGACTGTAAACTGCCCTGATGTAATAAAGGGCGGTATATTGAATGCAAATAAACTGAAACTGAAACTGTGTACAACGTCATAGAAAAATACAGTGCTCCTGAAGTAGTTGTTTGCATGTGTTGTTTGCAGCATTAGATACCCAGACATAAAGGTGGCACCCAAAACCACCTGTGATCATGGCCAATCTGTGATAGTGGTCATGCACCCCAGATCACCTTAACAGTATGTGCATAGTAGACAGAAAAAATACCCACCCAGCAGGACACAGTCCTCATACTGTCCACTCTCAAACTGTTGGAATAGTGCTGAGTGATGCAGGATATAGGAGTCATGGGTGGACCCTGGAAACCTAGGAACCACATTCAGAATATGCATATTTGCATCACATACAACCTGCACATTCATGGAATGGTAGTGTTTGTGATTGCGGAACAATGCCTCCCTGTCTCTGGGTGGGACCAGGGAAATATGTGTGCAATCAATAGCTCCCATCACGTGTAGTATCCCTGCAATCTACTCAAATGCCTGGTTCATGGCCCCCCACTGTTGCCTACTGTTAGGAAATACAATGTAATTCCTTACCCGGCTGATCATGGCTTGCAGTACCTGGTGGAGATAGGTGAGAAGGTGGGCCGGCTCATTCCACCTACTGCAGCCACTGATGTCTGGAAGCAGCCAGAGGCAAAGAAATGTAGGCACTCAGGAGCTTGACCAACCCTGGTATGGTATGAGACTGGCCAGTCTGAGGCTCGAGATCAGATCTTAGATCCTCATAGAGCTAATAGCTCCTGTGCTCAGACGATAGAGGGAGATGACCTGATCCTCACACATGCCGTGGAGCATGGCCCTGGGCTTGTAGAGGCGAGGCCGTCTGGGGTAGACCTCTGCACGCCTATGGTGCCATGGTACCCCATCCTCGGCCTGTGGATCCTCTACAGATGCAGGTCTGTGTTGCTGTGGGACCTCCATTGCCACTCTCCCTTGGACACCATCTCCCTCCTTAGGCAACCACAGTTCTCCCTCACCATGAAACCACTGGACAGCACTCGCAGCAAAGACAAAGTGAGCCATCATGAACGACAGCTTCAGCAAATGCACACTGCCTTAAATAGGGAGGGGATGGGCAAATGATGAGAACAAACACTACATACCTGTGCATTACGCACTGCACATGATCATCGGCGCTAATTGGATGCTGTGATGGCACCTTCTGTGCCCTGCGCATGCGGAAGGCATGAAACGCATGTGGAAGGTGCCCTAGGCATGCCTAAGGCACCCTGCATCCGCGGAACTCACAGGAGGCACATGCAAGGTGCCCTGCATATGTGGAAGGTGCGGTATGCACATGCGATGTGCCCTGTGCATGTGTTCCATGCCTTCCAAAGTTGCAGGGCGACTCGCGATTGCTCATGGGCTTGCTGTTCATGTGTTCGCTTTCTCACCTGGTTTTCCTTCTCCCAGCATCTGTATGTGCATTATGCATCCTATACCTGTGCAGGACGCCCTGCATGTTGGCGAGGCGCACTGCATGTGCACGAGGCACCCTGCACATACAGACCACGCCCTCCGCACGCACAGGATGCCTTGCGACTGATCATGGGCCTGTTGTTAATGTGTTCCTGTCACAGCATCTTTCTAGTAATTAAGAGCACTGGCACGTGTGCGGACATGCATATTGTTTGCACCGCGTGTCACAGCTATAACGTGCCTAATTGTGTATGCAGAGGTGCATGGCATCTTATGCACGTGGAAGGTGCCGTGCACATGCACAGCACACATAACGCACATAAGGATGCCCTCCACATGCACATGGAAGGTGCCGTGTGCATGTTCAGCATGCAAAACACACATGCAAGACACTCTGCACAGGCACAGTGTGCCCTCCATGTGCATGAGACAGGGCACCTTGCAAATGCTGGGGTGGTCCAGCATCAACAACAGCAGCCTGCCAAGCCCCTACCTGGCAAAAGGAAAAGGAAGCATGCACCTATAGAGGTGCACAAGAGGGTGATGCGGTTCTCACAGCAGGAAAATGACATTCTCCTGGCTAATGTTTTGGAAAATTATGAGGTGCTCTATGGTCACCTCAGTATTCAAACACCTCTGAGCACAAGAAACATGATCTAGGAGGAGATCCGGAAAGCTGTTGCTGAGGCTGGTAGACCATTCCGTGACACTGAGAGCCTCAGAAAGTGGTATAATGACATAAAACGTGCTGTCAGAGCACACCTCACAGCGGAGAGGCAGCATGCAATGGGCAAAGATGGTGGCGGACACAGTGGGGCCCATCTTTCTGCTCTCGAGCAACAGTTGCTGGAGAGACTGGTGCCAATCTATATACATGGACTGCCCCCAGAGTTGGACCCGGCCCACCCACGTGCCGGTAAGTGTGGAAATGTGAATGCCCACCATGTACCTAATAGCTATATGCACGTGTCTTTCCCCCTATTACACGTTGCCTGTAGCCTGTTCTGCTGCTCCCCTATCAGAAATTGGATAACATTTCCTTTATTGGTCTTTGTCCATTCACCCATTGTATATTGTTCTTTGTAAACTGCCCTGGTGTAATGATGACACAGTATAGCAATAGCCCCAATAAACATTACAACAAAGATAATCATACACATGTGACCAATGCAACCCTGTTAATCACGTACACATGCTGTCCTCTGCAAGCAACTGACCCATCCTGTAGATATGGATGGCCATATGGCCACACATATACCGTGTATGCATCTAGGTATATGTGTAACCCTATGGCCTGTGTGACTGTTGCATGCATGGGCCTGTGCAGCTCCCTCAATGTTAACCAAAGTCTTTCTACTTTGTTTCTGACCTGTCCCTTGGGACAGCATGGCACATTACAATGTTAAACTGTCTTGTGATGGGCATGTACCAGAATGTGAACTGTAATGACTGTATGTAGTCTTTCCCCAGGCGACACACAGCAGTTGGAAGTGTCCGACCAGAATGCTTGTGCCATGGTGGAGGGTTGGCACACTGATATCACAACAGGGGGTGATGGCACCCTGGTTGCAACACCACAAGCTGCTGACACAGGGGCCGAGGTGCCTGCAGCTGCTGCAGAGGAACAACCAGAGGGAGAGGATGTGGGCGAGGAGGAGGAAGATGACATCCATCTACACCTCACAGGTAACAGCAGCAGCACTGATGAGGGGGCAAGCACATGGACAACAGAACTGAACTGAGGAGTGGACCACACCCTGCACCATGGTCATCTCAGGCCAGCACATCCCAAAGCCTGATGAGGGAGATGATGCAGGAGCTGCATCCATTACACGGAGATAACCCATGCAGACCTTGCAGGTGGGTGACAAACCATAATGTGGCATGTTGTGGCACATGGTGTGATAGGGTACAGTTACTGTTGGGGGGGGATTGTATGCACACGCTACTATTCCTCTATGAGCAGACATGTGACCTGTGGTTGCTACAATCAATGTATGTTGTTCAGATGTCATGGCTCTGTCATCCCTGAGCACCCAGTTCCATGTGTTATCATAGCAGCTGTGTGAACATTGTCTCACTATTCCTAACCATCATTCCACAGGTATCCACCAGGAGCTGCAGGGTCTCCATCAAGACATGGCCCAGGAGCGTGAGCAGAACTGCCCAAGGGCCCAGGGGACGTAGTCGCTGGCTGAGGTTGTCAGGGCCATGGTGGCAGCAATTAACCACCAGACAGATGTCATGGCAGCCATGTCTGCAGGGTGGCAGCAGCAGTGTCTTCAAGGGGTGCTGGGGGGGCAGGACAGCATGGTCGTGGATGGCCATGCAGGCGTTAGTCCTGGGTAAAAGTGTGATTGTCCCATGTAAATAAACATACCCTCATTTGTTGCCGGGTGTAAAATTCTATTCCTGTTTCTGGCATATTTTTACCTGAGAGACTAACTCCTCCCCCCTGGCGACGTTCACTATAGCCCCTTTTCCTGTCTTCCACATGTGCCTTGCTTTGTTTGCCTCTCTGTCCTTTAGGAAGAGAAGTGCCCCCTCACACAAGCTGTGCCAGAAGGGTGAATGTCACCTGCTTCCTGTGAGTGAATATGCTGGCTTTCTGTGAGGTGTGTCTGTCTCACTGCACATAAGTATTTTCTGCCCATTGTTATGGTGTTCCCCTACATCATTACCCCCGTTGTGCATATTTTTGCTCATCTCATCTCAGCAGCTTAACATATACCCCCCCCCAACCACCCTGCGACTCATCGTCTCTTAGATCTGTCAGCTGCTCATTACCTCACCTACTCAAAGGTGTATCTGCTCCCTGTGGCCACTCTCCAGCCGTCTGTTTCATCTGGCCTCTGTTCCACTCTCTATCACTCTTCAATGGCTCTGCATCTGATTGTCTGCCTTTTCTTCTTACACCCTAATTGTTTCTCCTCCTACCAGCACCTTCACACCTCCCCTCTATCTCTCCTCTACCATTCTCACTTCTACCCCCATTTTGTCTTCTAAGCTATCATCAGCTTCTGAGCCTCACAACTTTCTCACTCTCATTCAGCCTTCACCTCTCTCTCTCTCCAAGGCACCCTCACCCTCCTTTCCATTATACTTTCTCCTCCCTGCCCCGTAATCTGCTACTCCTTCTCTTGCTCACATCCAGAGATATCAAACCCAACCATGGCCCCCCCAGACCTCTGTCACACTCCGAGAGGGGATTGTCACCCAACACCTCCAATCCTATTCATATTCACCCTCTTTCCCCTTCCATTCTCCCTCTCCCATGTGCCATATGGACTGCACAATCCAACTCTAATACACGTGTCCTTACACATGATCTCATTATCTCAAATGGCCTCCATTGTCATGATCTGAGACCTGACTCCTCACAGAGGACACATCAACTGTCACTGCTCTCTGTCATGGTGGCTATCAGTTCCCCAACACACCCTGTACCATTGGCTGTGGTGATGGTGGTGTTGCCCATCTACTTTTTCCCTCCTGTCAATTACAACACTTCCTGCTGGCTCAGTCTTACTCCCTTACCACTTTTTATGTCCACACCATCTGCCCTGTCACTCCACTCCCTCCACAGGTAGATGTGCTTTGCTCACCTCCTGCAAGTCAAATTCTAAACATTCCACTGACTTTGCTTCATGGCCATCTATCTTTTTGAATTCCTCTACCTCACTGTTATTCACAGGGATGTTAAGAGTCATGTTGAATGGCCCTCTGCTCCTAACAGCTTAATGCTCCCTTCCCTTAGGCCCTCATTTGACCTCTAGCTGACTCCTAATGCCCCCACTCAACAGCATGGCCACTGCCGTGACCTGGTATGTTTCACCAGTTGCCTAGCCTTAAACATCTGTAATTCAGTCCCACCCTTATCCAGGCATCACCTGCCAGGCCTCACTCTTCATCACCGGCCACCTCAACCTCGCACTGTCTCCAACAACCTAGGTATTGTCATGCAGCGAAGGCTGATGAAAGCCAAAATGAAAAAAAAGAACCTGTTTGTCAGAAAGGAAAAGATGTGCACAGAGTGCAATATTCACAGGGAACAGCTAGAAGGAGCCGGAGTACATTCAGAGAGGCTGATGGGCCACGCCCAGCTGGTCAAGAACACCTGACAAACAATTCACATTCCTCAAAGGCAGGAGTCCTTTATAAGGAGAGGAAGGAAGACTGGAAAGGAGGACCACCAGGAGATAAAGGAGGACCACCAGGAGCTAAAGAAGGACCGGCTCAGGCTAAGGAAGGACCGGGTCAAGCTGGAGAGAAAGCTGTTTGCTGGCAGAGGCGAAAGCAATGCACTAATTGCAAGCAGGAACCAAAGGAGAATCAGCTGGGAAAGCAGAGCCAGGCTGAGCAGGGAAGCCAGGAACTGGGCTTATGCAGAAGCAGGCGCTTACCAGGGGAGCTGATTCCAAGGCTGAAAGGTAAACCAAACTTTCAAAGAAAAGATTGGCACCAAGCTTCTGAGTGGGGAAAGCAAGCAAAAGGAGAAAACCTCCCGTCTTCATGCAGCTGCAATACAAGGTATGCTAACTACATTCCTAGGAGGAAAGCTGTACCTTTTAAAAGTTCTAGTGAAGGTGGTGTAAAACCTTTGAGAAGAGAAAGCACAGCTAATTCTAATATAGCACATGGCCGACGCCCCAGGCTAGGCCCAAGACACTGGCAAGTGCTTCAGGAGATATATAAACCTCCAGAATGTATTGTTCAAGAAACTGATGACACAGAGGTAGACATATCTTTTCCAGAGCCTATGCAAGTGGAACTGGTTGAACAGTTATCAGAGGAAGAGATGGATTGCTCTCTCTGTATTTCCAGTAGCATAGAGTCTTTGCTAGACTTATGAACTGCTTGTACTGTCTTCAGAGTCTTTAATTTGTTAAGCTGAAAAATAATGAAAATATGGTTTCAAGCTGGAAGCTGTTTTTGAGCGCTGCTAATACTGTGAAGTTTAACAGTTTTCCCTTAAACACCGAGTTTCTTTCATTCCTGAATTTAAGGACATTTGCTTTGAGTTGTAACCCAATTTTGAACCCATGCATAAAGGGAATAAATGCTTTTTTCTTCCCACCATTCTGCTTTCATTGATTTCTTTAAAGATTGGAGCTAAAAACCACTAAGACCAAGTTCCACTTGGTTCGTAAAGGACTCTTCTATCATAACAATAATATTTTATGTCCCACCTGCCCTTGCGACCACTGGCCACCAGGGGGGTGCGCGACAGTATACATCTTCATGCTGTTGATCTTTTCGTTCCCTCCCCCACTGTAGCCTCATCTCATTCATCCACTATCTCATCTAGGTCTGTTGGCATGGCAGTAGCTTTTGTTGGCACTGCACTCCCCTCTGGCCTGGATGCTCCTGCTCCATACATGACATGTCTGCATGACTGCATCCCAGCCCTGTCTTCCAGCCAATACCTGCTCCCTATGTTCCTGTGCCCATTCAGCTGACCATGCCTGGCTCTGATCCCACTCCCTGGCAGACTTTCTACACTTCCAGTTCATGCATGTCTTTGTCCACTCTGCCATAGCTCCTGCCAAACAGTGTCCATCAGACAAACACTCTTGCCTCTGACCCTCACCATTGCCTTATTGCTCTCAACTCTCTCATCAAAGTGGCCTAGCCTCCGACCCCACCCTCCCTTTGTGCCCAGAACCCTGGCTGACTATTTCCATGACAGAGATCAATGGATCAACCCCCAATTCCCCACAAGTTCAGCTCTCTCCCCACCTTCACCATTGCGCCCTCTTCACATACAACCTTCCCCCTCAACCTCCAGTACCCTCCCGTCCTTTTTGTTGATCCCTGAAGAGGATACTGCACACCTTCTTTACTCCTCCTGGGTCACCACCTGCTCCTCAGAACCCATCCACACCCATCACCAGGGCCACATTATCTCCAATGTTCTCCCTCACATATAACCACAACCTATCGCTCTCCATTGCAACTGTCCCTACAGGCTTCAAGCATGATGTAGGTATACATCCCTTCTGGATACCCTCATCTGGACCCACCTGTCCCTCTGATTTTAGACCCCTCTCCCTCCACCCTTGTGTTTTTAAATGACAGGAATGAGCAGTTGTCCGCTGATGCCTTGCCCTCTGCTCCTCACATGCCCCCCCCCCCCAGGGCCCTTTACAATCTGTCTTTTGTCCCTTACGCTCTATTGCAGTAGCTCTTGCCACAGACCCTAATGACCTGTGTCTGGCAACATCCAGGGGCTGTACCTATGTCCACATCCCTCGTGACCACACTGCTACTTTGGGTACTGTTAACCACAAACCCCTCCTTGATACCATGTCCTTATGTGGGTCTAGGGGCTCTGTGCCAACCTGGTTCTCCCCCTACCTCTTCTACTGCTCAGTGGTAGTTGTGGTGGCTCATCCTCTACTCCTATCCCACTCTCAGTTGATTTACCCCAGGGATCTGTCCTGGGTCCACTTCTGTTCTAGCTCCATACCCATTCCCTTGGTGTGCTCATCCCTTCCCATGGCATTCACTACCATCTTGTTGCCAATGACTCCCAGATCTACCTCTCCACACCTGAGATCCCTGCAGCAAACCACACACCGCTCTCCGCCTGCCTTTCTGAAATTGCTGCTTGGATGTCTCTCTCACAATTGAAAGTGAACATGGCCAGGACAGAGCCCCTGTGTTTATCCCTCTAAAACCCCCGGCCGCCGTCCTCCATTCCCATTCTCTGTGGATGACTCACTGTTCCTCGCTGTTTCCGTCGTCACAGCCCTGGGCCTGTCCTGACCACCTCACATGCCTTCTCTATAACATACATCTGAAAGCTTGGATCAGCCATTTCTTGTTCTATGACATCGTCAGGTTATGGCCCTCCCTCTGTGTACACACCACAAAGTCACCTCCCATCCTTATTACTGTAATCTATTCCCGGGTGTATCCCTATTCCTTGTGTATCATCTCTCTCCCCTTCGATATGTACAACCCTCCTTTGTATGACATTTCTCCCACAAGACATGTCGTGCCCATATCATCCCTCTTTTCATATCAATTTAGTGGCTCCATATCTATTTCCGCATCCATTTCGAGGATCACCTGGTGATCTAGACTTGCATTTGCACAGTACCTCCTCACTACCTTTCCTCTCGTAAATCTCCATATTCCCCCTCCCTTTGGGTTTGCTCCCTTTGGTCATATAGACTCTATATGTGCCATTTTGTTCTATTGCTAGATCCTGACTTTGCACGATTTACCTTGCTGCACCTTTTGCCTGTTACAAGATGCCTGTGTCTGCATGCCAGGCCCCTTCTCTGACCCCATTCATATCCTATCTGAGCACTCACATCTTTGCTGCAGCTTTTGGTTCCTGCATTTCCTGTTCTCCTGTTTTTTTTTTTAACAGTCCCCCATATTTTGTCCATGTCTACGCCGTCTGTGTTGTCCGTCTTTACTGGAGTTTAAGCTCTGAAGAGCAGGGTCTGTTTCTCACATGTGTGTACAGTGCCACACGCATCTTGTAGTGCTATACAAATGCTCATTAGTAGCAGTAGTAGTAGTAGTATTACATGTGTGGCTGTGGCTGTCAGTAGCACGGCAAGGTATGTGTACAGGCCCCTACCTGCTGTAGGCCTGGGTGTACACCTACCTAGGTATAGTAACATAGTAAATGACGGCAGATAAAGACCAGCATGGTCCAGCCAGTCTGCCCAGCAATATGGTAAGAGAAGGTGCACCTGTTGCTCTGTGCAGGCCACCTCTCCCCATGTCTTTGTTTAGGGGTGAACCCACCACTCCATGTAGGACACCCCTATTTGTTGAGAAGTTAGATGGTTCAGTTTATTTTGGTTTTATCCTGTTGCTGTAAAGGGATCCGCTGTGCTTGTCCCATGCCATTTTGAATTCCGTCACCGTGTTTGCCCCCACCATTTCCATCGGGAGGGCATTCCAAGTATCCACCACCCTTTCAGTGAAAAAATATTTCCTGACATTGCCTTTCAATTTTCCACCTTGCAATAAAAGGGGCAACAGATAAATATGTAAGAAAAGTAAATAAAAACAAGAGGAGAAGGAAACCTATTTGGTTTTCCAAAGAAATGGCTGCTCAAATAAAGGCAAAAAACACAGCTTTCACAAAATTCAAAAGCTTGCAAACAGAAGAACACAGAAATGAATACAAGATCAAACTCAAAGAGTCAAAAAGAGAAATAAGGATAGCAAAATCAAAGGCAGAGGAAAAGATGGCTAAAGATATTAAGGGTGGTGACAAAACTTTCTTCAGGTATATTCGGGAAAGGAAGAAGATCAGAGTTGGAATTGCAGGACTCAGAAGTGCTGGGAAAGGACTCGTGAAAAGTGACATTGAAAAAGCGAAATTGCTAAACAAATACTTCTGCTCTGTTTTTACTAAAGAAAATCCTGGAGATGGACCAGCTGTGACTCCCAAATATAAAAATGGGAATGAAGTAGATACCACACCATTCACAGAAGATGAGGTGCTGGAACAACTTGCTAAACTGAAAGTGGACAAAGCCATGGGATCGGATGGGATACATCCCAGGATACTGAAAGAGCTCAAAGAGGTTCTTGCAGGGCCATTAAAGGATGTATTCAACAGATCCTTGGAAACAGGAGAGATCCCTCAGGACTGGAGAATGGCTGATGTCGTACCTCTACACAAAAGTGGTGACAGGGAAGAAATGTCAAACTACAGGCCCATGAGCCTTACCTCGGTGGCGGGAAAAGTAATGGGGGCGCTCCTGAAAGAGCGAATAGTGAACGTTCTTAAAACCAACAGGTTGCAAGATCCAAGGCAACATGGTTTTAATGAAGGACGATCTTGCCAAACAAATCTGATTGAGTTCTTTGACTGGGTGACCAAGGAACTAGATCAGGGGCATGCGATGGATGTCATCTACCTGGATTTCAGCAAAGTCTTTGATACTGTTCCTCATAGGAGGCTTGTCAATAAACTCAGTAGCTTGGGGATGGATCCCAAGATGGTAAACTGGATTAGAAATTGGTTGACTGACAGACGACAGAAGGTGATGGTACATGGAGCTCACTCGGATGAAAGGAAGGTGATTAACGGGGTGCCCCAGGGTTTGGTCCTGGGCCCGGCACTGTTCAATGTATTTGAGTGATATTGCTGAAGGACTGAATGGAAAAGTGTGTCTTTTTGCAGATGACACAAAAATTTGCAACAGAGTGGACTCCCCTGAGGGAGTGGATAACATGAGGAAAGATCTACAAAAGCTGGAAGAATGGTCTAATGCTTGGCAATTACGATTTAATGCGAAAAAGTGCAGTGTCAGGCACTTAGGTAGCAGAAATCCAAGGGAAATGTACACGATAGGAGGCGAGAGGTTGGTGTGCACGGTTCAGGAGAAAGACCTTGATGTGATTATCTCTGATGATCTCAAGGTGGCAAAACAGTGCGACAAGGTGGTGGCAAAAGCCAGGAGGATGTTGGGCTGCATACAAAGATACTCCACTTTGTTAGTTAACTGTTTTTACACGGTCCCAGTTCAAAAACTCACCTTGTTTATTTTTTGATATGTTAAGATGTTCTATGTAAAATTAAGATGTTCTATGTAAAACAAACTTAGCTTTGTTAAATGTTGTTGTTTGTACACCGCAACTGATCTCTGGAAGATGCGGTATAAAAATGAGTGTTAAATAAATAAATAAAATAAAATTACCAGCAGAAAGAAAGAGGTACTTATGCCACTGTACAGGTCACTGGTAAGGCCTCACTTGGAATACTGTGTTCAGTTTTGGAGACCATATCTTGCAAAAGATGTAAAAAGACTGGAAACTGTTCAGAGGAAGGCAACCAAAATGATTTGGAGCCTGTGTCAGAAGCCTTATGAGAAGAGACTTGAAGACCTAAATATGTACACTTTGGAGGAGAGGAGGGACAGGGGAGATATGATTCAGACCTTTAAATACCTAAAGAGAAACGATGAACAAACAAATCTTTTCCAAAGACAGGGAAGCTGTAAAACTAGAGGGCATAACATGAAGCTGCAAGGTGGAAAATTGAAAGGCAATGTCAGGAAATATTTTTTTCACTGAAAGGGTGGTGGATGCTTGGAATGCCCTCCCGATAGAAGTGGTGGGGGCAAACACAGTTACATGTCATGTGTCTCCTCCCGTCATGTGTGCAACAGCACATCCCCACCTGTCCCTCACATATGTGTCCCATGGCTCCCCCCCCCCATTGTAAGTGACATGGACATGCAGGCCATTGTTGTCGTGTAACAACACAGGTATCCCCTCCATATACCCAGGGATCCTCCTCACGGTGGCATGGGTAAACATAGAAACATCATGACAGAAAAAGACCACATGGCCTATCTAGTCTGTCCTTCCATATCAACAACTACAACAGTCCACTTTTTACCTTTAGAGATCCTCTGTGTTGGTCCCATGCTTTTTTGAATTCAGTTACTGTCCTCATCTCTACCACCTCCACTGGGAGACTATTCCACGGATCCACTACTCTTTCCGTAAAGAAATATTTCCGCACCTTACATGTGCAGATGTAATCACCCACTCCTGTGGGAGTCTTCCCCCCCTTACAATGTGAACCCCCTCACCCTCTACCATCTCCACCTCGTCCTCCTTCACCTCTGCCTGGTCCCCTCCCCCTCCTCCTCCTCCTCCTCCTCTGCCTCAGTCATGTGGTGGGAGATGGCAGCCACGACACTCCCTGTGCCCAAAAGTGCTGCCCCCTCTCCCACTGCACCAGCACCCTGGGGGACGGCTCCTCCATCTGCGGGCTCTGTGAATAGAAACAGAGAATGGTGCATCAGCCACACGTTCATTGCTCACAGGGCAACTAGCAACAGCCACAATGCCTGCAAGCTTGGTACATAACTGGTGGCCCACTGACCAGACAGCAGATGAGCCATGCACACCAGGGCATGCAGTACCCCCAGATCAGACAGGATATAATCTGCACACGCATATTCACCCAAGGGGTGTGCATATATAAATAAATAAATAAAATAAATAAATATGACAGACAAGGGGTTGACAGTTGAGCTGCCTGTGTTGGCAGATTCACGGAGATCTGGGGTCCTGCTGGTGTGTTAGTGCCTAGGTACCCACCTGGCTCCCCACTACAGCTGTCAGCCCACCAAAGTGATGCTATATGGGGTCCCCTGTGGTGCCTGCACAGAACAGGGGGGGGGGGGGGAGCACAGACAGTGTTTGCACACCGACACTGTAGGGTCCCCAGATGCATGTGTATGGTATGCCCAGGGAGGCTGGGTGTGTGACCAGTGTGCGTGTTTCCATATATCAGAAGGTAAAGTCTGGCAGCCTCTGTTGATGTCTTTGGGGACTATGAGGTGACCTGGCCAAGGGGTGCTACCAGCATGCTGGAGACAGCAGAGGTGACTGACACATCTGGATTATGGGCAGACCCATTGGGATGACTGCTGGACCACAGGTGGTGTACGACACTGAGGGGGTGGAAGCATATTTTCACCTATCCGGGTGGCCACAGTAAAAATAGGCACCCTATTGGTGTGTTTGTGGTGTTATGTGTGGCAGCTCTGTGTGTCAGTGTGACATGATAGGCAGGTCATGGGTGACAGTTGGATGTATGTTCCACTTCTGAGGGTCGGGCAGTGATATGGACATGTTGGCATATTGGAGAGATGAGGAGGGATGGGACACTGTGGTGGGTGGTATGGGGAAACAGTATGAGGCCACAGCTATGTTCTGTTTCAGGCAGCATGTATACATCCCAGCAGCAATGGGAGGTGGCCAGGGAAGGTGCATAGGATGGGGCAGGTTATATGCACTTATATAGCGAGATAGGACATGGAGCCAGCAGCATAGAGCAGTGACCCAGAGCCCTATAAAGGGGCGTGTGCACATGGGATATGTGTGCATTGGGGGCTGGCCTGGACATACGACACACGTTCGACATGTGCATACAGCAGAGGTTGACTGACACACACATGCCTGATGGGTCCATGGGTGGGTGCAGATGAGGTGCATAAGAACATAAGATATGCCATACTAGGTCAGACCCAGGTCTATCAAGCCCAGTATCCTGTTTCCAACAGTGGCCAATCTAGGTCATAAGTACCTAGCAGTTTCCCCAAAAGACACAGGCTGCACAATGCTTGTATTGGGTCAAGCAGTGATATCCTAGGTCCCTTTTAATAATGGCCTATGGACCTTTCCTCCAGGAACTTGTCCAAACCTTTTTTAAACCCAGCTACACTAACAGCTTTTACTACATCCTCAGGTAACAAATTCCAGAGTTTGATTACATGTTGAGTGAAAAAATATTTTCTCTTATTAGTCTTAAATAATTTACCCTGCAGCTTTATTGCATGTCCCCTAGTCTTTCTATATTCTGATGATGTAAACAATCGATCTATGTTTACCCGTTCCACTCCATTCATTAAGTTTATAGACCTCTATCATATCTCCCCTCAGCCGTCTCTTTTCCAGGTTGAAGAGCCCTAACCTTTTTAGCCTCTCTTCATAGGGGTATCCTTCAATCCCCTTTACCATTTTGGTGGCTCTTCTCTGTACCTTTTCTAATAACGCTATATCCTTTTTAAGATACGGCGACCAGAATTGCACACAATATTCAAGGTGCGTTCACAACATGGAACAATACAGAGGCATTATAATATCCTTTGTTTTATTTTCCATTCCTTTCCTTATGATACCTAGCATTCTATTTGCTGTCTTGGCTGCCGCTGCACATTGGGTGGAGGGTTTTAACATGTTATCTACAATGACGCCTAAATCTTTTTCCTGGGTGGTGGTTCCTAATGTGGAACCTTGCATCGTGTAACCATTGTTTGAGTTGTTCTTTCCTAGGTGCATAACTTTGCACTTGTCTACATTAAATTTCATCTGCCAATTGGATGCCCAGTCTTCCAATTTATCAAGATCCTCTTGTAATTTTTCACAATCTTCATGGGTTTTAACATCTTTAAATAGTTTCGTGTCATCTGCAAATTTGATAACTTCACTTGTTGTTCCATTTTCCAGGTCATTTATGAATATATCAAAAGCAGCGGACCCAGTACAGATCCCTGGGGTACACCACTATTCACCTTTCTCCATTGGGAAAATTGGCCATTTAGCCCTACCCTCTGCTTTCTATCTTTTAACCAGTTCCTGATCCACAATAGTACACTGCCTCCTATCCCATGACTTTTTAGTTTTGCCAAGAGTCTCTGATGAGGGACCTTGTCAAAGGCTTTCTGAAAGTCCAGATACACTATATCAACTGACTCACCTTTGTCTATCTGTTTATTCACACTTTCAAAAAAACATAACAGATTAGTAAGACAAGATCTTCCTTGTCTAAAGCCATGTTGGCTGTCTCCCATTAAGCCATGACTATCTACATGTTCAGTAATTTTGTTCTTTATTATGGTTTCTACCATTTTTCCTGGTACTGATGTCAGGCTCACCAATCTGTAGTTTCCTGGATCAGCCCTGGAACCCTTTTTAAAAATTGGCATTACATTGGCATCCTCCAATCTTAAGCTATTACAGATGATTTTAATGATAGTTCACAGATTACGAATAGCAGGTCTGCAATCTCATATTTCAGTTCTTTCAACACTCTTGGATGTATACCATCCGGTTCAGGTGATTTGACACGGTCCCTGTCTGCCATCCCACGTTACTGCTAGGGATGTGACAGGGACTGTTGGGTGGCTGGTGTTTCCACAGAACAGGGGTTGGCACTATTGGTAAAAGCCTGTGCTTACCTTGCACATGCTGTCCAAGTGTGTCTTCAATATGCATGATCCAGTGTCATTCAGATGTGTATGTGTTGTTAACCCTGGAAAGGGTGTGATGCCATACAGTACATATCTGCTGTGCCATCACCATCTCTGGGGTGTGCATTTGATGCATGGCCACAACAGGTATGCATATGTGGCATGACCAGATTGCTTTGTGTGTGTGGCCAACAGGTCCATAATTTATTCTGAGGCAGGATATCAGTCCCTGAATATTATTGTGTGCCCCGATATGATCTGCACAGTGCCCCATTCACCCATGTCATGTGTGCCAGCACAAACATGGCTTAATGTGCAGGTAATATCCTGTTTGTTGCAAGGTGCATGGTCATATGCCTGCTGGTGCAGTGCAACAGGATCATTTGGCTATGGCCCCTCTATCACACATGCTATTGTGTGACACACATGCTGTATCACTCACCATCCTCTGTGGCCATCATCTCCTCCTCAAGCCTCCTGAGGAAGTCAGACCGCCTCCTCCTCATCTCACGGTCTTTTTTCCACAGATCCTCCATCTTGGGGGAACAGGGATATATGCCATCTGTTATGTTCCAAACATACCTGTGGCAACTCTACAGCACACCACTCATGGTTAGGTGTAGTGTCATAATTCTCTTGTTGCACACTGCAGCTAGCCCGGCCCCTTTATGTGTGCACATTAGTACCACCTTCGCAGCCACACAACTGTGACTGCTGGACAGAGTCTCCATGTCATCACACAGGCATGTGATGGAGATGCCCATGTTGCCACATTTGTGCACCAGCTGTGGGTCCTACCTTTGTACTGCATGCTGTCCTGTCACTGATCACTGTGAGACTGTCACATGGCACATGATGTGGGCCGTGTGGCCACTTGGAGCTGTTATGTGCCATACATGACCCACACCAGTACTCTCACACCTCAGCCATGTCCCACATTACCTTTCCAATGCATCGTGTGCACATGTGTGCACTGTTTACACGAGTAACCTTACATGTTTTGTCATGGAGATCCATGGCCACTACCTGTGTGAACCCTGTGTTTGTGTTCAGTTGAGGTGTGAGAGTGCTCACCATGTGATGGGATTAGTTAGATGGATGTTTTATGGTATTTCACAGTGATGTGTGTCATTCTGCCAGAACATACCAGCAAATGTGGGTACATGTGTGCACTGCCAACATATGCATGTGGATACAGGCTCCCATTCCAGACATGATATGGCTGATAGCTACATGTGGCAGATATTGGTGCCTTTGGGGACAGGGCTAGAAATCATAGGTGGTGACTTCCAGCCTGTGGCTACACCTGGTCAGTGTTCTTGCAATGTGGTGTGGGTCACTATCTGCACATGCAGTCAGTCATCTGCTCATAGTCAAGGTCTGTGGTTGTCTGACAGGGAGGCTGGTACAGTACCTTGTTAAGCTCATCCTCCTCCCTGGATTTGTACTCTGGTGCTAGTGCACATCCAACCTGTGTTATGATTGCAGGATCATTCCAATACCCCTGAGTGGGCCCAGTGGTATTGTACAGAAATCAGCCAGGCCTATGCTAAATACTTAATGGGAGGCTTATAATGATGTACACATCCTGGGATTGGGTCCCAGGATGGTGGACAGAATCACAAATTGGTGGACTGACAGATGGCAGAGGAGTAAATGGGGCACTAAGAGGGGACAAGCCTATTGTGGGTAGACCTAATGACTTAGTTGTTTGGGTCTTTACTGAGGAAGATGTAGGGCTGTTACCCACAAATGATGTGGTTTGGAAAGGTGATACTGTGGGGGAATTGAAGGAAATATCAATACACCAGGACAATGTGTTACAACTATTTGATTTAGTGAAGACTGCCAGATCACATGGACCAGGTGGTATACATCCAAGGTTGATGATGAAAAAAATATACGCGATTGGAGGCCTGCTCTTGGTCATCTGTGAACTATGATGGGTATCATCTGTGATACCTGAGGATTGGAGGATGGCCAATGTAACACCAATGTTAAAAAAAGGGGTCAAGGACTTCCGGTGACATCAGCGAACCTAATGGAGGCACGGTAATCGAGCTCCGCCGCCAAAGCCTGGAAAAAGGTGAAAAAAAGCCCCTAAAAGTGGTGAAATAGCATGGAAACGCAGAGGCGCTAGCTGCGGAACTCCCCATACAGTTGAGGATGAATGAAAAGCCCGAGATCGGCTTTTGAAACAAGCCGGTTGGGGGAGAGCTGATCCGGAATGGAGCGCCGCGTGGTCGGATGGTGTATGAGGACGGAGAAGCTTGAGCGACAGAGTGCATGCGGTGTATTCATTGCCCCGGAGAGAGGTACACTAAGGGGGCAGAAGTGGAGAGCTTGCTTAAAATGGAGAAGGAGATTGAGCGAGGGGAGGAGCCAGTCAACCCGGTGGGTGGAGAGGGCAGCCCTGCGGTCGCATGGGAGAGCTAGCGATGTAGGGAAGTGAAGGCCTGAAACTAGCAGAGAGGGTGAGATCGACACAGCATCTGGAGAAGAGAAGAAGCAGTGGAGCAGGCAGCAGACAGAACGGAGGCAGAAGAGAGTTATAAAAAAGATTCTCCTGAGGCTTGGACACAGGAAGAGTTTCTAATGATTTAAACATAAACCAACACAACTTTATTGACAAAAGCCAATAAAAGGGTCCAGCTGTTCACAAGGATACAAAAACGGCTTCTTTTATTGGGAGGCAATAAAGAGAGAAAAGGCCAACATAAAGCAGGAAGAGGGGGTGGGTAGTAGCGGCCTGGACACAAGGAGCTTGCCCACTACAATTGGCCAGAAGGGGCCACGATAGGCGACAAAAGGAAAGATGGATAGATCTAAAGGTGGACTAGCTATAAAAAAGAAGTTGGCAGAATTCAGATCTCCATTCGCTACCTCGAGAGGAGGTAAGGAAGGGGAGAAGGAGGGTAAAGCAGGGGCGGAGCAGGAGACTGAGATAGCCGAGGAGATGGAGAGCCCCTGGGGCCCGGGAGTAGCCGATATGATCAAGACATGGTTGAATGAGGTGAAAGAAGAATTAAAAGTGGAAATTGGCAGAGTTAAAAATAAATTAAAAGAGACATTACAATCACTCAGACAAGACACAGCGGACCTGGGATCACGGGTAGAGGAAACAGAAACCCAGATGGAACAACACGGAGAAGCTTTGGATGATTTTCAAAAAGGCTGGGAGGTGTTAAAGCACACCCATGAGGAATTAAAAGAAAAGACGGAGGATCTGGAAGACCGGGGAAGGAGGAGCAATATAAGAGTGAGAGGAGTGCCGGAGGACCCCAAGTATAAAAATTGTGAAGAGATTATTATAAAAGTGTTTGAAGCAATACTGCAAGCGGCAGATCTCGAAGAGAGTAGAGTAGGTGAGCAATTGCAAATTGAACGGGCACATAGAGGACTAGGGCCAATAAGAGACAACTGACCAAGGGATATTGTGGTATGCCTAAGATCCTTTAAAAGTAAAGAAAACCTACTGAAAGCGGCACGGAAGCTGGGATATTTCAAATGGGAAGGGCATATAGTGGAGCTGTTCCAAGATCTCTCCCTAGGCACGCTGCAGCGTCGGAAAGAGATGAAGGAAGTCACGGCCTATCTGAAGAGGGAGGAGGTGAGATACAGATGGATGTACCCATATGGCCTTTTAATTACAGCAAATGGTATCTCGCGGAAGGTAAAGACATGCAAGGAAGCCTGGGGGGTGCTCAGAGACATGGGACTAACCAACCTACCAAATGGGAAGGAGAACCAAGCAAGGACCAAGAAAGCTACGACATCTGGGCATACAGCAGCAATGCAGAAATGGCATAGAGCACCCCCTAATAGGCAAAGAGTAGCGAGACTGACCAAAAGCAGCCAAAGTGTGCAAGAGAAGGCGAAGGATATTGGCTGAGGGGATGGATCCTGAGATGCCAGGCACCGGAGGAATCAACATATGAACTGATCTGTGGGACATTGATATGAAGCTTAATAGGAAGTGGGGGGTAGGGTATGGGATGTGGAGGGAGGGAGCAAGGGAGGGGTATGGAGGGTAGTACGGAGCAGGGGTGGAGGGTCTGAGACTACTGTAAAGGCTACAATTGGGACTTCAAATAGTGGGAGGGAAGCTGGGAGTGAAGTTTAGTCAGGGGAGGAGAAGCGGGATAAGGAAGGGGGCCAGGATGAGAGGGGGAAGTGGCACGGGGGAGGAGGAGCTGGGAGGGGGGCTGGGATAGGAGAGATGGGGATCGTGCACGAGAGGGGGGAGGAGTGATAGGCAGGCTGAGGTTGGGTTGATAGTCGCGAGATATGGAAGTCGAGTCTCCAAAGAGGGGATGAGGGAGGGGAAGGGAGATAGGGGGGATGGGGAGGGGGAGGAGGGAGGAGGGGTGGAGGGATGGGAGGGGGAGTGAGGGGGAGGGCTAAGAGAGAAGAGGGGGTCTTTAACACAAAGGTGAGTTGAAAATAGTTATGTTAAATGTGAAAGGGCTAAATTCACCATTTAAACAACAAAAATTATATATAGAAATATTACGCCAGAAGGCCGCGATAGTCCTGATTCAGGAAACTCATTTGACGAGAGCGACAGAGTATCTTGTTAAACCCAGGGGATATGGAATGTGTATTCATGCTTCTAATACAGTGGAAAAGAAAAAAGGTAGGTTAGCTATCTTGATAGATGCTAAGTTAAAGTTACAAATCCACTCTGTGGTGAGAGACAAAGGGGGGAGATATGTATTAGTACATCTACAATTGGGAAATGAATGGTATTACATAATGAATGTCTATGCGCCAACAGGGGCGCAAGATGAATTTTGGACAAAACTGAATGAAGAGGTGGGGAAAATAGGGGAGGGCATTCTTATTTATGGAGGTGATTTCAATTTAACATGGAATCCGGTCAGGGATGCCATGGGGAAACAAGAGGGAAAGAGGGCAGACAGGGGTAGATATCGTAGCTTCATTACACAGCATTGTTTGATAGATGCTTTGAGATTTCAACATCCGGGGAAGAGACAATTTTCATATTTTTCGCCAGTACATGGCTCATACTCTCGAATAGATGCTATTTGGGTATCGAAGGAGTTGGGGGGTAGGATTAAGGGGGCAGAGATGGACTTGATTACCTGGTCAGATCATGCACCAGTAGAGGTTAGTTTGCATTTGGAGGGGGAGGGGGAGGGGAAAGGTAAACAATTTTGGAGGCTTAATGAATCATTACTAGAAGATGGGAGGGTACGAGTGGATATACAGAGAGAAACGAAGAAATATTTCAAGTGGAATGATAATGGAGAGGTAGCATGGGGAGGAGTGTGGGATGGGTATAAGGCAGTAATGAGAGGGATTTTTGTAAAGTGGGGGGCGCAAAAGAAGTATGGGAAAGGAGGGAGAGGGAATTGAGAGAAAGACTGGTGGAGTTGGAAGAGCGTGATGCGCTACGGAAAGGTGGTGTATATAGAGGCCAGGTGTTGGCAGTACGAGCACAGATAAATGCAATGCAGGCGGAAAAGTAAGGTATCAGATGCAGCTTTTGAGGCAGGACTTTTTTGAGTGGGGCAACAAGGCTGGGAGATATATGCGCTGAAACTGAAGCAGAGGAAATTGTGCTCGCATATCATGAAAGTTCGGAATCAGAGAGGGTAGGTAGTAAATAAGGATGGGGAGAATAGGGAAGCATTTAGGGGATACTACCAAGGGTTATTTCAAGAAAGGGTCGCTCCACCAGGAGAGAGAGTACAACGTTATCTTGACTCCCTAGAACTACCTAAATTAGCTGAAGGGGAACAAGAAGAGTTAAATAAGGCCATAAGAGCTGATGAAGTGCAGAGAGCGATAAAGCAGTTGAAATTGAATAAGGCGCCGGGGTTGGATGAATTAACAGTGCGATTCTATAGAGATTTTGGAGAGCTCCTAACTGTACCATTAGTGAGGCTATTTAACCTTCCAAGGGAGGGAGGTGTGTTAGTGGATTCGATGGGGTGGGCGGGAATAACAATAATACATAAGGAGGGGAAAGACCCACAAGAATGCTCTTCATATAGGCCCATATCGTTGCTAAACTTAGATGCTAAATTGTTAGCTAAAATCCTAGCCACTCGTTTAAATAAGATAATAGGAAAGCTGATACATCATGATCAAGCGGGATTTATGCCAGGTAGACAAGTAGTGGATAACATTAGAAAGATACTAAATATGATATGGTCCATTGAACAGAGTGGGGAGGAGGCCTTGCTCCTGTCTCTGGATACGGAGAAGGTCTTTGACCAGGTGGCCTGGCCGTTTCTATTCCAGGTAATGGACAAAATGGGATTGGGGGAAGAATTCACAAAATGGGTAAAAGCCCTGTATCACAACCCAAAAGCTTGTGTTAGGGTGAATGGGGCCTACTCTGAATTTTTTGGGCAGGGGAGAGGAACGAGACAGGGATGCCCTCTGTCGCCGCTGCTATTTGCTATAGCATTGGAACCATTCGTGGAAAGGGTGCGAGAGCAGGCGGACATAAGGGGCATCACAATAGGGTAGAGGGAGTATAAAATATCGCTGTTTGCCGACGATATAATCTTGAGTGTTGCTAGACCGCGATTCACCATACCAATATTAATGTGGGAACTGGAAGAATATGGCAGGATGTCGGGATTTACAATAAATTGGACCAAATCAGAAATTTTAAACTTGTCAGTGAAGAGGGAAGTACAGGATATATTACAAAAAAATACCTATTTAAATGGGCTAGAGAGAAAATTAGATATTTAGGCATTCAAATAAGTAATGGGCTAGGAAACGTATACAAGCTAAACTACTTGAAGTTATTTGGGCAGATAGAGAGCTGGCTAGATGGGTGGGGGAAGGGGTACCATTCCTGGTTTGGGTGCATAGCAACTGTTAAGATGTTATTACCAAGACTTTTGTTCCTGTTTCAGACGCTACCGATAAAGGTTCCCTATAGGAAGTTAAAGCAGGTACAAAGACTTGTCAATCGATTCATATGGTTGAATAGAAGGCCAAGAGTAGCAATGGTGGTAATGCAGTGAGCCAAAGGAGACGGGGGGGGGGGGGGGCTAGGGGTGCCAAATTTTAGAAAATATTACGAGGCAGCATAATTGAAAATGATTTATGAGTGGCAAAGAGGAAAGCAGAAGCAGTGGGTGCAAATGGAAGAAGAGTCAATGGGGGAGGGGGCTTGGAAAAAATAGTTTGGGGGGATAGTAATGTAGCAGCAGATAAGCATGCAATAAATAAATCCAGGAGTCTTTTCAAGGATCCAAGCCAGTTTAATGTGCACATGGCTCAAGCAATAAGCAATTTCAAAATGGCTGAGCAATGGCTTCTAGTAAAACAACAACTTTTATAGCTTTCTTGTCCATTCTAAGCATAGGCAAACTTTTCATTGGTCCCAGTACCCCTCTCACCCATCTATTGGTCCCCGGTACTGATATGGCTACCCAATCGGGACTCTGGTCTGGGCCCAGCACCTGGTTGCCCCCCTTCTAGTCCCAATTACAATGGTCAGTGTCTCCAACTTGTTACTTCTCTCCTCCAAGGTCGCTGAGCTTGTTAAAACATATGGGAAGCAGAGGCACTGTGACCTTGCTCTCTGCAGAGTTAATTAATTCCATAGAAGCATAGCACACCTTATCAGTACCAATTAAACTTGTTTTTTCTTCTATTTTCCAAGTTTCGTTTCTGCTTAGCTATGTTCAGTTAAACTGAGTTAAGTTTCAATTCTATGGTGTCGTCATTCAGGGGGGTTTTCATTCCTCTGGGCCTAACTACAGGCTTCAGTTACAGGTCAAGCTGCTCAGGCCTGTCTGCTTAGTTCAATTAGCATGGATCATAGGCCGTCGCCTACCACATTCCCCCCTTTGATTATTCTCACCCGCATGTTAATAAGGTGTGAGAATCAAATCACATAATACTAGGTAAAGGTATCACTCTGTGGTATAGGGTAGTAAGTTCACATAGCTAGCATCTTTGTAGCTGTCTTACGCTCTACAGTGTTATTAATAACTGAAGTTATCATTTGCAAGCAAAATGGCAAGAAACAAGGGAGCAACAGGCAGATAGTCAAAGTCCATAGTTTGGCAAGAGTGGGAAAAAGAACTAAAGGATTAGAAGGTTCAGTTGCATCTTTGTTGTGCTGTCGTAAAGCTTCTGATTTAGACAGACCAGCTGTCCATCCTTCGTAGTAGATTGTGGTCCAGTCCGAACAAAACACAAACTGTCAACAATGGGGTGGGCCAATACCCACTCACTAGTAGTATTATGTAAATCAGTCTGATTGTATAGGATAAAATAGTTCAGTTCTTGCGTCTCCCAGGGCCACTGATCTCCCATCTTAGTTCCTCCACAATAGAAACAGTCAGAAGTGTGGAGACTAGATGCTATTGCTCCAGTAAGTTCAAGAAACAAGTTCTGGTGGTGGTATGAGGAATTGCAACGGTGGCTTGCATAGCCTTGTAGAAAGTCAAGATCTAGAACAACTTTTGGATTGGAGAGTATACCAATGCAAGTATAGGAAGAATGATAAAACAAGGTCTGAGTGACCTTCGGTCCAGTTCATGTTGTACTTATACAGGCTGCCCAGGGAGATAAGGCAAAAGTCATTTCAAAGCACTCCAAGGCTGCTGCCAAAATAAAGCAATAATAATAATTCATAATGGGCATAGTCTCTGGAAAATTGGTGGAACTGTCGACTTTCACAACAGATAACAGATGTAGGGTTGATTGTAGATCCTCAAGCTTCTGCCGTACGTAGACCTACCAGCGTTTTGGCAGGAGTAGGGCTGTAGATTCCAAAGTATCACTGTCCTCTGGGATGTCTCAATTTCTTAAAATATCATAGCATAGTCTCTTAGGCTATTATTGCTTCCTTAGAGCAGTTCACTCTTTAGGAGATCAAAACAGTCTTTTCAGAGTATTTAAACACAGTCTCTTAGAAGATTCAATTTCTTAACACAACACAGTCTCTTTCTGATGATTGCAGGTTTTTTCAGATGCGAGGCTTACCTTCAGATAAACAAACAGTCTTGAAATAGTGCAGTTTCTGAGGGACCAATAAGTCTTAGGTCCGTGGTTGTTGTTGTAGGGTGAGGTGCAATGGAGTCTCAGGATGCTATACAGTAGTCCAGTGATCAGGTTCAAGAGCAGCTGCTGGCTTCACTTGATTATGATGGGTCCAAGGTTCAAATTCTGCGACTTTTACTGCAGTTGGAGTTGACAGGATGACGACATAGGGTCCTCTCCAATGCAGGGCTAACAGTATCTTTCTCCACTCTTTGATCCACACCGAGACTCCAGGCTTGAAAGGATGCAGGGGTGCAGGCAAATTGATGAGTAATCGATTTTGTACTCAGGTATGAAGACTTCTGCAAAACAGAACTTAAAACCAATAGTTCATGTCTAATAATTTCAGATCCTATCTGTCTCATATCTCCTTTTATTTCCTATACAATAGGCAGGGGTTGCGCATACAGAATTTCAAAAGGGAAAACTCCTAAAGACTTAGCAGGGGCTAAGTATATCCTAAGAAGGGCTATAGGAAGAACCTGGGGTCACTTCAGGTAAACCTCTTGGCAAAGTTTAGACAACTGAGATTTCAGGGTTCTATTCATATTCTACTTTTCCTAAATTCTGAGATCTATAGGCAGTATGTATCTATTAATATCAATATCTTGGGGCTATACTTAATGGACTTGCTTCCTAAGGTTATCCACCCTCATTCTTTGTACAGGGCCCCATATGCATGCAAGGTTGTAAGGGTATACTTGAAATCTGGGTACACATTTAGACAGGGCTCTTTTCCTATTGTTAGTGCTCTAGTGAGGACTATCAGTTCAGCTTTCTGTGGTGAAGTTTCTGGGGCCAGGGCTGAGGACTCAACTACCAAATCAGGGGTCATCACTGCATATCTAGCACAACAATGTCCATTGATGATGAAACTGCCTTCAGCCACAAAGAAAGTCTGTTCAGGGTTCTCCATAGGGACATCAGTCAAATCCAGGTGGCTTGAGAATACAGTGTCCATAATTTCTAAACAGTCATGATCAGGGGATCAAGACCAACTGATAGCAACATAGCAGGATTGAAAGCTTGACTGACCCTTCAGTTGTATCTGGGGTTTTCACACAACATACTCTAATATTTCAACATTCATAGATTTGTTAGCTAGTAATTTCCTTTGTATTTCATATTGGTTAGAACAGAGTGTGGTACAGTAACTTGAAGATTCTATCTCAAAGTGATTTTTCTTTTAGTTTTTGCTTACTAGGAAGGCTGTAGCTGTAACAGCTTCTCAAATAAGGTCCAAGAGATTGAGTCAACACTCCCAGAACATTTCCTTGCGACTCATGAACATAGAGACTGTAAGGTTTTCTGGACATCTGGTAGACCCAGAATTGGTGACAACATCAGAGTGTTTTTTTCAAAGATCAAAAGACTGCATCCTGTTCAAGTCCCCATTCCTCTGGAGACTTTTCCATTCCTTTGATAGCTTGATACAATGGTTTTTTTTTGTTTTTTGTTTTTTTTCTCTAGCAGCGCAAAATTGGGGATCCATATACAACATACTCTGTGGCACCCAAGAAGGCTCTCACTTGCCTCCTGGTGATTGGAGTAGGAATACTGCATACAGCTGCTTTGCGTTCTGGTAAGGGTTCCAGGCGTCGAATTCCGCTGGACAACTGGAATCCTAGGTATTTAACTTGTTTGACATAATTATGCTTTGGCTCTTGAGACTTTGTATCCAGCCTCATTAAAAAGGTGCAAGAGTTCACTGGTGGCTGGTGGACATTCACTTTCTGAGTTGGTGGTTATGAGCAAGTTGTCCACATATTGAAGTAGAATTTTTTTCTTTTTTTTTTTTTTTTCTGGAGTTTCTGGATAACTTGTCAAATCTTTTGCTGAGTGAGGCGAGTTCTTGAATTCTTGAGGTAATCTTGTCCAGATGAGTTGGCCCCGCCTCCTTGTAGTGGGGTCTTGGGCTAAGCGTATACAGAAAAAGGCATCTTTTTAAGTCCAGAATGATGAAATGTATAGCTTCAGCAGAGATCAGTTCCAAGAGAATATAAGGATTTTGGTACCACTGGTTGTATAGTTTCAGCTGCATCATTCATTCTTTCTTAGATCCTGCACTGGGCGGTAATCACCTGTCCCAGGCTTCTTGACTGGCTTGAGGGTGACAATGGCAGGGGCTATGTTCTTCGCTAGGCCAGGTGGATTATCTTCTGCCCATCCTCCAGGTGGGGCTATGAGGTTGGTAAGTGTACAGCTTGTTGCTTTGGATGCAGGTGAATAGAACCGCCATTCTTCTTCTTGGGGACAGTTTGAGTTTCATTTTTTTCTTCCTTCAACAGAGGATATCTGTGCTTGAAGCTTTGCAAGCAGATCTCGGCTCCAAAAATGGAATAGGGCATTCAGGCATATACAGGAACTGGTACATTATTATTATTATTATTTCTAGTTCACACATGTGGTTCTGCAGAAAAGGCTTTGCGAGAAAAACACAGGGGCTACTGGCTTTAGTATTCTGCTCCTGTATCCCCCATAAAAGTCCATATATTGGTCCCCTATTTTGCAGACTGACTCCTGGGGACCCAGGGAAACTGGACAGTCCGGTCTGGCCTAGTCTTCATCCATGCTGTAGCCCTCTCAGGCTGCCACTCACGCTATAGCTGCTCCACTCTCGTGCTGAAACACTGTGCTTGGTTTTATTCTGTCTATGACTTTGCAATCAAGTACTCCCCTCCTGGGGAGGAGTCAAGATACGGGCATTCACTTCTCTAATGTCCTTCTTTTTCTATAATGGGCGTACTCACACCCAGTTTTTCACTTCCTCTGTTCCTTCGATTAGGATAATCTCCTCACATCATTCAACTAAAATATCATTCACTTTCTCTGTTACATTTATTTTCACAATTCACACACCCTCTGATTAACTTTCATTTAACCATTATGCCCGCAAATTCATCCAGTTCTTTGCAATTTCCGTTCATTAGTTCAATCAAGTCCTAAAACTTCTCAGTGCAGTTTTTTTTTCAGTTCTAAACAAGTCTGGTCAGCTGACTTTCACTTCTAGTCCGGAGGGGGTGGACATTCCCCTGTTGCAGAGGTGGCTAGCAAACTACTTGGGAATCTGTAGTCCCCCCCCTCTCCTGGATTCTGTTTCTCCTAGCAATGCTCTATCCAGGAGGTTGATTTTTTTTTTTTAAAGGATCCACTTCTCTGCTGTGGGCACATTAGTTCACGCCCACGGGGGGGGGGGGGGGGGGTTGACATCATCGGTGGACTGGGCTCCATCCCCCCCTTAAGCACTCTGAACAGAACTACTTACAGAGAGAGAGAGAGAGACGAGACAGGATATCTAGAAATTCTGGGGCAAAATCCTGATTGGGACAGAGACATTTCATAATCTTCAGTAAATCCCTTACTGAAATTCTTGATCATACTTGAAAAGACACTTATTATTTCTGTAAACATAGGGCAGGCAGGAAACACTTAGATTGAGCACATACATCCATTATGCTTCTTATAGAAAGAACTATAGCTATCTGTCAGCATGTCTCTGCAAAAGAAATTATTTTTTAGTTCAGGAAGCAAATATTTAAAAGACATTCCGGATATTTTTCATAAAATACAGTACACCTTTCCTTTTTTTTTTTTTAAATACAGAAACACAGATTAATTTATCTTAAAAGCCAATATTGTAAAGGTCAGTGTAGCTAACTGATTTGTTCATTAGTAACCAGCACAGAGGGGAAGCATGCATTCAAATGACTTATACTCATTCATAAAAAGATAAACTTTGTTTTTAAAACTTTTGGTTAAACAGAGCTAGTGAAACCAGAGAAAAAACTAATTATAAATTCATCATGCTTCGATTAAATGAAGAGACTTTTCAAATCGGGAGTCCCTTTTCATTCCTAGGAGAAATCTCCTGCAGTCTCCAGCTGTCTCTCCAGAACCTTTTTTTTTTTCTTCTCTGCAGGCTATGTGGAAGCCACACCCCTCTGCTCGCGGGGAAACAATTGAACTGTGCTCATAAAAAGAGACTTCTCATTCACATGGACAGAGATGCCAGAAAAAAACAATTTAAATCAATGTTAAGTCGTGATCTAATTACTTTGTAGATCAAAGGAAAAACAAAAACAGTTCTTTATCATTTCCTATTTAAACTGTTTCAGTGCTTACTGAAAATTTGAACATACAGCCGACAGAAATTCCTCTCACTTGGTCCGCAACCCATAAGGGATTAATACAAACTTAATCCTTTTCAGGCTAAACCCAAAAACTATCGGGACCCACAATCCTGACTAAACATTCTTATTAAATGATAAATAAATGATATATATTACATAACCACAGCAGAAGGAACAAAAACATATTAAATAAAACAGGTACAATTTGCCTGAAATAAGCACAAACTACCAGCATTGAGGTTTAAGCCTGCACAAGATTAGAAAGACGACACTAGACATTGTTTCCTTCAGACACGCCCCTGTCAGTTTTTCACACTGCAGTAGAAAAACTAACTGGGTCAGACCAGCTTTTTGATTTCTAAAAATGACTGTAGGTGTTTTGGGTCTTCATTCTGCTCTATTTATACAATTTCTTAATCAGTGAACTGTCACAAATTACTCAACAGAATAATCTCACATATATAACAAAAGGGAAACTCGCAGTTTCAACAGATAGCAAAAATCAAATACACAGGACGGACAATACACCAAACGCTTCATCCGTTTCGCGACCTAGACACAGTCACCCGACTAGGAACTGCGCTAGTCCAGAGTCCACTGTCGCTTGGTCCGTGCTGCCAGACCTCTCATTCACACTTCATTCACACAATCATGCTAGCAACGTATCTCAGAATGCATTCCTTTCTATCTATTCTGACTAGTCTTTTTCCCAATTACAAAAAGGATGAGGGTTTCACCCGGCGAATTCCCATGCGGGGTTACTCGGCCCTTCCTTGAGAGCTCTCTTACCAATTCCCAATATCTCGCGATTACAAATTCCAAGTTCCACTGGCAGTACTGCTCTTTCTATTTCTGTCTAGACATACCAAAAACCCAGTCCTGTCTGCTCTGACCAGGCTGAATCATGATTCTCTATAACAACTGTACCTAGCGAATACTCATGCAAGGATTTTCAAACAAAGACTTAAGTCTTACCAAAGTTTGCAAACTGCAGTTCTAACTCATCTGTCTAGACAGGTTTTCAAAACTATACTTACCAGATCTGGTTCCCAAGCTTCTGAGTTGGATCCTGGACTCCCCCGGGTCGGAAGTGTTGGCCAGCTGGACTCAGTGCCTGCCGAGGCCAGGCAGAACTCCCTCCGATACAAGAGGATCGGTGGGCCCAGGGAAATTCCCCTGCGTCGGATTGGCATGGTTCCAACTGGACCAAACCTCAAGGCGAATTACGTGGATTTATTCACTTGAACACTATCCACCACTCGCACTTCCCGGCCAACGCACCAAGAATGTAGCAGCAGATAAGCATGCAATAAATAAATCCAGGAGTCTTTTCAAGGATCCAAGCCAGTTTAATGTGCACATGGCTCAAGCAATAAGCAATTTCAAAATGGCTGAGCAATGGCTTCTAGTAAAACAACAACTTTTATAGCTTTCTTGTCCATTCTAAGCATAGGCAAACTTTTCATTGGTCCCAGTACCCCTCTCACCCATCTATTGGTCCCGGTACTGATATGGCTACCCAATCGGGACTCTGGTCTGGGCCCAGCACCTGGTTGCCCCCCTTCTAGTCCCAATTACAATGGTCAGTGTCTCCAACTTGTTACTTCTCTCCTCCAAGGTCGCTGAGCTTGTTAAAACATATGGGAAGCAGAGGCACTGTGACCTTGCTCTCTGCAGAGTTAATTAATTCCATAGAAGCATAGCACACCTTATCAGTACCAATTAAACTTGTTTTTCTTCTATTTTCCAAGTTTCGTTTCTGCTTAGCTATGTTCAGTTAAACTGAGTTAAGTTTCAATTCTATGGTGTCGTCATTCAGGGGGGTTTTCATTCCTCTGGGCCTAACTACAGGCTTCAGTTACAGGTCAAGCTGCTCAGGCCTGTCTGCTTAGTTCAATTAGCATGGATCATAGGCCGTCGCCTACCACAGTAACGCCTCTGAAAATAAATCCCTTAACCCCATAGTTGAACCCAGTTTGAATGTGTGGAAGCAAAATAGGAAAATATTAGTTCAAGATAAAAGGTATACGCAGGGAATGACATTGGAGGCATGTTTTGATAGGGGTCAGGGACCTGGTGTAAATATTCTACAGAGATGGGCAAAGGCGGGGCTGATGCGAATTTCTCAGCTACTAGGCCCGAAGGATGTATTAGAGTTTGAGGGCCTTAGGGATTTATATGGGTTAAGGGACGGTGACTGTTATACATATATACAGCTTGGTCACTTTCTAAAACAACAGAAGGTGTGGAAAGATTTATGGGAAAATAGGGGATGGTTCAAAGCATTATGCTCAGGTACTCTGGGTCAAAAGGAGGTTTTGTCCAAAATTTACAAAGGCTTAACGGAGAAAGGGGAGAGAAAATTGGGACATATGTTAAAATGGGAGGAGGAATTGGGGGAGAGCTGGAATAATGAAGTGTGGGACATGATCATACAGTCTGTGGCCAACATTTCTATTGCTACTCAAATAAAAGAGAATGCATATAAGGTGCTCTATTGATGGTATTGGACGCCAGTCTGCAATAAAAGAGCGGGTAAGGCATGCAATGACCATTGTTGGAGGGGGTGCCAAGAGAGAGGGGATTGGTTACATATGTGGTGGAAGTGTGCACAGATACAATCCTATTGGGCAAAGATTATTGACATGATACACAATATGACCGGCTATAGATTGCAAAGGAAGCCGGAGGTATGTTTATTACATCAATTAGAAGACGATGTTTCCAGAAGGGAAGAGGTGGTGCTGCATCATTGTATAGTAGCAGCACGATGTGAGATAGCACAGCACTGGGTGGGGCTGGGCATCCCAACAATTGCAGGATTTGTAAGAAGAGTAGCTGAGGTGAGCTTGATGTCCAAATTGACAGAGCTGAGACGGGGAAAAGGGGAGAGGAGCGCTGAGCAATGGATGGGAGTGTGGAAGTGGTTGGAAACACGGAAAGAGAGGGAGAGGAAGGAGGATGGAGGGATGTCTGCATCTTAACTAATAAAGGTTAGGGCGTCTGGCAGAGTCAGAACCAATGGTGAATGCGTTCAAAGAGCTGAGATTTATATCAATAGTGCGGTATATAAGAGTCTATAAATAAATAAATAAAAATAAATAAATATCAGAGGAAGGAGGAAAGGGAGATGAAGGGATGAATGATGAGCGAGTGTGGTGGGAGGGGGGAAGAGGGGAGGGGGGAAAGGAGGGGGGAAGAACTAAGAAGAAATGTAAAGGATGGTGGTATATAGGTCAGGGGGGGAATTGAATGCTTTAATGGGCACGTCTTGGGGAGAATGTTACATGTTCATTGATGTTTATTGTTGAGCAAAATTTGGTTTGTATTGCTTATTGAAGAGCTTAATAAAAACTTAAATGAGAAATAAAAAGGGGTCCAGGGATGATCTGGGAAACTAGACACCACAGAGCCTGACGTCAGTACCAGGAATAATGGTAGAGGGCATCATATTAAAATAACCAAACATGTAGATAGTCATGGCCTAATGGGAGATAGGCAACATGGCTTTGGACACGGAAAATCTTGTCTTACTAATCTGCTATTTTTTTATGAAGGTGTGAGTAAACAGCTAGAAAAAGATGAGTCCATTGATATGGTGTATGTGGGGATTTTGACAGGGTCCTCATGAGAAACCTCTGGCCAAACGAACACATCATGGGATATGAGGCAGCCTAATATTGTGGATCAGGAACTGGTTACAGGATATAAAGCGGAAGGTAGGGCTAATATTGGCAATGGCGAGAGGTGAGTAGGGGAATACCCCAGGAATCTTTGCTTGATCCACTGCTGTTTGACAGATTTCTAGATGACCAGGAAATGGGAATAACGAGTGAGGTTCTCAAATGTGCAGATGGCACAGAACTATTTAAAGGAGTTAAGAGCCATGAGGATTGTTGATAATGGCCAGAGGATCCTGCTGAGGACGGCATCCAAATGGCAGATGAGATTTGATGTGGGCAAATGCAACGTTCTCTGGGAACAAGCAGGAAGTCAGTCCTCACATATGGGTGACGTTGGCACCGATGGAGCCCTCGTGCGGAGCAAATCCCCAGCTTTCAGAGAAAACCTTTGGGAGTTGCCATCACGCATGAGCGGTCCCCTTCCCGCCCAAGGGTGCCATCTTGCTCAGTCTCCTTTTTTCTGTGGAGCCCTTTGGACGTAGTCCACAGTGTCTCTGAAAAAAGTTGATTTTTCTCTTGTTTTTTGACATGTCGACACTGGTACCTCTTCCCGCTTCGGCTCGGTACGCCGATATCAAGTCCGTCTCTCTTTTCGTTTTTTGTCAGTTTTGACTTGCGGTATTCACGTCTTTTTTCTTTTCACTGACAGCCCGGGTCTTTGACCTTGCAGGGGCCCTTTTTCCCCTGATGGCCACCAGTGGGTTTTAGAAATGCGATCGGTGTGTGCAACGTATGTCCCTCACCGATACGCACGACTGCTGCCTCCAGTGCCTCGGGCCCAACCACGACCCGACGGTCTGTGGCCTGTGTAGTAAAATGTCCTCTAAGGCCCTGAAGAACCGCCAGCAGCAGCATAATAGGATTTATTCTGAGTCCCCCCTGCTTCTGAGAGCCTGGACCTCGTCCGAGGCCTCCACGTTTTGGGGGGAACATTCCAAGCCTGAGCAGCATCGAGGTTCCTCAGAAAGAGGGTTCCCCTCGAGGGAACACAAGAGGAAGAAGAAATCCTCGAAGGCGGTGTCTCTGGATGGCTCCAAGCATCACGGCTCCTCCCGGGGCCTATCACGGAGCCCCGAACGCCAGCTGGGATCTTCAGAGAAGGAGCGCCCGGCAAAGTTTCCTCATCAGGAGACGGATCAGCCGAGGCAAGTATTGACTGTCCTCATCGAGGACTCCCCTCCGGGGGGAACCGGCGCCGGGCCCGACTGTGTCAGGGCTTGAGCCAGTGGCTGCAGAGCCTTCTGGACTGGAGTCCAGAATGGTGGCCTTGGAGCGCAGTTTCACTGCCTTCATGGAGCAGCAGAAGGCGCTGATAGCCGGCCTGCCTGGTTCCTCCGCCCCGACCACCGGGCCCTCGACGTCGAAGTCGACCCCGGAGGCCGAGCCGATCCTCGAAGCCTTTTGGGCTCGAGTTGATCCTCGGCCGAGGTCTCACTCAGCCTCCCGCTTGGGACCAAGGTTGTCGCCGCCGAGCCTGCTGGAATTGGGGCGGTCGGCACCGGGGCTCTCGATGCCTGATGAGCTCCTCGATTCCTCCTCGGAGGTGTTGGCATGGGAAACCAAAGACGAGGAGTCCCTGGATTCCCACCGACTTAGGGATGTCCCTTCTGATTCCCCAGTATCCGAGCCTTGCAGAATGTCCCCTCTGGAGGACATAAGGTTCTTGGACTTTGTGTGGGACATGTCCAAGGCTTTGGCGTTCCCCACGGAGTCCGAGGAGAATCCTTGAGCCGAAGAGCTCGAGATCCTCTAGTATGGGGCCCCCCCTCGGGATCCCCTTACTGTACCCGTGCCTCCGATCCTGGAATGACTGGTGCTCCGCATGTGGGAGACACTGGCGTCGGTGCGGGTGATCAGCAGACGGCTCGACTCGATGTATCGAGTTCGCCAGAGCCCTTGGTTTCAAAAGTCGCAACTACCACACAACTCCATGGTTATGGAATCGGCCATGCGCAGGCTAAAGAGCCAGAAGATGTATTCCTCGGTGTCTCCCAGCAGGGAGGCCCGCAACTTGGATGCCCTCACAGGAAGTGCTTCCAGGGTGCAATGCTGAATTGTCGGATCCAGGCATATCAGCTGTACATGGGCCACCGAGCAGTATATAAAGCCCTGAGGCATGGCATGTGTAGGACTTGCACCGATCAGCAGATGCACTGATATTTGCAAGCTTACTGGGCCACAGAGCTGTGAGTACACCCCTGAGGGCAGGGCATGGGTAGGGCTGACCTGCACAGATCAGTAGGCACACCGACATTTGGCACCTTGATGGGCCACCGAGTAGTGGGTGGAGCCCTGAGGCCGGACATGAGTAGAGCTGGCCTGCACAGATCAGCAGGCACACCTACATTTGTCAACTTGCTGGGCAGACTAGATGGACCAGACAACTACATATCTGCCATCACCTGCTATATTGCTGTGTTACCATGCTATAGATACCTTGTATGGCACATTCACAGACTGCAGTGGGAAACAGTGACACAACCAAAGGTCATCCCTCTCACTTTGTCACCCCTATGTACAGTCAGGTCCATATAGTTGGCCACACAAACATATTGCTATGCTTACACTCCCTCTAGCTGTGGTGTGTGTAACATGCTCAGTACCGTGTGACCTATATGTGGTTCCAGTTAATGACAAGTCCCTTAACCTGACTTTACATATACAGCTATAGCTTCACTGGGGTTGTTTACAGGCTATCAGATATATGTCTTGGAGTGGCTTAGTTACAGCATTGCTGTCAATCCTATAGATACTGTGTGGCATTAGCTGTGAATTGCTGTACACCAGGCACCAGGGCTAACCTACTGAGGATGTTATAACCCTATAATTATATTTAGGTTAGCCCGTTCGGGCTAGTATAAGTTCTTCAAGTCATTTGGTTTTATAGTTTTAACACCAGTGCATTACTAGTGTTTATTTTACACAGTGTTTTATCATCCATTTCACAACAATACATAATTCAGTTAAGATTAATTGTCACAATGTTTATTTATTTATTTTTTTGAGTAGAAGCTCAACCTTACGTTCAAATTATGATTGAGTTGAAGCTGGGTCTCAATTTTATTTCTTCAATTTACTTTCTGTTCATGTCTAATTGACTGTTTGATATTATATAGTGACATAAAGATTTTTGGATAATAGCCTTATTTGCCCAGTCATTATACAAAGTAGCACGAGTTGGGCAATATTGTTAATATAGAGCAGAAGTCAAAGCAAACTACTAGGACGGTCCCAACAAGTGTGATAAGGCCAAATTAGACATTATCACAGCAATTGGGTCTTCTGTCAACATTTATAATATAGTTCAGAAATAATATCAGGTTTAGGTCCATTACTTTAGAGGAGCAATGTATTCAAAGGTATTGGTTTCCATCCAACTACAATCACAAGTTATTTATTTACATTTAATAACACTTCCTTTTGTTTACATTGATGATATTATCACAGTAATATGTAAGTAATTTTTAAGTCTTATTTTATCATATCAAGATTTTTAGATACTAATGGGTTTCATAGTATTTCCTGATATACATACATGTGTTTTTCTACTTGTCACTCTTTAATTGATGTATCATAAAGATGGTTCATTTTCAGCTTATATATGAATGACGCTATGCAATACTAGCGCTTCAAAAAGAGCACACCATCATCACTTACCCAAGATATCATAGACATTTAGAACTGGGTTATTGTGAGTACAAGTTTTTTACTTATGTTTTTAACATTGTCTTATTTAGTTGTCTGTCTTTATACATGAGTTTGTTTATATACAATATTTTTATTATATTATTGTTATATTATATTATAAACATGTAAAATTGTAAGTTATTAATTTTTACAATAAGAACAACTTTTTATGTCCTGCGTTCATTATAATTTTTGGAGCAATGAGTTTGTATTTTTAAGATTTTAATTGTTTTTATTTATTTTTATTTATTTACATTCTCTTATATACCGCGCTATTCTGCATCAGTGCAGTTTTACATTGAACAAACTGAAATTACATTGAACAGGGCATTATAACTTGGAGATAACTATTTTACAGGGAACATGGGCTATGGAGGGTTAAGTGGCTTGCCCAAGACCACAAGGAGCACCTGTGGGACTAGAAACCCCAGTCCTTCCGGCCCAAGATTGCTGTCCTCTAGTGGGATTTGAACCCCCAACCTTCCGGCCTGAAGTACCCTGCCCCAACCACTAGGCCACTCCTCCACTCCTCCACTCCACTCCACTTTTAATGACTTATAGTGTCAATAAGGCTCATTATTTATGTTATTATTACTGTTATGAGTGTTTATGTTTGTGTTTTAGCTGCTACCCCCTGATGAAGGCAATACTTGCTGAAACGCGTTGGGGACTACTCCAATAAAGCAATTTGAACTTATCCTAACGTCTTTCGACTCTTGCTTACTGTGGTTCCTGTTAGTTGCAAGAGCGGTGCTCCTTGTTTTGTCTGATGGGGACATACACCATTAGAATTGCATCTGGCAGCACATCAGTGGTTGCCGCACCAACCTCATGTCCACATGCATACACCTTTTATTTTGTTGGGCTATGGTGCACATACATGCATCTATGGTACTTATAAAGCTATTGGAATCTTGCACCTCCTGGGTCATGGCAATGGGGGGTACAACAAGTGCAACTATCCCCATTACTATTGCACACCCATGTAGATGTAACAATTACCCCTCTCCTGAGGTCACAACACACTGTCACGCGCAGATGCTCTCCTCACAGACCTAAAACTGGACCCTATTTGTCTATGGTGTGACCAGTAGATGATGTGTGTTTCCTACGACCAGCTATGTTGAGCTCCTTTGTTTATGGTACCTGTCCCATGTACTTACCTCTCGTGGGTAGTCCGACTGCGCATTGAAGCACCGCTGGACACGGTGCCAGGCACACTTTACCTGAAAAAGGTCCTGCCTGACGCTTGAGGATGGGAACAGGCATCGTTGGTGGCAGCAGATCAGCTTTCCCAGCAGCTCCAGATCTCCCTCTGAGAAGGGTGGCTTCCGAGAATGGGTGGCCATTTTGTCTGGTGGTTTTATTGAATGAAGTCATGATGCTGTGGCCTCACAGAAGCACCATAACGTGCCCTACGGTGAATTTGCATCAGTGTGCAGTACTTTGGCTCATGGCATGTTGCGCAGTCCACAAGATGCCGTGTGGCATGCAGCGCATGGCACGTAGTGTATAGCGCTTAATGCCCTGCGCCTTGCATGCTGCGTCCACGTATGGCGGCATGTATAGCACTCAGCGTGGACATAGCATGGGGCATATGGTGTCATGCACGATGTGCATTGAATCCACACTGGGCGCTGTATGTGCTGCCTTATGTGGACATGGCAGGCAAGGTGTGGGGCGTTAGGCACAGTTATATGATGCATCCACCTAAGGCAGAACATAAAGCGCACAGCATTGACGCTACACGCACAGTGCCTAACACCCCGCATGTAGCATGTATGCGGTATGCAATGCTCCTCATGCCCCGCATCACATCAGTGCTGAGCACTATACATGCTGCCTTACATGGCGCCAGCATGCACTGTACCTTGCGTGGCAGCACGTCTGTGCAAGGTGCCTTGCATGCCGTGGCCCATGTTCACAATAGAAAAAGATCTACAGGCCTTTTCTGAGGGGACAATGTGATGTGCTTTGCATCAGGTGGCATGTCAGTGGGGATTGAACACGTGATGTGTTGGATGCGATATATATATATATATATATATATATATATATATATGTATATATGCCATCCTAGGTCCACACACATCTATATGTATGTGTCTATATAGGTGTGGGTGGGTGGCTATATACCTGTGCATACACATGGGATATACGGTATGGAGGTTTGGCCCAATGGTTAGGGCCACTACCTAGTACACAGAGGATCATGGTTTCAGATGCATTCACTCCTTTGCTTTCTATGACAGGCCTGTGTGTATAGAATATGTTTTGTGTTTACTACATGTCTGTTTATATCACAACATATCCATTTGGGGCAGGCAGTACCTCTGTGCCTTACCACATTGATCATCAGTGTTTGCCCCTCAGACTGCCTTTGGGCAGCATATGGTCATTCGCTGCCCACCCTGGACTTCCATGGTGTACCATGCACGCATCTCCCATCATCCTACCTAATGTTTCTTTTTTAGGGATAGGCCCCATAGTCCCCTCTTTCCTTTCTGCTATTGGTGCTGCTCTATGTTCTGTTATTCGTTTATCCCACCATACCCCACGATACATTGCACAGTCAAACATACTGTATGCATATCCTCCTGTATACTGGGCTTGATGGACCTTAGTCTGACCCAGTATGGCATATCTTATGTTCTCCATGCCTAGCAGAGGCTCTGTACCTTCACATAAGGGCAGGAGTTTACAGGACCTCATGGTCTTCATGACACATACAGCATTGGTGACCATTGCAGAGGTCACCATGAATGTTGAAGTTGGTCACTACACCTGGTCCAAAAGGTCAGTACTGCACTACCTGTACAACTCTGGTTCAGCCACAGATCTACAGCACGGCTATTGGGCTGTTTGTGTGATCTGTATTGCATGCTTGTATGTGCAATGGGACCGTTTTGGCATGTCCTGCCCTTTTGGGCAGGTGGCCCCTTTTTCCCCTGGTTCTTGGACAATGGCAGATATCCCAGTATAGACTGCTGGGTTGCAGCTAAGATATGGTGTGTTTTGTCATAAGAGGATGGTCAGAAAAAGGGGTGCGGGCCCCATGATGGGTGACAGAGGTGGTCCAGCCACCCACAGCAACAGCGGCCACTCCCATCACTGCTCGTGTGGTGTATGCTTCTGCTGCACATTCAGTCCACAGCCTTTGCTGCAGTTAGAGCTATCAACACCCCTCAGGGCCAATCAGAGACAGCTGCAAATGTCACCCTGCATGCATCATCATACCGAGGGACATTAGGTGCATGCACACCCCAGCTGTCACAAGGCTGCTGTTGCATACAGAATACTTGTGCTCAGTGCAGCCTATGTCTCTGAGACACTTTCACCAACCTGAGACAACAGGTGCATGATGTGAACTGTCAGACAGACAACTGCAGCTTTGATCAATTCCTTACACAATGTGTCTGCATAGCTAGTCTAGGGTCACACCACAATCAGGGTAATGGTGGCCTATCAACATTCTCTGCTGTTTGAACCCTAGTCAGGTTGATGGTTATCACATGTTCAACCATCTATTCCATGTACATTCCCTCTCACACATGTATTTCCCAGCATCCTCTCACCTTCATTTGCATCACATTCTACTGTGGGACTGAGGTGCATAGTAGACTGGCTGATGTGCCTCATTCATGCTGAAGATGCATGGTGCATCACAGCAAACTACATCTTCTACGTTCCCAGATGCTGCGTGGCCCTACTCTGCCTGTGGAGATGAAGAAGACACCAGCAACTGTGCCTTGGTTCATCCATCCTGGTTTCTCCCTGCCACAAGACCATGTTGCCATGGCATGAGAAGCACATGCAACCAGTCCCACTGAGGGTGTGGGAGCAGGCTGTGTGTTCTGATGTTGATAGCTGTTCACTGTGCCGATGTAGATGTGAATAGTGCAGCTTGTTTGTGTGGGTGTGTGTACCCTTGTTGGGAAAATGTTTGGTGGTTGCACATGCTGGTATTCTAGCTGCACTGTTGTAGTAAATGTAGCTATGGGGACAACATCCACTGCCAGGACACAAAGCTGCGGCCTTCTCTTTCTCTATACAGCAACTGTATGGCGTGCACCACAATGCTGCCGCATCGCTACAGCCATCCATGCTGATTGCATGTTTCCCATCAGATGAACCTTGGCAGATATTGTATTGCACATGGTGCACTGGAAATGGCCAAAGCTTTTGTCAGCCGGACAGGTTGGTGTTGTACGTGCACTGTGGGCTATCATGTTGCCACAGGAACATGGAAAAAACAAAGTCCACTGCCAGGAGACAAACCCACAACCTTCTACTTCTCTATACAGCAGCTGTACGGGGTGCACTACAGTGCTGCCACAGTGCTACAACCATCCACGCTGATTGCATGATTCCTATCAGAAGAACCTTGGCAGATATTGTATTGCACATGGCATACTGGAAATGGCCAAAGCTGTTGTGAACTGCATGCAGGTGACACTCCCTCCTGCCTTACCCCCCACACCATGCTGATGTGGCCATGTGCCATCAATGTTGGTGGTGCATGGTCCCAGGCCTCGCAACATGCAGATAGGCGGGTAGCTAGGGCATGGGCTCCATGTGGGCCGGAGGCATACTTGGTGAGGCACACATCACTACCCCCTGCCAATCAGCCTCTTCAGGGTCTCTATCAACACATGGCAGTGTTATGTGCCCTTGACCTGGGGATGGCACATCTGTGTGGTATTGGGTTTGAGGTATTGGGAATGTTGTCTGCAATGGCTGAGGTATTTGTTGTTCAATTGTCTATAGCATCTGACTGCTGTGGGACTAGGGGAAATGCACGGCAGCTGCTGTGTTGGCCTTTCCGGACTACTATGTGAAATATGTTGTCCTTCCACCCATTGTCACACCCTGCACTCCATTACCTGAGTATGTGGTACAGGCTGCCAGTGTCATGGTTTTCCTGTATTTTTTGCCAGTTTCCTGGGAAGGTTCCCTGGTGAGGGCCACAGCTTTGCACTGCATGGCCCATTGCAGATGTTTTTTGGGGTACCTACGAGGCACCTGTGCCATAGTTTGTATACTGTTGGTCATAGGATACCGGGCATGATGGACCTTGGTCAGACCCAGTCTTGCATATTTACCGATCTTCTGTTCGTATGTGCCACCTGGTCCATCCTGTGCCCCTGCAGCCCCCACTGCATGTTCCACCTGCACCCTCCTATGCACCATTTGCACCATCAACAAAGTGCGCTTTCATACCTGGGCACTGTGCTGTTGGTGCAAATGGTGCACTACTATCACTTTCTTGGGCTCACCTGTCTGTGCAGCACATTGCATACGTTAAAATAGGCTCTCTCTCCTCACTGTGCACCCTTACCAACAGGTTTTCACTGGTGATAATGTTATTGGTGTTATGGTGCTGGCAGTAATGTTGCAGGTCCAGATTTCTGCCCGGTCCCCGTCCATTGACTCCTACTCTCCGCACCTTCTCCGCCCATAGTGCGCTTAACGCTGAGTGTAACGTTAGCGCGCCCTGTAGCGTGCGCTAATGTCACCGATGTAACATTAGCGTGCGCTGTTATACATGCTACAATTACCTGTTTAGTAAACATACCCCTTAGTTTTACTTTTAATTCACCCTATTAAATCCCCCCATTCCTCCCCTCCCCTTTTTTTCTCCAGTTCAAATATACTGTATGTTTTACTTTGTTTTATGGGCTGATTACCTATATATTTCTTTGTCTAGATAGTACCTTTGATTCTATTTTTGTTTGTGGTCCTCTCAGGTCAGGTTTTAGGCATCCCCTTGTGCGTTTGGTCACTCTCTTGTATAGACATGATCAATATAACTTGATATACATTTGTCTGTTGCATTCATTTTTGTCCTTTTACGTTGTATGGTTTTTAACATATTATCATTTGTACTTTAATTCATTTTATATATTCTGAAGTTATTTTTTATTTTGTATATGTGATATGTACAGTTTTATTACTAACTGCTTTTATTTTATATTGTTTACTTCTGAGGTCATACCTCTGACGAAAGCCAGAGTCAAAACTCGGGTTAGATAAATAAAGGGTTTTTGCTGTTTCCACCTCGCTTTTGCTTCTGTTTGTTTCTTGCTGCAAGTGTGTGTGCTCTCTTCTGGATTTGCATTTAAATTTCCTCTTCAGCTTTCATGCAAGCTTCTTACACACTTCTTCTACAAGAAGTTCTCAGTTACTTACAATTCTGATATCAAATAAATCCTTTCCCAGCTCTTCCATACAGATACTCATTCTGGCACACCCCATCAGAATTGTCTTTCTTAACCTCAGCTAAATTTCCTGCATCAGTGTTTTATCTTCACTGTAAAAGTGTTCTTCCACCTAGCTCCATTTGAAACTAGTCCCCAATTGCTAGCTTTATTTTAATTCACACAGCACTCTTTTGGTGTTTTAAAACCCCTAACAGACCTTTGCACATATGAAAGAAATTTTACAAGCTATTTTTTAAAAAGTTTGCCTAGTATCTAAATTTAAAGTATTTAAATTATGTCATGGCTTTTGCCTCCTGTGAACTCTTCCCATGTGCCTACAGTCTCAGCTGATATATCCTCTGGGCATGTGGATACTGTCTCTCATGCATACAGCATATAAAATTCTACACATGCCCAATACTGGCATTTAGAACATTTTACTTTGATAGGTTTATTTCTTTATTTTAACACTTTTCTGGCACTTTTCATTTATTTTTATATGTTGCAGGCATTCATTTTTATGGTATAAACTGTTTATTGAACTTTCAAGTAAAAAAAAACCCACATGAATAATGCAGTACAATTTGCATCAATAATGATCAATCATAACGTGTAACCATATAATCAGAAATATACAGCATAACAGAAAATATTTTCCAGTTTCTTTTCTTTATAACCCCCTTTCTATTTAACCTCCCATTGTCGGTGACTTTATGCTCAAATTTGTTTTTTAGAACAATAGTCATTAGTCAAACAGCTAAAAGTATCATTAACACTCAAAAGAACATGACTATTGTAAAAAGAAGTAACAAACTTTAAAATTTTTCATTTTTCAGTGCTCTCCCCCCCCCTGCTTCTCCATTCTGAGATTGTGCATATTTCATTTTATTTAGTATACTTATCTACATTAATAACAACTATAAATCATCTTGACCTATGCACATTTGAATACTTATTACTCAAAACTGACAACTTCTATAGTAGCATAATCCAGGTCCTTCCAAATCTTCGTACAAGTCCTTCTTCTATATCCCTCTAAACCAAAACAGAAATGATAGATTCTGGAAGGATCGTATTGGAGGGTTTAGGGAGTCGCCCCCTCTAAGGCACATAATCCAACCATTCCAAGCTCAGTTCCCAATTTTAGTCCCCCCCCCTTATTTCTTCCCCCCCCCCCCGCCCCATCTACCCTCCTCTAATATGCCAACTCTTGACGACCAGCTGCCCACAATCATTCCTGCTGCCATAGCTCGCCTACCCAGATCCGTCCCCCTCCCCCTTCCCCATCCCCTATTCCTGGGGGCCATCTCCAGGATCTACCAACTTCCATCAGCTCATATCTCTGCATGGAGCCTGGGTCGGGGCCTCCCCCTTAATCTATATAGTTAGCACATCATTACGTGCTTTAGGGGAGAGACAATCCAAGTATGGAGACCATACAACTGGAAAGACTTCCCTCTTTTTCACATTCCTTTTGGATGCTCTCCCTTCTCATAGGGCCGGTTGATGTAATGTATTTCGCCATTCCCAATATCCCTGGCCTTCTGGGTCCCTCCATCGACGAAGTACAGATTATTTAGCTACCAGACAACTTTTACGGACTAGCAACTGGTTCCATGCCCTGGTCAGACCCAAGGGGTCTTGGGCAGGCCCGTACCTAGCCCTGTGCGAGCAGTGCTGCCGCACAGGGTGCAGAGGTTTAAGGGGCGCATTTTAGCTGTCTTCCGTTGCCTGCCACCGCCACTTTTTCTTCTCTCAGCGGCGGCAGGCAATGGCAGGACAGCCCCTTAAACCTTCTTGCCGGCATGCTAAGCAGATCTTTCCCTCCCCCTTAGCATGCCGGTGACTTGCACATCGGGCGTGCCTCTTCTCTTCCGCCGGGGTGGGGGGGAGGAGGGGGCGCGCCCAGTGTGCAAGTCACACAAGGCGCGATCTTCCCTCGGTACGGCCCTGGTCTTGGGAATCCAAAATAGCAAAACCTGGTGTCAGCACCAGGGCCTGCCCTATCAATCCTCACAAATATCTCTGGATCTTATCCCAGTATCCTCGTACCTGCATACATCCCCAGAACATGTGCCCTAAGCGGGCCCGATCCTCTCCGCACCAGGGGCTTCGTCCATTTTCCGTGAATCCTGCTCTCCAGGCTCTATAGGGCGAGATATACCCTCACTCCAGTATCCTGAATTGCATGTCTTGGAGCCTAGCCCCGGTGATCAGTCTAGGGATACACCTCACCGCTGCAATCCATCCGAAGCTAGTGAGGGTGATTCCGCTGCTCTCCTCCTGCCGCCCAGCTCCAGCAGCAGCCCATAAGAAGGAGAGTGCCATCGGGCACGGGCTCACAAAGCCCAGCTCTTGCAGCAGCCCATAAGAAGGAGGGCGCCATCGGGTACGCCTGCGCCTGGCGGGTCCGTGCCTGAGGGCCTGAGGCATGGCTCTTAGGCGTGGGCCCGGGGCACTCCTGTGCTCCGCTGCTACCGTGGTCGTCCAGGCTCAATCGCTCCTCCACACACCGACTCCTGACCGTACCAAGTAACTCCCCCTTGTTTTGCTTCCCACTGTCGGCATTGATCACTTCCTGCCTTGAACTTGCTACCCACTGAATGCAATGCACTGCACTGCTACCCATTACTGAGCATAGAACTGCTACCCTTTGCTGAGCACAGAACTGCTACCCATTGTTGCATAGAACTGCTACCTATTGTTGTCACATAGAACTGCTACCCATTGTTGCTGCATAGAACTGCTACCCATTGTGCATAGAACTGCTAGACCTGCTACCCATTGCTGCATAGAACTGCTACCCATTGTTGTTGCATAGAACTGCTTCCCATTGTTGCATAGAATTGCTACCCATTGTTGTTGCATAGAACTGCTACCCGTTGTTGCATAGACCTGCTACCCACTTTGCATAGAACTGCTACCTTTGCTATCCATTGCGTATCCATTGCTTACAGAGTGTTGCTAACCATTGTCTGCATACTGTTACTACCCACTGTTGCATAGAACTACTACCCACCCCCTGCTTGTTTGCCTATTACTTGCTGCCCATTGCTTGCTCAGACCTTGATGCCCACTACCATGGCCCCACATCTCATTGTCATTCTCTTCCTCATCCTCCCCAACTGCCTTCCCTCCTACCAACACCCTCCCTCCTCTTCCTCCTACCCTCCCCCTACCTCCCTCACCTCTCCCTCCACTCTGCCTCCTAGCCTAGCATCTTCCCTTGAGCCTTCACACCATCCCCCGCATTCAACCAGCCCCCCTCTCTACCTTCCTCACTTCTCCCTCCATTCTGCCCCCTAGCCTAGCACCTGCTCTTGAGCTTCTTCACACCATCCCCCGCATTCAACCAGCCCCCCTCTCTTTAAAGCAACCCTACCCTCGCTTCCACCATACTAGCTCCACTTTACCTTGCTCTCTCATTCTCCTTTCTCTCAACAGATAATATCAACCCCAACCCTGCCCCCGACTTCCTTTTCACACTATAAAAAGTTCCCCATGAACCCTATCTTATCTCATCCACATCCCACTCCTCCCTCCTTCTGCCCTCCCCATTCATCCCATAATCACTCATCCATAGATATCAACTCCAACCCTACCCCTAAAAATAATCCCTCACATAACCTGCCCAATACCATCAACTTACCCCTCATTTCCCCTTCACCAGGTCCCTCTTGGAGAGCACACACACCCAGGCATACCCACCCACACCCTGCTCCCTCTATATCTTTTGTTTTACCCTAGAAATAGACCCCCACGCTACTCTCATAAGAAATCCACACATAACTTTTCTAACCTTATCCATATCCCTCTCCTCCCCCCCCCTCTGCTCTCCCGTTTTCATGCACCCTATGGAACACAGGCTCAGTTGTTTAAAAAAAACCTTTTATTCACGATCTTTTTATCTCTAATGCCCTACACCTTCTTGCCTTGACCGAAACCTGGCTCTCCCCTGACGACACCGCATCCGTTGCCTCTCTTTGTTATGGGGGCTACCAGTTCTCCCATACACCTTGATCTACTGGTTGCAGTGGTGGCGTTGGCCTCCTACTCTCTCCCTCCTGCCACCCCAATCACACTCCCCCCTCTCCTTCGAAGTCCACTCCATTCGCCTCCTCACACCACTCCCCCTCCGAGTTGCTGTTATTTATCGCCCACCTGACAAATCCAAATCAACCTTCCTTACCGACTTCGACTCCTGGCTTTCTGTCTTTATGGACCTCTCCTTCCGCACTCTTATTCTTGGCGATTTCAACATTCACAATGACAACCCATCCAAACCCCATGCCTCAAAGTTCCTCGCTCTTACCTCCTCATTCGACCTCAAACGTTGTTCCACTGGCCCCCACACATCTACACGGCCACTGCCTTGACCTAATACTCTTCTCCAATTCCTCTCCCTCAAACTTCCGCAATTCAATCCTTCCCTCATCTGACCATCACCTCTTAACATTTACTCTTCAGCTTCCACCATCCCAACCTCATCCTGTCTCCTCCGACCTATTTAGAGACCTTCATAATATTGATCCCATGACTCTCTCTTCCACCATTTCTCCAGCTCTCTCCTCCATTTTATCCTCCAAATCAGTCAACGAGGCATTATCTTCTTACAATGCTACACCATCCTCAGCCCTTGACACTCTTGCCCCTCCCACCCCACGTCCTGTTTTAAACAATCTACTCCCCAACCCTGGCTTTCACCCACAATCCACTACCTACGCATCTGCGCCTGTTCTGCCAAACGAGCTTGGTCCAAATCCCGTTCCCCAGAAGACCTTCTACAGTTCAAATTCATGCTTGGCTCCTTCCAGCCAGCCTTAGCGCTTGCCAAACAAGATTACTGCATCCATCTGACCAACTCCCTTGCCTCCGATCCTCGCTGTCTCTTTAATACCCTCAGTTCCCTCCTCAAGGTCCCTCCGCCCCCGATCCCGCCCTCCCTTTCTGCCCAAACCCTAGCCGACTACTTCCACGACAAAATCCACAAGATTACCCTCCGATTCCCTACTCCCTCATCTACCCCCCTCCTCCCCATTTCTCCTCCCCCATCCATACTCCCCCTGCTACTCTCTCCTCCTTCCCTCCAGTCTCTGAAGAAGAAACCGCACTCCTCTTTTCCTCCTCCAAACCCACCACCTGTTCATCAGATCCTATCCCCTCCCATCTCCTACGTTCCATCTCCCACACCATTATCCTCCCCATCACTCATATCCTCAACCTCTCACTCTCCACGGCAACTGTCCCCATCGACTTCAAACATGCTGTTGTCACACCCCTCCTCAAGAAACCCTCACTTAATCCCACATGCCCTTCTAACTATCGACCCATCTCCCTCCTTCCCTTCATATCCAAACTATTGGAATGAGCAGTCCACCGTCGCTGCCTCAATTTACTCACCTCCCAGGCCCTCCTGAACCCACTACAATCCAGCTTCCGTCCCCTACACTCCACCGAAATGGCACTCACAAAAGCCACCAATGACCTGTTCCTGGCTAAATCTAAGGGCCTCTATTCCATCCTCATTCTTCTTGACCTTTCTGCTGCTTTTGATACCGTTGATCACAACCTTCTCCTCACCACCATCTCCTCGCTTGGCTTCAAGGACTCCGTACTATCCTGGTTCTCTTCCTACCTCTCCCATCGCTCATTGTATGCTCTGGTGGCTCCTCCTCCTCCCCTACCCCGCTACATGTAGGTGTATCCCAGGGATCTGTCTTGGGCCCCCTCCTCTTCTCTCTCTTGATACCCATGACCTTGGTGCACTTATCTCCTCCCATGGCTTTCAGTATCATCTCTATGCCGATGACTCCCAGATCTACCTCTCTATACCTGATGTTTCTCTGGCAACCTAGTCCAAGATCTCTGCCTGCCTTTCGGACATCGCTGCCTGGATGTCTCATCGCCGATTGAAACTGAACATGTCCAAGTCTGAATTCCTTGTCTTTCCACCCAACTCCTCCCCCCCCAATTTCCCCCTCTCTTTGTCCAGGTGGATGGATCTATTATCCTTCCTGTTCCCTCTGCCCGCCATCTAGGGGTTATCTTTGACACCTCTCTCTCCTTCTCCGCTCATATCCAGCTTGTAGCTAAGACTTGCTGCTTCTTTCTCTACAACATCAGCAAAATCCACCCCTTCCTCTCTGAACACACTACCAAAATGCTTGTCCACTCCTTGAATTCTTCTCGCCTCGATTACTGCAACATCCTCCTCACCGATCTCCCCGTAAACCACCTCCTCCCTCTTCAATCCATACAAAATCATGCTTTTCGGCTGATCTTCTGCCAGCCTCGCCATGCCCACGTTACTCCTCTTCTCAAGTCGCTTCACTGGCTCCCTGTCCAATTCTGCATCCAATTCAAGCTTCTCCTACTCACCTATCAATGCATTCATTCTATGGCCCCTCAATACCTTTTATCTCTTATCTCCCCCTACATCCCCTCTCGTAATTTGCGCTCCACTAACAAATTACTCCTATCAATGCCCTTTACCCGCACCGTGAACTCCCGACTGCGCTCCTTTCACCTTGCTACACCATGCGCCTGGAACAGCCTACCTGCATCTGTGCACCAGGCATCCTTCCTGGCCCTCTTCAAATCCAGGTTGAAGACTCACCTCTTCACCATTGCATTTAGATCTAACTTATGACTGTACTGTGTTCTTTTAACTAGATTGTAAGCTCTGATGAGCATGACTGTGATGGGCAGGGACTGTCTCTTATATGTTGGCTACCTCCTGTAGGTTAGCTGTGCAGCACTGCGTGCGTAGTGCTATATAAGTGCTGAATAGTAGTAGTAGTAGTAGGATTCCCACTGTTGGGTAAGTTGATCATAGCACCCCTCCTGGGAGTGATGTCCTTAGGGCCCTACAATATCTGGCGACAGAAATCCATTCTCTGTCCTCTAGCTCAAACCAATCTTCCAATTTATTGAGGCTTTCTTGTCCCAACCATCATCTCCCTTCTTTCAGTGAGGCCAAATAATGTTGTAATTGCAGGTATGCATAGACATGCCCTCTTGGTAATTCATAACCCTCTCTGAGCTCTGCGAACAGCTTCAATTGCCCTTCCTCGATCACTATTTGTCCCATCTGTGTGAGACCCGAGAGGCCTACTCCCAAAAGAACCAGGATTCTAAACTGGGTAGAAAGGCCAAATGGCTTTGCAATGGTACATAACAAGTTACCTCAGGGGAGATACTCAATTGAACACCTAGGGTCCACCAGGCCCACCAAACCCCTTTAACAAGTAGGTTCCCTCAAAAACGCTCTGGCAATAGTCTGCGGGGTACATGCATCACTGATAGAAGAGAACAGGGGGTGACCATCGCTGATTCAAATTCATATGGAGCATATACTGAGTTACCTCCCAACCAATCTCTTACATGTAGCAACATACAGGCCAGATTATACTGGGCCAAATTTGGAAGGCCCACTTCCCCCTGCTAACAAGCAAACACAGGAGGCGAGGGTCAGGTGAGGTCACTGGTGCTAGTTTTTATTCAAATGAACCCCAAACGCATTTCAGCAGCACGCCTTCTTCAGGGGGTATGCATCTTAAAAATAGAACATGCATAAATATACAAAATAAAATAATATAACAATATATAAAAACATGAATAAGGCAGTCATTGAATTACATAAGTAAGTGGTTAAAACATTAATGTAACTTATATATATAGTGAAATGTAAAATAATAAATAAGTAATAATAAATAATAATTATAAAATGATAATAAAATAATAATGAACATACTAATTATAATAACAATGATAAGAAGAGATCAGTGATGATAACAGAAAGCATGTAGCACAATTAGTCCATGTAAAAAGGATTGTGTTTTGAAACACACTTTAATTCTCTAAGAGACGAGGAAGATATACTTACAAAGGCACCAAATGTATGTTTTAGTCTTTAAAAAGACTCCAATCTATCTGCGCTTGAAAGATAGAATGTGTAAAAACATAATGAAGTGAGATAAATGTATTCCAGAGCCAGGGGGAGCAAAATAAATAATATAATTTGGCTCCCGATATAGCCAATTTATATGTTGCCCATTTTGAAGAAACCTACCTGTCTAGTAACCATCCTTTTACAACACACATTAAGTTATGGAAGAGATACATAGACAATGTTCTCTTACTATGGGATGGCACAGAGGCACTCCTGATGGAATTTTTTGAGTGGCTAAATACCCTCGATGACAACTTACGCTTTGAGGGTACCTACAGTACCAGCTACATCCCATATCTGGACATTCTTATAAAAAAGAGTGATACTGGCTTTACCACGGATCTCTTCCGAAAACCCACAGACAGGAATAATCTATTGAGGTTCGACAATTTTCATAATAGCTCTTTAAAAAGAAATCTCCCTGTCAGCCAGTTCCTTAGACTTTGTCGCCTCTGCACATCAGAGCAAGATTTCGAACATCATGCCCAAGCTATGAGTGACAGATTCTTGCAACGAGGCTACCCGAATGATTGTATTAAGAAAGCATATAAGAGAGCTAAAAGCACAAACAGGACATTATTGCTTAATCCCAAAGAACATACTACAAACAATAGATTAGTCTGTGCTCTGACTTTCTCTCACCTGTCCAAGGACATAGTGAAGATTTTGAAGCAAGAATGGCATCTTCTTTCTTCCCTTCCAGCCTTCAAATCTAAACAGCTGACTGTTGCTTTCAAACACAACCGCAACTTGGCTAACATTCTGGTCCCTTCAGCACTGTCCAAACCCAGGATTGCGCCAAGAGCTAAAGGACATTTCCGCTGCGGCAAATGCTCAGTTTGCCCTAACTCCCTAGTCACCAAAACCTCCTTTTCTTATTCTGGCAAAAATATTTTCCTGCACCATTTCTCCAATTGTAACACACCATACGTGATTTATATTATACACTGTCCTTGCAGTTTACTGTATGCAGGGAAAACCAAGCGACCAGTGAAGAAACGTATCATTGAACACAAAAGCTGTCTGCTACGACTTATACAGGATAAACCATTGGTTTCTCATTGGATTGAAAACCCCCCACCTAATCTCAGATGTGCAATTTTTGGTTCTTAAAGCAGTTGAACCACATTGGCGTGGAGGTGACCTAGACAGGATCCTACTAAGACTTGAACAACGCTACATATATGAACTCCAGACCATGACCCCACATGGGTTGAACCAAGAAGTGGACCTTTCTGTTTTCCTTTAGTTGTTTGCCCTGCCACTCCTTTGCCAGACCTTTTATACATTTTTTATTTCCCTCTTTGCAATTTGTCTCCATGTTTTAGTTCTCTGTCATTTTAATATTTATTGTTTATTATTTAATTTTTATTGATTTATTGCTATTACTTTTTTATTATTTTTATTATTATAGTTGGTATTATTATTATTATTTCTACTCATTTTTAATTCATCGTAATTGCCCTTTATATTTTCATATGAAGAGCATCGAATACACCATGCGCTATCACTTTTGTCGATCTGTAATAGTGCCATAATGTTTTATTGTCAAACCTTCCAATTCGCCTTTATTGTTTTATCCTTAATCACATTTATTTCTTTGTTTTCTAATCCAGTTTTTATCCTTTATTTTTATTTTTTACCCCTCCCCCTTTTTTAATTGGATACTCCATATTTACAGGTCCCTCCCATATTAGTTTATGTATTTATGTATTTATTTATTTTTTTGACAGAAAAATCTACAATAACACAGATACTAACCCTGTGATACTTATGAGAGACCTTAATCTCCCCTCACTAACCAACTCTCAATCAACACCTTTCTTAGACTCCATAGCTGACATGGACTTCCACCAAATCATTGACAGACAAACTCACATCAAAGGCAAATCACTCAACCTCGTCTTCCTACCGAGTTCCCTCTGAGAAGTATTCAACCCCACATCACTGGAGATCATACCTGTCCCATGGTCAGACCATCTTCTAAAATTCAGCCTCACCTACACCGATAATACCCAAAACAGAAGATCACAACAGTCCCTAACTAATAGATTCAAGAAATTCAATAAGGAAGAATTCCTTGATCAAATCATACCTCATCTTCCACTCACACCATCAAATCTTGATGAATCGTTTGATAACTGTCACAAAATAATTTCTAATGCTGCAACACTCATATTAACACACAACCACCCAAACAGTAAAAATGACAATGCCAAAAACAGAGACGCTCCCTGGTTCAACACTACACTAAAATCTATGAAAAGAGACCTTCGAAAAGCAGAACAAAAATGGCGACGAACCAAATCCCTATCAAACCATGAGAACTACATAAATGCCCTTAACACATACAAGAAGACCATAGAAAGAGCAAAGAAAAATAACTACTCTAACATACTAGCTAAATCCATTAATCAGCCCAGAGAACTCTTTAGCATTGTACAAAACTTAACAAACAAAGCTTACAACACAAATGAAACAGAAACAGATATCTCCCCACAAACACTAGCCCTCTACTACATGAACAAAATAAAACTTCAATCACCACCCTCTATAATACACAATGAAGCACACACCGACCAGCTTAATAACTGGTCCTATTTCCACCCTATATCCAAGGACACCCTCAAGACTATAATTTCCAACCTAAACACAACCACATCCTAGCTAGATCCATGTCCAGTAGATTGGATAAAAAAGACACTACCAGAACTCTCATCATTCATCCTCCCTATGATTAATCTATCCCTTATTTTATTTATTTATTTACATTCTCTTATATACCGTGCTATTCTGCATCAGTGTGGTTTACATTGAACAAACTGAAATTACATTGAACATCGCACTATAACTTGGAGATAACTATTTTACAGGGAACATGTGCTATGGAGGGTTAAGTGGCTTGCCCAAGACCACAAGGAGCACCTGTGGGACTAGAAACCCCAGTCCTTCTGGCCCAAGGTTGCTGTCCTCTAGTGGGATTTGAACCCCCGACCTTCCAGCCTGAAGTACCTTGCCCCAACCACTAGGCCACTCCTCCACTCCACTTGAAAAGGGGTACCTACCACCAACCCTTAAACATGCACAAATATGACCAATTCTCTAAAATAGCAACCTAGACAAAAGCTCACCCACTTCATACTGACCCATATCAAGTATACCCTTCATGGCCAAACTAATTAAAAAAGTAATCAAAATCCAGCTTCAGGACTACACTGATACCTCAGCCCCCCTCGACAAACAACAATATGGCTTCCGCCCATACCACGGATTAGAAACGCTATTCACAGTACTACTCGACACACTTGTAAGAGGAATAGATGACTCAAAACAAGCGTTCATACTACTATTCTTAGACATTTCTGCTGCATTTGATAGTGTGAATCATACAACAATGCTAAGCAGACTTCAACAAATAGGGCTAAAATCAACTGTCCATAACTGGTTCACATCATACTTGCATAATAGATTCCAAACTGTAAGGTTCAACCATCAAATTTTCAACTACATTCAAGCAGGAACAAGGTCTCCCTCAGGGATCCGCCCTCTCAGCACTCCTTTTTAATTACCTGCAACCAATTTGCTCTATCTTCAAATGGTTCGGCGTTCACTACCACATATACGCGGACGACATAATGGTATACCTCCCATTCAGGATCCCGAACCCCCCAATGCAATTAATTACAGAGTGCTTTAACGAACTATCAAAATGGCTCAAGGACCACAACTTACACATTAACTTCTCAAAAACAGATGTACTATATGTAACGAGAAACCAAACCTACAGACCCCCAACATCTATTGTACTACAGAATCATGAGATCAAAGCAAAAAATGAAGTGAAGTACCTAGGAGTGATACTGGATAAGAACCTTAGCATGGAATCCCACAGCAAAAACACAACGAAAAAAATACACTACAAACTTAAGCTACTAAAACAACTCCACCCATTGGTACACCTGCACGACTTCAGATCCATAATTCAAGCAATCATTACACCCCACTTTGACTTTGCGAATGCAGTCCTCCAAGGTACCTCAAAACAAAATCTTAAAAAACTCCAGCTAGTACAAAATGTAGCAGCCAGAACCAGCGCATGACATGGGGCAGTAGTCCGCACATCATAGCAATGGCTGGCCAAACATACACATAGACATCTACACACATGTCCCATGCGCACCTCAACAGTCTGTCTGTAAAGGAGACACATGACCATTGTGTTGTATCAACAAACTGTATTTACACTATGGTACATGGTGGCCTATATACAACCGCCCCCATGTTGGGTCCCGGGAGACAGGACAGCACAGGGCACATGTGTGAGGTGACACTGTGCCCCTCACACACTCCTGGGACGCCCATCAGGGGATGGCTGTCGAGATGCACCACCCATACCAGCCGCACGCTGAATGTGCATCTTGGCAGCCATCTACTGAATGGCGCCTGCCAGCCACCAGATGGTGCGATCCTGGGCCTGCTGGCATTGCAGCATGACAAGCACTGCCACAGACAGATCCCAGACACACCTGCCACCACATCCACGCCATGTGCCTGATGTTTGTATGGTGGCATGTGCGTGGGCCCTGTCTGTGGCAATGGGTGGCGTAGCTACACCCAGACGGGCACCATCGCCGCACACATGCGGCAGTTGGCAGAGACCCACAGTGCCCTGTTCTGTCCTGTGGCCCCTCCCACCCTCAGGGCCATTCCCCTCCCCCCCTGACACCTCCCAAACACCCTCACCCTCGCCCCCCTCCCCGCCGCATTGGACACACCCTCGCCCTCCCCTCCCTCCTGCCCCACCCCATCCTCTGCCCCCTCCATGTTGTCATCATCCTCTCCCTCCTCGACCTCCTCCTCCTCCACCTCCACCGTCGGGGACAGGGCTGTGGGGCCTGTTGTGGGGGGCCCTGATGTCGACGGCCCCTTGCCAGCAGCAGCATCCTCTGTAAAGGAAAGTAAGCATTAGCACACCATCATGCGTTTGCCATGACACATAACCATGGTATGGGCTCCAACGGGCTGTTGGGCCACTGGGGCATGCTGTAGTGCACTGCTGAGGCTGCAACACTCATCTTCATTTTGCTGCAGTGCCCTCTGTTGGAGGCGGTCCAGGTATTCCGGGCAGTGCAGCCGCAACTCCCGTCTCTTTTTCCATAGGTCCTCCACCTGGGGGTGAATACAATGGATGGGAACATTAGGGACCAGATATCTCTGGTGGGTGCCCAAAGCATATAACACATCGCTGCAAGCAGCAGGGTGCTGCTGCTGCTCTGGCCAGTGTGTCCACTACTACCTGTTGCCAGCGCCGCCTGCCATATGTGGCTGTGGGTCTGGGCATTTGTGGGGTGCCACCTTTGTGTCCTTTGGGCTACCCCCAGATACCCCACCCCTTTTCCTACACTCTCCTTGCATGACATGGCAGTACCATGCCATGTGTGAGGTAGGCCTGCGGATCCCCAGGGGAGGTGTTTCCTACCTCTCTGTGTGGTACGGCACACACCTGTGTGTTTGCCTGACCTACGCACATCAGCAGCATCACCTGCCCTGACACCATGATATCTGTCGATGACCTGTGTAATGTGTCCATGCGGCTCACGGGGATTGGGTGGACCTGACCACATCAACAGGAGCCAACACCATAACACCAGGATGTGTACCATACCTCTGTAGTCAGGACTACGGCCTCCTGGGGATAGGGCAGGTGTGGGCAACTGCAACAGGTGCATGCACCATAACACCAACCTCACTAACCTCACTAATAGACCTATGTGAGCAGGTCTCTGGCCTCCTGGGGATGGGGGGGGGGGGGGCCATGACAACAACAACATGAGCAACTAACATCATAGCAGGATGTATAATAGACCCCTGGACCCAGGTATAAGGCCTGCTGGAGATGGGGCAGATGATTGCAAGTGCAGCATGGCCAAATACCATACCACCATGTGTAACATTGGACCTCTGTATGGAGGTGTTGGGCCTCCTGAGGATAGGGTCGACATGATCACGTCAACAGGGGTAGCTACCATAACAGCAGGATGAGTCATTGAACTCTGTATTCAGGTCTGGGCCCCTGGGAATAGGGCAGATCTGTGAAACAGATGTACAGGCAGGTACCATATCACCACGAGCTATGACAGAGCTCTGTGATCAGGTCTAAGGCCTCCTGGGGGTAGGGCAGAGCTCTGAAACTCAAACAGATGCAGCTACCATAACACCAGGATCTATCATAGACCTCTGTAATCAGGTCTGAGGGCCTTGTGGGGATAGGGCATACTTGCAATCAACACCATACTCATCTACAGTAGCCACAGGGTGGCACACAGCCTGGTATTTCCACCATGTTCTGCATGTATGATATGTGATGATTGCTGTATATAGTGTTGCACAACTGCCATTGGGTGACCTGTCTCCATACACTTACTTCACGTGGGTAGTCGGCACATCGATTAATCCGTCTGGTGAGGCACCCCCATGCCCTCCTCACCCTGCCAAGGTCCTGGCGTCTGGAGGAACCAGGGAAGAGTCGCCTCTGCCTTTTGCAGATCATTGCTGCCAGTATTCTCACTTCCCTCCTGGTGAACGCTGGCTTTCGTGACCTCCTGTCCATTTTTGCTGATGTGGATGGCGTGCTGACGCACGTCGCGCATGCGCCATGGTGCGCACATACACGCACTATCTTGCGCTATTACAGCGCACAGCACACGTGGCATTGTCATGCCCGGTACACGGCAAAGTTTTCTTAGCAGATCAGTCAAACACGCCACGAACAGTATAAGCCTCTTTTACAATCCCCATACACCCGATCTCGTAACCACGCCACCATTTATTTATTTTGATTGTGGACTGTCTATTTATGGCAGCCCAGGCTTTCCAGCGTTTCAACATCAGGTGCATCATAGGGCACCTTAGCTTGCGGTGCGCCTTCTGCCCGCTGCTGTAGTGTACAGGACTAAGGTGAGTGTGTGTTTTGCTTTAACCACAGACTACAGAGATGTGTATAACTGTTACAGCCATGAAAAGGGATGCCGCCTCAGACACTCTTCCCAATGTTATAGCACTGGGGATTCGAACCCCTGAGTGGCTAGTTGCAAAGTCATTGTATTAACCAGTGTGCTATGCCTCTTTGGCCATCTTCATAGTTATGGCTGGCTACACATGAACTGCACGTCAACCCACAAACATTCTGCTGTGCCTACAGGGATTGGGAAGACCCACAGCTAGGGCAGTTTCCAGGCGACATTACCTTGGGCAAATGAGGTGAGGGTGTTTTGGTTTGGAAAACGGCATTTCAAACATATGTTTGACTGTTACAGGCATAAAGATGAGTTGCCTCAGACAGTCTTACTGATGGGAGCCCACTGTGACATTGAACCCATGACATATGCCACTGGGCTCATCCTATTAACCATTGTACCACATCAATATGGGGCTTTCCATACCAATGGCTGACCACAGAATGTGTGCAGGTCACAGGACATACTGTCTGCTGTCGTCACCAGGATAGGGTAGAAACAAGAGTACCCATGATGCAATTCACATGCAGAACAGCCGTCTTCAATCTGCTCACCGGATGGGGTATGCACCTCTACAGCACATGAGCTTGGTAGGGAGGGACTGACCATGCGTGTTACTGCCACTGACTACCTACAGGCCATGCCATTGTGCATGTTCTGTGCTCACTACAAAACCTGGAAACAGCACAAGCACTGGCAAGTCAAATGCAAGGCATTGATAAGGCAGGCAAAGGGAGAATTTGAGAAGAAGCTTGCTGTGGAAGCAAAAATGCAATATAAAGACTTTTTCAAGTACATTCGTAGCAAAAAACCCGTGAGAGAGTCAGTTGGTCCATTAGATGAAAGAGGGGTTAAAGGGGCACTAAGAGTTGACAAGGCAATATCGGAGAGACTGAATGAATTCTTTGCTTCGGTCTTTACTGAGGAAGATGTAGGGATGTTACCCATGACTGAAGTGATATTTAAAGGTGCAGAAGAATTGAAGGAACTATCGATACATCGGGAAGATGTATTACAACTATTAGATAAACTGAAGAGTAGCAAATCACCTGGGCTGGATGGTATACATCCGAGGGTGTTGAAAGAACTGAAATATGAGATTGCAGACCTGCTATTAGTAATTAATGAATTTTCATTAAAATCATCTGTAATACCTGAAGATTGGAGGATCGCCAATGTAACGCCAATTTTTAAAAAGGGTTCCAGGGGTGATCCGTAAAACTACAGACTGGGGAGCCTGACGTCAGTACCGGGAAAAATGGTAGAAACCATCATAAAGAACAAAATTACTCAGCATGTAGATAGTCGTGGCCTAATGGGAGACAGCCAACATGGCTTTAGACAAGGAAGATCTTGTCTTACTAATCTGTTATGTTTTTTTGAAGGTGTGAATAAACAGGTGGACAAAGGCGAGTTCGGTTGATATAGTGTATCTGGACTTTCAGAAAGCCTTTGATAAGGTCCCTCATCAGAGACTTTTGGCAAAACTAAAGAGTCATGGGATAGGAGGCAGTGTACTATTGTGGATCAGGAACTGGTTAAAAGATAGAAAGCAGAGGGTAGGGCTAAATGGCCAATTTTCCCAATGGAGAAAGGTGAATAGTGGTGCACCCCAGGGATCTGTACTGGGTCCGCTGCTTTTCAATATATTCATAAATGACCTGGAAAAGGGAATAACGAGTGAGGTTATCAAATTTGCAGATGACACAAAACTATTTAAAGTTGTTAAAACCCAAGAGGATTGTGGAAAATTGCAAGAGGATCTTGATAAATTGGAAGACTGGGTATCACAATGGCAGATGAAATTTAATGTGGACAAGTGCAAAGTTTGCATCTAGGGAAGAACATCCCAAACTATGGTAACACGATGCAAGGTTCCACATTAGGAACCACCACCCAGGAAAAAGATTTAGGCGTCATTGTGGATAACATGTTAAAACCCTCCACCCAGTGTGCAGCGGCGGCCAAGAGAGCAAATAGAATGCTAGGTATCATAAGGAAAGGAATGGAAAATAAAACAAAAGATATTATAATGGCTCTGTATCGCTCCATGGTGAGACCACACCTTGAATATTGTGTGCAATTCTGGTTGCCGTATCTTAAAATGGATATGGTGTTATTAGAAAAGGTTCAGAGAAGAGCCACCAACATGGTAAAGGGGATGGAAGGATACTCCTGTGAAGAAAGGCTAAAAAGGTTAGGGCTCTTTAACCTGGAAAAGAGACGGCTGAGGGGAGATATGATAGAAGTCTATAAATTAATGAACGGAGTGGAACAGGTAAATGTAGATCGATTGTTTATGTTATCAGAATATAGAAAGACTAGGGCACATGCAATGAAGCTACAGGGTAAACTATTTAAGACTAATAAAAGAAAATATTTTTTCACTCAACGTGTAATCAAACTCTGGAATTTGTTAACGGAGGATGTAGTAAAAGCTGTTAGTGTAACTGGGTTTAAAAAAGGTTTGGACAAGTTCCTGGAGGAAGGGTCCATAAACCATTATTAAGAAGGGACTCAGGATATCAGTGCTTGACCCAGTACAAGCATTCTCCAGGACCAAGCAGGAAGTCAGTCCTCACATATGGGTGTCATCGACGTCGATGGAGCCCTTGCGGAGCATTTCCCCAGCTTTCCAAGAAAGCCTTTGGGAATGCAGGCACGCATGCGTGGTTCCCTTCCCGCCTAAAGGGGCCATCTTGCTCAGTCTCTCTTTTTCCGTGAAGCCCACCGGACGTGTGTCCTAGTCCTCCCGGAAAATAGTCAGATTTTTTTGGCAATCCTTCGCTATTTTTTCTCCAGTTCGATGCTGGTTCCCCTCCCGCTGGGTTCGGTACACCAGTATCGAGCCCAATCTTCTTTTTTCGGTTTTTGCCCTTTGTGGCTGGCGTTCGTGCCCTTTTTCTTTTTCCCTGGAAGGCTGGTCCTTTGACCTCGCGGGGATTCTTTTTTCCCCGATGGCTTCCAGTGGGTTTAAAAAAGTGTGATCGGTGCAAGAAGCTGATGTGTCTCACCGACACACATGACTGCTGCCTTCGGTGCCTCGATCCTGACCACGCTCCTAAGACATGTGGACCAGGTGGGAAAATGTCTTCCAAGGCACTGTGCAGTCGTCAGCACCAAAAGGAAAGGCTTTTTTCTGACTCGGCCTCCGGCCGGGCCCAGACCTCGTCTGAGGCCTCGACATCTCGGGAATCGGATCCCGAGCACCATCGGGGCTCCTCGGATAGGGGGTCCCCCGACCGGGAATGAAAGAGGAAGAAGCGGATCGCGAGGGCGTCGTCGGAAGAGGTCCCTGGCTCCTCGAGAGCTAGGTCTCAGACCCCCGACCATCGCCCCGGGTCCGTGGAACAGGAGAAGCCTCCCAAAGTACCTCGAGTGGAGCCAGAGTCTGCTGGACACGTAAGCCCTGTAGTCCTCATGGACTCTCCTCCCAGAGAGCCGAGGTCGGGCCCGGCGCCGCCGGGGCCCGAGTCGGGGGGCTGATGAGTCTCCTGAGCTGGGTCTCATGCTGACAGCCTTGGAGAGCAGACTGTCTGCCTTCATGGAACAGCAACGGGCACTGATGGCCAGCCTGTCTGGCGCATCTACCCCAACCACCGGGACATCGACATCGAAGTCGACCCCGGAGACCGAGCCGATACTCGAGACCATGAAGGCTCGAGGTCAACCTCGGTGGCGGTCTCCCTCGACCGAGGGCGTCAACGCCGGTGCCTTCGGCGTCGGGGTGGGTGCTCACAGGCCCCGCGCAGTCGGACCCTGATTCCTCATCGGACGAGTCCGCCTGGGAGACGGAGGACGAGGAGTCCCCCGACACCTTCTGGACTCGGTGCATCCCGTCGGACTCACTGCAGTCTGAGCCACGGAGTAGATCCCCCCCCCCCCCCCCCCGGAGGATACCCGGTTCTCGGAGTTCGTCCGGGATATGGCCACCGCGTTGGCTATCCCTGTGGACCCCGAGGAGGAGCCTCGAGCCGAGGAGCTCGAGGCCCTACAGTATGACTCTCCTCCGAAGGAGGCCTTTACTGTTCCGGTTCCTTCGATGCTGGAACGGCTCCTCTTCCGGATGTGGGAGGCGCCGGTTCTAAGCAAGCGGGTCGATTCGATCTATCAACTCCGGAAGAGTCCTGGCTTTCAAAAGGCGCAGCTACCACACCATTCCTTGTTGGTGGAATCGACCATGCATCGCCTGAAAAGTCAGAAGATGCACTCCGCGGTGCCCCCTGGCAGGGAGGCCCGGAACCTCGATGGTTTTGGTAGAAAGTGCTTCCAGGGCTCGATGCTTGCTTTCTGTGTCCAGTCTTACCAGCTGTACATGGGCATGTACTTGCGGGACCTGGCCAAGGAGCTGGCCGGGTTGTCTGCTGGTCTCTCCGGGGAACCCTTGCAGGGGTTCAAGTCCTTGTCCTCGTGGATCTGGGAATGCTCCAAGTTTATGTCCCGCGCTGCCTACGATGGCTTCGAGGCTTCGGCCCGTGTTGCGGCAGCCGGAATCACGGCTCGACACCAGGCATGGCTGCAGTCATCGGACCTCGAGCTATGGGTTCAGGACAAGTTGGTCGATGTCCCTTGCCGAAGTGAGAACCTTTTTGGCAAGCCCATGACCGAGAAGGCCGCACAGCTCGAAACCGATCCCCTCACGAGGACAAGGCTGTCTAGGAAGACTTCTGCCCCTTCTCACAAAAAGAAGGGCTCGGGTAAAAAGCCCTTTTACCCGAGGAAGGGCACTGCCTACAAACAGTACCCACAGTACCAGGCTGCCCAACCTGCTCCTCAGGGCCAGCAAGCCAAGGGGCAGGGTAATGGGCCCCGTAGGCAGAGGACCCACAAGCCTCCGGCCCCTGCTCCCACTCAGCAGGGTGGGTTTTTTTGACTCTTTAGGCATAGCCTCTCCGTCCCTGCTCTCCCAACCCTGCACAGGAGGTCGCCTCACCCTGTTTGCCCACCAGTGGCCACTCATCACTGCAGACAGTTGGGTGTTAAGCATAGTCCACAAGGGCTATCTATTACACTTCCAGCAACTGCCTCCTCCATACTTTCCAGGGGAGCCTCCAAGGCCTCCCCTGCACACAGATCTTCTCCTTCAGGAGCTCCAAGGTCTGTTGGTGGACAGGGCGGTGGAGCCTGTGCCTCCCCACTTGCAAGGTGAAGGGTTCTACTCCAGGTATTTCCTGGTACCCAAAAGAACCGGTGGCCATCGACCTATTCTAGACCTCAGAAACCTCAACAATTTCCTAGAGAAGGAAAAGTTCAAGATGCTTACTCTTGGAACACTTCTGCCCTACCTCTGGCAGGGAGATTGGCTATGCTCATTAGATCTAAAGGATGCGTATACTCACATCCTCATTCATCCATACCACAGAAAGTACCTCAGGTTCATTGTGGGAGGAAACCATTATCAGTACAGAGTACTGCCTTTTGGCCTCACCTCCGCTCCCAGGGTCTTTACCAAATGCCTGGCAGTGGTAGCGGCCTACCTAAGAAATTAGGGAGTCTTTGTCTTCCCCTATCTGGACAACTGGCTCATAAGAGGTCAGACGTGCCAGGAGGCCCGACAGGCCACTCTCAGAACTATTGCTCTTCTTCAAAGGTTGGGGTTTGTAATAAACTTCGCAAAATCCACTTTGCTCCCCTCCCAGAACTTGGAGTTCATAGGGGCGAGGTTGGACTCTCTGCTGGCAAAGGCATTCTTGCCAGAAGACAGAGCCCAAAGACTGATAAACTTGGCAAACCAGTTTCTCAGCAGGTCACTGGTCTCCGCCAGACTCTGCCTGAGGCTTCTGGGCCACATGGCTTCGACAGTACATGTGACCCCCAATGCCAGGCTCCATATGAGGCCTGCACAGTGGTGCCTTCGGACTCAGTGGTCACAGGCCACAGGCTGCCTCAGAGACAGGATAAGGGTGTCCAGACAACTTCTGCACTCCCTCGGCTGGTGGATGCACCCACCCAATCTGCTGCAAGGGGTACCTTTTCAGCTGCCTGGGTTCACAGTAGTGTTGACAACGGATGCCTCACTGCAGGGCTGGGGAGCTCATTGTTTAGGAAAGTGCACCCAGGGCCTGTGGTCTCCCTGGGAGGCTGCACAGCAAATCGATCTACTAGAATTCAGGGCTATTCGGTTAGCCCTCAAGACTTTCTCTCCAACCCTGGCTCATCAATCTGTCCTAGTTCAAACAAACAACCAGGTAACCATGTTTTATGTGAACAAGCAGGGCGGAATTGGGTCCAGGCTCCTTTGTCAGGAAGCACAGGACCTTTGCTTGTTTGCTCTCAGGCACAACATGCTCCTCAAGGCTGTGTATCTACCTGGCCAGGAAAACTACCTGGCCGACAGGTTGAGCAGGATTCTGCAGCCCCACGAGTGGCAGCTCCATCCTTTGGTGGTTCAGAACATTTTCTTGAAATGGGGACTTCCATCCATAGACCTGTTTGCCAGTCCTCTGAACAAACAGCTGCCAAAGTTCTGCTCCAGGCAACCGCATCCTCTGTGGTTAGCAGCAGATGCTTTTCTGATTCCCTGGTCTCAGGGCCTCCTGTATGCGTTTCCTCCCACGCCCTTGGTGGCCCGAACCCATGGCCTGGAGGCTGCAAGGGTAGTTTTGGCTCCCTGGGGCCTACCTCCTGAAGTTGAGGAGGTTGTCCTAGCCTCTAGGAAACAGTCCACTAGGAAAACCTATGCTCTCAAATAGAAAAGGTTTTCTGTGTGGTGTCAGCTACGTACACAGGATCCTTTCTCCTGTACTGTACCAGTGGTGCTTCAGTACTTACTGCACTTATCAAATCAGGGACTTAAGTCCAATTCTGTTCGGGTCCACCTCTCAGCTCTAGCAGCTCACCACTCACTGGTGGAAGGACATTCTCTGTCGGTTCACCCCTTGGTGTCCCGCTTTCTCAGAGGCTTGCTTTTGCTCAAGCCTCCAATCTGTCCTCCTGCTCTTGAGTGGGAGTTGAATGTGGTCTTGCAGCAACTGACTCGCCCATCTTTTGAGCCAATGGCTACTTGCCCTCTATGCTTCCTGTCCTGGAAGACACTCTTCTTCATAGCCCTAACCTCGGCCAGGCGAGTGAGTGAGCTTCAGGCCCTGGTCTGTGACAGGCCTTACACCCACTTCTATAGGAACAGGGTAGTCCTTAGGACTCATCCAAAGTTCCTCCCAAAAGTTGTCTCCTCCTTCCACCTTAACCAAGAGGTAGTTCTTCCAACATTCTTCCCTAGGCCTCATGCAAGTCAGGCTGAAGCAGTTCTGCATACCCTGGACTGTAGGAGGGCCTTATCCTTCTACCTTGACCGTATGCAGGGGCATAGAAGGGCTACTCAGCTCTTCATATCTTTTGACCCTAATAATTTGGGGTTAGCTGTGTCCAAGCGTACCTTGTCCACCTGGGTAGCTGACTGTATCACCTGGGCTTACAGGGCGGCTGACCTTCCTTTGCAGGGTCGGGTCACGGCCCATCGTGTCAGGGCAATGGCTGCCTCAGTGGCTCACCTCCGCTCTGTACCATTGGTGGACATCTGCAGGGCTGCAACTTGGTCCTCAAGCCAGACTTTTGTGGCCCATTACTGTCTGGAAAGGGAGTCCCGTAGGGACAGTGCTTTTGGCCAGGCAGTACTCCGGAATCTCTTTGAGGTTTAGGCAACTCCTGCCCTCCAGCCCTCCGTTGGGCTACCGGTGGAGGTTCTGTCAGTGAAAAGCCTTTCTTTGATGCTGGGACTAGAGGGAGTTCTCTTGTTCAGCCTGGGTTCCTTGGTAGCCCAGAGCTAGGGAGTCACCCATTTGTGAGGAATGACTTCCTGCTTGGTCCTGGAGAAAGAGTAGTTACTCACCTGTAACAGGTGTTCTCCAGGAGCAGTAGGAATCAGTCCTCACAACCCTCCCTCCTCCCCTAGGAGTTGCAGTTGTACATAGTTTATTTTTTTACATTTTTGTGTGCTGTTTTTTAGCTATGTCATTTGACTGAGCAAGATGGCACCTTTAGGCGGGATGGGAACCGCGCATGCGTGCCTGCATTCCCAAAGGCTTTCTTGGAAAGCTGGGGAAATGCTCCGCAAGGGCTCCATTGACGTCGATGACACCCATATGTGAGGACTGATTCCTGCTGCTCCTGGAGAACACCTGTTACAGGTGAGTAACTACTCTTTGTGGAACCTGTGTCTTTTGGGGAAACTGCTAGGTACGTATGACCTAGATTGGCCACTGTTGGAAACAGGATACTGGGCTTGATGGACCTTGGTCTGACCCAGTATGGCATATCTCAATGACAGCTCAGAACATAACCTCCAGGTGAATAGCAGGAGTGGCCAAACAGACAGACCATCGCAATAGGCCAACTACACAATGTAAATACAAACAGTTCCATATACTATTGCACCACCTTTGTATATAGTTAACCATGATATCTCTTGTCAGATAACACACCTTTGTATATAGTTTCCCCTATTTCCCAAGTTTATATCTCCTGTTAAATGTAATTGACCAGACATATGTAAATTGTCGGATGTTTTTTGTTCAATGTAAACCGCGCTGATGTCTAATAGTGCGGTATATAAGAATTGTTAATAAAATAATAAAAATAAATAAAATAATATCTTATGTTCTTGTGCCACCTTTTGATTGTTTAATTGTGACTGTAAACCACCCTGATGTAATAAAGGGCGGTATATCAAATGCAAATAAACTGAAACTGAAACTGTGCACAATGTCGTAGAAAAAAAATAGTGCTCCTGCAGTAGCCCATGTGGTGTTTGCAGCATGAGATACCCAGACATAAAGGTGGCACCCAAAACTACCTGTGACCATGGCCAGTCTGTGATAGTGGTCATGCACCCCAGATCACCTTAACAGTATGTGCATAGTAGACAGAAAAAATACCTATTCTCAGCTGAGCTACCCCCACCACAGTCTGCCATTCACCAGCAGAGGGCACAGTCATTGTGCACCTGCTGCACCCTGCAAGGTGTTCCAGCCATATACATGCTAACTGTAGACAGTCTGCTAGCTAGTACATAGTGCATGTTCCTGGCGGAACCATGTGCACCCAAAAGTGGGATGTCAGTGATTGGGCCCCAAAAAAAGGAACTTAGAAATATCACTTGTAAGAAGCACTGTATGGCACTATGTGGGAACCTTGCCATGCCATGGTCACTGCTCAGTCAGGGTGAGAATGACCTCCCAGCATGACATGCTGTGGCCACCCTGTCCGTGCAGGTGGTGATCGGCCACTACAATGTACCAGCCATTGCCCTATACCCTGTGCAGATGCATCCTGCCCAGACCGCTGTGCCCGAGCCACACCCACAATACCTTGCTCTTCATTATGTACATTGGCAGGCTAACACTGGAGACAGTGCAAGCATTGGGGGCTCAGTTAGGTGTAGGCAGCCACAAAACACTGGGTAGACATACACACACTACCACACCTATTTCAGCATTGTACAAAGACAGAGGTGGTTGGCAGTCCTTGGCACAGTACAGGCATTGCTAAGGTATGCAGGTGCTAGTATTGGTAGCTGCTGCTCCGCACACGGCCCAACAGCCTGACTCTCCATGATGCTTTGGATAGTGGAGACTGTGGGTGTGGGTGTTCGTGCCCCTTTTGGCCAATGTTCTAGGGCAGAGGTTCCCAACTCTGGTCCTGGTGGGTCAAGCACGATTCAGGTTTTCAAGCTGTCCCTAATGAATATGTATGAGATACATTTGCATACAATGGGGGCACTGCATACCAATGCATCTCATGCATATTTATTAGGGACATCATGAAATCCTGAAGGGGTGTTTGGCCCTCCGGGACTGCAGTTGGGAACCTCTGCTCTAGGGAGTGCACATGTTTATGGTGTATGTGATCTGTAGGGTAAAATTTAGGGACATGGTCTGCAGGAGCCACAGCTGGGACTTGAACCTGTGACCTTTTGCCCCTGAACACACTGGCTGTGTGTACTGCAGCAAACTGTTGCCAAAGAGGCAGGTCATTCCCTGGGGATACCATTACTGTTCATCAGACAGCCCTTGTCTGTTGCACTGCACGTCACCCAACTGAACAGGGCTTGGCCATGGTGTGCTGTTGGAAGATGCCACTGCCCCCTCCACCACCAGTACCCCTCCGCCACCATGCTGACATGCCCTTATGCCAGTGGTGCTGGTGGTGCGCAGTCCCAGGCTATCCAGTGTGCCGGTAGACGGCTGCCTATGGTGCGTGATATGGTGTAGGGGTGCTTGCATAGACATCCACGCTTCCCCCCGGCACCACTTGCCAATGTTATGTGCCCTTTGGGGTACTTGTTGGGTACTGTCCCCTGGGACACTGTGGGACACACACTCATGGACATGTTTGCCCTTGGTCAGTTGCTGTCTTGCTGGTTTCCATTTCTACATTCCTACGTGTCACCTAGGCATCTGCCTAGTCCACCCTGTGCCCCAGCTGCCCCACTGCATGTGCCACCTGCCACCCCCTGTACTCCATTTACACCATCACTATAGTGCCCTTTCCTACGTGGCCACTCTGCTGTTGCTACACATGTGAACACCACATAGGCAAGCTGCCCACTATACACCACAGCAAACCCTCATCAACACTATCAATGTTGGAACATTCACTTTGTAGGAGGAATCAGAATTGACCCTTCCAAAAGTGACATCTTCCTTTTTATTCTTTATGGGTAGTGTTGATTTCAATTTATTAATGTTTTTTCTATTGGCCAGCTCGGTGTTTTGTAATGCTAGTTTGGTTCTGGTCATTATCTCTCTGGTTTTTGCATGTTTTGTTACTGCACATGTATCACTACTATCCCTTTTCTTGGTTTCCTTGCCTTTGCTGTACATTGCTGACTGAACTGGTTTCTCTCTCCTGCAAATGTGCCTCTAGCGCGAAGTTTTCACTGGCGCTAATTTTCAGACCTTTATTTCACAGTGTTAGTAGTGCATGGAGCCTCTCCCTGCCCACTCTCCGCCCATTGACCCCTTCTCTCTGCCCCTGGGGTGCCTTACTCCGCCTTCTGGGGTGCCTTACTCCGCCCTCTGCACACCTTAATGCCGAAGGAGACATTATCGCGCGATACGTGACATTCTCGCACGGTAAAGCACCATTATCATGCGATAACATCGCCGCTGCAACGTTAGTGCTGTTTAGTAAACATACCCCTATGTGCCCTATAAAAAGTTCCCAAATGTTCTATGTAATGTGAATAGGTATTCATTCCTATTGTACCATTCATACCTTTGTTCATTGTAAACCGCACTTGATCCATGGGAAAGTGCGGTATAAAAGTGTTTAATAAATAAATAAATAAATAAATGAACATACTCTGCAGTACAAACCTAGACTTACAGGTCTTCTCCACACTAGTTTTATGTATTTATATTTTTTGAGACCAAAACCTATATTGAACAGACTCTACAGCATAGTCTAGATTCCATAACCTACAAAACATGATATATCAATATGTTTTTTTACCTCTCTCTCATTTCCTGCAGCCTAGCGTTTATAATTAATTCTGTATTCAGTTTCAAATTCTGGTGATAATGTTAAAGATTAGCGTTCCCTGACTTCATCTGTCTTTTCATTTATACGGTCACGATTCAGCCCGGTATATTTTATTATATCACAGTTCATGTCATAGTATATTTTGCTTGTTCTTGCCCCACACAAAATAAGTATTTAGAACTTTAATCTTGTGTTTTCTGGTTTAGTTGATCTTAGTGATGAGAACGCTATGCAAAGAATGTATGATGCTGTCAATAATTTTTATGCACTGCATATACTCTGTCATACTGTAGTTTAATCATCATACGTCAATATGTACCATGCTTCCCACACAAGCCTGATTGTATCCCCGTATAGAGAAGTTCTCATTATTAAACTTTGGGATCAATATGTATAAAAGAGCCTTTGGCCCTCTTGCTTTATAAGGATGAATATATATACATACAGGGTGGCCCAAAAAAGTGAGAACATCTCGTAAATGAAAAGCTTAAATAGTTTACTTATTTACCTTTTTTAGCTATATAACGTCTTTATTTCGACAATTTCCGGTCGCCATCTTTTTTTTTTTTAAATTTGTCAATTGTTTACATCTGTCTTTTTGAATTTTTAAATAACTTATATGCTACGAGATGTTCTCACTTTTTTTGGGCCACCCTGTATATATATACATATATATATTTTTTTTTTTATATACATAAAAAATTGGGACAAATAGACACACTTGTTAGGGGTATGTTTACTAAACTGTCTTAATGTTATCGGTGCTAGTTGCAGCATTACTGTGAAGAATGCCATATAAGGAGTGGGCATTCTGGTCTTAAGGTAGCAATCGCGGGTTATCGCACAATAAAGTGCGCCTTGTCCATTATCGCGCGATAGAGGGAGCCGTGCACGTTACCGCGCGTTAACCTTAACTTCGCGTGTTGACCTGCATTCACAGCAACAAAGGTGTAGCACACTGGTTAATACAATGACTGCTGAAACAGGGGTTATGAGTTCAATCCCCCAGTGGGTGTAATGAATAAGGGTGGCCAAGGCAATTCCTTTTCCTGCTTGAAACAGTCCAACAGTCTGTGCTGCTAGTTAAATATACCCGCACCCCAGTGCCATAACCTAATGCACCTTTTAGGGCGCACCAGAAGGCACATCCTAAACCACCATGTCAGCCAAGGCACCTTATAACGTGCCCTATAGGGCGCTTCATAGGGTGCCTTATGAGGCACCTTGAGGTTACGGCACTGTGAGGGTGCATTTTGCTGCTGGCACCAATTTAAATGAAAAGGAAAAGCCTCAGACAGCCATATTAAATAACACCACTGTGGGATCAAACCCATGACCTCTGCCTCCACAGACATTGAAGTAACCAGTGGGCTACATTTCTATAGCTGCTAACACACCCCTGGCTGGCTACAGAAAGACTGCAGGTCACCACACAAACTGTCTGCTGTGGTTACCAGGATAGGGTTAACCCACCCGTACCCATGATGCACTGCACATGCAGATCAGCAGTCTACAGCTGATCACAAGAAGGGGTATGCACCCCCACAGCACCTTGGCCTGGTAGGAGGAACTGACCGTGTGTGTTACTGGCACAGAGTAGCTACAGACCGTGACATTGTGCGGGTCCTGGGCTCACTCTGAGGGTGAGGTGGGGCACCCAGCACCAGGTCCGCAGCACCTGGCTTTGCTGAGATAGCAACCTGCAGCATAGCCTATCAGTGCCAGTGTGTGATAGGTAGTCCTTGCAGACATGCCTAGGATACATCTGTGTCCATCTGTATTTCCCAGTCACGTTATAGCCCTTGTGGACTATGATGCACCCAGAATAGTGCATATCCTGTGTGGGTGCCATGGTCACATGTTATAAGTGAAGGGGGGTGTTTGGACCCCAAAGCGGATTATGTAGCGCCACCCAACCCACCCTCTGTGGTTCAGGATGGGGGAACAGGATCTCCCACCAACAGATCAACATTGTACATCTCTGCAATGGTGGCTGTAGAGGGGACCATCAACCCCAGTCCTGCTGGGGAACATGCACCCTTACAGGGCAGTCAATGCAGATCTGTATGCATCAATAAGGCAATGGCAGACAGGCATAATGCTAGAAAAGCTCAGCTCAGCTGCCCCCCCACCACTATCTGACATTAACCAGCAAAGGGCACAGTCAGTCTCAACCTGCTGCACCCTAGAAGGTGTTCCAGCCATACACATACTAACTGCAGACAGTCTGCTAGGTAGTACATAGTGCATGTTCCTGGAGTAACTATGTGCACCCAAAAATGGGATGTGAGCACACACACCAAGCAGGTACATCAGTGATTGGGCCCCAGAAAAGGGAACCCATAAATATCACGTGAGAAAAATACTGTATAGCACTATGGGGGAACCTAGCCATGCCATGGTCACTGCTCAGTCAGGGTGAGAGTGACCTCCCAGCATGACATGCTGTGGCCACCCTGTCCATGCAGGTGGTAGTCGGGCACTACAATGTCCCAGCCATTGCCCTATACCCTGTGCAGATGCATTCTGCCCAGGCCACCCTGTCCGGGTCATACCCACAGTACCTTGCTCCTCATTATGCATACTGGCAGTTTAACACTGGAAACAGTGCAAGTAGTGTGGGCTCAGTAAGATGTAGGCAGCCACAACACACTGGATAGACATACATACACTCCCACACCTATTTCAGCATTGTGCAAATATATAGGTTTTTGGCAGCCCTGGCCACCACACCAGTCCTGGGCACAGTGCAGGCATTGCTATGGTATGCAATACTGTTGGGGTCACTCCCCAGGGTGGTAAATGCTGTTAGAAACCAAAACTGAAACACACTCCACAGATATCAGAAAACTTGCTATGATGCAGCTCTGTCAACAAATTGTGTTTAACTTAGGATTTGTTATCTGCCATTATTCATAGCAACCTTTTGATATATGTGTAACGTGTTCCCAAGTTTAGGGTGGCATTGCTAAGGTATGCAAGTGCTAGTATTGGGAGATGCTGCTCTGCGCAGGGCCCAACAGCCTGACTCTCCATGAGGCTTTGGATAGTGGAGCCTGTGGGTGTGGGTGTTTATGCCCCTGTTGGCCGCTGCTCTAGGGCTGAGTTTCCCAACTCCGGTCCTGGTGGGCAAAATACGGTTCAGGTTTTCATGCTGTCCCTAATGAATATGCATGAGATACATTTGCATACAATGGGGGCGGCGCATACAATTGCAGCACCGGCATATTTATTAGGGACAGCATGACACCTGATTGGTGTTTGGCCCTCCAGGACTGCAGTTGGGAAACTCTGCTCTAGGGATTGTACATGTTTATGGTGTCTGTGCCCTGTAGGGTAAAATATAGGTGTTTATGGCTTGTTTATTTAATCTGCAATAACAGTTCCATCTTTATTACCATGGTTTAGTACTGGGTAAAATATAGGGACATGGTTTGCAGGAGCCACAGCTGGGGCTTGAACCTGTGACCTTCTGCCCCTGAACACACAGGCTGTGTATACTGCACCAAACTGTTGCCACAGAGGCAGATCATTCCCTGGGGCTATCATTAGTGTTCATTAGACAGACCTTGTCTGTTGCACCGCACGGCACCCACCTAAACAGGGCTTGGCCTTGGTCTGCTGTGGGCAGATGCCACTGCCCCCTCCACCACCAGCAACCCTCCGCCACCATGCTGACATACCCTTATGCCAGTGGTGCTGGTGGTGTGCAGTCCCAGGCCATCCAGTGTGCCGGTAGGCAGCTGCCTATGGTGTGGGTTCTTGGATAGGGGTGCCTACATGGACATGCGCAATTCCCCCCGGCACCACCTGCCAATGTTATGTGCCCTTGGGGATACCTGCTGGGTAATATCCCCTGTGACACTGTGGGACACACACTCGTGCCCATGTTGGAACCTCATCAGTTGCTGTCTTGCTGCTTTACAGTTTCGGCATTCCTATGTGCCACCTAGGCATCTGCCTATTCCGCACTGTGCCCCAGCTGGATCACAGCATAACAAACCTGCCCAATATAAACGACAAAACCCTGATCACTGCTATTTCACTGTGGGATCATTTACTTTGTAGGGGGACAGAGCATAGCCCCTTCCAAGCATGATATCTTCCTTTTTACGCTTTGTCAGTAGTGTTGCTTTTTGTTTATCATTAGTAGCACTATTGGCCAGCTTGGTTATGGGGATTTCAAATGTGGTTCTGGACATTTAATATGTTTATTTGCCTTTTTGGTTCCTGCACATGTATCACTACTATCACTTTTCTGGGTTCCCCTGGCTTTGCTGTACATTGCTGACTGAAATGGTTTCTCTCTCCTGCAAATGTGCCTCTAGCGCGAGGTTTTCACTGGCGCCAATTTTCAGACCTTCATTTCACGGCGTTAGTGTGCATGGGGCCTCTCCCTGCCCACTCTCCGCCCATTGACCCCTCATCTCTTCCCTCTGGGGAGCCTTACTCCACCCTCTGTGCACCTTAATGCCGCTGCAGACATTATCACACGATACGTGATGTTCTCGCATGGTAAAGCGCCATTATCATGCGATAACGTCGCAGCTGCGATGTAAGCGCCGTTTAGTAAACATACCCCTTGGTTTTGTTCTTTAATCGCTGCAATGTCAGTTGGATTTGCTTTAGTTATCGTCCGGTGTCCAGTGCTCATAATCGTTGTTGGTCATGCACGGCACTATGTTAATTAGGCTGAAAAGAGCGCGAAAACACGGGATAAAAAAAACGCCGTCCACAGACGCTCACGATCCATAAGATTCTGTGATGATTTTTTTTCCGGTTCACCGGTTCTGTGCTTACTTTGGATTGCCTCCTTACTCAGGTATGAGCCTTATGTGTTACCTGTTTTTTGTTTTATTTTATTTACTATAATGGTATTACTGAATTTCATTTTTTGATTGCACTAGAATAGGTACTGTTTGAAGTGCAGTCTGATTTTTAGATCATACAGAAATGGTTTTACGTTTCAAAATGTTTTTTTACCGTTGTGGTTTACTTAATTCTAAATGTCATTGTTAGTATTAACGCATAGGAAGGACAAGTTTCACGTTTTTTTAAAAATACATTTTAAAATACAGTCAAACACCTCTTATTTTATTTCATATATTATACATGCTGTTTGTCCACTAGTAATGTCGGAGTTTTCCCTATGTATAGAATCGCTTGTAACACAATATATTCTGAGTTTTGTCCCTCTCTTACCCCTTTTTGAAGCAATGTATTTATACCTATACTTTCTTATCGTCCCTCCAGTCCAGTCCTGCACCTCTGGACTGGAGTTCCTCAAGGAACAACAATTAGCAGGTAAGTCTAATTTCTCTTTTGTGGTTTATTGCTTTAGTGGACTTTACTGGTGCTGTAGTAGCCTCCACATACTGCTTCCACCTCCTTCACAACTAAAGTTTCACCTACATAATGTATATTCATCTACATCCTGTATTATTATTTTTCACGTATTACAAGTTTACTCCCATTTTTTATAAGCTCCGTAATTAACGATCTTTCCCTATCAACAGAGCTCTGTTTCCTTTCAGTTCTACTAAAATAAGTGGTTTAAAAATGGACATTTTGGTTTGCTCCATAGAAGATAATTTACAATTTGTCTATACATCCTTTTTACCTCTTTATTTTACAATTATTTATTTTGCTCCCCCCTGGCTCTGGGATACATTTATCTCACTTGATTATGTTTTTACATATTCTAGCACTCAAGCGGAGATAGATTGGAGTCTTTTTAAAGACTAAAACATACATTTGGTGCCTTTGTAAGTATATCTTCCTCGTCTCTTAGAGAATTAAAGTGTGTTTCAAAATACAATCTTTTTTACATGGTCTAATTGTGTTACATGCTTTTTATTATCATCACTGATCTCTTCTTATCATTATTATTATAATTATTATGTTCATTATTATTTTATTATCATTTTATAAGTATTATTTATTAATTATTATTTTATATTTCACTATGTATAAAAGTTACATTAATGTTTTAACCACTTATTTAATTCAATGACTCCTTTATTCATGTTTTTATATATTTTTATATTAATTTATTTTATTTTGTATATTTATGTATGTTCTATTTTTAAGATGCATACGCCCTGAAGAAGGCATTCTGCCAAAATGCGTTGGGGTTCATTTGAATAAAAATTAGCACCAGTGACCTCACCTGACCCTCGCCTCCTTTGTTTGCTTGTACTCCTGTGCGAGGGCCCATCTCCCTCTGTGTCTCCCACTTCCCCTGCTGCCACAGGCCTTGTAGCCGGCCAATTTTGAGTCTAGACTTCTACCCCTTCCAGAGAAAGGTTTTTGTTAGACTTTCCAATTTTTGGATATCTCGCCGTAAGAGTTGCAATGGGAGTGGTTGAAGGCTGTGGTAATGAGGACACTGACAGGCATAGAAAAAGGGTTGGTTTTAAAACTTTTTCTTCTGAGTTAAAGCATGGCTCAGGCAGGCAATCAGTTAAATCAACACCTAGAGAGAAAAGCCACATGATTGAGAGGGCTGAGTACAGACCACACCCTGCCTCCATGGCAACACAAAATGCAAATGAGAAACATGTGGGGGGAAGAGCTAGGAAAACGCCTCTCACACTCAAAGATTTAAGCTCTCAGAAGCAAAGAGAGTTAGCATTGGCAGAGGTTGAAGCATTAGGAGAAGAAGAAGCAGGAGCGGAAGATTCAGACTTGGATTCAGAGTTGGAGCTGGAAGTGAGAGAGAGAAGGAGAAGAGGAAACCAAGAAGCAAAGTCCAGACAGAAGTCTTGGACTGAGCAAACACAGGAATCACGGCAGAGAGTTCAGAAGCCAAAGCCAGGGGAATGGCAGAGCAAGTCTGAACCTCAGCACAGAAAGGATTCTAACGGCAGCTCTTCTACCAGGTACAGCTGTACAGAGTTTGTAAGCCCTTGTGAAGTTAGGAGCCAGAACTCTGGGAGAATTGTAGAATACAGCTCAGATAGCAGTGAGGCTGCTGAGAATTCTGAAGGGGAGATTTATTCTTCTGTAAAGCCTGAAAGGAAGTCTGTGCATAGAAGCCAGCAGAGACGGCAGAGTCATGTGAGTGTTTTGCCTAGAGATACAAAGCCCTGCAATGCATATAGAAACCCCGAGGGGAGAAAAAGAAATCCCTGGGATAAAGTGTTTAAATTAATGCAACAACTGAAGACAGGTTATGCTGATAAAAACCCAGAGCTGTTTCAGGATGAAATAGAGGACATGGAAACAGAATTAGCTGAATTAGACCATGACTCATCTATAATGGATTGCTCAACAGCTTATGTTTAATAAGAAAGAATTCAGGACTGTGTTTAAATGCTCTGAGTGTTTTGAATCCTGAAAGAAAAGAAAAGGATTATAATTTGTTTTACTCAGCACTGTTTAAAGCATTTATTTCCTGTTGGCTGAAGGAAGCTATTTGAGTTACTCATCACTATTTCTGTTACACCTTGTTCATGTTCCAAAGAGAAGTTTACTTTGCTAAGTTTGATGAAACAAGATAAAATTAATAAATTTCCTGTGAACTGCCTAAAACTACTCGGACTGCTTGTTAACCACAACTACAAAAGGTCCCAGCAGCATTTGCTCTGGAAATAAGTTAGTTTAACAAAGAACAGTTGGCACGCTGCTTCTTATAGGCAACTGCCTAGACGCTGCAGCGCCACAAGGCATATAAAATTTTTGGGGAGATCATCATTTTATAGGCAGTCATCTGACCCAAAAGAGAAAGGGGGAGTGGGATCCAATCTCTTAATTTTTCTTGGACCCATTTGAGTAAAGGATTAAGGTTTAACCGGTAAAGCTATGCCGGGTTAATCGATAACCATATTCCCAAGTACTTAAATTTAATCTCTGCCCACCCAAGAGGGAAGGGCCCCCTCCAGTAATCCCACAACTCCCCCAAGACATCCAAGGCCTCAGATTTCGTCATATTCAGCTTTAAACCAGCCAGTGCCCTGAACTCCAAGATTTCATCTAATAGTTGGGGCAAAGAAGTTTGCAGTTCAGTCAGTAAAACCAAAAGGTCGTCTGCAAAGGCTGCAACCTTGAATGTAGAGGGCCCTATAGTTACCCCTTCTATGTCTGAGCGAGCATGGATGACTCTTAACAGGGGGTCTAGTGAGAGTACAAACACTAGTGGGGATAGGGGGCAACCCTGCTGGGTCCCTCGCTCTATCTTGAAGCTGGGGGTTGTTCCCCCATTGACACCTACCACTGCTTTAGGCTGCTGGTACAACGCCTGTACCCCCGGAGAAACCCTTCTCCCAGTCCATATGCTTCTAAAGTCTCAAAGAGATATGGAGTGGAGGAGTGGCCTAGTGGTTGGGGCAAGGTTCCTCAGGCCAGAAGGTCAGAGGTTCAAATCCCACTAAAGGACAGCAACCTTGGGCCAGAAGGACTGGGGTTTCTAGTCCCACAGGTGCTCCTTGTGATCTTGGGCAGGCCACTTAACCCTCTATTGCCCATGTTCCCTGTAAAATAGTTATATCCAAGTTATAATGCCCTGTTCCATGTAATTTCAGTTTGTTCAATGTAAACCACCATGATATCATCCATGCTTTCTCAGCATTAAAGGTAGCAGTGAGGGATGGCATGAGTACATTCTAACAACCCAAGGATGCACCAGGACTGCTGGTTGGGTAATCCCCCTGCACAAAGCCAATTTGGGTGCCAATTGGTTGGCTAAATTCTTTGCAAACAGTTTCAAATCATAATTGATCAGTGAAATAGGGCAGTAGGACCCCGCTTCCAGCAGATCTCTACCTGGCTTAGGTAGTACCACTAGGTGGGCCGTGTTGTTATATTTAAGGAATCTGGTAGTCATTACAACCAGGGGTGGTGTGACCTGCATTAATAAGAACTTGTAATACTCTGCTGTATACCCATCTGGCCCAGGAGTTCGACATGCGGCCACCCTTGTAATTGCCTGTTGGAGTTCTTCTGCTGCTACTGGGGTAGCCAGTTACCTTTGTTGCTCCTGTGAGAGCTGTGGGTGGACCACCTTAGTTAAGTATTATCTAATTTGTGATTGTGATGCTTCCTTTCTTTTATATAGAGTACAGTAGTACTCCACAAATATTTTTCCAATTGTTGACGTATCTTTCTGGGGTCTCCCCACCTGGTCACACAGTTGGGTCACGAAGCGAGATCCCTGGCTGTGTGACAGACAATGTGCCAGCACTTTCCCGGCCTTGTCTCCAAATTGATATAATTGATATTTGTAAATCACTAGAGACCTTTTCGCCCTTTAATGTACGATAGTATTCAAAGTCACTTGTGTAGCCAACAATTGCGCTCAATTATCTGCTGTCGGTTGCTGCGCCAGGGCACGGCGCTCCCTACAGACCTGCTTCTCTAGCTGCCGTCGTTTAGCCACATATGCTAAAATGTCTCTTTGTAAAACGGCCTTAGCCGCCTCCCAAAATAGTTCCGGCTCATTGAAATGGCCTTGGTTGTGGTACTCGTAGTTATCCCACTTTTCTATTAAATAAGCTTGAAACTTCTCTTCACGATATAAGTCTAGGGGGAAACGCTATGATGATCTTCCTAGAGTAGGACTCCCCACCCCGTCCAATCTGTCCAAACAGGCGCATGATCTGATATCTCATATGGTCCAATTATCGCATCATCCACTGTTTGAAAAAGCTCCTCTGAAACCAAAATGGAGTCTAACCATGTGCTGGTACTGTAGGACCATGACAAGTGTGTATAGTCTCTATCAGTAGGGTGTAAGGTCCACCACACATCATCTAGCTGATATTGCCGGCAAAACCACCCCAGGTGATGTGCTGCATACAGGCGGATACCACCCTTTCCCCCGAGACATCCAAGGTCTGGTCAAAGACCCCATTCCAATTGCTCCAATTATCATTGGGTATTCAGATAAGTTATCTATTTCTGCTGCCACTTTTGCAAAAAACGTTGGGTCTGGCGTATACACTGCCCAATATCACGTTTTGCCCTTGCTGATTACCTTGCACCAATATAAACCGGCCCTCAGGGTCCGCAACCATATGGGTGACCTGGAATCCCACTCCCCTCTGGACAAAAATCGCAACCCCTCCCCTCTTGCCTCGTGTAGATGTCCCAAACACTTGATTTTTCGTACCCCTACACATTCTGTTCAAATTACCCAGTGATTGATGTGTTTCTTGCAACAAAATAAGATCTCCTTTATGGCAGGTGAGGGCTTGCAGCACCCTGCGGTGCTTCAGAGGGCAACCCAATCCACAGATGTTCCAAGAAATAATTCTCAACCCAGATGGTATATTTGGATTGTCTCCTCCTCGGGCATATGACTATTAATTTCATAGTGAGGGTCCCCCCAGCCCAAGACCCCACCATTTTTTCCACTGCAGAATCTCCTCTTTCATCTACAATATTAACCTCCCTCTCGGTAGATGGCCCCCAGGATCCCCTATCCCCTCCCACCCTGCTGCCCCCCCTCTTCCATAACCCATCCTATTCTCCCCTTTCCATATCATTAAGGCGGTCACAACTGATGCTAGGTACCTCCCCCTCCCTTCCAATCTTGTCTAATCCCTCCTTCCCCATTATTAACTCAGCCAGTACACGTCTAAACTCACACCACAAATTTGTTCTATACCAGCGACTCTCTCCCCCTGTACTGAGCGTAGGCCCATGTCTTATTCAAGTTCACCTATTCTCCAGCCCGAAATATTCACTCTCCAAACCACCAGAAATGGCTATTCCCCACAGACCCTGACAGGATCCTTCTTCAATGTCTAAATCACTATGTGCTTCCCCGTCCCTCTTAGCATGTTGTAGTGCATCCTCCCTACCCATCCTCCCCTTCTGCCCTTCCAAACATTAATGCGACATTCATCCTCTCTTGGCCACATTCTCCCATTCCCTCAATACTTGCGCTTCATATTTCACTGGTTTAGGAATGATCTTTTCTAAGTGTGCGATTCCTCCGATTTCTGCCTCTCTTGAAATAAAGCTTCTGTGCATCACCTGTCAATCAGGACCGCCCCGGACTGTTTGTTCCCGAGTTAACCCATCATGATAGCTTCGTCGGTAAGAGGAAGGGCCTAACTGGTAACAAAAAGGCCTAATTGGCAAAGCACAACATACCTAACTTTGCTGTTACACTTACTGCAGATGCCATAAGCCTTCCAGATTGCCATTTAAGTTAATGAGCCTGGCCCTTCCCTTAATCATCCATGAGATTATTGGCCCATAAATCTCCAGCAAGCAGATTTTATATGTGCCCTCATTTACTCCCTACTACCATTATAGTAAACCCTTCCCATCATAATGTCCAGTGGTGACACTACCACTGTGTCATTGGCACATCTGGGACAGTCCAAGGTGGCCGAGTCCTTGCTGCTTCCTTGAACAGTTCCATGACAATGGTCACAGTCTCTCAGGGAAATATCCATTCTTGTAACATAATCTTACTATCTGTCTCTGCTTCCCCACAGTCTTACACCAGCAACCTCCAGAACTGACCAAGTTATATTATCATATATTTACCAAGATCTAATATACATCTATGATCTGTTCTTGATCGGAGTCTGGTCTTATCGTCGTCAAGGGTTCGTGAGGGTTCGAATCCACTTTTGAGCTGCCTCCGGCATCTCAAATACTGTAGCAGCTCCATTATGGAAGATGTGCAATCGGGCTGGGTACTGCACCACAGATTTAATATGTGTCTCTACCAATTGCCAGCAAACACTGGCGTATGCTTTGTGTCGCAGGTTTAATTGCGCCAAATAGTCTTGGTACACCTGAATACGAGCCCCCTCGTGTTGCAGTAGGCCTTTAGCTCTGGCCGCTCATAATATTTTCTCTTTTTGCAGAGAGTTTAAAAATTTGGTCAGCACCAATCGAGGCCTCGTGCCCCCTCACGAGCAGGCCCTAGCCTGTGTACGCTCTCGACTACTATTTGGCCACAATTATCTCCCAGCTGCAGGGCAGGTAGCAGGGTAGTCAAATATCCCCGTAATTCTTTATCCTTCACCGTTTCAGGGATTCCGGTGAATTGCAAGTTTTTACGGTGGCCTCTGTTTTCAAGGTCTTCTAGCTTTTCCCCCTGCTTGTTGACTGTTGCCTGCAAAGCTTTTATCACTTTATTTGCGGCCTGGAACTCATCTTCCAGCTGGGACACTTAACCCTCTACCGCCTGCATTCTTGTTCCAACTGTTTGCTAATACCATCAAGCTGTCCCGTCAGCGGGAGAGCAGCCTTTGAGGGAGCAGCCGCGGTTTTCTTTTGCCGCGGAGCAACGTGGTCGGCTGGAGCCGGGTGCCTGCAGAACAGCCGCAGGCAGAGTGTGGTCGCCCCTGGTGCTGAGGACCCCCCCACGAGCCCTACAAAGAGCAGCTGGCTGGGTTCCTGGCTGGAGAGAGAGCAGCCTTTGAGGGAGCAGCCACGGTTTTCTTTTGCCGCGGAGCAACGTGGTCGGCTGGAGCCGGGTGCCTGCAGAACAGCCGCAGGCAGAGTGTGGTCGCCCCTGGTCCTGAGGACCGCCCCACGAGCCCTACAAAGAGCAGCTGGCTGGGTTCCTGGCTGGAGAGAGAGCAGCCTTTGAGGGAGCAGCCGCGGTTTTTTTTTGCCGCGGAGCAACGTAGTCGGCTGGAGCCGGGTGCCTGCAGAACAGCCGCAGGCAGAGTGTGGTCGCCCCTGGTGCTGAGGGCCCCCCCACGAGCCCTACAAAGAACAGCTGGGCTACACGCGGCTGCGTGTTCGCGGCCTGCGGGGTCGCGTCCTAAGGGGCATGTCACAAGGGGCTGGGCCTGCTCCTTGTGTGCTCCTTTGGTGCTTCTTGGTGGTTCCAGGAGTTCCAGCAGTGGTGTGCTGTCCATGGGGAAGCGGAAGGCAAGGTTAGCTGCTAAAACACCGTTAGGAGAAGGAGGTAAGGTGACCGGTTCTATGGACAAACATATCGCTGCCCTTCCACGTGCTAGTCAGTCCTTGGATGAGGCCTCACTGAGTCCAGACATCCGGACCCCACCTCCTTTTCCACTATCTGCCTGTGCGTCGACTCCTTTGAAGGCGCCTTCACAAGTTGCGTTACCCGTTTTAGTTCCTGTGGACTTAGCTACATCTGAAACTGATTCTTTACCATCTAAAAGTGAGGTGACTCTTGTAGATATCTGGTCTATGCTTCAAAAAATTGAGACTAGATTAACTACTACTGTCTCTTCCTTGTGCAGTTTCTCTCATGATGTTGTCTCAAAGGTTAAAGTGATTGATAGTCAAGTGACAGATTTAGCTGGTTCCTTGACTCTGGTGGATTCTCAGCTCCGATCGTATCAAGATTTCCATCTTGGTTATCTTAAAGATTTTTCCTCTGTTTCTTATCGATTGGAGTTACTTGAGAACCACCAGCGTGCCAGGAACCTTCGTTTTTTAAATTTTCCATCCACTCACTTGCTTTCACCTGAGATACTATTGAAAAAATATTTGTCTGAAGTCTTACATTTGGAAAATGCTTTAGATATTGTGCAAATGTATTCTTTTTTTCCTAAGGAGGCGGCCTCGAGTCAGCCCAGGGATGAGGTTCCTGTGACTGACTCTGTTGGCCTAAATCTTACAGAATTTTTGCAGGATTCGCTCGAGCGCATCCCAAAGCGGTGTACTTTGGTGGTGACCTTTGGGACCGAATCCCTTAAGTTGAGAATTATTCGTGCTTATTTCAAATGTAAAGATGAATTATTTTGTGGTTATAAGCTTCAGGTATTTCCTGATGTGGGCCGGGCCACTCAGACTCGACGGAAGCAGTTTTTGGAACTTAGATCTAGAGTGGTGGCTTTGAGAGCCTCCTTTTTTTTGAAGTTCCCTTGCCGCTGCTTAGTAACTTATGAGGGCCATGATTATGTATATATTGATGTGGCTTTTTTGCGTCAGTTTCTTGTTGATAAGGAGAAAACTAATGTGCAGGATGTGGTATAGGTGGGTTGGCTTTTGGATTTATGCTCCCTGATTTGGGGTGTTTATTACTCCTTTTTTCTTCTATGTCTCTTTTCTTCAGGCTCTCTTAGGAGAGTACGTCTCTCTCTCTCTCTTGATGTGTATAATACTGTTAAATGATTTTGTTCTTGAATGTATTTATTCACTGGTTGGAGATTTACTTTTGTATGTCACTTTGTATTCAAGAACATCTAAATAAATAATTAAAAAAAAAAAAAAGCTGTCCCGTCAGCGCATCGAACCTGCTATTGAGTGCATTGACCACTGCAGTAGTTACTTCATCAACCGATGTGGCCAGCTGCTAGGGAAAATGGGGTGCGTCCGCCATTTTTGCTGATGCTGCGGCTGGCCTCTCTCAGTCTCGGCGCACTTGCTTCATAGCCTGCGGTAAATTCTCAGCTTTCGATTTCAGCAATGGTCTTGTTGTATGTTTGCTCACCATCCTACAAATTTAATCGTAATTTGGGGCTTATTTTAGTCCAAAGGGTGAGGGGAGCCCCAGAGCAAGCTCAGCACATGTCCAAGCTTCCTCATCACATCACGTGACCCTGCAGGCATTCGTTTTAATTCATTTGCATTTTCAACCTTTTTTTCTTGTAATACTGCCCCCAAAGGTTCCATTCTCTTACCTGACCCAATCTGGGTCAAAAACAAGCATTTTTTAATCTTTATTTTAATTTATTTATATTCTTTTTCCTTCTTTAGGGCTTACTACTCCTCTCAGTGGCCCCCTCCCTCACCAGAGAACACTCATGCATGCGCCATTATGCAATCACTCATGTGCTGGCCCTTCCAGATTCGGGCTGGGAAATGAAAATCTTTTAATTTCAAGTGGCCGAGCTCCAGGGCAATATGGGGAGCCTCTGGCTTACCTCTCCATGACAACTCGATGCCCCTGGAGTTATTCATGGGCCTCCGAGTGACATCCGGTTGGGGATACAGCGATCACCATGGCCACACCCCCAGCAGGCTTCCTGGATGCTCTGGAGACTGTAAGACCTGGAAAGCATGTGTCCCTGCTTCCGCATAACACCAAAATGGCCCAGAACTGCAAAATATTTATGGCCAGGTACATTTTTTCTGTGCTATTACAAGCTTGCTGGAAAGTCCCCTTTATCGTTTCACTTCCTTCACACTTTGTTAAAGCTGAATAATCATATGACAAACAATAGAAACAAATTTGTTTTGTCAGACACATATAGGAGCGATACATTACTTCTTGCACACATATCCATTGCTACACACAAAGAATAACATATCCACACTCATAAAAACAGGAAAAAAAAGGACCAGTAAAATAAAATGAAAAATATAATCAGAAATTAAGGGGCATGTTAGTAAACATGTCCCTAAGAATTGAAAATCAAGAATTAAACATCAAAAAAGGAAAACAAGAAAGGAAAAAAAATTGGCAAACTGTAGTCTTTTCAAATAACTGTTAAACACCAACAAAAAAATCAATCAATCAAAACCCGATTGAGGGAAAAGGGGAAAAAATGAAAAATATATTTTAGTATAGATCTGTAATGATTGAAGCTAAACTTATGCTTATTTAATACCAGTAGTTATGGAAAATCATTTCTACTACTTTGCATTATTAAAACATAGGACTCCATATTCAGCGCTGGTGGCTAGTGCTGCTAAAGTGGCTAGCCGCCAGCGCTGAACTTTAAACCTAGATATTCAATGCAGGGGTGCAGATATTCAACGCCAGACTCCGGTATTGGATATCCAGATTGCCATGAAACTAACCAGGCAGCAGCAATTTTTGGCCACTTTCCAGGTAGCTTCTGCGGCAAAAATTAGACCAGGATTTCTTGCACCTATTTTTTTCCACGTGTTGCTAACTGGACAATGGGTCCATAGCATCGCTGCCCGGTTACCAATGGACGGTGCCCCAGAATGCCCGTGGTATTCTCTGATGCTAACAGGTTAGCATTCGGGTGTGTGGCAGCAGCACCTGCAGATATTCAGTGACACTAAGGGGTATGATTACTAAAGGGTGCTATTTGACCTGCTGTCACGTTATCGGGCGATAATGGCGCTTTACTGGGCGATAAGGTACCTTAGCGCGCGATAACGCCACAGCGGCGCAAACGAGCGCTGAAGGCAGAGAAAGGCATGGAGGAAAAGGGCAAATAAACATTGAAAATGACCTGAACAAACTGGAAAAAAAACATAATCAAGCTGGGCAATAGTGATATTAATGGGAAACATCAAAAAACACTACCGAGAAAGCTCCAAAAAAAAGATATTAATTTTGGAAGGGTCTATGCTCTGTCCCCATACAAGGTGAATGATCCCACAGTGAAATATCGCTGATCAGGGTTTTCCCTTTCTATTGGACAGGTTTCCTATGGCGTGCATATGTCCCGCAACAGCAGGGTGGGCATGTCGGAACGGGCAACTGGACAGATACTGGAAAAGGGGATACAGAGGGCTGCAAGTGGCACATTCTGTGGTGCAGCTGGGCCACAGTGCGGACTAGGGTGATGCCTAGGTGGCCCATAGGAATGCTTAAACAGACAGCAACTGTTAATTGTAAGTTTGATCTGAACTTTTGTAGCTTCACATTGTTATATGTAAAAACAACATTGCCTTGTTTACAGTTGTTCAATGTAAACCGCAACTGATCATTGGAAGGTGCGGTATATAAAAACTTGTTAATTAAATTAAAATTAAATTAAAATGAGGGCCCAACATGGGCATGAGTGTGTTTCTCACAGTGTCACAGGGGATAGTACCCAGCAGGTACCCCCAAGGGCACAGAACATTGGCAGGCGGTGCTGGGGGGAAGCGTGGACGTCTATGCAGGCACACCTACCCCAGAACACACACCATAGGCAGCCGCCTAATGGCACACTGGATGGCCTGAGACTGCGCACCACCAGCACCACCAGCAGAAGGGCATGTCAGCATGGCAACAGAGGGGTACTGGTGGTGGAGGGGGCAGTGGCAGCTGCCCACAGCAGACCATGGCCTAGCCCTGTTTAGGTGGATGCCATGCACTACAACAGACAGGCCCTGTCTGACGAACAGTCATGGTATCCCCAGGGAATGGACTGTCCCTGTGACAACAGTATGGTGCAGTACACCCAGCCAGTGTGTTCAGGAGCATAAGATCACAGGTTCAAGTCCCAGCTGTGGCTCCCACCAACCCAGTCCCCATATTTTACCCAGTACTAAACCGTGGTAATAAAGAGGGAACTTTTATTGCAGATAATATAAACATGCCTGAAATGCCTATATTTTACCCTACAGAGCACAGACACCATAGACATGTGCAATACCCAGAGCATAGTTTCCCAAATGCAGTCCTGGAGGGACAAACTCCATTCAGGCATCATGCTGTCTCTAATAAAGATGCCTGTGCTGCATTTCTATGCGCTGCCCCCATGGTATGCAGATATATCCATGGATATTCATTAGGGGACAGCATGAAAACCCGAACAGTGTTTGGCCCACAAGGACTGGAGTTGGGAACCTCTTCCCTAGAGCAGCGGCCAACAGGGGCAGAAACACCCGCACCCACAGGCGCCATTATCCAAAGCCTCCTGGAGAGGCAGGATGTTGGGCCCTGCGTGCAGCACCATCTCCTAATACTAGCACTTGCATACCATAGCACTGACACCCTAAACCTGGGAATACGGTACACATATATCAAAAGGTTGATTACTGGCAGATAGCAATCCCTAGGTTAAGCACAATCTGCTCATTGAGCTGTATCATAGCAACCTCTCTGATGTCTGTGGAGTGTGTTTCAGGTCTGGTGTCTGACAGTGTTTACCACCCTGGGGAGTGACCCCAACAGGATTGCATACCATAGCCATGCCTGCACTGTGCCCAGGACTGGTGCGGTGGCCAGTGCTGCCAAAAGCCTCTATAGTTGCACAATGCTGGCATAGGTGTGGGAGTGTATGTCTGTCTACCCAGTGTGTGGTGGCTGCCAACACCTTCCTCAGCCCACACTGCTTGCACTGTTAGCAGTGTCAGCCTGCCAATGTGCATAATGAGGAGCAAGGTACTATGGGTATAGCCCGGACAGGGTGGCCTGGCCAGGATGCATCTGCACAGGGCATAGGGCAATGGCTGGGACATTGTAGTGCCCGGCCACCACCTGCATGGACAGGGTGGCCACAGCATGTCCTGCTGGGAGGTCACTCTCACCCTGACTGAGCAGTGACCATGGCATGGCTAGGTTCCCCTATAGTGCTATATAATATTTCTCTCATGTGATATTTATGGGTTCTCTTTTGGGGCCCAATCACTGACTTATCTGTTTGGTGTGTATGCTGACTTCCCAGTTCTGGGTACATGCATCTCCTCCAGGAACATGCACTATGGACTAGCTAGCAGACTGTCTGCAGTTAGTATGTAGTCTGGCTGGAACACCTTGCAGGGTGCAGCAGCTGGAGGCTCGCTGCTGGAGAATGTCAGATAGTGGTGGAGGGTGTAGTGATGAAAACTCCCAGGAAGGCATGGAAGTGGAAGAAAATCCTAGTTTCCCCTTTGAAATGAATGACAGTTTACTTGTGCATAAGACTTGCAAGCCAGATCAGAAAACCCCCCAGCTCCCTGCTAAGATCAGGCCACGCCCTAGCTCAGGGGTGGAGAGAAGCTTGCCTGATGATTGGTCACACAGGTGCAGAGAACAGGGAGTGCCTAGCAGCCAACAGTTCTTAAAACCACGAGCAGAGCAGAAAGAGGAGGGAAGGAGGAAGGCAAAGGACAACAGAGAGAGCAAGGCTGATCATAGCTGGAGGAGAAAGAAAGAAGAAAACTCCCAGGAAAGCAGCTACCCAAGAGGGACCGGAGAAGGACATAAGGAGGCTGAATTTCAGAGCCTGGAGGATCCCAGGAAGAAAGAAATCAGCACTTGTCTGAGGAACCATCCCCAGGGTAAAGCCAGCAGTTTCAGAGCTGAGAAATCAACAGAGAAACAGTTTGCTATTGCTAAGGTCCAGGAAGCAGAGCCCTCACCGTCTACTGCTAAGAGGTGGGTGGAAAGTTTTACGTATGGCAAAAGTCATAGCCCTGATAAAAGCATAACAGCTGAGTCTTCAAAGCTAGAAGCACTGAGAGAGTTGTTTGCTGAGGGAAAAGTTCACTCCCCTAATACAACTGTGCCTTTACAAGCTGAATTGCTGTGAAATCAGTTCCAGGAATTTCTAAAGGAGAGAAAGTCTGGGAGAGGTTGTAACTTTGATAGAGATACCATATATCCTGATGCCATAGAAGGAATGCAAATAGATTCCTGTTTGCCAAGCTCTGAGTGTGAACCTGTACCAATGGATTGCTCATTGTGTTTAAAAGAAGAGTCTGCATTATTGAACTGAGCTGAGAGACTGAAACAATATAGAGAATAAGTGCAGTATCTGCTTAGAATTAAGGAAAGCTAATACTGTGTTTTACTAAGCTTAATTGCCTTCTGAAGCTAAGAAGCAGTGCTTAGAAGAAGTTTGCTTTGAGAAAAGAAAATCACAGCTGTTGCAAGTTTATCAGTATTTCTGTTGAATGACCACACGAGGCAGTCCTCGGTGTAAGCTTGTGGGAATAAGAACAGCTGAACAGTGAAAAGAGGTTTTTGTTACGTCACTCTGTTACCTGATTTATCCTTTATGTTGGAGAAGCATCCTTTTTGCCTTGTTTGTGTTTTGAGCTTAAATGCCCTGGAAATCCCCACAAAATAAATTTTCTTGCTGCCTTGAACCACCGACTCACAACTACAATTTGTCCTTAAAGAATAAACTAACTACAAGTCCCAGAATACCTCTGGTGACAACAAGGGAAGCTTTATTCAAAAGTGGACAACATAAGGCTGTTTCCTGCTTGTAAGCTCTTGGGCCCAAGCGTAAGCATCGCAGGGGCAACTGAGCATTTCCAGGCCTTCTGTCTGCCTTGCCTTATGGATGTGTACAGATCTGCATTGACTGCCCTGTAGGGTGTCTGTTCCCTAGCAGAACTGGGGTTGAGGGTCCCCTCTACTGCCACCATTGCAGGGAGATAGAATGTGGATCTGTTGGTGGGAGATCCTGTTTCTCACCCTGAGCCACAGCAGGTGGGTTGGGTGGTGGTACATAATCCGCCTATGGGTCCAAACACCACACCCTCCTTCACCTACATCATGTGACCATGGCACCAACACAGGATATGTACTATTCTGGGTGCATCATAGCCCATACTCTCACTTGGTTTACAGCTTGTCGTGCTGTGAGGGCTTGCGTGCATCAGTGATGCTGAGAGCTAAACTATCGGTAGTTTAACTACTGGCAGGGTCTCTCAAGATGGACAGGTCTCAACTGAGGTGCCAGACCAAGACAAACCACCCATCTGGGCAGCAGCAGAATGGGATAGTGTTGACGGCGGAGGATCACATTTTTGTGACAACGGCAACAACACCAAACTTAAACTGCACGGAAGAAAGGCCCAGCAATCTACTTCTGTATCTTGCCATGAAAACCCAATGGATAATTACAACAAAACAAATTGTGCTATGGTGCTGGAAGATGAGACCCCCAGGTGGGAAGGCACTCAACTAGCTACTGGGGAAGAGCTGAAGACTTTTCAGAGTAAAGCCAGCATTTATGATGTGGTTGGATCAAAGCCCGCGGGAAGTCTGACTGCTGATGTAGCTGTGCATGAAATGAGAGTCAGAAGCTGTAAAGATGTCTTACACATTGGAACATGGAACGTACGAAGCATGAACCAAGGGAAGTTGGAGGTGGTCAAGAATGAAATGGAACGCGTACAACTTGATCTGTTGGGTGTCAGCGAACTGAAATGGACTGGCATCGGGCACTTTGCATCAGATGATCACATGGTCTACTATGCTGGAAATGAAAGACAAAGAAGAAATGGTGTTGCATTTATAATAAAGAAGAAACTTGCAAGAACTGTAATGAAATACAATGCAGTCAGTGAACGCTTAATCTCTATTCGTCTACGAGGATTGCCTATCAACACAACTATAATTCAAGTATATGCCCCAACAACAGCTGCAGAAGAGAATGAAATTGAAGAGTTCTATGAACAAGTACAAGCTGAAATTGACAGAACATGCAAACAGGATATCCTGATAGTCATGGGTGACTGGAACACAAAAGTTGACAACAAAGAAGAAGGCAAAGTAGTTGGAAAATATGGACTTGGCAACAGAAATGAAGCTGGAGAAGGACTGATAGAATTCTGCAAGACCAATGATCTATTCATCTCAAACACCTTCTTCCAGCAACACAAACGGTGACTGTACACATGGACTTCACCCAATGGATTGTATAAAAATCAAATTGACTACATCTGTGGAAGTCAACGATGGAAAAGTTCTGTAACATCAACAAAGACAAAACCTGGAGCTGACTGTGGTACAGATCATCAACTACTAGTATGCAAACTCAAGCTAAAGTTGAAAAAGAGCAAACCACTCATGAATGCAGCAAAATATGATCTTGAGAATATACCAATGGAATTTAAAGACTGCCTGCAAAATCAATTTGCTGCTTTAGATACAATTAACAGAGCTCTGGAAGAGTTATGGAATGACATCAAGAAGGTTGTGTTGGAAGAAAGCGAGAAGTCTCTACAAAAGGTGAAAAAGCAAAAATGTCCAAAATGGATGATGGAAGAAACTCTGAAAATTGCCCAGAAATGCCGAGAAGCTAAAGCCAGAGGAGAAAGAAAGACAATCGCAGAACTCAGAGATTTCCAACGTGCAGCAAGATAGGACAAGGAAAAGTACTACAATGACACTTGCAAGGAAATAGAAGCAGAAACTATTAGAGGAAGAACAAGATCGGCTTTCCTAAAGCTACGAGAATTAAAGAAAAAGTTCCAGCCTCGAATTGGAATGTTACAAGATGCTCAAGGTTCTATGTTGAATGATGCTGAGAAGATCAAGAAAAGGTGGAAGGAATATACAGAGTTTTTATATGATAAAGATCAAGTGGACCAACAGCCGTTTCAACCTGTACCTTATGATCGGGAACCATTGGGGATGAAAGAAGAAGTTGAAGCAGCATTGAAAGCCTTATCAAAGAACAAAGCACCAGGCATTGATAGCATTCCCATAGAAGTATTACAGCAATCTGATGCGGCTGTTACCATACTTACAAGGCTCTGCCAAGAAATATGGAAGACAACATCATGGCCAACTGACTGGAAAAGATCTATGTTTATAACAATACTAAAGAAAGGTGATCCAACTGACTGTGGAAATTATCGCACAAGCGCTCTGATCCCACATGCCAGCAAGATTCTACTGAAGATTATTCAAAAGAGACTACAACCATACCTGGAACAAGAACTACCTGAAGTGCAAGCAGGGTTCAGGAAAGGGCGAGGAACGAGAGACATCATTGCGGATGTGAGATGGATCCCTGAAAAGACTAAAGAATACCAAAAGTATATCTATTTGTGCTTTATCGACTATAGCAAGGCTTTTGCTTGTGTAAACCATGAGAAACTCTGGGCTACATTAAGAAGCATGGGTATACCAGAATACCTGATCGTTCTCTTGCGCAATCTGTACATTGATCAAGAAGCAACAGTTCGAACGGAACAAGGAGAAACGGAATGGTTTAAAAAAAGCAAAGGTGTAAGACAAGGCTGCATACTTTCCCCCTACCTGTTTAATTTATATGCAGAACAAATCATCAGAGAAGCAGGATTGTATGAAGACAACAGAGGTGTGAAGATTGGTGGAAGACTCATCAACAACCTTCGCTATGCTGATGATACTACATTACTGGCTGAAAGTGAAGATGATCTGAAACATTTGCTTCTCACAATCAAAGAACATAGTCTCAAAATGGGCCTGCACCTTAATGTAAAGAAGACAAAGATCATGACAACTGGCATAATCAACAGGTTCATCATTGAAGGAGAAGAAATTGAAATTGTGAACAACTTTAACCTACTTGGATCAACTATCTATAAAGAAGCAACAAGCAGTCAAGAAATCAGACGACGCATTGCTCTTGGCAGAATGGCTATGAAAGACCTAGATAAGATTCTCAAGAGCAGAGATGTCTCTCTCCATACAAAGATTCGACTTGTTCAAGCCATGGTATTTTCAATAACATCATATGGATGTGAAAGCTGGACAGTGAAAAAGACAGACAGGAAGAAAATTGAAGCCTTTGAATTATGGTGCTGGCGGCGAATACTGTGTATACCATGGACTGCCCAAAGAACAAACCAGTCGGTATTAGAGGAGATCAAACCTAAGCTTTCTTTAGAAGCTCAGATGACAAGACTTTGACTTTCATACTTTGGACACATCATTTATTTATTTTTATTTTATTTAGTATACATTTGTATACCGCTACTTCCAGCGATCAGCAGCGGTTTGATTACAGATTGGAAATTGTCAAATCATGACAGGAATTTTTTGAGGTATAAACACATTGATTAGACAGGAAAGCACAGCACACAGAGAACTATTTTACATCATGCGACGAGAGAGATCATTAGAGAAAGACATCATGCTTGGCAAGATAGAAGGTCAACGCAAAAGAGGAAGGCCAGCAATGAGATGGATCGATACAATAACAGCAGCTACAGGTACCAGTCTGTCAACAATGAGCCGCCTGACTGAAGACCGAACACAATTTAGGATAGCTATCCAGAGGGTCGCCATGAGTCGACTCTGACTCGATGGCACTTAACAACAACAACATAGCCCATAAGGGTTAGACATGACTGAGAAACACAGATGTATCCTAGGTGTGTCTGCAGGAACTACCTATCACACACACACTAGCACTGATGGGGACCTGCAGCATGGCGTATTTCAGTCCTGAAAAGTGCTGTGGACCTGGTGCTGAGCGCCTCACCTCACCCTCAGGGTGAGCACAGTACCCACACAATGTGAAGGTCTGTAGCTACTCTGTGCCAGTAACACACACGGTCAGTACCCCCTACCAGGCTGAGGTGCTGTGGGGGTGCACACGGTCAGTTCCCCCTACCAGGCCAAGGTGCTGTGGGGGTGCATACCCCCCCTTGTGATCATCTGTAGACTGCTGATTTGCATGTGCAGTGCATCATGGGTACAGGTGGGTTAACCCTATCCTGGTAACCACAGCAGACAGTTTGTGTAGTGACCTGCAGTCCTTCTGTAGCCAGCCAGGGGTTTGTTAGTAGCTGTAGCCCACTGGATACTTCACTGCCTGTGGAGCCAGAGGTCATGGGTTTGATCCCACAGTGGGGTTATTTGATAGGGCTGTCTGAGGCATATTCTTTTTTAATTTAAATTAGTGCTGCCAGCAAAAACACCTTCACAGTGTTGTAGCCTTAAGGTGCCTCATAAGGTGCCCTATAAAGCGCTCTATAAGGCGCCCTATAAAGCGCCCTATAAGGTGCCCTATAGGGAACATTATAAGGTGCCTTGGCAGACAGTGCACTTTATAATGTGCCCTCTGGAGTGCCTTATAGGGCGCCTTATGCGGCACCTTAGGTTATGGCACTGTGAGGGTGTGTTTGCTGGCAGCACTAAATTAAATTAAAAAAAGAAAATTCCTCAGACAGCACTGATTTAAAGTAAAGGGTAATGCCTCAAACAGCCTTACTCATCAAGCCCACTGGGGGATTGAACTCATGACCCCTGTTTCATCAGTCAATGTATTAACCATTGTGCTACACCTCTGTTGCTGTGTTTGTAGGTCAGCGTGCCTAATTAAGGCTAATGCACATTAACGTTCATTCTTGACCTCATATTCGCCCCTCAACTAATTCTGGATCAACCACAAAACATGTGCTATCAGTAACTGCAGTCCCATGGACCGACCACAAACTCATCACCTTTCAGATGCCTACACTCAACTGTTCACCAAAGCCAAAAACAGACACAAGCAAGACTGCTAACTCAGCTGCCAGAAGATTCCACCCATTTTACAGAGAACGCATCCTTGCCGAAACACGCACACTCATTGATGAGACTGCCTTAAGCCTAGATGAGTTGATCTCCGCTTGGAACAGCAAACTCAGCACAATTGCGATCCGCCCTCCAACGAACAAGAACCCAAAGAGAGGATCATCAGCCCCATGGTTCACAGCCGACTTAAAGGCTTCACTAACCTTTCTAAGACTGCTGGAAAAGCGCTGGAGGAAGTCACGCACCAGCAGTGACCAATCAGCCTACATCCAACACCTGGCTGCACATCGTAAAGCCATCACAGACAGGATCAGGCAATACCACACAGACACCCTGAAACGGTCACTGAATAAACCGCATGACTTGTTTAACTTAGTTAAAACGCTTGCCAAAGAACCAACCCCTGAGCACCATAGCGGTATTCACCCACAGGATTATGCGGTTTACATGCAATCCAAAATGTGCAAGACTGACAAAATATTAATACCGGACCCTCCTGATGAACAAAACTACCCAGCATCACTGACATCCTTCTCCACTCCTTCGAAGAAAATTATTGAAGATACCATCCTAGCCCTAAATACTACCACTGCGCACACAGATCCTTGTCCTGCACACTGGATAAAGGACCTGCGATGTGACCTATCTCCAATCATAGTCAAAATCTTAAACCAATCCTTTACCACTGGCTCTTTCCCACCTACCCTCAAGCAGACCTCTGTAAGACCTCTTTTAAAGAACACCAAACTTGATCCTCAAAAAGTAGAGTCTTACAGGCCCATATCTAGCATACCGATGCTTGCAAAAATCATTGAAAAAATAGTGCACAGGCAACTACAGGATCATATAGACACCTCAGCCCCATTTGATCCAGCCCAACATGGATTCAGAGAGTCACATGGAGTGGAAACACTACTCACAGCCCTTTTCAACAATATTATCTCAGGTATGGATAACATACGACATGGTTTCGCTCTCATCTTTTTAGACATAGCAGCAGCTTTTGACTCTGTATGCCACGAAATCCTCATCTGCCAGCTAAGGGAAAAAGGTATCTGCGGAACAGCGCTAGAATGGTGCAAATCTTACCTGTCCGGAAGATGGCAGCATGTCCGAGCTGACGGGGCTACGTCTGAATCATTCCAACAAAGTCAAGGTGTGCCTCAAGGATCCTCCCTATCATCCCTGATGTTTAATATATACATCCAACCCATCTGCAACATCATCAGATCCTTCAATGTCAGTTACATGATATATGCAGACGATGTACTATTATACATGCCAATATCATTGGATAGCCTAGACCTCACCCCACTGACTAACTGCTTCGACACCATATCAGAGTGGCTCCTGTCACAAAATCTGCGAATACAACACAAAAAGACGGAAGTCCTTTTCGTCTCGAGGAATACAAACTTCACCCCACCTAGCTGTGTCAAGGTAAAGGATGCTGAACTACAAGTGAAACCTGCGATACGTTACCTTGGAGTAATGTTGGATCAAAACCTTGACATGAAGATCCACATAGCCAATACTGTCAAGGCAATCTATTTCAAAATCAGATCCCTCAGACACCTACGCACGCTGCTCGAACTGGATGATTTCCGCACCATTTATCAAGCCCTTATAATTCCCCATTTTGACTTTTCAAACTCCATACTACAAGGACTCCCCCGGTCCACCCTGAACCCCCTGCAACTGGCTATGAACAGTGCAATGCGGGTACTCTTTGGAGCATCCAGGAGAGACCACGTCACACTCCTCCTAAAACAGTTACACTGGCTCCCCATTCAAGCAAGGATCAGTTTTAAGACCTTACTGCTAACTTTCAAAGCTGCCAAGGGGCTCACCTCATCCTCTCTTTCTGACCTCATCCAACCACTTGCACCAAACAGGCCGCGAAGAACCGCAGAGTTGAACATGCTAGTTATCCCAAAGGAAACCACAAGATGCACCAGATCAACAGCTAACAGAGCCTTCCGACTCTGCGCCCCAACTCTATGGAACACCTTACCAGCACACATCAGAGCAATCCCCAACTTGAGCCAGTTCAGAAAGGCACTAAAACACTTCCTCTTCCTTAAATATCTCATTAACAGCCCCGAGCATAATCCCCAAGCGAATAGTGAGCACCACAACAACAGTAGTAGTAGTCAAACAGGCAGACCCTCGCAACAGGCGTACCCCGCAATGTAAATAACAAGCAATTTCCTGTATAGTTGTACCATCTATGTATATAGTTGACCATGTTTCCCTATTCAATGGAACCACCGATGTATATAGTTACCCCGTTTCTCCAAGTTTCTAGTCCCTGTTAAATGTAATGACCAGACATATGTAAGCTGTCGGATGTTTCTGTTCAATGTAAACCGCGCTGATGGTAAATAGTGCGGTATATAAGAATTGTTAATAAATAAATAAAAATAAAATAAACGTGTCACAGCTCCCTCTATCGCATGAAAACGTACCTTATCGCACAATAAGCCTAAATGCTACCTTAAGACCGGAACGCCCACTACCTTATATGGCATCCTGCACACTAACGCCGGCCGCACGTTAAGACTGCTTAGTAAACATACCCCTAACTGTGTTAGTGCCTCTAAATATCCTGCAGAGCAGCATTTTACATGGGTTGCACATCTGCAAACCATGTAAAACCCTTTGAATATCCCCCCCCCATAATTTTCTTCTTCACTTTTTTTCCTTCTTTTGTTTTTCCTGGAACACAGCTCGAAAGACACTTATATCATCTTTCTAAAGATGACACTAATAAATTATATCAAATACATGGCTTTTGGTACATTTTCCTTTTTATTCAACAAGTATTTACAAAATAAACTGTCTGCATTTTCCTTTGCATTGAGAAGAAAGAAGCATATGTCTCTTACTCCTGGAGGAATTCTACGCAACTGCACAATGCAGAATTTGTGCAGAATTTCTCACCTGTACGGAATTCTGCGGAGGCACCAACTAGCCAGATGGTGAAGCAGAATTGGGCCCACAAACTTTAAGAGCATCCAATCCTGTCTCACTATTAGTGGCAACACAGTCACAGGAGCACTTCCGTTTGCTCCCATCACTGTACTAGAGTCACTGGCGCATTTTGAAGTGTCACCAGAGAGCAAATGGAAGTGCTTCAGCAGCTTTGTTGCTGCGATTGGGAGTTGGGGGGGGGAGGGGGGAGACTGGCTGGGGGCATAAAAGGGCTGCTGGTGAGTTGGAGGGGCTGGCTGGGGTGGGAAAGGGCTATTGGTGAGCGGGGGGAGCTGGTGGCAGGAAAGAGCTGCTGGTGAGCAGGGAGGAGAGGGTTGCTGATGGCAAGAGAAGGGCTGCTAGGGAATTGAGGAGGTTTGCTGAGGACTGAAGATGGACTGCTGGTGAATTGGGGGGGGGGGGGGGTTTGCTGGGGACCAAAGATGAGTTGCTGGTGAGTCGGGGCGGGGGGTTGTGGGGGCCAGAGATGGACTGCCAGTGAGTCGGGGGTGGCTGGGGGGTAGATGTTAAAGGGAGAGAAAACAAGGGGAGCAAGGATGGGTTGGGGACAGAATTGTGATTGGAGCAAGAGAGCTAAGGAGGAAAAAGGCAGGAGAAATGTCAGGTCTAGAGGAAAAGTTTATGATGGGGGGATTCTGCCCAAAGATTTGCTAATAAGGCATGCAGAATTTTAAAATACTGCACGCAAACTGGAAGGAAGTAGGCATTAATTTGAAGTGAAGAAAGTCAGAAAGGGAACGGAATTTGAACCAAGTGTGCTTGGCTGAGGGGCAGAGGAGCGTAGGTAGCGGGTAGTTGAAGACAACCAGGGCTGAGGTAAAGTGCACTTCACAGGACGTGCTATGGGTAGAGCAAGAGTATCCAGAGCAAAGGAGAGAGTAGTATTATAAGAAACTATAGCCTCATCAACAGAGGACATAGTGAAAGAAAGAGACAATGAGATAGTAGCAGATAGAGTCAGTGGATCAATAGCATGAAGATTCCTAAAACGTTAGGAGGAGATTGGGTGAGATTGAAACATAGAAACATGATGACAGAAAAAGACCACATGGCCTATCTAGTCTGTCCTTCCATATCAACAACTACAACAGTCCACTTTTTACCTTTAGAGATCCTCTGTGTTGGTCCCATACTTTTTTGAATTCAGTTACTGTCCTCATCTCTACCACCTCCACTGGGAGACTATTCCATGGATCCACTACTCTTTCCGTAAAGAAATATTTCCGCATATCACTCCTGAATCTATCTCCCTTCACCCTCATCCCATGTCCCCTCGAGGTGGGGAGTGATGAAGAGTGAAACCTAACAGATGGTGATCAGATAAGAGAAGAACTGAGGTATGGAAATTAGAAGATAAACAATTAGAATAGAAAACAAGGTCAAGGCAGTGACCAAGCTAATGAGTGGGAGCAGAAGAGGAAAGCTGGAGGTTGAATGAGGAGATAAGGGCAGGGGCAGCTCTACCATGAGGCAAAGTGAGGCAGCTGCCTTAGGCGGCAAAGTTTTAGAAGCGGCAAAAAACGCCCCCCAAACACCCCAACAGCAGCCGCCTCACTCTACCTTCTGTTTAAAAAAAAGTATTCCGGCTTCTGCTGCCACTTCCATAGGGTCTGAAGCAACTACAGCATGGCCCCCCTCAGACTGGTGATGATCAGCAGGCAACGGGTTTTTAGGAAAAAAAAACCCAAAACAAACGCACGGGGTCTTTGACTCTGGCATGTTTAGAAAGCCTTGCTGGACCCTCCCCCTTCTGACGCATGCCTCATGCCAGAAGGGTGCGGGACAGGCGGGTCATTCAATGCGTACTGGAGTCAGGAAGATCCTGCACTTTCATTTCTTTACTTGCTGCCGCCAGCACCGCCGCTGCCATAGGCCCAGGGCCGGCCACTGCTTTCTGCCAGGATTCCAGGAGTAGAGCTCCCCCATTGCTCGGTGTTGGCTCGATGCAAGCCTCCATCCACCAGCTGAGATCATGGCTCCTGCTGCAATCTGCAGCCTCCCATTGCAATTGACAGCTGAAATCAGCTGCAGGACGTCTTTCTCTCTTTGCCAACCTTTGCCACCAGCCTGCTCACTGACCTAGGGCCACGGCTGCCTACTAGTACCTGCCCAAAATAGACCACAGCTTCTATGGCTCTCAGCTTAAAAATAGCACTACTTCTGGGACCAAAAATAAAACTCAGGCTCACAGCTAGCAGCCCCCATCCCCTCTGAATGGAGACCCTTTGCAGCCTCTACATGCAGGTAAAAAAAAAATTATGGTTCCTCTCCTTTTCTTTTTTCACTTGCACTAATATTTTGAAAAACATGTCTTTTTAAACTGTCTTTTTAAACTATTTTAAATGTTGTAGGATTCAAAATGGCATGGGACAGATACAATGGATCCCTTTGCAGCAACAGGATAAAATCAAAATAAACTTAACTATCTAAATTCTCAACAAATAGGGGTGTCCTGCACGGAGCGGTGGGTTCACCCCTAAACAAAGACATGGGGAGGAGTGGCCTGCACAGAGCAGCAGGTGCACCTACTCTTGCCATTTTACTGGGCAGACTAGATGGACCATACTGGTCTTTATTTGCTGTCATTTATTATGTTACTGTTACTATGTAGGAGAAAATATTTCAAAAAAAATTTCAATTCTTCCAAAGTTCCTAATTTTTCCATTTCTGACCTCTGGGCAGATGGTGGCAACAGGGTGGGGGGGGGGGGGTCTGGAGAACAGATGGGGGATATGGGACAGGGTAGAGAGCTGGATGGGGGAAGGAAGTAAGAGAGAGGAGCAATGCTGGGCATAGGGAGGGAAAGACAGGAGAGATGCTGGCACAGTGGGAGGGGGAAATAGAAGAGAAGGTAGAAATGGGGGAAGGGGGAGAGAGGTGGAGATAGGGAGAGAGAGGGGAGGAAATGTGAAATGCTGGACATGGGGTGTGGGGAGAAGCAGAAATATGCTGGACACAGGGGAAGAGAAAGACAGAGGGATATATTGGACACAAGGAAAGGAATAGGAAGAGAAGGGGAATGAGGTGAGAAAAAGGGGATGAGACGCCGGACAGAGGAAAGAGAAGGGAGAGACACTGTATAGGGGACGAGAGAAGTGGGCAACTACTAGACATTGGAGGAAGAGAGAAAAGTGCAAGTTAAAGACTGGGGAATAAGAGGATGGAGAAAGATTCAGAGTTGAGGAAGGGAAAGAGCTGTGTTAAGGGTTGAAAAGTGGTAGATGCAATAACAAAAGGGAGAATTGAGGACTGGATAGTAAGAAGTAAAAGTAAAATCTGAGTTGATAGTGGAAAATAAATGGAAGAAAGCTGAAAGGAAAAGATAGATGCCAGAGATGTAAGGAAGTGATACTGGAGGGGGGACAGAAGTGGCAGATGGGCCAGAGACCCTAGAAAACGAGTTAAGAGACAACAGAGGAGAGCAGAAATCGGTGATTGAGATCAGCATGATTAGAGAGTAAAATGTCCAGTCAACAGATGTAAAAAATGGATTTTATTTTCAATTTAGTGATTGGGGTATGTCAGTCTTTGGAATTTACATGTTTTATAGTTTGCACAGTACATGGGCACATACATCTCTTTCTATTCTCCTGGTGTTGTACTGACTGCATGCAGGGGTGTAGCCAAAGGTGGGCCGTGGCCTCTCCATTTGGCATGAGGCCCACCAAATCATTGGCAGCAGAGCATTTGAATGAGAGGATAACTAGAGGCAATGTCAACATTTGCACTGCTTTGTGCCCACCTGTATTAACCACAGGCCCCACCAAAAATCAGTCTTGGCTATGCCACTGATGCAGGGCCTGGCTTCATGGAGTTTCAACTTAATTTTTGTCTATATATGACTATTTTTAATGTGTTAATTTATTCCTTACATAATAAGGCTCTATACTGGACTTCTGCAATCCGATATACCTTGGACTACCGAAACAAGCTCTCAAACCACTCCAGCTGGCACAAAACACTGCAGCTCGAATCATATCCGGAGCCGCAAGGCAGGAGCACATCACACCTACATTAAAGGACTTACACTGGCTCCCAATCAGTGCTCGCATCAGATACAAGACTATCATAAACCTATTTAAGATAAATCAGCACACATCAGCCAACAGCCTCCACACGCTCATACAACCAGAAACCAGCGCACGTCCTAGAAGAAGTCAAACACGCAACCGAGTCAGTACCCCAAATGAATACAAGCACACACTCAAGGACACAACAGACAGAGCTCTCTCCATGGCTGCTCCAACAATATGGAACAATCTACCGGACGATCTAAGGGCAAATCCAGACCTCAAAGACTTCAGAAAACAGCTGAAAACCATGCTGTTCATAGAGCACTATGGTCACATCACATAACCGAAGAGAATGTATAACAGCACTCCAATCCTCCTAATCACTGTATGTATATAAAATGTGTTTTTAGCACCACTGTAAATAGCCCACCTTGTACATAGCTCAAACGAATCAAGCACCCAACACAGCCCTCACACTTCTAAGTTTCACCCTCACTGCATGTATAACACACACACTTTACCTGATTGCTTGCTGTGATACCACCTTGATTATTAAGATAAGGCGGTTTAGAAATACTGTTAAATAAATAAATAAATAAATAAATTTTCTGAGTGTGCGACCAAAGCATGGAGTTTCTATGTCGGGATTGGTAGCAATCCAGCTTGTTCAATTTTCTGGATATGTGTATGGATGTTCTATGGCCTATTGCTTCTAGATAGGCCCCTTATGTGAGTTTTTGAAGTTGATGTTATGATATGGTATATTTTCTCTATAGAGGTCAAGTAATTTTTGTAAGGTTTAATACATCACAATATGCCCAATACTAGTGAGGATTTATATTGCTGTTACTGAGATGACTCTAGAATCAGAAATTACTTTTGGTATGAGTTCTGACTGAAGTGTCCTAATTCTGCTGGATGTAGAATATTATGTTAAAAAATCAAGAACTACAGCACAGTTTAAAGCATCAAAATAAAATTAGTTATAAACTGCGCTATGGTTCTTGCTTTTTCTTTTTGCTCCTTGGTGTGTATCGACTGGGTCAGTGTCACGGCAGGACATGCTAGGGAGATAAAGTTCCTAGATGAAATAAATGATTGCTTCTTGGAGCAGCTGGTTCATGAACCGACCAGAGGGGAAGCCATATTAGACCTAGTCCTTAGTGGAACACCAGATCTTGTGCAAGAGATAAGGGTGTTGGGGCCACTTGGCAATAGTGATCATAGCATGATCGCGTTTGATTTAATTAGTGGAGGAGGGATAGTAAGGAAATCCACAGTACTTTTAACTTTCGAAAGGGAGACTATGATAAAATGAGGAAAATAGTTAAGAAAAAACTAAAAGGAGCAGTTGCAAAGGTTAAAGACTTACATCAAGCTTGGATGTTGTTGAAAACTACTATATTGGAAGCCCAGATCAGCTGTATTCCACCCTTTAAGAAAAGTGGAAGGAAGTCCAAAAAACTGCCAGCATGGTTTAAAGGTGAGGTCAGAGAGGCTGTTGTTGCCAAAAAAGCATCTTTCAGGAAATGGAAAAAAGAGCCAAACGACGAAACCTGGAAACAGCACAAGCACTGGCAAGTCAAATGCAAGGCATTGATAAGGCAGGCAAAGGGAGAATTTGAGAAGAAGCTTGCTACGGAAGCAAAAACGCAAAATAAAGACTTTTTCAAGTACATTCGTAGCAAAAAACCTGTGAGAGAGTCAGTTGGTCCATTAGATGATAGAGGGGTTAAAGGGACACTAAGAGGCGACAAGGCGATAGCGGAGAGACTGAATGAATTCTTTGCTTCGGTCTTTACTGAGGAAGATGTAGGGATGTTACCCATGACTGAAGTGGTATTTAAAGGTGCAGAAGAATTGAAGGAAATATCGATACATCGGGAAGATGTATTGCAACTATTAGATAAACTGAAGAGTAGCAAATCACCTGGGACGCATAGTATACATCCAAGGGTGTTGAAAGAACTGAAATATGAGATTGCAAACCTGCTATTAGTAACCTGTGAATTTTCATGAAAATCATCTGTAATACCTGAAGATTGGAGGATTGCCAATGTAATGACAATTTTTAAAAAGGGTTCCAGGGGTGATCTGGGAAACTACAGACCAGTGAGCACCACTTCAGTACCGGGAAAAATGGTAGAAACCATCATAAAGAACAAAATTACTCAGCATGTATATATAGTCATGGCCTAATGGGAGACAGCCAACATGGCTTTAGACAATGAAGATCTTGTCCTACTAATCTGTTATGTTTTTTTGAAGGTGTGAATAAACAGGTGGACAAAGGTGAGTCGGTTGATATAGTGTATCTGGACTTTCAGAAAGCCTTTGACAAGGGCCCTCATCAGAGACTTTTGGCAAAACTAAAGAGTCATGGGATAGGAGGCAGTGTACTATTGTGGATCAGGAACTGGTTAAAAGATAGAAAGCAGAGGGTAGGGCTAAATGGCCAATTTTCCCAATGGAGAAAGGTGAATAGTGGTGTACCCCAGGGATCTGTGCTGGGTCCACTGCTTTTTGACATATTCATAAATGACCTGGAAAGTGAGTGAGGTTTTCAAATTTGCAGATGACACAAAACTATTTAAAGTTGTTAAAACCCAAGAGGATTGTGGAAAATTGCAAGGGGATCTTGATAAATTGGAAGACTGGGCATCAAAATGGCAGATGAAATTTAATGTGGACAAGTGCAAAGTTATGCACCTAGGGAAGAACGACCCAAACTGTGGTTGCAAGATTCAGGGTTCCACATTGGGAACCACCACCCAGGAAGAGGATTTGGGTGTCATTGTGGATAGCATGTTGGAGCCCTCGGCCCGGTGTGCAGCGGCAGCCAGGAGAGCAAATGGAGTGCTGGGTATCATAGGGAAAGGAATGGGAAATAAAACAAAAGATATTATAATGCCTCTGTATCGTTCCATGGTGAGATCGCACCTTGAATGTTGTGTGCAGTTTTGGTCGCTGTATCTTAAAAGGGATATAGCGTTATTGGAGGGGATTCAGAGAAGAGCCACCAAGATGGTAAAGGGGATGGAAGGATACTCCTATGAAGAAAGGCTAAAAAGGTTGGGGCTCTTTAACCTGGAGGGGAGACGGCTGAGGGGAGATATGATAGAAGTCTATAGATTGATGAACAGAGTGGAATGGGTGAATGTAGATTGATTGTTTAGGTTATCAGAATATAGAAAGACTAGGGGACATGCAATGAAGCTACAGGGTAAACTATTTAAGACTAATAGAATAAAATATTTTTTCACTCAACGTGTAATCAAACTCTGGAATTTGTTACCGGAGGATGTATTAAAGGCTGTTAGTGTAGCTGGGTTTAAAAAAGGTTTGGACAAGTTCCTGGAGGAAAGGTCCATAAACCATTATTAAGAAGGGACCCAGGATATGAATGCTTGATCCAGTACAAGCATTGTGGAACCTTGTCTTTTGGGGAAACTGCTAGGTACTGTCGTGGGGCGCCCCGCCTACGCCATTAGAAATATGGGGCTGCTCCAGAGCAAAGATTATTTTAGGTAGCCCATGGTAGTAAAGATGTTCTTACTTATTCCAGCTGCCTAAGAGCACTCATTAACGAAACTGAGTGTAGAGAAATTAAGGCTTTTATTCCCCGTCAGTGCAAGGGTTCAAACTAAGACATTTAGAATCAACAGAAAGTCCTTTGTTGCAAAAGGTACCAGCATTCAAATCATATGCTTAATTGTTAAACTTCACAATTAAGGTAAGGCTTGATTAAAGGAATTCAGCTCATTCCAACAGCATAGGAATTCTATACACTTCTTCTAGGTTACACAGTGGCTACAGACTCCTGGCACGAGGCTATGCACAACTCACATTCCATCTGTTCAGGTTGAGACATGGGAACAGTATTTATGCATTCTATCTCCATGGATTCTTCATCAGGGGAATAATCACTGTCCCTGTCTGATACAGGTCTGTGTGCAATATCTCTAGGGCACTGTTCCCTCTAAGCTGTGCGCATGTGCGCGCACACACACCTCACCGAGCGAGCGCACATACTTTACAACAGAGCGCACAAAAATTACGGCTCTGATTCTGATAGAAAACAACACAGACGTCTTAAAATTTAAAAGTTATGATTGTAATTACTAGCAATTTCCCGCTTCATTTAGTAATCGTCTATTTTCATTTAATTTGATTAAAATCAATGTGGTGTACATACTGTATTCTGACGTGTAGTCAAATTTTAAAGTATATAACTCCGAGTTTCGTTATGTGGCGCACAAAAATTTAACCTTCCTTCAAAAGCTGCACACAGCTGATATTTTATGCGCACACAGCCTACAGAAAATTAGAGGGAACATTGCTCTAGGGTCTTGTCTCCAATATCACTGTGTTCTGAGGGCTTTAGGGATTTTATGAAACCAATCTGGCTTCCCCTTCTTTACAGAGCGAGCACATGTTTCAACAGGGCTTTTAGGACTCAAACATTTAATATCATTAATACATCTTTCATACCTGGAGTCTGGCTCACTTGAATCTGCGGAGTTTTCCCTTTCAGAAACTTTCCTCCTGTAACAGGTTCTCTGCCTGTAAGCTTTAGGCAATGCTCTGCTTTCTGGCAGCCTGGTAAAACCTGACGTGGATTCCCTTTTCTCCTTTGGTAAAAACTCAGCCTTTTCACAAAGTGCTTTTCCTTTCTTGCCTGTTAACACTTGGTTAGCATTTCTCAGAGATTGCAAGCTTTTCTCTAAACCATTCTCTGGTTCTTTGCTTCTGTCTCTCTGCTCTTGAGTCAGGAACGCTGTGAGAACAGGGCATGGCACACACTCTAACTTCAGAGCTGGCTCTAACAAACTTCCCTTGAACAGCAGCACGCTTAGCCTGGCCCTTCTGAACTTCACCCTTGTGAACTCTGTTCCTCTGGGCTTGCTCACATAGGATTCTTTCACTTACTCCTCCTCTTAATGGAGCTGTTCCTCCTTGTGAAGACGTTCCTCTGTCACTGTTCCTTCTCCGGTCCTTCTCTGCTTGCTCTCGCTCCTTCTCTGCTCCTTTCTTCCCCTCCTTCTCTTTCTCTTCTGCCTTGCTGGCATTCAGCTCTGGCTTATAAAGGAATCTTTCCTTCAAGAGTTCCGGGGTCATTCCCAGGTGCAAATTATTAGCCTTCTTAGGCTCATTAGCTCCTGTCTGTTCATTCCTGCTCCCTCTAGGTGTGCCTGGAGGTAATTGAAGAAAGAAGATTTCTTTTCAAGTTCTCAACTTTATTGATGCCCACATCATGACAGTACGTATGACCTAGATTGGCCACTGTTGGAAACAGGATACTGGGCTTGATGGACCTTGGTCTGACTCAGTATGGCATATCTTATGTTCTTTGCATTTTCTTTGTCTTTTGCAGAATATATGTTTACATTAAATACCATGACAGTCCAGTATGCAGTGTCAAGAGTCAATTTGTTTTATATTAGATTCCCAGGCTATATGATTTAACTGCTACAATGTTTGCTGAATATAGTCATCATTGCAAACTTTAAAAAAAAAACGATAAAGGCTGGGAAAATGTTGCTTCATTTATTGATGGATTAGGAAAACCAAACCCTATTCCAGTGAATAAATTATAACATGGAAAAAGATGAATTCACTGTTATAAATCCCCAAATTCTTAACACTTTTTGTCGGAGCATACCGAGGGAGGAGTGGAATAAAAATCCATCCACACCTGACTGCAAATTCCTGTTACTCATAAAACAGTTCACCAACTTAATGTTTAAATTAAATGCGACACTTATCTATCGTATTTGAAGTGAAAAATTTGTTCTCATTGTTGCCATTGAAGTCAGTCCCTTCACATGACGTGCATGTTTCGGGAAAAAATCTAATCTGCTATTTTTTTTGAAGGTGTGAATAAACAGGTAGACAAAGTTAAGCCGGTGGATATAGTGTGTCTGGATTTTCAGAAAACCTTTGACAAGGTCCCTCATGAGAGACTCTTGGTGAAATTAAAAAGTCATAGGATTGGAGGCAGTGTAGTATTATGGATCAGGAACTGGTTAAAAGACAGAAAGAAGAGCATAGGCCAATTTTCTCAATGGAGAAAGGTGAATAGTGGAGTTCCCCAGAGATCTGTGTTGGGCCCACAGATTTTTTTAAAAAAATTATTTTATCTTTATGCAATTTTGCATAGAAAAAGAGTAGATACAGCAGAAAACAAATTTAAAGAAGAAAAAACAGAAACAATCACTACTAACAACACATCTGTCTGCTCATTCTAGCCCACAATGCGGGGTGAAGAGTACAACGTAAAATTATCCAATGCAAAAGAAAACATGGTTAGGTTAAATATCCAGCACATATTATATCACGGAGTTCCAGATGGTAAATATATGGAGGCTTCTAAACGCAGAGCATTCTCAAAAGCCAGCAGCTGGAAGGGCTCATAAAATATATAAGAAACTGAACGATACTTTACCAAAATTTTATAAGGATTCTTCAAGAAAAAGAACCCTCCCAGCTGCTGAACCCCAGGGCATAACAGGAGAAACTCCAAATCCAGGTATATATGAACTAGTAAACCGGCACTCCACTCTCGCTTCCCCTTCTTGCTGCTCGTGGTTACAGCTGCTAGCTTGCTTCCGGTTGCTGTCTTCATAGGGTTTTTTTTGCCTACCATCGGTTACTTATCTGCTTCCTAAACCTGCAGCTAACTCCAGCACTGCTCTCTTTGGGATTTAATGCACTTTATTGGAGAGGTTTATTGTTCTGCCTGAGGAGCCTCTTTTGAAGAGGAATCCAGTTTTGAATAGCAGTAATTCAGAATAATAGAGATTCATCTGATAGCTCCAACTTTTAGTTATTTATTTGATTGTTTCTTGCATTATGTATTTCATATTATATATATTTTTTAACATATATTTATATTTATATTTTTTTATACATCTGTTCGTCATTGTATACTACATTTCGTTTTTAACCATTGTTTCATCAATTTTTTATGTATAATCACCTATTTATGTATTTATTTGTTCTATATACAATTTATGTTGTTAACAGATTGTACTGTTATTTTTAGATGTGTGCCCCCCCCCCCCCCGATGAAGGCTTTCAGCCAAAACGCATAGCGGATTTTCTTAAATAAAAGTTACCACCTGTGACCTCATCTGCCTTCGCCTTGTGTGTATATAACACCAGCGACTCCATTGAAAATGAATGACAGAGAGAATACCAAGAAAATATTGCAATGGCTTTTTAAGGTATGGTTTCACCTCCATATTTTCAGCAGGGATTGAGAAACCACAATGCGCTATTTGTAACAAAGTTCTATCAGCAGAATCCATGAAGCCAAACAAACTGAAACAGCATTTTGACAGTAAGCATCCCACCTTTGTAGGCAAGGATATTCGGTATTTTAGGAACAAAGCTGATGGAATCAAGAAAAGCAGACTTGATATTGGTGGAAAGTTCCACTGGCAAAACATAGCCGCTGTTCATATATGGTGGCTCTCAGGATTGCCAAAGCCAAGAAAGCTCACACCATTGCTGAGGAATTGCTGTTACCAGCAACAAAAGATATTGTTCGAGTCATGCTTGGAGATGAATTTGTACCGAAATTGAGTCCAATTTCCTTGTCTAACGACACCGTCGATAGACGAATAGAAGATATGTCTGCTGATATCCTTGACCAAGTAATCCAGGAAATGAAATCCACTCCACTTGGACTATTTAGCATCCAGCTTGATGAATCCACAGATGTTTCAAACTATTCTCAGTTACTGGTTTACGTGAGATATATTAATGATGGCGAGTTTAAAAATGGGTTCCTTGTTTGCAAGCCGCTTGAAACGACAACTGCTCGTCATGTGTTTGAAATATTTTGTTCATTCCTGCAAAAACACGATATCCCCATCGACAAGGTTTGTGGTGTTTGCACAAACGGAGCTCCAGCTATGCTAGGATGTCGGTCGGGATTTCAATGTTTGGTGTTCAATGAGTCGCCGAAAGCCATCGGAACTCACTGTATGATTCATAGACAAGTTTTAGCAATGAAGACGCTGCCACAAGAGCTGCAAGAAGCTATGATAAATATAGTAAGCGCCGTTAATTTCGTAAAAGTGAATGCTTTAAACAATTGACTGTTTACGAAACTTTGTAATGATTTGGATGCATCCAATAATGTTCTTTTACTACACACTGAGGTGAGATGGTTATCAAAAGGAAAGGTTTTAAAGCATGTCTTTGATCTTCGCGATGAACTAAAAACGTTTTTTAAGCAAAAAGCAAAACCACAATTTGAAGCACTTTTCAGTGACAAAAAACAGCTGCTGAAAATTGCTTACTTGGTTGACATATTTGCAATATTGAACAAATTAAATTTATCACTGCAAGGACCAAACGCAACGTGCCTAGATTTGTCCGAAAAGATCCAAGCGTTTCAAATGAAACTTTGGTTTTGGCATAAAAAACTAGCTGAAAATAGAACGTTCATGTTGCTCAGCTTCTCCGCTTTCTTTGAAGAAAACGAGATTGAATTTGACACAAGAAATGGAATTATAATTTCTGTCAAACAGCACTTAGAAATGCTGGAAGGAGAAATTTCAGCATATTTTCCAAATTTACCTGCCACACCATTTGCACTTGCCAGAAGTCCATTCACAGTTAAAGTTGAGGATGTTCCTGAGATTGCACAAGAAGAGTTCATTGAACTCATTACCAATGATGCAGCAAAAAAAGATTTTTCTTCAATGTCAGTAATTAAATTCTGGATCAAGTATTTTCAATTGTATCCTGGACTGTCTGAGATTGTGTTGCGTCTACTTACGTTTCCAACAACATATCTGTATGAAACCAGCTTCTCAAGCTTGTTGCTTATCAAGAGTAAATACCGAAATAGACTTGCTGCAGAAGATGATTTTCGTTGTGCTCTCGCAAAGACTGAGCCGAGAATTTCACATCTGGCGAGAAGGAAGCAAGAACAACCTTCACACTGATAGCATAGGCCTACTTTTTAGGTTTGACAACGCTAACATTTTTGCCCTTCATCAGTCTTTTTGAATAAAGCATACTAAAACCGTTGATAACAAAATCATAATAATTTCAAAATCAAATATTGTTACTTGTTATTGTGATTAATTATTGTGGTTTAAATAAGTAAATTTTATAAATAAAAACATATTGCAAAGGCCTATAATATATTAATAATTCAACAAATGATTACAGCGACAATGCGTTAATGGTAAAGGAAGAGAGACACATTTGATTTTATCATTGGGGGTCATCACAAGTTGACCAATGGTAAAAGGGGTCACGGTACAAAAAAGGTTGAGAACCACTGCTCTAGCATGTCCTGCTGTGACATTGACCCAGTCAATATCGGGGTAATTGAAAGCACCCATTATTACTGTGTTGTAACTTTTGTTAGCTTCTTCGATTTCTTTTAGCATTTCATCATCCATCTGTTCATTCTTGCTAGGTGGTCGGTAGTACACCCCCACTGCCGTCGCCTTCCGCTTTTTACATGGAACTTTTATCCATAGAGATTCTACAGTGTATTTTGTTTCGTGCAAAACTTTAATCCTATGTAACTCAATGCCCTCTCTAACATAGAGAGCAACCCCTCCGCCAATTTGATCTACTCTATCATTGCGATATAATTTGTACCCAGGTATCACAGTGTCCCACTGATTGTCCTCCTTCCACCAGGTCTCTGAGATGCCAATCATATCTAACCTTTCATTTAGTGCTATATATTCTAGCTCTCCCTTCTTAATTTTAGACTTCTAGCATTTGCATACCGGCATTTTAGAGGTTGTAGTTTATTCATATTAATGTGGTTATCAGTTGATAGGTGTAATTTGGAATCTTTCAGCTCTGTACTGAAGGATATCTAGGTTACTTTATCTTTCTTGGAACTTCTCTTTTGGGATGCCCTAACTTCCCTGCTTTGCTAATATCCTTCAAGGATGCATCTTTTCAAACCAATGACTGTCAGCTTTCCCCTACTATCTAATTTAATGTTTATGTTTATGTTTATTTGATAAAAAAACGCCTTTCTAAAATAACCAAGGCGGTGTACAATTAAAACAAATTCAGTAAAAGAAGGCCAAAGGCCAACGAAAAGGAAAAGAAATGTACAATCTCAAAAAGGACAGCAGGGAAAAAGGAGGCAGGACAAGACATGGAGGAGGTCAGAAGGTCGGGGGTTCAAATCCCACTAGAGGACAGCAACCTTGGGCTGGAAGGACCGGGGTTTCTAGTCCCACAGGTGCTCCTTGTGGTCTTGGGCAAGCCACTTAACCCTCCATTACCCATGTTCCCTGTAAAATAGTTATCTCCAAGTTATAAAAAAATGACCTGTTCAATGTAATTTCAGTTTGTTCAATGTAAACCGCCTTGATATCATGAAAGGCGGTATATAAGAAATGTTAAATAAATAAATAAATAAACATGGGGAAACATCAGAAGGAGAAAAGGATAGGGGATAGTGAAGTCACACAAAAGGAGAGGGAAGATTAAACGCTAGGGAAAACAAGTGGTTCTTGAGGTTTTGTTTAAAAACATTGTATTGGGGTTCTAAACAGAGGGAGGAGGGGAGAGCATTCCAGAGGGCGGGGCCAATAAAGAAAAAAGCAGAGGAACTAGTGGATTGCAAATGAGCGCAGGAGGGGGAAGGCAATGTGAGACGGTTAAGGTGAAAAGAGCGAGGGGTATATTTGGGAGAGTGAAAGTAGAGAAGATCTGATAGGTACTGGGGGGTGCTGTCATGGAAGGCTTTATGAACTAGAGTTAATAATTTGAAGGTGGTGCGGAAGGGAACAGGCAACCAGTGAAGATGAAATAGTTGAGGAGTGATATGGTCACGGAGGGAGGTATGTGTAAGGAGGCGTGCTGCAGTATTTTGGATTTGTTGAAGACGAGTCAGTTGGATTTTGGGAAGACCGATGAAAAGTGAATTGGAAAAATCCACACGGGACATGACAAGGGAAAGCACCAGGGTGGTGAGGGCAGAGGGGGAAAGAAAAGGACGAACGGAGCGGAGTTGACGAAGAAAAAAGAAAGATGTTTTGGTGATATGAGAAATGTGCGTATGAAAGGATAGATCAGAATCAAAGTGTACACCAAGATATCGGAAAGTAGAGACCAAAGGTACAGGGGAGCCAGAGAAAGAGGGGGCTATTGAAGGGGAAGGATCACCGTGAGAGAACCAAATAGCAATAGTCTTGGTCAGATTTAGATGAAGACAGTTGAGTGGCAAGAATCCAATGCAGTAAGATCAGGGCAGGAGGGTGAAGTGTGATGGAGTAACAGGATGTCGTCAGCATAGAAGAAAGAAGAGAGGCCAAACTGTTGTATTAGGGAAGCAAGAGGGGCTAGGAAGAAGTTGAAAAGAAGCGGTGCAAGGACAGAACCTTGAGGGACCCCACAAAGAAGACGGTGGGGGTCGGAAGGGGGAGTAGAGGATGAGGAAGGGAGAACCGAGCAAGACCGAGAAGAGAGAAAAGAGTGGAACCAATGGTGGACTGTGCTACAGAGACCCGCGTCCCGTAGACGTTGAAGAAGAAGGGAGTGATCGACCAAGTCAAAAGCTGCAGAGAGATCCAGAGCAACCGCCACCGAGATGTCACCACGATCATGTGCTACATGTAAAGCATTCGTGAAAGCCAAAAGGACAGTTTCGACGCTGTGACCCTGACGGAACCCAGACTGACGAGGGTGAAGAAAATTAATGGATGCAAGGTGATGGGAGAGTTGAGCAAAGACGTATTTCTCCAATAGTTTAGAGAGAGAAGGGAGATTAGAGACAGGACGATAGTGAGCAGGAAGTAGAGGGTCTAATGAGGGGTTTTTCAGAATGGGGCGTATTAGAGCATGCTTCCAGGGTGTAGGAAAAGTCCCGGTGGTCAGACTAGAGTTAAACATGGTGAGAATATAGGGAAGGAGCCCAAGGGAAGGGGTAAGAAGCCACGAAGAAGGAATAGGATCAAGTACACAGAAGGTCTTCTTAGACGAGGAAATAAGACGATGGAGTTCGGGTGCTGTGATTGGGTCAAAAGACGCCCAAAAGTGAGAAAGCTGCGAAATAGGTGGGGGAGAGGGAATGGGAGGGGGGGAGGAAATCGGAGCAGGGCAAGAGGGCAGAGACGCTCTCAGAGATGCTACCTTATCACTAAAAAAGGAAGCTAACTGTGCAGGAGGGGGGGCAGGCTGAGATGAAGAATCAGACGATGGGGCATGTAGGGAGATAAGGGATTGGAAAGTAGAATAGAGGTGTCGAGTCTGGTTTGGAGCGTTAGAAATGGCATTAGAGAAATAAGTGCGTTTAGCATTGTGAACCTGAGACCGGTAGTAGGAGTAATGAGAGTTGAAAGTCGCTAGGGTAATTTAATTTATCTAATTTAAAAGCTGCTCTGTCTCCTTTTTAAAAGTTAATGCAGCAGCCTGGGGACTTCTCCCCCTCTATCTCTGGCTCAGCTCAACTGTCATGTCACATCACACCCTCCTCACTCAGCATTTTCCTCTCTCCAATGTATTCCTTCCTGCCGGCTTCCCCTCTCTCCCATCTGATCTCCAGGTCCAGACCTGGCACACCACCCTGATTGCTGCCCTAGACCACCTAGACCCTCTCCATCCAGTTCTTCTCCATTGCACATCCAGACATCAGCCCTGGTATTACCCGAGTCTCCAACTGCACCTTACATACCTTCATCGTGCTGCACCTCTGTTGCAAATCCCCCTCTCCCAAGTCTCCTCTTCACTTTCGACATTGCCACCACTATTACCATTCCCTGATTTATACTGCCAAACAATCATACTACTCAAATCTTATTTCCTCTTCTTCATACTCCTCTCACCAGTTGTGTTCCATTCTGCACTCATTCTCAGATCCCCGTACTTCCCTTTCTGTAACCACTCCCTCCTCTTCTCTTGATCCAGCTCAGCAGGCCACCTTCTTCTCTAACAAGATTCATTCTCTTCACTCCAACTTTCCTACCTGGCCTCTCCTCTCTCTCCAACTCCTCTCTGCTCCTCTGCTGCCTTGACGTCATCCCATTCATGTACTTGGTTCACCTTCTACCCTATTGCCACAGTAGAGCTTTCCAAAGTCCTCTCCTCCTCCTTTAAGACTACATGTCCCTCTGATCTCCTTCCATCCCACTGACTATCTGAACCATCTTTGGCTTTTTTTCTGTACATTCTCACCATGTTCAATACCAGTTTTTCCTCTAGCTCTTTCCCTACTCCTGGAAACATGCCCTGATTCGCCCTATTCTCAAGAAACCTATCCTGGATCCCTCAGCCCCAGCACATTGGCTTCCTGTTTTGAATCTCCCTTTTCTTTCTAAGATACTAGAAAGACTGGTCTTCACACAACTGTCTTCACACCTCATTGCAACACACTCCCTTCACCCCCGCCATCTGGATTTTGCCCTGGTAACAACATTCTTAATGAGTTGCATGCCTATCACGATTGTGGTGATGTTTCTCTGGCAGTTTCTTTGGATCTTTCCTCTGCTTTTGACCTGATCCATGATTCCACCCTTCTTACCCACTTTCATGACTTTGGGATCTGTGGGACAGTCTTGCAGTTCCTTATTTTTATCTAGATCATTTTCCATTCTTTCTGGTTCCTCTTCCTTTCCCCCTAACACCCTCTTCTGTGGCGTCCCACAAGGCTTGGTCTTGGCCCCCCTCCTTTTCAAAGTCTTTCTGGTCCCCCAGACTTTACTCATTCAGCAATATATTCTCTTGGCATGTTATTATGCTAATGATATTATTCTTCTGCACCATACTAGCCCCTCCATCCTCAATCTGGCTCCACTCAACTCCTGTCTTATCCAAATAAGCTCCTGGATGTCCTCAAACATCTTGCATCTTATTTATTTATTTAACTGTACTTATATATTGCTGACCTACAAGTCTAAACGGTTTACATTTAACAACTTTGCTGATAGGGCTTACAAGTAACAAATGTAACTTGGCAAGTACATAGAACTTGGTGAATACATATGTAGAGCTATTAACAATGAACTATTAACAAAGAACATTAAACAATGAACTGGATAGCATATAGATGAGGTAACAGTCATTTGTGCATGTTGAAGTGCTAGGTGTCATTGATGGTAGGTGGTTGGGGGAGAGGGAGAACAGTGGTGGGATGGTACTTTTGTGGAAAGTTGATTATGTTGTTTCAATGGGGAAGTGTTCCAGGAACAAGTAAGTTTTTAGGCTTTTCCTGAAGTTGATTATTTTTGGTGCAAAGATGGTCTGGTATTGAATTCCATAATGCTGGTGCGAAGAGTGAGCATGCTGTCTTAGAAGTGGTGGAGTTGTTTTTTTCTGTCTAAAGAAGGTATATGGAGCATGTTGAGGGAACTGGTTCTTCTATTTCTGTTGCTAGGAGATTTCTCTATTAGATCTTGTAGGTAGTTGTCAAATAATCCATGTGGTAGTTTGAAGATTGTGTGGATGGCCTTGTGTTTGTTGTGTTGAATGATGGACAGCCAGTGCAAATGTTTGAGAATTGGGAAAATGTGTTCTATTTTAGGGATGCCACAGAGAATGCATGCCGCTGTGTTCATGGACAGCTGGAGTGGGTGGATTGTAGATTTGGGTAGACCTTGTAGGATTAGATTGCAATAATAGAGATGCAGGAAGATAAGCATCTGAAGGATTGTGTGGAAGTCATTTGAGTCCAGGAGTGATCTAAGATGTTGGACCATCTTGAGCTTGTGACAGATGGCTCTTGTAGTATTGTTTATGTGTGAGGATAGTGTGAGGTGCTGGTCAAGGATAATTCCCAGGTAGCGGACTTGGGGTTTGACTTGTATTTGAGTGCCAGCAATGGTAATGTGGGTGGGCGGTGTGAAGTTGTAGTCCCTGGAGATGTATAGGACTTCAGTTTTTTTGTAGTTTAAGTTCATGTTGTGTTCAGTGAGCCAGGCTGTTATGGAGGTGAAACATTTTTTACATGGGTTAGGATAGGGTTGGTGGTGTCAATTTGGGCGTAGACCTTAATATCATCTGCATATAGGTGGTAAAGTAGGTTTTGTATGATGGAGCAAATTGGTTGAAGGAAGAGGTTGAGTAAAAGTGATGATAGGGCAGAGCCTTGGGGGACTCCTTGTTGTTGTGAGTATGGCTCAGATGTCCTGTTGCCCATTTTGATGCAGAGCTGATGGTCTGACAGGTAGGATGTGAACCATTGCACTGTGGTGTCTTTTAGTCCGATTGCTTGTAAACGATGAATGACCAGATTGTGTGGGATGGATTCAAAGACTGCTTTGATGTCCAGGAATATAAGTTTCAATCCTTTGGTTTATCAAATCCTCTGTTGAGGTTGTCGATTAGTACGGTTAGAAGGTATTCTACTCCATGTTGAGGCCTGAAACCATATTGTTGTGGATCAAGAGGGTAGTGAGTGTCTGTGTGTTCTTGGAACATAAGAACATAAGATATGCCATACTGGGTCAGACCAAGGTCCATCAAGCCCAGGATTCTGTTTCCAACAGTGGCCAATCTAGGTCAAAAGTACCTAGCAGTTTCCCCAAAAGACACAGGTTCCTTAATGCTTGTATTGGGTCAAGGAGTGATATTCTGTGTCCCTTTTAATAATGGTTTATGGACCTTTCCTCCAGGAACTTGTCCAAACCTTTTTTAAACCCAGCTACACTAACAGTTTTTACTACATTCTCCGGTAACAAATTCCAGAGTTTGATTACATATTGAGTGAAAAAATATTTTCTCTTATTAGTCTTAAATAGGTTACCCTGTAGCTGCATTGCATGTCCCCTAGTCTTTTTATATTGTGATGATGTAAACAATTGATCTACATTTACCCGTTCCACTCCATTCATTAATTTATAGACCTCTATCATATCTACCCTCAGCCACCTCTTTTCCAGGTTGAAGAGCCCTAACGTTTTTAGCCTCTCTTCATAGGAGTATCCTTCCATCCCCTTTACCATTTTAGTGGCTCTTCTCTGTACCTTTTCTAATAGCGCTATATCTTTTTTAAGATACGGCCTCCAGAACTGCACACAATATTCAAGGTGCGGTCGCACCATTGAACGATACAGAGGCATTATAATATCCTTTGTTTTATTTTCCATTTCTTTCCTTATGATACCTAGCATTCTACTTGCTCTCTTGGCCGCTGCTGCACACTGGGTGGAGGGTTTTAACATGTTATCCACGATGACTCCTAAATCTTTTTCCTGGATGGTGGTTCCCAATGTGGAACCTTGCAAGTAGCCAAGTATCATCAAGTAGCCAAGGCAGAACTGGCTTTGTATTTTCTTTCCCCTAGTTCTAGCCCTTCTTACACTTCTGTGTTTGTCTTGACTAGATTGTAAGCTCTGATGGGCAGGGACTGTCTCTTACATGTCTGTACAGCGCTGCATATGATTGGTAGCGCTTTACAAATGCTCAGTAGCATCATGTAACCATAGTTTGGGTTGTTCTTTCCTAGGTGCATAACTTTGCAATTGTCCACATTAAATTTCATCTGCCATTTGGATGCCCAGTCTTCCAATTTATCAAGATCCTCTTGCAATTTTCCACAATCCTCTTGGGTTTTAACAACTTTAAATAGTTTTGTGTCATCTGCAAATTTGATAACCTCACTCGTTATTCCCTTTTCCAGGTCATTTATGAATATGTTAAAAAGCAGCGGACCCAGCACAGATCCCTGGGGTACTCCACTATTCACCTTTTTCCATTGGGAAAATTGGCCATTTAGCCCTACTCTCTGCTTTCTATCTTGTAACCAGTTCCTGATCCACAATAGTATATCACCTCCTATCCCATGAGTTGTAGTAGCACTGCTTTCTCTATTATTTTTGTCAGAAATTGGAGGCTGGCTATTGGTCGATAAGAGGTGGGCAGTTTTGGGTCAGATGAGGCCTTCAATGTTGGGTGAACGGAAGCTAGTTTTAATTGAACTGACATGTATCCATGTTGCAGGGAAAGTTGCGTGATTCTGAGGATTTTGGGAAATAGCTTAGTTCATAGATCCTTAATCCAGCTGACTGGGCATGGGTTGAGCGGGGATGTGGTGATGTTAATAGTAGTAATGATTTTGTCCAAGTGTTCAGTGGAGATGGTTAAGAAGGAGCCCCAGGTGACACTGGGGTTTGTGTGGTGATGGTGATTGGACTGCCGCTGTGTGCACCTGGATTTCTTTGGGTTGCATCAGTGCCTGGAAGTGGTCTGCCATGGTTTGTGGGGTGAGACCTGTGGGCTCTTGCTTTTGTATGGAATCCTTTACTAGGGTTTTGACTAAATCAAAGATTTCCCTGGGATGGTTTGGGGACCTTTGAATCATGTTGGTAGGGTGCTCTTGATTTGCTTTGTTTGTGGCAGCATGGTATTCGTGGAACTTGGTTAGGTAGGCGTCATGGTTTGTGATTGACTTGTGGTGTCTCCATTTCCATTATAATGCTCTTAGATTGCATTTCATGTTCTTGAGTCGGGTGGAGTATGTGATGATGACAGCTGAGCTGATGGAAACAGAAGAAAACAGTGAATATGCCTTTAAGGTGAGAGACAGGCAAGGTATTCACAGGGTTCAGACTGCAGGCAAAGGAAAGAAGCACGTAGTTGCTGAAGCCAAGCCACACCCAAGCTCTAAGGTAAGTGCAGGCTTGGAGGGTAATGATAATCACCTGTGCAGAGACAGGGGAGTGTTAGTTAGGAAACAGCTTTATAAGCCCTGTTCAGAGGAGAGGAAAAGGAGAAGTGGGAAGTTTGACTTCGATTTGGAGAACGGCTCCAGCAAGAAAGGTAGCAGCAACAGAGGAAGCAGTCCTTGTAAGAGAAGTACTCTTAATTCAGAAACCAGCAGATGGGTGGCTGGGAGAGTTGCTGACAACGAGGATCAGATTGCAGTGCAGAGTGTTCGTGAACCAGCTCAGAGAATTCAAGCTGCCAGAAGGTGGGTGAATACGGTTACAACTGGAAGTGACCAGAACCCAGCCGAGGGCAGAGAACCAGAGTTGAACACGATTGAAGCATTGAGGCAATTGATCCAAGGGAAGAAGCCCCATTCTCAAGGTACAAATATTCCATATCAGGGAGAGCAGCTGTGGAAGGAAATTCAGAAGTTCCTACAGAACAGTAAGCTTGAAGGAGTTAATGAAAACCCAGCGACAGACAAGCATTTTGTAGCACAGGAAGAAATGCAAATTGACTGGGAGAGAAGAGGGAGAGAGGAGAGGGATATGAACAAGATTAGGAATGTTATGCATTGATCGGCCCTAGGAGCATGAAAAACGTCTAGGGGGGCCAGGATGTTTTTGTGTCACCATGGTGACCTGGTGCTTAGGGTTTGTCAAGCTCTGCTTTACATATTAAATTTCTGCTTCCTCCTTTTGTTGCCACAAATCTATTTGACAGGCATTAACTATTTGTTTCCTAATCAACATTAAACTATATACTGACTCTACAAATGATCTACAAAAGACTATAAATATGTATATACATTTACATACATAATACACAATTTCCTGCTGTACTTATATTCTGCTCACATACTTCTAACACAATCAAGTGACTCCTCTCATCGTCTCTATACTGCTGCACTGATCTGCCATCCCTTCAGACTTCTGTACCATTCCTTTTTCAATTTTCAAAGCTCTAGACACACTAGCAGATTATAGGTTTCATGTCCCAAAACGACATATCTTCTCTCTGTTTGAGAACTCGTCATGCATCATAGCGTGGTCCCTTTTCTGACTGCACTTGGTTCATGCACTTCTGCAAGGAGAGAGCACTTTACCAGATTATCTCCGACTTGAGTCTAATTTTCAGAAATTTAAAAGAACTCTTAAAACATACTTTTTTAAGAAGGCTTTTCCAGAATTTTGGGAGGAGGGGGTAACACCAGATGCCTGATACTTACAACTGCTCTTCTGACTTAGCTCGCATCTTTCTCTGTCTCCTCTTACCTGTCCTATTGATAGATATGGTGTTCCTCTCTGCTCTTACTTTTAATGAAATTTTAAATTGTAAACTGCTTTGCTGCTAGCCATGCAAAAGGCGGTATATTAAGATTTTAATAAACATAAATGTTATGATTAGGAAGATAAGGAGTAAAATGGGAAAAACGTGGCCTGTTATTCCTGTCAGAATTTACTGTGGTCACATGTCCTTTTCCTTTTGAGAGATATTATCACTAGTTCTGCAAGTGGTAATATTTTCTACCTTTTATATAGTATCCTGAAATCCTGAATATTCATCCTCTTTATATGGAAAGAGTGGGTTCAGGATATCTGGATTTAAGCCAAAAGCCATTTCCCTCCACTCATTTGTGGTAGCCCTTAATTGCTCAAAAGTGCTTGCTAATGCTGATAATGCAGGGCTATCTCTGTCTCTCCTCCCATAAATTCTAGGAGACCGCCCCTGCCAATAGCCCCCAGATTACAACTGTTTTCAAATATCTTTCGGGGTCTAAATTTCATTGTTTTAGGGGCATGTTTATTAAAGTGCAGTAAGGAATGTGGTAAACAAAAAGGGTGTGGTCACGGTATGCTGCTACCACGGCACTAGTTGCGAACGCCTGGCACATGCGCACAGTGCATGCAGTCTCCACGCATGTCAGAAAATAGAATACTACAAGTGTGATCTTGAGATGTTTATGGGCACTGGATTCACTGTGGACAGTAAGAACTGTGCCCCTAGCACCCATACAAGAAGGTAGCAGCTAGCCAGTACAGAATAGAGTGATGACTGGGAGTGGGCTGAACAGCCAGCACAGCTCAGAGCACAGAGACTAAGTGCAAGAGGGCGGGGCATGCAAATCAGAAAAGCAAGCACATGCAGAGAGTATGTGCTGTGTCTCAAACCATAGGTGACAGGGTGCAAATATGGCATCTGGAGATACAGAGGGCCATATATAGGATCAGGCAGGATGTCCATAGTGCCCATCATGTTGTTGTTGTTAAGTGCCGTCGAGTCGATGACGACTCCTGGCGACCCTCTGGATAGTTGACCTAAACTTTGTTCGGTCTTCAGCCAAGCAGCTCATTGTTGATAGAGTGGTATCCATAGCTGCTGCTATAGTATCATAAGAACATAAGAAATGCCATACTGGGTCAGACCAAGTCCATCAAACCCAACAGTGGCCAATCTAGGTCATAAGTATCTAGCAGTTTCCCCAAAGGACACAGGTTCCACAATGCTTGTATTGTGGCAAACAGTGGATTTCCCAGGTCCACTTTAATAAGGTTTATGGACCTTTCCTCCGGGAACTTCTCCAAACCTTTTTTAAACCCAACTACATTAACAGCTTTTACTACATCCTTCAGTAACGAATTCTAGAGTTTGATTACGCATTGAGTTAAAAAATATTTTCTCTTATTAGTCTTAAATAGGTTACACTGTAGCTTCATTGCATGTCTCCTAGTCTTTCTATATTTTGATAGCATAAACAATCGATCTACGTTTACCCGTTCCACTCCATTCATTAATTTATAGACTTCTATCATATCTCCCCTCAGCCATCTCTTTTCCAGGTTGAAGAGCCCTAATCTTTTTAGCCTCTCATAGGGGTATCTTTCCATCCCCTTTACCATTTTGGTGGCGCTTCTCTGTACCTTTTCTAATAACGCTATATCCTTTTTAAGATACGGTGACCAGAATTACACACAATATTCAAGGTGTAGTCACACCATGGAACAATACAAAGGCATTATAATATCCTTTGTTTTATTCTCCATTCTTTTCCTTATGATTCCTAGCGTTTTATTTGCTTTCTTAGCCACCGCTCAACACTGGGCGGAGGGTTTCAATGTGCTAACCATGATGACGTCTAAATCTTTTTTAAAATCTGTGTCCAAAGTATGAAAGTCGGAGTCTTATCATCTGAGCTTCTAAGGAAAACTTTGGTTTGATCTCCTCTAGTACTGACTGGTATGTTCTTTGGGCAGTCCATGATATACACAGTATTCGTCACCAGCACCAAAATTCAAAAGCCATCAATTTTCTTCCTGTCCATCTTTTTCACTGTCCAACTTTTGCATCCATATGATGTTATTGAAAATACCATGGCCTGGACAAGTTGAAACTTTGTATGGAGAGAGACCTTTCTACTCTTGACAATCTTGTCTAGGTCCTAATAGCCATTCTACCAAGAGCAATACGTCGTCTGATTTCTTGACTGCTAGTCCTTTCTTTATTGATTGTTGATCCAAGTAAGTAAAAGCTGTCAACTTTTTCAAATTCTTCTCCAAAAATGATGAACTTATTGATTTTGCCATTTGTCAGGATCTTTGTCTTACATCATGAGGGACAAGGATATGGACCCCCTCATTCTGAAGCAACAGGGTGGCTGTTCACCTAGGCTGCAGGGAACACAATACAAGGCCTTTGGTTAGGAGTGTGCTCCACAGTACATTCCACCCTCTGATTATGGGTTGGGCAACATCTTAGCTATGTGGAATGAGTTCCCTAATGTTGAGGGAAGGGGGTGCAAGGGTCAGGAGACCAAACACAATCAGCACAATTGCTCAGGGCAGCCTACACATGGGGCGTAGCATCAAGCAGCATCCCTATTACCCACCATATTGAACACATACCCCTTTGGTCTAACAGCAACTAAAGGGGGTAAGGGGGATGTCACAGCCATCTACCCAACGAGGGCCTCCCTATTCCCCTTCCGGAAGGGCTTCTGAGAGTATATCACATGGAGGTACTGAATTCCACACAGCCTACAGGATAAGTATTGACCCACCAGACTTGGGAGCATCGAAAGAGTCCCCCCTCCCCCCAGGTTCATGGATTGCTACAACACCAGTGCAAGGGAGATAGGCAGGAGACACCAATTAGCAAGCTCCAGCACTGAAGATCTACATTGAGTGAGAGAAATATTATGCTGTTGCTCAGAACTGGTAGGCCGTAGCCATATCGTCCCTCGGTCAGGGTGAGGGACCATCAGCCCACAGTTACATGGCCCATGACAGTGCCATGGCCCTCCAGGTGCATGTGGTTACTGCCACATATACCCCCACTAAAGTTACCAGATTTTTTGCAGGCAAATCTGAGTCACTTATCTGAAGAGGCTGGAAGGGGGACACCTTCATTTCAAAGCATGGAGGAGGGAAGAGGAGTCATTACCCTGCCTCCCCCCATCCAAGCAGACAAACCGACAGAACATCAGAACATAAGATATGCCATACTGGGTCAGACCAAGGTCCATCAAGCCCAGTATCCTGTTTTCAACAGTGGCCAATCTGGGTCATAAGTACCTAGCAGTTTCCTCAAAAAACACAGGTTCCACAATGCTTGTATTGGGTCAAGCAGTGATATCCTGGGTCCCTTTTAATAATGATTTATGTACCTTTCCTCCAGGAACTTGTCCAAACCATTTTTTAAACCCAGCTACTCTAGCAGTTTCTACTACATCCTCCAATAACAAATTCCAGAGTTTAATTACACGTTGAGTGAAAAAATATTTTTTCTTATTAGTCTTAATTAGTTTACTCTGTAGCTTCATTGCATGTCCCCTAGTCTTTATCTTTATCTTTATTTTAACATTTGATAGACCGCTTTTGTCAAAACATAAAGCGGTGTACAATAAAAGGTTAGCAATGCAAAAACATGGAAAAGAATGCCATAATAAAATAGGAAAGCAAAGAGTAAGATAAAGTACAGACATGTAAATAAACAACTAGACCAAGACTTCCATGAGACAGTACTACAAGACAAGGCGACAGGCCCAGACAAGGGGAGACAGGACAAAACATATGAGCAACCAAACAAACAAGACTAACGACAGCTTTAGGGAGGAAGGTTAAAGGCTTGCTGAAACAGATGAGTTTTGAGTGATATCTTAAATTGAGAGTAAGAGGGTTCTAACCGGAGAGAAGGTGGTAGTGCATTCCACAGCACAGGGCCCAGAAAGAAAAAAGCAGCATGGCAAGTTCGTTCCAGATGAGCTTGTGATGGAGAGGGTAATGACAGACGGTTAGCCTGGATAGAACGAAGCTGACGGTAGGGGGTATGAAGGGAGATGCGGTCTGCAAGATTATTAGTGTAGATAATACAGTGTATCAGAATAAGAAATTTATAATGAAAACGACAGCGGAGGGGTAACCAATGCAAGCGAAAAAGAATAGGGGTGATATGATCAAAGCGATGGGAAAACGTAATAAGACGGGCTGCAGCATTTTGAATGAGCTGCAACCGTTGAAGTTGGAAATTTGGGAGGTTAGCAAGAAAGACATTGCAGTAGTCCAAGCGGCTGATAACCAAGGCTAGAACAAGAGTGACCAGAGAATCTGAGGGAAGAAGGGGCGGACACCCCTAATCTGACGCAAGGCAGCAAATGAACGACGGATAAGGGAAGTTAGATGATCATGAAAGGAAAGCGAGGAATCTAGGATCACTCCGAGGTAACGGAAGGAAGAAACAAGTGGAATAGAAGTTGAACCAATCGAGGGGGCGAGAGTGGGGCAGGAACCACTCAACGAGACCCACATAGCTGTGGACTTGGACAGGTTTAAATGTAGGAAATTTTGTGAAAGCCAGGAAGCAATACGGGCAAGACAGAGGTTAAGCTGGGAAATATCCAGGGTTAATGGAGAAGTATGGAAAAGTAGAATAATGTCATCTGCATATATATAAAAAGATACTGGGTACTGCTGAATTAATAGGGGTAAAGGGGAAAGAAAAATGTTAAATAATAGAGGGGAGAGAACAGAGCCCTGAGGTACACCACAGGTGAGCGGGAGAGAAACAGAGGACTGGCCGTTGGAGTGAACAGAGAAAGATCGAGCCGTGAGGAAGGAACGAAACCACTGCCACACTGTACCATGGAGCCCAACATCAGACAGACGAGAGAGGAGAGTTCGATGGTAAATCAAGTTGAATGCTGCAGAGAGATCAAGGAAGACGATAAGGGTAATGTCACCGTGGTCATGAGCAACATGTAGCTCGTTCAAGAGTGCCAAAAGAACAGTTTCAGTACTATGCCCATGTCTGAAACCAGCTTGATGGGGGTGAAGAGTATTAGTAGTTTCAATGTGAGAGTTTAGTTGGTCAAAGACAAAACGTTCCAAAAGTTTGGCTAAGAAGGGAAGGTTCGAAACAGGACGCCAATGGGACAGAACAGAAGGATCAAGGGAAGGCTGCTTCAAAAGGGGGCGAACAACAGCCGATTTCCAAGATGATGGGAAATGGCCGGATGAGAGACTGACGTTGATGATGGTGGTAATGATAGGTATGAGCTGTAAGGAAGGCTCAGTCAGCCAACGGGACGGAATCGGGTCCAGCTGGCAGGTGGTTTTACTAGACTTTCTATATTCTGATGGCGTAAACAATCGATCTACGTTTATCCATTCAACTCCATTCATTAATTTATAGACTATCATATCTCCCCTCAGCCGTCTCTTTTCCAGGTTGAAGAGCCCTAACCTTTTTAGCCTCTCTTCATAGGGATATCGTTCCATCCCCTTTACCATTTTGGTGGCTCTTCTCTGTACCTTTTCTAATAATGCTATATTCTTTTTAAGATACGGTGACCAGAATTACACACAATATTCAAGGTGCAATATGATACATTTGCCCTATACTATGAAAAATATAAAAATAATGGATGTAAATTCTTAAAACTGACATATTCAGATCACTAAATTGAAAATAAATATTTTTTCTAACCCCTTTGTGCCTGTTGCTGGAATCAGGGCAGGAGGCTGCAAAACGAGTGGGAGTCGGAGACATAAGAACATACATAAGAACATAAGATATGCCATACTGGGTCAGACCAGGGTCCATCAAGCCCAGTATTCTGTTTCCAACAGTGGCCAATCTAGGTCATATGTACCTAGCAGTATCCCCAAGAGACACAAGTTCCACAATGCTTGTACTGGGTCAAGCATTGATATCTTCAGTCACTTCTTAATAATGGTTTATGGACCTTTCCTCCAGGAACTTGTCCAAACCTTTTTTAAACCCAGCTACACTAACAGCCTTTACTACATCCTCCGGTAACAAATTCCAGAGTTTGACTACACGTTGAGTGAAAAAATATTTTCTTTTATTAGTCTTAAATAGTTTACCCTGTAGCTTCATTGCATGTCCCCTAGTCTTTCTATATTCTGATAAGGTAAACAATCGATCTACGTTTACCCGTTCCACTCCGTTCATTAATTTATAGACTTCTATCATATCCCCCCTCAGCCGTCTCTTTTCCAGGTTAAAGAGCCCTAACCTTTTTAGCCTTTCTTCATAGGAGTATCCTTCCATCCCCTTTACCATTTTGGTGGCTCTTCTCTGAACCTTTTCTAAAATCGCTATATCCTTTTTAAGATACGGCGACCAGAATTGCACACAATATTCAAGGTGCGGTCTCACCATGGAACGATATAGAGGCATTATAATATCTTTTATTTTATTTTCCATTCCTTTCCTTATCATACCTAGCATTCTATTTGCTCTCTTGGCCGCCGCTGCACACTGGGCCGAGGGTTTTAACATGGTATCCACAATGACGCCTAAATCCTTTTCCTGGGTGGGGGTTCCTAATGTGGAACCTTGCATCGTGTAATCATAGTTTGGGTTGTTCTTCCCTAGGTGCATAACCTTGCACTTGTCCACATTAAATTTCATCTGCCATTTTGATGCCCAGTCTTCCAATTTAGAGACACAACTCTAAAATCAGGGACAATCCCTGAAAATCAGGGACATCTGGTAACCTTAACCCCCATGCATAGTGCAACTTAGGTGACGTGAATCACCTAAATTGCATGCCCCCCCCCCCCCCCACTGTACTCTTCTGGCTCCAGCTTTGCTTCTGAGGCAAATACTGGTGGCAGCACAGAGCACAGGCCCTATCTCCTGACACCTCCACAGCAAACACTATGTTTATGTTTATTGGAATATTTGATATACCGCGCCTTATAATCCAGGGCGGTTTACAATAAATAACAAATACAATGGCTGTAGGCCTTAGAAAAGGAAAAGAACTCCATTAAATGACAGGAAAGAGAAAACAGAAAGCAGAAAGAAAGAGAAGAAGCAAGATGCTCATAAGAGCCTAGGGGCAGAGATTATGTAATGGTGGACCACCAACAATCCTCTAAAACCTACCCAGTGCATATGTATATTTATGTTTATGTTTATTTAAAACTTGGTATACCGCCCAACACCATGGGCACCTGAGCGGTTTACAATAAAATTAAAATAATTTAAAAATATTCGAAAATATTTAAAAATGTTTAAAAAATAGGGCTGCAGGAAAAAGAAAAAGGAACGCCAATTAAAAATAATAGAAAAGAAAGGAAAGGAAAGAGAGAGAAAAGACAGAAATCAATAACAATTACAAATACAAATAACATCAATGAAGCAGAAGAGGGGGGGGGTTAGGGAGGGAGATTGAATGCTACTTGAAAAAGATGGGTCTTGAGTTGGGTCTTGAAGGATTGGTAGGACTCCTCTGCACGGAGCGAGGGAGGGAGAGAGTTCCATAGGCTTGGGGCCAGAAAGTAGAAGGCAGAAGAACGGGTGGAGGTAAGATGGGCCTGGGAGGGAGAGGGAAGAGACATACGGTTTATGTGAATGGAACGAAGCAAACGGTGAGAAGTACGGAAGTGAATCAGGTTGGCAAGATAGAAAGGGGTACCGGTGCGAACAGCCTTATGTGCAAGAATTTATTTATTTATTTATTTAGCATATATTTGTATACCGCTACTTCCAGCGATCAGGAGCGGTTTGATTAAGTAAACAGAAAATGTCAGATCAGTGACAGAAACTTCAAGGAATTACAGCGTGATTTACAAGGTTATGTGATAGGTTTTCAAAACAAAGCCAGACAGTTTCATTATAGTATACAACACTATGGTTTCATTATAGTATACAACACACAATTGTGAGGGGGGGGGGAATTTGCTTTTGTACTTTTTTACAATATATACATTTATACTTTTTACATATATACATTTTATACTTACTTATGGTTTGGTGTGTATATTGTAAGAATGAGAATTTGGTTTGGTGTGTATATTGTAAGAATGAGAATTTTATACTGAACGCGAAAAGAGACAGGTAACCAGTGGTGTTGAAGAAGGAAAGGAGTAACATGATCGAAGCGAGAAGCGTAAGTGAGGAGGCGAATAGCGGTATTTTGAACACGTTGGAGACGAGACAATTGGGCTTGGGGGAGACCAGCTAGGGAGACATTACAGTAATCCAGACGAGACATCACAAGAGAGAGGAGAAGAGTAGCCAGAGCAGAGGAGGAAAGAAAAGGACGGATAGCGCGGAGCTGCCTAAGGGAGAAAAAAGAACGTTGAACAACAGAGGATATATGCGCCTTAAAGGAAAGAGAAGAATCGAGAGTAACGCCCAGGTAGCGGAGAGAGGAGACAAGGGGAATGGGCTGTGAAAAGAAAGAAGGGGCACAGGCGGGGGAGGGACTCCCAAAGGTGAACCAGATTGCAAAAGACTTAGCGGGATTTGCGTGAAGAAAGTTAGAGGAAAACCATGAAGCGATAGCAGTCAGGCAGTGGTTAAGAGGGGCTATGTCAGGAGAGAGAGAATCAGTATGAAACAAAAGAAAGATATCATCCGCGTAATAGTACGCGGAGATACCAAACTGCTGAATTAAAAGGGGGAGAGGAGCTAAGAAAATGTTAAAGAGAAGAGGGGCAAGGACAGAACCCTGGGGGACCCCACAAGCAAGGGAAGTGGGGGGGGGGGGGGGGGGGAAGAAGAAGACCCAGTAACTACAGAGAAAGAGCGACAAGAAAGAAATGAGTGAAACCATTGAAGAACCGTGTAGATATGTAGATATGAATAGCAGTCTGTTATGGCAGCTTTTGCTATATCCATAGATATTTGCCCACTGTTCCAGAAGAGTGACCACAGGCCCTGCAGGCCCTGGGTTTGAGGTTGTCAGGCTGGTGTATTCCACTGCCATGTCAGCTGTACCATGCAGCACTCCTAAAATGATGGCCTAGGCATGCGCCTTGTATTCAACTCCCATCTCCTATTGACCTCCTATTGTTCCAATATGTTAGCCCTGCTCCTACCCTTTATATTTTTTAACACTCATGTATAAACTGCACATCTGAACTGTGCTGATGGCACGCAGGAGCATAGCAAGTGCAGCTAGCACCAAGTCAGAGAGTGGTATTGGTTCTGGCCATGCTAGCGGTGTGATTATTTAGCTTGCACATGACTACCATGCCAGCCGCAGCTGTGCACCCTGACTCTGCCCAGGCTCTGCCTTGGCCCTGCCTTTTTGCACATTGCTGCGGTAGTGTGGGATTTTTTGTGCAGTGGTCTTGGCTGTGCACACTCCTTGCTGCCGCATGGCCCAACGTGCACCAACTGTGTGCAAAACCCCACGCTACCAGCTAGCGCATTTTAGTAAACATGCCCCTTAATGTGGCAGCCTGGATTTGCACTGACTGACACTCAGTTCTGGCGCAAAACATGATATGAACCAGAACAAAGTCTACTTGCTAAATTTCCTGCCAAGGAGAGATATCTATTGCTCTATTTAACTGATAAGTCAAAATGTCTGGGACTGCCATATACAGAACTTTTAAAGCCTCAGTAACTCCTTGTAACTGCAGCTGTAGGAAGAGAAGCTAAGAATGCCCCTATGTCTTCAAATGTTCTCCGGGCCCAGAGAGGAAATAATAGCCTTAATCTCTGTTTCTTTAAGTGGGATCATAGTCAAAATTGAGTCACCTGGTCTTGGCTGCAAATAGCAATGCAAGGTGACAATAAATGCCTTGCTGTCTTCTGTTAAGTTAGGTAAAGCACTGTCTGTTTTAGTAACAAGGATGCTTGGTGCATTAAAACATTAAGGGTTAAAGGATGCAGTGGACTAGGTTTAAATGATGCTGAACTATCAGAGCTCCATTTACGGCAACTTGCTTATCTCTTTTGTCCATCTTGGTAATAGCAACCAGTAACCCTGGAATCTTCCTGTTTTCTTCTTTCAGCTGAAGCACTTTGCTTTGTGACTGATTTAAATTTGTGTGCTCTGCTCTAGCTGCGTGATCAAACTCTCATTTTGGCCCCGTAAACATGAATTAAGACATGCTAAGATCTCAGCTTTCTCTTTCACAACTTTCAGATCAGAAGCCAAAACGTGTGTCAGCTTCTGCAATTTATTTTATTTAAAAGTTGTATATACTGCCTTTTCCTGAAATCAAAGTGGTTTACAAGGAACATAAACAATTATATCGAACATAGATGAAATAGATGTATAATTTATACAATGAAATGAATAGAAGTATGAACTTGAGTATGAACTAATTACATATTAACTTATTTACAACGGAGTTATAATGATATAGTCATGTGTAGAAATGTTATGAGGTATTATGACTAGATAAAGAATGATTGTTGTGGAAGGTTACGTTCGATAGATTTTGCCTTGTTCATTCGGATTTCCAAAATGCTCAATGCTATGTTTTAATTTATTTTCAAAATGTGGAGAGATTATTAATACAGCTTAGTTTTTCTGGGAGAGAATTCCATAGCATTGGTGCAAAGAATGTAAATGCTCTATCACTTGTAGATCTGTTAGACTTTCGAAAGTCAGAGGGAATAAGTAGAATGCTCTGTGTACAGCCTCTTATTTATTCATTTGAGGTCTTGTTAAAAAGAGTGGTTAGATGGGATGGAGCTATGTTCCTTAGTAGCTTGAATGTGATCGTCAAAGATTTGTATTTAATTTGGCTTTAAATTGGCAACCAGTGCAGGTCGTATAATGGGGGAGTGATGTGATCAGTATTGTGAGCCTTCATTGTTATACGTGCAGCTGTGTGTTGGGCCATCCGTAGTTGATATAATGCTTGCTTTGAGAGATCCTGGAATATGCTATTACAATAATCAAAGTGTGGGCAAATCATTGCCTGGAGAACAGATCTGAAATTGTAGTTTGATAGCAAAGGTCTCAACTGTTGGATCATCCTTAACTTATAAAAGATTGCACTAGTAGTTAATTTTATGTGTGTAGCTAAGCTGAGATTTTGATCTAGGGTAACATCTAGATATTTGACTTCATTTTTTACATCTAGAATAACCTCTTTGAGGTGCAAATTAGGGGTTGGGATAAAGTCATGGTTCCTAGCAACATATAGCACCTCCGTTTTCTTATAGTTAATATTTAGGCTATGAGAGTTTAAACATTGTGAAACTTTGCTGAAACAAAATATAATCTGCTTAAGGCTGGGTTTTGTAATGTCAAAGGGTAGGTATAACATTATGCCATCCACACAGATGTGATATCCTACTTTAAATTTTTGGAAGATACTACAAATTGGTTGTAGATAAATATTCCCTAATTTGTTTGCCCATACTTGTCACTGAATTTAGCAACAACCACATAGCTGCCTTACTGTTTTTTACCTTCTCCAGATATCTTACTGGAAAGGACATAATTCTCAAATTTATTCTCTACATAAAATAAAGGATGGCAATCATTGCAAAACTCAGGGACAAAAGAACAAAGTCCTTGCACAGAACCTATTTCCTGCAATAAATTTATCTTGTACAAACTTTGCAGCTTTTGCCTTCTTACCTCATTTAAGCAAAGGCATTTTGACTTTTAGTTAAAAGGGGGAAAAAACGGCCAGTTCTACAATATGTGAGAAAGGGCAGGCAGCAGTAGATTCTACCTGTGGCTTACAGCGACTTCCTCACCTTTCCTCACTGTGCTTGCACAGGGAGGCGGCTCTACTACTACTACTGAACATTTGTATAGCGCTACAAGACATACATAGTGCTGCACAGACACATGTAAAAGACTGTCCCTACTCATCAAAACTTACAATCTAGTCAAGACAGACAACACAGTAGCTGTAGACATGGGATATATCTAGGGGGAATGGTAAGGAAACACGGGTAGATCAGGTGAATCAAGAGTCAAAAGTGGCAGTGAAGAGGTGAGTTTTCAGCCTGAATTGAAAAGGATCAGAGAAGGCGCCTGATGTACAGACTCAGTTTGTTCCAGGTGTAAGGAGCAGCAAGGTGAAAGGAGTGAAATCTGGAGTTAGCAATAGAAGAGAAGGGCACAGATAGAAGCAGTTTACCAGAAGAGTGGAGTTCCCGAGGAGGGGTGTAGGGAGAGATAAGAGAAGTGAGGAGCTGCAGAGTGAATGCACTTATAGGCTCTAAAAGGTGGCAAGGGAAGGGGCCTGCCGATTAGGCAGTATCCTCATCTCCCCCTCCCCCTCTCACTGCCTGCCCCTGCAGCTGCCCACGCTTTTCCTGTTCCTATGGCAGCAGCAGCGCAGACCTCCAATTTGTTTTTTAAAACACGGGTCTTTATGACTCTGCACTTGCAAGGCTGGACTGGTCCTCCTCTTACATATGCTCACTTCAGAGAGGGCAGGACCAGACCATCCTTCCCAGCATGGAGTCACAAAGACCACATTTTTTTTAAAAAGTTGGAGGTCTGCTGCTGCTGCTGCCACCAAAATAGGAAAAATGGCTGCGGCGGTGGTGGTGTGGAGGGGCAGGGGTGAGCATATTCTAGGGGTCAGAGGCCTGGCTGATACTGGCCATAAAGGATGCAGGGCAGAGGCAGAGGCAGATACTAGATAGAAAGTGAGGAGGGTAGAGGACAGATGGTTGACACAAAGGAAGGGGGTGGAGTGGTACAGAGGAGAGGCAGGGTGGGAACATAAGGGGATAGAGGGCAGATGATGGATAGGATTGGGGGTTAGATGCTGGACATGTGTGGGAAACAGAGGCTGGACATGGTGTGGGGGCATAAGGTGATGGAAAGTGGATAGTGAATATTGGGTGGAGGAATAGAGGACAGATGATGGACATCAGGTAGGGGCATAGGGGGATGAAGGGCAGCTACTGGATTTGGGCTGGGGGCATAGGAAGGTGGAGAGCTGATGGTGGACATGGGGTGAATGGCACACAGGGAGTGGTCATAGGGGAATAAAGGTAGTTGCTGGATAGGGATGGGGGATATAGGGCAGATGCTGGATGCAAAGTGCGGGGGTAGAGGGTAGATGCTGGATATGGTATGAGAGTGAGAGCTGATGCTGGACATAAGGTGGGGAAAGAGAGGGAGGATTCTGGACATGGGGAGGGGTGAGATGGGATGCTGGACATGAGGTGAAGGAGAGAGGAGAAAACTGGACATGGGTGGGATAGGATGAGAAAAATGGGAGAGGCACAAGATTGGGGGGGAGAGGGAAACACAAGACAGGGCAAGAGAGAAGGGGAGAGGATGCTGAATACAGGGAGGGTGGAAGAGAGAAAGAGAAAGAGAAAGGAGAGAATAAGTGGCTGGGGAAGTATAGAGAAATAGGGAAGGAGAGAGCCATGTTAAAGGTTGAAAAGTGGTAGGTAGACACAGTAAAAAGAGGGAGATTGAGAACTCAACGTAAGAAGGAGAAATGAAATAAGAGTTGATTGAGATAGAAAATTAAATATAAGAAAGATGAGAGGAGAAAGATCAATGTCAGAGATGGATGGAAGTGAAGAACACAGGAGGGGAGAGAAGTGGCAAATGGACCAGATACCCTAGAGCGAGTTAAGAGAAGATGAGGAAAGCAGACACCAGAAACTAGGATCACCATGATTAAAGAATAAAACGACCAAAAAGTAAAAGGTAGAAAATATAACTTTATTTTCAGTTTAGTGATTGGAATATGTCTCTTTGAACTTCACAGACCTGATATTCATCCTGTGGCAGTCAGCATTTTGAAGTGCCTGGCCGCCATGGGCTAAAGTGAAACCAGATATTCAGCACCAAAATCTGTATATCTTCTGTTGCTGAATATCCAGTTTCATCACTGACCGGCGCAGCTATCCAGACTGTGGACTGCTCTGGAACTGTCCGGGCTGTGCTGTGGAGTTTCAAGGGGATATACAGCAGCACCAGTCGGTTAGTGTAGCTGAATATCTCTCTCAGTGGAATTTATCAGGTTAGCAGGTCCTGCTAACTGAATAAACCTCTTTGAATATTGGGCTGTACGCACGTTTTATCTTTTATATTGTCTGGGAATATGTTGTTTTCTTTATTCTTGGGGCAGTCACCTGACTGGTGTTATGAGTGAGGGGTACCTGACTGCGCTGTGTGAGAGTTTATGAGCATGGCTTTTCCATGCAGCCCCAATGACAGAAAGATTACACATCACGCAATATTAGCCCCAACTTCATTTCTTCTCTGAATCAGCAGCAGCAGTGACTGCTGCCTGTAGTATTAACTTCCGGTTTGCGGGTCCATTGAACTGTGCACCAGAAGTGAATACTATAGGCAGCACTGGCTGCTGCTGCTGACCCAGAGCAGAAATGAGGTAAGAAAAGGAGATGGGACGTTGACAGGTAAAAAGCCAAAAGGGGATTGAGGACAAGAGGATGAAATTTGAGTGGATAGAGAGAGAGGAAAGAGCAAAAATGGCAAGATCAATATGTCTGAGGCAGATATGGGGAGAGAATGGAAAAAGACAGAAGGAGAAGAAGAAAGGACAAATGCACAGCAGATACTGGAAAGAGAGTTAGCAGGATACAGACAAGAAAAGCAGAAGAGAGAGACCAGGCACAGCCATCCCGTCTACTAGGCAGGCTACATGGCCGCCTAGGGCAGCAGATCTCTGTGGGTAGCACAGTACCTGTAGTAGGCCATGTGCTTCGGCACACATGGCCTGCCACTTCTGACCCCTCTCTCCATGCTGAAGCACATGACCTGCCATGCCAAGCCAAGCTGTCCCCCCTCACTGACCCCACTGACAGAATCGGTGGTAGCGGGGGGCAGTGGCGTGGTGCAGCTCAGCTCAGAAGAGGGTGGAGTGGCATGGCCATGGTTTCTACCTTGAACGGCTGAAACCTTTGAGCCATCCCTGCGACCAGGACAATTGTGAAAGAAAAATAAAATGCCCAAACAACAAAAGGTTGAAAAATGTATTTTATTTTAAATTTATTACCTGGAATATGTTAGCTTTGGAAAATGTGCATCACTGACATTTTTGTGTTTTATTCAGTAGAAGAGGAAATTAATTTCTAGTTTTATTTCTCTGGTGTTGTGGCACAATCCAAAATTGGTTTCTTGGGGTTCCCAGTTTAATTATTCTCTTCATATTTCTAAGATGTGATCCCTTGTACTCAGTTGTGGTCAACATTATTGGCACCCTTGCATTTTAGGTATGTTGTGCACAATATCTTGAGAAATAATTGGAACTATTCCAACTGTATGTCATCAAAATATTTTAATAGTATGTTCAAAGCTGGTTGTTGTTAAGTGCCATCGAGTCGGTGTCAACTCATAGTGATCCTCTGGACAGTTGTCCTAAATTGTGTAGTCTGTGCAACTTAGATGTAGTAATTTCTGAGAAAAACCCCCCAAAATATTTCCTGGACAGGATTAATGGCACCCTTCACTAATATTTGATTGCACAATCCTTAGAAATGATGACAGCCTCCAAACGTTTCTTATAATCATCTATAAGTTTATTACATCTGTCTGCTGGTAGTTTCTCCCACTCTTCAACTGCTGTTTGTTCCAACTCATGAATATTTCCAGGATTCCTTTTACCAAAGACAGATTTCAGTTCTTTTGAAAGGTTCTCGATTGGATTAAGATCAGGACGCATTGCTGGACAGTTTAAAACAGTCTATTTTTTTAACCATTCTTTTGTACTTTTGGATGTATGTTTTGGGTCATTATCCTGCTGGATGACCCATGACCTTTGACCCAGACTTAGCTTTCTAACACTAGGTAGCACATTTCTCTCCAAAATACCTTGGTAGCCCTCTGACTTCATGATTCCTTTAATGCATTCCAGACCTCGAGTTCTTAAGGCAGCAAAACAGCCCCACGACATTATGGAACCTCCACTATATTTAACTGTAGAACGGGTATTTTTTCCTTATAAACTTGTAAATGTATCGCTAGTTTGCATTGCCAAAGAGCTCAGGTTTGGTTCAATCTGTCCATAGAATATTTTCCCAGAAGGACTGTGGTTTCTCAAGGTGGGTTTGGGAGATCAGCTGTGGCTTTTTATATTTGTCTTTGAGCAGTTGGGTCTTCCTTGGCCTTCACTCATAAAGTCCTTCTTTGTTAGTTCGCGGCATATGATGTGGGTAGAAACTACCATTCCAGATTGCTCCAGGTCAGACTTAAGCTCTTTGGGTGTTGTACGTGGTGTTTTTTCAACAGTTTGCACTAACCTTCAAAGACTTCTTGGATTAATTTTCCTCTCCCCACCACATCCTGAGAGTTCCATGAGCAGAAAACTTCTTAAGAATATTACGAACTGTAGACACAGGAATCCCAAGGTCTTTGGAGGTGGCCTTGTACCCCTTTAAATTTTGATGTTTGATGATAATGGCTTTACTGATGGTCTCAGGCAGCTCTCTTGTCTTCACCATTGTGAAAATGGAACAGGGAGTGATTGCGATAATTTTAAACATTAGGGCCATCATTCATTGGTTGATTCAAGTTATGTGAGTATTGACAATTGATCACAAATGTGGCTAATGTTACTGCAATGGGTATATGGTTCTTATGTTCAAACTGATTTTAATTGTTTGTAAGGGTGCCAATAATTATGTCCTGTCTTACTATATCCTTTTTTAATTGGTCTTGTTTTATTTGATTCTTTTATGTGTCAAATATGTGTGCACATATAATCCAAAGCCATTTCACTGGCCACGTTTTTTTAGGAGATATTGGATATCAAGGGGTTGAACTGCAAGGGTGCCAATAATGTGGACCACAGCTGTATATGTGGTGATGATCTGTCTGTGTTTTGTGTGTGTGACCAAACTGCTTTATTCTGTTTGTATTCTTTCTGTGTAGCAGTCCCACTTGTTCTCTTTTCCTAGTAGGAGATATATTGGTTTTCTATGTCATGTATTTGTTTAATATTTACAGTGCGGTGTTTTGATAGGCAGGGTTTCATGCTGTTTGAGTCCCGGTAGTGCTGTTATGATATGTTGGGTTTGTTATGGGTTCTAAATGAGCAGGGTTTGTAGTACATCCTAAGGTACTTGGCAGTTGGCACTGGAAGATAGTAATGTAAAAATCTGGGAGCCTATCTTTATCCTCATTGTACATGCAAATTGTATTCAGACGCTCACACACTCATTAAAGGGCATGTTTATTAAAGATTAAAGCGCATTAACAAATGTAAACGTGTGCTAAGTGCAGCAGCACCCAATTATTTTTATGAGCACAGTGATACTTAACACATGTCAGTGTTTAGTAAACATGCTCCTAAGTCATTGTTGGAACAAAAAAATATTTTTTTAAGCTCTAAAAGAGCTATCCATGTCACACCATTGGATAATGCTACTTGCATATGTGTCATATTTATCATGCTATATATGGAGAGCCCATCACAGGTAAGCAATTTTGTTTTATTTTTATAAAGTAAAATAAAACATGCATAATTTATATGTAACTATGCAGCAGAATTGTCACAGAATTTGATAATTCTTGTCACAGCATGCCTCTTCTCTGCTTCTACCTCTTTGTTTTAGTTCCCTGCATTCTGCTTTGAAGCTTTTGCTTTCTTCCCCTGTCTCTTCCTTTATTTATATTAATGTCTGTGTCCTGCCCTCAATTCTTTTATGTTCCTCATTAATTCTCTTGCTATGTTTTACTCCTCCATTCCAATTTTTTATATGTATATGGCTCTGCCCTATCTTTCTTTTTATTTATGCAGCCTTTCCACTTTCCACTTTAAGTTCTATTGTCCTCAGACCGCATAGGCCAAGAGTATCCAAAAGGTTCACATGAAAGGCCACAAAGTACATCTCAAACCATTGAGAAGGATAGACAGGAGAAAGATCCCTCTTGGAGGTGTTTGCTGAACTGAGGGGAAGGGAATATAAGGGGAACCACGTCTGACTCTTTATTGAGGTAATTTTATAATGCTTTTTTGTGTGCAAATTAGAAATGAAATGATATGGGAAATATCAACAATATTTTCTATTTCATTTTTTAAAAATCCAGAATTCTGTGGTTCTCCCCAGTTTTATCATAGTCTGGCACAAACTGGTAACCTGATTAGTGGCACCCCACCTTACCCAGGGACAGAAACAATCCATGGACCCAGGGAGCTTTTTTGGGGGGACTGTTGTTTCTATGGGAGCTGGGGTGCTTAGCCTGGGGGCTGTTTGGGATTCACCACCTAGATGTAGTGTTATCTCAGAGCTCCCCCTGGTAGGTAAGAACTTGGGGGGCTCTCTGTGGGTGGAAGGATATGGCCCTGCCTTCTATAGAAGTTAGAACAGGGGGGAGGGGGGTTGTATTATACTGTGGCCCATGAGAGTACCTCCTGACCCTATGACCCCCATGTATACACTTCCCTGAGCAAGTCTGCTCATTGTGGTCTCCAGACCTGCTCTTCCCCCAAAATAAAGGACACATTTTACAATAGCTATGCTCCTGCTGAAGCCATATTCAGAGGAAGGAATAAGCCATTTAGCCCACCCCAAAGGCCTTGTACTGGGTTCCCTGCAGCCTAGGTGAAAAGGCATCCTTGGCCCCTCAGGGTGAGGGGTGTTCATATCCCTGTCCCCCATGTTGGACACTGTGCTCACACTGCCTGATCCCATATGAGACCCCTGTATCTTCAGATGCCACATTTGTGCCCTATCACCTACGGTTTGAGATGCAGCAAATACTCTCTGCATGTCGTTGCTTTGATTTGCATACCCCGCCCTCTTGTACTTAGCCCCTATGCTCTGAACTGTGCAGGCGATTAAGCCCATTCCCGGTCATCCCTCTGAATCCTGAACTGCCCAGTTGATACCATACTGTATGTGTGCTTGGGACACATTTCTTATTGTATACAATGAAACCAAAGCCCATATCCTCCCTAATATCACGCTTGTAACTTTCCTTTTCCTAACATGGGTTACGACTGTGCACACTATACACATGTGCTACGGCCACATGTTCGCTACTACCATGCTAGTGGCATGACTAGAGCAGTGGTAGTAACATACTGTGGCCACACACCCTGCCTCCTACCACAGTTGCTAGGTCCTGGCATGATAAAAATGTAAGCTATTCATGCATTTGCCCCGTGCTACTCGTGGGACTTTAGTAAACATACCCCTATGTATCTTTTTAAAATACTGGCACAAACCCGTCAGAAATAGCAGCTAGATTGACGTCACAGGCATGTACATCTGCTCTGGAACAGCAAAAATGTCAGTGAATAAACAGAAACTTCTCCCCAAGATATCCCTATTCTAAAGTTATATGCAAATATGCACCTAATTTCACCATGGGGTATGTTTACTAAACAGCGATAACATTGCAGCGGCGCAGTTTGCACACGATACGTAACGTTATCGCCCGACAAAGTAACATTATCGTGCGATAGCATCTCCTGTGGCATTAAGGCACACAGAGGGTGGAGTAAGGCTCCCCAGAGGGCGGAGAGAAGGGCTCAATGGGCGGAGATTGGGCGGGGAGAGGCTCCATGCACACTAACGCTGTGAAATGAAGATCTGAAAATTAGTGCCAGTGAAAACCTCGCGCTAGAGGCACATTTACAGGAGAGAGAAACCGGTTCAGTCAGCAATGTACAGCAAAGGCAGGGAAACCAAGAAACGTGATAGTAGTGATACATGTGCAGCAATAGCATAGTGCCCAAGTACGAAAGGGCACTACAGTGAGGCTTCAAATGGGGTACAGGGGGCTGCAGGCGGGACATGCAGTGGGGCAGCTGTGGCACAGGGTGGACTAGGCAGATGCCCAGGTGGCACATAGGAATGCAGAAACAGAAAATCAGCAAGACAGCAACTGACCAAGGGCAAACATGCCCACGAGTGTGTGTCATACATTGCCCCAATGGACATCAACCAGCAGGTACCCCAAAGGCCACAGAGCATTGGCAGGCAGTGCTGTGGGGAAGCGTGCATGCCCATGTAGGCACCCCTACCCAAGATCCCACACCATAGGCAGCTGCCTAATGGCACACTGGATGAGCTGGGACTGCGCACCACCAGCGCAACCGGCAGAACAGCATGTCAGCATGGTGGCGTAGGGGTGCTGGCAGTGGAGGGGACAGTGTTATCTGCCCACAGCAGACCAAGGCCAAGCCCTGTCCAGGTGGGTGGCGTGCAGTCCAACAGACAAGGTCTGTCTGACGAACAGTAATGGTATCCCCTGGGAAGGCACTACCTCTGTGGCAACAGTTTGGTGCAGTAGACACAGTCAGTGTGTAGAGGGACAGAAGGTCACAGGTTCAAGTCCCAGCTGTGGCTCCTGCAGACCATGTCCCCATATTTTACCCCACAGAGCACAAACACAATAATAATGTGCACTCCCCAGAGCAAATGGTGGCAACCCCAGTTCCAGAGGGCAAACACCATTCAGGTTGTCAGGCTGTCCATAATAAATATGCATGAGATGCATTTGGAGGAACTGCCACCATTGTATGCAAATGTACCTCATGCATATTCAGTAGGGACAGCCTGACAACCTGAATCCTGTCTGAACCACCAGGACCGGATTTGTGAACCTCTGCCCCAGAGCATCGGCCAACAGGAGCACAAACACCCACACCCAGAAGCTCCACCATCCAAAGTCTAATGAAAAGGCAGGCTGTTGTGTCAACCCCCACTACTAGCAGCTGCATACCTTAGCAATGCCATCATAACCATGGAAAAACATCCCAAATGCATCAAAAGGTAGCTATGACCAATGTCAGATAACAAATCTGAACTTAAACACATCTTTTTAACAGAGATCCATCATAGCAACCTTACTGATTTATGTGGTGTGTGCCCCCTCATCCATTTCTGACAGTGTTTACTACCCTGGAGAGTGTCCCTAACAGTATTGATTATCCTACCAATGCCTGCACGAAGCCCATGACTGGTGTTGCAGACAGGGCTGCCAACCATTGTTATCTTTGCACAATGCTCAAATAGGTGTGGTAATCTGTGTATGTGTGACGATTGTTTTGTGGCCGCCCACACCCCACTGAGCCCCCAGTGTTTGCACTGGTTCCACTGTTCCACCTCCAATGTGCATAATGATGAACAAGGTATTGTGGGTATGGCCCCTACAGGGCAGTTTATCCAGGATGCATCTGCATAGGGCATAGGGCAATGGCTGGGATATTGTAGTGGACAAACGCCATTTGCACAGACAGGGTGGCCACAGCAGGTCATGCTGTGAGGGCACTCTCACTCTGATTGAGCAGTGACCATGGCATGTCAACCTTCCCACATAGTGCCATACAGTGTGTTCAATAGTGATATATGTGAGTCCCCATTCCTGGGGCCCAATCACTGACATACCTGCTTGGTGTTGGTGCGAATATCCCACATCTGGGTACACATTGTTCCTCTGGGAACATGCACTAAGTATGGGCTAGCACCCTGTGTGCAGTCAGCATGTGTCTGGCTGCAACACCTTACAGGGTGCAGCAGGTGCACACTGACTGTGGCCTCTGCTGGTGAATGGCAGATTGTGGTGGGGGGGGCAACTGAGCTGAACATGCCTATCACCTGTCGGGTTCCCCAAAGGAAGGTGTTTGCTGGTCCCACAGCCTGTCATCATGTTGCAGTACTGCCCCTTTTGGAAATGTTCAGAATGTGGGTAAGTTGGGGGCAGATCATTATTATTTATCTATTTATTTACATTTTCTTATATACAGCGCTATTCAACATCAGCGCGGTTCACATGAAACACAAAACTTGCACATTACATTGACTGATCAGTGCTTACAAGGAACAGGATCATGTCCCTTACCCTGACCCAGAGAGGCCAGTTTGATATGTACATCATCATCATGTGAGTCCACACACACCCCTGATCCGAGAACAAATGACCATGGCAAGCACACTGTCTATGCACCAGTTTGGATGCCTCGCAGACTACAAGGTGCAGACATGACTATCAAATTTAAACAGAAACAGGGCATTCGCAGGCATCTCTGCAAATACCTGTCACACACTAGCACTGATGGAGACCTGCAGCAAAGCCAACTTGGGTACTGCGGACCTGGTGCTGGCCACCCCACCTCACCCTCAGGGTGATCACAGTACACGCACAATGGCAGGGCCTGTAGGTAGTCAGTGGCAGTAACACACATGGTCAGTCCCCCCTACCAAGCTGACGTGCTATAGAGGTGCATACCCCATCTGGGGAGCAGATGTAGACTGCTGTTCTGCATGTGAATTGCATTATGGGTACTGTTGTCTCTATCCTATTCTGGTTACCACAGCAGACAGTATGTCCGGTGACCTGCATCCTGTCTGTGGCCAGCCATTGGTATGAAAAATCCCATAGTGATGTAGTACAATAGTTAATAGGATGACCTCAGTGGCACCTGGTGTGGATGTGGTGGCAGGTGCACCAGGACCTGTCTGTGGCAGTGGCTGGTGTGCTGCAACGCCAGTGGGCCCAGGACTGCACCATCTGGTGGCTGGCAGGCGCCATTCAGTGGATAGCTGCCGAGATGCACTTGTAGCGTGTGGCTGGTATGGGTGGTGCATCTTGACAGCCATCCCCTGATGGGCGTCTCAGGAGCATGTGAGGGTCACAATGGCGCCCACACATGTGCCCTGTGCTGTCCTGTCACCCGGGACCCAACATGTGGGTTTTTGTACATAGTACACGTTGTAAATATTTGAAAATACAGTTGTGTTAATACATCACAATGGTCATGTGTCTCCCTTACTGATAGACTGTTGACGTGAGCATGGGACCTGTGTGTAGATCCCTATGTGTATGTGTGGTAGACATAGGTAACATACATGGACCGTCTCCACACTCAGGTGTGGGGGCTGGCCATGTGCGTAGGCATCTATGTCCCCTGTGATGTACCGATGTGCTGTGTGTCCCAGCATCTATGGTCACATGCATGCTGCCTGTGATGTGTAGGCTGCATATCAGATGCACCATGCCGGAGGGGAATGGAGGGAAAGGCTAGCAGCAGGTATGTGGCAGGAAGGATAGGACGGACTGCTGTACTCAGGAGCTGCACAGGGGGATAGCTGGTGAGGACAAGACAGGTGGATGTTGGTCAGGGGGAGGAGCGGTGGCTCACTACAAGCGCTGGGGAGGAGTAAACAACTGACTGTAGCTAGCTACCTTTGTCTGCCTGTGCCTCCCGCAAGCATATGCAGCAAAACAGCCATGTAAGCCCTGGTGTGGGCATAGCGGATGGTCACACATGTGGGTAGACTAATGGAGAGCATATGGGGTGTGAGAGAGGGACAGATCCGTAAAACATACATGTACCACCATAAACATATTGTTGGCCGACGGGAGAGGTAGGGTATACCCCCACGCATAGGTAGAAGGGTGCACACATAGCATTGTGCATGGCACACAGGACATGGTATAACATATGTGTGTTGATTGGTGGCAGTGCAAACACCAACCCCTAAGGGAAATGGGGAGCCACATGTGGCCAGGATGACAACATGGGGGGCAGGGTACTCAGGGGAGCACAGTGGCACACACTGGAGATGTGCAAATAGGTAGAAATAGGTTTCAATGTCTTTATTGTCAGAGATGTGGTGACTTGTTCCCCACACTCACATCCTGCGTGGCCGCCCACATCCACGGCGACCACATCCCACACCACCCCTCTGTGCCTGGTCTGCTTGCGCCACCTCTGGCACTGCGGCTGGCTGCTGGGGACACCCAGCCATGGCCTCCTTGGCATCTGCTATACGCAGTAGCGCTGCTGCCATCACCTCAGCTGTGGCACGCAGTTGGCTGACCTCGTCCTGTAGGGCCAACAGAGCCTGACGTGTGCCTGTGGGTGAAACACAAAGGGATGTGTGAGACATGTGTCGCACCGCCCACCGTGACCCATGCACATGTCCGGTGTAACTCAACACAACACTCCTCAGATCAGGTCTGCACACGAAGACTAAAAACATGTGAGAACCCCCTCTCGTGGCATGGGTCATCTGTTGTCATCCATGTACCCCACAGAGGCGTACAGCACCCAAGCCCTAACCCTGATCACCTAGATAGCTTACTCTGCAGATCCCTCATTCTGGTTGATAGTACCTAGCTTATATAGTGGTGGTAGGCAGGACTGTGCGTCAGGTGTAGAGCAAACAGAGGCCCCAGATATATATGTGCTTGGCATGAACCCCACGTTATCCGGCCACTCCCATGCGACCAATACACAGATCAATCATTGACACAATGAATTGCAACACAGTACCATATGTACATCTGTGTGTCCCATGATCCATCATCACTGCAGGAGATGTTCCTGATGATGGCTCATGGGGATCCCAGATATGACACCTCAGGCCCACCCATCCCTGCTGCCCCTGTGGACCACTGTTCAGTGGTTTCCCCCTTGTCCCCTGCTGCCATGGGCTGTCCCTCCCTGCTCCCTGTGGCCTCTTCCTCTCTGTCACTCATTCCCACCTCTCCCAGTCCTTCCTTCCCCTGCTGCTCGCCTTCCCTCCGCTCCCTCTCCCCTGCTCCTCTCCTCCTCTCCCTCTCCCCTGCATCTTCCCTCACCTCCTCACCCTCACACCTGCTCCTCACCACACCTCCTCTCCCACACACCTGCTGCTCACACCATTCCTCTCCTCACCTGCTATCACCCTGACCGATTGCTCCCCATGCCTGCTCTTCACCTCGCCTACACAAACCCCTCGGCATTTATCACGTGTGGTGGCCTTTTTATGCGTTTTACTCGGGGGCACAGGGTTATGCATGTTGCGCATGCACTGCGGTGCATGTGCGGTGACACATGTGCCACTCGCGCATGCACAGTGGTGCATGCGCTGCATGCATTGCGCATGCACAGTGCTAGGGGCTGCTGTATGAGGGGGCTCCATGCATGATGCCCGTGATTAGGCACCCACGCAGCAGACAGCACCCACAAACGTCTCGTGCACGTGGTGCCATGCCTGCATGCTGTGTACGGCGTATGCATGCACGGAGCCCCACACAACACATGCGCATGGATCAGGTCAGATCTTACACGCATGTGCAATGCACTCGTGGCACTGCACATGTGCAACACTCACACAGATGCTCACTGGAAGAAAGGTACTTACCTGTCATGCATATGTGGTACACGCCGAGGGTTTTGTTTAGGTGAGGTGAAGAGCAGGCGAGGTGAGGTATTTGTCAGGTGTACAGCAGGTGAGGTGCAGTGGGGTGAGGTGAGCAGCAGGCGAGAGATGATGTTGGGGTGGTGGGGGGCAGATGAGGTGACGAGCAGGCGGGGGTGGGGAGAAGAGGTGGTGAACAGGCGTAGGATACAGGGGGTGAGGTGAGGGACAGGTAGAGGGCGGTGTTGGTGGGGTGAGGGAGAGGCACGAAAAACCCTCTGTCTGTGGTATATCTGTTTTTCTGATGGCTGCCTTTGTGGTGGCTGCAGGTGCATGGGAGGGTGCTTAGGACCCGCGATTGCCTGATGTGGGAGATGGTGTCCATTGTGCTGCAGCACAGGGCATGGGTGCAGACCCACTGCAAATCTGACCTGCAGCTGTGGAGGCCATGCACGCTAGGGCTGAGCCGGCACGGCGCAGGAGGCATGCTGAGCTGCGCCCTCGCCAGGCTCACCTCTACAGGCCCAGGGCCCAGCTCTGGGACATGCGCGAGGACCAGGTCATCTCCCTATACCGTCTGGACACAGTGGCTATTAGGGAGCTCTTTGAGGATCTCAGACCTGACCTCAAGCCCTTGACCGGTCGGTCACATGCCATATTGGGCTTGGTCAAGCTCCTGGCTGCCCTACATTTCTTTGCCTCTGGCTGTTTCCATTTATCTGTGGCTACAGTGGGTGGCATGAGCCGCCCCACCTTCTCACGCTGTCTCCACCAGGTACTGCGTGCCATGGTCAGCCGGGTGGGGAATTACATTGCAATTCCCAACACTAGGCAACAGTGGGGGACCCTGAACCAGGCCTTTAAAGAGGTTGCGGGGATATCACACGTGATGGGAGCTATTGATTGCACACATGTTGCCCTGGTCCCGCCCAGAGACAGGGAGGCAGTATTCTGCAACCGCAAACACTACCATTCCCTGAATGTTCAGGTTGTATGTGATGCAAATATGCGTATTCTGAAATGTGGTCCTTAGGTTTGCAGGGTTCACCCATGACTCCTTTATCCTGCATCACTCAGCACTATTTGGACAGTTTGAGGCTGAGCAATATGAGGACTGTATACTGCTGGGTGGGTATTTCTCTGCTCAGATGTGCACATGGTGTTCCTCTGCGTACACGTAGGCGCGCATGTCTGTGTTTTGTCACAGAGCAGATCCAGCAGAGCCCATGCAGATAGATGAAGAAGCAGTGAATCAGGCTGACACTGACGTTTTTAGTAAGCACAGGTCAGGAAGTTGCTATGGGCAACAGAAACAAATGTGGTCACGAGCCAGAGAGGCACACCCAGCCAGCAGAAAAGCTAGGAGGTCATCACCTGATGCAAGCCAGCTGGGGGGAGGTGGAGCTCGTGGGTACGTAGATAAGCACAGCTCACAAGCAGTTAGACAGAGTCGTGGAGAGAGCTGGGAACAGAGCTGTGAAGAGAGCCTGCATGAGGATAATGATGAAAGTTTGAATGAAAGCCTGACTGATTACCACGAGTGTTTGGGAGAGAGTCTGAGACAGCTGGAATCAGAGTTTGAGAGTGAAAGCAACGGCAAACGTGGAAGGAGCTACAGAGGAGGTAGCAAAGCCAGGACAGGAAGCTTCAGATATCAGAGGAGCCCAGAGTATACTGAGAAAGACCCAGGTTGGAACAGAGCCGTGGGGAGAACGGTAAAAGCCAAGAAGTTTTACTTTTACCCTGATAGGGAAAACCCAGGGGTTGGCAGTGGAAGGCAATGCACAGAAACGCTAAAGCCTTATGAAGCCAGCTTGAGAGGTACAGATAAGTTTACTTACCCTTATACCAGTCATAGGAGGGTTAAAGGCTTTTTACCAGAAGAAGTTTGTATCTCTGGAGAGGATTTAAGAAGCAGAGTCCCTGCAAAACTGCCGTTTCATACTACAGCTGCTCACAGGAACCTAAGCCAGTCAGAGCCGAGAGGTAAGCCAATTTACCCTAATAGAGGTGCAAGGGAATGTTATAATTCACCTAATAGCTACCAGCAGTGGAGAGGCTCTCAGCAGAAGCATTACAGTGAAGGTGGTAATTCTGTTCCACACACTCTCACAGAGGGAGGAAGAGAATCCCGGCAGAATAGAGAGAGACTGTTAACAGACGTCCCTAATGCTGAAAGGGAAGATATATTGAAAGCATGTGTTGAGGATATGCAGTGTGAGACATCAGAAGCTGAGCCAAGCACTGAATACATGGACTGTACGATTTCAATAGCAGACAGCATTTCCTCACTGCGATAAAAGGAAGTAAGAGCTGAGTAAGCCAAAAACAGTAAAGAAGTGGTTTCTGTATGCTTACGAATGACTGTTTGATATACCTTTACTTTCCTTGTTAATAAGCTGAAGAGAAGCTATTTTTGTTCATATTTTGTTCCTTTTATATACCCAAGAAGGGTTGTGTTTTCCTTTGTTCACACCACAGCAAAAAGTCCTCTTGGAAGGGGAAATAAATCCCTTGTTAAAAACCTTACCACAGTTTCACAACTAATTCTTTAACTGGCTATCAACAACTACAACTCCCAGAAGGCCAAGCAAGGTCTCCATAATAGAATTAAGTCAGTTTAACATAAGTCCCAGCGCAGTGCCCTACTCCACCAGCAGGGTTCAGCACAAAGGGGTGACAGTTTGCAAGGTGTCCCTAGTTGTGTTTGTGTGTCGTCTGTGTGTGTGTCCGGGGGGGGGGGGGGCACTTCCCTTCACGGTCGTCTTTGGTATGGTGTCTTGTGTTGGTGGCACCTTCACCTCTGACATATCTGGCCATTTTACATTGTGTGTTTTGTGTGGGCATAGTACAGGGCACATGTATGTTCCACGTATATTCAACAGTATATTGTTGAGTCGGACATCCTCTCGGGGCAACTCAGGGACCTTTTCCCGTTTCACCCCATGTGTGTGGGCAGTCTCATGGCTATCACATGCTTGCAAATGTGTGCATCATTAACCTTGTCAAGGGTGCATTGCCATGTGTGTGGCTGATGTTTTTGCAGCCACCACTACTACCTTTAGGCTACGGGTATTTGGGCATGTGGTATTGTGGGTTACAGCTGAGGTGGTTTGCACACTGTACCCCCACCCCTTGATGTAAAGAAGACAAAGATCATGACAACTGGCATAATCAACAGGTTCATCGTTGAAGGAGAAGAAATTGAAATTGTGAACAACTTTAACCTACTTGGATCAATTATCAATAAAGAAGCAACAAGCAGTCAAGAAATCAGACAACGCATTGCTCTTGGCAGAATGGCTATGAAAGACCTAGATAAGATTCTCAAGAGCAGAGATGTCTCTCTCCATACAAAGATTTGACTTGTTCAAGCCATGGTATTTTCAATAACATCATATGGATGTGAAAGCTGGACAGTGAAAAAGACAGACAGGAAGAAAATTGGTGCCTTTGAATTATGGTGCTGGCGGCGAATACTGTGTATACCATGGACTGCCCGAAGAACAAACCAGTCAGTACTAGAGGAAATCAAACCTAAGCTTTCTTTAGAAGCTCAGATGACAAGACTTCGATTTTCTTACTTTGGACACATCATGTGAAGAGATCATTAGAGAAAGACATCATGCTTGGCAAGATAGAAGGTCAACACAAAAGAGGAAAGCCAGCAATGAGATGGATCAATAGAATAACAGCATCTACGGGTACCAGTCTGTCAACAATGAGCCACCTGACTGAAGACCAAACACAATTTAGGATAGCTATCCAGAGGGTCGCTATGAGTTGACTCCGACTCGACGGCACTTAACAACAACAACAACAACAGCTGATTCAAGGGGATAACAGCAAGGTGTAGGTTACAGTTAGCAAATCGGGAGGTGACTGAGGGGTGCATTCACGTTTTACTTGTGTGTTAAGGGAGGATGGGCGGGATATTGCTCATGTTATCTGGAATGACACTGACTGTCTTAGCTACATGATGCGTATGTGTGGGGGAGGAGAGGGAGGGGTCACAGACAACCCCTACATTGCGTATCAACATGCGGCAATGTGTTGCAACCTATACACAGACATCTAATATGGGGGCAGGGTTTACTGTGAGAGCTTAGATGTTGGGTCGTGGCCAGGTTCTGTTTCAGGCAGCGTGGATACATCAGGCAAGCATTGTCAGACACGCAAACATAGCTCAGGGTCTGGATTGGCAGGGGCTGTTCAGGGATGTTGGGAAATATTTGTTACTCATCAGCATACAGTTGGCACTGAGCAGCAGGGGATCAGATTGCCCCAAAATGGCATTTGGTATGGAGCTCTGGAACATGCAGACACAGGATATATCCCTGTGTTCCAGCATATGGGTGCAGGCACACAGGGGAGGTGGGACCATCACAACACACACTGAAGGTGTGACGGGTGAGATATGAGGTGCAGGGGGTTAGTATGGAGGCAGTGTGGACATGCGAGGACAGTATATCAGGGTGATGGGTGTGGTCAGCAGTGTGGGGCAGCAGAGAGGTGATGAACTGGGGCGTATGGGATACAGGCCCTTTAATTTTAGCATTAACACATCATTGGGGACTTTGGCAGGGGCAATTCTGTACAGTGTAATGGACAAAAGCCAGACTGAAATGGATTTGGGGGGCATGAGGGGTGATGACGTGATGGTGCTGTATGTGTTACACAGCTCAAACATGACATATGTATGTATCTGGTGTGTTTGTCCCTCGACAGGATATGTTGTGTGACCTCCCTGGTGATCTGGTTCACTGGCAGCTGTCTGTACCCCACTCAACGTGCAGGAGAATGGGGTAGATGGACATACAGGTACATGGTGTGTGGGGACAGTCAGCCACAGATCATGTCTGGGGTCATCTGTCCAATGCACATATGTTGTGCTTCACCTCTTTGGTCTGCAACCCCATATGTTACTGTTGTCACACACAGGCACATGTGTTCCTGCCCAGCCCATCTGCCCCAGCACTGTTTCTGGAAAACATGCCAGAGAGCTGTGTGTGTCCAGACGTCCTAGGTGTTCTGGTGGTGGGCCGCACGTACACCCTTCCGTGACATTGTAACATCAGCCAAATGCTGTGTAGCATTGCTTTGGCCAAGAGTTATCTCCACTGATCTCAAGTTGTCCACAGACAGCCCGTATGCTACTGGTGGCATGTTCACCCTAACGTACTGTGTGTGTGTGTGTGTTTTTCTAGCGTGGGTGTGTAAGGGTACAGTGTGCATAGAGTTTGTATTATCATATGGTGGGTGGTGTTTTAACACCTGTGGAGGGTTGGGGACTCTGCTATCTGTAGCCTACTGCTGTTGACCATGTATACATTGTGCGCATCTGTTTTATGTTGTGACCTGACCTATCTCTTGTGTGCTGTCAGAATACTATCCATCAGCATTTCAGTATCACAGATGACGCCCTACTTTGGACATGCGCCAACGGCAGCTGGAGATGGGGATATAGTGATTCTATACATTCCTCTGACATCTTCTGTATTCACTGTGACGTGGTGTTGCCTTTTCCTGCCTCAGACAGTCCCTAGCAGACACTTTCTGCAGACAGACGGTAGGTTGCAGCTTGGATCTTTTGGAGATGACATCTGCCGTTCGATGCTTGCATTTTGTTGTGTTTTTCAGGGAGTTATCCTGTGGGGTCACTATGCACCAACGCTGATGGACATGGAGTGGAGCAGTGAGACGCCTGTATAACATGTGCATGGACATGACCATATCCATAGGACACCCTCGTGTATGGTTCAATGGCCACATTTCCACGACATGCACCATGTTATGTGTTGTGCTAATTTCATGTTTGCATGTCTGGCGTTGCATTCTATACATATTGCTGTCTGCCTACCTGCAATGTTCCCTGGTGTTTTGTGCAACATACCATGACAGTGTTTCTCCTTCTTCTGATACAGGGCAGAGCACACACACTGCACATTGACTACTCGCAGGCACCATCACCCACGTGTCTGAAACCACAACAAGACCATGCAGCTATCCCTGGGATATGGTGGCATGGGATGGCTGACCTCTGCATATGGCCCACATGCCTATGATGGACATTGATATTGGACTGCTACATTGGGCATAGACGGCCTGTTCTACACAACGTTGCTACTGTGCTCTGGCTGGGTGTGGGGTTCATCGCAGGGGAATACATGACCTTTTGTGAGCTGTTTATAGTGCAATGAAAAGTTCGTTCGATTCTCTAAACCCTTCAACTTGGAACTATTTTTCTTTAAATAACTGAGTATAGAGTACAGGTCTCAGTAAAATCTTATAGCACTCCAGCAAGGGCATGTACCCATTAACTGTGCTGAAAATCACATCAATGACCTGTACTTCTACTCATGTTATTTTAAAACGTAACCAATCATCTTCTTCCTTTACTCATGTATTAATCTTCAATGACATATGAAACGTTCTCCTATGAGCTAAAGGAATCGTAGTAGGTGAACTATAGCCAAAACCAACGGGAATTGGAATAATTTTCAGAATACATAAGCTCACTCTACAAACTAGGTCAGTAAGTCAATGTTCAGCTTATTGTGCCATTAAGAAATTATTTGAAAAAATGCTGAAAATCAACACTTAACTTGACCATCATATTGAGCTGAAGATAACCAACTTTCAATTCTTCCCGCTGTGTTCCAAAGTTCCGACGCCTTCTGCAGGCTCACCCAGCGTTTCACATCGAGAGTTTCTTCAGGGAACTATGCTCTTTGGCTCATGAGATCATGCTGCCCACGTTTCTAATGACTGCTATTGCACAAACTTCGTAAGATACTGAAATCTTAACAGGAAAACGCCGCGTTTTCCTAAGATTTCAGTATCTTACGAAGTTTGTGCAATAGCAGTCATTAGAAACGTGGGCAGCATGATCTCATGAGCCAAAGAGCATAGTTCCCTGAAGAAACTCTCGATGTGAAACGCTGGGTGAGCCTGCAGAAGGCGTCGGAACTTTGGAACACAGCGGGAAGAATTGAAAGTTGGTTATCTTCAGCTCAATATGATGGTCAAGTTAAGTGTTGATTTTCAGCGTTTTTTCAAATAATTTCTTAATGGCACAATAAGCTGAACATTGACTTACTGACCTAGTTTGTAGAGTGAGCTGATGTATTCTGAAAATTATTCCAATTCCCGTTGGTTTTGGCTATAGTTCACCTACTACGATTCCTTTAGCTCATAGGAGAACTTTTCATATGTCATTGAAGATTAATACATGAGTAAAGGAAGAAGATGATTGGTTACGTTTTAAAATAACATGAGTAGAAGTACAGGTCATTGATGTGATTTTCAGCACAGTTAATGGGTACATGCCCTTGCTGGAGTGCTATAAGATTTTACTGAGACCTGTACTCTATACTCGGTTATTTAAAGAAAAATAGTTCCAAGTTGAAGGGTTTAGAGAATCGAACGAACTTTTCATTGCACTATAATTAGTTATATCGTTTGAAAAGATTTGGCTATTTTCCTTTTGTGAGCTGTGGCAGATTGGGATGTACCACTTGCGTATGCAGGCCCAGGAATTCATGGACATGTTGGTTTGCAGAGGAATTCATGGACATGTTGGTTTGCAGAGGCTATTTGCGCTAAGGACACTGTGTACAGGCCCCTACATGTGCAGCAGGGACTGACATACTTGCTGCATGTTGTACATCCATCTGACATTGTGTTACTGTGTGCTGCCTATGTGTATGACCTGCACCGCAGGGTATCCTAATCTGTTTAGTTCACCAAGAGCATAAAGCCATGCATGTGGCACAGGGGTGACATTGTATAGGACCTCTGGTATTTGTGGGGCTATCCTGCACTTGAACATGACAAGGTATTTACCACCTCACCACTTTGATGTGCGCCAACATCTTCGGTCAATATTTGCCATCACCACGTGTGCTACAGTGCATGTGGGGCATCACTGTGTCATTGTTTAACGTACACGTTCCAGGTGCATATGACTGAATATGTTGGTACACCAGGGCATGTGGCAGTGTGGCTTCTGTGCCGGTTACTGGGCCATGTTTGATCTTTCTTTCTACCTCTATGTACAGATTAGTGTGTTTGGTTAGTGTACAGACATGCCGCTCTACATAGAAGATTTACAGACATAGCAATGCATGTCTGCACAGTCCTCTATCTCCTGACATTCCGGGACTCACATTGCACCAGTAATTTGGCAGTGTGGCAGTGAGGGTGTGCGTGTTCATCCTTCATGGGTGCATTCCATGTGCCGTGTCATATGTATACGCATACTGTATTCACAACACCCATTGCAGCAGACCTTCTGCATAGTGCTATCTCTGTATGTGTGATAGTTTGTGTTTTCTTTATTATCTGGGATCATGTTCCTCTTGTACCTGCTACCATATCCGGATTTGGCATTTGCACAGTGTTGTTTTGGAAGTATGTGGCACTTTATTTGCTATATTATGCATTATGCAACATCTGTGATGTGTATATATATATGTGTGTGTGCAGTTGCAGAGATTCTGATACGTATGCTTTTGCAGGTTTGTGCCATCTGTTTTTTGAAGGCAGATATGTTTGGTTTATACCTTAATGACTGGTGTGTGTTGGGCTGTCATCATGCCCTACCTACAGTCTACATGCACACATATGTGAATAAGGCATTTGGGGCATGCAGCAGCATGTGGGGGGGGGGGGGGGTGTGAGGATACTGCATAGTACACACCATGCACCTAATGCATATTATCTGTACTGCTCATCATCTGTGGGGTGGCCAGTGACTTGTACGCAACATGTGGGTAGCTGGCCTACTCAATGTGGTTTCAGTTTGTTCACTGTAAAACAGCTAGCTTCATATCATGACACACTGTATATACGGTATGTCCAGTAACTTTCCAAAATAAAATATATGTCTTTAATGCACATTTGCCTCTGCTGCTGATTCAACACACTGACGCATGTATTTCTTGATTTACTAGTGATGTACATGGCCCACTCGTGCTCACATCCTTGTACAGTGGCAGCTGTCTGCCACGTCAGGGTGTTATGGGTTCCCATACACATGTTCCCTTTATGGAACATTTTTGCATGGTCCCTATAGTGGCGGCTTGGGATAGTGGTTAGAGACATGCATTGGAGCACCATAGGTTGCAGGTTTGATTTCCATATGCTTTTCCTTGTGCTATGCTAACCTGACCTTGAGCTGGCTGCAGCTTCATCAGCTCTCCTTTACACCCTTCCATCGCTTCTTTGTACAGCACAGTGTGCCCTTTATGCAGCCTATGTGCCGCATATTAGCTATTACATATAGCTGTTCCTTTGTACTGTCCATGTGGCTAGTATGCTTGGGTGACTGTTATTGCTAAGAAGAAAAAAGTCCACATGCTGGTACACCTCCGAACTACGAACTTCACTTCAAATACTGAGGAAACTCGAAAGGAAATGGTGACATACACGTTCCCCAACAGCCCAGACAGCCTACAACTCTCACCTGCAAACTCAACGGGACTTAATATCAACTAAAATAAAGGAACACCACTCTGAACTCTTAAGCCGTTCCCTGAACAAACCCCACGAGCTGTTCAATCTAGTAAAGACACTAACAAAGGAACCCTCATCCTCCCAACCAGCCATGATCCACCCCCAGGACTATGCAGACTACCTGATGGCCAAAACCAAGAACGTTAGCAAAGCTACGCTATCTAGCTCCAACAAGAACCCACCTATGCCACTCACCTCTCTCATAACACCACCAGATGCATGTATTGAGGACATCATAGCTGACATCAACGCCACTACTGCCCCTAACGACCCTTGTCCAGCATTCTGGATAAGGTCACTATGTAAGGAAATCAGCCCGATAATAGCCAAGATCATTGACTTATCCTTCTCTACAGGTAATTTCCCTCTATGCCTCAAGCAGACATCTATCCGGCCCCTTCTGAAGAATTCCAAACTAAACTCCCAGAAGGTGGAATCATACTGGCCAATATCAAGTATCCTGCTGCTTGCAAAAATAATCAAGAAGGTCGTACAGCGTCAAATACAGGATCACATTGACTCTTCAGCTCCCCTTGACCCATGCCAACATGGCTTCAGGGAATCACACGGAGTTGAAACTCTCCTTGCCACACTCACCAACATGCTAATCATGGGGATCGATAACATCAAACAAGGGTTTGCTTTAATCTTCCTAGACATTGCTGCCGCATTCGACTCTGTGAACCATGAACAACTCCTAATACGGCTCCAAGATAAGGGAATTAATGGAACAGCATGGAGTTGGTGCAAATCCTATCTCACGGACAGATGGCAGCAGGTGCGGACAGGTTCCACAACTTCCGAGCCTTTCCAACAAGAGCACGATGTTCCCCAGGGCTCCTCACTCTCCGCTCTCCTATTCAACATTTACATGCAACCCATATGTGAAATAATCCGTTCATTCAACATATCATGCCTTATCTACGCAGACGATGTACTACTCTTCACCCCATTCACGATCGAGAATCCTGACTTTTCCCCACTGGTAAAATGCTTCAATGCAATAACCGACTGGCTTCACTCACAGAGCCTCAAGATTAACTTCAGCAAGACTGACGTCCTGTTCGTCACTAGAAACCAATCCTTCTCACCACCACCGACCTTAAAGACAAGAGACGCCGAGCTCCCAAGTAGACCCTGCATCCGCTACCTGGGCATTACGTTAGACCAACAACTCGACTTCAAATCGCACATCAGCAACACCATCAAACAACTCTACCACAAAATAAGAACTCTACGACATCTCCGTCCCCTGCTGCAACCAGAGAACTTCAGATCAGTTTTTCAGGCTCTTTTAACACCCCACTTCGACTACGCCAATATAATCCTGTATGGCCTACCCAAAAACACTCTAAACCCTCTTCAGATGGCTATGAACACAGCTGCACGTGTCCTGCATGGTGCTGCTAGAGGAGACCACATCACCCCAATCCTTAAGGACTTACATTGGCTACCAATCTACTGCCGGCTCACCTATAAAATAGCCCTTATGACCTTCAAGGCTATCAATAAGATATCTTCCACATCCTTAACGGCCCTCCTCCAACCCGCCCCAGCCAACAGAATGAGGAGATCATTTGCCGCCAATACTTTAAAAGTCCCCAAAGAGATAACAAAATGCACCCAGGCAACAAAAAACCGGGCCTTCAAACTCTATGCCCCCACATGCTGGAATGCACTCCCAACTTCCATTAGGACCATAAGAGACCTTGTCCAATTCAGAAAGGCACTAAAGCACCACCTCTTTCTCTTGCACTACTCTCAGCCCAGTAACTCTCAACCCAGTAATTTAACCTCATCCATCTCACACACTGCTAAGAACTCGTGAGTAATTATAGACAACTCATATACATACTGTAGATAACTGTATATAGTTACACTAGTTGAAACCCAAGTTCGATCACCAGTTCAATGTAAGTGCTTAATGGTGTACCTGTTCTGCACAAAATTGTTGACTGTGAACCGCACTGATTTTTAAGAGCACGGTATATAAAAAAATAGTAAATAAATAAATAAATTGCTGTTGTTGAGCTGATCTGTCCCAGATTGTGTTTGCAGGTTCAATTCTCACATGCTCCTTTTCAGTACTATTCCCCATTTTGCCCTGCTACATACAGCATCCCCTGCAGCCCTTTGGGTTCCTTTTCCTTGCTCTTTTTCATGCTGTTTCAACTGCCTAAAACTTTGTGTGTGTGCATGTGTGTATATGTGGCTGTCATCCCAATTGCAGACTGTGATATGTGCTGTACACAGCTCTTCTACATGTGCATTACATCATGGTTACTGTTGGGGTTGCCTTTTCCTGGCAAACAACAGGCTATTGGTGTGGTGCCATGCAGTGTTGCTGTAGGCAGCCTTTGCTGTTTGACTCATGTTGGTGGGGTAGGTGTACTGGTTTTTGCATTAGCTTATGTGCTAGTGGTCATGGGTTCAATCCCACAGAGGGCCTCTTTTAGTCATAATGTGCAGCACAACTCCCTTTTGTGGCTGTGAAAGGCAGACATATATCGGAGATCAGTGTTTAGCACACAGACCACCCTCACCTCATTTGTGTGACCTATGGTGCCCTATACAATGCCTTGCCTGTGCTTTTAACCTGCCCCAGTAAGCACAGCAGATTGTTGGTGCGATGACCTGCTGTTGTTGTGTGGCCAGCCATTGCTATGATGACAGGCATAGCACAGTGGTTAGTACACTGACTTCCCAGCCGGTGGTCATGGGTTTGATTCCTGTGTGTTCTTGAGTTTTTCTGCCTGTCCTACACAACTGTTTTTCCTTCCTCTAACAGTCATATCTGTGCAGATGTGTACGGCGGCACATTATAGCCTCATCACAGTTCCCAGACATCCTTCTGTCCGTCTATCTGTCTCTGCCATCTGTGTGGCGTCCTGCCCTAATGTGTGGACTACTGCCCCATGTCCTGCGCTGGGACCCTTTTCTGTATTGCCGCTCTTCATGATTGCCTCTCGTGTGTATGCTCTGCATGGCACTGCTACTCCTGTGTCCTCCTGTTATGCTGCCAACTGTACCTGCTCTGGTGGATACGTATCTTCTGCCATACACTCTCATGTTCAACAAATCCTCTTCGTTTGGCAAAAATTAAGTATCAAATCACAAAAATCACCAAACAACCCCTTATCACCCGCTCTACTCAAACTTTTTTTGTCGGAGTAAACCGAAGGAGGCAGGAATATTCACCCAACCACACTAGACGGCTTATTCCATTTTAATCAATTTCATTTATAAAGACAAACTTATCTGCTAAATTTTTTGCTGGCTTAAGTCCAACCATTGCAGTATTATCAAACAGACACACAGACACGACGTGCACATTTCAGGACAATCACCCTGTTTCAAGTGCCACTTTCCTTCCTCACATTACTTCTTCAGGCAAAACCGCATGAACAACCCGGCTAAGCCCAGCTGCCATTTATATGTGATTTATGTTTTACAATGTCCTTGCCCTCTTGTATACATTGGGAGAACAACACGCATGATAAAAACAAGATTGGGCGAACATGCATCCCGTATTCGACAGCAGGTGACATCTGCTCTGATCGTGGAACACTGTTTGGCTCACGATCATAAATTTGAAGATTTATTATGGACAGTGCTGGATCACATTCCCCTGAGACCTAGGGGAGGGGGGGGGGGGGGTGATCGTGTAGCAGCACTACAAAAATGAGAACAAAGTTTAATTTTCAAATTCAATACGGTTCATCCCTCAGGGCTGAACAAAGAAATTGAATGGTCGAGTTTACTTTGAGGTCATCTATGACGCAGTGGGATTCCCCTCCTTAGGTGGGGTTTTCCTGTCGTCTGATTGATGTTCCCTGTTGAGTGACAGACCAACTTAGCCAATCAACAAATGATGCTCGTTATAAACGGCAGCTGGGCTTAGCCGGGTTCTTCATGTGGTTTTGTCTGAAGAAGGACTGTGAGGAAGGAAAGTGGCACTTGAAACAGGGCGATTGTCCCGAAACGTGCACATCTTGTCTGTGTGTCTGTTTGACGATACTGAGATGGTTGGACTTAAGCCATCAAAAAAAATTTAGCAGATAAGTTTGTCTTTATAATAATGAAATTGATTAAAATGGAATAAGCCGTCTAGTGTGGTTGGGTGAATATTCCTGCCTCCTTTGGTTTACTCCGACAAAAAAAGTTTGAGTAGAGCGGGTGATAAGGGGTTGTTTGGTGATTTTTGTGATTTGACACACTCTCATGTTGGCACTTTACATCACCATCACCCTATGTATCGGTACAGCTGCCTCCGATATGTTTCTGCACTTTTCCAGCTGCCACATGAGCTGCACGCAGATTTGACAGGTCCATCAGCTCCGCCATGTGATACCCTCCAGAAGTTGTTGTTTGGCTTTCCTTGGTACTCTGTGCAGTGGTAGGGTTACATCTGTGTTTGGGCTATTCAACTTGGGACTCCTTACTGCCACTGGCTACCTTTTCAGGCGTCACCTTGCCCTCCTTTGAGCATCTTTAGATGCACCTTAGTTTGCACCAGCTCATGGACCAAATTATATGGTGCCTTGGAGGGTGACAAATTACGGTGCATCATAGGGCGCCTTAGGGTGGGTGCCCTAATATGCGCATCAGTTTACTGCTCTGCAGCGTGGGTTTTTCGATTGGCAGCACACACTGTTCAGATGTGTTCGTTACACACATTAAAAGGAATTGTCTCGGACTGCCATATTGTATGCACTGAGAGGAGTCAAACTCATGACCGCTGTCTCGGCAAGCATTGTATTAACCAGTGTACTACACCTCTGTAGCTACTATCACAGTGCTTCTACGTACTTAGGCTTACGGCGTGCAAACGTGCAGCGCCACACACTATCGCACGAAAGCGGCAAGGCGCCCTCTATCTTGCGATACATGGCTTAACGCCGGAAAGCCCACTTCCTTATATGGGATTCTTCATGTTAGTGCTACAACTAGCGCCGGTAACATTAAGACGGTTTAGTAAACATACCCCCATTTGTACTTTTATGCTTGAGGTAATTCTATAAGAGACCTTTTATTTGCATATACTAGCATCTATGCACAAAAAATCCTTTATAAAATTACTTCATTGCTGTATAGCAATAGTCACATGCTGTCAAAACTATCTCTAAACTCAGATATAGGTAGTTTTTCATATGCTTGTGAATATGCATTCTCCAGGACCAAGCAGGAAGTCAGTCCTCACATATGGGTGACATCGACGTCGATGGAGCCCTTGCGGAGCATTTTCCCAGCTTTCCATGAAAGCCTTTGTGAATGCAGGCACGCATGCGCGGTTCCCTTCCCGCCTAAAGGTGACATCTTGCTCAGTCTCTCTTTTTCCGTGAAGCCCACCGGACGTGTGTCCTAGTCCTCCCAGAAAATAGTTAGATTTTTTGGCGATCTTTCGCTATTTTTTTCTCCGGTTCGACGCCGGTTCCCCTCCCGCCGGGTTTGGTACACCGGTATCGAGCCCGATCTTCTTTTTTCGGTTTTTGCCCTTCGTGGCTGGCGTTCACACCCTTTTTTTCTTTTTCCCTGGAAGGCCGGTCTTTTGACCTCGCAGGGACTCTTTTTTCCTCGATGGCTTCCAGTGGGTTTAAAAAGTGTGATCGGTGCAAGAAGCTGATGTCTCTCACCGACACACACGACTGCTGCCTTCGGTGCCTCGGTCCTGACCACGATCCTAAGACATGTGGATCATGTGGAAAAATGTCTTCCAAGGCACTCCGAAGTCGCCAGCACCAAAAGGAAAGGCTTTTTTCGGCCTCTGGCCGGGCCAGGACCTCGTCTGAGGCCTCGACATCTCGGGAATCGGATTCCAAGCACCGTCGGGGCTCCTCGGACAGGGAGTCCCTCGACTGGGAATGAAAGAGGAAGAAGTGGCTCGCGAGGGCATCGTCGGAAGAGGTCCCTGGCTCCTCGAGAGCTAGGTCTCAGACCCCCAACTGTCGCCCCAGGTCCATGGAACAGGAGAAGCCTTCCAAAGTACCTCGATTGGAGCCGAAGTCTGCTGGACACGTAAGTCCTGTAGTCCTTGTGGACTCTCCTCCCAGAGAGCCGACGTCGGGCCCAGTGCCACCGGGGCCCGAGTCGGGGGCTGCTGAGTCTCCTGAGCTGGGTCTCAGGCTGACAGCCTTGGAGAGCAGACTGTCTGCCTTCATGGAACAGCAGCGGACACTGATGGCCAGCCTGTCTGGCGCATCTGCCCCGATCACCGGGACATCGACATCGAAGTCGACCCCAGAGACCGAGCCGATACTCGAGACCTTAAAGGCTTGAGGTCGACCTCGGTCGCGGTCTCCCTCGACCTCCCATTCGGGACCGAGGGCGTCGACGCCGGTGCCTTCGGCATCGGGGCGGGTGCTCACAGGCCCCGCGTGGTCGGACCCCGATTCCTCATCGGACGAGTCCGCCTGGGAGACGGAGGATGAGGAGTCCCCCGATACCTTCCGGACTCGGTGCGTCCCGTTGGACTCCCCGCAGTCTGAGCCCCGGAGGATATCCAGTTCTCGGAGTTAGTCCGGGATATGGCCACCGCGTTGGCTATCCCTGCGGACCCCAAGGAGGAGCCTCGAGCCGAGGAGCTCAAGGCCCTACAGTATGACTCTCCTCCGAAGGAGGCCTTTACTGTTCCGGTTCCTCCGATGCTGGAACGGTTCCTCTTCCGGATGTGGGAGGCACCGGCCTCAGCGCCGGTTCTAAGCAAGCGGGTTGATTCCATTTATCGACTCCGTAAGAGCCCTAGTTTTCAAAAGGCACAGCTACCACACCATTCCATGGTGGTGGAATCGACCATGCATCGCCTGAAAAGTCAGAAGATGCATTCCGCGGTGCCCCCTGGCAGGGAGGCCCGGAACCTGGATGGTTTTGGTAGAAAGTGCTTCCAGGCTCGATGCTTGCTTGCCGTGTCCAGTCTTACCCAGCTGTACATGGGCATGTACTTGTGAGACCTGGCCAAGGAGCTGGCCGGGTTCTCTGCTGGTCTCTCCGGGGAACCCTTGCAGAGGTTCAAGTCCTTGTCCTCGGGGATCCGGGAATGCTCCAAGTTTATGTCCCGCGCTGCCTACGATGGCTTCGAGGCTTCGGCCCTTGTTGCGGCAGCCGGCATCGCGGCTCGACGCCAGGCATGGCTGCAGTCATCGGACCTCGAGCCATGGGTTCAGGACAAGTTGGTCGATGTCCCTTGCCGAGGTGAGAACCTTTTTGGCAAGCCCAAGACCGAGAAGGCCGCACAGCTCGAGACCGAGCACCTCACAAGGACAAGGCTGTCTAGGAAGACTTCTGCCCCTTCTCACAAAAAGAAGGGCTCGGGTAAAAAGCCCTTTTACCCGAGGAAGGGCACTGCCTACAAACAGTACCCACATTACCAGGCTGCCCAAGCTGCCCCTCAGGGTCAGCAAGCCAAGGGGCAGGGTAATGGGCCCCATAGGCAGAGGACCCCCAAGCCTCTGGCCCCTGCTCCCACTCAGCAGGGTGGGGGGTTTTGACTCCTTAGGCATAGCCTCTCCGTCCCTTCTCTCCCAACCCTGCACAGGAAGTTGCCTCGCCCTGTTTGCCCACCAGTGGCCACTCATCACTGGAGACAGTTGGGTGTTAAGCATAGTCCACAAGGCTATCTACTACACTTCCAACAACTGCCTCCTCCATACTTTCCAGGGGAGCCTCCAAGGCCTCCCCTGCACACAGATCTTCTCCTTCAGGAGCTCCAAGGTCTGTTGGTGGACAGGGCAGTGGAGCCTGTGCCTCCCCACTTGCAAGGTCAGGGGTTCTACTCCAAGTATTTCCTGGTACCCAAAAGGACCGGTGGCCTTCGACCTATTTTAGACCTCAGAAACCTCAACAAGTTCCTGGAGAAGGAAAAGTTCAAGATGCTTACTCTTGGAACACTTCTGCGCTACCTCCAGCAGGGAGATTGGCTATGCTCATTAGATCTAAAGGATGCGTATACTCACATCCTCATTCATCCAGACCACAGAAAGTACCTCAGGTTCATTGTGGGAGGAAACCATTATCAGTACAGAGTACTGCCTTTTGGCCTCACCTCCGCTCCCAGGGTCTTTACCAAATGCCTGGCAGTGGTGGCAGCCTACCTGAGAAATCAGGGAGTCTTTGTCTTCCCCTATCTGGACGACTGGCTCATAAGAGGTCAGACGTGCCAGAAGGCCCGACAGGCCACCCTCAGAACTATTGCTCTTCTTCAAAGATTGAGGTTTGTAATAAACTTTGCTCCCCTCCCAGAACTTGGAGTTCATAGGGGCGAGGTTGGACTCTCTGCTGGCAAAGGCATTCTTGCCAGAAGACAGAGCTCAAAGACTGATAAACTTAGCAAACCAGTTTCTCAGCAGGTCACTAGTCTCCACCAGACTCTGCCTGAGGCTTCTAGGCCACATGGCTTCGACAGTACATGTGACCCCCAATGCCAGGCTCCATATGAGGCCTGCACAGTGGTGCCTTCGGACTCAGTGGTCACAAGCCACAGGCAGCCTCCGAGACAGGATAAGGGTGTCCAGACAATTTCTGAACTCCCTCAGCTGGTGGCGGCACCCACCCAATCTGCTGCAAGGGGTACCCTTTCAGATACCTGGGTTCACAGTGGTGTTGACCACGGATGCCTCCCTGCAGGGCTGGGGAGCTCATTGTCTAGGCAAGTTCACCCAGGGCCTGTGGTCTCCCTGGGAAGCCGCACAGCAAATCAATCTACTGGAACTCAGGGCTATTCGATTAGCCCTCAAGACTTTCTCTCCAACGCTGGCTCATCAGTCTGTCCTAGTTCAGACAGACAACCAGGTAGCCATGTTTTATGTGAACAAGCAGGGCGGAACTGGGTCCAGGCTCCTTTGTCAGGAAGCACAGGACCTTTGCTTGTTTGCTCTCAGGCACAACATACTCCTCAAGGCTGTGTATCTACCTGACCAGGAAAACTACCTAGCCGACAAGTTGAGCAGGATTCTGCAGCCCCACGAGTGGCAGCTCCTCCCACTTCCTGTTCAGCTGTTGTGGTGAGCAGACCTGTTCTGCAGAGCTCCTGTTAGGGAGAAGTTCCTGCTTCCTTCCTGTGGCTGGATGTCGGGCCCTGGGCCACCTCCAGCAGGAGAGGCCCAGGCTCAGAGGCCTACCAGGCCTGGTAGGCCTCCTTTGGTGCAGACTACTGAGGATGCTGGGACCTGTCTTCAGCCGATACCCCAGGAGGGGGCCTCCCCAGGTAGGACTACAGATGGTCAGGGAACAGGGACCCACTTGCCCGGTGGTTTGGGCCCGCTGCCCCAGGGAGGAGGCTCCTCTCTCCTCCCCAGGCAGGGTGTGGAGGCTGGGTGGAGGCAGGGAGAGGCCCTGGGGAGGCCTTGGAAGCCTGCCCCGTACGGTGCTGGAGGAGGTGGGTTCCCCCCTCCGCCTCGGGTCCTGGAGGAGGCCTCTACCTCTTCCAGTGAGGATGAGGACGGAGGGTCGGGCCTGCCATCCTTCCAGAAACCAGCTAGGGCCCCAGAGGAGATTGTGGTGGCAGTACGGCGGCTCCAGGGTCTCCAGAAGGAGGCGGCCCAGCTGGAAACTCAGCTCTCCCACCTGGAGAGCCTGCAGGCCACCATTCCCGGTGAGGAGTTGGTGGCCTATTCCCTATAGAGTTTGGGGTTAAAGCGGGCCTTGAAGGCTAAACACCAGGAAATCATCTATCTGAGGAGCCAGGGTTGTGGGTCCCTGTCTGAAGTGTATCACAACTATGATAGATGGCAGGGTAGATCTGTAGTCCAGGGGAGACCCCCGGGGGTGGGTAAGCCGGTAGGAAATCGACAGTCCCGTTCTCTGTTGCCCTTTCAGGGTAAAGTTGAATTGGTGAAAGCTGGTGCCTGGGCGTTTGGGGGCGGGGTCCCTGCCCACCCAGATTCTTTGGAGCCAATGATGACAGCCCCGCCGACGACCCGATTGCAGACATCGATTTCCTGCACTAATGATTGGGGCAGTGAGCAGGGTGTCCGAGGAGTTGATCTTTCCCATCAGCAGGCCTTTCCCGTTCATTTACCTGCTCTCCCGACATCAGCGTGTGTTGGTGGGGTGCCCCAAGATGGCCGCCAGGCAGTTCCCCGTGACGTCAGGCTTCTCACCGTTGCCGCCGATGCAAGGATTGCCCCGATGGAGGAGGTCTCTGCAGGGCTTCCCCCAGCCCGATCGACACTCCAAGATGGCCGCCGCCAGGGGTGTAACGTCACTTCCGGGTATTCCCGGAAGTGTGAAGCGAGCCGGGATTCTGTCTTTGCCTTGCCGCAGGAGCAGCGACGGCGGTCTGAGGAGGCTCTGCCTGGATTTCCCCGCTCGTCCTCCGCTGAAAAATGTCCTCGAGGTGGTGATTCGCACTCGGATCCGATGCAGCAGCGTCGGGGATCTCAAGGCTCTGTGCTGTTTGACCGCCGAGTTCATTCCCCTGCAGTGGGTACCGGATTTTCAGTGCGGACTTGGGGTGGGGGGGCTGCTGTGAATAGCGACTCCCCTGTCTTGGCTGCTCTTCCTGCTCCACGACGGCTGCAGGATGGCCGCCCATCTTTTTCAGAGGTGGCTGTCTGGCACCGGAGGGGTGCAGGACAAGGGAAGGAGCGGGGTAGGGGCTGCTGTTCGTTTTCTGCAGCCCCTGAGGGGAGTCAAGAGCAGGGACAGAATGTTTCTTTGTCTTCTGTGTCAGCGGAGCGGGGAACAGGCGCCTGCAGTTTCCGCCAGTGTGGATGAGGGGGGCCTGGCTCGCAGGGGGGCGTCCGCCCTTCCTGCTGGAACCGTGGCTACCGGCCAGGTGGTTCTGGACCCATGTGCCACGTCTGGCACCGACAACCAGGTAGGACCTGAGAGGGACAAGGGGCAGGGGGGTGGAGGTGTGGGGGATGTTCTGGGTGGGGGGTCTGCCCTGTTGTCTCGGGCAGGTCCTGCCTTGTTGTCGGTAGCCGTAAAGGGGGTAGCGGACGGTGGGTTAGGGGAAGGGCGGATGGAGGAAAGGGGGGAGCGGACGACTGGTCATATAGTGGGGAAGGAGGTAGTGGCTGATTTGGAACGAGGGAAGGAGTTGTTCTCAGTAGGGTCAGGGGGGGCGGTGGTCCCCCTGGATCCCGGGAATGAAGGGGAGCGGGGTCCGTCCCCGGTAGTGGTGGCCGAGACCCAGGAGCCTTGCGCTGGGTCGGGAATGCGGGAAGGAGGTTTGGGGGAGCCTTCCGGTCCCCTGGGTGTCACCGAGAACCAGGTTTGTGATGCCCTGTGATTAGCCTTGGAGACCCCGACGGGCCCTCCTGGGGCTTTTGCTGCCTTTCAGCAGATGGAGGTGGCGGCAGGGGGTGATCCAGGGGTTCTCGGTGGCACCCAGGGATCCGGAAAGGATAGCATTCCAGATTCGGTTTTGGCAGAGATGATCTTGCCCAGTTCTCAGGTCGCCCCATGTGGGGAGATTGTGGATCCTGCAGACCAGCAGCAGGATCCCCCACAGGTTGCAGCAGGGGAAGGCCAAGGTAGGCAGGGGATGGGAGCTGGGGGGTCGGCTTCCCCCCCCGTACCTTTGCGGAGGCTCTGAGGGGGTCGGGCACCACTCCGGGGAAGTCGGGTGAAGGTGGGGGGAGGGGGAACTCCCAGGGGAATGGTCCCGCAGGAGGGGGAGGAGGTGGGGGAGGGTTCCAAAGAGGGGTAGGGGGTGAGGTCCGACGGCGCAACGTGGCGCAGATCCGATGGGCTGGGGAGGGGTCCCCTCCAGCCAGGGAACAGGTCTTGAGGATGGTCCTTGGGCTGGGGTTTCTCCCAGGAGATCTCTACGCCTTTATCCACATGAACAACACCATTGAATATGATGTTAGTTTCATGCTGAGACGGGGGCTGGAGATTTCCTGGCACCGACCCCAGCCGCTGTGGGGGCTGGGGGGGGGGGCTGACTTTCGTGTTGTGCCTATCTCTCGCCAGGGGACGGTACCTGTGACCATCCTATCCAGGAATGAGTCGCTCCCAGGGCAGGACATCCAGTTTTGGTTAAGGGCGCTGGGCCCCTAGGGGTGTGGGACGGGTCGTGGAAGGGCAGGATCCGTTTGCGTGAGGTGGGAAACGTGGTGCAGCATGTGCCCTCGGCCGGTTTTCTCGGTCGGGATCGCATCTTGTGCTATTACCCCGGGCAACCCCGCGAGTGTCACCGCTGTGGTTCATTTCGCCATTTGAGTATGAACTGTCCCGAGCAGGTCTGCACCCGTTGTGGTGGACGGGGTCACGCCTCGGCCGGGTGTCTGCTAATTCGGTGTAACCTTTGCGGGGAGTTGGGCCACCCCTTCGCCCGCTGCCCCTCCGCGTCACACAATGGACCGGGGGGGGATGCCGTCACTCCACCTCGGGCTTCTGTGCGGGAGGAGGTTGTGGAGGCCCCTCTCCCTCAGGAGGAGTCCGAGGGCCCTAGGGTAGAGGAGTCCATCGAGCCGAGGGAGCCACCAGGGGAGGGGATTCGGGTAGGAAGGAGGAGAGGGTTGATGTGGTGGAGGTTAATGTATCACGACAGGATAGTGGGTTGAGGGTGGTGCCACCTGAGGAATGGACTACGGTCCCTTCCAAGGGTGGCAAGTCCAAAAGGAAGAAACGGGAGACATCCCCGTTGCCGGATGCAGAGCCCGTGTTGGACATCAACCGATTTGTCTTTTTGGCTGCTGATGCGGCTGAGGCAGATGAGGGCTTGCCTGTGGAGGCAGGGCTTCCTGTGCGGCGCTCGGAGCGGTTAGCGGCGGGGGCGGCCCCTCTTCCTCAGCGGCGACCTTCAAAGATGCCGAAGGCGCGCCGCAGTCAGGGTCCTCCAATCAAGGGGGATACTGGCGCCCGACGGGTGAGGGAGGATGGGTTTGTACCCCCGCAGTTGGGTTCGGGGCCTTCGCAGGAGCCCCCTGCTGACCCGGCCACCCTGGCCTCCCCCGCGGGGGTGGGCACTGTCGTATTGTCTCCGTCTTTGTCCGGGGAGGGGGGGGCAGTACAGGTGGTGGACCCCACGGAGGAGGTCATTCCTCCGACCCCTGACTCGTTTGTGCCTCCTCATCCCGTGGGGGCTGGGTCTGCCCTCGCGACAGCTTTGCCTGGTGGTCCCGGGGGCGCCAGCACCTCCTGGGGTGACAGGGTCGAGCGGGAGGAGGAGGAGATCCTCGAGGTGGTCGACGTGGACCAGGAGGAGTGCTCCAGCTCGCGGGCTTGTCCTGCAAGCGGGATTCTGGGGATCCTGGGGTTGGTGAGAAGAGGAGGAAAGGGTCACTGCACTCGAAATAGGCATGGCGTGCACTCCTGCGTTCTCGTGCGCCACCATCAACGTGGCCAGCATTTTCTCAGACCAGGCGCGGGCTACGGCCTATGATTTTCTTTCTACGAGTGGGCTGGATGTCATCTTCTCACAGGAGACCAGGCTCACCTCGCTCGCTAGCCTTCATCGGGCGAAGCGAGAGTGGAGGTGGGGCCCTTCGTACTGGTCACTTGCGGCACAGCCCTACGCAGGAGTAGCGGTTTTGTTCACGTCTAACCGATTTCAGGTGCAGTACGTGTGGGAACTGGAGCAGGGCCGGTGTCTGCTCTTAGACGGCTACTGTGGGCCTCATCGGTTTCGTTTCGTGGTGGTCTACGGCCCCCAGTCTAAGTTGGCGTGGAAGACCCTGTTTGGGGTCATCCGCCCCTACCTACACACCTCCCGTTTGGTGGTCCTCGCCGGGGATTTCAACACCACCACCTTTTTGCAGGACCGAGGGGGGGAGCGTTGCCCACCTAGTTACGAGGGCCTCTTTTTGGCCGAGATGACCCGGATGGCTGACCTGGTGGATGTTTTCCACCGGGCCTTTCCACGGTCGCCGGGTTTCACCTACTACCATGGGACCTGCAGGAGTCGTATTGATCGGATATATGTGAGTGCCCGGGTGGAGTGTTCCCCTCCGCAGTTGCAGGCGGTTGACTTTTCGGACCACCGCGTCCTCTCCGTGTCCTTCCTGGCTAACCACGAGGAGCTTAGCAGGGGTCCTGGCCTGTGGCGACTGAATGTGCAGTTGTTGGCAACATTAGAGGTGGTCCAGGAGTTCTTGGCCTTTCTCGCAGACCAGGAGACCCTGTTGGGTGTTTTTCCTTCCCGTGGCGCGTGGTGGGATGAGGTGAAGACGCGTGCCCGACAACTCTTCCGTTCCCGGGGTACCTCCATGGCTCGATCCCACTACCTCACCTACACTGTCCTCCGGAGGTCGCTGGATCGTTTGGTATCCCGAGGGGCAGCGCGGGAGGAGGTTGAAGAGGTGCGCGTCCAGCTCCGTGGCCTGCTTTACGATCGCCATGCCTCCCTATGCTTCGAGGGGGCGGCCGGTGGGGTCGCCACTCCAGACCCTTTCCTGACTTGCAGGGAGAGGGTTCGGCGTCGGGAGGTCATGGCCCTGCGGGGCGAGGACGGTACCATTCATACCTCCCAGGAGGACCTTTTGCGGATGGTGGGGGAATACTTCTCGGACCTGTTTGGGGATCGCCCCGTGGACCTCACCCATATCCGAGAGTACCTGGGCCTTCCCCCGGTGTATTCGGCTGTGGTCCAGGCACAGGTTGATGCACTCGCTGCACCGATTCAGCAGGTGGAGGTGGAGAGGGCGATTCGTGCCATGCCGTTGGGGAAGGTGCCTGGGCGCGATGGGCTCCCGGTGGAGTTCTATCGCATGTTCATCGCCCAGCTGGCCCCCTTCCTGACCTCCCTATTTCAGGAGATCATGGACACGGGGTCTCTCCCGCGGTCATTTCGTGAGTCTGTCCTGCTACTGCTCTCCAAGGGGAAGGACGATAGCTCCTTGGACTTCTGGCGGCCGCTCTCTCTTCTGAACGCGGACCGGAAGATCCTGGCCAAGTGTTTGGCCAACCGACTGGTGGAGGTGTCGGGCGATTTGCTGTCCCCTTCCCAGTATTGTTCCGTTCGGGGGAGAGGGGTTCTGGACGCTGTCGCCACAGTCCGGGAGATGGTGGAAAGAGGCCGGTCGCTTCAACGGGACCACTGGTTGGTCTCCTTGGATCAGTCCAAGGCCTTCGATCGAGTCAGTCACCGGTACCTGTGGGTGGTGCTCCAGCACTTCGGCCTCCCCGCAGGTTTCCTCTTCGTCGTGCAGGCGCTGTACCGAAGGGGGGTGAGCTTCCCGTTTATTAACGGGTGGCTCGGACGGCCATTTGGTGTCGCCTCGGGGGTGCGGCAGGGGTGCCCTTTGAGCCCCCTGCTGTATGTTTTCTCCCTCGACCCCTTCCTCCGGAGATTGTCCTCAGGTCGGTTACGGGGCCTGGAGGCGCCTGGTGCGTCCCCGGTGACCGTCGTTGCCTACGCTGACGACATCTCAGTTTACGTGGACGGCACTGAAGGGGTAGAGGCCCTGCGGGAGGCCGTGGAGGAGTACTCGGGGGTAGCCCACTCTGTTGTCAACCACAGCAAGTGCCAGACGCTGTGGTTGGGCCCCTCGGAGGCCTTCCCGCCTTCCTGCGCCCCCTTTCCTCCTCCCGTGGGGGAGGTCCGCGTTTTGGGCCTCGTCTTCGGGTCGGAGGACTGTGCGGAGTCCAATTGGGACCGTTGTCTCGAGACTGCACGGTGTCGGGTGCTGCGGTGGAGGGGGTGGAGGTGTACGTACGAGGAGAAGATCAAACTCCTCGGGACGTTTCTGCTTCCTCTCTTTCTGCACGTAGCCACGGTCTTCGTCTTCCGTTGTCCCGTCAGGCGTCTGTCTGTGCCGTCTTTTTCTGTTTTCTGTGGGGTAACCGCTTGAACCCTGTCCAGCGCAACATCGTCTGCCTGGATCGGGCAGAGGGTGGTTTGGGTATGTTGCACCCCCTTGTTTTCCTGTCAGTCTTGTCTATGGCGTTTCACTTAGGTAGGATGAGGGAAGGGGGTGGGGTTTGGTGGGTGGCCTCCTATCGGGAATGGTTCTCCCGCTTCTGGGAGCAGTAGTGGGCGTCCTCGGTCCCACGTGTGCGCCGGAGAGGGGAACAGGCCCCATCGTACGTATTTGTGATGGTGGGGCTCATTCGGCGGTGGGGGGTGACCGACCCGCTCGCCCAGTCCTTGGGGCGAAAAGGATTATACCGGAGGGTACTCATCTCTCACTATCAACCACGGTGGGCCCTGCGGGACTGTCCGGCGGATGTGATGCAGCGGGGCCTTCGGCTGTTGAACTCCCCTCGGCTACCGAAGAAGGTTCGGGATGTAGCCTGGTTGTCTTTCCACGGGCGTTTGTACGTGAGGGACAACCTCAAGTACAGGTCACAGGCCGAGCGGGTCTGTCCGAGGGCCGGGTGTGAGGGGCAGGCGGAGACCATGGACCATTTCCTCCGGCAGTGCCCCTTTAACGTGGAGGCCTGCCGGTTGGTGTCCGCTGCTCTTCACCTGCGCGACCTTTCCCTCCTCACGTATGCGGAGTGGGTGTACGGGGCCTGGTCCTTTCCTCTAAGGCAGGACTCCGGGACCCTCTACCTCGTCACGGCTGTAGTGCGCTACCACCTGTGGCAAGCGCGCTGTCATGTCTCGACCCGGGGGTTGGTCCTGCCCCTCGACGAGGTGGTGCGGGACATTCTGGAGGAAGTGTCCAGCATGGCGCAACGTGAAAGGCGGGTGGTGGAAGCCCATCGTTGGGAGCGTCTGTGGCGGCACCTCACCCTCTGCCCCCCGTGAGGGGGAGGGGTTCCCTGGGGTTATCGTCCCTGTAGGGCTCTGAGGTTTGTTTTTGTTTCACTAGGGGAGGGGTGTGGCAGGAGGGGTTGGGTTTCCTTCCCTGGGGTTTATTTCTGAGTATGACTTTGGGGTTGTTTTTCTCCCGGGGGGGGGGGGGGGGTGAGCTGGTGCTGCTTCAGGGGTGAGACCACTTGTCCGCTCTCCCTTTCCTCTTCGAGGGGGCTGTCCCAATTGTTGTTGTTGTTAGTGGTTTTGTATGTCCTTTTCGTGTCCTGGGCATCCCGCTCCGCTGGCTGATCGCAGGGCAGCACAGGGGTTATGTTATTTTTGCTTTGTTTTTAGCCTTTGATTTGTATGATTAGTTATGCTTTGTTTTGGTGGGATTATGTTGGGGATGGGCTTAAGATGCCCTTATGTTTCTGTTTGGGGGGTGGGGGTAGGGAGGCTTGTTTTTGATGTGTTTGGTTCTGTGGGACGGATGGGGAGGGGGCAGGGATTGGGGTGGAGGGAGGGGGAGCTGCTGCTCCCGCTGCAGGGGGAGGGATGGGGACAGGGGACTCTGTCTTTGAGGGGGTTGGGGGGGGGGAGTCTGGCAGTTCCCACACACTGGAGGACTGCATGAACATTTGGACTGGTGGGGATTGTTGTGTGGGGGAGGGGTTCAGGGATTGCAAGACGGACAATGTGTGGACTGCTTTGGGGTGTTCCTGCAGGGAGGGGTTGGGTCGGGCAGGGACAATGGACCGAGGGGGGGAGGGGACATGGACATTGTCAGAGACGTTTGTGGGTTGTTGTTGGGAGGAGGGGCACGTGTGTTGATTGCTGAGTTTGGTGGTGGGTTTGGGGAGGCGGGTCACGGGGGGGTTGTGATAGTTGTTTTGTGATATGTCGGGGGGGTGGGGGTTTTGGGGGGTGTGGGACTTGGTTGGGGTGATTGTTTCTGCTTTTTGTATGTATTTTGTTGCTTGTTTAATAAACTCAAAATTTCCATCCTTTGGTGGTTCAGAAGATTTTCCTGAATGGGGACTTCCATCCATAGATCTGTTTGCCAGTCCTCTGAACAAACAGCTGCCAAGGTTCTGCTCCAGGCAACTGCATCCTCTGCGGATAGCAGCAGATGCTTTTCTGATTCCCTGGTCTCAGGGCCTCCTGTATGCGTTTCCTCCCACGCCCTTGGTGGCCCGAACCCTGTTCAAGATTCTCCAGGACAAGGCCTCGGTCCTGCTGGTGGCTCCCAGGTGGCCGAGACAGCCTTGGTTTCCACTTCTGCTTCAGCTGGCAGTGGATCCCCCACTGCCTCTGGGGTTGCAACCCGACCTTCTCTCAGGGTTCCCTTCTGCACCCCAATCTCAAAAGCTCTCAATTTGATGGCCTGGAGGCTGCAAGGGTAGTTTTGGCTCCCTGGTGCCTACCTCCTGAAGTTGAGGAGGTTGTCCTAGCCTCTAGGAAACAGTCCACTAGGAAAACCTATGCTCTCAAATGGAAAAGGTTTTCTGTGTGGTGTCAGCTACGTACAGAGGATCCTTTCTCCTGTACTGTACCAGTAGTGCTTCAGTACTTACTGCACTTATCAAATCAGGGACTTAAGACCAATTCTGTTCGGGTCCACCTCTCAGCTCTAGCAGCTCACCACTCACTGGTGGAAGGACATTCTCTGTCGGTTCACCCTTTGGTGTCCCGGTTTCTCAGAGGCTTGCTTTTGCTCAAGCCTCCAATCCGTTCTCCTGCTCCTGAGTGGGAGTTGAATGTGGTCTTGCAGCAACTGACTCGCCCACCTTTTGAGCCGATGGCTACTTGCCCTCTACGCTTCCTATCCTGGAAGACACTCTTCTTAATAGCCCTAACCTCGGCCAGGCGAGTGAGTGAGCTTCAGGCCCTGGTCTGTGACAGGCCTTACACCCGCTTCTATGGGAACAGGGTAGTCCTTAGGACTCATCCAAAGTTCCTCCCAAAGGTTGTCTCCTCCTTCCACCTTAACCAAGAGGTGGTTCTTCCAACATTCTTCCCTAGGCCTCATGCAAGCCAGGCTGAAGCAGTTCTGCATACCCTGGACTGTAGGAGGGCCTTATCCTTCTACCTTGACAGTACGCAGGGGCATAGGAGGGCTACTCAACTCTTCATATCTTTTGACCCTAATAATTTGGGGTTAGCTGTGTCCAAGCGTACCCTGTCCACCTGGGTAGCTGACTGTATCACCTGGGCTTACAGGGCGGCTGACCTTCCTTTGCAGGGTCGGGTCATGGCCCATCGTGTCAGGGCAATGGCTGCCTCAGTGGCTCACCTCCGCTCTGTACCGTTGGTGGACATCTGCAGGGCTGCAACTTGGTCCTCAAGCCAGACTTTTGTGGCCCATTACTGTCTGGAGAGGGAGTCCCATAGGGACAGTGCTTTTGGCCAGGCAGTACTCCGGAATCTCTTTGAGGTGTAGGCAACTCCTGCCCTCCTGCCCTCTGTTGGGCTACCGGTGGAGGTTCTGTCAGTGAAAAGCCTTTCTTTGATGCTGGGACTAGAGGGAGTTCTCTTGTTCAGCCTGGGTTCCTTGGTAGCCCAGAGCTTGGGAGTCACCCATATGTGAGGACTGACTTCCTGCTTGGTCCTGGAGAAAGAGTAGTTACTCACCTGTAACAGGTGTTCTCCAGGAGCAGCAGGAATCAGTCCTCACAACCCACCCTCCTCCCCTGGGAGTTGCAGTTGTACATAGTTTATTTTTACATTTTTGTGTGCTGTTTTTAGCTATGTCATTTGACTGAGCAAGATGGCACCTTTAGGCGGGAAGGGAACCGCGCATGCGTGCCTGCATTCCCAAAGGCTTTCATGGAAAGCTGGGAAAATGCTCCGCAAAGGCTCCATCGACGTCGATGTCACCCATATGTGAGGACTGATTCTTGCTGCTCCTGGAGAACACCTGTTACAGGTGAGTAACTACTCTTTATTGATACACAGAGCCAGCCTCATCATATGCTATCCTGAGCAGAGTGTTACGGAATCCATAAGTGCAGTAACAGCTTTTACCGTCTTCTTCTAGTGAAGTGATTGTCTTTCTCTTACCTGGCTGTGCTGAAGACCCTTTCCTTTTTATTGCACCAGCAGATAACAGTAGAAGGAGGAGCCACAGTAAATACTGAAGCAAAAGGGAGTGACTGACAAGCAATAAGAGAAAGAAAAGAATGGGAAAGGAAGGTTGAGAGAGATGGAAGGAGGAAATATCAGAAGAGAGAGGATGAAGGGAAAAGGAAATGAGAACCAAGGAGGGATGGAGAAGAGGAGAGAATTGGCAAAGCTGTCAGGGAAGATTAGGAGGAAATCTAGTTGAAGGGAAGAGGATAAGGAGAACTGCCAAGGTAAAGGATGGGCAAAATAAACAGTTATATATATATATATATATATATATATATAACTTAAACCTCCGGCACTGTGAGGCTGTTTTACTTCCGACCCCTCCAATGCCCAATGCTGACTTCCTTTTTTATGGCTGCTTTCTTAATTGCATCTTATGTCTTCCAGTTGTCCTGGCTGTCTCTCAGACTTGACATCCTTTCCTGTTTATTTGGTTTAAGTTAAGCACTGTGGGGCTGTTTGAGGCCCTTGTCGCTGCTGCTGGTGCCAGAGAGGAGCGGCAGCGGTGATAATTGGCGGGCCTAGACCATTGGCACTCTAGGTGGCTGCCTAGTTCGCTTAATGGTCGCATTGGCCCTGGGTTGATGTAAGTAATTGCGCCTATATTTGGTGTGCATATATTATAAACTGCACATGTACTACAAGCTATAAAATAAGTGTGATAGGCAAGCACAAAGTCACGTGTAATTAGGTGTAACTTTATAAAATCACCCTCCACAGTCATATTAAATGGTATATATTTATATGTAGTTAACTTCTTTCAGTTCATAAAAAAATGACTATACTATCAGAAAATGACTGATAAATTTAAAGTGTTTTCATTTGAATAAAATATGCTTTAAAGTAATTGTGTTTCTCTTACAAAAGTTGGATCTCTGGAAATTGCATCTTGATAAATATTATTTCTCTTTAAACCTTACGATTGTGTACACAGACTGAATTAATTTATAGCCTACAAGAAATTATGAAAATACAAACTTTCCTCTTTGTTTTTAAGAATCCCCTTATTTCAAAATGACTTGCAGTAGTGTTCTGGAGCAGCGTATCTCAAGCCGATCCTCAAATACCCCTTTGTCAGTCTGAGTTTCCGGATATCCACAGTAGGGGGCAGTGCCTGCAAATCTATCTCATTTATATATTCATTGTAGATACCTGGGGAACCAGACTAGGTAGGAGGTACTCCAGGACTAGCTTAGGAAACACGACTTTAATTCCAGGAAATTCCAGAACAAGCCTGGAAAGTGAACAGTCCTACTTACTAGTTCTGACAGCGACAGCAACATTATGCTGCATCTCCAAAACTAGAAAGCAAACTTGGGACATCTACATAACATATGGAGGACCCCCAGGGGCCTGCGATTACATTTTGGAAACCACTAGCTTACTAAATGAAATTTCCCTTCATTCTAGAGCTTTTTCTCCAACTAAAATCATTACTATGACTCATGCCCTACTTCTCACCCTCCAAGCACATACCTACTACTGGGGGATTCTCCACAGTGCTATTAAATGTCATCTTCATGTATCACTCTCACAGCTCTAGAGATGCTGTGCTTTAGTGCAGCCTCTGAACTTAATAATGATTTTTATAGTGATAGTGAATGCATGCAGCAGCACCATACAATGGTGATAAGAATTCAGGTGTGATAAGTCCCTGTCCCAAAGAACTTACCAATGAAGTGGGATATGATACAATGGGAGATAAAGTGAGCTGCCCAAGCTCATAAGGGGCAAGAAGCAGGATTTGAACCCTGCCTCTCGGCCTATTGCTCTAACCACGAGGCTGCTATTCCTCTAAAATCTAACTAGAGTCAGGGCTAGTGCAAGAATTGGAGGTGCCCAAGGCAGGCCTTCCATCCTGCCCCCCCCCCCGTGAGCCCCACCCTCATTGTTACCACTGCCGCTCCTCTCCAGGGCCTGCAGTGGCGACAATGGCTCATGAACTGCGACACAGCGCTTACCAATACAGTCCGGGCTGCGTCCCAATTCCTTTCTGTTACTATGTGCTCTTTCTGCCTCCTCTGATGCAGCGCCAGACTGTATTGGTAAGCGCTGTGTCGCAGTTCATGAGCCATTGTTGCCGCTGCAGGCCCAAGAGAAGGGTAGAAATGGCGGCAATGGGCACCCATGGAGGTCTGTCACTCCAGGCAACTGCCTAGTTCACCTAATGGTAGTGCCGGCCCTGACTAGAGTGCTACCAGAAAAAAGGTGTAAAAACAAGGCGCCTATGAGGCTTCAAACAAGTACAGCTTCCTAACCACTAGCTCAGCCTGCAATACAGTTTGTCTCTCTCTGTAGCCCAGGGGTTCTCAACTCAGTCCTCAGGTTTCAGGTTTTTAGGATAACCACACTGAATATGCATGAGAGATATTTGCGTATAGTGGAGGCAGTGCATGCAGATCTATCTCATGAAGATTCATTTTGGTTATCCTGGAAACCCGACTGGCTAGGTGTGTCCCCAAGTCTGGGCTGAGAACCCAGTGGCACTACTGCCTAATGATATCTAGGTGTCTGTCTCTCTATGTCGGCTATATAATAACATCAGTAAATATATTTGTCAGTGTTGCAGTAACTGGGTGATATAAAGTCAGTTTTCTGACTTCTAACCGCAGGTCCCTATTTCATGGTGACACAAACTCTTGGTTAGTGCTGAACTGGTGAGTATCCAGACTTTGTGGCAGCAGTTGAGATTTCCCTTATCCTTTCAGTAACATTAGGAAGTGTTGCTTCCACTGATTATGGGGTGCTTCTAACACAAGTCTGGTAACAAACACCACTACCATCTGTTTTTTTTATCTTCGGTTTATAAGTAACCACTTGCTTCTTTCTAAACAGCTGCTGTCTCTGACACAAGGGAGTGCAAATCCACTCCTTAAAGCCTGCAAAAGATACCTACAAGGAATGTTCAGGAGCTAAATCTGCATTAATTTAGTCCAAGAAACCAATAACATGCATATTTTGGTTACCCTGAAACCAAATTTGTTTGCAGTTTTTGAGGATCAGATTAGTACACTGCTGCTTTAACAGATTCCTGAGTGGTCCGTGCCGTTGTTCCAATCAGTACTAGTTCAGCAAAACTTAGCCAAAGAGGGAGCACTTGAAAAGAACCTGTGAAGCCTGGTTGGCTGTTTCACCCAGTTTTGCCCCATATTGGGTCAACCCCTGTGCAGGTTGAGATTAGTCCTTCAGCCATTCAGAAGCATCTATGCTGTTCTATCTAAGCTCTCTGTTTTACTGTATGTATTAATAGACTTTGCCTCAGATGGAAAATAAAGCACCCAATCCCAAATTGTTTCCAAAATATGTAATGCTAAAGTAGGTGGAAAGGATTAATAACGTGCCTAAAACACATAGGGCATCTGTTTGCCACTGTGTGAGCTGGCGATAGCTCCGAGTCCCTGTTGCTGTGTGTGGGTGACCTATGTCTAATGAAGAGAGTGGAGTTATTCACTCTCTAATTGCTTATCCTTGCATGTACGCTGAGGAATCTTTTCCTTGCTGAGGAATCTCTTCCCTCACTTTGGGTTCTATTTTCTGCATCCGGCTGGAAAATGTTTTTGCAGGACGGACAACCATTCCTGATTCTCCCCTAGAGCTGAGAAAAAAGCTCAGGGAACCGACTGAGGTCAAGGCATATGTGGCTGCCTGATCCTAAAATGACTTCACATTAAAGACAGCGAGCCAAGGGGTCACATCAGTTGACTTCTGAAGGGTCTGGTTCTCATTAGCGGCTGTGGATACTGAATGCATGAACTCCCAAACAAGCGTTGCCAGGATCTTGTATGTTTGGTTACAAAAACAGTGCAATGGTTGGAGCCAGGTGTTCAAATGTTTCTGTGTGTCTGCAGTTCCCATGGCAACAATGGCCCACGCCAATTTCCTGCAGTCTGCCAGAGCTGGGAACTCATGGGGCTAATGCTTCAGTCCCTTTCCCAGGTCATTATTGACGCTCCCTTTAGTGCAACCCTTCTCCACATCTCTGAACATATGTATGCATGTGTGTGTGTGTGTAGATATACATAGCACTGTTTGTTGAAATAGGTTTACTCCCAGTGTACTTTAAAACGGAATACTTCAGAAACATGCATGCAGCCACTGCTGCACATATGAACTGGCTGCATATTTCAGCTGCCCAAACTGAGTGAATGCATCCAAAAAGCAAAATAGAATAGAAACAATATTATACGTAATCTACAGTTCAAGAAGTGAAAATGATATGCCTGAGGTCACATGGTGTAAGTGGCAGAGAGGAGATTTGAGCTTGTATCACAGTTTATCCTGTCCTGTAGTGTTCAGCGCTCCCACCCCCCCATAAGTTATACCTGCTTTGATCTGACAGTGTATTACATGGGTATCTATGTAAATCCATTTCAATGTGTCGTGGTTTCTGCATGCAGCTTGTACCTTCTCTTTGCAGTCATCTGTATTCACCTTATTGTGCTTATCTATCTGTGCTTATCTATGTATACTCTATTTGTGTGTTTCTGGCCGTGAAAGCTTATTTATGTGTCCCTGTGTGATTTTTAATCTGTGTGTGGATATCTTTCTGTATTGACACAGTTTCTGTGGCTTCTAGAAAAGTTGTCACTGTTGTCACTATAACCATTTGCCATTTTATTCCTTAGCTTTTCATTTTCTTTTGTCAGAGATGTAGTAAGTTAGCCCAATTGAAAGGTATTGCCTACAACTTTTACAGCTTTTATTTTAAATCTATGGTTGACTATCAGATATCCTCTCGGGGATTATGGTCTATAGATAAAGGGTTACTTGGAATCCTATCAGTACGAATGGCCTATCTCACTGTCACTTGAGATTGGGACTTTTCGAGTGCATGGCTATGGTTATGGCATTCTCTTCCAACAAATTTTGATTTGAATCAGGTTTTTAGCATTTTGTAAAAATGTAAAGCATTATGGGGGTCATTCTGAGCCATGAATAGCAGGGATGTACGCCCTGCCTGGACATACATCCCAGCTATTCGTCCCCCTTGCTGTCCCCATGCAAGGCTACCTGTACGAACAGCGGAGTTGTACGGGGAGCCTTAGACAGGGGGAGGGGGGGCAGGCAGAAGGCGGAGTGCGGGCGGGCCATCACCCTGGACGTACAGGGCCGTTTCTGAGGTCGGGCCTGTACGTCTGGGGTATGCCAGTTAGACAGGAGACTTATTCCACCTCTGAGGTGGAATAAGTCCCCTGGATGTGAGGTAGCAGCGGCGGTCAACGGGTCAAAGTAGGGTGGTGTGCAGGAGGTTCCCTGCAGCCGGACCCTGGCCATGGGAGGCTGGATCAGGGGAAAGAACAATCTTGGTGGTAACTGGGGTTCATGACTCCTTAACGGAGTTGCGGTGCTATGGCAATTAGATGCCATGGCACTGCGGCTCCATTACGGAGCCAGGCTGAGTTAGCCAGGTGTGCAGCAGATCAGAATCGGGGCCGGCCTGCACGTCCAGGCCGGTAGACCTGATTCTGATCCCGCGGAGGCTATACGCCCCGATTCTGCCCAGCCGTACAAGGGGCTGGCGTCCACCTGTTTAGATTGGCTCATCCTGATCCGTTTTTAAGTTCTTTTATAGTTTGTTCTTTTGACATATGTTTTCTAGCTCTGGACAAATGTGTTTTTGGAATTGATATAAATCTTTCCAATAAAAAAAATAAAAGTACTGAGATGAAAGGAATGTGCTGCACTGTTATAAACTTATTAAAACACGACAACATAGTAGTTACAAAAAGAAAGAAAGTTATATTTATTGCAATTAGGGACTTTCCAAAGAGATAGACATAGCACAGACAGAGTAATACATAAGTGATATGCCTCTATAAATACTGAAGTAAATTATTATTTTACAGTAGAAATCAGGGCCCTGGTATGGTATTCCCTGCATCATCTGTTACTATGAAGGAAGTTGCAGCTAGTGAGGAGGTATTCAATGCGTGATAGGATGCATAGGGTCTCTTTCAGCTTACTGAGAAACTTCCTGTCAGAATATCTTTGACAAAGGCCTAAGACTCGATTCATCCAAATTTGGGAGTTATTAAAATCTACAATCAAAAAAGCTAGTTATTAAGTTTAATAAAAATAATCACATCTTATGTTAAAACACAGTCCCAAGGGCCTGCATATATCAAAAGCCAAATAAATCTCTCTTCTATGGTGGGTTTTATAGCAGTTCATGATCATAATGGCTTAATACATTATCAGATTAATGAGAATATGCACAATCCTTATTAGTCCTTTTTTGATCTGCAGACTTGCCCTCCTGATATCACCTTCATCTGGAGATTGGCAGAGGTCATGCTCTGAGCATGCTATATCTCTGATATCAGTAACAGAATGAAGCTTGAAATTTAGGGCAAGGAGGCCAAAAACTCTTCCCTCTGTTTCAGTTATCATGGCCTTATTTCAAAATGCTCAAAGCCACTGATGTGGCCCAACTCCATTGAAAACAGTGGGAAAAAAGGAAATATAAAAGAAAATCTATCAGTCCTGGTGGAAAAAAATACTTATATATTTATAAAGAAGTAATAAAGAATGTTACAGGAGCTAGGGAAGTATCACATATATGTTGAAATCCAAAGCAGGAAAGCAGAAGTTTATCTTATGCACAAATTGCACAGTTTTCTTTGTTCTTTAGTGCTTATCAGTAGCACTGTGCCCCAAAGACCATTGTTTTCACAAACAGCACACTATAGATGATAGCAAGATTGAAGCTTCATTCTGCACTAGGCCTCTCCCCAGAGAGCATGCACTGACAGCTATACATTGACCAATACCAGGCAGACTACCCAAATGAGGGGAGAGGACAAAGGGAATGAGTAAAGACTAACCATATTGATAGAACAGTAAGAGGGTCATCAGGTTCATCATTTCCGGAGGAAGTGTACTGCCACAAGAGCATATTGGCATCTCTTGTCTCTCAAGGACAATATAGCCAAATGTATGACTGCAAACTACCATGGCATTAACAACAGAACAAATACATCTGCACATAGAGGACAAAATAACTCTTGCATCCTATCTAAACCTTGGAAAGGAGACACAAAGAAGGTATTCTTTCTTCTTCTAATCTTCCAGATGTGGTATAGAACCAAATTCTAGATATTTTGCAGAAATTGCTCAGTCTCACACATGCAAGCTTATGATTCCCTCATTGACAAGTCAACAGGATACATCCTGCCCTCCTCATACAGAAGCACTTATTTATTAAAATCATTTATTATATGTTGTTTTATAATTATTATTGAGTGCAGGTCTTGTAACCATAAACATATCAGACCACACTGCTCATTTTAACTAGTGTTTAAAATTAGAGGAAGGTTGTTAAAATTTATTCTCAGATGCTAAGTTAAAGTCTTTCCTATCACCTGTCTCAACCATAAAACAGTTTTAAAAAAAATGTCAGCATTGCTCCCCTGGGAAGTAACGGGGCCACATTGGTATAGCAATGTTTCAGTTTAGAATAATGCTAGGTTAAGTAGAAGTAAATATTCTATACTTGGGTCTGAGAGCTGTTGGAGATAAATCTGAAAGAGTTATAAATTAACTAAATAGCACATCCTTTAAACAATGATCAATAAATAACAAACCTCATTTATTCAAAACCAGCAAAAAGACAGCAATGAGCTAAAAACCCAATGGACTACTCGTTATTGGTATAAGGAAACCTCAGTAACGGGGCACATCGTGGCTTGTAACGACAGTGCTTGTAAACCGCTGCACTTCATCACATGCTTATCAACCCCTGATTCTTTCTTTCATCGGCTTTCAATCATGCTTTACAATTTTCTAAATGCATTTAAACAAATTGAAAACACTTAGCTTCAATGCAATCTAACATCATAGAGTGTCCAAAGGATTAGCAATGGGGGACAAAAGATGTCGACTCGAGTTTCGCCTGTTAATTTATATTAGGCTACTTCAGGACTTGAATCCCCTTCCTCAACATTAACTCCTCAGGAATAACACTCAACTTCATTCAAGGGATTTAAAAAGAGGCAGCCATACCCATTCAAACAAACTTCATCCAATGAAATTACAAAGCTGTCATCCATTCTAGTGCCTCGTTCAGCCCCATTGGCTGTGGAGAATTGAGGGTGAAGATGCATCTCTGCTCGAGACGCATCAGAACTTGCTTCACATCTCCACCTCTCTGTTTGTCAACATGATCAATAATAAGCCAACAAAGTTGATTCCCATGTATGATTGTGTGAAAAGCAATGCTGAACTATCGGGGTCATCACAGTATGGGTGGCTAGTCGGGATTTTTGTTCTGTAAGATGAGTCTTGACTTGCCGACACATCCTGCCCACATAGATCTTACTAGAAGGGCAGACAATCACATAGATGGCCCACACATTTAAACAATTGGTAACTGATTTTAGAGGGTAAGTTTATTTATTTGTATATCTGTCCACTCATAAACATCTAAACATGTTTGACACATCTGACAACTACCACAAGAACCATGATGACCCTTTGGAACTAGGGAGGATCTTTGAGTAGTAAAGTCTGAATGCATTAGTATATCCTTCAGATTGTGAACATGAGTAAAAGCAATGCATGGGCCATTTCTAAAAACCAGATGTAAAGCCAAAATAGGCCAATGTCGGTAAACGCTTTTGGCTATTGCTTGAGCTTGATCAGAATATTGCAACACTACCACTTGTAGATCCATTGGTTCCCTCTGTTGTTTATTCAAAAGTAAAGCCCGATTGGCAAATTTAGCACATAAATATGCTTGGCGAATAACCCTTTCAGGGTACCCATGTTGTAGCAGTCTTTGCATCAAAGATTAAGACTGCTTTTGAAACTCATCATTTCCAAATAAATTTGACATATTTGTAGAAATTGTCCTATAGGTAGTGTACGTTTTAATTTGCAAGGATGATGACTGTTGTAGTGCAACAATTTGTTTCGATCCACTGTTTTTCTAAACAAAGTTGTATGTGTGTTGTCATTTCTTAAGGATGCATTAACATCCAAAAATTATAATTCTGTGGATGATGTAGTCATGGTAAATTGTAAACAGTGATCTTGAGCATTCAGCCAAACTGCAAATTCCTGTAATGTCTGATATGTGCCCAACTAGATGCATTTAGAAAATTGTAAAGTATGATTGAAAGCCGATGAAAGAAAGAATCAGGGGCTGCTAAGCATGTGCTGATGTGCAGCGGTTTACAAGCATTGTCATTACAAGCCACGCTGTGCCCCGTTACTGAGGCTTCCTTATACCAGTAATGAGTAGTCCATTGGGTTTTTAGCTCATTGCTGGCTTCTTGCTGGTTTTGAATAAATGAGGTTTGTTATTTATTGATTCATTGTTTAAAGTCCCAGGATGTGCTATTTAGTTAATTTGTAACTCTTTTTATTGATACGAGAGTTACATGGAGTTGTTTTGATTAGTAATTGGAGATAAATCAGAGGTGTTTGTGTATATAGGTATAGGATGTGCTTGTGTATAAAGTGAAGTGGGCCATTTAGTTATACCCTTTTTATGAATATTGTTTTTCAGGTTATGGAAAATATTTTTAAACAGGTATCACCTGAATATCTGTTTTCACAACAAGTGCTAATCAGAATTTCTCCACTATTAGCCTCCAGATGCAAAATAGATCTTGGGTTAATTAAGCTCTTAAGAGTTGAGCAATAATAGATTACTGGGAGCGTCTCTTGTTACAACATGTATGATTTTATATGATTACAACTGAAAGGGTTGGAACTACTGTGCCATGCACAATCAAGATTAAAGATGCCTGAATAAATATAAATAATACATTCTTGATGCCAGACAAATACAGTAGATAGGTAGCATCTTAAGAGGCAGAGAAACAGAAAGATGACTAAATTTCCCATTAACATCGCCTGGGAGAGAGGGAATTAGTGAGAGGGAATAATCAGTTTTATATATAGGGATTCTAATGTTATTAATGGAATTTATCCCTCTAGGACATTACTTTTCTGAGCACATTTTATATTTGTAATATCAGATTGCTAGTGTCTCAGAGGGTTGAAGAGATGGGTTTCTGGGTAATATGTACTTTGATACATGCTAGTTTGCTACTGTGGGAAATATCCCAGATTAGGAAGACAGGCGGACATTAGGATTATTTTACAGACTTTTAGTAGGCAATCTTTACTTTTTCACTTTGGAGTCATAAGTGCCCGCGTGCTTGTAGGCACCGACATAGCCCGTGTTTTCCACCACTGTCTCTCGGCCGCTTTTTCCTCTGCCTTTCCCGCTTTCATCAAAGCGCTCTTTGTGGGATCCTGTATACTTGCTGGTGTCTGTTAGTCTCTCCACAGCCCCACTGCTTGTGGCTTTCTGGAATATAAAAGAAAAGAAAATGAGAAGCAAAAAAAGTACAACTTTTGTGCCATTTTATAGGACAAAAATAAAATTACCATCCACTAACCATGGACACAAGCAGGGAAATAAGAGGGCTGGCCTTTTCCAGATAATGGAAACCCAGACCAACCCAGTCAGGATGCATAAACTGGTTATTAGATACAGTAGGGATCTATCTCAGGAGGATTTATGCTGTGTATAAGAACTCTACCAGGACTTGAAACATCTCATGTGGGAAAAGAAATGTCTCTGAAGGGAGTTAAAGTTTTATCTTGGATAAGGTGAGATATCTCTGGGAAGCTTCCAAGAGCGTGTCTTAGTGGTCTCATTTTCCCAATGACATTAAAGACTCTTTCTCTTGTAAGATGAGGGCTTTGTTTTAGGGTGAGTTAAATATTCAGGTGAGACCAGGGATTCTTTCCTCCAAAGGAGAAAAGTGAATTTTATTGAGAGTCGACTTGAGTTCTCTCTCTCTCTCTCTCTTGGCTTGGTTTCTGTCTGTAGTGAGTGTGGTTTAAATCTCAAAGGGATGGAGGATTTCTCTCACAAAGGGCAGACCCAACCATTAGGCAAACTAGGCAGTCAGCTAGGGCAGCAGCTTCTAGGGGCAGCAAAGAGTGGGCCACTCAAAACTAAAGAATAGATTCTGACAGCCAGGGGGGCATAAGTCATGTTGCGTAGGGTGCCAACACCTTGGGAGTGCTGTGGAGGGCCAGCAGCCTGGAGGACCTCAAGTGAAAAGCAGATTCAGGAGAGGTGATCATTATGCCCAACATGTGCTAATTGCAATTACTGTACGCAATTTTCTAGTAGCACTCACAAATTATGCAGAGTGACCACTAGTACAAACACAAAAATTTCACACATACAAGCCTTTCATATATAATAAGATTCATATTTTCCCAGACTCAACAAGCTGTCTGCTAGGTGGAGGACAGTTGTAGCAGACACTGTTTCAGTTACATGAGATTTTGTCTTGTAAGTTTGGAGTACTTCCCAAAACAATACAGAATTTCTTCATATTTAATATTCATTTTGCAGAAATTAGTAAAAGGATTAATTATATTACTTACAGTTATGCCAAGACTGGCTGGTTCCTTTCCAGCAATAAGTTTGCATATCGCTTCAAAGGCTTCCTCTTTGCTTTTGCCTTTAAATTTCTTTGCTGACAACTCCTCCAAGGCCTTTTTAAACTCTTCATAGTTAATTACTCTAGCTGATTTTTGTCTGGAATGTGCAAACACATGATTAATTAATATATTAGTTAGCAATGTCTATTACATAATGGAAGGAAGAATCCCTGTGCTATGATTGGCTGCTGAATATTCTGACTCCTTAAGATAGATAAGGATATGAAACTAGATATTTCTGTATGCTATCTTCAGCACAATCATCCTTCCTCTGCAAAGTCTTAGCTTTGGCATCATTGCCATCTCTCACCTCCCTCCTCCCTCTTATACCCTCAGTGGACAATAATAAAATTATGACTACAGAAAATTTTTCTGTTTGAATTTGGTTAGGTCATTAATATGAAAATAATTGTGAAAATAATGGCACCTTCTCATTCTCTGAAATATGTCAACAGTACACACAGCAAATATCAATACATACCCTGTCTCAGTTAAGAATGTTACTCAAATCATTTATTTTAAGTTGTTTAGCTGTTACCCTGAGACTCCCTGAACCAATGCAAATGGGCATGTTTGAAGGGGTGTCAGAAATGACCTCACTATCAGGCCTATTCACTAAAGTCTATTAACTTGCCCTAAGTTAACATGGGTTGCACTGTCTTTAATGTGCGTTAATGCTCATGGATTAGTGAATCGATCCTGTTAAATACAGTGGGCCCGCAACAACTAATTCACTTTAAAACAAATGTGATCTACATTAACATAGTGTGTCTTGTTACACTTTAGTGAGCAGGCCTGACAGAATGGCATCTGGTGCATGCAGCGTGTGTGATGTCTGTGGTATCATTACCAATATGAACCAACTGGATGTAAGGCATATGAGGAAATTTGTTGTTCCTTTTCTTACATGGCTGATCTTGGATGTTCAGTTGAATTTCCAGGGAACTGATTAAAGAATTTAAAAGATAAACACTTCTTAAAATGTTCATTTGCTAGAAGCAGATTATGACTGCATTGTGTATAAGTCTAAAATGCTGCATAATGCACAGGGGGTACATTTTTCTTTTATAGATTTTCTAAGCAATCCTGTATTTCCTGTTTTCCCCAATGCTTTGGATAACTTGCTGACAGATAAGCAAGTCGGTTTTACATAGAGACAGTAATCTATGTATTGTCCTATTAGAATGAGCGCTTCATGCTTTTTATTGATCTTAAACTTTAAAAAAAAAACAGTACGTGCTGAGAGACTGGCATTCCACCAGCTTATAAAAAATGTTCTCTAGATCACCTCAGATAAATCTGCCATTTTCAAGCCATTTTGTGCAAGAGTCTGAAAAAAATGTGCACTTTGTCCAGAATTAGCAATGACATCACCAGATATGGAAATTTATCAGATTTGACCCATAGTTTCTAGATTTATTGACTCTTCTCAAGTCTCTAGTGCTTTTGCTGGCAAATTGGGACACCCTCTCTTTACCTTATGAGTGTATAATAATACATCCTGATACCATTTAAATTTTTTGAAACTAAACAAAATGAGGGTCTCAGATAAAGGTGAGACAGCTTTCCTTCTTATTTTTTTCTCCCATAATCTCTCTTGAATTGCAAGATAAGTGTGTTACTATCTTATTTCCTAATTATAGTTCTAGAGGGCTAGTGGGTGAAGACAGGTTGCAGAGGAAAGAATTATCTCTCAAACATGAAACCCTTATTTTATCTGATTTCAGGAACTATGACTTATATCATGTGACTGTATTATTCAGATACTATTGTCTTCAGACAGTTAGGTACAAGGCCACAGACAGATATGGTAATGCCTTTAATGCATTCTTCCTTTCCTCTAGTAATGGGCTACCTGCAACAATATGGTGCTACAGCAGAACTTATATTGTTAGAGCTAACTTATTGCCAGGAGGATGGATGGGATTCCAGCCTCTGACAAAGTTATCTTAACCTTAGTCTCTATTACCATGAGCCTTATCATTTATGAGGGACTGATCAAGCCAGCCTTTACACCAAATGGAGTGTATTCCGCCCTTCGTTTCTGCTATGAAAACACTCTCTGACAAACAGGGATGTTATGGCGATTTGTATGTAACCCGGGAGGCACCTTATTCTTTTGCCACTGTGTCTGGGTGCAGAGGCAGATATCACATGTCCATTGCCCTTTAGGCCATGCCATCACCATTTCCAGATGCAATCTTAGGCACTCCAAATAAGCAAATGTCCAGCAGCTAGATGACTTCCAAAGATTGTCTAGACTCAAAACCTTAATAAAGGCAAGTGAATCCTGGGATCCCTAAGGTCTTTCTCCTCCTCTGTAGGAACCTTGACTCGTTAGTGAGCAGTTCTAATCTACCTTAAGGCTCCAGTAGACTTGATTTATTCTGTCCTGGTCTATAGACATTCACATAGCCGGCCTCCTCTTCTCTAGCCATGCCCCCACCCCACCCCTCATTCCTAATCTTCTACTGACAACTCCAAACTCTATACTTTCCACTTTGCTGCATCTTAGGACTGGAAGAGACTACCTGAGTTGATACATCAGGCTCCACCTCCGGTCCTATGAAATCCAGGCTAAAAATTCATCTCTTTGAGGCTGCTCTTAATCTTCTTTCTGCACTCATGTATGCTTTATCATTTCTGTTAAAGAATTGCCCTAATCCCCTGTTTGTTCTATTTGTCTGCTGTTGCAGATTTTAAGCTCTATGGAGCAGGGATTGTCTCTTATGTGTACAGTGCTGCTTATGCCTGGTAATGCTATATAAATGATAAACGGCATCCATACAGTTCACGAATGCAGTGACATTACTCTGGCAGTCTCCCTCAATCTATCAGCAGCTTTTGATCTTGTTGATCACTCTCTTCTGCTTTCACAACTATGGGATTCTGGGCTTCGTGGGATGGTCTACCGATGGTTTCACTCCCATCTTTCCTCACATTTCTTCTTAGTGTATTTCAATTCAGCCTCCTCTGACCATGTCCCCCTGCGTTGTGGTGTTCCTCAGGGCTCTGTTTTGGCCCCCTCCTTTTTAACATTCTTTTAGCACCCCTCGCCTTCCTTCTACAACAGTTTGGGTCATCCAGATATTATTATATTCCAACCCCCCTGCCCTTTCTGTAATTTTATTTTACCCCCCTCTGATCAATTGTATATCTGTACCATATGTAATTTGATGTGTACTCCTTCCTGTAATCATATTGTATGTTTAAATTGTATTGTACATCCTCCCTTGTTTGTTTCACATGTAGACCGCTGCTGATCGCTGGAGGTAGCGGTATACAAATTTATGCCAAATAAATAAAATAAATAAATATTATGCGGATGACATTATTCTGCTTCATCATACTACCCCACATCAGCCAAATCTTTTCATATTCAATAATTGTATGCAGCACATCTCTTCCTGGCTTTCCTCCAACTATCTTCATCTTAACCTGTCTAAAACACTTGCAATTTGGTTCACTTTTGGTAGCCCATGTCCCACAGTCGCACCAACCCTCGCCGGTACTGCTATCGCTCTAGTCTCCTCCTTTCGTTATCTTGGCCTGACCCTCGATTCCGCGCTTACCTTTCAAGAACATGTCTCACTCCTTTCTGCCGTTCTTTCTATTACCTCCATCAGATATGTAGCATTCGCCCTTTCCTCTCCCCGCAGGCTATGACTACTCTTCTCTTGTCTTTGGTAATGTCTCGTTTAGATTTTTGTAACATGGCTTTCACTGGTATCACTAAGACACAACTTCATTGCTTACAACTGATACAAAATACAGCTGCTAGGATCATCACTCACTTTTCCCTCCGAGACCATATCACACCTGTTCTTATTAAACTACATTGGCTTCCTATAGCCAATACAAAATTATAGTTCAATACAAAATCTTAACACTAACTCATCAAGTCATATACACCAGTATTCCACAATATTTGGCTGACCTATTGCAATTCCACACCCCCTCTCGCAGCCTTCGCTCTATTCATGTTAATCGTCTGGTGCTCCCATCTCCCTCCCGTGCTCACCTCCAGTCCGCCCGGCACTTTGCTTTCTTTTTTCTGGGACCCTCACTGTGGAACTCGCTTCCTTCTGCACTACAGCAGGAGCCAGTTTTTGTGACATTCAAGACCCTTTAAAAAACTAATCTTTTCCAGTCTACTTTTGATTTGCCATCTACCCATACCTAAACTCTCTCCTCCAGATCCTCTATGGTACCCCTCTGCCATCTCCCACTCCCCCAAATGGGGCTTTCCAGTCTTTTGCATTGAGTGTCACATGTATAATCTTCTCCCAGTTGGTGAGAGGTCTTATGTGTACACTAGGTGCAAGGAGCTCTTTGCTCTCAGGGAACGAGTCCGTTCTCTAGAGGCTAAAGTAGCAGACTTGGAAAGCATACGACAGACAGAGAGGTACATAGACGAGACCTACAGGGATATAGTCCTGAAGTCCCACCTCCAGTCTGGCAGCATCCCTGTTGCCATGGAGGAGAGAGGTCACGTGACAGGAGAGCAACACCCTGGTGTGGCAGGAAGTGATCCTGTAACTAGGACCTGTCCTCCAGGTGATGTAAAACCCTCTCGCACCGAGGAAGTTTCCCCAGCGCCATGTGCCCATGAGGGAAAGGTTAGGACAGCCGTTATAGTTGGTGATTCGATCATTAGGCATGTGGTGGACGTGAGGATCGCCTGGTAACATGCCTGCCTGGTGCGAAGGTAGTGGACCTCACATGCCACCTAGATAAGGTCTTAGATAGTGCGGAGGAGGAGTCTGCTGTCTTGGTACATGTCGGTACCAATGACATAGGAAAATGTGGTAGGGAGGTTCTGGAGGCTAAATTTAGGCTTTTAGGTAGGAAGTTGAAATCCAGAACTTCCAGGGTAGCATTCTCCGAAATGCTTCCTGTTCCACGCGCAGGACCCAAAAGGCAGGCAGAGCTCCGGAGTCTCAATGCGTGGATGAGACAATGGTGCAGAGATGAGGGTTTTGGATTTGATAGGAACTGGGGAACATTCTGGGGAAAGGAGGGGCTCTTCCGAAGGGATGGGCTTCACCTTAACCGGGATGAAACCAGGCTGCTGGCATTAACCTTTAAAAAGGAGATAGAGCAGCTTTTAAACTAGATATTAGGGGAAAGCCGACAGTCGCCCAAGAGCAGATGGTTCGGAAGAATGTATCTTTGAAGGATACTACCAAAAGCAGAGTGGTTCCACAAAGGAGTAAAGTAGCCCAAATGCCCTCGAGTATGGAGCAGACAGAGCTTAAAGATCCCAAATTACCCATGTCTAACAATAGCCAAATTAATATGAATAAAATACATTCTCTAAAATGCTTGTATGCAAATGCTTGAAGTCTAAAAAATAAGATGGGAGAGTTAGAATATATAGCACTAAATGAAAGGTTAGATATGATTGGAATATCAGAGACATGGTGGAAGGAGGACAACCAGTGGGACACTGTGATACCTGGGTACAAACTATATCGTAATGATAGAGCTGATCAAATTGGTGGAGGGGTTGCTCTCTATGTTAGAGAGGGCATTGAGTCAGAAAAGATTAAAGTTTTGCAGGAAACAAAATCTGCTGTAGAATCTATATGGATTGAAATTCTATGTAAAAGGGGGAAGGCAATGGCAGTGGGGGTGTACTATCGAGCGCCTGGCCAGAATAACCAAATGGATGATGAAATGCTCAAAGAAATCAAGGAAGCTAACAAAAGTTACAGCGCAGTAATTATAATGGGTGATTTCAACTACCCTGGTATCGATTGGGTCAGTGTCACGTCAGGACATGCTAGGGAGATAAAGTTCCTAGATGAAATAAATGACTGCTTCTTGGAGCAGCTGGTTCATGAACCGACCAGAGGGGAAGCCATATTAGACCTAGTCCTTAGTGGAACACCAGATCTAGTGCAAGAGATAAGGTTGTTGGGGCCACTTGGCAATAGTGATCATAGCATGATCGCCTTTGATTTAATTAGTGGAGGAGGGATAGTAAGGAAATCCACAGTACTACCTTTTAACTTTCGAAAGGGAGACTATGATAAAATGAGGAAAACAGTTAAGAAAAAACTAAAAGGAGCAGTTGCAAAGGTTAAAGATGTACATCAGGCTTTGCTGTTGTTGAAAAATACTATCTTGGAAGCCCAGACCAGCTGTATTCCACACTTTAAGAAAAGTGGAAGGAAGTCCAAAAAACTGCCAGCATGGTTTAAAGGTGAGGTCAGAGAGGCTGTTGTTGCCAAAAAAGCATCTTTTAGGAAATAGAAAAAAGAGCCAAACGACGAAACCTGGAAACAGCACAAGCACTGGCAAGTCAAATGCAAGGCATTAATAAGGCAGGCAAAGGGAGAATTTGAGAAGAAGCTTGCTGTGGAAGCAAAAACATAAAGTAAAGACCTTTTCAAGTACATTCGTAGCAAAAAACCTGTGAGAGAGTCAGTTGGTCCATTAGATGATAGAGGGGTTAAAGGAGCACTAAGAGACAACAAGGCGATAGCGGAGAGACTGAATTAATTCTTTGCTTCAGTCTTTACTGAGCAAGATGTAGGGATGTTACCCATGACTGAAGTGGTATTTAAAGGTGCGGAAGAATTGAAGGAAATATCGATACATCGGGAAGATGTATTACAACTATTGGATAAACTGAAGAGTAGCAAATCACCTGGGCTGGATGGTATACATCCAAGGGTGTTGAAAGAACTGAAATATGAGATAGCAGACCTGCTATTAGTAATCTGTGAACTATCATTAAAATCATCTCTAATACCTGAAGATTGGAGGATAGCCAATGTAACACCAATTTTTAAAAAGGGTTCCAGGAATGATCCGGGAAACTACAGACCGGTGAGCCTGACATCAGTACCGGGAAAAATGGTACAAACCATCATAAAGAATAAAATTACTCAGCATGTAGATAGTCATGACCTAATGGGAGACAGCCAACATGGCTTTAGACAAGGAAGATCTTGTCTTACTAATCTGTTATGTTTTTTTGAAGGAGTGAATAATCAGGTGGACAAAGGTGAGTCAGGTGATATTGTGTATCTGGACTTTCAGAAAGCCTTTGACAAGGTCCCTCATGAGAGACGTTTGGCAAAACTAAAGAGTCATGGGATAGGAGGCAGTGTACTATTGTGGATCAGGAACTGGTTAAAAGATAGAAAACAGAGGGTAGGGCTAAATGGCCAATTTTCCCAATGGAGAAAGGTGAATAGTGGTGTACCCCAGGGATCTGTGCTGGGTCCGCTGCTTTTTGACATATTCATAAATGACCTGGAAAGTGGAATAACGAGTGAGGTTATCAAATTTGCAGATGACACAAAACTATTTAAAGTTGTTAAAACCCAAGAGGATTGTGGAAAATTGCAAGAGGATCTTGATAAATTGGAAGACTGGGCATCAAAATGGCAGATGAAATTTAATGTGGACAAGTGCAAGGCTATGCACCTAGGGAAGAACAACCCAAACTATGGTTACACGATGCAAGGTTCCACATTAGGAACCACCACCCAGGAAAAAGATTTAGGCGTCATTGTGGATACCATGTTAAAACCCTCGGCCAGTGTGCAGCAGCGGCTAAGAGAGCAAATAGAATGCTAGGTATGAAAAGGAAAGGAATGGAAAATAAAATAAAAGATATTATAATGCCTCTATATTGTTCCATGGTGAGACCGCACCTTGAATATTGTGTGCAATTCTGGTCGCTGTATCTTAAAAAGGATATAGCGATTTTAGAAAAGGTTCAGAGAAGAGCCACCAAAATGGTAAAGGGGATGGAAGGATATTCCTATGAAGAAAGGCTAAAAAGGTTAGGGCTCTTTAACCTGGAAAAGAGACGGCTGAGGGGAGATATTATAGAAGTCTATAAATTAATGAACGGAGTGGAACGGGTAAACGTAGATTGATTGTTTACCTTATCAGAATATAGAAAGACTAGGGGACATGCAATGAAGCTACAGGGTAAACTATTTAAGACTAATAAAAGAAAATATTTTTTCACTCAACGTGTAATCAAACTCTGGAATTTGTTACCGGAGGATGTAGTAAAGGCTGTTAGTGCAGCTGGGTTTAAAAAAGGTTTGGACAAGTTCCTGGAGGAAAGGTCCATAAACCATTATTAGAAGGGACCCAGGATATCAATGCTTGAACCAATACAAGCATTGTGGAACCTGTGTCCCTTGGGGAAACTGCTAGGTACATATGACCTAGATTGGCCACTGTTGGAAACAGAATACTGGGCTTGATGGACCGTGGTCTGACCCAGTATGGCATATCTTATGTTCTTATGTTCTTAAATTCTCTCTTTCTTATTCTTTCTGTTTTCTTTCTCCTTTTCCTCTTTCCTGTCACTTAATGGCGTTTTTTTCTTTTCTCTTCTCTGGCCGAAGGCCATTGTTTTTTATTACTGGTTGTGAACTGCCCTGGTTTAATAAGGTGTGCTATATCAAGTATTTTAATAAACATAAGCATAAGTAGTGGTAGAGGGAGTAGTAGTTCCCTTTGGCTCCTTGAACCACTGCTCTACAAGTTCTACATCAAAAGGCACACCACTCACATAGACCTCCTCTCTGAAGTCCTAATTCTCCATAACTCTGGAACCTGCTCTCCTTATGCCTCAATACTCCACTGGATGGGCAAAGAGGAAAGGACACCTACTCTTCCCACAGAATGGTTTTTATCTATCACTTTCATTTTGTGACACCTCCCCTTAGATAGTGCCATTAATATATATATATATTCCTCCCTTTATGAATACATTACTGCGAAAACATTTGAAGCCATCTAAACATAGAAAATGCCAGCAGATAAAGGACATCTATACCAACTATTAAGCTCTACAAGCCCTTCCTCTCCCTTACAGATCCTTATGCCAGAGGTAGATTGCCAGGCCTTTTTTCTGAAGCAATGGAGGGTTAAGTGACTTGCCCAAGGTATGCTGGTGGGAATCAAACCCTGATCTCTTGGTTACCAAGCCAGTGCTCTAACCATTAGACTACTCCACTCCAATAGATAGCACTAATACTTGTATGATACAATGTCAGTACTGAATACCTTAAAACAGCATAGTAGAGCAATCAAATAACATAGATAAGATACTCACAATGTCAGCGCAATACAAATGATGCACCATAAAGGCAACAGAGTAGAACACACATGTAATGTAGATAAAATCAAGGCTTTTTTTGACGAGCACTGAATTTTATTAGTGCTTGCTTAAATTAACCCATTGTCCTCATGTATTAATCAAAGAGCCCTGCATATAAGTAGAAACATAGAAATATGACGACAGAAAAAGACCACATGGCCTATCTAGTCTGTCCTTCCATATCAACCATTACAACAGTCCCCTTTTTTCCTTTAGAGATCCTCTGTGTTTGTCCCATGCATTTTTGAATTCAGATACTGTCCTCATCTCTACCACCTCCACTGGGAGACTATTCCATGGATCCACCACTCTTTCCGTAAAGAAATATTTCCGCATGTCACTCCTGAATCTATCCCCCTTCACTCTCATCCCATGTCTCCTCACAGCAGAACTTGCTTTCAATCGAAAGAGGCTCTCCTCCTGTGCATTTATGCCATGGAGGTATTTAAAGATCTCAATCATATCACCTCTATCCCGCCTTTCCTCTAAGGTGTACATATTAAGATCCTTAAGTCTGTCCTCATATGCTTTATAATGAAGACCACTAACCATTTTAGTTGCCACCCTCTACACCGACTCCATCCTGTTCACATCCTTTTGAAGGTGAGGTCTCCAGAATTGCACACTATACTCCAAATGACTTATACAGAGGCACTATCACCTCCTTTTTTCTGCTAGCCATCCCTCTCCGTATGCATCCAAGCATTCTTCTAGCTTTTGCCGACGCCTTTTCTACCTGTTTAGCTACTTTAAGATCATCAGACACAACCACATCTAGGTTCCGCTCTTCTTTAGTGGACAAAAGTACTTCACCCCCTGTACTATATTGCTCCCTTGGATTGCTGCAGCCCAAATGCATGATCTTACATTTTTTAACATTAAATCCCAGCTGCCAAATTCTAGACCATTCTTCAAGCTTAGCTAGATCCCTCCTCATGTTATCTACACCTTCCTGGGTATCTACTCTATTGCAGATTTTGGTATCATCTGCAAAAAGGCAAACCTTACCAGACAGCCCTTCCGCTATATCACTAACAAAGATGTTAAAAAGAATCAGACCGCAAAATATTAGGAGAAAGATAATGCATACAGGGAAAATTTTAAAAACGTAAATTTTTTGATCGAGCTGAATTCTCCAAATACTCTAATTGATAATGTATCGTAAGCCTATCCCTAATAGAAGATGACATAGCAGCCTGAACCACGGAGACCTGCCCTTCTAATTTATTTAAAGACGCAGAACATTTATCAATAGTAACCTCGTGGTCTGCAAGTTTCTGAACTACGTCTTTAGAAAATTGCGTAATCTGAGAGAAAGAGGACTGCAACGAACTCTCAATGCATGCCACTACCTCCCAGATATCGCGAAGAGGAACATCAACAGGGGGAATAACTGACGCAGCAGAAAACTTCGAAGACCCAAAATCCAAAATTGCCGGTAACTTTGACTTCTCTTTAAGTACCTCTGATGGCAAATAAGCAGAAGAGGAATCTAATAAAGATGAAGATTGCTCCCCCAGCACAGGAACTAATTCCAGAGGGGGGGGGTCAGTTATCAAAATCACCTCCTGACCGGAGAGGGAAACTCCCAGCGTATTTGAAGATACATCAGAGGGAGTACTCATGGAAAGGGCTGAAGTATCCACAATAGATGTTTCAGTCTGGGCACTCACCACATGCCGATCCATTGGACCAGAAATCTTCACTGCTTTAGCACCCACCGACGGGAAGATCTTCTTTCGTCTTCTGCCCATAAGTCCGCACTAACTCCTAGCTCCTCAAAGCTCCGAAGGGGCTCCAAAGGGGCGGGCCTGCCCCTTTGGTCACTCTCCTTCGGGCACGCGACCACGGGTGCGCGCCCGCGGGTCACATTCCGCGATGACCCGCGGATCTTATAGCCGCCTCGGGGGGGAAGGGATGGTAATCAGCTGATCCTCCTCCACAGCACGGCACACAGGATGCCAATCAGCACAGCAGCAATACTTCCACCGCGCTGCGATGACCCGCGGATCTTATAGCCGCCTTGGGGGGAAGGGATGGTAATCAGCTGATCCTCCTCCACAGCACGGCACACAGGACGCCAATCAGCACAGCAGCAATACTCCCACCGCGCTGCGATGACCCGCGGATCTTATAGCCGCCTCAGGGGGGGAAGGGATGGTAATCAGCTGATCCTCTTCCACAGCATGGCACACAGGACGCCAATCAGCACAGCAGCAATACTCCCACCACGCTGCGATGACCCGCGGATCTTATAGCCGCCTCGGGGGGGAAGGGATGGTAATCAGCTGATCCTCCTCCACAGCACGGCACACAGGACGCCAATCAGCACAGCAGCAATACTCCCACCGCGCTGCGATGACCCGCGGATCTTATAGCCGCCTCAGGGGGGGAAGGGATGGTAATCAGCTGATCCTCCTCCACAGCACGGCACACAGGACGCCAATCAGCACAGCAGCAATACTCCCACCGCGCTACGATGACCTGCAGATCTTATAGCCGCCTCAGGGGGGGAAGGGATGGTAATCCGTTGATCCTCCTCCACAGCACGGCACACAGGACGCCAATCAGCACAGCAGAAATACTCCCACTGTTTTTTAAATTTTCCCTGTACGCATTATCTTTCTCCTAATATTTTGCTGTCTAAGTACTTCAGGGAAGTTTTGTTACTGGATGATCCGGAGGCTATAAAATTTTCCTCTGTGTATTATGTACCTAAATTGCCCACCACGGAGGCTGCTTCTTCACCTAAAGGGATTTCTCCTCTAACAGAATCCTTAAATGTTTCTGATTTTTTGGAGTCCTCTATGGATGTTATCCCCCATAGGGCTACATTGTTTCCTTTTTGTCTTTAGCGGATAAGAATATGATTTTGCGGTTATACTTTGCAAAAAAAGATCAAATTTTCTGTGGGAGTCTTATTCAGATTTTTCCGGATGTATGTAGATCTACTCAAAAGCGGAGGAAGGCTTTTCTTTTGTTAAAGCCTCGAGTTGTTGCTCTGGGGGCTTCTTTTCTATTAAAATATCCCTGTAAATGTATTATTATATTTCAATCTATTAAATATGTTTTTCTTGAGCTTGAGCAACTTGAGGCATTTTTGTTAAATAAGGAAAATGTATAAGAATGCTTACTTCTTGACCTAGTATTAAGGGTTTATATAATTTTGGGAATCTAATCAGGTTTCTTCATTGTTTCTTTTTTATGTGTGCTATTATAATGGTGTTTTCTTTGTTATTTAGATTGACTTAATTAGTTTGGAATTGTGTCAGGGCAGTACTCCTCTTGATGTGGACTTGACTGTATTGCTTTAATCATGTGTTTGCTACATGTTTACATATAAATGAATAAAGATAAAAATAAAAAAAAAGAATCGGACCAAGGACAGATCCCTGGGGCACACCACTGGTAACATCCTTCTCCTCAGAGTGAGCTCCATTTACCTGTACTCTTTGTCGCCTCACACCCAACCAATTCTAACCCAAGCAGTAACTTTAGGGTCCATCCCTAGGGTGCTCAGTTTGTTTATAAGTCGCCTGTGAGGAACAGTGTCAAAGGCTTTACTGAAATCTAAATACACCACACATCTAGGGCTCTCCCTCGGTCCAACTCCCTGATCACCCAGTCAAAGAAATCAATCAGATTTGTTGACAAGACATGCCTCTGGTGAATCCATGCTGCCTCGGATCCTGTAATCCCCGGGATTCCAGAAACCTCACTATTTTCTCTTTCAGCGAGTTTCCAATAATTTACTCACCACCAAAGTTGAACTAACCGGCCTGTAGTTTTCAACCACATCCTTACTTCCGCTTTTGTGTAAAGGCACCACATGAGCCTCTCTCCAGTCCTTTGGTACCACTCCCAACTCCAACAAGGCATTGAAAGAGTCAGTCAGTGGAGCTGCTAGAACGTCCCCAAGTTCCCTCAGTATTCTAGAGTATATCCCATGCGGTCCCATCACTTTGCTTACTTTAAGTTAACCTAGTTTCTCACAAACACAGTCTTCTGAAAATTGTTCAAGATGTCCCTCGCTTCTGTTTGTGGGTGTTTTCTGAGGTCCTGCTCCTGGTTCTTCATCTGTGAACACAGAACAGAAATATTTGTTAAGCAATTCCGCTTTATCCTCATCAGCTTCTACATATTCCTTCCCTTCACCCTTAAGTCTGACATTACCACTTTTGCCCTTCCTCTTCTTACTAACATATCTGAAAAATGTCTTATCCCCCCAGTTTATTGCATTGGCTATTTCCTCCTCTTTTTGAATCTTTGCTTTCCTGACTACTTTGCTAGCTTCTCTAAGTTTTTCCAAATATAGATGCCTGTCTTCCTCTCTCTGTGATCTCTTGTATTTCATGAAGGCTTCCCTCTTTTTCTTCACTTTTTCAGCTACTTCTTTCGAAAGCTATAGCGGTCTCCTTTTCCTTTTACCTTTACTTACGTTTTAACAAAAAGGTTGGTTGCCCTTAAAATATCCCCTTTCAGATTTGCCCACTGTTTTTCTACATCTCATCCTGCTAACGACTCCCTGAGGTATTGGCCCATCTTGGCAAAGTTAGTCTTCCTAAAGCAGGGGTTCTCAACCCTGTCCTCGGGACCCACCTAGCCAGTGGGGTTTTCAGGATAACCACAATGAATATGTATGAGAGAGATTTGCATACACTGCCTCCATTAAATGCAAATCTCTCCCATGCATATTCATTGTGGTTATCCTGAAAACCCGACTGGCTAGGTGGGTCCCAAGGACTGGGTTGAGAACCCCTGTCCTAAAGTCTAAGACCCTCACTTTTGAATGGATTTTAACAGCCCTAGTCCTAATACTGAACCAGCATAATTTTTGCTAGGAAGAAAACACTAGATAGGATATGCACAATGTTAGCATGATACAATGACACACCCTAATAAGCAGCAGAGGGAACAGGTGCATTTGGGTCACATAGACAAGACAATATGGGTAAGACAAAGGCACAGGGATAAAGAAAAATGGGTAATGAGATTGAAGGTTGTAAATTGTAAATTATATATTCAGATGAATAAGGTGTGTATCTGGGGGAATTTATTTTCTGCTTCACACTCCAACCCCCCTCTTCTCCCCCCTCCCCCCCCACACAAGAGGTAAATTTGAGATTGAATATATACAATTTACATTTCAATAATCACACAAATATTAATGAGAAAGCAGGAGTTCTATAGGCTAGGGATGCCCAATTTGCAGTCTGTGAGCCAAAAGCAGCCCACTTGAGATATTTAGCAAAATTAATTTTTACCTGATAAGCTCACACACATGATTTTGAAGCATTGCAGAGTTATTTGGTGGATATGAAGTCACCATTTCAGAAAAGATTTTGATGAGTATAAATCATGCTATTACAAGCTAAAATAAACCAAATGCCCACGCATGTATGGATTTCTGATTACGTAGCCCACTATAAAAAATTAATGTAGCTCATTGTTGAAAAACGTGGATGCTCCTATTATAGATGAACCCATGCCCTTTACTACCTAACCACTCCACAGATGACCTCAGGATTAAATGAATAGGTACAGTACCTGTAAAATAACAGAAGTCATAAAGAAATACTCTGTATAGACACCAACGCAGATGGTATTTATGATATCAAGTAGGCACCTACTTGTCTTTATAAAATACTAGTCTATGTGGCAGAGAACATGCCTAGAATGTAGACACGGTCACTTACACTTGCTAACGGACAGGTGTAAATGTTCACACTTACTTTATGCAAAAATGCATATAGACTATGGAGATTATTTTAGAAGCTCTATGCATGATTAGCATGTCTGAAAACGCCTATTCAGACCTGCCAATCACAGTCATATCCCATGGGCCATTTTAGAAAGTCCTGAATTTACACGTCTGCTGTGATCACATCTATGTCGCATGGAAGCAAGATGGGGGTGTGTCTGGAGTGTTCCGAAAAAGATGTACATGTGTGTCCGAATGTAGTACAGTGCTGCATATCTCAACAGATATGTCCATGTCTATACCTGCTCTAGAAATGAATAGGCATATGAAAAATGCTTGTTTTGGCAATCTAACACCTGCAAAGAGAAAATGAGAATGCCCTCTCATTCCCCCAATGATTTTCATTACCTCAAAAAAGCATGCCAGTAAATAGAGGTTCCTTTTTCCTATCTGCCATGCCACTGTATGCCTTTGTTTGCAAAATGGCAGACCAGAACATGTATGTGATGAGAGATACATGTGTATGTTCTGAAATAGCTTCGCAGACACATCTATGTTTTCGAATCTGCCCCTATTCATATCTGACACGTGAAAGTTTCTAAAATCGTTTGATAACTTGCGCTTATCTGATCCATTATTCTGTACGTCCCTTTTTCTCTTTTTCTTTGTTGGAGATGTTTATCTTTTATGGCGGAGACATGTCAATTTTAGATAGCATGTACACATGCTTACCTTCTCTGCTGTTCTTCCCATGAAATTTTGGACATTTTGACTTGGATGTCCCAGATTGCACCTAAATGGCCTTTCTAAAATGTGCCCTCATGCTATTTTATAATATATGCATGTAAGTGCAAACTCCTCCTGCACGCTGCCTAGATCTCATTCCCAGCTATGCCTATCAACAAAGTGTACACATTCATGCCAAAGTGTGTACTCTTATGCCATCAGTATTCATAAGAAGTCATTTACATGTATATGTGGCAGCATTTGTGCAGGAATTATTTTATAAAATTACCTACATAGGCTAGCAGTGCTGAAAATACATGTAATACAGTCACCGCTGCTGCTGCTGCTATACATTTAATTTAGGCCTGCTATTCGGCTTATCTAGATACAGGGTCATTACGAGGCGAGGTTAGATGGGGGGAAGTGGGGGGTGGAAAAGGGGCATTGCAGGGACAGAGTTAGGGCAGTCAGTGGGCAGTTGGCAACCCCGGACATACAGGGTTGATCCCAATGTCATCCCTGTACGTTCGGGGCCAGCAGCCTGAACGGGGAACTTATTTCACCTCTGAGGTGGAATACGTTCCCCTAGTTGGTGGGGAACAGTGGACCCAGGGCACAGAAAAGGCAGGAGGGGCCGAGGAGATTCCCCGCAGCCCGACCCTGGCCTTGGGAGCCAGATTGGGAGTCTGGCTGCGGCGAATGAAGCTTGCAGTCTGGCAGCCAGGGATCGCAACTCTTGAATGGAGCCGCGGTGCCATGGCAACTGAAGCCATGGCGCCGTGGCTCCATTCAGAAGCCCTGTCTGAGTTAGCTGGGGAAGGCCTGTACGTGCAGGCCGACCAGAATTGGGGTCCTGGCCTGCACGCGATTCTGATCCCGAGGCTAGATGTGCCCTGTGGGATCAGAATCCTGCTCACTCTGTGTGTCTAGTTCCAACCGGGTGCACAGAGAGCCGGCACGTCCAAAACAGAATCGGGCCCATAACTGAATAGTGCCGCTATCTGAATAATATTCACAGCCCCTCTCGTTCCACCCTTCCTCCTCCTTTTCACTATTTGGATGGTATCGAGCTGATTGAAAATCAAAAGTTAGGCAAGTTATGTGTTCACCAGCCGCCAATGATCATCCAATTTGCTTTGAATATTTGGTCCAGTGCAAGCATCCAACTCTTAAAGAAAGCAAACAACAAAGTAGTGGAACAGGCACATTTTTATATTTTGAAATGGTTTTCTTTTATTGTGTTTTATAACTTTTTCATATTCAACATGCTATGATATGATTATATTATGTTACTATGTAGAAGCAAGCAAACATTTCTGGTCAATATTGCTGCCTTTAATTTATACATTATAAAGAACCAAATTGTCATCAGTTATTCATAGATCAATCCATTGATATGCAAAAGTCCACCATCTCTGTAGATGACTCTCAGAAATGTTTCATTTGGTAGAGGTCTCTAAGAGAACAAAGACACCAACAGAAGACTACATATAAAGACAGGTATTTGAAACTGCAATGATATTGGTAGGACAGCAGGTCCGTACTAAAGATCTTCAGGTACTAAATCCAAAAACTGGTCAGCTATAGTAGTACTTTTTCAACCTGGTATTTTGCAGACTGGGCCTTCCTTTGGTGTCACCAATCTAGCATGCTTTTTGATACTTCATTCGATGTGTCATAGGGCTCACTGTGCCTTCAGTGTGTCCTGCACAGTGAGTGGTCATGTGGCTATCCCTGGTAAAATTAGATTTAGCAGATCTTCTCCAATACATTTTTGCAAATCCTGTCATTCTGATGGTTCTCAATGTAAAACATGAGACCTAATGGCACATATGGGTAGTCTCTGTTCTGTTCTACATAATGCTTTACTCCTCTTTCTGAAAGGCTGACAATGGATGCTTTATACTCATGTCAGGTTCACACCAGGATCTGTTTTTCAGCTCTCATAGGCCTCAGCCTGTTCAGATGGAGTCATGGCTTTTTCTTTCTCTGGTGGGAACTTCTGCTTGATACAAACATACAGATTTCAGCATTCCCATTGGTTGAGGACATGACTAGGGAAAAGCCACTTGTTGAAGAGTCTTCATCCTCTTCAATTGCCAGATGTAGGTAGTCACCTATTATTTCCCCCAGAGGAACTCTGTTTTTGGATCCACCCTTGGGGCATAGGCTACCAGGTGATATGAGCAAGAACTGGGTGTATCAGATGATGTATCCTCTCCTATCTCCAAGCCAGCAGTCTCCCCGGACCTCTACACATCTTACCCAGGACAGGAGAATAGGATTCTTTGTAAATATTAGGGATTTTTTATTAACACCTCATAGATCTCCTGATACTACTAGCCTCTCCTTTTAGCTTAGGAAGGGGTTGATCATTGGGTTAAGAGATGGCTCGCCCTTCTGGTATGTCTTTCTGGACCTGCCCTCTCTCCGAACTTGCTTAGGGTCATCTCACCAGGCCAGAATGTGACACATGGATTACATGGGAGGAAAGGGGGATCCTTTCTCTGTTTGCTTGGGGTAACTGACTTATGGGCACAAACTTTGAGTCCCTTAGTGAGGAACACACAACAGTACCTCTCCACTTCCAGACATCCACCTTTGGCCTCCTCACACCAACTCGGTGTCTCTAGCATTATAGTTGTATCCTCTTCCACAGCAGTGGTTAGGCCTGGTGAAGACATGTCCATGACTTTAGGATTTCCAGGGGCCTTCCAGAGCAGGGGGTCTTCATTTGAGCTCTTCCTGGATCTGGATACTTTCGGTGAGGGTACTCTTTGAAAAGTAAAGGGGATACTTCATGATCCACCTTAGTGATCAAATTTGGAGTCATTGAGATTTCTGTAGCATTCAATGGATTCTGTCCTGCCCCTTGAGTGCCCTGGACTAATCACTACTCATTTTGGGTCTTGGTTAGTATGCAGCTCTTACAGTTGGTCCATCTGAACTGGAGTCAGTGAGCCCCAAGAGGGTATGCATCTTCTGAGGCTCTGCAGATCCTGGAGACTTGGCGTTTGTTTTTTAGCAACAGTACAGGTAGTAGGGTTGACCAGTAGAGTATCAAAACATGCTCTGTTTCTAGTATGTAGAGGGGTCCTTTTCATAACTAACACTTGAACTACACAGGAACTGGCTCTTGATGGAGAAGACAGTATGGGCATTCATCACAGCTGACTGACTCCAAACCCTCGAGTGACCCCCATTTAATGAAATTGGAGGTAGTCTAGGCATCCTGAATTAATTTAAAGGGCTATGGTGAGAGACTCAGGACTATGCAAAATCACCTCATTAATGGAAATCTGTCAAGTTTTTTTTTGTTTCTTGCTACTAACACTTTCTTACTGAGACATGACATGTTTATATCTCCTATTCCCTGTGGCAACATCTTGGACTTCTTAGTGGCTAGCAGGTGATCACATGGTCAGCTTCCTTCTTATGTGGTGCTAGAGGTTGAGGGGCCTACATGGTCTTGTGAAGATATTTACTATCTTGGGTCTTTCTTCAGCCCTGGATCGCCTGCACTTTGCTCCAAAATCTTGAGGAGACAAATCTCTAGCAAGGAACAAGAGGGAACCATCTCCAGTATCTCCGCAAAAGCTTCAGAAAGCTCCATGTTGGGCACCAAATTTATGTAACCCAGAGGTTTCTTATTTTCTTGGCACAGGGTCTGAGAGAGGTAGATATCACACAACCCATGTCCTGGGACCATGCTGAGGGTGTGTGGGGGTGGGGTGTGTGTGAATGGGGTGGTAAATTCCAGGTTCTTCCTCTATGGAACTGACAACACCACTTCCAGATGCAATCACAGACATGTCCAATCAGGTTTGACTGTTCAAAATAAAAACAGAATTGAATTATTGTATATCAGACCCAACAGCAAATAGGCATGTACAATTTAATATGTGACTTCCAAACACTGTCCAAACTCAAAATCTCAGTAAAAGGAAAGTATTAGATCCTGTAGATCCTGCACCAAATTCTGGGATCCATCAGGTCTTCTTCCTTCTCTGTGGGAACTTCTACTCATCATTGACCAGTTGCAGCCAACCTCCTGCCTCTGGTAGACTTGGTTTCTTCTGTCCTTGTCTATAGACAGCATTCACTTAGCCAGCTGCCTTTTTGTCTAACCATCCTCCTCTTTTCCCTGTGACTCCTCGAACCACTGTTCTACGACTTGCTGTAAAACCCATATGATATCAAAAGACATACTTCTCACACAAAGACTTCCTCTTTCAAATCAAGTCTTCCATGGCCCTGGTAGTCCCCTTGGGCCCAGCACTCTGCCAGAAGGGTACAGAGGAAAGGACATCAACTCCTCTCATCAACTCCTCTCATAGTGGTTTTAGTCCAATATCCTCTTCATAGATAGTGTCATCAACATTTACTTTTCCCTTTACAAGTGCATTAGTGCAGGAGACTGTGAAACCTCTGAAATACTAAGAAGGAGGGCCGATATTCAGCTCATCGCTTTAATTAAAGCCAGATATTCAGTGCTGGAACTTATCCGGTGTCTGGCGCTGACTATCTGGTTTCGCTGGACAGTGTTGGTACTTTCCTCTTAGCAATGACATTCAGCAACTAACCGGATAGTAAAACCCACATAAAGTTAGAACATCCATTGACCTGTGCTAACTTTATGTGATTTAGTTATCCAGTTAGCGGCTGAATATCACTGCTAACTGGCTAGCCGCCGGAACCACCCTTCTCCAGCCACAGACCGCCCCTGTTTAAATAAGGCATTTTTCTGCAGTCTGTAGGGATGTTCAGAGGAACTCTCTAGATAGTGCCACTGAATATTGTGATTGCTAACCAGTTCCTGCTAACCAGCAAAACCCTTTTGAATTTTCCCCCTGGAATTTATTGACTTGCTTAGACACATTTTCTAAAACAAGTTTAAGGGCTCAATTTGCTAAACCTTTTTTTCCAATAGACACAGAATAAGAAAAAAATTCTTAATAAGCCAGGCCTAATTGATGAATGCAGAAACTTATTAAATTAGCTTTCATACCTAAATTTATTATCAATAGACTGAGCTAATGGCCATGAGACAGTACTACGCACTGTGAAAGGCTTAGGCTCCATTCCTGGGTCTGATTCCAGTTTCTTGGTCTGATAAATGCAGAGGACACTGAAGATGCCAGTTAAGATACCTTCTGGTTAATTCAGACATGCAAGACAACCAGAATCTTTGGCCTTCAGTTGTGAGATGGGAAAGAAAATTTAAAAAATGGGAAAGAACTCACAGCTGCTGGGAATGAAAACTCATGGTGTTATAACCCTACCTGAGGCAGCTTCCAATTGGGCTAGAAATACAAAGAGGAACTTGCCAAAAAAAAAATCCCAAAACATTTTGTTTAGTTATCTCAACTCCTATGAAGCCGGGCACTAACACAAAGTTATCTAAATTAAGAATGTATTTGTTTCAATGGAATGAAAGTTAAACATCAGAAAACTGTGCAAGAATCATGAATCCCTTAATATATAATATTTCATTTCAGACAATCTACCTTATGGTAAAAATGTTATGTTTTGGCTTGACAGTATTTCCTTCTACTCTTTTGGACTTCCAGTTCAACTGGAACCAGCTTCTGTTGTGTTATGATGTCATGAACTTTCATTTCCAAGTGCCTGGGTGTGGGGAGGGGGGACTTTCTTATTTTAAACCCCCACCCCCTGAGCTAACACCAGATATCACATTCTTTAGCCAGCGTTCACAAACTGCAGCTGCCTCTACAATTCAGCCAACATGGTGGAATAGGGCAAAGTCACAACCCCAACAATCACCCCGGTCCCATGGTCCGACCATCATGTAATTGCCTTCTCCTTGATCTTGGATAACCCCACTCGCCACATGGAGGAAGACAGCAGCACCAGACGATTCAGAGCATACAACAAAGATGCTTTTCTAAACAAAACAATTCCTCAGCTCCAACAGGAGTGCGACACCCTCGGCAAAACCATAGAGGAATGGAACCGCATAATAGCTGAGGCCTCATCAGCTCCAAGCAGAGAAGGAATACATGCACACAGGAGACCCAGTACTCCCTGGTATTCAAATGATATCAGGGATGCAAAACGTGTACTCAGAAAGCTGGAGAGGAAATGGAGGCGTGCCAAGTCACAAGACTCTAAGGCCCAATACAGATCCAAGCAATTGGAATACAACAACCTGATCAATGAGCGCAAGCAACAGCACCATGCCAACCTAATCATGAGATCAGCCAACAAACCAAGGGAGCTATTTAACATTGTGCAGAAGCTCACTAAAGACGCCACTTAGCACTGCACCCATCACCTGGACCCACAAAACTTTGCAAACTACCTAACAGCAAAGAACTCCAACCAAATGAGCACCCCTCTCCCCCAGGCATGCAACCCCTGCTGGCCCCAGATGATTTCTGGACAATTTACCAAGCACTTGTAATCCTCCACTTCAACTATGCCAATTCAATCCTACAGGGACTCCCGAAGAACACCCTGAACCCACTCCAGCTCGCAATGAACGCCGCTGCCAGAATACTACGCGGAGCCTCCAGGACGGATCACATAACACCAATCTTGAAATACCTCCACTGGCTGCCGATCCATTGCAGACTCACCTTCAAGATACTATTAATGACCTTCAAGGCCATCAACAAGTGTTCCTCCACCTCCCTCATGGAGCTAGTCCACCCCACTCCCTCCAACAGATCCAGAAGATCTGCAGCCGCCAACACAATGGTAATCCCAAGTACAATAACAAAATGTTCTCAGGCAACAATAAACAGGGCCTTTCTGTTCTATGCACCCAGATGTTGGAACGCCCTTCCTACCACCATCCGGTCCATCACTGACCTCGCCCAATTTAGAAAGGCACTGAAACACCATCTCTTCCTTCTGCACTACTCTAACGACAGATCACAAGCAGCCACCACCAAGACTACACCTCCAGCGCACCCATCTCACAATGATGCAGCTCCGCCTCTGGCACAACTGCACAACCTGTAAACAATAGCGTTAGATAACCCTAGTAAACAGTCTCTAAGCATTTATGTCCTCACTAACAAAGGTAAATAAATAAAGATTGTAAATAATTGTAAATAAGGACAATATCTGTACATAGTTATGAGAGCCCGCCGTGTTGTTAAACAGCTTAGCGACAGGGAGCTCAGCCTGTATATAGTTGCCCCAGTTATAAATCCAAGTTACGATACCTGTTCAATGTAAGTACAATGCAAGTCCACCCTGCATTGTACAAAGAAATGTTAATTGTAAACCGCACTCATTTTAAAGAGCGCGGTATAGAAAAGCGTTTAAATAAAATAAATAATAAATAACCTGAAAGTGACAGAACCTCAGCAAACCTGAGAGAACTTTAGCATACCCTCAACACAGCAAATAGAGGACATAGTGAATGCCCTTAATACAATGACCTTGCCATCTGACCCATGCCCAGTGGCGTGGATCAAAGCTACTAGAAGCCAACTAGCCCATTACCTCGTTAAGGAATCCCTCCAGCAAGTACATATGTCGCAATCCCTCAAGCAAGCCACGTTACGCCCGATCCTCAGCACCACGTTAAGCCCCTCTGATCCAAATTCCTACCGCCCCATCTCTAGCCTTCAATTCCTCACAAAAATCATTGAAAAGACCGTGCAGAGACAATTACAGGATCACATAAATTTGAACGCTCCACTTGACGTCCACCAGCATGGCTTTAAACCACAGCACAATGTGGAAACTGCTTACCTCTCTCTGTGACAATCTCCTAAAAGGCATGGACAACATAAAGAACGGATTCCTGCTAGTGTTCATGGACATCTCAGCGGCTTTTGACACTGTGTCCCACACCATATTGCTACAGCGCCTGCAACAGATTGGAATAAGTGAGAACACCCTAAAATGGTTTACCTCCTACCTGAACGATCGGACACAGCAAGTCAAATGTGCTCAAAAGAAATCACTTCAGTTCCCCGTTACGCAAGGAATACCAGAAGGTTCAGCTCTTTCATCTATACTCTTTAATATATACATTCAACCCATATGCAACATCATCAAGCGCCACAAACTACATTACCACCTGTACGCTGATGATGATATGGTATATGCCCCAATCAACCTGCAATCACCTGACATGACAAGCTGCCTTGAGGACATGGACACCTGCTCACCGCTAACAACCTGATGGTCAACTTTGATAAAACAGAGGCTATGTTCATTACCAGAGACTCCACATTCAAGCCGCCCCAAACAATCAGCATTTTAAACAAAACTATAGCAATCAAGGACGAAGTGAGGTACCTGGGCATCGCCCTGGACAGATCTCTGAACCTACAATCTCACATTACTAAAACTGCAGCAAAAGCCTACCACCGATTGAGGATCATCAGAAAACTCAAACCAATCCTTGACCAAGACCACTTCCGCACAGTTTGCGAAGTAGTCATCACCCCACTGCTAGACTATGGAAACTCACTATACCAAGGCCTCCCCCAGCAGTCTATTCACCCACTCCAAATGGTGCAGAATACTGCAGCACGCATCATCACGGGCACTGCAAGATCTGAACACAACACCCCTGTCCTGCGACAGCTGCACTGGCTCCCAATAATTGCAAGGGCAAAATTCAAATCAATCCTGAACATTTTCAAAATCTTCCACCACCGCTCTGCAGATGTGCTCCAGGATGTAATAACCAAGGATGTCAGTAACAGGCCTAGAAGACCCAACAATGACAACAGGATCACCTTACCCATAGGTTATCACAAGACTAAGCAAGTAACATCTAAGAGAGCTCCCTCGCTACTGGCGCCTGCATTATGGAACTCCCTTCCCATGGACTTAAGGACCCTAAATGATACCAAGGACTTCCGCAAAGCTCTCAAGACCCATCTCTTCACCGAGGCCTATGAGCAACCATCTTAAGTTGCCAAGCACTAGATACCACCCAAGTGGCCCACTAGTTACCCTCACCACTTAGCCCCAACCGCCCATCCCCATTTAGACCTATAAGTAGATAGCTTTTTACGTTTTTGAATCGTATCTCCTCCTGTTGAATGTATGTCTCCCAATGTCTTGTTGACCACTCTGATTGAAGGATAAGGTGGTATACAAAACTGTCTAAATAAATAAATAAATAACATAGACCTTAAATCTGGCCACTAGGTGTTGCCATTGAGTGATAGTTGAATTTTTTAAAAATTTTCAGATACTGTTTTTACTAGGAAACTGTGAAATCATCTATAGTTTCAAGGGCAACTAAGGCCCACTCCTTATGGAAAGAGTTCCTGGGCAATCAAGACTCTTGTAGTAGGTTCTACATTTTGAAAGACAATTAACTAGCTCTCTGAAAGTCACCTCCCTTAATTTGTCTAAAAGCTACATTAAAAAGAAGCATTCTTGAAGCCATGTTTAGGTTGAGGGAGGAAAAACATACTCAGTGTCTGCTCTCAGCTGCCCTGTTGAGTGCTGATGTACTGTATCAGCAAGAACTTAGTAAGAAAGCTATAAGCTAAATGCACAGCTCACATCTTACAGTGTCAGCTTCCACCAAAGAGCAGCAATCTGCAACAACACTGATATGATACACAGTACTATCACTCTCTTCTGTTTTACTTTTTCTGTGTGCCCAGAGTTGCCAAGTTACTCAGTTCCAGGAGTGAGATTTTTTTTACCACTTCTGGGTTTTAAATTTGCATTGCAATGTAGTATGATATTTATAGTCCCTGATTTTACCCATTAGAATCATGAGTGTAGTTTGAGAGCTTCATTTGGGGGGGGGGGGGGCAAAGAATGGGTGGCATATTTGCATATAATCTGCATATTCATTATGGTTCTCTTTTTAAAAATATTAGATGGATAGGAAGCCAGTATATCAAACAGGTAACGGATGAGCTGGTGCCCCAAGATACTCAAAGAGGGAGCAGAGGTTCTCATTCAGTGGCTTTGCCAAAAAAAGGAAAGGAACATATTCCCAGGCTATATATTTATTTTATTTATTTTATTTATTACAGTTGCTTATATACCGCACTATTCGGCATCAGCGCGGTTTACAGTATAACAAAGTGACCAAAACACACATTCTGTTTGGTTTTACATCGATCAGGGGTATAAACTTGGATAACAGGGGTTGAACTATATACATGAACTATTTACAAGAAATAGGCTATATACGTGAACTATTTACAAGAAATAGGCTATATACATGAGCTAAAGTTCCTGTACAGGGTTGAATTGTACAATAAATAATGAGTCCGTTTCGAATACTTGAGATATTGTGAGTATGGGCTGCAAAAAGGCGGTGTTTCTTAGGTGGTGCTATCTAGATTCATCGCTGGTTGGGTAGTATTGGAGGAAGAGGTGATATTTGACTGCCTTCCTGAATTGGGTCAGGTCTGCAATAGCTCGAATGTTTGGTGGGAGTGCATTCCAACATTTGGGAACGTAAAGACTGCAGCAAATATAGTAGCTGTTTAATTATTTAGTCTGACACTCGAAGATTAAAAAAATACTAACACCTGTAAATATATATTGTAAGGAGTACATTCAAGATATACAGGGAACACTAGAGAAAAGGGGGGTTCCAAAGGCCTGGGTACCGGCGTGGAAGACAGGGAAACCTGGGAAGTGGAAATCCTGCCTGGGGGAAAGGGTCCTTTGAAACTGCACAGAACAAGAAAAAGGGAGGAAGGGAGACATTTTTGGGAAACAGGAAACACAAAGATTCAGGGAGAGACTGGAGGGAGAGAGGACAGAAGAAGAAGCAGAGGATCAAGTGGAGTCTATGGAGACAGAACCTTGGGAGTTGGCCATGGAAACTGAAGCCATGGACCTGAACCTACTGGATGATAACAGCCCATCAGTCCTAACAGACGACAGCGAGATGCAGATAAGTTAAGGGAAAACCCCCTGCTGGTTTTAAAATTCTTCTACAACTTCTATGAAGAAAGGAGGGTTGACTGCTTGGTTACGTTGAGTTTTGTTTAGTTTGCTTTGGGCAATGCGGGAGGGCCAGTGTGAAGGGAAAACACTGAGGAAGGTGGTTGCTGCTACAGCCTAGAGGATTCCAGGAGGCCTCGGCTGAAGTTTTTCTTGTGAGAGATGTTTGGACTATAAATAATCAAGAGACTAAGTCTGGACATGTGGATTACCGCCCTCCAACTACTCTAGAGGAAAGGGGGGGGGGGAAGGGGAGGGTATGGTTCAGTTTCCAACCAAGTTGACTGACAGTCTGGAGTTTTACTGTCAAAAAAGGAGTACTGCACAGCAAACACAATGGACTATGCTTAGGCTGTGTTTGAATGGTTTCTGGAGCTATTTCGTTTGGACTTGGAGGATTGTGTTATGTTATACTTATGAGAACATGACCTCTCCCTGGATTCCTCACCCATGGGAGCAGCAGACACCGTGGCAATATTCTCCAAAAAACAGAGGAGATGTAAGGTGCTCACACAGTAAGGGATAAAAAAAAAAAGAGAACCACAGTGCAATTTCTAATTCCAAAATAAATTATAACTAATTTTATTTTGGCGTTAGAAACTGTGCTATTGTTCTCTCTTTTTCTTTTTGAAAATCTATTTTGCGTCTAGAGAAATCCCTCCTCCAACAGTAGGTGCAGAGCAGAACTAGGACATTTCACCATAGAACCCAACATACAAGAAAAATAAATCTGATTTCAGTGTCATCTCGTTAACCGCCTCTCCAGTACCAGGCAAACTGTAAACTAACACAAAACCCTACAAAAGTCACTGAAGACCTATAATGCAAATTCTACCATATCATAATGACACCAGCTTCTAAAATGAACACAAATTAGCCTACCCAAAAAAGAGCAGCACGATAAATATTGCCATGGGCATCTTAGGAGCCAGTGCTTGTGACCTCCTCGGCTCCCCCCCCCCCCAATGTCTCCTGTGCTGGTCTCATGTTCTCGTCTCACGAGACCAGCACCAGATTTCCTATACCGCGTGGCATTGTTAGACAAGAATACAGATAATAACAACCGTTACAGCTTCAGATACCAAGTGTCTGTATGTGTGTATGATGCAATGGTGGTGTGCCTGTCTGCGCATGGTATGTGGCGGTGAGTGTCCTTGTGGGGGGTTGAGTGCAGGGCTACGGTGCATATGTGTGTGTGCATGCTGCAGAGCTGGGGAGGCTGTCTGTGTGGTGCAGAAGTGAGGTGTCTGTGTGTGTGTGTGTATGTGTGGTGTGCAGGTGAGGAGCCTGTGTATATGTCTGACATGCAGAGGTAAGGTGCCTGTGTGTGTGATTGTCTGTCGTGGGGAGGTGGGGTGCCTGTGTGTGTGCATGTCTGTCATGTAGAGGTGGGGTGTCTGTGTGTGTGAGTGTGTGGTGTGGAGATGGGGACTGGGTACTTGTGTGTGTTCTAGGGTGAGGGGAATGCACCTTTTGGCATCACCTTGCACTTCCCTCCCCTTCCTACCCCTCTCCTGCTGTCTCCCCTCCTCTCTTACCCTTCAGACTCTCCCCCTTTCACTAACCACCCTAGCACTCCCATCCCCTGCCCTAAAATCCCCTCCCCCTATCCTCCTTTTTTAAATAGACCACTGCCCCTTTAAATTTTCTCAGCCTTTACCTCACTTCCTCCCCACAAACACTTTTTTCTGCTGCAGGCCATGACCGCGGCGTTCCTCTTCTCATCTGCTCTCCAGGATCTGATCTCCCATGGGCAGATAGAAGAGGGTCTTTCTTCTCTTTTGCCCATGGGGGATGGGATCCCCGCAGGCAGACACCTTCCGTCTCGACCGTGATCATGGCCTCCCCCTTCTTTTCTGCCCATGGGCATCCAATCTCCTGTGGGCAGATAGAAGGGGTCTTTGCTGCGAATACAGCCATCCCCTTCTGCCCGAGGGGGATGGGATTCCCACAGGCAGAAGAGAAGGAGGAAGCAGAGATTGCAGCCCAAAGGCAAGCTGTTTGCCTGCAGGGATCCAATCCCCCGCGGGCAGAAGAGAAGAAAGCCGCTCTTCAATTTGCCCAAGGGAAATCGTATCCCTGTGGTCAGACAAAGGTCATGGCCATTGGGACAACTCGTTTGGGGGGGACAATGCCCCCTCACTTCCCTAAACTGCACCCATGTTTGGAATCAGTGCTACAGGTCCCATAATGCATCAGAATGAGATTGTCAAAAAGCCAGGACTCACCTAAAATTTCCCTTCTGGAACTGGGTAGCTTGGGAACTCTGTGTACCTGATCGCAAAAAGGATTCTACTGCTATTCACAGAGTTCCACCCTTCTAGAAGCAGCAGGATACCAGTGATACGGTGATGATACTCTTCATCTTCATTTTCTCTTTTTTAATATTTTACTGCTCCCTGACGTCTGAGGAGTTCAGAACAAGCTGGGATTTGCTACTTGGAAACCTGTTACCAAGGAATTAGACCTGCTTATTTCCCCAGTCCCTTCCCCTCCCCCAGCTCCTGCCCACCCGACTTGAAAAGCAGATAAGCAGGATTTCAGTTTCCCCATAGACTCCAATGACAAATGAAACAAATCGGAAAACAAATAATCACTGGATTGATTTGATTCATTTCAAAAAGAACCAAAACAAATTAGAGTTTTTTGTTGAGTTTTTCATTCATTTATAATATAAATGCACACCTCTAGTAAACTGTGTACATCTCTTTTGGGTATATAAGACTTTCAGCAAACGGGGAAGGCGATGGCAGTGGGAGTGTACTATCGACTGCCTGGCCAGAATGAACAAATGGATGATGAAACGCTCAAAGAAATCAAGGAAGCTAACAAAAGTTACAGCGCAGTAATAATAATGGGTGATTTCAATTACCCCGGTATCAACTGGGTCAGTGTCATGGCAGGACATGCTAGGGAGATAAAGGTCCTAGATGAAATGACTGCTTCTTGGAGCAGCTGATTCATGAACCGACCAGAGGGGAAGCCATATTAGACCTAGTCCTTAGTGGAACACCAGATCTATTGCAAGAGATAAGGGTGTTGGGGCCACTTGGCAATAGTGATCATAGCATGATCGCCTTTGATTTAATTAGTGGAGGAGGGATAGTAAGGAAATCCACAATACCACCTTTTAACTTTTGAAAGGGAGACTATGATAAAATGAGGAAAATAGTTAAGAAAAAACTTAAAGGAGCAGTTGCAAAGGTTAAAGACTTATATCAAGCTTGGGTGTTGTTGAAAACTACTATCTTGGAAGCCCAGACCAGCTGTATTCCACGCTTTAAGAAAAGTGGAAGGAAGTCCAAAAAACTGCCAGCATGGTTTAAAGGTGAGGTCAGAGAGGCTGTTGTTGCCAAAAAAGCATCTTTCAGGAAATGGAAAAAAGAGCCAAACGACGAAACCTGGAAACAGCACAAGCACTGGCAAGTCAAATGCAAGGCATTGATAAGGCAGGCAAAGGGAGAATTTGAGAAGAAGCTTGCTGTGGAAGCAAAAACGCGAAATAAAAACTTTTTCAAGTACATTTGTAGCAAAAATCCTGTGAGAGAGTCAGTTGGTCCATTAGATGATAGAGGGGTTAAAGGGGCACTAAGAGGTGACAAGGCGATAGCGGAGAGATTGAATGAATTCTTTGCTTCGGTCTTTAGTGAGGAAGATGTAGGGATGTTACCCATGACTGAAGTGGTATTTCAAGGTGCAGAAGAATTGAAGGAAATATCGATACATCGGAAAGATGTATTACAACTATTAGATAAACTGAAGAGTAGCAAATCACCTGGGCTGGATGGTATACATCCAAGGGTGTTGAAAGAACTGAAATATGAGATTGCAGACCTGCTATTAGTAATCTGTGAACTATCATTAAAATCATCTCTAATACCTGAAGAATGGAGGATCACCAATGTAACACCAATTTTTAAATAGGGTTCCAGGGGTGATCCGGGAAACTACAGACCGGTGAGCCTGACGTCAGTACCGGAAAAATGGTAGAACCCATCATAAAGAATAAAATTACTCAGCATGTAGATAGTCATGGCTTAATGGGAGACAGCCAACATGGCTTTAGAGAAGGAAGATCTTGTCTTACTAATCTGTTATGTTTTTTTGAAGGTGTGAATAAACAGGTGGGCAAAGGTGAGTATGCTGATATAGTGTATCCGGACTTTCAGAAAGCCTTTGACAAGGTCCCTCATCAGAGACTTTTGGCAAAACTAAAGAGTCATGGAATTGGAGGCAGTGTACTACTGTGGATCAGGAACTAGTTAAAAGATAGAAAGCAGAGGGTAGGACTAAATGGCCAATTTTCCCAATGGAGAAAGGTGAATAGTGGTGTACCCCAGGGATCTGTGCTGGGTCCGCTGCTTTTTGACATATTCATAAATGACCTGGAAAGTGGAATAACGAGTGAGGTTATCAAATTTGCAGATGACACAAAACTATTTAAAGTTGTTAAAACCCAAGAGGATTGTGGAAAATTGCAATAGGATCTTGATAAATTGGAAGACTGGGCATCAAAATGGCAGATGAAATTTAATGTGGACAAGTGCAAAGTTATGCACCTAGGGAAGAACAACCCAAACTATGGTTACACAATGTAAGGTTCCAAATTAGGAACCACCACCCAAGAAAAAGATTTAGGCATCATTGTGGATAACATGTTAAAACCCTCGGCCCAGTGTGCAGCGGCGGCCAAGAGAGCAAATAGAATGCTAGGTATTATAAGGAAAGGAATGGAAAATAAAACAAAAGATATAATGCCTCTATATCGTTCCATGGTGAGACCACACCTTGAATATTGTGTGCAATTCTGGTTGCCGTATCTTAAAAAGGATATAGTGTTATTAGAAAAGGTTCATAGAAGAGCCACCAAAATGGTAAAGGGGATGGAAGGATACTCCTATGAAGAAAGGCTAAAAAGGTTAGGGCTCTTTAACCTGGAAAAGAAACGGCTGAGGGGAGATATGATAGAAGTCTATAAATTAATGAACGGAGTGGAACGGGTAAACGTAGATGGATTGTTTATGTTATCAGAATATAGAAAGACTAGGGGACATGCAATGAAGCTACAGGGTAAACTATTTAAGACTAATAACAGAAAATATTTTTTCAACGTGTAATCAAACTCTGGAAATTGTTACCGGAGGATGTAGTAAAGGCTGTTAGTGTAGCTAGGTTTAAAAAAGGTTTGGACAAATTCCTGGAGGAAAGGTCCATAAACCATTATTAAGAAGGGACCCAGGATATCAATGCTTGACTCAGTACAAGCATTGTGGAACCTGTGTCTTTTTGGGAAACTGCTAGGTATGTATGACCTAGATTGGCCACTGTTGGAAACAGGATACTGGGCTTGATGGATTTTGGTCTGACCCAGTATGGCATATCTTATGTTCTTATGTTCTCTCTTAGAAATCTGATTTGCTAGTGGGTGCTGTGATTGCTGACTGCTTAATATGAGAGATGCCATCTTGTACTGAGAGATACAGTTTTGCCTATCTATACTTATTATTAAGCATCTACAGATTTCACATCTATAATCAGGCTGACACCTACTTGACTTTAGAGAAGACAATGTCCACGTCTGTGCTGGTGACCAATTTCCCATCAGTCACCTTGCAATCCTTGCAAACTTTGGCCCAGTTTTTTCCATTCATTTCTTGTCCAGTGGCCTTTGTATCGCCATAGATTGCAAACTTTCGAAAGCTGTCTTCCAGTTCTGTCAAGTCAGAATTCTCAGCCATGGTTATCTAGTAAAAATACAACAGAAACGTCAGCACATCTTTCCTCTGGAACTACAGAGCTGGGACATTCCCATTCTGGCCAATAAAAAGCTGCATGCAAGAAAACTGGACACAGTAGTAAAGGAGAAACCACCAGAACAGTGACTATTCTGTGAACTAGGTGAAGAAGAAGATCCTCAAATATCAGGAAAAGCAGACTAAGAAAACTATGGCAGAAAGATACAGAAATATTTCCCATCACATTGGGTGCCACAGGCTTGATTTAAAAACAATTTCCAAGCACACCTTGATAGGTTTCCTATTCATGTTACATCCTATGAACACCAGAAGGATCTCTTTGGTGTGATGCAAGTACTACAGAGAGTGTTAGCAATAAATTTGAGAAACTAGGATCATGAGGCATGAGTCATGTCTTTAGTCAAATTAAGTTTAAAATTTCCATGATTGCACATTGTATGTTTTATTCAAGTCATCCCAATATCTTTTCCCTTTGATCATCCAACATACTCCATCTAGAACTTTAGGGTCCTCACAAATATAAGTTATGTTTAATGTAAACTGCTTTGACCTCTAGGATAAAGCAGTATAAATTTTAAAAAAATAAATAAATGCATCTTAGAAATTCCTTCCTTTCCCAGATTCCATCTTGTTTGGACTAGCCAAGCGGCTTTAGCCTATCAAGCTCCTGTATTGTTGAATGCCTTACTGCTAAATATGTAATCAGAAACATCGTATAAAATTTTTTTAAAAATGGTCAACTCTTGGCTGTTCCAACGTTCTTGCATAATTTATTTGTAATTTTGAAGCTCACTTAATTTTCTGTTAACTTTAATCCTTTTACCTTTGGTTTCCCCTCTCCCTTATGTTTCTCCTTATTATATTCATTTTTTTCGTTCTGCAGAAATGATTATTGTGCTATCTATTCTCTTTCCTTTTGTGTTTTTTATTGGGTCTTTGTCTTTGCTGTATTGTTTAGTTTAATGTACTACATGGCTGGAAGTGGAATGTTGTAAACCACCATGCTGAAATATTATTTTGAATGGCAGTATACCAAAAACTTTTAAGCTACAGGGTAAACTATTTAAGACTAATAAAAGAAAATATTTTTTCACTCAACGTGTAATCAAACTCTGGAATTTGTTACCGGAGGATGTAGTAAAGGCTGTTAGTGTAGCTGGGTTTAAAAAAGGTTTGGACAAGTTCCTGGAGGAAAGGTCCATAAACCATTATTAAGAAGGGACCCAGGATATCAATGCTTGAACCAATACAAGCATTGTGGAACCTGTGTCCCTTGGGGAAACTGCTAGGTACATATGACCTAGATTGGCCACTGCTGGAAACAGAATACTGGGCTTGATGGACCTTGGTCTGACCCAGTATGGCATATCGTATGTTCTTATGTTCTTATGTAAATAAATAAATAAAACATGCTGAGATCATATCATCTTTCCATCAACGTTACTAAATATGAGTCTTTTTCCTTCCCCAGGGCTTACTCTTCTGTTTCCCCCACCTATTCTTACTTCTGCTTTCCTACTCTATAATGACTCATTTAAAATTCTGGGAATCATCCTGGACTCAGCTCTTGTTTCGTGAACAGCTTAAGTCAGTCATGATCAAGTCCTTTCTTGTGCTCTGCAGCATCCATGACGCTCGCTCTACCCTCACTTTGGCCAAATTTAAATTCCTTATTGGCCTTGGCAATCACTCGATTAGACTACTGCAACGCCCTATATAATGGTCTTCCTGTCCATTTTATTAAACACCTCCAACTGGTTCATTCTACAGCATCTAAATTGATTTTAGGCACCCGCTGCTATGATCACATAAGCCCTCTACTTATTTCTTTGCATTGGCTTTACATCTCCTTTTATCTACACTACAAAATTCTGATTTTAGTCCACCAAACTCGTTTACTCCTTCACCCCCATATTTAGCCTCTTTTCTCTGTCCCTACATGCCCTCCCGCCAGCTTTGTTCCTCCCAGGCTGCTCTTCTTTCTTTCCCCCCTCCTTCTGCTTTGCACCTGGAGGTTTTTTGGCATTGCTTCTTTTCCTATTTTGGTCCCTCCCTCTGGAATTACCTCTCATTGGATCTCAGACTAGAACTCTCATAACACAAATTGAAGAAAGAACTTAAAACATGGTTGTTCCATGTGCTTTTCCTGAGTACCCATCAGATTAGCCCCTCTTCTTCCTCCTCCCCCACTGGCTTTTTTCTGCCACCCGCATCTCTCTGCTTCCCTCCTCCCTTTGGATCTTTATTCCCTTGACATAAGATGCATCTCTCTTTCTTTTTCCTCACCCTCTTCTTTTAAAAACCGATTGTTAGACCTCTTTCCCTCTTTCTATCTTCCTGTCTGTTTCTCTCTTTTTTTTCTCCTCTCTATTTTATTGTGTTGTAAACCACTTAGAATGGCCATTGTGAAAAATTGCAAGAGAACCTTGAGAAATTGTGAGACTGGGCATCAAAATGGCAGATGAAATGTAATGTGGACAAGTGCAAAGTTATGCACTTAGGGAAGAGCAACCCAAATTATAGTTACATCAAGCAAGATTCCACATTAGGAATCCCCATCCAGGAAAAGGATCTAGGCATCATCATGGATAATATATTGAAACCATGTGTCCCTTGTGTAGCCACGTTTGAGAAAGCAAATAGAATGCTAGGAATCATAAGGAAAGGAATGGAGAACAAAACCAAGGATATCATAATGCCTCTTTCTCCGAGACCAAGCAGGAAGTCAGTCCTCACTTATGGGTTATGTCACTGACAGAGCCTTGCGCAGGAACACTTCCCAGTTTTCACAGAAAGTTTTTGGGAGATGCAGCACGCATGCATGCTCGCCTTCCCACCCGAATGAAGCCATCTTACCTCAGTCTCCTTTTTTCTGTGGAGCCCTCCAGACGTCCGTCTGTATCCTAGAGAAATGTTTTTACCCTGTTGGTCATTTTTTGCCGCTCAGTACTCCATTTTTTTCTCTTTTTCGCCTTCCTGTGTTTCCTGGTATCGTTGCTGCCTCAGCACCACATTGTTTTTCGAGTTTTTACTTTCATTCTCTTTTCTTCATTGTCGGCACACGGGTTTTCATGCAGCCTCCTGGTCGGGGCATTGCAGTCTTTTGACTTGACAGAAGTCTTCTTCCTTGACATGTCCACCCTGACCATTGGCTTTAAGAAGTGCACCAGATGTCACCATAACTGGTGTCTTCAATGTTTCGGGCCTGACCATGAACCTTTTATATGCACTCTCTACTTGCAGATGACATGCAAGGGGTTGAAGAACCATGTAAAGCAGCGGAAATCACTGTTCGGCTCCAAGACCTTGGCATCAACTCTGGCATTGACATTGGAAACAAGCCCTCAAAGGATACCACTGAGGACTCAGCCTCCCACGGGGATCGAGCCCTTTTGGAGCCATGAGGTGTCAGGGCTCTGGATTGGAGACTGTCTCTCAAAGGGGAGTGTCCCCAGAAGGAATGGAATCCGTCCCAGTCATCATTGAAGGGAAGACCCATGGACATCGCCATTGAAGCCTCCGGCGTGATTCCAAGAGTGAAGGCCGGGAGCGGCCTTCTAAGCTGTCTCAGTGGGAGGAGGTGCCTCCTGTGGCCTTGGAGGGCCGGCGCGGGATACCTAAGCCTGTTACCATTGAGGAGTCCCCTCCTAAGGAACCGGTATCGGTGCAGAAGAGTGCACCCCTGGTACAGACAGCTGTGGACCACTCTCCCCTCATGGAGCGGTTGTTGACTGCCTTTATGGCTCAATATAAGCCTTGGGAAACAGGAACCTCTGGTTCCTTGGGGCCATTACCACCACTGCCAGTGCCTTGCCGGTGGAGGTCCAGCTGATTCTTGAGAAATATGCTGTCCCCTCTGGTTCCTGGGACAGTTCTGGGTCCTGCTAGATGCATCGGGTCTCCCCTCCAAGTGCTTCAGGCTCGGACCACAGGGCACTGAGGTCACCGCCACCTTGATATCAAAGTGGGTCACATTCCTATCAATATTTTGAGTTCCTGTCTGATTTGGATTCTGAGTGGGAGACCAAGGAGGAATTCCCAGAGATGGTGCGGCATGGGCGTATCACTTCGGATCCCTCGCTCCTGTATGAGTGCAGGAGATTACCTGCTGAGAACCTCTTCTTTTTGGAGTTTGAAAGGAAGTCCAAAAAAATGCCAGCATGGTTTAAAGGTGAGGTCAGAGAGGCTGTTCTTGCCAAAAAGCATCTTTCAGGAAATGGAAAAAAGAGCCAAATGACGAAAACTGGAAACAGCACAAGCACTGGCAAGTTAAATGCAAGGCATTGATAAGGCAGGCAAAGAGAGAATTTGAGAAGAAGCTTGCTTTGGAAGCAAAAACACGTAATAAAAATGTTTTCAAGTACATTCATAGCAAAAAACCTGTGAGAGAGTCAGTTGGGCAATTAGATGATAGAGGGGTAAAAGCGGCACTAAGAGGGGACAAGGTCATAGCAGAGAGACTGAATGAATTCTTTGCTTTGGTCTTTACTGAGGAAGATGTAGGGATGTTACCCATGATTGAAGTGATATTTAAAGGAGATACTGCAGAACAATTGAAAGAAATATCGATACACCGGGAAGATGTATTACAACTATTTGAAAAACTGAAGAGTAGCAAATCACCTGGACTGGATGGTATACATCCAAGGGTGTTGAAAGAACTGAAATATGAGATTGCAGGCCTGCTATTAGTAATCTGCGAACTATCATTAAAATCATCTGTAATACCTGAAGACTGGAGGATGGCCAACGTAACACCAGTTTTTAAAAAGGGCTCCAGGGATGATCCGGGAAACTACAGACCGGTGAGCCTGACATCAGTACCAGGAAAAATGGTAGAAACCATCATAACAAAATTACTGAACATGTAGATAGTCATGGCTTAATGGGAGACAGCCAATATGGCTTTAGACAAGGAAGATCTTGAAGGTGTGAATAAACAGGTAGACAAAGGTGAGTCAGTGGATATAGTGTATCTGGACTTTCAGAAAGCCTTTGACAAGGTCCCTCATCGGAGACTTTTGGCAAAATTAAAAAGTCATGGGATAGGAGGCAGTGTACTATTGTGGATCAGGAAATGGCTAAAAGATAGAAAGCAGAGGGTAGGGCTAAATGGCCAATTTTCCCAATGGAGAAAGGTGAATAGTGAAGTACCCAAGGGATCTGTGCTGGGTCCGCTGCTTTTTAACATATTCATAAATGACCTGGAAAAGGGAATAACGAGTGAGGTTATCAAATTTGCAGATGACACAAAACTATTTAAAGTTGTTAAAACCTATGAGGAGTGGAGCTTCGGGCAAGATGGTCGTGTAAGAGTTGTGCTCCGGAGGGCAATAGTCAAGAATCGTGACTTCTGCAGTCTTTAACCAAGTAGTTCCTACCTACTCTGATATCATTCGATCTTGGATATTTCTGGCCCCAAGCCAACGCGGCTGGATTACCAAATACCTCAAAATGCCAGCGCAAAGAGAACCAAAATGGAGCCTCTCTCACCTCACAAGATGGCGGTCATCAGAGATTGTCCTGAGGCCTTCAAGAACTTCTGGCTGAGATTCACGCTGTTAAGGACTTGGTCAAAGCCAATGGAGACTCGTGCACAATGCAGGAGGATATCAGCGCCTTGAAAAACACTTTGGAGTCAATTACGGTCAGATTGGAGAAGGTGGAGAGCATGGTGGCAATGCATGGGGAGTGGTTCAGGGCCATTGAGAAGCAAGCAAAGTTGATATGGTCACTGCAAAGAGAGTTGGAAGATGGTAACAATCGCGCTCCAAGGAACATCATAAGAATTTTGGGAGTTCCAGAGGGAGGTGAGGGTCCTGACATGATAGCTTTTTTGCAGTCAATGATCCCAGGTGTGTTGAAGGTGAAGTTCGCCATGCCTTTTGAGATCAACTGCGCCCATCGAGTTCCTACTCAGTCTGAGGTTGCGGGCAAGCGTCCACATCCAATCATCCTCAAAGTTTTGCGCTTTCAACAAGTAACACAAATAATGGAAGCAGCCAGAGCACACTCTCCCTTGGAATATCAGGGGTACAAACTCTTATTTTTCCCTGATTTCGCAAAGGTGATGGTAGATCGGAGAAAGAGTTTTTTGGCGCTACATCAACGCTTATTGCAGCTGCAGGCCCATTTCGGGTTACTCTACCCTGCTCGCATGAGAGTCATGCTGCACAATCAGACTAGGACATTTGATGATTCAGGGGAGTTGCACGCGTTCTTGGAGGACAAGGAGTTGGTGTTGATGCGGTGAAAGCTTGCCTTGCAATCAGTGGCTTGTAAAAGTTCTTCAACGCTTTCTTATTTGGGTGTTTTGATTGGTCTGAGGTCGTGAAGTAGCGACTCATCCATAAAGAGTTGACATTCAATCATGCAGAATTGACATTCGATGTGCCATTCAATGTGACTCTCTTGGAGGAACTCCAGGGTATCGCCCTGGTCAATAATGTCTTACTCTTTGTTTCTTTCTCTCTTCTTTTGTGTTTTGTGTTGTTTGTGATGTCTGTCGTGGTTGGGAGGGCAGCGGGGCTTGGAGGAGTGGGATGGCCCTTGCCTACATACATGCGGCCTTTTCTGATCATAAATTGTTTTGGTGGGGGCAGTTTTGCTATAACCTTTTGTGCTCTGGGTTTGGGGACGCTGTTTCCTATTTCTGGAATGGGTAGTGTGTGATCTAAGTTGATTCAAGCGGCAGAGGAATTGAAGTAAACTAGTTAATTTTTCCCTCCGTGCCTCTCTTGTCCCTTTAGGCTCACCCGCTTTGAGCTGTTATCGCCCCCCAGGGTTTTGGTGGCTTTGTTATTTAGAACTATGTGTTTCTATTTTGAGTGCTCTTCCATAGGAGCAATGGCTAAGCAGTGAATTTTCCTTTTGTGTTTTTTTTCTTGGGCTATAAGTGCAGCTATCATTGTGAGACCTTTGGATCAACAATGTAAAATCATATGTTACAACTTGGTATGTTTCTGTAAAAGTTGACTGTCATTTTGTACTATATTGTCAATATGTCTTCCTTTAAGATAGTCTCACTGAATATTAAGGGCATTAACAATCCCATAAAGAGGAAAAAGATATTAGTATATGGACGTAAGGAAAGTATTGACATCTTACTGTTACAACAGACACATTTAAATGTGAAGGAGTCGTTAAAATTAGATATAAAACCATTTTCACTAGTGGCTTTTTCTGCTGCCAATCAAAAAAAAAAATGTGATAGTCATCCTAGTAAGGAAATCTCTATCCCCCATTGTAATACAAACTAGATCTGATACAGAAGGGCGGTGGGCAATGGTTATCCTTAAAATAGGATCCACAGAACTGGCCTTAACTAATATACCTATGCTCCAAATATAGATTGCCCTGCCTTCTTTAGCTCCATTGCGGCCTTGGCACAAGAGGTATCCAGCTGTCCAACTATTGTGGGGGGAGACTTCAACCTCATACTTGACCCCTTGTTAGACAGGAGTCCAGTGAGAACTAATAAGGTCCCCAAAGCTCACCCTGTTCGTTTGTCTCTAATGCAAGAATTGGGGCTGATAAACATATGGCGGTTGCAACACCCTATGGACAAAGAATACACTTTCTTCTCTCCCCCTCATAACTCCTAGACTATTTCCTAGTCTCTAAAGGACTATGCTCTAGAATTAGTGAGTCCAATATACATGCGGCTCATATCTCTGATCATTCTGCAATCTCATTCACCCTATTTGACTCAACGAGCGTCCCATCTCATTCACGCTGGCACATTGATAGAACTCTTCTTGTCAGCCAGGAGTTCCGGGAAACTATCCTGTTGGCTATAGAGGGGTATTTTCAGTTTAATTTACCTCAGGATATGTCGGGTTGGGCGTGGTGAGAAGGATTCAAAGCTAATATGCGAGCCACAACTACCAGTTTTGCTATACGACAGGCCAAGCAGCGTAAAGCAGAGCTTGAAGTTTTAGACAAGCAAATTAAAGTGGGAGAACGCATCATAGGTCTGAAAACTGATCCTAATATTCTGATACGGTTACAGCATCTTAGATTTAAATATAACTCTGTTTTGACTACTGAGGCTTCACAGAATATCCAAGTGCAGAAAGGGTGGTATTACTTAGAAGGTAACAGGGCCGGATGGTTACTAGCTAACTCGTTAAAAAGGCCATAAGGAAGCTTCTCGTATCACTGCTTTGAGAGATCCTCAGGTGCAACAATTTATTGTCAAGGACTCTGATATCACAGAGGCCTTTCGCCAATTTTATGCTCAGTTATACTCCCCAGAGATAGATTTCTCTGAGGATGATTTTGATAGATTACTGGCCAATACACAGAGGCCGGTGTTAGACCAGGATATAGCAGCAGGACTAGATAAACAGATTATGGTCATGGAAATTATCCAGGTTATTAACTCTATGCAAGTGGGCAAGGCCACTGGCCCACATGGCCTTCCGGTTGAATTTTATAAAACCTTTTCCAAAATATTAGGCCCATATCTTCAACAATATTACGGGCTTCTTTTGAAAGTGGAGGCCCAGACTGGAGCATTTGCCTCTGCAAATATTGTGGTTCTTGAAAAACCTGGGAGGGACCCTCAGTTGGTTAGTAACTACCGCCCAATTTCATTACTAAATGCAGATTATAAAATTTTTGCAGCCACTTTAGCTGGTCGTCTCTCCAAATTGATCCCTTCTTTGATACATCCGGACCAATGTGGCTTCACTGAGGGACGCTCCACAGCCAATAATGCTAGAGTATTGTGTAACGTTTTGGAAGGTGCAGAAAGAATAGAGGGCCCACTTGTGGGATTATCGCTAGACGCAGAAAAGCATTTGACCGACTGGAGTGGCCTTTCTTGTTTGCTGGTCTGAAGTGGTTTGGGTTTGGTGAGGGTTTCTGTAAATTGATCAAACTAATGTATGCGAGACCAAGTGCTAATATCTCTGTGAATGCGACTCAGTCTAAAGATTTTCTTTGGGGCGTGGCACCCGTCAGGGTTGCCCCCTTTCACCCATCCTTTTTAATCTGGCCTTGGAACCTTTGGCCCTATAGTTAAGACAATGCCTTGCGATTAAAGGTGTGTCTATATCTGACTTGGAAATTAAACTTTCTGCGTACGCTGATGATTTACTGCTGTTTACCATGCCCAGCTCTATACTGACTATTCTAGAGTTGATAGATCAATATTCAGGATTATCAGGTTATAAAATCAATTGGTCAAACTAACTGTAGTATAATTACTTTGAAGTGATTTAATTCTCACACCTTATTAACTAATAGGGTGAGATTAATCAAAGGGGGGAATGTGGCAGGTGTAGGCCTGTGATCCACAGTGTCTGACATAAGCAAGCCTAACTAGCTTGACCTGTAAATGAAGCTTGTGAAGAGGCCCATAGGAATTGCACATCCCCCAATATGCTGCTATAGAACTAAAAAACTCAGTAAAAGTATTGAATTAGCTTAGACAAGCAGAACAGATGGAAAAATACAGAAATTCATGTTTAAAACTGCTGACAGAGAAGTTATAGAGCCCTGCTTCCCTGCACGTATTAACTAGCCCAATAGCCTTGAAAGTAGGAAAGTAACAAGTTAGTGAACTGACCATTGTAATTGGGACTAGAAGGGGGGGTGAGCAGGTGCTGAGCCAAATCTGTAGCATTCCCTTTAAATTCAAGGGTTTGTAGGGCGGATTTGGAAGATTTTCCCTTTGTGTGGGAGCCTAAAATGGTGAAGTACTTGGGAGTCCACTATTGCTAGCCACTTAGTGAAACTTTACTGTTCATTGAAGGGGAGCTCCTTTCTACGATTCGTAATATAACTGTGAAGTGGTCGCCGGTCTATCTTTCTTGGTGGAGTCGTCTTGAAGCAATAAAAATGACTATCACTCCTAAAGTGAACTATGTGTTAAAAATGTTACCACTCTTTCTTACAAGTAACACTTATGGTCAAGTTGAAAGGACTCTTGTCCAATTCTTATAGAAAAATAAACCGCCTAGAATTGATCTTAGGAAGCTTAAGTCTAAAAAAGAGGAAGGGGGTGTGAACTTCCCTGATTTTCAGACCTACCATTGCGCTTTTCTTCTAAAACAAGGTTCAAAATGGGTGGAGGGGGCTGGGGGAAAATGCCCAGTATGGCTTGATCTGGAAGAGAGATTAAGTGCCCTGTTCCCCTTAAATCTTCTCCCTGGCATGGTGTCTTCTGAGAGATTGAAGTCTCACAGGGTAATAGCAGACACTCAAAGGGCCTTTCAGCAGCTAGCGAAGGCAATTCCTAAGGAGGAATGCTTATCAAAACTAATCCCCATCTGGCACAGTCCTTTCTTAAAAATTCATCAAAGTCCGTTTGCATGGCAACAATGGTTCAGTAGGGGTATTTGGGCCATCGGCCAACTGGTATTAGATGGCAAGTGGAAGCCTTTTGCTTGTCTACAGCGGGACTTTGACTTGCCTAAATCCTTATATTTCCAGTGGATTCAGCTGAGACATTGTATAGAGAAATCCCCTACTGATATTAAATCTTTACCTGAAGAATGGGGGTTGTTGAACATAGTAGGTTCAGCCCAAATGGCTACTGGGGTGGCTTCTTACTATTATAAATTAGTCGTTCAGAACCACACCCCACAGTCCATTAGTGTTCAACGGATACCCCCAACAGAAATCCTGCTCCAAGACTCCACCATATCAGTAAAAAAAGAGGTAAAATACCTAGAAGTCATTCTAGACCAGACCCTTAGTATGGAATCTCACATTAAGAACACAGCCTCAAAAATTAACTATAAACTTAAACTGTTAAAACAGCTCCGTCCCCTCATATACCTCCAAGACTACACATCTGTAATACAGGCAATTATTACACCTCATTTTGATTTTCCTAAATCCATCCTTCATGGGATAACTAAACAAGCTCTCCGAAGGCTGCAACTAGCTCAAAATATAGCTGTAAGATCAATAATGAACCTCAGCTCCATTGAACACATAACACTTATTCTTTTCAAATTACACTGGCTTCCCATCCACTGCCGAATAAACTATAAAATACTGATAACAACATTCAAAATAATTAATAACCTAGCGCCATCCTTCATCAGCACCCTAATTCATAAGGAGGTATCAAACCGACCTCAAAGGAGCAAACACAAACATAAACTCTCAACTCCGTCAGATTACAGAAAAGCAAAAAAGGTTACTAATAATAAAGCATTCTCCCACATTGCCCCCACACTCTGGAATGTATTACCTGAGGGCCTTAGAGAAATCAATGACCTAAGAACATTCCGTAAATTTTTAAAAATACACATATTTACTACCCACTATGATCCTAAGCTCACATCATATACACAAACAGAATCAACATCCCACAAACAGAGTACTCTCTCTCTGACGCCAAATGATATTATGTCCACACTATAGTAACAATCAGTGTGCCGCCCCAGCATGCCCCCACCTACCACTACTGTACATAGTTTTGTTTTGAATTTTGTTATACCTGTAAAAATGTATTTTATATGTATATAGTTCTACAAGTTTTATGTAAATGAACTTGCATTTCCATGCATTTCATACCTTGTTCCTTGTACACCGCGCTTGATCTTTGGAAAGCACGGTATAAAAATGTTTATTAAATAAATAAATTAAATAAATAAATATGGGAACATGACACAGGGGAGACTCCTTCTCCGGAATCATGGGTGAAATTCTGGAGCAAGACAAATAGAGTATCTCAGTCTGCCTCTATTTCACAAGCTTTATATTTTTTTACACATAGAGCTCATTTTACCCCGATAAAGGTTGCTAAGAGGGATAAAATGATTGGAAATGAATGTTGGTCTTGTCAGAGTGATGTTGGCACTTTAAGACATGTGGTATATGACTGCTCTAATATTCTATTTGATTTAGATTTGGAACCAAATTCAAGAGGTCTTGGGATTCAGGGCCACTCTCTCCTGGTCTGTGGTCGTTTTTCGGTCAGCAATTGGCATCTCGTCGTTACAGAGGGATTATCATTTTTTATTTGACTTCATGATGGGAGTGGCTCTGCATCTCATTACTGCAAACTGGAAACATACTGCAGAGCTTAGCTGGCACGAATGGTGGAACCGTTTGTGCTTATGCTGCAAATATGAACAAATGCCACGTTATGACACAACCTTCATGCCTTCCACCCTCCTCAAGTGGAAACCCCTAAATACGTACATCTCTATAGCACGATATGGTGTAAATTAAGGGGTAATATAGCCATGCCATCATATTACCACATGGTGAGGAGCTGGTGTGGAGTCATAGCCCCTGCAGGTCCCCCTTTTTGTGCTCATTTCATAAGTTTGTTTTTGGATGATCTCATGGTGAAGGGAGGGGTAAGGTTGGGGTAGGCTGTTAAAGCCTTGTTTTTTTGCTTTTATGTTTAAAGAGGATTATCGTTTTAATTGTAATTTTTGCTTTTGTTGTAATTTGTTTGAAAATGTACATAAAAAATTTAAAAACAAAAAACCCTATGAGGATTGTGAAAAATTACAAGAGGATCTTGATAAACTGGAAGACTGGGCATCCAAATGTCAGATGAAATTTAATGTAGACAAGTGCAAAGTTATGCACCTAGGAAAGAACAACCCAAACTACGGTTACACGATACAAGGTTCCAAATTAGGAACCACCACCCAGGAAAAACATTTAGGCGTCATCGTGGATAACATGTTAAAACCCTTCGCCAGTGTGCAGCAGCGGCCAAGAGAGCAAATAGAATGCTAGGTATCATAAGGAAAGGAATGGAAAATAAAACAAAGGATATTATAATGCCTTGTATCTTTTCCATGGTGCGACCGCACCTTGAATATTGTTTGCAATTCTGGTCGCCGTATCTTAAAAAGGATATAGCGTTATTAGAAAAGGTACAGAGAAGAGCGACCAAAATGCTAAAGGGGATGGAAGGATACCCCTATGAAGAGAGGCTAAAAAGGTTTGGGCTCTTCAACCTGGAAAAGAGACGGCTGAGGGGAGATATGATAGAGGTCTGTAAATTAATGAATGGAGGGGAAAGGGTAAACGTAGATCGATTGTTTACATCATCAGAATATAGAAAGACTAGGGGACATGCAATGAAGCTACAGGGTAACCTATTTAAGACTAATAAGAGAAAATATTTTTTCACTCAATGTGTAATCAAACTCTGGAATTTGTTACCTGAGGATGTAGTAAAAGCTATTAGTGTAGCTGGGTTTAAAAAGGGTTGGACAAGTTCCTGGAGGAAAGGTCCATAAACCATTATTAAAAGGGACCCGGGATATCACTGCTTGACCCAATGCAAGCACTGAGGAACCTGTGTCTTTTGGGTAAACTACTAGGTACTTATGACCTAGATTGGCCACTGTTGGAAACAGGATACTGGGCTTTGTGGACTGTGGTCTGACCCAGTATGGCATATAGGGAAGACGTTATCCTTCACCATTGAGGCCAAAGAGGAACCTTGGGTGGAGGAGCTGGAGATCCTCCTGTATCCAACTCCCCCAAAAGATGCTATCACTGTCCTGATGCACCCTATCCTGGAAAGGTTGCTATTGAGAATGTGGAAGACCCAGGTTATGGTGCCCATTGTGAGCAGGCATCTTGATTCCATGTATCAGATCCACAAGAATCCAGGCTTTGAAAAAATACAATTGCCTCATAACTTCATGGTTGTGGAATCATCCATGTGCCATATTAAGAGCAACAAGATGCACTCCTCGGTGCCCCCTAGTAGGGAGGCACGCACCATGGATGGGTTGGGCAGGAAATGTTACCAGTGCTCAATGCTCGTGGCTCTTATCCAAATGTACCAGCTGTACATGCACAAGTACTTGAGAGACCTGGTGCGGGAGCTTGCTTGGTTCTTGACTGGCTTATCTGGAGAGCATCTTCAGTGCTGCCAAAGCCTGGTTGCTACGGTCAAGGAATGTTCCAGATACATGACTCGTGCAACCTATGATGATGCATTTGGGCTGCAGCAATCCAAGGGAGCAATACAGTATAGGAGGTGAAGTACTTTTGTCCACTAAAGAAGAGCGGGACCTACGCGTGGTTGTGTCTGATGATCTTAAAGTAGCTAAACAGGTAGAAAAGGCGATGGCAAAAGCTAGAAGGATGCTTGGGTGCATACGGAGAGGAATGGCTAGCAGAAAAAAGGAGGTGATAATGCCTCTGTATAAGTCTTTGGTCCGACCTCATTTGGAGTATGGTGTGCAATTCTGGAGACCGCACCTTCAAAAGGATGTGAACAGGATGGAGTCGGTGCAGAGGGTTGCTACTAAAATGATTAATGGGCTTTATTATAAAGCATATGAGGACAGACTTAAGGATCTTAATATGTACACCTTAGAGGAAAGGCGGGATAGAGGTGATATGATTGAGATGTTTAAATACCTCCGTGGCATAAATGTTCAGGGAGAGAGCCTCTTTCAATTGAAAGCAAGTTCTGCTACGAGGGGACATGGGATGAGGGTGAAGGGAGATAGATTCAGGAGTGATATGCGGAAATATTTCTTTACAGAAAGAGTAGTGGATCCATGGAATAGTCTCCCAGTGGAGGTGGTAGAGATGAGGACAGTAACTGAATTCAAAAAAGCATGGGACCAACACAGAGGATCTCTAAAGGTAAAAAGTGGACTGTTGTAGTTGTTGTTATGGAAGGACAGACTAGATAGGCCATGTGGTCTTTTTCTGTCATCATGTTTCTATGTTTCTATGTTTCTATGATGGCTTTGAGTCCGTGGCTAGGGTGGCTGCAGTGGGCATTGGTGCCTGCCGCCTCTCATGGCTACAGTCGTCGGACTTGGATCAATGGGTTCAGAACAAGTTGTTCGATGTCCAATGTCAAGGAGAGAACCTCTTCAGCAAACCCATGACGGAGAAGGCCATAGAGTTGGAGACTGAACAGGTCACTATGATTAGGCTCTTGAGGAAGACTGCTGATCCTTCCTGAAGGAAGGCCTCGGGGAAAAAATCCTATCTGAAGAAGCAGAAAGCTAACGGAACTTATATCCTGTACCATTTCTACCAGCCGACCAGTAGGTGCAGCAGCCCAAGGGCCAAGGCAAAAAGCAGCATTGGCCTAAAGTCCCAAAGCCCCAACTGGTGCCACAACCGGGAGGGGAAGGGCTTTTGTCTCCAGGACCATAGCTCTTCTTTCCCTTTCTGGCCCTGTTTTGCAGCACATTGGGTGGCGTCTCACGGCTTTTGTCCATCATTGGTCCAGCATAACCACTGACGCCTGGGCTCTTCAAGTGGTAAAGGAGGGCTACCTCCTACACTTTGATCAGATAATCCTCATTCTTTCTCGGAGAGTACCCTTTGGAACCTTACCATCACAAACTTCTTCAGCAAGAGCTCAAGGCTCTTTTACAGGAGAAAGCAGTGGAGGTTGTTCCACCATCCAAATGGGAAAAGGATTCTACTCCTGCTACTTCCTGGTTCCGAAGAAAACAGGAGGATTCCATTCCATTCTGGATCTCCGCAATCTCAATCACTTTCTAGAGAGTGAGAAGGTCAAGATGATATCCCTTGGAATGTTGCTGCCTTACCTCCAGTGGGAAGATTGGCTATGCTCCTTGGATCTCAAAGATGCCTATACCCACATTCTCATCCATCCCCTGCACCGGCAGTATCTCCACTTCATCATCAGTGGATACCACTATCAATATAGGGTTCTACCTTTCGGTCTGGTGTCTGCCTCAAGGATTTTTATGAAATGCTTGGCAGTTGTAGCTGCTTTTCTTCGAGTGCAAGGCATCTTTGTCTTCCCCTATCTGGACAACTGGCTGTTCAGAGGCGGAATGCCAGAAGAGGTCCGTCTGTCTGCACAATACATCATCCAGGTGTTTGAGCAGCTGGGTTTTGTCATCAGTTACCCAAAGTTCCACCTGCAGCCAACTCAGCACCTTAAGTTCATTGCAGCTCTCCTTGATACCTTGGTGGCCAGAGCCTTCTTCCCCTGGGACGTCCAAAGTTGCTCAATGGTCTCAGCTTGCCAAATGCTTCAACTCCTAGGCCACATGGCCTACACAGTTCATGTAACCTCGTCGGCCCAACTTCAGATGCGGCAGATGCAGTGGACACTCTGTACACAGTGGCATCAGGCAACGGACCGTCTCATCAACTGGGTCAGGATGACTTCGCCACTAAAGGACTTTATTTCCTGGTGGCAGCAACCAACTCATCTTCTAGTGGGACTTCCTTTCCAGGCCCCGCCACACCAGCTGGTGCTGACCATGGATGCCTCCATCTCGATGGCATGAGTAACAAGTCAGTGGACAATGGGGGAGAGTTCACCAGATAAACTTCCTCAAGCTCAAGGCGGCAACGAATGCCCTTTGAGTCTTCCAGCTACAGCTGTCCAACCAGGTAGCCCTCATACAGATGGACAACCAGGTTGCCATGTTGTACATCAACAAGCAAGGTGGCATGGGCTCATACCTCCTCTGCTTGGAGGCCGTTCAACTCTGGAGATTTGCCAGCAGGAACGGCATGCTTCTCCGGGACAGGACAACACATTGGCAGTCCGACTCAGCACGGTGCTGCAGCCACACAAGTGGACTCTCGGTGAACAAGTAGCTTGCCACATCTTCCAGAAGTGGGGCACTCCATCCATGGACCTTTTGCCACTCCTCACAATGCCCAGCTTCCACTGTTCTGCTCCAAAGTTCCCTGCCCAAATCAGATGACTTCCGATGCGTTCCTCCTGAAATGGGGCAAGGGTTTGCTTTATGCTTACACACCAACTTCCTTGGTGGCCAAGACCCTTTTCAAAGTCTAGTCAGTCAGGGCCACCATAATACTCATTGCCCCACACTGGCCCAGGCAACCATGGTACCCCCTGTTGCTTTGCCTCTCTCGGGCACCTCCTCGTCACCTCAGCCATGCCCCAGATCTGCTCTCTCAGGAGGCAGGGACCCTGCTCCACCCCAGTCTCAAGTCCCTAGCCCTCATGGCTTGGATGCTGAGATGGTAACTCTTACTTATTTTCACCTACCTAGGGTTGTGGAGAATATTCTCTTTGCATCTTGCAAGGATGCCACCAGATGGGCCTACACCTTCAAATGGCACAGACTCTCTGGTGCACGGACAAAGCCCTTAACCTTTTCTCCTGCTTGGTGTAGCAGGTTCTAGCATACCTTCTACATCTTTCTCAGGCTGGCTTGAAGTCTAACTCAGTTCAAGTACATCTCAGTGCTCTGACGGCCTACCATTACCCCCCTCATTGGCCGATTTATGAGGGGCCTCTTGCTGTTGTGTCCACTGATCCTATCACCACCAGCGGTGTGAGACTTTAACATAGTTCTCAGGCAGCTACTCACACCACTCTTTGAGCCGCTGGCCACCTGCCCTCTCAAGTTTCTCTCCTGGAAGTTCATTTCCTTGGTGGTGCTTACTTCAGCGCGCAGAGTCAGTGAACTGCAGACACTGGTGGCACATGTGCCCTATACCAGGTTCTACAAAAACATAGTCTTCCGTACTCATCCTAAATTTTTGCCTAAGTTGGTTTCACCTTTTCATCTCAACCAGTCGGTGGTATTCCCCACCTTCTTTCCCAGACCTCATGTGAACAGTGCAGAGGCCTCTTTCCAAACCCTGGGTTGTAAGAGGGCATTGGATTTCTATCTGGAATGAATGAAAACCCATTGCCGATCCTTCGAGCTCTTTATTTCCTATCATCAAAACAGACTTGGCATAGCAGTTTCTAAATGCACCCTTTCTATTTGAGTGGCTGGCTGCATCTCCTTTGCCTAGGACCAGGCTGGACTTTCCTTAGAGCACCATGTCATGGCACACAATGTCTGCACCATGGCAGCCTCTGTGGCTAACATGCATTCGGTCTCCTTGCTGGAGATCTGTAGGGCTGCAATGTGGTCTTCTGCCAACACCTTCGCAGCCCATTACTGCCTGGATGTAGATTCCCAGCGTGACAGCATCTTCGGCCAAGCCGTACTCCGGCATCTTTTTGGGACTTAATACAACTCCTTTCCTCCAGCCCTTCTGTCTGTCTGGGCTACTGGAGAGTCATTCTCTTGCTTGAAGACAGAGCCCTATGTCGACTCTCGGAACCTTATAGCATTTTTACACTATTATTCATGGTTCTGTTTTTCTGGTTGCCCCACTGGGTGTTTTTACAGGTTTTTCGGTAGTGTGTAGCTATGGGAGTCCCATAAGTGAGGACTGACTTCCTGCTTGGTCCCAGAGAAAGCGTGGTTACTCACCTGTAACAGGTGTTCTTCGGGAGCAGCAGGAATCAGTCCTCACTATCCTTCCTCCTCACTGTGGAGTTGTTTTTTTCTTTTTGGCTCACTTAAGCTATGTCATCATACTGAGATAAGATGGCCCCGGTCGGGCGGAAAGGCAACCACGCATGCATGCTAGATGTCCCAAAAGCTTTCTGTGAAAGCTGAGAAGTGTTCCCTCACAGGGTTCCATCGGTGATGTCATCCATATGTGAGGAATGATTTCTGCTGCTCCCGGAGAGCACCTGAGTAAGGTGAGTAACTATGCCATATTGCTCTATGGTGCCACTGCATCTCGAATATTGTGTGTAATTCTGGTCACCACAGCTTAAAAACTTTCTGGTCACCATAGCTGGTCTTTCTGGTCACCATAACTTTCTGGTCACCATAGCTTAATAACTTTCTGGTAGTCTACCCTAATTGACCACAATCTCACATTGCTCTGCCAAGATGGGTTCCCCCATTACCACCACAGTAGGATGTTATATCATCCTCTCAAGTTGGTTCTCCAACTCTCTCGCCTTAACCCCAGCATCCAATCAGATTCCTATACTACGGAGCCATGGGAGGAGGTGGACCAGTGCATCCCATAATAACATAAATTGGGACACCCGCTCACACCACCCCCATCTGTTACATATTGCACTTCAACACAATATGAAACCCAAACAAGTTGAAAACCCCTACCCTCATAGCCTAAAATGTGCCCTCATCAACGCACGTTCTATCCGGAAGAAATGGCCAGCCGTCACTGACATCATTGCCAGCCATGACCTCGACATACTCATGGTCACTGAGACGTGGCTATCCGACGAAGATAACGTCATACTCAATCAGCTCCTCCCCAAGAATTTCACCGCACATTCAAGCCATAGACAAGACAAAAGAGGAGGTGGCGTGCTCATCCTCACCAGGACAGACCTCCATTTTCGAACGATAGACTCCACCAGTACAAATCACATGGAGACCATTACCATTTCCAACAAACAATGCTCAATCAACCTGCTTTACAGAGCACCTTCTGCTTTCCCTGATGATCTTGCGGCTATCATCGATCTTGCATCCAACACCCATAACCCAAGCATCCCAAATTGGATCCTAGGCGACTTTAACCTGCCTACACTACAAGATAACCAAGCATCAGCCTTCCTCGATGCCCTTGAAAATCTTGGCTTCAAGCAATTGGTTAAAGACCCTACTCATATTAAGGGAAATATCCTGGACCTAGTATTCGCCCCGCAAACATCTCTTAACCCGGCCCAGGATCCCATAACTTCCATAACTTCTGTTCCCTGGTCAGATCACAAACTGATCATTATCCAGATTCCTTCTCACAAAACCTATACAAAACTCAACAAAATACAAAACAACTCAGCAAGACCTCCCTCTCGATGTTTCAAGCCTTACAACAGAGAGCTTATCCTTGCTGAAACGCAACAACTCATCTGTGAAGCCACCCAGAACCTTGACGACCTAATTTCCCACTGGAACAACTGCCTTAGCTCAATTGCACTACGCACACCAACCAACAAGCCTCCAGGGAAGAGAGCGAGTGCCCCATGGTACTCAGCTGACCTCAGAGCATCGCTTAACCAACTTCGGAAACTAGAGAAACGCTGGCGCCGATCTCATTCTTTAAGTGACCAGACAACATACAACCTTCATCTTGCTGCACACCGCAACGCAATCACCGATACGATGAAACAGTACTACGCTGATACCTTAAAGAGATCGCTTAATAAACCACACGACCTTTTCAACCTAGTAAAGACTTTATCAAAGGAACCATCCTCTGGACCCCCATTCGAGATACACCCACAAGATTATGCAACCTACATCCAATCCAAGATATGCCAGACCAACAAAACCTCTATTACAATTAATGCCACAGAGCAAGTCTACCAAACAGCCCTAACCATGTTCTCTACCCCCACCAAGAGAGGGATTGAAGACACTATTGCGGCCCTTAATATCACCACTGCCCAGTCGGATCCATGCCCAGCCTTCTGGATCAAGGAGCTTCGCAGTCACTTCAGCCCAGTACTATCCAAAATAATGAACATCTCCTTCTCAACTGTCTCTTTCCCTTCAACCCTTAAACATACTTCTATCAGACCTCTGCTAAAGAACTGCAAGCTCAATCCCCAACAGGTGGAATCCTACAGACCTATATCCAGCATCCCACTACTCGCGAAGATCATAGAAAAGGAGGCTCAACGTCAATTGCAAGATCATATCGACTCCGCCGCACCGTTAGATCCTTGCCAACATGGCTTTAGGGAATTCCATGGAGTGGAGACCCTACTTACCACTCTATTCTGCAAGATAATCACCGGCATTGATGACATTCGTCAAGGATTTGCTCTCATCTTTCTAGACATCGCTGCAGCGTTTGATTCTGTTCTATTAAGACGACTGATTGACAAAGGCATAAATGGAAGAGCGCTTGAATGGTGCAGATCCTACCTGACTGAAAGATGGCAACATGTTCGTTCCGGAGGGAAAAATTCTGAACCATTCCACCAAAGCCAGGGAGTCCCACAGGGTTCTTCCCTTTCTGCGCTCTTGTTCAATATTTACATGCAACCAATTTGTAATATCATCCGGTCCTTCAATGTCGATTGCATGTTATACGCAGACAACGTCCTGCTTTACATTCCCTTCTCTACTGAGCATATGGACCTATCTCCACTGACGAACTGTTTCAATGCAATATCCGAATGGCTTCTTTCTCAAAACCTTAGAATACAACACAAGAAAACGGAAGTACTCTTCATTACGAGGAACCCCAACTTTACCCCACCACAATATCTTAAGGTAAAAGAAGCTGAGCTGCAATCTAAATCCTCAATACGTTACCTGGGAGTCACTTTAGATCAGCATTTGGATTTGAATGCCCATATAGGAAACATAGTCAAATCAGTATACCACAAGATCCGCACACTTAGGCATCTACGTTCCATGCTTGAACCAACTGATTTCCGGACAATTTTCCAGGCGTTGATCATACCCCATTTTGACTATGCCAATGCCATCTTACAAGGTCTTCCCCAATCTACATTGAACCCGCTGCAGCTAGCCATGAATGCTGCAGCAAGAGTACTCCATGGAGCCTCCAGGAGCGACCACATAACGCCTCTGCTGATACAGTTGCATTGGCTACCCATCCAGGCCAGAATAGTTTTCAAGACCTTGATAACCACTTTTAAAGCTATTAACAATCTCTCACCTGCATCCTTAACCTCACTCATCCATATCACTTCCCCAAATAGAGCAAGAAGATCCACGGCTATTAACTCCCTAAAAGTCCCGAAGGCAGTAATTGTTTGCTCCAACTCGACAGCCAACAGAGCCTTTAGTCTCAGTGCCCCAAGATTCTGGAATGCATTACCTCCTGAGATCCGGGCTATTAAGAACCTACCACAGTTTAGGAAAGCCCTCAAATGCCACCTCTTCAACAAATACCTTATAGAGCCTAACGACAACCCCTAGAGCCCAAAGTCTCCTGGCGATACCATTTCCATACAAAGTATGGTATCTCAACAACACACCAAGTATGATACTCAAACCCTTAGTGGTGGTTATATTTCTGCGAAACTACTGTTATTATGACTCCATGTTATAAATTTTGTAAATAGTTTTCCCCTGTTATCCAAGTTTTTGTGCCCTGTTACCTGTAAAACTCATACGCTTTCAACTGTACTGAGCATTTTTGTTACATGTAAACCGCGCTGATGCTGAATAGTGCGGTATATAAGAGACTATAAATAAATAAATAAATAAAATAAATAAAAATGATATAGCAGAATTAGAAACGATACAGAGAAGAAGCACCAAAATGATAAAGTGGATTGAAGGATACCCCTATGAGAAAAGGCTCAAAATGTTAGGGTTCTTCAACTTGGAAAAGAGATGATTGAGGGGAGATATGATAGAGCAGTGGTTCTCAACTTTGTCTTTGAGGCACACCAAGCCAATTGGGTTTTCAGGATAACCACAGTAAATATGTATGAGGTACTGAAGATTTGCATGCACTTCCTCATTAGTATGCAAATCTAGCTCATGCATATTTATTGTGGTAATCCCCAAAACCTGACTGGCTAGTTGTGCCTCCAGGAGAGGGTTGAGAACACTTGCGATAGAGATCTATAAAATAATGAGTAGAATGGAATGGGTAAACACAGATTGTTTTTACTCCTTCACAAAGTAGAAAGACTAGGGGACATGCAATGAAACTACAGTGTAGCACATTTAAGACAAATTGGATCAGGGTCGGCCCGTCAACTAGGTGAGCTAGGCAGCTGCCTAGGGCAGCCTGCCTGGGTGTGCGGTGGCGGCGGCAGCAGCAGCGGCCACATGGGTGGCTGCACTGCCCCTCCCCCAGCTGTCGCTGATTCCATTTGGGGGGGAGGCGAGCAGCAGAAGTATTTCCAAAATGAACAGCAAAAAGCCACCACTTTTGGAAATACTGCCGCTGCCTGCCTCCCCCTCCCAAGATGGAATCAGCTGCAGCAGGGGGAGGGGGCGGTGGTGGTGTCATCTGAGGGGGCAATGTTAGCTGGGGGGGCAGTGAGGCTGGGGTTTCTGCCTAGGGCGGCAGAAAACCTTGGGCCAGCCCTGAATTGGAGAAAATATTTTTTCACTCAACATGTAATCAAACTCTGGAATTTGTTGCCAGAGCTGTTACTGTAACTGGTTTTAAAAGGTGTATGGACAAGTTCTTGGAGGAAAAATCTATAAACCATTATTAAAGTGGACAAGAGAAATCCACCTCTTACCCCTGGGTTAAGCAGCATGGAATCTGTCTAGCTTCTGGGAACCTGCCAGGTACTTATGACCTGGGTTGAACATTGTTGGAAACAAGATACTGGACTTGATGGACCTATGTTCTTATGGTGGTATAGCAAATGCTGTAAATAAACAAATAAATACTCCATACCCTGGCATAGGAATGAGCTGAATTACAATCATGGTATGTATGAAACTAATACAAAAAACACCAACTGGGTGGGAGCGGAGAGTTTGAGGGAATTAATGGATTATTGAGTTGCAGTTTTCCCCTGATGAAGCCTGGCTGTGGCGAAACGAGAGCTTTCGTAGGGTTTTGATTGAAAACGTTTTGATTCTACTCATTCTGGAAGTCTCTCTGCTTCATTTAATTTGAAATTTTCCGGTTTTGAAAATCTACAGCGTGGCGGTTGAGCACTAATGGGACGGATGGCTTGAGGAGATTTAAGAGATAAGTACTTGCTGATTTATTTTGGTGTGTTCTGTTTACAAATATTTATTCTTTTTTTCTCCTTTATTTAGGGAATTACAACCTGTTCCTGTGATGCTCATTCCAGCTTTTGTAATAGTATTACGCTTTGGGTATGGTTTTGTATGTCGTGAATGAAGTATGTATGTGATTAGATGGTGTAGTATTTATTGTATTCCCAGAAGTAATTTTGTGGTTTGAGGTTAACAAGAATAGAATGATTTGGATGAGTAAGGTGGCTATTTGACCTGTGATGTGAGCGTCTGCTATTCCCTATAGTGATTAATTCACTACATGTAGGATTCTAGCAATCCTGAAGTCAATATTGCCTTTGTCTAGTTGTATTGGGTTAGTTTTTGGAATACTGGTAGTAATAGTAATTTGGAGTAAATCTTGCATTAAGGGCAGTTTGTGTTATTTTTGATTAATGTATGAAACTAACCCATTTGGAGACATTCCCTCTGAGAGAAACCATAAAACTACATTTCAGACATCCATACATTCTACATGGAGTCAGGGTTCCATAAGTAAAATGCAGATCACTAAAAATGTGCAGATTCCAATGGAAATCCTTAGATGGCTTCCATGTAATATAGGGCCCCTTTTACAAAAAGGCCACTAATGTTTTGTACTTAACATATGAAACGAATACATGTTATGTGCAAAGCCTCCATGTTAGCTGCTGGGGGTGTGACCAGCATCTTCCCGGCAGTTAACATGCGAAGGGGTACCTTAATGTGCAGATCAGTTAACAAGGGTGCACCTAACGACACTCATAGAGATGTCAGGTACACTCATGCTAATTGCTACATTGCCACTGAGCATGTGGCAATAACCCTCGTTCTAGTGGTAATGTGCTCTCCATTCCCACACTCCACCCATTCCTCACCCCGTCTTACAATGGCTGATTACCATGTGTTTGGTCGCAGGCATGCCTCCATGTTAGTGTTCCCAGATGCCAGTAACCATACGTGAATACTTTTATTTCAGCAGAAAGATTTATACATCAATTCTGAAAATGAAGAAATGCCTCTTCTTTGTTAGGGAATGAATTGCTCTAAATCAGCCTAAATGGGACGTGCGAGTAATGAGGAGACAAAACAGCTCAGATCAGGGCTTTCAATTTTGGCAGGCAAGATTTGTGCCAAGCTAAAAGGGCACAAGAACATGTAGGAAAGTAGGGACCTTTTCATAAACTCTCCCACCCCAAGCCTAGATGTGTACATATCCTCTCCAGTCTGGCCAATAGTAGCCCAGCCTGCCCCAAAGTGAAGCTCTGTAGTCAGTCAGGGGTTGGAGTAATGATTGCTGACAGCAACCCTTGCCTAGGGTGCCATATTCCCAGGCGACAGTCCTGCCTCAGGCTGTCAGGTCCTATTGCATTTCTAGCCTATGTTAACGTACAAAGGCAGAACATGTATTCTGTACTTGGCTTGAAATGCTTCGATGTGTAGCTTTCCAGCATTGAATGCCAAGTGCAACAATTATCTGGAATGATAATCTTTCAAGATTTATTTAATGTCTACAGAGTTTAAAAGTCCATGCTGATTATTATTATACTGTGGTCAGGTTTGTAATGGTTTTGCAAGCCTTGTCATTGAAATAAGCAGATTTTAACGTTATTGGAATATCTACTAAATAATTAGTTGCAGGTTGGTCTCCTCCAGGTGTTTTACTTCTATCTAGATAATGAGGCCATTTATTAAGGATATATTTGAGAAGCGTATTTGCACACTATGCTGGATATATGCAAAGAATATATCACTTTAGTGACTCATGTACATATTACACTTTATCATTGATGAATATTACTCATAAGTGATGAGTCATCTATCAACGCTGTACTCATTTATAGTGGGCCTAGTATAAACATGTTACATCTCATTGAAGAGTGTTCCAGTTGAGCTATCATTTCTGGCAAACTTTCAAAGCTTTCAGTGATGCTTGTATATTAATTAGTTAGCTGTAAAATATATAAAATGTGCCAAGATTTCAAGACTGGTTATGTACTGTGTGTTAACTGTTCTCTGATTAGTTAGATTAATGGATGAGTTATGTTGGACACTCTTATGACTAATTATGCTAGAATGCACAATGTATTATTCAGAATGCTACGCCAACTCAATTGCATAGAATAAATAGCAAATTTTCTGATGAAATTTTAAAAATACTGCAGCACAAGACAAGATTTTTAACATTTATTGCAGCCATGCTGTCATAGCAAGTAATAATCTGCAAAGTTTGTGCTTCTAGAGCAGATGAATATACCACTGTGGAGACAGTGAACAAGCCCCATTTATGTGGGTGCTGTGCACCTGCAAAATATTTCATGAATTTTGATACTTAATGTAGACAGATTATTCTGAGGGCATCTGAGGGCTATAAAAGTATCATTGTGTCATGTTAAGAAATGTTATAGTATTCTATGGTGTCTGTATAACTTTCAATCAGTGATATAAATTATGTCCAAGTAGCCCCTACTGTATGGGGAGGGGGGGGCAAAGCATAAAGGGGACTTGGTGGCAGGTGTGTCCTAGCTGTGAGCACACAGTCTCATGTCCTGAGTCCCACGTCCTTAAACTTTATTTTAATCCCTGTCCTACACCAGTTTCTTCCCTTAAGTACCCTCTTCATGCCAGCTGGCGCTGTAACCTGGGTGTCTTCTCTCATTTTTGCAGCTTATGTAGTTCATATATCATATATCTGTAGATGTAGATCCCCATGCAGTTCAAAAAGCTGGTGTATGAACTGCATGGGATGCAAGAGGAAGAGAAGACATTCCAGTTGTGGCAGGAAGAAGCTTAGGTTAAAATGGGGGAAGGGGAAGGGAGAAAAACATGCCAGGGGTTGGGCAAAGTATAAGATTAAAACTGGACTGGGAATCAGGGATTTCGTTAGGGGTACAGACTCACTGATTGGGTGGTGATGAGTGGGAATTCCTGGATTTTGGGTTTTTTGGGTGACATGGGTGCATAGTAGGTAAATAAAGAAAAAGAAAAAACAAGGACCCCCAGACTAGGAGTTAGAGGGACAAGAGAATGTGTGTGGAGAGGGATTGGAAAGCAGGTCCTCTCAGATTGGGTGAGGGAAGACTGGAGCCTTGGGGATGAGTGGGAGAGGGTGGTCATTCAAATGGTGGCGACTGGGGGGAGTGGGTACTCAGAGAATGAATATGGGGGGGAGGGGGTATTAGATGTGTGGAGCATATGAGAAGGGGAGAGGAGAAAATGTCTGAAGACTGGAATCAGTCAAGATAGGGTATGAAGAACTTGGAGTGCTAGGGCACAGGTGAGAGGCAGTGGAAAAGAGAAAGGTTTGTGAGTGGGACAGAGAAAGAAGGATAATAGGGGGATGGATAGGAGGCTGAAGGCAGGGAGAGGATGAGCAAAAGAAGGAAGTAGGACTGCTGAGGGAATGAGAGGCAAAGGTAAGCAGCTGAGGTCTGCGGAAGGGATGAGTATAAAGGGTAAAAATAGAGTCTAGAAAGATTAAGTAGAAATAATACGGGGAAGGACTGGGAGCAGAAAAAGGAATAGGAGAGTTTGGGGAGTGAATGAGAAAACAGGGAGATGAGTTGGTTAGGGAGACAGAAAGTTGGTAGATAGGTGAGAGATGAAAAGAGGAAGATTGAAAACTAGAGAATGAGAGGAGGAGAAGAAAGACTGTAATCTAGCTATGCTCTCTACTACACCCATCCAACTTCCGCTCTGCTTTTCAAGCAATCATAACACCGCATTTTGATTATTGCAATTCCATCTATCAAGGATTGCCTAAAGCCACACTGCTTCCCCTCCAAACAGCACTGTGGCATGCATAATTCAAGGAGTATCAAAGTATGATCATATTACACCTAGCTATTCTAAGACAACTTCACTGACTTCCATTACTCAGCCACATATGCTATAAAATCCTACTCCTGACCTTCAAAATCATCAACAACCAGTCATTACATTACCTACATTCACTACTGAATTCCTCCAACACAGGCAAGACAAGAAGTCAATACACAATAAACATGCTAAATATACCACATAAGAAAATCAAAAGAACCCAACAAGCTTGCAACAGGGCATTTGTATTATATGCTCTAACAATTTGGAACTCTCTGAGCTACCACGAGCTCTCCACATTCAGGAAACTTCTCAAAACCTATCTATTCAATGAACATTTTGGTTCTATCACATAATCTGTCCTCCCTCATATCTCTCCCACTTTCCCTTCCCTCCCTCAGTAGAAAATAGATTGCATCGATGATATATACAATCCCCCCTTCCCTCCTAACGCTCCCAACTACATACCTCATTATGTAAATAAATTCCTCTGGTCTATGTAATATGTTATTATTGCAAGTGTTCAAATTGTATATAAATTCTCTTTATCTTTATCTTTATTAAAACACTTGATAAACCGCCCAGGCCGAAGCATCAGGGCGGTGTACAATCATAAAAAAGCGACGGCTGCCGAGAAAGGAAAGAAAGAAAAGAACGCCAAAAAATAATAGGACAGAAAGAGAAATGTACACCGCTTTGCCCCGATGAAAAGTGGTATAAAAATCCAGCCAAATAAATAAATAAATATGAGTGAATAGAAACAGAAAAGAGAACTGAAGAATAAAGAGATGCCAGGGAAAGGTCAATGTCAGATGTAAGGAAAGAAGTGAAGAAGACATGAAAAGCAAGAAGAAACAGATTATGGAAAGAAGATCCCGGAGAAGAAGTTAGGAGACGATGAACAACAGGAAAGTGGAAAAGAGAGACTGGGACCAATTTGGTTAGAAAAATAACATTACCAGATACAAAAGTAGAAAAATGTATTTCAGTTTCAATGTAATGACTGAAATGTGAAACAAAAATAAAAAGGGCAATCCACCCACAACACATAAGCAGGGGAAAGTAAGAATGAAAAATATGTTGAATTAATAAAACAATACAAGAAAAAAAATTAACTAGAGAGGAGAAGTGGTAAGATGAGGCTACATAATCTAAGATCAAAGGGACTCACTGAAAAAATTGGGAATAGGCACCTGTCAAGGATGCATTGTCCTCTGTAGCTGATGGTGTTTTTCGTAGTACTGACTCATTTGAATTGTGGCTCAATGTGTATTCGAGTTGACTTATAATTCATGTGTTTTGAATTCAATTTGGGGGTCATTCTGTCCCACGAATAGCAGGGATGGACGTCAATACCCTCCCTGTATGTACAGCAGGTTTGTACGAGGAGGCCTAGATGGCAGTGGGAGGGGGCATTCTGGCGGCAAAGCAAGGGCGGGACATGGGTGGGCCGTGACCCCGGACGTACATGGCCGATTCAGAGGTTGGCCCTGTACGTCCAAGGCCTTGAATTTAGATGGGGGACTTATTCCACCTCGAAGGTGGAATAAGTCCCCTTGTACATAGGGAGATCACAGTGTGGGAACTAGGGGACACAGGTGAGGGGGCGCAGGGGGTTCCCTGCAGCCTGGACCAGGCCTTGGAAGGCTGGATTGAGGGTCGAGCTGCGGGGAACAGGCATCCGTGTTCGGTGGGCCAGGATCATGGCTTGTGAATGGAGCTGCAATGCCATGGCGACAGGATGCCATGGCACTGCGGCTCCATTCATGGGACAAGCTGAGTTAGCTGGGTAGTTGCTGGGACGTATGACTGGACAGAATCGGGTCCAGGCCTGCACGTCCAGGCTCTAGACCTGATTCTGATCCCGCAGGTGCCGCGGGATCAGAATCGGGTCTAACTTTGCATGCCTGATTCTGCCTGGCTGTACGGGGACTGGATGTTCATGAATGGAATTGGCTTCTTTATGTTTGTACCCTTTTGACTTTGTGCCTTTTTAGAAGATATGGGCCTGATATTCAAAGACATTTACACAGTCTGCAGAAATAAGAAAAGAGGATATGGACAAAAAGGAACTAAAAAAGAGAACAGTAATAACGTTCTAAGAAATGACTAAGAAGATAGAGAGCAGAGTGGGGAAAAAAAGAATGCTAGCCAGCTTCACTACTGGCAGGCCAACTAGCTAAAGGCCAGGTCTTAAGCCCTGATTTAAAATGGGAATACGAGTTCTCTGCTCTGAATGGTCAAGGCAGAGCATTTCATAATGGGGGGGGGGGGGGGGGAGGGGGGCAGACAGCTGATGATGCTATGGCATGTTGTCTCAAGCCTAATTCTGGCAGGGTTAGGAATGTGAGAGAGGTTTCCTCTGTGAAGATCTGAGTCTCCTCTAAGTTGGGGGGTAAGGAATGAAGAAGTCCAAGATGTAACTGTTTCCTCTGTTTTAGATTTAATATCCATTTAAGAAGCATAGCATAATGCTGGTACAACATGCAAGCACTATTTCGTACACTGACAATTGTTTGTAGATACCATGCAGCACAGTGGCAGTTGCTGAAAGACAGGTGTTGTAATACAATAGCAGCTCATTAAAGACACCGCCGCAATACAATCGAAGTTGTTCAGAGATATAGTAGCATGAAAAATTACATTCTGACCACACTGAAAACTAAACCAATCAGCAACATGTCTAATGGCTATTATACTATGAAGAAGATTGGCATCTGGTAACTGATTGTGACTGGCTAATTGTGGTTACACTGACATCACGAACACAGACAGTCCAAAAGGTTAGATTTGGACCCCTTTGTCACTCATCCTTCTCACCTACTAGGTGAAGGCTGTTTGGAGCTCCTGGGAACTGTTGTTAAATTATTTTCTGAAAACAAAGCATGCCTTGCTAAGTGGCTCAGAACTAGGGAGTGGTCCTTGACAAGAAATTGGTAGCCTCTAGGGATGTGCATTTGTTTGTGCACATTTGGTTCAATAGCACGCATTAAAAAAATTGAAGGCCCGATATTCAAAGGATTTATGCTCCCAACTTTGAGAGTTATGCTTTTAAATTGGCCTTTTTTAAAATTTACTAGGGCTGATTGTGTTCAGGCAGAGAACAGAAATAATGAGTGTAACACAGCACTATGCACTTAAATTAGGCTCATAAATTTAGGAAAATGAATAGGAGGCCTAAATTTAGGAGCAAAAGTTGTAAGCTCCTAAATTAGGATACATTTTGTGGCTGAAATAGGGCACAAATTTAGGAGCCTAACGTGGAAGCCTAAATTTAGGGCCTCAGCTGTTTTGAAAATCAGGCCCTTAGTGTGAATTAAATTGATTCAACACGTGTGAGCTTACATGTTATGTTAATTGGTGCACATTAAAAAGTTCTAACTGCATTAAAGTTTTTATTATATAAATGTGAAATGAAAATAAAAAACATCTGAAAATTGGGGAAACAGAAATCTAAAAAAATTGGGGGGCATATTCAAAGGATAAATGCGGTCTGCAGACCTGCAAACCACGTTAATCTCGCTGACAGGACTATTCAGTGACACCCAGTCTGTGTCACTGCATATCTCCTCCTGGCCAATCTAAGTGTGCCGACAAAAACTGGCTAGCTTTGGGGCAGAGCGAGGGGTGGCAATATTTGTTAGATGGTCAGCAGCAATGTTCAGCGGATAACCGGTTAACTAAAATGCCTAAACTAAGGACAGAAAAAAAGGATGCCCTAACTTTAGGAGGTTTTGCTATCAGAACAAACTGGATATTCAGGGCTGCTGGCTGGATATGGCCTCAGCCCTGAGTATCCAGGCATAAATGAAAGCAATGACAGCCAGCTGCTTTAACAGCACTGGCCGCCACCACTGAATATGCCCCACCATTGAAAATAACACCAGTAAAGACCATGGGCCCAATATGCCAAGTGATTAATGCAGCTAATTATAGTGAACGGGATATTTAGAGGCACTAACATGCTTAGTGCCATTGAATATCTGTGGCTGCTGACTTGACTTGCCACGATGCTAACCTCTTAGCATCGGGGTGTGTCAGGGCATTCTAGGGCAGCGCCAATCGGTAACTGGGCAACTGCAATATTAAGCCAGACACAGGTAACCCTGGACTAACCTTCGCTATTGCTAATTGGGCAGCAGCTCAATATTGCCACTGCCGGTTACCAATCAGCAAAATTGGCTAACCCTGATATTTAATGCAGGGGCCAGATGTGACCCTGGCATTGAATTTCTGGATTTAATATTCAGCACCAGTGGCTAGCCACATTGGCAGTGCCAGCTGCCGGCACTGAATATCAGACCCTATTTGGCCTATCCAGTCTACCCATCCATACATACTAACTACTAAACTCTAGAATCCCTTCCTCTGTGCTTGTCCTACGTTTTCTTCAATTCAGATACAGTCCCTATCTCTACCACCTCCACCAGAAGGCTATTCCATGCATTCACCACCCTTGCCATAAAAAAATATTTCCTTAGATTACTCCTGAGTTTATCCCCTTTCACCATCATCTTAGGCCCTCTCGTTCCAGAGCTTCCTTTCAATTTAAAGAGGCCCACTTCATGTGTGCATTTACTGTATGCCACAAAGATATTTAAACATCTCTATTATACCTCCCCCTCTCCGTTCTTTCTTCCGAATTATACATATTGAGATCTTTAAGCATGCCCCATATGCTTCATGGTGAAGGCCGCTGACCATTTTAGTAGTCATCCTCCTACTATTACTACTACTACTTAGCATTTGCATAGTGTTACTAGGCATACACAGCACTGTACAATATACATATGAGATAGTCCCTGCTCCACAGAGCTTGCAATCTATTCATGACAGAGGAACAGAACAAACAGGGGTCCAGGGTAATTCTTTAAGGGAAATGATTAAAGTATACATTGGTGTTAAAAAATAAGGGGGTCAGGATCCAAAAGCAGCCTTGAAGAGGTGCATTTTTAACTTGGACACGGGTAGTCTATTCCAGACATACGGTGCAGCAAGGTGGAATAAACAGAGTCTTGAGTTAGCAGTAGAAGAAAAGGGGAAAAAGATAAAAGCGATATTCCTGATAAGCAGAATTCTTGAGGAGGGGTGTAGGGAAGGATAAGCAGGGAGAGGTAATGAAGAGCTGCAGAATGAATGTATTTGTAAGTCAGTAGGAGAAGTCTGAATTGCATGCAGAAATGGATAGGGAGCCAATGAAGGGACTTGCCAAGAGGGGTTACGTAAGCATAGTGACACTGGTGGAAGGTTAGTCTTGCAGCTGAATTTTGAATGAATTGAAGGAGAGAGAGATGTTTCAGTGGGAGACCGGTTAGGAGCAGGTTGCAATGGTCTAAATGGGAGGTGACAAGAGAGCAGATGAGGGTCTTGGTAGTGTGTTCCAAAAGGGAGGACCAAGTTTTGCTGATGTTATAGAGAAAGAAAACAGGTTTTAGCTATTGTTTATTTATTTATTTAACGTTATTTATATACCGCCTTATCCTTCAATCAAAGCGGATTCCACAGTAAACAATCGAGGGGGGGGGGGGTCAATGGTATTCATGCAGTGGTGTGTGTTGTGTTAGTGTTGGCAGTTTGAAGATTGAGGGGTGCTATATACCTAGTGCGTTATTATACATCATGAACTATTATACATTCATATATACAGTCATGGGGGGAGGAGAGGGGCTGATGCTCTGTCTCTGTTTGCTCAGGTGATATAACCATAGTGTTCGATGAACAGGGTTATCTTCAGCTGTTTTCGGAAGTCCTTGAGGTCAATGGTTAGTCTCAGTTCATCTGGGAGGGAGTTCCAGATGGATGGGGCGGCCAGGGAGAGTGCTCATTGCGCGGTGTCCTTGCGAGTCTTGGCGTAGTCTTTTGGAGTGTTTACACGATTGGAAGTGCCTCTTCTCCTTGGTCGAGTGCTTGTGTCGGGTTGTATGAGTGAGTGTAGGCTTATGGCAGAGGTGTATTGTTTGATCTTGAATATGTTTATGATAGTTTTGTATTTGATGCGTGAAGAGATTGGGAGCCAGTGCAGATCTTTCAGTATAGGTGTGATGTGATCTTGTCTTGTGGTGCCTGATATAATGCGGGCTGCTGTGTTTTGTGCCATTTGTTGCGGTCTGAGGGTCTGTTTGGGGAGCCCAGTGTAGATAGAGTTGCAGAAGTCTAGTAGAGGTGTTATTAGTGCCTGGCATACAGTGCGAAAGTGGTCTTGAGCAAGGAGGGGCTTGAATCTTCTGATGAGTCGCATTCTGTGGTATGCGCTCTTGGTTGTTCTGCTTATGTGTTCTTGGAGGTTCAGATCCTTGTCCAGGGTGACTCCGAGGTATTTTACTTCTGATTTTATAGGTATGAGTGCGTCTTTTGTCTTGATGTCGGGTGGGGGGATAAAGTCTGTGTTTCTCGTGATGATCAGTGCCTCCGTCTTACTGTAGTTTATTGAGAGGTTGTTCTTTTGAAGCCAGTTTGACATTTGTGTGAGGCAGTTTGTTATTTTGGAGTAGTCTGGGTTGTCGACTGAGATTGGTGTATAAATCATGATGTCGTCTGCATCAAATGTATATTCTATGTTGTGATCTTTCATGATGTCACATATTGGCTGGATGTAGAGGTTTAATAATAATGCTGATAAGGCAGATCCTTGTGGCACTCCTTGTATGATTTTTATGGGTCGGGAGGTGTTGTGACCTACCTTGACCTGTATTTGTCTGTCGGATACATATTGTTGGATATGTGCAGAAAAAGAGAGACGATTCATTGATGACCTTGAGATTGCGAACCGAAGAAATAGGGGGGATGACAGTGTTATTCACAGAAGAATAGAAAAGAGGAGGGATGAGGAGGGTTTTTGGAGAAAGATAAGAAACTCCATCTTGGCCATGTTCAGTTTCAGATGGCAGTAGGAAATCCAGACAGCAATGTAAGACAAGCAGGCTGAGATTTGGGTCTGGATTCCTGGAGAGATTTCTGGTGTAGAGTGGTAAATCTGAGTCATCAGTGCAAAGATCCAGCTAAAAAGCATGGGAGGAGATCAGGACATCAAGGGAACGAGTATAGAGAGAGAAGATGTCCCAAGACAGAATCCTGAGGTACACCGATTTCAAGTGGGATAGCAGTGAAGAAGGATCCACCAAAGCATACACTAAAATTGCAATAGAAGTGATAAGAAGAAAACCAAGACACAACACAGCCCCGAAATCCAAGCAAGGACATGTTATTGAGAAGAAGGTGGTGATCAACAGTATAAAATACAACAGATAGGTCAAGAAGAATGAGGACTGAATAAAGGCACTTGGATTTGGCCAGGAACAAGTCACTGGAGACTTTAATAAGGACTGTTTCTATAGAATGTAGAGGATGAAAGCCAAATTTCAGTGGACTCAGAATGGCTTGACAGGAAAGAAAGTCAAGGCAGTGGCGTCAAACTGCTTTTGAGTAGTTTGAATGCAAAAGGGAGGAGGGAAATGGGCCAATAATTGGAAGGATGGGTATAGTCCAGTGAAGGTTTTTTAAGGAGCGGTGTTAAATACAGCCATAATAGTTGTAGTGGAAAGCAATAGGGTAAGGATACAATAGCAGGGGAGATAGAGCTTAGTAGAGAGATGACACTGGTGAAAGATTAGTCATGCAGCTGAGTTTTGAATGAACAAGCCAAAAACTTTTACCATGTGCACGTTCCTAGTAGAACCAGATTCTGCTGCAGCCTAGTTCTACCAACCTAATTTTTTAGCATGTGGAAATCATTGTCCCTTCCAGCAGTGCCATTCAACCAATAAGTATTTAGAACTTTAACCAAATTGACCAATTTGACATAGTCAAACAACATAGTAACATAGCATATGACGACAGATAAAGATCAGTATGGTCCATCTAGTCTGCCCAGCAAGTCAGCATGACATTATGCCTAGCATAGGTGTCATGGCTTTTCCCAGACCTTGGATTGCAGGCAGCTTTGACCCTCTGGTGATGTCAGTCTCCAGACTTAATGAGCGTAGTTTACCTGATGAGATTAGCTCTGACCCCCTGGTGATGTCAGTCTCCAGACTTAATGAGCGTAGTTTACCTGATGAGATTAGCTCTGACCCCCTGGTGATGTCAGTTTCCAGACTTAATGAGCATAGTTTACCTGATTAGTCTGTAAGACAACAGCTCCTCCTTACTAATCAGGAGAGATCAGATCAAACAGACCAAATTATGACAAAAAGGGAGGTGCTGGAGAATTTCACTATAAAATACAGAGGACAAAAATATCTCGCTCTCTTCCTATTTCATCGGACACTCCTTACACCCACTTCTTACCCCCCACCCTTCTTTCTCTTCTCTTCCTATTCATTGAACACCCACTTCTGACCCCACCCTTCTCTCTCTCTCTCTTCCTATTCTCTCTCACACACAGACAGACACACAGATTCATTGAAGTACACTGAAGCAGCTTCATAACAGCTTTTTACATCTGTTCTGTACCTACTTAATAAGCCTATTTCTATATAAAAACCTTTTTCCAAACCACACCTGTTTGGTTGTCTTATTATGCTACAAACCCTACTGTCTCTGTGAAATGAACCCAGGACCAAACGGAGAGTAACCGAAAGTAGAGAGCGGCGAAAGGTTACAGTGGCAAGAGTAGGTGCACCTGCTACCCCGTGCAGGTCACCCCTCCCCATGCCTTAGTTTAGGGGTGACCTACTCCATATAGGTCACACAGATTTGCTGAAATATAAGAGATAGTTATGTTTAGTTTGATTTTATCTTGTTGCTATAAAGGGATCCACTATGTCTGTCCCATGCCATTTTGAATTCTGTCACTGTATTTGCCCCACCACTTCCATCGGGAGGGCAATCCAAGCATCCACACCCTTTCAGTGAAAAAGTACTTCCTGACATTGCCTTTCAGTTTACCCCCTTGCAGCTTCATGTTATGCCTTCTAGGTTTACAGCTTCCTCGTCTTTGGACAAGGTTTGTTTGTTCATTAATACTCTTTAAGTATTTAAAGGTCTGAATCATATGTCCCCTGTCCCTCCTCTCCTCCAGAGTGTACATATTTAGGTCTTCAAGTTTATTTTCATAAGTTTTCTGGTGCATGCTCCAAATCATTTTGGTCGCCTTCCTCTGAACTGTTTCCAGCCTTTTTATGTCCTTTGTGAGATGGTCTCCAAAACTGAACACAATATTCCAAGTGAGGCCTCAGCAGCAACTTGTACAGTAGCTTTAGTACCTCTTCCTTTCTGCTGGTAATTCCTCTCTGTATGTAACCCAGCATCCTTCTGGCTTTGGCCAGTACCTTGTCACACTGTTTCGCCACCTTGAGGTCCTCAGAAACAAAACACTCCAAGGTCCTTCTCCATGTCCATGCACACTAACCTCTCGCCCCCTATCACATACAATTCCCTTGGATTTCTGCTTCCCAAGTGCACGACACTACACTTTTTCACATTAAATCTTAACTGCCAAGCATTAGACCATTCTTCCAGCTTTTGTAGACCTTTCCTCATGTTATTCACTCCCTCAGGTGAGTCCACTCTGTTGCAAATTCTCGTGTCATCTGCAAAAAGACCCTTCAGCAATATCACTCACAAATACACTGAACAGTACTGGTCCCAGAACGGAACCCTGGGGCACACCGCTAATCACCTTCCTTTCATCTGAGTGAGTTCCGTTTACTGTCACCTTCTGTCGTCTGTCAGTCAACCACTTTCTGATCCAGTTCACCACCTTGGGACCCATCCCCAAACTGTTGAGTTTATTGATAAGCTTCCTATGAGGAGCAGTATCAAAGGCTTTGCTGAAATCTAAGTAGATCACATCCATCGCATGCCCTTGATCTAGTTCTCTGGTCACCCAGTCAAAGAACTCTATCGGATTTGTTTGGCAAGATCGTCCTTTGGTAAAACCATGTTGCCTCGGATCATGCAACCTGTTGGTTTTGAGGAAGTCCACTATTCACTCTTTCAGGAATGCCTCCATTACATTTCCCGCCACCGAGGTAAGGCTTACTGGCCTGTAGTTTGTCACTTCTTCCCTACTGCCACTTTTGTGAAGAAGTACAACATCAGCCATTCTCCAGTCTTGTGGAACTTCTCCTGTCTCCAAGGATCTATTAAAAACATCCTTTAATGGCCCTGCAAGAACCTCAGTATCCTGGGATGTATGCCATCCGGTCCCATGGCCTTGGCCACTTTCAGTTTTGCAAGTTGCTCTAACACATCATCTTCTGTGAATGGTGTGGTATCTACTCCATTCCCATTTGTATATTTGTCAATCACAGGTGATCCTTATTATGTATTATGTTATGTAACTAGTTGTTTTGTAAATAGTTGCTCCTGTTATCCTGTTATCCAAGTTGGTTTGCCTGTTAACTGTAAAAATCAGATAAATGTAAATTGTCTGAAGTTGCTTGTTCCATGTAAACCGCGCTGATAACGAATAGTGCGGTATATAAAAAATGTTAATAAATAAATAAAATAAATCCTTTCCAGGATTTTCTCTTGTAAAAACAGAGAAGTATTTGTTTAGCATTTTTGCTTTTTCAGTGTCACTTTCCACAAATCCGTTCCCAGCACTTTGAGTCCTGCAATTGCATCTCTGATTTTCTTCCTCTCCCGAATATACCTGAAAAAGGTTTTGTTGCCACACTTCACATCTTTAGCTGTCTTTTCTTCTGCCTTTGATTTTGCTATCCTTATTTCTCTTTTTGTCTTTTTTAGTTTGATCCTGTATTCTTTTCTGTGTTCCTCTGTTCGCGAACTTTTGAATTTTCTGAAAGATGTGTTTTCTGCCTTTATTTGTGCAGCCACTTCTTTGGAGAACCAAATAGGTTTCTTTTTCCTCTTGTTTTTATTTACTTTCCTTACATACTTATCTGTTGCCCCTTTTATTGTCTCTTTTAGTTTAGCCCATTGCAATTCCACTTCCCTTATCCCCTCCCACCTTGCCAACTCCTCTTTCAGATACTTGTCCATTTTACTGAAGTCAGTGTTTTTAAAGTCTAGGACTTTGAGCTTGCTGTGACTGGATTCTACCTTGACCTTTATCTCAAATCACACCGTGTGATGATTGCTGCTGCTCACATGGGCACCCACCCGGAAATTCGACATGCTAGCTCCGTTGGTAAGCACTAAATCTAGCACTGATGGTTGGTTCTATCACCATTTGCCTAAGTAATGCATCTTGGAAGGTATCCATAATTTTTTTACTTCTTTCCAGATTTGCAGAAGGAATACGCCAATCCACATCGGGTAGATTAAAGATAGCTTTCATGGCTATCTTTGCAATATCAGCAATCAATTCACTATCCATTTCTTCGGTTTGAGATGGAGGCCTTTAGACTACACCAGTATGGATGGCAGTGCCATCTCCTCTTTCCACTACAATCCACGCGCTTCTTCTTTTCCCCATATCCCCTGCATTTCAGCAGTTTTAATATTGCTTTTGACATATAGGGCTACTCCTCCTCTTTGTTTACCTGCTCTATCTCTTCTAAATAGATTATAACCAGCTATGGCTAAATCCCATTCATGCAACTTGTTAAATCATGTTTCTGTAATGTCCACAATGTCCAAGTCCATTTTCACCATTAGGGCTTCCAGATAGGAACTTTGTTGGCTAGGCTTTGAGCATTTGTGCTCATTGCTTTCCAGCATTTGTTGATTGGCTTGCCTGTGTTTTGCATGGGTTTTGTTCTACACGCCTCTTCCCACTTGCCATTGATGTGTGGTTTAAAAGTGTGGCTGTTTCCAATGTCATATTGTTTTTGCTGGGAGTGACTTTCTGAACTTGTCCTTCCCCATCTGTCACCCCCTTTCTCTAGTTTAAATGCCTGTCCACATACTGCCTGAATTTTTCACTTAGGATCCTTTTACTTGCATTGGAGAGATGTAGTCCATCAGCACAGTGTAGTTTCTTGTTGATCCATCTGTTTCCCCAGTTGCCTATATATCTAAATCCTTCTTGTTTGTACCAGGTTTGGAGCTATGTATTAAAGTTGATTATGCGATGCAGCCTTTCTGGCCCCTTACCAAGAACAGGTAGAAGTTCTGAGAATACTACAATGTTAACAATGGGCTTGAGTTTCTTTGAACTGCAGAGGCACTGTTTCTAGCCAGGTCATTTGTACTCAAGTGGATGGCAACATCAGTTTTGGAGTGCTCACTTTCTGCATTAACTATACCAACAATTTGGTTCATATTCCTGCGGGTTGAACAGCCTGGGAGGCATTTGACCATCTTTTCTCCTTTGAAATGTGTTCCCAAGTTGGTGCCTCTGTTGATGGAATCTCCAAGTAGTAGGAGTTTTCTGTTTTGTGATTTCTTTTCCTATTTGGTGCATTATCAGTAGATTTAGCATTGAGTCTTTCATTTAAGGGCCCTTCAGTTTCCATGGATTGAGCACCCTCATTATCCAAGGCAGAGAAGGCATTATGCAGAGTTATCTCTTGATGTATAGGGTGTCTCTGCGTTACAGGTCGCACCCTTCCAGAGCCTACTGTGATCCATTTGTTCCTGGGCTGTTTGATTCTTTGTGGGAGTGGTGGTGGATTTTGTTCAGTTTGTACCCTAGAGAAGGTGTGTTTAATTGCAACTAATTCTTCCTTTTATGCATAGCAGATAACTTGAGGCATATAGGGCAAGCTGTTATGTTCCAAATGATTCTTCTCAGAATGAAAGCGCCACAGTTAATGCATTGAATACACAACATGCTGATTTAGCAGTCCTTTGCTGCAAAATTAAGTAGGACACCTAAATAGAAAACCAAATCTAAAAACAAATTAATCATTTCTATTCCAAGTAGCTATATATCACAAGTGTCCCTGGCCAATAGACCTTATATGAAGTGAGGTCACACTCAGATATCTGATTTAAAGGTTATGCAAGGAATGTAGGCAGTCTGAATATTCTTAAAAACCTATATCCAAGAAATACCATTCAAGTATTATCATATAGTCAATTAGAAGCCAGCAATTACATCCCAGTAACATCATTCAAACCACACGATGAATGAACAGACATCAAATGACATATTTTGCTTGTTATAATGAGGATCTTTTACCCTAATCACATGAAATAAAGATCAAAAGATAAAGAGTATCACACAATGCATATTAATCTCTACACAAATTCATGGTTGCTAACTTACATATTTGGTGTTGTGATGGTTAAGGTTTTCTGTTGGGCTACAGGATCAGATGGCAGTTTCTAAATGGCCCATGATAACGTTAATTTACTTATTTATTTAAACTATTTCTATGCCACCTTTCCAGTCTTCTAAACATCATTCAAAAAGCTATACAAAATTTTAAAATACATAAAATACAAAACATAAGCCAAATCTAAAAACAGCACAAAATATAGCATACCCAATATCAACAAAAACACAACTTCAAATAAACATCAAACATCATGGTGAGACCTAACATTATTTTTAAAGAACTACTGAGGTCTTTGGCCAAGATCATGGAAAATACTGACTGTTCAACGGTTTTAAGATTACTCCACAAATGTGGCTTTCATGAGGGGGTAGCAGTAAGGAAAAAGACCAGGTGTAAGGATCTTTGGCACCCTAGGCGAAACTTTAGTTTTGGGTCTCTCTCCTTCTTCCTCCATTTAACTTTCAGGCCTCTAGGACCATCATGAGATTTTGATAATTAAACAATTATGATCATCCCAACATCACCCATCCCTGCAAAACAATTTTGTGAAAACATATAATTAGATATTGCATTTGTAAATGTTTCAGAACTTATGTCAGAAATCTGATGAATGAGTCAACTGTAATTTTTGAAAGTAGACTGCAAAATAGACAGGAAATACAGGAATCTACAAGTACTATATTGGCTAAAGGTAGACTCTGAAGTGATTTGCTGGCCTAGCTGACAAGAAAGAACTAAGATGCTTCTGTCTTACAAATGAATGAGGCTCAGTGGTTAGCAAACGAATTCCATTATTTTGAACATAACATAGATGGGTTACAGTTTGTACTTGGAGCAGCGTCTGGCTTTACTGCCTCATGCTTGGTTGTTTCCCCCATGAGAAGTTTGGTCCCCTTCTGTTATGTTTCCTCTGTATAGACCCGACTGGAAACTCACTCTCTCCACCCAATGGATGCACCCCAAACTGCATTTTACTAATAAGGCCACTTTTACTACATTTCCTCTCCTTTGAGTTACAAATAATGTTTAGCAAACATTAAGATTGGTATTCACAAAAAAATGCAATGTGTGCCATTGAGTCAATGCTGACTCTTGGTGACTCTGGGGTTTCTTGGTAAGGTATGACTGGAAGTAGATTGCCAGACCTTTCTTCCAAGACAACAGAGGGTAAAGCAACTTATTGAAGGCCACAAGATATGCCAGTGGGAATCAAACCTGATCTCTTAGTTACCAGGCTACTCCTCAACCTTCTCCAAATGATACATAAATGTGAGCAAGCTACTCATTTGGACCGGGATGGGAGTTTGAGGAGAGAGTGACAGGGCAATTATGCCCTCTGGTCTTAAACCCCACCTCAAAAAAAAAATTGCGGTTAGAGCTCAGCTCAGTAATTGGCTCCTTAGTGAACCCAAGGCACCAACAGACTCCTCACCCCGGCCGGATACCACAAAACGAAGCAATCAACTTCCAGAAGAGCCTTTTCACTCTCGGCGCCGGACCTATGGAACTCGCTCCCTGAGGAACTAAGAGCACAAAAGGACCTCAACGACTTCTGCAAATCCCTCAAAACCCACCTGCATGCGCCTGCAAATCACATATACTCCTGCACATTCTTATTTGTATTTTGCAAATGGCTCCATGTTGTTTAGTAAGCGTTTAGTAAAACAGATTCATGAAATTTTGAATGTTCTGACTTTGGCGTCCGTTTTCAGACCTAGATGCTCTATGCAAAATGGGGCTTTATGTCTTGCAATTCAATGATACTCAGTGGGTTAGAAACAATGTCTTTATTATTTTGAACAGAATATAAATGTACTACAGCTTGTGTTTGCAGAAGTGTCTGGCTTTACTGCCTATTGCTTAGTTGTTTTCCCCATCCTACATTATGCTGGAAACTTTGGTCCTCCCTCTCTTGTGGTCCCTATGCATTGACACAAATGGAAACACTCTCACTTCATTTGGTCTATATACCTCATACTGCATTTCACTAGCAGGGGCCACTCTCACTACTTTCTCCTTACTGCTCACTGTACAAAAAACAAATCCACCTCTGTGGCCACCTCACTGAAAAAAAGCACTTTATGAAGTAACACAAAACCCTATAAAAACAACACTCTATACCTATATAACAAACCTGCCATACCAAAACATCACTAACTCAAGAACTAAAACATAAACATAAAACAGCAATAACATTACCTATAAAAAGATAGCACAGTAAATATGCATTGGGCCTTCCTACTGAGAAAGCCAAACAATCCTGACAGCTGGAGAGCACTACATGAAATTACATATTAGCAGAATATATCACCTTAGTCACATGAGCAAGACAAAGACCTTCATCAAACGCAGAGTTAGTGAACAGAAATTAGCAGTGGGCAGTTGGAAAATAAGCTTATGGGAATATTAAAGCAGAAAGAAGAGACTTAATAGGAGAAGCGCTACAGTTTATTAAACATTTCCATCTCCAGTGACAATGGCTGACAGAGGAACAAGAGGAAAAGCCCATGAGTTAGCAGTCCCTAGCCCTCACAGCTTAGATGCTGAGAGGCTAGAAATCAACTCCCAGAACGTGCCAGATAGTGTAGCTGATGTCATCTTGGCTTCCAGAGGAATTTCTACCAGAAGATCTTATGCTTTCAAATGCAGAGATATACCTCTGGTGTGAGGTTCAGCCTTAGATCCATTATCCTGTCCCACATGAAAACTGTTTGAATAACTTCTACACCTCATAGTCTTGTCTAAACACCAACTCTGTAAGGGTCCACCTCAGTGCGACTGCAGCTTACCATCATTGTGTAGAAGGAAACCCATCTTTTTACAGCCCTTAGTTGTCCATTTTATACATGGTTTGCTTCTATTAAAGTCGCCCCTAAAACCATGGGTAGATCACAGGACCTCAATGTGGTTGTAACTCAGCTAATGAGAGCTCCCTTTGAGCCACTAAGTACCTGTGAACTGAAATTTCTAACCTAGAAGGTATTGTTTTTGGTGTCAGTGACTTCAACACACAGAGTGAGTGAGCTCTAGGCTCTAGTAGTAGTGCTGTGTATTCATTCTAAATTCCTTCTGAAAGCGGTGTCAGGCTTCTACCTTAACCAGTCAATCATCCTTCAAACATTTTTCCTTAAACCTCATTCCCATGAAAGGGGAAAAAAGCTACACATGTTAGAATGCGAGAGAGCCTTGGCCTTCTATTTGGAGTGGACTAAAACCCTTAGAAAGTCAACCCAGCTTTTTGTTTCTTTTGACCCCAGCAGAGTGGGGGCTGCTGTAACAAAGCAAACTTTATCAATTTGGACTACAGATTGTATCTCCTTCACTTATGCCCAGGCAGGCCTGACACTTGAGGACCATGTCACAATTTATAATGTCCAAGCCATGGATGTGTTCATGGCCCACTTGAAGTTGACCTTCATGGAGGAGATTTGCAAAACTGTGACCTGGACATCTGTCCATACATTCACATCTCATTGCTATTTGGAAAGGGACTCCTGATGTAACCGCAGGTTTGGTCAATTAGTCATACAGAATCTTTTTGAGGGTTAGAATCCAACTCAGTTACCTCCAAGGCCCTTTTCTGTTCAGGTTGCCTCAGAAAAAAAGAAAAAATTAAAAGTCACAGAAGCCCTGTGGCAACAAAAAGAATGATGATCAAGCCAGCTAGTTACAGCACGTTATCACTATTACATGAAGCCACCTGTAACTGAGGATTCCCAGAAGTGAGCACTTATCATGCTTGTTCATGGAGAAAACAAAGATAGTCACCTGTAACAGGTGTTCTCCATGGATAGCAAGATAAGTCCTCATTACCCTCCCACCTCCCTTTGGAGTTGGCTCTTCTCTTCTACTAGACTGAGCTCCTCAGACACGGCGGCGGCGGCGGCAGCAGACAGGAAGAGATGTGCATCCATAGTGGAGTTTTCTACAAGCTTCAAGAATAGGGGTTGACAGAGTTCCCACATGGGCTTCATCGATAATGTTACTCAGAAGTGAGGACTTATCCTGCTGTCCATACAGAAAATCTACTACAGATGAGTAACCTCATTTTACTTCTGCTCCTGAGGAGGTGTAAATGTACATAAGAACATAAGAAATGCCATACTGGGTCAGACCAAGGTCCATCAAGCCCAGTATCCTGTTTCCAACAGTGGCCAATCCAGGTCACAAGTATCTGGCAGGTTCCCAAAAAGACACACAGGTTCCACAATGCTTGTCTGGAGCATACGTTATTCTGAAAGGACAGGGTAGGAAGAAGAGAAGGTGGAGTGGCACTATATGTAAAAAATAATATTAAAGCTATAGAATTGCTAGGCTTAAAAGGAAGAGGAGGCACTATGGGTTAAACTAGAAAGAGGGAATGGGAAATCAATTTGCATTGGAGTTATATACAGATCCCCCTCACAGGGAGTAGAAATGGATGAAGATTTAATAGACGACATACATGGTATTGCCATGAAAAGAGAAGTGCAAATGATAGGTGATTTCAATATGCTGGAGGTAGATTGACATAGCCCTACTGCGGTGTCATCTAGAAGTAAGGAGATCCTGGATTCTCTACAGGGAGAACTATTCAGGCAACTGTTAACAGAACCCACACGTGATGGGGCCATTCTGTGCTTACCAATGGGGAAAGTGTTTCTGATGTCATAGTGGGAGATCATCTCGCATCCAGTTGTCACCAGATGGTATGGTTCAGTATTAGTACTAAGGCTGATAAAATCCATTCAAAAGCGAGGGTCCTAGACTTTAGGAAAACTGACTTTGCCAAGATGGGACAATACGTCAGAGAGTCGTTAGCAGGATGGAAACAGCTGGGGATGTAGACAAACAGTGGGCAAAACTGAAAGGGGATATTTTAAGGGCAACAAATCTTTTTGTTAGAAAGGTAAATAAATGTAAAAGGAAAAGGAGGCCACTATGGTTCTCGTAAGAAGTAGCTGAAAAGGTGAAGAAAAAGAAGGAGGCCTTCATGAAATACAAGAGATCACAGAGAGAGGAAGACAGGCATCTATATTTTGAAAAACGTAGAGAAGCTAGCAAAGTTGTCAGGAAGCAAAGGAACAAAAAGAAGAAGAAATAGCCAATGTAATAAAATGCAGGGATAAGACATTTTTCATATATGTTAGTGATAGGAGGAAGGGCAAAAGTGGTATTGTCAGACTCAACAGTGCAGGGGAGGACTATGCAGAAACTAATGAGAATAAAGCAGAATTGCTTAACAAATATTTCTGTTCTGTGTTCACAGATGAAGGGCCAGGAGCAGGATCTCAGAAAATACCCACAAATAGGAACCAAAGTGACGGGGATTTCAAACAATTTTCATTAGACTGTGTTTGTAAGGATCTAGCTAAATTAAAAGAAGACAAAGCCATGGGTCCGGATGGGATACATCCAAGAATATTGAGGGAACTTGGGGATGTTCTAGCAGCTCCAATATCTGATCTTTTCAATGCCTCTTTGGAACTGGGAGTAGTGCCAGAGGACTGGAGAGAGGCACATGTGGTGCCTTTACAGAAAAGCGGATGAAAGGATGACATTGAGAACTACAGGCCGGTTAGTCTAACCTCTGTGGTTAGTAAATTATTGGAAAGGCTACTAAAGGAGAGAATTGTGAGGTTTCTGGAATCCAATGGATTTCAGGATCCAAGGCAGTATGGCTTCCACAGAGGCAGGTCTTGTCAGACAAATCTGATAGATTTCTTTACTGAGTGACTAGGGAGTTGAACCGAGGGAGAGCCCTCAATGTGGTGTATTTAGATTTCAGTAACGCCTTTGACACCGTTCTGCACAGGCAACTTATAAATAAACTTAACAACCTAGGGATGTACTCTGAAGTTACTGATTGGGTTAGAAGTTGGTTGAATGAGAGGTGACAAAGGGTACAAGTAAATGGAGCTCACTCTGAGGAGAAGGAGGTTACCAGTGGTGTGCCGCAGGAATCTGTCCTTGGTCTCATTCTTTTAACATCATTGTTAGTGATATTACGGAAAGGCTATTGGGTAAGTTTGACTCTTTGCGGATGATACCAAAATCTGCAATAGAATAGACACCCAGGAAGGTGTAGATAACATGAGGAGGGTTCTAGCTTAGCTTGAAGAATGGTCTAGAATTTGGCAGCTGAGATTTAATGTTAAAAATTGCAAGGTCATGCATTTGGGCTGCAGCAATCCAAGGGAGCAATACAGTATAGGGGGTGAAGTGCTTCTCTCCACAAAAGAAGAGTGGAACCTAGGCGTGATTGTGTCTGATGATCTTAAAGTAGCTAAACAGGTAGAAAAGGCGACAGCAAAAGCTAGAAGGATGCTTGGATGCATAGGGAGAGGAATGGCCAGCATAAGAAAGGAGATGATAGTGCCAGTGTTCGGTGCGACTACATTTGGAGTATTGTGTGCTTTTCTGGAGATTGCACTTTTAAAAGGATATAAACAGGATGGAATCGGTGCAGAGGGTGGCTACTAAAATGGTTAGTGGTCTTCATTATAAAGCATATGAGGACAGACATAAGCATCTTAATATGTATACTTTAGAGGAAAGGTGGGATAAAGGTGATATGATTGAGATGTTTAAATACCTCCATGTAATAAATGCACAGGAGGAGAGCCTCATTCGATTGAAAGCAAGCCCTGCTGCGAGGGGACACAGAATGAGGGAGAAAGGGATAGACTCAGGAGTAATATGCAGAAATATTTCTTTACAGAAAGAGTGGTTGATGCGTGGAATAGTCTCCCAGTGGATGTGGTAGAGATGAGGACATTGTATTCAAAAAAGCATGGGACAAACACAGATGATCTCTAAAAGAAAAAAGGGGATTGTTGTAGTGGTTGATATGGAAGGTCAGACTAGATAGGCCATGAGGTCTTTTTCTGCCGTCATGTTTCTATGTTTCTATTTCCCAGGTCCTCTTTAATAATTGTTTATGGACCTTTCCTCCAGGAACTTGTCCAAACCTTTTTTAAACCTAGCTACACTGACAACTTTTACTACATCCTCCGGTAATGCAGAGTTTGAATAAACATTGAGTGAAAAAATATTTTCTCTTATTATTAGTTTCATGTTACTGACACAATATTCTATGTACTATACAGTTGAGTTCTATGTAAACCGCTATGATACTATGAATAGCGGTATAAAAAAAAGTTAAATAAAAAATAGTATTAAATGGGTTAAATTGTTGCTTCATTGGGTGCCTCCTAATCTTTCTACTTTTTGATGGCATAAACAATCGATCTAGGCTTACTCGTTCCACTCCTTTCATTAATTTATAAACCGCTATCATTTCTCCCCTCTGCCGTTTCTTTTCCAAGTTGAAGAGCCCTAACCCTTTAAGCCTTTCCTCATAGGGGTATCCTTCCATCCCCCTTACCATTTTGGTGGCTCTTCTTTGTAGTTTTTCTAATTCCGCTATATGCTTTTTAAGATACGCTGACTAGAAATGCATACAATATTCAAAGTGCGGTCGCACCATGGAACGATACAAAGGCATTATAATATCCTTGGTTTTATTCTCCATTCCTTTTCTTATGATTCCCAGCATTCTATTTGCTTTCTTGGGTGCTGGGCGGAGGGTTTTAACGTGTCATCCACGATGATGCCTAAATCTTTTTCCTGGGTGATGATTCCTAATGTGGAACCTTGCATCGCATAACCATAGTTTGGGTTGTTCTTTCCTAGGTGCATAATGTTACACTTGTCCACATTAAATTTCATCTGCCATTTGAATGTCTTGTCTTCCAATTTATCAAGGTCCTCTTGCAATTTTTCACAATCCTCTTGTGTTTTAACAACTTTGAATAATTTTGTGTCATCTGCAAATTTGATCACCTCACTCATTATTCCCATTTCCAGGTCATTTCTGAATATATTAAAAAGCAGCAGACCCAGAACAGATCCCTGGGGTACTCCACTATTCACCTTTCTCCATTGAGAAAATTGACCATTTAGCCCTACCCTCTGCTTTCTATCTTTTACCTAGTTTCTGATCCACAATAGTACACAATAGTACAATAGTACACTACTTCCCATGACTTTTTAATTTTGCCAAGAATCTCTCATGAGGGACCTTTTGTGCAAGTATTTTATAAAGACACACCCGACTTTAAAAAAATGTAACCTGGTGGTCTAGTGGCCCCTGAACCAGTACCTTTCAAAGCAGGAGCGCTGCCTACATGCTCCCATTCTTGGTCCGCCATTTTGAAAAATGACCACTCCTGGCCCTGCGCTGTGCCTCTTGGGATGCACCAGGTAGGGTCAGACTGCCATATAAGGCATATTCTACCTTATCTGGCAGTATGACCCTGCCCAGTGCATCCCATGTGGGGAGGGTTCAGGGGTTACTAGGCCACAAGGGAGTCACTTTCTGTCAGGGCACCAGCCCCTGACAGTATTTTGATGACATCAGGGACTCTTCCCCGATGCCACAATTGCCCCCAATGCCATCAAAATACTGTCGAGTGGAGGGGATCGGGCTGCTAGGCCACCAGGGAGTCACTTTCTGTCAGAGCACCAGTCCCCAACAGTATTTTAATGGCAACAGAGGCTTTTCCCAATGCCATCAAAATACTGTTGGGGCTGATATGCAAATTAGCCACGCAGTGCCCTTTTCTCTGGGGGAGCATGCCAAACTAGCACCGACTTCATGTGCGCATGTGTTTGGCTTGCTCTCCCAGTTTAACCCTGCCTTTTTGTGCCCAGTTTAAGGGGTGCTCATTTGTATGCACATGGTTTATTGCGTGGTTAATTTGCATGCTCGCCCCTTTCTGCATGGTTGCGTTGAAGTTGTGTACTATTGGCGCACTGCTGACAGACGTAAAAAGCTGCTAGAATGCATCTTCAGCACCGGCTTTCTGCACCTGCCTGATAGGGGCATATTTACTATGCTGTACTATCAATTAATGCGGGCTTTCACGCACCAAAGTGACAGCATGGGATTAATTCCATGCTATCTGCTTAGCGCACGACAGAGAGGGAAATGGATGGGGTAGAGACAGAGTACAGGTGTGTCTGCACATTGCAGTTTCCATGAACATTGACAGAGCGCTTATTCACTTTCAATGTTGCAGGTAGTGCAGATGCACTAAATGCTACTTCAATGGGTAGTGTTAAGTGTATCCGCGTTGCTGCCAGCAAGTGTTAGTGTCTGAATCAGTGGGGTATCTGCTGGCCCCATGCTGTACGCACCCCCCAACCGGTGGTGCATGACTTCTGCACATACCATGTCTTGATGTCTATCCTAAACGCGCGATACCTGCAAAACCCTAGTGCACTTTAGTAAATATACCCCATAGACATCCTTTGTGTCTTTATAAAATAGCCTAAAAATAGATGCCTACCTCCGCTCTAAACCCAGCCAGCCTGTTATAAAATTACCCTTTAACTGTATAAATCCTCTTGGAAATTCCCCCCCTGATATGAGCTGATTAGAGTATTTTTTGAAATAGTATTTCTTTGAGGATTCTGCTGGCAGGGCCTTATCTGCCACTGATTCTATTTTTAGTAGACTATGGTCTTGAAAGATCATAACACAGGATGTCATAATTCATGCACTGTTTACTCCGTGCGCTGATTGCACATTTCCTAGTACTGTTGCCTACTGTGTATTACCCTCTGAAGGGCTCATATTCAAAGGCATCCGTCCTGTGAGCAGCAGTGTTCCCTCTAATTTTCTGTAGGCTGTGTGCGCATAAAATATCAGCTGTGTGCAGCTTTTGAAGGAAGGTTAAATTTTTGTGCACCACATAACGACACTTGGAGTTCTATACTTTAAAATTTGACTACACGTCAGAATACAGTATGTACACCACATTGATTTTAATCAAATTAAATGAAAATAGACAATTACTAAATGAAGTGGGAAATTTCTAGTAATTACAATCATAACTTTTAAATTTTAAGATGTCTGTGTTGTTTTCTATCAGAATCAGAGCCGTAATTTTTGTGCGCTCTGTTGTAAAGTATGTGCACTCGCTCGGCGAAGTGTGTGCGCGCGCACACGCGCACAGCTTAGAGAGAACAGTGGTGAGCAGCACCTGCAAAATGGATAAGTGCTGCTGAGTCCAGATACTGCCTACTGAATGTTTTCTGTCCATCTCAGTACTATCTAGAGCCTTCCTATGGATGACAATCTGCATATCTTATGACAGCAAAAATGCTGCCCTAAATGGTGTACGGACTGGCTATCTATATAGCTGCTGAAAACTGCCACTATTCGGATACTGCGGGCCAATGTTCCCGCTAAGTTGCACTGAGTCTTTTGCTGGCATTCCTGCCGATGGGGGGAGGTGCACAGTGATTGCGAAAATGATTGTGCTTAGGATCGCGCAGCATCGGCAGGCCCTTGGGACCTGCCGATGCCGTGCCATCCTAAGAGCGATTGCTTTACACCTCCCTCCACTGGCAGAAATGCTGGCAAAGGACTCAGCACAGCTTAGCAGGAACATTGCTGCCGACGCTGACTTCTGTATCCAGTTATTGGGGATAATTTTATAACAGGTCACCCAGGATGAGAGAGCAAGAAGGTGCCTATTTCTAGCCTATTTTATAAAGACACATAAGCGCACAAGTATCTTTATAAAGTGCTAGGGGTAAACTAGCAGAAGTCATAGCCAGACTGAAGACATGATCATTTACACCAGCTTAGGAGCAGGTATAAACGCATATGTATACAATCTGCGTAAAAGTATGCGCCTTTTTATCGCTGCATGTATTTTACATGTGTAAACTCGGGTAGGAGTGCAGGAGTAGCCTTGTGGTTAGAACAGTGGCCTGGTGACCAAGAGACCAGCATTTCATTGTCACTGGCACTCCTTATGGCCTTGGGCAAGTCACTTTACCCTCCATTGCCTCAGAAGAAAGGCTGGCACTCTACTTTTGGTTACACCTTGCCAAGAAAACTCAGGGGCTGCAGGGTCTCCAGGAGTCAGCATTGACTTGACAACACACATAGGAGGGAAAACTCAGGGGTAATTTCATTAAAGCCCTTTTAGTGCAGAAAACATTATGCACAGGAAAACTTTACAAAATTACCCCATTATGAGGGAAATTTTGAGTAACTCACGCAGTTGCAATGACTACTTTTATTGAATGTATTTTGTAGTTAGTTTTCAAAGGGAAATTAATTATATGGTTTGTCTTTGAAAATTAGAAAAAATATTCACTCTAAAGGGCTAATATAGTTTGTAGCTACTATTTATGAGGGTGTTCAAAGGCCAGCTCAAACATCAAGCAAAACTAAGCGGCTGCCTAGGTCAGCAGTTTCTGGTGGGCAGCAGCCGTCTATTGATTCTGACAGTCACATAAACTCAAAGAGCCATCAACACATTATTTTATCTATGGAAAGAGAGGGCACACACATACATAAAAGCAAAGGGGGAGTGATATTCAGCAGTGGTGGCTAGCGCTTCTGCAGCCACTAGCTGTCGTCGCTGAACTTTAAATCTGGATATTCAGTGCCTGGGCCATATCTGGCCACTGGCATTGAATATCTGAGTCAGCTGGATAGCACGGAAGAAAACCAGGCAGCAACGAGATTTCAGGTGCCTAATTTTTGCTGCTGAGAGATAACCGGTTAGCGGCTGAAAATTGGCCTTTCTGAAAACTGTATTAGAAAAGGACATTCCTTTGGGTGTGTTTTAGGCTGGGGGAGTAAAGCAATGAATGTATATGGCATTTCCGAACACACACGTGCTGTTTACAGAGCTGGAGCAATGATATTGGGTGCCTAAGAAAATCTTCAGCATTACATCCCCTCCCATAAGATTCTGATAATTAAACCCCATAATCATGATCATCCCAACATCACCCCTGACACAACAGTCTTGTAAAAAAGCATGTTTGACATCATACTTTTAAATATTAAACTTTGGAGGGCATTTTCAGATCGATTAATGCTGTTTGTGCTGCTGAATATCCCTGGGTGCCACCTCCGATCTGCCCCTGGAACACCCTGACGCTAGCTGACTAGCATCTGGGCTTGCAGTGCGGCTCTTTTTAACCCCAGGAACTGGGTGTGTTGTTATATATCTAATAAAGCCATTATTTATTGTACTTTGGTTGCATCTCATTTCTGACTGGTTCATAAAACCATATTAATATCCTTTGCCATGCAGACTGATTTTATACATTTTTTTCTTGGATTGCAATAATTGCCCCTGATGCAGGCATATCATGCCGAAACATGGCCTTGTTGGGCTGAATAAATCTACTCTGTGACAATTTCATGAACCCCTCCCCCTTTATTTCTTTTTGTCGTAAATTATAAAATACTATATGTGCATTCTTGAAAATCTAGGTGCGGGCATTTACACCAGTCATAGGTATAGCATAAGTGCTCGCACCTAGATTTTGACCACTTATACCCCTATGAAGTACTTAACTTCATAGAATAGACACTAGTGCAAATGCAATGTGTGCCTTTGAGCCAGTGCTGACTCCTGGCAACCCAGTAGCTCCTGGATTTTCTTGGCAGTGTGACCAGAAGTAGATTGACAGTGATGCACAGCAAAATGCATGCTAACATACACAAGTTTCTAAAATGGTCCTGTATATGGAAATTGCCACTGAATATCCTTTCAAATTGTCTCAGCACTAGCCACATAGTGCCGGGATAGTCTAAGAGGCAGAGCGGGGTCTGAGTGGTACATTAGCCAGATAGTTATCTGGATTGCAACGCTGAATATCACCACTAGCTGTGTACATTTAAGACAGCAAAACTGTTTTCCTAAGTTACCCGGACAACTATCTGGATAGTGGTGCTGAATATTGCCGCTTTTCAGATGGGGCCAGCACTAACCACCCTATTTGGATATTCAACGCCGGCCTATGTATGGATAGTGAATATCTGGGTTTCTTTTAGCTGCAGCAGCTAATATTTAGAAAATATGCTGAGTGCTGTGGTTCAGTACTGACCTAATCATATACAGGATAGGCTACAAAACGTGCAAGACTAGCAAAGCAAGGCAGGTTGAACCTGTCCACTAGAGACATGCATAAGCAAGAAAAATTTGGTTAGTTCTAGGATTTTTTTCATAAATGTTTCCACATTTGTGGGTGGACTTTTTTGTTAGATTCGTGCATTTGTTTTAATAGGGAATTTTTAGTGTGCACTAAATTGTTTTAACATGTACTAATCAACAAATTAAGGTTTGTTAAGCTGATTAACATACATTAAATTAATTTAGTACACACTAAATTTTTTAAGGTGTCTTAACAAACCAACTGCACATTAAAATGCATGCCCCTACTCTCCACAGTGCCATCAGCAAGACCTATTAACTTCCATTCTATTCTATTAATCCTTGGGAATGACTACTTATGCACTGTGCATGTATACAAATAACATGTCTTGAAATATTTCAATTATGATTGTATAATTAAGAATATATCCATGGTACCTCACTTGTCTTACAGATTTTCTCTTATGCAAGTCCAATGTAAGGAATACATACAACTTTATATCAAACTCTTTGTCCCTAGCAAAATCAGTGACAGAAGTCCTAAGGGGGCATCTTTTTCATCCAGAATTTCCAAAGAAAAACAGTGCTTATTGTACTCAAGCCAATGTTTCTCTGATTCCCATGGTAATCTACAATACACACTGAATATAAGGAGACAATTGTACTCCTAAGATATTTATATATGAGCATGGTCACCTCCTACAGTATGATGATACTGATAATTGGTAGTATGGCTTGCATCAGAACCTGGCATGTGTCTGACTAGTCTGTGAAATGTTTTGGATGCGTGAGGGAAGGGACAAGAAGTCCTACTCACAATTAATTAATAATGGGTCTGATATTCAAAAAACGCTGTGCTCCGATATTTAGGTCATCTTAAAAGCATTTACACACGTAGATCATATACACATCTAATGGTGATTTCAGAGCACCACTGTTTACTCATGGAGATCTACACCATACAGAGACTGAGAGGGACGTGGTTTGGGTGGGCCAAACATTTACACATGTATGTCCCATCTTACAGTGGGACATCTCATATGTCTATATGAAAAAGTTCCCTGTTGGCTTTTGCACCAGCTCAGAGGTATGCACAGATTCTAAACAGTGCTTATTTCAGTCAGGACTTTATATGATAGATTAAGGAAACAATTCTCCTTAAAATCCCCTGCTTTTTATTCCCCCCTCCAAATTTTAGAAAAAATGCAACTTCACTAATTAATTGCCAGCGCTCATACGTTAGGAATGCACATTAATTTGAAATGAAATGGGAAATGCTTTGATCTGAAACATAGCACTGAAAAATAAAAAATTCCTGTGATGTCACAGGCCAGGCTGGCTTCAAACTGTTAACCTTTGGGTGGCAAGCAGACAATTTGCAGAAGAGCCACTAGGATGCCATGGAAGTCATGGCTCTAGCAAGCATTGTTATATTGTTGATGAGTTTCCTTCCTGTTTCCTGTTTGGCCCAAAATTTGTCTGGTCTGCAGTTCTATGTAAAATGCTATCTGGATTTTGACTCCTCCTTTAGAGATTTACTCCAAAGCTTTCTCTTTTGCCATGTTCTTGTGCCAGAAATTCTGTGAAACCATGTCTAAGTATACTATCAGAGACCAAATTTCTGGCACAAGAATATGGCAAAAGAGAAAGCTTTGGAGTAAATCTCTACCACAGGAGTCAATAGATTCACAAGGCAAAAAATCCAGTTAACATTTTAAATAGAACTACAGACCAGACAAACTTTGGGCCAATCAGAAAGCAGGAAGGAAAAAGCACCAGTAACACAGAAGTGCTTGCTAGAGCCATTGTCCATAGAGACTTGATGGGTCATTTGCAAGATGCTTCTCTTGAAATCAGATGGTCAGTGGTTTGAGACTAGCATCTGATTATAAGTTTGTATGTTTATTTGCCTGTAACCTTTCAGCTATGTTTATCATTTGGGCAGCAGCCACAGCTACCTCTTTAATTAACAAAATTAACCTGAAATGAAAACTTGTAGAAATGAAACAAAACACAATAAACATTTACAAAAAAACAAAATAAAATAAAATGTAAAAACCCAGAAACAAAACTAAATGAAATAGTTTTGCCTCCACACCCCTATTATATATCTAAGTTTGTGATACAGCTCCACTATGGGAGTCATTATAGAAACTCTATTCCTGATATGCATGTCTACAAATTCTCATTCACATATGCAAATCACATCCACATCCCAAGAGCCATTTTTTAAAAAACTTGAATTTACACGTGTCTGGCACGATCATGTCCATGTCGCATGGGGGTATGGAGGAAGTGTGCCAAAGATGGCAACGTAAAGAACCACGTGCATGTCCAGCTTCATAATGATGACACACAATTAAACTCACCAGCAGACATTTCCATATTTAAACCTCTCCTCTGCTTGAATAAGCATTTGAAAAGTGCTCATTTCGGCCAGTTTTCAACAGTAGGGATTAAAGGGACATTCCCTCTTCTCAACATGATAATTTTCTCCTCCTCATAGAAGAATAGCAGGTGACTATCAAGACCTCTTTGCATGCTGCCAAGGTGCTGCTAATCTCTATTGCAAAATGGCAAGTACCAGATGTGTATGCGGTGACATATCCACATGCATGTTCTAAAATGCTGGCGCAGACATGTCTATGTTGCCAGTTCCACCAACATCCATATTTCACATCTGCATGTTTCTAAAATCATTCATTTCTCTGCATGTATCTGGGGCTTTATTCTGCATGCCCCCGTTTCCTTGCATATTGACAGAGATGTTTATCTTTTGAGGTGGAGATTTTAGAATGCATATAAAAATTCAGTGCCATTCGCAATTCAGATAGCTGCATTGAACACCCAGCTAGTGCTGAAAAAAAACACTAAAGTTGTATTAAATTTTTCTTCTGGGGCTCTGCATCCTACAACAAGAGTTTAGTACTTTCCTACCCCTAGTGCAGGTGAGACTGGAGACAGAGGAGGTGAGCGACAATTAAACCCTGATCAGGAGGACGTTTCAGTCTGATGGATTTATAGAGCAGTCACAAGAAGTAATAATATCCAGAACAACATTGTTGGTTTCATTTGTAGTAGACACAGAGAGAAATTGGGCCATCCAAGCTTTATTCCCATAAAAAGTAAAAATTGGGTTATTTCATAATCAGAGGGCCAGCATGTTCCCTGACCTTTGCAGAATTACTTAAGAAAAGAAGAAGAAATGTCTGTCCTTGCGTTTTAGTGTTGTGCAACTAGGAGCTGATTTCTCTCATATTTCCTGTTAAAAGATTTGTGCTTTTTTTTTTACTTGGTCCAATTGGAAAACTTTTTGGAATAAAACATAGCCTAGATGGCTGGTGAATACTGCCTTTAATAGTTTTTGGACTTAGTTTGGGTTTGGTGTTAACCTAGACTTAAGAGATCTTTTTACTAAAGCCTGCTAGATGGTAAACTCACATTTTAGCATGTGCTTGCTATCTATGGTGACACCTAATATGTGGGCATGTTAATCGATCATCATGTGATGGGGTGGGGACTGTGTGGGTTAGGGGTAGAGTGTGGGCACTGACTGTGCATTACAGTTAATGCAGACAATATTAATGCGCACTCACCAACAATGTGGCAATTAGCACAAGTGTACTTAATGATACCTTTAAGGAAATCGTTAGGTGAATCTGTATTAATTGTTCTACATGCTAGCATACAAATCTGCACATTAATTGCTGGGAACATACTGGTCATACCCCTAACAGTTACCATGAGGCTTTGCTCTTACCATGTGTTAAAAACACGCATTTCAGTAAGTGCACAACCTTAATGGGATTTGGTGAACAGGTCCATTAATATTTATGCATTTTCCTTTATGGTTGAGTTTCTTTGTGCCCTAGTTCTCCTCTTATTGTGGATTATATGTTCTCCATATAACAAGAGAAAAATTTCCTTACATTTAATTCTAAGTTTATATCATTTTGCGAAGTACCTTTCCTTTTCTTTCCTGTCAATGTGATTTTGCTTGTCATATTGTGAAATGGTATAAAAACAATTTTAAAAAATTATTCCACATTCTAATCGAGTTTATATTGATTTCAACTCTGCTTTCCTGTTCCTCATTATTTTGCCTTCTTTTCTCCCAATTTTTTCCTTTTATTGTAAGGCGGATTTTGCTTCCTCATTCATCTCTACATTGTATAACTGCCCAATTGCTGTAAGTTGCTTTGAATGCAAAGTGTCCTCAGATATAAAAGAATAAAGAGTCATTATATCGGAAGATGTTTGATGTGAATGTGGCAGGAATGGCCAATTCTATGATTTTGGTGGTAGCTCGAAGAAGACTAGAGGGGTCATTCTGGAAATCCTATTTGTGCTTTGGATGTCTGAAAACGGACACAGAGACGCCCAAAGCATAGAGACGTCTCCAGAGCCATTTTAGAAGCCGGTTCTGTGGATGTCCCCGGCGTGAGGATGTGCAAGTCTGAATTGAAGCATGGTGAAGGCATGGCTAGGATGTTCCCACCTGATCTCAGCAACTTCCTGAACATCAGGCGTTGCACTTAGGTTTAGACGCACTCCAGGCATGAGAAGGCGTCCACAGAGGGCTCATTTTGGCTGAAAAGCATCCAGAGGGCATTGAAAAGAAAGCACTCCATCATCTCCAGTGCTCGGCACAATTTCAAGGACAGCAGCAGTAGGAGTTGAACCCTGGCTTCCCTTTTCTTAGCCCACTACGCTAACCATTAGGCTATTCCTAGACATGCAGGTTTTGAAATACTATTCTAGGGATGTCTATGTAGACCCCCCACAAATGTCCATATTGGGCACATCCACGTTTGTGGAAACATGTCTGCATCTGGACGTGCCTGCTTTTTTTTCCAGATGTTTGGGCTTAGACATCCCAGATTGCACTTAGACATCCTTTCTAAAATCCCCCTATAGTTTGTTAAGTCCTAACCATTTTCTGATTACAGCAGTGGTCCTCTACCCAGTCCTCAGGATACCCCCAACCAATCAGGTTTGCAGGATACCCACAATGAATATGCATAAGATCGATTTGCATACACTGCTTTCATTGTGGGTAAATGAATCTCATGAACAATAATTTTAGATATCCGAAAAAGAAGGCTGGCTGGGTGTATTTTGAGGACTGGCTTAAGGACCAGTGCATTATGGTAATCTTTGTGTGATAAGCTAGTGGCAAAAATCTACTATACATCTGTCAGCGGTTTAGCAAAATAACAACAAACTGGTCAGTATTCAGCAGTGGCAGTTAGAGCATATTTTAAATACCATTTGGCTAAATTAAAGCAACGTGTTCAGCACTGGTATCCAGACAGTGGCTTTTTGCTGCCCTAAACTATATGGCTAGCTATTCAATAATGGTGCTGAATATAATCACAGTGGTTCCCAAAACTGTCCTGGGGGCTCCACAGTCAGTCGGGTTTTGGAAATCCACAGCGAATATGCATGAAAGAGATTTGCATTCACTGCCTCCTTTGCATGAAAATCTTTCTTATGCATATTCATTGTGGATATCCTGAACATTTGATTAGCTGGAGAGCCCCTAGGACAGGTTTGGGAACCACTGAGCATATACAAATAACTGTCAGCTCCTCCCTCTACTCTGCTTTGGACCATCCTTAAACTATCCATATTGCAGATATATTTATTTATTTATTTAGCTGTTTTCATATTCAGCTTTATCAACCTGTCAAAGCAGTTTACATGTCAACAACTGAACACAAACAAGTTACATGGAACAAGTTAGAAACTTAACTAAGGTATAGAACAGGAAGAGTTTATGTAGAGGAGACAAATAATATGGAGGTGAATAACAACTATATACAAGTACTAACTAAGGCATCGGCAGTGGGGGGATAAAGGTCAGTGGTAAGGTCTGAATTGTCCAGGAAGGTCATCTGTGCAAGGGGTTCCGGTTATCTGTGCTAGGTGATGGTTCCACCAAAGTGCTCAATGAATAGGTGTGTTTTTAGTTTTCTACGGAATTCCTGGATGTCCTGCGTGGCCCGGATGGAGTCTGGTAGTGCGTTTCATAGGCTTGGGGTGTAGTAGGAGAATGCTCTGTTTCATACAGATTGAGAGCTTTTATTGTTAGACGATGGAATAGTTAGGGTGAACTGTGTATTGGCTCTCCGTGGTCTGTCATTTGATGTTGTCTGGATGAGTGATCATAGGTATTCAGAGGAGAGGTTGTGGTATGCTTTAAATATGATGAGCAGTGCCTTGCATTTGATATGGGTCGTGATGGGGAGCCAGTGCATTGCTTTGAGAGCTGGAGGCACGGGACTGTCTTTATCTTGTAGTATACACCAGATTTAGTGCAAGAGATAAGGGTGTTGGGGCCACTTGGCAATAGTGATCATAACATGATTGCCTTTGATTTAATTAGTGGAGGAGGGATAGTAAGGAAGGGTTATATGTTCATGTGCATGTTCATGTGCAGATTTGTTGTGTAGGATTCAGGCAGCAGTGTTCTGGGCAACCTGTAGAGGGTGCAATGCATAGTTTGGTAGGTAAATATGATGAGCAGTGCCTTGCATTTGATATGGGTCGTGATGGGGAGCCAGTGCATTGCTTTGAGAGCTGGGGTTATATGTTCATGTGCAGATTTATGTGTAGGATTCGGGCAGCAGTGTTCTGGGCAACCTGTAGAGGGTGCATTGCATATTTTGGTAGGCCTTGAAGGATGTTGTTACAGTAGTCCAGGTGGGGGGGAGTACCAGGTCTTGGAAGATTGTACGGAAGTAGGGGCTGCAGGCACGAGACTGTCTTTATCTTGTAGTATACACCACATTTAGTGCAAGAGATAAGGGTGTTGGGGCCACTTGGCAATAGTGATCATAACATGATCACCATTTTTTTAAAGCTTTATTTAGCATTTTACACAGAACTGAACATGTACAACAATACGTAACATAAAAGAAAACCTTAACTAATACAATGCCACATACAATACAAGAACAACACATTATTACCCCTGGGAGCTCTTATCTAAAGGAATTACTTTCTCAGTTCCCCATCTGCCACCCTTCTGAGCCCCCACTAGCTTGAATCTGTTGGCAATTCCTGATGACGACGATCACCCCCCCCCCCCCCCCAGATGCCTTATGGAGCACTATTCCACAATAGTTGCAAGTCCAGGGTATCCCACTTCTTGAGCATGCTAGAGTAACACAGGTTTTGGCTCACATATGCTCTCTCATATGCCCGATGTACACACAGCAGGTTCCACCAGTATTCAACCTTTAGGTTCGAAAAATTCTTCCAATGACTTAGTATCGCTTTCAGTGCCAATCCAAGCATCAGGTCGAAAGTCAGAAAATCATATTTCTTCAAACCGGGAATTCCGGCCTGTGACTTGTATATAACTATACGATATGTCAATGACGTACATACTTTTAGTAGCTGGGTTATTCGCAGCCAAACTTGCTGCCAATATCCCTTCAGCTTGGGAGAGTAATATAGCATGTGAGCCATTGTACCAATTGCGTTCTCACACGACTAGCATTGGTTCCCATCTTGAGGGTGCCACTTTGCTACTTTCAGTGGGGTCAAGTACGCTCGGTGAGCCAGGAAGTACAGCGTTTGCGTAAGTGAGACTGCTCTTGTTACTCGTATCTGCGATCCCCAGAAGATATTCCACATATCAGAGTTGTCTAATTCTCCTAACTCAGATTCCAAGATGAGCTGTAGACCTGTACACTTTCTTCTCTCTCCGTCACGTATGATGGTGACAAATTGCGATATCAGATGAGATCCCAGACTCAGCTCCCTCACCTTCTGTAGTAGCGGATGACCAGGTCTTAACGCTACCGAGGAAACCCCTGCCTTGCTTAGACAATGTCTCAATTGACACCATTGATACATACATACTGCCGGCAACTTGAACTCCTGCTGAAGGGTTGGAAAGGACTTAAAGACATTATTGTGAATCAGTTGACCCAGGCTATATATTCCTTTCTTGATCCAGGTAGTCCATATAAAGCTGTGTCCTGCAATTTTAAAGCTGAGATTCAACCATATGGGTGTACCCGTGGTATGTTCTCTTGCATCTTCTACATAATTCACCAATATTCGAAAGGCTTGTTGTGTAGCCTGAATCACTGCATTATGTGGGTTTCCCGAGGCATCTTCAGCCCCAATGCGCATCCACAGCGGAAGCGGTTTACTCATTACTGCCTCCATCCGCAACCATTGGGGATCCCCCTCATTTATCTCTTCCTCACTCCAGCATGCGCCTTGTTTCAGAAAAGCGGCAACATGGTACCAAAAAAAATCTGGGAAGTGGACTCCCCCTCACTGTTTAGAGAGTCTGAGTTTCCATGCCGCTATTCGTGGCGTTTTGTTGCGCCACAAGAAGGAGAGCAGCAATTTACTTAGTTTAGCATAGAATCGAGACTCAAATAGTATCGGTATCATACTTAGGATATAATTTATCTTGGGAACAATAACCATTTTAATGATTTCCAGCCTGCCCCACCACGTTAAGTTCAGCGGAGACCACTTATCCGTATATTCCTGAATGATCCTTTCACAGATAATCTTATTTTGTTGCATTGTCTCATGCACAGTGGTCCCATACATTATACCCAGATATTTAAAAGAGGATTGCTCCACTTTAAAGGGGTATTGACTCAGCGCTGTCACTGTAACAGCAGGATTTAAAGGTATCACTGTCATTTTCATTAGGTTCAGCTTATATCCTGATATTGCTGAATATTCAGCTATAACTTCAAGCACTGTTGTTAAAGAGTTGGGTTCTAGGAACAAAAACAGGTCATCCGCATAGGCTGATAGCTTACATTGAGATCCACCTACATCCAGGCCCGTGATCCCACTATGTTGTCTGATCTTAAGCACCAGGGGCTCGAGTGCGAGGTTAAATAGTAATGGCGATAAAGGGCATCCTTGTCGCATTCCTCTATATCAGGGGTGTCAAACTCAAATACACAGTGGGCCAAAATGTAAAACTTGAACAAAGTCGCGGGCCAGCATTGAACAAATGAACCTTTTAATATGGACCCAAACAAGATTTGCTTTAACATTGAATATGAAGCAACACTTATTACTATACAATTTATAACTTAATAGTTCAGATATGCAAAAACCAATTTCAAATAAAAAAAAACATCAATGACATTCATTTATTAAATAAGATTTAAATAATAATAAATAATAATTTTTAAAATAAAATAACAATAATAAAATTAATCAACCATTCAAGCCCATGTCTTGGAGTAGCAAGAAAAAGTGCATAAAGAAAACGTTAATTATTGCTCAGTTTGCTGCACACTGATCTAATCTGATGTGCCCAAGCCAGATAGATACCTGGCATCTCTTCTTGGATGATAGTTCATCAATGTCTGGGCTCAGGCTTTGAGCTGAGGAAATCCTCAGTATCGAGCGAAGGTGTTCATCAGTCAGACGTCTCCTGTGAGATGTTTTGGTCATCTTCATCGAGGAGAAAAGTTGCTCACATAGATAAGTGCTGCCGAACATGGAGAGCATCTGAGCAGCTTGGGTGCGGAGCTGAGGCATTGTGTCAGGGATGAACTGTGGAAACTGGGCGGCGCCCACAGCATCATACTTTGACTTCAGCGTGTCATTACACTGGAGTTCAATTAGCTCCATTTGGAGGTTGGTTGGTGCGTTTTCCACATTAACTGCAAAGGGATTACTGAGCAGTTCAAACCTACATTTCTGGACATCAAAGTCGGCAAATCGCCGGCTAAACTCAGCGCCGAGTACACTGAGTTTTTCAGCAAACTGTGCGCATGGGAACAAGTTGGTAAAGAACTGCGTTTTCATGGTTTGGCAGCAGGGAAAATGGCCAAGGTTTCCTTGCAGCATCTGATTCTCCCACAGGCACAGTTTAGTTTTAAAAGCCCTCACTGTAGCGTACATGTCTGTGATGATGCGCCCCCGCCCCTGAAGCTGCAGATTCAGCGCATCGAGATGGCTCGAGATGTCACACAGAAAGGCCAGCTCACACAGAAACGTTTTCTCCCGAAGCTCTGCTGTGTCCTTCCCTTTGCTTTCCAGAAACTGACATATTTCCTCATGCAGCTCAAAACATCTATTCAGTACTTTTCCTCGGCTTAACCATCTCACCTCTGTGTGATACGGCACGTCTGCGTATTCCGAACCACACTCCTCCAGAAAAGACTTAACTGGCGGTGATTCAGACCTTTGGCTCTTATAAAGTTAACTACTTGTGTTACTGTGGTCATAACATGTTCCATCTTTAGGGCTTTGCCACACAATGATTCCTGATGTATGATGCAGTGATAAACAGTTAGTTCACCTGCACAGTTCTCTTCCTGCATCTTCTCCCGGACCCTGCCCACCAGTCCACTTGTTTTACCGCACATCGCTGGCGCACCATCTGTCGTTAATCCCACGAGTTTATCCCACGGCAGCTTTATTTCAGTTACGCATTTGGAAACCTCCTCAAAAATTTCCTTTCCTGTGGTTGTGCCATGCATTGATTTGAATCCCAATAGCTCCTCCGTAACACACATATTTGAGTCCACTCCACGGATGAAGACTGACAGCTGAGCAGTATCAGATGCGTCGCTGCTCTCATCCACAGCAAGGGAGAATGCAACGAAATCTTTTCCCTTTTCCAAAAGCTGGTCATACAGATTGGTGGCAAGATCACATGTGCGATCAGCTACTGTGTTTCTGCTCAGGCTCACGTTTGAAAAGGCTTGCTTTTTCTCTGGGCACACGATGTCACAAACTTTCAACATGCACTTTTTCACAAACTCTCCCTCATTAAAGGGCCGGGCTGATTTTGCGATCTCTGCTGCCACAATATAACTAGCCTTTACAGCAGCCTCACTTTGTGATGTGGCTTTTTTGAACATATTCTGTTGTGAAACCAAACTTCTTTTCATCTCCTCCACTTTCTGGCTCCTTTGAGTCATGTCCAGGTCCTTGTACTTGTCATGGTGTTTTGTTTCATAGTGTCGTCGAATGTTATACTCCTTAGTTATAGCCACGTTGACGCCACAAATCAGACAAACAGGTCTGTCTTTTACATATGTAAACAAATATTCTGTCTCCCACCTGTCCAGAAAGTTCCTGTTGTCTGCCTTTCTTTTTGCCATTTTTGGGAAGGGATTCCACAGTGACAGTTGTAGCTTGAGATCGCTATGACTTCTGTCACACAGGAGAGGGCGTTTCTGGGACCTGTCCTGATTGACGTGCCAAAACAACAGCAAGGCATTATGGGATTTGTAGTATTAGCGATGAATGAATGCGCTGTATAATACCGGCGGGCTAGCTCTAGTAGTCATTTGGTATAGCCTCGCGGGCCAAATATAATTACACTACGGGCCAAATTTGGCCCGCGGGCCAGAGTTTGACACCTATGCTCTATATAGTCTAAAGGCCATAGACTCCGTTGCATTCGCTATTACGCGAGCGGAGGGCTTGGTGTATAACATTTCAACTCTCTTCAGGAATTTTTCTTTGAGCCCAAACCAACCCATCGTTCTGAATAGGAACGGCCATTCCACCCTATCGAATGCCTTCTCAGCATCCAAGGCAAGCCCCACTATTGGGTCAGTTATCTGTTGAGCTCTCATCAGGACATGTGCCATTAGTCGACCATTATCCGTGGTCGACCTGCCCGCCATAAATCCACATTGATCTGGGTGAATAAGATCATCTAACACTTTTCCCAATCTGTTGGCTAATATCTTCGCATATATTTTGTAGTCGGCGTTCAGCAACAAAATGGGTCGATAACTTTCCATTTTCTGAGGGTCCCGCCCAGGCTTCGGGTGTATGACTATGTTTGCCTCAGCAAACGCCCCAACCTCCGGGCATTCCTCGTACAGTTTATTGTAGTACACTTGCAGTTCAGGTGTTAGCTTCTCAACAAATGTCGCGTAGAATTCCAGCGGCAAGCCGTCTGGCCCGCTTGCTTTCCCCTTCGCCAACTGTCTCACTGCCTGCTGTATCTCTCTGCAGGTAATGTCCTCTTCCAATGAGGAAGCTTGCTGCTCGGACAACTTTGGTCCTACCACAGTAGAAGTTAGTTTACCAAAAGCTTCCTCACTCCAGTCAGCCTCAGATTGATATAGCTTTGCATAGAACTTCCTGCAATGCTCAAGTATTCCTTCGTCATCCACAATCAACTGATCATTTGTATCCTGCAGCACCGCGATGCACGACACCGCTTCTTTCGCTCTCAAAGTATGAGCCAGTAACGTGCTTGCTCGGTTGCTCTCATGATAGTACACACTTCGCTGCGCTTTAATTTGCTGCTGCACTTCTGAGTTTAATATGGAATTATATTGATACCGCAGTTTCTGCAGTCGTATCAGTACCAATGGATCCAGTCGTTTGGTCAGTAACCGTTCTCCAGCTTGTATTTCTAGATTTAATTCATACAGCTCTTTATCCCTAGCTCTCCGCTGTTGTATACTGTACGTAGTTATGTATCCTCGTATGGTCGCCTTAAACGCCTCCCACCAGGCCCATGTTGATGTCTCTGATTCTATATTGAGTTCAAAATAGTCAGTGATACCTTTTTTTATGTAAGTGACAAAGTCCCTGTCAGCTAGCAATGTTCTATCAAAACGCCACCTGGGCCTGGCTTTCTTCACCTTATTCATATCCAGCGTGAGTGACACTGCCACATGATCCGAGACCGTTTTCGTTTGTATACTCGTCTCTATGAGCTGGGGCACTATTGTCTTTGAGAGCAAGAAGTAGTCTATTCTGGTTTGAGTATTATGTGGAAGAGAGTAAAATGAATATTCTCTAGCCTTCGGATGCATGAGTCTCCATGGGTCTACCAACCCCAAGGCCTCCATTAAATTCTGCAGTGCTCGACCAGGTTTGGGCTTGGACTGCTGTCGATAAGGAGCTCGATCAACCAACGGATTCTGAATGATATTGAAGTCGCCTCCAAGGATTATCTGAGCTGATGCCATCTCATTTAATTCCATTAATACCTGCTCAAAGAACTGTGGTTCCTCCTGGTTTGGACCATACACATTCATCAGAGCATATTCTTGGCCATCAATCTGTATTTTAACCTTGGCCCATCTACCCCCTGGGTCTATTTTTGTTTCCAAAATCTTCGGCTCCAGCGCTCTCCTAATCAGTATAATCACTCCCCCCTTCTTTTTTATTGCTGGCGCTGCTATTATGTTTTGGTACACTTTGCTGCCAACTTTATATGATTCATACGATGATAGGTGACTTTCCTGGATATAGAATATGTCCGCGACCTGTTATTGGCAGTATGTTAATTTTTTTTCTGTTTAATGGGATTTGAAATACCCTGGACATTCAAAGACAGTACCCTTAGCTTGGTACTAGCCATATTGATTACTACTGGCAATTTGGGGGTAGTGCTCGTCATCAGGTGCCCCTCTGTCATTCTTGTCACTGCTTTAAACATAATTATATACAACCATGTCTTACAAAACATAACAACTACAACTTCTTGTGTGGTGAAGCACAACCGGTTCCCCATGCAAGCAGGCTCCCCCCACCCCCGCCCCCCCTAATTACACACATAATTCCTTTAGTTACCTCCCCCTCCATGTAAGTGATCTCACCACCCGTCCTGTCTATAGCCCTAATGTGGGCTATCGTAATACATTTGCACTTATCTTATGGCTTTAACACATGCACCAATTTTAGAGCATCTGCATATTAACTTAGCTCTCTTACAAGAAAAGGATTGGTCCTTACAGTTCTTTAGATGAGGTCTACATGACCTATCTTACCATGATTATCACTACAGTTCTCCCTTTTTCCTGGCTACAGCAATTACCGTTCAGTGCCCTGTGTCCATTTGTATATGGTCTTGCAAAAATGTCCGCAGTGCTGCTGCATCGTCAAATATGCGTGTGGTGTTGTCCACTGTTACCCTCATTCTGGCTGGATAGTATAGTCCATATCGTGCTTGAATCTTTTGCATCATAGGCCAACAAGCCAACAACTCCTTTCTGCAGTCCATCGTTTTCTTTGAGAGATCTGGGTAGAAGGCCACCTTGTTGCCGTTCAGTTGGATTACACTTTTCTGCTTCGTGGCCTGCAGGATCTGCAGTGCTTGTGGGTATCTTAGAACCTTAATTACAAAAGGCCTTGGCCCTTTTCTCTGATTTACTGCGTGCGACGGCACTCGATGTGCACGTTCGATCTCCAAAGCTTTAGTGAAAGTTATTTGAAATAATTCTGGAATCAGCTTTTCCATGTAAGCAATCGGGTCTGCTCCTTCTGTTCCCTCTGGTATGCCAGTAATGCGTACATTACTTCTTCTTGCCCGATTATTCTGGTCGTCAGCTTGAATCTCAAGCGCTGCTAATCTCTTCGCCAGCAGGCCTACTTGCGCCAACATATTCTAGTGTTTTTGGGTCAGTGCTTCTGCCTTGGCTAGACGCCTGTCATATCTTCTAATTTCCCTTTAACCTCTTGTAAATCCTCCTGCATTTGACCCAGTGTCAGCCCGTTAGTAGCTATTAACTCCTTTACCGCTCTCAATTCAGCCAGGATTTCTCGCGTGCCGCCGACATTCTCTTTCTCCGGCGCCATTTTCTGCAGTGACAGTGATTCTTGTTTTGCACGCTTTGCAGCTTGCCCGGTCCCTTGCTGAAATTCCTGCTTCACTGGCTTTAAAGTGGACATTCAGCTTTACTGTCTGCACCCAAGTGTGCACGTTATACAGGGCTCTGTTAAAGGAGGAGGTCAGGAGCCTCTTATCGGGACAGGAGCGATCCCTTTAGGCAGCCATTTCGCTTTGCGGCAAGCTCCGCCCCCAACATGATCGCCTTTGATTTAATTAGTGGAGGAGGGATAGTAAGGAAATCCACATTACTACCTTTTAACTTTCGAAAGGGAGACTATGATAAAATGAGGAAAAGAGTTAAAAGAAACTAAAAGGAGCAGTTGCAAAGGTGAAAGACTTACATCAAGTTTGGGTGTTGTTGAAAAATGCTATCTTGGAAGCCCAGACCAGCTGTATTCCACGCTTTAAGAAAAGTGGAAGGAAGTCCAAAAAACTGCCAGCATGGTTTAAAGGTGAAGTCAGAGAGGCTGTTGTTGCCAAAAAAGCATTTTTCAGGAAATGGGAAAAAAGAGCCAAACGACGAAACCTGGAAACAGCACAAGCACTGGCAAGTCAAATGCAAGGCATTGATAAGGCAGGCACAGGGAGAATTTGAGAAGAAGCTTGCTGCGGAAGCAAAAATGCAAAATAAAGACTTTTTCAAGTACATTCGTAGCTAAAAACCTGTGAGTCAGTTGGTCCATTAGATGATAGAGGGGTTAAAGGGCCACTAAGAGGCGACAAGACGATAGCGGAGAGACTGAATGAATTCTTTGCTTCGGTTTTTACTGAGGAAGATGTAGGGATGTTACCCATGACTGAAATGGAATTTAAAGGTGCGGAAGAATTGAAGGAAATATCGATACATTGGGAAGATGTATTAAAACTATTAGATAAACTGAAGAGTAGCAAATCACCTGGGTCGGATGGTATACATCCAAGGGTGTTGAAAGAACTGAAATATGAGATTGCAGACCTGCTATTAGTAATCTGTGAACTATCACTAAAATCATCTCTAATACCTGAAGATTGAAGGATCGCCAATGTAACACCAATTTTTAAAAAGGGTTCCAGGGGTGATCCGGGAAACTACAGACGGGTGAGCCTGACGTCAATACCGGGAAAAATGGTAGAAACCATCATAAAGAATAAAATTACTCAGCATGTAGATAGTCATGGCCTAATGGGAGACAGCCGACATGGCTTTAGACAAGGAAGATCTTGTCTTACTAATCTGTTATGTTTTTTTGAAGGTGTGAATAAACAGGTGGACAAAGGTGAGTCGGTTGATATAGTGTATCTGGACTTTCAGAAAGCCTTTGACAAGGTCCCTCATCAGAGACGTTTGGCAAAACTAAAGAGTCATGGGATAGAAGGCAGTGTACTACTGTGGATCAGGAACTGGTTAAAAGATAGAAAGCAGAGGGTAGGGCTACATGGCCAATTTTCCCAATGGAGAAAGGTGAATAGTGGTGTACCCTAGGGATCTGTGCTGGGTCCGCTGCTTTTTGACATATTCATAAATGACCTGGAAAGTGAAATAACGAGTGAGGTTATCAAATTTGCAGATGACACAACACTATTTAAAGTTGTTAAAACCCAAGAGGATTGTGGAAAATTGCAAGAGGATCTTGATAAATTGGAAGACTGGGCATCAAAATGGCAGATGAAATTTAATGTGGACAAGTGCAAAGTTATGCACCTAGGGAAGAACAACCCAAACTATGGTTACACGATGCAAGGTTCCACATTAGGAACCACCACCCAGGAAAAAGATTTAGGCGTCATTGTGGATACCATGTTAAAACCCTCGGCCCAGTGTGCAGCAGCAGCCAAGAGAGCAAATAGAATGCTAGGTATGATAAGGAAAGGAATGGAAAATAAAACAAAAGTTATTATAATGCCTCTATATCGTTCCATGGTGAGACCGCACCTTGAATATTGTGTGCAATTCTGGTCGCCGTTTCTTAAAAAGGATATAGCGTTATTAGAAAAGGTTCAGAGAAGAGCCACCAAAATGGTAAAGGGGATGGAAGGATACTCCTATGAAGAAAAGCTAAAAAGGTTAGGGCTCTTTAACCTGGAAAAGAGACGGCTGAGGGGAGATATGATAGAAGTCTATAAATTAATGAACGAAGTGGAACGGGTAAACGTAGATCGATTGTTTACATTATCAGAATATAGAAAGACTAGGGGACATGCAATGAAGCTACAGGGTAAACTATTTAAGGCTAATAAAAGAAAATAATTTTCACTCAACGTGTAATCAAACTCTAGAATTTGTTACCGGAGGATGTAGTAAAGGCTGTTAGTGTAGCTGGGTTTAAAAAAGGTTTGGACAAGTTCCTGGAGGAAAGGTCCATAAACCATTATTAAGAAGGGACCCACCCAGGATATCAATGCTTGACCCAGTATAAGCACTGTGGAACCTGTGTCTTTTGGGGAAACTGCTAGGTACGTATGACCTAGATTGGCCACTGTTGGAAACAGGATACTGGGCTTGATGGACCTTGGTCTGACCAAGTATGGCATATCTTATGTTCTTATGCCAGACAGGATGTTCTTAGGCACTACCCATATAGCAGATGTTGCTATACAATTAGGTGATTTTGAAAACTGACCTGAAAGTTTACAGCTTAAACCAAATATGGAGATCAACTCTAGCCCCTGGATCAGCGGGTTTCCTTACCCTCTATTCACATAATTTTTACTGATCTCCTTCTATTGATGAAATAAATGATAACACAGCTTACAAATATTTTATGATTTCAGAAGGGAACTGTTTGCATCTGTAACTTTAATTTAGGTACGTGCAAGTATGCCGCCTGGTTACACCTCTTACAGCCCTCAAAAGACATAAACAAAACAGTTACCATAGACACTTGTTAAAGGATCTGCCAGTCACCCACATGGGAAACGCATTCAACACGAGGATCCTATTCATGCTCTTCCTCAAATATAATATATATTATTCAGTGCAGAAAATGCAAAAACAAGCCGGATGTTCAAGGCAAGAATCTACTTACAAGACAAAAGATCAAATATCACAAAGAAAACCAAAGCAATATCTCATGGGGGAGCACTTTTCAAGACTAAAGCACTGCATCAGTGCTCTTGTGATCAGGATACTGAAAGGGAAATTCAAAACAATCCAGGAACCTAGGACATTTGAAATTAAAATGATCAGGCAATTGAGAATTGAAAAAAAAGGATTCATCAGAGACTTGGGATTTTAACAGAATGCGATCTGTAAAATCCAGCTGCTTGTCACCTTCAGATTATCCATCAACTAAACAGATTATTTCATTTTATCAAATTTTTGTACAATGTTTTAAACTGCAAAGCGGTATACAATAATAAAAAACTACAGTATACTGAACAATAATGCAATCCATAAATCAAATTCAGAATAAAACATCAGGTGAAGGCATACTGAAATAGCCAGATCTATAAGAATTTCCAAAATGTTATTTAATCAGATTCTTTACCTTTTCCCTTCTACACTATCACTAGGATGCATTAAGGGGGCCTATTTACTAAGCTACTTTATTTGTTTTACATGTGTTTTAATGTGTGCTGTTAAAGTTGTTAAAAAAACAGGTAACGTGCCATGTCAACAGTTAGCATGTACTGTCTGCTGCATTAAACACTAATATTTATCTGGGACTGATGAGCTGTGCGCATTTGAACTTATCAAGCCTTCTATTAGAAGATGGAACTGTGACGCTTTAAAACTGGGCATAGCAGCAGGTCTGGTAAGCTTTGGAGCCCATTCTGATGTCATAAGTGGCACTTGCATCCTTCTTAAATGGTGTTCTAGTGGCATGCTGCCACAGACACACCAACAAAGGGGTTCAATTAAGGGACATGCCCCTTTGAGTGCACCTTCAAGCAACTTTTGAGCAATTTTCAAGTAATCTACTGAGGCACTCTTCAGTTTAATAGTTAGACAACAGGACCACTAGTTATTTTTGCTAGATGTTTGGGGCTGTTTCATGACTATTGTATTTGTATGGATGCTATTATTTCTATTATGTAGGGCAAGTCATAAGATTTTAACAATGTGTTGGCTGAGTTGGTTATTAGTTACTTTTATAATGACAATTAATAAAGGGAGTTGGAGAAGGATTAGTTTTATTACTCCTAATGAGAGGATTTGGAGAGAAAAATGATTTTACAGTTAATAGGCTAGACAGGGTGGAGTCCTCAATGACTGAAATAATTACAGGATGACAGATATAGTGGGAGTACTTAGAACAGAAAATTGCATTTTAGAAGGCTTGTATGTTTAACAAAAATTCCCTTTATGGGAAATATTTTGCAAGAACCGAGGGCTCGATATTGATTTGGGCAGGGCTAAGCACCGTAGCCACATAGCCCTGGCCACAGATCCCTTAATCCTGGATATTCACTTCCGTGGCAACGGAAGTGAATATCCGGGGTTAGCCACACAGCTGGGAAGCCACCGAATCTAACCAAGCAGCAGCAATTTTCCATGCTGCCTGGTTAGCACTCTGCACCGTAAAGATAAGCAAGGGTGTTCCACGTTGTGATGCTAACCGGATAACATTGGGGCACACAGGGGACTTTGGAGGGGATTTTCGATGGCGCTAACTGGGTACATGCCTTTGAAAATCCCTGTTTAAGGCATTTACACAGCTTATAGGGCTGTAAACCGTGTAAATGCCTTTTGAAAACTGGGCCTTGAGTACTTATTGGATATAATAGATAAATGTCAGATCTGTTAAGAATAAACCTGAAACTATATATGATCTATTTAATGATGAATGTTTGAATATTTTATGTGTTACAGAACCTTGGCTGGCTGAATCCAATTTAGTTATCATCAGTCAACTATGCCCACAGGGATTACTCTATATTTTTCAGTGGTAGGTGTCTTAGTTATTTTAAAATCTGATTTTAAGTATAAGCAATATTGTATTTTATATCTTGAGGGATACAATATATTGTTATTAAAATTTAAGGGATAGTGTTTTGTTTATAATATCAGCCAGTATCATATGAAATAGGATCTGCGGAGTTAATGGATTTTTTTAAAAACCTTGCAAATTGAGATGAATCATTGCTTAGTTTTAGGTAATTTTAATATGAACTTGGGTTATAAAGACATTTTGAACTCAGCACCGGCCCGAATGGGGATTGCACCTGTCTAGGCCCCTCTAGACCACTAGGACTGTGTTCAAGTAAGCCTGGGAGGGCCCTAGGGGCATGCATCGGGTGATGGGGTCTTGAAAGGGAGGGTGGGAGTGTGATGTGTCTTTGGGGGAAGGGTTAGGTGATGGAAGCCATGTGTGGGGAAGGGGATAGGGTGCCTTCCCTTCTTGGTGGTACTGGGGATGGGGACCCCTGGACTACTGATTACAGTTTGAGCATGCAAATCCTTTAAGTTTAGGCCAGGAGCATTGGGTCATATGTTAGGGGCCCGATTCTCCTGGCCAAGAAAAACAACACCAACTTGGAGCTGATGTTATTTGTTGCTTGGAATAATGCAACTTGTGGTGCTCACTGCAAGCAGCATTGTTCTCTTATCATGGGAGTCACTAACCTTTGGTACTAAGTTACTGCAGGTTAGCAACTACCACGGTAAACTAAGTTGTGGTACAATCCTAAGAACATGAGAACTGCCAAGCTAGGTCAGACCAAAGGTCCATCATGTCCAGTGTTCTGTTTCCAACAGTGGTCACTTTAGGTAACAAGTACCTGATTTTTCCCAAAAGTAGCTAGTTCTCCTAGGACAAGCAGGATGTGTCAGCCACACCTGGTGTCGTCCCCCGACGGCGCCGTGACGGAAGTGCTCTATAGCTCAGAAGCTTCTGAGCATGTGTGAGGTGGTCCCACCTCCCCAGCCCGCCCCTAGCCGGCCAGTTTTTCTCCTTCCGCCTTTGCCTCAAGACGGACTTACAAGCTCTCTACACCAATCTACATCTTAAATGCCTAAACCAGGTTTCAAAAAGTGTCTTACCTGCAACAGAAAGATGAATCTTTCGGACACTCACCAGCACTGCGTTAGATGCCTGGGGGCGTCTCACCAAGTGGAGAACTGTGATAGCTGCGGCCGGATGTCCCCCAGAGCTAAGAAGCACCGCGAGCAATCCTTGAGAGACCTGCTCTCCCCCGCTGCAGCCTCCACGTCCCGGGACCCGGAGCACCTCAGGTCCAACGAAATCAGGTCTGTCGATCTACCCAAGCCTGTTGAGCGTTCCGGTCCCCAGAAGCACCCCAGCTCTGCCTCTGCAAAAGCGCCACTTAAAAAAGCCAAAGTTCCTTTCCCGGACCACCGCGCTGTCCATCCTGCCCCCGGAGAGGCCTCTGCCGTTCCGGTAAGCCCCTCTCCGGTTTGCAGCATCCCGGGCCCCTCCTCCCGGCCATGCGGTCCTTCTGCCGGCCAAGATGGCGCTGCCCTCGTGGCCCCGCCAGGCCCTGCCTCCGGAAACGCCTCCTCTCCTCTTATTGGCTGCAGCGGCTCCTGCCCCGATACCAGCAGACAGCCCTCCCCCCTGCCCAGCACGTCACGACGCGCTGATGGGGAGTTTCGGAACACCTCAGCTATGGGATCCCGTGCTGACACAGTCTCTTCTCCGGCGCGGGAGCATCAAGATTGGGCAGCTTCGCATCGGCGCGGAGGCACACAATGCCGCTCCGGCTCTGCAGACCGCGCTGAGCCTCAGCGCCGACGAGGGAGCCGCGATCACCGCGCTGACAGCAGGGAATCCCCCTGTCAGCGCGCCGCCGGTGAGAGGGGCAGGAAGAGGTCTGCCAAGCGCAGACATCGATCCCCCTCAGAGGCAAGGGACTCCCATGGTGGGTCCTCCAGGAGCAGCAGGAGATCCAGTTCTCACCGCAGCAAGAGGCACAGAAGAAGCAGATCTGAATCCACCTCTTCTGCCATCCTGAATCTGCTATCTCGCCTTGTGGAACAGACGGCCCCTCTACGGCCTGACCAGCAACGCAGGACAATCAGTCCACAAGGGACACTTTCAGAGCGGGCCCCCTCCCCTCGATACCCCAGACTCTCGCCTAGAGCGCGGACTCCCTCCCCTGCTCCTTCCAGAGCGCGATCTCCTTCACCGGCACAGCTGGACTCCGGGGGGAGCGACGCAGAGGACCTGGGACCTTGCTCGGAGGTGGAGGAATCAGGTCCAGGCTCTGACAACTTCAAAAACACAACAGACGAGGCAGATGAGCCACCACCTACAGTGCCTGAGGACCTCACTTACCCTAAATTCCTTAGGAAGGTGGTCTCTAAACTGGGGCTGGCCACGGAGGAGACATCAGATGAAAAGGAACCGGAGGTCATGAAGTACCTAAACGGTCCTAAGCCAGCCATGGCTCTTCCCCTCTACCGCAGATTGAAGGACAAGCAGCTGACACTCTGGCAATCCCCAGCATCCGGTCAAGCTTTCTCCAGACGCTTGGACAGCAAGTACATTATCCACACGGCACCGGGTTTCAACAGGGCGCAGTTACCCCACCAGTCTATCGTGGTGGCATCAGCTCTCAAGAGATCCAAGTCCACGCGTACCCAGACAAACCACCCGCCAGGTCGGGACCCCAAGCGCCTAGACGACGTCGGGAGAAAAGTGTTTCAAGGGGCTATGCTCAACGCCAAAATAGCAGCCCACCAATTTCAGCACGTCCTATTTCAGGACGCTCTCCTGGCCGACCTTAAAAAGCAGCTACAGGACCTTCCCAAAGACTCACGTACAACTGCTTCAACACCCATGCAGGAGTTAGCTGAATGCAGCAAGCATCTGATGAGTACAGCCTTTGATGCCTTTGATACCGCCATCCGGACAGCGGGCACGGCCATCTCGGCCCGCCGCTGGGCATGGCTTCGGGCCTCAGGACTCTCCGACAACACCCATGACCGAATTGCGGATGCACCTTGCTCAGGTGACTCACTGTTCAGGGACAAAGTAGCCGACACCGTGAAAGACCTCAAAGAGGACTGCACCACCCTAAAGACCCTGGCAGCGGACGGACTCGAACGCCCCTCTTGGACCCAGAAAGGGGGCTATTTCCGAAAGCCTTTTTCCAATTCAAAACAATTCTATGGATCCAACCGTCAGTGGCAGGTGCCAAAATTCAAGCAGACCTATCAGAAGGGGCCCTTTCAGCGACAGCAACCGTGACAACGCAAGCAGAAGCAGTCCAACCCTTCCCATTCAGGGAAAGACTCCTCCTCCTTCTGACTATACCCCGGTTGGGGGTCGCCTGTCTCTGTTCCTCTCAGCCTGGCAAGAGATCACCACGGACAAGTGGGTCCTGCAGATAGTCCAGTCGGGCTACCGCTTGCCCTTCTCCTCCCCTCCACGCCAGCACAAGCGACCTACCAGCCAGCCTCCTCAACACCTGGAACAGCCGCTGCAGGAACTCATACAACAGCTTCTCCAGGCTCGAGCGATAGAGCGGGTGCCCCCGGACGAGGTCAACACTGGCTTCTACTCCCGGTACTTCCTTATTCCCAAGAAGTCAGGGGGCCTACGTCCTATCCTGGACCTCAGGAAACTGAACAACTTCATTATAAAAGAGAAGTTCAGGATGTATTCGCTCAACTCCATCCTTCCCCTCATCAGAGCGGGGGACTGGCTGGCGACGCTAGATCTTCAGGATGCCTACTCCCACATCCCAGTCCATGCTTCCCACAGGAAATTCCTCAGATTCACAACACTGGGATGTCATTACCAGTATCGAGTCCTGCCATTCGGCCTATCCCCAGCTCCCAGAGTCTTCACAAAGTGTGTGGCGGTGGTCGCTGCACACCTCCGCAAACAAGGAATCGCCATCTTTCCCTACCTGGACGACTGGCTCCTGTCGGCGAATTCTGCTTCCGGCCTCCGCAGGGCAGTACACCAGACGACATACCTGCTGACCAGAGTGGGATTCCTTCTCAACAAAGAGAAGTCCAGACTGGAACCGGTCCAGCGCACAGAGTTCATCGGGGCGATAATCGATACCAAGGCCTGCAAGGCTTTTCTACCCAATCTACGGATCAACACCATCATTCACCTAGCCATGAAGATGTCGGCGGAGAAACATACCTCGGCCCGCGCGATCCTCTGCCTGCTAGGCCACATGGCTGCGACAACTTCAGTCCTTCCGTTGGCGAGGTTGTATATGCGTACACTGCAATGGCACCTACGGACGCACTGGAAGCAACTCTCCCAACCACTCAGCACTCGCATTCCAATTTCTGCCCGTGTTGTCCAGGGCCTGCGCTGGTGGACACAACCATCCAACCTCTCGGTGGGCAAGTGTCTGCACCCACGCATACACCAACTCATCCTCACCACGGATGCCTCCTCCACGGGATGGGGGGCCCATCTACTGCATCTCAGCACACAAGGAGCATGGACCGCAGCAGAACAAACCCTCCACATCAATCTTCTCGAGCTCCGGGCCGTCAGGTATGCCCTACAGACTTTCATGCCCCACCTGAAGGGAAAAGCAGTCTTGGTACAGACAGACAACCAGGTCACCATGTTCTATATAAACAAACAAGGGGGCACTCGCTCCCGTTCGCTATGCAAGGAAGCCCTCGACACGTGGGCTCTGGCGCTGGACAACAACTGCACACTTCAGGCGACTTACCTTCCCGGGGATCAGAACGCCTTAGCGGACAGGCTCAGCAGACAGCTTCAACCTCACGAATGGATGCTCCACATGGAAGTGACACGCAACCTCTTCCAGCGCTGGGGAAACCCCCAGATCGACCTCTTCGCGACCGAAGAGAACGCAAGATGTCCCTTGTTCTGCTCCAAGCACCCGTCACAGCAGAGGGTAGCCTCGGATGCATTCGCCATTCCGTGGAGAAATTGGGAGCTGGCATACGCTTTCCCTCCGACACCTCTCTTGACAACCACGATACAACGTATCATCGAGGAGAAAGCGCACGTGATTCTGGCCGCCCCCTATTGGCCACGACAGATGTGGTTCTCCCTGCTGCTGCAGCTCACTCAAGAACCCCCAATCCGATTACCTCTGAGACCAGACTTGTTAACCCAGAAAGGGGGCCTAACCTGGCACCCCAATCTCCAGACGCTAGCTTTGACAGCCTGGAGGCTGAAAGGTTAACCTTCAACGGCTCACACCTTTCTCCGGATGTGCAACAAATTGTTCTGGCTTCCCGGAGACCATCTACCAGAAGGGCATACGCCCTCAAGTGGAAACGCTTCAGTATCTGGTGCAAGGACCAAGGAGTCGACCCAGCCTCTTGCCCGATACCCGCAATCCTACAGTATCTGGCTCTCCTCTGCAGATCGGGTTTAAAACCCCAATCCATCAAGGTACACCTTGCTGCCATTGCCTCTCTACACGAGCGCACAGAAGACACAACTTCAGGCTCTATTGCCGCCCTTCCCATTGTGACGCGTTTCATGAGAGGGCTCCGAAATCTAAAACCCCCGGTACAGAAACCGGTACCCTCCTGGGACCTTAACATCGTTCTACAACAGCTTATGCAAGAGCCATTTGAGCCATTGGCCACAGCCGAAGGAAAGTATCTCTCCTGGAAGACCCTTTTTCTCGTCGCCATTACCTCCGCCCGGAGGGTTAGCGAGTTGCAGGCTCTCGTGGCGCACCCGCCATACACGAAACTCTATCACAACCGGGCATCCCTACAGACTCACCCCAAATTTGTGCCGAAGGTCGCCTCCGCTTTTCACATCAACCAGGCAGTGGAGTTACCATCCTTCTTCCCAGCACCACATTCATCCCCCGAAGAGCAACGTCTTCACTCTCTAGATTGCGTACGTGCTCTATGCACCTACATCGACAGGACATCTGCCATTCGTCGGGGGACCCAGCTGTTCGTCTCCTTCGACCCGAACGAACCAGGGAGACCTGTCACCAAACGTACGCTATCCCTCTGGATTTCAACCTGCGTTGCCTATTGTCTGCAGAAAGCTGGCGCACTCCCAGCAAACAGGGCGAGTGCACACCAGCTCCACGCTATAGCCGCTTCTTTGGCCTGTACTCAGGAGATTCCAGTGAGCGATATCTGCAAAGCCGCCACCTGGTCCTCTCACCTCACCTTCCAGAAACACTACTGCCTCGACATTCATTCTGCGACCGACGGCTCGTTCGGCCGAGCAGTCCTATCCACAGCCATGGCTCCCGTGGGTGCGAGCACTGCACGAGACTGAACAGAAGGGCTCTGGGACACTTGTCTACCTGTTATTTACCACTATTGCTCTGAATAGCTATTGCACTAGTTACTTGTTGATGCACTATGTTTATGCACTATTGTTTATGCACTATTGTTCTTGCACTGTTGTTGTTTGCACTGTTCACGAGATTGCACAGTTATGCCTACCTCTCCCATCTGCGTGGAGTTGCACTTGTTCTTAACCTGTTGTTCACAATAAACGTTTGCATCTTACGCATGCCTCCCTCATTCTCCTCAGCGTGAATCTAGCTCAGGAGACACCAGGTGTGGTTGACACATCCTGCTTGTCCTAGGAGAAAACAGAGTTACTTACCTGTAACAGAGTTCTCCGTGGCCAGCAGGATAAGTCAGCCACACCATCCCACCCGCCTCCCCTTCATGAGGGTGGCCTGCGTGCCGCTCCTAGCCGTAACGGCATAGCTAGTCACTAACTGGCCGGCTAGGGGCGGGCTGGGGAGGTGGGACCACCTCACACATGCTCAGAAGCTTCTGAGCTATAGAGCACTTCCGTCACGGCGCCGTCGGGGGACGACACCAGGTGTGGCTGACTTATCCTGCTGGCCACGGAGAACTCTGTTACAGGTAAGTAACTCTGTTTTCCATGCTACTGATCCTCAGAGATAAGCAGTGTTTTTCTCTTGTACTGCCTTAATAACTGTTTATGCACTTTTCCTCCAGGAATTTGTCCAAACCTTTTTTAAATCCATCTACACTAACTGCTTTTCCCACATCTGCCAACAACGAGTCCCAAAGACTAAGAGAGAAAAAATGTTTTGTCCTATCTGTTTTAAATATATTACTTTGTAGTTTCCTGGCATATACCCTAGTCTTTGTATTTTTTGAGAGAGTAAACAAAAGATTCATGTTTACCCGTTCCACGCCACACAAAATTTTATAGATCCCTATCATATTTCCTCTTTGCCGTCTCTTCTCCAGGCTGAAGAGCCGAAACATCTTTAGCCTTTCCAAATAGAAGAGTAGTCCCATCCCCTTTTTCATTTTGGCCACTCTTCTCTGTACCTTTTCTAATGCCGCTATGTCTTTCTTGGGATGTAGAAACCAGAATTACACATGATACACAAGGCATTGGTGCACCATACAGCAATACAGAGGCATTATGATGTCCTTACATTTTGTTTGTTTTTTTGGCTGCCACCGCACAGTGAACAGAAAAGTTCAATGTATTGCCTTCAATCAGGCCAAGATCCTTTTTCTGGGTGGTGACTCCTAATGTGGAACCTAGCATTATGTAGCTATAGTTTGGGTTACTCTTCCCTATGTGCATCACTTTGCACTTGTTCACATTAAAGTTAATCTGGCATTTGGATGCCCAGACTGCCCCTGCAGTTTCTCACAGTCCAAGCTACTGTTAAAGAATTGAACAATCTGAAGACTCCGGGCCCTGATGGGTTTCATGCTGAGTTCTATAAACATTTGGTTGATGAACTCCACACTCCCCCCTCCCCCAACAACCACTTGTCCAAACACCCACCTCATTTGTACTCTCTTAACTGTGTTTGTGGACATCCCCAGCATGAGGATGTACAAGTCTGAACAGGGGCATGGTGGAGATGTGGTCATGGCATTCACAAGAACCTGGACATCACTGCCTAATCTCAGAAATGCCGAGTCACATCTAAGTTTATACTTGTTCCAGGCATGAATAGGCATTGAGAAAGTGCTCATTTTGGCTGTAAAACATCCAGAGGGTCTAGAGAAGATGGCACTCTACCATCCCCAACATTCTGCACAAATACAACAGCAGCAGCAGTGGATTTAAACCCTGGCTTCCCTAATCCTAGCCCAGTACTCTAAACTTTAGGCTATAAGGCACATTTCACTATGGGACATCCAAGTGCAATCTGGGATGTCAAACCCAGAATGTCTGAAAAAAAAAAGCAGGCATGTGCAAGTTCAAGCACAATTTCAGAAACGTGGACGTGCCTGATATGGACACTTATAGAGATGTCTACATAGACACCCCCAGTATAGTATCTCAGAACATGGATGTCTAATTGCTGAACTGAAATCTAATCATGAGGTTAGATATCTGGGTGTCACGCTTGACCAGTCCCTAAACATGGAGCCCCATATAAGCAATATCACAAAGTCCATCTATCATAAAATACGTTCCCTCTGTCATCTCCGACCCTTACTGGAACCTACTGACTTCTGCACTGTCTTCCAAGCCCTGATCACTCCGCTCTTCGACTATGCAAATATCATCCTGCAAGGACTTCCTGGATATTCTATCCATCCTTTACAATTAGCATTGAATACTGCAGCACGAACCATCTACAGAGCATCCAGATATGAGCATGTATCTCCTCTCCTAATCCAACTTCACTGGCTTCCAATAAGCAGTCAACTCAAGTACAAAACTCTCCTGATAAAATTCAAGATTCTCCACCACCTATCAGCGCCCTCACTGGAAGATCTCCTACATTGGACTCCTGACAACAGAATGAGAAGAAAAAATATGGTAAACACTCTTACCATCCCATCCACAGCCAGAAAAAGCTCCCAATTTGCCATGAACAGAGCCTTTTCCCTCTTCGCCCCTCTACCATGGAACTCCCTACCTGCTCCTATTCGTCTCATATCAGATTTGGCCACCTCTCGCAAAGCAATCAAAACACACCTATTCCACCTTGCTTTCGACCGCATAACTTAAAAGTGTCTCCATCAAGATCCTATCAGACTGTAAATAGTTCCCCAGTGTAATAAGTTACTGTGAATGATCTATTGAGCTACCAATGTAAATAAGTTAACTGTTTATACCTTGTTCACATTTTCAATATGTTAAATGTAAACTGTTCCATGTATGATGTTGTTACTTTGTAAACCGTGCTCATCTTGAATAGTGTGGTATAAAACCAAATAAATAAATTAAATTAAATAAATAATGGTTAAAATAGTGGGTTGTGGTCAGGGTTCAAATCCAAGCCTGGGTCTTTGTGATCTTAGACTTGTCACTTAACTCTCAACCTTCTCTAGATGTTTTAAGGCCAAAACAAGCATTTTCCTGATACCTATCTGTGCTTGCAGCAAATCTAAACATGAACATGCCTACAGATGTCCCCATCATTCCTGAAATAAAAATTCATTGCACCTCCTTAGATCTGCCTCCACTACACCACCTTGCCTTCTTGGACATCCCTGCACCAGAGGTGTCTGTAAATGTCATTTGTGGAATGGCTTCGGAGACATCTCCATGATTTTGCCGTCCACGTGCACGTCTTCAGATGTCTTAAATCACAACTAAGCCTTTTAAAATGACCCCCTATTCCTAGAAGTCCATGGTCTGGAATACTATGTAGATGCCCCGGAGACATCCATATCAAACACATCCACATTTGTGAAATCATACCTGAACTTGGACATACATGCTTTTTTTTTTCAGACGTTCCGGCTTGGATGTCCCAGATTGAACTTGCATGTCATTTGTAAAAGGCCACTTTTACTGTTTCCCAGATAGCCTTTTACAGAGATTGGCCTCTTCTGGTTTGGTAGGAGCTGTTTTACAGTGGTTTGCATTATATTTATCTGGGTGCCAATTTAGTATACCCAATAAGCATAAAACATCGGACTGGTTTTCAATTCAGTGCAGTCACATGAGGCTCTATTTTATCTGCCACATTGTTTAACAAATACTTATGTCATATCTGTAAAGTTCTAACACACTCAAAGAACCGTCAGGGGCTACTTTAACATTTTTATGCATTTTTAGAAGAAGGGTGATATTGGGGTGATCATTATTATTGAGTTTAATTATCAGGTGTGGAGAGAAGTCTAGCAGCCTAAAATTGAGGTGCACAAGTCTAAAAGTTCACGTTGAGAATCCAATAACCTTGCACTGGCTCTGGTCATAATTTTATAAAATTTGTTATTTGTTACATCAGTTTATCCCTTGTATTTGTTTGAGGTCTGCCTTATTCTGGTACTCAGTAACCCCAGTCCCACCACAATTATGGGGTCTAATTCAGTTTTGTTTCAGTCATAATTTTCATTCACTTATGGGGTCTTTCCAAGGCACAAATAGAGGGGATGGACGTCCCATTGGGATGTCCATCCCTACTATTCGGGCCCCTTCCAACCCAGACTAACTTCCCCACTCGTACGAGGAAGCTAGAGGGGGGTGGGAAAGGGGTGGATTGGGGGCGGTGTTAGGGCGGGCAGTGGGTTGTCATCGGCTCCGGACATACAGGGCTGATTCCAATGTCGTCCCCGTGGGATCAGAAGCCTGGCTAACTCTCTGCATCTGGTTCCAACCGGGCGCACAGAGGGCCAACACGTCCATGTCAGAATCAGGTTCTTACGGTTTTCCAAAAAAAGAGGGGCTTTTTTAAAAAAATCAGGAAAAGCATTTCAATTGTTTTTGAGGGAAAACACATGAAAAAGTTCAACTTCAGATTTCAGGTATTTTTTGCACTTCAGTACCAGATCTAAATTTTGAACTTCATTAAGAGTTTATGCTAATATGTGACCTTTCCAGCATTTTCTAACCTGCCAAGATCAGTGAACCTATTTGCTTTGTTGTAACAACAAACTCTTTTACTATTTGACATTACAGAAAATATTTTGCTTTGATTTAACTTTGCTTTATGAGGCGTGACTTTGTGGAGACGTAAAATCTCTCTGCATTAGCACAGTTAAACAGTATTGCCATGGACACGTCGAGCTCCTGGTTCGCAGCTCTGATGGAATTTCTTGCCAAAAGGCTGGGCATGGCACCTAATTTATCGTAAATCCTGGGACAGGGGAGGGGAAGCCATGCATGAAGCAGGATTTAGAACAATGCCAGAGGCTATGGGGCAAAGGCTGGGCAGAGCACAGGAATTATTACAAATTCTGATGTCGGATAAGAGAGGCTGGTGGGAACTGCAGAGAGTTGGATTTAGCACAATAGCAGAGGCTATAGAGAAGAAGCTGTGCAAGAAGTTGTATTTATGGCCAGATTTATCACAAATAATAACATAAACGATCCCTCATTGGCATATATATAAAACATTTTGTTGGACTTTGTTCTTTCAGCCACTACAAACAGTCGAAAAGACACGGAGAAGGAATGGTGGAAGAAAAGCAGAGATGACATGTAAATGTTATATAATCAACCTGCCTGATATGGAATGATAATCGTCCGGAGTGCACAGATAAGTGGAATTCTCCTGAAGCAGGGTGGTTTAGTTTGAATTTCCACCCGAAACATAGCACTATGTTGGGGAATTGCTTCAGTATACGAGATGGATATGGAAGAAAATACTATGGACTAAAAGGATTTTATGTGGTTTTTAATAGGGTAAAAAGGACTTAAGTGAACTAGTAGGACATTTTATTAGGGGTTGAAAGAACACAGTCCGACAAAAACATTTTTTTATAAACACCAGTAAGGGATCTTATATGTTGTTATTTGATATTATAATTAGATCCTGAGAAGTGGGAATCCTTTACTTTTATATCTTGAGATTTATGACAAAAAGCCTGGAGGGATTTTTATAGCAGCCTTTAAGAAGCAAATGCATGAGTGAATATAGCGACATGCAAGTCATCAAGTATTCTATGAAAACTTGTTCACAAAAGGGAAGAAAAGAATGATTTTTTTTCTGATTTTCTCCTGTATTATAAAAACGTACATACACTTTGGCAAAATCCAGGAACGTTGTGGGTCCATCATCATATTCATTATGTATGTGTTTAATCAATATTGGAAGTCTTTAAGTCTGAAGATATGGGAAAGTAGCAGAAGGTACTGGAAATGATGTTGGACCACTAAAAGAAAATGCATTTGATTGAATGATGGCGCAGATAAGTGCATTCACTGATTATAGCTGGCAGACTTCCTGTAAATGCAAGTCCTTTGACATTTCAGAACCAAAGTGGAATAAAACTGATTAATGATGATCCATGTTTCCTGGGAACTTACATAATCTTACATCATCTCTTGGGCTGCAATGCGACACAGCACTGTGGCAACAAACAATTGGCTTCAGTCTGACCCACCCAACCTACTGTGCCACAGTTCTGAGGCCAGAGATATCTGAATGGTTCTAAGCTGAGTGCGGGGGATAACCTAAGATTTAGGAGTTTGCACTAAAAGATCCACCAAGAGCATAACACATTTCTCAGTCCTTGAATACTGGCCCTGGGCATTTTATTCAATAAAGCATTGCAACAATTTAAATTCACCTGATTCGTCTGACATTGGCAAATCCGCACCTACAGATATATGTAGCACTTTTAAAATAACCCCCATATTGTTTCAGTATGCAAACTCCCAATCCAAATGTATCTATTTTTGTTGATTCCGTGATGTAGGATTTCCCAAACTTGTCCTGTGGACTTCAAATGAGATAAATTTGCATGCATTGGAAACCCAGTATATGCTAATTAATCTCATGCATATTTTTGGTGGATAGTCTAAAGATACCACTGTCCCCAGCACAGGTTTGTAAAGTCCAGCTCTAATGCAAAAAAAGACCCCAACAATGCAATGTGTGCCTTTGAGTCAATGCTGACTCCTGGTAACCCAGCAGCTCCTGGGTTTTCTTGGCAGTGTGTTCAGAAGAAGATTGCTAGACCTTTCTTCTGAGGCAACTAGCATTCCCAAGACCACAAGGAATGCTAGTGGGAATCAAATCCTGGTCTTTAGGTCACCAAGTCGGTGCTCTAATCATTAGACTACTCCTCCACTCACCAGCTCTAATAACATCCCATAAAACATTTATGTATGCAGGTCCATGTTTGACATTTTCTTTCTATACACATATAAGGGGTGAGTTTATAAAGGTTCTTCCATGTGTACAGCCTATTTTGCACACAGAAAATGTCTTATATAAAACTGTGTGATGTAGTCAGAGTTGCGACGTACACACCTATTTTATAAGCTACATGATTGCATGCTCAGAGTACACATAGACATATACATGAACTTCAGAGCAGGTGTAAGGTGTATGTTGGCACACTATCCAGGCTGGTTTTGGGAGCCTATTTTATAAATGCCCTTAGCCGTCTAATAGGTTTGCCTTTTTAAAATAGGCACCTTTTTGGACTTTTCATATAGGCATTCTGTTATAATTTTAAGAACCAGTCACATAAATATATGTAAATAGTAGACATTTTAGAAATCAAAAAAGTACATATATAATTTCTCTTTTAAAGCTGCCACTTAACACATGTACAGTATCTCCAGAGGAGGTGTAAATATACCCTTGTGCCTCTGCTGGGATTTACACACATACTTTGCATAAACTCCACCCAACTCCGCCCCAAGAAATGCTCACTTATGGAACGTATAAAGCAAAAGTACCAAACTCCAGTTTAGAGGGCCCTAAACCAGACAGGTTTTCAGGATATCCCTAATGATTATGCATGAGATGTATTTGCATGTAGTGCCCCATTGTATGCAAATATATCTCATGAATATTCATTAGGGACATCCTGAAAACCAGGTTGGTTTGTGACCTTGCAGGCCTGGAACTGGACACTCCTGCTTTAAAGCATGCATAGGATCACTGCTTCATAATTTTATTTTAGAAAAAGCTCTTTCCATTATAAAACTTGGTTTCACACATGGAAAATCTTTCTAAAATCACATCCAAAATATGCTATTTAAGGTAATAAGATGCAAAATAAAAACATTTGGATACATTTGGTGTTGCGCAAAACGCGGCAAAAGTGCTGAAATGATGGCATGTTAGGCACACACCACTGCATTAACTGACAGGGGCATGGAAAGCACTTCCCTGCCAGTTAACGTGATGTCCTGTCCCATAGCGCATACAGTGTTAGCGTGGGTACACCTACCTCCACCTATTGGAGATTGGTGCAGATAGTGCGTGATACACACCATGCGCTAACAGTGCAGAGCACACCACGCCCACTCTCCGCCCCAACCCCACCCACTCTCACCTTTAACATGCATTGGACAGTTAACGCGGAAATCATCACATGCTGTTTTGGCCCGACGCTAGCTCGCATTCAGCACGCACCAGAACATGAATTGTCAGCTACCACCTTTTAATAAAAGGGCCCTCAAGTTTCTTTATAGCTTTGTAAACTAGCTTAATTTTCATGGATGTAAAAACCTGCATGTCTGGATTTTCAGTGTGAAGTTTGTACGCACTGTTATTTTTGAAATTTATATTCCATGTATCTAAGTTTAGATATGTTACTGAAAATTTGACCTGAAGGGGGAAGCTCATATTCTCATATACAATGTCTCATTACATTAGTACATTATTGCATGTAATACACATTAGCACAACGCAAGTGATATGCTCTATTGCTGCTGCTTTCTGTTTGGGGTGGTACCCTCATTACAAGCTTCAGCTAACGTTTTAGGCTGTGCTCAGGCATTTTCCTGTACCTGTTCAGAATTTAGCTTGTTATTTATTATTCTGTATATATTTCTGGTTTGTCAGTGTGTGTCCTATCTTCTCTGTCCTTTACCCAAATCCTGCTCTCTGCAGTGCTGTGTCTCCCTTCTCTACATTATTGCCGCTGTTCTCTGACTAGTACTATCTGACTGCACATTAGGAGTGCTTTTTTCTCTCCTTTCCTTCTGTCTATTCCTCTACAAGGCCTGTCTTGTAGATATTTAAAGTCTTAAGTTTTTAACCTTACCTGAGTTTTACTAGGGCACTTCCTGTGGAATCTGCCTGCTTCCACTTTCTTGTATTCAGCACTTGCTCTGCCCCTCCCCCTGCTGGGGCTTTGTTCAGAAGCTTTCCTCAGTGAGCACATGGGCTGCTGAGCCTCCATTAATTGGTGGTTCCTGCTGGGTTGAGCACCCTCATTGCAAGCTTCAGCTAACTTTGTATGTCTGTTTAAGCATTTTCCTGTGCCTATTCAGAAACTTGCTTGTCATTTATTGTTCTGTATATAGTTCTGTTTTGTCAGTGTGTGTCCTATCTTCTGTCTGTTCTTTACCCAGCTCCTGCCCTCTGCAGTGCTGTGTCTCCCTTCTCAACACTTTATTACCCACCAACCCACTCCTCACCCCACCCACCCCTGACCTAACACTATTTCATAGCCTTTCTCTGCTCATTGATGCATTTACTCAGGTGCACCAGAGGTCACCAGGACTTCCCCCCTCCAGCCACCTGTATCTCTTTTGATTTGCATTCTCTTCTCTTACCTCTCTCCTATGGCTCCACATCACTTTGTGTTCTTGATGTTAATTCTCTTTAATCTTTTCCCCTCATTCTGACAATTCCATGGCCCTACTTCTCATTACCCAGTCCTTACTATCCACACCTCCCCTACCATTTTATTTTCTACATTATCATCTGCCCTTGAACTTCACCATTTTCTTCCTCTCATTCAGCCATCTCCACTCTCATTGAGGGAACCTCACTCTCGCTTCCGTCATGCCGCTTCCTCGCTTCCCGTTCTCTCTGACTCCTTCTCCTTCTCTCCTCTGGAGATGTCAACCCCAACTCTGCCCTCCCTATCCTTTTTTCACACTCCCAGGGCAGGTCAATTTGTAACCTTTCTAATCTTGTCCATATCCCTTTCCTCTCTCCCTCATATCTCCCTTTTTTAAGTGCATTATGGAATGCACATTCTGTCTCCAATAAACTTGCCTTCATTCTTGACTTTGTTATCTCTAATACTCTACTTCTCCTGGCTCTTACTGAAACTTTGCTTCTCCCTGAAGATTCAGCTTCAGTCGCTGCCCTCTCTCATGGAGGCCATCTATTTTCCCATACACCTCGGTCCAATGGCCGTGGTGGCGGTGTTGGGTTCCTACTCTCTCATTCCTGCCATTTCCAGTCCCTCCTTCTGCCTCCATCTAATTCCTTTGCTTCCTTTGGTCCATGCCATTCACCTATTTCTCCACTACCTCTCTGGGTAGCTGTCATTTATTGACCCCACAAACAAGTCCTTCTCTTCGTTTCTCACAGACTTTGACTCCTGGCTATCCTCCTTTTTGGATGCATCTTCCCCTTCCCTTATTTTTGGGGATTGTAACATTCACGTTGATGATCCTTCTGACCCTTCTACCTTAAAGCTCCTTTCCCTAACCTCCTCATTTAACCTCCAGTTGTGCTTTACTATTCCTATTCACAAGCATGGCTACTGCCTTGACCTTGTCTTCCCCTCCAACTGCTCACCCTCCAACATCTCTACCTAAGTTTTGCCCTTATCTGACCATCACCTGCTAACTTTCACCCTTAACCATCCCCCCTCTTCGTCTTGCCTGATCTTCACCAACATGTTCAGGAATCTTCACACTGTCGACCCTTCAGCTCTCTCCGCTGCTGTCTTATCACCTCTTTCCTCCACTATGTCATTTGAGTCCGTTGATGGGGCAGTATCCTCTTATACTCTCCTCTGCTCTGGATGCACTTGCTCCTCCCATTCCATACCCTGTGAGGCATACTGTACTTCAACCCTGGCTGTCCTCGACTACCTTTGGCTTAAATTATGTACGCATGTTGACTACCTACATTTCAGATTCATGCTAACCTCTTTCCAGTCAGCCATATCACTTGCCAAGTAAGAGTACTATGCCCATCTGACTAACTCTCTTGTCTGTGACCCTCACTGTCTCTTTGCTATGCTCAACTCTCTCCTCAAGGTCCCTCCTCCCCCAATCCCTCCTTCACTGTCTGTGGAGGCCTTGGCTGACTACTTCCATATCAAACTTCAGAAGATTAGCCTTGAATTTTCTGCAGAGTCACCTCCACCTCATCTTACCCCTCTTCAATCCCAAATCCCTCCCTCACCTTCAGTCACCCTTTCTTCCTTTTCGGAAATCACTGAGGAGGAAGCTACAAATTTTCTCTCTTCCTCCAAACTGACTACTTGCTCCTCTGATCCAATCCTCGCTGGTCTAATAAGCTCTATCTCTTTTGCTGTCATCCCTTCCATCTGTCATATCATTAACCCATTGCTTTCCACTGTAACTGTTCCTGTGGCCTTAAAACATGCTGTGGTTACACCTCCCCTCAAAAAGCCTTTACTAGATCCTACCTGTCTTTCCAGTTATCAACCTCTCTCTCCTCTCCTTTCCTTCAAAACTACTTGAACGAGTGATTCACCAACGCTGTCTTTCCTCCCAAGACCTTCTGAACCCACTGCAATCTGACTTTCGTTCTCTACATTCCATAGAAACAGCTATTGCCAAAGTCTCCAGCAACTTGCCAAATCCAAAGGCCTCTACCCTATTCTCATCCTCCTTGATTTTTCTGATGCTTTTGACACTGTTGATCACCACCTTCTCCTCGATACCCTGTCCTCGCTTGGATTTAGGGGCTCTGTTCTGTCTTCTTATCTCTCCCATTGCACTTTTAGTATATATTCTGGTGGTTCCTCCTCTACCACCATCCAGTTTTCAGTTGGTGTACCTCAGAGCTCTTTCTTGGGACCTCTTCTTTTCACTCAGTCCCTTGGTGCACTTATTTCCTCCCATGGTTTCAGAACCATCTTTATGCTGACGACTCTCAGAGCTACTTTCTGTGCCTGAAAGCTCTCCAGGAATCCAGGTCCAGATCTCTGTCTGCTTATCCGACATGGCTGCCTGGATGTCTCACCGCCATCTGAAACCTAACATGGCCAAAACTGAGCTCCTTATTTTTCCCCCTAAATCTACCTCCCCCTTTCCTCCCTTTCTATTTCTGTGGCTAACACTACACTCCTCCCTGTTTCCTCAGCTTGCAACCTCGGAGTCATCTTTGACTCTACTCTCTCTTTCTATGCACAAAAGCAACAGATAGCTAAAACCTGTTGTTTCTTTCTCTATAACATTTGCAACATTCATCCCTTTCTACATTGGCAACATTCATCCCTTTCTTTCTACACAAAATACTAAGACACTTATCCACTCTTTAGTCACCTCCTGTCTAGATTATTGCAACCTCTTCCTTGCTGGTTTCCCTCTGAATGATCTCTTTCCCCTTAAATCTGTTCAAAACTCAGCTGCACGGCTAATCTTCTGCCAGCCTGGATATGCTCATATTTATTTATTTAACATTTCTTATATACTACGCTATTTCTCATCAGTGCAGTTTACATCGAACAATAAAACACTTGGACATACAGATTTTTTCCTACATTTACATAAAACAGGGTTTTAACATGGATTTAACTGGGGAAACTATATACATATGAAATTACACTACAAGAGATTAACAGGTTGAACTCAAATGGGTTGTACAGTGAGAGTTTGATTACTGCGTGTTTGCACTTTCTTGGTCATGAAGAGTTAAAGTTCTGTAATATCATATGGTGTACATTCAGAATGCAGTTTTAGTGTGCATATGTTCACTGTTGACATGATTGAGTGAGTGCATTGGTGGAGGGAGAATCGTCGAGCTGAGTGAGTGTGTGGGTAGAGGGGGAGTCATTGAACTGTGTAAAGTGCATGAGGAACAAGTGATGTTTGAGGGCCTCATATAACCTCTCTTCTCAAGTTGCTTCATTGGCTCCCTATCTGTTTCCGTATCCAGTTCAAACTTCTCCTACAGACCTATAAGTGCACTCATTCTACTGCTCCTCACTACCTTTCTTCTGTTCTCTCTCCCTATACCCCTCCTGGGGAGCTCATATGCTACAATATCTTATTGGTTGGTCCTTTCAAAGCCATCACAAGCAACCAAGACTATACTGTTCATAGAAAGGTCTTGTAGGGAGCAAACTCTCAGGGCAACTAAAAAGGAAGGAGTTTATATACAGAGCAGCGAAGCTGTGGAATATGCTTCCAAAATAGGATGTTGACAAAGATCCCAGAAGACAGAAAGATCAGTGGGATATTGCTACATTTTGGGTACAGATCAAATGGAATTTTTGGGTGATTTTATCACAATTTTCTCCATCAGTGGTCTATGTTGCCCCCTCTTATCTTCCCTAGATGAGTTTTCCAGGTGGCAAAGGATACATTTGTTGGCCTGAGAGGTGCCTCCTGCAAAGTGCACCCTTGTTGCAACTCAACAGCCAGCTGGCTCTGTCACAAGTCCTTCTTCCCCGCCCAGGCCTGTGCATACTCAAGCCTGGCAAGACCCAGTGAACCAGAGATCTCCTTCACCACTGTGCACTGCACTTCAGTCTAAGTCGTGCTGCTAGCCCCAGAGATAGCATTATTAAGATCATAAAAACAATTTGAGCACTGGGACATGAAACCTGCTAGAACAATGTTTCTCTTTTCTTTCATCCGAATCACCCCTTGGGAGATACCAGATTTAGCTGAAGAAGATTGAATATAATGGATCTTTTGTCTCCCATCAGATTAATTTACTATGCTACTGAGAATTAGTTGTTTGATACAACTCTCCTATATATCCAGTCACTCCCTGAGGTCCCTAGATGTTCCTTTTGAAGCACCCAGACATAAGAAAGTTTCACCTTGTAAGAAACACATAATAATTGCTAAAAATTTCATGTGTGATTCAGAATAAAAAAATACCATGCCTGCATCTGCTACTTGTCGAGGAGCACTGTATTATTCCTTTTGATTCTTTTGATAATTTCCAAAGATATTTGCTTTGGAACAAGTATTTTCACTCACGCACCCTTTATTTTCTTCATTTAATTTCATAGTGAAGTCAGAATGTTGATATTATGACATCACATGGTTTGCAAGTTCAGGCACAGAGCTTTGGCTGTTAATGTCAAAATGCTCTTGTCAATATAAGATATCTTCGCAGCAGCATCAAAGAGGGGGCAGAAAATTGCAGACTAAAGAAATCTGCTGTGTCATTAATACCATCCCTTCTCACTTCATGTGCTGTAAACATGTGCTGTAGACATACCCAGGTGTTTTGCACACAGAGATAATTCCAGTCCTTGAGGGCCACAAACCTGTCAGGTTTCTAGAATAAACTCTATGAATATGCATGAAATAGGTTTGCACACAATTGAGTATTCATTAGGGATATTCTGAAAACCTGTCCTGCTTGTGACTCTCAAGGGCTAGATTTGCGCACCCTTGTTACAGGATGGATATTTCTTATACAGTTTAAGGGCAGGGAAGGATTAAACTTTTACTCTAAATGTATTATGATGAAGTATATTGCCAGGTGTGTCTGGAGAACTGATAAGCTGCACCAACTTAATAATGGCATGGAGGAGTAGCCTGGGATCAGAAAGACCAGGGTTCAAATCCCACTAGTACTCTTGTGGCCTTGGGCAAGCCACTTAACCCTTCATTGTCTCAGGTACAACCTTAGATCATAAGCCCCCAGGGAACAGGGAAATACCTACAATACCTAATTGTAACTTGCCTTGCTGCATGAGCAAAATAAATAAACCTAACCTGACAAGGTTTTCAGAAATCTCTTTCACTAGATTGGAAGTGGAGAGGTTAAAAGTTTGTTAATCAGAAAAATGGATGGCATTCCTATTTAAGTTTTAACTTTTGTAAGGGTTTTCTTTTCTGTGTTGTGTTGGCTAATTTACACATGCTATTAAGGGGAGAGACTTTATTTGAAAGACCTGTTGAACATAAATGCAGTGAATCCTCCAACATGTCTGTTTCTACAGTGCCTCTATGTCACCCATGCTCATCTGCTTCACCACCTCACCATGGTAACCTACATGGAATCAATTTTCAAAAACTGCTGAAGGATCAGTATTCAAAAACACATACTCAGTTAGCAGCAGCTGCTAACCAGATAAGCGCTGTTGCTAGTGATGTTCAGCAATGCTGCTGAATATTCTCTCTGACCACCTTGGTGTTATCCGGATAGTGCCAAGGTATTCCGGGGGCATAACAAGGGTTCAAGCTGCAATTTATCCATATAGTAGCAGTTTTCAGCCTTATTATCCAGATAACAATGTGGATTGCCTATCCGGATAGCGGCTAAAAATCAGCACGATCTGAATAGTGCTGGTGCTGACTATAGCAACCGAATATTCAGTATTGGACACTATCCAGATATTAGTGCTGAATATCTATTTTTTACATAGCTGTGGCAGCTATTGTGTAAAAAAAACCACTGGCCGCCATAAATTAGGATGCTAAATTTAGAGGTATTTTCAGCCAAACATAGGACTCTAAGGGGGTCATTTTAAAGCTGTATTTGTTCTCCTGACGTCTGAAAATGGGTATGCAGACATCCAAATCTTGGAGACGTCCTCCGAGCCATTTTACAAAATGGCTCTGGAGAGAACCCCACATGTCTATCTTGCATCTGGGTATGGCTGGGGGGGGGGGGAGGGCATGTCCAGAGCATCCTAGAGACCCCAGACATGTGTGTCCGATTTCAGAAATGGCAGGCACATCTCCACCCTCGTCCAAGTCTATACCTGCTCCGGGGCACAAATAGGCACCTGAAAAGTGCTCATTTTGTTTAAAAACCATTCGGAGGATGTAGAAGAGATGGTAATCTAGTATTCCCAGTGCGGTCCATAACAGTAAAGACACTTGATAGGAACTGGGGATACCTGTTGTGTGGTTGTCGGGCTGCAAAATGTCTCTACTTGCAGAATAGCAGGCTGGGACAAGTCTCCTGTCTAGCATATCCCATTGTGGGGACATCTATGTAGACATCCCTGATGACAACCATATTGGGGACATCCACATATCTGAAATCATGCTCGAATTTGGATGTAACCAGCCTTTTCGGACACATTTTCACCTGGATGTCCTTTCCAAAATGTGCCTTCACACTATAGCTAAAAATGTCGATAAATGTATTTATCTATTTGAGTTTCTAAATTAGGTTATAGGTAATTTAATTGGCATTTTGATGGGTAAAACAATGTTTTATGCAAAGAAATTGCCTTTATAAAACTGCTTGGATTATATGCACATAAAGCTATGTATATACATTTAGCTGGACTATGGGGGAGGCATTTTCAGAGATCGGGCTGGGAGGGGTTTAGCACTTACATATGTGGAGGGTAATACTATAATCTTGCACACAGGTGTGTTACTTGCACATATTAGGAGCCTGTTCTATAAAGTAAAGCATGCAAGAGCTTAAGTTTATAGAAAAGGGAAGTACGGATGTGCCGGAGTCTTGTAGATTTAGGCCCTGCCTACTCTCCACCCAGTATCTGCCCCATACACACCCATTTAATTGAACATACAGTACATGCAATGGGACTTACATGCTACTCTTACAGAATAGCACCCACCCAAAGTGAATGCATAACTGCCCATTCATGTGCATAAGTCTTTCTTATGTTTCAAGAACGTAACTCTCTGTGCACATGTTTCAAGTACATAAATCTCTATGAACCCTATATAGAATTAGCCCCATACTTTATAAACTGGGCACTTCAGTGGGTAAAATAAACTGAAAAAGCTGTACATGCTAAATAACAAATTGGAAATGTGTATGTGTGCTTAAGAACATAAGAAATGCCATAATGAGTCAGACCAAGGGCCATCAAGGGCCATCAAGCCATCCTGTTTCCAAATGTGACCAATCCAGATCACTAGCAGGTTCCCAAAAAGGCACACAGGTTTCTCAGTTCTTCTACTGGGGCAAGCAGTGGATTTCCCAAGTCCTCTTTAATAATGATTTATGGACCTTTCCTCCAGGAACTTGCCCAAACCTTTTTTAAACCCAGCTACACTAACAGCGTCTACTACATCCTCCGGTAATGAATTCCAGAGTTTGATTACGTGTTAAATGGGTTATATTGTAGCTTTATTGCATGTCCTCTAGTCTGCTTCTGCTTTTTGTTGGTGTAAACAATTGATCTACATATACCCGTTCCACTAAATTTATTAATTTATAGACCTCTATCATATCTCCCCTCAGCCGTCTCTTTTCCAGGTTGAAGAGCCCTAACCTTTTTAAGCCTTTCCTCATAGAGGCATCCTTCCATCCCCTTTACCATTTTGGTGGTTCTTTTCTGTACCTTTTCTATTTCTGCCCTATCCTTTTTTAAGATATGGTGACCCGAATTGCACTCAATATTCAAGGTGTGGTTGCACCATGCAGCAATACAGAGGCATTATAATATCCTTGGTTTTATTCTCTATTCCTTGCCTTATGATTCTTAGCATTTTATTTGCTTTATGGCTGCCGTTACAAACTGGGCGGAGGGTTCATGGCCGCCACTTTCCCTGAGAAAACCGGTATAACTTATAAGCATAGCTACTAAACAAGTTTTAAAATTACCCTCCACATGCCCAAATGCTTTACCCTGCCCTAGCTCTGCACTTGTAGTAACCCATATTTTTGGCATCTAAATTTATATGCCCAGTGAAAATAAGTTCTTAAATTTAATGCACAGTTCTAGTCAGTTTTTAAATGGGACAGTTAGGCACCTAACTCTTCAAGTAGATGATGGCAGAAAAAGAGCAGCTGGCCTATCCAGTCTGTTAGTGATTCCTATTCATGCTGCAAGCCATCGAGCACGAGCATTTATAAAAGAGCTCACCCTATCCAGGATACTTTTACGTTCTCGTCTTCATTTGTACTCTCTACTATCTGTAATTTCCTCCTCCTCTTTTGGGCTTCCAGCTCAATGGAAAATGGCCTTTGTTGGGCTACTGTGCTGGAGTAGCCTAGTGGTCACCGCAATGGCTATGAACCAGGCAAGCCAGTGTTCCAATGCCACTGCTCCTCCTTGTGACCTTGGGCAAGTCACTTAACCCTTCATTGCTTGAGGTACAAACTTAGATTGCAAGCATTCTGGGGACAGGGAAATACCTCCTGTAGCTGAAAATGTGGGAGCTAAATAAATAAGTTGAGTGGAAGAGTAGCCTAATGGCTAGAGCAGTAGAGTTGGATTCCCACTAGCACTGCTTGTGGCCTTGGGAAATCACTTAACCCTCCATTGCCCCCAAAAACTTCAAGTTATCAATGTCCTTATTTAATGTACATTGCCAAGCTTACGTTACAATGTAAATCGCTTTAACTGAAATGATAAAATGGTATAAAAAATCTGTTAAATAAAAATAAATGAAACTGCTTGAGGATTTATTACTATTATATAATCCTTTCCAGCTCACTTGTCCCCATCATTACAAGGACAGTCCTTGGTCAGAAGCTGTCATCAGGGGTCTTTTGGGAACAGACCCTAAGTCCAGCCACAGTCATTATTGCATGAGGACTTCCCCAGCCGGGGGCTGTGAAGAACTCCCAGCCATTGCGGGGAAAGGAAGACGACCTGAGAATCAAATCCGGACTCTGCAAATTCATAACACTGCCACTAGATAAGAACAGATACACAATATTGACAGTAAGCAATTAAGCAATAAAAGCATTCCCCTTCAGTGGAATGACATCTTCTGCCATCCTGCCAAATTCAAGCTCAGCAACAATCGAATGCATTCAGAAACAGCTGTGGCCAATAAACTCTTCTCTGTCACATACTGCCAAACCCTGACACGACAGGGACGTCCAGAAGGCTTGCAGTCTAAGATCTGCACATAGCTCAAACCTCCACATTGGTTACAAGATGGTCACATCTCAGATTGAAATGTTTGTTGCTGTATCAGCCTCAGGAAGATTGTACTTTGGAGGCTGTGGTATCATTAGCTGGACCAACCAACAGAAATGGTATAATGATGGGATTTGCAGCTAAGGGTTATGTGCAATCTTTGATCATAGCTTGGAAACGTCTCCTGCTCTCAGCAGTGAAGGAACCGCCCTGATATTCTCCCAGACACACTCCTTTTGGAGGTCTCATGCCGCCCAGCTAACCAGACCCTTCTGCGCCGTAGCCCCTATGAATTACATTGTTACAAGACAATGCAAGGAAGAAATACAAAGAAGCCCGTCATAAATAGAAGAAAATCAAAAGAAGAAAATCACTGACAATTAATAGCAGCAATACAGCATTTGCAGCAATACTGCTACCCTCAGCGTTCAATAAATGTATTATTAAGAGTACTGGCATTAGCAAGAACATTATTAACCTAAGCAGTAATATGCATTTTCTCTCCGAGAGGACACTGAGATGAGAACAGAGCTGCTTACCTTCTTGTCACTCTCTCTGTCCAGCTATGCAAGTCTGTGCAGTAAATCCTGGCTCCCACCCTCTTCTCTAGATGAAATGCTACTTTAAAGGCTGCAGGATTATTATCTTCTGTTTATTCTTGTATCCATAGAGACATCCTGTGAAACACCAAGGGAGTGTAATATATAAATGATCTAAGGCTGCAGAGTGACCAAGGTCAGGCTGCAAAGCTACTCTTGCTCTCTCTGCTAAGGCACAGCAGACCTGGATCCTGTGCATTCCCCTAACAGGGAGAACACCAGTAGCCAGTGGCTAACGTTCAGGGCTACATTAACCCTCCCGTGCCCATGCTGATGAAAGTAAGACAAATTAGAGTGTTAGGATTCCTGATGCTGTAATTTGAGATCGTGAGAAAGACCCAATATTCAGTTCTTTTGGCTGCTGTCTGTTCCACATATTATAAGTCGTGAGTTATTTATGAAAATCCACCACATGTGTTCCCCATTGTTTTATGCACACAGTAATGATTTCACACTCACTGCTGCATCAGGCAGTGTTGTAAACTATTTTCCAACTGGAAATCTCAGGAGAGGCACCAAGATATTGGAAAGCTTGCCACTTTAGGAGAATTGTTATAAACAAACAGAGCCTGTAGAACTGCATTTCATATGCTCAGGTGGGCTTTTATACTATTGCCTGGCATATATACATGCATAAATATAAATGCTAGGAAAATATAGGGTCTGGTATTCAGTGCTGGCAGCTAGCGCTGTTAACGGTGCTAGCCACCACTGCTGAACGTTAAACTTGGATATTCAATGCCGGGGTCATATCCAGCACCGGCACTGAATTACAGGTTGGCCACATTTGATGCTGCTATTGAGATGCTGTCCGGTTAGCGATATGCGGCAAAGGTTAGGCACGGTTTCCTGCTCCTGGCCTTCTTCATGTATCACTAACCGGGCAGTGGATCAATATCAGCGCTGCCCAGTTAGCGAGCAGTGCTGCTTCCACTCCACCCTGGAATGACCCCAGCATGCCCCAGTGCTAACTGATTCGCATCGGGCGTGTAGAGGCAGCAGCCATGGATATTTAGTGCCATTGAATATCCAGCTCAGTAGCATTTCCACGGTTTGCAGGTCTGCAAATGTGTAAATGCTGCTGAATATCGGGCCCATAGTGCCTACTATTCTGCAACATGAGGGTAATTTTATGAGTCACTTAGATTTATGCATGTTTTCACATGCGTATTGCAGGCCTATTTATAAACTAAGGCACACGTGTATTTTATTTTATAAAATAAGTGCCTAAGTAGTCAAAAACACGCTTTAAACTAGATGCAAGCTCTTATGCCTACTCAATAGCGGGTGTAAATTCCTATACCTAGATTTTTCAAGAATGCACGCAAGTTATAATATTTTAGAACTTACACATGTAAATTTGTGTTCCATCCCTATGCACACAACAGTTAAAGTTTGTGCCATCGGTCCATGCTTTCCTCACATAAATGCACTTGTAAATCTAGGTGACTCTTATAAAATTACCCTCTGTGCATATAGGCATTCCCAAGGGTGAAGAATGGGCCAAGAGAGGCTGGATCAATGCATATCTGTGTGTCTTATAAAATACACACTTAAGTGCTGATTCTTACCACTAAATACATACATATGTGAAACTTTCTGTGCCAGCTTTCTAGTAGGCTGTATTTTAAAGGCATGCACATATTGAGGAGAATTTTACAAGGGATGTCCAAAAGCAATCTGTGACGTCTAAGTCAGAATGTCTAAAAAAAATCAGGAACACCCAGGTGCTGACATGATTTCACAAACGTAGATGTGCCAAATATGGATGTCTGCAGGGACATCTACATAGATGTTCCCAGAACCATATTTCAAAACCTAGACATCTAGGGTAATCTAATGGTTAAAGCAGTAGAATAGGAATAGGGAAGCAGGGTTCAAATTCCACTGCTACTATCATTGTCATGGTTCTGAGTACTGGATGTTTTTCAGCCAAAATAAGCACTTTTCTGGTGCCTGGAGCAGATTTAAACTTAAATTTAGATGCGACGCTGGATGTCCATTACATTTCTGAGATCAGGTAGGGAGGTCCAGGTTCCTGAGAATGCCCCGACCATGCCTCCACTATGCCCCTCTTCAGACTTGGACGTCCCCTGATCCAGCTTCGAAAATGGCTTTGGATGTCTCTATGCCCATTTTCAGATGTCCAAAGCATGAATAGGGCTTCCAAAATGACCTCCATCACCTTTATAAAATATCTTCAAAGAGATTGTGTATTAAGACCTGTCTTGTGTAAGTCAACAACCCATATATCAAAATATTATCCACAACCTACTTGGTGTAATCTATAGAAACATAGAAACATGACAGCAGAAAAAGACCACATGGCCTATCTAGTCTGCCCTTCCATATCACCCACTACAACAGTAGCCCTGTTTTCTTTAGAGATCCTCTGTGTTTGTCCCATGCCGTTTTGAATTCAGATACTGTCCTCATCTCTACCACCTCCACTGGGAGACCATTCCACGGCTCTACCACTCTTTCTGTAAAAAAAACATTTCCGCATATTACTCCTGAGTCTATCCCCTTTCACCCTCATTCTATGTCCCCTAGTAGTAGAGCTTGCTTTCAATCAAACATTCATATATGAATTACCATCCACCTTAAAAAGATTCATGAAATTATTTTAATGAAATATTTTTTAAAACTGATTTTTTGACCTTCATATATAAGATTCGCCAAAAGCAACATTAATGCTTACAAACTTTCACTATTAGTCAATATAATCATTAGTTAATATATCCATATACCAATAAATGGAAGACTAAATACAGTGGGCCTGATATTCATCACTGGCGGCTAGTGCTACCAGGTCTGGCCCCTCCACTAAGTGAACTAGACAGTCGCCTAGGGTGGCAGACCCTGGTGGGCGGCATGGTGATTACTACCTCTTCTAAGTAGTGACTCAACCTTGGCAAATCTGTTGTGCCACCTCCACTGCACTGCATGCCATTGTTGTGCCACGCCACCGCCGACATCCAGCTGCTCACCTGGAATTAATGGGTGGCACGGCGATCACCTCTTTGAAGCCGTGGCAGGCTTTAAAGCATGCGCATGTGCGCACAGACTTACGTCCTGCTGCTCCTACCCCCTCTGACAGGAGCGGCAGGCTATGAGTGCATGTATGCACTTTAAGGTGAGAAGCTGGATGTCGGGGGTGGCGCGCCGACAGCATGTGATCTGGTTGGGGTGGCATATCAAGTCTGCCTAGAGCTGCATAAATCCTTGGGTCGCTCCTGAGTGCTACTAATGTGGTTAGCTATGCTACCGGAGCTGAACAGTAAACCTGGATATTCAATGCCAAAGTCATATCTGGCCCCAGCATATATTGGGGTTAGCTGCTCTTGACAATCAGTAACTGGTCAGTGGCAATATTGAGCCGCTGCCGGTTAACGAAATGCAGTGGACGTTAGGCCAGAGTTACCTATGCCTGGCTTTCAGGAATATCGCTAACCGGGCACCGGCTCAATATCGCCACAGACCAGTTATCAATCAACTCCGCCTCCCTCCGCCCCAGAACGCCCCCGACACGCCCTGATGATAAATGGTTAGCATCGGGGCATATAGAGCCAGCAGCTGTGGATATTCAGATCTGCTAACTGCATTAATCACCTTGAATATTGGGCCCAATAAAAATATCTTATGTTATTTTCTAACAGTTCTGTGTAAAAATGGTGTGGCAACATGAATTCATGTTTTGCAAAGCCAAAGATTCTGCTTCAGGGCTCTGCAAAAATAACAATTTTTAATGTTTTTTTTTAGGCACTTGATATACTGCCCTATACTGTGTGTATTAGAGCAATTTACAGATATATTCTAACAGGCACTTTTTATTCCTGTAGGGCTCACAATCTAAGTATACCTAAGGCAATGGAGGGCTAAATGGCTTGCAGCTTTCACTTCATTGTGCCAGTGGGATTTGAACCCTGGTCTTTCTGATTTTAGACTGCTGCCCTAACCACTTTGCTACTCCTCCACTATGAGCAATCTAGCTGATAAACATGATCTCCCTCTACCAATGAACTTGTATTTTATCAACAATCTACTGTATTTCCTCCATCCCATGCTTAAATGAAAAAAGATGACCAACTAATAGATCCATCAGTGTTTGGGGTGTGTACTCTACTCTGATGTTCATTTAAATGAAGTTTTGTATGCCCTACATAAATTAGATTACAGGGGCATATAATAATATAGATGACCAGTGTGTACCAAGGATGGGGCAGTAGGTGCTGTGCACCCGGGGTGTGAGACTTTGGCCAGGATAGAAGACTGCCAGGCCTAGCGCGGAGGCAGCATGGCAAGCCACCTGGTTATAAGGTATGTTTGCCATGCTGTCTCCACCAAGTGGGCCCAGCAGGTGGAGGGGGGAGGAAGTGCATGGCACCACGCTGTGGTGCACCATGGGGAGGGGGGGCAGGGAGGAGTGCTGGCCACAAGTGGGGGTGCGTCTGCCCTGGGTGCTGAGAGGGCTGGGAATGCCACTGTAGATGACAAAGGAGGAATTATAAATAGAATCTGTTTCCACCCAAAATTTTTTCTGTGCCACTGGACAGGTCCAATTCTCACCCACAAAGGTGAGTGAGCAACATTTACAATTGGCACAAGCACAATGATTTGATTATGGGTGATCTTATTATCAAAAGTGCCATCATATCTTATCACTCGCCCAGAAACATGACCATGTAACACCATTATTAATCTACTATCATTGGCTCCCTGTTACTGCATGAATTCATCACAAAATATGAACTCTTATTTATGAGGCTCTTTGCAAGTCATTTAACGCTCCATTGCTTTGGAAGAAAGGGCTGGCAATCTACTTCTGATAACATTGCCAAGAAAACCCAGGAGCTGCTGGGTCGTCAGGAGTCAGCATTGTCTCAAAGGCACACATTGTTTTTTTACCAGCAAGATAAACCAAACTCTCTCTCAGCCTTGATTACTCTTTATCATCCATCACGCCTATTACGTGCTGCACACAGTAACCGCTTACATCTTCCAGCTCCCTCTAGGGCAAGATTAGAACCAACTCAACATCTGCCTACTTCTTCTTGGTCCCTTCTTTATGGAATGGCCTGCCTCTTCACCTTTGCCTCCAATCAACCTTCAAAGGTTTTAAAGCCAATCTGAAGATCCATTTTTTAAAACTAATTTTTGAGATTAAGGACTAGTGTGTGTGCGGCCTGTCCCTCTGCCTGGATTGTCTGAATGGCTGTCTACAGAATCAAATGTCTGGCTACTACTACTACTATTGAGCATTTATATAGCGCTACCAGTTGTACACAGCGCTGTACAGACATGTAGGAGACAGTCCCTGTGTAATCTGTTGCTCTAACTTGTATGATGCTGTTCTTTCTTTTCTTTTTTCCTGTCCTTCATATAATTTTTTGTAGTTTATTTCTTATTTTATTGATTTTTTTTATTGTAAATTGCTTTTTAAGCTTCAAAAGGGGGTACAGTAAAAAAAAACAACATTCAGAAGTTCTTCTACATTCTTGCCCCACTGATAGGCTATTAAAGGGAATTCTGAAAAAATGTGAGACAAAGCAAGCACATGCCAGTATTTATGAATATTTTTTAATATATATGCTGATAAAGTAAGACAAAACACACTTCATATTCTGAATGTGCCCCCGTTCGTGATACTATAATAGCAACTCTTGTGATGTACACCTAGCTCTCTTATAAGTTCAGTTAATGCATTCCAAAGGCTATTCTTGTTGAAAAAATCTCAACTTCCGCTCCTGGACTTTGATTTTAAAATCATCTATGGTAGAGTAAATCCATTATAGGCAAAAAGATTGACTTATAGGCAAATTATACTTTAATTTATAAGGATTATGACTGAAATATCAAGAGGTTGTTGTGTTCAGTTGGTTTACTGTACAGTCATTTATAAAGGACCCTGCTGTTTTATAACTAGTACATTCAAAATTTTTAATTTATGGAGATCACAATTCATAGTGAATTTCAAATTAATATCTCTGGTGTTCAGCCATTCTATAAGTGTGATGAGGTCACCTTGGACATGCTTACTAAAGGTTAACGTGTGTTAATGAACGTTAATGTGTGTTAAGTGCTGTCATGGATCTTTTAGTTCTATGTCCCTGGCAACGCTCCGTGAGTTTTAACTTTCATTAACATGCTCTAACCTTTAGTAAACATACCCCCTTGAGTATTATTCCAAACCAAAAGAATGCCATTCATAACACAGATTTAAAAGATTCTGACAAATAATCTTTTTTCTAAATGAGCCACATAAAAGGTAGCAACAGAGGGAACCAAAGTTTCTCCAATTGCTGTTCCATGATGTTGAACAAAAAACTGACTGCTATAACAAAAATAATTATGAGTTAGTACTAACTGTGCCATTTTACGAAAGAAATGTATTGGAGCACGGGGGTTCCTTGGGGGGTGAAGGCAGTACTTCATGAATGACCGACATAGCATCATTTTATTATTATTATTATTATTATTATTATTATTAACAATTCTTATATACCGCACTATTAGACATCAGCGCGGTTTACATTGAACAGAAAACATCCGACAGTTTACACGTGTCTGGTCGTTACATTTAACAGGAAGTATAACTTGGCGAAATAGGGGAAACTAAATACAATGCAGGGTTATCTGATAAAGGATATCCTGGTTAACTATATACAACAGTGGTACAATAGTATATGGAACAACTTGCTATTTACATTGTGGAGTTGGTCTGTTGCGGGGTCTATCTGTTTGACCACTTCTGCTATTCACCTGGGGGTTATGTTCGGAGCTGCCATTGAGATATTTAAGGAAGAGGAAATGCTTTAAAGCCTTTCTGAACTGACTTAGATTAGGTATTGCTCTGATTTGTGCTGGTAAGGTGTTCCATAGAGATGGGGCGCAGAATTGGAAGGCTCTGTTGGCTGTTGATCTAGTGCATCTTGTGGTGTCATTTGGGATAACTAGTGTGTTTAATTCTGCTGTTCTTCGTGGCCTGTTTGGTGCAAGTGGTTGTATGAGGTTGGAGAGAGAGGAAGAGGTGAGCCCCTTAGCCGCTTTGAATGTTAGCAGTAAGATCTTGAAACTGATCCTTGCCTGAATGGGGAGCCAGTGTAGCTGTTTTAGAAGGGGTGTTACGTGATCTCTCCTGGATACCCCGAGGAGTACCCTCGCTGCACTATTCATGGCTAATTGCAGGGGGTTCAGGGTGGCCCGGGGGAGTCCTTGTAGTATGGAGTTTGAGAAGTCGAAATGGGGGAGTATAAGGGCTTGATAAATGGTACGGAAATCATCCGGTTCAAGTAGCATGCGTAGGTGTCTGAGGGATCTGATTTTAAAGTAGATTGCCTTGACTGTGTTGGCTATGTGGTTCTTCATATCAAGGTTTTGGTCCAGCGTTACTCCCAGGTAGCGTATTGCCGGTTTAACTTGGAGTTGGGCATCCTTTACGTTAATACAACTAGGAGGGGTGAAGTTGGTGTTCCTCGAGACGAACAGGACTTCCGTCTTTTTGTGTTGTATTCTCAGGTTTTGTGATAGGAGCCACTCTGATATGGTGTCAAAGCAGTTAGTCAGCGGGGTAAGGTCTAGGCAGTCCAATGATATTGGCATATATAGTAGCACATCGTCTGCATATATCATGTAACTGACATTAAAGGATCTGATGATGTCACAGATGGGTTGGATGTATATATTAAACATCAATGCAGATAAAGAGGATCCTTGGGGTACACCTTGACTTTGTTGGAAAGGTTCAGATGTATCCCCGTCGACTCTGACATGCTGCCATCTGTCGGACAGGTAAGATTTGCACCATTCGAGTGCTGTTCCACAGATGCCTTTTTCCCTTAGCCGGCAGATGAGAATTTCGTGGCATACCGAGTCAAAAGCCGCTGCTATATCTAGGAAGACAAGAGCGAAGCCCTGGCGTATGTTATCCACACCTGAGGTTATGTTGTTGAGGAGTGTTGTGAGTAGTGTTTCTACTCCATGTGACATTTTGTGGAATGGATTTATATAAAGAAATTACATCCAACGATACTGGCCGAGATGTCTCAGATACATGAGTCCAATTGCTCAATTTGTTCAAAAGATCAGATGTCAGGTAAAAAGCGGAAACCAAAAAACAGGCCTACACACAAATTTTTTTTTATGCAAAACACTTTATTGGAGGACCCAACTAAAATGTTTCGGCCTGAGGCCTTCTTCAGGGGTCTAAAAACAAAATAAAATATATACATATTAACACAAAAACAATTTTATACCATAAGTGTAACATGTAAAAAGCACAAAAAGCTTTAATATGCAAATGAGGGAAACATCCCTGAAACTACAGCTGAAGATAGAGAGAACAAAAAGGAAAAAATAAAAAGAAACATCTTTAACATAAAGTGCACAGCCAATTGTCTCCACCTGAAACAGATCTCAACACAAAATCTTTAAAAGTGTTAATAGTTGGATTTAATGCATGGTGTAAGCTGATGTGTGCTTTTACAGTAGGCATACAAAGGGGTGGAATTTGGGCAGAGTCATGCATAAGGTACGCACTGACATTTGCACATGCTCTCAAGCAGGTGTAATGTCGGCGCCTGCAATCTTTGTGCAGTTTGTTCAGGGATTTGCTCTAGTAATTTATAAAGACTAGTGGGCACCTACTCTTTATAAAATAGGCTTATAATAGGCACTGTCCTACTCTATGAACCTTGGCACTCTGTTATCAAATTACCCCTGTGAAGGCACATTTTAGAAAGGTGGTGCAGGTGAAATCTGGGACGTCCAAGTCAGAACCGCCAAAACTTAGTGGAAGGAGCAGCAGAGAAGATGGGCCTTGTAAAACTGGCCTGTCTCCACCCTGAAAGAAACATGTATCTGCCACATAATAGGCAGAACGGGGATGTGTTGAGCAATGGGTCAAACACGTGCATGTTTTTCCCAGTTTCAGAAACTTGCATGTGCCAGATATGTATGTCTGCTATTCAGGGCACATAGATGTACCAGCAGCACAATTTCAGAACACACTCATTTATAGCTCTCCCTGCCATTTTTCAAATGGGGACTTTCTGCAGTGCAGGAGCCAGGAGAAATGCCTTTTTACTTACTGCCACATTTCTTGGGAGTGAGGAGATATTTCCCTCTTCACCTTATAGTTTTTGGTTTGCCGAAATGAGCACTTTTCAGAGTCCTTTTCATGCACTGGAGTAGGTATAGCCATGGATATCTTCAGCAGCAAATTGAGACGTGCAGTACTGGTCTGAAATTGTGTGCACATATGTATGTTTTTTGCCTTGCCCAGGTATGCCCCCATAGGACTTGGATGTGATCATACCAGACACGTGTATATTCAGGGCTCTCTAAAATGACTCAAGGGATGTCCATGTGATTTCAACGTCTGCGTGAGCATTTTCAGATGTTGAAATCACAAATAGGGCTTCTAAAATGACCTCCTTAGTGCCCTATCATTTTCTGGACAAAGCTTTCAGTCTGCCTGTCTGTCAGACTCATTCAATCTTTATACCCACAAATAATGCAGTCAGAAAATGTTTCTATGCATTAAAGTTAATATTCCTCAATTCACATTATCCTTGATTCCAGAACACTCCACATTCTCATGCATTTGTCACAAGCCAATTTAGATTACTGCAGTTCACATTACTAGGGCCTTAACTCTTGATCTATCCAGGGCTTGCAATTAATACAAAATGTAGCAGTAAAGTTGATCACTGGCAGTACGACTACATCACGCATCTAACATATTAACATAATAGATGACGGCAGATAAAGACCAGTATGGTCCATCTAGTCTATCCAGTAAGGTGGCCAGAGTGATTGTGCAGCTCCCCCCTCCCCTGTGTCTTTGTTTAGGGTTTACGTCTCCTCAGCCAGACTTTTTCTGTTGCACTGCACACCACGTACTGGTACAGGGCATGGCCTGGGTCCACTGCAGACAGATGCCACTGCCCACTCCAGCACAGACACACCCCTCCATGCTATGCTGACATAACCATATGCTGTTCATGCTTGTTGTGCACCATCCCAGGCCATCCACTGTTCATGTAGGCAGGTGCCTACGGTGCGGCGTCTGGGGTGGGAAGGCATACATGGACATCCCCACCCCCACCCCCCATCACCACCTAAAAACATTCTGTCCCTTCAACATGGTGGTGGGATGGATGCGGGGATGTCCTGTCTCTGCCCTGGCAACTATTGGCTAGTGTGGACAATGTATTTGTATATTGTGTTTGGCCTTTGTCAGATGCTGTCTTTCAGGCTTCCAGTTTCTATGTTCCTATGTGCCACCTGGGCGACACCCAGGTCCGCCCTATTTCCCAGCTGCCCCCACTACATATGCCGCCTGCAGCCCCCTATGTCCCATTTACACCATTGCCATAGTGGCCTCTCATACTTGGGCACTATGGTGTTGCTGCAAATTGAGCACTACTATCACATTTCTTGTGCTCCCTGTCTATGCTGTACATTGCTGACACCAAAATGGTTTCTCTCTCCTGCAAATGTGCATCTAATGGCAGGTTTTCATTCGCGGTAGGATTCAGCCTTTCAGTTCAGCATGTTAGTGTGCAGGGAGCCTCTCCCCGCCCACTCCCCACCCATTGACCCCTGCTCTCTGCCCTCTCTCCTCCCTCTGCGGTGTGTATCACGCCACGGAATGCTTCTGCGCGGTTTGTAATGTCACTGCACGTTAACGTTACCTAACGAGCGTTAACATTACCTAACGCGCAGTCTGTAATGTTACCGCAGTTTAGTAAACATACCCCTAAATTTCATCTGCCATTTTGATGCCCGTCTTCCAATTTATCAAGATCCTCTTGCAATTTTCCACAATCCTCATGGGTTGTAACAACTTTAAATAGTTTTGTGTCATCTGCAAACTTGATAACCTCACTCGTTATTCCCTTATCCAGGTCATTTATGAATATGTCAAAAAGCAGTGGACCCAGCACAGATCCCTGGGGTACACCACTATTCACCTTTCTCCATTGGGAAAATTGGCCATTTACCCCTACCCTCTGCTTTCTATCTTTTAACAAGTTCCTGATCCACAATAGTACACTGCCTCCTATCCCATGAATCTTTAGTTTTGCCAAAAGTCTCTGATGAGGGACCTTGTCAAAGGCTTTCTGAAAGTCCAAATACACTATATCAACCGACTCACCTTTGTTCACACCTTCAAAAAAACAACAGATTAGTAAGACAAGATCTTCCTTGTCTAAAGCCATGTTGGCTGTCTCCCATTAAGCCATGACTATGTACATGTTCAGCAATTTTGTTCTTTATGATGGTTTCTACCATTTTTCCCAGTACTGACGTCAGGCTCATGGGTCTGTAGTTTCCCGAATTACCCCTGGAACCATTTTTAAAAATTGGCGTTACGTTGGCCATCCTCCAATCTTCAGGTATTACAAATGATTTTAATGATAGTTCACAGATTATTAATAGCAGGTCTGCAATTTATTTTTATTTTATTTATTTATTTAACAATTTTTCTATACCGCCTTTTCATTTAATCAGTCAATCTCATATTTCAGTTCTTTCAACACCCTTGGATGTATATCATCCGGTCCAGGTGATTTGCTACTCTTCAGTTTATCAAATAGTTGTAATACATCTTCCCAATGTATCGATATTGCCTTCAATTCTTCCGCACCTTTAAATACCACTTCAGTCATGGGTAACATCCCTACATCTTCCTCAATAAAGACCGAAGCAAAGAATTCATTCAATCTCTCCTCTATCGCCTTGTTGCCTCTTAGTGCCCCTTTAAACTCTCTATCATCTAATGGACTAACTGACTCACAGGTTTTTTGCTACGAATGTACTTGAAAAAGTCTTTATTACACGTTTTTGCTTCCGCAGTAAGCTTCTTCTCAAATTCTCCCTTTGCCTGCCTTATCAATGCCTTGCATTTAACTTGCCAGTGCTTGTGCTGTTTCCAGTTTTCGTCATTTGGCTCTTTTTTCCATTTCCTGAAAGATGCTTTTTTGGCAACAACAGCCTCTCTGACCTCACCTTTAAACCATGCTGGCATTTTTTTGGACTTCCTTCCACTTTTCTTAAAGCGTGGACTACAGCTGGTCTTTTCAACTTTGGGTTGGATAGAATAAAAGATATAGGGGAATCAGAAAAGATACAGAGAAGAGCAACCAACATTATAAATGGGTTGAAATGACTCTCCAGTAAAGAAAGGCTAATGAACGTAGATCTCTTCAGGTTGGAAAAGATATGGCTGAGGTGAGGTATAACAGAGTGAAGTGGAATGAGTAAATATGAATCGGTTGTTTACTCCTTCAAAAAATACAGAGACTAAGGGACAGGCAATGAAGCAACAAAGCAGTATACATAAGACTAATTACGCATTGACTGAAAAAATATTTTTGCTGATTAAACTCTGGAATTCACTGTGGAAGATATAGTAAAAGCAGTTAGTATAGCTGGGTTTCAGAAAAGCTTGGACAAGTTCCTGGACGAAAACTCTAGAAAACATTTTTAAAGTGGACTGGGAGAAATCCACTGCTTATCCTTTGGATAAGTAGCATGGAATCATAGGAACATAAGAAATGCCATACTGGGTCAGACCAACGTCCATCAAGCCCAGTATCCTGTTTCCAACAGCAGCCAATCCAGGTCACAAGTGCCTGTCAGGTTCCCAAAAAGGTACACAGATTCCATGCTGCTTATACCAGGGTTAAGCAGTGGATTTCCCTGGTCCTTACTACATCTTTCGGTAATTAATTCCAGAGTTTGATTATGCTTTTCAATGAAAAAAATATTTTCTCCAATCTCTCTACCTTTTGGGAACCTGACAGGTACTTGTGACCTGGACCAGCCACTGCTAAAACAGGATACAGGGCTTGATGGATATTTGGCATGATAAATCTTATGACAGACAATTTAGCAGAATTTCATGGTTCACTGTGTCAAAGGCAGCAGAAATATCCAACAAGATTAGAAAATATGCTGTACCTTGATCAAAACTTCTAAGTGCCACCTCAAACAGAGAGAGAGAAGCAATGTCTCTGCATGATGCTTAGAAGGAAATCCAAATTGGTAGTTATCCAGGATGTCATTGGTATCAATAAAATTAGGTCCATACTATTTTTCTGATAACCTTGGCCAAGAATGTCATAGATTAAACAAGATGGTAATTTTTAGGATCTGAAAAATGAGCAGATTAATTTTTCATAAAAGGTCTAATGCTAGCTTTCTTTAATATTGTAGGGAGGCAACCCATCAGCTAATGATTTATTAACAATGACAGTAACCGATCCAGCTAATTCAGAGCTCACAGCTTTTAACGCTGGATTCAATGCACCTGATGAGTCATTCCTGGATACTATTACATTAGTGACCTGGTCCACAGAAACCAGGCTCAAGCTTACCCCATACGACTGTGGGTAGTAACTGATAACACAATCGCCAGGCCATGATATATTATGACATACAAATGAATAAATAGAGGATGATATTGGCTGGTCCTGCCCCACTCCACTCATGGACCTCACTACAGAGGTCTATTGAGAATCCTGGTGTTATGGTAGGTGCACTGGCTGATGTGTGCAGGCCACACATATCGCCATGTTGTGGCTGGAGCCTGCAGGGCATAGAGCGGCACATCCCCAGGACACACTCAGGTGCGGCTGTTGCTGTGTGCAAGGGCCACTGGTGAGACACATGATCGTCGCCCACGCCAGTGCGTACAGTGGCACCTGGCTATGCAGTCTGTGCAAATGTTGGACAAGGGTTGCAGACAGGTCGATGTGTGTAGCAGACATGCTGACATAGTGGTGCATATTTGTGGGAAGTGGCGCATGCCCTGCCCCCGTCACACCGTGCATGTATGCCGACACGATGCAGCCCCCCATGCATGGTGCCCATGACCCACAGCGCGGCAAAGGTACATATGGTGTGGTGTTGTAGGCCCAAACACGGATAGGCTGCCGTGGCGGCAATGGGTGCCAGGGGGTGTGCACACAGGGCAAGTAAGGGCCAACCTGGACATGCGCAGCCGCAATGCACATGTGTGTGGCAGGGGCAACAGCAGTTGACACACAGCACACAATAGGGGCAGCCACCTGCTACACCCAGGTATGTGTGTGGTACAGCACCAGCTGGTGATGGATGTCTGGTCCCTAATGTCCCCACACGTTGCTTCCCCCACAGGTCGAGGTCCTGCACAAGAAGGCCCATGATCTGCGAGCCAGGTACCCCCGCTTCGTGGCACGGGTGCAGCAGGAACATCAGGCCCAATGTGACAGTGAGTGATGCGGCACGTCCCTGTGGGCCAATGGCCTGCAGAGCCACAGGACATGTTTGAATGATTTGCCAGATGTGTGATCATGGTGGTAATGTACGTACCTCTCCCCCACAGCGGCCGCATGTGCAGACGAGGGCCCAGGAGGGCTGGATGCTGGAGCCGGGCAGCCAGTGCCGACTGAAGATGACCCGGAGGGCATGGAGGCGGCTGATGGCGAGGAGGCAGAGGAGAAAGGGGATGCCGGAAGTAGAGAGGGGGAGGGGGAGGGGGAGAGTGGGGTGGAGGGGCAGGGCAGCTGGGAGCCTGGGAGGGGGAGGAGGGGGGAGGTGTGGGGGGAGGCTGGGGTGGGGGAGGGGGTGGTGTGTGAGATGGGGAAGGGGGGCATGAGGCCTGGGAGGGGGCAGGGGTGGTGGGGGATGGGGATGGGGCAGGGGTGAGGGCATGGCCAGTCCTGAGCGGCACAGGCCGCCACAGGGCACTGGGGGCCCCAGCCATCTGCCCCACAGTGCCGGTGATGGCCCCCGTCTGGCTGCGGGCCTGCCACACATAGCCGCAGCCAGGCGCACCGTATATGCAGCCACACAGACAAGGGGAGATGTGTGTCTGTGCGAGTGCATGTGCGGCCTCCGCCTGGCTGCAGCTGTGCGTGCCCAGGCACATGCCCAGGGGCAGCACGCCCGCATTCTGGGGCGGGTGCTGGAGAGCATGGCCGTGGTGGCTGACCAGATGCACATGCTGAACAACAGATGTGCGGCAGGCACAGCTGGCCAGCCACCTGGCAATGAGGGTCCCCAGGGGGTGTGAGTGTTGGCACCATGCATGCAACCCCTGCCCTGTGCCGGCCCATGCCCTGGGACTGCCACCACCGCCGGCGACTGGGGAAGGTAGAGCCCATACCCACAGAGGGTCCCACAACTTTGTCCCCCCCAATAAATACTGTACATATGTTTGATGTACACACAATGGTCAACTGTCCCTTATTGCAACATGTCAGTGGGTTGTGAATGACAGGTGTGAGCATATACATGTGTGTCTGTGTGCATGACAACAGTACCATACATGTTACCATACCCGTGGCAAGGGCGGGGGATGGGCATGGGCGGCGCCCGATGTAGCATCACAGGTGAACACATGTACCGGTGGATCGCTAAGGACCAACACCATGACAAGAGGCATGGTGTCACGCACATGCCACCGGTGCACACAAATCTGCACGTGGGATGCCACCCCAGGGCCAGACCCCAATATCTATGTCCAAACTGTACTGTGTAGGATGTGACACCATGAGAGGCCGCCCCCCCCTTGCATTGAAGGTACCCGATATGCACTTGTGATACGAGCCAGAGGCACCAGCTCAACATGGCACAAAAGGTACAGCTTGCACCCCATGCCGTAGGCATAAGCAGAACCCCCCCCAGCATACCTGATACCTGCAGGTACAGGGAATGGCACCACCTGTAGGAGACAAACAACCTACATGCCCAAACCATCTGGCCCAAACTATGTTCACCGTGTACTGGCAATACCCGCATGAGGAGGCCCCAACAGTGCTCACATTGCAGGGGCACCCAACTGCTCCACCACCACCCAGCCAGACCACATTTGCAACATAGCACCAGTTCCCGACTCAACCATACCCAGCGCTGGATGCAGTCGGGTTCTGCCCTGATAGCGGGACACAACAGATAGCATGCCACCAACATGGCGCCATGTTGCATATGTAGACCGGCCGTAGAGTGGTTGAGCCCTGTATAGCCCCTACGATGGGAGCAGAGGTGGGGGCACATCACTGCGACTACAAACGGAGGACATAGGACGCCATAGGTGGGAAATGGATCAGGCATATAGGTGCAGTGGCCCCCAAACCGTGTTGATGGCCGCCACATCTGCAGGTATGTAGTCGGAAGGGTGGTCCGCTGATGCATGTCCCCTGAGGTAGGCGCAATAACGATAGGTAGGCCTGTTGAGCTGGTAGGTCTAGCTCATCTAAAGCATGTACAAGAGTATGCCACACCGTGGGAAGGGGATCCCCCATGGTGACATATCCAACACTGAATAGTGGGGAACCCCTATATGAGGGGGTGGGTATGAGGGGTGTTTTCAGGGAGTCGGCCTGCCAGTATCCCTCCAATGGGCCCAGTGACCTATACCGGTGCACACATGGCATGGCACCTTGCATGGGTGGCACACAGTACCCACATTCACAGGATGGAGCCAGGACAGTGCACATGTCCCCTTACGTTGCGTGCTGCGGACAGTGGATGGCGTGCCAGTGGTTCTGTGGGCCATGTCTATATGTCTGTCCATGTCCCGCCCTAAATGCACAGCCACAGCCATGGGGTTGTGTACGATGGCGTAAGGGGTCACCATGAACACCATCACGCACAGAACAAGGACGGCATGGAGCAGTAGTGGTGGGATGTGCAAGGGTATGGCCACTAGTGGCGAGGGTTATGACACAGGGTGGACAGTGCAATGCACGTGGACATGGGGGTGGCGAACATAGGGGCAAGTAGGGTGGTAGGCTGGGAGGGACGGAGAGGTGCTCCAATCACAGTGTGCGAGGGGCAGGGGTGGGGATGGGCGAGGGTGTGCATAAGCGGAGCAGATGTGGTGTGCCACAGGTAAGGTGTGGGGGGGTCATAGTGCCTCCAGGTGGAGGGCAGGGAGGGGCCCAGAGACCAGGACCAGGGATGCAGGATGCCGAGGGATGGGTGGCGGTCAAGGGGCCCGGGGGGGGTCTAACCCACACCACTGTGGCTGGACACATGCGTACGGGGAGGGGGTGGGGATGTACCTGGGGATTGGGGTGGGTCGGGGTACCGGACCAACGTGCCCTGTGGACAACTATGGGAGATCCACAGTGTACCCAGCAAACACCTTGGAACCATTGCAGGTCCCATGGGAAGGGGGAGATTTGGCCAGGCCGTGCAACATGTGTCTGACTACGTACAGCAGCCGTGTGTATGCATCTCAGGAGATGGGCCCATGAGGGTGGGGGGCACCTCCATGGCACACATCACACTGACCAGGACAGGGCAGAGAACAGGACACCAGCAGTGTGCTACCAGAGGTAGATGTGTGGACAGGACAGACAGTGTGGATATGTCACTGGGCATACAGGGTACGATGTCCAACCGATGAGATGTGGATGGCACTGCACAGAGACATATCCGGCACCACACCAACATGCCCTAAGCAGGTACCAGTGGAGACAGGTGGTGGGGGTAGCAGAGGGACAAGGGGGGAGGGGGGTTTCAGACACTGGTGGGGCAGGGGGGCGGTAGAGGTGTTGGGGGACCGGTGGGTAGGTGGGGGTGGCATGGCTGCTGCTGCAATCCATGGTAATCCCAGCTAGGGGGTGCACAGATTGCCCGAGGGGGTAGCATGGGGTCGGTGTCCAGGGCGGCCACGGGTGGGGCAGGGCATACATGGGGCTGTCACAATAACCACAGGACACGTGACTTCAGGCAGTGCCGCATGTGTGGCCATGTGACTCGTATTTCACACTTGGTCAGCTGTGCTTTGAGCAGCTCCTCCCACCCCATAGTGCGGGTGCCACAGCTGCCGCTGCTGCTGCTGGCTGACCATGTTGTTCCGAGGGGGTCCCCCAGCCAGCTGCCATACACTCCACGCTGGCAGCTATGGCCTGCGCTGATGCGGCCAGGCCCCTGATATCGGCCAGGATCCCCTCCACCACTAGCCTCTGGTGCTGCTGCCGGCGCTGCTCTCACAGGACCACACGGAATACCTGCTTTACGCCTGTGGGGGAGACAAGTTGTGTGCCGTGATACATGGTTTTTCTCCTGCCACCTGTACACATGCAACATTATATGCACACAGTAGGACACTCACCCTGTGCATCACCATGTGCCGCTTCAGAGTGCACCCACATCTCCCAAATCACCTCCGCCAGGGCAGACCACGCGTCCTGTGTGGCGTGTTGCAGTGGAGCAGGCTCTGCCACCCCGATGGCTGCAGTGGCAGGTGGCATACTGTCTTCGGCCAGCCCCTGGTGCGGCCTGCCATCGCCCTCCAGAGGTGGTGCTGGACCACCCACCTCCGCCTGTGCCATAGCTGCCCCTCTGTTGGCCCTGCCTCTGGCCCCGCATCATCAAGGGGCCACAGCCCAGGGTCTGGGTGCTCCACCCCCTCCTCCACATCCTCTATGGCATGTATGTCACCTGTGGGGGAACAGGGTACACAGCTTAGGTGGGCCGTGGCTGGCTGCCTGCCCTTGTCACATCCTATATCTACGGACCGTGTGGGATGCAGGGCACCCTGGTCAGTGTGCGGGTACCCAGGCTGCATACATGTGGCGAGGGACATTACCGGTGCAGGGATGTGTGTGGTACCATCCCATGTCCATGTCCCAAGTGCTTGTGGTGGGTCACTGGTGCCTGCGTGTGCATGTGACTGGGAACACCCCACATGGCCAGGTGGGACAGTTGGGGTGGAGCTGGGGTGCTGTGCTGGTGTAGCCAGGGACAGGTGTGCCCTGTGGTGGTGGGGATATGCGTGCATGAGTGCAAGGGCTGGGGTGGGGCAGGCCTGTGGTGGTGCGACTGGTGGTGGGCTGTGGGTGGCTGTGCATAGCAGGCGCATGTATGGGTGTGAGCTGAACGGGTCTCTGGTGGGGCCCCTATGCCCCCCACCGACGATGCCCCTTGTATATTGGTGCCTCCTGTGTCTGGAGTCTGACACTACCATGGCCATTCCCCGCCAGCACATGCAGCCACCCACCCTGTGCCACCCCATCGCCACCTGCATCCCTGCACCCAGCCCCTATGGCACACACAGGTGCGGTCCACCACTGTCTCCCCCGCATACCGACCCGTGTGGCCTTGCTGTCTTCGCCACCCCTGCATTGTGTCCCCACAACACATTGTCGCCCAACGCTGCTCCCACAGGCCTGTCACCTCCCCACCTCTGCACCCTTCCACAGCACCGTGCCGACCCCCATTCAACATCGCCACATCCACCCCCATTCTGGCCCCTGCACCTTCAGCAATGCCTGCGCCGCCTCACTCACTGCCTCTGTGTTGGTCCCCTCCCCTCGATCTATGGCAGCCATGCCCTGCTTCTGCTGTTCCGACCCCTCTCTGCCCACCACCCTGCCCCCCTGCACCCTCTCCCAGCCGGGACTGTCACCCCCGGCACCTGCCCCCACGGACCGCTGTCGCTCCCTGGGGGGGTACTGGCACGCAAAGCGACTGATGCGCGTCCATGGCCCCCACCTGCCCCATGACCCACGCGCTTTCCGGTGCCATGTAGGGTGCACGCCCTTCCCCTCCTGCCCCAGCTTCCAGACATGATCCCCCCATCTCTGCTGGCCAGCCCTGGCATGCGCTGCCTGACACCTGCCACCCCCTGACTGGTCTGCACCTGGATCCATGCTCTGTCCTGGGGTCCCTGCATTCACCCACACGCCTTGTCCCTCTGGCTGGGGTGATGGTGTTGGGCCCGGCACCCCCCCCCAGCATACCAGGCCGACTCCCCCTTCCGATCTGGTCCCAGCACCTCCACCATTGGCTGGTCCGTCAAACCATGGTCCCCCTCTGCCCCTCCCCTGCTGGCTGGACACTGCCGGGTACATCCTTGTGTCCGTGTTCTTGGTTGGGTGTATGGCTCTGTACTGTCCTCAGTGGCCCCCCACCCTATGCAAAGCCACCTCTGTGTGTGTACCTGTTGCTGCACCCCCACTGCTATGCCGTCCCCAGGGGTTGTACCCCCTGGCTCTGTTCGTGGCCTGCTCATTTCACTCTGTTTACACAGTCCCATGGTGCACTACCCATGCCCATGTGTGCAGTGGTGGTCTGTGTACCTCGCAGGACTATTATTGGCACAGGGCCATTCATGGCACATGGCAGCGTGCTATCCATGCCCCTGTCTGCGGTTCTGAGGGCTGCCAGCCCATGAATGGGTGAGTGGGGTCCCTGGACCTGGCCGTGGGCCTTTGCAGGGCCCTACTGGGATTGGCAGGTGCCCTGGGATGGCAATGCATGGTGACCGGTGTTGTGTCAGGGCCACATGGTGTGTGGCTGGGGACCTGGCATGGGTGTGTGTGTGTGTGTGTGTGGGATGGTGGCCCCATTGGGCCAGGTTTCGACCATCTGCATGTGTGGGGCTCTGTGGGAGGCGGGTTACACCGTGCATGGCTGAGAGGGGGCGGTGGTCCAGGGGCAGTGTGGGGATGGTGCACCAGGTGTGGGTTATGCCATATGTTGCATGGGACTGGCTGGGGACATGCGTCTCTGTGGGATTCCTGACATGGCCCCCCACCCCCTTGCATCCGTCCCTGCACTCGCTTGTTTATGGTCTGTCACCGGAACACCTCTCTCTGTCTTACCTGCACGTGGGTGCGTTGTATCCAGCGCAGGGGGCAGGCCATGTATGTACATGGGCCCGAGTCTGTCCGCCAGGCACTGCTCCAAGGTGGTCAGGGTGGCCTCCTGTGCTGGACCCCCGCCTGTGCCCTGTGCATTGTGCCTCTCCCACAAGAGTTGGCCACGGATGTTTCTCTTGATATCGCAGTAGCACTTGTGGAGGCTCTCTATGTCACGGTGTGGGCCCCCTGCTTCCGCCACCGCTGCCTGGACATCTGTCCATGTCCTTGTGTGTGTGCCAATGGTGGTGGTTGAGCTCAGCCAGATAAAGAGCACCTCGAACCTGTCAAGGATGCTAGCCAGGAGGTCATTCTCCTCCTGGGTGAATCGGACCGCCCTCCTCCTGGCTTCCTTGGCTACAGGCGTCTGGTGGTGCTTAGGGCCTGGAGCACCTCCAGGCTGTTCTGGTGGGTGGTGTATGGCTCCGGATGGGCCTGCCCTCTCACTTTCTGGATCTGCAGTTGTGTGGACCGCTGGTGGCTGCTGGCTGCACTCCCCTCCTGCCTCATGGTGTCCCTCGTCCTCCATGATGTGCTACTTACTGTGTACCATATACCCTTGGTGTTATGGGCATGCTGTGCCCAGTAATGTACCTAAGGCGTGGTCTAACGCGCGTTCCGCAAGGACATTGCGTGCATCGCAGTAGCGCACGTTATGTTTGCCTGCACTCAGCTGAGATTGGGTCTGCGGTGCATTCACGCGCATGTCTGTGGATGCCAGTGCATGGGGATACCTCGTCTGCCCCATACGGGCACTGCTCTCCTCCCACACGCACGTACGCGCCTTACACATGTCGTATTGCGTCCCACACTGTGTGTGCATAAGGCGCATTCCTAGGTACGCTACACCTTTTCCCTCCGCCCCCTGCCCTCAGATCTATCTTCAGCATTGCAAGTGGTGTGCACCGCTTCATACATGGGCGGTTTATCCTCCGGCATGGTTCATGGTGCATGCACGCACACTCTGCTATTTATCATTGCTTTGGGTGCTGTCTTTTACATACAGCGCATTCTGACGTGCATAGATGGGTCACGCGGCATGTCCCCATGTGCTAGTCTGCATCAGACGTACGTGTGGACGCCACGCCTGCGTGCATTGGAACACGCCTTGCGTTCTGCCCTCACCCACTTGTCTGGGTGGGGTACGCAGTGCAAAATGCCGTACGTTTGTGGGATGCTGGGGCACGGGGACATGCCGCATGCTCCTCCTACCCTCATTCAGCGTAGCCAATCACGGAACATGCATTTTGGGGAATGCGCGTTTCTGCACACGCTACGGCGTTACGCTTCTGTACGTGCAGGGTGTTGTCTCATCATGTTGCTGGTGTACGTCCCAGCATCACCAGGTGTGTAAGGTTTCCTCTGATTATTTTCCGCTTCCCACACCCTATTTAACATCTACCTGTGCTCCATCTTATGTCTATCATGGCTCAGATCCTGAATGCGGGTTGTGCGGTGGTGGCGTTGGTAGAACTAGTGGAGCTGCGGTTGCCTGAAGGGGGAGATGATGTCCCTGGGGCTGTGGCACTGGGCATGGGTGCAGTCCCGCTGCAACTGAGACCTGCAGCTGTGGGGGCTCCACAGCCGGAGGTGATACCAGCATGGTGCCATAGGTGTGCTGAGGCGTGGCCCCGCCTGCCACACCTCTACAAGCTCAGGCCCATGCTCCAGGACATACATGAGGACCAGGTCATCTCCCTCTACCGTCTGAACACAGGGGCTTTTAGGGAGCTCTATGAGGATCTACGACGTGACCTCGAGCCCCAGACTGCCCGGTCACATGCCATACCGGGATTGGCTAAGCTCCTGGCTGCCCTACATTTCTTTGCCTCTGGCTGTTTCCAATCCTCAGTGGCCGCAGTGGGAGGGATGAGCAGGCCAACCTTCTCACGCTGTCTCCACCAGGTACTGCGGGCCATGGTCAGCCGGGTTGGGAATTACATTGTGTTCCTAATAGTAGGCAACATTGGGGGGCCCTGGGCCAGGCATTCCAGCAGATTGCAGGGATACCACACGTGATGGGAGCTATTGATTGCACACATGTTGCCCTGGTCCCACCACGTGACAGGGAGGTTGTGTTCCGCAACCGCAAACACTACCATTCCCTGAATGTGCAGGTTGTTTGTGATGCAAATATGAGTATTCTGAATGTGGTTCCACGGTTCCCAGGGTCAGCCCATGACTCCTATATCCTGCAGCACTCGGCACTGTTTGGCCAATTGAGGCCAGACAATATGGGGACTGTGTCCTGCTGGGTGGGTATTTACCATATCTCACATGCACGTACAGTGTATGATATCTGGGGTCCCATTGTCACCTGTGTCCTCTGCATGCCTTTCCTTGCGTTGTGGTTATGGGGCGCTGCCTTGTATGGAGCTTTGTACAATGTCACACCCTGTCACTGGGGACGTGGTCATGTACCTCTGTGTGATTCTTAACATCTCTATGTATACCATGTGTGTCTCATTGTTCATCTGGGTGTCTCGGCACACATGCGGGTGACACTGGTATCTGCTACTGCTGTTCTGTTGCACAGGTCTTATGTACAGGGACACTCTGGGCACATATGGTGTGTCCCTTCTGTGGCTGGGTGTGACACCTCTTGGTTGAGAACAACTCCAGCACCTGGCCTTGGACATACCGCACACACAGATGTACATGTGGAGGAGTAGCCTAGTGGTTGGGGCAAGGTACTTCAGGCCGGAAGGTCGTGGGTTCAAATCCCACTAGAGGACAGCAACTTTGGGCCGGAAGGACTGGGGTTTCTAGTCCCACAGGTGCTCCTTGTGGTCTTGGGCAAGCCACTTAACCCTCCATAGCCCATGTTCCCTGTAAAATAGTTATCTCCAAGTTATAATACCCTGTTCAATGTAATTTCAGTTTGTTCAATGTAAACCGCACTGATGCAGAATAGCGCGGTATATAAGAGAATATAAATAAATAAAATAAACAAATAAATGTGTATGCCTTTGCGGTGTGTCCCTCGTGGACTCCATATCCAATGTGTGTGTGTGTGTGTGTGTGTGCGATCCAGGAAGGGGGGGGGGTTAGGTATACACCCAGAACCATCCTCATGCTGTATGGTGTGTGTGGGGGCTATTCTCTGTTGCCATGTGTGCGACAACACGTGGGTGGAGCTGTGGTCGCACTTGACATCACACATGTATGCTGTATGTCTGTCCATTTTATCTTGTCTCTACTGCCATTCTGACCTGGCCCCTCAAGTATATGTTCCTGTGACATCTGCTGTGTGTGCACTGTATCATGGGCATCACATGGTTGCACACATGTGCATCTCTGCCCCTTCCAGTATGCTTTGCCACTGTCAGCCAGATGCCTTCACATCTGCCACTGCTGACGTTTCGGTACAGGTTTTTGGCCGTGTGTTTGGCCTGGATACAGTTGATGTGTATTGCCCTCATTAGCTTTCCCCGGGGTTCTGGGTCTCTCAGCTCCAGATGCTGGTGCAGTGCCATCGTGTGCCATTCTATGACGTTGTATGTTTGTGTCCCTGTTTATCTGTTGTCCAGTTAAACGTTGCCACTTCTGTGTTTTTGTGTGTCCATCATCTCCTGCTTGACTGTACCACATTTCTTTCTGCAGGTGATGCGGGATATGGCTGTCGTGCCTGGTTGCTGACCCCTGTACATCTCCCACGGCCAGGTGCAGAGATGAGGTACAATGAGGCCCATGCCTCCAGCCACTCAGTCATTGAGCGCACCTTTGGCGTTCTGAAGAGTCACTTCAGGTGTCTGGATAGGACCGGCGGTGCCTTACAATATGGACCCATGACTGTGGCACATATCATTCTGGCCTGTTGCATCCTGCAGAACATTGCTCTCAGGTACAATGTCCCAGTCAAAATTAATGAGGATCTGGAGGAGGATCCTGTGTGCCCTCCTGTATGAAGCCGTGGTGATACATGTGAGGGGATGGCAGTCAGGCAACATCTGATCGAGGAGCTGTTCTCCTGTAAGTTCTGCATATGTGGGGATGTGCATATGTGTCTCCATGTATGTGCTGCCCTATGTGTTTCACGGCACTATCATGACATATATATATGTCACTTGTGTTTTTGACTTCCCAGGATAGGCTGCAGACCCTGCCCAGTGCTGTGGTGCATGTGAGAACTGTGTGCACGTCATTCAGACCTGCAGGTGACTGGGGTAAGTGGACATACAGGTAAGTGTACTGTGGGGGCAGTGCAGCATTACACATGTCTGTGTTTCCCTCTCCACTGCACCTATGTTGTTTTAAACGTGTTTGGCCTGCAGCTCCATCCCCCATATCTTCTGGTTGACATGCATATGGCCATTGGCCTCTGCACATTTTGGGTGTTTACATACTGTATCTAGGGCACATGTTACCAGGCTGTGTGTGTCTCCAGGCACAGGGTGTGGGGTTGGTGGATAGCACATACAGCGTTCCCTGGCATTGTGGCATTACACAACATCAGTTTATAATTGCATGGACTGTAATGATTGTCTCCACTGGTCACTGATTGTGCACAGACATGCCATATGCAACGTGTGGCATGCTCACCTTGTCTCACGGTGTATATCTCTGTGTCTTTGGGGCGTGTCTAGGTGACGGTACCTTCTGATGCCCTCTGGCATTGTCTGGTGCAGGGATGTGTCTGGGCACCTGTGCAGTGGTGATCACCCATCTCTCTGTGACCTTCTGCTGTTGCCCTTGTGTACATTGTGCACATGTGTCTACGCATGTGTCATGTATTGTTGCCTGATGTGTCTCATGTTTGCTGACAGGACACTATGCATCAGCATTTCAGTTACACGCAACTCACCATACCTTGGGCATGTGCCACTGACGGCTGACCATGACGACGTGGTGATGGATGCATTTCATTGACATCTGCTGCCTCTACTGTGACCCCTTGTGCCCTTTGCCTGGCTCAGACAGTCCCCATCAGACACCTGCTGTACAATGAAGGTAGGTTGCACCTTAGATCTTCTGTGCCTGCCATCCACGTGTAGATGTTTCTTTTGGATTGTTTGTATCATCATGCCTTTCTGTGGGATCTCTGTGCACCACCACTGCTGGACATGCTGTGGACCTCTAGGATGCCTGTGTGACATGGGCACTGACATGACCATGTCGAGATGGTAACCTGGTCTGCAGTGCCATCTCCTGCTGTGGTCAACATGCACTGTGCTGTGTGTTGTGGCCGTGTCATGTTTTAATATCTGGGGATTCATTATGCACATAATGTGCTGTCACTCTCTGCATTGTGACCTGCTGTTCCAAGGGTTGCAGAGCAGAGATGGCATCCATCTGTCCAAGAAAGGTCAACGCATCTTCGGTAGTAGACTGGCTAATCTACTGAAGAGGGCTTTAAACTAGATTCGTTGGGGATGGGTGAAGAAAGCCCCCAGGTAAGTGAAAGCCCCCAGGTAGGTGATACATTAAATACCTTTATGGAAATGGGTAACAGGGGTAACATATGGAAAGCAGTGTGTATTAATGCCCGTAGCATGGGAAATAAGATCCCTGAAGTTGAAGCTTTGGTGGGAGTGGCTGACTTGGATTTAGTGGCAGTTACAGAAACATGGTTCACAGAAAACCATGACTGGGATGTAACTATAACCTGGCTATACTTTATTCAGAAAGGACAGGGTAGGAAGAAGGGGAGGAGGAGTGGCACTATATGTAAAAACTATTAAAGCTTTGGAATTACAGAGCTTAAAAGGGAGAGAGGAGGCATTGTGGGTTAAACTAGAAAGAGGGAAAGAGAAATCTATTTGCATTGGTGTGATATACAGACCTCGCTCACAAGAGGAAGAGGTGGACAGAGAGTTAATTGAAGACATACGCAGCATTGCTAGGAAAGGGGAAGTGCTACTGATAGGAGATTTCAATATGCCAGATGTTGATTGGCACATTCCTGCTGCAGTATCATCTAGAAGTAAGGAGATCCTGGATTCTCTACAGGGAGAACTATTCAGGCAATTGGTAACAGACCCCACACGTGAAGGGGCCATACTGGACTTGGTGCTTACCAATGGTGAAAGTGTTTCTGATGTTGTAGTGGGAGATCATTTTGCATCCAGTGATCACCAGATGGTGTGGTTCAGTATTAGGACTAGGGCTGTTAGAATCCATTCCAAGGTGAGGATCTTAGACTTTAGGAAGACTAACTTTGCGAAGATGGGCCAATACCTCAGGGAGTCGTTAGTGGGATGGGAACAGCTGGGGGATGTAGAAAAACAGTGGGCAAAACTGAAAGGGGGTATTTTAAGGGCAACCAAACTTTTTGTTAAAATGGTAAATAAAGGCAAAAGGAACAGGAGACCGCAATGGTTTTCAAAGGAAGTAGCAGAAAAAGTGAAGAAAAAGAGGGAGGCCTTCATGAAATACAAGAGATCACAGAGAGAGGAAGACAGGCATCTGTATTTGGAAAAGCTTAGAGAAGCTAGCAAAGTAGTCAAGAAGGCAAAGATTCAAAAGAAGGAGGAAATAGCCAATGCAATAAAATGGGGGATAAGACATTTTTCAGATATATCAGTGAGAAGAGGAAGGGCAAAAGTGGTATTGTCAGACTCAAGGGTGCAGGGGGTGGGGGGGAATATGTAGAAGCTGTTAAGGATAAAGCGGAATTGCTTAACAAATATTTTTGTTCTGTGTTCACAGATGAAGAACCAGGAGCAGGACCTCAGAAAACACCCACAAATAAGAACAGAAGCGAGGGACATCTTGAACAATTTTCAGAAGACTGTGTTCGTGAGAAACTAGTTCAACTTAAAGTAGACAAAGCGATGGGACCAGATGGGATACACCCTAGACTACTGAGGGAACTTGGGGACGTTCTAGCAACTCCACTGACTGATCTTTTCAATGCCTTGTTGGAGTCAGGAGTGGTGCCAAAGGACTGGAGAGAGGCTCATGTGGTGCCTTTACACAAAAGCGGAAGTAAGGATGTGGTTGAAAACTACAGGCCGGTTAGTTTAACTTCGGTGGTGAGTAAATTATTGGAAACGCTGCTGAAAGAGAAAATAGTGAGGTTTCTGGAGTCCAGCGGATTACAGGATCCGAGGCAGCATGGATTCACCAGAGGCAGGTCTTGTCAGACAAATCTGATTGATTTCTTTGACTGGGTGACCAGGGAATTGGACCGAGGGAGAGCTCTAGATGTGGTATATTTAGATTTCAGTAAAGCCTTTGACACTGTTCCTCACAGGCGACTTATAAACAAACTGAGCACCCTAGGGATGGACCCTAAAGTTACTGCTTGGGTTAGAAATTGGTTGGGTGGGAGGCGACAAAGAGTACAAGTAAATGGAGCTCACTCTGAGGAGAAGGATGTTACCAGTGGTGTGCCCTAGGGATCTGTCCTTGGTCCGATTCTTTTTAACATCTTTGTTAGTGATATAGCGGAAGGGCTGTCGGGTAAGGTTTGCCTCTTTGCAGATGATACCAAAATCTGCAATAGAGTAGACACCCAGGAAGGTGTAGCTAACATGAGGAGGGATCTAGCTAAGCTTGAAGAATGGTCTAGAATTTGGCAGCTGGGATTTAATGTTAAAAAATGTAAGGTCATGCATTTGGGCTGCAGCAATCCAAGGGAGCAATACAGTATAGGAGGTGAAGTACTTTTGTCCACTAAAGAAGAGCGGGACCTAGGCGTGGCTGTGTCTGATGATCTTAAAGTAGCTAAACAGGTAGAAAAGGCGACGGCAAAAGCTAGAAGGATGCTTGGGTGCATACGGAGAGGAATGGCTAGCAGAAAAAAGGAGGTGATAATGCCTCTGTATAAGTCTTTGGTGCGACCTCATTTGGAGTATGGTGTGCAATTCTGGAGACCGCACCTTCAAAAGGATGTGAACAGGATGGAGTCGGTGCAGAGGGTGGCTACTAAAATGATTAATGGGCTTCATTATAAAGCATATGAGGATAGACTTAAGGATCTTAATATGTACACCTTAGAGGAAAGGCGGGATAGAGGTGATATGATTGAGATGTTTAAATACCTCCGTGGCATAAATGTTCAGGGAGAGAGCCTCTTTCAATTGAAAGCAAGTTCTGCTACGAGGGGACATGGGATGAGGGTGAAGGGAGATAGATTCAGGAATGATATGTGGAAATAGTTTTTTACAGAAAGAGTAGTGGATCCATGGAATAGTCTCCCAGTGGAGGTGGTAGAGATGAGGACAGTAACTGAATTCAAAAAAGCATGGGACCAACACAGAGGATCTCTAAAGGTAAAAAGTGGACTGTTGTAGTTGTTGTTATGGAAGGACAGACTAGATAGGCCATGTGGTCTTTTTCTGTCATCATGTTTCTATGTTTCTATGGTGTATGTAGCATACCTTTACCTTTTCTCTACTCCTTTTAACACAGGGCGCAGCCAACACACAAGGCACATCTAATACGCTGCATCTGGAGTCCCCATCGCCCAACTGTGGTTGGGTGATGGTGCCAGTGGGAGATGGACCTATGCGAGTCGGACACATGCCTATGTTGGACATCATTGTTGGCCTGCTACTTTGGGCATCACCGGGGGGACCGACATACCGTTGCTGCCGTGCTCTGTCTGGGTGTTGCGTTTATCGCAGCAGAGACACATCACCTTTGCATTGCTGTGGAACAGTGAGATGTCACTCGTGACTTTGCATGACCATGTAATCTGGGATGGTCATAGCCGGACTTCTAGGGTCACAGGTGGCATTTGCACTGTGGACACTTGTCCGTACATCTACAGCAGGAACTCACATGCGCGCTGTATGTTGTACATCCATATGACATTGTGTAGCTGTGTATGGCCAATGTGTGGGGCTCGCATCGCAGGCATTGCACCAATATTTGGCTACACAGGTACATGCAGCCACGTATGTGGCACAGGAGATACATTCTGTAGGTCCTGCTTATTTGTGTGGCTAACTTCTACTTGTACATGACACACTATTTACCTCCAGAACACTGTCATGCATGCCATCATCTCTGACTGCTGTTTGACCATCACAGGGGGTGTTACAGTGGATATGGGGCAGCACTCTGTCGTGTTTCAACGTACACAGTGCATGCGCATGTGCCTGACTCATCTCTTACACTGGTGCATGTTCCGAGGTGGGATTTGTGTGGGTACATGCACAGTTGTGGACGTCTCTTTGTAGCTCTATGTACATGTTATTGTGTGTGTTTACTGGACAGATGTGGCAATGTACATTGATTTGCAGGCTTATCTTTGCATGTGTGCATGGTCCTCTTTCTGAGATGACATTGCGCCACTCACAATGCGCCAGTACCTTTGCACTGTGGCGGCGGGTGTGTCCATTTCCAGGTTTCATTTGTGCAGTCCCTGTACATTGCCATATTATGACTGCTCCTGTTTCCACGGCACCCATTGTGGTGGGCCTTCCACATACTGCTACCTCTGTATGTTAGTGGGATCCCATCTTCTTTGCTTTTTACCCACATGTGACTCTTGTCCTGATACCATGTCCTCATGTTGCATTGTGTCACTGTTTTTGATGCCATGTGTGCATTAAAGGTGTTTATTTACATGACTACCTGACATCTGGTCTTTCTCAACACATCACATGATGTTCTAGGGGCATCTACACTGCTGTATGACCCACTGATACCCACACATTAGGTCTACACATCTGAGGGGTGGTGCTGGGCCATTGGGATATGACATCATTGGCATGTTCGTGCATTTGCCTGTGCACTTCATATGCACTTCACTGTGTGGCAGCATGAGATTACATCTCTGTATCTTCCCTTCAGACCTTATTGCCTTGTGTGTGTGTTGTCAGCCTGGTGTGCCTGCCTGACACATGCCACCTGTCAGCTGTGTGTTCTGGTGCTGTGGCTGTGATGGTGCAGACATGTACTGTGTCACCAGTAGTCAGCCCGTAGCCTCAGCGTACGGGGTAGATAGCCTGGAGACCCTTTATTGAAAGGTAGGAGTCAATGCTTTATGGTTGCATTGCCTCCTGGGAGTTGTAGTTGTGTCCCTTTTCAATAAGATGTAGTCATGAATCGAGTGGTTCAGGCAAAGACAGGCTTTTAATTCCCCTCCCGGGGCGGATTCAAACACAATGTAACTTAGGATCAGAAAGCCATACACTCTGGCACAAGGTAAGAAAAAGAACTCATAACAGCTTTTAAACTTAAACCAAAAGTGGCACGGTATTCATAGCATACAGTCCCTTGGTATTAGGCAAAATAAACTCCTGTGCTTCTCAACTGCCAGTTAAACAGCTTCCTCAGATTATCTGGCTCAGCACAATAAAATCACATCATCAGTAACCGTTAATGTACAATCCATTTGGTTATCAGACAATTCTTCTTCTGGAGGATCAATTAGCATTGACTCATGCTGACTCTCAGCTGAATACAACTTCTGCTTTGTATATAACGTTTCCAGACTTTCCTCCGCTGCCTGTTCCTGAGGCTTCCCTATTATAGCCTCCGTGAGATAGGGTTCAGCTTTACCATATCTCTTGGTATAGCCTAGAGGAGAGTCATATTATTTATAGTTTCTATGAGAGAAGTTCTTATAACCACTTTTATAATAATTAGACAGCCTACCTTCTGGCTTTGAGGCAGGGGAAAGTCCGTGCACAGCTCTATCACGACGGGGTTTAAACCTCAGAGGTTTTCCTCTATATTCTGGCTGCTCACCTTCTTCCTCTGACATACAAATGTCTTGCACCGTATACTTTTCACTCCTTGGAGCTTGTAAGTGCTTCCCAGCTATCCTTACTGGTAACTGTTCCCTCTGTGTGCCTTCACCATAGGATAATTGCCTGGAGTTTTGGCCAAAGGGTTTTGTGCCCTGCTCCTCCAGTTATTCCTGCCAGTTGCTTTCTGTCTTTCTTTCTCACATTCAGAATCAGAATCCACTGAGTCACTCACATACGTTTTCCTTTCACACCGAGACAGACGCTGTTTCCAAGACCCAGACTTCAGCTCACACAATCCTTCCAGTTGGTTCTGCTCTCTTCCATCTTCCCTGTTCTCTCCTTTCTCTCCTTTCTCTCCGTTCTCCTTGTCCTCTCTTTCAAACTCTAATGAACGTTTCTTATACGTTTGCTTGGGAGCTAATCTAGCCCTTCCCCCTCCCAGGTGAAAGCTATTAGGCCCAGGAGATGGGGATTGTTTGCTAGCTGGGCGGGGTTCCTGCCCTCGTGGCTGGGATTGTTTATGTTGCTCCTGGCAACTGGGAGTCCTGAGCTTTTCCTTCCTACCAGCAACAGACGTACTGCTCTCGGGTTCCTCTGTTTCCATAGCAAAGGATGTCTCTTCCCCATTACAACTACTACTACTACTGAGCATTTGTATAGTACTACATGGCATATGTGGCACTGTGCAGACAGGTGGGAGACATGTTCTGCGCATCAGAGATTACTATCTAGTCAGCAAGGACAGAGATGGGGTGGGAGGGATACTGCTGGGGATGGGGGGTCAGGGAAATCATGTTTCCATGGCTGCAGCGAGGACGTGTGGTTTCATCCTGGATTTGTGGGGGATTGGAGATGGTGCCTGCTGTACAGATAGCGTAAGTTTGCTCATGGCATACGGGGCATCACGGAGAGAGGGGTAGAGTGTGGGGTTAGCAGTAGGGGTGTACTGCACAGGTGGTGGGTGTCTGCTTGGGGCTGATGTTTTCAGGGGGGTTAGTATGGGGAGATGGCAGACGAGGGGTGGTGGGGAGCCATAGAGTCTCTGCATTTTGACCTCAGCAGGGGATGTTTGACATGGGTATGGTAAAGGTTAGGGAGGCTTTGACGTGACCTGACAAGGGGGGTAATGTGGCCATGACTGGCCTGGCGCACGGTTGGATGCATAGCAAATTGTTGCACACATTGACGGGGAATGAAGTACTGATGGGATGCGATTGGGGAGTGCATGGGCATATTGGTGGTGTATTCAGGGTGGATGGGGCAGGTATCACTGCTATTGTGGAGGAAGGGGGCAAGTGTTAGCTATCAGATGGCTGTGTCTCGTGAACGGGGGTGAGGGGTCTGGGATGGCCCCAGATTGTGGCCTGGGGACACTGGGGGAGGTACAGAGTTATCCACAGACACTGACAACAAAGGGGGGGGGCAGGGAGGTATTACGATGATGGATGGGAGGTACAGTTGTGTCCGTGTTCACTTTCAAGCTGTGGTGAGACATCCAGGCAGCAATGTCGTCACGCCAGGCATGGATCAGGGTTTGGTTAGCTGGGGAGGGTTCAGGTGTGAGAAGGTGGCTCTGTGAGCCATCAGTATCTAACTGGTACAGCCAGCCATGGGTGGTGATGGGCACACCAGGGGACTATGTATGGGGGGGTAATGGGGGATCCACGCCAGATCCTTGGGGTACACCATCCAGGTGTGTGGTTGCGGGGGAGGGGGGAGGTGTACAGGTATTGTTACGGTGTACTGTGTATGGGTATAGTTACAACACAAAGTTTAATCTCACTACTTTCATTACTACCACACCTACTGCACCTGCACAGTGGGGGACATGGCCTGTTGGTTAGGACACGGTACCTCAGTCCAGAGAGCCATGGGTTCACATCCCACCTGGGGACAGCAACATCAGGCCTGTGGGACTGGGGTTTCTAGTCTTATTGGCATTCCTTGTGGCCTTGGGCACGCCATGTGGCCCTCCATTGGCCACCTCTTTATTTGATGGGTAAGGCGGGATAGACAACTGGTTACTTACAGAGATAACTCAGTACTTATGTCTGACACTGCCCCTTGTACACAGTGCTGCACAGACATGTCGGGCAGACACCCTACTCACCACAGCTTACATTCTAGTTAGGATAAGTGAGAGAATGTGGGAGCAGGGGTAGGAGAGGTGACGGAGGGGGAGGATCAGGGTAGTTAGAGTCCACAGGCAGCAGCGGGTAGGTGAGCTCTCAGCAATGGATAGGATGTGTGTTTGCGAGGGTGCCTGGCACACAGACCCCGGGAGCTATCCCAGGTGTAAGGTGCATCAGGGTGAGGGATGCGATGTCTGTTGTTCGCAGTGGAGCAGAGGTGCCGTCCGTTTCAGCACTGTGATCCAGTGTGTGCCTTTTGTGGTAACTTGTTTGCATTGTGCTTGTTGGGGTTGTTTGGGATAGTGAGCACAGACACCCGTTGACAGTCTAGGTTGCCAGTTTGATTCACACATGTTCTGTTCCTTTTCCTTTCCTGTGTTCTGCTAACCTGCCCATGCAATGGCTGCAGCCTCGTCACCTCTCCATACACCCTTCCATCTCTGCACTGTGTGCCACAGTGTGCCCTCTCTGCAGCCTATCTGTCGCATATTATGTGTTACATATGGCTATATCTTTGTAGTGTCCATGTGAACAGTCGGCTTGGTGGATTGGTACTGCTGTTGATGTCTGGTCTGTGCCACGTCACTGTGCAGGTTGGTTTCTCACATCCTCCTTTTTCATTCTGTTGCCCTGGTCCACAGGCTGTCCACATAGCTGTCCCTTCAGCCGGCCCCTGACACCCTTCGTGTATCTCTCCCATGCTCTTTTGCATACTGTTTATACTGCATTACATCTCATGGTGTGTGTGCATGTGTTTCTATGTGGCTCCCGTCCCACTTACAGACTGTGATATGAGCTGTGGACGCCTGTTGTGCATGTGCGTTGCATCATGGTGACTGTTTGGGTTGCCCTCTCCTGGCACACAGCAGGCGTTTTGTGTGGTGCCCTGCAGTGTTCTTATATGCAGCCATTGCTGTGGACCTCACAGTGGTGGTGTGGCCTACTGGTTTGTGCAGTGCTTTTCAGGCTAGTGGTCATGGGTTCACTCCCTCTTTGTTCTCCTTCTTTTATGCCTTTCCTACACTGGTACTTGTCATTCCTGTAACAGTCATATCTCTGCTGATCTGTGCTGCCAGCACATATTACCCTCATCACAGTCGCCAACCATCCTTCTGTCCGTCTATCTGCATCTGTCAGCTGTGTGGCATCTGGTGTTCATGTGCAGGCTGCTACCCCATGTCCTGCTTTTCAGGTGCCTTAACCTACGGTGCCTTATGGGGCACCTTGCAGACACCTTATACAGGGCCTTCAGGGGTGGCTGCATGGCGCCTTAGGTTAGGGCACCTTGTAGGGTGCATGACAACGTACCTTGTGAGGCACCTCTGGTTAAGGTGCCTTGTGATGTGCCCTATATGGCACCTTGCGACATGCGTTACTCGACAGCGCATTGTTACGCGCGTTACCTGACACTGCTTGTCGTACGAAGCACCGCACACTCCTTTATATGGGCACCTGTACCATCACCGCGGAAACTGCCATGGATGACATTAATGCGGTTTAGTAAACATACCCCTTAATGTGGTCAAGTGCAAAGTTATGCACCTAGGGAAGAACAACCCAAACTATGGTTACACAATGCAAGGTTCCACATTAGGAACCACCACCCAGGAAAAAGATTTAGGCGTCATTGTGGACAACATGTTAAAACCCTCCACCCAGTGTGCAGCGGCATCCAAGAGAGCAAATAGAATGCTAGGTATCATAAGGAAAGGAATGGGTTATAAAACAAAGAATATTATACCTCTGTATCGTTCCATGATGCGACCGCACCTTGAATATTGTGTGCAATTCTGGTCGCCGTATCTTAAAAAGGATTTAGTGTTATTAGAAAAGGTTCAGAGAAGAGCCACCAAAATGGTAAAGGGGATGGAAGGATACCCCTATGAAGAAAGGCTAAAAAGGTTAGGGCTCTTTAACCTGGAAAAGAGACGGCTGAGGGGAAATATGATAGAAGTCTATAAATTAATGAACGGAGTGGAACGGGTAAACGTAAATCGATTGTTTACATTATCAGAATATAGAAAGACTAGGGGGCATGCAATGAAGCTACAGGGTAAACTATTTTCTTTTAGTTAACTATTTAAATAAAAGAAAATATTTTTTCACTCAACGTGTAATCAAACTCTGGAATTTGTTACTGGAGGATGTAGTAAAGGCTGTTACAGTAGTGTAGCTGGGTTTAAAAAAGGTTTGGACAAGTTCCTGCAGGAAAGGTCCATACACCATTATTACAAAGGGACCTAGGATATCAATGCTTGACCCAATACAAGCATTGTGGAACCTGTGTCTTTTGGGAAAACTGCTAGGTATGTATGACCTATTGTAGATTGGCCATTGTTGGAAACAGGTTTACTGAGCTTGATGGACCTTGGTCTGACCCAGTATGGCATATCTTCTGTTCTTATACAAAAGGGGTTGAAAAATGTCTGTTTGCATGGGGGCAAAATTACCCTCCAAAAATGAAACAATGTAATGAAATTGGGCATGAGGGAAAAACCAGTGAAAAAGCAAATAGAGTTTGAAGGATGCTATCCAGCCAATGTGGATGTTCCATGCCAGTGGCCATTTATGGTCCCAGCATTGAATATCTGTATGCAAAGTTCAGCAGTGACAGCTAGCCACTGTGCAAGTGCTAGCCACTTTTATTTTTTTGTTTAGTACCATCATATCAATGCTGACTCCTGGGACCCAGCAGCTCCTAGGTTTTCTTGGCAAGGTATGACAAGAAGTAGATTGCCAGGCCTTTTCTTCTGAGGCAATGCAAGGTAAAGTGTCTTGCCCAAGGTCAAATAGGAGTGCTAGTGGGAATTGAACTCTGATCTCTTGCGTATTGGACTGTTGCTCTAACCACTAGGCTACTCCTCCAGTCCTGCTTGCCATTACTGCTGAATATTCCCCCCTTTATGTCTTTCAGAAAGAAGCTTAAAGCCTATTTATTTAAGCAAGCATTTCTGGGTTTATGCTTATAAATAAGTGATTATGGGCCCGATTCAGAGATGCGGATTGTGGGACTGCAGGTCCTGATGGGAGAAGCAGCCCGCAAGCCGTCCAGACCCTATTCCCCCGCCTGCTCTCCCTCACATCCTGAGCAGTAGGATGGGGAGAGCAGGCGGGGGGCAGGCCAGCCTGGCAGGATGTACAGGGCTGATTCAGGATACAGCCCTGTATGTCCTGCAGGGTCTGTGGGGACGTGCTGCTTGTTCCATCTCAAAGGTAGAATAAGCAGCACCAACCCTGCGATCAGGCCCAGGAATCCCCCCCCCTGGGCCGGCTACGGGGGGTCCCGGCAACCCTATCCAGGCCATGGGTCGGGCAGCTGGGAAGAGGGGGATGGACCAGACGTCTCCTCTCGGAATTGGGCTCCACATCAACTTAATTTTAGTTGTTTCTCCTGAGATCTAGTATAACAGTGTACATTTTAGGGTGTCAGATACCAGCGATAAAGACACTGTAGGGCACTCAATCTCCAGCTGATTCGGTATGTTTGTTTTTAATGTTTTATTGTCATATTATTTAATAATATATTTTATTCAGTATTTATTTGTTTATGCTTTTTTTAAATTTTGTATGTAAATTGTATCCCACTTAAACTTTTAGATAATGTGGCTAATAAATCTGGATAAATAAATAAAATAAAGAATTAATGCCATTTTGCAGATAGTGTCATTTTTCAGCCGTTATCCGGCTAAGCTATGTTGACAGCTTGGGCTGCAGAAAAAGATTTCCTAAATGTTATCTGGTTAACTTATACAGATAGTGGCGAAAATTGTCACTAGATTCGTTGGGGATTGGTGAAGAAAGCCCCAGGTAAGGGAAACATTAAATACCTCTATAGAAATGCATAAAAGGGGCAACATCTGGAAAGTGGTGTGTATAAATGTCTGTAGCATGGGAAATATCCCAGAGGCTTTAATGGGAGAGGCTGACTTGGATTTAGTGGTGGTTACGGAGACATGGTTCACAGACAACAATGACTGGGATGACATTATACCGAGCTATACTTTATTCTGGAAGGAGAGGATAAGTAGAAGGGGAGGAGGAGTGGCACTATATGTAAAAAATAATATTAAAACTCTAGAATTACAGAGCTTAAAAGGGAGAGAGGAGGTACTGTGGGTTAAACTAGAAAGAGGGAAAGAGAAATTCATTCGCAATGGCGTGATATACAGACCCCCCCCCCCCACCACCACCACCACCACAGGGGGCAGAAAGATACACTAATATTTTCCATCGTGTTGGGTGCCACCAGCTTGATAAAGAAGAATTTCCAAGCACATCAAACTACCATACATGTTACATCTTACGAACTCCAGCAGGAGGCTCTCTTTGGCAAAATGCAAATACTACGCTGGGCCTTAGCAGTAAATATGAGAGACTGAGCTCATACTGTAGTGAGGTTCATGCCTGCATTGGTATGTGTAAAACTAACCCATTTGGAGAAACTGCCAGGAAAATAAGTGGAAGGAGATTTAATAGAAGACATATGCAGCATTGCCATGAAAGGAGAAGTGCTACCAACAGGTGATTTCAAAATGCCGGATGTGGATTGGCACATCCCTGCTGCAGTGTCATCTAGAAGTAAGGAGATCCTGGATTCTCTACAGGGAGAACTATTCAGGCAACTGGTAACAGAACCCACACGTGAAGGAGCCATACTGGACTTGGTGCTTACCAATGGTGAAAGTGTTTCTGATATCATAGTGGGAGATCATCTCACATTCAGTGATCACCAGATGGTATTAGGAACTGGGGGACATTCTAGGGCTCCACTGACGGTCCTTTTCAATGCCTCTTTGGAGTCGGGAGTGGCATATGTGGTCCCTTTACACAAAAGCGGAAGTAAGGATGTGATTGAAAACTACATGCCAGTTAGTGTAACCTCTGTGGTGAGTAAATGATTAGAAACGCTGCTGAAAGAGAGAATAGTGAGGTTTCTGGAGACCAATGGATTGCAGAGTCTGAGGCAGCATGGGTTTACCAAAGGCAGGTCTTGTCAGACAAATCTAATTAATTTCTTTGACTGGGTGACCAGGGAGATGGACTGAGGGAGAGCCCTAGATATGGTGTATTTAGATTTCAGTAAAGCCTTTGACACCGTTCCTCACAGGCGACTTATAAACAAACTGAGCACCCTAGGGATGGACCTTAAAGTTACTGCTTGGGTTAGAAATTGGTTGTGCTGGAAGCAACAAAAGGTACAGGTAAATGGCACTCACTCTGAGGAGAAGGAGATTACCAGTGATGTGCCCCAGGGATCTGTCCTTGGTCCGATTCTTTTTAACATCTTTGTTAGTGATATTGCGGAAGGGCTGTCGAGTAAAGTTTACCTCTTTGCGGATGATACCAAAATCTGCAATAGAGTAGACACCCAGGAAGGTGTAGATAACATGAGGAGGGATCTAGCTAAGCTTGAAGACTGATCGAGGATTTGGCAGCTGAGATTTAATGCTAAAAAATGCAGGGTCATGCATTTGGGCTGCAAAAATCTAAGGGAGGGGTACAGTGTAGGGGCAAAGTACTTCTGTGCACAAAAGAAGAGTGGGACCTGGGCATGATTGTTCTGATGATCTTAAAGTAGCTAAACAGGTAGAAAAGGCGACGGTGAAAGCTAGAAGGATGCTTGGGTCACAGGGACAGGAATGACCAGCAACAAAAAAGAAGTGATAGTGCCTCTGTATAAGTCTTTGGTGCAACCTCATTTGGAGCATTGTGTGCAGTTCTGGAGACCACACTTTCAAAAGGATATAAACAGGTTGGAGTCAGTGCAGAGGATGGCTACTAAAATGGTTAATGGTCCATTCTAAAGCATATGAGGACAGACTTAAAGATCATAATATGTATACTTTAGAGGAAAGGTGGGTTTACAGGTGAAATGATAGAGACGTTTAAATATCTCCATGGCATAAATGCACAGGAGGAAGCCTCTTTCGATTGAAAGCAAGTTCTGCTACAAGGAGTAATATACGGAAATATTTCTTTAAGGAAAGAGTGGTAGATGTGTGGCATAGTCTCTTAGTTGAGGTGGTAGAGATGAGAACAGTATCTGAATTCAAAAAAGCAAGGGACAAACACAGAAGATCTCTGAAGGAAAAAGGGGACTATTGTAGTAGATGATATGGAAGGGCAGACTAGATAAGCCATGTGGTCTTTTTCTGCCATCATGTTTCTACTATCTGGATAGTAGCCACACAATCCAGTATTCCGTGGCAGCCACTATCTGGATACTACTGCTTAATATTCAATGAATAATTTATACAATGTGACTGACTGCCGTGACATTTAAATATCCATTGCTCTGAATATTAGCCCCTTTATGTCTGTATGGCACCATTTTGGAATATTATTGCTGGAGGGAGGACAAGACTGAGATTCCGTAGTTATACAACTGACGGACTAGATGGTTAACACCCATTTTAGCATGTGCTCACTGTCTGCGGTAAGACCTATTGTGTGGGCATGATAGCAAGCGATCTCAAAGACACAGGTTAATCGACCATCATGTAATGGAGCAGGAATGGGGCAGGTTAGAAGCATAGTGTGGACACTGACTGCGCATTGCATTTTGCATGGGCATCATTAACGCACACTTATTGTCAAATGTGACAATTAGTGTGGGTGCACCTCTAGGTGTAGCTATCTTAACTGCACTGCACATCAGCGTACGTATTTGCGTGTTAACTGCCGGAAACGTGTTTCATGTGCTCAGTGACATTACTATTGAAAAAGCGTTAATCCAATTTGTCATTGTGCATATGAACTAACACACCTGACCAGTTGTGCTACTAGTTTTGCATTAGGCATTGTCATTTGCGCTATGATGAAGTTCATGTAGAGAAGACAATGTGTCTACTTGGACTGAGAATTTCTGAATACCAGAGCTGTCTAAGAAAGCAGAAAAATGAAGCACTCTCAGTTAAACATGATATTAAATTTGCTCATCTTTGCAAGGCTTTGAAGTGTTTCATCACTGAATATAGTTCCAGCATTAAAAAGAGATGGAAATCAAAGGGATTGGCTTACTTGGTTGGAAAAAAGATAGATATATAAGTTAAAAAGTATTGAGCTGGCAGGCTTAAATTCAAACATTGAATGGAACTTTTTTTTGTAACAGTATTCCTTTTTTACATTAACAAGATATTGCAGAATGTTGGTTATTTATTTAATGCTTTGGATTAAATGCTTAGGATGTGGCCTAGTGGTTAGGACAAGGTACTTCAGGCTGGAGGGCCGGGGGTTCAAGTCCCACCTGGGGACAGCAATCTCAGGCCGGAGGGACTGGGATTTCTAGTCCTATAGGCACTCCTTGTGGTCTTGGGCAAGCCACTTAACCCTCCATTGCCCATGTTCCCTGTACGTATTAGCGTATGTGTGTCATATCCCCTCGTGTTAAATGTATCTCCCAATTGACCGCTTTGACCCGGTGAAAAGTGGGATATAAATAAAATAAATATACCACGCTCTTTAAAATCAGTGAGGTTTACAGATAACATTTTGTGCAGAGTGGGAAGAGCCTGCTTTGCACTTACATCCAACATCTAATACAACTTGGATTGATAACAGGGGAAACTATATACAGACTATATACAATGTAGGCAGGAAGTCGTTATGCAGTTGCAGCAACATGGCCTGTCCTGAGAGCTATGTACAGGGATGTAATTTATTTATTGGGTTGACTGTTCTTTACAGTTAGGTCGGTTAGGTCTTTACGGTTAGGTTATTCTATGATTTGATCTGAACCAATTAAATACAAATTGCAGATTATGTGAACTTCTGATATTTTTGATTGGTGGCACCCTGGTCAATGTCTAATTTAAATAGCAAGTTAATTCGCTATTGTTTGACAGCAGAAAAATAAAACAGTAGCTTTCTCTACTTCATGAAAAAAAGAAAAAATGAATAACAGATTTGTAAATATATAGTGCATGTTTGGTTTGTCTTCTGATGCTTTGAATTCAAACAGTTTTTAATCTGATGCAGCTTTAGCAAAATAAATCCTCTGTTGGGTGTGTACAGAGTTTGAGACAATTCACAGATTATTTTGAGATAAGATTTTGTATTTAAACTTTTTGAAAGTTAATGTATACGTTAAATACGAAGATTTATTGGTGAAGCATTATGATTGGAGGTTTTCAGATCTATGATTAAAACTTGCCACCCGTCTTCTTCAAAACTATTTGGCCATTTTGGGTGGTTTATGGTGCCTTTCCACCTTAAAAATAAGCATTTTATAGAATTTGGTTCGTTTAGCCCAGCATTTTGTTTTTCATTTCTTTGATATTCATTGCTGGTTTGTTTCCATTTCTTGGGGCGAGGACCTGGGGAACCATGCATCTGCTCAGTGCTTCTTCATCCACAGAACCATGCCATCTACTCTGCATTACTGCTCTGGTCCTAGACTCCCACCTCTTACTTTTTCACCAGCAAGACCTGGGGAACTCTACCGGCCACAGCTGCTCTGGTCTGCTAGCATGAAATTCTCTCCAATCGCATGTGAGTTGGTATCTGTCTTCCTGCCAATTACAACACCTCAAGCTCTCTCTACCCCGCCTCCTGCCACTGGCACTCCTCAAGGGCTTCCTGTCCCTGCTTTTGAATGCTTGCTTTAAAAAAAGTTTCTTTACATCTTCATTCTTGCTCAGTGCTGTTAGCAAACCATTGCAAATTCAGATGTTTGAAGCAAGCAGTAAATTAAAGTTTGCCTTGCTTCAATATCTTAATTTGCAATGGTTTACTATCTTCAGTGGTGGTGATGCCCTACAGAGAGTAATATTAGTCATCTTTTCCCTGCAAACCTCCCCTCGTTTCTCCTGAAACAGAACTGCAGTTAATGTTAGAAGGGACCCCACATGAGAAAGCAGCAGAGATGCCAAGTCTTACTCATGCTCATTTGAAGGCTCTCTCACTCTTTTATCCCTTTCTATCACGTATTAGAGCCTCACTGCCAGTGCACTGAACTTGATCACTGCTTTCATGAGAGGGAAACCTACAATAAGAGAAGAAAAGCCAAGTGGCCCAACCAGTAGGAAGAAATCTGAGCTCTCCTTCCTGTGGACTGCCTCTCCCAGCCCCATCCCCTTTCCCAGCATCTATAAGTTCATGTGCCCTGATCTCTGTGCACATACTTTTAGCCACTGAATGGAGAATTTACCCATATTGCTTCCACTTAGAAGCTCCAAAGAAAAGTAAAGATTGTTTTATGCTGCATGCTAGGGACCAGAGCAGCAAAGCTGGTAGGAATCGCAGGCCCCACCAGCTAAAGAAATAAAAGCGGAGCCGGGGACTGAAGCAGCAACAGGCCAGGAGTTCAGTAGTAGCCAGGATGGTGCAACCATTAGGAATACTAGGTAGCCGCCTAGAGAGCCAATGGTCCAGGGGCAGTCAATTGCATCTGCTGCCACCCTTCTCCAGGACCTTCAGTGGCAGCAATGGCCATGAACAGCCCCGCAATGCTTACCTTAAAACCTTGGTGCTGCAGGGCTGTTTGCTTCCATCCCCTTGGACTGCCTAAAGAGGGGCAGTAGCAGCAGCATCAATGGGTATTGGAAAAGGAGAGGGGGCACAAGGGATAGGATTCATCTAGGACACCTCATCTCCTTGCACCAGAAATTTAATGGTGAGATCAATAGTTCAGCAACAGCTGCATCAATTAGACAGGAAGAAGGTATACTAGGGTCACAAGGAAAGGAAGAGTGAAGGGGGATGAGTTTGGGGTTGGGCAGGAAAGACAGACTGATTTTGGTGGGGTAGAGAAAAACTGGAGGGTAGGGGTCAAATAGTTGGGGCTCGGGAGAGCAATTTGTGAGGAGTGGCTGAGCTGTTCGGGCAAGATCTACTGGTAGGTTTCAGCTGCTGAGAGGACAGGGACTGGTAAGGCTGATCTTAGAGAAAAGAGAGAATGGTGGATAGGGGCTGGGGATATGGAAATAGGTAAGACATTCTCCATTTTATATCACCTCCCAACTATTAGTCCAGTCATTGCAATGATGGTCCTTAGTCAGAGGTCATGCACCCAGGATCCTTCCAGAACATCACTATCATGAGCCCCATATCTGCTCATAAAGACTGGGAATCCCTTCTCCCAGTGCTGTAAGCACAGCCTTCACTGCATCTCCATCTCTAGCTGACCCAAAGATTAGAAGACCAGAACCAGGAATGGAACCCAGCTCCTTCAACACAGCAATGGGTCCTTGGCACATTTGGAGGTTGAAAATGGATCTCTACACCAAAATATTAGGACATTCTTAGAGTTCATATTGTATTAGAGAACCCCCATTATTTATTAAAACCCCAACTATGGTCAAGTGAATGAGTTCTTTTGAGACTATCCAGAATACTTAGGGCTGGGGTTAGATACAATGGGACCCAGGTCAGAAACTATGCAGTAGACTCCTCTGGTGCCAGGTGTCTTGAAGGTCTGTGTCAATGACATCATTTAGCTTTTCCAAAGACTCCTCTTGTGTCACTAAAGCTCTTGAAAATTGCCCTGTTTGCACCCTCCCCTCTCCTGTCCCCCAGAAAACAGGGCCTGAGAATACTCTCCAATAATCTGTATGATCTGGTAAATGGTGCATGGAAAAGATAATATGGTATCTGCTTACACTGAGGTGACTTACATAATAACAGAAAAATCATTACATACCTAATCTTACTTTTCATGGGAGGGGCCATGCTATAGATATTAAAATAGTCCGTAACTACTTAGACACTATAAGCTTAATTTTATACAGATCAGGTTACATTATATTTCTGAAAAACAAATGTCTGGTCCATTATCTAGTGTGAGAAACAAAACAATAAAGCCTTTATCGAAGCCTACAAATGATACCTCATAACATTAAATAGAAGACTTCAAAAACTCTAAACATATTGCAACATTTTAAACATAGCTCACGAGTGAGAGCCTCAGAATCAACTCACTGATAAAACCAAATCAGGAGTAAGAATTACATCAACGGTTCTCACTCGCTGGGGACACTCAATTCCATCTTGACTCACGATTTTGGATTGTGGTGATATTGGTGATATTTCAAATATTTGGAGATGTGATCATGCTAATTGAAAATTATTTAAGTTTGTATTATCGTGAATTTGGATGGTGGGTGTGTAGCGAGTGAGAACCGTTGATGTAATTCTTACTCCTGATTTGGTTTTATCAGTGAGTTGATTCTGAGGCTCTCACTCGTGAGCTATGTTTAAAATGTTGCAATATGTTTAGAGTTTTTGAAGTCTTCTATTTAATGTTATGTGGTCCATTATCTAGACATCAGCTAAAGTAAAGACAATGACACCAAGTTAATGGAGCTGTTGAAAGGACTGCCTGCATGACACCACAATACAAGGAAGAATCTAGAGACAGTGCCTCTCACATACCCTGGATATCTCACTGCAGCTGGTGCAGGAATTTAGTTTTGTGAACGCACAGCTGCCAAGTTACTCAGTTCCAGGAGGAAGATTTTTTGGCCAGTCCTAGTTTTGAGCTTACATTGCAAAACTGTGTGAGAGTTGTGCTCCTTAATTCTACTTATAAATGCTACGGGTCCCATAATGCAGCCGAATAGAGTTATCAGAAATCCAGGACTGACCTAAAATCTCCCTCTTGGAACTGGGTAACTTGGTAGTTCTAGTGACTTCAGTCAACATCCTTTTGTAAAGGAAATGAAACCTCACCCTTTCCTGGTCACCTTCAACAAGATTAGCTTGATACAACAAAAAACTAAGTTAGGAGTTTCTCACCTATGTAATTTTCATAATGAAAAAGAACATATATTTCTGACCTGGCAGCTTCCTTCTGAGTTTGGAGTCAGTACAAACAAGATCTGGGATATGGTGCTATGAACTTTCATTTGAAAGTAAGTGCTAGAGGAATTTTTCCTATTTTACATTGCTTCCCAACTGACTTTTAGTTCAGGGATTTCAGTTACAGGCCTCAAGTCAGGGCTATGCAACTGTTGACTCTAAATCCGCTCACTAGGCATCAGCATTGCACAATGATGAGCATTTCCTGCTCCAGAAGCTGTGAGTGCTGCCTCCGTGGCATTACCAAACCAAGCTGACCCAGGGACACGAAGTCCAGAGGGAGGAATTGAAGACAGGTCTCTCTGCCTGGCAAATGGACAGCACTTCCACTAAGATACTGAAATGGCTTAAGAACATAGCCAATGCAAGGCATGGATGTGTCCTAGGTGGGCCTGCATCCTGCCACTCCTCCACTGTCCATCGTCCCTATTGTGGCTGCCACTGCCCCTCTTTTGAAGGCTTCAGCTCTGCATCACAGTTTCCATGTACTCCTACCTGCCGCTTCCATCCCCTCCAATACAGACTTCCGGTTTGGAGGAAGGCGGAAGCGACAGGTAGGAGCACATGGAAACCGTGATGCAGCGCCGAAGCCTTTAAGTAAGCACTGCATCACGGTGTTTAAACCATTGCCCCACTGCGGGCCCTGGAGAGCAGAGGCAGTAATGGCAACCCTGGAGGACCGGTGCTCTAGGCAATCTGATGGTAGTGCTGGCCCTGCTTAAGAAGCAGCATTATTAATCTTTCTCTCTATCACTTTCCATGCCCTATCCTCAACAAACTGTTCTACCACTGATCCACATATTCTGACTTGCTCATTTTGCAGGGAAAACCCTGATCTGAAGCAAGAGAATTCTCCAGCCTGACTATAATTTTGAAATCCTGTGGTATTTGGTGAACAGTCCTCACTATCAGTGATTAAAGGATGCATGCTTTTTTCCCATTTTTATGGCTTTTCAGACATAGATGTGGTTCTGCGATACTATTTGGGCAGAGCCCAAATTCTTCAAGAGGAGGTAGGTATTGGTGCTCCACACCCCTAACCCACTGTCCTAAAAGGTAATTGTCCACTCTGAAGGGCTGTTAAAAATAAAAGGGAGTTTTAATCAACAATTTATGCAAAGCAATATCGGCCTCAGTTTACTAAAATGTGTTAACATTTTGTAGTTACCACACATTGTTTTGTGTGTTTTGTCCCCACCATTTCCATCGGGAGGGCATTCCAAGCATTCACCACCCTTTCAGTGAAAAGGTAGTTCCTGAAAGGCAATGTCAGGAAATACTTTTTCACTGAAATGGTAATGGATGCTTGTAATGCCCTCCCGATGGAAGTGGTGGGGACAAACTCAATGACAGAATTCAAAATGGCATGGGACAGACATAATGGATCCCTTTATAGCAACAGGATAAAATCAAAATAAGCATAACTATCTCTTATATCTGAACAAATAGGGGTGACCTACATGGAGCGGTGGGTACACACCTAAACAAAGGCATGGGGAGAGGTGACCTGCATGGAGCAGCAAGTGCACCTACTCTTGCCACATTGCTGGGCAAACTAGATGATTATGCTGGTCTTTATCTGCCATCATATACTAGGTTACTATGTTACATTAATGGCCAAATTTAATTAGTGATAATTATAAAGCCTCTGCCTTAATTGTTGGGTGCATGTCTAGCATCTTCCCATATAGTTAACACAGACACAATACACTTAACATGCATTAACTAAATTACAGATAATATGGATGCATTTAATGCCACCAACTGAGTTGACATTAACTGTTCTGAGTTACCTGCTGCTCTAACAGTTAATGAATAGTATATTACCATATATAGAGACTGCTTTGGTATTACTGTGTGAGCAGCAGCACCATCCAGTGTCTCTACTAATTATTACAATGAAGGTTAGAGAAAAGTCTAACATTTTTCCCATTTTTCTTGCTACCAGTCACTTCATGTAGGGAGGAGACTCTACTGGGAGGGAAAATCCTACTTCATATATAAACCACTCCCAAAGACAGAACTTTTTGTGAGTGGTACCAGAAGGGAACAAAGACATCTGCTCTTCAGACAAGTGTCTTTTGCACACACCCACTTATACCACCTAGAGTGAGTGATAGGCTTAGAACAACAGCAAAGGATGAGAGATTAGAGGATTGATGTCTGTCCAACTCTCTCAGAAAGGAGAGTAACTCATGCCTGTGAGAGGTTCCAAGAACTGTATCAACAACCAAGCCTTCTGGTGCATCAGAGCCAGAAGCCTTGCAGAGCAGTTCTCGGGACCTACATCTACAGAAGCCACAAGCTCTTAGGAAGAAGAGGAATCCAAGCAATTATCATACAGCAGTGATAACAGATCCAGGAGTGAGCCAGCACAGGATCAGGGACCCATGTCTGCATCACCAACAGCTTCAGGACGGTCCATTGAGCGAGAATGTATTTTGCACAGGGCCCCGCGTTTCAGGGGGCCCCGCGCAAAGAACATTCTGCCTTAAAAATAAATTAAATTAAATTTTTTAAAAAAAGCTGGCTGCTGCCACCGCGGTAGCGGCAGAATCGAGTGTCCTGCGGGGCCCCCCCCTGCCCGGCTGAGCCTCTCCACGACAGCTTTCAGATCCGCAAAGGGAGAGTGTCTCTCTCGCGGCTCTGTTAAGCCCGCAGGGGCTGATAGGAAATTTGGCTCTGTTAAGCCTGCAGGGGCAGATGGGAAATTTCCCATCAGCCCCTGCGAGCTTAACAGAGCTGCGAGGGAAACACTCTCCCTTTGTGGATCTGAAAGCCGTTGCAGAGAGGCTCAGCCGGGCAGGGAGGACTCCGCCAGGCAGGGGGGGCCCGCGGGACACTCAATTCTGCCGCGGCGGCAGCAGCCAGCTTTTTTTTTTTTTTTTTTGAAATTTTCCCTGGGCCGAGGGGGGGGGGGGGTTAGGACTGGTAATGAGCTGTGGGCTGATGGAGGGGTTAGGACTGGTAATGGGCTATGGAGGGGGTTAGGACTTGAGGTGGGCTGATGGGGTTAGGATTGGTAATGGGCTGTGGGCTAATGGGGGGGTTAAGACTGATAATGGGCTATGGGGGGGCTAGGACTGGAAATGGGCTGATGGGGGGGGGGTTAGGACTTGAGGTGGGCTGAGGGAGTTAGGACTGGTAATGGGCTGTGAGCTGATGGGGGGCTTAGGACTGGTAATGGGCTATGGGGGCTAGGACTGGAAATGGGCTGATGGGGGGTTAGGACTGGTAATGGGATGATGGGGTTAGGACTAGTAATGGGCTGTGGGCTGATGGGGGGTTAGGACTGGTAATGGGCTATGGGGGACTAGGACTGGAAATGGGCTGATGGGGGGTTAGGACTTGAGGTGGGATGATGGGGTTAGGACTGGTAATGGGCTGTGGGCTGATGGGGGGTTAGGACTGGTAATGGGCTATGGGGGGCTGTCTGGAAATGGGGTGATGGAGGGTTAGGACTGGTAATGGGCTATGGGGGGGTAGGAATGGTAATGGGCTATGGGGGGGGCTAGGACAGGAAATGGGCTGATGGGGAGGGGTTAGGACTTGAGGTGGGCTGATGGAGTTAGGACTGGTAATGGGCTGTGGGCTGATGGGGGGTTAGGACTGGTAATGGGCTATGGGAGGCTAAGACTGGAAATGGGCTGATGGGGTTAGGACTGGAAGTGGGCTGATGGGGGGTTAGGACTGGTAATGGGCTATGGGGGGGGGGCTTAAACTGAAAATGGAGTGATGGGGGGGTTAGGACTGGAAGTGGGTTGATGGGCTAGGACTGGTAATTTATTTATTTATTTGTGTGCTTTTCTATACCGCCCCTTCCAGAGATCAGGGGCGGTTTACAGAGAACATGGTAAACATCAATTACATAGAACATTTTTGAGCACATAATAACTATTTTATAGAGAAAATATTAACTATTTTACATAGATTGAGCACATATTCATTATTTACAGAGAGTAGGTAATGGGTTGGGGGGTTGCTAGGACTGGAAATGGGCTGAGTGGAAGGGGAGGCTTGAACTGCAAATAGCTGAAGGGAACGAGGACTTGGAATGGAAATGGGCTGAGTGGAAGGGGGGGGGCTTGAACTGCAAATAGCTGATGGGGAGGGTGGCTTGGAATGGAAATGGGCTGTGAGGGGAGGGAGCTAGGACTGGAAATGGGCTGAGTGGGGGAGGGAGCTAGGACAGGAAATGGGCTGATGGAGCAGCTAGGATAAGACTGGAAATGGGCTGTTGGGGGGAGCTAAGATTGGAAATGGGCTGTGGTGGGGGCTTGGATTGAAATGGACTCATGGAGGGGCTAGAACTGGAAGTAGGCTCATGGGGGGCTTGGATTGGAATTGGGCTGAGTGGAGGGGAGCTAGGATTTGACATGGGCTGATGGTGGGGCTAGGAAATGACTAGAAATGGGCTGATGGGGGGCTGGGATTGGAAATGAGCTGATGGAGGGACTCGGATAGGACTGGAAATGGATGGGGGAGCGAGGACTGGAAATGGGCTGATGGGGGCTAGGACTGGAAATGGGCTGATGCAGGAACTAGAAGGGAGCGGATGCTGGGTGAGGCTGGAACTAGAAGGGAGTTGATGTTGGGGGAGGATTAGAATGGGATGGGGCTGGGAGAGTGAAATGGAGAGGGGAAAAATATTTTGTGTGGGAGGGATGAAAAATCTACAATTGGCCGGGTATTGGGAGAGTTTAAGTGGGGATTGAGGATGGAGGGGTAAAATTTGAGTGGATGAAATAGGAATGAGGAAAGATCAAAAGGAGAAAGATTAGTATGTTAAAGCAGATGTAGAGAGAGAGAGAGAATGGAAAAAAACTAGAAGAGAGAAGAAAGGACAAATGGACAGCAGACGATGGAGAGTTAGCAGAAGACACGAAGAAACCAGAAGAAAGTGGCTGGAGCAATTGCAACTAAAAAAAAATGCACAAAAGGTAGAAAGATATCTCTTTATTTTGAATTTATTAACTGGAATATGTCAGCTCTGGGTATGTGCATCATTAACGTCTGCGCTTTGTTTAGTACAAGAGGAAATTAATTTATAGCTTTATTTCTACAGTGTTGTTGTACATTTCAAGTTTGGCTTTTGTGGTTCCCAGTTTAATTATTGCTTTCCTGTTTCTAAATTGTGATTCCTTGTTTGGTGATGGTTTATGTTCTGCATGTGTAACTGAGCTGAGGTATTCTGTTTATGTAATTCCTATTTGACATTGCCACTTGTTCTCTTTCCCCAGTAGGTCATTTATTGTTATTCTCTGAAATGTATTGGTTTAATATTTGCAGTGTTGCCTTTTGATAGGTAGGGTTTGGTGCTTTATGAGTCCTGGTAGTGCTGTTATGATACAGTGGGTTTGCTATGGGTTCTAAATGGGCAGCATTTGTAGTAGTTCCTAATGTGCCTGGCAGTTGGCACTGGATTATATTAATGTAGAAATCTTTTAGTCTTTCTTTATCCATACATTCATTAAGTTAGTGTATAGTAACATTATGCAAATGTTCATGCAAATGAGGCCACTTATGCAAATGAGGCCCCGCACAGCATCTCCGCATATGGCCCCGCACCCCGTTTGGGCAGCCCCTGTTCAGGACCACTGGGAAAAAGTACTAGAAATAAGAGAGATGGCTTCCCACTAAGGGAAAATCAAAATAAGTAACAAGAGTGCAATGTGGTGAAGAGACCAGATTAAGTAACAAAGGTGCAGGAGTGGAAAAGATTGGAGTAAATTCCACATTTGTAGGAGGAATTCATTATATTAGTTTACAAATTGTAGGTTAAAGGCATACATCCCTAGTAACTCTAACGTACCAAGGAATAAATATATCTACAGAGACATGGGGGTATGCTTACTAAGCAGTCTTAACGTGCGCCCGGCGATAGTGTGCAGGATGCCATAAAAGGAGTGGGCGTTTCAGTCTTAACGTAGTAAAACAGAATTATCGCGTGATAACGCGCGCTGCACACATTATCGGGCGAAACGCCGCTAAGCACATTAACGCGCGATAATCTTAAGTAGGCGCGCAGACATGCAAACATAGAAGCAGAGGTGTAGCACAATGGTTAATACACTGACTGATGGTACAGGGGTTATGAGTTCAATCCCCCAATGTGGCTAATGCATAAGGCTAGCTGAAGCATCACCCTTTATGTTTAGGTAGTGATTTTTGAGGCATTTTACTTTTATTTTAATTAGTGCTGCCAGCAAACACACCCTCATGGTGGCGTAACCTAAGGTGCCGCATAAGGCACCCCATAAGGCACTCCATAGGGCACATTATAAAGTGCACTGTCCGCCAAGGCACCCTATAAGGATTTCAGCTGGGATCCCCAGTCAGGAAAACATCTCCCAAAAAGCATTGGCTAATGTAGTGGTCCTTGTATTTCACACAGCTATCTCTTCAGGGTACCATAGTCCATGACCACCAGGATGAATCTATTTCCCCAGGGATTACGCTCCAATGGTCCTACCAAATCCATCGGAACCCTTTCAAATGGGGTCTCAACAATGGGCATGAGCACAAGGGGGGCATGTCTAACCCTTACTGGACTGTGAAGTTGGCAGGTAGGGCAGGACTGGCAAAAGAGCTGCGCCTGCTTGTAAGGTCCCGGCCAGGTGTCCCCCACAGCGATAACTATGAGTAAACTCCATTATCTGATGGCGAAAGACTTGGAGAACCACTAGCTGCTCCAGCTCTTCTCCCTCTATTGTTCCCTGGGTAACCATATAAAGGAGGTCCTGTCATACTAAAAAGTAGGGAGAAGCCCTCGGGGAAGAGTCCATGATGTCTACTGGGGTCTCTTCTAACTCATGAATTTGTTCCCAGGCATTCTTAAGAGTGTTATCTTCCCTTTGGGCTTTTTAAACCTGGTCCGGGTTTCTTATACCAGCCCATCCAAGTGGGTGTTTCTCATCTCCCAGGGCCTCCTGTTGGGGTGCTAGGTTTCCCCGAAACTTGTTTACAGCATCCTCTGGAGTACTCCCCTCCTCCACGGAGCTCTCATTTATAGCCGCCCCTGTGTATGTGTTATGGCGGGCCCTTTCCCATCATTGTTGCCTCCGGGACTTGGGGCTCTTTGGATTCGCGACAAATAAATCTGGGTCTTCAAAGGGGAAAGGTTCTGGGAAGTCCTCCTCAGTCACCTCGTCAAGGCTTCCTGTCCTCCTGTCCCAGACGTCCATGAATTTAGGGAAGTCCCAGCCTAAAACCACTGGATAGGCCAGGAGGGGCACGACCACTGCTCCCAGGATCTCTGTTCCGGCGGCCATTTTTAGCTCCACTTGCTTCGTCGGATAAGCTCAATGATCATCATGAATGCAACAGAGTCACAAGGTTCTCATCATTAATTTGATGTCTGGTCCTGGTGTCCCTGCTGACAAGGGTCCTTACGCTTCCCAAGTCCATGAGGGCTTGCAGGTGAGCGCCCTCAAGTTCCACCCGTATAACAAACTACCCATGGCTCATTAAGGATACTTCCAGAATACCGCCCTCATGTGAGGCTGTAACATGTGTGTCCATGGGTTCCCCCATTTCTATGGGGCACTCGCTGGCAAAGTGACCTTTTCCTCCGCACCTGAAGCAGGTCAGATAGCCAGACCCAGCTGTTTGGGCAGCTGGGGAGTGTGGAGTCTTTGGTGCAATGGTCCTCAAGGGTTCCAGTCTCAATGTCCGGCCTCCTTGGGATCCAGCCAGTCTTGTCTCCCTCATCCTGGGTGTCTCAGCTACCTACTGTGCTTCATAAAAACCTTCTGCTATCTCTACAGCACTTTCCAGGGTCAATTTGGCAAATTGGCACACCCACTGCCTCATAGGGGAAGACAAGCCTTCTAAAAATTGTTTGAGCAGGATGATCTTGGCTACTACCACTCCTGTCTTATCTTTTGGCTGTAGCCACTTCTATGCTACCTCCTTCAGCCTGTAGAAGAAACTTTGGGGGTTCTCTGTATATCCCAGAGTTCCCTTCTGGAATTGTTGGCGATAGGCTTCTGGCATACAGCCTACTTGCATCAGTATAGCAGATTTTACTGCCGCATAGGGGGCCCTTCCATCCGGGTTGGCTTCTTGGTAGGCAGCTTGGCAGCTTCCTGTCAACAGGTTCCCTAGGTAAATAGCCCACCTCTCTTCTGTCCACCCAGCCAGTTGGGCGATTCATTCAAAATTTGTCAGAAAGCAGTCCAGGTCTTCGCCCTCCACCATTTTTGGCAGGGGTGGCACTGGCAGGTGTAGCTGCCATCTGTGGAGCATTTGGGACATTTGTGCAAGTGAATTTTGTTGTAGTTCTAAAGACTTTTGTAGTAATTACTATTGCTGGGTCCCTTGTGCCTGCAAAACTCTTGTAGCATCTGTTGTTGCTGCTGCTGTTCCTCCACGAGGGTTTGGAGTAATCTCTCCATTCTGGTTCTATCAGTTCCCATCCATCTGGGTAGGAGAAGGGGGGAAAAAACCCCTCCTGCCTGTCTGGCACTAACTACAGAAGCTGTGCCCTAACTCTGGAAGGGCTTGTCCCTTTAGCCGTATACTAAAACCTCTCTTCCACGGAGTGGAGACCTGAGCTCCGGAGGGACGTGTGGTGTTTTTCTGTCCTTCAGTTAAGAAGATCCCACCACTGCCACCATATGTAGTATGCTGCAAGCGGGCAGGACACAAACCCCCACAGAGCCAGGCTTTATTTAGAGGGAGTTCACAGCAGTAGCAGAGAAACAGTTCTCCCCTCTTCCAAAGTTCCTTCACTCTGGGTTTCACAGCATTACTATCACAAGCCTGCTGACCAACGTGGAAACATCCCAGCTCCTACCTTCCTGTAGTTTCTCCTTAGAGGTAGGTGATAACTCTGTACTCTGGAACACCTAGGGCTCTTCTCTCCCCCTTTGTCTCTTCCTTCCCAGTTAAAAGGGCCATCCCCGGCCACACTCTTCCAGGTATATTCAAGCCGGGTTCCTTAAAGGGGCCCGGCTTCTGGTGCTTAAAGGGGCATGTCCTCAGTCTGGCTGGAGGTATATCAGTATGGGGGATGGGGAGCTTCTCATACACCCCATCACAGACAGACTTCCAGTGGCACCCAGGCTAATGTCTACTCTGCAATGGGCCGGTCCTGAGCATGTTGCCCGCACATGGCCCCGCTCCATCAGAGGCCCCGCACTCCAGGAGTCTTTTTCCTTTGGCCTCTCCTCAGCTTTCACCGCCACCATCCTCCCATCCTCCCAGCTTCCATTGCTGCTTCCGCCGCAGTCTCCATCCTCCCAGCTCCTGCTGAAACCGCAGCGCAGTTAATTGCTTATAAAGATGTCGGGACTGAGATCACTGTCTGCGTCCAGAAAACAGTGAACCTACCCATGGGGCAGCCAACGTCGCCCACCTATTCTGAACCCTTGGCACCCGTGGGACACCAAGAAGTGCATAGACTGCTGTAGCCCCGAGTACTGGCAGCTAAGAATCAACAACATCACTGTATGCAAGAGCCATGACAAGGCCAAGAAGCACAACTAGGACATGCAGCAGAAGCTGCTGAGTTCTCCTCCAAGAACAAGAAGCTGAACAAGAGGATCGAGGCGCTGAGCCATGACCTGAGCAGCCTTTTTTTTAGACAGAAGCAAAGAATTTTATTCAGGAATTTGATAATATTGTAAATCTCAGGGATAAAGTTGTTTTATCAGATTGTTTTTTGTTTCATTTTACTGTTATTTATGTATGCATTGTTAAATATAATTAAACCTGTATTCTTCTCTTGTAAGGGATTATGGGTAGTCTGTTTGATTAGTTGGTTATAAATTTATGAAATAAGTAAATAAATGCAAAATTCGACAAGTTTTGCACCAGTTCTGAAAGGAAAGTACAAGCATATTTTCCTTGTGAAAACTACAGGAACAAATACCTGTAAACATTTGCAACTGCTTTTTTATAAGTACTTTTTACCTTGAAAACAATGTTCATATCTTTGAAAAATAACTAGTCTGTGGGTGCAATTTCCTTCCCCTGACCTAAACGTACCCCAGGCTCCATCTACTTTTTGTTTCACTGCATGTACACATGTTGATCCAAGTGCCTACTTTTTTTTTTTGTATTTATTATTTATTATAATATTAACAACCCAGCAATCTAATCTCAATCAAGTAAGGCGCATCTATTTTTCAGTTCTTTTATACCATTTTAGTCAAAGCGGTTTACATTGTAACTTAAACTTGGTAATGTACATTAAACAGGGACATTGATAACTTGGATTCTTCTGAGACAATGGAGGATTAAGGGGTATGTTTACTAAACCGTCTTAAAGTGCGCTCTGCGACATTATCGCGCGATAAGGTACCTTATTGCGCAATAATGTCGTATCTTGCGGCACACAGGTACGTTATCGCGCGATAATGTGCGCCGCGGCGAAAATGAGCGATGAAGGCAGACAAAGGCTCCTGGAGGGCGGAGGAAGGCTCCCCAGGGGCAGAGAGAAGGGGTCAATGGATGGAGAGTGGGAGGGGAGAGGCTCCCCGCACACTAACGCTGTGAAATCCGAGGCAAAAAAACATCGCCAGAGAAACCCTCGCGTTACAGCCGATTTAAAGGGAAAAGAAACCATTTCCGTCTGCAATGTACAGCAAAACCAGGGAAACCTAAAAAAAGTGATAAGTGTGATACATGTGCACGGAACAAAAGGGCAAAGAAACAGTGAAAATGACCTAAAAAAAATGGAAAAAAATCATAACCAAGCTGGCCAATAGTGATATCAATGGGCAACATCAAAAAACACTCCCAGAAAACCTCCAAAAAAAAGAAGAATTTTGGAAGGGTCTACGCTCCGTCCCCATACAAGGTGAATGAGCCCACAGTGAAATTGTCCAGAGCAGGGTTTCCGACCCCATTGGCCAAAACGTTGTCTAATAGACAATATTTTAGTGGTGGTGAGAAGCAAAGAGGCATGTGACAAATTCTGTCTAACCTTTTTGATGTCTTGGAGATCTGCACCTTGCCCACTCACATTCTTAAATGACAGAGGTGTAAGGCAGGGGTCTCCGAATCCAGCCCTAGAGGGCCACAAACCAGTCAGGTTGGCAGGATATCTCTAATGCATATATATCTCATGCATATTCATTAGGGCTATCCTGAACACCCGTACTGGCCTAGGGGTTCAAGGAGGACTGGTTAAGAACCACTGGGTGTGGGAGTGTGTGTCTGTCCATCCAGTGTGTGGTGGTTGCAACACCTTACTCAGCCCACACTGTTTGCACTGTGTCCAGTGTTAGCTTGCCAATGTGCATAATGAGGAGCAAGGTACTGTGGGTATAGCTCGGACAGGGTGTCCTGGGCAGGATGCATGAGCACAGGGCATAGGGCAATGGCTGGGACATTGTAGTGGCCGGCCATCACCTGCACGGACAGGGTGGCCCCTGCATGTCCTGCTGGGAGGTCACTCTCACCCTGACTGAGCAGTCACCATGGCATGGCTAGGTCCCCCATAGTGCTAATAGCATCTCTTTCAAGTGATATCTATGGGCTGCCTTTTTTGGGCCCAATCACTAACCTATCTGCTTGGTGGGTGTGCTGACATCCCGGTTTTGGGTGCACACATTTCTTCCAGTAATATGCACTATGGACTAGCTAGCAGACTGTTTGCAGTTAGTATGCGTGAGGCTGGAACACCTTGCAGGGTGCAGCGGCTGCAGATTCACTGTGCTCGCTGCTGGAGAAAGTCAGATAGTGGTGGTGGGCAGATGAACATTGCCAGGCCTCCTGTCTGTCTGCTATCACCGTATGGATGCGTACAGAAATGCATGGACTGCCCTGTATGTTGTCTGTCCCCCAGCTCAACTGAGGTTAATGGTCCCCTCTACCAGCACCATTGCAATGATGTTGAATGTGGATCTGTTGGTGGGAGATCCTGAGCCAGAATCCGCCTATGGGTCCAAAGAGCCAGCCAGCCCCGCCCCCCCGTGTCCCCCCTGCCAGCCAGCCAGCCCACCCCCCCGTCCCCCCCCACCCACCCGCCAGCCCGCCTCCACCACCCACCCGCCCGCCCGCCCCCGCCCGCTATACATTCTCCCTATCCCCAGGAGTCGTGAGAGCCCATCAAAGTGGGCTATCACTCACCCTGGTGATATGGTTCTGTGTGCCTAAACAGTTGAATACATTCTCCCTATCCCCAGGAGTTGTGAGAGGCCATCAAAGTGGGCTATCACTCACCCTGGTGATATGGTTCTGTGTGCCTAAACAGTTGAATACATTCTCCCTATCCCCAGGAGTTGTGAGAGGCCATCAAAGTGGGCTATCACTCACCCTGGTGATATGGTTCTGTGTGCAAAGACAGTTCTATACATTCTCCCTATCCCCAGGAGTCCTGAGAGCCCATCAAAGTGGGCTATCACTCACCCTGGTGATATGGTTCTGTGTGCCTAAACAGTTGAATACATTCTCCCTATCCCCAGGGGTCCTGACAGCCCATCAAAGTGGGCTATCACTCACCCTGGTGATATGGTTCTGTGTGCCTAAACAGTTCAATACATTCTCCCTATCCCCAGGAGTCCTGAGACCTGTGTAAGGTGTACTGTCAGTCACCCTGTTGCTATGGTGTATGTAGCTGATGATGTGTGCTAGGACACCCAACCCCCAGTGGGCCAGAGACCTGATTGCAATGGTGGGTATGTCATTCAGATATTGTGTTAGGTTATGGCAGGTAGGTTGCACATCTCCCATAGTCTGTGAGGTCAGCACCTCATCACACACGTCTTTGATGTATCCAGATGGTATGCTAGGTGCAGATGTGGATGTGTGTAACAGCACCCCACCCCCATGAGCTATGAGATCTGATTACAAAGGCCTGTAACAGAGCTATGTCCCCATAAATGTATGCTGAGTCAGGTCACACATCTGCCCACTTGCTACGAATCCCAAACCTTGTTGCAGATGAACATTACTGATGGTGTTGGAAGGATACATGCACCTGTTGTGGTTGCACAGCACAGACAGAAACCCTGACATGAGCACAGGTGGCAATAGCCTATTCTGGTGCAATGGCCCCTGCCCCTGGTGTTGGCAACCACACCTGCCGTAAGCATACAAGGCCCAGGTCATAGGAACATAACAACATAAGATAGCCCATACTGGGTCATTCCCTCGTCCTTCACGCCCAGTATGCTGTTTGCAACAGTGTCCAAACTAGGTTATACGTACCTAGCAGTATCCCCAAGAGAGACACGTTCCACAATGCTTGTAGTGGGTCAAGCATTGCTATCCTGGGCCTTGTAGAAACCCAAATGTCATGGTAGTGGCCCCTGGCAAGGTGAATAGGGCCACCCACACAATGTTCCATGTATGGACACAGCACCCATGATTGTTAGGATATCATGTTGCCAGTGGGGTTGGGTCCGAGGATGTGCGTAGATCATGACAACACAAATGTGTTCAACAGACCACATACGGGGTTAGGGGGGTTACCATGGACACCATCATTGGCAATCAAAATGTGGCATGGTCATGCAATGTCATGCAAGGGGGCCACAGGGGACTGGACTGATGTGTTCAGGGTGCCAGGCACACTGCACATAGGTGTCACTGCACACATGTCCAGAGACACAGCTACGCATGCAGGTGGCACTGGGAACAGGTAATCACCTGGAACAAGCAGGAAGTAGTCCTTACATGTGGGTATCATCGGTACCGACGGAACCTGCGTGGGAACGGTCTCCAGTGTCCAATAGGAAAGCTATTGGAAGCAACCCCACAGCGCCTGTGTGCTGCCATCTTGCCTTTCCCAAATGGCTCTTTCTAGTTCATTGTTTTCCACAGAGCCAGCAGGTCATTGTTCCTGTCATTGCTGAAAAACAGCTATTGTAGTACCACTTCTGTGGCAGTGTCTGCCTGTTTTTCTTTACTGGTACCACTGGTCTTTGAATTTTATTTTCTAAAAGGTCAGATTCCCCCACACAAAGAAACCTTTTTAACAAAAGAGCAACAATCCCCTTTGTAGGTCTCCCCCCGGTTTGGCATTAGGCCCTAATCCCTCCTCCATCATGGAAAAGCACTCCTCGGCTGCAGAACATATGCTGATAATGTGCCGGTACCTTCTCAGTCACTGACAACCATGATTGGTGTCGCAAATGCTAATGGCCAGATCAATGCATGTCTGAATGTTTGGCCTGTGGGATGTTATCCAAGAGTGGTTGGCAGAACAGAGCAGCCAAGCTCGGTACCCTCTTTCCCTCCAACGTGGCCTCGGTGGCAGCCATGTCGTCAAGGGCTTCCTCTTCCTCCTGTGGATCTCAGGTAACCAAACACAAATCTGTCCGTTCCTGAAAGGGTACATCCCCCTCAAAATATCGGACTGCCACTGGCATTGCCCTTGAGGAGCACGCTCCGGGCAAACAGCCCCAGTGGGAGTCCCTGGCCTCCAAAGCCACTTTGGGACTCCATGAAGTTCTGGAGGCCTCAACCTGGTCCGACCACCTGGTGCTATGCTCTGGGTCCTGGCTTTGGCCAGTACTCATACACAGACATCGTCAGTGTTGATTGACCAGAGGATCGTGGCCATCGAACGCAGTCTGGCAGTTCTCCTTGCGGCATCAAAGACCTTGGTTCCACCCCAGACCCTGCAAAGTGCAGCACCGGTATGTGCAGCAATTGCAGGACCGGCATTGGCAAATGCACCATTGGTGCTGATGAGTACCGGTATCCACACACCGGTACCGTGTCACTCCGATACTGAGGCCAATTGGTACCGATACCTCACTTTACCTGAGCCTCCGTAGAGAAGATACATCCAATCTCCTGAGGGGTCTGATGACTCTGACAGCTCAGAGGGTAATGATGTACCTCTCCAGGACAAGCCTGCCTCTCCCAAGAGGAGAATGTCCCCTCCTCAGGATATGTCCTTCCTGGATCTCCACACACATGTAATCAAGGGCCTCTCCATTTCATTAGTAACTTAATGTGAGCACAGGCCACGGGAGACAGAGATTCACCAATATCAACAAACTCCATAGGAGGCAGACATCCTGCCAATACATCAGATCTTAAGGAATCCTCTTTTGAGAATGTGGAAGATTCCTCTTACCACCTCTCCACATTCTCACATGTGCCTACTATGTATCGTGTGCCTCCGTCGCCTGGTTTGCACAAAGGACACCTCCCTGATCACTCCATCATGGTGGAGTGTGGTAGGAGGAGAATTAAACGTTACAAACAACATGCCACCAACCCTCCTGGTAGGGAGTGTAAGACATTAGATGCCTTTGGTTGCTGTGTCGTCCATACATTCAAGCTTTCAGACAGGACAGGTTCCTATATCATGTACATGGGAATGTTCCTGATGGAGGTCACACAAGATCTACAACTGGTAAGTCCACATCTCGCAGATCACAGAGGTCAGTACTATGTAGCACCTGTCAAGCATGCCCAGAACATTTCAAAAGTTGTGAAAAGGGCAGCTTTTGACTGTTTTTCAAGCAAAGGCAGAGTCTCTGCCATTGCTATTGGGGCAAGGAAACTTGGCTGGCTGCAAGCCTCTCACCTGGAACAATGGGTACAGGATAAACTGGCCAACACCCCCTGTAGTGGTAAAAACTGGTTTTTAAAAACCGGCAGGACAATTATACCTTGACTAGGCTTTCAAATATTGTAGATCCTGCAAAGATGAGAGCCTTAGAAAAGCGCTTCCTCTCCAAAAAGAAAGGATACTATCAGTCCTATGCTCAGCAAGGACAACCTGCAGTACAAGCTGCTAGAAAGGGTCAACAAGCTACTAAGCAGAGAAAGCCGAGAGGTACTCTGCCTCAGCAGACCCAGCAGCCTCAGCCCCCACAGGGCCTTTGACTCTGTGATGGGGTACCTGCCCTTCCTGGCCCTCCAGGGAAAGTAACCGTCAACAATCCCAGGAAAATTAGGTCACCTCATCCACAGATGGAGGCAAATAACATCAGAACCCTGGACTGTGTCCATCATAGAAGAGGGTACAGGCATCATTCACATAGCCTGCCGCCTCCTACAATAGTAAGGACATTGAGTTTGCAAACGTCCCCCCAACTGAATCCAGAGGTAAAACATCTTCTACCTCAAGGAGCAATGGAAGAGGTACCTCATCTCCAACAGGGTTCTGGGTTCTGGGTTCTCCCCCCCCCCCCCAATTTCCTCATACCAACGGAAAAAGGAGGTCACAGACACATCTGACATTTCAGAGAACTGAACAAGTTCCTGTTCCAAAAGACATTCAAAATGATTTCTCTAGGAAACGTACTTCCTGACCTACACAGGCAGAAATGCCTTTGTTCTCTAGATCACAAGGATGCGTACACCCATCTTCTCTGCCAACAAGCACAGCGAAAGTTCCTTTGGTCCCCCCATCAAGGAAACCACTATCCAAAAAATGTTTTCCCTTCAGCCATGCCTCAGCACCCAGAGTATTCACAAAGTGCATGTCTGTGGTAGCCGGTTTGGTCCTTACCAGGAGAATATTTTTGTGCCCCTACTTGGACCACTGCCTCATCCAGGCACAGTCACAAACACATGCCCAGGCCTCTCTCTCTTACACAATGCGTGGACTCCAATATCTAGGCCCTGTCAGAGATCTCGTGGAATCCTTTCTGACTCCCATGTAAATGCTGGAGCTCATAGGAGCAAGGCTAGATACCAGACTGCCAAACATCTACCTGACTCAGCCTCGCTGTCCTCGCATTGTGCAACGTGTTTGGACAGCACTAACAAAAACTCACCTCTCGCCTCGAGAGATGCATCAGCTGCTGGGTCACATGGCATCTACGGTGCATGTGGTCCCCTACGCTTGTCTCCACATGAGACCAGCCCAGTGGGCCCTCTCTTCCCAGTGGACGCAAGCAACAGGCTGTCTCTCAGATGTTATAGTAAACTCAAACCGCCATACCCTGTCCCTGGACTGGTGGCGGTCAGCACAAAACCTGTTGGAGGGGTCACCTTTCCTGCAAACCCCTACTCAGATCCCATTAACAACAGATGCCTCCAAAGTGGGGTGGGCTGCACATGTACTGGACACCTCCACCCAAGCCACCTGGAATTGTCAGGAGAGTCATTTCCACATCAATCTGTTTCAGCTCTGAGCAATTTGCCTGGCTCTTCATGTCTTCCATTCCCTTCTACAGGCCAATGGAATACTACTTTACACAGACAATCAGGTAGCCATGGTCTATGTGATCAAACAAGGAGGAACAGGCTCTCTGTCCCTTTGCAACGAAGCTCTTCAACTGTGGTCGTTTGGCAGACAGCAGCAGATCCATCTCCTGCCAGTCTATCTCCCTGGCAATCAGAACTCTTAGCCATACAAACTCAGTCGTGTTCTGCTTCCGCACAAATGGTCTCTACACGTGGACCAACTCTGTAGAGTATTGCAACTCTGGGGAACTCAAGATTCATACCTCTTCGCAAGTCCATCATATGCCAAACCTACCCGGTTCTGTTCACAAATCCCAGCTCAGAGCTACCAAGCGAGGGATGCTGTCCTCCTCAACTGGGGGCAGGAATGCCTATATGCCTTTTCTCCCATTCCCTTGATTGCCAAGACCCTATTGCAACTCCTGAGGGACAGAGGCAACATGATCCTCATAGCCCCATGCTGGCAACAACAGGTGTGATACCCTCTGCTTCTACATCTGTCCCAGGTTCCACCCCTGTACGTAGGGTCAGCTCCAGACTTACTGTTGCAGGAGGAGGGGAATGTATGGCATACAAACCCCCCGTCTCTGTACCTCAGAGCCTGGCTACTGACGGCTGTAACTGCTTTGGCCCTCCCCTCATTCAGGAAGTGCATGATGTCCGTTATGCTTCCAGGAAACCTTCCACAAGGCAGTCCTATGCCATCAGGTGGACGTTACATTTCATTTGGTGATAACAAAAGGCCTGCAACCCTCTTGTCATCCGTATATAAACATGTGGAATAAAGAGCCTCATCCTGTTTAGAAAAGCCTTAAAACTCCACCTGTTCACAAAATGTTACTCTGGAACCTCCAACGATAGAAGCACAACCAGCAACCCATAAACTTTCCCTACACACCAGTCACCCCCGCATGTCAACTCCACAGACAACATGTAGTCCCCCTAACCATACCAACCTTCAAGAAACCAATGCAACACCCTCCCACTTCAGAGTACTGTACATAGTTGTAGTTAATCTGTATTTAGTTTCCCCGGTTTCGCTCCCATGTTCAATTCCCTGTTCTGTGTAAACTCAATGTTGTTTGTATACATTGCAGTATTCTTGTTCGATGTACACCGCGCTGATTTTAATAGCGCGGTATAGAAGAAATGTTAAATAAATAAAATAATAAATAAAATGTTTTTGACAAACTCCATTACTTATCAAACAATGGTCTCCAAACTGAGTCAGTCAGAGTCCATTTAAGTGCCATTGCTGCTCCTTCTGAACCCATCAATGGACAACCCATTTCATCCCATCCTCTCATATCCGGAATCATGAGAGGCCTGCATCTACCAAAACCTGCCCTTAGACCACCTCCAGAGGCATGGGATCCCAATCTGCTGCTAGGGCAGTGTATGCTGCCGCCTTCTGAGCCCTTAGACACTACTTCGTTAAAGTCTTTGACCTGGAAAGTAAAATACCTTCTTGCAATCACATCAGCAAGTCATATCAGTGAATTTCAAGCTCCAGTGGCTGATCCATCTTACACACCGTTTCACCATGATAAGGTAATCCTAAGGACACATCCACACTTCATGCCTAAGGTGGATTCCTCCTTTCATTTGAAACAAGAGGTGTAGTTACCTGTAGTCTTTCAACAGATGCATGCTTTAAATGCAGAGAAGACTCTTCATACCTTGGACTGTGAAAGAGCTGTGGCTTTTCATCTGCAGAGGACCCAGCAACACAGAAGGTCCCCTCAGCTATTCTGAGTCTCTGATCCCTCGCATTTGGGTACAGCAGTTTCAAAAAGATCTCTATCCAACTGGATTGCTCAATGTATTACCTTTTATCTCTCATAGCTAACACCATTCACTGGTGGCCCATGTTCCCGCTCACAATGTGAGAGTCATGGCAGCCTCACGGGCTCACCTCCATTCCGTCTATATTAGCGACATTTGTGGAGCAGCTACCTGGTCCTCGGTTCATGGCCCACTAATGCTTGGATAAAGGCTCCCACAGGCATGCTATGGTTGGTCAGGCTGCTGTCCAAAACCTCTTCCATACCTCTTCCATAATCCACTCCTAGCCGCCTCTCTTACAGGATGCCAGAGATCCATGGGAGGAAGTGGAAGCCCTCCACAGGCCCTCACCACTCTGGGGATCCTTCCTTGGCATCTACATCTAGGGTTTCCTCACATGTGATGACCAGGTCCTGCTTGTTCCTGGTGATAGCATAGTTAATCACCTGTAACAGAAATAATTTTTTTCAACAAATTTTTTAAAGCAAATCTAACTGATGACATGTCAACATAAACCCATGACTCAACTAAAGGCTGTATAAGTGCATAGAGGAGGAGAGTGCATGCCAAGACACCAACTACATTGCATACCCTAGAGAAGGAACGTAATGGCCACATACACAAAGAGGCTCTGATGGGAGGGGGGTTATTAGGTGCACATATAGGCTATCCATGCTTTGCCATTATCACTTTCACACAGTGGGCTGACATGCAGCCATCAGGGTCACGTCAAAAGCAGACATCGGGGTGCGGTTTAGCGGACATAATGCAGACATTGAGATATATGTTTAGCAACTCAGTAGCACACAGCTGTTAATGTTAGTCAAGGTATGAGATATACACACCATGAAATGTGTTTGGACAGAGGATCCCGGAGGTGCCCCTGCATATTTCCATGTGTTACAGCAATTGACAGCGGGGTAGCAGACGACATTGGGACACCAGTACACACAGTGAAGGGCCATTGGGAGCAACATGGGGGACCCAGGATAATACTGCAGCCTTGGAGTGAGTTGGGAACACGGTAGGGAAAAAACACTCATGTTCACCAGTGTGTGCGACAACAGGGAGGTGAGGGAGGGGACAGACAGAGTACGGACCCCTGTAGTTTGGCAAAGACATGTCCTTGATGCCTCTCACATGGGAGAAATATGTACAGTGTGATGGTGAACAGTGAGTCTGTAAAGGATGTTGGGGAGTGTGGAAGCTGGGGACAGGAATGTGCATTGTGTGTTGCACAGCTAGAACATGACATATGTATGTTTCCCTTGTGTTTCCCAATGCACAGGACATAGTTGTTGAAGCTCCTGGTGCTATGGTGCATTGGCAGGGGACTGTACATCAGCCAACATACTGTGGGCTGGGGTAGGTGGAACTACAGCTATATTGTCTGTGCCAGCAGTCAGGGGGAACACATGTTCTCAGTGATCTTTACTATTGTCCAGATGTTGTGGTTCACCTCTTTTCCCTGCACCTGCCTAAACCATATTTTGCTGTTGACACACATATCCCCATGTGTTCCTATTCCAGTATGTCTTCAGCACACTGTCTCTGGGACATGTCCAACAGAGCTGCATGTGTGTGGAGGTTGTAGGTTTATGGGTGGTGGCCTACACGTGCACCCTTCCCTGACATTGTACCATGAGCCAACACCAGGGTATCATTGCATTTCACAGGGCCTTTATGTGTACAAATCTCCACTTGTGGACATACAGGCCATATGCTACTGCTGGCATGCTGCCCTTTGCATACTGTGTGTGTGTGTTCTTGTGTTGGCTGTGTGATGATACAGTGTTCAGGCTTTTTACATTATCATGTGTTGTGAGGGATCTGTACACCTGGGGGGCGGTGGTGACTGTGCTATCTCTACCTTACAGGTGTTTACCATGTAACCATTGTGGACATGTGTTGTGTGTTGGGAACAGAACTGTGTCTTGTGTTCTGACATACCACTGTTGACCTGCTTTTTGTATCACAGATATCGGTGTGACATGGTGACATGGAGATTCTACATATTTCGCTGACATTGTGTCCCTTCACTGTGACCTGTTATGGCCTTTGAGTGGCTCAGAGGATCCAAGACATACACCTGATGCAAGCACAAGGTAGTTTGCACCTTTGTTCTTTTGGTAATGACATCAACCTTTACATGTTAATGATTTACTGTTTGTGTCATATACATTTCATGTTGGCTCTGTGTTCACGAACGCTGATGCACATAGGATGGAGCTCTGAAATGCCTGTGTCACATGGGCATGGACAGAAACATATCCATGTGACACCCGTGTGTATGCTTCCAATTCTAAATGTCCCCAACATGCAATGTTTATTGTGTTGTGATCATGTCATGTTTGCCTGTGTGTCCCTTCATTATGTGCTTCTTAATGATTGACTCTCTGCAATTTGTGCTGATGTTGCAAGGTGCATACCAATACAATATTTCTCCTCTTCTGACACAGGGCAGAGAACAAACCAGACACATCTATTACAGTGCATGTGGCATCGCCATCACCCACCTGTTGGGGGACAGAACACCATGGAACTTTCCCTGGAAAATGGTGCCATAGGATGTTTGACCTGTGCGAGTGCGACACATGCCTAGGATGGACAGTATTATTTTTGGATTGCTACTTTGCCCATGACAGACCTGTCCAACACACTGTTGCTGCCGTGCTCTGGTTGGGAGTCGTGCTCATCGCAGGAGACACACAGGACCTTTCATGTACTGTGGCATATTGTGATGTGACACTTGACTATGCATGCCCAGGGTTGCAAGGATAGCCTTAACCTGACGTGTTGGATTGCAGATACGCTTTGGACTTTGCACACTGTGTACTGGTCCCCACGTGTGAATCAGGGACTGCCATTGTCACTGTATGTTGCACATTCCTCCACAGTTGTTTCTTTTGGCCATGTGTGTGACATGGAACACAGGATATGCTCATCTGTTTGTTTCAACACAAGCATACAGCCATACGTGTGGCATAGGGGTAGCGATGGAGAGGTCCTGTTGTCTATGTCCACCTAATCTCCACCTGGAGCTGATACAGGTTTTGCAACAACACCGCTTTAATGCATGCCAGCATCCTGGATTGATGTTTGAGTGGAGGAGTGGCCTAGTGGTTGGGGCAAGGTACTTCAGGCCAGAAGGTCGGGGGTTCAAATCCCACTGGAGGACAGCAACCTTGGGCCGGAAGGACTGGGGTTTCTAGTCCCACAGGTGCTCCTTGTGGTCTTGGGCAAGCCACTTAACCCTCCATAGCCCATGTTCCCTGTAAAATAGTTCTCTGTGTGCTGTGCTTTCCTGTCTAATCAATGTGTTTATACCTCAAAAATTTCCTGTCATGATTTGACAATTTCCAATCTGTAATCAAACTGCTGCTGATCGCTGGAAGTAGCGGTATACAAATGTATACTAAATAAATAAATGTTTTTAATCAACAAGGGTCTTTGCGTGCATGTGTGGCATCACTGAATCATGTTGAAATATCAATGGTGCATGTGCATATGACTGACTATGTTGGGAAAACACAGCACGTGACAATATGGCTTCTGTGTGGTTTACTGTAACATGTTTGCCCTTAATTTCCCTCTCTATATACTGTTTCTTGTGTTTGTTTACTGTACAGACGTGCCGCTCTGCATTGATTTACAAACTTGCATTGCATGTCTGCACAGTCCTATTTATCCCCTGAGGTGACGACACTCACATTGCCACGTTATATTTGCAGTGTCGCAGTATGAGTGTCCGTTGTCTTCCTTCAATTGTGCATTCCATGTACAGTGATATATGTGTACAGACACTGTCTACACACCAACCAGTGCAGGGGGACCTCCTGCATGGTGTTATCTCTGCATGTTTCTGCAGGTAGTTTTAATTTGAATTCTGTCTGTGTTCATGTGCCTCTGCTACCTGTTAGCATATCCTCATTGTGCATTTGATGATTGTTTAGGGTTACATTGTTGCATCTTGGATTCCTATATCAGGCATTATCTTATCTGATGTTTTGTAGTTCTATGTAAACCGCGCTGATAATAAATAGTGCGGTATATAAAAATGTTAAATAAATAAATAAATAAATAAATAAATAAATTATGTGATAGCTGTAACATTATTTTCAATCTGTGGTTCTAAAGTTACAACGTTTCAACAACATATGCTGTTTTCATTTGTGTGCCTCCTGTGTTGCCAGATAGATATATTTTAGGGAACAGATCAGGATTGATGCGTGTTGGTCTCTCATCATGCACCGCCTACTGTCTACATGCACTCATATGTGAGTAACACATTTGAGGCGTGCGTCAGCATGTGGGGGGTGAGGGCCTAATGCATAGTGCTGCACATTATGTCTCCTGCCCATTTGTAGACGGTCCAGTGACCTTTCTGTCTTGCACCTTGGATCCACTCACCTTGATATTATGATGGCGGATCTACACTATCTGTGAAGATGAACCCAAATAAACATATGTGTTTGATATACATTTGTCTCTGCTGCTGCTTGATCATGGTGACAAACTTGCAATGCAATGTGTGCCTTTGAGTCAGTCCTGACTCCTTGTGACCCTGAGACTCCAGGGTTTTCTTGTCAGTGTCACTGGAAGTAGATTGTCAGGTCTTTCTTCCAAACTAATGGAGGGTTACGTGACTTGCCCAAGGCCACATGGAGTGCTAGTGTGAATTGAGCCCTGGTTGCTTGGTGACCAAGCCAGTTTTCTAAACACTAGGCTACTCCTCCACTCTTTGATCACATTGACACTTGTATCTACTGATTTGCTGGTCATGTACATGGCCCACCTGTGCTCACATCCTTGTACGGTGGCAGCTGTGTATCTGCCAGCCATTTGCCACATCACTGGGTATTACAGATTCCCATACACACCCTCCCTTTGGGGTATTTTTTTTGCATTGTGCTCAGTGTGCTGTTTGGGGTAGTGGTTAGAGGCATGTGTTATAACTCCCTAGTTTGCAGGTTTGATCCCCACATGTGGTTTATCTTTTTCTTTTCTGTTGTGCTAACTGAACCATTAGGTACCAGCAGGTTCATCACCTCTACACACAACCCTTCCCTCTCTTCACTGTACACCAAGGTGTGCCCTCTGTGCTGCCTAGCCATCAGATATTATCTGTTACATAGGTCTCTTTCTTTATGGTGTTTACATGGCAGTGCACTTGGGGGTTTTGTATTGCTGTGGTTCAGCTGGTGTGTGGTACACCTGTTTGCATGTTGAATTTTCTCCTGTCCTGTTCCAGATTTTTTACCAGCTCCACAGAGCATCCTCTGCTGCCCTTGGGGTTTAGTTTCTTTCCTCTTTTGCATGCTGTATCCACTGCATAACATTTCATTGTGTGTGTGCATGTGTCTCTGGTCCCAATTACAGACTGTGATCTGATCTGTACACAGCAGATCTGCATGTGCATTTGGTCATGGTTACTGTTGGGGGTTTGCCTGTCCTGACAGCCAGCAGGCGTCTTGTGTGATGCCCTGCACTATTTTTGTATGCAGCCTTTGCTAATGAGCTCACGTTGGTGGTGTGGCCTACCGGTTTGTGCATTGCCATTTGTGGTAGTGGTCACAGGTGTGATTCCTCTCTGTTCTCTTTCATTTGTATGCTTGTCCTGCAGAACTAGTTTTCATTCGTGTGACAGTCATATCTGTGCAGATCTGTGCTGTGAGCACATTGTACCCTCATCAGAGTTGTGAATCATCCTTCTGTCCATCTTCTGTCTGCCAGCTGTGTACCATCCTACCCTGATGTGCATGCTGCTACCCCACGTCCTGCACTCCTACACATTCCTGCATTGCAGCTCTCCCTGGTTGCCTCTCCTGTGTGTGCTCTGCATAGCACTGCTACTCCACTGTCATCCTGATATTTCACCTATCCTGCCATTTCTGGCTCCTCTGCTGCACACATCTTCCCATCCTCTGTCACACACTGTCATTATAGCATGGTACATTACCATCACTCTGTGCATAGCTACAGCTGCCCCCCGATATGTTTGTCCACTTTTCTAGCTGCCACATGGGCTGCAGCTGATTTGTGTGGTCCATCAGCTCTGATCTACATCCTTCTTTTACTTATGCATTGTCTTTCCTTTCTGCTCTGTGCAGTGTTTGGGTTACGTGTGTGTTTGCCACATACCTCTCTTGCCCTTCAAATTGGGGGACCTTACTGCTCTTGGCCAACGTTTTTGGGTTCACCTATACATCCTTGGGGCATCTTACGCCACACCTTCTATTCAGGCAGCTTATGGGGTGCCTACTATGGTGCCTTGGGAGTTGGCAACCTTTCAACATGGCCTCTGGGAAACATTATAACTCGCCTTTGCTGACGTGGTTGTTTAGGATGTGCCTTCTGGTGCACCCTAAAGGGTGCATTAATTTATGGCACTGGGGTGGGGTTCTTTTTAGATGGCAGCACAGATTGTTGTACAGTTGCAGGCAGAAAAAGGAATTACCTCAGCCAACCTTATTCATTAGGTACACTGGGGATTTCAACTCATGGCCCCTGCACTCTCAGTCAGTGTCTTAACCATTGTGCTACACTGCTGTTCCTCCTTGCATGTCAGCGCACCTACTTAAGATTTCCATGCGTTAAAATGCACAATGCTGTCATCAAAAACAATGCTATGACCTTGCGGGGCCTCATACGGCACCCTATAAAGCGCAATATAAGGAACATTCTAGGGTGCCTGGGCGGACAGTGCACTTAATAGTATGCCCTCTGGAGTGCCTTATAGGGCGGCTGATGCGGCACCTTATGTTAGAGCACTTTGAGAGTGTGTCTGCTAGCAGCACTAATTAAAACAATATTAAATTGCCTCATAATGCAATATTACACATAACAGGTTGTGCCTCAGCCAGCCTTATTCATTGGGCACAGTGGGGAATTGAACCCATGACCCCTGTCCCATCAGTCAGTGTCTTAACCATTGTGCTACACTGCTGTTTCTCCTTGCATGTCAGCGCACCTACTTAACATTTCCATGCATTAAAATGCACAGTGCTGCCATCAAAAACAGTGCTATGACCTTGCCGTGCCTCATAGGGCACCCTATATGGCGCCCTATAGGCCACCCTTTAAGCAACACTGTAGGGTGCCGTGGCGGACAGTGCACTTTAAAATGTGCCCTCTGGGGTACCTTATGGGGTGCCTTATGCAGCACCTTATGTTACAGCGCTTTGAGAGTGCGTTTGCTAGCAGCAGTAATTAAAATCAAATTAAAAAGCCTCATAATGCAATATTACACATAACAGGTAGTGCCTCAGCCAGCCTTATTCATTGGGCACAGTGGGGGATTGAACCCATGATCCCTGCACCATCAGTCACTGTCTTAACCATTGTGCTACACTGCTATTTCTCCTTGCATGTCAGCGCACCTACTTAACATTTCCATGCGTTAAAATGCACAGTGCTGCCATCAAAAACAGTGCTATGACCTTGCCGTGCCTCATAGGGTGCCCTATCGGCCACCCTTTAAGCAACATTGTAGGGTGCCGTGGCAGACAGTGCACTTTAAAATGTGCCCTCTGGGGTACCTTATGGGGTGCCTTATGCAGCACCTTATGTTACAGCGCTTTGAGAGTGCGTTTGCTAGCAGCAGTAATTAAAATCAAATTAAAAGGCCTCATAATGCAACATTACACATAACAGGTAGTGCCTCAGCCAGCCTTATTCATTGGGCACAGTGGGGGATTGAACCCATGACCCCTGCACCATCTGTCAGTGTCTTCACCATTGTACTGCAGCCCTGTTCCTCTGTTTGCACATCAGCGCGCCTGCTTATGCTTCCCGCGCGCGTTTCTCGTGCACTAATTTGCGCAGCGCACAAGAGCACGTGATAATCCCGGTTTGCTAGGTTAAGACTGAAACACCCACGCCTTATATGGCATCCTGCACACTAGCGCCGGGCGCACATTAGGACGGTTTAGTAAACATACCCCTAAGTGATTTGCTCAAGGCAATGAGGTGTGCTAATGGGAAATCGAACCATGGTTTTTTTGGTTCCCAAGCCAGCAAAGGCGGCCCACGGGTAGTGCGGGACCATGTGCGAAGACTCATTGTGGGCCTCATTTGCATATCCACTGGGCCTCATTTGCATAAATCTAATTTATTTTATTTTAAAATATGTATGTTGCCAACTAAAATTTTAGATGGCTTTCAAAGGAGCACTTTATAAGCTTCTCTTTTGTCCTGGCAATGACTTAGGGGCATGTTTACTAAATATTAATGTGCATTATGTGACACTGCACCAATAGAAATAAATGGGTGCTCCTGCACTTAGCACACATTAACATTTGTGAATGCGCATTAACTTTTAAACATGCCTCGTAATGACTGTTTGAATACAATTTGCATGGGCAGTGAGGATAAAGAAAGATTACCAGATTTCTACATTACTATACTCCAGTGCCAACTGCCAGGCACATTAGGAAGTACTATAAACCCTGCTCTTTTAGAGCCCATAGCAAACCCACCATATCATAACACACTACCAGGATTCACAAAGCACCAAATCCTACTTATCAAACACTGCAAATATTAAAGCAATACACAATGTAAATACAAACAGTTCCATATACTATTGCACCACCTTTGTATATAGTTAACCATGATATCTCTTGTCAGATAACACACCTTTGTATATAGTTTCCCCTATTTCCCAAGTTTATATCTCCTGTTAAATGTAATTGACCAGACATATGTAAATTGTCGGATGTTTTTTGTTCAATGTAAACCGCGCTGATGTCTAATAGTGCGGTATATAAGAATTGTTAATAAATAAAAATAAATAAAATAAATAAATCTCAGAGAATTCCAATACATCTCCTACTGGTGAAAGAGAACAAGTGGGACTGTGTCACATAGAAACTACATAAACAGAATACCGCAGCTCGGATACACATGCAAAACATAGACCATCACCAAACATAGAACAAGGGATCACAATTTAGAAATATGAAGACAATAATTAAACAGGGAACCCTAAAAGCCAAACTTGGAATGTACAACAACACTAGAAACATTTAATTATAAATTAATTTCCTCTTGTAACTAAACAAAAAGTAAAGATGTTAGTGATGCACATTTCTCAGAGCTGACATATTCTAGTTAATAAATTAAAAATAAAACAAAATAGTATTTTTCTGTTGTTGTTAAGTGCCATTGAGTCGGAGTCGACTCATGGCGACCCTCTGGATAGCTATCCTAAATTGTGTTCGGTCTTCAGTCAGGCGGCTCATTGTTGACAGACTGGTACCCGTAGCTGCTGTTATTGTATCGATCCATCTCATTGCTGGCCTTCCTCTTTTGCGTTGACCTTCTATCTTGCCAAGCATGATGTCTTTCTCTAATGATCTCTCTCTTCGTATGATGTGTCCAAAGTATGAAAGTCGAAGTCTTGTCATCTGAGCTTCTAAAGAAAGCTTAGGTTTGATCTCCTCTAGTACCGACTGGTTTGTTCTTCGGACAGTCCATGGTATACACAGTATTCGCCGCCAGCACCATAATTCAAAGGCAACAATTTTCTTCCTGTCTGTCTCTTTCACTGTCCAGCTTTCACATCCATATGATGCTATTGAAAATACCATGGCCTGAACAAGTCGAATCTTTGTATGGAGAGAGACATCTCTGCTCCTGAGAATCTTATCTAGGTCTTTCATAGCCATTCTGCCAAGAGCAATGCGTCATTTGATTTCTTGACTGATTGTTGCTTCTTTATTGATAGTTGATCCAAGTAGGTTAAAGTTGTTCACAATTTCAATTTCTTCTTCTTCAACGATGAACCTGTTGATTATGCCAGTTGTTATGATCTTTGTCTTCTTTACATTAAGGTGCAGGCCCATTTTGAGACTATGTTCTTTGACTGTGAGAAGCAAATGTTTCAGATCATCTTCACTTTCAGCCAGTAATGTAGTATCATCAGCATAGCGAAGGTTGTTGATGAGTCTTCCACCAATCTTCACACCTCTGTTGTCTTCATACAATCCTGCTTCTCTGATGATTTGTTCTGCATATAAATTAAACAGGTAGGGGGAAAGTATGCAGCCTTGTCTTACACCTTTGCTTATTTTAAACCATTCTGTTTCTCCTTGTTCCGTTTGAACTGTTGCTTCTTGATCAATGTACAGATTGCGCAAGAGAACGATCAGGTGTTCTGGTATACCCATGCTTCTTAATGTGGCCCAGAGTTTCTCATGGTTTACACAGTCAAAAGCCTTGCTATAGTCGATAAAACACAAATAGATATCCTTTTGGTATTGTTTAGTCTTTTCAAGGATCCATCTCACATCCACAATGATGTCTCTCGTTCCTCGCCCTTTCCTGAACCCTGCTTGCACCAGGTAATTCTTGTTCCAGGTATGGTTGTAGTCTCTTTTGAATAATCTTCAGTAGAATCTTGCTGGCATGTGGGATCAGAGCGATTGTTCGATAATTTCCAGTCAGTTGGATCACCTTTCTTTAGTATTGGTATAAACACAGATCTTTTCAAGTCAGTTGGCCATGATGTTGTCTTCCATATTTCTTGGCAGAGCCTTGTAAGTATGGTAACAGCTGCATCAGATTGCTGCAATACTTCTATAGGAATGCCATCAATGCCTGGTGCTTTGTTCTTTGATAAGGCTTTCAATGCTGCTTCAACTTCTTCTTTCATCACCAATGGTTCCCGATCATAAGGTACAGGTTGAAACGACTGTTGGTCCACTTGATCTTTATCATATAAAAACTTTGTATATTCCTTCCACCTTTTCTTGATCTTCTCAGCATCATTCAACATAGAACCTTGAGCATCTTGTAACATTCCAATTCGAGGCTGGAACCTTTTCTTTAACTCTCGTAGCTTTAGGAAAGCCGATCTCGTTCTTCCTCTAATAGTTTCTGCTTCTATTTCCTTGCATGCATCATTGTAGTACTTTTCCTTGTCCTGTCTTGCTGCACGTTGGAAATCTCTGTTGAGTTCTGCGATTGTCTTTCTTTCTCCTCTGGCTTTAGCTTCTCTGCGTTTCTGGGCAATTTTCAGAGTTTCTTCCGTCATCCATTTTGGCCGTTTTTGCTTTTTCACCTTTTGTAGAGACTTCTCGCTTTCTTCCAACACAACCTTCTTGATGTCATTCCATAACTCTTCCGGAGCTCTGTCATTTGTATCTAAAGCAGCAAATCGATTTTGCAGGCAGTCTTTAAATTCCAGTTGTATATTCTCAAGGTCATATTTTGCTGCATTCATGAGTGGTTTGCTCTTTTTCAACTTTAGCTTGAGTTTGCATACTAGTAGTTGATGATCTGTACCACAGTCAGCTCCAGGTTTTGTCTTTGTTGATGTTATAGAGCTTTTCCATCGTTGACTTCCACAGATGTAGTCAATTTGATTTTTATACAATCCATTGCGTGAAGTCCATGTGTACAGTCGCCGCTTGTGTTGCTGGAAGAAGGTGAGATGAATAGATCATTGGTCTTGCAGAATTCTATCAGTCTTTCTCCAGCTTCATTTCTGTTGCCAAGTCCATATTTTCCAACTACTTTGCCTTCTTCTTTGTTGCCAACTTTTGCATTCCAGTCACCCATGACTATCAGGATATCCTGTTTGCATGTTCTGTCAATTTCAGCTTGTACTTGTTCATAGAACTCTTCAATTTCATTCTCTTCTGCAGCTGTTGTTGGGGCATATACTTGAATTATAGTTGTGTTGATAGGCAATCCTCGTAGACGAATAGAGATTAAGTGTTCATTGACTGCATTGTATTTCATTACAGTTCTTTCAAGTTTCTTCTTTATTATAAATGCAACACATTTCTTCTTTGTCTTTCATTTCCAGCATAGTAGACCATGTGATCATCTGATGCAAAGTGCCTGATGCCAGTCCATTTCAGTTCGCTGATACCCAACAGATCAAGTTGTACACGTTCCATTTCATTCTTGACCACCTCCAGCTTCCCTTGGTTCATGCTTCGTACGTTCCATGTTCCAATGTGTAAGACACCTTTACAGCTTCTGACTCTCATTTCATGAGCAGCTACATCAGCAGTCAGACTTCCCGAGGGCTTTGATCCAACCACATCATAAATGCTGGCTTTACTCTGAAAAGTCTTCAGCTCTTCCCCAGTAGCCAGTTGAGTGCCTTCCGACCTGGGGGTCTCATCTTCCAGCACCATAGCACAATTTGTTTTGTTGTAACTATCCATTGGGTTTTCATGGCAAGATACAGAAGTAGATTGCCGGGCCTTTCTTCCGCCCAGTTTAAGTTTGGTGTTGTTGCCGTTGTCACAAAAATGTGATCGACAATCTAATTTGGTCCTTATTTATTAGAGTAAAAAACTGTTGAGCTGTAAATATCACTATTACTCTTATCTAACAAGAATGATTGAACCTGGTCTTTAGCTTCAATGATGTAATGATATTATACAATGTAGTTCTTTTTCAGTTTATGTTTAAAGTTTGTTTATTGTACATAACGCACAAACAACAGCAATACAGAGCAACATTGTGAAACTAGCAACAATCACGGTCGTGTTCATATATAATACATTGGTACACCCTAACCCTCCCTCCCCCACCCCCTGGGTTTCCCTACCACCCCCCCCCCCCTTGAAGAAGAAAGAAACAACAACAAAAAAAATATTCAGTACAGGCAACCCACCTGTGCTTGTTACAACCCGCATACCAACATCCAATACCAAATGAAGACCTAACTTTCCCCCACCCCCCCCCCCTTCCCCCCTAAACCACTACTCAAACCAGGACCATTCCCACATTTAATCAAGTACATTAAGGATTCGGCTCCGCTCTCTGGGAGACAAGGTGTGCAAATAGGGACCCCATTCCTCAATAAATCTAGCAGTAGCTACCTTCCCATGTTTAGCTCCTTGATGTTCTAACAGGAGGAGCCGGTATACCTCCCGCCGCCACTGACCCAAAGTAGGGCCCTGGGGCAGTAGCCAAGTCAGCAGAATCACTCGCCGCGCTACGAGAAGAACCCTACCCAGCCAAAGTCTCTGACCCCCTTCCAATCCCTGCATCCCCCTGAGCATCCCAAGCACCAAAAGCTGAGGGACCCGACGTATTGGGTGCCCCAAGACACCCGTAAGAGACCCCACGATCGCTTTCCAGAAGCGAACCACCATAAGACATTGCCACCACATATGTCCCAGGTCAGCTCGGGCTACCCCACAGCGGGGGCAATTCGCAGTGGCGCTACTGCCCGCCCGAAATGCCCGACAAGGAGAAAAGTGGCAGCGACGCACAATGCGGTATTGCAAATCCCGAAGATCTGCCGACTTAAGCCACCGGGGGATATCCGCAAACAATTGTATAAAATCCCCCCCATGGAGCTCTGCCCCCAGATCATGAGCCCAGGCCGCAGCCAAAGCCAATTCAGCAGGGAACCCAAGGAGGCGGATATACTCCTTATGTAATGACGCCACTTTCGCCCGCTGTGCACTCCCCGTGTATAACAGTTCTTCAAATTTAGAACAAATATCAGTTTGCAGACTCTGCCGGTCCAAACTTCGTAGGTAACTACCTAGTTGCAAATATGCAAACCAATCCCTACTCTCCAGACCATAACTAGATCGAAGAGTGACAAATTCTAGCGCCTGCCCCCAATCATCCGTTACCTGCTCCAAGGCTACAATTCCGCGAACAGCCCACCTCCGAAAGGTCCCCCCATCCATCCCGGGGCCGAACGCCCCATTGCCACAAAGAGGCAAAAAGGGAGTAGTCCCCGAATTCCAGGAGAGTGTCTTACACAGCAAACGCCAGACCCTGCGCATGACCTGAAAAACAGGGTGTCGCCCAACTAACGGTGGGAGAGCCGCCGCCACCGCATGTAAAAGAAACCGCAAGGCCAGGGGTTCCGCTATTTCCTGCTCATATACCAGGGGCGTGTAATCCGCTGTAGTCCCCAACCAATCCCTCAAATTCCGCAACAGACAGGCTACATTATAACTCCGCAGATCAGGGGCTCCCATACCACCGCCCCCCCAGGGCCGTTGCAGGGTCCGAAGACTCAACCTGGGCCTCTTCCCTCGCCAATAAAAGGAGTTTAGACATTTAGCCAATTTAGTGAGCTCTTGCTTGGTCAACAAAATAGGCAAACTCTGCAAGGTATATAACCATTTAGGAAATACAGTCATCTTGAAGAGGGCTATCCGAGCTCCCAGAGATAGCGGAAGATCCCGCCAACCGTGTAGGCGTTCTACGGTCTGTGATAACAAAACCGCAAAATTGACCTGCTGTATTCGACCGACATCTGCGGTCAAGTAGACCCCTAAATAGTGAAGGTTCTCCCCCACCCACTTCAACGGAAAGGCATCCCAATCCCGCTGTAACGTAGGCTGCAAGGCTAAGGCCTCGGATTTATCTAAATTTAGTTTCAACCCCGAAAACTCCCCAAAGTCTGCCACCAATCTCAACAAAGTTGGTAAAGTATCCTTGGGAACCCCCAAATAAACAAGAAGGTCGTCCGCAAAGGCGGATATTCGAAATTCCTCCTTCCCAACCCTAGCCCCGACCAAGCCTTTATGAGTTCGGATACGCTCTAGGAGAGGTTCGAGAGTGAGTACGAATAAAAGCGGGGACAAAGGGCAACCCTGTCGAGTCCCCCTCCGGATAGGGAAATCCTGAGAGACCGAACCATTCACCAAAATCTGCCCGCGAGGATCCGAATACAGCAGCTTAACAGTGTCTAAGAAAAAAACCCCGATCCCCATGGTGGGCAATAGATGATACATGTATTGCCAGTCCACCCGATCAAACGCTTTCTCAGCGTCAAAACTGATGAGCAGAGCCGGCTCCCCCGCCGCCTCGGTCATATATAGAGACGAGATTATTTTACGAATATTCTTTATGATATGCCGTCCCCGGACAAAGCCCACCTGGTCGTCCTTAACTAATTGTGGGAGGAATTCCGCCAGCCGATTAGCCATAATTTTCGCCAGAAGTTTAATATCTACATTTAAAAGCGAAATCGGTCTATACGACTCGGGCAATAACCCATCCCGCCCTGGTTTAGGAATCAAAGTGAGGACCGCCCTATTCGGTTCGTACGGAAAAGCCTGACGCTCGATCAAGGCGGAATAGAATAACCGTAAAGGAGCCACCACCTTATCTACCAATAATTGGTAAAATTCACCCCGATACCCATCAGGTCCTGGTGCACGACACGTATGTAATTGCTTTATTGCACCTCGAATTTCCGACTCAGCGATTGGGGCATTAAGAGTGGCACTCTCCTCCACCGATAGACTAGGCAAGTCCACCTTCCCAAGAAAGGCCTCGACTTGCACCAGTTCTCCAGGGTCCGCTTCATAAAGAGTCCGGTAATACTCCCGAAACCGCTCCTCAATATAGGCCTGTCCAGTCCGAATCTCCCCCCGAATGTCCCGGAGGGCCCCAATATGGGACTTCCCCCGACTAGTTTTAACCAGCCTAGCCAACAATCCCCCCGCCCTACTCCCATACTTGTAAAGTTTATAACGATAATATAGTAAGGATTGGGTCGCCCGCTCCTGCAGCATAGCATTCACCTCCTGCTGTAGCCGAGTATATTCTAATTTCCTTCCCCGAGACGGATGCTGGGTAAACGTTCTTCTCGCGTGACACAACTGTTTTTCCAGTAGGATTAAGCGGGCGGTATAAATTTTCCGCTGTCGGGCCCCAATTTTTCAGTTTAAATTTTACTTTTGAACGGGTCTCAGACTTATAGGGAGCTATGGCGTTAATTGTTTTACACCAAATGCTCTACTTTGCATCAACGACCCTTTGTGTTCAGTAAAACTTTATAACTTTTGCTACTACCACATACACAATGTGATCATAAAACTGAAAAATGAAAAAAGTCAGGCTTATCTCATTTTAGAAAATGCCCAACGCCAGACTCAGCGCTGCTGCGTTTCACAGATGTTTTGTTTCTTCAGGAGCTCGTAAGCCGACCATGTTTCTCTCAAAGGTTCCGACCAACTCTTAACCGGACATCAAGGGGGAACAACCGGTTAAGAGTTGGTCGGAACCTTTGAGAGAAACATGGTCGGCTTACGAGCTCCTGAAGAAACAAAACATCTGTGAAACGCAGCAGCGCTGAGTCTGGCGTTGGCCATTTTCTAAAATGAGATAAGCCTGACTTTTTTCATTTTTCAGTTTTATGATCACATTGTGTATGTGGTAGTAACAAAAGTTATAAAGTTTTACTGAACACAAAGGGTCGTGATGCAAAGTAGAGCATTTGGTGTAAAACAATTAACGCCATAGCTCCCTATAAGTCTGAGACCCATTCAAAAGTAAAATTTAAACTGAAAAAGAATTACATTGTATAATATCATTACATCATTGAAGCTAAAGACCAGGTTCAATCATTCTTGTTAGATAAGAGTAATAGTGATATTTACAGCTCAACAAAAATGTGATCCTCCGCCGTCAACACTATCCCATTCTGCTGCTACCCAGATGGGTGGTTTGTCTTGGTCTGGCACCTCAGCTGAGACCTGTCCATCTTGGGAGACCCTGCCAGTAGTTAAACTACCGATAGTTTAGCTCTCAGCATCACTGATGCACGCAAGCCCTCACAGCACGACAAGCTGCAAACCAAGTGAGAGTATTTTTCTACCTTTTGTTGTTCAGGCATTTTATTTTTCAGTCACAATTTTTCAGTTGCTTTCTTTTGGTTTCTTTGGGCATGATATTCAAAAGGCATTTATGTGATTAACAGCTAGTTAACCATGCAAATGCCTGCTAACCAGATATTCGCTAGCACATACATAGGTACAGGGCCGGCCTGTCCATTGTGCGATAATGTTGTTCGCACAGGGCCCCGTGCTTCAGGGGCCCTGCGCAAACACTATTATGGTACACCAGACGGCTTCAGAGGGAGCTGGGGAAGCCCGCGCGAGGCCCCAGCTCCCTCTGTACAAACACCAGCGTGAAGATCCTTTTCCTTCACGCTGGCGGCTGTTTCTGTGAAGCCGCGATTGCTGGGAAAGGTTAAAGGCATGCCCTTTAACCTTTCCCAGCATTCGCGGCTTCACACAAACAGCCGCCAGCGTGAGGGAAAAGGATCTTCACGCTGGCAGTTGTACAGAGGGAGCCGGGGCCTCTCGCGGGCTTCCCCAGCTCCCTCTGAAGCCCCTCAGACAGCCGCGGGGCTGGTCAGGTGGGGAGGCCAAGGACTAGATGGGCTGTGATGGGGGGGATCTGGACTGGAAATGGGCTATGGGGGAATTTGGACTGGAAATGGGGGGGGACTTGGACTGGAAATGGGCTGTGATGGAGTGGACCTGGACTGGAAATGGGCTATGGTGGGGGGAGGGGGGGAACTTGGACTGGAAATAGGCTGTGATAAGGGGGGCTAGGACTGCAAATGGGCTGTGATGGTTGGGGGGGGACTTGGACTGGAAATGGGCTGTGATGGTGGCGGGGGGAACTTGGACTGGAAATGGGCTATGGTGGGGGGGGGCATGGACTGGAAATGAACTGTGATGGGGGCCTAGGACTGGAAATGGGCTGTGATGGCGGGGGGAGGGGGGCTAGGACTGCAAATGGGCTGTGATTGGGGGGGGGGCTAGGACTGGAAAGAGGCTGTGATGGGGGGACTTGGACTGGAAATGGGTTGTGATTGGGGGGCTAGGACTGGAAATGGGCTGTGATGTGAGGGCTAGCACTGGAAGTGGGCTGATGAACAGCTGGAATAGGACTGGAAATGGGCTGATGAAGAGCTGGAATAGGACTGGAAGTGGGCTGACGAGGGGGCTAGGATTGGAAATTGGCTGATGGGAGAGCTTGGAGTGGAAATTGGCTGATGGGGGGCTGAAATAGGACTGGAAATGGGCTGATGGGGGCTGGAATAGGACTGGAAGTGGGCTGACGAGGGGGCTAGGATTGGAAATTGGCTGATGGGGTAGCTTGGAGTGGAAATTGGATGATGGGGGGCTGGAATGGAACTGGAAAAGAGCATATGTGGGGCTAGGACTGGAAATGGGCTGATGAGGAGCTGGAATAGGACTAGAAATGGGCTGATGGGGGGAGCTTGGACTGCAAATGGGTGATGGGCTAGAATAGGACTGGAAATGGGCTGATGTGGCGGCATGGGAGAATGGGACTAGAAGGGAGCGGATGCTGGGTGGGTCTAGAACTATAAGGGAGCTGATTTTGGGGGTAGAAGGGATGGGGATGGGGAATGAGAATGGAGAAGGGAAAATATATTTTGTGTGGAAGAAAAGTCTACGATAGGCCGGGTATTGGGAGAGTAAGAGGGGATTGAGAATGGAAGGATGAAATTTGAGTGGATGATAAAGGAATAAGGAAAGAAATGGGGGAAAGAGCAAAAGGGAAATGATCAGTATGTTAAAGCAGATATAGAGAATGGAAAACATCTAAAAGAGAAGAAAGGACAAATGGATAGCTCGCAGAAGACACGAAGAAACCAGAAGAAAGTGACTGGAGCAATTGCAACTGAAAAATAAAATGCCCAAACAGAAGGTAGAAAAATACTTTTTATTTTGAATTTATTAACTGGAATATGTCTGGTCCACTGTTCCCTCTAAGCTGTGCGTGTGTGCGCGCGCACACACATCGCCGAGCGAGCGCACATACTTTACAACAGAGCGCACAAAAATTATGGTTTTGATTCTGATAGAAAACAACACAGACATCTTAAAATTTAAAAGTTGTTATGTATTTATGGTTTTCACAAGTTCTACAATATTTTCTAGTGCAATCAATGTGGTGTACATACTGTATTCTGATGTGTAGTCAAATTTTAAAGTATATAACTCCGAGTGTCGTTATGTGGTGCACAAAAATTTAACCTTCCTTCAAAAGCTGCACAGCTGATATTTTATGCGCACACAGCCTACAGAAAATTAGAGGGAACATTGGTCTGGTCTGGGAAGTGTGTATTGCTAACAGCTTTGCATTTTTGTTTAGTGCAAGAGGAAATTACTTTATAGTTTTATTTCTCCAGTGTTGTACATTTCATGTTTGGCTTTTGGGTTTCCCAGTTTAATAATTATCTTCCTATTTCTAAATTGTGATCCCTTGTTCTTTGTGTGATGATGGTCTATGTTCTGTGCAACCGAGCTGAGGTATTCTGTTCATGTAGTTTCTGTTTGACAGTCCCACTTGCTCTCTTTCCCCCAGTGAGATGTATTGGTATTCTCGAAGATGTATTGGTTTAATATCTGCAGTGCTGCCTTTTAATAGGTAGGGTTTGGTGCTTTGTGAGTCCTGGTAGTGCTGTTATGATAGGGTGGATTTGCTATGGATTCTAAATGGTCAGTGTTTATAGTACTTCCTAATGGGCCTGGCAGTTGTCACTGCAATATAGTAATGTAGAAATCTGTTATTCTTTCTTTATCCAGACACTCATTAAGAGGCATGTTTACTAAAAGTGCGTGTTAATATTATGCAAACATTTATGCAAATGAGACTCCTTATGCAAATGAGGCCCCGCAATTAATCTCCGCACATGGCCCCGCACCCCCCTTGGGCCGCCCCTGCATGGGTAGTGCCATTGAATATTCCTGACTAAGTCCCCTATGTGCCCCAGTGCTAGATGGCTAGCATCGGGGCATGTTGGGGGCATTCCGGGGTGGAGTGGAGGTGGGTACCGGCTCTAACTATGCAGCACCAATATTGGAAGCTGCATGGTTAGCACTCGGCGCCTACAAGATAGGCAAGGAAAATACTCACCTATCTTATAGGTGCCGAGACTAACCATGCAGCTTCCAATATTGATGCACGGTTAGCCTCGGCGGCTTCTGGGCAGTGTGGGCAGACCCAGATATTCACTGCCGTTGCCGCAGAAGTGAATATCCGAGGTTTGGGGGTTGGCGGGCAGGGCTAAGTGACTACGGCACTTAGCCCTGCCCAGTTAAATATCGGGCCCTTTGTGTTTTCTGTTAACTCTCCATTGTTGGCTGTCCATTTGTCCTTTCTTCTTTCTTCTAGTTTTTTCCATTCTCTCTCTACATCTGCTTTAAAATACTGATTTTTCCCTTTTTGGTCTTTCCTCTATTTCTTTCTTTATTCCTTTTTTATCCACTCAAATTTCACCCTTCCATCCTCAATCTCTATTTACTCTCCCAATACCCGATCAACTGTAGATTTTCTTCCCTCCTATACAAAATATATTTTCCCCTCTCCATCCTCATTCCCCCTGCTTCTTTTTTTCTCTCGCCAGCTCCATACCCTTCTAGTCCTCCGCCAACATCAGCTCCCTTCTAGTTCCAGACCCTCTCAGCATCTGCCCCCTTCCAGTCCCATTCTCCCATCCCCCCATCAGCCCATTTGTAGCCAAGGCCCCCAGTTTTCTTCCAGGGACAGCAGCTCTCTTCTCCCCTTCCCTTCTTCAGCTCATTTCCAGTTTTATCCCTCCCCATCAGCCCATTCCAGTCCTAGCCTATTTCCAGTCCTAGTCCCCCCATCACCCCATTACAGTCCTAGTCCCTCCATCAGTCCATTTCCAGTCCTATCTCCACCATTTGCCCATTCCAGCGCTAGCCACCCATCAGTCCATTTCCAGTCCTAGCCCCCTTAATCTGCCCATTTCCAGTGCTAGCCCCCCCATCAGCCCATTTCCAGTCCTAGCCCCCCATCAGCTCATTTCCAGTACTAGCTCCTCTAATCAGCCCTTTTCCAGTCCTAGCCCCCTCCTAAACAGTTCATTTCTAATCCTAGGCCCCCCATCAGCCCATTTCCAGTCCTAGCTCTCCCTAATCATCCTATTTCCAGTCCAAGCCAACCAATCAGTCCATTTCCAGTCCTAGCCGTCCATCAGCCCATAAAAGAGCCCCGTGTCTGCCTGACCATCTTCAGAGGGAGCCGGGAGGCCTGAAGCCTGGAACCCCACCTCACCTCTTCAGAGCCATGAGAACGAACAATGTTTTCCTTCTTTCCCGTGAGTCTTGAAGGACTACAAAAGGGGACTGCTACTTCTGGAGAGAGATCTGCAATAGTGAGTATATACTTCTGGGAATTTTTCTGAAGGAAATTCTTTGGATTAAAGCTGATTAATCTGTGAACCCAGTGTATTTGTTAAATCAGTCAGGGCCTAGTAGCAGCAGTTTAAGTTTAAATTTAAAACACAGAAGAGAGCTTTCTGGTTAAATTTAGAACACAGCAGAGAGCTTGTAGTTTAAATTTAATACTCATTCAGGGCCTAATAGCAGCAAAGTGCTTTTAGTTTAAATTTAAAACACAAAAGAGAGCTTTCTGGTTAAATTTAGAACCCAGCAGAGAGCTTCTATTTTAAATTTCATACTACTTCATAGCCTAGCAGCAGCAGCAAAGAGCTTTAATTTAAATCAAATCAGACTATAACTTAACATAAAAGGCAAAACAGGGTCAGTATTCTTTGAGCAATAAATAAAGTCTTCTAGAGACCTTTACAAAGAGGCCTTCTACCTAGGGGGCAAGAGACCTGTAAAACTTTTTAAATAGGTGTTAAAGCCAGGGGGGCAGGTCAAAAGGCCATTTTGAAAGACTCACAGCTTACCTCAGAAGCACAGGACAGGTTACTGTGTAGCAGCCCTCTTTTAATAAGTTTTATTTCCCTCCCTCCCTCCCCAACACCCACCCATCCCTGGGATAATCGTAGCTTTATAGGTACTTACACATCTTAAAGGAAAGGAGCTGCTCTCAGGTGCAGCTCTTTATCTAAATCAGTCATACATTACGGACCTGAGATTAATTAAGCTTCAGATGAACAAGGTATATTAAACGTATTAGATACATTTTTATTAGTATAAGCATCCACACCAACCCTTAGTAAGTAAAGAACTTAAAGATCTAAACACAAGCTTAAAACTAAGATGCAGACAGCAGTCAAGCAGCGAGATGGGGGCTTTCCAGTCTTTTGCATTGAGTGTCACATGTATGATTTTCTCCCAGTTGGTGAGAGGTCTTATGTGTGCACTAGGTGCAAGGAGCTCTTTGCTCTCAGGGAATGAGTTCGTTCTCTAGAGGCTAGAGTAGCAGACTTGGAAGACATAAGAAAGACAGAGAGGTACATAGACGAGACCTACAGGGATATAGTCCTGAAGTCCCACCTCCAGTCTGGCAGCATCCCTGTTGTGACGTCACGTGACAGGAGAGCATCACCCTGGTGTGACAGGAAGTGATCCTGTAACAAGGACCTGTCCTCCAGGTGATGTAAAACCCTCTTGCACCGAGGAAGTTTCTCCAGGGCCATGTGCCCATGAGGGAAGGATTAGGACAGCCGTTATAGTTGGTGATTCGATCATTAGGCATGTAGATAGCTGGGTGGCTGGTGGACATGAGGATCGCCTGGTAATATGCCTGCCTGGTGCGAAGGTGGCGGACATCATGCGCCACCTAGATAAAGTCTTAGATAGTGCTGGGGGGGAGTCTGCAGTCTTGGTACATGTCATTACCAATGACATAGGAAAATGTGGTAGGGAGGTTCTGGAGGCTAAATTTAGTCTTTTAGGTAGGAAGATGAAATCCAGAACCTCCAGGCTAGTGTTCTCCGAAATGCTTCCCATTCCACGCGCAGGACCCAAAAGGCAGGCAGAGCTCCAGAGTCTCAATGCGTGGATGAGGCGATGGTGCAAGGATGAGGGTTTTGGATTTGTTAGGAACTGGGGAACATTCTGGGGAAAGGAGGGGCTCTTTTGAAGGGATGGGCTTCACCTTAACCGAGATGGAACCAGGCTGCTGACTTTAACCTTTAAAAAGGAGATAGAGCAGCTTTTAAACTAGATAATAGGGGAAAGCCTACAGTCGCCCAAGAGCACATGGTTCGGAAGAAGGTATCCTTGAAGGATACTACCAAAAGCAGAGAGGTTCCAAAAAAGAGTAAAGTAGCCCAAATGCCCTTGAGTATGGCGCAGACAGAGCTTAAAGATTCCAAATTACCCATGCCTACCAATAGCCAGATTAATATGAATAAAATACAGTCTCTAAAATGCTTGTATGCAAATTCTAGAAGTCTAAAAAATAAGATGGGAGAGTTAAAATATATAGCACTAAATGAGAGGTTAGATATGATTGGAATCTCAGAGACATGGTGGAAGGAGGACAACCAGTGGAACACTGTGATACCTGGGTACAAACTATATCGTAATGATAGAACTGATCAAATTGGTGGAGGGGTTTCACTCTATATTAGAGAGGGCATTGAGTCAGAAAGGATTAAAGTTTTGCAGGAAACAAAAATTTGCTGTAGAATCTCTATAGATTGAAATTCCATTTAAGAAGAGGAAGGCGATGGCAGTGGGGGTGTACTATCGATCGCCTGGCCAGAATGAACAAATGGATGATGAAAAGCTCAAAGAAATCAAGGAAGCTAACAAAAGTTCCAGCACAGTAATAATAATGGGTGATTTCAATTACCCCGGTATCGACTGGGTCAGTGTCAGGGCAGGACATGCTAGGGAGATAAAGTTCCTAGATGACATAAATGACTGCTTCTTGGAGCAGCTGGTTCATGAACCGACCAGAGGGGAAGCCATATTGGACCTAGTCCTTACTGGAACACCAGATCTGGTGCAAGAGATAAGGGTGTTGGGGCCACTTGGCAATAGTGATCATAGCATGATTGCGTTTGATTTAATTAGTTCAGCAGGGATGGTAAGGAAATCCACAGTACTACCTTTTAACTTTCGAAAGGGAGACTATGATAAAATGAGGAAAATAGTTAAGAAAAAACTAAAAGGAGCAGTTGCAAAGGTTAAAGACTTACATCAAGCTTGGGTGTTGTTTAAAAATACTCTCTTGGAAGTCCAGACCAGCTGTATTCCACGCATTAAGAAAAGTGGAAGGAAGTCCAAAAAACTGCCAGCATGGTTTAAAGGTAAGGTCAGAGAGGCTGTTGTTGCCAAAAAAGCATCTTTCAGGAAAGGGAAAAAAGAGCCAAATGATGAAAAATGGAAACAGCACAACCACTGGCAAGTTAAATGCAAGGCATTGATAAGGCAGGCAAAGACTGAATTTGAGAAGAAACTTGCTACGGAAGCAAAAACGCATAATAAAGACTTTTTCAAGTACATTCGTAGCAAAAAACTGTGAGAGAGTCAATGGTACCATTAGATGATAGAGGGGTAAAAGGGGCAGTAAGAGGGGACAAGGCTATAGCGGAGAGACTGAATGAATTCTTTGCTTCGGTTTTTACTGAGGAAGATGTAGGGATGTTACCCATGACTGAAGTGGTATTTAAAGGTGATATTGCAGAGGAATTGAAAGAAATATCGCTACACCGTGAAGATGTATTACAACTATTTGATAAACTGAAGAGTAGCAAATCACCTGGACCAGATGGTATACATCCAAGGGTGTTGAAAGAACTGAAATATGAGATTGCAGACCTGCTATTAGTAATCTGTGAACTTTTATTAAAATCATCTGTAATACCTGAAGATTGGAGGATCGCCAATTTTTAAAAAGGGTTCCAGGGGTGATCTGGGAAACTACAGACCAGTGAGCCTGATGTCAGTACCGGGAAAAATGGTAGAAACCATCATAAAGAACAAAATTACTCAGCATGTAGATAGTCATGGCCTAATGGGAGACAGCCAACATGGCTTTAGACAAGGAAGATCTTGTCTTACTAATCTGTTATGTTTTTTGAAGGTGTGAATAAACAGGTAGACAAAGGTGAGTCAGTTGATATAGTGTATCTGGACTTTCAGAAAGCCTTTGACAAGGTCCCTCATCAGAGACATTTGGCAAAACTAAAAAGTCATGGGATAGGAGGCAGTGTACTACTGTGAATCAGGAACTGGTTAAAAGATAGAAAGCAGAGGGTAGGGCTAAATGGCCAATTTTCCCAATGAAAAAAGGTGAATAGTGGAGTACCCCAGGGACCTGTGCTGGGTCTGCTGCATTTTGACATATTCATAAATGACCTGGAAAAGGGAATAACAAGTGAGGTTATCAAATTTACAGATGACACAAAACTATTTAAAGTTGTTAAAACCCAAGAGGATTGTGGAAAATTGCAAGAGGATCTTGATAAACTGGAAGACTGGGCATCCAAATGGCAGATGAAATTTAATGTGGACAAGTGCAGAGTTATGCACCTAGGAAGGAACAACCCAAACTATGGTTACACGATGCAAGGTTTCACATTGGGAACCACCACCCAGGAAAAAGATTTAGGCGTCATCGTGGATAACATGTTAAAACCCTCCACCCAGTGTGCAGCGGCTGCCAAGAGAGCAAATAGAATGCTAGATATCATAAGGAAAGGAATGGAAAATAAAACAAAAGATATTATAATGCCTCTATATCGTTCCATGGTGAGACCGCACCTTGAATATTGTGTGCAATTCTGGTCGCGATATCTTAAAAAGGATATAGCATTATTAAAAAAGGTTCAGAGAAGAGCCACCAAAATGGTAAAGGGGATGGAATGATACTCCTATGAAGAAAGGCTAAAAAGGTTAGGGCTCTTTAGCTGGAAAAGAGACGGCTGAGGGGAGATATGATAGAAGTCTATAAATTAATGAACGGAGTGGAACGGGTAAACATAGATCGATTATTTACGTTAACCAGGGCCAGCCCGTCCATTGAGCGTGAATGTTTTTTGCACAGGGCCCCACGTTTCAGGGGGCCCCGCGCAAAGAACATTCTGCATAGGTAAATTTTTTTAAAAAAAGCTGACTGCTGCTGCTGCCGTGGGCAGGATCGAGTGTCCGCGGGGCCCCCTCTGCTCGGTAGAGTCCTCCCTCCTTGCATCACCTCCCTCTTGCTCTGGCTTTCAGAGCCGCAAAGGGAGAGTTTCCTTTCTCGGCTCTTTTAAGCCTGCCGGGGCCCGGGGCTGATGGGAAACAGGAAATGCTTTTTTCCCATCAGCCCCAGCGGGCTTAACAGAGCCACGAGGGAGTAACTCTCCCTTCGCGGCTCTGAAAGCCAGCGCGAGAGGGAGGTGATGCAGGGAGGGAGGACTCTGCCGGGTAGGGGGGGGCCCCGCGGACACTCGATCTTGCCGCTGCCATGGCGGCAGCAGCCATCTCTTTTTTTTGTTTGTTTAATTTGCTGATGGGTGGGAGAGGTTAGGACTGGCTATGGGCTGATGGGGGGGATAGGACTGGTAATGGGCTATGGGGGGGCTAAAACTGAAAATGGAGTGATGGGGGGGTTAGGACTGGTAATGGGATTATGGGGGGGCTAAGACTGGAAATGGGCTAATGCAGGGCCTAGAAGGGAGCGGATGCTGGGTGGGGCTGGAACTAGAAGGGATGTTGGGGGAGGATTAGAATGGGATGGGGCTGGGAGAGTGAAATGGAGAGGGGAAAAATATTTTGTGTGGGAGGGAAGAAAAATCTACAACTGGCCGGGTATTGGGAGAGTAAGTGGGGATTGAGGATGGAGGGGTAAAATTTGAGTGGATGAAATAGGAATGAGGAAAGAGCAAAAGGAGAAAGATTAGTATGTTAAAGCAGATGTAGAGAGAGAATGGAAAAAAACTAGAAGAGAGAAGAAAGGACAAATGGACAGCAGATGATGGAGAGTTAGCAGAAGACACGAAGAAACCAGAAGAAAGTGGCTGGAGCAATTGCAACTGATAAAAAAATGCACAAAAGGTAGAAAGATATCTCTTTATTTTGAATTTATTAACTGGAATATGTGAGCTCTGGGAAATGTGCATCAATAACGTCTGCGCTTTGTTTAGTACAAGAGGAAATTAATTTATAGTTTTATTTCTACAGTGTTGTTGTACATTCCAAGTTTGGCTTTTGGGGTTCCCAGTTTAATTATTGTCTTCCTGTTTCTAAATTGTGATTCTTTGTTTGGTGATGGTCTATGGTTTATGTTCTGCATGTGTAACTGAGCTGAGGTATTCTGTTTATGTAATTCCTATTTGACAGTGTCACTTGTTCTCTTTCCCCAGTAGGTCATGTATTGTTATTCTCTGAAATGTATTGGTTTAATATTTGCAGTGTTGCCTTTTGATAGGTAGGGTCTGGTGCTTTGTGAGTCCTGGTAGTGCTGTTACAATACGGCGGGTTTTCTATGGGTTCTAAATGGGCAGTGTTTGTAGTAGTTCCTAATGTGCCTGGTGGTTGGCACTGGATTATAGTAATGTAGAAATCTTTTAGTCTTTCTTTAGCCATACACTCATTAAGAAGCATGTTTACTAAAAGTTAGTGTATGGTAACATCATGCAAATATCTATGCAAATGAGGCCCTGCACCGAGTTTCCGCACATGGCTCCGCACCCTCCCCTGGGCCGCCCCTGATGTTAACAGAATATAGAAAGACTAGGGGACATGCAATGAAGCTACGGGGTAAACTATTTAAGACAAATAAGAGAAAATATTTTTTCACTCAACGTGTAATCAAACTCTGGAATTTGTTACCGGAGGATGTAGTAAAGGCTATTAGTGAAGCTGGGTTTAAAAAAGGTTTGGACAAGTTCCTGGAGGAAAGGTCCCTAAACCATTATTAAAAAGGGACCCAGGATATCAATGCTTGACCCAATACAAGCATTGTGGAACCTGTGTCTTTTGGGGAAACTGCTAGGTACTGTGACAATGTGAGCTGTAGTGAGCAAATGGAAATAGAGGAAAATAGGGACTACACCTTTAAGACAGAAGAAAGGCAAGGTTCCCAGAGAGCTCAAACTACAAACAAACTAGAGAAGCATGCTTTGGCTGAGGCAGAGCCCCGCCCAAGCCCTAACGTAGGGTCAGGTTTGAGCACTGATAACAAACACATGTGCAGAGAGCAGGACGTGTTGGCTGGAAAGCACCTTTTTAAACTTGCGTCACTGAAGTCAGGGAGGGCAGAGGAAGCTGGAAGAGCTGGAGGATCTGGAGAATCTGGAGGAGCAAAGGAAGCAGAAGGTTCAGAGAGAGATGAGAGGTCAGAGTGGACAGAAGGCTCAGGGAGAGCAGGAAGCTCGTGGCCAGGATCCTGTTCAGAGGGAGTACTGAAGCCAGAGGGTTCAAAGGAGAAACCTGGTTTAAGGAAGCCCAGAGAAAGGAGACGTGGAAGGTTTTATTCCACGGGGAAATTTGGCTCCAGCAACAAGGGAAGCAAATCCTTTGTGGATGTGTCTGCTCCAGAGTCCAGCAGAAGCTTAGCTGAGGACGTTGCTAATGAACTGAGAAAGAGTGCAGAGCAGAATGCTCCAGGAACCCGAGCTGCCAGAAGGTGGGTGAAAGCTATTACAAATGCTGATAACCAGAACCCAGCCAAGGGCAGTGAGACAGACCGGAACCTAATTGAGAAGCTAAGGCAACTGTTGCAGGATAGATGAGCTTATTCCCAAAGCACAGCTAACCTTTCTCCAGGAGAGCAGTTTGTAAGGGAATTCCAGAAGCTTCTTCCAAACAGTAAGCTTGAATCTGCTAGTGAAAGTCCAGAGAGGGACAGACAACTTGCAATACAGGAAGATATGCAAGTAGATTTGTGTATGCCTGAAACTGAGTGTGATGTGATACCAATGGATTGTTCTTATTGTAAGAAGGGAAGCTTTCACATGTGCTAGAAGAAAGACTATGAAGGGAAGTCTTTGCATAGCCTGTGTCTCTTAACTAGAAGAGAAACAGAAGCTTCCATTTGAAGTAAAGAACATTCCTGGAATCCTGAGTGTTAACTGAATAGTTTTGGATAAAGAGAAAAGAACTGTACCTGATTTAAAATTGAGGAAAGTAGCTGTGATTTTCTTACTGCTGAAGAATGGTTGTGAACAGCTACTGTGTGTGAAAAGGGTTTTACCAAGTTCTGATGTTCCAGACGCTTTATGTTCCTGTTGAGTTTTCTTTTGGAGAATAATCCTTTACTGCCTTGTGTTTTTGAATTTTGATGCGAAAGGAGAACCCAGATCAAAAATAAATTTTCTGTTTTGCCTTAAACAAACCGAGTGGTTGCAACTACTTTGTCTACAAGTAACTGTGAGAAACTACAACTCCCAGAATTCCCTGGTGAGAGAAAAATCTAGTGACTCTTTACTTAAAGGCAAATGAGGCCACCCTTCTGCCTATTGGCCTGGCCAGCAGGGGGAGTGTGACAGTACATATGACCTAGATTGGCCACTGTTGGAAACAAGATACTGGGCTTGATGGACCTTGGTCTGACCCAGTATGGCATATCTTATGTTATTATGACTCTGTTAAAGTTGACCTGCCAGCACGATGAATGCTGGGAGGTTAAACGGGAGCATTTCCTGTCTTGAACAAGACAGGAAATGCCCCCATTTATCCTCCCAATACTCGGCACACGCCGTTCTTTCTCGTGGGTCTGCAGAAGTAAGCTATGGCGCCGGGCTTTGGGCCTCCCTGGTTTCCTCTGAAGATAGGCAGGCAGGCGCAGGGTCCCCCAAGGCACAGGGCCATGTGTTGGCAACATTTCCGCACAATGTACAGGTTGGCCCTGTTGCTCCCCCACAGAGTTGTCCCCGCACCCCCTCACTTAAATCCAATTTGTCACATACACTTTTACACAGAAACCTCAATTATAAACTTATAAGCACCCTCTCACCTCCTCCCCTCGCCCCATTCCTTATTCCCCACCTAAAAAAGCTCAGTGGCTGTGCTGCAGAAATAGTTTGAAAAAGTGAATCTATGTGTGTTTGCAAGTCTGTGTACCTCAAACATGATGAATACATCTGATATTTACTTTTAAAAAATAAAGACTTACACATTAATATGACACTGAATATTTAAAAGACACAGTGCATGTTCTACTTTGTTTACCATCTGGGGTGCATTTTCGACACTTAAAATGGGGTCACATTGGAAAACGTTTGGGAAGCACTGGTCTAGCATATATTTGGATGAGGTCAAGTATCATTGTGAGACAAATAAGTATTTGTGTAGGGATCTACCTTGTTCAATTTTCTCAGTAGGTCATATTGATATTATAGGGCCTATTGCAATATTTATAGTGTTGCCTTTTTTCCTAGATGGCAACTTATTGGTGCTGTTACAAAATGCTAGATTTGCTCCATCCTGAGAAACCTTTGTAAGATACTGAAGAGGGTTTATGATGCTTTAATGGAGAAAACCAGAACTGTACTTTTTTTGTATGTTGAGTTTACTAAATGCACTATCTGCTGCAGCACCCATGTTATCTACTCTATGGGCATGGTGGCAGATAGTGCATCCTAATGTTTAATAAGCATGGCCCTTCTATATTTTGAGTTGAACAGGGGGAAACACATCAGTGTTTCTATTTCTCAGGTGTTACCTTGCATGTGGAGTCTGGCTTCTTGGGGTTTCAGTTAAATATTTGTCTACATGTTTCTATTTTGGTTTGCCATCCCTTATTCTGTACTTGGTAAGGGTCTGTCTGTGCTCTAAGGGTATGATTGAGGCCAGGTGTTCTGCAAGCATAGAGTTTCTATGTAGGAATCTGGCTTGTTCAGTTTACTTAGTAGCTGTATGGATTTTATACAGCCCTTAGCAATATTTACCATGTTGCCCTTTTCTGGCTAGGCTCCTTGTTGTGGGAGTTTTGGAAGTTAGTGCTGTTTATGAATGGCAGATTTGCTCTATAGATCCTTTACTGTGATTCTTGCTTTTTCTTTTTCTTTACTGTAGGGTGCTGGAATAAGGATAGCCTTTAAGATTTGCAGTTTTGTCAGTTCATATTCAAGGAAATCTTCACTGTTGCTGATTTCGGAGCATTTCCAGCTCTGGCACATTCTGATCCAGCCTGTGCATCATGACCTTAAATTCACAGCTACCAGGATTATTTTTTCATTTTATATCTTCCCTCCTCATCATTAACCTGGTTATAGCACTGACCAAATAAGTCCAGTATGCAAATGAGCCCCAGTGACTATGCAAATGAGGCCCCATAATAAGTTTTCAGACATGGCCCCACATCACCTTCGAGCTGCCCACGACTCTGCCTTTTAGGAAATCCCCTGCTGACTGAATACTCCAAGAAGCTAATGCAATGCTGGAGAACGAGACACAAAAATGCATTGTCTCTTGTTACTCTTGAAATCCAAAAATGTTAGTGATGAACATTTCCAAAAGTGACATGTTCCAATCACTACATTTAATATGCCCTTTTTATCTGGGCATTTTACTTTTTCTATTCATGTTGCTCCTGGTCTTTTTGTCTGCTTTCAAAACCCTCCTTTTCTCTCATTTCCTTTATCAGAGTCTTCTTTCAATTTTCTCTTTCTCCTGTTTGCTTCACTTCGTTCTGTGCATCTATTGACAAGCATCTTTTCCTTTCATCTCATTTCTCTATATACACTCACAGCTAGATTTCACTCCTCCTTATCTCCCTCCAGTTCTCATTGCTGAGCTTTTCACCTTTATTTCTAACTCTACCTTTCATTGCCTCCCCAGAGTCCTCTATCTCTTCCTTGCCAATCTCCAACTACCTGATTCATTTATCCTTACCGCCCAACTTCTGCCTCCTTTCCAGATCTCTTATACTCCATATCCTCAAGTTGACACACTGTCTCTCTCTGTCTTCATCCCTCTTCAAGCTCTTCCATCCCTATTCTTTTACCATTGTATCTTTGCCATTTTTCCATATCCTTTATTATCTTGCACCCTCTCTCATCTTATCTTTCCATCATTCCTCTCTTGCCTATCTACTAGCTTTTTATCTCCCGATCTCATTCGCTTCTAAGTCTTTCTTCCCTCCCCCTTTCATCTTCTCCCCAGACATTATGTGGCCTGTGAGTGCATTGCTGATGTGTTCCTTGCACTCACTTGCAGTCTGCTACCATATTCAAGATCATCCCTCACAGTTTTCTTGGGCTGTTTTGGAGAAAGGAGGAGGGGTCTGAGTAAGCAAGGAAGAAGACGTATGGGAGGCAGGCAGGCAAAGAAGGATAATGTGAATTCAGGGGACCTGGGAATAAAGTAGAGTGATATGATGAAGGAAAGGGGAGTGAGGCATATTTATTGCTATTAATGCAGATGATCTGCAGATTACTCACCATTATACTGGTTATTTAAGGGATCTGCCTGCCACTGGCTTACCTTAATTAAAACTACGGGTTGACATTCCTACCGTTATCCCAAGTCTCCCACATCTGTCAGAAGTTTACTATTTTCACTTGAGATATTTGACAGATATACAGGGCCTCATCTTACTTATACTACTACTAGAAACATAGAAAAATGACAACAGAAAAAGACCACATGGCCTATCTAGTCTGTCCTTCCATATCAACAACTACAACAGTCCCCTTTTTTCCTTTAGAGATCCTCTGTGTTTGTCCCATGCACTACAAGGCGTACGCAGCATTGTACAGACACATGTAAGAAATGGTTCCTGCTCATCAGAACTCATAATCTAAACTTTGGGCCCTAGTCATGTGTATAGCACCCCCTTAGTAGTGTTTCTGATTCTGGGACTGGCCTAGCTGGTCCCCTCAAGGGCGGGCTCCATCAGTCCTGGTCAGTTTGGTGCCTGGTACCTCCACCTGGGGAAGAAAGTTGTTAACGGGTAGGATTTCCCTCCTTTCATCCCGGGAAAACCTCTCAAAAACACTGCTGTGAACAAGGCTGGCTTAAGTAGTAATAGTGTATTTACAAGTATAAATACCAATGTTTAGGGTTGATAATAATAACAGTATAACAACCAGTTGTAGGAGAAGTGATTCAAGCAAGAAGGGCATTTACTCCTATTAAAATAATCAAGGTTAAAAGTGCAAACCTATAATACAATGTTCACCAAAGTACTTCAATGCAGTTCAAATAACCAACTATAATCTTATACGTAGTATCTTAAGTAAACATTTAAAGATTATGGATTTAACCTCATTAACCCTTCTCCTAGCTCCCCTCTCTTTCTCTTTGTCCACCAGCCCCAAGTCTTACCTACTACATACTGAAGCTCTGGACCGGTGGCTGCTTGTGTAGAGAGAGGGTTTGTAATCCTGTCCAATCACTGAGGCTGTAGCCTTGACTCCACCTCCTCCAAGCTCTTGTCCAATCCCTGAGGTTATAGCCTTGGCTCTGCCTCCTCCAAGCTCTCCTCCAATCAGGAGAGGGTTTTGCGCTTCTGTCCAATCAGGAACAACTGTTGCAGCTCTCCAGTGAGCTGATCTGCCACTGCAGCTGATCCACCCTGGGTCTTGTGGCTCCTAGTCCCAAATGAACTCTCTACTGCAGGTCTCCCATGAGATGATCGGCCACCGCAGCTCCACAATGAGTTGATCTGCTGCTGCTGCCGCAGCTCTCTTTCAGACTCCCAAGCCTGAATTAGGCTATCCAGTATTTCTCTCCTACCAGCTCCACTCCGTGGGCTGAGGGTAAACCATTTACCCCCATCTTCACTCCTAACCCCCATTTGATCTGTAGGAGGTTTTCTGCTGGTATCTTCACTCTGAGCCTGTCTGCAAATGGCAGGAGTAAAGCTTTTTTTAGATAAAGACGCTTAAAAGCCTCTAAATCCTAAAGTCCTTCATAGATCCTCTTTCTTTTTTTTCTCTTACATAGGGCTTTTTGGTACCAGCACCTGTTTATCTGATACCAGTACCCTTATGGTGAGCAGTTTCCACTGCCCCCCCCCCCCCCCCAATATTTGCCTCTGTATAGTATATGCACTTTATTCCCCTACACTATTACCTATAGATTTAAAAGTTAGGTCTTAATAATAGATATAAATGTGAGCGAATATTAACTGGCTCCTTCCCAGAGTCAGTGATTTACATATCCCCTCCAAATGTTTACTTTCCAGTTCTGCTAGTATAGTGACCCTTACAGCAGGCTGCTCCCTTAATGTTGTCCCTCATGTGACCTCTTTAGTAGTTACCTTTTTAGCAGAATAAAATGATCATTTACCTTTATCCCAGGATACTCAATAGACTCTCGAATGCCCACCTTTAGGGGGGAGGGGTTCATGTATCTAGTTTTCCTATTCATTATTTCTGCCCTGGTTCTGATACCAGCTGCTCCATCAAGCAGTCATTTATTGTATCCAGAAATTTTACCTCTCTAATATACCCCAGCATTGAAAATCCAGGTTAGGCAGAAGGGGGGCGGGCTATACGCCGATGTGGCGCATAGCACCGCCCAATTGAAAATAGGGCCCTGTATTCTTAAATATTTGTGCACAGAATTACCAAATGTGTAAGGGAAATATATAGCAGTGAGAGTATATTACTGTCCACCTGACTGGAATGAGAAAGCAAGCTGTAAAATGCTTACATAAATTAGAAAGGCTTTCAGACCAAAGCCAAATAAAGACAGCGACACAGCGCCATGTTTCAGGTCTTGTTCTTTCTGCACCTTTCATCCGCACCCTTCATCAGGCCATTGTTTATCCTCTTTCAGCCAGATCTCTGAGATGTCTGTAATGTCTATATCTCTCTAATGCCATGCATTGTAACTGTGCAAGGGCCCATGGTAATTCTAACTGCGGGGATATGACTGTTAGCATGTACTGATTTGTGCATTAACTACCAATTGTGCATTGGGGTGATGAATGGGCAGGTTTCAGGAGGAGGAGAGTGGGTATAAAGAGGACAATGCAATTAGTGCAGGGTGACATAGTGCGCTGTTGATGTTGGAATTAGTGTGGGTGTAACTAACGCTACCTGAATAAGTGCAGACATTTGCACCCATGATAACTGTGCCATGCATTAGGGTATGTATCCACGTGTTAACTGCTGGGAACATGCTGGCACAGAGGGGCTTTGTACTTAACACACATTAGTTTTAGCAATAAATGTGCGTTAAGTGCAAACACCTAATGCACTTTAGGAAAAGGACTCCTATGTATTTGTTAAACATGTAATTTGAGAGAATTTACATTTGTCTGCTTTTTCTGCTGCATCCCCTTGTGCTACATCAGCTTTACTCATGCTGTCTTTATCAGGATAGTCTGACTCTCTCTGTCCAACAGTATCCTTAGAAGATGCTCCACTATGAACTATATGCGCCTCAATGACATTTGAGTTATTCCCCTAACAGCTTAAAAGCTATTCTTTCTTTAATTGTTTGCATTGACTGTCAAGTTGTTTTTTTATTAGAATTTTAACATTTTTACATCAAGCACATAATAAGCAAGGTATAAATTACATCTCGTAAAAAAAGAAAACAATTATAAAAGAATTAACATACCACTAACCCACAGAGAGAGAGAGAGAAGATAATCAATGTAAACAAAGAAAAATATTAGTCTAGTGATAGTCTATCAATAGTACCATGTTTCAAAATGCTACACAATTCCTCTACTCAACCCAGCAGGGCTAGCATGACCATTAGGCGAACTAGGTGGCCGTCTAGAGCACTAGTGGTCCAGGGACAGCCCACTTCTGCTGCTGCCACCCCTCTCTGGGACCTGCAATGGCCACAAAGAGTCCCACGATGCTTACCTTCCTGGCACTGGGTATTGGAAGATGTGGAAGCCAAACAACCTCACAGCACCGCAGTTTTAAGATAAGCACTGTAGGACTATTTGAGGCCATTATCACCTCTGCAGGTCCTGAAGAGGGGTGGCAGCAGTGGCAATGGGGGTCAGAGGGGGGAGGGACCCAACGGATGAGGTTCATTTAGGGTGGCTCATCTCTGCACCAGCCCTCTAACCCAGCCATTTAAAACTTCACTCCCCCTTTTCTTTATTATCATTTCAGAAAAAAATTGTTCCAGCTACAAAGAATCAAAAAAGTACTTATGCCCTTGGAAAGAAATTAAGCACTTTAAGAAAAGGTTGCACCCAAGGGCAAAACCTCTGCTTTTAATTGCAAGAAAACAGCAGCCAAGTTCCAAACTGGTTAAGATGGAGCTCATCCTGTAAGCATAGGATCCCTTTTCCCCAAAAAATTATTCTTTACCTAATGAACCGAAATCTTTCCTTTTCTTAATGACGCACACACTTGGGGGTATGTTTACTAAACTGCGGTAATCGTACATAACGCGTGTTATGTAACGTTAACGATCGTAAGCGCATCATAACGCGCGTTATGCTGTGCTTACAATCATTAACGTTACATAACGCGCGTTATGATGCGCTAACGATCGTAATGCCCCGCGGCGCGGTAAAACACCGCAGAAGGTAGAGAGAGGGCAGAGAGAAGGGGTCATTGGGTGGAGAGTGGGCGGGGAGAGGCTCCCTTCACACTAACGCGCTGATCTGAAGAGCTGAATTCCAACGTGAATGAAAACCTGCCGTTAAATGCACATTACAGGGGAGGGAGACCATTTCAACGTCAGCAATGTACAGCCCAGGCAGGGAAACCAAACAAAAGTGATAAGTGTGATACATGTGCACAGAACAAAAGGGCACAGAAACACTGAAAATGACCCCAACAAACTGGAAAAAAACCATAACCAAGCTGGCCAATAGTGGTATCAATGAGAAACATCAACCCCTCCCCCCCCCCCCGAGTAAGCTCCATAGAAAAGATATAAATCGTGGAAGGGTCTATACTCTGTCCCCATACAAGGTGAAGGAGCCCACAGTGAAATAGCGCTGCTCAGGGTTTCCCCCACAATCGGATAGGGTTCCTATGGCATGCACATGTCCCGCAACATCAGGGCAGGCATGTCGGAATGGCAACTGGACAGATGCCGGAGAAGGGGATACAGAGGGCCGCAGGCGGCATATGCTGTGGTGGAGCTGGGCCACAGTGCGGACTAGGGTGATGCCTAGGTGGCCCATACGAATGCTGAAACAGCAGAGCAGCCAGACAGCAACTGCTGAAGGCCCAACATGGGCACGAGCATGTTTCCCACAGTGTCACAGGGGATAGTACCCAACAGCTACCCCCAAGGGCACGGAACATTGGCAGGCGGGGCTGGGGGAGCGTGGACGTCTATGCAGGCACCCCTACCCCAGAACCCGCACCATAGGCAGCCGCCTACCTGCACACTGGATAGTCTGAGACTGCGCACCACCAGCACCACCAGCAGAAGGACATGTCAGCATGGTGGCTGAGGGATACTGGTGGTGGAGGGGGCAGTGGCAGCTGCCCAGAGCAGACCGTGGCCTAGCCCTGTGTAGGTGGGTGCCGTGTACTGCAATAGACGGGCCCCATCTGACAGACAGTCATGGTATCACCAAGGCATGTACTGACTCTGTGACAACAAGGTGGTGCAGTGCACAAAACCAGTGTATTCAGAAGCAGGGGGTCACAGGTTCAAACCCCAGCTGTGGTTCCTGCCAACCCAGTCCCCATATTTTACCCACTACTACAATGTGCTAATACAGACAGCACCTATATTGCAGATGACGTAAACATGCCCAAGACACCTACATTTTACCCTACAGAGCACGGACACCATAAACATGCACATTACCTAGAGCAGAGTCTCCCAAATGCAGTCCTGGAGGGCCAAACACCATTCCGGTTCCATGCTGCCTCTGATAAAGATGCCTGTGCTGCATTTCTATGCGCCACCCCCATGGTATGCAGATGTATCTCTTGCATATTCATGAGGGACAGCATGAAAACCCGAACAGTGTTTGACACCGCAGGACTGGAGTTGGAAACCTCTGCCGTAAAGCAGCAGCCAACAGGGGCAGACACACCCGCACCCACAGGCCCCATTATCCAAAGCCTCCTGGAGAGGCAGGACATTGGGCTCTGCGTGCATCTCTCAATACTAGCACTTGCATACCTTAGTAATGCCACCCTAAACCTGGGAATATGGTACACATCTTTAAAAAGGTTGCTATGATTACTGGCAGATAGCAATTCCTAGGTTAAGTACAATATTCTGAGTGAGCTGCATCATAGCAACCTTTCTGATGTCTGTGGAGTGTGCTACAGGTCTTGTGTCTGACAGTGTTTACCAACCTGGGGAGTGACTCCTACAGTATTGCGTACCATAGCCATGCCTGCACTGTGCCCAGGACTGGTGTGGTGGCCTGGGCTGCCCAACACCTCTATAGTTGCACAATGCTGGCATAGGTGTGGGGAGTGTGTGTCTGTCTATCCAGTGTGTGGTGGCTGCCAACACCCTCCACAGCCCACACTGCCTGCACTGTTGCCAGTATTGGCCTGCCAATGTGCATAATGAGGAGCAAGGTACTGTGGGAAAAGCCTGGATAGGGTGGCCTGGCCTGGCCGCATCTGCACAGGGCATAGGGCAATGGCTCGGACATTGTAGTGCCCGGTACCACCTGCACAGACAGGGTGGCCATAGCATGTCCTGCTGGGCGGTCACTCTCACCCTGACTAAGCAGTGACCATGGCATGGCTAGGTTCCCCCATAGTGCCATATAGCATTTTTCTCATGTGATATATATGGGTTTTCTTTTGGGGCCCAATCACTGACTTATCTGCTTGGTGTGTATGCTGACATCCCCGTTCTGGGTACATGCAGCTCCTCCAGGACCATGCACTATGGACTAGCTGGCGGACTGTCTGCAGCTGGTATGTGTCTTGCTGGAACACCTTGCAGGATGCAGCGGCTGGAGGCTTGCTGCTGGAGAATGTCAGATAATGGTGGGGGGCAGCTGACCTTTTCCAGGCCTGCCATCTGTCTGCTATTGCGTTACAGATGTGTACTGCTCTGTCTGTTCCCCAGCAGGACTGGGTTGATGGTCCCCTCTACTGCTACCATTGCAGGGAGGTAGACTGTGGATCTATTGGTGGGTGATCCTGTTTCCCACCCTGAGCCCCAGAGGGTGGGTTGTGTTGTGGTACATGATCTGCCCATGGGTCCATACACCCCCCCCCCTTCACCTACAGCAGGTAACCATGGCACCAACACAGGATATGCACTATTCTGGGTGCATCATTGCCCATAAGGACTAGACATGACCGAGACATACAGCAGGGCACAGATGTATCCTAGGTGTATCTAACAGAACTACCTATCACACACTGATGGGGACCTGCAGCATGGCATATTTCAGCCATGAAAGGTGCTGTGGACCTGGTGCTGGGCGCCCCACCTCAACCTCAGGGTGGGCACAGTACCCGCACAATGTGACTGTCTGTGGCTACTCTGTGGCAGTACCACACACGGTCTGTTCCCCCTACCTGGCCGAGGTGCTGTGGGGGTGCATACCCAATCTTGTGCCCATCTCTCGACTGCTGATTTGCATGTGCAGTGCATCAAGGGTACGGGTGGGTTAACCCTATCCTGGTAACCACAGCAAACAGTTTGTGTGGTGACGTGCAGTCCTGCAGCCAGCCAGTGCTTTGTTCACAACCTTATAAGGTGTCCTATAGGGGACATTATAGGGTGCCTTGGCAGACAGTACACTTTATAAAGTGCCCTATGGAGTGCGTTATGGGGTGCCTTATGCAGCACCTTAGGTTATGCCACCGTGAGGGTGTGTTTGCTGGCAGCACAAATTAAAATACATGTCACATGCCTCAACAATTACTACTTAAATGTAAAGGGTGCTGCCTCAGCCAGCCTTATACATTAGGCCACTGGGGAATCGAACCCATGACCCCTGTACCATCAGTCAGTGTTGTAACCATGGTGCTACAGCTCTGTTGCTGTGATGGTATGCCTGTGCGCCTTCTTAAGATTAACGCGCGGTAACGTGCCCTGTAGCGCTCGTTCATTTATGGCGCCTTGTAGCGCGCGTTCTTGGCGTGTTCTCGGCAACGATGTACCGCCCATGTCCTTATTTGGGGTTTCTGTCTCTACCGCGGCTCCTAACGCGAATCGCACTAACGCAGTTTAGTAAACATACCCCTTGGTCTGAGAGGATAGCACATCTCGTGGAAGACAGGTCACTTCTCTCACCAAAATGATGCTCTCCTTCCAGGTGGCTTTGCTTCTCCACAGCAGCCCAAGGGCTGCTGGACTGAGGGCAGAGCCTTTCTACCACATATTATATATGTTTTATTATTAGTCACAGGGAACAAGTTAGTGGGAACAGTGGGTATTAAATATGGTACATAAATAAAATAGTAATATCACTGAAGATATCCTTTGTATACGTCTCTGTCTGAGCTCCTGGTAGCTATGTCCCTCTGGCTTCCAGAAACTGGACCCATTCTCGGACAGCTTTCAGGGTACCCCAGGTCTTCTAGAAAGCACAATGTAATAATAACTGCTCTGTGTAGATCAACTCAATGCTTCATTTCCATTCTCTTGCTACCAGGGATCTTCTGTGTTTATCCCATACTTTTTTGAATTTCATTACCGTTTTTGTCTCCAGTGTGTCCTCTGAGAGGGCAATCCAGGTATCCACCATCCTTTCCAATTGTGGCATCTGGTTTTCGTTCTGCAAATTCTGTATTGCATATAGTTTAATTCTAGAGACCGAAGGCACTGACTGTGCTAACTTCCGTGAACAAAGATGTAAGGCTACAAAGTGCTGACTGTTGGAAAATAGCCAAAGAAAATATTTTTACTGAAATTGCTGAGAAAACTGTCTGTGGGCAGTGTTATTCTCCCGCTGTACCTAACCTGTTGTGCATTTGATTATGGGAGATGTCTCTGTTAGTGAGATATTTGTCATGAGAAAGAAAAACAGCAGAAAAAAATGCTGTTTTTTGGCTATGTCATCATCATTCCAATAAGGCTTTATGCTGCTTTTCCTTTGCATGCTTTACTGCACTGATGAGTTATAGGAGAAAATAACTCTTTTATCAGACACAATTATGCCTTGTTTGAGAAGCTGATTTATAGAGAACGCAGATGTCTGAAGAAATCTAATTATACTTAACATTTTGAGATGTACCACTGTTTCTGTGTGCATTAACATTTTGGCATAAAGATATAAACTATGAATATTCATGAGAGAGATTTGCATATACTGCCTCCACTGCGTGCACTCTACCTCCTTCAAAAGGACCTTGAAAAATTGGGAGACTGGGTGTCCAAATAGCAGATGAAATTTAATGTGGACAAGTGCAAAGTTATGCACTTAGGAAAGAACAACTCAAACCATGGTTACAAGATGCAAGTTTCCACATTAGGAAATCACCACCCAGGATCTGGGCATCATCATGGATAATACATTGAAACCCTCTGCACAGTGTTGTTTTTTTGTTGTTGTTGTTGTTTAAGTGCCGTCAAGTCAATGCTGACTCCTGGTGACCCAGCAGCCCCTGGGTTTTCTTGGTAAGGTTTGACCAAAAGTAGATTGCCAGGCCTTTTCTTCCAAGGCAATGGAGGGTAAAGTGACTTGCCCAAGGTCACAAGGAGTGTCAGTGGGAATCGAACCCAGATCTCTTGGGTGCTAGGCTGTTGCTCTAACCACTGGGTATGTAAATCTATATACTGTAATGAATATTCACTGCAGACATCCTGAAAACCTGAACTGACTGTAGTCCTCGAACTGTAGCTGAGAATCCTTTCCCTGATAGAAAAATATTAGGGATGTACACGGGAAAAAATGTCTGCATAGTGTATAGCCATGGCCAAAAGAGCAAATAGGAATCATAAGGAAAGGAATAGAGAATAAATCAAGGATATGATAAGGCCTCTGTATCACTCCATGGTGCGACTGCATCTTGAATACTGTGTGCAATTCTGGTCATCCTATTTTAAAAAATGATATAGCAGCAGGGCCGGATTTACCTATACGCCAACTACACCGTGGCGTAGGGCCCACAGCTGGCAAGGGCCCACAAAAATTGAACAAATTGTTAGCTTTTTTTAAATTAAATTTAAAAAAAAAACGCTGTCTGCTGCCGCGGCAGCATGGACTGTCCTGCAGCAGCATGGACTGTCCCGCGGGGCCCCCTCTGCTGCCGCGGCAGCATGGACTGTCCCGCGGGGCCCCCTCTGCCCGGCTGAGCCCCTCCGTGCCGGCTTTGAGAGGCGCGAAGGGAGAGTGTCTCCCTCGCGTCTCTGTTAAGCCCGCAGGGGCTGATTTCCCATCAGCCCCTGCGGGCTTAACAGAGACGCGAGGGAGACACTCTCCTTTCGTGCCTCTCAAAGCCGGCACAGAGGGGCTCAGCCGGGCAGAGGGGGCCCCGCGGGACAGTCCATGCTGCTGCAGCGGCAGCGGCCAGCGTTTTATTTTTTTTTTATTAAAGTTTACTTGAGCCGATAGGGGGGGGGCTGGGACTGGAAATGGGCTGGGGGGGGGGTTAAGACTGGAGTTGGGCTGACACAAAGAAACCAGAAGAAAGTGGCTGGAGCAATTGTAGCTGAAAAAAAATGCACAAAAGGTAGAAAAATATCTCTTTATTTTGAATTTATTAATTGGAATATGTCAGCTCTGGTAAATGTGCATCATTAACGTCTGCACTTTGTTTAGTACAAGAGCAAATTAATGTATAGTTTTATTTCTACAGTGTTGTACATTCCAAGTTTGGCTTTTGGGATTCCCAGTTTAATTATGACGTCAGGGCCAACAGCGCGCAGCTGATCCGGCGTGCTCGTTTTTATCTTTTCTGGGGGCCCACAATTTTTGTTGGCGTAGGGCCTCACTCAAGGTAAATCTGGCCCTGTATAGCAGAATTAGAAAAGGTACAGAGAAGGGCGACAAAAATGGTAAAGGATTAGAAGGATATCCCTACAAGGAAAGGCTTAAAAGGCTGGGCTCTTCAACTTGGAAAAGAGACAGCTGAGGGGAGATATGATAGATTAATGAATGGAGTGGAATAGGTAAATGTAGATTGGTTGTTTATGCCATCAAAAAGTAAAAAGACTAGGGGACGCGCAATGAAACTACAATGTAACCCATTTAAGACTTATAAGAGAAAATATTTTTCCCTCAACGCGTAATCAAATTCTGGAATTTGTTACCGGATGATGTAGTAAAAGCTGTTAGTGTAACTGGGTTTAAAAAAGGTTTGGTGAATAGAATAGAACGGGTAAACATAGATAGGTTGTTTACTCCATCAAAAAGTAGAAAGACTAGGGGACACGCAATGAAACTACAGTGTACAACCCATTTAAGGGGCATGTTTATTAAACTGCGGTAACGTTACATACCGCTTGTTAGGTAATGTTACCGCACGTTACGTAACATTAACGACTGTTAACGTTACATAACGTGCGGTATGTAACGTTAATGATCGGAAACATCTGCGGCCAAGGTAAAGCCCGCAGAGGGTGGAGAGAGGGCGGAGAGAAGGTGTCAATGAGCGGGGAGAGGCTCCTGCTACACCAACGCAGGGATCTGAAGGGCTGAAAACTAACGCGAGTGAAAACCTGTCCTTAGAGGCATATTTGCAGGAGAGAGAAACCAGTTAAGTCAGCAATGTGCAGCAAAGGCAGAGACCATTAAAAGGTGATAGTAGTGCTACATGTGCAGCAATAGCATAGTGCCCACGTATGAAAGGCCACTATGGCAAGGGTGCAACTGGGGCAGAGGGGGCCACAGGCGGGACGTGCGGTGGGATCTGATGGGGCACAGGGAGGACTAGGCTGTTGCCTAGGTGGCACATATGAACGCAGAAAATGGAAACCAGCAAGACAGCAACTGACCAGGGTCAAACATGCCCATAAGTCTGTGTCCCACAGTGTCCCGTCCAGGGGACATTACCAAGCAGGTACCAAGGGGCACATAACATTGACAGGCGGTGCCGGTGGAAGCATTGACACCTATGTAGGCACCCCTACCCCAGAACCCACACCTTAGGCAGCCGCCTACTTGCCCCCTGGATGGCCTGGGATGGCGCACCACTAGCACCAACAGCATATGATCATGGCGGCATGGCAGAGGGGGGTAGGTGATTGTGCTGGAGGGAGCAGTGGCACCTGCCTGCAGTGGACCTAGGCCATGCCCTGTACCAGTACGTGGTGTGCAGTGCAACAGAAGAGGTCTGGCTGAGGAACGTAAGGGTAGCCCCAGGGACCACTATGCTGCCGTGGCAACAGTGTGGTGCAGTACACTCAGCCAGCATGTCCAAGAGCAGAGGGTCAGAGGTTCAGGTCCTATCTGTGGATCCTGCAGAGCATCTCCCCATAGTTTTAGCCCACAATGCAGCCACAACAACAACATGGGCAAACCCCAACGCAGCGCTGCACAGGGGTAACGACACCCACTCACACGGGCTGCACTATCCACAGCTTCATGGAGTGTCAGGCTGTTGGCCCCAGCACAGAGCTGCAGTTATCACCAGAGCACTACTACTACCCCCTGCACAGATTAGCAATGTCGGCACTGTGATCAGGACCAGTGCGGGGGTAGGGTTGTCAATCACCTCCATCTCTGCACAATGCTGAGATAGGTATGGGAGTGTGCGTATGTCTCTCCATTGTTTTGTGTCTGCCAACACCTCACTGAGCCCACATTGCTCACACTGCTTCCAGCGTTAGTCTGCAAATGTGCATAATGAGGAGCAAGGTATTGTGGGTAAGGCCCAGACAGGGCGGATTGGCCAGGATGCATCTGCACAGGGTGGAGGGCAATGGCTGGGACACCGTAGTGCTCGACCACCACCTGCATGGACAGGGTGGCCACAGCATGTCACGCTGGGAGGTCACTCTCACTCTGACCGAGCAGTGACCATGGCATGTCTATGTTCCCACATAGTGCCACACATTATTTGTTTTCAGTGATACCTGTGTGTTCCTGGTTCTGGGGCCCAATCACAGAGATACCTGCTTGGTGTCTGTGCTATTCATCCCACCTCTGGGTGCACAGGGGTCTCCTATGAGCATGCACTATGGACTGGTTAGTGGATTGTCTGCAGTTTGCCTGTGTATGGTGGGAACACCTTGTAGAATGCTGCAGGTACAGTTTGACTGTGCTGTCTGTTGAGGAATGGCAGACCATGGCGTGGGACAGTTGAGCCTTCCCCTGCCTACCCCAAGCATCACTGCTGGTCTGCAATGGTCACGGGTATAGCACTGGCCCAGCAGCCCTGGAGGGCTGTCATCCGCCAGCATGACTGTAGTTGCTGGTACTACAGCCATTCTGCAGGGTGCAGGCACCTGTCCCACCACACCCTCATCTACAAAAGGGGTGATTGAGGCCCCTTGGGGTATATAGTACATACCACTTAGACCCATAGTGGCTGCGCTACATAACCCTCATGCGAGTCTAGACACCCCACTGCCCTGATAACAGGTACCCATGGCAGCCAGACCTTAACACTGGGTATGCACTAATCTGGGTGGTGTTTGGTCCCACAGGGCCCATGTGATTGCAGAACACAGCTGGAATAGATGTACCTTTGGTTGCACTGCTGGGAACACCTGTCACACACTGGTAGTGATGGGGATGGGCAGCAGGACCTATCTCTAGCACCACATGTACTGTGGACCTAGTGCTGGGCGCCCATCCTATCCCACAGGGTGAACACAGAACCTGCACAATGGCATGGTCTGTAGCTACTCTGTGCCAGTATTACACACTATCAGTCCGTCTTACCACGCTGCAGTACCAGAGAGGTGCAGACCCCATTTGGTGGTCAGCTGTAGGCCACTGTTCTGCATGTGCAATGCATCATGGGTGCTGGTGGGGTTACCCTATCCTGGCACACAGAGCAGACGGTTTGTGCAGTGACCTGCAGTCCTTCTATGGCAACAAGCCATAGAGGAATAGCTTACTGGTTAGTACACTGACGTTCTAGGCAGAGGTCATGGGTTTGATTCCTCGTTGTTCCCTCCTGTCCAAGGCAGATATTTTGCTTGCCTGTGACAGTCATATCTTTGCAGATCCGTGCTGCCAGTCCATAGTACCCTCACCACAGTTGCCAACAATCCTTATAAGGCGTTATCAGGCACCTTAATAGGCACAGTACAAGGCACGTTATAAAGCTCCTACTTAGGCACAGTACAAGGCATGTTACAAGGCACAGTACAAGGCATGTTATAAGGCACGTTACAAGGCACCTTATTAGGCACAGTACAAGGCACGTTAAGGCACGTGCCTTGTACTGTGCCTAATAAGGTGCCTTGTAACATGCCTTATAACATGCCTAATAAGGTGCCTTGTAACGCGCGTTACCTGACATTGCTTGCCATAATGATGCCCCGCCCACTCCCTTATATGGGCATCTGTATCATCACCGCGGAACATAATGCGAGTTATGTTACCGCAGTTTAGTAAACATACCCCTAAGAGTAATAAGAGAAAATATTTTTTCATTCAGCACATAATCAAACTCTGGAATTCTTTACCAGAGGATGTAGTAAAAGCTGTTAGTGTAGCTGGATTTAAAAGAGGTTTGGATGAGTTCCTGGAGGAAAAGTCTATAAACCATTATTAAAAAGGATCGGGGAAATCCACTGCTTACCTATGGGACAAGTAGCATGGAATTTATATACCTTTTTGGCAACCTGACAGGTGTTTGTGACCTGGACTGGCCATTGTTGGAAACAGGATACTGGGCTTGATGGATCCTTGGTCTGACCCAGTATGGCATATATCTTATTTCTTATGTTCTGCATATTCATTGCGGATATCCTGAAAACCTGACTGGCTGGGGACCTCCCAGGACAGGTTTGGGAACCATTGGTCTATGGGGGGTGGGGTCCATCTACCAAGCTGAGAGATTGAAGAGTATCCAAAATACTACTTTTAAAATATTACATAAGGCATTGTGTTACGACTACTTTACACCTTATGGCTGAACATTGGCTTCCCATAGTCCATCGCTGTCATTTTAATATTCCCTTAATAGCTCACAAATGTTTTTTTACTGGTCTTCCACAATATCTTGTGAATCATTTAATCCACCTATCACATTGTCCTATAAGGTCTGCTACTAATAATCTCTTCCACATTCATTTTCATTTCATGTCTTTTAATTCATGTCCAGCAATCACATACTCTTCTAAGCAGTTACAAACACATGAAAATAGTCATAAAAACATCTATAAAACAAATCCTTATATTACATAAAATGAGACAATAATAATATACAGTCATAATATAAGACATTAAACTCCAAAAGCCTGGAATAAGTATGTTTTAAGATGCTTCCTAAAAATCGATAGAACTAGACTTCCACAAATGACCAAAGACAAATTGTTCCACAGAAATGGACCACAAACTGAGAAAGAATGGGCTCAGGCCACTTCTTTACGCACTACAGTGAAAGGAGGAATCTGCGACAAATCTTGAGGGCCAGAACGGAGAACCCAAACATGTGCATAAGATTTCAACAAAGAAGACAAATTAATCGGTACAACAATTAAAAAAAAATAAATACCAAATACAACAATTAAAAAAAAATTAAATACCAAAAGCATATGAACTGTACCCTATATAATATCAACTGTACCCTATATATATATAAGTCCTTTAGGAATAGAAAATATGATCCCTTGGTTACATGTGCCAGACTAGAGTCAGCTCATCAAGCCACTTTCTTCTGTCTTACTCCTATATTTTGGAAATTGTTTCTTCCCTATCTCCATGCAGAATCTTCCTACTGGAAGTTTCAGGTAGATCTCAAGACCTTTTACTTCTCCAGAGCTTTTATGTGGGATAGGAAGCCAGAGGTGTGGTATCTGATTTGTTCTTGCCCACCTTGTCTAACCCCTCAATTATTTGTGATAGTTAGGTAAATGGGCAGCTAGAGATTATGAAATATTGTAAGGCTATTCTGCAATGTTTTACATGTTATTGAGTATCTGTTTATGTGTTGTCTTTGACTGGATTAACTTCCTCTAGATTCTTCCCTTCTTTTTTTCTTTTCATTTTGATGTGACTTTGTGAACAACTTTGATATAGCAATTACACTGGTCAACAAAGTTTTACAAAAGTCATGTTACTGAAATAAAAATAGTCATTTCTTATCAATTTTTATATGCTGAACACGAATATGACAGTGAAATTGCAAAGTTGGCTCTAGTTTTTTTGTAATCTACAAGAATTAATGTTTACATCACAAAATGCATGTCAATAGTAAATATAATAGGCCTTTGGTTAATACCTGTAAAAAAACAAGTCATAGACTACTTCTTAGATTTTTTCGCCTGTCTCTTGTACAGCTGTTTGGGAGCTTCTCTGGGGAGTGTCCAGCAGTAGTCAGCCAGCATTGTAGTGGACCATTTTCCCTGGTATCTTTGCTCCATTGTTGCGATATCCTGGTGAAAACGTTCGCCCTGTTCATCACTAACCATACCACAGTTGTCAGGAAAGAAATCGAGATGGGAATCAAGGAAATGGATCTTTAGAGACATATTGCAGCCAAGTTTCTGATACTGCATCAGCATGTCTTCTACTAGTTCCTTGTAGTTTTCTGCCCTAACATTCCCGAGAACGTTTGTTGACATTAGGCGAAACGCATTTCATGCTTGTTTCGCATCACTCTGCAGCAAGTTGTTGAACCAGTCATCTATGAAGAGCTCTCGAATCTGAGGACCCACAAAAACTCCCTCTTTAATCTTTGCTTCGCTGAGTCGAGGGAATTTTTCATGCAGGTATCGGAAAGCTGGCTAAGCGCGGTCCATGGCTTTCACAAAGTTTTTCATCAAACCTAGTTTGATGTGAAGGGGTGGTAGCAGGATTTTGTGAGCCTCAACCAGAGCTGGGTGCTGGATATTCTTCTCTCCAACTGTTACATTTTGTCTGCGATTCCATTCCTTCCGCAAGTAGTGCCAATCCCTTGCTCGGCTATCCCACTCACATAAGAAACACATGTATTTTATATTTCCCTGCTGCAGTCCCATTAAAAGGGCAACTACCTTCAAGTCACCACAGAGGTGCCAGCTGTACTTGTTATAGTTAATGGAAGTCAGTAGATGCTTTAAGTTTCATGTGGACGGCATGCGCTACTGGAATAGATGGAAGACGGTTTCCATTGTTCAAAAGCACAGCCTTCAGACTCAGTTTCGAAGAGTCTATTAATAGTCTCCAGTCTTGTAGGTCATGAGTGATTTTTAAGGCATTCATGAGGCTTTCAATATCGGAACAGAATACCAGATTACTTTCCTTTCCGACTGCGTATAGTACACTGCTGACGTCAGATGGCTTCAGCAGCCGTCTGGCAGTAGTATTGCATTGCATCAGAAAATGATGCAATCAACTCTGGATGATGTGTGCATGCTGGTATTATGCAATGTGATGAAATATTACATCATTCAAGGCTTATTTGGGATGTTGTTGATGTCCTACTGGATAAATTTACACGGTGAAACGTCAAAAATGAACTACATGCAATATCTTCAAAACGAGAGCCAATAAAATTTTTTAATGTTATATTTGTGTTCAGCTCACCAAGATACTACAGATTAGGGCCTTTTAAAGTCAGTAATGATTTCAGTGTTGACCAGTGTTACGGAAGGCAGCATTTAAAACATATAAATAAATTAAACTGAACTCAGCACTATCTGGATAGTGCTGGGGCAGCCCGGGGGTGAAATAAGAGTAGAGCTGCAATCCATACAGCAGCAATTTTCAGCACTGCTATGCAGATAACTAGTCAGATAGCTTAAGACAGAAAAGTGCTCTATTAAATGTCTATCTAGCTAGCTATCTGTTTAGAGGTGCTGAAAATTGCTGAGGTATAGAGTGCACCGGCACTGATCACAGCAACTGGATATTCATTGATGGCCACTATCTGGATACCAGCGTTGAATAGACTGTTTTTATTTTCCCTACACCTTTTATTTGTCTCTTTAGGGACTGAATAAATTTACTCCCGCTCAGTGCAGAAATCTGGACAGTCTTCTTAATGACCATTAACTCCCATTAATTCTTATAGAAGAAATTAGGTCCTAACTGCTAACTGATGTTCTTTGAGGAACTCCAGTCCAGTCCCGGTACCTGTGGGTTGTCTCACCCCTCCAGCAGCTTGGAGACTGAGCATGTCACATTTTGATGACATCACATTGGACAAGCAGCTGTCACTCCCCTCCTGCCTCCAGTATCCTATTGACAAAGCAGACTCACAGGAGCAACAAGTAAGAACCTGCTAAAATTAAAACAACCATTCTCTAACTTTAAACTAGAATGCCCCCCCAATTGAACCCAGTGCTCACCTGTCGGTATGGGAATGCAATGTGCCACTCCGGCCTCTCAGCTAATAACCGAGCCTGCCAAAACAATCTGTCCATTATCTTGACTCTTATATTATCTTACAGTATGTATTTATTTACTTATTTATTTATTTTGGCTGAAGGAGTCCTAATACTCTGTCTTTTACACTCTGGTGACCCCAGACCATATCACATGATAAATTTCTTCAGGTCCAGGAATGCCCTCTTGGCCAAACACACTACCTGGGGGGGGATTCTGGGACTGGACTGGAGTTCCTCAAGGAACATCAATTACCATAGCAGTTCTAATTCTGGGAGGGTCACACAAACCCAGCCTGAAGCACCGCTGAACCAAAACAGGCATCCCCTGCCGCCTGCACATCCATGCAATAATGTTTCACAAAGAAGTGCAACGACGACCACCGACAGTAACAAACTGGCCTCGGCCCTGGACGAAGCCTGCGCTCTGGTCGAATGAACTCGCAATCCTTGTGGAAGGCATATATGCTTTAATAAGTAAGCGGAAGCTATGGTCTCCCTTATCCAACATGCAATGGAGCCCTTCAATGCCACCTCCCCCCGCCGAGGACCTTTAAATAATACAGATGGTCCAATTTGCGCCAAGAACTTGTCTTCTTAAGATAGTATTTGAAGAATTACAAAAAGGGACTGCTACTTCTGGAGAGAGATTTGTAATTGTAAGTATTTCCTTCTGGGAATTTTTCTAAATCTTGGGGAAAAAGGAATTCTTTAGATTAAAGCTGATTAATCTGTGTAAATTAGAATCCAGTGTATTTATTAAATCAGTCAGGGCCTAGTATCAGCAAAGAGCTTTTAGTTAAATTAAAAACTCAACAGGTAGCTTTCAGTTTAAGTTTAAAACCCAGCAGAGGGCTTTCAGTTTAAATATAAAGCCCAGCAGAGTTCTTCTAGTTTAAATTTAATACTCAGTCAGGGCCTAGTATCAGCAAAGAGCTTTTGGTTTAAATTTAAAACTCAGCAGAGAGCTTTCTGGTTAAATTTAAAATCCAGCAGAGAGCTTCTAGTTTAAATTTAATACACATTCAGGGCCTAGTATCAGTAAAGAGCTTTAATTTAAATCAAATCAAAGTATAACTTAGCATAAAAGGAAAATTTGGGTCAGTATTCTTTGAGCAATAAATTGTTTCTAGACACCTTTACAAAGACGCCTCCTAGTTAGGGGGCAAGAAGCCTGAGAAATTGTTTTAAATAGGTGTTAAAGGCAAGTGACAGATGAAAGAGGCATTTTGAAAGACTCCCTCTATCCAAGCAAGGGCTGTGTGAATTACCCAGGAAATTGGTCACAGATTACCTTAGAAGCACAGGACAGGGTACTGTGTAGCAGCCAGCTTTTAATAAGTTTTCTTTCCCTCCCTCCCTCCCTGACTCCCAACCACCCATGGGATCATTGTAGCTTTATAGGTGCTTAAACCTCTTAAAGGAATGGAGGTGACCAATTCATTCTCAGGTGCAGCTGTTTATCCTCATCAGCCATATATAAAGAACCTTAGATTAATTATGCTTGAAGTGAACAAAATTCATTAAATGTATTAGGTATAGTTTTCTTAGTACATGTATCCTCAGCAAACATTAGTAACAACTTAAATATCTAAACACAACCTTAAAACTAAGATACAGACAGCAATCCAGCAGTGAGATGGGGCTGTCTCCCACACTAATTGTGCCGCCTCAAACAAGCATACAGGTAAACACAGGTCTTTTTGTGAGCTGCCATGACGTGTCTTTGGAAAATGGCAGGCGGGAACGTGTATGTGGTGGTACATACACAAGAGCATTCTGGAATACTGCTATGTCTACGAGGCACGTCTACAAGGTGTGACAAAAAAGAAACGAGACTGTCCCATAAATGTTTTATTACAAAATCTACAGAGAAATTACGCATTGTGACCTTCAAAGTAATCCCCCCAAGAGTTAATGCACTTCTGCATTTGCTTCTGCCACGTACGGAAGCACTCGGTAAAGCCCTCCTCCTTGAAGTGCCTCAGCTCCCTCGTCACAATGGCCTTGATCTGTTCTACAGAGGTGAAATGAGTTCCTTAGAGCACAGTCTTCAGCCTGGGAAAGATCCAGAAGTCGCATGGTGAGAGATCTGGGGAATAAGGAGGGTGGTCGAGAACTGTGATCTATTTGTTGGCCAAGACCTGCCTCACACTGAGCACGGTGTGTGCGGGCGCGTTGTCGTGGTGGCAATAGTGATCATAGCATGATCGAGTTTCATTTAATTAATGGAGGAGGGATGGTAAGGAAATCCACAGTACTACCTTTTAACTTTCAAAAGGGAGACTATGATAAAATGAGGAAAACAGTTAAGAAAAAACTAAATGGATCAGTTGCAAAGGTTAAAGATTTACATCAAGTATGGGTGTTGTTTAAAAATACTATCTTGGAAGCCCAGACTAGCTGTATTCCACGCTTTAAGAAAGTGGAAGGAAGTCCAAAAAACTGCCAGCATGGTTTAAAGGTGAGGTTAGAGAGGCTGTTGTTGCCAAAAAATCATCTTTCAGGAAATGGAAAAAGGAGCCAAATGACGAAAACTGGAAACAACATAAGCACTGGCAAGTTAGATGTAAGGCATTGATAAGGCAGACAAAGAGAGAATTTGAGAAGAAGCTTGCAGTGGAAGCAAAAACACATAATAAAGACTTTTTCAAGTACATTCATAACAAAAAACCTTTTACGAAGTCAGTTGGACCATTAGATGATAGAGAGGTAAAAGGGCCACTAAGAGGGGACGAGGCCATAGCGGAGAGACTGAATGAATTCTTTGCTTTGGTCTTTACTGAGGAAGATGTAGGGATGTTACCCATGACTGAAATGGTATTTAAAGGTGATGCTGCAGAAGAATTGAAAGAAATATCGATACACCAGGAAGATGTATTATAACTATTTGATAAACTGAAGAGTAGCAAATCACCTGGACCGGATAGTATACATCCAAGGGTGTTCAAAAAACTGAAATATGAGATTGCAGACCTGCTATTAGTAATCTGTGAACTATCATTAAAATCATCTGTAATACCTGAAGATTGGAGGATGGCCAATGTAACGCAAATTTTTAAAAAGTGTTGCAGGGGTGATCCGGGAAATACAGACCGATGAGCCTGACATCAGTACCAGGAAAAATGGTAGAAACCATTATAAACAACAAAATTACTGAACATGTAGATAGTCATGCTTTAATGGGAGACAGCCAAGATGGCTTTAGCCAAGGAAGGTCTTATCTTGCTAATCTTTTATGTTTTTTTTGAAGGTGTGAATAAACAGGTAGACAAAGGTGAGTCGGTTGATCTAGTGTATCTGGATTTTCAGAAAGTCTTTGACAAGGTCCCTCATGAGAGACTATGGGGCGAAATTAAAAAGTCATGGGATAGGAAGCAGTGTACTATTGTGGATCAGAACCGGTTAAAAGAAAGCAAGCAGAAGGTAGTGCTAAATGGCCAATTTCCCAATGGAGAAAGGTGAATAGTGGAGTACCCCAGGGATGTGCTGGGTCCATTGCTTTTTAACATATTCATAAATGACCTGGAAATGGGAATAAGGAGTGAGGTAATCAAATTTGCAGATGACACAAAATTATTCAAAGTTGTTAAAACCTATGAGGATTGTGAAAAATTTCAAGAGGACCTTGATAAACTGGAAGACTAGGCATCCAAATGGCAGATGAAATTTAATGTGGACAAGTGCAAAGTTATGCACTATGGTTACACGATGCAAGGTTTCACAATAGGAATCACCACCCAGGAAAAAGATTTAGGCATCATCATGGATAACATGCTGAAACCCTCCGCCCAGTGTGTAGTGGCAGCCAAGAGAGCAAATAGAATGCTAGGTATCATAGGGAAAGGAATGGAGAATAAAACAAAGGATATTATAATGCCTCTGTATTGTTCCATGGTGAAACTGTACTTTGAATATTGTGTGCAATTCTGCTCGCCGCGCCTTAAAAAGGATATAGCATTATTAGAAAAGGTACAGAGAAGAGTCACCAAAATGGTAACGGGGATGGAAGGATATCCCTATCAAGAGAGGCTAAAAAGGTTAGGGCTCTTCAACCTGGAAAAGAGAAGGCTGAGGGGAGATATGATAGAGGTCTATAAATTAATAAATGGAGTGGAATGAGTAAATGTAGATCGATAGTTTACGCCATCAAAATATAGAAAGACTAGGGGACATGCAATGAAGCTACAGGCTAACCTATTTAAGAACAATAAGAGAAAACATTTTTTCACTCAATGCGTAATCAAACTCTGGAATTCTTTACCAGAGGATGTAGTAAAAGCTGTTAGTGTAGCTGGGTTTAAAAAAAGTTTGGACAAGTTCCTGGAGGAAAGGTCCAGAAACCATTATTAAAGGGGATCTGGGATATCCACTGTTTGCCCCAATACAAGCATTATAGAACCTGACTCTTTTGGGGAAACTGCTAGGTACTTGCGATCTAGATTGGCCACTGTTGGAAATAGGATACTGGGCTTGATGGACCTTGGTCTGACCCAATATGGCATATCTTACTACCTGCATTGTACATATGAATGTTACTTGTAAACCGCACTGATTTTAAAGAGCGTGGTATAGAAAAGCTTTAAATAAATAAATAAACTAAATAAATAAATAAATAGAATCTTATGTTCTTAACATACAACGTACATCGAAACATTGTAAGAGCAGATCCTGTATTGACTCTCCCCTGCTCCCAAGAAAACCGGGAGCGACACCGACTGATTCAAATGAAACTCCGACACCACCTTAGGCAGAAAAGAGGGCACCAGCTTCAAAATCACCCTTTCTTTAGCTTTGGTAAGGAAAGGAGCCCAACACGATAAGGCTTGAAGCTTGAAAATCCTCCTAGCTGAGCATATAGCTACCAGAAAAATAGTTTTTAATGTAAGATCTTTCAGGGATCAAGCTGCCAGTTGTTCAAAGGGAGCCTCAGTAAGCACCAACAGCACGAGGTTCAAGTCCCATGAAGGAACGATGGGACACACTGGGGACTGAACCTGTTTTACTGCCCTCAGAAACCGTTGGATATCTGGGTGTGCCCCCAAGGAGACTCCCCGAAGCCTATCCTTGTAACAGGAGATACTGCCACCTGCACCCACAGGGAACTACATGCTAAACCCTTGCTGAATCCTTCTTGCAAAAAGGCGAGTACTTCCAGCACCACTGAAACCTGCCTTTTTGCACCAGTTCTCAAAAACTCTCCAAACATGGACATATGCCAACGAGGTTAAATGTCTGCATGATTGTAACAAGATAGCAATAACCAGCTTCAAGTAGCCCCTCTGTGCTAACCTAGCCCTCTCAAGAGCCATGCCATAAGCGAGAACCTCTCCACCTGAGGCATCCTTATCAGGCCCTGCATTAGCAGATCCTCTTGAATTGGCAGCCACCAGGAGGGAGCGACCTTCAACCTCACCAGATTGGCATACCAAGGTCTTCTCAGCCAATCTGGAGCAATCAGCACAACCAGTCCGTGATGCACCTCGATCCTCTGTATCACCCATCCTATGAGTGCCCAAGATGGAAACACATAAAACAAGCCCTGCGTGGGCCACTGCTGCACCAGCACATCGAGTCCTTCCGACATGTGCTCCCGTCTTCTGCTGAAAAACAGAGATGCTTTTACCGACTCGAAAGTTGCCATGAGATCCATAATCGGCTGTCTCCAACACCGAACTAGCTGTGCAAACACTGCTCGTTGAGCTTCCACTCTATGGGATCGATCTGCACTCTGCTGAGGTAGTCAGCTACTATATTTTCCTTGCCGGCCACGTATGCCACTGAAATCACCAACAAATGCTGCTCCGCCCAATCCAACAGGTTCTGCACCTCTTCCTCCAGCTGAGCATGCTGGTACCTCCTTGCCGATTGATGTAGGCAACTGCCGTGGCATTGACCGAGAACACTCTCACTGCCTTCCCTTCCAGGTAAGTCTGAAACCTATCGAGAGCAGAGAACACCGCTCTCAATTCTAGGTGGTTGATGGGCCATCCCTCCTCTACTGGGGACCACAGCCCCTGCGCAATGTTGGCTTCACAGTGCATCTCCCAACCTACAAGGCTGGCATCCGTGGTGAACGGAATCCACTGAGGTGTCTCCAACGGTACGCCCGCTTTCAGGTTTTCATTCTTCAGCCACTACCTGAGGGCCTTCTGGACCTCTGCTGGACAGTGCAGTAGTAGCGTGAGCGGCTGAGACTGCACCAACCACCTCCTCAGCAACGGGTGCTCAGCTGCTGACAGCTCCTTACCCACAGTGATCTCCAGAGCTGCTGCTTAAACTTTAGGGGGACCGGGAAGCCTTTCACAGCCAGGCCAGGGTCTCCAGGTACTGTAGTGCCAATTCTCTGTTTTGTTTGGTTTTTTAAATAGCTGAATTGACTGCTAACAAAATTAAGGCTGAACCTCTCTCAAACCCTTTTGTACCTAACTAAAAGCACTAACTGCCCTTTCCTAATTATTCCTTCAGTGAGTCCCACTGAATCACACCCTCCAGCTGCTTGGAGACTGAGATACGGGAGTGACAGCTGCTTATCCAGTGTGATGTCATCAAAATGTGACATGCTCTGTCTTCAAGCTGCTGGAGGGGTGAGACAACCCACAGGTACTGGGACTGGACTGGAGAGACAATAAGGAAAGTGTTTTTATTATATTTTCCTCCCATGGAAAATCCTGGGAATTGATCTTTTCCTCTCCTCTTACTCCAACCAGTTCCATTGAAATGGAATTGCAAAAATGTTTTAGGAAAGAACTGTGAAAATGGCATTTCTTACAGCATTATAATGTAATTTCAATCAGTCTTCTCTGATCTGAAAACTTTGTTAAATGTAAACCGCACTGATAACAAATAGTGCGGTATATAAAAATTGTTAAATAAATAAATAAAATAAAATTCAAATACAGAGGCATATGCACTAACCAAATTTTCTGAGCAAATGAGGCTTTGTGTGACAAAAAAGAATGAGGGAGGGAGATATTCAAAGGCATTTACACAGTTTGCAGACCTCCAAACCGTGTAAATACCACTCAGTGGGATACTGTGTTAGTGCCGCTAAATATCTGCGGGTGCCAATGGTGTTCTGGGGTGGCACCTGTAACTAACAGGGCAGTGGTGACATTGAACCGCTGCCCGGTTAGCAACACATGGCGAACGTCAGGCACAATAACGACTGGCCTAACTTTCAGCAGAGAAGCTAACTGGGCAGCAGCTCAATATTGCCACAGCCCGGTTAGCTTGCTGGCACTTAATATGTGGCTTTAAAGTTCAGCGGCAATGGCTAGCTGAATATCGGGCCCTGAGATTTTAGGGTTATGTATGTTTTTTCACATGAAGTTCCATTTGTAAAAGAAATTCACAAGGTTCTATTTTGGAAAAAGTAAAATTTTTGTGTGTAGTATGGCATTCATGGCATTATATTTTGATTCAAACCACAATGCAAGATCATGGAAAACAGCTCATTATTTTTACGTTTTCTTCAAAACAGTTCCTGAGAAAAGCTTCATAGGCCAGTTTTCTGCATCCTGATAGTAAAACTTCTGAAACTTTGCTAAGGAGCTTATCTGCACCCATAGCAAACCTTTATGGGAGCCAGCTGCTAGTCTGTGGAAAATGTTGTGGGTTGCTACATCAGCCTCATAGTAACATAGAAAATGATGGCAAAAAAGACTGTCCACTTCATTCAGTCTGCTCACTAATTGTCCACTCCTTTAAGGATGTAAAATACATTCTGTTCCATATAAACTGCTTTGACCCAGTGAAAAGCTGTATATAAGCCTAGCTAAATACATAAATAAATAATTAATAAAAGGATACATCCTAACTGCCAGCCACAGATGGCAATGAAACCAAGGTTTTATAAAGGTTACTGTATTTCTTTTTTGCCTGATGGCTTTATTTCCTCCTTAAAGATCTCCTTTCCTTTAAAACCTTGAAATTAACATACAGATGGCAGTCAGTAGCAGCTGAAACTGAAAGGGTTTCCATGATCAAGAGTGAGCCTATAGTGAGAGAAGGAAGTGCAAAAGGTATTGTCAGACTCAAGGGTGAAGGGGAGGAATATGTAGAAGCTGATGAGGATAAAGCGGAATTGCTTAACAAATATTTCTGTTCTGTGTTCACAGAAGAAGAACCAGTAACAGGACCTCAGAAAACACCCACAAACAGGAACAAAAGCGAGGGGCATCTTGAAGAATTTTCAGAAGACTGTGTTCATGAGAAACTAGCTAAACCTAAAGTAGACAAAGCAATGGGACAGGATGGGATACACCCTAGAATACTGAGGAAACTTGGGGACGTTCTAACAGCTCCACTGATTGACCTTTTTAATGGAGTCGGGAGTGGTGCCAAAGGACTGGAGGGAGGCTCATGTGGTCCCTTTACACAAGAGCGAAAGTAAGGATGTGGTTGAAAACTACAGGTCGGTTAGTTTAGCTTCGGTGGTGAGTAAATTATTGGAAACACTGCTGAAAGAGAAAATATTGAGGTTTCTGGAGTCCAGCGGATTACAGAATCCGAGGCAGCATGGATTCACCAGAGGCAGGTCTTGTCAGACAAATCTGATTGATTTCTTTGACTGGGTGACCAGGGAGTTGGACCGAAGGAGAACCCTAGATGTGGTGTATTTAGATTTCAGTAAAGCCTTTGACACTGTTCCTCACAGGTGACTTACAAACAAACTGAGCACCTAAGGATGGACCTTAACCCTTTCGCGTCCACAACAGATTACATAACTTAAGATATGATTAATAATTTTTTGGAAATATTGAATCCGGTGTAACATTTGGGGGAAAATAGAAAGTTGCCATATGGCAACAACAGCCATGAAAGGGCTAAAGTTACTGCTTGGGTTAGAAATTGGTTGTGTGGGAAGCAACCAAGAGTACAGGTAAATGGAGCTCACTCTGAGAAGAAGGAAGTTACCAGTAGTATGCCCCAGGGATCTGTCCTTGGTATGATTATTTTTAATATCTTTGTTAGTGATATAGCGGAAGGGCTGTCGGGTAAGGTTTGCCTCTTTGCAGATGATACCAAAATCTGCAATACAGTAGACACCCAGGAAGTTGTAGATAACATGAGGAGGGATCTAGCTAAGCTTGAAGAATGGTCTAGAATTTGGCAGTTGGGATTTAATGTTAAAAAATGCAAGGTCATGCATTTGAGCTACAGCAATCCAAGGGAGCAATATAGTATAGGGGGGAAGTACTTTTGTCTGCTAAAGAAGAGTGGGACCTCAGTGTGGTTGTGTCTGATGATCTTAAAGAAGCTAAACGGGTAGAAAAGGCGACAGCAAAAGCTAGAAGGATGGTTGGGTGCATAGGGAGAGGAATGGCTAGCAGAAAAAAGGAGGTGATAGTGCCTCTGTATAAGTCTTTGGTGCAACCTCGTTTGGAGTATTGTGTGCAATTCTGGAGACCACACTTTCAAAATAATATAAACAGGATGGAGTCAGTACAGAGGGTGGCTATTAAAATGGTTAGTGGTCTTCATTATAAAGCCTATGAGGACAGACTTAAGGATCTTAATATTTACACCTTAGAGGAAAGTCAGAATAGAGGTGATATGATTGAGACGTTTAAATACCTCCGTGGCACAGGGGGAGAGCCTCTTTCGATTGAAAGCAAGTTCTGCTATGAGGGGACATGGTATGAGGGTGAAAGGGGATAGATTCAGGAGTGATATGCGGAACTATTTCTTTTTGGAAAGAGTGGTGGATCTGTGGAATAGTCTCCCAGTGGAGGTGGTAGAGATGAGGACATTATCTGAATTCAAAAGAGCATGGGACAAACACAAAGGATCTCTAAAGGGAAAAAGGGGACTGTTGTCGTTGTTGATATGGGAGGACAGACTAGATGGGTCATGTGGTCTTTTTCTGTCGTCATTTTTCTATGTTTCTATGATCAAGCTGAGTTACTGTTACTCTGCTATATGAAAAGTAGATATAGGATTGTGAAATTACCAGTTAAAATCCAAGAAAGCTAAATATTATTTTGTGTAGTTCCCTCTTATTGCAAAGCAAGACAACATGCAGATCTTTTCAAATTTATACCTCAAATGTACTGCAAGAAAAACCTCACCCACTGGTCTTCAATTTCATTCATTGGGATGGTAAAGAGTATTATTTTAGAAGTCCTAGTCACAATTTACACATTTAACTGCAACCACTTACATGTGTAAATTATAAATGGTCGGTCCTAAACAGCACACACACTCACAACTATATCGGCAGTATTATTTCACCTCGCTCCTGGGTTCCTGCTATCCATGTGTAAGTAGCCATTTTTTAAAAAGATGCGGTTTACACATGGATGTCCATTGTCCACACTATGTCAAAACTGAAAGGGGGCATGTTAATGACATGACCTGGACAAGACAAAATCTACACATTCATTCCCATTTCATATAGGAAATGCATGTGTAAGCCCCAAATTGTCCACTTTAGATTTCCATGTACTCCCTGACACACATAGGTATTTTAAAATGGCTCCTTTTGACCAGCTGTTTATAGCAGGGATTAAGGGGGTACTCCCCTTAATCCCTCAATGTTTATTCCTCCAAATTGAAATGAAGTAAAGATGACGTCCTCTGTAGTTGACTAGCAGCATCTGCCCATCTAGGTTTACAAAATGGCTCAGATCTACATGCAAATGCTGAGACTTACATGTGCACACTGTGAAATTCGGGCACCCCCCCCCCCCCCCCCCGTGTAAGTTGCCAGGTTTCCTCTTCTGTTGATTTCTCCCATATGCATTTGTGAAATGGCTCCTCCCACTGCATGTGGATATAAATCCCTGTGCATTCCTGCATTTAATTCTGTGTATTTTAGAAATGGTTCCAGGAACCTTTCACAGCAGAGCTGTTTCGAAAATACTGTTGGAACAGAGTATGTGCTGACCTCGATGTCTCAATTCCAGTCTTCATGTACTACCTAAAATGAGCCTTAAAACACACAAAAGTGAATTTATCAGTTGGTACACAAACTGTAAAGAATTTAAAATTCAACTGGCAAGACTAACTTCTTGAATTACTCCTATAGTAATCTTGGGAACTGAAAACAACAAACAAGGAAGAAGGATCTGTAGCAAGGTAGCAGTCGATACAGATCATTCTGAGCCAAAATTCCAGATAGTGTCCACGAGAGCTAGGACAAGTGGAGGAAAGGGGGGATTTAAAATAGCAGGAATAAGTCTGTGTAATTATGAATGAAGTTTATGATAGCAGAGCACAAAAAAGGCTGTTCGGTACTGAGCAAGATGGAAGGGCAAAGGTATAAAAGGAAGCTGAAATTGCTGGACCAAATTTAAATAAACAGAAAAACAAAATATAGGATATAGATAACAAGAGGAGTATGGTGTTATTTGCCAAATTATTTACATATATATAAAATTTAGAAGAAAATGCCATAGATTCCGATACCTATACTAAAAGTACATTTTTATGTTTTTGCTGTCTTGAGTGCCTCCCCTCCCCCCTCCCCCCCTTATAGTCTCTGCTCTTGCTTTTTTTTTTTTTTTTTTTATAAACTCTATTTATTAATCTACTTCAAACAGTACAAACAACAATATATAGATAACGCTTCCCGGACGGGGTGTGTTTCTTATTCACCACCCGATAAGCAATCTCCTGACCAATCGTGGTTTATAACAATTTTCTCCCCTGCACCTCCCCTCTCCCTCCCAGACGCAGCCTCTTTCATCTAATTCACTGAAGGAATAACAATTAAACCCACCACAATACCAGCGGAACAAGTTACATCATGGGGACCCTCCCTAATACCAGCCCCCCTCTGAGATAGCCCTATCAAACATTCAGTACTTCATTACGGGTACGTGGCCTCAATTTTTGGATATATGGCTCCCATATCAGCAGGAAGGAGGACCAGCGAGAGGCATCTCCCCTTGCTACCCAGCATTTGAATAGCATCAACTGATGGAAACTATTCCACCACTCCCAAAGGTAGGAGGTAATTCCTCTCTCCACTGCCAGAGTATCGGTCCCTTCCCCACCAGACAAGCCTTGCGCACCAATATGCACCCCTAGCGCCCCTTAGGATGGAGTGATTTAAGTTGATCCAGAACAATTAAGGATCCAGTCCAATTAATCTGTTGTTGGAGCAGACAGCTCAAATAATTACTAATCTGTATCCAGTATGGGCAAATTTTCTGACAGCCCCACCACATATGACTTGAGTGTGCCAGGGAACAAGAGCATCGTGGACAGTGCCCCTCCTGTGTTAAATGACTATGCAGCGCTCTTCTCAGGGAAAAATGTGCCCGTATAATACATTTTAACTGCACCTCTCTCCATCTTGCTGCCTCCACCAATTCGGGAATACGGCCCAGGGCCTGCCTAACTGTTCCTAGAGCCACCACATGTCCCAGCTCCTTCGCCCAGGAATTCTCTATCCCCAAATAATCCGGTGGAGCAATGTACCGAGCCAACTTTCTCTTCAACCCAGAAATTGTTGGGGGGCGATCCTCCCCTAATGCAAAAAACTCCAGAATTTGTGCCGAACGTTCTGTCCTCAACTCCACCTCCGAAAGGGAAGCCACATAGTGGGAGACTTGGGCATACGCCAAGTAATGGGTACTTCCCAGCTCATAATCTGCACACAAGTCTGCGAAGGCTTTGCATTACCCTGCCGGATCCACCACATGCCCTAGATTCCGAATCCCACGCTCTCTCCATATCCGAAACATAGCCGTTTCTGATCCCGGTGTAAACATGGCATTCCCCTGTAAACCAACTCGAAACCCTCGGTGACCTGCACCAATATGCACATAATTGTTGCCAGGTTCATCGCGCTGCAGCTATCATCACACTCTGAGTGAGCCTCCCTGGCAGGAGCGCCCCTTCCAGATGCAAAACTGTCAGCAAGGAGTGGGGGGGGGGGGGGGGCCCACAAAAGCCACCACCAAGACCCTGGGGGTATAAACTTCCGTATCCACTAACCAATCCCCTATATGGCACGCTTGGCAGTCTATAGCATACTATATTAAATCAGGGACCCTGATCCCTCCCTGGTTCCACCCGCCTCGTAGTTGGTTAAATGGAATACGTGCCCAAGCCCCTTTCCCTAAAAACCCACAAATCTCTCACTCAAGCTGGCTGACATCCCATCGCAGCAACCACACTGGAAGGGTTTGCATCCAATATAGCACCCGGGGCAGTACCACCATCCCCAAGGCCTGGTTACCGCCCTGCCCAACAATGACAACGGAAGAGCATTCCACACCTGAAGCTGTGTCTTGAGTCGATGCAGCACCCTGTCATAATTCCGCCTATATAACTCCCGGGGGTCTCTGGTCAAAAGAATACCCAAATATATAAAGGAGTTATTGGCCCATTTAAGTGGAAAGGTTGATCCCCACCCCATTCTGAGTTGCCCAGACACATCCAAGGCCTCCAACTTGTCCACATTAAAATGAAGCCCCTCTGTTGGGCCTATCTGCGCATCCACTATCCTAGCAAATAAACCCTCCGACACCGAAACATAATTGATTCTGCATTCAAACAATGTGCCCGTGACTGATACATATAGTCCCGCTCCTGTGGGTGTAGCAGACACCAAGGGTCCACCACTCCTATTCTCCGTCAAAATCTCTGTAATGCTCGAGCCGTTTGTATTTTTGCCCTATCACCTCCCCCTCGGGTAGTATCAAGTTCTGCATCAAAAACCCTGTTAAAATCTCCTCCTAATACCAGAGGAACATCTGGCAATTGTTCCACTCTTGAGGCTAGACGAGTGTACAATTCCCAATCCAAGATATTTGGACTACACAAGTTACCTAAAACAATAGAGCTGCCCTCCAATACCCCCTGTAACAACAAAAATCTTCCAGAAGGATCAGTAAAGACCTGTTCCTGTACAAATCTCACATGTTTATGTGTCAAAATGACTACTTCCCCTTTCTTCCCCTTCGCTGGGGCCCCCCACACCTGCCCCACCCAATCTCTGCGCAATTTAAGGTGTTCATCAGCAGTCTGGTGGGTTTCTTGTAGGATGACAATATCACATTTCTGCTGGGCTAAGGCTCACAATATTTTATACCTCTTTATAGGGCTCCCCAACCCACAAGCATTCCATGAAATAATCTTCAGATTGGTAAATCTAAATCAGGCGCTAACCTTTTGATCTCTAATATTTTATTGGGTGGGTGGGTGGGCCCCCCCAGCCTGAAGCCCCCCTCATTCCTCCCCCATCCTCTACCATCTTCATATATCGGCTGTGACCCGAACCCCCCTTGACCCCTACCCCCCATCTCCCTCCACCTTCTCCCCCCCTTCCCCATCCTCCCTATCCCCTCTCCTACCCTGTGCAACCCTTGTCTTCTCCCCTTAACGCTAACCCTCTCTTTCCTGATTCACGCTAGATGTGTACGAGTAACCCCTCACCCTCACCCCCTTCCTTAAGTTCTCTTGGTGCACGCTGTTCTCCCTACTCTAATCTCCTGATAATCTACCCTCCCCACCATAATACACAATATCACATTTTCACACCCACAGCCCTCGCTTCCCCTTTAGCCCCTTACAACATACTTTAAACAAAAACAAACAACCCATCAACAACAATGACAAAAAAAAAAGTTGCCACCCTTCTGATGTAGACGCAGTCCATCCTTGCCTCGGCTCTCCATGGTGGGTTCAGCTTCCAGGCCTGCTATTCCCTCCTGCGTCCCATTCGCTCATGGGGGATAGACAACATAAACTGTCCAGCAGGAGTGTATGCCCAGGCCTCCCTCAATCCACTCTCTCTCCTCTTTTCGCAACCCACTCTCAGTCTGAGTTTTCCAATGCATAAACCTTGCTGGCTGAGGACTGAAGGCCTCACTGCACCGCCGTCTGTGATGTCCCTGCAGTCGACATTGTAGGGGATGGTTCACCTCGCAATATCTCCTCCACATATTGGGATACTGCAGACTCTGTGTGTTCCATCATATGTGACCTGCAATCTTGCAGGGTACTGCACCATGAACCTAATATTGGCATCCACCAACCTCTGGCATACTGGCGCATAAGCCCTCCTGTGCTGACTCAAAGCTGCTGAATAGTCCTGTGTCACTCTCAAGTGCATATTGTCCTTTAGGATTGTGTCCTTCTTCCACACCGCATGCAGCACCGCTTCTTTTTGTGGGAGCTGAAAAACTTTTACCAGCACAACTCTTGGCCTATGGTCCTTCACTTGCTTAGGCCCCACACGATGTGCTCTCTCAATTAGAAGCTTGCCACAATTGTCTCCCAACTCCAATAGCTGCGGTAGCAAAGTCTCTAAATATCCCTTCAGCTCCTTGTCCAGAATATTATCTGGAATTCCCATAAATCTGAGATTATTGTGCCAAGATCTATTCTCTGGGTCATCCAATTTGGCCTCGTGAGCTTCCAAAGTTTCCCGCAGCCGGCCTACCTCCCGAATCAGCATAGTTACCCCCTCCTCATTCTGGGACAATCGGGCTTCTGCCTCCTGAATCTTGCCTCCGAAAGCACCCAGTGAGTTTTGCAGTACATCCATTTTGCCATGCAATGCTTCAAATTGTGCCGACAGCACACAGGCCACCACTGCAGACACCTCTTCAACCAATGCAGGCATCGCTGGCAACAGAGGCGCTGGGGGGAATCCGCCATTTTACTTTGGCCCACCACGCGGTCTCTCTCTCTTCTCCCCATTTTTACCACTGCCGCCATTGATCGTCTGCAGCCGCCACCACACAATCTGCCCCCCCCCCCCCGGACAAATCCACGTCACCTCTGCTTTTTAAATTGCGGCTTTTCAGCCGAAAACCGGCACTAACTCCCTACTTAGAGGAGCGGGCACTCGGAGATCGAGCAACTCACATCTGCCCACTCTCACCACATCACATGATCTCTCCTCTGCTCTTGCTTTTATCTTGAGTTTGTTCTTATAACTCCTTTTCCTGGTTCCTTTTTCAATCTAAGTGTGTTTCTAGTGACTTATCCTTTTTTCTTTCTCCAGTATCTTTTAAATTTCTCTTTCCTCCTTCTTCCTGATAATGTACCTTACCATCTCTCCCCAATCCCTCATGTCTCTCATACCTTTCAGCTTAAGCCGCCCTCTCTCTCACAGCCCTTTTCTCTTTGCCCAAGTCATTCTAGTATGCTCGTCCTCCTGTCTTCCACCACTCCCACCTCAAGGGAAGTAGCCAAAGCAGTAATGAATTGTGAATTTCTCATCAAGGGGGCTTTTCTTTTATCTTTCCCTCCTTGCCTGGACATTCCTGGTCGCAGCTCAGAACAAGAAATGGGATCCATGAAGAGATTCAGAGCATGGCGACACTATCCCAAGAAGTAGTACAGAGCTTGCGTTGCCTCCCTAAGTTCCTTCTATCATCCAGCCAAAACTTTGCTTGCAGCCTCCCAAGCAACCGCCATACAGCTCTGGTGTCACCCAGAGAAGAGGGACATATGCGCACACGCATGTTCATGCAACTCGTTGTTAGATCTAGCCACTTCTCACGGTGCATGCTCACCCACTTACATCAGTCACATACTCACCTGCTCTGTCTGGTGGCATGCTGCACTTTTCCCAACTCTGCATCTTTATATACTCCCTTCATTGCTTTGATTGTACATAGAAAAGTCCAGTGGAACTTAAAATGCACAAGAGAAGGGGGATTTGGTATGTAAACATGAGAACAGGGCCAAATGTGTGTGACTTGGCATGTCTGCGTCATTATGATGGGTGCTCCCATTCCCATTGGAAGAACTAAACTAAACTATAAGAGGCCTTATATTCTGGGACTAAGGACTGTGGTGACAATCTTTGCTAGAGCTGGATAAGGCCCAAGGCAGCCAAAAAATACCTCCTATAACTGAGCCTCCACCTCACTAAATATCCCGCCCCTAAAAACTACCCACGCTAATGCCCTGCATCATACAGAATGCCAAATGCCCCTAAAAATATTTCCACAATAAACCCACCACCCTGCAAACTGCCCCACTCCCCAAAAACTACATAGAAACAGCAAAAATGATGGCAGATAAAAACAATACGGTCAATCCAATTGCTCTTCCATTCCAACTGCTATGCTTTACAGTTCCTTTATCCCCTTAGAGATCCTTTGTGTTTCTCCCATGCGTTCTTGAATTCAGATACAGTCCTCATCTCTACAGTTTCCACTGGGAGAATATTTCATGCATCTACCATGTTTTCAGTAAGTAAATATTTCTTCTGATTATTCCTGAGCCTATCCCCTTTTACCTTCATCCTCTGCCCACTTATTCCAGAGCATTCTTTCAATTGAAAGAGGCTCTCTTCCTATTTATGCAATGGAGGCATTTAAATGTCACTATCATATCTCCCCTCTCCTACCCATGGAGGGCTGTCCAAGGGTTTCTGCTGCCCCGCCCCCCCCCACAGAACTGCCTCCTCCGCTGCCACCACAGGGTAGGGTGGGGGGATGGCTCGGCTCAGCAGCAGCGGCAGGCCATGTGCTTCAACACACATGGCCTGTGGCTTCTGATCCCTCCTCTGATGCAACTTCCTGGGGGGGGGGGGTCAGAGGTGGCAGGCCATGTGTGCCAAAGCACATGGCCTGTCGCAGAACCGTGTCACCCACAGAGGTCTGCTGCACTAGGAGGCCACCTAGCTTACCTAGTGGACAAGCCGGCCTTGCTCTTACCTTTCTTCCAAAGCATACATATTGAGATATTTAAGTCTGTCCTCCTATGCTTTATGACGAATACCAATGACCATTTTAGTAGCTGCCCTCTGCACAGACTCCATCCTGTTTATATCATTTGAAGGTGCAGTCTCCAGAATTGCACAGAGTATTCCAAATGAGGTCTCACCAAAGACTTATACAGAAGCATTATCACCTCCTCCTTCCTGCTGGTCTTCCTCTCCTTTATGCACTCAAGCATCCTTCTGGCTTTCACGATAACCTTTTCTACCTGTTTAGCCGCCTTAAGATCCTCAGAAACAATCATCTGCTCTTCTTCCATAGACAGAAGAGCTTCACCCCCTATACTGTACTGCTCCCTTGGACATTTGCAGCCAAATGCATGAGTCTTCTCTATTGCAGATTTAGGTATCATCTGCAAAGAGGCAAACCTTAACCGACAGCCCTTCCACAATATCACTAACAAAGATGTTAAAATGAATTGGACCAAGGACCAATCCCTGCGGCATACCACTGGTAATGTCCTTCTCCTCAGAGTAAGGTTCATTTACCTGCACCCTTTGTTGCTTCCCATTCAACCAGTTTCTAACCCAATTGGTCACTTTAGGATTCATCCCTGTAGGGTGCTCAATTTATTTATAAGTTGCCTGTGCAGAAAAGTATCTTTTCTGAAATCAAGAATGCCACATCTAGCACTCTCCCTTGGTCTAACTGCCTGGTCACCCAAGTCAAAGAAATTAATCAGATTTGTCTGACAAGACATGTCTCAAGTAAAATCATGCTGCCTCAGATCTTGCAATCCATTGGATTCCAGAAACCTCACTATCCTCTATTTTAGCAGTATTTTCATTAATTTACTCATCACAAAGGTCATACTAACTGGCCTGTAGTTCCCAACCGTGTCCTTAAGTCTGCGTTTATGTACAGCAGGAGTCTCCAACTCCAGTCCTGGAGAAGTTCAGTTTTTTTTGCTGTCCCTAATTAATATGCATGAGATATTTTTGCATGCACTGCCCCATTGTATTCAAATTTATCTCATGCATGTCCATTAGGAACAGCCTCAAAACCTGAATGGTTTGATGCCTTCTAGGACTGGAGTTAGAGATCCCTGATGAAGAGGCACCAAATGCATTCTTCTCCAGTCTTGAATCTAAAGATGCATTGAAAAGGACAGACAGTGGGGCTGCCAGAACTTCCTTAAGTTTTTTCAATACTCTCAGATATATTGCATCAGTCTCCATCACTTTGTCTACTTATAATTTAGCTAGGTCCTCATAAACACAGTCTTCTGAAACATTTTCAAGATCCACCTCACTTCTGTTCCTATTTGTGTGCATTTTCTGAGGTCATACTCCTGATCCTTCATCTGTGAACACAGAACAGAAATATTTGTCGAGCAATTCTGCTTTTCCTCATCAACTTTACATATCCCTCCCCTTCACCCTTCAGTCTGACAATACCACTTTTGCACTTCCATCTGTCACTAACATACCTGAAAAAATATTTTGCCCCCTTCTACCCCACTCAATTTTACTGGGCTGGCTACTTCTTCTTCCATTTGTATCTTTGCTTTCCTAACTACTCTCCTAGTTTCTCTTAGCTTTTACAAATATTGATGCTTGTATTCCTCTTTCTGTGATCTTTTTTAGTTTATCAAGATGTTCCTCTTTTTTTCTTACCTTTTTAGCTACTTCTTTTGAGAACCATAATGGCTTCCATTTTCCTTTTACATTTATTTACTTTCCTAACAAAAAGGTTTGTTGTCCTTACAATATCCCCTTTCAGGTTTGTTCACCTCTCCAACTGTTCCCATCCCGCTAACCACTCTTTGAGGTATTGTTCCATCATGACAAAGTTAGTTTGTCTAAAGTCCAGCACCCTTCCTTTTGAATGAACTACACCATCTAGTGATTACTGGATGAGAGATGATCACCCACTATAACATCAGAAACATTCGTCCCAGTATGAACCCCTCCCATATGGGTTCTGTTACCAGTTGCCAGAATAGTTCTCTCCCTAGAGAATTCAGGATCTCCTTACTTTTAGACCATATGGCAGCAGGGATGTCCCAATCAATATCCGGCATACTAAAATCACCTATCAGGCGCATTTCTGCTTTCACAGCAATAGTTTGAATGTCTTCAATTAAATCTCTTTCACATCTTCTGTATTTGAAGGAGGTCTGTAAACAACACCAATACAACGGATGCTCCATTCCCTCCTTCCACTTTAAACTCACAGTGCCTACGTCTTCCCTTGTAGGCCCTGCAATTCTGTTGCTTTAATGTTATTTTTTAAATATAGTGCCACTCCTCCTCCCTTTCTTCCTACCCTGTCCTTCCTGAATAAATTATAGCCCAATATAATTACATTCCTGTCATGGTTCTCCGTGAACACCTCAACAGTGAAGTGACTTCAAAGAGTGCTTTGCCTCCTCTTTGAGCTTGCGGACTAGAGGAAAAAAAAGCCCAGCAGCAGAAAAGCTTTGCCTAAAACAAAAAAAATCCCCTTCTGCAAAGAGCTACTCTAAATAAGCCAGTAATTCAAGCAGCAAAAAATGTTATCAAATAAAAATAGCCCTCTTTAAGCGCTTTCGGGTACAGAATTTGTATTAAGAGACACAGAATTACCTTGCTTGAAATAGAGCTCTTCCATGAATACTCCTTGGAACTGTCTCAATAACAGACAAACTGTCCCCAGCCACAATAACGACCCCCCTGCAACTTCCTCACCACCACACAGCCTGCCACTAGCTCCAAAAACTACCTCTCACAAGTGCCCTACCATCCTAAAAAACTACCTCCCTGCAACTGTCCCACCCCAAAAAGTACTCCCTGCAATTGCTCAACCCATCCTACAAAATGCCCCACCCCCAAAAACATATCCCCTGTAACTGCTTGCACCCTGCAACATGACCCACCAAAGCTAACTCACACCCCCATCTTGCTCACACAATACATGTACAACACAGACAACACATTCCCACACAAACACTTTCAACTATAAACACATAGGGCTATGTTTACTAAACGTGAATAACGCGCGTAGTATGACGTTAACGACCGTAAGTGCCGTATAACACGCGTACCGACGCGCTAACGACCGTTAACGTCATACTACGCGCGTTAACCGTAGTTAACGATCGTAAAGCTCCGCGGCGCGTTAAAACAGCGCAGAAGGTGGAGAGTGGGCGGAGAGAAGGGGTCAATGGGCGGAGAGTGGGCGGAGAGAGGCTCCCCTCATACTAACGCGCGGAGTGTCAGAGCTCACTTCCAACGCAAATGAAAACCTGTCGTTAAAGGCATTAAAGGGAAGAGAAACCATTTACGTCAGCAATGTACAGAAAACCGGGGAAACCCACAAAACGTGAGCAGTGTGATACATGTGCACAGAACAAAATATCACATAAAACGTTAAAAATGACCACAAGAAACATTTTAAAAAGCAGAATTCAGCTGGGCAACAGTGATAGCAATGGGCAACAAGGAACAACACTCCCTGGAAAGCACCAAAATAAAAGGAAATGATGTGTGGAAGGGTCTACGCTCCCCAGACCCTTGCAAAGAGCATTACATTGTAAAGGAGCTGTCCTGGGTGTAATGTTTCCCAATGATATCATTGTTGCCCAGCTTGGTTATGGGTGTGTGCCCCTTTTGTGAGGTCATTTCTGCGGTTTATGTGCACCTTTGTCTGCATACAAGGTAAATGAGGCCACAGTAAACCTGTTGCAGAGCAGGGTTTCTGACTCGTCAGGCCGGTTTAACTAACTCCAGGGACTGCACTGTCTCTGTGGCCACAGTGTGGTGCAACAGACACAGCCAGTGCCTGTAAGACCAGAGGGTCACAGGTTCAAATCCCAGTTGGGGCTCCTGCCAACCCAGTCCCCATAGTTTTACCCACCACTAAACAGTGATAGTAAAGACACTCCTGTAGTGCAGAGAACATACGCATGGCCTATATTTTACCACACCAAACACAGACACCAGAAACAGGCACATTACCTATAGCAGAGTCCCGCAAATGCAGTCCTGGAGGGCCCCACAACATTCCGGTGTCATGCTGCCTCTAATAAAGATGCCTGTGCTGCATAGCTATGCACCACCCCCATGGTATGCAGATGTAGCTCATGCATATTTATGAGAGACAGCATGAAAACCCGAACAGTGTGTGGAACACCAGGACTGGAGTTGGGGAACTCTGCCGTAAAGCAGCAGCCAACAGGGCCACACACCCACCCACAGGCCCCATTGGCCAATGCCAGCTGGAGCGGCAAGACATTGGGCCCTGCCTGTATCTCCCAATACTAGCAGTTGCATACCTTAGCAATGCCACCCTACACCTGGGTATATGGTACACAGCTATCAAACGTTTCCTCTGATAACTGGCAGATATCAATTCCTACGTTAAGCACATTTTGCTCATTGAGCTCCACCATAACAATCATTCTGATGTCTGCGGTGTGTGCTGCAGGTCTGGTCTCTGACAGTGTTCACCACCCTGGGGAGTGACCCCCCAACAGTCTTGTGTACCATATCCATGCCTGTACTATGCCCATGACTGGTGTGGTGGGTATGGCTGCTGACCACCTCTATAGTAGCACAATGCTGGCATAGGTGTGGGGGTGGCTGTCTGTCTATCCAGTGTGTGGTGGCTGCAAACACCTTCAACAGCCCACACTGCCAGCACTGTTGCCAGTATTGGGCTGCCAATGTGCATAATGAGGAGCAAGGTACCATGGGTATAGGCCGGACAGGGTGGCCTGGCCAGGGTGCATCTGCACAGGGCATAGGGCAGTGACAGGCACATTGTAGTGCCCGGCCACCAACTACACAGACAGGGTGACCTCAGTATATCCTGCGGAGAGATCACTCTCACCCTGACTGTGCAGTGACCACAGCATGGCTAGGCACTCCCATAGTGCTATCTAGTATTTCTCTCATGTGATACATATGGGTTTCCGTCTGGGGCCCAGTCACTGATGTATCTGCTTGCTGTGTATGCTGACATCCCAGTTCTGGGTGCAGGCATCTCCACTGGGCACTAGCAGACTGTTTGCAGCTGGTAGGTGTTGTGATGGAGTGGCTTGCAGGGTGCAGTGGCTGATGGCTTGCACCAGGGGAATATCAGATAGTGGTGGGGTGCAGCATACCATATCCAGGCCTAATGTCTGTCTGCTATTGTGTTATGGCTGTGTACAGAGCTGCATTGACTGCCCTGTGGGGTGTCTGTTCCCCAGCAGGACTAGGGTTCATGTTCCCCTCTACTGCTACCGTTGCAGCACGGTAGACTGTGGATCTTTTGATAGGAGACCCTGTTTGCCTCCCTCAGCCCTGGGGGAGGGGTGTGGTGGTGGTGCATGGGGGCTGTACCTGACTGAAACAGACAGAGATGTCCAAGGTGTTCCTGCAGAAACTACCTATCTCACACAGTAACACTGCTTTGGACCTGCGCCATGGCCGGTGCTGTGGACCTAGTGCTGGGCGCCTCACTGCACCCTCAGGGTGAGCACAGTACCCGCACAATGTGACGGTGTGTAGCTGCTCTGTGCCAGTACAACACACAGTCGGTACCCCCTACCAGGCCGAGGTGCTGTGGGGGTGCATTCCCCATGGTGTGTATCTGTGGACAGCTGCTTTGCATGTGCAGTGCATCATGGGTGTGACTGGCCCAATCCAACCCTGTGAAACACCAGCACCTGCTCACAGGCTCTGATAAACCATAGGCCATCACACGTACATCTGTTAGCATAATGCATAGGTGCAGGACACCCTACAAAGTCTGTAATATAAGATGCCCACACTGGTAAAAACACACGTACCCACGCACGTAAACAAACACGTACCCACGCACGAATGTACGCGCGTAGCTATGCACGTACCAACGTACGTGGCTAGGCACATTCCGAGGGTGTTTTTCTGACACCAATACTCAGCGTAACGAAAAGCATGCCTCCTCTTTCCTTCTGTAATGTACAGGGTGATGCCTGAGACAGCCTTCTGTGTTAGGCACACTGGGGGCTCGAACCCATGCTGCCTGTAACAGCGGTCAGTACCGTAACCATTGTGCTACAGCTCTGTTTCAGTGCTTTGTGTCTGTACGTCTTCTTATGATTAACGCGCAGTAACGTGGCACGGCGCCCGGTAACGCTCGTTAATTTTGCTAACGCGCGGTAGTGGTAACGATGTACCGCCCATGTCCTTATTTGGGGTTTCTTTCACTACCGCGGCTCCTACCGCGAACTGCACTAACGCGATTTAGTAAACAGACCCCATAGTGTAGATATTCACATACATATGTATGCACAGGGATTACAAATAATTCCTTATCTCTCATCTGTTGCATTTTAAGTTGTTGTTGTTGTTGTTAAGTGCCGTTGAGTCGGAGTCAACTCATGGCGACCCTCTGGATAGCTATCCTAAATTGTGTTTGGTCTTCAGTCAGGTGGCTCATTGTTGACAGACTGGTACTCGTAGCTGCTGTTATTGTATCGATCCATCTCATTGCTGGCCTTCCTCTTTTGCGTTGACCTTCTATCTTGCCAAGCATGATGTCTTTCTCTAATGATCTCTCTCTCTGCATGATGTGTCCAAAGTATGAAAGTCGAAGTCTTGTCATCTGAGCTTCTAAAGAAAGCTTAGGTTTGATCTCCTCTAGTACAGACTGGTTTGTTCTTCAGGCAGTCCATGGTATACACAGTATTCGCCGCCAGCACCATAATTCAAAGGCATCAATTTTCTTCCTATCTTTTTCACTGTCCAGCTTTCACATCCATATGATGTTATTGAAAATACCATGGCTTGAACAAGTCAAATCTTTGTATGGAGAGAGATATCTCTGCTCTTGAGAATCTTATCTAGGTCTTTCATAGCCATTCTGCCAAGAGCAATGCGTCGTCTGATTTCTTGACTGCTTGTTGCTTCTTTATTGATAGTTGATCCAAGTAGGTTAAAGTTATTCACGATTTCAATTTCTTCTCCTTCAACGATGAACCTGTTGATTATGCCAGTTGTCATGATCTTTGTCTTCTTTACATTAAGGTGCAGGCCCATTTTGAGACTATGTTCTTTGATTGTGAGAAGCAAATGTTTCAGATCATCTTCACTTTCAGCCAGTAATGTGGTATCATCAGCATAGCGAAGGTTGTTGATGAGTCTTCCACCAATCTTCACACCTCTGTTGTCTTCATACAATCCTCCTTCTCTGATGATTTGTTCTGCATATAAATTAAACAGGTAGGGGGAAAGTATGCAGACTTGTCTTACACCTTTGCTTATTTTAAACCATTCTGTTTCTCCTTGTTCCGTTCGAACTGTTGCTTCTTGATCAATGTACAGATTGTGCAAGAGAACGATCAGTTGTTCTGGTATACCCATGCTTCTTAATGTGGCCCAGAGTTTCTCATGGTTTACACAGTCAAAAGCTTTGCTATAGTCGATAAAGCACAAATAGATATCCTTTTGGTATTCTTTAGTCTTTTCAAGGATCCATCTCACATCCGCAATGATGTCTCTCGTTCCTCGCCCTTTTCTGAACCCTGCTTGCACTTCAGGTAGTTCTTGTTCCAGGTATGATTGTAGTCTCTTTTGAATAATCTTCAGTAGAATCTTGCTGGCATGTGGGATCAGAGCGATTGTGCGATAATTTCCACAGTCAGTTGGATCACCTTTCTTTAGTATTGGTATAAACACAGATCTTTTCCAGTCAGTTGGCCATGATGCTGTCTTCCATATTTCTTATTTATTTATTTATTTATTTTATTATTTATTACAGTTGCTTATATACCGCACTATTCGGCATCAGCGCAGTTTACAATATAACAAACTGACCAAAACACACATTTTGTTTGGTTTTACATCGAACAGGGGTATAGACTTGGATAACAGGGGCTGAACTATATACATGAACTATTTACATGAAGTAGGCTATATACATGTGGTAAAATTCCTATAACAGGGTTGAATTGTACAATAAATAGCAGAGCCTTGTAAGTACGGTAACAACTGCATCAGATTGCTGTAATACCTCTATGGGAATGCAATCAATGCCTGGTGCTTTGTTCTTTGATAAGGCTTTCAATGCTGCCTCAACTTCTTCTTTCATCACCAATGGTTCCAGATCATAAGGTACAGGTTGAAACGGCTGTTGGTCCACTTGATCTTTATCATATAAAACTCTGTATATTCCTTCCATCTTTTCTTGATCTTCTCAGCATCATTCAACATAGAACCTTGAGCATCTTGTAACATTCCAATTCGAGGCTGGAACTTTTTCTTTAACTCTCGTAGCTTTAGGAAAGCTGATCTCGTTCTTCCTCTAATAGTTTCTGCTTCTATTTCCTTGCATGCATCATTGTAGTACTTTTCCTTGTCCTGTCTTGCTGCACGTTGGAAATCTCTGTTGAGTTCTGTGATTGTCTTTCTTTCTCCTCTGGCTTTAGCTTCTCTGCGTTTCTGGGCAATTTTCAGAGTTTCTTCCGTCATCCATTTTGGCCGTTTTTTTCTTTTTTACCTTTTGTAGAGACTTCTCGCTTTCTTCCAACACAACCTTCTTGATGTCATTCCATAACTTTTCTGGAACTCTATCATTTGTATCTAAAGCAGCAAATCGATTTTGCAGGCAGTCTTTAAATTCCAGTGGTGTATTCTCAAGGTCATATTTTGCTGCATTCATGAGTGGTTTGCTCTTTTTCAGCTTTAGCTTGAGTTTGCATACTAGTAGTTGATGATCTGTACCACAGTCAGCTCCAGGTTTTGTCTTTGTTGATGTTATAGAGCTTTTCCATCTTTGACTTCCACAGATGTAGTCAATTTGATTTTTATACAATCCATTGGGTGAAGTCCATGTGTACAGTCGCCGCCTGTGTTGCTGGAAGAAGGTGTTTGAGATGAATAGATCATTAGTCTTGCAGAATTCTATCAGTCTTTCTCCAGCTTCATTTCTGTTGCCAAGTCCATATTTTCCAACTACTTTGTCTTCTTCTTTGTTGCCAACCTTTGCGTTCCAATCACCCATGACTATCAGGATATACTGTTTGCATGTTCTGTCAATTTCAGCTTGTACTTGTTTATAGAACTCTTCAATTTCATTCTCTTCTGCAGCTGTTGTTGGGGCATATACTTGAATTATAGTTGTGTTGATAGGCATTCCTCGTAGACGAATAGAGATTAAGCGTTCGCTGACTGCATTGTATTTCATTACAGTTCTTGCAAGTTTCTTCTTTATTATAAGTGCAACACCATTTCTTCTTTGTCTTTCATTTCCAGCATAGTAGACCATGTGATCATCTGATGCAAAGTGCCCGATGCCAGTCCATTTCAGTTCGCTGACACCCAACAGATCAAGTTGTACACGTTCCATTTCATTCTTGACCACCTCCAACTTCCCTTGGTTCATGCTTCGTACATTCCATGTTCCAATGTGTAAGACATCTTTACAGCTTCTGACTCTCATTTCATGCGCAGCTACATCAGCAGTCAGACGTCCCGAGGGCTTTGATCCAACCACATCATAAATGCTGGCTTTACTCTGAAAAGTCTTCAGCTCTTCCCCAGTAGCTAGTTGAGTGCCTTCCAACATGGGGGTCTCATCTTCCAGCACTACAGCACAATTTGTTTTGTTGTAACTATCCATTGGGTTTTCATGGCAAGATACAGAAGTAGATTGCTGGGCCTTTCTTCCGAGCAGTTTAAGTTTGGTGTTGTTGCCGTTGTCACAGAAATGTGATCCTCCGCCGTCAACACTATCCCATTCTGCTGCTGCCCAGATGGGTGGTTTGTCTTGGTCTGGCATCTCAGTTGAGACCTGTCCATTTTAAGTTATTCCAATGTATATTTCATTTTCTTTATTCTTAGTTTTACTGTGAAAACTAGCTAGTGAATTATATAGTTTTCATATTGGTTGCTATGATTACTGCAACCAATATCTATTGCCATCGGCAAGGTTAGATTAAAGCAGCAGTTTCTGTCAACCATTTACTGTCACCTGTGTTCAAGTGTATGGATTCCACAGGAATCTGCCCTTTCCCCTCTTTTGTTTAACATTTTTTTTATAACCTGTGAGAGCATGGGACAATCACGTGGAGCCCAATTCTATAAAGGGAATATCTGGGCCGTCTGGACGCCCCTGAACAGGATGGCCCCGTTAGTACCTGATTCTGCACCACGGGAGCCAGATGTTCCCACGAGTACAGGATCGGGCACTGAGATGGCCCGGTGTGCCCCAGTATGCTTACGGGAGACGTCCATCCCACCTCACTGCCAGCCCGCCTCAATGCCGACCCCCGTTTCCCCACTGCCCAACTCTTGATGGGGCCGGCCAGGGCTTGGATAAGGCAGCGGGGACCTACTTTCATCTGATCCTGGCCTTGGGGGGGGGGGGGGGCGGAGAGGTTCTGGGCCCAATCGCATCCTTCCCCACTGCTTATTCCACCTCTGAAGTGGAATAAGCAGCACATCCTACTCCCACCTGCAGGATGTACAGGGCCATGACCTGAATCAGCCCTGTATATCCTAGCGCCTCGGCCCACCCCCGCTCTGCCCACTCTCCACCCCCTCTTGCCACCGTCCGGCTCTCCCCGCACTGGTGCTCTGTGTGTGTGAGCAGAGTATGTGGTAGAATACGGACTGGATGGATAGTAGGGCTGCACATCCCACTGTGGTGTACAGCCCTGCTATTTGCCTCACAGAATCGAGCCTTTAAGGGGTTCATGTATGCTGTTGGCGTTAGCTGATTTTACTTTTGTATAAGAGGAATGAGCAATTGGGTAACTTGTTTACTCATAGATTGCATGTAATTTCTGATACTTTCTTAAGAACATCTTGATTCTTAGTACTTGGAAGACAGAGATTCTGAATCTGGGTCATAAGGGTTTGCCGTCTAATCCTCCATCAGTTTGATTTGGTTTTGGCAGTATTATGCCAATATTAAGTTAAAAAATATTGGTGTACTGTTTGATTCTGCTCTAAATTTGGAAGGATGAGTCTATCAGATGTTAAGCACAGTATCCCTTAAACTACAGTAGGTAAGCAAAGCCAGATAAAGGCATTAGCAAACTATGCACATACTTTGAGTTCAGATATAGGGGGGGGGGGGGGAAGGGTCCTGTGAGATGTACTTAGGACTCAGGAGGTTAGGACTGACAACTTTCTGGATTTTTTCAGGATTCAACAGACTTTTGCATTAATATCAGAAAGCTGCAAGAATGGCTAATGTATCTAGACATTTCTCAGAGTTTAAAATCTCTGTCTACAGTTCCCAAACTTACCTCCAGTGAGAGTGAGCCTGCTACACCTGCTTCCAGTGTAACTAGTAGTAGAGACTCTGGGTGGGATCCAGCCAATGGGAAGGCAGTGAGGGTGAAGCACCAGAATTCTGCTCTCATACAAGAAAGGAGGCGGTGAGCTCAGGGAGTACCTGTGCTGTACAAGTGAAGGTCCTCCTGCATGTGGTGGGTGGTGGAAGAGAAATGAAGTCCACCAAAACAGCTCAATACATTTCTGTAGGAGAAACGGTTCCAGCATACATATAAATTCACTCTCACAGTGATTAAGGAATTGCATCTTTTAAACTGCACTTCTGTCTCATCTCTTCTTCCTATCATAGATACATAGAAGGCATTACAGATACATATTCACCTATTCATGCATATACACAAATATACCATCTTACATATAGAGACATGCATACACAAACACACATACACAAAAGACAGACATGCACACAAATATACAAACACACACAAACAAAACAGATAAATATACAAAAATAGAGATCCATGCATGCAAGGACATACCACACATGCACAAAACAGACACACACACACAAGCAACCCAAATACATAGATATGTGAGTGCATGTACACATGAGAGCATTTCCTGCTCACACACACATATACACAGCTGTTGGAAAGAATTCTAGGATCCAAGCATTATCTACCTATAATTGGTGTGAAGTGGAATTTTAGAAAGGCCATTTAGGAGCCATCTGGGATATCCAAGTCAAAACGTCTGAAATTCCATGGAAGGGGTAGCTGAGAAGGTGGGCATGTGTAAATGTTTTTTTAAATTGATCTATCCCCGTCTCAAAAGATAAACATGTCCGCCAAAATGATAGGTGACAGGGACATGCAGGATAAAACACCAGACATGTGCAGGTCAATAGGCAAGTTCAGAAATGTGTATGTATGAAACCTGCACGTTTACAAAATTGGCAACATAGATGTGCCTGTAGCAATATTCCAGAATGCTCTTGTGTATCTGCCACCACATACACGTTCCCGCCTGCCATTTTGCAAAGACATGGCATGGCAGCTCACAAAAATGCCTCTGTGTTTTTCCTGTATGCTTGTTTGAGGGGGCACAATTAGTGTGGGAGACAAAGGGCATTCCCTCTCTCCTTATTGTTGGTTGCTGGCTGAAACAAGCACTTTTCAAATGCCTATTCATATTCAGGAGCATGTATAGATATGCAGCAACATTCTAAAATCGATCGTACACATGAATCTTTTACAGACTGCCCAAGACGTGCCTTTGCCACACCCACCTACAATATATGCGTGCTTGCGCTGGATAAGTATAAATTCGGGCTTTTCTAAAATGGTCTTTGGGAACATGGATGTGATTGGCATGTCTGAATGGGTGTTTCCAGATGTGCAAATGAAGAATAGAGTTTCAAAAATGATCCCTCCCCTTAGTTTGTTTGGTATGGGAGTTAGTCTGAACCACGAATAAGGGCCTGGACGTGCCATGTACTCATGCAAAGGGCACCGACGTGCAAGCACATATTCCACAACTGAAACGACGTTGATGTACAGTCGTCCTGGATGTGGAACCCTGTACATCCAAAAGAGGGGGTGGGAACAGGGAGTGTCTGATGGCGTAGACGTCCAAGTCATATTCTGAGCGTAAGCATGTACTTCTGAATGCTAGAGCTTACACATACAACCCAGACCACCAGAAACATGGAATAAGAGCAAGAGATAGAAAAAAATACAACAGGAGACAGGCTAATGCCAATGTAATGCATTTACTCAGGTGTAGCCAGTGGTGATAGAAACACACAGTGCCCATCCCAAGGACACAGAGCCAAATGGCCCATACCACCCCGCACATGCCTGCCCTGTGTGGCACCACAGAACACCACACTGCCCACACCCACGTGCCCCCCTCCCCCATAGCACATGGCAGATCACAATCCCCAACCAGGGAACATGAACATGCCTGTTAGGCAGACTCAGCTGCAAGAAAACAACTACTGCTTTGCCCCACGTCCCCTTGCCCGCTCCTGTGGCCTATCCTGCCCTATGATGGGACCTGCGTTTGAGGGGAGGCGGATGTGCCCTCTGAGGATGAGCTGCTGCTGCTGCTATCCCTCCACTGCCCCCCCCAAATGGAATGGTGGGAGCACATAGGCAGCCCCATATGCTGGGACACAGGGCCCAGGATCCTAGACTGTCCTCCAGCCATGTCCCCCCAGAAGATGCCTGCTGTGCACTGGTGCGTGTTGACACCCTGTTGGTGGAAGGCATGGCAGTAGGTACTGGAGCACATGTAGGTGCTACAGAAGCTGTGGACATTGGTGGAGGTGGTGACTCAGTCCTGACAGCGGCAGATGGCAGACTGAGGACCGGGATGGGTCCAGGTGCACCCTGAGAGCTGGCCAGCTGACTGATCACAATCCCAAGCTGGATGCCCAGTCGGTCTAAAGATGCAACCAGGATGGCAGTGGCAGCCAGCTGCTGTTCCTGGAGGGGCAGCTGTTTCTCCCAGAGTGCCATCTGCTGCTCCTGGAGTGGGACACTCCTGTGAAGGAGACCCATCTTTGCCTGCATATGCCTCCTGATGTCCGAGCAAGTGCTGGGCACACTGCACAAGCAGTGCAGATGTGTGGTGGTGTGTCTGCTCCTTGTGAATGGGCCCCTCCTGGGGCGCTGGCAGCCCTGGTGATTTTGCAAACTGGTCCCCTCCACCTCCAATGCATCATCCTCTGTCCTCATTGTGGCGGCTGGTCCTGGCGACATGTCAGTGGAGCCCCCTGGAGGCAATACCCCTGCCACCTCTGGTGCCACAGAGGTTGCAGCAGGAGCAAGTGACTGGGGCAATGGCGGAGCAGCTTGTGTCTATGCTGGCATGGGGGCAATATTGGGTCCCACAACTGCAGCTGCACCTGCTGAGAGAGGCAAAGGTCAGCAAACCAGCAGTGATGGATGCATGCAGCGTGCACAAACACATGTGCAGATGTGTAGGAGCAGTGCAGATATGTGGGCGCAGCAGAGACCAAGACAAGCACCACAGTGCAGGCCCAGAACCACAGAGTCCCTCAATAGGGACGTAGAGGGAAATGTGGCTGTGCAACATGCCCACGTGTGCCCCATACCCACTCTGAGGGTAGACACGTGAGAGGTGGGTGGGCGGTGAAGGCAGCTCTGAACCCCATGATGCAGGACAAGGACATTGGCCACTGAGGGTGTGAACGAGACAGAACATGCACATACCCTGCAGTCCTGTGGCAGCCTTGAAGTATCCAGGTCACTGACACCTTCCAGTATAGCAGAGTCAACGATCACCAGGACCGGCTGTTCCAGGTCGCTCAGCCACACCCCCTGACCATCAGGACCCTCACTACTTGCCTTAGCACACACCTCCCAGTGCACCTGCTGCCACTTCTACTTCATGTCTCCAATGCCCCTGTTGTTGTAGTGGATGGCATTCACCTGCCGACAGAAGGCCAGCCTGTCATTGCCAGCCATAGGCACTGAGCTTGCACTTCCTCTGTGCCCATCAGGCCTGAATAGTCACTGAGAATGGCTTCTAGGAGGAGGGCCGATTCACCCTCGCTAAAGTTGCAGGGTGGGGACATAGCAAAAGCACAGGCAGACATGAATATGCCCCAAAAGCCTAATCGCCCACACCGGTACACGTCCAAACCACAGGGGGGGGGGGAGTCTGTGGGACAATGAGCACTTTATGCTGGTTGGACGTCAAGAGACAAAGATGTACAAATGCTCAGAATATGCCACACGTCTGCACATCCGCTGCCATATATACAGGCAACCTAGATGTTGGCCGCATAAACAGCGCGCATGTTGTGGCCCGCGCCCTTCAACAGTCAGATCCATTGGTGACGATGCTACAGATTATGTGACAGCAATATCCATAACCCCAAGAGCATACCTGCAATTCCACATCCCAGCTGCCACCAATGAAATAGGTACCACCTGTTCCTATTATACACAGTATGGCAGAGCCATGTTAGCTACGTTGCTAGGTGTGTGACCTGCAGGGGGAGAGATAGGGACAAAGCAAGCTGTCGAGGGAAGGTAAGAGGAAGGATGGAGGCAAAGGCCCAACCAGCTGATGGCAATGGGAGGCATAGGCCACTGTTGCCACTGCACCACACCTGCTGTACCATGTAGCAAACAGAGCAGTATGGCAGTAGTGATGAACCACATGGACCAATAGGCTATCCCTGCACTAACAGGCACCACAATCCCAGTGTCCCCCTCAGATGAGCAGTGGTGTTTGCTCCATGCCGCACTGCATGCATGATGTGTCCACAATCCCCCCACCCCACTGGCTGACTGTGCCAGGCAGAAATCACCTCTTCAGCACTGTGAACTTCTGCAAGGAGCCCCAGGGCCTAACTCCACCATGTCCATCAACTGTCCCTGCTCAAGGTGACCCATGCAAAGCTGCAGGTCTGTCAGCAGTGCAAGGGTGCCATGGAGGTCCAGAAACACCTCACATGCACTCCCTCCCACACACAACCCCCCTACGATGGACATGTTGGGAGCACAGCAGGCTCACTGCCTGTCTGCATGATGGAAGGCCACTGATCAGTCTGTCAACCACCTTTATCCACCACTCCGTATTGAGGTGCCATTGGTGAGGCTGTGTGTCCTACACTGGTCACCACACCCCACAGGGGCCCCATGCACACATCCACAACTGCACCCAGGCCGCCCCCAACCCATTGTCCAGCCTGCAACATCTGCACCCCAGATGCCACCCTGCTATCACCACACCAACCCCACCAGTGGAGCTGCCATGTGCACACCAGGGGCATACATGAGTAGCATACGCATGCCTGTCCATGACACAGGAACCTCATCCCACATACACCAAAGCTCCATGAAGCCCTTGCTGGCCACAGGCAGGCCCCTGCACAATGCACCTGACCTGACTTTTCCCCATCTCCCACAGGTGCATGGTGCTGTGGTGTCAGATCCCATGATGTCACGAGAGATCACATCTGAATGACTTGTCACAGCCCTACTGGCACAAGTGGAACATGAACGCTGGAGGGCCAGTTGACAATGCCCATATCCCAGGATCCTAAGGCTGCACCCCCAGTAGCTGGGATGAGCTCTGTGTGACCCACTACAGGTTCGATTGTGCTGCGATACATAACCTGTGCCTGGAGCTGCAGATGGACCTTGAGCCAGTGTAAACCAGGGTAGATGCGGTACTCATGCATGTGAAAGTGCTCATGGCCCTGGCATTCCTTGCCCTGGTGCTGGCAATGGCAGTAGGCCTTAGCCAGGCATCTGTGACTCACTGCATCAGCGGGTTCCTGGACACCTTTGTGGGGTGTTGTGCATATTACATTGCCTTTCCAAGCACCCAGTACCAGCAGCTGTTCCATGTGCCTGCAGGGTTCCCATCTGTGCTGGGTGCCATTGACCGCACGCATGTGGCCCTCCACCCACCACAAGGCCACATACCAGAACCAGAAGGCCTACCACTCCCTCAATATGCAGGTTATCTGCAATGCCAAAATGGATATAACTGATGTTGTGGCATGCTACCCCAGGGCATGCCATGACGCATACAACCTTGCCTAGTCTTGGATACATGAGGCTTTTGAGAATGCACCATCACTGGTGGCTGGCTTCTGGGTAAGTTGGGACAACACAGTAGAATGCACACACACATGTGGGAAAGTATGCAGCATAGGTGCATGAGCAAGCCTATGGAGGGGGGGGGGGGTTGGACACTAATCATTGACTTGGGGCACTAGTTCACTCCCACTGACATATCCCTGTATGTGGGGGCTTCACACCTGCCCCACAGGGAGATGCCAGTGGGCGCACATTGTCATGGCATGCACAGCATCAATGGCTTGGGGGGGACGTGGCTCGCCACAGCACTCTGCATGTGCATGTGCAACCTGGCACCAGTATGGCTCACATGCATATGGGGAGTGCTGGGGATGGATGTGGTGCATGATCCAGCGCAAATCCAGGGGTGAGCCACTGCTCAACACTGTTCTCCTTTCCCCCTCCCAAACCATGCAGGTGACCAAGGGTACCCACTGCAGGACTGGCTCCTCACCCCAGTTATCAGACCACAGATGCCTGGGGAGCTGAGGTACAACCAGGCACATCTGGTAACCAGGTCCATCATCGAAAGAACCTTTGGTCTGCTGAAGAGCAGGTTCTAAAGCCTGGATCGGTCTGGGGAAGAGCTCCTCTATGACCCATGTAAGGTGTGCAGCGTGTTTATGGCCTGCTGTATGCTACATAATTATGCAGTATGCCGGAGGCAGCCAGTGCCTGATGTAACTGAGCCTGAGCCGGAGGAAGCGTAAGATGATGGTGTGCCACCACCACTGCAAACAGAAGGTGCCATGACCCTCCCAGCAATGCACCCCAGCCTGTACAGTGCCAGGGTGCACCCGTTCCCCCCATGTCCCCTCCCACACTGCACCATGTTCACAGGCAAGGGTCCCCTGTGGTTTGCCAGCACTGGGCACCAGGGTGGCCATGGATTATGCCATCCAACACCCACAAGTGTACAGAACAAGGTGGTGGTGGTGGACTAGGTTCCCATACCTGCACGTCCAGGGAGCTGCACCTTGTGTTGTGCTGCGGTTGCTAGGGCCCATGGTGATGAATAAGGAAAACAGAGGTAGGGTAAACAGTCTTTATTGGAAAAAATGGGCCAGACATGCCACACACAGGTGGCAGTACCAGCAATGGTAAACATGTGAGCCAACTGCAAGTCCACATATCCATCATGGCCTACCGGGGGCCGCTCCCACAATCCTTGAGGACCTGGAGGCGATGTGTGGGTCTCTGTGAGCCACCACACCTCCCAAGAGAGGGCCTGGCGGTCCCTACAGATGTCCTGTAGGTGCTGCACAATGAACTCCAGAGGATCGGCATGGCCCTGGTTGGCACCATCCTCCATGTGTGGTGTGCTCCAAGGTTCTGGGGTCCACGTCAGCAGCTTGGAGCTTATTTCACAGCACAGTAAAATGGCACGTCACACATTACACTCACATCCCCAACCTCTGTCCCCTGCATACCCCATCTGCTCCCACCTCACCCTGCAAATGGGCTGCAGCCCCTTCCACCACTTGCACACTCCTTGACCTGGCCCTAGCCCCCTGCTTGCACACATTCCCACCCACCTCCACCTGCACACTGCCATCCCCACAACCATCCACCTGTTCCCCTCCATCCTCTCCTATCTCCAACTGCCTCTCTCACATCTCCCCCCACACCCCTTGGCTTGCTCACACCCCCTCCTACCTCCTTTGGCTCATTCCCCTCCTCTCCCACCTCCCCCTGCTCAAACACACATCCCTACCTCCCCTGACTCGCTCCCATCCCCTCCCTCCTTCCCCTGCTTACACAGACTCCCCTGGCTCACTCCTATCCCCTCCTACCTCCCCCTGCTCACAATCACTCCCCCTACCTCCCCTGGCATGCTCCCATCCCCTCCCTTCTCCCCCTGCCCAAACACTCTCCCCCGGCTTGCTCCCATGGCCTCCCACCTCCCCCTGCTCACATGCATGCCCCCTACCTCTCCCAACTCGCTCATATTCCCTCCCACCTCCCCCTGGTTCCTCCAGCCCCCTCTCCCTAGCATCTTCTGGCTCCCATCTATGCCCCAACTGACCCAGAATGTCCCCTTCTGCCCCCCTGTGGCAAACTAGCACTGGGTGGCGTGTCAGGGATCTCATCCTCCTCAAGGGGGTCTGTGTCCCCAGACCCCCTCACCCTCCTCTGGGGCAGACCCCCAGGCAGCCTCCCAATCACACCCCTCAGCCCATGCTGACTCGTTGGCCTAGCAGAGGGCCTGCCATAGTGTGGGGACCTCTGCAGCCCGCACTGTGCTCTCCTGCACCTCCACCCCAGGGAAGCTGGGCACATCTGTGAGGGTGACACCCTCCTCCTCTGCACTCTCCCCCAAGGAGGGGGAGCTGGATAGCACTATGGGGCTGTTGCTGGCCATTGTTGCTGTATACCCAGTGGCCTCGCTGCTCGGACTGTTTGGTGGGGGCCTACACCATGTGGCCATCCATGTTCATGGCTGTCCCTGCACCTTCCCCTGCATCTCCTCTGCTGCCTTGTTATCCTCATCACCTTCATCCTCCTCCTCCCCATCATTGTCCTCCTCAGGTGCAGGGGCAGGGAGTCCTCAACTGGGATAGCTATGTGGGATACAAGGGGCTAGGCATTAGTGGCAGTGCGTGTGGGTGCATGGTGGGCATGTCCCTGCCACCTGGTTTGTCTGCAAACACCCCTACAGAGGGCTTGCTCATTGTGTCCAGGGTGTGTGTGGGGTGCTGGAATGTGACCTGTCAGTTCCTGCATACTCACCCTGCTCTTGTTGCAGCTGCTGCTGGCTCCGGTGTATCAGCTGGAAACATGTGCGCTGAATGGCTCTGTAGTGCACACAATACATTTCAGTGTCCCTCATGATGTGGAAGCGGCTGTGGATACAAACAGTGGTGAACTACATGGGTGTCTGTGTTTCCTACCCTGCGTGATGGCGCCCACCTGCAGCTGCTGAGGCAGGACCCACTGCGCCGACACCTACCAGATGCTGCCTCTCCATGGGCTGTGTCTGACCCTGCTCCCCAGCACACCTTGACTAATGTGTACCTGCAGAGCATCATTTATTTATTTATTTATAGTCTCTTATATACCGCACTATTCAGCATCAGCGCGGTTTACATGTAACAAAAATGCTCAGTACAGTTAAACGCGTATGAGTTTTACAGGTAACAGGGCACAAAAACTTGGATAACAGGGGAAAACTATTTACAAAACTTACTACATGGAGTCATAATAACAGTAGTTTCACAGAAACATAACCACCACTAAGGGTTTGAGTGGCCAGGCCATGGGCTGGGGGCTACAGGGAAAGTGGTCACTGCCCTGATGGACTGTGGGGCCCTGTCTCCTGTTGGGCCTTCATGATATGCGCCCTGTTCTGGGCCACCCATTGCTGCCTTTGCATGCTATTTACCTGCATGCCGTTATCTGTCACTTGTATGCAGCACCAGGGTATTGGGGGCAGGGTGGCACATTGTGGCATTACACTGTGCATGTCCTGCCCATGTCTGTTTCTGCATGGCGGTGCTGAGACATGCACTGCGGACATTTTGCATGTGCAGTTTGTCCAATGCTGGGGTGTGGGCTTGGGCTTGGGCTACAAGTGCAGCAACTGGCTTTGGGGCAAGGGACTATGGATTCGCTAGCCACCTGCTCTGCTTTTGTGGATGTTCTGCTGGTGTGCCATCCACTCCATGTTTTCAGGTTTCAATGCGGCTTTCTCTGAGCATTTTCACCACATCACCAATCGTTGCAGACCTCCCTTTCACAGTGGGGCAACAGCTCTATATCCTCTATTGCAGGGCTCTCCAAGGACATACATCTATCCAACCCTACATCAGTGTGGGGGGAGGGGGTGCCCTCAGTGCACATGCAGCTGCCTTAAGTTTGGAGCCCAAACCACTTTTGTATGCCCACTGCAGTTGTCCCTCCTCTGCTGTTCAGGATAGATCATTCTGTCTGATGCCTGCAGGTCAGCTCCCTCAGGAAACAAGTGGAGGAATTGAGAGTGGAGGTGACAAGACTGAGAAGCATCCAAGATAAAGAGCATTACCCTAGATGAAATACTTCTTGCGATGTCTAAGATGAAAAATGTCAGAACAGGGGAAGGTGAAATTGGACTGCAATAACAGCTGGGCATAGATTACTACAGCAGGTAAACTCTACACCCTAAAGCTATCTTTATTCATGCTGAAGAAATGATATGCAACCCTGGAAGATGAAGAATGGAAACCATTCCAAGAAGAGGAGGAACTGGAACTCAAACCCCAAAGCTTCAGGATCAGCAAGCACTATGCCTTCAAAGTAAAGGATAGTGGTGGTTGGTGACTCCCTTCACAGGGGAATGAAGGCATCCATCTGCCTGGAGTTGTTCTGCCAAAATGTGAGATATTATAGAGGTATTATTAATAATAATTTATTTTATTTATTTAAAAATATTTGTAACCCACCCATCCACTATTCTAGGTGAGGAACAATTTAATTTTGTTTTCAATTTATTAACTAGATATACTGCTTAACATTACAAAAACTATCCAGTGGTTAAAACAATAAGAGTCCCCTCTCCATTCCCTAACTACCACCATCTCTCCTCAACATAATCCCCAACTGAATCTCTAGCTCTTCAGCTCCCATAAACTCATATAAAATAAACCCCCATCCCCCATCAAAACCCAATTAAACCTACTACCCACCCAAACCCGCCACATCTAAAAGCTATCACTCTATGACCCTGTAAAAGCCAGATTAAAAAGCCATGCCTTTAAATACTTCCAAAAAGATAAATAGCACACCTCCTCCCTCAACTGCACCTGTAACAATTTCCACTAAACGGGACCTTTGAAGCTGAATGCTCCCTAGTACAGAAAAGCTGAACATCAACTAGACCCAAAAGCTCCAAAAGACCCTTCTGAGAAGACAGCAATGGCCTAGACAGGGAGTACATATGTAATCTAGTTGTCAAATATTGAGGCTGCTCTCTAAACAAAGCATGATAAACCATACAAAGGATGTTAAATTGTATCTTCCAGGCCACAAGCAGCCAACGCAATACTCACATTTAAGAAAACATAAAAAGATTAAAAATATAAACTCAGACCATACAAAAAAATAACAATTACATGCTTTTACCTTTGACCACACAACTCACTTTCTTTAATTCAACAACCTTACTGCAAGTATACTCCATATCCTGCCATTCTACCTTTCCTAGGATGCAAATGCCAATATGAAAAAAAATTTAACTGCTTCTTAAACCCCCAAATACTCTTCTTGAAATTTACCAATTATTATTTGATGTTGCTCATTCATGTTGGCTAGGTATCCCCGCAAACATATCAAAAGTGACTTCATAGTTCTGGAAGAGAGAGTGAAACAGACAGATATGCAGATGGTATTCTCCTCAAGTCACTCAGTCAAGGATAAAGGCTGAGGAAGAGAAGCTCACATTCAGGAGATGAATACATGGCTGCACAGATGGTGTGACAAGAGTGTTTTGGCTTTATGGACCACAGGATGATATTCCAAGGACTGCTACTGAAGAAGGGGCAAAGAGGGAAGTGACAAACCTACTGATGAGGGTTGAAACTGAGGTTCATTGGGGATGGGAGGACAAATTTCCTCAGGTAAGCAAACATTAAACACTTGGAGAGAAAAAGGAAAAAAGGGAAAGATCTAGAATGTATAATAATGACCATATTATAGAAAATATTTTTTTAATCTAGAGGCAATCACAGAAGAAGCTCTCTTAGACTTGGTAGGGGCCAGGGAAGCATGGCACATGCAGAACCATAACTTTGGAGAAAGTTACACTAGACTGAGCATACTGTACAAGACAGGGTAGGAGAAAGGGAGAAGGAATGACACTATAGATACAAAAATAATATTAAAGCAATAGAATAGCAGGACTTATGAGGAAAGGGTGAGGTAGAGTAGGTTAATCTGGACTGCCTAGTTTGCCTGATGGTTAGTGGCTTCTGGCTGCATCAGGTCACATGGCTGAAAACTGAAGCGGTGACAGTAAAAAAAATAGAAAAGATCATGAAAAAATGCACTGAAAAACAACAAGCAGGGCTGCAGAGAAAAGGGAATCCCAAGGTCTACTGGGCTGACCAGGGAAACCAGAGTAGAGAAGCCCCAACGCCCACACAAGCCTAGGAGGTCTAGATGCCAATTAAGTCTGTGCTTTTCTTATTCATGGAAGCATCCCCCCAGTTTTCAAAGAAAGCCTTTGGGAGATGCTACCACGCAAGCATGGTCCCCTTTCCGCCCAAGGGTGCCATCTTGCTCAGTCAGATGACATAGCTAAAAGACGGCAAAAATAAAGATGATAAAGAAGCAACTCCAAGGGGAGGGGGAGGGTTGTGAGGACTGATTCCTGCTGTCCCTGGAGAACACCTGTTACAGGTGAGTAAATACGCTTTCTCCGGGAACAAGCAGGAAGTCAGTCCTCACATCTGGGTCTCCCCAGCTACAGGCTACCAAAAGCCCATAGCGAAAAAACACGGTCTCCCTCAAGGGGAGCCACAAGCAGCAGCAATTGAGTCCATGGCAACAGATTACAGTAGGACCCCTGTGTCTGATGAAAACCAACACTCCGGTAGCCTGAACACAGAATGGTCAGAGGGTAGGAGTTGCCTAACCCTGAAAAGATTACGGAGCACAGCCTGGCCGAAGGCACTGTCCCATCAGGACTCCCTCTCCAGGCAGTAATGGGCTGTGAAGGTATGGACTGAAGACTAGGTGGTGGTCCGGCAGATGTCCACTATTGAGATGGAGTGCAGGTCTGCCACCGAGGCTGCCATGGTCCTGACATGGTGCACCCTGACATTGCCTTCCATCGGGAGCCCCGCCTGCTCATAGGTTAGGGCGATACAGTCCGCCACCCAGGTGGACAGTGTACGTTTGGTCACTGCCTCTCAGATGACTGGGGTCGTATAAGACGAAAAGCTGAGCAGCTTTGCGGTGACCCTGAGTACGTTGGATGTTAAAGGACAAGGCCCTCTTACAGTCCATAGTGTGAAGGACCATCTCACCCCTATTGGTGTGAGGTCTTGGAAAGAAGGTGGGAAGTACCACTTCCTGGTTGAGATGGAAGGACGATACCGCCTTCGGAAGGAATTTAGGGTGTGTGCAGAGCAACATCCTGTTCTTATAGAACATGGTATAGGACGCCTCCGCCACTAAGGCCTGAAGTTCGCTAACTCTGCGAGCAGAGGTGAGTGTGACCAAGAACACACCTTCCACGAGTAGTAGTGTAGGTGGCAGGTAGCCAGAGGCTCAAAGGGTGGGTGAGTGAGCTGCCCTAATACCACATTGAGGTCCCACTTGGTCGCCAGAGGGTGAACTGGGGGCTTCGATAACAGCAGACCCCTTAGGAAGCGGGTCACCAGCAGATGGACCCAGAAGGGTTTGCTATCCACTGGGTGGTGGTGCACCGCCAGGACATTAGGTGCACCCTGACGGAGTTAGATTTAAGCCCAGATTGCGAGAGGTAGAGAAGGTACTGTAACACCAGTTCCACCAAGCAGGAGAATGAGGCAGTCCTGTGCTCTGCACACCAAACTGAACACCTGCAGCATTTGAGAGCGTAAGCTTTCCTAGTGGAAGCCTTACTGGAGACCAACAGGATCTCCTCTACCTCACCAGAGAGGTTGAAACGGGCTAGGGTCACCCTTTCAGAAGCCACATTGTCAGTGACAGGGACCCCAAGTTGGGGTGCAGAAGAGAGCCCACTTCCTGAGACAGGTGCCCTGGAGAGTTCCCCAACAGGATAGGGGTCTCCACCGATAGTCGGAGGAGTAGCAGGAATCACGGTTGCATGGCCCACTGAAGGGCTATCAGGATGAGCAAGGCCTTGTCACGGAGGGTCCTGAACAGGGCTTTGGCAATCAGCAGCATGGGAGGGAAGGCATACATGAGGCCTTTCAACCATGAGACGAGGAATGCATCCGCTGCCACCCTGGCGGGATGAGCCTGCCGGGAGCAGAAGCGGTTATAAGCAAGTTGGCGCTACAATAACATTTGAAGTTATTTTTGTGAGAGCTGCAGGCTTGCATTATACAACAGCTTAAGCCATTCTGATTTACCTACTATTGTTTGATTTTATATTTTGGATTGAGAAAAGTAGTTTAATATTATCTTCACGAGGGCAGAAAACAAGTGATTCATGCACTATGTTCATATAAATCAGGTCGTTGATGTTATCTTGGGAGTATTGTTGGTCATTGTTGGCCACATTTTTCCCTTTGATCTGAGACCTGTGTGTTTAGATTTAAAAGTGCATTGACATTTGCTTTAGCACCAATTTGGAGTGAATTTAAAATATCTTCAACAAGACTGGTGATATATTTAGAGTGTATATACATTTTTGAAGCATTTTGCACACTCTAGAAAAATACCCCTGTTATTAGTGTTGTTCAACGGGAGCAGAAGCGGGGCAACTGGTAGTTGTCCAGGCTGGCGAACAGGTCCATCAAGGGTTCCACACACCCCCCCCCCCCCCCAGAGCTGGAAGAGCCGGTCAGCCACACTCATGCAGCTGGAGGATCCCGCTCAATCTGTCGGCCAGTAGGTTGTTCTGGCCTGGCAGGTATACTGTCCGCAGGAGTATACCCTGTCAGACTGCATAGGAGCAGAGGACCGCCACCACTTGGCAGAGGGCACGAGATCCCGTGTCCCTTGTTTGTTCACATAGAACATCGCCACCTGGTTGTCCGCTGGACCAATCCTGGCTGGTGATGTAGGCGGTGGCAAAAAGCTTGGAGGGCTAAGTATATTGCCCGTAGGTCCAGGAGGTTGATCTGCTGGATGCTTTCATTCTGCGACCAGCTGCCCTGGGTGAGGGAGTTCCTCGCAGTGGGCTCCCCAGCCGAGCAGAGGGGTGTCCATGGTGAGGACCCTTAAGGGGTGCGGGGTTTGAAAAGGCATCCCTGCCTCCAGATATTGGGGAGTCTGCCACCAGGTCAGAGAGTCTGCCAATTGGTGGGTCACTGAAACACTGTCCCAGAGGAGCCCCATGGCATGTATCCACTGGTTCTGGAGGCATCACAGTGCAGCCCTCATGGGGAGGCAGGCGGGCGGGTGTCTGGGGTGACATGGACCATGGAGGCCATGTGCCCAAGTAGACACAAGAGGAGCCAAGTGGGCACCGAGGGATAGTGCTGTACGTCCAGAGCCAAGGCCCTGAAGTGGTCAGCTCGGTCCCCAGGGAGGAAGGCCTTTGCTTGGAGGGTGTCCAATGTTGCCCCTGATGAACTCCAGACATTGTGTTGGAAGGAGGTGGGGTAGTTTATCAAGAACTCCAAGTGCTGCAGGACCTGGATGGTGCACACAGTTGCCTGCTGCACCTTTGAGGCTGTGCCTTCCTTTATGAGCCAGTCGTCCAGGTAAGGGAAGACAAAGACCTCCCGGAGGTGGAGGAAGGCAGCCACGACTTTCAGAGTAGCGGGAACCATGGAAACTATGATAAAAAGAGAAAAATAGTTAAGAAAAAACTAAAAGTAGCAGTTGCAAAGGTTAAAGACTTACTTCAAGCTTGGGTGTTGTTTAAAAATACTATCTTGGAAGCCCAGACCAGTTGTATTCTACGCTTTAAGAAAAGTGGAAGGAAGTAAAATAATGCCAGCATGGTTTAAAGGTGAGGTCAGAGAGACGACTGTTGCCAAAAAAGCATCTTTCAGGAAATGGAAAAAAGAGCCAAATGGTGAAAACTGGCAAAAGCACAAGCACTGGCAAGTATAATGCAAGGCATTAATAAGGCAGGCAAAGAGAGAATTTGAGAAGAAGCTTGCTGTAAAAGCAAAAACACGTAATAAAGACCTTTTTTAAGTACATTCATAACAAAAATCCTGTGAGGAAGTCAGTTGGACCATTAGATGAAAAAGGGATAAAAGGGGCACTAAGAGGGGACAAGGCCATAACAGAGAGACTGAATGAATTCTTTACTTCGGTCTTTACTGAGGAAGATGTCGGGATGTTACCCATGATTGAAATGGTATTTAAAAATGATGCTGCAGAAGAATTGAAAGAAATATAGATACACTGGGAAAATGTACTTCAACTATTTGATAAACTGAAGGAGTAGCAAATCACCTGGACTGGATGGTATACATCCAAGGGTGTTGAAAGAATTGAAATATGAGATTTCAGACCTGCTATTAGTAATCTGTGAAATATCATTAAAATCATCTGTAATACCTGAAGATTGGAGAATGGCCAATGTAACACCAATTTTAAAAAAGGGTTCCAAGGGTGATCCAGGAAACTACAGACCGGTGAGCCTGACATCAGTACCGGGAAAAATGGTAGAAACCATCATAAAGAACAAATTATTGAACATGTAGATAGTCATGGCTTAATGGGAGACAGCCAACATGGCTTTAGACAAGGAAAATCTTGTCTTACTAATACGTTATGTGTTTTTGAAGGTGTGAATCAACAGGTAGACAAAGGTGAGTCGGTTGATATAGTGCATCTGGACTTTCAGAAAGCCTTTGACAAGGTCCCTCATGAGAGACTTTTGGCAAAACTAAAAAGTCATGGGATAGGAGACAGTGTACTATTGTGGATCAGGAACTGGTTAAAAGATAGAAAGCAGAGGATAGGGCAAATGGCCAATTTTCCCATTGGAGAAAGGTGAATAGTGGAGTACCCTAGGGATCTGTGCTGGATCCGCTGCTTTTTGACATATTCATAAATGACCTGGAAAAGGGAATCATGAGTGAGGTTATCAAATTTGCAGATGACACAAAACTATTTAAAGTTGTTAAAACCAATGAGGATTGTGGAAAATTGCAAGAGAATCTTGATAAATTGGAAGACTGGGCATCCTAATGGCAGATGTAATGTGGAGAAGTGCAAAGTTATGCACCTAGGAAAGAACAACCCAAACTATGGTTACACGATGCAAGGTTCCGTATTCGGAACCACCACCCAGGAAAAAGATTTAGGCATCATTGTAGATAACATGTTAAAACCTTCTGCCCAGTGTGCAGCCGCAGCCAAGAGAGCTAATGGAATGCTAGGTATCATCAGGAAAGGAATGGAAAATAAAACTAAGGATATTATAATGCCTCTGTATCGTTCCATGGTGCAACCGAACCTTGAATATTGTGTGCAATTCTGATTGCCGTATCTTAAAAATGATATAGCGTTATTAGAAAAGGTACAGAGAAGAGCCACCAAAATGGTAATGGGGATGGAAGGATACTCCTATGAAGAGAGGCTAAAAAGGTTAAGGCTCTTCAACCTGGAAAAGGGACGGCTGAGGGGAGATATGATAGAGGTCTATAAATTAATGAATAGAGTGGAACATGTAAACGTAGATCGATTGTTTACGTCATCAGAATATAGAAAGACTAGGGGACATGCAATGAAGCTACAGGGTAACCTATTTAAGACTAATAAGAGAAAATATTTTTTCACTCAGCGTGTAATCAAAATCTGGAATTTGTTACCGGAGGATGTAGTAAAAGCTGTTAGTGTAGCTGGGTTAAAAAAAGTTTGGACAAGTTCCTGGAGGAAAGGTCCATAAACCATTATTAAAAGGGACCTGGGATATCAGTGCTTGACCCAAAGCATTGTGGAACCCGTGTCTTTTGGGGAAATTGTTAGGTACTTATGACCTAGATTGGCCACTGTTGGAAACAGGATACTGGGCTTGATGGACCTTGGTCTGACCCAGTATGGTATATCTTAGAGTCCGCCCCCCAACATGAACTGCAGGTACTGCCTGTGGTTGGGGTTAATGAGAATGTGTGTATAGGCATCTTTTAGGTCCAAGGAGCATAGCCAATCTCCCTGATGAAGGTAAGGCAGCAATGTTCCAAAGGAGAGCATTTTGAACTTCTCCCTCACCAGAAAGTTGTTGAGGTTGCACAGGTCGAGGATTGGCCTTAGGCCTCCTGTCCTTTTTGGCATGAGGAAGTACCTGGAGTAGAACCCCTTGCCCTTGAGATGGTGGGGCACTGGTTCCACTGCTTTGTTCTCAAGAAGACCTGCAAGCTTCTTTAGTAGAAGGTCTCGGTGAAGGGGAGACCTGAGGGGCTGACCTGGACAGTAAGGGGGAGGTGTCTGAGTCAGATGAAGAAGGTAACCCTCCTTGACCACTCAAAGTGCCCAGGAATCGGAAATGATGGTAAACCACCTTTGGGCACAGTGGATCAGACATCCCCCTGTGGGCTGCTGACCTCCTTGGGGTAGAGAGGCTATGCCCAAGGAGTCAAAAGCTCCCTCCTAGCTAGGCCAGGGATGGAGCCTGTGGTTTGGGAGCCTTCTGCTTATGAGGGCCATGACCGTGTCCCTTGGCCTGCTGACTCTGTTGGAGAGCTGGGGAGGCCTGAAATTGTGGGTAGTTTCTGTAAGCAGCTCCTTTCTTTCAGGTAAAAGGGCTTTTTATCTGAGCCCTTCCATCGGAGAGGGGCAGCGGTCTTCTTAGAGAGCCTGATCCTCATCATGAACTCAGTCTCCAGCTCGACAGCTTTGTTGGTCATGGGCTTGCCAAAGAGGTTCTCTCCTTGGATGGGACATTGACCAATTTGTCCTGAACCCATTGCTCGAGGTTGGACAACTGTAGCCAAGCCTGGAGTTGGGCACTGATGTCCGCCACTGTTACTCGAGCCACTGACTCAAATCCATCATAGGCTGCCCGAGACATAAACTTGGAGCACTCACGGACGGCTCTGGCCATGTTCTTGAACCACTGCAGGGGTTCCTCAGACAGACCAGCTGAGAAAGTTCCTTTGCCAGGTCTCTCAGGTACATGCCCATGTACAGCTGGTAGGCCTGGATGTGGCCGATGCGCATCGAGCCCTGGTAATACTTTCTGTCGAAGGCATCCAAGGTGCATGCCTCCCTGCTGGGGGGCACCAAGGAGTGCATCTTCTGCCTCTTCAGTCGATGCATGGCTGACTCCACCACATGGAGTTGTGTGGCAGCTGTGACTTCTGGAAGCCCGGGCTCCGGTGGACTCGATATATTGAGTCAAACCGCTTGCTCACCACTGTCAGCAATGCTGGTGTTTCCCACATACAGAACACCAGCCGTTCCAGGATGGGAGGGATGGGCACTGTGAGCAATACCCTCAAAGGGGCCTCATACTGGAAAATTTCTAACTCATCCACCCGAGGATCCTCCTCCGATTCCGTCGGGAATGGTAGGGCCTTGGACATGGCTTTGACGAAGTCAAGGAACCCCATGTCCTACGGCGGAGACCGCCACTGGGGCTGCGAATGTGGAGAGTCCGAGGGGATGTTGCGGTGGTGAAGGGTATTTGACAACTCCTCATCCTCCATCTCCCACTCAGAGTAGTCCGAGGACTCAAAGGAAGGATGGTCCGCATGCTCCGGCGCTGACCCTGACTGGGGATAATCGCAGCCCCATCGAGTGGGAACCAGACCGAGACCTCGATGCTCCAGGGCCACCATTCTGGACTCCAAGCCAGAAGACTCCACAGCCATCAGCACGGGAACAGAGGGACATGGGCCTGACGCCAGTTCCCTTGAAGGGGAGTCCTTGACGATGATGGTGTCTGGTGACCGAGGCCGGTCCAAGCTTGAGACCTTTCAGGGGACCTTTGCAGGCCACTCTCTCTCTGATCCTTTGGATGAGTATCTCAGAGTGTGGGACCTGCTTGGGATGGACACGGCCTGTCGGATCTGTCCAGGGATGCTTTTGAGATTTTCTTCTTCTTCTTGGGTTCCCTCGAGGTAGACCGCCTTTCTGAAGAACACGGCGCCACTCGGGTTCAGAAGGGCCTGCCTGAGATGTCTTGGCTTCAGATGAGGACTTGGCTTTTGGAGGTACTGGGGACTCGGGGGAAAAATTTATCATGCTACTGCTGGTGGCTCTTGAGGCCCTTGCTGGACATCTTTTTGCAGAGACTGCATGTTGTAGAGTTGTGGTCCGGCCCAAGGCAGTGAAGGCAGCAGTCGTGTGTGTTGGTCAAAGACATAATTTTGGTACACTGATCACACTTCTTGAAGCCACTGGCAGCCTTGAGGGAAAAAAGTACCCCATCGAGGTCGAAGATCCACTGGGCTGCCAGTTGGAAAAAAGGCACGAAGACACCAAAAATGAAAAACTACAAAAAGGGACCCAAACTTGATGCCAAGACAGCGAGGTCGGGTGGTGGGAAGAGTACCGGTGCAGTACCGGAGGCAAGTATGAAACTCAGGCAGAAAAATCAACTTTTTCTGGGGACAAGCCAGACGGACATCTGAAGGGCTCCACGGAAAAAAGGAGACTGAGCAAGATGGCACCCTTGGGCAGGAAGGGGACCATGCATGAGTGGTAGCATCTCTCAAAAGCTTTCTTTGAAAGCTGGGAGGATGCTTCCATGAGGGCTCTGTCAGTGCCGATGTCGCCCATATGTGAGGATTGACTTCCTGCTTGTTTCCTGGATAATCAAGAATATATCCTTGCTCTGAGCACCATTGGGCTGTTCCAGACTCAGTCTTAAGGCCACTGCACTGTAGTATCGGTCACAAGCGTCAGGCCTATCTGTACTGCTATACCAGTCCACACACCTTGCCACCTGTTGGAGGCAGGAACTACTGGCTTCTCTCAGTGTTGTACCAGAGCATATACCATGTAATGGCATCACTGAAATTTGCTGGTCTACCTCCATCTGCAGGCAAGGGAGCATAATCCACTTGTCTGGACTGATTTAGCAGGATGATAAGGAAAAGGACATTTTTCTGAATTCAAGAAAGTTTGGAACAAGCACAGAGGATCTCTGAAGGAGAGGAAGAGATTGTAGAGATCAGCAGTTGGTGTGGATGGGCAGAATGGATGACAGTATGAGTCTTTGCTGCCATAATTTTCTATGTTTCCATGTGGCTAATGGATTTCCTCCACTTTTCCTCTCCTAACACCAAGTGAGTCGCATTCAGTATTGCTCCATAGAAGGTCTCCCCATCTCAATCAGCTTGGAGGTGAGAGTTAGGCTTGAAGGACCCAATAGGGTGACTCAGGAGGAAGAAGGGATGGAAGATCAAGGTGTTTATTTGTATTTGCTGTATTGCCCTTCGTCAGTGACATCAAAGTGGTTTACAGACCTTTAATAGAAGAAACAAAAAATAAAAACACATACATAAGAACATAAGAAATGCCATACTAGGTCAGACCAAGGTCCATCAAGCCCAGTATCCTGTTTCCAACAGTGGCCAATCCAGGCCACAAGTATCTGGCAGGTTCCCAAAGAGGCACACAGGTTCCACAATGCTTGTCCCGGTGCAAGCAGTGGATTTCCCAGATACAAGAAATAAAGTTACAATTTTGACAGGAGAGAGAGCCCCTGAAACAAAGGCAGTGAAGGCATTCAGAGCATTCTTACTCTGTCGCTAGTTACAGTCCCTTATCAGAATCCAGCTCTACCCCCTTTAGGAGTGCATAAAGGCTTGCTTGAAATAAAACGTTTAAAATGCAGTTTTGAATTTGGGAAACGATTATTCCATTCAGACCCAATCACCTATGCCGTGAATGCTGCCAGTTGAATTCCCACATCCTAGAGCCCCTGCTGTGGCTAGACAGGAGAGGCATGCACTATTTAGCACACATGCTCTCCAAAGGAACCGCTTATTCCTGTGAGATGCTGAAAGCCAAGCTCAGGTGCAGACCTGGACCTGAGCAGCGGTGACATTTTTGTTGCATACTTGATCAGATCTGACAGCATGCCAGTGTGCCATAGCGCATCGGCTGGAAAATGCTTTTTTATGGACTTACTATAGGCTGGATGACAACAACAACAACACAACAACTATATGCTAATCACATTCTCATGCTAAGTTTTACAGTTGCTGTGTCCCTCAGAATAAAGGCAAACTCACCCGAGGATATGTTTGTGTATTAGCAACACAAACATACAAGAATCTCCAAGGAAAGGCAGACACAGTATGAACCACAGAATGCTTTATCCAGTTTAGAATTCTCACTGTACGAGCTGGCAGCCCAAATTTCGGTGGGACTTCTGCATTGCTGCTCTCCCCCTCCACCCCCCCCCCCCTGCGACCAACACAACTCCCGTATCTGTATATTTTTCAAAATTATACAGATAGTATTGGGTTCTGTGAATTACTAATGACCAAATACTACCTATATAATTATGGGCTGAATTAAGGGGATAGCAGAGTTGGCCCTAAAAATGATCTGTTAAGCTGCAATATTCAGTTATGATGAGGGTCATTTTAGAAGCTCTATTCATGATTTGCATGTCTGAAAATTCAAATTCAGATGTGCCAATCACATCCATGTCCCAAGAGCCATTTTAGAAAGGCCCAAATTTACACATGTCCAGCATAAACACATCTATGTGGCATGGGTGTATGGTGGAGGCGTGTCGGGCGATCTGTAAAAGATCAATGTATATATCTGATTTTAGAATGGCGCCCAACATTTACAACAGTTGGTGGACACGTCTTTGTCTATACCTGCTCCCAGGCATGAATAGGCATTTGAAAAGTGCTTGTTACAGCCAACAGTAGGGAGAAGAGGGGAATGCCTTCTGACTCTCCCAATACTTTTTGGCCCCTCAAAAGAGCATACAGGTAAATACAGAAGGCCTTTTGTAAGCTGCTATGCTGCTACACATCTCCGCTTGCAAAATGGCAAGCTGGGACATGTATGTGGTAATAGATCTACCTGCACATTCTAAAATACCATCACAAACACATCTATGTTGCCGGTTTTGCAGGCATGTATATTTCGCACGTGCGCGTTTCTATAATCAAAATACAATGCAAATCCTTATAAATCAAAAAAACAAACATGCAGAAAACATATTTTAATTATTCAAAAATAATTTAAAAAACAAAATACACAAAACTAAATCAGAGGCACAGCCCACATACAACCCCCCCCCCCCCCCCAAAAAGCCAAAAACAACAGAGAGAGCTTTAAAGCCTTCGGGCACAAGATTATAATATAATGTGCTCTGCACCTTTCATCAGCACTCCTAAGCTTGATAAATAATTTAAGTCCAAAATAACTTCAAAACACTCTTTTTTTTTTTCTTTTTTACTTGTGTTTGTTGTGTTTTCCAAAACTTCTCATTAAAAATTCCAGTCCAATCAAAATGAATGAGACAAGAACTGTAAAGTCACTGAAAATGTGGAAATCTTCACCATGAAAATGATGTTCTCCAGAATGGGCAAACTTCCCACCAAAGTCTTTAAGCGCAAAGCAGCTTCTTCTCCGCTGACTCTGTCCAAAGCTTCACCGCAAAGCGGCTTCTGCAGGAGTTCTGCTAAGCCCACAGGGTGACAGAGAACAAGGCAGCTATTTACCTGCACTTGTCTGGTGACTGCATGTCCCCGTTTCCTTCTCTGTTGGTTTTGGAGGCAGAGATAGATCAAATTTAGAATGCATTCAGATGTGGCCACCTTCTCTGATGCCCCTCACATGGAATTTTGTGTTTTGACTTGGATGTCCCAGTTGGTATCTGAACAGCCTTTCCAAAATGCTGCTCCACAAGAATAGTGTCAGTGCAGTCGCTGCGCCACACCTTTATGCAGTACCGCTACCTATAGCAGGGGTTTCCAACTCCATTCCCGGAGGGCCTCAAACCAGTCAGGGTTTCAGGATGTCCCTAATGAAAATGCATGAGATACATTTGAATACAATGGGGGCAGTGCATGCAAATATATCTCATGCAATTTCATTAGGGATGTCCTGAAAATCTGACTGGTTTGCAGCCCTCCAGGACTGGAGTTGGAGATCCATGACCTATAGGGACAGTGGTTCTTAATATATATATTGAAGTGCCATTGCCACCACTTAAATTAACATGGTGATTTCACCAGCTGAATACTGACCCATGAATTTTGTCAGAAACTTTCCTAGTTCATCATTCCCTCTTGGTCTTGCCTCCAGGTTTTCCTTCTTTTTATGCAGGATAACAACAGTTTTTCCATCAAAATATTTCATTTATACACTCCAGAAAGGTGGGTGTAGAAAATAAAATCAAATTAAAATGCATTCCAGAGGCAAGGCAGCATATTAGAAAAGGTAGCACCCCTGTTTTGCAGGTTTCTAGCGTACTTAGTCATGCCACTTGCTCAGAAATAGCATAGTTACTCACCTGTAACAGGTGATCTCCGGGAACAGCAGGAATTTAGTGGAGTGGAGGAGTAACCTAGGAGTGGAGGAGTAGCCTAGTGGTTAGAACACTGGCTTGGTAACCAAGCAACCAGGGTTCAATTCCCACTAGCACTCCTTGTGGCTTTGGGCAAGTCACTTAACCCTCCATTGCCTCAGAAGAAAGGCCTGGCAATCTACTTCCAGTGACACTGCCAAGAAAACCCAGGAGCTTATGGGTCACCAGGAGTCAGGACTGACTCAAAGGCACACATTGCATTTGCATTTTGCAGCACTCCTGTTTTGCAGGTTTCTAGCGTACTTAGTCATGTCACTTGCTCAGAAATAGCATAGTTACTCACCTGTAACAGGTGATCTCCGGGAACAGCAGGAATTTAGTCCTCACATATGGGTATCGTCGGTACCGACGGAGCCTGCACAGGAATGCTCCCCAGCGTCCAATAAGAGCGCTTTTGGGAGCATCCAACAGCACCTGCGTGCTGCCTTCCCGCCTTTCCCAACAGCCTCTCTTCAGTTAAGTTTGTAGCTGAGTGAAAGGATAGAGGGAGAGAGGAAAGAGACAAAGAGAGAGAGAGAGAGAGAGAGACAGACAGACAACTCCTAGGGGAGGTGGGTGGGTTGTGAGGACTAAATTCCTGCTGTTCCCAGAGATCACCTGTTACAGGTGAGTAACTACGCTATCTCCAGGAACAAGCAGGAATGTAGTCCTCACATATGGGACCTCCCTAGCTGAAGATGCCAGGGAGATAGCCCCAGGAAGGTGCCACTGTCAAGGGTGAGAATCCTTCCTCCCATGGATCTCTGGCATCCCACCAGGGTTGGTGGGTAGGAGTTGGTTTACGTTTGAAAAAGGCTTTGAAGAGCAGCTTGGCCAAAGAAGGCATCCCGACGGGAGGCTTTATCTAGGCAGTAGTGGGCTGTGAAGGTGTGTATCGAAGCCCAGGTGGCTGTTCGACAAATGTCATCGATAGACACAGAGTGGAGATTAGCCATAGAAGCTGCCATGGCCCTGACATTAAGAGCTGTGACATGGTCTTGAAGAGGAAGACCCTTACTCTCATAAGTAAGCAATCCATTTAGATAAAGTTCTTTTGGAGACTGAAGTCCCAAATGACTAGGGTCAAAAGCTATAAAAAGTTGGGAAGACTTTCTATGTTGCTGTGTTCTTTGTATGTAAAAGGCCAAGGCCCTTTTGCAGTCCAAAGTATGAAGGTTCCTTTCTGCATTAGAGGCGTGAGGCCTGGGAAAAAATAAAGGAAGGTAAATTCATTGATTTAAATGTAAAGGCAAAACCACCTTTGGCATAAAATGTGGGCGAGTTCGAAGAACAACCTTATCATGATGAAACCTAGTATAAGGAGGATCAGCCGCTAAAGCTTGCAATTCACTGATGCGACGGGCAGAGGTAATTGCAATTAGGAAGATGATCTTCCAGGTCAAAAATTTAAGGGCTGCAGTGGCTAAAGGCTCAAAAGGCGGCTTCATGAGCTTCCCGAGAACAAGATTTAGATCCCATGCCACTGGTGGTGGCTTGATGGGAGGTTTGGTTAACAGAAGACCTCTCATAAATCTTGATATGAGTGGATGAGTGGAAATTGGTTGTCCATTCAGAGGCTTATAAGAAGCTGCAATTGCACTAAGAAGGACTCTTACCGAATTGGTCTTTAACCCAGAATTCGATAAGTGAAGGAGATACTCTAGTATCGATTCTAAGGGTACGACCAAGGGGTTTAATCCCCTCCTGGAGCACCATATAGTAAAATGTTTCCACTTGAAGGCATAAGATCTTCTTGTGGAAAGTTTCCTAGAAGCTCGAAGGATATCTTGTACCTGCTGAGACAGGTTGAGATCCTGGAGGTCTAAGCCTTCAGCAACCAGGCCATGAGGTGCAGGGATTGGGGATTTGGGTGCCATAGCATCCCATTATCTTGAGAAAGGAGATCTGGAGCATGCCCTAACTCCAGAGGTGCCGCTTGAGAGAGATGCAGAAGCAGGGAATACCACGTTTGGCGTGGCTATCGTGGTGCGATGAGAATCATGCGACCCCTGTCTCTCTGAAGCTTGAAGAGTGTTTTGGGAATAAGGGGAATGGGTGGGAAAGCATAAAGGAAGTCCTGACCCCAGTGAAGGAGGAAGGCATCCCTTGCCTGACAGTGGTGTGCCGGTATCCTGGAACAGAACCGGGGAAGTTTGGCATTCAGTGGACTTGCAAAGAGGTCTATGTCTGGAGTGCCCCAGAGATGAAATATCTTTGCCACCTGGTCTAGGTGGAGTGACCACTTGTAAGGTAGCAGTACACGACTGAGTTTGTCTGCCCAAAGGTTTTGAATGCCTGGAAGATATACCACTAGAAGGTGAATTTAATGCTCTCTGGCAAGGGCCCATAGTCATAAAGCTTCATTGCATAACGACAGAGAGCCGGTTCCGCCCTGCTTGTTCACATAGAACATGGCTACCTGATTGTCTGTCTGGACCAGGACTGTCTTGTAGCTGAGCTGGGTGTGGAACACTCGAAGAGCTAAATAAATTGCTCTTAATTCCAGGAGGTTTATGTGTAAACCCACCTCCTGTGGAGTCCCGGTGCCCTGGGTAGAGAGATGATCCAGGTGTGCTCCCCAACCCATCTGTGATGCATCTGTTGTTAGGGTGGCCTGAAAGAGGGGTTAATGGAAAGGAGACCCCACTGTCAGATTTTCTATTGATTGCCACCATTGGAGGGACAAAATTAGTCTTTGAGAGACTTATTTTGTCCGACAAAATGCCCGTGGCCTGTGTCCACTGTGTGGAAAGGGTCCACTGAGCTGCTCGCATGTGGAGGCGAGCATATGGGACTACATGAACTGTGGATGCCATGTGTCCCAGTAACTGCAGTAGCTCCCAAGCTGTGAGGGAGGATTTTCCTGCTGCTTGGGAAGCTAGCTGCATAATGCGAAGACACCGGGCTTGTGGAAGGAAAGCCCTTGCCTGCCTGGTATCCAGACAGGCTCCTATGAATTCTAGGCATTGGGAATGAACTACTTGAGACTTCGGAAAGTTGATTTCCAATCCCAAGTATTGGAGGATTCGCATTATACGAGACAGTGCAGTGCTGGCCTCTGCAATTGTGGAGGCTCGAATGAGCCAGTCTTCTAAGTAGGGGAAGACAAAAATCCCCAGGGTTCGCAGAAATGCTGCTACTACTGCCATGCATTTCGTGAATACCCTTGGTGCTGAAGTCAGACCAAAAGGAAGAACCCTGCACTGGAAATGTCTTCCCCTGAAAAGGAAACGTAAGAATTTCCTGTGATCTGGATGAATGAGAATGTGTGTGTATGCATCCTTTAAGTCTAGAGAGCAAAGTCAGTCCTGGCTTTGAAGGTATGGCAGAAGAGTTCCTAGAGAAATCATTTTGAATTTCTCTCGAAACAGATATTTGTTCAATTCTCTGAGGTCTAGAATGGGTCTGTGTCCCCCTGTTTTCTTTGGGATAAGAAAATAGGGGGAGTAGAACCCTGTTCCCTGTTGAAAAATGGGTACTTCCTCTATTGCCCCTTGGGCAAGAAGTGTGGAGACCTCGTAATCTAGCAGATTGTCTGCAGAGGTTTGTGAATTGAACTGCTTTAGAATTGTAGGAGGGGGTAAGCTATGAAAATGAAGTTTGTACCCCTCTCCTACAATGGACAAAGTCCAATCTTCTGCTGTTATTTGATGCTATCTGTTGATAAAGTGGCATAACCTGCCCGGAATATTGGGGGGTTGGGGACCCCTCAGAGACAGGAAGGCGAAGCTCTCTGGGAAGGAGTCAAAGCCCTTGAGGGGGCTGAACCTGGAGAGCTGGTTGGGCTCTCGGTCCTTTTGGTTTCTTTTGCTGTCTAGGTTATCCCTTTTGGGCAAACTGACCTGAAGTCTGCTGGGTATAGGAAGGATAAAACCTCCTCTTTTTGCTAAAAGAGGGTTTTTTATAAGGCTTCCTTTTGGCTGGAGTGGCTGTAGACTTTGATAATCTACCTAAGATAGAATTGTCAGCATCTAACTCATTAGCCTTTTCCTGACAGTTCTTGCCGAAGAGATTCTCCCCAGTGCAAGGAATATTGCCTAATTTGTCCTGTACCCAAGTCTCCAAGTATGATGCCTGCAGCCAGGCAATCCGTCGTGCACCAATGGCAATAGCAGAAGTTCTGCTGATGCATTCAAAACAGTCAAAAGCTGCACGATTGACAAACTTGGAGACATTTTGAGCATGCTTAACTAGAGCAAGAAAATCTTGTCTCTTATCATCTGGGAGAAAAGGGCTCATAAGTTCCAAGTCTCCTGTGACTTCCTTAAGGAACATTCCTATATATAGGATGTATGAACTGATTCTAACTGAAAGCATGGAAACTTGAAAAGTTCTGCGTCCAAATGCATCCAGAGTCCTGCATTCACGACCTGGAGGATTGGATGCATGTCTCTTTGCACTTTTCATCCTACACATGGCCGATTCTACTACCATTGAATGGTGTGGCAGCTGGGTTTTCTGAAAACCAGGACATGGTGGAACTCGATACATAGTATCAAGTCTCCTAGAGTGAGGAGAAGTGGTCAGAGGTGTCTCCGACATTCTGAGCATCAAGCCATGCAGAATTTCATGGATAGGCAGAATAGCTGCCTCCTTGGGAGCTTTAGGATATTGGAGGATTTCCAATTCCTTTGCTCTGGGTTCTTCTTCAGGTGCTACTGTGATTGAAAGACCTTTGGCCATATCACGGATGAAATCCTGAAAAGACATGTCCTCTGGAGGTGACATTCTGCGTTGGGGAGAAGAGGAATCTTCTAGGAGAAACCCTCTAGTGCCAGCAGAATTGTCAGAGTCTTCGGAATCGGAGGAATCAGAGTATTCCTGACCCCAATGCTCTTGCAAAGCACGATCCTGGTACCGATCGAAGTTGGTACCGAGGTGACCCGGTACCGCTTTGTCCCCCTTCAGCCAGAGATGGCATAGGAAGAGTTCCCACCGGGGCCGGCACTGTCAGTACCGGCATCACCGGTGTTGGTACCGGTGTCTGTACCGGTGTCAGTAGCAGCATCGGTGTCAATGTCAGCACCGGTGCTCTTTGGACCACCGGTATCGCAGCCGAGAGAAGAGCTGCGATATTGCACTCGATAGCGAGGAACCTCTGGTCTATCGACGCTGCTGATGCCTGGGTATCGGTACCGGTAAGGACGGCCGGAACCCCTGAGCATGGCACAGGTAGTTCTTGCGAGGTTGAGGCCTCAAGAACATCCTGAAGCCCCATCGATGCTTTGGAAGCCAAAGCCTCCCGCCGGGGCTGTTTTGCCGGTGTGGTTCCCTCAAGGGCAATGCCAACGGCCTCTCGATGCTTAGCAGGAGAGCTACCCTTTAAGGACCGGCTCTTATGCTTAGTTACCTGAGATCCATGGGAGGAAGAAGAGGTCTTCGACGATGTCGATGCAATGGATCTGGCATCTGAAGAAAAAAGGGTACCGAGCTTTGCGGCCTGTTTCTGTCTTCCTCTTTTGGTCATCCCCATGCAGGAGAGACATTCAGTTGGAGAATGATCAGGTCCTAAACATTTTAGACACCAATCATGGGTGTCAGTGACGGAAATGGTACCACCACACTTAGTACATTTTTTAAAACCACTAGTTGGCTTTTCCATAATTTAGGAAAATGGGGGCCTAGTGCCCAAAATGGCGCCTAGCACCAAAAAGGAAAGTTTCTGAAAGAAAACACTGAAAGTTGTTTTTTTTTTTTTGGAAAGAAAAGAACCAGTGGTACCGGTAGGCGTTGTGTGGTAGGCAAACGCGAACACAGAAAGAAGTTTAAAGATGTAATTTTCTGCGGTGACAAGGAATAGGTCCTGTCGGCTCTACGGAAAATGAAGAACTGAAGAGGGACAGTTGGAAAGGCGGGAAGGCAGCGCACATGTGCTGAGGGATGCTCCCAAAAGTGTTCTTATTGGACGCTGGGGAGCATTCCCATGCAGGCTCCATAGGTACCGACGATACCCATATGTGAGGACTACATTCCTGCTTGTTCCTGGAGATATAATGCAACCCAGTCTGAAGGAGACATTCAGCCAGTTATGGTGTTTTTGAATCTTTCTCCAGTAGATTATGGCACCTGTTGTGTTGATTGCGAATAGGATAACAGTCCCATTGGAGTAGAAGTTTAAAAACCAGAAACGGACAAAATCTTCCCTCCAAAAGCTAGAAATATCATATCCTTGGGCTGCTGTATCTTCTTACGTGAATAAGAGAGAGAGAGAAAAAAAGAGCCCACATTCCACTCACATACAGTAGAATCAATGAACTTTCAGGAGGTAGAAATGGTAGATTTTGTTAGCCGAGTATGATGTTGTTTCTGCAATGAGCCTTCCCTTCCCTGAAAGGCTAGAGTAGAAAAACTCCCATGACTGGTTAACCCTTGCCTTAGTCATATCCTTCATTGCTTTGGTGGTCTATTTTGTCCACAGATCTGTAGGCCGAACTGTTTCATAACATGCCAGTATGCTTTATGGTCCCTCTCGTTCACCAGATAATCTCCTGTACCCGGCATACCCTCCTCTCAATTGCTCTCAGTCTTCCCCTTCAGGTTACTCCTTCAAATTAAAAACTTTTTTTCCCCGTTAATCTCCTCTCATGTGTTTCTTCCCTGTCCTTTAAATCATTCACCATCATTTTACCCTACAAATGTTTTCCACATGTGCCTCACCAGAAAATGTATTACCAAGACAGAAGAAGGGAAGGCTTTCCATATGCAGCAGGTACAGCACAAGCAGCAGCAACGCAAAACAAAGCCTGCTTATTTTGGTTTGGGATTGAAATGATAGATGATGTTTTTAGCTAGTAAGGTCTGAACAGCATAACTCAAACTTATCTAGCATCTATGTTTTCTGACCTCTAGGCCTTTATAGGCTGAATTAAATCACAGATAAAGAAACAGCTCAGATTGGACAACGTTGCAGCTTATATACATTGGCGTGTTGCACAACAGAATATGTATTTAGAGTTTGAGAAAAGGCAGCTTTCTTTGTCCCTGGTTGATGATTTCACTGTCATATATCTGCAGAATGGTTATTTGTTCATTTAATGACTGACAAGTGATAATTAAAATAGCGCCTAAATCATTTCAGTTTATAAAACAAACAAAAAATAAGAAAAGCCAGTGTTTCTCTGAAGTAGGCAAGAAACAAATCAAGTGTTGCTAGGATCCTTCTCATTCTGTTATTAAACAAAGAATATTGGATACTGTAACCTCCCACTCCACTCCACACATACACACTCAATTGTTATCTGAAGAGCCCTATGCTTACAAAGTTCAACAAAGTAATCTGACAAAAAAGACTACCAACAGCGAGAGACAGCCCGATGAAGCTTCGCTGGAACAGCAGCAAGACAGGATCATATTTAAACACCAGACAAAAGTGCTGCAGTGCTATTTTATGCATCTTTAAATATGTGGGGCCTGATTTTCAAAAGGCATTTACATGGTTTACAGCCCAGTAAAAGGAGGAAGTGTTCCATTGACCTGGAAAGCTCTTGTGGACTTCCAAGGTCCTGTGGACCTTTGGTTCCCTGACAGCCTGAGGACTGCTGGGTTTTGGTCACCTCAGTGAGGATGTGTGGGTTGCATTGCAATGTTGCCCCAGAGCTCTTCCCTTGGGGGAGGAGAATAGGTGCCCTATGTGGACTGTCTTCCACCTCTGCCAGATGTCAGGCCACAGGTATGGTTGTCCTATAAGGTGGGTCTTGGGGGTGCTTCCAAACACTATGGACCCCTTGTGATAGAAGTGCTGGCCAGCAGGGTGGCCAAACCTTATGTCCCCCCCCCCTCCATATCTTTGTGTTTGGCCTCCAAATCTGCTGGTTCTAATGTACCTCTTCTCCCACATGGGGAACACTCTCCAAAATGGTAAAGTGCTCTCCAAGTCATTTAAGAGGAGTGACTGAGAAGTGGAACTGAACCCTCCCCTCCTCCTTCAAACACCAGAGGTCTTGTTCTGTGCTCACTGCAGCCTAGGTGAACAGGTGGCCTCAATGCCTCAAGGGTGAGGGGGCCAACATTCAGATAATTATAGGCACCACTATATGGAACGTGCCACTGAATATCCTTACAGACCACCATCTGGATAATGCTGGGGTGGTGTGTGGGTGGAGTGGCAAATTATCTGATTAGGAACAATATTGAGCCCATTATTCAGATACAGGGCCACTCTAAGGTTATCTGCTGCCCTAGGCGAACCATCAGCCATGCGACCCTCAGGCCCCCTTCCATAGTGCATGCAATTCCCTACCCCCAAATAGTCCAACATCTTGTCTTCATCACTCCCTCCCCAAAGCCTCTGGCATTTTTCTCCCTTCCAGTGCAACACTAAACAATCCCAGAAAAGCCATTTAAAACTGCTCTCAGCAGCAGGTTGTTGGTTTTTTTTTTTTAGCATTGATGTTTGTAAATGCATGTGGGCTCAAAGCATACCACATTAGGACAGCTCAGGCCTTGAGCACATATGCATGTGTGCACACAAATGCTAAAAAGCCTGCTGCTGAGAGTGATTTTAAAGGGCTTTTCTGGCATTGATCAATGCTGCGCTGCCACTCCCCGAAGCCCGGGCTGTGAAGGTGAGGTGGTGGGGGCAGTAGTAGTGGCTGGTAGAAGGAAGGAAAGAGGGAGAAATGCTATGCTACCCCCCCCCCTTTGAAGCCTGCTTACCCAGACAAATGCCTAGTCCATCTAGTAGCAGGACCAGCCATGTTCAAATAGCTATCCAGATAAATTCAGGACAGCATAAAAGCAGTCTTAAATTTATCCAAATAGCTATAAGGATAACAGGCTCAATATTACCGCTATCCAGATAGTACTAGCGACAACCATACAGGTGTTCTCCAGGGACAGTAGGAATCACATATGAGTGATGTCGTCGTCGTCGTCAACGGAGCCCTGCACAGAAGCATCTCCCCAGCTTTTAAAGAAAGCCTTTGGGAGATGCTACCACGCATAAGTGGTCCCCTTCCCGCCCAAGGGTACCATCTTGCTCATTCAGATGACATAGCTAGAGCCGACAAAAGAAGATGGTCAAAATTTGAACAGCCAACTCCAAGGGGAGGAAGAAGGGTTGTGAGGACTGATTCCTGCTGTCCCTCGAGAACACATGTTACAGATGAGTAACTATGCTTTCTCCAGGAACAAGCAGGAAGTCAGTCCTCACATAAGGGGCTCCCTAGCTACAGGCTACTGAGAACCTGTAGAGAAAATACACGGCCCAGCTGTGAGCAGCCGCAAGCTAATCTGATGACAGACTCTGAGGACCCCAGTGTCCAGGGAGAACCACGGCTCCGGTAGCCTGAACAAGAAGGGTCGGAGGGCAGGAGTTGCCTAAACCCCAAACAGATTTCAGAGGATGGCTTGGCAGAAGACATTGTCCCATCAGGACTCCCTCTCCAGGTAATAATGAGCTGCGAAGTGTGAACAGAGGACTAGGTGGTAGCCCGGCAGATGTCTGCCATAGGGACAGAGCATAGGCTTGCAACAGAGGTTGCCATAGCCCTGACACTGTGCGCTGTGACCTGGTGCTCTAACGGCAGCCCAGCCTGGTTGTGGGCAAAAAAGTGATGCAGTCTGCCAGCCAGATGGACAAAGTTTGCTTGGCGACAGCCTCTCCAAGACGACTGGGGTCAAATGAAATGAAAAGCTGAGAAGCTTTGCGGTGATCCTGGGTGCACTGCATGTAGGAGGAAAGGGGCCTTTTGTAGTCCAGAAAGTGGAGACTGGCCGAAGCCTTGTCGGCGTGGGGCCGAGGAAAGTAGGTGGAGAATACCACCTCCTGGTTGAGGTGGAAATCAGATACCACCTTCAGTAGGAATTTTGGGTGGGTACAGAGTACAACCTGATGTAGGATGGCTCAGCCACCGAGTCCTGACGCTCACTGACTCTGTGGGCAGAGGTGAGTGCCACCAGGAAGGACACCTTCCAGGACAGGTAGCATAGATGGCAGGTAGCCAAGGGCTCAAAGGGTGGCCTGGTAAGCTGTGCTAGGACTACATTTAAATCCCATTCCGCCAGGCATATGTACTGGCATATGCGGAGACCCTGCTGGAGGATGGCACAGACCCTGATGCAGGAGTGCTTGTGGCGGAAGGGGCGCCAGCAGCAGCAGACCCACCACTGGTGGGATCTGGATCTGGGGCCACTGGCTGGGAAGTGTAACTGCCCAGCACAGGGATAGGTATGGGGACAGGTGCAGCCTGTGTCTGGGCCAGCAAACCATCAATGCTTGCATTGAGGCAGCACACAGATGCATCCAGGTGCTCAACAGCAGCTAGATGGTGCTTCTGAAGGCCTATACTATGGCACAAAAGGTCCAGTTTCAGTGTGAACCTCATTCTGGGCCAGCAGTTGCTCAGCACATAGTAGCAGCTGCTCTGAATTATGGTGATGGTGGAAATGCTGACATTGAGCCATACCCCTGCCTCTTGGGGAGCTCAGGTGAGGGTGCGAGCTGGTCCTCATCACCACCCACATCCCCCTGCTGCACTTCGATGTGGGCTGCTGAGTAGTCAACAGCCAGTGCCACAGGTTGCAGATTCCCACTCTGGGGTGACTCAACAAAGGTAGCAGTATGTGTTTCAATCTGCACTGCTGGAGGATCAGCAGGAGCAGTGGCAGGATCAGGGGTACTGCTTGGTCTTGTAGCTGCATCTGCACCTGTGGACATAAGGAACAAAGTTGTGTTTTATGCTGGATGATGCACCCATCATTCACATACATGAATGTCAGTGTAGCAGAGAACACCAAACATGTGACACCACTGAAATAGGAGAACAGTGTTAGGTGGGGGCTGGTGTCCCAGTGTGCCATGCAGTAGTGTGAAATAGGGAACTACAACAACACAACATGTCAGACCTGTAACCACAGAGCCCCCCAAATAGTCAGCTGAGCCCCACATGCCTGAGCAATATGCCCTGAGCATGCCACAACCCCATACCCTCAGATATTAGTGCATGCCCGTGATGTGTGCCACTGTAGATGCCCACCCCGATACCCCCAAACCTCTGTGACTGCGAACCCCTGTTGAGCCTGTATAGGTGTAGCAGCTATGGATCCCACAGAACACACAAAACTGCAGCAGCCAGTCAACATAAGGGATATAGCACGTCATAGCAGCTGCAACAAACACCTTATACAAGAAAAAACTGTTCATCATAATGATGGCGGATACTCATTTCCATCGGGTGCAAGCATTTCCCTTTTCTCGTGTGCAACCAGAAATGCATACTACTACTTTTAGAGATGCCGTGGTACAGCAGTTTCTAATCTGGCAGGGCCGCGATATGACGACTTCTCTTCACTGCTCCCGCAGTGGCGCATCAATGAGGGGGAAGGTGGCTAGCAATGACAGCAGTTACTGGAGGGAAGGAAGAGCGTGCAAGGGAGCTGACAGAGGGGAAGGTGAGGGCTGGGAGGGAGCAGACACAAGGGGGCTGGATGTAAGCTGAAAGGAGAGGAAGAAGGGGGCTAGAAGGGAGTTGGCATGGGGGAAGGAGAGGGTTTGGAGGGTAGCATACACAGGGGGGGGGCATTAATAGTAATGAGGGAGGCAGCACAGAGTTATTGGTTGCAGGGGGGGGGGCAGACATCATAGAATCTATCCTGGCTGTGCATGCAGAGACCCTACTCCCCTCATACTCACCAGGTCCATATACATTTCCCTTGCCCGATGCCCATGCCTCCCTCATTCATAGGGTGCATGGCCATGTCCCACCTTTGGACGATTTGAACCTCTGACTGTCTAACCCAAGGCACTATGCTGTGCAAGCCGCAGTGCCCCCTGTGGCCCCAAATGAGCAGAGCAGTGGAGACCAGTCTATTCCGAACACATAGACATTTATTGGTATATTTACACACATCACATTGTCTTTACATCAGGCCCTTGCACCAGCAGTTGGGGGATATGCAGGTTACTCCTGACATGTAGGTGTGTTCACCCACATACAGGTCCTGGGGTGTACATGGCAGATGTGGCGTGCTGGAAGTCCTGACCCCATGACCCTAGCAGAGTACTGGCCCTCCTCCCCATTAGCTGGAGAGCCTGGAGGGGAGGTAAGTGCCTCCTCCAGGGATTCCCCATCAGCTGCTCCCATGTCTGCCCCACTGGCCCACACCTCCTCACTCAGCCTCCCCTCCTCCATCATGGTGATCTCCGCCTCCTTCTCCGGTGACCCCTCCTGGCAGGGCTTGGCCTCAGCCACATCTGCCCAGCCTTTCTGTGCCACGGCCTCTTCCAGAGCATCTTTCTCACTGAGCTGGACCTCTCCACTGAAGAGGCCACTCCCCCAGTTAAACATCACTATCAGACCCCTCCCCTTCAGCAAGACTGGGCACCTCCGTTAGCATGTAGACCACTTACTCATCCTCCTCCCACTCTCCTCCAAAGGGGAGGTGCTCGATAGCACTATGGGGCTGGGTGTGCTAGGGGAGGCATCGGTGCTGGCCCAGCTGCTGGTGCTGCTCTGTCCCCTGTCATGTCTCCTGTCACGGGGAACTGGCTGTGACTGCCCCTCCTCCTCTCTCTCCTCGGTGGGCTCCTCTGGTGCAGGGGGTGGCGAGTCATCCTACAGCATAGCTGTGTGTAGGACACAAAGAGGTGAGCATTAGGTACAGCATGGGGGTTGGGTTGCTATCATATGTCAGTTATTAAACCCTGCCTGAACATGCTGCCTACTGACATCCGGACATAGCGCTGCAGCTTCAATATCAGGTACCAGTATGTTCTGGCAGTGATATAGTTGGCCATGTGTTTCCCTGGTTACATGGTTAGTGGTGGGTATGTATGCTGCTGTTTCTGTTCTGAGAGTCTATTAGTGGTTGCATACCCATAGGTATTGGCCTTTGGGGCTCACAGGATCCCATGTGGACATGGACTGTGGGGTGCCCCGCTGCTCATGACTGTACTGCCTGTACTGCGTGGTTTTGAATAGCTGGGTTTGCAGGGTCTGGACATGGATTGTGTACAGTTGACTGGGATTGGTGGGCATCAACTGTCACTATCCCCTCATGTTGGTACTCCCGGTGATGATGTGCCTGTCGATGTGATCTGGCCAACTGGTATTCAGGCTGTGGAGATTGGTCGGTCTTTACTGCAGGATGGCAATTTGGGGGAGGTGGTTGCCTGGGAGGTTGGATGTTGTCTCTGGGTCAGTGTTTGCATTGCTGACTGCTGACCTCTGGAACATGTCAGCCTGGGGAGCATATTGTGGTGACATCTGCACCCTCTCGGGTAACAATTGAAACCCTATGGGTCTTTGCTCTGACCATCAAAGTCCCAGTGTACAGACAGCTGTCAGGCACCCACCCCCGCTGCAACCTCTGTGCACATCCTGCTACTCCTGCCCTTGCTACATGGCAGGTACCTGCAATGCTACTGGCCAATGAATGCAGTACCCATGTGCGCAGGAGAGCTGTTCTCAGACAAAGGGGACTTCTTCTATATCAATGACTCCTAAAACAGAGTTACTGTACTATTTTCCTGTCACTCACATCTCCCACTCACACATTGTAACTACCCTCATATATTCACAAACGTTTATGTTTTTTATATGTGACATCAGGTCAGTGTTGACTCCTTGTGAACCAGCAGCCTCTGGGTTTTCTTCGTAAGGTTATGACCAGATTTTGCTTGCCTGGCCTTTTCTTCTGAGGCAATATAGGGTACAGTGACCTGCCTATGAGAGTACCAGTTGGAGTCCAACCCTTGAGCCTTTGGGTACTAGGCAGTTGTTGTAAGCACTAGACCACTCCTCTACCCCTTGCACACATTTCTGTATTTTATGAGGCCACCAGACATGTCAGCTACAGCAATGTTCTGGACACTTAATTCATGTGCCACAGCACCATCATCTGGTATATCCACCATGTACTCTATTGATTTAAATGTGTGTAAAGACACACATTTAAATCAATAGAGTACATGGTGGATATACCAGATGATGGTGATGTGGCGCATGAATTAAGTGTCCAGAACATTGCTGTAGCTGACATGTCTGGTGGCCATTCACATTTCATTTCTCATACATGTGTGATATTGATCCATGGAAGACTTAGAGGCACCAATACTACTCATCCCCATGACATCCTGAGATGTGGCTGGTGGTAGAGCCTTGGCCGTCCTCATTTCTCCTTGCATTTCCTACAGCATGGGACATACTACATTCCCACCAGCATTCTGCACTTTCACTGGGATCCAGACATGCCTGCAGACCACTGCTCCGGTCCTACCACTCTCTAGCTGCTCTTAGCTGACACTGCTCCCATCTCTGACCAGTGCACCATGTATATGTCTCTTCCCACAGTTTTGCCCCTAGTGTTCATGTGTCATTGATTTGGATCAGATGGACAGATATAGTTTGTCCAACCTGTCTCGGACAGTCACATACAGTAGTGCTTCTGCCTTGGGGGGGGGGGGCTGTGCTACAATTTGTGCTCAGGGTCATGGTTGGGGGGGGGGACATGTCTGGTGGGGGTCTGGCAACCTGACAAATGTCCTGACATGCTCTATAGACACTCATCTTATTACTTCTGCTGCAGCTGCTGTTGAATCCACTATAGCAACCTGGGCCTTGTATGGTTTATGGTCCTGTAACAGACCTGTAGGCCTCCGTGTCCCTCATGATGTAGAAGCGTCTGTGGACAGAAAAGATAGAGCCTTCCATGAGTGCATGTGCATTGCCCTACTGAGTCAGACTAAGCTGCAGTATGCTCGCTGTCCCATTTTCTATGGTGACTGAACCACAACACACTGATCTGACACATGTCCACCATTCCCATGGCTTGCCCTGCTCCTCCAGACTTCTTGTTTAATGAGTGGAGGCATAGCCTACCGGTTGGTGCATGGGCTGGGGGACCAGGGGACCTTGGTTCAATTCCCAGTACCACTCCTTGTGCAGGTCACCATTGTTCTGACGGGCCTGGGACATAACAGCCTGGCCTGGGATGCACACTGTGGACTCTGTAGGCAATTTTGGGGACCGGGCAGATTCTTGTGACCTCGATTGGTTACTGCTGGGCATAGGATACTGGGCTTGTTGGACCTTCATTTGACCCAGTGTGGCTTTTCTTTCGCCTCTTATGCTGTTCTGACCTTTTGTCAGCTATTTCATGCTTAACATTTCTATGGTGAGCCTCCCTGACAGCATGGCCAGGTGCATCCAGCACAGATTGCAGCATTGCATGACACCTTGGTTGCACCTATCTTTTATGCAATCCCTGTTGTAGGGCTTCCACAGTAGTCGCATTGCATGTTCACTGCTGGCCTGATGGTTATGGTCTCTGACTGTGGTGGGGTTGGGTGGGGTGGCCTTGTGGTTCTGGCACTGGGAGCAGGGTTCAATTCCCAATGTCACTCTTTATGGACATGGGCATCTCATGTCCTTTCCCTTGCCTCTGGGGATTCCAGGGTCACAATGTCCCTGTTTCCATTACAGTGTACAACACATTGAAGTAAATATTTCCTCCTTTTATCTGCCAACTCCTGGGAGCCCAGCAGCCCCAGAGTTTTCCAGCCAGGATATCAGCGGCAGTTGATTGGCAGCCCTGGGGATGCAATAACTTGTCCCAGCTCACATGGCCTGCTTGTGGGACTCAGAACCAGCTCACCTGGGTTGCAGGACATGGCTCTTGCCACTGGGCTACTCCCCCACTTGGATACAGTGATGTGACACACCAGTTCCATATGTAACTGTTGTCAGTATATGGCAACCTGTTGGGGTGGGTTTCCACAAGTGTCTCTTGTGCCCTTGCACTTCTCACTTTGTCCTCCATCAGATCTGACTCATGGGCCTGAGTATGTGCCTTAGGTCATATATTTCCTATAGGGCACTGGGGTAGTGGGGGTCACCACGTGTTAGCCCGGACCTCAGGGGACTATCTGAATCAGACATATAGCTTCCCATTCATGTATTCTTATGCAATCATGACTTTGGAGGCATTATCATATCTCCCCTGGGCCCTCAACATGGCACAGTAGGGTGCTGTTAGGTATATGGACCTTTCACCTTTGAGGATGCATTGCATCCCCTTGCGCATGCTATACATGTTCCCCATACCTTCCCCCTGTCATGTATGATAGGCAGCAACCAGGACTGCATACACTATGTAGACATCATGGTGTAGCATGGTGGCCTGGTCGTTCTCACAGTGGCTTGGTGCCTGGGTGTGCAGGGTTCAATTCCTACTTGCTCCCCATGTTTCACCAGCTATGTCGCTTTACGCCCTCATTTTTTCTGTTTTGGGTAACCTTTATTTATTTTTGTTTGTCTATTCTTTTATACCACTCTTCCACAGATCAGAGAGTGGTTTACAGATAACACAACGAGTTTTACATCGCACAGGGTGTCATAATACAGGGATGCTGCTGCATTTGCTATATACATATTGTTGGGTAATGCAGCTTAACTATATAGGGTCCGAATTTGAGATAGGCAAGCTATGTGCCACTGTGGCATATAGCCTGCACATTGACCTCCTTAACCCAGATTTTCACTTCCGCGCTGGCAGAAGTGAAAATCCAGGTTAGCCTGGATGCCAGAGCAGCTGCAGAGGCTACACGGGTAGCAGCGATTTTTGATGCTACCTGCATAGCCTCTGAGACTTAAAGATAGACGAGAAAAAAACTCACCTATCTTTAAAGCAGAGGGCTAAGTGGGTAGCATTGAAAATCGCTGCTACACATGTAGCCTTTTCCTCTGCCCCTGCTCCACCCTGGAACACCCCAATGCTATACAGATAGCATCTGGGCATGTTAGGGACCTTGCCGGGATTTTTGAAGAGCACTATCCATGTAGGTGCCCTTCAAAAATCTCAGATAAGGCCTTTACTGGGTAACCAAGGAAGTTACCCATGCAAAGGTCTTCCAAAATTGGGCCCATACATTTTAGGAGATAGTGTATGAGATACATGGTGAGTTCAACTGTACGTGATCGTGTGTAGCTAGTCTGGGGCTTCTGTCCTTGGTCCTCAGATTTGTCCCCATATGTTTATGCAATTTCCTGAAATACTGCCCAGGCTGAAGGGCATCAGAGTGGTTTACAATCACTACAAGCAGGTACTGGATACATTCCCTCATCCCCAAAGGGCTCACAATCTATGTGTACCTGAATACACATAGTATTCTCTGAGGAGGTATGATATTTAGTTCCTTGTTGCTAATTGTGTGCTGGTTTCAGTGGTCACTGCTCTGCCCACATAATATTCAGGTGGAGGCATCCTGCTTCCTGTTTCAGGTATCCATATATTTTGTGCTGTTGTCTCACTGTGTACCCATTTTCTAGGTCAAGAAGACACAATGGGCAGAGACTTTGCATCCTGTCTCTCACATTTAGGTTGTTCAGTGGTGCTGCATTCCTTACTCTCTGCCCTTCTGTTGTTCCTCCACATTCATTTATCCACATAGCTGGTCCCTCCCTCTCGTGCCCTCTCTCTATCCCTCACTTTGTGACTACCTGTTTTCATCTATGTCTGCCAGTTTTACTGCTATTTCTGTACTTACTAAGCTAGGGTGGTTCTGATCTTTTTCTAGCCCCTGCATGCTACTGCATGGGCTGGCCTTCTATGCCCTATTGGAATCAGCACCTCCTCCTCCTAGGGTTACCAACTTTTTCACCGAGAAAAACCCAACACCTGTGGCTCGCCATGCTCCACCCATTGTCCGCCCCTAGTCCCACCCCTGCCCCGCCCCCAGCCCCACCCACAAAAATTACCGAGGATACGTGTAGGCTAACTTCCTTGGTCAGATAATAATTAAACTGGGAACCCCAAAATCCAAACATGAAATGTACAACACTGGAGAAATAAAACTATAAAGTAATTTCCTCTTGCACTAAACAAAAACGCAAAGATGTTATCAATACACACTTCCCAGACCAAACATATTCCAGCTAATAAATTCAAAATAAAAAGTATTTTTCTACCTTCTGTTTGGGCGTTTTATTTTTCAGTTGCAATTGCTCCAGTCACTTTCTTCTGGTTTCTTCGTGTCTTCTGCGAGCTATCCATTTGTCCTTTCTTCTCTTTTAGATGTTTTCCATTCTCTCTCTATTTCTGCTTTAACATACTGATTGTTTCCCTTTTGCTCTTTCCCCCAATTCTTTCCTTATTCCTTTATCATCCATCTAAATGTCACCCTTCCATTCTCAAGCCCCTCACTCTCCCAGTACCCAGCCCATCATAGACTTTTCTTCCACACAAAATATATTTTCCCCTCTCCACTCATTCCCCATCTATTCTAGTCCTCCCCCATAATCAGTTCCCTTATAGTTCTAGACCCACCCAGCATCCACTCCCTTCTAGTCCCATTCTCCCATGCCCCACATCAGCCCATTTCCAGTCCTATTCCAGCTTTTCATAAGCCCATTTCCAGTGCTAGCCTTCACATCAGAGGCCATTTCCAGTCCTAGCCCCCCCCATCACAGCCCATTTCCAGTCCAAGTCCCCCATCACATCCCATTTGCAGTCCTAGCCCCCCTCATCACATCCCATTTGCAGTCCGAGTCCCCCCGCACCATCACAGCCCATTTGCAGTCCTGCCCCCCCCCCCCCACCATCACAGCCCATTTGCAGTCCTAGCCCCCCTAATCACAGCCTATTTCCAGTCCAAGTTCCCCCTCCCTCCACCATAGCCCATTTCCAGTCCAAGTTCCCCCCCCCCCATAGCCCTTTTCCAGTCCAGGTCCCCCTCCCCAACAAAACCCATTTTCAGTCCATGTTCCCCCCCCCCCCCCACATAGCCCTTTTACAGTCCAGGTCCCCCTACCCATCACAGCCCATTTCTTTCCAGTCCAAAGCCCCCCCATAGCCCTTTTCCCGTACAGGTCCCCTCCCCATCACAACCCATTTCCAGTCCAAGTCCCCCTAATCACAGCCTATTTCCAGTCCAAGTTCCCCCTCCCTCCACCATAGCCCATTTCCAGTCCAAGTTCCCCCGCCCCCATAGCCCTTTTCCAGTCCAAGTTCCCCCCCCCCAGCCCTTTTCCAGTCCAGGTCCCCTCCCCATCAAAACCCATTTCCAGTCCATGTCCCCCCCCCCCCCCCACATAGCCCTTTTACAGTCCAGGTCCCCTCCCATCACAGCCCATTTCTTTCCAGTCCAAGTCCCCTCCCCCCCATAGCCCTTTTCCGGTCCAGGTACCCCCCCCCCCCATCTAGGGTTGCCCACTGGCCGGTTTTCAGCCGGCCTGGCCGGTTTTTCCATGGCCAGGCCGGCTGCCGGCACAGAGGCAAAACCGGCCCTTGAAAAGCTGGGTTTTTTGCTCTGGCCGCAAGATCGGGAGCGGCCAGAGCAAAAAAAACGGCTTTTCTCCCAACCCGGAGGGCTTCAGAGGGAGTCGGGGAAGCCTGCGCGAGGCCCCGGCTCCCTCTGAACAGCCGCCAGCGTGAAGAGCCTTTTCCTTCACGCTGGCGGCTGTTCCTGTGAAGCCGCGATTGGTGGGAAAGGTTAAAGGCAATGCCCTTTAACCTTTCCCAGCATTCGCGGCTTCACAGGAACAGCCGCCAGCGTGAAGGAAAAGGCTCTTCACGCTGGCGGCTGTTCAGAGGGAGCCGGGGCCTCGCGCGGGCTTCCCCAGCTCCCTCTAAAGCCTCAGACAGCCGCGGGTTGGGGGGGGGGAGGCCAAGGACTGCCTGGGCTGTGATGGGGGGAGGGGGCCTGGACTGGATAAGGGCTAGGAGGGGGGAATTTGACTGGAACTGGGTTATGATGGGGGGGGGGGACCTGGACCAGAAAAGGGCTATGGGGGGGGGGGGACTTGGACTGGAAAGAAATGGGCTGTGATGGGAGGGGACCTGGACTGTAAAAGGGTTATGGGGGGTGGGGGACATGGATTGGAAATGGGTTTTGATGGGGAGGGGGACCTGGACTGCAAAAGGGCTAGGGGGGGGGGGACATGGACTGGAAATGGGTTGTGATGGGGAGGGGGACCTGGACTGTAAAAGGGCTATGGTGGGGGGGAACCTGGACTGGAAGAGGGCTATGGGGGGGGGGAACTTGGACTGGAAATGGGCTATGGTGGAGGGAGGGGAAACTTGGACTGGAAATAGGCTGTGATTAGGGGGACATGGACTGGAAATGAGTTGTGAAGGGGGGGGGACCTGGACTGGAAAAGGGCTATGGGGGGGGGGCATGGGACTGTAAATAAATGGGATGTGATGGGGAGGGGGACCTGGACGGGAAAAGGGCTATGTGGGGGGGGGGGGGGGGGGACATGGACAGTCAATGGGTTTTTATGGGGAGGGGGACCTGGACTGGAAAAGGGCTATTGGGGGGGGGGACCTTGAAGTGAAATGGGTTGTGATGGGGAGGGGGACCTGGACTGGAAAAGGGCTATGGGGGGGGAACTTGGACTGGAAATAGGCTGTGATTAGGGGGGCTAGGACTGCAAATGGACTGTAATGGGGGGGGGGTAGGACTGCAAATGGGCTGTGATGGTGCAGGGGGACTCGGACTGCAAATGGGATGTGAGGGGGGGGGGGCCTAGGACTGGAAATAGGCTGTGATGGGGGACTTGGACTGGAAATGGGCTGTGATGGGGGGGGGCTAGGACTGGAAATGGTCTGTGATGTGAGGGCTAGCACTGGAAATGGGCTGATGAAGAGCTGGAATAGGACTGGAAATGGGCTGATGTGGGGCATGGGAGAATGGGATTAGAAGGGAGTGGATGCTGGGTGGGTCTAGAACTATAAGGGAACTGATTTTGGGGGAGGACTAGAATAGATGGGGAATGAGTGGAGAGGGGAAGAAATATTTTGTGTGGAAGAAAAGTCTATGATGGGCCGGGTATTGGGAGTGTGAGGGGCTTGAGAATGGAAGGGTGAAATTTAAATGGATGATAAAGGAATAAGGAAAGAATTGGGGGAAAGAGCAAAAGGGAAACAATCAGTATGTTAAAGCAGAAATAGAGAGAGAATGGAAAACATCTAAAAGAGAAGAAAGGACAAATGGATAGCTCGCAGAAGACACGAAGAAACCAGAAGAAAGTGACTGGAGCAATTGCAACTGAAAAATAAAACGCCCAAACAGAAGGTAGAAAAATACTTTTTATTTTGAATTTATTAGCTGGAATATGTTTGGTCTGGGAAGTGTGTATTGATAACATCTTTGCATTTTTGTTTAGTGCAAGAGGAAATTACTTTTTAGTTTTATTTCTCCAGTGTTGTACATTTCATGTTTGGATTTTGGGGTTCCCAGTTTAATTATTATCTGACCAAGGAAGTTAGCCTACACGTATCCTCGGTAATTTTTGTGGGTGGGGCTGGGGGCGGGGCAGGGGTGGGACTAGGGGCGGACAATGGGTGGAGCATGGCGAGCCACAGGTGTCGGGTTTTTCTCGGTGAAAAAGTTGGTAACCCTACCCCCATCACAACCCATTTCCAGTCAAATAACCCCCTCCTAGCCCTTTTCCAGTCCAGGCCCCCTCCCCCCATCACAGCCCAGGCAGTCCTTGGCCTCCCCCCCCCCCAAAACTGCGGCTGTCTGAGGCTTTAGAGGGAGCCGGGGAAGCCCGCGCGAGGCCCCGACTCCCTCTGAACAGCCGCCAGCGTGAAGAGCCTTTTCCTTCACGCTGGTGGCTGTTCCTGTGAAGCCGCGAATGCTGGGAAAGGTTAAAGGGCATTACCTTTAACCTTTTCCACCAATCGCGGCTTCACAGGAACAGCCGCCAGCGTGAAGGTAAAGGCTCTTCACGCTGGAGGCTGTTCAGAGGGAGCCGGGGCCTCGCGCGGGCTTCCCCGGCGCCCTCTGAAGCCCTCCGGGTTGGGAGAAAAGCCGGGTTTTTTTGCTCTGGCCGCTCCCGATCTTGCGGCCAGAGCAAAAAAACCGGCTTTTCAAGGGCCGGTTTTGCCTCTGCGCCGGCAGCCGGCCTGGCCATGGAAAAACCGGCCAGGCCGGCTGAAAACCGGCCAGTTGGCAACCCTACCTCCTCCTGAAGAACAGATCTGCAAAGCAGGTGGGTCTCCTGCTCTGAGAAATTTGACTGCCTTGTTGCCATTATTTCTCCTCTGCGGTCTGGATTTCCCTGGGGGGGGGGGGGGCACACTCCATCCTGTTTCCTATTGCAGGTGGGCATGTTTTCAGCATTACACATGGACAGCAGACTCACCGGTCTCGGGTGCAGGGTAAATGGGCAGTGCACATACACTGCAGGCGCGGTTTCAAGGGTTGCAGGGGGACACGTTTTTGACGTTGACTTATTCAGGATGCGTATGCCTAACAGGGCCCGATATACATGTAGGTGCAGATATATCTTTAGGGGTATTCCGTAGGCATGAGTGCACACATACACATGCCTATGGAATTGCCACCAAGAGATGCCCATTTCAGACATGCACGTTTTCACCAGGGCTAGCCATCCTTTCCTGAATTGGCCTCCATGTTTATAAACGAGCTGATAGTAGTAGTTAGTAGTAGCTTTAGTCTAGGTTTTATCAGCTCATTGATTTAGAGTGTGTTTTTTTTCAACTGAAATTTGCTAGATGAATTGCAATTTCCAGTACATTACAGTAAAAACCAGTGATGATGTTTTTAAGATTTAAAAAAAGCATGAAAACGATCAAGCCGACTTGTTCTGTATGCTTTTCTTGCTTCTACACAGCAAGGAATTTCTAACCACATTTGTACAATTACATATTTTTATTTATTTATTTAACATGATTTTTATACCACTCCTTCCCAGGATCAGAGGCAGTTTACATTGAACATCAAAAGATTATTACATTGAACTTCTGAACTTATATACATTTAACCGAATATAACAAATAATAACTATCTACAGCAACTATATACATCGTGTCAGAAAGCATCAACCTGTAATCAGTGATCATGGACGGAGTAAGGATGGGTTAGGGCTCGAGGGCATGATTTAGAAGCATGGAGTAAGTTATCCATGGTACCAAAGTATTTGATGAAAGCGTAGTTACTCACCTGTAACAGGTGTTCTCCAGGAGCAGCAGGAACCAGTCCTCACATATGGGTGACGTCGGCGCCGACGGAGCCCTCGCGGAGCAATTTTCCCCAGCTTTCAAAGAAAGCCTTTGGGAATTGCAGCGCGCATGCGCGGTCCTCTTCCCGCCCAAGGGTGCCATCTTGCTCAGTCAGCTAAAAGACAGCAAAAATTAGCAAAAACGAAAGCATATAACTGCAACTCCAAGGGGAGGAGGGAGGGTTGTGAGGACTGATTCCTGCTGCTCCTGGAGAACACCTGTTACAGGTGAGTAACTACGCTTTCTCCAGGACCAAGCAGGAAGTCAGTCCTCACATATGGGACTCCCAAGCTTAAGGCTACCGGAGACCCTAAGCACAAAAATGAGCTCCCTCAAGGTCAGTAGCACAGAAGAAAGGAATCTTCTCTGAATATGTCTCCAACCGGTAGCCCAACATCCGGGACGGAGGGTAGGAGTTGCCTATACCTCGAAGAGGTTACGGAGGACTGCCTGTCCGAAAGCACTGTCCCTGCGGGACTCCCTCTCCAGGCAGTAATGGGCTGCAAAAGTCTGGCTTGAAGACCAAGTAGCGGCCCGGCAGATGTCTGCCAATGGAACAGAGCGGAGGTAAGCTACCGCCGTAGCCTTCGCCCGAACACGATGAGCTGTGACTCTACCTTCCAGCACGAGGCCCGCTGCCTCATAAGCCCAAGCGATACAGTCCGCAATCCAGATGGACAGAGTACGCTTGGAGACAGGGAGCCCCAACTTGTTGGGGTCATAAGACACGAACAGCTGAACAGCCTTTCGGTGCTCCCGCGTACGGTCAAGGTAGAAGGTCAACGCCCTTCTACAGTCCAGGGTATGCAGGACCATTTCAGCTCGGCTGGAGTGTGGCCTGGGAAAGTAGGTCGGAAGTACCACCTCCTGGTTGATGTGAAAAGGGGAAACCACTTTGGGAAGAAATTTAGGGTGAGTCCGTAGGACTACCCGGTTCTTGTAGAACCTAGTGTAAGGAGGATCAGAAACCAGGGCCTGCAGCTCACTAACGCGTCTAGCAGAAGTGAGGGCTACCAAGAACAAGGTTTTCCAGGAAAGAAAACGTAGCGGACAGGTAGCCATAGGCTCAAAAGGCAGACAGGTAATCCGCTGCAACACCACATTAAGATCCCAGTCCGGGGCTGGCGGGCGCAAAGGTGGCTTAAGGAGAAGGAGGCCTCTGAGAAACCGAGCCACCAGAGGGTGGCTGGAAAGAGGTCTACCATCCACCGGCAGGTGATGCGCAGAAAGAGCACTGAGGTGGACCTTTACCGAGTTGGACTTTAGTCCAAGGTTGGAGAGAGAGAGCAAGTACTGCAAGACCACTGATGCTGAACAGGAGAAAGAATCTTGAGACTGCTGAGTACACCAGACGGAGAACCGACGCCACTTGAGAGCGTAGGTCTTGCGGGTGGAGGGCCTCCTGGAGGCCAAGACGACCTCCTCCACATCTGGAGGTAGCTGCAGAGGAGCAAGGACTACCCTTTCAGCAGCCAGGCCATCAGATGAAGGGACCGGAGATTGGGGTGTAGGAGAGTCCCCTGATCCTGCGACAGGAGGTCGGGCTGAAATCCCAGTGGAAGAGGAGTGTCTACCGCTAGCTGCATCAGAAGCGGGAACCAAGGTTGTCTCGGCCACCGGGGAGCCACTAGGATCATCGATGCTTTGTCTCTGAGAACCTTGAAGAGTGTCCGAGACACCAGTGGCATGGGAGGAAAGGCATACAAGAGGGACCATGGAATTAGAAAAGCATCCGCCGCTACCCGGAGAGGATGCGGCTGTCGAGAGCAGATCCTGGGCAGTTGCCGGTTCAGAGGACTGGCAAACAGATCCATGGTGGGGAGGCCCCACGAGAAAGATCCGCTGAACCACCAGCGGATCCAACCTCCACTCGTGTGGCTGGAGGATCCTGCTGAGCTTGTCGGCCAGGTAATTTTCTTGACCTGGGAGATAGACAGCCTTGAGGATGAGGCCGTGGTGGACTGCCCAAGAGCATAGTTTTTGGGCCTCCTGACAGAGAAGGAAGGAGCCTGTTCCGCCTTGTTTGTTCACATAGAACATTGCCACCTGATTGTCTGTCTGTATCAGCACCGGCTGGTGAGAAACCAGGTGAGAGAATGCTTTGAGCGCTAGGCGGATGGCTCTGAGCTCCAGGAAGTTTATCTGCTGAGCAGACTCCCAAGGAGTCCAGAGGCCTTGAGTACATGTCCCTTGGCAATGTGCTCCCCAATCCAGGAGAGAAGCATCGGTCGTCAGGACCTGAGAATGCGTAGGGGGCTGAAAAGTCACTCCTAGTACCAGGTTTGGCAGATGAAGCCACCATTGTAGAGAAGAGACCAGCTGGTCGGAGATCCGTACGGAGTCCGCTAGGCTCCCGGTGGCCTGATGCCATTGATTGCGAAGGCACCACTGAGCAGGACGCATGTTCAGTCGGGCATTGGGGGTCACATGGACTGTGGAAGCCATATGACCGAGCAGTCGCAGAAAATGCCTGGCTGAGACCAGTGCATTGCTGTGAAAGTGGCCGGCGAGATCCATGAGCCGCTTGACCCTGTCCAGAGGGAGGAAGGCCCGCGCCTGAAGTGTGTCCAACCGGGCGCCGATGAACTCGAGATTTTGAGAGGGGAGCAAAGTGGACTTTGCGAAGTTTATGACAAAACCCAAGTGCTGGAGCAGAGCCACAGTGCGATGAGTGGCTTGAGTGGCCTCCTGGGAAGACTGGGCTCTGATGAGCCAGTCGTCCAGGTATGGGAACACAAACAGACCTTGAAGTCTCAGATAAGCCGCCACCACTGCGAGGCATTTGGTGAACACCCTGGGTGCGGAGGATAGGCCAAAGGGCAGCACTCGGTACTGGTAATGATTTCCTCCCACAACAAATCTGAGATATTGTCTGTGGTCCGGATGAATGAGGATATGAGTATATGCATCTTTCAGATCCAAGGAGCATAGCCAGTCTCCCTGCTGGAGGTAGGGCAGCAGGATTCCAAGGGTAAGCATCTTGAACTTTTCCTTTGCAAGGAACTTGTTGAGGTTTCACAAGTCCAGGATGGGTCTGAGGCCTCCTGTTCTTTTTGGAATCAGGAAGTACCTGGAGTAAAACCATTGACCCTTCAGGTGGTGGGGCACCGGTTCCACGGCTTGTTCCTGAACGAGACTTGCTAACTCCTGAAGGAGTAAGTCCCTGTGCAAAGGGAGTCTGGGAGGCTCCCCTGGAAAGTAGGAGGGAGGTAACTGGTGAAAGTGAAGAAGATAGCCCTTTTGAACTATGTGAAGTACCCAGGTATCTGTGGTGATGTTGGACCACCTTTGGGCAAAGTGGACCAGCCGGCCTCCTGTGCTGAGAGAAACCAGCTGAGGGGGAGAGGCTCTGCTGAGGAAGTCAAAAACCCCCACCCTGCTGAGCAGGGGCCGGTGGTGCAGGCTTGGGGGCTTGCTGCCTACGGGACCCATTACCCCGTCCCTTGGCCTGCTTTCCCTGTGGGGGAGCTGCTGAGGCCTGATACTGAGGGTAGTATTTATAGGCAGCACCTTTCCTCGGGTAAAAGGGCTTTTTCCCCGAGGCCTTCTTCTTTTGAGAAGGGGCAGAGGTCTTCCTCGAGAGACGAGTCCTGGTGAGAGTCTCCGTCTCGATTTGTGCAGCCTTCTCATCCATGGGCTTGCCAAAGAGGTTATCACCTCGGCAGGGGACATCGACCAACTTGTCCTGTACCCAGGGCTCGAGGTCGGACGTCTGAAGCCAAGCCTGGCGGCGTCCACCGATGCCGGCCGCAGCTACTCGAGCCGAAGCCTCAAAACCATCATAGGCTGCTCGAGATATAAACTTGGAGCACTCCCGAATACCAGTGGACAAGGTTTGGAACCTCTGCAAAGGTTCGTCGGAGAGACCAGCAGAGAACCCGGCTATTTCCTTAGCCAGGTCTCAGAGATACATGCCCATGTAAAGCTGGTATGTCTGGACTCGACAAGCAAGCAGAGAGCCCTGGAAGCACTTTCTACCGAGGGCATCCAGGCTTCGGGCTTCCCTACCAGGGGGCACCGAGGAGTGCATTTTTTGACTCTTAAGTCTATGCATGGCCGATTCCACCACCATGGAATGGTGCGGTAGTTGTGCCTTCTGGAAGCTGGGGCTCTTGCGGACTCGATAAATGGAATCGACCCGCTTGCTTAATACCGGTGACGAGGCCGGGCTCTCCCACATGCGGAAGAGAAATCGTTCCAGCATCGGAGGAACCGGTACAATAAAGGCCTCCTTCGGGGGAGAGTCATATTGGAGGGCATCGAGTTCTTCGACTCGAGGCTCCTCCTCGGGATCCGCGGGGAAGGCCAGGGCCTTGGCCATATCCCTCACGAAGTCCGAGAACCGGGTATCCTCCGGGGGGGACCGTCTCCGAGGTTCGGACGCGGGGGAGTCCGAAGGGACACACCGAGTCCGAAAGGAACCAGGTGACTCTTCGTCCTCCGATTCCCAGGCCGACTCCTCGGAGGAGTCGTCGAGCGGCTCCGGTCGGGCGGGCACCGATGCTATCCGCTCCGACGCCGAGGGAGTCGGCGTCGACGACCTCGGTCCCGAATGGGAGGCCGAAGGAGACCTCAACCGAGGATCGACTCGAGCCCTCATGGACTCGAGGATCGGCTCGGTCTCCGGGGTCGATTTGGAGGTCGACGTCCCGGTGGTCAGGGCAGAAGCACCGGCAAGGCCAGCGATCAATACCCGCTGCTGGTCCAAGAAGGCAGTCAGACTGCTCTCCAAGGCCGTCAACCTGAGTCCGAGCTCAGGAGACGCAGTAGCCCCCGACTCGGGGCCCGACGTCGGGTCCTTTCCTTCGGAGGCGAGTCAACGAGGACAACAGTACTCACGTGAGCGGGTAAGTCCACCTCGAGTCGAGGATGTTTTGACGGCCTCTCCATCTCCGAGGACCCGGGACGGGAGTCGGGGCTATGCGACCTGGCCCTCGAGGAACCAGGAGCGTCCACCGATCCCGCCCTCGCGAGTTTCTTCTTTGTTCCCGGGTAGGAGACCCCCTCTCAGAGGAACTTCGACGATGCTCAGGACCAGAGTCCCGAGACGTCGAAGCCTCTGACGAGGTCCGAGCCCGGCCGGAGTCAGAGAAGATACTCTCCCGCTGATGCTGCCGACTCCTCAAAGCTTTTGAGGACATTTTGCCACAGGGCACACAGATCAGGGAATCATGATCTGGGCCGAGGCAGCGGAGGCAGAAGTCATGAGTGTCTGTAAGAGACATGAGTTTCTTACAGAGATCACACTTTTTAAAGCCGCTGGCAGCCATCGGGGGAAAAAGGGCCCCTGCGAGGTCGAATGACCGGGCTGCCAGGGAAAAAGGAAAAAGGCGCGAAATCTGTCACGAAGGACAAAAAACCGAAAAATAAGGGACGGACTCGCAACCGGCGTCGCGAGTCCGGGCGGGAAAAGAAACGGCGTCGAACCGAAGAAAAAAGAGAAAAATAGAGAAAAAATCAACTTTTCTGCGGGGATTCACAGGCAACGTCTGTAGGGCTCCGCGGAAAAAAGAAGACTGAGCAAGATGGCACCCTTGGGCGGGAAGAGGACCGCGCATGCGCGCTGCAATTCCCAAAGGCTTTCTTTGAAAGCTGGGGAAAATTGCTCCGCGAGGGCTCCGTCGGCGCTGACGTCACCCATATTTGAGGACTGACTTCCTGCTTGGTCCTGGAGAACCTGTGATACATTTCAACTTGTAATTTTTAGATTTTTCAAGAAGTTAGGTTTTAAATTTTGTTTTCTGTTCATATGCAATAACATAGTACATGATAGCAGTTAAAGAGCAACATGATCCATCTAGTCTGCCCAGTAAGAAGGCTGGAGTGGTACCTGCTGCTCCATGTAGGTTTCCCCCCCCCCCCCCCCCCACACACACACACACTCTATTTGCTGAGGTGTAAAAGTTAGTCTTTCTGCTTTTCAATTACTTTAGAAATACTCTTTGCCTTAGATTTAATTGTTGACTGACCTTTTAGGCAGTGTACTTCAGGATTATCTTACTCGTTATACACCCCTCTGCACTAGGCTGTGCTGGTATCACAATTGTGCTTCTGTTCTCCAGTGTTGCGTGCTTGTGCCACTGGGATGGCTTTTGTCTATTGCTGACCACATCAATGAGAACTTAATTCAGCACTGCATTCCACTGATGTGCAATTCCTTTTCCTCATAAATCTTCTACAGTAGCAGGCAACAATTTTTACATACCGCCCTTATTGACTCACTGGATTCACACTGTAAGTTGCTATGTTTCTGTTTGTTTTGTATGCAAGCCTACAACAAGTAGTTATAAATAATCTATTTAACTCCATATGAAAGATTTATTGTAATAGAGATACGCTTAATAATTGGTTTCTTATACAGCAGCCAATATCCTCCCTGTCTTTGATGTCCTAAGCTGTGCTGAAGTATGTTCACAGTTCTTACACCAAACTGCTAGATTAAATTAAGGACTTTTCTATTAAAAGTGACTGTTATAGGTCTTGAGTGACATGTTCAAAGAAAGTACATGTTCAGAAAAAAGTAAGTCATGGGGAGAAATGCTGCATACAAATACAATTTTTGAAAAATAGACCCCCCAAAAATTAAAAAAGTGTTTAAAAAAAAGCAATAGAAAAATCATTAAATTCCACTGACCTCAGTTTGGTCTACAGGATTTTGAAAATTTCATTTAATTTATAAAAGCACCTTTTGAAAGGGTATTACTGCTGTGAAGTGTGATCTTAAAGACTATGGGGCTCATTTTGAAAACCCTAATTGTGAGTTGGATGTCTGAAAATGGGCACAAAAATGTGCAAATCATGAAGATGTCCCTGGAGCCATTTTACAAAGCTGGGTATGTTGACCATTTTGGCACTTTTGGCCTGTTCTAGCTGGGACAAGTAGGCACTTCCAGCTTCTGCTCCATAACTGGATGACATAGCTGAGTCGCAGTGGAAGAGCTGGAGCCCTGGGAAGGGAGTGTCATAGGGCCTGAGGGACTACAGCCAAGGAGCCATGGAGCTCCTGAGGGATAGAGGCCACCCAAGGACATTGCAGCTGTTCGGAGAGTGGGAAAAGTGCCACTAGCCCCCAAATTATACTGCAGACCACACTTTGGGACTCAGCAGCGAATGGCAGCAGTGGGAGTTGGGGACTGACGTGTTAGCACTTTCCTTACTAGGAACCTCTGCCCTTCCGGTGCCTGGTGACAAATGCTGGAGGCTAGGAAGATGAAGGGAGATAGTGGACTTGGGAAGGGGGTATAGGGAGAATGGGCTTAGGGAGAAGCAAGGTAAGGAGATTTTTGAGATGGAATGATGATAATGGACATGGGGTTATAAGGAGACTGGGACGATTCTGGACATGGGGGATGGAACAGAGGGAGACAGAGAAGAGATGCTAGACGGGGTAAATAGGGGAGGGAGAAATGAAGGACATGAAGGTTAAGAGGGAGAGAAAGGGGGAAGATGAACATGGGGTAAATAGGTTAAGAGAGATGGAGAGCTGCTGGACATGAAAGTAATAGGGAGGGGATGGAATGATGCTGGACACAGGGGGATAGGAATGGAGAGGAAGATATGCTGGATATAGAGTGATAGGAAAGGGAGAGAGGGATATGGAAGGATAGAGAAAGAGAGAGCGCAGAGATATTGGATATAGGGAAAGAGAGCTAGAGAGAGAAAAACTGGTTGGAAGGAGAAATGGAGAGGGGCGAGAGTGAGCGAAAGACTTGGGAAAAATGGACAGGGAAGAAGAAGTGGGGAATGGGAGGACTGGAGCAAGGGTAAAAAAGTGGTACAAAGAGGAGGACTAAGGACTGGATAGTAAGAAGGAGTAATGAAATCTGAGTGGACAGAGAGAGAGAGAGAAATAAATGGGAGAAAGCTGAAAGGAAAAGATCAATATTCAAGATGGAAGGAAGTGAAGAAAACAAAAGGGAAGACAAGAAATGGCAGATGGACTAGAGATCATAGTAGCTAAGAGGGAGCTAAGAGAAGACAGAGGAAAGCAGGAACTTCAGATTGTGACCATCATCATCAGAGAATAAAATGGTCAGACAACAGAGGTAGAAAAAATTATTTTCTTTTCAATTTAGTGATCGGACGTTGTGCTATTATTATATTTTGCACAGTATGGGTAAATGCATAATTTTCTTTTTCTTTGGTGAGTTTGGCTTCTTGGGGTTTCAGTTTAATTTTGTCTACATATTTTAATTTAAATTTTTAGTTTAGGCTGTGGTCACGTATTCTGTGAGGCTTTGTGTTCTGAGTGTGTGGCTGAGGCCAAGTATTCTATTTACATAAGGCCCGACTCTGATATCGATGTCCCGGCCCTCTGCACGTCCGGTCGGAACTGGATGCACAGAGTTAGCTAGGATTCTGATCCCACAGGACACGTCTAGCCCCGGGGGATCAGAATCGCGTCCAGGCCTGTACATGCAGGCCGGGACCCTGATTCAATCCGGCCTGCCTGTAGAGGCCTTGCTCAGCTATAGCTCAGTCGGGGCTTTTCAATGGAGATGCGATGCCATGACGTCTGGTTGCTTTGGCACTGTGCCCCCATTGAAAAGCCACGATCCACGGCCGCTGGCTCCAAAAGTGCTTTTCTTGCAGTCTGACCCCCGGATTTGGCCTCCCAAGGCCAGCATCGGGCCATGGGGAATGTCTTGTGCCCCCTCCTGCCCTTTCAGAGCCATGAACCCACTGTCCCCTGCCGACTAGAAGAACTTATTCCACCTCCAAGGTGGAATAAGTTCACCATTCAAGCCACTGGTCCCGGACGTACAGGGCTGACATTGGAATCGGCCCCAATGACTGCCCACTGCCCGCCCCAACGCGGTCCCCCCCCCCTCCAATCCGCCCCTTTCCTGCTCCTGTCTAACTAAATGTGGTGTATTTAGATTTCAGTAAAGCCTTTGACACTGTTCCTCACAGGCGACTTATAAACAAACTGAGCACCCTAGGGATGGACCCTAAAGTTACTGCTTGGGTTAGAAATTGGTTGGGTGGGAGGCGACAAAGAGTAAAAGTAAATGGAGCTCACTCTGAGGAGAAGGATGTTACCAGTGGTTTGCCCCAGGGATCTGTCCTTGGTCCAATTCTTTTTAAGATCTTCTTTAGTGATATAGCGGAAGGGCTGTCGGGTAAGGTTTGCCTCTTTGCGGATGATACCAAAATCTGCAATAGAGTAGACACCCAGGAAGGTGTAGATAACATGAGGAGGGATCTAGCTAAGCTTGAAGAATGGTCTAGAATTTGGCAGCTGGGATTTAATATTAAAAAAAGTAAGGTCATGCATTTGGGCTGCAGCAATCCAAGAGAGCAATATAGTATAGGGGGTGAAGTACTTTTGTCCACTAAAGAGCGGGACCTAGGCGTGGTTGTGTCTGATGATCTTAAAGTAGCTAAACAGGTAGAAAAGGCGACGGCAAAGGCTAAAAGGATGCTTGGGTGCATACGGAGAGGAATGGCTAGCAGAAAAAAGGAGGTGATAATGCCTCTGTATAAGTCTTTGGTGCGACCTCATTTGGAGTATAGTGTGTAATTCTGGAGACCGCACCTTCAAAAGGATGTGAATAGGATGGAGTCGGTGCAGAGAGTGGCTACTAACATGATTAGTGGTCTTCATTATAAAGCATATGAGGACAGACTTAAGGATCTTAATACGTACACCTTAGAGGAAAGGTGGGATAGAGGTGATATGATTGAGATGTTCAAATACCTCCGTGGCATAGATGTTCAGGGAGAGAGCCTCTTTCAATTGAAAGCAAGTTCTGCTACGAGGGGACATGGGATGAGGGTGAAGGGAGATAGATTCAGGAGTGATATGCGGAAATATTTCTTTACGGAAAGAGTAGTGGATCTGTGGAATAGTCTCCCAGTGGAGGTGGTAGAGATGACAGTAACTGAATTCAAAAAAGCATGGGACAAACACAGAGGATCTCTAAAGGTAAAAAGGGAACTGTTGTAGTTGTTGATATGGAAGGACAGACTAGATAGGCCATGTGGTCTTTTTCTGTCATCATATTTCTATGTTTCCCCATACAACGAGTGGGGAAGTTAGTCGGGGTTGGGAGGGGACCCGAATAATGAGGATGGATGTCCCAACGGGATGTCCATCCACGCTATTTGTGCCTCGGATTGACCCATACAGAGTTTATATGATGGGATCTGTACTGTAGTGATCTTACTTGTTTAGTATTTTAACCATGTATGGATGTTATAGGACCCAGTGAAATATTTACAGCTTTTTTCTAGGTAGGCTCCATGTTATATGAATTTTGGAAGTGGATGCTGGTTTGGTATTGTAAATTTGCTCTTTAGATCCTCAGGGCCTGATATTCAGAGGCATTTACATAGTTTACAGAGCTCTAAACTGTGTAAATGCCCCTAAGCAGCATATTCAGTGTCACTATCACAGTTAAGGCCACTGAATATCCCAGACTAATGCCACTATATGCCCCGATGCTAACCGCTGAGCATTAGGGCATGTCAGGGGCATTCTGGGGCTGAGCAGAAGCAGAGTCAATCGTAAACCGGCAGTGGCGATATTGAGTCATGGCCTGTTTTGCGACCTGCAGGAAAAGATAGGCGCAGCAAAAGCTGGCCTACCTTTACCCGTGAGAGCTAATTGGGCAGCAGCTTAATATTGCTGCTGCCCGATAAGCTTCTGCTATTATCAGCACGTAATATAGGGGCAGGTACACTGTAAGGTGCATCTCCTAAAAAGGGAACGGGGACGTCTCAGACAAATCAGCACTGAACCTTGACACCAAGTATCTTGCTGTGCCCCGATAGCATCAATGACAGTCCACCGTCCCTCAAAGTCTCTTTTTATCGTTTTTATGCAGTGTTAATGATATACCCCAGCTTATAACAAAATAGTCGTTGCACTTAACTTCTCTTCAGGCACCCCAACGCCAGTTGTCTCGGCGCTTTCCGTTGCGTTTCACTCAATATCTTTGAGTTTCTTCAGGGGGATTTGTGACTAAAAATAGGCAAAAAGTTAAGTCAAAAAACCAATCTTCATAGTTAATTCATCCCTCAAAATAGTGCACGAGAAAAAATATATACATATACTTAACAGACACATCTAACAGCCCCATACCTGAAACAATAAATGATGCTGCCCGCGTTCAGAATCAATATGCCTCTAAAAATCAAGTGTTCAAAAAAACGCCGTGCATGCGGACCAGCTGTTCCGGACACTTTTTAAAGGGCTCGATGATGTCAGCTGCCATGTTGAGGCTAGAGCTCCTCATCAAATTTTCGTGTAGAAACGGGAGCCACAAAGGCCATTATTTCAATGAACTCTTATGTCAAAGATGTACGGGAACAATGACAAATGTAAACATGACCAATATATATAGAGTCGTTATCTAGTGACTTCAGAAGATAAAAATTGTTCAGAGGCAGGCCCCCCAATCTACGATTGTATTGAGCCCACCAGGAGAGACTGACCTCAAAGTGTAAATCCACCATTGTTCACGATATAACAAAAGCTTTTCCTGTGATTTCCCATACGCTCCCTTAGGGACTTCCTCAATACAAAAACACTGTAGACTTTCAAAAGTATGGCCCGTCAATGTACAATGCTGAACTAATGGTGCCGTCAGAACTCCATGCTTCAGTCGACTTTTATGTTCTCGTATTCTGACCCGAAACGATTGGATCGTCTTCCCGATATACAAAAGATTACAAGAACAGCATATAGCATATATGACACTATTGGTGGAACAGTATGTATGTCCCTTCAGAAGATACGTGTGGTCATTATATGTGAAACGATCAGTATTCCAGGTGACATCACATATATTACATCGTCCACACTTCTGATGGCCGATACCCTCTTCCAACATCTGTTGGGGACTATCCGGCCGCAAAGCTGCAGGACTAAGCCGTTCTTTCAAATTTCGGCCACGTCGCCACACACAGCGAATCTGTTTACTTGCTAGCCCCAGAACAGTGCTGAGTACGTTAATATGTTTAGAAACGATCTTTTGAATTTTGAAACTCAGGGGAGAATAACCAGTAATCAAATTTATACAGTTAGTGTCAGTAGTCATAGCATCAGGGGTGTCACGTGATTGAAGCAACTGAGTCCTGTCATTATATAAAGCATTTGTCATTGTTCCCGTACACCTTTGACATAAGAGTTCATTGAAATAATGGCCTTTGTGGCTCCCGTTTCTACACGAAAATTTGATGAGGAGCTCTAGCCTCAACATGGCAGCTGACGTCATCGAGCCCTTTAAAAAGTGTCCGGAACAGCTGGTCCGCATGCGCGGCGTTTTTTTGAACACTTGATTTTTAGAGGCATATTGATTCTGAACGCGGGCAGCATCATTTATTGTTTCAGGTATGGGGCTGTTAGATGTGTCTGTTAAGTATATGTATATATTTTTTCTCGTGCACTATTTTGAGGGATGAATTAACTATGAAGATTGGTTTTTTGACTTAACTTTTTGCCTATTTTTAGTCACAAATCCCCCTGAAGAACTCAAAGATATTGAGTGAAACGCAACGGAAGGCGCCGAGACAACTAGCGTTGGGGTGCCTGAAGAGAAGTTAAGTGCAACGACTATTTTGTTATAGGGGTGCCTGAAGAGAAGTTAAGTGCAACGACTATTTTGTTATAAGCTGGGGTGTATCATTAACACTGCATAAAAACGATAAAAAGAGACTTTGAGGGACGGTGGACTGTCATTGATGCTATCGGGGCACAGCAAGATACTTGGTGTCATGGTTCAGTGCCGATTTGTCTGAGACGTCCCCGTTCCCTTTTTAGGAGATGCACCTTACAGTGTACCTGCCCCTATATTACGTGCTGATAATAGAGTAATTTTTTCAATTTTGATAAATTTTATTACTCTGAAAATCGACCGACTGATATCTTGCGATAAGCTTCTGCAGCATTGGAGGCTGTGCAGTGACCCCAGATATTCAATGTCGGGGCTGGATATGACCCCCAGCATTGCATATCCAGGTTTAATGGTCAGCGCTGGTGGCTAGCCACTATAATCATGCTAGCCATCGGTGCTGAATATTGGGCCCTCAGTGACTTTTGTAGGATCTTCTATTAGTTCACAATATGCCTAGTATTAGAGAATGTTTATGTTGTTGTAACTGAGATGACCAAAATCAGATTTTTTTTTAAATATACCGAGTTTATGGGTGGATGTCCTAATTCTGCTCTGCACCCATTGTTGAGGGAGGGGTTTCTGTGAATGCAGAATATATGTTCATAAAGAAAAAGTGAGAACCATGACACAGTTTATAATAACAAAGTGAAATGATTTATAACTTTATAATTTGATGTTATAAACTCTGCTGTGGTTCTCACTTTTTCTTTTAGCTCCTTGGTTTGCGAGCATCTTGTATTTCCTTTGTTTTTTGCAGTATATATATTTAAATTAACACCATGCTGGTCCAATGTGCAGCTTCAGAATTTATATTGGGGTTGCCAAGCCCCTCTTTGTGTTTATGTTGGAGTGGGAGGTGTTGCGTTGGCATCCCCTCTTGTTTTTATGATGGTGGAAAATGCTGTGTTGGGGCCACCAAGTTGCTGCTGCTGTTTTTATGGAAGTGGAAGGTGCTGCGTTGGTAATGTTGAACCCCTCTTGTTATTTGGTATATTTTGTGGCATGTTTCCTAAGCTCTGTGTTCGTAACACATGTGGGCTGCATTACCAGCACAGTACTGAGGGCTAACTACAAGAAAGCGGATACATCCCCCTGCAGTTACCACTCTTCAATGTGGCAAAACAGCCACAGATGCAACAAATGCCACACATTAAGATGAATAAATAATAGTGAGGGAGGGGGCGCCAGAAACCTAGCACTGGCTCTGATTCTGAATGTGGGCAGAAGCAGCCTAAGGAACTGGCAGATATTGTTGCAGCTGAAGAAAATATTTACCAAAGATCTGATCTGAAAAACTGACTAAACTAAAGCATTGGGCACTGTGGTTTGGACCAGGAACTTAGCCACTCCATATGGTACCAGTAAGAGATGGTTACAGACCACCAGAATGCTCAGACTGTAGATGGTTTCCAGACTCCTTGGAGGAACCAAAGCCACATGGGAATAATTGACAGTGCTTTTGACTTTAGAGAACTGAGCTATTTTAAAGAAGTGGCTTTGCATTTCCTTCTTTGCCTGATTAGTACAGGATATTGTACTGTACAGAGTGAGATATGTAGGCATGCATGGCATCCTGAAAAGACAAAAGACAAGACTGCTGTTTTAGTTTTGTCTCCTATCACCTTGTAGAAGGACTTAATAGCTAGATAACATAGTGGTCACCACTTGCGTAACAACAGACAAGCCGCAAGGGTCTCCTGTACAGGATACAGAGTATTCACACCTCTTAGAATCAGAATAGGAGAGTGCTGATCAGTCTGAAGCTGAAGTAGCAGCAGCAGACTGAGAACCAGGGTTCAAATCCCACTAATGCTCCTTGTGATCTTAGGCAAGTTACTTAAATCTCTGTTACCTCTAATACAAACTTAGCTTGTAAGCCCTCCAGGGACAAAACCACAGGAAGCATACTTACCTGAATGTAATCAAAAACCACAACCAGTGGCTAGTAAAAAATCCCCAATAAAAACGTATCTGAATGTAACTCTTCTTGAGCTATTACTACTATTAATCATTTATATAGTACTACAAGCATACGCAGTGCTGTATAGATACATATAACAGACGGTTCCTGCTCATTAGAATTTACAATTTAATCAAGACAGACAATACAGAAGTTGAAAAAGAGAGTATAACATAGGGAAAGGAAAGGAGACACAAGGAGAACAGGATACAAAGCAGCCTCAAAGAGGTGAACCATTAGTATAGATTTGAAAAGGAGGAGAGATGAAGTATGACATACAGACTCAGGTAGTTTGTTCCAGGCATAAGGAGCAGCAAGGTGAAAGAATCAAAGTCTAGAATTGGCAGTGGAAGAAAAAGGCAAATGGAGAAGTTAGAGGAAGAGTAGAGTAGGAGGATGGGGAGAGAGAAGAGAGGAAAGGTAGTGAGGAGAAGTAGAATGAATGCATTTATTGGTCAGATGGAGAAGTTTGAATTGGATTTGGAAACGGAAGGGGAGCCAATGAAGTGATTTCAGAGACCGCAAGGAGGAGATTACAATAGTCGAGACAAGAGGTGACTAAAGAGTGGATAAGTGTTAGTAGTGTGTTCAAAAAGGAAGGGGAGAATTTTGTTAATGTTATAGAGAAAGAAACGACAGGTTTTAGCTATCTGCTAGATATGTGTAGAAAAGGAGAGGGAGGAGTCAATGATGGCCCCAAGGTTGCAGGCAGAGGAAAAAGGAAGTATAAGAGTCTTATCAACAGATATAGAGAAAGGACAAAGGGGAGGAGCTGGCTTTAGGGGAGAAAATAAGAAGTTTGGTTTTGGCCATGTTCAATTTCAAATGGCAGTGAGATATCCAGGCAGCGGTGTCAGATAGGCAGGCAGAGATATGGACCTGGAATGGCAGAGAAATATCAGGATTTCTCACCCTTCCCTTCTTACCTCCCCCTGTCTTTCTTACACCCTGCTGCTTCTGTTTGTCTGCTCTCCTCTTCTCTATTCTTTTACGGCGTTCCTTTCCTTTTTCTTTTATAGCAGTTGTCATTTTATGATTGTACACCGCCCTGATGCTTCGGCCTGGGCGGTCTATCAAATGATTTTAATAAAGGTATAGATAGATAGATAGATTTGAAAGTCATCAGCATAAAAATGTTACTGAAAGCCATGGGAGGAGATGAGAGCACTAAGGGACAGGTGAAGAAGGCAGTAGTAGGGTAAATCCAAAATCCCTACTTGGGCTTTCTCTCTCTGTCAGCTCCTTTAAATTTCCCCATGGAATGAACTGTAGGAGACTTATGTTTCCTGAAATGTACATAAAAAATTAGATGAACACTTAGCACCATGGATGAATTAACTTACAGGCAAATGTATCGTAATTATTTAGACCAAATGGTAATGATGAAAATGGGACAGTCCTTGAAATTTATGTTATGGAGATTAATAAGGGATCCACACAATCAGAAAGGTTGATAACCTCTGGTGTAGATAATTTAACTAATCTTTAATTAACAAAATTCTTTAAAAAAATATCATAACATATAAAATTATATGAGGCATTTTTGAATTGATATATTGACGGCACTTAACAACAATATTGATGGTAATTTGGAATATTTGTCTTTAGCTTGAAAACTTGATGGGTTTTCAAAGATTTTTTTAAAGATCTGTGATATTATAAAAGGTATGTGTAGCAGCCAATGGTTGTCATAGCTTCTTTTTAGCTAATTATTGTAATTTAATCATTTTTAAATATTTTCTCTTTCCTAGATTTAAAGCTCTTCTCTAATGGAGTTTCAAATAATGACTTGTGTCCTATTAACTCGGTAATATTCCCCCTTGGTCAGGTCCATTTGGAGTGAAATGGTGTCTGCATTCGGGATTCAAACGTGAACGTCTAAACTGTTTTTAAAATGTGAATCTGTGAATTGGCTTCTATAGTCTCTATAGCAAGCATTGGGTTTCTTGGCATTATCTGTCTCTGTTGGTTCCTCCTGGTAACTTCTATTCTATAATTTTGCTCTTAAAATCTCTTAAGGTCCCGTTTTACTAAGACCACTCTCTGTCTATAGAGGGACTTAGGAAATTGGGCTCTCTTTCTGTACTCCATAATCTTCATCCATTGAGTTAATTCATTTGTTGGAATAGAGGAGAGCATTGCAGTGAACTGGGGGATTTTATGGAACATTTACTGTTGATATGATTGTATTTTACTATCTTAATGTTGTACTGTTCATCACTAAAAACTTAGGGGTATGTTTACTAAACAGTGGTAGCAGCTTCCGTGCGATATCAGAGCCGCGGGAATTCAGTGGGGCTGCAGCTTTGATATCGCACGGAAGCTGCTACTGCTGTTTAGTAAACATACCCCTTAGTTGTAGTGCTGACTGCTAAATCAAATTAAATTACCCTATACAGCTATTCCTCTCTTCAAAAGTGAAAAATGAGTCTTTGGAAAATGTGAAAAGGAACAAGTAGATAATTTCCTGCAAATTTTACTTTGAAGCTTATTTTCTTCTATAAACAGGATGACATACAAGAAATTAATCCTGATAGGGTCATCGGTGTACAATGACTTCAGAACCTAATCATTCAGATTTAATACTCTCAGAAAGTCCTTTAATAAATGTAAACTTTTTGCCAAATGTAAATGGTATCAAAGGAATGGCATCATACAACCATCCATTTTGTGTTTTTAAATTACAACAGCATTCTCTCAGGACCCGAAATAAATCTTCGCATTCTTGGAGTAGAGTCCCAAAGACTTTTTCTTTCAAGAATGAATTTATCAGAACAAAAAAACCCTCTCTGATGCAAAGTTCAAAACTCACAACAATTTCATGCACAGAGTAACAACAAAAGAGAGGTTCCCACTGTTAAGCATACCAGATTAACACACCAGTAATTTAATAGAGTTTTAAAAGGTTTGGATGTGTTTCTGGAGGACAGGCCCATTAACCCTTTCCACTCTACTGTTCCCCCCCCCCACCCCAGTGGGGCATTTAAATTTTTCCATTCCGATCATCTATCCCACCCACCCTGTGGGAGGTATGAACAATATACTAGCTTTCTATGTCTTAACCAAAGTACAACATGACTGGTTACTGTAGAATGTGTATGTCATATTGGTTGTAAGTTGGCCAATTTCTTGTTAAAATTTATTCTGATCTGGCATAAGTGACAGAAAATTTATTTGAGTGGAAAGGGTTAACCATTATTATCCATATAAGTATGTGCACCTCTTGCTTCTGGAGGAAAGAGGCATAGAAATAGCGTTATTTGGGATCTGATGAATACTTCCAAGTGATCCAGACTGGCCACTGTCAGAGACAGGATATAGGGTTGATAGACCATTGGTCCAACCCAGCTTCAACATCTTATATTTTAATAATAAATAAGAAAAGAACTGCAGAACAGCTCCTCTTTTTAACCATTTGAAACTAGATTCTTCATTTGGAAAAAGGTTATTTTGATTTCTACCTTTATGGTATGTCTGCAGACAAGTAAATGGTTGGGGTGATAATGTGTGCATAGATCAATATATCTAATAAGATAAGGTCTTTATCCCTCCAGTATGGGACAACATGATTTCTTTTTCAAGCTTTTGAATCCATATACTCAGTGCATTTTTCCTAGCAAAAATGATGCCGGTACTCAAATTAAGAGCTCTTTCATTAATACATGAGGACTACGGGTTAATTTAAGCAGGCAAGGGAAAAGGTGCTCCCTACTACTGTGCACCCTCTCAAATAAAGCCCTGAATGTGCCTACCCTGGAAATTTGGTTGCTGTAGGCTGAATGGCTTAAGAGAAGGGTGCACAAGTTCAGTCCTTAAGGGCTGCAAACAAGCCAGATTTGCACGATATTTATTCCCTAATGCACACAAATCAGATTGAGCTGCATTCATGCATATTATCCCCTCTGTGCAAATGTACCTCTTGCTTAGAGATAGTTTGAAAACCCAGCCTGCTGCAACCCTCAAGGACTGAATCTGTGCACCTCTTGTTTAAGATATAATGTGTGCACAAAGAAAACAAATATGTCAATTCTTTTTTTCTTAAAAATATTGTAATAGTTGTTTTCAAAATCACACCTCCACTATTAAGTGCCTCAGTAGAGTGTAACCATGTGCCTTTATAAATTAGTCTCCCCAAAACTCCTGCACAAAGTTACACTGCTGTGAGGCAGGCATAGTGTTTCCAAATGGGTTTAGGTGCTTATGCATATATTTTACAAGACAAGCGTGTAACTGCTGCTCCAGACCCATCTCTGCTCCTGTGAATGTATAAACATCCACTTAAAATTAAGCACTATGCCTTGGTACCATAGAAACATAGAAACATGATGACAGAAAAAGACCACAAGGCCCATCTAGTCTGTCCTTCCATAACAACAACTACAACAGTCCACTTTTTACCTTTAGAGATCCTCTGTGTTGGTCCCATGCTTTTTTGAATTCAGTTACTGTCCTCATCTCTACCACCTCCACTGGGAGACTATTCCACGGATCCACTACTCTTTCCGTAAAGAAATATTTCCGCATATCACTCCTGAATCTATCTCCCTTCACCCTCATCCCATGTCCCCTCGTAGCAGAACTTGCTTTCAATTGAAAGAGGCTCTCTCCCTGAACATCTATGCCACGGAGGTATTTAAACATCTCAATCATATCACCTCTATCCCGCCTTTCCTCTAAGGTGTACATATTAAGATCCTTAAGTCTGTCCTCATATGCTTTATAATGAAGACTACTAATCATCTTAGTAGCAACCCTCTGCACCGACTCCATCCTGTTCACATCCTTTTGAAGGTGCGGTCTCCAGAATTGCACACCATACTCCAAATGAGGTCGCACCAAAGACTTATACAGAGGCATTATCACCCCCTTTTTTCTGCTAGCCATTCCTCTCCGTATGCACCCAAGCATCCTTCTAGCTTTTGCCGTCGCCTTTTCTACCTGTTTAGCTACTTTAAGATCATCGGACACAACTACGCCTAGGTCCCGCGTAGTATGACCCAGGGCAGTTTTAGAAGTATCAGTTTTACACATGTAAATACCATATTTTAAAAAAAACTTAGAGACTTTCGGTGGCATGGTGGACTAGGGTTGATGTGAGCTCCCTAGCTCCGGAGACTCGATACCTTCCCAGGGCATAATTATCTACCTACCTGAGGGAATCTGAGGGAACAGTGGCAAGTGTGATCCGGGAAGAAAAGCTTTGGTGTTGTAGCCCCGGTGGGACTGTTTATGGCAACTAAAAATACACGGCGCAAGAAGCCGCGCGGAAGTGAGGCCAAGATGGCGGGTGTGGAGGCGGCGAGCCCAGGCATCGGCTCGGCGGGCAGCATGGTGGCCGAGGTATCGAGAGGAGTTGTGCAGGCGCTGGAGGATAGGCTGTGTGGGCTGGCTTCACAGATGTCCGAGGTAGCCCAAGCGGTTTCGGACTTCACAGGCCGGGTTGAACAGGCTGAACAGCGCATCAGCTCCCTAGAAGATGGGCAGGCTCAGGCCTCAACCAGGCTGCAAACGTTAGAGCTAATGGTGAAGCAGCAGGCGGAGAAATTGGAGGACCTGGAAAATCGGAGTCGGCACAAAAATCTGAGATTTATTGGCGTCAAGGAATCAGTTAAGGACCGGGAACCTGCATCTGGAGGATGAAATTGGCAATGTGGTCCTGGAGAGAATACATCGCATCGGCCCTCTCCGTGTGGCGGATAAAAGTCCTCGAGCAGTCATAGCTCGCTTCCTGAATGCCTTCCAGAAGGAGTGTGTGCTACGGGCGGCATGGAAACAGCGGCGCAGCGGCGGAGAGGGTGAGGCAGCGCCCATCCTGATATTTCAGGATTATTCAGCCGGGGTCTCCATGAAAAGGAGAGCGTATAAGGTGGTGTGTGGTGCTTTAGTGGCACATGGAGTGCGTTTCACTCTGGCCTATCCTGCAAAGCTGCGCCTGGAGTGGGAAGGAGTGCAGCATGTATTCGAGACCCCGGCGGAGGCGATGGCATTTTGCAGGCAACGATGGTGAGAAGGACTGCTTTGGGGACTAGCCAGAGACTCACCCATATTATTAACAGCTTTTGCAACTTGTCACCCCTATTAACAGCTTTTGTAACTTGGTAGCAAATGAGGGGTGATGACTTTCGGCAACCTGTGTTGGACACAATATGCGGGAGTGTGATAAGGGTGGGAAGCAGAGAGGAGGACACTCGTGGAAGTTGCACCTGATGATGGCTAAGCTGCAGCCGCATGGTGGGACACTACCTGCGAAGGCTTCTGCGCGGTGTGGAGGCCTGGCGTTTGCATGTTAAAAAAGTTTGGTTACTTTATGGTCTTTGTTATTATTGTTGTGTGCTGTGTGTTAACAACTAAGAAACAGAAAGCATTTATGTGGGTAAGTGGGGTGGATATCTTTTGGGGGCTTAAATGCGCTTGGCATAACGTGTTAAAATGCCACTGGGGTCCCCTAACAGGGCAAGGGAGCGTGGATAGTGGCACCAGGGGGGGGATTCGTCATCAGGGGAATTTTGTTAAAGCTGGCTTAACTTCCAGCGGCTACCTCAGACCCAGTAATAGCTGGGACGGTGGGAGGAGGTACGGGGGTGTGGCGACAAGGGGGGGAATACTTTGTTAGAGCTGAGTCTGGGAGACTCTATGGTCGGCGAGCACACTTGCCGATGAGAAACATATGGTGGCTGTTGGGCTGGTATTGTGGGGGCCCCCAATGCCTACACTTTGGAGCGGGGTGCTAAGACAGAGGTTGACATGCGTTTCGGGGCGGCTTTGGGGACCAGAGGTGGGAGTTATTTTAGAAGAGGTAGAGGGGGCACAGCAGGGGCTAAGGAACTATGAGGGGAGGGTTGAGCTCCACATGGCACGGAGGTAATGGAGAGGCCAAAATGGCGAAAGGAGAGTGTAGAGCAGGTGGGGGGAAGGACGGCGGGTGGGGAAGGGAGGGACTGGGGAGGGCAGTTTAGTTTCGGGGCACAGTGGTCAGTGGGTGGGGTAGGGGGTCTGGGGGGACGGGGATTGGAATACGAGCTCAGGCATATGGACTGGGGTTTGTGATAGAGGATATAGTTGAGGCTGGAATGGCAGGTGCTTGGGGGGACGGGGAGGTGTGGGCCTCAGGCTGGGGGGGCACACACAGAAGGGCTGAGAGTCTCTTTAACATATACCCCTTTTTTGAATGTAGAATAAATGGCTAGGAATATAAAGATAGGGTCCTGGAATGTCTGTGGATTGGGATCCCCTATAAAGAGATACAAGGTAATGCAGCAGTTAAAACGGAAGCAGATAGAAGTCGTGATGCTGCAAGAAACGCACCAGTCTTCTGTAGAACACGGTAAACTTGGGAGAGGGTGGATTGGCACGGTATACGGGGCGCCGGCGGTGGGGAAGAAAAGGGGGGTGGCTATTTTGATTGCAAAACGGTCTGGATGGGTGGAAGAAAGAGTGGTGATAGACACGGAAGGTAGATATGTGTTTGTATGGGGAGTGTTGAATGGGCTTCGAGTAGTCTTGGGGTCGGTATATGCACCCAGTACCTATGAAGCCTCTTTCTATCAGCGACTTACCTCTCTTATCTCCGGCATAAACGGCTATAACTTGATCCTGGGAGGTGATTTTAATTCGGTGAAGGACGAAGACTTAGATCGGTCGGGAAGATTAGGACCTCGAGACAGAAGGGGGGCGCGGCGAATACTGGGAATTTGTGATGGGAATAATTTGCTGGATGTTTGGAGGACTCTGCATCCTGGCGAAAGGGAATATACACATTTGTCAAGGGGGCATGGGACTTGGTCACGATTAGACTACTTCTTGATTTCGGAAGAGCTGTTTAGCTGGATTCCAAGGGTGGAGATTGGTCCGTCGGTCATTTCTGATCACGCGATGGTGATTTTGGAGATGAGGTCCAAAGACATAGGCCATAGTCGGATATGGAGATATCCGTTAGACTTAGAAGGGGATGTTTTATTCGAGGCCCACTTTCGGGCTAAGTGGGGGGACTACATAGATGCAAATGCCCAACATAGGGACAATACCGTCTTCTTTTGGGAAGCTGGAAAAGCGGTCTTCGGGGGGAAATCATCAGCTACCATAGTTCAAAGCCTCAGAGGATGAACTGCAGAATTTTACAATTAGAAAAAGAATTAGCCAAGGCGCGTCGCGTATACTCACAACACAGTAAACATAAACACCACTTTCAGGAGGTGCAGGCGGAGCTGGATAGCGTAGTTACTCACCTGTAACAGGTGTTCTCCAGGAGCAGCAGGAATCAGTCCTCACTTATGGGTGACGTCGGCGCCGACGGAGCCCTCGCGGAGCAATTTTCCCCAGCTTTCAAAGAAAGCCTTTGGGAATTGCAGCGCGCATGCGCGGTCCTCTTCCCGCCCAAGGGTGCCATCTTAGCCAGTCAGATGACATAGCTAAAAAAGACAGCATAAAAATTTGCAAAAAAACTTAAGCAGATGATTGCAACTCCAAGGGGAGGAGGGAGGGTTGTGAGGACTGATTCCTGCTGCTCCTGGAGAACACCTGTTACAGGTGAGTAACTACGCTTTCTCCAGGACCAAGCAGGAAGTCAGTCCTCACTTATGGGACTCCCAAGCTTAAGGCTACCGGAGACCCTAAGCACAAAAATGAGCTCCCTCTAGCTCAGCAGCACAGAAGGAAAGAATCTTCGCTGAATTATTACCCACCGGTAGCCCACATCCGGGATGGAGGGTAGGAGTTGCTCAGACCTCAAAGAGATTACGGAGGACTGCCTGTCCGAAAGCACTGTCCCTGCGGGACTCCCTCTCGAGACAGTAATGGACCGCAAAAGTCTGGCTCGAAGACCAAGTAGCGGCCCGGCAGATGTCTGCCAGCGGAACAGAGCGGAGGTAAGCCACTGACGTAGCCTTTGCCCGAACGCAATGAGCCGTGACTCGACCTTCCAAGGAGAGTCCGGCTGCCCCATAGGCCCAAGAGATACAGTCCGCAACCCAGATGGACAGAGTACGCTTGGAGACCGGGAGCCCCAATTTATTGGGGTCAAAAGACACAAAAAGCTGAGCAGCTTTACGGTGCTCCCGCGTACGGTCAAGGTAGAAGTTCAATGCCCTTCTACAGTCCAGGGTATGGAGGACCGTTTCAGCTCGGCTGGAGTGTGGTCTGGGAAAGAAGGTCGGAAGTACCACCTCCTGAATGATGTGAAAGGGGGAGACCACTTTTGGAAGAAATTTTGGGTGAGTCCGTAGGACTACCCTATTTTTGTAGAACCGAGTGTAAGGGGGATCAGACACGAGGGCCTGCAATTCACTTACGCGCCTGGCGGAAGTGAGGGCTATCAAGAACAATGTTTTCCAAGAAAGAAAACGGAGAGAACAGGTAGCCATAGGTTCAAAAGGCGGACAGGTGATCCGCTGCAAAACCACATTCAGATCCCAGTCAGGCGCTGGCGGGCGGAGAGGTGGTTTAAGTAGAAGGAGACCTCGGAGAAACCTCGCTACGAGAGGGTCGCTGGAAAGAGGTCTGCCGTCCACCGGTACATGATGTGCTGAAAGAGCACTGAGGTGAACTTTGACGGAGTTGGACTTAAGTCCCAGGTTAGAGAGGTAGAGCAAGTACTGCAAGATCACCGACACCGAGCAGGAGAAGGGATCCTGAGACTGCTGGGTACACCAAACGGAAAAGCGACGCCATTTAAGGGCTTGGCATTTGCGGGTAGAAGGTCGCCGAGAAGCTAAGACGACCTCTTCCACCTCTGCCGGCAGGAGAAGGGGAGCAAGGACTACCCTCTCAGCAGCCAGGCCATTAGATTGAGAGATCTGAGGTTGGGGTGTAGCAGAGACCCCTGATCTTGAGTGAGGAGATCCGGTTGAAACCCCAGAGGGAATGGATCCTCCACCGCTAATTGCAGCAGGAGTGGAAACCACGGCTGTCTGGGCCAGCGAGGAGCGATCAGGATCATGGAAGCTTTGTCTCGGAGAACCTTGAAAAGAGTTCGAGAGACTAGCGGGATGGGAGGAAAAGCATACAGAAGGCTCTCCGCCCATGAGAGTAAAAAGCGTCTGCCGCAACTCGAAGGAGATGCGGCTGACGAGAGCAGAAGCGAGGAAGTTGCCGGTTGAGAGGGCTGGCAAAGAGATCCATCGTGGGGAGGCCCCACTTTAGAAAGAGCTTCTGAACTACCAAGGGATCCAGGCGCCACTCGTGCGGCTGGAGGATCCTGCTGAGTTTGTCCGCCAGACAATTTTTGTGGCCTGGGAGATAAACTGCCTTGAGAAGAACGCCGTGACTGACGGCCCAAGAGCAGAGCTTCTGTGCCTCCCGACAGAGAGGGAAGGAGCCCGTGCCCCCCTGCTTGTTCACGTAGAACATGGCAACTTGATTGTCCGTCTGGACAAGGACGGACTGGTGAGAGGTCAGGTGGGAGAAGGCCTTGAGAGCCAGGCGGAACGCTCTGAGCTCCAGGAAGTTGATCTGTTGAGCAGACTCCCACGTGGTCCAGAGGCCCTGAGTACGTGCCCCTTGGCAATGTGCTCCCCAGCCCAGGAGGGATGCATCGGTTGCCAGCACCCGGGCTGGCTGAGGTGACTGGAAAGGGATGCCGAGTACCAGGTTCGGCCGATGAAGCCACCACTGGAGAGACGAGATCAGCGGCTCGGAGACGCGCACCAGGTCTGCTAGGCCGCCTGTGGCTTGTTGCCACTGCTGGCGGAGACACCATTGAGCAGGCCGCATATTCAGGCGGGCATTGGGGGTCACATGGACGGTGGAAGCCATATGGCCGAGTAGTCTCAGGAAGCGCCTGGCGGAGACCAGGGGCTGGCTGCGAAAACGGTCGGCTAGGTCCATGAGCCGTTGAGCTCTGTCGAGCGGTAGGAACGCTCGTGCCTGAGGAGTGTGCAGCCTTGCGCCGATGAACTCGAGATCCTGTGAGGGGAGCAAAGTGGACTTTGCGAAGTTTATAACAAAGCCCAAGTACTGCAGAAGAGTCACCGTGCGGCGTGTGGCGTTGGTGACCTCCGGAGCGGACGCTGCCCTGATGAGCCAGTCGTCGAGGTACGGAAAGACATAGAGGCCGTGAAGCCGGAGATGGGCCGCCACCACCGCGAGACATTTTGTGAAGACTCGCGGTGCGGAGGACAGGCCAAAGGGTAGTACTCTGTACTGGTAATGATTTCTGGCCACCACAAACCTTAGGTACTGGCGGTGGCTTGGGTGGATAAGGATGTGCGTGTAGGCATCCTTTAGATCCAAGGAGCATAGCCAATCTCCCTGCTGGAGGTAGGGCAGAAGGATTCCAAGGGTAAGCATCTTGAACTTTTCCCGCACAAGGAATTTGTTGAGGTTGCGCAAGTCCAGGATGGGTCTGAGGCCTCCTGTCCTTTTTGGTACTAGAAAATACCTGGAATAAAAGCCTTGACCTTTTAGGTGGTGGGGCACCGGTTCCACCGCCCGTTCCTGTAGAAGACCTGCTAACTCCTGAAGGAGTAAGTCCCTGTGCAGAGGGGGTAGTGGAGGTTCTCCCGGAAAATAGGAGGGAGGGACCTGGTGGAAGTGGAGAAGATAGCCTTCTCGCACGACTTGAAGCACCCAGGCATCTGAGGTGATGCTGGACCACCTGTGGGCGAAGTGAACCAGCCGGCCTCCGGTGCTGGGAGGAACCAGCGGGGGGGAGAGGCTATGCTTAAGGAGTCAAAAGCCCCCACCCTGCTGAGCAGGGGCTGGTGGTGCAGGCTTGGGGGCTTGCTGCCTACGGGACCCGTTACCCCGTCCCTTGGCCTGCTGGCCCTGTTGGGGAGCTGCAGGGGCCTGATATTGGGGGTATTGTTTGTAGGCAGCCGCCTTCCTCGGGTAAAAGGACTTCTTTCCCGAGCCCTTCTTTTTCTGGGAAGGGGCGGAGGTCTTCCTAGAAAGCCTAGTCCTGGTGAGAGTCTCCGTCTCAATTTGTGCAGCCTTTTCAGCCATGGGCTTGCCAAAGAGGTTTTCGCCTCGGCAGGGGACATCGACCAACTTGTCCTGCACCCAGGGCTCAAGGTCAGACGACTGAAGCCAAGCCTGTCGGCGGGCACCGATGCCGGCTGCGGCCACTCGAGCCGATGCTTCAAAGCCATCATAGGCTGCTCGGGAAATGAATTTTGAGCATTCCCGAATGCCAGTGGACAAGGCCAGGAACCTCCGCAAGGGTTCCTCGGACAAACCAGCGGAGAATCCGGCTAGCTCTTTAGCCAGGTCTCGGAGATACATGCCCATGTATAGCTGGTAGGTCTGGACAAGACACGCAAGCATAGAGCCCTGGAAACACTTCTTACCAAGGCCATCCAGGTTACGGGCCTCCCTGCCAGGAGGCACCGAGGAGTGCATCTTCTGGCTCTTAAGATGATGCATGGCCGATTCCACTACCATGGAATGGTGTGGTAACTGTGCTTTTTGGAAGCCAGGGCTCTTGCGGACTCGATAGATAGAATCGACCCGCTTGCTCAGGACCCGCGAGGTGGCCGGACTCTCCCACATGCGGAAGAGTAGTCGTTCCAGCATGGGAGGAACCGGTACAGTAAAGTGTTCCCTGGCGGGAGAGTCATACTGGAGGGCGTCGAGCTCTTCGGCTCGAGGCTCCTCCTCGGGATCCGCAGGGAAGTCCAAAGCCTTGGCCATATCCCTGACGAAGTCCGAGAACCGGGCATCCTCCGGGGGGGACTGCTTCCGAGGTTCGGACTCAGGTGAGTCCGAGGGGACACACTGAGTCCGAAAAGAATCAGGCGACTCTTCCTCTTCAGACTCCCAGACCGACTCCGACGAGGACTCGGTGGGGTCGGCCCGGGCAGGGCGCGGCGCCTGCCGCCCCGACGCCGAGGGAGTCGGCGTCGGCGACCTCGGTCCCGAACGGGAGGCCGAGGGTGACCTCGACCGAGGATCGACTCGAGTTCGCATCGACTCGAGGATCGGCTCGGTCTCCGGGGTCGACTTAGACGTCGACGTCCCGGTGGTCGGGGCAGCGGCGCCAGCGAAGCCAGCGAGCAGTGCCCGCTGCTGGTCCATGAAGGCAGACAGTCTGCTCTCCAAGGCCGTCAACCTGAGTCCGAGCTCAGGTGACCCAGCAGCCCCCGACTCGGGCCCCGACGGCGTCGGGCCCGACGTCGGCTGTCGCGGAGGCGAGTCCAGGAGGACCACAGGACTTACCCGAGCAGGCAGCTCCGACTCCAGGCGAGGTCGCTTCGTGAGGTGCTCCTTCTCCAAGGACCCGGGACGGCTATCGGGGCTATGCGACATGGCCCTCGCGGAGCCAGGAGCGTCCACCGACGCCGCCCTCGCGGGTTTCACCTTACGTCGATGGTCCCCGGAGGGAGAACCCCTGTCGGAGGAACTCCGGCGACGGTCTGAACTGGAACCCCTGGACGCGGAGGCCTCCGACGAGGTCCGGGTACGGCTGGGGTCAGCGAAGATCCGATCCCGTTGATGCCGCCGACTTCTCAACGCTTTGGAGGACAGTTTGCCGCAGGGCCCACAGATCATTTCTTCATGATCCGGGCCCAGGCAGCGGAGGCAATGGTCGTGTGTGTCAGTTAGTGACATATTTCGGTCACACTGACCACACCGCTTGAAACCACTGGCAGCCATCGGGGGAAAAAGGGCCCCGGCGAGGTCAAAGGACCGGGCTGCCAGGGAAAAACCGAAAACGAAACTGACTAAGTCAGAAAAACCGAAAAAGAAGAAGAGGACTCGTGACCGGCGTCGCGAGTCCGGGCGGGAAAAAGACCGGCGTCGAACCGAAGGAAAAAAGAGTAAATTATGAAGAAATATCAACTTTTTCGCGGGGACACAACGGGTACGTCTGTAGGGCTCCGCGGAAAAAAGAAGACTGGCTAAGATGGCACCCTTGGGCGGGAAGAGGACCGCGCATGCGTGCTGCAATTCCCAAAGGCTTTCTTTGAAAGCTGGGGAAAATTGCTCCGCGAGGGCTCCGTCGGCGCCGACGTCACCCATAAGTGAGGACTGACTTCCTGCTTGGTCCTGGAGAAGCTTTGTTACACCAACGAGCTAAGAAGTCGATGCTGTATTACCGACATCAGCTATATCAGCATGGGAATCGGGCCGGGAAATTGTCGTCATCATTAGTGCGAGCAGAGGGGGGACCCAGGCACATAGGGGCAATAAGGCATAGCGATGGGACACTCAAGAGAAAAACGGAGGAGATTGAACAAGTATTCTGTGATTATTACCAACAGCTATATGGTATGGAAAGGGGTGGTGTTGATGGGGGGCGTGAATTCCTCCAGACCTGCAAGTTACCTACAGTGACTGAAAAACAACTGGGGGTGTTGAACCAACCTATATCCCCACAGGAAGTCTTGAAAGGGATTAAACATCTGAAGAAAGGACGGGCCCCTGGAATGGATGGTTTGCGGGGGGAGTTTTATAAGATACTGGGGGAGGGAGTGGTGAGTCCGCTGGGAGATTACTTTGCAGGTCTAATAAAGGTTGGGCGGTTCCCATATGAACGGAACAAGGCCTTAGTTACAATATTGCTTAAGCCCAGGAGGGACCCCCTCGCCCCAGGTTCTTATAGGCCAATTTCCTTGTTGAACGTAGATATAAAAATATTGGTGAAAATTAAGGTAGATCGTCTTGCGGAATATCTACCGGTCTTGGTGCACAGGGACCAGGTGGGATTCGTGAAGGGGAGGCACGCCGTGTATGGGGTACACCGACTCCTGGCTTCAATGTGTGAGAGCCGTAGGGAACACAGATCATCTATGCTTATATCAGCTTTGATGCTGAGAAAGCGTTTGATAGAGTGGATTGGGAGTTTATGTACCAAGTACTGGAGGTTATGGGTGTGCGGGGCTTCTTTGTAGATGTGATAAGAGTACTTTATGCGGATCCTATAGGAGCTATCATGGTAAACGGAAATATGTCATCCGATTTTCGGATACAGAAGGGAACGAGACAGTTGTGCCCTCTGTCGCCATTGCTATTTGTGCTGACATTGGAGCCCTTACTGCATAAGATCTGATCCTCAACTGCTTTTCGGGGTATCTCTATTGGGAAATCTGAGTTCCGCATAGCCGCTTTTGCGGATGACTTGTTGATTCACCTGGACGAACCGCGGGAAGGGTTGTCGGCCCTGTTGGAGTTAATGCGGGCGTATGGGGGACCATCGGGTTTCCGGTTAAACTTAGACAAATCAGAGGTGCTTCCGCTGGATCCAGAGTTGGTCGCTGGGTGGGGAGGGGGGTTTCCCTTAAAATGGGCGGCCGGAAAGTTTAAGTACTTGGGGGTCTATATATCTGCTGATCTGAAAGAACTCTATCACATTAATGTATGGAAAGTACTCAGTGAAGTGACGGATAAGGCGCAGAAATGGAGGGACCTTCCTTTGTTGCTGGGCGGCAGGATCGCTTTCTTCAAGATGACGTTATTCCCAAAGCTGCTGTATATGCTACAAACGATTCCAGTATTATTGAAGCGTCAGGATATCCGCCAGATTGATAAGGTGCTCAACACATTGCTTTGGAGGGGGCGCAGGCCCAGAATCCGCATAGTTAGGCTGCAGAGGGCCTGGAGGCGGGGGAGGGGGGGGATGGGTCTTCCGGATATCCAGCACTATAACATAGCCTGCCTGCTTCGTCATGTACGGGATTGGGTGTGGGGGATGGGGGACTATACACCGCTCGATATGGTGGAGGCGTTGGTGCACCCCTTGAGCCTTGGTTATATCCTGCATGCCCAGTCGGTGGCTGATGTTGACTTGGTGACTAAAGAGATGTTGCTGGACCCAGTGCGGAAAGGGTGGCGATATTTGTGTGGGAAAGTGGGTGTGTCGGCCTTGTATTCGCCCTTTCTCCCACTTCAAGGGAATAAGGACTTTGTGCCGGGGATCATAGGGAAGGATTTTCTGCGCTGGAAGCAGATGGGGATCACGACGTTAGAGCACGTGCTTAGGGAAGACGGCAGTCTTGAGTCTTTTCCACGGCTGAGAGATCGTTATGCGATGACAGGAGTAGATGTGTTCCCCTATGCTCAACTCCATAGTTATATAGGAAGCATCCCAAAGGTGTCGTTACAGGGTGCTGTAAGCTCGAAGACGGAAGAAGTGTTAATGGGAGGGGAGCAGGGGGCGAGAGTGGCGTCCTTGCGCAAAGCCTTGGAGGAATTGGGGGTGGGGGAGGATGAGGCTGGATTAGCGGACGTGTGGGCTAGTGAGTTGGGTGAAGAGATCACGGGTGAAGGGATCGCGCAAAGTATAGCTACTATCCCGGAGCTAAGTGTGGTGGTAGCTCACCGAGACATGCAGTACAAGTTAATCAGAAGGTTGTACTACGCCCCTAATCGGGCATGGAAAGCGGGACTTAGTATGTCTAATAGGTGTCCGAGATGCGGGGCAGGTGCGGCCACGTTGGGACATATGTTTTGGTCTTGCCCCCATATGGTGGGATTCTGGGGGGGAGTTCAAAGGCACTTGCGGAGATGTATGGGGGACGGGTTGACTTTCACAGCGGCTAATTTGGTGTTGGACATTTGGGATGGCGGGTGGGAAGAGTGTCTGCATCGCATTGAATGGAGCTGGATACGATTGGTCCTGGTAGCTGCGCGTATGACTGTTTTACATGCATGGCTGGAGAAGGGAGGCCCAAAGTATGGGCAGTGGCGGATTAGAGTGCATAACATCTTATTGTTTGAATGGTTTAGGGCCCACGGTCATCCAACACAATGGGACCGTTTTCTGCGGGGCTGGGGCCCGCATCTTCAGTTGCTGCCGGCTCGGGCACGCCATAGGATCCTGGGGGGTGATAGTGGGTAACTCATTAGTCTGGTGGTCTATATGCCTATTCACTTGGATGGTAATGTCAGAAGTAGATGGGAGGGTGGGATGGGTTGGGAGAGGGGGGGGAACAGCAGGGCGGGAGTACTAGGGTGGGGGAGATTACCGGGTTCCGGAGCAGGAATACACCTAGCCCACTGCTAGCAATGGAAGTGTAGAGTAGGTGGCTGGGGGGGGGGATGGGGGGCATGGAGGTTGGGATTTGGTGGAGGGGAGGGGAGGGGGGGAAAAAAAAAGTTAAAATACATACTTGGTAGTACTATACCTATTTGGTATGGACAGTCCCGTGCAGTGCAGACTGACTATACAGTTGGGTGCTGTGGACTGAGTTCAGGCTTACGCAGATCTGGCTCCCTCTGGTTCTATTGCATAGGTGCTGGATGTTTGTCCTGAGGGACGTGGGGGGGGGGGGGAAGAGGAGGCTGTTCATGATTTGTTGGCGGGTGCCGTTTATCACCTTTCCCGATGGCTTTAACTTCTGAGGGTTTAATTTCTGAGGGAATAGTTGAAGTTATATGAGGGAAATCTGTGTTGGTATATGTAATTCGCTGTATATGTAATTTGCTGTTTATTGTTGTGTGCATCTGAATAAACAAATTTAAACATAAAAAAAACCTTAGCTTGCAACTTTTCATTGGCTTGCACTCTAAGGGATAGATTTACTAACGTACTATTACTTTAGTGTGCAAAATGCAATGCAATGTGTGCCTTCGAGTCAATGCTGACTTCTGGCAACCCAGCAGCTCCTGGGGTTTGCTTGGCAGTATGATCGGAAGTAGCATGCCAGGCCTTTCTTCTGAGGCAATAGAGGGTTAAGTGACTTGCCAAGGCCACAGATTAACATGTGTTATTTCTAAATACATTCAATCACATAAAATAGGATATGCAATAACCAATGTTAATGCATGGTAAAAGCATGGCAGTGACATTTAGTAAATGTGAGATTCGAACCCTGACTTTTCTGATTTACAGCCTGCTCTTCTAACCACTAAACTTTGTTGCTAAGCCTCAGGATTAACATGCTTACATTTATCTTGCTTTCTCTATACCAGTGCCAGGGTGGAGCTCAGGATGCAATCTCTCAATAACATTTAACCTGTTTTCTCTGTTGCCTGGAGATGTGCAGGACATGGTAGCTAGGGAAAAGGCCCCTCTATTTACTGGCATGCTTTTTTGAAGGAGTAAAAATTATTGGGAGGAGGAAGAGCGCCTTCTCCTCTTCTCTGTACTGTTAGCTTTCTGAAAACTGCTTGATTTGACAACCTATTTGTTTCTAGGAGCAGGTATAGACATGGACGTATCTGCTGGTGGGTTCTAAAATTGGGCACACACGTGTATTTTTTTTGGAATGCTCCGGATATGTCTCCTCCACGGCCCCATACAACAGCTGTGATCATGCCAGAAAAGTGTAAATTTGGGACTTTCTAAATGCCTCTTGGGATGCAATTGTGATTGGCATGTCTGAATGTGTATTTTCAGACATATAAATCAAGAATAAAACTTCTAAAATGACCCCTTAGGCTTACTGTCATGGCATATTACTTTTGACTGCTGGAAATATGTGGAGAAGTGGCAGCTATAAGCAATTGCTAAAGTAGCCATTACATTTAACATGTAGCTATTCTAATTCACAACTATTCACAGCCAAATACTCCTACCTTGGCTTGCACGGACTTAGTCCTTTGTCCATTCAGGGATCTGCCATTCTTGTTCTTCTCTAATGGGTGGGAATGGGGGAAAGAAGTAGTTTAGCTGGATTAGTGGCCTTGCAGGAGCCCTACGTGGCTCCTCTTTACTGCCTTTGATTCTATACAGAGTACACCATCAAGGTTATTAATAGCTTAGGGTTACCAGATATCCTCGATTTTTGAGGATTGTCCCTGATTTCAGGGTTATGCCCCTGACTCCTACCTTTTTTGAAACCCGTCCCCGATACCAGTAGTGGTGGCTCAACCCCCAAAATACCCTACCAACAGCCGCCTTACTCTCCCCTTCTCTAAAAAAAAAAAAATATATATATATATATATTTTTTTTTTTTTTAATTCTTGTTGCTGCTGCTCATTCTGCTTCTGTCAGATCTGCGGTAGCAACACCTCCCCTCCCACTGCTGCCACTGACTCAGATGTGGCAAGAAGACATGGACAAAAGCCCGATAGTCATCTGGGCAGACTATGCACCACTATGGCGGATATCCTTAATTCCGGATATTCAATGCATGGGTCATATGAGGCCCCGGCATTGAATATCTGGGGATTACTGCACACGCCAAAAGCCGCAGTAGCTAACCAGGCAGCAGCAATATTGCATGCTGCCTGATTAACTCCTGCACCTTAAAGATAGGAGAGGGTTTTTCTCGCCTAACTTTTAAGCGCAAGTTGCTAACCAGGCAGTTTGCAATATCGCTGCTGTCTGGTTAGTGACAATCGCCACCTCCACTCCGCCCCAGAATGCCCCCAACATGCCCCTATGCTAATCGCATAGCATCAGGGCATGTCGGAGGGTTAGAAGGGGATATTCAATGGCACTAACTGTGTAAGTGCCGTTGAATATCTTGATTAAAGACATTTACACAGTTTACTGGGCTGTATATAAAGGCATTTCAAATACTGGGTTGCAAATTAGTAAAATAAATAAATGAATAATTGTCAAAAACCAAAAGCACCCGGTCTGTGTGACTCCGGTGCATTTAGAAAGCCCCCCTGGACTTCCGGTGACGTCATCGGAGCGGATGGCAAAGTAAAAGACAAGCTCCGACATTCAGGCCTGCTAAAACGTGGGAAAGCACCCCAATATGCACTAAAAGACGGTGATGTGAGGAGGCAAGAGGGACGGAAGATGCAGGGAGCGAGTGGAGCCGAGAACGCCACGGCACTCATCTGATGTGCGGTACAAGTCGAGAGTGAGGCCCGATCAGAATGGCACAAGCTGGAGCATGTAGCCGTTAGAGCAAAGTGAAGTGCAGCAAGAGGGCTGCTGAGTGCCGGTCCGGCGAAAGTGACTTCCTGATTGTCTGGTGCAGCGCAGGAGGCTGGGAGATTGGAGATCTGGGGGAGAGCAGCCGAATCGGGAGCAGAGAGAGACCCGAACGGTGAAACACGTGGCAGGTGAGAGCGGTGATCGACAGTGAGGAGAAGAACGCGGGAAGGGCTGGATTGATCGTGCAAATAGGACGGAATAAACAGCTAGCTGTGGAGAAATCGCTGTGGCAGAAAACTTGGAAGTGAGAATGGAGAGGAATTGAGTGAGGAGACGAGGGAGCTGCATTGAAGGGAGACATTGGCAGATACGGGAGAAAGCTAACTTAGGAAGAGTGCTGAACAGAACAGCGCAGTGACGGCAAGCAGCATAAGGAAGTGTCAGGCATCCTGAAGTAGCAGGGAAAAACCAAGAGGTTGCCATCAATGTTCCCTCTAATTTTTTGTAGGCTGTGTGCGTGCATAAAATATCAGCTGTGCAGCTTTTGAAGGAAGGTTAAATGTTTGTGCGCCACATAATGACACTCGGAGTTATATACTTTAAAATTTGACTACACGTCAGAATACGATATGTACACCACATTGATTGCACTAGAAAATATTGTAGAACTTCTGAAAACCATAAATACACAACAGCTTTTCAATTTTAAGAAAGTCTGTGTTGTTTTCTATCAGAATCAGAACCGTAATTTTTGTGCGCTCTGTTGTAAAGTATGTGCGCTCACTCGGTGAGGTGTGTGCGCGCGCACACGCGCACAGCTTAGAGGGAACAGTGGTTGCCATATACATACAGCAAGGCAAGATTAATACAATTATTGTTGGCTAGCTAATCCAAGAAGCACAGCAGAGTACTAAAAAAGTTGAGCAGTCACTAGACCAAGAAGAGCAAAACCCGGGGGGGGGGGGGGGGAAGAGAGAGAGAAGCAGAGCTACCCCACAGAGATCACTGCATGCTGAGAGGAGCCAAACCATATAAATGGATAAATCAAAACGAGAGATGTCAGTGAGGAAACAATTGGCAGAATTCAGATCATCTTACGTGCCAACCCGAGGTGGAAAGGAGGGAGAGAAGGAAGGTAAAATGGCGGCGCAGAAAACACAGGAGCAGGAGGAGGAAATGGATGGAGAGGAGAGCTCGGGGATGGCTGAAAAAATCAAGCAGTGGCTTACAGAACTAAAAGAAGAATTAAAGGTGGAAACTAGTGGAGTAAAAAATGAGTTAAAAGAAACCTTACAAAACATCAGACAAGATATAGTGGACCTAGGAGATCGGGCGGAAGACACCGAGAGTCAGTTGGAACAACAAGGGGCAGTTAAGGAAAACATACAAAATGGCTGGGAGGATCTAAAGCAGGCTCAAGAGGAACTGAAGGTGAAAACAGAGGACTTGGAAGACAGGTCCAGAAGATGCAATATCAGAGTACGAGGCATCCCTGAGGAACCCAAATACAAGAACAGTGAGGAAGTTATTCACAAAGTATTTCGAGAGCTCTTAAAGGAAGTTGCTATGATGGAGGAGGGTGAAGGAGAGTCTCTACAGATAGAATGGGCTCACAGAGGATTGGGGCCCATCAGAGACAATCGTCCACGAGACATAGTGGTCTGCTTGAAGTCTTATAAAATGAAAGAATGCCTTTTGGGAGCAGCAAGGAAGTTGAGAAATTTCCAGTGTGAAGGTCATAAACTGGAATTATTCCAGGACTTATCTCAGGGAACGTTGCAACACCGGAGAGAGCTGAAGGAGGTCACACGGCATACCTAAGGAGGGCAGACATGAGATATAAATGGCTGTACCTTTTTGGGTTATTGATCACAGTGCAAGGGAGGTCGAGGACAGTGAGGACAAGTGAAGAAGCATGGAGAGCACTGAGAGACTTAGGAGTAACTAATCTCCCGGAAGCAGCCAGAAGTCCAGTCAAGACAACTGAAAACAGCACCATTACTCCTAGGGCGGATAGCCTGCGATGGCAGGGAGCTGCGGAAGGTGGCAGGAGAGTGGCGAGACTGGCCAAAGATAGTCCAAGAGGAAGAGTGGCAGAAGAAACAACAGGCTGACGCCAAGGACACTATACAGACTCGAGTCAGGCAATACTTTCAACGGGAAAGATTGTGGAATGTTGACATATGTATCATATTGAAGCTGGGGTTAGCAGTGAGGAGGTTTGACGGGGGTGGAGGGGGGGAGGAAGGAGGGAAGCGGAGGAGGGGTGGGCAAGAAGTGAGGGAGGTTAAGGGACGGGAGGGAGATGGGGACTTGGATTAGGTGAATTGATTATAACAGAATATGAGAGGGTAAGGAAGGGGTGTAGGGGTAAGCAGAGGGGGAGAAGGGGTTAGGAGGCGGTATATAGAGTATAAAGGTAGGGGAAGTAGGGAAGGGGTGGAGGAGGGGTGAGTTGGGAAGGAATGAGGATGGTGGGGGGGGGGGAGGTGGATAGAGGGGCAGAACAGGCCGCGGTCCGATAGTCGGTTACCTTAATGGAAGTCATATCTCATGTGAGGAGAAGAGGGATGGGGAGAGAAGGGGGGAGGGGGGAAGGGGGAAGGGGGACGGGAGGGGGAAGGGGGGAGGAGGTAGACAGATGAAGTGGGGTAGCGAAGGAGGAAGTAGTAAAATATTTAAGGTGAGTTAAAAGTTGTGACATTGAATGTCAAAGGGCTTAATTCGCCAATTAAACGGCAGAAACTGTATAAAGAAGTAAGACGTCAAAGAGCGTCATTAGTGCTCATACAGGAAACACACTTAACACGGGCAACAGAACATTTGGTCAAACTCTTGGGATATGAAATATGTCTATATGCATCAAACACAGTGGAAAAAAAGAAGGGTGGGGTGGCAGTCTTCATAGCCTCCGAACTTAAGGCGGAGGTACAGAAGATCATTCGTGATAAAGAGGGGAAATATATAATGTTAAGAATACAAATAGGGAATGAAAGGTATTGTATAATAAATGTCTATGCACCAACAGGGGGGCAAGGGGAATTTTGGACAAAATTAGACGCGGAGGTGGGGAAATTAGGGGAAGGAAAACTCATTTGTGGGGGTGATTTCAATTTAACATGGAATTTACACCCATCGACTTCAGTGATTCCTCCCAGCTATTCAGTTCCATGGTATCTCAATAACAGAATTAGGACAAATCGCTTTGTTTATTGAACATATTATTAGCACCTGTTCCTAATAACTTGTAGCCATGCTGTAGTATTATATCTGTAAATAGACTGTAAATAGTTTCCCCTGTTATCCAAGTTCCTCCCCTTGTTATCTGTAAACTCATGCATGTTATTGTACTGAGACTTTTTGTTCTATGTGAACCGCGCTGATGCCGAATAGTGCGGTATATAAGAGAATGTAAATAAATAAATAAAATAAAAAAAATCCAGATAGAGATGCAATGGGGAAACAAGAGGGCAAAAGAGCGGATAGGAGAAAATATTGAAATTTTGTTGCACAGCATTGTTTGATAGATGCCTGGCGATTCCAACATCCCCGGAAAAGGCAGTTCGCATACTTTTCTCCTGTACATGGATCATATTCCAGAATAGATGCTATATGGGTAACAAAGGAGATGGTGGGTAGGATCAAAGGGGTGGACATGGATTCTATAACATGGTCAGACCATGCATTGGTGGAGGTCAGGCTGACAATGGCGGGGGAGGGAGGAGGTACTAAGTTCTGGAGGTTAGATGAATCTCTGTTGGAGGATGAGAGAGTTAGAAAGGAGATAGAGCGGGAGACAATGGAATATTTTAGATGGAATGATAATGGGGAGGTGGCCTGGGGGGAAGTTTGGGATGGATATAAGGCAGTACTGAGAGGAGTTTTCCTTAAATGGGGGGCACGCAAAAAGAGGGAGAGGGAGGAGAGAGAACGGGAACTGCGAGAAAAATTAATGGAACATGAAGCATTAGATGGGCAAGATGGAAAAGGAACATATAGAGGCCAAGTGCTGGCTGTTCGAGTGCAATTAAACGCTTTGCAAGCCGAAATTATAAGATATCGCATGCAACTACTGAAACAGGGTTTTATTTATTTAGTAAACATTTGTATACCGCTGCTTCCTACGATCAGCAGCGGTTTACTTTACAGAATCATTATGTATCGTATAATACAGAGATTTTTAGATATACATTACGATTAGGCAATGATTTACATAAGACAGGAAAATCAGTTGGATCCAATATACATTTGATTGGGGCACACACAATCTAAGTATACATTTGATTGCAGGTGCGTGGGTGGGGCCCAAAATATACAAATATACATGATTACATACCGGTGTTTTAAATGCAGGCGTGGCAGGCAAAAGACATTTGGTTGAGGTAGAGTGTCGCATTTAGGTCAGGTTGTAGTGGGCCTGAAATAAGTGAGTTTTGAGGGGGGGAATAAAGCGGGGCGATATATGGCGCAGCGGTTGAAACAAAGAAAATTAAGAACACAAATATTGCGAATTAGGGACTGGGAGGGGAAATTAGTTCATAAGGATGGGGACACACGAGAGGCCTTTAAAAGATATTATCAAGAGCTGTATGCGGCTAGGGCATCTCCGGATCTGGAAGGGATACAAAGTTATTTGGATTCTATTCAGATCCCGACATTGAGTAAGGAGGAACAAACTCAGTTAAATACAGCAATTGCAGCAGAGGAGATCCTGCAGGCTATTAAACAGTTAAAGGTAGACAATGTACCAGGACTGGATGGGCTTACAGCAAGATTTTATAGAAAATTCAGTGAGCTGTTAACTGTTCCATTATTGAGGCTGTTTAACCCTGGCCCCATTGCAAGTTTCACAACGCGTATCTCGGAAACTAGTTGTTTAAGAATGCAATATTTTTATGACTTTTCACATGTCAATATTCTCTTTATATTTCACCATGAGAGGAATAATTTTCATCCGCAAGGTGACGCTAGTGATGAATTGTAGCACAGAGTACCAGTGGGGTCATTTTTGACCCCAGTTGCTTACGTCCGGTTTGGATCATGATACAATTTGCAGTTTTGTGAATTTTTTGATCTGACAAAAGGTATTTATCATTATGTATCATTTATTTTTTGTACTCTTATTTTATGAAAACTACACATTTTCTGTAATTGATATCATATGTTCTCTCATTATTTCCGATGAAATCTAAAGGCTTTCAGCTTGTTTATCACGATTATTGTACACCTATAGTAAAACTGCTTTGCGTTTTATTCAACTTTATCTTTATTTATTCTAGGTTATTGTTTATGATGTCAAAACAAAAGTATTCAGCTGCCCAAGTAAGAGAAATATTGCAACGAGATGCTGACAGTGACGGCTCTGAGTCATCTGATGATGCAGCATATTCAGCAAGCTAAGAAGCATATCAGCCAAGTTCGGGCGATAAATCTGATGATGACAGTCATGATTCAGATGGCGACAGCAGTTGGTTGCCAAGTGAATGTGAGACTGATGTTCCAGTAACATCGCCTGCAGCAAAGAGTCAAGTTACAGGTCGAGGCAAAGGTCGAAGCTGTGCTGGACGGGGAAGAAGGCAAGAGTCCTCGGTGTCAGTATCATCTGTGAGGAATCTTAGTTGTGGTCATAGAGGAGCTAAGAGGTCATCAACTATAAGCAAAAATGTTGCCATTGAAGCCTATGTATCTAAGGATGCCACATCATGGAACAGGAAACCTATAAAGCAAGCTGCTAGAAGATACGCCAGAGCTAATGTCATGCCCGTACAACAAGGTCCTACAAGGTATGCTGTACGAAATGTTGATGGCCCTCTCGCAGCATTCCACTTGTTCATGAGGAAGAACTTATTGAATGAAATCATGATGTGGACGAGAAAACAAGGAAGACACATTTATGACGACACCTGGAAAGATTTGACAGATGGAGAATTTCAACATTTTCTTGGACTTCTGATCCTTTCAGGTGTGTACAAGTCACGAAATGAATCCATAGTTCAGTTGTGGAACCTTGAAGATGGTCGTTCTGTTTTCGGCAAAAATATGGCCCGTAACCGTTTTCAGCAAATTTCTTGTGCTCTCAGATTTGATAATGCAACCAACAGACGTGAACAACGAGGCGTGGATAAGCTTGCTCCAATCAGACATGTTTTTGATCTGGGAAGCAACTCTAAGTGATGCCTTTGTTCCTGGTGAAAATGTTACCGTGGATGAGCAACTGCTTACATTTCGTGGCTGTGTTCCGTTCAGACAATATATTCCCAGCAAACCTGGGAAATATGGCATAAAGCTATGGATGTTGTGTGACAGTGCAACGTCATATGTTCTGCGTCTTCAAACAGGAAGGGAACTCGGACAAAACAGGGAACAGAATCAGGGTGAAAAGGTTGTGCGGCAACTCACTGAAGGATTGACGCGATCTGGCAGAAATGTTACTGTTGACAATTTCTTCTGCAGTTTATCCCTGTCACGGAAATTGCTAGAAAAACAAATGACACTTTTGGGGACAATTCGAAAGAACAGAAAAAAATTACCTCCAGAATTTGTAACAGCAAAGGGCAGAGAGGTATTCACTTCACTGTTTGCCTTTCGCGATGACGCCACTCTGGTTTCCTATTGCCCGAAGAAAGGAAAAGTGGTTGTTCTTCTAAGCAGTTTGCATGATCAAGAAGAAGTAGATAACACACGTCCAGACAAAAAACCACGCATGATCTTGGACTATAATTCTAGTAAAGGTGGAGTAGATACGGCAGATCAAATGTTGCGCACATATACCACAAAATGAATGACAAGACGCTGGCCAGTGACAATCTTCTACAACATGTTGGACATCAGTGCTTTGAACGCCTTCATTGTTTGGATGTCACTAAATCCAGAATGGCAGTCCAAGTCAAAGCACAGACGTCGTCTATTCCTCTTGGAATTAGGAAAGCAGCTGCTTCAGAGTAATTGCAGCGAGACTTCTTCCAGCACTGAAGAAGCCACTGATGCTGTTTGCAATGTCGGGATCCCAAAGAAAATGGCAAGGTGTCACTGCTGTTCCAGAGAAAAAGACAAGAAAAACAACATACTTTGTACCTCCTGCAAGCGCAATGTTTGCAAAGAACATTCAGAAATTGTCTGTGTCTCATGCAAATGACTGTAGTACTTTACTGTATTCATCAAGTGTATGCAAAAACTGCTTTCATGGCAACTCTTCTTCATGTAATTTTATGATAAAGCATTAAATTTCAATACATTTAACCTTCATATAATAAATAATTAATTCAGAATAATATTTTGTCTTTTTAGTTTAAATTTTTCATGGTTAACAATTAAAATTCGTTGTAGGGTCATTTATGACCCCAATGGTATTCAGTGTGTGCAAAAAATCTTGGTAATTCCAGGGTTAATTTACCAAGGGAGGGATGCTAGCTGTCACTATGGGATGGGCTGGGATCACGGTAATACACAAAGAAGGTAAGGACCAGCAAGAATGTTTGTCATATAGACCAATTTCGTTACTCAATTTAGATGCTAAATTATTGGCTAAAATATTGGCAACACGCTTAAATAAGGTTATCGGGAAGTTGGTCCATCAAGATCAAGCAGGCTTTATTCCGGGGAGGCAGGTGGCGGACAATATTAGGAAGATCTTGAACACCATTTGGTCGGTGGGGCAAAGTAAGAAGGAGGCCTTGTTAATATCTCTAGATACGGAGAAAGCGTTTGACCAGGTGTCTTAGACCTTTCTCTTTCAGGTAATGGATAGAATGGGGTTGGGAGGTGAGTTTAAGGGTTGGGTGGAAGCATTGTATCGGAACCCGAAGGCGTGTGTTAGGGTAAATGGAGCCTACTCGGCCTTTTTTGAGCAGGGGAGAGGGATAAGGCAGGGATGTCCGCTGTCACCCCTTCTATTTGCGATATCACTAGAACCGTTCGCAGAGAGAGTGAGAGAAAGGGAGGACCTGAAGGGTATAAGGGTAGGAAAGGGTGAATATAGAATATCATTATTTGCAGATGATATTATACTGAGTGTGACCTGGCCGGGATGCTGAATACCAATATTAATGTGGGAACTAGAGGAATATGGGAGGTTGTGAGGCTTCACTATAAATTGGGCAAAATCGGAAATTTTGAACTTGTCATTAGCAGAGGAGGAGCAGAAGAGATTAAGAATGCAGTACCCATTTAGGTGGGCAAAGGAGGCGATCAGGTATTTAGGGATCCAAATAAGCAGCAGGTTAGGGGAACTGTATGATTTAAACTATAAAAAGCTGTTCGGGCAAGTAGAAATTTTATTGGCCAGGTAGGGGCGGGGATACTTATCTTGGTTTGGCTGTATAGCAACAGTAAAACTGATGCTATTGCCCCATTTTTTTGTTTTTGTTTCAAACGTTGCCAATAGACATACCACAGAAAAAGTTAAAGAAGGTACAGCGAAGCATTACTCGATATATATGGCAAAATAAGGGCCCTAGGATGGCTATGTCCATATTGCAGAAAGCTAGGGAGGAGGGGGGGCTTGGGGTCCCCAATTTTAGCAAATATTATATAGCTGCGCAACTGAAAATGCTGCATGATTGGCACAGAAAAAAACCCAAAAGCATTGGGTTCAGATGGAAGAAGATTCTGTAAGGGGAGTGTGGTTGGAAAAGTTGGCATGGAGGGGGTGTACAGACCCAGCTTCGTAGTGCATATTTTGCATATTTGGCAGAGAACCAGGAAAGTATTAGTACAGGACAAACGATATATACAGGGGATGACATTGGAGGCATGTTTTGAGAGGGGTCAGGGGCCGGGGTGAAGATATTAAGGAGATGGGCGGAGCGGGGACTTACACACATCTCCCAGATAGTGGCTGAGAAAGGAATATGCGATTTTGAGGGGATTAAGGATTTATGTGGCTTATCTAGCAATGATTACTACAGTTACGCCACTTTGAGAGGCAGCAGAGCGTATGGCGGGATCTGTGGAGTAATAGAGGGTGGTTTGAGGCCCTTTGCTCAGGGAATTTAGGTCACAAAGGTGCGTTGTCCAAGATATATAAAGGGTTAATGGAGGGTGGGGAGGGTAAATTAGAGTTTATGAAGAAATGGGAGGCAGACTTAGATCTACAATGGACTGAAGAGAGGTGGGATAAAGTCATACAGACCATAGCGGAGAGATCTATTACCACTCAAATAAAAGAAAATGCCTATAAAGTACTCTATAGATGGTATTGGACACTGGTACGTCATAAAAGGGCGGGGAGGGGGACATCAGATCGGTGTTGGAGAGGATGACCGGAGAGGGGAGATATGTTATACATGTGGTGGAAGTGTGGGTGGATTCAAAGCTTCTGGGAGGAGATATTATTGATAATTTATGAAATGACAGGGTATATATTACCAAAAACACCAGAGGTATGTCTCTTACATCAGCGGGGGGAGGACATTGCGGTAAGAGAGAGAGGAGTAATACATCACTGCATAGTAGCAGCCAGACACGAGATAGCACAACACTGGATAGGAGTGGGGAGTCCTCAAAGTGCAGGGTTTATAAGAAGAATGGAAGAACTGTGTTTGATGCATCGATTGACAGGGCTGAGACATGGGAAAGGGGAAAAGGGTATGGAACAATTGCAGGGTATCTGGAAATAGTTGGGAAAATGGAAGGTAAGAGAGAAGGAGGGAAGGACCATGTAAAGCCGCGCAGCGAGTAAAGGAAGGAGTATTGAGTTCATTGGCGAAAGCACATATATGTATAAGAGATACACATGAGAAAGGGGTAGAAAGATAAGAAGCATGTTTATAAGGGGGTAATAATTGGGAGGGGGGAAGGGGGTGGATTGATGCTCAGATAATACCGCAATGTTGTATTAGACTTTAGGGGGGAAATAGTCAAGATAATGACAGCTTGTTTTATAATACATATGTACAATGTTGGGTTAAGAAGGAGTATGTATTATGTATGGAAAGCACAGTTACTTACCTGTAACAGGTGATCTCTGAGAACAGCAGGAATAAGTCTTCACATATGGGTACATCGGTACCGACGGAGTCTGCGCAGGAACGCTTCCCAACGTCCAATCAGAAAGCTTTTGGAAGCATCCCAACACACCTGCGCGCTGCCTTCCCGCCTTCCCAACTGCCTCTCCTCAGTTAAGTTTTACAGCTGAGACAAAAAGAGAGAGAGCGAAGCAAGGAAGGGAAAGATAGAGATAGAGAAAGGCAACTCCTAGGGGAGGTGGGTGGGTTGTGAAGACTTATTCCTGCTGTTCCCAGAGATCACCTGTTACAGGTAAGTAACTGTGCTATCTCCAGGAACAAGCAGGAATGAGTCTTCACATATGGGGACTCCCCAGCTCATAAGCCCGGAGGGAGTCCTAGCATGTTGCAAGTCTAGAACGAGCCATGCTATACCTCAGGAACTCAGGCATCCTGGGGATGGAGGGTAGGAGTTGAATATAGAAAAGGAGCTGTAGAACAGCTGGCTAGAACAGGGCTTCAAAAGGGAAGACCCTGTATCGAGGGCATTTAGTAGTAAAATATTGTGATCTGGACCTCCCTTGTTGGTATTGCACAGGTGCACTGAGCTCCATATGGATCTGATAAAAGAGCCAGTGAATATGCTCAAGGGGTACCTTACTGTAAAGTAGAGGTAACAAAGTAGACCAAAAACAAGTGGAGGCCAGAACCCTTCAAGGTTATTAAAAATAGCCCCAGGAAAAAAAACTGGGGTAGTATAAAAAGTAGAGCTTCAGCAGAGATGCAGAAGGTACTATTGAATTAAAGTTTAAGCTGTTTTGGTCTAAGAGAAAAAATGAGTCTGTCCTAACTGGACTGGGGTTGGATCAGTCCATATAGGGAGAAAGGGTATGGAGACCCTTGTATCTGATAAGAAAGTAAGAACAGACTCAGAAGCGCTAAGCTTTAGAGCAACTGAAGCTCCGCAATGTCTTTCCTAAATGGGGTCACTTAGGGAAGAGAAGGTACATGGAGAGCTTCAGGAGCACCTAAACCGAAAAGGTTAAGGTAAAGAAAAGGGTTATTAATTACCACAGGAAGTGGCTATAGGTGTAGCCCCCTAAATATGCCGGAACAGCATTGATAGGGGTAGTGTCCATCTGTCAAGATCGTATAGGAATGTAAGGATATCTGAACCTAACAGATAGATAGATAAGTGGATGGATACAGATCTATCTAAAAATATCTCTCATATTCCTATAAATATAGATATGTATATGCATATATATACCGAATATATATACACATATAGGGCATATATGCATATATCCATGAGATATATATATATATATGGGCAGAAGAGACACAGATAGATATAGATAGTATATATCTGTATCTATCTATCTATCTATCTATATATATATATATATAATATAGATACAGATATATACTATCTATATCTATCTGTGTGTCTTCTGCCCATATATATATATATATATATATATATATATATATATATATATATATATATTTATATGTATATATATATACATATACTTGTATATGTATATGTATATATATATACATATATATATATATATGAATAGGACATGTCTCCAGGTATATGGATGGAGAGATGTTCAAAGATCCCCATCACCCAATAGGGAGAGAGGGAGATTCATCTGACAACAAGAAGGTTGACACCTACTTGAGTAGATAAACAGGAAAAAATCCTCTCCTCCTGGTTATGACTGTTATAGTCAGAGGAAGGTTGTCCTTGACAAAGGGGCGGCTTAATTCTTTGTAGAATTTGAGCTGTTAAATAACCAGGATGGCCTACCTGAAGATGGCAGAGGATAACATTAGTCTGCAGACCAGAAGTCCAGATATCTCCAGAATTGTGGTATGGAGATTGGATAGAGAAGGCTACTAGAGGAAGATACCCTAGTGATTTGCCTATGAGGGCGAGATGGGTATTAGATGTCCTCTAGTTGCCAGAAAAATTTTATCCCTGATGGGAAAAATCCCAGGCAATATGGGCCAAGCCAGGGAGTTGGCCCCTCTTCTAAGCTTTCACGTAATGAAAAGCCTGAGGCTTATGCCTTAACAGAGATTTAAGATAAGATGGAAAGGGTAGAATACCTGCCAGGCATGAATATGACTGGGGGAAACCCTTGTAACCATCTGGGGTTATCTGCTAGGCAAGATATTGATGCTCTCTAGCAAGGGCCCATAGTGCAAAGCTACCCTGTAGAGTTGCAGAGAGCATGCTGCAGGTTGGTTAGAAGAAAAAACTGGCTGTGGACAATCCCTGGTGAGGAATGTGGACAACCAGCAGGTAACCAACTATTCTGCCAAGGACAAAGGGCAAAGAATAGAAGATAACCCAACCAAACTGTGAAACAGGGATTCCCAACGAGGTTGATCACCTGTTTGGGAGTTAGTACTGAGATTAGGAGGATTGCTAGTGGAGAGGAAGCCCTGGTTGTGTAGTGAACAAAACCTGTGGCGTAACCACTAGAAAGTTTTGCATCTGCAGCAACTATGAGGGCAGCATAGGGAATTTCTTTCCCCTACTCTGTAGATTGGGAAAAAGAAAACCCAACAGACATGGTAGGACTTCCTATTGTCTGAGGAGCTGCTCTAAGGTAACAAGGGGGAGAAAACTCCAGAAGGGAGAATCCCCCGGTAGAAGATGTAGAAAAGTCACTCTTACAAGCAAATGTTGTAGTAAGAGGGAGGTAAGATAGTTTCAGGAGACCAACTATGGAGGAAATCTCCGACAGGTGAGATGATACATGCCAGTAGATGGAAACAACTGTCTATTGATAGTTGTCACCTCTCCCTCTCCTTCATGAGGAAGAGGAAAATTTGTTAAAGTATGGGCATGATCATCATGAAGATTCTTAAGAAAAGAAGTCTCATGAAGAGATATCTAAGTAGGTTAGGATAAAATCAGTGCAGATACTTCAAGTGAAAAGAAGCAGACCGCCATCCCAACCCCTCAAACAAAGGGGCAATGATCTATTTAAAACCCTGCAACTGCTGGGTTTGTTGACCCCGTTGAGGTTGTGGATTGCTCAGACTAGAACGATGTTTCCCCTGTTTAGGGACATCTGAATTATGGGCAGATGATGGGTAAAACCTTCTCCCCTTAGGGGTTGAAAGGTTGGTAGGACATTTCCTTCCTACTGGGAAAGAAGGCGCAGAGCAGCCTCTGGAAAAAGGAAAGTCAGTGGAAAACTGAGTAACCTGAAGTAAAGACTCCCTGTTGAAGAGATTCTCTCCAGTACAAGGAGTATTTCCCAGTCTTTCCTGTGCCCATTTGTCCAAGTCTGAGGCCTGAAGCCAGGCTCTACGTCGTGCCCCTATAGCTATAGCAGAAGTCCTGCTAACAGACTCAAAGGAGTCTAGGGTAGCACGAGTAAGGAACTTAGAGATATTCTGAATATGACTAACCAGTGAGGAATAGTCTGTACATCTGGGCTCCTGAAGCAAAGGAGTCAAAAGATGTAATTGCTTGACCCATATAGAAAATATATGAGAGAATCCTTGCTGAAAGCATGGATGTCTGGAAGGTTTGATGTCCAAAGGCATCTAGTGTCTTAGACTCACGACCTGGCGGACAAGAAGAGTGCTTTTTAGTACTCTTCACTCGCCTCAATGCTGATTCCACTACAATGGAATGATGAGGAAGTTGAGTCCTTTGAAACCCTGGAGAGGGGGGCACCTGATATAGGAAATCAGTTGCTCTGGAAAGTGGGGGTACCTTTAAAGGGGATTCCCACATTCGTAGAAGGAAATCCTGCAAAGAATGATGCAAAGGAAGCATTATATTTTCCTTTGTTTCATTAGAAACAGAGAGGTATTCTGTACTGCCTTGTGTAGGATCTTGTCCAGGGACAGGAATGGCAAGTGATTTTGCAATATCCAGGAGGAAAGTCTGGAAAGAAAGATCCCTGGAGGGAATTCCCCCTGGATAGGCTAGATCTGATGAAGAACTAGCATTGGCACCAAGGGATCTATTCCAGCATATAGGAATAGAAAATCCTGAATGGTGCAGAAAGGGATCCTTAGATAGTGGTTGCTGGTACTGCAGGACAGGACCAGCAACAGTCGGTAACATATCGTCCATGCTTGGAATCGATTCCAAACTCAGCATCGAGGAAAGCGATCCTGATGAGTGGAGCATGGAAGGTACCGACTGTAAAGGTACTGTGGATGTCGGTACCGGACTCGGTACCGAATCTGATGCCGGAGGAAGAAAACCAGCCGGTGGCAACTCTAACGGTATCGGTGGAACCGAGGGTTGCGAATCCGAGGTATCGGAACCGAGCCTTTGGTACCGACGGGAGTCGGTACCCAGTCCTCCAGACTGGAGATCGATTCTAGACTCGGCATCGAAGGAAGCGAGTCTATCAATGCACATCTGGAGGGTACCGACGTCGGAGCTCGTATCGGTGACGACACCGATACTGTAGAATCGATCTGAAGCGTATTCACCGGCCCCGTAGGTACCGGAGACACCAGACGACGATCCTCGGTGAGGAATATTTCATCCAACACCGGTGCCGATGCCGGGGTATCGGTACCGCTTGAAACGGATGCCACCACCGGACATGGCTCAGGTATGTTCTTGTGAGGGGTGAACCTCAGGAACAACCTGAAACCCCACACTCCCACCGGGGTTTTGAAACCAGTAGATTCTCGAGGGCAAGGCCGGAGGCATCTCTATGCTATGCATGAGAACTGCCGCTCGAGGACTGGCTAGTCTTAACAGACTGTTTTTGGGTTACCTGATCCTGTGTAGAAGAAGATATAGTTGGTGCCCTGAAGTTGGAAGGGGACCGCGTGTCGAGGGGAACTCGATGTTGAAAACTGCTTCTCACAGCACTGGTGCCGAAGGCTCCGGAGGACAATGGTCAGGACCCAACCAGGTTAGACACCAATTGTGAGTGTCTAAAAATAAAGTTGTACCTCCACAGTTTGTACATTTCCTGGGGAAAATGACTGGCGGTTCCATGAGGAAAAATGGAGAGGCCTAGAAGGCCTGAGAACCGTGAACACTAAGAAGAAATTTTATAAGAAAATAAGAAAGAAACACCGGCGGTACCGGTGGCGTCGGGGAAGGCAGCCGCGACCACAAGAAAACTAAAAAATAAAAGAAGAATTTTCTGCGGTGACAGGAGAACGTCCTGCCGGCTCCGTGGAAAAACGAAAACTGAGGAGAGGCAGTTGGGAAGGTGGGAAGGCAGCGCGCAGGCGTGTTGGGATGCTTCCAAAAGCTTTCTGATTGGATGCTGGGAAGCGTTCCCGCACGGACTCCGTCGGTACCGACGTACCCATATGTGAAGACTCATTCCTGCTTGTTCCTGGAGATTAAGTTTAATAAAAAAGTTAAATGAAAGAAAAAAAAAAGAAAGCCCTCCTGTCCCACTCCCTTCTGACGCATGCTTCGTGTTAGGAGGGCGGGACAGGTGGTGCCTTTTAAATGCACTGGAGTCAGGAAGACCCCATGCTTTAATCTGTGTACTTGCCGCCGCTGTCAGAGATTGAGAGAGGCAGCAGCAGTGGCAGCAATAGGCTGGGGGGCGCGGTAAATATTAAGGAAGAGATATTGGATGTCGGCAAGGGGGACCATGGAGGGCAGGTGCTGGGACAGGGTGTGGGACAGGTTCTAGCCATGAGGTGAGGAGGGGTAGAGGGAAGCAGCTGGCCATGGGGTGAGGTGGGACAGAGGGCAGATGATGGTAACAGGTGGGGAGGAGCAGAGGGCAGATGCTGACCACTGGGGTGCAGGTGGTGAAGGACAGATAGGGTATATGGTTTGGGGGTAGAGAGCATTTCTGAGTGGCGAAGGGGGGAGTATGGAGATGGAGGGCAGATGCTTTTATTTATTTAACTAGGCTTATATACTGCTTTTCTAACAGTCAAAGCGGTATACATTCAGGTACTGTATATATATTTTTCCCTTGTCCCCAAAGAGCTCACAATCTGTTCTTGTACTTGAGGCAATGGAAGGTTAAGTGGCTTGCACAAGGCCACAAGGAGCACCTGTGAGACTAGAAATCCCAGTCCTTCCAGCCCAAGATTGCTGTCCTCTAACGGGATTTGAACCTCTGGCCCTCTGGCTCGAGATAACTTGCCTCAAAACTGCTAGGCCACTCCTCCCCGGATGCTGGACATGGTGGGAGCAGAGAGTGAAGTAGAGTAAATGGTGGATACAGGATGGAGCAGATGCTGGCCATGGGGTGGGGGGGCCATAGGATGGGGGAAGTGGTAGGCATAAGATGGGGTAGACAGAAGATGATGGACATTGGGGGGGGGGGCATTGGGGATCGAGAGCGGATACTGGGCATGGGGTGGATATAGGGTAAATTCTGTACAGGCGGACATAGAGGGCAGATGCTAGACATGGGCTGAGAAAGACAAAAGGCAGATGGTAGCCAAAGGATGGAGGCAGAGGGCAGATGGTGGCCATAGGGTTGTGGTGGTGGGGGAGGTGGGGGGCAGATATGGGTAGATATGGGATGGTGGTAGAGAGGAGATGCTGGAAGTTGGCAGGGGGGCACAGAGGTGGCAGATGCTAGATGCAAGATGGGGGTGGGGTGGGGGACAGATGCTGGCTATAGAATGAAGAAAGTAGAGGACAGATGATGGACATTGGATGGGGGTAGAGAGCAGATGCTGGACATGGGGGGGGGGTGCATAGGGGACAGAGAGCAGGTGGTGGGCATGGGAGAAGAAAGGGGAGATGCTATACATGGGGCAGAGTTAAGGGAGAAAGGGCAGATGCTAGACATGGAGGGATGGAGGACATATGCTGGACATGGAGGGCTGATAAGGAAGAAAGGGTAGATACTGGACATGGAGGGTGGAGAGAAGATGCTGGGCATGAGGGGAGATAGATCAGATGCTGGACATGGGGAGGAAAAGAGAGGAGAGATGCTGGGCACAAAGGGAGGGGAGAGAAAGGAGTGATGCTGGGCACAGTGGGGAAGGGAGTGAGAAAGAGAGGGGAGATGTGGACATGGGGGGCAGATAAAAGGAGATGCTTGGTATGAGACTGGACAGATAGGAGAAAATGCTAGATGGGAGGGATAAGGAGAGCAAGGTGTGAAATGCTAGACATAGGGTATGGAAAGAAGCAGAAGGGAGATGCTGGACACAGGGGAAGGGAAAGAAAGATATACAGTAATGGACATGGGGAGAGGAATAGGGAGAGAAGGGGAATGGTGGACACGACTGGGTGAGAAATAAGGGAAGAGGTGCTGGATGGAGGAGAGAGAGAAAGGGAGGGGAGAGCAGGGCCAGTGCAAGATGAGGAGGCATGTTAGCCGAACCTCATCACTAGCTACATGTTCAATAATTTCATTCTTTATAATGGTTTCTATCATTTTGTCTGGTACTGACGTCAGGCTCACCGGTTTGTTGTTTCTCAGATCACCCCTGGAACGTTTTTTAAAAATTGGCATTACATTGACCATTGTCCAATTTTCAGGTACTACAGATTATTTTAATGATAGTTCACAGAAGAAGAAAGCTGAAAGATCAGTGTCAGAGATAGATGTAGAAGAGGAATTGAAAACAGGAGGTGAGAAAAGAAACAAATGGACAGAACACACTGGGAACAGTGTTAAGAAAAGACAAACAGACAAAAGCAGAAACCGGACTGGAAGCGGGATGAGGTAAAAATGGTCAGACAGATAGAAAAAATAATTTCATTTTCAATATAATGATTGGAATATATCAGTTTTAGAAATTTACATCAGAAGTTTTTACATGTTGCATAGTACAGTGGGGAAACGCATCACTGTTTGTATTTCCTTGGTGATTCATTTGCTTAGAAGTGATATCATTGCACAATCCTGGAACTAAGATCCTCCCCCCCCCCCCCTGCTGACGTTGGACGAGTGTCCCAGATTTGCCTTCAAAAAATCTGGTAACCTTATAATATCTACAGCTAAGTTGCATTTATTCACGAAAAACCCTGTAAACTGATTTGGTCTGAAAGACTAGCGCAGACACCGGTAACAAATCTTTAAAAACCATTCCCCTATCAAGTAAAATGCACCCTACTTTAGCTAAGGCTCTTTGATTAAAACAGCATCTGCCAACTCAACGGTTTCAGGTAAAGCAAAGGAGTTTTCTTATTATTGTGGGTTGATAAAATGCAATAACAATGTGAGCGAGTTCAGCTGAACCGAGTTGCAAATTGGTTCCAAAGCAAACACATGATATGCTTGCTCAAACATGACTAACTTACTGCACGCTATGATCACCAGAGAAAGGAAAGGGCTGCATCTCTTCTTTTCACATGCAAGATGACATTGTTGCTAGGCAATGTCAAACAGGGTCTGAAAATATTTCACACTGCGCCCTCTTCAGGTAACTAGAAGAAACCATACAAATAAATAAGCAAGCAAGCTAACATTTATTGTTTCTTGTAGATAGTCCCTCCCGATTACAGAATGGTTCACAGAGCAAAGATCATGACAATAAAATCACTTAATTGATCAATTACAAACACCAAATAACTGTGCTTTACACTTCTTCTGGAACACTAAAACATCACTAATCATTTTAAACTCTTCGGACAGGTGATTAAAGAGGCCTGCACAAGAAACAGCTCATATCAGTCTCTTCAGCTTAATGTCAGATGGGACCTGCAGTAAATTCCACTGCACTGAGTGTAAATGTGCTCTGAAGCGTATCGAGGTAAGGTATTCAGATATATACTGCTGAGTTAGCCCATGCATGATCTTAAAATCAATCCTCTGTTCTGTTGGCTACCATCGTAAAGATTCTTTTATTGGTTAGATATAATCCCATTTTTCTAAATCCAGACACTAATGAGCTGCAGTATTCTGCACCAGTTGCAGTTTCCTTAATTGTTTTTTTAGGTAATCCCATATACAGAGAATTATGGTAAGTTAGCCAGGCTATCACAACCTCATAAGGCATGGTCATAAAATCATCTTGTCCCAAACATAGATGTACATACCTAATCTTCCAGAAGTGATACCAGAAAGCTTTAACCACTGCCTTAATATGACTCTACATAGGAAGAAGAAGATGAAGATTCAGGAGAGCTCCTAAAATCTTAACCCTCATGTATATAGTTTAACCCCATTATCCAAGTTGATATTCCTGTTCTATGTAAAACCAAACAGTTTGTGTTTAGGTTGTTTTTGTTATACTGTAAACCGCGCTGATACCGAATAGTGCGGTATATAAGCAACTGTAATAAATAAAATAAATAAATAAACCTCATCCTTTGGCTTTACCACTATACTCATTACTTCAATTCTATGGCAAAAGTCCGAGTAGAAGGACAACAAAATCATATTACCTCTCTTTTAGTATAGTTCCATTTTAACATATTGCTCTGTAGTTTATCTGATGTTGTATCACTTCCTTCTGGGAAATGCACATTAAAATATCCTCACACACCAAATTAAGATACTTAAAACAAACATCTAACAAATAATGTAATAACTGAGGGAGGATGCTATGAAATTCCTTGGAACCCTATAAACTACCATTGGCATAAGAGATCATTGTTTTCTATTTTGTACGCCCTGCAACCGCTGCATCGCTGTTAATCTTAAATGAGTCAAGAAGTATAACAGCCACTGCCCCCTCCTTTCCACACTAAAAAAAAAAAAAATCTAAAGCTCACTACATACCTAATTTTGAATCACTTCATCACCCACATTCATCTACAATTCTATCACATAGAACATATCCAATGACCCCCCTCCCCCATCATCATATCATAAATAAATGCTACTTTAGATTGAACCCCCATAGACTGGTGGTGCTATATGTTAAAGAGGGCATTAAGTCAAACAAAGAAAAAGCTCAACAGGAAACAAAATGCACAATTAAATCTTTATAAATAAAAAATTGATGTGTGAAGGGAAATAAAGGTAGGGGTACACTGTCTACCTGGCCAGAATGGACAGACAGATGAAGTGTTAACAGAAATTAGAGAAGTTAACAAATTTGGCAACACAAGAATAAAATTACCCTAATTTTGACTGGATAAACATCAGGTCAGGTCATGCTAGGGAGATAAAGTTCCTAGATGAAATAAATTATTGTTTCATGGAGCAGCTGGTTCGGGAACGGACTAGCAGAGGAGCAATTTTAGACCTAGTCCTTAGGTCTGGATTTACTGTGAGAGCTAACTCTGTTGGGACCACTTGGCAATAGTAATCAGAACATGATCAAATTTGTCTTAACTGGAGTGAATACACAAAGGAAATCTACTGTGTTAGAATTTATCTTTCAAAAGGGAAACTATGATAAAATGAGGAAAATGGTTAGAACAAAACTAAACAGAGCAGTTATAAACATTAGAAGTTTACACTGGGCCAGGACATTGTGTAGCAGCTGATAAGCATGCAATAAATAATACCAGGAGTCAGTTCAAAGATCCAAGCCAATTTATTGTGCACATGGCTCAGTTAATCAAAGCTTCAAAAAGGACTGAGCAAAGTTCTTACAGAAACATATTCATTTATACATTTTTCTTCAGCTTGATACATGCAGACTTTCTATTGGTTCCAACGCCCCCTGCACTTGTCCAATCAGAGATCCTTTCTGGGCTTAGCTCCCTGCTCCCCTTTCCCGGACTGTTCTAACAAAAGGTACAGTTTCTAGGTTTGGATACTTCTCTACTGCAAGGTCGTTTCTGGCTCTAGGAATGCATGTATTGAAACATTTCTGTCTTCATAGCACAAGAGAATAATGAAAGATTTATGCATTCATGAAAACTTCTTATTAAGCAATTTAAAACAGCTTTCTCAAACTTTTACAGACTTTGGTTCTTTACTGAGATGGGGGTTGGAATCAGGACCTAACTTACAGGCCTTCCATATTTGCAGACTATTATAGGCCATAGCCTGACACAATTGTTTAAAAATACCATCTTGGAAGCCCAGACCAGATATATTCAATGTTCTAACAAAGGTGTAAGGAAGGCCAAACAATAGTTGGTATAGTTAAAAGGTGAGGCGAAAGAGGCTATTAGAGCCAAAAGAACACTTTTCAAAAAATGCAAAAAAAGAACCAAATGAAGAAAACAGGAAACAGCATAAACACAATGCAAGCTAGGTGTAAAATATCAATAAGGGAGGTAAAAAGAGAATTTGAAATTAAGCTTATCAGAGACACAAAAACACATAAAACAAAGTTATTCACCTGTAGCAGGTGTTTTCCATGGACAACAGGATAAGTTCTCACATATAGATAACATTACCAATGGAGTCCTGCATGGGAACCAGTTCCCAGCGTCTTCTAGAAGGCTTTGGTGCCAGCCCCGTGCACATGCGTGCCTCGTCCCACCTGCTGTCACCACTACACAGGATCACCTCAGTCTACTGAGAAATTGAGGCAGAATACAATTCTAAGGGGAGGTGGAAGGGTTATGAGGACTTATCCTGATGTACTTGGAGAACACCTGCTATAAGCGAGTATGTTTTCTCCATGGACAAGTAGGATAATGATCTCACATATGGGAATTTCTAGCTACAAGCCGTTTCCAAAAAAAAAAAAAAGGAAACAGTGCTGAAACAGTTGTTTTTGCTGACAACAGGCCTTTAGGATTTTTTTTTTTAAGAATTTGTTGTTTTATAGAAGCAGCCCCTGAACAGAAAGAAATGGGCCTGGAGGGATGGAGATGGATTATATTCCCCAAACAGATTCTGAAGGACAGATTGACTGAATCTACTGTCATGTCAAGAGTCCCTTTTCAAATCACAGTGAGATGGGACTATGTATATGTGAACAGATATCCACATTGCGTCCTTGCATATCTTCTCCATGGAGGCTGATCTCAAGTGAGCTACTGACACAGCTATGGCTCAGACATTATGAGCTGTGACATGACTCTCAAGAGTCAAGCCAGCCTGGATATAAGCAAAAGAGGTGCAGTTCGCTAGCCAACCAGAGAGTGCATATTTGCCAACAGCAGCCCCACCTTATTGGGATTAAAAGAAATGAAAAGTTGAGTGGACTTTGGAGGGGCTTTAATCTGCTCCAGATGGAAGATCAAGGCTCTCTTGCAGTCTGTATATAGTACACCTTTGTCCTGCCTAGACAGGGTGTGAAATAAAGACTAACACACATTTAGAATAGATATAGATAAATATATATATATAAATAAATAAAATATAACACACACATTTTTTATATATATATATATATATATATATATATATATATATATATATACACATACATACACACACACATACACAGTATATATATAAAAAGGGTAACTTGAAAGCAAGTAATTCACCTAATCCACATATGACTTCTAGTACTACTATTTAACATTTATAAAACGCTACCTAATACGCAGCGCTATACAGACATATAAAGAGTGACAGTCCCTGCTCATGAGAGCTTACAATCAAATTAAGACAACAGACAATACACAGAATAATAATCTAGTTAGGGCAAAACCAGGGTTGGCTGTCTCCCATTACTACTACTAGTACTACTGTGCATTTACTATACACACAGTATAAACAAATACATTACAAGTAGGTTGGGCATCATGACTAATTAAGCTGTCAATAAAGGTAAGATAAAAGAAAATACATCACTGACAGAGTTGTAAGCTTCATCTCATGCCAACACTTCAACTAAAAAAGCCCCACATTCAGCCAGGCAGGAAAGACCCTCAATCGGGACCCCTAAGCGTTGCACGCATCTACCCTGTAGGTGAGGCTCTCTCTCTTCTCCTCTGACTGACAAGAGGCCCTGTTTTTTATATCATGTTGCAAGAGCAACCAGTAATTTCCATCAGTTGACATACACACAGAATAGGATCAGCTATCCATTAAACATAATCAAGACGCTGGCCAGGCATCTGAGAATGCTCAAGGAAGGGGCATCTCCCATTCAGAAGCCTATTACTCCAATAGATGACTTTCAATTTATTTTGTCTATGAGAAAAAGCACAGCTGCTATGTGAAAAAGCTTTTCCTTATCTACATCCCTGTATCAGGACTCCCTCTCATAAGTTTCACATGATGTAGTTAAGCAAGATGTTTCTCACAAAACTGCCAAGGAATTTCTTTCCTATAAAACTGAGGTTTAATTAACCCCGTGACTTACTGCTGATGCATAATCAGTAGTCAACTAACTCACTTTCACCACAACCTTCTCCTTTGTAGGCATGCGGTATTAGAAAAATGTTAGCAGAACAATTGATGGATTAAGGTGGGGCTCCATCACTACCTTAGGAAGGAACTTAGGATAAGTATGTACAGCCGCTCTATCACTGTAAAACTTTGTGTAGGGTTGATCAGTTACTAGATCCTGGAGCTGAAAAAATGACCTTCCAGATCAGGTACTTCAATCCATAGCGATTCAAATGAAGCTTTCACCAGCTAAGTTAAAACCACACTGAGATCCCAAGACACTGTGGAAGGCTTGGGGGGGGGGGGGGGGGGTTCGAGAGAAGCAAGCTCCTCGTGACCTGAACAACTAAAGGCTGTAGAGCAGTGGTTCGTAATCCATTCCTTGTGGCACAGCCAGCCAGTTAGGTTTTCAAGATATCCACAATGGTTATGCATAAAAGAGATTTGCATACACTTCCTCCTTGGTATACAAATCTCTCTCATGCATGTTCATTATGGATATCCTGAAAATTTAACTGGCTGAGTGTGCCCAGAGGGCTGGGTTGATAATCAATGCTGTAAAGAGATGGATTTCCCTTTTATATGATGGTGGAAAGCACCAATCACACTGAAATGTACCCTTACTGAACTGGTTTTCGAATCAGACTCCAATAAATGTAGAAAGTATTCAAGCAGTTGTATGGAACAGACAAAAGGATTTAAGGCCTTTCTATCACACCAGAAGGCAAACCTCTTCCACTTAAAACCGTATAACCTCCTAGTAGAACCTCTCAAGGAAGCTGGTTACATTACCAACAGCTTAAAGATGACAGAGCTAGCACCTCAACATCCAAGTTGTGAGGGCTAGAGATTTGCTGTTGGGATGCAACAGTGTCCCCTCAGTCCTGGGAAGTTAGAGTTTGTGAAGTGCCTAACCAAATGGGCTCTCTGATGTATCCTAGCAACTCCAGCACACGAATGATAATGGTTCCTTGGTTATTCTTGAGTTTCAGGAAAGTTTTTTTCTATGAGAGATATTGGAGGATATGCATACAGAAGATCCTCCCTCTCTCCAATTGAGGGAGAAAGCATCTGAAGCTAGTTTGCCACATGTTCCTATCCTGGAACAGAACTGAGGTGCTTGCCTATTCTGGGGAATGATGAACAGATCTGTAGAGAGAATGTCCCATAGTAGTATAATGGGTACACTACTCGTCAAACTGATTGACAGGTGAGATAAGGATGACAGGAGCCAATCAGCGTTCACTTCCGGTGTGTGTCCCGCCTTAGGCCACGCCCCCTCCCATAGAAGTGAATGGTGAGTTAACCCCGCCCACTCCCGCCCCCAAACTGTTGACAGGTACCAATCAGCATCCACTTCCGGTGTATGTCCCGCCTTAGGCCATGCCCCCGCCCATAGAAGTGAATGGTGACTTAGCCCCACCCACTCCCGCCCCCCAGGCGTGGCCACTGCCCCCACTTGACACACCTCCACCCCACCCCAATGATGCCATCATCCAATCAGCGTCCACTTCCAGGTTTATGCCACACCCATGCCCCACCCCACAATATTATAATCAAAAAAACAACTCGTTCACTGTAAACTCTATCAGGATCAGAGGTAGTCCTAGAGGTCTCAGTTAAAACATCACTCCACTACTCAGACTCACGTCCATATGTAGTCGAGTGCTATATCACATCAATGACCTCTAAAAATGAAAATACACAGACATCCAATCACTTCAAAATTTTCAAACACAAGAAAAAACTTGTAAAAATTGAACCTTCTTGACCAGATAAAGCTGTGTCTATAAATCTCTATATGTCTCATTAATCCCAACATCCATCCCCGGTACCACTGAGACGTTTCACACAAAATGGTTTCTTCAGGTGACCTTTCAAAATCTGAAAACAAACAAAACAAAACGTTAACCACCAATCCCAAACCAATTAAAAACTATCTATATCAATAAAATTATGAAATAACCAACACCGTACTTCTCTTACCACAAATGCTGCCCGCGCTTTATCTCACATCAATACAAGGCTGTGTTAGTACCAAGAGAGTTTCAACCTTCTCTCCAAAATACGCCACGCATGCGGAATGACCAACAAGCCTCCATTTTTAAAGCCCGCTGCCGATCGAACATGCATCACTCTCACCGAATCAGCAACTAACCTTAACCAAAACCTGCCCACAATGCTGAAGTGAAAACGGGCGCCACAAACTAAAAATAAACTACTAACCCATGCATCACCACCACTACCACTCATATACTGACCCTTCCCATTAGACCTGAACAGATACCAACAGAGGAACAGACATCAAACCTACTGTCCCAAAAAAAACCCCGACTTGAACACCAGGTCAAACACACGCTGACCATTCTATACTAATATTCAATCCCTTCGGAACAAGAGTGTTCAACGTATAAATCCATCTTTGCTCAGACCTAATCAAAATCTGATCAAGAGTCCTACCCACCATCCCCTCCTCAATCCTGTCAATGCACAAGCAACACAACTATTCAAATATATGGCCATTTTGTACACAGTGAAGTACAACAGGGGCCTCCAAGACCTTACGAGACAAACGACTGCGGTGCTCCCTCATATGTATGCGGAAGGGACGTGTGGTCTTCCCAATTTAACATAATCCACAGGGACACATTATCACGTAAACTACATTAAATGAACAAGTGGTCCTATGTTTTAACTTAACTGTTACTCCCTGATATTCAAAAACTGTAGTAGTAATCGTAATATCACAAATATCACATGAACCGCAACTCTCGTGTCCCCCCTGTATGACAGGCCTAGGATCATCCGAAATCAACGGCAACACGGCTGGACTCAGCCACTCCTTTAAATTACGATGCCTTTGCCATACACACCGTACTGATTTATCAGCCAACCCTGGTACCGCTGCCAAAATATTACGATGTTTTCTAAGAACTTTTTGGATCCTGTCACTTAAAGGAGAATGTTTCGTAATTAAATTAATGCTATCACCATCTGAATTGACCCTTCCACGAGAGGGTTTCACTTCCAACAAAGCCGCCCGATGATTAAACAGTGCTCTCAAGTAAGCCCGTTTAACTATAGACCTTGGGTACCCTCTCTGCACAAAACTAGCATATAACTGTTTAGATTTAATTTTAAAATCAGCCTTATTAGAACAATTACGTCTAAAACGCAAAAATTGGGAGAACGGAAGCCCTTTCTTCAAACGCCTAGGATGCATACTCCCAAACTCAAGAAACGTGAACCTATCAGTGGGCTTTCTATAAATAGTTGTATCCCAACCATTTAAACCTCTCTGTACACTAACGTCTAAATAAGTGAGGGTATCGCTGTGATAAACATGGGTAAACTTGATATTAACATCACAATTGTTAAGCCACTCCAAAAAAACTAATAGGGACTCCTCAGTTCCTTTCCACAAAAGAAAGATATCATCTATATACCTCTTCCACAAAACAATGTGGGAGGCATATATCGAGGGAAATACCCATTGCTGTTCAAAAAAACCCATATAAAAGTTGGCTATAGACGGGGCGCATGTAGCGCCCATAGCTACCCCAGAGTTCTGCTGGTATAACACTCCCTGGAACACGAAATAATTGTGACAAATAGCCAACCTCGCTGGGTTAATAATGAAATCATGCAAACCCACAGACACATCACTTCGTTTTCCCAACACTTGCCCCACTACCTGCACAGCTGCCTCCTGTGGGATGCTAGTATACAACGAGACCACGTTTAAGGTGACTAAGAGTACATCATTCTGACTCGATGAAGCGCGGGCTTCCTTCATTACATTTAAGAAATGGGTAGTATCACGCAAATAAGAAGGAACGGTCACGTGCAAACTTTATAATTTTATTGATATAGATTGTTTTTAATTGGTTTGGGATTGGTGGTTAACGTTTTGTTTTGTTTGTTTTTAGATTTTGAAAGGTCCCCTGAAGAAACCGCTTTGTGTGAAACGTCTCAGTGGTACCGGGGATGGACGTTGGGATTAATGAGACATATAGAGATTTATAGACACAGCTTTATCTGGTCGAGAAGGTTCAATTTTTACAAGTTTTTTCTTGTGTTTGAAAATTTTGAAGTGATTGGATGTCTGTGTATTTTCATTTTTAGAGGTCATTGATGTGATATAGCACTAGACTACATATGGACGTGAGTCTGAGTAGTGGAGTGATGTTTTAACTGAGACCTCTAGGACTACCTCTGATCCTGATAGAGTTTACAGTGAACGAGTTGTTTTTTTGATTATACTTTTGATCGTTCATAATTGAAGGCCATAACATTTTTGTGTTTACACCGCCCCACAATATGGCATTAGCCAATCAGCACCCACTTCCGGGTTTGTGCCACACCCACAGCCTCCCACCCTCAACCACGCCCCTGCCTACATCATCGGAAATGACATCACCGGAAACAGGGCGTCATCAGAAATGGACTGTCCCTTTTTGCTGACATCACCGGAAACAGGGTGTCATCAGAAAAGGGCCGTGTCCTTTTCCGATGACCTCAGCGGAAGCAGAGTGACTGACTCCGGAAATGTGTTTTGCTTCTGGTTAATGTTTACATCTGCAAAAAGCAGGAACCCTGGAAAACAAAAAAAAAAGCTTTTCTCTCTCTCCCACTGCCCCAGTTCTTTTTTCTCACTAAAGATTCTTAGCACAGCACAGGGCTTTTCACAGAGGCACAGATAGGGTAGAAGCTTTTCTTTACAAATGTTAAACCTCAATTAACACATCTTTTGTTAGAGAAACCACTGCTGTTAGAGAAACCACTGCTTTTAAGACCTCATGGTTAGAGAAAAGTATTCTGGCAAACACAGTGTAAGTTGCCACCCACCCACTCCCTGGACCTTGAGGGTTAAGGGAGGGGCTGGCCTTGAATGCCCTTGAGGGTTAATGTTGTAGTTGTGTAGGTGCTCAAGTAGTAAGGCAAGGCAAAGAAAATTTCTTTTGTGAGGTTTATTTCTCCCGCTCCGGAGTTCAAATGCAGCAGACGTAAATGAAATAATGTAGCACAAAACAAGGCTGAGAAACTTAACTAAACAAGGCTTTTTTACTGCTTGGCTAAATGTCCATTACTGATCACATTCGGTTGTCATGTGACCTCCTTTCAGTAACGTAATAGAAAACTCTGGTAACAGCAATGCTCCTGAATTGCACAGAATATGCTTTCACTTATTCTCTTCACATAAGCTTCTTTTGCATAGCAATCAGTGAGGTAACTTTGTTATATTCTTTCATAAAACATTGGCAAGCATATCACTTAAATGTCCTTTTGAATCACACATGTAGAGCAGTCCATCGGGACTTCCTGCTCTGTAGACGGCAGAGAAATTAAAGGCATTTCTTCCTCACAGCTGCTCATAGGCTTTGCTACGTGATGAGGAGAAACTGCTCTACTTTTAAGGAACTCCCTGAATTCAGTGAGAAGTAATTCAGCCTGTGTATTTTCTGAGCTAAGCTGAGAATATCCTCCTTCAGGTAAATGCTTGTTTAATGTTCTTATCACTTGGTAATTATCAGTGCTTTTACTTGGACAAGAGTTCAGCGTGTAAGCATTTCCCTTCCCCCACCTATCTCCAAAAGAAAGTGCAGGGTAAAACGCTTCAGCTGTGCTTGGAGAGTCTCTCAGAGTGTTAAAAGGAAAACAGTCAGGCTTCTCTTGGCTTAACCAATTACTATCAAACTTTCTGCCTTTGTTCTGTCTTTCACAATTAAAGTTCACTCTTTCTGGCTTCCCACTGTTAAGCTTGCTAGCCGTTCCAAACCCACCAGATACCTTGTGCTGGGGCTTCTTCCAGGGTAATTCTCTATCCCTCTGCCTCCTGTTCCAAGGTTCTGCTTGGTCCTTTAAACTCCTGAGCTGTAGCCTTGGGTCTCTCAGTGCCTTTGAATTCTTCTGGTAACAGAAGTCTTTCTCTGCCCCTGAGTCTCCCAGGTCCTGTCTGCTCCTTCGTGGATCACAGTTGCTTAGTGGTTCTCTCTCCAACGGTTCCTGTTCCTCTGACCTGTCCTCGTCCAGGTGCTTGTGTCCTGACTCCGCCTCTGCGTCTTGCTCCTGGTGCTCGTGCTCATCTAACTGTTTCTGTTTCTCAGTTCTTAACAAGCTGGCTGAGTACTGCACTGCCCGCCTCCTGCTTGGGTGTGCCCAATCAGGGACTTGGCTTCTCTCCTGCCTTGAGGTGAGGTGTGGTTCCTGATTAGCTCTGTGTTTTTTTCTCTCAGAACAGAAAATCCTGCATTCCCTTGCAGTACCGGTTCTCTCCACCGGATCACTATCAGTTTCCATTGCTTCATAAGAGTCTCCTACGTCACAAAGTTCAGACTGAAATACAGAGAGAGAGAGAGAGAGAGACCTGAGTTCAAATCCCCCTAATACAGCTTTTTTTTTTTTTTGAGAGAGAGAGCTGAGTTCAAACACAGCCACAGCTATTTTTAGTGGCTTTGAAAAAAACAATACAGAGAGACAAGTCTGAACATGCCTCTAGGGTGTGGTAACACATGATTGGTTGAAACAAGAGGTCTGTTCTGAGCATGCTCCTGGTGTAAGACTGTGTGTCCTGTGTAAGGGGAACATTTTAACACAGAGATTCAAAAAGAAAAAATGGCTCTTTTTGGAACACCAAGCAAACTAGGATCAGCAGAGGTAAGAGAATGACTGACTCCGGAAATGTGTTTTGCTTCTGGTTAATGTTTGCATCTGCAAAAAGCAGGAACCATGGAAAACAAAACAAAAAATGCTTTCTCTCTCCCACTGCCCCAGTTCTTTTTTCTCACAAAAGATTCTTAGCACAGCACAGGCTTTTCACAGAGGCACAGACAGGGTAGAAGCTTTTCTTTACAAATGTTAAACCTCAATTAACACATCTTTTGTTAGAGAAACCAGTGCTGTCCATGTGATAGAATTTTGCTTTTAAGACCTCATGGTTAGAGTGAAATATTCTGGCAAACAGTGTAAGTTCAGACTGAAATACAGAGAAAGAGAGCTGAGTTCAAAATCCCCCTAATACAGCTATTTTTTGGAGAGAGAGAGCTGAGTTCAAACACAGCCATAGCTATTTTTTGGTGGCTTTGAAAAAACCAATACAGAGAGACAAGTCTGAACATGCCTCTTTAGGGTGTGGTAACACGTGATTGGTTGAAACAAGAGGCCTGTTCTGAGCATGCTCCTGGTGTAAGGCTCTGTGTCCTGTGTAAGGGGAACATTTTAACACAGAGATTCAAAAAGAAAAAATGGCTTTTTTTGGAACACCAAGCAAACTAGGATCAGCAGAGGTAAGAGAAGTTTTTTTTGTAGAAAAGTGTTGTAACGAATCTCCGCTCCTACAAGAGCTAGAGGACATATAGGCAACCAATCTACACTGTTTGTGCTTTCTCTGTACATATCAAAGGGAGGCATTTGATGTCATAGCCAGCCAAAAGGACAACTCAAAAAAACCTGATGAAAAAAATAAAACACATTTAAATCTGCTATACAAGCAATGGTGGGCTGTATTATCAGGAAATGCTGGCAGGGCATTATGCATAGAGACTGTGCAGCTTGTGTAATACATGCTCCAGGGCAAAGACATCATGATTGTCTGACACAAGGAAATACAACAGAAAATCCATAAAACTTGTAACAGGTTGTGTCTAGGACCTATTGTAAATGTTTATTTATTTATTTATTTATTTATTTAGACAGTTTTGTATACCGCCTTATCCTTCAATCAAAGCGGTCACAACACAATTGGGGGATACATTTAACACGCGGGGATATGAGACACATACACTAATACTTACAGGGAACATGGGCAATGGAGGGTTAAGTGGCTTGCCTAAGACCACAAGGAGCATCTGTGGGACTAGAAACCCCAGTCCTTCCGGCCCAAGGTTGCTGTCCTCTAGTGGGATTTGAACCCCCGACCTTCCGGCCTGAAGTACCTTGCCCCAACCACTAGGCTACTCCTCCCCCTCATGTTGCCATGATTGTTGGTCATAAAATGAAAAGCAACAGCCCTCGTTTATGAAAATTTGAATTTTTTGTCTGAACTCATCAGAGATTTTAATACCACTAGAAATCCAGGACAACTGTTCAATATTTTGCTTAGATCTGGGGAAAATGTGATATGTAGCTAGTAGAAGGTTTAATCTGTGACAGAGATTATAGATCGTTCTTTAAAAAACACCAAGTTCTGTAAAAAAACTGACTTTTTATGAAAATGTATGTATTTCCAGAATCTATTAGCCGAACATACAGATGAACAAAAATTATATGTATGCCTTTATATTTTTTTAAAAAACTTGTAATGTTCAAATGAATCATTTCACAAGATGAAAACATTTTATTTGAAATAAAACATTTGAACCTACAGCTTTGTGTGGTGTGTTTTAGGATTGCCTAGTTAATTAAACCTACAATGGGTTGTCTGTAAAAATGGGACCTTGTGATTTATCTACTGTAGAACTAAAATCCACTTAAGGCATCTGGAGGTGGGGGAATGTATATTAGCCACATTGGTCCACATACACAATATCGAGAAGGCCGCGGGGCCACGTACCTGCGGCCGCATTTAACCGGGCGGGCGGCGTGGTGCGTGGCCCCGGCCTTGGTGAGGCAGCCATGAAGGTAGCTGCCCCCCCCAGCCATGCTCTTTTACATAAGGATCAGCTTGTTGAACGGAAACACAGAGATCTCAGCAGGCACCTCCCCCAAGCCAAAGCTGCTACAGTGAAACGAACCTAAGCACAATACCCTCTCCCCTAGATAACAGCAGACCAGAGAATACCAGTTTGGACAGGTCACTGAGAATGCTTTATGATAGCCCACCTTATCCCCCCAGGGACCACTGATTGGTGGACAAAAGATACCTGAGGCAAATCAGAAAGTAGAATGAGCTTGAAAATATACTGTATATAAGACAATGTATGACGTGGAGAGGGGACTCAGATCTTTTGTTCAGGGTGGCCGGCTCTGTGTCTCTGAGGCTGTGTGCACACAATAAAAGATTCTGTTTGCATTCTAGTCTGTCTGACTTGTCTTCCCTCTGTGGGTGTGGGAGAGAGAGCTTTTATTAGCTGCATTTGGGCTATTTCATTTGGCGACCCAGATGGGACTAAATTGTTAACTTATCAGCCTCTCCCCTTGCACCCACGGTGGGAGGTCGTCTGCTCTTGCAGCATTGGGCCTCAGCTGGTCAGGGACCGGCTCCCCGGGTGACGTTAACGGTCCTGGCGCCACCTGGCCCTTTTGTCCGGAAGGATACCTTGACTTGTCTGGTTGGTTGGTCCCAGCAGGCTGATTATTCCGATTGAAATCCGGCTGAATAGACTGGCATCCAAACTTCTCTGAGGTCTTGTGAGTACTCTACATTTTTGCTTTGGGGATATTCGGTCACTGTAACTCTGTCTGGAACTCTGTAATCTGTTGTGGTCTGATCACCCGCACGGGCAGCCCGAGTACGGGCTCTGGGATCTCTGCTGAAACCTGAAACCCGAAACCCACATCTGTGAAACGCACGCATGGACCGGATGGTGGCGTCGGGGTATTTTCAATGCTAAGATAAGCATAATTTTAATATATACAAAAAGAGCACAAAATTTGAATATGAAAATGTCAAAAAAGAAGAATATAATTTAAATATACAGTAGAATAAAATACAAGATTGTATACATTGATACACCATTTGCTAGAGGTCGTTGATGCAATATAGTGCTGAGGCTGAGGACTTTGTCCGTTGTAGCCAGCGCTGGATATAGTGTGAGACCTCGAGAAGAAAATTAGTTAAGAATCAAAAAGGGGCAATACTATAAACGCATAGCCCAGACAATTTATTGGAGGGACATTTGTATTATTTTGCTCATAGCTACCCTCTGTCAAATTGACTAATGCAAGCAGTGACTTTGCATAATACTGGTCATAAGATCTTTCAGTTCTTGGGGCTTTTCAGTATAGGAGGCATAGTGGGTTTTCCAGTTCAACAGGTCCGTGGTGGAGAAAGGGACATAAATCAGGCTGGATGGTCCCACCGCTACTTGCCCAGCGGCATCAAGGTACGGAAGCTCCTGTACTTGGCGTAGTGGCATTTGGAGATCATGCGACCGCAGGCGGTGGGCCAGCGGGATGTTTCAGGCTCAGCCAATGTGCTACCAGGGGATGCTACGGTGGTACCGGAGGTATCCGGAGTGGGAGGGGTCAAGGATGTCGGAGGGGTCTGAAGGGGTGTATCCCTATGTGGGGAGGAATCAAGAAAGGAAGAATCTTCCTCAGACCTGGCACCACCCACCCCTGGAGGAGGTTCTTCAACTACGGGTGGATCCTTTCGCGGGGCGGACGGGACAAGGGGGCGCAACAGAGGAAGGGGGCATGGAGGGATATCCGGGGAGTCCCGCCCCTGATAGATGGGGTTGGACGTTCATCCCTTCCGGTGACCAACGGCCGCTACCATTATTCTACACTGATCCTCGTGGCAGCGCTGGAGCCATTTTGGCTTGTGCTGGCATATAGCCAGCCATGAATCAATATAAGGGAACTGGTCTGGGTGCTCTTTCGCTTGATGAACTAAAAACACGGTGGGCAGATCAGCTGACCCCCCGGGAGGCCACAGCTTAACTAAAGCTGGCCACTCCCGCTCACAAAGAACAGACAGGCGAGAGGCAGAGAGGGGTACCCCATAATCTTCCCCAAACCCAGCCTTAAAATTACGAAGCATACACTGCAGGGGCGTTTGCACTTTGTATTCCCCTGTCCCCATGCTCCCCAGTACAAAAATAAGTAAAATATGCAGTATAAATGCTATAATCTCACTGCAAGGAATGCAATGTACAGTGTAAATTCAGGTAACAGACAGAGACCAATTGCACAGGACACACACACAGGACTACAAAAGGGGAGAGAAAAACAAAACGACAAGGGGAACAGAGACGTCTCAGCAATCATACACTCTCTCTAGTAATCTTCAGCAGCTGCCGTTACATACAACGTCACCACACTCTCACTTTCTCTCTAGCAGCAGCTGTTACAAATACACACGCTCTCTCTCTCTCTCTCGCTCTAGCTGCAGCACAAACCCCCCCTTTCCCCCTCTCCCTCTTACCAAGCACAGACTGAACGGGCAGCGGTTTCAGGTTTCAGCAGAGATCCCAGAGCCCGTACTCGGGCTGCCCGTGCGGGTGATCAGACCGCAACAGATTACAGACAGAGTTACAGTGACCGAATATCCCCAAAGCAAAAATGTAGAGTACTCACAAGACCTCATCACTTCAGAAGTGCCGGCACGTGGTCGGCTGCTGCCGCGGAGCACAGAGTGGTATACGGTGGGTGCTGATAGTGCTGGGCTGTGGGTAAAACAAGGGTGAGAGTTCAAAAAAAAAAAAAAGGAAAGGGAGACGTGCACTGAAGGGGCAGCAGACAGTAAGGGAGGGAGTAAACAGTGTTTGGGTGTGTGTCTTCTGGTAGGGGGGGATGTCAGCGCGGGGGGGCCGGGGGGGTAGGTGGCCCGTGGGACGGGCAGCTGCGGCAACGGGCATCAAGCGGGGGGGATCAAGGGGGGCGCCGGGGCAAAGGGGGGGTCAAGAGGCAGAGAGATGGGGGTTCGGGTTGAGGGGTTGGCCGGAGTACGGAGGCCTAGGAGGGGGGGGCGTGTCTCATCGAGGTGCAGGGGAAGTGCTTGGGGGGCTTGGAGGAGGCATCTAGGGGGGCAGAGGTCCAATTAGGGGGTGGGGGGACCCCCTTTTTGGAGAAGGAGGCTATTGGTCTATCTGGCCCAGCGCATATGCCGTTGGGGTCGCCAGGGGGGGTGGTTGGGCAGGACGGATTGCTGGTTGGGAGCCCATGGGGATGGCCTACGGTACCTGGGGAGCTGCAGCCCATGACCTGGGAGCATTGGCGGGGAGGGGGGCAGGGATCTTCCAGGGCTGAATGGCGGGGAGCATGGCAGCCGCCATGGTCTATGGCAGGCTCCCCCTCCTTTTTTCCCTCCTTGTCTTTGCAGGTGCAGGCTGGAGAGCCGCAGCGGTCAGAGCAGCCGGGAGGTGCGGCGTCTCGTGTGGACGGCATGGACACGGAGCCAGCGAGCGGTGTGCAGGCGGCGGTGACAGGGGTGGAGCAGCAAGAGGTGCTTCAGGAGGATGGCGGGCGGCCAGCTTCGGATAGCCTCGTGGGGTTGACGCAGCTGGGGGCTTCGACGGCTGGTGAGTTGCAAGGGCAGCAGAGGGAGCATGGTGTTGGGGGGGGAGGTTTCAAGGGCGGTGGGGGCAATGCCAAGAAAAAGTGTCAGCACTCGTGGAAGCGGAGGCGGTGGGCGGGGTCCTCCACGTCATCGTCTGAAGATGTTTCATCCTCTTCGAGTGTGGGGATCAGGGAGCATGCCGGGGCGGGGAGGTTGGTGGTGTCTGGTGGTGTACGGAATACGCTGGCGTCCTTTTCCGAGCTATGGGAGGGGGTTCTGCGCAAGCTGCGGCGGAAGATACGGAAGAGGAGATATATAGATATATTTCGGTTGTTGGAGGGTAGGAAGCGGTCGGGGGATAGCAAACGGAAAAGGAGAGAGGATGAGAAGGCGGGGAGGGTCTGAAAGGCATCGCGCAACGTCATTAATTGGACAAGGGCTTTCTTGCGGCTAGCCAGTGTTTGGGGACATCATTACCTGGGGCAATATGGGATGTTGCTAGCCTACGTGGATTCCATTTTGGAGGCTGCACAGACTCATGATGGTTGGGCATGGCTCAACTACGATGAGAAGTTCTGGGACAAAATGGAAGAAAATAGGTTGTTGCCCTGGGGGTCACAGGACATGAACCTGTGGTTGACGCAGATGTCGGCAAGGGGAGGGGCTGAGGGGGGCAGTCAGAAAGGGGGTATCGGGTCGTCAGCGGCTGTGGGGCGGCCCTTTCAGGGGTAGGGGCTCCTGTGCTGCAAAGATCAAGCGGCGGGGGAGCCGGGGACGTCTGTTGGCGGTTTAATAAATCCTCTTCCCCCTTTCCGGACTGTAAGTTCCGGCATAGTTGTTCAGTCGGCGGTGGGGGGCACTCGGCCGTTAGATGTGTCAAGAAGGGGGCAGCGGTTGTCCCCACTCTTGCTCCCAAGCAATGAGGACTTGATGGGTCTTGCCCCGACCCTTATTAGATTCACGGCGCTTAGGCCTTGGCTGAGACAATATAAGAGGCTTAAGGCCGGGGAGGTATTGGAGGGGGGTTTTCTCTATGGTTTCCCCATACCGGTGGTCGGTGAGGGGGGTCCGGAGAGGGCGCGCAACTCGCCATCGGTCCAGCGTTTTGTTCATGTTGTTAGGGACAAGTTGGCTGCGGAGCTGGAATTGGATAGGGTGGCTGGGCCCTTTGCGGATCGGCTGTTTGCGCAGTTCATAGTTTCCCCGCTGGGAGTTGTTCCTAAGAAGGATCCCAGGAAGTTTCGATTGATTCATAACTTGTCCTTCCCGGTAGGGTCATCGGTCAATGACCATATTCCAAGGGAATTGTGTGCTGTGCGTTACGCGTCCTTCGACGAGGCAGTGGGGTTGGTGCGGGACTGTGGGCCTGGGTGTCTAATGGCGAAGGTGGATATCGAATCTGCATTTCGCCTTTTGCCGGTTCACCCTGCGTCGTTTCATTTACTGGGTTTTAAGTTTGAAGGGCAGTATTATTTCGATAAATGCATGCCGATGGGTTGTTCGGTGTCTTGTTCCTATTTTGAAATGTTCAGTTTGTTCATGCACTGGGTCCTCAAGGTCTCAGTGGGATGTGGGAACACGGTCCATTATCTGGATGATTTTTTATTCGTCGATGGGGCACAGTCGGGGCAATGTCAGTTGCTCTTGGATGGCTTCAGGAGGTTGGCACAGGATTGGGTATCCCGTTTGCGGTGGGCAAGACGGAGGGTCCGTCGACATGCCTCACATTTTTGGGGGTGGAGTTGGATTCGGTGGACATGGTGGCACGCCTGCCGTTGGAGAAGGTGGCGAGGTTGCGGGTTCTGGTGGCGAACGTGATGGGGTCTGCAAAAGTTATGCTGAGGGAGATGCAAGCTCTGATAGGCTCACTGAATTTCGCTTATCGAGTCATTCCGATGGGGCGGGTTTTCATGCGCAGGTTCTCGGAGGCTACCTCGGGTGTACGTAAGTCGCAACACTGCATTAGGATTTCTAGGATTATGAGGGCGGACTTGGGAGTTTGGGATGAGTTCCTTACAGGTTTTAATGGCACGGCGGTTATGATGGAGAAGGAAACGTCTACTTTTGACCTGCAACTCTTTACTGATGCAGCAGGTGGTTGTGGGTTGGGTGTGTATTTCGGTGGCTCTTGGTGCATGGAGGCATGGCCGCTTGCGTGGCGCAAGGCAGGCCTAACCGATAGCATAACTTTTCTGGAATTATTCCCGATACTGGTGGTTCTGGAGCTGTGGCCGGACAGGCTGCGCAATCGCCGGGTGCTGTGGTGGTGCAACAATAAAGCCGTGGTTAGTGTGCTCAATAGGTATGCCTCGTGTTGCTTGAGGGTGGCGGCCCTGATGCGAGAGTTGGTGTTAGCCTGTTTGAGATTGAATGTTGTGGTGAGGGCCCGTCATGTGCCAGGATATGCTAACCAGGTTGCTGATGCTCTTTCCCGTTTCAAGTAGGACATGTTCAGGCGTCTGGCTCCAGAGGCGGACAATGTTGGAAGGCGGGTCCCGGAGCGGTTATGGCGGCTTGGCCTGAAGGCATGCTGAACCTGTTGCGGAGTTCCGTATCACCAGCAACTTGGCGGTACTATTGCAGAGGATGCGACAGTGTGGTGGAATTTCTGGCAGCCCGAGGCTGGCGGCAGGGTCCTGTCTCCGTCCACCTCATGGGTTTATACATTATGGTGGCGAAGGCTGCGGGAATGGCGAGATCGGTGGTACGGGCACACATAGCGGGTTTTGCATTTTTCTCCAGGGCAGTGGGGTGGGGAGCGTCCAGCTGGGGGTTCCTGTCGTGTCGTTTGTTGCTTGGTCGGGAGCGGGATAACCTTACGGCCGATCACACATGAGTTGCTCGGGAAGCTGTGTGCGGCGCTGCCTGTGGTGGCAGCATCTACCTATGAGGTCACGTTGTTTCAGGCAGTATTTTGTGTGGCCCTTCGAGCAAAAATCTGATAATCTCTTTTCCGAATACATCAAAATGCACCTCCGTCAAAAACAAGAGGCTTCTGGCTACCCTCAATGGTGCAATGATACTGAAAAACAAAATGTGTACATAGCTGATTTCTTTAGAAAAGAGATTATCAGATTTTTGCTCGAAATGCCAGATTTCATAGATTTCAACAACCACATACCCTTTTGCAATGGCTAAATTCATCTCCACCGTACACCAAGTCCCCACAAAAGCTCTCTCCTCATCCGTGTGGGCACACATTTCCTGTTGCCGTGTGTCAGCACACGTATGACACAGTGGAAACATAAGCTTGCCGCCCAACCGTATGGGTAACACCAGGAAAAAGAGCTTTCGTGGTGGATATACTTTTGCTTTTATAAAACCAAAGTACTTTGTAGGGGGACCAAATTTGTCATAAATGATTTGTGGATGGCCTATTGGATATTCCTTTGTTTTATTGACAAAAGGGTATAAGCTGGTAAAATCATAGAAGTGTATTTTTTCTCCAGGTCTTGTTTTGTGGTACAGACAAATGGCATTTGTTCTACCCCCAAAAAGGGCATCTCGTGGAATCAGAGGTTGCGGTAATGCGGAGTCAGCCAGGAAATCTGCACAGCCCCCGTCATTTTCTTTTACCATCTGCCTCCACTCGTGCTCCCCATAGACTTATGACCTCGAACCCCCGGCTTTCCAGGAATGCAGCTTTTAGCTGTGTTTTGTAATAAAGAAAACCATAGGTAGTGGCTGTTACAGGATTCTGGTCTTTATTGTTATAACAACTCGGACAGCCGTGATGAAAACAACCATTAAATTCAAAAGCTGTTTCTACCCCATCGATCACGGCATAGCCATCAAGAAAATAAGACCCCACCTTTCAGAGCATGTGTGATCTGTATATTTTCGTTGGCCTCTACATACAACAACCATTGAATGGAGGGGGGATGAATATCTCTTTGTCTGCCGGTGATAGTTATCTGGTGGAATGAGTGCCACAGTCTTGGGTTCTAAAAACATTAATCTGAACATAGCCATACATACAGATGCAAGGGTTATAGATTGGAAAGGGTCTAAACACCTTGTTAGAATTTCTGAGATGTCACCCTGCTCTACAAACACTTCTTTCTCTGTCATTTTCATGATTTCAGCTCGGTAGAGAACACAGACCTGCCGCAAAATAGATACATCCTGCTGGCAGTAATAAGCCAGCTCTTTTTGCAAATTAAAAGTTTTATGCTGATTGTCCTTGTACCATTGTAAAAATTCCTCTTTTTCTTCAGGCAACATGTTACCCACACCGTAATGTTCAACACCCGGCATGGGGCCCACATAATTTTGATTTTCCAGAGTATTAAAAAAGTGTGTAAAGTACCCCTTGCTGTCTGTAAAACCCATGGCTTGCGGAAGTTTGCTAAGTTTCATAGGCAGGAAATTTGGAGAGTCTATAAAACGGATAGTCAAAGGTTCAACGGTAATTTGTAAAAGTTTAGCACCTTGAACCAGCAGCCCTGTGTTCATCTTTTCCTTAAGCGGTTGTTTAAGAACAAAATACCCGTCATAACCTTTGGAATTATGGGCTATGAAGGTGTAGCCTTTAAATTTTTTTGTCACAAAAAATCTGTATAAAGGCAGAAATACATTCGAGACCCTTGAATTCCCAGTTTCTTTCATCATTTAAGTCCGTCGCATTAGGGACATGGCAGCCTGTTTCTTGCATACATTCACAATCATAAAAAATATACTTTTCAGATGTTTCAGTTTTACCAATAGGGGTCATAAAACATAAGTGGACGCCATCCCCGGTTAGGGGCTCGCGACATAGTTTACAAAGCCGGCCTTTGCACTTATGTTTATTGTCCACATAAGACTCACATTTCTGGCACAGTATCTTAGATAAACACGCCACTTCTTTTTTCAGAGCCAGATACGCATGTCTATCTAAACACTCTTTAGAACGACAAAAGAGTTTGCAATTAGGGCATCTCTGTTGTACACCAACATTATTCGCACACGTTAGTGTCAAACAAAGACGGCACCATAATGTGCAATTATGATCGTGACTGTATGGTTTCTGACAGTAACTACAGAAGTTGCGCTCCCCATAGAATTTTTTGACATCGGTTATACCATAGAAATGGTCATCGTGTAGCAACAAGAACACAGTCTTAGGGAACACAGGTCTGTCTGATGTCTTAAAACAAACCCATGAATTTGTGTAAAGCACAACGCGTATGTTTATCTTTAAATGCTGTTCAAATATTGCTACATCATCGAGTATGACTTTTCTATGTACCGGCCCATCCCAATTCATTATGTCGTTTTTTAGCACCTTCTAACAATTCGACATCTGTCATTTTTACCTGTGACATGAGGGCTGTGAGGCTACCTGCAAAACACAGGTTATTATCAGTGTTGTTCAAGTCTATCAAATACATCCTTTTCTTATGAATAATATGGCTAAATGGTACAGTCTTTAAGACCCTACGAGCTCCCCCACCCCGATTTCTTATGACAAGTACAACAACATGGAATATATCACAAACCTGGATTTCTCTGTGACTCTGAAGGAGTTTAGCGATCTGATTTAAGAAATCGTCAGCGTCTAATGCTTCTGGGTTTAACTTTCCAGAATACAAGGAATTGTGAAAAAGAGATGAGTGTAGATGCACCTGTACATAATCACCGGGTGAAACCCTGCTGCTAACCTCATCCAGAATATTTAAGACTAATAAAAAAAAATATTTTTTCACTCAACGTGTAATCAAACTCTGGAATTTGTTACCGGAGGATGTAGTAAAGGCTGTTAGTGTAGCTGGGTTTAAAAAAGGTTTGGACAAGTTCCTGGAGGAAAGGTCCATAAACCATTATTAAGAAGGGACCCAGGATATCAATGCTTGAACCAATACAAGCATTGTGGAACCTGTGTCCCTTGGGGAAACTGCTAGGTACGTATGACCTAGATTGGCCACTGTTGGAAACAGAATACTGGGCTTGATGGACCTTGGTCTGACCCAGTATGGCATATCTTATGTTCTTATGTTCTAATATGTTGAATACCTTGCCGAATGGCGAATTGAGCCTCAGATAATGATGTTACCCTGTCTAAATAAATAAACCGAAATTCCTCTGAATAAATTACACCATTAAACTCGTCCAATTTACGATCCCACCTTTTCACAAACTGAACAAAGCTAACTGGTTCTTATTCTTCAGCAGGGCCTAATGCATGATTATTTGCGCTGTCCTCTGAAACACTGTGATCAAAGACACGGCATCACCACGCCCTCTGTATTCTGTACCGGCGTGTGTAGATTCACCGGCAGAAAAACCTTCGCTGTGTGATCTTTTCCTGTTAGACTTCTCTCCCAAGGGGCTAATACTTTTTTTCTTTTACAGTGGCCTTAAAATCTAGGTGCTGGATAAAACCGGAATACTCACTATTGTGCTTATCTTTTGGTTTTCGGTATGGAGCTGTTTGCTCTTCTGTACTGGCGTGTGTAGATTCACCGTCAGCAAAACTTTCACTGTGTGATCTTTTCCTGTTAGACTTCTCTCCCATAGCCGCTGGTTCTCTAGCATTTTCTCGATCTGAAAAAGAAAACGTAGGGGCTAATACTTTTTTTTTCTTTTACAGAGACCTTAAAATCTATGTGTTGGATAAAACCGGAATACTCACGATTCTGCTTGTCTTTTGGTTTTATCTAAGGTACCGTCTGTTGGTTAGGCTGGACATCTTCTTTTGTAGCATCTTCTTGGTCTAAAATAAAAAAGATTAAAGGTTGAGGCACATTATAAAGAGCATGGCTGCTGGAAAATTAAAAACCACAGGTCATACCTTTTAACATTCTTTGTTGCCTTCTTTTTGTAAGAGAAAGTTTATTTTTTCTGTAGGGTGCCGTCTGTTGATTAGGCTGGTCATCTTGTTTTGTAGCATCTTCTTGGTCTAAAATAAAAAAGATTAAAGGTTGAGGCACATTATAAAGAGCATGGCTGCTGGAAAATTAAAAACCACAGGTCATACCTTTTAATGTTCTTTGTTGCCTTCTTTTTGTAAGAGAAAGTTTATTTGTAACCCCCTTTTTCTGCTCCTATTTTTTTTAAAGACAATCATAAGAGACAGAAACATTACATAGCCAACAATATTTTTTAAAAGTAGTAAGACTCATATCTACCCACCATGTCTGAAGAATTGCAGATGATACAGGCTGTAGAGAGACTATGTGATCTCTTCTGGCTGCTGAAATATACTGCAGCTTTTTAAAATGACATTCTTTTGATGGGATTTACAGCCCCCCAGACTCTTTAGCTGAAATATCTCTGGATCTCATAATCTTATCATACGACCTGGCTAATTCACACTGCCTTTTTTTTCACAGACAGTACATTGTAATAGATGCTAATATTGTGTATGTGGCTAATACACATACCCCCATCCCCAGACGTCGTAAGTGGATTTTAGTTCTACAATAGAGTTCTGCTCTTCACATTCTTATCATATGGCCTATTGTGTAAGGCACACCTATTGATTAACTAGGCATTCCTAAAACACACCACACATAGGTTCAAAATGTTTTATTTCAAATAAAATGTTTTCATCTTGTGAAATGATTCATTTGAGCATTACAAGTTTTTAAAAAAATATAAAGGCATACATATAATTTTTGTTCATCTGTATGTTCAACTAATAGATTCTGGAAATACATACATTTTCATAAAAAGTCAATTTTGTTTTTTAAAGAACGATCTATAATCTCTGTCACAGATTAAACCTTCCACTAGTTCTATATCGCCGTCTGCCACAGATCTAAGCAAAATATTGAGCAGTTGTCCTCGATTTCTACTGGTATTAAAATCTCTGAGTTCAAACAAAAAATTCAAAATTTTCATAAACTAGGGCAGTTGCTTTCATTTTATGACCAACAATCATGGCAACATTTACAATAGGTCCTAGACACAACCTGTTGCAAGTTTTATGGATTTTCTGTTGTATTTCCTTGTGTCAGACAATCATGATGTCTTTGCCCTGGAGCATGTATTACACAAGCTGCACAGTCTCTATGCATAACGCCCTGCCAGCATTTCCTGATAATACAGCCCAACGTTGCTTGTATAGCAGATTTAAATGTGTTTATTTCATCAGGTTTTGTGTAGTCCTTTTGGCTGGCTATGACATCAAGTGCTTCCCTTTGATATGTACAGAGAAAGCACAAACAGCGTAGATTGGTTGCCTGTATGTCCTCTAGCTCTTGTAGAACATACAGAAACAATGCCAGGACATACAGAAACAATGCCAGTGTGAAATTGTGAACCACCTCTTCTTCTATAACACTTTTCTAAATAAAAAAAAACTTCTCTTACCTCTGCTGATCCTAGTTCTTCCAATAAACAGTTTGTTTCTAAATTTGCAGCGGCGTAATATTTGGTGTTCCAAAAAGAGCCATTTTTTTCTTTTTGAATCTCTGTGTTAAAATGTTCCCCTTACACAGGACACACAGCCTTACACCAGGAGCATGCTCAGAACACCTGGAGCATGCTCAGAACAGACCTCTTGTTTCAACCAATCACGTGTTACCACACCCTAAAGAGGCATGTTCAGACTTGTCTCTCCGTATTGGTTTTTTCACAGCCACTAAAAAATAGCTGTGGCTGTGTTTGAACTCAGCTCTCTCTCTCCAAAAAATAGCTGTATTAGGGGGATTTGAACGCAGGTTTAACAATGAGGTCTTAAAAGCAAAGTTCTTTCACATGGACAGCACTGGTTTCTCTAACAAAAGATGTGTCAATTGAGGTTTAACATTTGTAAATAAAAGCTTCTACCCTGTCTGTGCCTCTGTGAAAAGCCCTGTGCTGTGCTAAGAATCTTTTGTGAGAAAAAAGAACTGGGGCAGTGCGAGATAGAAAAGCATTTTTTGTTTTCCAGGGTTCCTGCTTTTTGCAGATGTAAACATTAACCAGAAGCAAAACACATTTCCGGAGTCAGTCACTCTGCTTCCGCTGAGGTCATCGGAAAAGGACATGGTGATGTCAGCAAAAAGCGACAGTCCATTTCTGATGACACCCTGTTTCCGGTGACATCATTTCCGATGATGTAGGCAGGGGCGTGGTTGAGGGTGGGAGGCTGTGGGTGTGGCACAATCCCAGAAGTGGGTGCTGATTGGCTAATGCCAATATTGTGGGGCAGGGCGTGGGTGTGGCACAAACCCGGAAGTGGGCGCTGATTGGATGATGTCATCCTTGGGGTGGGGACGGGGGTGTCAAGTGGGGCGGTGGCCACGCCTGGGGCCAGGAGTGGGCAGGGCTAACTCACCATTCACTTCTATGGGAGGGGGCATGGCCTAAGGCAGGACATACACCGGAAGTGAACGCTGATTGGCTCCTGTCATCCTTATTTCACTTGTCAATCAGCTTATCTCACCTGTCAATCAGTTTGACAAGTAGTGTACCCATTATACTACTTCCCATTCCAAAAAGATTTTCAAAGTCATCTCTCTGTTCAGGGTCATTTCATGAGGTTGTAGCACACAACTCAGCTTTTCTGCTAGAACATTGTCCTCTCTCTAGTCAGGAGTGGCCCTTAGAATCATTCCATGAGAGATGGCTCAGTTTCACATTCTGATGGTTTGCCATCATAGGAGATATGAACCTGTTCCTCCGTGCGTGTTGATGTAGTACATGGCTACCTGATAAGTTTGAATCATCACAATTTCATGGGCCAACTGATTTCTGAATGCCTTTAGAGTGTTCACAGTTGCTCTCAATTCTAGGAAACTGATCCAGTGAAGACACTCTTGGAAGGACCATAGATCCTGAGTGTAGAGCCCATCTACGTGGGCTCCCCTTCCCAGTTTGGCTGCATCTGATTGAAAACCCCAGTTTGGCTGCATCATGATTATATTTTATAAGGAGGAATATGAAAGAGAATTCCTTTGGCCAGATTGGAATGAACTATCCACAAGGTCAGAGAGTCCCAGAGTGGAACTGTGGAATTACATCTTGGAGCCTGTGAGTGGCTTGTGTCCACTGCACACTCAAGGTCCGCTGAGCTTGCCAAGGGTATTATGTGCACAGTTGACACAGGGCAGGCTCAAAGGATCGTGGTGCCCTGAGGTAACGTTTACTTCTGTGCCCCACCTGGGGTCATTCTTGGAGTATGAGCTGCACAAATAGGGGTAAATTGCATGGTCACTGATTGAAGTTAAATGCCAGCACTGCTATCTAACTTTATTATTATTAATCATTTATAGAGCACTACAAGGTGTACGCAGCGCTATACAGACACACAAGTGGAATAATAGCCTAATGGTTAAGAACACTGGCTTGGGAACCCAGAGACCAGGGTTCGATTCCCACTAGTACTCCTTGTGGCCTTGGGCAAGTCACTTAACCCTCCATTGCCTCAGAAAAATCCAAGTTATCAATACCCTTGTTTAATGTACGTTACCAAGTTTAAGTTTCAATGTAAACTGCTTTGATTGAAATGATAAAGCGGTATATAAAACCTGTTAAATAAAAATAAATAAAGTAGACAGCAGTACCTGCTCGTAGAGCTTACAATCTAGAAAACATACAAGAAATAAGGGTAATAAGTTGATGAAACACAAAGGAAAGAGACTAGGAACCAAAGGTGGCCTAAATGAGGTGAGCTTTAAGCATGGACATGAAGGAGAAAGAGAAGATTTGACATAAGGATAGGGGAAGCTTGTTCCAGGCAAAAGGAGAAGCAAGGTGAAAGGAACGAAACCTGGAGTTGGCACAAGAAGAGAGGGGCACACAGAGGAGGAACAGAGATCACAAGGAGGGGTATAGGGAGAGAGAAGTAGTAAAGAGGGGCAGCAGAGTGAATGCATTTATAGGTCAGGAGAAGTAACTTGAAATGTATACGGTAGCGGAAAGGGAGCCAGTGAAGTGATTTCAAAAGAGTGGTTGTATGGGTGTAACATGACTGGCAGAAAATTAACTGCTCAGCAGAGTTTTGAATAGATTGAAGAGGGAAGAGATGACCCAGAGGAAGATCAGCAAGAAGGAGGTTGCAATAGTCAAGACGGGAGGTAATTAAGATGTGGACAAGAGTTTTAGTAGTGTGATCAGAGAGGAAGGGGCAAATCTTGTTAATGTTAAAGCTACTATCCATATAGGTAGCAGCGCTGAATCTACAATTAATACAGTGACTACACCAGTACTATCTCTTTAGTATAGGCTCATTTTACTGTTATCTGGATACTCTTCTGGTCTGCCCTCATTCCTTTCCTAATATGGTCCATAAATATACAGATAATATCTGGCCGTTTAAGAATTGAAACAGCCTGATATCTGTATATATTTTTTTAAATACTAGCATGAAGTGCTTGTTTAGGCATTCTGAAAACACCATGGTACTGGAGGCTTCACCACAGCACAGCTGTGGGGCAAAGTAAAACTCTCCTGTGGCTGTGTTAAATTTTGCAGTGGCAGCAAAGGCAGGAAAAGGAAGCCGCTGGCTGTACAGTTGTGGTCAACATTACTGGCACCCTTGCAGTTCAACCCCTTAAAGCAGGGGTTTTCAACCCAGTCCTCGGGGAACCCTAGGCCAGTCAGGTTTTCAGGATTCCCACAATGAATATGCATAGGATAGATTTGCATACAATGAAGGCAGAACATGCTAATCTCTCTCATGCATATTCATTGTGGGAATCCTGAAAACCTGACTGGCCTAGGGTTCCCCGAGGACTGGGTTGAAAACCCTTGCCTTAATGTCCAATATATCCTAAAAAAAAGTGGCCAGTGAAATGGCTTTGGACTATATATGCACACATACTTGACACATACAAGAATCAAATAAAACAAGACCAATTAATAAAGGAAATAGTACGAAAAGTACTCACCTGTAACAGGTATTCTCTGGGGACAGCAGGAATCAATCCTCACATATGGGTGATATCGGCACCGATGGAGCCCACACGGAGCAAATCCCCAGCTTTCAAAGAAAGCCTTTGGGATTGCTACCATGCAGGCGTGGTCCCCTTCCTGCCCAAGGGTGCCATTTTGCTGAGTCAGATGACATAGCTAAAAGATGGCAAAAACAAATAAAAGATGGTACAGCTGCAACTCCAAGGGGAAGAGGGAGGGTTGTGAGGACTGATTCTTGCTGTCCCCGGAGAACACCTGTTTCAGGTGAGTAACTACGCTTTCTCTGGGAACAAGCAGGAAGTCAGTCCTCACATATGGGACTCCCCAGCTACAGGCTACTAAAACCCATAGCAAAAAACAGAAGCCTCGCCTCCTCATAGGCAAAGGCAATACAATCCGCCACCCAAGTAGACAGCATGCGCTTGGTCACCGCCTCTCCCAGCTTACTGGGGTTGTAGGAAACAAAGAGCTGAGAGACTTTTCGGTGGCCCTGAGTGCATTGGATAAAGAAGGACAAGGACCTCTTACAGTCCAAGGTGTGGAGTACAGTCTCTGCCCGACTGACGTGCGGTCTGGGAAAGAAGGTATGGAGGACCACCTTCTGATTGAGGTGGAAGGAGGACACCACCTTCGGAAGGAATTTAGGGTGCGTGCGAAGCACCACCCTATTCTTGTAAAACCTGGTGTAGGGTGCTTCAGTCACTAGGGCCTGGAGCTCGCTTACCCTTCGTGCAGAAGTGAGCACGACCAGGAAGACCACCTTCCAGGAGAGGTAGCAAAGATGACAAGTAGCCAACGGCTCGAACATCACACTGAGATCCCATATGGTCGCCGGAGGATGAACTGGGGGGCTTAGACAGGAGCAGGTCCCGTAGGAAATGGGACACCACTGGATGAGCTGAGAGGAGTTTCCTGTCCACCTGGTAGTGGTTAGCTGCTAGGGCACTAAGGTGTACCCTAACAGAATTAGACTTCAGCCCCGAATGAGAGAGGTGGAGCAGGTACTGCAATACTGTGACCACCGCGCAAGAGAAGGGGTCGGTCCACCACTCAGTGCACCAAAGTGAGAATCTGCACCACTTAAAGACATAATCCCATCTGATAGACGCCTTGCGCGAGGACAGCAAAACATCTTCCACCTTTCTGGGGAGGTGAAGTGGGGCTAGAGTTACCCTCTCAGCAGCCAAGCTGTCAGCGAAAGAGATCCCAGTTGGGATGCAGGAGAGTGTCTCCCGCCTGGGAAAGAAGTCAGGGAGTGGACCCCAAAGGTATGGGGCCTCCGCCGCCAACTGCAGAAGCAGCGGAAACCATGGCTGCCTGGGACACTGTGGAGCTAACAAGATGACCGAGGCCCTGTCACGGAAGGTCTTGAACAGAGTCTTGGCAATCAGTGGCATCGGAGGGAAGGCATACAGCAGTCCCTCTGACCATGAGATCAGGAAGGCATCGGCGGCCACCCTGACAGGGTGCAGCTGCCAGGAACAGAAGCGGGGCAACTGGTGATTGTGCGGGCTTTCAAACAGGTCCACCACTGGTTCCCCCCAGGTTTGGAAAAGCCTGCTGGCTACTCCAGGGTCCAGCTGCCACTTATACAGCTGGAGAGCCCTGCTGAGCCTGTCGGCCAGCAAGTTGTCTTGGCCCGGCAGGTACACCGCTCTGAGGAGGATGCCCTGTTGGATCACCAAAGAGCACAGATCTAGCGCCTCTTGACAGAGGGCATGGGATCCCGCGCATCCCTGCTTGTACACATAGAACATGGCCACCTGGTTGTCCGTTTGGACTAGGACTGATCGGTGGCATAGGTGATGAAGAAAGGCCTTCAAGTAGAGATGAATAGCTCGCAGTTCCAGGAGGTTGATCAGCCGAGCACTCTCGTCCAGAAGCCCCCACAATGGGCTCCCCAGCTCAGCAGGGCCCCCACAATGGGCTCCCCAGCTCAGCAGGGAGGCATCCGTGGTAAGGACCCTTGAGTGGTTGGGGGTCTGGAAGGGCATGCCCGCCTCCAGGTGTTGGGGCGACTGCCACCAGACCAGAGACTTTGCCAGCTGGCGGCTCACTCGGACCCTGTCCTGGAGATGGCCTGATGCCTGTGACCATTGGTCCTGGAGGCACCACTGTGCTGTCTGTATGTGGAGACGGGCATCTGGAGTGACGTGGACCGTGGAGGCCATGTGCCCGAGAAGGAGCAGCAGACACCTGGGAGACACCGAGGTAACGGTGCTGCATGTCCCGGGCCAGAGACCTGAGTTGGGCTGCCTGGTCCGCGGGCAAGAAAGCTGTTGCCCAAATGGTGTCGAGTCTTGCCCCGATGAACTCAAGGTTCAACGAGGTAGTTTATAACGAAACCCAAGTGTTGCAGAAGCTGGATGGTGCGTGCTGTTGCCTGCTGCACTTCATGGAGCCCCTGATGAGCCAGTCGTCAAGGGAGTGGAAGACAAAAGACCCACTGGAGCCTGAGAAAGGTGGCGACAACTGCCAGACACTTTGTGAATACCCTGGGGGCCGAGGCTAGGCCAAAGGGTAGCACCCTGTTTTGGAAATGATTGCCTCCTACCACAAAGCGTAGGTATTGCCTGTGGTTTGGGTGGATTAGGATGTGTGTATAGGCATCCTTTAGGTCTAATGAGCATAGCCAGTCTCCCTGCCAGAGGTAGGGCAGCAATGTTCCAAGGGAGAGCATCTTGAACTTCTTCCTCACCAGGAATTTGTTGAGGTTGTGCAGGTAGAGGATGGGCCTTAGGCCCCCTGTCCTCTTTGGCACAAGGAAGTACCTGGAGTAGAACCCCTTGCACTTGAGGTGGTGGGGCACCAGTTCCACTGCTCTGTCCTCGAGAAGCCCTGCCAACTCCTTCAGAAGAAAGTCCCAGTGGAGGGGAGACTCGAGGGGCTCTCCCAGGAAGAAGGGAGGGGGTGTTTGGCTCAGATGGAGGAGGAAACCCTCCCTGACCACCCTTAGTGTCCAGGAGTCGGTGGTTATAACCTCCCACCTGTAAGTATAAAGGGTAAGGCGACCCCCTGTAGGCTGCTGATCCCTGTGAGGGGGGGGGGGGCTATGCTGTAGGAGTCAAAAGCTCCCTCCTGGCTGGGCCGGAGCCGGAGTCTGGGGCTTGGGAGTCTTCTGCTTACGTGGGCCGTGCCCTTGTCCCTTGGCCTGCTGCCCTTTCTGGGGAGCCGGGGAGGCCTGGTAAGGTGGGTAGTTTCGGTAAGCAGATGATTTCCTCAGGTAAAAGGGCTTTTTACCTGAGCCCTTCCATCGGGAAGGGGCAGTGGTCTTCTTGGAGAGCCTAGTCCTCATCATGAACTCGGTCTCCAGCTCTGAGGCCTTGTCAGTCATGGGTTTGCCGAAGGGCTTCTCTCCTCGGCAAGGGACATCGACCAACTTGTCCTGTACCCACTGCTCGAGGTCAGATAACTGGAGCCAAGCCTGGCAGCGTGCACCGATGCCTGCCACGGCTACCTGGGCCGCTGACTCGAAACCATCATAAGCCGCTCGAAACATAAATTTGGAGCACTCATGGATGACTTTGGACAGGCTTTTGAAGTGCTGCAAAGGCTCCTCGGAGAGGCCAGCTGAGTATCTGGCGAGTTCATTCGCCCTCAGGTACATGCCCATGTACAGCTGGTAGGCCTGGATCTGGCAATTCAGCATTGAGCCCTGGTAGCACTTTCTGATGAGGGCATCCAAGGTGCGGGCCTCCCTGCCGGGGGCACCGAGGAGTGCGTCTTCTGGCTCTTCAGCCGACGCATGGCCGACTCCACCACCATAGAGTTGTGCGGAAGCTGTGACTTTTGAAAGCCAGGGCTCCTGTGGATTCGGTTCATTGAGTCAAGCCTCTTGCTGACCACCGGCACAGATGCCGGTGTCTCCCACATACAGAAGATGAGCCACTCTAGGATGGGAGGAATGGACACCGTGAGCGATTCCTGAGGGGAACCACGTATTGGAGGATCTTGAGCTCATCGGCCCGAGGATCTCCTCGGACTCGGTGGGAAATGCCAAGGCTTTGGACATGTCCTTGACTAAGTCCAAGAAGCCCATGTCCTCCAGTGGGGACCTTCTCCAAGGTTCAGAGACCAAGGAATCCGAGGGGACATCTCGGTGCAGATGGGTGTCCAGGGACTCCTCATCCTCGGTCTCCGTCGGAATACTCCGAGGAGGACTTGAGGGGATGCTGTTCCTCGGGCCTCGAGGGGCCCAGCGCCATGTGACCCGACCCCGGAGGGCTCATTGGGGACGACCTCGGTCCCGATGATCGGGAGACCGAGCACGACGTTGGCTGAGGATCTACTTGGGCACACATGGCCTCGAGGATTGGCTCGGCCTCCAGGGACGTCTTTGATGTCGAACGCCCAGTGGTCGGGGCAGAGGAACCGGATGTGCCGGATATCAGCGCTCACTGCTGGTCCAAGAAGGCAGTTACACTGCGCTCCAAGGCCACCATCCTGGACTCCAGCCCAGATGGCTCTGCAGCCTTCAGCATGGCACCGATGCCAGCTCCCCTGGAGAGGAATCCTTGATGAGGACTGTGTCTAGCTGGCAAGGCTGGTCCGCAGCTGGATCCTTCCGGGTGAAGGCCAAGAAGGACCCCACTGCTCAAAGACAGACAATAAAAGGCACGCCTGATCTTTGCCTAAACACACCTTGAGAAACCACAGTCCTTCTGGGAAAATGTTCTGTGAACAGATGAAACCAAATTTGAGCTCTTTTGGAATGCAGACGAGCGATACAATTGCAGGCAAAGAAATGAAGCTTATAAGGAAAAAAACACCCTTCCTACAGTTCAATACGGTGGAAGTTCCATAATGTTGTGGGCTGTTTTGCTGCCTAAAGAACTGGAGGTCTTGAACGTATTAAAGGAATCAAGAAGTCAGAGGATTACCAAGGTATTTTGGAGTGAAATGTGCTATATCTAGTGTCAAAAAGCTAGGTCTGGGTTGAAGGTAATGGGTCCTCCAGCAGGACAATGACCCAAAACATACATCCAAAAGTACAAAAGCATGGCTAAAAAGGAAAAATGGACTATTTTAAACTGGTCAGCAATACTGATCTCAATCCAATAGAGAACCTTAGGAAAGAGATGAAATCTGCCATTGGTAAAAGGAATTCTAGAAGCATTCATGAGCTGGAAGAAATCGCAGTTGAAGAGTGGGAGAAACTACCAGCAGACAGATATACGAAACTTACAGATGGCTATAAAAAATGTTTAAGGCTGTCATCACTACCAAGGGTTGTGAAACCAAATATTAGTGAAGGGTGCCATTAATCCTGTCCAGGTCATATTTTGCTTTTTTTCTCAGAAATTACTAAGTCTAAGTTGTACAGACATTTTTTTTGGGCTATATACTTTTGAACATACTATTAAAATATTATGATGGAGGAGTTTGTTTGCTTCCTGCTGTTTGCTACCAGCTTGTTCCTGATTGGCCCGGTTTGCCTGCTGTGGCTGCTCTGATTGGGGCAGCTAGATTGGAGGAGCTATATCTATCTTGCCCTCTCCGCGGGACACCGAGGAGTTCGTTTGCTTCCTGCTGTTTGCTACCAGCTTGTTCCTGATTGGCCCGGTTTGCCTGCTGTGGCTGCTCTGATTGGGGCAGCTAGATTGGAGGAGCTATATCTATCTTGCCCTCTCCGCGGGACACCGAGGAGTTCGTTTGCTTCCTGCTGTTTGCTACCAGCTTGTTCCTGATTGGCCCGGTTTGCCTGCTGTGGCTGCTCTGATTGGGGCAGCTAGATTGGAGGAGCTATATCTATCTTGCCCTCTCCGCGGGACACCGAGGAGTTCGTTTGCTTCCTGCTGTTTGCTACCAGCTTGTTCCTGATTGGCCCGGTTTGCCTGCTGTGGCTGCTCTGACTGGGGCAGCTAGATTGGAGGAGCTATATCTATCTTGCCCTCTCCGCGGGACGCGGTAGCGGGCACGTGCCCGTGGTGCGTGCCCGAAGGGGCGTGTCCAAAGGGGCAGGCTCTGCCCCTTTGGCGCCCCTTCGGCGTATTTCGGCGTTTAGTGTAAACACCGATGGGGAAGCGGAAGAAGAAATACCCCCCGGCGGTGCAGGTGAAGGCTGTTAAAAGTGGTAGGCCCAATGGATGCGCATGTAAGGGTTGGTGAGCCTTCTTCGACGCTGCCTGAAACTCGAGCAGAGGATAGTGTTTTGGAAGATGTCTCAACTGTGAGTGCTTCTCCTTCCTATGCTTCCCCGATGAATGAAAATTTGCTCCCGGCTCACCAGGACAACGAACCTTTAGTTTTTACTTCATCTCCTTTAGGAGTTGTTGCTTTGGAAGTTGAGAAACCTTTGTTACCTTCCTCGTTTTTGAATATGGATTCTATGGGTGAGACTTTGCCTCTACCGCTTCCTTCAGTTGTAGTATTTCCTGTGGCAGGAAAGCCACAACTTCCACCGGAGGATATATCTTTAAAAGATATTTGGTCTATGTTAGCTTGGATGGAGCTGGCCTTAGGGCCTTCTCTACAGAAAATTTCTGATTTTTCAAAACAGACTGTGGCAAAGCTTTCAAATCATGAATCTAGATTATCTGTTGTGGAAAAAAGTTTAGGAGAAGTGCAGGGTTCCTCACAGCAAGGAGTTTAAGTACAGTGATACAGAATGTTACCTCTTTAGAACGTCAGGATGAACTGTTAGAAAACTCCTTGCGTGCTAGGAACCTGCGGTTGTTGAATTTTCCGTGTACCCACTACCTTTCTCCGACTATATTGTTTCAAAAATATTTGAAAGAAGTGTTATTGATATCTGATGCAAATTTAATTGCCCTTTCAAAAATCTTTTATCTCCCTGTGGGAAATTTACCTAAAGATTTAAGGGAAGGGGGTTTACAAAATGAACAGTTGGCTGTTCCTTCATTAAATATTTCTGAGTTTCTTGAAACTTCGCAGGACGTGATAACAACACGTGCCACTCTGTTAATTACATTAGTCTCTGAGATAGATAAAGAGAAACCTTTTCATGCATATTTTAAAAAGAAACATGAGAAGTTCTGTGTGAAACTTGTTCAAATCTTTCCTGACGTCTCTAAGGCCACACAGCAGCGTAGGAGGGCCTTTTTGGAGATCCGTCCACGCGTTGTGGCCCTAGGGGCTTTATTTTACTTAAAATTCCCTTGTAAGTGCCATATTGTATACCAAGGTAAGCGTTATGTTTTTGGGGAGGCTCAACAGTTATTAGAATTTTTAAAGGATAAGGGATGAAGGATGAAGTGTGATTTTGGTTTCTTTTTCTTTTTCTTTGGCTCTTTGTCTTTTGGGATTGTCCGGGATTATCGGGCTATGATGGGATTTTTTTTACTTTTTATTTTGTTTTCGAGCTCCCTCTTGATGAGGGCTAAATTTATTTCGATTTTGTATTGCATTTGATGTGGATGCTTTGTTTTTTCTTTGTATAGTATTTGTTTTCTTGTGATGTAATTGAAAGTTATAAATAAATATTTAAAATAAAATAAAATATTATGATGACGTAAAGTTGGAATATTTCCAATTATTTCTCAAGATATTGTACAACATACCCAAAATGCAAGGGTGCCAATAATGTTGGCCACAACCACAACTGTAAGCAATGGGGGCAAGCCAGTAAGGGAGGCTTCCTGCACCCTTATGTCTTATGCACCCTAAACCAGTGCCTCACTGACTCACCTCTTAAGCTGGCCCTGGGTTGACACCATGTGGGCCCAACATTCTCAACATGCTCCTTACTGATGTTTGCTGAGTCTTTTGGGGATTTTCCACAATGGTGACTGTCCTGAAAAGTCTTTCCTGTGGAAACAGGCTTTCGCTTGAGTCATGTCTAGAGGAGCTTCTATGAATTCCAATTGACATGAAGGGCTCAGATTGGATTTTGGTAACTTATAATGAATCCTAGCAACTCCAGCACTCAAATGAGGTATCTGTGTGTGTATATAGTCATCCTGTAAGTCCAGAGAACATAGCCAATCATCCCTTTGAAGATTGGTCTCCCTCAGCAACCTCGCACCCTTTCTGAACTTTTCTCAAACTAGGTAATTTTTCAGAGCCCTTAGATCTAGGATGGGACGGAATCTCCCTGTCTTTTTTTTGTGCCAGGGAATACCGGTAGTAGAATCCCTGCCCTTCTTGCTTTGATATAATGGGCTCAATCGCATTTGCATGGAAAAAGGCAAAGAGCTCCTGATTGAATATCTCCTGGTGCAGAGAGTTGTCAGAATGAACTCGCGGAAGGCAGTCTGGCAGGAGTTTAAATAGGTGCAATTGATACCCAAACCGGAAGATCTTTAAGTCCCAACTATTGGAGGTGAATAGAAGCGCCAAAGGGCTTAAAAATACCAGAGCCTCCCTCTGACCAACAGGTTATCCAGAACTAGTACTAAAATTTTGGCTATGTTCTCAAGGAGACAATGAAAACCCTGCCACAGGTTTTGCCTGGTATACCAATTGAGACTTCTGGGCCCTATGCTGATGGGAATGACTGAGGACCCTGTTTAGTTTGGGTTGCGTGGGAAGCTGGAGGATATCTATGCCTATGAGAATAGCAGGTCCTCCTTTGACTTCTGCCAGAATAACTCATAGATGAAGAGAGTGGTACGTCAGATGTGGGACTGGAGAGGATCTTAAGTGTGCCACTATGCTGCTTAATGAGAGAGGCAACCTCCTGAACTTTATTTTTGAAGAGATTCTTTCTATGGCACGGCATGTCGTAAGAACATAAGAAATGCCATACTGGCTCAGACTAAGGTCCATCAAGTCCAGTATCCTGTTTTCATTAGTGGCCAATCCAAGTCACAAGTACCTGGCAGGTTCCCAAAAAGGGACACCGATTCCAAAATGCTTATCCCAGGGTAAGCAGTGGATTTCTCTGGTCCTCCTTAATAATGATTTATGGACCCTTTCCTCCAGGAATTCGTCCAAACCTTTTTTAAACCCAGTTACCCCTAACAGCTTTTACTACATCATCTGGTAACGAATGCCAGAGTTTGATTACATGCTGAGTGAAAAAAATATTTTCTCTTATTACTCTTGAATGGGTTACACTATAGCTTCATTGCGTGTCCCCTTGTCTTTCTCCTTTTTGATGGAATTTGGAATCTTTCAGCTCTATCTGCTCAGTACTTAAAGGCATCTGGGTTACTTTTATCTTTATTGGAACCTCCCTATCAGGATGCCCCAACTTCCCTCTTTTGCTAATATCCTTCAAGGATTCATCCTTCCGAACCATGCACTTTTGGGCAACTGTCAGTTTTCCCCTATTGTCTAGTTTAAAAGCTGCTCTATCTCCTTTTTAAGGGTTAATTCCAGAAGCCTGATTCCATCCCGGTTAATGTGGGACCCATCCTTTCAGAAAAATCCCTCCCTTCCCCAGAATGTTGCCCAATTCCTAACAAATTCAAAACCCTCTTCCTTGCACTATCATCTCATGCACACATTCAGACTCTGGAGCTCTGCTTGGGTCCTGCACGTGGAACTGGAAGCATTTCTGAGAATGCTACCCTGGAAGTTCTGGATTTCAACTTCCTACCTAAAAGCCTAAATTTGGCTTCCAGAACCTTCCTCCCATATTTTCCTATGTTATTGGTACCAACATGTACCAAGACAACAAGTTTCTCCTCAGCACTATCTAAAACTTTGTCTAGGTGATGCATGAGGTCCACTACCTTCGCACGAGGCAGACATGTTACCAGGCGATCCTCATGTCCACTAGCCACCTAGCTTCCTACATGCCTAATGATTGAATTGCCAACTATAACGGCCATCCTAATGCTTCCCTCATGAACACATGGCCCTGGAGAAACTACCTCAGTGCGAGAAGGTTTTACATCACCTGGAGGACAGGTCCTAGCTACAGAATCATTTCCTGCCACATCAAGGTGATGCTCTCCTTAAGGAGCTTCTCCTGCACACACTATTAGAGGGCTGAGGCCTGAAGCCATTAGAGTCTCCAGGCACCAATATCCATATAGGAGGCTCTTGATGTCATATTGAAAATGCTTGGATATGTACTTTCCACACTCCTTCCCCCTCTAACTAGAAAATGGAGTTGCTCCCACTTCTCTGGAGGGAGTGTGTGGGCAAACTCCTGCATGCTGCTCATGATGTTCCTCAAGTGCATGCCCATGAAAAGCTAGTGGGAAGTGAGCATAGTGTTCTGAAATACCTTTCTCCCAAACGAATCCAAAGTCCAAGCCTTTCTCCCCAGAGGTGCTGGAGAGTGCAACTTGGTGTTTTTGGCCTTTTTGAGTGCAGATTTGATGACCACAGTGTGGTATGTGATACCAGGGTGTGGTATCGTCTAGACTTGGTACATCATATTGACCTTATTGTTCATTGGATGTTCAGAGAGGGTTTCCTACATCTTCATCTGTACTTCTATCAGGATTCTGAGAATGGGCACTGTCACAGCCTTCCTTAGGGTGATCACAGAAGATGGAATATTTCCAATACCTTGGCCCTGGGTTCCTCATCCATTTTCAACTTAAATGGGATGTATTCAACCATCTCCCTGACAAACTCTATAAAGGACACCTCTGGAGATGAACATCTTCTCTCATGAGGTGGTGAGGAAACAGAGGGCAATTCTGGAGACCTCTCCTCCAAGAAGTACTTCATATCATACTTGGACTTCCAGCAGTGCTCTGATTCACACTCAGACATACTAAAATGATGTCTGAATCTTTGCCTGGGCAGAAACCTGCTCCCTTTGGGATGCAGATTTGCATCCAGAATGTCAATGCATTGATGTCCTTGGATGCCTCAGTGAGCGACCATCTCCTAATGCGCTTGAGATCAACACAGGCCAGGCAGTCACCAGTGTCAAGGCCCTTTGATGATTCAATGATGGTGACTCCCCTCAAGCAGCCGGTAAATCTCCAGGATAGGCCTGATGTCTGGATGCACCAGCCTCAAGCTGCGCAAAGAGGATCTCCATCCATACTTCGAGGCTCTTCAGAAGGCACTCTTCACAGGCTGCCATCAGCAAAAGTGAAGGGACTACAGCAGATTCAGTCATAGCCTCTGGTACCTCTATACTCGCAACATCATGCTCAGTTGAATTGCAACACGATGCACCTGAATCTCTATCAAATGCATAGTGTCTTGAATCCTCAGTGTCAATGACAATGAGGATAAATCCTCTCTTCTTTGGATGGGAATCAGTGGATAACTTCTCCTGGAACACACTATTGATGCTGGACTCTGAATGAGCCTGATGTCAATGCTCCTCCAGTATCTGAGAACAATCGCTCCCAAAAAGTGAAACAAATCAAATAGTAGCAAAAAAAGAATCACTTAAAATAAACCTCTCCAGGGAAAACAACCTTAATTCTAAATATTTTTTGTCGGAGCTGAGCCGTAGGAGGGACTAGGTGGATCCAGTCCCCCACCAGACTGCTAGCTTCTTTTATTTTATTAGTAACCCTTCACCAATAAAAATTTTTCTTTCATAATTAGAAATCTCTGCACTTATCTCAAGTCCTTCGTTGACACTGCCCCAACCAAACGTTGCTCTTCCAGAAATAGATCAGCACGACGCGCACGTTTCGGGGAATTAACCCTGGACGCGCGCGTTTCGGGGAATTAACCCTGTGTCAAGTGCTTCTGAAACGATCTCAAATGAGGCAACGAGAATAACTGTACAACGTCAATGCGGGCAACCTTGCCCGCATTGACGTTGTACAGTTATTCTCGTTGCCTCATTTGAGATCGTTTCAGAAGCACTTGACACAGGGTTAATTCCCCGAAACGCGCGCGTCCAGGGTTAATTCCCCGAAACGCGCGCGTCGTGCTGATCTATTTCTGGAAGAGCAACGTTTGGTTGGGGCAGTGTCAACGAAGGACTTGAGATAAGTGCAGAGATGTCTAATTATGAAAAAAAAAAAATTTATTGGTGAAGGGTTACTAATAAAATAAAAGAAGCTAGCAGTCTGGTGGGGGACTGGATCCACCTAGTCCCTCCTACGGCTCAGCTCCGACAAAAAATATTTAGAATTAAGGTTGTTTTCCCTGGAGAGGTTTATTTTAAGTGATTCTTTTTTTGCTACCTCCAGTATCTGATACAGCTCCCTGGGGTATGGAGAACCAATGCTGCCAATGCCAATAGACTGGACTTATCTGTGCCAAAAATCTTTTTTGTTGTATTTCACAGCCCTTGAGACCTCTCTTTGTCATCTGTCAACACAAGACACAACAAGAAGGTTCATGGTCGGGCCGCAGGCATTGCAGACATGTCTGTTGCAGACATGATCCTGTTGCACTGGTTGTACTTTTTAAGCCCACTGGAGAGTTTTTGGAACATGTTACCTGGAACAATAAATGTAGAAAAATGAAATGACTTGACGGTGAAAAAATATATCCTGGCCAGGATCACCTGAGGTCTAAATGAGGCCTAAGCAGAGACGCGGTAAAAATAAGGAAACTTATTAAATGGACACTAAGGGGACGCAAATACATTCATGCAGCAGCAGCAGGGTGAGAAAAAATTGAAACTAAGTGAAAATTAACTGGAAAATTGTGAAAAGGTCTTCAGCATGGCAGAAGCATGTCTGATGGGCTCTGCAGAAAAATGAAGACTAAGAAGATCCTGTGTGATGGCAGAAGATGGGAAAAGAGGCACATGTGCTCATGGCTGGCTCCTAAAGCTTCTAGAAGATATATAGGAATTGGTTCCTGCATACGGCTCCGTTGGTGATGTCACCCATATGTGAGGACATTTGATGTCAAAATGCATGCTTTTAAGAAGCAGTGGATTTATCCTTCGATTTATGCTGGTTATCTCCTTGAACGGCGTAGCTATATCAACGACATTTTTGTCCTGTGGAGTGTGACCTATGATCAACTAAATGATTCCCTTCATTATTTGAATACTGTGGCGCTCACGCCCCTACCAGGCGGTTGCCTAGTAGGGACGGGAGACCAACTTGTATTCCTTTTCCAAAGGGTTGTAGTTGTGTAGTCAGAAATGAACCAAGTGGATGTTTCAAAGCGCACAGGAATTTTTATTAGCTTCCTTTAGGTAAGATGGTAACAATCTTCAAAGCAACTTTACACTCAGGACAAAGAAACAAAGGATAATCTTCTCCAATTAAAGCAAATGTCAAAACAGTGTTTCCGTGGAATTATTTACAATGGCTTTTCTTTTCTTTCCCTTTAAGATGCTTCTTACTTCAGCAATAATAAAGGCACATGTATTTATAACTTACAATCAAAGCCAGTAGGGCTGCTAGCTCCTTCTTTGCTGTTTTGAGTTAAACAGTTCTCTGCTGTCTAGCCCCGCCTTGGTTGCACTAGCCACTTCTTTAGGAAAGAACCTTAGTGCTTCAATATAAGACTCATTCTCTCCTTTACTTCAGGCTTTCAGCTATAACAAAGTTGTAACAGCTTTCTTAATTTCTTTCTGCTATTTGGCTTCCATTAATTAGCATCAATACAAACAGCACAGTCCATCTCAGAACAAGAAGAACCCATGTCAGTTCCTCTACCATCCACCTCCATACTTTCTTCTGAGCTGCATATTGATAATGCTTAGAACCGTTCAGGCACTTTTTCCTTTAAGTCATTTAAAAGCTCAAATAGCCTATTCAACTGCACTGCCCCGCCTTCTCTTGGCAGAACTTCAACAGGCTTCTCCTGTTCAACTTTTCTTGAAAACCCCTTCTTTCTAATCTGGGTTTTCCCAGGTACAAATCCCTCTTCAGAATCAGAGCAAGAGAAACAAGTCTTAGGCTTCCCTGCTTTCTTTCTCCTACCTTGGAGTTTTACTGCAGGACTTCCAAATCTGGGGCTTCTGTTGGCCGTAGCTATCTCTGCCTCAGAGCCAGCTAGGGAATCAGGGTAAGATTTCCTCTCCACTTCCTGGAGCTTCTCCTGCCTGAAGACACACCCTTCAGAGGAGTCTAAGCTCTCTTGCCTTAGCTCTTCCAACGCCAGCCTTCTCTTTCTCTCTCTCTTGCCAGTATGCTTGGTCCTCTCCCTGGAACCTTCTCTGTAGCTCTCTTGGCTGCAGCCCTGGCTGCTCTTGCTCTCCTTGCTCTTGTCCTTGTTCCTGTTTCTCCTTCCGTCTCCTATCTCTCTGTTTGCTCAAACTTAAACCTTGAGCATGGCACCTCCCCTTCTGACTCCACCCCCATGTATCTCCTACTCTTACTTAGGGTTGCCATGGAGTCTGGGTGTGGCTTTAGCCTAGCTCTACCCTCGTGGTTTCTCTCACTGCTTTTACTAGGGTGTATGTGTTCTGGTGCACCCATCCCTCGCAAAGAAGAAAAATTTCCTTTTCCCTTTATTTCTTCACGCTGGACTGCCCTCTCCTTACCACAATACCTACAACACTGCTATTAAGTTTGAAATATGCTGCCACCAGTCTACTGTACATTTTTTAGATGTGACTGTGTTGAAGCAAAACAGTTTGAGACTATCATTTTCACTAAACCACTGATAGGAATACTTTGCTCCAATACCGTAGTTTCCATCCTTATCCTTTGAAGAACAGCCTGCCATTTTCTCAACTTTTGAGATGTTGACGTATCTGCTTGACTGATTCTGAATTTTGACATCAAACAGGCAAGTTTGAGGATCATGGATATCCAACAGCAGTTTTGAAGAAGGCCTATAGACGCGTGATTTAACCATCGGGAATGGCTTTTGATGCCATCAATATCCTCCGCAACTGCTGACTCAGAGATTGCCACTTGTGTGTTGCGACATTCTGCAGTATCTGTCATTATGCTGACGATATGGGTGCTGGTAAATATGGTGCAGGTTGAGACTGTACAAACACAACAAGGAGCAGCGCTCTTGCAACACCAACCAGGGTACACAAGAAGCAAGAGACAATATCAGAAATGGATGGTAATCAGATGTTTATTCTTGAAAAACCCCAACGCGTTTCGGCGCGTACGCCTTCTTCAGGGGGTGCACAGCTTAAAAACAAACAAAATTAAATAAATATACATGTAAATAATGAAATAAAAAGGAATAAAACCCCATGCAGATATTCATGATTATGGTTATATATACAAAAACTGTAACATAATCTAAAATAAAACTTTCATAATAAAATCTGTGTTCCAAACGCAGGACATAGAGACAGAGAATCATAAATTAATGAAAATGTGTAGACGAACATATCAAAATAAAAAATTGTGAACTGAGGAGTTATATCAACTAAAAAAATGTAGTCTTAAAGGTAGTTGCAATATTATTTACAGGTATTAATATCATGTAAAGATATTTGATTCTCATATAATGATACAATACAGCACTAATAAAAGTAGGTCTTTGATAAAATCATACTATCCTCGGGTTGCAATCCATATGTAATGGTTTTCTCAAAGAGAGATTCTGTAGTGGTTAACAGGATATTAAACCCTTGTGCACTTAAAACTATAAATACGTAATAGTGTACTAAACTAGTGGCAGAGGCATATTAGATATTTTTAACTCATAACGTATATTTAGAGAGAATCATACTAAAAGTGAAGCTAACCTGAGCCAATGGACTCAGATGGTAAATACCATCAACCTGCGAGGCACAGGAAAAAACTGCTCTGACACTGAAAAAAAGGAGAGAAAAAATGTATTCTTGCTTCATAATATAATAACGACGTGCACAATGTTCTATTGTATTTGAAGTTAAAGGTTATGTAGAATAGTCCTACCTTTGGAATTGAAAAAAGCACTACCAGAAAATCTGCTTCAGAGATGTTCAAAGAAAGCCCGACTACCTGACTACCAGGTTATAACAACGCCGACACTCGCGCCAAAATGGGAGGAGTCTAAGTGGTGGGTGGAGCTAACGTTCATAAAAAATTATCAGACTTGCAACAGTGAACAAACTAAAGGTCTGAGAGGCATTGTTTCCCATATTATCTTTCATGAAAAATTATATGTATACTATAATGCAATAATGATGATATGCACGATCATGCTGCATCTAAAAACCATAAATTAAAATTTGACCATAAAAGTTGAGAGTAAATAAACAAACTATTTAAAGAATTATCAAAGTTAAATCAAAATTTTAAAAACGGGCATCCACTAATGTAAAGGAATCACTAATTATAAATACTAAAACTATCCTGCAACGATCGCAACGTTTTGCTCCGTATAAAGATACGTTGACTTCTAATGGTCATTATAATAGACTACTCGTGCATATTATAATCTCATAGTTTCACAAAAGACAGCCTTAAAAAATTTACAATCTAACAATAACATTATAATAAAACCGGCTGATAAGGGTGGTGCTCTTGTGGTTCAAGATAGAGATTCTTACATTAAAGAAACATTACGTCAACTGAATAATGAAGAATTTTACCAAAAGATTTATGATGACCCTACACAAGTCTTGCAACAAAAGATAGATGCCTTACTGTATATAGGCAAGGAAGCGGGTTATCTTACGCCGCATGAGATTTCCTTCCTTATGGTTCTTCATCCAGTCGTACCAACCATATATATGGTCCCCAAAATCCATAAGTACCAGAAAGAGCAAGGGTATCCGCACACCACCAGGAGAACACAAAAAAGCAGAACCCGGACTGACAACAATTAGGTGAAAAACCTTGTTTATTGCACCCCGACGCGTTTCGGCTACCAGCCTTCTTCAGGGGGGTCTTAAAAGGAACACACCTCAAAAAGAAACAATAATAATAAAAATAATAATAATAATCTTAAAAGTACACATTAAAAACAATAAAACAATAAATATGATTATTATGCAAAACCTATGGATCAGACTGGCAGAATACCACAGTAATTAACCCATATTTATAATCAAATCAAATAATACACAACATAAATGTTGTAACACGGAAGATCTGCCCTCTGCCTCAGAAGCACAGAAATCTGCTGTTTGCAGTTTAGATTCTGACAGGCAGGCAAGTCACAAGGTTCCCAGTTACCATAGGCGACGTAAACAAACTCAGACACGAGGTCTGCAGTCACGCCTAGCTAGTAAGCATTCCCCAGCTGCTGATGAAAACGGCTTTCACCTGTGCAAGGGAACGCCCAAGAAGCTGTATAAAAAATGCTCAGTGCAGTCAGAGTTAGACTGGCAGGACACGAGAAACTTGCAAGACTGGCAAGACAAGGGAGACTTGCAAGACTCAGAAGAAAGCTCAGAATATTCAGGAAATACAGACACAGAGTCAGAACTGCCTGAAACCTCTAGCAGGAAGTCACAAAGAAATTCACAGAAAGAAACACGGAGAGTTTCACACAGAGAGGTCAGCTGTAAGAAGCACTTACCTCTGACGCAGCTTGAATTTCCTAAGCACCGGGCTGTGCTGAATGAATGGGAGGCATTGAAAGGCAAACCGTATGTATCTGAAAAGCATGGCAGCTTAAAACAGTTACAAACCCTAGAGAGGGAAAGAAATGCTATTGAAGATGTGTGTATGTCTGACCCTGAAGAGCGTGTGCCAGTAAAACCCTGCAAAAGATTTCCAAGAGAGAAATCTTCACATAATAGAAGAGAACAGTGTTATGGTTTACAGCCAAATGTAAAAGGCAGGAAGTTTAAAAGTTTTAAGGATAAAGCTTACTCAGAGAAAGGTGTCTCTCCTTCCTGCTATTACAAGCTATATGACAGCTATTTGCCCTGCTGTGAAGAAGGCTGTTCAGAGAGCACTGATAGAGATACGGGACTAAGAAAGGTGCAAACTTTCTGTTCTAATGAAAATACTGTAAATGATAAAGCAAAGTGTGAGCCTATGATTATAGAGGCTGGTATTGAAAGCCCATGTGATGAAGCCATGGATTGTACGCTGTTGTTATCCAATATGGTTTCCTTCTTATGCTGAAGCCAGGATAAGAGTGCCTCGTGAGTGCTGAGAAAGCTAAGAAGAGACAGCTAGCATATCGGATAAGCTTTATACTGTGATTTATGAGTTCTGTTGAAGCAAGATGCTATGTTTAAGTTTTCTTCAGTTTACCAGAAGTATGGTTGTATCCTGAGTTTTTTTGTATTATAACCTTTTTGAAAATCCAACCCCGGGAGGGGAATAAAAATCCTTTTGAAAAACCTGACCACTTGACTCACAACTACAACTTCCTATAAGAAAGGTCAGGCCCAGCAGTCTGGCTGTTAGCTTAGGCCACAGTCCAGCCCCTGCTGGTGACAATATATAAAAGTAATATCATCAAAAAGAACATAAACCTTTAAATAATGATATACAGGACAAGAATGTATCAATAAATATTAATAAAAATTGAATATAAATCAATAAAAAGCAAAAAGAAAGAGAAAGAGAGACGAGTCGGACAAAGGGGATTGGATAAATACGTTACCTAAACAATACTATTTTTCTCCACATCTAATTGTAACTTTTTAAGACGTGCTTTTACTATTTTGTCTCACCATGTTCTGTATTTGTTAATTGCTGGCTGCAATAGTATTGTTTATATTTATAATTGGTTTTAGTTTTATTTATTACTTTCTATTATGGTATTTTTATGGCAATTGCTTTTTTATATATGGCATTTATTTAGTCATTTACTATATAAGTCTTCAGATATACTGTTTTATACTTATTTATCTAATTATTTATTTATTTATTGTCAGCGTTTAGCGTCCTACATGTTTGATTTAAGTCTTTAGCGTTCCATTTGACAGAATTAATGTATTTATCCAATCCCCTTTGTCCGCCTCGTCTCTCTTTCTCGTTCTTTTTGCTTTTTATTGATTTATACTCAATTTTTATTAATATTTATTGATACATTCTTGTCCTGTATATCATTATTTAAAGGTTTATGTTCTTTTTGATATTACATTTATATATTTATGTTGTGTATTATTTGATTTGATTATAAATATGGGTTAATTACTGTGGTATTCTGCCAGTCTGATCCATAGGTTTTGCATAATAATCATATTTATTGTTTTATTGTTTTTAATGTGTACTTTTAAGATTATTATTATTATTGTTTCTTTTTGAGGTGTGTTCCTTTTAAGACCCCCTGAAGAAGGCTGGTAGCCGAAACGCGTCGGGGCGCAATAAACAAGGTTTTTCACCTAATTGTTGTCAGTCCGGGTTCTGCTTTTTTGTGTTCCCCAAAATCCATAAGTCACTTCAGAACCCACCGGGATGGCCGATCGTATCCGCTATAGGATCCTTACTAGAATCTCTATCTAAATTCCTGGACATCTTTCTGAGACCTTTTGTATTTGAACTACCATCTTATGTATGTGACTCTACGCACATTATCAATATTTTACAGGATTTCAAAGGGTATCATAGAGGCCTCTTGTTGGTTACTCTTGATATCAGTTCATTGTATACAAATATTCCTCAACAAACAGCCATAGAGGTTTTAGCTAACACCTTGATTCAAAGGGCAAAACCGGTCCATACTCCTACTTTCTTTCTTACACAGTTAGCATCTTTGGTTATGATGGAAAATTACTTCAATTTTAGAGGAATTTTTTATAAACAAATCAAAGGGGTAGCCATGGGCTCATCTATGGCACCAGATGTTGCAAATCTATATGTAGCTCAATTTGAAAAACAATGTTTAACATTCTATCCTTATAAATCAAATATTCTTTTATGGAAGCGGTATATTGACGACATACTTATAATTTGGGAAGATACTGAACAGTTGTTACACAACTTTTTTATTTGGCTTAATACATTGGACCCTAATTTACAATTTGAAGGGACTTTCAGTTCAAACAGTATTCCATATTTGGATATAATGATCAAGAAAGACGTTGATGGATTCATTACAGACCTCTACCAGAAACCGACAGATCGCAATACTCTATTGAAATATGACAGTTGCCATAATACGTCTCTCAAAAATAATCTGCCAATTAGTCAATTCCTCAGAATAAGGAGGCTATGTACAACAGATACCGATTTTGAACTTCAAGTGGTTAGGATGCATAAAAGATTCACAGAACGTGGCTATTCACAGAATTGCATCAAAAAAGCATACCTTAGAGCTTGTGCAACGGAACGCTCTTCCCTATTGAAAAAGAAAGATCGGCACAAAAATACAGATAAAATTGTTTGTGCTCTCACGTTTACACGTCTTTCTAAAGCCATTGTGAATATTTTAAGACAAGAATGGTATCTTTTAAAATCTTTACCTTGGTTTACCTCCAAACAACTTATGATAGCATATAAGAGGAATCCAAATTTGGCAAATATTTTAGTACCATCAGCCCTTACGAGAAGTAATCCCGAACCAAAAATTAAGGGTCATTTTAGTTGTGGCAACTGTTCTGTCTGTCTTCACACAATAACCGAGGCAGGTCGGACCCGGTGCTAACCCGCTCGCACACCCCCCCTTTCCTTAATCTATACATCCTCCCCTACCCCCCCCCCACCTCCTATATCTCCCAATCACCAATACAAAACACACCAACGCATTTTCTTGGGCTTATATGGTCGCAGCTTTATTAACAATTAGGAAAAATTCCAAACATTTCTTGTAACACAAATTCCTTAATAATACCCAAGGAGCGGAACGAGCCATCACCCGCCATACCACTAGCAAGATGACCTCATTCCACTCCCACCGCGGCCAAGCCAGCGGCAAACGCCAGCCCCCCTTTTCCCCGGCCTCGCCATATTACTAGCAAAGACCGGCAAGGGGTCATCCGGGTTGGGGGCACCCGCCCCCGCCCCAATTCCAGTTAAAGGCTCCGGACCCCGGAAACCTACGGGATCCCGCCACCCGGCGTAGGAGAAGCTCGCTCCCCTATGCCGCCCCCCCAAGCCCAAGCTGCGACCATCTAGCCTCCCATTGCATGACCCACTCCAAGGCCTCCTGCCAGTCATTGAGCAACAAATCAATTCTCACAGGGGATAAATGCACCCCATCCTGCCGGTATAAGCCCTCACAAGTGACGTCAACCCAGGGGTGCAATACTTGATATCCCCCATGGTCACAAACCCACCGCCCAATCTGGCGATTGATTTTTGCTAGCCCATGCGACCAGCGCCGCTGTTGCTGACAGGTAGGCCTCGGAATGATATCCGACCACAACAAAATAACTTCCGGATACATCCGAATAACTTCAGCCATGTCCCTCTTAGCTGCTTGGATTAACTGCTTGCAGGTCCAGCCGGCCAAATCATTGCCTCCAATGTGCAGTAGAATCACTGCCGGCTCTCCCCTCACTCGCTGATGGTGCCGAAGCAAAGGTAACAATTGTGGCCATCGAAGATCACGCTCACCCAGCTATTCGACGGACACCATATCCGGGTCTTTATCTTTATCTTTATTTAAAATTTGATAAACCGCTTTTCGTCGTAACATAAAGCGGTGTACAATAAAAGGTTGACAGTGCACAAACAAGGAAAGGAACGCCAAAATAAAACAGGAGAGTAGATATAGAAAATAAAAGCATAGACAGATAAAATAACAAAGAGACCAAAACGTTGCAAACAAACTAGGGGGCCAATAGTTAAAACATAAATTAACAGGGTTTCTTAAAACAGGCGTGATAAAAAGGCCCAAAGGGGAGGACAAGATTAGACCACATATAGACAAAGGACACAACTAAACAAAACAAATGGACAGGACAAACATAATAGGTAATTGGGAGAAACATTAGGAAAGACCATCAGGAGAAAGATGAAAGGCCTGCTGAAATAGATGTGTTTTGAGTAGAGTTTTGAATTGGGGATATGAGGGTTCCAGGCGGAGAAACGGTGGTAAAGCATTCCAAAGTGTTGGACCTAGGAAGAAAAAAGCAGCATGATGGGTTTGTTCAAGGTGTGCCTGTGACGGGGAAGGAAGGGACAGACGATTTGCATGAAGGGATCGAAGCTGGCGATAGGGGGTGTGAAGGGAAATTCGGTCTGCAAGATAGAGGGGAGTGTTAGTGTGAAGGGCACGGTGAATTAGAATAAGAAACTTGTAGTGAAAGCGGAAACAGAGAGGTAACCAATGCAGCCGGAAAAGGATAGGTGTGATATGATCGAAACGGCGTGAGAAAGTAACGAGGCGGGCAGCGGTATTTTGAATGCGTTGTAGGCGTAGAAGTTGATACTTTGGGAGATTAGCGAAGAAGACATTACAATAATCCAAACGACTAACAACTAAGGCCAAGACAAGGGTGACTAAGGAAGAAACGGGAAGAAGGGAGCGGACATTCCTAATCTGTCGTAGAGTGGCAAAGGATCTGCGTATAAGGGAAGTAAGATATTGATGAAAAGATAGCTTGGGGTCGAGAATAATACCAAGATAGCGGAAGGATGAAACAAGGGGGAGTGGAGTAGAGTCAATCAGAGGGGCCAGAGAAGGACAGGAGCCAGTCAGTGAAACCCACATGGCTGTGGATTTGGATGGATTCAAGTGTAAGAAATTTTGGGACAACCAAGAAGAGATCCGAGAAAGACAGAGGTTTAGTTGGGTAATGTCTAATGTCAGGGGAGAGGTATGGAACAGCAAAATAATATCATCTGCATACATATAGAATGATACAGGAAACTGTTGAATCTCTAGGGATAAAGGAGCTAGAAAGATATTAAATAGAAGAGGAGAAAGAACAGAACCTTGTGGGACACCGCAGGTGAGAGGAAAGGCAACTGAGGACTGATTACCAACGTGAACTGAAAAAGAACGGGCTGTAAGAAAAGAATAGAACCATTGCCAGACTGTGCCTTGTAATCCCACATCTGATAGCCGAGAAAGTAAAGTATGGTGATCAATCAGATCAAAGGCCGCAGATAAGTCAAGAGACACCAAGAGAGAAATATCACCACGATCGTGTGCAACATGCAAATCATTAAGAAGTGCTAAAAGAACCGTTTCCGTGCTATGTCCGTGACGAAAGCCAGCTTGGCGAGGGTGAAGGGTATTGGTGGATTCAGTGTGGGAATTTAGTTGATCAAAAACAAGACGCTCTAATAGCTTAGCTACGAAAGGAAGGTTTGAGACAGGACGCCAGTGAGAAAGAATAGAAGGATCAAGGGAAGATTGTTTTAGGATAGGGCGAACTATGGCTGATTTCCAAGGTGAAGGGAAATAACCGGTTGAAAGGCTGGTGTTAATGATAGTGGTAATAGTAGGAATGAGCTCTAAGGAAGGTTCGGACAGCCAAGAAGAAGGAATCGGGTCTAACTTGCAGGTGGTTTTGTTTGATTTTGTTAGAGCCTGTAGGACTTCAGCAGAAGTGACAGAATGGAAGGAGGACCAGGAGTGGGCTAGGGCAAGATTGGACGGGGAAGAGGGTAAGGCAGAACAGAGAGGGGACAACGGCGGAGGAGGGGAGGGATGTAAAAAGGAGGAGCGGAGTTGGAGAATTTTATCAGAGAAGAACGTAGCAAGAGACTGGGGATTGGGGGCCATGGCTAAACGCTGTTGATCAGAGCTAACAGTGGAGAGCCTCCGCAAGATGGAGAAAAGCTGTCTCGATGAGCTTGCTGCAGTGGAGATTTCGGTTTCATGAAAACCCCGCTTGGCAGATTGAACTGCTTGGCGGTATGCAGAAAAAAGCTGTTGGAAGTGAAGGCGTAATTCAGGAGAAGGGTGGCGAGCCCACTGTCGTTGTACGTGTCGGAGTTGTGGTCAAGACCTAAATTACGCCCCAATGGTCGTTCAGCTGCCTGCAGTCCCACCCAATGCATGAATGAGTGCCCAATCATCCAGCATCCATGCTGGCGCCGCACGGGATCTGGAAAAGAAAAGATAAGTCAGGCATCTGAACAGAACTCCCTTATAACCGCACATAACCCTTAAAGGCCTGCGATCTCCATCTGCCAATGCTCTGAATCTCAGCCTCAGATAACCCAGCCGCCGCCGCACTGGTGGCCGCACCAATACGAAATGAATGCGGTGCAAATCGCTGCGGATCCAAGCCCAGATGACGCAACACCAGCTGCAGAATGGCCGCCACTTGGAAACGTGTCACCCCACGTGAATCCCTATGCTGGAAAAACAGCCGGCCCGCTGCCAGGCGCTCCAACATGTAACCTCTCACGGCTGACACCGGGCACGTGGGCAACGATAAGACCTCGTTCAAAACCACCTACAAACCTTTTCCTAACTGGTCCGTCTTTGACCTCGCCAACCTAACCCAAAGCTGCCCCTCCCGGACTTGCACATGGCCGCGCAACAGGCCACCAACAGTGGTGGCCTGACTAGAGCTTGCTACCAACTCCCCCATCTGAAAGGCTCCGAAGAAAGCCACACAAAAAACTGCCTTGAACAGTATCGCCTCGTAACGTGACAGGGCCACGCTCGGCAAGGCCGCACAAAGCCGAACCAGCAGTTCATGCGTAACTGGCAACCTCGAATTGCGAGGAGCCAGGCAAGCGCGCTCCCAGCCATGCAACAATTTCCGAGACAAGAACCTAAGGACTGAATGACCCCAACCCGCTGCTCTAGCGAAAAAGGTGAAGCCAGCCAAGCGACTCCGTACCGCCACCCTGGAGGCTCCCTCTCGCTTTGCTTGCACTATATAATGCCCCAATAAGGAATCCGCATCCATCCCCAGCTGCCAACCCCGCAACTGCAAATATTCCACCACCGCGTCGAATCCTCTCCGATACGCCGACCACGTCGAAGGCGCCACTGAATTCCTCAACAACAGTATCAAATCCGCTGACCAATCTGCCATAAGTTCTCTGGAACCGCCAACCCTTCGACTTCCGCTTCTGGTGCCAAGGTTCAGAACAGCTCCCACCTGGAACGAGAAAGGACATCAGCAATTATATTAGTGCAACCCGGAATATGCCGGGCCTTCACACAAACATTCAAACGCAAACAAGTCAAAATGATGTCCCTCATCAACCCAGCCACCTGTGCGCACCGCGGCGTATATCGATTAATTACCGCAACCACAGCCTCATTGTCGCACCACCAAACTACTCTACGGTTCCGCAGCTTGTCCGGCCACAAATGCAACACAACCAATAACGGAAACAGTTCCAGAAACGTGATGTTACTAGTGAGACGTGCTGAGTGCTACGCTGGCGGCCAACTGGCCGCACACCACTCCCCTCCAAAATAAATACCCAGTCCTGCACTACCTGCCGCATCCGTATACAACTGCAAATCTGCACTAGAGATCTCCGCCTCCATCAGAACTGAGATCCCATTAAAACCCTCTAAAAACTCATCCCAGACTCGCAAGTCATCCTTCATGACCTTGGACATTCTGATGCGATGATGAGGCTTCCTAACCCCCATCATAGCCGCAGCTAAAGATCGCAGAAAAACACGGCCCATCGGTATGACACGGCAAGCGAAATTCAAAGAACCAATCAAAACCTGCAACTCCCGCAACGATAACTTAGTGGATGCCAAACCGTTAGCTACCAAAACTCGCAACCGGATCATTTTGTCCACTGGAAGGCGCGCCACCATTTCCACAGAATCCAGCTCCACCCCCAAAAAGGTAATACGCGTGGCCGGGCCTTCCGTTTTTCCAACAGCCAATGGGAGCTCGCAAGCCCTAGCCATATCCACAAAACCACCTAACAACTGTTGACACTCCCCCGACTGCGCCGCCCCCACAAGAGAAAATCGTCGAGATAATGCACGACATTACCGCAGCCGACCCTCTGGACCAAATTCCAATGCAAAAAGGAACTAAACTTCTCAAAATATGAACAAGATACAGAACACCCCATAGGCATGTACTTATCAACATAGAACATATTGTCAAAGCAGAAACCTAATAAATAAAAATCAGCTGGATGGACAGGCAGCAACCTAAACGCCGACTCCACATCCACCTTTGCCATCAAGGCTCCCGGGCCACACTGTCTAACCAACCTAACCGCCTCGTCAAAGGAAGCATAATGAACCACACACAACTCTCTCGGGATATGATCATTGACTGAAGCACCCGTCGGAAAGGACAAGTTATGGATCAGTCGAAACTTCCCCGGCTCCTTCTTCGGAACCACCCCGAGCGGCAAAACCACCAGATTCGCAAAAGGTTGCTCCACAAAAGGACCCACAATTCTACCCTGACATAGCTTAACAGCCAACTTATCGCGAACTACCGGCCGCAAACATCTTACTGAAGGCGAGTTGCGCACAGGCCTGCCTGACAAAGTCCCATGCACGGGTATACGGAAACCAACCCAGAACCCCCGTACCAACATATCCTTATCCCGCCCCCGCGGGTACCCCCGCAACCATTCCTCTAAAGGTTTCCTCCGAATCGGAGTCGGGGCCATACTCAATACATCCAAATTACTTGGCAGCTGATGAGGAGGGACCTGCCCCTCCTTTTTTAACACATTTACCGGCTGAATGTCCGCCCCCACAGGACGAGCAGGCATGCCGGAATTTACAATCCGGAAAAGGGCACAAGGACCGGTTGAACCGCCAACAGATGTCCCCCTGTCCCCCAACCTTCTGCGGGGGGCTACTCCCCGCCGCACGAAAGGGCCGACCCGATCCCAAACCACTACCGACCAATGCTCTCGCTCCCGCACCCACACTAGCACCCGTACGGACCGACATTTGGGTCAGCCATAAATTAATATCCTGGGTGCCCCATGTCAACCACCTACTCTCCTCCATCTTGTCCCTAAACTTCTCATCATAGTTCAACCAGGCAAAACCTTCATGTGTCTGTGCCGCTTCCAAAATGGAGTCAGCATACGCCAACAACATTCCATAATCATCCGGAGATTGCTGGCCCCATACACTTACCAACCGCAGAAAGGCTCTGACCCAATTTACTATATTACGTGACACTTTCCTTAGTCGTCCCGCCTTCTCATCCTCCTTCCTCTTCTTTCTGCTCTCACCCGAGCGCTTCCTGCCTTCCAGGAGTCTGAAAATGTCAATATATCGCCTCTTCAAAATCTTACAGCGTAAGCTCTTGGGCACCCCCTCCCAAAGCTCCGTGAAAGATACCAGCGTAGGCTTGCCCAACCCAGGGGAAGGAGCAGCACGTGCCTGTCCCACCCCATGTACCGAACGCAAGGTTCCAGATGACGAAGACGATGATGAAGATACGGAAGAGAAAGAGGACCTGTGCTGACACCTCCTAGAATGCCTTCTCTTCTTCCTTGCCTTCTGACCACCCCCATCCGTCACGCCCGGCTGCTCGAACCCTTCCCCCCTGCCCACAGAAGACTCACCCGCCACAGCCTCATCGCCGGCCTGCGCCTCTCCCTGCAGGACCTCCACCAGCCGACTCCGCACATCCACCTGCTGTGTCCCACCGCAATCCGCCACACTGGCCTGTATCCGCTGCGTTCCTTCGGGTGACACTCCGGCCCCTCTACCTAGACAAACTGCTGTACAGCCGCACTCTCCCAAGCATCCCGCGACATTGATGTAGCCTGTGGAGAAAAAGAAGGAAAAGAAGGGGGGGAAACAAGAGGAGAACCGGCTGGCTGCCAAGCCGCCAACCGAGCGGAGGAGCCCTGCCCCCCTCCCTGCCAATGGTCCCAAGATGCCGCTGCACCGGGCCCCGCAACCCCTACCAAACCTCCAGGCCAGCCCATCTGGACAGGAGGACCATAACAGAAGGCATGCGCCCCACGCCAAGGCGGGGTACACCCCTCCACCCCCACCCCCCCAACCCTCTTAACCCCTGCCCCCCCCAACCCTGGACACAACCCCCTCACACCCGGCCCCAGCACTCACCAGTGACGCACCCCCACCCCCCACATCACCGGACACCCCTTTGCCAACCACCCCATCCCTGGAATTATCCGTCTCCTGCGACTGAATATCTCTCCTCCCCCCACGCTGCTGCACAACACCAGCCCCATCCCCCCGGACCTCCGCTGAGATAGACCAGCTGTCCCCCTCTTTTCCGGGGCCCCCACCTTCCCCCTTTCACCTCTGGCCCCCCTACCACGAACTACACCCCTGCCCCTAATACCCTGAGCTGCCTCCATCCCCAAGCTACTCCCCGCAGCCCCACCAATGCTCCCTCCAGACTCTCCAGTAGGAAATGCTAACTGCCCCCACCTCCTGCCCCCAGCAAACCGACCCCTCCCCCCCCGGCTAACCCCACTAACTTTGCCCATCCGCCCCCTCCGCAACGGCATGCTGCAAACAATCTCAAATGCAGAAGGAATTAAAATATCCTGCCCTGCACTATAAAAAAAAACAAAAACCAAAAAAACTGCTAGCCCCTACTAACACTTGTGCACAACCCGCGGCCCCAAAAAGCGTACAATTGAATGCAATATGCCTGTAGGAATGGCACAGCCCTTTGGCAGCCTCTTCTTTACCCAACAGGGGCCGAACGTCCCTTGCCTTTGCCGCCGCTCTGGACCCTTCGCCTCCGCTCCAGCCGCCGAACTGAATCGCCGCTCGAAGCCCCGATTGGATCCGCGACGACGCAGACACCTCCCCAGAGCAGCTCAGCAAAAGACCTGCTCCTTCTGCTACCCCACACGACCGAGGAAGACGCAACGTGCATCTCCCAGGAACCTCAGACGCACCGGCGCCTCTCATTGGCTCGCCTAGCTGTCCCTCAGCGGCAAGCCAATGATTTTAAACGATGCCTCCCTGGCCTCCAATCCAGAACCACCACGCGCTGCCATGAGCAGGGTCCCCGTGCCGGGCCTCGCGCCCGGTTACCACCGGCCGCTGGGACCCTGCCCCGCGGCCTCTTCATTATTGCTAAAAATAGTTTTATTCACCCTATTTCCCAACACAAAGTGTATCTACAAACTTACACAAATTGCAAGACGTCCAATGTAATATATTTGATTTTATCTCCTTGTAATTTGGTTTACATTGGCAAAACAGTAAGAGAGGTTCGTACACGCATCATTGAGCACTGGAGCTGCATTCAGAGGGAAATTTTAGATAAACCACTAGTTGCACACTGGGTCTCAGCGAGTCACAAAATTAGTGATTTAAAGTATCTAGTTTTAAAAAATGTTATGGTACATTGGAGAGGAGGTGACATCAATAAGGCTTTGTTAAAACTTGAGCAACGATATATTTACGAATTTAATAGTATGGAACCGAATGGTCTTAATCAGAAAACAGATCTTTCTGTGTTTCTGTAGGTGAATATATTTTTTAAGCTTTTCTTCCCTCAGTCAGCAGTAGTGCTGTATGTGTGCAGACTCCTTGTGGGGCCTTAGTCCAGCACTAATTTCATCTCAGCCAGTATTGATATCAGTATGTTAAGATGTCCTTCAAAGTGGGTCCCAAGATACGGCATACAGTTATTAAAAACTCATATTATATCATATAACAATTCCGAAAAAATTACTTCCCTGATTGGGTCATTAATTTCTAGTTCTTATTGTTTTAATATTAGTATATATATATATATATATATATATATATATATATATAAACACGAAAAGACTTTTTATACTTTTGAAAGAAATTAATGTATACAGTTGATATCTTTTTTACATTCATAGTTTAATATGTCTCTCTGGCATTGACTGTTAGAAGTCAAACTGTCTTCACACGGAGCACAGCAATGTGATCAGTGGACTGTTTAGCACCGTAGTCAATTACTCATTCACGCTACTGTGTCTCTGGTTCTAGAGTTTTAGCTTAGTAATATTGATAGTAGGTTCCTCTTCTATTATTAAATTTTTCATGTTATTATCTTTCATAGACTAGTTTTAGTTTACTTTTATGACATTGTATATTATTATTATTGCATTACATTACACACACAATACCGAATCTTGTCCGGGCGACAATATGGGACAAATTGTCCCTTACATCTTCAGTTGTTCATTATTACAAGATTTTTATGAGGTCTTTTCTCATGAACAGCAGCTCTACTCATCACTCAGTTTCCTCCTCTTTGCTGCGAGCGCCGGCGTTGTTACAAGTTAGACCTTCTTTTGCACGTTTTTAAGGTAGATTTACTGATGGCGCCTTTTAATTCTTAAGGTAGGCTGATGAAATGCTTTGCACAGTTTCAGTATTATCTCTGCTAGCATTGATATCATTACTCCAAGACGTTTTTCACTGTAGATTCTTCAATAAGCCATATAGTTACTATATACTCATATAATGCTATACAGCACCCTTGGCAAAAATATTTATGTCTCTGATTGGGTTGTTAGCCTTCGGTTTTTAATTTTTTAAAACAAATAATAAATAACAGTACATATATATTATAATACAAAAAGATTATTTAATATTTTATATAAATATTACTTAAGAAATTATAGTTAATACCTGCTTTTTGTAATTATAGTTTTAATAGGTTTCTATTATAATGGTCATTATAAGTTAATGCACCCTTATATGGAGTAAAACAACACGATCGTTGTAGAACAGTGTCAGTACTTACAATCAGTTTTTCCCTTATATTAGTGTATGTCCGTTTTTAAAGTTTTAGTTTAATTAATTTTTAAGTAGTTTGCCTACTCGTTATTGTAACTCATTTATTAAATTTTATGGGTGAATCTTAGTTTTCATTATAATGACCATTAGAAGTCAACGTATCTTTATACGGAGCAAAACGTTGCGATCGTTGCAGGATAGTTTTAGTATTTATAATTAGTGATTCCTTTACATTAGTGGATGCCCGTTTTTAAAGTTTTGATTTAACTTTGATAATTCTTTAAATAGTTTGTTTATTTACTCTCAACTTTTATGGCCAAATTTTAATTTATGGTTTTTAGATGCAGCATGATCGTGCATATCGTCATTATTGCATTATAGTATACATATAATTTTTCATGAAAGATAATATGGGAAACAATGCCTCTCAGACCTTTAGTTTGTTCACTGTTGCAAGTCTGATAATAATCATTTTTTATGAACGTTAGCTCCACCCATCACTTAGACTCCTCCCATTTTGGCACAAGTGTCGGTGTTGTTATAACCTGGTAGTCAGGTAGTCGGGCTTTCTTTGAACATCTCTGAAGCAGATTTTCTGGTAGTGCTTTTTTCAATTCCAAAGGTAGGACTATTCTACATAACTTTTAACTTCAAATACGATAGAACATTGTGCACGTCATTATTATATTATGAAGCAAGAATACATTTTTTCTCTCCTTTTTTTCAGTGTCAGAGCAGTTTTTTCCTGTGCCTCGCAGGTTGATGGTATTTACCATCTGAGTCCATTGGCTCAGGTTAGCTTCACTTTTAGTATGATTCTCTCTAAATATACGTTATGAGTTAAAAATACCTAATATGCCTCTGCCACTAGTTTAGTACACTATTACGTATTTATAGTTTTAAGTGCACAAGGGTTTAATATCCTGTTAACCAGTACAGAATCTCTCTTTGAGAAAACCATTACATATGGATTGCAACCCGAGGATAGTATGATTTTACCAAAGACCTACTTTTATTAGTGCTGTATTGTATCATTATATGAGAATCAAATAGCTTTACATGATATTAATACCTGTAAATAATATTGCAACTACCTTTAAGACTACATTTTTTTAGTTGATATAACTCCTCAGTTCACAATTTTTTAGTTTGATATGTTCGTCTACACATTTTCATTAATTTATGATTCTCTGTATCTATGTCCTGCGTTTGGAACACAGATTTTATTATGAAAGTTTTATTTTAGATTATGTTATGGTTTTTGTATATATAACCATAATCATGAATATCTGCATGGGGTTTTATTCCTTTTTATTTCATTATTTAGATGTATATTTATTTAATTTTATTTATGTTTTTAAGCTGTGTACCCCCTGGAGAAGGCGTACGCGCTGAAACGCGTTGGGGTTTTTCAAGAATAAACATCTGATTACCATCCATGCCTGATATCGTCTCTTGCTTCTTGTGTACGCCGGTTGAGACTGACTTGTGCACGGTTTGGGTAGGGTTTTCCCTGAAAAAGCTTTACCAGCGAAACACTTGGGCAGCCTATGTGTGGCGTCGGGTGTGCTTCCCCTGTAACATCATTTAACTGTGTATGGGTCCAAATGTTGTGCTTGGTTAAAATGTGACAGTGATGTGTCCTCACCATTGAGATAAGTGCTTTTTGTATTTGGTTGCATGTTTTTTGCTATATTTTTGGCAATTTAAAGCTTGTCTTGTGAATTTTTGTTGTTTTGTAAAATAAGAGAAAAAGAAAAAATGGAAAATTGTTTTAAGGGCTGGAAGGAGGTTTTTATGGGCCTATGATGTGTTAGAAGATATGCTTCATGGGGTTGAAGCTTGTTTTGTACTACCTTGGATTCTGAGGCTTGTTTTCTTCCTTCTTGATTTTACACTTTGTCAGTATCTGATGTGAGGTTTGGTAGTTTGGTGGAGTGATTACATATATTGTCTTGTCATATTTAAAAATGAACAGAGTTTGATTTTTGATCCATAGAAATAGTATACTTTTTACTGAATAAATGAAAAGGGACTCGAGTGAAAGCAAGAGCACAGGTTGAATGGTTTTCAGAACAGAGTTCGAAAAAATATACATATTTTGAGGTTTCACACCCTTGGATAGGAGCATATGGTAAAAGTAGTTAGAGCAGCAGGGATTTAAAAAGATTTGGACAAGTTCCTGGAGTTAATGTCCATACACTTAAAGTGAAGACCTTTCGGAAAGAGCTAAAGACGCTTCTTTTTACTGAATACTTTAATAACATTGACTGATGCATAATTGTTACTCCCACCCATCCGTAACCCACAAATACAAGTATATTTTTAACGATCATAATTTAATTTCCTTATTCAGGAACTTGCTTTGTACATATTTAATGGTTTTCATGTAACTGTAAATAGTTAAACCATTTTGATTTGTAATAACTGTTCTCTGTAACTGGTTTGTTTAAATGTAAACCGCCCCTGATCTCTGGAAGGGGCGGTACAGAAAAACTGCTTAAATAAAGAAATAAATAAAATAAAGTAAAGTAGACTTGAGAAAGCCACTGTATATTGCTGGGATTATGTTGGGATATTTTGGCCTAGGAATAGGTCTGCTTAGATTTGCCTTATGTGCTGTCTGTGACTGTAATCCTGCCGCCTGTGGCTTGCACGGGCACCCTGCATGAATGGCACAAGAAGACAGAGCATGTGGGCTATCCAGGAAATGCCACAAGAAAGTGTCTGTGGCCTGGTACAGTCTGGGAAAAACTTTACTCTGGATAGAAGTATGCAGAGTTAGGCCCAGAAGCAAATACAGGCCAGGCCAGAAAATAATTAACAGAAAAATAATTAACAGAAAATTCTCTAGCCCTGAAGAAAGAATGCGATTAGTGCCGGGAAGAAGAAGACCATAAGCGGGCCCCAAGGAATGCAGGAAAGATGCGCTTCACAGCACAGATAGGCAAAGACTTTGGAGACCTTGAAGCACCAGCCTTAGGCCTTGAAAATCACAAGGGAGGGGGTCCCATCTGGAGAGCTTCAGCAAACCTCTGCAAGCAGCACTCTAATTTTTGCAAGTAGCACTGACAGATTTTTGCAGAAGGTTCAAAAATTGTGCAGACGGCTTTACAACTTTTTGTAGAAAGTATAGCAGATTTTTGCACACGGAACTAAGGCTTTGTGTAGGAATTGCTATAGAGGGTATAGGATATATAAGAGAGCAAGCTACAGAGCTTGGCGCAGCGGCCTTCTCTCTCCCCAATGGGAGGGAGAATGTTGCTCGCCCTCAGATCTCTAAGACAGACCTTTTTTCCTGTGCTTATAGAGTTTGCTTGTTTCTATATGGGACCAACACAGAGGATCTCTAAAGGTAAAAAGTGGACTGTTGTAGTTGTTGTTATGGAAGGACAGACTAGATGGGCCTTGTGGTCTTTTTCTGTCATCATGTTTCTATGTTTCTAAATAAAAACATAATTTTTGCTGACAAGTAACTGTGATCTGAGTTTCTTTTGTTTTGTTTCTTCTGGTGCACGGGTCCCATGTGCCCAGACAATCTTGATAATTATTAAGGATGCTTTTGTAGGTAAGAACCCGCCTGATTAGGCAGCATGAAACATTATTTTTTGGGAGACTGCCATGTATTTGTGACTTGGACTTTCCACTGTTGGAACAGGATACTGAGCTTGAAGGGCCAGTATGACAACTTTTATGTTAATTTGTATCCTGTGCATAACTATTAAACCTGGTCATTTTCTGCTTAATCAATAAAATCTTCCTCAAACATCTTCTATCATACATTTTATCGCACCCTTCCCTCCTGCATAACCACCCGTTCCCCATAACCACTGAACTTGTAGCCATAATTAGAAGTAAAACTCAAACTTCCTTCCCCTCCACCCAGTTGCCATTATTCACAATTCCCTCTTAAGCAGATATTGAAAGTTTATCCCAATCTACCACAACCCAATCATCAATCAAATACCTCAAAACTCAGCTGCCCTTCAGCTACTTCAAATACTCTCTAGGCTCCTTAGCCCTTCAGTGTTAGGCCCACTTCTGAGTCCTGCCCTTTTATGGGCTTGCTAGGGGGGGGGGGGGGACACTGAATGATGATGTCCCCCCCCCCCCCCCCGGGGACAAGGTCAGAGATCTCAACCACATGGCCTCCTGAGCAATTGCTGACCCTCCCCGACCCCTGAGATAAGCACCAACCTTCTTCTCATGGCACAGCACAGTCAGTCCTTCCCCCTTGAGCAGTGGAGAGCATTTCCTGTCTGCCGCCACCGGTCCTGTTCTTTTATGGCAAAGCAGCACCGATTGGTGTCCCCCTACAAAGGCAGGGTCAGAGGTCCCAGATATCACTGCCTTCTAAGCAACTGCTTTCTCTCCTGGACCTCTGAAGGAGGCACAGACTACCTTCATGTTGGCACAGCACAGTTAGTCAGTCCCCTAGGCAGTAGATGTTTTGCTAACATCTGCTACTTCCTACAGGACTCTACAGTAGTTGTTTCTAAAGAACAGCCTGCTCCCAAATATACATATTCGCACAGGGTTTCATATTCAGTTCTCTCCATTTAATACTTGCATTATCACAGCCTTTTCTGCAGTTTTCTAAATTTTCTCCAAACTTTTAGAGGTACTGCTGTACTGCAGAAATTTCTCTCTCCCCTCTACCCCCACCCCCACTCGCTTCTCCGCTGTGCTCCTATCGCTAACTTTATTAAATAATCATCCTTCACTTAACTGTATCTGCTTTTAAATCAGCGCCTTCGAAATAAACAAATATTCCCAGTTTACTTCAATATAACAGCAAAGTGAATTTATTTGAACTCTCACTATTCCATCAATATTGTTGTGGTGATGATCTGACCAAAACTGTCCTAGAAACTGAAATACCAATGCAAGAGTCAGAATCACTAACTATACATGGGAAGGACTTTATGTCTATGAAAGGAAAAAGAAGATCAATAAACTTTGATAAACTTGATTAAATAACGTTTTTATTCAGTCAGTATGGCTTATGATCACACTTGAAATATCTACATATGTAATGGTTTTGTATACCAAATATTTTTATTCCATAATATTCATGAGGAGTAGCCTAGTGGTTAGAACACTGGCTTGGTAACCAAGCAACCAGGGTTCAATTCCCACTAGCACTCCTTATGGCCTTGGGCAAGTCACTTAACCCTCCATTGCCTCGGAAGAAAGGCCTGGCAATCTACTTCCAGTCACGCTGCCAAGAAAACCCAGAAGCTTCTGGGTCACCAGGAGTCAGCATTGACTCAAAGGCACACATTGCATTTTTTTGCAATATTCACAAATATTGATACATTTTTAAAAAGCATTCTCATATAAAAATAATTACAATTATACAATTAATAATGTTAGATGAGACACACTGGTGGTGCTGAATTTGAAAAGGCCAATACTTTCCTTTCAGCTCACCATCACAGCTCACCATCACAGCTAAAATAACATGAACCACTTTAATTCCTAACAAGCAAGAAATTTGGCCAATCTCTGTATATTTTCAGCAAAATCATGAGCAGTGCTAGCATGGAAGAATTATAGTAACATAGTATATGATGGCAGATAAAGACCAGTATGGTCCATCTAGTCTGCACAGCAAGGTGGCAAGAGTAGGTGCACCTGCCACTCCCCTCCCCATGCCTTTGTTTAGGGGTATACCCACTGCTCCATGTAGAGCACCCCTATTTGTTGAGATATAAGAGATAGAAGATTACAGCAAATTTAAGCAGAACCCTCATGCAAAGAAAGAATTTTGCCCATCACTACTGTCTAACAGACGCGATTTTTCTACAAGTAGTAGTAGTAGTAGTAGTAGTAGTAGAGATAAGGATACTATCTGAATTCAAGAATGCATGGGACAAACATAGGTTTGCCAACTTTTTGAAAGAGAAAAATCCACCACTTGTGGCTAGCCATGCTCCGCACATGACCACCCCCACTCCGACCTTGACTCCGCCCCCACTCCGACCTTGACTCCGCAATGTGCAAACTGAACAAGCAAGACTGCTATACATTAAACAGAAATTCCATACTAACAGAATACCCAGCATTGGTTGTACACACGCATACATACACAATACAGATAGGCCTTCAACAATAAATGAGCACAAAACGAAAAGAAAAAAAAATATATAGACAAAAATGAAACTAAAACCTCAGAAAGCCAGACGCTGCATGTAGTGCAACACAAGAGAAATAGAAATGCATTTCCCCCGTACTGTACAATATAAAAGGCAGCATATGTCAGGATTAGCATTAGGAGGGATGCAACCTGGCAATTGCCCTGGACTCACAAGCCAGAGAGGGCCTCAGATCTGTCTGAGCCTGAAAAAGGCACAGCTGGCTTTAGGCAATGCAATGTGTGGGGCTGGGCCCAGGCAGCATATGAGGGCATGCAGGCATCAGTGAGAGCCATGATCACCGTGGCTACTCCCGTTTAAGGCCAGTGATGTTTGTGGCTACTCCCAGGTGCTGCCGCTGCAGCTCTGACAGCAGTCCAGCACTCTAGAGTAGCCACAAGCATTGCGGGCCTTAAATAGAAGCAGCCGCATTGATCGCGGCTCTCGCCGATGCCTGCATGACCCCATATGCTGCCTGAACCCAGCCCCGCAGCTTCAATTTTCTCTTTAAATTCTGCTACTGCTGCCGGGGCTGACTCGGGTCCACCATGGCCACTGACAGCCCTGATTGCAGCCAGAAGCTGTCCTGCTGCATGTATACGGCTGGCCCTGGCAGGGCCATGCTAGGGTCTCTGGCGCTTCCCTGCAACCTATAAATCAGCACCCTCCCTCATTATTAGTGATGTTGGCTACACCCCACCCTCCTTTTTCCCAAAACTCCTTTGTGAACTCTTTTCACGTCATGCTAGTATTTCTTCTTCAAATCCAATGTTATAAAATAATTGCGGTGAAAGGGCAAATACATAGCCAGAATAAAAAAAGAAACTACTTAGCAGTAAATACTTATGATTCAAACAGGTTGTGAGTCCAAACAAAATCTTATTCTGGTCATCTCACAAACAACCTAAACATTCTCCAGTACCCAGCAAATAGGTGAATTAATATAAAACCCTACAAAAGTCACCAAAGATCTACAAGACCAAATCTATCATACCATACCAGCATAAACTTCCAAAACTCATATCACAAGGGGCCTACCCAGAAAAACGCAGCACTATAAATACTGCAGGGGGCCCTAAAAATCCATACACCTATTTGAAATGCTGAACAAGTCAAATTACTATAGTACACTATAGATTCCTATGTGCAAACTCCATGTTAACAGTACACCTGGCATCAGTCACACACTCAGAACACAGACCCTCACCAAGTACAGAATAAGTGACTACAATCTAAAGTAAAAATAAAAATATGTATACAAAAATTAAACAAACCCCTAGAAGCCAGATTCCACATGCAGTGCAACATCAGATAAATAAGAGATGTAGTTCCCCATGCTGTGTAAAATATAAAGATAGCACAATCACTAAATTGAAAATAAATTTTTTTTTCTACCTTTGTCGTCTGACCATTTTATTCTCTGTTCATGCTAGTCCCGATCTGAAGCTTCTGCTTTCCTGTCTTCTCTTAGCTCTCTTTCTATGGTCTACAGTCCATCTGCCATTTCTTGTCTCTTCTTTTTTCTTCACTTCCTTTCATCAGCCTATTTCCAGTCACAGAAATCCTCCCCAGTATCAGCCTCCTTTCCAGTCCTCCCCTCCCAGTACCTTCCAATGTTAACCCCCTTGCATTCCCACGACTGCCACTGGTGTCCATTCCCTTTCAGTCCACCTCCTTCCCCACTGTCAAGTCAAGCCCTTTCTAGTCCAAATACCATCCCAGGTATCAGCTCACTTCCACTCTCAGTGCCACTCCCTGTGTCAACTTCCTTCCAGTCACCCTACCCTCTTGTCCATCCCCCTTCCAGTGCCATCCCGTGTCTGCTCCCTCCCAGTCCCAGTGCCCCATCCTTTCGAGCCTCCTCCCCATTACCCAGCCATCTACCAGTCCCATCCCCAAGTGTCAGCTTCCTTCAGTCCCACCTTCAGGTGTCAGCTCCCTTCCAGTCCCTCTCCAGTACCATCCCCAGGTGTCAGCTCCCCCTCCCTTCTATCCCTTTCCTCCCTTCCCTAGTGTCATCACCCATTCAGTCCCCCTCCAGTACCATTCTCAGGTATCAACTACCTTCCAGACATCTCTTTCCCCCATGTCAGCTCCTTTCCAGCTCCCTCCTTCCCCCTCTGTCAGCTCCCTTCTAGCCCCTACCTCCATCCCCTTGTCAGCTCCCTTCCTGCCCCCTCCTTCTCCTGGCACCTGCGTCATACAGAGCTGTGGCTGTGATAGTGGTAATAATTGAAAATAAAAACAAAACCGGTACGGAGTCTTCTGGCCTCTGTTTTGTAACCCCTGTTGTTGCTATCCCGCTCCCTCTAACATAACATTTTTGGGGAGCAGGACACAGCAGCAGGGGTTTGTTTTGTTTAAGTGCTATCGCAGCCACAGCTCTGTAACATGCAGGAGATGTGGTTGGATCGGAGGGAGGGAGGGTGAGACTGTGGCAGAAAATGAAAAGCCGGTTTTCTGCTCTGGCTGCTCCAAGTCCCGCAGCCAGCGCAAAAAAACAGCTTTTCGATGGCTGATTTTAGCTCACTGCTGGCAGTCAGCCTGGCCATATAAAAACAAGCTGAATACTGGTCGGTTGGCAACCCTAGACAAACACAGGAGATCTCTAAAGGAAAAAAAGGGACTATTGTAGTGAATATGGAAGGGTAGACTAGATAGGTCATATGGTATTTTTCTGTCATCATGTTTCTAAGTAAAATAGCATCATTCCACATCCAGGGAAGAAAGGCAGTAACAAGAAGATAAGAAGAGTAAATACTGAAGGAAATTTGTGTTATGTATACATTAGTATGAGGCAAGCTTAAATTTTGTTTTCCAGCTTAATTTCTCATGGCATAGGATTGTGTTTGATTCCCTAAGTATATTATTATTTATTTATTTATTTATTTTATAACTTTTATATACCGCGCTATTTGTTATCAGTGCGGTTTACATACAACAAGGGTGCACAGTCAGAAGTCTGTTCTGTGCTTACATTGTAACAGGAGTTTAAACTTGGAACATACATTGTAACAGGAGTATAAACTTGGAGCAACAGGGGAACTAAAAACCTATGTACAAAATATAATTAGCTTTGGATTGTATATACAGGAGGTCTAAGGCGGGTTCAAGATACTTGTGACAGGGTGCGGTTTGTAGACATTGGCAGGTGGGCGAGTAGAGGTGGGGTGGATGCTTGAGCAAAGTGAAGTAGGAAAATGTGGTGTTTAATTGCCTTACGGAACTGCATAAGGCCTTTGATGGATCTAATTTCAGGTGGAAGTTCGTTCCAACATTTTGGGGCATAGAAGGCGAATGATCTTTTCTTGGTCGTCTGTGTGCACTTGATGGATTCTTTGGGGATGATCAAGGTATTGTCAGTTACTGATCTTCTGAGTCTGTTTTTCGGGGTGAGGGTGATAAGGTCACTGAGTGTTGTGGGGGCTAGGTTGTTGATGATCTTGAAGATGATGAGAAGGATCTTGTATGTTAACCTGCAGTGAATAGGAAGCCAGTGGAGTTCCTTGAGTATCGGGGTAATATGGTCTGATCTTGTTAAACCACAGAGAACACGCGCGGCCGCATTCATGGCGAGTTGTAGCGGATTAAGGGTGTTCTTGGGGAGTCCATAAAGAGCCACATTTGCGTAATCAAAATGTGGGAGAATGAGGGCCTGGAAGATGGTCCTGAAGTCATTATGAGGTAACATGGGCCTGAGGTGTCTTAGCGTTCTGATTTTATTGTAAACAGCTCTGGTGGTGTTTCGTATGTGCTCCTTAAAGTTGAAATGCTGGTCAAGAGTAATCCCTAAGTAGCGAATGGAAGGTTTGCTAGGGAGTTCCGCATCTCTTACTTTTAGGGAGGATGGAGGTGAAAAATCTTTGTTCCTTGAAATGAAGAGAACCTCCGTCTTCTTGAAGTTTATGCGGAGATTTTGAGATAGTAACCAGTCAGTGATGGCGTTGAAACAGTTGATAAGGGTGGAGAAGTCTGGTTGTTTGATTTTGAATGGTGTAAACAGCAGGACGTCGTCTGCATAGATTAGAGTGGAGATATTGAAGGAGCGAATGATGTCGCATATCGGCTGCATGTATACATTGAACAGCAGCGCAGATAAGGAGGAGCCCTGCGGAACACCTTGGTGTTGGCGGAAAGGCGTGGATGTAGTGGAACCAACTCTGACATGCTGCCAACGATCCGATAGATAAGACCTACACCATTCCCAGGCGAGGCCACAGATGCCCTTCTCCTGGAGACGAGTGAGAAGTTGAATGTGATTAACGGAGTCAAATGCGGCAGAGATGTCTAGGAAAATGAGGGCGAAGCCGTTTTCAACCTTGTCCAATCCTCTGTTCAAAGTGTTGGTTAGGGTGGTGAGGAGAGTTTCTACACCGTGAGACTCCCTGAATCCGTGTTGACAGGGGTCGAGAGGTGCCACCTCATCAATGTGGTGTTGAATCTGCCGCTGAACAACCTTCTCTATTATCTTGGACATTATAGGTATACTGGAGATTGGTCGGTAGGAGTCAGTTTATCAATTATTTTATAAAGTTATTGTAATGATACTTGAACCACAAACTTAATTTACATGTATTACAACTTATTTTTTAATGTCATTAATGATAAAGATCTGATGTTCAGGGTGCAGAATATTATACTCAATTATCCAAATACAGGATACAGGAACAATTCTGATGCATACTGTCTGCATAAATGATTCTTTATCTTGAAATCTGTAGGTCTGCAAAATATATGCTTGGAGAAAAAACCTCCACAGCTTATACTCTGAGGTTGAGGTCACTTAGCAACATTACAAACCAAAGAGCTGGTTTTAATTTCTGGACTCACTTTCTGCTCTCTAGATGCTGTAAAGATGGTGTTCACAGTCTTGGGTAGGAAGTCTCTCTCAGCCATCACTACATAGGTGACACCTACTGGTGTGTTTTATTTAAGCGTATCTTCTGGACAGAACATTGGTGTGTAGCTCCTATTCCAGGGCTGTCATTGCAATAGTTGATTAAAGGATGTTAGAAAAATAGAGGAAGCCCCTCTTCAGAAAATTATAAATGAAGACTCATAGTACCAAACAGAATCTTAGTTGGGTATGATACCTTTTCAAAAGGACCAACAAAATAAAATGTAGTACATGAACTTCTGAGACCCTAAAAGTACCTCTTCACAGATGTGACTTTAGAGTTAGCATAGTTACACACCTGTAACAGATGATCTCTGGGAATAGCAGGAATTTAGTTTTCACATATGGGTGATGTCGGCACAGACAGAGCCCGCACGGGAATGCTCCCCAGCTCCTGGAGATCACCTGTTACAGGTGAGTAACTACGCTACCTCCAGGAACAAGCAGGAATGTAGTCTTTACATATGGGACTCCCTAGCTTGGAGATGCCAGAGAGATGACCTCAGAGTGAGCTGTGGAACAGAGGCCTATGTAGTAGGTCAAATATCCTCCAAGGATGTCTGGTATCGAAACCTGGGATGGGGGGTAGGAGTTGATTTAAATCTGAAATTGATGCTGGAGAACAGCTTGGCCAAATGAGGCATCCCGGCGGGAGTCCTTGTCCAGGCAATGGTGAACAGCAAAAGTATGGACAGAGGACCAGGTTGCTGCCTTGCATATCTCATCAATCGCTACAGAGCGTAGATTTGCCATGGTGGTAGCCATTGCCCGAACATTATATGCAGTGACATGACCCTCCCGCACCCTCGTAAGCAAAGGAGATACAATCTGCTATCCATCTGGAGAGAGTTCGCTTGGATACTGGTAGTCCTAGGTGACTCGAGTCAAAAGCGATGAAAAGTTGGGAAGCTTTTCTGTGCTCCCGAGTTCTCCGGAGATAAAAGACCAAAGCACATTTGCAATCCAGAGTATGAAGGGGTTACTTCTGCCCTAGAGGAATGAGGTCTAGGGAAAAAAACAGGGAGGTAAACCAACTGGTTTAAGTGGAAGGGCGAAACCACCTTTGGCATAAAGTGAGGATGAGTTCTAAGGATTACCTTATCATGGTGGAATTGTGTATAAGGAGGATCAGCCACCAAAGCCTGAAGCTCACTGATGTCTCTTGCTGAAGTTAGGGCAATAAGGAAGGTGACCTTCCAGGTGAGAAACTTTAGAGAAGTAGTGGCAAGTGGTTCAAAGGGCGGCTTCATAAGCTGTCCTAAAACATTGAGATCCCATGCCACTGGGGGTGGCTTAATGGGAGGCTTAGTTAATAGAAGACCTTTCATGAAGCGTGCTACAAGTGGCTGAGATGGGTTGACCATCTAAGGGCATGTGAGAAGCCGCAATGGCACTTAGGTGGACTCTTACCGAATTGGTTTTGAGTCCAGAAGAAGGAGATGAAGATATTCAAGTAATGCCTCCACCAGAGCTGAGAAGGGATTAAGATCCCTTTTCTGAATACCAGAGAGAGAATCTACACCACTTGAATGCATAGGGGCGCCTTGTGAAAGGTTTCCTGGAAGCTAAAAGGATAGTTTTCACCTGTTGAGAGAAGCTGATGTCCTGGAAGGCTATGCCTTCAGCAGCCTTGCTGTAAGATGTAGGGGACTCCGGATTGGGATGCAGCAGTGTCCCATCCTCCTGTGAGAGGAGATCTGGAGCACACCATAAATCTACTGGTTGAACTTGAGAGAGACATAGAAGCAGAGGATGCCACGGTTGTCATGACCAACGTGGTGCTATAAAAATCATGTAGCCCCTGTCTCTCTGGAGTTTGAAAAGAGTTTTGGGGATGAGAGGAATGGGAGGGAAGGCATATAGGAAGCCTTGACCCCAGTGAAAGTGAAAGGCATCTACCCCCTAGTTGTTCTGAGTAGGTTTTCTGGAACAGCAGTGGGGAAGTTTGGCATTCTGAGGACTTGCAAACAGGTCTATGTCTGGGGTTGCCCAGATCTGAAAAATGTGAGCAACCTTGTCCGCATGGAGAGACCATTTGTGGGGTAGCAGGATTCAAGTGAGTTTGTTCGCCAAGAGATTCTGTTTGCTTGGAAGATACACTGCAAATAGATCTTTATCTTTATTAAAACATTTGATCAACCGCTACTGCCGAAGCATAGAGCGGTGTACAATAAAAAGGTCTACACTGCAAATCATAGAAAAGAACGCCATAAAATGAAAGGAAAGTAAAAGCAAAGCACACAGCTATAAAAGCAAATAACTAACCAGATAAATTTAACATAAAAGCTAAAACTAAAAACACAAAGGTGCAACAACACCAACAAACACACAACAACAACGGGGAGACAACTTTATGGTCAGGGAGGGGGATTGGCAGGAAGGTCGAAAGCCTGAGTGAACAGATGTGTTTTGAGTAGTGACTTGAATTGAGGATAAGAAGATTCTAATCTGAGGGAAGGTGGTAGAGAATTCCAGAGGAATGGACCGAGAAAGAAAAAGGCGGAATGACGAGTCTGCTCTAACCGGGCTTGTGACGGAGAAGGCAGTGATAAACGGTTGGCGTGAAGAGACCGGAGTTGACGGTAAGGAGTGTGAAGAAAAACCAGATCCGCAAGATACAAAGGATGACCAGTATGAAGAGCACGGTGAATCAGAATCAGAAACTTATATTGATAGCGAAAACGAAGTGGAAGCCAGTGCAAACGGAGAAGGAAGGGAGTGATATGATCAAATGGCCGGGAAAAGGTGATAAGGCGAGCTGCAGTGTTTTGAATAGATTGTAATCGTTGAAGCTGATATTTAGGGAGGTTGGCTAGAAAAACATTACAATAATCAAGCCTACTAACCACCAGAGCCAGAACCAAAGTGACCAGAGAATCAGGGGAAAAGAGAGAACGAGTAGCCCGAATCTGCCGAAGGGTCACAAAGGACCGCCGAGTGAGTGAAGAAATGTGCTCGTGAAAAGAAAGCGTGGAGTCAAGTATAACCCCCAGGTAACGGAAAGAAGAGACAAGAGGAATAGAAACTGAATCAATCATGGGAGAGACCGTAGGACAGGAACCGCTAAGAGATACCCACATAGCCGTGGATTTTGAGGGGTTTAAGTGAAGAAAGTTCTGCGAGAGCCAAGAAGCAATGTGAGACAGACAGTCATTAAGTGGGGTAATGTCCAAAGTGAGGGGGGAGTCATGGTATAGGAGAATAATGTCATCTGCATAGATGTATGGAGACACCGAAAACTGCTGAATAGCAAGAGGCAACGGAGCAAGAAAAATATTAAATAATAGAGGTGATAGAACAGAACCTTGCGGAACACCACAGAAAAGAGGGAGGGAGGAAGAAGAGTGCTTACCCGAGTGTACAGTGAACGAGCGAGCAGTGAGAAAAGAACGGAACCATTGAAGAACAGAGCCCCGCAACCTAATATCGAAAAGACGAGAAAGAAGCGTCCGTGATCTATCAGGTCGAAAGCCGCAGAAAGATCCAGAGAAACGAGAAGAGTAAGATCACCACGATTGTGAGCAACGTGAATTTCATTAAGAAGTGTCAAAAGAACAGTTTCAGTGCTGTGCCCATGACGGAAACCTGCTTGACGGGGGTGAAGAATATGTGTAGTCTCAACATGTGAGTTCAATTGCTCAAAAACAAAGCGCTCTAAAAGTTTCGCCAAGAACGGAAGATTGGAAACTGGCCGCCAGTTAGACAAAACAGAAGGCTCTAAGGTGGGCTGTTTCAGAAGGGGACAGACGGCAGCAGATTTCCACAGAGACGGGAAAAGGCCAGAGGATAGACTAGAGTTGATAATAGTAGTAAGAATTGGAACAAGTTGCAGAGAGGGTTCAGATAACCAGAGAGACGGGATGGGGTCCAGCACACAAGTTGTTTTACGAGATTTCAACAACAACTGTAGAACTTCCGCGGATGTGACCAACTGAAAAGTGGTCCAGGTATGAGCAAGAGCCTGGTTAGGCGAAGAAGGGGGAGGGGACGGCAAAAGATCGGTGAACAGAGTGGGAGACCCCCCGGAGGAGGAATCGGGCAGAGGGGATAGAGGTAAGGGAGGGGAAGGAGTCGAAAAAGAGGCTCGCAGCTTATGTATCTTGTCTGAAAAAAAGGTAGCCAGAAGTTGAGGGTCTGGCAGCCGGGATGTTGGACCACCGCGGGAACTAGTAGAGGAAAGCCCTCGAAGGATAGAAAAGAGCTGTTTGGAGGAATGGGCAGCTTCCGAGATCTGAGCAGAGTAGAAAGCACGCTTTGCTGCCTGGACCGCCACCCGATATGCAGTAGATAACTGGCGAAAACGCAGTAACAAGTCGGGAGAGGGGCGGCTAGTCCAATGACGCTGTACCTGGCAGAGCTGAGTCCGCTGCAGGCGTAGCGAAGGGTGGTACCACTGTGAGTGCTTGACAGAACGTTGCCTAGGAACGGGACGAAGAGGCGCCACCTCATCAAGTGCACTAGTGAGCAGTGAATTCCAAAGAGAGGTCTGACATTCAAGGGAGCGTGAAGCAAAGTCCGACGGAAAGAGCACAGAGGCAGAGGGAAAAGCCTGAAGGGCATCGGAAGTACAACGGCGACGCAAAGGGGGGGGGGGAAGAGGGTGCAGAGGCAAGGGTGAACGCAGATGAGGAGGAGGATACTGAAAAAAGTACGCAGAAATGATCGGACCATGGTGGACATCTGCCGGGCCGCCACCTGGTCTTCAGCCCATACGTTCGCAGCTCACTACTGCCTGGAAAGAGAGTCCCAACGGGACAGTGCCTTCGGCCAGGCTGTGCTTCATAATCTTGTCAGGGTCTAGGCTGCATGAATCTGATGCTGCATGGCAAAGGACCACAGATGTAGGGCTTCATTGCAAAGCATCCAAGAGCCTGTTCTGCCCTGCTTGTTCAAGTAGAACATGGCTACCTGATTGTCCGTCTGGACTAGAACTGTGCGGAAGTGAAGGTGGTCATTGAACACCTTGAGAGCATTGTGGAGGCTCTGAGTTCCAGCAAATTTATGTGGAGTTGTGACTCCTGATGAGACTGAAGACCCTGAGTGGAGAGCTTGTTCAGATGAGATCCCCAGCCCAATCTGGACGCAATTGTCATCAGGGTACATTGATGTAGAGGCATGTGAAAAGGTGACCCTATGAAAAGGTTTTCTGGGGATTGCCACCACTGGAGAGACGAGATGAGACATGTAAGGAGCATTATTCTGTCTCCCAGATGACCGGATGCCTGAGACCATTGGGAAGCCAGGTCCATAGAGCTGCACGCATATGTAGACGAGTGTATAGAACAACATGTACAGTAGATGCCATATGGCCCAGGAGTTGCAGCATTTCTCAAGCAGTGAGAAAGGTCTTGAGGCATGCTTGAGATGCAAGCTGAATGAGTCATGCACAGCAGGTTTGGGGCAGAAAGCGTAGTTACTCACCTGTAACAGGTATTCTCTGGGGACAGCAGACATCAGTCCTCGCATATGGGGTGGCATCGGCACCGACGGAGCCCTCACGGAGCATCACCCCAGCTTTCAAAGAAAGCCTTTGGGAGATGCCACCATGCATGCGCGGTCTCCTTCCTGCCCAAGAGTGCCATCTTGCTCAGTCAGATGACATAGCTAAAAGACGGCAAAAAATAAAAGATGGTAAAAGAGCAACTCCAAGGGGAGGAGGGAAGGTTGTGAGGACTGATTCCTGCTGTCCCCGGAGAACACCTGTTATAGGTGAGTAACTACACTTTCTCCGGGAACAAGCAGGAAGTCAGTCCTCACATATGGGACTCCCCAGCTACAGGCTACTGAAAACCCATAGCAAAAATAGGGCTCCCGCGAGAGGAGCCGCAAGCAGCAGCAATTTTAGTCCGTGCACACAGACTACAGTAGGACCCCTGTGTCCGCTGAAACCAGCATTTCTGTAGCCTGAACACAGAAGGGTCAGAGGGTAGGAGTTGCCTAGACCCTGAAAAGATTATGAAGCACAGCCTGGCCGAAGGCACTGTCCCGTTGGGACTCTCTTTCCAGGCAGTAGTGAGCTGCGAAAGTATGGGCTGAAGACCAGGTGGCGGCCCAGCAGATGTCCACCATCGGAACAGAGTGCAAGTTTGCCACCTAAGTCACCATGGCCCAGACACGATGCGTCGTGATGTGGCCTTCTAGTGGAAGCTTTGCCTGCCCATAAGCAAAGGCGATACAGTCCATCACACAAGTGGACAGCGTACGCTTGGTCACCGCCTCCCACAGTCTACAGGGATCATAGGAGATGAAAAGCTGAGAAGCTTTGCAGTGGCCTTGGATGCGCTGGATGTAGAAGGATAAGACCCTTTTACAGTTCAATGAGTGAAGGACTGTTTCCGCCCGACTAGAGTGAGGTCTGAGGAAGAAGATAGGAAGCACCACTTCCTGGATAAGGTGGAAGGGCGACACTACCTTTGGCAGGAACTTGGGGTGCGTGCGAAGCACAACTCTGTTCTTGTAGAATCTGTTGTAGGGCACCTCTGCCACAAGGGCATGGAGCTTGCTAACCCTGTGAGCGGAAGTAACCGCAACCAGGAAGACCACCTTCCAAGAAAGGTAGTGAAGGTGGCAGGTAGCCAGAGGCTCGAAGGGTGGGCGAGTGAGCTGCCCCAACACCACGTTGAGGTCCCATTTGGTCACCGGAGGGTTTGGACAGGAGCAAGCCCCGAAGGAAGCGGGTCACCAAAGGTTGAACCGAGAGGGGCTTAGCATCCACCAGGTGGTGGCATGCCGCCAGGGCACAAAGGTGCACTCGGATGGAGTTAGACTGGAGCCCCGATTGGGAGAGGTGGAGAAGATACTGCAACACCAAAGCCACCGGGAGGGAGAAGGGATCAGCCCCATGATGGGCGCAACAGAGAACCTGCACCATTTGAGGGCGTACGCCTTCCTAGTAGAGGCCTTGCGAGAGGCCAGCAGAATGTCTTCAACCTCAACCAGAAGGTTGAGGGGGCGAGAGTCACATTCTCAGCAGCCACACTGTCAACGAGAGGGACCCCAGGTTGAGGTGTAGAAGAGAGTCCCCCTCCTGAGATAGGAGTCCTGGGGCAGTGCCCAAGGGGATGGAGGCCTCCACTGCCAACTGCAGCAGCAGCGAGAAGCACGGCTGCCTGGGGCACCTGGGAGCTATCAGGATAAGCGAGCCCCTGAACAAGGTCTTGGCGATCAGCGGCGGAAGGAAGGTGTACATGAGGCCTTCCGACCACGAGATTAGCAACGCATCTGCTGCCACCCCAAAGGGGTGGGCATGTGGGAACAGAAGCGGGGCAACTGAAAGTTGTCCGGACTGGCGAACAAGTCTATCATGGGTTCCCCCCAGAGCCGGAAAAGTGCAGCTGGAGAACCCTGCTGAGTCTGTCAGCTAGCACGTTGTCCTGGCCTGGTAGATACACTGCCCTCAGGAGGATACCCTGTTGGATCGCGTATGAACAGAGACCCAGTCCTCCTGGCAAAGGACACGGGACCCTGTGCCCCCTTGTTTGTTTACATAGAACATTGCCACCTGGTTGTCCATCTGGACTAGGACTGGCTGGTGGCACAGGTGGTGACAGAAAACTCTCAGAGCGAGGTGTATCGCTCGGAGCTCCAGGAGATTGATCTGTTTGACGCTCTCATCTGGTGACCAGGTGTCCTGGGTGCGTAGGGTCCCGCAATGGGAGGCGTCCGTGGTGAGGACCCTCGAGTGGCTGGGAGTGTGGAAGGAGATGCCCACTTCTAGGTGTTGGGGCAACTGCCACCAGACCAGGGAATCCGCCAACTGGCTTGTCACCGTAACCCTGTCCCAGAGGTGGCCTATGGCCTGAGACCACTGGTCCCAGGAACACCACTGTGCCACCCTCATATGGAGGCGAGCGTCTGGGGCAACATGGACTGTGGAGGCCATGCGCCTGAGGACAGACAGAAAGTGCCAGGCAGGCACGAGAGACGGTGTTGTACATCTCGAGCTAGAGATCCGAGATGATCTTCCCGGTCACTGGGCAGGAAGGCCTAGAGGGTGTCTAGCTTTGCCCTGATGAACTCCAGGCATTGTGCCGGGAGCAGGTGAGACTTGGGGTAATTTATGACGAAGCCCAAGTGTTGCAGAACCTGGATGGTGCGTGCAGTGGCCTGCTGCACGTCAGAGGCTGTGTGTCCCCTTATGAGCCAGTCGTCCAGGTAGGGAAACACAAAGACACCTTGGAGCCTGAGGAAGGCGGCCACGACCACCAGGCATTTTGTGATGACCCTCAGGGCAGAGGCTAGGCCAAAGGGAGCACCTGGTATTGAAAGTGTTTGCCTCCTACCACAAACCGTAGGTATTGCCTGTGGTTGGGGTGGATAAGGATGTGGGTATAAACATCCTTGAGGTCTAAGGAGCATAGCCAATCTCCCTGATGGAGGTATGGCAGCAATGTTCCAAGGGAAAGCATCTTGAACTTCTCCCTCACCAGGAATTTGTTGAGATTATGCAGGTCGAGGATGGGCTTTAGGCCCCCTGTCCTCTTTGGGATGAGGAAAGAGGAGAACACTCTGCCCTTGAGGTGGTGGGGCACCGGTTCCACTTCTTTGTCCATGAGAAGACCTGCCAACTCCTTCAGGAGAAGGTCCCAGTGGAGGGGAGACCTAAGGGGCTATCCCAGGAAATAAGGGGGAGGTGTCTGAGTCAGGTGGAGGAGGTAACCCTCCTCAACTACCCTCAGAGCCCAGGAATCAGTGGTGATGGACACACACCTCTGGGCATAGAAACATAGAAACATGATGACAGAAAAAGACCACAAGGCCCATCTAGTCTGTCCTTCCATAACAACAACTACAACAGTCCACTTTTTACCTTTAGAGATCCTCTGTGTTGGTCCCATCCTTTTTTGAATTCAGTTACTGTCCTCATCTCTACCACCTCCACTGGGAGACTATTCCACGGATCCACTACTCTTTCCGTAAAGAAATATTTCCGCATATCACTCCTGAATCTATCTCCCTTCACCCTCATCCCATGTCCCCTCGTCGCAGAACTTGCTTTCAATTGAAAGAGGCTCTCTCCCTGAACATTTATTCCACGGAGGTATTTAAACATCTCAATCATATCACCTCTATCCCGCCTTTCCTCTAAGGTGTACATATTAAGATCCTTAAGTCTGTCCTCATATGCTTTATAATGAAGACTACTAATCATCTTAGTAGCAACCCTCTGCACCGACTCCATCCTGTTCACATCCTTTTGAAGGTGCGGTCTCCAGAATTGCACACCATACTCCAAATGAGGTCGCACCAAAGACTTATACAGAGGCATTATCATCTCCTTTTTTCTGCTAGCCATTCCTCTCCGTATGCACCCAAGCATCCTTCTAGCTTTTGCCGTCGCCTTTTCTACCTGTTTAGCTACTTTAAGATCATCGGACACAACTATGCCTAGGTCCCGCTCTTCTTTAGTGGACAAAAGTACTTCACCTCCTATGCTGTATTGCTCCCTTGGATTGCTGCAGCCCAAATGCATGACCTTACATTTTTTAACATTAAATCCCAGCTGCCAAATTCTAGACCATTCTTCAAGCTTAGCTAGATCCCTCCTCATGTTATCTACACCTTCCTGGGTGTCTACTTTATTGCAGATTTTGGTATCATCTGCAAAGAGGCAAACCTTACCCGACAGCCCTTCCGCTATATCACTAACAAAGATGTTAAAAAGAATCGGACCAAGGACAGATCCCTGGGGCACACCACTGGTAACATCCTTCTCCTCAGAGTGAGCTCCATTTACTTGTACTCTTTGTCGCCTCCCACCCAACCAATTTCTAACCCAAGCAGTAACTTTAGGGTCCATCCCTAGGGTGCTCAGTTTGTTTATAAGTCGCCTGTGAGGAACAGTGTCAAAGGCTTTACTGAAATCTAAATACACCACATCTAGAGCTCTCCCTCGGTCCAACTCCCTGGTCACCCAGTCAAAGAAATCAATCAGATTTGTCTGACAAGACCTGCCTCTGGTGAATCCATGCTGCCTCGGATCCTGTAATCCGCTGGACTCCAGAAACCTCACTATTTTCTCTTTCAACAGCGTTTCCATTAATTTACTCACCACTGAAGTTAAACTAACCGGCCTGTAGTTTTCAACCACATCCTTACTTCCGCTTTTGTGTAAAGGCACCACATGAGCCTCTCTCCAGTCCTTTGGCACCACTCCCGACTCCAACGAGGCATTGAAAAGGTCAGTCAGTGGAGTTGCTAGAACGTCCCCAAGTTCCCTCAGTATTCTAGGGTGTATCCCATCCGGTCCCATCGCTTTGTCTACTTTAAGTTGAGCTAGTTTCTCACGAACACAGTCTTCTGAAAATTGTTCAAGATGTCCCTCGCTTCTGTTTTTATTTGTGGGTGTTTTCTGAGGTCCTGCTCCTGGTTCTTCATCTGTGAACACAGAACAAAAATATTTGTTAAGCAATTCCGCTTTATCCTTATCAGCTTCTACATATTCCCCCCCTGTACCCTTGAGTCTGACAATACCACTTTTGCCCTTCCTCTTCTCACTAATATATCTGAAAATGTCTTATCCCCCCATTTTATTGCATTGGCTATTTCCTCCTCCTTTTGAATCTTTGCCTTCTTGACTACTTTGCTAGCTTCTCTAAGTTTTTCCAAATACAGATGCCTGTCTTCCTCTCTCTGTGATCTCTTGTATTTCATGAAGGCCTCCCTCTTTTTCTTCACTTTTTCAGCTACTTCCTTCGAAAACCATAGCGGTCTCCTGTTCCTTTTGCCTTTATTTACCATTTTAACAAAAAGGTTGGTTGCCTTTAAAATACCCCCTTTCAGTTTTGCCCACTGTTGTTCTACATCCCCCAGCTGTTCCCATCCCACTAACGACTCCCTGAGGTATTGGCCCATCTTCGCAAAGTTAGTCTTCCTAAAGTCTAAGATCTTCACCTTGGAATGGATTCTAACAGCCCTAGTCCTAATACTGAACCACACCATCTGGTGATCACTGGATGCAAAATGATCTCCCACTACAACATCAGAAACACTTTCACCATTGGTAAGCACCAAGTCCAGTATGGCCCCTTCACGTGTGGGGTCTGTTACCAATTGCCTGAATAGTTCTCCCTGTAGAGAATCCAGGATCTCCTTACTCCTAGATGATACTGCAGCAGGAATGTGCCAAACAACATCTGGCATATTGAAATCTCCTAGCAGTAGCACTTCCCCTTTCCTAGCAATGCTGCGTATGTCTTCAATTAACTCTCTGTCCACCTCTTCCTCTTGTGAGGGAGGTCTGTATAATCACACCAATGCAAATAGATTTCTCTTTCCCTCTTTCTAGTTTAACCCACAATGCCTCCTCTCTCCCTTTTAAGCTCTGTAATTCCAAAGCTTTAATAGTAGTTTTTACATATAGTGCTACTCCTCCTCCCCTTCTTCCTACCCTGTCCTTTCTGAATAAAGTATAGCCAGGTATAGTTACATCCCAGTCATGGTTTTCTGTGAACCATGTTTCTGTAACTGCCACTAAATCTAAGTCAGCCACTCCCATCAAAGCTTCAACTTCAGAGATCTTATTTCCCATGCTACGGGCATTAATACACACTGCTTTCCATATGTTACCCCTGTTACCCATTTCTATAAAGGTATTTAATGTATCACTTACCTGGGGGCTTTCACTTACCTGGGGGCTTTCTTCACCCATCCCCAACGAATCTAGTTTAAAGCCCTCTTCAGTAGATTAGCCAGTCTACTACCAAAGATGTGTTGACCTTTCTTGGACAGATGGATGCCATCTCTGCTCTGCAACCCTTGGAACAGCATCCCATGGTCTAGGAAACCAAAACGCTCTCGAAGACACCATCCACGCAGCCATGCATTAATCTCCAGGATGCGAGCCTCTCTGCCTTGGCCTTTACCCTCAACAGGGAGGATTGAAGAGAACACCACCTGTGCACCTACCTGCTTCACCCTCTGTCCCAGAGCCATGAAGTCACTTTTGATACGTTCCGAGGTATACCTGGCAGTATCATTTGTTCCAACATGGATTAGCAACATTGGGTAATAGTCAGTGGGCTTGATGAGTCTCGGCAAACTCTCCGTAACATTTTGGATCTTGGCACCAGGCAGACAGCATACCTCTAGAGGGCCAGACATCTCCCTGTGGGCTGCTGATCGAGTCAAAAGCTCCCCCCTGGCTGGGGTTTTGGAGCCTTTGGCTTACGTGGGCCGATTTAACTGCTTTTTCTCTGAAAGGACAGCTGGGAAACTGGCTGGTACTTGGTAGATCTCTCTCTTTTGCTTTAACAGATACATAAGCTCCATGAACAGAACAATGGCTGGGAAAAATTGTATCGCTAAAGCTGTTGCCCCCGTTACAGCTTCTGCCTCTGTCCAGACAGAGGTCCTAATGCCAGTTGAAGGACCGGTTCCATGTGCAGGGTGCCTGCATGCTGAAGCTCTGAGGAAACAAGTGGAGGAACTCAGAGAGGAGGTGGCGAGGCCAAGGAGCATTCAAGAAAGTGAGAAGTACATTTATGAGATGCTTCTTGCAGCAACCAAGCTCTCCAGCAGAGGAGAAGATGGGTGCCAACAGAATGTCGATGGTTGGACACAAGTCACCAGGGCCTTCAAAATCACCAATCCAACTTCTCCAGCCCTTGAATTGAAGAACCATTATGCAGCCCTGGAAGTGGAGGAGGTGAAAGCATCCCTGGAAAGGAAAGAACCAGAGCTCAAGTACCCCAAAGTTGCAGAATCAGTGACCACAAGGAAGCGAAGGGTAGTGGTGGTTGGAGACTCTCTTCTGAGGGGTACTGAGGCATCCATCTGCTGACCAGACTTGATGTCCAGATAGGCATGCTGCCTGCCTGGTCCTAAAATCCAAGATGTTACGGAGAGTTTGCCGAGACTCATCAAGCCCACTGACTATTACCCAATGTTGCTAATCCATGTTGGAACAAATGATACTGCCAGGTATCCCTCGGAACGTATCAAAAGTGACTTCATGGCTCTGGGACAGAGGGTGAAGCAGTTAGGTGCACAGCTGGTGTTCTCTTCAATCCTCCCTGTTGAGGGTAAAGGCCAAGGCAGAGAGGCTGGCATCCTGGAGATGAATGCATGGCTGCGTGGATGGTGTCATCGAGAGAATTTTGGTTTCCTAGACCATGGGATGCTGTTCCAAGGATTGTAGAGTAGAGATGGCATCCATCTGTCCAAGAAAGGTCAACGCGTCTTCGGTAGTAGACTGGCTAATCTACTGAAGAGGGCTTTAAACTATTCATTGGGGATGGGTGAAGAAAGCCCCCAGGTAGGTGATACATTAAATACCTTTATGGAAATGCGTAACAGGGGTAACATATGGAAAGCAGTGTGTATAAATGCCCATAGCATAGGAAATAAGATCCCTGATGTTGAAGCTTTGGTGGGCGTGGCTGACTTGGATTTAGTGGCATTTACAGAAACATGGTTCACAGAAAACCATGACTGGGATGTAACTATACCTGGCTATACTTTATTCAGAAAGGACAGGGTAGGAAGAAGGGGAGGAGGAGTGGCACTATATGTAAAAACTACTATTAAAGCTTTGGAATTACAGAGCTTAAAAGGGAGAGAAGAGGCATTGTGGGTTAAACTAGAAAGAGGGAAAGAGAAATCTATTTGTATTGGTGTAATGTACAGACCTCCCTCACAAGAGGAAGAGGTGGACAGAGTTAATTGAAGACATACGCAGCATTGCTAGGAAAGGGGAAGTGCTACTGATAGGAGATTTCAATATGCCAGATGCTGATTGGCACATTCCTGCTGCAGTATCATCTAGAAGTAAGGAGATCCTGGATTCTCTACAGGGAGAACTATTCAGGCAATTAGTAACAGACCGCACACGTGAAGGGGCTATACTGGACATGGTGCTTACCAATGGTGAAAGTGTTTCTGATGTTTTAATGGGAGATCATTTTGCATCCAGTGATCACCAGATGGTGCGGTTCAGTATTAGGACTAGGGCTGTTAGAATCCATTCAAAGGTGAGGATCTTAGACTTTAGGAAGACTAACTTTGCCAAGATGGGCCAATACCTCACGGAGTCGTTAGTGGGATGGGAACAGCTGGGGGATGTAGAAAAACAGTGGGAAAAACTGAAAGGGGATATTTTAAGGGTAAGCAACCTTTTTGTTAAAAAATAGTAAATAAAGGTAAAAGGAAAAGGAGACCGCTATGGCTTTCGAAAGAAGTAGCTGAAAAAGTGAAGAAAAAGAGGGAGGCCTTCATGAAATACAAGCGATCACAGAGAGAGGAAGACAGGCATCTATATTTGGAAAAACTTATAGCAGTTAGCAAAGTAGTCAGGAAGGCAATGATTCAAAAGGAGGAGGAAATAGCCAATGCAGTAAAATGGGGGATAAGACATTTTTCAGATATGTTAGTGAGAAGAGGAAGGGCAAAAGTGGTATTGTCAGACTGAAGGGTAGAGGGGAGGAATATGTAGAAGCTGATAAGGATAAAGCGGAATTGCTTAACAAATATTTCTGTTCTGTGTTCACAGATGAAGAACCAGGAGCAGAACTTCAGAAAACACCCACAAACAGGAACAGAAGCGAGGGACATCTTGAACAATTTTCAGAAGACTGTGTTCATGAGAAACTAGCTCAACTTAAAGTAGACAAAGCAATGGAACCGGATGGGATACACCCTAGAATACTAAGGGAACTTGGGGACGTTCTAGCAGCTCCACTGACTGACCTTTTTAATGCCTCGTTGGAGTCAGGAGTGGTGCCAAAGGACTGGAGAGAGGCTCATGTGGTGCCTTTACACAAAAGCGGAAGTAAGGATGTGGTTGAAAATTACAGGCCGGTTAGTTTAACTTTGGTGGTGAGTAAATTATTGGAAATGCTGCTAAAAGAGAAAATAGTGAGGTTTCTAGAGTCCAGCGGATTACAGGATCCGAGGCAGCATGGATTCACCAGAGGCAGGTCTTGTCAGACAAATCTGATTGATTTCTTTGACTGGGTGACCAGGGAGTTGGATCGAGGGAGAGCCCTAGATGTGGTGTATTTAGATTTCAGTAAAGCCTTTGACACTGTTCCTCACAGGCGACTTATAAACAAACTGAGCACCCTAGGGATAGACCCTAAAGTTATTGCTTGGGTTAGAAATTGGTTGGGTGGGAGGCGACAAAGAGTACAGGTAAATGGATCTCCCTCTGAGGAGAAGGATGTTTATTTATTTATTTATTTAGACAGACTTGTATACCACCTTATCCTACAATCAAAGTGATTACATGACATCACAATTGGGTTACATTTAACAATTGGGTGCTTTACAACATTTAACATGAGGGTATTTAACAACATTAATACAACACAATTTGAGGGTTACATTTATCATAATGGTGTCTTGAGTTTAGCTAGGTTGGTTAGGTATTGATTTTGCAGGGGAGTTTATGTTGCAATCCCACTCGGGTGTGGGCTGTTGTGTATCTGGTGGGTAGGTTTCTATGAAGAGCAGGGTTTTAAGGGCCTTACGGAAGTCTGTGATGTCCTCTAATTCCCTTAGGCACGTTGGGAGTTCCATAGTGTAGAAGCCATTAATGATGGAGCTCTTCTTGACATATTTTGTTTAGTCTTGTGATATCAGGTGTGCTGATCATGTTGTCATAGTTATTCCTTCTTGGTCTATTACTGATGTTCTTTCTACGATTTCTTGCAGTGCGTCTGCTGAAAGATGGTGGATGATTTTGAAAATGATCATGATTATTTTAAATTTTGCTCTGGCCACCATTGGGAGCCAGTGTAGTTGCTGTAAGATAGGGGTGATGTGTTCTGAACTTGGCGTGTCAGTGATGATACGTGCTGTGGTATTTTGCACCATTTGGAGTGGTTGTAAGGTTTGCTGGGGGAGGCCTTGATATAAAGAATTACCGTAATCAAGCAGAGGTGTAATGAGTGCTTGGCACACTGTGCGGAAGTGGTCCTGGCTGAGTAGTGGCTTGATCTTGCGTATGGCCCTCAAACGTTGATATGCCTTGTTTGCAGTTTTGGCGATATGAGATTTCAGGTTCAGAGCTCTGTCCAATGTGATGCCCAAGTACCTAACTTCATCTTTGACTATTATGAGTTTGTTTAGAATGCTGATATTCTGTGGTGGAATGAAAGTAGGGTTCCTGGTGACGAACATTGCCTTAGTCTTATCATAGTTGACTGTCAGGTTATTGTCTGTGAGCCAGACATTCATGTCCTCAAGGCATTTAGTTATTGTTGTGGTGTTAAATGCTAGTAGGTTGATTGGAGCGTACACCATGATGTCGGCAGCATATATGTGATAGTGGAGTTTGTGTTGTCTGATGATGCTGCATATGGGTTGGATGTAAATATTGAAGAGCATAGATGACAGGGCAGATCCCTGAGGTATTCCTTGTGTTGCAGGGAACTGCAATGAGTTACTTTGTGCACATTTGACTTGCTGTGTTCGATCTTCAAGGTACGAAGTGAACCATTTCAGAGTGTTCTTGCGCAATCCTATCTGTTGCTGGCGCTGTAGTAGTCTAGCGTGGGACACTGTGCCAAAGGCTGACGATATGTCTATGAATACCAGCAGGAATCCATTCTTTATATTATCTATACCTCTTATGAGGTTGTCAAAGAGTGATGTAAGTAGCGTTTCTACACCGTGCCAGGGTTTAAATCCACACTGATGAATGGCCAGTGAGGCTTTCATGTCAATGTGGTCCTGCAGTAGTTTTTGCACTGTTTTTTCAACTATTTTTGCAAGGAACGGTAAACTGGAGATGGGACGGTATGATTTTGGATGAGATGGGTTTAGGTTATTGCTTTTAAGTATTGGATGTATCATGGTGTGCTTGAGGAACTGTGGCATGAGTCCTTGTTGGAGTGAATCTCTGACAATTTTATGAATGTGCTGGGATAGCTGGCTTCTTGTGACTTTAATCCAAGCCACTGGGCAAGGGTCTGATGGTGAGATTGTTGTGTTGAACCCGTGTATTATGTCCTCTACTTGATATTCTGACGGTATGCTGAAATCCTCCCATGTATGCTGATGCTCTTTCATTTCATGGTCATCCATTTGTAATGTGATGGAGCATGTCTGGGTTGGGTTTTTCGCTCTCATGTAGTCAGCAAATTCCTATGGGTTTAGGTGATTGGTACAATGCTGCTAGTGAGCTTCTGGACAATGCTGAATAGCTCTCTCGGTTTGTTGACAGATTTTCATGATTAGATTGGTGTGATGATGTTGTTGCGCTCATTTATCAGATTGTTATATTCCAGTAGCTTAGCTCTATATAGAGTCAAGGAGTAATGCAATTTGTTGCGCCTCCATTTTCTCTCTAGTCTTCGGAGAGTGTGCTTTGCATCTCTTATATCATGTGAGTACCATGAGGGGTCGAGTCTCCTTCGTGCTTTTGGCTTTATGCTCGTAGGGGCTGATGCTGCATTAGATATTATGGAGTTCCATTTCTCAATGCTTAGATCAAGGGTGTCGCATTCTTGCTGGAATTGTGGGGTGATTTCATCTATAAATGAGTCTTTATTGAAGACTCTATATCGTCTGATAATGCTCTCATCTTCTGTGTGTTGGGTGGAGTTGTTTAGGACCAGGGTGAACTCTATCATGTGATGATCTGACCAAGGGACTGGTGTGATTGTTGGTGTTGTGATTATGCCCTGTTCCACCAAGTGCATTGGAATAAAGGCCATATCCAGTACTGTACCATGCTGGTTCGTTGGGGTGTTGATTTTCTGTTTATATTCTAGTGACTCCATGGCTTTTAAGAATGTTGCAGCTTCCTTGGTGGGTGCGGAGGTCAGGTTGTAGTCTCCTAGTACAATGAGGGGTTTATGTTTTGTGTTATGTGCACATGTTGCTTTAAGAACCGTGGAGAGATGTTCAGTTGTGGCTCCAGGAGGCCTGTAGGTGCGGGAGAAGCTTAGGTACTTATTAGCTATAGTGATTGTGTTAGATTCTCTTGTATTAGTGCTAGAGATTGTCTTAAATCTGTGAGGGAGGAGTAGCCTAGTGGTTGGGGCAAGGTACTTCAGGCCGGAAGGTCGGGGGTTCAAATCCCACTAGAGGACAGCAACCTTGGGCAGGAAGGACTGGGATTTCTAGTCCCACAGATGCTCCTTGTGGTCTTGGGCAAGTCACTTAACCCTCCATAGCCCATGTTCCCTGTAAGTATTAGTGTATGTGTCTCATATCCCCTCATGTTAAATGTATCCCCCAATTGTGTTGTGACCGCTTTGATTGAAGGATAAGGCGGTATACAAAACTGTCTAAATAAATAAATAAATCTGTACTCCTTTCTGGCTAGTATTAGCACACCTCCTCCTTTCTTACGTTCTCTGATGCAATTGAATGCAGAGTACTCTGTAGGGGTTACTTGGTTTAATATTACCTGGTCAGAGTCATCCAACCAAGTCTCGGTAATGCAGACTATATCCAATTTTTTTATCATGGATGAGGTCTAGGATAGTGTTTGGTTTATTCCTAATTGATCTCAAGTTTATCAGGGCACACCTAATTTTATCTGTTAATATTGGGTTGGTATGTACCTTATTTAGTGGTGTTTGATTCCCACTAGCACTCCTTGTGGCCTTGGGCAAGTCACTTAACCCTCCATTGCCTCGGAAGAAAGGCCTGGCAATCTACTTCCGGTGACATTGCCAAGAAAACCCAGGAGCTTCTGGGTCGCCAGGAGTCAGGACTGACTCGAAGGCACACATTGCATTTTTGCATGTACCTTATTTATGGAGTTATTGGGTGTAGTACGTGTGGCTTTATGAGGTTTGTAAGCTGGAGACTTAGCATACTTATTCTCTTTAGGGTTGGAAGAGCCTAGTGCCCCTGCAGTTTGGTTGGTACATAGGTGGGGCAGGGAGAATTGCTGATTGGGTCCGATTCTCTGTCAGAAGGTTGCGAATGCGTGGAGGTGTTACCAGTGGTGTGCCCCAGGGATCTGTCCTTGGTCCGATTCTTTTTAACATCTTTGTTAATGATATAGCGGAAGGGCTGTCGGGTAAGGTTTGCCTCTTTGCTGATGATACCAAAATCTGCAATAGAGTAGACACCCAGGAAGGTGTAGCTAACATGAGGAGGGATCTAGCTAAGCTTGAAGAATGGTCTAGAATTTGGCAGCTGGGATTTAATGTTAAAAAATGTAAGGTCATGCATTTAGGCTGCAGCAATCCAAGGGAGCAATATAGTATAGGGGGTGAAGTACTTTCGTCCACTAAAGAAGAGCAGGACCTAGGCGTGGTTGTGTCTGATGATCGTAAAGTAGCTAAACAGGTACAAAAGGCAACAGCAAAAGCTAGAAGGATGCTTGGGTGCATACGGAGAGGAATGGCTAGCAGAAAAAAAGGAGATGATAATGCCTCTGTATAAGTCTTTGGTGCGACCTCATTTGGAGTATAGTGTGCAATTCTGGAGACCACACCTTCAAAAGGATGTGAACAGGATGGAGTCGGTGCAGAGGGTGGCTACTAAAATGATTAGTGGTCTTCATTATAAAGCATATGAGGACAGACTTAAGGATCTTAATACGTACACCTTAGAGGAAAGGTGGGATAGAGGTGATATGATTGAGATGTTCAAATACCTCCGTGGCATAAATGTTCAGGAAGAGAGCCTCTTTCAATTGAAAGCAAGTTCTGCTACGAGGGGACATGGGATGAGGGTGAAGGGAGATAGATTCAGGAGTGATATGCAGAAATATTTCTTTACAGAAAGAGTAGTGGATCCGTGGAATAGTCTCCCAGTGGAGGTGGTAGAGATGAGGACAGTAACTGAATTCAAAAAAGCATGGGACAAACACAGAGGATCTCTAAAGGAAAAAAGGGGACTGTTGTAGTGGTTGATATGGAAGGACAGACTAGATAGGCCATGTGGTCTTTTTCTGTCGTCATATTTCTATGTTTCTGTGCCCATGTCCCTTGGTTGCTGACCCTGTTGGGGAGCTGGGGAGGCCTGATAGAGTGGGTAGTTTCGGTAAGCAGCTCCCTTCCTCAGGTAAAAGGACTTTTTACCTGAGCCTTTCCGTTGGGGAGGGGCAGTGGTCTTCTTGGAGATCCTGGTACTTGTCATGAATTCGGTCTTCAACTCGGCAGCCTTGTCGGTAATAGGTTTGCCGAAGAGGTTCTCCCCTTGGCATGGGATGTCAACCAATTTGTCCTGAACTCACTGCTCGAGGTCGGACAACTGAAGCCAAGCCTGGCAGCGTGCACCGATGCCCGCTGCGGCTACTCAGCCCACCGACTCTAACCCGTCATAGGCTGCTCAAGACATAAATTTGGAACACTCACGGACGGCCTTGGACAGGCTCCTGAACTGCTGCAAAGGTTCCTCGGAGACCAGCTGAGAACCCAAGTCCCTCAAGTACATGCCCATGTACAGCTGGTAGGCCTGGACCTGGCAGATGAGCATCGAGCCCTGGTAGCACTTCCTGCCGAGGGCATCCAAGGTGTGGGCCTCCCTGCCAGGGGTGTGACTTCTGGAAGCCCGGGCTCCAGCGGACCCGATTCATCGAGTCAAGCCATTTGCCCACCATTGGCACAGATGCCAGTTTCTCCGATATGCAGAGCATGAGCCATTCCAGGATGGGAGGAATGGGCACCATGAGCGATTCCCGAGGAGGGGCCTCATACTGGAGGATCTCCAGCTCGTCTGCCCGAGGATCCTCCTCCAACTTGGTCAGGAATGCCTTGGACATGTCCTTGACAAAGTCCAAGAAGCCCATATCCTCCGGTGGGGACTGCCTCCGAGGTTCTGAGACTGGATGATTCGAAGGCGGGCTGCTCCGTGGGCTTCAAGGCCACCAAAGCTCTGCGGTAGACTGCCCGGGGATGACCAAGCTCCCATCGAATGGGACGCCGAGCGTGACCTCGGCCGAGGATCAGCTCGGCCTTTGGAGATGTCTTTGACGTCGAATGTCCGTGGTCGGGACGGATGAACCAGATGTGCTGAACAACAGCACCCACTGCTGGCGAATGAAGACAAACTGCTCCAGGGCCGCCATTCTGGACTCAAGGCTAGAAGGTTCTGCAGCCTTTGGCACGTGACCCGAGGAACTCGGGCCCAACGCCGGCTCCCTCGAAGTGGAATCCACGACGAGGATAGTTTCTGGAGACCGAGACCGGTCCGCAAATGGATCCTTCTGGTGGACCTTGGCAGGTCTCTCCTTTTCCAATGCCTCGGACGAGTGCCTTGGACTGCGGGACCGGGCCTGAGAGGTTCTCGGCCGGTCAGAACCATCCAAAGATGCCGTCTTCGAGGGTTTCTTCTTCTTCCTGTGTTCCCTCAAGGGAACTCCTCTCTGAGGACCCACGACGACACACTGGTTCGGAAAGCTGCTCCCAAGATGTCGGGGCCTCAGACGAGGCCTTGGCCTTCAGCGGAATCAGGGATTCAGGGAGAACATATCGTTCTGCTGCTGGCGGCTCTTCAGAGCCTTGCTGGACATCTGTTTGCAGAGACCGCAGGCTGCCGGGTCATGGTCCGGTCCGGCCCGAGGCAATGGAGGCAGCAGTCATGTGTGTCAGTTAAGGACATTATCTTAGAGCATCGATCGCACTTTTAAAAGCCACTGGTGGAAGGAGAAACCGCCTCCTCAGCCGAGGACTCCAATAAAGCTGAGAAATTAAGCAAATCTGCCTGGCTCTCCCCATCAATAACTCCAGCCCCAAGATCTTTCTTCCCAGATGGTAAATAATATACCTTAAGCATAGGGGGATGGGAATCAATTGAAACACCAAGAACTTCTACCAAATACTTCCTAAACATATCTTTAGATGAAATATTAGATATCCTAGGAAAATTAATACAACGAAGATTACAATATCTGGAGTTATTTTCCAAGGATTCAATCCGAGTTTTTAAAGCCACCATGTCCCTCTGACAAGACGAAACACCTTCTAAGTAGCAAGTAGCCTTTTGTTGCAATTCTGTAACCGATGTTTGCAAAGCTGTTACTTCAAGGGTATGTTGCTGAAGCAGGGTAGTATGTCCTTGTACCTGTGCTGCTACAGCCACCACCTGGGGGGCAAGTACTTCCCCAAGCTTGACTATAGCAGTCCATATCGATTCAAGAGTAAATTCAGCAGGTCGCTCCAAGGAAAAAGTAAATACCTGTCCCGAAGAGCCCTCTGTTGCACGACGTTCACTCCTCGTTTCTCCAGACCGGGGCAAACCCAAGAAGGCATCCGATTCGCTCGCAATAACCCTCCGCAACATCACATTGATTGCTGTTTTTGCCCTGTCCTCTGATAGGGATTGGTTTTTACGAATGTTTTTTAAGAAGCGTTCTGTTCAATTCTATGGTTTATTTGTTAGGGTCTTTCCAGACCTTGTGAAGGAAACTCAAAAGCGTAGAAAGGAATTTCTTCTACTTCGACCTGGGGTTTTGTTGTTGGGGGGGGGGTTATACTTTTTTAAGTATCCTTGCAAATGTATGGTTAAAATTAATAATGCTTCTTATATTTTCTATGATCCGTCCCAGTTGTCGAGCTTTCTGAGTGCCCGACGGCTTCCTAATGAGGCTCCAGATGCCCTGCCTACTACTTAAGTTTGACTGTTTTTGTTCTCTTTCTTATGCTTCTCAAATTTTTTGGTTAATTGTTTTCTTACTTGGATCTCCTTGTGGTGGGCTATAGTAGGACTTGGAATTGTTTTTTCTTCTTTTCTATTCCCTGTTTTTAAATATTGATGTATCAATATCAATGTTAGTTTTCAGACCATTTGTCCTAATTTCCGTGAAGCTTGTGTAATTTAGCTTCTTTGTATTGTAAAATTAATAAAGATTAAATTTAAAAAAAAAAAAAGCCACTGGTAGCCATGGGGGGAAAAAGTACCTCTGCAAGTTCGAAGACTCTCTGGGCTGCCAGCGGGGAAAAAGGGTGTGAAAGCGCCAGAAAAATAAAAAGAACAAAGACTATAAAAATGAACTGAACTCGATGCCAAGGCACCGAGGATGGTAGTGGGAAGGGTATTGGTGCAAGACTGGAGTTGAGTTTGAAACCCAGGTACAAAAAATATCAAATTTTTCCAGGGGAAAGTCAGACATCTGAAGGACTCCATGGAAAAAAGGAGACTGAGCAAGATGGCACCCTTATGCGGGAAGGGGACCGCTCATACGTGGTGGCATCTCTCAAAGGCTTTCTTTGAAAGCTGGGGGGATGCTTCCGCGAGGGCTCCGTCGGTGCCAACGTCACCCATATGTGAGGACTGACTTCCAGCTTGTTCCTGGAGAAGAGCACATGCATGCATACAAATGCCACATATGTGACATGTATCCATTCCTGGGCATATCCTGAAATCTCATACTCTAGTCTAGTGTGACCATTGGGGTTTGGAAGGGTTTTAACATGTTATCCACAATGATGCCTAAATCTTTTTCCTGGGTGGTGGTTCCTAATGTGGAACCTTGCATTGTGTAACCATAGTTTGGGAGTTGTTCTTCCCTAGGTGCATAACTTTGCACTTGTCCACATTAAATTTCATCTGCCATTTTGATGCCCAGTCTTCCAATTTATCAAGATCCTCTTGCAATTTTCCACAATCCTCTTGGGTTTTAACAACTTTAAATAGTTTTGTGTCATCTGCAAATTTGATAACCTCACTCGTTATTCCCCTTTCCAGGTCATTAACGAATATGTCAAAAAGCAGCAGACCCAGCACAGATCCCTGGGGTACACCACTATTCACCTTTCTCCATTGGGAAAACTGGCCATTTAGCCCTACCCTCTGCTTTCTATCTTTTAACCAGTTCCTGATCCACAGTAGTACACTGCCTCCTATCCCATGACTCTTTAGTTTTGCCAAAAGTCTCTCATGAGGGACCTTGTCAAAGGCTTTCTGAAAGTCCAGATACACTATATCAACCGACTCACCTTTGTCAACCTGTTTATTCACACCTTCAAAAAAACATAACAGATTAGTAAGACAAGATCTTCCTTGTCTAAAGCCATGTTGGCTGTCTCCCATTAGGCCATGACTATCTACATGCTGAGTAATTTTATTCTTTATGATGGTTTCTACCATTTTTCTCGGTACTGACGTCAGGCTCACCGGTCTGTAGTTTCCCAGATCACCCCTGGAACCCTTTTTAAAAATTGGTGTTACATTGGCGATCCTCCAATCTTCAGGTATTAGAGATGATTTTAATGATAGTTCACAGATTACTAATAGCAGGTCTGCAATCTCATATTTGTTGCCACCCAACAAATGTCTGAGGGAGCAAGCGAGCTATGTTCTGCCTAGGAGGTTCCTGTGCCCCAGTGGAGTGTGCACGCAAACCCTCCAAAACCAGCTGGTTCTGTAACAGATATGCTGATACAATGGCCTCCTTGATCCAGCTCCCTAAGGTAGACTTGGTGGCTGCATCATCCTTATGTGGGCCTGCAAATAGCATAAATAGATGGTCTTACTTGAAAAAGGAGTTAGTGACCTTGAAATACCAGAGAAGCACTCTCCTGACATCCACCAGGCGAAGGTCCTTATCCTTTCCTTGGCACTGTTCCTTAGGAGGGTAGACAGACCCCCCGATTAACATGAAAGGATAACTACCTTGGGAAAGGAGGAGGGGATGGGCTGAATATACATGGCCTTCTCTGAAAAAGATAACTAAGGGTCCCTGCATAACATTGCCTGCAACTCCAAGATATGTCTGTTTGGTGAGATGTATCACCAAGTTTGCCAAGATGGTCTTAAGGGACAGGTCTTTAAGTGTGGCCCACCTTAGGGGCTGAAAGGGCTCGGACATCAAGGTCTGGAGGACTAAGCAGAGATCCCAAGGAGAAAGGAATAAATGAACGCAGGGGAGAACACAAGTGTCATACCCCGTGAAGGAAACAAGACATCAGGGAGAGAGACTAGAGGACACTCTGCCACAGACCCCCTAAAGAATGACAAGACTGCCTGCTGAACTTTCAGAGAACTAAAGGAAGGACTCTTGTCAAGGCCACCCTGAAGAAAGGCAAGAAAGGAAGGTAAGGACCAACCTGACACTCACTGCACCAATGCTCAAAGAAGCAGCAGAAAAGGAAGAAGGTAAGGCTGGTAGAACCTCTCCTCACTTTTAGGAGTGTGGAAGCCATGGCAGAAGAATATCCCTTACATGCTAAACGCCATCTCTCAAGAGCCAAGCCATAAGCAAGAAGGGAGAGGCATCCATGGTGAGGACCTTCTGGGGGTTGGGTGCCTGAAAGGGCATCCCGGCCTGAAGGTGACATGGGTTCTGCCACCATCTGAGGGAGCCTGCTGTAGGGTCACCTGCACTCTGTCTTTGAGCCTACCTGTGGCTTGGCCCACTGAGAGCAGAGGTGCCACTGGGCCACTCTCATATGCAAGCAGGCATTTGGTGTCACGTGGACTGTGGAGGCCATGTGCCCCAGCAAACGGAGAAGTTGGGTGAATAGTTTTCCTGCACCGTTGCACTCTGCATCTAATTCCTTGAGGCATTCTGACCTCTCCTGAGGGAGGAAGGCTTTTGCCTGTAGGGTGGTCCAAGCTATGCCCCTATGAACTCTAGGTGCTGAGCCAGAGTGAGGTGGAACTTGGGGTAGTTTATGACAAACCCAGGTGCTGCAGGGCATTTATGGTGCATCCGGTGGTGCATTGTGCCTCTATAGCTGTGTCCTCCTGTATGAGCCAGTCATCCAAAAAAGGGAGGACGAAGGCCCCTTGAAGCCTGAGGTGGGCTGTGACTACCGCAAGGCACTTTGCGAAGATCCTTGGAGATGAGGCCAGACAAAAGGGCAGCACCCTATATTGGAAGTGCTGCCCCCCCCCCCCCACCACGAACCAAATGTATTTTCTGAGGTTAGGGTGAATTAGAATGTCAGTGTAGGCATTCTTTAGATCTAAAGAGCAAAGTCAATCTCCCCGCTGGAGGAATGGCAGCAGTGTTTCAAGGGAGAGCATCTTGAACTTCTCCCTGATCAGAAACTTGAGCTCTTGCAGGTCTAGGATGGGCCTGAATCACCCAGTCCTCTTGGGGACAAGGAAATATCTGGTGTAAAAGCCGGTGCCCCAGAGAAGTTGTGGCACTGGATCCACTGCTTTGTCCTGGAATAATCCCGCTAGCTCGGTGAGAAGCAGCGTCTGGTGCAGGAGAGGCCTGGTGGGGTCTCCTGGGAAATAGAAGGGTGACCACCAATGTAGGTGGAGGAGGTAGCCCTCCTTGACCACTTGTAGCAGCCAGGTATCAGTGGTGATGGCTGGTCTACCTATGGGCACACAGGTTTAGGTGCCCCCCCTATGGCAGCCCACCTGGGGGAGTGGAGGTCGCACCCAGGTAGTCAAAAGCTACTCCCAGGATGGGCTTGAGTCGAAGCCTAGGGCTTCATGTCTTTTTGTTTTCTGGGACCATGCCCCTGGCCCTTCTGTTGTTGGCCCTATTGAGGGGCTGAGAAGGCCTGGAAGTGTGGAGTACTACCAAAACCCATTTCTTCCTCAGGAAGAAGGGCTTTTTTCCCCAGGGTTTTCTTCCAGAGTTGCACCGAGATCTTTGAGAGCCTGGTTCTTGTGACATACTCGGTCTCTATCTCCACTGCTTTATTTACCATTGGCTTCACGAATAGGTTTTCACCTAGGCAGGGGACACAGATTAGTTTGTCCTGTACCCATTCTTCCAGGTCGGATGACTGCAGCCATGCCTGGTGTTGTGCCCCTATACCGGCAGCAGTCACCCTGGCCTATGACTCAAAGCCATCATAGGCTGCTCAGGACAGAAACTTCGAGCATTCTTTTACTGCTGAAGTCAGGGTCTCGAACCTCTGCAGGGCTTTGCCATTGAGGCCTGCTGAGAATCCTCCGAGCTCCTTCGACAGTTCCTTCAGATACATGCCAAAGTAGAACTGGCAGGACTCGATATGCCATGTTAGCATCAAGCCCTGAAAGGCTTTTCGGCCGAGGGCGTCAAGGGTTTGGGCCTCCCTGCTGGATGGCACTGATAAATGGTTTTTTTGGCTTTTAAGCCTGCACATGGCTGACTCCATGACCATGGAGTTGTGGGGAAGCTGGGTCTTTTGGAACCCAGGGCTTCGACGTACCCGGTACATGGTGTCAAGGTGCCCGCTAACAATTGATATTGACGCTGGTGTGTCCTACATGCATATGAGGCGGTGGTCGAGGATCATGGGCAAGGAAAGCAGCAGGCACTCTTAAGATGAAGAGGAGAGGACAAAGGGGATAGGAAAGTAGAGGGGGGGAACTAAGGGGAGGGGTCAGGAGGGAGATCATAAGCTAGGCAGAATAGGTGGGTTTTGAGAAGTGCCTTGAATTTAGGATAGGATAGTTCCTGGCGGAGGGAAAGACGAAGGGAGTTCCAGGTGGAAGGGGCCAAATAGAAAACTGCTAAATTACGGGTACGCTCCAGATGAGCATGGGCTGGAGAGGGGAGTTCAAGGGAATTGATATAGATAGAACAGAGGCTGTGAGGGACCGAGCGGTAATAGAGGGAGTAGGCTAGATATTGTATGGTGTGAGTGTAGAGGGCTCTGTGGGTCATGATTAGGAGTTTGAAAATGATGTGCTGGGGAACCAGTAATCAGTGGAGGTGAATGAGATGTGGTGTGATATGGGTGTAGTGTGAGGTATGGGATATAATATGGGCGGCATTATACTGAACCTTTTCTAGGCGTGGATCTGGTGTTGAGGGAGACCGGCAAAAATGATATTGCAATAATCGATGCAAGAGATCACTAACGAGAGAAGCAAGGTAGTGAGTGAGTTGGGGGATAGAATGTCACTGATAGCCCTAATCCTATGGAGAAAGAAAAAGGAACGGCATGTGAGGGCAGAGATGCGATTGTGAAAATAAAATTCTGGGTCAAGTATCACACCTAAGTAACACATGTAAATTTGAAAATGTGCTGGGGAACCGGTAATCAGTGCTCACAGTGGAACTCCCTCCCCGAGGCACTGAGGAATTAAAGACCTGCAATCATTCTGTAAAAAATTAAAAACACATTTATTCAAAGAACATTATACCAGTCCCAACACCAACAGCACATAAAGTACCCCCTCCCCCTGCCATTCCCCTCTCTCTTCCTTACTCCCTCCCGTCTTGCTCCACCCCTACCCCATTTACAACTGCAACCCCCAATGGTTTTAGATTTGAATCTGTGGATTTAATCGCTGATATAAATCGATGTTCACACTAATAAGAACACCATTTACGAATGTAAATTCACCTGTACATAGCTTATTGTAGTTATATAAGTAAAGTTGTACAATATGTCCATATGATTGTGTCTTTGTTCATATTTTTATAAATGTAGTACGCCAGAGTTCCCCTGAAGAAATAATTTTGAAACATGGCCTGTGTCGGGCATCATGGCATAAGAGATATACAAAATAAAGCATTCCTTCCCTTATACCATGTTTTTTGGACTGGGCTCTAATAGTTAGAAGTTGTACTTTTCAGTACCACTCCATGTAAATACTTAGAGGTTGCACCTCATTCACTCTGTTCTTTGTATAAAGTTCACTAATACTGTTCCATGTAAAAGTTCAGTTTGTTATAATGTAAACTGCCCCTGGTCTCTGGAAGGGGTGGTATAAAAATATGTTCAAATAAATAAAATATATAAACACATGGAAGTGACCAGGAGGATTGGATTATCACGGAGCTCGGGGGCTAGGGAGGACCCGAGGTAAACCACATTGCTGATGTTTTGAAGGAATTAAGATGAAGAAGACTGGTGGTGAGCCAGTCTGCAACACACTTGAGGCAGGCTTTGAGCAGTGAGAGATCGGGGGAGGAAGGGGATGTATGATAAAGAAGATTATTATCATCGGCATAATAATACACAGATATACCGGATTGCTGCACTAGAAGGGTGAGAGGGGTGAGGAAAATGTTAAAGAGGAGGGCGCAAGGACCAAACCCTGGGGAACCCTGCAGGGTAGGGGAAGAGAGGCAGAGGTGTCAGACGTGGAAACTACAGAGAAAGAGCGAGAGTAAAGAAAAGAGTGAAACTAACAGAAAATGACACCATGGAGGCCCACATCCCAGAGACGGGAAAGTAGAATAGTGTGGTCCACAAGATCAAAAGCAGCTGACAGAACTAAAGAGACAGCTAGCGAGACATCACCCCGATCGTGCGCAATGTGTACTTCATTCAGGAAGGATAGGAGGATGAATTCCGTGCTGTGACCTGAGCAGAAACCCGATTGTCGTGAGTGCAGGAAATGTCTAGTCAAGGTGTGCATTGAGTTGAGTGAAAACAACCTTCTCCAGAAACTCTGAAATGAAGGGAAGGTTGGAAAACGAGCGGTAGTAAGCGGGATCATCCGGATCAAGGGAGGGTTGTTTGATGAGAGGGCGGACCAGGGCGTGCTTCCAGGGGGAAGGAAAAGTACCAGAGGCAAGACAAGAATTGAGCATAGAGAACAGAAATGGGATCAGAACGAGTGACGGCTCAAGGAGCCACTTCAAGGGAATGGGGTCAAGGGCACATTCTGTTTTATGTGTGGCAGTGATGATTTTTGAGAACTCAACAGAGGAAATAGACCTAAAGTGGGACCAGGTATGTGAGGTAGGAGGAGACAGGGATGGCGAGGGGGGAGAGGGGAGTATAATGGAGAGGAGCTCACTGGGAGAGAGAAGCGTAGTTGCTGTATTTTTGTAACAAAGGAGGAGGCTAGGTCAGAAGAACTAGGGATGAGGGACTGATTTGCAATGGTAGAAGGGGCATGAAGAGCGGATAGAGATTTAAGAGAGAAACAGAGCTGGCAAGTGGAGTTTGAGGAAGAGGAAATGAGGTTAGAGAAATAGGAGCATTTTGTTTCTAACACACATAGTAACATAGTATATGATGGCAGATAAAGACCAGTATGGTCCATCTAGTCTGCCCAGAAAGGCGGCAAGAGTAGGTGCAGGTCACCTCTCCCGATGCCTTTGTTTAGGGGTGTACTGTGATGAGAGAGCAGTAGAGATAGTGGCAGTGATTGAAATGCTGCAGAGAATCGGGGGTTTTAGACTTCCTCCACGGTCGTTCCGCATGGTTGATCATGTACGAGCAGAGGGCTACAGTCTCCTGGCAGAGGTGGTAAGACCCTGTGCGCCCTTGCTTATTCAGGCAGAACATTGCAACTTGGTTGTCCATTTGGTTCAGCACAGATTGGTGCTGCAGGCAGTGGTGAAAGGCCTGATCATCAGAAAAATGGCCCTGAGCTCCAAGCAGATTGATCTGTTACTGGATCTCCTATAGGGACCAGTTGCTCTGTATGCAGAGTTCCTCGCAATGGGCACGCCAGCCCAGCAAGGAGGCATCCCTAGTAAGGACCCTCTGGGGATTTAGGGGCTGAAAGGGCATGCCTTCCTGCAGGTGCTGTGTGGGCTGCCACCAGTCAAGTGACTCTGCTAGCTTGCAGGTCACTAAAACTCTGTCCCCGAGCAGGCCTATGGCTTGTGTCCACTGGGAGTGGAGGCACCACTGGGCCGCCCTCATGTGAGGGTGGGTGTTGGGAACAACATGGTCTGTGGATGTCATGTGGCCCAGCAGGTGAAGCATGGACCATGCTGACACTGTTACTGCAGTATTGCATCTCGGTGACCAGAGCCACAAGGTGACCTGCCTTGTTCAAGGGGAGAAAGACCTTGGCCTGAAGAGTGTCCAGTCGAGTCCCTATGAACTCCAGGTCCTTGTCGGAGTGAGGTAGGACTTGGGGTGGTTTATCAAGAACCCCAGGTACTGCAGGACACTGATGTTGCGGGCCATGGCCTATTGCACCTCAGTGGACGTATCTCCCTTTATGAGCCAGAGGTAGGCGGCCACCATCGCTAGGCATCTGGAGAAGACTCTTGGTGCAGAGGCTAGAATGAAGTGTGTACTGGTAGTGGTTGCCCCCGACCATGAATCTTAGGTACTGCTTGTGACAGGGATGAATGAGGGTGTGGGTATAAGCAACCCTTAGGACCAAAGAGCATAGCCAGTTTCCCTGCTCGAAGTATGACAGCAATGTTCAAAGGGAGAGCATTTTGAACATCTCTTGCACCAGGTTTTGCAAGCTTAGGATAGGCCTTAGGCCCCCTGTTCTTTTTGGAACCAGAAAGTATCTTGAGTAGAACCCCTTGCCCTTGAGGTGATTTGGTACTGGTTCCACGACTCAGTCCATAAGGAGGCCTGAGAGTTCCTGTTGCAGCAGGGCCTGGTGCAGGAGAGTCCGAGAGGGCTCTCCTGGAAAGAAAGGGGAAGCCATAGCCAGGTGAAGGAGATAGGCTTCTGTGATTACTTAAGAGCGCCCAGGAGTCAGTGGTGATAGCAGGCCACCGATAGGCAAAGTGTATCATTTGCCCCCCTCTTGATAGCTGCTTCCCTAAGGGTGGAGAGGCTATGCTCAGGGAGTCAAATGTCCCTGGGGTCTGGGGCTTGGAGGTCTTAGGCTTGCAAGGGCCTTGGCCTGCTCCCTTGCTCTGGTGACCCTGCTGTGGGTCTGGGGAGCCTAGTAGTGTGGGTAGCTCCAGTAAGGTTGGCCCTTTCTCTTGAATGGGGGCCTCTTCTCTGGTGGTTACTTCTTAGGGAGAGTGGAGGTCTTTCTGGAGAGCAGAGGGCTCGTAAGGTACTTTGTCTCGATCTCTGCCATCTTCTCCTCCATCGGCTTGCCGAATAAGTTTTCACCAAGGCAGGGGATATCAAGGAGCTTCTCTAGAACCCACTGCTAGAAGTCGAACACCTGGCACTAGGCTTGGAGTCGAGCACAGATACCTGTGGAGGCTACCCTCGCCTTTGACTGAAAGTCGTTGTAGGCAACTAGAGACATGTACTTCAAGCACTCCCCGACGTACTTAATGAGGGTTTGGAACTGCTGGAGGAAATCCCCTCTGAGGCCCGCTGAGAAACCTACGAGTTCCAGGTCCCGAAGATACATGCTGATATACAGCTGGTAGGTTTGGATTCGGCAGGCCAACATCGAGCCCTGGTAGCATTTGGGCCACGGAGGAGTGTCGTCTGGCTCTTCTGCCAGTGCACGGTGTGTGGTAGTTGTGACTTTTGGAAGCCGGGGCCTCACTGGACTCAGTACATGGTGTCCAGGTATCGGCTGACTATGGGTACCGATGCCGGTGTCTCCCACACGTGAGGAGGAACCGCCAGTGGATGACGGGGACAGGAACCATTAGAGCCTCCTTGGGTGGGGCCTCATATTGGAGGATTTTGAGTTCCTTCGTGCGAGGGTCTTCCTCCGACTCAGTATTGAAGGACAAAGCTTCAACATATCCCAAACAAACTCGAGGAACAATGTATCCTCGGACAGGGATCAACGCCGTGATATCGGGGGAGACGGGACAGATGGGAGGTCATAGTGCTTCTGCGTTTCTGGAGATGCCTTGTTCTCTGACTCTCAATTGGAGTAGTCAGCGGAGGACTCAGCAGTCAATCGGGCCTGGGGTGCAGGACCTGGGCGGGGCCCCGGTGGCTCACAGTGGCTAAATGGCCAGAGCCATGAGCGTTCGCTGGTGAGGATCTCGCTCCTGAGGAGCGAAAGAAAGACAGAGACCCTCACTGAGAATCGACTCTAGGCTTCGGGCTCACCAAGATCAGCTTGGCGACCGGGGAAGTCCTCAATAACAAGATCTCTGCGGTCTCGGAAGACGCACCGGGGATGCCAGGCATTGGTGCCTGCTACATGGTGAGGAAGGCAGTGAAACACTGCTCCAGCACCATCATCCTGGTTTCACAATCAGGAGGTGCAGTCTTCGACACAGAAACCAGGTTTACCAGATTCGGCATTGATGAGGAGAGGGAGTCCTTGATGAGACAGGCCTTGGGGGTCTGGGACCTGTCGCCAGAAGCCTCTGTGTCCACTCAGGGAACCTTTGCTGGCCGCTCCCACTCAGACTCCTTTAGTTCCCTCCGCAGGCTGTGTGACCTGGTGCAGGACTTGCCAAGCGTGTCCAAGTCCCAGTATGAGGTCCTCAAGGATTTCTTCTTTTTCAGTTCCCGCTCTGGGGAACCCTTGTCAGAGTGTCCGCGGTCCCGGATGGGCGCCGTGGGGACATTACTCGACTGAGGACTCATGAGAGGCCTTGGAGTGTCAGACTACTGGGGATACCTGACTTGTGGAAGATGATATCCTGCTTCTGCTGATGATGCTAGATGGCCTTCGTGGACATCTTTTTACAGAGGGCATGGCATGGTCATGGTTTGTCCCTAGACACCAGAAGCAGCATTTGTGTGTATTGGTAAATGACATGTTTTTTGCGCACCGATTACTCTTCTTGAACCTGCTAGACATTGGGGAGAAAAAGTACCCCGGGGCAAGGTCGAAGACCCTTGAAGCGGCCAGTGGATGAAAAAGGCACAAATTGCGCTGGGGAAAAAAATCTAGAATGGTTCAGAGACACATTGCCAGGACAAGCGAGCTCAGAGGCGAGAAAGGGACTGGTCACAATCGGAGAAAGAAAACGGTCTTTTTCACACAAATTAATCAACTTTTGACGTCTGTTGGGCTCCGCGGAAAAAAGGAGATTGAGCAAGTTGGCACCCTTAGGCAGGAAGGGGACCACACATGCATAGTGGCATCTCTAAAAGGCTTTCTTTGAAAACTGGGGAGATGCTTCAGTGAGGACTCTGTCGGCGCAGATGTCACCCATATGTGAGGACTAACTTCCTGCTTGTTCCTGAAGAACTGTCTGTTCATGATATGCATCTGTTGCTCATCACATTTTCTACATACATAATGTAAATATGTAAAAAAGTTTGATTACATCCACCCAATACAATTGGATGAAATCACTGTTTGCATGTCTTAATTATACTGTTAAATGTAAAAAGTTAAATCTGTTCACTGTAATATGACTAGGACATCATTAATCATGTACCTTAAATTTTTACTGTTATCTGTAAACCGCACTTGATACTTGGGAAAGAGCGGTATATAAATGTGTGCTAAATAAATAAATAAATACAGCAACATTTTCAGTTGCAGTATTTGTTGCTCTCATCGCAAGCCTGGTGCCAAAGCATCCCTACATCTCTTCAGTCCCAGGGCTGGCTGACCGACCTCACACCAGGCCATTGGCTGTGGCGGGGGGGGGGGGGGGGGGTAGTGTGGGGTGGTGAGGCAGAACCCTTGCAGCTGCACAGTCTCCACTGTAGCAGCCTCTGCTGTGTGGCTTGCTTTGCTGACATTCTGATCCCTATTTGGATGACACATGGTATGGTGCTTGCTGTCAGTTGCTAGCTGGGTGTTTCCAACGAATGACAGCCTGCTGGTGTCGAGATGTGCACCACCACTCCCATATCTGGCATGCTGCTCTACCTGGGTCTTGGTGCTGCCATACCATTGTCCTCTATTAAGCTATCATGGAGTCACAATCCTGATCCTGCTTCACCGAGTGCTGCTTATAGTGGATGGGCCTAAGGCTTGCCACACTTCTCAGATGGCATGTCCCTCCATTGGAGCACGATATGTAGCACTGCAACATAGACAGGGCAACATCCTAGGCATACATCTCCATAGAGGGTGACAATGGCTTCATCTTAGAAACAGAAATATGACGACAGAAAAAGACCACATGGCCTATCTAGTCTGTCCTTCCATAACAACAACTACAACAGTCCCCTTTTTACCTTTAGAGATCCTCTGTTTTTGTCCCATGCTTTTTTGAATTCAGTTACTGTCCTCATCTCTACCACCTCCACTGGGAAACTATTCCACGGATCTACTACTCTTTCCGTAAAGAAATATTTCCGCATATCACTCCTGAATCTATCTCCCTTCACCCTTATCCCATATCCCCTTATAGCAGAGCTTGCTTTCAATTGAAAGAGGCTCTCTCCCTGAACATTTATGCCACGGAGGTATTTAAACATCTCAATCATATCACCTCTATCCTGCCTTTCCTCTAAGGTGTACATATTAAGATCCTTAACTCTGTCCTCATATGCTTTATAATGAAGACCACTAATCATTTTAGTAGCCACCCTCTGCACAGACTCCATCCTGTTCACATCCTTTTGAAGGTGCGGCCTCCAGAATTGCACACTATACTCCAAATGAGGTTGCACCAAAGACCTATACAGAGGCATTATCACCTCCTTTTTTCTGCTAGCCATTCCTTTTCGTAGGCACCCAAGCATCCTTCTAGCTTTTGCCGTCGCCTTTTCTACCTGTTTAGCTACTTTAAGATCATCAGACACAACCATGCCTAGGTCCCGCTCTTCTTTAGTGGACAAAAGTACTTCACCCCCTATACTATATTGCTCCCTTGGATTGCTGCAGCCCAAATGCATGACCTTGCATTTTTTAACATTAAATCCCAGCTGCCAAACTCTAGACCATTCTTCAAGCTTAGCTAGATCCCTCATGTTATCTACACCTTCCTGGGTGTCTACTCTATTGCCGATTTTGGTATCATCCTCAAAGAGGCAAACCTTACCCGACAGCCCTTCCGCTATATCACTAACAAAGATGTTAAAAAGAATCGGACGAAGGACAGATCCCTGGGGCACATCACTGGTAACATCCTTCTCCTCAGAGTGAACTCCATTTACCTGTACTCTTTGTCGCCTGCAAAGTGTAGGATAATTTTAAAGGATGTTTTTATTAATTTGATTTTGGTTTTCAGTTTTGTGTAGATAAAATGACCAGAAAATGTGTAAAATTTGGTTTAATTTGATGTTTTGGTTCCCTTCCCCTTTCTTTGCAGTTTTCTATATATTATAGTACTAATAGATGCAGGTATGATTTATGCATAGATCGGTAATGATCTGGGTTTCTTGCATGTTTAGGATTCCTTTTTTGCGATCCCCCCTTTTTTCAGTGCGCTTGTGCTCGCATCTTATAATATTTACTTACTTGATGGGCAACCGGCATCACCGCGTCCCTGTTATGATTAGCCAGAGGCATAAGAGATGGTTTTTATCTGATGAAAAGCTTTAATATAGACTTACATACAGATACAATCTTTTTTGTTTTTGTTTTTCGCTTGTCTGAGCCCCTCTCTGACACACGATTGATCCTCCAATCAAATGCTTTTAAGGTTCTCCCGCGGTTTCATTCTCTCCTTTCTATTTAGCGTGCATGTGCTGGCATTCTCTAACAGTTTGGTTACACTTTGATGGGCAACAGCAACACTGCGCCTTTGCTTTGAAAATTATATACACGAAGAGAAGGTTGTGCTAGATACCATTGGTGGCTGCCATTAAACATTTCATCTTGCAGGTAAAGGCTATTGTATTAATAAAAGGGGTTTCTCTTACGATAATGTTTCTGTTCGGGCAATCCAGGACTAGCGTTTATTCATGGCCCTAAAAAGTTGGAATATTTGGATCATGCATTAAATTTAAATATTTTTTCCATTTTTGGATTCTTACACCTTTGAGTAAGTTTTTGTTAATACACTTTATTCTACCATTTAGAGTTTAAGGTTAACCTTTTATTCAGATTTTATTATTTTGAAGTACCACCAGGTTTAGTAAAAGAAGTCAAAGTTAGGCTAGCATTCTGTTTTTAAAGGCCCCTCATTATATGAGGGAATTATTTTGTTTTACTTTCCCCTGCCCACTATTTCCACTCCTTTGAAAGTTATCTACAATTATCTGTTTGGAACCATAATGTATAAAAAGTTTTTTATCATTATTCCTGCTGGTTTTGAAACACCATTAATTTCATATCACTCCTGCTTCGTTGTTTACACTGCTCCTGATACCGGCTCTTCTTTTTCTCCTTCCCTTTAGCATAAAGTTTATACAATCGTTCTGAACCTGCTAGAAAGGTACTGTTTTTTAAAAGAATTTGAAGGTCCCTTTTCAGTAATTACACCCCTTTTGTTCCTTTTATAAGTTATTTCTATTTTCTGTTATGTTATTACATTCTGCCTTTTATTACAGTTTGTATTTATGTTTACATTTGATGTTTTTATCATTGTATACGTTTTTATGGCATTTTGTTTTTGGGCATTCCAACATTTTTATTAACGTGTTTATTTATTTATTTATTTTAGTTTCTTATATACCGCACTATTTAGTATCAGCGCGGTTTACATGGAACAGTGAAACATAATGAACAAACGTTAGTTTTACAGAGAACAAGGAAATACAACTTGGATAACTTAGGGAAACATGTTGTATTATTTATTATGATTGAATGTTATGTTTTTATTATCTGTTGCTTTTACATGTTTTTTTTACTCTGTTTTATTATGATATTCTTTTGAACCACAATTTTTTATTTATTGTTTGTTCATGTTTTTATGAATGTAGTATGCCTGAATGCCCCTGACGAAGAGGATTTGAAACACGACCTGTGTCGGGCGTTTGGACTAAAGTTGTGTGCAATAAAGTTCTTCTTCCTTGATACCACGAATTAGTACTGGGTTTCTTCTGTTCCCGTGGTACTGTGCTTTTTTGGTGGACCCCCACCAGCCTCAAACCATTCATAGATCCCAGACTGGGTGAAGATATATCATGACATAACCATGGGAATCTGGAGTAGACATCAGTAAATTATCACTGCGTATTGCAAACCACTTGCATGTTGAGGGAGTAGTATACCTTTTGGTTCTGGAATGCCAGCTCCCTCACACGGGGGGGGGGGGTATGCGTGAGGGTTTTGTATGTGTAGTCGATTAACCGCAACACTGATGAAAGTCTTGCAATATCATCAAATTGCAGCATTGTTGGTTGCCTCTGCTGGACTGTCTGGGGGAAAGCATAGTTACTCACCTGTAACAGGTGTTCTCTGGGGACAGCAGGAATCAGTCCTCACATATGGGTGACATCGACGCCGACGGAGCCTGCGCAGAGCAAATCCCCAGCTTTCAAAGAAAGCCTTTGGGATTGCTACTACGCATGCGTGGTCCCCTTCCCACCCAAGGGTGCCATCTTGCTCAGTCCGATGATATAGCTAAAAGACGGCAAAACAAATTAAAAATAGTACAGCTGCAACCTTGGAGGAGGGAGTGTTGTAAGGACTGATTCCTGCTGTCTTTGGAGAACACCTGTTACAGGTGAGTAACTACGCTTTCTCCAGGAACAAGCAGGAAGTCAGTCCTCACATATGGGACTCCCCAGCTACAGGCTACCAAGAACCCATAGCAAAAATAGAGCTCCCTCAGGGAGAGCCACAAGCAGCAGCAATTGTGTCTGTATAGACAGACCAACAGGACCCCTGAGTCCGATGAAAGCAGTACTCGAAGCCTGAACACAGAAGGGTCAGAGGGTAGGAGTTGCTTAGACCCCGAAAAGGTTATGGAGCACGGGCCTGGCCGAAAGCACTATCCCATCGGGACTCTCTGTCCAGGCAGTAATGAGCTGCGAAAGTATGGACTGAAGATCAGGTGGCACTCTGGCAGATGGTCTGCTAGCAGGACTGAGCAAGGTTAGCTACTGAAGTCGCCATAGCCCTGACCTGGTGCGCCGTGACCCAGCCTTCCAATAGAAGCCTCGCCTCCTCATAGGCAAAGGCAATACAGTCCGCCACCAATGTGGACAGCATACACTTGGTCACTGCCTCCCCCAGCTTACTAAAGTCATAAGAAATGAAAAGCTGAGACTTTTCGGTAGCCCAGAGTGCACTGAATGTAGAAGGACAAGCCCTCTTACAGTCCAGGATATGGAGGACCGTCTCTGCCCTACTGGCGTGCAGTCTGGGAAAGAAGGTAGGGAGGACCACCTCCTGTTTGAGGTGGAAGGAGGACACCACCTTCGGAAGGAATTTCGGGTGCGTGCGGAGCACCATCCCATTCTTGTAAAACCTGGTGTAGGGTATTTCCGCCACCAGGGCCTGGAGCTCGTTTACCCTTCGTGCAGAAGTGAGCGCGACCAGGAAAACCACCTTCCAGGAGAGGTAGCGAAGGTGGCAGGTAGCCAAAGGCTCGAATGGTGGGTGAGTGAGCTGCCCCAACACTACATTGAGATCCCATTCGGTCGCCGGAAGGCAAACGGGGGCTTAGACAACAGCAGGCCCCGCAAGAAATGGGACACCACCGGATGGACCGAGAGAGGTTTCCCATCCACCTGGTAGTGGTTCACTGCTAGGACACTAAGGTGCACCCTAACCGAATTAGACTTGAGCCCCGAATGAGAGAGGTGGAGCAGGTACTCCAGTACTGTGACCACCGGGCAAGAGAAGGGGTCAGCCCCCCTCTCAGTGCACCAAAGTGAGAATCTGCGCCATTTAAAGGTGTAGGCCCATCTGGTAGACGCCTTGCACGAGGACAGCAAAACATGAGGAAGGTAGAGTGGGGCTAGAGTTGCCTTCTCAGCAGCCAAGCTGTCAGCGAAAGAGATCCCAGGTAGGGATGCAGGAGAGAACCCCCCTCCCGGGAAAGGAGTCGGGGGCATACCCCAGGGGTATGGGATCTGCTACTGCCAACAGCAGAAGCAGCGGGAACCACGGCTGCCTGAGCCACCATGGAGCCACCAAGAAGTCCGAGGCCCTGTCGTGGAGGTCTTGAACAGTCCTAGCAATCAGTGGCATTGGAGGAAAGCCATGCAGGAGTCCTTCTGACCAGGAGTCCAGGAAGGTATCGGCGGCCACCCTGGCAGGTTGAGGCTGCCAGGAACATTTTTTAAGCGTTTGACCGACAGCTCTGTGTTATTCCAGATCATGTTGAAGAGAACGCAGGCACAAACCTTTTCTACCTGATGCAGGGTTCAGAGTGATCAACCTGAAACGTGGCATGTTGTCATTTCTTGCTGTTCTCTGAGTACTGATGGAAGCATTTGCTGCCGTGAAGAGCCGTGATAAGCTCCGGGAAAGCTTCATATAAGTGACACAGAACATTTCACGGACCTCACATTAATGGATCCTATTCATCACGTTCAAGATAATACAAGATCTTGATCCCAGCGCAACTTGCAAACAGCCCCATTATTGTATATATGTATATGGATCATTATGTAAATAGTTCACCGAGAAAATCTAACACACTGCACCACACACTACTCTTCTCAGTTCTCCCACTGCATGCTACAGACCACACATTATTATGATTGTTTGAAGTGCCAAAACCGCCCTTGATTTAATGATAAGGCGGTATACTAAATCCTTCTAAATAAATAAAATAAACATTGAGTTTTTTCACTTTGAACACGAGTAAAAGGAGCAGTTATAGCGAGGAGGTGGTGGGATTTCCACCTTTTGTGTTTACAGTTCTGACAAAAATAATAATTATAGAAGTTAGCTGTCTTATCTCAGGACCTGTTTACTGGAACAGAAGTGGGGCAACTAGTGATTGTCTGGGCTTGCAAACAGGTCCTTCACTGGTTCCCCCCAGGTTTGAAAAAGCTTGTTGGCTACTCCAGGGTTCAGCTGCCACTCGTGCGGCTGGAGAATCCTGCTGAGTCTTTCGGCCAGCAAGTTGTCCTGGCCCGGCAGGTACACCGCCCTGAGGAGGATGCCCTGCTGGATCGTAAAAGAGCACAGGGCTAGCGCCTCTTGACAAGAGGGCACAGGATCCTGTGCCTCCCTGTTTGTTCACAAAGAACATGGCCACCTAGTTGTCCGTATGGACCAGGACTGACCGGTGGCCCAGGTGATGGAGAAAGGCCTTCAGGGCGAGGTGAATGGCCCACAGTTCCAGAAGGTTGATCTGTTGGGCACTCTCGGCCAGGGACCAAGTGCCCTGGGTGCGGAAGCCCTCGCAATGTGCTCCCCAGCCCAGCAGGGAGGCACCCGTGGTGAGGACCCTAGAACGGCATGCCCGCCTCCAGGTGCCGGGGCGACTGCCACCAGACCAGAGACTTTGCCAGCTGGCAGCTCACTCAAACTCTGTCCTCGAGATTCCCTGTGGCCTGGGACCACTGGCTGCGGAGACACCACTGTGCTGTCCACATGTGGAGCCGGGCATCCAGGGTGACGTGGACGGTGGATGCCATGTGCCCAAGAAGGCGCAGCAGATGCCTGGCAGACAACGAGGTACGGTGCTGTATGTCCCGGGCCAGAGACATGAGTCGGGCAGCCCGGTCCGCGGGCAAGAAGGCTTTCAACCGAAGGGTGTCGAGCCTTGCCCCGATGAATTCCAGCCCCTGTGTCGGATGAAGGTTGGACTTGGGGTAGTTTATAATGAAACCCAAGTGCTGCAGAACTTGGGTGGTGCGTGCTGTTGCTTACTGCAGCTCGGGGCCCGTGAAGCCCTTGATGAGCCAGTTCTCAAGGTAGGGGAAGACAAAGACCCCCTAAGCCTGAGAAAGGCGGCGTCAACTGCCAGACACTTTGTGAAGACCCTGGGGGCCGAGGCTAGGCCAAAGGGTAGCACCCTGTATTGGAAATAATTGCCTCCTACCACAAAGCGTAGGTATTGCCTGTGGTTTAGGTGGATTAGGATGTGTGTATAGGCATCCTTTAGGTCTAAGGAGCATAGGCAGTCTCCCTGCTGGAGGTAGGGCAGCAATATTGCAAGGGAGAGCATCTTGAACTTCTCCCGCACCAGTAATTTGTTGAGGTTGCGCAGGTCGAGGATGGGCCTTAGGCCCCCTATCCTCTTTGACACAAGGAAGTACCTGGAGTAGAACCTCTTGCCCTTGAGGTGATGGGGCACCGGTCGCACCGCTCTGTCCTTGATAAGCCCTGCCAACTCCTTCAGAAGAAGGTCCCGGTGAAGGGGAGACCTGAGGGGCTCTCCCAGGAAGAAGGGGGGGGGGGGTTTGACTCAGATAGAGGAGGTAATCCTGCCTGACCTCCTTAGTGCCCAGGAGTCGGTGGTTACAGCCTCCCACCTGTGGGCATAAAGGGTGAGGCAACTTCCTGTGGGCTGCTGAACCCCGTGAGGGAGAGGGGCTATACTGTAGGAATCAAAAGCTCCCTCTTGGCTGGGCCAGAGTTGGAGCCTGGAGCTTGGGAGCCTTCTGCTTACGCGTGCCGTGCCCTTGTCCCTTGGCCTGCTGCCCGAGCTGAGGAAGCCTGGTAAGGTGGATAGTTTTGGTAAGCAGTAGATCTCTTCAGGTAAAAGGGCTTTTTACCCGAGCCCTTATAAGAACATAACATAAGAACATAAGATATGCCATACTGGGTCAGACCAAGGTCCATCAAGCCCAGTATCCTGTTTCCAACAGTGGCCAATCTAGGTCATACGTACCTAGCAGGTTCCGCAATGCTTGTACTGGGTCAAGCATTGATATCCTGGGTCCCTTCTTAATAATGGTTTATGGACCTTTCCTCCAGGAACTTGTCCAAACCTTTTTTAAACCCAGCTACACTAACAGCCTTTACTACATCCTCCGGTAACAAATTCCAGAGTTTGATTACACGTTGAGTGAAAAAATATTTTCTTTTATTAGTCTTAAATAGTTTACCCCGTAGCTTCATTGTATGTTCTCTAGTCTTTCTATATTCTGATAACGTTAACAATCGATCTACGTTTACCCGTTCCACTCCGTTCATTAATTTATAGACTTCTATCATATCTCCCCTCAGCCGTCTCATTTCCAGGTTAAAGAGCCCTAACCTTTTTAGCCTTTCTTCATAGGAGTATCCTTCCATCCCCTTTACCATTTTGGTGGCTCTTCTCTGAACCTTTTCTAATAACGCTATATCCTTTTTAAGATACGGTGACCAGAATTGCACACAATATTCAAGGTGCGGTCGCACCATGGAACGGTATAGAGGCATTATAATATCTTTTATTTTCCATTCCTTTCCTTATGATACCTAGCATTCTATTTGCTCTCTTGGCTGCCGCTGCACACTGGGCCGAGAGTTTTAACATATTATCCACAATGACGCCTAAATCTTTTTCCTGGGTGGTGGTTCCTAATGTGGAACCTTGCATTGTGTAACCATAGTTTGGGTTGTTCTTCCCTAGCTGCATAACTTTGCACTTGTCCACATTAAATTTCATCTGCCATTTTGATGCCCAGTCTTCCAATTTATCAAGATCCTCTTGCAATTTTCCACAATCCTCTTGGGTTTTAACAACTTTAAATAGTTTTGTGTCATCTGCAAATTTGATAACCTCACTCGTTATTCCACTTTCCAGGTCATTTATGAATATGTCAAAAAGCAGCGAACCCAGCACAGATCCCTGGGGTACACCACTATTCACCTTTCTCCATTGGGAAAATTGACCATTTAGCCCAACCCTCTGCTTTCTATCTTTTAACCAGTTCTTGATCCACAGTAGTACACTGCCTCCTATCCCATGACTCTTTAGTTTTGCCAAAAGTCTCTGATGAGGGACCCCGTCATAGGCTTTCTGAAAGTCCAGATACACTATATCAACCGACTCACCTTTGTCCACCTGTTTATTCACACTTTCAAAAAAACAAAACAGATTAGTAAGACAAGATCTTCCTTGTCTAAAGCCATGTTGGCTGTCTCCCATTAGGCCATGACTATCTACATGCTGAGTAATTTTATTCTTTATGATGGTTTCTACCATTTTTCCAGGTACTGACGTGAGGCTCACTGGTCTGTAGTTTCCCAGATCACCCCTGGAAGCCTTTTTAAAATTGGTGTTACATTGGTGATCCTCCAATCTTCAGGTATTAGAGATGATTTTAATGATAGTTCACAGATTACTAATAGCAGGTCTGCAATCTCATATTTCAGTTCTTTCACACCCTTCTGTCGGGGAGGGGCAGTGATGATCTTGGAGAGCCTAGTCCTCGTCATGAACTCGGTCTCCAGCTCTGCAGCCTTGTCGGTCATGGATTTGCCAAAGAGGTTCTCTCCCTGGCAAGGGACATTGACCAGTTTGTCCGGTACCCCATTGCTCGAGTTCGGATGACTGGAGCCAAGCCTGGCGGCATGCACCGATGTCCGCTGCGGCTACCAGGGCCGCTGACTCAAAACCATCATAGGCCGCCCGAGACAAATTTGGAGCACTCACGGACGGCTTTGGACAGGCTCTTGAAGCGCTGCTAAGGCTCCTTGGAGAGGCCAGCTGAGTACCCAGCGAGTTCCTTCGCCAGGTCCCTCAGGTACTTGCCCATGTACAGCTGGTAGGCCTGGATCCGGCAATTCAACATCGAGTCCTGGTAGCACTTTCTGCTGAGGGCATCCAAGGTGTGGGCCTCCTTGCCAGGGGGGCACCAAGCAGTGTGTCTTCTGGCTCTTCAGCTGACACATGGACGACTCCACCACGATGGAGTTGTGCGGCAGCTGTGACTTTTGAAAGCCAGGGCTCCAGCAGAGTCGGTACATCGAGTCGAGCCTCTTGCTGACCACCGGCACAGACGCCGGTGTCTCCCACATGCAGAACATGAGCCGCTCCAAGATGGGAGGAATGGGCACAATGAGCGATTCCCAAGGTGGAGCCTCATATTGGAGGATCTCGAGCTCATCAGCCCAAAGATCCTCCTTGGACTTGGTGGGAAACACCAAGGCTTTGGACATGTCCTTGAAGTTCAGAAAGCCCATGTCCTCCGGTGGAGACCTTCTCCAAGGTTCAGAGAACGGGGAATCCAAGGGGACATCTCGGTGCTGACGGGCATCTGGGGACTCCTTTGTCCTCGGTCTCCCAGTAGGAACATGAGGGGGTGGTGTTCCTCAGGCCTCGAGGGACCCGGTGCTGTACGACCTGACCCCATTGAACGGGAGACTGAGCACAACCTTGGCCAAGGATCTACTTGGGCCCGCATGGCCTCGAGGATCGGCTTGGCCTCTGGGGACGTCTTCGAAGTCGAACGCCCGGTGGTCCAGGAAGGCAGTTACACTGTGCTCCAAAGCCGCCATCCTGCATTCGAGCCCAGTTGGCTCCACAGCCTTTGGTGCGGGCACCGAGGGATTCGGGCCCGACGCCAGCTCGCCTGGAGGAGAAACCCTGACGAGGACTGTGTCTAACTGGCGAGACCGGTCCGCAGTCGGATCCTTCCAGGGAACTTTGGCCAGCCGCTCCTTCTCAGACGGCTCGAGTGGGCGCCCAGGGCTCCGAGGACCCACGACGATGCTTGGGTTGGGAGTCTTCCTCCTGAGGGGTTGAGGCCTCAGTCGAGGTCCTGGCTCTCGGAAGCATCGGTGACTCAGGAAAAAATTTTGTCATGCTGCTGCTGGCAGCTCCTCAAGGCCTTAGAAACATAGAAAAATGATGACAGAAAAAGACTACATGGCCTATCTAGTCTGTCCTTCCATATAAGGGCATTGTTCACGAATCGAGATTTATTGATACATCCTTTGGAGAAAGCTTGTTCATCAGACTCCAATCAACAGGTTAACTTAATTACATCATTCTCCCCATATAGTATCTCATTAAAGCGCAGTGTCAAAAGGCATATGAATGTGTTAAATAGTATCCCAGGCCTTGAAAGTTATACAGTTCGGTGCATCTGGCAAAGACAACGGAATTTAAAAGAAATTTTGAGCCCGGCGGTTCTGCGACCCCTGACATCCCGATCAGAGATGAAGATAGTAGGCCATACAAAATGTGGGATGTGTAACATTTGTCATATTACTCAAGAGGTACAGGAATTCTCCTATCATGGTGCAACATATCGGTTGAGAAGCTGAACTACATATACGTCCACTTCTGTAGTATATGGCATACGTTGCCCTTGTGATCTGCTATATGTAGGCAAAACAAATAGAGCGTTCAAAATCCGGATGAATGAACATAAAAGCAAACTGAAGTGTCAACGACGAGAAGCACCCATAGTGGACCATTGCCTACAATTTTGACATACTTATGAAGAGTTTAAATGTTTTTGCATAGACCAAATAACTGCAGCACAACGAGGAAAAACAAAAGAACAAGCTTTACGGATTTGTAACAACGCTGGATATATAAATTAAAATCAGTGGTTCCCGATGGGTTAAATGCCCGGATAGAATGGGAAGTATGCTTTTAAAATTGTGGCAGCCATGCAGGAGCCTGTCAGTACCACCCCATGCATTTTCTATATATATAATCACGCATGCGCGGCGTTCAACAGAAGCAGCCAAAGGGAAGGAGGAGTAAATTCATGTGAATAGACACCAGTGGAAAAGTAGGTATCTGGTTGTTGAATTTTATCAGTATCCGGCAAGAAAATATTTACTGAAAGTATGTATCTTAGGAACTTGCTTAAATTGCAGTGCTTTCAAAAAATTCCCCTGAAGAAACCATGTGGGTGAAACGACAAATACAGCGTGCCTGACAGCATCGGGACATGAATTGAAGGCTGGATTCAAGCTAGAATCTCCTTTGGAAAGTTAAGCACTAGTTTAATTCTACCTAAAAAAATTGGGACTTATATTGAAGGTTGGAATTAAGCTAGAATCTCCTTTAGGAAGTTAAGCACTGGTTTAATTTTATGAAAAAAATATATGAAAAAAAACTTTTCTAACAAAAGCAATAGTGGCTGCGAAGCAATAAGGTCATTGATGTATTATAGGCATTAGTCCATTTGACGGTACATATGAAGTCAATGGCAGCCTGAGATTCTGAGACCTTGCGGCCACTTTTCGCTAAAGATAACAAAAGATAACAAACAACATAGTTTCAAGTCTGTAGTGATACATATCATACTTTCAAGTTTTATTGCAGAGAACTAAATACTATAATCAAGATATAACTCTGACATAAGGACCATATTTGAATTTGTTGAGTACAATCATGGAAGGTCAATCTATGGGAACGGATACATTCAGCTTCACAGAGGAATTTATTTCTACCTTGTGTAAAGAACCTACGCTTTTTTCAATAGATGATGAGAATATTGAAGGAGCTGGCAATTTAGATTGGGAAGATCTATTAAGGCTACAGAAGAATCGAGTTTGCATGGAGCTTCATCGGCTATCTTTAAGTGAATATATACAACGCCGGCATATACCAAGAGGTTTAAGGGTCTATAAAAAGCCTAGGATGTTTATCACCGACACGGAATTTGTTGATAGATGGAACCAAATCCTTAATAAATGATCTTTAGATCTCATGATACTCATTGCAGAAACAACGAAGAAGAGCGTAGATGCATTAACAACAGAAATTGATGTTACTGTTGATAAATTTAAAACGAAAGATACAGCAGATCATGTTGCAAGTAAATTGGAAAATACACAACACAGGTTAATATATTGCAGGAGGAAGTGAAAAAGACTAAGACAAAAAAATTACGCCGGGATTTTGATGATTATACAAAAGGTTACGTTTACCCTTGGATGAATATGAAGAGAAGAGAAAAATCTAAGAAGAAACAAGTCACTTTTGAAAACACTTCCGAAGACACTGATTCTGGTGATTCTGGAGGACATCCACAACAACAAAAAAAGGATTTTTTAGACGAAACCGACAAGGAGGGAAAGAAGAAAAAGAAAGACAACAATCGGGGGAAATCTCAACGAGGAGACTATTCCAAGTGCAAGACGTAGATTCTCTAGTAGTAAACATTTCCGGGGTACCCCTTCCACCAGAACAATTAGCAATTCTCAATAAGGGGTTATCCATTGTTCCAAGCATACAGTTTGACGCCTTCCAATTTAGAATAGATCTTGAACAATTGGTTCGGAAACTTAATTTGAAGTTCTACTTTGGATCAAAACCGGTAGAAACGAGAACCATTTCCAGTCTGAATCGTATTCGATTACCATTAAAGTCGACTTGGTCCCCTCCAGGCCCTCTTCATCCTTCCTTAATTCTCTACCAAGATTTAATCATAAAAGATATGCAACATTTAGAGTCCACTCAACGAAGTTTTCAAAATAAAATGAGTCATGCCGAGCAATTAGTCCTTCGGGCTTTGAGGTCTCGAACGGACGTCGTCATTAGACGAGCCGATAAAGGAGAGGGGATCGTTATTTGGGGTCGTGATCAATACTGTGAAGAAGCATTTCGACAACTGTTGGATGAGAATGTCTATAAAATTTTGCAAACTAATCCTACAGTAGCACTTCAGAAGAAAATAAAGATAATCACTTCTCTGGCTCTTGATGCTAATATTATCTCTAAAAAAGAATGATCTTATCTGAACCCGGCAGATCCCGTTATTGCCAAATTTTATTTGGTTCCTAAAATCCATAAAGATGTTAATAATCCTCCAGGGAGGCCTATAGTCTCCACAAGGAATTCCGTGATGGAGCCTCTTTCTTTCTTTTTGGACTCATTTTTAAGACCTCTGATGACTTCAATTCCCTCATTCATCAAGGATACCACTCATTTTTTACTAATCCTACAAGAATGTATGGAATTGGCAAAATTGCCTGACATTATTTTAGTAACCTTAGATGTTACATCTTTGTACACCGTTATCCCTCAAGCGCAGGCACATGCTGTAGTTATGGCTGCACTTCGTGGCAGGGGAGATCTATCAGAGGGACAGATGAGTTTATTGTCAGAATTAACAACTTTAATCTTGCAAAATAATTTTTTGGTTTTCGAGGAAGTGATATACCACCAACTGTCTGGAGTCGCAATGGGGGCCACCTGTGCCCCCTCGGTTGCTAACCTTTATATGCAACAGTTTGAAAAAAATTGGATAGATAATTCTCCATATCAAAAGTCCCTGAAATTATGGCGAAGGTACATTGATGATGTTTTTGTTCTATGGCAAGGGACAACGGTGGAATTGAAAGGGTTTTTCAACTGGTTAAATTGTAGGGACAGCAATATCAAATTTTCACACTGAGCAGATCACGTTTCTTGATCTGCTGGTTCGGAAAACAGAGACAGGATGGCATACGACGGTCTATAGAAAACAGACAGGAACACATTCCTACATTACGATAGTGCACACCCTGTGCAACTGCGGGCCAGTCTACCATTGTCTCAATTCATTCGATACCGACGTAACTGCACTGACCTACACAAGTTTAAAGCACAATCCAAGAAGTTAAAGCAAAATTTTCATCAACGTGGCTACCCTTCTTTAGTGGTCCAGAATGCTTATAAAAGGGCATTGTTCACGAATCGAGATTTATTGATACATCCTTTGGAGAAAGCTTGTTCATCAGACTCCAATCAACAGGTTAACTTAATTACATCATTCTCCCCATATAGTATCTCATTAAAGCGCAGTGTCAAAAGGCATATGAATGTGTTAAATAGTATCCCAGGCCTTGAAAGTTATACAATTCGGTGCGTCTGGCAAAGACAACGGAATTTAAAAGAAATTTTGAGCCCGGCGGTTCTGCACCCCCTGACATCCCGATCAGAGATGAAGATAGTAGGCCATACAAAATGTGGGATGTGTAACATTTGTCATATTACTCAAGAGGTACAGGAATTCTCCTATCATGGTACAACATATCGGTTGAGAAGCCGAACTACATGTACGTCCACTTCTGTAGTATATGGCATACGTTGCCCTTGTGATCTGCTATATGTAGGCAAAACAAATAGAGCGTTCAAAATCCGGATGAATGAACAGAAAAACAAATTGAAGTGTCAATGACGAGAAGCACCCATAGTGGACCATTGCCTACAATTTCGACATATTTATGAAGAGCTTAAATGTTTTTGCATAGACCAAATAACTGCAGCACAACGAGGAAAAACAAAAGAACAGGCTTTACGGATTTGTGAACAACGCTGGATATATAAATTAAAATCAGTGGTTCCCGATGGGTTAAATGCCCGGATAGAATGGGAAGTATGCTTTTAAAATTGTGGCAGCCATGCAGGAGCCTGTCGGTACCACCCCATGTATTTTCTCTATATATACATCACGCATGTGCGGCGTTCAACAGAAGCAGCCAAAGGGAAGGAGGAGTAAATTCATGTGAATAGACACCAGTGGAAAAGTAGGTATCTGGTTGTTGAATTTTATCAGTATCCGGCAAGAAAATATTTACTGAAAGTATGTATCTTAAGAACTTGTTTAAATTGCAGTGCTTTCAAAAAATTCCCCTGAAGAAACTATGTGGGTGAAACGACAAATACAGCGCGCCTGACAGCGTCGGGACTTGAATTGAAGGCTGGATTCAAGCTAGAATCTCCTTTGGAAAGTTAAGCACTAGTTTAATGCTACCTAAAAAAAGTGGGACTTATATTGAAGGTTGGAATTAAGCTAGAATCTCCTTTAGGAAGTTAAGCACTGGTTTAATTTTATGAAAAAAATATATGAAAAAATTTTTTTTCTAACAAAAGCAATAGTGGCTGCGAAGCAATAAGGTCGCTGATATATTACAGGCATTAGTCCATTTGACGGTACATATGAAGTCAATGGCAGCCTGAGATTCTGAGACCTTGCGGCCACGTTTCGCTAAAGATAACAAATGAAACATAGTTTCAAGTCTGTAGTGATACATATCATACTTTCTACTTTTATTGCAGAGTACTAAATACTATAGTCAAGATATAACTCTGACATAAGGACCATATTTGAATTTGTCCTTCCATATCAACAACTACAACGGTCCCCTTTTTTCCTTTAGAGAGCCTCTGTGTTTGTCCCATGCTATTTTGAATTGAGATACTGTCCTCATCTCCACCACCTCCACTGGGAGACTATTCCACGGATCCACCACTCTTTATGTAAAGAAATATTTCTGCATATCACTCCTGAATCTATCCCTTTACACCCTCATCCCATGTCCCCTCGTAGCAGAACTTGCTTTCAATCGAAAGAGGCTCTGCCCCTGTGCATTTATGCCACGGAGGTATTTAAACTTTTCAATCATATCACCTCTATCCTGCCTTTCCTCTAAGGTGTACATATTAAGATCCTTAAGTCTGTTCTCATATGCTTTATAATGAAGACCACTAACCATTTTAGTAGTCACCCTCTGTACTGACTCCATCCTGTATATATCCTTTTGAAGGTGCGATCCCCAGAATTGCACACAATACTCCAAATGAGGTTGCATCAAAGATTTATACAGAGGAACTATCAGCTTTTTTCTGCTAGCCATTCCTCTCCGTATGCACTCAAGCATCCTTCTAGCTTTTGCCGTCACCTTTTCTACCTGTTTAGCTACTTTAAGATCATCAGACACAACCATGCCTAGGTCCCACTCTTCTTTAGTGGACAAAAGTATTTTACCCCCATACTATATTGCTCCCTTGGATTGCTGCAGCCCAAATGCATGACCCTGCATTTTTTAACATTAAATTCCAGCTGCCAAATTCTAGACCATTCTTCAAGCTTAGCTAGATCCCTCCTCATGTTATCTACACCTTCCTGGGTATCTACTCTATTGCAGATTTTGGTATCATCCGTAAAGAGGCAAGCCTTATCCAACAGCCCATCTGCTATATCACTAGCAAAGATGTTGAAAAGAATCGACCAAGGACAGATCCCTGGGGCACAACACTGGTAACTTCCTTCTCCTCAGAGTGAGCTCCATTTACCTTTACTCTTTGTCGCCTCCCACTCAATCAATTTCTAACTTAAGCAGTAACTTTAGGGTCCATCTCTAGGGTGCTCAGTTTGTTTATAAGTCGCCTGTGAGGAACGGTGTCAAAGGCTTTACTGAAATCTAAATACACCACATCTCCCTCGGTCCAACTCCCTGGTCACCCAGTCAAAGAAACCAATCAGACTTGGCTGACAAGACCTGCCTTTGATGAATTCATGCTGCCTCAGATCCTGTAATCCGCTGGACTCTAGAAACCTCACTATTTTCTCTTTCAGCAGCGTTTCCAATAATTTACTCACCACCGAAGTTAAACTAACCAGCCTGTAGTTTTCAACCACATCCTTACTTCTGCTTTTGTGTAAAGGTTACAACATGAGCCTCTCTCCAGTCTGTTGGCAACACTCCCGACTCCAACGAGGCATTGAAATGGTCAGTCAGTGGAGCTGCTAGAAAGTCCCCCAAGTTCCCTCAGTATTCTAGGGTGTATCCCATCCGGTTCCATTGCTTTGTCTACTTTAAGTTTAGCTAGTTTCTCACGAACACAGTCTTCTGAAAATTGTTCAAGATCCCCTCACTTCTATTCCTGTTTGTGGGTGTTTTCTGAAGTCCTGTTCCTGGTTCTTCATCTGTGAACACAGAATAGAAATATTTGTTAAGCAATTCCACCTTATCCTCATCAGTTTATATATATTCCTCCCCTTCACCCTTGAGTCTGACAATACCACTTTAGCCCTTCCTCCTCTCACTAACATATCTGAAAAATATCTTATCCCCTTGAGATGGGAAAGGGGATAGCATGCTAGAAGAAAATGGCTTGCCGGCTGAAATATCTGGCAACAAAGACAGAAGCAGCAGCACAAGAACACCCACAGGCTAAAACCAGATAAACTACCTTTACAACCAAACTGACAAAAGAATGGAAGGGGGAGGTAGAGATGCCTTTGCTAGAGTTATCTTCTCAGGCACACACACAAAGGAGTAGGGCGTTAGCCACAAATACCTTAGAGTGCAGGGAGAGATAAGGTAGCCACCCCTCAACTGACCAATCAGGGAATCCTAGCCATTAGGTACATTCCAGATATGCCACCTAGATAAGCAAGGGGCTCAGAGAATTCTTCCAAATTGCTATTCTGCTCTAACCCACGTGACAAACTGCTATGCTAAGACTGTATAAAAACCCAGCTTGTATCCTGTGTGAGTGCTGGACTCCTTGATAGCTTACTATGAGCCAGCCCTGCTATAGCAGTATATAAAAAGGTATATGCCTGGAAATTTTGTCTCTCTCTTTCCTTGTTTTGTTCTCTCCTTGCAAAGTATTATCTGGACTGCACTGGGACCCCGCTAGATGCTCGTCCCACGACACCCTCAGTTTATTGCATTGGCTATTTCCTCCTCTTTTTGAATCTTTGCTTTCCTGACTACGTTGCTAGCTTCTCTAAGTTTTTCCAAATATAGATGCCTGTCTTCCTCTCTCTGTGATCTCTTGTATTTCATGAAGGCCTCCCTCTTTTTCTTCATCTTTCAGCTACTTCTTTCGAAAGCCATAGTGGTCTCCTTTTCCTTTTACCTTTATTTACCATTTTAACAAAGGTTGGTTGCCCTTAAAATATCCTCTTTCAGTTTTCCCACTGTTTTTCTATATCCCCCAGCTGTTCCCATCCCGCTAACGACGCGCTGAGGTATTGGCCCATCTTGGCAAAGTTAGTTTTCCAAAAGTCTAAGACCTTCACTTTTGAATGGATTCTAACAGTCCTAGTCCTAATACTGAACCACACCATCTGGTGATCACTGGATGCAAAATGATCTCCCACTATAACATCAGAAACACTTTCACCATTGGTAAGCAGCAAGTCCAGTATGGCCCCTTCACGTGTGGGGTCTGTTACCAATTGCCTGAATAGTTTTCCCTGTAGAGAATCCAGGTTCTCCTTACTTCTAGATGATACTGCAGCAGGAATGTGCCAATCAACATCTGGCATATTGAAATCCTCTATCGGTAGCACTTCCCCATTCCTGGCAATGCTGCATATGTCTTCAATTAACTCTGTCCACCTTTTCCTCTTGTGAGGGAGGTCTGTATATCACACCAATGCAAATAGAGTTCTCTTTCCCTCTTTCTAGTTTAACCCACAGTGCCTCCTCTCTCCCTTTTAAGCTCTGTAATTCCAAAACTTTAATATGATCTTTTACATATAGTGCCACTCCTCCTCCCCTTCTTCCTACCCTGTCCTTTCTGAATAAAGTATAGCCTAGTATAGTTATATCCCAGTCATGGTTTTCTGTGAACCATGTTTTTGAAACTGCCACTAAATCCAAGTCAGACACTCCCACCAAAGCTTCAACATCAGGGATCTTATTTCCCATGTTACAGGCATTTATACACACTGCTTTCCATATATTACCCCTTTTACCCATTTCCATAAAGGTTTTTAATGTTTCACTTACCTGGGGGCCTTCTTCACCCATCCCCAACGAATATAGTTTAAAGCCCTCTTCAGTAGATTAGCCAGTCTACTACTGCAAAGCCACATACCACAGGGTTGTGGTCCGGGCCAAGGCACCGGAGGCAGCAGTCATGTGTGTCAGTCAAAGACATTATCTTAGCGCACCGATCATACTTTTTAAAGCTGCTGGTCGCCATAGGGGGGAAAAGAACCCCAGCAAGGTAGAAGAACCTTCGGGCTGCTGGAGAAGAACTGCGCGAAGATGCCAAAAGGAAAAATCAAACAAGTAGAAAAAGGAGTCGACCCCAATAATGAGGCACCGAGGTTGGCATGCAGGAAAGGTACCAGTGCAAAACCGGAGACGAGTAAAAAACTCGAGGAAAAAAAAAATCAACTTTTTCCGGGGGAATACAGACAATGTCTGATGGGCTCCGCAGAAAAAAGGAGACTGAGCAAAATGGCACCCTTGGGCGGGAAAGGGACTACGCATGCATGGTAGCAATCCCAAAGGATTTCTTTGAAAGCTAGAGATTTGCTCCGCGTGGACTCCATCAGTGCAGATGTCACCCATATGTGAGGACTGACTTCCTGCTTGTTCCTGGAGAAAGCTATGTATTTCACTGTGTGGGTCAGGAAGGCCCTCAGGAACTGAGATGCACAATGAGAATGCAGATTAGCTAAGGCCCAGAGTGGCTACCAATCCAGACTGGCAACACTTTGCAAGGATGGCAAGGGCAGTGGTGACCTTGAAATAAAGGCGTCCCCTTGTGTGCTGAGGCTCTGGGGAGTGGATCCAGCTCCTGGCAGAGTTGGTGTATGACTGCCTTATCAAAGCAGTGCTCATTCATCAAGCCCATGTACAGGGTTCTGGGCCTTGGGATGCTGTGATATGTTTATGTTTATGCAATTTCTTGGCTGAAGGGCATCAGAGCGGTTTACAATCACTATAAGCAGGTACTGGATCCAGTCCCTTGTCCCCAAAGGGCTCACAATCTATGTGTACCTGAGGCAACAGAAGGTTAAGTGGCTTGCCCAAGGCCACAAGGAGTGCCTATAGGACTGGAAACCCCAGTCCCTCCGGCCTGAGATTGCTGTCCCCAGGTGGGAATAGAACCCCTGGCCCTCCAGCCTGAGGTACCTTGTCTTAACCACTAGGCCACTCCTCCCTCCTTGCTGTCCTCCTGCTCACCTTGTCAGACCTATGCAGCATTTCAAGGGCTAGCCACATGTTCCTATCATCCATGCCTGCTGGTTCCCTATATCAGAACTCATGTATAACCCTCCACCCAGTGATGTGCTCACACAGCCTGGCACTCTCACCTGTCCATAAACCAACATACACACAAGCACAGAAACCAGGCATTTCATAGCACAGCATAGCTGCTTGACAGCACACAAGCTGCCACACACACACCTGGGGGGAGGGGGGGACTTCAGACAACTCCCAGGACTCCTTGCCATAGAGACAACAGATATAACAGGAAGTGGGTTATAGGACACAGGGGTTTGTAACTTCAGACAGCTGCGAAAGCATCTGAGTGTTTGGGAGGCAGTCACACAACAGAGGAAACAGGCGGGTGGGGGGGGGGAGAGGGGAAGAGGCGTTAGACAGGACTAATACTTGCATACAGACAGCAGTCAGGCAAGGGGTTCAGTCTCCACTCTCATAGTTATTCCCAAACTTATTATACCTTTATTGCAAGTCTGGCATGGCACATTCAGGGGCAACACCCTGCACATCTCCGGGGTTTTCCCTTGATAAGATATGGACATGTAACGTTCAGGTATGTCTCCAACATGCCGCAGTCCACCTGTTTCAGAGATGTCCAGACGTGGACATCCCCACACTACAGACGTCTATGTAGCCGCTACCAGAAAATAACACTCTGGACATGTTTATGACAGATGCCTTGCTGGCATCCTGGACACATCCATATCGCATTTATCTTTCCTGAAATGACCGCCTTAGTTTGGTATACATCTCGGGGAGCCCAAGGATGGAAAACCATGCCAGGCTCAGTGCTACTCCCCCTGCTGCCAGGGCCTGCAGGCACATACCTCTAATCTTTAAGGAAGAGCAGGGGGGGGGGGGGGGGGGGGGGGGGGTGGGAGCTGCCTTCTAATCTTTAAGGAAGAGCAGGGGGGGGTGGGGGGGGGGTAGAGGGAGAAGGCACTGAGCTTGTGAAAAGCAAAGAATCCTTTTTGAAACTTCTGGCTGCTAAACTGGCCCTTAATTAGATAAGGAGGTAGAGTTGAACCAATTCCCCTCCTCCATATTGCAATATAGTACTCTTGAGTAGTGCCATATGGCAATGTCGAAAAGAGCATTGGTTTTAAGGGTAACTAGTGGAGTCTCCAACATCGAGATCCAGTGAGGAAGTCATGCCTAAGGGTGGTTATTCACGCACTAAATCAAATTTTTTCCAGAATCTTCACCAGAGCTGCACTGATGCATCCACCATCTGCTGGAGACTGAGAAATACTGAGGTATGCCCCTAGTTGCATCAACTAGTATAGCAGAATGAAGTCATAAGAAACCTAGGGAATTTTTTCTGTCTCCTCTGCTGGTAGGGGCACTTAACTCACTTGCCTGGACTGATCTAGCAGGACGATATGGAAGAAATATCTACCAGAGGGTGGATTTTCAGCCAAATTCTGGATTGTAAGCAATCAGACATGGACTACACAGTGCAACCTTCATGGACACTTCTGTGTGGAAGCTATAAATGTGGTAACTTCCAGACATTGGGATATAAGACATCACAGATTTAGTGTTGACATATACTCAGGGAGCAGGAGATTCAGTTCCACATTTGTCAACATATAGATGGATGAATATAACTACAATGCCAGTCATAAATAAGTATTATATCCCAAAAGTAGCCAGTTCCAAGCTACTTATCCCCAGAGATAAGCAGTACTTTATCTTGGTCTACCTTAATAACTGTTAATGGATTTTTCCTCCAGAAATTTGTCTAAACCTTTTTTAAATCCAGCTACACTACCTGCTTTTACCTCATCTTCTGGCAACTTTGTTCCTCAAAGGCTAATTTATTTACTGTTCCTTCCCTTAGGTCAATCTGATTGGAGGTTACTAGACAAAGTTCTTTTGTATTTCAGGCACTTATGTTGTAGAACTCATGTACATGAATTAGGTAGCAAAATAGCATAGTTACTCACCTGTAACAGGTGTTCTCCAGGAGCAGCAGGAATCAGTCCTCACATATGGGTGACGTCGGCGCCGACGGAGCCCTCACGGAGCAATTTTCCCCAGCTTTCAAAGAAAGCCTTTGGGAATTGCAGCGCGCATGCGCGGTCTCCTTCCCGCCCAAGGGTGCCATCTTAGCCAGTCTGATGACATAGCTAAAAGACAGCATAAAAATTTGCAAAAAAAACTTAAGCAGATGATTGCAACTCCAAGGGGAGGAGGGAGGGTTGTGAGGACTGATTCCTGCTGCTCCTGGAGAACACCTGTTACAGGTGAGTAACTACGCTTTCTCCAGGACCAAGCAGGAAGTCAGTCCTCACATATGGGACTCCCAAGCTTAAGGCTACCGGAGACCCTAAGCACAAAAATGAGCTCCCTCTAGCTCAGCGGCACAGAAGGAAGGAATCTTCACTGAATTATTACCCACCGGTAGCCCCCATCCGGGATGGAGGGTAGGAGTTGCTCAAACCTCGAAGAGATTTCGGAGGACTGCCTGTCCGAAAGCACTGTCCCTGCGGGACTCCCTCTCGAGGCAGTAATGGACCGCAAAAGTCTGGCTCGAAGACCAAGTAGCGGCCCGGCAGATGTCTGCCAACGGAACAGAGCGGAGGTAAGCCACTGACGTAGCCTTCGCCCGAACACAATGAGCCGTGACTCGACTTTCTAACGAGAGTCCGGCTGCCCCATAAGCCCAAGCGATGCAGTCAGCAACCCAGATGGACAGAGTACGCTTGGAGACCGGGAGCCCCAATTTATTGGGGTCAAAAGACACAAAAAGCTGAGCAGCTTTACGGTGCTCCCGCGTACGGTCAAGGTAGAAGTTCAATGCCCTTCTACAGTCCAGGGTATGCAGGACCATTTCAGCTCGGCTGGAGTGTGGCCTGGGAAAGAAGGTCGGAAGTACCACCTCCTGATTGATGTGAAAAGGGGAAACCACTTTTGGAAGAAATTTAGGGTGAGTCCGTAGGACTACCCTATTTTTGTAGAACCGAGTGTAAGGGGGATCAGACACGAGGGCCTGCAATTCACTTACGCGTCTAGCGGAAGTGAGGGCTATCAGGAATAAGGTTTTCCAAGAAAGAAAACGTAGAGAACAGGTAGCCATAGGTTCAAAAGGCGGACAGGTGATCCGCTGTAAAACCACATTCAGATCCCAGTCAGGTGCTGGCGGGCGCAGAGGTGGTTTAAGTAGAAGGAGACCTCTGAGAAACCTCGCTACGAGAGGATCGCTGGAAAGAGGTCTGCCGTCCACCGGCACATGATGTGCTGAAAGAGCACTGAGGTGAACTTTGACGGAGTTGGACTTAAGTCCCAGATTAGAGAGGTAGAGCAAGTACTGCAAGATCACCGACACCGAGCAGAAGAAGGGATCCTGAGACTGCTGGGCACACCAAGCGGAAAAGCGACGCCATTTAAGGGCGTAGCATTTGCGGGTAGAAGGTCGCCGAGAAGCTAGGACGACCTCTTCCACCTCTGCCGGCAGTAGAAGGGGAGCAAGGACTACCCTTTCAGCAGCCAGGCCATTAGATTGAGAGATCTGAGGTTGGGGTGTAGCAGGGACCCCTGATCCTGTGTTAGGAGATCCGGTTGAAACCCCAGAGGGAACGGATCCTCTACCGCTAATTGCAGCAGGAGTGGAAACCACGGCTGTCTGGGCCAGCGAGGAGCCACCAGGATCATGGAAGCTTTGTCTCTGAGAACCTTGAAAAGAGTTCGAGAGACTAGCGGTATGGGAGGAAAGGCATACAGAAGGCTCTCCGACCATGAGAGTAGAAAAGCATCTGCCGCTACTCGAAGGGGATGTGGCTGACGAGAGCAGAAGCGAGGAAGTTGCCGGTTGAGAGGACTGGCAAAGAGATCCATCGTGGGGAGTCCCCACTTCAGAAAAAGTTTCTGAACTACCAAGGGATCCAGGCGCCACTCGTGCGGCTGGAGGATCCTGCTGAGTTTGTCCGCCAGGCAATTTTCTTGGCCTGGGAGATAAACTGCCTTGAGAAGAATGCCGTGACTGACGGCCCAAGAGCAGAGCTTCTGAGCTTCTCGACAGAGAAGGAAGGAGCCCGTGCCCCCTTGTTTGTTCACGTAGAACATGGCAACTTGATTGTCCGTCTGGACAAGGACGGACTGGTGAGAAGTCAGGTGGGAGAAAGCCTTGAGAGCCAGACGGATTGCTCTGAGCTCCAGGAAGTTGATCTGCTGAGCAGACTCCCACGTGGTCCAGAGACCTTGAGTACATGCCCCTTGGCAATGTGCTCCCCAACCCAGGAGAGAAGCATCGGTCGTCAGCACTTGAGCCGGCTGAGGTGACTGAAAAGGCATTCCGAGCACCAGGTTCGGCCGATGAAGCCACCACTGTAGAGAAGTGGCCAGCGGCCCGGAGACGCGCACTAAGTCGGCTAGGCCGCCCGTGGCTTGTTGCCACTGCTTGCGAAGGCACCATTGAGCAGGCCGCATGTGTAGGCGGGCATTGGGGGTCACGTGGACGGTGGAAGCCATATGGCCGAGCAGTCTCAGGAAGCGCCTGGCTGAGACCAGGGACTGGCTGCGAAAACGGCCAGCTAGGTCCATGAGCCGTTGAACCCTGTCGAGAGGCAGGAAAGCTCGTGCCTGAGGAGTGTGCAGTCTTGCGCCGATGAACTCGAGATCCTGTGAGGGGAGCAAAGTGGACTTTGCGAAGTTTATGACAAAGCCCAAGTACTGCAGAAGAGTCACAGTGTGGTGTGTGGCATTGGTGACTTCCGGAGAGGACGATGCTCTGATGAGCCAGTCGTCGAGGTACGGAAAGACATAGAGGCTGTGAAGCCGAAGATAAGCCGCCACCACCGCGAGACATTTTGTGAAGACTCGCGGTGCGGAGGATAGGCCAAAGGGCAGTACTCTGTACTGGTAATGATTTCCTGCCACCACAAACCTTAGGTATTGGCGGTGGCTTGGGTGGATGAGGATGTGCGTGTAGGCATCCTTTAGATCCAAGGAGCATAGCCAATCTCCCTGCTGGAGGTAGGGCAGAAGGATTCCAAGGGTAAGCATCTTGAACTTTTCCCGCACGAGGAACTTGTTGAGGTTGCGCAAGTCCAGGATGGGTCTGAGGCCTCCTGTCCTTTTTGGTATTAGGAAATACCTGGAATAAAAGCCTTGACCTCTCAGGTGGTGGGGCACCGGTTCCACAGCCTGTTTCTGAAGAAGACTTGCTAACTCCTGAAGGAGTAAGTCCCTGTGCAGAGGGAGTCGAGGAGGTTCTCCCGGGAAATAGGAGGGAGGGACCTGGTGGAAGTGGAGAAGATAGCCTTCTCTTACGACTCGAAGCACCCAGGCATCTGAAGTGATGTTGGACCACCTGTGGGCGAAGTGAACCAGCCGGCCTCCGGTGCTGGGAGGAGCCAGCTGAGGGGGAGAGGCTATGCTGATGAAGTCAAAAACCCCCACCCTGCTGAGCAGGGGCTGGTGGTGCAGGCTTGGGGGCTTGCTGCCTACGGGACCCGTTACCCCGTCCCTTGGCCTGCTGGCCCTGTTGGGGAGCTGCGGAGGCCTGATATTGGGGGTAGTGTTTATAGGCAGCCGCCTTTCTCGGGTAAAAGGACTTCTTTCCCGAGCCCTTCTTTTTCTGGGAAGGGGCGGAGGTCTTCCTAGAAAGCCTAGTTCTGGTGAGAGTCTCCGTCTCGATTTGTGCAGCCTTTTCAGCCATGGGCTTGCCAAAGAGGTTCTCACCTCGGCAGGGGACATCGACCAACTTGTCCTGCACCCAGGGTTCAAGGTCAGACGACTGAAGCCAAGCCTGTCGGCGGGCACCGATGCCGGCTGCGGCCACTCGAGCCGATGCTTCAAAGCCATCATAGGCTGCTCGGGACATGAATTTGGAGCATTCCCGAATACCAGTTGTCAAGGCCAGGAACCTCCGCAAAGGTTCCTCGGACAGCCCAGCGGAGAATCCGGCTATCTCTTTAGCCAGGTCTCGGAGATAAATGCCCATGTAGAGCTGGTAGGTCTGGACCCGACAAGCAAGCATAGAGCCCTGGAAACACTTCTTACCAAGGCCATCCAGGTTACGGGCCTCCCTGCCAGGAGGCACCGAGGAGTGCATCTTCTGGCTCTTAAGCCTATGCATGGCCGATTCCACTACCATGGAATGGTGCGGCAGCTGTGCTTTTTGGAAGCCAGGACTCTTGCGGACTCGATAGATGGAATCGACCCGCTTGCTTAATACCGGCGACGATGCCGGACTCTCCCACATGCGGAAGAGTAGTCGTTCCAGCATGGGAGGAACTGGTACAGTAAAGTGTTCCCTGGCGGGAGAGTCATACTGAAGGGCGTCGAGCTCTTCGGCTCGAGGCTCCTCCTCGGGATCCGCAGGGAAGGCCAAAGCCTTGGCCATATCCCTGACGAAGTCCGAGAACCGGGCATCCTCCGGAGGGGACTGCTTCCGAGGTTTGGACTCAGGTGAGTCCGAGGGGACACACCGAGTCCGAAACGAATCAGGTGACTCTTCCTCTTCAGACTCCCAGGCCGACTCCGAGGAGGAATCGGTGGGGTCGGCTCGGGCAGGCGGAGGCGTCAGCCGCCCCGACACCGAGGGAGTCGGTGTCGACGACCTCGGTCCCGAACGGGAGGCCGAGGGTGACCTCGACCGAGGATTGACTCGAGTTCGCATGGACTCGAGGATCGGCTCGGTCTCCGGGGTCGACTTAGACGTCGACGTCCCGGCGGTCGGGGCAGCGGCGCCAGCGAGGCTAGCGATCAGTGCCCGCTGCTGGTCCATGAAGGCAGATAGTCTGCTCTCCAAGGCCGTCAACCTGAGTCCGACCTCAGGTGACCCAGCAGCCCCCGACTCGGGCCCCGACGGCGTCGGGCCCGACGTCGGACCCCTCGGAGGCGAGTCCAGGAGGACTACAGGACTTACCCGAGCAGGCAACTCCGACTCCAGACGAGGTCGCTTCGGGAGGTGCTCCTTCTCCAAAGACCCGGGACGGTTGTCGGGGCTATGCGACCTGGCCCTCGCGGAGCCAGGAGCGTCCACCGACGCCGCCCTCGCGGGTTTTACCTTCCGTCGATGGTCCCCGGAGGGAGAACCCCTGTCGGAGGAACTTCGGCGATGGTCAGAGCTGGAACCTCTGGACGCAGAGGCCTCCGACGAGGTCCGGGTACGGCCGGGGTCAGCGAAGATTCGTTCCCGCTGGTGCTGCCGACTCCTTAACGCTTTGGAGGACATTTTGCCGCAGGCCCCACAGATCAGTTCTTCGTGATCCGGGCCGAGGCAGCGGAGGGAATTATCATGTGTGTCAGTGAGTGACATATTTCTGTCACACTGAACACACCGCTTGAAACCACTGGCAGCCATCGGGGGAAAAAGGGCCCCTGCAAGGTCAAAGGACCGGGCTGCCAGCGAAAAACCGAAAAACGAAACTGACCAAAAATCAGAAAAACCCAAAATAATAGAAGGACTCGCAACGGCGTCGCGAGTCCGGGCAGGAAAAAGACCGGCGTCGAACCGAAGGAAAAAAGAGAAATAAATCACTAAAATCAACTTTTTCAGCGGGGACACGACGGGTACGTCTGTAGGGCTCCGCGGAAAAAAGAAGACTGGCTAAGATGGCACCCTTGGGCGGGAAGGAGACCGCGCATGCGCGCTGCAATTCCCAAAGGCTTTCTTTGAAAGCTGGGGAAAATTGCTCCGCGAGAGTTCCGTCGGCGCCGACGTCACCCATATGTGAGGACTGACTTCCTGCTTGGTCCTGGAGAAACATTAGATTTAATTGTATTATTAATATCATATTCTATGGGAACTTCTATTTATATTGCTTTTTACATATTTATTGAATGTTTGTGATTATGAATTATTTAGCAGTGTTAGTATGTTTCATGTAATTGGATAATTTCTGTGACATAGTTCATGAGTTTAAAAAATAATATTTATAACACACTGAATTATATAGTTTGTATAATTTATAAATTGTTGTTTGATGTATGATTATACTGTATATGCAATTATCATCTTATTTGTTTTTTCACATTGTGGATTTGGGTAAGTGTAGATTGCTTGTGATTTTGTGGTTTTTGATTGCAATAAAAGGAGTGGAGGAGTTTTTGATTGCAATAAAAGGAGTGGAGGTGTGGCCTAGTGGCTGGGGCAAGGTACTTCAGGCCAGAAGGTCGGGGGTTCAAATCCCACTAGAGGACAGCAACCTTGGGCCAGAAGGACTGGGGTTTCTAGTCCCACAGGTGCTCCTTGTGGTCTTGGGCAAGCCACTTAACCCTCCATAGCCCATGTTCCCTGTAAAATAGTTATCTCCAAGTTATAATGCCCTGTTCAATGTAATTTCAGCTTGTTCAATGTAAACTGCACTGATGCAGAATAGCGTGGTATATAAGAGAATGGAAATAAATAAAATGGGGGGAATAAGACATTTTTCAGATATGTTAGTGAGAAGAGGAAGGGCAAAAGTGGTAGTGTCAGACTCAAGGGTGAAGGGGAGGAATATATAGAAGCAGATGAGGATAAAGCGGAATTGCTTAACAAATATTTCTGTTCTGTGTTCACAGATGAAGAACCAGGAGCAGGACCTCAGAAAACACCCATAAACAGGAACAGAAGCGAGGGACATCTTGAACTATTTTCAGAAGACTGTGTTCATGAGAAACTAGCTCAACTTAGGGGTATGTTTACTAAACTGCAGTAACGTAGCAGCAGCTACGTTAATGCGCGTCAGGTAACGTTAACGCGCGTTAGCATTCCCAGCTGTGGTAAACACTGCAGAGGGTGGAGAGAAGGCAGAGAGAAGGGGTCAATGGGCGGGGAGAAGCTCCCACGACACCAACACGGGGAACTGAAGGGCTGGAAACTACCGCGATTGAAAACCTGGTGTTAAGATGCACATTTGCAGGGGAGAGAAACCATTTCAGCGTCGGCAATGTACAGCCTTGGCAGGGAGCATGAGAAAGGTGATAGTAGTGCTCCATCTGCAGCAACAGTATAGTGGCCAAGTATGAAAGGCCACTATGGTGATGATGCAAATGGGGCATAGGGGGACTGCAGGCGGGACATGCAGTGGGGGAAGCTGGGGCACAGGGTGAACTAGGCCGTCGCTCAGCTGGCACATAGGAACATAGAAACTGGACATCATCAGGATAGCAGCTGACCAGGGCCAAACATGCCCAGTAGTCCGTGTTCCATAGTGTCCCATCCAGGGGACATTACCCAGCAAGTACCCCAAAAGTCACACAGGTACCACTATGCCTGTAATAGGGCAAGCAGTGCACATCTGGGGACCACACTAACAAGGGTCCATAGACCATACCCAGGATGGGTCCCAAACAGTTCATAGACCCAGCTAACTGAACACAGTTTAAGGCAGCACCTAGTAAGGCATTGCAGGGTGTGCCCATACATTGTCGGAAACATATACACCCAGTAGGCCAAATTGGGTACACCATACCTGAGGTGCATACCCTAGCCTGTCCACAGTTGGCAGTAACAACACACTCCACCTACATCTACCCGGTCCACCCTAACCAATAGTTGCTAGAGCACCAGCCTGACATCCTCCCCAGCCATCACTCCCCCATGTGGAAGGGACATAACATTGGTAGGCAGTGATGGGGGGGGGTGTGTGGATGTCCATGTATGCCTCTTCACCCTAGGCACCCGCCTACCTGCACAGTGGATGACCTGGGACTGCACATGACCAGCACCGACAGCATATGGTCATGTCAGCATGACAGGGTTGTGTGATTGTGCTGGAGGGAGCAGTGCCACGCGCCTGCAGTGGACCTAGGCCATGCCCTGTACCAGTACGTGGTGTGCATTGCAACAGAAAAGGTCTGCCTGAGGAAAGTAAGGGTAGCCCCAGGGACCGCTACTCCTAGCTGTGGATCCTACAGAACATCTCCCCAGATTTTACCCTATAATGCAGATAGAACATCAACATGTGCAAACCCCAAAGCTGCGTCGAACAGGGGTCAAAACACCCACTCACACAGGCTCCTCTATCCAAAGCTTCATGGAGAGTCAGGCTGTTGGCCCCAGCATGGAGCTGCAGTTATCAGCAGAGCACTACTACTACCCCCTGCACAGTTTAGCAATGTCGGCACTGTAATCAGGACCAGTGTGGCGAGCAGGATTGCCAACCACCCTTATCATTACACAATGCTGCAAAAGGGGTATGTGTATGTCTATCAATTGTTTTGTGGCTGCCTACACCGCTCTGGGCCCACAATGTCCCACTGTTACCAGCCTTAGCCTGCAAATGTGCATAATGAGGAGCAAGGTATTGTGGGTATGGCCCAGACAGGGTGGATTGGCAGGATGCATCTGCACAGGGTGTAGGGCAATGGCTGGGACACTGTAGTGCTCAACCATCACCTGCATGGACAGAGTGGCCACAGCATGGTATGCTGTGAGGTCACTCTCACCCTGACTGAGCAGTGACCATGGCATGTCTATGCTCCCACATAGTGCTCAACACTATTTGTCTTCAGTTATACCTGTGTGTTCCCAGTTCTGGGGCCCAATCACTGAGATACCTGCTTGGTGTCTATGCTGTACATCCCATCTCTGGGTGCACAGGGTTCCCCTGTGAGTGTGCACTATGGACTAGCTAGTGGACTGTCTGCAGTTAGTCTGTGCATGGTTGGAACACCTTGTAGGGTGCTGCAGGTGCAGTCTGACTGTGCCGTCTGCTGGTGAATGGCAGACCGTGGTGTGGAGCAGTTGAGGTTTCCCCGGCTTATCCCAAGCATTACTGATGGTCTGCCACTGCCATAGTCATAGGTATGGCTCTTGCCTACCAGCCCTGGAGGACTGTCCTCTGCCAGCAGGACTGCGGTTGCTTGTCCTACAGCCAGGGCTCAGGCACCTGTCCCTCCCCTCCCTCACCTACAAAATGGGTGATTGTGGGTCTTTTGGGGTATATAGTGTATACCACTTTGACCCGTAGACACAATGCTACATCCACCTCATGCGAGTCTAGACACCCCTCTGCCCTGATAACAGGTGCCCATGGCAGCCAGACCCTAACACTGGGTATGCACTAATCTGGGTGGTGTCTGGCCCCACAGGGCCACATGTGACTGCGGGACACAGAAGTACTTTCGGTTGCACTGCTAGGAAAACCTGGCACACACTGGCAGTGCTGGGGATGTGCAACAGGACCTATCTCTAGCACCACATGTACTGCGGACCTAGTGCTGGGCACCCATCCTAACCCTCAGGGTGAACATAGAACCTGCACAATGGCATGGTCTGTAGCTACTCTGTGCCAGTATCACGCACTGTCAGTCCGTCTTACCATGCTGCAGTACCAGAGAGGTGCAGACCCCATCTGGTGATCAGCTGTAGACTGGTGTTCTGCACGTGCATTGCATCATGGGTGCTGGTGGGGTTACCCTATCTTGGCACACAGAGCAGACAGTTTGTGCGGTGACCTGCAGTCCTTCTGTACCCAGCCATTGCTGTGCAACAAGCCATAGAGTTATAGCCTACTGGTTAGTACAATGACGTTAGTACAATGACGTTCTAAACAGTGGTCATGGGTTTGATTCCTCGTTGTTCCCTCTTTTCATGCCTGTCCAACTCAGATATTTTGCATGCCTGTAACAGTCATATCTTTGCAGATCCGTGCTGCAAGCTCATATTACCCTCACCACTGTTGACAACAATCCTTCAGTACATCTTTCTGCATCTGTCAGCTGTGTAGAGCCCTGTCTTCCTGTGCAGGCTGCCACCCCATGTCCTGCGCTGGTACCCTTTCCTGCATTGCACCTCTTCATGCTTGCCTCGCCTGTGCCTGATCTGCATGGCACCACCACTCCTCTGACCACCCATCATTGTAACTATCCTGCCACCTCCGCCTCCACTGGGGGACACGTATTCCCATCGTCTGCCACCAACTGTCTTTCCAGTACTTTACATTGCCAACACCCTGTGCTGTGGTACAGTTGCCTAACCATGTTTGTCAACAGCACTGGCAGCCACATGGGATGCCCGCAGATATGGCAGGTCCAGCAGCTCCCAAGCTCTCCCTCCTTCACTCATCTGTTCATTGCCTTGCCTCAGTGCTCTATCTAGTGTTAGGGCTACATCTGTCTCTGTGCCTCACAGGTCATGCACGTCATCCTGAAGCACCTTGCAGCCCTTAGGGCACACTATCCTAGGGCACAGTAACCTTATTAGGCCACCTTAACCTATGGTTCCATAGACCAGGGTGCCTTCTACGGTGCCTTGTCCAGGGGTGCCTAATATGGCACTTAGCCTAAGGAGCCCTATAGGGAGCCTTACGAGGCACCTTATAAGGCACCTAACATGGCACCTTATAGGACACCTTACTTATAAGGCACCTTACAAGGCGCCTTGTAATATGCCTTGTAAGGTAGCTTCTAAGGCGCCTTGTAACGCGCGTTAGCTGATACGGCTTTCTGTAACGATGCACCACCCACACCTTTATATGGGCATCTGTAACTTTACCACGGAACCTAATACAGGTGACATTACCGCAGTTTAATAAACATACCCCTTAAAGTAGACAAAGCAATGGGACCAGATGGGATACACCCTAGAATACTGAGGGAACTTGGGGATATTCTAGCAGCTCCTCTGATTGACCTTTTCAATGCCTCGTTGGAGTCGGGAGTGGTGCTCATGTGGTGCCTTTACACAAAAGCGGAAGTAAGGATGTGGTTGAAAACTACAGGCCAGCTAGTTTAACTTCGGTGGTGAGTAAATTATTGGAAACGCTGCTGAAAGAGAAAATAGTGAGGTTTCTGGAGTCCAGCGGATTACAGGATCCGAGGCAGCATGGATTCACCAGAGGCAGGTCTTGTCAGACAAATCTGATTGATTTCTTTGACTGGGTGACCAGGGAGTTGGACTGAGGGAGAGCCCTAGATGTGGTGTATTTAGATTTCAGTAAAGCCTTTGACACTGTTCCTCACAGGCGACTTATAAACAAACTGAGCACCCTAGGGATGGACCCTAAAGTTATTGCTTGGGTTAGAAATTGGTTGGGTGGGAGGTGACAAAGAGTACAGGTAAATGGAGCTCACTCTGAGGAGAAGGATGCTACCAGTGGTGTGTCCCAGGGATCTGTCCTTGGTCCTATTCTTTTTATCATCTTTGTTAGAGATATAGCGGAAGGGCTGTCTGGTAAGGTTTGCCTCTTTGCGGATGATACCAAAATATGCAATAGAGTAGACACCCAGGAAGGTGTAGATAACATGAGGAGGGATCTAGCTAAGCTTGAAGAATGTTCTAGAATTTGGCAGCTGGGATTTAATGTTAAAAAATGTAGTCATGCATTTGGCCGCAGCAATCCAAGGGAGCAATACAGTATAGGGGGTGAAGTACTTTTGTCCACTAAAGAAGAGCAGGACCTAGACGTGGTTGTGTCTGATGATCTTAAAGTAGCTAAACAGGTAGAAAAGGTGACGGCAAAAGCTAGAGGGATGCTTGGGTGCATACGGAGAGGAATGGCTAATAGAAAAAAAGGAGGTGATAGTGCCTCTGTATAGATCTTTGTTGCGACCTCATTTGGCATATAGTGTGCAATTCTGGAGACCACACCTTCAAAAGGATATAAACAGGATGGAGTCAGTACAGAGGGTGGCTACCAAAATGGTTAGTGGTCTTCATTATAAAGCATATGAGAACAGACTTAAGGTTCTTAATATGTACACCTTAGAGGAAAGGCGGGATAGAGGTGATATGATTGAGATGTTTAAATACCTCCGTGGCATAAATGTACAGGGGTAGAGCCTCTTTCAATTGAAAGCAAGTTCTGCTACGAGGGGACATTGGATGAGGGTGAAGGGGGATAGATTCAGGAGTGATATGCGGAAATATTTCTTTATGGAAAGAGTGGTGGATCCATGGAATAGTCTCCCATTGGAGGTGGTAGAGATGAGGACAGTATCTGAATTCAAAAAAGCATGGGACAAACACAGAGGATCTCTAAAGGAAAAAAGGAGACTGTTGTAGTCGTTGATATGGAAGGACAGACTAGATAGGACATGTGGTCTTTTTCTGTCATCATATTTCTATGTTTCTATGATTGTATATTCCTTATTTTTCCACGTGAATATTTATAAGTGTTAATATGGCTAATAATGATAATTCCTTAATGAAGGATGTTTTTTGTTTTTCTGACCTTGAAGCCACACGGCTATTGACTGGTTCTCGATTATGTGGTGAGGGTATTTCTGGTAATGAAGTGAAGGATTGGTCTACTGTGACTGCAATACGTCGTAAAATTATACGGAGTGAACTACATTCTGAATCCATGAAATCCATGTCGTGACAGGCGAATTCCAAGGGGTGTACAAATGTATCGGGCACCTAATTTATTTACCACAAATAGTAGTTTTGTGGAGAATTGGAATGCTATTCTATCTAAGTGTTCTTTTGATTTGATGTTACATATAGTGGAAACATCTATTTCTGAGCTTTCTACACTTAACAGTGAATTGGATAATGCTCTTTCAACTTACGAGCTCAAGAAGGATTTGATGTCAAATTTAAGGAAACTGAAGAACAGATGGCGTAATACCATCAAGAAGTGCTCCAATGTAAATTAAAGAAATTTCAAAGAGACACAGTGGATCATCATTGGGGGGGGGGGGGGGGGGGGAGTGTATCCTTGGATGTAAAAGCGACCACCTCCTAAGGAATGTCATGTAACTTTTGAGGGTACGTCAGATGAATCTTCTGATGTTTCAGATAAGGAGTCTTTTTTAGAACGGGGCAAGCGGCCAACCCGCAGATGTAACCGCTTCCGAGGGGGAGGCAGATATCTGAGGTGGTCTTGGACCCCAATGAATTTAAATTGAGCATCACTAATGATTTTGTTTGCAAAGACATTAGGGATTTAGGTGGTTTGGTTTTTAATTTATCTCATCGCCAATTATCTTTAGAGGAAATAACGGTATTAAATCATGGTTTATCTTTTGTTCCCACCACATCTGTAGATGAGTTTGCCGTACAGGTGAGCTTGCAGATATTTTTGTGTAAATTACGGATTGCATTATTTTTTTCTATGCAATCCAGTACCACACAATCTACCACTAGAGAAATCACACCCTTTCAGCCTAAATCCACATGGGTACCTCCGGGGACAGTAGATCCTAGTATTGTTGCTTTTGAATGAGTTATTCTGGAGGGTTTGAAAACATTACCATCTCCTAAGGTAAAACATAATTTGACTAGGAATGAATGGGCAGCAATGAAATCTTTGCAGAATGATTCATCAATAGCTATCAAACCCGCAGATAAGGGAGGGGGGTTGTAATTTTAGATAGTGTTGCATATAATACAGAGGTTCTGTCTTAATTAAATAACGGTCAGTTTTATCGTTTGTTAGAAGATGATCCTACTCAGGCAATACAGGCCGAGATTTTGGAGGAAGCATTGCAACAAGGTTTGATAATGGAACGTTTGATGAAATTTCTATATGTAAAGGATCCCCGTATACCTTCATTTTATATAGTTCCAAAGTCACAAATCCTTGATTAATCCGCCTGGTTGTCCAATAGTATCAGGAATAGGATCAGTTTTAGAACCTTTATCTCAATATATGGATTCTTTTTTTAATCCTTTGGTACGACAGGCATCTTTATACATTAAAGATTCAGGGGATTTGTTGGTATATTTGGATACAGGGCGGATGGAAGGGGGTCTTATTTATTAGTTACTATGGATATTTCGGCATTATATACAAACATCCCCCAAGAGCAGGGGACTTATTATTGCAATGCATTATTTATCAAGTATAGGATTATCGATTAGCCAGAAATATTTTTTCATAAATTGTTAACATTTTGTATAGAAATTATTTTGAATTTCAGGGCCGTTACTATCATCAAATAAAGGGAGTCTCTAAGGGAGCTGCAGTGGCCGGATTATACGTACGGTATTTTGAAGAGGAAACTGTATCAAAATCTCAGTATTGGTCCTCTGTAGTTAAATGGGTTAGATATATTGACGATATTTTTTTCATATGGCAGGGTTCGGATAGTTATTTACGGGAATTTCTACATTGGTTGAATAACCACGATTCACATCTACAGTTTACTCCTGAAATATCGGGGACAAAGGTCCATTTTTTGATTATTATGTTGGACCATCATGGTTTCCATACCTCTATTTTTTCTAAACCTACCGATCAGAACAGTCTATTAGACTATGCTCGTTTTCATCCATGTCATATACAGGATAATAAACCTGTTGTACAGTTTTTGCGTTTACGGAAGTTATGTTCTTCCAAAGATGAATATTTTGTACAGGCATAACAAATGAAGAAGAAATTTGATGTGCGGGGCTATCCGGCTCATGTGATTCATAGAGCTTACAAACAGGCTTCAAATGTTCATCGGGAATGGTTCTTTTTGCGATCACAGGAGAAAACTGAACCTATATTAACCTGTGTCTTGCCTTTTTCAACTCAAGCTAGACATGTACAGGATTTGATTTTATCCCATTGGAATATACTGAGTGTTCATACAGTTTTTGCGACACCTCCTAATTTTTCATTTCGTAGGGGTAGAAATTTAAGAGAAATTTTAGTTCATTCCTGTTTCCAACAGAATTTGATCTTGGATTGTCATAGACATAAAAAATGCAATTGATGTGTAGTATGTGCAGTGACGTTAGAGATACAGTCTTTTACACACCCTACATTGGGATTTACATATGAGTTGTTTGGAGACATGGATAGCCAATCTAGTGGAGTAATATATGTAGTGGTAAGTCCTTGTTCGTTATTATATATTGGTCACACTTCACGCCCGTTTAAAACATGTATTTGTGAACATTTATCTGCCATTCGTTGAGGGGTGGAATCAGCACCTTTGGTAATGCATTGGAAATTGAAAGATCAGGTCTGCGACTAAAAAGCTGTTTGATTATTTTCATCTAATTTCCATGTATTCTGGTCTGGTCTGCTGAAAACAAATAAAATATTGAAAAAACTCCTAGATGTCATGATTTGCCACAACATGCAAAATTGTCTTCAAATTTATCAAATTTTTTCAAATTACTATTAATTAATTCAAATTACTATTAATTAATTCACATAAGTGCATTTAAGATATAAAATGCCAAAAAAACCTTAAAGGGGTTGTCCGAGTTATGTAAAAAAAATATAGCATTGTAAATCTGATGGTCAGCAATATATACATAAGCTAAGCAAGTTTTAAGTTTGTGCTTCTAATGGTAGAAGGGGTTAATCTTTCCTGAAGAATCCAGTGGGAGGGAGAGACAGGGCAGATAGCAGCAGCTCCGGTCAGTGCAGGGGGGGCGTGGCCAGCACTGTGACGTCTCATGTACAGACACAGAGCTGCTCTCTCCTGCATGCCACACTTGGGCACGAATCATCATCAGGTTCTTGGTTCTAGGCTGTTCACACTTTTTCATCGCAATTCGCGTTAGCTCGTCATTCTTCAACCGTTATGTTATGGCTCCGCGAAAGTGTATTAATTCGCCAGACAGTTTCTGTTTCATCTGTGGTGAATATACAGTGTTGAAGCAACAGCAGAATATTACAGACTTTGTGAAAAAAAGTATACTTTGCATACTTTGGACTAAAAATTGGAGATCAAGATAAAGTCTGGGCACCTCATAAAGTGTGCAAACAGTGTGTTGAGGACCTCCGAAACTGGTTCAAGGGTAAGAAAAAATCTTTCCGTTATGGGATTCCTATGGTATGGCGAGAGCAAAAGAACCATAGTGACGACTGTTACTTTTGTTCATGCGATGTGAAAGGGTTTAATTCCAAATGGAAACATTCCATTTCATACCCCAATCTTCACTCGGCAATTCGTCCCATCCCCCATGGCACACATATACCAGTACCCAAGCCCCCTGCTACCTTGGAAGAGATACCTAGCTCCGATGAAGGTGAAGTCATACCTGAACCAGATGACAAATCAAGTTCTGACTTTGAAGATGATACAAGACCAAAATTGTTTTCTCAGGAGGAGATGAATGATTTGGTAAGAGACTTGAATCTTCCCAAAGATGCCGCTGAGTTACTCGGATCAAGGCTGAAAAGCAGGAATTTATTGTTGCCAGGAGTGTCATCTTCATGGTTCAGACATCGTGAAAAGGAGTTTGTTCCTTACTTCGCCCAGGAAGACAAGTTGGTTTATTGTTTCGATGTCGAAGGTCTGATGGGTCAATTTAAAATCCAATATGATTCAGAGCAATGGCGTCTTTTTATAGATTCTTCAAAAAGTCATCTCAAAGCAGTTTTACTCCACAACGTTTTTTACGCTTCCATACCTGTAGGTCATTCCGTACACTTGAAGGAAACCTACGAGAACTTGGAATTGGTTCTTCGTAAACTTAAATATGAAGACCATGGTTGGCAAGTGTGTGAGGACTTGAAGGTCTTGTGTATGCTGCTCAGGCAACAAGCTGGGTATACCAAATATCCTTGTTTTCTGTGTCTATGGGACAGTCGAGACCGACAAAATCACTGGACCAAGAAGAGTTGGCAGCCGAGGGTGCTAACAGTCAGTGAAAAAAATGTCCTCCGAGAAACTCTGGTACCTTCCCATAAAGTTCTACCACATCTCCACATAAAATTGGGATTGATGCAGCAATTCGTAAAATCACTTCCAAGAGATGGAGAATGCTTCAAATACTTGGTCACCAAGTTTCCAGGCCTGTCGGAGGCAAAATTGAAGGAAGGTGTGTTCGTCGGACCAGACATTAGAAGGCTTATAGTTGATCAAGAGATTGTCAATACCATGACGGATCCTCAAAAAGAAGGGTGGATTGCATTTAAAGAAGTCGTACAGAAATTTTTAGGCAATAACAAAGATCCTCACTACAAAAAGATCGTTGGACGAATGCTGAAAGCATTTCAAGCTTTAGGTTGCCTGATGAGTTTGAAAGTGCATTTCCTCCAGTCCCACCTTGACTACTTTCCTGAAAATTTGGGAGCTATGAGTGAGGAACAAGGTGAACGATTCCACCAAGACATTAAAGAGATGGAAAGGAGATACCAGGGAAAATGGAGCATTACAATGATGGCAGACTACTGTTGGATGCTTCAGAGAAACATTCCAGATGCTACTTACAAGCGTAAATGCACCAAGAGGAACCTCACAAGGAAGAAGAATCTAGTTTAGTGTGTGTAGGTGAGCTCATTTCAGTTCAAAAAAGGATTTTCATGAAAATATTGTAATAAAACTTTAATTTTATAAGTCTATTTCCATTTATTTTCAGGTATTGCCTTATTTAACATAGTTACCTAAATTGTCAGGAAACGTGATGTTCTATTACAAAATGGAGGTCATTTTCGGATTCAGCGCACCAAAAAACAAAGATTACGTGGAATAACCAAAACAGCTCTCGAAAAAAATTTTTTTGCAGACCTGTCTCATTCATTAGATGATTTTCGTTGTTTTGTTTTGGAACAAATTAGAGGTGGCGAGGGTGGTAATTATCAACGGCAGTTATGCCGTAGAGAACAAAAATTCATCTTCCGATGGAATAGTATGGCACCTTATGGGTTAAATTCCCAAATTGAGTGGCAATGGTTTTATTGAATGTGGATTGGGGATCTTGGCTATAAGAGCGCAAGCGCTGGCATTTTGTTTTGAAGTGCTTTCTATTCAGGAGGAAATAGCTGGAGAAGTACTATGGCTTTCTAAGGTCAGTATTGTTGTAATATGTGTGTTTATATTGTGTTTATGGTCTATAGCAAGTTCGTTGATATGGTGGTATTTGTTTTTAGCGTGTATTGTGAAGTAAGGAAGTTTCCCTGAGGAAGCCGTTCATCGGCAAAACTATGACTCATGGTGTGCCTGAGATTATATGAATGGCCATTCGGCAAGAATCACACTTTAAAGCCTTTGTTTGCTGAGCTGTGATCTTCTAAATTTATTTATTTATTTTATTTATTTAACAATTCTTTTATACCGCGCTATTATAATCAGTGCGGTGTACAATAGAACAAGAACATACTACAATGCATACAGGTAACATTGAGTTTTACATTGAACAGGGAAATTCAACAATAGGACAACCGGGGGAACTATGTACAGAATAACTTAATGGTATATACAGTAATATCAAACTCGATTGGATGTGACAATGTGGTTCACTAATAAGACTAGAGAGAAAGGTTGACCTGCTAGCCCTTTTCAGGTTGTATTGAGGTGGTAGTTTTGTTAGTGACTAGGTTGACTTCTGGGTAGCATTTTGTAAACAGGTGGTATTTCAATGTTTTTCTGAATAGGATTAGGTTTTTGATAGCACGGATTTCGTGAGGTAGTGCATTCCAGTTTAGAGGAGCAAATAAGGAGAAGGCCCTGTTGGAGGTGGCCTTAGTACACTTCGTTATTATCTTCGGGACAATTAAGGTGTTCATTGATGTGGTTCTCCTTTTTCTGTTTTCCAGGGTGCCATGGATAAGCTTGCTGATTGGCGTAGGGGGGCAGTTATTTAGTGCCTTGAAAGTAAGGACTAAAGACTTATACTGGATTCTGGCATGTAATGGTAACCAATGCAGTTCTTTCATGATGGGTGTTATATGGTCAGATCTTGATGAGCCGGAGAGGACTCTGGCGGCTGTATTCATGGCTAGGCGGAGCGGGTTTAACGTTGATTGAGGGAGGCCATGTAGGATGATGTTGGCAAAATCCAGGTGTGGGAGGACTAATGCTTGGAAGGTTGTTCGGAAGTCTGTGGGTTCTAGTAGGGAGCGGAGGTGATGTAGCGATTTGATCTTATAATATACGTTTTTTGTGATGTTCTTGATATGAGTTGTCATATCCAAGTGCTGATCCAATGTGATGCCGAGGTAACGGATGGTAGCTTTTGATTTCAACTCTATGTTGTTGACGCGTAGTGATGGAGGCGGTATGAACTTACGGTTCCTTGTGACAAAAAGAACGTCGGTTTTGCTGTGGTTTATCCGAAGGTTTTGTGATAGCAACCATTCAGCTACAGCCTCAAAACATTTGATTATTGGGGAGAATACTGGATGTTCAATTGTGAACGGCATATATAGGAGGATGTCGTCTGCGTAAGCGAGACATTGTACATTAAAGGATCTGATCAAGTCACATATCGGCTGCATGTAGATATTAAACATTAGTGCCGATAAGGACGATCCTTGAGGTACACCCTGTGATTGCAGGAATGGTTCTGAGGATGCGTGGCCTGTTTTTACTTGTTGCCACCTGTTAGATAGGTAGGATTTACACCACTCGAGTGCTGTGCTTTGAATCCCCTTATCTTTCAAGCGTTGCAGGAGTATATCATGACTCACAGAGTCGAAAGCAGCGGAGATGTCCAGGAAGATGAGGACGAAACCCTGTTGTATGTTGTTTATTCCTGTCACTAGGACATTGAATAGTGTTGTAAGGACTGTGTCAACTCCATGTGCTTCCCTGAAGCCATGTTGCGATGGATCTAGTGGTGCTTCAGTGTCAATATGATGTTGGATTTGTTGTTGGGCGGCCTTCTCAATGATTTTTGCAAGCTGAGGGATGCTCGAGATAGGTCTGAAGGAATCAACCTTGGATGGATCCAGTCTATTATTCTTCAGTAGGGGCTTGATGGAAGTGTGTTTTAGGCTCTGTGGGAATGAACCTGATGAGAAAGACTGGTTCAGTATTTTGCTCAATATTTGACTGAGGTCATGTCGCATGTCCTTGATCCAGCTGGCTGGACACGGGTCATTAGGAGCTGTACTGGGGTTGATTGAGGCAATAATGTTCACAACCTCGCTATTTGATACAGTGGAGAAGTTGTGAAGTGGCATAGCATGGGATGTCTTAAGTGAAGTGGGGGCGTTATTGACATTTATGTCTGTGTTGGTTTTTATCATCTTTGACTGCAGGTAGCTTGCGTAGTCCTGCGGCTGCGGCATGGGAGGTTGAGCTGATACCGGTTCACCTGTTATGGACTTTACTATGCTGAACAAAGCATGTGGTTTGTTGATGGAGCGTTTTATTAATCCTGAGTGGTAAGTTTTCCTGCTCTGTGCTATCTTTGCTCGGTGGGTAGATAGGTATGAGCTGTATGCTACCAGCGCCTCGGGGGAGTGAGTTCGTCGCCACTGTCGCTCGAGTTTGCGTAAATGGTGGAGGGATGAACGAAGGTCTGTGGAGAACCATGGAGTATGTTCACGTTTTCGAATTTTCTTTTCGGTGAGTGATGGGCAGGAGGCAGCTCTCAGGTTTTCATCCCATTTGGATATGAGATCATCTAAGTCCATGGTTGTGTTGGCCATGAGAGGTCTGAGATTCTCTAGGACTATGCTCTGGTTAAGTGGTCTAAAGCGGGTTGAGTGGGATCCAGATGTGTTAGGGGACTTTCGGCTTTTGTGGAATGCATTAATGGATATATTGAAACTGAGAAGACTGTGGTCCGACCAGGGTACTGGTATTACCGATAATGCGAGAGTTAGGGGTATTGAGTCGTTGGAGAGAGGTGCGAAAATGAGGTCTAGTTTACCACCCTTAGTGTGGGTGGGTGAATCGACATGCTGTTTGTAACCTAGGTCCTCCAGGGCGTCAAGGAATGCTGCTGAGTGGCTGTCTTGAAGAGATGGGAGATTAAAGTCACCGATTAGCCAACTTGGTGAGCGTGAGGTGGATGCGGAACATGCCTGCTCAATTATAGTTGGAAGATCATCTGGTGAGGGGGAGGGTGCACGATAGAAAAGGTGGATTGTGCAGAACTCATTAGTTATAGTGAGGGAGTCAAGGTACGTTGAGCTAGAGGAGTTGCACATCTTGAAGTGTAAATCAGCTTTGGCCAGGATGAGGGTTCCGCCTCCTTTTTGACTGGATCTGTGAGATGTGTATATCACAAAACCTGGTGGCAGCATCTGATTCAGTAGTACGTTGTCACATTCGGATAGCCAAGTCTCAGTAATCATCAAGATGTCAAGATTATATTGGGGTATCAGGTCGATGGCTGCGGGCCATTTAGATCGTACTGATCTGGCATTTATCAGTGCACATTTTAGCAGGCGTTGGTGATGATGCTTCTCTTCTTGTATCCTTTTGATGGTTTGGAGAGGAATGTTGAGTAGATGGGAGTGGGATGTAAAGTTATTTTTTGCTGTAGAGTGGTGGGGGAATTCGGACCATCTCCTTCCGTATGAGCGTAGGATTGGTATGTGATATGTATCATGGTTGAGAGCATTTGATGAGTAAGGGAGACCAAGGGTAAGGAAGGTCATAAATAGGAGCAGAACTTTGTACATTCTCTTGTGTGTTGGTAATGAGAAAGATAATTGTGGAAATGTTGGCTACAGTACAGTGTGATGCAGTGTTTGCACTCAGGAAAGATTAATTGCAATAGTACTGTGAATGCAGGCGATAGTACATAAGGCAACCGTCGTGGACTGGCAACTGTAATAAGAGTAGATACTGGCAACAGTAAATATAGTAAATGAGAGTTGATACTGGCGACAGTAAATACAGGCAACAGTAAATACAGTAAATGAGAGTAGATAGAGAGTAGATACTGGCAACAGTAAATATAGGCTACAATGGATGCAGTGAATGAGAGGAAAATATTGGCAGCAGTAAGTGATGGTAACAGTAAATACAGTAAAATGAAGGTATATACTGGCAACAGTAAATAATGGCAATAGGTAGCGTTTTTGGATATGAAGTATTACAGAGGCTAATACTGTTCAAATAGTGTTGGTAATACTTGCAGTTCCCGGTGTCGTCGAGGTCCCAGTTATATACGGAGGCTGATGAGCAGATTACATTGCCATGTGCCTCCACCAGGCCTCAGCAAAGGATTACTCAGAGTAGAGCTTTTAAAGACCAAGCAGGCAGTCCCGATTAGGCGATGTTGCTGACGCTGTTTCCGTGATGCCGGAGGCTCTATCCCCTGACTGGGGAGAGCTGTTGGTGATGGTAGGGGTTCGCTTTTTCAGGTGCCCCGTCTTTCGGCCGCCGCCTAAGGGCCACGCCAAAGGGCCCTCTGGCGAGGCCCTCAGGCGCGGGCACGCCTGCCGGCGCGAACTTTTGAAGCTGTTGAAGCTGTCCCGATTGGACAGAGATGGCTTCCGCGCTGCTCCCACCTCTGGAGGCTCGATCCCCCGACTGGGGAGAGCCGATGAAGGAGGCGGGTGGTAAGGGAACGTGCGCCTGCCGGCGCGAACTCTTGAAGCTGTTGAAGCTGTCCCGATTGGACAGAGATGGCTTCCGCGCTGCTCCCACCTCTGGAGGCTCGATCCCCCGACTGGGGAGAGCCGATGAAGGAGGCGGGTGGTAAGGGAACGTGCGCCTGCTGGCGCGAACTCTTGAAGCTGTTGAAGCTGTCCCGATTGGACAGAGATGGCTTCCGCGCTGCTCCCACCTCTGGAGGCTCGATCCCCCGACTGGGGAGAGCCGATGAAGGAGGCGGGTGGTAAGGGAACGTGCGCCTGCCGGCGCGAACTCTTGAAGCTGTTGAAGCTGTCCCGATTGGACAGAGATGGCTTCCGCGCTGCTCCCACCTCTGGAGGCTCGATCCCCCGACTGGGGAGAGCCGATGAAGGAGGCGGGTGGTAAGGGAACGTGCGCCTGCCGGCGCGAACTCTTGAAGCTGTTGAAGCTGTCCCGATTGGACAGAGATGGCTTCCGCGCTGCTCCCACCTCTGGAGGCTCGATCCCCCGACTGGGGAGAGCCGATGAAGGAGGCGGGTGGTAAGGGAACGTGCGCCTGCCGGCGCGAACTCTTGAAGCTGTTGAAGCTGTCCCGATTGGACAGAGATGGCTTCCGCGCTGCTCCCACCTCTGGAGGCTGTTCTGATGCACAGCAAGAGGTGGGGGTTTTGAAAGAAATTTGGTGACACTGGATGACTGGTAAGTGTTTTGGTATTCCATTATGATATTGGATGTGTGAGTGGTGAAGTTTTTGGAGGTTGGTGGTCTAATGGTATCTCACACAAGACACGTTTCTTTCATTGGTGCGTTTTTAGATCTTGTGGCTTGACATCGTGTGCCGATTTACAGAGTTGGGAAGAAGAATTCATGTTTATTTGAATCAACAGCAATTTCATATGATGGAACGTTTACCATCAGAGCATTTTTATAAGCGATGGTGGAACATTTAACACCTGTGTGTCTTTGGAGCAACAGCTGAACAACGCTATTAAGTGAAGGTTTTTGTATTTGTGTAATACCATGGGCAATAGTTGGTGGATAATGAAGTATGTTAAATAATTAATTAATCTTTGCTAGATAATGAAGTATGTTATACAATTAACATTTTCCTCTATATAAATTGTTGGTTGTGCTATCATGAGAAAGAGGTGGTAATGACATATGTTAGAAAATTAATTAATATTTTCCTCTATATAAATTTTTGATTGCACTACTATGAGAAAGAGGTATTGGTGAATCTTGTATTTATATATACAGAGTAAATAATGAAGTATGTTATATAGTGAATGTTACATTCATGTACATGAATTAGGTAGCAAAATACATTAGATTTGTATTGTTAATGTCATATTTTATGGGAACTTCTATTTATATTGCTTTTTACATACTTATTGAGTTTGTGATTATGAATTATTTACCAGTGTATGTTTCATGTAATTAGATAATTTCTGTGACATGGTTCATGAGTTTAATAAATAATATATATTTATAACACACTGATACTTATATAGTTTGTATAATTTATAAATTGTTGTTTGATGTATGATTATATATGCAATAATTATCTTATTTGGTTTTTCACATTGTGGATTTGGATAAGAACTCCTTGCCACAGGAGATCTGTTCCAAAAATTCTTATTTTGAATCCAAGTAGATTTGCTATACTGTACGCAAGAGGGAAATGGGCTGATGGAGGGGCTAGGATAGGTTTGGAAATGGGCTGTTGGGAGGTGCTAAGATTGGAAATGGGCTGTAGTGGGGGCTTGAATTGAAATGGACTCATGGAGGGACTAGAACTGGAAGTAGGCTCATGGGGGGCTTGGACTGGAAATGGGCTGAGTGGAGGGGAGCTAGGATATGACATTGGCTGATGGTGGGGCTAGGAAAGGACCAAAAATGGGCTGATGGGGGGCTGGGATTGGAAATGAGCTGATGGAGGGACTCGGATAGGACTGGAAATGGGCTGATGGTGGGGCTAGGATAGGATTGGAAATGGGCTGATGGGGGGCTAGGACTGGAAATGGGCTGATGCAGGGACTAGAAGGGAGCAGATGCTGGTTGGGGCTGGAACTAGAAGGGAGCTGATGTTGGGGGAGGATTAGAATGGGATGGGGCTTGGAGAGTGAAATGGAGAGGGAAAAAATATATTGTGTGGGAGGGAAGACAAATCTACAATTGGCCGGATATTGGAAGATTAAGTGGGGATTGAGGATGAAGGGGTAAAATTTGAGTGGATGAAATAGGAATGAGGAAAGAGCAAAAGGAGAAAGATTAGTATGTTAAAGCAGATGTAGAGAGAGGATGGAAAAAAACTAGAAGAGAGAAGAAAGGACAAATGGACAGCAGACGATGGAGAGTTAGCAGAAGACACGAAGAAACCAGAAGAAAGTAGCTGGAGCAATTGCAACTGAAAAAAAATGCACAAAAGGTAGAAAAATCTCTCTTTATTTTGAATTTATTAACTGGAATATGTCAGCTCTAGGAAATGTGCATCATTAACGTCTGCGCTTTGTTTAGTACAAGAGGAAATTAATTTATAGTTTTATTTCTACAGTGTTGTACATTCCAAGTTTGGCTTTTGGGGTTCCCAGTTTAATTATTGTCTTCCTGTTTCTAAATTGTGATTCCTTGTTTGGTGATGGTCTATGTTCTGCATGTGTAACTGAGCTGAGGTATTCTGTTTATGTAATTCCTATTTGACATTGCCACTTGTTCTCTTTCCCCAATAGGTCATGTATTGTTATTCTCTGAAATGTATTGGTTTAATATTTGCAGTGTTGCCTTTTGATAGGTAGGGTATGGTGCTTTGTGAGTCCTGGTAGTGCTGTTAGGACATGGCGGGTTTGCTATGGGTTCTAAATGGGCAGGGTTTGTAGTAGTTCCTAATGTGCCTGGCGGTTGGCACTGGATTATAGTAATGTAGAAATCTTTTAGTCTTTCTTTATCCATACACTCATTAAGAGGCATGTTTACTAAAAATTAGTGTATGGTAACATTATGCAAATATTTATGCAAATGAGGTACCTTACACAAATGAGCACCCACACTGAGTCTCCGCACATGGTCCCGCACCCCCCTTGGGCCACCCCTGACTATATACATTAGGATAGCTATTTGTTTTGCTATTTACAGGTGTACGTTCTGTCTTGAGGGTGTTTGTCCTTTTGGTGCTATGTCAGTTGTCTGGCTAGGTGGTGGGACCAAAGTGGTCAGAGAATGTGGGTTTTCAAGTGCTTGCAGGAGTGGAGGTCGGTGATGTTTCTTTTTGTGTCTGGTTGGGAGTTCCACAGGAATGGTGCGTATAGTTTGAATGCTCTGTGGCAAGTTTGTTGACTGCACTTTATTTTAGATTGTGATATTTTGAGTGTTTAATGTAGCAAACTGTCTTGGTCCAATTGTACTGAATTTCTGAAGGAGGGTTTGGAGGTGAGTGGTGGGATGTGAGTGCAGTGCTTTGCATGTTATTAGTAAGGATTTATACTTTATTCTGCTGGAGGAGCAGTCAGTGAAGTTGTTTTAGGATAGGAGGGATGTGGTCATATTTAGCGGCTCCCTGGATTGTATGTGCCACAGTGTGCAGTGCAGACTGAAGGGGGAGAAGGGTGGTTTGTGGTAATCCCCGGTAGATAATGTTGCAGTAGTCTGCATGGGGGATGGTGAGGGCTTGAACTGCTGAGCAGAAGTCTTCTGTTCTAGGAGGGGGCGAAGTCACTGTAGTCTTAGTCTTGAAGTAGATTGTTTTGGCTGTTTTGTTACATGAGTTTTGAAGGAAAGTTGTTGGTCAAGTATTATTCCAAGGTATTTCAGCTCTGGTCTAACATTTATCTGGGTGTTTAGTGTTATTCTAGTTGGAGAGGTGAATGAGGAGTCCCTTGTAATAAAACAGAGCTTCTGTTTTTTTGTAGTTTGATAGGTTATTTGCTGCAAACCACTGGGAGATATTAGTGAAACAGTCTTGATGTTTTTTTAGTGTGGCGTGGACTGTATAGCTTAATGTCGTCAGCGTATGTGTGAAAGTGGACATTGTGCTTATTGATGATCAAGCAGTTAGGCTGGAGATATAAGTTGAAGAGAGGTGCGGACAGTGTGGAGCCTTATGTTTGTTGGTATGACACAGAGATGCTCATTCTTAGTTTTATTTGCTGCTGTCTGTTAGTGAGGCAGGACTGAAACCATTTCATTATAGTATTTTGTATGCCATATGTCTGGAGCCGCTGGAGGAGTATGTCATGGTCAACAGTATCAAATGCTGCAGAGATGTCCAGGAATACCAGTAGATAGGCTTCTGAGTGTTCCTGTATTCCTTGGATCAGTATGTTGATGAGTGATGTCAGAGTTTCAACTCCATGCAGTAGGTGGAAACTGTGCTGTTGTGGATCAAGTAAATGGTTCTCATCAATGTGGTCCTGAAGTGCGACTGTTTTTTCAATGACTTGTGCCTTATTATATGTGGGCAGAACTTCACGTCCGATTAAAGTTAGATTGAGTGAACATATGCCTCTAGATTGCGCCAGTGCGTTATCTCAGCACCGATAGTGGAGCATTGTTTATCTCATCATCATACATTTGAGGAGCTAGTTTGGACTGTTTTGATCACATTCCTCACAACCCCCCCGGGGAGGTGATTGAATCTCTCATCTACAATGGTGTGAACAATGGTGGATATACACTCTAACACAGTCCATCCTTCTGAATTGAATCGAGAGATCGACTGGATCAGGTTTGTTCTAATCTTGTCCAATTGAAAGCAGGGCTTCCCCGATGATGATGGGGATTTCCCTCCTTTCATTGGTGGTTCATTTTGAGTGATTGCACGGATCAGCCAACAACATGAACTTTTGTCCCTAGAAGATTGGCCGTATGCAGCGGTGGCGTTTTCTGGCAGTTGGCAATGATGAGGAGGCAGTGAAGCACTTTATACAGTGATTGCATGTCCCGAAACATGCACGTCGTGCCTTTGGATGGATGCATATATTGCATATTTATGCTGCTTTTAAGCTAAGTACTTAACTTTTGATAGCGAATAATACACACGTTTTTGAACCTTAAATGATAAAAATGGACATCGCCGTCTGGTGTGGATGACATTAAAGTTCTCTCCTCCCTCGGCGTTTTCCGACAAAACAAAAATTTTTCAGGATATCTTTAGGGCAACTTCGGTGACTATTTCAATTGTTTTAAAGGAAGGGGAGACTAGCAATGGGTCGGTATGATGTGGGGTCTAAAGGGTCGAGGCTCGGTTTCTTTATGGTTGGGCGGATAGACGATAGCTCGAGACAGTTTGGCATTATTCTTTGTTATAGCGGCTTTTACACAAATTATATTAATGGGGATGTTGTTTAAGTCTGTAATTTTCTGCCCATCAAGTCTGTTTTATCAAAGGCCATCTGGCCATTGAATTTGGATATGTGAACCACTGTGAAGCCTACTATTGTGCAACAAATGGTATATCAAATAACTTTTAAATAAATGAGTTCCAAAGCTTAATCATTTATTGAGAAAAAAATATATTTTCTCTTATTTGTTTCAAATATATTACTTTGTAAGTTCATGGCATGTCCCCTAGTCTTTTTACTTTCTGAAAGAGTAAACAATTAATTTACGTTTACTCATTCCACTCCACTTATGATATGATTTTATAGGCCTTTATCTCCCCTCATTAGTCTCTGCCCCAAGCTGAAGAGACCTAACATCTTTAGCCTTTCCTCAGGAGAGCTGTTCCATCCCCTTTATTATTTGGTTGTCTTCTGTGTACTTTTTCTAATGCTGCTATATCTTTGAGGTGCAGTTTGCTTTATTAGCTGCCACTGCAAACTGAACAGATTTCAATGTTTTGTTCACAATGACACCTAGATCCTTTTCCTGGGTGGGGACTCCTTAATGCAGAACCTAGCACTTCGGAACTACGTGCATCACTTTGCACTTGTCCACGTTAAATTTCATCTGCCATTTGGATGCCCAGCCTTACAATGTCCTCCTGAAAATTTCTCACAATCTGCATGTGTTTTAATAACTTTGAATAATTTGGAGTCATCTGCAAATTTAATCACTGCACGTTGTTCCAAATTCTAGACCATTTATAAGCATGTTTAAAGCAACAATCCCTGTACAGATCCATGGCGTACTCCATCTTCCTCCAGTGAGAAAATTGGTCATTTAATCTTACTCTGTTTTCTCTCTCTCATCCAGTTTCTTATCTACAAAAGGACATTGACTCCTATACCATGATGTTTTATTTCCTCAGGAGTCTCATGTGAGATTCTGTCAAATGCTTTCTGAAAGTCTAATTGCACTTATCAACTGGCTCACCTTTAGCCAAATTAAGCAGATTGCTGAGGCAAGACTTCCCCTGGCTAAACCTATGTTGACGGTCTCATTAAATCATGTGGTGTCTGTGTGTTCAGTAATTCTATTCTTTACAATGGTTTCCACCATTTTGCCTGACACAGATGTTAGGTTCACTAGTCTGTAGTTTCTCAAATCATCCCTGGGACATTTTTTGAAACACTGGTATTACATCAGCCAACCTCCAATCTTCTGGTACCATAAATTATTTTGATGATAGGTTAAAAATGATTAATAGTAACTGCAATTTTGTCTTTGAGTTCTTTCAACTCTTGGGTGTATACCAGTGCTTTTCAAACTTTCATCCCGTATGACCCCATTTTTAACAACTGAAAATTCACATGACCCCCAGATGATGATGAAATTAAAGTGGCAGATCTCCAGCCCCCTTCCCCTTCCTGTCTAAAGAAGGAAGGCATCAGCCACAGTAGTGGCAACAAAAGCAGCAGTCAGCACAGGGTTCTTTGTGTCAGTGTGAGGTATGTGCTTACAGACCCCAGTACTCAGCATGGGTTTCCAGCCTAAGGAAGCTTACTCAGGAGCGGGAAAGGGCCTATGAATGTTCACTGGTTCACAGGCCACATGCTGACTGGTGACTTAGTATAAGTCACAGTGAAACTCCAGAGAGATGGGAAAATGGCCATGTTTCTGTGACCCCATCCACTGATGATGTGACCCCAATTTGGAGTTCCAATGCCAAATTTGGGAACCACTGGTGTAAACCATCCAATCCAGGTGATTCGCTGCTGTTTAGTTTGTCAATTTCTTCTACTACATCCTTTCAGGTTCACTGAGATCTCATTCAGCTCTTCTATCTCCATTAAATACCTTTTCTGTCAGGAGTAACTTCCTCATATCTTCTTCAGTAAAGAGCGAAGCAAAACATTTGTTTCATCTCCCAGCTATGGCCTTGTTCTCTCCAAGTGCCCCTCTTATCCCTTGATCATCTAATAGTCCAACTGACTCCTTTGCCAGATTCCTGCTTCAAATACAGCTGAAAATTTATTTTTATTGTGTGTTGGTCTCTCTGGCAAGCTTCTTTTCAAATTCTCTCTTTCTTCTTTATCAATGCTTTGCATTGAACTTGCCAGCATTTAAGCTGTTTCTTATTTCATTTAATTCCTTTTTCCAATTTTTGTCAGATTTTTTTTGGCTCTAATAGTCTCTTTCATCTTACCTTTTAACCATACTGGCTGTCGTTTGGCCTTCCTTCTGTCTTTCTTAATGTGTGGGATACATCTGGTCTGGGCTTCCAAGATTCTATTTCTAAACAATATCCATGACTGATATAAATTCTGGACCTTTGCTGATATTTTTAGTTTTCTTCTACTCAGACATTTTCAGGCTATCTGTTCTTCCCTCTATATACAGTACACTCTCAGACTACCATTATTCTTGTCACAGTTATAGCCTGACTTGATTACTGTAATGCCATATATGCCAGTTCCATGGCGGCTGTGGTTTTTCTTTACAAGTGGAGTTCTGAGCGCTTGATGCAGGGGTTATTTCCCCCCGAAACGTGCACGTCGCGCATGTCTCAGATAAGTGCAGTGCTTTTTTATTGCTGAAATGTTTTTGTGTACTTAAACGTTTTGAACATTTGAACCTATGTGGTTGAATAAAAGGGATATGTATCGTGTTAGTGGGTTGGTTCATAGTGCCTCCTCCTCACGATCTATGTCCGACAAAAAAATACATTGAAAGAAGTTTTCTTGGGGAATACAACGGGGTCTTGTTTTTGTTTGTGATATATGCCAGCTTGACAAATACTGAAATTAAGTGCCTTCAGACTATACAGAATATTGATATTTATATTCTCATTCATGCCGATAGGTTTGATCATGGAACTTCCCCTACTTATTCGCCATCATTGGCTTCCTGTAAAAGCCCTTATTCCAAGACAAAATTCTTATTCTGACCTTCAAAGTGTTTCACCAGACTGCTCCAGAATACCTATCCACCCTGATCGTTCCACAATATCCAGCATGCTGTCTGCAATCTAGTCACAGCAATAGGCTGTATCTGCCTGCACCAAACAAGCGCATTATGAACTGACAAGGCATAGCACCACCTTCTTTCTGGCATCCTTATTCTGGAATGACCTCCCAAGTCAGCTCAGACTTCAACCCACCTTTTCCATTTTCAAGTTGGAATTGAAAAGTAGCTTTTCAAGCAAGCCTTTAACCTTCCTGTATGGTGGACCAGGGTGGTGCTCGGGCCTCAGAGCTCAGCAGCTGTATGTTTGTAGAATGAATGCATTTCCAGCTAGCACAAAACACTGCAGCACGAATAATATCCGGTACTGCAAGACAGGACCACATCACACCCACCTTAAAAGACTTACACTGGCTCCCAATCGGTGCACGCATCAGATACAAAACTATCATAAACCTATTTAAGATAAAACAGCACACATCAGCCAACAGCCTACACACCCTCATTCAACCAGACAACAGCACTCGTCCTAGAAGAAAACAAACACGCAACCGAGTCAGCACCCCAGGTGAATTCAAACACACACGCAAGGACACAACAGACAGAGCTCTCTCCATGGCTGCTCCAACTATATGGAACAAACTACCAGACGACTTGAGGACAACTACAGACCTCAAAGACTTTAGAAAACAGCTAAAAACCATGCTGTTCATAGAACACTATGGACACATCACATAACCTAAGAGAATGTATAACAGCACATATTGCTGCCTGTACAGATAATGTTTTACTGCACCACTGTATATAGCCCACACTGTACATAGCTCAAACCATTCTAGCACGCAACACACCACACCTTGTACATAGCTCACCCCAATCTAGCACACGATACAACACACACTCAACTAAATTGCACCCTCACTGCATGATTAACACACTCACTTTACCCGATTGTTTGCTGTGATACCACCTTGATTAATATGATAAGGCGGTTTAAAAATACTGTTAAATAAATAAATTTCCACGGTGTGTTCTGCTCTGTCGTCTTATCTATTTTTCTACTGTCCTATATATAATTGGCATTCTTTTTCCAGTCTTTCATACATTATTTTTACTTTTATTTAATATTGCTTTATAAACAGGTTTGTGTAACTGGAAAAGGCAGTATAACAAATAAACCATAGCCATTTTATCAATGTATCCCTTTTGAAAATTAAATGCTAACAGTAGATTTCCTTTGTGTACTCACTCCAGTTATTAAGTTTGATCATATTATGATCACTAATGCCAAAGATCTCAACACAGCTGGCCCTTACACCATTTTCAGGATGCTCCTGAAGTAAGTTTCAAGGGCTTCCAGGTCCTTCTTGATCCTGCATCAGCTATTGGAGAAGGCAACCTTTTGGTATGTTTAGGGGATGTTGTCATGATTAGTCTGAGTGGCAGGGAACTGCAATGGCAAGGTGGACCAAATTGAGATGACCATCTGCAAAAGCAAGGCAAATTACAGGATTGGTACAGCTGGTAGGAGTGAAAGCTGTGGCAAGACAGTAAGGTTTTAATTCCTGCTCTAGTCATAATATCCCAAAGGAAATCTTGTATGTAAAAAAAAAAAAAGGTACCTTGCTACCCAGGGCTTTTATTTCCTTATCTATTTTTTTGAACATATTGTCTCCATATGTTAAAGTTAAAAAAAAAATCGGAGTAAAGTGTTCATGGATTAGTTACATCACACTAATGATTATGTGACTGACATTTGAGTTTTGTCGTGGTGGTTGGGGGGGGGGGGGAGGGGGAGTTCTGCCTGCTTGGCTTGGCTCCTTAGGTGGCCATGCCAGATGGCAGCTTCAGAGTCACTATTTGATCCTTATGAGAAGGACCTTAGATATTTTGGCCTCTGATCATATGGTTTTCCTGTTCAGCATGGGTACCCTAAACTCCAATACCAAAATACCTACAGACACAATGCCAGGATATTAGTGGAGGGGGGAGAGGTGTAAATCTCATGCAAGTAAGTGGAACATTTCTGCCCGTTAGATGCATAGATGTCATCCCTCTGCTATATGTTGTCTACCATACCTGTGTAGGTGCATGGTCACATGTTTTCTGCTTACCTCACTGGGGTCATCCAGATTGATTCCCACACCTTCCTTACTGTACCATGGTTTGGGCACTGTCCTCTAGGCCTGAACAGGGTGCCTTCCTCAGAGAGCACCAGGCATGCCAGGAGGTTGCTCTCTGCCTCAGAGAAGTGTCTCTCTCTCCTAGTTGCCATGTTGGTGCTCTCTCAAAAAAAAAAAAAAAAGGCACATTAAGCTGCTGTGAAACATAGGCACCAGAAACACATTGCTTTGGCTCTGCAAGGCAAGCAGTGCCATGTGCATCTATAGAGCAGGTAAGTATGTGCAAGTGATGGACTAGCCACAATTTGCATGTGGAGCCTGCACAAGCAAGCACATAAATACAGCCACTACTATATATACACATGGCTCATATGAAACCTGGGTTTTCAATGTGCAAATGGCAGTGAGCCCCGCATAAACATGGAAATGGTGGGAAGGATTGAGATATATGTCGTGCTGCTCCTTTTCAGAATGGAAACTGTATACAAGGATATGGCACATTTAGGCCACTTGCACATGGATTACTCTTTTTTTCTCCATGTTGATTCCTGTGGGTGGCGATGTGAAATTTACATCAATTTACACATTCAGCACTGCTTCTGCAAGGTGCCATGTTTACCCTTTACTTGTCAATCTCCTCACATATACATCCTGTGCATCTGAGACTTCAGATAGGACTGCAATGCTTACAGAGGCAGTGGATTAGTAGCAAGGGTTGCATTCCAAAAGTCACCTTCTGCCTCATCCCTATTAGAAATTTGGACTAGAGCAAAATAGGCAGACAGGAAAAAACCCCCTGAAGCAATAAAGTGTAATTATGCACCTCTAACAGGTATTCTCTGGAAACAGCAGGAATCAGTCTTCACATATGGGTGACGTCAGTGCAGACAGTCTGCGCAGTAACCTCTCCACAGTTTTCAAAGAAAGCCTTTGGGAGATGTACCATGCATGCTTAGTCCCCTTCCTGCTTAAGGGTGTTATCTTGCCTCAGTCAGATAACATAGCACAAGACCACAAAAAGAAAAGTAACTCCATGGGGAGGGGGAAGGGGTGCAAGAACAGATTCCTGCTGTCCCTGGAGAATACCTGTTATAGATGAGTAACTACACTTTCTCAAAGAACAAGCAGGAAGCCAGTCCTCACATATGGGACTCCCTAGCTACAGGCTACCGAAAAAAACCCTGTAAAAATTCACGGATGACCATAAAAAGGTAAAATGTGAAAAGCAGCAACTGAGTCAAAGACACCAGACCCACAAACTGCCCCAAGTGTCAAGCGAGGAACCAGTTCTCCAGTAGCCTAAACACGCCGGAGGGCAAGAGTTGCCTTACACTCCAAACAAGTGACAGAGTACTGCCTGGCCGAAGGTGCTGTCTCGGCAGGACTCCCTATACAGGCAAAAGTGAGCTGCGAAGGTAACTGGACGCTCCAGCAAGAGACCAGCCTGCTTGTAAGCGAAGGCAATGCAGTCTGCCATCCGAGTGGACAAGGTACGTTTAGAGACAGCTATCCCCAGTCAATTTAGATCATAGGAGACAAAGAGCTGTGAGAAGCAACGGTGGGCCTGAGAATGCTTCTGAGAGGAGGACAGGGCCCGCTTACAGTCCAAGGTATGGAGAGCCGCCTCTGCCCTGCTGGCATGGGGGCGTGGAAAGAATGTAGGAAACATCATCTTCTAGTTGAGGTGGAACAAGGACACCACCTTTGGGAGAAACGTGGGGTACGTGTAGAGCAGGACCCTGGTATTGTAGAACCTTGCATAAAGATGGATAAGCCACCATGGCCTGGAGCTCGCTGATCCTGCGAACTGAGGTGAGCGCCACAAGGAAGACCACCTTCCAGAATAGATACTTGTCAAGTTACCAGCTAAACAGTACTGAGATTGAGGTTTTAGAGAAGGGCCTTTCTTTTGCACCATTTATCCAACATGACCGATTTGGCACACACGTTGAATTGTTCATGTTCTTTCGAAAACTCAAAGTTATTGATTTTTTCCACAAACAAGATACACCATCCACAGACACCTCAGTGATTTAAAAACCCTCTATCTGGATTCCGCCGAGAAATCACGTTGTTCTCATCAGTGCATATGAAAAAATTGTATTAACTAGAGTTCATGACTTACATTCGTCACAACTAATAATCTCACTGCCCAACAGAAAGGAGCACTCATCAATCTTAGGGACAATACTTCCATTATCATAAAACCGGCTGACAAGGGAAAAGCCCTAGTTATTCAAGACAGATTCCTACATCACAGAAGTTCTATGCCATCTTAACGATACCAGTTTTTACATTAAAATTTATGACAACCCCACCCCTCTTCTTAAAACAAAAACTAGATACCTTAATATACATAGGTCAACAGGCCTTACCAAAAAAAAATTGATTTTCTTACTGTACAACATCCAGTAACCCCTACCATATATATGTTGCCAAAAATACATAAATCCCTCGATAACCCTCTGGGACATCCCATCGTGTCCGCGATAAGCTCTCTTTTAGAGCCACTCTCAAAATTTTTGGATATCTTTTTGAGGCCTTTCGTGGTCCAGGACTCCTCTCACATTATCAACATTCTGCAAGAATTCCAAGGCTATCATGAACATTTGATTTTAGCCACCCTTGACATATCATCTCTCTATACCAATATTTCTCAGAAGGCTGCATTGGATGCTATTGGGGATACTCTCTGTCGCAGAGATAGGCCTGTACGCATTCCCTCCTTTTTCCTGACCCAATTGGCAAGTCTTGCCATGATGGAAAACCTTTTCTGTTTTAGAGGCATTTTTTACAAACAGATCAAAGGAGTAGCAATGGGCTCTTCAATGGCTCCAGACATGGCCAATCTTTATGTTGCCAATTTTGAAAAGAAGTTCCTGACACATCACCTTTTCACAGTGCAGCTAAAACTCTGGAAGCATTACATTGATGACGTTCTAATAATTTGGGATGGTATGGAACCCATTTTATTTGAATTTTTTGAATGGTTAAATGTTCTCGATGAGAATCTACAATTTGAAGGCACCTACAGTACAAGCAAGATTTCATACCTAGATATTACTATCAAGAAAAGCAATAATGGCTTCATTACAGATCTCTTTCGCAAAACAAACGACAGGAACACTTTGCTGAGGTTTGACAGTTTCCATAACAGTCCTCTCAAAAGAAACCTCCCAGTCGGTCAATTCCTCAGATTGCGTCGCATTTGCATGTTAAAGATTTTGAGGATCATGCCAAAAAAATGAGAAATAGATTTGCACAATGTGGCTACCCAAAAAACTGTGTTTAAAGGGCATACAATAGAGCGAAATGCTCAGACAGGGACTTACTACTTGGTGCCAAAAAGTACACGCCCACGAATAAGCAAGTCTGCGCTCTGACATTCTCCCACCTGTCAAAAGATGTCGTCGATATCCTCACTGCCTGCCTTTGCCTCGAAACATTAGACTATTGCTTTTAAACGTAACCATAACCTTGCCAACATTTTGGTCCCTTCTGCCCTGTCCAAACCAAAGACTATCTCTAAAGTGAAGGGTCATTTCAAATGTGGTAAATGATCTGTCTGTTCAAATGTTTTGGTTACAAAGTCTTTCTTTCTACATTGCGGTTCCAAGATTTATCTGCACCATTTCTCTAATTGCAACACGTCTAATCTTATCTACATTATACGATGCCCTAGAAAACAACATGACCTGTCAAGACACGTATAATCGAGCATAAAAGCTGTCTACAAAGATGTATACAGGAAAAACCGCTAGTATCTCATTGGGTTGAGAAGAACCATCTCATCTCGGATATACAGTTTCTAGTTTTAAAGGCTGTTGAACCACACTGGCGTGGTGGTGATTTGGACAAAATTTTGCTCAGACTTGAACAGCGCTATATTTATGAACTGAATACTTTGACACCCAACGGCCTTAACCAAGAAGCTAACCTCTCAGTTTTTCTATAGCCCGCCCCAGCTCTCCTTTGCGACTTCAGCCTCATATTTTTATTCTTCTTTTCTATTATTTTTAACTATTATGACTATCATTTCTTCTTATTATTATTTATTTATTACATTTTACTTCTTGTTTTTACCATTTTTTGAGTCTTAATATATATTTGCTCAACAATCAGCTACTGTTGTTTGGTCTTTTACATTTTAAGTTGGCCTTTTGTTTTTATTGGTTTTAATATATTATGGTTCTGTACAACATTACTTTATTCACATTTTACTGTTGCTTTTATTTCCATTTTTGTTTTGTTTTTTCGTTCTACACCTTCCCCCCTCTCTCTCCCCTCTCCTTCTTCCCCCCTTCCCCTTCTTTCCCTCCCCCATTCTCCCCCCCTCCCTTCCCGCGGCTTGTGTACAGGCTACTCTGCCTCACACCTTATTGCGTCAATGCCTCTAGCCTTATAATACAGTCAGCTGTCCCCCTTTGTGATTGCTTTTTTGAGCCTTGTTTTTTAAAACATTTTTACCCATGCCCCCCCTCAATAGCTTTAATTGTTTATTTATTTAATTTTACCCTTTTTATTGTTTTAACAAAATACATTCCCCAAGCCGATACCCCTTTTTAATTAGTTCTCACTTTTATTTACATACTTATTCCTGTCTGTAGAAGATTATTACTTTAGTCTTACACATTACACTGTAACTGGCAGTCTCCAGGAGCCCCTTTGATTTAAAAAGCATGACGCCACGTTTCCTTATTATAATATTGGTAATCACATGGAAAGACATAAGTACAGCACTAAAAATGTGACCGGCATTTGGCTTTTCTCACTACACTTCTATTTAGCTTGTGCTTTACTAAGCCGTAATGCTATAAGCCACCGGTTCCAAAATCATCGGATATGTTTTTCAAAGCTTGTCTATGAATTGATCTGTCTATTTTCTACATATATTTACTACGTATTGCCCGTTCCCTTTATTTGTCACAGTAATTCTACCTGCATTGTGCATTCCCATGCAAATAAGTTTATTTTTGGCACGCAGGATCAGGGCTCAAAAAGATGCCGTCAGAAGCTGTTCTTGTAATGAAGCAGTCATCAGGACGTATTTTAGCAATTACACAAGTACATTTGTTTTCTACTTTTCTTGGGTAAGTGTTTGATGCCCTTTATAAGCTTTATTTACTATATAGTATGTTCTACTGAAAATGGCATGAATCGGTACTTTCTCTCCCTCCGATCCCATTATGCCTTTACTTTACTGAAACATGAGCCGATACATAACTCCTGGGATTTTAATGCTCCTTTTTTTGACAGGCTCCACATGAGTTATGGTTCTGATAAAAGGTCTTTTCTTTCCCCCCTGGACACACAACTTGTAGCCGATAAACTTTTTGACTGGCATTCATTATATCACACAATTGTTTAAACTCTTATCCTCCTAGCTCTGACCTCCTCCTGCAATTTTAGCTTTACTCAATACATGATCCTCTACCTGGCTCTCTGAAATGTGTAATTTGGTTTTACAATTGCATAATGTTATGCTCTATATTTTTAGCCCTTGAGCTTCGGATTGACTGGTGTCTTTTTAAAGACTACCTTTCCATAAGGTGCCCTAAGTATTCTCCCTGTGGTCCTCCTCCACTTTGTTTTTCTTCACAACACTTTTTGAGGATTTATTTCACGTTTTATTTTTTAGCTGTCTATGTCTATCTACTACACATTTTTTATTGTACCACTCATGTCCTTATATGGACTTATTTTAATCAATACTATTATTTATTTATACATTTTTAAATACGATTTTAATGTACACACTAGCTGTTTTTTGTCCTATGGTCATTATCATTATTATTACTATTGTTATGATTTTTAAATTTTAACCTTCAATACATTATATGTTTTTAGTCTTTATTTATTTATTGTATTTAACTTTTGTTTGTTTTGTTTTATATTTTAAGATGTGTACCCCCCGATGAAGGCTTGTTGCCAAAACGCATAGGGGTTTTTCAATAAACAAACACCTGTGAGCCTTATCGTCCCTTGCTTGTTGTGTTCTTCTATCGTTTTGGTGCAAGGGTCCTGCTCCCTCTGTGATCCCGCTGGAGCTTGCTGATCCTGCGAACTGAGGTGAGCGCCACAAGGAAGACCACCTTCCAGAATAGATACTTAAGGTGGCACAAGCCAAGAGGCTTGAATGGTGGCACAATGAATTTTGAAAGAACTACACTGAGATGCCACTCCACAGCCAGAGAGCATGTTACAACCACTCTGTTTCGTAGGTGCCCTGTTGCCTATGACCATTGGGAGATGGAAGCTGAGAGCCCACTGGGCCGGCCGCATGTGCAAGAAGGTGTCCGCAGCGACATGCACCGTGGATGCCATGTGGCCCAGAAAGCAAAACATGAGGAGGGCAGAGGCTGAGCCAGGGCGCCACCTGTGCTGGCCCCTGTCCAGTGGAAGGCAGGTTTTGACCTGGATGGTGTCCTGTATTGCCCCTATGAACTCCAGGCATTGCATTGGCTGGAGATAGGACTTTGGGTAGTTTATGACAAACCACAGATGTTCCAGAATGAGGATGGTGCGGGTTGTCACCTGGCAGGTTTCTGCGTCGGTGCCACCCTTTATGAGCCAGTTGTCCAGGTACGGGAAGATGAAAAATCCCCTGGAGGCGCAGGAAGGCAGAGACTACTGCCAAGCACTTAGTGAAGACCCTCTAAATGGAGGCCAGACCAAATGGGAGAATCTTGCATTGATCGTAGCAAACTCCCACCATGAAGCAGAGGTACTGCCTGTGAAGGGGGTAGATGAGGATGTGTGTGTAGGCATCCTTTAGATCCAAGGAGCATAGTCAGACTCCCAGCCGGAGGTATGGCAGCAAGATTCCAAGGGAGAACATCTTGAATTTCTTCCTCACCAGGAACCAGTTGAGGTCTAGCAGGTCTATGATAGGCCGAAACTCCCCGGTCCTTTTGTGCACCAGGAAGTAGCAGGAGTAACATAATATATGACAGCAGATAAAGACCATCATCATGGCCTATCTACTCTGCCCAGCAAGGTGGCAAGAGTAGGTGCACCTGCCACTCCTTGCAGGTCCCCCCCCCCCTCATGCCTTTGTTTAGGGGTGCACCCACCACTCCATGCAGATTACCTCTATTTGTTGAGATAGCAGAGACAGTTAGGGTTACTTTGATTTTATCCTGTTGCTATAAAGGGATCTACTGTGTCTGCCCCATGCCATTTTGAATTCTGTCACCGTATTTGCCTCAACCACTTCCATTGGGAGAGCATTCCAAGCATCCACTATCCTTTCAGTGAAAAGGTATTTCCTGACGTTGCCTTTCAGTTTACTCCCTTGAAGCTTCCCAGTCTTTGAAAAAAGGTTTATTTGTTCATTAATACTTTAAGTTTTTAAAGGTCCGTATCATATCTCCCCTGCCCCTCCTCTCCTCTAGCGTATACATATTTAGGTCTTCAAGTCTCTTCTCATAAGCCTTCTGACGCAGGCTCCAAATCAGTTTGGTTGCCTTCCTCTGAACCGTTTCCAGTCTTTTTATATCCTTTGCGAGATATGATCTCCAAAACTGAACATAATATTCCAAGTGAGGCCTCACCAGCGACTTGTACAGTGGCATTAGTACCTCCTCCTTTCTGCTGATAATTCCTCTCTGTATGCAACCCAGCTTCCTTCTGGCTTTGGCCACTGCCTTGTTATACTGTTTCGCACCTTGAGATCCTCAGAAACAATTACTCTGAGGTCCTTCTCCTTTTGCCTCAGTTTGAGGGGTGACAGATTCCACCGCCATGTCTGCCATTAGGTTTGCAAGTTCCTGCTGAAGCAGGTCCCAGTAAAGGAGATGCATCAGCAGCTCTCCTGGAAGCATTGGCGGGGATGTCTGCTTGAGGTTGAGGAGGTACCCCTCCTGCACCACCCTGCAAGGACCACCCATCTGTGGTGATGGCAGGCCAGCAGAAACACCAGATGCCCCCACTGTGTGCTGCGGGGCAGACCTTGTCTCAGGAGTCAAACCCCCCCCCCAGGTTGCACCAAATGTGTGGGCTTGGGCTTGGGGACCTTAGGCTTACGAGGGCCATGACCTTGTCCCTTGGCCAGCTGGCCCTGTTGGGAAGCTGGGAAGGCCAAGTGCTGAAATTAGTTTCAGTAAGCCTTCCTCTTTTTCGGGCAGAAGGGTTTTTTTGATCTGAAGCCTTTTGTCAGTAAGAATCAGTGGTCCTTTTGGAGAGCCTGGTCCTAGTCATGAACCCTGACTCCAGCTTGGAGCCTTTTCCATCATGGGTATGCTGAAGAAGTTCTCTCCTCGACAAGGGACATTGACCAACTTGTCCTGTACCCAGGTCAGAGACTGTAGCCAGGCATGGCGGCAGGCACTAATACCTACTACTGCTACTCTATCCGCTGACAAAGTCATCATAGGCCACCTGGGTCATAAGCTTGGAGCACTCCCAGACCATGAAAGACCAGGGTCCAGAATTGCTGCAGGAGGTTCCTCAGAGGGACCAGCCGCAAACTCAGTGAGCTCTATCGCCGTGTCCCACAAGTACACATACAGCTGGTAGGCCTGGATCCGGCTGATGAGCATCGAGCCATGGAAGCATTTCCTGCCCAAGGTGTCCAAAGAGTGGGCCTCCCTACCCAGGGGCATCAAGGGGTGCACTTTCTGGCTCTTAAGCCTACGCATGGCTGACTCCACCACCAAGGAGTTATGAGGCAGTTGAACTTTTTGGAAGCCATGGCTCCAACGGACCAGATACATAGAGTCCAGCCGTCTGCTCATGATAGGAACAGAGGCTGGGGTCTCCCACATTTAGAAGAGCAGCCGTTCCAGGATAGGGGGGACAGGCACTGTGAGGACCTCTTTGGGAGGAGCCTCATACTGGAGGATCTCAAGGTCCTCCGCCCGAGGCTTCTCCTCAATCTCGGCGGTGAAGGCAAAGGCCTTCACTATGTCCCTCATGAAGTCCAGGAAGGCCAGGTCCTCAGGTGGTCACAGACACCAGGCCTCCGGAGGGGATGGGTCTGAGGTCACATCCCTGTGAAGCCGGGTGTCCCAGGACTCATCATCCTTGGTCTCCCAGTCAGAACCGGAGACAGCAGAAACTTCAGAGGTTCCCTGGGCTACAGCCCCAGCCCAGATGGCTCAATGTCCCTGCGCCCCAAGTTGGATGTGCCATACGGGGAAGTCCTTGGCCCTGACCGGGACCAGGACTGAATGATCAGTGGCACTCAAGGACTAGCTCCACCTCTGTGGAGGCCCTCGCTGTGTAGGGGCCGGTGGTTAGGATTGATGACCCAGAGGAACTGGGCATCAGAGCCCGCTGCTGGGCCATGAAGGCAGGCAAACTGCATTCTAAGGCCACAATTCTGGCCTCGATGCCCGATGGTTCCGCAACCACTGGCATGGGTACCAAGGATTTTGTCCCCAATGCCATTGAGGGGGTATCTGACTAGGATGGCCTCGGAGGACAGAGACCAATCCCTGGATGCCGATGGCGCTTTCTCCCATCAGGGCAGCTTGGAGGCTGCTCTGGGCCATCGCTTTTGGCCTGGTGTTGAGGGCTCCGAGGCCAGATGCCGTGAGATTTCCCTACGGTCATGGACTAGTAACCAGAGAAAGTCACAGACGATGTCAGGCTCTTCGAGGGGCATCCCTCTTTGAGGGAGCACCGGGTTGGCACTCATTCTCAAGGCAGCGCGGTTGCCCTGAGAGAGGGGAGCCTCTGCAGCAGCCCTTGAGAGCTCTGACCCCATAGACGACTCGGGGTCTGAATCGGTCTTATGAAAAATCGATTCATGCTGCTTCTTGCAGCCTCTGCGGGACTTGGGGGTCAACTGCTGGTAGAGACCACACATCAAGGCATCATGATCTGGCCCGAGGCACTGAAGGCAACAATCATGCAAGTCCGTGCGCAACATACAATGAGCACAGCAGTCACACAGCTTGAAGCCACTGACAGAGGCCATGGCAGAGAAGATGGTCCCTGCGAGGTCAAACTCTCTAGGCACAGCCAAAAAGGGCGCGAAAACCCATGCACCCCCAAAGAGGGAAAAGAGAAAAAAGAACCCACAAAAACACGATGCCGAAAGCAGGCAGAATCGGAAGGTGGGAGGGAATCGGTACACGACCAAAGAAAAAAGACAGCAAAAACTCCAACTTTTTCCAGGGGAGAAAGACATCCGATGGGCTTCGCAGAAAAAAGGAGACTGAAGCAAAATGGCACCCTTAGGTGGGAAGGGGACCACGGCATGCATGGTACATCTTCCAAAGGCTTTCTTTGAAAGCTGGAGAGAGGTTATCGCGCGAGCTCCGTTGGCGCTGTCACTCATATTTGAGGACTTGACTCCCTGCTTGCTCCCTGAGAGTCTAATTTGCTCAGTTACCACAAACCATTTCAGAATATAGTCAAACTTTAGAAAGCAATTAGGTAAGAGCGAGCCTCCCAATGCTAAACAAAATTGTCAAAGAGGAGAGGGCTCAGTGGAGTTGCTGTTGCAGTTCCACCAGTGGCTTAATTCTTGCCATCCCACAATACAGTTCACTTTGAATTTTCATGAATATGAGATTGTTTTTTTGGATGTTCAGGTAGTGAAGTTGGGTACGGGTTGAGGTACCACAGTTTAGAGGAAGACCACAGACCACAATTTCTTCATTTTTCTAGTGCCCATCCACACAGATTGCATGAGGGTTTGCCTTTCTCCCAATTCCTTAGATTCCGTCATAACTGTTCAATGACGGGGGATTATGTTTCTCATCTCCGGTCCCTGAGGAAGGATTTTTTTTTAATCTCGGGGGTATCCTAAAGCTGTTGTTGACAATGCTTACAAAAGTACCAATTAATACCAAAACCCAGTACTATATGAATCCAAAAAATCAAAACCAGGTCAAAATCACCATCAAAACAAAGAACAAGAAAACTTTTTTTGTCGGAACAGCCAGCCCAGTAGAGAGGAGAGAACCCTCCCACCGCTATGGCCTTTCCTTTTAATTATTCAATTTAATAAAACCAGCATTCACTTAGCTGAAATTGTAGAGCAAAGGCCACTTCCATCCAAACTGCAATGCCAGGAACACGACATGGCACGTTTCGGGGTAATTCCTGTACTACCCTTGCATCAGGTCAAAACACTGCACGGCAGCCAAAATGCTTTAAAACTGATCTTTGAAAAGAACGGTATTTATTCTGTGGCGTACACAACATAAGCACAGCTGATCTTGGTCAACTGGTGTAATTGACAACTCAGAAAGCCAATCAGAGCTAACGGGGGAGGAATCACTGAACAGAGACCGCCCCCCAAAAAAGTCTGAAGATGTAAAGAAAATCATAAGATCGTGTGCCAATCTAACTGTTGATTTAAGCTCCGCGGGTGCACTGTGTCTAAACGATAAATCCATCTCTGTTCCAGATGTTGCAGAGCTTGAAGACGATTGCCTCCCCGAGGGTTCAACGGTACAAAATCCAGGATGCGCCAAAAAAGCATCTCAAAAGTATGGGAGTTGGATAAACAGTGTTCCACTATCGGGGCTGAGGTTGATTTGGTGCGCAGCCTAGAAGCATGTTCACCCAACCGGACCTTAAAAGGTCTGGATGTCCGTCCCACATAATAAAGAGAGCATGGACAGAGGAATAGGTACACTACATAAGACGAAGTACAGCTAGTTCTCCAACGAGTTTGAGTTTTCAAAGGATCAATTGTTTGTTTTGGAACTGGGTTTGTCCTATGTTCCTTCGCCTAGATATGACGGTTTTGAGATGAGGGTGGCGCTTCACCGCTTTTTTCGTAAATTGCGGGTAATTCATCATTTTTCTGATTCTGCTGGGGACTCTCAATTGTCTTTGGTTAAGAACCCGTCCAAATGGCAACCACCAGATCCAATAGAGCCAGCCATTTCTACATATAAAGAATTGGTTTTGAGTAGCCTCTCTCAGTTTGAATCTACAAGCACTTTTCCTTATAGTAATCTGTCACGGGCTCATTTTGATGCTATAAAGCAATTATCTACCTCTAATTTAGTTATTCGACATGCTGATAAAGGTGGGGCCACAGTGGTTCTCTCTCCAGAGCAGTATGAATCGGAAATGCTTTTACATCTTGGTAATCGCAAATATTACACTCCTATTCTAGATCCTACACTGGAGCTTTCACATAATATACGGGACCTGGTGTCTCGGGCCTTTATGAATAATTGGTTAACAAGACAGGAGTCTGATTTCCTCATTAATCAACATCCGAAGACGCCGACCTTTTATTTGGTGCCAAAGATTCATAAATCTATGTTTAATCCCCCGGGACGTCCAATCGTGTCTTGCAGGGGCTCGATTTTGGAGCCTCTTTCACAGTTTTGCGATTTATTTTTACAACCTGCTGCCACAATTGTGTCTTCTTATATTAGGGACACTGGGGATTTTTTGGAACATCTGGCCACATGTACAGCGACCTCCACCTACACTTATCTAGTGTCTCTGGATGTCCAATCGTTATACACCAATATTGATCAGCGGGAGGTGTTGGCAAGATTGGCATCACATCCGTTGACTTTACCGGATCGTATTCCGAGACAATTTATTCTTGATCTATTGGATCTGGTGTTGAATAACAATTTTTTTGTTTACCAACGACAACACTATCTTCAAATTTACGGGATTGCCATGGGTGCTACAGTGGCATCTTCTATTGCTACGCTATACATGGGTTGGTTTGAGGAGGCATTCATTTATTCTCACCCATTGTATACCTTTACCCCCTTTTGGTGGCATTTTTTGGACGATGTTTTCTTTATATGGACTGGTACAATGGAAGAGTTTCTTCGATCTTTAAATTCCTTCAAAGATAATATACAGTTTACTGCACAAATTGAGACACGGCAAATCCAATTTCTGGACATCATTGTGGAACTAACGGACACGGGTTTTCAGACTTCTCTGTACCGAAAACTGGTTCAACGAAACACTCTTTTACGATTTGACAGCTTCCACCCGCCTGCGCTCAAACGAGGGTTGTCGTTTGGTCAATTTTTAAGCCTCCGTCGGAATTTTGTTGATTTTAAACTGCATGCACAAGATTTGAGCACTCGATTACTGGCGAGGGGCTACCCACAACAGGTGGTTCGACTGGCATACAAAAGAGCCTGTTATGTTCACAGGGAGTGGCTTCTACAGAGCTCTGCCTCCAAACCCCCACAAGAAAACATCACTGGGGTTTTTCCTTACATGAAGGGCTCTTCTAAGATAGTGGGCATCTTACATCAGCATTGGCCCATTTTGGGTCTACATGCCTGCTTTAGAAAAAAGTTACAGATAGCTTATTCCCGGAAATCCAACTTGCGGGATATGATGGTGCATACCAAAGCGGCTGTTGATCGCCCGATTGCTCTTCATGATCCAGCAGGACATTTCCCTTGTGGTGACTGTGATTATTGCTCAAATACCATCTCAGGCTTACCGTGGCTAGACATTCATACTCAAGTTAAACATCAAACTCGTTGAAGAACTAGCTGTACTTCGTCTTATGTAGTGTACCTATTCCTCTGTCCATGCTCTCTTTATTATGTGGGACGGACATCCAGACCTTTTAAGGTCCGGTTGGGTGAACATGCTTCTAGGCTGCGCACCAAATCAACCTCAGCCCCGATAGTGGAACACTGTTTATCCAACTCCCATACTTTTGAGATGCTTTTTTGGCGCATCCTGGATTTTGTACCATTGAACCCTCGGGGAGGCAATCATCTTCAAGCTCTGCAACATCTGGAACAGAGATGGATTTATCGTTTAGTCACGGTGCACCCGCGGGGCTTAAATCAACAGTTAGATTGGCACACGATCTTATGATTTTCTTTACATCTTCAGACTTTTTTGGGGGGCGGTCTCTGTTCAGTGATTCCTCCCCCGTTAGCTCTGATTGGCTCTCGTGTTCCTGGCATTGCAGTTTGGATGGAAGCGGCCTTTGCTCTACAATTTCAGCTAAGTGAATGCTGGTTTTATTAAATTGAATAATAAAAAGGAAAGACCACAGCGGTGGGAGGGTTCTCTCCTCTCTACTGGGCTGGCTGTTCCGACAAAAAAAGTTTTCTTGTTCTTTGTTTTGATGGTGATTTTGACCTGGTTTTGATTTTTTGAATGCTTACAAAAGGGCACGGTTTAATGATCGTGCTTGGCTATTACGTCCCCGGGGGGCAGATCTTTCTAGTTAGGATAGTGAATTTATTCATTTTGTGACCCAATTTTCCCCGTTTAGTTATCATTTGCAAAGGATTGTGTGGAAGCACTTTGGAGTGACTCAGGTGGTTCCTGGTCTCCAAGGCACGAAACCCCGTTGTGTTTGGACTCTTAATCGGAATTTGAAAGAAATTCTGAGTCTGGCTCGTTTGTGCACTGGTGTTCAGCTTCCAGCGAGGTTCAGTGGCCATGTGGTTTGTGGCAGTTGTGTCATATGTGCGGTCAGTGAGAGTGTGGGTTCTTTTGTGTATAATGGTACGCAATATGCGATTCGTTGCAGTACCACTTGCACGTCCAGCTGTGTGGTGTACCTCCTCCGGTGCCCGTGTGGGTTTGCTTATGTGGGCAAAACAGCAAGATCCTTCAAGTTACGTTTTCAGGAGCACAAGAGTAGGTTAAAATGTCGGTGACGGGAAGCCCCGATTGTGCAGCATTGTTTGGAGTTGGGTCACTCTTTCTCTGAGCTACGGGGCTTCTGTATTGATCAAGTTCTCATGGGCAGAGGCAATAAGAGTAAGGAGGAGTGTCTTCTTTATTGTGAACAATGGTGGACTCTCCGGTTGGGGACAGTTTCTCCAGGGTGCCTGAATGTTCAGGTTGACTGGAGTGTGTGTCTTTGAGGGTAAAGGAAGTTTTTTTGAGCATTATGCCTTTTGGGTTGTGGAGGATTGGCTGTTGTGTGATGGTGCTCTTTGAGCTTTGTTTTGATGTGAGGGGAGCTTTCTCCTTTTATCTGCAGGGGTGGTCACCTTTAAGTGGAGGAGGCTTCCCATGGTGACGTTATCGTTTCCTTTCCTTTTTAATTGCACATGTGCGGCATTTTTCTCTCCGCTGTTCTGTTTTATTGGTGTGATGGACGCCATTGAACATGTTGCTAGTTAAAATAAGTATGTGTGTTTTTACTGGATTGTGGGGTGTTTAGAAGAGTTATTTGTTCTCATGAAGGTACGTTGTTTAGAAGTTTCTTGACTTTAGTTTTTTCTTTTTACAGTGATTTGTGCACAATTTGGAGGGACTTTCCCTGACAAAGCTTTTGAACAGCGAAACACTTAGGCTGCCGGTGTGGCGTCAGGTGTGCTTCCTTAATAGCATTGCTTACTTGTAGTGTGTGGGGTGTGTTTCCCTACTAGCACTGCTCAATTTGTGTGTGGGGTGTGTTTCCCTAACAGCATTAACAGCATTGTTCCTTTGTGCACTGAATGTTATAAAATGGAATGTTATTATTGAGGAACGTTTTTAAGGGTTGGAAGGAGGTATAGAGAGCCTGTGATGTGTGGAAGGTTGGCTTTTTGGCTTGAAGCTGGATTTATTACCTTGTGTTCTGAGGCTTTTGTTTCTTTCCTTCCTGCTTTTAAAATCTTGTGTAAATGTTCTGCTGAGTACCTGATATGAGGTTTTGTTAATCTAGTGGAGTGATTATCTTATTGATTTTATCAGTGTTTTGTTCACTCTGTTATAGACCGATTGCAGTTTGTGATTTTCACAAAGAGGAGAGTGTTACAATGTGGAGAAGTGGACCCCACCATCCACACACATGAATAGTAGTAAGTCTCAGAGGTGTATATGTATTTATGTAACATAGCAACATAGTATATGACGGCAGATAAAGACCAGCATGGTCCATCTAGTCTGCCCAGCAAGGTGGCAAGAGTAGATGCACCTGCTGCTCTGTGCAGGTCACCCCTCCCCATGCCTTTGTTTAGGGGTGTCCCATCACTCTGTGCAGGTCATCCCTATTTGTGAGATAGAAGAGATAGTTAAGTTTATCTTGATTTTATCCTGTTACTACAAAAAGGTATCCACTGTGTCTGTCCAATGCCATTTTGAATTCTGTCACTGTATTTGCTCCTACCACTTCCATCGGCAGGGCATTCCAAGCATCCACTACCCTTTCAGTGAAAAAGTATTTCTTTACGTTGCCTTTCAGTTTACCCCCTTACAGCGTCAATTTACCCCCTATGCAGTTTCCTTTGAAAAAGGTTTGTTTGTTCATTATTACTTTAAGTATTTAAAGGTCTGTATCATATCTCCCCATCCCTCCTCTCCTCTAGCATATACGTATTGAGGTTTTCAAGTCTCTTCTCATACATCTTCTGGCACAGGCTCCAAATCATTTTGATCACCTTCCTCTGAACAGTCTCCAGTCTTTTTATATCCTTTGTGACATATGGTCTCCAAAACGGAACACATTAGTACAAGTGAGGTCTCACCAACGACTTGTACAGTGGCATTAGCACCTCCTCCTTTCTGCTGGTAATTCCTCTCTCTATGGAACCCAGCATCCTGACTTTGTCCACCACCTTGTCACACTGTTTCACTACTTTGAGATCCTCAGAAACAATCACTCAGAGGTCCTTCTCCTGGTCTGTTCACATTAACCTAGTGCCCCCTCTCTCATACAATTCCCTTGGATTTCTGCATCCCAAGTGCATGACACTGCACTTCTTCACATTAAATCTTAACTGTCAAGCATTAGACCATTCTTTTAGCTTTTGCAGATCTTTCCTCATGTTATCCACTCCTTCAGGGGAGTCAACGCCGTTGCATATTTTTGTGTCATCTGCAAAAAGACAGACTTTTCCATTCAGTCCTTCAGCAATATCACTCACGAATACATTGAACAGTACCGGGTCCTAGGACAGAATCCTGAGACACGCCACTAATCACCTTCCTTTCATCAGAGTAAATTCTGTTTACCATCACCTTCTGTTGTCTATCAGTCAACCAATTTCTGATCCAGTTCACCACCTTGGGACCCATCCCCAGGCTGTTCAGTTTATTGATAAGCCTCCTATGAGGAACAGTATCAAAGGCTTTGCTAAAATCTAGGTAGATCACATCCATCACATGCCCTTGATCTAGTTCTCTGATCACCCAATCAAAGAACTCCATCAGATTTGTTTGGTATGATCGTCCTTTGGTAAAACTATGTTGTCTCAGATCATGCAACTTATTAGTTTCGAACAAGTCCACTATTCTCTCTTTCAGGAGCACCTCCGTTACTTTTCCCACCACTGAGATAAGGCTTACTGGACTGTAGTTTGCCACTTCTTCCCTATTAACACTTTTGTGAAGAGGTACCACATTGACCCTTTTCCAGTCCTGTGGAACTTCCCCCGTCTCCAAGGATCTATTTAAAGGGCCTGCTGGAACCTCTACAAGCTTTTTCAGTATATCCTGGGATGTATCCCATCCGGTCCCGTGGCTTTGTCCACTTTCAGTTTTGCAAGCTGTTCAAACACATCTTCTGTGAATGGTGTAGTATCTATTCCATTTCCATTTGTATATTTGTCAATCACATGTGGTTCTTCTCCAGGATTATCTTTAGTAAAAACAGAAAAGTATTTGTTTAGCATTTTCACTTTTTTATTTTAACGTCACTTTCCGCGAAACCATCCTCAGCACTTTAGAGTCTTGCAATTTCACCTCTGATCTTATTCTTCTCTCGAAAATACCTGAAAAAGTTTTATCACCACACTTTATATCTTTAGCCATCTTTTCTTCTGTCTTTGATTTTGCTATCCTTATTTCTCTTCTTTGTTCTTTTAGCTTTACCCTGTATTCTTTTCGGTGTTCCTCTGTTTGCAAACTTCTGAATTTTGTGAAAGCTGTGTTTGTCTTTATTTGTGCATCCACTCCTTTAGAAAACCAAAAAGGTCTCTTTTTTCCTCGTTTTTATTTACTTTCCTGACATATGTATCTGTTGCCCCTTTTACTGCCTCCTTTAGTTTAGCCCACTGCAATTCCACCTCCCCAACCTCCTCCCACCCTGCCAACTCCTCTTTCAGGCAACTTGGTCATCTTCCTGAAGTCAGCGCTTTTGAAGTCTAGGACTTTGAGCTTGCTGTGAGGGGACTCTGCCTTGGCTTTTTATCTCAAATGTGGATATATTAAGGTATGTGTGGGAAATGTTTGTGGGTAGGTGGATATAGAGCAGTAGGGAGGAGGGAGGGAGGTGAAAAAAAAACTAGGTGAGGTTCTATCCAAGCATCTAGCTTCCTAGGACCCCATGGTCCCTGCAGACAGCTGCCAACCAACACAAACCTTATGGCACCGACCTGACTGATTTCTAGGGAACTGTAGTCTGCTAAATCAACTCTGCTAACTCATGGTCTGAAGTACCTCTAGGTTATGCTTCCTTTTTCTGCCCTTTGTTTTGTCCTTATCACTTCTCCCCTTGCCTCTGCTTTTTAAAGAGTCAAAAGTGAGTTGTTTACAGTATTACTATGTTGTTCCTGTTAACTGCTGTTTGACAGCAGATACAAACTGTTAGATCCATCTAGTCTGCAGGGTTTCACGTCTGTATAATGTACTGATCTGAACCGATTTCTGGCTTTCCTCTCATTTCTGCACTACTAGGAATTCTGAATATTTATCTTGTTTTGAATTCATTACATTTTGTCTCTACTTCGACTAGAAGCCTTTTCTATGGATCCACCAACCTTCTAGTGACAAAATATTTTCTACTGTTGCTCCTGAACCTATTCCCCCCCCCCCCCCGTGACTTATACAGAATTCTTTCTTCTTAAAAAAAAAAAAAAAGCTTCTTATGCCTGATTTGTACCTCTGTCATTTCCTTATACACTTAAAAATTATCTTTAAACATTAGATTCTATTATTTGCTAATCAGATATTCTTGGGGATACTATATGAAAAATCTTTAGAAAAATCAATATCAATTATATCAAATTTCTAAAATCAAGTTTGTTGTTCTGTCCCTATGCTTCCCCTTGAAGTTCAAAAGGGATTGTTCTGTCCCCATGACAGTCTTCTGATCCCAATATGGAATATCACATACTAAAAAGTTTATATTGATATATTTGGTTTTGCAATTTTCTTCCTGTTCCTTTAAGCTTCCAGGACAATTAGAACAAGTATCTATTGGACGAGGTTACTATAAATCTTCATTTCCAACTATTTAGGGCTTCTTACCAAGTTTTATATCCCCCCCCCCCCTAAACTAACTTAGCCCAGCCATTGCAGCAACAGTGCTTCCCTTCTTATAGAATCCTGCAAATCTATTCTTATATAACTTGTGCCAGGTGCTGCTATTATGCAATGGTTTATTGTTCTCCATCCAGGAGCTTTAAATGCTGCTTTTGAAGCATCCTCAATCCTGACCAGTCAGAAGCATGACTCAGGAAATCAAACTCAGGTCTTGTGCTTAATAGCCTTTGCCACTGAACCACCAGGCTGTTCCTGGAGCCACTTATCAGAGCTCTGCAGGATTTGGATTTTTGGAGTTAATTATTAGCTTTTCTAAACCCAAAACACAAGGTGAATGACATTTCAAGTATAGTTTTTCCCTGCCACAGAGGGCTTACAATATAAGAACCTAATTTACAACATGCTTTAACATATTAATGAGTTATATGCTTAGTAAATATGCACCATTGACAATGGAGCTTGTGTTAAATGTGTACCAGTAAATCTAACCCTAAGTTTGCACCTGAAGCAATTGAGGGTTAAAGCGACTTACCCAAAGTCACAGGGAGCATCAGCAGGAAAAGCAGGATTTCAACTTTGACTACCCTAGTTCTCAGCCCACTGCTGTAATCACTAGGCTATTCATCCACTATATCAACTATCTCCTCTTAGGTATGCAAGACACACAGCCTGTTAAGTTTGAGATTTGCAGTGAATCCTTGTGACAGCATTCCAAGTACTTCTGCTACTACTGTCGCTCAGCGATACTTCCCTAAGCATTGCAGGGAAAGAGAATGCCATTATTTCAGTGAAGCTTCACAGAAGTCAGAAGTAAATTCAAATGTCATTATATAAATTCAGTTACTTCTCTATAAGACGAATACCCATGCTGTTGTGGTTCAATTCCTTAAATCCAAGGAGTCAGAGTTGATAACAGAGAGAACTTGATCCTCTTGGCGTCTCTTACTGCTCCATTTCCTTTTATGGTTCCCAGAAGTTCCCACTAGCTGTCTGGGACTTGGTCTCACCTTTGGGACAGTGGGTTCACCACTGCTTTTGCTTACAAACACAGTAGGGACTTTTGAGACAAGTTCCAACTTTTGATTAATGTTTGAGGACCTCTGAAAACTTTTTCTTCTGACACTTGGCTCAGGCAACATTGGATACCCTGACCAGTTGTGGTTCTGTCTGCTTGGAAGGAGGTTTTGACGTGAGTTCACCAGGCTGCTGTTGGAAGTGTGATGGGTGGGCTGCCAATGATCACTGACTGCAGCACTGCCAAGGCGTGTCTGGGCAATAGGAATCTCATCCATAGATTCAGCAGATTCAGAGTGATAGTCTGCAGGAGGTCCAGCTGCACGGATAGGGCTGGCACTAACTGGCACTAATGCGGGTACAGCAGCTCTCAGTGGAAATGCTGGGATGGGAAGTAATAAACTCTGAGATGGAGGTTGGGGGCATTCTGCATGAGTGAAAAACAAAACAAAACATTAGTCACAGCACAAATCTGTACTAATAGCAGCATATATCCAATATCTACTAAATGCCAGAAAGTTGAACTGACTATTTCAGCATGAAAGAGAAGGAATTTGTTATGCTCTGTCTGCAAAATTGATATAATTTTGTGTGAACCACCCTAGTGAAGCACTTAGTATCAAATTCTAATTTCAGAAAGAAATTAGAATTGAAACCCAAGGTCTGAACAGTCGTGCTGCTTTGAAACAATTGCTGCCATTCCCAATTTTTGAGATCCTAGGAGCTAAACTGAATCAGGCCTGACAGGGGAACGCTGCAAGCAACCACCTACAGCAAAACAATTTTGGGAGTGGCACCAGGACTTTGGTTCACAGGAGCATGCAGAGCTCTTCCCCAGGACTACTGGCCAGTGCTTCAAATCTCAGGCAATAGAGTACCACTCTCTGCTTCCTGCTCCAAGCCCTTCCTCCAGACTCTCCCCTCCTCTTCTGTTTCTGCAAAGGAGGGGAAAGGACAGGGCTAGAGTGCACAGAACACAGAAGATTCAGATTCAGCTTCAGGAAGAGTAGCCTAGTGGTTAGTGGGATTTGAACCCTGACTTTCCTTGATCCCAGCCTGCTGCTTTGACCTTGGGAAAGTCATTTCACCTTCTGTTTCCTTAGGTACAAAATTCAATTCTAAGCTTCCTGAGGACAGGGAAATATCCACTGTATTCGAGTGGAACTCACCTGGAGCTAACAAAAAGATGCAAGTTAAATCCAAATTAATAATTTTATTGGCTTGATAGCATACACAATATGTTAAAGTAGCTAAAAATGACAAACAATAAAACAAAGAATAGCATAACGCCTCTGTATAGCTCCTTGATACTACTGCACCTCGAGTACTGTGTACAATTCTAGTCACTACATCTCAAAAACGGAATTAGAAGAGGTACAAAGAGGATGTCACCAGGCTCGATGGCGGCGTGAGAGGAGAGCTTCATTGCCAAAGCTGCTGAAATGAGCAGGATTTAACCCCCAAATGCAGAGAATCGTTCAGAAACAAAGGGCGGCAAAGCGGTAAACCTTGAAGAGTGGGATGAGCAATATCCTGAGTCAACGGAGGGTGCCAGGCAGCTTAATTGTTGTGGTGCAGTGGATGCCGGAAAGCGGTGATCATTGGAGGGTCTGAAGTTTGTGATGGCGCTGGGTGAGGAGAGGGTGCTGCAGAAGTGAAAGCGGTGCCCGGGAGCACGACAGCATCAGCGGTGCTGGTATGAGGCTGCGGGCATTCAGATTCACATTCGGGAGGAGACAATCGACAGAAGGACAGAAAAGAGTGTAAGCTCAGGAGTCGGCTGCAGCTAAAAGGCTGATACAGAGTGAGAGTGAGCAAACGGAAGCCCTGAATAAGACAGGCAGCACAGGGGAAAAGCTGATGGATAAGTCCAGAGGTGGGCTAGCAGTGCGGACAAAACTGGCAGAGTTTCGTTCCTCCTATACACGATCTAAAGGGGGAAGGATGCTGAAAAGGAAGCAAGATGGCTGCCGAGAGCATGGGTGACCCGGATGAAGAGGTAGAGGGGACCTGGGGCTCTGGGGCAGCAGACATGCTAAAACTATGGCTCACGGAGCTTAAAGAAGAGCTCAAGGCAGAAATAAGTGGGGTAAAATCTGAGCTTAAGGAGACTTTAAAAGCTTTGAGGCAAGATATAGTGGACCTTGGTTCCCGGGTCGAAGAAATGGAAAACCAATTGGAGCAGCAGACAGAGGCAATGGGGGAAATGCAGAGAGGATGGGATGAATTAAAGCAGGCACAAGGGTTGCTGAAAGAAAAGGCAGAAGAGGACAGCTCACGGAGGTATACTATAAGAGTGAGCGGTATCCCAGAGGACCCTAAATATAGAGACTGTGATGAAGTAATTACGGAAGCGTTTGGGGCTTTGTTAAAGGCAACAGAGTCGGAGAACGCAGCAGAGGGGGTACCTCTACAATTAGAGCGAGTGCACTGGGCGCTTGGTCCTATTAGAGACAACTGACCTCGAGATATAGTGGTTTGCATGAACTCTTATAAAACAAAGGAGCAAATCCTGAAAGCTGCTCGAACGTTGGGGCATTTTCAGTGGGAGGGTAACACCTTGGAGCTGTTTCAGAACTTGTCCCTGGATACTTTGCAACGTCGTCGGGAACTGAGGAAAGCGAAAGCATTCCTAAGGAGAGAGGGGTTAAGATATAAATGGCTGTACCCTTTTGGCTTGCTCATCACAGTGAAAGGAATATCGAGGCATGTGAAGACCAGCGGAGAAGCATGGGGTGTGCTAAAAGACCTCGGAGTGCCAAATCTTCTGGAGAGCATTGTTGGTCAAGTTAAAGCGAGCATACCATCAGCCTCCAGGACTGTGGGCTTAAAATGGCAGCGAGTACCCGCCAATGGTCGGAGGCTGGCGAGACTTTCAAAGGGGAAACAAGGAGAAGATAAAGCACCTAGGGAAACTGACTGAGAGGATGCTATATAGTGGATCAATGAGGTGGTCCAGTATTTAGCGGGCCAGGGAAGCGGCTGTAAGACATTCAATGTGGGCCTGCTTTCAGCATTTGGATGGGGGGGGGGGAAGTGGATGTGAACAGCAGATATTGATGAAAATTTGATGGTATAGTATTTGATGACTATTATGAGAGTTTTCACTTTAGTGGAAAGGTTTATGTTCAGGGTATGTGTTAATGATATTTTTAAAAGGAATCTCATAGGGGTGGGAGGTAGGGGGTGGGGTCAGTTGGAGGGGATGGTTCTGATGTTTAAAAGTTGAATGGGGAGGGGGAGGGCGAGTTTCTCAAGAGTCCGAGAAGGACTAGTACAGCGTGGAAAGGTGTAATGGGTTGAGAGGGGGAGGAGGAGGTATAAGGTTTAAAAGAATAGAAAGAGAGGAAGAGGGAGGGTGTAGGGGGGGTTGGGGGGGGAGGATGTGACACATTGGGTATGGGGGGTGATGTGAGAATTAAGAGGCAGTGGAGGGCGCTGGGCAGACAGTCACTACCTATGAGAGGATGGTTCCCTCAGAGGAGACTGATGAATGGGGAGGGGGAGGGGGAGGGGGGAGGGTACTGGGGGGTTAAGAGAGGCACACCGGCATATATCCAACAGATGTTATGGTGAGAATAGGCACAATAAACGCCAAAGGGCTGAATAGTCCGCAGAAGAGACAGCACTTGTTCAGGGAAGCAGAGAGGTTACAATGGGATATTATTTTGGTCCAGAAAACTCACCTAAAATGTAAGGATGGGGGATTGCTGTTTTGTAGGCAGTTTCTGCAACAATATTTTGGGAGGGCGAAGGGGGAGCGGAATGAGGGGGAGGCAACATTGGTGCCGAGAGGGTGTCCTTTGCAAGTGGGGAAGGTGATTAGGGATAAAGCAGGCAGGGTTTTAATACTTATTGGTGGAAAAGGTAACGTTGGTGAATATTTATGCCCCAAATTCGGGGCAAGTCCCATTTTGGAGGGAGGTCTTTGGGATCCTGGATCGAATTGTCCAGGGGAAATTGGTGATGGGAGGTGATTTCAATCTGGCACTACACCCGGGATGGGATCGACAGGCAAGCGAGGGAGATGGAAATGCGAAGAGTCGACGTATAGTGAAAGGCCTGCTTAAGAAATTTCATCTTTCGGATGTTTGGAGGGAGCATAATAGAGGGGGGAGGGAATATACCTTCTACTCTCATCCACATAAGACACTTAGTCGGATCGACTATCTGATAGTGGATAAATTTTGGGAGTCAAGAGCGAGGGAGGTGGCGACTGGTAATATCACGTGGTCGGACCATGTTCCGGCTTGGTTGGAAATTCAAGAATGGCAGGGGGTGGGGGGAATACGTTTCTGGAGGTTGAATGAGAGTCTCCTTAGAAGGGAAGAAGTAGTTAAGGATGTCAAGAAGTGTCTTCAGGAGTATTGGCAAATGAATGATAATGGGGAGGTGCAGGACGTGGGAGGGGATGAAAGCAGTGTGATTAGGGGGCGACTGATCATGTGGGCAGCCAAGATTAAAAAGAATAGGAAGGAAAAAGGAAGAAAAGTTACATGAGAAGATTAAGAATGCTACAAAGCAATATAGTATACAAGGTACGGCTCGGCAGTTGAAGCATTTGAATCAAATGAGAATGGAGCTGCACAAGCTGCAACTCGAGTCCACTGCCTTTCAAATGGAGAAGGTAAAGCAGAGGTTTTATGAGTGGGGAGATAGAGCGGGGAGATTGTTGACCCGTAAACTTAGGAAACAGGAGGCAGAGAGTGCAATAGTTTCGATTAAAGGAAGGGGGGTGACTTATTGCGGACAGGAAGACAGATTGGGAATAGATTTTGCCAATTTTATTCTGAACTATACTCTCAGCAAGGGGAGGAGAGGGGGACAATCCGCATACAGGAATTTCTGGAGAAGCTAGAGTTACCTAGAGTGGGGGAGGAGATGGGGGCATGGTTGGAGGGGAGAATATCCCGAGAGGAAATTGAGAAGGTGATTAAAGAAATGCCACTTGGTAAAGCACTGGGACTAGATGGATTGACTAATTCGTTTTATAAGACTTTTAGGGAGGAGCAGTTGGGGTTCTTGGAGAGGATGTTTAATGGGAATGTGAGGGAGGGTGGACAATTATCTCAGGAAATGTTGAGAGGGTATCACAGTGTTACCAAAGGCAGGGAAGGATCCCTTGTGTTGTGGATCCTATCGCCCAATATCACTGCTTAACACGGATGTGAAGATCTTGGCGAAAGTGTTGGCTAATCGGTTGGCGCTGGGGTTGCCCGCTCTTATTGACATAAATCAAACAGGGTTTATAAGTGGAAGACAAGCTTCTGACAATGTTAAGAGAGTGTTAGAGGTGATTTGGGAGGTGCACCAAAGGCAGGTAAAGCACAGTTACTTACCTGTAACAGGTGATCTCTGGGAACAGCAGGAATAAGTCTTCACATATGGGTACGTCGGTACCGACGGAGCCTGCGCGGGAACGCTCCCCAGGGTCCAATCAGAAAGCTTTTGAGAGCATCCCACAGCGCCTGCGTGCTGCCTTCCCGCTTTTCCAACTGTCTCTCCTCAGTTGAGTTTTATAGCTGAGACAAAGAGGGAGAGAGAGGGAAAGGAAAAGAGATAGAGAGAGAGAAAGACAACTCCTAGGGGAGGTGGGTGGGTTGTGAAGACTTATTCCTGCTGTTCCCAGAGATCACCTATTACAGGTAAGTAACTGTGCTATCTCCAGGAACAAGCAGGAATGAGTCTTCACATATGGGGACTCCCTAGCTTTTGATGCCAGGGAGAGAGCCCATAAGTTGTGGGTCCCTGGGACAGGGCTGCACTTCCCCACCTGGATCTCTGGCATCCCATGAGGGATGGTGGTTAGGAGTTGATTAAGTATGGAACAGGTGTTTGAGAACAGCCTGACCAAACAAGGCATCCCGGCGGGAGTCCTTGTCCAAGCAGTAATGGGCTGTGAAGGTATGAACCGAGGCCCAAGTGGCTGCTCGACAGATGTCGTCGATAGACACAGAGTTCAGATGAGCCATTGAGGCTGCCATGGCTCTCACATTGTGAGCTGTGACATGGCCCTCCAGAGAAATGTTCTTGCTCCGATACGCAAAAGAAATACATTGGGCAATCCAGTTGGAAAGTGTTCTCTTGGAGACTGGTTGTCCCAAATGAGAAGGATCAAAAGCAACAAAGAGTTGAGAAGACTTTCTATGTTGTTGTGTCCTCTGTAAGTAAAAAGCTAGAGCTCTTTTACAGTCCAGGGTATGAAGATTCCTCTCTGCACTTGATGCATGAGGCCCTGGAAAAAAGACCGGTAGGTAGACCTCTTGGTTGAGGTGAAAAAGCGAGACCACCTTAGGCATAAAGTGTGGATTAGTCCTAAGGACCACCTTGTCGTGATGGAACCTTGTATAAGGTGGATTAGCTACTAGTGCTTGCAATTCACTGATGCGGCGTGCTGATGTGATTGCAATGAGAAAGATAACCTTCCAAGAAAGGTATTTCAAGGAGGCAGTAGCTACAGGTTCGAAAGGTGGCTTCATAAGCTGACCAAGAACCAAATTTAAGTCCCATGCCACCGGAGGTGGTCTAATGGGAGGCTTTGTTAAAAGGAGGCCTCTCATGAACCTTGCTACAAGGGGATGAGAGGAAACAGGTTGTCCATTTAGAGGCTTGAGGGAAGCTGCAATAGCACTCAGATGGACTCTTACTGAATTTGTCTTAAGGCCTGCATTAGACAGATGAAGGAGATACTCCAGCAACAATTCCAGAGGTATAGCCTGGGGGTTAAGACCCTTTTCAGAACACCAGATGGTAAACCTTTTCCACTTGAAGGCGTAAGAACGTCTACGGAAGCATAGAGAACATCTTTCACTTGTTGAGAAAGATGAAGATCCTGGAGATCTAGGCCTTCAGCAACCAAGCCCCGAGATGCAGAGACTGGGGATTGGGATGCCACAACTTTACGCCCTCCTGAGAGAGGAGGTCTGGAGCAGACCCTAACTCTAGGGAGGGAGCCTGAGAGAGATGTAGAAGCAGAGGGTACCACACTGGCCGTGGCCAATGTGGAGCTATAAGAATCATGTGGCCTCTGTCTCTCTGAAGCTTGAACAGGGTTTTGGGAATTAGGGGAATGGGTGGAAAGGCATACAGGAAGTCTTGACCCCAATGAAGGAGGAAAGCATCCCTTGCCTGAGCCCCCTGAGCTGGAGTTCTGGAACAGAACCGGGGAAGTTTGGCATTCCACGGAATTGCAAAGAGGTCTATGTCCGGGGTTCCCCAAATATGAAAAACCTTGGATACCTGGTCCATATGTAGGGACCACTCGTGTGGAAGCAGAACTCGACTAAGTCTGTCTGCCCAAGAGTTTTGAACACCTGGAAGATAGACTGCCAGAAGATGAATGTGATGCTCTCTGGCGAGGGCCCATAGTCGCAGAGCTTCGTTGCAAAGCGACAGAGAGCCAGTTCCTCCCTGATTGTTTATATAGAACATGGCTACCTGATTGTTGTCGCACCGCCGCCCTAGTGGCCAAAGGTTGCTAAGGTAGTTCGGGTGGACATGAGTTATATTTAGGTTTGGGTTTGGTTCTTCTATGCGGGGTCTAGGTATCTTGGTCCCAGTAGCCTTCCGTATACCAAAATCTCCCAAAAAGGAACACAAAGTCCGAGTGAGGGAAAAAAAGGCATTTATTTCCCTCAATGCAAAAAGGTTCAATGTTTAGAATCTACATCAACTCAAAATGACCTTGATTCAGGTTAAGAGAAAAACAAACAATTATTGCATTACAGTCAGTTATGTTCACAGGGATTATATATATCAAACCCTCAGCCTGGTTCAGAAGTTATAGCTTTCAGCGTTGGTCAGGGACTCTAGGCGTCCAACCTTGCAATAACTACAATCCATTTCTGTGTCTGATGGGTCCGTAATAAATTCCACCTGCATTGGTTCAGAGTATGAGAGCTCTGAAGCCGTGTCAGCAAAGTCAGGTAGATTATCCTTAGGCTTTTCGTATAAGTTTTGTACCAGCTTCCAATGTTCTGGGCTCAAGGTTAAACCTTGGTCCTGTGCCCTCTCAATGTGAGAACAGCCTCTTCTATCCAAAGGCTTCTTATTAAAAAGTCTTTTGCTTGATAAAAGTTTACATCCTGTCTTACAAACAGTTCGGTAGGGACAGCTTTCCCCTGTCTCCTGTGCTTTCTGTATCTCAAGGTTATAGCAATTATTATCAGAGAAATATGGATTACCTTTTTCTTTTGGTTGATCCAATCGAGCTGAGGCTTGAGGCCTAGTCCTGCTGGAATCTGGCCTGGCTCATATTGCAGGCCTTCTATTCTCCAGCCGGCCCTCGGGTGGTGTTAACCCACAGTCACACCCGTACCTTCTCTTCTCTGAGCCAGGAGTGTTATTTCTTATGGAGACCCCTTTTTCTTCCTCTGGGGAATTCTTTATACCTTGCCTCCCAGGTTGCTGGCTTCTGCCCAACTCTGGTCCAGGAACGGTTGCCCTAGTCCTTCTCTCTCCAGGACTGGCTTCCTCTTGGTACCTTCTCTCTTTGGAAAGTGTACCTGCTTTACTCCCGGTCTCCTTGCAAAGAACCTCCTCTTCGAGTTCTGCTGAGTCTGCTGGCTCTGGTCCTTCAGCTAAGACTCTTGCTTCTCTTTCTCTCCCTCTCCAATCCTCCCAGCCTTTCTTAAAAGGAACTCCTCCTTTCCTGGATTGGATGCTGGTAGGCATTACGTCATAAGCTCTGGGGCGTGGCTCCCTAGGCCTTAGAAAGTCTCTCTTGCTCCCCCCTGGCTCCCCCCTGGCTCCTCGTAATGTTGCATCCTGTGTTGGAGTCTTTTTTCTGTATTTAAAACACTTTTCTCTGACTGCACGGGGTCTGCAGTACCACATATCCCCCCTCTTAAAATATGACAGGCTGGTGAAGCCTCTTCCACACAGCACGGAATACGCGACATAGCGTCAGCGTTAAAGTGTAGTTTCCCGGCCCGGTGTTCTACCCTAAAATCATAAGGCTGCAGAGCCATATACCACCTAGTTAACCGGGTATTTTCGTTCTTCATAGTGTGTAACCACTTCAGAGGGGCATGATCGGTTATGAGGACAAATTTTCTCCCCGTCAAATAAAATCTTAATGCCTCAATGGCCCATTTAATAGCGAGGCATTCTCGCTCGATTGTAGCGTACTTTTGTTCGGCCAGTGATAGTTTCCTGCTAAGGAACATAATGGGGTGTTCAGCCCCGTCTTGTATCTGAGATAGAACAGCACCCAGGCCCGTCTCGGAGGCATCTGTCTGCAACAGGAAGGGTTGATGAAAGTCTACCCCGCGCAATATGGGGGCTTGGCACAACTTCCTCTTTAACCGTTGGAAAGCTTTCTCCGCTGTAGCTGACCATTTCAGCAGATTCGGGGCATTTTTCCTTAGCATTTCTGTGAAGATACTGCTTTCCTCCGCAAAGTGCGGTATGAAACACCGGTAGTAGCCGATGAGGCCCAGGAAGCTTCTCAACTGTTTTTTGTTCTGTGGGACAGGGAACTTCCTTACACTTTCCATCTTATCCCACAGAGGGCGTACTGTTCCATGGCCTACGAGGTGACCCAAGTACTTCACTTCTTTAGCAGCAAAGGTACACTTTTTTGGGTTCAACGTAAGGCCCGCTCTTCTCATGGCTTCCAATATGACGCCTATTTGGTGGAGGTGTTCCTTCCAGGTGGTTCTGTGGATTACCACATCGTCCATGTAGGCAGTAGCGAACGTTTGGTATGGTCGCAGAATGATATCCATCAAACGTTGGCACGTGGCCGCTGCCCCATGTAAACCAAATGGCATTCTGCGAAATTGAAAAAGCCCCAAGGGTGTACTGAAGGCAGTTTTGGGTCTGGCATCCCGCGTCAAAGGGACCTGCCAGTACCCCTTCGTCATATCCAATGTTGTCAAAAATTTTGCTTGCCCGAGCCGGTCTAATAATTCCTCGATGCGAGGCATGGGGTAGGCATCAAAAGTGGACACGGCATTCAGTTGACGAAAGTCAATACAAAAACGCATGGACCCGTCGGGCTTAGGCACAAGTACCACAGGACTGCACCACGGGCTATGCTACTCCTCAATGACATTCATTTGCAGCATTTCCTTTACTTGGTTAATAACTTCCTGCCTTTTTGCTTCCGGCAGACGATAGGGACGTTGTCGGATGATTTTACCTGGTGGCGTAAGTATTTCATGTGCCACCAATGCGGTTTCTCCCGGCATCGGGGTTAATACGTCCTTATATTTTCCCAATAATTGGACCAAGTCGTCCTGTTGGCTTAAGGAAAGTTCTTCTCCGATCTTCGGCGTGGAGTCCTCTTTGTAGTCTTCTACATGGGGACCCAGGTCCTCTTCTGGGGGATCACTTCCTATGGCCATGAAGCCTTCCAGCTCTGCCTTCCCTGTAGAGACGAAACCGCCTGTTCCTCGGCTAGTGGGAGTTAGCATGGTGACTTCTTCCAAGCTGGGGAAACCCACTCGTTCGCAAATTAATTGCTCTATTCTGTCTCCAACTTGAACCTTGAAATCTTCATTTGAGAAGTTACAAAGAAGGACTTTTAATATTCCCCTATAGTCGGGATCGATAACACCCGCCGCTACATCAAGACTATGGCGGCCAGTCCTGATCGTGGCGCTATCCTTCCATAACATCTTGGAGGTAGCTCCACCTGCAGACCTGTACTAACTAATTTCCGCCCCTGCTTCGGGATGATCTGGTCTTCAATGCTATGGAGGTCATAGCCTGCGGCTTGTGCGGACGCTCTTTGAGGGCTACAAGCCTTTCCAGAGGTTTTACAGAATTTCAGCACAAACCTTTTAGGCGCTTCCTGTACTTTCTCTACCGGAACTTCCCTCGGTTTTTCCCAAAGTGGGCTAGGAACCATGGGGTTCGTAGTCGCGGCTAGGCTGTTTCGCTGTGTGTTGAGGCCCTTAGTAGGCTCATGCCAACTACAGGTGGAATTTGGGACCTTATGAGGAGTTAAACCTTCCTTCAGACTTTTTTGAAATTGCGGCCAGTCGCGACCCAATACCAACTCTTGTGGCAGCTTAGGGACCACGGCTACCAGCATTTCCTTTTCTATCCCCAATCCTTTAACCCATAGTTTATACACGGGGTAGCGTGTAGCCGCTCCGTGAATACACTTTATTTTAACTTGCCCTTCTGGATATTCAGGGACTGACCACCCCTGGCTTCTGATCACAAACCACAGCTTTTGAGAGATCATGGTTTGGTCAGCGCCTGAATCCAGAAGTGCTTTTGCGTTGACTCCATGTATCTTTACATTTAACACGAAGCCTTCTCGTATTGTCTTTTGGGCCTCTCCCACCAGAGCAATGCGAGAATAACACTCAGTTTTCAAATGTCCTCTTTTACCACAGGCAAAGCATTTTTTAACAGATTCTCTATCCGGAGGGTTATTACTTTTCCTATTGCCATATGCTGGTCGGGAAGGGCTCCCTACTCTTTGGGCTTCCATCCCTATTGTCAGTTTGGGAGTCCCCATCTTAGGTTGGGTGACTCTCTCCGCTTCTAGGTACCTTTCAGTAAGAGCTATGGCCTCCGTAGTGGTACAGCAATTTTGGAGGATTAAAAAGTTCTGTACTCTACTTGGCACGGCTAATAAGAACTGCTCCAATATTATGTCATCCATTTTTCCCCTCCGGTTGTAGCCATTTATATGCCAGGCTCTTTATTCTATAGCCCAGGGCTTTTGGTGTTTCTTCCGCCTTAAGGATAGTGGCCCTAAACCTTTTATTATAGGCCAATGGGGTAAGGCCTAGGCGATCCCTGATTGCTAGCACTACCTCTTCATAACTATCGGCTAAGGCTGGAGGCATTGACCTGTAGGCGGCCAGCGCCTCCCCTGTCAGGGATGCTGCCAGTCGGACAGCCCACTGTTCAGGTGGCCAACGAGCTGAACTCGCTATCCTAGCGAATGAGTCCAGAAAGTCGTCCACATTATCACTAGGACTTAACTTTCCCACCATTAGATCACCGCATGACCACTGTCCAGTCTCTTGGTTGTTCGCTCCACTTGCACCCAACCTTTCGGCCTTGATCTTCGCCATTTCTTCCCGCTGCTGAGCTAACCAGTTTTCCATCGTCTGTAAGACGGGTAATTGCTGGGCTTGCATGGCCTGCAACGCTTGGGCTTGATTTTTCAATGCCACTTCCGCTTGCTTATTGAATTGATGGGCCATCCAGGCGCAAAGCTCTTTTGGCTCCATGGCGAATCTGTGGGAACAAACACAAACAAAACAACCAAGTGTGGCTCTTCTAAACCTTTTTTTTTTTTTGTATATACTTCCCCTGGCTTCCAACACTATTCAGGCATAATTACATGTTACCTGATTGTAGTGTTGAGTCAGCTCTGGAATAGTAGTTGCTGTTGCACTCTGCAGCTCTCCGCTCCGCCAATCTGCAACAGGATTTTTCTTTTTCAGGATTTTCCAATCCACTCCGGATTTAGACTATTCCACTCCGGGTTTTTCTCCTCCGGTCCAGTTTTCTAGTTACTCCGTTCCGGGTTTTGCATTTCCAGCAGCTCAGCCTTGGGTTTTTTTTTTCCTTTTACAATCCAGCAGTTTAAACTTCTCTTCTTTTTGATGCAGACGTAGGTCCCAAACAAATTAATTAATCCTGCCAACTACGCCATTTTCATGTCGCACCGCCACCCTAGTGGCCAAAGGTTGCTAAGGTAGGTCGGGTGGACATTTATTTATTTTATTTATTTATTTAACAGTATTTCTAAACCGCCTTATCTTAATAATCAAGGTGGTATCACAGCAAGCAATCAGGTAAAGTGTGTGTGTTGTACATGCAGTGAGGATAAAACTTAGTTGTGTGAGGGATGTGTTGGGTGCTTGATTTGTTTGAGCTATACACAGGGTGGGCTATTTACAGTGGTGCTAGAATCATATTTTATATATATTCAGTTGTTTGGGAGGATTGGAGTGCTGTTATCCATTCTCTTAGGTTATGTGATGTGACCATAGTGCTCTATGAACAGCATGGTTTTCAGTTGTTTTCTGAAGTCTTTGAGGTCTGGAGTTGCCCTTAGATCGTCCGGTAGATTGTTCCATATTGTTGGAGCAGCCATGGAGAGAGCTCTGTCTGTTGTGTCCTTGCGTGTGTGCTTGTACTCATTTGGGGTGCTGACTCGGTTGCGTGTTTGACTTCTTCTGGGACGTGCGCTGGTTTCCGGTTGTATGAGCAGGTGGAGGCTGTTGGCTGATGTGTGTTCTTTTATCTTAAATAGGTTTATGATAGTCTTGTATCTGATGCGAGCAATGATTGGGAGCCAGTGTAAGTCCTTTAGTGTAGGTGTGATGTGCTCCTGCCTTGCGGCTCCGTATATGATTCGAGCTGCAGTGTTTTGTGCCAGCTGTAGTGGTTTGAGAGCTTGTTTTGGTAGTCCGAGGTATATCGGATTGCAGAAGTCCAGTATTGGGGTTATCAGTGCTTGACAGACTGTACGGAAGTGTTCTGGAGCGAGTTATATTTAGGTTTGGGTTTGGTTCTTCTATGCGGGGTCTAGGTATCTTGGTCCCAGTAGCCTTCCGTATACCAAAATCTCCCAAAAAGGAACACAAAGTCCGAGTGAGGGAAAAAAAGGCATTTATTTCCCTCAATGCAAAAAGGTTCAATGTTTAGAATCTACGTCAACTCAAAATGACCTTGATTCAGGTTAAGAGAAAAATAAACAATTATTGCATTACAGTCAGTTATGTTCACAGGGATTATAAATATCAAACCCTCAGCCTGGTTCAGAAGTTATAGCTTTCAGCGTTGGTCAGGGACTCTAGGCTTCCAACCTTGCAATAACTACAATCCATTTCTGTGTCTGATGGGTCCGTAATAAATTCCACCTGCATTGGTTCAGAGTATGAGAGCTCTGAAGCCGTGTCAGCAAAGTCAGGTAGATTATCCTTAGGCTTTTTGTATAAGTTTTGTACCAGCTTCCAATGTTCTGGGCTCAAGGTTAAACCTTGGTCCTGTGCCCTCTCAATGTGAGAACAGCCTCTTCTATCCAAAGGCTTCTTATTGCTTGATAAAAGTTTACATCCTGTCTTACAAACAGTTCGGTAGGGACAGCTTTCCCCTGTCTCCTGTGCTTTCTGTATCTCAAGGTTATAGCAATTATTATCAGAGAAATATGGATTACCTTTTTCTTTTGGTTGATCCAATCGAGCTGAGGCTTGAGGCCTAGTCCTGCTGGAATCTGGCCTGGCTCATATTGCAGGCCTTCTATTCTCCAGCCGGCCCTCGGGTGGTGTTAACCCACAGTCACACCCGTACCTTCTCTTCTCTGAGCCAGGAGTGTTATTTCTTATGGAGACCCCTTTTTCTTCCTCTGGGGAATTCTTTATACCTTGCCTCCCAGGTTGCTGGCTTCTGCCCAACTCTGGTCCAGGAACGGTTGCCCTAGTCCTTCTCTCTCCAGGACTGGCTTCCTCTTGGTACCTTCTCTCTTTGGAAAGTGTACCTGCTTTACTCCCGGTCTCCTTGCAAAGAACCTCCTCTTCGAGTTCTGCTGAGTCTGCTGGCTCTGGTCCTTCAGCTAAGACTCTTGCTTCTTTTTCTCTCCCTCTCCAATCCTCCCAGCCTTTCTTAAAAGGAACTCCTCCTTTCCTGGATTGGATGCTGGTAGGCATTACGTCATAAGCTCTGGGGCGTGGCTCCCTAGGCCTTGGAAAGTCTCTCTTGCTCCCCCTATCTGGCTCCTCGTAATGTTGCATCCTGTGTTGGAGTCTTTTTTCTGTATTTAAAACACTTTTCTCTGACTGCACGGGGTCTGCAGTACCACATTGTCCGTGTGGACAAGGACTGTCTTGTGGCTGAGCAGGGTGTGGAAAACTCACAAAGCAAGGAAGATTGCTCTGAGTTCCAAGAGACTGATATGTAGACAAGTCTCCTGTGGGGACCAGATGCCCTGGGTGGAGAGGTCCTGAAGATGAGCTCCCCAACCCATTGGAGAAGCATCTGTTGTAAGTGTTGCCTGGGGTAGAGGCTGTTGAAAGGGACACCCCAGCAACAGATTTTGAGGGGACTTCCACCACTGGAGGGACAAAATGAGGCGACTTGTGTTTGCTATTTTGTCTGACAGGCAGCCTAATGCCTGGGTCCATTGAGTGGATAAAGTCCACTGAGCTGCTCTCATGTGAAGGTGAGCATATGGTACCACATGAATGGTGGATGCCATGTGGCCTAGCAACTGTAACAGTTCTCGAGCAGTTAGTAAGGGTTTTGACTCTGCTTGAGAAGCTAACTGCACCAAGCGAAGGCAATGGGCCTGAGGAAGATAGGCCCTTGCCCTTGTGGTATCCAGCAACGCCCCTATAAACTCCAGGGACTGGGTAGGGATCAAATTGGATTTTGCGATGTTTATTACCAGCCCTAAATATTGAAGGATACTCATTGTACAGGTTAGAGCAGTCTTGGCCTCTGACTGAGTGGGAGCTCGAATGAGCCAGTCGTCCAGATAAGGGAAGACAAATATTCCCAGGGTATGCAGAAAAGCAGCAACCACTGCCATGCATTTCGTGAACACCCTTGGTGCAGAGGCCAGGCCAAAGGGGAGCACTCTGTATTGATAGTGCTTCTCCTGGAAAAGGAACCGAAGGAACCTTCTGTGAGTTGGATGGATGAGAACATGAGTGTACGCATCCTTGAGATCTAGAGAACAAAGCCAATCCTGACTCTGAAGGTATGGCAGCAGAGTTCCTAGAGAAACCATCTTGAATTTTTCTTTGACTAGGAATCTGTTCAACTCTCTGAGATCTAAAATGGGTCTGAAGCCCCCTGTTTTCTTGGGATAAGAAAATAGGGGGAGTAGAACCCTGTGCCCTGTTGTTGAGAAGGCACTTCCTCTATTGCCCCCTGGACTAGAAGAGTGGCAACCTCCTGCTCTAACAAGGTGAGGAGGGAGGTTTGAGAATTGAACTGGTGCACTCTTGTGAGAGGGGGCAAGCTGGAAAAATGAAGTTTGTACCCCTCTCTTATGATGGAGAGTGTCCAATGCTCTGCTGTGATTTGTCCCCATCTGGGAGCAAAGTGACATAACCTTCCTGGAATGGTGGAGGGCTCTGGTCCTTCTAGAGCCAGGAAGGCTAAGTTCTCTAGCAGAAAGTCAAAGGCCCTGAGGGGGCTGAGGTTGCTGGGCTGGAGCAGGCCTCGCAGCCTTTGCCTTGGTCTGTTTGGAGGATTGCTGACGTTTGGAAGGGAACTGAGCTGCAGAAGATGCTCTCTGACTATAAGCAGGATAGGATCTTCCCTTTTTAGAAAAAGGTGTTTTCTTGAACAACCTTTTCTTAGCAGAAGCAGCTGTAGATTTGGATAGTCTATCCAAAGCAGAATTTTCAGCATCGATCTGATTGGCTTTTGCTTGCCAATCTTTACCAAACAGATTCTCACCTGTACAAGGGATATTTCCCAGTTCATCTTGGACCCAGATCTCCAAATCAGATGCTTGAAGCCAAGCAATCCTACGTGCACCTACAGCTATAGCTGAGGCTCTGCTTACGCATTCAAAGGAGTCGAAAGCTGCACGGTTGGAGAATTTGGAGATATCCTGGGCATGTTTGAGCCCAGCGAGAAATTCTTGCCTTTTACTATCAGACATAAAAGGACTTAAAGTCTGCAAATGGTCAGTAACTTCTTTTAAGAACATTCCCATGTAGAGACTATAAGAATTAATTCTTGCAGCAAGCATGGATGCTTGGAAGACTCTTCTACCAAAAGCATCCAGGGTTCTACATTCAGGTCCTGGAGGATTAGAGGCATGTCTCTTGGCACTTCTAATCTTTCTCACTGCAGACTCAACCACAATAGAGTGGTGAGGAAGCTGAGTTTTATGGAAATCAGGACAAGGAGGGACACGATACATGGTGTCCAACCTGCGAGAATGAGGAGAGGTGGTTAGAGGTGCTTCCCACATCCTTAACATGAGATCATACAAAATCTCATGAATAGGTAAGGTAGCTGCCTCCTTAGGAGTTTTAGGTATTGTAAAATATCTAACTCCTTAGCTCTAGGCTCTGACTCTGGGGCCACTGTAATGGAGAGGCCCCGAGCCACCTCTCTGATAAAGTCTTGAAAAGACCTCTGGAGGAGACATCCTTCGTTTGGGAAAGGACTCCTCCTGTGGAAGAAGCATCACTGCATCGACAGACTCTTCAGAATCCTCAGAATCGTCAGAGGAATCAAAGTATCGTCTGCCGGGATGCTCTTGCAAAGCCCGATACCCGTACCGACTGGGATTGGTATCGGGAATCACCAGTACCGGAGTATCGGTACCGGAGGGCTGCAGAGGGCAGAGTACCGGCATAGCGGACACCGATGCCGATGCCACTGGTACCGGGATCGGTGCCGATGGCGATGCCAGAGACGGTACCGGCTGAGTAGTCTGTTGCGGTACCACGGGCGTCAATGCCACAAGGAAAGCCGCCAGACTGCGTTCGATGGACAGAATCCTCTGATCCATCGACGCCGCCAATGCCTGGAAGTCGGTACCGGTGGAAGCCTTCGGTACCCCAGAGCATGGCACCAGGAGATCTGTCGAGGCCACGCCATCGAGATCATCCTGGAACCCCGACGATGATGCTTTAGAGGCCGAAGCCTCCCGCCGGGGTAATTTTGCACTTGCAGAACCCTCGAGGGCAAGGCCAGAGGCATCTCGATGCTTAGGAGATTTGCCCTTCGAAGACCGGCTGGATTTATGTTTAGTTACCTGAGATCCATATGAGGAAGAAGCAGCCCTGGAAGACGTTGATGCTACCGAAGCCGCATCAGAGGGAAACAGGGTACTGAGCTTGGCAGCTCGGTTCTGTCGACCTCTCTTAGACATCATAGAACAGGACACACAACCTGTAATGAAATGGTCAGGGCCTAAACATTTTAGACACCAGTCATGGGTATCGGTGACGGAGATAGTACCGCCACATTTTGTGCACTTCTTAAATCCTGAGGCAGGCTTTTCCATATTTAAGGAAAAAGGTTTTGGGCCTAAGGCCCAAAACAGAAGTATACCTGAAGAGAATAAATGGAAAAAAGGTTTGTTTGTTTTTTTTTAAAAGAAAAGAACAAGGACCGGTGGTACTGGTAGAGCGTCGAAGAAGGCAGACACGACAGAAAAGAAATAAAGAAAAAAATAAGGAAATTCTTCTGCGGTGACAGGAACACGACCTGCTGGCTCCACGGAAAAAGAACAACTGAGGAGAGACAGTTGGAAAGGCGGGAAGGCAGCACGCAGGCGCTGTGGGATGCTCCCAAAAGCTTTCTGATTGGACGCTGGGGAGCGTTCCCGCGCAGGTTCCGTCGGTACCGACGTACCCATATGTGAAGACTCATTCCTGCTTGTTCCTGGAGATCCACGATGGCGCTGTCTATTGATGCTGAAAAAGCATTTGATCGCGTTAGTTGGGCCTTTTTGTTTGCAGTAATGCAAAAGATGGGTTTTGGGTCTAACTACCTATCATAGGTGCAGGCCGTATATAATAAACCCCAGGCTAGGGTGAGAATCAATGGTAGATATTCTGAGGCATTCATATTAGAGAGGGGCACATGACAAGGGTGCCCATTTTCTCCATTGCTATTTGCATTGGCTGTGGAACCTTTGGCACAGATGATGCGAAATGATGAGAGAATTCAGGGAGTTCTGGTGGAGGGGAGGCAACACAAAATCTCTTTATTTGCAGTTGAAATTCTTTTCATGGTAACGCAGCCGGAGGAAACATTGGCAAGAGTATTGGAAGCGATAGAGCAGTATGGTGTGGTCTCAGGCTTCAAGATGAATATGGATAAGACTGAGGCGCTCAATGTTAATATTGAAGGGGTGGAGTTGGACAGGCTAAAGAAAAAGTACCCATTTAAATGGGCACGGAAAGCCATATTTGGGTGTACAAATTACGGCTCACCCCCAGAGCCTATACGGGGCAAATTATCCCCAGTTGTGGAGAGTAGTGAGTCAGGATATGCGGGAGTTGATGGATACGGAAATATTGTGGATGGGCCGTATAGCGACGGTTAAAATGAATATACTTCCTAGGGTGCTTTATTACTTTTAGGCTCTTCCCATAGCGATCCTGGTAGGGCAATTGCAGGAGCTTCAAGGAAAAGTCTTGCAATTTATTTGGAGGAAATGGCCACCAAGAATAGCCCGGGCAGTCATGTATTGGTCTCGGGAGGACTGGGGGTTCCGGACCTACAGGCCTATTATTGGGCATCCCAGATTAGGCATTTGATGGACTGGAGAGAGGGAGGTGAAAGGAAATCTTTTGCGGTGTTGGAGGAAGTAGGAACTGGGGGGAGGCCTTTGGAGGCATTCCCGTGGATGAGTAAGAGGGAGCGGAGATTGGGGTCCCCCAAGAACCCATATGTGAGCCATGTCCTTGGGATATGGGACAGAGTGAGGAGAGCTGTTGGGGGCGGGGGGACGGGACGACTCCTGTTTTTCAGTGATGCAAACTTTGTGTTACACGGGAGACTTTACTCCAGGGAGAGAGGGAGGGATATTTAAACAGTGGGAGCGGAAAGGCCTAAGGTGATTTTATCAGTTTATGGATGGGGGGAACTGGGTCCCATTTGAGGAGTTGCGAGAGAAATACCAACTAGGGGTGGGTGGGCTATTTCACTATCGACAGGTGATACATTATCTACAGAAAAAAATTAGGTAAGGAGGGGTTAGCGTAGGATTATGCTGACCTGGAGACAATATGGTATGGGAAAAAGCGGTCTAGGGGGTTGATATTGATGTTGTACAAGGCAGTGAAGGGGGGAGGGCAAAGAGAGGAGAAAATGGGATATATGTGGGCGTGGGAAAAAGAGATGGGGAGGACAGAGATCTGCCAGTGGAGGGCCATTTTGGATCAAGTTCGCCAAATGCCCATATCGACAGCCATTAGGGAAAACTGGCATAAAGTTATAATGAGATGGTACTATATGCCAGTGCGCCTGAACAAGATGTTTCAGACAGTGTCGAAGGGGTGTTGGAGGAATTGTGGGGAAGAAGGGACCATGTTTCATGTTTGGTGGGCATGCCCACGGATTCAACTCTTTTGGGCGGAAATTCAGAGGTGAATAAAGTGGGTAGTGGGGGTGGAAATAAGGAGGGACCCGTAAATTTTTCTTTTTGGGTGGTGGAGGGATGGAGGCCCGAGGGAGGGTAGGAAGCAAATTTTGGCCTATCTCAGTGCGGCAAGATGTGAGGTAGCCTATTGGTGGAAACAGGAGATGCCGCCTCAGGTGGAGCATTGTGAAGATATTGCTGTCAATTTAAATAAATGTGATGCAGCCTAAGTAAACAGAAGGGGTCTAAGTTTGACAGTGAATGGCAGAACATGTTGGTGTACCTATGGGGGGTGGAGGAGGAGAGAGGGGTAACGGGGGGGGGGGGATAGGTGGGGGGGGGGAATAGAAGTTAAAAGGTGTAAGGGGCAACTGTTAAAAAATGTGTTTTATGTATGTTTTCTTGTATATGGTATTGAGTTGAATAGAATCTTTATAAAAAGTTGAAATATACAGTAAGAGCTGACAAAAGAGGAGAAGTAAAGGGAGGATGTAATGGTGGGGAAAATGTGTGGTTTTTGGCTGAAAGGTTTCTAGGGGGAGATCTGTTTTGATATATGAAAGTATGCGTGAATAAGATAAAAGGTTTATAGTATAGTTTAGGATTGTAGCTATGAGAGAATGTAAGAAAAGGAGGACTTTGTATGTTATGGGAGAAACTGGGTTGGAGGTTTGAGGGCGGGGGTAATGGAAAGATTTACAAGTCTGTACTGGAAGGAAGAGAAAATATTTTTTCACTCAACGTGTAATCAAACTCTGGAATCTGTTACCGGAGGATGTAGTAAGGGCTGTTAGTATAGCTGGGTTTAAAAAAGGTTTGGACAAGTTCCTGGAGGAAAGGTCCATAAACCACTATTAAAAAGGGACCCAGGATATCAATGCTTGAGCCAGTACAAGCATTGTGGAACCTGTGTCTTTTGGGGATATTGCTAGGTACGTATGACCTAGATTGGCCACTGTTGGAAACAGGATACTGGGCTTGATGGACCTCGGTCTGACCCAGTATGGCATGTCTTATGTTCTTATGACCCAACAGTCTGTGTTAGACACACAACCCAACAAAATTCCACAAAGAACCCAAGACATTCCTATTTAAAGAACACTTCAAGGACTAAATGGTGAGTCCCCATGGAACAACAAACTTACAGATACTTATTCCCCTTTCAATAAGTACCACCCTCCCACTTTACTCCTCCAATCCACCTCCCCCAACAACACACAACCTTTGTTGTACATAATTGCAGTTATTTAAATATGTTAGTCTATTGGCCATAGTTACCAAATGTAATCGCTCTGTTACTACAGTTCTAAGGTTATGGCCATCGGGGGGGGGAGAAGTACTCTGGTGAGGTTGATGACCCGAGGTACTGCGAGCTGGCAGAAAAAAGGCTTGAAGCCGCACCGGGGAAAAAGGAACAACTAGGGGAAAAGAAGGACAGTCCGAGATGCGATGCCAAGGCAAGTGAACTCTGAGGTGGGAAAGGAACCAGTCGCAGCCAGAGAACAACAAATCACTATAGGATGAAATTTAATGCTTTTCCTGGGGGAATTAGCCACACATCTGGTGGGCTCTGCGGAATAATGGAGACTGAGCAAGATGGCACCCTTGGGCAGGAAGGGGACCACATATGCGTGGTGCATCTCCCAAAGGCTTTCTTTGAAAACTGGGGAGATGCTTCCACAAATGGTGCCTATTTCACCCATATGTGAGGGCAGGATTAAGAGAGAACTGATCCCAGGACTCCCTACTAGTGGCTTGGCTTTGAGTGAGCTCAAACATCCATCTATACTGATGCACCACCAGCATCCAGTGCAGCTCCCGAACCCCATGTTGGCTGATGATGCCGATGCACACGGACTAGTCTTAGAGCCAAAAATTTGGCTGCATTTCTCCTTACGATCCTTCAACCCTCATTTTGACATCTGCCAACACAAATAGCGATTATGGTCAGGCCCCTATATTGCAGGCACTATTTGAGTATATCTGTGAGGGGCATGATCCTGTAGCACTGGTGTACTTCTTAAACTTGCCGGCAAGCTTCTGTGACATATCAGAAAAAAATAGATGCAGTAAAATCAAATGGCTCAATTTTGGAGAAAAAAAATATGAACCTGACTGGGTGTGCTTCAGACCTAAATGTGGTTTAAGACATGCCAAGGGAAAACAAAGGAAATTTAGAAAATATCTGAAAAAAACTGACTAAAAAAATTAACAGGTCGAAGTAGAAACACTGTGGCAGGCAGGTAAAACAAGAGAAAAATGTACAACATACAAAATGAAAGAAATTTGGTGGTGACGTACACAGACTAGAAACATCTGATCAGTTCTGCAGAAAAAATGAGATTGAGGTCCTCAGGCTTGGCAGTGGCATACAGGAATGGGTTCACATACGTGAAAAAGCTTCTAAAAGGAGCCAAGAAGGTTCCCATGTGGGGCTCCATCAGTAACATTGCCCATATATGAGGACTTATCCCGCTTATCCACGGAGAATCTTTTGTACACATGCAAACAAGTGTAGTGTTCGTTATTGTTACAGAGATGACAAAAGAATCTAATTTTTTTGTATGGGGAGTAGTAAAGGGAAAGCGTAGTTACTCACCTGTAACAGGTGTTCTCCAGGAGCAGCAGGAATCAGTCCTCACTTATGGGTGACGTCGGCGCCGACGGAGCCCTCGCGGAGCAATTTTCCCCAGCTTTCAAAGAAAGCCTTTGGGAATTGCAGCGCGCATGCGCGGTCGTCTTCCCGCCCGAGGGTGCCATCTTAGCCAGTCAGATGACATAGCTAAAAAAGACAGCATAAAAATTTGCAAAAAAAGAACATAAGCAGACGATTGCAACTCCAAGGGGAGGAGGGAGGGTAGTGAGGACTGATTCCTGCTGCTCCTGGAGAACACCTGTTACAGGTGAGTAACTACGCTTTCTCCAGGACCAAGCAGGAAGTCAGTCCTCACTTATGGGACTCCCAAGCTCAAGGCTACCGGAGACCCTAAGCACAAAAATGAGCTCCCTCTAGCTCAGCAGCACAGAAGGAAAGAATCTTCTCTGAATTATCACCCACCGGTAGCCCACATCCGGGATGGAGGGTAGGAGTTGCTCAGACCTCAAAGAGATTACGGAGGACTGCCTGTCCGAAAGCACTGTCCCTGCGGGACTCCCTCTCGAGACAGTAATGGACCGCAAAAGTCTGGCTCGAAGACCAAGTAGCGGCCCGGCAGATGTCTGCCAGCGGAACAGAGCGGAGGTAAGCCACCGACGTAGCCTTTGCCCGAACGCAATGAGCCGTGACTCGACTTTCTAAGGAGAGTCCGGCTGCCCCATAAGCCCAAGAGATACAGTCCGCAACCCAGATGGACAGAGTACGCTTGGAGACCGGGAGCCCCAATTTATTGGGGTCAAAAGACACAAAAAGCTGAGCAGCTTTACGGTGCTCCCGCGTACGGTCAAGGTAGAAGTTCAATGCCCTTCTACAGTCCAGGGTATGGAGGACCGTTTCAGCTCGGCTGGAGTGTGGTCTGGGAAAGAAGGTTGGAAGTACCACCTCCTGATTGATGTGAAAAGGGGAGACCACTTTAGGCAGAAATTTTGGGTGGGTCCGTAGGACTACCCTATTCTTGTAGAACCGAGTGTAAGGGGGATCAGACACGAGGGCCTGCAATTCACTTACGCGCCTAGCGGAAGTGAGGGCTATCAAGAACAGTGTTTTCCAAGACAGAAAACGGAGAGAACAGGTAGCCATAGGTTCAAAAGGCGGACAGGTGATCCGCTGCAAAACCACATTCAGGTCCCAGTCAGGCGCTGGCGGGCGCAGAGGTGGTTTAAGTAGAAGGAGACCTCGGAGAAACCTCGCTACGAGAGGGTCATTGGAGAGAGGTCTGCCGTCCACTGGCACATGATGTGCTGAAAGAGCACTGAGGTGAACTTTGACGGAGTTGGACTTAAGTCCCAGATTAGAGAGGTGCAGCAAGTACTGCAAGATCACCGACACCGGGCAGGAGAAGGGATCCTGAGACTGTTGGGTACACCAGACTGCAAAGCGACGCCATTTAAGGGCGTAGCATTTGCGGGTAGAAGGCCGACGCGAAGCTAAGACGACCTCCTCCACCTCCGCCGGCAGGAGAAGGGGAGCAAGGACTACCCTCTCAGCAGCCAGGCCAGGAGGTTGAGAGACCTGAGGTTGGGGTGCAGAAGGGACCCCTGATCCTGAGTGAGGAGATCCGGTTGTACCCCCAGAGGGATTGGATCCTCCACCGCCAGTTGCAGCAGGAGCGGAAACCACGGCTGCCTGGGCCAGCGAGGGGCCACCAGGATCATGAAGGCTTTGTCTCGGAGAACCTTGAAAAGAGTCCGAGAGACCAGCGGGATGGGAGGGAAAGCGTACAGAAGGCTCCCCGACCACGAGATCAGAAAGGCGTCCGTCGCCACCCGAAGGGGGTGTGGCTGACGAGAGCAGAAGCGAGGAAGCTGCCGGTTGTGAGGACTGGCAAAGAGATCCACCGTGGGGAGACCCCACTTGAGGAAGAGCTTCTGAACTACCAAGGGATCCAGACGCCACTCGTGCGGCTGGAGGACCCTGCTGAGTTTGTCTGCAAGGCAATTTTCTTGGCCCGGGAGATAAACTGCCTTGAGGAGAATGCCGTGACTGACGGCCCAAGAGCAGAGCTTCTGTGCCTCCCGGCAGAGGAGGAAGGAGCCCGTGCCCCCCTGCTTGTTCACGTAGAACATGGCAACTTGATTGTCCGTCTGGACAAGGACGGACTGTTGGGAAGTCAGGTGGGAGAAGGCCTTGAGAGCTAGGCGGATCGCCCTGAGCTCCAGGAAGTTGATCTGCTGAGCAGACTCCCACATGGTCCAGAGGCCCTGAGTACGTGCCTCTTGGCAATGCGCTCCCCAGCCCAGGAGGGATGCATCGGTGGTCAGCACCCGGGTCGGCTGAGGTGACTGGAAAGGCATTCCGAATATCAGGTTCGGCTGCCGGAGCCACCACCGGAGAGACGAGAGTAGCGGCTCGGAGACGCGCACCAGGTCCGCCAGGCCGCCTGTGGCTTGTCGCCACTGCTGGCGGAGACACCATTGAGCAGACCGCATGTTCAGTCGGGCATTGGGGGTCACATGGACGGTGGAAGCCATATGGCCGAGCAGTCTCAGGAAGCGCCTGGCGGAGACCAGGGGCTGGCTGCGAAAGCGGTCGGCTAGGTCCATGAGCCGTTGCGCCCTGTCGAGCGGTAGGTACGCTCGTGCCCGAGGAGTGTGCAGCCTTGCGCCGATGAACTCGAGATCCTGTGAGGGGAGCAAAGTGGACTTTGCGAAGTTTATGACAAAGCCCAAGTGCTGCAGCAGAGTCACCGTGCGGCGCGTGGGGTTGGCGACCTCCTGAGCGGACGCTGCTCTGATGAGCCAGTCGTCGAGGTACGGAAAGACATAGAGGCCGTGAAGCCGGAGATGGGCCGCCACGACCGCGAGACATTTTGTGAAGACTCGCGGTGCGGAGGATAGGCCAAAGGGCAGTACTCTGTACTGGTAATGATTTCCTGCCACCACAAACCTTAGGTATTGGCGGTGGCTTGGGTGGATGAGGATGTGCGTGTAGGCATCCTTTAGATCCAAGGAGCATAGCCAATCTCCCTGCTGGAGGTAGGGCAGAAGGATTCCAAGGGTAAGCATTTTGAACTTCTCCCGCACAAGGAACTTGTTGAGGTTGCGCAAGTCCAGGATGGGTCTGAGGCCCCCTGTTCTCTTTGGTATCAGAAAATACCTTGAATAAAAGCCTTGACCTCTCAGGTGGTGGGGCACCGGTTCCACCGCCTGTTTCCTGCAGAAGACCTGCTAACTCCTGAAGGAGCAACTCCCTGTGCAGAGGGGGACGCGAAGGTTCTCCCGGAAAATAGGAGGGAGGGACCTGATGGAAGTGGAGAAGGTAGCCTTCTCGCACGACCTGAAGTACCCAGGCATCTGCGGTGATGCTGGACCACCTGTGGCCGAAGTGAACCAGCCGGCCTCCGGTGCTGGGAGGAACCAGCGGGGGGGGAGAGGCTATGCTGAGCGAGTCAAAAACCCCCACCCTGCTGAGCAGGGGCTGGTGGTGCAGGCTTGGGGGCTTGCTGCCTACGGGACCCGTTACCCCGTCCCTTGGCCTGCTGGCCCTGTTGGGGAGCTGCAGGGGCCTGATAATGGGGGTACTGTTTGTAGGCAGCCGCCTTCCTCGGGTAAAAGGACTTTTTTCCCGAGCCCTTCTTTTTCTGGGAAGGGGCGGAGGTCTTCCTAGAAAGCCTGGTCCTGGTGAGAGTCTCAGTCTCAATTTGTGCAGCCTTTTCCGCCATGGGCTTGCCAAAGAGGTTTTCGCCTCGGCAGGGGACATCGACCAACTTGTCCTGTACCCAGGGCTCAAGATCCGACGACTGAAGCCAAGCCTGTCGGCGGGCACCGATGCCGGCTGCGGCCACTCTAGCCGAGGCCTCAAAGCCATCATAGGCTGCTCGGGACATGAACTTTGAGCATTCCCGAATGCCCGTGGACAAGGCTAGGAACCTCCGCAAGGGCTCCTCGGAGAGACCAGCGGAGAATCCGGCTAGCTCTTTAGCCAGATCCCGGAGATACATGCCCATGTAGAGCTGGTAAGTCTGGACACGACATGCTAGCATAGAGCCCTGGAAGCACTTCTTGCCAAGGCCATCCAGGTTACGGGCCTCCCTTCCAGGAGGCACCGAGGAGTGCATCTTCTGGCTCTTAAGACGATGCATGGCCGATTCCACTACCATGGAATGGTGTGGCAGCTGTGCCTTCTGAAAGCCAGGGCTCTTGCGGACCCGATAGATAGAATCGACCCGCTTGCTCAGGACCGGCGAGGAGGCCGGACTCTCCCACATGCGGAAGAGTAGTCGTTCCAGCATAGGAGGAACCGGCACAGTAAAGTGCTCCCTCGCGGGAGAGTCATACTGGAGGGCGTCGAGCTCTTCGGCTCGAGGCTCCTCCTCGGGATCCGCAGGGAAGGCCAAAGCCTTGGCCATATCCCTAACGAAGTCCGAGAACCGGGCATCCTCCGGGGGGGACTGCTTCCGAGGCTCGGACCCCGGTGAGTCCGATGGGACACACCGAGTCCGGAAAGAATCAGGTGACTCTTCCTCCTCAGACTCCCAGACCGACTCCGACGAGGACTCGGTGGGGTCGGCCCGGGCAGGGTGCGGCGCCAGCCGCCCCGACGTCGAGGGAGTCGGCGTCGGCGACCTCGGTCCCGAACGGGAGGCCGAGGGTGACCTCGACCGAGGATCGACTCGAGTTCTCATTGACTCGAGGATCGGCTCGGTCTCCGGGGTCGACTTGGACGTCGACGTCCCGGCGGTCGGGGCAGCGGCGCCAGCGAGGCCAGCGAGCAGTGCCCGCTGCTGGTCCATGAAGGCAGACAGTCTGCTCTCCAAGGCCGTCAACCTGAGTCCGAGCTCAGGTGACCCAGCAGCCCCCGACTCGGGCCCCGACGGCGTCGGGCCCGACGTCAGCTGTCGCGGAGGCGAGTCCAGAAGGACTACAGGACTTACCCGGGCAGGCATCTCCGACTCCAGGCGAGGTCGCTTCGGGAGATGTTCCTTCTCCAAGGACCCGGGGCGGCTATCGGGGCTATGTGACCTGGCCCTCGCGGAGCCAGGAGCGTCCACCGACGCCGCCCTCGCGGGTTTTTCCTTCCGACGATGGTCCCCGGAGGGAGAACCCCGGTCGGAGGAGCTCCGGCGACGGTCCGAGCTGGAGCCCTTTGACACGGAGGCCTCCGACGAGGTCCGGGTACGGCTGGGGTCAGCGAAGATTCTCTCGCGCTGATGCCGCCGACTTCTCAACGCCTTCGAGGACAGTTTGCTGCAGGGCCCACAGATCAGTTCCTCATGATCCGGGCCCAAGCAGCGGAGGCAAAAGTCGTGTGTGTCGGTTAGTGACATATTTCGGTCACACCGACCACACCGCTTAAAGCCACTGGCAGCCATCGGGGGAAAAAGGGCCCCTGCGAGGTCAAAGGACCGGGCTGCCAGGGAAAACGAAAATGAAAGCTGACTAAGTCAGAAAAAACCGAAAAACGCTAGAGGACTCGAGACCGGCGTCGCGAGTCCGGGCGGGAAAAACGATCGGCGTCGAACCGAAAGAAAAAAGTATAAAATAAAGAGGAAAATCAACTTTTTCGCGGGGACAAGACGGGGACGTCTGCAGGGCTCCGCGGAAAAAAGAAGACTGGCTAAGATGGCACCCTCGGGCGGGAAGACGACCGCGCATGCGCGCTGCAATTCCCAAAGGCTTTCTTTGAAAGCTGGGGAAAATTGCTCCGCGAGGGCTCCGTCGGCGCCGACGTCACCCATAAGTGAGGACTGACTTCCTGCTTGGTCCTGGAGAAACATTCTAGTTCAACACAGTCAGTTAATACTGAATTTAGAAATGTGTATGTATTTCATCTGCTTGCAGTCTACCTCCTTACCTCCTCTCCTCCCCTCCCCACACCTCCAGTTACCAATGTGTGCAGGAACAAGTACATTTTTCAAAATGAAAGCATGTGCATATTTCCATTTTGAAAACAACCCACAGAATTTATACACTTACATTTATTCCTCTTTTTTGGCAAACACAAATTTTCTGGGCATATTTTCAGAAGTATGCACATATATGCACAGCCCTCATCAACTCTTAGTCGGGATTTTCTGCTCAGTCTGGGTAAGGTTACCTATTTCTGTGTAAAGAACACTGCTTTATATACATAAATGGCTTTCAAATTTTCTCTCATACATACATGTACAAAGTTTTTAAAATTATGGTGCCCATATTTAAAACCTGTTTGGTGTTCACAGCACGTTTACCTTTGGGCTTTGCATAAGTTCTCAAAGGGAAGAGACAAGTACACTTTCAGGTGCTTTTAAGGTGGGCAATTTTTCAAAAAACCCTTTCACCCAGCTAAACTGGTATTTACCTAGCTATAAGGTTTTTTTCTTTTTTTTTTTAAACATTGGGCTCCCTATGTTTAATTATATGTTTTTACAGGTTTGTTTTGCGAGACGGTAATGGTAGTGTCACAAATTCAGTTTAATTATAAAAATCTTGGAGCACAGAGGGTGGCCTGTGCCATACAGTAATAACCATTTGATGGGACTTAAGCAGACAAGCATGTTGGGCTCTGTGATGTCCTCGGCCCCTAATAGCCACCCTAGGCGGTTGCCTAATAGGGCGCGTCACCTCTTTATTGTGTAGTTGTGGGTTTTCATGTAAAAATGAAAGTCCGAGAGGCTGTAAGGCTAACACAGGAAATTTATTGATTTTCACTGCTTCTCCAAAATAGAGCTTGTGTAAAGCTCAACGCAAAACAAGAAAGTAAACAAGGATTTCTTCTCCTGATACAATTAACTTCAGTTGCTTCCAGACTTCATGAACAAAAGCTTCATTACTTCTCCTAGCCTCTTTAACACCAGTGTTAGTTTGCCTTGCTAAAACTTCTTCACATGCAAGCACTTTCTGGTTTTATTCCAGGAACATTTCTAAAAGGAAACAAGGCTTTTAAAACACAGTCCAGCCTGTTTACACCTTTTAACTATCAAAGGCAGCTGTTTGAGCTTTCCCCTTTTCAAGGCTCAAACGCTTGTCTTGTAACATATAGCACATTCCATTGGGCATTCATATTCACTGTCAGAAGGATAACTTCCTATTTCCATATCTTCAGTGTCTGGCTCTGGTACATCAAGATTAAAACTCCTCCTGGTAATACCCGGCTCTACACTTTCTAAAAGCTTAAGAATTTCCTTCCACCTAGAGGTTTTTCTGTCTCTAGGCTGCTTAGCACATACTGGCAATTCTTCCTCTCTCCATGAATGGCTTAATGCTTTCAGCTTGTTTAACTGTCTGTTAGACAGAGGGTTACTCACGGTTCTCCTGTAATCAGATGGGCTTTTACCAAGCCTTTGGCTTATAGTAAAACTGTCCTCATTCAAATCTCTCTCCAAAGGAAATCTCCTGCCTCCAGGTTCCAAAGCAAACTTCCCTGCTTTGTGGCTTGTTCCTTTGAATACTCTAGCAGTTTCCTCTAAGGCTGGGCTGTCCTGGGAAATACCTCTCTCTTCAGATATCCGAGAGCTTTTTCCTCCCTCCAGCACATTAGGCTTCCTGCTCCGTTCTGAGTCTCCAGTAGCTCCTCCCCTGGGAACTCCCTTCTTCCTGCAATGCTGCTTCTCAACCTCAGCATTAGCATATGCATCAGAATATGCCTCAGGAAGCAGGCTGCTCTTCAGACTTTCTTCACCACTGTCTGAACTGTCTGACTCAGCTCTCTCCACTCTGTGTCTGTGTTCCAAGTGCTGCCTCCTCTCCAACTGCATCTGTTCTCTGTTACTTTCCTTTTGTAACCCGCTGGGAACTCCCTTTGCAGGTGTCTGAGCAGTGATCACGTGCTGCTTCCCCAGCTGGTCTCCATTAACTCTACAGCTTGTTCCTAAGCTGGGGCATGGCCTGCAGCTATTCACTAGGTGAGTTTTTTCCTGTTCCAAAACATTTTGTGTTTCACATCCCCGCCTGCTGCTTCTCTCCCTTAAGGTAAAAGTGTGCTCTTTTCACTTTCCTAAGGGCTTGGGGACATTTTGGCCATCACAGCTCTCACCATAATTTAACTACATTTTAAACCAATTTATTCCCCACCCTGTACTTGCATCATTCCCCCCAAATGATCCCATCTTGCAGGTAGGAGCTGGCAGGCACAGAGTAGTCACTCACCTGTAACAGGTGTTCTCCGGGAACCGCAGGAATCAGTCCTCACATATGGGTGACATCAGCGCTGACGAAGCCCGCGCGGAGCATTTCCCTAGCTTTCAAAGAAAGCCTTTGGGAATGCAACCATGCATGCGTAGTCCCCTTCCCACCCAAGAATGCCATCTTGCTCAGTCAGATGACATAGCTAGGACGGAAGTAAAAACTAACACAAGGTAGGGAGGCAACTCCCATGGGAGGAGAGAGGGTTGTGAGGACTGATTCCCACTGTTCCCGGAGAGCACCTGTTACAGATGAGTAACTATGCTTTCTCCAGGAACAAAGCATAGTTACTCACCTGTAACAGGTGATCTCCGGGAATAACAGGAATTTAGTCTTCACATATGGGTATCGTCGGTACCGACGAAGCCTGCGCGGGAACGCTCCCCAGCGTCCAATTAGAAAGCTTTTGGGAGCATCCCACAGCGCCTGCGTGCTGCCTTCCCACCTTTCCCAACTGCCTCTCTCCAGTTGAGCTTAAAGCTGAGACAAAGAGAGAGACAGAAGGAAAGGGAAAGAGATAGATAGAGAGATACAACTCCTAGGGGAGGTGGGTGGATTGTGAAGACTAAATTCCTGCTGTTCCCAGAGATCACCTGTTACAGGTGAGTAACTATGCTATCTCCAGGAACAAACAGGAATGTAGTCTTCACATATGGGGACTCCCTAGCTTTAGATGCCAGGGAGAGACACCAGAAGTTGTGTGTCCCTGTGAAAGGGCTCCACTTCCCCCCATGGATCTCTGGCATCCAACCAGGGATGGCGGGTAGGAGTTGATTAGGTATGGAACAGGTGTTGGAGAACAGCCTGACCAAACAAGGCATCCCGGCGGGAGTCCTTGTCCAAGCAGTAATGGGCTGTGAAGGTATGAACCGAGGCCCAAGTGGCTGCTCGACAGATGTCGTCGATAGACACAGAGCGTAGATGAGCCATTGAAGCTGCCATGGCTCTCACATTGTGAGCTGTGACATGGCCCTCCAGAGGAAGGTTCTTACTCTGATAGGCAAAGGAAATACACCGTGCAATCCAGTTGGACAGCGTTCTCTTGGAGACTGGAAGTCCCAAATGAGAAGGATTAAAAGCAACAAAGAGTTGAGAGGACTTTCTTTGTTGCTGTGTTCTTTGCAAGTAAAAGGCTAAAGCTCTTTTACAATCCAAAGTATGAAGATTCCTTTCTGCATTTGACGCATGAGGTCTTGGAAAGAACACAGGAAGGTAGACTGCTTAAGTTGAAAAGGCGAGACCATCTTTGGCATAAAGTGTGGATGAGTCCTAAGGACTACCTTGTCATGATGAAACCTTGTATAAGGTGGATCAGCTACTAGTGCCTGCAACTCACTGATGCGGCGTGCTGATGTGATTGCAATGAGAAAGATAACGTTCCAAGAAAGGAATTTCAATGAGGTAGTAGCTAAGGGTTCGAAAGGTGGCTTCATGAGCTGACCAAGAACCAGGTTTAAGTCCCATGCCACCGGTGGTGGCCTAATGGGAGGCTTGGTTAGAAGAAGGCCTCTCATAAATCTTGCTATAAGAGGATGGGAGGAGATAGGTTGTCCATTTAGAGGCTTGAGAGAAGCTGCAATAGCACTCAAATGGACTCTTACTGAGTTAGTTTTAAGTCCTGCATTGGATAAATGAAGGAGATACTCCAGTAATGATTCCAGAGGTATCGCAAGGGGGTTAAGACCCTTCTGCGAACACCATATGGTAAACCTTTTCCACTTGAAAGCATAAGAGCATCTTGTGGAAGGTTTCCTGGAAGCATAAAGGACATCCTTTACTTGCTGAGGGAGGATAAGATCATGAAGATCTAGGCCTTCAGCAACCAAGCTCTGAAGTGCAGAGATTGGGGATTGGGATGCCATAACATTCCGTCCTCCTGAGAAAGGAGATCTGGAGCAGATCCTAACTCCAGGGAGGGAGCTTGAGAGATGTAGAAACAGAGGGTACCACACTTGCCGTGGCCAATGTGGAGCTATGAGAATCATACGGCCTCTGTCTCTCTTAAGCTTGAATAGGGTTTTGGGAATTAGGGGAATGGGTGGAAAGGCATAAAGGGAAGTCTTGACCCCAGTGAAGGAGGAAAGCATCCCTGGCCTGAGAGCCCTGAGCCGGAATTCTGGAACAGAACCGGGGAAGTTTGGCATTTAACGGACTTGCAAAGAGGTCTATATCCGGGGTTCCCCAAATTTGAAAAATCTTGGCCACCTGGGTCTGCATGTAGAGACCATTCGTGTGGAAGCAGAACTCGACTGAGTCTGTCTGCCCAAGAGTTTTGTATGCCTGGGAGGTACACTGCCAGGAGATGAATCTGATGCTCTCTGGCGAGGGCCCATAGTCGCAAAGCTTTGTTGCAAAGCGACAGAGAGCCTGTTCCCCCCTGCTTGTTCACATAGAACATGGCTACCTGATTGTCCGTATGAATGAGGACTGTCTTGTAGCTGAGCAGGGTATGGAACACTCGAAGGGCAAGGAAGATTGCTCTGAGCTCTAAGAGATTGATATGCAGATGAGTCTCCTGTGGAGTCCAGGTGCCTTGGGTGGAGAGGTCTTGCAGATGAGCTCTCCAACCCACTGGTGAAGCATCTGTTGTGAGAGTTTCCTGGGGTAAGGGTTGTTGAAAAGGGGACCCCAGCCACAGGTTCTGAGTGGACTGCCACCATTGGAGGGACAAAATAAGGCGATTTGTGTTTGCTATTTTGTCTGACAGGCACCCTGATGCCTGGGTCCATTGGGTGGATAAAGTCCACTGGGCTTCTCTCATATGGAGGCGAGCATAAGGAACCACATGCACTGTGGACGCCATGTGGCCTAATAATTGTAGCATTTCTCAGGCAGTGAGATGAGGTTTTAGCACTGCTTGAGAAGCTAACTGCACCATGCGAAGGCAACTGGCCTGGGGGAGATAGGCCCTTGCCTTTTTGGTATCCAGCAAAGCTCCTATGAACTCTAGAGACTGAGTGGGAGTTAGACTGGATTTTTGGATGTTTATGACCAGACCCAAATACTGAAGGATACGCATTGTGCAAGATAGAGAAGTCCTGGCCTCTGACTCTGATGGGGCTCGAATGAGCCAGTCGTCTAAGTATGGGAAGACGAATATGCCTAGAGTGCGGAGAAATGCTGCTACCACAGCCATGCATTTCGTGAACACTCTTGGAGCTGAGGCCAGGCCAAAGGGAAGCACCCTGTACTGGTAGTGCTTTCCTTGAAAAAGGAACCGAAGGAACTTTCTGTGAGTTGGATGGATGAGAACATGGGTGTACGCATCCTTGAGATCTAGAGAACAAAGCCAATCCTGACTCTGAAAGTATGGCAGCAGAGTTCCTAGAGAAATCATCTTGAATTTCTCTTTTTTTATGTAGAAAATTTTTTATTGAAAGCCATAAACACTACACAATGCAATAACAAATGTCAAGTACACTCAGTGCCCATAACAAAACACAATAATGTGCAGGGACAGAAAACCCCAAATGAACATCCCCCACCCACAAGACCTTGCAAAGACCGCCAAAGTTATAACTGAATAAGCAATCCTATGCCCAACAATCCCAATATAAAACCGGGGTAGCATCTAAGAATGGAGAACTAAATGACCTAGATATAATGAGAAAACCTATCAAACCTATCCCCACCTAAACAGTACTGAGAACTCCAGGGGGGAAATCTAGCCCCCCAAAAATACTTCTCCACACTTATCTAGACTTTCGTTGACCCAAAAATCTGCCCGACCCTCCCACCCTCCCCTCCCTTCCACCAAACCCCACCCTCCCTCGCCCACTCCCCTACCACACACTACCCCCCCTCCCCACCCACCCCGCAAACCTGCCTACCGGGCCTCTCACCCCCTAGATAGAAGGCAAAAGGGTGAAGCAAACAAATGCCAGCTTGAAAACAAGGGAGTAACCGATGCCCACCAATAACCAACACCAATCAGGCAAGGGGGAATCAAATTCGTGCACCTCAACCTAAAGGCCCACAACAAGGCCCAAAAGAAAGAGGAAAGAGAAATCGAAAAAGTAAGGGAGCAAACTATGCCCAGTCTCAACTACGATTGCAGAACCCTCAGAGGGGTAAAACTCGACTCCAGAGAGTATTCATCTTAGCCTTTGTCCCGCGTAATTCAGCCGTCAGCTTTTCCATACGATAAAGATCCCACACTTTAACCAACCACTCTTCATATGGGGGTGCCGTCGCCCTCTTCCAATACCTACTAACCACCGAACGGGCAGTCAGTAGTAAACACTGAGTCATACCCAAAGGATCTTTCAACAAAGACTCCGCCTGAAAACACCCTAAAATGCAATGATCAGCATCAAACGGAAAGTAAACCCCTAATTTTTGAATTATCGCGCTATAAATCATCAACCAATAGGATTGAATTACCACCACATGTGGTAAAACGAGCTCCAATTCCCACAGGATCTCCAACAAAGGGGATCAACTGATCTACCCCATCGATAAAGAGAGGACGGAACCACAGACATCCGTAAGACAATGCGTAATCAGAGATAGCGAGATAGAACACGTATGGGCATAATGAAACACCTCAAACCAAAAATCTTCAGACCGGGGCAAAAGATCCTCCTCCCATCTAGCACAAGCCTTCAGTGTAGGAGCCACCTGAGCGGCATCCTGAGCGAGGGCTCGATACAATCTTGCTAACAACGCCCTATCTGAGATAGGCAGAAAAAGAAGTCTCTCCCAACTGGTGGGAGCCCGAGTGGCTGCTTCCATAAGCGTTCGAGAGGCCAAGCAATGCCGAAGTTGAAGGTATTGAAACCTAGAAAGTGACATCTGAAGAGTGTCCTCCACAACAGCTTGGGACATAAGCTCCGAATCCTCTATCAAAGAACTCAAATATGTAGCATCCATCTTTACCTGAAGAGGCCGAGAAAGACTTCTAACAAAGGGGAACATTCCCAGGGTTGTGTATGGAGATCACAGAGAGGGCCTCGCAGTCCTCGCACAAACTTTGCGCCAAGCCGTCCAGACGGGCCCCAGAAAGACATGCGCGCGAATGGTGCGAAGGAGAGATTTCTCCGTAACGAAAGAAATAGCCACAAGGGGAATCGGGGTAAATGCATATGCTTCCAGCTTTACCCAAGCCGACGCCTCCCTTAAGCCCCACAGAGGGACGGCCTTCAAACAGGCGCTATAATAATACAGCTCAAAATCAGGGAGGCCCACACCTCCCCAAGCTTTAAGATGAGTCATAGTGCTCCAGCTCAATCTAGGTCTCCGTCCTTGCCAAATAAATTGCACGAGAAGCTTCCGTAATTGCAAGAAAAATGAACGAGGCAAGGAGATCGGCAATTGCAGAAATAAGAAAATAATTTTTGGAAGAAGCAGCATTTTAATAGCATTGACCCTACCTAGCCAAGAAACTGAGAGATTCCTCCACACTGCCAACTCCTTAGCTAGTGACCCTAAAAGCGGAGAGTAATTCCTAGCATATAACTCCTCTAATTTCTGAGTAATGTAGACCCCCAAGTACTTGAAGCCAGTAACTATTGGGAATACACCGTTCATCGGAGTCCAACAAGCGCCGTGCAATGACAAATAGGGCAGCAAGGCAGATTTTTGAAAATTTATCGAATACCCAAAGAGAAAGGAAAAATTAGACAATACAGAGGAGAGGATTGGCAAAGTGACGTTTGGATCACGAAGAAATATTAAGGTGTCGTCTGATGATTACCCCCCAATGGGATCCCCATATGAGATTCCAGGGACCGCAGCTGAATCGCTAGCGGCTCCAGCGCCAAAGCAAACAACAAGGGCGAAAGCGGGCAACCCTGCCTGGTCCCCCACTCTAAAACAAAAGGCATCGACTGAAATCCATTCACTTGGACTGTGCCCGTTGGAGCTCTATATAAAGCAGAAATCCATGTCAAAAAGGACGGTCCAAATCCAAAAGATTGTAGAACTTGTAAGAGAACGCCATTCAACCTTGTCGAAAGCTTTTTCGGCATCTAGAGAGAGGATCGCGTAATTCCCCTCCAATTTCCTAACTCCACCCAGAATATTGACCAGCCAACGAACATTTTCAAAGCCCTGACGGCCTTTAATAAACCCCGTTTGATCCGGATGAACTACCTCCTGGACTAGAATATTTAGACGGGAAGCAAGGATCTTAGTAAAGATTTTATAGTCAACATTTAGCAAGGAGATTGGTCGATAACTGCTACTCTGCAAGGGATCTTTCCCTTCTTTCGGTATAACCAAGATGAGGGCCTGGTGCATCAACGCCGGTAGGCCTCGATGGAGTAAGATTGAATTAAACACCCGAGTTAACAAGGGGGCTACCAAGTTTGAAAGCGACTTGTATAATTCCGCTGGAATCATATCTGGACCTGTAGCTTTGGCAGGCTTCAATTATTTCAAAGCCTGAAGAACCTCTACAAGTTCTATTTCCTTATCAAGTGACTCTCGAGCTTCAACCGATAACTGAGGCAAATGCAGGTCGGACAAAAACTGTTGAATGTCCTTAACATCAGCTGTTAAACTGGAGGAATATAAATCCTTATAGAACCTCGCAAAACGTTGGGCAATTTCACTGGACTTATGGACAAGGCGATTTTGATCATCCAAAACCCCCGACACTCTACGCGCTTGTCTCTGCCGCTTCAGCTGCCAAAGTAATAATTTATTGGCCTTATTGCCATGCTCAAAGAAGTGACGACGCGTCCTCAGCATGCACGAGGAAATCGTTGCAGTCTCTAAAGCCGCCAATTTACCCCGAAGCACAGTAAGCTGCCTAAAGACCGATGGCGACAGACCCTGCTTATGTTGCTTTTCGAGGAAGGAAATCTGCGACCTAAGCTCCGCTTGAAGCGCCATCGCTTTATGCTTATGGGCCACCGACAGAGATATGACCTGCCCTCTCAACACCGCCTTCCCGGCCTCCCACAATAAGAAAGGAGGAGTCTCCTCTCGCTCGTTGTGCAAAAGATATTCCTTCCAGCCCCTCTGCAGCTTCTCCACAAAATCATTATCCCTTAACAGCTGCCGTGGAAAAGACCACGACCGCGGGGCTGGCTCAGTATCAAAAGGAACATACTCCAAGGATATTACAAAATGATCCGAAGGACCTCTTCCCCCAATCTGAGCCTTATCAACTTGAGCAACCACCCCTTTAGAGACAAGCCACATACCAATAAGTGAGTACGACTGATGGGCAGCAGAGAAAAAAGTATAATTTATTTTATTTTATTTATTTAATTATTTCTTTTATACCACCCCTTCCAGAGATCAAGGACGGTTTACATATAACAGATTAACAGTCTTGTACACATTTGTATACATTTTACATAGAACAATAGAAATCAACTATTTACATTGAACAATGAATTTAAACTTTGTAGGTATTAATGCAAAACAAAACATCAAACTTTTTACAAATGTATATTTACAGCGTGTGGTGTGTGTGGTGTATGGGGTAGATATTGGTGTAGGTGCTGGAATTTAATTCCTTTTTTGTCATCTTTGGGGCGTGTATGGGGAAGGGGACAGGCTTGTGGTTACATTGTTGGGATTAAGGGAGTTTGTGCATGTGTAACCACGTTTGTTGTGGAGCTGGCTTTGAGGGAGTAGGGGATTTCGAAGTGTTCAGTGAACAGGTAGGTCTTTAATTCTTTCCTGAATTGGATGAGGTCTCTTATGGTGCGAAGTTCAATAGGGAGGTCGTTCCAGAGTGTAGGAGCAGTGAATGAGAATGCTCTGGAGCTAGTGGTATTCTTAGTTTTCCGGATGGCTTTTGGTATGATAAGGGAGTGGGCTGCGTTTTGTCTGTGGGCCCTTGTCGATGTTGGAGAGTGCAGTAATGTGGATAGGTGTGAGGAGGTTATGTCGTTTATGAGTTTATAGGTTGTTAGGATAATTTTATATTTAATTCGGCTGTTTATAGGGAGCCAGTGTAGTTCTAGCAGTATTGGGGTTACGTGGTCTGTTAGGCGAGCTTTAGCAATTACTTTTGCACAGATGTTTTGAGCTCTTTGTAGAAGGTATGTGCTTTTTTGAGGAAGGCCTATTAGGAGACTATTGCAATAGTCGAAGTGAGGGGTGATCACATTAGGATGGGCAGAGCACCAAATATCTTCTAGAGCAAAGGTAGTCATTAAAGTATCCAGTGAGTGAGATATACTAGGCAAAGACTTAAACCCAGAGGATCTATCCAAAACCGATAGCACACAGTTAAAATCGCCCCCTACTATTAGGTCCCCTGTGACGTGGGATGTTAAAAGTTCCAGAAGGTCCGAAAGGGATTGCACAAGCTCAGTAGGGGGAAGATAAACATTTACTAAAGAAAGTGGCGCACCATTAAGAACACCGGACAGGATTAAGAAATGCCCCTTAGGATCCTGCACTTGCTGTGATACCTGAAAGTTACAATGCCGCGCCAGCAAAATAGCCACCCCTCTTTTGTGTTTAGAGAAACCGGAGGAGTAGACAGAGGGAAATCTCCAGGAAATTAGACACGAGTGCTCTCCAGGAGCCAAGTGAGATTCCTGCAGGAAGACTATATCTGGATGCTCTTTCTGTATATGCGCAAAAACTCTACGACGCTTAACAGGGTGATGCATCCCCCTAACGTTCCAGGAAAGTAATTTAACCATGATCTAAGAGGGTATTACTGCTACGCAGAGATGTGCAAGGAGAGAAGAAAGAAATGAGTAAGCACACCAGCTCCACCCTTAACCCAATCCCCAGAAAGGGTACCATTCCCCCTGGACTCACACCATCTCCCCACCTTTGCCCCTTCACTTTCATATTCCAAACTCCCCATGTATCCCTGAGGGTTTGCTCCCTCAAATGCTATGAAAACAAAGTCCCCCTCCCTCCTCGAGTCCCCCCCCTCATCCACCCCCACCCTCCCTCCAAATCCCCCACCCTTATCCTATCCCATCCCAGACACCCTCCCCCTCCCAAATCCTGAATAGATTGGGCCGACTCCCACACAGGAGAGCCCATCTCATGAGTGGGGCACCTTCCCACCCACAGGAGGATACTAAATAGAACTGTGTCCATACTCCGATACCAGAGCTCCCAAATCCCGAGCAAGTACTGAAAAGACAGCTTGATCTGCTATACATACTTCCCAGATGGAATAGCCTCCATCACCCACCCCCCCTACTAACTGAGTCTGGAATTGACTCCAGAATCCCCTTAAACTACGAATGATACAGATCCATCTGTGAGAAACAGAGCAGTTGAGTCACTCCGGAGCAATCCCCCAGACAACCCCAGCACAGGAAATGTCATAAGTGCAGAGACAGAAGAAGGCAGACAGAACATGCTAATCCGAACATACAGAAAAAGTAACAAGCACAATTTTCAGTTGGGAGCTGCAGTGCCCATTCCGCTGGGCCCAGCGCCTTCCTGGTCTGCCTCAGAAGAGGACCTGGATCTGGGAATCTTCCGGCGCTTCGGCATGGACACCTCCCAATCCCCTTTTTGGCCACGTTGAGGTTGAGATCGATCACCAAATTGTATAGAGTCCAGAAATCGCATACAGTCAGAGAGATCCGAAATTCGCTGCTTTGATCCATTCAACTCAAAAATCAAGGAGAAAGGAAAACCCCATCTGTATGGAATCACACGCTTCTGGAGGGCCAACGTAAGAGGTCGAAAGCTCTTTCGGCATTCCAGAGTTCTCTGAGCTATGTCCTGAAAATTTGTAGCTCCTGGCCTTTGTAAAGAAACGACCACTTGCCTTGCAAGCTCTTAAGAAGAGCCATCTTATCTTCGCAAAAGGCAAAACAGGCAATGACAGCGCGGGGCCAGGTATTCAAATCTTTCTTGGGACCCGAACTCCTGTGAGCCCGTTCCAACTTTATGGGGCGTTCCCCTTTGGAAACACAAAAAGCAAAGATCTCCTGCACTATTGCACCCGAGTCCTCTCTATCCCCAGGGGACTCAGAGACCCCTAGAATGCGTACGTTGTTCCTTCTCTGGCGGTTCTCAAGATCCTCTTGGCGATCCATCATCTCCTTAGAGGCTTGGTCCAACTTTCGAACCTTGGATTGGATTGCAATTGAAGAATCCATCTGCTCCCTTAACAAAATTTCCTCATGCGAGACCCGATCATCCAGAGCCTTGATATCCACACGCATGCCCACCACCACCTTCGTGAAGTCAGACCAAAAGAGCTTAAGTTCATTCAAAATCTCAACCAAATCCTGTTTTGTTGCCAGCGAAGAAATCTTGGCTTCGTCTATCATCCTGGGCACCTGATTTGGCTCTGCCTCAGCTGAAACTTTGGATGTTCCTCCGAGAATCTAGAAAACTTGGAAAGTTCTGAGGCATAATTTTTGACTTTGGCCATTATCTCAGGGTAATAGGAAGAGCTGAATGTAGAAAAAGCAAAGTTCACTTGTAATCTGAAGAACACCCACACGAGGGCGCAATGCAGCAGGGAAAGCCAATTGATTGCACAGGTTAGATTTATTTATTTATTATTTATTACAATTTCTTATATACCACACTATTGTCAGCGCGGTTTACATACAACAAAATGACCATAACAAACTGCTTGGCTTCACATAGAACAGGAGTAACAACTTGGATAACATGTTTAAGATCTCTATTATCTTGGAACTGTAGTTTACAAGGGGCGCTATGGCACCCTGAAACAGAAGAGAAACGGCAACCAAAGCACAGGCTCTCTCCGCAGCCTCCAGACAGGAGGATACCCAGGTTCTCAAAACTTAAATCCAGAAGACGCTGCCACCACTCAGAGGATCAGCCAGATAAGAAGCAGGATCAGTAACAGTCAGCCATCTTAAAACCCGATCTTGCGTTCCACGTATGCGTTCCACACCGGGGGGGCCATTTTCATCCCACACACTTGCGTTCCAACAGAGCAGAGCAGATAGGACAGAAACACCAACAACGCTACAGGATTCTGTGTTCATCTTCCCGCCAAAAAACCTGCTACACACTCCTGCGTTCCACTATGCATTCCACAGCATGCTCACAGCCATGGCGTCTGGAAATGCTGCCAGGAAACCTCCGCTTCGCTCCCAAAGACCCAGAAGGGACCCCCACTCCGCAACACTTACGGTAAGGCGAAGCTCTTTCTTACTTTGTAGGGACATGAAATTAGCAGCGATAGGCATAGCACAAGTCCGTCTTGTATATCTTACTCACAAGAGATGCCAAAATCGAAAAACGAGTGCCCCGAGACAACAGTAGACTGGAGGAAAGATCTTTCAGCATCTTTTGTCCATCGGGCTCACTTTAGATCGCTCCTCTGCGACCCGACTAAAGATCGGATCTGTCCCAGCTCTCCAGTGCCGATCTCCCACCCAGCTCCTGCACCGCTCGCATCTTTAAAGCTGCATAACGTTTTCAGCTGAGATCCAATCTCAGATCGCAGGGCACCAGCAGCAGCGGGTCTCTTAGGGGGGTCCCATCAGCGGCAGGTCAGCGCAGTCAGCCTAGCAAAACTAGCCGAATGGCTCATAAAACGGGATATAGGGCTCAGGAGCCTCCTCAAGTCGTGGCCATCTTATCGGGCTCACGAACGCCCCCCTTGAATTTCTCTTTGAACAGGAATTTGTTCAATTCTCTGAGGTCCAAAATAGGTCTGTATCCCCGTGTTTTCTTTGGGATAAGGAAATAGGGGGAGTAAAACCCTGTACCCTGTTGATGAATGGGTACTTCTTCTATTGCCCCTTGGGCAAAAAGTATGGTGACCTCTTGATCTAACAGGTTGATGAGAGAGGTCTGAGAATTGAACTGTCTTACCATTGTGTGAGGGGGCATGCACAGGAAGTGCAGTTTGTACCCCTCTCATGATAGAGAGTGTCCAATGCTCTGCTGTTATCTGTTCCCACCTGGGGGCAAAGTGACATAACCTTCCTGGAATGGTGGAAGGCTCTGGACCATTGAGGGCCAGGAAGGCTAAGTTCTCTAGATGAAAGTCAAAGGCCTTGTGGCGGCTGAGACTGCTGAGATGGTTGAGGCTTAGCAGTCTTCGCTTTCCTTTGTTTAGGTGGTTGCTGACCCTTCCGGGCAGGCTGACCTGCAGAACGTCCCTGCTGGGAATAAGAGGGATAAAACCTCTTCTTTTTTGAGAAGAAAGGCTTCTTGAAAGATTTCTTTCTCGCAGGATCAGCTGTGGCTTTGGATAGCCTATCCAAAGTGGAGTTGTCAACATCCAAAGTGGACACCAAGGGCAGCACACTGCCACGTAGATATCAGCAACACAGTACAAGAACGTAGCAGGTGTAAGTTCTCACCAAAACTTTATTAGTCCATACATGTAAAGGGAGACCTGACCCGACACAGGCCGTGTTTCGATAAAATCTTCAGGGGCTGGCTCACCTTATACTAAAAACATATCATAAATAAATAAAAACCACAATTATAAAAAACTAATCATATATAAAATAAAACATCATAAAGGAACGCAATACAAATATATAATAAGCAATAAATAAATAAATAAATAACAAAGTTTGAAATTATAACATACAAAACGTATTATTCATAAACTTATATCAGTATATATAAGCCCTATAAAAACATGTATAAAACAAATAAAACTCAATACATGTAAATAAAAGATTATTGTAAAAAAACTTAAAATAAACATAATTAACTAACCGAATCATACCGGCAAATGTATGCTATCCAAACCATAAGAGGAAGTAGTGACTTATTATAGATAATAATCGTGCTACATAAACAAGAGTATGATTCGGTTTATGATGTTTTATTTTATATATGATTAGTTTTTTATAATTGTGTTTTTTATTTATTTATGATATGTTTTTAGTATAAGGTGAGCCAGCCCCTGAAGAAGATTTTATCGAAACACGGCCTGTGTCGGGTCAGGTCTCCCTTTACATGTATGGACTAATAAAGTTTTGGTGAGAACTTACACCTGCTATGTTCTTGTACTGTGTTGTTGTCAACATCTAATTCATTGGCTTTTTCTTGCCAATTTTTTCCAAATAGATTCTCACCTGTACAAGGGATATTGCCCAGTTTGTCCTGCACCCAGAGCTCCAAATCGGATGCCTGGAGCCAGGCAATTCTACATGCACCTATGGCAATGGCAGAGGTTCTGCTTATGCACTCAAAAAGGTCAAAAGCTGCATGGTTGACAAACTTAGACACATCCTGGGCATGTTTGACCAGTGTGAGAAAATCCTGCCTTCTATCCTCAGGAAGAAGAGGGCTCAAAACCTCTAAATCACCTGTGACTTCTTTAAGGAACATTCCCATATATAAAATATAGGAATTGATCCTGGCAGAAAGCATGGAAGCCTGGAAAGTACAACGTCCAAAGGCATCCAAAGTTCTACACTCACGTCCTGGAGGATTAGAGGCATGCCTCTTTGCACTCCTGATCCTTCTCATTGCTGATTCCACTACAATAGAGTGGTGAGGAAGCTGAAGTGGTGAGGAAGCTGAGTTTTCTGGAACCCAGGACAAGGAGGGACTCGATACATGGTATCCAGTCTGCGAGAGTGAGGAGAGGTGGTGAGAGGTGTCTCCCACATTCTCAACATGAGATCATGTAAGATCTCATGGATAGGCAAGGTAGCTGCCTCCTTAGGAGCTTTGGGATATTGTAAAATCTCCAACTCCTTAGCTCTGGGCTCTGTCTCAGGAGTCACAGTAATGGACAATCCACGAGCCACCTCCCTGATGAAATCTTGAAAGGAGCTATCTTCTGGAGGAGACATCCTTCGTTTAGTAGAGGAAGGCTCCTCCGGGAGAAGTATCCCGGTACCGGCAGAGCTATCAGAATCCTCGGAGTCCTCCGAGGATTCGAAGTATCGTCTATCCGGATGCTCTTGAAGAGCTCGATACCCGTACCGACCGAAGTCGGTACCGGGGGTAATCGGTACCGGTGTATCGGCACCAGAAGGCATTGCATGACTGGGTGCCGGCAAAGCCGATACCGATGGCGATGCTATCGGTACCAGTACCGACACCAGTACCGGCATCGGTACTGGTTGAACCGTCTGACGCAGTTCCGAGGGCGTCGATGCCGCAAGGAGAGCTGCCAGACTGCGTTCAATAGCCAGGAACCTCTGGTCTATCGACGCAGCCAATGCCTGGGTGTCGGTACCGGAGACAGCCGGTACCCCAGAGCATGACACCAGTAGTTCTGCCGAGGTCGAGGCCTCGAGAACATCCTGGATCCCCGATAATGCTCTGGAAGCCGAAGCCTCCCGCTGGGGCAATTTTGCCGGTATGGAACCCTCAAGGGCAACGCCAGAGGCATCTCGATGCTTGGAAGGAGATCTACCCTTTGAGGACCGGCTGGACTTATGTTTAGTTACCTGAGATCCATGGGAGGAAGGCGAAGCCCTGGAAGACGTCGATGCCACCCAAGCTGCATCGGAGGGAAAAAGGGCACTGAGCTTGGCAGCTCGGTTCTGTCGACCCCTTTTGGACATCACGGCACAAGCCATGCACTCGGAGATGGAGTGGTCAGGACCTAAACATTTAAGACACCACTCATGGGTGTCAGTGACGGAGATGGTACCGCCACACTTGGTGCATTTTTTAAAACCTGAGGCGGGTTTCTCCATAGTGGAGGAAATTTTGGGCCTAAGGCCCAAAATGGTGCGTGCACCTGGAAAGAAAAGTTTGGAAAAAAGAATACTATTTTTTTTTTTTTTTTTAAGAAAGAAAGAAAGAACCACCGGCGGTACCGGTAAAGCGTCGAGGAAGGCAGACGCGACCACAAAAAAGAAGAATAAGGAAAAAGAATTTTCTGCAGTGACAGGAACACGACCTGCTGGTTCCGCGGAAAACGAACTGGAGAGAGGCAGTTGGGAAAGGCGGGAAGGCAGCACGCAGGCGCTGTGGGATGCTCCCAAAATCTTCCTAATTGGACGCTGGGGAGCGTTCCCGCGCAGGCTCTGTCGGTACCAACGATACCCATATGTGAAGACTACATTCCTGCTTGTTCCTGGAGATGCAGTCTTCTCACTTATGGGACTCCCTAGCTCCAGGCTGCCGAGGACCGAACCATGTCAGTACCAGCAGCGACCGGTTGGGTGGCTGTGAGTTGCAGAAGGTGAGTCCCCACTGAGAGACTCTGCAAGTCCCTAGCGTCCAGCAACACTATCACTCCGGTAGCCTGAACACAGAGGGTCGGAAGGCAGGAGTTGCCTACACTCCAAGAATAGTACGCAGCACTATCTGACCAAAGGCACTGTCCCTACGGGATTTGCTTTCCAGGCAGTAGTGTGCTGCGAACATGTGAATGGATGACCAAGTGGTGGCTATGCAAATTTCTGTCACCGGCACAGAACGGAGGTGGGCCACCGACGTGGCCATCGCCCTCATACGATGCGCTGTGATCCGGTACTCCAGGGAGAGGCTCGCCGCTCATAGGCGAGGGCAATGCAGTCTGCCACCCAAGAACATAAGAACATAAGATATGCCATAGTGGGTTAGACCAAGCTCCATCAAGCCCAGTATCCTGTTTCCAACAGTGGCCAATCTAGGTCATAAGTACCTAGCAGTGTCCCCAAAAGACAGCTCCCCAGTGCTAGAAAGAGGCATCTGTGATCATGGTACACACTGTGGTGGGGGCACGTGGAAGGGATCTCGACAGCTGGCAGGAGACTCTGCCTCTGGCCTGGAGTCAGCCTGTGGCCTGGGCCAACTGAGAACGCAGGCACCACTGGGCTGTTCGCATGTGCAGGCAGGCTAAGAGTGTGACATGGACCGTGGAGGTCATGTGTCCCAGCAAGTGGAAGGGAAGGTGAACCGGCACCGTTGTGAGGTGCTGGACCTCCTTTGGAAGTATGAGGCATTCTGCCCTGTCCTGAGGAAGAAGGGCTCTGGCCCGCACCATGTCCAGCTGAGCACCGATGAACTCTAGGTCTTGTACCGGAGAGAGATGCAATTTGGGGTAACTGATGATGAACCCCAGGTGCTGCAGGAGGAGGATGGTACGTTCTGTGTACTGACTGGTCTCTGCAGCTGTGCCGCCCTTGATAAGCCAGTCATCCGAGTAGGGGAAGATGAACACCCCTTGTAGGCGCAGATGGGTGGCTACCACTGCTAGACACTTTGTGAACACTTTTGGGGAGGAGGCCAGGCCGAAGGGAAGTACCCTGTATTGGTAATAGCCCCCCCCCCCTACCATGAATCTCAGGTATTGCTGGTGAGATGGGTGGACTAGAATGTGTGTGTAGGCATCCTTTAGGTCCAAGGAGCAAAGCCAGTCTCTCTGTTGGAGGTAGGGCAGCAGTGTCCCAAGGGAGAGCATTCTGAACTTCTTCCTCACTAGGAACTTGTTCAGGTCTCAGAGGTCCAGGATGGGCCTGAGACCCCCGGTTCTCTTGGGGAAAAGAAAGTACCTTGAGTAGAAGCCCTTGCCACAGAGGTGCTGGGGAACAGGTTTTACAGTCCTCTCCCTTAGTAGACCTGCTAACTCTGACAGCAAGAGGAAGAGCGCCCACTGGTCTGAGGTGACCTCGGGCCACCTGTGGGCGAAGAGTGCCAAGTGGCCCCTTGTGGGCTGGTGAGGGTCTCCCAGGGGGGAGGGAGGCCCCGCCCTGGAAATCAAAAGCTCCCGCCAGGTTGAGCCGGAGTTGGTGTCTGCAGCTTGGGAGCCTTTGGCTTCCTAGGTCCGTGTCCCTGGGCCTTTGGGCTGGGGTCCCTGGTGCTGCTTGCGTGAAAAGACCTGCTAGAGGTGACTCTGATGGAAAGGACCCTTCTTTCTCAAGAAAGATGGCCTTTTCCCTGAGGCTTTCTTACGGGAAAGGGTAGAGATCTTCTTTGAGAGCCTCTGCCCGGTCACCACTTTGGCCTCAATATTGGCCGCCTTGTCAGCCATAGATTTTCAAAATAGATTCTCCCCGGAGCAGGGGACATCCAGAAGTTTTTCCTGGACCCACTGCTCGAGGTCCAAGATCTGCAGCCAGGCCTGATGCTGAGCACCGATGCCCGCGGCATCTGCCCCGGCTGCAGCCTCAAACCCATCATAGGCGGCCCGGGACAGGAACTTGGAGCAGTCCCAGATGGTGGCTACTAAGGTCTGAAACCGTTGCAGGGGTTCCCCGGTGAGCTCCTGGATGAGGCTCTTAAGATACATCCCTATGTAGAGCTCATAGGTTTGTATCCGGCAGCCCCGCATGGACCCTTGGAAACACTTACGCCCCAGGATATCGAGGGCCCTGGCCTCTCTACTTAGGGGTACAGAAGAATAGGTCTTCAGGCTCTTGAGCTTTTGCATTGAGGACTCCACCACCATGGAATTGTGGGGAAGTTGGGCCTTCTGGAAGCCTGGACTCCTCTTGACGCGGTAGATGGCATCGAGGCATCAGCTGACCACTGGCACCGAGGCTAGGGTCTCCCACTTCCGTAGGAGCAGCCATTCGAGGATGGATTGTACCGGCACTAATAGGGTCTCCTTTGGGAGAGACTCATACTGGAGGATCTCCAGCTCTTTGGTGCGCGGGTCCTCCTTTGACTCTGTGGGGACTGAGAAGGCTCGGGTTATGTCCCGGATGAAGCCGTGGAATGCAACGTCCTCGGGTGGGGAATGGCATCAGAGCTCCAAGGAAGACAGCTCCGAGGGAATGTCTTGGTGTCGAGGTCTTGGGGGAGGCCTCGATATCGGTCTCCCAGTCTGACTCAGAGGGTGTCGAGGAGTCCGAGGCTCGGAGCTCCCATGCCTCAATGCCTGTATCAGGGAATCGAGACCCCCCAACAGGCCTCAGGTCAGACTCCTGGAAGCTAGCTGAGGAGGACCGGACAGCCGGGGATTGGGACTGGGACCTCGATTGGTTCAGAAGGCTGACCCGAGGCCGTGCTCAGGGCCCGGCTCGGCACCCAGGGATGCCACTGCAATCAGGGGCCCGGTTGTCGGGGCAGATGATGCAGACGAACCTGACATCACCTGCTGCATGGTCAGGATAGCAGAGATACTCTGTTCCAGGACCATCATTCTGGCCTCGATGCTAGAAGGCTCCGCAGATTTCGGTGTGGGCACTGACAGTTTCTGGCCCAGCACCGGTGCTCTGGCGAGTGTGTCCTCTACATGGACAGTGACCTCGGATCACCGCCGGCCGAGGACTCCTTCCTAGGAGGGTGCTGCTCGAAGTCGCCCGTGTCCCACCACGGGACCTTACCGAGTTTCCCCGGTGGAACCTCAACTGGCTTTGCAGATTTTTTCTTTTTCTTGCCAGGGTCCGGCGTCTTTCCGGAGCAGCCACCACCTCGGGACTCCGAAGATGCCCGGGCCTCACAGGAGGTGCTCTGCTTTGGGCTCAGCATCGGGGAAGCCGGAGCAGAGCCGGACCATGGGAACATCTTCTCCTGCAACTCAGACCGCTTCTTGTTGGTCCAGGGGTCATGGCCTGACACAGGTCGTAAGAGGTACTGTTGTGGTCCAGGCCAACGCAGTGCAAACAGCAGTTGTGGGTGTCTGTGACGGACATAATTTGACTACAATGATCACACTTTTTAAAGCCACTGGGAGACATGGTAGATCACACCCGGACGGTGTCAACAACCGCCAGGCAAAAAAGGCACAAACACCAGTTGAGGCGAGCCTCGATGAAAAAAAGAGGAAGGAGCCAAGAACAGCACCAGAAAGAGGAACCGGTACACAAACCGGGAAAACTCACTAAGAGGATAATTTTTAAGGAATATTTCCGGGGATACAGAACATGCATCCATTGAGCTTTGTGGAAAAAAGGAGACTGAGCAAGATGGAACCCTTGGGCAGGAAAGGGACCACGCATGCGTGGTAGCATTCCCAAAGGCTTTCTTTGAAAGCTGGGGAAATGCTCTGCGCGGGCTCTGTTGGCACCGACGTCACCCATATGTAAGGACTGAATTCTTGCTTGTTCCTGGAGAACTATTCTTACCTGCTGTTGCCACCACCTCTGTCATCTTTCTTCTGAAGTCATAGCTCCATGGTAATCGCAGGTCTTGCAAAACTACAAGGTCCAGACAGCATAGGAATGCCAGCAGAGGGGGTGGAAAAGCAAATAGGAGGAGCTGCTTGCTAACTTTTTTGTTCAGCTGGATAACAGACTTCTGTGGATGGCAGCAGCTCTGGCCTGCCCATACTCCATGGTAGCAGCTAACATACTGGGGAAAAATCTGACTGCACACCCCGAGGGGATAGCAATTGGGAGATACTGTATCAGCACATCTGATGGGGCCCCAGGTATGTGCCTGGTTTGCCTATGCCTTAATCCTGCCCTGGACACATGGATTTGCAAGTTATTTTTGGGAAGGGTGGAGGGGGAAGAAGCTCACAGCTAAAGGTTTATCTTGAGTACCTAATACCTTTGCAGAGGCAAGCCTTAGCAGTATTTGACTAAGGAGGATTAGGTGATCAAGGCACCTGTTAAGTTAAACAGAAATGGGAAGAATGATGATGGGGGAAAACACAATGTCAGATTGACAGGAGAAATCTCTGCCTCAAGTTTCATGTTTCACTGCAGAAACAGCAATGTGAATTCTTAACTACATTTAAACCTATATTTAAGCCTCAAAACTAAATATCCAAAACTAATTTTAGTTAAACATCTGGGAGGAACCAATGTGCTAAGTTGCTTTAGTAACAATAAGCCCACTTTCCCCCAAAGAGCATAGTGGGCTTTCTTAAAAGAGCTTTTCATAGGCATAAGCAGTCTTTTGGTGACTGGAGAACCAACCTTTTTAATATTTTTCTTTCAACTTCCACACCATTAAATTTGAAAACTCTTAAGAAAGTGAAGTTGCCATCAGTTGATATATGGACGACGATACTGGTTGCTGATGGATATATTCAAAAGGTTTGCCTGCAAAATTTTCAAGAACTCTCTAGACATGTGCAGCAGTTTCTGTGCACCCACACGGATGCAATGTGCCTCAGTGTTTTAATTAAGCTAATAGGCTGAACTCCAGAAGAGGAGGAGGATAGGTTGTACAACTTGTAAACTGCTGTTTTAAGAGAACATTTGTTATAGGTAGTAAACTAGTTTCTAAATACAAGTTTTTAGAAACAGAACATGACATCAGAAAGACAATACAACCTATCTAGTCTCCCATTCACTGCTCAGCTCTAGAATTTCCAATCCTTCAGAGATCCTCTGCACTGGTCCCCATGCTTTCATGAATTCAGATACAGTCTAAGTGGATTCAGCCACACTGGTCTCCAAGTTGAAAGAGAGTTCTTAGATAAAGCATAGTTACTCACCTGTAAAAGGTGATCTCCGGAAACAGCAGGAATTTAGTCTTCACATATGGGTATCGTTGGTACCGACGAAGCCTGCGTGAGAACGCTCCCCAGCGTCCAATAGGAAAGCTTTTGGGAGCATCCCACAGCATCTGCGTGCTGCCTTCCTGCCTTTCCCAACTGTCCCTCTCCAGTTGAGTTTAAAGATGAGACAAAAGAGAGAGGGAAAGAGAGAGAGAGATACAACTCCTAGGGGAGGTGGGTGGGTTGTGAAGACTAAATTCCTGCTGTTCCCGGAGATCACCTGTTACAGGTGAGTAACTATGCTATCTCCAGGAACAAGCAGGAATGTAGTCTTCACATAGCTGAAGATGCCAGTGAGAAGGCCACTTGTGTGCCCTTGTGAAAGGGCTCCACTTCCCCCCATGGATCTCTGGCATCCTACCAGGGATGGTGGGTAGGAGCTGATTAAGTATGGAACAGGTGTTGAAGAACAGCCTGACCAAACAAGGCATCCCGGCGGGAGTCCTTGTCTAAGCAGTAATTGGCTGTGAAGGTATGAACCGAAGACCAAATAGCTGCTCGACAGATGTCATCGATAGACACAGAGTGAAGATGAGCCATAGAGGCTGCCATGGCTCTCACATTGTGAGCTGTGACATGGCCTTCAAGAGGAAGGTTTTTACTCTCATAGGCAAAAGATATACACTGTGCAAGCCAGCTGGACAGTGTTCTTTTGGAGACTGGAAGTCCCAAATGACTAGTATCAAAAGCAACAAAGAGTTGAGAGGACTTTCTATGTTGCTGTGTCCTTTGCAAGTAAAAGGCCAAAGCTCTTTTACAGTCCAAAGTATGAAGATTCCTTTCTGCATTTGAGGCGTGAGGCCTTAGAAAGAATACAGGAAGGTAAACCGCTTGGTTTAAATGAAAAGGTGACACCACCTTTGGCATAAAGTGTGGATGAGTCCTAAGGACTACCTTATCAGGATGGAACCATGTATAAGGAGGATCAGCCACCAAAGCTTGCAATTCACTGATGCGACATGCTGATGTGATTGCAATAAGAAAGATGACTTTCCAGGAAAGGAATTTCAAAGAGGTAGTGGCTAATGGTTCAAAGGGCGGTTTCATGAGCTGCCCAAGAACCAGATTTAAGTCCCATGCCACCAGTGGTGGCTTAATGGGAGGCTTAGTTAAAAGAAGGCCTCTTATAAATCTCGCTATGAGAGGAAATAGGTTGTCCATTTAGAGGCTTGAAAGAAGCTGCAATAGCACTCAAACGAACTCTCACTGAATTGGTCTTAAGCCCTGCATTTGATAAATGAAGGAGATACTCCAGTAATGATTCCAGAGGTATCGCAAGAGTGTTCAGACCCTTCTGCGTGCACCATATGGTATTCCTTTTCCACTTAAATGCATAAGAGCGTCTTGTGGAAGGCTTCCTGGAAGCATAAAGAATATCCTTTACCTGCTGGGAAAGGTTAAGACCGTGAAGTTCTAGGCTTTCAGCAACCTGGCCCTGAGATGCAGAGACTGGGGACTAGGATGCCACAGCATCCCGTCCTCCTGAGAAAGGAGATCTGGAGCAGATCCTAACTCCAGAGGCGGAGCTTGAGAGAGATGTTGGAGCAGAGGGTACCACATTTGCTGTGGCCAACGTGGAGCTATGAGAATCATATGACCTCTGTCTCTCTGAAGCTTGATAAGGGTTTTGGGAATTAGGGGAATGGGTGGAAAGGCATACAGGAAGTCCTGACCCCAATGGAGGAGGAAAGCATCCCTGGCCTGACAACCCTGAGCCGGAATTCTGGAACAGAACCGGGGAAGTTTGGCATTCAGCGGACTTGCAAAGAGGTCTATGTCCGGGATTCCCCAAATTTGAAAAATCTTGGCCACCTGGTCTGCATGGAGACACCATTCGTGTGGAAGCAGAACTCAACTGAGTCTCTCTGCCCGCCCAAGAGTTTTGAATACCTGGAAGATACACCGCAAGGAGATGAATCTGATGCTCTCTGGCAAGGGCCCATAGTCGCAAAGCTTCGTTGCAGAGCAACAGAGAGCCTGTTCCGCCCTGCTTGTTCACATAGAACATGGCTACCTGATTGTCCGCTTGAACTAGGACTGTCTTGTAGCTGAGCTGGGTGTGGAATACTCGAAGAGCAAGGAAGATTGCTCTGAGTTCCAGGAGAATGATGTGGAGATAGGCCTCCTGTGGAATCCAGGTACCCTGGGTAGAGAGGCCTTGTAGGTGGGCTCCCCAACCCACCTGTGAAGCATCTGTTGTTAGCGTGGCTTGGGGTGGGGGCTGCTGAAAAGGAGACCCCACCAAAAGGTTTTGGGGTGACTGCCACCATTGGAGGGACAAAATAAGGCGATCTGAGTTTGCTATTTTGTCTGACAGGCAACCTGACACCTGAGTCCACTGAGTGGATAAAGTCCACTGGGCTGCCCTCATATGGAGGCGAGCATAAGGAACCACATGCACGGTGGATGCCATGTGGCCTAGCAACTGTAATACTTCCCGAGCAGTGAGGTGAGGTTTTAGCACTGCTTGGGAAGCTAACTGCACAATGCGAAGGCAGCGGGACTGTGGAAGGAAGACCCTTGTCTGTCTGGTATCCAGCAGAGCTCCTATAAACTCTAGGGATTGAGTGGGAGCAAGGTTGGATTTTGGGAAGTTTATGACAAGTCCCAAATACTGAGCGCATTGTGCGAGAGAAAGAAACCCTGGCCTCTGGCTCTGAAGGGGCTTGAATGAGCCAGTCGTCTAAGTAAGGGAAGACAAATATTCCCAGGGTGCTGAGAAATGTTGCCACCACAGCCATGCATTTTGTGAACACTCTTGGTGCAGAGGCCAGGCCACAATGAAGAACCCTGTATTGGTAGTGCTTCCCTTGAAACAGAAAGCGAAGGAACTTTCGGTGAGTTGGATGGATGAGAACATTAGTGTACGCATCCTTGAGATCTAGAGAAAAAAGCCAATCCTGACTCTGAAGGTATGGCAGCAGAGTTCCTAGAGAAATCATTTTGAACTTCTCTTTGAACAGGAATTTGTTCAATTCTCTGAGGTCTAAAATGGGTCTGTGTCCTCCTGTTTTCTTTGGAATAAGGAAATAGGGGGAGTAATACCATGTACCCCATTGGGGAATGGGTACCTCTTCTATTGCCCCTTGAGCAAGGAGCACAGTGACCTCTTGACCTAACCGGTCGTTGAGAGAGGTCTGAGAATTGAACTGTCTTACCATTGTAGGAGGGGGCATGCTGAGGAAATGAAGCTTGTACCCCTCTCTTACAATAGACAGAGTCCAATTTTCTGCTGTTATCTGACCCCATCTGGGGGCAAAATGACATAACCTTCCTGGGATGGTGGAGGGTTCTGGGTCGTTCAGGGCAGGAAGCCAAAGTTCTCTAGATAGGAGTCAAAGCCCCTGTGGAGGCTGAGTCTGCTGAGCCGGTTGAGGCTTAGTTGCTTGTCTTTCTTTGCCTAGGTTGTTGCTGCTGTCCCTTTTGGGCAGACTGACCTAAACGATGTCCCTGCTGGGTATAGGAGGGATAAAACTTTTTCTTCTTGCTGAAGAATGGTTTCTTAGAGGATCTTTTCCTCGCAGGATCAGCTGTAGATTTAGACAATCTATCCAAAGTGATATTGTCAGCATCTATCTCATTCGCTTTTTCCTGCCAATTCTTGCCAAAGAGATCTCTCCTGTGCAAGGTATATTCCCTAGTTTGTCCTGTACCCAAATTTCCAAGTCAGATGCCTGGAACCAGGCAATCCTACGTGCACATATGGCAATGGCAGAGGTTCTGCTTATGCATTCAAAGCAGTCAAAGGCTGCACGATTCACAAACTTGGAAACATCCTGAGCATGTTTGACAAGAGCGAGGTAATCTTGCCTTTTATCATCAAGAAGAGGGCTCATAAGCTCTAAATATCCTGTGACCTCTTTAAGGAACATTCCCATATACAAGATATAGGAACTGATCCTAGCAGAAAGCATGGAAGTCTGGAAGGATCGATGTCCAAAGGCGTCAAGAGTCCTATGCTCACGTCCTGGAGGATTAGATGCATGCCTTTTTGCACTCTTTATCCGTCTCATGGCTGATTCCACCACCATGGAATGGTGTAGTAATTGAGTCTTCTGAAACCCAGGACAAGGAGGAACTCGATACATGGTGTCGAGTCTTCGAGAGTGAGGAGATGTGGTTAGAGGTGTTCCCCACATCCTTAACATAAGATCATGCAAGATCTCATGAATAGGTAAGGTAGCTGCCTCCTTGGGAGCTTTAGGGTATTGTAGGATTTCTAATTCCTTTGCCCTAGGCTCTTTTTCATGAGCCACTGTGATGGAAAGACCTCGAGCCACATCTCGGATAAAATCCTGAAAGGACATATCCTCTGGTGAAGACATCCTACGCTGAGGAGAAGAGGAATCCTCAGAAAGAAGTACTCTGGTATTGGCAGAGCTTTCAGAGTCTTCAGAGTATGGAGCAGACAGAGCTTAAAGATCCCAAATTATTTATTTATTTATTTATTAATTACCCATGTCTACCAATAGCCAAATTAATATGAATAAAATACAGTCTCTAAAATGCTTGTATGAAAATGCTAGAAGTCTAAAAAACAAGATGGGAGAGTTAGAATATATAGCAATAAACGAGAGGTTAGATATGATTGGAATATCAGAGACATGGTGGAAGGAGGACAACCAGTGGGACACTGTGATACCTGGGTACAAACTATATCGTAATGATAGAGCTGATCAAATTGGTGGAGGGGTTGCGCTCTATGTTAGAGAGGTCATTGATTCAGAAAGGATTAAAATTTTGCAGGAAACAAAATTTGCTGTAGAATCTCTATGGATTGAAATTCCATGTAAAAAGGGGAAGGCGATGGCAGTGGGGGTGTACTATCGACCGCCTGGCCAGAATGAACAAATGGATGATGAAATGCTCAAAGAAATCAAGGAAGCTAACAAAAGTTACAGCGCAGTAATAATAATGGGTGATTTCAATTACCCTGGTATCGACTGGGTCAGTGTCATGGCAGGACATGCTAGGGAGATAAAGTTCCTAGATGAAATAAATGACTGCTTCTTGGAGCAGCTGGTTCATGAACCGACCAGAGGGGAAGCAATATTAGACCTAGTCCTTAGTGGAACACCAGATGTAGTGCAAGAGATAAGGGTGATGGGGCCACTTGGCAATACTGATCATAGCATGATCGCCTTTGATTTAATTAGTGGAGGAGGGTTAGTAAGGAAATCCACAGTACTACCTTTTAACTTTTGAAAGGGAGACTATGATAAAATGAGGAAAACAGTTAAGAAAAAACTAAAAGGAGCAGTTGCAAAGGTTAAAGACTTACATCAAGCTTGGGTGTTGTTTAAAAATACTATCTTGGAAGCCCAAGCCAACTTTATTCCACGCTTTAAGAAAAGTGGAAGGAAGTCAAAAAAACTGCCAGCATGGTTTAAAGGTGAGGTCAGAGAGGCTGTTGTTGCCAAAAAAGCATCTTTCAGGAAATGGAAAAAAAGAGCCAAATGACGAAACCTGGAAACAGCACAAGCACTGGCAAATCAAATGCAAGGCATTGATAAAGCAGGCAAAGGGAGAATTTGAGAAGAAGCTTGCTGCGGAAGCAAAAACGCAAAATAAAGATTTTTCAAGTACATTCGCAGCAAAAAACCTGGGAGAGAGTCAGTTGGTCCATTAGATGATAGAGGAGTTAAAGGGGCACTAAGAAGCGACAAGGCAATAGCGGAGAGACTGAATGAATTCTTTGCTTCGGTCTTTACTGAGGAAGATATAGGGATGTTACCCATGACTGAAGTGGTATTTAAAAGTGCGGAAGAATTGAAGGAAATATCGATACATCGGAAAGATGTATTACAACTATTAGATAAACTGAAGAGCAGCAAATCACCTGGGCCAGATGGTATACATCCAAGGGGGTTGAAAGAACTGAAATATGAGATTGCAGACCTGCTATTAGTAATCTGTGAACTATCATTAAAATCATCTCTAATACCTAAAGATTGGAGGATCGCCAATGTAACACCAATTTTTAAAAAGGGTTCCAGGGGTGATCCGGGAAACTACAGACCGGTGAGCCTGACGTCAGTACCGGGAAAAATGGTAGAAACCATCATAAAGAATAAAATTACTCAGCATTTAGATAGTCATGGCCTAATGGGAGACAGCCAACATGGTTTTAGACAAGGAAGATCTTGTCTTACTAATCTGTTATGTTTTTTTGAAGGTGTGAATAAATAGGTGGACAAAGGTTAGTCGGTTGATATAGTGTATCTGGACTTTCAGAAAGCCTTTGACAAGGTCCCTCATCAGAGACTTTTGGCAAAACTAAAAAGAGTCATGGGATAGGAGGCAGTGTACTACTGTGGATCAGGAACTGGTTAAAAGATAGAAAGCGGAGGGTTGGGCTAAATGGCCAATTTTCCCAATGGAGAAAGGTGAATAGTGGTGTACCCCAGGGATCTGTGCTGGGTCCGCTGCTCTTTGACATATTCATAAATGACCTGGAAAGTGGAATAACCAGTGAGGTTATCAAATTTGCAGATGACACAAAACTATTTAAAGTTGTTAAAACCCAAGAAGATTGTGGAAAATTGCAAGAGGATCTTGATAAATTGGAAGACTGGGCATCAAAATGGCAGATGAAATTTAATGTGGACAAGTGCAAAGTTATGCACCTAGGGAAGAACAACCCAAACTATGGTTACACGATGCAAGGTTCCACTTTAGGAACCACCACCCAGGAAAAAGATTGTGAATAACATGTTAAAACCCTCGGCCCAATGTGCAGCGGCGGCCAAAGGAATGGAAAATAAAACAAAAGATATTATAATGCCTCTATACCGTTCCATGGTGAGACCGCACCTTGAATATTGTGTGCAATTCTGGTCGCCGTATCTTAAAAAGGATATAGCGTTATAAGAAAAGGTTCAGAGAAGAGCCACCAAAATGGTAAAGGGGATGGAAGGATACCCTATGAAGAAAGGCTAAAAAGGTTAGGGCTCTTTAACCTGGAAAAGAGACGGCTGAGGGGAGATATGATAGAAGTCTATAAATTAATGAACGGAGTGGAACGGGTAAACGTAGATTGATTGTTTACATTAAAAGAATATAGAAAGACTAGGGGACATGCAATGAAGCTACAGGGTAAACTATTTAAGACTAATAAAAGAAAATATTTTTTCACTCAACGTGTAATCAAACTCTGGAATTTGTTACCGGAGGATGCAGTAAAGGCTGTTAGTGTAGCTGGGTTTAAAAAAGGTTTGGACAAGTTCCTGGTGGAAAAGTCCATAAACCATTATTAAGAAGGGACCCAGGATATCAATGCTTGACCCAGTACAAGCATTGTGGAACTTGTGTCTTTTGGGGAAACTGTTAGGTACGTATGACCTAGATTGGCCACTGTTGGAAACAGGATACTGGGCTTGATGGACCTTGGTCTGACCCAGTATGGCATATCTTATGTTCTTATTTTCAGACTCATCCGAGGATTCAAAGTCTCTCTGATCCGGTTAATCGTGCAAGGCACGGTACTAGTACCGATCAAAGTCGGCATCGGAGTGGTCCAGTACCGACTTGTCGATGCCGGATAGAGACGCATGACTCGGTCCTGGTAGAATACCTGCTGATGCAGTCAGTGCTGGTACTGGAGTCGGTGTCGGTACCGGTTGAATTGTCTGAAGCGGTTTCAAGCGCATCGAGGCCGTGAGAAGAGCCGCCAGACTGCATTCAATAGCCAAGAATCTCTGGTCTATCGACGCTGCGAATGCTTGGGTATCAGTGCCGGATGAAGCGGTCGGAAACCCAGATCATGGCACCAGTAGTTCTGCCGAGGTTGAAGCCTCGAGAACATCCTGGAGCCCCATTAGTGCTTTGGAAGCCGAAGCCTCCCGCCGGGGCAATTTTGCCGGTGAAAGTCACTCAAGGGCAACGCCAGAGGCATCTCGATGTTTAGAAGGAGATCTACCCTTTGAGGACGGGCTATATTTATGTTTAGTTACCTGAGATCCATGGGAGGAAGATGAAGCCCTGGAAGACGTCGATGCCACGGAGGCTGCATCGGATGGAAAAAGGTTGCTAAGTTTAGCAGCTTGGCTTTGCCGGGCCCTTTTCGACATCATCCCACAGGCAACACACTCTGAAATAGAGTGGTCAGGACCTAAACATTTGAGGCACCACTCATGGGTGTCGGTGACGGAGATGATACCGCCACACTTAGAACACTTTTTAAAACCCGAAGCGGGTTTTTCCATTCTGAAGGAAAAAGCTGGGCCTAGTGCCCAAAATGGCGCGTGGCACCTGAGGAGAAAATTACTGGAAGAGACTCCAGAAAGAACGTTTTTTTGGGGGTTTTTTTTAAAAGAAAGAAGAACAGGCGGTACCCGTGTAGCGTCGAGGGAAGGCAGACGCGACCACAAAAAAGAAGACTAAGAAGGGAATTTTTTCTGCGGTGACAGGATGTGCGACCTGTCGGCTCCACGGAAAACGAAGAACTGGAGAGGGACAGATGGGAAAGGCGGGAAGGCAGCACGCAGGCGCTGTGGGATGCTCCCAAAAGTTTTCCTATTGGACGCTGGGGAGCATTCCCGCGCAGGCTCCGTCGGTACCGACGATACCCATATGTGAAGACTACATTCCTGCTTGTTCCTGGAGATACCATATACACCAAGAAATATTTAACTAAGATATTCTCGATCCTCTCAGTGGACAATTGGGCAGGAATTTGAATAGATGAAGTTTGTAAGTGCCTCAGATAATCTTGAGAACCCAAGTATCAGAGATTATACTGGGCCAATGATTTGCGTAAAACCTTAGTCTCCCTCCTATAGGTGCACAGGACTGGCCCCACCACCAAGCAGACTAGCCTAGCATGGCAGGCTTCTGGAGAGAAGATGGAGCACACAGGCAGCATTGGGGAAGCCTGTTAAAGTCAGTACATCTCACAGGCAGTACATCTGTTAAAGTCAGTACATCTCACAGGCAGCATTGGGGAAGCCTGTTAAAGTCATTGTCAGCAGTACGCATGTGAGCATCTGTACATGTTTTCTCAAGGCCTTCCGCATTGTGCTCCCAAAGAGTTGGTGGGATACGACACATCTTGAGCGTGTGCATGCACACATGCAGCTACCCAAAGACTACCACTAACCACGACTTTAAAGGGCTTACTCAGTGTTGGTTGTTAGCTGTACCGGTGTTGCGCTGCTGTCACCCTCTCTCCCTAAAGACCAATTTTTTATTTTGCCTTTCCATAAAGGTAAATGGGGCGGACAGCAGCAGTGATGGTAGCGCAAAGAGAATGGAAGGGAGACTATAATGGACACGGGAGGGGGTTTAAGGGAAGAGAGGGAACATGCTGGGTACTTTGAATGAAAGGGGAGAAATGCTGGATACCTTGGGGGGGAGGGGGAGTAGGGATGGCTAGATGAAAGATACCTGGTTGGGATAAGTCAGGAAATATGTTAGAGACATGGAGAGGTGAGAAGGGAAGGAAAGATGCCGGACTATGGGTGGGATAGGGCAGGGCCATATGACCAATTGTTCACCTAGGGTGAAAGATAGTCATGGGACAACCATACCACATTATATGGTATGGTAACTGGGACACTGGTTGCGTTTGTCTGAAGTGGGAAAAAACTCTGCCGACTAGTAACTTCAGTTCTTCAGACTTTTTCTGGGGTAGAGAATGCACAAACTCTTTGGCCATACGATAAGTGTCTCAAGGATAGTAAACCTGAAGAACTGGTGCGTACGTATGCAGGAAGAAAGTATAGCATTCTGAAAAAAATCCTCCTTTTCCCCCCAAGCACAAGTTTGAATGATTTTCCCCGGGGATATTGAGGAGCAGAAATTAATACTCTCAGCTTTCTTGAGAGCATATTTTCCTGCTAGAGAGTAGTAAGGAAGTTGCTGCTTCATGAATCTCGGAGTTTTCTGGATTCAATATATGGGGTCTGTCTTCTTGTTCACGAAGTGCAAACAAGGTCTTAAGAACATAAGATATGCCATACTGGATCAGGCAAAAGTCCATCAAGCCCAGTATCCTGTTTCCAACAGTGGCCAATCTAGGTCATACGTACCTAGCAGTTTCCCCAAAAGACACAGGTTCCACAATGCTTGTGTATTGGGTCAAACATTGATATCCTGGGTCCCTTTTTAATAATGGTTTATGGACCTTTCCTCCAGGAACTTGTCCAAACCTTTTTTAAACCCAGTTACACTAACAGCCTTTACTACATCCTCCGGTAACAAATTCCAGAGTTTGATTACACGTTGAGTGAAAAAAATATTTTCTCTTATTAGTCTTAAATATTCATGAGGATTTGGAACCGCTGGAGACGATCCCCTCAGAGGCCCACTGAGAATCCTGCAAGTTCCTTTGCCAGGTCCTAAAGATACATGCTGATATACAGCTGATAGGCTTGGATTTGGCAGGTCAACATCGAGCGCAGGTAGCATTTGCGGCCAAGAGCATTGAGGTTATGAGACTCCTTTCTCGGGGGCATGGAGGTATGTAGTAGTTGCGATTTTCGGAAGCTGAGGCCTCTCTAGACTCTGCATATGGTGTCCAGGCATCGGCTGACTATGGGTATAGATGCCAGTGTCTCCCGCCTGAGGATGGCAGGGACAGGAATCATCAGGGCCTCCTTGGGTGGGGCCTTGTATTGGAGGATTTTGAGTTCCACCGTGCGAGGGTCTTCAACTCTGTGTTGAAGGATAAAGCCTTCGATATATCCCGAACAAACTCGAGGAACGATGTGTCCTCGGGCAGGGACTGACACCGCAACATCAAGGGAAACTGATCCGATGGGAGGTTGCAGTGCTTCCACATCTCCGGGGATGCCTCATCCTTGGACTGCCAGTCGAAGTAGTCTATGGAGGACTCAGCAGCCAACCAGGTCTGGGATGCAGGACCCAGGCAGAGTGCCTGGTGGCCCGTGGTGGCCACGTGGCCGGAGTCATGAGTGCTCGCTGGGGTAGATCTCGCTCCCAAGGAGTGGGAGCGAGACAGAGACCTTGCTGAGGATTGACTCGAGGCTTTGGGCTTACGAGGATCAGCTCGGTGACCGGGCGAGTCCTTGATAATGAGGTCTCTGCAGTCTCAGCAGATGCACCGGTGGTGGCAGGCATCGGCATCTGCTATGTGGCAAGGAAGGCAGTGAAACTGAAATCCAGTGCCATCATCTTAGTTTCCCACTCAGGAGGTGCAGCCTTTGATGTGGAAACCAGGGTCACCGGGTCCAGTGTTGGTGAGGAGAGGAGTCCTCGATGAGACGGGCCTCAGGAATCTGGGTCCTGTCACTGGAAGCCTCTGCGTCCATTTGGGGAACCTTTGCTGGCTGCTCCCACTCTGACTCTTCAAGTTCTCTCTGCGGGCTGTGGGACCTGGTAAGGGACTTGCTCAACATGTCCAAGTCCCAGGTTGAGGTCCTCAAGGATTTCTTCTATTTGTGCTCCTGCTCCAAGGAACCCTCTTCAGAGTGTCTGCGGTCCCAGTCAGGTGCCGCAGGGGCATTACAAGACTCTCAGAACCTGTGCAGGCTCTTGGAGTGTGATGCTATCGGGAATACCAGGGTAGAGTCTGACCTGTGGAAGATATCGTCCTGCTTCTGCTGACGATGCTGGATAGCCTTCACAGGCACCTTTTTACAGAGAGCGCAAACCTCCAGGTCATGTTCGGCCCCTAGACACCGGAGGCAGCATCATGTGTATCGGTTAAGTGACTTTTTTGCGCACCAATCACACTTCTTGAACCTGCTGGCCATTGGGAGAAAAAGCACCCCGGCAAGGTTGAAGACCGTGGAAGCAGCCAGCGGATGCAAAAAGGCACGAATTGCGCTGGGGAAAAAACCCTAGAATGGTTCCAAGACGCGATGCCGGGGCAAATAGGAAAGAGATAGTAATTAGAGCAAGGACAGCAGACAAGGGAGGGTTATGACATAGGGGGAAGGGTGCAGGCAAGAACTCAGCGAGGGGTAGGAGCCAGGGGGGAGGGGGAAGGTCAAAAGCTGCACAGAAAAGGTGGGTCTTCAGTTGGGCCTTAAAGGTGGTGAGTGAAGGTTCCAGGCGGAGGACAGACAGGAGTGAGTTTCAGGGCCTGGGGCTGAGGAAAAAGAAGGCTGAGGAACGGGTAGATTTCCAGGTGGGCTTGGGATGGAGATGGAAGGGACATATGGTTTGAATGAATGGACCTAAGGAGTCAGTGGGGTGTATGAAGGTGAACCAAATCAGAGAGGTAGAGGGGGTGCCAGTGTGCAGTGATTTATGAACGAAGATGAGGATCTTGTACTGAATTCGGAACGGAATCGGAAGCCAATGTAAACGGATAAGAATAGGAGTAATGTGATCTGTGCATGAGGCGTGTGTCAGAATACTTGTGGCACTGTTCTGGTTAGCCGAAGTCTACGAAACTGGGACAGGGGAGGCCAGCCAGGGAGACGTTGTAGTAATCCAGGCGGGAAATGACTAGGGACAGCAGCAAGGTAGTCAAGGAGGGGGCAGAGAGGAAAGGACGGTCTGCGCGGATTTGCCTCAAGGTATGGAAGGAGCGCTGGACCATGGATGAAAGGGACGAATCAAGTGTGACATCGAGGTAGCGCAAGGATGGGACGACTGGAATGGGGGAAGAGGAAAGAGGGGGGGTAGGGTTTCCAGAGGTGAACCAAATGGCCAGAGATTTGGAGGGGTTAACATGTAAGTAGTTAAAAGATAACCAGGAGGGCACACAGGACAGACAGGTGTTTAGGGGACCGATATCTGGTGCAGAGGAATCTGTGTGGTGTAAGAAAATATCATCATCCACATAATATGCAGAGATAGCATATTGCTGAACCAAGAGGGTAAGAGAGGCTGGGAAAACATTAAATAGGAGTGGGACTAGGACGGATCCCTGTGGGACACCACAGTGCAGAGGGTTCGGGGGGGGGGGCGAAGTGACAGATCCCAAGAGAACTGAAAAGGATCTATTGGTGAGGAAGGAACGAAACCAGAGAAGAATTGTGCCAGAAATACCTACGTTGCGAAGATGGGCCAGAAGTGTGCAGTGATCAACTAGATCAAAGGCGGCGGACAGATCAAGGGAAACAGCAGTTGTGAAGAAGCCTTGATCCCGCGCAACGTGCAACTCATTGAGGAGAGGAGGATAGATTCTGTGCTATGACTGTGACGGAAACCAAACTGTCAGGGATTGTGGGCAAGAGAGGCTTTGAGGTGGGAGGATAGCTGGGTAGAGACTAGTTTTTCCAGAAGCTTTGAGAGGAACGGAAGATTAGAAATGGGACGCCAGTTGGCAAGTGAGGAGGGTTCCAGGGAGGCCTTTTTAGAATTGGGCAGATCTGAGCATGCTTCCACAAAGAGGGGAAAGTACCAGACAAGAGGCTTGAATTAAAAATAGTAAGGATCTGAGGCAAGAGAGCAAGGGAGGGTTCCGAGGGCCAGTGGGAAGGGATAGGTTCGGACATACAGGAGGTCTTGCGGGTGGAGGTAAGGGCCTTGGACAAAACGGAGTATAATGAGCTGAAACAAGGACCAAAGGTGTGGGGGGGGGGAGGCAGAGAGGTGGAAGGGGAATGAGGGGAAAGCGGGTCCATGGGAGGGGGTGAGAAAGGGGGAGAGCAGGAGGGGAAGAGGAGCAGGAGGGAATGCACTTGAGGCAAAATGCGATGCCAGGAGAGCAGGATCTGGGATAACTGGGGAAGTGGGGGAGGAGGCATGGGAATGGAAGGCAGAGAGAGAATGGAGAATGCAATAAAGCTGACGTGAAGAATTAGCCGAGGAGGAGATGAGGTTGTAAAAATAGTCTGGCTTGGTGGAGTGAAGAAGGTGCTAACGGCGGTGGCAGTGATGAAAAAAGTCAAGAGTCCTGGGATGGGTGCTTGCACCAGTGGCGCTCGGCGTGATGCTGATAGGAGCGATGGAGAAGGGGACCGGCATGGTGAGACCGCACCTTGAATATTGTGTGCAATTCTGGTCGCCGTATCTTAAAAAGGATATAGCGATTTTAGAAAAGGTTCAGAGAAGAGCCACCAAAATGGTAAAGGGGATGAAAGGATACTCCTATGAAGAAAGCCTAAAAAGGTTAGGGCTCTTTAACCTGGAAAAGAGACGGCTGAGGGGAGAAATGATAGAAGTCTATAAATTAATGAACGGAGTGGAACGGGTAAACGTAGATCGATTGTTTACCTTATCAGAATATAGAAAGACTAGGGGACATGCAATGAAGCTACAGGGTAAACTATTTAAGACTAATAAAAGAAATATTTTTTCACTCAACGTGTAATCAAACTCTGGAATTTGTTACCGGAGGATGTAGTAAAGGCTGTTAGTGTAGATGGGTTTAAAAAAGGTTTGGACAGGTTCCTGGAGGAAAGGTCCATAAACCATTATTAAGAAGGGACCCAGGATATCAAAGCTTGACCCAGTACAAGCATTGTGGAACCTGTGTCTTTTGGGGAAACTGCTAGGTACGTATGACCTAGATTGGCCACTGTTGGAAACAGGATACTGGGCTTGATGGACCTCGGTCTGACCCAGTATGGCATATCTTATGTTCTTATGTTCTAAGTGAGCTCAGAGGCAGGAAAGGGACTGTTTGCAACTGGAGAAAGAAAAGGGTATTTTTCACAAAAATTAATAAACTTTTTCCAGGGACTGGACTGGAGTTCCTCAAGGAAAACAATTAGCAGGTAAGTTTAATTTCTCTTTCCTTATCATTTCTCCAGTCCAGTCCCGACCTGTGGGGTGTACCATAGCAGTATTACACTTGGAAGGGACCCGTGAGCCCGGCCTGAATGAATGCTGCCTCAAACTCTATGTCCCCCTAGCCTGAACATCCAGGCAGTCATGCTTCACAAAGGTCTAAAGAGATGACCAAGTAACCGCATCTACAAATTTCTGCTGGCGGCACCAAATTCTGGAACCCTGCTCTCTGCTGTAGCAGAAATGCAGGACCTCTAAACAAAAAACAACAGTCTGTCCGACTTTCAGAAAGGCTCTGCCCTTTTCAAATGGCATCGAAAACTCATCACACGTTCAATTGATGCTACTGCTGGTCTGAGGCCTCCTCCAATGCCCCCAAACAAACCTCGACAGTGGGTGGTTAATATAAAAAAATGAGAGCAATGTAGGTAAAAATGATGGGACAGATCGCAAGACTACCTTCTCTTTGGAGATGGAGAGAAGATTTCCCGACAGGACCATGCATGGAGATCCGAAATCCTATGAGATGAATAGATGGCCACCAGGAATCACTGTCACCAGAAGACCTGTAGATAATCCTAAACTCTGAGAGACTGTGGCGAACAGAAAACTGCAAGGCAATCCAATAATCTTTCTACTTTCTCCTCTGGCAGAAAGACACTGCCCACTCAAGTATCGAACTGTGCTCCAAGGAACTCTAGGGACTGGGAAAGCACCAAGTGGTGTGTTCTGTTGATTTCAGCTTGTTCATAGAACTGATCAACTTCATCTTCTGTATATACCTGCATAATAGCTGTGTTGATGGACATTCCTCGTAGACTAATAGTTAAGCATTCAACTACATGTATTTCATTACACTTCTTGTAAGCTTCTTAATTATAAATGCAACACCATTTCTTTTGTCTTTTATTTCCGACATAGTATACTATATAATCAAATTCAAAGTGCCCATGCCAGTCTATTTCAGCTCCCTGCACACAAAAGGTAGACTTGTACATGTTGTATTTCATTCTTGACCACCTCCAGCTTTTTTGGTTCATGCTTCGTATGTTCCATGTTCTAATATGTAAGACAACATTGCAGCTTCTGACTCATTTCATGCCCAGCTATATCAGCAGTCAGATGTCCCAAAGGCTTTGTTCCACCCACATGGTAAATGCTCGCTTTTACTCTGAAGCATCTTCAGCTCGTTCCCAGTAGCCTCTCGAGTGCCTTCCGACCTGGGAGTCATCTTCCAGCACTATATTGCAATTTGTTTTGTTGCAACAATCCATTGGGTTTTTTAATGGCAAGATATGGAAGTAGACTGCCAGGCCTTTCTTCTGTGTAGGTAATGCCAGTGTTGCTTTTGTCATGGAAATGTGATCCTCCACTGCTAACACCGTCCCACACTGCTGCTGCTCAGATGGGTGATTTGTCTTAATCTGTCACCTCAGCTGTCCATTGTGGGAGACCTTGCCAGTAGTTAAGCTAGCTATAGCATAGCTCTCAGCATCATTGATGCACTCAAGACCTCATGGCACGACAAGTTGCAAACCAAGCAAAGGGACCTGGCACATACTATTTCCTAATGTTTTTACAAAAAGCTCAGACAAAACATTATTTTTCAATAGATCTGTCTGCTTCTCTAGTATTTAGATAATAGAATAAAAAGGAGGCAGTGTACCCTAGTACAGGGGTGGGCAATTCCGGTCCTGGAGGGCCGCGACCAGTCAGGTTTTCATGATGTCCCTAATGAATATTCATGAGATCTATTTGCATCCACTGCCTTCCATTGTATGGAAATAGGTCCATGAATATTCATTAGGGACATCATGAAAACCTGACTGGTCTGCGGGCCTACAGGACCGGAATTGCCCACCCTTGCCCTAGTACTTTGTACAATAACTCTTCCACCCTATTTTGGCCCAGTGAGAGGGAACATGACTGTTGCCAGGACAAAGTAACTCACTTGAGATCAAAGAGGCTGATGTAATAAGCTATGCATTAAAGCTGTGTATTGAACTTCAGCACACAGTACACTAATGCATATGCTGAAAATGATGCTTGCATTCCCGATGCTATAAACTACTATCATGCAAGTTATTATGGCATTAAAAAATGTGTGCCATCAGAGAACAATGCATATTGCCATGGTAGCATGCTGTCATTTTCTATATCTGGCAAAAAATTCTCTCTCTCCTTTCCTATCAGTGCATGAGCCAATACTCATTCAGTATTCCATACTGTAAAATAGTTATCTCCAAGTTATAATGCCCTGTTCAATGTAATTTCAGTTTGTTCAATGTAAACCGCACTGATGCAGAATAGCGCGGTATATAAGAGAATGTAAATAAATAAATAAATAAACAAACAGGGACTGGCTCTTGTACTGACAGGAGGGAAAAATTCTCTTTCACCACAAAGGCAATCAGGTCCAGGGCACCCTGTATCAGGCAAGCCTAGCACAAGGAGGCACTGGACCAGATCTCTGAATTCTGTGGCACATCCCCTACCCCTCCATGGACTAATAATACCTACTTACTCCCAGTGAAGCATCTAGCAGCTATCTCTTCCTTGCACACATACCACCATCCTGAAAAATGGCAGCACCTGACTCTGAGCTGTGTGCTGGTGTGCATTGAGGGATCAGTTTGCCAAATATGAGGACATTGGAATGAACCACTAAGAGTCAGGTGCTGCCACTTTTCAAAATGGCGATGCCAGATGTAGAGCAAGCAGCCATCACTCCTGCCTCTCAACTCAAAATGAGTGGGTGGGGAGGGTTCCACAGCCCATGGACCCACCAAGGTGGGGAGGTGTGTAGTGGCCCACTGGACTACCAAGTGTTAGGAATATTGGAGATGAGGTTTACATCTGAGCTGGAGAAAAGATTCATACTACAAAGGAAGTAAATGATGTCTACTTGATATAAAGCAGTATACATGAGTGCAGCAGATAGATATATGTATGCGATGGAGGATTTATCCTAGGACACAGTAATATCTGTGTACATGTATAATGGAATGATTAGTTAGCGGAAGGCACAGAACTGTGTGTTTGCAGTGGAAGACAAAGTTGTAAATGTGTGTGTTTTTGTGTAAGACAGCCTACAGTGGAACTGTGTGTATATACAAGAGACCTGCAGGAATCCATGAGTGTATAGTTACCTTGCTGTAGAACAGGAATTACTGGCTGGGGTTTAATTTTTTCCTTGGCTCGATCGTTCATGACTTCAGCAGGAACTCTCAATATTTTTTTCTTTCTCCTTTTCTGTAAACATAAGAACTAAATATTTAAAGTCTTATTTTCTCAGAATTATGCACCTGACATTTGCAGTTTATTTTAATATTTTCTTGTTCTATAATTGAAAAATGGCTTGGGTAGTTCTGTTGCATTTTTGACGTGCCCCTTCCCTGGCTCCAATGAATATTAGTCTCATGAGTCCCAACAAAATGAAACTGCACTGTGCTAGAGCTCAGTATGTATTTTTTTAAATCATTTTTGCACTGCTTTTGAATGATATATACAAAAATGCCCAAAATATATAAGGGTCAATATTCAAAGATATGGCTTTCGGGGAAATTTCTCTAAATGGCATAATTCTGCAGATACATAACAGTCATGAACCTCATTCCTAAGCCAGGGTATGTAGCATATGATCTGTCTCTAAAAGTTACTACTAATGCTCAGCATACTACTTGCATCATGCCAAAAAGAAAGCCGCCTCCTAAAACACATAAGATTTTACATGTATGGGTAATTTATCAAGGCGTGCTTGGACATGACTTTCCATAAAAAGATAAGCTGATGATTTATCAGCTTATCTTTATGCTCAATATTTAGTGGTCTCCTCCATTTAGATAGGGCTGCTGAATATGCCGCCCTAAACATAAATGGATAATTTATCTGTTTAAAGCTAGGAATACTATTTGTGATGGCCTCCTAAAACTGATAAATTTATCTGGATAGTGACTGAATAATACTGCTATTTGCATAGATTTTGGACCCGCTCCTGTAGTATCCCAACCCCTCCTTTTACTAAATGGATAAATTTTGGTTGGACATCAAATTGTCTGCCTAAAATGTACCCATCAGCAATGAATTTAAGAAAAAAAGCACTTATGCCGTCACGGCATAAGTTCTTTTTAATATTAACCTGATCAAGTAAATGCAAATGCAATGCAACCCATAAATAAAATAATAAAAATAGTTCCCCAGCCTACCTATAAAGAGAACATAACATAAAATTAAGCAGTAAGGCTAGTGAACAGTTGCACATCTCCGAGGTGAAAGAACAGATTACTCTGACCAATTCAGAGTATCTTCACATGGTAACCTTGTTGTATAGCGTCTATATTACATCTCAGCAAGGCGACCCCCATAACTAAAGCTAACAAAAAGAAAAAAAATTATATACTGGTTTCATGCTGCCCAGGATATAAAGGTGCCCACCCATAGCACTAAGGCTAATGATAGTAATGGCGATAATGCAGATATTTCAAGAGAAGATGAAAGCCTTAGTTCAGCTATACACCACTCCCCACTTGTTATAGACTCGCTGCAACAGGAGATACCACAGATACTAAAGAAACATTTAAGAGACTTAACTACAATTAGGCCTGTCTATTAAAGGATTTTTTGCATTTTGTGCCTATGGGGAAAATGCTTAGTAGGCAGTATGCTTAGTAGGCAGGATCCTAAGTGTATCCTTAAAGGCAAAATGCTACTTTCATGCAAAATGAAGGCAGTTTACAAACAGAACCCACAAAAACCTGGAAGAAAATTCCATAGAGGTTTTCTTTGGCAAAATACAGTTTGAGAGATTGAGATCCTCATACCCTGGAATAGGAGTAAAGTTCATTTCTGTCATGCTATGGGCAAAATGGTGAAATTAAATTTTACCTTGTTAACTGCCTTTTCATTGAATCCTGCTAGTCCAATACAGACATACAAGTTTATGTCACTTTACTCTCAGATTTAATTTAAATCATGTATATACTGCTATTATATGTCATGCAAAAGTGGTTCACAACAGTAAAAACAAAATAACCCCCCAAAAGGAAAAATTACTATAAAGGTAAAAGAACTGTGTCACCTTCATCTCTCAATTCCACCCTTATCTAGAGAATAAAATGGCTTTTAACATTGAAACACTACTCAATCTTGTTCTTGCTGCAAATCCACGGTCACAAATACCCTACTCCACCACTTCTGCAGTTACACTTTTCCACCATCTGAAATATGTAAAAAATAACTCTAGAACTAGAGGCAGAGAACACAAACCTGCAGTGATGTCACCATTGCCTATTAGGAGTTGTGTCCATCTGAAATATTTTAGCACTCCGTACCAAAGCTAGATATGAAAATGAAGAATAAAATGGGATCCAAACCCCACAGATCCAACTGTATTAGAGGATACTAGTGGGTGAGAAAAAGAAAGGCTGGCATTACAGAACTCCAGGAAGCAGGCAGCAAAAGCAACAACCCCACAACCAGTGAGAAAGAAAACTAACTCCTCCACATCTATCACTCATCACTAAGTAGAAAGGAGCTCTGCAGAGGAGGTAGAAAGGCAGAAAAGAACCACCCTGGGAGAAAGGAAGAGAGAGAACTGGCTTCAAGGGTGGGTCCTGGACTAGTCTGGTCTAGCAGGATTCATGGAAAGGAAATTAACAAGGCAAGATTTAATTTCACCTTCCTCATCAGCTTGCTAGACCAGTTCAGACAAAACAGGAAGTACATAAGTCTTCCTCTTCTATGCTGACCAATGAAGAGGACAAACATGCGATCTAACTTGCAGAAGGAATTTGGTACCTTTAAATACCTCAACAGAATTTGCCTGTGCAGTGGTTTACCCCCTGCGCCACCCTCCTTCCAAAACACTGTCAATGTAATCACCTGATTTAGGTGGAACAGTGAAACTATTTGGGGCAGAAAGGAAGGCATTGGACAGAGCAAGAAAGAGCCAGGCAAAAACAACAAGTATGGGTCCCTGCATGAAAGGGCCTGGAGTACAAAGATACAGTGAGCGGAGCAGATAGCCACCATAAATGCTGACTTGGGAGCTAGACATCTGATAGAAGCTCAACTTAGAGTTTTAAAAGGGGCAGCCCAACAAGGCATTCAACAGCAGATTCAGGTCCCACTGGGAAAGAATGGTTCTGAAGGGGAAGTTTGAGTTAATGACCCATCACAAGAACCATACAACATCTGGTGCGCGACCACAGAGGTATCCCAAACCCAGCTATTGAAACAGAAAAGTGCTGTCATCTGCACCATTAAGAAATTCAGAACTAGGCCCTTTGCCAGCCCCTTCTGCAGGAAGGACAAAAAGCGCAGTTACTCACCTGTAACAGGTGTTCTGCAGGGACAGCAGGAATCAGTCCTCACTTATGGGTGACGTCAGCACAGACGGAGCTCGCGTGGAGCAATTCCCCAGCTTTCAAAGAAAGCCTTTGGGATTGCTACCACACATGCATGGTCCTCTTCCCGCCCAAAGGTGCCATCTTGCTCTGTCAGGTCCCATAGCTAGAGCCCTACTAAGCAGATGGCCAGGGAAGAAAAGCAAAAATGGCAACTCTTCAGCGGAGTTGGGAGGGTAGTGAGGAGTCATTCCTGCTGTCCCTGGAGAACACCTGTTACAGGTAAGTAACTATGCTTTCTCCAGGAACAAGCAGGAAGTCAGTACTCACTTATGGGACTCCCCAGCTACAGGCTACCGAACCTGTAAGCCAAAAATGCCTCTGCAAGGCCGTAAGCAGAAGCCTATATCTGAAGGAAGCCCGAGTCCTCGGGCCTTCGGGGCAAACTCTCGATAGCCGAAGGAGGGTCAGAGGGCAGGAATTGTTTATACGCCGAACAGATTACGGAGTACAGCCTGGCCGAAGGCACTGTCCCGGCAGGGCTCCCTCTCTAGGCAGTAGTGTGAAGCAAAGGTATTTGCTGACGACCAGGTCGCAGCCCGGCAGATGTCTTCTAGAGGCACTGAGAGCAGCATGGCCACTGACGCCGCCTTGGTGCAGACGCCATGCACGGTGACATGACGATCCAGCGGGCCATCCGCCTTTGCCTGGGCGAAGGCGATGCAGTCCGCCACCCAGATGGAGAGGGTGCACTTGGTGACTGCCAGCCACAAGCGGTTGGGATCGTAGGCGATAAAGAGCCAGTTGGACTTGCAATGACCCTGGGTGCGCTGCAGGTAGAAGGCGAGAGCCCTCTTGCAGTCAAGTGTATGCAGGACAACCAATGCCCGGTTGGCGTGAGGTCTCGGGAAGAAAGTTGGCAAGACCACCTCCTGGTTGAGGTAGAAATCAGAGACAACCTTCAGTAGGAACTTGGGTTAGTGAGAAGGGCCACCCTGTTCCTGTAAAACCTGGCCATGAGTATAAACAAAAGGGAGCAGGCAGAGCCACACCACTGGTAGATAGAGCTTTTATTTGTAGTCGTAAGGGTTAGCCCTACACGTGTTTCGGCAGAAGTCTTCTTCGGGGGACTGTGACCACCGAATCAACACTCAATCAATTAGATAGCACACCACTAGAACGCTGTTCAAGTTTTACTCCAGCGTTCTAGTGGTGCGGCTCTGCCTGCTCCCTTTTGTTTGTGCTTCACTACTGCAGGAGAGGTGTTCTTTCTGTTTCCTGAAATCTGGCCATGAAGTCTTGAAGTTCGCTGACTCGCCGTGCCGAGGTCAGTGCCACCAGGAAAACCACCTTCCAGGAGAGGTGTCGGAGCGAGCACGTTGCCATCAGCTTGAAGAGCTACTGCATCAGCGGTATGAGCACGATGCTCAGGTCCCATTCCGCCAGTGGAGGCAGGATGGGGGGTTTGGAAAGCAAGAGGCCCCACATGAAGCGGGAGACCAGAGGCTGGCCCAAGAGGGGTTTACCCTCGACAGCGAAGTGGTTGGCCGAGATGGTGCTCAGGTGAACCCTGACAGAGTTGGACTTCATCCGCACCTGTGAGAGGTGGAGGAGATACTGGAGAACCCAATGGATGGAGCAGGAGAATGGGTTGATCTGGAGATCAGAGCACCAGATCAAAAAATGCTGCCACTTTAGGGCTTCGTCGAGTCCTTCCTCGACACGAGGACTTCTTCCTTGATCTCCACTGGAAGGTGCAGCAAGGCTAAAGAGACCTGTTCAGCCGCCAGGCCGTCAGGGATAGCGAGACCAAGTTCGGGTGAAACACCCATCCCTCCTCCTGTGTCAGCAGACCTGGGGCACTGCCCAGGGGGACCGGAGGTTCCGACGAGAGCCGGAGTAGAAGCGGGAACCAAAGCTGTCAAGGCCACGAAGGAGCCATGAGAATCACCGAGGCTCGGTCCCACTAAATCTTGTGGAGGGTCCTCGCAAGGAGATGAGTGGGAGGGAATGCATACAGAAGCCCAGAGGTCCAGTTCAGTAGGAACGCATCTGGGGCCATCCTGCTTGGGTGCAGTATTGGCCTGAAGAAACGGGGAAGCTGCACATTCACCGGGCTAGCGAACAGGTCTATGGATGGAGTCCCCCAGCGGCGGAACAGGTGGAGAACTACCTCTGGACTCAGGTGCCACTCATGTGGGCGAAGGAGCCTGCTGAATCTGCCCACGAGGAGGTTGTCCTGGCCCAGGAGGTAGACCGCTCTCAGTGTCATGCCCCTGTGTTCAGCGAAGGAGCAGAAGAGGACCGCCTCTCGACAGAGGAGGCAGGAGCCTGTGCCCCCCACCTTGTTTATGCAGAACATCGCGACTCTGTTGTCGGTCTGCATGAGCACTGACTTGCCGTTCAGGTGGTACTCAAAGACCTTCAGTGCCAACCAGACCGCTCGAAGCTCGAGCAGGTTGATCTGCTGCCGGGACTACTCGGGTGACCACCACCCCTGGGTGCAGAGGTGGCCCCAGTGGGCTCCCCAGCCCAACAGCGAGGCATCTGTCGTTAAGATGAGCTCATGCTGCCGAACCTGGAAGGGCATGCCCCGAAGGAGGCTCTGGGGGTTCTGCCACCAATCTAGGGAACTGAATAGGTTGCGAGAGACCCGGACGGGGTCCCAGAGGTGGCCGGAGGCCTGGCCCATTGTGCTCTGAGACACCATTGAGCCGCTCGCATGTGCATATGAGCGTGGGAACGATGTGGATGGTCGAGGCCATGTGCCCCAGAAGGCACAGCATGGTCCTCGCAGAGACCCTGGGCTGGCCTTGGACCTCAGCGGCCAGAGCGTGGAGCTGATCCGCATGTGCTCAAGGGAGAAAGGCAGTCGCATGTTGTGTGTCGAGAAGAGCGCCAATGAACTCCAGCATCTGCACCGGTTTGAGGTGGGATTTGGAGTAGTTGATCAGAAAACAGAGGTGCTCGAGGAGGAGGACCGTGTGCAACGTCGAGAGGTGAGCCTCCTCCGCCGATGTGCCCGTGACGAGCCATAAGTCTAGGTAAGGGTAGACGGATATGCCCTGCAGCCGGAGGTGGGTCGCGGCCGCTGACATGCACTTGGTGAAGACTCGAGGAGCAGACGCGAGGCCGAAGGGGAGCACACTGTACTGGAAGTGATCTCCTTGCACCTGAAACGCAGGTACCTCCAGTGCTTGGGTTGGATAGGAATGTGGGTGTAAGCATCTCTGAGATCTAAGGAGCCTAGTCAATCACCCTGCCAGAGGAAGAGCAGCAGGATGCCAAGCGATAGCATTTTGAACTTCTCCCGCACCAGAAACTTGTTCAGATTCCTGAAATCGAGGATGGGGCGCAGGCCCACGTCCTCTTCGGAATGAGGATGTATCGGGAGTAAAACCCCCAACCCCAGAGGTGCAGCGGAACCCTTTTGACCGCCTGCTGCCCAAGGAGGTTGTTCAACTCTTGCTGTAAGCAGGCCTGGCGCAAGGGAAGCAGAGTAGGCCCCGCTGGGAAGAAGGGAGTCTGTCCAGACAAAGACGATACCCATTCTGGATCACCTGGAGATCCCAGATGTCCGATGTAATGGAGACCACTCGGGGGCAAAAAGAGACAGGCATCCTCCCATGGGCGGAAGTGCCCCCGGGGGGCGAGAGGCTATGCTTTTGGCGTCAAAACCCCGGGGCTGGCTGGAGTGTCGCAGGTGGTTGGGACTTAGGCCCCTTAGGTTTCCAGTGACCCTGAGCTCCCCCCATGCCCTGGGCGCTGGTCGTCGGCGCAGGGGTAGGCGGATAGGGTGGGTATCCCCGGTAGGAGAGTCTTTTCCTCTGGAAGAAAGGTTTTTTGCTATGCTGCTTCTTCAGTGGAAGAAAGGTTTTATGAGAGAGACGGGTGTGAGTCACGAACTCCGTCTCGATCTCGGCTGCCTTGTCCTCCATGGGCTTGCCAAACGGTTGCTTGCCGAGGCAGGGGACATCCAGAAGCTTCTCCCGGACCCACTGTTCCAGGTCCGAAGACTGGAGCCACACCTGACATTGGGCTCCGATGCCAGCTGCTGCCACACGGGCGAAAGACTCAAACCTGTCATATGCGGCACGGGAAACATATTTCAAACAGTCTGCAACCGACCTCAGGAGGGTCTGGAACCTGAGAAGATGCTCTCCCCCAAGACCCGAGCTCTTTGGCAAGGTTGCGAAGAAACATACCCATATACAGTTGGTACGCCTGGATGCGGCACGCCAGCACGTATTCCTGGTAAGCCTTGTGCCCGAGGGCGTCAAGGGCACAGGATTCCCTACCAGGCAGGACTGAAGAGTGCGACTTCAGGCTCTTCTGCTTCCGCATCGCGGATTCGACTACCATGGAGGTATGAGGAAGTTGGATCTTCCGAAAACCCGGGCTGCGCTGGACCCTATTCATGGCATCGAATCTTTTACTAACAATAGGGAAAGAGGCGGGTGCTTCCTACATGCAGAGGAGCAGCCGGGATAGGATGGACGGTACCAGGACTGTGAGAAAGTCTCTGGGTGGAGACTCATACTCCAATTTGTCAAGTTCCTCTGCCCTTGGCTCCTCCTCAGTCTGTGTGGGCAGATTGAGGGCCCAAGCGATATCCCGCACAAACACCAGGAAAGAGATGTCCTCGGGAGGCGACCGCCTTTGCGAGGTGGGCGGGGATGGATTAGAGGGAAGGTTCCTATGGGCGCGGGTCTCCAGGGAAGTGTCCTCATCTGATTCCCAGCCCGAGAAGGACTCTGAGTCGGGCTGATCCCCACGCCCAGTGGCCGAGGCCCGCTTGGAGCCAGCGGCACTGACTCTGGAAGATCTCGCTCCCGGGGAGCAGGACAGCGAGCGAGACTGGTGCCGAGGACCCTCACAAGGCCCACGGCTCTCAGAGGTTTCCAAGGAATTTTTCAGGATCCCAGTTGGGGGATCCTTGGTCTCGAGGTGCGAGACAGCCATGCTGGGCAAAAGCACCTTCTGGGCAGCTAGAAAGGCAGAAATGCTGCACTACAGTGTCAGCATATGGGACTCCCACTTGGGAGTGGGTCTTTGCGACACCAACATCGGTGTTACCCGGTCTGGCGTGGAGGAGGAGAGGGGGTCCTCGCCAGGACAACCCTCAGGAGACTGGGCACCATTGCCAGAGGTCTCCGTATCCGTTCGAAATACATTTTGAAGCCGCTCCTTGTCTGACTCTCGGGAATAATGGGGAGGGCTAAGGGAACGAGCACGAGACTGCTCGTGCTTGTTCGGAGCCCCCGACAGCGACTTTGAGGTCGTCTTCTTCTTTTGCCGGTCCACCTCAGGCGAACACTGATCGGAGTGATGCCTGGGGCGCAGGGTCACTTCGGGGGACCCCGCAAGCAGTGGATCGGCAGGGCGAAGTGCCATGGGAGACCCCGGGGCTGCCTTGCGGAAAATGTCATCGGACCTCTGCTTGTGGCTTAGCAAGGCCTCAGTGGACATTTTCTTATAGAGAGAGAAGAGCTACGGATTCTGTCAGCCCCCAGACACCGCAGACAACAGTTGTGGGTATCTGTGAGCGACATACTTTTGGAGCATCTGTCACATTTCTTGAAGCTGGTGGCCATGGGAGCAAAAAGGGCCTCTGCGAGATTGAAAACCCTGGAGGCCAGCAGTTGGAGAAAAAAGGGCGCAAAAAGGAAAAACACTAAAAAGAATGAAAAAGGGAATCCCCTAGCCCACAGCTGGAACAGGGGCGATGGGGAGGATGGAAGAGGACCGGTGCTACCGGAAAAAAAAGCTGGGGAATTGCTCCGCGCGCGCTCCGTTGGTGCCGACGTCACCCATAAGTGAAGACTGACTTCCTGCATGTTCCTGAAGAATTACAGTGAAATTTGCCCAGAAGGTTGACAGTACCAGCTCAGTGCAAAAGTCTTTAAACAAAATGCCAAACTAATGTGCACAGAGGACATGGAAGCCTTTCTAACCTTGAGAAGGGTGGAGATCACTACTGAGAAATACCCTCTTTAAGCTAAACATGTCCTCCCGAGCGCTAGGTTGTAAGACTGAATTGTGAAGGGTTCTCTATTAAGACTAGACCCTGCCACCTAGAAGGTAGAGAAGAACCACCTTCACCAACTTTATGAGGTCTGTGCAACAGGGCCTTCGTGGCAAGTCAGGTGCCAATAAAATCACCTTGGAGAGGTGGTCCCTCCATTCTTCACAGCTCCTGTCCTACTAGGGGCCATGGTGGAAAAACCCCTGAGAGCTATTCTACCATGTGCCAGCTGAAAAAGCAACACACTTCTGGAATTGTGGCAGGTCGCCATGAGATCCATGATCTTGAGTTCATCTGCTCAAGGATCCTCCTTGGACTCCGTTGGGAAAGCCAAGGCTTTGGACATGACTCGAATGAAATCCTGAAAAGCCATGTCCTCCGGAGGGGATCTTCTCCGAGGTTCCGATACTGGGGAATCGGATGGGACATCTCGGCGAAGGCGAGTGTCTGGTGACACCTCGTCTTCGGACTCCCAGGCGGAGGCCTCCAAAGAAGACAGGTGGCATTCCTCAGGCCCTGAGGGGTCTGGCTGCTCCAGCGCTCGCTGGCTTTCTGGCAACAATCTCCGTCCCGAGCAACGGGAGAACGAGCGGGACCGTGGCCGAGGATCTACTTGGGACCATAGGGCTTCGAGGATCGACTCGGCCTCCGGGGTCGAATTCGACATCGAACCTCCGGTGGTCTGGGCGGAGGAACCGGACGTGCTGGATACCAGTGCCCGCTGCTGCTTCAAGAAGGCAGTGATCCTGCGTTCGAAGGACACCATCCTGGACATGAATTCCTGAGGTTCTGCAGCATCCGGCTCGGGCACCGATGTACTCGGGCCCAAAGCCAGTTCCCCCAGAGGGGAGTCCTCAACTAGGATAGGATACGCTTGCCAGGGCTGGTCCATGGCCAGATCCTTCTGGCAAAGCTTGACTGGGCGCTCCTTCCCAGATGCCTCAGGCTGGCGCTCGGGGCTCTGTGACCGGCCCTGCGAGAGACCTGGCCGTTCTGAACCATCCAGAGACGCAGCCGTCGAGGATTTTCTCCTTCTTTTCGGTTCCCTCAAGGAGGACCCCTTCTCTGAGGCCCCCGACGAAGCTCGGGTTCGGAGCGTTCCTCCCGAGGCGTGGAGGCCTCAGACGAGATCCTGGCTTTCGGAGACATAGGGGAATCGGGGAAATTTTTTCCATGCTGGCCTTCGAGGACATTGGTTTGCAAAGGCCACAAACAGCCGGGTCGTGGTCTGGGCCAAGGCACCGGAGACAGCAGTCGTGAGTATCAGTGAGGGACATAATTTTTCCGCACCTGTCGCACTTTTTAAACCCACTGGTAGCCATTGGGGGGGGGGGAAAGAGGCCAACAATGTCAAAGACCCTTCGGGCTGCTAGCGAGGGAAAACAGGGGCGGAGACGCCCAAAAAGAAAAAGAGAAAAAAAAAAAAAGAGGGCCAACCCGATACCGAGGTACCAGGGGTAGGCGGGAAGGGTACCGGTGCTAGACGGACAGAAAAAAAACAGCTAGTAAGGCAAGAACAAAAATCACTTTTTCCGGGACAGAAACAGTCTATGTCTGAAGGGCTCCGTGGAAAAAAGGAGACTGAGCAAGATGGTTCCTTTGGGCGGGAAGGCAACCACGCATGCGTGGTAGCAACTCCCAAACGCTTTCTTTGAAAGCTGGGGATTTGCTCCGCGCTGGCTCCGTCGGCATCAACGTCACCTATATGTGAGGACTGACTTCCTGCTTGTTCCCGGAGAATAGCTGTGATAGAAAAAGCAGAAAGAAAAGTGTTCTTACTTGCAAGGAGAATGTAAAGTAAATATTTCAAATTACTTTGTGTTTAGTTAGTATTGTATACAACTGTTAGTACTAACTTTGTGTCTGGACTGTGGGGGGAGGGGGCTGACTCAGTTTGCCAGATGGAATTAACCTTCTCTGTGCAATAAGGGAACACACAGGGAAGACTTACCCTAAACCTCCCAACAGACCACACCTCGTGTATACTCGTACCTGGCACATTATTCTCTCAGATTTTCTTTGCATAAAGATCCTTTATTTATCTCTTTCTTATGTTAAAGAAGCAAGCATACAGAGAGCATAACAATACTGGGGGAGGGGGGTTAAGGGGCTGACTCTGTTTGCCAGATGGAATTAACAGACACCAAGTTAGTACTAACTATTGTGTAGAAACTAAAACCTGCTTATGCCATACCAAAACAAACAGAATACAGAAAACTCCTCAGTAACTGTAAATATTCGACATAGAGATGTTCAAAGAGACATGTCAAGCACTCTCTATTACGCTACATGTTACTGTAAATAGTTAAGAAGAAATTGTTCTATGTAATTTGTGGTGGCGAAACTGTATCAGAGCCCATGGAAATAGATAAAAGACAAGCATTTACCTTCAAGCAAAGGGATAGCCCAGAGAGCACTGACTTTCAAAGTACAGCCAAAGTGAAAAAAAACCACACACGGGGCTGCTGAGCTCAGATCACGCCCAAGCTCCAAGGCAACCAAGAGGGGTAATGAGAAGCACCTGGGGGAGGAGTTCGAGGCTGTAGGGCAGCCCCACTCATTTAAGCCTCAGGGAACAGGAAGAAGAGAGACCACCAGGGAAACAGAGGGCGAGGAGATCACGAGGGAACCAGAAGGAAAGGAATCTTTCAGGGAAGCTGAGAGAGAGAGGTGCTCCAAAGACAGCCTCAGAAGGGATTCCCATTGCAGCCAAAACACAGGAAACTATAGCCCTGAAGGAAGCCAGTGTTGTAGAGGAATTACAGCTGACCCTGGATACAGGAGCGTGTGGCCTGAGGAAGCTGCAGACTATAAGCAAGGTACGGGAATAGCCCAGCAGGAGCCTGTGGGGAGAGTTTCACTTCTGGAAAGGCCTGTGAAAAGAACTGTTGCTAGAAAGAAGGTGAGCCCATTAGAAACTTTGAACAGTTCATTGAAAGATAAGGATCTCCATAGCCCATCAAGAACCCCTGAACCTAGAGAGAGGTCTCGGTGGGAAAAGGTTTTAAAATTGCTAGAAGAAATTAAGCCTACGTTCCCACAAGCTGATTCCAGTCAGGAGACAACAGATCCTGAGTATGAGGGCATGCAGATAATTATGATTATGATAATGCCTCTACAGAATCTCAAATGGATTGCTCTTTTTGTATAAAGACAAAATGAAGAACCTATTGGGTTTAAATGTGGAAAGACCCAGAAGCTATTATACCAGTATGTCTTGTGCCTAGAGTGCTGATAATGTTTGAAATGAAGTTGCTGGTGTTTTAAAGCAGCTAGAAAATATTCAAAGGCTTGATTTGAATGTTTAAAAAAGGTCTATCTGAGTGGGCAGCAGCCAGAAGTAAAAGAAGCTTTAATTTGAATATTGCACAGTTTGGAAAAACACTTGTTTAAGCCAGAAGTAAAGGAAATATCAAGCTGCATTAGGTAACAGTTGAAGAAGCAATGCAACCTTTGTCACTGTGAAGTTCTTGATCTGAAAATTCTTTTTTCTTTTGTGGGAGAAGTATCCTAATTATGTTAATATGTGTTTTTGGTGCAAAGGAAGAGAAAAATAAATTTTCCTGTGTTTTTGCCTTCAAACCCTCGGCCTACTCATCATTTCACACAACTACAAGCCCCAGAAGCCTCGGCTCTGGGAACCCATACTAAAAAGGGACATTAGGAGGTACGTCCCTGCCTATAGGCAACCGCCTAGCCACGTGGGGCGCCACAGGTGGCGTAGTTTTAAGGATCCTTTCCTTTGCCCACGCATGAGCAAGATTTTGGCAACTACAAAGGAGGAAGAAAACTTCTATAAGATTCCAGTGATGATATAGAAGCCTGCTGAGGAACAAAGACCGGAGTGGCAGCAGAAGGACGGAACGGGAGCTGATTACCAAGCCGTGATCTGCTGGCTGATAAACTCAAGTCTACACCTGCAGCAGGTAATCCGTGTATAAGGGGGAGCATAAACGGATACCGGTGCAGGGGGATACAGCAGTACTCAATAGGAGCTCAAGAGAAAGAGCGCTTATATTTCGTGCCGCACTTGGTGGTTTTCTCTCTCTTTTTCTTGTCATTACAGCATCAACCAAGATGGAGCGTGGCAAGCTTCTTAGCTGGATGGCCGAGCAGTTCCAGAAGCAGCAAGAGATGTCTGCGAGGACCCAGGAACACACAGCAGCCATGATGCAAGCTCAGCAGAAGCCGCTCTTGGAAATGATTGGCGCATGGTTAGGAGCGCAGAAACAAGCGACAGAATCCATACGGACAGTAACAGGTTCTCTGGGAGCTGTACAAGGGCTCGGGTTACCTGGTAATGGGACATTTTCATTTGGACAGTTGACCAAGGAAGATGATAAAGACGATTTTCTGGAAGCATTCGAGAGGGTAGCTCTTCTAACTGGCTGGCCAAAAGACCAGTGGGCAGTTCGTCTAGCTGCCTCTCTTACGGGGGAAGCACTAGTGGCTTATAGGGCCCATGCCTGCTGCCTTAGCCTCCAATTACGAGGAGCTCAAGAAGGCAATAAGAGACCGCCTGGGCCTAACACCTATGGTCTATCGCCACCTCTTGAGGAGCTGTAAATTAAAACAAGGTGAAACGCTGCGAGCTCTGTGCCAGCGGATTAAAGGGTTGGCAGTGAAGTGGCTGACACCTGAGGCTAGGACAATAGAATCCCTGTTAGACTGTATTGTGTTGGAACAGTTTATGGAGGCAGTTCCAAAAGATCTACAGTCCTTTCTGATCCTACAGGACTGCCGTAACACCAATGAGGCCACCTCACTGGCAGAGCACTTTTTAGAAGCCGGATTGGTAAGCCAAGTGAAGGTTGGTGTTTCAAATCGGGCAGACGCAGTAGCTTCAGAAAGGAGAGGGAGACCAATGTTGGGGGAAATGACAAAGGTTATGCACATGGGTAAAACTGGTTACACACGAAGAAAATGCTTTTCATGTAGGGAAGAAGGACACCTAAAAAGAGATTGCAAAGCAAGGACAGCCCTAATGACCGCCCACCCTAAGGAGAGTGGGGAGGGATTTTTGTTGGCTGTAGAAGTAGAGGGTATCCCTGTAGAAGCCTTGCTGGACTCCGGAGCGGATCAGTCGATGATCTCGCAGAAGCTCTGGAGAGAGATAAAATCTCAGGATAGTCAGGTCCCTGACCCACCTGAAGGTGGCATAAAAATAAGGTGTGTCCATGGCGCAGCGTCATCATACCCAGTACACACTGTAAGGGTAAAAGGTTTGGGAGTGAAGAGGAGAATATCGGTAGCTGTAGTACCTAGGCTCCCACACGCTTTAGTCCTGGGGAGGGATTGGCCCCAATTCAGGCGAGGGTTAGCTGAGGGTTTACAACACAAGGTAGGCATGATATCCACCCGGGCGCGCTCTAAAGCCAGGGAGGGGGAACAAGACCCATTGGAGGACCAGCTACACGGGTTGCCCTCTCATGACGAGTTGATAACTCCTCTTACGTGTAGTGGTAAAAAAGGAAAGGCAGAGAAGCGCCGGGAGAGGCAGACTAGGTCACAGAATAGAGCCGAACTAGCGGCCGGGCAGGAGTTGCTGTGGGTCCCCGCGGAATTGGTCGAGAAATTTCCCTCTTTCCCAAAGGAACAGCGGGCGGATCCCGCACTCAAACGGGCTTTTGAGTACGCCCAAAGAGGGTCAGAAACCTTACCCAGATTTTTCTTAGATAGTAATGTATTGTATCGTGAAAGTTTAGATCCTAGATCAGGGAATACCCGGAAACAATTAGTAGTTCCCACTACCTTCAAAACGCTGGTTTTAAGGTTAGCGCATGATCACCCTATAGGAGCGCATAAAGGGGTACATGGCACGCTAGACCAAATTTTAGCTCGCTTCTACTGGCCCGGAGTTTTCAAGGAGACCTCTAAATTCTGTGAGACGTGCCCTTCCTATCAGCGAGTTACCTCAAGCCACCCACCGAAGGTACCTTTGGTACCCATACCAGTAATATCAGAGTCTATACATAGACTAGCCATGGATATAGTCGGGCCCCTAACAAGAACACCCCGAGGGTTCCAGTATATCCTAGTCATAATGGACCAGGCCACCCGATTCCCCTGGGCAATTCCCCTTCGTAATATATCAGCCAAAACGATAGCTTCAGAAATAGTGAAGTTATTCTGTGAGGAGGGATTTCCCCGAGAAGTCCTAACTGATAAGGGTAGTAATTTTATGTCCCGCTACCTTGCCCAAGTTTGGGACGCCTTTGGCATCCGTCATGTCAGAACAGCCGCATATCATCCCCAATCAAATGACCTCATTGAAAGACAGAACCAAACCCTAAAGAAAATGTTAAAGAGAAGTCTTGAGGGTGACATGACAGACTGGGATATGATGCTCCCCTTCATATTATATGCATGTAGGGAGCAGAAGCAGACATCCATGGGCCTTTCCCCATACGAGTTAATGTATGGACTGGCTCCATGCGGTATACTAGACATATTGCGCGAACAGTGGGTGGAACCAGCCATAGAAGAGATAGGGATACCCCAATTCTTAAGGGATTTAAAAGGACGCTTACGCCGTACGTCCCAAGTGGCAGAAAAGAATGTAACAGCTAGCCAGATCTGCCAGAAAACTTACTATGACCACCGTGCACAGCCTGGTCCCAAATTCGAAAGCAAGTGGAAGGGGCCTTATAGGGTAATAAAGCAGGTGGGTCCGGTATCGTACTCTGTAAAGAATAGAAGAGGGCGACAGCAGATTTACCATATTAATGTTTTGCGACCCTGGCACGAGCGGATAGCATTGGCTCGTTTGGCTGCAAAAGAGGGTAACCCGGATAGCTGTCAGGTAGATCATAACACCCTAGCAAGAATTACGAGCTGTGCGGGGGTTAATACGTCAGCCCGTAATATCTTAAGGGGGGGGGGGGATGTGTGGTGGCGAAACTGTATCAGAGCCCATGGAAATAGATAAAAGACAAGCATTTACCTTCAAGCAAAGGGATAGCCCAGAGAGCACTGACTTTCAAAGTACAGCCAAAGTGAAAAAAAACACACAGGGCTGCGGAGCTCAGACCATGCCCAAGCTCCAAGGCAACCAAGAGGGGTAATGAGAAGCACCTGGGGGAGGAGTTCGAGGCTGTAGGGCAGCCCCACTCATTTAAGCCTCAGGGAACAGGAAGAAGAGAGACCACCAGGGAAACAGAGGGCTAGGAGATCACAAGGGAACCAGAAGGAAAGGAATCTATCAGGGAAGCTGAGAGAGAGAGGTGCTCCAAAGACAGCCTCAGAAGGGATTCCTATTGCAGCCAAAACGCAGGAAACTACAGCCCTGAAGGAAGCCAGTGTTGTAGAGGAATTATAGCTGACCCTGAATACAGGAGCGTGTGGCCTGAGGAAGCTGCAGACTATAAGCAAGGTACGGGAATAGCCCAGCAGGAGCCTGTGGGGAGAGTTTCACTTCTGGAAAGGCCTGTGAAAAGAACTGTTGCTAGAAAGAAGGTGAGCCCATTAGAAACTTTGAACAGTTTATTGAAAGATAAGGATCTCCATAGCCCATCAAGAACCCCTGAACCTAGAGAGAGGTCTCGGTGGGAAAAGGTTTTAAAATTGCTAGAAGAAATTAAGCCTACGTTCCCACAAGCTGATTCCAGTCAGGAGACAACAGATCCTGAGTATGAGGGCATGCAGATAATTATGATTATGATAATGCCTCTACAGAATCTCAAATGGATTGCTCTTTTTGTATAAAGACAAAATGAAGAACCTATTGGGTTTAAATGTGGAAAGACCCAGAAGCTATTATACCAGTATGTCTTGTGCCTAGAGTGCTGATAATGTTTGAAATGAAGTTGCTGGTGTTTTAAAGCAGCTAGAAAATATTCAAAGGCTTGATTTGAATGTTTAAGAAAGAACTATCTGAGTGGGCAGCAGCCAGAAGTAAAAGAAGCTTTAATTTGAATATTGCACAGTTTGGAAAAACACTTGTTTAAGCCAGAAGTAAAGGAAATATCAAGCTGCATTAGGTAACAGCTGAAGAAGCAATGCAACCTTTGTCACTGTGAAGTTCTTGATCTGAAAATTCTTTTTTCTTTTGTGGGAGAAGTATCCTAATTTTGTTAATATGTGTTTTTGATGCAAAGGAAGAGAAAAATAAATTTTCCTGTGTTTTTGCCTTCAAACCCTCGGCCTACTCATCATTTCACACAACTACAAGCCCCAGAAGCCTTGGCTCTGGGAACCCATACTAAAAAGGGACATTAGGAGGTACGCCCCTGCCTATAGGCAACCGCCTAGCCAAGTGGGGGCGCCACAAATTGAATATTTTCTTGTTCTGTAATACTCAAATTGTTGTTCAATGTAAACCGCTTTTGATCCACCGGAAAAATGCGGTATAAAAATTTACAACAAATAAATAAATAAATAAAATAAATAATTGATGACAGCTGCATCTAATTTTACTGCAATGGGAATGTGGTTCTTCTGTTCAAACTTATTTGAATTGTTTATAAAGGTGCCAATAATCATTTCCTAACAACTATAATGTCGAAAAAATATCAGAATGAAGGAAGGAGATATATCCACCCAAAATTACTTCATTCTACCATATAACTACAATGAGGGTCAAATATTTCACTATCTACAAAAGGAGAAAAGGATCTCAGACCCTCGAACAAATAAGTCCAGGCATATCAAAATAGGCCATACAGCAATCTGGAACCTCAATGATCCTAGAAAAACTCCCAAAAATCAGGTGTATATTAAATCATACTCTCTTATACAAGCTATAAATTTCTCTTAATATTTCTATTATCTTAGGGCCCGATATTCAAAAGGCATTTACATGGTTAACAGCCAGTTAAACATGTAAATGCCTGCTAACAGGATATTCGACAGCACATGCATGGGTAGTGCCGTTGAATATCCCCAACTAAGTCCCCTACACGCCCTGATGCTAACCGGCTAGCATCAGGGCATGCCGGGGGTGTTCCGGGGCAGGGCAGAGTGGAGCCAAGGCAGGGACCGGCACTAATTGTACAGCACCGATATTGGAAGCTGCATGGTTAGGGTTTGGTGCCTTTAAGATAGACAAGGAAAACCCTCACCTATCTTATAGGCGCCGAAGCTAACCATGCAGCATCCAATATCGATGCTGCACAGTTAGCCTTGGCGGCTTCTGGGCAGTGTGGCCATACCCAGATTGTCACTTCCGTTGCCACGAAAGTGACTATCTGGGATTTGGGGGTCAGCGTGCAGGGCTAAGCGGCTATGGCGTTTAGCCCTGCCCAGTTGAATATTGGGCCCTTAATATTTTTCAGTCTTTCATAAAATAAATCCCATACAGCATGTATACAAAAGACCGCAGCACTTGGTTTTCGCACACCGATTCAAAAGGCAAGGCACAATACTTATCTTCTTAAAGTCCCTCTGCTTAAAACCTCAATGCCACTTTACGGCATTTCGCAACTGTTTCATCAGGGGGAGGCGAGTCTGCAATGTGCCATCAATCTATACTGCGGATCAAATGCCGACATTCATTCAGACCTAATATAATCATGTCCTGGCAATGTCCCAGTTTTTATACTATTTTGCATTATTTCCTTTTTTTTTAAGTGGTCTTGTTTTATTTGATTCTTTTGTGTGTCAAATATGTGCGCATATATAGCCCAAGAACATTTCACTGACCACTTTTCTTCTTTTTTTATTTTTTTTAAGGATTTATTGGACATTAAGGGGTTGAACTGCAAGGATGCCAATAATGTTGACCATGTAGTTTTGATAATTTGTTGCACAAAGTTAGGTATCAAAATTTCTTCCTACTTCGTTTCCTGCATTTTCAACAATCTGGAAACATCCAAGTTTTAGTCTTTCTGAAAACCAAGTTGACATTTAACTTACCAGATAATTTCCTTTCCTCGCGTTAAGCCAGACAACTGGGTTGTGTTCACATACCAGCAGATTGGGGGAGGCCAAGAAACAATGAAAAACCCAGGTTTCAAGGACATCATTCCCGTGTCTCTATCCGCCTCAGCCAACAGAGGTCTCTTCAGTATTCATCCCAAAGCATATGGGAGAAAATGGAAAGCCTCATACAACCTCAATTGAAAGCAACAATGAGCAGTCAACAGAACTATGCACAAGAAAGCATAAACAGAGGACTGTCAGTAGAAGATGAACCTGCAGAGTCAAATATATAAATCATAGCGGACCCAAAGGCTCCACTGCAGAAGAACAGAGCTAACAGTTCCAGGGGTTTTAACATGTTATCCACGATGGATCGATACAACAGCAGTAGTTATGGGTGCCACTCTGTCAACAATGAGCCGCCTGACTGAAGACCGAACACATTTTAGGACAACTATCCAGAGGGTTGCCATGAGTCGACAGACTCGACGGCACTTACCATCACCACATTACATATGCAGCCTTGTACAAGAACATATAGAAAACGGGCCCTGTACTGATGATGTTCGCTGAGCATGAAGCGGAGATACTGTTGATGCAGGGGGTGAAAGAGTAGTTACTCACCTGTAACATGTGTTCTCCAGGAGGAGCAGGAATCAGTCCTCACATATGGGTGACCTCAGCGCAGACGGAGCCCCCGTGCAGAGCATTTCCCCAGCTTTCAAAGAAAGCCTTTGGGAATGCAGCGCACATGCGCGGTCCCCTTCCCGCCCAAGGGTGCCATCTTGCTCAGTCTGATGACATAGCTAAAAGACAGCAAAAAACAAAATGAAATATATGACTGCAACTCCAGGGGAGGAGGGAGGGTCATGAGGACTGATTCCTGCTGCTCCTGGAGAACACCTGTTACAGGTGAGTAACTATTCTTTCTCCAGGACCAAGCAGGAAGTCAGTCCTCACATATGGGATTCCCCAGCTCTAGGCTACCGGAAACCCTAAGCTGAAAAAATGGCTCCCTCTCAAGAGCCTCAGCATCTGTGATAAGAATATCCTCTGAGAATGCCTCCATACGGTAGCCCAACACAAGGGCAGGAGGGTAGGAGTTGCCTAAACCTCAAAGAGATTACAGAGTACCACCTGTCCGAAAGCACTATCCCTTCAGGACTCTCTCGAGGCAGTAGTGGGCTGCAAAAGTCTGACTTGAAGACCAAGTAGCGGCCCGGCAGATGTCTGCCAACGGAACAGAGCGGAGATGAGCTACTGATGCGGCTTTCGCCCTGACACGGTGGGCCGTGATTCGACCCTGCAAGGGAAGGTCGGCTGCCTTGTACACCCAGACGATACAATCTGCTACCCAAGTGGACAACGTACGCTTGGAGACAGGTAACCCCAGTTTATTAGGGTCAAAGGAGACGAAGAGCTGAGTAGCCCTTCGATGTCCCCGTGTACGTTCTATGTAAAAAGACAACGCCCTCTTACAGTCCAGGGTATGCAAGACTGTTTCAGCCTGGCTGGTATGCGGCCTGGGAAAGAAGGTCAGAAGAACCACCTCCTGGTTGAGGTGGAAAGAGGAGACGACTTTTGGAAGGAACTTCAGGTGGGTCCGTAAGACCACCCTGTTCCTATAGAACCGTGTGTACCGTCTATCAGAAACCAGAGCCTGTAGTTCACTCACACGTCTGGCTGAGGTAAGAGCTACCAGGAAGAGCGCTTTCTAAGAAAGGAAGCGCAAATGGCAAGTAGCCATCGGCTCAAACGGTGGGCGAGTAAGTTGCTGCAAGACCACGTTCAAATCCCACTCAGTCGCCGGTGGACGAACCGGAGGCTTGAGAAGAAGCAGACCTCTGAGGAAGCGGGACACCAAGGGGTGAACCGACAGACTGTCCCTCCACCGGTGAGTGGTGCGCTGATAGAGCACTGAGGTGGACCCGAACAGAGTTAGACTTAAGGTCTAGGTCTGACAGGTGAAGTAGATACTGCAGTACTACTGGCACAAGGCAGGAGAAAGGATCTTCATTGCGCTGAGCACACCATATTGTGAACCTACACCACTTGAGGGCATAGGACTTTCTGGTGGACTGCCTCCTAGAGGCCAAAACCACCTCTTCAACCTCCTTAGGTAGAAGCAAGGGAGCTAGCACTATCCTTTCAGCAGCCAGGCCATCAGATTGATGGACCTGAGATTGGGGTGCAGAAGGGAACCCTGATCTTGAGACAGGAGAGCGTGTTGCAACCCCAGAGGGAAAGGAGTTTCCACCGCCAACTGTAGTAGAAGTGGAAACCACGGTTGCTTTGGCCATCTGGGGGCTACCAGAATCACCGAGGCCTTGTCACGGAGAATCTTGAACAGAGTTCGGGCCACCAGGGGCGTGGGAGGAAACGCATACAGGAGGCCCGTAGACCAAGAGATCAGAAAAGCATCTGCTGCCATTCTCAGGGAATGCGGTTGTCTGGAGCAAAACCTGGGCAGCTGACAGTTCAGTGGACTTGCAAAGAGATCGATGGATGGAAGTCCCCATCGTAGAAAGATCTGCTGGACCACCAATGGATTCAACTGCCATTCGTGGGGCTGGAGAATCCTGCTTAGCTTGTCTGCTAAGAAGTTCTCCTGAACAGGTAGATAAACCGCTTTGAGAAACATGCCTTGTTTGACTGCAAAGGAGCAAAGGGCCTGCACCTTCTGACATAGGAGCCTGGACCCTGTGCCCCCCCTTGCTTGTTCACATAGAACATTGCTACCTGATTGTCTGTCTGAACTAAGACAGACTGGTTAGAGAGGGCATGAGAAAAAGTCTGGAGAGCCAAGCGGATTGCTCGCAGCTCCAAAAGATTGATCTGCTGTGTGGCCTCCCGAGGAGACCAGAGGCCTTGAGTGCACGTGCCCTGGCAATGTGCAGCCCAGCCCTGCAAGGAAACATCGGTCGTCAGCACCCTTGTTTGTGCTGGGGCCTGAAAAGGTACCCCCCTGAGGTGGTTTGGGAGATGTAGCCACCACTGCAAGGAGTCCAAAAGTGGTTTGGACACCTTCATTCTGTCTCGGATGTTGCCTGTGGCATGCGCCCACTGAGCTCTGAGGCACCACTGAGCAGTCCGCATGTGCAGACGGGCATTCGGAGTCACATGTACCGTGGATGCCATGTGGCCCAGGAGCCACAGGAAGTGCCTGGCAGAGACCTGAGAATTGCTGTGGAACTGGTTGACCAAGTCCATCAGTCTGTGGGCCCTGTCCTCGGGCAAGTAAGTTCTTGCCTGCAAGGTGTCTAATCTTGCCCCTATAAACTCTAGGTTCTGTGAGGGGAGCAAAGTGGACTTTGCGTAGTTTATGACAAAGCTCAGATGCTGAAGAAGAGAGACAGTGCGAAGAGTGGCTTGTCTGGCCTCCTGGAGAGACTGGCCCCTGATGAGCCAGTCGTCCAGGTATGGGAAGACAAAAATTCCCTGATTCCTGAGATAGGCGGCCACCACCGCCAGGCATTTGGTGAAAACCCTGAGGGCGGAAGTTAGGCCAAAGGGAAGTACTCTGTACTGAAAATGGTTTCCTCTCACCACAAATCTGAGATATTGTCGGTGGTCTAGATGAATGAGGATGTGAGTATAAGCATCCTTTAGGTCTAAGGAGCATAGCCAGTCTCCCTGCTGGAGGTAGGGTAGCAGTATCCCAAGGGTAAGCATCTTGAACTTTTCCCTCTCCAGAAGCTTGTTTAGGTTTCACAAGTCTAGGATAGGCCAGAGGCCTCCTGTCCTTTTTGGTACCAGGAAGTACCTGGCGTAGAAGCCTTGCCCTTCCAGGTGGTGAGGCACCGTTTCTATCGCCTGTTCCTTTAGAAGACGTGCCAACTCCTGAAGGAGGTGGTTTCTGTGCAGAGGGAGTCTTGGCGGCTCCCCTGGAAAGTAGGAGGGGGTAGCTGGTGGAAGTGGAGCATGTAGCCCTTCTGGACTATGCTGAGGACCCAGGTATCCCCTGTGATGGCTGGCCACCTGTAGGTGTACAGGGTAGGCCGACCTCCTGTGCTGAGTGGAGCCAGCTGTGGAGAAGAGGCTATGCTGTGGGAGTCAAAACCCCGCTCCCTGCTGTGCAGGAGCCGGAGTTGGCAGCTTGGGGGTCTTCTGCCTACGGGGTCCATGTCCCTGCCCCTTGGCCTGCTGACCCTGTTGGGGAGCTGGAGAGGCCGGATATTGAGGGTAGGATTTGTAGGCAGCACCCTTCCTTGGGAAAAAGGGCTTTTCCTGAGCCCTTCTTTTTCTAAGAAGGAGCAGAAGTCTTCCTGGACAGCCTTGTCCTAGTGAGAGTCTCAGTCTCGATTTCCGCAGCCTTTTCAGTCATGGGCTTAATGAAAAGTTTATTTACCTCGGCACGGGACATCGACCAACTTGTCCTGCACCCATGACTCCAGGTCTGATGACTGCAGCCAGGCCTGACGGCGTGCACCAATGCTGGCCGCGGCTACCCGGGCCGAAGCCTTGAAGCCATCATAGACTGCTCGAGAGATAAACTTCGAGCACTCTCAGATCCCTGTTGACAAAGCCTTGAACCTCTGCAAAGGTTCCTCAGAGAGGCCAGCTGACAACCCGGCAATCTCCTTTGCCAGGTCTCGTAGGTACATGCCCATGTACAGCTGGTAGGTCTGGACACAGCAAGAGAGCATAGAGCCCTGGAAGCACTTTCTACCGAGGGCATCCAGGTTCCGGGCCTCCCGACCGGGGGGCACCGAGGAGTGAATCTTCTGACTCTTCAGGCGGTGCATGGCCGATTCCACAACCATGCAGTTGTGCGGTAGCTGCGCCTTTTGGAACCCAGGGCTCTTACGGACTTGATAAACGGAATCAACCCATTTGCTCAGAACCAGCACCGAGGCCGGTGCCTCCCACATACGGAAGAGCAGCCATTCCAGCATTGGAGGAACCGGTACAGTAAAGGCTTCCTTCGGAGGAAAGTCATACGGAGGGCATCGAGCTCTTCGGCTCGCGGCTCCTCCTCGGCATCCACAGGGAAGGCCAAGGCTTTGGCCATGTCCCTCACGAAGTCCAAGAACCGGGTATCCTTGGGGGGGGGGGGGGGGTAGGGGACCGTTTCCGAGGCTCGGACTCCAGTGAGTCCGAATGGACGCACCGGGTCCGGAAAGTGTCTGAGGACTCCTCATCCTCCGTCTCCCATGCCGACTCCTCCGAGGAGGAATAGAGTGGCTCCAGCCGTGTGGGCCTCGGTGCCACCCACCCCGACGCCGAGGGTATCGGCGTCGATGACCTCGGCCCCGCACGGGAGGTCGAGGGGGACCTTGACCGAGGATCGACTCGAGACTTCATTGACTTGAGGATCAGCTCGGTCTCCGGGGTTGACTTGGACGTTGAGGTCCCGGTGGTCGGGGCAGATGCACCGGTCAGACCGGTGATCAGCACCCACTGCTGTTCCATGAAGGCAGCCAAGCTACTCTCCAAGGCAGTCAACCTGAGTCCAAGCTCAGGAGAGTCAGCAGCCGTCGGCTCCCCCGGAGGAGAGTCCACGAGGACAACTGCACTTATGTGACTCGGGGACTCCAGCTCCACATGAGGTAACTTGGACGGCCTCTCCGACTCCGAGAGCCCGGGGTGGCAGTCAGGGCTACGCGACCTGGCCCTCGAGGATCCAGGAGCCTCCACTGACGCCGCCCTCGTGAGCTTCTTCCTTCTGTGCTCCAGGGTGGAAGACTCCCTCTCAGAGGAACCCCAACGGTGCTCAGGGTCAGACTCCCAAGATGTCGAGGCCTCTGACGAAGTCCGGGCCCAGCCGGACGTGGAGTCGGAGAAAATTCTCTCACCTTGATGCTGATGGCTCCAAAGCACCTTCAACAACATTTTGCCACACGGGCCACAGGCCAGCGGGTCATGGTTGGGCCCGAGGCAACGGAGGCAGCAGTCATGTGTCGGTGAGAGACATAGGTTTCTTGCACCTATCACACTTTGTGAACCCGCTGGCAGCCATCGGGGGGAAAAGGGCCCCTGCAAGGTCAAAAGACCGGGCTGCCAGTGAAAACACAAAAAGAGCGCGAACGCTAGTCACGAAGGACAAAAAACGAAAATCAAAACTCTGGACTCGATACCGGTGTATTGAGCCCAGGCGGGAAAGGGAACCGGCGTCGAATCAGAACAGAAAAAGCCAAAATAGCCAAAAAAAATCTACTTTGGCGGGTGACATGAACTCACGTCCATTGGGCTCCACAGAAAAAGAAAGACTGAGCAAGATGGCACCCTTGGGCGGCAAGGGGACCGCGCATGCGCGCTGCATTCCCAAAGGCTTTCTTTGAAAGCTGGGGAAATGCTCCGCACGGGGGCTCCGTTGGTGCCGACATCAACCATATGTGAGGACTGACTTCCTGCTTGGTCCTGGAGAATGAGGATGTGATTGTAAGCATCTTTGAGATCCAAGGAGCACAGTTAGTCTTCCCATTGAAGATAGGGCAACAATGTTCCCAGGGATACCTTCTTGAATTTTTCCTTCACCAGGAACTGTTTGAGGTTCCAAAGATCCAGGATGGGTCAGAACCTGCCTGTTTTCTTAGGAACTAGGAAATAACGGGAGTAGAACCCCTTTCCTGTCTGAGACGGAGGGATCAATTCCACAGCCTGGTCGGCTAAGAGGACCTTTACTTCTCGCTAGAGGAGCTGATGATGGTGAAGTTCGAGGGGGTACTCCCCTGGGAAGAAGAGGGTGGGAGTTGATCAAAGTGCAGCAGGTACCTGTCATGGACCACCTGTAGCGTTCAGTAGTCTGCTGTGATGCTGGGCCATCTGTGGGCAAAGTAGATAGTCTTCTCCCAACCTGTGATGGAATGGAGTCTGGAATGGGAAGGGGGGCTATGTTCTGGAGGTAGGATTCAATACCCCCCCTCTCGGCTGCGGCTGCGGTTGGGCTTTCTGTGGTTTCAGCTTGGTTGCTGCTGCTAGCCCTGACCTTTCGGCTGTTGTCCCTGCTGGGGTGCCTGGTAAAAATGGTACAGGGTGTCGGTACCATAAGTTTTCTTCTTTTGGGTAAGAAGTATTTCTTCCAAGACGACTTCCATCTGAAAAGGTCAGAGGTCTTCCAGGAGAGCCTGTCCATTGTGAGTTACATAAGAACATAAGATATGCCATACTAGGTCAGACCAAGGTCCATCAAGCCCAGTATCCTGTTTCCAACAGTGGCCAATGTAGGTCATACGTACCTAGCAGTTTCCCCAAAAGACACAGGTTCCGCAATGCTTGTATAGGGTCAAGCATTGATATCCTGGGTCCCTTCTTAATAATGGTTTATGGACCTTTCCTCCAGGAACTTGTCCAAACCTTTTTTAAACCCAGCTACACTAACAGCCTTTACTACATCCTCCGGTAACAAATTCCAGAGTTTGATTACACGTTGAGTGAAAAAATATTTCTTTTATTAGTCTTAAATAGTTTATCCTGTAGCTTCATTGCATGTCCCCTAGTCTTTCTATATTCTGATAACGTAAACAATCGATCTACGTTTACCCGTTCCACTCCGTTCATTAATTTATAGACTTCTATCATATCTCCCCTCAGCCGTCTCTTTTGCAGGTTAAATAGCCCTAACCTTTTTAGCCTTTCTTCATAGGAGTATCCTTCCATCCCCTTTACCATTTTGGTGGCTCTTCTCTAAACCTTTTCTAATAACGCTATATCCTTTTTAAGATATGGCGACCAGAATTGCACACAATATTCAAGGTGCGGTCTCACCATGGAACGGTATAGAGGCATTATAATATCTTTTGTTTTATTTTCCATTCCTTTCCTTATGATACCTAGCATTCTATTTGCTCTCTTGGCTGCCGCTGCACACTGGGCCGAGGGTTTTAACATGTTATCCACAATGACGCCTTAATCTTTTTCCTGGGTGGTGATTCCTAATGTGGAACCTTGCATCGTGTAACCATAGTTTGGGCTGTTCTTCCCTAGGTGCATAACTTTGCACTTGTCCACATTAAATTTCATCTGTCATTTTGATGCCCAGTCTTCCAATTTATCAAGATCCTCTTGCAATTTTCCACAATCCTCTTGGGTTTTAACAACTTTAAATAGTTTTGTGTCATCTGCAAATTTGATAACCTCACTTGTTATTCCACTTTCCAGGTCATTTATGAATATGTCAAAAAGCAGCGGACCCAGCTGTTCATATTCCAACTCTACGGCCTTCTCTTCCATGGGTTTGCCAAAGAGATTTTCTCACCGGCATGGGATATCAGCCAATTTGTCCTGAACCCTTTGTTCCAAGTCCGAGGACTGAAGCCACGCCAAGTGGCAGGCACCAATGCCCACCACGACCACCCTAGCCACAGACTTGAACAAGTCATAGGCTGCTCTTGTGATGAACTTGGAACATTCTTTGGTCTTGGCAACAAGGTTCTGGAAGCACTCAATAGTCCAGTTGAGAACCTGGCAAGATCGACAGGCCTCTGAGGTACATTCCCATATGTAACTGGCGGGCCTGGATTCGGGCCACTAGTATCGAGCCCTGGTAGCATTTTCTATGAAAGTCGTCCATAGTCCGTGCCTCCCAGTCCAGGGGCCCAGAGGAGTGTGTCTTCGAGCTCTTGATTAGATGTATTGCCGATTCCACAACAAAGGAGTTGTGAGGCAGTTGTGCCTTCTCGAAGTCGGCATTCTTATGCACTCGATACACAGAATCAAGGCATCTGCTAACCAAGGGCACAGTGAGTGATGTCTCCCACATGCAGAAGATTAGCCTTTCAAGGATGGGATGGAAATGGCACAGTGATGGTCTCTTTAGGGGGAAGAGGGTATTGGAGGATCTCCAAATCCTCTGTCCTGGGTTCCTCCTCCACTTCAATGGTGAAAGGCAAGGCCTTACCCCATGTCCCGTACGAACTCATGGAAGGATATGTCCCCCGGGGGGGGGGGGGGGACTTCCATCGTTCATACAGGGGTGAGAGATCAGATGGTCAGTCCTGGTGACACACGGTATCCAGAGATTCCTCCTCTGTCTCAAAGTAGAATCCAAGAGAAACTCCGAGCACAGCCGGGAATCATCATGGTGCACATGGCACTTGGGTGGAGTTGGAGTCCTCTGTTCCCAGCGGTCTGATTCCAAGGCACTCAGTGGGGGGGAACCCGATGTACCGAGCGAGATCTCTAACATCCATTGGAACCTCTGTCCACTCTAGGGAGAGCATGAACTTCCAGGATGGGCTGCATATCAGACGGTGAGGCTCCTGCCATGGAAAGGGCCATCACTAGTGCCGAGTAACTAGAGGTGACCGGGTCTCGGAGCAGCCTGCTGAACCAGAAATGCAGCTAGGCTACGCTCGAGGGCCTGTATCAGCTCTGCAGGGAGCGTCTGATGTCGCCAGAGTTGGCACTACGGAATTCAGGGGCGATTCCTGTTCCCTTGGTGGGGACTCCTCGATTGTTATAGCCTCAGGAGTTCCATGCCAGCCCTTTGGGGTCTCATGAGGCATTTCCTCCTGCTAGGACAGCTTGGGGACGCCACTCCCGGCACTCACCATTGGAGTTGCACTGAGGGCTATGATGTCAATGTTCATGGATCTTTAACCTGGGCTCAGCATCATCCTTTGACGTTGACAGAGCTGGTATCCGGCCCTTCTGGAGGTGCTCCTTGTCGAAGAGCCACTGAGCCAATATTCTTTGACCTCTCAGCTCAGATGGCCTGGCCCCCACGTGAAGACTAAGCTTCATCAGAGACCTTGAAGGATGTCTATGCCGGGGCTGGGGCCAATGACTCCAAGAATGGAACAGTGCTTCCTGCTGCTTTTCACAATTCCTGAGCCTTTTGGGCATCATCTAAGGCAGAGAGCGCAGGTTGAGGATTCATGGGGTGAGCAGAGGCACTGAAGGCACCAGTTGTCGCGGTCCGTGATGGAAATGGTTTGGCCACACATGGTGCACTGCTTGAAGCCACTGGCCAGTTTTGACATGTTAAGGAAGACGGCTTCCGTGAAGTCAAAGGATGCCAAAGTTCTAGTCGATGGGGACACGAGAGAAACCCCCCCCACGTGTTCAAAGGAAAAAAGAAAAGAACCCAGAGAGAAACATTGCACTGAAGCACCAATGTTCCTGGAGATGGGCAGGACGAATGTAATGAAGCACTTGACCGAAAAATAGCTGAAGCAAGAGAAAAAAAAACATATGAGAGGATATCAATGATTTTCTGAGACTGAGACTCGCATATGAAGGGGTCCGCAGGAAAAAAAATAAAAGAGGACTGAGGTAAGATGGCTCCTTCGGGCAGGAAAGCGTAGTTACTCACCTGTAACAGGTGATCTCTGGAACAGCAGGAATTTAGTCTTCACATATGGGTATCGTCGGTACCAACGGAGCCTGCGCGGGAACACTCCCCAGCGTCCAATAGAAAGCTTTTGGGAGCATCCCTCAGCACATGCGCGCTGCCTTCCCGCCTTTCCAACTGTACCTCTTCAGTTAAGTTTGTAGCTGAGTGAAAAGGATAGAGGGAGAGAGGAAAGAGACAAAGAGAGAGAGAGAGAGAGAGAGAACTCCTAGGGGAGGTGGGTGGGTTGTGAAGACTAAATTCCTGTTGTTCCCAGAGATCACCTGTTACAGGTGAGTAACTACACTATCTCCAGGAACAAGCAGGAATGTAGTCTTCACATATGGGGACTCCCTAGCTGAAGATGCCAGGGAGATCGCCCCAGGAAGGTGCCAACCTAGAAAGGTGGGAATCCTTCCTCCCATGGATCGCTGGTTCCACCAGGGTTGGTGGGTAGGAGTTGAATTAGGTCTAAAAGAGATTTTGAAGAACAGCTTGGCCAAAGAAGGCATCCCGATGGGAGGCTTTATCCAGGCAGTAATGGGCTGTGAAGGTGTGTACCGAAGCCCAGGTGGCTGCTTGAAAATGTCATCGATAGACATAGAGTGGAGATTAGCCATGGAAGTTGCCATGGCTCTCACGTTATGAGCTGTGACATGGTCCTAAAGAGGAAGACCCTTACTCTCATAAGCAAAGGATATGCATTGGGCAATCCATTTAGATAAAGTTCTTTTGGAGACTGGTTGTCCCAAATGACTAGGGTTAAAAGCTATAAGAAGTTGTGAAGACTTTCTATGTTGCTGTGTTCTCTGTAGGTAAAAGGCCAAGGCCCTTTTACAATCCAAAGTATGAAGGTTTCTTTCTGCATTAGAGGCGTGAGGCCTCGGAAAAAATACAGGAAGATAAATTGATTGATTTAAAATGAAAAGGCAAAACCACCTTTGGCATAAAGTGTGGATGAGTTCTAAGAACAACCTTATCATGATGAAACCTAGTATAAGGAGGATTAGCCACTAAAGCTTGCAGTTCACTAGTGCGACGTGCAGAGGTGATTGCAACTAGGAAGATGACATTCCAGGTCAAAAACCTAAGGGTTGTAGTGGCTAAAGACTCTAAAGGCGGCTTCATGAGCTGCCCAAGAACTAGATTTAGATCTCATGCCACCGGTGGTGGCTTAATGGGAGGTTTAGTTAATAGAAGACATCTCATAAATTGGGATATGAGTGGATGAGAGGAAATTGGTTGTCCATTCAGAGGCTTATAAGAAGCTGCAATTGCACTAAGATGGACTCTTACCGAATTGGTCTTTAGACCAGAATTCAATAAGTGAAGGAGATACTCTAGTATCGATACTAAGGGTATGCTTAGGGGGTTTAATCCCTTCTTGGAGCACCATATAGTAAAACGTTTCCACTTGAAGGCATAAGATCTTCTTGTGGAAAGTTTCCTAGAAGCCTGAAGGATATATTTTACCTGTTCGGACAGGTTGAAATCCTGGAGGTCTAAGCCTTCAGCAACCAGGCCGTGAGATGCAGGGACTGGGGATTCGGGTGCCATAGCGTTCCGTTCTCTTGGGAAAGGAGATCTGGAGCATGCCCTAACTCCAGAGGTGCAGCTTGAGAGAGATGTAGAAGCAGGGGATACCACGCTTGGCGTGGCCATCGTGGCGCTATGAGAATCATGCGACCCCTGTTTCTCTGAAGCTTGAAGAGTGTTTTGGGGATGAGGGGAATGGGTGGGAAGGCATAAAAGAAGTCCTGACCCTAGTGAAGGAGGAAGGCATCCCTTGTCTGACAATTGTGAGCCGGAATCCTGGAACAGAACCGGGGAAGTCTGGCATTCAGTGGACTTGCAAAGAGGTCTACGTCTGGAGTGCCCCAGAGATGAAAAATCTTTGCCACCTGGTCCAGGTGGAGAGACCACTCGTGAGGCAGCAGTACTTGACTGAGTTTGTCTGCCCAAAGGTTTTGAATGCCTGGAAGCTATACCACTAGAAGGTGAATTTGATACTCTCTGGCGAGGGCCCACAGTCGTAAAGCTTCATTGCATAACGACAGAGAGCCTGTCCCGCCCTGCTTGTTCACATAGAGCATTGCTACTTGATTGTCCATCTGGACTAGGACTGTCCTGTAGCTGAGCTGGGCGTGGAATACTCGAAGAGCCAAATAGATTGCTCTTAATTCCAGGAGGTTTATGTGTAGACCAGCCTCCTGTTGAGTCCAGGTTCCCTGGGTAGAGAGATGATTCAGGTGTGCTCCCCAACCCACCTGCGATGCATCTGTTAGGGTGGCCTGAAAAAGGGGTTGATGAAAATGAGACCCCCCGGTTAGATTTTCTAGGGATTGCCACCATTGGAGGGACAAAATTAGTCGCTGAGAGTTTATTATTTTGTCCGATAAATGACCTGTAGCCTGTGTCCACTGAGCTGCTCGCATGTGGAGGCGAGCATATGGGACTACATGAACTGTGGATGCCATATGTCCCAGCAACTGTAGTAGCTCTCGAGCAGTTAGGGAGGATTTCCCTGCTGCTTGAGAAGCTAGTTGCATTATGTGAAGACACCGGGCCTGTGGAAGGAAAGCCTTTGCCTATCTGGTATCTAGACAGGCCCCTATGAATTCCAGGCATTGGGAAGGAACAAGTTGGGATTTTGGGAAGTTTATTACCAACCCAAGTATTGAAGGATTCACATTGTGCGAGACAGTGCAGTGCTGGCCTCTGCAACTATAGGGGCTCGAATGAGCCAGTCTAAGTAAGGGAAGACGAATATCCCCAGGGTTCGTAGAAATGCAGCTACTACTGCCATGCATTTCGTGAATACCCTTGGTGCTGAAGCTAGACCAAAAGGAAGAACCCTGTACTGGAAATGTTTTCCCCTGAAAAGGAATCGCAAGAATTTCCTGTGATTTGGATGGATCAGAATGTGAGTGTATGCATCCTTTAAGCCTAGAGAGCAAAGCCAATCCTGGCTTTGAAGGTATGGCAGAAGAGTTCCTAGAGAAATCATTTCGAACTTCTCTCGAAACAGGTATTTGTTCAATTCTCTAAGGTCTAAATTGGGTCTCTGTCCTCCTGTTTTCTTTGGAATAAGAAAATAGGGGGAGTAGAACCCTGCACCCCATTGAAGAATGGGTACCTCCTCTATTGCCCCTTAGGCAGGAAGTGTTGAGACCTCGTGATCTAGCAGATTGTTTGCGGAGGTTTGAGAATTGAATTGCTTTAGAATTGTAGGAGGGGGCATGCTGTGAAAATGAAGCTTGTACCCTTCTCCTACAATGGACAAAGTCCAGTCTTCTGCTGTTATCTGATGCCATCTGTTGGCAAAGCGGCATAACCTGCCTGGGATATTGGGGGGTTGGGGACCCCTCAGAGGCAGGAAGGCTAAGCTCTCTAGGAAGGAGTCAAAGCCCTTGAAGGGGCTGAACCTGCAGAGATGGTTGGACTCTGGGGCCTTTTGGCTTCTTTTGCTGTCTAGTTTGTCCCTTTTGGGCAACCTGACCCTGAGTTTGACTCTGCTGGGTATAGGAAGGATAAAATTTCCTCTTTTTGCTGAAAGAGGGTTTTTTATAAGACTTCTTTTTGGCTGGAGTGGCTGTAGATTTCGACAATCTATCTAGAGTAGTATTGTCAGCCTCTAACTCGTTAGCCTTTTCCTGCCAGTTCTTGCCAAAGAGATTCTCTCCCGTGCAAGGAATATTGCCTAACTTGTCCTGTACCCAAGTCTCCAAGTCTGATGCCTGAAGCCAGGCAATCCGTCATGCGCCAATGGCAATAGCAGAGGTTCTGCTGATGCATTCAAAGCAGTCAAAGGCTGCACAATTTACAAACTTGTAGACATCTTGAGCATGCTTAACTTGAAGAACATTCCCATATACAGTATATATGAACTGATCCTAGCTGAAAGCATGGAAGCCTGAAAGGTTTGGTGCCCAAAAGTATCCAGAGTCCTGCATTCAAGACCTGGAGGACTGGATGCATGCCTCTTTGCACTTTTCATCCTACGCATGGCTGACTCCACCACCATTGAATGGTGTGGCAGCTGAGTCTTTTGAAATCCAAGTCATGGCGGAACTCGATACATAGTATCAAGTCTCCTAGAGTGAGGAGATGTAGTCAGAGGTGTCTCCCACATTCTGGGCATCAAGTTATGCAGAATTTCATGGATGGACAGAGTGGCTGCCTCCTTTGGAGCTTTAGGATATTGGAGAATTTCCAATTCCTTTGGCTCTGGGTTCCTCTTCAGGAGCTACCGTGATTGAAAGGCCCTTGGCCATATCACGAATAAAATCCTGAAAAGACATGTCCTCTGGAGGTGACATTCTGCATTGGGGAGAAGAGGATCCTCTGGGAGAAACCCTCTAGTACCAGCAGAATTGTCAGAGTCTTCGGAATCGGAGGATTTGAAGTATTCCTGACCACAATGCTCATGCAAAGCACGGTCGTGGTATCGATCAAAGTCGGTACCGAGTTGATCCCGTACCGATCTATCAATTCCAGCCAAAGATGGCATGGGAAGAATTCCCACCGGGGCCGGTACTGTCAGTACCGGTATCATTGGTACTGGCATCGGGGTCTGTATCGGTACCAGTGCCCGTTGGACCAACGGTACCGCAGCTGAGAGAAGAGCTGCGATGCTGCGTTCGATAGCGAGGAACCTCTGGTCTATCGACGCTGCCGATGCCTGGGTATCGGTACCGGTGAAAACGGCCGGAACCCCTGAGCATGGCACAGGTAGTTCTTGCGAGGTCGGGGCCTCGAGAACATCCTGGAGCCCCAATGATGCTTTGGAAGCCGAAGCCTCCCGCCAGGGCTGCTTTGCCGGTGTGGTTCCTTCAAGGGCAATGCCAATGGCCTCTCGATGCTTAGCAGGAGAGCTACCCTTTGAGGACCGGCTTTTATGTTTAGTTACTTGAGATCCATGGGAGGAAGAGGAGGCCCTTGAAGATGTCGATACAATGGATCTGGCATCCGAAGAAAAGAGGGTACCGAGCTTTGCAGCCCGGTTCTGTCTTCCTCTTTTAGTCATCCCCATACAGGAGACATTCAGACGGAGAATGTTCAGGCCCTAAACATTTAAGACACCAATCATGGGTGTCAGTGACAGAAATAGTACCACAACACTTAGTACATTTTTTAAAACCACTAGTTGGTTTTTCCATGTTTTAGGAATATGGGGCCTAGTGCCCAAAATGGCGCCTAGCACTAAAAAAAAAGTTTCTGAAGAGTTTTTTTTTTTTGAAAAAGAAAAGAACCAGTGGTACCGGTAAGCGTCGTGCGGCAGGCAAACGCGACCACAAGAAAACAATTTTAAAGACGGAATTTTCTGCAGTGACAGGGTATGGATCCTGTCGGCTCTGTGGAAAACGAAGAACTGAAGAGGGACAGTTGGAAAGGCGGGAAGGCAGTGCGCATGTGCTGAGGGATGCTCCCAAAAGCTTTTCTATTGGACGCTGGGGAGCATTCCCACGCAGGCTCCGTCGGTACCGACGATACCCATATGTGAAGACTACATTTCTGCTTGTTCCTGGAGATAACAGGCACGCATGCATGGTTGACCTCCCAAAAAGCTTCCTACGGGAAGCTGGGGAGTGTTCCCACAAGGGCTCAGTCAGTGACGTCACCCATGAGAGGACTGCATTCCTGCTTGGTCCCGGAGAAACAGTGAGACAGCATTTTGTTTAAGTTGTTCTCTCTAAGCAATTGTGGCCGAATTATTTACCAATAAAGTATTTTCAAAGAGAGTTTTGAAAAGACTTTATTAGTTAATCAGACCACAATTGCTGAGACAGAATAATTTAAACAAAATGCTGTCTCACTGCATTCTCAAGAGGCTAGAAGCTCAATCATATGTATAGATGTCCCACAAAGCCAACTGAGCATATGATCTTTCTTGCTGGATTCAAAGATATTGAAGAACAAGGAGAGCAAGAAGCTCTTTGGGCCAGCACAAGAAAGTCTATTTTGGGGAGAATGGGAGAACTTTCATTCAGACAATTTGCTCTGTTGCATATAAAACAAGAAAAAGGGGATCCAACTTCTAACATCCTCATTGAGACACAGTTGTTAGTACCTATCTAGCAGGTTCAATGATCAATAAGATCCACAGCACTTAAGAATAAGAGTACCACCAAGGTGGATTTCCCTACCCCCCGATCTACCAAATAAAGTAGTCTCTGTAGTACTGTGGGCTAGTATGGAATTCTGATTAATGGTTTCCAAGCACTTAGAGCTCTCCATTAAAGTGGACAGCTCCAGGAAATCTAATCAAGAACCATTTCCTCAGCTATGTATAAGAACATAAGAACATAAGATATGCCATACTGGGTCAGACCAAGGTACATCAAGCCCAGTATCCTGTTTCCAACAGTGGCCAATCTAGGTCATACGTACCTAACAGTTTCCCCAAAAGACACAGGTTCCACAATGCTTGTACTGGGTCAAGCATTGATATCCTGGGTCCCTTCTTAATAATGGTTTATGGCCCTTTCCTCCAGGAACTTGTCCAAACCTTTTTTAAACCCAGCTACACAAGCAGCCTTTACTACATCCTCCGGTAACAAATTCCAGAGTTTGATTACAAGTTAAGTGAAAATATATTTTCTTTTATTAGTCTTAAATAGTTTACCCTGTAGCTTCATTGCATGTCCCCTAGTCTTTCTATATTCTGATAATGTAAACAATCAATCTACGTTTACCCGTTCGACTCCGTTCATTAATTTATAGACTTCTATCATATCTCCCCTCAGCCGTCTCTTTTCCAGGTTAAAGAGCCCTAACCTTTTTAGCCTTTCTTCATAGGGGCATCCTTCCATCCCCTTTACCATTTTGGTGGCTCTTCTCTGAACCTTTTCTAATAACGCTATATCCTTTTTAAGATATGGCAACTAGAACTGCACACAATATTCAAGGTGCGGTCTTACCATGGAACGATATAGAGGCATTATAATATCCTTTGTTTTATTTTCCATTCCTTTCCTTATGATACCTAGCATTCTATTTGCTCTCTTGGCGCCACTGCACACTGGGCGAAGGGTTTTAACATGCTATCCACAATGACGCTTAAATCTTTTTCCTGGGTGGTGGTTCCTAATGTGGAACCTTGCATCGTGTAACCATAGTTTGGGTTGTTCTTCCCTAGGTGCATAACTTTGCACTTGTCCACATTAAATTTCATCTGCCATTTCGATGCCCAGTCTTCCAATTTATCAAGATCCTCTTGCAATTTTCCACAATCCTCTTGGGTTTTAACAACTTTAAATAGTTTTGTCTCATCTGCAAATTTGATAACCTCACTCGTTATTCCCTTTTCCAGGTCATTTATGAATATGTCAAAAAGCAGCGGACCCAGCAGATCCCTGGGGTACACCAGTATTCACCTTTCTCCATTGGGAAAATTGGCCATTTAGCCCTACCCTATGCATTCTATCTTTTAATCAGTTCCTGATCCACAATAGTACATTGCCTCCTATCCCATGACTCTTTAGTTTTGCCAAAAGTCTCTAAAGAGGGACCTTGTCAAAGGCTTTCTGAAAGTCCAAATACACTATATCAACCGACTCACCTTTGTCTACCTGTTTATTCACACCTTCAAAAAACCATAACAGATTAGTAAGACAAGATCTTCCTTGTTTAAAGCCATGTTGGCTGTCTCCCATTAAGCCATGACTATCTACATGTTCAGCAATTTTGTTCTTTATGATGGCTTCTACCATTTTTCCCGGTACTGACGCCAGGCTCACTGGTCTGTAGTTTCCCGGATCACCCCTGGAACCCTTTTTAAAAACCGCAGCAAGCTTCTTCTCAAATTCTCCCTTTGCCTGCCTTATCAATGCCTTGCATTTAACTTGCTAGTGCTTGTGCTGTTTCCAAGTTTCGTCGTTTGGCTTTTTTTTCCATTTCCTGAAAGATGCTTTTTTGGCAACAGCTGCCTCTCTGACCTCACCTTTAAACCATGCTGGCAGTTTTTTGGACGTCCTTCCACTTTTCTTAAAGCGTGGAATACAGCTGGTCTGGGCTTCCAAGATAGTAGTTTTCAATAACACCCAAGCTTGATGCAAGTTTTTAACCTTTGCAACTGCTCCTTTTAGTTTTTTCTTAACTATTTTCCTCATTTTATCATAGTCTCCCTTTCGAAAGTTAAAAGGTAGTACTGTGGTTTTCCTTACTATCCCTCCTCCACTAATTAAATCAAATGCGATCATGCTATGATCACTATTGCCAAGAGGCCCCAACACCCTTATCTCTTGCACCAGATCTGGTGTTCCGCTAAGGACTAGGTCCAATAAGGCTTCCCCTCTGGTCAGTTCATGAACCAGCTGCTCCAAGAAGCAGTCACTTATTTCATCTAGGAACTTTATCTCCCCTAGCATGTCTTGCCGTGACACTGACCCACTTGATACCGGGGTAATTGAAATCACCCATTATTATTACTGTGCTGTAACTTTTGTTAGCTTCCTTGATTTCTTTGAGCATTTCATCATCCATTTGTTCATTCTGGCCAGGCGGTCGATAGTACACCCCCACTGCCATCGCCTTCCCCTTTTTACATAGAATTTCAATCCATAGAGATTCTACAGCAAATTTTGTTTCCTGCAAAACTTTAATCCTTTCGGACTCAATGCCCTCTCTAACATAGAGCGCAACCCCTCCACCAATTTGATCAGCTTTATCATTACGATATAGTTTGTACCCAGGTATCACAGTGTCCCACTGGTTGTCCCTCCTTCCACCATGTCTCTGAGATTCCAATCATATCTAACCTCTCATTTAGTGCTATATATTCTTTCATATTCATATTCATTTATTTGATAGACCGCCCTTCATTAGTAGGCAAAGCGGTTTACAATAAAAATTACAGACAAAAGGCACAAGGCCAGGAGTCAGAAAGGAAGTTACATATCAGACAGGAAAGAAGAGGGAGAACAGGAACAAGAAGGGTAGAGGAAGAGGCAAGAGGATCAAGGGTCGGGGGGGGGGGGGGGAAGGTCAAAGGCAAGGGAGAAGAGATGAGTTTTAAGGGAGCGCTTGAAGGTGGGGTATTCTAACTCTCCCATCTTATTTTTTAGACTTCTAGCATTTGCATACAAGCATTTTAGAGACTATTTTATTCATATTAATCTGGCTATTGATAGGCATGGGTAATTTGGGATCTTTAAGCTCTGTCTGCTCCATACTCGAGGGCATTTGGGCTACTTTACTCTTTTTTGGAACTTCTCTGCTTTTGGTAGTATCCTTCAAGGATACATTCTTCCGAACCATGCGCTCTTGCGCGACTATCGGCTTTCCCCTATTATCTAGTTTAAAAGCTGCTCTATCTCCTTTTTAAAGGTTAATGCCAGCAGCCTGGTTCCATTCCGGTTAAGGTGAAGCCCATCCCTTCGGAAGAGCCCCTCCTTTCCCCAGAATGTTCCCCAGTTCCTAACTAATCCAAAACTCTCATCCTTGCACCATTGTCTGATTCACGCATTGAGACTCCGGAGCTCTGCCTGCCTTTTGGGTCCTGCGTGTGGAACGGGAAGCATTTCGGAGAACGCTACCCTGGAAATTCTGGATTTCAACTTCCTACCTAAAAGCCTAAATTTAGCCTCCAGATCCTCCCTACCACATTTTCCTATGTCATTGGTACCGACATGTACCAAGACAGCAGATTCCTCCCCAGCACTATCTAAGACCTTATCTAGGTGGTGCGTGAGGTCCGCTACCTTCGCACCAGGCAGGCTCGATCCTCACATACACCAGCCACCCAGCTATCTACATGCCTAATGATCGAATCACCAACTATAAACGGCTGTCCTAACCCTTCCCTCATGGGCACATGGCCCTGGAGAAACTTCCTCGGTGCGAGAGGGTTTTACATCACCTGGAGGACAGGTCCTAGTTACAGGATCACTTCCTGCCACACCAGGGTGATTTTATAGTATACTTGATATTAGACAATACTCCTCAGAGTAAGGTCAAGTGAAGTATTTAAGACTGGTGTTTCAATTATCTTTTTTAAAAAGTTAGGTAAATGCCTTTCCCTCAGAGATGCATTCTTGGTCACCACCACCACATACAGTGCCTTATCAGGGACATATTTCCTTAATTTGGCCAATTAGAAAGCAAACGTTCAAAACAAATCCAAGCCATCACTGTGCATTCTTCTTATAGAGCACAGCTTATACATACATGTCGATTCCTTCGTGGTCGTTCTTCCTGTGGGGTGGGAGACAAGCTCCACTCAGAATCTGCTTCCTGCTTCATGTCATGAGAACTTTTGCTTTCATCAGACCTTAGAAAGCAACAAAGTGAAACAGAAGAAGAATACAATTTTAAATGGTCAATTTTTAAAACTATGCAAAGAGATGCATCTTCCACATGTACTTTCACTTTGGAACCTGCTTTTTCTACGGAGGTCTTTTCCTTGAAAAACTAACTGCATGTAGTTGCCTCTGTCATGGACTCTGCATCTGCCATACCATTTTTAAAGTTGGTAGGAAGAACTGAAGATGTATTTCTTGACAACCAAGACAAATTCACATTCACTAGACCTTGCATTTTGATTTATATGTTAAGAAACCGTCTAGGATAGTCTATCATGGTAACATGTTAATATACATTACTTCTTCATGGACTGCCAGATCATTTCTGCACAAAGCTCTTGAATTTCTGGAGTTCAGACAAGTTCGATTATCTGTTAGGTACTATTGCATCCCTCTTCCTTCTCATGAAGCTAGATGGTGCTACAGACTGAATTTTCAAAAGAATGACCCATGCTTTTTTATTTTTTTTTTAAATCGCATTGGTCTTAAGAATTCACAAAAATATTTATGCACAGCTGACTGCATATGGCCGTTTACTACACAAAGGGCCCAACAATTATAAATCTTTATGTGCAACAGGTCTACATATATTAAAATGTACAAAAACATGAAACTGAAGTTTTGCACGATTTGAACAGTCTTGCACAATATAAGATATGCAGGCCCCAATGCAAAAGGTTTTCAACGAATTAAATCAGCATCCAAATATTAACTCTGCAGTAAAGCAAAGCTGCTGGGGGGGGGGGGGGGAGGAAGGAGGAGGGAGGTTTGTTATTGCTTCATAGTTTGACAGCAGGGTGGGTCCTATATTGTTGGAGGAACCTTATAATACTTTAAGTCCTGTCCTTGTTGAGATGTTTACTTTGTAATGGTTTCTGATCAAGGTAATATAAAAAAAGCAAAACTGCTTGCCTGCAACAGGTGTTTTCAGTAGAGAGTAAGATACGCATAGTTACTCACCTGTAACAGGTGTTTTCCAGGGACAGCAGGAATGAGTCCTCGCATATGGGTGACGTCAGTGCCGACGGAGCCCACGTGGTATCATCTCCCCAGCTTTCAAAGAAAGCCTTTGGGAGATGCACCACACAAGCGCAGTCCCCCTCCCACCCAATGGTGCCACCCTGTCTCAGTCAACTAAGATGGCAAAAATTAAAATACGGTACAGAGGCAACTCCAAGGAAAGGAGGGAGGGTTTTGAGGACTGATTCCTGCTGTCCCGGAGAACATCTGTTACAGGTGAGTAACTACGGTTTCTCTAGGAACAAGCAGGCAGTCAGTCCTCACATATGGGACTCCCCAGCTACAGGCTACCCAGAATCTGTAACCAAAAAATGCCATGGCGGACCTGCAAGGGTGAGCTGTGATCAGCAGCAGCTGTCCCTACTGAGAGCTCTTGCAAGACCCAAGTGTCCAGAAGTAAAACAGCATTCTGTAGCCTGAACACAGAATGGTCAGAGGGCAGGAGTTGCCTACATCTTGAAGAGATTACGGAGTATGGTCTGGCTAAAAGCACTGTCCCGTCGGGACTCCCTCTCCGGACAGTAAGGAGTTGCAAAGGTGTGGACCGAAGACCAGGCAGCGGCCCAGCAGATTTCTGTCACAGGGACAGAATGCAGATTTGCCACTGAAATAGCCATAGCCCTGACATGGTGGCACTGTGACCCTCAGGTGCAGTGAGATTCCTGCTTACTCGTAGGCAAGGGTAATGCAGTCCACCACCCAAGTGGACAGAGTTTGCTTAGTCACTGGGAGCCCCAGGCGGCTGGGGGCGTAGTATACAAAAAGCTGTGGTGCTTTGCGGTGGCCCTGGGTCCAATGCAGGTAAAAGGACAGGGCTCTCTTACAAGCCAAATTTTGGAGAATGTTCTCCACCCTACCAGTGTGAGGCCTCGGAAAGAAGGTGGGACGTACCACTTCCTGGTTGAGGTGTAATGGGGGATACCACCATCGGCAGAAACTTGGGATGCATGCGGAACACCACCCTGCTCTTGTAGAACCTCGTGTGTGTGTGTGTGTGTGTGGGGGGGGGGGGGGGGGGTGGCTCTGCCATCACAGCCTGGAGCTCACTAACTCTGCGAGTTGATGTGAATGCTACCAGGAAGGTGACCATTCAGGATAGGTACCAGAGGTGGCAGGTAGCCAGAGGCTTGAACGGAGGCTTAGTGAGCTGTGAGAGCACCATATTGAGATCCCACTCCACTACTGGGGGTGCGGACAGATGATTTAGATAACATGAGGCCCTGCAAGAATCAGGACACAAGGGGCTGAGCCAAGAGGGGTTCTCCTCAACAGAATGATGATGCCCTGCAATGGCGATCAAGTGTACTCTGACCAAATCAGACTTCAGTCCCACCTGCAATAAATGAAGCAGGTACTGGAGAACCATTTGTACTGAGCAGGGAAACGGGTTTGCCCATCTTTCTGCATACCACACCAAGAATAGAGCCACTTGAAGGCGTATGCTCTTCTACTGGAGGCCTTCCAAGAGGCCAGAAGAATCTCTTCCACGTCCCATGGGAGACTGAAGAGAGCTAATGCTATCATTTCAGCAGCCAAGCCATGAGTGAGAGGGACCCCAGATTGGGGTACAGGAGTGAGCCCTGCTCCTGTAAGAGTAGCCCTGGAGCTCGGCACATGGGAATCGGCAATGCTGCAGATAGGGAGAGGAGCAGTAGGAACCAGGGCTGCCTGGGCCACCAAGGGACTAGCGATGCTCTGTCATGCTAGACTTTGAATAGTGTCTTGGTTACCAGCTGTGTTGGTGGGAAGGCATACAGGAGGCCTTCTGTCCACATGATGAGGAACGCATCCGCTGCTACCCGGGATTGTGCGGCTTGCGTGAGCAGAATCGGGGCAACTGTGTGTTGTCCAGGCTGGCCAACAGGTTCAGTGAGGGGGTGTCGCAGAGATGGAACAACCATGAGGCTACCACTGGATCCAGGCATCACTCGTGTGGCTGGAGGACCCTGCTCAATTTGGGCCGGGGGCTCTCTCAAGGTCGATGGCGCCTGAAGACTGGCTTGACATCCGGGGAAGCCCTTGATGTCAAGGGTCCCATCGTCAGGGCAGATGAATCAGACGAGCCGGACATGAATGCCTGCTGTACGGCCACTAGGGTATGCTGCTCTCTAGGGTTGCCATTCTAGTCTCCATACCAGTTGGCTCTGCAGCCTTTGGTGTTGGTACAGAGGATTTCAGGCCCGGCCTCTGTACTATCGAGGGAGAGTCCTCAATGAGTATGACCTTGGAGGCCTGAGGCCGGTCAGCGGGTGCAGACAACTCCTTACGGGGAAGCTTGGTGGGCCGTTCCTGCCCCAACTCCACAGACTTGTGCCTGGGACTAAGGGTCCTGGGGTGGGATTTCCCCTTCTTCCCGGATCCATCCTCCGAGGTGGTCTTTGAGGATTTCTTCTTCTTGTGCTCCACCCTCCAGGGATTTCAACTTGTAGGAACCACGGCCACGGGACTCCAAGGAGGCTTTGGCTTTGCAGAGTACAGAGGTATTGGAGGCGGCCCTGGAGTGTGGTGTCACCACAGACTCCGGAGTGGAGTTGGACTTCTGGAAGAAACTTATCTGCTGATGATGGCGGCTCTTCAAGACTTCTGAGGTAATGGTTCTGCAGAGCTTGCAATCGATGTTGTGCTCTGGGCATAGCCACTGAAGGCAGCAGTCGTGTGGGTCGGCGAGTTTCATTTTGCCACACTGGTCACCCTTTTTGAAGCCACTGGAGGCCATTGGAAAAAGTGGATCCCTGCTTCCTGGCAGAGGTCCAATGCCTTTGGCTGGAAAAGGGCATGAACGCCAGTCGAGGAGCACCTTGATGAAAAAATGAAAAGGAAAAAAACAATGGAAGAACCTGAGGAGCGACACAGAAGCGAGCTGGCTCAGGGGTGGGAAGGAACCGGTATGCAACCGGAGAAATACAATAAAAAAACAAAACAAAACTGACTTTTTCCGGGGAAAACTGGACAACGTCCTATGGGCTTCTGCACAAAAAAGGAGACTGAGGCAAGAAGGCACCCCTGGGTGGGACGTGGACCACACATGTGTGGTGCATCTCCCAAAGGCTTTCTTTGAAAGCTGGAGAGATGCTTCCGTGCAGGCTCAGTCAGCACTGACGTCACCCATATATGTGAGGACTGACTCCCTGCTTATTCCCGAAGAAAACACCTATTACAAGTAAGTAACTACGCTTTCTCTGGGAACAAGCAGGAAGTCAGTCCTCACATATGGGACTCCTCAACTACAGGCTAATGAGAACCTGTAAAACGCCATGGCGACCTGCAAAGGGTGAGCCATGAGCAGCAGTAGTTTAGTCCCTATTGAGAGAATCTCGCAAGACCCAAGCATCTGGAGGGGAAAAAAACACTCCGGTAGCCTGGACACAGAAGGGTCGGAGGGCAGGAGTTGCCTACACCTCAAAGAGGTTGCAGAGTATGGCCTGGCCAAAGGTGCTGTCCCATCAGGACTCACTCTCCAGGTAGTAGTGAGCTGCGAAGGTATGGATTGAAGATCAGGTGGCAACCCGGCAGATTTCTGTCACAAGGATGGAAATCAGATTTGCCAAGGAAATAGCTATGGCTTAGACATGGTGAGTCGTGACCCACTGGTCTAACGAGATCCCCGCTTGCTCATAGGTGAGGGCAATGCAGTTCGTTACCCAAGTGGACAGAGTCATTGGGAGCCCCAATGGGCTAGGGTCATAGGAAAGGAAAAGCTGAGGTGCTTTGCGGTAGGCCCTGAGCCACTATAAATAGATGGATTTTAAAAGGGACCTATCCTAAGTATGCAGAACAGTCTTTGCTGTGCCTGCATGAGATCTGGGAAAGAAGGTGAAAAGCACCACTTCCTGATTGAGGTGGAATTGGGATACCACCTTCGGCAGAAACTTGGGGTGTGTGCGAAGCATCACCCTTTTCTTATAGAATTTTGTATAGGCGGGCTCTGCCATCAGAGCCTGGAGTTCGCTGACTCTGTGAGCTGATGCAAGTGCCATGACAAAGACAACTTTCCAAGAAAGGTACTTAAGGTGTCAGCTAGCCAAGGGCTCGAAGGGCAACTTAGTAAGCTGCGAGAGCACCATGTTGAGATCGCACTCTGCTGCTAGTGGACAGACGGGGGGGGGGGGGGGGTTTGGATAACATGAGTTGCATCTGGACTGCTTTCTCAATTATCTTGGCAAGGAAGGGTAAGTTAGAGATGGGTCTGTACAAGCTTGGTATCGTCTGGTCCAGTCTTGGGTTCTTCAGGATTCAACGTATGGATGCTTAAGTTGCTTTGGTAAGTATTTAAGATTATCAGGGCCAGCTCCACCCAGGTTGATTTGATCCACCCTATTGAGCATGGATTGAGCTGGGAAGTTGTCGTATTGAGACCTGTTATGATACATTTGAGCTGGTCTTGCAATATGGGCTAAATTCACTCCAAAGGTGAGGGGAAGGGCTCTTGCATGTTGTCAGGCGTGCAGTGGACACTGGGTCCTTAGTTTGTGTGATGGAAGACTGGAAGTAATTTGTGAATGCTTGGGATGGGGGGGGGGGTCTGGGTTGGTTACTGTTGTGGAATCGTCATGTTTACTATATTGAAGAGTTCACTTGGGCAGTTAAATGATCTGAATATTAACTTTGTGTGATATTTCTTTCTGGTCCTGTTGATGGCATCATGGTATTCTTGCAGCATGCACATGTATGCTTCACAGTTGGATGGTGACTTGGAATGTCGTCATTTTCTTTCGGTCTTCCGGGCCTAGGCTTTAAGTGCCTTAGTTCAGTTGTGTACCATGCAGCCAGTTGGTGCTGTGTAGTGGTTCTAGAAGATTGAGGGGCTAAGGCAGCATGAGAGAGTGTGTCGTGCCAATTCTCCACTTGTGTCCCCAGGTCATTGCAGTTTGTAGTCAACTTGGGTAAGACAGAGTTAAGGAAGTCTTCCTTGTTCCAGCTCCTGAAATCGCCTCGGTGGTGGCAGGGGCTGGGTGCTTGAGCTTGGGCCTGGACTGTAGGTATAGAGAAGTTGAGGATAGTGTGGTATGACCAGGGACTCTATGGATAGTTGGTGGGCAGAGCTTGTGGGAATGAATGTGTTGCTTGTTGATGAAAATGAGATCCAGCATCCCTCCTTTTTCATAAGTGGGCCCTTCAACAATCCGGTGGTAGAGTCAAGGGCCTCCTTCATCTCTAGGAAGGCATCTTCTGTTCCCCTTATGTAGATGGTAAAGATTGAAATCACCATGGAGAAAGCGTAGTTACTCACCTGTAACATGTGTTCTCCGGGGACAGCAGGAATCAGTCCTCACAAATGGGTGATGATGACGCCAACGGAGCCCGCGCGGAGCAAATCCCCAGTTTTCAAAGAAAGCCTTTGGGAGTTGCTACCACGCATGCATGGTCCCCTTCCTGCCCAAAGGAGTCATCTTGCTTAGTCAAATGACATAGCTAAAGATGGCAAAAAGAACAACACAGTAAATAAAAGAGGACTGCAACTCCAAGTGGAGGAGGGAGGGTTGTGAGGACTGATTCCTGCTGTCCCTAGAGAACACCTGTTACAGGTGAGTAACTACGCTTTCTCCGGGAACAAGCAGGAAGTCAGTCCTCACATATGGGACTCCCCAGCTATAGGCTACCATGGCCCCATAGCCAAAAAAAAGTCTCCCTCATCGAGAGCAGCAAACAGCCGCAATGAAAAATTTCTGCGTCCAAGGAATTAGCACTCCGGTAGCCTGAACACAGAAGGGTCCGAGGGCAGGAGTTACCTAGACCTCAAAAAGGTTACGGAGTACAGCCTGGCCAAAGGCACTGTCCCGTTGGGACTTCCTATCCAGGCAGTAATGGGCTGCGAAGGTATGAACTGAAGACCAGGTGGTGGCCCGGCTGATGTCTGCTACATGAACGGAGCGCAGATGAGCCACTGAAGTTGCCATGGCCCTGACCTTGTGAGCCGTGACACAGCCCTCCAAAGAAAGTTTTGCCTCCTTATAGGCTGGGCAATACAGTCCGCCACCTATGTGGACAGTGTACGCTTGGTCACTGCCTGCCTCAGCTTACTGGGGTCGTAGGAAACAAAAAGCTGAGATGCTTTCTGGTGGCCTTGAGTGCGTTGAATGTAGAAAGATAAGGCCCTCCTACAGTCTAGGGTATAGAGGGCCACCTCAGCACGACCGGCATGTGGTCTGGGAAAGAAGGCAGGGAGGAACACCTCCTGATTAAGGTGGAATGGGGACACCACCTTCGGAAGAAACTTGGGGTGTGTGTGAAGCACCGCCCTATTCTTGTAGAACCTGGTATAAGGCCTCTCACACTTCGGGCGGAAGCGAGTATGACAAGGAACACCACCTTCCAGGAGAGATAGTGGAGATGGCAGACCAGGGGCTTAGACAGGAGTAGGCCCTTAAGGAACCGGGACACCGTTGGGTGAGCCGAGAGGGGCTTCCCCATCCACCAGATTGTGGTTTGCCGCTAGGGCACAGATGTACCCTGACGGAGTTGGACTTGAGCCCTGTATTGGAGAGGTGGAGAAGGTATTGCAACACCATAACCACCAGGCAGGAAAAGGGGTCGGCTCCCCGTGCTGTACACCAAAGCGTGAACCTGCGCCACTTAAAGGCGTAAGCCTGTCTGGTAGACATTCTGCGTGAAGCCAGTAGAACATCCTCTACTTCCTTCGGAAGGAGCAGCAGAGCTAGTGACATCCTCTCAACAGTCACACTGTCAGCGAAAGGGAGCTGGGGTTGGGGCGCAGGAGAGAGCCTCCCTCCTGGGAGAGAAGCCGCAGGTATGTCCCCAGGGGGATGGGAGTCTCTACCGCTAACTGCAGGAGGAGTGGGAACCACGGTAGCCGAGGCCACCGTGGAGCTATCAGAATGACTGAAGCTCTGTCACGAAGAACAGGGTCTTGGCGACCAGAGGCATCAGGGGAAATCAATACAGAAGACCCACAGACTATGAAATTAGAAAGGCATCGGCGGCCACCCTGGCAGGGTGTGGTTGCTGGGAACTGAAGCGGGGCAACTGGTGGTTGTCAGGGCTGGTGAACAGGTCCATCATCAGTTAACCCCCCAGATCTGGAAGAGCCCGCAGGCCATCCTCGGGTTCAGCTGCCACTCGTGTGGCTGGAGCAGTCTGCCAAGTCTGTCGGCCAGCCAATTGTCCTGGCCTGGCAGATACACTGCCGTGAGGAGAATGCCCTGTCGGGATGCGAATGAGCACAAGTCCAGGGCCTCCCGGCAGAGGACACAGGACCCCGTGCCCCCTTGCTTGTTCACAAAGAACATGGTGACCTGGTTGTCCATCTGGACCAGAACGGACCTGTGGCTCAGGGGCCACAGGAACGCACTTAGGGTGAGGCGGATCGCACGCAGTTCCAACAGGTTGATCTGTTGGGCACTCTCGTCTGGGACCAAATGCCCTGGGTGCGGTACCCCTGGCAGTGGGCTTCCCAGCTCAGCAGAGAGGCATCTGTAGTGAGGACCCTCGAGTGATGAGGAGCCCAAAAAGGCATCCCTGCTTGCAAGTGGTGGGGTGACTGCCACCAGTTCAAAGATCGTGCCAGGCACCTGGAGACTTTGACTCTGTCCTGGAGATGCCCCATGACCTGAGACAACTGGTCGCTGAGGCACCACTGCACAATTTGCATGTGGACGTGGGCATCTGGCGTGACATGGACCGTGGAGGCCATGTGTCTGAGGAGGCATAACAGATGTCTTGTTGACACTGAGGGACGGCGCTGTATGTTTCTGGCCAGCGCCATGAGCCTGCCAACCCTGTCTGCAGTTAGGAAGGCCTTGGTATGAATGGTATTGATCCTTGCCCCAATAAATTCCAGCTCTTGAACCGGGCACAGGCTGGACTTGGGATAATTAATAACGAAGCCCAACCGCTGAAGGACCTGGATAGTGCGTGCTGTGGCCTGCTGCACCATGGGGGCCGTAGTGCCCCTGATGAGCCAGTCATCATGACAGCGGAAGGCAAAGATCCACTGAAGCCTGAGAAAGGCAACGACCACAGCTAGGCACTTTGTGAATACCCTGGGAGCCGAGGAAAGGCTGATTGGCAGCACCTGGTATTGAAAATGATGGCCCCCCCCCCCACCGTAAAGTGTAGGTATTGCCTGTGGTTTGGGTGGATTAGGATGTGCGTATAAGCATCCTTTAGGTCTAAAGAGCATAGACAGTCTCCCTGGCGGAGGTAAGGCAGCAATGTTCCAAGGGAGAGCATCTTGAACTTCTCCCGCACCAGAAATCTGTTGAGGTTGCGCAGGTCAAGGATGGGCCTTAGGCCCCCTGTCCTCTTTGGCATGAGAAAATACCTGGAGTAGAACCCCTTACCCTTGGTGGGGCTCTGGTTCCACTGCTCGGCCCTCGAGAAGGCCTGCCAACTCCTTCAACAGAAGGTCCCAGTGAAGTGGAGGCCGGAGGGGCTCTCCGGGGAAATAATGTGGAGGTACTTCGGCTAGGCAGAGGAGGTAACCCTCATTGACCACCTGTAATGCCCATGCATCGGTGGTGATAGCTCCCCACCTGTGGGCGTACAAGGTGAGTCGAACTCCTGTGGGCTGCCCAGCCTCGATTGGGAGAGGGGCCATGCTGCAGGAGTTAAAAGCTCCCCTCGGGCTGGGGTCGAAGCTTGGGGCTTGGAAGCCTTCTGCTTAAGTGGGCCATGCCCTTGCCCTTAGCCTGCTGCCCCTGCTAGGGCGCTGGGGAGGCCTGATAAGGGAGGTAACTTCGGTAAACCATGGACTTCCTCAGGTGGAAGGGCTTTTTCCATGAGCCCTTCTTTTGGGAAGGGGCCGAGGTCTTCTTAGAGAGCCTAGTCCTCATCATGAACGCGGTCTCCAGTTCAGCGGCCTTTTTGGTCATGAGTTTGCCAAATAGGGTCTCCCCACGGCATGGGACATCGACCAACTTGTCTTGTACCCATTGTTCGAGGTCTGACGACTGTAGCCAGGCTTGGCAGTGTGAACCGATGCCCGCCGTGGCTACCCTGGCCGCCGACTCAAACCTGTCGTAGGCCTCTCGAGACATAAATTTGGAGCATTCACCGATGGCTCTGGATAGGCCCTTGAAGCACTGCAAAGGCTACTCGGAGAGACCAGCCGAGAACCTGGTGATCTCCTTTGCCAGGTCTCTCAGGTACATGCCTATGTACAGCTGGTAGGCCTGGATCCGGCAATTCAGCATCGCGCCCTGGTAACACTTTCTGCCGAGGACATCCAAGGTGCGGGTCTTCCTGCCAGGTGGCATCGAGGAGTGCGTCTGACTTTTTAGTCGACGCATGGCCGATTCTACAATCATGGAATTATGCGGCAGTTGTGACTTTTGAAAACCGGGGCTCCGGTGGTCCCAATACATTGAGTCCAGCCGCTTGCTCATCACCTGCGTCGATGCCGGTGTCTCCCACATGCGGAGCATGAGGCATTCCAGGATAGGAGGGATGGGCACCATGAGGGTTTCCTAAGAGGGGGCCTTGTACTGGAGGATCTCGAGTTCATCTCCTTAAGGATCCTCATCAGACTCTGTTGGGAAAGTCAAGGCTTTGGAAATGTTTCGAACAAAATCCCATAAAGCCATGTCCTCCGGAGGGGATCTTCTCCGAGGCTCCTATACTGGGGAATCAGATGGGACAACTCGGTGAAGGCGAGGCGGTGACACCTCGTCTTTGGACTCCCAAGCGGAGGACTCTGAGGAAGACAGGTGGCATTCCTCGGGCCCTGAGGGCTCTGGCTGCTCCAGCACTCGCTGGCTTGCTGGTGACAATCTCCGTCCTGAGGAACGGGAGACCGAGTGGAACCATGGCAGAGGATCTACTCGGCCCGTAGGGCTTAGAGGATCGGCTCGGCCTCCGGGGTTGACTTCGACGTCGAACCTCCGGTGGTCTGGGAGGAGGAACCGGACATGCCAGATACCAGTGCCCGCTGCTGCTTCAGGAATGCAGTGATCCTGCATTCCAAGGACACCATCCTGGACATCAGTTCCGAAGGTTCCGCAGCATCTGGCTAGGGGCACTGATGTATTCGGGCCCGAAGCCGGTTCCCCCGGAGGGGAGTCCTCGACTAGGATAGGATGCGCTTTCCAGGGCTGGTCCGTGGCTGGATCCTTCCAGGAAAGCTTGACTGGGCGCTCCTTCCCGACGCCTTGAGCTGGCGCTCGGGGCTCTGTGACCGGCCCCACGAGGGACCTGGCCGTTCCGACCCATCCAGAGATGCAGCTGTCGAGGATTTTCTCCTTCCTTTCGGTTCCCTCGAGTGGGACCCCCTCTCTGAGGTCCCCTGACGACGCTCGGGTTCGGAGTGTTCCTTCCGAGGCGTGGGGGAAATCGGGAAAATATTTTCTATGCTGCTGCTAGCGGCTTCTCAAGGCCTTCGAGGACATCAGTTTGCAAAGGCCACAAACAGCCAGGTCGTGGTCCGGGCCGAGGTACCAGAGTCAGTAGTCGTGCGTATCAGTGAGGGACATAATTTTTCCGCACCTGTCACACTTTTTAAACCCAGTGGTAGCCATGGGCGGAAAAAGGACCCCAGCAAGGTCAAAGACCCTTTGGGATGCCAGCGAGGGAAAACAGGGGCGGAGATGCCCAAAAACAAAAAATAGAAAAGAAAAAGAAAAAAAAAAAGAGGGCCAACCCAATACCAGGGTTCCGGGGGCGGGTGGGAAGGGTACCAGTTCTAGTCGGAAAGAAAAAAAAAACAGCCAGTAAGGCAAGAAGAAAAATCACTTTTTCTGGGACAAAAACAGGACTATGTTTGAAGGGACTCTGTGGAAAAAAAGGAGACTGAGAAAGATGGCTCCTTTGGGCAGGAAGTCGACCACGCATGCGTGGTAGCAACTCCCAAAGGCTTTCTTTGAGCTGGGGATTTGCTCTGCGTGGGCTCCATCGGCGTCGATGTTACATATATGTGAGGACTGATTTCCTGCTTGTTCCCGGAGAATAGCATGTTTGTTAAGCATGATTATATCACAGATTGACTGAAGTATGTTGGGAAGTTGATCACCTGTACGGATGGGTGATCTTTATATTAGGCAGGGTTTATTAGAAACAATAAGCAAATAAGTCATGTGCTGTGTTAGAAGTATCTTGGTGGAATTGTAGGTGTTTAGCTAGTATCAAGACCCCCCCCCCCTTTACGGTCAGCTCTGTAGGAGTGGAATAAGTCAGTCTGGTGGTAGTAACTGGTTCATTAGAACCAAATCTGTATTTGATAGCCATGTCTCGGTGATGCACATGATGGCCTAAGTCACCGTCATAGAAATGGTCAGATAAGATTGGAATCTTATTTCTCACAGAGCAGACGTTGGTAAGAGCACACTTCAGGTAGGTGAGCGTGGTAGGCTGTCCATGAGGTTGAGAGGTCTCTTGGTTTGATCCAAATTAGATATTTTGTGTGTTTAAGCTTTGGGTATTGTGGGGTGATCGTCATTACATTGGAGGCACAGCTTCTTGATGTTGTGAGGCAGTGCCGAGCAATGACACAGAGGACGGTGCAGGGAGTCACGTGGATGCTGGGGAAGGTGTCAAGTACCTGCTTTATTGACGCTGGAGCTCAGGGAGGCCCTATGGCTGTGCAATGTTCTCCCATGCTAACCCTGGGATCCCTCCGAGATCCCTCCTTAAGCTATCAGGCACAGGTAGTAGGCTGTCAGGGCAATGGAGTGTTTCACGGTGTCTTTTTGCTGTCCTTCATGTTGTGAGTTTCAGCTGGTGTTTTTATGCTGTCATTTGTGTTGTGAGGTGCTGTTGTAGTCTTGGATATGTTGAACTGGTAGTCGACGGGATGGCAAGTAGGCTGTGTCTGAGTTGGGATCTGAGGATGTAAGCCTATGCCCTTGGATTCTTAGGCTCCTATCCCCACCTAAGAACCAGGTCCCCTTCAATATTCAGTTCTACTCCCTTGCAGTTTGGTGGCCCAGTATGTGTGGTTAAGTAAGTGTGCCCACAAGATGAGGCACCATGCACAGACACGCACTCTGGGCAGGGAAAGGGTAAAGTAAATGCAAAGGATAAATGCATGCATCATGGCAGGTGTAAATGTATGCCCGAGAATTTATAGACAGGAACACAAGGAGAGCAAGACCCTCGCAAAAAACAGAAGAACACAAAAGGCGAAGGCCAGTAGAGGTCACGGGTGCTAAACTTTATTAGGCAAAAATTCCCTTCGTGTTTCAGCGTACAGCCTTCATCAGGGGGTACGCATCTAAAAACAGTTATAACAAATAAGTAAAACCAAACCACTTAAAAACTATAAACATGAAGATATGTGTTATAAACAATAAATATACATAAAAACAATTATGTACATAAAATATCATTCACACACTGTAAATGTATCATTTATTTATTTATTTATATATCATTCTACAATAAACTGTCCGACAGTAGGAGACTCAGAATACAAGTTTGCATTGAGAATCAAAACAGAAATACAAGATAGCAATAACAATAAACCAATGCAATTACACTTTATTGTAGAATGATGCCCAGTATATTTGGTTTAAAATTACTCTACGACACTTGATGATTTCCTATGTTCCCTGGTTGATATACATAGCTCGCATATGGACTCCTTTATCATTTTTTAACTAGTTTTTTAGTACTATAATATTGACATATTTTATTTATTTATTTATCCAGTACCAAATCCACCTCCATGTGATGTTTCACATTTTTTGGCTGTTTGCCAACTCTAACACATTCATTGCCAGTTTTTTTTTTTATATTGGTACACATTCAGAGACTTCGCATATATTTCCCGTACATGCTCTTCTGGTGTTCCCCCCTCCCTCTTCTAAATAATAGGCTTTTCTCTGCAATTTCTTAACATTTGGTTTTAAATTTATTTTTTAATCATTTTTTAATTATCGTTCTCTCTGTTATGACTGATTGTATGGATTTGACTTATTCACTGACTCCTCTCTGCTCTGGCTCTGTGTTTTCTCTCTGGTTTCTGCTATAAGTATTTTAAATGTATATTGATTTGTTTGCTCTTTTTACACATTTATTTATTATTTTTTAGCCCTGAAATATTAATGAGAAAGGTCTTTTTCAAGACCATCTATTAATTTTACACGGTACAACATGTTAGTACCCTCTCTGTGTTCATTTCCTACTATTTAATTGTTCAGATTTTAATTTCAGTTGTTTTTGACTACTTTTGGTATGATACATTCTTATTTAATAGTTTTTATTTGCTTACTTATTTGACTTAATTTAATTTATGTGTTCTATTTATTTATTTATATATAATTATACATTTACACAGTGTGTGAATAATATTTTATGTACATAATTGTTTTTATCTATATTTATTGTTTATAACACATATCTTCATGTTTATGGTCTTTACGTGGTTTGGTGTTACTTATTATTATTTGTTATAACTGTTTTTAGATGCGTACCCCCTGATGAAGGCTGGACGCCGAAACACATAGGGGATTTTTGCCTAATAAAGTTTAGCACCCGTGACCTCTACTGGCCTTCGCCTTTTGTGTTCTTCTCGAGAATTTATAGACTACTGTGGCTCGTTGTCGGAGCCTATGTAGCCTTCGTGGGATATAGGCAATGTATGGATCTCTTCACTTAGATTATGTCATAACATTTATGACAAAACGGACATTTTTAGGACCAACTAAATAACAGCAAGCACCACCTGGAGTATCTCTAAATAGAGAAGCTATTCTAAACTTATCATCATCGGACCATCAGATTATAACAGTTGATCGTAGTCAATCTACTATAATATAATGTCATACAGGGCAAGCTAACTAATGGATTTAGCATTGGATAAATGAAATGCCCAGGGCCTTTATACTGCACCTCTGCTTCATAGCACTATCATTTTTCGTAAATCTGTCATTAAGGATAAGAAGTCACATGTTATGTCAGCTGGTCCTCACCTAAGAGTCATGCCAAAAGGCCCTCTGGCAAAGACCACCAGGCACAGGCATGCTTGAGCGCACCTGCACTTTTAAAGGACTGGCGAGATGGAGCAGTTCAATCCCTGTGGCCCAATTGGCCTTCTCAACAGGGAGCAGGGAGGGGCGTACTTGTCTGCTCTCCCCCGCGCCACCAATCGGAGTCCAGTGATGATCCAAGCCAGAATCTCATTTCAAGGTTGGTGATCAAATTTGGTCATCCATGAGGCATATAGTTCTAAAGTTCCCATGTACTAAAATGAGTTCTAGATTCATTGGGCCTTTTGCCATCACACAAAAGATCAACCCAGCTACAGTGTCTCTCCAGCCTGCTTATTCCCTTAGGCTATCCTTCACCTTCCATGTATCTCTATTGAAACCCATTATGCTTGATACTTTTAGCAGCCGAGGGACTCCTCTGACCCCACTCTGGTGGATGGGAAGCTGGAATCAGAGATGGAGGGGGATTTGTTGACTCCAGAGTATTGCACCAGAAAATGTAATAGCTACTCCATTGGAAGGGCTTTGGCCCAGAGGAGAGATCATTGATTAATCTAGCTGACCTTCATGTTCCTGCCTTCCTAAAGAAATTATTGGCCAGACATCTCTACTGTTGTCAAAAAACTGTCTCAGAGAGGCCAGGAAATTGTGGCTGCCAGAGGACTCAAACCAAAGGGAAGGTGGCTGTACTAGGCAGAGGACCATGCCTGACCAACCATGGGTCTGGGAATGCCACATCTTTGGAGATTCTGTTTATGATCATTAGTTTGTTTCACTATTCAGAATCTTCCATACTGATATCTATCAATCAATTTCTAATAGAAGCACTGCAAACTCCCCTCCTCCCCCCAGATAAGGCAAAAGCTGCACAGCTGAGAATGTGACTGTGAACCAACTTGTTGAGTCAAAAAGACCCCCATTTTTGTCAATTTGGACTTTGCAACTTCTATTCTTAATCCTTTGCTTCTGGGTATCTGTTGACTAGCAGGCTGTTTGTACCATGGAAATGTATTAAACACACACCTTTTTTATACCACATTTCTAAGAGTCAAGGCGGTTTACAATAAACTCGGAACATTGTGCTAAGTGGTGACTAGACCTTTTGGCGATTTGTCACAGATGTATTATCTTCTGAGTCTGAATGACTATTAGTAAAGAAATATGCTTCTTGATGGGTAGGCATTTCCTTTATACAGTACTTGAGCAGAGGTACCTAGGGATTTCTGCAAAGAATATCTCTGCGGTGCTTGGTTTTGCAGTAAGCTAGGAAATCTTTACAAACGATCATGCTGGCCTGAGGAGCAGATACAGCATGAGAAGGCTGAAGGCAATGGTTCATCTGCCTCCATAACTAATATTTTTGGAGGAATACTGAAGAGATGATGTGTTTTGTTGGTGATTGACCAACATCTGAAGAGGGGGAAGGAAAACTGGCTTCCTTTAGTGGAAAGGCACTTTCTTTCATTACATTTTCTTGATATTTTATTGATGGAGGCTTGTCCCGGTCATTAACCCCATACCAAATGCCTTCCTCTTAAGATTCTGAGCATTTGAGTACACACTGAAAACTTGCCACTCGTTCTGCATCTGCGTGAAAACACTCAGTCTGCACCATGATTTCAGCACCCAGACTCTGCATCATTGGATGCAGCACCTATAGGTCTAATCCTTGATGGGGGTGCAGAGATTGTGGTATGGATCTTTGGCACTGATGTGTGACAACTAGCTTAAGGCGCTACACTAAGAGCTTACTGGTGAAATCCTGCCACAGCTCTGGTAATAGTCTTTATCATATGTTGGACAGAGGCAACAGAAGCAAATCTTTCTATATTTGAGACCATTCTTTCCATCACAGGTGAGACACAAAGCTGGATTTCTGTTAGACATTCTGAAGAGGCACAACAGCTAGGTCAAAATCAATGGGTCACCAAAAAAGAAAGGCCCAAAGAGGGGAAATGAGGTTTTTTTTGTGAAGAAAAACATTTAAAAAGTTGAGTAGTAGTAGTTTTATTGCGTGTGCTTATTTGTATAGCTACAAGGCATATGTAAAAGATAATCCCTGTTCATCAGAGCTTAGTCTAATCAAGAGACAACACCACAACTGAGGACTAGGATATGTCTAGGGGACAGGTAAGGAAACACATAGATTAGTGCTTTTCAACTGTTCCTTTCATATGACCCTAAGTTGACATTTGAAAATTCACATGACCCCAGATGATGATGAAATAAAAACAGCAGATCCTTCCCCTTCCTCCACTCATCTAAAGTAGAAAGCAGCAGTAGCAGCAGCAGTCAGCACAGGGTCCTCTGTGTCAGAGTGTGCTTACAAATCCAGTACTCAGCATAGGTTTCCAATCTAATAGGAAGCTTACTCAGGAGGGGCAAGGATTGATCAATGTTCTGTGGCTCACAGGTAACATGCTGACTGGCGAATGCCACCACCTGGCATAGGTCACAATGAAAGTCCAGAGAGAAGGTGAAATGGGCATACTTCTGTGACCCCCATGCTCTCATGATGTGATTCCTTTTGTGATCCTGACCCCAAGTTTGGGAACCACCAACATAGGTGGTGAACAAAAGACTAAGTGGATCAGGATCCAAAAGTAGCCTTGAAGCGATGAATTTTTAGCCTGGATTTGAATAGGGGCAACTATGAAACCTGAGAGTCAGAAAGCACATCCATTCACTACAGTGGAAAAGAAAAAACAGGCGCACCTCTCCAAGAGGCATAACACATAAGAGGTGTGCATACTCAGAAATCTTTCCAGTATTTTACGCCCAGAGAGCTAATCAGTCCCAGCACCACCAGATCACGTCATCCACTAATCTGTGAGAGGATTCATTTTGCTTTTCGACAGATCTAGAGTTAATTTATCATTGCTCTTATATATGTACATATAGGAATGGCACATTCAGTTGCTGAGAGTAGTTTTAAATAGGAATTCATAGATATACATAATAGATTTCTTTGTTTCCCTTTTGGGAAGAAGTTTAAAATTGTTTTTTTTTTACTCCTAGCAATGTTGGAGTGGAGAAGTAGCCTACTCGTTAGAGCAGTGGCCTGGTGATCAAGATACCAAGGTTCAATTCCCACTGGCTCTCCTTGCAACTTTGGGCAAGTCACTTTTCCATCCATTACCTTTGAAGAAAGGCTTGGCAATCTACTTCTGGTCACACCCTGCCAAGAAAACCCAAGGACTGTTTGGTCGCTAGGAGTCAGCAGTGATACAATGACACACACTGCATTGTTTTTAGCAATGTTAGAATAGTAAATGTGTGATATTATTTAAGCTGCTATCTTGTTTCCATTCTTATGACCAATTTGAGTCCTTGTTTTATATAGTTAAGGATTAAAGAAAAACAAAAAACTAATCACCATCTATATAACCCGTTTCAAATTTAAAGCTTACTCAATGCTAATCCCAATTTTGGAAGAACTCTTAGTTTTTGAAAACAAGAGATCTGATTTCAGATTCAAATCCACCGTTCATTAACATCCCCTAGCATACATTTTTGTCCATGTAAATGCAATATTTTAAAACCATGGGGCATTCTGGGCTTTTTCTTTTAGCTTCCCTGCTTAGACTAATACATAGGAACTGGTTATAATGGCTGATAAGGACTGTAGGATCCATCTACAGTAGACTTCCTAATTTTCTTGCTTTTAAAGTACAACAGGTTGCAATGAATCTATGATTTTTCCTTCAGAGCTAAGCATCATCTCTGCCTTGATTTCTTGATTCTGTTACTGTTCTTGCATTAAACCACCTCCTCTGGAAGGCTGTTCATATCCACCACTTGGTTCATTGAGGCGTATTTCCTAATGGCATGACCAAAGCCTCATATTACCACCTCTTGTTCCAGAAATTCATTTTCACTGAAAATATTTGCTTGTTGTATATCATCTTTTAGGTATGAGGGTCACCTATCATGTCCTCCCTCCTCTAAAGTATATATATTTAAGTTTCTTAACTCCCATCTTATAGAGCTTTTAGAGCAGATTCTTGCAACATTTTGGTAGGCTACCTCCGATTTGCCTCTGTGCTTTCTATATCCTTCCTGAGATATGGCCTCCAGAATGGGATAATACCCCAGATAAAACCTTACACAAGACTCATATGGAGCTATTATGTGTCTCTGCATTCTGTGCACTACTTTGTCACACTGTTTTGCTACTTTTGAATAATCAGAAATGTACAGTTTGAGGCTTCTGCCATGATTGGTATATATCAGTATTTCCCCCCCCCCCCCCATTATGTACAGCATCCTTAACATTCTGTTCCCCAAAAGCGTAGCTACTCACCTGTAACAGGTGTTCTCCAGGGACAGAAGGAATTAGTCCTCACATATGGGTGACGTCAGCACCGACGGAACCCTCGTGGAAGCATCCCCCCAGCTTCCAAAGAAAGCCTTTGGGAGATGCCACCACGCATATATGGCCCCCTTCCCGCCCACGGGTGCCATCTTGCTCAGTCAGATGACATAGCTAAAAGACGGCAAAAATAAAAGATGGAAAAGGAGCAACTCCAAGGGGAGGAGGGAGGGAGGGTTGTGAGGACTGATTCCTGCTGTCCCCGGAGAACACCTTTTACAGGTGAGTAACTATACTTTCTCCGGGAACAAGCAGGAAGGCAGTCCTCACATATGGGACTCTCCAGCTACAGGCTACCAAAAGCCCATAGCAAAAATAGAGGCTCCCTTATGGGGACCTGCAAGCAGCAGCAAATTAGCCAGTGTACAGACCACAGTAGGACCCCTGCGTCCATCGAAACCAGCACTCCAGTAGACTGAACACAGAAGGGTCAGAGGGTGGGAGTTGTCAAGACCCCGAAAAGGTTACGGAGCACAGTCTGGCTGAAGGCACTGTCCCGTCAGGACTCTATTTCCAGGCAGTAATGGGCTACGAAGGTATGGACTGAAGAAGGGGTGGCGGCCCGGTAGATGTCTACCATCGGGACAGGTGCAAGTTTGCCACCGAGGCCGCTATGGCCCTGACAAGGTGCGCCGTGATGCAGCCTTCCAGCGGGAGCCCCGCCTGCTCATAAGTGAGGGCCATATAGTCCACCACCCATGTGGATAGCGTACACTTGGTCACCGCCTCCGCCAGCCTACTGGGGTCTTGGGAGATGAAAAGCTGAGAAGCTCTGCGGTGCCCTGAGTGCGTTGTATATAGAAGGACAAAGCCCTTTTACAGTCCAAGGTGTGAAGGACCATCTCCGCCCGACTGGAGTGAGGTCTTGGAAAGAAGGTAGGGAGCACCACTTCCTGGTTGAGATGGAAGGGTGACACTACCTTCGGCAGGAATTTGGGGTGCGTGCGAAGCACCACTCTGTTCTTGTAGAACCTGGTTTAAGGCGTCTCAACCACAAGGGCCTGAAACTCGCTAAGTTTGCGAGCAGAGGTGAGCGCAACCAGGAAAACCACCTTCCAGGAGAGATAGCAAAGGTGGCAGGTCACTAGAGGCTCAAAGGGTGGGCGAGTGAGCTACCCCAGCACCATGATAAGTTCCCATTTGGTTGCCGGAGGACGAACCGGGGGCTTCAATAAGAGCAAGCCCCAAAGGAAACAGGTCACCAATGATTGGACCAAGAGGGGCTTACCATCCACCGGATAGTGGTGCGTCGCCAGGGCATGCAAGTGTACTCAGACGGAGTAGACAAGCATGGAATGAGAGAGGTGGAGAAGATATTGCAACACCAGAGCCACTGGGCAGGAGAAAGGGTCAGCCTCGCATTCGGCAAACCAAACTGTGAACCTGCGCCATTTGAGGGTGGAAGCCTTCCTAGCAGAGGCCTTGCTAGAGGCCAGCAGGATGTCCTCGACCTCAGCCGGTAGGTTGAGAGAGGCCAGAGTCCCCCTCTCAGCAACTGTGCTGTTAGCAACAGAGATCCCAGGTTGTGGTGCAGGAGAGCGCCCCCCTCCTGAAATAAGAGTCCTGGGGTGGTCCCCAAGGGGATGGGGGCCTCCACAGTCAACTGCAGCAGCAGCGGGAACCACGGCTGCCTAGGCCACCGAGGGGCTATCAGGATGAGCGAGGCCCTGTCACAGAGGGTCCTAAACAAGATCTTGGTGTCTGGACCTGCACCACCTGGTGACGCAGGTGGTGACAGAAGACCCCCAGGGCTAAGTGTATGACTCGGAGCTCCAGGAGGTTGATCTGCTGTGTACTCTCGTCTGGTGACCAGTTGCCCTGAGTGCAGAGATCTTCGCAGTGGACTCCCCAGCTGAGCAGGGAGGCGACCGTGGTGAGGACCCTTAAGTGGCTTGGGGCCTGCAGAACATGTCCACCTTGAGATGCCAACTGGCGATTCACTGAAACTCTGTCTCAGAGGCGGCCTGAGGCCTGAGCCCATTGGTCCCGGAGACACCACAGCGCCGTCTTCATGAGGAGGCGAGCATCTGGGGTGATGTGGACAGTGGAGGCCATGTGCCCGAGGAGGCGCAGAAGAAGCCCATCAGGCACCAAGGGATGGTACTGTATGTCCTGAGCTAGAGACCTGAGACAATCGGCCCAGTCCCTGGGCAAAAAGGCCTTTGACTGAAGAGTGTCGAGCTTTTCCCTGATAAACTCCAGGAACTGTGTCGGGAGGAGGTGAGACTTGGAGTAGTTTATGAAGAAGCCCAAGCATTGCAGGACCTGGATGGTGCGTGCGGTGGCCTGCTGCACCTTGGAGGTCTGCCTCCCTTTATGAGCCAGTCATCCAGGTAGGGAAAGACGAAGACCCCCTGGAGCCAGAGGAAGGCGGCCATGACTGTCAGGCATTTTGTGAAGACTCTTGAAGCAGAGGCCAGGCCGAAGGGGAGATCACTGTATTGAACGTGCCTGCCCCCTACTATGAACCGCAGGTACTGCCTGTAGTTGGGGTGTATGAGGATGTGGGTATAAGCATTCTTGAGGTCTAAAGAGCATAGCCAGTCTCCCTGCTGGAGGTATGGCAGCAATGTTCCAATGGAGAGAATCTTGAACTTCTCCCTTACCAGGCAAGAGGAAGTATCTGAAGTAGAACCCCTTGCCACCGCCTTGTCCTCAAGAAGACCTGCCAACTCCTTCAGAAGAAGGTCCCAGTGGAGAGGAGACCGGAAGGTCTCTCCTGGGAAATGAGGAGGAGGTGTCTGAGCCAGATGGAGGAGCTAACCCTCCCTGACTACCCTTAGTGCCAAGGAATCGGTGGTGATAGCCACAAACCTCTGGGCATAGAGGGCCAGATGTCCCCCTGTGGGCTGCACTTGTGGACGGCCTTGGCCAGGTTCTTAAACCGCTGCAAGGTTTCCTCAGAGAGACCAGCCGAGAACCTGGCGAGTTCTGTCGCCAGGTCTCTCAGGTACATGCCCATGTACAGCTGTAGGCCTGGATGCAGCAGATGAGCATTGAGCCATAGTAACACTTTCTGCAGAGGGCATAAAAGGTGCGGGCTTCCCTGCTGGGGGGCACCGAGGAGTGCATCTTCTGGCTTTTCAGCCGACGCATGGTCAGCTCCACCACCATGGAGTTATAAGACAGTCGTGACTTCTGGAAGACCGGGCTCCGGCGGACCAGACACATTGTGTCGAGCCATTTGCTCACCACCAGCACCGACCCCGTGTCTCCCACATGAGAAGCATGAGCCATTCCAGAATGGGAGGTATGGGCACCGTGAGCGATTCCCGTGGCTACCTGCCCCCCCCTTGTTTGTTCACATAGAACATCGCAACCTGATTGACCATCTGGATCAGCACTGCATGGTGCTGTACTTGATGGCGAAAGGCTCTGAGGGCCAAGAATATCGCCCTGACCTCCAGAAGGTTGATCTGCATTTTTGATTTCTCCTCTGGGACCAGCAACCTTGTGTTTGGAGGCTCTCACAATGCGCTCCCCAGCCCATTAGAGAGGCATCCGTGATGAGGATCTTCTGGGGAATAGGTGCTGGAAAGACATCCAGGCCTGAGAGGGAGTCTGCTAACTGGCGTGTTACCTGCACCCTGTCCTTGAGCCTGCCTGTGGCTTAGGCCCAAGGAGAACGGAGGCACCACTGGGCTGCTCTCATTTGGACTGTCGAGGCCATGTGATCCAACAGGCGGAGGGAGAAGCCGAGTGGATAGTATCCTGCACCATTGCACCTCTGTGGATAATTCCCTGAAGCATTCTGACATCTCCTGAGGGAGGAAGGCTTTTGCCTGACGGGTGTCCAGCTGTGCCCCAATGAACTCTAAGCACTGAGCCGGAGTGAGGTGGGACTTGGGGGGAATTTATGACAAACCCCAGGTCTGCAGGGTGTTTATAATGCGTCTGGTGGCGCATTGTGCCTCTGCAGCTGTGTCCCCCTTTATGAGCCAGTCGTCCAGATAAGGGAAGATGAAAGCCCCTTGAAGCCTGAGGTGGGCTGCGACCACCGCGAGGCACTTTATGAAGACGCTGGGAGATGAGGCCAGACCAAATGGCAGCATCCTGTATTGGTAGTGCTGTCCCTCCACCACAAACCAAAGGTATTTTCTGTGGTTGGGGTGAATGAGGATGTGAGTGTAGGCATCCCATATTGTATATAGTTCCACGATGTATATTGTTAGCCTGTGTTCCATGTTCAATACTTGTTCAATGTAAAATGTGTGCAATTCCCTGTTCAATGTAAAACGCAGTATGGCTTTTCCTGCTGTGCGAGTTTGTTGCCTGTGAACCGCGCTGATGGTAAATAGCGCGGTATAGAAAAACTATAAATAAATAAATAATAAAATAAAATAAATAAAAAATCCTAGGTCTAAGGAGAAAGCACAGTTACTTACCTGTAACAGGTGATCTCTGGGAACAGCAGGAATAAGTCTTCACATATGGGTATCGTCGGTACCGACGGAGCCTGCGCGGGAACGCTCCCCAGCGTCCAAAAGGAAAGCTTTTGGGAGCATCCCACAGCACCTGCGCGCTGCCTTCCCGCCTTTCCTAACTGCCTCTCTCCAGTTCGAGTTTTAAAGCTGAGACAAAGAGAGAGAGAGGAAAGGAAAGATAAATAGAGAGATACAACTCCTAGGGGAGGTGGGTGGGTTGTGAAGACTTATTCCTGCTGTTCCCAGAGATCACCTGTTACAGGTAAGTAACTGTGCTATCTCCAGGAACAAGCAGGAATGAGTCTTCACATATGGGGACTCCCCAGCTAGAGATGCCTGGGAGATCACCCAGATTGTGAGTCCATGGGAAGGGCTCCACCTGCACCCATGAATCTCAGGCATCCAGTCAGAGATGGAGGGTAGGAGTTGATTAGGTATGGAACAGGTGTTTGAGAACAGCCTGACCAAACAAGGCATCCCGGCGGGAGTCCTTGTCCAAGCAGTAATGGGCTGTGAAGGTATGAACCGATGCCCAGGTGGCTGCTCGACAGATTTGGTCGATGGACACAGAGTTAAGATGAGCCATAGAGGCTGCCATGGCCCTCACATTGTGAGCTGTGACATGGCCCTCCAGAGAAAGATTCTTGCTCTGGTAGGCGAAGGAAATACACTGAGCAATCCAATTAGACAGAGTTCTCTTAGAGACTGGAAGTCCTAAATGAGAAGGATCAAAAGCAACAAAAAGTTGAGAGGACTTTCTATGTTGCTGTGTCCTTTGTAAGTAGAAAGCAAGTGCTCTTTTACAATCCAGGGTATGAGATTCCTCTCTGCACTTGATGCATGAGGTCCTGGAAAAAAGACAGGTAAATACACCTCCTGGTTCAGATGAAAAGGTGAGACCACTTTAGGCATAAAGTGTGGATTAGTTCTGAGGACTACCTTGTCATGATGGAACCTTGTATAAGGAGGATTAGCCACTAAAGCTTGCAACTCACTGATACGGCGAGCTGAGGTGACTGCAATGAGAAAAATAACCTTCCAGGAAAGGAATTTCAAGGAGGTAGTGGCTAAGGGTTCAAAGGGTGGCTTCATAAGCTGTCCAAGAACCAGATTCAAGTCCCATGCCACTGGAGGTGGTCTAATGGGAGGTTTAGTGAAAAGAAGGCCTCTCATGAATCTTGCTATAAGAGGATGAGAGGAAATAGGTTGTCCATTGAGAGGCTTAAGGGATGCTGCAATAGCACTCAAATGGACTCTGATTGAATTTGTTTTAAGGCCTGCAAGGGATAAATGCAGTAAATAGTCTAGTACAGAATTCAAAGGTATTGCAAGACGGTTGAGACCCTTCTCTGCACACCAAATGGAAAACCTTTTCCATTTAAAAGCATAGGAACGTCTGGTGGAAGGCTTTCTGGAAGCATGAAGGATATCCTTCACTTGCTGAGAAAGGTGTAAATCCTGAAGGTCTAGGCCTTCAGCAACCAGGCTCTGAGATGAAGAGACTGAGGATTTGGGTGCCACAAGGTTCCCTCCTCCTGGGAGAGGAGATCTGGAGCAGACCCCAGGTCCAGGGAGGGAGATTGAGAGAGATGCAGAAGTAGAGGGTACCACACTTGGCGTGGCCAATGTGGTGCTATGAGGATCATAGACCCCTTGTCTCTCTGAAGCTTGAACAGAGTTTTGGGAATGAGGGGAATAGGTGGAAAGGCACAGAGGAAGGCATCTCTGGCCTGAACTCCCAGACATGGAATCCTGGAACAAAACCGGGGAAGTTTGGCATTCCACGGACTTGCAAACAGGTCTATGTCTGGGGTACCCCAAATCCGAAAAATCCTGGCTATCTGGTCCCCATGGAGGGACCATTCGTGTGGAAGCAGAACTCGACTGAGTCTTTCTGCCCAAGAGTTTTGAATCCCTGGAAGATACACTGCCATGAGATGGATTTGATGCTCTCTGGCGAAGGCCCACAATCTGAGAGCTTCGTTGCAAAGCAACAGAGAGCCAGTCCCTCCCTGCTTGTTCACGTAGAACATGGCTACCTGGTTGTCCTTGTGGATGAGGACTGTCTTGTAGCTGAGCAGGGTGTGGAAGACTCTGAGAGCCAGAAAGATTGCTCTGAGCTCTAAAAGGTTGATATGTAGAGATGTCTCCTGTGGAGACCAGATGCCTTGGGTTGAGAGATCTTGTAGATGAGCTCCCCAACCCTTTGGAGAGGCATCTGTTGTAAGGGTTGTTTGGGGTAACACCTGTTGAAAGGGGGACCCCAGGAACAGATTTTGAGTGGACTTCCACCAGTGGAGGGACCAAAAGAGGCGACTCGTGGTTGCTATTTTGTCTGACAGGCAACCTGATGCCTGAGTCCATTGGGTGGATAGGATCCACTGAGCTGCCCTCATGTGAAGGCGAGCGTAAGGAACCACCATGCACCGTGGATGCCATGTGCCTAAGAGTTGTAACATCTCTCGAGCAGTTAAATGGGATTTTAACTGAATCTGGGAGGTTAACTGCACCAAGCGTAGGCAACGGGCCTGGGGAAGATAGGCCCTTGTAGTTGTGGTATCCAGTAAGGCCCCTATGAACTCTAGAGACTGAGTAGGGGTGAGATGGGATTTTGGAATGTTGATTACCAGTCCCAGATACTGAAGAACACGCCTTGTGCAGGTCAGGGAAGTCTGGGCCTCTGACTGGGATGGAGCTCGGATGAGTCAGTCGTCCAGATATGGGAATACGAATATTCCTAGAGTGCGCAGAAATGCAGCTACTACTGCCATGCATTTTGTGAACACTCTTGGATCAGAGGCCAGACCGAAAGGAAGCACTTTGTATTGGTAGTGCTTTCCTTGGTAAAGGAACCGAAGGAACCTTCTGTGTGTTGGATGGATGAGAACATGGGTGTACGCATCCTTGAGATCTAGAGAACAAAGCCAGTCCTGACTCTGGAGGTATGGAAGGAGAGTTCCGAGAGAGATCATCTTGAATTTCTCCTTGCATAGAAACTTGTTCAATTCTCTGAGATCTAGTATGGGTCTGTAGCCCCCCGTTTTCTTTGGAATGAGAAAATAGGGGGAGTAGAACCCTGAGCCCTGTTGAAGAAGGGGTACTTCTTCTATTGCCCCTTGGGCAAGAAGGGTAGCAATCTCTTGACCTAGAAGGTTGAGGAGAGATGTTGGAGAATTGAACTGTTTCACCATGGTGTGAGGAGGAAGGTTTAAGAAATGAAGCTTGTACCCATCTCGTATGATGGAGAGGGTCCATTGCTCTGCTGTGATTTGTTCCCATCTGGGAGCAAAGTGAGCTAACCTTCCTGGGATGGTGAGAGGCTCTGGATGTTCTAGAGCCAGAAAGGCTAAGTTCTCTAGTCAAAGGCCCTGAGGAGGCTGAGGCTGTTGGGCCGTAGCAGTCCTCGCAGCCTGAGACTTGGCCTGTTTTGGTTGTTGTTGTCTCTTTGTAGCAAAACAACCTTGGGAAGAGGCCTGACCATAACCTGAAGAAAATTTCCCTTTTTTGGGGAAAGATCCTTTTTTGAATAACCTCTTTTTAAAAGGAGCAGTAGTAGACTTTGAAAGTCTATCTAAAGCAGAATTTTCAGCATCCATCTGGTTGGCCTTTGCTTGCCAATCCTTGCCAAAGAGGTTTTCTCCTGTACAGGGAAGGTTACCTACACCATCCTGTACCCAGGATTCCAAATCAGAGGCTTGTAACCAAGCAACTCTGCGTGCACCTATGGCAATAGCCGAGGCTCTACCGGCACCCTCAAAAGAGTCAAAGGCTGCACGGTTGGAAAACTTGGATACATCCTGTGCCTGTTTAAGCCAGGTGATATATTCTTCTCTCTTATCTTCTGACATAAAAGGAGATAAGGTTTGCAGATGATCTGTGACTTCTTTTAGAAACATCCCCATATAGAGACTATAGGAGTTGATTCTGGCTACAAGCATACTGGCCTGGAAGATTTTCCTGCCAAAGGCATCGAGGGTTCTGCATTCTCTTCCTGGAGGAGCAGAGGAGTGCCTTTTTGTACTCTTGATCTTTTTCATAGCAGACTCTACCACAATGGAGTGGTGAGGAAGCTGAGTCTTATGAAACACAGGACAAGGAGGAACACGATACATGGTGTCCAACCTTCGGGAATGAGGGGAGGTGGAAAGAGGAGTCTCCCATATGCCTAACATGTGATCATAAAGAATCTCATGTACTGGTAAGGTGGCAGCCTCTTTAGGAGCCTTAGGATATTGTAGGATATCTAATTTTTTGGCTCTAGGTTCAGTTTCAGAGGCTACTGAAATGGACAGGCCTTTGGCCACCTCCCTAATGAAGTCCTGAAAAGACAAGTCTTCAGGAGGAGACATTCTCCTTTTTGGAGAAGAGGGTTCCTGAGGAAGGATCCCCAATGCTTCAATTGAGGCCTCTGATGTATCAGAGTCTTCAGAGGAATCGAAGTATCGACTGTCTGGATGCTCTCGCAGAGCCCGATACGCGTACCGGGAGGTATCGACATCAGGAGTAATCGGTACCGAGTCGGTACTGATAGGCATCACTGGATAGCATACCGCTGCCGTCAATGCTGATGTCGATGCAAGCGGTACAGGTATCGGAACCGATTTCGGATCCGGTACCAGAATCGGTACCGGTACCGACAACGGGGTTTGTTGCGGTACCGGAGGCGTCGCAGCTTGTATGAATGCCGTGATGGCACGCTGCATGGTCAGAATATTCTGATCCATCGACGCCACCAGTCTGGATGTCGGTACCGGTGTTAACCGTCGGTACCCCAGAACATTGTAACAGGTGATCGGTCGAGGCCGAGCCATCGATGTCAAGCTGTGACCCCATAGGTAGAGCTTTGGAAGCCGGAGCCTCCCACCGGGGTAATTTTGCCGGTGTGGATTCCTCAAGAGTAAGCCCGGGGCATCTCGATACTTAGAGGGAGATGAACTCTTTGAGGACCGGCCAGATTTAAGTTTGGTTACCTGAGATCCATGGGATGAAGAAGCAGCCCTGGAAGACATCGATGCCACAGAAGCTGCATCGGAGGGAAACAGGGTACTGAGCTTGGCTGCCCGATTTTGTAACCCTCTCTTAGACATCATAGAACAGGACTCACAATCCGCTATGGAGTGGTCAGGACCTAAACATTTTAGACACCAGTCATGGGTGTCTGTGACAGAAATAGTGCTGCTGCACTTAGTGCACTTTTTAAACCCGGAGGCGGGTTTTTCCATGAGGAAAAATATATTTGTAGGCCTAAGGCCCCAGAAGAAAAAATGCACTGTAGTTTTTTTTTTTTTTAAAGAAAGAAAAAAGACCGGTGGTACCGGTCCGGAATCGAGAAGGCAGACACGCGACTAAAGAAAAATAAAAGAAAATAAGAAATTCTTCAGCGGTGACAGGAAACACGACCTGCTGGCTCCGCGGAAAAGAAGAACTGGAGAGAGGCAGTTAGGAAAGGCGGGAAGGCAGCGCGCAGGCGCTGTGGGATGCTCCCAAAAGCTTTCCTTTTGGACGCTGGGGAGCGTTCCCGCGCAGGCTCCGTCGGTACCGACGATACCCATATGTGAAGACTCATTCCTGCTTGTTCCTGGAGATGAACATATCTCCCTGCTGGAAGAATGGCAGCAGTGTTCCAAGGGAGAGCATCTTGAACTTCTTCCTGACCAGAAACCTGTTGAACTCTCACAGGCCCCGGATGTGCCCGAGTTCCCCCCAATCCTCTTGGTGACGAGAAAATGCCTGGAGTAGAAGCCAGTGCCCCAGAGAGGTTGTGGCACTGGCTCCACTGCTCTGTCCTGGAGTAGTCCTGTTAGCTCGGTGAGGAGCAGGGTTTGGTGGAGGAGAGACCTGGTGGGTCCTCCCAGGAAGCACGAGGGTGGTGGCCGATGTAGGTGGAGGAGGTAACCCTGCTTGACCACTTGTAACACCCAGGTATTGATGGTAATGGCTGTCCCACCTGTGGGCAAACAGGGCTAGGAGCCCCCCTGTGGGCAGAAGTGGACCTCCTGGGGGAGTGGAGGTCGTGCCCAGGGAGTGAAAAGCTTCCCCCAGGCTGGGCCTGGGCCTGAGCCGGTGCCTGGGGCTTCAGGTTTTTGTTTTCTGGGACCATGTCCCTGGCCCTTCTGTTGTTGGCACTGCTGAGGGGCCGAAAAGGCCTGGAAGTGCGGAGTGCTACCAAAGCCCCCTTTCTTCCTCAGAAAGAAGGGCTTTTTCCCAGGGGTTTTCTTCCGGGGTTGCACAGAGGTCTCCTTCGAGAGTCTGGTTCTCGTGACATACTCTGTCTCTATCTCTGCTGTTTTATCCATCATGGGCTTCCTGAATAGCTTTTCACCTATGCAGGGGACATCAATTAGTTTGTCCTGTACCCATTGCTCCAGGTCAGATGACTGGAGCCTTGCTTGGCGTCGTGCCCTGATACCAGCAGCAGCCATCCTGGCCGCTGACTCAAAGCCATCATAGGATGCTCGGGACAGAAACTTCGAGCATTCTTTTACTGCCGAGGTTATCATCTTGAACCTCTACAGAGGTTCACCCTCGAGACCTGCTGAGAATCCCCCGAGCTCCTTTGACAGTTCCTTCAGGTATATGCAGATGTAGAGCTGATAAGACTGGATTCAGCATGTTAGCATCGAGCCCTGGAAAGCTTTTCAGCTAAAGGCATCTACGGTTCGGGCCTCCCTGCTGAGTGGCACCAACGAATGTGTTTTTTGGCTCTTGAGCCTATGCATGGCCGACTCCATGACTATGGAGTTGTGGAGAAACGGGGTCTTTTGGAACCCCAGGCTTCAGCGTACTCAGTACATGGCGTCAAGATGCCAGTTAACAATCGGTACTGATGTCGGTATTTTCCATGTGTGTAAGAGGAGGCAGTCGAGAATCAGGGACACAGACTGTAAGAGTTTCCTTCAGGGGTGCCTCGTATTGGAGGATCTCCAATTCCTTGGTTCTGGTGTCCTCCTCGGCTTCCGTCTCGATAGTGAAAGCCTTGGCCATATCCCTCACAAAAATCGAGGAATGTCACATCTTCAGATGGGGAATGACGTCAGTTCGCCGGGGGAGATGGATCCAAGGGCACATCATGGTGGTGCCTCATGTCCGGGGAATCTTCGTCCTCCCATTTAGACTTTGTCCGAGTATGACTCGGACGCTGCACGATTGCCTCAATCGAGGACCTCTCTCTGCGGTACATGACCTTTGGAGGATCGTCGGTCCAAGCCACGGGTGCACGCAGGGGAGGACCAGTGTCCCGAAGAATGGGACCAGGACCTTGAATGGGGCCTGGGGCTCTCTCAAGGCCAATGATGCTCGAGGACCGTCTCGACGTCCAGGGAAGCCCTCGATGTCGAGGGTCCCATTGTCGGGGCGGATGAACCGGACAAGCCAGACATGAATGCCCACTGCATGGCCACTAGGGCAGATGTACTGCTCTCTAGGGCTCTATTCTGGTCTCCATGCCAGTTAGTTCTGCAGCCTTCGACGTGGGCACTGAGGACCTCGGGCCCGGTATCGGTAATGTTGAAGGGGAATCCTCAATGAGGATGGCCTCGGAAGCCTGAGGCCAGTCAGCGGGAGCAGACGGTTCCTTGCAGGGCATCTTGGTGGACTGCTCCTGCTCAGACTCCCCGGAGTCACGCCTGGGACTGTGGGACCTGAGGTGAGATTTCACCTTCTTCCTGGATCCATCCACCGAGGTGTCCTTTGAGAATTTTTTCTTCTTGTGCTTCTCCTCTGGGGACTTCCACCTCAGGACGCCTAAGAGGCTCTGGTTTCACAGGGCACAGAGGTATCAGAGGGGGACCCTGGTGCGTGGTGTCACCGGAGACTCCAGGGTGGAGTCAGCCTTTTGGAAGAACTTCTTCTGCTTATGGTGGCTCTTTAAGGTTTTTAGTGTCATGGTTCTGCGGAGCTAACAGTTGGAGCCGTTGTGCTCCAGACCAAAGCATCGAAGGCAGCAGTCATGTGGGTCAGTGAATGACATTGTTTTGTCACACTGGTCACACTTTTTGAGGCCACTGGAGGCCATCAGAAAAAGGGGGTCCCCCCTCCCAGCAGGGGGTGCAAGGCTTTCAGCTGAAAAAGGGCATGAACGCTGGTCGAGGGAACCTTGATAGAAAACTAAGGTAAAAATAAACAAAAGGACCCGAGGAGCGCGCCAAGGTGAGTTGGCTCGGGGCTGGGAAGAAACCAATACGTAAACCGGACGAAACTTGAAAATAAATCAAACTTTTTCTGGAAAGATTGGACAGTGTCCAAAGGTCTCTGTGGGGAAAAAGGAGACTGAGGCAAGATGGCACCTTTGGGCGGGAAGTAGACCACGCATGCGTGGTGCATATCCCGAAGACTTTATTTGAAAGCTGGGGAGATGCTTCCGTGCGGGCTGTGTCGACACAGACATCGCCCATGTGTGAGGACTGACTTCCTGCTTGTACCCTGAGAATACAAGACAATGAAATTTCTGCACTGAAACTAAGCTGCTAAGGATCCAACTGCTCTTATTTTGTCTGCTTATTCAGGATTGTCTAACTGCATAGCCAGTGTCATAAAAGAAAACAGATCTGTGTTTCCTTCTAGCCCCTTCTGTTATATTTTTTCAAAGGTATGAATAAAGCATAGTTACTCAACTATAACAGGTGATCTCCCAAACAGCAGGAATCAGTCTTCACAAATAGGTGAACGTCACAGATGGGGCCCTGTGATAAGGAAGCTTATCATAGCTCAGGAAGGAGCTATAGGAAAGGTGAAGTGACTCTGAACAAGCAACCTGTCAGTTCTGGTAGAAATAAGAAAACAGAATTTTCCCATAAAAGACTACCAGTCCCAGAATGCACCAGGTTTCCAACAGCCATTAGAGGAGCTGAAGTGGGGAAACGTGTGTTCAATCAGGAGGGCTATGAGGTAATCCTTAAGCACTCATCTCAAAGGGCAGGGCCTGATTCAGCACAGCTGCGCTGTGTTAGGGTGGAGCACTCATCAAAGCAGAATAAAGCTAGAGTTTATTCTACAGAGAATCATCCTCATCATCTTCATGATCAACTTGGATATCCTCAGTTTCATCTGGAGGATCATCAGAAGCAGAAGCCAGAGCGGACGGACAGAGAGGGCAAGAAACCCTTTGGAAGAAAGAAGAGAAAAGCCTTTGGGAGGTTTAGAGGAGTCCGGAGCAGTACGTATACTGGGAGGCATTCCAAGGGCCAGCATACACCATTGGACTGGGGAAAGCCAGAGGAATGGTGCTGCAGAGCTAGGAATCTCCAGACGGTATCTGTGAGGGAGACGGCTGCACGAGGAAGGGACCCTAAGACCCGTGCCAGAAGGTATGTGAAGAGAGATCCAGTGTCCAGGGATCTGGATTGGAAGGCTGGACATAAGAACTGGACTACATACTGGCCAGGCTATATAGAGAGGAACTCTAACAGCAATGGAAGCTCAGGTATGAACACTGATCTATGCCCTAGCTATAACCTTGAAAGACAGCAGGGAAACAAGTATTCTCCTGAAAGTGCTCCATTGAGAAATTCATCTATGCCAATCCATGATATTGAACCCATGATTGTTGAAGAAGGGGGAGAGATTGCAGATGAAGGATGTGTTTACATGGATTGCTCTCTGTCTAAACTCCTGTGGTGATTTTCTGTTATAAAATACAACAACCATCACAAAGAAATACAAACTTGTTCTTTAAATCTACTCAGAAAAGCTCCTGAGTAGGATTTTGGGCCACGCAGAAGAAAGTAAGCCAGCTAAGGGGTTTCAGCTGGGTAACTGCTAGCAATTGAGCCTTACCTAATTGCTTGTGAGCTCTGAGGGAATCACTTCTGAGTCTATGTGGGAAGATATAAGAAGTTAACCTGAAAAGAACAGTTTTTTCTTTCTTTGTGGACTTTGTTTGTTGTTTGATACACTGCTAAGAAAATATTAGCTAAAGCCTACAGAAAAGACCAGTTTGTTACCAGCCAGGTCTTTATTCTTTTGCTTTGATTGCCTGACAAGTTCAAATGTTGTTTTCCTGATTTTGTTTTTCCAAGTTTAACACTGAAAGCAAGTATCCTGTTTTATGTGCTACCAAGCATATCTGTGTTGGGAGAAATAACCCCATAAATAAATATCTTATTGGCTTTATCCTCAAGCACAACTAATTATTGTGAGCAGCTGTGTCTGGTGTGAATGAACTGCATTTCCCACAATCCCTTGCAAATCATATTGATATATGCACTTGCCAAGACTGTGAACATTCTCACCCAGGCAGCCGTCTGACAGCCCGCATGGGAACGCTCCCCAGTATCCAATAGGAAAGCTTTTGTGAGCACTCCACTGCTCCTGCATGCCTGCCTTCCCAACTCCTCTCCTCAGGGGAGGAGGGTGGTTTGTGAAGACCGATTCCTGCTGTTCCCGGCAATCACCTGCTACAGGTGAGTAATTACGCTATTTCCAGGAACAAGCAGGAATGCAGTCTTCACATATGGGACTCATTAGCTCCCAGGAATCAGACTGGTATGGTGGCGGGGGTGGGGAAGTAGTGCGGTCCCTGAGGCAAAAAACGTGAAGCCAAATAGTCTGGAAGAGTTATGGACCATTGGACTCTATTCCAGGAGGCGATACTCTCCCACTGATAGTCTAGTATCTTGCAGAAGTCCGGGATGGAGGGTAGGAGTTGAGTTTAAGTTCCAAAGAGGAGGTGGAGTACAGCTTGGCCAAAGACAGAGTCACGACAGTAGTGTACAGCAAAAGTATGAATGGAGTACCAGGTAGCTGTCTGGCAGATCTCTACAATGAATACTGACCAGAGATTGGCTATGGAGATTGCCATAGCCCGCACATTGTGAGCAGTGATATGACCCTCCAACGAGAGTCCTGCTTGTACATAAGCAAAATAAATGCAATCTGCATCTGGAGAGAGTAGGTTTTGTTACCGGTAGAGCCAACCTTGGGCCGGAAGGACTGGGGTCTCTAGTCCCACAGATGCTCCTTGTGGTCTTGGGCAAGCCACTTAACCCTCCATTGCCCATGTTCCCTGTAAGTATTAGTGTATGTGTCTCATATCCCCGCGTGTTAAATGTATCCCCCAATTGTGTTGTGACCGCTTTGATTGAAGGATAAGGCGGTATACAAAACTTTCTAAATAAATAAATAAATAAGTTACTAAGATCAAAGGAAATGAATAGTTGAGAGGATCTTCTGTGATCTTTAATTCTATCCAAGTAGTAGGCCAGCGCTCATTTGCAGTAAAAAGTGTGTAGCACTGCATCAGCCCAAGATGAATATGGTCTAGGAAAGATAGAATGGTTTAGATGAAAGAGGAAATCACCTTTGGGAGGAAGTGTGGATGGGTACAGAGAACCACCTTGTCATGGTGTAACAGAGTCTAGAGGGGATTTGCCACGCGAGCTGATGCGGCTATAAGGAAGATGACCTTCCACGACAGGAACTTCAGTGAAATGGTGGCTACAAGTTTGAAAGGTGGCTTTAGATGTTGCACCAGAACCACATTCAGATCCACCAGAGGTGGCTTAATGGGTGGCTTGGACAGCAGGAAACCCTGCATGAAGCATGCTACTAAGGGATGTGAGGAAATAGGCTGTCCATCCATTGGTATGCGAAAGACCGCAATGGCATCAAGGTGAACTGTCACTGAGTTAGTTTTAAGACCTGAAAAGGATGTGCAGGAGATATTGTAGAAGTGACTACACTGGTCAAGAAAAGAGGTTAATGTCCTTTGGGGAGCACCAGAGGGCAAACCTATGCCATTTGAAGGCATAAGAGAACCTGGTGGAATCTTTATGATAAGTAGGCCATCCTTGACCACCTGTGGTAGGTCAAGGTCAGCAAGCACTAGCCCCTCCGCAGCTAAGCTGTCAGGCATAGGAGTGAAGATTGGGATGGAGGAGCAGCCCATGGTCCTGAAGAGGTGGTTGGGTGCGCATCCAAGGTTGAGTGGCTGAGTCTGTGCAAGGTGAAGAAGCAGAAGAAACCACGGTTGACGGAGCCAGAAGAGGGCTATGAGAATCATTGAGTCCCTGCAGGCTTGTAGCTTGAACAGCGACTTGGGTATCAAGGGGATGAAGGGAATGTGCAAAGCAGTCTCTGTTCCCAATGGAGAAGGAAGATGTCTGGAGCCTGTTGGTGCAGTGACGGAATCCAGGAGCAGAAGCATGGAAGATGTGTGTTGTGCAGAGTGGCATAAAGATCTATGAGTGGGGACTTCCGGTGTGGCAATGAGCTGATCAGACGCGTGTGGATCAGCTCCAGGCATCATACCCCGCAAAACGGCAAATTATCCTGCTAAAAAGAGACTGCATGCCCCTGAACCCCTCGAAGAGTAACAGAGAGGGTGGTTGGAAAGCAACAGCACCCCCCCCCCCCCCGGGAACTGGGGGAAGCCTGATGGCTGCGAAGTTGTCCAGGAGAGACAAAGCCCGTGCCCCGGACTCAAAGATGGCGGAAGGAGCGCCTAAAAGCCCAGTTTTGGAGGGCGACCGAAGCATGGTGGCAGATGTAAGTGCTGCGGTAGTGCGGGCTCTCGATGACCGTTTTCGTGAGCTGGGGGACTAATTGCAGTCTGTTGCCCAAAATATAACAGACTTCACTGGACGGATGGAACTTGCGGAAACAAGAATTTCAGGCTTGGAGGACACCCAACAGTCCTTAGCTGCTAGAGTGCAGGCCCTGGAAGCTACAATAAAACAGCAAGGGGATAAACTAGAGCATCTACAGAACAGGGGACGCAGAAAGAACCTTCGGTTTGTTGGGATCCCCGAGAATGTCGCAAACAGTGCTCTCACCAGTTTCTTACTCACATGGATGGCGAAACTCTTCAATGACGAGATGAAGGCCCCTATTAAATTGGAGCGCGTGCATCGGTTGGGCCCCAGGAGGGATCAGGCTTGCCCGCCACGTGCGGTGATAGCACGTTTTCTCGACTATCGCCAGAAAGAAGAAGTGTTACGAGTGGCCTGTAACCGCAGGAGGCAGGCGGGAGATACTGAGCACATCTTGGTATTTCAAGACTATTCACTGCTGGTTAGCCAACAACGCCAAGCCTTCTCTGCTGTCTGTGCTCAGTTGGCCAGCAAGGGGCTGCATTTTTCGCTCTTGTATCCTGCTAGACTGCGCGTCGAGCATCATGGTCAGGCACGCTACCTGGGGACCCCTGCGGAGGCCCTAGCCTTCTTGGAGCAGCTGGCAGGACCATCATCAGAAGCTGATTGAGGGTATAGGCTGCATCGGACAGGATCTATGCAGTGGTGAGGTCCTTGCCTCTGGGGAAGAATCCTGAAACCATTGCGGCTGTACAAGGCCTGGAGAACATGACATACTGGACATTTGTTTACTTGGGACTATGCACCACAGGGCCAAATTTGGATCTCCCGGAGGTCTCCGGTGAGGTGGTTAAGATGCAGGAGAGTTTGTGTGCCCCTGTGTTAGCATGGGTTTAATTGTATAGCCTGTTTAATATTTCTGACTTGGGATAGTTGAGGGGATGGCTCTCCGGAGTTGTTCTAGGGGGCTGGGGGTGCGGGGGGTGTGGAGGTCCAGCACGCCCCTTATATTGGGAGGCTGCGCTGGACTTCGGCAGCGACCCCACGGCTGCATTGGCTCCCCGGTCTCAGAATTGCTTCCGGAGGGTGGCCTAGAGTGTCATGGGGGGGAGAGATGGAGTGTTATCACCCAGATACGTTTCTCCCTTGCGTGGGGGCTGTGGAAAGGGGATCAGCGGGTCAATTTATTGTTGTACTTCAACTTCTGTCTGTGCCTATCTTACGGGGGGGGGGGGGGAGGAAGGGGGGGATGGAGATTTGTTCAGTTTTTCTCTTTCCTTCTCCTGCCTCATAGGATACACTGTTTGGGAGATGGATTAGTTTGGTATTTTCTGGGGGGTTCCCTTGTACAAGTCGTAAGAACATAAGATATGCCATACTGGGTCAGACCAAGGTCCATCAAGCCCAGTATCCTGTTTCCAACAGTGGCCAATCTAGGTCGTACGTACCTAGCAGTTTCCCCAAAAGACACAGGTTCCACAATGCTTGTACTGGGTCAAGCATTGATATCCTGGGTCCCTTCTTAATAATGGTTTATGGCCCTTTCCTCCAGGAACTTGTCCAAACCTCTTTTAAACCCAGCTACACTAGCAGCCTTTACTACATCCTCCGGTAACAAATTCCAGAGTTTGATTACAAGTTAAGTGAAAATATATTTTCTTTTATTAGTCTTAAATAGTTTACCCTGTAGCTTCATTGCATGTCCCCTAGTCTTTCTATATTCTGATAACGTAAACAATCAATCTACGTTTACCCGTTCCACTCCGTTCATTAATTTATAGACTTCTATCATATCTCCCCTCAGTCCTCTCTTTTCCAGGTTAAAGAGCCCTAACCTTTTTAGCCTTTCTTCATAGGAGTATCCTTCCATCCCCTTTACCATTTTGGTGGCTCTTCTCTGAACCTTTTCTAATAATGCTATATCCTTTTTAAGATACGGCGACCAGAACTGCACACAATATTCAAGGTGCAGTCTCACCATGGAACGGTATAGAAGCATTATAATATCTTTTGTTTTATTTTCCATTCCTTTCCTTATGATACCTAGCATTCTATTTGCTCTCTTGGCTGCCGCTGCACACTGGGCCGAGGGTTTTAACATGTTATCCACAATGACGCCTAAATCTTTTTCCTGGGTGGTGGTTCCTAATGTGGAACCTTGCATTGTGTAACCATAGTTTGGGTTGTTCTTCCCTAGGTGCATAACTTTGCACTTGTCCACATTAAATTTCATCTGCCATCTTGTGCAATCTGTGTACCTTTTGTACTTGTAGTAAGGTACTGGATTATTGATCTGGGAGGTGAAGGGTGAGTTGGTGCTGGACCTAGGCGTGGCCGTAGCAATTGGTCTAAATGTAGATGGGTGGCCTCGAAGTAGGCCGAACCTCTCGGGGCTGCAATGTTGCGGGTAGTGGGGGATGTCTTTCCACGCTCCTGCTGCTTACGGGCTGCGACCCCGGGTGGAGGGTTAGCATTGATTGGGGGTAATGTGTCAGAGGGCTAGGCATTAGGGGTTGATTCTACACTGGGATGGGGTGCCCCGGGGGGGGGGGGGCGGGAGGGGATGCGATAACATAAGTGCTAAATAGATATAGTAGGGTCTGGGGTTCCAGAGGATGATAGATGGGAATAAGGATTTGGGGGGGGGGGTGTCAGCAGGGGACTGCAGGGGGGGTGGGCCCGGCTGTCACAGGAAGTTGTCCGGCCACTGTTTAGGCTGGGAGGTAAGGGAAGGGTTAGGAGTGTGGGGGTGAAGGAGGGGCTAGGGGATAGGATGGGGGAAGGGGGGTGGGGGGAGGGAACGGGGGAGGGGATGGTTGGGGAGGGGTGGGGCCGGAGAACAACCGCACGGCGCATGGGCAAGTAGAGTTTAAGGTCTCATTGATATTAGGGGGATGGCCGCTGGTTGGGACGGCTATTCTTTCTTTGTTTGGAAAGTATCTATGGCTGAATATCCAATTCTGTTTTTCATGCTGAAGATTGTCTTGTGGAATGTATGTGGGCTGGGCAACCCTGTCAAGAGATATAAAGTATTACAGGCCCTGGCTCGATTACAGTGTGATGTAGCCATGTTACAAGAAACTCACCAGACGGAGGTAGAGCATAATAAACTGCGGCGGGAGTGGGTGGGGCGGGTATGGGGTGCCCCGGCCACTGGGAAGAAAGGGGGAGTGGTTATTTTAATACACAAGAGACTCCACTTTGAAATAGAGTGGGAGTATGCAGATCCGGACGGTCGCTATTTTTGCTTCTCGGCAAAATATCAGGGAAGTCTATTATTTTAGGGACTCTGTATAGCCCGAATGTGTTGGATAGGGCGGTATATGCCCGATTGGCTTCTAGGGTTGAACAATGGCCAGATGCTCCCCTGGTGTTGGCGGGCGACTTGAATGGGGTTTTGGATATTGGATTGGACACTGTGGCGGGGGCAGGGGAGAGATCCCGAGTACAGACCACTAAGGCGTTGCAGGCCCTGTGCCACAGACTGGGTTTGGTGGACCCTTGGCATTTGCAGCACCCGCTAGAAAAAGATTTTACGCATCAATCCAGAGCCCATGGCTCCAGTGCCAGAATAGATTATACATTAATCTCGGAGCGACTTTTTGCACAGGTGGGAGATGCACAAATTGGTCCCCTGGAAGTCTCCGATCATACTCCTGTATGGGTGAGTCTTTCTTGGGGGAAAGAGGCCCCACGAACGCAGATTTGGCGCTTTCCTCTAGAATTATATAGAGACCCCGAGTTTCGCGGCTTCCTTAAGCAACGTTGGCTGGATTTTCAGAAGAATCATGAGAGGCAGGCAGTGGACCCAGAATTACTTTGGGAAACCGAAAGTGGTGTGGCGTGGTGATATTATAGCCTATGCGGCTAGGAAGCGGAAAGTGTTGGCTTCCCAGATTGTTCAGTTGGAAAAACTATCCGTGAAAGAAAGGCGGCGGTATACGAGTCATCCCACTCTGGAGAATAAGAAACGCTTATGGGATATTCAGGTGTCTCTTAATGAGTTAATACACCAACGAACTAAGAAATCATATACGTATTATCGGTATCAACTGTACCGTTTCAGTGATAAGCCGGGGAGACTGCTAGCGCGCTGCCATCGGGGAAGCAGGGGAGCCCGCTCAATAGTGGCGATACGGGACGAGGGTGGGCGGCTTCAAAAAGAGGGTCGAGAAATAGCGCAAGTATTTCGGACGTATTTTCAGAAGTTTTATGCAGAGAGGGAGGGATCTTCGGTTGATGTGATCGCTTATCTTCGAGAGATGAAATTACCCCAGGTGTCTATAGATCAGCAGGCCCATCTGGATTCACCGGTGACGGTAGAGGAGGTGCTTAGGGTTATTCAGGGCGCTAGTGGTTGTCGTGCTCCAGGTCCTGATGGGTTTGGGGGCAGAATTCTACAAATTATTAGGGGAGCAGGTGTCTCCTGCCCTAGCGGAGATGTATCACAGACGGATTGACCAAGGTGTATATACCTGGGGAGCGAATCATGCCCATATCACCTTAATACCTAAACCGGGGAAGGACCTCACCCAAGCTGCTTCTTATAGGCCTATCTCCCTCTTGAACTTTGATGTGAAAGTGTTGGCTAAAATCTTGGCAGATAGGTTGGCAGAAGTTCTAGGTGAGTTGGTGCACGAGTCACAGGTGGGCTTTGTAAAGGGGCGATATGCAGTCCGTAATCTACGCAAAATATTGGCATCGCTAGAATGGGTTAGAGAATGGAACTTGCAATCTCTGTTAATCAGCTTTGATGCAGAGAAGGCCTTTGATCAGGTCAACTGGGATTATTTGAAATTTCTCCTTCCCCAATATGGTATAGGGCCAATGTTTTGTAAAGTTGTGGAGCTGCTCTATGAGGGTCCCATGGTGGCCATTTTGTGTAATGGCTTGCTTTCGGATGCTTTCCGATTGGAGAGAGGTACGCGGCAGGGTTGCCCCCTTTCCCCCTTGCTTTTCGTGCTGACCTTAGATCCGTTAGTACGAAAAGTGGAAGCCTCTGTGCAAATCAGGGGAGTACGGATTGGGAAGCAGGAGTTTAAAATGGCGGCCTTCGCGGATGCATTGCTGGAGGAGTTTGCTCTGTTTGGGAAATTTGCGGGGTTGTGGATCAACATGGACAAATCTGAGGCCCTAGATGTGGCAGGCTCGTTGCAGGGGGAATGGCGGGGGGGGGATTTCCCTCTTCGGTGGGCAGGAGAGTCCTTTACCTATCTAGGTATTTTGTTGCCCAGGGACCCTAAAACACTTTATAAACTGAATTTTGACAGATTCTTCTCGAAGATTCAGGCACAGTTACAAGCTTCGGCTCCCCTCCCGTTGTCACTGTCCGGTAGATTAGCGGCTATAGGGATGATCATCTTCCCATGGCTGCTATACTGGATGCAAACTCTACCGGTGTGGTTGCTGCGCAGGGATGTTAAACGGATAGAGAGGGAAGTTCACCGATTTCTCTGGGGGGGGGGGGGGCGCAAAAGCCAGGATCCTGATACATCGGCTGAGGGGCAGTTGGAAGCGGGGCGGGATGGGGCTGCTGGATCTGTCTCAATACGCGTTGGCCTGTCAAGCACGACACCTGGGGGATTGGTTGGGAGTCACCGAATATTACACGCCGAGGACTTTTGAAGCGGCATTTTTGATGCCCCACGCGTTAAGTGCGGTTGTGCATCTGGATGGCTCTTTGTTGCCGAGTCGTATACGAGATAGTGTCTTGGTGAATCCCCTCCGACGTACTTGGCAGCGGCTTAATAAAGTTTGGGGCAGTTCTTTTGTGGTGTCTAGTTGGTTGCCATTGCAGGGGAACATTAGTTTTCCGCCAGGAACAGATTCTGCTATATTTTGGCAGTGGCAGGGAAAGGGGCTAAAGTGTCTTGGGCATGTAGTTACCCTAGAGGGTCGATGTAAATCCTTTGAGGTTTTATGTGATGAATATGAATTGAACCGGGGTAACTCTCTGTTTGTGTATATTCAACTCCAGCATTATGTTGATTCTTTACAGCAGTGTGGGTTGCAGGAGACGCACTCTGCGCAGATTATAGAGTTTTTCGCCTTGGGGCAGGAGTGTCCGCCAAAGGTGGCTGAGCTGAAAAGTCGGTTGGATCAATATAGTGTTCCCCCGGATTATTCAGCAGAGGAAGATGCTTGGGCGCGGGAGATGGGGTATGAGATCTCCCCCGGAACGATCAGAGCAGCCCTAAAGAGGATTGCGCTGTTAGTGGAGGGGAATAGATGGCGAGAAGTCCAATTTAAATGTATCACGCGGGCCCATTTTTCTCTGCGGCGAGCGTTGCGAAGTCGAATAACCGATGATGGGGGCTGTCCCAGGTGTGCCTTTCCCGTGGTGGAGTTGTGGCCACATTCGGCCTTACTGGGCGCGTATTGCGACATATTTAAGTAGTATCTTGTGTCAACGTATTCGGTGGTCAGCTCCACTGGTTGTCTTGGACTGCATGGGCTCCTTACAGTTGAAGGGGTGCTGGGGGAGAGTCTTAGTGCGCAAGGCCTGTTTGGTGGGGAAGGGACCCATTCTTCATAGGTGGCGGGAATCGGTGGCTCCTTCCTTTTGGGAGTGGCGCAACAGCTTTCATCAATTGATGTTGTTGGAATGTAGGGCAGCAAAGGGGCTTCCCCAGTGCTGGGCCTCCTTTTTGTTAATATGGATGCCCTACATCCAGAGTCTGGGGCCCAAGGCGAGGAGCGCGGTTTTAACCTCGGGTTAAGGTAGATTCAATGAGACACCTGGGTTGGGGGTGAAAGTTGGATAATGAGACGGACAGATGGCCTGTGGACTCCCGTGCAGTGCGGTTGGGCTCTGGCTGGGGGGAATCAATTGGGGGGGTAGGGGGGCATGGGGGAGGGGCAGGGGGTAGCGGGTGAGGGGTTCAATGTTGCTGATGGAGGGGAGCCCCAGCTTATTTCAATTGTTTTTGGTACTTTATTTCTTTTGTTGCCTTTCCTTTCCTTGTTGTGGTATTGGCTCTTGGGCAGTGGATAAGACACAACCCTGCCTGAGAGGATATTAATGGGGGGAGTTTGGATGTTAACAAGCATGTGGAAAACAAAAAGAAAATGTAAATTTGTTTGATCATAATGGCCATTGTTTGGCTTTGTTGCTCAATAAACAGATTTGGAAAAAAAAAAAAGATCTATGAGTGGTGTTCCCCATATCTGAAAGATCCAAGCAGTCGTCTCCTGATACAAGGTCCATTCATGTGTACAAAGAATACAGCTTAGCTGGTCCGCAAGGACATTGCGTTCGCCCAGGAGGTACACCGCTCTGAGGTGAATGCGGTGTGAGATGGTAAAAGACCACAGGCGAATCATGACGGGACAGGATCCCATTCCCCCGTTTGTTCACATAGAACATGACAACTTGGTTGACAGTCCTGACTAGAAAAAGGTTGCCCCGAAAGTTGTGGTTGAAAAACCCGAAGAGCATTTATCAGTGCCCGAAGTTCTAAGCAGGTTGATCTGCAGGGCAGATTCCTCTTGTGTCCACAGTCCCTGTATGGTCAGGTCGTTCAGATGTGCCAACAACCCAGCTTGGAAGAATCCGTCATCAGGGTGCATCAAGGTAGAGGCATCTGAAAAGATGATCCGACGATTAGGTTCTGTGGGAGACACCACCACTAAAGGGCTTTAATCAGTTGAGGGGTGATGTGGATCTTGTCTCAGAGTTAACCCTTCACTTGCATCCATTTGGAAGTGTGCACTGTGCTTGTCATATGCGTAATAGAGCATAGGGGACAACGAACTGTGGAGGCCATGTATCCTAATAGTCGTAGCATCTCTCAAGCTGTTACTCGGCTTTACTGTTGCACCCCCTTCTGCCAGCTCGATAAGGCAGGAACAACGATCCTGTGGGAGGAAAGCTTGGGCCTGTTGAGTGTCTAAGAGTGCGTCGATGAACTCCAGTCATTGGGTTGGAATGAGGTGAGACTTTTGGAAGTTTATGACAAAGCCCAGGTGTTTGAGCACAGTGATGGCACGATGAAGGGAAAATCTTACCTTCTGAGGGAAGTCTCCCCTGATCAGCCAATTGTCTAAGTAAGGGAAGACTAATACTTCCAGGTGCATATGTAGGCAGAGACTTCTCCCATGCATTTTATGAAGACTCTTGGAGCAGAGGCTAGACCGAAGGTGAGAACCTGGTATTGATAATGGTTTCCTTGAAACATGAAGCGCAGATACTGTCTGTGCAAGGCATGAATCAGTAAATGCGTGTACGCCACTTTTAGGTCTAGAGAACATACTACTACTACAACTACTACTACTAAGCATTTGTATGGTCCCTGTTCATCACAGCTTACAATCTAGTCAAGACAGACAACAGTAGATGTAGACACGGGATTTATCTAGGGGAATAGTAAGGAAACACAAAGGAGACTAGGTGGGTCAAGATCTGAAAGCGGCAGTGAAGAGGTGAGTTTTCAGCCTGGATTTGAAAAGAGCCAGAGAAGGCGCCTGACAAACAGACTGAGGTAGTTTATTCCAGGTATAAGAAGCAGCAACAAGGTAAAAGGAGCGAAGTTTGGGAGTTAGTAATAAAAGCGAAAGGCACAGACAGATGCGATTTGCCAGAAGAGCAGAGTTCCTGAAGAAGGTTGTAGGGAGAGATAAGAGGAAAGGTAGTAAGGAGCTGCAGAGTGAATGCATTTATAGGTCAGCAGGAGAAGTTTGAACTGGATGTGGAAAGGGATAGCGAGCCAAAGAAGTGACTTGAGAAGAGGGGTAACATAAGCATGATGAGGCTGGCAGAAGATTAGCCGAGCAGCAGGGCGTTAAACAGATTGAAGGGGAGATAGATGATTCAGAGGGAGACCAGCAAGGAGTAGGTTACAATAGTCAAGACGGGAGATGACTAAAGAGTGGATAAGTGTCTTAGCAGTATGTTCAAAAAGGAATGGTTGGATTTTGTTGATGTTATAGAAAAAGAAACGGCAGGTTTTAGCTATCAGATGAATGTGTGAAGGAGAGAGTGGAGTCAAACACGACCCCAAGATTGCAAACCGAGGAAACAGGGAGGAGTAGAGAGTTATCCATAAAGACTTAGAAAAGAGGAAGGGGCAATGAGGGTTTAGGGGGAAAAATAAGCAGCTCAGTTTTGGCCATGTTCAATTTCAAATGGCGGTGAGACATCCAAGCAGCAATATCAAAAAGGCAGGCAGAGATCATGGCCTGGATTGCTGGAAAGATTTCGGATGTAGAAAGGTAGATTTGGGAGTCATCAGTGTAAAGATGGTACTGAAAGCCATGGGAAAAGATGAGTGCACCAATGGACTGGGTACAGAGAGAGAAAAGGAGTGAACCCAAGACAGATCATTGGGGTAAACCAACTGACAGCGGGATAGCAGTACAGAATCATCCACCAAAACAAACACTGAAAGAGTGATGGGAGAGATAAGAACCAGGATAGTAAAAGAGCCCTTAAAACCAAGCGAGGACATAGTATTGAGAAGGTGGTTTTGGTCAACAGTGTCAAAAGCAGCAGAAAGGTCAAGAAGGATGAGGATTGAGTCAAGGTCCTTGGATTTTGCCAGGAACAAGTCACTGGAGACTTTGGCAAGAGCCGTTTCAGTAGAATGTCAAGGACAAAAGCCAGATTGTAAAGAATCCAGGAGGGCTTGAGAGGAGAGAGTCAAGGTAACAGCGGTGAACCACACGTTCAAGTAATTTAGAAATGAAGGGGAGGAGGGAGATGGGTCGATAATTAGAAGGACAGGTAGGATCTAGTGAGGATTTCTTGAGGAGAAGTGTAACCAGAGCATGCTTGATGGCTGCAAGGACAGTTGCAGTGGAGAACGATAGGTTGAGAATATGATAGGTGGTAGGGACAACAGTGGAGGAGATGAGGCTTAGGAGACGGAAGGGAATAGGATCAGAATCACATCTCTGGAGGTATGGTAGAAGAATTCCTAGAGAGATCATTTTGAATTTTTCTCAGACAATGAACTTGTTTAGGTCTCAGATTCAAGATGGGCCTGAATCCTTCTGTTTTCTTTGGAATGAGAAAATATGGAGAGTAGAAGCCCATCCTTTTTTGAGGTGGAGAATGCTTTCTATGGCACCCTGGGACAATAGGGTGGCCACCTCTTCTTTTAAGAGAATGCTCTGAAGGAGTTGCATGGGATAATCCCCTGTGAAGCTGGTGGGGGGGGGGGGGCTGTAAGGTTTCAAAGTGAAGCTGATAACCCCTTTGGACAATATGGAGCGTCCAGTGCTCTGATGTTATGAGGTGTCACCTGTGGGCATGACGACAGTTTACCTGCTATGTGGAGGTACCAGGGGTAGATTGGCAATGCTTTCTAGGAAGAAGTAAAAAACTAGGCACAGGTAGGTTGTGGCTGTGCGGCTGGTTGAAGCTTAGGAGCCTTGGGCTTCTTGGGTTGGTGAAGGCCCTGCTGTCTCTGCTGAAGATATTGAGGCTGATAGGCAGCAGAAGGTGGGTAAGAATTAATTTCTTCCTTTTAGAATAGAAAGATTTCTTGGGAAGAGCCTTCCTCTTGGACGGGTCAGCTGTTTTCCTGGAAAGGTGTTTTAGGGCGAGATCATGTGTCTCAATCTCCCCTGTTTTTTCCCTCCAATCCTTGCCAAAAAGGTTTTCTGCAGTGCATAGGATTTTGGCCAATTTATCCTGGACCCATTGCTCGAGATCTGATGCCTGCAACCAGGCCATTCTGCAAGCCCCAATGCAGACTACTGAAGCTCTGCTTGTTGATTTCAAAGCATCAAATGAGGCCCTGATAAGAAAAGTGTTCTGGCCCTGTTTGATAAGTGTCTGGAATGCACTTTGATTATCCTCAGGAAGCAGGGGGGTGAAAGTCTCCAGACCCCTGGTAACATCCTTCAGAAAACATGCCCATGTATAGCATGTAAGAGTTTATTCTGGAGGCCAACATGCATGCTTGGAAGCATCGACGCCCAAAGGAACAGAGTGTCCTTGAGTCTCTGCCAGGTGCTAACAGGGTCTCTCCATTTCAAAGCAAGATGCCAAAGATCCACCAACTGAACAATGGCTGAGAAAAATTGAATTGCCAAAGCTGTTGCCCCCATTACAGCTTCTACCTCTGTCCAGACAGAGATCCCAATGCCAGTTGAAGGACTGGTTTGCATGTGCAGGATGCCTACATGCTGAAGCTCTCAGGAAACAAGTGGAGGAGCTCAGAGAAGAGGTGGCAAGACTGAGGAGCATTCAAGACAGTGAGAGGTACATTGATGAGAAGCTTTTTGAAACATCCAAGCTCTCCAGCAGAGGTGAGGATGGGAGTCTATAGAAAGACCAAGGTTGGACATGAGTCACCAGGGCCTGCAGAATCACCAATCCAAATCCTCAAGCCCTTAAATAGAAGAAGCACTGTGTAGCTCTGGAAGTGGAGGCGGCGGAGGCATCCCAGGAAAGTGAAGAACCAGAGCTTGAGTACCCCAAAGTTGCTGAATCAGTGACCACTAGGAAGCGAAGGATGGTGGTGATTGGTGACTCTTCTGAGGGGTACTGAGGCATCCATCTGCCAACCAGACTTGATGTCCAAGATGTTAAGGAGAGTTTGCCGAGACTCATCAATCCTACTGACTATTACACGATGTTGCTTATCCATGTCAGCACAAATGATACTGCCAGGTATTCCTCTGAGCATATCAAGAGTGAGAGTGATTTTATAGCTCTGGGATAGAGGGTGAAGCAGATAGGGGCACAGGTGCTGTTCTCTTCAATCTTCCCTGTTGAGGGTAAAGGCCAGGGCAGAGAAACTTGCATCCTGGAGATAAATGCATGGTTGTGTGGATGGTGTCATTGAGAGCATTTTGGTTTCCTGGATGTTGTTCCAAGGGATGCAGAGCAGCGATGGCATCCATCTGTTCAAGGGTCGACATGTCCTCAGTAGCAGAATAGCTAACCTATTGAAGAGGTCTTTAAACTAGATTCACTGGGCATAGGTGAAGAAAGCCTCCAGGTAAGTGAAAGTGTAGTTACTCACCTGTAACAGGTGTTCTCTAGGGATAGCAGGAATCAGTCCTCATATATGGGTGACATCGGCACCAAAAGTGCCTCACGGAAGCATCTCTCTAGCTTTCAAAGAAAGCCTTTAGGAATGCCACCACACATGCATGGTCCCCTTCCCGCCTAAGGGTGCCATCTTACTCAGTCAGATGATATCGCTAGAGCCGACAAAAGAAAATGGCAAAACAAATTGTACAGCAACTCCAAGGAGAGGAGGGAGGGTTGTGAGGACCGATTCCTGCTGTCCCTGGAGAACACCTGTTACAGGTGAGTAACTATGCTTTCTCCAGGAACAAGCAGGAAGTCAGTCCTCACATATGGGACTTCCTAGCTAAAGGCTACTGAGAACCTGTAGAAAAAACATGGTCCAGCCATGAGAAGCCGCAAGCGAATCTGAGGAAAGATTCTGAGGACCCCAGTGTCCAGGAAGATCCATGGCTCTGGAAGCTTGAACAAGAACAGGAGTTGCCTAAACCCTAAACATATTACGGAGTATGGCCTGGCCAAAGGCACTGTCCCGTCGGGACTCCCTCTCCAGGCAGTAGTGAGCTGCAAAGGTGTGAACTGAAGACCAGGTGGTGGCCTGGCAGATGTCTGCCATAGGGACAGAGTGTAAGCTGGCAACAGAGGTTGCCATAGCCCTGATGTTGTGTGCTGTGACCCGGCACTCCAACGAGAGCCCAGCCTGGTCATGGGCATAAGCGATGTAGTCCGCCACCCAGGTAGACAGGGTCCGCTTGGTCACAGCCTCTCCCAGTCGACCGTATAAAATGAAAAGCTGTGAGGCTTTGCGGTAGCCCTGTGTCGCTGTAGATACAAACAGGGCCCTCTTGCAGTACAGAGTATGGAGAAAGCGTAGTAACTCACCTGTAACAGGTGATCTCCGGGAACAGCAGGAATTTAGTCTTCACATATGGGTATCGTGGGTACCGACGGAGCCTGCATGGGAATGCTCCCCAGTGTCCAATAGGAACGCTTTTGGAAGCATCCCTCAGCACATGCGCACTGCCTTCCCGCCTTTCCAACTGTCCTTCAGTTAAGTTTGTAGCTGAGTGAAAGGATAGAGAGAGAGAGGAAAGAGACAAAGAGATAGAGAGACAACTCCTAGGGGAGGAGGGTGGGTTGTGAAGACTAAATTCCTGCTGTTCCCGGAGATCACCTGTTACAGGTGAGTAACTACGCTATCTCCAGGAACAAGCAGGAATGCAGTCTTCACATATGGGGACTCCCTAGCTGAAGATGCCAGGGAGATAGCCCCAGGAAGGTGCCACCCTAGAAAGGTGGGAATACTTCCTCCCATGGATCTCTGGCATTCCACCAGGGTTGGTGAGTAGGAGTTGAATTAGGTCTGAAAGAGATTTTGAAGAACAGCTTGGCCAAAGAAGGCATCCCGACGGGAGGCTTTATCCAGGCAGTAGTGGGCTGTGAAGGTGTGTACCGAAGCCCAGGTGGCTGCTCGACATATGTCATCGATAGACATAGAGTGGAGATTAGCCATGGATGCTGCCATGGCTCTCACGTTATGAGCTGTGACATGGCCTTGAAGAGGAAGACCCTTACTCTCATAAGCAAAGGATATGCATTGGGCAATTCATTTAGAAAAAGTTCTTTTGGAGACTGGAAGTCCCAAATGACTAGAGTCAAAAGCTATAAAAAGTTGTGAGGACTTTCTATGTTGCTGTGTTCTCTGTAGGTAAAAGGCTAAGGCTCTTTTACAATCCAAAGTATGAAGGTTTCTTTCTGCATTAGAGGTATGAGGCCTCAGAAAAAATACAGGAAAATAAATTGATTGATTCAAATGAAAAGGCGAAACCACCTTTGGCATAAAGTGTGGATGAGTTCTAAGAACAACCTTATCATGATGAAACCTATTATAAGGAGGATCAGCCACTAAAGCTTGCAGTTCACTAATGCGACGTGCAGAGGTGATTGCAATTAGGAAGATGACCTTCCAGGTCAAAATCTTAAGGGTTGTAGTGGCTAAAGGCTCAAAAGGCGGCTTCATGAGCTGCCCGAGAAATAGATTTAGATCCCATGCCAACGGTGGTGGCTTAATGGAAGGTTTGGTTAACAGAAGACCTCTCATAAATCTGGATATGAGTGGATGAGAGGAAATTGGTTGTCCATTCAGAGGCTTATAAGAAGCTGCACTTGACTAAGATGGACTCTTACCGAATTGGTCTTTGGACCAGAATTCGATAAGTGAAGGAGATACTCTAGTATCGATTCTAAAGGTATGACAAGGGGGTTTAATCCCTTCTTGGAGCACCATATAGTAAAACGTTTCCACTTGAAGGCATAAGATCTTCTTGTGGAAAGTTTTCTAGAAGCCTGAAGGATATCTTTACCTGTTGGGACAGGTTGAAATCCTGGAGGTCTAAGCCTTCAGCAACCAGGCCGTGAGATGCAGGGACTGGGGACTCCGGTGCCATAGCGTCCCTCCCTCTTGGGAAAGAGGGATCTGGAGCATGCCCTAACTCCAGAGGTACAGCTTGAGAGAGATGTAGAAGCAAGGGATATCACGCTTGGCGTGGCCATCGTGGCGCTATGAGAATCATGCGACCCCTGTCTCTCTGAAGCTTGAAGAGTGTTTTGGGGATGAGGGGATTGGGTGGGAAGGCATAAAGGAAGTCCTGACCCCAGTGAAGGAGGACGGCATCCCTTACCTGACAATTGTGAGCCGGAATCCTGGAACAGAACCAGGGAAGTTTGGCATTCAATGGACTTGCAAAGAGGTCTATGTCTGGAGTGCCCCAGAGATGAAATATCTTTGCCACCTGGTCTAGGTGGAGAGACCACTCGCGAGGCAGCAGTACTCAACTGAGTTTGTCTGCCCAAAGGTTTTGAATACCTGGAAGATATACCACTAGAAGGTGAATTTGATACTCTCTGGCGAGGGCCCACAGTCGTAAAGCTTCGTTGCATAACGACAGAGAGCCTGTCCCGCCCTGCTTGTTCACATAGAACATGGCTACTTGATTGTCTGCCTGGACTAGGACTGTCTTGTAGCTGAGCTGGGAGTGGAATACTCGAAGAGCTAAATAGATTGCTCTTAATTCCAGGATGTTTATGTGTAGACCAGCCTCCTGTGGAGTCCATGTGCCCTGGCTAGAGAGATGATTCAGGTGTGCTCCCCAACCCACCTGTGATGCATCTGTTGTTAGGGTAGCCTGAAAAAGGGGTTGATGGAAAGGAGACCCCACTGTCAGATTTTCTAGTGACTGACACCATTGGAGGGACAAAATTAGTCGTTGAGAGTTTACTATTTTGTCTGATAAATGTCCTGTGGCCTGTGTCCACTGTGTGGATAGGGTCCACTGAGCTGCTCGTATGTGGAGGCGAGCATATGGGACTACATGAACTGTGGATGCCATATGTCCCAACAACTCTAGTAGCTCTCAAGCAGTTAGGGAGGATTTCCCTGCTGCTTGAGAAGCTAGTTGCATTATGCGAAGACACCGGGCCTGTGGAAGGAAAGCCTTTGCCTGTCTGGTATCTAGACAGACCCCTATGAATTCCAGGCATTGGGAAAGAACAAGTTAGGATTTTGGGAAGTTTATTACCAACCCCAAGTATTGGAGGATTCGCATTGTGCGAGACAGTGCAGTGCTGGCCTCTGCAACTGTAGGGGCTCGAATGAGCCAGTCGTCTAAGTAAGGGAAGACGAATATCCCCAGAGTTCGCAGAAATGCAGCTACTACTGCCATGCATTTCGTGAATACCCTTGGAGCTGAAGACAGACCAAAGGGAAGAACCCTGTACTGGAAATGTTTTCCCTTGAAAAGGAATCGTAAGAATTTCCTGTGATTTGGATGGGTCAGATTGTGTGTATGCTTCCTTTAAGTCTAGAGAGCAAAGCCAATCCTGGCTTTGAAGTTATGGCAGAAGAGTTCCAAGAGAAATAATTTTGAACGTCTCATGGAACAGGTATTTGTTCAATTCTCTGAGGTCTAGAATGGGTCTGTGCCCTGTTTTCTTTGGAATAAGAAAATAGGGGGAGTAGAACCCTGCACCCTGTTGAAGAATGGGTACCTCTTCTATTGCCCCTTGGGCAAGAAGTGTTGAGACCTGTGACAATGAGAGCTGTGCTGACTCAAGGGAAGCACAGAAAAGGGTGACTATGTCTTTAAGACAGGGGACAGGCAAGCTTTTCAGAGGGCTAAAGCTACAGCCAAGCAAAAGAAACACGCACTTGCTGAGGCTAAGCCACGCCCAAGCCCCAACGTGAGTGCAGGCTTGGACTCTTATGACAACCACCTGTGCAGAGAGAAGGGTGTGGTAGCTAGAAAGCAGCTTTTTAAAACTGCTTCAGTGCAGGAGAGAAGAGCAGCAAGAGGAAGGACGAAGGAAGGAGAGAGGAGCAACAACAGGAAGGAGCAAAGAGATGGGGGAAGTTTAACTCCACGTGGGAGAAGCAGTTCCAACAGCAAAGGAAGCAACCCTTGTGTAAAAGGTACGCTTGAGCCAGAGACCAGCAGATGTATAGCTGGGGAGATTGCTGGAGAGGTGGAACAAAGTGCCGTGCAGTGTGTGCAAGAGACAGTTCAGAAAACCCAAGCTGCCAGAAGGGGGGTGAAAGCTGTTACAAACGAACGTAACCAAGACCCAGCCAAAGGCAGAGACGTAGTGCTGAACACAGCTGAAGCAGTTAAGCTTTTGTTCCAGGGAAAGAAGCCCCACGCTCCCGATACAGCCAATGCTTACCAGGGAGAGCAGTTCTGGAAAGGACTTTTGAACTTTCTACAGAATAGTAAGCTGGAAAACATTGTTGAAAATCCTGAAAGAGATAAGCAATTTGCAGAACAGGAAGGTATGCAAATTGACACTCTTGAGTCAGATTCAGTGTATGATGAATCACCGATGGATTGTTCTTTTTGTATGAGGGAAATTGAAAGCTGCTAGAAAGGACTGTAAAAAGAACCTTTTTGAAGAGCAATTTATCCTTAGCCAGGAAAGTGCTAAGACCTTCTTTAAGATAAAGAACTTTGCTAAGAACAGAATTTGAAGTAAAGCAGCATTATTGGAAAATGAACAGAATTTACCTATGCTGAGATGTGTACTGAAAACAGCTGCCGTGTTTAAAGAAGTATTTCAGTCCTTTAACTTCACGTGTACTTTTGTTCCTGTAAGTTTTTCTGTTTTGGAGAATAATCCTTTTGCCTGCGTTATCGTTGAATTTAATGCGTGGAAAGAACCCAAAAATAAATTTCTTGTTTTTGCCTTAAACAACCCCAGTGGTCACACACTACTTTGTCTTTAATGAAAAGAACTACAAGTCCAGGGTTCCTTGCTGGAGACAAAAATAGTTTTATTTAAGGACAAATATGGCAGCCCTTTGCCTGTGAGCCACCAGCCCAGGCAGGGGATCACGACAGACCTCGTGATCTAGCAGATTGTCTGCAGAGGTTTGAGACTTGAATTGCCTTAGAATTGTAGGAGGGGGCATGCTGTGAAAATGGAGCTTGTACCCCTCTCCTACAATGGACAGAGTCCAATCTTCTGCTGTTATCTGATGCCATCTGTTGGCAAAGTGGCATAACCTGCCTGGGATATTGGGGGGTTGGGGACCCCTCAGAGGCAGGAAGACTAAGCTCTCTAGGAAGGAGTCAAAGCCCTTGAGGGGGCTGAACCTGCAGAACTGGTTGGGCTCTCAGGCCTTTTGGCTTCTTTTGCTGTCTAGTTTGTCCCTTTTGGACAACCTGACCCTGAGTTTGACTCTGCTGGGTACAGGAAGGATAAAATTTCCTCTTTTTGCTGAAAGAGGGTTTTTTATAAGGCTTCTTTTTGGTGGAGTGGCTGTAGATTTTGACAATCTATCTAGAGTGGTATTGTCAGCATCTAACTCGTTAGCCTTTTCCTGCCAGTTCTTGCCAAAGAGATTCTCTCCTGTGCAAGGAATGTTGCCTAACTTGTCCTGTACCCAAGTCTCCACGTCTGATGCCTGAAGCCAGGCAATCCGTTGTGCCCCAATGGCAATAGCAGAGGTTTTGCTGATGCATTCAAAGCAGTCAAAGGCTGCACGATTTACAAACTTGGAGACATCTTGAGCATGCTTAACTAGAGCAAGTTGTCTCTTGTCATCTGGGAGAAATGGGCTCATAAGCTCCAAGTCTCTTGTAACTTTCTTGAGGAACATTCCCATATACAGTATATATGAACTGATCCTAGCTGAAAGCATGGAAGCCTGAAAGGTTCGGCGCCCAAAAGCATCCAGAGTCCTGCATTCACGACCTGGAGGATTGGATGCATGCCTCTTTGCACTTTTCATCCTATGCATGGCTGACTCCACCACCATTGAATGGTGTGGCAGCTGAGTCTTTTGAAATCCAGGACATGGCGGAACTCGATACATAGTATCAAGCCTCCTAGAATGAGGAGATGTAGTCAGAGGTGTCTCCCACATTCTGAGCATCAAGTTATGCAGAATTTCATGGATGGGCAGAGTGGCTGCCTCCTTTGGAGCTTTAGGATATTGGAGAATTTCCAATTCCTTTGCTCTGGGTTCCTGTTCAGGAGCTACCGTGATTGAAAGGTCCTTGGCCACATTACAAATAAAATTCTGAAAAAAGACATGCCCCCTGGAGGTGACATTCTGCGTTGGGGAGAAGAGGGATCTTCTCCAGGACCAAGCAGGAAGTCAGTCCTCACATATGGGTGACGTCGGCGCCGACGGAACCCTCGCGGAGCAATTTTCCCCAGCTTTCAAAGAAAGCCTTTGGGAATTGCAGCGCGCATGCGCGGTCCTCTTCCCGCCCAAGGGTGCCATCTTGCTCAGTCTTCTTTTTTCCGCGGAGCCCTACAGACGTTGTTTGTGAATCCCCGCAGAAAAGTTGATTTATTTCTCTTTTTCTCTCTCGGTTTCGACGCCGATTCTTTTCCTGCCTGGACTCGCGACGCCGGTTGCGAGTCCGTTCTTTATTTTTCGGTTTTTTGTCCTTCGTGACAGATTTCGCGCCTTTTTACTTTTTCACTGGCAGCCCGGTCTTTCGACCTCGCAGGGGCCCTTTTTCCCCCGATGGCTGCCAGCGGGTTTAAAAAGTGTGACCTCTGTAAGAAACTCATGTCTCTTACAGACACACATGACTTCTGCCTCCGCTGCATCGGACCCGATCATGACCCGATGATCTGTGGTCCGTGTGGCAAAATGTCCTCAAAAGCATTGAGGAGTCGGCAGCATCAGCGGGAACGGATCTTCTCTGACTCCGGCCGGGCTCGGACCTCGTCAGAGGCTTCGACGTCTCGGGACTCTGGTCCTGAGCATCGTCGAAGTTCCTCTGAAAGGGGGTCTCCTACCCGGGAACATCATCGTAAGAAGAAACCCGCGAGGGCGAGATCGGTGGACGCTCCTGGTTCCTCGAGGGCCAGGTCGCATAGCCCCAATTCCCGTCCCGGGTCCTCGGAGGTGGAGAGACCTTCAAAACATCCTCGTCTCGAGATGGACTTGCCCGCTCACGTGAGTACTGTTGTCCTCGTAGACTCGCCTCCGAAGGAGCCGCCGTCGGGGCCCGAGTCGGGGGCTGCTGGGTCTCCTGAGTTCGGACTCAGGTTGACGGCCTTGGAGAGCAGTCTGACTGCCTTCATGGACCAGCAGCGGGCATTGATCGCTGGCCTCGCCGGTGCTTCTGCCCTGACCGCCGGGACGTCGACCTCCAAGTCGACCGGAGACCGAGCCGATCCTCGAGTTCATGAGGGCTCGAGTCGATCCTCGGTCGCGGTCTCCTTCGGCCTCCCGTTCGGGACGAGGTCGTCGACGCCGACTCCCTCGGCGTCGGGGCGGATGGCATCGTTGCCCGCCCGACCGGAGCCGCTCGACTCCTCCTCCGAGGAGTCGGCCTGGGAATCCGAGGACGAAGAGTCACCTGGTTCCTTTCGGACTCGGTGTGTCCCATCGGACTCCCCCGAGTCCGAACCTCGGAGACGATCCCCCCCGGAGGATACCTGGTTCTCGGACTTCGTGCGGGATATGGCCAAGGCCTTGGCCTTCCCCGCGGATCCCGAGGAGGAGCCTCGAGTCGAAGAACTCGATGCCCTCCAATATGACTCTCCCCCGAAGGAGGCCTTTATTGTACCGGTTCCTCCGATGCTGGAACGACTTCTCTTCCGCATGTGGGAGAGCCCGGCGTCATCGCCGGTATTAAGCAAGCGGGTCGATTCCATTTATCGAGTCCGCAAGAGCCCCGGCTTCCAAAAGGCACAACTACCGCACCATTCCATGGTGGTGGAATCGGCCATGCATAGACAAGAGTCAAAAAATGCACTCCTCAGTGCCCCCCGGTAGGGAGGCCCGAAGCCTGGATGCCCTCGGTAGGAAGTGTTTCCAGGGCTCTATGCTTGCTTGTCGAGTCCAGACCTACCAGCTCTACATGGGCATGTATCTCCAGGACCTGGCTAAAGAAATAGCCGGGTTCTCTGCTGGTCTCTCCGACGAACCTTTGCAGAGGTTCCAAACCTTGTCAACTGGTATTCGAGAGTGCTCGAAGTTTATCTCTCGAGCAGCCTACGATGGTTTTGAGGCATCGGCTCGAGTAGCCGCAGCCGGCATCGGTGGACGCCGCCAGGCTTGGCTTCAGACGTCCGACCTCGAGCCATGGGTGCAGGACAAGTTGGTCGATGTCCCCTGCCGAGGTGACAACCTCTTTGGCAAGCCCATGGATGAGAAGGCTGCACAGATCGAGACCGAGACTCTCACCAGGACTCGTCTCTCAAGAAAGACCTCTGCCCTTTCTCAAAAGAAGAAGGGCTCGGGGAAAAAGCCCTTTTACCCGAGGAAGGCAGCTGCCTATAAATACTACCCTCAGTATCAGGCCTCAGCAACTCCCCCACAGGGCAAGCAGGCCAAGGGACGGGGTAATGGGTCCCGTAGGCAGCAAGCCCCCAAGCCTACACCACCGGCCCCTGCTCAGCAGGGTGGGGGTTTTTGACTTCATCAGCATAGCCTCTCCCCCTCAGCTGGTTTCTCTCAGCACAGGAGGCCGGATGGTCCACTTTGCCCAAAGGTGGTCCAACATCACCACAGATACCTGGGTACTTCACATAGTTCAGAAGGGCTATCTTCTTCACTTTCACCAGGTACCTCCCTCCTACTTTCCAGGGGAGCCTCCGAGACTCCCTCTACATAAGGACTTACTCCTTCAGGAGTTAGCAAGTCTCCTTCAGGAACAGGCGGTGGAACCGGTGCCCCATCACCTGAAGGGTCAAGGGTTTTACTCCAGGTACTTTCTGATACCAAAAAGAACAGGAGGCCTCAGACCCATCCTGGACTTGCGAAACCTCAACAAGTTCCTGGCAAAGGAAAAGTTCAAGACGCTTACTCTTGGAATCCTGCTGCCCTACCTCCAGCAGGGCGACTGGCTATGCTCCTTGGATCTAAAGGATGCGTATACTCATATCCTTATTCATCCAGACCACAGACAATATCTCAGGTTTGTTGTGGGAGGAAATCATTACCAGTACAGAGTACTGCCCTTTGGCCTATCCTCCGCCCCCAGAGTGTTCACCAAATGCCTGGCAGTGGTGGCGGCCTATCTAAGACTTCAAGGCCTTTTTGTGTTTCCCTACCTGGACGACTGGCTCATCAGAGCCCAGTCTTCCCAAGAGGCCACTCAGGCCACTCATCGCACTGTGACTCTACTCCAGCACTTGGGATTTGTCATAAACTTCGCAAAGTCCACTTTGCTCCCCTCTCAAAATCTCAAATTCATCGGCGCCAGGTTGGACACTCTTCAGGCGCGGGCCTTCCTCCCTCTGGACAGGGCCAAGCGGCTCATGGATCTCTCCGGCCACTTTCACAGCAATGCCCTGGTCTCGGCCAGGCAATTTCTGAGACTGCTCGGCCATATGGCTTCCACGGTCCATGTGACCCCCAATGCCCACCTGAACATGCGACCTGCTCAATGGTGCCTTCGCACACAATGGCATCAGGCCACGGGGAGCCTAGCGGACTCCGTACAGATATCCGACCAGCTGGTCTCTTCTCTACAATGGTGGCTTCATCTGCCAAACCTAGTACTAGGTGTGACTTTTCAGCCCCCTCCGCATTCTCAGGTCCTGACGACCGATGCTTCTCTCCTCGGTTGGGGAGCACATTGCCAAGGGACATGTACTCAAGGTCTCTGGACTCCTTGGGAGTCTGCTCAGCAGATAAACTTCCTGGAGCTCAGAGCCATCCGCCTAGCGCTCAAAGCATTCTCTCACCTGGTTTCTCACCAGTCGGTGCTGATACAGACAGACGATCAGGTTGCGATGTTCTATGTGAACAAACAAGGCGGAACAGGCTCCTTCCTTCTCTGTCAGGAGGCACAGAAACTATGCTCTTGGGCCGTCCACCACGGCATCATCCTCAAAGCTGTCTATCTCCCAGGTCAAGAAAATTACCTGGCCGACAAGCTAAGCAGGATTCTCCAGCCACACGAGTGGAGATTGGATCCGCTGGTGGTTCAGCGGATCTTTCTCAAGTGGGGCCTCCCCACCATGGATCTGTTTGCCAGTCCTCTGAACCGGCAACTACCCAGATTCTGCTCTCGACAACCGCATCCTCTCAGAGTAGCGGCGGATATTTTCTAATTCCATGGTCCACAGGCCTCTTATATGCCTTTCCTCCCATGCCGCTGGTGTCTCGGACACTCTTCAAGGTTCTCAGAGACAAAGCCTCGATGATCCTAGTGGCTCCCCGGTGGCCGAGACAACCTTGGTTCCCGCTTCTAATGCAGCTGGCGGTGGACACCCCTCTTCCTCTGGGGTTTCAGCCCTACCTCCTGTCACAGGATCAGGGGACTCTCCTGCACCCCAACCTCCGGTCCCTTCATCTGATGGCGTGGCTGCTGAAAGGGTAGTCCTTGCTCCCCCTCTGCCTGCCTCCAGATGTGGAGGAGGTCGTCTTGGCCTCCAGGCGGCCCTCCACCCGGAAGTCCTACGCTCTTAAGTGGCGTCGGTTCTCCGCCTGGTGTGCTCAGCAGTCTCAAGATCCCTTCTCCTGTTCAGCATCAGTGGTCTTGCAGTACTTGCTTTCCCTCTCCAATCTTGGACTTAAGTCCAACTCGGTCAAGGTCCACCTCAGTGCTCTTTCTGCGCATCACATGCCGGTGAATGGCAGACCTCTTTCTAGCCACCCTCTGGTGGCTCGTTTTCTCAGAGGCCTCCTTCTCCTTAAACCACCTTTGCGCCCACCAGCCCCGGACTGGGATCTCAATGTGGTTTTACAGCGGCTTACCTGTCCGCCTTTCGAACCTATGGCTACCTGTCCTCTTCGTTTTCTTTCTTGGAAAACCTTGTTCTTGGTAGCCCTCACTTCTGCTAGACGCGTTAGTGAGCTGCAGGCCCTGGTGTCTGATCCTCCGTACACTAGGTTCTACAAGAACCGGGTAGTCCTACGGACTCACCCTAAGTTTCTTCCCAAAGTGGATTCCCCTTTTCACATCAACCAGGAGGTGGTGCTTCCGACCTACTTTCCCAGGCCACACTCCAGCCGAGCTGAAATGGTCCTGCATACCCTGGACTGTAGAAGGGCATTAACCTTCTACCTTGACTGTACGCGGGAGCACAGAAGGGCTGTTCAGCTCTTCGTCTCTTATGACCCCAATAAGTTGGGGCTCCCTGTCTCCAAGCGTACTCTGTCCATCTGGATTGCTGACTGTATCGCTTGGGCTTACGAGGCAGCCGGCCTCTCGTTGGAAAGTCGAGTCACGGCCCATCGTGTTCGGGCGAAAGCTACGTCAGTGGCTTACCTCCGCTCTGTTCCATTGGCAGACATCTGCCGGGCCGCTACTTGGTCTTCAAGCCAGACTTTTGCGGCCCATTACTGCCTGGAGAGGGAGTCCCGCAGGGACAGTGCTTTCGGACAGGCAGTCCTCCGTAACCTCTTCGAGGTATAGGCAACTCCTACCCTCCATCCTGGATGTTGGGCTACCGGCTGGAGACGTATTCAGAGAAGATTCCTTCCTTCTGGGCTGCTGAGCTTGAGGGAGCTCCTTTTTGTGCTTAGGGTCTCCGGTAGCCTTAAGCTTGGGAGTCCCATATGTGAGGACTGACTTCCTGCTTGGTCCTGGAGAAAGTGTAGTTACTCACCTGTAACAGGTGTTCTCCAGGAGCAGCAGGAATCAGTCCTCACAACCCTCCCTCCTCCCCTTGGAGTTGCAGTTCTATGCTTTCGTTTTTTTGCTAATTTTTTGCTGTCTTTTAGCTATGTCATCTGACTGAGCAAGATGGCACCCTTGGGCGGGAAGAGGACCGCGCATGCGCGCTGCAATTCCCAAAGGCTTTCTTTGAAAGCTGGGGAAAATTGCTCCACGAGGGCTCCGTCGGCGCCGACGTCACCCATATGTGAGGACTGATTCCTGCTGCTCCTGGAGAACACCTGTTACAGGTGAGTAACTACGCTTTCCGGGAGAAACCATCTGGTACCAGCAGAATTGTCAGAGTCTTCAGAATCGGAGGGTTTGAAGTATTCCTGACCACGATGCTCATGCAAAGCACGGTCCCGGTATCGATCAAAGTTGGTACCGAGTTGATCTGGTACCGATCTGTCGATTCCAGCCAAAGATGGCGTGGGAAGAATTCCCACCGGGGCCGGTACCGTCGGTACCGGTATCTGTACCAGTGTCTGTACCGCTATCGGTATCGATGTCGGTACCGGTGCCCATTGAACCATAGGTGTCAACGGTACCGCAGCTGTGAGAAGAGCTGCAATGCTGCGTTTGATAGCGAGGAACCTCTGGTCTATCGATGCTGCCGATGCCTAGGTGTCGGTACCGGTGAAAACGGCCGGGACCCCTGAGCATGGCACCAGTAGTTCTTGCGAGGTCGAGGCCTCGAGAACATCCTGGAGCCCCATTGATGCTTTGGAAGCCGAAGCCTCCCACCATGGCTGTTTTGCCGGTGTGGTTCCCTCAAGGGCAATGCCAATGGCCTCTCGATGCTTAGCAGAAGAGCTACCCTTTGAGGACTGGCTTTTTTGTTTAGTTACCTGAGATCCATGGGAGGAAGAGGAGGCTCTTGAAGATGTCGATGCAATGGATCTGGCATACGAAGAAAAGAGAGTACCGAGCTTTGCAGCCCGGTTCTGTCTTCCTCTCTTGGTCATCCCCATACAGGAGAGACATTCAGATGGAGAATGTTCAGGCCCTAAACATTTAAGACACCAATCATGGGTGTCAGTGATGGAAATGGTACCGCCACACTTAGTACATTTTTTAAAACCACTAGTTGTTTTTTTTATGTTTCAGGAACATGAGACCTAATGGCCAAAATGGCGCCTAGCACCGAAAAAGAAAAGTTTCTGAAGAGAAACAGTTCAAAGTATAAAATTTTTGAAAAAAGAAAAGAAAAGAACCGGCGGTACCGGTAGGCGTTGTGCGGAGGAAAACGCGACCACAAGAAAACAATTTTAAAGATGGAATTTTCTGCGGTGACAGGGTATGGGTCCTGTCGGCTCCGCGGAAAATGAAGAACTGAAGAGGGTCAGTTGGAAAGGCGGGAAGGCAGCGCGCATGTGTTGAGGGATGCTCCCAAAAGCGTTCCTATTGGACGGTGGGGAGCATTCCCGTGCAGGCTCCATTGGTACCGACGATACCCATATGTGAAGACTACATTCCTGCTTGTTCCTGGAGATCAGCCGCTGCCTTGTCAGCATGGGGCCGTAGAAAGAAGGTAGGGAGAAGCACCTCCTGGTTGAGGAGGAAGTCGGATACCACCATGGGAAGGAATTTTGGGTGGGTGCAAAGCACGAACCTGGTGTAAGATGGGTTGGCCACCAAAGCCTGAAGCTCATTGACATTGCAGGCAGAGGTGAGCGCCACCAGGAAGATGATCTTTCAAGATAAGTAATGCAAATGGCAGGTAGCCAAAGGTTCAAAAGATGGCTTGGTAAGAAGCTGCGTCAGAACCACGTTGAGCTCCCATTCTGCCAGAGGTGAGTGGATGGGAGGCTTAGAGAGCAGCAAGACTTGCATGAATCGGGTAATGAGGGGCTGCACAGAAAGAGGTTTGCCCTCTATGGAGTGATGGTGCACAGAGAGTGGGCTCAGGAGCACCCTAACAGAGTTAGGCTTGAGTCCGGTCTGCGAAAGGTGGAGCAAGTACTGCAGCACTCTGTACACCTGGCAAGAGAACTGGTCTAACTGGTTTCCCCCTCCCCGTCGCACCGGAAGCGACGCGGCCGCTGCATGTGACCGCGCCTCCCTTTTGGGCCACCAAAACAGCATAAAATCTCCCCTGGTGCGGTGTATCACGCCGCAGAGGTGCGCACCGAAGGAGCACGCCCAAGGAGCAGGACCTACTCCTTGGTCGAGCTCCTTGGCTCGAGTCCAGGGGCGAGTTCCCAGAGCCTGTGCAACTTTCATCAGTACCATCTTTTCATCAGACCATCACGCAGCCCTACCCCCTCACTCCTGGTTCCCTGGCACCCTCCTCAGCCTCAACCATAAGTTGCCTTCTCGGACTACGTCTCTACCCTTTCTATCTCTGGTGTTTATCACTTTCCTCTCCATGGCCTCCATACGAGTTCATTGGGGATGGCGGCCTGCTTCTTTCCCCATCCCACCTCTGTCTGTAGAACATTTAGCACGTAATCCTTCTAATCTTATTCACTGTCCTACTCATTCTTCTCCCTCTTCGTCTCCCTCTCTCTCTCTTCTGCTTCTTCAACTTGCTCTCAAACTGCCGCTCTATCCGTTCAAAAACTACCTTGGTCCACGATTTCATTTCTCAACACTCCCTTGATATGTTTTTCCTGACAGAGACGTGGTCGAGGGATGGTGAGGAACCCCTACTCAACTACTGCCTGCCCCCAGGCTTTTCCACTCTATCCACTACTCGCGGGGGTAGGAGCGAGGGGGGGGGGGTGTTGCGATTCTTTACCATTCCTCCCTCTCTCTTCAGGAAATGTCTTCTGCTGCTCTACACTACCCTGAGTCCTTACTTCTCCGTTTAGGTACCACTCCCCCTCTTTATTTTCTTCTTATCTATGCTCCCCCTTCCCTATCCTCCCAACTCTGGGATTCTCTTCTGTCTACTATTACTGAGGTCTCTCTTCTTTACTCTCACCTCCTAATTCTAGGAGATTTCAATATTCACATGGACTCCCCCTCCACCTCCCGTGATCTAGCCTTTCAAATTCACTTGTCTGATCTTTCCCTTCATCAATTCGTTTCTTTCCCCATTCACTCCGCTGGACATTCATTAGACCTCATCATTTCTCATACCTCCTCTTCCTTCATCCCTTCCTCTCTTTCTCCCTTATCTCTCCTATGGTCTGATCATTTTTGCATCTTCTTCTCACTCCCAATCCCTTCTCCTCTCTTGTCTTCTTCCTCCAATTCTGGTGCTGCTCCTCCCCCCCCCACACCCACCGCCTTACTGCTAACACCCTTCTTCAATTTCCATCCTCAGATTCCCTCTTTCCCCCTGATTTTCATCTTCTTTCAGTTGATTCTCAAGTGCATACTTGGAACACATCTCTTTCCTCCGCACTTGACACTCTCGCCCCCCTCTGTCCCCGTTCTACTTCTCTCACTCATTCTCATCACCCTTGGTTTCACTCTGGCCTCCTTCTCCATCGGAGATACCTTCGTCGAGCAGAACGTCTCTGGCGTAAACACCCCTGACCCTCCAATCTGTCTCATTTCCGACAATGTCACCACCATTACTGCTCTCTCCTTCACACTGCTAAACGGGACTACTACGCTAATCTCATTTCTTCCTCTGCCAACTCTTCCCACACACTGTATTCTGTCCTTCAGTCCCTTTCCGCCCCACATTCCTCCTCTGCTTCCTCCTCTTCCCCTTTCCCCCACGATCCTTCCACTCTAGCGTCATATTTCTTCTCTAAAGTTGCTTCTCTCCGTCTTTCTTTTCCCTCCTTCCCCCCAATATCCCCTCCCTCCTCTTCTTCCTCTCCTTCCCCTTCCCTTTCTCCTGTTCCCCCCCCTCCCTTTCTCACCGCTGGTCTATTTTTGAGACAATCACTACTTCCTCCCTTTCCAAAGTCTACGTCTCCTCTTGGAAAACTACTTGTCCTACTGACCCTATTCCTTCTTTATGGCTATTGGAACCTTCCCTTGCCCTTTCCCCTTTTATCCTCTCTGTTTTCAACACTAGTCTGGTCACCGGTATCTTTCCCTCTTCTTGGAAGCACACTTTGGTTTGTCCCATCCTGAAGAAAGCTTCTCTGGATCCCTCTTCCCCCTCTAAATGGCGTCCTATCTCTAACCTTTCTTTTCTCTCTAAACTCTTAGAAAAACTGGTCTTTCTTCAACTTTCCTCTCACCTCGAGGCTTCTTTTACTCTTCACCCCTGGCAATCTGGTTTTCGCCCCGGCCACAGCACGGAATCGATTCTTCTCTCACTTCTCAATGAATTACACATTGCTCACGATCATGGTTCTCTTTCTCTTACTGTTTCCCTGGATCTTTCAGCTGCTTTTGATCTGGAGGACCATCACACTCTTTTGGATCGTCTTCAGGATGCTGGCCTCTCCGGTTCGGTTTTGCACTGGTTTTGATCTTTTCTTTTCTCTCGTTCTTTCTCAGTTCTATCTGGTTCTGCTTCCTCTCCCTCCACTCCTCTCCCCTGTGGTGTTCCTCAAGGCTCTGTCCTTGCCCCTCTTCTCTTCAATGTCTTTCTGGCCCCTCTCACTCTCCTTATCCAACAGCACGGTGTTTCTGCCTATTACTATGCCGATGATATTTTCCTTCTTCATCACACCGATTCCTCCAACTCAGACATCACCCCTCTCAATGACTGTCTCTCTTCTGTTGCCTCTTTAATCTCTTCACATTAACTTTCACTTTCTTCACATTAATCTTACCAAAACCTCATCAATCTGGTTCACCTTCGGACATCCTTCCCCTCCTCTCCCCTCGTACCCCCTTCTTTCTTCCACACCTATCCCTATGGTTTCCTCTCTTAGATATTTGGGTATTACTCTTGATTCTGCTCTTTCTTTCAAAGGTCACATTTCCTCTATTGTCCAACGTTCCTTTTTCACCCTAAAACAACTTCGTGCTGTTCGTCCTTTTCTCTTATCTTCTTCTATGACGACCTTGTTTCTCTCTCTGGTACTCTCACGTCTTGATTACTGTAATGTTTCTTTGGCCGGTCTTCCCCAATCTCAGCTCTCCCGTATTCAACGCATCCAGAACACCGCCATCCGCACACTCACTCATGCATCTCGTTTCAATCATGCCACCCCCCTTCTTCTACAACAGCACTGGCTCCCCCATCACTTATCGAATACAGTTCAAAATCCTCATTTTTGTCCATAGAGCCATTCACACTGGTATCCCCTTCTATCCTTCTGTTCAAGTCAGTCTTCACACCCCTCACCGTTTTCTCCGATCCATCCACATAAACCGTATGTTTCTCTCCCTTCTCCATCTCAGGCTGACCTAGAATCCACCCGGTCCTCAGCTTTTTTCTTTCTTGGCCCCAGACTCTGGAACTCGCTCCCCCCTTCTCTTCGACTGGACCCATCCCTCAAATCATTCAAAACTCAACTGAAGACTCATCTCTTTTGTGTAGCCTTCGACCTTCCCCCTCCCCCTTTTCCCCTCCTTCCCAAATAGTCAAGGTAAAATAATGATTCAATAACATTTCCTCAGCTCACCCCCCGTACCCCTTCCCTATTACTGGCCTGTCCTGTCTTTACCCACCTACTGTTTCACTCTGTTCTCCACTGACCACTGTCTTTCTCCTTTCCTCTTAGAGGTTTTATTGGCGCTCCTCCTTCCTTTTCTGCAGCCTCCTTTTTTGTAAATGTTTGCATTTTATTTTTGATTGTAAACCGCCCTGGTACTTACTGTAATGGGCGGTATATAAAGCTTTTTAATAAACATAAACATACCCATTGCGCCACACACCACACTGAAAATGTGCACCACTTGAAGGCATAGGCCCATCTCGTGGAGCCCTTACAAGAGGCCAGAAGGACTTCTTCCACCTACTTGGAGAGGCTGAAGGGTGCTAGGGAGACCCGTTCAGCAGCCATGCTGTTAATGACAGGGACCCCAGGTCGGGGTGAAGAAGTGAGCCCTCCTCCTGGGTTAGTAGCCCTGGGGCGCTCCCCAGCAGGACTGGGAGCTCCACTGAGAGGCAGAGCAGCAGGGGAAACCAAGGCTGCCTGGGCCACTGCACAGCCACCAGGATCATGGAAGCTTCAGCCCTCAGGACCTTTAAGAGGGTGCGGGTGACTAGTGACATGGGAGGGAAAGCATTCAGAAGACCCTCCGACCATGGGATGAGGAAGGCATCTGTCGCTATTTGGGACGGGTGCGGTTGGGGACAGCAGAAGCGGGGCAGCTGAGCATTGACTGGGCTGGCAAAGAGGTCGAGATTTGGGGTTCCCCAATATATGAATAACCTCTGTGCTACCCTGGGGTATAGGCACCATTCCTGTAGCTGGAGGACCCTGCTTAGCCGGTCTGGCTAGGGCACTGTCTTGGCACGGGAAATATACTGCCCTGAGGAGTATTCCCTAGCTGGTCATGTATGAGCAGAAGGCTACTGCCTCCTGGCAGAGGCGCAGAGACCCTGTGCCTCCTTGTTTGTCCATTTGGACTAGCACCGACTTGTTCTGCAGGCAGCGATGAAAGGCCTCGATTGCCAGAAATATGGTCCTGAGCTCCAGCAGATTGATCTGCTGCTGGCTCTCCTCCAGGGACCGTTTGCCCTGCGTGTGCAATTCCTCACAGTGGGCACCCCAGCCCAGTAGGGAGGCGTCCGTCATGAGGACCTTCTGGGTGTTTGGGTGCTGGAAGGGCATGCCCTTCTGCAGGTGCTGTGCATCCTGCCACCAACAGAGTGACTCTGCTAGCTGATGGAACACAGAGACTCTGTCGCGGAGCCTGCCTGTGGCTTGGGTCCAATGTAAGCAGAGGCACCACTGAGCTCTCTGCATTTGGAGGCAGGCACTGTGGAGCACATGGACTGTGGAAGCCAAGTGGCCTAGCAGGCGGAGCATGGACCACGTCGACACTACGTGATGGCACTGCACATCGGTGGCTAGGGCCCTGAGGTAATCTGCCCTGTCCAGGGGGAGGAAGGCCCTGGCCTGAAGTGTGTCCAGATGAGCTCCCATGAACTCCAGATCCTGTGTCGGAGTGAGATGGGATTTGGGGTGGTTTATCACGAACCCCAGATGTTGTAAGACCTTGATGGTGCGGGCCATGGCCTGTTGCACCTCTGAGGCCGTGTCTCCTTTCACTAGCCAGTCATCCAGGTATGGAAAGACGAAGGCCCCTTAGAGGCCGAGGTAGACTGCCACCACTACCAGGCATTTGGTGAAGACTCTTGGTGCGGAGGCAAGGTCGAAGTATAGTACCCTGTACTGGTAGTGGTCGCTCCAGATCATGAACCTTAGGTACTGCCTGTGGCTGGGACAGGTAAGGATGTGGGTATAAGCATCCTTTACGTCCAAGGAGCATAGCAAATCTCCCTGATGGAGATAGGGCAGCAATATTCCAAGGGAGAGCATTTTGAACTTCTTCCGCACCAGAATTTGTTCAGGTTTCTGAAGTCCAGGGTGGGCCTTAGGCCTCCTGTCCTTTTTGGGATGAGAAAGTACCTGGAATAGAACCCTTCCCTTTTAGGTGGTAGGGTGCTGGCTCCATGGCCCTGTCCCCGAGAAGGCCTGCAAGTTCTTGCAGCAGCAGGGCTTGGTGCAGGGGAGTTCGAGGGGGCTCTCTTGGAAAGAACGGAGGCAGTGCCTGGTCCAGGTGAAGGAGGTAACCTTCCATGACCACCTGAAGTGCCCAGGACACGCTGGTGATGGCTGGCCACCGATGGGCAAAATGAATCAGACAACCCCCTCCCCCCTCCATTGGTAGCTGATCCCCCATGGGTAGAGAGGCTATGCTCTGGGAGTCAAAATCCTGACACAGTTTGGGCTGGAGCCGTGTCTGGGGCTTGGGGGCCCTTAGGCTTGCATGTGCCCTGGCCTGCTCCCTTGCCCTGATGCCCTTGCTTTAGGGTCTGGGGAGCTTGGTACTGGGGAAAGCCTCGATAAGGCTGCCCTTTCAGCGGAAGGGAGGCCTTTTCCCAAGTGGTTTCTTCTTGGGAAGAGTGGAGGATCTTCCTGAAGAGTCAAGTCCTGGTGACATACTCTGTCTCGATCTCCGCCACCTTGTCCTTCATCGGCTTCACCAGGTCTCGGAGATACATGCCAATATACAGTTGATATGCTTGTATTCAGCAAGCCAGCATTGAGTCATGGTAGTACTTGTGCCCGAGGGTGTTGAAGACACGGGTCTCCCTGCCTGGGGGCATCGAAGATTGGGTTTTCGGGCTTCTCTGTCGACGCATGGTCGACGACCACTATGAAGGTGTGAGGGAATTGCACCTTCCTAAAGCCAGAGCAGCGTTGGACACGATACATAGTATCCAGATATCGGCTAACAATCGGCACGATGGAAGTGTTTCCTACATCTGGCGAAGGCGTCACTAAAGGATAGTGCGGATGGGGATTATAAGGGCCTCCTTAGGTGGGGCCTCGTATTGGAGGATTTTGAGTTCCTCCATATGAGGATCCTCCTCTGACTCCGTAGTGAGGGACAATGCTTTTGCCATGTCCCTGACAAACTCGAGGAACGAGGTGTCCTCGGGCGGACACTGGTGCTTTGATACTGGAGGAGATGGGTTCAAGGGGAGATCACAATGTGCTTGTGTCTCCGGGGAAGCCTCGTCCTTGGACTCCCAGTCTGAGTAGTCCATCAAGGACTCGAGGCCTGATGGCTCTTGAGGCGTTGTTGGGCCTGGCCTTCATGGGCCCACAGCTGTTGCTTGGCCGGAGCCAGAGGCGCTTGCTTGGGAGGATCTTGCTCCCGAGGACGGGGAACGTGATTGAGACCTTTGCCGAGGATCGGCTCGAGGCATAGGGCTCTCGAGGAGCTCTTTGGCAGCCTGGGGAGTCCTAGACATCGAGGTCCCTGCAGTCTCAGCATATGCATCGGTGGGGCTCAGGCATCGATACTTGCTGCAAGGCATGGAAGGCACAAACGCTGCGTTCCAATGCCATCATCCTGGTTCCCTATTCGGAGCAGCAGCTTTCGACACAGATATCGGGGTTACCAGGTCTGGTGTCAGTGAGGAGAGAGAGTCATCGACAGGACAGGCCTCTGGGGTCTGAGATCCATCACCAGAGGCCCTGGTGTCTGTCCTGGGTATCTTCAGCAGCCACTCCCACTCCAATTCCTTAAATACCCTTCGGGGACCGTGAGACCTCACACGGGACTTGCCATGTATGTCCGTTTTCCATGAAGATGTTCGAGGATTTTTTTTTTCTTGCATTCTTGCTCCGGGCCACCTTTACTGGAGTGGCCTTGTGCCTGCTCGGGCACCGCGGGGGTTTTATAAAACTCAGAGGATCCGCGTGGAGCCTTAGAGTGTGCGGCCACCGGTGATACTGCGGCTGAATCTGTTCCTGTGAAAGATGTTGTCCTGCTTCTGCCGGTGACTCTGGATGGTCTTAGCGGACATCTTTTTGCACAGGGAATAGACCTCTGGGTCATGGTTGGCACCCAGATACTGGAGGCAACATTTATGTGTGCCAGTGAGGGACAACTTCTTCGAAGACCGATCACCCTTCTTGAACCCACTGGCCATTGGGACAGAAAGGACCCCAGCGAGGTCGAAGATCCTCGACGTAGCCAGGGGGTCAAAAACTGCACTGGAAGAAAAAACCTAACTAAAAAGGTTCAGAATCTCAAAGCCAAGGCTTCGGAGCACGGAGGCGGGAAAGGGACCAGTGCTAACCGGAAGGTGCACAAAATGCATGAGACTAATCAACTTTTTTCTGGAGGAATTGGACAAACATCTAAAGGGCTCCACGGACTGAGTAAGATGGCACCTTTGGGCGGGGAAGGGGACCATGCATGTGTGGTGGCATCTCCTAAAGGCTTTGAAATTTGGGGAGATGCTTCCATGGGGCTCTGTTGGTGCCGACGTCACCCATATGTGAGGGCTGACTTCCTGCTCGTTACTGGAGAAACATTAAATACCTTTATAGAAATAGGTAAAGGGGGCAACATCTGGAAAGCAGTGTCCATTAATGCCCGTAGCATGGGAAATAAGATCTCAGATGTTGAGACTTTAATGGGCGAGGCTGACTTGGATTTAGTGGCAGTTAGAGAGAGATGGTTCACGGACAACCATGACTGGGATATAACTATACCAGGCCATGTGTTATTCAGAAAGGACAGGGAAGGAAGAAGATGAGGAGTGGCACTATATGTAAAAACATAATATTAAAGCTATGGAAATAAAAGGCTTAAAAGGGAGAGAGGAGGCAGTGTGGGTTAAACTAGAAAGAGGGAAAGAAATCCATTTGCAATGGCGTGATATACAGACCTCTATCACAAGGAGAAGACGTGGACCGAGATTTAATAGAAGACATATGCAGCATTACCAGGAAAGAGGAAGTGCTACGGACAGGGAATTTCAATATGCCGGATGTTGATTGGTGCATCCCTGCTGCGGTGTCATCTAGAAGCAAGGAGGATCCTGGATTCTTTACAGGAAGACGTATTCAGGCAACTGGTAACGGAGACCTCACGTTAAGGGGCCATACCGGACCTGATGTTTACCAATGGGGAAAGTGTTTCTGATGTTATCGTGGGAGATCATCTCGCATCCTGAGATCACCAAATGGTGTGGTTCAGTATTAGGACTAGAGCTGATAAAATCCATTCAAAAACGAGGGTCTTAGACTTTAGGAAAACTAACTTTGCCATGATGGGCCAATATCTCAAGGCATCATTAGCGGGATGGGAACAACTGGGGAATGTAGAAAAACAGTGGGCAAAACTGAAAGGCGATATTTTAAGGGCAACAAACCTTTTTGTTAGAATGGTAAATAAAAGGAAAAGGAGGTCGCTATGGTTCTCAAAGGAGGTAGCTGAAAAGGTGAAGAAAAAGAGGGAAGCCTTCATGAAATACAAGAGATCACAGAGAGAGGAAGACAGGCATCTATATTTGGAAAAACTTAGAGAGGCTGGCAAAGTAGTCAGGAAAGCAAAAGGTATAAAAAGAAGAAGAAACAGCCAATGCAGTAATAAAATCGGTGGGATAAGAAATTTTTCAGTTATGTTAGTGAGAGGAGGAAGGGCAAAAGTGGTATTGCCAGAATCAAGAGTGAAGGGGAGGAATATGTAGAAGCTGATGAGTATAAAGAGGAATTGCTTAATATTTCTGTTTTGTGTTCACAGATGAAGGGCCTGGAGCAGTACCTCAACAACACCCACAAACAGGAACAAATGTGAGAGGCATCTCAAACGATTTTCAGAGGACTGTGTTAGTGAGGAACCAGCTAAACTAAGAGTGGACAAAGCGATGGGACAAGATGGAATACATCCAAGAATACTGAAGGAACTTGAGGATGTTCTAGCAGCTCCACTGACTGACCTTTTCAATGCCTCTTTGGAATTGGGGGTTGTGCTAGAGGACTGGAGAGACACACATGTGGTCCCTTTATAAAAACAAAAGCGGCCGTTAAAAACTATAGACCGGTTAATTTAACCTCAGTGGTGAGTAAATTATTGGAAATGCTGCTGAAAGAGAAAATGGTGAGGTTTCTGGAGTTCAACGGATTACGGGATCCAAGGCAACTTGGATTCACTAGGGGCAAGTCTTGTCAGATAAATTGGATTGATTTCTTTGACTGGGTGACCAGGGAGTTGGACAGAGGGAGAGCCCTAGATCTGGTATATTTAGATTTCAGTAAAGCATTTGACACTGTTCTGCACAGGCGACATAGAAACAAACTAAGCACCCTTGGGATGGACCCTAAAGTTAGTGACTGGGTTAGAAATTGGTTGAGTGGGAGATGACAAAGGGTACAGTTAAATGGAATTCACTCTGAAGAGTGGTGGTCACCAGTGGAGTGATGCTGTGATCTGCCCTTGGTCCAATTCTTTTTAACATCTTTATTAGTGATATTGCGGAAGGGCTGTCGGGTAAGGTTTGCCTCTTTGTGGATGATATCAAAATCTGCAACAGAGTAGACATCCTGGAAGGTGTAGATAACATGAGGAGGGATCTAGCTAAGCTTCAAATATGGTCTACAATTTGGCAGCAGAGATTTAATGCTAAAAAATGTAGGGTTATGCATTTGGGCTGTAACAATCCAAGGGAGTGATACAGTATAGGGGATGACATACGTCTGTCCACAAAAGAAGAACAGGACTTAGGCATGATTGTGTCTGACGATCTCAAAATAGCACAACAGGTAGATGGTGAAAGCTAGAAAGATGCTTGGGTGCATAGGGAGAGGAAAGGCCAGCAGAAGAAAGGAGGAGATAGTACCTCTGTATAAGTAAGTCTTTGGTGCGACCTCATTGGGTGCAATTCTGGAGACCGTACCTTCAAAAGAATATAAACAGGCTTGGAGTCAGTGTAGAGGGTGACTACTAAAAAATGGTTATTGGTCTTCATTATAAAGCATATGAGGACTGACTTAAGGCCCTTAATATGTATACTTTAGAGGAAAGGTAGAATGGAGGTGATATGATTGAGATGTTTAAATACCTCCGTGGAATAAATGCACAGGAGGAGAGCCTCTTTCAATTGAAAGCAAGATCTGCTACAAGGGGACATAGGATGAGGATGAAAGGGGATAGACTCAGGAGTAATATGTGGAAATATTTCTTAATGGAAAGAGTGGTAGATGCATGCAATAGTCGTCCAGTGGAGGTGGTAGAGATGAGGACAGTATCTAAATTCAAAAAAGTATCTCTAAAGGAAAAAAAAGGTGACTCTTGTAGTGGGTGATATGGAAGGGCAGACTAGATAGAAACATGACAACAGAAAAAGACCACATGGCCTATGTTTCTAGGTGGTATGGATGAATGATGTTTAGAGCTTGTTTTTCGGCACATCACCGATTCCACCACCACTGAGTGGTGGGGGAGCTGAAGTTTTTGGAAACCTGGGCACTCTGGTACTCGGTACATGGTATCGAGCCTCTTGCTGACAGGCGAAACTGTGAGCAGGCCTCCTTTGGCATGGAAGGGTATCGGAATATCTCCAATTCCTCTGCCCATGTTTCCTTTTCCGAGGCTACTGTGATGGTGAGCCCTGCTGCCATGTCATGTATGAAGTCCTGAAAAGACATATCTTCTGGTGGGGATGGATGTCGTTCCTGAGACGGTGAAGGGTCCGAAGGGATGAATAAGTTCTTGGTTATCAAACGATCCCTCCTCAGATTCTGAAGAAGTGGAATCAGAGTCTGGTAAGAAGTCAAATTATCGGTGGTTTTGGGTTCGACCTCGATGCTTCATGGACAAAGGTCGATGCAGATACAGATACTCTGAGGTATCGGAACCGAGAGCCATGGCAGTTTGAGTCTGTTGGATATTGGGGGCATTGGTCGGTTCCAACAAAGGTATCAACCTCAGGGTTTCCACCGATGCCAGTTCGAGGACTGGCATCGGGGCTGATACATCTGGCTGTAGGCTCAATGTCTAAGCCTGCACTCCTGAAGCTCTCAATGTTGTCGCTACAGAGGCTGCCAGGAGTGCCACCAAACTCCTCTCAAGCGCCAGCATGCGCTGCTCTAGGGTGATGGCCGATATCTGGTGGAATCACCCACAAGGCTGTAAGCCACCGTCCCAGAACATAGAATGGGTAGCTCTCTGGAGGTCAATGCCTCTGGAGCATCCTGGAGCCCCTCTTGTGCTTTGGAAGACAGATCCTCCTGTCGGGCTGTTTAGCTGGTCCTGTCTGCATAGGAAGCACCCCTAGGGGAGTCACGATACTTATGCTGGGACTGATTTCTTAGTATCTGTCATCAATGCCAATGATTTGGAAGCGGCTAGAGACTGACTTTTATGTTTGGATTCTGAAGAAACCTGAGACCCATGAGAGGAAGTCTATGCCCTTGATGAAGTGGAAGCCACTGAAAGCGAGACCGAGGTGAACAACGATCCATACTATCTGGCTTGGTTCTTTAGGCTTCTCTGTCATTTGCTGGTACAAAAGACAAGAATTAGGTTGATGTTCAGGGTCCAAACATTTTAGACACTAATCATGTTGGTACTTTTTTTTTTTTTTAAACCACTAATTGGCTTTTCCCTGCCCCAAAAAAGTTGTCTTCGAGATTGAAGATAAGACTATGGAGGCCTAGAGGCCTAGCTTAGCAGTGAAAACCAAATTGAAAATGGAGAAAGAAACTGAAAATTTGTAACATACAAAAAACATTTTTAGGACCGGTGTTGGATTTGATGGAACCAGTGTCAACAGAAAGGCAGAAGCACAATGTTTCACAAAAAGAGAAACGTAGGCCTTACCTGCTAATTGATGTTCCTTGAGTGTCACCAGTCCAGTCCCAGCACCTTTGGGTATTCATGCCCCTCCAACAGCTTAGAGACTGAGCATGTCGATCTTCATGACCTTCCCCCACATAGGCAGTTGGCTCCACCTCCAGGATCCTATTAACAAAGCAAACTCACAGAACCAAATGGTCAAAAAATGTAACGTGCGCAAAGGACCCCTGCTGTACCTGGGAAAAAGAGACAAATCTGCTCACTCGATACCGAATCCAACAATGCTCAGGAGACCCTTTTTTAGGAGCCCCCATTCCCTAACACCATACGTCTACGCTCCCTTTTCACCTTAAAACACATTTATTGTTTTGTCTATGCAACCCCCTTTTCTCCCTTTTTTTCAGCCCCAGTCTCATCATACATAAAGAAGCTGGAATTCTTGTAGCCGGAGCACCATGTATGAGCTGTTAGTCTAAGGGAGGGAGCTGGGACTGGACTGGAGTCACTCAAGGAACATCAATTAGCAGGTAAGACCTAATTTCCTCTTCCATTTCATTCTTCCAATCCTGGCACCTTTGGGATGTACCAAAACAGTACTAACGACAGGAGCGACCCGCTGGCCCGGTCTGCAAAACTGCTGCACCAAACTGAGCCTCCTCAGAAGCTTGTACGTCTAAACGGTAATGCTTCACAAAGGGCCCAGGTAGCTGCCCTGCAAATATTGACCGGCAGCACTAGCCCAAACTCTGCCCATGATGCTGCTTGAGCTCACATAGAGTGTGCTTTCAATCCAACCGGCACCAGTCTGTGCCTCAGCAAGTATGCTGAGGAGATGGCTTCTCTAAGCCATCTAGAAATGGACGCTTTGGAAGCCTCCCCCTTACACAGCCTACCAAAAAAGACAAACAGACATGCCGACCTACGGAAAGAACTGGTGTACTCAGATACCTCTTCAACACCCTACACATATCCAGGCCTCGTAAAGGATCCGACGCCAACTTCCAGGCCACCTCTGCAAACACAGGCAGTGAAACAGACTGGTTCATGTTAAAGACCAAATTGACCTTCGGCACAAAGGAGGGTACTGTCCTTAACACCACCTTATCTCTAGAAATCACGAGATAAGGCTCTCTACAGGAGAGTGCCTGCAGCTCCAAAATCCTCCTAATCGAACAAATGGCTACCAAACAGATGGTCTTCAAACTCAAGTCCTTGGCCAAACAAACGACTATTGGCTCAAAAGGTGGTTTCATCAATAAGGCCAAAACCAAATTAAAATCCCATGGGGGGGGGGGGAGGGTGTAACCAATTGAACTGGTGGTCATATCTGCCTCACAGCCTGCAGAAAAAGAGTACTCACCTGTAACAGGTGTTCTCCAGGAGCAGCAGGAATCAGTCCTCACATTTATTTATTTATTTATTTATTTAACAATTATTTCTATACCGCTCTTTCACAAGTATCAAGTGCGGTTTACAATGAACATTATGTTATATGGTATGGGTAGTATCATACCAAGTCATTTTACATAGAACATAGAACAGGTGAACTAGGTACAGGTAACAGTATAATATTTAAACAGTAAATTATTAGAACGTTAAACTATTAGAACATATGTACATAGTAGATATTTACAATTATCATATGGGTGACATTGGCGTCGACGGAGCCCCCATGCGGAGCATTTCCCCAGCTTTCAAAGAAAGCCTTTGGGAATGCAGGCACGCATGCACGGTCCCCTTCTCGCCCAAGGGTGCCATCTTGCCCAGTCAAATGACATAGCTAAAAGACAACACAAAAAAAGAAAATGAACTATATACAACTGCAACTCCAAGGGGAGGAGGGAGGATCGTGAGGACTGATTCCTGCTGCTCCTGGAGAACACCTGTTACAGGTGAGTAACTACTCTTTCTCCAGGACCAAGCAGGAAGTCAGTCCTCACATATGGGTGGACTCCCTAGCTCTGGGCTACCAGGAACCCAGGCTGAAAAATAGAGCTCCCTCTAGAGCCCCAGCAACAGTGAGAGAACCTTCTCCAAGACCACACCTGAACGGTAGCCCAACACCAGGGCCGGAGGGTAGGAGTTGCCTAAACCTCAAAGCGATTACGGAGTATCGCTTGCCCGAAAGCACTGTCCCTACGGGACTCCCTCTCGAGGCAGTAGTGGTCCGGAAAAGTCTGGCTTGAAGACCAAGTAGCGGCCCGGCAGATGTCTGCCAACGGAACAGAGTGGAAATGAGCTACTGATGCGGCCTTCGCCCTAACCCGGTGGGCCATGACTCGACCCTCCAGGGAGAGGCCGGCTGACCTGTACGCCCAGGCGATACAGTCTGCCACTCAGATGGACAACATACGCTTAGTGACAGGCAACCCCAATTTATTAGGGTCAAAGGAAATGAAGAGCTGAGGCAGTCTACCTCCCAGGCCAGGAACTGTTCAAGGTTCAAGGTAAAAGGACTGCGTACAGGGTCAGCCGACCTCCTGTGCCCTGAAGAGGAGGAGAGGCTATGCTGGCATAGTCAAAAACCCTCTTCCTGCTGAGCAGGAGCTGGAGTAGGAGGCTTGGGGGCCTTCTGCCTACGGGGTCCATGACCCTGCCCCTTGGCCTGCTGGCCCTGTTGGGGAGCTGCAGAGGCCTGGTAGCGAGGGTAGGTTTTATAGGCAGTGGTCTTCCGCGGGTAAAAGATCTTTTCTCCCGAGCCCTTCTTCTTTTGAGAAGGGGCAGAGGTCTTCCTGGACAGCCTTGTCCGGGTAAGAGTCTCGGTCTCGAGCTTTGCAGCCTTTTCAGCCATGGGCTTGCCAAAGAGGTTTTCACCTTGGCAAGGGACATCGACCAACTTGTCCTGTACCCATGGCTTGAGGTCCGAGGATTGTAGCCAGGCCTGACGGCGTGCACCGATGCCGGCCCCTGCTACTCGGGCCGAAGCCTCAAATCCATCGTAGGCTGCTCGAGAAATAAACTTAGAGCACTCTCGAATACCAGAAGACAAGGCCTTGAACCTCCTGCAAAGGTTCCTCGGACAGACCAGCAGAGAACCCGGCAATCTCCTTTGCCAGGTCTCGAAGGTACATGCCCATGTACAGCTGGTAGGTCTGGACGCGGCAAGCAAGCATAGAGCCCTGGAAGCACTTTCTACCGAGGGCATCCAGGTTCCGGGCTTCCCTGCCAGGAGGCACCGAGGAGTGCATCTTCTGACTCTTCAGACAATGCATGGCCGATTCCACAACCATGGAGTGGTGCGGTAGCTGTGCCTTTTGGAACCCGGGGCTCTTGCGGACTCGATAGATGGAATCGACCCGCTTGCTCAGAACCGGCATCGAGGCCGGTGCCTCCCACATGCGTAAGAGCAACCGCTCCAGCATCGGAGGAACCGGGAAATTTAAGGCCTCCTTGGGAGGAGAGTCATACTGCAGAGCCTCGAGCTCCTCGGCTCGAGGCTCTTCATCGGGGTCCGCAGGGAATGCCAGTGCCTTGGCCATGTCCCGTATGAAATCCGAGAACCTAGTATCCTCCGGGGAGGACCTTGTCCGAGGCTCGGAGCCCGGTGAGTCCAAAGGGATGCACCGAGTCCAGAAGGTGCCAGGGGAATCCTCCTCCTCCGTCTCCCATGCCGATTCCTCCGAGGAGGAATAGAGCGGCTCCGAGTGGGCGGGCATCAACGCCATCCACCTCGACCCCGAGGGAACCAGCGTCGATGACCTCGGTCCCGAACGGGAGGCCGAGGGTGACTGCGGCCAAGGATCGACTCGAGTTCGCATGGTCTCGAGGATCGGCTCGGCCTCCGGGGTCGACTTGGACGTCGATGTCCCGGTGGTCAGGGCAGATGTGCCGGTGAGATCGGCGATCAGCACCCGCTGCTGCTCCATGAAGGCAGACAATCTGCTCTCCAAGGCCGTCAATCTGAGTCTGAGCTCAGGAGACCCAGCAGCCTCCGACTCGGGTCCCAATGGCGTCAGGCCCGATGCTGGCACCCCCGGAGGAGAGTCCACGAGGACTACAGTACTCACGTGACTCGGGGACCTCAGACTCTACACGAGGATGCTTGGCAGGCCTCTCCGAAGACCCGGGACAGCCCTCGAGGAGCCAAGAGCGTCCACCGATGCTGCCCTCGCGGATTTCTTCTTCCTTCAATGCTCCCTCGAGGGGGACTCCCTTTCAGAGGAGCCCCGACGATGCTCGGGGTCAGACTCCCAAGACGTCGAGGCCTCTGACGAAGTCCGGACCCGTCCAGAGGCAGACTCGGAGAAGATCCTCTCACGCTGGTGCTGACGGCTCCGCAATGCCTTGGAAGACATTTTGCCACAGGGACTGCAGACAGTAGAATCATGGTCTGGACCCAGGCACCGGAGGCAGCAGTCGTGTGTGTCGGTGAGAGACATCAGTTTCTTGCACCAATCACACTTCTTAAAGCCACTGGCAGCCATCGGGGGGAAAAAGGGCCCCTGCATGATCAAAAAATTGGGCGGCCAGGGAAAAGAAAAAAGGCGTGAACGCAGTCTCTAAAGACAAAAACCGAAAGAGAAATCCGGGCTCGGCACCGGTGTACCGAGTCCAGGCGGGAAAGGAACCGACGTCGAACCGATGAAAAACTTGAGCCAACGCAGGAAAAAACAACTTTTTTCACGGGTGACAAGGACAGGCGTCCGTAGGGCTCCGCGGAAAAAAGCAGACTGGGCAAGATGGCACCTTTGGGCGGGAAGGGGACCGCGCATGTGTGCCTGCATTCCCAAAGGCTTTCTTTGAAAGCTGGAGAAATGCTCCGCATGGGGGCTCCGTCAACGCCGACGTCACCCATACGTGAGGACTGATTTCCTGCTTGGTCCTGGAGAATGACCAATATCCAGATGTGACCCCAAAGACACATCACCAACCTGTCCTCTAAAGCAGGAGAGGGCTGCCACCTGCACCTTCAACAAACTGCAGGCCAAGCCCTTATCCAGCCCTGCCTGGAGAAAGACCAGGACATCTGGCACTATGCACTTAAATGCAGAAAGGCCTTGCGCCTGACACCAATGCTCAGACACTCTCCATACTTGGATGTATGCCAGCTAAGACAACTGCCTCCGAGTCTTAAGTAATAGAAACATAGAAAAATGATGACAGAAAAAGACCACATGGCCTATCTAGTCTGTCCTTCCATATCAACAACTACAACAGTCCCCTTTTTCCCTTTCGAAATCCTCTGTGTTTGTCCCATGCTTTTTTGAATTCAGATATTGTCCTCATCTCTACCACCTCCACTGGGAGACTATTCCATTGATCCACCACTCTTTCCGTAAAGAGAGGTATTTCCGCATATCACTCCTGAATCTATCCCCTTTCACCCTCATCCCATGTCCCCTCATAGCAGAACTTGCTTTCAATCGAAAGAGGCTCTCCCCCTGTGCATTTATGCCACGGAGGTATTTAAACGTCTCAATCATATCACCTCTAATCTCGCCTTTTCTCTAAGGTGTATATATTAAGACCTTAAGTCTGTCCTCATACGCTTTATAATGAAGACCACTAACCATTTTAGTAGCCATCCTCTGTATGACTCCATCCTGTTAATATCCTTTTGAAAGTGCGGTCTCCAGAATTGCACAGAATACTCCAAATGAGGTCACACCAAAGACTTAAACAGAGGCACTATAACCTCCTTTTTTTCTGCTAGCCATTCCTCTCCCTATGCACCCAAGCAACCTTCCAGCTTTTGCTGTCGTCTTTTCTCTATCCGTTTAGCTACTTTAAGATCATCAGACACAACCACACCAAGGTCCCGCTCTTCTTTAGTGGACAAAAGTACTTCACCCCCTATACTATTACTGCTCCCTTGGATTGCTGCAGCCCAAATGCATGACCTTGCATTTTTTAACATTAAATCCCAGTTGCCAAATTCTAGACCATTCTTCAAGCTTAGCTAGATCTCTCCTCATGTTATCTACACTTTCCTGGGTGTCTACTCTATTGCAGATTTTGGTATAATCCGCAAAGAGGAAAACCTTATCCGACAACCCTTCTGCTATATCACTAACAAAGATGTTAAAAAGAATCGGACCAAGGACAGATCCCTGGGGCACACCACCGGTAACTTCCTTCTCTTCAGAGTGAGCTCCATTTATCTGTACCCTCTGGCGCCTCCCACTTAACCAATTTCTAACCAAAGCAGTAACTTTAGGGTCCATCCCTAGGGTGCTCAGTTTGTTTATAAGTCACCTGTGAGGAACGGTATCAAAGCCTTTACTGAAATCTAAATACACCACATCCAGGGCTCTCCGTCAGTCCAACTCCCTGGTCACCCAGTCAAAGAAATCAATCAGATTTGTCTGACAAGACCTGCCTCTGGTGAATCAATGCTGCCTCGTATCCTGTAATCCGCTGGACTCTAGAAACCTCACTATTGTCTCTTTCAGCAGTGTTTCCAATAATTTACTCACTACCAAAGTTAAACTAACTAGCCTGTAGTTTTCAACCACATCTTTACTTCCGCTTTTGTGTAAAGGGACCACATGAGCCTCTCTCCAGTCCTTTGGCACCACTCCTGACTCCAACGAGGCATCGAAAAGGTCAGTCAGTGGAGCTGCTAGAACGTCCCCAAATTCCCTCAGTATTCTAGGGTGTATCCCATCCAGTCCCATCACTTCGTCTACTTTAAGTTTAGCTAGTTTCTCACAAAAAGTCTTCTGAAAATTGTTCAAGATGCCCCTTGCTTCTGTTCCTGTTTGTGGGTGTTTTCTGAGGTCCTGTTCCTGGCTCTTCATCTGTGAACACATAATAGAAATATTTGTTATGCAATTCCGTTTTATCCTCATCAGCTTCTACATATTCCTCCCCTTCCCCCTCGAGTCTGACAATACCACTTTTGACCTTCCTCTTCTCACTAGCATATCTGAAAAATGTCTTATCCCCCATTTTATTGCATTGACTATTTCCACCTCTTTTTGAATCTTTGCTTTCCTGACTACTTTGCTAGCTTCTCTTTCCAAATATAGATGCCTGTCTTCCTCTCTCTGTGATATCTTATTTATTTATTTTATTTATTTATACTTTTCTTCTATACTGCCCCTTCCAGAGATCAAGGGCGGTTTACAGAGAACAAATGAACAACTTTTACATGGAACAGCAGTTATAACTATTTACAAACAACTTTTGCATGAAACTGTGGTATTAACTATTTACAATGAACATATTGTACAAACAACCTTGTGTCAATCTTTGTAATTACATAATTAAAAACAGGAGTCGTTCTCTTCTTAAGCTATCTTCTTCATTTGTTTAGGGTGGGGCGAAGCTCTGGGGTTGTTTAGGTAAGGTGGGGGGGGGGGGGTTAATAGGGCTGTGGGTTCTGGAGGTTAGTAGGTTGTTTCTGCGTTTGTAGGGAGGTAGCTCGTGGGAGGTAAGGGTTTCCAGTTGGGTTTTCGAAGTGTTCAGTGAAAAGATGGATGCCTCCGTACCCCTCAGAAGAGAGTCACCAACCACCACTACCCTTCGCTTCCTTGTGGTCACTAATTTTGCAACTTTGGGATACTTGAGCTCTGGTTTTTCCCTTTCCAGGGATGCTTTCACCTCCTCCACTTCCAGGGCTGCATAATGGTTCTTCAATTCAAGGGCTGAAGAAGTTGTATTGGTGATTCTGCAGGCCCTGGTGACTTGTATCCAAACCTTCATCATTCTGTAGACACCCATCTTCTCCTCTGCTGGAGAGCTTGGATGTTGCAAGAAGCATGTCATCAATGTACTTCTCACTGCCTTGAATGCTCCTCAGCCTCACCACCTCTTCTCTGAGTTCCTCCACTTGTTCCTGAGAGCTTCAGCATGCAGGCAACCTGCACAAGGAACCGGTCCTTCAACTGGCATTGGGACCTCTATCAGGACAGACGCAGAAGCTGTAACATGGGCAACAGCTTTAGCAATACGATTTTTCCCAGTCATTGTTAAGTTCATGGAGCTTAGGTATCTGTTAAAGCAAAAGAGAGAGATCTACCAAAGTACCACCCGGTTTCCCAGATGTCCTTTCTGAGAAAAAGCAGGTAAATCTCTAAGTATGTTCAAAATGTGCTGTTCCAAGTCCCTGTGTTTAATTAATTGGGGAGTTGCCCTATAAAGCAAGATTGCTCACTAGGGGTGGGTTGGAGTTGGGGGGGGGAGGGAGGGAACTAACACCTGATTAGGTGTCAGTTGCTTCAAAGAGCTGAGAAAGATACTAAAGCAGAGTTTAAACTTACCCCACTAAAGAAAATATTTCTACTTTTAAACTAAAGCACTAAAAAGAATGTAACTTTGTTTTAAAAATGTACTAAAACCCCTTTGAGAGCTCCCAGGAAGAGAGCTAGTAATTTAAAAAGCCACCAACTCTTACCTTTAAAAGCCACAAACTCTTACTTTATCATGTTGCTATCACTGCAGGCGTGTAGCCCTTCTTTCTTAAACGTACCGTTCTCAATAACCATGCCGTATGCGAGAACCGATCCATCTGCGGCAGCTGGATAGGACCCTGAGTCTTCCCGCAGCGGGAGACGCCATGACCGCCTGACCATCATGCATTTCAGGTTCACATACCATGGTCGCCTCGGCCAATCCAGAGCTATCAGCATCATGAGTTCCGCATGAGCTTCCATTCTCTGTACCACCCTCCCTATAAGCAGCCACGGAGAAAAGACATACAACAGCCTGTGCATGGGCCATGGTTGCACTAGGGCATCGAGCCCCTCAGACATCCGTTCTCTCCTTCTGCTGTAAAAGCATGTCACCTTTGCTGAGTCAAAGGTTGCCATGAGATCCATGATGGGCTTCCTCCACCGTCCAAACAAATGTGCGAAAACGCTTTGAGTGTCCATTCTGCCAGATCGATCCTCACTCTGCTGAGATAAGCAACCCTCCATGTTTTCTCGTCCGGCCATGTGCGCTGCTGACAGAGCCACGAGATACTGCTCTGCCCATTCCATAAATGCACCAACTTCCTCCTCCAGTTGTACCCTGCCCGTCCCGCCCAGACGGCTGATGTATGCTATTGCTGCTGCATTGTCCGAAAACACCCTCACTATTTTCCCCTCAACTGGTGCTGAAACCCCTGCAGAGTCAGAAATACCGCTCACAACTCCAACCAGTTTATGGGCCATTGCGCTTCCTTCTCCATCCACTGACCCTGCAGAAACTGCGCCTCGCAATGTGCCCCCCCAGTCAACTAGACTTGAGTCTGTCGTGAGGTGCACCCAGTGAGGAATCCCTAGCGGCATGCCTTTCAGCAATGTATCGCTCCGCAACCACTAAGCTAGCGTGGTTCATAATTCCTTCGGATAGGGAAGGAAACGGGGAAAGAGGATGACTCTGTGCCGAGCACCTGAGTCCACGGTACCATTTCTATTGACGCCACCAGGGACCCCAGGACCTGCAAATAAAACCATGCCGTTGGCCGCTGCATTTGCAGAAACTGCCTGATCTGCTCCTGCAGCTTGCAAGCTCTTGCCTCCGAAAGAGATACATGCCCTATCTCAGTCTGGAATCACGCACTGAGATACTCCAGATCCTGCAACGGCGTGATGTGACTCTTGGTGAAGTTTACCACCCAGCCTAAGGACTAGAGGAAGGAGATGACTCTGTCCCCGACCCTCATGCTCTCCTCTTGTGATTTTGCCCATATGAGCCAATCATCTAGGTAAGGGTGTACCAGAATACCTTCCTGTCACAATGCCGCTGCCACTACCACCATGACCTTAGTGAAAGTCCATGGCGCGGTCCCAAGCCGAAGGGCAAGGCCCGAAATTGAAAATATCCACCCGGTACCGCAAATCTGAGGAACTGCTGATGTTCCGCTTTTATCAGAACGTGAAGATACGCTTCCGTAAGGTCTAGGGATGTTAAATATTCCCCTTCGCGCATCGCCACTATAACGGATCGCAGTCTCCATGCGAAAATGCGGAACCAGCAAGGTCCGATTAACATACTTGAGGTCCAAGATCGGTCGAAACATACCCTACTCCTTTGGCACCACAAAGTAGATGGAGTTGCGACTACACTCGCATTGGCTTTGGGGTACCTCGACCACCGCCTGCAACTCTAGTAACCGCTGCAGGGTTTCCTTTACGGCCTTCCGCTTCTCTCGAGCCTTGCATGGGGAAGTGAAAAGGCGTCTCTGAGGGGCCAGGAGAATTCCAGTGCATATCCTTCTCCGATGACCTCTAGCACCACTGGTAGGTCATTATCCTTGACCAAGTGTCGTAAAACTCCCGTAGTCTATCTCGTACAGGAACTCTGTCCGCCTGGCCTGCCCTCACATCATTGCTGCTTGGGCGCGGCAGAGGCCGAAGAGTACAAACCTCTTCCCACACCCCTGAAACCCCGAAAGAATGGTTCCTTCACTGGGAAACGCCCCCTCTGGTACAGCACGAACCTTGGTGACTGGAATCTCCGAAACTCCCTTGGTTGACCTCTTGCAAGGGCCGATAACCGGGCCAACATCTGATTATCCTCCAGCAAATGTCCTCCTTTAGTCTCTCCCAGATCCTTGACCAATTTCTTTAGTTCTTCTCCGAACAGGAGCTTATCCCTGAACGTTAGTTTACTGAGCATTGACTTGCAGGATACATCTGCCATCCAGTTACAGAGCCATAAGTAACACCTTGCTGCCACTACCAAGGCCATACCCTTGGACATACAACTGATCAAGTCACAGAAGGTATCCGCCAGAAAGGCTGCCCTTGACTCCAGTTTCGCTAATTCTGGCAGACGGTCCTGCTGGGTTTCCAATTCCTGTCCAGCTCCTTAAGCCCACCGAAGAAAGGCTCGGGCCACAAAGGCTCCACACACCGAAGCCTGCAGGGACAAGGCATAAGTGTGAAATGCCTGCTTCAACAGCATCTCCAACTTCGGTCCTGGACATCCTTCAGGGCCACAGTACCCACCACAGGGATTGTTTTCATCACCGCCGAGACCGCCACATCCACCTTAGAAATGTGAAAGAGTTCCCTGTCGTGATCTGGGAGAGGGTACAGCCGAGCCATTGTGCGTGTACCCCTCAGCAGCCCTTCTGGCACATCCCATTCTTCCTGAATCATGCACCGCATGAGCCTATGAAAAGGGAACACCTTCTGTGTCGTCTGAATGGCCTGGAAGAACGGATCCTCCAGAGGTTCCTCCTCCTCAGGCATCCATATGATAGTTCAAGACTTTAGCCGGGTTTGCTATCAAAACCGCTAATTCCTCTCTGTGGAAAATCCGGATAATGCGAGAATGCCTGTGGGATCTTGCCTTTCTTCAGGTCCTCCCTCCAGGAGGTCATCTTCTTCCATCTCTTCGGCCTCCAGTGGGACTTCGTCCCAGAGACTTTCCTCCACCCGTCATTTGCTAGGGCCAGGCTCCTCATCTGTTCCTTCAAGCGGTGCACTTGATTCTGCAGGGTGTTTAGCTGCACTCTTCGGAGTAGCCACCTGTTTGGTAGTAGTCTGCCTTAAACAAAATGCTTTATGTTGCAGGAGCACAAACTCGGCGAGAAGGCCCCTGTGCACTTGACAACATCGGCTCCTCAGAGTTCTTTACTTTTGCTGCCTTCTTGCCTTTGTCCTTCACCTTTACTGGCAAAGGCTCTTTAACCTCCATGTTCCAGTTTAAAATCACTGTTTAATTTTCCTAGATTTAAGTTTGTTTAATTTATGATACTTTAAGATGTTCTATGTATATTTAAGATGTTCTATGTAAAACAAACTTCGATTTGTTAATTGTTGTTATTTGTACACCGCAACTGATCTCTGGAAGATGTGGTATAAAAATGAGTGTTAAATAAATAAATAAATAAATAAAATAAACTTTGCTGCCCCTTGCGATGCTGAAGGCCCTTCTGTCTCCCCTTCAGCAGTAGCAGTAGGGGACCAGTCCAGCCTACACTGACCGGGACTCCATTTCACAGCCTCTGCAAAAGCTTGCCGCTGATACAGAGCCTCTGTGTGAACCACAGGCCACACAGGTTTGCCTGGCTGGCATCCTTGCAGAGAGGTTTTTTGTTTTGTTTTTTTTTGTTGTTTTTTTTTTACTTTTACCGCCGTCCAGGAGACTATGACGGCTTCCCTGCCAAGTTCCTGCCTCTCTGGTTCATAAAATGTGAGCCCCACATGACTGCTGTACTGTTGGCTGCTCCCCAAGGGCCTGTCAGCTTGTTTTCACGGCTCCTGTCGGTTCCTGCACTTCTAAAATGGCCACCGCACAGTTTCCTCTGCTTTCCTGCAGGTACGCTCATCACGCGGCCCCATTGACACCGATCCCTCAGGTCCCACTAACAAGACCTACTCCAGAGTAGTCGTGCCGCCAAAACAACGCTTTCCTGGACTCTGCGGTAGGTGGGGAGGGCCCCAAATACCTGATTTCCTGCCTGTGTGGCCGAACACCCCTCCTTCACCCTGGGGTCATCGCGCATTGGATCCTGGGCACTGATCAGCTGTCTGCTCCTCACACAGGCTCACAGCTTGGCCCTCGCACTGCAGGGGAGCACCGCGGCACTGGCCTCTGTTTCCTTTTTTTTTTTAGCCACAATCTAGTGCTACTACAGCAGCTCTGAGGGCTGCTTGCTCTGCCCTGCCTTAGTTGTACTTCTGCAGTGCTCTATATGGCCAAACCCAATCTGATTAATAACAAGGAAAAGTAAAAACGTTTGTTCCTTCAGTGAGTCTCAGCTAGTGAGAATCACGTCTCTCCAGCTGCTTGGAGACTGAGATACTGAAGGCTGGAGGTGGAAACAACTGCCTATGTAGGGGAAGTTCATGAAGATCATGACATGCTCAGTCCCCAAGCTGCTGGAGGGGCATGAATACCCGAAGGTGCTGGGACTGGACTGGAGGAACAAAATGGAAAGAGAAGTTATTCAATAGTGACAGGATGATATGTCATGCTGGCAATGCGGAAAACAAAGAACTGAGAAGAGGAATTGGGAAGGCGGGAAGGCAGGCACATAGGTGCAGTAGAATGCTCCAAAGCTTTCTTACTGGACACTGGGGAGTGTTCCCGTGTAGGCTCCATTGGAGACATTCTCCCACAAGTGAAGACTGCATTCCTGCCTGTTTCTGGAAATCCAGGTATATAAAAGTGAGTCAGGTTTTCAAAAGCCTTTGACAAGGTCCCTCATGAGAGACCCTTGTGGAAATTAAAAAGTCATGTGATAGGAGGCAGTGTACTATTGTGGATTAGAAACTGGTTAAATGATAAAAAACAGAGTAGGGATAAATGGACACATTTCTCAATGGAGAAAGGTGAATAGTGGAGTACCCAGGGAACTGTGCTGGGCCTGCTACTTTTTAACATATTCATAAATGACCTGGAAATGGGAAAAAGGAGTGAGGTGATCAAATTTGCAGATGACACAAAATTATTCAAAGTTGTTAAAACACAAGAGTATTTTGAAAAATTGCAAGAGGACCTTGAAAAATTGGGAGACTGGGCAGATGAAATTTAATGTGGGCAAGTGAAGAGTTATGCACTTAGGGAAGAACAACCCAAACTATGGTTACACAATGCAAGGTTCCAACATTAGGAATCACCACTCAGGAAAAGGATTTGGGTGTCATTGTGGATAATACGTTGAAATCTTCTGCCCAGTGCGCAACTGCAGCCAATGAATCAAATAGAATGTTAGGAATCATAAGGAAAGGAATAGAAAATAAACCCAAGGATATTATAATGCATCTATATCATTCCATGAATAGTGTGTGTGATTCTGGTCGCCATATCTTAAAAAGGGATATAGCAGATACAGAAATGTTACACAGAAGAGCCACCAAAATAGCAAAGGGCATGGAAGGATATCCCTATGAGGAAAGGGTTCTTCAACTTGGAAAAAAGATGGCTGAAGGGAGATACAGTATGTTAAGTTTATGAAATAATGAAGAGAGTGTAACGGCTAAATATGGATTAGTTGTTTACTCCTTCAAAAAGTAGAGACTAGGGGACACAATGAAGCCACAATGTAGTCCATTTAAGACTAATAGGAGAAAATATTTTTTCACTCAACATCTGATCAACGTCTGGAATTCGTTATTGGAGGATGTAGTTAAAAGCAGTTAGTGTAACTGGGTTAAAAAAGAGTTGGACGAGTTCCAGGAGGTAAAGTCCATAAACCATTAAAGAGGATGAGGGAAATCCACTACTTACCCATTGGGCAAGCTGCATGGAATCTGTATATCTTTTGGGAATCTGACAGGTACTTATGACCTGAATTAGCCGCTGTTGGAAACAGGATGCTGAGCTTGATGGACCTTGGTCTGTTCACAGTATGGCATATATTCTTATGTATTAGAGCTCCTGACACACATCTGTGTGTTGGGGGTGTGGCAACTGTGTGGGTGTGGTGGAATTTTCAGTGTGGCGAGCCAGTTGCAGGAGGTTATTTTAGGTGGAGCATCTACTGGGGTGGTGGGACAGTGGCAGGGATTAGTTTGGGGGGATGGGGTAGTTCACAAGGCAGTAAAGCAGATTCAAAGAGGTAGTTTTGGGGATGGGTAGTTGGCAGGGCGATAAGGTAGTTGCATGGGAGTGTATTTTTGGGGATGGGCACTGTAGGTAGGCAAAGCAGTTGCAGATTGTTTTTGGGGTGGGACAGTTTGCAAGGGGGTGCAACTTCTGAGGATAAGGGTAGTTGATAGGGTTGCAGGAGGGATATGTTTTTCATGGGGGGGGAGACAGTTGAAAGGATGGTGGGGCAGATGCAGGAGCAGTTAGATTTTCTCAGTGGGGGTGTTATAAATGAAATACATATGTCAATTTAAAATGCAGTACATCACAGCTAGGGAATTAATTGTAATCCCATCCGTATGCATGCGAGCACATGTGTGTAGCTGTATACATAGTAACATAGCAAATGATGGCAAAAAAAGACTAGCATTGTCCATCCAGTCTGCCCAATAAGGTAGCTAGAGTTGTAGAGCTGCATCTGCCATTCTGTGCAGGTTACTCCTCCTCTATGCCTTTGCTTAAGGTTGTACCTGCTGCTCCAGGCAAGTTAACCCTCTCTATTTATGAAGTTATTTAGATTAGCTTTGATTCCATCTTCTTTCTATGTAGTGATCCTCTGTCTATCCCATGCCTTTTTGAATTCCATTACTCTTTTTGCTCCCACTACCTCATTTGGGAGGGCATTCCAGGCATCCACCATCCTTTCAGTGAAAGCATAGTTACTCACCTGTAACAGGTGATCTCCGGGAACAGCAGGAATCAGTTTTCACATATGGGTGACGTTGGTACCGGAGCCCGGTGTGAGAACACACCCCAGCATCCAACAGGAATGCTTTTAGGAGCGTTCCTCCACGCATGCACGGCTGCCTTCCAGCTCTTCCTCCTGCTCTCCTCAATCAGGTATATAGCGGAGAAAAAAAATCTTTACAAATTAAGGATAAGAAAAAATGGGAAAAAAATGGGAAAAAGGGGAGGAGGGCGGGTTGTGAAGACTGATTTCTGCTGTTCCTGGAGATCACCTGTTACAGGTGAGTAACTACGCTATCTCCAGGAACAAGCAGGAATGCAGTCTTCACATATGGGACTCCCTAACCACAGACAACTGAGTGAAGGAAGGAAGTCAGGAAAACCAGAGGTTGCAGATGGGATCCAACAGACTCAGCTCTTTCAGAGCACTCCTTGCGGGGTAGTCTTTGGGCGGTGGGCAAGTTGTCTAAATTTGAAAGAGATTATGCAAAACTGTCTGTCTGAATTGAGCATCTGCTCTGGACTCCTGATCCAGACAATAATGCACTGCAAAAGTATTCAGTGAAGATCATGTTACCGCTTGGCAGATATACGATATGGGAACTGAACGGAGGTTAGCTACTGTAGTTGCCATGGCTCTGACATTATGAGCTGTAGCACAGTGTGTTAAGGAAAGTCCAGCCTGTGCATAAGCGAAGGATATGCAATCTGCTAACCAATTTGATAAGTGCCCTTTTAGCCACTGGAATACCCAAATGGCTTTGGTCAAAAGATACAAACAATTGAGAGGATTGCCGAAAGTCCCTGGTGCGTTCTAAATAGAACGCAAGCACACTCTTGCCATCAAGGGTATGAAGCCTGACTTTAGCCCAAGATGCATGAAGATGTGGAAAGAAGATTGGTAGCGAAACCAATTGATTGAAGTGAAAAAGAGGTGACAACCTTTTGCAAGAACTTAGGGTGTGTGCAAAGAACCACCTTGTCATGATGAAAAATGGTATAAGGCTCATAGGTTACTAGAGCTTGGAGCTCGCTGACTGAGAAAAAGAAGTTTCCAAGAGAGTAACTTCAAGGGAGCTGTGCTCATAGGTTCAAAGGGATTGTGCTTGAGTTGTGCAAGGACTACATTGAGATTCCGTGGGGTAGGAGGTGGATGGAGAGGCGGCTTGGTCAAGAAGAGACCCTGCATAAATCTGGCTACTAAAGGGTGTGTTGAGACAGGACAGCTGTCTAGAGAACAACGGGAGGCCGCAATGGCAGCAAGATGTACTCTCACTGAACTGGTCTTGAGACCAGAAGTAGACAAATGTAGTAAGTACTGCAACAGGTCCGGGATGGGACATATGAAGGGATAGCGTAGTTACTCACCTGTAACAGGTGTTCTCCAGGGACAGCAGGAATCAGTCCTCACATATGGGTGACATCGGCGTCGACGGAGCCCCCATGCAGAGCATTTCCCCAGCTTTGCATGGTCCTCTTCCCGCCCAAGGGTGCCTTCTTGCTGTCAGGTAACTTAGCTTGAGCCCTACCAAGCAGATGGCAAGGGAAGGACAAAAATTCATCAACTCATAAGGGGAGGTGGGAGGGTAGTGAGGACTGATTCCTGCTGTCCCTGGAGAACATCTGTTACAGGTGAGTAAGTACGCTTTCTGCAGGAACAAGCAGGAAGTCAGTCTTCACTTATGGGACTTCCTAGCTTAAGGCTACCGAACCTGTAACCAAAAAACGCCTCCGTGAGGCCGTGAGCAGAAGCCGAAGCCCGAAAGAGCCCGAGTCCTCAGAGCGAAGCCCTCGGTAGCCGTGAAGAAAGGTCAGAGAGCAGGAGTTGCTTATACCCCGAACAGGTTACGGAGGTCAGCCTGGCCGAAGGCGCAGTCCTGGCGGGACTCCCTCTCCAGGCAGTAGTGGGCAGTGAAGGTGTTCGTGGAAGACCATGCCGCCGCCCGGCAGATGTCCATCAGGGGCACGGAGCGCAGTGAGGCCACTGAAGCCACTTTGGCTCGGACCCCGTGTGTGGTGACTCGATGATCCAGTGGGACACCCACCTTTGCATGGGCGAAAGCGATGCAGTCCACCACCCAAACCGAGAGGGTGCGCTTGGTGATTGCTTGCCCTGGTCTATTGGGATCGTAGGTCATGAAAAGCCTGTCAGACTTGCGATGAATCTGAGTACACTGCAAATAAAAGGCAAGAGCCCGTTTGCAGTCAAGGATGTGCAGAGCTGTTGACGCCTGGTCGGAGTGGGGCCTCGGGAAGAATGTCGGCAGGATTATCTCTTGGTTGAGATGGAAGTCTGAAACGACTTTAGGCAGGAATTTAGGGTGGGTACGGAGGACCACCCTGTTACGATAAAACCTGGTGTAAGGGCTGCCACCTTCCAGGACAGGTGCCGGGGCGAACACGTCGCCACTGGCTTGAAGGGTGGACAGGTGAGCTGAGTGAGTAGCACATTCAGGTCCCATTCCGCCGGTGAAGGACGGATGGGCGGCTTTGAAAGCAGAAGACCCTGCATGAAGCTGGAGACTAACAGCTGCACTGAGAGGGGTTTTCCCTCAACGAGGAGGTGATTAGCCAAGATGGCGCTCAAATGCACCCTGACAGAGTTCGACTTTAGCCCTTCTCTCGAGAGATGGAGAAGGTACTGGAGAACCCAACGAATGGGGCACAAGAAGGGTCGATCTGACGCTCCAAGCACCAGACAGAGAAGCGTCTCCTTAAAGGCGTAGGCTCACCTAGTGGAGTCCTTCCTTGAGGGAGAACAACTTCCTCGACCTCCTCCGGAAGGGCCAGAGAAGCTAGGGAAACCCGTTCAACCGCCAGGCCATGAGGGATAGGGAGGTTAGGTTCGGGTGCAACACCTGACCCTCCTCCTGCATCAGCAGATCCCGGATAGAGTCCAGGGGAACCGGAGGCTTCGTCAAAAGACGGAGCAGGAGCGGGAACCTAGGCTGCCGAGGTCACGAGGGGGTCACGAGAATCAACAATGTTCCGTCCCGCTGAGCCTTGAAAAGAATCCTCGCAATGAGGGGGGGGGGGAAGGAGGGATGCATAGAGAAGGCTGGAGGACCAGTCCAGGAGAAATGCATCGGGGCCCTCCCTGCTCGGGTGTGACACTGGCCCGCAAAAGCGGGGGAGCTGCGTGTTCTGGGGGCTGGTGAAGAGATCTATCGCCGGTGTCCTCCAGCGAAGAAACAGCCAGTCTGCTACTCTGGGATCCAGCCTCCACTCGTGGGGGGGAAGGATTCTGCTGAGTCTGATTGCCAGGCCATTTTCCTGACCCTGGAGGTACATCGCCTTGAGTGACATCCTCCATCGGACAGCGAAAGAGCAGATGAGGACTGCTTCCTGGCAGAGGGAGCGCAATCCCGTGCCTCCCTCCTTGTTGATGTAGAACATCGCTACACGGTTGTTGGTCTGCACTAGAAACGACCTCCCGCTGAGGTGTTCCTCGAAGGCCCTCAGGGTCCACCGAATTGCCCGGACCTCGAGCAAGTTTATCTTTGCTGCTGAGACTCCTCGGGTGACCACTGTCCCTGTGTGCAGAGTGGTCAGCAGTGGGCTCCCCACCCTAACAGGGAAGCGTCTGTCGTCAGCACCGCATCGTGCTGCAGGGCCTGGAAGGGCAATCCCTGCAGGAGGTTGTGGGGATTTTGCCACCAGCTGAGCAACAAGCGGAGGTCGGAAAGAACCCTAACAGGGTCCCTGAGGTGTCCGAGGGACTGGCTCCACTGGGTGCTGAGACACCACTGAGCCGTCCGCATGTGCAGGCAGGCGTGGGGGACCACATGTACGGTCAAGGCCATGTGGCCCAGGAGACGAAGCATGGTCCGAGCGGTGACCTGGGGAGCACTTTGGACGTGAGGTGCCAGAGCTCGGAGGTGGGTGGTGCGATCCACCGGCAAGAAGGAGGTCGCCTGCTGAGTATCGAGGTGCGCCCCTATAAACTCGAGAGCCTACACCAGCTCGAGGTGAGACTTGGGGTAGATGACCAAGAACACCATGCTCTCCAAGAGGAGGACAGCACGCAACATCGCTCGCCGAGCTTCCTCGACCGAAGAGCCCATAACGAGCCAGTCGTCGAGGTAGGGGAAAACTGGCACGCCCGACGCCGAAGGTAAGTGGCGACCACGACGAGGCACTTTGTGAAGCCTCGTGGGGCAGACGCAAGGCCGAAGGGGAGCACCCTGTACTGGAAGTGCTCCCCCTGCACCCTGAAACGCAGATACTGCCTGTGTTGGGGGTAGATTAAGATGTGGGCGTAAGTGTCCTTTAGATCCAAGGAGCATTGCCAGTGCCCTACCAGAGGAAGGGCAGCAGAACATCAGGAGATAACATCTTGAATTTCTCCCGCACCAGGAACTTGTTTAGCCTGCAGAGGTCGAGGATGGGCCGCAGCCCCCCTGTCATTTTTGGAACGAGGACGTACTGGGAATAGAAGCCCAGACCTCGAAGGTGGGGAGGGACCTTCTCGACTGCCCGTTGGGTGGGGAGAGAGTAATTCCCGCTGCAGCAGAACCTGGTGTGCGGGGAGTCAAGGAGGCTCCGCCAGGGAGAAAGGGGGTGAAAGCCTGTCGAAGTGAAGGCGATAGCCATCTTGGATGACTTGGAGAACCCAAGTGTCTGAGGCGATGAAGCCCACGATAGGGCGAAGCGGGACAGGCATCCTCCCACTGGCTGCTGCGTTGCTGGAGGGTGAGGGGCTATGCCAATGGTGTCAAAACCCCTGAGTGGGTTGTGGGGAGCCAGCGTTTGGGCCTTCGGTCCCTTTGGCTTATGATGCCCCGGCCAGATTTTCCCTGCGCTGGAGTGGTCAGCATGGGGTAGATGGATATGGCGGATAGCCCCAATACTGGAGACCCTTTCTAGGGAAGAAGGGATTCTTGGTTGGCTGCTTTTTCCGAGGCAGGGTGAAAGTTTTTCAGGAGAGATGGGTTCTGGTAACGAACACCATCTCAATTTCCGCAGCCTTCTCCTCAATCGGCTTGCCGAAGAGCTGCTCACCGAGACAGGGCATGTCCAGGAGCTTCTCCTGCACCCACTGCCCGTGGCCACCATCCAAGCCGATGTCTTGAAGCCATCAAAGGAGGCTTGGGAGAGGTACTTAGAGCAGTCCGCAACAGACTTTAGCAGGGTGCGGAACTTATTGAGAGGCTCTCCCTCGAGGCCCGCGGAGAAACCCCCGAGTTCCTTAGCCAAATTGCGCAGGAACATACCAGTATACAGTTGATATGCCTGGATGCGACAAGAGAGCATGGAGCCTTGATAGGCTTTGCGGCACAGGGCATCAAGGGCTCTCGACTCTCGGCCGGGTGGTACCGACAAGTGCGATTTCTAACTCTTTTGCTTCCTCATGGCCGATTCCACTACCATCGAGGTGTGTGGGAGTTGGTTATTTGGAAGCCTGGCCCACGTTGTACCTTGACAATCGTGTCAAGGCACTTGCTTACGATGGGGACCGAGGCTGGGGCCTCCCACATGCGGAGCAGCCGCCGAGATAGAATAGGAGGTAAAGGCACAGTGAGGGATTCCCTGGGCGGGGACTCGTACTGAAGAATGTTGTTCTTCAGCACGAGGGTCCTCCTCAGCCTGGGTGACCAGGTTAAGGGCCGTGCCATGTCCCAAATGAACAACAGGAAGGAGGTGTCTTCGGGTGGCGAGCGCTGCTGGAACGCGGGTGGTGAGGGGTCCGACGGAAAATGCCGGTGGGTATGGGTTTTCGGGGAGGTGTCCCCATCGGACTCTCAGTCTGAGAAATCGGTCGAGGAGTCCGAGCCGGGCAAATCACCCTGTCTGATAGCCGGTGGCCTAGTGCCAGAGGCCCTGGACAATCTCGCCTCCGAGGAACGGGAGCGTGAGTGAGACTGACGTCGAGGACCCTCACGAGGCCTGCGGCTCTTGGGGGTTTCCTGGATGGACTTGGGTGTCCCACGCGAGGGACCCGCAGGTCTCTGGGCACCGGTCAGCAAAGCTGGCCATGAGTACCTGCTGGGAAGCAATGAACGCAGAAACGCTGCGTTCCAGTGCCAGCATGTGAGACTCCCATGCGGGCGTAGGGCCCTGCAACGCCAATACCGTGGTCTCCAGATTGGGTGTCGAGGAAGAGAGGGGGTCCTCACCGGAACGACCTTCAGGAGTCTGGGCACCTTTGCCAGAGGCCTCCGCTTCCGTGCGGGGTACCTTGCGGGGCTGCTCCTTATCGGACTCTCAGGAACACCGAAGGGGGCTAAGCGATCAGGTGCAGGACCACTCGTGCTTGTCGGGAGACCCGGACAGTGACTTTGAGGCCTCCTTCTTTTTGTGCCGCTCCACCTCGGGGGACCCCTGGTCAGAGTGCCACCTAGAATGCGGGGCCGTAGAGGGTATCCACCGGAGAGATGACCGAGGGCGGCCTTTCGGGGACTCCGAGGTGGCCTTTCGGAAAACGTCTTTGGATATCTGCTTACGGCTGAGCAGGGCCTTAAAGGACATTTAATTGCCGAGTGAACAGAGCTCCGGATCACAGTTGGCTCCAAGGCACCGCAGATAACAGTCATGAGTGTCCATAAGCGACATGTTCCTAGAGCATCTATCACATTTTTTTAATCCGGTGACCATGGGGGAAAAAATGGCCCCTGCGAGGTCAAAGACCCATGCGGCCAGCGGTTAAAGAAAAAAGGGCGCAAAGCCCGTAACAAAAAAATGAAAGAAAAAGGAGTATCCCCGATAGCTCTAAAAAATAGAGCAGGGGAAGGACGGGTAGAGGACTGGTGCAACCGGAAAATAGAGAAGCCTGTTGAGGTGAAAAAATGAAACTTTTTCAGAGGGATGAGGACGTGCGTCCGAAGGGCTCCGCGGAAAAAAAAAAAAAAGAGACTGAGCAAGATGGCACCCTTGGGCGGGAAGAGGACCACGCATGCATGGCAGCAATTCCAAAGGCTTTCTTTGAAAGCTGGGGAATTGCTCCGTGCGGGCTCCGTCGGTGCCGACGTCACCCATAAGTGAGGACCAACGTCCTGCTTGTTCCTGGAGAACCAGTGTTTTAAGGGAACATCAGATGGAGAACCTTCACCATTTGAAGGCATAGTAAGGTCTGGCTGAATCCTTTCTTGAAGATGAAAGGATATGTAACACCTCCTTTTGGAGATTGAAGTCTGAGAGGACAAAGCGTTCAGCCTCCAAGTCGTCAAGCAGAGTGGCTTGAGGCTTGAGTGCAGAAGGGTCCCCTGTTCCTGTGAGAGAAGCATTGGTGAGTGACCAAGCCAGAAGGGAGATGCTCGAGCAAGCTGAAGAAGCAGAGGAAACCACAGTTGTTTGGGCCAGTACGGAGCAATTAGGATTGGTTTGTCCTCGTTTGGCCTGGAGTTAGAAGAGTGTCTTCACTATGAGTGGGAATGGAGGGAAAGCATAGAGAAGACCCTGACCTCAGTGCATGAGGAAGGCATCTGATGATTCCCTGTGGGGAGAGGGAATTCTCAGAACCTGGCTAGCTGGGAATTGAGGTGAGACGCAAATGGGTCTATTTGCGCGTTCCCCCAAAGGTGAAACAAGCAATGGGCTACCCGAGGATCCAATCTCTACTCGTGTGGGAGTAGAATGCGACTTAGCCTGTTGGCTAGTTGATTCTGATCTTCCGAGAGGTAGACTATATGCAGGTGAATACCCTGGGAAATTGCCCAGTTCCACAGGCAAGAGGCCTCCTTGCAGAGGGCTTGAGAACCCGCACCGCCTTGTTTGTTTGGGCATGGGTAATCAAGACCTGGTGAGCCGCCTGTTTGTCAGGTGGTAATGAGGTGAAATCTGAGAAATCTCTGCCAAAACTTTAGCATACATATCCATGTAAAGCATGTATGAATCAATTCTGAATGCTAGCATAGTGGCCTGGAAGGTCTTTCTTGCAAAAACATCCAGTGTCTGCCCTCTCTGTCAGGAGGTACTGAGGAGTGATTTTTCTTTTTGATCCTCCTCATGGCAGACTCCACCGCAATGGAATGGTGGGGAAGTTGTGGCTTTTGAAAGCCTGGAGAGGGAGGAACCCTGTAGAGGATATCTAGCCTCTTACTTACTGCAGGGGCTGATATGGGGGCCTCCCACATACGAATCATTAAGTTCTTTAAGATGTACCGGGAGAGTGGCAACTTCCTTCAGTGCTGAAGGGTACTGCAGTATGTCGAGCTCCTCAGCTCTTGGTTCAGTTTCAGTCGCCATAGAAACATCCAGAGCTGCCACCATATCCTTAATGAAGTCCTGGAAGGACATGTCTTCGGGTGGTGAACGTCTCCGTTCATAGGGAAGCAAGGGATCAGATGGAACATCCCTGAATGCATCGAAATCGACCGATTCCACCTCAGATGCCTCCTTGGAATTGGAAGTATATGATATCTCAGATGCTCCGATGATCTTTGATTCAATCTCAAGGGTACCGGACCAGATGGTTCTGAGGTCCTCTGTGTTGGTTGCTCCACAGCCTGTGAAAGCGGGGTTACCTGTGGTAGGGTACCTACAGCTGTGGTCATTGACAGTATTGGTGGAACCGGTACCGGTGCCGATTGTGCAGCATCCAAAGTCATTTGCGTAATTGCTAAGAGTTTAGCGATGCTACATTTCATAGCGATGACCCAGCCATCTAGTGATAGTACAGGAGGAGAGGCTCCAGACACAGACATGTGGGCCACAACTCCCAATGCCGGTATCAAGGGCTCCACCAAAGACTGAACCTCAGGGGCATCCCTAAACCCCTGAATGGCTTTGGAGGGCAATACTTCCCACCGGGGTTATTTGTATGGATGGACCACATTGGAATGAGAAGAATGGCGATGCCGATACTCTGTTGGACACCGACGCTGACCTGGAAGTCAATGGCCTCTATTCTGAAGCCGATGTCACCTTCTTCTTAAGTGCTGGTGACTGCGAGCGGTGCTTATCCTTGACTGGTGAGCTCTTAGAGATATGGGAAGACAGAGTCAACACCCCTGAGGAGTGCACCGAAGGAGCAGAGTCTGAAGGAAACCGCTTAGTCTTCTGCTTGCCCCGGTTCTTCCGAACTCTGGTGGTCATGTGATGACAGGAGGCAGGAATCAACATCATGGTTGGGGCCAAGACATTTGAGGAACCAAGAATACTTGTCAATAATGGAAATTGTAATGGAACATTTATTTTTTGCCGTCTTTAGCTATGTCGTCTGAGTGAGCAAGATGGTACCCTTGGGCAGGAAGGGGACCACTACAGGTTTTCTCCATTTTTGGAAATAAAATGGAGGCAAAATCAAATTGGGCAATGGTGCCTGAAGAGGCCGGAGGCCTCAAAGAAAAACTATAAAAAATGAAATTTAAAAGGAAAAAAAATAAGAAAGAAAGGGATACTGGAACAGACAGAAGTCGATGCAGTTGATGGGAAGGCAAACCAGAGTACTTTTTACGATACTTGAAGAAAAAAAAATTGAAGTCTTAGAAGGCAGCAGAGAGGAAAGGGATCCAGATAGAAACACAGGAGAAAAAAAAAAGACGACTGAGGAGACCAGGAGGAAGGGCGGGAAGGCAGTCACGCATTGGTGGAGGAATGCTCCCAAAAGCATTCCTATTGGATGCTGGAGAGTGTTCCCGTGCTGGGCTCCGTCGGTGCAGATGTCAACCATATGAGAAGACTGACTTCTTACTTGTTCCTGGAGATAAAGTATTAACTGATGTTTTTAAGTTTACCTCTTTGCAGCTTCATTTCATGTCCTTTAGTTCTATAGCTTCCCTGCCTTTGAAAAAGGTTTGGCTGTTCATTAATAACCTTTAAGTATTTAAAGGTCTGTATTATAACCCCTCCTGGTCTCTTTCTCCTCTGGCGTATACATAATTAAGTTTTCAAGTCTTTTCTCATATATCTTTTGGCACAAGCCCCATATCATCATGGTTGCCTTCCTCTTCACCATTTCAAGACTCTATTTCCTTTATAAGGTATGGTCTTCAAAACTGACCACAATATTCCAAGTGAGGCCTCACCAAATACCTGTACAGAGATAGCATAGTTAATCACCTGTAACAGGTGTTCTCCAGGGACAGCAGGAATCAGTCCTCACATATGGGTTACATCGGCACCGATGGAGTCCTCGCGGAAGCATCCCCCCAGCTTTCAAAGAAAGCCTCTGGGAGATGTCACCATGCATGTGTGGTCCCCTTCCCGCCCAAGGGTGCCATCTTGCTCACTCAGACGACATAGCTAAAGACGGAAAAAAATAATAGATGGTAAAGGAGCAACTCCAAGGGGAGGGAGGGAGGGATGTGAAGACTGATTCCTGCTGTCTCCGGAGAACAGGTGAGTAACTACGCTTTCTCCAGGAACAAGCAGGAAGTTAGTCCTCACATATGGGACTCCCCAGCTACAGGCTACCAAAAGCCCATTAGCAAAAATAGGGGCTCCCTCACAGGGAGCCGCAAGCAGCAGCAATTTAGTTTGTGTACACAGACTACAGTAGGAAAAGTGTCCGATGAACCAGCACTCCGGAAGCCTGAACATAGAAGGGTTGGAGGGTAGGAGTTGCCTAAACCCCAAAAAAGTTACAGAGCCCAGCCTGGCCGAAGGCACTGTCCCGTCGGGACTCTCTTTCCAGGCATTAATGGACTGAGAAGGTATGGACTGAAGACCAAGTGGCGGCCCGGTAGATGTCCACCATCAGGACAGAGCACAAGTTTGCCCTGACACGGTGCACCGTGATGCAGCCTTCCAGTGGGAACCTCGCCTGCTCATAAGCAAGGGCGATTCAGTCTGCCACCCATGTGGACAGCGTATGCTTGGTCACTGTCTCCTCTAGCCTACTGGGGTCGTAGGAGATGAAAAGCTGAGCAGCTTTGCGGTGGCCCTGAATGCGGTGTGAAGGACCGTCTCTGCCTGACTGGTGTGAGGTCTTGGAAAGAAGGTAGGGAGCACCACTTCCTAGTTTAAAAGGAAGGGTGATACTACCTTCAGCAGGAATTTGGGGGGGTGCAAAGCACTACTGTGTTCTTGTAGAACCTGGTATAGGGCGCTTCCGCCACAAGGGCCTGAAGCTCGCTAACTGTGAGTGGAAGTAAGCGCAACCAGGAAAACCACCTTCCAAGAGAGGTAGTGAGGTGGCAGATATCCAGAGGCTCAAAGGGCAGGCGAGTGAGCTGCCCCAACACCATGTTGAGGTCCTATTCGGTCGCCAGAGGGCGAACCAGGGGCTTCAATAAAAACAGGCCCCGAAGAAAACAGGTCACCAAAGGTTGGACCGAGAGGGGCTTACCATCCACCGGGGCCACTAAGGTACACTCGGACAGAGTAGACTTGAGCCTGGATTGAGAGAGGTGGAGAAGATACTGTAACATCAGTGCCACTAGGCAGGACAAAGGGTCAGCGCTGTGTTTGGTGCATCAAACCGAGAGAACCTGCGTCATTTGAGGGCATAAGCCTTTCTAGTAGAGGCCTTGCAAGAGGCCAGCAGAATGTCTTCCATCTCAACCGGAAGATTGAAAGGGGCCAGAGTCACTCTCTCAGCAGTCACACTGTCAGTGACAGAGACCCCGGGCTGGGGTGCAGGAGAGAGGGAGGAAAGACTCAGGAGTAATATGTGGAAATATTTCTATCTCCAGGAACAAGCAGGAATGAGTCTTCACATATGGGTACGTCGGTACCGACAGAGTCTGCACGGGAACGCTTCCCAGCGTCCAATCAGAAAGCTTTTGGAAGCATCCCAACACGCCTGCGTGCTGCCTTCCCAACTGCCTCTCCTCAGTTTTCGTTTTTCCGCGAAGCCGGCAGGACGTCCTCCTGTCACCGCAGAAAATTCTTCTTTTATTTTTTAGTTTTCTTGTGGTCGCGGCTGCCTTCCCTGACGCCACCGGTACCGCCGGTGTTTCTTTTTTCTTTTCTTGTAAAATTTTTTCCTTTTTAAGGAATATTTTTTTTCTTCCTTAGTGTCTCACGGTTCTTAGGCCTTCTAGGCCTCTCCATTTTCCTTCATGGAACCGCCAGCCACTTTCCGCAAGAAATGTACAAACTGTGGCGGTACAACTTTATTTTTAGACACTCACAATTGGTGTCTAACCTGCTTGGGTCCTGACCATTTTCCTCCGGAGCCCTCAGGCAATAGTATTGTGAGAAGAAGTTTTCAACATCGAGTTCCCCTCGACACGCGGTCCCCCCCTCCAACTTCAGGGCACCGACCATATCTTCTTCTACACAGGATCAGGTAACCCAAAAACAGTCTGTTAAGACTAGCCAGTCCTCGAGCGGCAGTTCTCATGCACAGCATACAGATGCCTACGGCCTTGTCCTCGAGAATCCACTGGCTTCAAAACCCCGGTGGGAGTCTTCGGCCTCCAAAGCCTGTGTGGGGTTTCAGGTTGTTCCTGAGGTTCACCCCTCGCAGAACATACCTGAGCCATGCCCAGTGGTGGCATCCGCTTCGAGCAGTACCGATACCCCGGCATCGGCATTGGTGTTGGATGAAACATTCCTCACCAAGGATCGTCGTCTGGCGTCCTCGGTACCTGCGGGGCCGGTGGATACGCTCCAGATCGACCTTCCAATATCGGTACCGACACCGATACTAGTACTGATGTCGGTACCCTCCAGACGTGCATCGATAGACTCGCTTCCTTCGATGCCGAGTCTGGAATCGATCTCCAGTCTGGAGGACTGGGTACCGACTCGCCTTGGTACCAACTCCCGTCAGTACCGAAGGCTCGGTTCCGATAATTCGGATCCGCAACTCTCGGTTCCTCCGATACCGTTAGAGTTGCCACCGGCTGGTCTTCATCCACCGGTATCAGATACGGTACCGAGGTCGGTACCGATATCCACAGTACCATTGCTGTCGGTACCTTCCATGCTTCTCTCGTCAGGCTCGCTTCCCTAGATGCCGAGTTTGGAATCGATCCCTAGCATGAACGATCTGTTACCGACTGTCGCTGGTTCTGACCTGCAGTACCAGCGACCACCATCTCCCATACTGCACCATTCAGGATCTTCTATTCCTATATACTTGAATAGATCCCTCGGTGCCAACGTTAGTTCTTCATCATATCTAGCCTATCCAAGGGAAGTTCCCTCTGGGGATCCTTCTTTCCAGACTTTCCTCCTGGATATGGCAAAATCACTTGCCATTCCTATTCCTGGACAAGATCCTACACAAGGGAATACAGAATACCTCTCTGTTCCTAGCAAAGCAAAGGAGAACATAATGCTTCCTTTGCATCATTCTTTGCAGGATCTCCTTCTACGAATGTGGGAAGCTCCTTTAAAGGTACCCCCACCTTCCAGAGCAACTGATCTCCTATATCAGGTGCCCCCCTCTCCAGGGTTTCAAAAGACTCAACTTCCTCATCATTCCATTGTGGTAGAATCAGCAATGAGGCGAGTGAAGAGTAATAAAAAGCACTCTTCTTGTCCGCCAGGTCGTGAGTCTAAGACACTAGATGCCTTTGGACGTCAAACCTTCCAGACATCCATGCTTTCAGCAAGAATTCTCTCATATATTTTTTATATGGGTCTATCTCTTGAGGAGGTCACAAAGAAATTACATCTTTTGACTCCTTTTCTTCAAGAGCCCAGGAGTAAAGACTATTCTTCACTGGTTAGTCATACTCAAAATATCTCTAGGTTTCTTACTCGTGCTACCCTAGACTCCTTTGAGTCTGTTAGCAGGACTTCTGCTATAGCTATAGGGGCACGACGTAGAGCCTGGCTTCAAGCTTCAGACTTGGACAAATGGGCACAAGAAAGACTGGAAAATACTCCTTGCACTGGAGAAAATCTCTTCAACAAGGAGTCTTTACTCCAGGTTACTCAGTTATCCACTGACTTTCCTTTTTCCAGAGGCTGTTCTACGCCTTCTTCTTTCCCAGTAGGTAGGAAATGTCCTACCAAACTTTCTTCCCCTAGGGGGAGAAGGTTTTACTCATCATCTGCCCATCATACAGATGTTCCCAAACAGGGGAAACATCGCCCTGGTCTGAAGAATCCACAACCTCAACAGGGTCAACAAACCCAGCAGTCGCAGGGTTTCAAATAGATCATTGTCCCTCTTGGTTGGTGGTTAGGGTGGCAGTCTGCTTCTTTTCACTGGCAGTATCTGCACTAAATTTATCCTAACCTACCTAGATATCTCGTCATGAGACATCTTTTTTCTAAGAGTCTTTATGATGATCATGCCCATACTTAACAGTTTCCTCTTCCTCTTGAAGGAAAGAGAGGTAACAACTATCAATGGACAGTTGTTTCCCTGTACTGGCATGTATCATCTCACCTGTCAGAGACTTCCTCCATAGTCGGTCTCTTGCAACTCTGTCTTACCTCCCTCTTACTACAACATTTGGTTGTAAGAGTGGTTCTTTTACACCAGTAAGCTCCTATAGTCCTCTACCTGTTCTACTGGGGGATTCTCCCTTCTGGAGTTGTTTTTCCCCCTTGTTACCTTAGGGCAGCTCATCAGACAATAGGAAGTCCTATCAGGACTGTTGTTTCTTTTTCCCAATCTAAAAAAAGGAAGAGGGAAAATAAATTTTTCTATGCTGCCCTGGTAGTTGCTGCAGATACAGCAATTCCTAGTGGTTAAGCCACTGGTTGTGTTCACTACACAACCAGGGCTTCCCCTCCACTAGCAATCCTCCTAGCCTCAGTGCTAAGTCCCAAACAGGTTATTAACCTTGTTTGGGAAACCCTATTATCACAGTCTGGTTGGTTAACTTCTATTCTTTGCCTTGGCAGAATAGCTGGTCACCTGCTGGCTTTCCACTGTCAGCTTTTTCTTCTAACCAACCTGCAGCATGCTCTCTGCATCTCCACAAAGTAGCTTTGCACTATGGGCCCTTGCTAGAGAGCATTAGTATCTTGCCTAGCAGATAACCCCAGATGGTTAGGGGGAGGGGGTTCCCCCAGTCATGTCTGGCAGGTATTCCCTGCCCTTTCCATCTTATCGTAAATCTCTTTGGAGGCATAAGCCTCAGGCCTTTCATTACATGAAAGCCTAAAGGAGGGCCAATTCCCTGGCTTGGCCCATATCTCCTTGAGTCTTCTTGTCAGAGATAAATTTCTCCAATGGCAGCTAGAGGACGCCTAATACCCATCTTGCCCTCATAGGCGGATCACTAGGGTATCTTCCTCCAGAGGCCTCCTCTATCCAATCTCCATACTGCAGTTCTGGAGATATCTGGACTTCCTGTCTGCAGACTGACGTTATCCTCTGCAATTTTCACGTAGGCCATCCTGGTTATTCAAGAGCTCAAATTCTACAAAGAATTCAGCCTTCTTCTTGTCAGGGAGACCTTTCCTCTGACTCTGCCAGTCATAACCAGGAAAAGAGGATTCTCTATTTACCTATTCAAGCAGGTATCAACCTTCTTGCTGTCAGATGAATCTTCCTCTCTCTGTATATCACTAGAGGGGATGGGGTTCTATGGACATCTCTCCATCCATATGCCTGGAAACATGTGTCTATATGCCTACCTATTTCGTCTAGGTATATATAGATATATATAGATACATATATATATACTTATCTATATCTATCTGAGTGTCTTCTGCCCATACATATCTCTTTATAGAGATATGCATATATACCCTATATGTGTATATATTTCAATATATATATATATAAATATATATATATATATATATATATATATATATATATATACACATATATATTTATAGATACGAGATATATTTTTAGATAGATCTGTTTCCATCTACTTATCTATCTGTCTGTTAGGTTCAGATATCCTTACATTCCTATATGATCCTGACAGATGGGCACTACCCCTATCAATGCTGTGCCAGCATACTTAGGGGGCTACACCTATAACCACTCCCTGTGGTAATTAACAAACTTTTTCCTTACCATCACCTTTTCAGGTTAGGTACTCCTGAAGCTCTCCATGTACCTTTTTTCTTTCCTAATTGATCCCATTAGGAAAGACATTGCGGAGCTTCAGTTGCTCTAAAGCTTAGCACTCCTGAGTCTGTCTTTACTTTCTTATCAGATACAAGGGTCTCCATACCCTTTCTTCCCTACATGGACTGATTCCAACCCTAGTCCAGTTGGGTCAGACTCATTTTTTCTCTTGGTCCTAGATTTGTACTGTTTTTGGACCAAAACAGCTTAAGCTTTCTTTAATAGTACCTTCTGCGTCTCCGCTGAAGCTCTACCTCTTATACTACCCCAGTTTTACCCTGGGGCTATTTCTCACCCTGAAGGGTTCTGACCTCCACTTGTTTTTATTCTACTTTATTACCTCTACTTCTCAGTGAGGTACCCCTTGAGCACATTCACTGGCTCTTCTATCAGATCCATAAGTAGCTCAGTGCACTTGTGCAATGCCAACAAGGGAGGCCCAGATTACAATATTTCACTACTAAATGCCCTCAATACAGGGTCTTCCCCTTTTGAAGCCCTGTTCTAGCCAGCTGTTCCACAGCTCCTTTTCTGTATTCAACTCCTACCCTCCATCCCCAGGATTCCTGAGGAATAGCATGGCTCGTTCTAGACTTGCAACATGCTAGGACTCCCTCCAGGCATCTGAGCTTGGGAGTCCCCATATGTGAAGACTCATTCCTGCTTGTTCCTGGAGATAGCACAGTTACTTACCTGTAACAGGTGATCTCTGGGAACAGCAGGAATAAGTCTTCACAACCCACCCACCTCCCCTAGGAGTTGCATTTCTCTATCTCTATCTTTCCCTTCCTTGCTCTCTCTCTCTTTGTCTCAGCTTTAAAACTTAACTGAGGAGAGGCAGTTGGGAAGGCGGGAAGGCAGCACGCAGGCGTGTTGGGATGCTTCCAAAAGCTTTCTGATTGGACGCTGGAAAGCGTTCCTGCACAGACTCCGTCGGTACCGACGTACCCATATGTGAAGACTTATTCCTGCTGTTCCCAGAGATCACCTGTTACAGGTAAGTAACTGTGCTTTACGGAAAGAGTGGTAGATGCATGGAATACTCTCCCAGTGGAGGTGGTAGAGATGAGGACAGTATCTGAATTAAAAAAAAAGCATAGGACAAACACAGAGGATCTCTAAAGGAAATAAGGGGACTGTTGTAGTGGTTGATAAGGAAGGTCAGACTAGATAGGCCATGTGGTCTTTTTTTGCAGTCAAGTTCTATGTTTCTAAATGAGGTCACACCAGAGACTTATACAGAGGCATTATCACCTTCTTTTTTCCGTTGGTTATTCCTCTCTGTATGCAGCCTAACATCCTTCTGGCTTTGACCACCACCTTATACACATGGCGAAGCAGCATGACACCTATTGCATGTTCTGTGTCTGCTGTGCCTGTGCTGTGGGGTGTGGTGGCTGGGGGTGTGGGGCATTTATGGTGAACATACTTTAGAGAGTTTGTGAAAGTTGTGGAAAGGCAATTTTGCAGGAGGGAGCAGTTTGCAGGATGGTAGGGCAGTTAGAGTGGGGATTTTTGAGGGGGAGGGTGGACCATTTGAGGGAATTTTTTTTGAGAGTGGTTAGTCATGGGGGGAGTAGTTTTGGGGGTGGGACAGTTGTAGGGTGGATGTTTTTGGAAGTGAAAGCAGCTTGTGGGATAGTGGGGCATGTGCAGGAGCATTTGGTGAGGTGGTGGGGCAGTTGTAAGGGTTTTGTTTAGGATTGAGGGATTTTGAGGGGTGGTAAGACTGTTGTGAGAGAAGAAGGTTGTTTTTTTTTAAACTGGTGCAGTGTATATTTTGGTGGGGCAGTGGCAGCATAATAGTTTTTGGGGTGGGGCAGTTCTGGGGATAGTTTAAAGGGTGGCAGGGTAATGGGGCATTTGTGGGTGACTTTTTTTTTTTTTAAGAGATGGAGAAGGGTTGTTAGCGCAGTTGTGAGAGGGGATTTTTCTGGGGTGGTAATTTGCCACACCTCAAACAACCTCCTACAACTGCCCCACCACCTTGCAAGTTTGTCCATGGCAGGACAGTTATGGGGGTTGTGACAAGGCAGAGCCCCAGAAACAGGAGAAAAGGGGTTTAAATCACTTTCTGTCACCTCAGATGCTTGGAGAGGCAGGACAGGAAGGGGTTAAGTTTCCTGTGCACAAACTTTCTCTGCAGAGAAGAGCAGGGAAAGAACCACACCCTAGCTCTAGGCTAACCCAGAGACATAGCCAATCAGGGAGGTGGGAGGAGTCAGACCGGATTGGGCCACTCTGCACTCATAACCAGGAAGCAGGCAGTTAGTAGGCAGAAGGGGCTCGAGGAGCAAGCACTGGAGCAGCAAGCCCTCGAGGAGCAAGGCTTGGAGAAGAGGAACTGGTTACAGAGCAGTGCAAGCGGAAAGGCTGAGCCCAGAGGAATTAAGGAGAGAACCAGGGAAGGGAGAGTTCCTGCAAGTGGTCCAGGAAGAGACACAGGCAGACCTCAGCTCCATGAGATAGAAAACCTTGGAGGTGACCCAGAACTGGATTCAGAAGCCTGGAATACTGACTTGGAGTCAGGGGAGTTCCCCGGAGGCAGACGCTGCAAAAACCAGGTCAGAGCAAACTCTTCTAAGCCTTGTAAAGTAAATAGCTTTGAAAGAAGTCAGTCTATTGGAATTGACAATAGACTGCTTGCTAAAGGAGGCAGGGATAAATCAGGCCCTGAATATAAACCTGAAGTTAATAGAGGGAAGAGGGGCTATAGAAAAATCCCTGTTAGAAAGCTGCAAACATTTCCCTGCGATAGACAGCGTGAGCTAAGCTCTAGTTCAGAAGAGCACACACCTGCTTGCCAGCAAGAAGCTAATTGGCAGCAACCGTGCAGAGAGCTAAGAGAAGCCTTTGAAGACCAGGCAGAGCTCAGGGATCTTACAAAGCAGCTACCTAAGGATTTGTATGATAGAGTGAAGAACTATAAGTATTCCTAATTGATGATTGAGTGCTGAGAAGCCTTAAGCCAATGTTCTAGAACTTGCATAAGAGACAGCAGCGTTCTAGTGAATGGAATGAATCAAAGCTTCATGTGGTACAGCTGTGAATAGAAGGCAATATAGAGAAACTGCTCCTACACAAGAAGGCAGTCATTAATAAGCCAAAGTTGTGGAGATTGCCATTTCTATGGGAAGCTGTTTGACACTAGAAAGAAGTACAACAGGAAAAAGATTCTTTATTACCAGCAGATACTGAGAAAGCAGTACTAGAAGATTGAAGCCATGTTGTAGTAATGAAGCTGGAAGAATGATGAAAGTTTGTAAATATTTTATGTGTCCCTGAGAAGTATCTGGAGAAGCTATATAAACACTTGAACTTTTATTTGGTACAGAAGGTTACCATTATACTTCTGTGGCGGGGGAGTAAGTCCTGTACGGTGTCCTTTGCTATACTTTGTGCAAATACCTTATGCATGAATAAAGCATTACTTACTTTGGAAACCCAACCTTGGCTGTCGTCACTCACTCCACAACTACAGTAGGAAGGCTTCAGCACTAACAAGGACTCTTTTAAACTCACACCACTGTGTGGCTCACATCCCCTTGGCCTGCTTACGCCACAGGCTAGGCGGTGCGTTGTCACAGGGTGCAGTTTTCGGAGCTGGGATAGTTTGCAGGGTGTGAAGCAGTTGTGGGAGGTTGTTTTTGGAGTGGGGCCAGTTATTGGTGTGGTAGGGCAGTAGTGGGTGTGTGGTAGCAGTATTTGGCAGGGTGGTAGGTCTGCTGCAAGGGAATATCTTTTGGGAGTTTGGGCAGTGTACAGTATATTGAGCCAACCTGGGGGTATTTTTTGTAGTGCGGACAGTTTGGGGGTTGGGAGAGTAGAAAGTACACGTTTCTCTTGTTACGCAGCTAGAACTTCTTCACCCATAGGAATACATTAGACTAGTTTTTTGGGGAGCTTATTTCTCTGGAACCCTCCATCTGATTTGGCCCATTTTTGAATTTGCTGAGTCTTTTTACCACTTTATCCCACATGTCAAGTTTCATCCTGTGCCATTAAATCTTTGGAGAGTTATTTCCCCTACAGACAGACATTCTAGACCCCTTTTATGTATATAATTCTTTCCAACTACCATTGGGTTGGAAAGAATAAAACACACAATTTATAAACAAATATTACCAGAACAAGATAGACAAACTACTAAGCTGAACAGATTAGAAGACTGTAGCATCTTTGCAGGGAGGTTGCTGCAATGGCTGATTCCTAAAGCCATATCAGCAAGCGACTAATGACTGTGTAGACAAACTACATTTGTTAGAGGAGAAGCACTTCCCTTATTGTAAGGACACCCTTATTTTCCCTTATTAATGCTATGTTTCTCCACTAAGAAGTATATGGAACATACCATAACAGAATGAGAGCAGGAGAATCCAGAATATTGCTTAAGGTGCACCCTTAGAAGAGTACTACCATAAATGGTGCCAGCCAATCAGTAGTTGGTACGCCCACAGGACATTTCAATTAGTTGATAGCAGTCTGCTGGAGAAGCGGTAGCCTATTAGGATGTTCCAGAGTTAGGAGAGTAAGGGAGTCAGAAGTGGTCTCTCAGCACTTGGAGTCTATGGGCAGGCAGCAGTTTCAGTCTGCTTGTGCCCCTGTTCCAGTGGATCTAGTTTCTGGACAAAGAGTCAGGAGAGAAAAATCTGTCCTGGATCTCATTCTCCAACGAGAACCTGAACCTCAGGAGGAAGAATTCACTGCAGAGATGGTAGGGAGAAGCACAAGTTTCCAGCCCTGAAAAGCTAGAATGTTTATTGTTCAGTCTGAAGAGAAGAAAACAGAAGCAGTTACCCATCTGGTGCTGACCCATGAGTCCAGTTGATTCCACAGAGAAAGAGAGGTAGGGGAAACCAATTTAAGGAGTTCAGAACAAGTAAGAGTTCTTGGGGACCCAGAGAAGAAAGGGAGCTCATTTATCCTTCCCTTCCCCCCAAAGGGGGAAGAGGGATTACTCAGAGACAGGACACAGCCAGAAGATGAAAGGATCTCTATCCCCCCATTCCACTGCAAAAATTTCAATTTTGCTGTGTTTCTGGATTTAAAGGGTTTTTTGGTCCCAGTAAAAACTTAATTTTGGAACACAACATCCAAGATTTATGTCTTTGTGACAAGGGAATCATGCCTAGGATCTTAAAGTCGAGAAATCCTTCTCTCCTCAGAGAATCCATACCAGGTTTTTCCAAGGTAGCTAATGAGAACAGGGACTGGAACTCAGTATTTATCTTATTTATTTATTTAACAAGTTTTCTATACCGCCGTATCATTAATTCAGGGTAGTTTACAGAGAATATCACAGCAAAACCAACTTTTACATAGAACAGGGTATTGAACTTGGGAGATTATTATATTTTATTTACATTCTCTTATATTTCTCTTATATATGGGGTACAATAGGTGCGTTAAACAACTATTAATTATTTACATGAAGGCAGTGAGGTTTGTATATGATGTAGTTATATATGGGTTGAAGGTATAGTCCAAGGGGGTGTTTAACTGAGATATGTTTGATCAGTAAGTTCATGGGGTGGGTCTACTGTGTTCCATAATGGGATGAGACTTTGTAGCTTTCCTATAGTCTGATATGTTTACATACCCTTACATTATGTTTACAGGTTAGAAGTTAGAGAAACTGAAATTAGAGAGTCACAATGGCAACTAGAGGAGAAAATTCACCTTATAGAAGAAAAGGAGATTTGTATACCCACCTGTGGGGAGAGAGGAAAGGAACAGAACAATTATGCAGGTGTTTGTACAGGAGAGAAAGCTGAAGGAGACAGCAACCTGATAAAAATGAGAGGAGAGAATGGAAGTAAAGCGATGGGGCAATTCAAAGGATCCCAGGTATGATAGGGGAATTCATTACTAAGGAGTAGGAGTGAGTGGCCTGTTCAGAGGCTAGGGAAAATCCAAGAACAGGGCCAGTGGGACTCAGCGAAGAGAAAAAACCCCAAAACATTCAAGGTCACAATTACAGATTAAGATAATGCTTGCATTTATGGATATAATCCAAAGAACTTCCCTGTCAAATCATTATTGCAACACAAGTTGACTAGTAAAGTTATGCTGGAACAGCAATTAAGAGTCAGCCTATCATTTATTAAATAGAGGTTTAGGGCATATTCAAAGCCAGTACCCTGGAGGTTAAAACATATCCCCCCCAAAAGAAAATACACAGATCTAAACAAACAGTGCAAGAACAAGCATCTAGCCCAGTACAGAGTGCTACTGTCTCATCTTAAAAGACAGGTCAGAGATAGAGCTTACAGAAACTGTCACTTGAATCCTGTTTAGTCCACTTTAGATCTACATAAAGTCAGTCTTATACTGTACTTTTTTAGCATTTCTTTGAAGAAAAAAAATCATAATTGAATGTACTCTAACTTGGATTAGCTTTTAGCCACAGATCATCTTCAAAGATGACAGTACACCTGCATCAGTATGAGACTACATGTTCCAGTGATATCTATAGATTTGATGACAATCAACATTAAAGATTCACAGAAGCATGCAGATATTAGACATGTGGGAAATCACAGCATTACCATTTATCTGTTACCGGACATGACGACATGAGTCAATACTTAAATGCTACAGAACCCCAGGAACATCCATATTTATCAGTCTGGGACACTAGAAAGTCACAGCAGCATATACACGCATCTCAATTGACAGCAATGAATCATAACAGTATACAGGTATCTGTCATCCCTAACACAATGCCAAGTGGCATCTCTGTATATATGAGTCTTTGTCAAGAAAATTGTGTGTATTTGTTTTACTTACTCTTTTCTTTCTGATACGATCAATGAGTCTTTCATTTTTATTTTTGGATTTGTGTATACAAGGCTTCCATCAAAACTTGCATCCTGAAGAGTATCAAAACATTGCGTGATCTGTTTTAATATGGTATCTTTAATCATTCTTAAATATCTGCAAAATTCCTTAAAGATACATTTTAAAAAAATCAGAAATCTCATGAAATAAAATCATCCCTATCTTAATTTTGTCTATAGCCAAAGCACATTCATCTATTTATTATTCATACTTATATTCTACTGACCTGATAAACCGCCCCAATGGAATACAATGCAGTAAAGCACAATTACTTACCTGTAACAGGTGATCTCTGGGAACAGCAGGAATAAGTCTTCACATATGGGTACGTCAGTACCGACGGAGCCTGCGCGGGAACGCTCCCCAGCGTCCAAAAAGAAAGATTTTGGGAGCATCCCACACGCATGCGCGCTGCCTTCCCGCCTAAACACGTCCCTCTCATCAGTTGGGTTTGTAGCTGAGACCGAAGGAGGGAAGTAGACAAATTAGAAAGAGAGAGAGAGAGCAACTCCTAGGGGAGGTGGGTGGGTTGTGAAGACTTAGTCCTGCTGTTCCCAGAGATCACCTGTTACAGTTAAGTAACTGTGCTAGCTCCAGGAACAAGCAGGAATGAGTCTTCACATATGGGGACTCCCAAGCTAAGATGCCTGAAGGAGGCCCCAGCATATTGCAATCTAATGGATGGGCCATGCTTGTTTCTCAGAACCTCAGGCATCGAAGGGATGGAGGGTAGGAGTTGAACTAGAAAAGAAAAAAGGGGGGCTGTGGAACAGCTTGACTAAACAAGGTATCCAGAGGGGGGTCCTTGTGTAGATTATAATTGTTAGAACATATTGAATTCCAATTTTCTAATGTGGATCTTACTCAAAAGTATTGCGAAAATATTTGGTGAGGCTAATATGGGTCTGTAGTTCAGAGCCAGTACATTATCCTCAAAGAAATTTCCTCACTGTGAAGTAGAGGAAAATAAATTTTTCAATACAGGAAGAGATAAGAAGCCTTAATGGCTAGAACTAACCCCAGAAGAAAAAATGGGGGAGTTTAATGAGGTTGGACTTTGGAGAAAATAGCTAAAGCTTCTGTAAAGTCCAAAGTTTGAACTCCTTGTCCTTGGAGCAGAATAAGGCCCTAGGAAAGAGTAGAGATAAATCTGACTGGTTTGGATGAAAAGGCAGAAATATCCTTTGCAGAAAAAAGGATAGGTCTTTTAAGACCCCCTTTATCCAAATGAAAGACCAAGACATTTGTAATAGGCGTTGGGCCCCCAATTTCTTGAAGATCAGTAAAGTCTTTCGTAAGTGATGTCACTTATGATAATGACTTTACATGGAGAGCTTCAGATGTGAGGTAACCGAAAAGGTAAAGAAGGTATTTCCTAATGTACCATAGAAATTGGTTGTCCATTAAGTTTTATGATATGCTGGGACAGCATTAATATGGACAGTAAACAAATCTTTCAAAGTCAGATGTTGTATAGAGATTGACCCAATAACAAGAAGGATTAAGACCTACTTGAGAATATTGATGGAGAATCTCTGTCTGGTTAAAAATGGAAGAACTATAGAGAAAGTTTCATGGAAAACTGGTACTATGTTTTCCACTTACAAGGAGAGGACTAGATTTCTTTAAAAAAGGATCTATCCCTTGAATAACCAGGTCTTGAGACGTACTTGGAGTGCAGAGGAGATCCTTAGTCTTAAGACAGCAAGTCTGGGTCCTTCTATAACTTCAAGTAGTAGCTTGAGAAAAAGACGCAATATAAGGGGATACCATGTTTGCCTCTCTATGAGGGCAATATGAGTATCATGCGCTCTTTAATTCATCATAAGCTACAATGAAGTATAGGGAAGTAGAAGGAAAAATAGTGAATAAGGACCGACTGCAGTGAAAAGAATGCATCCCTGTTGTAGAAATTCCAGTGAGATGTGGAACAATCCAGGGAATTGTGCAATTCTGTACACTTTCACATGGTCTAAGCCCTGGTTACTTTTCCTTAAAAGGAAATTTTTAAGGAAGATGGTAAGATTAGGAAAAAACCAGTCATGTAAGAGCATGACTGGGCAGAGTCTACTAGCTGAAGCCCTTTTTAACCATCTGGAGCTACCTACTAGGAGTAGCTCTGAGGCTCTCTGGCAAAAGCCCATAGTTGCAGAGCTTTCTTGTATAATTGCAGAGAGCATGTTGTAGGTTGCTTAGATCTGGCTGTTTAATTGCCAGTGTGCAACCTAATCTATTCTGTTGGAGCCAAAAAGAATTGAAGATGGCTAAGAATAGTAGACAGGCTTGATGTCTGCAACAATAAATTGTCCAAATGGGTTCTGGAACCTCTCTTGGAGTTATCTGTTATTAAGGCAGCAGAAAAAAAGTTAGGTCCTATAGGTTATAGAGGACCGTCAGACATAATTTGGAGTGGTAATACTCAATTTCTGATAAGCTGCCTTAAAGAAGTATCTGAGAAGGTTAGCCCAAAGATACACAGAGAAAAAGATGAACCGCAAAGGGGAAGAAAACTCTGTAAGGAAACTGCATACTGGAGTAGGTATTGAAGAAAATCCTATGGGCTTAGAGAATAAGCCCTCCAGTCAATTAGTAGTACTCTTAGAGACTGAATGTCTGGACTAAGAGGGATAGAAGTAATACAGAGTTGAGAAGACTTACAATTTGGTAAGTCTTTGAAGAGGTAGGGTCCCCTTGCAGTTAAAAGTATGAGATATCCTCGTACAGGAAACTGTCAAGGTGAAGGGCATAGCTCACCTTGTTGTTAGTAGTTAGTTTTCCTTTTTTTTTTTTTAAAGGAGAAAACCTGTTATCTTTAGGGTATGATGGTCCTCAATAGCTCTTGGAGCTAAAAAGAGGGATTTCTCTTGTAGCAAGAGATTCATGCCCAGAGTCGAGGATTGAGTCAATGTATGACTGATATCTCAACATGGATGAGAGGAACATTAGATGCTTCTGTTGAGAAGTAGGTTCAGAGGTTCTAAAAACCTCACACAGGAAAAGTGAATAAAATATCAGAAACCCTGCAACTGCTGGGTTTGCTGAGCCTGTTGAGGTTTTGATTTGCTTAGCCTGGTTTGATGTTCCCTGTTTTTGGAAACATCTACATCATGGGTAGAAGATGGATACAACTTTTTTCCCCTAGGGGGATGAGATAGTGGAAAGTTTTGACAATCCTCTGAAAGCAACAGCATCAGTGCTTAACTGATTAGCTTGAAATAAAGCCTCCTTGTTGAAGAGATTTTCACCAGTACAAGGAGTATTTCCCAGCCTTCCCTGTACCCATCTGTCCATGTCTGAAGCTTGGAGACAGGCTATGCATCGTGCTCCTATGGCTATAGCAGAAGTTCTGCTAATAGACTCAAAACAGTCCAGGGAAGCACGATTAAGGAACCTAGAGATATTTTGAGCATGATTGACTAATAAGAAATAGTCTGCTCTTTTATGCTCTGGAAGAAAAGGGTTAAAAAACCTTAAGTTCTTTGTGACCTCTTCAAGAGATAATCCCATATAGAAAATATATGAGATAATTTTTGCTGAAAGCATGGATGCCTGGAAGCATCGATGTCCAAAGGCATCTAAAGTCCTAGACTCACGACCTGGCAGATAAGAAGAGTGCTTCTTTGCACTCTTAATACGTCTCATTGCTTATTCTACAACAATAGAATGATGAGGAAGTTGAGTCTTTTGAAAACCTGGAGAAGGTGGCACCTTGTACATAGTGTCAAGTGTCTTAGAATGTGGGGATACCGTTAAAGGAGTTTCCCACATTCTTAATAGTAGATCTTGTAAGATCTGATGCAAAGGAAGCATGATCACCTCCTTTGGAATCCAGGGGAATTGCAGTGTCTCTGAATCCCCCAGTAGGGATTCTTTACCAGGTATAGAAATGGCAAGTAAATTTGCCATATCAAGCAGAAAAGCTTGAAAAGAAATCTCCCCGGAGGAGGACCCTCTAAAATGAGGGATAAAGGCTGAAAATTCAGCCTTGGTACCGATGGAGTCATCCCAGTCATCGAGATCGGAAGACTTGAAAGGATGAAGCATCGGATTTTCCTTAAAGCGATGTCTTCAGTACCGTCCGAGGTCGGTACCGAGACGAGTCGGTACCAAATCCTCCATGCTAGAGATCGATTCCAGGCTCGGCATCGAAGGAAGCGAGTCTGTCGAAGCAAGCATGGACGGTACCGACACCGATGTCGATACCGGTACCGAACCCGATACTGATACTCGAGGAACAGTCTGCAGCAACTCTAGCTGTACCGAAGTAACCGAGAGCGCTAGACTACGTTCATCGGTGAGGAGTGTTTCATCCATCACCATAGCCGATGCCAGGGTGTCGGTACCGCTCGAAGCGGCCACAACCACCGAGCATGGCCCAGGTGTGTCCGTCGAGGTAAGAACCCCGGGAACAACCAGGAGCCACGTTAATGCTTTGGAGCCCGAAGACTCCCGCCGGGGCTTTATTGCCAAGATGTCCTCAAGGGCAACGCCAGAGGCATCTCGATGCTGAGAAGGAGATCTACCACTCGAGGACTGGCTAGTCTTTACAGACTTTTGTTTGGTTACCTGATCCTGTGAAAAAGAAGATATTCTAGCTGGTGACATTGAGTGCGATGTGAACCGGGTATCGAGTTGTGCTCGATCCTGAAGACTTCTTCTGTTTGAGCTCCAGCAGGAGAGACACTCCAGAGGGCAATGGTCAGGACCTAAACATTTTAGACACCAAGTATGAGTGTCTGAAAATATATCTGTACTGCCACACTTTGAGCATTTCTTAAGGATAGTGGCTGGCACTTCCATAATGGAAGGATGGAGGCCTAGTGGCTTAGAAACTGTCAGGCACTAAACATGAAAAACTTTTTAAGAAAAGAAGAAATTCTTTAGTAAAAAGAAAGAAAAGCACCGGCGGTACCGGTGGCGTTGAGGGAAGGCAGACGCGACCACAAAAAACTAAGAATAAAAAGAAGAATTTTCAGCGGTGACAGGAATACGTCCTGCCGGCTCCGCGGAAAACTGATGAGAGGGAAGTGTTTAGGCGGGAAGGCAGCGCGCATGCGTGTGGGATGCTCCCAAAAGCTTTCTTTTTGGACGCTGGGGAGTGTTCCTGCGCAGGCTCTGTTGGTACCGACGTACCCATATGTGAAGACTCATTCCTGCTTGTTCCTGGAGATATACTTATTACATATAGTCCAGTTTTAAAATATATACAAAGAAAATAGATCCTACCCACCAATTATATGCGCACTGAGAAGATAACTCCTATGCCCCCTCCCCCCAAACCATAAGACATCTCTCTCTCACTTCTAAACAACGTCTTTTCTTTTTTTTTTAGCTCTTTAGATAGGCACAAAATTAATTTCATTTCAATGTCCAATGCCTTGCATATGCAGATGACATCTTAATGTACCTTCAATTTAAAATCGATCAACCAGATTTTACTCCAATTATAAGATGTTTTGAAGCTGTAGCAGATTGGCTCCTCTCTCAAAATCTCCGCATTAACCATAGTAAAACAGATGTACTATTCATCTCACGGAACCAGAAGTTCACGCCACCTCCCTCTCTTCTAGTCAATAACATTGAACTAAAGTCCAAATCTACAATTCGCTACCTGGGCATCACCCTCGACCAGCGGCTTGACATGTCAGCACATGTTACAAACACAGCTAAAGCAATCTATCACAAGATCCGATCACTACGCCATCTCCGCCCACTGCTTGATTTCCCTGACTACCGCTCAATTTTCCAAGCCTTAGTCATCCCACATCTTGACTTTGCCAACATTATCCTACTGGGACTCCCACAATCGACTCTTAACCCGTTACGCCTTGCCATGAACTCAGCTGCAAGGGCACTGTCAGAGCTTTCAAGATCAGACCACATAACGCCAGTTCTAAAGAACCTACACTGGCTCCCGCTGCGGGCCAGAATCCACTTCAAGGCTCTTGTCATGACGTTCAAGGCATGTAAGAATCTTACTCACACACCCATCAGCGATCTCCTCAACAGCACACCAGACAATAGAACTAGGAGATCTACTTTGTTGAATAAACTTGAAGTCCCAAAAGTGTTGGTAAAATGTAAGAAATCAACAGCAAGTAGAGCATTGCTGCACCTATGGCATGGAACGCCCTCCCAGCAGAAATCCGGGCCAGCTCAAATTTGGCACTATTCTGTAAAGCCCTCAAACATCACCTGTTCCTACAATATTATCCTGACAGCATTCCCGACATTTACAAGGCCCCCACCTCACCTCCCTACCTAACCCGTCCCTCAGATCATCTTCCTGTAGATAATGGCTAACCACTATCTCTCCCACTGATCTCCTTGACCATCTAGCCAACCCTCTAGACAAAGGTCATATTTATCTATCTGTAAGAGCATTATAATTTTATAATATGTACATAGTTTCTCCCTCGTTTTTACTCCATGTTTACATTCCCTGTTCAATGTAAAAAACTTGATGTAACTTGCTTACATTATTGTATGTTCTGTTTCAAATGTAAACCGCACTGATTATAATAGCGCGGTATATAAGAAATATAAATAAATAAATAAATAAACACAAATCAAAGGTTTGGAGAGTATTGTAGATAAACTGTTGAAAAAGTTGCAGATTGTGCAGAATAGCATAGCCAGGCTTCTGCTGGGCGAGTAAGAAAAATGAGCGTGCCCGACCATTGCTAAGGAAATTATACCTGCTTCCCATCTGAGAGAGATGAAACTTTAAATAGTTAGTGTTGATATTTAAGGCTACATGAAATTGGAAACCGCTGTACTTGAGTAGATTAGGGTGTTAAATGCCCAAAAGATAACTGTGCTCTTCTTAGGGTAATCTTTTAGAATGTATCTGGGAGGTGGGTGTGGGCATCCTGAAGGTCACGAGAACATAGCCAAACTCTTTTTTGTAGGAAAGGGAGCAGGGTGCTGAGAGAAATCAATCCAAACTTTTTCTGTATGAGAAACATGTTCAGATCTAGGATAGGATGGTATCGCCCTATTTTCTTGTAAAACCCAGCCCCTTCTGCTCCAGTGGCATGAGCTCAATGGCATTTGACATGCGAAAAGTGGAAAATTTCCTATAGAACAGCTCCTGGTGCTGGGAGACAAGCAAATGAGATCTCAGGGGATAATTTGGAGGAAGTCTGAATAGGAGTAATCTGTATCCGAAGTGGAACTATTTTTAGTACCCAGCTGTCTGAGGTTACAAGAGGTCAGCAGTCTGCAAAGATGTTGAGCCTCCCCACCAACAGGGAGAGAATGCCCATGTCTGGTATTGGTAGTTTGACTACGTTAGAGTCAGCCAAATCCCTGTCTGGTTTTGGCTGGAGGAACCAGTTGGGCCATATGAGGCCTCTACTACCTAGGATGGGAGAGCGGGGCCCGTTTGGAATGGGAAGAGCTTAACGAAGGGTACCAATGTCTGTGAGTATAAGGACCTCCTCTTTCCTCTCCTAAGGAACCTCCATAATGAGGAGGCCGGTAGCAGGCTTGGTGAAAGTCTGCAAGGTATCACTATGCTGCTTGATTGTGGTAGCAGCTTCTGAGCCTAGTCTCCAATAAGATCTCCATGACACAGCATATCAGTAAGTTGCTCCTGAACAGTGGGCTGTAAATCTAAGGTTTGGCGCTATGAGAGTCTCTGGGCACTATACTCATTGTGGAGGCTCTCAATGCTGTATTGAAAATATCATAGGTCATTCGGACCATATATTTTCTGCACTTCTTCACTTGCTTCTCTAGGAAACAGAATCAGTAAACATTCACTGGACGAAGAAAATACACAAACTCCTTTAGGCTGCACATGGTGTTTCGCAAATACATGCCCATGAAGAACTGGTAGGATGCCATTCTTGTAAATGTTTCTCCCAAAACAATCCAGAAGGGAGAAGAAGAGTGCAACTTGGAAATTCTGGCCCTTTAAAGAGCAGATCTGACTACCACTGAGTGGTACGTAAGCTGCAGGAGGCACAGAGAGGGGAGTCTCTCTCATTCTTATCTGCAGCCTCTGAAGGATGTGGTGAACAGACACTGTCACTGCTTCCTTGAGGGGGGATCTGGATACTCTAGCCCCCGAGTTCCTCTGTGCCCAAATAAAATGGAATGCCATCAGCCATTTTCAGGATATGCTCATGAAAGAACATATTTTCAGGAGGCAGCCTACATAGCTCATGTGAGGCCCAGTATACTGTTTTTAAGAGTGGCCAATCCAGGTCACACTGTAGCCAAAGATGTACTCAAACATTATTGGAGCCTCTGCCTGAGCAGACTTCTTCTCCGCACTGGAGCTGGATCCTCCTGGAGTGTTAACACACTGATGGGCTCAGATGCCTCAGGGACCAATCCGTTCAATATGGATATCCAAAGGTCCTTAACACTCACTGGTGCCTGGTGATGTCTTGATATTGACCCGTCGCTGGCAGACAGGAGTAGAGTTTTGAAAATTGGCTCAATGCTGCTGCTTTGGAACAGTCAAAGCTGTCAGCAACCACTGCTTCTTGAAAATTGCCAGGAGTGACGACATGGGGGCCTCAGCAGTCTGTCAGTATCATCAGAAATGGTTGAGAAGTATTAACAGGGTAGTCATGGACCTTAGGAGTCTGGTGCAACTTCTCCAGTGGCATGGAGGATGAGTTGTCCCTCATAGCGGAACTGCTTCAGGGGGTGTACATCATTCAGTATGTCTGTGCTCCTGGCATCATGCTCCGATGAATCCCGATGCTGATGCTAGAAAAGCCTCCAAGTAATGCTCGACATGAGAAGTCTTTGATGCTTTCGAAGATGATGAATTCTTTCTCTTTCTTTGAGCAGGATTGGTAGGGGAGCAATCCCAAGTCACCAAATGGTGCTGTTCCGATTGAGCTAGAGAACCCCTCGATGGCAATGCACCACCAACATCCAGGTGCAGCTCCCGGGTCCATAGTGCTCGATGGCAATGGGCCAGGCGTTAACATTACTTCTCCTCATGACCCTTCAACCCTCATTTTGTCATCTGCAAACACAAATGCATTTGCTTATCATGTCCTCCCACCCACAACAAATTAGTCTTCTCCATATTCATTTTCAGTCAGTTCCTCGATATCCAACGTACTACCCTAGAACAGCACATGTTCAGTAACTTATACTTTCTTCCCATGATTCTCGAAATGGCACAATTAAAAATATAATCTACACAATTAAAAAGACAAAGAGGGAAAAGAGGGAGGGAAGGGAGAGATACAGAGGGGCATGGAGGAGGGAAGAACCATGGGAAGGGAGAGGGCTAGAGACTGGAAGGCAGCATAAGAGACTGGGTGTAGAGGAGTGAGTTAGGAAGAAAAAAAAGAGGCATATCGAGAGATGGGGGGTGTACAAGGGAGAGAGAGATCAAAGGCAGGGAGGGGTTACATAGCAACACAGAAAATTGATGGCAGATAAAGACCACAGTCTATAAAATCTGCCCTTCTACAGTTGTGGTCAACATTATTGGGACCCTTGCAGTTCAAATCCTTAATATCCAATATCTCTTTTAAAAAAAAGTGGTCAGTGGGCTTTGGACTATATATGCACACATATCTGATGAGCAGAAAGCGTAGTTACTCACCTGTAACAGGTATTCTTCGGGGACAGCAGAAATCAGTTGCCACATGTGGGTGACGTCGGCACCGGAGCGCTCACGGAAGCATCCCCCCCAAGCTTTCAAAGAAAGCCTTTGGGAGATGTCACCACGCATGCGTGGTCCCCTTTCCGCCCAAGGGTGCCACCTTGCTCAGTCAGACGACATAGCTAAAAGACAGCAAAAATAAAAAATGGTAAAGGAGCAACTCCAAGGGGAGGAGGGAGGGTTGTGAGGACTGATACCTGCTGTCCCTGGAGAACACCTGTTACAGGTGAATAACTATGCTTTCTCCAGGAACAAGCAGGAAAGTCAGTTCTCAGATATGGGACTCCCCAGCTACAGGCTACCAGGGACCAGTCACCAGTGAAGGCCAAAGGAAGCCTGAGGACCCCAGGTCCATGAATGGCCATGCTCCCAGTAGCCGGAACAAGAAGGGTCGGAGGGCAGGAGATGCTTAAAACCCAAATAGATTATGGAGTACGGCCTGGCCAAAGGCACTGTCCCAACGGGACTCCTTCTCCAGGCAGTAATGCACTTCAAAGGTGTGAGAGGACCACCAGGTGGCAGCCCGGCAGATGTCTTTCAGTGGCACCGAGCGCAGACTAGCGACAGACATTGCCATCACTCGAACACTGTGAGCTGTGACTCTGCGGTCCAGGGGAAGCTCAGCCTGGGCCTGGTCAAAGGCGATGCAGTCCGCCACCCAGCTTGGTGACTACCAGCCCCAGGTGGCTGGTATCACAGAAGAGCTGCCCGGATCTGCGGTGGTCCCAAGTCCACTGCAGATAGAAGAAAAGAGCCCTCTTACAATCCAGCATATGGAGAATCACCGACGCCCGGTCGGCGTGGGGCTTCAGAAAGAAGGTAGGCTGCACTATCTCCTCTTTGAGATGGAAGTCCGAGACGACCTTCGGGAGCAACTTGGGGTGCACGCGCAGAACCATCATGTTCCGATAAAACCTCATGTATGGTGCGCCTCAGTCATCAATGCCTGGAGCTCACTGACTCTCTGGGCAGAGGTGAGCACCACCAGGAAGGTGCTGCAGTGAGGAGGTAGCCATGGGCTCAAAGGACAGCTTGGTCAGCTGTGTGAGAACCACAATGAAGTCCCATTCTGCTGGGGAAAGGGCGGGTGGGGTCTTGGACAGGAGCAGGCCCCATATGAAGTGGGAGACAAGCAATTGCCCTGAGAGGGGTTTACTCTCGATGGGGTGGTGGTTCACTGAGATGGCACTCAGGTGAACCCTGACAGAGTCAGACCAGTCCAGCCTGCGAGGTGTAGTTAAGTACTGCAAGACCAAGCTGATAAGGCAGGAAAATGAGTCCGCTCGGAGCTCCGAACACCACAATGAGAACTGGCGCCACTTGAAGGCATATGCCTGCCTGGTCGAGTCCTTTCGTGAGGCTAAAAGACTATCCTCGATCTCCATGGGGAGAATGTAGGAGGCTAGAGCAACCCACTCAGCTGCTACACTGTGAGGGATAGAGCCCTCAAGTTGGTGAGAAGTAACAGACTTCCCCTCCTGCGTGAGCAGCTCCAGTGAGTTCAAGAGGGACTGGGGGTTCAGTTAAGAGGTAGAGCAGCAGGGGAAATCACGGTTGCCTGGGTCTCCTCAGAGCCACGAGGATCATCGAGGCCTTGTCCCGCTGGACCTTGAGAAGGATCCGGGCAATGAGGGGCGTGGGGGAGAGGAGGAAGGTATACAACAGGCCAGTTGCCCACAAAAGGAGGAGGAGGGCATACAGGGCTACCCTGTCCGGGTGCGGGAGGGGACCCCAGAACCGGGGAGCTGCGAATTCGCAGGGCTGGCAAAGAGGTCCAGGACTGGGGGTCCCCCAGTGCTTGAAGAACCACTGTGTCGTTTGGGGACACAGGCACCTCTCGTGTGGTTGGAAGACTTTGCTGAGCTGGTCTGCCAACACATTGTCCTGGCCCAGGAGGTAGGTGGCTCAGATGGTCATACTTTCTCAGGCCCTACTAGCAGATCTTCAAACTGCTTGCCATTGATGATGTGTCTGACTTGTGAACTCACACAAATGTCTTCCTTAATCTTGGTATCAGTTATTCTTGGAAACATGTGTCTCAAATATCAAAATCCTTCACCTTCTTTGTTTATCGCTTTCATGAAGTTTTTCAACAGTCTACATTTTATATGAAGAGGCAGCAAAAATCTCTTACTTGTGTCAACAAGTGGTTCATGTGCCACATTTTTGTCTCCTGGAACCAAACGCTTAAGAAGTGGCCAATTCTGGGGGGGCGGAGCCCGATGTCCAGCGGGATGGTCGCATAACGCTGAGGCTCCCGAGAGGCCTACTCCGAATCCTGAATTAACACCGGACATACTTGAATTTCTGCTCTGATCTTGCTGGGGCACATTGGTGAGATGGCGGGGACCAAGCCCACGCGCCTGGAATTTGGATCTCCAGCGGCGTCTCACGGTAAACGCTCCAAAACTGAACCCCCGTCCCCGCAGAAGGGGCTGGCTTTGCGCGAGGGCCCCGAAATGCAGCAGGAAATCCTCGCAGAAATTAGAGGGGTTAAGGACCTCGTGCAGTCAAACGGTGAAGCACTTCGAGCGCTGAGGGAAGATCTTGGTGTACTGCAAGGCAGGCTGGAGGGGCTCTCTTCGCGTCAGGACAAAATGGAGAGTATATTAGACTCCCATGCGGTCCGGCTGTCCAAACTCGACAAAGTTGAACGCCAGGTGCGGGCCTTGCAGAAAGAAGTGGAAGATGGCAATAATAGAGCGTGCCGCAACAATCTACGACTCGTGGGCATACCGGAGGGAGCGGAATTGGGAGACATGATGGAGTTTTTAGGTAAAATCCTCCCTTCCATGCTCCAAATCACCTTTACCAAAGAATTGGAGATCGATCGCGCTCATCGTGTACCCACAAACATAACGCTCAACAGGAAGACCCCGCGGCCTATCATCTTTCGACTTTTGAGATATCAACATGTGGAACAAATTCTCCGTGCCTCCCGGGTAAAGGGCCATATGGAGTTTGAGAGCCACAAGGTCTCCTTCTATCCTGACTTGGCTAAACCCACGGTCGACCGCCGAAAGCGCTTTCTGGAATTTCGGCCGAGGCTTCAACAACTACAAGCACGCTATGGCCTGATGTACCCGGCCAAGCTCCGAGTTACGCTTCACAATCAGACAAGAACATTTGAGGACCCTGATCTACTAGCGGAGTTTTTGGACTCTAAAGAAGCCGACTTGATGCGCTGACTTCCAGAATATTCCCACCAGTACTCTCATATCCGCTGTGCCTGCCATATTGGATGTACCGCGGTTCTGCGAAGAGTCTGTCGAGGGCGGTTTGTTGCCTTATTTTGAAGATACCTGGGACCCGACTCCATCTACCCATAGTAGCCTCGACGAGTATCAGAGACAGTGTTACTTATGGACTCTGGTGTTTCTTTTCTTTTACTATGTCTCTATCTTCCTCTCTAGGGCCTCCTCCCGCAGACATCTGGTCGCCATATTCATTGGGGGTTTTGCTTCTTCTCTAGGTAACTTTGGTACATATTTTTCAATATGGGTGTATTGGCCAGCCTATTTGGTGCTTATGTCATTATTGTACAGATTCTGATTATGTTGTAAGTTTTCAAGCGCTCTTACTTAAAATGTCTGTTATCGATTGATGGCACCATGTAAGCTTTTCTCATTGAACGTACAATGCATCAACAATCCGATAAAATGGAGGAAAATTCTAAGTAATTTAAGTCATGACGCTGTGGACCTGATTTTCCTCCAAGAAACACATTTCAATTTGAAGGAAACTCTCAAACTCAATATTAAGCCTTACATGGTGGCCGCTTATTCCCCAGCCGTTTCTGGGGAATGTGGGGTTGCCATGTTGGATGGGAACTCTCTGCATGCTACTATTATAGCGACCTGCTCAGATACAGCGGGTAGATGGTCCCGAGTTCACCTCAAGATAGGTCACTTTAAAGTTACATGTATATGCCGCTATGCTCCTAATGTAGATGACCCTGCCCTTTGTTACTATTGCTCAGGTTGCGCAGGCCTCTGCTAATACTTCATTGATTTTGGGGGGGATTTCAATTTAGTTCTTGATCCCCTGATTGACAAATAGCCGCCTAGGACAAGTGGTCCCCCCAAGAGTCACATCGCGCTAATCTCTGTGAACACAGATATAGTTCTAGTCGATCTATGGAGGTTGCTACACCTCAATGAGCTTGACTTTACCTTCTTCACTTCCCCTCACAAATCCCAGTTTTGCATCGATTTCTTTCTGATATCAAAACTGTTGGTTCCTCAGGTGGACGCTGCAAAGATTCACTCTCAGCATCTTTCAGATCATGCTGCTATTTCTTTTCAATAACATACTATTGCACTCCAAGGGAATCCGGGGGCCTGGTTCTTTGACAGAGCCCTATTAACTCAGCCTAGTAGTACACATGGGGTAGCCTCTAACTTTTATAACTATTCTGTCAGGGTACAGATACTGTCACTTGTAGAGTCCAACAAGCCTGGGATCGCTAACCGCCAACCACTTTAACTCCTGTGCATTAGAGCGTTTTCTGGAGCAAAATAGTACGGGTTTCCCGGTCTGCCTCCGTTGTCCAAACTCTCTTCCCTTTTGCACATAGATGCTCTTATATTCCAGGAAAATAGCCAAATGGCACATAACTGCCAGGGATCAGTGTAGGTCTTGCCATACTGATGTAGGACCCTCGCTCATGTTCTTTATGAATGTCCTTAACTACAGGTTTACTGGGGGCGGGTCTGGGGTCGTATTCCATTTATCTTACACCTTCACGAGCCTCTTTCTTGGAAGACTGTGGGACTCCGCTCAGTGGCGGAGGTCCCCTCTCTTCCTAAGAAGGGTTGCTTTCTCCTGATTTCATGCTGAGTATAGCCATATGTTTAATCACGAGGTCTTGGAAGAATAGCTCTCGACTTACTGTCAATGAATAGTGGAACCTTGTCTGCTTATATAGTAAATATGAGCAGATATCTCGGAGAGCTATTTTCCATACCCAAATTCACTCTCGCTTGTCTAAAGGGCAGATGTTCCAAGATCATGTACAATCTGCTCATTGCTTCGACATGTCTGTTTAATGTACACTCATCATGTTTAAGATCGCTGTTAGGTTTTGTAACACAATGTCAGTACACGCCCGCTTCGAGAATGATTCAGTTTCCTAGAGAAGATGCAGGGGGGAGGGGGGTGGTAGGGGTTTACTTTGGTGTATGTATCATATTCCATGTATGTAGTTGTCTTTTAGCTGTATGTCTTCCTTTCCTTTGTTGTTGTAAAACGAAAATAAAGAATTAAAAAAAAAAAAAAGTGGCCAATTCTATTCAAGGTAATGAGACTCTAGCATGGAAGTCCCATTCGCAAATTAAACAATACTTGATATAACCAATCTGCATTCCTAGTAGCAATGCCACTACTTTTAGATCACCACAGATGTTCCAGTTGTAGTTGAACTGAATGTGTTTCAACAACAGTTCCATGTTTTCGTAGGTTTCTTTCATGTGTGCTGCATAGGCAATAGGTATTGAAGGGTGGATACTGCCATTGTGTACCCAGGGCAACAACCATATCACCTTACTCCACAATAGAAATAGAAAACACTATAACACCCATTTTAAACCACCACAAAACCCCCATTACAAAAGACAGTCTCACATACTTCACATAGCATTAGAACATACAATCAACACAAAACGTAACAGATTAGACACTCAAAAAGACCTCAGATGTGCCCTTATCAATGCTCAATCCACACGCAAGAAATGGCCTGCCATCACCAACCTCATAACCAACCTCAACCTGGACATTTTATTGGTCACAGAATCCTGGCTCTCTGATGCTGATACAGTCATACTAAACCAGCTTACACCTCCAGCCTACTCCAGCTACACATGTAACAGATCTGGCAAAAGAGGAGGTGGAGTGCTAATCATAGCAAAAACCGAACTACAATACCGAACAATACAAACCAGCAGCACACCACAGCTTGATGTCATTACTATCTACAATAACTATAACACAATCAACCTGATCTATAGGCCACCAAGTACCTCATCTGAAGAACTATCGACCATCATTGACCTAGCCTGCAATCCAAATAATCCAGACAAACCGAACTGGCTACTAGGTGACTTTAATCTCGCCTCACTCCAGCCCATTGTAGCCTGCACCTTCCTCAAAGCAATGTCCAACCTCAATTATACACAAATAATAAACAGCCCCACTCATCAATGCGGAAATGTTCTTGACCTCATCTTCACCCCACCCACCTACTCAGACTCCAACTACAATTTCGATCTCTCAATCACCCCTGTTCCCTGGTCCGACCATAGACTCCTATCATTCAAGATACCAGTACAGCAAAAATCAGTCAACCACACTATAAAACGGGCTCCAACAAACCACAGACTATTCAAACCATTTGACAAGGAAGAAATCATGAACATTGTCTTCCCAAAATTGACCCGACCATCGGACAACATCAACGACATGGTTGACAACTGGAACAACACCCTCAAGGAATACTCGGAATTATCCACAGCTAATAGCCACCCAACTCCGGATAACCTTTTGGATAAGAAACCATCGGCACCATGGTTCACCCCAGAGCTAAAGAAATCCCTCACTCTTTTGAGAAAGCTAGAGAGAAGATGGCGTAAATCCCAGAACTCCTCTGACCAAGCTTTATACCTAACCCATCTAAAAACCCACCGTGAAGCGGTCTGGTTCACCAGAAAAGCCTATCACTCAGAACTCCTCAACCGCTCTCTAAACAAGCCACGAGAGCTCTTTAACCTCGTAAGAGTACTAACCACAGAACCATCCCCGCCACAGCAAGAATCCATACACCCCCAAAAGTACGCCAACTACATTCAATCAAAAGCCATCAAAACATCACTAGCCCCCCCTTGATACCTTCCCAATTTCATGTACCTGAGAACCCACTCTACAAGTTCGTACCCCCCTCCACAAAACATATTGAAGACATTGTCACCAGAATAAACACAACCACAGCAGCAAATGATCCATGTCCAGCACACTGGATAAAAGCAATGAGATCTGAACTCAGCCCGTGCATATCGAAAATCATAAACCAATCATTCTCAACAGGTACCTTCCCATCAGCTCTCAAGCAGACCTCCATAAGACCTCTTCTAAAAAACAACCAACTAGACTCAACAAAGGAAGAATCCTATCGTCCAATTGCCAGCATCCCCTTTCTAGCTAAAATAATCGAGAAGATAACACAAATCCAGATCCAACAACATATAGACACCGCATCTCCACTAGACCCCTGTCAACATGGCTTCAGGGAAGCTCATGGAGTCGAAACACTGCTGACCTCATTAACCAACATTCTCATCACTGGAATCGACAGCATCAAAAATGGATTTGCATTAATATTTCTAGACATCTCCGCAGCATTTGATTCAGTGGACCATAACAAACTCCTAACCCGACTCCAATGCAAAGGGATCCAGGGGTTAGCACTGGATTGGTGTAAATCGTACCTAGAAGAGCGCTGGCAACATGTTCGTATGGGAACAAACACCTCAGAATCATTTCAGTTGAAACAAGGAGTCCCTCAAGGATCCTCCCTCTCGGCGCTACTCTTTAATATCTACATGCAGCCGTTGTGTGAGATCACTCGTTCATTCGGAGTATCCTCTTTAATCTATGCAGATGATGTGCTCATTTTCACACCAATCAACATCACTCGACCAGATTTCACGGTACTAGTAGAGTGCTTCGATGCAATAGCAGACTGGCTTCTCACACAGAACATGAGAATAAACTTCAAAAAAACCGAAGTTTTAATCATCACCAAGAACAAGGAATTTTCATCCCCATCTACCCTAAAAGTACGGGACGCCGAACTGCCAGTCAAAACCACCATAAAATATCTAGGTGTAACTCTGGACCATCGCCTAAACTTCAAAGAGCACATAAACCGAACAGTGAAAACCATCTACTTCAAGATTAGAACCCTCAGACACCTCAAAAACATGCTCGATCCAGACAACTTCCGCACCATCTTTCAAGCGATAGTCACTCCCCACTTTGACTACGCAAACATAGTTCTCCACGGCCTCCCAAAAAGCACCCTAAACACGCTTCAATTAGCAATGAACACCGCTGCTCGCATCCTACATGGAGCCTCAAGGAGTGATCATATAACCCCTATATTAAAGGAGTTACACTGGCTCCCAATCCCTTACAGAATTACATACAAAGCGCTACTTACAACATTTAAGGCCATCAATAACTTAGCGCCCCCTGCAATCTGCACACTCCTCACTCACACCCCTGATACCAGATCCAGGAGATCTGCAACAGCCAATACCCTAACCATCCCAACCGACTCCACAAAGCGTTCAAATGCAACCACGGAAAGAGCTTTCTCATACTTCGCCCCTAGATGCTGGAACAACCTTCCTCCCTCCATAAGAACAATTAAGGACCTCAAGCAATTTAGAAAAGCTATAAAACACCACCTGTTCATCTTACACTTCTCCCAACACCAGTTACCATCTCCTACCCTCTCAACTTTCCTAAGCCCCCTCTATAAACCAAAATCGATCTGATCCATCTCTGCTATATAACAAGAAATCTACCATTGTACATAGTTGTATAATCTGATCCATCGCTTCTGTATAACAAGAAATATACCATTGTATATAGTTGTATAATTAAGATGTACAAAGTTTTTCTAAGTTGAACCCTGTTAGATCCCCTGTTACATGTAAGCTCACGACAGCATGTTGCTATCTGTGAGCACTTTGTTTACTGTAAACCGCGCTGATGAGAAAGAGCGCGGTATATAAGAACTTTAAATAAATAAATAAATAAATAAATAAAAGACAGCTTTCAGCTTAACAGTGACAAATCAATAAAAAGGCGCCATTGTTGTGGGTCATGCTCATAACCCAAAGTCGTCAACAACCTATCAATCTCAGTGAGGAAACAGGTTGTCAACCTGAACAAAGAAATTTTTCATATCTTCTTGGTAGGTCTGAAAGACAGAAAGTTTTGTACCCGACAACAGCAAACTCCATCCTTGAAATCTTGACCTAAGTAGTTCAAGCTTTTGTTCTCAACAAACTTAAGTTCCTCACCAGGTCATTCAATTCTGTGTTATCAGATGAGGCACACTAGGCATAAATAGTTTAAAATCTGGATCCATGTTTTCCACATCTGGCCCATGTATTATGGCATCTTCATCTGCCTCATCTAGGCTCCATGTCTCTGGTGATTTCGGTACTGGCATACTGTCGTCATGCGGAACTGGTCTCATGGGTGAAGGCAGACTAGGGTATTCAATAGACTTCTTATGTTTAGCAGAGAAGCCGGATACATTTGTCAGACAGAAGTAACAGTCTGTCACGTGATCCTTCTGTTCTCGCCATATCATCGGGTCTGCAAACGGCATTGAATTCTGAGTACCTCTGAGCCAAGTTCTGAGATGGACAGCATATGTTGCACAACAAATATGAGGAGCCCAGGATTTGTCTTGATCGCCAACTTTACAACGAAGTAGAGCCCATACATTTTCTTACTCACCACAAATGTAATAGAATGTATCGCAGCTGTTGCGAGATTGACGAGACATTTCTGCTGTAACGAATCATCATTTAGATAAGAAGCTTACATGTAAATGCTATTGTTAAGTACACAAACTGATATCAACGTCATGCATAGCATCTGTGTGTGAAAGCTGCTTTTATAGCCTGTACTGTCAGCATCCATACTGACTAAGCATGCCCATGCATTCCTGAGGAGTAGCATTTACATTGCACATTGTGAGCATACACTAAGTGCATGCCCAGGCATGCCTAGACTAAACAAAACAGCTTACTTTCTAGGCAACATATGAGTTGACTAAACTATGTGAGGAAATCACAAAAATAGGTGCTTGCAAATAAAATGGTGCATGATAGGAAAATCTCAGGTTGATTTTCGTGATCAGCAACCCAAAATCCATAAGATACACCCGAAAGTGCTCAGGAAGCAAAATCTTCGTAGCCCAGTGCACATCCTTATAAACAATTCAAATTAGTTTGAATAGAAGAACCACATTCCCATTGCAGTAAAATTAGACACACTGGTGATCAACTGTCAGTATTCACATGATTTGAATCAACCAATGAATGATGGCTCTAATGTTTAAAATGGCCACAGCCACTCCCTGTTCCATTTTCACAATGGTGAAGACAAGAGAGCTGCTTGAGACTGTCAGAAGAGACATCATCATCAAACTTCTAACTTCAAAGGGGTACACGGCCATCTCCAAAGACCTTGGGATTCCTGTCTCTACAATTCACAATATTAAGTTTTCTACTCATGGAACTGTCAAAAACCTACCAGGATGTGGTGGGAAGAGGAAAATTAATCTAAGAAGTCTTTGAAAGTTAGTGCGAACTGTTGGAAAAACACCACACACATCCAAAGAGCTTAAGGCTGACCTGGAGAAATCAGGAGTGGTGGTTTCAACCCACACCATATGCCACTCACTAAACAAAGAAGGACATCATGAGTGCAGGCCAAGGAGGATCACCCCACTGCTCAGACATAAAAAGGCCTGACCTTTGCCCAAACTCATCTTGAGAAACCACAATCCTTCTGGGAAAATGTTCTGTGGACAGATGAAACCAAACTTGAGCTCTTTGGCAATGCAGACCAGCGACACCTTTATAGGCAAGAAATGAAGCTTATAAGGAAAAACACACTTATCCTATAGTTAAATATGATCTAATATTGTGGGGCTGTTTTGCTGCCTCAGGAACTGCAGGCCTGGAACGTATGAAAGGAATTATAAAATCAAAGATATTTTGGAGTGAAATGTACTACCTACTGTCAGAAAGCTAGGTCTGGGTTGAAGGTCATGGGTCCTCCAGCAGGGTAATGACATAAAACACACATCCAAAAGTACAAAAAAAGGTTAAAAAGGAACAAATGGACTGTTTTAAACTGGCCAGCAATGAGTCCTGATCTCAACCCAAATCAAGAACCTTTGGAAAGAGCTGAAATCTGCCACTGGTAAAATGAATCCTGGAAACATTCATGGGCTGGAACAAATCACATTTGAAGAGTGTACGAAACTTATAGATGGCTACAAGAAACATTTGGAGGCTGTCATCACTGCCAAGGGTGTGCAACCAAGTATTAGTGAAGGGTACTATTAACGCTGTCCAGGTCATATTTTTGTTTTCTTCTCAGAAATTACTAGTTCTAAGTTGCACAGACCTCTTTTTTTTGTTCCATACTTTTGAACATATTATTAAAATATTATGATGACCTACAGTTGAAATATTTCCAATTTCTCAAGATATTGTACACAACATACCTAAAATGAAAGGGTGCCAATAATGTTGACCACAATTGTATACCAACTAAGCAGCTCTACAAATCCTCTCCTTTCCCTTAGAAGTCTGTATGTTTGTCCCATGCTTTCTTGAATTTCGAGACAGTGCTCGTCTAACTCTGCAGAAGGCTATTCCATGTAACCACCACACTTCCATAAAGGAATATTTCCTCAGATTACTCCTGGGTATATCCCCTTCCATTTTCATCCTATACCCCTGTGTTCAACAGCTTTCTTTCAATCGAAAGAGGCTCTCCTTTTGTCAATTTATGCTGTGGAGGTATTTAAACACCTTTATATCTGCCCTCTCCCAACTTTCTTCCAAAGCATATATTTAGATCTTCAAGTCTATCCACATATGTTTTATGAAGAAGACCATTGATCATTTTAGTAGTCGCCCTTTGCCCCAACTCTATCCTATTTATATCCCTTTGAAGGTGTGGTCTCCAGAACTGCACATAGTATGCCAAATAAGGTCACACCAGAAACGTATACAGACACGCTATAACCTCTCTCCTTCCTCCTGGCCATTTCTCTCCCTATGCCGTCAAACCTTCTTCACAATCTCCTTTTCTACCTGTTAAGGGAGAAAGCTGGCTTGAAAGGGGAGGGGAAGAAATAGAAAAATGGTTGTGTGAGAGACTGCGAAAGTGGGCTTGGATGAGGTAATGAAAAAATAAGATCGGAGATACAGAGGTAAAGGTAAGCCAAATTGATGAAATACAATAGAACAAGAATTGTGAAGTGACAGATGAAAGACAGGCAGAAGAGAGAACTGAAACGTCATCAGCTGAGAGGAAGAGCTGGGAAAATAGTCCAGAAGGAAAAAGTAAGGAGCAGAAAAACAGGGAAAAGTCAGAATTAAATGAAGGAGCCAGAACAGTACAATATGGGGAGGGGGGAGTTTGCTTCTGTAGCAAAGATACATACATACAGTGAAACACAGCAGTTACGGAGATGCTCCTTTCAAACTCACTCTCCCTGTTCTATATTCTCAAGTGTCTAACTGCCCCTGCTCGCCATAAATGCCACCCCCCAACTGCTCCACTACCTTCCACACTGACCCCCCAAAAAATAACTCTTTACAACTCCCCTCCCAACCCACTACATGCTGCCACTATGGCAAAAAATATCCCAACTGCCTCATTACCCTGTAAACTGCCCCACTCTAACAAACAACCTCCCACAACTATCAGTCAATAACCCCCCAAAACTATGTCCTTCATAAATGTCCCATTATCCTCAGCTATTCTTGCACAGCACAGACAGAACACACAAGAGAGATAGATGCACATAATCAAACACACACACATAGATATTTCCCTGTGATGTATTGCATTTTAAATTAGTCACAGATATATTTCATCTTCTTTTCTGTTATTTCTACCATGGAAGCTGACTGAATTGCACTACTTTCTTGTTGGGTGCTGTCTGTTGCCATGGACAGGATTAGATTAAGGAAATAAAGAACATACCTAGGGTCCAAAGTCAGATATGCTTAGCAATCAGCAGGTTAGAATTGACAACTGTCTGGCTTTTTTCATAATTCAACTGATTTTTACATTAATGTTTGGAAGATAGAAGGAAGGCTAATATGTCTGGACATTTCTCAGAGTTTAAAACCTCTATCTGTGATTCTCTAATCCTCCTCCCCCTTGGTAAGTGAGCCTGCCTTACCTGCTTCCAATGTAATTGTCAGCAGAGACTGTGGGTAGGGTCCAGCCAATGGAAGGCCGACAGTTACTATAGAAGTAGGCAGGACAGGCACACTGTGGTGGTGTATTTACAAAGCACCTAGTTTTGGGGTTGGTGACAGTTGTGGGTAGGTAGTTTAGGGTGGGATAGTATGCAGGATGTTGGAGCAGTTACAGTGGGGAGTTTCTGAGAATGGGGCATTTTCATGGGGGGGATTTTTTGAGTTGGGCTTTTATAGGGGAGGGGCTTCTTTTGGTGGGGCAGTTGTGGAGAGTAGTTTTTGGGAGCGGAACAATTGTGGGTTGTTAGTTTTAGGGGTGGGGCATTTTGCAATGTGGTGGTCCAGTGTTTGGGGGTGAGGCAGTGGCAGGACTGTAGTTTTTGAGAATGGGGCAGTTTTTGGGGTGGAGGGGCAGTTGTTTGAGGGGGTTGTTTTTGGGGGTGGGGCAATGGCAGGAGAGTAGTGTTTGAGAATGGGGCAAATAGGGAAGAACTTGCAAGGGAGGGATTTTTTTTGTGTTTTCAGTTTGTTTGTTTTTAGGTGTGGGGCAGTTGCTGTGTAGTAGTTTTTGGGGGTGGGCATTTGCTTTTTTAATTTTAGGAATGTAGCAGTTTGTGGGGTGGCTGGGCAGTTGTGAGGGGAAGTTTTTGGGTGAGGCAGTTTACAATATGGTAGGACAGTAGTGGGAAAGCATAGTTACTCACCTGTAACAGGTAATCTTAGGGAACAACAGGAGTCAGTCTTCACATATGGGTATCGGATCTGGTCTTCGCCCTACAAATAGTGGCAAATGCAACCCATGATCTTGCATTATCTATAACACCAGTACCCTGGTTCGATCCCAGCTTGATTAGATTCCACATACCCACCTACCACTGCAATCAGAACACCAGCAGAGCTACTGCCTTTCTCAGGACACCAGTGAGACAATTTCGGCCCTTTGTTAAAGAAGAAATACTGGAGAAGGTCCTTCCACTCCCCAATAACACAGCCCATGGACTAGACGAAATATCTAATTGGGATGACAGCCTCAATTCCATCTCCCACCTCCCAGCCACGAACAAAAAACCAAGAAAACGAGAGCACGCAGTATGGTACTCCAAAGAGCTACGATCATCACTCCTCCACCTGCGCAAGCTCGAGAGACGATGGCGCCGATCACGATCCACCGAAGCACACTGTGCATATAGCTTGCACCTAAAAAAACATTGCGAAGAAATAATGGAGAGAAGGAAGCAGTTCCATACAGACCTCCTGAAGCATTCAATAAGTAGGCCACATGACTTATTCAATATTGTAAAGACTTTAGCAAGAGAACCAACACCAGACCAACCACACGTGCTACAACTGCAGACCTACTCTGACTATCTACAATCAAAAATGATCCTGACTGACAAGAGCACAAACCCACAAGCCACACTCCATTGCATAAGTCGCCACAGCCAACACCACTGTCCAATTTCAACAATATATCAAACAAAGAGATTGAAGACACCATTGCCTCCATCAACCCCACCACTGCACCCAACGACCCCTGCCCAGCGCTATGGATAAGAGAACTGCGTTGTGACTTAAGCCAGTTCCTGAGCAACATTTTGAATCAATCACTATCAACGGGATCCTTCCCACAGAGATTAAAACACACATCCATTAGGCCGCTATTGAAAAACAACAGACTGGACCCATCAAAAGTTGAATCCTACAGACCGATTTCAAGCATCCCACTGTTTGCCAAAATAATTGAAAAGGTAGTCCAACGCCAAATCCAACATCATATTGATACCGAAGCCCCACTGGATCCGTCCCAACATGGCTTCAGGGAAGCACATGGCAATGAAACCCTCCTCACCACCCTTTTCAATAACTTAATCTCCGGAATTGATAACGTCCGACAAGGTTTTGCCCTCATTTTCATGGATATCGCAGCAGCGTTTGACTCTGTGAGCCATGAGATACTCATAGAACGTCTCAAGGAAAAAGGGATACAAGGCACTGCTCTAAACTGGTGCAAATCCTACTTGTCCAACAGATGGCAACACGTGAGGACCGGCACCACAACATCAGAACCATTTCTACAAAAACAGGGTGTGCCGCAGGGATCTTCACTATCGGCTTTGATGTTTAACATTTACATGCAGCCCATCTGCGCCCTGATCCGATCATTCAACGTCAACTGTCTAGCGTACGCAGACAATATCCTCATATACATACCATTTGCGACTGACCAGCCAGATTTCTCCCCACTAATAAGATGTTTCGACGCAGTCGCGGACTGGCTCTTGACACAAAACCTCCGGATTAATCACAACAAGACTGACGTCCTCTTCATCACGAGGAACCAAGAATTCACTCCTCCATTCTCACTAAAAGTCAAGAATGCAGAGCTGATAACCAAACCCACAATCCGCTACCTTGGTATCACCTTGGACCAACGGCTCGACATGAAAACACACATAAGAAACAGTAAAAACAATATACCACAAAATACGGACATTACGGCATCTACGACCACTACTTGACCTCAGCGACTTTCGAATAATCTACCAAGCCCTAGTAATCCCACACTTTGATTACGCTAACGCAATCCTACATGGACTTCCGCAGGCAACGCTAAGCCCGATCCAGCTTGCGATGAACACAGCCGCAAGAGTTCTAATCGGGGTATCAAGGACGGACCACATCACGCCAATACTGAAGAAACTCCACTGGTTACCTATACAGGCCAGACTTCATTACAAGATCTTAGTCCTTACCTTCAAAGCCTTAAATAATCAGCGCCCCTCATCCATCAGCAAGATGATTCACCTCATTCCCCCTAACAGAACTAGAAGATCCACAATGGCGAACACCCTGGTGATCCCAAAAGTAATGACAAAATGCTCAAAGGCAACGTCCAACAGGGCCTTCATGATCTACGCACCCAGAGCTTGGAATGCCCTCCCCACAGACATGCGAGTCATTAATAACCTGACCCAATTCAGGAAGGCACTGAAGCATCATCTGTTCATAAGATACTACCCTGAAACCAGCTGTGGAAACCAGGCAGTGAGCAATCATACCAGTCACCTAGAGCACCCTAATAAACAGACCCAGCAAGAAAAAGGATAGCTAGCCCAATCGGTCCAACCCGAATAGACTAGAGCCAGAAAATATAGGCATCAGTGCATAAACTGTAGATAGTTACCCTAGTTATATCCAAGTTCTAGTCCCTGTTTCACTGTAAATACAATGCGGTCTGACTGCATGGTATAAGGTTATGTTGAATGTACATCGCACTGATAAGAATAGCGTGGTATAGAAGAGAAGTTAAATAAATATTGTCAGTACAGAAGGAGCCCATGCAGGAATGTTCCCCAGAGACCAATAGGAAAGCCTTTGTGAGTACTCCACTGTGCCTGCACATCTGCCTTCCCAACTCCTCTCCTCAGTTGAATTTGTAGCTTAGAGGAAAACGTATACCCAACAACTCCTAGGGAGGAGGATGGGTTGTGAAGACTGATTCCTGCTGTTCCCGGAGATCACCTGTTACAGGTGAGCTAAGCTATCTCCAGGAGCTCTCGGGCACCAGACTGAAGAGACATTCTTGAGGCTAAAGAATGGAGCCAGGAGGGCATGGACACAAAGTGAGCCAAGAGGGCATGGACAAAAAGTGGCACCAGCAGATTAGGGTGTAGTTGGCATGAGCATGGAGCAAGGAGTTGGGTGCGAGAGAATTGTAATTGGTAGGAGTTGTGATTAAGTCCCAAACAGATGCTGAAGAACAGCCTGGCCAAAGACAGCATCCCGACAGGAGTCCCTTTTAAGGCAGTAGTGAGCAGAAAGGTGTGAACAAATAACCAGGTAGCTGCCGGGTAATCTCCTCTATGGAGACAGAACAGAGGTTGGTGACTGAGATTGCCATAGACCTCATGTCATGTGCGGTAACGTGACCCTTGAGAGAGAGTCTCACCTGAGCATAGGCAAAAGAAATGCAGTCCGAAATCGAGCTGGATAGAGTGCGTTTTGACACCAGAAGACCCAAATGGCTTGGGTCAAAGGAATAAATAATTGAGAGGATTTCTTAAAATCCTTGGTCCAGTCCAAATAGAAGGCAAGGGCACACTTGCAATCTAAAGTATGCAGTGCTGTCTCAGCTCTAGAGGCATGCAGTCGGGGAAAGAAGACTGGTAGCATGACAGATTGGTTGATATGAAAATGAGAGGCCACTTTTGGAAGAAAATTTGGATGGGTATAGAGAACCACCTTGTCATAGAGGAATCAAGCATAGGGAGGATCCACTACTAAAGCTTGTAGTTCATTGATGCAACGAGCTGAGGCAAGGGCAATTAGGAAGATGACCTTTCAAGAATGGAATTTTGGAAAAGTGGTAGCCAAGGGCTCAAACAGGGCTTTTAGAACTGTGCTAGGACCAAATTGAGGTCCAAAGCCACTGGTGGTGGTTTGATCGGTGGCTTGGAAAGCAGAAAACCCTGCATGAATTGTTGCACCAAGGGGTGTGAGAAAATGGGATGCCTTTCCAGTGGCCTGTGATAGACTGCAATGGCACTGAGGTGAACTCTGACAGAGTTAGTCTTCATCCCTGCGGAGGACAAATGGAAAAAATATTGCAGAAGAAGTTCCACTGGGCAATCAGATGGATCAATCTGCTTTGGTGTGCAAAGGGTGAACTGTCGCCGTTTGAAGGCATAAGAATGCCTGATAGACGGCTTGCACAATGCAAGCAAGATGTCCTTGACCGGTTGAGGGAGATCCAGGTCTTCAAAAGGTCAAGCTTTTAGCAGCCATGCCGTGAGATGGAGAGCTTGTGGAATGGGATGGAGGAGTAGCCCCTGATCCTGAGAGAGGAGGTCGGGGGCATGACCCAAACTGAGGGGTGGAGTCTGCGCTAGACGAAGCAGCAGAGGAAACCACGGCTGAAAGGGCCAGTATGGGGATATTAGAATCATGGAGCCCTTGTTGGCCTGCACTTTGAAGAGAGTTTTGGGTATCAGGAAGGGTCAGTGGGAATGCATAAAGCAGTCCCGAGCCCCAATGCAGAAGGTAGACATCTGCTGCTTGACTATCACAGGAGTGAAGTTTGCAGCAAAAGAGTGGTGGTGGTGGTCACACATTCTCCTGAGTGGCAAACAGATCTACTCTGGGGTTACTCCACATGTGGATGATCCAAGATGCCATCTCTTGTTTTAGAGTCCATTCATGTGGACAGAGGATAAGGCTGAATCTGTCGTGCCAGGACACTGAGCTCGCCTGGGAGATAAACCACTCAGAAATGGATGTGGTGTGTAACAGTGAAGAACTAGAGTCAAAGGGCCTCTTGATAGGCGGGACAGGAACCAGCCCCCCCCCCCCCCTGCTTGTTCATGTAGAACATGGCTACTTGGCTGTCCATCTGGACTAAGGCACGCTTGCCCGATAGTTGGCGTTGAAAAACCCAAAGGGAATTCGTGAGAGCAGGTAGCTTGAGAAGATTGATCTGCATTTGTCATTCCCATTCTGTCCACTTCCCCTTTGTAGTGAGAGAATGTTCAGATGTGCTCCTCACCCAAGTTTGGAAGCATTTGTCATTAGGGTGCATTGGGGTGGAGGCATCTGAAAAGGTGACTCTCCAAGAAGATAATGTGGGGAGCACCAACACTGAAGGGAGTTGACAAGAGGAGGAGTGATGAAAATCTTGTCTGACTGCATTGGAACAGGTGTCCATTGGGTCTGTCTCATATGTAGATGGGCATATGAGATGACATGGACCATGGAGGCCATGTGTCCCAGAAGATGTAACATGTCTCGAGCTGACACGGCACTAACCTCGGAAGGTGAGGATCAGATTGATGAGATGAGCAGAGAGATCCTGAGGAAGGAAAGTTCAGCCCTGACTAGAATAGAGAAGTGCTCCGATGAACTTGAGTTGCTGTGAGGGAAGCAGGTGGGATTTTGGAAGGTTTAACACAAAGCCTAGTCTTTGGAGCACACTGATGGTGCAAGAAAGTCACTGTTTTACGACCTCTGGGGATTCTCCCATTATCAGCCAAGACAGAGACCCCCAAAGTACACAGGTATGCTGCGACGACTGCCATACATTTTGTGAGTACTTTGGGTGCAGAAGCTAGCCCAAAGGGAAGCACCCAATACCAGTAATGGATTTGCTGAACCCAAAGTACAGATATTGTCTGTGGTGAGGGTGTATCAGCAAATGTGTGTAAACATCTTTGAGGTCTAGAGAACATAGTCAGTCGTTCCTTTGACGGTATGGCAGAAGGGTGCCAAGGGAAATCAACTTGAACGGGAAATTTGCTTTGATCCCTTAGATCTAGAATGGGTCTGAAACCTCCTGTTTTCTTTAGGATAAGAAAGTAAGGAGAGTAGAAGCCCTTGCCTTCTTGGGTGGGAGGGACTCTTTCGACAGCCCCCTGAGCTAACAGGACGGTCACCTCAGAGGACAGGAGATTGGCCTGCAAATGGTTTGCATGATAATCTCTTGTGGAGGTGGTTGAAAGTGAAGCAGATAGTCCCCTTGGTTGATGTTGAGAGTCCACTGCTTTGATGTGATGAGATGCCACCTGCTGGCATAAGCAGAAACTCTGCCTGCTATGTGAAGGGGTTGGGGATCCTGAAGAGGCAGAGTAGCTATGCTCTCTAGGAAGGGGTCAAAAACCAGGTGCTGGCTGTGGTGAAGCAGCTGATTGGGGTTTAGGAGTCTTGTCCATCTTGACGGGGACCCCATGGCCTATGCTGATGCTGCTGAGGTTGAAAACCAGCAGAGGGATGGAAAGAAGAAAAATATCTTCTTTTTGGTGTAGAATGACTTCTTTGTAGCAACCTTCCTCCTAGAGGGGTCTGAAGTCTTTCTTGAGAGGCGCTTGAAGGCAAGATCATCTACTTCAAGCTCTCCTGGCCTTCTCTCTCCAACCTTTACCAAACAGGTTTTTTCCGAGCAAAGAATATTGGCCAATTTATTTTGAACCCACTGCTCAAGGTCTGATGCCTGAAACCAGGCCATCCTACAAGCTCCTATGCAAACTGCAGCAGCTCTGCTGGTAGACTCAAAGGTATCGAAGGCTGCCCTAGTCAGGAACTTAGACGTGTTCTGAGCCTGCGTGACCATAGTCGGGTTTGCATCACATTTGTCATCTGAAAGAATAGGAGCGAAATTTCCTAGATCCCTTGAGACATCGTTGAGGTACATGCCCATGTAGAGGGTGTAGGATGTAATCCTAGAAACAAGCATACATGCCTGGAAGCAGCGATGCCCAAAGGCATCGAGAGCCCTGGCATCTATGCCAGGCAGTACAGATGAATAAGTCTTAGAACTCTTGATGCGTTGCATCGCCGATTCCATCACTATAGAATGGTGTGATAGTTGAGGGTTTTGATACCCCGGGCATGGTGGAACTATGTACATGGTTTTGAGACATTTACTGATAGGCGGAACAGTTAGCGGGGCCTCCCACATACACAGCATTAGATCCTGTAGGATCCAATGCACCGATAACTTTGCTGCCTCCTTGGGCATCGAGGGATATTGGAGGATTTCCAATTCCTCAGCCCTCGGTTCCGTTTCCGATGTTACTATGATTTAGAGACCTGTTGCCATGTCCTGAATGAAGTCCTGAAATGTCCTCTGGCGGGGGATCAACGCCTCGCATGAGGAGGAGAGGGATGGGAGGGGATAACCCGGGTGGCCCTGGAATCCTCCGATGACTCTTCAGTGTCAGAAGATGACGACTCTGATTTGAGAAGAGAATCAAAGTATTGACAGTCTCGAGCTGATGCCTATGCTGATGCTGAGTCCGTGCGGTAATCGAACGGAGAACCGGTTGGGTACAGACTATGGTTACCAGTTTCAGCGGAGGAATCGGAGGGAGGGGTCCCACCAATACCAGTTCAAGGGCTGGCATCGGACCCAGAGATACCGGTGCCGAGCTGGAAGGTAGTGCTGGACTCGTCAGGGCTGTCGATACCATTGGTACCACACCAGCCAGGAGGGCTGCCAAGGTCCTCTCGATAGCTAAGAAACACTGATCATTTGAGGAGACTGATATCTTGGTGGATTCAAGTATGGGGTTGTGTGCCACCATCCCAGAGCATGATACCAGTAGCTCTCTGGAGATCGATGCCTCGGGAGCATCCTAGAGCCCCTGTGTGGCTTTGGAGAGCTGGTTCTCCCACCAGGGCTGTTTGGCAGGCCAGTCAGCATGAGATGCCCCTCTTGGTGCATCTCATGGAGTATGGGACTTACCTCAATTCTCGGTATCGGATTTCAAGGACGAGAATTTAGTCTTTAATTTATGTTTGGACTTTTTGGAGACCATGGAACCAGCTGAAGAGGCCAACGTCCTTGATGATGCAGAGGCCACTGAAATAGAGTCCAGGGCGAACAGTGAATCATACTGCTTGGCCCTGTTCTTTAGGCCTCGCTTAGTCATTTTTTTGTACAAAGAACAATTGTCTGGTCTATGGTCTGGGCCGAAACATTTCATACACCAGTCATGGGAATCAGTGACTGACATTGTGCCAGAGCACTTGGAACATTTTTTAAAGCCACTGATGTGTTTGTCCAAGGTGACAAAAATGAAAGTTTAGGCAGAGGCCTAAGGCAACAGTGAACCACCAAAAAGAAAAAGAAAAAAACTGAAAGAAAAAGAATATCGGGGCCGATATCAGGAAGGTACCAGCGTTGACAGAAAGGCAAAGCACAGAATTAAACAAAAAAAATAAGTTTTTCAGTGGTGACAGGAAAAGGCTTCCTGTTGGCTCCATAGAAAACAAAGAACTGAGGAGTTGGGGAGGTGGGAAGACAGATGCGCAGGTGCAGTGGAGTGCTCCCAAAGGCTTTCCTATTGGATGCTGGGGAGCATTCCTGTGCGGGCTCAGTCGGTACCAACGATACCCATATGTGAAGACTGCATTCCTTCTTGCTCCTGGCGATTGTAATTTTTGAGGGTGGAGTATTTTCCTGGGTGGTGAGGCAGTTTTGGGGGAAGGGCATTTTTTTCCATGGTGGCAGCATTTAGCAGATTGGTAGGTTGGTTGTGAGGAATTTTTGGGGGCTGGAGTCAGTGTGTGGGGAGGTAGGACATGGATCTGGGGTTTATTTCTCTGAAGCCCCAGATCCATTTTCTAATTGTCTCTTTTTACCGTTTGTTTGATTCTGGAGCCACAGACAAGAAATGGTGACATTAAAATTAAAAGTTACATACGAACATAAAATATGCCATACTGGGTCAGACCAAGGTCCATCAAGTCCAGTATCCTGTTTCCAACAGTGGCCAATCCAGATCACAAGTAGCTAGCAGTTTCCCAAAAAGACACACAAGTTCCAAAATGCTTGTATTGGGGCAAGCAGTAGATTTCCAGAGTCCTCTTTAATAATGGTTTATGGACCTTTCCTCGAGGAACTTGTCCAAATTTTTTTTAAATCCAGCTACTCTATTATGGTTTCTAAGTTATACTATTTGACTGGGCGGAAGGTATCTGCTGGCACACCTGGTGAGTATGATACTCTCCAAGGTGGTGCTGACATTGACCTTACCAAATTTCTAGAAGACTCTCAGGATACTATCCTTACTCGGGCTACTTTGGTAGTCACTTTTGTTTCTGAGTATGATAAATCAGTTGTGTTTAAATTGTACTTTAAAAAGCCAGCCGTGCCGTTCTGTGGTGCTAAGGTGCAGTTGTTTCCTGACGTCTGTAAGGCCACTCAACTTAGGAGACAGGCCTTTTTAGCTTTGAAACCTAAGGTAGTGGCACTTTCAGCTAGTTTTTTCCTTCGTTACCCCTGTAAGTGTTTAATTACGTTTCAAGGGTCTAAATATACCTTTGTTGATCCTTCTCAACTGCAGTTATTTTTGGATAATAAATGAGTGTGCATACTTTGTTAGGAGAAGTGGGGATAATGGGTTTGAGCTGCCTTAGTAGTAGGATTTGGTATCCTGAATGTTTGGTTATATAGTTGCTTTTATTTCTCCCCTTTATAGTGGGCTACGTGATATGCTGATGTGTTATTATTTTCCTATTATTCGGAGGGTTTCTCCTTTGTTATGTTTTTGGAATGACATTGGCATTTTGATTGCTTGTGTACTTTCTTTGTAAGTATGTTTAAAATTTCATACATAAAAAAAAAAAAAAAAATCAAAAAAAAAATCCAGCTACATTAACAGCTTTCTAGTAACGAATTCCAGAGTTCAATTATGCGTTGAGTGAAAAAAATATTTCTGTTCTTAGTCTTAAATTGGTTATACTGTAGCTTCACTGCATGCCCCTAGTTTTTCTACTTTTTGATGGCGTAAACAATCTATATATGTTCACTCATTCCACTGCATTCATTAATTTATTGACCTCTATCATATCTCCCCTAAACAGTCTCTTTTCCAGGATGAAAAGCCCTAATCTTTTAAGTCTCTCCTCAAAGGGGTATCCTTCCATTCTCTTTACTATTTTGGTGGCTCTTCTCTGTACCTTTTCTAATTCTGCTATATCCTTTTTAGGATATGGCAACCAGAATTGCATACAATATTTAAGGTGCAGCAGCACCATGGAACAATAGGCATTATAATATCCTTTGTTTTATTCTCCATTCCTTTCCTTATGATTCCTAGCATTCTATTTGCCTTCTTGGCAGCTGCTGCACACTGGGCGGAGGGTTTCAAAGTGTTATCCACGATGACGCCTAAATCTTTTTCCTAGGTGGTGGTTCCTAATGTGGAACTTTGAATCATGTAACCATAGTTTGGCAGTTCTAGCCTGGGTACATAACTTTGCACTTGTCCACATTAAATTTCATCTGCCATTTGAACATCCAGTCTTCCGATTTATCAAGGTCCTCTTGCAATTTTTCACAATCCTCTTGTGTTTTAACAACTTTGAATAATTTTGTATCATCTGCAAATTTGATTACCTCATACGTTAGTTGCATTTCCAGGTCACTTAACGGATATGTTAAAAAGTAGTAGACCCAGCACAGATCCCTGGGGTTCTCCACTTTTCACCTGTCTCCATTTGGAAAATTGTCCATTTAGTCCTACCCTCTGCATTCTATCTTTTAACCAGTTCGATCCACAATAGCACTCTGCCTCCTATACCATGACTTTTTAGCTTCACCGAGAGTCTCTCATGAGGGACCTTGTCAAAGGCTTTCTGAAAATCCAGATACACTATATCAACCGGCTCACCTTTGTTTACCTGTTTATTCCTACTTTCAAAAAAATATAACACATTAGTAAAACAAGACTTTCCTTGACTAAAGCCATGTTGGCTTTCTCCCATTAAACCATGAATACTTATATGTTCAGTAATTTTATTCTTTATAATGGTTTTTACCATTTTGACCAGTATTAACATCAGGCTCACTGGTCTGTAGTTTCACAGATCACTCCTGGAACCCTTTTTAAATATTGGCGTTACATTGGCCTTTCGCTAGTCTTCAGGTATTACAGATGATTTTAATGATAGTCAACAGCTTACTAATAGTAGGTCTGCAGTCTCATATTTCAGTTCTTTGAACACCCTCAGATGTATACCATTCGGGTCCAGGTGATGTGCTACTTTTTAGTTTATCAAATAGTTGTAATACATCTTCTCGGTTTATCAATATTTCTTTCAATTCTTCTGATGCATCATCTTTAAATACTGTTTCTGTCATGGATAACTTCCCTACATTATCTTCAGTAAAGACCGAAGCAAAGAATTCATTCATTCAGTCTCTCTGCTATGGCCTTGCCCCCTCTTAGTGCCCCTTTTACCCCTCTTTCATCTAATGGTCCAACTGACTCACAGGTTTTTTTTGCTATGAATGGACTTGAAAATGTTTATTAAGTGTTTTTGCTTCTACAGCAAGATATTTTTCAATTCCTTATCGTCACTCCAGTCCAGTCCCTTTACTTCTGGGTTACGCAACCCTTCCAGCAGCTTGGAGGCTGAGCCCAACCTTTTTGGGGGTGGAGCGGTATAAATACCACTGGGACCACCTCCCCAATCCAGTATACTCAGCCTCCAAGCAGCTGGAGGGTTCCGTAAGCCTGGGGCTTACTGGAGTCCTACCTTAAAAACCTAAAAACTTTTAATTTATTTTAACTTTAATTTTAGTTAATTTTACCTTTATTTTACCCTTTTCCCTTGGTCTCCCGTTCTGGAGCTCTGCTCCTTTAAGGGCTGCCGGCTCTCTCCTTCATCCTCACTCCTCCCCCCCCCCTCGTTCCCGGCACAGACCTTGAAGCGGCCTCGCTGTTGGCAGCTGCGGGGAGGTGCGCTGCTCTGCCCGACAGTCGGCTCCTTTGTTCCTGTGCTCTTTAGGGGGGAGACAGCCTCGCGCCGAAGCCCTGCGGGTGGCTGAGCGCTAGAGGCTGCAACACTAGTCGGCGTCGGCCGCCCGGTCCGTCTCAGATCGATAGGACGGCGAGGTGAGCCACGCGGCGCCCGGTCTCTGCACGCTGCAGTAGCGATCTCGGACAGCAGCAGGACTCAGCCTCTGAGCGCCGGTCGCACAAGAGAGCAGCGGGACTCGGATCGGAGCGCAGTTCGCCGCCACGAATAGGCCCGCGGCTCCCCGTTCAGGCTCCACATGTTAGGCCTGCCACGTGTAGAGCCGACGGGTGGAGACCGCGGAGTCGGGCCCAGGATCCTCTCAGTCAGCACCAGGAAACCGCAAGTACCACGATAGAGGAGTTTTAAGATTTAAGCTAATTTAATTTAATTTAATTTTAATTTTAATTTAGTTTAATTTATTTTATTTCAACTATGCCTTTGTTTTAATTTCTGGGTGCTTACCAGGCTTATTGCCAATCAACTAGGCCCTGTTCCTGGCTTTCCCTCGGCTACTAATCTAAGGGCCTCTTAGTTTTCCTCTGGGCAAATTATTCTCTAGGATCCGGTGCTTTCAGTGGGATCACCAGTCCTATTCCATGGCATCCAAGCCGCGCTGCCCATCCTGTGGAGTCCGCAGGGGCACCTCCGCAGATACAGGAGTCTGCAGGAGCTGTGCTGCAGTGGCCATCTCAGTAGAGCAGGAGATAAGCTTGGCCATGTTACAGCCCTCCCAGGAATCAGGAGACTCTCTAGAAGGGGAAGGGGGGTCCCAGCTCCCTATCACTACTCCTTCGGATCTGCCCACGCCTTCCCTGCCTCTCCCATCCCCCCCCTCTAGTGCGGGGGGGGGCCGGAGATTTTTTCTCTCCTGACTTTATCCTCCTACTTCACAAGGCCTACTGCCTACGTAAGCAGGGCACGGGGGCAGTAGGGGCTGCTCCACCAGTGGAGGACAAATCAGCTAGACCTCTTGAGGTTACCATTCCGGAATCCGGTATTCCTTCGAAGCGCCCACGTCTGGGGGGTGAGGAGCTCCTAGCGTCCCTCTCTCAGGGTACCCTGGAGGAGGATGGCTCCATTAGGGACTTGGAGGAGGATGAAGAGGAGCTGGAGGAAGGAGAGATCCCGGAAGAAGATCAATCTCGGATTGTCAGAGTTTTTCGTCGAGAGGAGCTCCCGGCATTAATTAATGAGTCTCTGAAGGTTCTCAATGTGACCTCCGACACGCCATCTCAGGAAGAGGCATTGGAGGATCCCCTAATCCAAGCCATTAGGAAATCGCAGAAGGTTTTCCCGGTCCACAGGGTTGTGCGACAGATGATCCAGGAAGAGTGGGACCAACCAGAATCAAGCTTAAGAGGGACCAGAACCATGTCTCGCCTATACCCCCTGCCAGAGGCAGATAAAGAGCTGCTGAAATCTCCCAGGGTGGATGCGGCGGTATCAGCAGTTACTAAGAAGACGACTATCCCGGTGGAGGGCAGTTCAGCCTTAAAAGACGCGCAAGACAGGAAGTTGGATACGCTCCTGAAACAAGCCTTTGACGTAAGCGCCCTCGCCTTGCAGGCCTCCGTGTCAGGTGCCTGGGTGGCGCGGGCCTGTTTAAGGTGGGCCCAGCAGCTCCAGGCAGAGAGCTCAACGGGCGAAATACAGGCCAACTCGGCCAGGGTGGAATCCGGAGCAGCCTTCTTGGCAGACAGTTAGTATGACCTCATCAGAAGTTTAGCCAAAAACATGGCCTCGGTGGTGGCGGCTAGACGTTACCTGTGGCTACGTAATTTTATTTATTTATTTATTTAACAGTATTTCTAAACCGCCTTATCATGATAATCAAGGTGGTATCACAGCAAACAATCTAGTAGTGTGAGTGTGTTATACATGCAGTGAGGGTGGAAATTTAGTTGGGTGTGTGTTGTGTTGTGAGCTAGATTGGTTTGAGCTATGTACAATGTGGGCTATATACAGTGGTGCTAAAAACATTTTATATATACATATAGTGTTAGTCGGTAACGTGTGCTGCTATACAATTGGGCTGCTGATGCTTCCTCAAAGTCCCGCCTGAGTCGGCTCCCCTTCAAGGGGAAGCTTTTATTCGGGGAGGACTTAGAGAAGCTAGTTAAGGACCTGGGTGAGTCTAAGGGAGGCAGACTGCCGGAGGATAGGCCAAGGCAAGGACGTCCTCTAGCTCCAGGACGTACCCAGGCTAGAGACTCGCGGAGATTTCGCCCAGCCAGGTCTATCCCCTTTCCCAGGGGTCGTTTTCCCTCCAAGGGACAAGGTTTCAGAGGTTTCCGAGGAGCAGGTCGAGGATTTGGAGCTCCCTCCTCCTCCTCCTTCTCGGGACCTAGAAAACAACAATGAGATGACGGGGGTCCAGGGGGAAGGGCGGCCGTTAGGCGGGCGCCTGGGGCGGTTCCTTCCCGCCTGGTCCCGAGTCACGTCCGATCAATGGGTCCTAGAGGTGATCAGGGAGGGTTATGCTCTCAAATTTGCAAAACAAATACCTCCAGCCTTTGTTCAGTCCCCCTGCACCTCTTCCGCAAAGAGGGCAGCAATAGAGGCAACTCTTGCCCGTCTAATAACCTTAGGGGCGGTGGTCCCAGTACCACCGGACCAGTGCGGCTCGGGTCGATACTCAATTTACTTCGTAGTACCAAAAAAGGAGGGGTCCTTTCGACCGATCCTGGACCTAAAACAGGTCAACCGCTGCCTCAGGGTCCCACATTTCCGGATGGAGACCCTAAGGTCAGTCATAGCGGCCGTGAGAGGAGGAGAGTACCTAACGTCCCTAGACCTGACGGAAGCCTACTTGCATATCCCAGTCAGGAAGTCCCATCAGAAGTTCCTGAGATTCGCAGTACCGAGAGGCCACTTTCAGTTCCAGGCCCTACCATTCGGCCTAGCCACTGCCCCCAGAACGTTCACCAAGGTAATGGTAGTGGTTGCGGCCTTCCTCCGGAAGGAGGGAATATTAGTGCACCCCTACTTGGACGATTGGTTAATCCGAGCGAAGTCGGAAGGGGAAAGTCGTTCGGCGACGACCAGAGTGATCCAGGTCCTAGAAGAATTGGGGTGGGTCATCAATCGGGCAAAGAGCAGGATGACTCCCTCACAAGAACTCGAGTACCTCGGAGCCAGATTCGACACCCACAGGGGCAGGGTCTTCCTGTCTCGGGCAAGATCAAGGGAGCTAAGACTTCTCGTCACGCAGTTCTTGGGCAGACGAAACCCCTCGGCGTGGCATTATCTGCAAGTCCTGGGAACTATGGCGGCGACAATAGAGGTAGTGCCATGGGCCAGGGCCCACATGCGACCGCTGCAGCGGGCGCTATTACGTCGATGGTCCCCTCAACAGCAGCCTCTCCGGATGCAGTTACCTTGCGCTCCGCGGACCAAGCAGTCCCTCCACTGGTGGCGTTGCCCAAGGAATCTGGACTGCGGGATGCCCCTCGAACCTCATCAGTGGTTACTCTTGACGACGGATGCCAGCCTGACAGGCTGGGGAGCACACTGCGAGGACCAGTTCGTCCAGGGCAGCTGGACTCTGCTGGAATCTCATTGGCCCATCAACAGGCTGGAATTGAGGGCCGTCACCCTAGCACTCAAGGTGTTCAAGACCTTAGTGCAAGGAAAAGCAATTCGCGTTCTCTCCGACAATGTCACCACGGTGGCCTACATCAACCACCAGGGAGGCACCAGCAGCCCCGCCTTGGAGAAGGAGGCGGACGTGCTTTTCCAGTGGGCGGAGATCTGGCTACTAGCAATTTCAGCTCAACACGTGGCGGGCGAAGACAACGTCACGGCCGACTTCCTCAGCAGGTGCAAGATAGACCACGGAGAGTGGGAACTAGATCAGGAGACCTTCAACCAGATAGTGACCCGGTGGGGTCTCCCAGTCATGGACCTCATGGCGCGGTTCGCCACAACCAAGGTAGACAGATTCTTCAGCCGAAGGAAGGAAAGGATGTCCGAGGGCTTAGACGCCCTGTCACAAAAGTGGCCGTCGGAGGGTCTTCTCTATGTATTCCCTCCGTGGGCCCTGATCGGAAAGGTGCTGCAGCGGGTGGAGTCCCACCAAGGTTTGGTAATCCTCATAGCCCCGGATTGGCCTCGCCGCCCCTGGTACGCCGATCTGGTGAGGTTGATCGCCGACCGGCCTTGGCGGCTTCCTTACAAAAGGGACCTGCTGAGGCAGGGTCCGGTGCGGATGCCTCACGTGGATCGATTCTCGCTTACGGCCTGGCTATTAAAAGGGCGCGCCTCCTAAAACGGGGCTACTCAGGAGCGGTCATCTCGACGCTGTTAAAAGCTAAGAAGCGCTCGACCTGTCTAGCTTATGTGAGGGTTTGGCGCATCTTCGAAGCCTGGTGTGCAGAGCACCATCGGAAGCCCCTTGCGACCTCCGTCCCGGAGGTTCTGGAATTCTTGCAGGCAGGTTTGGACAAGGGACTGGCACACAGCTCCTTACGGGTTCAACTGGCGGCGATCTCTTGCTATAGGGGCAAGATCCGTGGCAAACCCATAGGGGCACACTCCGACGTCGCCAGGTTCTTAAGAGCGGTCAGACGGCTTCGCCCTCAAAGGAGGTCTGTCGTCCCCCCTTGGGACCTTAACCTAGTACTGAATGCCTTGATCGGGGAACCCTTTGAGCCGGTAAAGAGAGCCTCCTTAAAGGATTTAACCCTTAAAACAGTCTTCCTGGTCGCCATCTGTTCGGCCAGGAGAGTGTCGGAGTTACAGGCCCTGTCTTCTCAGCCTCCCTTCTTGACCTTCCTCAAAGACAAAGTGGTTCTGCGTACAGTTCCTTCCTTTTTGCCCAAAGTTATCTCCCCCTTTCACCTGAACCAGACAGTTACCTTGCCGGCCTTTTCGGCCAAAGGAGATCCTCGGAAGGATAGCAAGCTACGTCTCCTAGACGTCCAGAGAATCTTGAAGCGATACCTCTCGCGCACAGCGCCCTTCCGAAAGTCAGGTCGACTGTTCATTCAGTTCGGGGGGCCGCACAAAGGCGAGGCGGCGGCTAAGGCTTCGATCTCCAGGTGGATCAGAGAGGCGATTGCCTCCGCCTACATCCTGAAGGGGAGGCAGGTACCAGTGGGGCTGCGGGCCCACTCCACTCGGGCTCAGGCTACCTCTTGGGCGGAATTCAGCCTGGTTCCCCCGCTAGATATTTGCAGAGCGGCGACATGGTCTTCTCTTCATACCTTCTCCAAGCACTACAGACTGGATGTGCAGAGTGCGACGGACACTCGGTTCGGGGTAGCTGTTCTTCAGTCCGGGATGCCGGATCCCACCCAGGTGTGAACTGCTCTGGTACATCCCAGAAGTAAAGGGACTGGACTGGAGTGACGATAAGGAAATAGTAATTAGATCTTACCTGCTAATTAGTGTTCCTGAAGGAACGACAGTCCAGTCCCTGATCCCACCCAGCTCCGGCGATCGTGAAGATAGCGGGTACTTTGAAGAAATTCGGACCGAGCGTACTGTCGGTGAGACAGGAGGGAACGCAGGAGGAAGCAGGCTCGGGCAGAAGCAGCCATCTCCCCCGGTCGTGGTCATTCCTTCTATCCTTCCCTCTATTCCTTCTACAAAAAAAAAAAAAAAATCTCTTTGATAGAATTTGGAGGTGTTATGTTTTACTCCATGAGTTAAGGTTTGGTTAGAAGTTCGATATATCTGCTTTTTCATTCGGATACTGGATTGGGGAGGTGGTCCCAGTGGTATTTATACCGCTCCACCCCCAAAAAGGTTGGGCTCAGCCTCCAAGCTGCTGGAAGGGTTGCGTAACCCAGAAGTAAAGGGACTGGACTGTCGTTCCTTCAGGAACACTAATTAGCAGGTAAGATCTAATTACTATATTTTCTCTTTGCCTGCCTTATCAATGCCTTGCATCTAACTTGCCAGTGCTTATGTTGTTTCCAGTTTTCATCATTTGGCTCCTTTTTCCATCTCCTGAAAGATGCTTTTTTTTGGCTACAACAGACTCTCTGACCTCAACTTTAAACCATGCTGGCAGTTTTTTGACCTCCTTCCACTTTTCTTAAAGCGTGGAATACAGCTGGGCTGGGCTGGGCTGGGCTTCTAAGATAGTATTTTTAAACACTGCCCATTCTTGATATAATCTTTAATCTTTGCAGCTGCTCCTTTTAGTTTTTTTCTTAACTATTTTTCTCATTTTATCAGTCTCCCTTTTGAACGTTAAAAGGTAGCTCTGTGAATTTCCTTGCCATCCTTCCTCCATTTACTAAATCAAATGCGATCATGCTATGATCACTATTGCCAAGTGGCCCCAACACCCTTATCTCTTGCACCAGATCTTGTGTTCCACTAAGGACTAGGTCCAAAATGGCTTCACCTCTTGTCTGTTAAAGAACTAGCTGCTCCAAGAAACAGTTATTTATTTCACCTAGCATGTCCTGCCGTGACACTGACCCAGTCGATACCAGGGTAATTCAAATCACCCATTATTATTACTGTGTTGTAACTTTGTTAGCTTCCCTGATTTCTTTGAGCACGTCATCAAATGTCCTTTCCTTGACTTTCTCAGCTGTCACTCTCTAGATCCTGGAGAGTGGGTGTTGAGTCAGGAGGCATTTCAGTTGATTCTGAGCCACTGGGGTCACCCCAAAATGGATCTGATTGCAACCCTCTACAGCCTTGGCCAAGTCAGCACCTGCTGTATGAGTTTCCTTCATGGCCCTTGGTGGGGGCATATGATTCAGCATACAGAATGCCACCTGGGCAGGATTGGTCTGGTAGCACTGGATTGGCCAAGGAGATTGTGGTTCAGAGACCTGATACAGCTCCTGTAGGTGCCTTCTCTTCAGTTGCCTCCATCTCTGGGCCTTTTGCGGTAGGGATCGATCATCATGGAGGACCCCGTTCCTTTCTCGTTTACAGCTTGGCTCTGAAAGGAGATGGCTAGTGCACAAGGGCTATTCTCCGGTGGTAGTCTCCCTCTACTCAGAGCCCTCAGGAGCCACCTCTGTTGCCTTTTCTACAGGATGGCCTGGAGAAGACACAGTACAATATTTTTGAGCAACTTATTCAGACAGATGGAAAAGGTACAGGCAGCTAGAAACTATTCAGGAAGCAAGCAAAAAGAAACAGAACAACTTAGCCTGACAGATCCACTCAGTGTGCTTCTGCCCCAGTGCTCTGGAGACCTAGTACTGACAGATGCTAAAAGGTAGACCATGAATCTCCTGGTGGGCGATCTAACAGGTTTTCCAATAAGCAAGGTCTGTATCTGTCCTATAGTACAGTGCTTCTCAACCAGTGCGCTGAGGCACACTGATGTGCCTTGTGAAATTCCTTGATGTGCCTTGGTGGCGACAGCCACGGACATGGCTTTATTTATTTATTTGGCTGCATTTGTATACCACTTCTTCCAGCGATCAGTACGGTTTACATTACATTACACTTGGCACAGCAAAACATTTGTTATATAGAATGAGAATCAAATTATTTACATCTGAATTTCGTGGATTTGAATTTATACAGCTTGGACTATTTACAGTTGCATTTATACAGCGTGAACTATTTACAGTTATAGTTTATACAGAAGTTCTTAGTACTCTTGTGTTGTGCTGCGGGGTTTGATTCTTTCTGCTTTTATTTATGTTATGCTGTAGTATTCCTGGAATAGGTATGTTTTAGTTTTTTTCCTGAAATCCTGTAGGTCGTTGTTTGCTCTCAGTGCGTCTGGTAGTTTATTCCATTGTGTGGGAGCTATATAGGAGAAGGCTCTGTTACTTGTGGAAACTTTGACAGTGCGGATGTATGGTGAGACATGTAGGGTGTTTAGGTTGTGTGCTCTTCTGCTTCTGTTAGGGGTTGCGTTGCGATAAGGGTGGAGAGGTAAGATGGTTCTATGTTGTGTAACAGTTTGAATGTTGTTACTATTAATTTGTATCTTATGCGGGCAGTAATGGGACGCCAATGTAGTTCCATTAGTATTGGTGTGATATGTTCGGATAGTTGTTGCTTCATTATGATCCGGGCTGTGACATTTTGTGCCTTTTGCAGTATGTTAAGGGTTTTTTTTGGTAGCCCTTGGAGAATGGCATTGCAGTAGCCTAGGTGAGGTGTGATGAGCGCTTGAGCTACTGTTCTGAAATCAGAATGTTCAATGATGTTGCGTAGAGGTTGGAGGACCCTTAGTTTGTGGAATATTGCCCGGTTCAGTAGTCTTAGGTGCTTTTCCATCTCGAGGTTTCTGTTGAATGTCACTCCTAGGTATTTTATCTCATTTTTGATGTTGTATGAGTTATTGTTCATGGTGATAGTTGAGGGAGGGTTGAAGCAGGTTTTTTGGAGATGTACATTACTTTGGTTTTCTTGTGGTTTATGGACATACTGTTCTGCTGTAGCCAGGTTTGCGTTTCCTTGAGGCATTCCTCTAGATGGTTATAGTTCGGATTGATTGTGTCCAGTTGAGTATATGCATTATGTCGTCTGCATAAACTGGGTAATTAATCTTGTGTTTCTGAAAAATCGTACAGATGGGTTTTATGTAGAGGTTGAACAATAGGGAGGACAACGCTGAGCCTTGAGGTATTCTCTGTGTTTGCGGGAATGCCTTTGATTTTTCTTGATTGAAGTGTACCTGCTGCATTCTGTTGGATATGTAGGATCTGAACCACTTTAGGGGGGTTCCTTTTATTCCTATGGAGTCCAGTCTGTTGATAAGGGTCCCATGATTTACTGTATCAAATGCAGCAGTTATGTCTATGAATATTAGTATGAACATTTTCTTATTGTCTTCAAGGCCTTTGTATAGTTTATCAAGAAGCACAAGTAGAAGGGTTTCTACCCCATGGAATTGACGGAAGCCATATTGTTGGATGTCGAGTGCATTTCTGGTGTCAATGTGATCTTGTAGTTGCTGCTGGACTGCCTTTTCGATAGCCTTGGCTATGAACGGTATACTTGAGATAGGCCGGTATGAAGATGGGTCATCCCTGAGTGTTTTGTTTTTTAGTATAGGTCTTATGAGGGATTTTTTGAGCTCCATTGGCATGATTCCTTGTTGCAGCGATTGGTTTACTATGTGTCTTATGGAATGGGCAATTTATTTTTTTGTTGCCTTGAGCCAAGCTGCTGGGCAGGGGTCTAATGGGGAGGCTGTGGTGTTTAGGCTTGTGATTATGTTTATTATTTGTCTGGACTCGATGGTGTAGAACGCGTCCCACTCCTCATTACTGTCCGTCGCTGCTGTGACAGGATGTGGGGTGTAGTTTGTAGTCTGAGTTTGGGTGGGGTATCCTGTTGTTGGTGGGTTGAGTTTGATGGCATAGTGCTCTGCTAATGTTTGTGCTTTTATAGCGGTATTGGTGCTATCATCCTGGGCAGTTTTGGTAAGGGATTTGACAAGTTCGAACAATTCTTGTGGTCTGTTCAGTTCCTTGTTGAGTAATTTGGTATGATGGTTTTTCTTTGCGATGTTGATTTCGTCTTTGTATTTTGTGAGGAATGTTAGATATTCTGCTTTGCGTTCGGGGGTTTTTGATTTTCTCCATCCCTTTTCTAGTTTCCTGAGGTCTTTTCTTCATTTTATTTAAAGTTATTGTGTACCAGGGCTCCGTTTTTGTTCTTGTTTTGGTATTTGCATTGTTTGGCAATTTCGTTTTTAGCTCTGAGACTGTTTCAATCCCCTCGTTCCATTGGTTTATCAGAATTTCCAGGTCATTGTAGTCAGTGTTTACGTGATTCATGATTGAGTTTATTAGGGTTTCTTTGTCGAATTTCTGGAATTTCTTTCCATGTTGAGTTTTTGTTCCAGTTTGTGGATTGTCTGGTTTCATAGGTAGGTATAAGGTAAATTTTATCAGATGATGGTCTGTCCATGGAACTTGTGTTATTTGTGGTGCAGGTTCTTTGCCTCCATTGTGGTGGACCTTCTTGGGTATAAATACCATCTAGTATATTTCCTTTGTTATGGGTGGATCTTGTATTATTTGCTTGCAACCTAGTTGGTCCATGGCTTCTAGGAAGGTGCTTGCATGCGTAGGTGGGGTTGAAGTCCCCTAGTATAATTTGGTATTTTTTGATTGTCGCTATACAGATCTTTTCTAGTGCGGCAGCAAGAGCTTCATGTTGTGATGTAGGGGGTTTATAGATGAGACATATTATTAGAGTTTTGTTTTCCAGTTTGAGGATATCGATTCCATCGACTGCTTTGTGTGGTGTTGGTTAGGTTTAAAGAATCTTTTGCAATAATTAGGGTTCTTGTCCCATCTCTGTTGGAAATGCCCTAGAGAACAGACTTCTGTTTTCCCCAGCAACCCTTCCCTACCAGGGAGCATATAGGAACAGGAGGGGAAAGGGTAAGCTTGGAGCAAAGGAGAGCCACTCTGTTCCCTAACTCAACCCTCCCCCCCATGTCATTCAAGAATAGGAAGGTATTGGTGTGACTGAAGAAGACTCTGCAGAGCAAAGAAAAGCACCTACACTAGCTGCTCCAGCCCCTTTCTCTCTTATTCTAGAATGAAAATGCAGAGGTTATGGATGAGCTACAGATGGCTATGGGGAAAGAAAGAAGCCAGAAAGTAACAGATTGATAGAGAAGCATCCTAATTAGGAGGAGATGGGACCGCTGAGAGGATCAAGTGTTGTGACAGTGAGAATTGACGTGTGAAAGATGGTAAAGAAAAGAAGCAAAGAAGAGAAGAAAAGTGAGAACCAGTTGTAAATGCAAAACGTTTGAAGAGATGCTGCTGTAAAAGGAGAGATTTAGAGGTATAGAAGAAAGAAAAGGAAGAAAATGCGGTAACAGGAAAACAAAGACAGAGTGAAAGGAAAGAGGTGATGAAGACAGATAAAAGAAGAAAGGTAACATGGAAAGAAGAGCCTGGAAAAGGAGTTAAAAGAAAATAGACAAGAAAGAAAAACAAAGATGACTGGGATCAACTTGATTAGGGAAAAAACTCACACAGAACAAGGTAGAATAGTGTGTTTATTTTCAGCACAGTGATTAGAATATGTAACAGTTATCTCTTCCCTCACTTGGTGTGCAGCTTGTTGTGCTGTGAGGGCTTGTGTGTATCAGTGATGCTGAGGGCTAAGCTATCGGTAGCTTAACTACTGGCAGGTCTCCCAAGATGGACAGGTCTCAGCTGAGATGCCAGACCAAGACAAACCACCCATCTGGGCAGCAGCAGAATGGGATGGTATTGACAGCAGAGGATCACATTTCTGTGACAACGGCAACAACATTAGAATGAAACTGCATAGAAGGCCTGGCAATCTACTTCCGTATCTTGCCACGAAAACCTAATGAATAGTCACAACAAAACAAATTGCACTATAGTGCTGGAAGATGAGACCCCCAGATAGGAAGGCAATCAACTGGCTAATGGGAAGGAGCTGAAGACTTTTCAGAATAGAGCCAGCATTTATGATGTGGTTGTATCAAAGCACTCAAGACGTCTGACTGCTGAGCTAGCTGCGCATGAAATGAGAGTCAGAAGCTGCAAAGATGTCTTAAATATTCAGACATGGAATGTACGAAGCATGAATAAAGGGAAGTTGGAGGTGGTCAAGAATGAAATAGAACGTGTACAAGTTGATCTGTTGGGTGTCGGCGAACTGAAATGGACTGGCATCGAGCACTTTGCATCTGATGATCACATGGTCTACCATGCTGGAAATGAAAGAAAGAAGAAATGGTGGCGTGTTTATTTTAAGAAGAAACTTGCAACTAATAATGAAATACAACACAATCAGGGATCTGTCTATGAGGAATGCCATAGATACAACTATAATTCAAGTATATGCCCCAACAACAGCTGCAGAAGAGGACGAAGTTGATGAGTTTTACGAACAAGTACAAGCTGAAATTGACAGAACATGCAAACAGGATATCCTGATAGTCATGGGTGACTGGAACACAAAAGCTGGCAACAAAGGCGGCGGCAAAGTGGTTGGAAAATATGGACTTGAGAACAGAAATGAAGCTGGAGAACAACTGATAGAATTCTGCGAGACCAATGATCTATTCATCTCAAACACCTTCTTCCAGCAACACAAACGGTGTCTGTAGACATGGACTTCGCCCAGTGGGTTGTACAAAAATCAAATTGACTACATCTGTGGAAGTCAACGATGGAAAAGCACTGTAAAATCAACAGAGTCAAAACCTGGAGCGGACCGTGGTACATATCACCAACTACTAGTATGCAAACTCAAGTTAAAGTTGAAAAAGAGCAAGCCACTCATGTAACAAAATACGACCTTGAGAATATACCACCAGAATTCAAAGACTGCCTGCAAAATTGATTTGCTGCTTTAGATACAAATGACAGAGCTCCAGAAGCATTATGGGATGACATCAAGAAAGTTGTGTTCAAAGAAAGCGAGAAGTCTCTACAAAAGGTAAAAAAGCAAAAACGGCCAAAATGGATGATGGAAGAAACTCTGAAAATTGCCCAGAAATGCAGAGACGCTAAAGCCAAAGGAGACAGACAATCGCAGAACAGAGATTTCCAACACTCAGCAAGACAAGACGCATGCAAGGAAATAGAAGCAGAAACTATTAGAGGAAGAACAAGATCGGCTTTCCTAAAGCTACGAGAATTAAAGAAAAAATTCCAGCCTCGAATTGGAATGTTACATGATGCTCAAGGATCCATGCTGAATGATGATGAAAAGATCAAGAAAAGGTGGAAAGAATATACAGAGTCATTATACCATAAAGATCATGTGGACCAACAGCCGTTTCAACCTGTACCTTATGATCAGAAACCATTAGTGATGAAAGAAGAAGTCAAAGCAGCATTAAAAGCCTTATCAAAGAACAAAGGACCTGGAATTGTTGGTATCCCCATTGAAGTATTACAGCAATTTGATGCAGCTGTTACCATACTTACAAGGCTCTGCCAGGAAATTTGGAAGACTGCATCATGGCCAACTGACTGGAAAAGATCTGTATTTATACTAATATTAAAGAAAGGTGATCCAAATGACTTTGGAAATTATTGAACAATTGCTGTGATCCCACATGCCAGCAAGATTCTACTAAAGATTATTCATTAGAGACTACAAGCATACTTGGAACGAGAACTGCCTGAAGTGTTCAGAAAAGGGCAAGGAACGAGAGACATTGCGGATGTGAGATGGATCCTTGAAAAGACTAAATACCAAAAGGATATCTATATGTGCTTTATTGAGTACAGCAAGACTTTTGACTGTGTAAACAATGAGAAACTCTGAGCCACATTAAGAAGCATGGGTATACCACAATACCTGATCGTTTTCTTGCACACTGATTAAGAAGCAACATTTGAACGGAACAAGGCGAAATAGAATGGTTTAAAATCAGCAGTGTACGACAAAGCTGCATACTTTCCCCCTACCTATTTAATTTATATGCAGAACAAATCAGAAGCGGGACTGTATGAAAACAAGAGGTGTGAAGATCGGTGGAAGACTCAACATCAACCTTCACTATACTGATATCATCACTTTACTGGTTGAAAGTGAAGACGATCTGAAACATTTGCTTCTCAAGATCAAGGAACAGTCTTAAAATGGGCTGGCACCTTAATGTAAAGAAAATAAAGATTCCGACAACTGGCAAAATCAATAAGTTCATCATTGATGGAGAAGAAATCGAAATAGTGGACAACTTTAACCTACTTGGATCAACTATCAATAAAGAAACAAGCAGTCAAGAAATCAGACGACGCATTGCTCTTGGCAGAATGGCTATGAAGGACCTAGACAAGATTCTCAAGAGCAGAGATGTGTCTCTCCATACAAAGATTTGACTTGTTCAAGCCATGATATTTTCAATAACGTCATATGGATGCGAAAATTGGACAGTGAAAAAGATAGACAGGAAGAAAAGTGATGCCTTTGAATTATGGTGCTGGCGACGAATACTGTCTAGACCATGGACTACCCAAAGAACAAACCAGTTAGTACTAGAGGTGATCAAACTTAAGCTTTCTTTAGAAGCTCAGATGACAAGACTTCGACTTTCATACTTTGGACACACAAAGCGAAGAGAGAGATCATTAGAGAAAGACTTTATGCTTGGCAAGGCAGAAGGTCAACGCAAAAGAGGAAGGCTGGAAGTGAGATGGATCGATACAATAACAACGAGCCACCTGACTGAAGACCAAACACAGTTTAGGATAACTATCCAGAGGGTCGCCATAAGTCGACACCAACTCAACGGCACTTAACAAAAACAGTAGTGATCTCTTAGTTCTGTGGCTCATGCAGTAAACTGGATGTACTAGAACACAGTTGAATAACTCCTGGAAAATGTATTTAGACAGTTTTGTATACCACCGTATTCTTCAATCAAAGTGGTCACAACACAATTGGAGGTATACATTTAACAGGAGAGGATACGACTCACATACGTAAATACTATGTGCTTATAGGTCTAAATGGGAATGGGTAGTTGGGGCCAAGTGGTGTACGTAGCTGTTGGGCCACTTGGGTGGTATCTAGTGTTTGAAAATGAGAAATCTGGATCAGAAGTGGCAGCCGAGAGCACCTGAAGCATGGCACAGTGGCTCTGATTCAATGTTTCCTTGACCTAGTCTCCAAATATATCATCTCCCTTACAGGCAATGTTCCCTCTAATTTTCTGTAGGCTGTGTGCGCATAAAATATCAGCTGTGCAGCTTTTGAAGGAAGGTTAAATTTTTGTGCGCCATATAAAGACACTCTGAGTTCTATACTTTAAAATTTGACTACACGTCAGAATACAGTATGTGCACCACATTGATTGCACTAGAAAATATTGTAGAACTTATGAAAACCGTAAATACACAACATCTTTTAAATTTTAAGACGTCTGTGTTGTTTTCTATCAGAATCAGAACCGTAATTTTTGTGCGCTCTGTTGTAAAGTATGTGCGCTCACTCGGCGAGGTGTGTGCGCGCGCACATGCGCACAGCTTAGAGGGAACAGTGCTTACAGGACACATCAGCAAGCTTATCCCGCACATCAAATCTTAGCCTGAGGCCTGCAGCCATGAGTCATATGGGTGCCAGTTCCTATGGCAGAAGCACTCTATGCCATCAACACTATCATAGGTCAATCTAACCTTTTGTTACCATACTCCTTATCCATCTTTACTAGTGACCTAACGTCATCACACTTCTCCTGAAGAAGAAATTCAGACAGTCTTCATCTTTTCCAGTATATCTTGTATAATGCTGGCTCACGAGAAGCTATGCAGGAAGTAAACAGAGCATTTTGAAAAACTTTCCTCACAATAATGTTGAATGTGCAACCACCTCTCACTGGGGACACTGAGGAGCAGGTCTTCACCCATATGGCATTTTGAGAGTGAATTTGACTACTAAAGACTGTGGTAGTTGCAGCATACTGAATCCTAGAATCTTTTAAATCTTATACATATAATCTGCCTTCTTATTCCCATATAGCATGATCCAACACATTCTCATCTGTACCTCTTTGGGGACAGCCATGACCTCCTTAAAGATGCCCAGCATATTTGCCTTGGGTTCATCCTTCTCTCAAGGAAAAAGAATTGGTCAATAAGGTAGATACTCATTTGTAGCAGGTGTTCTCCGTGGTCAGCACGAATTAGTTCTCACGTATGGGTGATGTCTCTGATAGAGCCCCATGCAGCACCACTCCCCAGCTTCTATAGGAAGCTTTTTGGGAATCTCTACTGTGCCTGTGCATCTTCTTCCTGCCTGCCGCGGCAATGCCATCTTGATTAAGTCTGATAACATAGCTGTAGCAGAAGACAACTTCTCGGGGAGGCGGGAGGATTGTGAGGACCCATTCCTGCTGTCCATGGAGAACACAGGTGAGTAACTACCTTTTCTCAATGGACAAGCAGGAATGAAGTCCTATCTGGTGACTATCCATCAGGTTTTCGTGGCAAGCTACTGGCTACTGAAAAACGAGGTAGTCATTGAGAAGCCCAACAGAGGCAAACTCAACTGTGAATGGCAAGAGGCCAGAACTCTGCCACCAACTATGTACAAAAAGAGTGAATTTGTCCTCTTCCCTTTTTATTTTCTGGTAGCCTGGACAGAATAGAATGAGCCTAGGAGGGATGGAGTTGGGTTTTAATCCTCAAACAGACTCCGGAGTACAGACTGGCTGAAGTTGTTGTGTTGGGAATCCCTGTCTAGGCAGTAGTGAGATGTGAATGTGTGGATCGAAGACCATGTTGCAGCCCTGCAGATCCCTTCCATTGAGACTAAGCACAAGCTGGCCACCAATACAGCTATAGCTCTGACACTGAGCAGTGGCATGACCATCAATGCTCAGGCCTGCCTGGGCATAAGCGAAAGAGATTCAATCTGCTAGCCAAATTGAAAGAGAGCATTTGGAAATGGCAGACCCTAGCTTGCTGGGGTCAAAACAAACAAAAAGGTTGGATGGACGTTATATGGGCTTGTGTCTGCTCCAAGAAGATGGCTAAGGTTTGTTTGCAGTCCAACATGTGCAACACAGCTTCCCCTTTGTAGGCATGAGGCCTTCGGAAAAATGTTGGAAGAACAATTGACTGATTTAGGTGGAAATCCAATACTACTTTTGGAGGGAATTTAGGATGAATATGGAAGACCACTATTACAGTATGACGAAAATTTGTGTAAGGTGGATGAAATACCAGGGTATGAAGCTCGCTCACTCTGTATGCTGAAGTGACTGCCACCAGAAACAATACCTTCCAGGACAAGAACGGCAAAGGACAGGAATTGAGAGGCTCAAAGGGAGCGTTCATGAGCTGCACAAGAACCACAATGAGGTCCCAAGTCACCACGGGGGGCTTGTAGGGAGGCTTCAGGAGGAGCAGCCCCCACATGAAGCAAACTAAAGGTTGTACCAAGATGGACTTTCCTTCCACACCTTGATAAGCTCCAATTATACTGAGGCAGACCCTGATGGGAGTTGGATTTGTCCAGACTCAGAGAGATGTAGAAGATATTAAAGCAGTTTTTGTGTGAAACAGACAAAAGAATCTTACACCAGACGGCAAACCTCTTCCATTTGCAAGAGTAAGATTTTCTCGTAGAGATCCTCCTGGAAGCCAGGGCCTCAGTCATCCCATCCAGCAGGTTAAGCTTCAACACGAGTCTCAACATCCACACCATGAGGGTCAAAGACCAGATGTTGGTATGCACCATCATCCAGCCGCCTTGTGATATCAGATCTGGAGCATGGCCAAATTGGAGCATGTCCCGAATGGACAGCTGCAGCAGGAGGGGAAACCACAGCCATCTGGGCCAGTAGGGAGTGATGAGAATCATCATGCCCCCATCTGTTCTTGGTTTTAGGAAGGTCTTTGGAATGAGAAGTATTGGGAGATATGCATACAGAAGACCCTCCCCCTCCCCTCCCCCCCCCAATGTAGGAGAAAAGCATCTGCTGTGTGATCTTACTCTGGAGCAGAGCAGATCCACTTAGATCTATTTGTGATACCACACAATGCCTATCAAGGGGGTGTCCCATTCTCAAAAGATGCAAGATGCAACCTCTCTGTCCACTCATGTGGTTGAAGGACTGTCTGCCAGAGTGTTTCATTAGCCTGGTACAAGGTACGTGGATCTCAAGTCTATCCCGTGTGCGATGGTGAACTTCCACAGCCTGCTTCCCAACACAGGAGCTACAAGCCCGTTCCTCCCTGCTTGATGTAGAACATGGCGATCTGATTTTCTAATTCAGACAGACAATTTGGTTGGACAGTCTATCTCAAAAAGCCTTTGCTTATGGCTCTTAACTCCAAGACATTTATCTGGTGGAGACTTTCTTGGATGGACCAATTGTCCTGGGAGTGTAGCCCATCGATATGAGCTTCCCACCCCAGCTTGGATGTATCTGTTGGGGTGGGACAATTTGGAAAGGAAGTCCTTTGAACAAATTTTGGTGGACTGTCGACCAATGCAATGACTAAACAAGAGGGGCAGTGACCAACAGATAATCCTTGCATCCACTGAGTCTGCCTCATCTGGAAGTATGCCAATGGTGTAACATGCACTGTAGAAGCCATGTGGCCTAGAACAGTCAACATCCTGTGAGCTGATACCTGATGACTCAGCTGAGTTTCTCACACTAATGCTACTAACTTGTGAGGATAGTCATGTGAAAGGAAGGCTCTCGCCAGAGTCGTGTTCAGCAGGGCTTCTATGAACTCCAGTTATTGGGTGGGTTGCAGGTAATTGGGTAATGGAGTAACTGAACACAAACCCTAGTAGCTCCTACACCCAAATGGTCATCAGTGTTAATTCTTGAACTCCCTCCAAAGTGGTAGCCTTGATCAGCCAATCATCCAGACAGGGGAAGACAAACACTCACGGTGCCGGAGATAGCATAGTTACTCACCTGTAACAGGTGATCTCCGGGAACAGCAGGAATTTAGTCCTCACATACGGGTATCGTCGGTACCGACGGAGCCTGCGCGGGAACGCTCCCCAGCATCCAATCGGAAAGCTTTTGGGAGCATCCCACAGCGCCTTTCCCAACTGCCTCTCTCCAGTTGAGTTTTAAAGCTGAGACATAGAGAGAGAGAGGGAAAGGAAAGAGATAGAGAGATACAACTCCTAGGGGAGGTGGATGGGTTGTGAGGACTAAATTCCTGCTGTTCCCGGAGATCACCTGTTACAGGTGAGTAACTATGCTTTCTCCAGGAACAAGCAGGAATCTAGTCATCACATATGGGGACTCCCTAGCTTTGGGTGCCAGGGAGAAACCCCAGAAGTTGAGTGTCCCTGAGAAGGGCTCCACTTCCCCCCATGGATCTCTGGCATCCTATCAGGGATGGTGGGTAGGAGTTGATTAAGTATGGAACAGGTGTTTGAGAACAGCCTGACCAAACAAGGCATCCCGGCGGGAGTCCTTGTCCAAGCAGTAATTGGCTGTGAAGGTATGAACAGAGGCCCAAGTGGCTGCTCGACAGATGTCGTCAATAGACACAGAGTTCAAATGAGCCATTGAGGCTGCCATGGCTCTCACATTGTGAGCTGTGACATGGCCCTCCAGAGAAAGGTTTTTACTCTGATAGGTGAAAGAAATACACTGAGCAATCCAGTTGGATAGTGTTCTCTTGGAGACTGGCAGTCCCAAATGAGAAGGGTCAAAAGCAACAAAGAGCTGAGAAGATTTTCTATGTTGCTGTGTCCTCTGTAAATAGAAAGCCAGAGCTCTTTTACAGTCCAGGGTATGAAGATTCCTCTCTGCATTTGATGCATGAGGCCCTGGAAAAAATACAGGTAGGTAGACCTCCTGGTTGAGGTGAAAAGGCGTGACCACCTTAGGCATAAAGTGTGGATGAGTCCTAAGGACTACCTTGTCATGATGAAACCTTGTATAAGGTGGATTAGCTACTAATGTTTGCAATTCACTAATGCGGCGTGCTGATGTGATTGCAATGACAACGATAACCTTCCAAGAATGAAATTTCAAGGAGGTAGTAGCTAAGGGTTCGAAAGGTGGCTTCATGAGCTGCCCAAGAACCAGATTCAAGTTCCATGCCACCGGAGGTGGTCTAATGGGAGGCTTAGTTAGAAGGAGGCCTCTCATGAATCTTGCTATAAGAGGATGAGAGGAAATAGGTTGTCCATTTAGAGGTTTAAGAGAAGCTGCAATAGCACTCAAATGGACTCTTACTGAATTTTTCTTAAGGCCTGCATTAGACAAATGGAGGAGATACTCCAGTAAAGATTCTAGAGGTATAGCAAGGGGGTTAAGACCCTTTTCTGAACACCAAATAGTGAACCTTTTCCACTTGAAAGCATAAGAACGTCTAGTGGAAGTTTTCCTAGAAGCATAAAGAACATCTTTCACTTGCTGAGAAAGATGAAGATCTTGGAGATCTAGGCCTTCAGCAACCAAGCCCTGAGATGCAGGGACTGGGATGCCATAACATTCCGTTCTCCTGAGATAGGAGATCTGGAGCAGACCCTAACTCCAGGGAGGGAGCTTGAGAGAGATGTAGAAGCAGAGGGTACCACACTTGGCGTGGCCAATGTGGTGCTATGAGAATCATGTGGCCTCTGAAGCTTGAAGAGGGTTTTGGGAATTAGGGGAATGGGTGGAAAGGCATACAGGAAGTCTTGACCCCAGTGAAGGAGGAAAGCATCCTTTGCCTGAGCTCCCTGAGCCGGAGTTCTGGAACAGAACCGGGGAAGTTTGGCATTCCACAGACTTGCAAAGACGTCTATGTCCGGGGTTCCCCAAAGTTGAAAAATCTTTGAACTCGACTGAGTCTGTCTGCCCAAGAGTTTTGAACGCCTGGAAGATACACTGCCAGAAGATGGATGTGATGCTCTCTGGTGAGGGCCCACAGTCGCAGAGCTTCGTTGCAAAGCGGCAGAGAGCCTGTTCCCACCTGCTTGTTCACATAGAACACGGCTACTTGATTGTCCGTATGAATAAGGACTGTTTTGTAGCTGAGCAGGGTGTGGAACACTTGCAGAGCAAGGAAATTTGCTCTGAGCTCCAAGAGATTGATATGTAGACAACTCTCTTGTGGAGTCCAAGTGCCCTGGATGGAGAGGTCTTGCAGATGGAGCTCCCCAACCCACTGGAGAAGCATCTATTGTAAGAGTTGCTTGGGGCAGAAGTTGCTGAAAGGGGAACCCCAGCAACAGGTTTTGAGTGGACTTCCACCATTGGAGAGACAAAATGAGACGACTTGTGTTTGCTATTCTGTCTGACAGGCAACCTGATGCCTGGGTCCATTGGGTAGATAAAGTCCACTGAGCTGCCCTCATGTGAAGGCGAGCATATGGTACCACATGCACGGTGGATGCCATGTGGCCTAGCAACTGCAACATTTCTCGAGCAGTTTCTTGTTTGAGAAGCGGAAGGCACTTGGTGAAGTACAGAGCGCCCAACAATAAGTTTTTGCCTCCCTTTGTGGACCATGTGTCTGATTTTCTTTAGTATGACCTGATTCTAAAGTTCAGTTGAGTTCCTTGATGTGGGCTATATCAATGTTTGGTTTAATTGTTTGATGTTTATACATCTGATGTGGCTAATTTATTCTTGATTTTCTTTCATTGTATTATGTGAATGTACTTTTGAAACTAATAAAAAAAAGAAAAAAAAAAAAAAAGGGCTTTAGGGCTGCTTGATAAGCTAACTGCACCAAGAGAAGGCAACGGGCTTGGGGAAGGTAGGCCCTTGCCTTTGTGGTATCCAGCAGGGCTCCTATGAACTCTAGAGACTGAGTACGAGTTAGACTGGATTTTGGGATGTTTATGACCAGCCCTAAGTACTGAAGGATACGCATTGTGCAGGATAGAGAAGTCCTGGCCTCTGACTGCGTTGGAGCTCGAATGAGCCAGTCGTCCAATTAAGGGAAGACCGAATATTCACCGAGTGCGTAGAAATGCTGCTACCACAGCCATGCATTTCATGAACACCCTTGGTGCAGAGGCCAGACCAAAAGGAAGCACCCTGTATTGGTAGTGCTTTCCTTGAAAAAGGAACTGAAGGAACCTTCTGTGGGTTGGATGGATGAGAACATGGGTGTACGCATCCTTGAGATCTAGAGAACAAAGCCAATCCTGACTGAAGGTATGGAAGCAGAGCTCCGAGAGAAATCATTTTGAATTTCTCCTTGACCAGGAATTTGTTTAATTCTCTGAGATCTAAGATAGGTCTGTATCCCCCTATACAGACCTAAGAAAATAAGGGGAATAGAACCCTGTGCCCTGTTGATGAAGAGGCACTTCTTCTATTGCCCCTTGGGCAAGAAGGATGGTAACCTCCTGACCTAACAGGTCGATGAGAGAGGTCGGAGAATTGAACTGCTTCACTATTGTGGGAGGGGGCATGCTTGAAAAATGAAGTTTGTACCCCTCTCTTATGATGGAGAGTGTCCAACGCTCTGCTGTTGTTTGCCCCCATCTGGGAGCAAAATGGCATAACCTTCCTGGAATGGTGGATGGTTCTGGTCCTTCCAGAGCCAGAAAGGCTAAGTTCTCTAGCTGAAAGTCAAAGGCCCTGAGGAGGCTGAGGCGGCTGAGCAGTTGAGGCCTAGCAGCCTTTGGGTGGTTGCTGACGTTTGGTTGAAAACTGACCTGAAGAAGATGCCTGCTGACTACAAGCAGGATAAAATCTCTTCTTCTTAGAAAAAGGTGTTTTCTTGAACAACTTTTTCCTAACAGGATCAGCAGTAGACTTGGATAGTCTATCCAAAGTGAAATTTTCAGCATCCATCTCATTGGCCTTTTCTTGCCAATCTTTACCAAACAGGTTCTCACCAGTACAAGGGATATTTCCCAATTTATCTTGTACCCAGAGCTCTAAATCAGATGCTTGGAGCCAAGCAATTCTACGTGCACCTATGGCAATAGCCGAGGCCCTGCTTATACATTCAAAGCAGTCGAAGGCTGCACGGTTGGAGAATTTAGAGACATCTTGGGTATGTTTGAGCCAAGTGAGAAACTCCTGCCTTTTATCCTCAGAGATGAAAGGACTTAAAGTCTGTAGATCAGTAACTTCCTTTAGGAACATTCCCATGTAGAGACTATAGGAACTGATTCTTGCAGCAAGCATGGAAGCTTGAAAGACACTACGTCCAAAAGCATCCAGAGTTCTGCATTCACGTCCTGGAGGATTAGAGGCATGTCTTTTTGCACTTCTAATCCTTCTCATAGCAGATTCCACCACAATGGAGTGGTGGGGAAGCTGAGTTTTATGGAAACCAGGACAAGGAGGAACACGATACATAGTATCTAACCTACAAGAATGAGGAGAGGTGGTAAGCGGTGTTTCCCACATCCTCAACATGAGATCATATAGAATCTCATGAATGGGTAGGGTAGCTGCCTCCTTAGGAGTTTTGGGATATTGTAAAATATCCAACTCCTTGGCCCTGTTTCAGGGGTCACAGTGATGGACAGGCCCCGAGCCACCTCTCGGATGAAGTCTTGGAAAGACATGTCCTCTGGAGGAGACATCCTGCATTTAGGGGAGGACTCCTCCTGTGGAAGCATCATCGCTGCATCAACAGAACTTTCAGAATCCTCAGATTCTTCTGAGGAATCAAAGTATCGCCTGTCTGGATGCTCTTGCAGAGCCCGATACCCGTACTGAGCAAAATCGGTATCAGGAATAACTGGTACCGGGGAATCGGTACCGGCGGGCATCGAAGGACAGGGTACCGGCATAGCAGGCATCGATGCCGATATCGATGCTATTGGTACCAGTTGCGATACCGATACCGGTACCGATACCGGTGGAGTTGTCTGTCGCGGTACCAAAGGCGTTGATGCCACAAGGAAAGCCACTAGACTGCGTTCTATAGACAGAATTCTCTGGTTCATAGACGCTACCAATGCCTGGAAATCGGTACCGGTGGAAACTGCCGGTATCCCAGAGCATGGCACCAGGAGATCTGTCGAGGCCGAGCCATCGAGAACATCCTGGAACCCCGATGATGGTGCTTTGGAAGCCAAAGCCTCCCGCCGGGGTAATTTTGCCGGTGCAGAATCCTCGAGGGCAACACCAGAGGCATCTCGATGCTTAGAAGGAGATCTACCCTTTGAAGACCGGCTAGACTTATGTTTAGTTACCTGAGATCCACGGGAAGAAGTAGTAGCCCTGGAGGACGTCGATGCCACCGAAGCCGCATCAGAGGGAAACAGGGTACTGAGCTTAGCAGCTCGGTTCTGTCAACCTCTTTTAGACATCATAGCACAGGACACACAATCTGTGATGGAGTGGTCAGGACCTAAACATTTTAAACACCATTCATGGGTGTCGGTGACGGAAATGGTACCGCCACATTTTGTGCACTTTTAAAACCTGAAACAGGTTTTTCCATATTAAGGAAATTTGTGGGCCGTAAGGCCCAAAAAGACAGGTGCACCTGAAGAAAGTAAAAGAATGGATAAATTAAATTTTTTTTTTTCTTTTTAAAGAAAAGAAATACCGGTGGTACCGGTAGAGCATCGGGAAGGCAGACGCGACCACAAAAAGAAATAAAGAAATAAGGAAATTCTTCTGCAGTGACAGGAACACGACCTGCTGGCTCCGCGGAAAAAGAAGAACTGGAGAGAGGCAGTTGGGAAAGGCGGGAAGGCAGCACGCAGGCGCTGTGGGATGCTCCCAAAAGCTTTCTGATGGACGCTGGGGCGCGTTCCCGAGCAGGCTCCGTCGGTACCGACGATACCCATATGTGAGGACTAGATTCCTGCTTGTTCCTGGAGATATGCAGTTACCACCGCAAGGCATTTTGTGAACACACAAGGAGCAGAAGCTAGGTCATAGAGCAATACTCTGTATTGGAAATGCTTATCCCCCAGGACGAATCTGAGATACCTTCTTCTGTGAGCAAGATGTATCTGTATGTGGGTATATGCATGCTTCAGATCTAGGGAGCATAGCCAATTTCCACTCTGCGGGTAAAGAAGCAGGGTGCCCAGAGAAATCATTCTGAACTTTTCTCTTGCCAAGTACTTGTTCAGATCTCTGAGATCACACCCAACTCTTCCCCTCAACCTCTGCTAACCTTTTTTTCTTTAAGATCTCTGATGAAGAAACACTTCCTTTCTTTCCTCCTCTAAACTCATTACCTGCTTTTCTGATCCTATCCCCACCCGTCTCCTTAACTCCATCTCCTCCACAGTCATCTCTTCCATCTCTCATATCCTTAACTTACTGCTCTGCACTGCAACTGTCCCAGGAGCCTTAAAGCATGCTGTGGTCACACCTCTCCTCAAGAGCCTTCACTAGACCCTACTTGTCCTTCTAATTGGCCCATCTCCCTCCTCCCCTTCATTTCTAAACTACTTGAACGTGCGGTTCACCGCTGTTGCCTTGACTTTCTTTCCTCTCAAGCCCTTCTGGATCCACTGCAATCTGGCTTTCGTCCTTACATTCTACTAATATAACTCTTGCCAAAGTCTCCAGCAACCTGTTCCTGGCAAAATTCAAGGGCCTTTACTCAATCCTCATCCTTCTTGACCTTTCTGCTGCTTTTGACACTGTTGAGCACCTCCTTCGACACCTTGTCCTTGCTTGGTTTTAAGGGTTCTGTGCTATCCTGGTTCTTTTCTCTCCCATCGCACTTTCAGTATTTGTTCTGGTGGATCCTCCTCTACCGCTATCCCATTCTCAGTTGGTGTACCCCAAGAGTCTGTCTTGGGCCCACTCCTTTTCTCTCTCTATACCCAGTCCCTTGGTGCATTCATCTCCTCCCATGGCTTTCAGTACCATCTTTACGCCGATGATTCATCTCTCTCTACACCTGATATCTCTCTGGCAATCCAGGTCTGGATCTCTACCTGCCTATCTGACATCACTGCTTGGATGTCTCCCCGCTGTCTGAAATTGAGCATGGCCAAAACAGAGCTTCTTATTTTTCCCCCTAAACCCACCTCCTCCCTTCTTCCTTTCTCAATTTCTGTGGATAATGCTCTTCTACTCTATTTCCTCAGCACACAACCTTAGGGTCATCTTAGATGCCTCCCTCTCCTCCACACACATCCAAACTGATAGCTAAAAAACATTTTTAACATCAGAAAAATTTGTCCCTTCCATTCTGAACACACTACTAAGACATGTATCCACTCTTTAGTCACCTCCTGTCTAGACTACTGCAACCAACTCCTTGCTGTTCTCCCTCTGAATCTCCCCTTCAATCTGTTCAAGATTCAGCTGCGCGGTTAATCTTCCGCCAGCCCTGATATGCTCACCTAACCCCCTCTTCTCAGGTCACCTCATTGGCTCCCCACCTGTTTCTATATCCAGTTCAAACTACCACTACCAATCTATAAATGCACTCACTCATTCTGTTGCTCCTCACTACCTTTCTTCTCTCATCTCTCCCAACACCCCTCCTCATGAACACCGTTCTTTTGGTGGATTGTTTCTGTCCACTTTATACCCCACTGCCAAATGCAGACTTTGATCCTTTCACCTTGCTGCTCTGTATTCCTGGAAATACCAGAGTCTGTATGTTGATTACCCTCTCTTCATCTGGGTGAGCTCCATTTACTTTCGCCTTCTGTCGTAAATGGAGCTCACTCGGATGAAAGGAGGGTGATCAGCGGGGTGCCCCAGGGTTCAGTCCTGGGTCGGCACTGTTCAATGTATTTGTGAGTGATAATGAAGGACTGAATGGGAAAGTTTGTCTTTTTGCAGATGACACGAAAATTTGCAACAGAATAGACTCTGAGGGAGTGGATAACATGAGGAAAGATCTACAAAAGCTGGAGGAACGGTATAATGTTTGGCAGTTAAGATTTAATGTGAAGAAGTGCAGTGTCATGCACTTGGGAAGCAGAAATCCAAGGGAAATCTACATGATAGGGGGCGAGAGGTTGGTGTGCACGGACCAAGAGAAGGACCTTGGTGTGATTATTTCTGAGGATCTCAAGGTGGCAAAACAGTGCGACAAGGCAATGGTAAAAGCCAGGAGGATGTTGGGTTACATACAAAGAGGAATTACCAGCAGAAAGGAAGAGGTACTAATGTCACTATACAAGTCACTGGTGAGGCCTCACTTGGAATACTGTGTTCAGTTTTGGAGACCATATCTCACAAAGGATATAAAAAGACTGGAAACAGTTCGGAGGAAGGCGACCAAAATGATTTGGAGCCTGCATCAGAAGCCTTATGAGAAGAGACTTGAAGACCTAAATATGTGCACTCTGGAGGAGAGGAGTGATATGATTCAGACCTTTAAATATTTAAGAGAATTAATGAACAAACAAACTTCTTCCAAAGACGGGGAAGCTGTAAAACTAGAGGGCACAACATGAAGCTGCAAGGGATTAAACTGAAAGGAACTCAGGAAATACTTTTTCACTGAAAAGGTGGTGGATGCTTGGAATGCCCCCCCCCCCCTGATGGAAGTTGTGGGGGCAAATACAGTGACAGAATTCAAAATGGCATAGGACAGACACAGTGGATCCTTTACAGCAACAGGATAAAAGCAAAATAAACTTAACTATCTAATTTCTCAACTGGGGTGTCCTACCCGGAGCGGTGGGGTCACCCCTAAACAAAGACATGGGGAGGGGGTGACCTGCACGGAGCGGAAGGTGCATCTACTCTTGCCATCTTACTGGGCAGACTAGATGGTCCATACTGGTCTTTATCTGCCGTCATTTACTGTTACTATGTCAGGCTTCATCCCTGACCCTTTTCAAATCGATGCTAAAAGCTCACCTCCAAGACTGCTTTTGGATCCTGATCCACTTAGTCTCCTATGTGTCTCCTTACCTTTCCCTAGTTTTATTCTTGTCCTCAGCTGTTGTATTGTCTGTCTTGACTGGACTGTGTGCTCTGACGAGCAGAAAACGTAGTTACTCACCTGTAACAGATATTCTTTGGGGACAGCAGAAATCAGTCGTCACATATGGGTGAAATCGGCACCGGAGCGCTCGCGGAAGCATCCCCCAAGCTTTCAAAGAAAGCCTTTGGGAGATGTCACCACGCATGCGTGGTCCCCTTCCCACCCAAGGGTGCCACCTTGCTCAGTCAGACGACATAGCTAAAAGACAGCAAAAATAAAAGATGGTAAAGGAGCAACTCCAAGGGGAGGAGGGAGGGTTGTGAAGACTGATACCTGCTGTCCCTGGAGAACACCTGTTACAGGTGAGTAACTACGCTTTCTCCAGGAACAAGCAGGAAGTTAGTCCTCACATATGGGACTCCCCAACTACAGGCTACCGAAAACCCATAGTAAAACAGGGGCTCCCTCACGGGGAGCCACAAGCAGCAGCAATTTAGTCTGTATCCACAGACCACAGTAAGACCCCTGTGTCTGAGCTCTGTTAGCCTGAACATAAAAGGGTCAGAGGATAGGAGTTGCCTAAACCCCGAAAAGGTTACGGAGCACAGCCTAGCCAAAGACACTGTCCCGTCGGGACTTGCTTTCCAGGCAGTAATGAGCTGCGAAGGTATGGACTGAAGACTAGGTGGCAGCACAGCAGATGTCCACCATCGGAACAGAGCGCAATTTGCCACTGAGGCCGCCATGGCCCTGACATGGTTGTGATGTGGCCTACCAGCGTGAGTCCTGCCTGCTCATAGGCAAGGGCGATACAGTCCGCCACCCAGGTGGACAGCGTATGCTTGGTCACTGCCTCCTCCAGCCTAGTGGGGTCGTAGGAGATGAAAAGCTGAAAAGCTTTGTGGTGGCCCTAAGTGCGTTGGATATAGAAGGACAAAGCCCTCTTACAGACCAAGGTGTGAAAGACTGTCTCCGCCCAACTGGAGTGAGGTCTTGGAAAGAAGGTAGGGAATACTACTTCCTGGTTGAGATGGAAGGGCGATACTACCTTCGGAAGGAATTTGGAGTGCGTGCGGAGCACCACTCTGTTCTTGTAGAACCTAGTATAAGGTGCCTCGGCCACTAAAGGCTGAAGCTCGCTAACTCTGTGAGCGCAACCAGGAACGCCACCTTCCAAGAGAGATAGCGAACGTAACAGGTAGCTAGATGCTCGAATGGTGGGCGAGAGATTTGTCCCAACACTACGTTGAGGTCCCATTTGGTTGCCGGAGAGCGAACTGGGGCTTCAATAGGAACAAGCCCCTAAGAAAGTAGGCCATCAAAGATTGGACCGAGAGGGGCTTGCCATCCACTGGGTGATGGTGCGCTACCAGGGCACTAAGGTGCACCCGGACGGTGTTAGACTTGAGCCCGAATTGCGAGAGGTGGAGAAGGTACTGTAACACCAGTCCCACTGGGCAGGAGAATGGGTCAGCTCCGTGCTCAGCACACCAGGCCAAAAACCTGTGCCATTTGAGGGCATAAGCCTTTCTAGTAGAGGCCTTGTGAGAGGCCAGCAGAATCTCTTCCACCTCAACCAAGAGGTTGAAAGGGGCTAGAGTCACCCTTTCAGCAGCCACGCTGTCAGCAACAGGGACCTCAGGATGGGGTGCAGAAGGGATCCCCCCTCCTGAGAAAGAAGCACCGGAGTGGTCCCCAAAGGGATGGGGGCCTCCACCGTTAACCAGAGGAGTAACGGGAACCATGGTTACCTGGGCCACTGAGGCTATCAGGATGAGCGAGGCCCTGCCGCAGAGGGTCCTGAACAAGTTTTTGGCAATCAGTGGCATGGGAGGGAAGGCATACATGAGACCCTTCGACCATATGACAAAAAACACGTCCGCTGCCACTCTGGAGGGGTGGGCCTGCTGGGAACAGAAGCGGGGCAACTGGAAATTGTCTGGGCTGGTGAACAGGTCCATCATGGTTTCCCCCCAGAGCTGGAAAAGCCGGTGGGGCCACCCTGGGGTCCAGCTGCCACACGTGCGGCCAGAGGATTCTGCTCAGCCTGACAGCCAGAAGGTTGTTCTGGCTTGGTAGATACATTGCCCACAGGAGGATACCCTGTTGGACTGCATACGAGAGAGGACCACTGCCTCCCAACAGAGGGCACGAGATCACGTGCCCCCCTGTTTGTTCACATAGAACATCACCACCACCAGCATCAGCTGGTGATGCAAGTGGTGACGGAAAGCTCACAGGGCTAAGTATATGGCCCGCAGCTCCAGGAGGTTGATCTGCTGGGTGCTCTCGCCTGGTGACCAGTTGCCCTGGGTACAGAGCTCCCACAGTGGGCTCCCTAGCCGAGCAGAGAGGCATCCATGGTGAGGACCCTTGAGGGGCTCGGGGCCTGAAAAGGCATGCCAGCCTCGTGTTGCTTGAGAGACTGCCACCAGACGAGGAAGTCTGCCAGTTGGCGGATTACCGAGACTGTCTCGGAGGCGTCCTGTGGCCTGAGACCACTGGTCCCAGACACACCACTGTGCTGCCCTCATGTGGAGGCGAGCATTGGGGGTGATGTGGACCGTGGAGGCCATGTGCCCTAGGAGGCGCAGAAGAAGCCGAGCAGGCACAGAGGCACGGCACTGTATGTCACGTGCTAGAGTCCTGAGATGGCTCGGTCCCTGGGCAAGAAGGCCTTTGACTAGAGAGTATCGAGCTTTGCCCTGATGAACTCCAGACACTGTGCCGGGAGGTGGTGAGACTTGGGGTAATTTATGACAAAACCCAAGTGCTGTAGAACCTGGATGGTGCGTGCCGTGGGGCCTGCTGCACCTCTGAGGCCATGCCTCCCTTTATGAGCCAGTCATCCTGGTAGGGGAAGACAAAGACCCCCTGGAGACAGAGGAAGGCGACCGCAACTGCCAGGCATTTTGTGAAAACTCTTGGGACGGAGGCCGAACTGTAAGGGAGCACCCTGTACTAAAAGTGCCTGCCCCCCACTATGAACCACAGATACTGCCTGTGGTTGAGGTGAATGAGGATGTGGGTACAGGCATCCTTGAGGTTTAAGGAGCATAGCCAATCTCCCTGCTGGAGGTAGGGCAGTAATGTTCCACGGAAGAGCATTTTGAACTTCGCCCTCACCAGGAATTTGTTGAGGTTGCACAGGTCGAGGATGGACTTTAAGCCCCCTGTTCTTTTTGGCACAAGAAAGTACCTGGAGTAGAACCCCTTGCCCTTGAGATGGTGGGGCACCGGTTCCACCATCTTGTCCTTGAGAAGACCTGCCAACTCCTTACATAGAATGTCCCGGTGAAGGGGAGACCTGAGGGGCTCTCCCAGAAAATAAGGGGGAGGTGTCTGAGTCAGGTGGGGAGATAACCCCCCCTGACCACCTGAAGTGCCCTGGAGTTGGTGGTGATGGTCAACCACCTCTGGGTATAGTGGACCAGACGTCCCCCTGTGGACTGCTGATCTCCTTGGGGTAGAAAAGCAATGCTCAAGGAGTCAAAAACTAACCCCTGGCTGGGCCAGAGCCAGTGACTGGGGTTTCGAAGCTTTCTGCTTACGAGGGCCATGCCCATGTCACTTGGCCTGCTGACCCTGTTAGGGAGCTTGGGAGGCCTGAAAAGGTGGGTAGTTTCTGTAAGCAGCCTCTTTCCTTGTGTAGAAGGACTTTTTACCCAAGCCCTTCCGTCGGGGAGGGACAGTGGTCATTTTTGGGAGCCTGATCCTCATCATGAACTCTGTCTCCAGCTCGGCAGCCTTATCAGTCATGGGTTTGCCAAATAGGTTCTCTCCTTGGCATGGGACATCGACCAATTTGTCCTGAACCCACTGCTCAAGGTTGGACGACTGTAGCCAAGCTTGGTGCCATGCACCAATGCCTGCCACCACTACTCAAACCCGTCATGGGCCGCTCAAGACATGAATTTGGAGCATTCACTGCCTTGGCCAGGTTCTTGAACCGCTGCAATGGTTCCTCGGAGAGATCAGCTGAGAAAACGGCAAGTTCCTTCGCCAGGTCTCTCAGGTACATGCCCATGTACAGCTGGTAGGCCTCGATATGGCCAATGAGCATTGAGCCCTGGTAACACTCTGCCAAGGGTGTACAGGGTGCGGGCCTCCCTGCTGGTGGGCACAGAGAAGTGCATCTTCTGGCTTTTCAGCCAACGCATGGCCGACTGCACCACCATGGAGTTATGCAGCAGCTGTGATTTTTGGAAGCCCGGGTTCTGGTGGACTCGATAAATTGAGTCGAGCTGCTTGCTCACCACCAGTACAGATGTTGGTGTCTCCCACATCCAGAGCATCAGCCATTCGGAGGAATGGGCACCGTGAGCGATTCCCTCGGAGGAGCCTCATACTGGACAATTTCCAACTCATCCGCCCAAGGGGCCTCCTCCGACTCCATAGGGAACGCTAGGGCCTTTGACATATCCTTGACAAAAATCAAGGAAGCCCATATCCTTCAGCAGGGACTGCCATTGAGGCTCCAAGATGGGAGAGTTGGATGGGATGTCGCAGTGGCGACAGGTGTCTCCTTATCTTCCTATCTCCCACTCGGAGTAGTCCAAAGAGGAGTCGTAGAAGGGCTGTTGCATGGGCCTCGGGACGCCCGAAGCTCTGAAGCCAGTGCCAGGCATGCGTGCCAGGAATGTTCGCAGTCCCGGCGAGTGGGAATTGGATCGCAACCTCAGCCGAGGATCGACTTGAGGCCGAAGGACCTCGAGGATCAGCTCAGCCTCTGGGGACATCTTGGATGTTGAGGGCCTGGTGGTCGGGGCTGATGAACCGGTCATGCCGGACAACAGCGACTGCTGCTGGTCCATGAAGGCAGACAGACTGTGCTCCAGGGCCGCCATTCTGGACTCCGATTGAGTTTAAGAGCTCCTCAATGTCTATGCAGCTTTGGAAGCCAAAGAGACCGATACACTCAATGCCGATGTATCGGACTTCTAAGCAACAAAAAGCGATTTGTGCTGCTTCTCACGACCCTCAAGTCCTCTTTTTGTCATCTGCAAACACAAATTACAAGAGGAGGGCTGCTGATTGGGTCCCAGGCACTGTAGGCACCAAGAAATGAGTATCTGTGATGGATATGGTTCTAGAGCACTTGGACTACTTATTAAACCTGCTGGCAGGTTTCTGAGACATGTCGTCTGGAAAAATAGCCATGGAGAAGTCAAATGGCTCAATGACGAAGACCAAGGTTTGCTCAGAGCATCTACTCCAGAGTGGTAGAGGTGCCGTGGCAAGAATAAAAATACATGATCAGAGGAAGAAAAGTAAAAGGGAGGAGAGAACCACAATGGCAGGTGACTAAGTTGAAAAACCCAATGCGAAAAAACCCTATTAGGGGACAAAACGTTTACCAATGGAGGATGTTTGGAACATGTCCATGGGGCTCCAAGGAAAACGAAAGACTGAATCGATGGCAGCATAACAGCAGATGGAAAGGAAGCATGTAGGCCCAGTGAAGCCCCCCAAAAGCTTCCAATAGAAGCTTGGGAGCGTTCCTGCCCAGGGCTTCATCTGGGATGTCAGCCATACCAGAGGACTCATTCCTGCTTGTCCACGGAATCTACGTTTTGATATAAATACTTGTTGTTCTTATCTTTTTTCTTTATAATTTCCAGGATAGAATTATGAAAAATTAGACAATGAATAAGCAATCACTACGTAGATATTACCTTTAACGCAGATAGAACATTAAGAACAATTTCAGAGGGGCTTTGCTAACAAAGCAGGAAATGAGTCAAAAAATAACTTGTGTACTGTGTTGGAGAAAGCTTGCTAGTTATTACACTTAGAAGTTGTTGCTCCTCTCTCTTGCTCCATCTTCACTTCTTTTCATTTCCCCATCTAAACCCTAGTTTGTAGTGCCCTTTTCCAATATCTCTCTTTGCAAGCCTCTCCAGGTTTCTTGTCAGTCTCCATTCTGTAGTGACCTTTTCTATAGCTCTCTCCTTCCATCCCACTCCGCAGATCCTCCTCTTTCTAATTCCATCGCCATCCCTATCTCATCCTTGCAGTCTCCTCTCCCCTTGACAAATCTCCCACTCTGCTATGCACCCTCTTCTAGCTCCTCTGTCTTCACTTTTCTTTCCTAGTCTGTAACTACTGCTTAGTTGGGAACATCTTTTCCCTGCTCCTAATTGAGCTAAGAAACATCCAACTAAAGTCTCCATGCTGTAAAAGTAGTATGTGCTACATTTTGAGGGTAACCCCCACTTAAGATTTCCTTCTGTACACTTATGGGAGTCATGTGTAGAGCATGCACATATCCAAGATGACAAAGATTGGTTTATGTACAGACCATGAACAAGCACCTGAGTTTGCAGCCCCTGCCATCCCTCAAAACAGACAAGAATAAAGAGTAGTTACTCACCTGTAACAGGTGTTCTCCAGGAGCAGCAGGAATCAGTCCTCACATATGGGTGACGTCGGCGCCGACGGAGCCCTCGCGGAGCAATTTTCCCCAGCTTTCAAAGAAAGCCTTTGGGAATTGTAGCGCGCATGCGCGGTCCTCTTCCCGCCCAAGGGTGCCATCTTGCTCAGTCTGATGACATAGCTAAAAGATAGCAAAAATTAGCAAAAACGAAATCATAGAACTGCAACTCCAAGGGGAGGAGGGAGGGTTGTGAGGACTGATTCCTGCTGCTCCTGGAGAACACCTGTTACAGGTGAGTAACTACTCTTTCTCCAGGACCAAGCAGGAAGTCAGTCCTCACATATGGGACTACCAAGCTTAAGGCTACCGGAGACCCTAAGCACAAAAAAGGAGCTCCCTCAAGCTCAGTAGCACAGAAGGAAGGAATCTTCTCTGAGTACGCCCCCAACCGGTAGCCCAACATCCGGGACGGAGGGCAGGAGTTGCCTATACCTCAAAGAGATTACGGAGGACTGCCTGTCCAAAAGCACTGTCCCTGCGGGACTCCCTCTCCAGGCAGTAATGGGCTGCGAAAGTCTGGCTTGAAGACCAAGTAGCGGCCCGGCAGATGTCTGCCAATTGAACAGAGCGGAGGTAAGCCACTGACGCAGCCTTCGCCCTAACACGATGAGCCGTGACTCGACTTTCCAACGAGAGGCCGGCTGCCTCATAAGCCCAAGCGATACAGTCAGCAATCCAGATGGACAGAGTACGCTTGGAGACAGGGAGCCCCAACTTGTTGGGGTCATAAGACACAAAGAGCTGAACAGCCTTTCGGTGCTCCCGCGTACGGTCAAGGTAGAAGGTTAACGCCCTTCTACAGTCCAGGGTATGCAGGACCATCTCAGCTCGGCTGGAGTGTGGCCTGGGAAAGAAGGTCGGAAGTACCACCTCCTGGTTGATGTGAAAAGGGGAAACCACTTTAGGAAGAAACTTAGGGTGAGTCCGCAGGACTACCCTATTCTTGTAGAACCCAGTGTAAGGAGGATCAGAGACTAGGGCCTGTAGCTCACTAACGCGTCTAGCAGAAGTGAGGGCTACCAAGAATAAGGTTTTCCAAGAAAGAAAACGAAGATGACAGGTAGCCATAGGTTCAAAAGGCGGACAGGTAATCCGCTGTAAAACCACATTCAGATCCCAGTCAGGGGCTGGTGGGCGTAAAGGTGGTTTAAGGAGAAGGAGGCCTCTGAGGAAACGAGCCACTAGAGGGTGGCTGGAAAGAGGCCTGCCATCCACCGGCATGTGATGCGCAGAAAGAGCACTGAGGTGGACCCTGACCAAGTTGGACTTAAGTCCAAGTTCGGAGAGGCAAAGCAAGTATTGCAAGACCACTGATATCGAACAGGAGAAGGGATCATGAGACTGCTGAGCACACCAGACGGAGAACCGACGCCACTTCAGAGCGTAGGACTTCCGGGTGGAGGGCCGTCTGGAGGCCAAGACGACTTCCTCCACATCTGGAGGCAGCAGGAGGGGAGCCAGGACTACCCTTTCAGCAGCCAGGCCATCAGATGAAGGGACCGGAGGTTGGGGTGTAGGAGAGTCCTGTGATCCTGGGTCAGGAGGTCGGGCTGAAACCCCAGAGGAAGAGGAGTGTCCACCGCCAGCTGCATTAGAAGCAGGAACCAAGGTTGCCTCGGCCACCGAGGAGCAACGAGGATCATTGAGGCTTTGTCCCGGAGAACCTTGAAGAGCGTCCGAGACACCAGTGGCATGGGAGGAAAGGCATACAGAAGGCCTGTGGACCAGGAGAGAAGAAAAGCATCCGCCGCTACTCTGTGAGGATGCGGTCGTCGAGAGCAGAATTGGGGAAGTTGCCGGTTGAGAGGACTGGCAAAGAGATCCAATGTGGGCAGGCCCCATTTGAGAAAGATCCGTTGAAGCACCAACGGATCCAATCTCCACTCGTGCGGCTGGAGGATTCTGCTCAGTTTGTCTGCCAGGCAATTTTCTTGACCCGGGAGATAAACAGCTTTGAGGAGGATGCCGCGGCTGACGGCCCAAGAGCACAGCTTTTGTGCTTCCCGACAGAGAGGGAAGGAGCCTGTGCCCCCTTGTTTGTTCACGTAGAACATCGCAACTTGATTGTCCGTCTGGACCAGCACAGACTGGTGAGAAGTGAGGTGGGAGAAGGCCCTCAGAGCTAGGCGGATAGCTCTGAGTTCCAGGAAGTTGATCTGCTGGGCAGACTCCCAAGGAGTCCAGAGGCCTTGAGTACATGTCCCTTGGCAATGTGCTCCCCAACCCAGGAGAGAAGCATCGGTCGTCAGGACCTAAGAAGGCGGAGGAGACTGGAAAGCCATTCCGAGCACTAGGTTTGGCAGATGAAGCCACCATTGAAGAGAAGAGACCAGTGGGTCGGAGATCTGTACGGAGTCCGCTAGGCTCCCAGTGGCCTGATGCCATTGCGTGCGAAGGCACCATTGAGCAGGCCGCATGTTCAGGCGGGCATTGGGGGTCACATGGACTGTGGAAGCCATATGGCCGAGCAATCTCAGAAATTGCCTGGCAGAGACCAGGGAATTGCTGTGAAAGTCGCTGGCAAGATCCATGAGCCTGTGTGCCCTGTCGAGAGGCAGAAAGGCCCGCGCCTGAAGTGTGTTTAATCTTGCGCCAATGAACTCGAGATCCTGAGAGGGGAGCAAAGTGGACTTTGCGAAGTTTATGACAAAGCCCAAGTGCTGGAGCAGAGCCACAGTGTGGTGCGTGGCGTGAGTGGCCTCTTGGGAAGACTGTGCTCTGATGAGCCAGTCGTCCAGGTATGGAAATACAAAAAGGCCTTGAAGTCTGAGATAGGCCGCCACCACTGCTAGGCATTTGGTGAACACCCTTGGTGCGGAGGATAAGCCAAAGGGTAGTACTCTGTACTGGTAATGATTGCCCCCCACAACAAACCTGAGATATTGTCTGTGGCTGGGGTGGATGAGGATGTGAGTGTAGGCATCCTTTAGATCCAAGGAGCATAGCCAGTCTCCCTGCTGGAGGTAGGGCAGCAGGATTCCAAGGGTAAGCATCTTGAACTTTTCCTTTGCGAGGAACTTGTTGAGGTTGCGCAAGTCCAGGATGGGTCTGAGGCCTCCTGTTCTTTTTGGTATCAGAAAGTACCTGGAGTAAAAGCCTTGACCTCTCAGGTGGTGGGGCACCGGTTCCACAGCCTGTTCCTGAAGAAGACTTGCTAACTCCTGAAGGAGTAAGTCCCTGTGCAGAGGGAGTCTGAGAGGCTCCCCCGGAAAGTAGGAGGGAGGTACCTGGTGGAAGTGCAGAAGATAGCCATCCTGGACTATGTGAAGTACCCAGGTATCTGTAGTGATGTTGGTCCACCTGTGGGCAAAGTGGACCAGCCGGCCTCCCGTGCTGAGAGAAACCAGCTGAGGAGGAGAGGCTATGCTGATGAAGTCAAAAACCCCCACCCTGCTGAGCAGGGGCCGGTGGAGCAGGCTTGGGGGCTTGCTGCCTATGTGATCCATTATCCCGTCCCTTGGCTTGCTTACCCTGCTGGGGAGCTGCCGAGGCCTGATAATGAGGGTAGTGGTGATAAGCAGCCGCCTTCCTCGGGTAAAAGGGCTTTTTCCCCGAGCCCTTCTTCTTCTGAGAAGGGGCAGAGGTCTTCCTTGAGAGACGAGTCCTGGTGAGAGTCTCGGTCTCGATCTGTGCAGCCTTCTCATCCATGGGCTTGCCAAAGAGGTTTTCACCTCTGCAGGGGACATCGACCAACTTGTCCTGCACCCATGGCTCGAGGTCGGATGACTGAAGCCAAGCCTGACGGCGGCCACCGATGCCGGCTGCGGCTACTCGAGCCGATGCCTCAAAGCCATCGTAGGCTGCTCGAGAGATAAACTTCGAGCACTCCCGAATACCAGTTGACAAGGCTTGGAACCTCTGCAAAGGTTCCTCGGAGAGACCAGCAGAGAACCCGGTTATTTCTTTAGCCAGGTCCCGGAGATACATGCCCATATAGAGCTGGTAGGTCTGGACTCGACAAGCAAGCATAGAGCCCTGGAAACACTTCCTACCGAGGGCATCCAGGCTTCGAGCCTCCCGACCGGGAGACACCGAGGAGTGCATTTTTTGACTCTTAAGTCCATGCATGGCCGATTCCACCACCATGGAATGGTGCGGTAGTTGTACCTTTTGAAACCCGGGGCTCTTGCGGACTCGATAAATGGAATCGACCCACTTGCTTAACACTGGCGACGACGCCGGGCTCTCCCACATGCGGAAAAGAAGTCGTTCCAGCATCGGAGGAACCGGTACAATAAAGGCCTCCTTTGGGGGAGAGTCATATTGGAGGGCATCGAGCTCTTCGACTCGAGGCTCCTCCTCGGGATCCGCGGGGAGGGACAAGGCTTTGGCCATATCCCGCACGGAGTCCGAGAACCGGGTATCCTCCGGGGGGGACCGTCTCCAAGGTTCGGACTCGGGGGAGTCCGATGGGACACACCGAGTCCGAAAAGAACCAGGTGACTCTTCTTCCTCGGATTCCCAGGCTGACTCCTCAGAGGAGGAGTCGAGCGGCTCCGGTCGGGCGGGCATCGATGCCGTTCGCCCCGACGCCGAGGGAGTCGGCATCGATGACCTCGGTCCCGAACGGGAGGCCGAAGGAGACCGCGACCGAGGATCGACTCGAGCCCTCATGGACTCGAGGATCGGCTCGGTCTCCGTGGTCGACTTGGAGGTCGACGTCCCGGCGGTCAGGGCAGAAGCACCGGCGAGGCCAGCGATCAATGCCCGCTGCTGGTCCATGAAGGCAGTCAGACTGCTCTCCAAGGCCGTCAACCTGAGTCCGAGCTCAGGAGACCCAGCAGCCCCCGACTCGGGCCCCGACGGCGTCGGACCCGACGTCGGCTCCTTCGGAGGCGAGTCCACGAGGACAACAGTACTCACGTGAGCGGGCAAGTCCATCTCTAGACGAGGATGTTGTTTGGAAGGCCGCTCCATCTCCGAGGACCCGGGACGGGAATCGGGGCTATGCGACCTGGCCCTCGAGGAACCAGGAGCATCCACCGATCCCGCCCTCGTGGGTTTCTTCTTCCGATGATGTTCCCGGGTAGGAGACCCCCTTTCAGAGGAACTTCGACGAAGCTCAGGACCAGAGTCCCGAGACGTCGAAGCCTCTGACGAGGTCCGAGCCCGGCCGGAGTCAGAGAAGATACGTTCCCGCTGATGCTGCCGACTCCTCAACGCTTTTGAGGACATTTTGCCACACGGACCACAGATCATCGGGTCATGATCGGGTCCGAGGCAGCGGAGGCAGTAGTCGTGTGTGTCGGTAAGAGACATGAGCTTCTTACACAGATCACACATCTTAAACCCGCTGGCAGCCATCGGTGGAAAAAGGGCCCCTGCGAGGTCAAAAGACCGGGCTGCCAGTGAAAAAAGTAAAAAAGGCGCAAAATCTGTCACGAAGGACAAAAAAACGAAAAATAAAGAACGGACTCGCAATCGGCGTCGCGGGTCCGGGCGGGAAAAGAACCGGCGTCGAAACCGAGAAAAAAGACAATAAAATCAACTTTTCTGCGGGGAATTACAAACAACGTCGGTAGGGCTCCGCGGAAAAAAGAAGACTGAGCAAGATGGCACCCTTGGGCGGGAAGAGGACCGCGCATGCGCGCTGCAATTCCCAAAGGCTTTCTTTGAAAGCTGGGGAAAATTGCTCCGCGAGGGCTCCGTCGGCGCCGACGTCACCCATATGTGAGGACTGACTTCCTGCTTGGTCCTTGAGAATATACTGTATCAAAGGGCTTGAGAAATACAGAAAGCAGCACTAGTCAAATTTCCAAGTCTTAAAAAAATGAATACAAGAAAGTTTTAACAGATAACACATGGAACTGCAATGATATCAGGATCATCATAAAATGTAGTATCAAACAGAAAACTGTGAGCTATTTAACAAAGATAAAAGGCATGGATATATACCTGCAGAGGCTGCATCTTTGGAGAAGGCAATTCTGGACCTTCTGGATCTTTGTCACTAGTCTCTTGTCGATGTCGTTGGCGTACAATGTATTCAAAAGTGCTCAGTCTGTTCCACACTTGGGGGAAAGAAAAATGGATAGCACTTTACAGATATAAAAACATTTATGATATTCAAATTTCTTTTTAATATAAGGTCAGATTAATTTTAGATGTCCATTTTTAAAAATCACAGAACATATTATAAAATACCACTTTTTTCAAACTTTGATGAAAATTGACACAAAAAGACAACTATCAACTACCATGCTAGAGAGAGAATTCCCTATAGCCCACACCAGTCCTACAGATTCACTATCTGGAAAGCCCAGAAATGTGCCTCTGCCAATCTAACAGACCCTCTCAGTGTCAATGACCAACACTTGTGAGGACTGCTAAAACAGCTCAGAGACCTCCTACTACTACTGATCATTTGTATAGTGCTACAAGGCGCACGCAGCACTGTATAGACACATGTAAGAGACCGTTCCTGCTCATTGGAGGTTACAATCTAGTCAAGACGGACAGCACAACAGCTGAGGACAAGGATACATCTAGGGGAATGTAAGGAAATACACAGGAGATTAGGTGGATTAGGATCTAAAAGCAACTTTAAAGAGGTGGGTTTTCAGCCTGGATTTGAAAAGTGCCAGAGACGAAGCTTGCCATACAGAATCAAGTAGTGTTTTCCAGGCATAAGGAGCAGCAAGGTGAAAGGATCGAAGTCTGGAGTTGGCAGTAGAAGAGAAGGGCACAGATAGAGTAGTTACTCACCTGTAACAGGTGTTCTCCAGGAGCAGCAGGAATCAGTCCTCACTTATGGGTGACATCGGCGCCGATGGAGCCCCCGTGCCGAGCATTTCCCCAGCTTTCAAAGAAAGCCTTTGGAAACACTGCATGAATGCACGGTCCCCTTCCCGCCTAAAGGTGCCATCTTGCTCAGTCAGATGACATAGCTAAGAGACAGCACACAAAAATGTAAAAATAAACTATGTACAACTGCAACTCCCAGGGGAGGAGGGAGGGTTTTGAGGACTGATTCCTGCTGCACCTGGAGAACACCTGTTACAGGTGAGTAACTACTCTTTCTCCAGGACCAAGCAGGAAGTCAGTCCTCACTTATGGGACTCCCCAGCTTCAGGCTACCGGGGACCCAGAGCTGAAAAATGAGCTCCCTCTAGCCGCAGCATCAGAGAAAGGATTTCACTGAAACATACCCCCACCGGTAGCCCAACCAGAGGGCTGGAGGGTAGGAGTTGCCTAAACCTCAAAGAGATTCCGGAGCACTGCCTGACCGAAAGCACTGTCCCTACGGGACTCCCTCTCCAGGCAGTAATGGGCCGCAAAAGTCTGGCTTGAGGACCAAGTTGCAGCCCTGCAGATGTCTGCCAACGGTACAGAGTGGAGATGAGCTACTGAGGCAGCCATTGCCCTGACACGGTGGGCCGTGATCCGACCCTGCAAGGGAAGGTCAGCTGCCCTGTAAGCCCAGGTGATACAGTCAGCCACCCAGATGGACAAGGTACGCTTGGAGACAGGTAACCCCAAGTTACTAGGGTCAAAAGATACGAAGAGCTGAGTAGTCCTCCTATGCCCCTGCGTACGTTCAAGGTAGAAGGATAAGGCCCTCCTACAGTCCAGGGTATGCAGGACTGTTTCAGCCCGGCTGGCATGGGGCTTAGGGCAGAACGTTGGAAGAACCACCTCCTGGTTGAGATGGAAAGAGGAGACAACCTTTGGGAGGAACTTAGGATGAGTCCTAAGGATTACCCTGTTCCTATAGAAGCGAGCGTAAGGCCTGTCACAGACCAGGGTTTGAAGCTCACTCACATGTCTGGCCGAGGTAAGGGCTACTAGGAAGAGAGTCTTCCAAGAAAGGAAGCGGAGAGGACATGTAGCCATCGGCTCAAAAGATGGGCGAGTCAGTTGTTGCAAAACCACATTCAACTCCCACTCAGGGGCCAGTGGACGGAGAGGAGGCTTGAGCAATAGCAAGCTTCTGAGAAATCTGGACACCAAGGGATGAACTGACAAAGAGTGTCCTTCCACCAGATAGTGGTGAGTTGCCAGAGCAGAGAGTTGGACCCGAACCGAATTGGACTTAAGGCCCTGAGTGGACAAGTGCAGCAGGTATTGAAGCACTACTGGTACAGTGCAGGCGAAAGGATCTTCCTTGCGCTGCTGACACCACAAGGAGAACCTTCTCCATTTCATGGCATTGGTTTTCCTGGTGGATGGCTTCCTAGAGGCCAAGACCACCTCTTCCACTTCCTGAGGCAAGCCCCAGGGAGCCAACACTACCCTTGCAGCCTCCAGGCCATCAAATTGAGAGATTTGAGATTGGGGTGCAGAAGGGAACTCTGATCCTGAGAGAGAAGATCGGGTTGCCACCCCAGAGACAGAGGTGTGTCCACTGCTAACTGAAGCAGAAGCGGGAACCAGGGCTGCCTTGGCCATCTGGGAGCTACCAGAAGTACAGAGGCCTTGTCCCTTAGAATCTTGAACAATGTTCGGGCCACCAGAGGCGTGGGAGGAAACGCGTATAGGAGGTCCTGGGACCAAGAAATCAGGAAGGCATCCGCTGCTAACCTCAGGGGGTGCGGTTGCCTGGAACAGAACCTGGGTAGCTGATGATTCAGGGGACTGGCAAAGAGATCTATGGATGGAAGTCCCCACTTCAGAAAAATCTTCTGCACCACCAACGGATGCAGTTGCCACTCGTGGGGCTGCAGAATCCTGCTTAACCTGTCTTCCAGGAAGTTCTCCTGACCAGGGAGATACACAGCTTTGAGAAACATGTTGTGCCTGAGCGCAAAGGAACACAGGGCCTGTGTCTCCTGGCACAGGGGTCTGGAGCCCGTGCCCCCCTGCTTGTTCACATAGAACATGGCCACTTGATTGTCCGTCTGAACCAGAACAGACTGGTGAGCTAAAGTGTGAGAAAAGGCCTTGAGGGCCAAACGGATAGCCCACAGTTCTAATAGGTTGATCTGTTGCGCGGCCTCCCATGGAGACCACAGGCCCTGAGTGCACCTTCCTAGACAATGTGCACCCCAGCCCTGCAAGGAGGCATCCATCGTCAACACCACTGTGGGGACAGGCACCTGAAAAGGCACCCCCTGAAGTAAGTTGGTGGGGTGTAGCCACCACTGTAGGGAATTCAGGAAGGGTTTTGACACCCTTACTTTGTCTGCGAGGCTCCCTGTGGCCTGCTTCCACTGAGCTCTGAGGCACCACTGTGCAGGCCTCATGTGGAGGCGGGCATTGGGGGTCACATGTACTGTCAATGCCATGTGGCCTAGGAGCTGTAGACAGAGTCGGGCAGAAACCCTTGGCATGCTGAGAAACCGGGATGCCAACTCCATGAGCCTTTGAGCCCTGTCTTCTGGCAAGTAAGCCTTTGCCTGCAGAGTCCAGCCGCGCCCCTATGAACTCTAGGTTCTGGGAGGGGAGCAAAGTGTACCTTGCGAAGTTTATGACAAAGCCTAGGTGTTGAAGGAGTGCTACAGTTCAAAAGGTGGCCTGCCTGGCCTCCTGGTATGTCTGACCCCTGATGAGCCAGTCGTCCAGATAGGGGAAGACAAAAACACCTTGATTCTTCAAGTAGGCCACCACCACAGCTAGGCACTTTGTAAAGACCCTTGGGGTGGAGGTGAGGCCAAAAGGCAGTACTCTGTACTGGTAATGGTTTCCTCCCACAATGAACCTGAGGTACTGTCTGTGGTCTGGATGAATGAGGATGTGAGTGTACGCATTCTTTAGATCCAAGGAGCATAGCCAATCTCCCAGCTGGAGGTAGGGCAGAAGAATCCCAAGAGTAAGCATCTTGAACTTTTCTTTCTCCAAGAACTTGTTGAGGTTCCTGAGGTCTAGAATAGGCCTGAGGCCACCGGTTCTCTTTGGCACGAGGAAGTACCTGGAGTAGAAATCGTGCCCCTGTAGGCGAGGAGGTACAGGCTCCACCGCCTTATCCAGAAGCAGAACTTGAAGTTCTTGGAGGAGGAGGTCTGTGTGTAGAGGAGGCCTTAGAGGCTCTCCTGGGAAGTATGCAGGGGGCAACTGCTGGAAATGGAGCATATAGCCTCTGTGGACTATGCTCAACACCCAAGCATCCCCTGTAATGGGTGGCCACCTGTGGGCAAACAGGGCTAGATGGCCTCCTGTGCAGGAATGGGGCAGCAGAGGTGGAGAGGATATGCTGAGGGAGTCAAAAAAACCCTCCCTGTTGAGGAGGAGCAGGAGCCGGAGGCTTGGGGGTCTTCTGCCTACAGGGCCCATGTCCCTGCCCCTTGGCCTGATGACCCTGCTGGGGAGCTGGGGAGGCCTGGTACTGAGGGAAAGGTTTATAGGCAGGCGCCTTTCTCGGGTAAAAGGACTTTTTACCCGAGCCCTTCTTTTTGTGAGAAGGGGCAGAGGTTTTCCTGGACAGGCTTGTCCTAGTCAGGTGCTCAGTTTCGAGCTCAGCCGCCTTCTCGGCAATGGGTTTGCCAAAAAGGTTTTCACCCCGGCAAGGGACATCGACCAACTTGTCCTGCACCCAGGGCTCGAGGTCTGATGACTGCAGCCACGCCTGGCGTCAGGCTCCGATGCCGGCTGCCGCTACACGAGCCGAGGCCTCGAAGCCATCGTAGGCCACTCGGGACATGAACTTCGAGCAGTCCCGGATTCCTGAGGACAAAGACTGGAACCTCTGCAAAGGTTCCCTGGAGAGGCCAGCGGAGAACCCGGCAAGCTCTTTCGCCAGGTCTCGCAGGTACATGCCCATGTAAGCTGGTAGGACTGGACACAGCAAGCAAGCATCGAGCCCTGGAAGCACTTTCTGCCGAAAGCATCCAGGTTCCAGGCCTCCCTGCCGGGAGGCACTGCAGAGTGCATCTTCTGGCTCTTCAGACGATGCATGGCCGATTCCACCACCATGGAATGCTGCGGCAGCTGCGCCTTCTGGAATCCAGGGCTCTTACGGAGTCGATAGATAGAATCGACTCGCTTGCTTAAAACCGGCGCCGAGGCCGATGCCTCCCACATCCAGAAGAGGAGCCGTTCCAGCATCGGAGGGACCGGCACAGTAAAGGCCTCCTTCAGAGGAGAGTCATACTGGAGGGCCTCGAGCTCCTCGGCTCGAGGCTCCTCCTCGGGGTCCGCGGGAATCGCCAACGCCTTGGCCATGTCCCTGACGAACTCCGAGAACCTGATGTCCTCCGGTGGAGACCTACTCCGGGGCTCGGACTGCAGTGAGTCCGAAGGGACGCACCGAGTCCGAAAAGTATCGGGGGACGCCTCGTCCTCCGTCTCCCATGCGGACTCATCCGAAGAGGAGTCGGGGGGCTCTGACTGCGCGGGTCTCGGTGGCACTCACCCTGACGCCGAAGGCACTTCCGTCGACATCCTCGGTTCCGAGCGGGAGGTCGAGGGTGACCATGACCGAGGACGACTTCGAGCCTTCATGGTCTCGAGTATCGGCTCGGTCTCCAGGGTCGACTTCGACATCGATGTCCCGGTGGTCGGGGCAGATGCACCAGCGAGGCTCGCCATCAGTACCTGCTGCTGATCCATGAAGGCAGTCTGCACTCCAAGGCTGTCAGCCTGAGTCCAAGCTCAGGAGACTCAGCAGCTACCGACTCAGGCCCTGGCGGCGGCGCTGGGCCTGACGTCGGCTCCCTCAGAGGAGAGTCCACGAGGACCACAGGACTTACGCGTCCGACGGGTTCCAGCTCCACGTGAGGCACTTTGGACGGCTTCTCCTGCTCCAAGGGCCCAGGGCGGCGGTTGGGGGTCTTAGACCTGGCTCTCGAGGAACCAGGGACCTCTTCCGATGCCGCCCTCACGAGCCGTTTCTTCCTCTTACGTTCCCGATCGGGGGACCCCCTGTCCGAGGAACCCCGGCGATGCTCGGGATCAGACTCCCGAGATGTCGAGGCCTCAGACGAGGTCCAGGCCTGGCCGGAGGCAGAGTCCGAAAAAATCCTCTCTTTCTGATGCTGATGGCTTCGGAGTGCCTTGGTGGACATTTTTCCACACGGGCACAGATCATAGGATCATGATCCAGGCCTAGGCACCGAAGGCAGCAGTCGTGTGTGTCAGTGAGAGACATCAGTTTCTTGCACCGATCACACTGTTTGAAACCACTGGAAGCCATCAGGGAAAAAGGGGCCCCCGCGAGGTTAAAGGACGGCCTTCCAAGGAAAAACAAAAAAGGGCGCGAACGCCAGCCACGAAGGGCAAAAACCGAAAAAATAGAAGACGGGCTCAATACCGGTGTACCAAACCCGGCGGGAAGGGGAACTGGCGTCAAACCGGAGAAAAAGGCCGAAGTAATCGCAAGAAAAACGTCAACTTTTCCGGGAGACAAGGACAGACGTCTGATGGGCTCCACGGAAAAAGAAAGACTGAGCAAGATGGCACCTTTAGGCGGGAATGGGACCGCGCATGCGTGCAGTGTTCCCAAAGGCTTTCTTTGAAAGCTGGGGAAATGCTCCGCACGGGGGTTTCATCGGCGCCGATGCCACCCATAAGTGAGGACTGACTTCCTGCTTGGTCCTGAAGAAAGAAGCAATATCTTAGAAAAGCGGAGTTCCTGAGGAGGGATTTAGGGAGAGGTAAGAGGAAAGCTAGTGAGAAGTTTCAACTGGATACAGAAACAGATAGGTAGCCAATGAAACAACTTGAGAAGAGGGGTTATATGAGCATATCGAGGCTGGTGGAAAATTAGCCACGCAGCTGAGTTTTGAACAGATTGAAGGGAAGAGAGATGATTCAGAGGGAGACCAGCAAGGAGGAGGTTGCAATAGCCTAGATGGCAAGTGACTAAAGAGTGGATAAGTGTCTTAGTAGCATGGTCAGAGAGGCAGGGGCAAATTTTGTTGATGTTATAGAGAAAGAAGCAACAGGCTTTAGCTATCAGTTGTTTGTGTGTGGAGGAGGAGTGTGAGGAGTCAAAGATAACCCCAAGGTTACAGCATACCTCCATGCATACCCACTCGAGACCCATGTCTTCTGAGAACAATGACCTTTTTCCTGCTAGTGCTACCTGCTGCTAGCCTCAATTCTAGAGACCTTCTAGATCTATCAGGCCAAGATACATCCTGCTAATGTCATTGCTATACAAAAAATGGATTCTCGAAATCCCACTCTTTAGCCATACCAGTCCCTGCCCACAAAACCTTTATAGCCCCACACCAGACTCACACTAGTTAGTTCTCAGGCATACATATTTAGAACTACAGTTTTGTCCAACATGTATGGACTCACGGACAAGTCACAAAAAAAGTGTAAAAATTCTGGATTTTAGCTAAAACACTTTGACAAGTCACAACTTTTAGGAGCTAAAGTTCATTCTGAAGAACTGTGAAGTCAGCTACAACAGAGCCATTTGGGCAGGGCACAATTAAATAAAATAAAAATAAAAAAGCTGCCATAGGGGAGCAATGCAGATTACTCGTGTGTAGTACCCCTACAATTCACTTCTTTATGGTGTAAATCATGGTAAATGCTAATGTCAAATTACAACCTTGCTAGGCAATGAAAGAAAAGCAACTGCACTTTGCTTTTAGCAACAAAGGGCTATTAGTGCATGGCCTTTGACAGTTCAGTAGGACTGAAACATGCAGGATATGCTATACCGAGTCAGATCAAAAGGTCCATTAAGTCCAGCATCCTGTTTACAACAGTGACCAATCCAGGTCATATGTACCTGTCAGATTCCCAAACGTTAGACGGATTCCAAGCTGCTTATCCCCAAGGTAAGCAAATTTCCCAAGTTCACTTTAATAATGTTGTATGGGCTTTCCTCCAGGAATTTATCCAAACTCTTAAATTCAGCTACCACCAACAGCTTTTATTACATTCTCCAGCAACAAATTCCAGAGTTTGATTACAAAATATTTTTCTCCAATTTGTCTTTAATGTGCTACATTGTAGCTTCATTACATGCCCCCTAGTCTTTCTATTTTTTCAAGAAGTAAACAGATTACACCTGGGGGAATTCTGTGCAAAACTTCTGCAAACAGTATTTTAAAATTCTGCATGCTTTATTAGTAAATTTTTGAATAGAATTCCCTCATCATAAAGCCTAACTCCTTCTCTAGTTCTGAAATTCTCCTTGCCTTTTTCCTCCTCAGCTCTCTTGTTCCAATTACAGTTCTATCCCCAATGCCCAAGCCTTCCTTGTCCCCCCCCACCCCCGTTCTCTCTCCCTCTACAGCAGGGGTCTCAAACTCCAATTGCTTTGAGGGCCAAATGAGGACTTGTAAAGTAACCCGCGGGCCGCATAAGACGCAGGGCCTCATTTGCATAAATATTTGCATAATGTTACCATACAAAGCGCAGACGTTAATGATGCACATTTCCCAGAGCTGACATATTCCAGTTAATAAATTCAAAATAGATATTTTTCTACCTTTTGTGCATTATTTTCAGTTGCAATTGTTCCAGCCACTTTCTTCTGGTTTCTTCGTGTCTTCTGCTAACTCTCCATCGTCTGCTGTCCATTTGTCCTTTCTTCTCTCTTCTAGTTTTTTTCCATTCTCTCTCTACATCTGCTTTAACATACTAATCTTTCTCCTTTTGCTTCTTCCTCATTCCTATTTCATCCACTCAAATTTTACCTCTCCATCCTCAATCACCACTTACTCTCCCAATACTCGGCCAATTGTAGATTTTTCTTCCCTCCCACACAAAATATTTTTCCCCTCTCCATTTCACTCTCCCAGCTCCATCCCATTCTAATCCTCCCCCAATATCAGCTCCCTTCTAGTTCCAGCCACACCCAGCATCCGCTCCCTTCTAGTCCCCGCATCAGCCCATTTCCAGTCCTATCCTAGCCCCACCATCAGCCCATTTCCTGTCCTAGCTCCCCCCCACTAAGCCCATTTCCAGTCCTATCAACCCCCCCCCAGTCCATTACCATTTCTAGCCCCCCCCATAGCCCATTACCAGTCCTAAGCCCCCCAACAGCCCACTTCCAGTCCTAACCCTCCCATCACCCCATTTTCATTCTTAGCCCCACAACAGCCCATTACCAGTCCTAACCCACCAATCAGCCCACCTCCAGCCCTAACCCCCATCTGCCCATTTCCAGTCCTAGCCCCCACCATAGCCCATTACCAGTCCTAAACCCCCCCCCACTGCCATTAGCCCACTTCCAGTCCTAACCCCCCATTACCCCATTTCAGTCTTAGCCCCTCCGTAGCTCATTACCAGTCCTAACTCCCCCCCCCCATCAGCCCACCTCCAGTCCTTCCCCCCCCCCCCCCATCAGCCCAAGTAAATAAAATTTAAAAAAAATCCTGGCTTCTGCTGCTGCCGCTGCCACCGTGGCAGCGGCAGAATCACCTGTCAATTAAAAAAAAAACCTGGCTTCTGCTGCTGCAGCCGTGGCAGCAGCAGAATTAGCTGTCCCGCGGCCCCTTCCCCTCTGCCCGGAAGAGCCCTGAGTCTGCTCTATCAGCGGTGGGCTTTTCAAGCCGCGAAGAGTATTTCCCTCTCGCGCGGCTTAAACGTTTTCAAGCCGCGCGAGAGGGAAATACTCTCTTCGCGGCTTGAAAAGCCCGCCGCTGATGGACAGACTCAGGGCTCTTCCGTGCAGAGGGGAAGGGGCCGCGGGACAGCTAATTCTGCTGCTGCCACGGCTGCAGCAGCAGCAGCAGCAGAAGCCAGTTTTTTTTTAAAATTGACAGTTGATTCTACTGCTGCCATGGCGGCAGCAGCAGCAGCAGCAGAAGCCAGGGGTTTTTTTTTTGTTTCCCTCCGTCGCGGGCCGCACAAAGCTCTCTCGCGGGCCGCGTGTTTGAGACCCCGGCTCTACAGTAAACTTCTAGCAATTTCTGTCTGTCCCTACGGTCTACCTTCATGCGAATATCCCCCACCTCATTTCCTCTCTTCCCTCCCCATGCAGTAAACTTTCTATCGTCCTTACTACTTCTTTCTTTCTTTGTTTCCAGACACATACCTCCACCTTTTTCTCACCACCCTCCCTGACTCACCAGCAGTCCTTCTCCAACCCCCCAGTCACCCTCCCAACCCACCAGCAGCCCTTCTCTTCTTCCCGACTACAGCGTTTTTTTTTTGTTTTTTTAAACACAGCCACGGGAGTATTTTGCTTTGATCTCATTCCAATGCCAGCATGGCATGCTTTCAAAAGGTAAACAGAACCACTTTCTGTCAGAAACAGGAAGCCCTTCTGTTTACCTTTTCATAATGTTGCATGCAGGCCTCGAAATCTATCAAAGCCATGGGAGCAAATGGAAATGCTCTTGTGGCTGTGAAAAGCTAACAGTGAGGCAGGCTTGGGTACCCTTTGAAGCTTGTGTGCCCAAGCCTGCCTCACTATCTCACTGATGCTGGTGTTTGTGCAAAATTCTGCACAGCAAATGCAGAATTCTGCGCAAATTCTACATTGCACCGTTGCACAGAATTCCACCAGGAGTAACAGATCTACGTTTACCCGTTCCACTCCACTCATTATTTTATAGACTATCATGTTTCCCGTCTCCCCTCAGCTGCCTTTTTTCCAAGATAAAGAGCCCTAATCTTTTAAGCCTTTCCTCAAAGGAGAGGGTGACATTTTACTTACCAGATAAATGACCTGTCCTGAAGTCCTGCTAGACCAGCCCAGACAAGTGGATTTCTAGCAACATCATCCCTGTTACTTGCGCTGGTGCAGATAGGGGCATACATCAGTATTCATACCCAAGCACATGGCCATGAATCTGACTGCACACAACCTCTTTGAGGATAACAAAATAAATATGTATAAAACTATCTACAGAAGTCACCAAGACAGAACATCTGTCATTAAAGTCAAGGCCCAGAAGGCCAAATCACAGAAATTGCAGAGTACTAAGGGATAGGTCCTGGACTAGTCTAACAGGATGCCAGGAAAGGACATTGCCTAGTAAGTAAAATATCACTTTCCAGATTGACCTGCTGAACTAGTCCTGACAAGTGGGACGTGCCAAAGCTACAAATACACTGGGCAGGAATAAGACACAACAACTCTGAAAATCTCTGTATCTAAGGCTGTGTTAACTCTCATGTGGATGTCCAAGCAGTAATACTTGACAAAGGTTGAAAGGGATGACAAAGTTGCAGTCCTACAAATATCAACAGGGGCGACCAGACTGTTCTGCTGAGGATGGGGCCTGAGCCCCAAGTCGAGTGAAATATGAATAATAGCTCAGTCTTTCCTAACTATATTAGGTTACTGCAAGATCTTATGTGTCGGGGTGAAGGGAAGATGGATGACAAAGAAAAGATATGAAAATGCTCATCCTTTGTTGAGGAAACTATCTTAGTCGCCCACTAGAAAGAAGTGTAATTATAAATTACTATTAGTATTTAAAGCAGTGAGAAATGCAAAACCTCTGTATGTGAACAACAAGTTGCAGTATTATGTTCTAAGGAGAAATTTGGGTTCCTCAAGGGAACCTCTTATTAAAAGGTCCCCAGACTAACATTTGTTCATAAGACTTCTTGGAGAACTAAGGCATTTAGTAAGGTGGGGGGGGGGGGGGAGGGTCACAGCACTGGAATTCCTTTACCAATAAAATTATGGGAGGAAAAGCATAGTTACTCACCTGTAACAGGTGTTCACCAGGGACAGCAGGAATCAGTCCTCACATATGGGTGACATCGGTGTCGACGGAGACCGCACGGAAGCATTTCCCCAGATTTCAAAGAAAGCCTTTGGGATATGCTACTATGCATGATTGGTCCTCTTCCCGCTCATCTTGCTCAGTCAGATGACATAGCTAGGATGGTAGTAAAAAACTAAACAAGGTAGGGAGGCAACTCCCAGGGGAGGAGGAGGGAGGGTTGTGAGGACTGATTCCCGTTCTCCCAGGAACAAGCAGGAAGTCAGTCCTCACATAAGGGACTCCCTAGCTCCAGGCTGCAGAGGACCGAACCACAACAGCACCAACAGCTGCCAAGTCAGGTAACCGTGAATTGCAGAAGGTGAGTCCCCACTGAGAGACTCTGCAAGATCCTAGCATCCAGCAGCACCATCACTCTGGTAGCCTGAACCCAGAAGGGTTGGAGGGCAAGAGTTACCTACACCCTGAAAAGATTATGGAGTACCACCTGGCCAAAGGCACTGTCTCGAAAGGACTCGCTCTCCAGGCAGTAATACAACCACTACGCAACACAGTAATACAACCACTACGCAACATCATTGAGCACTCGGACTTCAGAATAGTAGTCCAGGCACTCATTACACCACACAGACTACTGCAACAGCATCCTCCAAGGATTACCGAAGAAAACGCTCAACATACTACAATGGCCCAGAACATCACAGCATGAATACTGATGGGAGTGCGGATCTCTGACCACATCACACCGATTCTAATGGAACTTCACTGGCTTCCCATTCACACTCGCATAAGATACAAAATAACAACAACATTTAAACTGATTCACAACATAGCCCCATCACACCTCTCCACACTTATTTCAACACAACCCCCCAACAGGACCAGAAGAACTCACAACCTCAACATACTACAAGTTCCACACAACATACGCAATGTCAAAACAATGACCAGCAACAGAACATTCACATACACAGCTCCCACACAATGGAATAGACTAGCTGACACTCTAAGAGCGAACAAGGACCTACAATCCTTCCATAAAAATCTAAAAACCTACTTATTCCAGGAATACTACAATACAACTTAATCAATCAGCCCCCCCACCCATCCCATAACTAGCCCATTAAAAGCAATGATCTGTCACTCAAACACACAACACTCATCAGACCAAAACTAACCTCGCAGGACACTGTAAATGGACCAAGTTTGCTCCTATGGCAACCAATGCTATGTATATAGTTTTAAAACAGTTATAAACATGAATATAATTATTAATCCTGTTAAATGTATATAATTCTAAACCTGTTATATGTATATAATTTTAAACCTGTCATATGTAACTGTTGCTTTGCTGTGCTCAAGTTATAATGTAAACCGCTACTGATCGCTGGAAGAAGCGGTATAAAAATGTAACTAAATAAAATAAATAAATAAATGAACAGTGAACGTGCGAATTGAAGGCCATGTGGTGGCCTTGTAGATCTCAGTCACCGGTATTGAACGCAGGTTTGCCACTGATGTAGCCATTGTTCTCACGCGATGCGCTGTGATCCAGTGTTCCAGAGAGAGCCCAGCTCGCTCACAGATGAGGGCAATACAATCCACCACCCAAGTGGACAGAGTTCGCTTAGTCTTGGGAAGCCCCAGTCTGCTGGGGTCATAATAAACAAAAAGCTGAGGAGCTTTGCAATGGCCCCGAGTCCGCTGTAAGTAAAAGGGCAGGGCCCATTTGCAATCCAGTGTATGGAGTATAATTTCCTCCCGACCAGCGTGAGGCCGTGGGAAGAAGGTAGAAAGAACCACCTCCAGGCTGAAGTGGAAAGGAGATACCACCTATGGGAGGAATTTGGGGTGGGTGCAGAGCACCACCCTGTTCTTGAAGAATCTTGCATACGGTGGCTCTGCTACCAAGGTCCGACATTCACTTGCTCTCTGAGCAGACGTGAGAGCCACCAGGAAGGCAACCTTCCATGAAAGATACTGCAGATGGCAAGTGGCTAGCAGTTCAAAAGGTGGTCTGGTGAGCTGTGAGAGCACCACGTTGAGGTCCCACTCCGCCGCTGGAGGGCAGACAACAGGAGGCCACGGAGGAACCAAGGAACCAGGGGCTGCCCTGAAAGAGGTTTTCCCTTGATAGGGTGGTGGTGTGCGGCTACTGCACTCAGGTGCACTTTCACAGAGTTGGACTTCAGCCCAGTGTATGACAGATGCAGTAGGTACTGGAGCACTAACTGCACTTGTCAGGAGAACGGGTTCTCCCATCTCTCTGCACACCATAAGGAGAATCTTCACCATTTGAAGGTATGAGCTTGTCTGGTGGAAGGCTTTTTGGGAGGCTAGCAGGACTTCCTCGACCTCCTTTGAGAGGTTGAAAGGGGCCAATGCTATCCTTTCAGCAGCCACACTGTTAATGTTAGAGACCCCAGATTGGGGTGCAGGAGGGAGCCCTTCTCCTGTGTCAGGAGGTCCGGGGCATGGCGCAGCGGGACCAGGAGTGCCACCATCAGAGACAGCAGTAATAGTAACCATTAGTATTAGAGATGTCCCTTCACGCTGGACCTTGAAGAGGGTCTTGGCGATCAGAGAGATCAGAGGGAAAGCATAGAGGAGGCTTTCCGCCAATGGGAACAGGAAGGCATCCACCGCCACCCTCTCTGGATTTGGTTACTGCGAACAGAAGCGGGGCAGCTAGGTGTTGTCCGGGTGGTGAATAGGTCCATCACAGACCTGCCCTAGAAGCGGAAGAGATGATGGCCACTCTGGGATCCAGGCGCCACTCGTGTGGATGGAGGACCCTGCTCAGCCTGTCCACCAGGAGGTTGCCCTGGCCCGGGAGGTGAACTGCCTGCAGGAGCAACCTGTTGTGCACTGCAAAGGACAAAAGGGCCACCGCTTCCTGGCAGAGGGAGTACAACCCCGTGTCCCACTGTATGTTGACATAAAACATGGCGACTTGGTTGTCCGTCTTAATCAGTGTGGACTGGTATCACAGGTGGTGGCGAAATGCCCGTAGAGCCAGGGAGATCATCCTAAGCTCCAGAAGACTGATCTGAAGCAGAGATTCTACCTGGGACCAGCTGTCTTGTGTGCAGATGTCCCCGCAGTGTGCCCCCCAACCTAGGAGGGAGGTGTCCCATATGTGAGGACTGACTTCCTACTTATTCCTGGAGAAACAGTGTGACAAGGTGGTGGCCAAAGCCAGAAGGATGCTGGGTTGCATACTGAAAGGAATTACCAGCAGAAAGGAGGTGGTAGTAATGCCACTGTACAAGTCGCTGGTGAGGCCTCACTTGGAATATTGTGTTCAGTTTTGGAGACCATCTCTGGCAAAGGATATAAAGAGAGTGGAAACTGTTCAGAGGAAGGCAACCAAGATGATTTAGAGCCTGCGCCAGAAGACATATGAGAAGAGACTTGAAGACCTAAATACGTACACGCTAGAGGACAAGAGGGACAGGACAGATATGATACAGACCTTTAAATACGTAAATAATATTAATGAACAGCAAACCTTTTTCAAAGAAGGGGAAGATGTAAAACTAGAGGACATAACATGAAGTTGCAAGGGGGTAAAATGAAGGGAAACGTCAGGAAATACATTTTCGCTGAAAGGGTGGTGGATGTTTGGAATGTCCTACCGATGGAAGTGGTAGGAGCAAATACAGTGACAGAATTTAAAATAGCATGGGACAAACACAGTGGACCCCTTTACAGCAACAGGATAAAATCAAAATAAACGTAACTCTCTCTTACATATTGTGGGCCGGCAGTCCTCCTAGGCGGCTGCCTAGTAGGGGCGGCGGGCCGTATTACTTGTGTCTTGCTTCAGCCTGGTAGCTGAGGCCCTTAATTGTGTAGTTGTGGGGCAGTTAAAGCAGTCCAAGTGGAAATAGGCCAACACAGGAAAATTTATTTCTAAATTTTATTTTAATCATCAAGTTTGCAAATTGGACCTTGGCAGAAGGTTCCAAACCATTAACAGAAAGTGAGGATATTTTCTCCAACAAAAAGCTTCTTTGTAAAGGTACTTCAGCAGTGCTATAACAAATCAGTTTCCTTCAGTCTTTGGAACAAAACAAGTTTCCTTTTCCCTCCAAACAAACCACAGTTGAAAAATCACTGTTGCAAGTAAAGTCCAGCTAACCTTGTTAGCTTCTCCCAGCTGTTTCAGGTAAGCTTGAAAACAGGCTCTACTTTTCAGCATAGGAACTAAACTGCTGTTGGAACAGTTTCATAGCACAAGTACTATTTCAGCTTAAAAAGGAGACTTCTCTCTTTCCAGCACTTCACAGTATCAACTGCTCAGCATAACTACTTCTTGGCTTTCTTTATAATATCTGATAAATGCTTTCTAAGCACTTCTCATGCATAATGAACATTCCATTGAGACTTCTGTAGAATCTGAATCCCCTTTATAGAATTCCACCTCCATTTCTTCCTCAGTGCTACAAGGCTCAGGGACTGGGATATGTTCAGGGATTTCTAGTTTCACTTTCCTTAAAAGCTTAAAAAGTTTTCCCCAATGAACATTCCTTCTTCCCCCTGGAATAATGTCAGTGCTCCTAGACTTCCTTCCCTTTAGTGAGTCACTTAAAGGTACTGTCTGGTTTACCTTGCTTGTAGAAACCTTCCTTTTGTCAGGCTTTCTAAAAGGCTCCGTTTCTGGCTCAGAGTCTGAGCTGCTTGCTTCTGAGTTAGAACTATAGTCCTGGAACTCTCTCAAGCTTCTTCCCGCTCTTCTCTGGCCCTGCCACTCGCTTTGGCAATTCTGTCTGCTTCTCCTGGTTTCCCCAGTTCTCTCAGCTCTGCGGTGCTCTCTCCCTTCACTTGCTGACTGACCACCTTTAAATGTTTGCCAGCGTGCTTCCCTTTCTGGCCCCACCCTCTCTCTCCCTGCTGTAGCCCTGGAGACTGGGTGTGGCTTCAGGCTAGCCTTGCAAGTGGGTGTTTCAGTATTACTTTCATTTTGGGACCTGTGCTTAGGTGAGCCCATCCCCCTCTTAGGAGAAAAACCTTCTTTTTTTTCTCTTTCCCAGGTCTGTGCTGCACCTGCCTCACCACAATATCAACAAATAGGGGTGACCTGCCCGGAGCGGTGGGTACACCCCTAAACAAAGGCATGGGGAAGGGTGACCTGCCGGAGTGGCAGGTACATCTACTCTTGCTACCTTGCTGTAGCAGAAGACAACTTTGAGAAGTGGGAGGGTTATGAGGCCTTATTCCTGTTGTTCACGAACACCACCTGCTACAGTGAGTAACTATGCTTTCTCTGTGGACAAGCAGGAAGTAAGTTCTCAAGTATAGGATCCCAAGCTACAGTCTAACAAAAATCCAGAAGGCCAAGAAGCCCAACTGGGGCAAAAAACCTGGAGAATCAACAATGAACAGCAAAGGTAGTCCCCTGGGGGTACTCAACTGATTCAGCATCTTCAGCATACATTTGCACTGATCACTCTTGCTGAGTAAGTATCTTTTTGATAGCCTGGACGGACAGTAGGCCTGGTGGAAAGATGTTGGAACCTAATCCCCAAAAAGATGCCAAAGTACAGCTTGGCCACCGTTACTCACATCAGGAATCCCCTTCCAAACAGTAATGCAATGTGAATGTGTGGACCAAAAACCACATTATACCCTGCATATCTTCTCCATGGAGACCAAGCGCAAGTTGTCCACCGATGCAATCATGGCTCTGTCATTATGAACTGTGATATGACCATCAAGACTCAGGTATGCCTCGGCATAAGTGAAAGAGATGCAGTCTGCTAGCCAAATTGACAGAGTGCGTTTGGAAATGGCAGCCCCCAACTTTCTGGGGTCAAATGAGACAAACTGCTGGGTGGACCTTCATCCGCTCAAGGTGGAAAGCAGAGACCACCTTCAGAAGGAAATGTGGATAAGTGCATAAGACCACCCTATTATGATGAAACCTGGTATATGGCGGGTGAGCCAACAGAGCCTTGAGCTCACTGACACGGCATGCCGAGGTAACCACCACCAGGAACAAGACTTTCCAGGTCAGGAACTTCAGAGGGCAAGAAGCTAGCAGCACAAATGGAGCCTACAAGAGCTGCGCCAGAACCACATTAAGGTCCCAAGCCACTGCCATGTGCTTGAAAAGAAAAAAGACCCGCATGAACCGAACACCAAGAGTTGAGCCAATATGGGCTTCCCTTCTGAGTCGCGATGGTAAGCCCCAATCATACTCAGGTGGACTCTGACAGAATTGGACTTATCCAACTCAGAGAGGTGCAGGAGGTATTCAAGCAACTTATCCACAGTGCAAGAGAAGGGGTCCAGGGCCCGGTCAGCACCCCAAGAGAATCTCCTTTATTTAAAAGTGTAAGCCTTTCTCATTGAAGATTTGCAGGAGGCCAGGAGGATTTCTGTGATGCTCTCGGGTAGGTTTAGCTCAGACAGAACTACCTGCTCAACATCCATGCCAAAGACCTGATGCTGGGATGAAGCAAGGTCCTGTCCTTCTGCGAGATGAGGTCTGGGGCAGAGCCCAGTAGTAAAGGTTTCCACTGAGAGAGCTGAAGCAGCAGGGGAAACCATGGCTGCCTGGGCCAATATGGCACAATGAGAAATCATCATGCCCTCGTTGGCCACAAGTTTCAGCAAAATCTTTGCCACAAGAGGAATGGGCAGAAACGCATAGAGTGAGCCTACTCCCCAATGCAGGAGGAAGGCATCCAGCAGTAGCTGGCCATTCAAACCGACCCTGGAGCTGAAATGATCCACCTGGGCGTTGTGCAGAGTGGAAAAATCTATTGAGGGAGTACCCTTCTCCCGAAAGATCCGGCCTACAACATCCATGTTCAAGGTCCACTCATGCAGCTGGAGGACGCGGCTCCCTGGGCAGATATGTGGCTCTCTGTTCTATCCCATGGACGATGGCAAACTTCCACAAGCGGATTGCTTTCCAGCACAGGAGATATGATCCCATGCCTCCCTGCTTGTTGACATGATACATCGCCACCTGATTGTCGGTCAGAATCAGCACAATCTTATTGACCAGGTGAACTCTGAATGCCCGGAGAGCATTCGCTATGGCTTGTAGTTCCAAAAACATTGATCTGGTGAAGACTCTCCTGCTCAGAGCACATGCCTTGTGTGCATAGGCCATCCAGATGAGCCCCCCCCCACCCTGCCTAGCTTGGACGCATCGATCATCAGCATAATCTGGGGAGGTGACAACTGAAAAGGGAGACCCTTCAGCAAGTTCTGCGGTTCCAATCACCAGTGCAGGAACTGGACCAGAAGTACGGTGACTGCCACCTGGCCCCGGAAGCAGCCAGTGGCTTCTTTCCAATGGGTACTCAGAGTCCACTGAGATTGTCTCATTGACGAGCTAGGGGAGTGACTTGCACTGTCAAGGCCATCTGACTGAGCACCTTCAGCAGTCCACGAGCAATTATCTGATGCCTCTGCTGGGTATCACAGACCAAGGCCATCAGCCACTGCAGACGATCCATCATAAGAAAAGTCTGCAGCTCCTATGAACTCTAGTTGTTGGGAGAGCTGGAGGTGAGATTTGGGGTAGTTGACTACGAACCCCAATGGTTCAAACACCCGGATGGTCAGCTGAGTTGACTGCTCGACCCCATCTGAAGTGGAGCTCTTTATGAGCCAGTCATCAAAATAAGGGTCTGGGGATAAGCGGCCACCATCGCAACACACTTCGTAAAGACAGAGAGCGCTGAAGCTAGGCCAAAGGGAAGTACTCTGTACTGAAGTGCTGATCTCCCAAGACGAATTTGAGATATTTCCTGTGGGCAGGATGGATCGGTGTGTGCTTGAACACGTATGCGTCTGAGATCCAGGGAGCATAGCCAATCATTTTTCTGTAGGTAAGGGAGCAGTCCTCAGTGAGACCATCTTGAATTTCTCTCATACCAGTAAAATGTTGAGGTTTCAGAGGTCAAAGATGGGCCAAAACCCCTGGCCTTCTTGGGGACCAAACAATACCTGGATTAGAACCACCACATACCATAGAGCCTGTGTCTCCAGCTCAGGTTAAGGTTGACCAGAAGGGCAGAGACTTCTCCCTGCAGCAGGTTGAGGTGCAGAAAGCTGAGGGGATATTCCCTTGGGGGGGGGGGGGGGGCAAAGTGCAGCATGCAATCGATTTGGACTATTTGTACCACCAACACGTCCGAGATAATGAGAGGCCATCTATGGACAAAAAGGATGAACTGACCCCTCCCACTGGAGGGTTTTCCCTTACGGTCACTGATAGTTTGGCTACACTCTGGAGGAACCAGTCAAAACTCTGCCCCTGGCTTGGGCTGTGGGACAGGCTGAGCCTTCTTAGGCTTATTTCGACACTGCGGGCGAGAGGTCTGCAACTTTTGTTGAGAGCTTTGAGGGCTCAGAAAGTACCAGCACTTATGCTGGTAGTAAATCTTCTTCCCCTGGTACTTTCTTGTCAGAAGGATCATAAGTCTTCCTCGAGCGCCTGGTGAGGGTGATATGTGCTTCTCTATATCAACAACTTTTGCCTCCACCAAAGAGGTTCTCTCCCCTGCATGGCACATCCACCAGCTTATCCTCCACCCACCGCTCCAAGTCTGAGGACTGCAGCCAAGCAAACCAATGGACCCCAATGCCCACTGCCGCCTCCCTGCAGGCTGACTCAAAGGTGTCAAAAGTCTCACTGATCATATACTTAGAAAAGTCCTTGCCATGGCCCACCAGGGTATAAAAGGAGTTCAGCCGCTCAGAGGAGATGAGCAGGCCAAACTTGGCAAGATCCAGCATGTCCTTCAAGAACATGCTCATGTACAGCTGGTATAAAAGGACACTGGCCACCAGCATGGAGCTCTTAGACATGTGGTGCTTCCAGGAGTCCAAAGTCTTTGCCTCCCTGCCTAGGGATGTTGAAGAGGGAGTCTTATTGCTCTTGATTCTTTTCATCACAGACTCCACCACCAAGGTGTGGGTGGGACTGAGGCTTCCTGAACCCTGGGGCCTTTTGGACCCAGTACATTGAGTCCAGCTGCCTGCCGACAGAGAGCACCGTGAGAAGGTTCTCCCACATCCTCATTTGCAGCCTCTGCAAAATCTGGTGCACCAGCACCATCACAGCCTCCTTGAGGGCCGAAGGGTACTGGAGGAGGTTTATGGAAACTTCGTCCCCCACATTTTGCCCCCGAGGAAACATCGCCCCTCACATTTCGCCCCTGCACATCTCGCCCCCGGGAAAATTCGTCCCTACACATTTCGCCCCTGGGAAATTTCACCCCCGAAGTAGACAAACTTATTCAGAATATTACCATAGTTCATGTTTTAGCACCGCCTTCATTTGCGAAGGCGCTAACTGAAGGACGTTGGCGTCCAACACAATCCAATTTGCATAGTTTACGGAAATTTCACCCCCCACATTTCACCCCCCCTCCAATTTGCACACATGCCTAATTGGCTAATTTTTCATGTTTTTCAATTTTTGCACAAAATTTATGTTTGTACATTGTGCAAATACTGAATTTTTTTGTTGCACAGCATTATCCTGGATCCACCACTGAAAGAAAATTACCGTTTAAAATTCAAAATTATACGAAATGCCTCGTAAGTAAACAATCAAGTTCCTGTTATCAAAATCTTGAACAATACGTCAAACTCTAACAGAAACCGACAGATATTTTTTGTTTCTCGTATTGTTTGGGTTTCCTGCAACCAGTTGAGCAATTTCGTAGTCATGCAAACCTTGCTGCCTTTTCAAGCACTGGATAAAACGGTATATATTGGGGTAGAGCATGCCACAGGTTTCTTGGAAGCTACGATGCCACCCTTCGATATCATTGTTTGTTCTGTGCTGACCATCCAGAGTTCTTTGTTATACGTTCCAGAAATGTGTAGGAAATGGAGGTATTTGACGACCACGACGCTGCCTTCTTCCGATATACGTATCTTCAAAATAATTGGCAATAGGCATTGCCTCAGCAGGAAAATCGGGGCTTTCTGTTAATTCTTCGAAGGCATCAACCACGTTTTCGGGAGGGACAAATGCCAAGGCAGGGATCATTCGTACCCAGCGTGCAAATTTGTGATCATTCTGGTATTGGCCCTAAAAAATGTTTAAGTCGGGTTATATAGTACAGCACAAATGCAGGAATGCTTATGTGCTACGTGTCATTGAAATTAAGGAAACAAGTAATTTTTGGTCATTAATGAGGAAGGTTCAGAAAATCAGCTGAGTGTGTATACAGCGATGTACATCTTTCATTTACATTTTTTGCCCTCATAAACTCGACTTTTGAGAAATACGAAGTGCACACGTCTGACGATCTCTGCACAGTGTAACGCCATTTTAATGAACGAATTTATGACAGACTTAAAAATTAAACCTTTGAGCTTTCTTAATATGCATGTTTTGAAACTACTGTGCGAAACATATAGGTGCATGGACTGTAAAATGTGTACGTATAAGATTTTCTAAACTTAAAATTTTAGGATTATTTGCATTCAACTCAATGGTCCTCTCCATAACTCCATAGTTTCGAGATCTTGTGTTCAATTTATTACCTTTAGTCCTTCCTGCATGACCTTTCGCCAGACGGATTGTGACAGGTGGAAAAAGCAGCCAGTTTTGCTCACCCCTGGAAATTCTTCATCAAACGCCAGAATAGAGGCTTGTTCAAAGTCAGTCATCAATCTTTGTGGATGTCGACCAGGCCGGAGGCTTTTTAGTTCACGCAGAAACCGGACGTAGGTTGCTCTGGTCTTATTGGGAAGTAAGGCGTAACCTGCTGGCACGACCAGGTCTCTATGAATGGCATGCAGCGTGTAGGAGCCGTACTGAAAGTGCCATCTGCGAACCATTCTTGGTTTTGGGACAAAAGCTGGAGATTGTTAGGAGTCGAAAAAATCAGCATGCGGTCAGCTTCGTTGCCAGAGTCAAACAATAGTAAACGTCGTCTAATCCCATCGATAGTGATGTACTGGTAATCCTGAAACATTGAGATACATACGCGCATGTTGCAGTGATACTAGAGTAAGGTGCTCTAAACTAGAATTTTGAAAGTGTAAAGTAACTCCAGATTTTTGTGCGTCTAAAAAACGTGTATGCATTTTTCAACGGAAGGTACTAATAAATGTACGAAAAATGAGGCATGCTCCGTAGCATGCTCCACTTCACATGTTTCTGTTCTGTTCCTCAAAAAAAATTTCTCAGGTGCTCTTTCATAGAGAACGTATAAGGGACTGTGCTGTTGCTTATTCCTTCTCATTGCAGGATTGTTTGTGCTCCCTGAACGCTAGAACATAATGGGACAATGCATAAAAAGTATCTGATACTTTGCAGTCAAATTAAAAATTAAATGAAGTACGCAACAACTACCGTATATACTCGAGTATAAGCCGACCCGAATATAAGCCGAGGTACCTAATTTTACCACAAAAAACTGGGCAAAACTATTGACTCGAGTATAAGCCGAGGGTGGGAAATGAGGCACCTACCGTATATACTTCGAGAGGCTTGTAATCCTCACGGCCGATCTTCCGACAAAAAGTATTTTCAGCGCTGGCTCAAATGATAATAGTGTCACTCTTCTTTTGATTTGGAACTTTGGTTTTGTGGAGTGCTTGTTTTTTGTATTTCTGGGTAAGGATAGGAGCACAGCTGGTGGGGGGGGGGAGGGGAAGAGGGAGGGGAAATGAGATACACAGGGGGTTTGAAGGGGGATGCTACAGAACTAAATGAGATGGACAGGGACAGAGAGTCGGGGAAGAAAAGATAGCCAAAGACGGCGGAGCCTAGTGTCAAGAAAGATGGCTGCATAGAGCTTCGGCTCCGGAGGGCTTCTGTAGAATTTTGCAGACGTCCTGCAGACGTTGACTCGAGTATAAGCCGAGGGGGCCGTTTTTCAGCACAAAAAATGTGCTGAAAAACTCGGCTTATACTCGAGTATATACGGTATTTCATTTTTGAGCATATTTTCCTTCATCCAATCTTGTCAAAATTTCAAAATGATACGCTTAAAAACTTGATAAAATCACAGTTCGTTTTTAATAAGTCCTCTAGCCCATAAAACCAAAAGCGTTAACTTACTTTTATGGTCATAATTTTTTGCGCTCGAAAAATATAAAATCATCAGAGCCACCTTAAATTCTGAGCAGCATACCTCTGGTATAACAAGCTGATCAACCGATTGGGGCAATCAAGGAACTCCACCTTCCTGACGCGCGTTCCGTATAGTCGTTTTCAGTGAATCTTTCCTTGGCAGCAGGGCAGACACATTTGCATGGGCTTCACTCACGTCGTTTGTAACGTTTCGTGCGTGGTTCTTGCTCTGCTCCTCATTTCGTTGATCAATTGAACTGCCTCGGGCCTTGCAGCTTGAGCTGCATGATTGTGCGCCGTAACAGATTTCACAAATTCACCATTGGCACAGGATGTCCACACTCGGCCTCTACACGTCGATCGCTTTTCGCAGTCCCATATTGCATTAAGCTCGTCTTGAGTCCTCTTTGAAAAGACATAAACGTAGTTCTCGTGAGCCAGCTTCCTTTTTCCACAGATTGAAACAAGCGAGTCCATGTGCGTGATATAAAGAATTGGATATACTGACTGCAGATAGTCGCTTCACCCTTATGATGATCTTGGCAACCAATAGGCTGCAAAACTTTCCCCGCCATCATTTATGATTGGCTGATCATCGGCAACAAGAGAGAAACAATAATAACTGCACAATGTCAAATGAATTAGAACTTTGGGGGCGAAATTTCCCGGGGGCAAAATGTGCAGGGGCAAAGTTTCCCGGGGGCGAAATGTGCAGGAGCAAAATTTCCCAGGGGCGAAGTTTTCTCGGGGGCGAAATGTGGGGGGCGAAATGTGAGGGGTGAAGTTTCCGTATCCCACTGGAGGATCCCCAGTTCTTCTGCCCTAGGCTCGTCCTCTGACTCCAAGGAAAATGGAATAGCCTTGGTCACATCCCTCACAAAGTTCTGGAAGGATGCCCCTTCTGGAGGCGACTTCAGTCATTCATGCGGAGGAGAGGGGTCTGATGGGAGCTCAGGAGACCTGTCATCGGACACCTCAGATTCCACCTTGGTCTCCCAGCCATCAGAGTTTGACTCCGAAAGGAAATCGAAGTATTGCCAGACCTCCTCCCAGCACTCCCTCCAACTGCAGAGAGAGACAGAGCGCTGACAGGACAGATGGGGAATCAAGTGCTTCCATGGCCTTGCTGGCACATCGAATCCCAAGACACTCGAGAGGAAAATGGGCCCCCATGGGGACAGATATCTATTCTGATCAATGTGATCTATTCTAATCAATGTGGCTGCATTGACCAACAGCGCATGGGTCTTGACAATTTATTTATTTATTTATTTATTTATGTGCTTTTCTATACCGCCCCTTCCAGAGATCAAGGGCGGTTTACAAGGAACTTAAAACAATACAGCAGAACAGTGCAATATTGCATTACATTAAACATTAAGTATTACATAAGAACTATGATACATGGAAAACAGTGTATAAGCTATTAATAAAAGGAACATAACTATGTTACAAGGAACCAAAAATGGCAAGTTATTTACATGGTTAGCAAGAGTTATTTGCAGTCATAAGTACAATATTGGGAGGATGCTGACTTGAGGGGATATTCAAATGAAGTCTGGATTTAGGTGGGGTAAACTTGTGTTTGGTTAGTTGTATGTTCTTGTGTAGTAAATTTGATTTCAGGTTGTAGGTTGCTATAGTGTTGAGTAAAGAGGTAGGTTTTTAGTTCCTTCCTGAAAGATGTGAGATCCTTGGCTGCACGATCTGCGGGGACTATGCCCTGGGCACCAAAGGATCATACACTGCCACCATACGGTCCTCAAGGGCCTGGAGGCATTCCTCCAAGACTTCCATTTCCGAAGACTAAAGGGATGGAATCACCACTTCGGCCACAGACTCTGGGACCCCTGCCCGGGCACAGATGATGGTAGGGACATTGGGGAATGAATGGCATCCCTCTGACACTCTGGGGTAGGAGTCCTCCTATCAGAACACTTTGGCAGATCATTCCCAGCCATTGCTCCCTGTGTTGTGTCGGGAAGGCATTCAATGCTGATGCGCAGTTTTATCCTAGTGCTTGGATGCCCCCTTCAATAAGCGATGGCGTCCTTTCCATATTTCTGATTGAAGGTGTATTGATGGCTGTCGTTCTGAACCACTGCAGCCACTTGGTTCTGAGTGCACTAGAGCACCCCTCTATGTCTGTGAGGGACCTTGCGGGGTTATCGGGACAGACTATGCCAAAGAAGCTGAATTAGAACGCCCGAAGGGGGACTCCCTCTGCTTTTCACAACCCTTCAGACCCCTCCTCGTCATCTGTAAACAGATTACAAGAAGAGGGCTGGTGGTTGGGACCTAAGCATTGAAGGCACCAATTGTGTCGATCCATGACCACGATGGTCCCGGCAATTTGGTGCACTTCTTAAAACTGCTAGCTGGCTTTAGGAACATATCCAAGGAACAGGGCCATGCCAAGATCGAATGGCTCGATGGTGCCAGCTGCGGGGAGAAAGAATAGTTACTCACCTGTAACAGGTGTTCTCCGGGGACAGAGCATAAGAACATAACATAAGAACATAAGATATGCCATACTGGGTCAGACCAAGGTCCATCAAGCCCAGTATCCTGTTTCCAATAGTGGCCAATCTAGGTCGTATGTACCTAGCAGTTTCCCCAAAAGACACAGGTTCCGCAATGCTTGTACTGGGTCAAGCATTGATATCCTGGGTCCCTTCTTAATAATGGTTTATGGACCTTTCCTCCAGGAACTTGTCCAAACCTTTTTTAAACCCAGCTACACTAACGGCCTTTACTACATCCTCCGGTAACAAATTCCAGAGTTTGATTACACGCCGAGTGAAAAAATATTTTCTTTTATTAGTCAAATAGTTTACCCTGTAGCTTCATTGCATGTCCCCTAGTCTTTCTATATTCTGATAACATAAACAATCGATCTACGTTTACCCGTTCCACTCCGTTCATTAATTTATAGACTTCTATCACAGCAGGAATCAGTACTCATAAATGGGTGACGTCGGTGCTGACAGAGCCCTCATGCGGAGCAAATCCCCAGCTTTCAGAGAAAGCCTTTGGGAGTTGCTATCACGCATGCGCGGTCCCCTTCCCGCCCAAGAGTGCCATCTTGCTCAGTCAAATGACATAGCTAAAGAGACAGCAAAAAGAACAAAATATAGCAATAAGACTGCAAGTCCAAGGGGAGGAGGGAGGGTTGTGCGGACTGATTCCTGCTGTCCCCGGAGAACACCTCTTAGAGGCAAGTAACTACACTTTCTCCGGGAACAAGCAGAAAGTCAGTCCTCACATATGGGACTCCCAAGCTATAGGCTACCGAGAACCCATAGCTAAAAAAGGCTCCCTCTACGAGAGCCACAAGCAGCTGCAACAGAAAACCATACTAACGGAATAGCACTCCGGTATCCTAACACAGAGGGGTCGGAGGGCAGGAGTTGCCTAGACCTCAAAAAGGTTACGGAGTACAGCCTGGCCGAAGGCACTGTCCCGGCGGGACTCCCTATCCAGGCAATAATGGGTTGTGAAAGTCTGACTCGAAGACCAGGTGGCGGCCCGGCAGATGTCTGCCAAAGGAACAGAGCGCAAATGAGCCACTGATGCCGCCATGGCCCTGATCCTATGTGCCGTGACACGACCCTCCATCGGAAGCTCGGTTGCACTGTATGCCCAGGCAATGCAGTCTGCTACCCAAGTGGACAGCGTACGCTTTGATACCACTCCCCCCAGCTTACTGAGGTCATAAGATACGGAAAGCTGAGAAGCCTTCCGATGCGGCTGCGTATGCTGGATATAGAAGGCCAACACCCTCTTACAGTCCAGGGTATGCAGGACCTACTCTCCCCGACTGGCATGCAGCCTGGAAAAAAAGGTACGTACAACCACCTCCTGGTTGAGGTGGAATGAGGAGACCACTTTCGGAAGGAACTTAGGGTGTGTGCGAAGCACCACCCGGCTCCTACAAAACCTTGTGTATGATCTTTCCGACACTAGGGCCTGAAGCTCACTCACCCTCCGAGCGGATGTGAGTGCCACCAAGAAAACCACCTTCCCTGAAAGATAAGAAAGATAACGTAGATGGCAGGTAGCCATCGGTTCAAAAGGCAGCCTAGTAAGCTGCCCTAACACCACATTCAAGTCCCACTCGGTTGCTGGGGGGCGGACCAAGGGTTTCAAAAGTAGTAAGCCTCTCAGAAACCGAGAGACTAAGGGGTGGGCGGAGAGAGGCTTCCCATCAATCGAAAAGTGGTTCGCCGCAAGGGCACTGACGTGCACCCTGACAGAGTTGGACTTGAGACCCAAATCAGAGAGGTGGAGGAGGTATTGCAGAACCACCCCTACCAGGCAAGAGAAAGGGTCTACCTTCTGCTCCTTGCACCACAACGCAAACCTGCGCCACTTCAAGGCGTAAGTCCGTCTAATCGCCAGCCTCCGTGAGACCAGCAAGATCACAATATCCTTTGGAAGGAGAAACGGAGCGAGAGTCACCCTTTCAGCAGCCACGCCATCAAGTTGAGGGAGCTGAGATTGGGGTGTAGAAGAGTGCCCCCCTCTTGAGATAGGGGGCGTGGGGAGGAGCCCAAGGGAATGGGAGCCTCCACTGCTAGCTGCAGAAGAAGTGGAAACCAGGGTTGCCTGGGCCACCGTGGGGCGATAAAGATGACCGTAGCTTTGTCCTGGAGAATCCTGAACAGCGTCTTGGCCACCAGAGGTGTCGGGAGGAACGCATACAGAAGGTCCCCAGACCATGATATCAAAAACGCATCAGCGGCCACCCTGTGCGGGTGGGGCTGCCTGGAGCAGAAACGGGGCAACTGGTGATTGTCCGGACTTGCAAACAGGTCCATCACCGGCCGCCCCCAAGTCTGGAGGAGCCAAATGGCTACCCTGCGGTCCAGCTGCCATTTGTGGGATTGAAGAATCCTGCTGAGCCTGTTGGCAAGCCAGTTGTCCTGGCCCGGCAGGTAGACTGCTCGGAGACGAATGCCATGCCGGGCTGCAAAGCATAGGTCCAGGGTTTCCTGACATAGGGGATGGGACTCCGTACCACCCTGTTTGTTCACATAGAACATGGCCAAGTGGTTGTCTGTCTGCACCAAGACAGTTTCGTGGGCCAGGAGCTGCCTGAAAGCTTCCAGGGCTAGGCGGATGGCACGGAGCTCCAAGAAATTGATTTGTTGGGTCCTCTCACTCGGAGACCATATCCCCTGGGTGCGTAAATCCTGGCAATGGGCCCCCCAGCCAAGCAGGGATGCATCTGTGGTAAGGATCCTCGTGTGCGGAGGAGCCTGGAAAGGCATCCCCGCCTCCAAGTGCTGTGGTTGGAGCCATCAGGCCAGGGACTGTATCAGACGCCTGGACACTTTGACCCTGTCCTGGAGGCGCCCTGTGGCCTGAGACCACTGGTCTTTGAGACACCACTGAGAGGTCCGCATGTGGAGGCGGGCATCTGGGGTCACATGGACTGTGGAAATCATGTGGCCGAGGAGGCGTAGGAAGTGCCTTGCGGATACTGAAGATCTGCAACTCACTTGTCCTGCCAGGGCCAGAAGCCTGCTTGCTCTGTCTGCAGGCAGATAGGCCTTTGCTTGAAGGGTGTCTATTCTGGCCCCAATGAACTCCAGCTGTTGAGTTGGGGTCAGGCTGGACTTGGGGTAGTTGATTACAAACCCTAATGTTGCAGCACCTGGATGGTGCGAGTTGTGGCCTGGTGGACCTCACTGGCTGAAGTACTGTACCTCTGATGAGCCAGTCATCAAGATAGAGGAAGACAAAGACCCCCTAGAGCCAGAGAAAGGCGGCCACCACCGCCAAGCACTTTGTGAACACCCTGGGGGCTGAGGCCAGGCCAGGCCAGGCCAAAGGGGAGTACCCTGTACCGGTAGTGATTGCCTCCCACTACAAAGCGCAGATACTGCCTGTGGCTTGGGTGTATTACGATGTGTGTATACACATCTTTTAGGTCTAAGGAGCATAGCCAGTCTCCCTAGCGGAGGTAAGGCAGCAATATTCCAAGGAACAGCATCTTGAATTTCTCCCTCACGAGGAATATGTTGAGGTTGTGCAGGTCGAGGATGGGTCTGAGGCCTCCTGTCCTCTTTGGCACCAGAAAGTACCTGGAGTAGAAGCCACTAGCTCTGCAGGTAGTGGGGCACTGGTTCTATGCCTGGTCCTCGAGAAGACCCACCAACTCCTTCAGAAGGAGATCCCGGTGAAGGGGAGACCTGAAGGGCTCTTCCGGGAAGTAAAGAGGAGGCACCTGGGTCAGGTGAAGAAGGTAGCCCTCCCGGACCACCTGCAAGACCCTGGCATTGGTGGTAATGGCTGTCCACCTGTTGACATACAGAGGAAGCTGGCCTCCTGTGATTTTCTTGTCTCCTGTGGGAAGAGGGGCCATGCTGTAGGAGTCAAAAGCCACTGTAAGGCTAGGCCGGAGCCAGCGCCTGGGGTTTGGGGCTTTTCTCTTTACGCGGGCCATGCCCCTGTCCCTTGGCCTGCTGCCCCTGTTGCGGAGCCAGGGAGGCCTGAAAATGGGGGTAGCTTCGGTAAGCAGATCCCTTCCTCGGGTAAAAGAGCTTTTTACCCGAGCCCTTCTTGCGAAAAGGGGCAGAGGTCTTCTTGGAGAGCCGTGTCCTCGTCATGTACTCTGTCTCCAGCTCTGCAGACTTTTCGGTCATGGGTTTGCCAAAGAGGTTCTCCCCTTGGCATGGGACATTGACCAACTTGTCCTGAATCCACTGTTCGAAGTCAGACGACTGCAGCCATGCCTGATGGCGTGCACTGATGCCCGCCGCAGCTACCCGGGCCGCCGACTCGAACCCATCATAGGCCACCCAAGACATAAACTTCGAACACTCACGGACAACTTTGGACAGGCCCCTGAAGCGCTGCAAAGGTTCCTCGAAGAGACCAGTCGAGAACCCGGTGAGTTCCTTCGCCAGGTCTCTCAGGTACATGCCCATGTATAGCTGGTAGGCCTGAATCCGACAAGTCAGCATCGAACCCTGGAAGCACTTCCTGCCAAGGGCATCCAAGTTGCGGGCCTCCCTGCTATGAGGCACCGAGGAGTGCATCTTCTGGCTCTTCAGCCTGCGCATGGCCGATTTTACAACCATGGAGTTGTGCGGCAGTTGAGACTTTTGAAATCCAGGGCTCCGGTGGACTCGATACTTCGAGTCGAACCGTTTGCTGACCACCGGTACAGACGCCGGTGTCTCCCACATGCGGAGCATCAGTCGTTCCAGGATCGGAGGCACAGGCACAGTAAGGGCCTCCAGGGGGGGGCCTCATATTGGAGGATCTTGAGCTCGTCGGCTCGAGGATCCTCCTCACAACTCCATGGGGAATGCCAAAACCTTGGACATATCCCGCACAAAGTCCAAGAACCTCATATCCTCCGGTGGGGACATTCTCCGAGGCTTGGACACCAGGGAATCGGAGGGGACATCCCTGTGCCGGCAGGGTATCCGGGGACTCCTCATCTTCAGTTTCTCATGCAGACGCCTCTGAGGAGGAATCGATGTCAGGCATCGAGGGACCTGGCGCCGACCATCCCAATGCAGGCAGGCTCGGTGGCGACAACCCTGGTCCCAAACGGGAGGCCGAGTGAGACCTCAGCTGAGGATCGACTCAAGCCCAAAGGGCTTCGAGGATCAGCTCGGCATCTGATGTCTACTTTGACGTCGAGGGCCCGGTGGTTGGGGCGGAGGAACTGGACAGACCGACTATCATAAATTTGCACCAGTGACCTCACCTTACCCTCACCTCTTGTGTTGCCTGTACTTCTGTGTGAGGGCTCTTCGCTCTCCTTGTGTTCCATTTTCCTACATGGGCCACAGACCGACTGGTCATGGTCGGGCCCGAGGCACCAGAGACAGAAGTCATGCGTATCGGTGAGGGACATAAGTTTAATGAACTGATCGCATTTTTTAAACCCACTGGCAGCCATGGGGGAAAAAGGGCCCCTACAAGTTCAAAGACCCAAGTTGCCAGTGAAAAAGAAAAAAAAGGTGCGAACGCCAGTCACAAAGGAAAAAAAACGAAAAATAGAGATGGACTTGATACCGGCATACCGAACTGAAGGCGGGAAGAGGTACTGGTGTCGACCGGTCAGAAAACAAGAGAAAAAAAATCAACTTTATTTCGGGGATACAAGGACGAAGTTTGCCAAAGAGGTTTTCACCAAGATAGGGGACATTGAGGAGTTTCTCCTGTACCCACTGCTTGAGGTCCGATGCCTGGGGCCAGGTCTGGCGTCAGGCACTGATGCCTGGGGTCGCCACCCTCGAATTAGACTCAAAGCCATCATAGGCAGCTCGAGATATGTACTATCGAGCACTCCCCAATGCACTTCATGAGGGTTTGGAACTGCTGGAGGGGATCTCCACTAAGATCCACTGAAAAACCTGCGATTTTGTTTGCTAGGTCTCGGAGATACATGCTGATATACAGCTGGAAGGCTTGGATTGGGCAACCCAGCATTGAGCCCTGGTAGCATTTGTGTCCAAGGGCATTGAGGGAGTGGGACTTCCTGCCCAAGGGCATGAAAAGTGAGTCTTCGGGCTTTTCTGCCAGCGCATGCTCAACTCCACCACCATAGAGGAGTGAGGGAGCTGTGCCATCTGAAAGCCGGGCCCCGCTGGACCCGATATATGGAGTCAAGGTGTTGGCTAACTATTGGCAGCGACATCGGTGTCTTCCACGTTTGAAGGAGGAGTCACCAGAGGATGGCAGGGACAGGGTCTGTCAGGGCCTCCTCAGGTGGAGCCTCATACTGGAGCATTTTCAGCTCCTCCATGCGAGGGTCCTCCTCAGACTCTGTGGTTAGAGGCAAGGCTTTTGCCATGTCTCATAAAAAACTTGAGAATGATGGGGACCGGCACCGTGACACCGGGGGAGACAGATCCGAGGGGAGATCGCGGTGCTTGCATGTCAATGGGGACGTCTCATCTTCGGACTCCCAATCTAAGTGGTCTGTCGAGGACTCGAGGTTAGACAGATCCTAAGGCGTTGGGCTCGGTTCGAGTCTTCGATGACGCACGGCGGCTGCTTGGCCAGAGCCAAAAGCACTTGCCGGGGAGGATCTCGCTCCCAAGGAAAGGGAGCAGGATCGAGACTCTTGCTAAGAATCAGCTTATGGCTCTCCGGGATTGTCTCGGCAGCCCGGGGAGCCCTCAATTTCAAAGTCCCTGTTGTCATGTTGATAATGTGCCTTTGAAAATAAAGTTAAAAAAAAAAAAAAGAGACATGAAACCATGCTTGAAGAAAAACTAAAAACAATGGTTCCGCGATTTGAAGCTGGGGCAACAGGGCTCGAAGGCGGAAAAGGGACTGGTGCTAACTGGAGAAAGAAAGGCACTTTAATGCATAAGAAAATCATTTTTCCAGGGAAAGAAGGAAGATATCTGTTGGGCTCCGTGGAAAAAGGGAGACTAAGATGGCACCCTTGGGCGGGAAGGGGACCATGCATGCATGGTGGCATCTCCCAAAGGCTTTCTTTGAAAGCTGAGGAGATGCTTCCACAGGGCTCCGTCTGCACTGACGTAGCATAGTTACTCACCTGTAACAGGTGTTCTCCAGGGACAGCAGGAATCAGTCCTCACATATAGGTGACATCGGCACCAACAGAGCCCACGCGGAACATTTTCCTAGCTTTCAAAGAAAGCCTTTGGAAATGCTATCACGCATGCGTGGTCCCCTTCCCGCCCAAGGGTGCCATCTTGCTCAGTCAGATGACACAGTTTAGGCAAAAAATAAAATAAGGTAAAGGAGGCAACTCCAAGGAAAGGAAGGAGGGTTGTGAAGACCAATTCCTGCTGTCCCTGGAGAACACCTGTTACAGGAAGTCAGTCCTCGCATATGGCACTCCCTAGCTCCAGGCTGCCGGGGACCAAACTACAACAGCAGCAATGGCAACCCAAGGAAGGCCATGAGTTGCAGAAGGTGAGTCCCTTCCAAGAGACTCTGCAGACTCCAGCATCCAGCATCACCATAACTCCAGTAGCCTGAACACAGAAGGGTCGGAGGGCAGGAGTTGCCTATACACAGAGAATGCTTCGGATTACTGCCTGGCCAAAGGAGTGCCAAAGGTGGTGTCTGCTTTTCACCTCAACCAGGTGGGACTCACTCTTGAGGCAGTAGTGACCTGGGAATGTATGAACTGAAGACCATGTGGCAGCCTTACAGATTTCTTGCACCGGCACTGTGCGTAGGTTGGCCACAGACTTGGTCATAGTCCTCACGTGATCAGCAGTCATCTGGTGCTCCAGAGAGAGAGGCCAGTTCGCTCATAAGCGAGGGCAATTCAGTCCGCCACTCAGGTGGACAAGGTTCGCTTGGTCACAGGTAGCCCCAAGTCTGCTGGGTCATAGGAGATAAAAATCTGAGGAGCTTTTCGATGGACCTTGGTCCTCTGTAGATAAAAAGGCCCTCTTGCAATCCAGGATATGCAAGACGATCTCCTCCCTGCTGGCATGTGGCCAAGGGAAGAAGGTGGAGAGAACTACCTCCTGGTTGAGGTGAAAAGCAGACACCACCTTTGGGAGGAATTTGGGGTGCATATGAAGCACCACCCTGTTGGTATAGAACCTGGTATAGGACGGGTTCACCACCAGGGCCTGCAGCTTGCTTACTCTGCGAGGAGACGTCAAAGCCACCAAAAGAAGACCACCTTCCAGGAGAAGTGTCTCAGGTAGCAGGTGGCCAAAGGCTCGAACAGTGACCTGGTGAGCTGGGAGAGCACCACATTGAGGTTCCATTCCACTGCCAAAGGGCAGACAAGGGGCTTGGATAGCAGGAGGCCCCTGAGGAATCTGGAGACCAAAGGCTAACCTGACAGGGGTTTCCCCTCTATAGGGTGATGGTTAGCCACTATGGCACTGAGATGCACCCTCATTGAATTAGATTTCAAGCCAGAGTGTGAGAAGTGCAGTAAGTACTGTAGCACAAGCTTTACCTAACAGGAGAATGTCTGAACCTCTCCCTGGAGGCACCAAAAAGCTATTGGCCTACCTCAGCACTATCCAAATAAAGCTGAGGCAGGGCGAGGGCAGAGTATGCACATTATACGGAGAGTGGCGATATTCGGTCTGCTGTCCATACAGTTGAGGGAAAAAAGCTATCCTAAAATTTACCTGCATAGCTATATGGATTGCTGACTAAATATCACCACTATTTGTATAGAGGCAGCACTTACCACACGCTACATATATTCAGCGCCACTACTTTGGATAACACTGAGTATACATAAAATATCTAAGCACCAATCATAGTGTTTAAATATGGACCCATTAATAGTTATTTGCAACAAAAAAGCACCATGGCAATCAACACACAATTAAGCTGTGGAACTTGTTGCCGGAATATGTGATCAAGGTCATTAGTTGGTTTAGAAAAGTTTTAGAAAAGTAATTACTTCTTACTGCTGAGAGCTGCAAGTGGACAAACAAGGATAGAATCTTTCCATTATGATATGTTAATTACTTCCTCCAAGCAACCCACATTGGCTAACATCACACACAGGATGCTGAGCTTAATGGACCACTGATCCAATTCATTAAGGCAGTTCTTATGACTGAATGGGCATAGGCACTAAACTACTCAGTCATCCTTTGCAATGGGCCCTCATAGAACAGATAAGTCATATTGGAAGGGTAGCCTAAGGAAATCAACACTGGATTTTCCCAAACCATCTGCCTTCAGCACTGTCAGTTAGGATCATTCTCAAACATAGAAAAAAATAACTGTTATTAAAATAATGGCATGCCAGTATATTACAATATTTTTTGCAGTACTTAAGTCAGATTTCAGTCTTGTGTTTTAATAAGGTGAGCTATAAAAGGACTGAAAACTTCTGCATATTATTCTAGTGGTGATCCTAGTCGTAATAACTATACTGTTAGATTGCAGACCATTCAAACAGATGTAGGACCCGAGAAATTATTACACAGATAATCCTGCAGACTACAATTGAAGGAATACATACTGAGATAGATGTGAAAGCTTAGAAGTTGTCCTAACAGCACTAATGTGAGGAGACCCAGAATCACCACCAGTGCAGCTAGGGCCAAAATTGCAGGAGCTTGTGTCTTCACGGGAGCTGCAGGCAGAAACACAAACCAGACATCTGTATGGTTCTTTAACACTGAAAAACAAACAAAAATGGAATGAAAGCACAGAAATAATCCCATAATGATAAAAACACAAGAGATACTGCATAACTATCTTAAAGAGGAAGAAAAGGACATGCACTCACAAAACAGACCAGCTACTGATCAGGATTTGCAAAACTCCATCAGGACTTACTCACTAAGGCTGCTTTCTTCCACTCCAAACTCTGTTGGAGAGGAGAGGGAGGGAGGGAGGGAGGGGTGGAGGAAGAGCTGGGAGAAGAGTGGGCAGGTGAAGGAGTACATATCGAATGTACATATTCCCATACCATCACGTAGCCCCTCCTCCCCCTTATTCACGTACAGTCCTCTTTTTCCTCCAGTCCTGAACCCACTCCTCTTGCCCCAGTATTCCTCCTACTTTTCATCTCCCCATTCCCTTCTTTCTCCACTGATCCTAAATGCATGCTTTCCTCCTGTATATCCCTACCTCCCATACTCTCTCAGCTCTCCTCCTCTATCCCTACTAACCAAGCTCTTCCTCTCCTTTCTACCATCCAGGTCCACCCCCTCAGAGCCCTCACTCCTCTTCTACACCCCCATCTCACTACTGCCAGTGTCCTGATGAGGACCAAAGATGCAGCTTTCTGCCAGAGCCCAATCAGAGCGGAGGACACTATTGCCTTGCTTTCAGAAAAGGAAAAAAAAACAAAAAAACACTCCTCATCCCAGATAAGCAGATTTTTCAAAACCCTTAAATGTTTATTACAAAGAATGCAATATAACAAATGCTAAACATATTTTTAAAATCATGGTATACACCATTTGGTATAGTATGCATAGAGGATATTTTGACTTTTTCAGGCTTATGACAGAGTCTGGGAATTTGGCTGGATGATCATAGTTCTAGGTTGGTTAGGTCTTTGTAGTAATGCATAAGATGTGGCAGTTATGAACATATTTATCAGAAGGGAATTTGGCAGTGGCAATGTGCACTCTTCTTTTGCCATAATTAGATTACTGCAATTGTTAGGGGCTCCAGGAAAAGACTTGCTGTGATTTCTGTTAGTCCAGAATACTGCTGCAACGTTGAATAAGGGGGCAAGGAGATATGATCATGTGATCCCTGCCCTTCTAGACCTACATTGGTTATTGGTGAGGTATAAGGTTCAATATGAAATCTTGTTGATGGTGTTTAAGGCACTTCAAGGACTGAGCCCTAGTTATCTAAGGGCCAAATTGCATTATTATTTTCCTAATAGAATTTTACGGTCTCAGATGATGAGGTTGTTAGTTGCTCTAGTACGCAAGATGAAGAAGGGCATTTTTTTATTCAGGCATCCATGTCATGGAATGCCCTTCTCCCCAAGAAAATATGGAAAGAACAAGATTTTAATGTGTTTGAATTGAGTGACTAAAATCACATTTGTTTGCAAAAGTGTTTAGGGGGGAGGACAGGGGATGATGAATGGAAATTTTTAGTCCTTTTAAGGTTATTTTTTTAGTTTTATGGTTATTGTTGTGATTTGCTATTTATATATTTTAATGTTGTGCACTACTAAGAGCATTATGGAGATGTAAATACGCTTTTTATTATGAAATGTCTGACCTGTAAAAGAGCAAGTGGCTCTAAAAGTCAAAATGTAGCCAGTGATAAATGTAGCTGTCTGTCACTCCTAGGCATTGTTAGTGCCACCTCACCTCTCCCTGGCCTTCAATTTTCTTCCTCTTTTGTACTAGTGCTGCTGCTTTGTCTCACTCCATACCCCCTATCAAGGCTCATGGCAACTCCCTAATGACTAAAAAGACAGATGGCAGCAGATCTTCATCCAATGGGGGATGGAAACAGGCATAAATTCAGCCCCAAGTGTCTGAGGACAATGTGGGAATGGCTATGTGTTGGGCCCTGTAAGCATCTGAAGCTGACATTTATTGATCCCATGGGCCTCCAGAAAAACAAGAACAGCACAGACGCTAATATATCTCCTGTCCCAGAAATGCGATTCCTTGGGTAAGATATCTAGTGCGTCAGTACAAAAATCCACATCTACATATAGTTCCTGATTGACACTGTGAGTAAAGAGCTGTGTGTGACTAAATGGTTTCAAGGCAGAAAACATCTTACCACATCCTTCATGTTTTATCATATGAATACCATATCTATATGGTCGACAGAACATGTGTATTATATTTGGGTAATTCATATGCTGGTGTAATGAAACATACTGCAATGTTTAAAACATATAAAGTCTTGGAGTCAGAAACAATGCGTGACTAAAGAGTCAGCACAGTTATTAACCTGTAACAGGTGTTCTCCGGGGACAGCAGGAATCAGTTCTCACATATGGGTGACATCAGCACCGATGGAGCCCTCGCGGAAGCATCCCCCCAGCTTTCAAAGAAAGCCTTTGGGAGATGCCACCTCTTCCCGCCCAAAAGTGCCATCTTGGTCAGTCAGATGACATAGCTAAAGGTGGCAAAAATAAGAAATGGTACAGTAGCAACTCCCAGAGGAGGAGGGATGGTTGAGAGGACTGATTCCTGCTGTCCCCGGAGAACACCTGTTACAGGTGAGTAACTACGCTTTCTCCAGGAACAAGCAGGAAGTTAATCCTCACATAAAGGACTCCCCAGCTACCGAAAGCCCATAGCAAAAATAGGGTTCCTGCAAGGGGAACCACAAGCAGCAGCAATTACGTCTGTGTACACAGACAATAGTAGGACCCCTGTGTCTGATGAAACCAGCACTCCGGTAGCCTGAACACAGAAGGGTCGGAGGGTAGGAGTTGCCTAGACCCCAAAAAGGTTACGGAGCACAGCCTGGCTGAAGGCACTGTCCCATCAGAACTCTCTTTCCAGGCATTAATGGGCTGCAAAGGTATGGACTGAAGACCAGGTTGCGGCCCGGCAGATGTCCACCATCAGGACAGAGCACAAGTTTGCTACCGAAGTCACCATGGCCCTGACACGGTGTGCTGAGACGTGGCCTTCCAGCAGGATCCTCACCTACTCAAAAGCAAGGGTGATTCAGTCCACCACCCATGTGGACAGCGTATGCCTGGTCACCGCCTCCCCCAGCCTACTGGGGTCAGAGCGCAGACGATGGAAGTAGTCGTCTGGGAGACCCACAAAACTACGATTTTTGAGATTCTCATCAACTACTCTGCAGAGAAGGTAGGACCTAAGATGCACAGCGAGGAAGCTTCAGAAGATGGGACTAAATATCCATGGTAGTTCCCCTTCACTCTGGCTGTCCCTAAGGAGGGCAGGACTGTGCGAGCCTGTTCCAGAGCTGAAGCACTGGCTATGCTGAAGGAGATGGGAGTAGCAGGGATCAAGATCTTCCACAGCCACAGAGCAGGTGTAGGGAAGCTCATTAGTGAAATGGCAACGAGTGCAGCATAAAGACTGACTGCAGTGGCTGTCAGATGGCGAGTGCCCGGAAGAGCGGATTAAAAGCAATGATTAAGAACTGGGAACTGCGTGAGCAGTAATAACTGTGGCTGCATCAATCTTTCCAGGCTTATGTGTAGCCAGTGTGGCGCCCTGGGTTTCTGAGAGGGCTTTGTTCTAGATCCTATAAACAACATTCAAGCATTTGATGAACAGACTATGAGATGTGGAGTGTAACAGGTCTGTTTTCAGTGAGTGCTATGAGCGAGGATGAGATGCATAGTGATGCACTAGATAGGGTGGGTGGGGTTAGGTTGGAGGGTAGGTGAATGTGTATAGCTGCAGTAACCGAGGGTATGGAGGTACAATATTTGCAGGTGGGTTCCGAGATCTCTCTTTTTGAGCACCTGCTGTTTGGTGGAATGAGTGGGGGGGGGGGGGGCGGTAATGGAGGAAATTAGTTGCAAAGATCTATTGATGCTTATTGGGGCAGGAATCTGAGAAACATCCCTACATATTAAAGTGGGAAAAGGCTCTGGGGACAGCTGGGGGATGCAAAGGTTTGGCGGGCAATAGCAGCAAATATACAGAGGATCTCTGTTTTGACCAATATTACTAATGGCTTTAAGGCTAGCGACAGTGGTCAGCAAGGAATGAGATGCATATTTGGTAGGGGTGTCTGTATATTCAGCAATTCTAGATACAAGTGCAATCATTTTTGAAGAATGTTACAGGGTGCGATCCACATGATGAGCCAGTAGGATATTTACTTTCATTTTTTCGCTCTGATAGATTAATGGATAAGAAGCTTTAATATGCTGTATTATGGCAGCTAAGTGTGAGATTGCCAAGACATGGCAGGAAACTGTTCCCCCATCAGGAAATGCTTTTTTTGGTAGACTTCAACAAGTGTACCTGTTAAATAAATTCATAGCAAAAAAAGTGGGGCAGTATGGACAAGTTTAATAAAGCACAGTTACTTACCTGTAACAGGTGATCTCTGGGAACAGCAGGAATTAGTCCTCACATATGGGTACGTCGGAACCGACGGAGCCTGCGCGGGAAAGCTCCCCAGCTTCCTAGAATGGAAGCTTTTGGGATCTCCCACTGCACATGCGCGCTGCCTTCCCGCCTTCCTGAACAGCTCTCCTCAGTTTCGAGTTTATAGCTAAGACAATAGAGAGAGGACAGGAAGACAGATAGATAGAAGATACAACTCCTAGGGGAGGTGGGTGGGTTGTGAGGACTAATTCCTGCTGTTCCCAGAGATCACCTGTTACAGGTAAGTAACTGTGCTATCTCCAGGAACAAGCAGGAATAAGTCCTCACATATGGGGACTCCCTAGCTGAGATGCCTGGGAGATCCCCCTCCAAGGGTTCGCCATCTTCGTATGGATCTCAGGCATCCATCCTGGGAAGGTGGGCAGGAGTTGTCTAAGAATGGAACAGGTGTTTGAGGACAGCCTGGCCAAACAAGGCATCCCGGCGGGAGTCCTTGTCCAAACAGTAATGGGCTGTAAAGGTATGAACCGAGGCCCAGGTAGCGGCTCGACAGATCTGATCAATAGAAACAGAGTGCAGATGAGCCATAGAAGTTGCCATGGCTCTCACATTGTGAGCTGTGACATGGCCTTCCAGAGAAATGTTTTTACTCTGGTAAGCAAAGGAAATACACTGAGCAATCCAATTGGAAAGTGTACGCTTGGAGACTGGAAGTCCCAAATGGGAAGGATCAAAAGCCACGAAAAGTTGAGAAGACTTTCGATGTGGCTGAGTCCTATTAAGGTAAAAGGCTAGAGCTCTTTTACAATCCAGAGTATGAAGGTTCCTCTCTGCACTGGATGCATGAGGAGCCAGAAAAAAAGACAGGTAGATATACCTCTTGATTAAGATGAAAAGGCGAGACCACTTTGGGCATAAAGTGGGGATTCGTCCTAAGGACCACCTTGTCATGATGAAATCTTGTATAAGGTGGATTAGCCACTAGAGCCTGCAGTTCGCTGATGCGGCGAGCGGAAGTGACTGCAATTAGGAATAGTACCTTCCAGGAAAGAAATTTCAAGGAGGTAGAAAATAACGGCTCAAAAGGTGGCTTCATAAGCTGACCAAGCACTAGATTCAAATCCCATACGACCGGGGGGGGGTCTGATGGGAGGTTTAGTGAGAGTCAGGCCTCTCATGAATCTTGCAACAAGAGGATGAGAGGAGATAGTTTGTCCATTTATAGGTTTCAGGGATGCTGAAATAGCACTTAAATGGACTCTTACAGAATTCGTCTTAAGGCCTGCATTGGAAAGATGCAGGAGATAGTCTAAGAGGGAATTCAAAGGAAGTGCCAGAGGGTCAAGGCCCTGCTGAGCACACCAAATGGAAAAACGTTTCCATTTGAAAGCATAAGACCGCCTCGTGGAAGGTTTCCTAGAGGCATGAAGGATATCTTTCACAGGTTGAGAAAGATTAAAGTCTTGAAGACTTAAGCCTTCAGTAACCAAGCTCGGAGATGTAGGGATTTGGGGTTTGGGTGCCACAAAGTCCCCTCCTCCTGAGACAGAAGGTCTGGTGCAGCTCCTAAGTCCAGGGAGGATCCCTGGGAGAGCTGTAGAAGCAGAGGGAACCACACTTGGCGTGGCCAGCGTGGAGCTATGAGGATCATAGAGCCGTGATCTCTCTGGAGTTTGAATAGAGTCTTGGGAATCAACGGCATGGGTGGAAAGGCATATAGGAACGCCTGACCCCAATGGAGGAGAAAGGCGTCCGTGGCCTGAGCTTCCTGACACGGAGTCCTGGAACAGAACCGGGGAAGTTTGGCATTCCACGGACTTGCAAAGAGGTCTATGTCCGGGGTCCCCCATTCCTGAAAGATTCTGCTTATCTGGTCCACGTGTAGGGACCACTCGTGTGGCAGCAGAACTCGACTGAGCCTGTCTGCTCGAGAGTTTTGAACTCCTGGAAGATACACTGCTAGCAGATGAATTTGGTGCTCTCTGGCGAAGGCCCATAATCTGAGAGCTTCGTTGCAAAGCGACAGAGAGCCCGTCCCTCCTTGTTTGTTTATGTAAAACATGGCCACCTGATTGTCTGTCTGAACCAGGACAGTCAGGTTGGCAAGGAGGGTATAGAAGACCTTGAGGACAAGGTAAATTGCTCGCAGTTCCAGGAGGTTGATATGAAGGGTGGCCTCCTGTGGAGACCAAGTGCCCTGAGTGGAGAGAGTTTGCAGATGGGCTCCCCACCCCAATTGGGAGGCATCTGTTGTGAGGGTTGCTTGGGGTAGCAAGGGCTGAAAGGGAGCCCCCAACAACAGATTATTGGTGGATATCCACCAATGGAGGGACCAAGACAGACGGTTTGAGGTTTGTATTTGGTCTGAGAGTGCTCCCGACGCCTGAGTCCACTGGGTGGCCAGGGTCCATTGAGCTGCTCTCATATGAAGACGAGCATAGGGCACCACATGTACTGTGGAGGCCATATGGCCCAGGAGGCGTAGCATTTCCCTGGCTGTCAAGTGAGTACTGGACTGGGCTTGGGAGGCCAAGCTCAGCAGACGCTGACCCCGAACCAGTGGAAGGTAGGCTCTTGCAGTGGTGGTGTCCAACTGGGCCCCTATGAATTCTAGAGACTGAGTAGGGCTGAGTTGAGACTTGGGAAGGTTTACCACCAGTCCCAGATACTGCAGAAGGCTCCTTGTGCGGTCTAGGGAAATCTGGGCCTGCGACTGAGTTGGAGCTCGAATGAGCCAGTCGTCCAGATATGGGAATACGAAAATCCCCATGCTTCTGAGAAATGCGGCTACGACTGCCATGCATTTGGTAAAGACTCTTGGGGCAGAGGCGAGACCGAAGGGAAGTACTCTGTATTGGTAATGACTTCCCCTGAACAGAAAGCGAAGATATTTTCTGTGGGATGGATGGATGAGTAGATGTGTATACGCATCCTGCAGGTCTAGAGAACAAAGCCAGTCCTGACTCTGAAGGTATGGAAGGAGAATGCCCAAAGAGAGCATTTTGAATTTCTCCTTGTACAGAAATTTGTTCAATTCTCTCAGATCTAGGATTGGTCTGAATCCCCCTGTCTTCTTTGGAATGAGAAAATAGGGGGAGTAGAAACCTGACCCTTGTTGATGAAGAGGAACCTCTTCTATGGCCCCTTGGGCAAGCAGAGAAGAGATCTCCCGATCCAACAGGGCTAGGAGAGGAGATGGAGAATTGAAGGGTCTCACCATGTGATGAGGAGGAAGGTTGGAGAAATGAAGTTTGTAACCCTCTCGGATGATAGAGAGGGTCCATTGCTCTGTTGTGATTTGTTCCCATCTGGGAGCAAAGTGAGCTAACCTTCCAGGTATGGTGAGAGGTTCTGGTTGGTCCAGAACCAGGAATGGCAAGTTCTCTAGGGGCAAGTCAAAACCCCTGAGGGGGTGGAGCCTGTTGAGCTGCAGTAGCTGCTGCAGGCTTTGCTCTTGCTTGTTTCGTTTGCTGACGTTTAGCCGCAAAACGAGGTTGAGAAGATTGCTGGCCAGTATTGGAAGCATATCTGGCCTTCTTATAATAAGGCCTCTTGAAAGACTTCTTCTTAGTGGGAGTAGAAGTGGACTTAGAAAGTCTCTCTAAGGTGGCATTTTCAGCGTCCATTTGAGTGGCTTTAACTTGCCACTCTGCACCGAATAAGTTCTCACCTGTACAGGGCAGATTCCGTAAGCCATCTAGAACCCAGGGTTCCAGATCAGAAGCCTGGAGCCAAGCCAGACGTCTGGCTGCAATAGCAATGCCAGAAGCTCTGCTGGCTCCCTCGAAGGAATCAAAGGCAGCTCTGTTGGAGAACTTAGAAACATCTGAAAGTTGTTTCACTACAGAAAGGAAGTCCTCCTGTTTATCCTCAGGGATAAAGGGGGCAAAATGCCGCACTTTCTTGGCAAGTTCCCCTAGGAACATGCCCATATAGAGGCTGTAGGAATTAATCCTGGCTATAAGCATACTAGCCTGGAAGATTTTCCTACCAAAAGAGTCCAGTGTCTTACATTCCCTTCCTGGAGGTGTAGAAGAGTGCCTTTTAGTACTCTTGATCTTTTTCATTGCAGACTTTACCACAATGGAGTGGTGAGGCAATTGAGTTTCTGAAAACCAGGAGAAGGAGGGACCCGATACATGGTGTCCAACCTACGGGAATAAGGAGACAGAGTTAAAGGGTTCTCCCAGAAATCCATCAATTGTTCCTGAAGGATTTCATGGATAGGCAGGGTAACTGCTTCTTTAGGAGACTTAGAGTATCCTAAAATATCCAACCTTTTTGACCTTGGTTCCCTTTCAGAGGAGGTAGTGATAGAAAGGCCTTTAGCCATTTCTAAAATAAAGTCCTGAAAGGACAAATCCTCTGGAGGAGACATTCTCCTTTTTGGAGAAGAAGGTTCCTCAGGAAGGTCAAGGGAGAGCTCTGCAGACTCATCAGAGGAGCCAAATCCTCAGAGGAATCGGTGTATTCTCTAGTTTCCTCCAACGCACGATACGCATACCGATCGGTATCGACATCGGGCGTACCGGGTATGGAAGCGGTATGGAGCGAAAGCCCATACGGTACCGATTTGCGTTTAGAAGAGGAAGGCCTGGGTTCCGGCATGGCGGACGATACCGGAACCGGGCCCGGAACCGCTGGAAGCGGTACCGATGGCGTTGCAGCTTTAATGAAAGCCATGACGGCCTGCTGCATGGATTGGACAGTATTGCCCATAGACGCCACGGCTGCCTGGATGTCGGTACCGGTATGGGCCGGTACCCCAGAGCAGTCCAACAGGTGATCTGTCGAGGCCGTGCCATCGATGTCAACCTGTAGCCCCTGAATTGGCGTTTTGGAAGGCAGAGCTTCCCGCCGGGGCTGTTTGGCTGGGGCAGGGTCCTCAAAACTAAGAGCCTCTCGATGCTTTGAAGGAGATTTGCCCTTTGAGGACTTGCCCACAGAAGGTTTGGTTACCTGAGATCCATCCGGAGATGATGACCTGGATGACTGTGATGTTGGATTCTCTGAAGCAAACAGCACATGGAATTTGTTGGCCCGGTTCTGCAGCCCACGCTTAGACATTTGGGAGCAGGAAGGGCAGTCCGGAATGGAGTGGTCAGGCCCCAAACATTTAAGACACCATTCATGGGTGTCTGTGACTGATATTACAGCAGTACAATTGGTACACTTCTTAAATCCAGGGGCTGGCGTCTCCATGTGGAGAATTCAAGTAGGCCTGAAGGCCTAACTGAAGTGACCAAGTGCTGAAAAATAATAAAAGAAAAAGAAAATAATTTTTCAAGAAAGAAAAAGGAAGACCGGCGATACCGGTATCGGTATGGGAAGGCAGGTACGCGGTCTAAAGAAACAAAACAAAAAACTACAATTTCTTCAGCGGTGACAGGATACACGACCTGCTGGCTCCGCGGAAAAAGAGAAACTGAGGAGAGCTGTTCAGGAAGGCGGGAAGGCAGCGCGCATGTGCAGTGGGAGATCCCAAAAGCTTCCATTCTAGGAAGCTGGGGAGCTTTCCCGCGCAGGCTCCGTCGGTTCCGACGTACCCATATGTGAGGACTTATTCCTGCTTGTTCCTGGAGATAATATGGATGCCCTATGAATGCTGGCTCGAAGCTAAGGGATCATCTAGGGGTGGTCATAAGAACATAACAAATGTCATACTAGGTCAGACCAAGGCCCATCAAGCCCACTATCCTGTTTCCAACAGTGACCAAGCTAGGTCACAAGTACCTAGCAGTTTCTCAAAAAGACACACATGTTCCATAATGCTTGGATATGGGCAAGCAGTGCATTACCTGGGTCCTCTTTAATAATGGTTTATGGACCTTTCCTCCAGGCACTTGTCAAACCCTTTTTAAACCCAGTTACACTAACATCTTTTACTACATCCTCTGGTAACAAATTCCAGAGTTTGAATACACGTTGAATGAAAAAATATTTTCTCTCATCAGTCTTAAATGGGTTACACTGTAGCTTCATTGCATGTCCCCTAGTCTTTCTACTTTTTGATGGCATAACGAATCTATCTACATTCACCCGTTCCACTCTATTCATTAATTTATGGACCTAGATCATATCTCCCTTCAGCCGCCTCTTTTCCAGGTTGAAGAGCTCGAATCTTTTAAGCCTCTCCTCATAGGGGTAATCCTTCCATCCTCTTTACCATTTTGGTGGTTCTTCTCCATACCTTTTCTAATTCCGCTATATCCTTTTTAAGATATGGCGATCAAAATTGCACACAATATTCAAGGTGTGGTCACACTATGGAACGATAAAGAGGCATTATAATATCTTGTTTTATTTTCTATTCTTTTCCTTATGATTCCTAACATTCTATTTGCCTTCTTGGCCACTCCTGCACACTGGGTGGAGGGTTTCAACGTGTTATCCACGATAATGCCTAAATCTTTCCTGGGTGATGATTCCTAAGGTGGAAACTTGCATTGTGTAACCACAGTTTGGGTTGTTCTTTCCTAGGTGCATAATTTTGTACTCGTCCACATTAAATTTAATCTACCATTTGAACGTCCACTCTTCTATCAAGGTCCTCTTGCAATTTTTCACAATCCTCTTAGGTTTTAAGAACTTTGAATAATTTTGGGTCATCTGCAAATTTGACTACCTCACTCGTTATTCTCATTGATAGGACATTTACGAATATGTTAAAAAGCAGTGGACCCAGCACAGATCTCTGGGATACTCCACTATTCACCTTTTTCCATTGGGAAAATTGGCCATTCAGCTTACCCTCTGCTTTCTATCTTTTAACCAGTTCCTGATCCACAATAGTACACTGCCTGAATCCCATGACTTTTTAACTTCACCAAGAGTCTCTCATGGGGGATCCTGTCAAAGGCTTACTGAAAATCCAGATACACTATATCAACCGGCTCACCTTCATCTACCTGTTTACTCACACCTTCAAAAAAATGTAACAGATTAGTAAAGACAAGACCTTCCTTGGCTAAACCCACGTTGGCTTTCTCTTATTAAACCATGCTCAGTAATTTTGTTCTTTGTAATGGTTTCTATAATTTTGCACACTACTGATGTCAGGCTCACCAGCCTGTAATTTCCCGATCACCCCTGGAACCCTTTTTAAAAATTGTCGTTACATTGGCCATTCACCAATCTTCAGGTACTACAGATGATTTTAATGATAGTTTACAGATTACTAATAAATAGAAGGTCTGAAATCTCATATTTCAGTTCTTTTTTTTTTTTATATTCTTTATTTTGCATTTTGATAGACAAACAACAAGATGTACATATACAGCAGCTATAGTTATACACTCGTAATACTATAACAACATGATCTTAGCTCCTCTTCTTCCGGTACATATACATCTACACCTTAACATATCTACCTACTAAATAGAACATTAACATTAAGTTCGAAAAAAAATTAAGTCTGTGACGAGCACCACCCCAGTAAGGACCAGCCACCCAATTCTCGAACAGGAGCCTTACAGGTCAAGGGTATCCCATTTATTCAATTGCGATCGGAAGGGAGGATATCTAGCTGCATATGTTTTCTCGCAGGCCTGATGATAAACAAGATTCCACCAGTAGTCAACATGCAGACTCTCAAAATTTTTCCAATGACTCATTATAGCTTTTAGGGCAAGACTTAGTAGCAGATCAAAAATTACGGTATTGTGCTTTTGCAATGTTGAAACTTCAGCCAGCGACTTATATACAACAATACGGTATGTCAGCACTGTGTTTAGGTCTAATAATTGAGATATTCGAGACCAGACACCTTGCCAATACACTTGAAGTATAGGACAGTAGTATGTCATATGAGCCAAGGTGCCGGCTGTTGTCCCACAAGACCAGCAAGTTGTATCTTTGTTCTCACTCCAGTTAGCCATGCAGGCAGGCGTCAAGTAGGCACGGTGAGCCAGGAAGTATAACATTTGATTGAGCGAGGCCGCTCTCGTTAACCTTCTCTGCCTCTGCCATAACTCGTCCCACATCTTGGGATCCGGCAAGCCTCAGCTTCCCACACCATTTGTAGTCCCATGCAACATTTTTTTCCGCCATCCCTGATAATGGCAACGAATTTGGAGAGGAGTTTCGACCCTGACCTCAATTCTTGAATTTCTTGATGAAAAGGACGTACCTGATCTAGTGTTGAAGGTATGACCCCAGCTTTACTTAAACAATGTCGCAATTGGCACCATTGATACAGGCAGCGGTTAGGCAGGTTATACTCTTGTTGCAGGGATTGAAAGGATTTGTAGGCTTTATTGAACACCAGCTGTCCCAGGTAGTAGATGCCCTGTTTCAGCCAGGGGAGCCATAAAAAACTACGGCCCTCTATCTTGAACCTCTCATTATGCCACAGTATCGTATCTGTAAATTCCTGATCCGCATATATATGCAACTTGAGCTGTTGATATGCCCGCTGAGTATCCTGCATGATCCCATTGCCAGGTCCGACGCCACCATATTCCGCCCCCAGACGCAGCCACAGTGGAACCGGCTGACTCAAGGCGGTCTCAATTCTCAACCAGGTCGGGTCACCTTGCTCCACATACTCCTCACTCCACTGGGCTCCCTGTTTTAGGAGGACAACTGTATGATACCAATAGAAGTCTGGAAAATGTATTCCACCTCTAGCTTTAGGAGATTTGAGCTTCCACGTCGCTATTCAAGGCGTCTTATTACGCCATAAAAAAGATACCAGTAATTTCTCGACTTTCGTATAGAATTTTCTTTCAAACAATATCAGTACCATATTGAGTATATAGCAGACTTTAGGCACAATAACCATTTTGATAGTTTCCAATCTTCCCCACCAGGTCAGGTTCAGCGGGGACCATTTGCCAATATGTTCTTGCACTATACTTTCACATTGCTCCATGCAACATCGGATCGTGTCTTGCAGAGTAACTCCATATGTCACTCCAAGATATTTAAACGATGTGGCTTCAATTTGAAACGGGTAGCTGTGCATGTGCGAAGTAGTGACATGCTTATTCAGAGGTATGATTGTAGTTTTGGACAACTTCAGCTTGTACCCGGATATACCAGAATACTCAAGGATGACATCCATTGTAGTTTTCAGTGATTTAGGATCTAAGAACAGCAGGAGGTCATCCGCATATGCAGATAGTTTGATCTGAGAGTTCCCCAATCGCACACCCTCTATACTTGAGCATTGCCGAATTTTCATCAGCAGCGGTTCCAGCGCCAAGTTGAATATCAGGGGTGATAAGGGGCATCCCTGTCTTGTGCCTCTTGACAGGACAAATTCAGAGGAGAGTCCATTGTTAGCCGTTATCCGCGCCATGGGTCTGAAGTATATCATTCTAACACTATCCAGGAAATCTTCAGGAATTCCAAACCACTGCATTACCTGAAATAGATAAGGGAGCTCCATGCGGTCAAAGGCTTTCTCCGCATCTAGTGCGAGACCAACCACTGGCACCGTCAGTTGGTGGACTCGCCATAACACATGTGCCAGCAGATGTCCGTTGTCTGTTGTAGCCCTGCCCGGCATAAATCCGCATTGATCAGGTTGGACCAATGTTTCCATTACCGTGCTGATCCTGTTAGTCAGGATCTTAGCATATATCTTGTAATCTGCATTGAGAAGCGAGATTGGTCGATAGTTCTCCACTTTCTGATCGTCCCTTCCTGGTTTGGGATGGATCACTATTGTAGCTGCCGCTAATGATCCGACTGCAGGGCCCTCTTTTTTAAGCTCCGTGTAATATGTGTATAACTCGGTATCAGTTCTTGTGAGAAAGCTACATAAAATTCAACTGGCAGTCCGTCTGGTCCACTTGCCTTTCCTTTGGCTAGCTGTCGCATTGCTAGTTTTATTTCCGAACATGTTATGTCTTCCGACAGCTTAAGCTGCTGGGATTTCGCAAGTTTAGGACCTACTACTCCCGAGATGAATCTAGAGAAACCATCTTCGTTGAAGACTCCTTCAGTTCGATAGAGCAGCGAGTAGAACTCTTCACACAGCTTCAGTATATCTTCATCTCGCCTATGCACTATCCCGTCTGCATCTTTCAAACCAGTGATGTGCGAGTTAAATCTTTTGGCGCGCAGTGTACGAGCTAAGAGTGCACTCGCCCTATTATTTTCATGATAATACACCCCTTGTTGAGCTTGAATCTGCTTGCTCGCTTCTTCATTAAGAATAGAATTGTACTGATACCTCAATCTTTGCAGTCGAAGCAGAATAAGCGGATCGGAGTGTTTAGATAAAATCCGTTCTCCCGTGCGTATTTCGCATTCCAGGTTGGTCAACTGTGTTGCTGCTTCTTTTTTCTTACGGATACTATATGTTGTTATGCAACCGCGTTCAGTGGCTTTAAATGCTTCCCACCACGCCCAAGTTGGAGTATCGTGCAACACGTTGTGATTAATGTAGTCTGCAATCATTGGATGCATAAATTCGAGGAAGTCACCATTATTCAGCCATGCCCGATCAAATTGCCATTTGGACCTGGTCTTCGCTGCTTGCCCAGATCTTATTTCCATCACTATTGTAGAATGGTCTGACACCGTCCTGGCAGAGATGTCTACTGCAGTAACTAGGGGCACCAATGTCTTGGAGATCAGGAAATAGTCGATTTGTGTCTGTGTGTTATGCGGCATGGAATAAAAAGTATAATCTCTCTCAGCAGGATATAGGAGCCTCCACGGATCGACCAGACCAAGTGTTTCCATCATGCTCAGCAGTGTCTTGCTAGACCGCGGCTTATGCTGCTGTTTGTAGGGTGCACGATCTATCAGTGGGTCTTGTATTAAATTGAAGTCCCCTCCCAGTATTACATTTGAGGCTCCATCTATCAGCAGCTCTTGAGCGATCCGTTCAAAGAATTGTGGATCGTCTGAATTCGGACCATAAATTGTCATTAGAGTATATTCACTGTCCGCTATCCGCACTCTCGCTTTGGCCCATCGCCCACACGGGTCTATCGTCGTGCCTTCAACTATCGGCATTTATGCCTTTTGGACCAGTATTGAAACACCCCCCTTCCGCTTGAGGGCCGGCGCCGATAGGATATTCTGGTAGCCCCCTCCAGCTACCTTATGTGACTCAGATAGTGACAGATGGGTTTCTTGTATGTAAACCACATCCGCATTCAATTTCTTGCAATAGTTTAGTATTTTCTTGCATTTAGCAGGGTTATTAATCCCTTGCACATTAAGGGATACCACTCGCAACCTTCCACTAGCCATTACAGCAGCCGTCCTTCCTCCTGGTGGTAGCACTCGTCATTTGCACATTCTTGAACAATAAAATTATAACATTCTTAAAAATAACAGGTCTGATCATCATGCGACCAGAACCCAACTTTATTACTTGAATGGTGGAACCCGACCCGCTCCCCCTCTACTCCACTACCCGCAATTCCCATTCCTCCCCGCAACTTTCATTCTTACTTTCATTCTCACACACCCCCATCTGCCCAACCCCGGACAACGTCATCGTTGTTTATAACACTTTCTAACATCATATTAATGTCAGATCAACACAAGCGCATCAGTATTGATAACAGAATAAAACAAGAGGTACCAGACTACCAAACATTGAGTAGCTTTACACGTTTCATATGGGTACTCGCTGATGTTCTAAGTCCCAACCTCCATGTACGCATAATCTTGGAGATAGGATCGAAGGCTTTCTCCACTGTCAAATGTGCGCGTGCTGTTGCCCAGCGTGACCCGCATCCTAGCAGGATAGTAGAGGCCATAACGCGCTTGTAGCTTCTGTAGTTGCGACCTACATTCCAGCAAGGCCTTGCGCCTCTCCACCGTTTTCTTGCACAAATCCGGGAAAAAGGCAATTTTAGATTCGTCTATCTGAATACCAGCTTTCTGTTTGGCTGCCTGCAAGATCTGAAGCATCTGCGGATATCGTAGCACTTTAATAATGAAGGGCCTTGGGTGCTGTCTTTTCCCCGTCACATGCGCCGGTACTCGGTGGGCCCTTTCAAGTTCAAACTGTGAATCAAAGGTAAGCTGTAATATCTCCGGGATCAATTTTTGCAAATATCCTATCGGATCCAGTCCTTCCCGGCCCTCTGGTATACCTGTTATTCTGACATTGTTCCGTCGCGCACGGTTGTTTTGATCTTCCATTTGGTCTTCTAGTGCCACTATTCGTTTGTTTAGGGGGCCCATCTGAGCCAGAAGTACATCGTGTCGCTCAACCACAGCCTCCACTTTATGTAAGCGCTCATATTCTCCAGCCAGCCGTTCTTTTACTTCTTGCATGTCTTCTTGTAGCTGTGAAAGCGATCCATTATTCGACGCTATCATTTCTTTCACCACTCTGAGCTCTTGCAATATTTCTCGGACACCCTCTACGGCTTCTTTCTCCGCCGCCATCTTTTGTGGAGACGCCGCTTCTTGTTTAGTGCGTTTAACAGCATGTCCAGCCGCTGGCGTGAACTCTAGCCTCGCCGGTTTAAGAGAGGACATCCTGTACAACGTTCTCTCTTAGTTTGCCAATATGGCTGATAATATCTGGGGGGGGTGATAGTCAGGATTCTTCAGCCCGGGTAGGAGCGGGACTTTTAGGCAGCCATTTCTGATCGCGGCAAGCTCCGCCCCCCCATATTTCAGTTCTTTCAACACCCTCAGATGTATACCATCCGATCCAGGTGATTTTCTACTGTTAAGTTTGTTGACATCTCTGTATAGCCATTTTATTAAATTATTTATGCATGGTTTCTCGATTATGGTGATATGGGATGCCTTCACAGCTCAGATATATCTGTTGAAAGAGGGAGGGGAACTGTTGCTGTTTTAAAAAGGATGGTTTCCTTGTTGATGTCTTTATATACCATATGTTGGTGACATGGCTTGGTTTTGGAAAGAAAATTAAAAAAAAGAATGTTACATGATTTACTCACATTGATGGCACATAATGTTAGGAGGAGCCACATAAAGCTAAGTTTATTAGCCATAAACTCTTAAAGAGGGCTTTGTCATCTTTAATAGCTAAATCTTTTGTTTTTCTGCTGTACTGTAAAGGTGATTTTGTTTTGTGTGTTCTCAGGCAAAGCTTTTTTTTTCTGTAGCTAGAGTTTTCTCCTCTCCTCTAACCTTCAAGCTGAAAGGGGTAGGGCAGGCTCTTTGAAGTCACTGACCTCATCAGGTGTTAGATCCCCCCCCTTCTCGCCCCAGCTCCCACCCACCCCATGTGAGAATTCTTGCTATATAGAGCAGCTCCCCAATTAGCTTGTTGACTTGGGGAAAATCTAGGAAACAAATTGCTCCACATTTGGATATAGACTAAAAGTAAACAATTTGTCATTCATCAAGGAACTTTGATTAGGTAGTTTTACAAAGGGAACTCATTAATCTATATAGTTCAGACAAATATAAAGATTTACTAGTGTAATGTAATAACTGTTTAGCAAGGAAGCAGGGCTACACACAGAGACCTAGAACAGTGCTGTTATAACAACAAATAAAAGAGGTTAGCTGCTTTTTCGCTTAAAGGACAGCTGAGGAAAAAAGTTAGGGACTTTGGTAGGTTCTTTTTTTTTTTTCCATTTCAACAGGCACCGAAGCTCCACTAACCAAACAATAGCTGTGAAAAATCATACTGCCAAGCTATTGCCCCTGTTACAGCTTCTATCGCTGTCCAGACAGTCAGCCCGATGCCAGGGACCGGTTCCATGTGAAAAATGCCTGAAAGCTGAAGCACTCATGGAATAAGAGGAGGAACTCAGAGAAGGTGGTGGTGAGGCTGAAAAGCAAGAAGTATATTGATGAAATGAAGCATCCAAGCTCTCTGACAGAGATAAGGATAGGAGGCTACAGAATGAAGAGAGTTGGACACGAGTCACCACAGCCTACAGAATCAACAATCCAACTCCTCTAGCTCTCAAACTGAAGAGCCAGTATGCAGCCCTGGAAGCAAAGAAGGTGAAAGTATCCTGGGAAAGGGAAGAACTAGAGCTCAAGCACCCCAAAGTTGGCGGAATCAGTGACCACAAGGAAATGAAGGGTAGTGGTGGTTGGCGACTCACTTCTGAGGGGTACCGAGACATCCATCTGACAACCAGACGATGTCGAGAGAAATGTGCTGTCTGCAGGGTGCCAAAATCAGAGATGTTATAGAGAGTTTGCCATGACTCATCAAGCCTACTGACTATTATCCAATGTTGTTCATCCATGTCAGCACAAACGATACTGCTAGATATCCCTCTGAGTATATCAAAAGTGACTTCATGACTCTGGGACAGAGGGTGAAACAGATAAATGTGCAAGGTCCTCTTTAATCCTCCCTGTTGAGCTGTGGAGCTTAAAGGCTGAGCAGAGAAGCTCGCATCCTGGAGATGAATACCTGGTCCAAGGGCTGCAGAGCAGAGATGGCATCCACCTGCTAAGAAGGGTTGAAGTATCTTCCGCAGCAGACTGGCTAACCTACTAAAGAGAGCTTTAAACTAGATTCATTAGGGATGGGTGGAGAAAGCCCCCAGGTAAGTGAAAGATTAAATACCTCTGTAGAAATTCGTAAAAATGGTAACATCTGGAAAGTGGTGTGCATAAATGCCCATAGCATGGGAAATAAGATCGCAGATGTTGAGGCTTTAATAGAAGAGGCAGACTTGGATTTAGTGTCTGTTACGGAGACATGGTTCATTGACAACTATGACTGGGATGTAATTATATCAGCTTATATTTTATTCAGGAAGGACCGGGAAGGAAGAAGGGGAGGAGTGGTGGCACTATATGTAAAACGTAATATTAAAGCTATAGAATTACATGGCTTAAAAGGGAGAGAGGAGGCACTGTGGTTTAAACTAGAAAGAGGGAAAGGGAAATCCATTTGCATTGGTGTGATATACAGATGATCTTCACAGGGAGGAAAAGTGGAAAGAGATTTAATGGAAGACATATGCAGTGTTGCCATGAAAGGAGAAGTGCTACTGATAGGTGATTTCAATATGCCAGATGTTGACTGGCATATCCCTGCTGCGGTGTCATCTAGGAGTAAGGAGATCCTAGATTCTCTACAGGGAGAACTATTCTGGCAACTCTTAACACAACCCACACATGAAGGGCCTTACCAATGGGGAAAGTGTTTCCGATATCATAGAGGGCGATCATCTTGCATCCAGTGATCACCAGATGGTGTGGCTCAGTATTAAGACTATTTTATTTTATTTTATTATTTATTTTTTAGTGCCATCAAGTCAGTGCTCACTTCTGGCAACCTAGCTGCCCCTGGGTTTTCTTGGCAATGTAATCACCGGAGGTTGTTTGCCAAGCCTTTTCTTCCAAGGCAATGGAGGGTAAGGTGACTTGCCCAAGATCACAAGAAGCACCAATGAGAATCAAACCTTTGATCTTCTGGGTACTAGGCAGTTACTCTAACCACTAAGCTGCTCCTCCACTCCCAGTATTAGGACTAGGGCTGATAAAATCCATTCAAAAGTAAGTGTCTTAGACTTTACAAAAACTAACTTTGCCAAGATGGGATAATACCTCAAGGAGTTTGTAGCGGGATGGGAAAGGCTGGGGGATGTAGAAAAAGTGTGGGCAAAACCAAAAGGGGATATTTTAAGGACAAGCCTTTTTGTTAGAAAGGTAAATAAATGTTAAAGGAAAAGGAGGCCATAATGGCTCTCAAAAGTAGTAGCTGAAAAGTTGAAGAAAAAAAAAAAAAAAAGAGGATGGCCTTCATAAAATAAGAGAGATCACAGAGAGAGGAATACAAGCATCAATATTTGGAAAAAGAGAAGCTAGGAAAGTAGTCGGGAAAACAAAGATACAAAAAGAAGAAATATCCCCCCATTTTATTGCATTGGCAAAGATATTTTTCAGATGTTAGTGAGAGGAGGAAGGACAAAAGTGGTATTTTCAGACTCAAGGGTGAAGGAGAGGACTATAAAGAAGCTGATGAGGATGATAAAGAATCACTTAGCAAATATTTTTGTTCTGTGTTCAAAGAGGAACAGCTAGGAGCAGGACCTCAGAAAACGCCCACAAATAAGAATAGAAGTGAAGGCGATCATTAATGATTTTCAAAGACTGTTTGTGAGGAACTAGCTAAATTAAAAGTAGACAAAGCGATGGGACTGGATGGGATACATCCAAAAATATTGAAGGAACTTGGGGATATTATAGTAGCTCCACTGATTAACCTTTTCAATGCTTTTTTAGATTCAGGAGTGGTCCCAGAGGACTGGAGAAAGGCACATGTGGTCTCTAAACCAAAGCAGAAGTAAGGATGAGATTGAGAACTACAGGCCTGTTAGTCTAACGTTTTTCAACCAAGGGGCACTTGAAGCTCCAACTGGTTTATAAGTAAACACTGTCGGAGACCAAAGGCCCTCAGTACAGAGACAACTTATTATACAAGATCTCCGATCCCATGGAGAATCTCTCTATTAAAAATGGGTTGTGGCAGAGGGGGATGAAAAGGACAGCCTAACAAAAAGTTGAGGGGTAGGGTCCACCAAACGAGATCGCTCTTGTCAGAGATAGGAATCTGTTTGGAGAAGGAGTGGAGTCTTGGGTTCCAAAATTTCTTGAGATTTATTTATTTAACTGTTTTACTGTATATACTACTTTTTACTGGGTCCAAACAGTTTGCCATTGAAGTGATCTCATTCTCCGTTTGGTATTTGGAGCTATTTGAATTGCTTACTGCCATATGGCTTAAAAGTCACAAGATTGTCTTTACTGCGAGTCTGTGCACCATTGATAGAGATTGAGCCAACATTATTATGGATTGTATCCTGGTTTGAGGTAGATATGCTGTGGAAGTATTGGTATCTAGATCGGCTCCAACAAAACACAGCTGCTGAGTTAGAGTAAGGTAGGATTTGTTCTCTATGAGAAAGCCCAGATACTGAAGATGGACAGTGGCACTTAAGAGTCAAGGCAACTGAAGGATCTTTGCCAGGTAGGAAAAAAAGTGACATCCTTTTCAAAGATGGGCTGCCACTACAGCAAAGCACTTTGTGAAGACTCAAGAAGCCAAGCTTAGACCAAAGGAAAAACATGGTATTGGTAATGAGTCTCTAGAAAGGCAAAAACAGATATTGCCAATGGGAGGGATGAAAGTGTAGTTACTGACCTGTAACAGGTATTCTCCACGGACAACAGGAATCAGTCCTCACTTATGGATGATGTTGGCACTGAAGAAGCCCGTGCAGAACCATCTCGCCAGCTTTCAAAGAAAGTCTTTGGGAGAAGCACTACACATGCGTGGTGCACTTCGCACCAAAGAGTGTCATCTTGCCTCAGTCAAATGATATAGCTAAGATAGCCAAGACAGCAACTCCAAAGGGAGGAGAAAGGGTTGTGAGGACAGATTCCTGCTGTCCCCGGAGAACACGTTACAGGTAATTACGTTTTCTCTGGGAACAAGCAGGAAGTCAGTCCTCACATATGGAACTCCCTAACTACAGGCCACCAAGAACCTGTAAGGAAAAAAAATGCCATGAGCCGTGATCAGCAGTAGCTGAGTCCCTACTGAGAGACTCTCGCAAGCACCAAGTGTCTGGCAGAGAACCAGCACTCTAGTAACCTGAACACAGAAGGGTTGGAGGGCAGGAATTGCCTACACCCCAAAGAGATTAAGGAGTATGGCCTGGCTGAAGGTGCTGACCTGTCGGGACTCCCTCTCCAGGCAGTAATGAGCTGCAAAGGTATGGACTGATGACCAGGTGGCGGCCCAGCAGATTTCAGTCATGGGGACGGAACGCAGATTTGCCATGGAAGTAGCCATGGCCCTTCCTTAGTGTGCCATGATCTTGTGGTCCAGTGAGATCCATGCCTGCTCGTAGGCAAGGGTAATACAGTCCACCACCCAAGCAGACAGAGTTCACTTGGTCACTGGGAGCCCCAGACAGCTGGGGTCATAGAACACGAAAAGCGGAGGTCCGTTGCAGACAGGACAGGGGCCCTTTTACAATCCAGAGTATGGAGAACGGTCTTCGCCTTACCAGCGTGATGCCTTGGAAAGAAGGTGGGTAGCATCACCTCCTGGTTGAGGTAGAAAAGGGACACCACCTTCAGCAGAAACTTGTGGTGTGCGCGGAGCACCACCCAATTCTTGTAGAACCTCATGTAGGGGGGCTCTGCCATCAGAGCCTGGAGCTTGCTGACTCTGCGAGCTGATGCGAGAGCTACAAGGAATACAACTTTCCAGGAAAGGTACCGCAGGTGGCAAGTCGCCTAAGGTTTAAACAGAGGCTTTGTGAGCTCTGAGAGCACCATGTTTAGATCCCACTCTGCAGCTGGAGGGCGGACGGGGGAGGGTTTGGATAACATGAGGCACCGCAGGAATCGGGACATAAGGGGCTGCGCTGAGAGAGACTTTACCTCAACAGGATGGTGGTATGCTGAGATGGCGCTCAAGTATACTCTGACTAAATTGGACTTTAGTCCCACCTGCGACAGGTAGAGCAGGTACTGGAATAGTACTTGCACCTAGCAGGAGAATGGTTTTGCCTGTCTTTCTATGCACCACATCGAGAAACACCGCCACTTGAAGTCATACGCCCTTCTTGAGGGGACCTTATGCAAAGCCAGAAAAACCTCCTCCACGTCCCGTGGGAGTTTGAAGGGAGCTAATGCTACCCTTTCAGCAGCCAAACTGTGAGTGACAGGGACCCCGGGTTGGGGTGTAAGAGAGCCCTGCTTCTGTGACAAGGCCAGACCAAATGGCAGCACCCTGTATTGGTAGTGCTGACCCCCCACCATGAATGGAGGTATTTTCTGTGGCTGGGACAGATTAGAATGTGTGTGTAGGCATCCTTTAGGTCTAAGGAGCAGAGCCAACCTCCCTGCTGAAGGACTGACAGCAGTGTTCCAAGGGAGAGCAGCTTGAAATTCTCCTGGACCAGAACCTGTTGAGCTCTCACAGGTCCAGGGGATGAGGAAATACCTGGAGTAGATGCCTGTGCCCCAGAGATGTTTTGGCACTGGCTCCACTGCCTTGTCCTGGATTAGGCCTGCTAGCTTGGCGAGAAGCATTGTCTAGTGAAAGAGAGATCTGGTGGGCTCTCCTGGGAAATATGTCCCACCTGCTGTAGGTGGAGGAGGTAGCCCTCCCTGACCACTTGTAGCACCCAGATGTTGGTTGTGATGGCTGTCCACCTGTAGGCAAACAGGGCTAGGCGATCCCTATGAGCAGCAGGGGACCCCTCGGGGGTGAGGAAGTCGCACCCAGGCAGTCAAAAGCTCCTCCTAGGCTGGGCCAGAGCTGGCACCTGGGACTTTGGGGTCTTTCGTTTTCTGGGTCCATGCCCCTGGCCTTTTTGTTGCTGGCCCTGTTGAGGGACTGGGAAGGCCTGGAAATGTGGTGAACTGCTAAAGCCCCCCTTTTTCCTTGGGAAGAAGGGCTTTTCCTGGGGACTTTCTTCCAGGGCTGTACCAAGGTCTTTTTTGAGAGCCTGTTTCTCGTCATGAACTCTATCTCTGCAGCCTTAACCGCCATGGGCTTCCCGAATAGGTTCTCATCTATGCAGGGGACATCAGTTTGTCCTGCACCCACTGTTCCAGGTTGGACGACTGCAGCCATGTTTGGTGTCATGCCCCAATGCCTGCGGTGGCTACCCTGGCCGATGACTCTAAGCCATCTTAGGCTGCTTGGGGGACAAAAACTTCTAGCATTCTCTAACCGCCGAGGTCATGGTCTTAAACCTCTGTAGTGGTTCCCCATTGAGGTCTGCCGAGAATCCACCGAGCTCCTTCGACAGTTCCTTCAGGTATATGCTGACATAGAGTTGCTAGGACTGGATCAGGCATAGCATCGAGCCCCGAAAAGCCTTCCGGCCAAGGGCATCAAGGGTTTGGGCCTCCCTTCCGGGTGGGACAGACAAATGAGTTTTTTGGCTTTTAAGCTGGTGCAGGCCAGCTCCATGATCATGGAGTTGTGGGGAAGGTGGGTCATTTGGAACCCAGGGTTTCGGTATACCCAGTACATGGCATTGAGGCACCTACTAACAACTGGTACCAAAGCCAGTGTTTCACACATTCGGAGGAGGCAGCAGTCGAGGATCAGCGGCACCGGGACCTTAAGAGTTTCCTTCAGGGGTGCCTTGGAGTATTTCCAATTCCTTGGTGTATGGGTCCTTTCAGCCTCAGTCTCAATAGTGAGAACCTTGGCCATGTCCCACACGAAATAGAGGAAAGTGCCATCCTTAGGCGGGGAAAAGCACCGGGTCATCGGGGAGACAGGTCCGAGGGCACGTCTTGGTGTCAACTTATGTCCAGAGTCTCTTCGTCCTCAGTCTCCCATTTGGACTCGAAGTCCGAGTGTGAGTCCAGTGCCACACGATCACCACAGTCGAGGGCTGCTCCAGGCGGTCCGAGACCTCTGGAGGATCTATAGTCCAAGCCACAGGTGCTCGCCAGGGAGGACCAGTGTCCCAAGGAATGGGACAGGGACCTCGTCCAGTGCTGGGGGCTTTCACAAGGCCAGTGGCACTCTAGGACTGGCTCATTGTCCGGGGAGGCCCTCAATGTTGACGGTCCCATCAGGGCAGATGAACTGGACGAGTCAGTCATGAATGTCCACTGCATGGCCACTAGGGCAGATATATTGCTCTCTAGGGCAGCCATTTTGGTATCCATACCAGTTGGCTCCACAGCCTTCAATGCGGGCACTGAAGACTTTGGGCCTGGCGTTGGTACTGTTGAGGGGGGGAGTCCTTGATGAGGATAGCCTCAGAGGTCTGAGGTCAGTCGGCAAATGCCAACGACTCCTTCTGGGGCAGCTTGGAAGGCTGCTCCTGTCCAGACTCCTAATTCACACCTAGGACTGGGGGTCCTGAGGTGGGATTTCCCCTTCTTCCCGGATCCATCTTCTGAGGCGGTCTTTGAGGGTTTCTTCTTGTGCTGCACCTCCAGGGATTTCCACTTGGAGGAACCACGGCCACGGGACTCTAAAGTGTCTCTGGCTTCGCGGGGCACAGAGGTATCAGAGGGGGCTCTGGAGTGTGGTGGCACCAGAGACTCCAGTGTGGAGATGGATTTCTGAAAAAAGTTTTTTTCCTGCTGCTGATGGTGACTCTTTAAGGCCTTTGAGATCATGGTTCTGCAGAGTTCGAAGTTGGAGTCATTGTGCTCCGGGCCGAGGCGTCAGAGGCAGCAGTTGTGTGAGTCTGAGTGACATTTTGTCACCCGTCACACTTTTGAAGCCACTGGAGGCCATCGGAAAAGGGGGTCCCCGCCTCCCAGCATAGGTCCAAAGCCTTTGGCTGAAAAAGGGCGCGAACGCCAGTCGAGGAACACCTCAATGAAAAAGTTGAGGAAAACAAATGAACGAACCCGAGGAGTGGCGCAGAGGCAAACTGGCTCGGGGTGGGAAGGAACCGCTACGCAAACCAGACAAAGCTTAAAAAAATTAGACATTTTCCGGGGAAAACTGGACAACATCCGGCTCCATAGAAAAAAAGGAGACTGAAGCAAGATAGCACCCTTGGGCAGGATGTGGCCATGCATGCGTGGTGCATCTTCCAAAGGCTTTTATTGAAAGTTGGGGAGATGCTTCCGCGCAGGCTCCGTTGGCACAGACGGCACCCATATGTGAGGACTAACATTCTGCTTGTTCCTGGAGAATCGGGATATAGGCATTAAGTATTTTCGAGGTCTAGGGACACTAACCAATCCCCTTGGTGAATGAAAGGCAAGATGGTGGCCAATGAATGTATTTTGAATTTTTGTCTTTTGAGATAAATATTGAGTTTCCTCAGATCCAGGATAGGATGTAGTCCTCCCATCTTTTTTGAAATAAATAAGAACGGTGAATAGAATCTTTTTCCATATTGGGATGCATGGATAAGTTCTACAGCTCTGGCCTCCATTAAGTCCTGAAGTTCTTTCTGAAGGATTATTGAATACTGCTGATTTGGAAGACACTGTCGCAGCAGTGGTGTCCACGGAGGAAGACTTGAGAACTGTAGACTATATCCCTGATCCACAATGGCTAGGACCCTTTGATAAGAAGTGATGGTTGACCAGATGGCCCTGAATGACATCATCCGCTGTCAGGCTGTTTCCTACCGTTAGATATTTTTATGTTTATTATACTTGCTTAACCACCTTTCAGAGGGACCAGCAAGGGGGTATACAATTAAAAACAGTATAAATAAAAGAAGAGGAGGAAAAGAACTCCATAAAATCATAGGACAGAAAAGACAGACATACAATGAGTCATGCAACCAGAAAATGGGAAATAGGGGGACACTAGGGAATAGATATTTCGAAGGCAGCATTGAAAAGATGGGTCTTTAGATGTGATTTGAATTTGATGAATACAGGTTCAAGTCTAAGGGCAGGGGGAAGTGAATTCCAGGATGCAGGGGCAATAACAAGGCGGCTGACGATTGTGTGGAGGCTAAATGGGCTTGAGAAGCTGAGGGAAGGTGCAGATGATTGCCATGAATGCTACGGAGGGCATAGTGGGGAAAGTAATGGAGTGATGAGTCAGAGAGATAACTGGGTAATAAGTCAAAAATAAGGATTGGGTTTCATGAATGCTACAGGCAGTGTTGATTGTTTGTGCTCTCTGGGTCTTTGGTAGCAATGTCTGGGACAGAAGTGCCTGAAGTAGTGCTGAGGACAGGATTTCCTAAAATAAATAGGTTAACCTTTGCGATAGGGAAAGGCAATTTCAGGTGCAGGGTCAATTTTTGGACTGTGGAGGAACTGTCTTTCATCTGAGTGACAGTATCTTCAACTCTGTCACCAAAAAAATGGAACTGCAACTGCAAGAGGCATCTGAAAGGCAGTCATGAAAATCTTCATAGTGTCGGGATAAGTGGAACCATGTTGTTCTCCTTGCTGCAATGGTCATCGATTCTGAGCTTGAAGTGGTGACACAGGCATACTCCTGGATAGAGATAGGCCTGAGCAAGTCCTCCTCTGAAATATTTGGGTCACTAACTTGTTCCATTAAAAAAAAGATGACAGTGTAGCACTTGCAGGTGGTGTGCTAGGATTTTCAAGGTTATCACGGAGCTTTGATATATTTTATGTTCTATAGTATCTAGGATGTGCTGGTCCTTACAACGAGGGGTATGAAAAGCACTTTTGAAGACTGAGTGTTTAAGCACAGCTTCTGATATAACAGATAGGACAGCTGTGGATGCAGGTGCCCAGGGTTCCCTATCAATCTATATTTAGTCTCTAGATGGCTTGAAAATGCTTTGACCAAGAGGGGTGTACGCCAAGCGGCAAATTCCCAATCTTGCAGAATCTCATGAATAGGTAGAGCAAGACCCTCTCAGGGTGCAGACATGGACTTAAAAATCGATTGAAAATCCTTTCTGGTACTTGGAATTTTACAAGGTACAGGGCCAGCATAAAAACATAAGAAATGCCATACTGGGTTAGACCAAGGTCCATCAAGTCCAGTATCCCGTTTCCAACAGTGGCCAATCCAAGTCACAAGTACCTGGCAAGTTCCCAATAAGGTACAAAGCTTCCACATGCTTGTCTCGGGGTAAGCAGTGGATTTCCCAGATTCTTTTTAATAATGGTTTATCAACATTTCCTCCAGGAACTTGTCTAAACCTTTTTTTAAACTCAGCTACACTAACAGCTTTTACTACATCCTCCAGTAATGAATTCCAGAGTTTGATTATGTATTGAGTGAAAAAATAACCATTATTAAAGAGGACCCAGGAAATCCACTGCTTCCCACGGGAACAAGCATTATGGAACCTGTGTGCCTTTTTGGGAACCTGCCAGGTTCTTGTGACTGGATTGGCCACTGTTGGAAACAGGATACTGGGCTTGATGGAACTTGGTCTGACCCAGTATGGCATTTATGTTCTTAATATTGTCTCTTATTAGTCTTAGATGGGCTACATTGTAGCTTCATTGCGTGTCCCCTAGTCTTTCTACTTTTTGATGGCATAAACAACCGATCTACATTTACCCGTTCTACTCCATTCATTAATTTGTAGACCTATCTCCCCTCAGCTGTCCTTTTTCTAAATTGAAGAGTCCTAACCTTTTAAGCCTCTCCTTATAGAGCTTTGGTAAGCTTAAGCAGGAACTTGTGATATAAATGGTCATCCTGAGGTTCTTGCTGAGAAGAATGCTGAATCATAGGATAGGACAGGACATTTGATGGTCCTCTGTCTCTTCATCTGAGTGATGGAAGAGAGATTGCTCATCAACAGAGTTGATGCCGTCAAGTAGTTCCAGGAGGCAGTGCCTAGGATGGGACCTCTGAGGACATTACCCTATATATCTCAACTGCACATTCAAATGTGAATGTGCAGGTGGGATGTACAGTGTCTATGACCCCCCACCTCAGGACTCATAATGAGGACTGAAGGAAAATTGAAATAGCTGGTTCCATGGAATGTTGTAACATATCTGTAGTTTCAAAGATTCTTCTTGGCTGGCTGTAACTCTGCCTCTAACAGCCCTGCCTTTCGTGGGGGAGGGGGAAATGGAAGCATGGTCCCTTTGAGAAAGGCCAGAAGGCTCCTGAAGACATTGTTTTGCCATAGATGCACCGTGTTCACTCATGTGACTAAGCATTATGTCCTTTTAATTCACTCTTCTCCCCTCCCCCTCCAATAGTGTACTTAATGGACCTGGAGGAGGAGGCGAGTTCGGTGCAGCAGTAATTGGTAAGCTAGTCTCTGACATGACAGAAGTTCCTGAAGCAGTCTGAGCCTTGAGTTTTGTTTTTTTGTGAGTTAACAGCAGAGAGCTAAAGCGAAGGGCAGAAACCTGATAAAATGAGGAACCGCTGGCTTAAAAATCATAAAATGCAAAGGATGCCTGGAGAGGAGAGAGGGTCAAAAATCGCATCTGGTATGACCTCAAAGAGAGAGACTGGGTCATCGTCCAAGTTCAGGTGACATGAGGACTTCCAGCATGCTCACTGTAAACAAAAAAGCGGAGGGGGGTTTAAAACAAAATTAGGAGAGCACTCCATACACTGGATCAGCCTGGAAACTTTATTAGCAAGGGTGCCTGCATTCTCCCTGCCTGACCACAGAGAACATATAAGCATCGCTACAGGTCTAAGCCTAATTATTTTGCCATAGGATCTCCAATGATAGAGGCATTGGTAACAACTACAGAGAATAAGACCCATCTCACATAATATTGTCACCCACGGAGAAGTCAGAGCTTGGTAAAAACTGACCAAATAGGACATCAAAATATAAAGTGGCAAATGTCACTGTTTGTGTTCAATGACACCACTAACATGCTTCAGGACTTTGCTACCAGCTCTGAAAAGAATTCCTTCCACTGAGCATATGGTGAGACATTATGCTACTCACTACCAAGTACTATGATTGTGTCTTGTTCTCAGTACCAAGTGCTATGGAGCTGGGACTGGGTATACGCCCTAGCTCCTGATAAAATACACATAGTAGAATTTGATTCTGTGTTCACTAGCCTCAAGAGTGATGAGCATGTACACACCAGAAAGCAGCATTCAGTCAAGCAGCACAGAACCAGAGCACACATCTTAAAAGTTTTATTTTCTCTCTAAGAGACAACGGCCACATAGTCAATTAGGTTATTCTTTGTCTGGATCTTGTATGCCGTTTTGAAAAACAGTTCTTTGTAGGCCAGTATACACTAATGCATATTGAAAAAACTGCTTCCATTTTTCTGTATAATCTGTCTTTTCTTTCAACCAACTATAAACCTTACATTTCTATAGAAACTATAGAAGAGAATCACTTGCCCCTACTCACTTCCATGCACGATAAAGGTAGAAGCCTGAAGATGAAATATCATGATCCTTCATTCACAGCTGTTTTTTCCTTCCTCTAACTTATCCACTGCAATAGCCCACTGTTAAGGGCCTACAGACAGCAGTTCTTGTCAGAACTTGATATGTATGCACCACAAATCCCATCACAGATGACACAGTGCTGCAATGACTAGGATCCTCTCATACCCCATATATCCTCTTGAAGACAGAGGATACCTGAAATAATCAACAATTCAGAAAAGAACATCAAAGAGCACACTCTTGCTTTGTGAAAGAATCACTGCACATTTTTAGATCTAATTTTCCATAATTTTATCATCATTTCTTATCAGATGGGCTTTGCAGAGAATAAATTCCTTTAGAACAGTAGCTACCAAACTATGGGTTAGGACCCCAGATGGGATCACATCAGTGGATAGGGTCAGAGAAACAAGGTTGCTTCCTTTCCCTCTGGACCTTCATTATGCTTAGGCTCAGCAGTGGCAGTCAACTTGAAGTCTGAGCCAGTGAATGTTCATAAACCTGGCTCCCTCTCACCTGTATAGGCCTCCTGTTAGGCTGGAAACCAATGCAGAACACCAAGATCTGCAAGTACCCATTGCCACTCTGAGTCTTGTGCTGAATGCTGAATTAAAAATAAGGTCATACTGGATGAAAGTTTAGGAGGCACCATTTTAGAGACTTGCTAAACTGAATTCAATTACAGCTGGGATAACAGCAAACATTTCCAGAGATGAGCAATCAAACTCATAATAGCACAAGTTTGACATAAAAGAACTAAAAGCAATCTTCTAGCAATTAACAGGACTTGGACTACAGAAATCTTTCTAGGACACATACTGCAACATTAGACATTTTAGGGTCTGCAAAATCTTGTACTGTGTTAATCTGATAGCAATTGATGAAATGGTGCTGTAAGTAGTTACATAATGGAAGCAGAGCAAAAGGCAACTCTGGGGTCACAGGGACAGGGGGGTGGGGGAGGCCAAAAGTAGGAAAATGGTCATGTAATTTTGAGTTGGAGAGGTTACCTTCAAAATGTTGATTTGTTCGCAACATCATTGGATTAATGAAAAATTCGATGAAGACGTAGAATGCAATGAGAACAACGCACATTGTTCCAAGAAGAGCAGAGATGACACTGTTAAGGAAAAACCTAAACAAAAAGGTAAAAAGCTTTTTTTTCAAATGAAATATCCATTTTCTCTTAGCATTTGCATATGCTTTAAATAAAGATGCTACAGTCAATTTAAAAAAACCCACACACTTTACCTCTAAGAACTTAGAAATAAAGGGGTACCTGAAGCAAATACTCTTCACATTCTACTGTCTAAAAAAAAAAGATACAGTTCAAAGATGCATTAAAAAGTATGTGCTTTTTTTTACTGATCTACACAACATACCTTACACACTTTCAAAGTGAAGGAACAATTATAGACACATTCAAAAAGTTATTAAGAATAAGAAACTAAAAAGCATTAATTGCATAAGTCTTCAGATTCGTCATAGCAAACCTAACATTTCCAAAAACTGCCTTAAAAAGACCCATAGTAAGTTAAAAAGAGCCCACCTATGTCCAATCACAGTAGCTGCACAGATTCGAATATCCCTGGATGAAAGCTCAAGCTGTTTGTTGTAGGGAGTGAATTTAAAGCTAAGGTCTAAACATATTGAATACAGATCTGTCAAAAGGAGACTAGGATAAAAGTTATTCAAAGATAAATACTGGGAAAGGCTATAAGAAAATTTCAATTTGTCTGAATATCCCTTGGTTCAACGTCAGATCAACTATTATTATTATTATTATTAAAGACTTATAAAGAGCTACAACATACGAAGCACTGTACAAACATAGAAGAGAGACAGTCCCTGCTCATCAGAGCTCACAATCTAATAAGACAGAAAACAAAATAAGTTACATAATAAAAATAACAAAAAATTACAGGACAAAGTAAGCAAATGTTGATAGAGAGATCAAGATAGGGTAAGACAGGAATTGAAAGCAATAGTGAAGAGGTGGGATTTTAGTCTGGACTTGAAAATGGCCAGGGAGGACGCCTGGCGCACAGAGATAGGAAGACTATGCCAAGCAAAGGGTGCTGCCAGTTGGAAGGAGCGAAGTCTGGAATTGGCAGTACGAGTAAAGGGCACAGATAAACGAAGACTGTTAGAAGAGCGAAGCAACCGAGAGGGGGTGTAAGGAGAGATGAGAGATGAAAGGTACTGGGGGGGCAGAAGAGTGAATACATTTATAGGTCAGGAGGAGAAGTTTAAATTGGATACGGAGACGAATGAGAAGCCAATGAAGCAACATGAGAGGAGTGATGTGGGAAAAACGAGACTGGCGGAAAATGAGTTGAGCAGCGGAGTGTTGAATTGACTGAAGAGGAAAGAGGTGGCTTGCAGGGAGGCCGGCAAGGAGAACGTTACAATAATCAAGACGGGAGGTGATTAAGGAGTGGACAATCAATTTAGTGGTGTCAACAGAGAGGAAGGGGCGAATTTTGGAAATATTATATAGAAAGAAACAAGTTTTAGCAATGAGCTGGATATGTGAAGAGAAAGAGGAATCAAAGATAACACCAAGTTTACGTGCTGAAGAAACAGGGAGGAGTACAGAGTTATCAACAGAGAGAGAGAAAGGGGAAACAGGAGGGGAAGCATTCGGGGGAAAGATAAGAAGCTTAGTTTTGGCCATGTTCAGTTTTAAGCGGTGGTGGGACATCCAGGCAGCAATGTCAGAGAGGCAGAGTGAGATCTTAGACTGGATATCAGGAGAGATAACAGGTGCAGAAAGATAGATTTGAGAGTCATCGGCATAGAGATGATAGTGAAAGCCATGGGAAGAGATAAAGGTGCCAAGGGATTGGGTATAGAGAGAGAAGAGGAATGGACTTAAGACGGAACCCTGAGGAACTCCTACAGGTAGTGGGGTTGAAGAGGAGGAGGAGGAGCCATCGAAGCACACACTAAAAGAGCGATGGGATAGATAGGAAGAGAACCAAGATAGTACAGAGTCTTTGAATCCAAGTGAGGATAGGGTGATAAGAAGGTTATGGTCAACAGTGTCAAAGGTAGCAGAGAGATCAAGAAGAATGAGGACAGAGTAAAAGCTTTTGGACTTTGCCAAGAACAAATCATTTGAGACCTTAGTAAGAGCAGTTTCAGTGGAGTGTAGGGGACGGAAGCCGGATTGTAAAGGATCCAAGAAGGTATGAGAGGAGAGGAAATTAAGACAACGGTGATAGACTGCACGCTCAAGTAGTTTAGAGATGAAAGGAAGGAGAGAGATGGGACGATAGTTAGGACAAGTGGGATCAAGTGAAGGTTTTTTTGAGGAGGGGTGTAACCACATCATGCTTGAAAACAGAAGGGAAGGTTGCAGTGGAGAGAGAGAGGTTAAGAATATGAGAAATAGAAGGGATGAGAGATGAAAAGATGGGCTAAGGAGGTGTGAGGAAGGGGTCAGAAGAAGAGGTAGTAGGTTTGGAGGAAGACAGAAGGAGCGACGTTTCCTTGTCAGAGACCATAGGGAAGAAAGGGTGGCAGAAGTTTGGGGAGGGGAGAAATGGGAAATGGCGGGGGGGGGGGAAAGGGGGGGGAACTGGAGGGTGATTGTGTGGATTTTGTCATGGAAGTAGTTAGCCAAGGTTTGGGCAGAAAGGGAGGGAGGAATCAGGGGTGGAGGCACACTGAGGAGAGAATTGAGTGTGCTAAAGAGACGACGAGGATTAGAGGAAAGAGAGTTAGTCAGACTGAGGAAGTAAATTTGTTTGAAAAGTGCAATGGCTGATTGGAAGGAGGAGAGCATGAATTTAAAGTGGAGAAAGTCAGGATAAGAGCGGGATTTGAGCCAGGCACGCTCAGCAGAGAGGGCACAAGAGCGCAAAAAGTGGGCAATAGGGGAGAGCCAGGGCTGAGGAGAAGAACGCTTAACAGGACAGGGGATGAGGGGGGCAAAAGTATCAAGGGTGGAGTAGAGAGCAGTGTTATAAGAGGTCGCAGCCTCATCAATAGAACTGGAAAGCAGAGTGAATGAAAAAGATAAGGAGAGGAGGAAAGAGCTAAAGGATCAATGGCAAGAAGGTTTCTAAATAGGTTAGTGCAGACAGGATGAGGCTGGGGTGGGGGATGATGAATAGTAAGGCTTAAAAGGTGGTGGTCAGATAAGGGAAAGACAGAGTTACAGAAACTGGAAGGTGAGCAGTAAGAGAAGAAAATTAAGTCAAGGCAATGACCATGTCGGTGAGTGGGGGCAGTGGAACAGAGCTGAAGGTTATATGAGGAGGTAAGGGAGAGAAGCTTTAAAGCAGGGGGATCAGAAGGGCTGTGAACATGAATGTTGAAGTCACCAAGAATAAGAGTGGCGAAGGAAGGGTGAAGAAAGGTAGAAAGCCAAGAATCAAAATCAGAAAGAAAAGTAGAGACGGAAATGTCAGGAGGACGATAGATAACAGCGACTCGGAGTGGAAGAGGAGAGAAGAGGCGGATGGAGTGGAATTCAAAGGAGAGAGGGAAATGAGAGTGAGGTGGCATGAGGGTCTGGAAGTGATAGGAGGGAGACAACAGAAAGCCAGTACCCAAACCGCGACCAGTAGGACAAGGAGTGTGGGAAAACTTATAGCCGCCATAACATAGAGTGGCAATGGATGCAGTATCAGAAAGAAGCCAGGTCTCAGTTAGGGCAAAGAGGTGAAATGAGCGGGAAATAAAAAGGTCATGAACAAAAGCAAGTTTACTAGAGATAGAATGAACGTTCCATAAGGCACAAGAGAAGGGGCGGGCAGACGGGGAGAGAAGAGGAATCAGAACAAGGTTAGATAAGTTGCGAGAAGGCCTAGACCTAACGTGAGAGAAATAATTAGGGAGCGCAGGAAACCTAAGAGAGCGAGAAGTACGTCTAGGGAGACCAGAACTAGGGAAGACATAGATAAGGTTCGCTAGATTACGTAAAGGCCTCATTATAACAATATAAGACTTGGGAGTAACGTACCCAAAATGAGGAAGAAAGGAGGAGCAGAGTACGAAAGAGACAAGAAGGGCAAATCAAATGTAAATAAAGAATCAAATATAGGGATGGGAGCATACAGAATCAGCAGGTTAGGGAACACGAGAAAGTCACAAAGTAGAGAGAGCATAGTTCAAGTTGCCCAGCATACCAGTGGAGTAGAGGTTGCTGGAAGCGGCTAATGTCCCGCGCCTAAGGGCCACGCCAAAGAGCTCTTTGGTATGGCCCGCCAGGCGCGGGCACGCCCTCTGGCGCTGCAGTTCAAAAGATGCCAATCAGTTGGGCTGGGGGAGGGGACTCACTTCCGGCTCCCAATCAGGCGATCAGCTGGTGTGCACTGATAGAGTGGGACACAAACTACTATAAAATAGAAACAGATACTGCCTCAATTAAGTGGTCCCTCCAAGTCAGTAGAAGTGGGATATGTAAAACTGTTGAGGAAGGTCATGTTGAGGCCTATGATTTTCCTTACCTTAAAATAACTACAGAAGTCTCTGGCTGAGATTGGGGAAAATGCTGACCGACATTGCCAAGATTATTCTAAAAGCATTGCTTGCATTGAGAGAGGCGGGAAGGAAGGAAGAAGCCACTACTGAAGAAAAGTCTTATGATGCACCACTTAGTATTTGCTAAGAAACACTTAGGAGATCCTACACACATGTGGAGAGGTAGCCAAAAGTAGAACACTAGGGTCTCAATGCTAATTCACATTAATGTGTAGCATTAAATACAGCACATTATCCTGCTAACACCATCCCTACAGTACAGCAAGTTTGTAGCTACATTCAGGCCAATGCAGAAAATTAGCACGGCCTGTAAGCGCAGATAACGCCACTTTTAAGTACACTTACTACCGCCAAATACGGAAAAGAGACTGACGCACGCGTAAATAGCAAAGGAAAAGCTAGCACACAATTAATGTCAAGTATTTAAATATATTTAAACAGGCAAATGAGCTGCACATAATATAAAATAACATAGTATATGACGACAGATAAAGGCCAGTATGGTCCATCTAGTCTGCCCGGCAAGGTGGCAAGAGTAGTTACACTTGCCGCTCCGTACAGGTCACCCTTCCCCATGCCTTTGTTTAGGGGTGCACCCACCGCTCCGTGTAGGTCACCCCTATTTGTTCAGATATAAGAGATAGTTATGCTTATTTTGATTTTGTCCTGTTGCTATAAAAGGGATCCACTGTGTCTGTCCCATAACATTTTGAATTCTGTCCCCGTGTTTACCCCCACCACTTCCATCGGGAGGGCATTCCAAGCATCCACCACCCTTTCAGTGAAAAAGTATTTCCTGACATTGCCTTTCAGTTTACTCCCTTGCAGCTTCATGTTATGCCCTCTAGGTTTTTTTTCCCCCATTTGAAGATTTTATTAAGTATTACAGAAATCAATTACACATCACTACAATCTTAACATTTACATATATGTTAACATTTATATAATCTATTTTCTTTATATCATCCCCTTTCCTACCTCCCCCGCTCCTCTTCCACTCGTCATCTATACGTTCATTCCCTGCTCATTCATTCCTGAATTATCCTCTCCCCTTTCACCCAATCACCATAAGGCCTACCTGTTAATTTTTATTTAAAGTCCCTCTTGCCTTTTTCTCTCTCTCTCCCACTCTCTCATCCTTCCATTTTTCCAACCACTTACGCATACACTTCCATTGCTCCTCAGCTTTTCCCCCTATCCCCCGTCGCATCTCCGTCAATCTATGCATCAAACACATCTCTGCCACTCCTCTCACAAATCCTGCTCTCTAGTTTTACAGCTTCCCCATCTTTGGAAAAGGATTGTTTGTCCATTAATACTCTTAAGCATGTAAAAGTCTGAATCTTATCTCCCCTGTCCCTCATCTCCTCCAGAATGTACATATCTAGGTCTTCAAGTCTCTTAAATAAGCCTTCTGACACAGGCTCCAAATCATTCTGGTCACCTTCTTCTGAACCGCTGTCACACTGTTTTCCCACCTTGAGATCGTCAGAAACAATCACTCCAAGGTCCCTCTCCTGGTCCGTGCACATCTATATCTATATCTGTAAATAGACTGTAAATAGTTTCCCCTGTTATCCAAGTTCCTTCCCTTGTTATCTGTAAACTCATGCATGTTATTGTACTGAGACTTTTTGTTCTATGTGAACCGCGCTGATGCCGAATAGTGCGGTATATAAGAGAATGTAAATAAAATAAAATAAAATAAATAATAAATCTCTCGCCCCTATCGCATACAGTTCCCTTGGATTTCTGCTTCCCAAGTGCATGGCACTGCACTTCTTCACATTAAATCTTAACTGCCAAGCATTAGACCATTCTTCCAGCTTTTGTAAATCTTTCCTCATGTTCTCCACTCCCTCAGGGGAGTCCACTCCGTTGCAAATTTTCATGTCATCTGTAAAAATCAGAATTTTCCATTCAGCCCTTCGGCAATATCACTCATGAATATATTGAACAGTACTGGTCCCAGGACCGAACTCTGGGGCACACCGATAATCACCTTCCTTTCATCCGAGCGAGGTCCATTTATCGTCACCTTCTGTCGTCAACCAATTTCTGATCCAGTTCACCATCTTGGGACCCATCCCTAAACTGTTGAGTTTATTGATAAGCCTCCTATGAGGAACAGTATCAAAGGGCTTTGCTGAAATCTAGGTATATCACATCCATCGCATGCCCTTGATCCAGTTCTCTGGTCACCAAGTCAAAAAACTCAATCAGATTTGTTTGGCAAGATAGTCCTTTGGTAAAACCATGTTGCTTCGGATCATGCAACCTGTTGGTTTCGAGAAAGTCCACTATTCGCTCTTTCAGGAGCGCCTCCATTACTTTTCCCGCCACTGAAGTAAGGCTTACTGGCCTGTAGCTTGACACTTCTTCCCTATTACCACTTTTGTGGAGAGGTACATCAGCCCTTCTCCAGTCCTGTGGCACGTCTGTCTCAAAGGATCTATTAAAAACATCCTTTAATGGCCCTGCAAGACCCTCTCTCTGAGCTCTTTCAGTATCCTCGGATGTATCCCATCTGGTCCCATAGACTTGTCCACTTTCAGTTTTGCAAGTTGTTCTAACACAACATCTTTTGTGAATGGTGTGATATCTACTCCATTCCCATTTGAGTATGTATCACAGGTGGTCCTTCTCCAGGATTTTCTCTAGTGAAAACAGAGCAGAAGTATTTGTTTGGCATTTTCGCTTTTTCAACGTCACTTTCCACAAATCCATTCCCAGCACTTTTTAGTTCTGTAATTCCACCTCTTGATTTTCTCTCCTCTCCTAAATATACCTGAAAAAAAGATGTCACCACACTTCACATCTTTAGCCATCTTTTCTTCTGCCTTTGATTTTGCTATCCTTACTTCTCTTTTTCTCTTTTTGTTTGATTTTATACTCTTTTCTGTGTTCCTCTGTTTGTGAGCTTCTGAATTTTGTGAAAACTGTCTTTTTTGCCTTTATTTGTGCAGCCACTTCTTTGGGGAACCAAATAGGTTTCCTTTTCCTCTTGTTTTTATTTACTTTCCTTACATATGTATCTGTTGCACCTTTTATTGCCTCCTTTAGTTTAGCCCATTGCAATTCCATTTCCCTTATCCCCTCCCACCCTACCAATTCCTCCCTTCATGTACTTGGTCATTTTACTGAAGTCAGCATTTTTGAAGTATAAGATTTTGAGCTTGCTGTGATTGGACTCCACCTTGGCTTTTATCTCAAACCATACCGTGTGATGATCGCTGCTGCTCACATGGGCACCCACCTAGATATTTGACACGCTAGCTCTGTTGGTGAGCACTAAATCCAGCACGGAGCTCTCCCTGGTCAGTTCCAACACCATTTGTTTAAGTAACTCATCTTGGAAGGCATCCACAATTCTTTTACTTCTTTACAGATCTGCAGAAGGAACACTCCAATCCACTTTGGGTAGATTAAAGTCACCCAATGTGATCACTTCCCCATTCATGGCTATCTTTGCAATATCAACAATCAATTCACTATCCATTTCTTTGGTATGAGTTAGAGGCCTGCAGACCACACCAGTATGGATGACCGTGCCATCTCCTCTTTCCAACACAATCCAGTGTGGAAACTGAAGAGCCCTTAAATGATAGACTTAATGCCAAATCTACTGATAATGTATCAAATAGGAAGAAAAAAATAATCACAAAACAGAAAACTACTACTCCTTGGAGACTCCATCATCAGAGGCAACAACTTGGGAACACAGCTCAAAGGAGAGAGGATGGTTAAATGCCTCCCAGGCTCTTCAGCCAGCAGGAATACAAACCAAATTGTTGGTATAGTTCGCGCAGAAAGTGAGTACTCCAAAACTGATATTGTCATCCACTTGGGTACAAATGATCTGCAGTTCAAAGGGACTTCCAGATTCTGGGAGTGAAACTCAAGTCCATTGTTAACACTATAGCATTCTCAGTCGTTCTACCTGTTTTTGCTAAGGAGGCAGAAAGGTTGCATTGCATAAACAACTTCAATACATAGCTCCAAACCTGGTGCAAACAAGAAGGATTTAGATATATAGGTGACTGGGGAAACAGATGGATCAACAAGAGACTATACTGTACTGATGGACTACATCTCTCCTTTGCAGGGAAAAGGATTCTGTGAAAACTTCAGGCAGTATGTGGACAGGCATTTAAACTAAAGAAAGAGGGTGACGGATGGAGAAAGACAAGTTCAGGATGTCACTCCCAGCAAAAGCTTAACACTGGAAACAGCCATACTTTTAAACCACACATCAATAGCAAGTAGGAAGGAGCATGTACAACAAAAATCCATGCAAAATACAGGCAAGTCAGTCAACAAATGCTGGAAAACAATGAGCAGCAATGCTCAAAGCCTAGCCAACAAAGTTCATGACCTGGAAGCCCTAATGGTGGAAATGGACTTGGACATTGTGGCCATAACAGAAACATGGTTTAACGAGCAGCATGAATGGAATATAGCCATAGATGGCTTTAATCTATTTAGAAGAGATAGAGAGGGTAGAAAAGAAGGAGTAGCAGCCCTATATGTCAAAAGCAATATTAAAGCTGCTGAAATGCAGGGGACGTGGGGAAAAGAAGAAGCACTATGGATTGTGTTGGAAAGAGGAGTAGGCACGGTCATCCAACTCAAACCGAAGAAATGGATAGTGAATTGATTAATAATGCAAAGATAGCCACGAAGAGGGAAGTGATCATATTGAGTGAATTTAATCTACCCGATATGGATTGGAGTATTCCTTCTACAAATCTGGAAAGAAGTAAAAAAAAACAAACTTGTGGATGCCTTCCAAGATGCATTACTTAGACAAATGGTGATGGAACTGACCAGGGAAAGCTCGATGCTGGATTTACAGGTCATCTCCGGGAACAGCAGGAATTAAGTCTTCACATATGGGTATCGTCAGTACCGACGGAACCTGCGCGGGAACACTCCCCAACGTCAAATAGGAAAGCTTTTCGGAGCATCCCACTGTGCTTGAATGCTGCCTTCCTGCCTTTCCAACTCTCCCTCTTCAGTTGAGTTTATAGCTGAGACAAAGGAGAGAAGGAGAGAGAGAGATAGAGAGAGACATCTCCAAGGGGAGGTAGGTGGGTTGTGAAGACTTAATTCCTGCTGTTCCCGGAGATCACCTGTTACAGGAGAGTAACTACGCTATCTCCAGGAACAAGCAGGAATGTAGTCTTCATATATGGGGGACTACCCAGCTGAGAGATGCCAGGAAGATGACCCCAGAAAGCTGCGAAACCCAGGTTGAGATGGGTCATGCTTCCTCTCATGGATCTCTGGAATCGAAACCCGGGACGGCGGGCAGGAGTTGTTCTAAGTCTGAAAGAGATGCTGGAGAACAGTCTGGCCAAACGAGGCATCCCGACGGGAGTCCTTGTCTATTCGGTAGTGGGCTGCAAAGGTATGTACCAAAGCCCAAGTGGCTGCTCTGCAAATGTTAATGGACACTGAGCGAAGGTTAGCCATCGAGGCTGCCATTGCTCTCACATTGTGAGCTGTGACATGACCTTCGAGAGAAAGTCCTTTGCTCTCATATGCAAAGGATATGCAATTTGCAATCAATTTAGACAAAGTTCGCTTGGAAACTGGTAGTCCAAGATGATTACAGTCAAAGGCAACAAAAAGCTGGGAAGACTTTCTATGTTGCTTAGTTCTGTGAAGGTAAAAGGCCAAAGCTCTTTTACAATCCAGAGTGTGAAGATTCCTTTCTGCATTAGAGACATGAGGCCTAGGGAAGAATATAGGAAGGTAAACCGACTAGTTTAAATGAAAAGGCAAAACCACCTTTGGCATAAAGTGAGGGTGAGTCCTGAGAACTACTTTATCATGGTGGAACTTTGTATAAGGAAGATCAGCCACTAAAGCCTGTAGCTCACTGATGCGTCTTGCAGAAGTGACGACAATTAGGAAGATCACTTTCCAAGAAAGAAACTTTAGAGATGTAGTGGGGCTAAGGGTTCGAAGGGTGGTTTCATGAGCTGCCCAAGGACAAGATTCAAATCCCATGTCACGGGTGGTGGCTTAATGGAAGGTTTTGTTAAGAGTAGACCTCTCATAAATCTTGCTACAAGTGGTTGAGAGGAAACAGGTTGTCCATACAAGGGCTTGTGGAAAGCTGCAATGGCACTAAGATGGACCCTTACTGAATTGGTCTTCAGACCAGAGGATGATAAATGGAGAAGATACTCCAGTAACGCCTCCACTGGCACTGAAAAGGGATTAAATTACTTTTTAGAACACCAGATAGAGAACCTTTTCCACTTAAAGGCCTAGGCCCACCTTGTGGAAAGTTTTCTTGAAGCCAAAAGGATATCCTTTACCTGTTGAGAAAGGTTGATATCCTGGAATTCTAGGCTCTCAGCAGCCACACCCTGAGGTGTAGAGACTTAGGATTCGGGTGCAATAGCATCCTGTTTTCTTGGGAAAGAAGATCTGGAGCACATCCGAACTCCAGAGGTCTGGCTTGAGAGAGACGTAGAAGCAGAGGATACCACGTTTGTCGTGGCCATCGTGGGGCTATGAGGATCATATAGCCCCTGTCTCTCTGAAGCTTGAACAGAGTTTTTGGAATGAGGGGAATGGGTGGGAAGGCATAGAGGAAGTCCTGACCCCAGTGGAGGTGGAAGGCATCCCTTGCCTGACAGTTCTGAGCAGGAATTCTGGAACAGAACCGGGGAAGTTTGGCATTCTGAGGACTTGTAAAGAGGTCTATATCTGGAGTTCCCCAGATCTGAAAAATTCGAGCAATTTTCTCTGCATGAAGAGATCACTCGTGTGGCAGCAGTACTCGACTGAGTTTGTCTGCCAAGAGATTTTGTGTGCCTGGAAGATACACCACTAGTAGGTGGATTTGAAGATCCCTGGCAAATGCCCAGAGGAGTAGAGCTTCGTTGCACAACGCTTGTTCAGATAGAACATGGCTACTTGATTGTCGGTCTGGACCAGAACTGTCTTGTAGCTGAGGTGGGCTTGGAAAACTTGAAGAGCATAGAAAATGGCTCTGAGTTCCAGGAGATTTATGTGAAGACAAGCCTCTTGCTGGGTCCATAGACCCTGAGTGGAGAGATTGTCCAAGTGAGCCCCCCAGCCTAACTTGGAAGCCTCTGTCGTCAAGGTGGTTTGGTGTAGTGGCTGCTGGAAAGGAGATCCTACGAGAAGGTTTTCCAGCAATTGCCACCACTGTAGGGACGAAATGAGACGTGTCGATTTTCTGATTTTGTCCGTCAGGCGACCCGATATGATATGAAGGCGAGCATAGGGAACCACATGGACAGTGGATGCCATATGCCCCAGCAGCTGAAGCATTTCTCGAGCAGTTAAGAGTTTTCATAGCTGCTTGAGATGCCAGCTGGAGTATTCAAAGACAACATGGCTGTGGTAGGAAAGCCCTTGATTGCCTTGTGTCTGGTTGAGCCCCTATGAACTCTAGAGACCGAGAAGGGGAAAGATGAGATTTTGGGAGGTTTATGACCAGCCCCAAGTACTGCAGGATTTGCATTGTGCGGGAGAGAGCAAAGCTGGCTTCTGGAGCTGTTGATGCCTGGATGAGCCAGTTGTCTAAGTAGGGGAAGATGAATATCCCCAGAGTTCTCAGGAATGCTGCTACTACTGCCATGCATTTTGTGAAGACTCTTGGGGCAGAAGGCAGTCCGAAAGGAAGAACCCTGTACTGGTAATGTCTTCCTTGAAAAAGGAATCAAAGAAACTTCCTGTGATCTGCATGGATGAGAATATCCATGTATGCATCCTTTAGATCTAGAGAACATAGCCAATCCTGACTCTGAATGTAAGGGAGAAGTGTTCCGAGGGAGATCATTCTGAATTTTTCTCGGAACAGATACCTGTTCAACTCTGAGGTCCAGTATGGGTCTGTATCCCCCTGTTTTTTTTGGGATGAGGAAGTAGGGGGAGTAAAAACCCATGCCCTGTTGGGATATGGGTACCTCTTCTATTGACCCTTGAGCAAGTAGTGCGGTGACCTCCTGACATAAGAGAGTGGTGGAAGGGCCCTGAGAATTGAACTGTCTTGTGATGGTGGGAGGGGGACATACTGTGAAAATGGAGTTTGTACCCCTCTCGTACAATGGAAAGAGTTCAGCTTTCTGATGTTATTTGATGCCATCTTCTGGCAAAATGACAAAGTCTGCCGGGGATGGTGGGAGGTTCTGGACCTTTCAGGGGCAGGATGACCAAGTTCTCTAGGAAGGAGTCAAAGCCCCTGAGGAGGCTTAAAGGTCTGCTGAGCTGGTTGAGCTCTGGGGACTTGTGCCCTCCTCTGCTGTCTGGGATGTTGTTGTCCCTTATGGGGAGCATGAACTGGACAGTGGACAGCTTGGGTGTAAGATGGGTAAAATTTATTTTTCTCGTTGACAACAGTTTTTTTTTAGTTGTCTTTTTCTTTGCTGGGTTGGCTGTAACCCTTGATAATCTGTTCAAGGTTGTATTTTCTGACTCAAGCTGATTAGCCTTGTCTTGCCAATCCTTGCCAAAGAGATTTTCTCCTGTGCAAGGAATGTTGCCCAGCTTATTTGCACCCATTGTTTTAAATTTGATGCCTGAAGCCAGGCAATGCGATGTGCACTGATGGAAATAGCAGAGGTTCTGCTGATGCACTCAAAGCAGTCAAAGGTTGCACGATTCATGAACTTAGACACATTCTGGGCATGTTTGACCAGAGTGAGAAAGTTTGTTCTTTTATCACCAAACAGCTGATATTGATCGCTCCTTCCCCTGCCTAGCATGATCGCGAGCAAAGAACATTTTAACTGCCACTGCGGGGGCGGGCCCGCGCCTGAGGGCCTCGCCAGAGGGCCCTTAGGCATAGGACCGTGCAGGACGCGGGCAGCAGCTGCTCTGTGGTGTTTCTGTTTGCTGGTATGCCTAATTTAGTTTAAATGTAATGTATGTACTGTTTTCCCTGTGTTATGTACCCCCATTCTACTGCTTTGATGTAATGATAGAGCAGTGCATGTTTCCCTTGCCTGTGTATAACCTTGTGATGTATTTTTAACTGCTTTAATTGAAGGAAAAGGCGGTATAAAAAACTTGTTGAATAAATAAATAAATCTGGGTGTAGTGGAGCCATGAGCTCTAGATCCCTTGTAACCTCCTTAAGGAACATTCCCATATAAAGAATGTAAGAGCTGATCCTGGTTGACAGCATCGAGGATTGAAAGCATCGACGCCCAAAGGCATCGAGTGTCCTCGCTTCATGGCCTGGAGGATTGGAAGAATGCGTCTTAGCACTCTTGATCCTACGCATCATCGATTCCACTACCATTGAATGGTGTGGTAATTGAGTTTTCTGCAAACCAGGGCATTGAGGAACTCGGTACATGGTATCGAGCCTTCGAGAGTGTGGGGACACTCTCAAAGGAGCTTCCCACATCTGTAACATGAGGTCATGCAGGATTCGATGAATGGGAAAAGTAGCTGCTTCCTTAGGAGTCGCCGGGTACTGAAGAATTTCTAATTCTTCTGCTCTTGGTTCCTTCTCAGGGGTTACCGTGATTGAAGGTCCTCTGGCTACATCACGTATGAAATCCTGAAAGGACATGTCCTCTGGAGGAGACATCCTTTGCTTAGAAGGAGAGGGATCTTCTGGTAGAATCACCCCGGTACCGGTGGAATCGTCAGAGTCATCGGAATCGGAGGACTCAAAGTATCCCCGCGCCAGGTTCTCTTGCATTGCTTGACGCCGCTATCGATCGAAGTCGACATCGGACTGTCTTGATACCGGGCCCTCGATGCCGGATACTGATTCAAGAACCGGCATGGGGGGAGCACATCGGTTAAAGCAGGTGCAGTCGGTACCGGTACCAATGACTGCGGTACTGTCTGAAGCTGTCTTAACAGTACCGAGGCTGCTAAGAGGGCCGCTAGACTGCATTCAATGGCTAGGATGTGTTGAGGAGTTCTCCCAAAGTGGAAGCTTCAGGAACATCCTGGAGCCCCGTTAATGCTCTGGAGGCTGGGGCTGTTTTGCTGGTATGTTTTCCTCTAGGGAAAAGAAAGTAGCATCTCGATGCTTCGAAGGAGATCTACCCTTGAGGGCCGGCCAGCCTTTGAAGGCCTGGGTTTAGTTACCTGAGATCCATGGGAGGAATATGAAGCCCTGGAAGACGTTGATGCAACGGACATCGCATCTGCAGCAAAGAGGGTGCAGAGTTTTGCAGCTCTGTTCTGCAGGCCCCTCTTGGTCATCTTTCTACAGAGGAGACACTCCAATAGTAAATGGTCAGGACCTAAACATTTAAGACACCATTCATGGGTGTCGGTAGCAGAAATGGTACCACTACACTTTGAATAGTTTTTGAAACCACTAGCTGGTTTCTCCATTTTAGAAGAAAAGAGGGCCTAGTGCCCAAAATGGCACCTGGCACCTAGAGGGGACAGACCCTCCAAAAATAAGAATAATTCTTTTTTTTTTTTTTTAGGAAAAGAAATAAGAAAAGGAAGAAAAGACCGGTGGTACTGGTATAGACATCGACGGTGAAGGCAGACGCGACCACAAAAAGAAATTTTTCTGCAGTGACAGGGTTTGCTGCCTGTCAGCTCCACGGTAAACAAAAAACTGAACAGGGAGATGCTCCCAAAAGCTTTCCTATTGGACGCTGAAGAGTGTTCCCGCGCAGGTACTGACGATACCCATATGTGAAGACTACATTCCTGCTTGTTCCTGGAGATATACTTTTTCACTGAAAGGGTGGTGGATGCTTGGAATGCTCTCCCGATGGAAGGGGTGGAGGCAAATACAGTAACAGAATTCAAAATGGCATGGGACAGACACAGTGGATCCCTTTATAGCAACAGGATAAAATCAAAATAAACAACCATCTCATATCTCAACAAATAGGGGTGACCTACACGAAGCGCTGGGTACACTTAACTTTTGCTGCCTTGCTGCCGTCATATACTGTGTTATGTAAGACTTTTGGGCTGATATACAAAAAAAAGTTTATGTTGTTACGGACCACTTGTGAACATACATATCACTCTCCATTGATTTTCAAATCTTATATGGAGAGCATAGGACTAAAAATTTGATTTAATACTCAATACTATTCATATAAGAAGTGACTGGGGCTGGTTTTCAGCTGGGGTGAGTGCAGGCTGAAAAACTATCCAGATAATGGCGCTATAAGTATCTGGATAGCAGCCAAGTATGCACAGTTCAGGCCAGCTAAACCTTAATTACTCACCTGTAGCAGGTGATCTTTGAGAACGTCAGGAATCAGTCTTCACATATAGGTGATATCCTCTGATGGAGCCCGCAGGGGAATACGCCCCATCTTCCAATAGAAAGCCTTTGGGAGCATCCGTCTGCGCATGTGTGCATGCCTTCCCGTCTTCCCAGAGATTCTCTTCAGTAAGGTTCATAGCTCAGGAAGAGAGAAAAACCTACAAACTCCTAGGGGAGGAGGGTGGATTGTGAACACAGATTCCTGCCGTTCCCAGAGATCACCTGCTTCAGGTGAGTAACTACACTATCTCCAGAAACAAGCAGGAATGCAGTCTTCACATATGGGACTCCCCAGCTCCAGATTACCGGACAATGGTGTGGAGTAGTGCCCATTGTAAAACGGGAAAAACTGCTGAAGAACAAGGGGAGTCCAGGTGATCTAATAGACTCTGCATCCCCAGCACACCCCAATCAAGAAGACAGTGGCGGTAGCCTGGATGGAAAGAGGGCCAGAGGGAAGGAGGGGTAGTTAAGTCCCAAAGAGGTGCCAGAGTATGGCTTGGCCAAAGTCACTGTCCTCACGAGTCCTTTTCCAGACAATAATGAGCTGCAAAGGTATGAACTGAGGACCATGTGGCAGTGCGTCAGATATCCTCTATGGAGACAGAGCATAAGTGGGCCACAGATATGGCCATGGCATGGACATTGTGAGCGGTAGCATGAATCTTCAACATTAGACCCGCCTGAGCATATGCAAAGGATATGCAGTCTGCTATCCAAAACTAAAGAGTGTGTTTGGTCACGGGAAGACCAAGACAATTAGAGTCAAAAGAATGAATAATTGCGAGGAGTTCTGGTATAACTTCATTCTGTCAAGGTAATATGCTAAAGCTAGTTTGCAATCTAGAATATGAAGCACATCCTCAGCCTGGGAAAAAAAGGCCAGAACTACCAACTGGTTGAGGTAGAAAGGAGAGACAACCTTTGGAAGGAAATGCAGATGCATTCTCAGGACCATCCTATCATGGAGTATGTACCACAAAGGCCTGTAGATCGTTGATTCAGCAAGCAGAGGTGAGTGCAACTAGAAAGGGAATCTTCCCAGTAAGAAATTTGAGGGAGGTGGTGCCGAGAGGCTCAAAAGAGGCTTGAGAAGCTTAGCAATAACCACATTAAGGTACCAGGCAACCAGCGGAAGCCAGATCGGTGGCTTAGTCAAGAGAAGACCCCACATGAAAAAGGCTACCAACGGATGTGTGGAAACAGGTTTTCTGTCCATTCCCGAATGAGAAGCTGAAATGGCACCAAGGTGGACATGAATGGAATTAGTTTTGAGACCTGTAGAAGAGAGGTGGAGAAGGTACTGCAGGAGAGACTCCACTGGACAACTGAAGGGGTTGAGGGTGTGCTGAGCGCACTAAAAAACAAACCGGCTCCACTTAAAGGGCATAGGTGCAGCACATTGAGTCCTTCCGGGACGCCAGGAGGATATCCTTAACAGCATCTGGCAAATTGAGTTTGGAAAGGAATACCCTCTCAGCATCCAAGCGCATGGACACTGGAATACAGCAGTGCTCCCTGAATCTGGGAAATCAGGTGTGGTGTGCAGCCCTGACGAAGAGGCTGTTGCTGAGCTAGATATGAAGCAGCAGGGGAAACCATGTTTTTTGGGGCCAGAATGAGGCTATCAGGATCATGGTGCCTCTGTGGCCTGCAGCTTGAAGAGTGTTTTGGCTATTAGTGGAATAGGTGGGAAAGCATATAGCAGACCCATTCCCCAATGCAGGAGGAAAGCATCTGGGGCTTGACAGTGCGGAGTTGGCACCCTGAAGCAAAAGCAAGGGGACCTGCGTGTTGAGCAGAGTGGCAAAAAGATTGATCTCCAGGATTCCCAGTCTGAAAATGTGATCAACTATTCTGCAATGAAGTGTCCATTTGTGAGGTCAAAGAACCCAACACACTGTCCATGAGAACATTTTGATCGCCCGGCAGGTAAATGGCTCCAAGAACTATTCCACAAGCCAGGACAAAAGTCCACAAGAAGACCGCATCCCAGCAGAGGTGGTGAGAGCCCTGCTTGTTGACAAAAAACATAGCAATCTGGTTGCTCATCTGAACCAGGATTGATTGATTGAGGTGAAAACTGATAGCCAATGCCCTTCGGGTGTTTCACCATCGCTCAACACCAGGAAGTTAATCTAATTAGAGCTTTCCTGTTGAGACCATAGGTCCTGCGTACCCAGGCCATCCAGATGAGCTCCCGAGCCCTGTTTGGACGCATCAGTTGTTAGCGTCCCTTGAGGTGGAGGCATCTGAAAAGGTAACCCTGCGAGAAGGTTTTGAGGAGAGAGTCACCACTGAAGGAAGTCTGCCAAAAGAGGGGATGACTACCACTCTATCTCAAAGATGGCCCTAGCGTCCATTGGGAGGAGAGGGTCCACTGTGCTGGGCGCATGTGGAGATGAGTGTTGCGGGCAAACTGGACCATGGAGGCCATGGGATCCAACAGACGAAGCATGCCTCTTGCTGTTTATTTTATTTATTTATTTAGTAAACATTTGTATACCGCTGCTTCCTACGATCAGCAGCGGTTTACTCTACAGAATCATAATGCTTTGTACAGCACATTGAGATCTTTCAGATTTACATTTTTGATTAGTCAATGATTTACATAACATGGGAGAATCAGTTGGGTGCAACATACATTTGATTTGAGCACACAGATCTGGGTATACATTTGATTACAATAGCGTGGGGGGGGGGGGCCCATATATACAATTTATACAGAATTACTTGCCAAAAAGTACAATCTATACATGCTGTGGTGAGACGACTGCACTGCATGATGCCTGCCAGTTCTGAAAGGCGTTTGAGATGGTCCTCAGGCAGGAATACTCAAGCCTGAGTGGTGTCGAGTAGAGTACTTATGAATTCTAGCTTCTGAGAGGGAGAAAGGTGCAATTTTGGGAAGTTTATGACAAAGCCTAGGTATTCAAGCACCAAAATGGTGCCTTGAACGGACAGATAAACCATACATGGCGTCTCACCCCTGATGAACCAATTATCTAAGTAAGGGAAGACGAAGATGCCCAGGGTGTGGAGACAGGCCACAATGACTGTCAGATATTTTGTAAAGACAGGCCAGAGGGTAGGACTCTATATTGGCAGTGACTGCCGTCAAACATGAAGCAGAGGTATTGACTGAGACGGGTGAATAAGGATGTGCGTGTATACATATACCATATACATATACATATACCATAGTTCTGCAAATAATCAAGATTTTTTGTTATAATTCTGTAAACAATTAACTGTCTAAATAATCAAAGGTTCTTGTTATGAGCTATATATGTTTGCTTTTGTTCATAATGTTCCTTGTACATAGTTGCAATGTTGCATAATGTTCCATGTATTTGTTCACCAATGTTCTATGTAAACCGCCACTGATCTTGGGAAGGGGCGGTATATAAAAGTTTTCAAATAAATAAATAAATAAAATAAATAAATAAAATACATCCTTTAGATCCAAAGAACAGAGCCAATCGTTGCTCTGAAGGTAGGGTAGGAAAATAAGGTAGGTAGGAACATTTTGAGGTTCTGGAGATTTAAGATGGGACGGAACCCCCCTGATTTTTGGGGATAAGAAATATCGGGGGTAAAACCCCAAACTTTCCTGTGCGCAGGGAACAAGTTCTAGCCCACCATCCCTTAGTAGGGTGATGATTTCCTGCTGTAGAAGAGACTGATGGAGAAGCTTGAGAGGATACTCCTCTGGAAAAAAGGGAGCAGGTATCTGGGTGAAATGCAGTAGGTAGCCCTGAGGAAGACCTGCAGAGTCCAGGACTCTGATGTTATGAGGGGCCATCTGTGGGCAAAATGGACCAGCCTGCCCAGTATGTGAGTAGACCGCGGTTCTTTTAGGGGAAGAATGGCAATGTTTTCCAGAAAGTAGTAAAAAAGTTAGCCTCAGGTTGGGGCTGCGGGGCTGGTAGTGGTTTATGAAGCTTGGGCCTCTTGGGTTGGCGAGGAGCCCGAGGCTTCTGCTAACCTTAGTGAGAATGATAGGGTATGTAAGTCAGATAAGAAGGATAATACTTCTTCTTAGGATAGGATTTCTTAATAGAGGCCTTCTTTCTAGAAGAATCAGCTATTTTATGAGCGAGAAGCTTTATGATAAGATCGGTCTCGATTTCACCAACCTTCTCCCTCCAACTTTTACCAAAAAGGTTCTCACCTCAACAGTGAATGTCTGCTACCTTGTCTTGGACCCACTGTTCGAGGTCTGAAGATTGCAACCAAGCCAGCCTTCTTGCCCCAATGCCCACTGCTGCAACTCTGTTGGTAGACCCAGAAGAGTCAAAAGCTGCTCTGGTGATGAGCTTGGAACAGTCTCGGCCATGCTTGACCAGGGTCCGGTAGGCATCCAGCTTCTCTGAAGGAATTATTTATTTATTGAACGGTTTTATATACCGCCTTTCAGAAAAATCAAAGCGGTTTACAAAGAACAAAACTTGAACATTACATTGAAACTTATTCAAACAATTGAAATTACAGTGAACATTAAATTGTATATAATAAAATAGTAATTTGAGGGTTACAATGCTGAGTAAATGCTGATTAGGTATATAGATAGTTTAAACATATATACAGATTTAAATATTTACAAATTTCAAAAATCTTATCAACTTATCTGAGCAAGGAAAAATGTATTGTAGTTCACTAGAATTATTAGAGTAAAGAGTAAATGTGATAATGTGGAGAATTGGGTATTGCAGAGAACTCATCAAGATCCTTCACAATGTCCCTAAGGAACATCCATATAAGCATATAAGAATTAATGCAGCAAGCCAACAAACATACATCGATGCTTGGAAGCATCGGTGGCCAAAGGCATCAAAGATAAGCAATTTCCTTCTGGGAGGAACCAAATAGTGGTTCTTAGTACTCTTGAGCCAGTACATGGCCGACTCTACTACGACAGAATGGTGAGGGAGATGAGTTTTTTAGAATCCCAGGGAACTGAGAATCCTGTACATGGTGTCTAGCCTTTTATTGACTGAGGGAACAGAGGGGGGTCTCCCCACATCCTAAACACGTCCTGCAGAATATGATGGACTAGAAGAATGGTAGTCTTCTTAGGAGTCTAGGGATACTGCAGCATCTCCAGTCCCTCAGCTCTCAGTTCTGTCTCCATGCCTACCAAGACAGAGAGAGCCTTGGCCATGTCCCGGATAAAGTCCTGGAAGGACATATCCTCAGGGAGGGATCGGCAGTGCTCATGAGGCGATGAAGGGCCCCAATGGCACATCATGGTGCCTCTGAGATACAGGGGACTGCCTCCAATTACCTGGCATCAGAATCAGAGAGGAAGTCAAAATAGCAACAGTTATTGTCATGTCTGTTGATTTGATGCCAATGGATGATCACGATGCTGATGTCCTGAGGCATCGGAACCATAGAGGCTTGAGGCCAGTTCCTCCTGTGGTCAATGGGACTCAGCTGTTCCAGGCTCAGCATCAACCGAGGGTCCCAATAGCAGTAGTTCCAGGCTCAGCATCAAGACCTAGGCTGCCAAGGGCTTTGCTGTACTTGATTCTAGGCTCTGTATCCAGACCTGATTTCCCGAGAGCCTTGAGGCCACCGGCACGGATGCCGCCAGGAGCGAAGCCAATCTCCTCTTGATGGACAGCATGTGCTGCTAGAGGAAGAAGATGATGTCCAACTGGACTTTGATACAGCATTCTGGACCACCATTCCAGACAACGAAAACAGAGAATCTAAAGAGGTTAAAGCTTCGGTAGCACTCCAGAGCCCCTCTTGAGCTTTGGAGGTGGATTCCTCCCACCAGGCTATTTAGCTGGCCGTTCTCGGTTCTCAGCTTCAGAGACCCACCGAGGTGGGCTCTGGTGACAATGTCCAAAGGTTCAATCCCAGGAATTGGCATCGGTCCTTGACATCGAAGCCTGAGATGCCGATGCAGAATTGGTGGTTGGCTGGTGTTTTTACCATGGTCTGTCTGTTCTGAAGGAGCATGGGAACTGTGCGAAGAACAGGAGCCCCGAGAGGGAGTCGACATTGAAGAGGAGTGTACCAAGGGCACCACGTCAGATCTAAAGATTCTCACACCGTTTTTCCCATTTTTTTTAACCCTCTCTGTCATTTGCTGACAAGTTACAGGAGTCCGTATTGTGGTCAGGGCCCAAGAACTGTAAGCACCAATTTTGTTAGTCTGTAATCTAAATGGTGCAGTTGCAAGGCGTATATTTCTTGAAACCGCTGGCTGACTTCTCCATGTCAGGACAAACAGCTTTTGCCAAGTCAAAAGACTCAATGGTGGCCGGAATAGGCAAAAAAATCCACAGGAACCACAAGGTAAAAAATAAAAATAAATAAAACTAAAGTTAAAGTGCCAAAAAAGGCACCGGTGTCGACAAGCAACAGTCTCAAAGACAGATGGGAAGGCAAAAAGAAGCAGCAGCAGCACCCCAAAGGGGACAGAAGAAAAATGGTTTTATCTGCTGTGTCAGGACAAGCGTCCACTGGGCTCCGCAGAAAAATGAAGACTGAAGAGAATCTCTGGGAAGGCATGCACGCATTCGCAGACAGATGCTCCCAAAGGCCTCCTACTTGAAGCTGGGGAGTGTTCCCACACAGGCTCCGTCAGAGGATATCACACCCATATGTGAAGACTGCATTCCTTCTTGTTCCTGGAGATAGAACAGACCTACTCCAGCCAGCGCCAGCATGGTGACTGTTCTATATCTATCTATATAATCAGTGCTGCTTTCTACATGGATGACAATGCTGAATATATTAAGTGCCAGTGCTTAAGAACTATCACAGTGCTGGCTGAAAATATGTCCTATTTTGGTTTCTTAATTACTTTTTGCATATTTCTACAACTGTTCTTTCAAGCTGAAAGTGTAGAAGAGCATGTTGTATATAAATAAGTAAAACAAACATACTTTAATGTATTTGGAATTTAAATTTTTTTTGACACAGCAGAATGTCAAAAATGCATGAATATCAAAACTTTTGTAGGGTATAGATAATTTTAACTCTTGGCGGTTCATTAACTTTTAAAAGGTGACATTTTACTTACCAGATAAATGTCCTTTCCTTGAGTCCTGGGTTGTGTTCCCCTACCAGCAGATTTGGAGACAGAGAAAGCTTTCAGAGACTTTTGCATCATCATCGTGTCATTAATAGCCTCTGCCTCTAGGGGCATAAACCAGAAATCATACCAAAGTCTATGGTCAGGAACCTTTGACCTCACATAATCTCGGTAAAAATCACAAGGTTTAACAGAACAGAAAACAACTACTGTATGCACAAGATCAGCTTCAACAAAAGGCTTGCCAGAATGTTATGAGCCACAGGGCCAATCACAGAGAATATGCAGATCAAAACAGTTTCCAGGGGCGAGTCCTGGACTGGTTGAGCAGGACTCAAGGAAAGGAAACATCACCTTACATACCAGACATGTGGGACATACCAAATGCTATGACTCCACTGGACAGGAAGATACAGCAGCTTTTAAGATCTCTGAGCCAAAGGCTGTGTCTACCTGAGTGTGGACATCCAAGAGGTAGTGCTCGACAAAAGTGGAAAGTGATGCCCATGTTGCCACCTGACAAAATGTCCGAGGGGGGCAACTGACTTACGATCTACCCATGAGGACGCTTGCGCCCGAGTACAGTGTGCATGCAAATCCTTCAGAACCATTCGGTTCCACAACAGATATGTGGAGGCAATAGCCTTCTTGATTCTGTGCCCTAGAATAGACTTGGCGTCATTGTTACCTTTATGTGGTACCACAAACAGCACAAATAGATGGTTTGACTTACGAATGGAGTTTGTAACCAGAGCAGCACTAACATCCACAAGGTGAATGTCCTTGTCCTTCTCTTAAACCAAAAAAAAAAAAAAAACAATTCGGTGATAAATAACCAGCAAGCAGACAAAAATCAGAAATGTCCTTCTCTTGGCATTGCTCCTTAGAAAGGGAGTTCAATCACTTCTAGTGTTAGTCAATTCAACAGAGGGAGGGCAGGCAAACCAACTGATTTACATGGAAGATGATACTACCTTGGTTAAGAACGATGGGATGGGACGAATGCTCACAGCCTTCCTCCTAGAACGTTTAGTAAGGGCTTCTGCAAGACAAAGCCTGCAGTTTGGAGATGTGTCACTATATGTTTGGCGAGACATAAGACAACAATTTTAAATGTCAGATCTTTGAACGTAGCCCACTTTAAGGATTCAAAGGGTTCAGACATTAGGGCTTTGAGAGCACCAGGCAGAGATCACACGAGGGGAGGAGAATGTAGGTGTTGCACCCCCTGAAGAAAAACAGGCCACATTTGGATGCAAAGCAATGGACCGCCCCGTCACCAGCCATCTGAAGCAGGATAAGGCTGCAGCCTGAACCTTCAAGGAAATAAGGGAAAAACCTTTGTCTAGGCTGTCCTGAAGACAGACAAGCAAGGACAGCAAGTTTGCAGTATCAGGTTTAGCCTGCCGCTCATGGCACCAGTGCTCAGACATCAGACATACACATAGGACAGGATGGTAGATCCTCTCCTCACCTAGAGGAGCATAGCAACTACTGCAGGAAAACAGCCCTGCATGCTAAATGCTGCCTCTCAAGAGACAAGTAATAAGCAAGAAGAGAGCTGGGTCGTCCAGAAAGACTGGCCCTTGACACCATCTATTTGCGCTGTTTGCAGTACCATGTAAAAGTGAAAATGATGCCAAGTCTGTTCTGGGACTGCCCCTGTCTGTGGGCAGTCACAGAGGAGGTTCCTGCAGGAGCCAAAATCAAGTGACCAAACCATGGCCTCCAGGGTCAACCTAATGCCACAGGACAACTCAGCTCGTAGGATGTGTGAAGCACACATCTTACGAGCAACCACAGAGGAAACCCACACAGCAGGCAATGTTTCGGCCAGACTAATTAGAATGCTGAAACCCTCAGAGCCTTCCTTTCTGCAGCAACTGAAGTACCTGCATGCTTTGGCCATCAGATCCATCTTGGGACAACCCACCCACACAGAATTTGCTGAAAGGCCACCTGACTCAATTCACACTCCCTGGGATCAAGCAAGTGATGACTGAGGAAGTTTGCCTCCATGTTGCCGACTCCAGAAGTGTGTTACGCCAATAGAGCTAGGTAGTTCTTTTTCACCCAGGAGAATCATCTCCAGGGCTGCTCCAGGCAACTGACATATACCACTGCCATGGCACTGTAGACTGCGCTGCCCTACATTAGGGTCTGGAAATGCAAAAGAGCCAGATGAATGGCCCTTGCCTTGAGATGGTTGATGGAGAAGTCGCCAGGAGTCCCTGAGCTGTCTGGTTCTCACAATGGGCTCCCCGGCCAAACAAGCTGGCATCTATTGACTGGAGAAGCCATAAGTGATCGTCCAATGCCTTTCCTTAGCTGCTGTGGCTGCTGCCACCACTGCAAGCTGGACAGCCACCTCTGGCTAGAAGGACAGTCTGACCTTGAACTGAGAGTTGGGGGCTACTAAGATAGCAAGCAGCTCTGAAACTGCCTCAAATGAGCTTGCACCCAAGGAGGCACCTGCAGGAATCCCGGTACCCCCCAGAAGTCTGAGTAGTGCGAAAGAGGAAAAACGGGCATACAAAGAGGACAACATTGCACCAGTATGCCTCCCAGGCCTCTTTGGTCTATCTTCTGGGAGGCAATGAGGTTCAGACTCACCAAAATCCTTAACCAGTTTCTCGAAGTCCATCCCAAACAAGAGATGCCCTTTAAAGACTAGCTGGATCAACCAGGCTTGGAGGACAAATACGCTGCCTAGTGGCAAAGGCATAATCTGATGTCATGTCACCATCAGAGCGATGTCTTTAGCTGCCAAGCGGATGAAATCATACATAGTGTTCAACAAAGCCTGTTGCCAACTCCAAGAGGGACGTAATATCCTCTGGCATGAGAGACTGAATCCACTGGAGCAGAGCTCGAGTTGTCAGGACTGCATACTGTACACGCCAACTGAAGGATAACAGCGGAAGCTGCAAATTGATGTCTCAGGAGAGAGTCCACCTTATGATCCACATAGTCCTTCAGGGCCGTTCCGCCATCAACTGTGATGGTGGTCCACAGTGTGACCACTGTAACATGTGCATCCACTCTTGGCATCCTACACCATGTGGTGCAGTCCTCCTGTGGCAGGACATAAAGTCTCTTGCAAACATTCAGCCTCTTTACTGGGGAGTCTGGCAAGTCCCACTCCAAGTGAATCATGCTTTTTGATAACCTCTGGAAAAGGAAAAGCCATCAGATTTTTGAACCCATGGAGGAGGGGGTGGATCTGTGGCCCTTGATTTGCCTGGGGGGGTGGGAAGGGTTAGTCAAACGCAGAGTGGCTAACACTTGAGCAATCAAGAGTCGCTAGTTTGTCCTTCCCGAATAGGTAGATAATACTGTGATTATAAGAACATAAGATATGCCATACTGGATCAGACCAAGGTCCATCAAGCCCAGTATCCTGTTTCCAACAGTGGCCAATCTAGGTCATACCTACCTAGCAGTTTCCCCAAAAGACACAGGTTCCACAATGCTTGTATTGGGTCAAGCACTGATATCCTGGGTCCCTTTCTAATAATGGTTTACGGACCTTTCCTCCAGGAAGTTGTCCAAACCTTTTTTAAACCCAGCTACATTAACAGACTTTACTACATCCTCTGGTAACAAATTCCAGAGTTTGATTACACGTTGAGTGAAAAAATATTTTCTCTTATTTGTCTTAGTTTACCCTGTAGCTTCATTGCATGTCCCCTAGACTTTCTATATTCTGATAACGTTAACAATCAATCTACGTTTACCCGTTCCACTCCGTTCACTAATTTATAAACTTCTATCATATCTCCCCTCAGCCGTCTCTTTTCCAGGTTAAAGAGCCCTAACCTTTTTAGCCTTTCTACATAGGGGTATCCTTCCATCCCCTTTAACATTTTGGTGGCTCTTCTCTGAACCTTTTCTAATAACGCTATATCCTTTTTGAGATACGGCTACCAGAACTGCACACAATATTCAAGGTGCGGTCGCATCATGGAACGATAAAGAGGCATTATAATATCCTTTGTTTTATTTTCCATTCCATTCCTTATGATACCTGGCATTCTATTTGCTCTCTTAGCTGCCGCTACACACTGGGTGGAGGGTTTTAACATGTTATCCACAATGACGCCTAAATCTTTTTCCTGGGTGGTGGTTCATAATGTGGAACCTTGCATCGTGTAACCATAGTTTGGGTTGTTCTTCCCTAGGTGCATAACTTTGCACTTGTCCACATTAAATTTCATCTGCCATTTTGATGCCCAGTCTTCCAAATTATCAAGATCCTCTTGCAATTTTCCACAATCCTCATGGGTTTTAACAACTTTAAATAGTTTTGTGTCATCTGCAAATTTGATAACCTCACTTGTTGTTCCCTTTTCCAGGTCATTTATGAATATTTCAAAAAGCAGCGGACCCAGCACAGATCCCTGGGGAACACCACTATTCATCTTTCTCCATTGGGAAAATTGGCCATTTAGCCCTACCCTCTGCTTTCTATCTTTTAACCAGTTCCTGATCCACAATAGTACATTACTTCCTATCCCATGACTTTTTAGTTTTGCCAAAAATCTCTGATGAGGGACCTTGTCAAAGGCTTTCTGAAAGTCCAGATAGACAAAGGTGAGTCGGTTGATATAGTGTATCTGTTTATTCCCACCTTCAAAAAAACATAACAGATTAGTAAAACAAGATCTTCCTTGTCTATAGCCATGTTGGCTGTCTCCCATTAAGCCATGACCATCTACATGTTAAGCAATTTTGTTCTTTATGATGGTTTTCTACCATTCTTCCCGGTATTGACGTCAGGCTCACTGGTCTGTAGTTTCCCGGATCACCCCTGGAACCCTTTTAAAAAATTGACGTTACGTTGGCCATCCTCCAGTCTTCGGGTATTACAGATGATTTTAATGATAGTTCACAGATTACTAATATATTTCAGTTCTTTCAACACCCTTGGATGTATATCATCCGGTCCAGGTGACTTGCTACTCTTCAGTTTATCAAATACTTGTAATACATCTTTCCAATTTATCGATATTTCCTTCAATTCTTCCGCACCTTTAAATACCACTTCAGTCATCGTGATCTTCTGAAGGAGAAGACCTCCTGACCTACAGGTTGAAATCATCGCCAGAGGTAGCAGGACTGGGACTCTGGGTCTCAGCCAAAGGACAGTTGATCTGAATCAACAGACTTCAACACTTAGAAGGTGGCACCTGAGCCAGGCTCAGACTTACCAGCTGTCACTCTTCTAAGTGAGTGGAAAGAGCAAGAGGACGCGAAGGCTCCAGGGTCTGAACTGCCACACCAGAAAGACCAAGTTTGCTGCAGAAATGAAAAGAATTCTGGGGAGGGCAACCTGGGAACTGGGAGCTCCCTTCTAGGCATATGGCCCCATCTTCAGGGGAAACATCAGCCGTCAAACCCTTACAAGAAGGGGAGTGGCCAGAGGATTGTGCACTGGAACTCAAAATTTGTTGACCATCCTTCCAAGTGGCATCATCTGCTGCCACTTAGAGTGAAGACGATAAGGCCAGGGCACCCGATTCTCTCTGCTGCAAAGGGAGAGACAGGCCTCCAAGGGGGCATCTGAAGCGTCCAAACAAGAAAGCGTAGTTACTTACCTGTAACAGGTGCTCTCCAGGGACATCAGGAATCAGTCCTCACATATGGGTGATGCTCTGTGCAGGCGCCGTTGGCACCTACATTTCCCCAGCTTTCAAAGAAAGCCTTTGGGACATGCTACCACGCATGTGTGGTCCCCTTCCCACGCAAGGGTGCATCTTGCTCAGTCAGATGACATGGCTAGGACGGTAGTAAAAATAAAAAGGTAGGGAGGCAACTCCCAGGGGAGGAAGGAGGGTTGTGAGGACCAATTCCTACTGTCCCTGGAGAACATCTATTACAGGTGAGTAACTACGCTTTCACCAGGAACAAGCAGGAAGTCAGTACTCACATATGGGACTCCCTAGCTCCAGTCTTCCGAGGACCAAACCATGACAGCACCAAAAGCGACCAAGTCGGGTAGCCGTGAGTTGAAGAAGGTGAGTCCCTACTGAGAGACTCTGCAGACCCTAGCGTCCACAGACACTATCACTCCGGTAGCCTGAACACAGAAGGGACGGAGGGCAAGAGTTGCCTACATCCCGAGAATATTATAGAGTACTGCCTGGCCAAAGTCACTGTCTCTGCAGGTCTCACTCTCCAGGCAGTAGTGAGCTGCAAACTTATGAACTGAAGACCATCTGACGGCCGTGAAGATCTCCGTCACTGGCACTAAATGGAAGTTGGCCACAGACGTGGCCATCGCCCTCCCGCGATGCATTGTGTTCCAGTGCTCAAGGGAGAGGCCAGCTTGCTCACAGACAAGGGCAATACAGCCCGCCACCCAAGTGGACAGAGTTCGCTTAGTCACGTGGAGCCCCAGTCTGCTGGGGTCATAAGACACGAAAAGCTGAACAGTTTTGCTATGGGCCCGAGTCTGCTGTAAGTAGAAGGGCAGGGCCCGTTTGCAATCTAGTGTATGACGCACAAGTTCCTCCCTGCTGGCGTGAGGCCATGGAAAAAAGATGGGGGAAGACCACCTCCTGGTTGATATGGAAAGGAGACACCACCTTTGGGAGGAATTTTGGTTGTGTGCGGAGCACCACCCTGTTCTTATAGAACCTTGTATATGGTGGATCTGCCACCAGGGCCTGGAGCTCGCTCACTCTTCGAGCAGACTTGAGGGCCAGCAGAAAGGCCACTTTTCATGATAGGTAGTGCAGGTGGCAAGGGGCTCAAAAAGGCAGTTTGATGAACTGGGAGAGCAACACACTGAGGTCCCACTCTGCCACTGGAGGATGGAGAGAGGGCTTAAGAGGTCCAAAGGAACCTGGAGACCAAGGACTGGCCCAAGAGGGGTTTCCCCTCGACAGGGTGATGGTGAGCAGCTATGGCTATGTACCCTCACTAAATTAGACTTCAGACCGGTGTGGAACAGGTGCAGTAAGTATTGGAGCACTAATTGCCCATGACAGGTGAAGGGGTTCTCCCCTCTTTCCTCACACCAGGCAGAGAACCTCCCTACTTAAAGGTGTAGGCTCACCTGGTTGAGGGTTTTCAGGAGGCCAGCAGGATCTCAACATCTTTTGGTAGGCTGAAAGGAGCCAGTGCTACCCTTTCAGCAGCCATGCTGTTAGCGTTAGGGACCCCAGGTGGGGTGCAGGAGTGAGCTCCCCTCCTGAGACAGGAGATCTTGAGCTTAGCCCAGTGGGACTGGGAGTGCCACCGACAGAGCGCAAAAGTGGAAACCAGGGCTTTCTCGGCCACCTGGGGACAATTAGTATGACTGATGCCTTCTCACTCTGGACATTGAAGAGGGTTCCTGGCAACCGGGAGGGGGGAGAGTCAGTGGGAATGCATAGAGTAGGCCGTCGGTTCATGAGATCAGGAAGGTAACTGCCACCACTCTCTCTGGGTGAGACTGGCGCGAGCAGAAGAGAGGCAGCTGCATGTTGTCCGGAGAGGCAAAAAGATCCATCACGGGCCTGGACCCATAGGTGGAAGAGCCTCTTGGCCACCCTGAGGTTCAAATGCCACTCGTGCGGCCGAAGGACTCTGCTCAGCCTGTCCGCTAGGCAGTTGTCCTGGCCCGGAAGGTAGACTGCTCACAAAAGCATGCTGTTGCGAGCCGCAAACGAGAGGAGGGCCACTGCCTCCTGGCAGATTGGGTAAAAGCCTGTGCCCCCCATGCTTGTTGATATAGAACAAGGCGACTTGATTGTCCGTCTGGATCAGTATGGACTGATGTCGTAGATGGTGGCAGAACGCTCACAAGGCTAAGAAGATCGCCCTAAGATCCAGGAGATTGATCTGTAAGAGTGACTCCTCCTGAGACCAGCTGTCCTGTGTGCGGCGGTCCCCACAGTGCACCCATCAACTCAGGAGGGAGGAGTCTGTGGTCAGGGTCCTCTGAAGCGAGGGTGCCTGGAAGGGCATTCCTGCCTGGAGGTGGTGCAAGTTTTGCCATCAGTTGAGGGATTCTGCCAGTTGGCGGGTAACCCTGACCCTGTCTCGTAGCCTGCCCATGGCTTGAGTCCACTGTGAGCGGAGGCACCATTGGGCTGCCCACATGTGTAAGCATGCTGAGGGTGTGACGTGGACCATCGAGGCCATCTGGCTGAGCAGGCAGAGGAGGCAGCACAGACCAGCATTGAACCTCTCCTGCCAGAAGCTTGAGGCGTTCTTCCCTTTCTCCTGGGAGGATGGCCTTGACCTATAACGTGTCCAGCCGGGCACCTATGAACTCCAGGCTTTGGGCTGCAGAGAGATGGGATTTGGGGTATTTATTTTATTTAACAGGTTTTATATACTGCTTTATCATTTCAATCAAAGTGGTTTACATTGAAACTTAAACTTGGTAATGTACATTAAACAGGGACATTGATAACTTGGATTTTTCTGAGGCAATGGAGGGTTAAGTGAATTGCCCAAGGCCACAAGGAGTACTAGTGGGAATGGAACCCTGGTCTCTGGGTTCCCAAGCCAGTGTTCTTAACCATTAGGCTACTCCTCCACTCGTTGATGACGAACCCCAGGTGCTGGAGGAGGAGAATAGCACGCCCTGTGGCCTGACTACAGAGGCTGTACCCCTTCTGATTGGCCAATCATCCAGGTAGGGGAAGACGAAAGCCCCTTGTAGATGCCGGTGGGCCGCTACCACCGGCAAGCATTTGATAAAGACCCTTGGCGAGGAAGCCAGGCTAAAAAGGTAGCACCCTGTACTAGCAGTGCCCTTCCCCTACCACAAACCGTAGGTACTGTCTGTGGGAGGGGTGGATTAGGATGTGTGTACACTGTAACACGGAAGATCTGCCCTCTGCCTCAGAAACACAGAAAACTGATAGATATAGCTTGGATTCTGACAGGCAGGCACGTCAGAAGGTTCCTAGTTACCATAGGCAACATAAACAAAATCAGACACGAGGTCTGCAGTCACGCCTAGTTAGCAAGCATTCCCCAACTGATGAGGAAAACAGCTTTCACCTGGGCAAGGGAACGCCCATGAAGCTGTATAAAAAATGCTCAAGGCAAACAGAGTTAGATCTAGGAGATTCAAGAGAGCTAGGAGCTTCAGGAGATGCAGGAGCTTGGCAAGACAAGGGGAACTTGCAGGATTTGGAAGGAAGCTCAGAATACTCAGACACAGAGTTGGAACTGCCTGAAACTTTGAGCAGGAAGCCACAGAGGAATTATCAGAAGGAAACAAGAAAAGTCTCACCCCAAGAGGTCAGTTACAGGAAACACTTACCTCTGACGCAGTGTGAATTTCCCAGGCACCTGGCTCAGTTGAAGGAACGTGAGGCAGCTAGAAACAAACCGTATGTATTTGAGAAGCAGAGCTGTTTAAAACAGTTACAAGCCCTTGAGAGGGAAAGCAGTCCTGTTGAGGATGTGTGTATGTTTGATCCTGATGAATGCATGCCAGTAAAACCCTGCAGAAGACTTCCACGAGAAAAGTCTTCATTTAACAGAAGAGAGCAGTGCTATGAGTGGCAACCGAATACTAAAGGCAGGAGGTTCAAAGGGTTTAAAGAGAAAGCTTGCTTAGATAGAGAGGTCTCTCCTTCCTGCTACTACAAGCTATATGACAATTATCTGCCTTGTTGTGAAGAGGGCTGTGCAGAGAGCTCTGAGAGAGAGACGGAGTTAAGAAAGCTACAGACTTTCTATCCTAGGGAAAAGACTGTAATTGATGAGCCTATGATTACAGAGGCTAGTATTATAAGTCCATGTGTTGAGGAAATGGATTGCTCTTTACTGATGTCTGATATGAGTTCTTCTTTGCGCTGAAGCTAAAGACAAGAGTGCCTTGTAACAGCTGAAAAGCTAAGAAGAGACTGCTAGCATATTAGACAAAACTGCTCACGGTGATTTATGATTTTTGGTTAAAGCAAGATGCTGTATTTAAGTTTTTCTTCAGTTGTGCCAAAATAATGGTTGTATCCTGAGTTCTTTTGTAATATACTATTTTTGAAAATTCAACCCCGGGAGGGGAATAAAATCCTTTTTGAAAAACTGACCACTCTGACTCACAACTACCACTTTTCACTAAGAAAGGTCAGGCCCAGCAGTCTGGCTGGCTGCTTACGCCACAGTTCGGCCACTGCGGGTGACAACACGCATCTTTTAAATTCAAGGAGCACAGTCAATCTTCCTGGTGGAGGTAAGGCAACTGGGTTCCAAGGGAGAACATCCTGAAGTTCTCCCTCACCAGAAACTTGTTTAAGTTTCTCAGGTCTAGTATGTGCCTGAGGACTCCAGTCCTCTTTGGGACAAAGAAGTATCTGGAGTGGAAGCCTTTTTCCTCCACAGATGCTTGGGTACAGGCTCTACTGTGTTGTCCCTAAGCAGACCTGTGAGCTCAGAGAGCAGAAGGGTCTGGTGAATGAGAGGTCACACCAGCTCTCCTGGAAAGAACCTGGATGGTACCTGCTGTAGGTGGAGGAGGTATCCCTCCCTTACCACCTGGTGTACCCACTGGTCCGAGGTGACCTTGGCCCACCTGTGGGCAGAGAGTACCAAGCGGCCCACTGTGGGTTGGTGAAGGTCTCCCGGGGGAGGGAGGGCCTGGGGCTTCTGAGCCTTTGGCTTCTGGGGCTCCATGGCCTTTTCTGTTGGGGTGAGAACCCTGTTGCTGGCCTGAGAAGGGCTGGTAATGGTGACTCTGTTGGAATTGCCCCTTTTTCCTTAGGATAGTTTCTTACAGGGAAAGGAAGGGGTCTTTTCTAAGAGCCTCTGTCAAGTCACCACATCGGCCTCTATCTCGGCCGCCTTGTTGGCCATAGGCTTGCTGAACAGGTTTGCCACAGTGCAGGGGACATTGAGCAGTTTATCTTGGACCCATTGCTCGAGTTCTGAAAACTGTAGCCATGATTGGTGCTGGGTACCATGCCAGCCGCTGCTACTTGAGCTGCTGACTCGAAGTCATCGTAGGCCACCCGGGAGAGGAATTTAGAGCAGCCTGTAATCCCAGAGGTCAGAGAATGGAAGCAGTGGAAGGGTTCCCTGGCCAATCCCACTGAAAACCCAGACAACTCCTGGGTTAGAGCCTTCAGGTACATGCCTATGTATAGCTCATAGGCCTGGATCAGACACCCCAGCATTGAGCCCTGGTAACCTTTGCGCCCAAGGGCATCGAGGGCTCTAGCATCCCTCCCAGGGGGGACAGAAGAGTGGGTCTTCCGTTTCTTTTTGCATGGTTCACTTGACAACCATGGAGTTATGTGGGAGCTGGGATTTGTAGAACCCTGGGCCCTTCCGGACACAATACATAGTGTCGAGGCACTGACTAACCACCGGCACCGATGCCAGGGTCTCCCACATTCTCAGCAGCAGCCATTCGAGGATCAGCTGGATCAGCAGAATGAGAGTCTCCTTGGGTGGAGACTCATACTGGAGGATCTTGGTCTTCCTCTGCCTCTGTCTGCACTAAGAAGGCTCGGGCCATATCCTTGACAAAGTTGTGGAAAGCCACATACTCCAGAGGGGAATGGCACCGGGGCACTGGTGGAGACAGGTCCGAGAGGATGTGTCGGTGCCGTCTGGTTTCTGGTGATGTCTCATCATCGGTCTCTCACTTGGAGTCTAGGAGTGACGATGAATCAGAGGCCCTGCAACTCCTTGCCTCAAGGCCAGCACCAAGGTGCCTCCAGAGGACCTGAGGTCCGAGTCACGGAAACTTGCCAGGGAAGATTGGATGCCCAAGGAACGGGACAGCGACCTCAACCGGGGCCAAGGGCTCACCCGAGACCGGTGGCGCTCGAACTCAGCTCGACAACCGGGGAATCCCCTGCAGTTGGGAGCCCAGTCATCAGGGCAGATGAAGCGGACGAACCAGCCATCATTGCCTACTGAAGGGCCAGGATAGCAGTGATGTTCTGCTCCAAGGCCGCCATTCTGCTTTCCAAGCCAGAAGGTTCCGCAGCTTTCGGCATGGGAAAAGGATCTCTGGCCTGGCGCCAGAATACTCGTGAATGCGTCCTCGACGAGGACTACGGTTTCAACGAACCTCTCACGGTATCCACCAGCCAAGAAATCTTTTTTGAGAACCTTGGTAGGGTGCTTCTCTGAGCCGCCCGAGTCCCTTCGAGCAGTTTTACCATGTTTCTCCGGTGGAAACTCAGACTTCAAGGATTTTTTCTTCTTTTCTCTCAGGGTCCGGGGTCTTCTTGGAGGAGTCACCCCCATGGGACTCAAAGGTCGTCCGGGTCTCACGGGAAGTGCTGGGCTTGAAGCTCGGCATCAGGGAAACTGGTGCCGAGTCGGACCTTGGGACCAGTTTCTCTTGCAACTCTGACTTCTTTTTATTGATCTTAGGCATCATGGCCTGGCACAGGTCACAGGAGGAACTATCATGGTCCAGTCCCAGGCAGCATAAGCAGCAGTCATAGGGTCAGTGACTGACAGTTTGACTGCAGCAGTCACATTTTTTGAACCCATCAGGAGACATGGTGGGAAGCACCCGGCAGGGGTCAATGACCCCCAGGCAAAAAAAAAAGGTGCAAATGCTGGTTGAGGCAAGCCTTGATCAAAAACAAGAGGAAAGGAGCCGAGAACAGTGCCGGGTCCAGCGCCAGCTTGAGGCAGGAAGAGGAACCGCTACGCAAACCGGGAAACGCTAACTTTTAAGGATTTTAGCAAGGATTTTTTTTGAGGAAACAGGACGTGCGTCTGTTGGGCTCCGCAGAAAAAAGAAGACTGAGTAAGATGGTTCTCTTGTGCGTGAAGGGGATCACACATGCATGGCAGCATTCTCAAAGGCTTTTTTTGAAAGCTGGGGAAATGCTCCACGCGGGCCCTGTCAGCACAGATGTCACTCACATGTGAGGATTGACTTCCTGCTTGTTCCTGGAGAAGTGCAGAATCTAGAAGTAAGGCTCTCCACAAATCAGGCAGTGCTTCGAAGATGGCATATGACTTTCCATCACTATAGGCATCTGGGCAATGTAGACGCAAGGCACACTAAAAGGCATAGAGTGCCACACGCTAAAGCTGCATGAACAGCAGCAGCACATGCTAGCACCACTTGGACAGGAAAGCGTTGTTACTCACCTGTAACAGGTGATCTCTGGGAACAGCAGGAATTTAGTCGTCACATATGGGTATCGTCGGTACCGACGGAGCCTGCGCGGGAATGCTCCCCAGCGTCCAATAGGAAAGCTTTTGGGAGCATCCCACAGCGCCTGCGTGCTGCCTTCCTGCCTTTCTACCTCTCTCACTTCAGTTGAGTTCATAGCTGAGAGCAAAGGACAAGAGTAGAGAAAGAGAGATAGAGAACTCCTAGGGGAGGTGGGTGGGTTGTGAAGATTAAATTCCTGCTCTTCCCGGAGATCACCTGTTACAGGCGAGTATCTACGCTATCTCCAGGAACAAGCAGGAATGTACTCTTCACATATGGGGATTCCCCAGCTTATAGATGCCAAGGGAATGACCCCAACAGAAAAAAACAAACCTCCAAAATGGGAATAAGAAAGAAAAAGTCATCACAATCTAACCCTTGAATCCGTCCTTTTGTTCCTGCTGGTGAGTCTCGTCAGGGCCATTGGCCTTGTTCCAAATGTAAATTTTGTGCCTCCACTGTGGAGGATATCCAGTGGACCCATCCATTTACGGGCAAATCTTTTTCTTTCAATGGATACTCTACCTGCCAATCATCGTTTGTGGTTTACATGATAACTTGCCCCTGTGGCTTGTTTTACATTGGCAGGACCATTCGGCCGATTAAAATCCGTTTGGGTGAACATGCCTCGCGATTGAGTACCAAGACTCTTTCTGGTGCAGTGGAACATTGTGTTTTGATGAATCATGTTTTCGATGACCTTAGGTGGCGTGTTATTGACTGGATACCTGCGGGCCCTCGGGGTGGTGATCGGGAACAAACACTTCAGAGACGGGAACAACGTTGGATCTTTCGCTTAAAAACTGTGGTTCCTACGGGTCTGAATTTGGAATATGACTGGTGGAGTTTGATCTGATTTGACGCTGCATGTCGCGTCATCTCAAGGTGTTCCCCCGGTGCTGAACTTTTTTCGACTCCTCCCTTTTCCGGTTACGTGAGTTTCATCAGCCATTCAGCAGGTTTTTTGCCATATAAAAGAAACCATTGAGTTCGGCGTTTTTCTAAGGGCGAAGAGTTTTGAAGGGTACACTTGACACAGGGCTCTCAGTGGGCTCGAAACATGCATGTCGTGTTGGTTTGGATACTTGTTGCCTTTCCTGATAACTGGACATCGCCTTTTCACAGATAAGTGTTTGTTGCACTACTTTTTAAATTGCGCATTGTTTTTCACAATTTTTGAAAATTCAATAAAAAGGGTTCTGCGAACGCGGAGAGGGGGAGTTTCCTTTCTCCCCTTCTCATGCCGACGGATCCCGACAGTAAAATATTTATATAAATGACTTGTTTGAAAAGGACGAATTCAAGGGTTAGATTGTGATGACTTTTTCTTTCTTATTCTTAAGGGAATGACCCCAGCAAACTGCAACCCAGGTGAGATGGGTCATGCTTCCTCCCATGGACCTCTGGCATCAAACTCAGGACCGGCGGGTAGCAGTTGTATTAACATAGAAACATAGAAATATGATGACAGAAAAAGACCACATGGCCTATCTAGTCTGTCCTTCCATATCAACAACTACAGTCCCCTTTATACCTTTAGAGATCCTCTGTGTTTGTCCCATGCTTTTTTGAATTCAGTTACTGTCCTCATCTCTACCACCTCGACTGGGAGACTATTCCACGGATTCACTACTCTTTCCGTAAAGAAATATTTCCGCATATCACACCTGAATCTATCTCCCTTCACCCTCATCCCATGTCCCCTCGTAGCAGAACTTGCTTTCAATTGAAAGAGGCTCTCTCCCTGAACATTTATGCCACAAAGGTATTTAAACATCTCAATCATATCACCTCTATCCCGCCTTTCCTCTAAGGTGTACATATTAAGATCCTTCAGTCTGTCCTCATATGCTTTATAATGACGACCACTAATCATTTTAGCAGCCACCCTCTGCACTGACTCCATCCTGTTCACATCCTTTTGAAGGTGCGGTCAACAGAATTGCACACTATACTCCAAATGAGGTCGCACCAAAGACTTATACAGAGGCATTACACCTCCTTTTTTCTGCTAGACATTCCTCTCCATATGCACCCAAGCATCCTTTTAGCTTTTTCCGTCGCCTTTTCTACCTGTTTAGCTACTTTAAGATCATCAGACACAACCACACCTAGGTCCCGCTCTTCTTTAGTGGACAAAAGTACTTCACCCCCTATACTATATTGCTTCCTTGGATTGCTGCAGCCCAAATGCATAACCTTTCATTTTTTTAACATTAAATCCCAGCTGCCAAATTCTAGACCATTCTTCAAGCTTAGCTAGATCCCTCCTCATGTTATCTATACCTTCCTGGGTGTCTACTCTATTGCAGATTTTGGTATCATCTGCAAAGAGGCAAACCTTACCTGACAGCCCTTCCGCTATATCACTAATAAAGATGTTAAAAATAATCGGACCAAGGACAGATCCCTGGGGCACACCACTGGTAACATCCTTCTCCTCAGAGTGAGCTCCATTTACTTGTACTCTTTGTCACCTCCCACCCAACCAATTTCTAACCCAAACAGTAACTTTAGGGTCCATCCCTAGGGTGCTCAGTTTGTTTATAAGTCTCCTGTGAGGAACAGTGTCAAAGGCTTTACTGAAATCTAAAAACACCACATCTAAGGCTCTCCCTCGGTCCAACTCCCTGGTCACCCAAAGAAATCAATCAGATTTGTCTGACAAGACCTGCCTCTGGTGAATCCATGCTGCCTCGGATCCTGTAATCCGCAGGACTCCAGAAACCTCACTATTTTTTCTTTCAGCAGTGTTTCCAATAATTTACTCACCACCGAAGTTAAACTAACCAGCCTGTAGTTTTCAACCACATCCTTACCTCCGCTTTTGTGTAAAGGCACCACATGAGCCTCTCTCCAGTCCTTTGGCACCACTCCCGACTCCAACGAGGCAATGAAAAGGTCAGTCAGTGGAGCTGCTAGAACGTCCCCAAGTTCCCTCAGTATTCTAGGGTGTATCCCATCCGGTCCCATCGCTTTGTCTACTTTAAGTTGAGCTAGTTTCTCACGAACACAGTCTTCTGAAAATTGTTCAAGATGTCCCTCGCTTCTGTTCCTATTTGTGGGTGTTTTCTGAGGTCCTGCTCCTGGTTCTTCATCTGTGAACACAGAACAAAAGTATTTGTTAAGCAATTCCGCTTTATCCTTATCAGCTTCTACATATTCCTCCCCTGCACCCTTGACTCTGACAATACCACTTTTGCCCTTCCTCTTCTCACTAATATATCTGAAAAATGTCTTATCCCACCCATTTTATTGCATTGGCTATTTCCTCCTCCTTTGAATCTTTGCCTTCTTGACTACTTTGCTAGCTTCTCTAAGTTTTTGCAAATACAGATGCCTGTCTTCCTCTCTCTGTAATCTCTTGTATTTCATGAAGGCCTCCCTCTTTTTCTTCACTTTTTCAGCTACTTCTTTCGAAAACCATAGCAGTCTCCTTTTCCTTTTACCTTGGTTGCCTGGGTCAAAAGGCGACAATGAGGATCATCATTCCCCTTCTATCTGAAGTTTGAAAAGTGTCTTTGCAATGAGAAGAGAGGAGGAAATGTATATAGCAGACCCTGTCCCCAGTGCAAGAGAAATGCATCTGAACTTTCGCTGCGGGAAGATGGAATTCTCGAGCAGAAGCGAGGTAGTCGGGTATTGAATAGAGAAGCAAAAAGATAGAGTACAGACTTTCCCCATACTCGAAGTAAGTGTTGAGAGACCCAAGGATTCATCATCCACTAGAGCAGTTGGAAGACCAGACAATGTTGGCTAACTGATTATCTTCCCCTGAGAGATAAACAGCATGCAGATGAATTCCGCAAGCTATCGCAAACTTTCAGAGGCTGACTGCCTCCTTGCAGAGAGGGAGAGATTCAGTTCCTCCCTGCTTGTTGACACAGAAAGAGTAGTTACTCACCTGTAACAGGTGTTCTCCAGAAGGAGCAGGAATTAGTCCTCACATATGGGTGACGTCGGCGCAGACGGAGCCCCCGTGCGGAGCATTTCCCCAGCTTTCAAAGAAAGCCTTTGGGAATTGCAGCGCGCATGCGCGGTCCCCTTCCCGCCCAAGGGTGCCATCTTGCTCAGTCTGATGACATAGCTAAGAGACAGCAAAAAAATTAGCAAAAATAAATCATATGACTGCAACTCCAAGGGGAGGAGGGAGGGTTGTGAGGACTGATTCCTGCTGCTCCTGGAGAACACCTGTTACAGGTGAGTAACTACTCTTTCTCCAGGACTAAGCAGGAAGTCAGTCCTCACATATGGGACTCCCCAGCTTAAGGCTACCGGAGACCTCAAGCGGAAAAAATGAGCTCCCTCTAGCTCGTCAGTACGTAAGGAAGGAATCTTCTCTAAGAACGCCCCCGACCGGTAGCCCAACACCAGGGCCGGAGGGTAGGAGTTGCCTAAACCCCAAAGAGATTATGGAGTACTGCCTGTCCGAAAGCACTGTCCCTGCGGGACTCCCTCTCAAGGCAGTAACGGGCCGCAAAAGTCTGGCTTGAAGACCAAGTAGCGGCCCGGCAGATGTCTGCCAACGGAACAGAGCGGAGATGAGCCACTGACGCAGCCTTCGCCCTGACACGATGAGCCTTGACTCGACCCTCCAACAAGAGGCCGGTTGCCCCATAAGCCCAGGCGATACAGTCAGCGACCCATATGGACAAAGTACGCTTGGAAACAGGTAACCCCAATTTATTGGGGTCAAAAGAAACGAAGAGCTGAACAGCCCTTCAATGCTCCCGCGTACGGTCAAGGTAGAAGGACAACGCCCTCCTACAGTCCAGGGTATGCAGGACCATCTCAGCCCAGTTGGCATGCGGCCTGGGAAAGAAGGTCGGAAGAACCACCTCCTGATTGAGGTGAAAAGGGGAGACAACCTTAGGAAGAAACTTCGGGTGAGTCCGTAAGACTACCCTATTCCTGTAGAACCTAGTGTAAGGGGGATCAGACACTAGTGCCTGAAGTTCACTTACTCGCCTAGCAGAGAGCTACCAGAAACAAGGTTTTCCAGGAGAGAAATCAGAGAGGGCAGGTAGCCATAGGTTCAAATGGCGGACAAGTAATCCGTTGTAAGACCACATTGAGATCCCACTCAGGGGCTGGTGGACGCAAAGGGGGCTTAAGCAGGAGGAGGCCTCTGAGAAAACGAGCCACCAAAGGGTGGTTGGAAAGAGGCCTCCCGTCCACCGGCGAGTGGTGCGCTGAGAAAGCACTGAGGTGAACCCTGACAGAGTTGGACTTAAGGCCTAGATTGGAGAGGTAAAGCAAATATTGCAATACTACCGCTACCAAGCATGAGAAGGGATTCTCGCTGTGCTGAGCACACCAAACGGAGAATCTACACCACTTAAGAGCGTAGGATTTCCTGGTGGATTGTCGCCTAGAGGCTAAGACTACGTCTTCCACCTCTCTAGGCAGTAGTAGGGGAGCCAGGTCTACCCTTTCAGCAGCCAGGCCATCAGATGAAGGGACTGGAGGTTGGGGTGCAAGAGAGACCCCTGGTCCTGAGACAGGAGATCGTGTTGAATCCCCAGAGGAAGAGGAGTGTCCACCGCCAGATGCAGTAGGAGTGGGAACCACGGCAGCCTCGGCCACCTGGGGGCTATCAGAATCATTGAGGCCCCGTCCTTGAGGACCTTGAACAGTGTTCGGGACACTAGTGGCGTGGGAGGAAACGCATACAGTAGGCCTTGGGACCACGGAATCAGAAAGGCATCCGCTGCTATTCTGAGAGGATGCGGTTGTCTGGAACAGAATCTCGGGAGTTGCCGGTTCAGAGGACTGGCGAAAAGATCCATGGTGGGGAGGCCCCACCTGAGAAAGATCTGCTGAACCACCAATGGATTCAATCTCCATTCGTGTGGTTGCAGGATCCTGCTCAGTCTGTCCGCCAGGTAATTTTCTTGACCGGGGAGGTAGACAGCCTTGAGGAGGATTCCGTGATTTACTGCCCAAGAGCACAGTCTTTGTGCCTCCTGACAGAGAAGGAAGGAGCCCGTGCCTCCTTGTTTGTTCACGTAAAACATGGCAACTTGATTGTCCGTCTGGACCAGTACAGACTGGTGAGATGTGAGGTGGGAGAAGGCTCTCAGAGCTAAGCGTATTGCCCGTAGCTCCAGAAAGTTTATCTGCTGAGCAGCCTCCCAAGGGGTCCAGAGACCCTGAGTACATGCCCCTTGGCAATGTGCTCCCCAACCTAGAAGAGAAGCATCTGTCGTCAGCACTTGAGAAGGCGGAGGGGATTGAAAACTCACTCCGAGTACCAGATTCGGAAGATGAAGCCACCATTGTAGAGAGAAGACGAGCAGGGAGGATATTCTTACTGAGTCTGCAAGGCTCCCTGTGGCTTGATGCCACTGAGTTCGAAGGCTCCACTGCGCAGGCCACATGTGCAGGCGGGCATTGGGGGTTACATGAACCGTGGAAGCCATATGGCCGAGAAGTCTCAGGAATTGCCTGGCGGAGACCAGGGAATTGCTGTGAAACTGCCTGGCTACATCCATCAACCTGTGGGCTCTGTCCACTGGCAGAAAAGCCTTCGCCTGAAGAGTGTCTAGCCTCACTCCTATGAATTCTAAGTTCTGGGACGGGAGCAAAGTGGACTTTGAGAAGTTTATGACAAACCCCAAGTGCTGAAGCAGAGCCACAGTGCGAAGGGCGGCTTGACTGGTCTCCTGGGAAGACTGGCCCCTTATGAGCCAGTCGTCCAGGTATGGAAACACAAAAAGACCTTGAAGCCTCAGGTAGGCCGCCACCACCGCCAGGCACTTGGTGAACACCATGGGAGCGGAGGTTAGGCCAAAGGGTAGTACTCTGTACTGGTAGTGGTTTCCCCCACAACAAATCAGAGATATTGTCTGTGGTATGGATGAATAAGGATGTGAGTATAAGCATCCTTTAGATCTAAGGAGCATAGCCAATCTCCCTGCTGGAGGTAGGGCAGCAGGATTCCAAGGGTAAGCATCTTGAACTTTTCCCTCTCCAGGAACTTGTTGAGGTTGCGCAAGTCTAGGATGGGTCTGAGGCCTCCTGTTCTTTTTGGTACCAGAAAGTACCTGGAATAAAAGCCGTGACCTCTCAGGTGGTGGGGCACCGGTTCCACAGCCTGTTCCTTTAGCAGACTTGCTAACTCCTGAAGGAGTAGGTCCCTGTGCAGAGGGAGTCTTGGAGGCTCCCCTGGAAAATAGGAGGGTGGTACCTGGTGAAAATGGAGAAGATAGCCCTTGTGGACTATATGGAGCACCCAGGTATCTGATGTGATGGCTGACCACCTGTGGGCAAAGTGGGCCAGCCGGCCTCCTGTGCTGATGTGAGCCAGCTGAGGAGAAGAGGCTATGCCTTGTGAGTCAAAAACCCCCACCCTGCTGAGCAGGGGCCGGTGTTGGTGGCTTGGGGGCCTTCTGCCTACGGGACCGATGACCCTGCCCCTTGGCCTGCTGACCCTGTTGGGGAGCTGCAGAGGCCTGATAATGAGGGTATTGTTTATAGGCAGATGACTTCCTCGGGTAAAAGGTCTTTTTTCCCGAGCCCTTCTTTTTCTGAGAAGGGGCAGAGGTTTTTCTGGACAGCCTAGTCCGGGTCGGAGTCTCGGTCTCGAGTTCTGCAGCCTTTTCAGCCATGGGCTTGCCAAAGAGGTTTTCACCTCGGCAGGTGACATCGACCAACTTGTCCTGCACCCATGGCTCGAGGTCGGATGACTGTAGCCAAGCCTGTCGGCGGGCACCGATGCCGGCCCCGGCTACTCGGGCCGAAGCCTCGAAGCCATCGTAGGCTGCTCAAGAGATAAACTTCGAGCACTCTCGAATACCAGTGGACAAGGCTTGGAACCGCTGCAAAGGTTCCTTGGAGAGACCAGCAGAGAACCCGGCAATCTCCTTTGCCAGGTCTTGGAGATACATGCCCATGTAGAGCTGGTATGTCTGGACACGGCAAGCAAGCATAGAGCCCTGGAAGCACTTCTTACCGAGGGCATCCAGGTTCCGGGCCTACCGGCCGGGAGGCACCAAGGAGTGCATCTTCTAACTTTTCAGTCGATGCATGGCCGATTCCACAACCATGGAGTGGTGCGGTAATTGTGCCTTTTGGAACCCGGGGCTCTTGCGGACTCGATAGATGGAATCGACCCGCTTGCTTAACGCCGGGGTCTCCCACATGCGGAAGAGCAGCCGCTCCAGCATCGGAGGAACCGGTACAGTAAAGGCCTCCTTCGGGGGAGAGTCATACTGGAAGGCCTCGAGCTCCTCGGCTCGAGGCTCCTCCTCAGGATCCGCGGGGAAGGCCAAGGCCTTGGCCATATCCCGCACGAAGTACGAGAACCGGGTATCCTCCGGTGGGGATCGTCTCCGAGGTTGGGACACACCGAGTCCGATAAGTGTCGGGTGACTCTTCGTCCTCCGTCTCCCAGCCTGACTCCTCGGAGGAGGAATCGAGCGGCTCCGGTCGGGCAGGCACCGTTGCCATCCGCCCCGACGCCGAGGGTACCGGTGTTGACGACCTCGGTCCCGAACGGGAGGCCGAGGGAGACCGTGGCCGAGAATCGACTCGAGCCCGCATGGACTCGAGGATCGGCTTGGCCTCCGGGGTCGACTTGGACATCGAGGTCCCGGTGGTCAGGGCAGATGCACCGGTGAGACCGGCGATCAATGCCTGCTGCTGTTCCATGAAGGCAGCGAGGCTGCTCTCCAAGGCCGTCAACCTGAGTCCGAGCTCAGGAGACCCAGCAGTCCCCGACTCAGGCCCCGACGGCGTTGGGCCCGACATCGGCTCCCCTGGAGGAGTCCACGAGGACTACAGCACTCACGTGTCCAGGAGACTCCATCTCGATATGAGGATGCTTGGCAGGCCTCTCCGACTCCGAAGACCCAGGACGGCTATCGGGGCTATGCGACCTGGCCCTCGAGGAACTAGGAGCGTCCACCAACGCCGCCCTCACGGGTTTCTTCTTCCTGCGCTGTTCCCGCGAAGGAGACCCCCGCTCAGAGGAACCCTGACGCTGCTCGGGGCCGGAGTTCCGAGACGTCGAGGCCTCTGACGAGGTCCGGGCCCGTCCGGACGCGGAGTCAGAAGATCCTATCCTTCTGGTGCTGCCGACTCCTTAACGCCTTCGAGGACATTTTGCTACACGGACCACAGATCATCGGGTCATGATCGGGTCCGAGGCAGCGGAGGCAGCAGTCATGTGTGTCGGTAAGAGACATAAGTTTCTTACACCGATCACACTTTTTAAACCCGCTGGCAGCCATCGGGGGAAAAAGGGCCCCTGTGAGGTCAAAAGACAGGGCTGCCAGTGAAAAAAGAAAAATGGCACGAACGCTAGTCACAAAGGACAAAAACCGAAAAAGAGTGAGTGGGCTCGATACCGGCATATCGGGCCAGGCGAGAAAGGGATCCGGCGTCGAACCGAAGGAGAAAAAGAAAAAACAGGGAAATCAACTTTTTCCTCGGCGAAAAACGAACTACGTCCGTCAGGCTCCGCGGAAAAAAGAAGATTGAGCAAGATGGCACCCTTGGGCGGGAAGGGGACCGCACATGCGCGCTGCAATTCCCAAAGGCTTTCTTTGAAAGCAGGGGAAATGCTCCGTATGGGGGCTCCGTCGGCACCGACATCACCCATATGTGAGGACTGACTTCCTGCTTGGTCCTGGAGAATATAGCAACTTGATTGTCTGTCTGAATCAGGACTGACCTCCATACAAGATGGGGAAAGAAGACACATAGGACCTTAGAAATCACCTTGAGTTCCAGAAGGTTGATGTGAAGACAAGTCTCCTGATAGGACCACAGCTCATAGGTCACGAGGCCATTGAGGTGAGCTTCCCATCTGTGCTTGGATGCATCAGTGGGTCAGGGTACACTGCGGTACAGACCTTTGAAAAGGTAACCCTATGTTTAGGTTGCACGGCATGTGCCACCACTGAAGAGAGTTTATCATTCAAGGAGAAATGGTGATGAGATCGGACAGACGACCTGTGGATTGTGTCCACTGGTGTGACAGGTTCCATTATCCTATACGCATGTTGAGACAGGCATGTGGTATGACATGGACTGTGGAGGCCATGTGGCCTATTAAGCGAAGGAAGCCCCTGGCAGATACGATCGACTGCCCCTGAGAATGGATGGCAAAAGTGACCAGCCGAGCCTGCTGGTCATCTGGCAAGAAAGCTCGGGCTTGAATCAAGTCTAGGCGAGTCCTTTTAAATTCTAGGTTTTGAGCTGGAGTGAGGTGAGACTTTGGATAGTTTATTACAAATCTTAAGTCTTGGAGGATCCGGATGGTCTGACGAAAGGCCATGGTGACGGACTGAGGGTGATCTCCTTTGATCAGCCAATCGTCTAAGTAAAGAAATAGAAAGATCCCCAAAGTGCAAAGATTACCTGTTGTTGCAGTCCGACACTGTGAAAACTCTGGGGGCCGAAGCCAGACCAAAAAGAAGAACTTGATATTGATAATGGTGTTTGAGAAACACAAACCTGAGGAATTTTCTGGAATTGGGATGGATCAAGATATGTGTATATGCATCTTTGAAAGCCAGAGAGCATAGCCAGTCACTTGGTTGGAGATAAGGGAGAAGTGTACCGAGGGAAATAATTTTGAACTTCTACTTCTCACTAGAAATTTGTTGAGATTTCTGAGATCTAGGATGGGCCTGTGGCCTCCTGACTTCTTTGGGATAAGGAAGTAGTGGGAGTAGAATCCTTGACCCTGCTAAGGTGGAGGGACCTCCTCGATCACTCCCTGCGAAAGAAGAGCGAGGATCTCCTGATGGAGTAAGGTGGTCTGCTGGAGATCCATGATGGGTTGGCCTATGAAGTGAGTGGGTGGGGGTGACTTGAAACACAATTGGTGGCCCCTGCTGGCTAATTGTAAGGTCCAGGATTCTAAAATGATAGTGGTCTATCGATGTGCGAACAGAACCAATCTTCCTGGAATTTGGGAAGGAACAGGAGTTACGGGACAACTAGCCATGCCCTGCAGGAAAGAGTCAAAAACTCTATGTAGGCTGTTGCTGAGGGACAGGCTGTGCCTTAGGAGCTTTAGGCTTATGAGGTTGCTTTTTTCTTGGTTGCCTCTGCTGTTGTTGCTGTGACTGGTAGGTGGAATAAGAATGGTAAGATGGGTAGAAATGTTTTTTCTTGGGGTAGAACGGCTTCTTACCAGGAACTTTATTCTTGGAAGAATCTGCTGTCTTCCTAGAAAGCCTCTTCACCGTGAGGTCATCTGTTTCTATTTCCCCTGCCTTTTCTCTCCACCTTTGGCCAAAGAGGTTTTCACCACTGCAAGGAATATTGATTGATTTATCCTGAACCCATTGTTCCAGGTCTGAAGCCAAGCTGTCCTTCTGGCTGCTATGCAGGCTGTTGCTGCCCTGCTATTGGCCTCGAAAGCATCAAACACTGCTCTCATGAGGAATTTTGAGGTATTTTAGGCATGAAAGACAAGGACCTGATGAGGGGCTTGCTTCTCAGGAGGCAGAAGGGAAGTAGTAAATTCAGCCAGGTCCCCAGAGACATCTCTGAGAAACATGCCCATGTAAAGCATGTAGGAATCCATTCATGAAGCCAGCATAGTTGCCTAGGAGGCCTTTCTGCCAAAGGCATCGAGGGTCCTTTCCTCCCTGCCTGGAGGAACCGATAAATGTTTTTTCTGGCTTTTGGTCCTTCTCATTGCAGACTCTACCACCATTGAATGGTGTGGAAGCCATGGTTTTTGGAAGCCAGGATAAGGAGGAATCCTACAGAGGGTATCTAAGTGTTTGCTGACAGCAGGAGTGGACAGAGGAGCGTCCCACATTTTGACCATCAGATTCCTCAGGATGTTGTGCACTGGGAGGGTTGCAGCTTCTTTTGGCATCAAAGGATATTGAAGGATGTGGAGCTAGTCGGCTCTCGGTTCAGTCTCTGTGGACATCGACGGCAGCCGCCATATCCTTAATGAAATCTTGGAAAGATGTAACCTCAGGTGGTGAACAGCGTCGTTCATATGGAGGCGACAGGTCCAAGGATATGTCTTTTTGGGGATCAGAATCAGTTGATTCCGGCTCTGTGATGTCTGAGACAGAGTCTGAGTCTGGCAGGAAATCGAAGTAATCCCTGTCAGCTCCTTGATACCGCTGATGTTCACGGCCGACTCTATGTGGATGATACCGACCAAGGCAGTTCCGAATGCACCAGTACTGGTGGATCGGATGGGCACCGTGAGGTATAAACCTCTGTGTGCGCCAGAACCAGGATCTTGGTACCCAGGGATGGTACTGTCTCAATAACCACCCTGGTACTTGGAGGTATCGAGGGTGGAGGCTCCACCACGGTGCCAGGAGGCTTTGAGGGTGCTGGAGCACTGGCTGCTAGAATTGCCGCAAGGGTTTTCTTGATAGTCATCACTCAGTCATTGAAGGTCGATGCAGGGGATGGAGCAGCACCATAAGCAGAGATCTGGGCCACAACTCCCAAGAACAGAGCATCGGGGTCATCCCCCTGAGGCTTTGGAGGGGGTGACCTCCAGCCGGGTCTGTTTGGCCCACTTCAGAAGGTGAAGAGTGTGTGTTGATGCTGGCACTCACAGTTCGATGAGGAAGCTGACCTCGAAGTCGAGGAGTGAGAACATCTCGAAGCAGAGCCCAATGCTTTCTTCGCCTTACGCGCTGGGGACTCAGAGCAATGCTTCTTTTTGGACTCAATTGGAGATGAAGACCTGGAAGCATGGGATGACAGACAGTCGACGCCCCCCTGAGGAGTGCACCGAAGGAGCTGAGCCTATCTGAAACAGCTTGACCTTCTGTTGTTCACGGTTCTTCCTCCCTCTGGAAGCCATTTTTTTGCAGTGGGCACAGGAATCCATGTCATGGTCTGGGCCTAGGCATTTGAGACATCAATCATGCTCGTCTGTGAGAGAAATAGTACTCAGGCACTCTGTGCACTTTTTAATCCCACTTTGAGGTTGGTCCATGGAGAAAAGGAGGGAGACTATCAAACTGGGCAATGGTGCCCAGGTGGGGACTTGGCCCTACGAAGTTTAAAGTTGAAGGAATACTAATAAAAAGAAAACAAAATGGAAATAGGGAACCAGAGTTGACAGGGAGTCTATTTGGGTGATGGTAAGGCAAAAATTAGCACCTAAAAATGTACCAGAGAAAAATAAGTCTCTTCAGATGGTGAACTGGGACTATGTCTCAACAGCTCTGCGGAAAAAGAGACGACCGAGTAGACCAGTTGGGAAGACATACACACATGCGTGCAGTGGCACTCCCAAAAGCATTCCACTTGGATGCTATGGAGTGTTCCCGTGCCGAGCTCCGTCACCCATCCTGGAGATTTTTTTCTCTTGATGAGCTACATTGGCTTCGAGAGCACTGTGCCCAATTTAAAATGTCCATCTATTACACTTTTGACTTTGCATTCTACTTATGATATAGGAGTTGTCTTCTCTGTTAATGCCATATGTCCGATCTCAGGCTCTTTGATATATCCTACAGGAATTTCAAGGCTCATTTGTTGCTACTGTCCACAGAGCTGGAGTGTGGGAAGAGTATTATCAATTATGGGCCCCACCATGTAGAATGCCATTCCCTTGACTATTTGACAAATGTGCAACTACTTGGGTTTTAGGAAAGTTCTAAAACCCTTTTTGTTTTCTTCTGTCTGAAAATGAGATGGAATTGTTATTGATGAATAGATTTCATATTTGATTTTAAGTTATATATAGAAATTACACTTACCTGGTAATTGTAGTTCCTGGAGGATCCAGTTTAGTCCTCCACAGCGGGTAGTGCACCTCCTCCTGCAGCTAGGAGACTGGACCAATCAAATTCTTCCCTGTGAGGATGTATACTGCTGGAGCTCCCATCAGCCCCCCAGTGAACTGTCAACAAGCAAACTTAAGAGAACAATATATAGAACAGAAGGAAACCCCTCCCCAAATAAACTTGACTCCTTCCCCAAACGAGGGAGCCGTAACTGAGCACATCGCATCCCACTGGACCACTGAGCAAAAAGAAAGGCACTGCTACACCATCAAAGAAAAAGAATAAATGAGCAAGGAGCGCGGAGGACCCCGGACTCGAGGGATCCCAGACAAACAGCATAAGCAGCTCGAGCTCACCCGATAGCAGCGCGCCGGACAGAAAGAAGGAATCTCTCGGGAGGGAATGAGGACTAAACTGGATCCTCCAGGAACTACAATTACCAGGTAAGTGTAATTTCTATTTCCTGAACGGTTCTCCAGTTTAGTCCTCCACAGCGGGATGTAACAGAGCAGTAATCAGCGGGAGGGACCAACCCACCCGGCGCGCAAAAACGCAGAACCAAAACCGGAATCCCTGGAAGCAAAAACATCCAGCCGGTAGTGCTTACTAAAGGCATGGAGCGACGACCAAGTAGCCGCTCTACAAATGTCCACTGGCGGAACCAAACTGTGCTCTGCCCACGACGTCGCCTGCGCCCGAGTAGAATGGGCCCGCAAACCCAGCGGAACCACCCTGCCATGCAAAATGTATGCCGACGCAATCGCTTCCTTAATCCATCTAGCAATAGACGACTTCGACACCGCCTCCCCCCTACGTTTACCACCGAACAGGACGAACAGGCGGTCCGTCTTCCGGCTCGACTCGGTGACTCTGAGATATCGGCGGAGCATCCGCCGAACGTCCAGACGATGCAGCTCTCGAGCCGCGTCCGTATCCGGGAAGGCAAAGACCGGGAGAAAAACGGCCTGATTCAGATGAAAAGGAGAAACCACCTTAGGAAGGAAAGAAGGAACAGGTCGTAAGACCACTCTATCCCTAGAGAACGATAAGAATGGCTCCCGACAGGAAAGCGCCTGCAATTCCGAGATACGCCGAGCCGAACAGATGGCCACCAAGAACACCGTCTTCCAACGTCAGGTCCTTGAGAGACGCCTGGCGAAGGGGCTCAAAAGGCTGCTGAACCAAGGAGTGCAACATTAAATTCAAATCCCATGGAGAAATGGTAACCCTACGCGAAGGACGCAGACGAAGCATGGCCCGCAGGAAACGTTGCACATCCGCGTGAACCCCCAGGGGAACCCCCAATACCTTACCCCGGTAACACGCGAGGGCCGCCAATTGTACTTTCAGAGAGCTAGCAGCAAGACCCTTGTCAAAGCCGTCCTGCAAAAAACTGAGAATGGCCGGAATGGAAGCCGTCGCGGCCCGGAGATCGTGCCGCGAACACCAATCTTCAAAAATGCGCCATACGCGCACATATGCGAGAGACGTAGAAGGTTTATGTGCACAAAGAAGAGTTGCAATAACAGCCGCAGAATAGCCCTTCCGTCTCAACCAAGCCCTTTCAATAGCCATACCGCAAGCGAGAACCGAGTCACCTGCGGCATCCACAGCGGCCCCTGAATCAAGAGATCCGGCAAGAGCGGCAACCGCCACGGGACCCCGTCGAGAAGCCGAATCAGATCCGCGTACCACGGACGGCGGGGCCAATCTGGAGCCACCAGAACCACCTTTCCCGGATGAGCCTCTATGCGTTGAATCACCCGTCCGATCAACGCCCACGGAGGAAAGACGTAGAGGAGCCCGGAGGTCGGCCACGGGCGAATGAGCGCGTCTATTCCCTCGGACATGGGTTCCCTGCGCCTGCTGAAGAACCGAGACGTCTTGGCCGACTGAAAGGTTGCCATGAGATCCATTATCGGCGGCCCCCATCTGCGCACTATTTGAGAGTACACTTGCGGGTGGAGTTCCCACTCTCCGGCATCCACCCGCACCCTGCTGAGGAAATCCGCCATCACATTCTCCTTCCCGGCGATATGCACCGCCGAAATCGCTAGAAGTCGAGGTTCTACCCATTGGAACAACAAATCAGTCTCTTCCTCCATCGCTCTGCTTCCCGTGCCACCCTGACGGTTGAGATACGCCACCGTTGCCGAGTTGTCGGAGAGAATCCACACTGCCCGGCATATCACCGAGTATTCGAACGCCTGAAGCACCCACCTCACCGCTCGCAACTTGAGGCAGTTGATCGACCAGACGTTTCCAGGGCCGACCACGCTCCCTGCGTGAAGCGACTGTCACAATGAGCCCCCCAGCCCGTCAGGCTCGCATCCGTTATGACCGGCAGCCAGAGCGGCTGCTCCAGAGGAACCCCCGCCTGCAACGTTTTCGAGCTCAGCCACCAACGCAACGACTGCCGCACTCGCCTCGGGCAAGGCAACCGCCTGCTCATCGAATCCGTTTGAGTCGACCAACGTCGCAAGAGGGCTCGTTGCAGTGGACGCATATGAAACCTGGCCCAGGGGACCACATCCAGAGTCGCCGCCATCGTACCCAAGACAAGAAGGTACCACCAAGCTGACGGGGCCGGAAACGCTAAAAGCTTTCGAACCAGAAGGCGCAAAGCTTGGGCCCGGTGATCCGTTAGAAAAACCAACCCTCTCGCCTTATCAAAGTGAACTCCGAGATATTCGAGGGACTGAGTCGGTACTAAATGGCTCTTTTTGTGGTTGACCACCCAACCGAGAGTCTGCAGCAGAGCTTTGACTTTGTTCGTGGCTTGTAAACTCTCCGTCTCGTTCTTTGCTCGAATTAACCAATCGTTGAGATAAGGGTGAACCAAAACACCGTCCTTCCGCAATGCCGCTGCGACGACCACCATGACCTTGGTAAAAACCCGGGGCGCCGTGGCCAGGCCGAAGGGCAGCACCTGAAACTGGTAATGACCCCACGGAAGGGCAAACCGCAGGAACTTCTGATGAGCCGCCCTGATCGGAATATGCAAGTAGGCCTCTGAAAGATCGAGAGACGTAAGAAACTCTCCCTGACGCACCGCAACCAGGACGGATCTGAGAGTTTCCATGCGAAAATGAGGCACCCGAAGGCAACGATTCACCCCCTTGAGATCCAGGATAGGACAAAGGGCACCGTCTTTCTTTGGCACCACGAAATAAATAGAGTACCGACCCGCCCCGAGATCGGAAGCTGGAACAGGCACCACCGCCCCCAAGTCTATCAGGCGGTTCAACGTTACGCGGACGGCAGACACTTTCTGAGGACTTTTGCAAGGCGACAGCACGAAGACATCCCGGAGAGGACAAGCAAATTCCAGCGCGCACCCCTCTCAGATGATCTCGAGGACCCACTGGTCCGAAGTTATCTGGACCCAGGAAGAAAGAAAATGACAAAGACGACCCCCGATCACTGGACTTTCCCCCGGGGTCCGCCTCGCTTCATTGTGGCTTGCGATTAAAGGAAGACGACGACGAAGGGGAGGCAGACGAGAAACCTCTTCCCGCTCCTCGAAACCCTCGAAATCCCGACGATCGAGAAACCAGTCGTCCACGCTGGAAACCCCCAAGTCTGGAAGACCGGAATCGGCGAAAATCCCGAAACTGACCTCTAGTCGAAGACAGACCTCGAAGCTGGCGAGGCTTATCCTCCGGAAGCCTCCCACCCTTAGACTCGCCGAGGTCCTTGACTAACTTATCCAGGTCGTCTCCGAACAACAGCTTGCCTTTAAAGGGAAGCTTACTGAGACGTGCCTTAGAGGAGCCATCAGCAGCCCAATTACGAAGCCAGATAGATCGTCGCGCCGCCACGACGGAAGCCATACTGTTAGCCAGAGTCCGAATCAAGTCATAGTGAACATCTGCCAAATAGGCGAATCCCGATTCTATGCGGGCAACTTCCATCAACCCCTGTTGGTCTAGATGGGAGTCCTGACGCAAATGCTGAGCCCATCGCAAACAAGCCCGGGAAACCCAGGCCCCACAAATAGAAGTCTGCAAGGCCAAGGCATTACTCTCAAAGGCCTGCTTCAATAAACCATCCACCTTTCTATCCTGGGTGTCCTTCAAGGCCGCACTGCTCTCAACCGGAATGGTGGTCTTTTTAGTCACCGCTGAAACCGCAGCGTCAATCCGTGGCGAACAAAATTTCTCCTTGTCCTTGTCCGCCAGAGGGTAAAGACGATTCATCGTTCGGATACCCTTCAAACCAGAGTCAGGGTGATCCCACTCAGCCTGAATCATCTGATCAACCACCCGGTGGACTGGGAACACTGTTTGAGAATCACGGACCGCCTGAATGAGAGGATCCTCCAAAACCTCATCTTCCTCGTGACGCCCGAACGTCAGATTCAGGGCTTGCAAAGACTCGGTAATCAAGGGAATCAGTTCTTCCCTGCGAAAAATGCAGATGATCCGAGCCTGTTCCTCCGGCTCCGGAATCTCCCCTTCTTCCAAGTCTTCGACCCGGTCGTCAGGGTCCACATCAGACCAGTCCGGTTCAGGCCACGGGATATCCGAGAGTTCAACTTCAGGAACTCGGAGCCGTTTGGCTGCCCTAGGGGCACCTCCCTTTGGCTCTTCCGCCTGGAGAGACAGCGGAGCCGAGGGGACCGCGCACGGAGCAGATCCTTTCCCCAAGCGGCCCCTCTGAAAGGCTTGATGCATAAAAAGTACGAACTCAGGAGAAAAATCCCCCCAGGAAACCTCGCTAGGCCCTCTTGCCGGAACACCCCCTGGTGCAGAGGGGGTAGGTGTAAGGGAAGGGACGAGAGCCTCAGGAGTTAGCTCTACCTCCCCTGAAACTGGAGAATCCCAAGATTCCTGAGGGACACTGGTGTCCATGGGCTGCTGCAGCACTGGTGGACTGCAGGCGCAGCCCTTGCAAACCCCCGCATCAGAAACAGAGCTTTTGCGGGAGCCACAAATGACGCACTGCGGCCGTCGGGACATGGAGAGAAAACCGCAAAAGTGCAGAGAGGTTGGAAGAAGAAAAGGGCAGGGCCAACCACAAACAAATGTGCAGCACACTCACAGCAACGGAACTATGTTTTTTTTGGTTTGGTTTTTTTTGATGTAGCGCAGCACGCTGCTCACAGCCTAAAGAAATCAAAAATAGAATTATCCCAGCAAGCCAGAGCGCACAGCACAGGACACCCCGCAGCATGGCTCCCGAATAAGAAACGGGAGCCGAAAAACAAAATGGCCGCCGGCACGACGAGGCACCGAAAAAAAAGGCGCGAAAAGCTAAAGAAAGTAAAATGAAGTAAAAATAAAGAAACAAACCAAAACGCAAACCCGAAGTAGAGTGGAGACGGAGAAAACGGCCCAAAAGGACACTTACCCCGAAGTGAGGAAGGAGCACAGCAACTGAGCTTACCCAGGTGAAAAACAAGCTGCAATGGCCCCGCGGTGAGAGGAAACACCGACCAGGGCACTAAGCCAACTGGGATCCTCCGAGTGGCGGCATCACCTTTAAAAGGGCCCTCAAACTAGGAGATGGTGATGATGGTGGCCAGAGTCTCCCTCCGATCTGTCCTGGAGGAGAGATCACAGGCAAAGAAACTGCAGCTGACGTGCCTTAGCTGAGCAGTAAGCAGACGGGCAGTGCAAGCTCGGCTCCCTCCTATTAAAGTATTTAAAGGTACAGACCCCTAAATAATAAAAGAAAAGAAAAAGCACAAGGGCAAAACGAATGAAAGAAAAAACAAATGTATGAGATCTAAAGACCCCAAAGTGAGCCCGTAGAAGGCTCACACCGGCTCCTGCTGCAAGGAGACTGGACACACTGGGGGGCTGATGGGAGCTCCAGCAGTATACATCCTCACAGGGAAGAATTTGATTGGTCCAGTCTCCTAGCTGCAGAAGGAGGTGCACTACCCGCTGTGGAGGACTAAACTGGAGAACCGCTCAGGAACATGTTTTGTTTTTATTATGAATGTACTACTGTAACTCACCCAGTAAATGAGGTGATGGCAGGAGATAAATATTAATAAATGACGTGAAACTAAGATCTCTTGAGTTTCTATTCAGCACTTTTAAGTATTAGGTCAATTCCTCTTCTACACGATACTATCTTGCTGATGGGTATTCCAACAACTAGGTTTCTAGTCCCACAGGTGCTCCTTGTGGTCTTGGGCAAGCCACTTAACCCTCCATAACCCATGTTCCCTGTAAAATAGTATCTCTAAGTTATAATGCCCTGTTCAATGTAATTTCAGTTTGTTCGATGTAAACCGCACTGATGCAGAATAGCACGGCATATAAGAGAATGTAAATAAATAAATAAAATAAACAAAAAATGTAAGATTATTAAGCTTCTCACAATACAGCCATGTACCCCAAGAGTGCAGATCCTTTTCCCCTAAATTTCATGTTCAACTGCAACTGCCGAGCCAAAAGTTGCTGACATACCAGTAATTCCGACCTCCAACACAATTGTTCAGCCATTTACAGTGATGATCAAAATTGGAGACACATTTATTGCAGGTGCTGCAGTGCTTTGACTTGGGGCTCCTGTGATAACAGAGAGAAGTGTATGAAAGAATTCTAAGATACTTTTGAAATACTACAGTAGGTGATGCTTTTTAAAACAAAACTGCCTGAGGTGAAAGGGTTTTAATTACAAGAATCACACAGAGCAGCACAGTCTCTTGCTAACACTATTCCGCTCACATTCACCATACTCAAATCTTGTTTAACTCACTACAAGCTTCATTGTATCACTCCTTTTGGAATGTCAGATATACTCTTTCCTTTCCTGTCTCACTACCTTATTCTGCTTGCTAAAAATGTTGTGCCCAGTCACTTACCTCTACAGAATGTGGCATATCATTCCTCCTGCTGGGAAAAATCATACTCTTACTTTTTCTTATTCAAGGCAAATTCTCCAAATGGGTTTGTTTTGTGTATACCATGAGAGTCATAACCTTTACATCTAAGCCAGGGTATGTGATGTATGATTTCAGTCTGTCAAATTTACTGTTAATGCTCAGCATAGTACTTGCATCGTGCCAAAAAGAGCCTCCTTCTGAGTTCGTAAGATGTAACATGTATGGGTAATTTATCAAAGTGTGCTTGGAAATTCTTAATCAAGCCTGTGGCACCCAATATGATGGGAAATAATTTGGTATCCTTCTGCCACATTTTCTTGTTACTTGAAGATCTTCTCCCTCTCAACAAGATTCACAGAATAGTCACTTGAGACTGACACCTCTATAAATCAACGCCATTCTGGTGTTGTTCTCCTTTGCCACTAATGTCCAGCTTCCTTGCATCCAGCTATTTAATCTATCGGAATGGGAGTATCCCAGATGATCATAACCTCTTCATTCTCCAAAATTCTTAGAGTCATGATCCCAGTGCTTTTCACACACACTGGGTGTTGCAGTGTTTACAGAGTTTCCAATGGATGACATATGCTATTTTATTGTGCCTTTCTGTAGAAATTTTCTATCATCAGAACTTTGCAGCCAGCTATGAGGAGAGTCACTGTTTCCAGCTCTCTTACAGAATCTACATATCCATCTTGCTAGTTTTTTCAATGCCAGCTGTAAACCATCTTGTCCATAATCCACTCTCCCGGGCTGCAACTGTCAGTCTCTCATCCTTTGGTATCAGTTTGCCTCTTCTTAACTATGCATCGACAAAGGGTTCCTGGAGTAACACTTTGTATGACCCACTGTATTTGTATATTTTCTATTTGTTTTTCTTTGCTTGCTGATATAATTCTTGGATGAGTTTTTTTCTCTTGTTTTGCAAATGCTATTGCTTCTTTCCTGTGTGTGCTTGTGGATTCTCACTCATTCCTTCTAGTTGTTGGAACATTTGTCCAAGTTTGATAATTGAGAAATTCTCTGTTTACTTTCACATTTGAGCACTTTTTTGCATACTTGAATCTGATGAAGCCGTTAAGTAGGCCTGGAGGCCTAGAATAGTAGCTTTCTATGAGGGTTGGCCCTCCTTCAGCTCTAGGGATGTATTCACTCAATACAAACTAATTCTTGTAAATTACTTCATGGGCATGGGGAAGTTTTCTTGTTTGTACAGGTTTGAGATCTATAACAAGGCCAGTCTATAATTCCAAAGTAGTATGAAAGTACAGCACTTTTCAATAACTATTTCAATCTCCTATAATATTCTGTACTGCTTTTTTTTCTTATTATGCTTGTCAATATCTCTTCAAGAAGATCAGATAACCAGAGTTTTATGTGCTATACACATCACTGCACAAGTATAACACATTATACTAACCTGTCTCAAAAGCTGCATATTATTATCTATACCACAGGGAATTATACACCAAAAGTTTTGAAATAAAAATCCAATTTAGGATGCAAATACTTTTATTTCCCACAAAACTAGATAGAACTTGCTTACAAATAGATGCAGGTATTTTTGCAACAATTATGAGAATATATTCCTGGGATCATATGCCTCAGGCCACTTATCGACCAAGTGACTTAATGCAGTATGTTGAGTGAAGACATGGGTGTGGTGTATGAGCATGACTGCGTGCTAGTGAATGACTGCTTTCAGCATGGTTTGAGATGTGCCCTGAGTGACTGTTAGTTGCAATATGTTTGCGTGCATGAAATGGGTGGGTAGAATTCGTTTGTCTAGCTCACGTCTGAGGAGAATCAAGTGACTTGCTGAAGTAGAGCCAGTGGGATATGCATGTGTGTGTGTATAGACTAGCGGGGGTTTTTTTTGTTTGGGTTTTTTTTTTTTTTTTTTACAGCCACCCTCTTTTTTCCCTATCTCAATCTCATTCTGTTGTCTTCCCCTCCCCCCACCCTTCTATGGCTCCCTCCCTTCTTCTACTACTTAGAGGTACTTCCACTATCCCCCAGACCTTGATTTCCTGCTGTTCCCAAAACCAATCTCTCTTACCTCCCATCATCAGGCACAGTGCCTCTCCCTTGAACCATCAGTGAACCATATTTTCCTCCTTTCCCCTATCAGCACTGCAACCCTCTCTCTTCTCTATGAGGAACCCCACCTCAGAATCCTTTCCCCATCATGCACCCCTTACATCACTTGACTTTTTCAGGCACCCCTGATAGTTCTGAACCACCCCCCCCCCCCCCCAATATCCTTGAATCTTTCCAGTCCTGAAACAGGACTACAATGCTAAAATAAAAAGACATCCTCTGACGTCCTGCCATTGACCTACATCATTCTGAGTTTTCCCAATGGCCTGCTCTCTCCCACTGGGACCCAGACTCACCCCAAGGAGTCCACGTAAGCAATGGGGAACGAGTGAATCCCAATTGCCCCTGCAATGGTTGACTTCTTGTTATTGATCCTGGGCAGACTAGATGGACCATATTGGTCTTTATCGGCTATCAAATACTATATCTAATGGTTCCTTGCAAAGTTATATGGGTTTCTTATATGTAGTTAAATGTTCTTCATAATGTTCACACATTCCATGTAATGTTCTGTTCTATTATATGTAAACTGTATTGAACACTGGAAATGTGGTATATAAAACTTCTCAAATAAATATGTTACTATGGATCTCTAAAGGAAAAAAGGGGACTGCTGTAGTGGTTGATATAGAAGGGCAGACTAGATAGGCCATGTGGTCTTTTTCTGCCATCATGTGTCTATATTTCTAATATGACCCTTAGCAGTAGTACTGTGAGACTATTGCCTGGGGTCAGCTGGCACCATTTTTGCAGAGGTAAAAGCTGAGACTGAGGCAGGAGACAGTGGGGGACAGCTCCTGCCCCATACTTTCCTTGGACCACTTGGGATAAGGGTCCTAGGTGAAGGGGCAGGCTGTATTCAGGGGCCAGGGATCCAATTGGCTACTAGGGATTAGAGGGGCAGCCCTGCTCCATGAATGCACCTATCACAAGCTGCTTGCAAGCCAAAAGCCTGCTGTAAGATCACTAGTATCCTACTGTACATGCATAAATGTATGCAAAATTTACACAAATGTGCATGCTCAATTATGTAGAAATTATGCATGCACAGAATCGTTTAACTCCTCATGCCAAACAAAAAGATATTCCATGTGTCTTTTGTTGGCATACATTAGCATTATCCCTATCGGCTACCAGCCCAGCCTTTTTGGAGTGTATTAGCAGTGACCTATTGTTGGCATAGAGCAAGAAATAATCGACTGCCAGAACTAGAGTAGCACAGGCAACTAATTGGGTCAAACAATTCTTATTTGCTGATACCCACTAGTTTAGCGCGTACTGTTGCACATTATTAGTTACCAGGTAGGCTCAGAGCCCAACAAAGTTTCAAAAGACCATACACAAACAGCAGCACCCCTGCCCCACAGATATAAACACAGGCCATTATGTATGCTGACTAGTACGTAAGCTATGTAGAAGGGTTTTATTCAAGACTAAGTATAAAGATCTATTACACAAGGGAGAATGAGGTAGGATAAATTCTCAGACTAATAGATACATGCTCACACTAAATCAGGTCAACAAATCCCAGGCATTAGATTTCCGTGGTCACTAGAATTTCTTGCCCACATGAATTTGCTTTTTTTTTTTTTTGTATTTGCTGTCATCTCTGCTGAAACTGGTGCTCTTTTTTAGTCTGCACTGTGCAGCTCTGCTCAAATTTCAGCTTTGCCGTGCAGGACTCATGATTTCAAGTCTCTCGAGATTTGAGACCATGAGACCAGATTGTGAGTTGCTGTACTGCATGGTTCAAACTCGAGTCAACCTACGATATGGACTGTAAAGGCACAATGTTACAGCAGCAGCAGCAGAATGGCACAGCAGGGTGATAGGGCGGGTACATATATTCAGTCCTATAGTTAATTTGAGGGAAAGAGAGTGAGTGGAGAAACTAGAAAAAGGTTGAGACTTCTAGATAGGAGAAAGGTTCCGAGAGGAAGGATTTGATTGAGGGGGAGGGGTGTGGAGAGGAAGGGTGGAGAATGGAGGATAGTGAAGAGCCTGGTTGGGACCCATGCCATGTCCGATAAATGAATTAGAGGGAAATCAACTATCAAAGGGACTCTGGCATGCAGATAACAATATGATTAGGAAAGGGGGAGGGAAGTGCTGACTTTGGCCAGTGCTATACAATGCTGAATTAAGAACCAAATTTATTAAGCTCTATTTTCTCATAGAAATAAACAGAAAATAAACAGTCGAAGTAAATCTGACCCTATAGAGTTGTGGCAGATCTGTAAGGATACCCCTCCCTCCCCTGCTCTTGAATGGGGGGAGGGGGTTGGTCTCAGCAGTTGACTCTAGATTGAAAGAAAATTTGTCAAGGTCTACACTAAAAACAAAGCAAGTTTGCATTGCCAGCATTCTACTTACACATCCACATCGCACAAGTAGCAATGAAGATTTTCAATGACATGAGCGTGCTTGCTGCGATCAAAAATTGGCATTGGGCCAGAATGCGACTTGGCTCTCACATTTCTGTCAGCGGGATTGATACTGACAGCAGTCAGATGGACAATGAGATGACACACGAACATGACACCTGTGCACTGTGACCATGGTATTAAGGTTTTATAACATAATGAACATAAAAAATTCTCTTCAGTATCAAAAACCTCCATGCTACACATCTCTGGTAACGTATTGACACTGTTGATAGGAAAAACCCATGCAAAACAAAAATGTCAATATTGCTTCTACAGTGTTTAATGATCAAGTTATGATAATGCTTTTATTTTCCTGAGAAACTTAGCAACAAATCTTTGAAAAGCAAAATTTGATTTATTAAAATTGATTGCCCCTCATCCGCATACTGCAGTAGTCACCTCAGTAAATTTAGTACTTTCATATCTTTGTACTCCAGCTTTTTATTGTTCTAATTACAGCTGCATAAATTAGTTTCCTATGAATACATAAACCAAGGGCAAACTCTGTCTCTCAATTAACGATGGGTATTCATTTTCCTGCGACACCAGCTGTGGTGTAACAAAGGCTCTACAATTTCTAAATTGCTTATATTTTCAGATTCCCTGATATTCAAATAATACCAATGCTGGGCAAATGCTGTGTTTTAGACTTGAGAGCAATGGGAAAGGAAGGAAACATTAAAAATAAATAAACAAATCATACCAATGAACTTCACTCCTCTACTGGCTTACCCCTCTCTTTGCCCTTTTCTACCTCTGCTAATTCCAGACTTCGGTCCTTTCACCTTGCTGCTCCTTACACCTGGAACAAACTTCCAGAGTCTGTACATCAGGCTTCATCCCTGCCTCTTTTCAAATCTATGTTAAAGGCTCACCTCTTTGAGGCTGCCTTTGGATCCTGATCCACTGTTCATTGTCTCTCCTTTCCCTTCCCTCTTCTATCATTTCCAACCTTTGTTTGTCTTGATTAGATTGTGAGCTCTAATGCAGTGTTTTTCAACCTTTTTTGTGCAAAGGCACACTTTTTTCATGAAAAAAATCACGAGGCACACCACCATTAGAAAATGTTAAAAAAATTTACCTCTGTGCCTATATTGACTATATATAAAGTAATTCTCTTGAATAGGAATCAAACACTCACACCAACCCCCCTCCCCTGCTGGTTCACACCAACCCCCCTCCCCTGCTGGTTCACTCACACCACCCCCCCCCTCCACTGCTGGTTCACTCACCCACCCCCGTCACTTACTCACCCTCCTGCTGGGTCACTCACTCACTTACCCCCCCCCCTCCCCTGCTGGTTCACTCACACCATCGCCCCCCCCTCCCCTGCTGGTTCACTAACACCACACCACCCCCCCCCCCCTCCACTGCTGGTTCACTCACACTTCCCCCCCCCCCCTTGCTGGTTCACTCACACTCCCCCCCCCCTTGCTGGTTCACTCACACACACACACACACCCTCTGCCCAAGCCGCTGCTTCTGCTTTGTACAGAGCAGCGGCTGCACTACACTTACATTGAAAAGTAAAGAGAAACTGTGTCAGGAGCCCTCCGGTCATCGCAGAGCCCGAGGAAGTGATGTCATGGGGGCGGGCTCCTCACAGGCTGTCTTTCCTTTTCAAATTAACTTTATTGCAGCTAAAGTTAATTTGAAAAGGAAAGACAGCCTGTGAGGAGCCCGCCCCCATGACATCACTTCCTCGGGCTCTGCATGATCGGAGGGCTCCTGACACAGTTTCTCTTTACTTTTCAATGTAAGTGTAGTGCAGCCGCTGCTCTGTACAAAGCAGAACCAGCGGCTGCACTGCTATAGGGAATCGCGATCGCGTTCGCGCCGCGGACTTCGGCACAAAAGCCGGTTTTTTGCTCTGGCCGCTCCCGATCTTGCGGCCAGAGCAAAAAACCGGCTTTTCAATGGCCGGTTTTACAACTGTGCCGGCAGCCGGCCTGGCCATGGAAAAACCGGCCAGGCCGGCTGAAAACCGGCCGGTTGGCAACCCTAATTTGTGAGCCAAGGCCACATGTTACGGATGAAATTGGAATTTTTCCCACGGCACACCAGACAATATCTCACGGCACACTAGTGTGCCGCGGCACAGTGGTTGAAAAACGCTGCTCTAATGAGTAGGGACCATTAGTATCTGTGTTTGTACAGTGCTGCGTATGCCTTGAAGTGCTTCATAAATGTTTATTATTAATAATAATAATAGCAATGGTTCTCAAACAGACTTAGGACCTAGTATTAGGCTTAAGCTTGAAGTAGAATTCACATATCTGATAATTTTCTTTCCTTGAATCCTGCCAAACTAGCCCAGACACGTAGGTTATGCTCCTCATCCAGCAGGTGAAGGCAGACTAGATCAACTTTCAGTGACGCAGTCACCAGTATATCTGTAGTGCTGCAGAGAGAAGCCAGTGTGACACTTCCCACACAGAAAGCAAGCCTGAAAACTCAGGAAAAAGTCTTAATCAACAATAACTCTGTACAAACTGTTTGGCTTGCTTACCATAGCACTGGTCAACAAATTTTTACAAAAGTCATGTTACTGAAATAAAAATAGTCATTTCTTATCAATTTTTATATGCTGAACATGAATATTTATTTATTTAACAGAATTTATATACCGTCTTTCTACAAATCAAGACGGTTTACATAAAACAATAAAGGCAGTGTGTTTCAACTGTTTACATGGAACAAAGTAACAGATAACAAGGAGAACGTTTTACAAGAACTATGAACAACTATTTACAGCGGTACATACCGGGATACAATTGGCTGCATGAATAGATTTAGAGAATTAGAGAAGGCAAAAGCGGGGAAGTGGCATTAGAAAGTAAGGTACTAAGGTGGCAGGGAGAAATGTTCAAGGAAAAGAAGAGTTTTTAACTTCTTACGGAACTCAGAGTGGGTTGGGCAGTTCCGCAGCTCATGAGGAAGAGTGTTCCATAGGGATGGGCCATAGAGGGAGAAGGCCCTGTTACTGATAGATTGTTTGCAATATCTTTTGGATGTTGGGATAGTCAGGAGGTTTTTAGTAATAGAACGGCGGGTTCTAGTGTTAGTGGAGAAGGGAAGGAGAGGGGAGAGGCAAGGAGCTGACTCATTGGATATGATTTTATGTATAAGGGTAAGCACTTTGAATTTAATCCTGTATTGGATGGGGAGCCAGTGGAGATCATATAGGACTGGGGTGATGTGTGATCGTCTGGGGTTGTTGGTTATAAGTCGCGCAATCGTGTTCTGAGCTAGTTGGAGCGGCTGTATGGTGTTCTTGGAAAGGCCATGATAGATAAGATTGCAGTAATCAATAGATGGGATAGTGAGGGCCTGACAGACAGAACGAAAAGAGTTAGAGCTTAAGAGGGGTTTGAGGTTCCAGAGGGTACATAGCTTTGCATAAATTGCATTGGATGTACATAAGAACATAAGATATGCCATATTGGGTCAGACCAAGGTCCATCAAGCCCAGTATTCTGTTTCCAACAGTGGCCAATCTAGGTCATACGTACTGTCGCGCCCTTCCCCCGCCTAGGCGGCTGCCTGAGGTGAAGGGGGAGCGAATGTCACTTTCAAGCAACTCCAGAGCAAAGGCTTCTGGGAGTTGTAGTATTTAGAGCAAATGTAGTTGTAATCAAAGGCTGAGCCGAGAGTTGAAAGCAAACGCAGGAATATTTTTATTAGCCCCCCTTAACAGCGGGAACTTCCAAATGAAGCTTGGTAAATCACGGGTACAAAATATCCACAAGAAACTCAGGTAAGAAAAATGCTCTTGCTTACTTCAGCATACAAAGGTTACTCATTCAAAAATAATGCTTCACTTCCCAGTGCTTTAAACAAACTCAAAATGTTCATTGAAACTTCAATGCAAACAACTTCCAGCAAATAAACTTTTCTTCTTTTGTTTCAGAGCTCTAAGGGTTTTAATCAGTTGTCTAGAGACTTCCAGCAGCACTCTGGTGCACGTCTCATTTAGGGCAGCAAGCACACTAATTAAAACTTCTTAGCTCTGTAAAACACCATGCATATCAGAGAAATGGAATTTTCTTCAAACATATACTTCCAAACACTCTTATTTCACTATCAGGGATAACTCACATTCCATAGCCTCCTCTGGCTCACTTAAAAGAATATTTTCCCCGATGTCCATTGACTCACATTCTGAACAGGACTGTTCTGTGACGTCGTCAGCAAACAGCTGTTCTTTCCCTCCGTGCAGAGAACTACTCTCTCCACTAATTACTTCCTGGTCTTTCAGCATACGTTGAACCAGCTTTAAAACATTTAAACCTTCTTTGCTGAGAGGCTTCCTGTAACCCTGCTTCTGATAAAACTCCTGGAGCTGGCTGTCTGGGAACTCTTCCTGAGACCTTTGGCTAATAACTTTAGCAGCAGTACCTTTTGGAAGTTTCTTTAGCAGTGCTTCCCTGCTCCTTCCCTGGCCATGCTGTTTCCTGGTTAAAGCAGCCTTCCCGTCTCCCTTCCTCCTGCAAGCATGAACCTCTTGCTCTGAATGAGGATCCCTTTCAGACTCCTCCTCTGAAACAGTCAGCTCTCTTCCTCTCGTGTCCTGGCAATCTTTCCAGACCTGGCAACCTCCTTGCCTGTCTTTGCAATCTCCCCTCCTCCCCTGGGAAGCTCGAGACTTTCTCCAATCTTGCCAATCTCTCTCTCTCTGTTCTCTGGGGCTTATAAACATGTGACTGGCCGGTATCTTTCCACCCCACCCCCAGCTGTGCTGCATTACCACTCTCAGTTGCTATGGAGCTGGGGCGTGGCTTTTGAACAACTTTTGACAGGTTCTTTTTTTCCGCCTTAGCTGCACTTTTAAACTGAGCATTTTTTCCCTTTCCCTCTGACTAGGGGAAATTGCCTGTACTTTTCCTATCCCTCTAGGGACCTGGCCATCTTCGCCATCACAGTACCTAGCAGGATGTTCTCTTTATTTGATTAGTGAAGGAGAGGTTCTGGTCAAGGATAATACCAAGATATTTCACTTGGTTTTTTATGGCAAGAGTGAAATCTCCAATAGTAATGGTTGGAGGTGGGGTGTATGAGGTATTGAAAAACACCTGTAGGACTTCAGTCTTGGCTTGATTAATCAGGAGGTTGTGTTGGGAGAGCCAAGATTTTAGGGTGGTTAAGCAATCGCTTAGTTTAGTAAAGTCTGGGTTAGCAAGATTAAATGGAGTAAAGCACATCATGTCGTCAGTGTATAGCTGGTACTGAATGTCATAGCTTTGGAAGATGTTGCAAACAGGTTGAAGGAAAATATTAAATAGAAGAGCCGACAAACTAGAACCTTGGGGGACACTTTGTTTTAGGGTAAATGGGAGGGAGGTATCATTACCAATACGGACCTGTTGGGTTCTGTCATCTAAGTAGGATCGGAACCAGTTTAGGGTTGTTCCTCTAAGTCCTATTTCGTGGAGTCTGCTTAAGAGTTGATGGTGGGGAAGGGAGTCAAAAGCAGCGGATAAGTCAAGGAATATGAGTAAGCAACCTTGGGTAGGATTCAGGGTGTGCAAGAACAAGGAGTCTAGGAGGGAGGTAAGGAGGGTTTCAACTCCATGGTCCTTTTTGAAACCATGTTGGAATAAGTCGAGGGGAGAGTGATCGTCAATATAGTTTTGAAGTTGGGTTTGAACTAGTTTTTCGGCTATTTTAGCAAGGAAAGGGATGCTAGAAATGGGTCTATAGGAGGTAGGGGACGTAGGGTCAAGTTTTATTCCTTTTAGGATTGGCCGGATAGTAGCACACTTAAGTAGAGGAGGTACAGATCCAGTCTGGAGGGAGGTTTGTAAAATAGACAGGATGTAGGGGCTGAGGGAACCTCTAGTAGATTTGATCTAAGGGACAGGGCAAGGGTCAAGGGCAGAAGTGGAGGCGTTTAGATCTTTTATAACATTAGAAACATTTTCTAGTGTGAGGGGATCAAATTCATCCCAAGATGTTAAGAGGGTTAGTTCATGTGGTTGGGTGCTGTATTCAGGGGTATGTTGGGGGTTATTAGTTAATGAGGAGGGCGGGAGGAATTTAGAGATCAAGTGGTTGGCTATAACTTGTGCGGTTATTTTAGGTGGCTGGTCCTGCAGGGAGGGTTCATTTATTAAGGATTTAGCAATGGAGAAGAGTTCTCTGGGTTTGTTAAGGGACCGTTGGATAATGTTTTCATTATAGTCCTTTTTATGGTTGAGGGTTTTGGCACAGTAGGTGTGAAGTTTAGTTGTGTAAGCAGTGTGTGCATTAGGGTCATGCGAGTGTCTCCAGATACGTTCAAGACGCCTAAGTTCTCTTTGGAGGTTTCTTAGTTTAGTAGAGAACCAGGGTGCTCTTTTGCGGGGTTTTTGAGGGTATTGTTTAGGTGGAAGAAGAGAGGCTGCAGAAAGGATTTCGTTCCATTTGGAGATGTGGGATTCTTGGTCGAGTTTCATATCATTTAGTAGGTCAAGGGATAGAATAGTTTGCTCTAGAAAGTTGGCTGCATTGAACTGTTTAAATTTTCGGGTATGTTGAGGATGGGTAGGATGTTGAGTTTTGTGAGTAGAGTAGGGGAAGGAGAAGAGGATGAGAGCATGATCAGACCAAGGTATGGGTTGAATAGTGTGTAGGACTTGATCAACGAATGGAGCTTGTTGAGGGATAAATATTAGGTCAAGGATGTTTCCTTTGGAATGTGTAGGGTGATTTAGGATTTGGGTGAAGTGGAGGGCATTCATAGCTTGGAGAAAGGTAGAGGATTGAATAGGAGTTGTGGAGTGTAGATTTAGATCCCCTAAAATTATAAGAGGGCGTAAGGCAGGTTGGGGGGAGCAGGCTGCGTCAAGAATCATAGAGAGGTCTGCTGAGTCTGTCTGTGGTGCACGGTATAGGAGATGCAAGGAAAGAGTTGAGTTGGAGACTGTGATGGAGTCCATGCCTGAGGTCGAGGTAGATTCAATAGTAGAGTTGTAGGTTGGATCTGGCAATAATAGCTACACCCCCTCCCCTGCCCTGTGTTCTGTTACATATATTAATTGAGTATGACTTGGGGCATAGTTGGTTTATTAGGACCATGTCAGAGTCTTGAAACCAGGTTTCAGTGAGGCAAAAAATATCAAGGTCATAATCAGTTATGAGGTCAGCAAGTAAGGGGATTTTATTTCTGGCTGAGCGAACATTGAGTAAGGCACATTTGAGAGGGGGAGGGGGATGTTAGAGGGAGAGTTAGGCTTAAGGTTGGGAATTATGTTAATGGGTTTGAGTTTGCAAGTGCAATAGTGTGGGTTATGATAAGAGTGAGATAGATGTGGTGGGATGTATAGGTGTCTGGGAGAGTGGATTATTGGAATGGGGGCCTTATGGGTCAGAGTTAGTAGGTGGGGGAAAGTAAGCAAGGAGATGTATAGTATAATGAGGGCAATCCTGAGAGAATGGGTAGGAAATAGGAGGAGCCATTCTGGGGTAGGCAGGAGTATAGTGGAAGTAAGGATATGGAAAAGGGTAATGTAAAGAGGAGGAGAATGGCAGCAACAGTTGTCAGGTTGGAATAAAGGTCTGTCAGAGGGGCGATAGAGGAAACAGAGAATATTACATTGAGTTGGATACTTTTGAAAAATAGCAGCAGCGAATGTTACATTAATTAGGAACTTCTGTAGCAGGGGAAGTAACAGATAGTAGCAGTTGTAATAATTGTGACAGTTAATATTTGTAACAGTTAGCAGCAGTGATAGTATTATTGTTAATATTACTGTTACAACTATTAATAACAGTTAGTAATTGTAACAGTGAGCAGTCAACAATATTGGTAGCAGTGCATGACACAGTAATTAGGAGCTCTTGTAGAACAAGTTGTAACAGTATAGCATTACGTAGTTATGTGTATTGAACATAGGGGGGAGAACAGCTTAGCTTGGAGGATACAATATGTAATTAGGGTAGAAAGGTAAAAAGAGATTCTTACAATTGGAACTGGAAGGGGATCATAATGGTGTTAGATTGTGTTGCTGTTGCAGGTTATGAGACTCAAGTGCTGGAGCTTGAGGGGTAGCTGATTCACGTGTGGGGTAGTTAGTCGGAGAGATATCAGTTCATGGTCTTCAGAAGTTCTGCAAGCAGTTGTGGTGAAGTAGCTTGGACCCCGATCAGGATGTAATGCAAATTGGTGCAGGAGGGGTTCGAATACACACGATGGAGCACAGCTCAGTTCCACGCCAAAGGGCCCTCTGGCGAGGCCCTCAGGCGCGGGTCCGCCAGGCACGGGCACGCCTTCAGCGTGCAGCTGCTTTTAAAGATGGTTTCAAAGCCCCGATTGGGCTGGGGGAGGTGCGGGAGGAGCAAGCGTGCTCTGCCCTCTGTGCCGCTGATCCGATGGTGTCCAGGGATGCAGAGGGACTCCCGGCAGCATGCAGCTGCTTTTAAAGATGGTTTCAAAGCCCCGATTGGGCTAGGGGAGGTGCAGGAGGAGCAAGCGTGCTCTGCCCTCTGTGCCGCTGATCCGATGGTGTCCGGGGATGCAGAGGGACTCCCGGCAGCGTGCAGCTGCTTTTAAAGATGGTTTCAAAGCCCCGAATATGACAGTGAAATTGCAAAGTTGGCTCTAGCTTTTTTGAAATCTACAAGAATTAATGTTTACATCACGAAATGCATGTCAATAGTAAATATAATAAGGTCTTCGGTTAATACCTGTAAAAAAACAAGTCATAGACTACTTCTTAGATTTTTTCGCCTGTCTCTTGTACAGCTGTTCGGGAGCTTCTCTGGGGAGTGTCCAGCAGTAGTCAGCCAGCATTGTAGTGGACCATTTTCCCTGGTATCTTTGCTCCATCATTGCGATATCCTGGTGAAAACATTCGCCTTGTTCATCACTAACCATACCACAGTTGTCAGGAAAGAAATTGAGATAGGAATCAAGGAAATGGATCTTTAGAGACATATTGCAGCCAAGTTTCTGATACTGCGTCAGCATGTCTTCTACTAGTTCCTCGTAGTTTTCTGCCCTAACATTCCTGAGAAAGTTTGTTGACACTAGGCGAAAAGCATTCCATGCTTGTTTCGCATCACCCTGCAGCAAGTTGTTGAACCGGTCATCTTTGCAGAGCTCTCGAATCTGAGGACCCACAAAAACTCCCTCTTTAATCTTTGCTTCGCTGAGTCGAGGGAATTTTTCATGCAGTTATCGGAAAGCCAGCGAAGTGCGGTCCATGGCTTTCCGAAGCTGTTCATCAAACCTAGTTTGATGTGAAGGGGTGGTAGCAGGATTTTGTGAGCATCAACCAGAGCTGGGTGCTGGATATTCTTCTCTCTAACAGTTACATTTTGTCTGCGATTCCATTCCTTCTGCAAGTAGTGCCAATCCCTTGCTCGGCTATCCCACTCACATAAGAAACACATGTATTTTATATATTCCTGCTGCAGTCCCATTAAAAGGGCAACTACCTTCAAGTCACCACAGAGGTGCTAGCTGTACTTGTTATAGTTAATGGAAGTCAGTAGATGCTTTAAATTATCGTATGTCTCTTTCATGTGGATGGCATGCGCTACTGGAATAGATGGAAGACGGTTTCCATTGTTCAAAAGCACAGCCTTCAGACTAGGTTTCGAAGAGTCTATAAATAGTCTCCAGTCTTGTGGGTCATGAGTGATTTTTAAGGCATTCATGAGGCTTTCAATATCGGAACAGAATATCAGATTACTTTCCTTTCCAACTGCGTATAGTACACTGCTGACATCAGACGGCTTCAGCAGCCATCTGGCAGTAGTATTGCATTGCATCAGAAAATGATGCAATCAACTCTGGATGATGTGTGCATGCTGGTATTATGCAATGTGATGCAATATTACATCATTCAAGGCTTATTTGGGATGTTGTTGATGTCCTACTGGATAAATTTACACAGTGAAACGTCAAAAATGAACTACATGCAATATCTTCAAAACGAGAGCCAATAATTTTTTTTAAATGTTATATTCATGTTCAGCTCACCAAGATGCTACAGATTAGGGCCTTTTAAAGTCAGTAACGATTTCAATGTTGACCAGTGAATTGACTCTGCAACAGACATGGATACTGACAATGCAATCAAGAGGCAGCAGGGCTCCCAAACCTGTAGGAGTAGCCTTCCAAGGTGTGTCCCAAACTGGACTATTGGGATTCAAAGAAACAAAATTATCAGGCATGTAAAATTTCTCCTTCCTTATAACCCTGCTAAACGAGTGGAACGTATTCAAGAAGTCAGGACTCAGGATGGCAGGGAAATGGCGCTTTGGACACTGCCAAAATCACACTGCCAAAGGCCCCCATCTACTCCAGCTTACACATGCAATCTATAGTGCGTCACAATGGTGCTCAGAGATGACTACTCACCTTACAGATGTTCTCCAGGGACACCAAAAGCGGACCACGCCCAAGAGAATGCCTGTGCCCTAGTGAAGTAGTTCCTACTCCCTCCAGCATGAGCTTTCCAGACAGAAGGTAGGCTGAATTAATAGCCTTCTTAATCCAGCAGGCAATCAAGAACTTGGCAGCTGCCTGCCCTTTCCTTGGACTACTGACTAGGACAGAGATGGCCTGACCAGCGAATAGAATTAGTAATCTCCGGTATCTTACTAATGTCCATGGCTGCTCTGTCTATTCTTATTTTCGCATTCATTATCTCCAGAATTGACTACTGTAATGTTGTCTTAGACTCCCACAATGTCAGCTTCACAGATTACAATTACTCCAGAACATAGCTGCCCGTATACTCACCCACTCCTCATGCTTCGACCATGTCTCTCACCTCCATTGGTTGCCTGTCCACTACCAAATACAGTATAGGATTCTTATTTTTGTTCATAAGGTTATTCATACTGATACCCCCTCATTATTTGGCTGATCTCCTCCATTTTCACCACCCACATCGTCTGCTCCACTCTGTCCATACTCCATTGGCCCTTCCTTGTGTCTCCATGGCACGCCTTGAGCGAACTCGAGGGGCTGCCTTTTTCATTTTGGGTCCTTCCCTCTGGAACTCTCTCCCTCTTACCTTCCATTCTGAGCTGTCCTTTCCACGGTTCAAAGCTGCTTTAAAAACACATCTTTTTCAGTTGGCATTTAACCTCCAGTCTCATCCTCCCTGACCAGCCAGTTATGTAAGAACCCCTCGTTTTGTGCGTCTTATTTGTGTCTACCCATTCTCGTGTCTTCTTTTCCATTCTGTCTTTGTCCTCTCCTTCACTGTCCTGTCAAATTACTGCGTTCCTTTCTTTAGCAATCATTAATATTGTAAACCGTTTTGATGCTCCGGCCCTAGCAGTATATCAAGAATGAGAATGAATAAATAAATAAATAGAAATGCACCAGATGCAGCGAGGGAGTCAGCCTGCAGGTCCTCTTCCTCCTCCTTGGAGGGTAGGACGACAGCCCGATTCAGGTGAAAGGAAGGCAGCAGCTTTGGGGGAAAGGACAGCATGGATCACAGAGGCAGATGCTGCCAAGATAACCAAAAAAAAAAAAAAAGGACACCCTGCAAGATAAGGCCTGTAGCTGTAACTCCTGCCTTGCAGATGCAATAGCCACCAGGATGACCACCTTCAGGGTCAGATCATTGAGTGAGGCCTTTTGAAAGGACTCAAAAGGGGGACTTTTCAAGTGCTTTCAACTAAAAAAAACCCACCACCACCAAAAAAACCAAAAAGACAGACTCACTCCACTGAGGAACAACCAGATCTAGTTCACTCCCTTGAAAGAGTGGGAGATGTCAGGGTGCATCGCCAAGGACACCCCTTGGACATGCCCACCACAGTACATTAGGGCTGCTACCTGAACCTTGAAAGTTCAGGGCCAGACCCTGTTCCAAACCAGACTGTAAGGAGGACAAAGAGCAAATATGTCTGCCTTTCTGGTATCCAGGGCCTTAAAAGGACCACAACATCTCAAAGACCTTCCAGACTCACATAGGCCCTCTGGGCCTTGAGAAGGGTCTCCATTACTACTCCAGAATAGCTCTTCTTAGACAGCCTATGCCTCTCAAGGGCCAAGCTATAAGCGAGAAAGAAACGGGATCCTCCAGGTGTCCTTGCTACAGAAGACATTTCTTGAGGTAGCAAGAGAAGGGGGACCTCGCCAACAGGCTCAAGAAATCCACACACCATGGCTGGCACAGTCAAAATGGCACCACCAAAATCACCATGCAAGGGCAAGACTGTATTTTGTGTGGAGGAGATGGCTCACCAAATGCCACGGAGGGAAGACATACAGGAACCCCTCTTGGGGCTACACCTGTGGCAGGCCTGGATCCCCTGCCTCTCCTGACTCCTTCCTGCAGCTGAACACATTCTCCACTTTGCCATTCTACTGGGTGGCCATCAAATCAAACACTGGCAGGCCCCACTTCTTCACTATGAGGTCAAAACACATGAGGGCTTAACTTCCATTCTCTGCACCCCATGATGTTCTGACTTAAGAAAAAGAAATGGTATGCACATTGTTTCATACTATGTGGACTATCAACGGATACTCCTCTGCCCCCTTGAGAGCCACTGCAACACCACAAGTGCCGTACTGCTCATCTACGTAAGCCACTGCTGTATCATTGTCTGAGAACACTTGGACTGCTTTGCCTAATAGGAGAGAGACTGGAACCTCTCCAAAGCCAGCTGGTTGGTGTCCAACCAGTTGGTTGGTCAACCAGGAGGCTTCTGGGGAGGGGGGGACCAAATCCCCTGAACAAACTGACCGAGACAGAGCTCTCCCAGTCCCTCAGACTGGCATCCATGGTAACTACCACCCAATCCAGCACTTCTAGAGGCATTGGAAACACGTGAGCCCTGGCCCAAGGGGCCAGCTCCAGGGTCAATGTCATGGATGCCAGGAGCTGCAAGTAATCCCTGGCCCGAGGAGATGTCTGAGCGCAAAACTCCCTAAGCTGCCACTGAAACTTGTGCAACATCCCTGAAGTTATTCCAAGTCCTGGGAGAGAACACTGTAACATAGTACATGATGGCAGATAAAGACCAGTATGGTCCATCTAGTCTGCCCATTAAGAAAGCAAGAGTGGTACCTGCCTCCTTGTTGCAGTTACCCACCTTCAATGACTTGGCTTAGGGTTATACCCACCACACCCCACTCCCAATTTGTTGAAGTATAAAAGTTATTTAAGTGACAGCTCTTGGGATGGTTGATCACCAGTGAATCACCAGGGCTGTATCTGCTCTGAACTCCTCCAAGGGGTTGAATTCAATCAGCCAGCTGTCCATGTAGGGGTGAACCTGGATGTCTTATTTGTGTAGAAATGTCACCACAACCACCATGTCCCTCAAAAAAGTGAGGGTGCCAGGCCATATGACAGAGCCCAAAACTGGAAATGGTGGCCCAGAACACAGAAATGAAGGAACTGCTTTTGCTGCTCCCAGATAGGAACATGGAAGTACAATTCAGAAAGGTCCAAGAATGTAAAAGACTCCCCTTGTCAGACTGACCTGATGGTCTCATTGCAGAAGTGAGGCATTCGAAGCTTGGCATTGACCACCTTCAGGTCCAGTACGAGTGGGAAGGAACCTCCTTTCTTGGATACCACAAAGTAGATGGAATAGCACCCCTGATCTTGTTCTGCAGAAGCCACCGGTACAATAGCTTACAGCTGCAGAAGGCACTGCAGAGTATCCTTGATCATCACGCAGAGAACGACAGGGAGACTCCACAAAGGCGTCTCAAAGGGGGCTCTGCAAACGTAGCATCTCAAGGACCTACTGGTCTGAAGTGAGATGGTCGCAGTCTGAGTAAACAATCAGAGCAGCCTCATATGCTTGGAACAGTGTGTCAGGCTCCATCTCTGGTTCTATTGAAATTCAGGCTAAAAGCCCACCTCTTTGAAGCTGTTTTTCGGATCCTGTTTATCACCCATGTGCGTTAGAACTCTCTTGTCCTCTGTTTGTTATGTTTGTCTTGCTTAAAATGTAAACTCTATGGCATAGGGATTGTCTCATGTGTATATGTACAGCACTACATATGACCCGTGGAGCTACACAAATGATAAGTAGGAGTAGAAGTACTTTGGAAGGAACCTGCCGGATCTCATTGTGGAGGCTTACCATCTCCAGAGGGAGAGGTTGCTGAGTCTTAAGAATGCCAAGAATCCTGAAAAGAACTGACCCTTCTTGGGTTTAGGCCCATACGAGGAATCGGCCTAATCTCTTACTGGCACTTCATGAGACAATCCTCAGATATCTGGGCCTATCTTTCGGGAGTCTCTGAAGACAAGCTTCTCAGAGATCTTTCACTAACTTCGAGATCCTCCCCCCCCCAAAGCCTGCTCAACTGCAACTTGGAGGCAGCATCAGCCAACCAATTCTGGAGCCAAAACCACTATATGGTCACTACTATTGTCACAATGGACACAAGTCATATAGTACATCTGCCACAATGCTCCCATCTTCAACCTCAACTTAGACTGTCCAGCAACTACTGGATGCAGCGTCAGAGGGTTCAGGTGACTAAGCCTGCACACAGTACAACTGGAGTGCTTCCATTTTTCTATCATTAGACTCCTTCAGCACAGCATCTCCCTTCCAACAGGATGATCATGCGCTTTTTCACAGCTGTGACCAGGGCATCCACCCAAGGGAGCCCAAAATGCTGTTACATCTTACCCAAGACCCACCTCCAGCCTCTCCCACCAAGAGACAGGCTCAAGGAGGATGGCCACAAGCCTTCCAGAATAGGTTCCACTTGCAAAATCTCTATGTGGTGGGCTATGGCATGCATAAGATCCTCCCTGTGAGACAGGGTGATCATTGACAGACCCTCAACCTTCCACCAGGGGAAGCTCCCCCTCCACTGACAACTCTTCCCCTGGAGAAAGGAAATCCCCCTCTTCATCCCAGCCAACCCCATAAAGGACAGGGGCTCCCAGATGAACAAAAAAGGTAGGATGGGCCCCTTAATCCCCTTTATGCCAGTGCAAGAGGTTCCAGAGGGCCCAGAATCCCTAGAAGGGGAAATGAAGATCTCAGACCCCCAATGAGAGGGGTTGCCATGCAGCTAAAAGACTGAAAACAGCTCTTAAGCTGTTTCAGGAGCTGCTGCTCAAAGTCAGCCAAAGATTGGCCCTGGGGGGCCCAAAAGGAACCTGTCAACTTGAGCCTGTTGACTTCTCACCATGCTCCCCCTTTCCAGGGACCATGTGGCCATCTCTAGACGTGGTGTATTTAGATTTCAGTAAAGCCTTTGACACTGTTCCTCACAGGCGACTTATAAACAAACTGAGCACCCTAGGGATGGACCCTAAAGTTACTGCTTGGGTTAGAAATTGGTTGGGTGGGAGGCGACAAAGAATACAAGTAAATGGAGCTCACTCTGAGGAGAAGGATGTTACCAGTGGTGTGCCCCAGGGATCTGTCCTTGGTCCCATTCTTTTTAACATCTTTGTTAGTGATATAGCGGAAGGGCTGTCGGGTAAGGTTTGCCTCTTTGCAGATGATACCAAAATCTGCAATAGAGTAGACACCCAGGAAGGTGTAGATAACATGAGGAGGGATCTAGCTAAGCTTGAAGAATGGTCTAGAATTTGGCAGCTGGGATTTAATGTTAAAAAATGTAAGGTCATACGCATTTGGGCTGCAGCAATCCAAGGGAGCAATACAGTATAGGAGGTGAAGTACTTTTGTCCACTAAAGAAGAGCGGGACCTCGGCGTGGTTATGTCTGATGATCTTAAAGTAGCTAAACAGGTAGAAAAGGCGACAGCAAAAGCTAGAAGGATGCTTGGGTGCATACGGAGAGGAATGGCTAGCAGAAAAAAGGAGGTGATAATGCCTCTGTATAAGTCTTTGGTGCGACCTCATTTGGAGTATAGTGTGCAATTCTGGAGACCGCACCTTCAAAAGGATGTGAATAGGATGGAGTCGGTGCAGAGGGTGGCTACTAAAATGATTAGTGGGCTTCATTATAAAGCATATGAGGACAGACTTAAGGATCTTAATATGTACACCTTAGAGGAAAGGCGGGATAGAGGTGATATGATTGAGATGTTTAAATACCTCCGTGGCAAAAATGTTCAGGGAGAGAGCCTCTTTAAATTGAAAGCAAGTTCTGCTACGAGGGGACATGGGATGAGGGTGAAGGGAGATAGATTCAGGAGTGATATGCGGAAATATTTCTTTACAGAAAGAGTAGTGGATCCGTGGAATAGTCTCCCAGTTGAGGTGGTAGAGATGAGGACAGTAACTGAATTCAAAAAGCATGGGACCAACACAGAGGATCTCTAAAGGTAAAAAGTGGACTGTTGTAGTTGTTGATATGGAAGGACAGACTAGATAGGCCATGTGGTCTTTTTCTGTCATCATGTTTCTATGTTTCTATTAGATGGCTGCCATTCCCAATGCTTGGAAAACCATGGGAGATGTGGCAGAGGGATCAAAATTGGCAAAGGATCCCGATATTGCTCTAAAAACAGCCCCATCATACTCGGGGCAAAATGGAGTCAAATGCAAAATTTATCCAAAGAATGCAATAGGAGGCAGTGCTGTGCACTTGGAATTGCAGTGGAGCTCCACGTGATCAATTCTTTCTTTTTCATCTCGTTTTTAAAAAATTAACACCGCAATGGAAAGAACAAAAAGCATAGTTACTCACCTGTAACAGGTTTTCTCCGGGGACAGCAGGAATCAGTCCTCACATATGAGTGACATCGGCACCGACTGAGCCCTCAAGGAAGCATCCCCCCAGCTTTCAAAGAAAGCCTTTGGGGCCACCACGCATGTGTGGTCCCCTTCCCGCCCAAGGGTGCCATCTTACTCAGTCAGATGACATAGCTAAAAGACAGTAAAAATAAAAGGTGGTAAAGGAGCAACTCCCAGGGGAGGAGGGAGGGTTGTGAAGACTGATTCCTGCTATCCCTGGAGAATATCTGTTACAGGTGAGTAACTATGCTTTCTCCAGGAACAAGCAGGAAGTTATTCTTCACATATGGGAAGCTACAGGCTACCGAAAGCCCACAGCAAAAAAGGGCTCCCTCATGGGGAGCCACAAGCAGCAGCAACTGAGTCTGTACCCACACACCACAGTAGGACCCCTGTGTCCGATGATACCAGCACTCTGGTAGCCTTAACACAGAAGGGTCAGAGAGTAGGAGATGCCTAAACCCTGAAAAGTTTACGGAGCACAGACTGACCAAAGGTACTGTCCTGTCGGGACTCTCTTTCCAGGCAGTAATGGGCTGCGAAGGTATGGAATGAAGACTAGGAGGTGGCCCGGCAGAAATCCCCCATCGGGACAGAGCACAAGTTTGCCACAGAAGCCGCCATGGCCCTGACACAGTGCGCCGTGACGCAGCCATCCAGCAGGAGCCTCGCCTGTTCATAAGTGAGGGTGATACAATCTGCCACCCAAGTGGACAGCGTACGCTTGGTCACCGCCTCCCCCAGCCTACTGGGGTCACAGCAGATGAAAAGCTGAGCAACTTTGCAGTGGCCCTGAGTGCATTGGATATAGAAGGAAAAAGCCCTCTTACAGTCCAAGGTGTAAAGGACCATCTCCACCCGACTGGTTGAGATGGAAAGGCGACACTACATTCGGCAGGAATTTGGGATGCATGCGAAGCACCACTCTGTTCTTGTAGAACCTGGTATAGGGTGCCTCTGCCACAAGGGCCTGAAGCTCGCTAACTCTGCAAGCAGAGGCAAGCGAGACCAGGAAAGCCACCTTCCAAGAGAGGTAGCAGAGGTGGCAGTTAGACAGAGATTTGAAGGGCTGGTAAGTGAGCTGCCCCAACACCACATTGAGGTCCCATTCAGTTGCTGGAGGGCGAACCAGGGGCTTTGATAAGAGCAGGCCCCTAAGAAAATGGGTCACCAACAGCAGGACCGAGAGGGGCTTACCATCCATCGGATGGTGGTGCGCCGCCAAGGCACTGAGGTGCACCCGGACGGAGTTAGACTTGAACCCAGAGAGCTGGAGAAGGTACTATAACACCAGAGCCACCGGACAAGAGAAAGGGTCAGCCCCCTGATCGATGCACCAAACAGAGGAACATGCACCATTTGAGGGCGTAAGCCTTCCTAGTAGAGGCCTTGCGAGAGGCCAGAAGAATGTCCTCTACTTTAAACGGAAGGTTGAAGGGGGCCCAGAGTCACCCTCTCAGCAGCCACGCTGTCACCGACAGGGACTCCAAATTGGGGTGCAGGAGAGAACCCCCCTCTTGAGATAGAAATCCTGGGGCAGTCCCCAAGGGGATGGGGGTGTCCACCATCAACTGTAGAAGCAGCAGGAATCACAGTTGCCTGGGTCACCGAGGAGCTATCAGGATGAGAGGCCCTGAATCACAGATACTGCCTGTGGTTGGGATGGATAAGGATGTGGGTATAAGCATCCTTGAGGTCTAAGGAGCATAGTCAGTCTCCCTGCTGGTGGTATGGCAAGAATGTTCCAAGGGAGATCATCTTGAACTTCTCCCTCACCAGGAATTTGTTGAGGTTGCGCAGGTCGAGAATGGGCCTTAGGCCCCCTTTTTGGCACGAGGAAGTACCTGGAGTAGAACCCCTGGCCCTTGAGATGGTGGGACATCAGTTCCACCACTTTGTCCTCAAGAAGACCTGCCAACTCCTTCAGAAGAAGATTCCAGTGGAGGGGAGACCTGAGGGGCTCTCCTGGGAAATAAAGGGGAGGTGTCCAAGTCAGATGGAGGCGGTAACCATCCCTTACCACCCGAAGTGCACAGGAATCGGTGGTGATGGACATCCACCACTGGGCATAGAGGGTCAGATGTCCCCCTGTGGGCTGCTGATCTCCTTGGGGTTGAGAGGCTATGCTTAAGGAGTCAAAAACTCCCCCCTGGCTGGGCCAGGGCTGGTGCCTGGGAATTTGGAACCTTCTGCTTAGAGGGCCATGCCCTTATCCCTTGGCCAGCTGGGGAGCCGGGGAGGACAGATAAGGTGGGACGTTTTGGTAAGCAACTCCCTTCCTCGGGTAGAAGGACTTTTTACCCAAGCCTTTCTGTTGGGGAGGGACAGAGGTCTTTTTAGAGAGCCTGATCCTCGTCATGAATTCGGTCTCCAGCTCGGCAGTCTTGTCGGTCATGGGTTTGCAAAAGAGGTTCTCTCCTTGGCAGGGGACATTGACCAATTTGTCCTGAACCCACTGTTCGAGGTCGGACGAGTATAGCCAAGCTTGGTGGCGTGAACCGATGCCCGCCTTGGCTACCCTGGCCACCGACTCGAACCAGAGGCAGCTCGAGACACGAATTTGGAGCACTCACTGACTGCCTTGGCCAGGTTCTTGAACCGCTGCAAAGGTTCCTCAGAGAGACCAGCTGAGAACCCGGCAAGTTCCTTCACCAGGTCTCTCAGTTACATGCCCATGTACAGCTGGTAGGCCTGGATGTGGCAAATGAGCATTGAGCCCTGGTAGCACTTTCTGCCGAGGGCGTTCAAGGTGCAGGCCTCCCTGCCAGGGAGGGGAAGGGGGAAAAACACCGAGGAGTGCGTCTTTTGGCTTTTCAGCCGATGCATGGCTAACTCCATCACCATGGAGTTATGTAGCAGTTATGAGACTTTTGGAAGCCCAGGCTCTGGCAGACTCAATACATCGAGTTGAGCCATTTGCTCACCACCGGCACCAAAGCTGGTGTCTCCCACATTCGGAGCATCAGCTGTTCCAGGATGGGAGGGATGGGCACCTTAAGCAATTCCCACAGAGTGGCCTCAGTACTGCAGGATTTCCAACTCATCTGCCCGAGGGTCCTCCTCTGACTCGGTCGGGAATGCCAGGGCCTTAGACATGTCCTTGACAAAAGCCAGGAAGCCTATGTCCTCGGGTGGGGATCGCCTCCGAGGTTCCGAGATGGAAGAGTCAGAAGGGATGTCGCGGTGGTGACCGATATCAGGGGACTCCTCGTCTTCCGTCTCCCACTCAGAGTAGTCCGTCGAGGACCTGTAGGAAAGCTGCTCAGTGGGCCTCAGGGCCCCCGATGTCCTGCAGCTGATGCCCGGCAAACTTACCAAGGATGACTGCGGTCCCGTTGAGCGGGACTCAGCATGCAACCTCGGCCGAGGACTGACTCGAGGCTGAAGGACCTAGAGGATCGGCTCGGCCTCCGGGGATGTCTTGGATGTCAAGGGCCTGATGGTCAGGGCAGATGAACTGGTCGTGCCAAACAGTGCCCGCTGCTGGTCCATGAAGGCTGAAACTGCACTCCAGGGCCACCATTCTGGACTCCAGACCAGAAGGCTCCGCAGACTTCGGCGTGAACACCGATAGACTTGGACCAGACGCCAGCTCCCCAAAAGGGGAATCCTCAATGAGGATGGTGTCTGGGGACAGAGGCCGGTCCGCAGTCGGATCCTTCTGGGGGACCTTTGCAGGCCACTCCTCCTCCAATGCCTCAGACGAACGTCTCGGACTGCAGGATCAGGCACCAGAAGCCCCTGGTCAGTTGGAACCATCCAAGGATGCTGCCTTCGAAGGTTTCTTCTTCTTCCTGGGTTCCCTTGAGGGAGATCCCCTTTCTGAGAACCCACAACAAGGCTTAGTTTCAGAGGGTTCTGCCTGAGATATCGGGGCCTCAGACGAGGCCCTGGCATTCGGAGACATCGGGGACTCAGGGAAAAAAAACTTATTGTGCTGCTGCTGGCAGCTTGAGGGCCTTGCAGAATATCCTCTTGCAGAGGCTGCAGGCTGCTGGGTCATGGTCTGGCCCAAGGCAGCGGAGATAGCAGTCGTGTGTGTCGGTCAAAGACATGATTTTAGAGCACGGATCGCACTTCTTAAAACCACTGGTAGCCATGGGGGGAAAAAAGTACACCTGCAAGGTCGAAGACTCTCCGGGCTGCCAGCAGGAGAAAAAAGGCACGAAGATGCCAGAAAAAGAAAAGAACAAAGGACTACAAAAAATAAACTGAACCAGACGCCGAGGCACCGAGGTCGGTAGGCAGGAAGATTACCAGTGCAATACCGGAGGCGAGTATGAAATTCGGAGAGAGAAAAAAAACAACTTTTTCCGGGGACAAGCCAGACGACGTCTGAAGGCTTCCACGGAAAAAAGGAGACTGAGCAAGACAACACCCTTGGGCAGGAAGGGGACCACGCATGCGTGGTGGCATCTCCCAAAGGCTTTCTTTGAAAGCTGGGGGGATGCTTCCACAAGGGCACCATTGGTGCCAACATCACCCATATGTGAGGACTGACTTCCTGCTTGTTCCCGGAGAATCAAAAGAAAATTCTCATAAAAAGCTTAATTGCTTACCTGTAACAGGGGTTCTCTGTCTACAGCAGGGGTATGCAGCCAAACTCTAGGTGCTGTCCGCCGACAGTGCCTGCATGCCCGACTCTCCCCGAACTCAGAGAGGTTCTTTGGACTTCTATGAGCATATGTGCCGCTTTCCACCTTGCTGCCCCACTCTGAGCTGCCACAGTTGGTTTCAAATGTAGTTACTAGGAACAGTCAGTCACTCTATACAGTCACTCAGTTGGTTTTAAAGCAGGCAAGTGCAACGTTAAAACACTCAGAGTGAGCTACCAAAAATCAAGCAGCGAAGACTCAAAAAGAAGCTGAAGTGAGGCAGCTGCGACATATCATATGTTGTGTCTTTGTCTGCAACAGAATGATTGTAGATATGGCAAGAAAGTTGTATGATCTTTGTGAGGGGATGGCAGACAGGTGAGTGTGGCTGTATACCCCTGCTGTATATGGAGAACCCCTGTTACAGGTAAGCAACTATGCTTTCTCTGGATACAAGTCTGACAAGTCTGCTTCTACCTTTCTCACTGACTTTGACTCTTGGCTATCTGTCTTTCTAGACCCCTCCTCCCCCACTCTTATTCTTGGAGACTTCAACATTCATGTTGATAATCCCTCTGATCCTCATGCTTTAAAGCTCCTCTCCCTTAACTCCTCGTTCGATCTCCAACTCTGCTCCACTGCCCCCACTCACCTACATGGCCACTGCCCCCACTCACCTACATGGCCACTGCCTTGACCTGTATTCTTCTCTAACTGCTTACCCTCAAACTTCTGTAACTCAGTCCTTCCCTTATCTGACCACCAACTCTTAAGTCTTGATATTCATCATCCTCCGCTTCAGCCTCGTTCTGTCTCCACCAACCTTTTTAGAAACCTTCATGCCATTTATCCCTTAGCTCTTTCTTCTGCCATTTCTTCACCTCTTTCTTACACTTTGTTATCCAAATCCGTTGATGAGGCGGTGACCTCCTATAATGCTGCACTCTCCTCGGCCCGGGATACTCTTGCTCCGCCCACCTCACGTCCTGTGAAGCGTTCTACACCCCCGCCCTGGCTCACACCCACTGCCCACTATCTACGCTCCTGTGCCCGCACTGCCGAGCGTGTTTGGCTTAAATACCGCTTACGTGCTGACCACCTTCACTTCAAATTCATGCTTGTCTCCTTCCAATCAGCCATCTTGCTAAGCAAGACTATTCCGTCCATCTGACTAACTCTCTTGCCTCTGATCCTCCACGTCTCTTTAATACTCAGTTCTCTCCTCAAGGTGCCTCTACCTCTGATCCCTCCCTCCCTTCCTGCCCAAACCCTGGCTAACTACTTCCATGACAAAATCCATAAAATCACCCTCCAATTCCCCAATACCCCCTATTACCACTCCTCACTCCCAATTCCCCCCCCCACCTTTGCTACCCTCTTTTCCTTCCCCGTGGTCTCTGAGGAAGAAACCACACTCTCTTTCTTCCTCCAAACGCACTACCTGCTCCTCTGATCCTATCCCCACCCATCTCCTATGCCCCATCTCCTCCACCGTTGTCCCTTTCATCTCTCATATTCTCAACCTATCGCTCTCCACTGCAACCTTCCCTGCAGACTTCAAGCATGCTGTGGTCACACCCCTCTTCAAGAAACCCTCACTTGGATCCCACCTGTCCTAACTATCGCCCCGTCTCTCTCCTTCCCTTCATATCTAAACTACTTGAGCATGCGATACACTGCCGCTGCCGCGACTTCCTCTCCTCTCATGTCCTCCTGGATCCTTTACAGTCCAGCTTTCGTTCCTTACACTCCACTGAAATGGCTCTTACCAAGTCCAGTGACTTATTCCTGGCAAAATCCAAGGGCCTCTATTCTGTCCTCATCCTTCTTGACCTCTCTGCTGCTTTCGACACCGTTGACCACAAACCTCTCCTCGATACCTTGTCCTCACTTGGTTTTGGGGGCTCTGTACTGTCCTGGTTCTCCTCCTACCTCTCCCATCGCTCTTTCAGTGTGTGTGTTCTGGTGGCTCCTCCTCCTCTGCCACCCTGCTCCCAGTTGGTGTACCCCAGGGTTCCGTCCTGGGACTGCTCCTTTTCTCCCTCTATACCCAGTCCCTTGGTGCGCTTATCTCCTCCCATGGCTTTCAATACCACCTCTATGCTGATGACTCCCAAATCTACCTCTCTACGCCTGTAATCTCTCCAGCAATCCAGACCAGGATCTCCGCCTGCCTTTCTGACATCGCTGCCTGGATGTCTTACCGGCGCCTGAAACTGAACATGTCCAAGACTGAACGCCTTATCTTTCCATCCACAACCTCCCCCAAAACTTCCCCTCTCTGCCTCTGTGGATAACGCCATTATCCTCCCTGTTTCCTTGGCCCACAATCTGGGGGTTATCTTTGACTCCTCTCTCTCCTTCTCCACTCATATCCAACTCGTTGCCAAGACCTGCCATTTCTTTCTTTACAACATTGGCAAAATCTGCCCCTTCGTTTCTGAACACACTACTAAAACGTTTATCCACTCTTTAATCACCTCTCGTCTTGACTACTGCAACCTACTCCTTGCTGGTCTCCCTCTGAATCATCTTTTTCCCCTTCAATCTATTCAACATTCTGCTGCGCAACTAATTTTCCGCCAACTTCGCTATACCCACATTACTTCCTCTTCTCAAGTCACTTCACTGGCTCCCTATCCTTTTCCGCATCCAATTCAAACTACTCCTCCTGACCTATAAATGCATTCACTCTGCAGCTCCTCAATACCTTTCATCGCTTATCTCTCCTTACAACCCTCTCGGGAACTTCGCTCTTGTGGCAAACTACTTCTATCTACGCCCTCCACTCGTACTAAATCCAGACTTCGCTCCTTTCACCTTGCTGCACCTTACACCTGGAACAGGCTACCTTTGTCTGTACGCCAGGCACCCTCCCTGGCCCTCTTCAAATCCAAGTTGAAAACCCTCCTCTTCACTATTGCATTCAGATCCTGACTTCTGTGTTTTGTCTTGACTTGACTTGATTGTAAGCTCTGACGAGCAGGGACTGTCTCTTACATGTCTGTACAGCGCCGCGTATGACTAGTAGCGCTATATAAATGCTCAATAGATAGATAGATAGATAGATAGATACAAACAGGGGGATGCAGGCACACTCTAGGTGAATCCAAAGTAGAGGGCTGATTGAAAGTTCACCAATATCTGTGGCCCGGAGGAAAACTGGGAGGCAGAGAGTTTAGACAAAGAGGTTCTGCAGTACAGCCTGGCCAAAGGCAAAGCCAATGGCTGAAGAACGAGCCAAGCTGTAGTATTTTGTGAAAGTACTAACAGAGGACTATGTGGCAGCTTTGCAGATATCTTGCGGAGGAAAAGCAGCTAGATTAGCCATCGTAGTTGCTGTTGCATGAAGGCGGTGGGGACATACATGCCGGGGGGGGGGGGGGGTTAAGGTCTGCCTGATGATAACAAATGAAATGCAGTTTGCAGTCCAGGAGGGAAATGGTTTACTTAGAGGCAGGTCTGCCTGGATTGTTTGGATTAAAAGTGACAAAAAGTTGAGACGACTAATGAAGCTGTTTGGTTGCTTGGAGACAGTAAAGCAAAGCTTGTTTGCAATCCAAAGAATGTAGTGCTTGCTCTGGAGAATTCGGCTGTGCCTCTGGGAAGAAGGAAGGAAACATTATGGATTGGTTTGGGTGGAAACTGGAGACAACCTTTAGAAGAAACTTAGGATGGGTAGGTAGTAGTACCTTGTCATGAAGGAATTGCGTGTATGGAGGATAATGCACAAGAGCCACTTAACCCTCCATTGCCTCGGGTACACTTAGATTGTGAGCCCTTCGACAAGGTAATAAAAAGTGCCTGTTAGCATATATCTGTAAACCACTTTGACCCGGTGAAAAGCGGTATATAAGCACAGCTAAATAAATAAGAGCTTGCAGTTCACCAATGCGTCTGGCAGAGGTGATAGCAATGAAAAAAATAGCTTGCCCCAAGTAAGATGCTTTAAAGAAGCAGACCTGAGGGGCTCAAAGGGGGCTTCCATAAGTACTGAATGACATTGAGATCCCATGCTGGAGCAGGGGGTTTCAGGAGGCTTAGTGTTCATGAGGCCCTTCATGAAGCGAGAGACGAGAGGATGCATGGAAATTGGTTTGCCATCCTCAAGACGATAGGAAGCTGCAATGACAGATAGATAGAAACAAACTGACAAAGTCTGCAGTCCAGATTCAGACAAGTGGAAGACATAAGTGAGAACATAGCTGAGGAGGCACGTGACAGGGTCCAAACCCCGTGACAAAGCCCAATGAGAGAAATGAATCCATTTAAAGCCATAGGAGTGCTGTGTTGAAGGGTACCAGGATCCCTGAAGTATAGCTTGTATATCATCTGGCATGGAATGAGCAGGATACTCCAGCCGATCACGTTCCAAGTGGTTAGAGCCAGAGATTGTAGGTTGGGGTGGAAGAGGTGACCATCCTGCTGCATCAGAAGGAAAGTATGGAGTGGTAGAGGCCAGGGACCATTCCGAGCCATGGCAAGGATATGTGGGTACCACATCTGTCTGGGCCATCATAGGGCGACGAGGATAAGTGTCGCTCTGTCTGCTCAGGTCTTAAGCAGTGTCTGAGGAATGACAGGCAAAAGGCAGAAAAGCATTGAGTAGATGATCTGCCCAAGAGATGAGAAAGGCATCCACTGCCTGGGCTGGGATAAAGGAACAGTAGAGAGGACACTTGGCATTGTCGTCTGATGCAAAAATGTTCCACTTCGGGTATTCCCCAGGCCTGAAAGATGGGAACGAAAACCGAGGGATCGAGGCATCAGTTGAAGGAATCCGCTAGCTGGTTGTGCACGTCAAGAAATTAAGTTGCAGTGAGGAAGATTCCGATGGACTGGGCATAGAGTCATAGGTGAATGGCTTTGCGGTAGAGTCAAAGGGAACCAGAGTTGCCCTGCTTGTTGATGTAAAACATGGTGACCCGATGTCGGTTTGCACAAGAAGAGACTTGTTGCGGATCCAAGAGCAGAAGGTCTGAAGGGCATAGAAGACTGCATGCATCTCCAGCAGGCTGATATGTACAGAAGACACTTTGTTGGACCAATGATCCCGAGTCGTGAGATGCATGAGATGAGCACCCCAGCCCATGGGGAAGGCATCTGTGTTTAGAGTAAGTTGGTGTGGTGGTTGAAGAAAAAAAGGATTTCCTACCATCAGAATGGATGGCAGGGTCTACCACTGAAGAGACTGGCGTAATTGACTATTTGATCTGGAGAGAGGAACCTGGCAGCAAAGGGGCAGAGTATGCCGATTCCAGTTGAGTTTGAGTGCCACTGGAAAGATCGCATATAAAGGTGTGCAAACAGAACTATGTGTTCGGAGGCTGCCATGTGTCCCAAGAGGCACAGGATGTTGTGAGCGGAGACCTGTGGAGAAGCCAGCAGCCAAGTGGCGAGCTGTTGCAGAGTGGTTATTCTGCTTGGAGGAAGATAAGCTCCCGCTAGAGTTGTGTTCATCTGAGTTCCGATAACATCCAGAATCTGACGAGGTTCGCACTCTGACTTTTGGAAGTTGATGATGAAGCTGCGCTGTTGCAAGAGTAAGGCAGTTGCATGGACAGAGGCCAGAATGAAGGCCTTGTCAGGACCTGTGATGAGCCAGGTTATCCAGATAAGTGTACAACACACAAACCTTGCTTGTAGTAGGTGTGCCGTGGCAACCGCCAGGCACTTCATGAAGACTCTTGAAGCTGAAGAGAGTCCAAAGGGTAGCACCCTGTACTGGTAATGATCTGACTTGGTGGAAGCAAATGTACTTCCAATGACGAGGATCGATGGGAATATGGGTGTAGGCATCCTTGAGATCTAGAGAGGCGATCCAGTTGTCCTGTCACAAGAGGGATAAGAAAGTGGCTAGGGATGCCATCTTGAATTCTTTTCTGAGACAGAGGTTGAGGTCATGGAGGTCAAGAATAGCCCGAAGGCCTCCGGACGTTTTGGGAATAAGGAAGAACCAGAGTAGAAGCCCTGTTTGCATTACAATTCCAGAACACAATCTTGACTGCACAGAAAGAGAGCAAAGCTGATATCTCCTCTTTCAGGATGGGTAGGTGGAGAGGAGGAATTCTGTTTGGTGGGGTAATACTTGAGGGGGGTAGCCATGAAATTGTGTTTGCGACCAGAAGAAATGAGGATGATGACCCAGTAAACTGTTGAGATGGAGTGCCAGGTACTCAGGAAGTGCTGGACCTGTCCTCCTACAGGTAAACAGTCAAAAACTGGGAGTTGCCTTGGAAGGTTGCGCTGAAGCAACGACCGGCTGTTTCCTCTTTCTCTGCCTTGGATGCTGAAGATAAGCAGGTGAAGGCCTAGAATAAGGCTGCAAACACTGTTGAGGATAATACTACTGAAAATATTGGTAATGGTAAGGTCTCCTATACTGAGGGTATAGAGAATGGCAGGACTGTTGAGCTTGTTCCGACGACTGGCCTGAAAGTTCTCTGACTATGGAGGCATGGTCTTTCACCTCCGAAACAGCTTCCTGCACTTTAGAACTGAATAGGTTATGTCCCTGACAGGGAGCATCTGCCAACTAGTCATGAAGATCTTCCCCGAGACCGGAAACTTGGAGTCACGTCGTGAAATGGAGCAAAGATAGACGTAGCTGTGGTTTGGGCAGCCAAGTTAAGAGTCATAGGTAGAGCAAATGATGTGACAGAGGGACTCCTGCAGATTGTTTTGAAGAGTCCGACACTCTGGAGGTGGCAAAGGAGAAGGGTCCGGCCTCTGCAAAAGAAGATCATGATGGGTATTGAAGCATCTGAAGTTGGTGGGCTAGTATTCTCAGGGGTTAGCATCCCATTCTGAAAGGTTTTCCTCCCGAATCTAAAATTTGCTGATCTTTTCCTGGCAGAGTTTAGGCAGAAGCCTTGGGGGACTCAGCCTTCTTTAGGACCACCTCAGAGACAACAGACTGATGAGGTTGCTGCTGATGTTGGAACCCCAGTGCAGGCAGCACTTTGTACTCAAGATCAAGGCGACGAGATGTGGTGTGCCCTGATGCCCGTATGCTCCAGACAGACGCAAGAAGATCCTGAAAGGAGGGGGGCGCTCGTGAGCCCAACAAGATGGATACAACTTGCTGAGGCTCCTTAGCCACATTTCCCATCTTTAAGACTGCCTGCTGCTTATCGGGTCAGATCTGCCTTTATCCTTGTCCCTCAGTTTGGTCTGACTTACCCGATCAAGAACATGGTTCCAGATCCGAAATCGGATGTGTAAAAGATGAGATTTTTCCCATGTAAGATGCCTACTCTCCTGAGGTTCTTGAAATATCAATGGAGGATATGAGCAGAGAGCAAGTCTAGCCCCGCGCTGATGTCTACTGGGCAAATTGCCATTAACAGGCTTAATTCCGCCACACTGCCACGTCCTTCTCTGGCTGCTTCGGCATCTCATGTTACATCCTACTTCTGTGCATCACAAGAGATGCGTGAGTAATAAAAATCTTTTTTACTCGCTGGCTTCTATACCCCTTACCACCGAGATCCCAGCAAATAGAAATGTTTTCCATACCATCTCATAGCCCCACGCGGGGCAAAGGTCCTCTGAGGCTGTCTGGTCCCTCCGGTCCGAATTTGTCTTCTTCTCAGATCTCCATTGTTGAGGGATTTCTCTGGCACGCACGGTGGAATGCAGGAGTGTGTAGAGCCAGTGGCAGGAAAAGCCAGGAACGCATTGTTGTGGAACGCATGTTTGCGCTGCTAGCATGGCCGTCACCTCTCTCTAGCTCCCGGTTGAAATGCATGCTTGTTTCCTTAAAATGGCTGCTGCTGACTGGAACGCATAGCTGGAACGCATGCCTGCCCTCCAAAATGGCTGCCGCATTATGAATACCGAGCCTGAAATATAAGAGTGCAGCTGTCTTGTCTTATCCTGGAGCTCCCTCGTGTGGTCACTCAGCAAATTGCAAGCTTCTCTTTATTTTTTATTACTACTACAGTTTCTGTCATCCTCTCACTATGGCTAAGGTTAAGAACTATGCTTCGGCATTATCTAAGTTCTCCAGATCTTCTGAGGAACCTCCAAAACTTATGCCAGAAGCGGAGCAGCAATCTGCACCAAAAGTGTTAGACGAAGCAACAATTTCAACCTTGGCAACGAAGCAAGATTTGGCTGAAATATTTCAGGAACTAAACCTTTTCCGCACGGACTTCACCTAAGTCATTGCTGGCATGCACTCCAACATAAAAGCACTGGATGACCGTGTATCTCACGCTGAAAACCTAGTAGGGGAGCAAATGGATTCTTCGATTGCTCTTCAAACGAAATTGAGAAAACTAGATCAATCCACTAAAGATATGTTGGAGCGTCAAGAAGATCTCATGAACAGGCAAAGGAGAAACAACATCCGCATCCTGGGGGTTCCGGAGAGTTCCGGGGACATGGAGGACTCAAAAACTCTAGTACAAGAGATATCTGCATTTTTTGTCACTGCATCCGCCCACCCAGTCAAATTAGAAAGAGCACACCGCAGTCTGGGACCTAAGAAGGATTCCAAAGCTCGTCCAAGTCCCATCATCGCCTGTTTCTCCTTCTTCGAAGATAAAGTGCCCTACTGCGCAGTGTACAGGGCCAACACTCTTTCCTCTATAAAGGTCAGGAGCTCCAGATTTTTCAGGACATTGCGCAGCGCACCTTAGAGCAGTGGAAGAGCTTCCGCCCCCTTACTCAGGCGCTCCAGAAACGTTCGATACAATACCGCTGGGGTTTCACTTTCTCCTTAAATTTCAAATGGAACAGCGTCAAACAACGCATTTCGGAGCTCCCCAACTGCCTACACTTTCTGGACACCCTTCAATTTGGAGAGCATTCCCTTACACAACATGCTCAGAAGGGTGACTGGGAAGTCTCTATGCCCAAGCGTCGGAAAGTTCCTAGATCTCGATGCTCTTCGGAAGCTCACCAAGAAAGTTCCGGGAGTCATGGAATGGACACAGCTGCCCCAACCTGAGAGGAGGCTAACATCTCTTCTGATGACTTCCATTAGTCTCAATGCCTGTCTCTTCCTCTCTCCGAGATTGAGTCTCTTCTACAGGAAGAATGCTTGTCCACTAGAACAAGAACTCTCAATACCTCCGACATTGTCAGTGAGAGATTAGCATAACAGAAGTCTACACTCTTACTGTCTCAAATTACTTGTTATTATGTTAGGTACCATTTATACTTATGAGTAAGGATACCAAACAGTTCTATAGCAGGATTGTCCTTTTTTTTTCAATTTGTCGCTAGGGGAAGGTAGGCTCCGGTGTGGTAACCCGAGTACCCAAATCCTTAGCGTCACCCTGGGAGTGGGAAGATTCCCCACCCACAGTAAAGGTTCTCTTTTAAGAAATGGTTGTTTTTCCGTATTCCAAATATTAGGATTGTTTGTTCTTATAGAATTGGGGTTTGAGGGGCAGGGGTGGGAGGGATGGGTTTGGGGGGATGGGAGGGAGGGGTTGGTGGGGGGAGGGGGGAGAACGGGAAGAGAACTCGAAGCAGGGAACTGGAAGCTGGGTTATGATTGTGGTCACATGGATGTTGGGCTCAAAGAGAGATGAAGAGACTCTACAAGGAGAGAGGAGGGATGTTGGTTGGAGCAACAGGGGATCTTTTTTGGCAAGTGAGCGTGTTTCTATTTGAGAGAGTTCAGGCTCTATTAAGAAAATTCTTCTTTCCTACTAACGCAGTAGTTCAACTCCGAGGTGCTCCTTGGGATAATGGTTAGATTCATTTCTTGGAACGTTAGGGGCTTGCATCATCCCATTAAACGATGAAGAGTCCTGGAGCTCCTACACAGAGAACGCGCAAATATTGTTTTCCAACAAGAATCTCATTTGGCTCCGGGAGCTCACTCGTGTCTAATCTCCCGTAGATTTCCAAATGTTTACTCCGCTGGATTTTTTTCTACTCACAAAAGGGGAGTAGCTATAATGGTCACTCAGAAAGGTTCCTTCCAGCTGTTACAACAAATCCAGGATCCTCAAGGTCACTTCTTACTGCTGACAGGTATCCTTAATGGAGCAAAGATCTCCCTGATTAATGTGTATATCCCTCCAGAGGATGCTGTTCAATCTCTATTGCATCTTATGGAGATTTTAACTGCTCAGGTAAAGGGAGATTTAATTATTGGAAGAGACTTTAATTGCATCCTCTCAGATTTAGATAGATCCTCTGGGCTCACTTTTTCGCACCGCCCATCACAAACTCTATCCACATTAATCTCTACCTTTGCAATAGAGGACGTTTGGCACTCACACCATCCTAGAGAATGAGATTACACTTTTTTCTCATCGGCTCATCATACATATTCCCGTATTGATATGCGGCTAATTTCCAAGCAATTATCTCTGCAAGTTAGCAAGGTGACGATTGGAAGGTGACGAGAGGTCCTTTGGACCACTTTACACTTTCCTTAGACTGTGATCTGAGGGATACAGAAGCCCCTCCCCGCTCTTGGGCTTTCCCTCGGCACTTACTGAAGAGTACCTCCTTTGTGCAAGTTACAGGAGTGCTGGAGAGATTATCGCGCACACAATGATCAGGAGGGGATTTCCCCATTTCTACTATGGGAGGCTGGGAAGGCCATTCTGAGAGGGCATGTTATCTCCTTATCGACTACCCACAAGCGTAAGAATGAAACCATTCAGGCTGATCTCAGATCACAAATAGCAAATCTCGAACATCAACACAAATGTTGTCCGACCTCCTCGATCTTCAGACAGCTCACTGAACTTCGAGGTAAGCTAGCAACCTTCGAAACGGAGGAGATCTCTTCTTGCCTTTTGAAAACCCGCCGGCACTTCTTTGAACATGGAAAAAAAAGCTAATAGATTACTTCTGTGGCAGTTGAAAAGGCAGAAAATAGCTCGTCGAGTTTCGACTGTTTTGGATGAACGCAATTGTCCTCTTATTAAGTCCAAGGACATTGCTCAACGGTTTGCCAGATTCTACAGAGATCTATATTCCTCTCAACTTTCCGCAAATAGCGCAACTATTCATAAATTCTTATCAGGTCTTCATTTGCCTCACTTGTCTGAGGAGGCACGAACTGCTCTGGACAGAGAAATTCAGCTGGCGGAAGTACAATTGGATTTGAAACATCTAAAACCTGCCAAAGCATCCGGCCCAGATATGTTTCTGGCAGAATTTTACAAGGCTCTTTCAGACCAGGTAGCTCCCGTGTTAACCAAGGTCTATAACGCAATCCTTCAGCATCAAAGCCTACCCGAATCGATGCGACAGGCCTTGATCACAGTAATTCCTAAGGAAGGAAAAGATCCCTTGCTAGGAAGCAGTTATAGACCCATATCCCTACTAAATGTGGACTATAAACTTCTAACTACAATTCTTGCCTCTCGGTTAAGCACCATAGTGCAAGATCTAGTTCATCCAGATCAAACAGGTTTTATTAAGGGACGGCAAGGTTCTGACAATGTTCGTCTCCTCCTTAATATTCTGATGGAAGTTAAGCAAATCGAAGGTAGATATGCGGTCCTCTCTCTAGACGCAGAAAAAGCGTTTGATAAGGTGGAATGGAGGTTTCTCTTAAGTGTACTGCAGCAGTTTGGGTTTGAGCCCTCGTTTCCAGCTTGGATCTCTGCTCTTTATAAGCAACCCATGGGAATTGTCCAAGTCAATGGATTCTTTTTGTCGCCATTCTCCCTGGAACGCGGGACCAGAGAGAGCTGTCCTCTCTCACCGCTTCTGTTTGCCCTAGCACTTGAACCCCCTGCTATTCAACTAAGATCTCATGAATCTCAGCTTGGGATTCCCCTGGCAGGCAATTACCATATAGTTTCGCTACACATGAACGACACTAATATTCCTTCGGGAGCCGGACTCCTCTATGCCAGTCCTTACTTCTATTTTAACTGAGTTTTCTTACCTGTCAGGGTATTCAATCAACTTTCAGAAATCTGCTCTAATGCCTTGCATGACGTGGCGAGGTGTAAGCCATTTGGGGGTCAGACAGTAATTTTCTGAAGGTTACGGGTTTTAAATATCTAGGAGTTCAGATCTCCCAGAAAGTGGAGGAGCTCAATAAATGCAACTACCTTCCTTTACTAGCTTCCTTGTCTAAGGAGACCGCAGCTTGGCAAGCTCTATCGGTCTCTTGGCTAGGGACAGTAAATACAATCAAGATGTTACTCCTCCCATGAATCCTTTTCTTATTTCAACAACTCCCTATTCATTTACCACGTTCGTTTTTCCTGCATTTGCGCAAGATTCGTATGCACTTTATATGGCAAGGGCGGAGATCTAGGCTAAGCTGGAATACAATGATTCGACCCAAAACATGGGGAGGAGTTTGACTCCCCAATTCCGAGCTCTATTATTTCTGTGCCTGCTTACGGGCAATTCCCCTTTGGCACCTGAAGAGAGCAGCAGCATGGATTGACCTGGAAACCCACTTGATCTTTTCAATACCACTACAAGCAATCCCTTTTGTCACTGACAATTTGATGATACGGGCTATTCGTTCCCATATTTTTCTGGGTCCAATTTGGACAGCCTGGCGCAAAGTGTGTATTAAAACGGCCCGACCGTCCCTTTGGTCCCCATACACACCTATAGGAGTTTTCCCCTTTGTTGGAGGCCTGCCACTGCCACTTCAAAGAATTCTGGAGACTACGCATATGGCTGCACTATATCATCAATCCGGGTTGTTATCGCACTCCCAACTCAAGTCGACGCTGCAATTTTCGCTCTCAGCATTCCAATACCTCCAATTCCATCATTGTTTTTCTTCTCAATCCATTAGAGAGGCAGCTATATGCTCCCCCACTATTTGGGAGAGACTTCTCTTTCTACCTCTGTCAGACAAAGCTCTCTTGGCACGTCTTTATCGACCTATATCTGGAGAAATGGTGCTGGCGGCGCCTAAATTGAAGGCTTGTGACCGCTGGGAGGAGGTTATACAGCCTAAATCGGATGACTTTTGGATAGAGGTATTTCACCATGCACACTCCTGTTCTAGCTCTCTATCTCTAGTCAATATGCAATTAAGAATTGTCTTAAGAATGTCCGTTGTTCCGTCCTCCCTTTTCCGATGGGGGCGAGCTGATGACCCACTTTGTTGGAGAGCATATGGAGAAGTGGGAACCTTTTCTCATATGTGGTGGGATTGCCCCAAAATCCAAGCGTATTGGCTCCTCATATGTAATGCGATTACTCGACAACTTGCAGTGTTCCACATCAAAAGGGAAGGTGATCTCAGATTAGGCCATTTCCACCCGGATTTAATGTCTAAAACCCATACACGTTTAGCTCAGTGCCTTCTTTTGGACACGCGTTATGTAGCTAGTAGATTCTGGAAGAGATCAGCTGTACCTACGTATTTATTTATTTACATTCTCTTATATACCGCGCTATTCTGCATCAGTGCGGTTTACATTGAACAAACTGAAATTACATTGAACAGGGCATTATAACTTGGAGATAACTATTTTACAGGGAACATGGGCTATGGAGGGTTAAGTGGCTTGCCCAAGACCACAAGGAGCACTTGTGGGACTAGAAACCCCAGTCCTTCCGGCCCAAGGTTGCTGTCCTCTAGTGGGATTTGAACCCCCGACCTTCCGGCCTGAAGTACCTTGCCCCAACCACTAGGCCACTCCTCCACTCCTACGTATGATGAGTGGTTGATTAAGGTATGGGACCTATACCATATGGACAAAATGACGGCCGAACTACGGGGTAAGTGGAATACTTTTGAGTATTTTATGGAATCAAGTGTTACCTCTCTGATTATAGTGGAAGAGTCTGACTTGGATTGCCTAAACTCTCTTACTTCTCTCACCCTTGGACCACTGCTAACGCTTTCTGCTGCTCTATGACTGGGAGATCTAAGATATTTAAACAAATTCAACTTCGGGAGAATTCAGGCTGCATTCTTCCCTTTCTCTTCATCCCTTTTTGGGGGTTGTGTCTCTCTTTGGTGCTAGTGTATCTCTGCATTGACCTGGGAGGGGGAGGCAGGGAAGGGGGACAGGGAAGGGGGGGAGGAGGGAAGAGCAAGGGAGGGGAGTGGGATAGACTATAGATAAAGAAAGTTTCACACCTTTGGGTTCCAGTCTTATTTCATAGGGCGGGTGCCCCTTTAGGTGCTCAGTTTATGTATGTTACTTACGCCTTAACTGACATTGGAATTGTTTTAGTCATGATAATTTTTTGGATAGTTAACCAGTATGTATTCTTAGTTTTACGTTCTTCTGTTTAAAAGATCCGAACATCTACTGCTATCTCCTCTTGGATGATTCTATTTAAGTCCTCTGCCTATGTATTTGTAATGTTTGAAAATGGCTATATTCTGGTATTGCTACTGAGTGTGTTTGTGTACTGATACTTGTATTTGTTTTTTTATCAATGACTTTCAATAAAGCACAGTTACTTACCTGTAACAGGTGATCTCTGGGAACAGCAGGAATAAGTCTTCACATATGGGTACGTCGGTACCGACGGAGTCTGCGCGGGAACGCTTCCCAGCGTCTAATCAGAAAGCTTTTGGAAGCATCCCACCACGCCTGCGTGCTGCCTTCCTGCCTTTCCCAACTGCCTCTCCTCAGTTAAGTTTTAAAGCTGAGACAAAGAGAGAGAGAGAGAGGAAAGGAAAGATAGATAGAGAGATACAACTTCTGGGGAGGTGGGTGGGTTGTGAAGACTTATTCCTGCTGTTCCCAGAGATCACCTGTTACAGGTAAGTAACTGTGCTATCTCCAGGAACAAGCAGGAATGAGTCTTCACATATGGGGGACTCCCAAGCTAAGATGCCTGGAGTCCCAGCATGTTATAGATTGGAACATGCTACCTCTCATATCGCCAGGCATCCTGAGGATGGAGGGTAGGAGTTGAAACAGAAAGGTGCTGTAAGACAGCTAACCTAGCATAGGACTGCAGGCAAGGAGTCCTTGTGGATGATAATTATCATCAAATATATTGAAATGAAATATTGCAATATGGACCTCCCCTAACAGGATTGCAGGAAAGCATAGAGGTTCATGGGATCTACTGGGGAATCCAGTAGAGGAACCTCAAGGAGAACCTCACTGAAAAGTGGAGGTAATAAACCTGTAGGACAACAGTAGAGGTCAGAATCCTGAAAGATGAGAGGAAACCCCAGGGATCAACTGGGGTAGTACAAAAACGGTAGGCCTTCAGCAGAAGGCTTTATGGAAAAAGCCGAAACTCTTTTGGCTGCAGAGTGGCTCACTCTTAGGAGCAAAAAGAGGAAAGGTTGACCGATTTGGACAAACCGGCCTAGTCCTTGAGGGAAGAAGGGGTATGGAAAAAACCTTGTATCCCATAAAGAAAGGACAGGTGTCTGAGGCGTTAGAGCCTCAGAGTTACTGAAGATCCACCATGTCTTTCCTAACTGGTGGTAGCTAGGAAAGATACTGGAACATGGAGAGCTTCAGGGGTACCTAAACCTTAAGGTTATGGTAGAAAGTTGTTAACTACCACTGGAGTGGTTGTGTGTGTAGCACCCCAAACATGCTGGAACAGCATAGGTATGGGTAGAGCCCAACTGTCAGAATCATATATATATCTATATGAGCATAGACAGTCAGATAGATAAGTATGTAAATACATATCTACCTATAATAATATCTCGACAGATATACATATATATACACACATATATATACATATACACACATATATATATGTGTGTGTGTATATATCTATATCTATAGATATCTCTCTATATATAGATATATAGAATATATATCTATAGTAAGATATAGAAGGGCATAACTTATACACACACAAATAACAGACATATATATCTAGAGATGTATACAGATTTTATATATTATATATATACACACACCGTATTTTCCGGCGTATAAGACGACTTTCTAACCCATGAAAATATGCTCAAAAGTCGGGGGTCGTCTTATACGCCGGTACATGTTAGAGAGGACTTAAAAGTACAGAGAAGCAAAATCCCGCTCTTGACCAGCAGATGGCGCTCCGCTCACAAAACTAGTAGCAGTGATCCATAGACATAAGGAAGTCCTGCAACATTATAAGTATTGAGCAGTCAGCAGCACTTATAAAGACCTTCTTCAGGTTTAGCGCTGTGATCAGGAGGCAGAGACAAGATGCGGACTCATACAACAGTGCTCCCCAGACTTGCTGCAGATGCCCAGGAGGAAATTCAGCACAGCCCAGGACTTCCGGCACACTCCACACCCGCCAAAAATGCTTGGAACGCAAAGACGCTTATGCGTTCCAAGAGCACATGGCTATGGCCGCCAGCCCGCTCACACCGGTCAGGGAAGTCCAAGTTTCTTCAAACGTGGATTCTAGCAAGGCACTCACCTCCTCCCGATCAGAAGTCGCGCTTCCCGCACGTTGAAAGCAGGGAGAATCGCCAATGTGCAGGTATCTTCACTTTTGCCCCAGGGTCTCCGGGCGATTCGCTATTCGGCAATGAGGCACCTGCGCCTCCGCGCCGATCTCCGGTCTCCCGCCGACTTGCAATCAACCTGCCCGCGCTCCCCTGGACTCGTTGGGGAAAGGCGGCACACTCGATCTTCTTTCTGCAGCTGAGAGCTGAAACGCAGCTCCAGGTACAGGGATCAGCGCCGGTCTCACCGGTATTTAAAGCAGCAGCACTCAGGCCGCGAGAAGCAGCTCAGGGCTCAGGATCGCTGAAGAGGGGTAGTCTTATACGGCGAGTATAGGCCAAACCCTATATTTTACCAGGAAAAGTAGGAGGTCGTCTTATACGCCGGAAAATACGGTGTATATATATATATATATATATATATATATATATATATATATATATATATATATATATAGATATATATATATATATATATATATATATATATATATATATATATATATAGATAGATAGATAGATAGATAGATATAGATAGATATAGATATAGATAGTTAGATATGAATATATAGGCCTATATATAGATGTCTGCAATTAAGCAGACAGAGATATGCCAATAGAAGTATATTCACATAGGAGATGTGAAGAGGAAAGATTCATCTAACAAGAAGGTGGAACCTACTTGAGAAGATATATAGAGAATCTATTCCCCCTGGTTATGAAGGAAGGAGTCAGGGGAAAAATCTCCCTGACAAGGAACAGACTAGATTGCTGTAAGAATGCTAGCCAGTGAAATAACCAGGATGGTTACGTGAAAAGCAGAGGATAATATCAGTCTGCAGGCAGCAAGTCCCGAGTCCTCCAGAACTCTAGCATGGTAACTGGACAGAGAACGCATAGGAATGAGATACCATGTTGACCTACTTGAGGGGCAAAAAGGGGATCATGCGTTCTTTAGCTAAATATGCGCTGTCCATGACGGATTAGGATACCATGAGGACGAGCTGCAAGGAAAAAAAGGAGCATATTCCCGGTGGGAATCCAGAGGACCAAACCAGGGAATTGAACAACTCTTTAAGCTTTCACGTAAGAGAAAGGCCCATGTCCTTTGTTTTAAAAAGGAGATAGAAGGGTAGGAAGAACCCTTCCAGTCATGAGGGGCATGACTGAGGGAGCCTTTTCCAACCATCTAGGACAGCTGTTTGAGGAAATCTTAATGCTCTCTAGCAAGGGCCCATGGTGGAAAGCTTCTCTGTAGGATTGCAGAGAGCATAATGCAGGAGAATTAGGAGATAGAACTGGCTTCTGAAAAAGCCAGTACCTACATCAACTATGCTGCCAAACCCAAGGGAATTGGAGATGGCAAGAATAGAAGACAATCCGAGAAGCCTGTAGTGATAAGATTTCCCAAGAAAGATGAAACCACTGTCTTGGAGTCAGTACTAAGGTCAGAAGAATATAGTGGAGGACAACTCTGGATGATTGTGGAGAAGAACCAGTGGTCCAATCACTAGGGCTCCTGCATGAGCAGCTGCTAGTAAGACAGCAGAAGAATCTTTCTGTTTAAAAACAGAAAGAACAGACAGAACAAGAGTAAGAAAACTCTGGACCTGTCTGATAAACTGCCCCAAAGCAAAAATGAAGAAGGGAGTTAACTCAGAGAGGAAAACTCCACACTGGAATAGAGACAAAACTAGAGGGGCTGAAGAAGAAGCCCTCCAGTGTAATAGTACCACTCTTACAGAGGAAATGCTTGGTAAGAGGGTAGAGAAGATGGAGCTGAATGGAGACTTACAAGCGGTAAGTCTGTAGAAAGGAAAAATTCATGCTGGTACAGAAAACTATCGTTTGATAGTTGTTAAACCTCTTTCCCTAACAGGAAGAAGAGGAGAAACCTGCGACCTATAGGCATGAATATCCTAAGAGCTCGTATACAGAGAAAAATGGATGTCTTGTGAAAAGAGATCCATGCCTGGAGTTTAAAATGAAAGCAGTGGGAGGCTTCTACTGAGAAGAAGCCAACTGCAGGTTCTAAACCCAAAGAGGCACAAAAATATGATGATTAATCAGAAACCCTGCGGTTGCTGGGTTTGCTGAGCCTGGTGAGAGTTTGGATTTTTCAGACCAGGGCGATGTTTCCCCTGTTTGGGAACATCTGTATGATGGGCAGAAGATGAATAAAACCTTCTCCCCCTAGGGGAAGAAAGTTTGGTAGGACATTTCCTATCTACTGGGAAAGAAGAAGGTGTAGAACAGCCCTTAGAAACAGGTAAGTCAGTGGACCACTGAGTAACCTGACGTAAAGACTCCTTATTGAAGAGATTTTCTCCAGTGCTAGGAGTATTACCCAGTCTCTGTTGTGCCCATTTGTCTAAGTCTGAAGCTTGGAGCCAGGCTCTACGTCGTGCCCCTATAGCTATAGCAGAAGTCCTGCTAACAGACTCAAAAGAGTCTAGGGAAGCACGAGTAAGAAACCAAGAGATATTTTGAATATGACTAAGCAGTGAGGAATAGTCTGCACTCTTGGGCTCTGAAAGAAAGGGAGTCAAAAGATGTAATTTCTTTGTGACCTCCTCAAGAGATAGACTCATATAAAAAATACATGAGAGAATTCTTGCTGAAAGCATGGATGTCTGGAAGGTTTGATGTCCAAAGGCATCTAGTGTCTTAGACTCACGACCTGGCGGATAAGAAGAGTGCTTTTTCTTACTCTTCACCCGCCTCATTGCTGATTCCACTACTATGGAATGATGAGGAAGTTGAGTCTTTTGAAACCCTGGAGAGGGGGGCACCTGATATAGGAGATCAATTGCTCTGGAAGGTGGGGGTACCCTTAAAGGTGCTTCCCACAGTCCTAGAAGGAGATCCTGCAAGGAATGATGCAAAGGAAGCATTATGTTCTCCTTTGCTTCGGTAGAAACAGAACCTTGTGTAGGATCATGTCCAGGGATAGGAATGGCAAGTGATCTTGCCATATCCAGGAGGAAACTCTGAAAAGAAGGATCTCCAAAGGGAACCTCCCCTGGACAGGTTAGTTCTAAAGAACTAGCCTGGGCACCGAAGGATCTATCTAAGTATGTAGGAATATAAGATCCTGCAGGGTGCAGTATGGGATCCTTAAGGGATGGTCGCTGGTACTGGAGGTCAGGACCAGCGACAGTCAGTATCACATGGTCCATGCCAGGTATCGACTCCAAGCTTGGTATAGAAGGGAGCGATCCTGTTGAAAGAAGCATGGAAGGAGCTGATCACGATGCTACTGTGGACACCGGTACCGATACTGGTACCGCTGTCAGAACCAAACCGGACACCGACATCGAAGCAGCAATCGGTGACAGCCCAATCGGTACCGAGGTAACCGAAAGCCTTCGGCAATCATCCTTGGTACCGAGGGTCCGGTACCGATAGGTGTCGGTACCAAGACGTGTCGGTACCCAGTCTTCCAGACTAGAGATCGATTCCAGACTCGGCATCGAAGGAAGCGAATCTATCGATGCACGTCTGGAGGGTACCGACGTCGGTGGTAGTATCGGTGCCGGTACCGATACTGGAAAGTCAGTCTGGAACGTGTCCACCGGTCCCGTAGGTACCGAGGACACCAGACGACAATCCCTGGTGAGGAGTGTTTCATCCAACACCAGTGCCGATGCCGGGGTATTGGTACTGCTCGAAGCGGATGCCACCACCGGGCATGGCTCAGGTATGTTCTGTGAGGGGTGAACCTCAGGAACAACCTGAAACCCCACATAGGCTTTGGAGGCCAAAGACTCCCGCCAGGGTTTTGAAGCCAATGGGCCCTCGAGGGCAAGGCTAGAGCCGTCTACATGCAGTGCATGAGACCTACCACTCGAGGGTTGGCTAGTCTTAACAGACTGTGGGTTACCTGATCCTGTGTAGAAGAAGAAATGGTCGGTGCCCTGAGGTTGGAAGGGAACCGTATGTCGAGAGAAACTCGATGCTGAAAATCTCTTCTCAGAATACCGTTACCCGAGGGCTCCGGAGGAAAAAGGTCAGGACCCAAACAAGTTAGACACCAATTCTGGGAGTCTAAAAATAAAAGTTGTACCGCCACAGTTTGAACATTTCTTGGAGAAAGTGGCTGGCGGTTCCATGAGAACATGGAGAGGCCTGAAAGGCCTGAGAAACCGTAAGACACTAAAGAGAAAAAATATTCCTTAAAAAGAAGATTTTACAGAAAAGAAAAAAGAAACACCGGCGGTACCGGTGGCGTCGGGGAAGACAGCCGCGACCACAAGAAAACTAAAGAATTAAAAGAAGAATTTTCTGCGGTGACAGGAAGACGTCCTGCCGGCTCCGCGGAAAAACGAAAACTGAGGAGAGGCAGTTGGGAAAGGCGGGAAGGCAGCACGTAGACGTGGTGGGATGCTTCCAAAAGCTTTCTGATTGGACGCTGGGAAGCGTTATTTTATTTATTTATTTTATTTAACATTGTTTATATACCGCACTATTTAACATCAGCACGGTTTACAAGAAACATAGATGTCCAGTGTGGGGGTCAACACTGGACTTACATTAAAACAAGGAATTTAAACTTGGAGAACATGTAAAAACTATGTACACAACTCTTCGATATATCTATGTGTGCTGTTCAATGGTCGCATTGGGTGTAGGGTCAGGGTTGATCGTGTGGGTATGTATGGGCTGGGTTTAGGTGATGCCTTCAGAGTTGGGGAAGCATTGAAGGAAGAGATAGTGTTTTAGAGCCTTTCTGAATTGGATAAGGTTGTTCATGGCACGGATATTGGGCGGTAGGTTGTTCCAGCATGAAGGTGCGGCTAAAGCAAAGGCACGGTTTCTAGAGGCCTTGGTGCATTTGGTGATTGTTTTCGGGAGGATTAAGGAGTTGGTGAGACAGATCTTCTGAGTCTGTTGGGGGGGGTGAGCTGGATAAGTTCAGTGAGGGAGCTGGCCGTGCATTTATTGATGGCCTTGAATGTTATTGTTAGGATTTTGAAGGTGACCCTGTAGCGTACTGGGAGCCAGTGTAGTGTTTTCAGGGTGGATTGTGCAGGGTGGACCGCGCAGACTCCGTCGGTACCGACGTACCCATATGTGAAGACTCATTCCTGCTTGTTACTGGAGATAGCACAGTTACTTACCTGTAACAGGTGATCTCTGGGAACAGCAGGAATTAGTCCTCACATATGGGTACGTCGGTACCGACGGAGCCTGCGCGGGAAAGCTCCCCAGCTTCCCAGAAGGAAGCTTTTGGGGCCTCCCACTGCACATGCGCGCTGCCTTCCCGCCTTCCTGACCAGCTCTCCTCAGTTCGAGTTTATAGCTGAGACAATAGAGAGAGGAAAGGAAGATAGATAGAGGATACAACTCCTAGGGGAGGTGGGTGGGTTGTGAGGACTAATTCCTGCTGTTCCCAGAGATCACCTGTTACAGGTAAGTAACTGTGCTATCTCCAGGAACAAGCAGGAATAAGTCCTCACATATGGGGACTCCCTAGCTAAGATGCCTGGGAGATCCCGTTCCAAGGGTTCGCCATCTTCGTATGGATCTCAGGCATCCATTCTGGGAAGGTGGGCAGGAGTTGTTCAAGTATGGAACAGGTGTTTGAGGACAGCCTGACCAAACAAGGCATCCCGGCGGGAGTCCTTGTCCAAGCAGTAATGGGCTGTGAAGGTATGAACCGAGGCCCATGTGGCGGCTCGACAGATCTGATCTATGGAGACAGAGTGAAGATGAGCCATAGAAGTGGCCATGGCCCTCACATTGTGAGCTGTGACATGGCCTTCCAGAGAAATATTTTTACTCTGGTAAGCAAAGGAAATACACTGAGCAATCCAATTGGAAAGTGTACATTTGGAGACTGGAAGTCCCAAATGAGAAGGATCAAAAGCCACGAAAAGTTGGGAAGACTTTCGATGTGGCTGAGTCCTGTTGAGGTAAAAGGCAAGAGCTCTTTTACAATCTAAAATATGAAGGTTCCTCTCTGCACTGGATGCATGAGGAGCTGGAAAAAAGACAGGTAGATATACCTCTTGATTAAGATGAAAAGGCGAGACCACTTTGGGCATAAAGTGGGGATTCGTCCTTAGGACCACCTTATCATGATGAAACCTGGTATAAGGTGGATGAGCCACTAAGGCCTGTAGTTCACTGATGCGGCGAGCCAAAGTGACTGCAATAAGGAAAAGGACCTTCCAGGAAAGAAATTTCAAGGAGGTAGAAACCAACGGTTCAAAAGGTGGCTTCATAAGCTGACCTAGAACTAGGTTCAAGTCCCATGCTACCGGAGGAGGTCGGATGGGAGGCTTAGTTAGAGTCAGGCCTCTCATGAACCTTGCAACAAGCGGATGAGAGGAGACAGGTTGTCCATTTATAGGTTTTAAGGATGCTGCAATAGCACTCAAATGGACTCTTACTGAATTCGTCTTAAGGCCTGCATTAGAAAGATGCAGGAGATAGTCTAGTAGAGAATTCAAAGGAAGTGCTAGAGGGTCAAGACCCTGTTGAGCACACCAAATGGAAAAACGTTTCCATTTGAAAGCATAGGAACGCCTCGTGGAGGGTTTCCTAGAGGCATGAAGGATATCTTTCACTGGTTGAGAAAGATTGAAGTCATGAAGGCTTAGGCCTTCAGTAACCAAGCTCTGAGGTGTAGGGACTTGGGGTTTGGTTGCCACAAAGTCCCTTTCTCCTGAGAGAGAAGGTCTGGCGCAGCTCCCAGGTCCAGGGAGGGTCCCTGGGAGAGATGCAGAAGTAGAGGGAACCACACTTGGCGTGGCCAGCGTGGAGCTATGAGGATCATCGATCCGTGATCCCTCTGGAGTTTGAACAGAGTCTTAGGAATCAAAGGAATGGGTGGAAAGGCATATAGGAATTCCTGACCCCAATGCAGGAGAAAGGCGTCGTTGGCCTGAGCTCCCTGACACGGAATCCTGGAACAGAACCGGGGAAGTTTGGCATTCCACGGACTTGCAAAGAGGTCTATGTCCGAGGTTCCCCATTCCTGAAAGATTCTGCCTATCTGGTCCATATGTAGGGACCATTCGTGTGGAAGCAGAACTCGACTGAGTCTGTCTGCCCGAGAGTTTTGAACCCCTGGAAGATATACTGCCAGAAGATGAATTTGATGCTCTCTGGCGAAGGCCCATAATCTGAGAGCTTCGTTGCAAAGCGACAGAGAGCCTGTCCCTCCTTGTTTGTTTACGTAGAACATGGCCACCTGATTGTCTGTATGAACTAGGACGGTCAGGTTGACAAGGAGGGTATGGAAGACTTTGAGGGCAAAGAAGATTGCTCGCAGTTCCAGGAGGTTGATGTGAAGGGTGGTCTCCTGCGGAGACCAAGTACCCTGAGTGGAGAGGGATTGTAGATGGGCTCCCCACCCTGTTTGGGAGGCATCTGTTGTGAGGGTTGCTTGGGGCAACAAAGGTTGGAAGGGGGCCCCCAACAACAGATTCTTGGTGGACATCCACCATTGGAGGGACCAAAACAGACGCTTTGAGGTGAGTATTTGGTCGGAGAGCGCTCCTGATGCTTGAGCCCACTGGGTGGCCAAGGTCCATTGAGCTGCTCTCATATGAAGACGAGCGTAGGGCACCACGTGTACCGTGGAGGCCGTGTGGCCCAGAAGTCGCAGCATTTCTCTGGCTGTCAAGTGACTGCTGGACTGAGCTTGGGAGGCCAAGCACAGCAGACGTTGGCCCCGGACTTGAGGTAGGTAGGCCCTTGCAGTGGTGGTGTCCAACTGGGCCCCTATGAATTCTAGAGACTGAGTAGGGGTAAGTTGAGACTTGGGAAGGTTTACCACCAGTCCCAGATACTGCAGAAGGTGCCTTGTGCGGTCCAGGGAAATCTGGGCCTCTGACTGAGATAGAGCTCGGATGAGCCAGTCGTCCAGATATGGGAATACAAAAATTCCCAGACCTCTTAGAAATGCGGCAACAACTGCCATGCATTTGGTGAACACTCTTGGAGCAGAGGCTAGACCGAAGGGAAGTACTCTGTACTGGAAATGTTTTCCCTGAAACAGAAATCTTAGATATTTTCTGTGGGATGGGTGGATGAGTATATGTGTGTACGCATCCTTGAGATCTAGAGAACAAAGCCAATCCTGACTCTGAAGGTATGGAAGGAGAATGCCTAGAGAAAGCATTTTGAATTTCTCCTTGTACAGAAATTTGTTCAATTCTCTCAGATCTAGGATAGGTCTGAATCCCCCTGTCTTCTTTGTTATGAGAAAATAAGGGGAGTAGAATCCTGTCCCTTGTTGAAGAAGAGGAACCTCTTCTATTGCCCCTTGGGCAAGGAGAGAAGAGACCTCCTGATCCAACAGGTCTAGGAGAAATGGGGGAGAATTGAAGTGCCTCACCATGGTATATGGAGGAAGGTTGGAAAAATGAAGTTTGTAGCCCTCTCTGATGATAGAGAGGGTCCATTGCTCTGATGTGATTTGCTCCCATCTGGGAGCAAAGTGAGCTAACATTCCGGGAATGGTGAGGGGCTCTGGTTGTTCTAGAGCCAGAAATGTTAAGTTCTCTAGGGGCAAGTCAAAACCCCTGAGGGGGTTGAGCCTGCTGAGGAGTGGTAGACGCTGCAGGCTTTGACTTTGCCTGTTTAGGTTGCTGACGTTTAGCAGCAAAGCGAGGCTGAGAAGATTGTTGGCCAGTATTTGTGGAAAATCTGGCCTTCTTGTAGTAAGGCCTCTTGAAAGACTTTTTCTTGGCAGGAGTAGAGGTAGACGTAGAAAGTCTATCCAAGGTAGCATTTTCTGCGTCCATTTGAGTGGCTTTAATTTGCCAGTCCTTACCAAATAAGTTCTCGCCTGTACAGGGCAGATTCCGTAAGCCATCCAGGACCCAGGGTTCTAGGTCAGAGGCCTGGAGCCAAGCAAGTCGTCGGGCTGCAATAGCAATGCCCGAAGCTCTACCGGCACCCTCAAAGGAATCAAAAGCTGCTCTGTTGGAGAACTTAGAAACATCTAGAAGCTGTTTCACACCAGAGAAATGAACTCCTCTTTTCTATCCTCAGGGATAAAGGAGGCAAAATGTCGTATCTTTAGGGCAAGTTCCCTGAGAAACATGCCCATATACAGACTGTAAGAATTAATCCTGGCTATAAGCATAGTAGCCTGGAAAATTTTCTTGCCAAAAGAGTCTAGGGTCTTACATTCTCGTCCTGGAGGGGTAGAAGAGTGCCTTTTGGTACTCTTAATCTTTTCAGTGCAGACTTCACCACAATGGAATGGTGAGGCAACTGAGTCTTTTGAAAACCAGGAGGAGGGGGGACCCGGTACATGGTGTCCAACCTACGAGAATAAGGAGACAACGTTAGAGGAGCCTCCCATAAGTCCATCAAGTGTTCTTGAAGGATTTCATGGATAGGCAGGGTGACTGCCTCTTTAGGAACCTTAGGGTATCCTAAAATATCCAATTTCTTTGACCTAGGTTCTTTTTCAGAGGATGTGGTTATAGAAAGTCCTTTAGCTAGTTCAATAATGAAGTCTTGAAAGGACAAATCCTCTGGTGGAGACATTCTCCTCTTTGGGGAAGAGGGGTCTTCATGAAGAACTAGAGACAGCTCATCAGAGTCCTCAGAGTCGTCAAAATTCTCAGAAGAAGCAGAGTATTCTCTATTTGCTTCCAACGCACGATACGCATACCGATCGGTATCGACATCGGGCGTACCGGGTAGGGGATCGGTATCGGGTGAAAACCCGGATTCGGCATGCGGAACCGATCTGCGTTTGGAAGTCGATGGTCTCGGTTCCGGTATGGGAGACGATACCAGAACCGGACCCGGTACCGCTGAACGCGGTACCGAGGGCGTCGCAGCATTAATAAAAGCCAGCATGACCTGCTGCATGGTCTGAACAGTATTGCTCATAGATGCCACTGCTGCCTGGATGTCGGTACCGGTATGAGCCGGTACCCCAGAGCAGTCCAACAGGTGATCAGTCGAGGCCGTGCCATCGATGTTAACCTGTAACCCCCTAGATGGTGCTTTCGAAGCCAGAGCTTCCCGCCGGGGTTGTTTGGCTGGGGCAGGATCCTCAGACTCAAAAGTGAGAGCCTCTCGATGCTTTGAAGGAGATTTGCTCTTTGAGGACCTGCCCGCAGAGGGTTTGGTTACCTGAGATCCATCCGGAGAGGAAGACCTGGATTACTGTGATGCTGGATTATCTGAAGCAAACAGCACATGGAATTTGTTGGCCCGGTTCTGCAACCCACGTTTAGACATCTGGGAGCAGGATGGGCAGTCCGGAATGGAGTGGTCAGGTCCCAAACACTTAAGACACCATTCATGGGTGTCTGTGACAGAAATAACAGCACTACACTTGGTACACTTCTTAAAACCAGGGGCTGGTTTCTCCATGAGGAGAATTTGTGTAGGCCTGAGGCCTAACCGAAGTCACCAAGTTGTGCAAAGATAAAGTTTTTTGTTGTTTTTTTTAAAGAAAAGAAAAGAGAGACCGGCGGTACCGGTTTCGGTATGGGGAAGGCAGGTACGCGGTCTAAAGAAACAAACTAAAACAATAATTTCTTCAGCGGTGACAGGAACACGACCTGCTGGCTCCGCGGAAAAAGAGAAACTGAGGAGAGCTGGTCAGGAAGGCGGGAAGGCAGCGCGCATGTGCAGTGGGAGGCCCCAAAAGCTTCCTTCTGGGAAGCTGGGGAGCTTTCCCGCGCAGGCTCCGTCGGTACCGACGTACCCATATGTGAGGACTTATTCCTGCTTGTTCCTGGAGATAAATTTTATACATAAAAAAAAAAAAAAAAAGATCCTGAAAGACCTGAGGACAGGCATAGCAAGGACCTCCTTGGGTGCACTACAAGCCCACAAGATGGATTGAAAGTCTTTGTTAGTGGGGGGTCTTGAGAGTCACTAAGAGCCAGCGCCCTAGATAGCTACTCGAGAAATTTTGGGAAAGAGAAATCCTCAGGAGATTCATGCTCCATTACTGGAGATGGTGAATCTTCAATATCTCCTAAGAGGGAGGGCTCCATATCCCACTGGTGGGAACAGGACAGACTTACTGCCAAGTAGTCGTTATCATCCCCCAAGGGAACAAAGCAGACCACAAGGGGTGGTAGTCGTGGGGAGGCAGGATGTTGGTAAGAAGGAATCTCCGTTGGTGGTGAGCATTCAGTCGGAGAAGCTATTCCCAGCAGGGCAGCAGTGTCCTGGACGAAATGGCATAACTGAAGGAGAGGGTCCCTATTTGAAGGACACGTCCTCTGGCGTATGAAGTATGGGAGATTGTGTTTAAATAGTATCCGAGTGATGTCTCTGTTTCTTGGTAGTGAGGGAGAAGGTCTCTGATGACACAACTCTGCCTTACACTTGTAGGGCTGCAACTCCTTGGAGCCAAGAGCACTGATGGAATCCGCTCTTGCGGCTATGCCTCAACTTAGATTTAGATTTATGACTTACCGGCTAACCTCACAGGGTGATCAGTGGAGGCCGGGCTAGGAGGAGATGGAGTCTGGCCTCTGGCCTGAGTTTTTAAACTCTTAGGCAGATGTTTTCAACACTGGCGTAGGCAGAGGGTCTGCCTCTGGACGCACAGTGGCCCCTTCAGGTCCCAATTGAGCCTTGATGGGTCTGATAGGAGAGGGGATAAGGCAGGAGCAAAAGTCATGGTGCAGCAGGTGGATGGAGGGCTGCCAGCACAGAAGTTGTTCTTTCTTGGTTCCTGGTTTCTTTCCTCCCCCCCCCCACCCCTCCACACAGCCTGTTGCCTGCTCCTTATGTTTTTTTTTTGTTTTGTTTTTTTTTAAAAGAGCTGTGGAGAATGTGGAAACCCTCCACAAGCAGCTCAAAAGATAAGTTGGGCAAAATGCCTTTTTTTTTAAAAAAGGAAACCCCTGGGTAACATGAAGATGGAGAAACAAAGTGAAAATAAAGAAAGAAAAGAAAAAAGAAGCACAATGATCGACAAAGGAGGGGAGAGGAGAACCGGGAGCACACGCTGAGCGGTAAACATAGACTGAGGCAGCTCAGAGCAGGGCGGCAAGGTGGGAAGCAGCACGCATGCTCAGAGAAGTCCAAAGAACTTCTTTGAGCTCTGGGAGAGCTGGGCACACAGGCGCTGTTGGCGGACAGCACCTAGATGTGCCTGCATCCCCCTGCTTTTTTTGCAGAAAGAGAATCTCAGCACCTGTCAGGTGGGTTGGTGACACATGAGAAGGACTGCCCCAGCCATTCTTGCAGACCGCAAGGAGATTAAAAAATGGAGCTGCCTTATTGCAGGGAACAAGATGGAGCCAATTAAAAAATCAATAGGAAAATGACAGAGAAAATAAAAAGCCAGTAAGCAGATAGAGGACAGCAAGAGAGGAGGGGCCTGAACCCAAACTTACCACTACCATCAGGGGCTCTAAGGGTTCCTCCTGTCCACTCACAGGCCCACCAGTGCTGGACCTCTGTGGGTAATGATGCTGGACGCAGGGCAGCGATCGTATGTTGGGACTACAGGTCCCAGTTACACAGGTCACAAAGACTGTGGGGTCTGGGCCAGGGGAGAAAGGTCTATCTGCACTACCGCACGTCCACATGTCTTGCCATCTACGGAAGACAGACAAATACTGGCTTCTCTGAATGCTGCACCACTGGATGTGATGGCATCACTGAAGCTTGATCTAGTCTGCCTCCACATGCTGGCTCAGGTCGGGGGTTCAAATCCCACTAGAGGACAGCAACCTTCGGCTGGAAGGACTGGGGTTTCTAGTCCCACAAGTGCTCCTTGTGGTCTTGGGCAAGCCACTTAACCCTCCATAGCCCATGTTCCCTGTAAAATAGTTATCTCCAAGTTATAATGCCCTGTTCAATGTAATTTCAGTTTATTCAATGTAAACCGCACTGATGCAGAATAGCGCGGGGTATATAAGAGAATGTAAATAAATAAATAAAATAACCCACTTGTCTGAATACAAATTGTAAGAAAGAGGAAAAATACAACATAACTGGTTGTCTGTAATAAGAGTTCTCTCTGAAGATCAGGATTCTTATATATGTCTATGTACAGTGCTGCATACGCCTTGTAGCGCTATACAAATTAGTAGTTGTAGTAGTAGTAATAGTAGTAGACGACAGCAGGATAAAAATCAGTTACATAATGGTACCAATGCAGAATATTTCCAAGAGAGCTCTGTAAAAGCCTAGGCGGCCTTGTTTGGCATGAATAAAGCTTCTGGCCCAGCCACTGCTATATAATGCTCCCCTCAGTGCTATGTCAACACTATAAGAATAATGCCAGACAACACAATGCCAATTCAATTCTACAAGGTCTCCCACAATCCACCCTAAGTTCTCTACAACTCGCCATGAATACTGCTGCAAGGGTTCTACAAGGAGCGTCCAGGAGTGATCATGTGACACCAATCCTCAAGCAGTTTCACTGGCTCCCAAAACAAGCCAGGCTCATTTTCAAAACACTGATTCTCACTTACAAGGCCATCCATGGTTTGTCAGCCAACTCACTAACTGATCTCACACAAACTGTACCACCAACCAGATCCAGAAGACAAATAGCGCTAAACACTCTAATAATGCCAAAGGCCATAACAAAATGCAGGAGATCAACAGCGAACAGAGCCTTCATGTTTTGCGCCCCAAAACACTGGAACTCCCTACCACCTGACATACGTGCCATAACCGACCTAGCCCAGTTCAGAAAGGCCCTCAAATATAACCTATTTATCAAATATTACCCTACATAAAGTGCAATAGATTAGCCTTACTACAAACCTAACCACAATCTCTTCCTGACCCTAGCATTACTGCTATTTTATGTAAATAGTTTTTCATGATATCGAAATAATTAATTATATATTCTATGTATATAGTTCTCCCATGTTATCCAAGTTTATACTCCTGTTATATGTAACACCGAACAACCTGTTGTTCTGGTCATTGTGTTTCTCTGTAAACCGCGCTGATTATAAATAGTGCAGTACATAAAAAATTGAAATAAATAAATAAATAAATAAAATAACACTATAAGAATAAAAAGGTGGGTCGGTGTGGCTTAATATCCTGCTATACAGTTAGAATACCCATTATAGGCAAGCAACTTTGTTTCCCCCCCCCCCAAGGATAAACAAGATTAATTGGCTATACAACTGGGATTATCTGCTTTCCAACAAAAGGGATAAACAGTAACAATAAAAAGTCTCCAATGAGCAGACTAAGGAGCATGTTTACTAAAGGTTAATGTGCGTTAATTTTCATTAGTGCACGTTAAGTGCTGCCTTGTCCCATAGAAAAATAAAAGGGCCATGGCAGCACTTAACACATTAACTTTCATTAATATGTAAGAACTTTTAGTAAAACATGACCCTACACTTTCTTAAACCACCAGTCCAACAGCAGAGCAAGGACATCACATGTAGCAGCAGAACAAACCAGTACAGAGCGTGGTGTAAGTACAAGAAGATATGTTTTCAATAAAGGAATCTCTATCCTGGGGTACAAGGAATCAAACCAGACATAGCCGTATTTCAGCACCATTTTCGTCAGGGGTTACAAGTCCTCCAGATCTGCTGAGGTCTAAAAAGCAGTTAAGCAAACCCTCTGTGGGCTTTAGCCTGCTTCAAAGAGAATACTTTCTTGCAATCCAAGCTGTTCAAAGTTTATTCACTTTCATGAATATGTAACCTTGGGGTAAAAATGAAGGCAGGATGACTTAACTAGTTAAAGGTGGAAATGGGGGCTCCATAAGCCTGACTCTAATTGTTTTAAATACCTATTAACATTTCTGCCCACTGCTCATAGGTACATCCATCACCCGTTTGCTTTCCCATCTTTCTAGTTCCCTCAAACTCTGTTGTCCAAACCCAGCTTACACCAGAAAAATGAAGTCAGTGGTATGGCAGGCCAGGTGCTTCTTTAAACAGTTCTTCCTACTATCAGCATCTCTCCCAATGTGCAACAGAAATCTGCAGAGCACCAGGCAGGTTAAACATCTGATCTGAGCTGTCAACTGCATGGGCAGGCGAGGTACCAGCAACAAGAAAAGCAGGTTAGAAAAGCACTCTCCTGCTCTCAGCTAGGACTGGATCACCTAGCAGGAGAACAAGTATAAACATTAGCCCCTGGGTGCTGAAGGCCTAGGCACGCCACTGTCTTGCACAGAGATTGGAATCATAATTATAAGTTTAGGAACCAATCAAAAACCCATACCTAGTTTTGATTGGACTGCTGTGTGAAAGTTAGAGCTTCTGTAATTACATGGATCAGGTTTTGGAACTCTGTTGATGAACCGAGTGCCTTTATCCCCACCACCTTTCTTTCTGCACATTAAAGTGGACTGTCATGGCAAAACACATTACTTTATCCAAAACTATCTATACTGTTATAGCTAACAGATCACCCAGCTGAGTTTATGTTAGTATGCTAAAAGAATTGTATTGACCAGAACAGAAGACATACTTCTAGAGACAGTATATGGCAATGGTTCTCATACTGAAGGTTGGGACCCCAAATGGGGTCACAGAAACAGAGCCACTTCCCCTTCTCTCTTGACTTTCAGTGTGACCTATGCAAAACAATGGCAGTTAACAGTCAGCATTTGGCCTGAGTCAGTGAACATTCATATACCCTTGTCCCCTCCTAGTTAAATTTCTGACTGGAAACTCATGCAGAGCACTGGGGTCTAAGTACGCACTACACACTGACACAAGGGACCCTGTTCCGACTGTTGCTGCTGCCTTCCTGCTTTTAGATGAGTGATAGGAGGGGAAGGAGGCTGGAGACCTGCTACTTCAATAGCCTCATCTGGGGTCACATGAATTTTCAGTTGTTAAAATGAGGTCAAATGGAATAAAAGTTTGAAAAGCACTGGTATATGTAGAACACAAAATTGTGATAATTGACTCTTTTTAGGCCAATGCTTTTCAAACGTTTATTCAATTTGACCCCATTTTAGCAACTGAAAATTCATGTGACCTCTGATAAGGCAATCAAAGTAGCAGGTCTCCAGCCTCCTTTCCCTCCCGTCACTCATTTAAAAGCAAGAAGGCAGCAGCAACAGTAGTGGTTAACAGCAGTAGCAGGCAGCACAGGGTCCCTTGTGTCAGTGTGCAGTGCATTCTTACAGACCCCGGCACTCAGCATGGGTTTCCATTCCAACAGGAAGTTTAATCAGGAGAGGACAAGGTCTATGAATGTTTACTGGCTAACAGGCCACATGCTGACTGGTGACTGCCACTGTTTGGCATAGGTCACAGTGAAAGTCCAGAGAGAAGGGGAAGTGGCCCTATTTGTGTGACCTCATCCATTGATGTGACCCTATTTGGTGTCCCGACCTTCAGTTTGGAAACCTCTGCTTTAGGCACAAAGATGATATCAGCAGGTATTACAACAAAAAGGATACAATGTACCCGGCAGGAACCCAGTGGTGAGGGAGAAGAGGGACCAGAATGCCAAAACCAATAACCAAAAAGAAGAAATACGTTAACCAGGCAATGACTTGAAATGGATGTGGAGGCCAGCTCCAGCCATTGGTTCTACAATGAGAAGGTGACTCTGCACAGTGAATTCCACCTTCCTTTGTTTCTGGTGATGTCTTATTTACTGGTTTATTGCAGAGATTCATCTAAAAAAAAAAGGGAAAGAAAAAAAATCTATAAACACTGGAAAGAAAAATACTACGTGATTTTCTCCAACATCCACCACCACAGAATGTCAAGGATACATACAATCAGTCATTCAAAACAGATAAATTCTAGAACAAATTCTATTTACTTAGAAAGTACAATTCTAGCCCAGTACCATGATGGACAGTGCCATGCAGAGGGAGCTAGGTTCAATTGCTGACTCAGATCCTACTCTAAGTCAGCTGGAGCTGGGAATGGTGCATAGATCACATTCATAGCTGAAGAGAGATTTTTTCAGCCGGAAGTCCACCTGGGTACTACTACACCCCTTCCCCCCACAACCAATCTGTCCAAAAAGTTTATAAATGCTTGTAAAAAGCTCTTTATTAAGTACTATTGGCATAGTAGGTGGAGGTTTACAACTGGTATAAGGTGACATTTTACTTACTGGTTAGAACATAAGAACATAAGATATGCCATGCTGGGTCAGATCAAGGTCCATCAAGCCCAGTATCCTGTTTCCAACAGTGGCCAAGCTAGGTCATACGTACCTAGCAGTTTCCCCAAAAGACACAGGTTCCACAATGCTTGTACTGATGTCATTTCCTTGAGTACTGCTAGACCAGTCCAGACAAGTGTGTTGTGTTCCCCTACCAGCAGACTGGTGGAGACAAAGAACCAATGAAAAGCACAGGTTTCAATTACATCACTCCCATACCTCTATATGCCTCAGACATTTGTCCCAAAGCATATGGGAGGAACATGGCAAGCTCACACAACTCAATCGTGGGCAACAAGGAGGAAGCAACAGTGGAGAACTATCTACAAGAAAGCATAAACATAAAAATCATAGCGGATCAAAAGGAACCGCTGCAGAAGAATAAGCAAATACAGTTTCAGGGGCAGGCCCTGGACTGGTCTAGGAGGACTCATGGAAAGGACATTAACTGGTAAGTAAAATATCACCTTCCATATCTTTCTGCTAGACCAAATCAGACCAAAGCTACAATTCCAATGGGCCGAATGTTGGCACAGCAGCTCGCAAGACCCCAGAACCAAAGGCTGTGTCTGCCCACACGTGAACATCCAATGATAATGCTTGACAAAAGTGGAAAGTGATGCCCACACTGCTGCCCGACAAATGTCTGCAGGGGCTACCGAGCTCCGCTCTGCACACAAGGATGCCTGTACTCAAACAGAATGGGTGCGCAAACCCTCCGAAACAGGCTGGTTCTACAACAGACATGCTGAGGCAATGGCCTCCTTAATTTAGCGCCCTAAAGCAGACTTGGACACTGCGTCCCCCTTGTGTGGGACAGCAAACAGCACAAAAAGATGGTCCGACTTACGAAGGGAATTAGTAACCTCAATATACCGGAGAGGCACCATTTGGACACCGACAAGGCAAAGATCCTTACTCCGCCCCTGACACTGCTCCTTAGAGAAGGAGAGCAGGCAGACCCCCTGGTTCTGATGAAAAGGAAGAAATCACCTCAGACAAGAAGAAAGGCACAGGCCGAATGGAAATGGCTTCCTTTGAAAAAGACAGATAAGGATCTCAGCAAGAGAGAGCCTGCAGCTCGGAAATCCGCCTTGCATAACAAATCACACCCAAAACGATAGTTGTGAGCGTCAAATCCTTTAAGACAGAGCACTTCAATGGCTCAAAAGGTGCTGCCATCAGGGCCCTGAGAACCAGACACAGATTCTAGGAAGGGATCACAGACCGTAGGGGAGGATGCATATGCCAAACCCCCCCTAGAGAAAGCACAAGACGTCAAGGTACAAGGCTAGAGGTTTACCAGCCACTGAACCTCGAAAACAGGCCAAAGGTTGCTACCTAAACTTTAAGGGAGCTAAAGGAAGGGCCCTTCTCCAGGCCATCTTATAAAAACGCCAAGAGAGGGCACCTTGGCAACCACAGGAGTCAACTGCCAAGTGCTGCACCATCACTCAAAAAGACACCAGATCCGCACATATGCTAACTTGGTAGACCCTCCTCTGGGTTCCAAGCAGAGTAGAGATCACTGCTGGAGAGTCGCCTATATGTGGCTAGCAGTCTCCTTTCAAAAGCCAAGCCATAAGCAAGAAGGGAACCAAGTCCTCCAAGCAGGGCCGGCCCGTCCATTGAGCAAGAATGTTTTTTGCACAGGGCCCCGCGTTTCAGGGGGCCCCCGTGCAAAAAACATCTTGCATCCCACAAAGTTTAAAAAAATCAGAAACCGGCTGCGGCTGCCACTGTCGCCGTGGCAGCGGCAGAATCGAGAATCAGCCCATTTACAGTCCTTACCACCCCCCCCCCCATCAGCCCAGCTAAGTTTTTAAAAAAAAACCCCCAGAAACCGGCTGCTGCTGCTGCTGCCGCCGTGGCAGCGGCAGAATCGAGAATCCCGCGGGGCCCCCCTGTCCTGCAGTCTTCTATGCGGCCTCAGCGTCGGCTGTCAGAGCTGCGTGAAGAGAGAGAGCTTCTCCTCTCACAGCTCTGTTAATCACGCCGCGGGGCTGATGGGAATCCCATCAGCCCCGCGGCGGGATTAACAGAGCCGCGAGAAAGGGAAACTCTCCCTTCGCGCGGCTCTGAAAAGCCCGCGCTGAGGCCGCATAGAAGACTGCAGGACAGGGGGGCCCCGCGGGATTCTCGATTCTGCTGCTGCCGGTTTCTGTTTGTTTTTTTTTTTAAACTTAGCTGGGCTGATGGGGGGGGGGGTAAGGACTGTAAATGGGCTGATGGGGGGGGAGGGGGGGTTCGGACTGGAACTGGGCTGATGGGGGGGGTTAAGACTGGGAATGGGCTATGGGGGGTTAGGACAGGTAATAGACTATGGAGGGGCTAAGACTGGAAATGGGCTGATGGGGGAAGTTATGACAGGTAATGGGCTATGGGGAGCTACGACTACAAGTGGGCTGATGGGGGGATTAGGACTGGAACTGGGCTGGGGGGGTTAGGACTGGTACTGGGCTATGGGGGGGGTTACAACAGGTAATGGGCTATGGGGAGCTACGACTACAAGTGGGCTGATGGGGGGATTAGGACTGGAAATGGGCTATGGGGGGTTTAGGACAGGTAATGGGCTGATGGGGGGTTACAACAGGTAATGGGCTATGGGGGGCTAAGACTACAAGTAGGCTGATAGGGGGTTAGGACTGGTAATGGACTGTGGGGGGCGTTAGGACTGGTAATGGGCTGGGGGGGGTTAGGACTGGTACTGGGCTATGGAGGGGTTACAACAGGTAATGGGCTATGGGGGGGCTAAGACTACAAGTGGGCTGATGGGGGGTTAGGACTGGTAATGGGTTGATGGGGGGTAAGACTGAAAATGGGCTGATGGGAGGGTAAGGACTGGAAGTGGGCTGATGGGGGGGTTAGGACTGGTAATGGGCTATAGGGGGTTCGGACTGGAAGTGGGCTGATGGGGGGGTTAGGACTGGTAATGGGCTATAGGGGGTTCGGACTGGAAGTGGGCTGATGGGGGAGCTAGAACTGGTAATGGGATGGGGGGTTGCTAGGACGGGAAATGGGCTGAGTGGAAGGGGGGCTTGAACGGCAAATAGCTGATGGGGACAGGGGCTTGGAATGAAATGGGCTGAGTGGAAAGGGGGCTTGAACTGCAAATAGCTGATGGGGAGGGGGGCTTGGAATGGAAATGGGCTGTGAGGAGAGGGATCTAGGACTGGAAATGGGCTGAGTGGGGGGGAGCTAGGACAGGAAATGGGCTGATGGAGGGGCCAGGATAGGACTGGAAATGGGCTGTTGGGGGTGCTAAGGTTGGAAATGGGCTGTGGTGGGGGCTTGAATTGAAATGGACTCATGGAGGGGCTAGAACTGGAAGTAGGCTCATGGGGGGCTTGGATTGGAAATGGGCTGAGTGGAGGGGAGCTAGGATTTGACATGGGCTGATGGTGGGGCTAGGAAAGGAATAGAAATGAGCTGATGGGGGGCTGGGATTGGAAATGAGCTGATGGAGGAACTGATAGGACTGGAAATGGATGGGGGAGCTAGGACTGGAAATGGGCTGATGGTGGGGCTAGGATAGGATTGGAAATGGGCTGATGGGGGACTAGGACTGGAAATGGGCTGATGCAGGGACAAGAAGGGAGCAGATGCTGGGTGGGGCTGGAACTAGAAAGGAGCTGATGTTGGGGGAGGATTAGAATGGGATGGAGCTGGGAGAGTGAAATGGAGAGGGAAAAATATTTTGTGTGGGAGGAAAGACAAATCTACAATTGGCCGGATATAGGGAGAGTAAGTGGGGATTGAGGATGGAGGGGTAAAATTTGAGTGGATGAAATAGGAATGAGGAAAGAGCAAAAGGAGAAAGATTAGTATGTTAAAGCAGATGTAGAGAGAGAATGGAAAAAAACCCAAGAAGACAGAAGAAAGGACAAATGGACAGCAGATGGAGAGTTAGCAGAAGACACGAAGAAACCAGAAGAAAGTGGCTGGAACAATTGCAACTGAAAAAAAATGCACAAAATGTAGAAAAATATCTCTTTATTTTGAATTTATTAACTGGAATATGTCAGCTCTGGGAAATGTGCATCATTAATTTTTGTGCTTTGTTTAGTACAAGAGGAAATTAATTTATAGTTTTATTTCTACAGTGTTGTTGTATATTCCAAGTTTGGCTTTTGGGGTTCCCAGTTTAATTATTGTCTTCCTGTTTCTAAATTGTGATTCCTTGTTTGGTGATGGTCTATGTTCTGCATGTGTAACTGAGCTGAGGTATTCTGTTTATATAATTCCTATTTGACATTGCCACTTGTTCTTTCCCCAGTAGGTCATGTATTGTTGTTCTCTGAAATGTATTGGTTTAATATTTGCAGTGTTGCCTTTTGATAGTTAGGGTATGGTGTTTTGTAAGTCCTGGTAGTGCTGTTAGGATACGGCTGGTTTGCTATGGGTTCTAAATGGGCAGTGTTTGTAGTAGTTCCTAATGTGCCTGGCAGTTGGTACTGGATTATAGTAAGGTAGAAACCTTTTAGTCTTTCTTTATCCATATACTCATTAAGAGGCATGTTTACTAAAAGTTAGTGTATGGTAACATTATGCAAATATTTATGCAAATGAGGTCCCTTATGCAAATGAGGCCCCGCATCAAGTCTCCGCACATGGCCCCGCACTCCCCTTGGGCCGCCCCTGCCTCCAAGACAAAAACGGTCCCTGCCACAATAGGCCCCAAAACGGAGGCAACTGAAAAAGGAGGGGACTGCAGGAGCAGCATCAGGGCTCCAAACCACGCTCTCCTCAGCCAATCTGGCGCCACCAGAATAATCCTGCCAGGGTGGCATTTTATATGCTGAAACACCCCCCCCCCTCCCCCTCGACAGGGGCCACGGAGGAAACATGTACAGCAGGTGCTGGCTTGGCCAAGGTTGGGTCAGAGCATCCACACCATCTGACTTCCGAAAAATAAACAAAACAACAAGCAATAGAACATTTTCATATTGTGCCCCAATGCTATGGAATTCCCTTCCACCTACAATTAAAGAAATAAAAGATCTTTAGTCTTCAGAAAAAGATTAAAAACACTACTATTCAAGGAACAATATGGTCAGCTCCACTCTAAATATCTAACTCCCTAACAAAGGATAAATTTAATACCACGCTGTAAAACATTCTCTGACCATGCCCAATCCCCCAACATTGCAAATACTCATCTACCCTGATATCAGTCAATCACTGATATACACCACTTATAGACCATCAAAAATGTCCTTCTTAACCCACATGACCTCATGTTAGTTACACTGTAAATAGTTTACTGCTGTTACTCAATATTCACTATTTTTATACATATATATTGTACAAAGTTAACCATGTTCGATATAATGTTCAAGTTCTGTTCATTGTAAACCACTTTGATTGCCGGATAAGGTGGTACATAAAATGTGAAATAAATAATAAAATCGATGCCCTCAGACCCAATCTCCATGCAGCGACTGAAGAAGCAGCAAACTTTAGCATTGGAGTGTGTCACCATCAGATACATTTTGGGGTGCACCCAGCAGCGCAGAATCAACTGAAAATGCCTCCTGACTCAACTCCTACTGTCCAGGATCCAGAGAGAGTGTGCTGGCTGAGGTCTGCCTCCACATTGTCCATCCTGGCAATGTACTGAGCCGACAAGGCTAGGAGGTTCTTCTGCACATGAACAGAAGAGCCGTCTCCAGAGCTACCCTGGCACTCCCCATGACACTTTATCAATTTGACATAAAACCACCACCATGGTATTGCTGGAAACACTCAAAACTGCCCAGCCTTTGAGCAGGGGCTGAAAATGCCAATCTGATGGCCCTTGCCTTGATGCGGTTGATGGACCACACCACTTCTCTGTGATTCCAACAGCCCTGGGCGGTATGTTCTTGGTAATGGGCTCACCAGCTCAACAAGATTGGCATCCATTTTTAGGAGGATCCAAGAGAAATTGTCCCATGGCACGCCCTTCCTCCAATGACAGGGCTGCTGCCAACATTGCAGGCTGGACTTTCCCATCAACCGGACCGAACGCCTGCTCTTGAACTTCTAACTTAGGAACCACTGAGCCAGCCAGGACTGCTGGAGCAGTCGCACGTGAGGATGCACCCACAGCGCAATCACTAGGGTCACCATCAATTCGAGGAGCTGAAGATAATCCCAGACTCTGGGAGCCTAAGGTGCACAGAACAGCGCCAGGCAATCCAACAGTCTTTACTTTCTCCTCTGGCAGGAAACCTCTGCCCACTCGAGTGTCAAAACGTGTTCCTAGAAACTCCAGGGATGGGGAGTGCAACAGCTGGCTCTTTCCCCGATTAATCACCCAGCCAAGGCTTTCCAAAAGGAACACTGCTCGGGATGCCACCCGAGACATCTCTGAAAGGGAATGGGCCCAGATGAGCCAGTCATTCAGATAGGGATGGACACAGATCCCTCGGCGCCATAGCACTGCCACTGCCATGACCTTGGAGAACTTCCTCGGGGCGATGAATTGCCTGGAAGGAAGGGTGGCGAACTGATAGTGAGAGCTAAGCACGAATTGGGATATGAAACTACGCTTTGGCCAGATTCAGAGAAGCCAAAAACTCCTCTCAGCAGACTGATGGAATCACAGAGTGCAAGGTTTCCATCCAGAAGCACAGGATGCTCAAGTGCTTGTTGATCCCCTTGAGGTCCAGAATGGGCCAGAAGGACCAGTCTTTTTTTTTTGATACCACAAAATAGATGGAGTATCTGTCCTTGCCCTGCTTGTCTGGAGGGATGGGTATCACTGCCTTTAGGCACAGCAACTTGTCCAAGATGGCCTGCACAGCAGCACTTTCGATCACGGATCCTCAAGGGGAGACGATGAAGGCATCTGGAATCGGCTCTTTACAGCCCAGGACATAGTGAAACTGAACAGAATCTAGCACCCGGTGATCCTTGGTAAACCAGACTCATTCCTGAAAGAAAAGGCGAAGCTGCTTCCAACCGGAGGAACCGGGGATTGGGCCCCCAAACCTTCATTGCACAGCCTGGGAGGGTCCTCTTCTGGGTGGGACTGGAATCCCTGGGTCCACATGCTCCACAAAAGGACTGAGAACGAGCCTGAAGCCCAGAAGCAGAGGGAAAAAAAGGTGGTTGTTTTTTTTCCCCCAAGTCAGTAATAATGAGAGTCCTGAGACCTATGGGGATCTGGAGACCAAAGGCTAGCCTGAGAGGGGTTTCCCCTCTATAAGGTGATGGTCAGTCGCTATGGCACTGAGATGCACCCTCACTAAATTAGATTTAAAGCCCTGTGTGAGAGGTGCAGCAAGTACTGCAGCACGAGCTTTAGCTGACAGGAGAACGGGTTCTCATTCCTTTCTGCACACCAGAAGGAGAACCTCCTCCACTTGGAAGGCATAAGCCCTTCTGGTGGATGGCTTCTGGGAGGATTTCAGCCAGTGCTACCCTTTCAACAGCCACGCTGTCAGCGTTAGGGACCCCAGGTTGGGGTGTAGCAGGGAGCCCCCCTCCTGGGACAGGAGGTCCGGGTCCTGGCCCAATGGTACTGGGGCTGCCACCAACAGGGAGAGCAGCAGGGGGAACCAGGGCTGCTTGGCCACCTGGGCACAATCAGGATTACTGAGGTGTGCTCACTCTATCTTGAAAAGGCACTTGGCCATCGGAGGTGTTAGTGGGAATATATAAAGCAGGCCCTGTGACCTGGAGATCAGGAAGGCATCCACCGCCACCCTCCTGCGGTGTGGTGGATGAGAGCAGAATTTGGGCAGCTGTGGGTTGTCTGGAGAGGTTAACAGGTCCAGCGGAAAAGCCTCCGGGTCACTTTTGGGTCCAGGTGCCATTCGTGAGGCTGAAGGACCCAGCTGAGGTTGTCCGCCAGGCAGTTGTCTGGACCTGGTAAGTTCACCATCCTCAGAAGGATATGGCTGCACACTGCAAACGAGGGAAGGGCCACTGCCTCCTGACAGAGGGAGTAGAAGCCCGTACCTCCCTGCTTGTTCACACAGAACATGGCAACCTGATTGTCTGTATGAGGACTGGGAGGTCGCTCAGGAGGTGGCAGAAGGCCTGAAGGGCCAGGAAGATGGCCCTGTGCTCAAGGAGATTGATTTGCAGGAGGGATTCCTCTGAGGACCAGGTGCCTTGGGTGCACTGGCCCTCTCAATGTGCGCCCCAGCCTACAAGGGAGGCATCTGTCATCAAGACCCTCAGAGGCCAGTGCCTGGAAGGGCATCCCTGCCCTGAGGTGATATAGGGACTGCCACCAGGTGAAGGAGGTTGCCAGCTGTTAGGTGACCTTCACTCTGTCCCTCAGCCTGCCTATTGCCTGCGTCCACTGGGCATGGAGGCACCACTGGGCTGCCCGCATATGCAGGCGGGCCAGAGGCGTAATGTGAACTGTCGAGGCCATGTGGCCTAGCAGGTGGAGGAGTAGGTGAGCTGGCACTGAACTGGAGCTCTGCACATCCCTTGCCAGCTGCATGAGGCGGTGGGCTCTCTCCATGGGGAGAAGGCCCCGACCCGCAGAGTGCCCAGCTGGGCCCCTATGAATTCCAAGTCTTGGGCTGGGGAGAGGCTGGGCTTGGGATAGTTGATGATGAACCCCAACTGCTGTAGGGTGTAGATAGTGAACCTGGCCTCGAGAGGTCTGCTACCTCTGATGAGCCAGTTGTCCAGGTAAGGGAAGACGTGGGCTCCTTGGAGGTGCACATGGGCGGCTACTACCGCCAGGCATTTTGTAAAGACCCTTGGAGAGGAGGCGAGGCCAAACGGCAGCACTATCAGTACAGGGTGGTGCCCCCCCACCAAGAATCTCAGGTAATGCCTGTGGGAGGGGTAGATCAGGATGTGGGTGTAAGCATCCTTGAGATCCAAGGAGCAGAGCCAGTCTCCTTGGCAGAGGTAGGGCAGCAGTGTCCCAAGGGAGAGCATCTTGAACCTTTTCCTCACCAGGAACTTGTTCAAATTGCACAGGTCCAGGATGGGCCAGAGACCCCCTGTTCTTTTTGGGACAAAGAAATACCTCGAGTAGAACCCTTTCCCCAGAGGTGATGGAGTACCAGTTCCACCGCCCTGTCCCTGAGCAAGCCTGCGAGTTTTGTGGTGAGCAAGGCCTGGTGGAGGAGAGGCTGTGGTGGCTCTCCTAGGAAGAAGTCTGGAGGGTTCTGCTGCAGATGGAGGAAATACCCCTCCTGCACCACCCACAGAACCCACTGGTCTGTGGTGATGCTGGCCCATCTATGGGTGAAAGAGGCCAGTCGACCCCCTGTGAGCTGAGGTGCCAGCCCAGAGAGTCAAACGCTTTCCCCTGGTTGGGTGGGAACTGGTGTCTGGGGCTTGGGAGCCTTGAGCTTCCTAGGCCAGTGTCCCTGGACTTTTGGCTGCAAGGACTGGTGAGGCTGCCCCAAGGCAGGCTGGTAGTGGCCAGCCTGGGATGAGCCCTTTTTCCCCAAGGATTTTTTTCCTTGGGAAAGGTGAGGTCTTTTTGGACAGCCTCTGCTGGGTCAATACCTCGGCCTCAATCTCCGCAGCCTTATCAGACATCGGTTTCCCAAATATGTGCTCACCACTGCAGGAGACATCCAGGAGCTTTTCCTGTACCCACTGCTCCAGGTCAGAGGTCTGCAGCCATGCCTGGCACTGGGCACCGATGCCAGTGGCTGCAACCCTGGCCGCAGACTCAAACCCGTCGTAGGCGGCCTGGGAGAGGAATTTGAACAGTCCCGGATGCCTGCCGCTAGGGACTGGAACCTTTGCAGAGCTTCCATGGCGAGACCCGCCGAAAACCTGAGAGTTCCTGTATCAGGCACTTAAGGTACATTCCAATGTACAATTTGTATGCCTGTATTCAGCACCCGAGGATGGCGCCCTGGTAGCACTTGCGCCCGGGCTTCCCTGCCGGGGGGAACTGAAGTGTCTTCCGACTCTTCAGTTTTTGCATGGAGGACTCAACCACCATCGAGATGGGGGGGGGGGGAGGGAGTTGTGGCTTATGGAACCCAGGGCCCTTCCGGACACAGATAAATGGTGTCCAGGCGCAGACTGACCACTGGCACTGAGGCCAGGGACTCCCACATCCAGAGGAGCAATCTCTCGAGGATGGGTGGAACTGGCACCATGAGTCTCCTTGGGAGGGGACTCATATTGTAGGATCTCTAGCTCCTCAGTGCGTGGGTCCTCCTCTGACTGGATCGAAAGAGCCCTGGCCACATCACGAATGAAGTCATGAAAGGCCACATCCTCAGGTGGGGAGTGGCGCCAAGGCTCCAGGGGAAGTGGCTCAGAGGGAATGTCCTGGTGTTGGGAGGTCTCTGGAGAGGCCCAGTCAGAGCCTGAGGGCATCGAGGAGTCAGCCCCAGGGCCCCCCCCACTGGAGGACCTGGTGTCAGACTCCTAGAAACTCACTGGAGAGGACTGGAACCCCAAGGAGCGTGATCGAGACCTAGATCGACGAAGAGGACTTACCCAAGGCCAGTGGCACTAGGTGCCAAGTTCGATGACCAGAGGCTCCCCCAAGGCCAGGAGGCCCGGTGTCGGGGCAGATGATGCCGGGGGGGCCTCAACATCAACGCCCGCTGCAAGTCCAAGATGGAGGAGAGGATCTGCTTCATGGCCGCCAGGCGGAACTCAAGGCCTGATGGCTATGCAGCACTCGGCGTGGACACCAAAGCCCTTGGGTCCGACGCCAGCACTCCAGAGAGTGTGTCCTCGAGGAGGACGACTGTAGGTTCACGGGCCTTGGTGCAGTCTACGACGACCCTGTCAAGACTTTCTGAGGGTGCTGCTTGGCGTCGCCAGAGTCCTGTCGAGGGACCTTGCCAGGTTTGATTGGAGGCACGTCCTTCGGGACCTTCTTCTTTTTGGGAGGGTCCAGGGCTGCACTGGACCTTTCACGAAGGGCCAACCTCGGGGCTCAATGAAGCCTGGGCAGAGTCAGACCCTGGGAAAAGCTTCCCCTGCAACTCAGACCGCCTCCTATTGGTTTTAGAGGTCATGGTCTGACACTGGTTGCAGGTCAAACTCTTGTGGTCCAGGCCCAGGCAGCGGATGCAGCAGTCATGAGTATCAGTGACCGAGTCTGACTGCAGTGGTCACATTTCTTGATCCCACCGGGAGTCATGGTGGGAACACACCCAGCCTGAGTCGAGGACCCCCTGGGCGAAAAAAGGCACGAAGGCCGGTCGAGGTGGAACCTCGAGGAAACATGGGGAAAAAAAGGGAGCCGAGACTGGCACCAGTGGTGCCGCCTCGAGGCAGGAAGGGAACCAGTACGCAAACCAGACAAAAGGAAGGAATTAAAGAACTTTTTCTGGGAAAGTAGAGGACCACATCCATTGGGCTCCAAGGAAAAAAGGAGACTGAGCAAGATGGCATGCATGGTCCCTTTCCCGCCCAAGGTGCCTCGTAGCATTCCCAAAGGCTTTCTTTGAAAGCTGGGGAAATCCTCCGCACAGAATCCGTTGGTGTTGACGTCACCCATATGCGAGGACTAACTTCCTGCTTGTTCCTGGAGAACCTCTGATACAAATAAAAATCCAAGTTCTTAACAAGTTTATGCACATTAGAATTCCCAACAATTCATCGATATCAAACTGTTCCTCTCTCATTCCGAAACCAATCAGGAACCTATGGGCAAGGCAACAGTGATTAGCTTGCCCCAAATCAGAACCAACAACTCTATGGAAGAAGGCTGGTGGTCAATCTTGCTACACGGAAATGCCTTGGAGCTTGCTAGAATGCTGGCAAAGTAGATGTCTCCTATGAGCACTGAAAAAAAAAACTTATGGTTGCAGATATGTGTCTCGGTGAACAGACAAGTATGTCCTTCAGACCTGATATCTAAAAGCTCAAGATATACTCCTACAGGGAACCCCACCATGTTGCTTATGCTTTGGTATCCACAGAAAAATGTCAAAAGCTCCAGCAAGTAGAATTCAGTTGACACTAATAGACAGAGTAGTTCAATGAGAAGAAAACATTTACCGAGAGAGGGTCTGAGCTTTAACAGCCCACTCCCTCTGCACTCCTATCATCATTAGATATAAGGATGGGTTAAAATTTAAGGACTGGTTCATTGATCATAATTTGCCCATCTTTTTATAATAGAGACACAGCATGAGTTGAACAAAGGGAAGTACTGCCTTATAAGTTAGTTTTTGAAACATTATTGTCTCTCTGCTGGTTACCGTTAGTTTGGCAGGCTAAATTCCTGCCCTCATCAAGTGCAGAGAGAATCCCCACAGTAAGATCCATCCACCCACATCTCTCACTCACCTGGGAAAGAAGATGGGGTGGGGAATTTGAGCCCCATTAGGTGTGCCCACGCCTGACGTGCCAGCGCCAAAGGGTCCTTAGGCGTGGTCCCTATGGTCACAATCATTCACAGCTCATTCACTGAAACGCTACATCAAGACGTTGACTGCAAAACAACTCTCAACTCACAAAGCAACCAAAATAGACCACAAAAGATCCATGCAGAAGGTAAGAAATAACCTAAGATACCTTGTGTAATCCACAAATACCATTCACAGCAGCTGGACTTGTAGCAGACTCACAGCACTAACAAAGAGAAATTAGACTTACCTGCTAATTATTGTTCCTTGAGGAACTCCATTCCAGTCCCGCACCTTTGGGTAGTGTACCTCCTCCAGCTTGGAGATTGACCACCTTTTGATGACACCAGTGTACTTATGCAGCAGGCATCGCCTACCAGCCCCAGTACTTATTGACAAAGCAGACTCACAGGAACAAGTCAGTAGATAAGCATGCCACAAACAACTCTACACCTAAGCAAACTAGTACCCCATCCATCCCCTGGGAAGGATACCCCGTCCCCCCCTCCAGGATGAGGAGACCTACCTGTTGAGCGTCCAAGCGACTGCAACTGGCAAGGAGCATGCAACCAACAGCTCTTCCAGTCCGCCCCCCAAACGTAGAGTACATCCCACTCCTCGGCTCCTCCTGGGCTCTTCCTCCTTCAAAGGAACCAGCTTCAGGACCGGGATGTGCACAGATCATCACAGAAAGCACTCAGGGAGGGTTCCGGGATTGGATTGGAGTTCCTGAAGGAACAACAATTAGCAGGTAAGTCTAATTTCTCTTTCCTTATCGTCCCTCCAGTCCATTCCCGCATCTCTGGGATATATCAGAGCAGTTAACCTAACGGGAGGGATTTTCACAACTGGCATGAAGCCCCGCCGATCTGAAACGAGCATCCCCCACCACCTGGGCATCCAGGTGATAAGCTTAGATCAAGTACACAGTGACGAGCACGTCACTGCTCTACCGATCTGGTTGAACCAAACTGTACTCTGTCCAGAGGCTGCCTGAGCCCTTGTGAAACGTGTCCGCAACTCCGCTGCCACTGCTTTACCTTTCCAGATTTATACTGACACCATTACCTCTCTGATCCATCTGTAAAGGGAGGTCTTAGCTGCACATCAGTTCTGCGTGGCCTGCCAAACAGAACAGAACAAACAGATGGTCTGACCTAGTAAAGGATGATGCTTAACTCACCTACTTTCGCAGGGCTTTCATAATATCCAGGCGGTGCAGCTGCGGAGAGGTAGGGCTCACATCTGCACTTGCTAAAGCCGGCAAGGAAACGGCCTGAAGCACATGAAATGTTGCCACCATCTTGAGCAAAAAATGAAGGTACCGGGCACTGGACCACTTCCTCCTTGGAGAAGGAAAGAAATGACTCCTGGCACAACAGGGCCTGAAGCTCTGAAAACTTGCTTGCTGAGCAAAAACGGCACCAGGAACACCGTTCTCAGAGCCCCACCCTTCCAGGAAGCTCGACTCAACGGCTCCAAGGATACCCCAGACAATACCGTTAGACACAGATTGAGATCCCAAGGCGATACCATCGCCCTCCTTATCAGACAGTAGTGGGACATCGTCCTTAGAAATCTCAGCACGTCCAGGTGTGCACCCAACGGCACTTGTGGCCTTCCCGGTGATAACTGGAAAACGTTACCAGTTGCACCCTCCAGGAATTGGCGAGTAGGCCGTTATCAAAACCGGATTGCAAGACCATCAAGATGTCCAGGATTGAGGCAGTGGAAGGGCTCGCCCACCTTTCTCTGCACCATGATCCAAAGATGCGCCACCGCTGGTGTATGCCAGGCTCGTAGACCTCTTCCAGGCCTGTAGTAACATCTCTCTCACCGAGCCCAAAAATCTTTTCTACTTCAATCTCGCTCTTTCCCTAGCCATGCCCTAATCATGAATGGATCCCCTGGGGAATGCAAAGCGGCCCCTGCGTCCAGAGGCCCTTCTGAACCAGAAAGCGCCATGGTTGATCCACCAGCATCCAAGTCCGGTCAGCCTAATACGGGCACCTTGGCTAGTCTGTGGCCACCAGAAGTAGTAATCCCCCGGTGTGCCTCTATCCATGGTTCTACCCGGCCTATGAGCGCTCATGGGGAAAACCACAGAGGAGATCCCTTTGAATGCACTGCTGGCTAGAGCATCTAGGCCCTCGGACATCCTCTCTCCACTTCTGCAGAAAAGCCCGACAGGCCGTGACAGAACTCAAACATAGCTATTAGTTCCATGCCTGGAGTGCTCCATCAGCGAACAGTCTGCTCGAACATCCCCTGGTTGAGCTGCCACTCTCCAGGGTCCACGGACAGTCAGCTGAGTTAGAATATTGTCACATAGTCAACTCCCGCCACAAATGCAGCCGATAATGCCCCGAGAGGAGACTCTGGCCAGCCTTTCAGCCTCCTCCTCCAGGGCCGCACTGCCCATGCCTCCTCACCATTTGCTATAAGCCACTGTGGTTGCATTGTCCAAGGGGACTCTGACCGCCTTGCACTGCAAACAAGGCTCAGAAATTCTTAGCGCCAAGGACAGCATTCGTCTCTCAAGACTGTTGATCGACCCCAGGGCCTGCTGTAGACTCCAGAGTCCCTGAACCAAGCGACCGTCACAGACTTGACAGACTGGCACCAGTCATCCGTGGAGCCCATACTGAGAGACTCGAGCACCCTTCTTCCAGGCTCCCAGGATGCAGGGACCACCAGAGGGCTCCCACATAACAGGGATTGACCCTGATGGGACCACCGCTCTACACAGAGCCATCTGCAGTGGTCACATGTGTGCCCATGCCCAAGGGACTAGTTTGAGAGTGGCTACCATGGTCCACCAAATCTGCTGCTGCCACAATGACGGTCTCGCCCAACATCAGGGACTGCCATATCAACTGTCGTAGCTCCTGTGCCTGGCGATCCGGCAAGAAAACCCTGCCCACGCAGATCCCAGGATGCTGCTGCCACCAAACACCTCCCCCAAGCTGCAGGGGGGGGGGGGGGAAGATATACGGCAGACCTCAAAGCACATTCCCAACTACTCCAGCTTCGGGGCCTGCCATAACTGACTCTTGGCTAGGATGACCACCCAACCGAGACTGAGAAGGAACTCCAGCCCTTGCGCTGTTGCTCTTTCACCATCGTCCCTGGACTTTGCCTGTATCAGCCAATCATCTAGGTACGAGTGGCCGAAACCTCTTTCCTTGCGGAGGGCCGCCTCCACCACTCCCACCAAGTACTTAGAGAAGGTATGGTGGACGGTCGCCAGACCAAAGTATAACGTTCGAAAATGAAAATGGAAAAGGCCCTTTGGTCCTGCCAAAATGGAGAAACTGCTGATGTTCTGGATGGGAATGTGCAAATACACCCCCGTGATAGTTGAGAGACAACAAGAACTCCCCACTCCTTACCGCCACTATTACTGGATGTCAGTGTTTCCATGTGCAAATGCAGTGCCCAGCGGCAGCGGTGCATCCCCCTCTACTGCTGCTGACACCGCCATGTCCACTCCAGGCAATCAAAGGAGCTCTCATTCTTGCTCCGATAGCAGGTACAGGCACATCCGGGATCACACTCCTTTAAGACAGGCCTCATCCTGGATCACCAGCCATATTACTCCAAGTACCAGACTCGGCAATTTCCACACAGTCTGAAGCAGCGGATCCCTCCGAGCTAGTTCCTCTGCCGGGAGATTAGCGGGCGTATTAAGAGCCTTAAAGGACGCTACATGAATGCCAGCAGCTCCTTACGGCAGAGCACCCGAACAATCCTGGCCTGATCTAAGACTCTGCTAGCTTATTTTTATTTATTTCTAGACAGATGCTGGTCACAAAGCAGTGCCCTTTGGATTGGAAGGCAGGCAACTTGCAGATGAGTCACCCTTCTGCATCTCTCTTCCAACATCTCCTGCAGACCTGGCCCTGTGTAAACGTCCTCAAAAATCCAGTTCCTCTGACAATGGCGATTGTTGGCGCTCCTCTGGGCCTCTAGCCTGCTCGTTCACCACTTCCCCTGACTCTGGCTCTTTCGCATCTGACGTCCTCCTAGTCCCACGTTCCGGGGCTGAGGAGCCACTTGTCAAGCCCTGCTGACTTAGCCAAACGTCTTATGCAAAGGTAAGATAAACTCCAGAGAGAACTCCCCTGGGCACCTGGCTCCCTGGGCTTGAGGTGTGGATAGTCCGAGCCTCATGCAGGGACCGGGTCGGATCCGCTAAAGATACCCAGTGCCCCGCCCCCACCTCCAGGGTCTCTTGCAACTGGGAGTGACTCTCCTGCCTCGTCATGTCCTGCCTGCCCTGCTCCAATTACCTAGCCTCTTGCGTGCAGTCTAGGCCGACACCTGTCTCAGAGACCGCTCTCCTTCAGGTCCCATAAATCCTGCGGATTTCTAGACCCCTAAGATATGCAATAAACCCGGGGTCTCAAACACGCGGCCCGCGACTTTTTTCAAGTGGGTTTTTTCACCTGATGATTGTATTTTTGTATTTTGTAACACCACGCGGCCGCGCCGGCAATCTCTACAAAGTCCTCTTCTCCTCTCACACATGACCCGAGTCACGAGTCTGCCCTCAACCAATAGGATCCACCAAGAAACAGCAAACTACCACGTGGGCAACAGGAACCAGTCAGAAACCGTGGCAGGAGGTTCAAACGTAACCTTTATTGATCCACGGATAAGGTGCGCCAAACCCAACACAGGCCGTGTTTCGTACACCACTTCCTCAGGGGTTATAGGCTCACTACAAAATATACATACATATAAAACCAACAGCAAACAGAAATTGTTGTGTAAACATGAATACAAAAAGACAAATCATGTTATACCACATTAAATAAAATAACTAAGATAAATCATTAAAAAATATTAAAATAAACTATAAAAAATAATTAAAAAACGTTAATAATAAACAATTAACAATAAACAAATTAAAAAAAATTAAAAACATGTAAACACTCATAATGTGATAACTCACTTAATAAAAATATAAAAATTTCTCATTAAGAATATATATAGTAGTATTAATAATAACGATAATAACAAAATGGAATATAATAATAAAACTTAAAAAAATAGATGTATCAACTATGTATATATATTTCTTTCATAAGGCCTTTCTTAATTATAACCACAAGAACAAAAGAAAACGGAGAAAAACGGAGAAAAGGAGGACTTGAGGAAAAAATGATATAAATTGTTAATGCCAATGTCCAAAATAAAACTAAAAATAAATAAGAATTAAAATAAAAATAAAAATTAAACAAATATGTAAAAAATAGCTTAAAAATAATTAAGATAATAAATAATTAAATAAAAACATAAAAAATATAAAAATATTATAAATATATGCATATATACAATAAATATACAATAAAATTATATTATAAAAAAGCATAAAAACAAAATAACACAATAGAAAATTGTATAAACATAAAAACAAAAATTATTAAATATTACTAAAATAAAATTTAGCATAACCATAAAAATTAAAAAAGTTTAAAATAATAATACAAACTACCACTGCACCAAGCCAATTTCAGAAAAAACCTTTTGCTGAGCAGAGGCACGGATCCCACCTGCCTCTGGTGCGCGATGCACTTATGATTGTATGTGAAAAAAACTAAACAAATAAACAAACAAATAAAATCAATAAATAATTTAGATATTGGCAAAGATAAACAAAGGATAAAATTTATCTTTCAGAGGGATCATAAACATGAGGAGCATCATAACATTGGGAGAGACCAGTGTTCCACTAACTAGATTATATACAAACCATTATGTGCTGTGATTCAAAAACCTATAATTTGATGTCCTTAAAAAACTGTGATTGTGAAATGAAAGGTATAAAATGTGTCCTAATTTAATGCTGTACTAATTTTCTAAATTTGAACCAAAAACGGAGGTTTTACCAAAACGATTTATTTTAAATCATGCAAAGCGCTATTGGCATGTCGCCAGCACTGTAAAACCCAAAAACCAAATAGGAGGAGAAGAAAATAATAAAAAGTTCGTCATCCTTATAATATATTTATTGAAGGCTAACTTATATTAATATTGTTGGCACTAAGTACTACTAGAATAGAAGTATATGTGTAAATTGACTTCTGCTGTGAAGAGTACAAGACCGTGAAATTAAAGACAAAGTGCAATAAAAAACAGATGGATGTCAGAGGCCAACTGCTCTCGTACATTTCTCAAATATTCAGGCAGAACAAGATGTTAAACCTGCTCAATGTTGTAGAATCCTTGTTCTTACGACTAGGGACTACTAAAATGAAAATATGTATGAAGTTGACTTCTACTGTAAAAAATACAGGACCATGAAAACAACCGCGGGGTGCAGTAGAAAACAAGTAAAAGTCAGAAGCCAAATCCTCTCATATATTTCTCAAATATTCATGCAGAACAAATTGTTAAACCTGCTCAAACTGGTAGAATCATTCTTTTTGCGACAAGAAGCAATGATTAGAAAATATGAGTTTAATGAAAATCAAAAAATGTGTATACCGGAGACAAGAAGTGACTGGCCACCATCTACTTATAACATAATTATAAATGTTAATGAGAACGTTCGCTTGCCCCGTATACCCGTTGTTCGTAGGGAAGCATTGAGAATCAAAAAACACTCTTGAACAAATGAAGGATACCCCTGTAACCCATAAAAATGCCGCATCTGATAAAAAATATCAAACCTGAGAGTCATTCAATACCGCCGTGAAACGGGCACCACGCGCTAAAATTGACATCGCCATCAATTGCACATATGTGCTCTTTTAAAGCGCCGTTTTGGCGGGAGACAAAGACATTCAAAACCCAGACTGTCACCATATTAGAAGTACCGTGAAAAATTTTTGCTACAACAAATAGTATCTGAATTTCTTTGAAAAAATTTTTAAAAACGGAAGATGGCATGTGAATAACAACAATAACAGTAATAATGAAACATGAAATGAAAAAAACTCACAAAAAATTTTACCGAAGACAGTGAGCGACTGACCGCCGCACACTAACATAGATATAAATGTGAAATAAAATGCGTACTAGCCACGTGTATATATTGTTTTAAAGGACCAAACAAAATCTATAACGCATTAACAAATGTGAGACACCCCTGTAGTCCCTAAGAACATACCACATGTGATGGATGATCCGAACTTGAAAATCACTCGATACCACCATGAAGCCAGGCACCTCGCACTGATTATAGCATCACATGCCATCTTCCGTTTTTAAAAAAAATTTCAAAGAAATTCAGATACTATTTGTTAATATTTTTTATATTTTTTATGTTTTTATTTAATTATTTATTATCTTAATTATTTTTAAGTTATTTTTTACATATTTGTTTAATTTTTATTTTAATTCTTATTTATTTTTAGTTTTATTTTGGACATTGGCATTAACAATTTATATCATTTTTTCCTCAAGTCCTCCTTTTCTCTGTTTTTCTCCGTTTTCTTTTGTTCTTGTGGTTATAATTAAGAAAGGCCTTATGAAAGAAATATATATACATAGCTGACACATCTATTTTTTTAAGTTGTTTTATTATTATATTCCATTTTGTTATTATCGTTATTATTAATACTACTATATATATTCTTAATGAAAAAATTTTATATTTTTATTAAGTGAGTTATCGCATTATGAGTGTTTACATGTTTTTAATTTTTTTTAATTTGTTTATTGTTAATTGTTTATTAAAGTTTTTAATTATTTTCTATAGTTTATTTTAATATTTTTTAATATTTTTTAATGATTTATCTTAGTTATTTTATTTAATGTGGTATAACATGATTTGTCTTTTTGTATTCATGTTTACACAACAATTTCTGTTTGCTGTTGGTTTTATATGTATGTATATTTTGTAGTGAGCCTATAACCCCTGAGGAAGTGGTGTACGAAACACGCACGACCTGTGTTGGGTTTGGCGCACCTTATCCGTGGATCAATAAAGGTTACGTTTGAACCTCCTGCCACGGTTTCTGACTGGTTCCTCAACCAATAGGAGACAGGAAGGAGCCGAGGAGGGAGGGGGCAGAAGCAGTCTGAGCAGCCACGCGGCACCACGCGCCCTCATCCATTCCCTGCCCTGCTGCAGTTAGGCGGCCTGTGCTTGTCCCAGTGTGCACAGCTCTCCGCGGACAGGTAGGAGAAGAAGGCAGTCTGCCCTGCCCCTGGAATTCCCCGATGTTAGCCAGCCCTGCCTCCCTGCTTGCCTCAGTCCCTCTCCGCTTCGGCTTTCAGAGCCACGAAGGGAGAGCTGGACTGGAAAGGGGGGCTGTTACTTCTGGAGAGAAATCTGAAATTGTGAGTATATACTTCTGGGAATTTTTCTGAAAGGAATTTTTTTTTTTCTTTTAAAGCTAATTAATCTGTGAACCCACTATTTTTTTTGTTAAATCAGTCAGGGCCTAGTAGCAACAGTTTAAGATTCAATTTAAAAAACACAGAAGAGAACTTTCTGGTTACCTTTCATACCCAGTAGACAGCTGTAGTTTAAATGTCATAGTCACTCAGGGCCTAGCATCAGCAAAGTACTTTTAGTTTCAAATTAAAACACAGAAGAGAGCTTTCTGGTTAAATTTAGAATCCAGCAGAGAGCTTGTAGTTTAAATTTCATAATAGGTTAGAGCCTAGTAGCAGCAAAGAGCTATAATTTAAATCAAATCAGAATATAGTTTTCCTCAGCAGCACAGGACAAGGTACTGTGTAGCAGCCCTTTTTTAATAAGTGTTATATCCCTCCCTCCCTCCCCACACCCACCCTCCCCTGGGAAAATCACAGCTTTATAGGTACTTGCACAACTTAAAAGACAGGAGGTGCTCTCAGGTGAAGCTCATTACCCAAATCAGTCATACACCAAGGACCTGAGATTAATTAAGCTTCAGGTGAACAAGGTATATTAAACTTCTTAGGTACAGTTTTAGTGGTATAAATATCCATTGCACCCTTTAGTACATATAGAACTTAAAGATCTAAACACAAACTTAAAACTAAGATGCAGACAGCAGTCCAGCAGCGGGATGTGGGCTTTCCAGTCTTTTGCATTGAGTGTCACATGTATGATTTTCTCCCAGCTGGTGAGAGGTCTTACGTGTGCACTAGGTGCAAGGAGCTCTCTGCTCTCAGGGAACGAGTCCGTTCTCTAGAGGCTAGAGTAGCAGACTTGGAAAACATAAGACAGACAGAGAGGTACATAGACGAGACCTACAGGGATATAGTCCTGAAGTCCCACCTCCAGTCTGGCAGCATCCCTGTTACCATGGAGGAGAGAGGTCACGTGACAGGAGAGCATCACCCTGGTGTGGCAGGAAGTGATCCTGTAACTAGGACCTGTCCTCCAGGTGATGTAAACCCCTCTCGCACCGAGGAGGTTTCTCCAGGGCCAAGTGCCCATGCGGGAAGGGTTAGGACAGCAGTTATAGTTGGTGATTCGATCATTAGGCATGTAGATAGCTGGGTGGCTGGTGGACGTGAGGATCGCCTGGTAACATGCCTGCCTGGTGCGAAGGTAGCGGACCTCACACGCCACCTAGATAAGGTCTTAGATAGTGCTGGGGAGGAGTCTGCTGTCTTGGTACATGTTGGTACCAATGACATAGGAAAATGTGGTAGGGAGGTTCTGGAAGCTAAATTTAGGCTTTTAGGTAGGAAGTTGAAATCCAGAACTTCCAGGGTAGCGTTCTCCGAAATGCTTCCCGTTCCACGCGCAGGACCCAATAGGCAGGCAGAGCTCCGGAGTCTCAATGCGTGGATGAGACAATGGTGCAGAGATGAGGGGTTCGGATTTGTTAGGAACTGGGGAACATTCTGGGGAAAGGAGGGGCTCTTCCGAAGGGATGGGCTTCACCTTAACCGGGATGGAACCAGGCTGCTGGCATTAACCTTTAAAAAGGAGATAGAGCAGCTTTTAAACTAGATAATAGGGGAAAGCCGACAGTCGCCCAAGAGCGCATGGTTCGGAAGAATGTATCCTTGAAGGATACTACAAAAAGCAGAGAGGTTCCAAAAAAGAGTAAAGTAGCCCAAATGCCCTCGAGTATGGAGCAGACAGAACTTAAAGATCCCAAATTACCCATGTCTACCAATAGCCAAATTAATATGAATAAAATACAGTCTCTAAAATGCTTGTATGCAAATGCTAGAAGTCTACAAAACAAGATGGGAGAGTTAGAATATATAGCACTAAACGAGAGGTTAGATATGATTGGAATATCAGAGACATGGTGGAAGGAGGACAACCAGTGGGACACTGTGATACCTGGGTACAAACTATATCGAAATGATAGAGCTGATCAAATTGGTGGAGGGGTTGCGCTCTATGTTAGAGAGGGCATTGAGTCAGAAAGGATTAAAGTTTTGCAAGAAACAAAATTTGCTGTAGAATCTCTATGGATTGAAATTCCATGTAAAAAGGGGAAGGCGATGGCAGTGGGGGTGTACTATCGTCCGCCTGGCCAGAATGAACAAATGGATGATGAAATGCTCAAAGAAATCAAGGAAGCTAGCAAAAGTTACAGTGCAGTAATAATAATGGGTGATTTCAATTACCCCGGCATCGACTGGGTCAGTGTCACAACAGGACATGCTAGGGAGATAAAGTTCCTAGATGAAATAAATGACTGCTTCTTGGAGCAGCTGGTTCATGAACCAACCAGAGGGGAAGCAATATTAGACCTAGTCCTTAGTGGAACACCAGATGTAGTGCAAGAGATAAGGGTGTTGGGGCCACTTGGCAATAGTGATCATAGCATGATCGCCTTTGATTTAATTAGTGGAGGAGGGATAGTAAGGAAATCCACAGTACTACCCTTTAACTTTCGAAAGGGAGACTATGATAGAATGAGGAAAACAGTTAAGAAAAAACTAAAAGGAGCAGTTGCAAAGGTTAAAAGACGTACATCAAGCTTGGGTGTTGTTGAAAAATACTATCTTGGAAGCCCAGACCAGCTGTATTCCACGCTTTAAGAAAAGTGGAAGGAAGTCCAAAAAATTGCCAGCATGGTTTAAAGCTGAGGTCAGAGAGGCTGTTGTTGCCAAAAAAGCATCTTTCAAGAAATGGAAAAAAGAGCCAAATGATGAAACCTGGAAACAGCACAAGCACTGGCAAGTCAAATGCAAGGCATTGATAAGGCAGGCAAAGAGAGAATTTGAGAAGAAGCTTGCTGCGGAAGCAAAAACGCAAAATAAAGACCTTTTCAAGTACATTCGTAGCAAAAAACCCGTGAGAGAGTCAGTTGGTCCATTAGATGATAAAGGTGTTAAAGGAGCACTAAGAGGCGACAAGGCGATAGCGGAGAGACTGAATGAATTCTTTGCTTCGGTCTTTACTGAGGAAGATGTAGGGATGTTACCCACGACTGAAGTGGTATTTAAAGGTGTGGAAGAATTGAAGGAAATATCGATACATCGGGAAGATGTCCTACAACTATTAGATAAACTGAAGAGTAGCAAATCACCTGGGCCGGATGGTATACGTCCAAGGGTGTTGAAAGAACTGAAATTTGAGATTGCAGACCTGCTATCAGTAATCTGTGAACTATCATTAAAATCATCTCTAATACCTGAGGATTGGAGGATCGCCAATGTAACACCAATTTTTAAAAAGGGTTCGAGGGGTGATCCGGGAAACTACAGACCGGTGAGCCTGACATCAGTACCGGGAAAAATGGTAGAAACCATCATAAAGAATAAAATTACTCAGCATATAGATAGTCATGACCTAATGGGAGACAGCCAACATGGCTTTAGACAAGGAAGATCTTGTCTTACTAATCTGTTATGTTTTTTTGAAGGAGTGAATAAACAGGTGGACAAAGGTGAGTCGGTTGATATTGTGTATCTGGACTTTCAGAAAGCCTTTGACAAGGTCCCTCATGAGAGACTTTTGGCAAAACTAAAGAGTCATGGGATAGGAGGCAGTGTACTACTGTGGATCAGGAACTGGTTAAAAGATAGAAAGCAGAGGGTAGGGCTAAATGGCCAATTTTCCCAATGGAGAAAGGTGAATAGTGGTGTACCCCAGGGATCTGTGCTGGGTCCGCTGCTTTTTGACATATTCATAAATGACCTGGAAAGTGGAATAACGAGTGAGGTTATCAAATTTGCTGATGACACAAAACTATTTAAAGTTGTTAAAACCCAGGAGGATTGTGGAAAATTGCAAGAGGATCTTGATAAATTGGAAGACTGGGCATCAAAATGGCAGATGAAATTTAATGTGGAGAAGTGCAAGGTTATGCACCTAGGGAAGAACAACCCAAACTATGGTTACACGATGCAAGGTTCCACATTAGGAACCACCACCCAAGAAAAAGATTTAGGCGTCCTTGTGGATACCATGTTAAAACCCTCGGCCCAGTGTGCAGCGGCGGCCAAGAGAGCAAATAGAATGCTAGGTATGATAAGGAAAGGAATGGAAAATAAAACAAAAGATATTATAATGCCTCTATATCGTTCCATGGTGAGACCGCACCTTGAATATTGTGTGCAATTCTGGTCGCCATATCTTAAAAAGGATATAGCAATTTTAGAAAAGGTTCAGAGAAGAGCCACCAAAATGGTAAAGGGGATGGAAGGCTACTCCTATGAAGAAAGGCTAAAAAGGTTGGGGCTCTTTAACCTGGAAAAGAGACGGCTGAGGGGAGATATGATAGAAGTCTATAAATTAATGAACGGAGTGGAACGGGTAAACGTAGATCGATTGTTTACATTATCAGAATATAGAAAGACTAGGGGACATGCAATGAAGCTACAGGGTAAACTATTTAAGACTAATAAAAGAAAATATTTTTTCACTCAACGTGTAATCAAACTCTGGAATTTGTTACCGGAGGATGTAGTAAAGGCTGTTAGTGTAGCTGGGTTTAAAAAAGGTTTGGACAAGTTCCTGGAGGAAAGGTCCATAAACCATTATTAAGAAGGGACCCAGGATATCAATGCTTGAACCAATACAAGCATTGTGGAACCTGTGTCCCTTGGGGTAATTGCTAGGTACGTATGACCTAGATTGGCCACTGTTGGAAACAGAATACTGGGCTTGATGGACCTTGGTCTGACCCAGTATGGCATATCTTATGTTCTTATGTTCTCCCTCGCGACTCTGTTAAGCTCGCCGGGGCAGATGGGAAATTTCCCATAAGCCCCAGCGGCCTTAACAGAGTGACGAGGGAGGAACTCTCCCTTCGCAGTTCTAAGCCGAAGCGGAGAGGGAGGGAGGCAGGGAGGGAGGGCTGGCTGGCTCTGCCGGGCAGGGGGGCCCCGCGGGACATTTGATTTTGCTGCGGCGGCAGCCAGCTTTTTTTTTTTTTAAGTTTTAATATTCCCTGGGCTGATGGGGTTAGGACTGGTAAGGTGCTGATGGGGGGGGGGGGGGGTTTTGGAATGTAAATGGGCTGATGGGGGTTAGAACTTGAGGTGTGCTGATGGAGTTAGGACTGGTAATGCGCTGTAGGCTGATGGGGGGGGTTAGGACTGGTAATGTGCTGTGGGCTGATGGGGGGGTTGCTAGGACTGGAAATGGGTTGAGTGGAAGGGGAGGCTTGAACTGCAAATAGCTGATGGGGAGGGGGGCTTGGAATGGAAATGGGCTGTGAGGGGAGGGAGCTAGCACTGGAAATGGGCTGAGTGGGGGGGAGCTAGGATTGGAAATGGGCTGATGGGGGGGCTAGGACTGGAAATGAGCTGATGCAGAGACTAGAAGGGAGCAGATGCTGGGTGGGGCTGGAACTAGAAGGGAGCTGATGTTGGGGGAGGATTAGAATGGGATGGAGCTGGGAAAGTGAAATGGAGTGGGGAAAAATATTTTGTGTAGGAGGGAAGACAAATCTACAATTGGCCAGGTATTGGGAGAGTAAGTGGGGATTGAGGATGGAGGGGTAAAATTTGAGTGGATGAAATAGGAATGAGGAAAGAGCAAAATGTTAAAGCAGATGTAGAGAGAGAATGGAAAAAAAACTAGAAGAGAGAAGAAAGGACAAATGGACAGCGGACGATGGAGAGTTAGCAGAAGACACGAAGAAACCAGATGAAAGTGGCTGGAGTAATTGCAACTGAAAAAAACTGCACAAAAGGTAGAAAAATATCCCTTTATTTTGAATTTATTAACTGGAATATGTCAGCTCTGGGAAATGTGCATCATTAATGTCTGCGCTTTGTTTAGTACAAGAGGAAATTAATTTATAGTTTTATTTCTACAGTGTTGTTGTACATTCCAAGTTTGGCTTTTGGGGTTCCCAGTTTAATTATTGACTTCCTGTTTCTAAAAATTGTGATTCCTTGTTTGGTGATGGTGTATGTTCTGCATGTGTAATCGAGCTGAAGTATTCTGTTTATATAATTCCTATTTGACATTGCTACTTGTTCTCTTTCCCCCGTAGGTCATGTATTGTTGTTCTCTGAAATGTATTGATTTAATATTTGCAGTGTTGCCTTTTGATAGGTAGGGTATGGTGCTTTGTGAGTCCTGGTAGTGCTGTTATGATACGGCGGGTTTGCTATGGGTTCTAAATGAGCAGTGTTTTGTAGTAGTTCCTAATGTGCCTGGCGGTTGGCACTGGATTATAGTAATGTAGAAATCTTTTAGTCTTTCTTTATCCATACACTCATTAAGAGGCATGTTTACTAAAAGTTAGTGTATGGTAACATTATGCAAATATTTATGCAAATGAGGCCCCTTATGCAAATCAGACCCCGTGTCTTATGCGGCCTCCGGGTTACTTTACAAGTCCTCATTTGGCCCTCAAAGCAATTTGAGTTTGAGACCCCTGCAATAAACCCTGCACTGATCCAATCAGGCTGATCCCTTCTCCGAGAAAGGTTTACGTTTTTATTATAAGAAACCTATAGCCATAAGCCCTGACAAGGCATATCACAACTTTGTCTTTTGCACAGACTCTGTACCTACTAAAGGATGATCATATCAGGTTACTCCCTGACCACAGACAGATGGAAGGATTTAATTTGTCTCCTAACCACTGACTGTCATTGTCTCTCTAGCCAAATACATTTCTTGTATGCCAAGTGCTTCCTGCTTCACAAAACCAAACTGCAGCTATTCAGCACTTTTTAAAATCCTTCTCAGGAAAAGGCTAGGGTTTCAACCTACTGCCACTTACCTCTCCAGAACCACCTGACCAGGTACGTCGACCCTGGAAGTCTGCCCAACAACAACAAGACACTGGCCCATGTCCCCCCCCCCCATGCCTGTGAATGGGGGGAGGGGGGTGGTCCTGGGATGGATAAAGGCCTGGCAGCCAGCCCCACAGACTCTTGCACGGACCGCTCTGTGGCCCGTGCCTCCCGCAACAGCGAGGGACTTTCCAGGTCTGGCTCCACAGCAGCAGTCTCATGCGAGCAGCCCCGGCAAATACTTGCCGCCGAGACTGCCCCCCCCCCCCCCCCACTGGGTTGGGCATAACAAACACTGTGGGGATTGGCTGGCATGGCAGTAAGGGCCATAGATTGCTCGTTATGTACCCGGCCTGAGCCCTGTATCCTCAAAGATTTAATAAAGGGAAACTAAACTAAAGAAAATGAAAAGAAAATGAATAGGAACTGAAGCCCTTCAACTTAAATAATGCAAGCAGCCTTGATCTCCCCAGGGAAAGAAAAGCCTCGGCGGGGAATGCTGACTAAGCCGCAGTCTCTGAGGGGAGCTCGAGAGAAGAAAATGTGTGCCTCTACCTTTCCCGCACTGCTACTGCAAGCCCTGCCATGCGGCTACAGGCAGTGCTCCAAAACAGCATGTTCTTCCTGCTCCCGCTGCAAGATTCTGATGTCCGGCCCCTATTCCGTCGCTCTAGACTGCAGATCATCGCAGCTATCTTCCCCCTCGCACTCAGCCGCTAGTCGGCGTTGAGGGGGGGGGCCTGTCTGGGAAGTTGTTGCAGTGTGCTTTTCTCTGGTTGCTCATGGCTCTTCACCTGGTGCTGGGTTCGGGAACTGCCTGAAGACCCCAGGATGCTGCTGCCACCAAACACACACCCCCCCCCCCATGCTGCAAGGAGGGGGTGAGGGGGATATTCGTCGTCGCTGCCTCTCTCGCAGCCTCAAGGCTCCCTTTCATTTTTTTTTTTTTTTTTTTTTTACTAAAGCTAGCCAAAAAGCAAAAATAACCAAGGACAAAAGAAATAACCCTGCCACAACAGGAAAAAATCCTAAACTTATGTCTCCTCAGTGAGTCCAGCACCCTTGGCTCACTACCTCCTCCAGCTGCTTGGAGACTGAGCAAACTGGGGCTGGTAGGCGGTGCCAGCTGCATAAGTACACTGGTGTCATCAAAAGGATGACATGCTCAGTCTCCAAGCTACTGGAGGAGGCACACTACCCAGAGGTGCAGGACTGGACTGGAGGGACGATAAGGAACAACATTAAAAGTGCCAAGAACATGCTACACAATATGTATATGCTGCTCACCTTAACTTGCATCATATCAGCTATCCTGCATTCAGAATCTTTTCCCCATGTACTGCATATATTCCAATCATACACACCTTCAGAAACCATGTAATAACAAACTGCTCTCAAAGAATAAGGAATAATCATAACTTTGATACAAATTCAAATGCAAAACTAAACACCCCTCCAACATCAAAATCATCACATACACAATCCTTGATGTATAAATGGTTCCAATTATAACAGATTATGTAAAAGAAGATTAAATTAGACTTACCTACTAATTGTAGTTCCTGGAGGAACTCCAGTCCAGTCCCAGAATCTCTGGGGTTGTGTACCTCTTCCAGCAGCTTGGAGACTGAATGACACTCTTTTGATGTCACAGGTATAAATACATGAGGGACCGACTCCTTGCTCCAGTAACCTATTGACAAAGCAGACTCACCAGAGCAATAATCAAGTAGCTAACAAACAATCAAACTTTAATAACTATTAACTATAAACTAAGACACCAAAGGTGTCCTTAACTTATTACTAGTGTTCTCCTGCTAAGGTCCGCCCTCCATCTTAAGAGAGAGAAATATGACCCCCCAAAGATCCCCATTTCTCCACCCTTCCCAAATGCAATTGTAACGTGAACTTACCGTGCTAAATACTATCTCTCTGTGCTTCAGGCCGTAGTCCAGGCTACAGAATATTAGGGAGGGATGCGGGACTGGACTGGAGTTCCTCCAGAAGCTACAATTAGCAGGTAATTCTAATTTAATCTTCCTTATTGTCACTCCAGTCCAGTCCCGGAATCTCTGGGTATGTAACAGAGCAGTAAAACCTCTTTACCAGGAGGAACCCGCTAGAGCAGCCTGAAGCACTGCCGATCCAAAACAGGTATCCCTCTCCACCTGCACATCAAGACGATAATGTTTAACAAAGGAATTTAAAAAGACAACCAGGTCGCCGCCCTACAGATGTCCACCGCTGGTACCAAACTGTACTCAGCCCAGGACGCTGCCTGCGCTCTTGCTGAATGCACCTTAAGCCCCTCAGGTATTGTCTTGCCCTTCAACAAATACGCTGAAGCTATGGTTTCTTTGAGCCACCTGGCAATAGACGCTTTGGAAGCTGCTTGCCCTTTTCGTGCCCCCCCACCCCCCAAAGAACACAACAGCCTGTCTGTCTCACGGAATTCCTGTGTTCGGCGCAAATATGTCTTTAATGCTCTACGCACATTTAAGAGATGCAATTTTCTGAAGTGACCCTCGTTGCCAGTATCCTCAAACACTGGCAAGGAAACCACTTCATTCACATGAAACGCTGACACCACCTTTAGGCAAAAACGAAGGTACAGGCCTCAACACCACCTTTTTATCAAAAAAAAAGATAGAAAAGGTTTCCTACAGGACAAAGCCTGTAATTCCAAAATTCTGCATGCCAACGCTATAGCCACTAGAAAAACCACCTTGAGTGAAAGATCCTTCACAGTTGCCTGCGAGAATGGCTCAAAGGGCTCGCGTACCAACGCCTCCAATACCAAAGGCAGATAGCACGTCAGAACTGTTGGCCGACACGGCGGCCTCAACAGCCACACCGCTCTCAAAAAACGCTTCACATCCGGGTGCGCCCCTAGCACCTCACCATTAATCTTTCCTCTATAACAAGAGAGTCCTGCCAATTGCACTCTCAATGAAGCCGCGGCTAAGCCTTTGTCAAACCCGTCCTGCAAAAAAGACAGAATCTGAGAAAGAGAAGCCTTCAATGCCTCCAAACCCTTGTCGGCACACCACGCTTCGAAGATTCTCCAGATGCGAATATACGCCAAGGAGGTAGACTTCCTCCTTGCCTTTAACAGCGTGGAAATCACCGCTGAGGAATAACCTCTGGCCCTTAGCCTCGCCTTTCAAGAGCCAAGCCGTAAGCGAGAATCGATCCACCTGTGGCATGCGTAATGGCCCCTGCCGCAACAAATCCGCTCGCACTGGTAGAGGCCACGGACAGTCTACTAATAACCTCATCAGATCTGCATACCATGGTTGCCTTGGCCAAATCCAGTGCTATCAATATCACGAGACCCTTGTGCCTTTCTACTCTCTGCAGAACTCGACCTATCAACACCCATGCCGGAAAGACGTACAGAAGCTGCTCCTCTGGCCACCTTTGAATGAGAGCGTCCAGGCCTTCTGACATTCTCTCGTCTGCAACTGAACCACCGGCTGACCTTTGCAGACTCGAACTTTGCCATGAGATCCATCACGGGGGCTCCCCAACGACACACTATCATCTCGAACACCTGCAGATGAAGCACCCACTCTCCTGGGTCCACCTTGACACGAATCAAAATCGGCCTCCACATTGTCCACCCCTGCTACATGTGCAGCTGACAAAGCCCCCAAATTCATCTCGGCCCACTCTAACAACTGCTCGGCTTCGGCCTCCAGGTGGACACTGCTTGTGTCCCCTTGACAATTGATGTAAGCCACTGCGGTTGCATTGTGGCACAGAACCCAAATGGCTTTCCCCTGAAGGAACTTTTGAAGTGCCTGCAGCGCTAAGGCTACCGCTCTCAATTCCAGTTTGTTGAATGACTAGACTTTTTCCGGATCGGTCAACTGGCCTTGGATGAACCGGCCTTCGAAGTGAGCTCCCCAGCCCACTAGACTGGCATCCGTCGTAAGCGGAACCCAAGCGGGAGATTCCAGGGGCATTTCCATCTCCAGAATTCCTGGCCTTAATCACCATTGCACAGCCCGACGGGTCTCCGGAGGACAAGGCAGTGTTCGAGAGAGGTTCCTCCTGGTGCGACCACCGCCTGAGTAGCGCCCTCTATAATGGCCGCATATGAGCGCTTGCCCATGGAACTAGCTCTAGCGTTGCTGCCATGGTACCGAGCACCTGTAGATAATGCCATGCTGTGGGATCCTCTCTCTCTAGGAACTAGCACACCAGCATTCTCAAACCCAGTGCTCGACTCTGAGGAAGAAACACCCTTCCTACCTTTGTATCGAAGCACGCTCCCAGATATTCTAGCGTTTGTGACGGAGACAACCTGCTCTTTGGCACATTGACCACCCAACCAAGACTTTGTAACACCTCTACTACTCTGGCCGCAGCCAACTTGCTTTCTCTGTCAGACTTCACCAGAATCAACCAGTCGTCCAGTTAGGGGTGAACTAAGACACCTTCCTTTCATAGTGCTGCCGCCACTACCACCATCACTTTGGTGAACATCTGAGGAGCCATTGCCAAACCGAATGGCAACGCCTGAAACTGGAAATGCCCCATGGGCACAGCAAACCTTAGAAATCTCTGATGTTCCCGACGAATCGGAATATGCAGATATGCCTCTGCCAAATCTAGAGACGTCAGAAACTCTCCCTTCCGTACCACTACTATGACCGACCTCAGCGTCTCCATACGAAAATGAGTCACCCGAAGATACCGATTCACTCTTTGCAGATCCAAAATTGGCCAAAACGATCCTTCCTTTTTTGGAACCACGAAGTAGATGGAGTATCGACCGTAGCCGCACTGGTCTGGCGGCACTGGAACAACAGCGTTCAGGTTCAGCAATCTTTGCAAGGTCTCTCGCACTGCAGAACACTTGTTGCGTGCCTTGCAAGGAGAATGAACGAAGGAATCGACCACCGGATGATGAAACTCGTGAGCATATCCCTCTCGAATAACTTCCAACACCCAGCGATCGGACGTAATCTGGAACCAGGCCAGATAAAAACCCCGTAGACGACCTCCCAAGGGAGCCAGCCCTGCCTGGGTCCCCATGACTTCATTGTGATTTTCTAGGGTTCGCGGAAGAGGAGGCAGCAAAACCCCTATTCGTTCCTCGAAAACCTCGAAACCCCTGGCTCCTGTAGGACTGACGCCCTCTTTGAAATTGTCCGAACCGAGGGGAACGAAACTGCTGACCCCTGGATGGCGGCGGCGTCGACCACCCCAGCTTCTGCTTGCCCTTCGGCAGTCTGCCGCCTTTGGACTCACCTAACTCCTTTACCAGCTTATCTAAGTCATCACCAAACAGTAGCTTACCCCGAAAAGGAAGCTTACTGAGTCTTGCCTTAGAAGAACCATCTGCTACCCAGTTACACAACCAGAGATATCTTCTAGCTGCAATCACTGAGGCCTTGCTCTTCGATAGCCCCCTAATAAGGTCATAATGAATGTCAGCCAAATAAGCTGCCCCCGTCTCTAACCGCGACGCTTCTGTCTGCACCCGTGGTGACCAGCGAAGATAGGCTCTGGCTACCCATGCACCACAAATTGGATGCCTGAATGGATAACGCATTCACATCAAACACCTTCTTCAATAATGTATCGAGCTTCCTATCTTGTCCATCCTTAAGAGTGGCACTACCTTCCACCAGAATTGTAGTCTTCTTGGTAACCGCCGAGACCGCTGCATCCACTTTTGGAGACTTAAACAATTCCCTATCCTGATCCAGCAAAGGATACAGGCGACCCCTGGCCCTCGACCCCTTTTAACCCACTTTGGGCATGTCCCATTCTTGTTGAATCATCTCCCGAACTATTCTGTGCACCTGAAAGGCTCTTTGCGTCTTCCGAAATGCCTGCAACAACGGGTCCTCCAAGGTGGAATCCTCCACCGGCTCTGAGGCCAGCATGTTAAGGGCCTTGAGCATTTCCACAGTCAGCGCTGGCAATTCATCTCGGCGGAACACACGAACTACTCTCGCCTGGTCTTACCGTTCCGTGAGCTCTCCTTCTAAGTCATCTTTCATTTCCACATCTGGTTCCAAATCCTCCGAGCGAACCTCTTCCGAGGTTACCAAATGCTCCTGTCGCTCTCTTCCAGCTCTGGCTTTCTTTGCCGGCACTGCTCCCTCCACCACTTCCACTGGAACACCCGGACACTTCCCTTCGGGCTGGGGATCCTTTAGTGCCTTCCCCAAGGCCTGCTGAAGCAGAGAGAGGAACTCTGGTGAAAATAAGGCTGCCAAACCTCCAGGTAGAGCCACTGGAGGCTGAGATAAATCCAGAGTGGAGGAAGGTCCCGCCACCGGTTCCGGTAAAGGTACCGTGGATGACGTAGCGTCCGGTAGAGCCAAAGAAGTCCCATTAGAACCTTCATCATTGACCTCCAAGGCCTGCTCCATAGCCACCGCCTCCTGGACGCAGCCTTTACACACTCCTGTGTCGGACAGAGCACCTCTTCTAGCGCCACAGACCAAACACTTTGGCCTAGATGGCATTACGGCCCTTGACTGCTTGTTCAAGCAACCCACCATCACCAAGTGCTCTAAGTGAGTGCTTGATAACCTTGTACCAGAGGAAATTCCTTCTCTTCCTTTTCTCCTCTTCCCCCCCCCCCAATATCCTAAACAAACTAAAACACAAGAAAAACTAACTGTCCTCCTCAACTAGCCCCAAGGGTCCATACTGTAAATAGAGGGCCCCCCTCTCCCTTAAACCAGCTTCCTCCGGTATGGATAAATGCTCTCTGAGTAGCACGGCCTTTTTCCCGCGCATGCGCAACACGAGGCACAGCCTGCACTCATCCAACTGCTTGCGGCCTCCCTGCTTGTTTAGAATGGCGCCAAGATCACCTACCGGTCTCCCTCCTGCACCGGATGCGAGCAGGCTCTCTGCACACTCGTCCTGCTCGCCGCCGCTTCAAACCACAATTACCGTTGTAATCTATCTGATCCGGCTCTCTTCCTGCTCGGCTGTAATTGTGGCTTTGGCATTGGAGGAGAGACCGTATGCCATGCTAGAGCCGCCGCTCAGCGCCGCCTCTGTCGTGCGCTGAGAACTCCTTCCAATTTCGGCGGTTCTTTGAATCCCTGGCTCCTCACCCAACCCAGGTGGGTTCAGGAGCCAGAACCCCGCTGTAACTTAAGCAGTACTGCTGGGAGGACCGGCATAAGAAGCAGCCGCGGCTCTAAGCAGGGAGAGAAGGAAATCCACAGAGAAAGAGAGAGGGGGAGGGCGCACCTCAGGAGTCCTGAGCCTCAACTAATTCAAATCAAGAAATAACTCATTCAAATTAACTAAATTAAAACTAAACTGAAAATTTAGATCGAAATTTAAACCCTAAATTCCTTAATTATCCCTCTAGTGAGCCCGGGATCTCTGGGCTCATACAACTTCCAGCTGCTTGGAGACTGAATCAACTGGAGCAAGGAGGCGGTCCCTCGGGTATTTATACCTGTGACATCAAAAGTGTGTCATTATTTAGTCTCCAAGCTGCTGGAAGAGGTACACAACCCCAGAGATTCCGGGACTGGACTGGAGTGACGATAAGGAATATGACTTAGACATTACCTGTGTGACTGAAACATGGCTTACTGAAACAGACAATGTCCTTGCAAACCTACTTAAGGTACCTGGCTATGATTTATTCAACTGCCTAGATTCGGCCGTAGAGGTGGCGACGTACTCTTTTTGATGGAAAACAAATTCAGCTTCTTGACAATATCAGTAGTGAGTACTGATGGCTTGATATGATACTCATATCTAATAAGTACATCTCATTTTGTCTTGATTATAGAACTCCCACAGCAGATGATGTAGCTTGCGCAAACACTACACAAAAACAAACAACTTATACTACTAGATGACTTCAATCTCTCACACTGCCGCAGAAGCAGCGAAAGCATTCACACAGGTCATGGAAGCCCTAGACTTCAAATTGTCAACAGCACTACACAAAGAGCAGCAAACACTCTACACCTAATTTTTACACCAGCACAATTATACAACCCCGATATAAATCCAGTAGCTCAAATCACATAAGTACCTTGGTCTAACCACCATACCATATCATTCCAGCTACAACTACCCAATATTCAACCACAGCTCCAATATGAATACCTAACGCCAATTCAGACACTGAGAAGCAGTCCTTCTTAGAAGACAAAGTCATTCTCACTCTGTATACTACATCAAATTGCCTTGATGACCTCATCAAAAACTGGAACAGAGTCACAAGCGAGAGAGATATAGCAGCACAAGTTAAAAAGGAAAGGACTAACCATAACACTATCCGGTACAATCCAGAATTGAAATGCCAAAAGACAGAGTTCAGAAAATTTGAATGTAAGTGGTACACTCACAAAACAACCAGGATAAAAATACCTACCTGTACCAAACCTCAGGCATATCAGAACAAAGTCAATGATCACAAGAGACAACTTCATACCAAGCTCATCATGAGTTCCATCAATAAACCTAGAGAGCTCTTTGCAATTGTAAAAGCGCTTTTAAAACCAAATGACTACACCAAAACATACAACACCCCATCAGCACAAGAACTGGTAAACTTCTTCCAATCTAAGATCAATAGCTCCCCTCCAATCTCAGCGATACAACAATACAATACAGCAACCAACAGTTCACTACAGAAATTTAATCCTATTTCTCTTGACAACTTAGAACATAAAATAATGGATTTGAATATTACATCTCCTCTCGACCCTTGCCAGGTAAAATGGATTAAGATTGCTCGCTCTGAATTAGCCCCATACATAAATAGGATAATACAGTGCTCCTTCACACAAGGATACCTACCACCCCCCCCCCCCCATTCATGAATCAAGGATCCATCCGCCCAATCCTAAAGAACCCCAAATTAGTAACAAGTGATCAGAGTTCATACAGCCATATCAGTCTACCATTCTTATCAAAAATCATTGAAAAAAGTAGTATGTAGATGCAGATATCAAACACACATATTCCACTAGACTTACAGCAATATGGATTCAGACAGATAATCTCATGGTGTAGAAAGCGTAGTTACTCATCTGTAACAGGTGTTCTCAGGGAAAAGCAGGAATCAATCCTCACATATGGGTGACATTAGTGCTGATGGAGCCTCGCGGATCATTTCCCCAGCTTTCAAGGAAAGCCTATGGGACATGCTATCACACATGTGTGGTCCCCTTCCCACCGAAGGGTGCCATCTTGCTCAGTCAGATGACATAGCTAGGATGACAGTAAAAACTAACACAAGGTAGGGAGGCAACTCCCAGGGGAGGAGGGAGGGTTGTAAGGACTGATTCCTGCTGTTCCCAGAGAACACCTGTTACAGGTGAGTAACTACACTTTCTCCGAGAACAAGCAGGAAGTCAGTCCTCACATATGGGACGCCCTAGCTCCAGGCTGCCGAGGACCAAACCAAGACACCACCAATGGCGATCAATCGGGAAGCCGTGAGTTGCAGAAGGCAAGTCCCCACTAAAAGACTTGATGGATGCTGGGGTCTAGCAGACACTATCACTCTGGTAGCCTGAACACAGTAGGGATGGAGGGAGGAATTGCCTATACCCCGAGAATATTAAAGAGTACTGCCTGGCCAAAGGCACTGTCCCTGCAGGACTTGCTCTCTAGGCAGTAGTGAGCTGCAAAAGGTATGAACTGAAGATCATGTGGCGGTCTTGCAAATCTCTGGTCACCGGCAATGAGCGGAGTTGGCCACTAACATGGCCATCGCCATCACGCGATGTGCTGTGATCCGGTGCTCAAGAGAGACTAGCTTGCTCATAAGCAAGGGCAAAGCAGTCTGCCACACAAGTAGATAGAGTTCACTTAGTCACGGGGAGTCCCAGTCTACTGGGGTCATAAGACAAGCTGAGCAGCTTTCCGATGGGCCTAGGTCTGTTGCAGGTAGAAGAACAGGCCTGCTTACAATCTGATGTATGAAGTATTAGTTCCTCCCTGCTGTGATGAGGCTGTGGAAAGAAGGTGGGGAAGACCACCTCTTGGTTGAGGTGGAAAGGAGATACCACCTTCGGGAGGAATTTAGGGTGCATGTGGAGCACCACCTGTTCTTATAGAATCTCATATAAGGTGGATCCGCCACCAGGGCCTAGAGTTTGCTCACCTTTTGAGCGGACGTGAGGGCCACCGTGAAGGCCGCTTTCCAAGACAGATATCTCAGGTGGCAAGTGGCTAGGGGCTTGAATAGCGGTTTAGTGAGCTGGAAGAGCACCACGTTGAGGTCCCATTCCACTGCTGGAGAGCGGAGGGGGGGGGGTTTGGATAACAGGAGGCCCCAGAGGAACCTAGAGACCAGGGGCTGGCTAGAGAGGGATTTTCCCCTCGATGGGGTGGTGGTGTGCGGTTATGGTGCTCAGATCCACTCTCACAGAATTGGATTTCAGCCCAGCGTGTGACAGGTGCAGTAGGTACTGAAGAACCAGTTGCACATGACAGGAGAAGGGATTCTCCTCCTCATCTGCAAACCACAGAACCTTCTCCACTTAAAGGCATAGGCCCATCTGGTGGAGGGTTTTCGAGAGGCCAGTAGGATCTCGACTTCCCCCAGAAGGTTGAAGGGAGCCAGCGCTACCCTCTCAGCAGCCACGCCGTTAGCGATCTCAGATTGGGGTGCAGAAGGAAGCCCTCCTCCTGGGACAGGAGGTCCAGAGCCCAGTCCAGTGGGATTGGGACTGCCACCAACAGGGATAGCAGCAGAGGGAACCAGTGTTGCCTGGGCCACTGGGTGCGATCAGTATAACTGACACCCCCTTGCTCTAGACTTTGAAGAGGGTTTTGGTGATCGAGGAGGGGGAGGGTCGTCGGTGGAACACAAAGCAGGCCCTCTGACTAAGAGATTAGGAAGGAGTCTGCGGCTAGCACAAGCAGAAGCGTAGCAACTGCGTGTTGCCCAGGGAGGCAGAAAGGTCTATCATGGGCCTGGAGGAAGAGTTGCTTTGGTACCCTGGGATTCAAGTGCCACTTATGAAGGTGAAGGACTCTGCTAAGCCTGACTGCTAAACAGTTATCTTGGCCTGACAGGTATACCACTCAGAGCATGCTGTTGCGCACTGCAAAGGAGAGGAGGACCACCACCTCCTGGCAGAGGAAGTACGAACTCATGCCCCCCCCCCCCTGCTTGATATAATACATGGCCACCTGGTTGTCTGTTTGGATCAGCACAAATTAGTGCCTTAAGTGGTGGCAGCAGAACACACGCAGGGCCAGGAAAATTGCCCTGCAAGAGTGACTCCTCCTGGGACCAGATGTCACTGCAATGCGTCCCCACCCCCCCTCCCACGGAGGCATATGTTGTCAGGGTCCTCTGCGATGCAGATGCCTGGGATGGCATTCCCACCTGGAGGTGGTGCATGTTTTGTCACCAGGTGAGGGACTCTGCCAGTTGGTGGGTGACTGACTCTGTCCCGTAGTCTGCCCGTGGCGTGAGTCAACTGTGAGCGGATGCACCATGGACTTGTCCGCATGTGTAGGCAGGCTAATGGTGTGATGAGGACAATTGAGGCCATGTGGCCGAACAGGCCGAGAAGGAGCCGAGCTGATACCGACCAGCAGCCTTGTACCTCTCTTGCCAGTTGTATGAGGCAGTCTTGTCCTTTCCCTTGGGAGGACGGTGTTGACCTGTAGCGTATCCAAATACGCCCCTATGAACTCCAGACTTTGGGTTGTAGCAAGATAGGACTTGGGGTAGTTGATGATGAATTGCAGGTGCTGCAGCAAGAAGGTTGAACGTTCTGCAGCCTGCCTGACTTCTAAGGCCATACTACCCCTAATTGCCAGTCATTAGCCAGACACAGGGTCTAACACATGCCGCAGCACCCTCGCAATGTTCTCTTAATCTGCACCGGGTCCTCTGCTGGCATTCCTGTCGGTGGGGGGGAGGGGCAGAGCAATCGCTCTGCACCTCCCCCTGCTGGCAGGAATGTTGGTGGTGGACCCAGCGCAGGTTAGCGGGAACATTGGTCAGAGGTATTCTCGGAGAAGTCACCACCGAGAGACTCAGAGGACGCTCGGCCCTCTAGGGAGGTGCAAGGCTTGGAGCTCAGTGTCGGACAGGCCGGTGCCGAGTCAGACCTGGGAAACAGTTTCTCCTGCTACTCAGACCTCTTTTTATTGGTTTTAGGTGCCATGACTTGGCACAGGTTGCAGGAGGTGCTATCATGGTCTGGTCCCAGGCAGCAGTCATGGGTGTCTATGACAGAATGGTTTGACTGCAGCGGTCACATTTTTTGAACTCACTGGGGGACATGGTGGGGAAACACCTGGCTGGGGTCGACAACCCCCAGGCAAAAAAAGGGCACGAACACTGGTCGAGGCAAGCCTCGATCAAAAAAAGGGGAAAGAGCCAAGAACAGCGTCGGGGCCTACACCGGCTCGTGGCGGGAAGAGGAAGCAGTACGCAAACTGGGAACAGCTCATTTTTAAGGATATAGTAAGGATTTTTTATGGAAAAACTGGACCTGCGTCTGTTGGGCTCCGCAGAAAAAAGCAGACTAAGCAAATGGCTTCTTTGGGTGGGAAGGGGACCATACCTGTGTGATAGCATGTCCCAAAAGCTTTCCTTGAAAGCTGGGGAAGTGCTCTGCGCAAGCTCCATCGGCGCCGACGTCACCCATATGTGAAGACTGACTTCCTGCTTGTTCCTGGAGAAACACAGATTACCTCATATATTAATAAGACCAACAAGGACATACAAGACCCTGAAAAAGCACAGTTACTTACCTGTAAACAGGTGATCTCTGGGAACAGCAGGAATAAGTCTTCACATATGGGTACGTCGGTACCGACGGAGCCTGCGTGGGAACACTCCCCAGCGTCCAATAAGAAAGCTTTTGGGAGCATCCCACAGCGCCTGCGTGCTGCCTTCCCGCCTTTCCCAACTGCCTTTCCTCAGGAGTTTCAAAGCTGAGACAAAGAGAGAGAGAAAGAGAAGGGAAAGAAGAGATATATAGATACAACTCCTAGGTGAGGTGGGTGGGTTGTGAAGACTTATTCCTGCTGTTCCCAGAGATCACCTGTTACAGGTAAGTAACTGTGCTATCTCCAGGAACAAGCAGGAATGAGTCTTCACATATGGGGACTCCCAAGCTAAGATGCCTGGAGTCCCAGCATGTCATAGATTGGAACATGCTATACCTAATAACACCAGGCATCCTAAGGATGGAGGGTAGGAGTTGAAAAGAGAAAAGTGCTGTGGAAAAACAGCTTAACCTAGCATAGGACTGCAGAGAAGGAGTCCATGTGTGGATGATAATTGTCATCAATGATATTGAAATGAAATATTGCAATATGGAACTCCCCTAACCGGGTTTCACAGAGTATGGAGGTTCATGGGATCTACTGGGGAACCCAGTAGAGGAACCTCGAAGAGGACCTCACTGTAAAGTGGAGGTAGAAAACCTGTAGGAAAAATAGTGGAGGTCAGAAACCTGAAAGGTAACAGGTAACCCCAGTAAAAGAACTGGGGTAGTACAAAAACGGTGGGCCTTCAGCGGAAGGCTTTATGACAAAAACTGAACTCTTTTGGCGGCAGAGTGGCTCACTCTTAGGAGCAAAAGGAGAAAGGCTAACCGATTTGGACAAACAGGCACAGTCCTTGTGGGGAGAAGGGTATGGGAATCCCTTGTATCCCAAAAAGAGAGGACAAATGCCTGAGGCGTTAAGCCTGTGATTAACTGAAGATCCGCAAAGTCTCACCTAACTGGGGTAAGTTAGGAGAGATATTGGAGCATGGAGAGCTTCAGGAGGTACCTAAACCCTAAGGTTATGGTATAAACATTGTTGAGTACCACAGGAGTGGTTGTGTGTGCAGAATCCCAAACCTACTGGATAGCAAGGAATGGGTAAAGCCCATCTGTCAGAATCATATAGCTATATGAGCCTAGACAGTTAGATAGATAAGTATTTGGATACATATCTATCTATATTGAAATATCTTGACAGATCCATATCTATCTATCTATCTAGATAGATCTAGATATGTACACATATATATACACATCAGAAGAACTAGCCTGAGCACCGAAGGATCTATCCAAATACATACACATCAGAAGAACTAGCCTGAGCACCGAAGGATCTATCCAAATATATAGGAATAGAAGATCCTGCACGGTGCAGGGTGGTATCCCTAAAGGATGGTCGCTGGTACTGGCTGTCAGGAGCAGCATCCGTCAGTACTTCATCGTCCATGCCAGGTATCGACTCCAAGTCTGGTATAGAAGGGAGCGATCCTGTTGAAAAAAGCATGGCAGGAGCTGGCCACAATGCTACCGTGGATACCGGTGCCGACACCGGTACCGATGTCGGAGTCGAAGCCGACACAGACATCGGAGTAGCCATTGGTGACAGCTCAATCAATACCGAGGTAACCGAAAACCTCCGGCAGCCATCCCCGATACCAAGCCTGCGGTACCGATCTGTGTCGGTACCAAGGCGTGCCAGTACCCAGTCTTCCAGACTAGCAGCAGGCACCAACCGTAAAGGTAATGTGGACATCGGTACCGACTTCGATACCGTGTCTGATACCGGTGGAAGAAGGCCAACTGGAGGCAACTCAAACGGCATCAGAGGAACCGAGAGTTGCGGATCCGAATCATCGGAACCGAGCCGGTACCAAAGCGAGTCGGTACCCAATCCTCCAGACTGGAAATCGATTCCAGACTTGGCATCGAAGGAAGCGAGTCTATCGATGCACGTCTGGAGGGTACCGACGTCGGTGGTCGTATCGGTGTCGGTACCGATACCGGAAAGTCAGTCTGGGAATTATCCCCCGGACCCGAAGGTATCGAGGACGCCAGATGACGATCCCTGGTGAGGAGTGTTTCATCCAACACCAGTGCCGGGACCGGGGTATCGGTACCGCTCGAAGCGGATGCCACCACCGGACACGGCTCAGGTATGTTCTGTGGGAGGTGAACCCCAGGAACAACCTGAAACCCCTCATACGCTTTGGAGACCGAAGACTCCCGCTGGGGTTTTGAAGCCAGTGGGCCCTCGAGGGCAAGGCCGGAGCCGTCTGCATGCTGTGCATGAGACCTACCACTCGAGGACTGGCTAGTCTTAACAGACTGTTTGTGGGTTACCTGATCCTGTGTAGAAGAAGAATGGGACGGTGTCCTGAAGTTGGAGGGGAACCGGGTATCGAGGAAACCTCGATGCTGAAACCCTCTTCTCACCAAACTGTTGCCCAAAGGCTCCGGAGGAAAAAGGTCAGGCCCCAAACAGGTTAGACACCGACTTTGAGGGTCTAAAAATAAAAGTTGTACCGCCACAGTCTGAACATTTCCTGGAGGAAGTGGCTGGCGGTTCCATGAAGGAAAAAGGAGAGGACTAAAGGCCTGAAAAACCGTGAGGAAAAAATAGTCCTTGGAAAAGGAAAATTTCACAGAAAAGAAAAGAAAACACCGGCGGAACCGGTGGCGCCGGGGAAGACAACCGCGACCACAAGAAAAATAAAGAAATAAAACAGAATTTTCTGCGGTGACAGGAGGACGTCCTGCCGGCTCCGCGGAAAAACGAAAACCGAGGAGAGGCAGTTGGGAAAGGCGGGAAGGCAGCACGCAGGCACTGTGGGATGCTCCCAAAAGCTTTCTTATTGGACGCTGGGGAGCGTTCCCGCGCAGGCTCCGTCGGTACCGACGTACCCATATGTGAAGACTCATTCCTGCTTGTTCCTGGAGATAGGATTTATATTAATATTCCTAGATATAAAGGCCGCATTCGACTCAGTATCTCAAGTTACTACTAGCACGTTTACAAGGCATAGGAATTCAGAGTACTGTTTTAGATTGGTTCCGCTTATATCTCACTGGACATCATCAGCAGGTGAAAATACACCCCAGTAATTCTAACACATACATACAAACACAAGGAGTCTCAAGCGTCAGGTCTATCCTTCCTACTATTCAACATCTGGAGTGGAGGAGTGGCCTAGTGGTTGGGGCAAGGTACTTCGGGCCGGAAGGTCAGGGGTTCAAATCCCACTAGAGAACAGCAACCTTGGGCCGGAAGGACTGGGGTTTCTAGTCTCACAGGTGCTCCTTGTGGTCTTGGGCAAGCCACTTAACCCTCCATAGCCCATGTTCCCTGTAAAATAGTTATCTCCAAGTTATAATGCCCTGTTCAATGTAATTTCAGTTTGTTCAATGTAAACCGCACTGATGCAGAATAGTGCGGTATATAAGAGAATGTAAATAAATAAATAAATAAATCTATATACCATGCACCTGCAGCATCATACAGGCTTGTCACATTTTATACATCTATGCTCATGATATTATGGTATACATGCTTTCTCCACAGCAGAAGCCTGCTACACCTCAATAGTTGATTGTTTTAATGCAATCTCTCTTTGGTTAGTGGAGCACCATCTAAGAATAAATTTCAAGAAAACTGAAGTCATGTTCATAACCAAGAATCAAAGCTTTACACCTCCTAAGATCTTGAAGGTCAGTGAATCAGGATTAGAAATGAAGACAGAAGTACAATGTCTTGGAATAACACTGGATCACCAGCTGACACTAGTGTCTTACATTAACAAAACAGCTAGAATAATTTACCAAAAAAATAATCAACTCTTCCAATAACTATGCCCTCTCATTGAAGCACATGATTTTCGAACAATTTTCCAGGCAAAGACATTCCCACACTTAGACTTTTGTATCATTTACCATGGCATTCCCAGAAGTGACCTACAGCCACTACTGATGGTAAAACAAAGTGGCGAGAATCCTCCAGGGTGCATCCAGAATAAAGCATATAAACACAATTCTCAAGTAACTACACTGACTCCCTCCACAATGCCCTGTAAAATACAATGTACTCATAACCACCTACAAAATCTTGCATAATATGGCCTCCAAATACTTACAGTCCATCCTCAAACAGTCGCCAAATAACAGATTTAAAAGAGAATGCACCCAAAACACATTCAACGTACCTCCCGATAAGAGAAGGAGCAACCAAACAGCCTGCTTACGCGCCTTCTCACTGTATGCATCAGGTGTATAGAACAGTCTCCCCACAAAACCAGAGCCATAAATGACATTACACTTTATCACAAAGAAATAAAACACACTTCTTTTCAAAGAGCACTTTGGCAACAATATAGCATGACTAATCCAGCCAAAATCCAGCAGAGGCTGGAGAACCTGCCACAACACTTAAAAAACATATATTGGGAGTAGTGTGTGTCACGTCCAGTTTTGTATGCTTCTACTTAGCACAGCTAATATAAATAGTCCTGTATTTAAGGTTAAAGTTCTACTTGACCTGTTACCCGATTTATATTTAAGCTGTATATTTAAGCATTTTTCTCTTTCTTAACCCTTCACTCTGGAATGCACTACCATCTTGGCTCTGTCTTGAAACCTCCTATCAGAAATTCAAGACACTTCTCAAAACCCATCTGTTTCAACAGGCCTATGACATCCCCAATACCAGACGTCATTAGCCTCTCTTTCTCACTCCTTATTTTCTATACTAGCTGCTACTGTATCTTCTACCACCGTCCTATCATGTAATTGGCGCTCTTTTCTTTTTTTCTTGCAGCATTAATGTTTTTATTGTAAACCGCCCTAATGCCATGACGTGGGCAGTATACAAAGTGTGAAATAAAGATAAAGATCATATTTATGTTCCTTGTAAAAATGTTAGTTCAATGTAAACTGCATTGATCTTAGGAAATGCAGTATATAAAAAATGTTAAACATACTTATGTTACTTTTTAAAGCATTGTGTTGGGGAGGGGGGCAGAAGGGAGTGTCTTTTTACCAACCTATTTTCCTATGTCTTTTAGTTCTTCCTTACTTAACTTGCAGTCGCAGAATCAGGAGCTCTCGCTGATCCATGCACCATTAGGATTTTGGGGAGTTCACGCAATTAGGATATTTTCCCTTTCTGTGCCAGCTTTGTGGAACCATTTGCCTGTTTGAAATGAATCACAGATCTTTTAGAGTTCAGGAAAGAGTTAAACGGTTACTTGACAGTCAGGCCTATACCCGATTTTGAGTTTTTGTTTTGAACTTAAAAACAAGTAAAAACCTACAAGAAAGAAAATGTAAAAACAAGTTATTTGAAAGGCTTCATGTCCCTGATGTGTTGTAATCCACTGTGTACTTTATAAATCAGTAGGCTATAAATGTATGTAAATAAATAAGTAGTAGAAAAGGCGAGCCAGTTGACATAACATAAGAAATGCCATACTGGGTCAGACCAAGCTCAGTATCTTGTTTCCAATAGTGGCCAATCTAGGTCACAAGTACCTAACAGTTTCCCAAAAAGACACACAGGTTTCATAATACTTGCATTGGGGCAAGCAGTGGATTACTTGGGTCCTCTTTATTAATGGTTTATGGACCTTTCTTCCAGGAACTTGTCCAAACTTCCTTTAAATCCAGCTACACTAACAGCTTTTACTACTTCCTCCAGTAACAAATTCCAGAGTTTAATTACACCTTGAGTGAAAAAATATTTTCTCTTATTAGTTTTAAACGGGTTGCACTGTAGCTTCATTGCATGTCACCTAATCTTTCTACTTCTTGATGGTGTAAAGAATCAATCTACATTTACCCGTTCCACTCTATTCATTAATTTACAAACCTCTATCATATCTCCCCTCAGCTGTCTCTTTTCCAGGTTGAAGAGCCCTAACCTTTTAAGTCTCTCCTCATAAGGGTATCCTTCCATCTCCTTTACCATTTTGATGTCTCTGTACCTTTTCTAAATTCCTCTATATCCTTTTTAAGATACAGTGACCAGAATTGCACATAATATTCAAGGTGCGGTCGCACCATGGAACGATACAAAGTCATTATAACATTCTTTGTTTTATTCTCTATTCCTTTCTTTATGATTCCTAGCATTGTATTTGCCTTCTTGGCTACCACTGCACACTGGGCGGAGGGTTTCAACATGTTATTCACGACAACACCTAAATCTTTTACCTGGGTGTTGGTTCCAAATGTGGAACCTTGCATCGTGGAACAATAGATTAGGTTGTTCTTTCCTAAGTGCATAACTTTGCACATGTCCACATGAAATTTCATCTGCCATTTGAACATCCAGTCTTCCAATTTATCAAGGTCCCCTTGTAATTTTTCACAATCACATAGTATACTTTGATTTACAGAAACATATTAGGCAAAGTTCCTCATTAGAGTGGCTTCGCAAGGAAAATTAAAAAGTCATGAGATTGAGGGAAATGTTTTACTGTAAACTTAAAACTGTCTAAGAGAGGAAAAAGTAGGACTAAACAGTCATTTTCAAGTGGAAAATAAAGGTCAGTAGTGAAGTGTTCCTCGGATCTGCACTGGAACCTGTGCTCTTTTAAATTCATAAATGATCTGGACAAAGGGAAATGAGTGAGGCGATGCAATTAGAGGATACAAAAATCATTGAAATTTGTTAAAAGCAAAAAAAAAGCAGAGGATGTGAATAATTGAAGAGTTTGCAAGACTAGGAGACTTGGCAATATAGATGCCTATCTGCCTTTATAAAACAAACAGTCACCCACAATAATAGCGCACAAATTTCACTCACAAATTTACACCCGTTCTGTACACACATTTTGTAACACAGCAATTACAACTGCAAGAGCACATCAACACAAACTACCCTCTTGACTCACAACAGCATGGCTTCAGACCTTACAACGGCATAGAAACACGTTATCACTTCCCTCTTTTACATCACAAAAAGGTATTCAGAACCCGCGACAAGGATTTGTCTTATTATTCCTGGATATTAAAGCCACATTTTATTCAGTATATCTCACACACACACTCTACTACTCATTCATCTACAAGAAACTGGAATTCTGGAATCTGCATTAGAATAGTTTCGCTCCTAACACATCAACATGTCAAGATATAATGTTCACTATCTTCCCCATTCACACTAACCTAGAGCATTCTGCAAGGATCAGCACTATCATTCTTACTATTCAACATTTACCTACAGCCACTCTGCAGCATCATGCAAATCCACAACATTCTATAGCACATCTATGCGGATGATGCAATGATTAACATAACATTTTCCACCACAAAAAACTGCTACATTCCCTTAATAGATTGTTTCAATGCACTCTCCAGCAGGTTACTACAACACAACCTCGAAATAAATTACGAAACATAACAAGAGATGAAAATTTTCACGCCACCATCAGTACTAAAAGGACAACAGCGCAGAACTTGAAGAAGAAAAAAAAAGAAAAAGGGATCAGATACCTAGGAATAACGATCGAACAACAAGTCGCACTACAAAATCACATCAACAGTATCACCAGAACAATCTACCGGAAGATAAACACACTTCAGCACCTACGACCTCTGCTCAAAGCCAATGACCTCAGAACAGTCCTCCAAGCTATCTCATTCTCGTACAGACTACTGTCATACTACAGGGCCTTCCTAAATATGGACTACAACCATTACTAACAGCACAATACACAGCAGCCAGGCTTCTGGAAAGAGCATCAAGAACAGATCATATAATCCCTATCCTTGAGGAGTTACACTGGGTCCTCCTTCCATATCACAAAAGATACAAAGTAATAATGACCATCTTCAAAGACCTTCACATCATGACCACCACACACCTGTAAAACATGATAAAAAGACCTCCACAGAATAGGAGAAGACTAGGTGCACAAAACACGATAAGCGTACCCATGGAAAAACTGAAATCTACTCAGAAAGCTTGTGTAAGGGCCTTCTCACTGTATGCACCCAGAATAACCTTCCCACAAAACTAAGAGACATAGATGACATTTACCAATTCCTAAAGAGAACGTCGAAGACAAAACATAACCCACCCTCACCAGAAGCGGTCCTCTGCTCTTGCACACGCATACACAGATCTTTTGACAAACAGAATCCATTACCACAATGATTCATACGAACCTAATCATCCAAGTTATCAAAGTCCCTGTTTAATGTACATTACCGAGTTTAAGTTACAATGTAAACAGCTTTGTCTGAAATGATAAAGTGGTATACCCCCCCCCCCGTTAAATAATTTCAATGACCTGCAACTACCCTCTCAAACATCAGTGTACCATATACACACAGCCACTACTTAACCTCTCATCTGTAAAAATCTTACTTCATGTTAATAGTCCCTGTTCAATGTTAATAGTTATCATTCCATTTTATCATTCTCTGTTCCAACGTTCCATGTAAACTGCAATGACCTTTGGCAATGCAGTATATAAAAAATGCTAAACACAGCCCTTGCATCACAACTCTGCCCAAATTATGCACCTGGGAATGTCTACGGGCAGTGCATATAGTAGTACATGGAACATGTTTAATAAAATTACTCCTGTAAATGAGGACAAGTGCAAAGTAATGCACACAGGGAAAAATAATGCCAACTACGGGTACACCATGCTGGGGTCTGTGGGATAAAATGCCACCCAAGAAAAAGATATTGGAGTTGTAGATAATATGATGAAAGTTTTGTTCCAGTATGCCATGTCTGCCTAAAAGGCCAACAAAATTAATGATTATTCAAAAAAAAGAAAGAGACCAAAACTGGATATCATTATGCCTCTGCATCGTTATATAGTTCTATGTACCCGCCAGGGTTGTCCTAATTTAGATTGTGAGCTCGTAAGAGCAGGGACTGTCTTGTTTGTTCATATGTAAACCGCACTGATTTTAAATAGCACGGTATATAAAACCAAATAAAATAAATAAATAAAACTGCACCTTGAATATTATATGCAGTTCTGGTCACCTCATCTCAAAAGGAAAAATCAAAACGAGAAAATGTTCAAAGAGAAACAAAAATGATAAAAGGGCCGGAATATCTCACTTATAAAAAAAAGGAGACTCAACAAGTAAGGGTTCTTCAGCCTAGAGGAGATAACAGAGGATATGATAGGTTTATAAGATCATGGATGGGGTGGAACAGTTAAATCAGGCCTCGACAAAATTTTCTTAGAATGTAGGAGCCAGCCCAAAAGCATGGGAGTCAGAGGTTGAAAACCTCTCCCTCCCTCCACCCACCTCTACCAATGTTGAGGGGGAGGAGGGAATCCCCTCAGAGCCCTCCTTTAGAGCCCGATTTAATAAGGCTGTTTACCTATTCCAACTCCAAGGAAAAAGAAAGATTAGTAAGTCTGGCCGTTAACACACCCCTACAGACCAGTGGCAGAAATAGGTCTGCAGCATCCCTCTCCACCAAGTCTCCTGCACTCTCTCTCTCTCTCATATCCTCAACCTTGCCATCACCCAGGCTCTTTCATTCCCCCACCCATCTCCCTCATGCCACAATATCCATCAATCCTTCTCTTCTCCGCCCCCCTCCCAAAAAAGGCACTTTTAAATTTCTAAAAAAAAAATCATACGAACAGGCTGCATACTCTCTCTTCAGGCTGATCTGTCTGTCTCACTTCTGTTGCTCAGAAAACTAAATTGTTCCACGCAAGCTGCTTCTAAGCATGTTTGCCACTGCTGCCATTCAAAAGGTTGGAGTGGTAACAATAGCAATGTAATCTCCTCTTAGCTACTGTATCCAACTGCTAAAATATATAATTTTTTAAAATTTATCTGGATGCTGTAAGTGCTCCATGGTCTGCAGAGACCATGGTATTGCGGCAACTTTGTGCATGGCAGAGTTTAAAATAATTAAAAGGCTTCACTACTGTGATTCACAATAAATTCAGCTCCTATGATGTATTTAAAAATAATCCTCCAGGCTTCCCCAGCCTTAACCCCAACCTTCCTCCACTGGCCCAGAAGCCCTGAGGACAGTCGTCCCACTGGTCGATCTCAGCTGCAACTATGCCTCTGCAACTTTAAGGCTGCAGGCTTACTGTCACAACACTGGAACAGGTCACTGGGCCCCAATTGTTGCTCCCCTGTCTGCACTCAACCTCTTAGTCTCTCAGACACCAGACTTCAGCCAGTCCCTCAACCTCCCATCCAGACACAATCCATGGCCCCACATGAACTCAGCACCACCCACCGTGACTATCTCACTAGCTGTGCCACTCCTAGCCCTTATCCCTGCACAAATGGCAGGCCACAGCCATTCCCTCCAGCTGCCACTCCGAATGCAGCTGTGGAACCTCCTAATTATTTATTATTTTAAGTACAACCATGTCTCATTTTCCCCATAATGCCAGCACCACCCAAACCTGCAGCACTGCTGTGCACAAACTAGCAGCAATCCCGCAGAGCACCTGCAACACACAGGTAAATAAATTAAAATATGTTATCAATTACAATACTCCTCACAGTCACCGCTAACAGCTTCCATTGAGGTCACTAATGTTCCTGCCCGGAAGTCTAATAGATTATGTCCATTTCTCTTGGCTGGTACCGAATGTTTATACTGTCGGCTGCATTATCTGTTCCCAGCACAGGCAGCTTGTTTTTTGCTGCCTCAATGCTGCTAACCATTTGTTAACACTGCAAACCCTAGGTGCCAAGTCTGACCTTTTGATCACCATGGCGACCTGGTGTCCTAGGCTTGTCCAGCCCTGAGTTAAATAAGGAATAGTTGTTTAACCTTTCAAAGAACACTATGGGATATGTTTATTAAAAGCACATTAGCTGTCTTTGCAGTGCTAACACAGAATCGTTGCACTGCGAAGCAAATGCAGGAGAAATGCATGGGCCTTTTTCCTCAGCAGCTGCATTTCCCTTGGTGGTTGCTCGAAAGGGTTGGATGTGGGCAGAGATCGGGTGTTCCTGTTTTGAGCAGCTACCATGGGCGTTCACATCATGCAGTAGCAAGTCTTTCTGCAGGCTTCGCGGATGGTGAAATTAGACCTTACCTGCTCATTTTCTTTCCTTTAGTCCCTCCAGTCCAGTCTCCTGGGTTCTATCCCCCACTTCCAGCAGATGGGAGACTCAGCATTCTAGGGTTTGATGTGTCATATTATAAGGAGGCTGAGCCCCTCCCCTCAAGCCAGTATTCTAATAGCAAAAGCAGATTCAATAAGAGCATTAAATAACTAAGCATATTAAAACCAATTGGAATATCTAGATGCATAGCCAAAGTGTGGAAGAGACATGGTGAAAAGGACCTGCAACGTCTGAGAGGAAACAAGGCCGAAGTCAGCTCCAGTCCTCCCGAATGAAAAACCAGAAGGCTCTGGGAATGACTCATACCGAAGGCTCTGGAAACCCCAACAAACAACGGGCATAGTGCTGTACTTCATAGCCAGGTTTACCTCAACCACTGAAGCCAACAGGCGGGTTCTGGACTGGAGGGACTAATGAAAAGAAAATTAGCAGGTAAGGTCTAATTTCACCTTCCATAGTCTCCCTCCAGTCCAGTCTCATGGGATGTACCAGAGCAGTACTCAAGAATGGGTGGGACCGGCAAGCCCAGCCTACAACACCCTAGCCCCAAAACAGACATCTGCCCAAGCCTAAAAGGTCCAACCAATAGTGATGGATGAAAGTGTGCAGCGAAGCCCAAGTGGCTGCTCTGCAAATATCTGCGGGAGGAAGACAACCATACTTCGTCCAAGATACTGCCTGTGCTCTAGTAGAATGGGCATGCAAACCAGTGGCAGAAACTTACACTGCAGCAGATAGAAGCAATTGCATCAGCCTTTCAACCACATGCAATGAATGCCTTCGACGCCACTTCCCCCTTGTGGGGACCACCAAAAACAACAAATAAGATACTCCAACTTGCAAAAAGATTCCGTATGCTTAAGATAAGTGAAGCACCCTGCACACATCCAAGAGATGCAACTGCCGCTCCAGCACCCCCGGCAGAACCACTGTGAATTCATGTGGAAAGTCAACACAACCTTAGGCAAAAAAGGAAGGAACTATGCGCAAAACCACCTTTTCTTTGGGTAGGACGAGAAAAGACTCCTTACAGGACAATGTCTGAAGCTCCAAAATCCTCCAAGCTGAGCAAATTGCCACCAAAAACACAACCTTCAGGGTAAGATCCTTGAGCAATGCAGTCTTTGAGGGCTCAAAAGGAGAACCAAATCAATACAAGACCAAATTAAGGATCCAAGATGGCATCATGGGATGCAACGGCAGCAGTGTCCGATGGCTCTGAGAAACCACATGACATCTGGGTGAGACACCAAGGAGACTCCCTGTATTCATTCCCTATAACAAGCGAGAGTGGCCACCTGCACCCACAGCAAACTCAAAGTTAAGCCCTTCTCTACATGCCCTGCAAAAAAGCTGGCACATCAGAATAGAGGCCTGCAAGGCTCGCTGCTCGGGATCCTGACACCAGAATATGTGCCAAACCTTAACATTACGACAGAGGTGGAACACTTACGGGCTCGCAACAAAGTGGAAATGACCTGTGCCAAATAGCCTCGTTCCCTTAACTGAGCCCTCTCAAGAGCCAAGTCATAAGAAAGAATTGATCCACTTGAGGCATAAGGATCAGGCCTTGTGACAAAAGATGGACTGTACCAGTAGCTGCCACAGCCTGCCCTCCAACAATCAAATGAGATCTGCATACCATGGTCTCTGAGGAAAGTCAGGAGCAACCAGCACCACTAACCTCCAATGACCTGCTATCCTCTGGAGCAATCGCCCTCTCAGAGGCCATGGTAGGAACGCATAAAGGAGACCCTCTCTTGGCCATTGCAAGACCTTCAGACATTCTTTCCTGACGTTGACTAAAGAACCAGGTTACCTTGGCGTTGGTGCTGGAAGCCATCAGGTCCATCACCAGCATTCCCCATCGCTGAGTGACACTGTGGAACACTGACTCTTCCAGAGTCCATTCCCCCAGATCCAACTGATGCCGGCTGAGAAAGTCAGCCTGTACGTGGGCCACTGATATCACAAGAAGATTAGTCTCCACCCACTGAAGAGGCAGCAAAATCTCCTCCGCTAGCACTATGCTCCTTGGCAATTGATTTATGCCACCTTGGTGGCGTTGTCCAAAACAGATCCACACTGCCTTCTGATGTACCAGTGGCAGAAAAACTTGAGAGCACTAGATACACAGCCCGCATCTCCAGATGGTTGATAGTGGTCTCCAGAACAGAACACATGGTCTGACACTGCACTACCTGTGACAGACAATGCACCCCCCCCCCCCCCCAACCAGAAAGACTGGCATCCATTGTCACCACTGTTCACTCCGGAGGCTCCAGTGGAATCCCTATTAAAAGCTTGGTCAAATCCAACCACCAATACAAAACTGAGCAGGACTTCCAGAGGACACATCAGCTTCGAGAGGGGATGCCGTTGTGGACACCAGCAAGAGAGAGTAGGGACCTCTGCAGAGGATGTATGTGCACCCTGGCCCAGGGGACTAGATCCAATGTCGCCGCCATGGATCCCAAGGTCTGAAGATAGGACCATGCCGACTAAGCCCACTGGCACAGGAACTGCCAAATCTGTGCCTGCAGCTTCAGGGCCCATATCAATAGCAGGAAAACCAAACCCCGGCTGGTGTCGAACCATGCTCCCAGATAAGTAAGATTCTGTGAAGGGGTCAGATGGCTCTTGGCTGTGTTGACACCCAGCCAAGTCCTTCGAGGGCATCAAGAACTTGATGAATCACCATGCCTCTTTTTTCTAGCAACTTTGCCCTGATCAGTCAGTCATCCAAACAGGGGTGCACCAACACTACCTAGCAACGTAGAGCTGCCACCATGATCTTCATAAAGGTCCAAGGAGTCTTCATCAGGCCAAATCAAAGGGCTTGAAATTGAAAAATGCCCCATCAGAACTGCAAATCTCAAGAAATGCTGATGCTCCGGATGAAGAGACATAGAGATATGCCTCTGTGAGATCCAGCACTGTCAGGAATTCACTCAGACGGCCACTATGACAGAGCATAATATCTCCATTTGAAAATGTGGCACCCGCAGGCCCCAGTTAACATAGGATGAAAGGAACCCTCCTTTTTTGGGAACTACAAAACAAATCTAGTATTGACCTTAACCTAACTGGTCTACAGAAACCGAAACCACAGCTTACAGATGGAGCGTTCCCTTACTGCCTGCACCTTGGCGGAAGCCTTGCAAGGGGACAACAGAAAGGTATCCAAGAGAAGCCATGCAAACTCCAGAGCATAACCTTCACAAATGACTTCCAACACCCACTAATTGGAAGTCATTTTTACTTAGGCAGAGTAAAACTGGTGAAGATGACCACCTAACAGCAGCAACTGTGCCTGGGTTCCCCTCATCTCATTACGATTTCTTGGAATCGACCCCAGCTTTGATGAAGAACCCCCAGCCATCTCCTCTGCTGTTCAAAGGGACTTCCCCCTGGAATGATAATGCGCCCTCTGATGGGGCGCATAATGGACTGCTCAGAGCCAACTAAATCACGAGACTGACCTCTCCATGCTGGAGTCAACTTACTAGTCTTCGGCTTGTCCTCAGGAAGCTTAGTCAGCTTGGACTCCCCTAATTCTAGCAGGTTTCAATACAAAATCATATTGACCACCTTCAAGTTAATTAATAAGATTGCCCCATCATATCTATCCACACTGATTCATAGCCCTCCTGAAAACAGAATAAGAAGAAGGAGGAATCTTAATACTATCCTAGTGTCTGACCTAATAAGGAAGACAAAACAAACAAAAAGCCACAGCGCCTTCTCATATATAGCACCAACCTTATGGAATAACCTCCCAGATCAATTAAGAGAGATAAAAGAACTACAAAAATTCTGAAGAGAACTAAAAACATCTCTGTTCAATCAACACTACTTCAATATAGATTGTGACCTGGATATGGTCTCTCATCCTCCTTAACACAACCGAATACACCCCTTCAATTTGATTCTCTTCCAATCTCTATTATCTATAATTGAACCTAAGCTGATGTTTCAAATTTGTATATATGTAAAACTATCTCATAAGTTGTAAATAGTTATAAGTTTCTAAATTTTGATATCCTACATGTATATAATTGCTTAATGTTCCATGTATTTGATATATAGCTACATATTGTTCTTTGTACTTTGACACTGTTTGATGTAAACCGCCACTGATCTTGGGAATTGGCGGTATATAAAAGTTTTGCAAATAAATAAATAATAAATAAATTCCTTAAACAACTTCTCCAATGTCTCTCCAAACAGAAGCATACCTTTAAAGGGAAACTTGCTCAAGCAAGTCTTCGAGGAAACGTCCGCCAACCAATTATGCAAACACAGAAGCTTTCTTGCAGCAACTATTGAGACCATACTCTTCGCAGAAGCCCTAAGAGATCATAGAATGTGTCCACCAAATACACCGCTCCAGACTCGTCTGGCAGCCTCAGCCAGAAGCTGCTGCCCCCCATTATCAGAGTCTGGTAGACCTTGAGATCAATGAAAGACAAGCTCTGGCCACATAAGCTCCGCACAGGGAAACTTTCGACATTCACCTCAAATGCCTGCTTCAATAAGGTCTCCAACTTCTTATCCTTCACATCCTTAAGTGCCGCACCCCCTTCCATGGGGATGGTGGTCTTCTTGATTACTGCCGAACCAAGGCATCCACCTTGGGCAATCCGAGGAAATACATCTCACTCATCGTAATGGGATACAGACATACCATGGCCAGACTTCCTTGCAATTCTGGGACATCCCACTCAACGTCAATCATCTGCTTGATGGCCTGGTGGATGGGGACGGTCATCTCATAACATAAGATATGCCATACTGGGTCAGACCAAGGTCCATCAAGCCCAGTATCCAGTTTCCAACAGTGGCCAATCTAGGTCATACGTACCTAGCAGTTTCCCCAAAAGACACAAGTTCCACAATGCTTATATTGGGTCAAGCATTGATATCCTGGGTTCCTTTTTAATAATGGCTTATGGACCTTTCCTCCAGGAACTTGTCCAAACCTTTTTTAAACCCAGCTACACTAATAGCCTTTACTACATCCTCCGGTAACAAATTCCAGAATTTGATTACACGTTGAGTGAAAAAAATATTTTCTTTTATTAGTCTTAAATAGTTTACCCTGTAGCTTCATTGCATGTCCCCTAGTCTTTCTATATTCTGATAACGTAAACAATCGATCTACGTTTACCTGTTCCACTCTGTTCATTAATTTATAGACTTCTATCATATCTCTCCTCAGCCGTCTCTTTTCCAGGTTAAAGAGCCCTAACCTCTTTAGCCTTTCTTCTTAGGGGTATCCTTCCATCCCCTTTACCATTTTGGTGGCTCTTCTCTGAACCTTTTCTAATAATGCTATATCCTTTTTAAGATACGGCGACCAGGTTCCGGTGGCATGGTGGGCTAGGGAAGACGTGTTTTTCCTAGCTCCGGAGCCCGCTCCTCCCCCATCAGCCTTTCTCCGTTTCCCACAGCAAATATTACTCGGGGGAGGTAGCCCAACCTAGTAGCGTGCTTGCAGGTTGCAGGGGCACCGATTTTGGAGTTGGAGAGGCTATGGCCACGAAATCTGCCCGGAAAGAAAAACCCCGCGGTGCGGAAGCAAAGATGGCCGAGAGTGGTGTGGAGGGCCAGATCCTACCTGCACATGGCTTGGTAGTAGCGGAGGTATCTAAAGCCGTGGTGCTGGCTCTGAAGGATCATCTTGGAGGACTTGCTGCCCAGATGAGTACGGTGGTGCAAGCCGTCGCGGACTTTAATGGACGTGTGGAGCGGGCTGAACAACGTATAAGTACGTTGGAAGATGGCCACGATCAGGCCTCTGCTCGGATCCAAAAGCTGGAGGAACAGTTGACAAAGCAAGCTGAGAAACTAAACAGGAGCCGCCGCAACAACCTGCGGTTCATCGGCATAGCGGAATCGGTGAGGGAGGTCGATTTGCGCTGCTACCTGGAAAAATGGATCCCCGATCACCTACCGATAGCCGAAGGACTGGGGGAGATCGTCCTGGAGCGGGCTCATCGGCTGGGTCCGTACCGTGAAGGAGATAATAGACCGAGGGCCGTCATCGCCAGATTCCTCAATGCTGCCCAGAAGGAGGGAGTCCTGCGGGCGGCTCGGCAGCAGCGCCACGGTGGAAGTGGCGCCAACACTCTCCTCATATTTCAAGATTACTCTGCAGGAGTTTCTATGCGCCGGAGAGCCTATAAGGAAGTTTGCGGCCTGCTAGTAGAGAGGGGCCTTCGTTTCACGCTGGCCTATCCTGCCCGCCTGAAAGTGGACTGTGACGGGGGGCAGCGGCTGTTTTCATCTCCCGAGGAAGCCATGGCGTACTGCCAACAGCGTGGTTGATGGCGTCGGCCCTTACCTGGTTTGGAAGTGTTGTGCTCCGACTGGCTGTGGACTTGATCCGTACTCTGCGAGTGCGAGGACCTTGTCGGACCTGCTCTTGGGACGGCGAATGCTAAACGCGGTGCTTGCCCTTTGGACTGCTTGTGGACCCGGGTCTTGTTCAGACCCAACTGGTTTCCTTGTTTCTGCCTGTTTTGCTTGTTTGCATACTTTGTTTGGCTGTCCTTGTTCGTGTTGGACATTTTTCAATGGGGCTGTAGATCTTTGGCTGGGTGGGGGAGGTGGGCAGGAGGGCTATCTACCGGTATGTTAAGGGGTGCTGCATTGGTTTGTGCTTCTAATGGTGGATGTTGGGGCAGATTGCAAGTTCCCCGGTGAGGCGGGAGGAAATTTTTTCCCTCTTGGGTGCTTCCCCTGTAGTGGGAGCGGGTCTATACTTGGGTTGCTTGTGGTGGGACACGGCCGAGACGCACTCTGCCTATTTGATTTTTCATGGCGGGGCGATGGCTGTTTTGTTTGCCTTTCGGGCACTCCGCTGTTATCTCGGACCGGGTTGCAGGTCTACTGCCCTGATGGTTTGTCCCTTGTGGTTCTCTCCCTCTGGGGGGAGAATGACGAGTGGGACCTGCAACTGGTAGTTTCCCCTTTGAGGAGGCGGCCTGTCTGGTTGCTTCCCACCACTAGCCCTTCTTTATTGTATCAGTCTTTTTTTCCCCTAAACCAAAGTGTTTGGTAGGGTGTGTGCAATTTCCTGCTTGCTCAGAACAATGTATATTGGCGCTTGCTAGTATCTTTTCAAACATCGGGGCCTCCTTTAAGCAGTTCCCTGCTGGGCCCCGACTTCACCTTCACCTGCCAGTTAATGGTTCCTTTTAGCGCCAAGCAGGCGCCGTGTGACTGGGGCCTACCTCTTTGGTTTCCTCACCTTTTGGCCTTCTCCTCTCCTTTCGCATGTCCTTTCACATTAACTGTGGGCACTTTCCGATTCTCTTAATCCTCAGCTCTAAACTTTCCGTATTCCCTGAGTCTCCTGGTTGGTGGCTTCCCAGATCTCTCGTCAGACATCTCCGCTGCCCGGATTGCTTGCACCGGCTTTGAGTGCCGTTCCTGGGTGAGTTTCCCATCGGAGTGACTCTGGGCGGCCACTGGCCCTCTTAGTGTATCTCTCTGAGTATGGTTGTTGCTATTTATCAGTGATGGGGCCTCCGTGTTGACCGTATGGGGGCCTCCCTAATTTCCTAATTTTTACTACTTTCTTGATTACCCTTCCTTGCTCTTTTTTCTTCCCCGTTCTCACTCACATTCTTATTCAGATCCTGTTTCAGTCTTTTTCTGTTTAATTTCCCTTAACTGGGAAACCTGCTGCGGCTGGGGGGGAGGTGTGCATTGGTTGGGGGGACCTTGTGCCTTCCCCGGCCATGTGGGAAGAATGCTCCCTCTGATGCTTGTTCTCCAGGGGGGCGTGGGATGTCCTGGGGCCTTTTATTGCTGGTGGAAATGGCTTGCACAGATGGACAGACTCCCACTGTGCTTGTGAACGAGGGGCAAGTTGGCCACTGTTGGACACGGGGGGCCGGTGGCGTGGCCCGCTAGGCCCGTAGCACGGTGGGCCAATACCGGGGGGGACGCTCTCTCCGTTAGTGAGGGGATAGCGACCCCCTATCTTTCTTTTCTCTTCCTTTCTTTCTTTAATTTTGTGCCTTTGTATTTTATTCTCCTGATGGTCTCTTCTCCTCTGAGGGTGTTTATTGGGGGCGATGGGGAAGATATTGAAGTAGTTTTGTCGGGGAGGAGCGGGTGGGGCTGCATGCCCAAGAAGGGTAGGTGGGGCCAGGATGGCTGGCTGTGGATGTGTGGATAGTTTGAATGGGGTTGATGTTGGGGGAGGGTGGGTGGGGGGGATGGGTAGGCAGGGGGGTCTGTTGGGTTTGGGGGGGGATGGGGGGGGGGTACTGTAGTATGTCTGAGAGTGCGGGATGGCTGTGTTCTGGAAAATGAGTGGGGGACTGGTTTGAATGTGTTGGATGATTGGTTCCTTGGGTGTATCCCGATTAGGTTGTCTTGGAAAGGGGCCCTTGGCTGGGGGGGCCCTTGCACACGTATGCAAAAGGTTCTATATCAGTGGTATCCTGGTTTGAGGCGGTGTGGTAGCTAGGAACACGCGAATAGTTTCTTGGAATGTCTGCGGGCTGGGATCCCCGGTAAAGCGCTACAAGGTTCTACAATATTTGAGACGCCAGAGGGCGGATGTGGCTATGTTGCAGGAGACTCACCAATCGGAGGCGGAACATCAGAAATTGGGCTCGGGCCCTATCGCTCATGTGTATGGTGCTCCTGCGGTGGGGAAGAAGCGGGGCGTAGCCATTCTTATTGGAAAGTCGGTTAGTTGGACCGAGGAAAAAGTAGTGTCGGATGTCGACGGCAGGTATGTGGGCGTCTGGGGGAGACTGGCTGGGAACAAGGTGTTGCTGTGCTCGGTCTATGGTCCGAATGTCTATGATGCCCGTTTTTTTCAGAATCTTTCCCAGTTGTTGTCGGCGGCTAGCGGCTACCAGGTAATTATGGGTGGTGACTTTAATGAGGTCTTGGATGTTGGTCTTGACAGGTCTGGTGTGTCGGGGAGTGGGAGTCGCCGGGGGCGACAGCGCTTGAGAGGCCTGTGTGAAGCCTATGGCTTAGTTGATATTTGGAGGGTGCTGCACCCCGGAGACCGCGACTATACTCATTTGTCCAGGGCGCATGGTACATGGTCACGTATTGACTACTTTTTAGTTGCGGATTCAGTATTTACCTGGACCTCCCGGGCGGACATAGGATCTCTTGTCATATCTGATCATACAATCGTGATCCTGGAGCTGAAAGGGCAGGGCCGCTCGGCTGGCCGGTTGTGGAGATATCCCTTGGAGTTGTGTGGAGACGCTTCATTTGAGGCATTCTTGCGACAGCGATGGAAGGAGTATGAATCCCAGAATGGGACGCCGGATGTGTCTCCGGCTCTCCTTTGGGAGGCGGGGAAGGCTGTACTTCGTGGTGATATTATTAGTTATCTCAGTCAGCGACGTAAACGGATGGCTCAGCAGATACTTCAGCTGGAGCGGGACTTAGGTAAAGCGCGTCGAGCGGTGGCTGGTAACAAAACCGCGGTTGCTCAGCGCAGGCTCCGGGAGTTGCAGGCGGAGTTGGAAATGTTGCTTCATCGACGAGCCCAGAAATCGATGTTGTATTACCGGTATCGGCTGTATCGCTTTGGGAATAAAGCTGGGAAATTGATGTCCTCGTTGCTGCGGCCCGCCGGGGGTTCTCGGCAGATAGGGGCGATAAAGAAAACGGATGGTACTATTACCCGTGATTCAGCTGAAATTGAGAGGGTCTTTACGGCCTTTTATCAGCGTCTTTACGCTAGTGATGGCGATAGGGACGTAGAGGGGCGCCTCCTCCTTGAGCGGTGTGGGTTGCCGCGTCTCGCAGCTGAGCATCTGGAGGCCCTCAATCAACCCCTCACTGGGCAAGAGGTTCAGGCCGCTATCCGGTCTTTGAAGAATGGGAAGGCTCCAGGGGTAGATGGATATCGTAGTGAATTTTACAAAGCACTGGGGGCTGCCGTGGTGCCTCCCTTGGTAGGCTACTTTGAGGACCTGATCCAGCGTGGCCATTTCCCGTTTGAAGCCAATAAGGCCTTGATAACTATTCTGCCCAAACCAGGGAGGGATCCCCTTCTGCCGAGTTCTTACCGTCCCATTTCATTACTCAACGTAGACCTTAAGCTCCTTGCTAAAATAATGGCAGACCGGTTGGCGACTTACCTACCTTTGTTGATCCATGGCGACCAGGTGGGGTTTGTGCGCGGGCGTCAGGTTGCGTACAGCCTGCAGCGGATTTTGTTATCGCTCGGAGCGGGGCGCATATCAGGTGACCCCTCTCTTCTAATCAGTTTTGATGCCGAGAAGGCTTTTGATCGGGTTAACTGGGGGTTTATGTACCAGGTCCTGGACGCAGTGGGGATCGGTGGGTTTTTCGTGGACGTGGTTCGCTTGCTTTATGCGCATCCTATTGGGGCGATCCTGATCAATGGGACTATGTCAGCTGACTTTGCCATTCAGAAGGGCACTCGGCAGGGTTGCCCACTCTCGCCCCTCCTCTTCGTTCTTTAGCTAGAACCCCTCCTGACTCTCATTAGAGCTTCTTCTCTAATTCGGGGGGTTCAGATGGGGGGTGAGGAATTCCGTCTTGCTGCTTTCGCTGATGATTTGATGGTTCACTTGGGGGATCCGGTGGCGGGTCTGCCTTGCTTAATCAAGCTTATTCAGGAGTATGGGGAGCCGTCGGGGCTTCGCCTCAATTTTGACAAATCAGAGGCGCTTTTCTTGGCCCCCGCGACGCATCCCGGGTGGCAAGGGCCCTTCCCTCTGCAGTGGGCGAAAGGACACTTTAAGTACTTGGGCATTTGCCTGCCGGCGCGGTTGGAAGATCTTTACCAGCTTAATATCTCTAAAATTCTACGGGAGGTGAAGGCTTGTGTGGATCGGTGGAGTGACCTGCCACTGTCTCTGGGGGGTCGCGTCGCTCTCTGCAAGATGGCGATTTTTCCGAAGATCCTTTACCCACTACAGACCCTCCCGCTGTTTCTACGACGAGTTGATATTCGGCAACTGGAGCGCTTGTTCAGCAGGCTCCTCTGGCGGGGACGGAGACCTCGGGTTCGTCTGGCGATTTTACAGCAACCTTGGGAACTGGGTGGGATGGGCTTTCCCGATATTCGGCGCTATAATGTGGCTTGTTTGCTGCGCTATGTCCGCGACTGGTTATGGGATCTGACCGTATGCTCCCGTTGGAGCTGTGGGCTGCCGCGCTGGCACCCTTTCACTTGAGGTATTTGTTGCATGCCCAGTCGATTAAGAATGTCCCCTCGGATTATCGGGAGTATCTTCTTAGGCCTATTAGACAGGCATGGCGCTCTTTTTGTGCTGGGCGTAGGCTCTCCGCTTTGTACACTCCCTATCTACCTATTCGGGGTAACGCCGACTTTGTCCCAGGCTTGGGGCGCTCTCCTTTTCAGCTCTGGGAGTCCCTTGGGGTAGTGAACTTAGAGCATGTGTTAACTACTGAAGGGGCTATGATGTCTTTTGCTGAGCTGCGTTGTTCCTATCCGCTGGGGGCTTGGGATGTTTTCCGTTATCATCAACTTCGGAGTTATCTTCGTACGCTCCCTCTGGCGGCCTTACGTGGGGAGGTCTGTTCGACGATCGAGTTGGCGTTGCTAGGGGGAGACAGGGGAGTTCGCGTGTCTGGTCTCCATCGAATGTTGTGGGAAGGTGTGTCTCCTTTGGAGGTGGATGCTTTGGCGACCGCTTGGTCCAGGGACTTGGGGGAAGCAGTTAGCGCGGAGCAACTGTTGGGAGGGTTGGCAGATATCCCGACTCTCAGTTCTCAAGTGACTCATCGTGATACTCAGTTTCGGATTACGCGTCGTCTTTATTTTGCCCCCCTGAGGGCTTGGCGGGCGGGAATAGGAGTGCGTCATTGTTGTCCCCGTTGCGGGCAGGATCGGGCAACTCTGGGCCACATGTTCTGGACTTGCCCCACGGCTCAGGCTTTCTGGGATAGGGTGGGGGACCATCTTCGCCGCTGCCTTTCAGGGCTGGAGTCTCTGAGTGCACGGAATGCGGTGTTGGATATCTGGGGAACCGAATGGGGGGACATGCTGGAGCCTGTGCAAGTATGTTGGTTGCGTCTGGTGCTGCTGCTGGCGCGTCTGACGGTGTTGCATCAGTGGTTGGATGTGCGGGGGCCGTTGTACGGACTTTGGCGACTGCGGCTGCATAATGCCCTGCTTATGGACCAGCTGCATGCTGCGGGAGCCGAGCGGCGATGGCGCCGCTTTCTGCAGATGTGGGGACCCCATGTGCAATTGTTACCTGCAGGGGTGCGTCGGCGTATTTCAAGGCGTCCCTCATAGAGTGGGTTTGAGAGCGTGATAAGGTAACGGATGGTGGGTATATGTCTGGTAGATGGGGTGAGTCTTGGATGGATTGGTTGCAGTCCCTTGATCTACTCCTTTATCCCGTATCTAGACTTGTCTAGCTGTCCACATGGGGGGGTGGGGGGGGGGTAGGGTGTCGGTCGGGGCTTGGCCCGACGTCTTAGGAGAGCGGGTGGCCTGGGAGAAGAATCCACCCTAGGCCTCCGCCTTGACTTGGACTGGTAGTAGTGAGTGAGATAGTGGCCCCTGGCCTGGCACTGGGGGGTAGGGGGATGGGGAGGTAGCTGGGGGGGCAATGGGGGAGGGGGTAACTCTGGGGGGAGTCAGATGCAGGTGGGAGAAGGTAGGAAGTTTAAGTTGTGGGGGGGGTTTGTCTCTCTCCCTCTGTATGCTTTGCAACTGGCTGCTTGTTGTTTTATTTATCTCAGAGACGGCCTATACGGCCTATCCGGAATGCATGGCTGCCTTTGGCTTTCCCGCTCTAATTCCAGTGTGTTAGTAGCATGTTCTTGTGTTAGTAGCATCATATTGTTTCGTCTACAAACTGCTGTATGCTTCACTGAGTTGTTGTATGTGACTTTTTTGTGAATAAAAAAAAAAGATTTAACCATAAGATACGGCGACCAGAATTGCACACAATATTCAAGGTGCAGTCTCACCATGGAACGATATAGAAGCATTGTAACATCCTTTGTTTTATTTTTCATTCCTTTCCTTATGATACCTAGCATTCTATTTGCTCTCTTTACCGCCGCTGCACACTGGGCAGAGGGTTTTAACATGTTATCCACAATGAAGCCTAAATCTTTTTCCTGGGTGGTTGTTCCTAATGTGGAACCTTGCATCGTGTAACCATAGTTATTCCCTTTTCCAGGTCATTTATGAATATGTCAAAAAGCAGTGGACCCAGCACAGATCCCTGGGGTACACCACTATTCACCTTTCTCCATTGGGAAGCTTGGCCATTTAGCCTTACCCTCTGGTTTCTATTTTTTAACCAGTTCCTGATCCACAATAGTACACTGCCTCCTATCCCATGACTCTTTAGTTTTGCCAAAAGTCTGATGAGGGACCTTGTCAAAGGCTTTCTGAAAGTCCAAATATCAACCGACTCACCTTTGTCTACCTGTTTATGCACACCTTCAAAAAAACATAACAGATTAGTAAGACAAGATCTTCCTTGTCTAAATCCATGTTGGCTGTATCCCATTAAGCCATGACTATCTACATGTTCAGCAATTGTGTTCTTTATGATGGTTTCTACCATTTTTCCCGGTACTGACATCAGGCTCACAGGTCTGTAGTTTCCTGGATCACCCCTGGAACCCTTTTTAAAAATTGGCTTTACGTTTGCCATCCTCCAATCTTCAGTATTACAGATGATTTTAATGATAGTTCACAGATTACTAATAGCAGGTCCACAATCTCGTATTTCAGTTCTTTCAACACCCTTGGATGTATATCATCCGGTCCAGGTGATTTGCTACTCTTCAGTTTATCAAATAGTTGTAATACATCTTCCTGATGTATCGCTATGTCCTTCAATTCTTCCGCACCTTTAAATACCACTTCAATCATGGGTAACATCCCTACATCTTCCTCAGTAAAGAACGAAGCAAAGAATTCATTCAGTCTCTCCGCTATCTCAGATATTCTAATGCCCTGCAATAGGGGATCATCTAAGGGGGGCTCCGTCTCCTGAGATTCTGGTTGAATATTAAGAGCCACAAAGGAGTACGCAATCAATGCCAACAGTTCCTTCTGGCGAACACCCCAACGATGCTGGGATCCTCTCCCAGTGGGATCTTGCCCTCTTCAAGATCTGAGGTGAGATCTCCCAGTCAAGACCAGAAGGACCCTCCAGAGGGTCCTCTGAAGCAGTGGACAGCATTGAAGCATGGTCCCTGGAAACTTCCCTAGGAGCTGGCCTGGGGGAGAAGCAAAACAAAGTCAGGCGAGAAGAGGACCCCATTTGCCTCAGAAACTTATTTATAATGCTACTCTACAGGAGCAGAAACTGAATCCTGCCTCCCTGAAGGCCTGGTAATAGACAAATCTGAAAGAGACAAAATGACTGCATTTCCTGCCAAAAACATGGGAACTGCGATTGAGAGAGCCCTAAAGTAAAAGTAACCTGCTCATCTGCCAAAACTGCTGCTGTGGACTCTCCCAATAAGGCTAGTGACCCCCGGAGACCATTTCCAGCTGCATGGTCTTCAGCCTCATAAGACTGGCAAAACCCTTCCATGGACAAGTGCCCCTGTCTGCAGCCACAGGCCATACAGACTGCCTTCTTTGAAGGCACTGAAAACATGGAAACAGGCCCTCACCGAAAACTGACTAAAGTACCGCCGCCATGAGAAGAGAACTACCACCCATCGGCCACACGAAAAGTGAAAGTAAAAACTCCTGACAAAGCAGAGACTCACCGCAAACTAGTCCGGACAGCCCAGTGCTGACGAAATGTTAAGAGCAACGCCATTGATGCAGCCTACAGCTGAGAAGGATTTAAAATGACAGGCACTCCTTACCAAAAAACAGCCACTAAAGGCTGCAATGGAGCCACATTGCTTTGCGGTGAGAGATAGGGACCTGGACAACTGGGTCTCTCTCTCTCCATGGAAACCTGCAGCCGACTGAATGCCGCTGGTCCTTCTAGGGTCCAGATCTCTCCTCACCACGGCAGACCACAGGATGTCCAAATGGGAACTAACAGCTCCACTATCCTTCTTCCTCTAATTCCCCTCTTTTTTTTAAAAATTCAAAACTCCCCTCAGTGTAGCCCAGACTACATCTTCCCCATCTGCTAGAGACTGAGAAATAGTAATTACACTTACCTGGTAATTGTAGTTCCTTGAGTGACGACAGCTTAGTTCTCTACGTATGGGTAGTGCACCTCCTCCTGCAGCATGAAGACTGGACCAATCAAATTTCAGCATCACTGGATCCAGCATCCTGGCTTTCCCTTGCCCTCCAGTGAACTACTGTCAAAGCAAACTGAAAGAGATAGCTAACCTTTAAGAAAACAACGTAAGAGATTAGCACGTCATGTAATTTGACAAACCCAGTTGAAATTTTTTTTTTTTTTTTAATTTATTTTTTTTTTTACGAGAAGGGATACCTAGAAAAAAAAATCGCAGAAGACTGCATCCATCCCCACAGGAAGGGACGGAAAAACCCCCAAAACAGGCAACCAAGGATCCCGATCCTGCCGCACCAGAAACAGTTAGCGAGAGCAAAAGATCAAAAAAGAACTCCTGAAGAACTCACCTGTACAGACTGACTCTCGTATTGAATGCGTGCCGCGCCAAAACCGCGTCCCAAGGGAGGGAAGGAGGACTAAGCTGTCGTCACTCAAGGAACTACAATTACCAGGTAAGTGTAATTACTATTTCCTTATCGTTCCTCCAGCTTAGTCCTCTACGTATGGGATGTAACAGAGCAGCCTTAACGGGAGGGATTCTGCCAACCGGCACGCAAGACCGCGGAACCAAAACAGACATCACATGCTGCCAAGGCATCAAGACGATAGTGCTTACTGAAAGTGTGTAGGGACGACCACGTCGCCGCTTTACAAATCTCTGCCGGCGACACTAAACTATATTCCGCCCAGGACGTCGCTTGAGCTCTGGTAGAATGAGCCCGCAAACCTGGCGGCGCAACAGATAAGCGGAGGCAATCGCCTCTTTAATCCATCTAGAAATGGAGGCTTTCGCTGCAGCCTCACCCTTCCTAGAACCGCCGAACAAGACGAACAAACGATCTGACTTGCGGAAGTCTTCTGTGACCTTCAAATAGCGACGCAAAATTCTCTTAAGGTCCAAACGACTAAGACCACGATCAGAGGCCCGCTCCCCCGACGCATGTAACACCGGGAGCGACACCACCTGATTCAAGTGAAAAGGAGAAGACACCTTAGGTAAAAAGGAAGGTACGGGCCGCAGAACCACCTTCTGATCCGAAAAAGACAGGAAAGGTTCTCTGCAAGAAAGAGCCTGAAGCTCAGAGATACGCCGCGCGGAACAAATCGCTACCAGAAACACCGTTTTAAGGGTCAAATCTTTCACCGAAGCCCGAGAAAGAGGCTCAAACGGCGCTGCGGTCAGCGCCCGCAATACCAAGTTAAGATCCCACAGAGGGACAGACACGCGACGTGGAGGGCGCAGACGAGAAACCGCCTTTAGAAAACGGATCACATCGGCATGAGAACCCAGCGCGACCCCCTGTATTTTACCTCTGTAACAGGAGAGAGCCGCGAGCTGCACTCGCAAAGAACTAGCCGCCAAGCCTTTATCAAAACCGTCCTGCAAAAAATCCAAGACAACCGGAAGAGAAGCCGTAGCTGCCCGAACCTGACGCCTGGAACACCAATCCTCAAAGATACGCCAAATGCGGACATAAGCCAACGAAGTGGAATGCTTCCGGGCTTGAAGCAACGTCGTGACAACAGCCCTCGAATAACCTCTCTTCCTCAGCCGCGCCCTTTCAATAGCCAGGCCGTAAGAGAGAATCTCTCCACCCCCGGCATGCGAAGAGGACCCTGACGCAACAGATCCAGAGCAAGCGGAAGCCGCCACGGAGAATCGCTTAACAACCGTATCAGGTCGGCATACCAGGGACGACGGGGCCAATCCGGCGCTATCAACAACACCCGTCCCTTGTGAGACTCGATCCGCTGAATCACCCGCCCCAGAAGTGGCCACGGGGGAACTACAGAAAGGAGAGGCCGGAGGTGGGCCAAGTCTGCAAAAGAGCATCGATGCCCTCGGACATGGGCTCCCGCCGACGGCTGTAAAAACGCGACGCCTTGGCGGAACGAAAGGTCGCCATCAGGTCCATTACCGGCGGACCCCAACGCCGCACTAACTGTTGGAACACCGCAGGATTCAGCTCCCATTCGCCGGCATCCACTTGAACCCGACTGAGAAAATCCGCCGTGACATTGTCCTTTCCGGCAATGTGTGCCGCCGATATCGTTTGCAATCGGGGCTCTATCCACGCGAAGAGCAACTGGGCTTCCGCTTCCAAGCCCACACGTCTGGTACCTCCCTGCCGATTTATGTAAGCCACGGTCGCGGCATTGTCTGAGAGAACTCGAACCGCTCGGTTCGTGACCTGTGATTCGAAGCTTTGCAGCGCTAACCGAACGGCTCTCAGCTCCAAACGATTGATCGACCAACCGCTCTCCTGCGGAGACCAAAGGCCCTGCGCCACGAGGTCCCCGCAGTGCGCGCCCCAGCCCGAGAGACAGGCATCTGTCAACAGCGGAAGCCAGTCCAGCTGTTCCAAGGGCATCCCCGCCCGAAGCGAGGACGGGCGCAACCACCACCTCAGACTCTGGCGAACTGACCGCGGGCAGGGAAGACGTTTGTTCAACGAATCGTTCTGATTGGACCAGCGGTGTAGCAAGGCCCTCTGCAGGGATCGCATGTGGAAGAGAGCCCAAGGCACCACTTCCAACGATGCCGCCATCGTCCCCAAAAGTTGGAGATAGTGCCAAGCTGAGGGAGCCGCAGCCTTTCGAAAGCGGCGCACCAGGGACTGAAGAGCTAGTACTCTCCGTTCCGGGAGCGACACGACACCCCTGGAAGTCTCGAAGCGGACTCCGAGGTACTCAAGCGACTGAGTCGGGACCAAGTGGCTCTTGTCCGGGTTGACTACCCAGCCGAGCGACTGCAGAAGCCCGACGACCCTCGCCGTCGCAGACTCGCTCTCTGAGTTTTGCCGCGTATCAACCAATCGTCCAGATAGGGATGAACCAGCACCCCCTCCTGACGTAAGGCTGCCGCCACCACCACCATGACTTTGGTGAACACTCGAGGAGCGGTGGCCAGCCCGAAGGGTAACGCCTGGAACTGAAAGTGACCCCACGGGAGCGCGAAACCAAGATACTTCTGATGGGACTCCCTGATAGGTATATGGAGATAGGCCTCGGACAGGTCGAGAGAGGAAAGGAACTCGCCTTTGCGGACCGCTACAATCACGGACCGCAAGGTTTCCATGCGAAAATGCGGCACGCGAAGACAGCGATTCACGCCTTTGAGATCTAAAATGGGACGAAGCGCACCATCTTTCTTTGGCACCACGAAATAAATGGAGTACCTGCCGAGACCATACTCCGCCGGCGGAACAGGGACGACAGCCCCTAACCGGAGCAAGCGATCCAGGGTTTGGCGAACATGAGCGGTCTTTACCGGTCCCCGGCATGGAGATGCCACGAAGGAATCGAGAACGGGTCGGGCAAGATCCAAGGCGTACCCATCCCGGATAATCTCCAAAACCCAGCGATCGGACGTGATACGGGTCCAAGCAGGGAGAAACTGCCAAAGGCGACCCCCAATCGCAGTTACCCCCGCCTGGACCCGCAGCCCTTCATTGGGACTTGCGAGCGGCGGACGGAGTCGCAGCAGTGAATCCTCTAGAGGCTCCTCGGAAGCCCCGAAAACTGGGAGATCTCGAAGGATACCTGCCCCGCTGCGATCCCACGAAACGGGAAGACCTAAATCGACCTCGAGGGGAAGGGAGAGACCTCCCTCTCTTTGGACGATCCTCCGGGAGATGGCCGCCCTTGGATTCGCCCAACTCCTTGACCAACTTATCAAGAACCTCACCAAAGAGTAGCTTGCCCTTAAAGGGCCTTACCCAGGCGAGACTTAGAGGAAGCATCCGCCGCCCAACTCTTCAACCAAAGGGCTCTGTGAGTGGCTACCAAAGAGCACATACTATTGGACAGCGCGCGGATGAGGTCGTAATGGACATCCGCGACATCCGCCGAACCAGACTCCAAGCGCTGAAGCTCGGCCAGGTCCTCAGCTTCCGCGGGCGCCGCCTGTCGAAGACGTTGAACCCAGCGGAGGCAGGCGCGAGCAACCCACGCGCCACAAATGGAAGCCTGTAATGCCACAGCGTCCGCCTCAAACGATTGTTTCAACAAACCATCCATCTTCCGGTCCTGAGGCTCCTTTAAGGCCGCGCTACCCTCAACAGGGATCGTGGTCTTCTTAGTTACCGCCGAGACCGCTGCATCCACCTTAGGCAAACGAAACCGGTCGAGATCTTTGTCTGACAACGGATACAGTTTACGCATGATCTTGATGCCCTTGAGACCAGATTCGGGGGCATCCCACTCGGTTTGTATCATTTGGTCAAGGACCCGGTGCAGGGGAAAAACTGCCTGCGGTTGACGGACAGCCTGAATGATGGGGTCCACCCCATCGTCCTCCTCAGCCGGCGGAGCTGAAACCAGCCCAAGAGTCTGAAGCGCCTCAGACAGGAGCGCAGGCAATTCCTCTCTGCAAAACACCCGGATGATTTTCGCCTGGTCTTCCGGCTCCTGGATCTCACCTTCTTCCAAGGCATCGTCCTCCATGTCCAACTCAGGATCTTCTCCTTCAACCCAATCTGACTCGGACAACAGGGGCTCCTGCAGGCGCGGCCTCTTGGCCGCTCTCCCCCCAGAGGGCCCGCCGTCCTTCGCCGAAGGGCGAGTGGAAAGGCCCTGCTCCAAAAGGGAACCCTGCGCAATCCCTTGACGCCGGCGACAAAACGCTTGATGCATCAGTAAAACAAAATCAGGAGAAAAATCCTCCAAGAGGGAAGCTCCTCTGAAATCAGCTGGCGGCCCTGCGCCCGCAGAAAGCGCGGAGCTCGCCCCCGAGGGCCCTTCTAAGGGCGAGTCAATAGCCATAGGTACGGCAGCGTGAGGGGAAACTGTCAACGGCGGCTCCAGCCGTTGCTCCATGCTAAGGGACACGGAGGCACAGCGCGGACAGACGCTTGTCTCTGCTTAAGCGCCCCTCCGTGATCCACAAATGACACACAAGGATCTAGAGGGCATGGAGACAGGACACCCTGTACCCCAGGGAGGTTCCGTATGCGGCCAGCTACCAAAAGAACAGGGAGAACGTGGAACCGTAGCCAAAAGCAAGCCGTTGCCCAGACACTGGGTGGCTACCAGCAAGGAGGGCGTCTCTGCCCACTCTATGCTAGGTGGCTATTGGATGCGCTTGTTGTCTTATTTTCTTTTTCTCTTTTTTTCTTTTCTTTTTTTTAAATCAACAGAAAACGAGCTAGCCTCAGGCAGGCTGCAAAGCCCGTGAAATCACCTCTAGCCTCCCCCAACACACTCGTCACCGGGGAGGGTCCTGAAAAAAACAAAAAAACAAAAGAAAGCAAAAAAGTGAGTTGAAGCTACTAAAAAGAACAAAGGAATCAAAAAAGAAATACAGCGGAGAGGCACCGCGTCTCCGGGACAGCCGACAGCCGCCGCATGGACCGCGGGGTGCAGAAACCGCAAGAAATAAAATGGCCACGGGCATCCACCAAGCGGAAGCGCGGGAAAAAATTTTGGCGCCTACAGGAGCAGCGCAGCCAAGGCCCCGGCAAAATAGCCCGCTCCCGCCTGAACCGTAAAACTCGGGCCGAAGAAAAACGCTAAGGAAAATAAAGAACAACCCGCGATAGCGGCAAAGACCGGGGCCATTGCTCAAAATGAGCTCGCTGTCAAGACCGCCGTCGGCACTTACCAGGCACAGAGTCCTACCCTCCAGGAACTGTGACACTGGGCCGTCGACGCCGCCGGGGCTCTGTCCCGAACAGCCTTGGGTACAGAGATCCGAGGAAATGAAAAATAACAGCAAGCGGTTATGGCAGAGCAGGAGAGGAACCTCTGTGAGCCCCTCCCCCTCCGGAGTGCCGGTTTCCTCCAAAATTAAAGAGACAGGTACTCCTATACTAGAGAAAACAAAGAGAACCCCCAATAGGGACCCAAGAAAGAAAAAAGCAAAAGGTTAGCTATACCTAGACCTAAACTAACTAACTAGTGAGCCCAGCCTGGCTCACAAACATCTTCCTGCTGCATGAAGACTGGACACACTGGAGGGAAAGGGAAAGCCAGGATGCTGGATCCAGTGATGCTGAATTTTGATTGGTCCAGTCTTCATGCTGCAGGAGGAGGTGCACTACCCATACGTAGAGGACTAAGCTGGAGGAACGATAAGGAACACTGGCTTGAAGGAGGGAGCTCAGCCTCTTTATAGCGTAACATCATCAAAGCCAAGAATTCTCAGGTCTATCTGCTGGAAGGGGGATAGAACCCAGGAGTCTGGACTGGAGGGATGCTATGGAAGCAGCTATCGTTACCTAAATGGATGGCAATAGCTGTATCCATGAAGCTTACTCCCCACGATCCCTGCCCTTTCTCCATGGTGTCTGCCAGGGAAATGCTGGGAATGCCCCTTGCACATATTATAAAATATATAAAATAACTAAGTGCACATATCTGAAGGGCTCTTAACAGCTGAAAATACAGATGCATTGTCCTTCCTAACCACAGTCTGAGTTTCAAGTTACATAGAACTCTGCATCAGATAGTGGGGCAGCATACACCCAGGAGGTCCCAGACTTTGGTCTGACTCAGCACGGCTTATGTTATATTTTTATGAAAAGAACTTAACATACAATAGGAAATCAAGCTAAATCCTTCAATACTGGCATCAAAAATTGCCTGAACAGCCATCTTTTTAATTAGAGCATATGAGTAGCTTTCTATTGTAGTTTTACTAGGAAGGCATAGCAATATTTCAGTCACATGGTTACAAAAGCAATACATGCAATTAAACAAAAATATAACACAACAGAGTAATTGTCAGCACATGAAGACCAGTATGACCCATCTAGTCTGCCCAGTAATGTGACTAGCATTGTATCCGTACAGGTTACTACAATCAATGCTTTTGTTTAGGTTGTACCTGCTACTCCATGCAAGTTACTGCCCTGTTTTTGAAGTGTATAAGTTATTTAAAGTCTGCTTTGATTCCATCCTCTTGCTATGCAGGATCTTCTGTATTTGTCCCATGCCTTTTTGAATTCTGTCACCATTTTTGCCCCCACCACCTCCATTGGGAGGGTATGCCAGGCGTTCACCCAAAGCAAAACAAACTCAAAGAACCATCAGCACATTCTTTTATTACCTGCAGAGAGAGCAGACATACACATACATAGGAAAATAGTTTAATATTTGCAAGTCTGATTTCCAATTATGCATTTTTACAGGACTACTGTGGGAATAGTGGTGTTGGAATGAAGATGATGATCATTGAGTTTAATTATCAAAATCAGAGAGGGCAGGGGTGGTGGGAGAAGCATAAGGCTGAAAATCCACCCGAGGTGCTTAATACACTTGGCACCGGGCTCAGCTCCATTAAGAGTATGGCTATAGCAATTAGCATCAAGATAACTCATTAACTATAGTGTGGGCTGCTGTACCTTTAATGAATTAGGACCATAACTCATGTGGATTTTAAAAAAGAAAAACAAAAGACACAAAGAATGTTTCATAGTTTCCTCCTCCGATACTAGGATATGCATATGTCTAGGACCAATTAATGGTGCAGCAGCTTTCAAAATGCTTGATGGTATCAAAATATCCAGTCATCTGCTTGATATTTCAGCTGATCTAAATCAGGTGCTTCCCTATCTCAGGAGCACAATGCAAGCATTAAAGCTAGCACTAGCAGTAAACCTGGCTAAGGAGTGAGGTTTAGAACTGTCATGCGCAAAATTGATCCATTTAGAAACACTAGCCCATTGAGAAATTAAAGTTTAAAAATTTGATTCTAACTGTAGTGAGGGGGAGGAGAAGATCCCATTCTGCTTCAAATTTTAGACTCATCTATTTTTTTCTATTGTTCTGAAAGAAAAAGATTAACATGGATATTGTTTTTCAAAAAAGACTTTATAATTTTCAGGTCAGTACAGGAGAATTGTTAACTTGTCAAGTTTTTCTGAAGTTGCTACACTGAACATGCACAGGCCAAAATACTTTCTAGACATAATATCTGCATCCTATGTCTAGCAAGTACAGAACAAAATGTTTTATTATCTGAGCAAGGTAAAACCAATTAAATTCCAAGACTGCCTAGCTAGAAAATATTTTCTTCCTTTGATCAGCTGAATGTCTTTTGCTGTTTTGTGCTATGTGGCATTTTAGAAGGGACTTGTAGGAAGAATCCGGGATGTCCAAGTCACAACACACAAAATATCAGGGCAGTTGCAGCAGTGAAGGGGAGCACCTTCAAGTGCCTTCTAAAACAGCTCTGTCACTGCTCTGAAAGATTCACATCACCACAATCTGTTCTGGAGGCGAGTCCATGCATATCACAAGGCTGTCACGTGCAGGGCATTTCAGACAGGTGGATGTCCCCGAAGTGCATGGCTGCAGAAAAAGGGTACACAGGCATGCCAACCAAAGTATTTCAGAACGGGGGCATCTATGCTATGATACATGCATGTGCAGGGCCACTTTTACCTATGGGCAAAAGGGGCAGCTGCTCTGGGTCCCTGCATAAAGGGGACCCAGCTGCCCATAAGTAAGAGCAGTCCTACCCCTTCGCTAATTGCCACCACCCATCTTCGTGATGGGCAACAGTAGCAGCAATAAATTTTAAAAGCACCGAGGTGCTGGAATTCTCTCTACTTTAACAGAAGTAGAATCACAGATGTGTGAAAGCACGAGCAGTACCACAGTGCCAGAAGAGAAGTAGCTTCGGCATCACAGTGCCTTTTAATTGTATTGCTGCCACTGCACGTCCTGGAGATGGGCAGCAGAAACGGCAGAAGGGAGCACAGGGCCTCATAAGGAGTTGAAGTGGCCCTGTGCATGTGCCAGCCTGCCATTTTAAATCTGCAGACATGCAGTGGTGAGGCAGTAAAATAAAAGGACTATTATTTAACAAGCAGATTTTGTTAACCTGGCGAAAATTGCTATGGTGGTGAGCTCTTCCCCCTGCAAGTGTTGCTGTCATGAAACTAGCACTTTTCTTTAACTTATTCATATACTAATTATACTAATTTGTGTGCTTATACTACCCGTTAATTTGCAAGTTATCTCCTTGTATGTACCTCAAGCAATGGAGGTGAAGTATTTTGCCAAAGTCATAATGAGCTATTTCTGAGAAATAGTGCATATTTGAAGACCAACAGAATCAAAATGTTGATACAAACTTCAAAACTATCCAGGTGCATAAGAAATTTGATCTTAAATAATCAGGTTTTATGAGAAGACACAAAAGATTAATGGGAAAAGAACATATAGTTACCAAATATTAGGGCATGTTTACTAAACTGTGCTGTGGTAAGTGGTGTGGTCCCTCACTAATTGCAGAGGGACATGCTAGGCATGCACCAACAGTTACCGCAGGGAGACGTGCTGGCTGGTTAATACAGTGAGCTGCATCTAACATGGGTGCGCTTATCACCAGCCATTGAAGCAGTAAGTGTAACCATGCTAATGGCAGCAATCACGATTAGTGCATACCAATGACAGCTGTGCTAACCACAATGTGCCATCAATGCCCACCCACTGCCCCTAACCCACCTCGCTGTCAGCACTGCATGCTTAGGGCTCAATGGAGAAACCCCACACTAAAGTTTGAGTGCAGGGTTTCCTAACATTTACAGCAGACATTTTGCTCAATGATGCTGTAAGCAAACAGCATGCAAATGAGCTGTGCTCAAAATGTCTATGCCAACCAAGGAGAGCAAGCCAAGCACAAACGCACAGTTGTCTGCATTAACGGTATACTCTGCACAAAATTAAAAAAAAAAAACCCCGCAACAGTTTGGCATGTGTGCTGGCTTGCTATCTGGCATATAAACAACTATATAATTCAGAGAACAGTTTTGCTGTTTATGCACCATAATATTGTTGTGTGCGTAAATGCAAAAACACTTCCAGCAGACTTCCTCTGACTTTCATCAGTAAAGCCAGAAAAAAAGGTTGTGGGCTATATACACTAAGAAACAGGCATAAATTATTTACCAGCATTGAACATAGACCTACTACTACTACTACTACTATTACTATTACTATTAATCATTTGTACAGTGCTACAAGGCATTCATAGTGTTGTGCATACAGATGTAAGCCAGTCCATGCTCATCAGAGCGTACAATCTAATCAAGATGAAAGACAACGAAACTGGGGACTAGAATATGGTAAGATACACATTAGTAGTGAACAAGAGAACGAGGAGCATCAGGATCCAAAAACAGCCTCAAAGAGGTGAGTTCTCAGCCTGTATTTGAGGAGCCTAATGCACAGACTCAGGTAGTTTGTTTCAGGCTTATGGAGCAGCAAAGTGGAATGAAGGAAGTCTGGATTTGACAGTGGTAGAGAAGGGCACAGATAGAAGGGATCTGCCAGAGGAGCAGAGTTCCCAAGCAAGGGTATAGGGTGAAATAAGAGAGGAAAGGTAGTAAGGAGCCATAGAATGAAAGCACTTATAGGTCAGTGGAAGTTTGAACTGAATGCAGAAACGGATAGGGGGCCAATGAAGTGACTCGAGGAGTTGCATGAGCATAGCGCCATTGGTGGAAGATAAGCCATGCAGCCGAGTTCTGAACAGAGCAGCTGAATTGTAGCCTATAAACTAACCGTTAAAGCCACTTCAGAGCGCACTTTGCATTGAGCCTTCTAAGTCTTCTGCGCACTTCTCTGCATAGCTAATTGCTTGACTACGATCAATCTAAATGGATATAAATGCATGATGTGCTGCTCTTAGAGCAGGCATTTTGCATAATTTAAGCTCACATTAGATTCTTTCCTGCATCCACCTTGAGCAGAAAACACTCCTCCAATACCTGCACTAATGGCAGCAGGCTTTGCTGCACAAGCTGGTAACGCACCATGAACCCTGAAATAACCATTAGCGCAGTTTAGTAAACATGCCCATAATGGAACTAGATCTAAAAACTCAAGTAAACCACCCTTAGGAAAGGTTTAACTGCCTCCCTCCCTCTTTTGCGGGTAAAATAAATAAAGCAAGCAAGCCATTACCCCACGCCCAATACCATTAGAACTCTTTACGTTCCAGACAAAACTATCTGCAGCTCACTCCCCGGAAAAAAAGAGCGAAAAGAAACTGCCTACAAAGAGTCAGACCGAAAAAAGAACAAAATATCCGCAATAAGTGCAGCGCTCCCTTCACCCCCCGGAGCCAGTCTCCTCTGACCTCTGGGTCCAGGCCGGTCCAGCGGCAGGCTATCCCAGACACGCCGCGTCGCGCTGATACAGATGGCGAGGGTGGAAGCTGAAGCCATGAAGGCAGAGGGAGAGACGAAGGAACCCCGCCGCTCAGCGTCCCTGACTCTCCCTCCTCGCAACTCTGCTTCTCACAAACTAAACCTTCACCGTGGAAACGACGCCGCGTTTCGGGCTCACGCTCCCCCTTGCAACACGGAACCACAGAAAGGTTCCGCCCTAGCCTGCCTACAGGGAGATGAAAGAACCATCAACAGCCACCATCTCCGCTTTGATTTTTCTTTTTCTGTCGGTCTGAGGATGGGTCCTTTTGTTTTTCTTTAATTTCCGCACCTAAGCGTCCCACCGCGGTTTGCGAACTTGCGGAAGCACCATCTAGGCATAGCCATAAGTTCTGTGCGCGCGTGCGCATCCCCCACCCCCCCCCCCCCCCCTTTAAAGGGGACCAACATATAGAAAGCTTCTGTCACCGAAACTACTACTCGTCATATCATCCATATTCAACCAATGGGCTGCTGAATGGATTTGATTTTCTGCAGGAAAAGGAGCCGATTTTTATTTTTAGTGCCTTCAAGTCAATTCTGACTCCTGATGACCCCGCGGCTCCTGGGTTTTCTTGGCAAGGTATGACCAGAAGTAGATTGCCAGGCCCTTTCTTCTGAGGTAGTGGAAAATAAAGTGACTTGCCCAAAATCACAAGGAGTGCCAGTGGGAATCGAACCCTGTTTCCAATAGTAGCCAATCCAGGTTACAAGTACCTGGCAGGTTCCCAAAAAGGCACATGTTCTACATCACTTGTCCTGACCTAGGGCAAGCAGTGAATTTTCCTGGTCCTCTTTAATGCTGGTTTATGGACCTTTCCTCCAAGAACTTGTCCAATCTTTTTTAAACCCAGCTACACTAACAGCTTTTACTACATCCTCCAGTAACAAATTCCAGAGTTTGATTATGCATTGAGTGAAAAAATATTTTCCCTTATTATTCTTAAATGGGTTACATTGTAGCTTCATTGCATGTCCCCGAATCTTTCTACTTTTCGATGGCGTGAACAACCAATGCTCCTTCCATTTTATTTATTAATTTTTAGATCTCTATCATATCTCCCCTCAGCCATCTATTTTCTAAGTTGAAAAGCCCCAACCTTTTAAGCCTTTCCTCATAGAGGTATCTATCCTTCCATCCCCTTTACCATTTTGTGGCTCTTCTCTGTACCTTTTCTAATTCTGCTATATCCTTTTTAATGTATGGCAACCAGAATCACACACAATATTCAAGATATGGTCGCGCCATGGAACAATACAGAGGCATCATAATATCCTTGGTTTTATTCTTCATTCCTTTCCTTATGATTCCTAGCATTCTATTTGCTTTCTTGGATGGCGTTGTACACTGGGCGGAGGGTTTCAACGTATCATCCACTATGATGCCTAAATCTTTTTCCTGGGTGGTGGTTCCTTTTTTGTTGTTGTAATTTTTTATTTAACTTTTGCAAAATACAATAAACCAGTAACAATATTTTCCATGAGATAACTTCCCTCCCCCGACTCTCTGGGAAATATAGTCAATAGTGATATTTATTTATTTTATTTATTTAGACAGATTTGTATGCCACCTTTTCCTTCAATCAAGGTGGTCACGTCACATATAAGTTCTCTAGCTCTAAAACCCTCCATACATAGCACCTAGCCTCTATAGATATATTATGCCGACTAGCTATTTATTACTTTATTGCTGAACAACTGAATACGATCTCTTTGGTCATCAATACCTGTGTGCACTTAAAGCATAAATATCTAAAAGATCCCATTTTTCCCCTATTTTCGCTTTCCTTTTATGTGTACTGGTTCTGCCTGTCCGGTATAAGAGCTCATGCGCTCTTTCATATTTAGAGTATAGGCATACCAAGTTCCACCAAACAAGCCACTCAGGTGGTACAGAGGATTTACAATGGGAGATTACTACTTTCAAGCAGAGGCGGCTCAAGGCAATCTGCTGCCTGAGGCGAAGAATGAGATGGCGCACCCTCCGCCCGCTTTTTCAGAAATCCAATCAGAGACAGAACCAAACCAAAAAGCCGATTAGATTATATGGAGGAATTGCAAGATATTTGCACACAGGGCGGTAATGAGCTGCAATCGCGCCCTGTGCGACTTGCACCTCGAGCACATGCCCCCCCCCCTCCCTCCATACCTCCGTCCAGTGCTGCCTGCTCTTTCCCTGCTGCTGCCGCCCTCTGTTATTTTAAAAGCGGTGCCGGCAGCAGAGAAAGAGCAGGCAGTGCTGAATGGAGGTATGGGGAGGAGGAGGGGGGCATGCGCCCGATCTGAAAGCCGCCGGCACTTTAAGCAGATCTGTCCCTCCCTGCTCTGACATCGCGTCAGAGGAGGGAGGGACGAGACCTACTTAAAGTGCTGTGAAAAGGCTTGGGGGTGCATTTTGGCTGCTTGCTATTGTCCTGCCAGCGGCGGCAGGGCAACAGCAGACAGCCGAAATGCTCTCCCCAAGCCTTTGCACCCTGTGTGGCTGCACCGCTTGCACAGGGCTAGGGAAACAGCATTTCCTGTTTCCAATCAGTGTCGGCAGGCTCAGCTTTTACAGCCGTGGTAAAGGGAAACACTCTCCCTTCGCGTTGCTCTGCAAAGCTGAGCCAGCGCGGGGGAGGAGGGGGGGGCAGGGGGTTGCTGTGTGAGGGCTCTTTCATGCTTGAAGGTGCTGCAGCCATGGACAAAACAAGAAATAGTTTCCGCCGCTCCATTGTTGCTTTATTGAAGTCAGGATAGAAGAACACCTTCCTACCTTCAAACAATATTTCTTTGGAGGATTTAATGATGTTTATTATCTGGAGAGCATGATAGTACCGTAAAACCTTAAATATTATTTGTCTAGGTTGTTGTCTATTTGATGCCAGATGTATTGAAATCCTGTGTGCCCTCTAAAGTTCCAGTGGTTTTTCAAATTCTGAGCGGAGCAATTTCGGCAGTAAGGCCTCTAAGAACTGCACCATGTTTGTATCTTCCACACCTTCTGGGATGCCCAGGAGATGGACATTGTTCCTGCAAGTGCGATTATTGATATCCTCAAGGTTCTGCTCTAATTGCCCAATATGTTTAGTGTTTATATGAACTTGTTTCAGTTTTTCTTCATGCGCTCCCAACGTACAGTCTATGCGCTCAATTCTGGTAGTTAATGAGGCCATTTGGGTTTTGATTTCTAGCAAATCCTCTTGCACCGAGGTAAGAGTGTCTCCATTTGTTGTTACAAAAGCACATACTGCTCTGATCTCCTACAGGAGCTCTTGAAATCCCTCTGCAGCTTCCCAGTTCGTGGCCATTTTGTGTGGGGATGGAGGGTCTGCTTTCGCTCTTTTTGCACCCACGCTTGCTCCCGAGGCAAAATCCAGCCTCATGGATTGCTGTTTGCCATATCACCTGTAACTCCTGCTTTTCCCAGTCCTGGTTAGTGACGGAAGAAAGTGACGATATATAAATCTTGCCTGGGTCTGTGGGACCTCGGGTCTTACGCGGCCATCTTGTCCACCATCTGGCTCCGCCCCCTCTGGGTGGTAGTTCTTATTGTGGAATCTTGCATCGTGTAACCATAGTGTGGTTTGTTCTTTCCTAAGTACATAACTTTGCACTTGTCTACATTAAATTTCATCTGCTATTTGAACGTCCAGTCTTCTAGTCTTGAAGGGCTGCAAAAGGGGACTGCTACTTCTGGAGAGAGATCTGCAATTGTAAGTATTTACTTCCGGGAATTTTTCTAAATCTTGGGGAAAAAGGAATTGTTTAGATTAAAGCTGATTAATCTGTGAACCCAGTGTATTTGTTAAATCAGTCAGGGCCTAGTAGCAGCAAAGAGCTTTCAGTTTAAATTTAAACCCCAACCACTCCCTCTGTCCAAGCAAGGGCTATGGGACTCCCCCTAGAAATTGTTCACAGATTACCTTAGAAGCACAGGACAGAGTACTGTGTAGCAGTCAGCTTTTAATAGGAAGTTTTTCTAGGGCCATGTGCCCATGAGGGAAAGGTTAGGACAGTCGTTGTAGTTGGTGATTCGATTATTAGGCATGTAGATATCTGGGTGGCTGGTGGATCTCAGGATCGCCTGGTAGCATGCCTGCCTGGTGCAAAGGTAGTGGACCTCACACACAACCTAGACAAGGTCTTAGTGCTGGGAGGATTCTGCTGTCTTGGTACATGTTGGTACCAAAGATATAGGAAAATGTGGTAGGAAGATTCTGGAGGCTAAATTTAGACTTTTAGGTAGGAAGTTGAAATCCAGAACTTCCAGGTTAGCATTCTCCGAAATGTTTCCTGTTCCACGCGCAGGACCCAAAGGTCAGGCAGAGCTCCAGAGTCTCAATGCGTGGATAAGATGATGGTGCAAGCATGAGGGTTTTGGATTTGTTAGGAACTGGAGAACATTCTGGGGAAAGGAGGGGCTCTTTGAAGGGATGGGCTTCACCTTAACTGGGATGGAAACAGGCTGCTGGCATTAACCTTTAAATAGATAGAGCAGCTTCCTTATCGTCACTCCAGTCTAGTCCCGACATCTGGGTTTATGCACCTCCTCCAGCAGCTATGGAGACTTAGAAATGTCATTCTTCTGATGATGCTGGTACAAATACTCCCGGGACCGCCTCCTCTGTCCAGTATTCTCAGTCTCCATAGCAGCTGGAGGGTGGTGAGCCTGGAGGTTGAAGGCTCACTGGAGAAACCTTTAAGGACAGTAGAGTAGAGTAGATTAGTATTGTTGTTATTATTATTTTAATTGGTACTATATTGTTAAAAAATATATATATATGTTGAAGTAAGCAGGCTTTACGAGGCAAACTGTGCTGAGGCCCCCTTCCTATCTCCCTCCCTCTTTTTCAGACAGTGGGCAGGGGAGGAAGGCAATAACTCGAGCATCAAAGGGCCGTGCTCCGGTTCCCGAACCCACTGTTGGGTGAGGAACCGGCAGCGTAAGCAGAGGAGCACAGTTGGGTATCGAATACACAGCAAGGCCGCTGCATCCCGGAGTACTGACTCCTCAGTTGCCGATTCTCTCCCGCCGTGGAAGCCACAGTTCGGCTGAGCGCACGGAGAGTCGATCGCTGAGCATACAGTCGGCAGTGTTGAGGTAAGCTGCCTACCTTTCCTTCTTACTTCAGCAGGTTGCGCAAACGGGCTGACGCGAGTGTACCGTGCTTCTGGGGTGAGCCGCGGCCACGTGGCAGAAGCGCGGAAAAGCCGTGGGAACATCGGGCCTGCATAGGGTTTCGGGGGGAGTTGTTTTTTTTCTCCTTAACTTATCGCGGTGCAGTGGGCAGAAGCCTAAAGGGGGTTTGCTCAGCCTTTCGGGGTGTGAAAGATAGAAGTGATTTCTGGGCATATATATATATGTAGATATATTTATGTGTGTGTCTATATATATATATATATATATATATATATATATATATATATATATATATATATATTGTGATGAGGAAGGCACTGGTGAGCCTGCAGAGTTAGAGAAAATCAGTGATTGTACCTTTAAAAACATTCTAGCAGTGCACAGGCTTCAGAGCAAGTTTAGAGTTTCTGAGGCTAGGCTGCTACACCCAGGCTCTGCTGATGGAGTAGCAGGCTTGGAGCATGATTATGAACACCTGTTAAGGCAGAGAGAAACGCTGCCCAGGAAGCACCTTTATAAACCCTGCTTAGGGAAAAGCAGAGGGAAGAAGAGCTGCTCAGAAGGAAAAGGTTGCTCAGAAGGGAAGAGCAGAGCAAGCAAACACTCAAGGAGAGAGTCCAGGAAGACAGAGTCAGAGACGGACTCAGAGCAGGACTGGAAATTGAGCTGGAAGTTCCCAGAAAGAAAGTTCCAAGCAGAGGAAAGAAGAAGGACCTGGAAAGAGTCTGGCACAAGGGAAACCAGGCAAGAGCTGCTCAGACGGAAAGAGCAGGGCAGGTTCCAAACTTCTGTTCCTGACCAAGAGGTTCACAACACTCAGAGGTGGGTGCCTAGGTTTCAAACCAGGAGGCAGAAGAACCCAGCCTCCAACAGAGAGTCGTAGTTAAACCTCAGAGAGGAACTGGGGCAAGAGAACCAAAGAAAGATATCCAGTAATACAGTTCTCCATATTCCTTACCGGGTAGAGAAGTCCTGGAGGGAGTTACAGGAATCCTCAGCAAGAATTCCACCAGAGGCAGGTCATGAGGGCTCAGTGCAGGATATTATAATTCCAGAGCAGGAGGAAATGCAAGTGGAGTATAATGAACCAGACCCCTTGATTACTGAACTGCCAATGGACTGTTCTTCGTGTCGTGCAGAGGCTACTGAATCCTTGGTTAAGGAGGAGCAGCCTGAGTAAATGCTTTTGGGAAAAAGCACTACCAAGAAAACTTAACCTTGCTAAGGTAGGAACCAGATTAAGTAAGACCAGCTTGCACAGCACTGTATATTATCTCACTAAGGAAGCAGAAAGACATTCTTTACTTTGCTGAACCTAAGAAGCTGTACTTTTGATTTGCCTGTTTTGATTGATGAAACGTCTGCATCTGTTTAATGCCTTTGAGAAGTTACTCAGCTTAAGGATGTAAATATTTTCTGTACTTTTTGTCCTGGAGGAAATATCCAGATACTTTGCGTTTGAACCTTATTTGTGCATATTTTGGGGAAATAAACTGTGTCATGTTTGCCTTCACTCGATGTCTCCACGACTATCCTTTTTAAGAGGGAAACTACAACTCCCAGAGGGCACTGCTCTTGAAGGAAATAGTTTTCAAACCCTTTAAAGAGGACTAAAATGGCAACCCTAATCCCCTAAGCACGTGGCTGGGGATAGGGACACGTGACAATATATATATTGGTATGGTGTAGGGTTAGATATATTTCTATATATTTACACATAAGGTTTGGTGTTGTGTATCATTGTGGATAAAGAAACCCTACCAGTCAGTCCGTGTAGGAAAGCAGAGATGCCTTCTAAGCCTTTGTGTTTACGGTGCGGGATTAAAAAGGGCACAGTATCCGAGGCTGGAGTCTGCAAAAGCTGCTCACAAGAAGCCTCTTCAATGGAGCAGGGGGTAGAAGTTACCTGTGAGGGCCAGAACCCAGCTCCTGGGCTCCACTTCCGTTGCTGGAACCGGTGGCCGGACCCTCCTCTGCTCCGGAGAAATCGATTCCTCAGTCTGCATTGCCAGGAGGGCTTGTGGCAATATTTTCGCAGGAGTTTGTGGCCTTGCTGCAACAAGTCTTCAGGGGCAGTAATAAGAGCACTGAGGCATCTGCGCTGGAGGGAGACCTGGGCGCAAAGCGGCAGGGGACCCCTCTGGACCTGGGACTCACGGAGGTTCCTTCAAAGAAGTCTAAGAAGGGAAAACATTTGCAGGAGCAGTCAGTGGCTTCGGAGGGTCCTTTCTCAGAGGACGGAGAGCAGGATGTGGAGTTAGAAGATGAGTTAGAGGAAGGAGAGTTAGCAGAGCAAGAGGATCAAGCAAGAGTGGCCAGAGTGTTTCAACGAGACGAGTTACCTGCCCTCATAGGGGAAACCCTAAAAGAACTAAATATGCCTGCTGCAGGGCCGGCAGAAGATACTTCTTTGGAGGATCCCTTGTTGCAGGCATTTTGTAAGACGCAAAGAGCCTTCCCAGTTCATAGAATGATGCGGGAAATGATTCAGGAAAAATGGGACATGCCAGAAGCAGTTCTTAAGGGTTCCAGGATTATGTCTCGCCTTTACCCGTTGGTAGATCAGGCTCGGGAGTTGTTTAAGTCGCCGAAGGTGGATGCAGCGGTCTCTGCAGTGACCAAAAAGACTACCTCCCGGTAGAAGGTAGTGCCACTCTCAAGGATGTGCAAGATAGGAAGCTAGATTCCTTGTTAAAGCAGGTATTCGACATCAATGCTCTTTCCTTGAAGGCATCAGTTTGTGGGGCCTGGGTGGCTCGTGCCTGTCTCCGATGGTCTCAGCATATTCAGGGAGTCCAATTGGATGAGAGTGAAGGGTATGCGTCCAAGTTGGAGTCGGGGACAGCTTACCTAGCTGACATTCATTATGACCTCATTAGGAGTCTTTTGAAAAGTATGGCGTCAGTGATAGCGGCTCGGCGTTATCTGTGGCTGCGTAATTGGGCAGCCGATGGCTTCTCTAAGTCGAGATTGGGTAAGCTACCTTTTAGGGGTAAGCTGCTTTTTGGAAAAGATTTGGACAAGTTGGTAAAGGATTTGGAAGAGTCTATGGGAGGGAGACTCCCAGAGGACAAACAAAAGCAGGGGAGGCCGTTGCCGGCTAACAAGAATCACAGAGATTTTCACCGTTTTCGTCCAACTCGGTTTGGACAATTTCATAGGGGACGTTACTCCTATAGAAACCAGGGGTTTTGAGGCTTTAGAGGGGCAAACAGAGGATTCACGGCTCCCTCTACCTCGAAACGTACAGTGTAGCCAGGAGGACCCAGGGGGACGTGGTAGCAGTAGGACGACGGTTACGGGAGTTTTATCCTGCTTGGGCCCAAATTACCACCGACCTGTGGGTGTTGGAAATCATTCGAGAGGGCTATGCTCTCGAATTCCAACACCCAGTGGCCGATGCTTACGTTCAATCCCCATGCAAAACGCCTCTGAAGGTCCAGGCGGTGCAGAAGACGTTGGAGAGGCTGCTCAGACTCAACGTGGTGGTTCCAGTAACAAAGGAGCAGTGCGGGTACGGTCGATACTCCATTTATTTTGTGGTGCCAAAAAAGGCGGGAACCTTTTGTCCGATCTTGGCTCTCAAGATGGTAAATCGGTATCTCCGCATATCGCATTTTCATATGGAAACTTTGCGGTCGGTGATTGTGGCAGTAAGAGCAGGGGAGTTCCTTACTGCTCTGGATTTGTTGGAGGCTTATCTTCACATACCCCCATTCGAAAGGAGCATCAGAGGTTCCTCAGATTTGCTCTTCCAATGCGGCATTTTCAGTTTCGAGCCTTACCGTTCGGATTAGCGACAGCTCCATGAACATTCACCAAAGTCATGGTGGTGGTGGCAGTGGCGTTGAGGAAAGAAGAGATTCTGGTGCACCCCTATTTAGATGATTGGTTAGTTCGAGCAAAGTCCAGGGCAGAGAGCGAGGTGGCGACTGCCAGAGTGGTAGAATTCCTTCAGAGCCTAGGCTGGGTGGTCAACAGGACAAAGAGCAGACTAGAGCCTTCACAAAACCTGGAGTATCTTGGAGCACATTTCGAGACATGGACAGGGAAGGTGTTTCTGCCTCGATTGAGGTCTCAGGGCTTGAGAAACCTAGTCCGCTCCTTTCTAAGCCAGAAGATTCCCACGGCGTGTCATTATCTGCAGTTGCTAGGTACAATGGCGGCGACACTCAAATTGGTTCCATGGGCGCAGGCGCATATGTGGCCCTTGCAGAGGGCGTTGCTCAGAAGATGTGGCCTTTGCTACATAGGACAGACGATTCGCATGTTTCGTACTCACATGCGTGAACATCGTAACCGCCTCCGTTGTAGTTATATTGAAGCCCCAATAGTTGAACACTGCATGCAAAGAGCTCACGAGTTTGACCAATTGCGCTGTCTATGCTTAGCTCAAGTCCGAAAGACCCACCGAGGTAAGACTTTAGCCCAAACACTCCATCTAAAGGAGCAGCGATTAATTTTTAAATTAAATACTTTGGCCCCCACTGGGCTAAATAATCAGATTGAATGTCTAGCTTGTAAGTAAGATTAGGCACCAAGGAGTGCGTCAATGTAAACATTATTGAGGAAGTGCTGACCTCGAATGATTGGCTAATTTCAACTTTAAGGGGAAGTTAGGATGCAGGATACGCATGCGCGGCGTTTTCCACTGGCAAGCTGAAATTTTAGCGGCTACTGCAGCAAGGGAGTGAACGCGGGCAGCATCACTGGTAATCTAAGTTCTGGTCCTTTTTATAATTTTTTTATCTAGACATAAATTAATATAGATAAGGTGGGAGTGGGTTAGTAGATTTATTGTTGTCTTTTATAGTTGTGTTTAGGTCCCCTGACGAAAAATTTGAAACGTCAGTCGGTACCGGGATTGAACGTTGGGATACTGACAACTTGAGAAGATTTTGAGTTGTTTCTGCCCAGAAGCTGAGTATTTATTCCTTTAAGATTACTAAAGAAAGTTTATGGTAGAACAGCTTTCAGCTTCTAATAAGGATTCTAAATTGCACACTAAGCTGGCAGTGGGTCATTGATGTGATAAAACACCATCATCGAATATAGGGTGTAGACCTGTTTTTTGAGGTGTTCCTTTTAACTGAGACCCTATCTGCTAGCTGTAATAGTGGTTGATTCCCCCTCACGAGAGGAAGTTGAACGATAACAGTTACAAACATTTTTTGTGAGCAGTGTCTCTCCTAAGGCCCCCTTGTTGATTTCTGGTTCTTCGATGGGATCTAGCTTTGACGTTGGACGCGTTAGCACACGAACCTTTTGAGCCAGTGGGGAAGGTGTCGGATAAAAGACCTGACTCTGAAGACAGTTTTTCTAGTGGCAATATGTTCAGCACGTAGAATTTCGGAGCTTCAGGCTCTATCGTGTCGAAAGCCCTTTTTGTCCTTTTTTGATAACAAGGTGGTCTTGAGGCCTGTACCGTCGTTCTTACCGAAGGTGGTGTCTGCGTTTCATGTGAATCAGGTAGTTTCTCTTCCGATGTTTCAAGAGCTTGGTGGGAAGTCAAGCTCCTGATCCTTGCACTCTCTGGATGTTCGGCGAGCGTTGAAGAGATATCTTAGGAGGACGGCGAGTTTCCGGAAGATGGATAGGCTTTTAGTCCTCTTTGGAGGAGCACGGAAGGGTGAAGCGGCTAGTAAAGCTTCCATTGCATGATGGCTTAAAGAGGCAATAGCGTCAGCTTACATTCTGAAAGGTAAGTCAGTGCCGGAAGGCATTAGGGCTCATTCGACCAGGGCACAAGCGGCGTCGTGGGCAGAATACAGTCTAGTGCCGGCTGTTGAGATTTGTAAAGCGGCTTCTTGGTCATTGTTTAATACCTTTGTTAAGCATTACCGTCTCGATGTGCAACCGGAAAAAGATACTGGGTTTGGCGCAGAGGTGCTTCAGGCTGGCCTAGCGGATCCCTCCCGGTAAGAAAAGGTGTCACTGCTCTGTTACATCCCCAGATGTCTGTTACATCCCCTAGACTGGAGGGACGATAAGGAAGGTGAAATTAGACTTACCTGCTAATTGTGGTTCATTGAGGAACTCCATTCTAGTCCCGTATCCCTCCCTTGTTTGGTTCTGTGCTGGTGGCCTGAAGCACGACATTACGGCTAAAACATAAGAAGTAGAAGCTAATGTAAAGTGCGAGCCAAAAGGTGAAGGGGGATTTAAAGAGGAAAAGGGGATGCAGGGGACGTCCAGTTCCTTCGGGGAGCGAGGAAGGGCGGACTTCTTTAGCACAGTTTTACATGTGTAAGTAAAGTCACTTTTTCAAAACACGGATAACATGAGTAGTTACATCCTGTGAGTTAGTTAATGTTAAATTGAGTTTCAATTTGTTATGTTATTACTACTTGAATGTTGCTCAGGTGAGTCTGCTTTGTCAATAGATTACTGGACAAAGGAGGCGGTCTCGGGAGTATTTGTACCAGTGTCATCAGAAGAATGACGTTTCTCAGTCTCCATAGCTACTGGAGGAGGTGCATAAACCCAGATGTCGGGACTAGACTGGAGTTCCTCAAGGAACCACAATTAGCAGGTAAGTCTAATTTCACCTTTTAAACTAGATAATAGGGGAGAGCCGAAAGACGCCCAAGAGCGCATGGTTTGGAACAATGTATCCTTGAAGGATACTACCAAAAGAATGAAGTTAGGGCATATCAGCAGAGAGGTTCCAATAAAGACAAGAGTAGCCCAAATGCCCTTGAGTACAGAAAAGACAGAACTTAACGATTCCAATTTACCCCTGCCTACCAATAGCCAGATTAATATGAATAAAATACAGTCTCTAAAATGCTTGTATGCAAATGCTAGAAGTCTAAAAAATAAGATGGGAGAATTAGAATATATAGCACTAAATGAGAGTTTAGATATTGGTATCTCAGAGACATGGTGGAAGGAGGACAACAAGTGGGACACACTGATACCTGGCTACAAACTATATCGTAATGATAGAGCTAATCAAATTGGTGGAGGGTTGCGCTCTATGTTAGAGAGGGCATTGAGTCAAAAAGGATTAAAGTTTTGCAGGAAACAAAATTTGCTGTAGAATCTCTATGGATTGAAATTCCATGTAAAAAGGGGAAGGCGATGGCAGTGGGGGGTGTACTATCGACCGCCTGGTATGATTGTGTTCTGTGTTACTCTCTGCTTATTTCTCACTGCTTGAGGGACCAGAGACCAAAAGAGCCGTGGTATTGTGGCCAGATTATGGGTTTTCTTCAACAGCTGCTGGAGCCAATACGGCGCAATGACGATCATTGACCCCCTGTCTGTCTGGAACTTCAGCAGGGTCTTCAGTATGGGAGGATATGCGTATAGCAGGCCCTCCCCCAATGCAAGGGGAAGGCATCTGGAGCCAGCTTGCTGCGTGAGGCAACCCTGGAGCAGAACTGTTCTACTTGTGTATTGTGCTGAATGGCAAATAGATATGTTGAGGGGGTCCCCATTTCCAGAAGATCTGGGCTGCAACAGCCCTGTCCAAAGTTCACTTATGCAGCTGGAGGATGTGACACGGCTGGCAGACGTGGTTCAGCTGGTCCCCCAAGATATTCTGCTCCCCTGGCAGATATGTGGCCTTTATCTCCATATCATGGGTGATGGTAAACTTCCACAACCGGGTGACCTCCCAAGTACATTGCAACCTGATAATTGATCTGAAACAAAACCATCTGGTTGACCAGGCAATCCCAGAAAGCCAAGGGCATTCGCTATGGCTCCTAGCTCCAAGAAATTGATCTGGTGCAGACTGTCCTATGCAGACCAGATGCTTTAAGTGTGGAAGCCATCCAGATGTGCCCCCCAACCCATCTTGGATGCATCTGTAGTCAGAGTCTTCTGAGGTTGCGCCTGCTGAATGGGGAGACCCCTGAGCAGGTTCTGAGGATCCAACCACCAATGTAGGGACTGGACAAGGGGTATGGTGACCACCACGTGGTCTTGGAGGTGGCCGGTGGCCTGCTTCCACTGAGTACTCAGTGTCCAATGAGCTTGCCTTATTGACAGATGATATAGAAATACTAAAACAAAATTTGGCCACGTTTCGTGAATGATAATATTGCAAATAAAGAGAGTAGCTCATTCAACTGTTCACCTTCGTATCACTGTTCAGTGTTTTATGTGTCCTACATAAGCCTCAGAAAATCCCCTGTCAGCACTGCAAGACCCAGACTAAATGAAATTGTCTCGGACGCGTGCAGGGTTATTAAACATCAATGGCTTATGACAAATGAAGAACTATATAACTGACATCTGTTCGTGAAATATATCATAACAGTACTCTGGTTTAGCAGAAAAATCACTTAACTTTTGTGATGACGTGTCCGGTCATAGTCTTCATTTCCAAAAATTTTTTTTAAAGAATTTTGTTGCTTAATAATAGCCTTTTTCTTTTATAGTTGAAAGAAAGGCTGTGCCCCAAGGCAGGTAGTAGGCCCTCTTCTAGCCTCGCCTCTGATACTTTCTGCGATAGAGATCATATGTGTGTCGCGAGAGCCTGATGAGGGTGATATGCTGTTTCTTTATGAACCCAGCCTTTTTCTCCACCTGCTGTCCAAAGAGGATCTCTCCCTGGCATGGCATGACTGCCAGCTTATTATGCACAGACTGCTCCAGGTCACAAGACTGAAGCCAGATGAGGTGGCGGGCTCCAATACCCACAGCCGCCACTCTAGAGACTCTCAAAGGTGTCATATGTTGCCCTGACCATGAACTTTGAATGGTCTTTGCCCTGGCCCACCAGGGTACGATGAAGTTCCAGCTTCTCCAGAGCGAGGAACAGGCACAGGTCGGCAAAATCACGTATGATGTTCTTCAAGAACATGCTCATGCAGACCTGGTAAGAGAGCATTCTTGCCATGAGCATGGAGCTCTGGAACCATCACCTGCCAAAGGAGTCCAATGTCTGAGCCTCCCTGCTCAGGAGCATCAAGGAATGAGTCTTGGTACTCCTAATCCTCTTAAAGGTGGACTCAACCACCAAGATGTAATGCAGAAACTGAGGCTTCTCAAAGCCCAGGGCTTTTTGAACTTGGTACATTGAGTCCAACCTCCTACTGATTGAAGGCACAATGAGTCATTTGTAGTCTTTGTAGGATATGGTGCACCAGCATCATCACTGCTTCCTTAGTTGCCAAGAAGTACTGGAGGATCTCCAACTCCTCCGCCCTAGGTTCATCTTCCATCTTCAGGGAAAATGGAATGGCCTTGGCCATATTCCTCCTGAATTCCTGGAAAGGCATGTCCTCTGGAGGAGACTTCTGCCATTTGTGTGGAGAGGAAGGGTCTAAGGGAAGCTCAAGGGACCTAGCCTCTGACAGGTTCTCTGATGCCAAATCAGTAACTTTAACTCTTGGAGTCTGACTCTGATGACAATCAAAGTACTTCTGAGTCTCAGTCTAGAGTTCCCTCTGGCTCCGAGAGGAGTAGGAGCATCGACGCGATTGATAATGTATCGATTGCTTTTAGGGCTTCATCTGGACAGTCTAAAAAATAAGATGGGAGAATTAGAATATATAGCACTAAATGAGAGTTTAGATATTGGTATCTCAGAGACATGGTGGAAGGAGGACAACAAGTGGGACACACTGATACCTGGCTACAAACTATATCGTAATGATAGAGCTAATCAAATTGGTGGAGGGTTGCGCTCTATGTTAGAGAGGGCATTGAGTCAAAAAGGATTAAAGTTTTGCAGGAAACAAAATTTGCTGTAGAATCTCTATGGATTGAAATTCCATGTAAAAAGGGGAAGGCGATGGCAGTGGGGGGTGTACTATCGACCGCCTGGTATGATTGTGTTCTGTGTTACTCTCTGCTTATTTCTCACTGCTTGAGGGACCAGAGACCAAAAGAGCCGTGGTATTGTGGCCAGATTATGGGTTTTCTTCAACAGCTGCTGGAGCCAATACGGCGCAATGACGATCATTGACCCCCTGTCTGTCTGGAACTTCAGCAGGGTCTTCAGTATGGGAGGATATGCGTATAGCAGGCCCTCCCCCAATGCAAGGGGAAGGCATCTGGAGCCAGCTTGCTGCGTGAGGCAACCCTGGAGCAGAACTGTTCTACTTGTGTATTGTGCTGAATGGCAAATAGATATGTTGAGGGGGTCCCCATTTCCAGAAGATCTGGGCTGCAACAGCCCTGTCCAAAGTTCACTTATGCAGCTGGAGGATGTGACACGGCTGGCAGACGTGGTTCAGCTGGTCCCCCAAGATATTCTGCTCCCCTGGCAGATATGTGGCCTTTATCTCCATATCATGGGTGATGGTAAACTTCCACAACCGGGTGACCTCCCAAGTACATTGCAACCTGATAATTGATCTGAAACAAAACCATCTGGTTGACCAGGCAATCCCAGAAAGCCAAGGGCATTCGCTATGGCTCCTAGCTCCAAGAAATTGATCTGGTGCAGACTGTCCTATGCAGACCAGATGCTTTAAGTGTGGAAGCCATCCAGATGTGCCCCCCAACCCATCTTGGATGCATCTGTAGTCAGAGTCTTCTGAGGTTGCGCCTGCTGAATGGGGAGACCCCTGAGCAGGTTCTGAGGATCCAACCACCAATGTAGGGACTGGACAAGGGGTATGGTGACCACCACGTGGTCTTGGAGGTGGCCGGTGGCCTGCTTCCACTGAGTACTCAGTGTCCAATGAGCTTGCCTTATTGACAGATGATATAGAAATACTAAAACAAAATTTGGCCACGTTTCGTGAATGATAATATTGCAAATAAAGAGAGTAGCTCATTCAACTGTTCACCTTCGTATCACTGTTCAGTGTTTTATGTGTCCTACATAAGCCTCAGAAAATCCCCTGTCAGCACTGCAAGACCCAGACTAAATGAAATTGTCTCGGACGCGTGCAGGGTTATTAAACATCAATGGCTTATGACAAATGAAGAACTATATAACTGACATCTGTTCGTGAAATATATCATAACAGTACTCTGGTTTAGCAGAAAAATCACTTAACTTTTGTGATGACGTGTCCGGTCATAGTCTTCATTTCCAAAAAATTTTTTTTTAAAGAATTTTGTTGCTTAATAATAGCCTTTTTCTTTTATGGTTGAAAGAAAGGCTGTGCCCCAAGGCAGGTAGTAGGCCCTCTTCTAGCCTCGCCTCTGATACTTTCTGCGATAGAGATCATATGTGTGTCGCGAGAGCCTGATGAGGGTGATATGCTGTTTCTTTATGAACCCAGCCTTTTTCTCCACCTGCTGTCCAAAGAGGATCTCTCCCTGGCATGGCATGACTGCCAGCTTATTATGCACAGACTGCTCCAGGTCACAAGACTGAAGCCAGATGAGGTGGCGGGCTCCAATACCCACAGCCGCCACTCTAGAGACTCTCAAAGGTGTCATATGTTGCCCTGACCATGAACTTTGAATGGTCTTTGCCCTGGCCCACCAGGGTACGATGAAGTTCCAGCTTCTCCAGAGCGAGGAACAGGCACAGGTCGGCAAAATCACGTATGATGTTCTTCAAGAACATGCTCATGCAGACCTGGTAAGAGAGCATTCTTGCCATGAGCATGGAGCTCTGGAACCATCACCTGCCAAAGGAGTCCAATGTCTGAGCCTCCCTGCTCAGGAGCATCAAGGAATGAGTCTTGGTACTCCTAATCCTCTTAAAGGTGGACTCAACCACCAAGATGTAATGCAGAAGCTGAGGCTTCTCAAAGCCCAGGGCTTTTTGAACTTGGTACATTGAGTCCAACCTCCTACTGATTGAAGGCACAATGAGTCATTTGTAGTCTTTGTAGGATATGGTGCACCAGCATCATCACTGCTTCCTTAGTTGCCAAGAAGTACTGGAGGATCTCCAACTCCTCCGCCCTAGGTTCATCTTCCATCTTCAGGGAAAATGGAATGGCCTTGGCCATATTCCTCCTGAATTCCTGGAAAGGCATGTCCTCTGGAGGAGACTTCTGCCATTTGTGTGGAGAGAAAGGGTCTAAGGGAAGCTCAAGGGACCTAGCCTCTGACAGGTTCTCTGATGCCAAATCAGTAACTTTAACTCTTGGAGTCTGACTCTGATGACAATCAAAGTACTTCTGAGTCTCAGTCTAGAGTTCCCTCTGGCTCCGAGAGGAGTAGGAGCATCGACGCGATTGATAATGTATCGATTGCTTTTAGGGCTTCATCTGGACAATGGAACTTGATAGACTCAAGAGAGAGATGGTTCTGTCAGGAACCGGCATCAGATCTCTCCGATGCTCCGAAGTCAATGCTTCTGCAGGCAGGGCATGCATTTCCGGCTGCATAGTAGTTGATGACGATGTCTTGGGCTCCAAAGGACCAGCCAGCTGTCTCTCTAGCATCGATGCGCTGCAAGCTTCGAGTGTCTGAAGGCGTTCCTCCATGGCTGCCGTGTCTGAAGGCCTTGGGGCCTGAGAAGCTTTGACCAATGTCTCTGGAATCCCTGCAGATGTATCAACATGGCGTTTGTCATCGGGAGATGGTCAGTGCCCCTCCAAGACTATGGAGGTCAGTTCCTCTCTCTGGGGCACCTTGGTGGGCCGCTTGCAGTCATCACTCTCAACATTGCATCAGGAAGGGCTCCAATGCTGATGCACAAGAGACTTCACCTGGTGCTTGGAAGGACTCCCCTTCGATGTCAATGGAGTCAAAGTCTTCTTCGATTCCATGTGGAGACTGGCCAATGTCCAGTACTCCAGGGCACTATGGGCTCTCGGCTCCAAATGAGCCCGGGAACCTCTCAATGTCGATACATCTTTGGTGCTGAAGACGCCCAGTCAGACCTCTGGCCAAACAGGTATTCTCTCTGCTTCCCTCGACCATTCAAGCCTCTCCTTGTCGTCTGTAGACACAAATTACAAGAAGAGGGCTGGTGATCGGGACCAAGATACTGGAGGCACCCATTGTCTTGTTTGTGAACGAGATGGTCTGGGCACATTTAGTGCATTTCTTGAACCTGTAGAGGAAGATAGCCATGGCAAAATCAAATGGCTCAATTGCGACCAGAGGCCACAGGAAAAACAACAAGAAAATAAAAGTACCGAAAAAAGTGAGAGAAACCGTGATTGACGACATACTACTGGTGGCAAGCAGGAAAGTTAAATAGAAGCAAAAAGAGACCTCCAAAGGGGAAAAAAATAAAACCATTTACCAGCGGACGACTGATTCATATCTGTGGGCTCCATGAAAAATGAAGACTGGTGAAGATGGTGCTACAGCAGAATGGAAGACAGGCACGCAGGCATGGTGGAACCTCCTAGAAGCTTCCAATAGAAGCTGGGGAGCGGTCCCATGTGGGGCTCCGTGAAGAATTCCTGCTTGTCCATGGAGAAAGTCTGTGCCTCTAGCTGAGTTTTCTTCTGGGTTTGCCCCTAGTACTTTATAAAGACATAAGGAGGCAGATTTTAGATAGTATGTGGAGAAGGAAATTCACATGTCCTGGTTGGGACATGGAGAATTCCCATATTTTACGAGATGCTCTGCCAAGCATAGAGCCTCTTGTAAAATATGTGCAGGATTAGATGTTGCCTTGCCACATGCATTAGGAGCAGTGATTTGAAAAAGCTGTATGTAGGGAAAAACATGCTATCCCCAACATATGCATGGGAGCAGCTTTTTACAAATCACTATTCCTGCTGCAGATGAATAGCCTGAGACAACAGGACCATTTCTCCCCCACCAACCTTTATTCCCCCCGCCGATGACCATACAAAACATCTGGTCACCTCTCCAATCTCACTCTGATAGCTGATTTGAGATCCAATCCTTCTACGCCCCAGAAAGCTTCCGAAATCCTCACCCAGACGCCCCTGTCATCCCTTCCCTCTGTTGAGACCCAAGTGTTACCAATAGAAACCTCTGTCTATCTGAATTAATCTTGTAATGTTTAGTTAATTTCCAAAAGGCCAGTTATGTATGTTGTTTTATTTAAATATGTAATGTTAATGTTTTGGCGCAACCTGTTCTCAAAATGTTCAGGCTGATGTGAATGAGTAATGTATTTATATTTTTATTTTATTTTATTTATTTGTGCTTATTTACTGCTTTTCATGAATCAAAGCGGTTTACAAGTAACTCAAAGTTTAAATGTTTACATTGAACAAAGTTTGATATAGTGCATTTAACAATATTAACAGGTTTAACAAATTTGACAAATTAAACAAAACAAGACAAACTTTTATACAGGAAATATAGGTGAGAAGGGATAATGAGGATTTAATGATATAATATCATTTTCATATTCCAGCTTGATAGTATTCAAGAAACGTGGAGCTGATCCACAATGGGACACGTCCGGGCCATCAGCGCCATATTCTGCACTGTGGGAGCAAGATGCTCCTGGGGTGCAGGATCAGGCCCTTGGAGATGGACCGGCTGGCCCAGCATCACCGTGGGGAAGTCCTCCCCGCAGCATTGCATGTCCTGAGCCCCTCGGTACCCCGAATCCCTGCCACTCGAGCCTGACGGGGGCTGCCAGTGCGCCAATTGGGAGGTGGGGACCCACCCGCCGCTGGCCCGAATGTCTTGGCCTGCCTATCTGGTGGGGGGAGGGGTCTGCCACCGCTAATTCCACTGCTGCAGTGGAATAAACAGGCTGTCCCCCCCAGTGACCCCTGGATGTACAGGGCTGTGAATGGAATTGGCCCTGTATGTCCGGAGATCGGTCCCGCTCACGCTCTGCCCACTCTCCACCCCATCACACCTCCATTCCCCGCAGCAGGCACAGCAGCTCTGTGTATGCAGCGGGAGATGGAGGCAGAATACTGGCAAGGCGGATAGCGGGGCTGCACTACTGTTATTCGCCTTACAGAATCGGGGCCATAATTAAACAAGAAAATGCATAAAGCTGAAACACAATCAATATTAGACCACTAATAAATAGAGGGAAAGGGAAAAAAAGAGGAAATACAGATCAGATTCCAGCTTGCTAGTATTCAAGAAACGTGGAGCCCGATCCACAGTGGGGCATGTCTGGGCCGTCAGTGCCAGATTCTGCACTGTGGGAGCTAGATGCTCCCGTGGGTGCAGGATCGGGCCCTTGGAGATGGACCGGCTGGCCCAGCATCACCATGGGGAAGTCCTCCCCGCAGCATCGCATGTCCTGAGCCCCTCGGTACCCCGAATCCCTGCCACCCGAGCCTGACGGGGGCTGCCAGTGCCCCAATTGGGCGGCGGGGACTCACCCGCCGCACTGCCGCTGGCCTAAGTGTCTTGGTGGGTTTGCCGCCGCTAATTCCACCGCCGCAGTGGAATAAACAGGCTGTCCCCCAGTGACCCCCAGACGTACATGGCTGTGAACGGAACTGGCCCTGTATGTCCGAAGGTCGGTCCCGCCCACGCTCTGCCCACTTTCCGTCCCCATCACGCCTCCATCCCCCGCAGCACACACAGCAGCTCTGTGTGTGCAGCAGGAGACAGAGGCAAAATACTGGCAAGGCAGATAGCGGGACTGCACGACTGTTATTCTCCTTACAGAATCAGGGCCATAGTTAAACAAGAAAATGCATAAAGCTGAAACACAATCAATATTGGACCACTAATAAATAGAGGGAAAGGGTAAAAAAAGAAATAAAGGAGAATTCAGGCACCAAAAGAAATGAAGAAAAGACCTTTTACCGCCTGAAAAAATACCCTGGCACTTATGACACACAGGGACATGTTTACTAAAGTGTGCCATGGTTTCACACTTTAGCATGCACTGGGAGTCAAAAATTAGTGCAGGAAATATAATGGCCCTACACTAACATGCCTGACATGTCTCTGGCAGTTACCACACTGAGAAATATCTCACCATACTAAAACCTTGATCACAATTAATGCAGTTGCACGTAGCACCACCCATTGAGGTGGCATTAAGTGCAACATTGACATTTAGCGTGTGTTAATAATCCATGCGCTAACTGTAATGCGCAGTCAACATCCACTCTCCATCCCTAACCTGCCTAGTTCCCTCCCCATCATGCACTAAGAAGTTAGTGTGGGATTTTTATTGCACTGGGTGTTTTAGCACATGATAGCAGTTACCGCAGTCCCATGCTAACTGCTTAGCATGCGTTAATCATTGACACCTTTTACTAAACATGGCCAAAAATGACTTAGCTTGTATTTCCTATCACAGACACCATTCCAGAAGGGGAAGAGGCAATCATTTTTAAATTTAAAAAAACATCTCAATTAGTCAGCAAAAAAAAAAAAATTAGACCATCATACTTTACAAGTCATCATAGACGACCTGTATAAAAAGCTTGGGAATGTTAAGCCTTCGCAACCCCGACTGCATGTTACATGGCAGCAAAAAACAGAGCACTGCTATTTATACCAGCAGCAAGCATACAGACCTCCTCTGCAGTTGTGTAAAACTTGCTCCTGTGCTCAACTCCTGTGACTTCTGTTCCATATGCTTGGAACAAACTACCCAAGTTAGCATGCCAGGCTCCTTCTCTTGTTCTATTCAAATCCAGGCTGAAAACCCACCGAGGCTGCGATCTTGAACCCCTTATTCTCCTGTTTATCACCTCTCTGTTTCTTGCCATTCCCCTTAAATTACTCTAGTCCCCAGTTGTTATGTAGTCTGTCTTGATTACATTGTAAACTCTGATGAGCGGAGACTGTCTCTTGCTTGTGCAAGTACAGTGCTGCATATGCCTTGTAGCCCCCCACCCCAGAGCCATTTTAGAAGCCAGACCTGTGGACGTCCCCAGTGTAAGGATGTCCACGTCTGAATAGGGGCGAAGCGGAAGCATGGTTGGGGCATTCCTAAGAATCTGGATGTCTCTGCCCGATCTCAGAAATTCCCTGGACATCCTGAATTGTATCTAACAGGATCTGAAAAGTGCTCATTTTGTCAGGTAAAGCTCTGGAAGGGGTGGAGAAGGAGCTACACCAATACCCCATGTGTTTTGCCCTGTCATCAAACATTGACAGGAAATGGGGGCTCATGTTTTCACTTTACTATGCTGCTGGACATCCCCTTATGCTAGCTTGCTTAAGATAGATGTTCCTAATCCAAGCATCCCTAATGGGGACATCTGTGTGGCCGCCAGCATGCACATCTGCGTTAAGGACGTCTATGTTCCTGAAATGAGCCGAAGGCATCACTGGCTTTTCTCTGCACATTCTGCCCTAGAAAGCGTTGATTTAACTTGGATATCCTTTCTAAAAACCCCTCTAAATGTAGATCTCTGATATCTTTATATGTTGCAGGAGGAAATGTGTTTCTGTTTTTCCAGAGTTGCATTGTATTACAGCATTTAACTTCTCAGGGTTTCTATTTCTAATTTGTGATCATTTATGCTCTGTTTATATTTTGCTGATGTGAAAAGTAAGAACATAAGAACCTAAGATATGCCAAACTGGGACAGACTAAAGGTTTATTAAGCCCAGTATCCGGTTTCCAACTGTGGCCAATCCATGTCACAAGTACCTGTCAGGTTCCCAAAACATAGATTCCATGATGCTTATCCTAGGGGTAAGCAGTAGATTTCCCCAGTCCATTTTAATAATGGTTTATGGACTTTTCCTCCAGGAACTTGTCCAAACCCTCTTTTAAACCTAGCTACACTAACAGCTTTTACTATATATTCCGGCAATGAATTCCAGAGCAGCGCAGCCTCCCCCTCCCCCCCCCCCCCGCCCACTTCCATTTTCCTCCCCAAGGTGTCCAGAGTAGAACATATGTAACTATTAAAATCCCTTCCTTTTACTACCCTTCCTGTAATGAGGCTTCCCACCTTCAATTTTAAATCTTTGAGAAATATCTGTTGTCTTGTCACTTCTTGCACAATAAAAAACAAAAAAAGGGGATATCAGTATTACTAACCAGAAATCACGAGATGAAAACAAACCATCAAATCTTCATGTCAAACGCTATGACATAAATGCACATGACAGATAATCTGCACCCTTAGACTGAATCAACTGTATACCTTCCATTATTAATTTTTGCTTCCTTTTTACTCTTTAAAACTTTTCTTTAAACATCTTCATCATTTTTCTTAGTCTTTGTTGCATCATGCATATTCACACAGCTTATCATATATCTTCCATATATCAAAAGGTTACCACACATGCATGGAAGATCTTCTCATTCATTCATAAAACAGAATGAAATCAGCAGACAAACTTTTTTAATCAGGATAAGCTCAGACCCATAACCTAGAAAACAAAACTTGCACATCGTGGATTAAACTTATTTATTGTTCAAACACAAGTCACAAAATGGTTATTTGTTGTGGGGCTTTTCTTCCCTCCTCTATCACAATTGTCAAATTCAGGATCTCTATAAATAATCTTAAACATAATTTAATAAAATCACAATCATGTAGATTTATTTCTCAATAATACTGCTGCCAATTGGAATCAGAAGTTGTTCCTTTTTATATATTTACAAGGAAAAGGAAAATTAGCATGCTTTACTTTAACTATAATCTGTTTTCTCCTTCAAACCTTTTGTAATTGTAACTTCTCTAACAAGGCTTGCCTTTATATGGCAAGAAGGCCTTGAGCAACTGTGGCAATCTCGTCAGAGTTACTATAAACATACAGTCCTGCCAGACTGTTGCTGTTATCTGTGCTATCGACCTCTCAGGTTATTACTGCAGTTACAGTACATTCCTCTTCCCAATCCATTGACTCAGAGAATCCATCTCATATTACAGTAAAGCGTAGTTACTCACCTGTAACAGGTGATCTCCAGGAACAGCAGGAATTTAGTCTTCACATATGGGTATCGTCGGTACCGATGGAGCCTACGTGGGAATGCTCCCCAGTGTCCAATAGGAAAGCTTTTGGGAGCATCCCACAGCGCCTGCGTGCTGCCTTCCCGCCTTTCTACCTCTCTCACTTCAGTTGTGTTTATAGCTGAGACCAAAGGAGAGGAGTAGAGAAAGAGAGATAGATAGAGAGACAACTCTTAGGTTAGGTGGGTGGGTTGTGAAGACTAAATTCCTGCTGTTCCTGGAGATCACCTGTTACAGGTGAGTAACTACGCTATCTCTAGGAACAAGCAGGAATGTAGTCTTCACATATGGCAGGGGTGGGCAATTCCGGTCCTGGAAGGCCGCAGACCAGTCAGGTTTTCATGATGCCCCTAATGAATATTCATGGACCTATTTCCATACAATGGAAGGCAGTGGATGCAAATAGATCTCATGAATATTCATTAGGGACATCATGAAAACCTGACTGGTCTGCGGCCCTCCAGGACCGGACTTGCCCACTCCTGACATATGGGGATTCCCCATCTTATAGATGCCAAGGGAATGACCCCAGCAAGCTGCGAACCTAGGTGAGATGGGTCATGCTTCCTCCCATGGACCTCTGGCATCAAACTTGGGACCGGCCGGTAGGAGTTGTCTTAAGTATGAAAGAGATGCTGAAGAACAGCTTGGCCAAACTAGACATCCCGACGGGAGTCTTTGTCTAAGCAGTAGTGGGCTGTGAAGGTATGCACTGAAGCCCAAGTAGCTGCTCTACAGATGTCGTCAATAGACACAGAACGAAGATTAGCCATCAAGGCTGCCATGGTGCTCACATTATGAGCTATGACATGGCCCTTGAGAGAAAGTCCTTTACTGTCATATGTAAAGGATATGTAATCTGCAATCCATTTAGATAAAGTTCTTTTGGAAACTGGAAGTCCCAAATGACTAGAGTCAAAAGCAACAAAAAGCTGAGAAGATTTTCTATGTTTAGTTCTTTGAAGATAAAAGGCTAAGGCCCTTTTACAATCCAAAGTGTGAAAATTCCTTTCTGCACTGGAGGCATGAGGCCTAGGGAAGAATATAGGAAGATAAACCAACTGGTTTAGATGAAAAGGCGAAACCACCTTTGTCATAAAGTGAGGATGACTCCTGAGGATTACTTTATCATGGTGGAACCTTGTATAAGGAGGGTCAGCCACCAAAGCCTGCAGTTCACTAATGCATCTTGCAGAAGTGATAGCAATTAGGAAAATGACTTTCCATGAAAGAAACTTTGAGGTTGTAGTGGCTAAGGGTTCAAAAGGCAGTTTCATGAGCTGCCCGAGAACAAGATTTAGATCCCATGCCACCGGTGGTGGTTTAATGGGAGGTTTTGTTAAGAGAGGCCTTTCATGAACCTTGGTACAAGTGGATGAGAGGAAATAGGTTGTCCATCAAAAGGTTTGTGAAAACCAGCAATAGCACTAAGATGGACTCTCACTGAATTGGTCTTAATACCAGAAGTGGATAGTTGGAGGAGATACTCCAGTAGTGACTCCACAGGTACCAAAAGGGGGTTAAGTCCCTTTTGTGAACACCAGACAGAGAATATTTTCCACTTAAAAGCGTAGGAACGCCTCATGGAAGGTTTTCTGGAAGCCAGAAGGATATCTTTTACCTGCTGAGAGTGGTTGATATCCAAGAAATCTAGGCTTTCAGTAACCAGGCCCTGAGATGCAGGGACTGGGGATTTGGGTGCAGTAAGGATCTGTTCTCCTGGGAAAGGAGATCTGGAGCATTTCCCAACTCCAGAAGAGTGGTTTGAGAGAGATGTAGAAGCAGAGAATACCACGTTTGCCTTGGCCAACGTGGAGCGATAAGTATCATACGACCTCTGTCTCTCTGAAGTTTGAATAAAGTTTTGGGAATGAGGGGAATGGGTGGGAAGGCATAGAGGAAGTCCTGACCCCAGTGGAGTAGGAAGGCATCCCTTGCCTGACCATTGTGAGCCGGGATTCTGGAACAGAATCGGGGAAGTTTGGCATCCTGTGGACTTGCAAAGAGATCTATATCTGGTATTCCCCAGATTTGAAACACTCGAGCAAGGTGGTCTGAGTGGAGAGACCACTCATGTGGCAGCAGTGTTCGACTGAGTTTGTCTGCCCATGAATTTTGAATGCCTGGAAGGTATACCACAAGAAGGTGGATTTGAAGCTCTCTGGCGAGGGCCCATAGTCGCAGAGCTTCATTGCATAGTGACAAAGAGCCCGTTCCGCCTTGCTTGTTCAGATAGAACACAGCTACCTGATTGTCAGTTTGGACCAGAACTGTCTTGTGGCTGAGATGAACCTGAAATACTTGAATAGCATTGAAAATGGCTCTCAGCTCTAGGAGGTTTATGTGAAGAGAAGTCTCCTGTGGGGTCCAGAGACCCTGAGTTGAGAGATCGTGCAAGTGAACCCCCCAACCCAACTTGGATGCATCTGTTGTTAGGGTGGCTTGGCACAGAGGCTGCTGGAAAGGAGAGCCTCGAGGAGGTTTTCCAGTGATTGCCACCATTGCAGGGATGAAATTAGACGTGTGGAGTTTCTGATTTCGTCCGTTAGCCAACCTGAGGCCTGTATCCATTGAGAGGATAGGGTCCACTGGGCTTCTCGCATATGAAGGCGAGCATAGGGAACCACATGGACAGCGGATGCCATATGCCCCAGAAGCTGAAGCATCTCCCGAGCAGTCAAGAAGACCTTCATGGCTGCTTGGGATGCCAGTTGAATTATACGTAGACAGCGCGGCTGTGGCAGGAAAGCTTTTGACTGCCGTGTGTCTAGACAAGCCCCTATGAACTTGAGAGATTGAGAGAGGGTGAGATGAGATTTTGGGAGGTTTATGACCAATCCCAAGTATTGAAGGATTCTCATTGTTCAAGAAAGAGCGAAGCTGGCCTCTGGAGCTGTTGATGCTCGAATGAGCCAATCGTCTAAGTAAGGGAAGACAAATATTCCTAGAGTTCTCAGAAATGCTGCTACCACTGCCATGCATTTTGTGAAGACTCTTGGGGCAGAAGCCAGACCAAAAGGAAGAACTCTGTACTGGAAGTGTCTTCCGTGGACCAGGAATCGAAGGAATTTCCTGTGATTTGCGTAGATGAGAATATGCGTGTACGCATCTTTTAGATCTAGAGAACATAGCCAGTCCTGACTCTGAAGGTATGGTAGGAGTGTTCCGAGGGAGATCATTTTGAACTTTTCTCGGAACAGATATTTGTTTAATTCTCTGAGGTCCAGTATAGGTCTGTGTCCCCCTGTTTTCTTTGGAATAAGAAAATAGGGGGAGTAGAACTCCGTACCCTGTTGGGATATGGGTACTTCTTCTATTGCTCCTTGAGCAAGAAGTGATGTGACCTCCTGCCACAAGAGGCCGGTGGCAGGGACCTGAAAACTGAACTGTTTGTAGGCGGGGACATGTTGAGAAAGTGAAGCTTGTACCCCACTCGTACAATGGACAGAGTCCAGTTTTCTGATGTTATTTGTTGCCATCTTTTGGCAAAATGGCATAACCTGCCTGTAATGGTTAAGGGTTCTGGTCCTTTCAGGAGCAGAATGACTAAGTTCTCTAGGTAAGAGTCAAAGCCCCTGAGGAGGCTGAGTCTGCTGGGCCGGTTGAGCTCTTTGAGCTTGCGGCTTACTTTGTTGTCTGTTCTGTTGTTGTCCCTTTTGGGGAACATGAACTGGACAGTGGTATGATTGGTAAAACCTCTTTTTCTTGTTGAAAAAGGGTTTCTTGAATGACTTTTTCTTTGCTGGGTTGGCTGTAGACTTTGATAGTCTGTTCAAGGTAGTATTTTCAGATTCAAACTGATTAGCCTTGTCCTGCCAGTCCTTGCCAAAGAGATTTTCTCCTGTACAAGGAATGTTTCCCAGCTTGTCTTGCACACACTGCTCTAAGTCTGCTTTATTTATTTATTTCTTTAATGTCTCTTCTATACCGCGCTATTTAATATCAGTGCGCTTTACATACAACAGTAGCTTATACATTGCAGACTGAGCTGCTCTGTATTTACAGTGAAACAGGTGATATAACTTGGACATCGCTGGTGTAACTATTTACAGGTAGGAATCAAGTCAGGTCCGAGCAGGACTATCGGTGGGAAGAGTGACTTTTTACAAAAAGTGGAGGAATATACATGCTGCTATTTACAAAGTACGCATAGTTGAGGATGGCGCCGCTTTTACAAAGTGGGGGTATATACATGCTGCTATTTACAAAGTATGCATGCCTGAAGTCTGTATCTGATGCCTGTATCTGCATGTATCTGATGCCTGAAGTCAGGCAATACAACGTGCACCTATGGAGATAGCAGAGGTTCTGCTTATGCATTCAAAGCAATCAAAGGTTGCACAGTTCATGAATTTAGAGACATTCTTGGCGTGCTTGACCAGTGTAAGGAAAACTTCCCTTTTGTCCTCAGACATATTAGGGCTCATGAGCTCTAAGTCACGCATGACTTCTTCCAGGAACATACCCATATAAAGAATGTAGGAACAGATCTTAGCTGATAACATGGAGGATTGGAAGCATCGATGCCCAAAGGCATCGAGTGTCCTCGATTCCCGGCTGGGAGGATTAGAAGAATGCATTTTAGCTCTTAATTCTACGCATGGCCGATTCCACTACCACTGAATGGTGTGGTAACTGAGTCTTCTGAAAGCCAGGACAGCTTGGCACTCGGTACATAGTATAGAGGCGTCGGGAATGTGGAGACACCGTTAAAGGAGTTTCCCACATCCTTAACATAAGATTATGTAAGATCTTGTGAATGGGAAGCGTAGCTGCTTCCTTAGGAGCCATAGGATATTGTAGAATTCTTAATTCTTCTGCCCTAAGTTACTTTTCTGGAATCACCGTGATTGAAAGACCTTTGGCTAAATCATGTATGAAATCTTGGAAGGACATGTCTTCTGGAGGAGACATTCTGCGTTGAGGAGAAGGAGTTGGCTCCTCTGGTAGGATGGCTATAGTATCGTTAGAGTCATCAGAATTGGAAGATTCGAAATATCTCGGTGACCGGTGTTCGTGCAATGCTTGGTACCACTACCGCTCGAAGTCGGTATCGGTGTGTCTCGGTACCAGCCCTTCGATGCCTGAGATAGACTCGAGGCTCAGCATGGGCGGAAGCATACCTGCCGAGGCAGGTGCACTCAGTACCGGCACCGATGTCGGTACCGATACATGTTGAACCATCTGTAGCAGTCTTAGCAGTACCAAAGCTGCTAAGAGAGTCGCTAGACTGCGTTCAATAGCGAGGATTCTCTTATCCATCGCTCCTGCCGATGCCTGGGTGTCAGTACCGGTGGAAGCGGCCACGACCCCAGAACATGGCACCAGTAGTTCTGCAGAGGTGGAAGCCTCTGGAACATCCTGGAGCCCCGTTAATGCTTTGGAGACCGAAGACTCCCGCCGGGGCTGTTTTGTCGGTGAACTTTCCTCGAGGGCAACGCCAGTGGCATCTTGATGCTTAGAAGTAGATCTACCCTTTGAGGTCCAGCTAGTCTTGGAAGACTTAAGTTTAGTTACCTGAGATCCATGGGAGAAAGATGAAGCTCTGGAAGACGTCGATGCAACTGACATCGTATCCGCAGCAAAAAGGGTACCGAGTTTTGCAGCTCTATTCTGCAGGCCCCTTTTGGTCATCTTTCTGCAGGAGAGACACTCCAATGGACAATGTTCAGGACTTAAACATTTAAGACAACAATCATGGGTGTCGGTGACGGATATAGTACCGCCACAGTTAGAACATTTCATGAAACCACTAGCTGGCTTCTCCATGTTTGAAGAAAAGTGGGTCTAGTGCCCAAAATGGTGCCTAGCACCGAAAGGGGAGAGGCCCCTGAAAGAAAAAATCTTTTAGAAAGCTAGTTTTTATTTTTGAAAAAGAAGAAAAGAGAACAGGCGGTACCGTTAGGCGTCGAATGAAGGCAGACGCGACCACAAAAAAACAAGAGAATAAGAATACATTTTCTGCGGTGACAGGGTACAAGTCCTGTCGGCTCCGTGGAAAACGAAGAACTGAAGTGAGAGAGGTAGAAAGGCGAGAAGGCAGCACGCAGGCGCTGTGGGATGCTCCCAAAAGCTTTCCTATTGGACGATGGGGAGCGTTCCCACACAGGCTCCATCAGTACCAACGGTACCCATATGTGAAGACTATATTCCTGCTTGTTCCTGGAGATAAAAAAGGGAAAAAGGAAAAGAAGAGGCCTTCCGCAATTAAACAGGCCTATAGTTTTAGGCATAGGGTCTGTCCTGGAACCTCTGTCTCAATTCATTGACATTTTTTTATGTCCTTTTGTACCACTTATTGCCACATATGTTAGAGACTCAGCTGATATCATTAATTTTTTGAATACTTTCAGTGGAAACCTCTCAGACATCACCTTGGTATCATTTGATATCGAGTCACTTTACACCAACATGCCACAAGATGGTGCCATTGCTGTCATCACTAAATATTTAGACCAACGTACCCCACCTGTTCACATCCCTACTCATTTTTTGGTAGATTTGGCCCATATAGCTTTGACCAAAAATTACTTTTTGTTTAATGACCGCTTCTTCCAACAAATAAAAAGCACAGCTATGGGTGCCACCATGGCACCTGACATAGCTAATCTATACATGGCACAATTTGAAGATACTCATCTACAGGACTGTCCCTTTGCATCTTTTGTAGTTTCCTGGAAGAGGTACATTGATGATATTCTAGTATTATGGAAAGGCACCAACTCTCAATTACACCAATTCCATAATTGGCTCAATAGTTTAGATGTTAATCTTACATTCAAAATGCAATTTAGTACCATAGAACTCCCCTTCCTAGATATTCTCATTAGGAAATCTCAGTATAGCTTCACCACCACTATTTACCGCAAACCCACTGACCGCAATAAGCTTCTTCGGTTTGAAAGCTTTCATAACAGCCATTTAAAAAAGAATTTACCTCTATCACAATTCCTACGCCTGCGGTGTTTATGTTCTGATAACGTTGACTTTAAAGAGAAATCCTTTCATATGGCAGCGCGATTTCACACTCGGGGTTATCCGAGAGAGTGTTCAAAAGGGTTTTGAGCGTGCCCGGTCCTCCTCTAGATCACAGTTACTTTTGCCCAAAGAAAAACAACCTAATGAGAAATTTGTCTGTGTCCTTCGGTTTTCCCATCTTTCTTCTAAAATACAAAGAATTTTGAGGTCTCATTGGCACATTTTGCAAACTCGTCCCTGTTTCTCAAGCCAACCTCTTACTATTGCACACAGCAGACAACGAAATTTAGGGAATATGTTGGTCTCCTCATTTATGCCCCCGGCTTCCACTGTCACACATAATAAAAAAGGTCATTATAAGTGTAACAAATGTTCCACCTGTAGGCATGCCATCATAATGAGAGATTTCTTTACACATCCCTCTACTAATATAAAGTATCCATTACATGCTTATACCGATTGCTTGTCCACACATGTTGTGTACATTATAATCTGTCCTTGTTCCCTTTTGTATGTTGGTAAAACAATACGTGCTGTCAAAACTCGTATTCAAGAACACAAGAGTTGCATCAAAAGAGGGATCATCACAGCCCCACTCGTATCACATTGGGTCCAACTTCAGCACGACATCAATGATATAAGGTTTTTTGTCATCAAGAAACTTTTCCCCTCCCCTCATGGAGGAGATTTGAATCGCAAACTAATTCAAGAAGAACAAAGATTTATCTTTTTGTTTGATTCAGTCTTTCCGAAAGGATTGAACAAGGAAATTGAATATAATATGTTCCTTTAACTATTGTTCCTATTTTATATGACTGTTTGTATTTTTATTTCATATTTATGCATATTGTGTACAGTATTTTTACTATCATTTTATAATATGGTGTGCCTTTCTTGAGGCTCATTTCATACGATACCTAGTTGATTAGGTATGATGGTTTTTATTATTTTGGCTTCTCCATTTCCCAAACTATTTATATATTTTATTATTTCTTTTCTTTTTTTAGTGTAATACTCATTTATTTATATTTTTAATACCTGTGATATGAACTTCGTCATGCTTTTTAATGCTAAGATAGAGTATTAAGTGTGTAATTATCACTTTTGTTTTTGTAGATACAGACCACCCCATATTTTCTACGTTTTCGGCTGTGCGCTACACACACTCTGTACAGTCTTTTTATCTCATTGGTGTGACCATTATATGTGTGATTACCCTTTTTGAAATTAAGTTTGTCTTTTTCCTTTACATATTTTATATTGACTTTGGTATAGCGCAATTGTCTTTTCTGTGACACTATTTTTGTTTTTTTAAATGGACCCCTTTTTCTCCCCCTCTTTCCCCCCCTCCCCCGTTCCCGTTTCCCGGTTTTTGAACGCTTTTCATGCCTTGTTCTCCATGCACCTGTGGTGGCTTTAATAACTTTTTCGTTGAGGTTTTTTGCTTGTTAACAATAATTTGCTCTCCATCTATTATTCTTATTCTGGTAGCCAATCCTAGAATGTTTATCCTCTGTGATCTTGTTAGTCTTTAATGACATATTGTTCATTAGCCACAACTTATATTGTATATTGATTGCTCTGATTTTGCTTTTGTCCTCTTCAATAGTCCCCAGTGTGCACGGCGCAAACCGCTGGTAGGAGGAGCCTCTCTCCCTTTAAATAGTCTTCTTATGCTCCTGCGCGGCGTTTTCCCGCCTCTCACTACATGTGCAGGTATGGTGGTCCTCTCACGGTTTGTTTTATGGCTTTCTCATACATATCTTTTACATCTTCTTCTTAAGTTACAGCTCTTTTATTATCCGCCTTCATTCACAACATGTTTTATTTTTGCTCCAGTAGTTTCCTATGGTTTATCTTGTGTGATCCATACTAATGGTGTTTTCTCCCCCCGATATATTGATGCGGGCTCTCCGTTTATTTTCTTTATGACATGTACGAACGTAGCATGCATAAGATTTGTTATGCCAGTACATTACATGCATATATATCATTTTTTACTCTTTTTTTTTTTGTGGATATTAATCATTTTTTGTTTATGTTTCCTACGGCTTTGGTATTGCACAATGCACGCTCTGTACGGTTCTGTTTTCCTATCGGTGCGTTAACTGTGTGTGAGATCACTCCCTTTTATAAATATTCTCGTTCATCCTGTCAAATGCTTGTGATAGTAATTGATTCGTCAAATGGATCCTCTCCTCTCCGCCTCCTTCCCCCCCCCCCCTTCCCCATTTTGAATGTTTTTTATTGCCTTTTTATGTCTTGCTCTTGATTTTGTTTTTGTCCTCCACGGTAGTCCCCAGTGTGCATGGTGGAAACCACCGGTTGGAGAAGCCTTTTCTCCTTTAAATAGTGCTCTCATGTCCCTGCGCGGCTTTTTCCCGCCTCTCACTATGTGTGCAGGTATGGCGTTCTCCTCATGGTTTGATTTATGGCTTGCTTGTATATTTTCCTCTTTCCAATTATAGCCTTTTAACTATTTTTTTTTATTCATAGTATGTTTTATTTTATTCTGTTTGTTCTCTATGGCTTAATTTGTGTGATCCATAGTTTCCCCCCCCCAACCCCCCCCCCCCCCCCGATGTACTGATGCGGGTTCTCTGTTTATTTCCATTATGACATGTACGGATGCAGCTTGCACAGTATTCTTTGTGTTGGTTTATTATAAGTGCATATATATTATTTTCCTTTTTGGGGATATAGATCACTTCTTGTTTACGTTTATTACGCCCTCGGTATTGCACAATGTACGCTCTTTACAATTCTTTTGTTTTATCAGTGTGCTGATTGTGTGCGTGATCATTCGCTTTTATAAATATTTTCGTTTATCCTGTCACACGCTTGTGATAGTAATTGATTCTGTTACTTGGTCCTCCTCCTCCCCTCCCTCCTCTCTCTCCCCCCCCCTCCCATTTTCCACGGATGACTACTCATCTCATACACGATAGATGCATGTTTTCACCAATGGTATTTTTGTATCTCTTGTTTAAAAATTTTCTTTTTTAAATGTACAAAGCTTCTCAATTGGCAATGTTTGTGCTCTTTTCTTCATACAAGTTATTTTTGTGCTTTGTATGCTTGTTCTCACGGGCCTTTTGTAATCATTGTAATATATATGTCTTTCTTTTTTAAGTGTGTCAGGTTTTTGTAGACACGTTTACATCACAGTCGGTTCACAAATTGTCTCACATACATTCAGGAAAGTTTTTTCACACATAATCAGTGTTTCATATATGAGATCTTAGTTTGTTTTTATTTATATTTATTTTATATGTCAATGTAATCTATTTATCAGATTCATTTTACATGTTAATGTAATTTATTTATCATGTTATGCATATGTATGTTTCATTTGCATATTATTATTTTTATCATTCATGTTTGTAAATTTACTGTGTTTCAGATTGGGAAGAGTAGTCGCTCCCCCGCATAGACGTGTTCTCACACCTTCTATGTGGTTTTCTGGTAACTTTTTATTTACACAGTTTCTGTTACTTTTTGGTTTTTGGTTTTACTATTATGCTTACTTTATGTGTGTTTGTTTTTTAGACCCCTGACGAAGGCTTCGGCCGAAACCTGCTAAGTTGGGTCCCTAATAAAGAATTTTAACCATTATTGTGGTAGGCCGTGGTCATTGCAGTCCGCTGCACTTTTTGTTCCTGGAGATATACCTATACAGATAGCAAGAAGAAAAAAACTCTAACTGTGCAAGCACATTACCACTGCAAATCAATCATAGAATCTCATCTTTCTTTACATATTAATTAAATTGACACATCGCTTCACATCATTAAACCACCCTCACCAGTTTACTCTCCATTAAAAATCCTATTTATAATTAATATCATATCTCACTTCATGCAATACCTTCTAATCACTTGCATCATACTATCAACTACATATGGCCTCATAAACTTTCATACCATACTAATCCTTATAGACTAAAGCTTCTAAAAACAAGTATTAAAATTTACTGCTACTTTTAAATGAACTGCATGTAGAAGATATGGGCCCGATTCCGTTCTCGACATCGATCTCCTTTGTATGTCCGGGTTGACCCGAACGTGCAAAGGAGATTGCGATTCTGATCCCGCAGGGTACATCTAGGCCCACGGGATCAGAATCGCGAACACCACTGTACGTGCAGGCAGGGACTGCGATTCAGTCCTGGCCTTGCACTTACAGCGAAGCCTGACTAACTCAGTCGGGGAATTTAAATGGAACCGCGGCACCATGGCATCATGTTGCCATGGCGCCGTGGCTCCATTTAAATGCTCCAATGCCAGCCTTTGACGAAAAAGTTAATTCCCCGCCGCCCGACCTCCGAACCGGTCTCCTAAAACCAGGATCAGTTTGCGGGGATTTAACTTTTGGGTGGGTGTGGGGGTGTGGGGCCAGATGAAGAGACTCGGTGTGGGACCTCATTTGCATAAGATACCTCATTTGCATAAATATTTGCATAATGTTACCATACACTAACTTTTAGTAAACATGCCTCTTAATGAGTGTATGGATAAAGAAAGACTAAAAGATTTCTACATTAATATAATCCAGTGCCAACCGCCAGGCACATTAGGAACTACTACAAACACTGCCCATTTAGGACCCATAGCAAACCCGCCTTATTGTAACAGCACTACCAGGACTCACAAAGCACCAGACCCTACCTATCAAAAGCCAACACTGCAAATATTAAACCAATACATTTCAGAGAACAACAATACATGACCTACTGGGGAAAGAGAACAAGTGGCAATGTCAAATAGGAATTACATAAACAGAATACCTCAGCCCAGTTATACATGCAGAACATAGACCATCACCAAACAAGGCATCACAATTTAGAAACAGGAAGACAATAATTAAACTGGGAACCACAAAAGCCAAACTTGGAATGTACAACAACACTGTAGAAATAAAACTATAAATTAATTTTCTCTTGTACTAACCAAAGCGCAGACGTTAATGATGCACATTTCCCAGAGCTGACATATTCCAGTTAATAAATTCAAAATAAAGAGATATCTTTCTACCTTTTGTGCATTTTTTTTTCAGTTGCAATTGCTCCAGCCACTTTCTTCTGGTTTCTTTGTGTCTTCAGCTAACTCTCCATCGTCTGCTGTCCATTTGTCCTTTCTTCTCTCTTCTAGTTTTTTTTTCCATTCTCTCTCTACATCTTCTTTAACATACTAATCTTTCTCCTTTTGCTCTTTCCTCATTCCTATTTCATCCACTCAAATTTTACCCCTCCATCCTCAATCCCCACTTACTCTCCCAATACCCGGCCAATTGTAGATTTTTCTTCCCTCCCACACAAAATATTTTCCCCTCTCCATTTCACTCTCCCAGCCCCATCCCATTCTAATCCTCCCCCAACATCAGCTCCCTTCTAGTTCCAGCCACACCAAACATCCGCTCCCTTCTAGTCCCCGCATCAGCCCATTTCCAGTCCTAGTCCCCCTTCAGCCCATTTCCAGTCCTAGCTCCCCCATCCATTTCCAGTCCTATCCGAGTCCCTCCATCAGCTCATTTCCAATCCCAGCCCCCCATTAGCCCATTTCTAGTCCTTTCCTAGCCCCACCATCAGCCCATGTCAAATCCTAGCTCCCCTCCACTCAGCCCATTTCCAATCCCAGCCCCCCATCAGGCCCATTTCTAGTCCTTTCCTAGCCCCACCATCAGCCCATGTCAAATCCTAGCTCCCCTCCACTCAGCCCATTTCCAATCCAAGCCCCCCATGAGCCTACTTCCAGTTCCAGCCCCTCCATAAGTCCATTTCAATCCAAGCCCCCTCCACAGCCCATTTCCAATCTTAGCTCCCCCCAACAGCCCATTTCCAGTCCTATCTTAGCCCCTCTATCAGCCAATTTCCAGTCCTAGCTCCCTCCTCTCACAGCCCATTTCCATTCCAAGCCCCCTCTCCATCAGCTATTTGCAGTTCAAGCCCCCCCCCTTCCACAGCCCATTTCCATTCCAAGCCCCCTTCCCCATCAGCTATTTGCAGTTCAAGCCCCCTTCCACTCAGCCCATTTCCAGTCCAAGCAACCCCCCCAACCCATTACCAGTCTTAGCCCCCCATAGCCCATTACCAGTCCTAAGCCCCCCACTCAGCCCACTTCCAATTCTATCCCCCATCAGCCCATTTCCAGTCTTAGCCCCCCATAGCCCATTGCCAGTCCTAACCCCATCAGACCATTTCAAGTCTTAGCCCCCCCCATAGCCCATTACCATTCCTAACCCCCCATCAGCCCACAGCCCATTACCAGTCCTAACCCCATCAGCCCACTTCCAGTCCTAACCCCGCATCACCCCATTTTCAGTCTTAGCCCCCCCATAGCCCATTACCAGTCCTAACCCCCCCATCAGCCCACAGCCCATTACAAGTCCTAACCCCCCTCCCCCCATCAGCCCAGAGAAAATTTAAAATTAAAAGCTGGCTGCTGCCGCTGCTGCTACCGCCGTGGCAGCGGCAGAATCGAGTGTCCCGCGGGGGCCCCACCCCTGCCCGGCAGAGCTCTCCCTCCATGCATCACTCCCCTCCGCGTCGGCTTTCAGAGCCACAAAGAGGGTTTCTCCCTCGCGGCTCTGTTAAGCCCGCCGGTGCTGATGGGAAACAGGCATTTCTCGTTTCCCATCAGCCCCGGTGGGCTTAACAGAGCCACGAAAGGGAAACTCTCCCTTTGCAGCTCTGAAGCCGGTGCAGAAGGGACTAATGCAGGGAGAGAGGACTCTGCCGGGCAGGAGGGGGGCGGGGGACACTCAATTCTGCCGCTGCCATGGTAGCAGCGGCAGCAGCCAGCTTTTTTTTTTTTTTTTTTAAATTTACTTGTAATGCAGAATGTTGTTTGCGTGGGGCCCCCTGATGCACGGGGCCCTGTGCAAAAAACATTCTTGCTCAGTGGACGGGCTGGCCCTTCCCCCAGCCCCTTCCACGTCCCGGAGCCCCCGAATCGGAATGTCCAGGGAAGTTATTCCACCCTAGGGGTGGAATAACTTCCCTGGCCATTTCACCGGCCCTGGACGTAAAGGGCCGACTCTCCGTCCCTGGGCCACCTCTTCCCCGCCCCCGACTAACTTCCCCGCACAACTGGCAGGGAGGTTAGTCGGGGGCCTGCAACCACCACAAATAGTGGGACATCCATCCCTGCTATTTGTGGTTCAGAATGATCCCCTATACATTTATTTCAGCTCATACCAAATAACTCTCTACATATCCTAATTAGCATTAAACATTCAATATAACCAAAGTCCCCATGATATGAAAATTATTCTTTTAAAATATTTTATAATACGCATCCCCCAAGCGTGTCTAGAGTCCATACACTAACTAAGAATTCAGGAAGGGCAATAAGTACAACAAATTTAATACTAATAATATCAGGTAATGGAGCACTTTCCATAACTTCTGAAGGAGTACCTGAGTTGGAAAGAAACCAATTTGAATCTGCTACATAAGGAAAATCACAATACTGAAGTGATTACTTAAACTAATGACTACTAAAACCAAAACAAAAATCAGCGTGCTATAATATATATCTATAATTTCACTTAGAGATAGGAAAGCTTTCAAAACAAAATGCATAGCTCAAATAGAGAAAAGCAATTGAAATTACTTTAAGACCCAAGAGCAAAACAAACAAAACAAAACAAATCTGCATAGTCTTTACACATTACCGATTAATAGTGATAAGAAAACAGCCATTTCAAATATCAGCTTGCAAGTCTGGCGAAATATGGCTCTAATTTACTAAAGAAGAAAATCAGCATATAAAAATATAGCAATTAATTACCAAGTTAAAGCCAGGCTGTTTAAATCTTTTACTACCAGTAAATGTTATCTTTTAAAACATGACATAAGACAAGCAAACAAGGGGAGGGAGGAGTGGCTCAGTGGTTGGGACAGGTTCCCTAAGGCCAGGGGTTCAATTCCCACATGGGGACAAGCAGCTTCAGGCCAGAAGGACTGGGGTCTCTAGTCCCATGGCCACTCCTTGTGGCCTTGGGTAAGCCACCTAACCCTCCATTGCCTCAGGTACACTTAGATTGTGAGCCCTTCAGGGACAAGGGAATAAAAAGTACCTGTTAGTATACATGTAAACCACACTGATTCAAAATAGCACAGTATAAAAAAATAAAATAAAATAAATTAAAAAAATGAATGATTATACACTTTCTCTTCTAATTCAAACAACTTATGTTTTTCCCAAGACTTTTCACATGTACCATTGTCTCCCACTATGTAAGGATGATCCACTCAGGACTAGTACGCAGTCTTTACCTAAATCATTGACTACTATTTCATATTTCAAAGAACAAAGCTTGTCCTCTGAAAAAGTCCCTCCCAAAGGAAATTGCAGTGCTTTATTACCACTAGTCATTGAATGCCATCATGCTTTAGGGATTTGCAATATCACCATGTTTATACACATACAGTAGGACGGATTGCCTCTCTTAAACGCTAAAGCCTGTGCCTTAGATTGAGTCTGTCTATGCTTAATACTCACAATTCTCCATACTTCCTTACCTTGATTAAAGAGAATCAAGATTCTGACATGGCACCAACTATTTGGGTGAGCTACCTCTGACTGGGCTCACCAAGTAGCAAAATGCAACATCGGCTCTTTAGCTCTGATTCTCTAAATTCAAGTAAGGAATGAAATGAAAACACACATACACAGAGAATTATATCAATAACAATACTGCTTAAGGAAGAGACTCACAGGCCTGCAAACTTGAGCAGTCTCCTGTGATTCCTCTCGAGCTAGGCTGCAACACCTTCTTTTATTAGGAAAAAAATGCTACATTCTACAGTTTCACCTTATTGCTCTACATCATGCTTCTGCCTTACAGATTGAGCTAAATACTAATGGCCTGATATTGAGTTGGGCAAGCTATGCGCCCCTACAACGCATAGCCCTGCCCGCTGACCCTTAACCCCGGATATTCAATGCCGGGGTCATATGCGGCACCGGCATTGAACATCTGGGGATCACCGCAGACACCGCAGTAGCTAACTGAGCAGCGGCAATATTGCATGCTGCCCGGTTAGCTCCTGCGCCTTAAAGATAGGCAATGGTTTTTCTTGCCTATATTTTCTGTGCAGATTGCTAACCAGGCAGCATACAATATCGCTGCTGCTCGGTTATCAGTTGTCACTGCCTCCGCTCCGGAACGCTCCTGACATGCCCTAATGCTAGCCAGATAGCATTGGTGCGCATAGGGGAGTTAAAAGGGGATAGTCAATGGCACTAATCATGAAGTACCATTGAATATCCCCATTTAAGGCATTTACATGGTTTACTGAGCTGTAAACCGTGTAAATTCCTTTTGAAAATCAGGCCCTACATGTTTCAGTTCAAACTAGGCACAGACATTCCTCAAACATAATCAGGACAAACAAAAACATCCTGTCTCCATAAGAATTCTCTCTCACAAAAAATTTCATCTGCAGAATATGACCTTGACTTCTATACATACACTGCAAAGCTGATACAGATCAAGCTTCAGGTTGTCAGCAAAATTCCAAGCCATTCTCCATATTAACCCTTTCAGAGGGTCCTGGTACTCCACTTCGAGTCCTTCTCTGCAGTAACATGTGCTTATAAACATTTGGTTTCTTTCTGGAGATAGACTGTCTTGGCAAGCAAATTAAGACCTTTCATATTAAATGTTACTACTGTATATGCACCATTACATTCAAACATATATGCTATTAACCCCACCCAGTAAACACTCATCCGCACCGCCTTCATTGTCTCTTAAGCCACACTTCACACATACACACACCATAACTCTCATACTCTACACATACACATACACAGAGGGAGGAGTGGTCTAGTGGTTGGGGCAAGTTACCTCAGGCCAGAAGGTCAGGGGTTCAAATCCCACTAGAGGACAGCAATCTTGGTCCGGAAGGACTGGAGTTTCTAGTCCCACAGGTGCTCCTTGTGGTCTTGGGCAAGCCACTTAACCCTCCATTGCCCATGTTCCCTGTAAGTATTAGTGTATGTGTCTCATATCCCCTCATGTTAAATGTATCCCCCAATTGTGTTGTGACCACTTTGATTGAAGGATAAGGTGGTATACAAAATTGTCTAAATAAAATACACACACCAGAACTCCCATACTCCCCCATTCCATTGCTGTGTATCATGTACCATATACTTACACACCTTCCCCCTCCCCCCAGTCTTTACTTCTGGTCTCCCTTGAAGAATGGAGAACCTAAAATCTAGAATCTAGAGCAAGTGACCCTCACATTCCCCCGCCCACCTCCCTTCTACCCTCTGTCCACTGTCCTGATGGTCTTCAATGTAGTCCAACAAAGTCCCAATCATTCCATCATTGTCTCCATATCCACTACATGATCATAGTCCCATATTTAGACAGTGTTTCATTCTAGTAATGTCCTCATCACTAAGCCGTATCATCTCTTGAAATCAGCTTCCAAATCACTATGGTAGAAGTAGCATTCCCACATTACCGCTCTCTGCCTCTACTCATAGCCCTACTGCTTCAACCTAGTTGTTTTTAACAAGTCCACCGTTTCAATTATTTGCTACTTATTTTATGATTGCACTCACTGTCATTTCATAAGGGCCTCCTTAGGATGCACCAGAGTGTCCATAATCTGTTCTTCCTTCACCAGGCCTGCTACATGCAAAGCATGTCAGGCCTCGTTTACATCCTTGCATGCATATGTTTTTACGGCCAGCACGAACACCAGTCAAAAAGGAAAGGCCCAGCGATATGTAACATTTTCCTTTTTGTGTATATACAGAATTGATGTCATCTTCCATCTCTTCACCAGCATAAATCCCAAGAAGTCCTGATAGAAGGTAATTACGGAGTCTTTGTATTTAAAAGATGCATGTGCTCTTCCTTTTTGCAATATTTTTTGAGCGTCCATTTATTTCAGCATACAAACAATAATGTCTCTAGGTTTATTGTTGGGTGGAGTACTAAGTACTTGTTATGATCATTCAATATGCCCCTCTGTCACCATTAATGATAAATCCTCCAATCCCCATAATGTTCTCAGATCTCATACACTGGCACCATCACATTTTCAGATCTCTTGCTTTCCAGGAGCCTATAGATTCGAACGTTATTCCACCAATTTCTGTTTTTGATATTGTCCATTTTATATAATAGCTCCTGAAAATCATTTTCAAAGCCTCCAACTTTACTCTGCAAATTCGTCACAGCCTCATCCTTGCTTTCCATTTTGGTTTCTATTATCTCCAGGAACAAGCAGGAATAAGTCCTCACATATGGGTACGTCGGAACCGACGGAGCCTGCGCGGGAAAGCTCCCCAGCTTCCTAGAATGGAAGCTTTTGGGACCTCCCACTGCACATGCGCGCTGCCTTCCCGCCTTCCTGAACAGCTCTCCTCAGTTTCTCTTTTTCCGCGGAGCCAGCAGGTCGTGTATCCTGTCACCGCTGAAGAAATTGTAGTTTTTTGTTTTGTTTCTTTAGACCGCGTACCTGCCTTCCCATACCGATACCGGTATCGCCGGTCTTCCTTTTTCTTTCTTGAAAAATTATTTTCTTTTTCTTTTATTATTTTTCAGCACTTGGTCACTTCAGTTAGGCCTTCAGGCCTACTTGAATTCTCCACATGGAGAAGCCAGCCCCTGGATTTAAGAAGTGTACCAAGTGTACTGCTGTAATATCAGTCACAGACACCCATGAATGGTGTCTTAAATGTTTGGGGCCTGACCACTCCATTCCGGACTGCCCTTCCTGCTCCCAAATGTCTAAGCGTGGGCTGCAGAACCGGGCCAACAAATTCCATGTGCTGTTTGCTTCAGAGAATCCAACATCACAGTCATCCAGGTCATCATCTCCGGATGGATCTCAGGTAACCAAACCTTCTGTGGGCAAGTCCTCAAAGGGCAAATCTCCTTCAAAGCATCGAGAGGCTCTTAGTTTTGAGGACCCTGCCCCAGCCAAACAGCCCCGGCGGGAAGCTCTGCCTTCCAAAACGCCAATTCAGGGGCTACAGGTTGACATCGATGGCACGGCCTCGACAGATCACCTGTTGGACTGCTCTGGGGTACCGGCCCATACCGGTACCGACATCCAGGCAGCCGTGGCGTCTATGGGCAATACTGTCCAATCCATGCAGCAGGCCGTCATGGCTTTCATTAAAGCTGCAACGCCATCGGTACCGCTTCCAGCGGTTCCGGGCCCGGTTCCGGTATCGTCCGCCATGCCGGAACCCAGGCCTTCCTCTTCTAAACGCAAATCGGTACCGTATGGGCTTTCGCTCCATACCGCTTCCATACCCGGTACGCCCGATGTCGATACCGATCGGTATGCGTATCGTGCGTTGGAGGAAACTAGAGAATACACCGATTCCTCTGAGGATTTTGGCTCCTCTGATGAGTCTGCAGAGCTCTCCCTTGACCTTCCTGAGGAACCTTCTTCTCCAAAAAGGAGAATGTCTCCTCCAGAGGATTTGTCCTTTCAGGACTTTATTTTAGAAATGGCTAAAGGCCTTTCTATCACTACCTCCTCTGAAAGGGAACCAAGGTCAAAAAGGTTGGATATTTTAGGATACTCTAAGTCTCCTAAAGAAGCAGTTACCCTGCCTATCCATGAAATCCTTCAGGAACAATTGATGGATTTCTGGGAGAACCCTTTAACTCTGTCTCCTTATTCCCGTAGGTTGGACACCATGTATCGGGTCCCTCCTTCTCCTGGTTTTCAGAAACTCAATTGCCTCACCACTCCATTGTGGTAAAGTCTGCAATGAAAAAGATCAAGAGTACTAAAAGGCACTCTTCTACACCTCCAGGAAGGGAATGTAAGACACTGGACTCTTTTGGTAGGAAAATCTTCCAGGCTAGTATGCTTATAGCCAGGATTAATTCCTACAGCCTCTATATGGGCATGTTCCTAGGGGAACTTGCCAAGAAAGTGCGGCATTTTGCCCCCTTTATCCCTGAGGATAAACAGGAGGACTTCCTTTCTGTAGTGAAACAACTTTCAGATGTTTCTAAGTTCTCCAACAGAGCTGCCTTTGATTCCTTCGAGGGAGCCAGCAGAGCTTCTGGCATTGCTATTGCAGCCAGACGTCTGGCTTGGCTCCAGGCTTCTGATCTGGAACCCTGGGTTCTAGATGGCTTACGGAATCTGCCCTGTACAGGTGAGAACTTATTCGGTGCAGAGTGGCAAGTTAAAGCCACTCAAATGGACGCTGAAAATGCCACCTTAGAGAGACTTTCTAAGTCCACTTCTACTCCCACTAAGAAGAAGTCTTTCAAGAGGCCTTATTATAAGGCCAGATATGCTTCCAATACTGGCCAGCAATCTTCTCAACCTCGTTTTGCGGCTAAACGTCAGCAAACGAAACAAGCAAGAGCAAAGCCTGCAGCAGCTACTGCAGCTCAACAGGCTCCACCCCCTCAGGGGTTTTGACTTGCCCCTAGAGAACTTGCCATTCCTGGTTCTGGACCAACCAGAACCTCTCACCATACCTGGAAGGTTAGCTCACTTTGCTCCCAGATGGGAACAAATCACAACAGAGCAATGGACCCTCTCTATCATCCGAGAGGGTTACAAACTTCATTTCTCCAACCTTCCTCCTCATCACATGGTGAGACCCTTCAATTCTCCATCTCCTCTCCTAGCCCTGTTGGATCGGGAGATCTCTTCTCTCTGCTTGCCCAAGGGGCCATAGAAGAGGTTCCTCTTCATCAACAAGGGTCAGGTTTCTACTCCCCCTATTTTCTCATTCCAAAGAAGACAGGGGGATTCAGACCAATCCTAGATCTGAGAGAATTGAACAAATTTCTGTACAAGGAGAAATTCAAAATGCTCTCTTTGGGCATTCTCCTTCCATACCTTCAGAGTCAGGACTGGCTTTGTTCTCTAGACCTGCAGGATGCGTATACACATCTACTCATCCATCCATCCCACAGAAAATATCTTCGCTTTCTGTTCAGGGGAAGTCATTACCAATACAGAGTACTTCCCTTCGGTCTCGCCTCTGCCCCAAGAGTCTTTACCAAATGCATGGCAGTCGTAGCCGCATTTCTCAGAAGCATGGGGATTTTCGTATTCCCATATCTGGACGACTGGCTCATTCGAGCTCCAACTCAGTCGCAGGCCCAGATTTCCCTAGACCGCACAAGGAGCCTTCTGCAGTATCTGGGACTGGTGGTAAACCTTCCCAAGTCTCAACTCAGCCCTACTCAGTCTCTAGAATTCATAGGGGCCCAGTTGGACACCACCACTGCAAGAGCCTACCTTCCACTGGTTCGGGGTCAGCGTCTGCTGAGTTTGGCCTCCCAAGCCCAGTCCAGTACTCACTTGACAGCCAGGGAAATGCTACGCCTCCTGGGCCATATGGCCTCCACAGTACATGTGGTGCCCTATGCTCGTCTTCATATGAGAGCAGCTCAATGGACCCTGGCCACCCAGTGGACTCAGGCGTCGGGAGCACTCTCAGACCAAATACAAACCTCAAACCGTCTGTCTTGGTCCCTCCATTGGTGGATATCCACCAAGAATCTGTTGTTGGGGGCTCCCTTTCAGCCCTTGCTACCCCAAGCAACCCTCACAACAGATGCCTCCCAATTGGGGTGGGGAGCCCATCTGCAAACTCTCTCCACTCAGGGCACTTGGTCTCCACAGGAGGCCACCCTTCATATCAACCTCCTGGAACTGCGAGCAATTTACCTTGCCCTCAAGGTCTTCTATACCCTCCTTGCCAACCTGACTGTCCTGGTTCAGACAGACAATCAGGTGGCCATGTTTTACATAAACAAACAAGGAGGGACGGGCTCTCTGTCGCTTTGCAACGAAGCTCTCAGATTATGGGCCTTCGCCAGAGAGCACCAAATTCATCTGCTAGCAGTGTATCTTCCAGGAGTTCAAAACTCTCGAGCAGACAGGCTCAGTCGAGTTCTGCGGCCACACGAGTGGTCCCTACACGTGGACCAGATAAGCAGAATCTTTCAGGAATGGGGGACCCCGGACATAGACCTCTTTGCAAGTCCGTGGAATGCCAAACTTCCCCGGTTCTGTTCCAGGACTCCGTGTCAGGAAGCTCAGGCCACGGACGCCTTTCTCCTCCATTGGGGTCAGGCGTTCCTATATGCCTTTCCACCCATTCCGCTGATTCCCAAGACTCTATTCAAACTCCAGAGAGATCACGGCTCTATGATCCTCATAGCTCCACGCTGGCCACGCCAAGTGTGGTTCCCTCTGCTTCTACAGCTCTCCCAGGGATCCTCCCTGGACTTAGGAGCTGCACCAGACCTTCTGTCTCAGGAGGAGGGGACTTTGTGGCACCCAAACCCCAAATCCCTACATCTCCGAGCTTGGTTACTGAAGGCTTAAGTCTTCAAGACTTTAATCTTTCTCAACCTGTGAAAGATATCCTTCATGCCTCTAGGAAACCTTCTACGAGGTGGTCTTATGCTTTCAAATGGAAACGTTTTTCCATTTGGTGTGCTCAGCAGGGCCTTGACCCTCTGGCACTTCCTTTGAATTCCCTCTTAGACTATCTCCTGCATCTTTCCAATGCAGGCCTTAAGACGAATTCTGTAAGAGTCCATTTAAGTGCTATTTCAGCATCCCTGAAACCTATAAATGGACAACCTATCTCCTCTCATCCTCTTGTTGCAAGATTCATGAGAGGCCTGACTCTCACTAAACCTCCCATCAGACCCCCCCCGGTCGCATGGGATTTGAATCTAGTGCTTGGTCAGCTTATGAAGCCACCTTTTGAGCCGTTATTTTCTACCTCCTTGAAATTTCTTTCCTGGAAGGTACTATTCCTAATTGCAGTCACTTCCGCTCGCCGCATCAGCGAACTGCAGGCTCTAGTGGCTAATCCACCTTATACAAGATTTCATCATGACAAGGTGGTCCTTAGGACGAATCCCCACTTTATGCCCAAAGTGGTCTCGCCTTTTCATCTTAATCAAGAGGTATATCTACCTGTCTTTTTTCCGGCTCCTCATGCATCCAGTGCAGAGAGGAACCTTCATACTCTGGATTGTAAAAGAGCTCTAGCCTTTTACCTTAATAGGACTCAGCCACATCGAAAGTCTTCTCAACTTTTCGTGGCTTTTGATCCTTCCCATTTGGGACTTCCAGTCTCCAAGCGTACACTTTCCAATTGGATTGCTCAGTGTATTTCCTTTGCTTACCAGAGTAGAAACATTTCTCTGGAAGGCCATGTCACAGCTCACAATGTGAGAGCCATGGCAACTTCTATGGCTCATCTGCACTCTGTTTCTATTGATCAGATCTGTCGAGCCGCTACCTGGGCCTCGGTTCATACCTTTACAGCCCATTACTGTTTGGACAAGGACTCCCGCCGGGATGCCTTGTTTGGCCAGGCTGTCCTCAAACACCTGTTCCATTCTTAGACAACTCCTGCCCACCTTCCCAGGATGGATGCCTGAGATCCATACGAAGATGGCGAACCCTTGGAGGGGGATCTCCCAGGCATCTCAGCTAGGGAGTCCCCATATGTGAGGACTTATTCCTGCTTGTTCCTGGAGATAGCACAGTTACTTACCTGTAACAGGTGATCTCTGGGAACAGCAGGAATTAGTCCTCACAACCCACCCACCTCCCCTAGGAGTTGTATCTTCTATCTATCTGTCTTCCTGTCCTCTCTCTATTGTCTCAGCTATAAACTCGAAACTGAGGAGAGCTGTTCAGGAAGGCGGGAAGGCAGCGCGCATGTGCAGTGGGAGGTCCCAAAAGCTTCCATTCTAGGAAGCTGGGGAGCTTTCCCGCGCAGGCTCCGTCGGTTCCGACGTACCCATATGTGAGGACTAATTCCTGCTGTTCCCAGAGATCACCTGTTACAGGTAAGTAACTGTGCTTTCTCCACCTGCACACCCAACTCACGTAGGTCACTCTGAATGTCCTTGATCTTAGCTGAAATTTCTTCCCTCATCGCCTGGAATTTGACTGTTAAATCCATAAAACAGCTTTTAAACTCACACTTAAACCCATCTGCGTCCTCATAGCCATCTGATAGCTTTATATTGGATTCCACAAATGTCACACTGTTGGAGAATTCAATCTAGTAGGGACCTTAGTCATCGTGCATTTGGAGGCCCTAAGAAAACAAATTTCCAGCACTAGCTAGGAAAGACAAGACCACATTTTGGGAACCTGTGGCCTAGAGTGCTGGAAGTATATATATCCTAGACAGGAAATAAGATGGTCACCAGCCAGAAGTGTGGGTCATAGAGCTGAGAGAACCACTATTCCAAAGACCCATAGTGGGGGGGGGGGGGGGGGGTGTCAAAGGCATGTCCAGGGCAGGGCAAAGGACTTAAACTTCCTTCACAATTCCAGAAATTGCAGGGATGTCTGCAACCTCATCCAAGTCTAGACCTGCTCCAGGTATCAATACCCATCGGGAAAGTGATCATTTGGGCTATTATCCAGAGGGTGTAGAGAAGATGACACTCTACCATCCCCAGTGATATTATTTGTGTAATTGTGAAACTTGTGTGTTTAAACCACTGCTGAATGTCTTAGACATTCATGGTCTAGGATACTGTTCTAGGGATGTCAGTGTAGACAGCCTCGCTGACGTCCACATCAGGCATGTCCACTTTTGTGAAATTGTTCCCGAACTTGAATGTCCCTGCCTCTTATTCTGACGTTCTGGCTTGGACATACCAGATTGCACCTGGACATCATTTATAAAATGTGTCTTCATGTGTCATTATAAACTAGGCTTAAAATAGGTGGCTATTTGCCCTTCACACATTGGCGACTTGTTATAAAATTACCCTCCACAATGTTTTTCTTAAATCTTCTCTTCTACAAATTATGCTAGAGTCTGCTAAAACAAGTATTCGTATGCTGAATATGTATTGTTGAAAAACTGCAAATTTTTAAAGTTTATTTAAAATGTTTATTGCTCTCCTTAATCACAGCTCAAAGTGGAATTTAAGAATACATTCATAAAATTACACTCTTTAATGGGTTAGAATAGATTCTAGCCAGGCTGGATTCTGCGTCAGTATTCAATGGAGTGGCCACTGCGTGAAAATAATTGGATGACTTATATAATTAACTTATTAAACTAAACTATCCATTGAAAATTATCGGTTTGTTAGGACATCTATTTATATAATATGTATTTGTTATTCTTTAGATTAACTAATTTCAGAGCAATGTCCAATGTTAATTGATGATGTGACCATGAGCCCAGCAGAGGGTGCCACCCTACAACTGCAGATTGCTGAGGGTTCCCTAGGATGTTAATGTTTCTTTTGAATCAGCCTTTCAAAATCCACTTTCTAATTAATTTTAGACTTCAAGAAAGATGTTTGCAGAGACATTAATTCACAGCAATGTTGATGTATTGCAGGTTTACAGCTGGGTCAATATTATTGGTACCCTTGCATTTTAGGTAAGTTGTGTGCAATATCTTGAGAAAAAATTGGATATATTCCAACTGTATGTCATCATAATATTTTCATAGTATCTTCAAAGCTATATCACAAAAAAAAGATGTCTGTGCAATTTAGACGTAGTAATTTCTGAGAAAAAAAAACAAAGTATGACTTGGACGGGATTAATAGCATCCTTCACTAATATTTGGTTGCACAGCCCTTGACAGTGACGACATCCTCCAAACGTTTCTTGTAGCCATCTATAACTTTCGTACATTTGCCTGCTGGTAGTTTCTCCCACTCTTCAACTGTGATTTATTACAGTTCCATGAATGTTTCCAGGATTCCTTTTACCAATGGCAGATTTCAGCTCTATCCAAAGATTCTCGATTGGATTGAGATCAGGACATTGCTGGTCAGTTTAAAATAGTCCATTTGCTCCTTTTTAAACTTTATTTTGTTGTTTTGGATGTATGTTTTGGGTTATTGTCCTGCTGGAGGACCTATGACCTTTGACCAAAGCTGGCCCAAAGGTTTCTGCTGCCTTAGACAGAAACCCCGGCCTCTCTACCTCCCCAGTTGACACCAGTTCCATCTTGGGAGGGGGAGGCGGGCAACGGCAGTATTTCCAAAAGCAGTGGCTTTTTGCCGCCGTTTTTGGAAATACTACCGCTGCCCACCTCCCTTCCCCCTCAAATGGAATTGGCAACCCATGTGTGCTGCTGCCGCCCACCCTTGCCGTTGCGGTCGCTTAGCTTGTCTAGTGGTCAGGAGAGCCCTACCTTCGACCCAGACTGGCTTTCTGACACTAGATAGCACATTTCATTCCAAAATATTTTGGTAGTCCTCTGACTTCGTAATTCCTTTAATACGTTCCAGGCCTCCAGTTCTTGAGGCAGCAAAACAGCCCCACAACATAATAGAACCTCCATCATATTTAACTGTAGGAAGCAACTTTGGCATTACAAAAAATTATTTTTGTTTTAGATGACTTTTGTATAAAAAATATTAAGGGAGTAGCAATGGGGTCTGCAATGGTCCCTGATGTAGCTCATTTTTACGTGGCTAACTTTGAAAATACCTTTTTGACCACTAATCCATTCTGTTCTAAAATTAAGCTTTGGAAAAGGTACACAGATGGACTCTGGAATTCATTACCAGAGGATGTAGTTAAAGCTGTTATTGTAGCTGTATTTAAAAAAGGTTTGGAGAGGTTCCTGGAGGAAATGTGCATAAACCATTACTAAAGAGGACCTGGGAAATCCACCGCTTGCCCCAATACAAACATTAACAACATAAGAACATAAGATATGCCATATTGGGTCAGACCAAGGTCCATCAAGCCCAGTATCTTGTTTCCAACAGTGGCCAATCTAGGTCACAAGTACCTAGCAGTTTCCCCAAAAGACACAGAATCCATAATGCTTGTATTGGGGCAAGCAGTGGATATCCCTGATTCCCTTTAATAATGATTTATGGACCTTTCCTCCAGCAACTTGTCCAAACCTTTTTTAAACCCAGCTACCCTAACAGCTTTTACTACATCCTCCAGTAACAAATTCCAGAATTTGATTACACATTGAGTGAAAAATATTTTCTCTTATTAGTCTTAAATAGTTTACCCTGCAGCTTCATTGCATGTCCCCTAGTCTTTCTATATTCCGATGATGTAAACAGTCGATCTACGTTTACCCGTTCCACTCCATTCATTCATTTATAGACCTTTATCATATCTCCCCTCAGCCATCTCTTTTCCAGGTTAAAGAGCCCTAACCTTTTTAGTCTCTCTTCATAGGGGTATCCTTCCATCCCTTTTAACATTTTGGTGACTCTTCTCTGTACCTTTTCTAATAACGTTATATCCTTTTTAAGATACAGTGACCAGAATTGCACACAATATTCAAGGTGCAGTCACACCATGGAATGATACAGAGGCATTATAATATCCTTTGTTTTATAATCCATTCCTTTCCTTATGATCCCTAGCATTCTATCTGCTCTCTTGGCTGCCACTGCACACTGGGCAGAGGGTTTCAACATGTTATCCACGATGACGCCTAAATCGTTTTCCTGGGTGGTGATTCCTAATGTGGAACCTTGCATCGTGTAACCACAGTTTGGGTTGTTCTTTCCTAGGTGCATAACTTTGCTCTTGTCCACATTAAATTTCATCTGCCTTTTGGATGCCCAGTCTTCCAATATATCAAGGTCCTTTTGCAATTTTTCACAGTCCTCATGGCTTTTAACAACTTTGAATAATTTTGTGTCTCTGTAAATTTGATTACCTCACTTGTTGTTCCCATTTCCTGGTCGTTTACGAATATGTTAAAAAGCAGCGGACCCAGCACAGATCCCTGGAGTATTTCACTATTCACCTTTCTCCACTGGGAAAATTGGCTATTTATTTTATTTATTTATTTAGACAGTTTTGTATACCGCCTTATCCTTCAATCAAAGCGGTCACAACACAATTGGGGGATACATTTAACACGTGGGGATATGAGACACATACACTAATACTTACAGGGAACATGGGCAATGGAGGGTTAAGTGGCTTGCCCAAGACCACAAGGAGCATCTGTGGGACTAGAAACCCCAGTCCTTCCGGCCCAAGGTTGCTGTCCTTTAGTGGGATTTGAACCCCCGGCCTTCCGGCCTGAAGTACCTTGCCCCAACCACTAGGCTACTCCTCCACTTCAGCCCTACCCTCTGCTTTCTATCTTTTAACCAGTTCCCGATCCACAATAGTACACTGCCTCCTATCTCATGACTTTTTAATTTTGCCAAAAGTCTCTCATGAGGGACCTTGTCAAATGCTTTCTGAAAATCCAAATGCACTGTCTCAACAGATTCAACTTTGTCTACCTGTTTATTTACCTTCAAAAAACATAACAGATTAGTAAGACGAGACCTTCCTTGGCAGAAAAACTAAAGTACAAATCCAACACTATACCAATGATACTGCCTCCAAACACTGAATCTAATAACACATGGATCTCCTTTCACATGATAGACCAAAAACACCTACTCAGGATCATAACACTTATCAACACCACAACTTCCCCACTTGACCCATGTCCTGTGTCATGGATCAAATGCACAAAGGAAGAACTCACCGAAAACATCCAACACATAGTGAATCAATCCCTTAATCAGGGCATCACGCCCAATGCCCTAAAACTCACTACGCTTCGACCAATAATAAAAAACAATAAACTAGACTCAAAAGACCCAAACTCTTACAGACCGATAGCCAGCATTCCATTTATAGCTAAAATAATAGAAAAAAACGTCCAACTACAACTACAAGACTATATCGATGAACACAAACCCTTAGACTCTCACCAGTTTGGCTTCCGCCCCTATCACGGTGTAGAAACCCTACTAATTACACTGATAGACTTCCTCATTAGAGGCACAGATGATAGCAGTCAAGGCTTCATACTCCTTTTCTTAGACATTTCTGCCGCCTTTGACAACATCAACCACCTTACCTTGATCAATAGACTAGAAAATCTAGGAATAGGTGGGACAGTACTCAATTGGTTTAAGTCTTACATCACAAATAGACTAATACGTGTTCAAATAGACCAGGAAGTATCGGAAACCTTCCCCCAAGGACAAGGAATACCCCAAGGATCCGCCCTTTCTGCCCTCCTTTTCAACCTGTACCTCCAACCCATTACAGAAATATTCAGAAAACACAAAATCAGTCACTTTATCTATGCTGATGACATCATGCTTGCTCTCCCCATATCTACCAAAAACCCTACCTATGATGCCTTATCAAAATGCATGGTGGAAACCACCTCCTGGATGGAATCTAACTACCTTAGCATCAATCTCAAAAAAACAGAAGCAATGTTTGTAACAAGACCACCTATGACTGAAGACACCTATCCAACATCAATCTCAATCATAAATACTACAATTCCAGTCAAAAAAGAGGTAAAATACCTAGGTGTAATAATAGATCACACACTTACCATGATACCGCATATAAAACAGACAGTAAAAACTATATTCTACAAACTCAAAACCATACAACATCTAAGGCCCCTTCTAGACACCCAAGACTTTAGATCAGTTGTTAACACACTCATCACCCACACTTTGACTATTGTAATAGTCTCTTAATTGGCCTACCACAAAAAAGTACATACCTGCTTCAAAGAGCTCAGAACATCTGTGCGAAAGTAGTCACTAAAGCCAGCCTAGCAGATCATGTAACCCCAATAATGCTAGAACTTCATTGGCTCCCTATAAATAGCAGAATCAGATATAAAATCCTCCTAACCACATTCAAGCTCCTGAACAACATCGCCCCTTCATATCTAACCACACTATTACATGCCCCATCTGAATCAAGAACCCGCAGACTAAACGCAACACACTCACTTGAAATACCAAAATCATTCAAAAGAACTAAAAAATCCACCAGCACCAGAGCCTTCACATTCACTGCCCCCATGCTCTGGAATGATCTCCCAATAAACCTTCGGATCATAAAAGACCTCACCCAATTTAGAAAGGAACTCAAGACATACCTTTTCTCCGAACACTTTGAAATCCCTTACCCCCAAGTCCAACCACATACCATCCCAAGACACTCAAACACAAAGCCCTAAAATTACACTCAACTACCCACACACATACACCCACCACTTACACCCATCACAGACACCCCAAAACACTCTCAAGAGAAAAAGGAAATAAATTCCTCCGCACATATATGACCCTGACTACCGGTAAACAAGGTAGAATACTCTGATTGACACTACGATACAGAAATTTATAATTATATACAAAATGTAAATAGTTACAACAATTAATGCACAGTTATCTGTATAAAGTTAGAAAGTTATAAAGTTACTAAATATTATCTGTATAAAGTTACTAAATATTATCTGTATAAAGTTAAAAAACTATGTTCCATGTAATGTATACATTAGTGTACAAATTTGTTTACTTTGTTCCATGTAAACCGCCCCTGATCTCTGGAAGGGGCGGTATAGAAGAATTAGATAAATAAATAAATAAATAAATAAATAAAGCCATGTTGGCTGTCTCCCATTAAGCCATGACTATCTACATGTTCAGTAATTTTGTTCTTTATAATGGTTTCTACCATTTTTCCCAGTACTGACATCAGACTCACCTGTCTGTAGTTTCTCGGATCACCCCTGGAACCCTTTTTAAAAATTGGCGTTACATTGGCATCCTCCAAACTTCAGATATTAGATGATTTTAATGATAGTAATCTGGGAATTAATAGCAGGTCTGCAATCTCATATTTCAATTCTTTCAACACCCTTGGATGTATACCATCTGATCCAGGTGATTTGCTACTCTTCAGTTTATCAAATAGTTGTAATACATCTTCCCGGTGTATCGATATTTCTTTCAATTCTTCTGCAGCATTACCTTTAAATACCATTTCAGTCATGGGTAACATACCTACATCTTCTTCATTAAAGACCAAAGGAAAGAATTCATTTAGTCTCTCCGATATGGCCTCGTCCCATCTTAGTGCCCCTTTTACCCCCTCTATCATCTAATGGTCCAACTGACTCTGTCACAGGTTTTTTGCTATGAATGTACTTGAAAAAGTCTTTATTACGCATTTTTGCTTCCACAGCAAGCTTCTTTGCCTGCCTCATCAATGCCTTGCATCTAACTTGCCAGTGCTTACGTTTTCATCATTTGCATCATTTGGCTCCTTTTTCCATTTCCTGAAAGATGCTTTTTTGGCAACAGCTTCTCTGACCTCACCTTTAAACCATGCTGGCAGTTTTTTGGACTTCCTTCTACTTTTCTTATAGCGTGAAATACAGTTGGTCTGGGCTTCCAAGATAGCATTTTTAAACACCCAAGCTTGATGTAAATCTTTAACTTTTGCAACTGCTCCTTTTAGTTTATCCTTAACTATTTTCCTCATTTTATCATAATCTCCCTTTTGAAAGTTAAAAGGTAGTACTGTGGATTTCCTTACCCTCCCTCCTCCATGTATTAGATCAAATGCAATCATGCTGTGATCACTATTGCTAAATGGTCCCGACACCTTTATCTCTTGCACCAGATCTTGTGTTCCACAAGGACTAGGTCCAAAATAGCTTCCCCTCTGGTCGGTTCATGAACTAGCTTCTCCAAGAAGCAGTCATTTATTTCATCTAAAAACTCTTATCTCCCTAGCATGTCCTGTCGTGACACTGACCCAGTCGATACTGGGGTAATTGAAATCACCCATTATTATTACTGTGCTGTAACTTTTGCTAGCTTCCCTGATTTCTTTGAGCATTTCATCATCCATTTGTTCATGCTGGCCAGGTGGCGATAGTACACTCCCACTGCCATTGCCTTCCCCTTCCCACATGGAATTTCAATCCATAGAGATTCTATAGTGAATTTTGTTTCCCGCAAAACTTTAATCCTTTGTGACTCAATGTCCTTTCTAACATAGAGGGCAACTCCTCCACCAATTTGATCTGCTCTATCATTACGATATAGTTTGTACCCAGGTATCAGTGTCCCACTGGTTGTCCTCCTTCCACCGTGTCTCTGAGTTACCAATCATATCTAACTTCTCAATTAGTGCTATATATTCTAACTCTCCCATCTTATTTTTTAGACTTCTAGCATTTGCATAAAAGCATTTGAGAGGCTGCATTTTATTCATATTAATCTGGCTATTGGTAGGCAGGGGTAATTTGGAATCTTTAAGCTCTATCTGCTCTGTATTCAAGGGCATTGTGTTACTTTTGTCTTTATTGGAACCTCTCTGCTGATATGCCCTAACTTCAGTCTTTTGCTAGTATCCTTCAAGGATACATGGTTCCGAACCATGTGCTCTTGGCGACTGTTGGCTCTCCCCTGTTATCTAGTTTAAAAGCTGCTTTACAGTATCTCCTTTTTGAAGGTTAATGCCAGCATCCTGGTTCCATCCCTGTTAAGGTGGAGCCCATCCCTTCGGAAGAGCCCCTCCTTTCCCCAGAATATTCCCCATTATGGAACATGTGTGTTTTTGGGAACCTGACAGGTACTTGTAACCTGGATTGGCCACTGTTGGAAACAGGATACTGGGCTTGATGGACCTTGGTTATGGTTATGGTTATTTATTTGATATACCACCCTACTTTAAAAATCAGAGTGGTTCACAATTTACAAAATTCAAAGTGGGCGCATGGCCAGAAAAATGAAAGGAAATTACAATCAATGATAGGACAGTGATAGCGAGTAGACATACATGACAAAGAGGGTAGTTATTGTACTTGGGGGGACAGGATCAGACAAAAAGGGAGGGAAGGTCGAAGGCTAAGGAGAAAAGGTGCGTTTTTAGGTTCTGCTTAAAAGTGATATGATGGGGTTCCAGCCTGATGGAAGAGGGCAGGGAGTTCCAGAGTGCAGGACCAATGAAAAAGAATGCAGAGGAGCGGGTGGACTGGAGGTGGGCGCATGAGGGAGAAGGGAGGTGAAGGCGGTTCACATGGAATGAGCGGGGGAGGGGGGTGTCTGGGGGTGTGGAATGTGATAAGGTCTGCCAAGTATTGCAGGGTGCCAGTATGGAGAGCTCGATGGACCAGGGTGAGTAATTTAAACTGAGTACGGAAAGCAACGGGCAGCCAGTGGAGACGAATGAGGAGAGGTGTTACGTGGTCCCATAGGGTAGTGTGCGTGATGAGGCAGGCGGCAGTGTTCTGAATTCGTTGTAGTCTACTTAATTGTGACTTTGTGAGAGACCGGTGAGGACAGAATTAGAGAAGTCAACTCGTGACATGACCAATGACAATAAGAGAGTGGTGAGAGCAGGTGGAGTAAGAAAGGGGCGAATTGCACGGATCTGGTCTAACCTAGTATGACATTTCCTATGTTATTATAGATGACATCTTGATGGTTTTGGAAGGAGAGGATGTTGCCCTCTAATTATTTTTTATTTGGATCAATTCCTTAGATCCTAATTTGCAGTGAGTCTACATTCAGTCACAAACATGTTCCCTATTTGGATATTTTGATTAGGAAAGGAGGGAATGGGTTTATCACACTGATCTCTATAGAACCCCCACAGAAAGGAATCATTTGCTGCACTTTGACAGCTTTCATGCCTGCTCTCTTAAGTGCAATCTATCAATCAGTCAATTTTTGAGAGTGAGGAGGATTTATTCCTCTGAGATGCATGCTAAGGACTTGCACTGAAGATTCCAAGAAAGAGGTTATCCCTCAGATTGTATTGTCTGGGCTTATGAACGGGCCAAGTTCTTTGATTGTTCTGCACTTTTGAAAGGTTGTAAACAGAGTATTAACAATACATTGGTCTGTCCCCTCACTTTTTCAAATCTATCCAGTGATATTGTTAAAATTTTGATGGACAAATGACACATCCTTTCCACTATCCCCACTTTCAGCACATGTTAGATCACGGTGACAAACAAGAGAAACACCAGTCTGGCCAATCTGTTAGTTCCATCTGCACTGTCAATCCCATGAGCTACACCTTGGGTGGTAGGGCACTACAGTTGTGGGCACTGCTCTATCTGTTCAAATGCTTTGATTACAAAGGACTTATTTGCCCATCCTGTTACTAGCAAGAAATTTTTTCTCACGGAGTTTTCAAATTGTGAAACTTAGAATGTGATTTATGTGGTTATGTGCCCTTGCAAACTGCTATATGTAGGAAAGACGAAAAGGCTGTTTGTACCTGTATGGTTGAACACAGGAGTTGTATTGAAAGACACCTTGAGAAGAAACCTCTGGTTGCCCTTTTGATATCAGAACAAAATTCCCAGACTGATCTGAGATTCCTTATAATCAAAGTAGTGAGGCCCCACTGGAGGGGAGGTGACAATGGTAAGATATTATTACAACTGGAATAGAAATATATTATTTTTAATATGGATTCACTCACCCCCCGTGGTTTTAAACTAGATCAGGATTTTTCTGTCTTTTTTTGAGCTTCAGTTTATGAGATATTTTTATGAGCTGTTTTTTAGTAGTTCATATTGTGCTCATATTGGGTATATTTTACAGTTGGTTTTATTACATTTTACATTTTTGTTTTTATGTTTGCAGTTGGTTATCTTTAATTTAGGTTTCCCTTTCCCCCTTTTTTCCCCTTTCCCATTCCCCCTCCTCCTCCCCCTTCCTTTTCCCCTCCCCTTCCCCTTTCCCCCCTCCCTCCTTCCCCCCTTAGTCGTTTCTACTCATGTTTTAATCATCCCTGAATAAATAAGTATACATTAAAAAAAAGAAGAAAAACCATCCAGGATTAAACAGGGTATTAATAAATCAATCTGTTTTAGTTCCTCATATCTGATCATTTTCTAATTGGCATTCCTCGCATGGTGTATTCACTTGTACCTTTCCAGAGTTTGGTTTAGAAGGCAATCACCACATGTCTCTCCAATTTCACTGTTATTTATTATTTTTTATCTATTTTAATCAGTTCCATTTTGTGCAGTTTTCTTCAGTTTGCTTTTAATAGGTTTTCCTGAGCGGTCCTCCAGTTTAGTCCTCCACATCCGGGTAGTGCACCTCCTCCTGCAGCCTGGAGACTGGACCAATCAAAATCTTCCTCTGGTTGTAGGTATTCTGTCGGAGCTCCCATCAGCCCCCAGTGTGTCCAGTCTCCTTGCAGCTGGAGGACGTGTGTGCCTGGTGTGGCGCACTTAGGGACGCTTGGAAGCAACACTAGGGAGCTTTTTTGTTAGGTTTTTTCTTTTCCCCCTATCTCCTTTACTTTAATTATTTTTTAGGTAGCTGTCTCTTTAATTCCTTTCTGCACAGGCAAAAAGCAGGGCAGACGAGGACCCGGGCTATACTGACCTTCTTCCTCTCAGGCAGGAGTTGGTTGCAGTCAGGGGGCTTTGATCTCTCCTCCTGGACTGTACGGAGGGGAGATCTGCCTTTAGCCAGCACTCTGTTAACCCCGGGCAGCCTACATTCTTTCTGCTGCCTCTCTCATTGCGATCCGACGCTTGGGCTGGTGATTGACAGCCCAGCTCGACAGCGTGCTCCCGCTCTAGATTCGGGCGGCGGGCCGTCTGCCGGCGATCTGAGGCCACTGTGGTGAGTGTTTCCTTCGGGGGACCTTTATTTTTCCCTCAAGAGCTTGGCATTATTTCTTTATTATTTTCCTCGGGCTCTTTTCGCGCCGTTTTTTTCACCGACGAAAATGTGCCGGCGGCCATTTTCTACTTCTGTTTTCTTTTCCCGCGCGATTTAAACAGCACGGCACGGGTTTCCCTTGCGTTTTTTACACGTTTTGGGCTAGCGTTTTTGCTTGGGGGCATCCCCCCATCCCTCCTATATCACTAAAAAAAACAAAACAAAAAAAAACCACCATTCTATATTTATTTATTTAGTTGCTTCAGTTTCTGCTCCTCAAGTGTGTCTGATCCCTGGGGTGCCTCTTTTCCCTGTATGGCTTCGCGACCGCAGTGTGTGATCTGTGGCTCGCGTAGGGGAGCTGTGGCGGAGTCTGGCATTTGTAGGGGCTGCGCTTCAGTGTCCTCGGATTTAGAGCTTCGAATGGAACATAAGGAGCTATCTGACCCGGACAGTCCGCATGTCCCTGCGGAATGCGCTCCTTCTCCGGGATCTCTTCCCTCTCTTTCTGCGGTCCCTCCTAAGGGGCAAGTCGATCCACTCCCGCTTGAGGCTGCCGAATCTACCTTCACGGATTTTTCTCCGGATTTTGTGCTGCTTATGCACCAAGCTTTTCGCTTGGGCCGCTCCGGCAAGTTGCCTGAGGCCTGGCCGTCGCCCCTTCCCTCTTTTAAAGGTAAGGAGCCCCGGCAACCACTTCAGCCCTCCGCCAAGCGGTTGCGGTCTTTGGATCTCGACCGCGATGATTTGAGTTGGCAGGATCAGGATACAGAGATGGATCAGGAGGCGGGAGTGGAAGACCTAGAGGACGGTGAAATCCCCGAGCCGGAGGATCAAGCCCGCATAGTTCGGGTGTTTCGTAAGGAAGAGCTAGTGCCCTTAATTACGGAATCTCTTCATACTCTTAATCTGTCGGCCCCTCGTCCGGTGGACGAGGACGGCTTGGAGGATCCTCTCATTCAGGCGGTGCGTGACTCTCAGGTGGTGTTTCCGCTTCACCGTGTGGTGGAGCAAATGATTCAGTCCGAATGGGATCAACCTGAATCCGGATTGAAGGGTATTCGGACTATGAACCGTCTGTATCCCCTGGCGGACAAGGACAAGGAGAAATTTCGATCCCCACGGGTTGATGCCGCTGTTTCGGCGGTAACCAAGAAAACCACTATTCCTGTTGAGGGCAGTGCTGCTCTGAAGGACGCGCAGGACAAGAAAGTGGATGGTTTGTTGAAGCAGGCGTTCGAGACCAATGCCTTATCCTTACAGGCCTCTATTTGTGGTGCTTGGGTGACTAGGGCTTGCCTGCGTTGGGCGCAGTGCCTGCAGCAGCTTGCTGGCTTGGATCAGCAGGGGTTGCTGGAGGTTACTCGCTTGGAGTCAGGATCGGCGTATTTGGCGGATGTGCATTATGATCTCATCCGAACTCTAGCGAATAGTATGGCTTCCTTGGTGGCGGCGCGTAGATCTATTTGGCTGCGGAATTGGGCGGCCGACGGATCTTCTAAATCTCGTCTCAGTAAACTCCCCTTTAAGGGTAAACTCTTATTCGGGGACGATTTGGATAAGTTGGTTAAAGATCTCGGCGAGTCTAAGGGTGGTAGGCTGCCGGAGGATCGGCCTAAGGTGTCTAAAGGTTTACCGGCTGTGCGCGGTCAGTTTCGGGACTTTCGGAGGTTTCGTTCCTCCCGTCTGTGGGGTTCTCAACGCGGTCGAGTTGGCTCCCGTTCCCAAGGTTTTCGAGGTTTTCGGGGGGCAGGACGAGGATTTTCGGCGGCGTCCTCCTCCTCCTCCTCGTCTTTTACTCGAAAGCAGCAATGAAGTGAGGCGGGCTCCGGGGGGAAGCCTAGTCATCGGGGGTCGCCTCCGCGATTTTCTTCCTTCCTGGGCCCAAATAACCTCAGATCAGTGGGTGCTCGAAATCATCCGCGACGGTTATGCTCTGGAGTTTGCTTCCCCGATTCCAGATTCCTTTGTCCTTTCTCCCAGCAAAGGCGAGCAGAAATCGCGAGCCCTTCGGTGGACGCTGCACCGTCTCCTGGCGCTGGGAGCGGTGGTTCCCGTACCTCCTTCGGAGCACGGCGTCGGTCGCTACTCCATTTATTTTGTGGTCCCCAAAAAGGACGGCTCTCTCCATCCGATTCTGGCTCTCAAGGGCGTCAATCGTTTTCTGCGGGTTCCGCACTTCCGGATGGAAACCTTACGCTCCGTCATAGTGGCAGTGCGTCGCGGGGAGTTTTTCACGTCTCTCGATCTCTCCGAGGCCTATTTGCACATTCCCATCCGGGAAGCTCATCAAAAATTCTTGCGTTTCGCCTTCCCTTGGGGTCACTTCCAGTTTCGGGCCCTGCCCTTCGGTCTGGCTACCGCTCCTCGCACCTTCACGAAAGTCATGGTGGTGGTCGCGGCGGCCTTGCGACGGGAAGGGATCCTCATCCACCCTTATCTCGACGACTGGTTGATTCGGGCGAAATCCCTCGAAGAGAGTGTGAGAGTTACGGACAGGGTGGTAGCCTTGCTACGGACCCTCGGCTGGGTGGTCAACGAGAAGAAGAGTCGTCTGGTGCCCACTCAGTCCCTCGAATACCTCGGTGTTCTTTTCTGCACGGCGAAAGGCGTCGTCTGCTTACCGGAACGCCGTGTTCAAGCCTTGCGCAGCCTCGTGCGCTCCTTCCTAAGGATCCCGTCGCCGTCCGCCTGGTGGTATCTCCGACTGTTAGGCACTATGGCAGCGACGCTGGAGGTGGTTCCTTGGGCGCGTTTTCACATGCGCCCGCTTCAGAGCGCCCTGTTACGTCGTTGGTCAAATCAGTTACACTCGTTGAACAAGAGGTTACCTTGCCCATTGTCCGTGCGATGGTCTCTCCGGTGGTGGCTGTGCTCGAAGAACCTGCGGTTGGGGATGCCATTGGAACAGCCCCCTTGGGTTCCGCTCTTGACGGACGTCAGCCTGTCGGGCTGGGGAGCACATTGCGAGGGCCGCTTTGCGCAAGGGACGTGGTCTCCCCTCGAAGCGTCGTGGTCGATCAACCGCCTAGAGCTGCGCGCGGTGAGACTGGTGCTGTTAGCCTTCGAGACGCTGCTACAGGGGCGTGCAGTGCGAGTTCTGTCGGACAACTCGGCGACGGTGGCCTACATCAACCGCCAGGGCAGCACCGGCAGTGTGGCGATGGAGACAGAGGCAGCAGCTCTGTTCGCTTGGGTTCAAACTCGGTTGCCGGCGCTGTCGGCGGTGCATATCGCAGGAAAGGACAATGTCATGGCGGATTATCTCAGCAGAGTGCGGGTAGATCCCGGGGAGTGGGAACTGCACCCGCAGATATATGCGCAAATAGTACGCAGATGGGGTCCTCCGGTAATGGATCTCATGGCGACCTTTCAAACGGCCAAGACGACTCGTTTTTACAGCCGGCGGAGGGAGCGCATGTCCGAAGGCATCGACGCGCTCATTCTGCCGTGGCCGGAGTGTCAACTTCTTTATGTCTTTCCCCCGTGGGCGTTGATCGGTCGTGTCGTTCAGCGCATCGAGGCGCACCGAGGGCGCGTTCTGCTAGTGGCTCCGGATTGGCCCAGGAGGCCGTGGTATGCGGATCTGGTGAGGTTACGCGACGGGCTGCCTTGGAAGCTGCCACCGTTACCGGATCTGCTGCTTCAGGGACCCCTTCAGATGCCTCAGGTGGATCGATTCTCGCTTACGGTTTGGCCATTGAAAGGGCTCGGCTGAGTAAGAAGGGTTACTCCGCATCGGTTGTTGCCACTCTCCTTCGGGCGCGGAAGTCCTCCACCTCGCTCGCGTATGTCCGGGTGTGGAGAATTTTTGAGGACTGGTGCTCCAGGCGTGGCGTGCGAGCTGCAACCGCTTCGGTGCCGGTAATTCTCAGCTTTCTGCAGACGGTTTTGACAAAGGTTTGGCAGCCAGCTCTTTGAAGGTTCAGTTGGCGGCGCTGTCTTGCTACAGGGGTAAGGTTTTGGGACTTTCCCTGGGGTCCCATCCCAACGTGCGCCGTTTTCTTCAGGCGGTTTTCAGATTGCGGCCTTCGCGCAGAGTTTCCATGCCGTCGTGGGACTTGAACCTGGTGTTAGAGGCCTTAGTGCGCGAGCCTTTTGAGCCTCTTCGGCAGGCGTCTCTTAAGGATTTGACCTTGAAGACGGTTTTTCTGGTGGCCATCTGTTCGGCGAGGCGCATTTCGGAGTTGCAGGCGCTTTCGTGTAGAGAACCGTTCTTGTCTATTTCTCGGGATCGAGTGGTTCTTCGGCCGGTTCCCTCCTTTTTGCCTAAGGTGGTTTCGCCTTTTCACCTGAATCAGGCCGTTTTTCTTCCGGTTCTTTCCTCGGGATCGGCAGGTACCTCGGACGCTGACCGACATTTCCTGGATGTCCGGCGAGTCCTTCGTCGCTACCTCAAGGTGTCGGAATCGTTTCGCAAGACCGACCGGTTGTTCGTGCTTTTTGGTGGAGCTCGGCGGGGTGAGGCGGCAGTGAAGGCCTCCATCGCTCGCTGGATTAAGGAAGCGATTGCTTCAGCTTATATTCTCCAGGGTCGACCGGTCCCGGTGGGTCTGCGGGCGCACTCTACAAGGGCTCAGGCAACCTCTTGGGCGGAGCATAGCCTTGTTCCGCACGTCGAGATTTGTAGGGCGGCTACCTGGTCGTCTCTGCATACCTTCAGTAAGCATTATCGGTTGGATGTGCTGGCCGCTCAGGATTCTTGCTTTGGTTCGGCAGTTCTGCGCACCGGTTCGAAGGTGCCCGCCCGATGTTGACTGCTCTGTTACATCCCGGATGTGGAGGACTAAACTGGAGGACCGCTCAGGAAATAGAAATTACACTTACCTGGTAATTGTAGTTCCTGGAGGGTCCAGTTTAGTCCTCCTTCCCTCCCAGGTGTCAGGTTGTTTGTTTTTTGATACGGCGCGCGATCTCTGAACGGTACGGAAATGCATCAGTGACTTTTTTATTCGCGTTCCGTCTTTCGAAGCCGTATTCTACATTCTTTCTTTTTTCCAGCTCTTGAATTCTTGTATTCTTCAGGATCGGTTTCCGACAGTTTTTACTTCGCATTTCGAGCGGGGCGTCGGCAGAGTTCTGGCTTCCTCGTTTGGGGAGGGGGTCGCTTCTTTCCAAAGGGGGTACTTTCTCTTTCTCTTATATATTTATGATAATCTCATGTGTTGCTTCTCCGAGTCTGCTTTGTTACTAGTTCACTGGGGGCTGATGGGAGCTCCGACAGAATACCTACAACCAGAGGAAGATTTTGATTGGTCCAGTCTCCAGGCTGCAGGAGGAGGTGCACTACCCGGATGTGGAGGACTAAACTGGACCCTAAAGGAACTACAATTACCAGGTAAGTGTAATTTCTATTTTTACTGTCCTCATATATTTTTCTGGCTTGTTACTGCCTTTTTTATCAATAGCTTTTATTCTTCAGATTGTCATAGACCTCTACATAGGATTTATATTTAGTTGCCCTTGGATCACTGTAATTCTTCGTATTTATGTCATGCTCCCCTGGGCTTTTATCTATTTTATTGGTGTGATGGGGTATATATCACGTCACAGCCAGAGTCTCGAAGGACCCTGGATAGCCTGAAGGAGGCAGAGGATAGTCCCTGGTATAGAGCCCCAAGTCCTATCATGAAACCCCCATTAGAAAAGTGGAATAGAAAACTCAGATCAGGGGAAGCCCCAGAGAAGAACCCAAGTTCCTGTCCCCACAAATTTTATGGAGACTCTGACCCCTTCCTGCTCACCTGAGTATCCTGGGGATAGGGAGGGATGATTGGGGAGAATTCGAGGGTCTGAGCCCAGAGATAGGAGTGGACCTGGAGGCTGAACTCCTGGGAATGGAGAATGAGTGCCCCCATGGGGGGATGGAATTGGGCATAGACTTACAAGATGAGATGCCCATGGAGATGGAAGTCCAACCTTTGGTGTGGATGTAGCGAGAGAGAGCTACTTGGGAGGTGGCAGGTCATCCAGGTCTCTAGGCACTTGAGACATACCCTGGTTAGGCAAGGGAGAGTTGGTTTGTGTTTTTTTGTTGATTGACGTCTATCTTGTTTTGAACTGAAGCAGCAAACGACTCACTATTTCAATCCCTTGGAGAGCCACCTGTAGGCTGAATAAGAAACTGCACAAGAAGGACCTAATTGGCATATTGTTTTGAAAAGTTGCCTAAAGGACCATTGTGAGGGCCAGTACTGGCCAGAAGATGTGAACAGAACAGCTGTTCTACCTAGGAGGGGCAGACCCCTAGGTCACCCTAAGAGGAAGAGGTACTGTGGATTATAGACCTCCTGACCAGGGAGGCCTTCAGGTGTGGTCCTTGGCCACTTTTTGGAGCTCGCTATGGTTGGAGGAGTGCATGAAAGGCTTGGAGAGACTGCTGGATGACCTACAACCTCACCCTGATGAGCAGACAGCACAAGACCTGACCAGACAAGGAGCGCTTTATCAAGTGCTATTATTTGGTGACCCATTGAAGTGCTCTGGGGTCCTCAGTTTGTCTTACTGGCTTACCTTCATGTCTCTTTCAAATGGGTGTGGTGTCCTATTTTGGAGCCACACTTTCACATATTTGCTTTTCAGAATTGCAGGTTTTTATTTATTTTTTAACATGAGCTTTTAACATTCCCCTTGCTTTTATGAGATTTTTATCTGCCAGCAGTAACAATATTTAAGGAGTTTTACATTTATGTTCTTTTGTCTTACTGGTACTCCTTATTCTATACTTTTAATGTTCTCTGATATGTTTTTATGTGTTGGTTCACTGATATCCTCAACTTTTTAGCGCTACAGTCCTGGTTGGTGGAATGTCAAAAGACACAGGAACCTCATCCATGTTAATAACATCCGTTGCCGAAATGCCGAACTCAGAAATTTCTTTGCTGACAAATGTGCTGAAATCCGCCATCTTTTGTTCCCAGTCATCCGGAATCCTCTGGCCTACAGTTGTTCTTATTCGCACGGAAAGACCATTCCTCTTCATAAATTTGCAAATCCAGTTGAAACTAGTGTGGAAACTTGAAATTCCTCTTTCATTGGCCAGCAGTTTTGCTTTGAATTTAATTGCGATAGTTGAGACAGCTTGATTTTGCTCCCTTCTAGACAGAATCCACTTGTTTAAGTCACTCTCTAGCTCTGGCCACTTTTCTTTTGGACCTCGACGCGCACGTTTTCGCGGGTTCATCTCCTCTAGCGCCGTTCTCTCCTTTCTCCAGTCGCGAACAGATGACTCACCAACATCAAATTCTCTTGCTGCTGCTCTGTTACTTGTTTCTTCTGCTCTTGCCACAACTTTCAGCTTGAAGTCCGCAGTATAAGACTTGCGCTTAATTCCTGGCATGATGACTGGATTATAATAGAAGAGTTCTCAAAGTTTTTATACACCTCAGTGCAATCGACACATGCGCGTTATACGCGCGTGCGCATTATGTGAGAAAATCAATGCGGGACAGGCAGAAAATTGCGCTTTATATGTGGGTGCGTGTTATATGAGGGTGCGGGTTATATGCGCGAAAATACGGTACTGCTTTTGTACCAGTCAAAGCATTGTATATTCAGGTACTGTATATATATTTTCCCTTGTCCCTGAAGGGCTCACAATCTATGTTTTTGTACCTGAAGCAACAGAGGGTTAAGTGGTTTGCCCAAGGCCACAAGGAACACCTGTGAGACTATAAAACCCAGTCCTTCTGGCCCAAGGTTGCTGTCCTTTAGCAGGATTTGAACCCCTGGCCCTCCAACCTGAGGTAACCTTCCTCAACTACTAGGCCCCTCCTCCCTCCTCCTGAAGGGGAAAAGAGGACTTTCATTTAGCAATAGGAAGAGGTAAAAGAGTCAACAGCCCATGGAGCCCTCATGCTAGTGAAGAAACCATGAGGATCCAAGGGCTGCTCATGGTAGAGAAAGAACTATACCAGAGGGCATAAGAAGAGGACCCAGACACTGAGACCATCAGTCACTCAGGAGCTGCAGACAGGAAATGCTACGGAGGAGCTGTGCTATACCAGGTAATTCCCAGAGTCCAGTAAAGAGAAGTTGAGGAGGAGCCCAGCAGCTGAGAGGACCTGTGGTCAGAGAGTCACCCGAAGCAACAGGAGCTGAGATGATACAGGAGACTATGACCTGGCAAGATGCAGCAGAGGTGACCAGAGGCCAACTGAGGTGAGAGGAAAGAATGCAGAGGAAGTAAGAATGTGAGCTTGTAGACTGTAAGAGCTGCAGGGAACTAGGGAGTAGAAGAGAGACTCCAGCCAAGAGAGCTACAAAAGGGAAGACTGCTTACAGATCTGCAGGGAAGCAGAGAGGCAGCAGAGAGTGAGTGCTCACTGACCAGATTGCCTAGAGCAGAGCAGCTGGATGTAAGAGACACTATTGAAAGAATGGATCTTGGCCTGGATTTGAGATTTTGGCACCTATAGGCAAAACCAGACATAGAGAGAGTATATGTGGGGTGGGGTGGAGGGGATGGGGGGAGGGGAGGAAGTTTAAGAGATCCTAAAGATTGGAAAGGTAGACGAGGAGCAGAGAAAGGCCAAAACGACACAGTGGCATCCCTTTAAAGCACATGCTCTTGGTCCTAATGTAAGTAGGAACAGATTCCTCTTTCACCTTCAGAATTGGGCACCTTCAGAATTGAGTGCTGTAGGCAGTTGCTTATATTGCATGTATATAAATCTGGGCCTGAGTGGATCTAGACTACACTGGAGGGGCTGGCAAGCTACGGGGTAAACTATTTAAGACAAATAAGAGAAAATATTTCTTCACTCAACGTGTAATCAAACTCTGGAATCTGTTACCGGAGGATGTAGTAAGGGCTGTTAGTATAACTGGGTTTAAAAAAGGTTTGGACAAGTTCCTGGAGGAAAGGTCCATAAACCACTATTAAAAAGGGACCCAGGATATCAATGCTTGACCTAGTACAAGCACTGCAGAACCTGTGTCTTTTGGGGAAACTGCTAGGTACGTATGACCTAGATTGGCCACTGTTGGAAACAGGATACTGGGCTTGATGGACCTCGGTCTGACCCAGTATGGCATTTCTTATGTTCTTATGTTCTTATGAGTGAATACTTTGAGAAGTTGTGGAGAGCACCACAACGGAGTATCTGTTGGTGGAGGCTGAAGATGGTAGCAGGGAGCTGGAGAGAGCCTGAAGAGCAGAGCCAGTGAGAACAGAAGCCAGGTTCACCAGAGAGCATGCTAGCTCCAGATATCTTGAGTCCGCCAGTACTGAGGCAACTCCTATGAAGATAAAAACCCTATGGATGTGGGTATGGGTGTGGGTGTGATAAGTGTTTGCAAGTTACCCGTCGGCACGTCTCCTAAGGGGCGGTTCCAAAGGGGCATGGTCACGCCCCTTACGAGCCCCTTGGGAGCACCTTTGGAGCCCAGGCAAATTGGAATCTAGCAATGCCGGGTGGGAAGCGTAAGAAGAAACCCCCGGTTGAGGCTTCACAAGTTGGCGCCATTGAAAAACATGTGGTTTCTACTCCACGGAATATCAGCTCAGGTACTGTGCCGCTTGACCCCTCAGCTGAGGGTGTGAGTTTAAGCTCAGTTGAGCGGACCCCTCCACTTCTTCCAGGTTTTCTTGAACTTTCGGGTGATCTTTCTCTTGGTTCTTTCCCTTTTTGATTTGATTGTTAGGATAGTGAATACCCCGCATGAGTCAAGAGACCTATGTAGAGTTGCAGTGTGGAAGCAAAGCCACATGGCCAACCCAACGCTACCTATACCATTTACATGGTTTACTGGTCTGTAAACCATGTAAATGCCTTTCAAATATCGGGCCCTAAATTACTTTCTTTCTCAGAAGACATAAAGTGATAAAAGGCTTTCAGAAAAGAATCTTTTTCCTTTGAAGTCATTGAGTAGTATCAAGTGATAATGGTAAAAAATGGATACTTATTTACAGGGCTTTTTTTGAGAGGAGACAGAGTTGGTGCTCGTGTATTAATGAAAGAGCCCTGCATTTGAGTACTGGCATTTTTTTTCTAAGAATAATGCACTGCTTATTTGATCTTGAAGCCTGTGGCTAGACAACCCATATTGAAAAAAAAAAAGAAAGGACCCGATATTCAGCGCCAGTGGCTAGCACTGCTAAAGCAGTTAGCCATCACTGCTGAACTTTAAGCCCAATATTGAATATCCGGGTTGCGCGTATTTGCCAATCGCTAACTGGGCAGTGGTGATATTGAGCCGGTACCCCGTTAGTAATATGCATCAAAGGTTAGGCCAATGTTTCCTGCACATGACTTTCACCATATATCACTAACCAGGTAACAGCTCAATATCGCCGCTGCCCGGTTAATGATAAGTGCCACCTCTGCTCCAGTCCGGAACACCCCTGACATGCCCCACTGGGGCTTATAGTGGCAGCACTGTGTTAGTGCCACTGAATATCCTGCAGAGTTGCATTTAGATGGTCTGCAAACCATGTAAATGTCTTTGAATATCCCCCACCTAAAATGTTGCTGTATGAGCAACACTGGCTTCCTGTTTCCTTTCGGATCCTGCACAAAGCTTCTGGATTTTGGTGCTTTCTACACTGGTCTTCCATGCTACCTCCACTTCCAGCTCATCCCTTATTGTCCAACCCGTGTTTTACAGTCTGCCAACCAAAAAACCTCCTTATCCTCTCAAAATCCAGTCTGCACCTCAAAACATACAGATCTGCCTTTATTCTGCCTAACTTTTTTTTTTTTTTAATTTAAATTTTTATTTGGTACTGCACACCCTTTTTACATCACTTTTTTCTCATAATTCACAATAGGTAATATATCATACATCTGACTGCCATCAACAGTCAAAAATATCTAACAGCCATAATTGACATTCACCTTTATATCATTACTATCTTCTGATTCATATAGTCCAACTTTTACCCAAATTACTATTTTTCCTCACCCAACACAGTATTAATTCTCATTCTCGTACCCATACATTTTTTACCCATTACTCCCCTCTTCCCCCCCTCCACTGGATCCTGTAATATACACTCCCTTATTTGATATCTTATTTCCTAGACTTTATTAGACTCATCCCATTAATTTGTTTCCTGCTTCTGCAACCATTCCTTATAACTTTCCCATCTTCTTTGGAAGACCTCTGTTCTGTGTGTTTTATGTGCAATAATTTAGCTCATTCTGTAGATGTATGCCAGTCTACTTAAAATTCTATCAGGGACTGGTTCCAGCACTGATCTCCCGCCCTTCACAGTTTCCATCCTTACTCCAATTGTTAACATCTTCAACATATACACCATTTCACTCTTCATATCTCCCCCCCCCCATTCATTCAGTAACACTCCTGCAGGTGTAATAGGGCCTACCCAGCACACCATGTCTCGAGCCAAATCAGTCAACCATTGCCATGTACTCTGTAGAACTGGGCATGCCCACCACATATGCATATAATCCCCTCTTTCTCCACATCCCCTCCAGCACTCTGAATTCTTATATTTACCCATTCTACACATGCGGACTGGTGTTAAGTGCATTCAATACAGCATCTTATAACTGTGCTCTTGGACTGCCGTCGAGACCACTGGGATTTTTACCCCTTCATATATTTTTTCCCATCTCTGATAATTCCAATAACCTCCCAAATCTTCCTCCCATGCCTGCATATGCATTCCATGGTCCATTGGGCCACTCAGTGCTTTATACAATCTAGAGATTGAACCTTTAGAGACATCTCCCGTCTGAAACATCTTTTCAAATTGCATCTCCTTATTCTCCAGGAACAAGCAGGAAGTCAGTCCTCACATGTGGGTGACGTCGGCGCCGACAGAGCCTGCGCAGAGCAAATCCCCAGCTTTCAAAGAAAGCCTTTGGGAATTGCTACCATGCATGATTGGTCCCCTTCCCACCCAAGGGTGCCATCTTGCTCAGTCTCCTTTTTTCAGCGGAGCCCACCAAATGTCGTCTGTTTCCGTCCCGGAAAAAGTTGATTTTTCGAACTTGTTTTGGCTTGTCTCCGGTCTTGCACTGGTACCTTTTCCCGCCCCGACCTCAGTACCTCGGTATCGGGTTGATTCCTGTTTTACTTCATGTTTTCATTTGTCTTTGGATGTCTTCGCGTCCCTTTTTCTTCACTGGCAGCTCGAAGGGTCTTTGACCTTGCTGGGGTTCTTTTTCTCCCCATGGCTACGAGCAGGTTTAAAAAGTGCGATCGGTGTAGGAAGATCATGTCCCTGACCGATATGCACGACTGCTGCCTCTGGTGACATGGCCCGGACCATGACCCGGTGGTCTGTGGCCTTGCAAGAAGATGTCCTTGAAGGCCTTGAGGAGCCGCCAGTAGCAGCATCATAACATTTTTCCTGATTCCCCCATGCTTCTGAGAGCCAGGACCTCATCTGAGGTCTCCACGCCTCGGGAGGAGCACTCCGAACCCAAGAGTCGTCGGGGGTCCTCAGAGAGGGGTTCTCCCTCAAGGGAACCAAAAATAAGGAAGAAACCCTCGAAGGCAGCGTCTCTGGATGGCTCCAATCAGCCAGGCTTCTCCCAGGGCCGGTCGCTGAGCCCCGAGCGTTTGCCCAAGACGTCGGAGAGGGAGCATCCAGCCAACGTTCCTCGAAAGGACCCAGTCATGGATCGGCCTAGGCAAGTACACACTGTCCTTGTCAAGGATTCCCATCCGGGGGAGACGGCTTCGGGCCCGAGTGCATTGGTGCCTGAGCCATGGGCTACGGAGCCTCTAGGACTGGTGTCCAGGATAGTGGCCTTGAAGCGCAGTGTCTCTGCCTTCTTGGAACAACAGCAGGCGCTGATGTCCGGCACGTCCGGTTCCTCCGCCTCAAACACCAGGCGTTCGACGTCAAAGACGTCACCGGAGGCCGAGCCAATCCTAGAGGCCATGTGGGCCCGAGTGGATCCTCGGCCAAGGTCGTGCTCTGCTTCCTGCTCATCGGGGCTGAGGTCGTCACCGGTGAGTCTGCAAGCATCGGGGTGGACGGCGCTAGGGCCTTCGAGGCCCGAGGAGATCCACGAGTCTTCCTCAGAGGCCTCCGCCTGGGAGACCGAGGAGTCCCCGGACACCTGTTGTCATCGCGATGTCCCGTCCGATTTCCCGGTGTCTGAACCTGGGAAAAGGTCCCCACCGGAGGATATGTTTTTTTTGGACTTCATCCGGGATATGCCGAAGGCCTTGGCTTTCTCGACGGAGTCTGAGGAGGATCCTCCAGCTGACGAGCTCGAGATCCTCTAGTACGAGGCTCCCCCTCAGGAAACCCTCATGGTGCTCATTCCTCCTATCCTGGAAGGACTTAATCTCCAGGAACAAGCAGGAATGAGTCTTCACATGTGGGAGACATCGCCGACGGAGCCCGCACGGGAATGCTCCCCAGCATCCAATCAGAAGCCTTTGGGAGCATCTCCCGCGCCTGCGCGGTGGCTTCCCGCCCTTCCTACTGCCTCTCCCCAGTTTTCGTTTTCCCACAGAGCAGACAGGACGTACCTCCTGCCACCACAGAAACTTTTCTTTCTTTCTTGTTTCCTGTGGTCGCGGCCTTTTCCCGCTGACAACGGCACCACCGGTGCCCTTTTTTTCTTTTCTTTTCTTCTTTTATTCTTTTAGTCACCTCGAGGGAACCTTTTTTCCCTCTGGTCGTTTTGAGGACTACCGGGCTGCACAGCATGGAGCCTTCTTCCCCTCAGAGGTGCCCCCACTGTGGAGACTTAGTTTTTCACTTAGACTCCAATGCCTGGTGCCTCTCCTGTTTGGGCCCTGACCCTTTTCTCCCCGGTTCTCCGGGCTTCAGTATCGGGAGAAGACCTTCCCTTTTTCGGGTGTCCCTCGATGACGTCTTTCCCCCTAAGGTGCGGTCATCGGTTTTCTCTTCTCTCCAGGATCAGGTAACCACACAACAGTCTGTTAAGACTAGCCAAGTCTTGAGGGGCGAGTCTCATGCGCGGCATGACGACGGCTCCGGCCAACCCCTCAAGCCCTCCTTGGCAATTAAACCCCGGCAGGAGTCTTCGGGCTCCAAAGCATTCACGGGGTTTCGGGTTGTTCCTGGGGTTCGCTCCTCACAGAACATTCCCGAGCCATGCTCGAGGGTGGTATCCACTTCGAGCGGTGCCGATTCCCCGGCATCGGCGCCGGCGTCGAGTGTTCCACTCTTCGTCAGGGATCGTCAGCTGGTGTCCTCGGCACCTCCGGGGCCGATCGACTACCCAGTCTGGCTTCCCTACATCCCAGCCATGCGCGGAGGTGGTATCCGCTTCGGGCGGTACCAACCCCCCGGCATCGGCGTCGGTGTCGAGCATTCCTCTCCTCACCGGGGATCGTCAGCTGCTGTCCTCGGCACCTCCGGGGCCGATCGACTCGACCCAGTCTGGCGTTCCTTCATCCCTGCCATGCGCGGAGGTGGTACCCGCTTCGGGCGGTACCGATTCCTCGGCATCGAGCGTCCCACTCTCCGACAGGGATCGTCATCTGGTGTCCTCGGTACCTTCGGGGCCGATCGCTTCGACCCAGACTGGCTTGCCTGCATCCCAGCCCTGCGCGGGGGCGGTACCGGATTTGAACGGCACCGTTTTCCCGGCGTCGGCATAGATGTCGAGTGCTCCACTCGTCACCAGGGATCACCGCCTGGCTCCCCCGGTACCTTCGGGGTCTATCGATCTGCCCCGGACGGGCGATCCCCCGGCATCGATGCGGACGTCGAGTGCTCCGCTCATCGCTAGAAGGGGGGCCCCGGTTTCACTCCCCGCAGGGGCTCGTCGTCGGGTTACCTGGGTACCCTCGGGGACGGGTCGTATGCCCCGGAAGGATTCTCCTCTGGGTAAGACAGGCTCGAGAGGGGTCCCGGCGTCTGGCGGTGCCTACTGCTCGGCATCGACGCCGGTGTCGGGTGTTCCCCCCTCTACCGAGCTTCGTTCTCGGGGGCCCTCGGTGCCTACGGCACCAATCGACGCGGTTCCGATTCGCTCCCCGGGATCGGCATCGCTGGCGCTGCCACCGCCGCCGGGGCCCTCTAGGAGGGAGTCGATCTCCTCGCTCGGTTCGATGCCCAGCCTCGAATCGGTATCCAGCCTCGAAGGCTTGGCTACGGCACGTTTCGGGACCAGCCCCGGTCCTTTCCTGCGACGCAGTGCAGAGATTTCTAACCACTGCTCTCCGGTTGCCTCGGAACCGCTTCATTCGCCGGGGGCAGGGCCGTCCCTGGGGTTGGGGCCGAGGCCGATTCCTGCGGTTCCATCGGTGCCATCGACCCCTTCGATGCCTAGCTTGGAATCAATTCCAGGAACCGTCGACGCCGTGCCGACTGCCCCGATCCGGGACTGCTGGTACCACCCTCTGCCCAGCGGGCGTCAGTCCGATAGGTCTTTTGGTGCCCAGGCGGCCCCTCCCGCCTTCGCCTCCCCCGGCATAGCCCCTCTGGGAGAGCCGTCTTTTCAGGATTTTCTCCTTGACATGGCGGACTTGCTTGCCAATCCTATTCCGGGTCCTTCCCTAAGTCCAGGCCCTGCGGAACAGGTAGCCGTAATGCTTCCTTTACATCCTTCCCTGCAGGATCTTCTGCTGGGGGCTTGGCGGTCGCCTTTGAGGGTTCCGGCACCGTCTACAGCCATGCATGCTCTGTATCGGGTGCCCCCCTCCCCGGGTTTTCAGCAGCACCAGCTTCCACATCATTCCATCGTGGTGGAATCAGCGCTGAGGAAGGTTGGAAGCAAGAAGAAGCATTCTTCTCGCCCCCCAGGTCGTGCCTCTAAAACGCTGGATACCCTGGGGCGTCAAACCTTCCAAACGTCCATGTTGGCTTCCAGAATTATTTCATATATTTTTTATATGAGCCTGACACTCCGGGATGTCACCGAGAGATTATCTCTTTTGTCTCCCTTTTTGTCTGCAACTAAGGCCTCTGAATATTCCTTGCTTCTTTATCATTGCAGGAATATCTCTGGGTTCCTTTCTCGTGCTTCTCTAGACTCCTTCCTGTCGGTCAGCAGATCCTCTGCTATTGCCATCAGAGCGCGTCGTACAGCATGGTTGCAGGCGTCAGACTTGTGTAGGCGGGCACAACATAATTTGGGTAATTCTCCGTGTGCTGGAGACCACCTCTTCAACAGCGAAGCCTTACGTCAGGTTGCTCAGTGCTTCGCTAACCCTCCTAGCGTTAGAAGCCGTCCTAAGTCCTCTCTTCCCCCCGGGGGTGGAAAATGTCCTACTAGACCTTCCTTCCTTGGAAGAGAAAATTTCATCCCTCCGCCCACCCGCCAGGTGCGCCTAAGCAAGGGACGTCTCACTCCAGTCTGAAGTTCCCGGACCCGCGTCAGGATACTCATACCAAGCAGCTTTAGGCTCCTGTATGCGGCGGCTTACAATTAACTTCTCTTACCAGAAGTTTAAATTGTTAGCTCTACACTGGGGTTCGTTCGGTGGGGCAAATGGTTCGGATGCTGTCCAGGGGTTAAGGTATTCTCCTTCTTTTCGAAAGAGGGAAATCACCCTTCTCTTCCAGGGTCCCCCTGCTGTTTTGATACCATACCGAAATCCTTCTCCCAGTGTAGACCTTTGTTTGCTATCCTGCGCAGCATGTCCTGAGCGATCCCTCGATAAGGCCGGACCAGCCCCGTCCCCTTGTCTGTTCTCCCTGTTCCGGCAGGAGAACCCCCTGCTAGTCACTCCTATGCTTATCGTTGACTATACCCTCTTGTCTCCCGTTAGGGCGGGGGCGAGTTTTTTTCTGCCTGAATGCCCTGGGTACACATCTAGGGCCTGAGGTACCCCTGATGTGCCCTTACCGGACTGATATTATCCTCTGTCTTTCATGCTACCGTGCTGTTAGTTTCGCTGATCTGCCCCTGCTCCACAGGAATAGATCCCTTCTCTGGATGGATCTTTTCCGCCACCTCCCCAGGTGGGCGTTTCTGTGGATCAGTGGCAGGTCCGCTTATCAGTGTTATGCTCATGTATGTGGGTCCCCGGCATACATGTGTTAGTACCTGGGTGGGCGTTCTCCATGCCCAACTTACTTAGATATTATCTGTGTCGGTAGGTGCATATTGGGAGATGTCCACGGCGCCTGTGTTCTACCGACTATCCTCCCTCCCCCTTCAGGGGTCCGGCCAGTCCGCTTGCCTATTTCCTTATGGCTCGGTCCTGGGCCTGGTTATACTCCACTTACTGCTGTGAAGTCAACAGCTTCTATTTTTCGTTATGCACCTCCTTTTCTTGAGGTTCAGGCCTTTGTCTCCCTATCCCTTTCAGCTAGGGAAGACAGTGTACTCCTTCGGTTCCGGGGTACACTCCTGTTCTCCTCCGGGCTGGGCTATCCAGATCGGCCAGTCTTCTACTCTTAGTCCTCAGGGTTGTGGACTCCGCTCCTAAGGGAGCGCTCAGCTTTTCGCATAAAGCTCCCTTGAAGACCTGCCGTTCTTCTCCTGCCCCAGTTGACACCTGGGTCTCCTGCCCTCCCGGATGTGGAACTTCCTCCTCGCTGCTGTGAAGTTCCCTTGAAGACCTCGTTGCTGCGTTTACAGTACCTTCATCTAGTAGGTAAGCTCTACATGGTACTAGCTCATTATATACTTAATGATACTTCACATGCATTCTAAAGACTACTCTCCTTGTAGTCTTTCGGTTTTTGCTGTTCCTCTCTTCTCAACTCCTACCCTCCATCCCTCAGGGGATGCCGGGGATCCAGGTTGGGAAAATTCCATCCTGTCCTGGGCTGCGCTTTATGGGATCTCCCCGGGCACCCTCAGCTAGGGAGTCCCCACATGTGAAGACTCATTCCTGCTTGTTCCTGGAGATAGCACAGTTACTTACCTGTAACAGGTGATCTCCGGAACAGCAGGAATTAGTCTTCACAACCCGCCCACTTCCCCTAGGAGTTGTATCTCTCTATTCCTTCCTCTCCTCTCCTCCTGGCTCAGCTATGAAATTCGACTGGGGAGAGGCAGTAGGAAGGGCGGGAAGCCACCGCGCAGGCGCAGGGGATGCTCCCAAAGGCTTCTGATTGGATGCTGGGGAGCATTCCCGTGTGGTTTCCGTCGGCGACGTCTCCCACATGTGAAGACTAATTCCTGCTGTTCCGGAGATCACCTGTTACAGATAAGTAACTGTGCTTGCTCCGCACGTGGGAGACACTGTCGTCGATGCTGGTGATCAGCAAATGGCTTGACTCGATGTACCGAGTCCGTCAGAGCCCTGGGTTTCAGAAATCACAACTACCGCACAGCTCCATGGTTGTGGAGTCGGCCATGTGTTGACTGAAGAGTCAGAAGACGCACTCCTCAGTGCCCCCTGGCAGGGAGGCGCGCACCTTGGATGCCCTTGGCAGGAAGTGTTACCAGGGCACGATGCTGAATTGTTAGATCTAGGCCTACCAGCTGTACATGGGCATGTACCTGAGAGACCTGGTGAAGGAGCTCGCCGGGTTCTCGGCTGGTCTCTCCGAGGAGCCTTTGCAGTGCTTCAAGAGCCTGTCCAAAGCTGTCCATGAATGCTCCAAGTTTATGTCTCGGGCGGCCTACGACAGGTTTGAGTCAGCGGCCCAGGTAGCTGTGGCAGGCATCAATGCATGCCGCCAAACTTGGCTACAGTTGTCTGACCTCAAGCAATGGGTACAGGACAAGTTGGTCGATGTCCCATGTCAAGGGGAAAACCTCTTCGGCAAACCCATGACCGACAAGGCCGCCGAGCTGGAGACCGAGTTCATTGTGAGGACTAGGCTCTCTAAGAAGACCACTGCCCCTTCCTGAAAGAAGGGCTCAGGCAAAAAGCCCTTTTACCCAAGGAAGTCCACTGATTACCAAAACTTCCCCCCTTACCAGGCCTCCCTGGCTCCCAGCAAGGGCAGCAGGCCAAGGGACAGGGGCATGGCCCGCGTAAGCAGAAGGCTCCCAAGCCCCAGACTCCAGCTCCGGCCCAGCCTGGAGAGGGTTTTTGACTCCTGCAGCATAACCCCTCTCCTACGTGGAGCTCAGCAGCCTATAGGACGTCGCCTCACCCTGTATGCCCACAGGTGGGGGGCTATCACCACCGATTCCTGGGCATTAAAGGTGATTGGGGAGGGTTACCACCTCCACCTGAGCCAGGTACCTCCTCACTACTTCCCGGGAGAGCCCCTCAGGACTCCCCTTCACCGGGACCTTCTTTTGAAGGAGTTCGCAAGCCTTCTCGAGGACCAGGCGATGGAACCAGTTCCCTACCCCACCTCAAGGGCAAGGGGTTCTACTCCAGGTACTTCCTCGTGCCAAAGAGGACAGGGAACCCCAGGCCCATCCTTGGCCTGCACAACCTCAACAAATTCCTGGTGAGGGAGAAGTTCAAGATGCTCTCCCTTGGAACATTGCTGCCTTACCTCCTCCAGGGAGACTGACTATGCTTCTTAGACCTAAAAGATGCTTATACACACATCCTAAGCCATCCAAACCACAGGCAATACCTACGCTTTGTGGTGGGGGGGGTTATCATTTCCAATACAGGGTGCTTCCCTTCAGCCTTGCCTCGGCCCCCAGGGTATTCACAAAGTGCCTAGAATGGTCACCGCCTTTCTCAGGTTTCAGGGAATTTTTGTCTTCCCCTATTTCAATGGCTGACTCATCAAGGGCCTGCAGCCCCTGAAGTGCAGCAGGCCACAGCACGCACCACCCAGGTCCTGCAACACTTGGGTTTCGTTATCAACTACCCCAAGTCAAATCTTTGTCCGTCACAAGAGCTGGAATTCATTGGGACAAGGATCAACACCCTTCAGTCAAAGGCCTTCCTACCCGCAGACAAGGCAGCCAGGCTCATGGCGCTAGCCAGAGATATACAGCACCGTCCCTCAGTGCCAGCAAAGCATCTACTGCGCCTCCTCAGGCACATGGCCTCCACAGTGCATATCACTCCAGATGCTCGCCTCCACATGCGAACAGCGCAGTGGTGCCTCAGGGACCATTGGTCCCAGGCCACAGAACATCTCCAGGACAGAGTCAGAGTGACTAGGAAGCTGGTACAGTCCCTGACCTGGTGGCTATCGCCCCGACACTTGGAGGCAGGGATGCCCTTCCAGGCCCCTCACCACTTGAGGATCCTCACCACAGATGCCTCCCTGCTGGGCTGGGGAGCCCATTGCCAGGGATACCGCACCCAGGGCACTTGGTCCCCGGGCGAGAGCGTTCAACAGATCAACCTCTTGGAGCTGCGGGCAATTCATCTCGCCCTGAAGGCTTTTCGGCTTCGCCTGGGCCACAGGTCTGTCTTAGTGCAGATGGACAACCAGGTGACCATGTTCTGTGTGAACAAACCAGGGGGGCACGGAGTCCTGTGCCCTCTGTCAGGAAGCCCTGGATCTGTGCTCTTATGCAGTCCGGCAGGGCATTCTCCTCAAGGCGGTATACCTGCCAGGCCAGGACAACTGGCTGCCCTACAGACTCAGCAGGCTGCTCCAGCTGCACGAGTGGCAGCTGGACCCAGGAGTAGCCAGCGGGCTTTTCCAAATCTGGAGGGAACTGGTGATGGACCTGTTCGCAAGCCCTGACAATCACCAAGTACCCTGTTTCTGCTCAAGGCAGCCACACCCCGCTAGGGTGGCCGCTGATGCCTTCCTGGTCTCATGGTCGGAGGGCCTTCTGTATGCTTTTCCCCCGACACCACTGATCGCCAAGACTTTGTTCAAGATTCTCCACGACAGAGCCTCAGTCATCTTGGTAGCCCCACGGTGGCCCAGACAACTGTGGTTTCCACTGCTTCTGCAGCTAGCGGTGGAGGCCCCCATCCCCTTGGGGTCAGCTCCATGGCTCCTTTCCCAGGAGGGGGGCTCTCTTCTGCATCCCAACCTCGGCTCCCTCTCGCTGATGGCGTGGCTGCTGAGAGGGTGACTTTAGCCCCACTCCACCTTCAAAATGGAGGATGTTTTGCTGACCTCCCGCAGAGCGTCTACCAGATGGACTTATGCTTTTAAGTGGCGTAGGTTTGCACTTTGGTGCGCTGAATGGGGGGGTCGACCCCTTTTCTTGGCCGGTGGTCATGGTGTTACAATACCTTCCCCACCTCTCCAGGACAGGGCTCAAGTCTAACTCTGTTAGAGTGCATCTCAGTGTCCTGGCGGCGAACCACCATCAGGTGGATGTGAAACCACTCTCGGTCCATCCAGTGGTATCCCGTTTCCTAAAGGGCCTACTCCTGTCTAAGCCCCCGGTCATCCTCCAGCAACCGAAAGGGATCTCAATGTGGTGTTGGGGCAGCTCACCTTGCCGCCCTTCGAGCCTCTGGCTACTTGTCACCTTCGCTATCTCTCCTGGAAGGTGGTTTTCCTGGTTGTGCTGACTTCTGCCCGAAGGGTGAGTGAGCTCCAGGCCTCGTGGTGGAGAAGCCTTATACCAGGTTTCACAAGAATAGGGTGGTGTTTCGCACGCATCCCAAATTTCTCCCGAAGGTAGTGTCTTCTTTCCACCTCAACCAGGAGGTGGTCCTCCCTATCTTCTTTCCCCGACTGCACGCCAGTCAGGCAGAGGTAATCCTCCATACCTTAGACTGTAAGAGGGCCTTGTCCTACATTCAACATACTCAAGGCCACCGGAAAGCCTCCCAGCTTTTCGTTTCCTATGACCCCAGTAAGCTGGGGGAGGTGGTGACCCAGCGCACACTGTCCACATGGGTGGCGGACTGTATTGCCCGGGCTTATTTATTTAACTTCTCTTCTATACCGCGCTATTCTTATCAGTGCGATGTACATTCAACAGAACCTTATACAATGCAGTCAGGCTGCATTGTATTTACAATAAACAGGAGCTGAAACTTGGACATAACTGGGGTAATTTTCTACAAATTATGAGGAGGCCAGGTCAGGGCTATGGCGACATCAGTTGCTCACCTGCGCTCGGTTCCTCTGGCAGATATCTGCCGGGCCTCCATCTGATCTTCAGTCCATACCTTCGCAGCTCATTACTGCCTGGATAGAGAGTCTCGACGGGAAAGTGCCTTTGGCCAGGCTGTACTCAGTAACCTTTTTGGGGTCTAGGCAACTCCTACCCTCCGACCCATCTGTATTCAGGCTACCGGAGTGCTAACTCCTTTGGACACAGAGGTCCTGTTAGTCCGTAATACGGATTTCATTGCAGCTACTTGCGACTCTCAATGAGGGAGCCTTTTTTGGCTATAGGTTCATGGTAGCCTGTAGCTGGGGAGTCCCATATGTGAGGACTGACTTCCTGCTTGTTCTGGAGAAAGCGTAGTTACTCACCTGTAACAGGTGTTCTCCAGAGACAGCAGGAATCAGTCCTCACAACCCTCCCTCCTCCCCTTGGAATTACAGTCCTATTATCTTCATTTTTTTTTGCCGTCTTTTTAGCTATGTCATTTGACTGAGCAAGATGGCACCCTTGAGCGGGAAGGGGACCACACATGTGTGGTAGCAATTTCTAAAGGCTTTCTTTGAAAGCTGGGAATTTGCTCCATGCAAGCTCCTTCGGCGCCGATGTCACCCATATGTGAGGACTGATTCCTGCTGTCCCCGGAGAACATCTGTTAGAGGTGAGTAACTGCGCTTTGCCCAAGCAAGTATTTATTTGTTTTCCCCCCAGGAAGTGTGCTAACTGAAAGTAGCCATACCAGTCACTGGCTTCTATTTTAAATTCTTGCTGAAGCTCCATAACAGATCTCAATTGACCCACAACTGTTAATACCTGTCCCATATATTGTAGCCCCTTCTCATACCATTTTTGAAATATCTCAGAGGCTCCTCCTACCTTGAAGCCCTAACATTGTACAATCAGTTTGTCAATCCAATTGTGTCAATACCTTATTTTTCCTATCCCATATTCGGAGTGTACATGCTATGTATGGATTTTTCTCCTGACCCCTTTCTCTCATCCCCCTTCCTTGCCACATTAAGTCAGTGAGGCAGTTTGGTCTTACCTCCTGCTGTTCTAATTTACTCCATTGCGACCCATTTTTCTCTAGCCTCCATTCCATTAGCGCTCTCAACTGTGCCGCCTCATAGTACCTTACTGCATCTGGCACTGCTAGGCCTCCTTCCTTTTTCTCTCTATACAATATCTTCCTTTGTACCCTTGGAGGTCTGTGTCTCCAAATAAAGGAGAAGATTCTTCTGTGCACCAAGTTTAACATTGTAGTGGGAATTTCTATGGGCAAAGTCATAAATAGAAACAGCAATCAAGGCAGAATATTCATCTTCACTATGGCAATTCTTCCCATCCATGAAAAAATAAGTTTATCCCATCGCATTTAATCCATCAAAACTTTTTTTATTGTTGGGTCATAATTCAACATATACAGCTCAGACCCCTCTGCGCTAATCTAGATACCCAGCTATCTCACACTTTTATTAGCCCACTTAAATGGGAAGGTAGTTCGCATCTTAGCTTCTTCCTGCGGGTCCAACTGAATTTTTAAAACTTCTATTTTCCCCATATTCATTTTGTATCGCGATACCTTACTGTATTTCTGGATTTCTTGTACTAATGCGGGTATAGATTTCATAGGCTGCCCTAATGTATACATAACATCATCCGCAAATAATGAGATTTTGTATTCCTCTTTTCCCATCTTTATACCATGTATTTCCTTATTCTGTCTAACACTTTCAGCTAGTGATTCTATCACCATTGCAAACAGCAAAGGGGAAATCGGACAGCTTTGTCCTGTACCTCTTCCCAATGTAAATAATTCTGAATATACTCCATTTACTCTTATATGCACCTTAGGTTCTCTATATAAAGTTTCTATCCATTTCTGGAAGTTATCCCCTAGCCCCATTTTCCACATAACAGCAAACATAAAAGCCCATTCTGCTCTATCGAAAGCTTTTTTGGCATCAATAGCCAACATTATAGATGGTGTTTGATCTTTATGCACTTGCCATATTAAGTTTAACAACTTGCGTACATTATCACTAGCTTGTCTACCCGAAATAAAGCCTACTTGATCCTCCTGTATCAATTGTGGAATAAAGTTTTGCAACCGGGACGCTAGTATTTTGGCTAATATCTTTGCATCCAAATTGATGAGAGGTATGGGCCTATATGATTCACACTTCCCATGATTTTTCCAGGTTTGGGTATTACTATTACACCCACTACCTCCATGAAACTCGGTAACTTTTCTCCTTTTAATACCTCATTAAAGACATCTCTCAATATCAGGCTTACTTCCTCACTACATTTTTTATAGAATCTAGCTGTAAAGCCATCCAAGCCTGGAGCCTTACCTGCTTTCAAGCTCTTTATAGCCTCTACTACTTCCTTTCCTTCAATCTGTCTATTCATCCACTGCTGTTGCTCTGTGTCTAACTGTTTCAATGTAATCTCTGCCATATATCGTTCTCCCTCCCCCTGTTGTTCCGATTTATAAAGCTTATGATAATATTCCCGAAATACTTGTTGTATTTGTTCATTAGTATTAACCCATCTGCCCTGCTCAACTTTTAGTCGTAGTATCTGCTATTGCATTCTTTTTTCCCTAAGTTTTTGCGCCAGGTATCTGCATGGCTTATTTCCCTGCACATAGAATTCATGTCTGAGCTGATTTAGCTTGAATGCCTCTGCCTCATTACTTAATCTACCTAATTCATCCCGTAAATTTCTTATACGCTGCAACCTCCTCCTTCCACCTTTCCGTTTGTGCATAGTTTCTTCTTGCCTCAACTGGGCTATTAGCTCATGCTCCCTTTGTTTTTTTTTGCCTCTTCCGCCTAGCTGCTATTGCTATACAGTGTCCCCTTACCACCGCTTTCAGCCCATCCCACACCACTGCTGGTCCCACCTCTTCACCGCTGTTATGCTGCATATACTCATTTATAATATTTTTAATACGACATAGCCCCTCTTCCTCTTCCTCTTCTATGAGGGATTCATTCAACCTCCAGAAATGCAGGCCTCCCCCCTTTATTTGCATATTCAATGAAGCCTCCACCGGTGCATGATCTGTCCAGCTAATGGGTCCTATATCCAATCGCTATACCTGTTCTATTATCCTTCCATCAACCCATACCATATCTAATCTGCTATGAGTTTTGTGTGGATGTGAGTAGTGTGTATATTCTCTCTTATTGCCATGCATGTACCGCCACACATCTACTGCGCCCAGTTTATATAGTAATTTCCCTAACTTCTTACTCACACCCTTAGTGCTTTGTCTATTACCCCCCGTGGTATCTATTCTGGGGTTTAGGGTAGCATTAAAATCTCCCCCTAATATCATTGGGTCTTGCATATGCGCTTCCACCACTTCATATAGTTTCCCATAGAACCCCCCTTGCTGCATATTTGGTGCATATACATTCCCTACCACTATGGGCCTACTGTACCTGTTATTTTACCCTTCCACAGAATGAAGCACCCCGCCACCCCCGTGTCCCTTATGACCTGTTCTTCTTCCAAAAAGTAATCCAACCCCCCCTCCCCCCTTCTTAGGTGATTCCCGATTATGTGCCAAATATACTTTATCATGGCCTTTACTAACCAACCACCTTTCTTGGGTGTTTTTAAATGCGTTTCTTGTATGAGCAATATATCAGCTCACATCTGTTACCCTCTTTTAACAGGGCTTGTCGTTTGTGCCAGGGATTGAGGCCTTTAGCATTAATGGTTACTATCTTACATTCTTCAGGTTTCTTTTGTTTACCCACCATGACTCCAAATCAAAGTACTTTCTCTTTTTACTTTTACAGGATCCAGTTGCCCCCCTCCACCCATCCTTCCCTCCTCCCTCTCAGCTCCCTCCCCCCTGACCTCCCCTTCTATCCTTCCCACCTTCACGCTACATCTTAGTAGCTTCCCCTTTCTCAGCAACATCACCTTCCCCCCTTCCACTCATGACTCAAATTACTGAGCATTATTTGTCTTCTCTTAATCTCCCCCTCCCCTACATCTTTACCAACTTAATTCTACCCCTTACTCCCCCTTCAATTTGTTTACTCAGTCTTTCTTTGCAGATTCTTTTTCTTGCTGTTGCCTTCTTCTCTTTTTCATTTACAAATTGCGCTTCTTTCCCATCTTCCCTTCTTAACTCAGGGTTCCTTTCCGTTTCCTGGCATTGTGTCTCTACTTATTTACACTGTCCTAAGTCCTTTTTCTTTTGCATTACTCATTTACTTTTCCTTTCTTTACTCTCCACTTTCTGCCAGCCAGTTGTCTTTCCATTTCCCGGTTTCCTCATTTCTCCCACCTCCAGTACACATGCTACTCCTGCTTCCTTCATCGCAGTCACCAACTGCGTCACTGTTGTAGCCCGTCTTGTAATGACGTTGTTGGTAATCGCAATACCTGCTGGGTACAATCATTTATATTTAATGCTCTCTTAAAGTTTCATTGTAAATCCTCTCCATTCTGCACCCTATCAATTTTAATTTCCTGAGCCGTCGCTTCTTCCTCGGGGTCTTCTAGCACAGCCTTACATATATCTCGTGCTATTTGTTCACAGTCTCTGTACTCATTACTTTCCGGTACCCCCTTTATTCTTAAGTTGTGCCTTCTCGCCTGATTCGCCAAATCCTCGATTTTAAGCTCGATCTGCTCCTTCACCATTTCCAGATTGTTTACTGCCTTATTTATTTCACTCACAGTGCTTCGTACCTCTTCAACTTGCCCTTCCACCTCTTCCACTCTTTTACCCAGTTCTTGTACATCAGCGTGGAATTCTGTTATGGCCACCTCCATATCCGCCCTGAATCCCACCATTTCTGAGTGCAATTCGCCGAACCAGGAGCGCAGCTCTTCTTTCATGGTTTGGACAATGGTGCTCTTGCTCCGCGCCCCCTCCAAGACACCGAGAAGTTCTTCAGTCTCAGGCTCCAGATTCACCTCGCCTCCCACTTTTTCTCCTTCTTTCTGCTCACCACGCATTGTCGCAAACTCATATTGTCTTATGTCCGCTGTTTTTTTCCGTGTCGCCATCATATCCCCTGCCTCTGGTTTTAGTGCTTAATCTTGTCCACTCTGGGATATTCACTTTACTTATTCAAGGGGGGATTTTTAATGCTTTTGTGGGATTTTATCGGCAGCGCTCTCCTTCAGCTGTCCATGTGGGTCGGTGACGTCTCCGGAAGTCTATTGTCACACCTCATCCGCCCCAGCCGTGACTCCTGGTATTGTTGGGCTTTTATGAGGGTGGTAGTTGTGCCTTGCTTCTATATATAAATCACACAGAAGAACTTTCTTTTCTTTTAGGGTTTTATTCCCCGTCCCTTTGAGGTTTCTTCTTTTTAAACAACAGAAATTAACAGCTCACTTGGCTTCAAACAAAAGATAACTATGTACACAAGTAGCTTCCTTCAGCTGATAACTTTAAACCAAAAGTAAATAATAAACAGCCTAACTGACTGCTTGGCTTGGAGAGAGGGAGAGAGTTGCAGCTCTGCCACTTGTATACTGGAATTTAAGGTTACACAAATCACATTTACCTTAATGATATCTCTGGCTCTATCACAGAGAAAGAACAGTCCATCAATTCTGTATCTGTTAATACTTCAGAATTCTCATATTCCATTATTTCTTGCTCATTGGTATCTCCACTATCCACTTCCAACGTGGAATAAAAATATGGAAGGCTTGCCTCGTCAGTCAAGAAGTTTCTCTTCCTGTGAACTGCACTGCCTCTCTGGGGAGTATCACCAAACTCTGAGTGATGTCTTTCAGAGCCCTGCCCCCGCTGGTGCCTCAATGCATAGCTCAGGTCCCGGTTTGACCTGCTAGCTGGGTAATTTTGATAGGGTCCCTGCCGGGTCTGCCCTAGCTTTCCAGGCTCAACTGTGCCTGATTGCAGCCGGTGTAACGGTGTTTCCCTAGAAGCTGGGAATTCACCGTGAGAAGGGATTTCTTCAGCTTTTCTAGGTGAGTGAAGCCCTCTTCTTTTAACACTTCTATAATCAGGAGAAAAGCTATTATTAGCCTCTGAATATCTGGGCTTTATATGGCTATTTCTAAGCCTCCAGGGCCCTTCCCTTTCAAATGGCAAATAGCCCTTGTGCCTATTCTTTGCCCCTGTACCTGCTGTTGCAGTCTTCCTGTATTCTTCTTGCTTTCCAAACACATTCACGCTGTCAGGGTGTTGCCTTCTCCCAGAACCACACAGGTCTCTGGACTCTTTCCAACATTCACACCGGCTCCCCTGCTGCCTTTCAGCTTGTGACCTCTGCTGCTTTAATTCCTCTCTCAGGGATTCTCTCCTCGGCTCATCTCTCCAGGATTCCCTCCTTGACTCCTTTCTCCAGGATTCTCTCCTTGGCTCCTCTCTCCAGGATTCCCTCTCTCTCAAAGGTTCCCTATCTCCAAATGTTTGGTAGTCTGTTTTATCTGTGTATTTCCTGACTCCACCTTCCCTCAGGTGCATTCTATTAGGTAAAGCAGACTCCCTTGCTTTGCTCTCTGGGTGTGTCTTTCTGGGCTCTGTGCACGTGTGCTTAGGTTGTCCCTGGCAACCAATAAACATTCTCCTGTTTATTCTGTCACTTTCACCGTGATCATTCACACTGCTCTGCACTTTCTCAGGCTGCCCTATGTTCACCCTGTGACACATTCCCCCCCTTAAAACATTACTTGCTGCCGCGATTTTTCGTGGACAGCATGTAATCACTTGCGGGGTTCTACGGTGTTGCTCGCGGTAGGCCAAATTAGCTGTGGCCACCCTTTCTTTCCACGGTTTTAATACATTGACGTGGTATACCTGCCTACGTCCACTTTCATTTTCCACTAGGTAGGACACAAAACCTACTTTTTTCACTACCACGGCTGGACCCTTCCATCTAGTTTCAAACTTTGGACCAGGGTCCGCCACTTGTATGAGGACCTTGTCCCCTGCCGCCAGTTCCCTAGTCTGTGTATCCCTATCATAATATTTCTTCTGGCGCTGTTTGCTACGGTTCAAGTTCTCTATTGAGGCCTGGGACGTTTTCTTTAGGGGTGTCCTTAATTCCTTCAGAAACTGTGGGATCCCCACTTCGGGTCCTCTGGGTTCTACCCATTCATCTTTTAAAATATCTAATACTCCCCTTGGAGACCTCCCAAACAGTAGTTCAAATGGGGATACTCCTAGCGAGGTTTGAACTCGTTCTCTGCACGCATACATGACGAACGGGAGCAACGTATCCCATTCCATCATTTCCCCCTTTCTTAGGCCTCTGCGCAACAAATGCTTTATTGACTGGTTGGTGCGCTCCACCAACCCATTGGTCTGGGGGTGATACGCTGACGTTTTTATATGGCGTATGCCGAACGCCTCCCAGACTCTAGCAAGGTACTTTGATACAAAATTTGTACCCTGATCTGTTAATATTTCTTGGGGGAACCCCACCTCGCAGAACAGCTTTATTAGTTCCTGCGCTATGATTTTAGCTGATATATTCCTAAGGGGTATAGCCCATGGGAACCGGGTCGCATGGTCTACAATAACTAATAAATACTGGAAACCCCTAGGCGTTTTTATTAATGGGCCTACGATGTCCATCCCCATTCGCCTAATAGGCGTAGCTATTGTGGGTAATGGCATTAAGGGTGCTGCCTTGGGCCTGGATATGGAGACCCTTTGACAGGCCGGGCAAGCATCGCAATACCGCTTGGTCTCTTGATACACCCCTGGCCAATAAAAACGTGCTAAAATCTGATCCAGTGTCCCTTGGACACCTTTATGTCCCCCAACTGGATGGTCGTGTGCCAGGCGTAAAACTACTGCCTTAAAGGCTACTGGCACCACTAGCTGCTTCCTCACAGCTCCTGTATAGGGATCTAAACTCTCCCTATATAAAATATTCTGGTCGAGCAGGAACCTTGGTAATGTATTACGGTCCATCTGAGCCCACTCGAAAGCTCTTTTGAGGGCCAAATCTGCCCTCTGCTCCATCGGAAAAGATGGAAACTTTTGGACGAGGGCAGCGGGGACCCAGGGTAACCCTTCCCCTGTTTCTAGTTCCCTTCTTCCTTTGGCTCTCTTATCCCTTTCCTGTCGCTTGGTAGCCTTAGTTTTTTTTCCTTCCCCCACCGGACTCTGAACTAACTCTTCATGGTTAGGTAGCGGATCCCTCTCTTCCGCTTCGGCCTCCTTCTCAGGAGCCTCTTTGACCTCCTCTTTTGTAGGGGTTTCTGCTCTCTCTACTGTAGGGGTTTCTACTCCCTCTACTGGAGCTTCTTGAGGTTCATTTACCGGAGTTTCTTGGGGTTCAGCTACCGGGGTTTCTTGGGGTTTTACTACCGGGACTTGGGATCGTGTGGTGACCAATCCCGTTTTCATGCCTAACCCTTGGCTCAATATCCCTGGAAATAAAGGCCAGTCCCGTCCTAAAATTAGCTTTTGGGGTAGCCCAGGAACTATTGCTACTTGCAACTTTCTTTCTGCCCCTAGTGCCTTGACGCTTACTTGGTGTAAGGGATAGGGAAGCTGTGCGCCGTGCACACATTTTATTGCTACCTGTTTTTGGGTTACTGGGCGAGACGGCTTCAAAGTTTCCCAAAATTCTTGTGCTATTAAACTCTGTTCTGCCCCAGAATCGAGTATAGCCATAGCACTTTCTCCCTCAACCTGTACCTGTAAACATATGCCTTTTGGTACCATCTTCTCTGCCCCTACCATCAGGACTGTCTTAACCCTACACTCTTTTATCACGAGGCCTGATCTGCCACACTTATAGCACCTCCTAGTGTTCCTTTCTACATTACTCTTATCAGGGTTATACTCATTCACTCTCCTGGGTGTATACTTTTTACTTTCATCCATCCCAGTCATACCTGTACCTTTTAAAAGGCTTATATTAGATACAGTGGCAGGCTTTGCCTCCTTAAACACCTCTGCCATTACAGCTGCTTCTTCAGAGTTTGAGCAATTTTGTAACGTTAGGAACATTTTCATTTCTTGTGGCACAGTTAACAAGAATTGCTCTAAAACAAGCTCATCTAATACAGACTCTAGTGTCCTATTCTCAGGGTCTAACCATTTATAAAGCAAGCTCTTAAGCCTCTGGCACAAAGCCTTTGGAGTCTCACTCTCCAACATTATTGCTTCTCTAAACAGCCTTTTATAATGCCTCGGGGTCAAACCAAGGCGATCCTTTACTGCCTTTTTTATTTCGGCATAATTATTTGCTAGGCTAGCTGGCATGGCCTTAAAGGCAGATAAAGCCTCTCCGCTTAAAGTTAGAGCGAATCTCATCGCCCATTGTTCTATAGGCCACTTTAAATTTCCTGCTATGCGTTCAAACGCTTCAATAAAGTCATCGGGGTTATCTTCATGCCCCAAATGTCTCATAGCAAGACCTGTATGAGTGTCTACTTGCGGTATGGTTGATTCTTTCTCTGCAGACTTCCTTAGCAGTGCAGTCATCGCTTCCAATAGCGGCCTTTGCTGCTCCTGCTTCGCTGCCATGTACTGTTCCTGCAAGTGCTTTAACATTCTGGCCTGCTTTTCTTGCAGTTCGCCCATCCAGGCCAGCATGTCTTGTGGATCCATCCTCTTTTCTTTTACACTGCACCTAGAAATAAAGAGAAAAAAAAAACCACCAAGTGCGGTATCACACAGACAAGGTTTCTTTTTCTCCCCTTTTATATCCCCCTTTTTCTCACTGTATCCTTCCCGTCCACCCAGGTTACCAATACCTCGGTTTCCTGGTAGACTCCAGCATGTGAGAAAAGGTCTTTTCACCGCTGACCGGTCTGCCAGCCGAATCCTCTCCAATACCTCACCACTGGCCGGTCTGCCAGCCGAACCCTCTCCAAATTCTCCTGGAGCAAACTTTTCCTGCTTTTTAGCACTGTCCTTTCTTTTTTTTTTTTTTTCCAGGCACTTCTTATGCCCCCCGAAAAAATATCCTCAGATTCTACGCCATTTATATGTCACACCTCATCCGCCCCAGCCGTGACTCCTGGTATTGTTGGGCTTTTATGAGGGTGGTAGTTGTGCCTTGCTTCTATATATAAATCACACAGAAGAACTTTCTTTTCTTTTAGGGTTTTATTCCCCGTCCCTTTGAGGTTTCTTCTTTTTAAACAACAGAAATTAACAGCTCACTTGGCTTCAAACAAAAGATAACTATGTAACACAAGTAGCTTCCTTCAGCTGATAACTTTAAACCAAAAGTAAATATTAAACAGCCTATCTGACTGCTTGGCTTGGAGAGAGGGAGAGAGTTGCAGCTCTGCCACTTGTATACTGGAATTTAAGGTTACACAAATCACATTTACCTTAATGATATCTCTGGCTCTATCACAGAGAAAGAACAGTCCATCAATTCTGTATCTGTTAATACTTCAGAATTCTCATATTCCATTATTTCTTGCTCATTGGTATCTCCACTATCCACTTCCAACTTGGAATAAAAATATGGAAGGCTTGCCTCGTCAGTCAAGAAGTTTCTCTTCCTGTGAACTGCACTGCCTCTCTGGGGAGTATCACCAAACTCTGAGTGATGTCTTTCAGAGCCCTGCCCCCGCTGGTGCCTCAATGCATAGCTCAGGTCCCGGTTTGACCTGCTAGCTGGGTAATTTTGATAGGGTCCCTGCCGGGTCTGCCCTAGCTTTCCAGGCTCAACTGTGCCTGATTGCAGCCGGTGTAACGGTGTTTCCCTAGAAGCTGGGAATTCACCGTGAGAAGGGATTTCTTCAGCTTTTCTAGGTAAGTGCAGCCCTCTTCTTTTAACACTTCTATAATCAGGAGAAAAGCTATTATTAGCCTCTGAATATCTGGGCTTTATATGGCTATTTCTAAGCCTCCACGGCCCTTCCCTTTCAAATGGCAAATAGCCCTTGTGCCTATTCTTTGCCCCTGTACCTGCTGTTGCAGTCTTCCTGTATTCTTCTTGCTTTCCAAACACATTCACGCTGTCAGGGTGTTGCCTTCTCCCAGAACCACACAGGTCTCTGGACTCTTTCCAACATTCACACCGGCTCCCCTGCTGCCTTTCAGCTTGTGACCTCTGCTGCTTTAATTCCTCTCTCAGGGATTCTCTCCTCGGCTCATCTCTCCAGGATTCCCTCCTTGACTCCTTTCTCCAGGATTCTCTCCTTGGCTCCTCTCTCCAGGATTCCCTCTCTCTCAAAGGTTCCCTATCTCCAAATGTTTGGTAGTCTGTTTTATCTGTGTATTTCCTGACTCCACCTTCCCTCAGGTGCATTCTATTAGGTAAAGCAGACTCCCTTGCTTTGCTCTCTGGGTGTGTCTTTCTGGGCTCTGTGCACGTGTGCTTAGGTTGTCCCTGGCAACCAATAAACATTCTCCTGTTTATTCTGTCACTTTCACCGTGATCATTCACACTGCTCTGCACTTTCTCAGGCTGCCCTATGTCCACCCTGTGACACTATTCTGCCTAACTTTAACACTTTAAGATATTTTAAGAATAGCCTTTATTATTCCTAACTTCAGCTACTTTAAGATAACTGCCACTGACCGGTTACTTCAGCGCTGCCCCGGAACACCCCAGTGTTACATGGTTAGCATCAGGGCATCTAGCAGTTTTGTTGTTAAGTGCCATCAAGTTGGTGCAGACTCATGGCGACATTCTGGATAGTTGCCCTAAACTGTGGTCGGTTTTCAATGAGGTAGTGAAATGCTGATAGAGTGGCGTCCATAGTTTCTGTTATTGTGTCCATCCATTGCATTGCTGGGTTTCCTCTTTTGTGCTGACCTTCATCCTTGCCAAGCATGATGTCGTTCTCAAATGATCTCTCTCCGGTATTGGAGGGGGATATTCAGTGGCACAAATCGGCTCTGTGCCACTGAATATCCCGCTCAGCGCAATTAATGTGGTTAGCCGATCTGCTAACCGTATTAATCACTTTGAATATACCCTGTGGATTATTAAATGTTTTTAGTGTTATGTATATTGTACAAATGAAGTGACTAGTACACTCATTCATGCAAAGACAGAAAAGTTCTTTATTGGTTAATTATTTGTCTGAAAATACTGTTGACATAACTGTTATCTTGATTTTCATTTGAATGTGAATACCATCCTCCAACCTATTGGAAGGAGAGAAATACATTTGCTTTAATTCTTCCTTTGGATCTGGTTATTTAAAAACAAGTACAGTAAATTAATCTAACCCTTCAATCTGCCTGGAGGTGTATAATCTTCTTTTTCTTTCTAGTCTGTCCTCCTTACTTTAGGGAGAAGTATGGACACACCCGGTCGGGATAGAATTGCATTCTAGGTGACACAGGGATAACTTGGAACATCTGGCCCCCAACAGAGAGCCTTAGCACCATTTAAAATGAAACAAACAAAATGAAGCACCCCTCAGGATGGGTTGATTCTTACACAAACACTGATTCATCCCCTTGGTGTTTGTCCTGTTGTGTCGCATTACAACCTGGAATTAAAATGGAATTATGGGGGTTAGCACCATGTGATATACACAACATGCCTATGATTTTGAAGGTGCAAAATATGCCTGTTCTGAAAGGCCCCTGGCTCTGCAACACCACTAAGCAAGCAACATGAAGATCAAGGAGCACTCAAAAACAGGTCAAAGACAAAGTTGTGGAGAAGTATAGATCAGGATTGGGTTATAAAAAAATATCCCAAATTCAGAATATCCCACGGAGCACCATTAAATCCATTATAACAAAACGGAAAGAATATGGCACCACTACACACCTGTCAAGAGAAGGCCGCCCACCAAAACTCACAGACCGGGCAAGGAGGACATTAATCAGAGATGCTACAAAGACACCAAGGATAACACTGAAGAAGCTGCAAAAATCCACAGCGGAGATGGGAGAATCTGTCCATAGGACCACTTTAAGCCATACACTCCACAGAGCGGGGCTTAGTATGGAAGAGTGGCCAGAAAAAAGCCATTGCTTTAAGAAAGAAATAAGAAAACACTTTTGGAGTTTGCACAACAGTGTGTGCCAGACTCCCTAAATACATGGAAGAAGGTTCTCTAGTCAGATGTGACGAAAATTGAACTTTTTGGCCACCATGGGAAATGCCCATGTGTGGCGCAAACCCAACATTTCCCATCATAATGAGAACACCATTCTGACAGTGAAACCTGGTGGTGGCAGCATCATACTGTGGGGATGTTTTTCATCGGCAGGGACAGGAAAACTGGTCAGGATTGAAGGAACGATGGATGGCACTAAATACAGGGCAATTCTTGAGTTAACCCTGTTTCAGTCTGCCAGAGATTTGAGACTGGGATGAAGGTTCACCTTCCAGCAGGACAATGACCCATAACATACTGCTAAAGCTGGTTTAAAGGGAAACATTTAAATGTCTTGGAATGGCCTAGTCAAAGCCCAGACCTCAATCCAATTGAGAATCTGTGGCATGGCTTGAAGATTGCTGTACACCAATGCAACCCATCTAACTTGAAAGAGTTGGAACAGTTTTGCCTTGAGGAATGGGTGAAAATGGTTGTGCTGAGCTAACAGAACATATCCTAAGAGACTTGCAGCTGTAATTGCAGCAAAAGTTGGCTCTACAACTTATTGACTTTGGGGGGTGAATACATATGCACACTCCTGATTTCAGATTTTTTTTGTCTTAATTATTGTTTGTGTCACAATAAAGGATATTTATACAGGCATCATGTGACAGATCATGTGACACTGCACACAGGTGAACCCTAATCAACTAATTATGTGACTTCTGAGATTAATTGGTTGGACCAGATCTTATTTAGGGGTTTCATAGCAAATGGGATGAATGCATATGCACTCACAACCTTTCAGGTTTCTTTATATATAGAAGGTATTTTATTGATATTTCACGTCACCAATTTGGACTATATTGTTAGGTCCATTATATAACATCCAAGTGAACCTCCACTTTCATTCCAGGCTGTATGTAATGCGACAAAACAGGACAAAAACCAAGGGGAATACTTTCGCAAGACAATGTATGCTGCCATTTTCTTACCAAGTAGAATGAGCTGCTGAGTGTCCCCAAAAAAGAACCCCTCAGTAACCTACACTGCACAGTAGGTATAACCCCAAAGAAAACATGCCATCAGTCACTTATCAGACAGTTGTGCCTGTGGATGGGCTCTCTGGCTGTGCGCTGGGAGGTCCTAGACTGGGCCCTGGACTGGATTGGTTGCAGAAAGCATGACAGCCTGGCTGGTCCCACTGTAGGCTGGGGACTTAATCAAGTGCAATATAATTGAAGATTGTTGAAAATAAGAGGCATGGGGAAAGTAAATTATATTGTGTGGCAGGTACAAACTCCTCACAAAAAAAGATAGGGATAAGTAATGGACACTATACTGCAGGTTCTGCCCTAGTAACCCTACTGGGCAGACTGGATGGACCATGCCAGTCTTTATCTGTCATCCTCTACTATGTTACATAAATGTCCATTTAAGAATCAGGCTGCCTTTTGGTTTTTCCAGTGTGGTTGGTGGTGATTTTTAAAGTTGTTTCTATGAAGTCAGTGGGATCTCAGTAACACTAGTGTCCTGTGTTTTTACAGGATTGTTCTTGGGATTAGGAGAGAGGGACAGACAATCAATCATAACTGAAGCAGCTAAATCCGACAGATGCAACAAAACACCCATTAACCCAAAAAAAGCTCCATGGTTCAACAACACGCTAAAGCAAATGAAGAGACAGCTTAGAAAAACCGAACTCAAATGGCGCAAAACTAAACTAACTATACACAAGGAGATATACAACAGCCTCCTTACAAAATATAAGGAGACTATAGATAACACAAAAAAAAACTTACTATGCATCAATCTTATCAAAATCTTATAACAGACCACGAGAGCTATTCTCTATTGTAAGAAATCTTACTAATAACCCTCAAACAATTAACAACGAAATTACTGACGTATCGGTACAAACACTAGCTGATTACTATCAAAATAAATCTACACAACCTATAATGACCATAGACAACAATAGTGTAGCCCATCATTGCTCAGAAGAATGGTCAAACTTTCACCCCATATCGAAAGAATCACTAAAGAACATTATATCCAATCTCAACACTACCACCTCCTTCCTTGATCCATGCCCTGTAACATGGATAAAAAGCACACTTCCAATACTAATCTCTTTCATCCTCCCCATAGTCAACCTCTCATTACTCCAAGGTTACATACCCCCTAAACTCAAACACGCACAAATCCGCCCAATTCTCAAGAACGGTAATATGGACAAAACATCACCAAAATCTTATCGTCCCATATCAAGTATCCCTTTCTTAGCCAAAATAATAGAAAAAGTGGTACAGATTCAGACACAGGAATATTTAGACTCTTCCTACCCACTTGATGAACACCAATATGGCTTTAGACCTCAACATGGAGTTGAATCACTATTGACAGTCTTAATCGATGCACTCATTAAAGGGATTGATAACCACAAAAACGCATTCATACTCCTATTTATTGACATTTCTGCAGCATTTGATAGTGTACATCACACCATAATGCTTAATAACCTAAAACAAATAGGAATAAATGCAACAGTACACAAATGGTTCACCTCATATTTACATAATAGAACACAAAATGTAAGAATAGATAATCAGACATCCACCATATATAAACAAGAAATTGGACTCCCACAAGGCTCGGCATTATCAGCCCTCCTATTTAATATATATAAAACCAGTTTGTGACATATTCAAAAAATTCGGTGTACTATATCATCTATATGCTGATGATATCATGTTATACATTCCATTCACCATCCCTGATGTACCGATAAAACTCCTAACAGATTGCCTTATCGAAGTCACAACCTGGCTAAAAGAGCAAAACCTCCACATAAACCACTCAAAAACAGAAGCATTAATTGTAACAAAAAACCAATCTTACGTTCCTCCAACCCACATAACAATACAAAACCAGGACATAAAAATAAAAATGAAATAAGATACCTAGGAGTCATACTAGATACACACCTCACCTTGAACACCCACATTAGAAACACTATAAAGAAAGTCTACTTCAAACTCAAAATACTCAAGCAACTACGCCCCCTCGTACATTTACAAGATTTCATCAACATAATACAGGCAACCATAACCCCGCACTTTGACTTTTCCAACTTAATTCTCTTAGGTATAACAAAACAAAACATCAAAAGAATACAACTAGCACAGAACGCAGCAGCTAGAATTGTAATGAAAGCACACTCACTCCAGCATATTACTCCAATATTAGCAAACCTACATTGGCTACCAATAAAAAGCAGGATAATATATAAGACTGCAATAACCACATTTAAAGCCCTAAATGGCATCGCGCCAATCCCATTAAGCAAACTTATATGTAAGGAAGCACAAAAAGTCACCCACAGAAAAGGACACTCAAATAAACCAAAGGCTCCAAACGATTTTATAAAAGCAAACAAACAAACTAATAACAGAGCCTTTTCACATGCGGCCCCCCTTATTTGGAACTCCATCCCGGAGGACCTACGCTCATCAACAGAAATTATAGAATTCCGCAAAAAACTGAAAACCTATCTCTTCACCTCGCACTACAACACCATAGTTAATCCACTGATCACCCCAGAAAAAGGCTAAAATATGATCACCCCAGAAAAAGGCTAAAACACGATCAACTGTGTAAAGCTAAACATCATAACTTAATAGATATTACAACCACTTGTAAATAACAATGATTCAAATCAAAAGACCCTTCAAACCTGCAATTGTACATAGTTTCTTTACCTTGTTCTTGTTTTGTTATGTATTTTAACCATTACATTGTTCTGTTATGTATTTAAGCATTACACTGTTTACTGCCTAATATTGTTCCATGTAAAACAAGCTCATGCTTTGTTGACTGTTGTTCAATTGTGAACCGCATCTGAACTCTGGAAGATGCGGGATATAAATGATTGTTAAATAAATAAATAAATCATGATTCTTGAATTTAATTCTCAAAATCTTACAGGGAGACCATTTGGACTTCAGTCCCATACAGGGCCGGCCCGTCCATTGAGCGAGAATGTTTTTTGCACAGGGCCCCGCGTTTCAGGGGGCCCCGCGCAAAAAACATTCTGATCCTACTAAAGTAAAATTAAAAAACAAAACAAAACTGTCTTCTCCGCTGCCGGGGCCGCCGTGGCAGAATCGAGTGTGCCGCGGGGCCCCCCCTGCCCAGCACAGCCTGCCCTCCCCCTCTATCCGTTCTCTCGTTCAGCTCACAGTCACCCGCGCCGGCTTTCAGAGCGCGAGGGAAGAGTTTCTCCCTCGCTGCTCTGTTGAGCCCGCGGGGGCTGATGGGAAGTTCCCATCAGCCCCCGCGGGCTTAACAGAGCCGCGAAAGGGAAACTAGTCCCTTCGCGCTCTGAAAGCCGGCGCGGGGTGACTGTGAGCTGAACGAGAGAGAGAACGGATAGAGGGGGAGGCCAGGATGTGCTGGGCAGGGGGGCCCCGCGGCACACTCGATTCTGCCGCGGCGGCCCCGGCAGCGGAGAAGACAGCTTTAAAAAGAAAAAAAATTCCCTCGGCTGGACTGGGCTGGGGGCTTAGGAATGCTGATGGGCGGGGGGCTGGGGGGGGTTAGGAATGCTGATGGGCTGGGGGGGGTTAGAAATGCAGAAGGGCTATGGGGGGGGAGGGGGGGGGATGAATGCTGGGGGGGTGGGGGTGGTAGGAGTGCTGATGGGCTATGGGGGGGCTGGGGGGTTAGGAGTGCTGATGGGCGGGGGGGGTTAGGAGTGCTGATGGGCGGGGGGGGGTTAGGAGTGCTGATGGGCTATGGGGGGCTGGGGGAGGTTAAGACTGGCAAGGAGGGGGGTTACGACTGGAGCTGGGCTGTGCTGGGCTGGGCTGGGGGGGTTAAGACTGGCAATGGGCTGGGCTGGGCTGGGGGGGGGGGTTAAGAGTGGTAATGGGCTGGGCTGGGCTGGGCTGGGCTGGGCTGGGGGGGGGGGTTTAAGACTGGCAATGGGCTGGGGGGGTTAAGACTGGTGCTGGTCTGGGCTGGGCTGGACTGGGCTGGGGGGGGTTAAGACTGGCAATGGGCTGGGCTGGGCTGGGCTGGGGGGGTTAAGACTGGCAATGGGCTGGGCTGGGCTGGGGGGTTAAGACTGGCGCTGGGCTGGGCTGGGCTGGGGGGGTTATGACTGGCAATGGGCAGGGCGGGGCTGGGCTGGGCGGGGGCTGGTTAAGAAAGCAAAGGGCTGGGCGGCGCTGGAGGGTGGTTAAGACTGGCAAGGGGCTGGGCTGGGCTGGGCTGGGGGGGTTAAGACTGGCAATGGGCTGGGCTGGGCTGGGCTGGGGGGGTTAAGACTGGCAATGGGCTGGGCTGGGCTGGGGGGGTTAAGACTGGCGCTGGGCTGGGGGGGGTTAAGACTGGTGCTGGTCTGGGCTGGCCTGGGCTGGGGGGGGTTAAGACTGGCAATGGGCTGGGCTGGGCTGGGCTGGGGGGTTAAGACTGGCAATGGGCTGGGCTGGGCTGGGGGGGTTAAGACTGGCGCTGGGCTGGGCTGGGCTGGGGGGGTTAAGACTGGCAATGGGCTGGGCTGGGCTGGGCTGGGCGGGGGGGGTTAAGACTGCAATGGGCTGGGCTGGGCTGGGGGGGGTTAAGACTGGCAATGGGATGGGCTGGGCTAGGCTGGGGGGGTTAAGACTGGCAATGGGCTGGGCTGGGCTGGGCTGGGGGGGGTTAAGACTGGCAAGGGGCTGGGCTGGGCTGGGCTGGGGGGGGGTAAGACTGGCAATGGGCTGGGCTGGGCTGGGCTGGGGGGGTTAAGACTGGCAATGGGCTGGGATGGGCTGGGTGGGGGGGTTAAGACTGGCACTGGGCTGGGCTGGGCTGGGCTGGGCTGGGGGGGGTTAAGACTGGCAATGGGCTGGGCTGGGCTGGGCTGGGGGGGGTAAGACTGGCAATGGGCTGGGCTGGGCTGGGCTGGGCTGGGGGGGTTAAGACTGGCGCTGGGCTGGGCTGGGCTGGGGGGGGTTAAGACTGGCAATGGGCTGGGCTGGGCTGGGGGGGGTTAAGACTGGAGCTGGGCTGGGCTGGGCTGGGGGGGTTAATACTTGCGATGGGCTGGGCTGGGCGGGGGGGGTTAAGACTGGCAATGGGCTGGGCTGGGCAGGGGGGGGGTTAAGACTGCAATGGGCTGGGCTGGGCTGGGGGGGGTTAAGACTGGCAATGGGCTGGGCTGGGCTGGGGGGGGTTAAGACTGGCACTGGGCTGGGCTGGGCTGGGGGGGGTTAAGACTGGCAATGGGCTGGGGGCTGTCTGGAAATGGGGCTATGGGGGGTTAGGACTGATAATGGGCTATGGGGGGGGCTAGGACAGGAAATGGGCTGATGGGGAGGGGTTAGGACGTAATGGGCTGTGGGCTGCTGTGGGGGGTTAAGATGGTAATGAGCTGTGGGCTGATGGGGGCTGTCTGGAAATGAGGTGATGGGGGTTAGGACTGCTAATGGGCTATGGGGGGGTTAGGACTGCTCAGGGGCTATGGGGGCTAGGACAGGAAATGGGCTGATGGGGAGGGGTTAGGATTTGAGGTGGACTGATGTGGTTAGGACTGGTAATGGGCTGTGGGCTGATGGGGGGGTTAGGACTGGCAATGAGCTATGGGGGGCTGACTGGAAATGGGCTGATGGGGTTAAGACGGGAAGTGGGCTGATGGGGGGTTAGGACTGGTAATGGGTTATGGGGGGCTTAAACTGAAAATGGAGTGATGGGGGGTTAGGACTGGAAGTGGGTTGATGGGGGGCTAGGACTGGTAATGGGTTGGGGGGTTGCTATGACTGGAAATGGGCTGAGTGGAAGGGGAGGCTTGAACTGCAAATAGCTGATGGGGAGGGAGCTTGGAATGGAAATGGGCTGTGAGGGAAGGGAGCTAGGACTGAAAATGGGCTGATGGAGCAGCTAGGATAGGACTGGAAATGGGCTGTTGGGGGAGCTAAGATTGGAAATGGGCTGTGGTGGGGGCTTGAATTGAAATGGACTCATGGAGGGGCTAGAACTGGAAGTAGGCTCATGGGGGGCTTGGACTGGAATTGGGCTGAGTGGAGGGGAGCTAGGATTTGACATGGGCTGATGGTGGGGCTAGGAAATGACTAGAAATGGGCTGATGGGGGCTAGGATTGGAAATGAGCTGATGAAGGGACTCAGACTGAAAATGGATGGGGGAGCTAGGACTGGAAATGGGTTGATGGGGGGCTAGGACTGGAAATGGGCTGATGCAGGGACTAGAAGGGAATGGATGCTGGGTGAGACTGGAACTAGAAGGGAGCTGATGTTGGGGAGGATTAGAATGGGATGGGGCTGGGAGAGTAAAATGGAGAGGGGAAAAATATTTTGTGTGGGAGGGATGAAAAATCTACAATTGGCCGGGTATTGGGAGAGTAAGTGGGGATTGAGGATGGAGGGGTAAAATTTGTGTGGATGAAATAGGAATGAGGAAAGAGCAAAAGGAGAAAGATTAGTATGTTAAAGCAGATGTAGAGAGAGAGAATGGAAAAAAAAACTAGAAGAGAGAAGAAAGAAGAAAGAACAAATGGACAGCAGATGATGGACAGTTAGCAGAAAACATGAAGAAACCAGAAGAAAGTGGCTGGAGCAATTGCAACTGAAAAAAATGCACAAAAGGTAGAAAGATATCTCTTTATTTTGAATTTATTAACTGGAATATGAAAGCTCTGGGAAATGTGCATCATTAACGTCTGCGCTTTGTTTGGTACAAGAGGAAATTAATTTATAGTTTTATTTCTACAGTGTTGTTGTACATTCCAAGTTTGGCTTTTGGGGTTCCCAGTTTAATTTGCCTTCCTGTTTCTAAATTGTGATTCCTTGTTTGGTGATGGTCTATGTTCTGCATGTGTAACTGAGCTGAGGTATTCTATTTATGTAATTCCTATTTGACATTGCCACTTGTTCTCTTTCCCCAGTATTCTCTGAAATGTACTGGTTTAATATTTGCAGTGTTGCCTTTTGATAGGTAGAGTATGGTACTTTGTGAGTCCTGGTAATGCTGTCAGGAAACGGCGGGTTTGCTATGGGTTCTAAATGGGCAGCGTTTGTAGTAGTTCCTAATGTGCCTGGCGGTTGGCACTGGATTATAGTAATGTAGAAATCTTTTAGTCTTTCTTTATCCATACACTCATTAAGAGACATGTTTACTAAAAGTTAGTGTATGGTAACATTATGCAAATATTTATGCAAATAAGGCCACTTATGCAAATGAGGCCCCGCACCGAGTCTCCGCACATGGCCCCGCACCCCCCTTGGGCCGCCCCTGGTCCCATAGGCCTGTGCCCTGAGTTTAAGTAGTAGCAATTCTCCTATGATGAGATCCAGAAGAAGCCAATGTAATCAGCCATTAATCCTGAGATGTGAGACAGTAACGAAGAATACCAGTATTGTTCACATTGCCACTTGAATTCAAGTCTATTTTTGGCTATTTGTTTTAAAAGTGCTCGTGGCAGTGTTGGAGAATAACCAGGAAGTCATTCATTCATGACAAAGTTTAAATTGACTTTCTATAAAAAGGCACCACTCTTGGATTTAATGACTATAGCTGGTTATACAATGTAATGTTTATTGTAACAGATATCTCAGTCAATAAGGGTATGCGGTAAGGTCCAGAGAACATCACTGTGTGGTATATACTCAGAATTCTAAAATTATCACGTTTTGTTTATACTTGTCAGAAAGAGTTTGTAAGTTATTAACAAGCTGCGATAGAGATAGCAAGGGGTGAAGGTGCATTAGAGGACAGGCATCTTTGTAGAGAAGAGCAGGTTAGAAAAGAACGAGCTGTGAGTCATAAGAAAATAAGGGGCAAGAAGGAACAGAAAGGATTTAAATATTGAAAGGTTTAAAACTCAGTTTTGTATAAGTTGTCTAAGGCATATCTAAGTCAGGATGTTCATATAAAACATAGTAAATGATAACAGATAAAAACCAGCATGACCCATCTAGTCTGTCCAGCAAGGCATTTAAGGTTGTAACTACTGCTCCATGCAGATTACCCTCACTCCATGCTTTTTACTTTGGGTTGCAACAGCTGCTCTGTGACAACTACCCCTGCTCTTCTTTTTTGAAGTGCAAAAGTCATTTAAGTTTTGCTTTGAGCAGGAATGCTCCTCTTCCTATATAGGGATCCTCTGTGGTTGTCCCATTTCTGTTTGAATTCCGTCACTGTTTTGTCCCCACCACCTCCAGTGGGAGGTCATTCCGCCTCCCTTTTCATGAAAAAGACTGTTTCCTGATGTTGCTTTTAAATTTTCCTCCTTTCAGCTTCATTTCATGTCCTCTAGTTTAATAGCGTCCCTGTCTTTGGAAAAGGTATGTTTGCTCATTAATACCTTTCAGGTATTTAAACGCCTGTATCGTTTCTCCCTGTCTCTCCTTTCCTGCAAGGTACACATAGTCAGGATTTCAACTCTCTTCTCGTATGGCTTCTGCATAAACCCCATACCATTTGGGGTATGGGGCTTGTGCAAGTATTTTACAAAAGGCTCACCGAGTGTGGAAAGTGCATGTGCACATGGCAGCATATGCAGCGAGAGCAGCTATTTTACAAAGAAGCACATTAAAACAAATTGGCATTACTTGGAGCTTTGAAAGTGTAAGCAGTAATTTTGCAACCTACATGTGTAAGTGCTGCTACGTATATACATTAAATGACAGATTTTAGAAAGCTAGTTGTCAAAGGGGAGCCAATTAAGGAACCAAGTTGGCAAAATGCAAATTTGTGGATTTTTGAAGTGGCTTTTAATGCCATTTAGGGGTTAACAGAATTATTCCCCATCACTCTTCCAGACCCCAGGTCCAAATGAGGATTTAGCTGACTTGCATACTTAAGATCAGATCTAAATACCGACATCTAGATTTTATGATGTAAGCATGTATTTCTTTTGCAGAAAGTGGAAATACACCCATAATAACGATATGTATAGTGACGATTTTCAGTTCAGTTCATTTTTGGGTCATTCACCCAATGACAGGGCCAGTTTAAGGGGTGAGCCAGTGAGGCACTGGCTCGGGCACCAAAATGTAAGGGTGCTGAAAGTCTGCCTCACCAGCTCCACCCTTTCACAGTGATGGGAGCTTGTTTCTTCTTTACCGTGGCTGGGCTGGGCTGTTGGCACCAGTACCACAGTGTTTTTCTAAGGAAAAAACAAGCACTTGCTGTATTTTTCAAGAAACAGGAGCAGAGTTTGTTTTAATTATTAATCCCTCCAAGTATATGTGAACAGCTGGACTGGATGAATCATGGATTGGGATCTCCTGGTCAGCTGCATCAATTTAGGAGGGATTTCCCCTTGGTCAGGACACTAACAGCTTTGTCCATCAATGCCCCTGCCTCTCGTATCAATGTGGGTTTTTTTGCCACAGTGCCTCCCCCCCCATTGAAACATAGTGAAAATTACTGCCTTCATGAATTGTCTATTCTTTAATTACCCTTCTAAAGTCCTAAATCCCAAATTACAGCATTAAAATAATATGAATTAAGAGCATCTAGTCTTTAGTTCACAGCAGTTCTGTTGGTACATATAATGCCAGGCAAGATAATCCATATAGGTACAATGGCACTGCCCCAAAGAGATTATACAGATTTCAATAGAGGTAAAATATATTTTTTATTTGCTGGCTACTGTGCAGTATTAATAAAGACTAAAAGGGACATCTTAGGAGTTCTTTTACTAAAGGTTTTAATACACATAATGAAGTGCCCATAGCACTTTTATTCCTATGAGTGCAATGGCACTTAACAAGCATTAACCTTTAGTAAAAGAGACCCTAATTGCGCATTTAGTGCCCAGAACTAGTGTGGAAGGTGTGGCTAACACGTACTAACTGTGGGGCAGTCTCTGTGCAGTTGGCACAGTGGGAAACCCCTCACTGCGCTAAACCTGTAACTGCAATTAGCGTGAGTGCACTTCCCACCGCCCACTGAGGTGGCAGTAAGTGCACCTGCGCTAACTTCAGCATTGATGATTAACACACATTATTGACGCCCATGCTACTCACAATGTGCAAGCAATGCCCACTTTCTGCCCCAACCCACCCAATTATGTGCTAAACTGGCATTGTAGTGAGCAGTATGCTCACCGTGGTCCTGTGCTAACTGTTTACCATGCAATAAACCCCATGCTAGCCATTAGCACACTTTAGTAAACATGCACCAAAGTGAGCGGAGAAAGGGAAGGGTTTAAATACAGTAAACCCAAATAAGAATTAAATATAATATAAATGAATAATAATGAAAAAATTAGACCAAAGCATAAAAAAGTATTTTTTATCAGCAAAGATTAAGCTTTCTCTTTGCCTCTACAGGGCAAAAAAATTGAACCTCACATCACACTAATTTCCATAGTAGGGGGCATTCACTAGGAATAGATTTATTTATTTGTATTTAGCTCATGCCTTTCCAGCAGACGCTCAAGGTGAGTTACATTCAGGTATAGAAGATACTGTATTTCCCTGTCCCCAGAGGGCTTACAGTTTAAGTTTGTGCCTGAAGCAATGGATGGTTAAGTGGCTTGCCCAGGGCCATCTAAGAACATAAGAACATAAGATATGCCATACTGGGTCAGACCAAGGTCCATCAAGCCCAGTATTCTGTTTCCAACAGTGGCCAATCTAGGTCATACGTACCTAGCAGTTTCCCCAAGGGACACAGGTTCCACAATGCTTGTATTGGTTCAAGCATTGATATCCTGGGTCCCTTCTTAATAATGGCTTATGGACCTTTCCTCCAGGAACTTGTCCAAACCTTTTTTAAACCCAGCTACACTAACAGCCTTTACTACATCCTCCGGTAACAAATTCCAGAGTTTGATTACACGTTGAGTGAAAAAATATTTTCTTTTATTAGTCTTAAATAGTTTACCCTGTAGCTTCATTGCATGTGATGGCAGTTTATGATATTTGGAAGGTTTGATTCTGAAAGTAAGTGAGGGTAACAGCATTTGAGATTACAAGTTCCCTTGGGCAAGGCACATGGAAGACAATTATGAAACATATAGATAGTTATGGTTTAATGGGACAAAGACAATATGGATTTAGCCAAGGGAAGTCTTGCCTCACCAGTTTGCTGCATTTCTTTGAGGGTGTCAATAGAGATAAAGGAGAGCCAGTTGATATACTTTATCATGATTTTCAGAAAGCATTTGACAAAGTCCCTTATGAGAAATTCCTGAGAAAATTAAAAAGTCATGGCATAGGAGGTGATGTCCTATTGTGTATTGGGAACTGTTAAAAGATAGAAAACAGAGAGTAGGGCTTAAATGGTTAGTTTTCTGAATGGAAAGAGGTGAATAGTGGATCTGTATTTGGACCACTGTTTTTTAACATATGTAAAAGATTTGGAAATGACCAGGGGCATCAACAAGCGAGGCAATTAAAATTTGCAGATAACACTAAATTATTCAAAGTTGTTAAATCACAATCTCTCACCTGCTTGTCTTTATAAAATAAATGTAATTTAGGCACATTAAAAGGCATTTTAACAAGAAAACACTGTTATAAAATTACCCTCTATCTTTCACATATGGAAAATGTTTATGGGCATGTAAAAAGTAGCTGCATCACTTCTCGGTGCATAGTTTGGGTGGAGCTGGGGCAGAATTGTGATGTACATGCATATTTTATAAAATACACTATACATCTATATCGTACAACAATCTACACTTTCTTTGGAGCAGGTATAAATTTGCAGATTTGGACACTGCTGAGGTTATTGCACAAAACTGCTTTATAAAGATGCATAGGTGCCTGTGTTGCATTTATAAAATAGGCACCTTTTTGAAATTTCCCTTAGGCACCCTGCTATGAAATTTTCCCTTACATGTGCATTGAGTCTCTTCTGCTAATCAATATGTACTTTCAAGGTTTGGAATCTATGAGCTAGATTAACTAAAAGGCGTTAGTTAGCTTGTAATCACATGCTCAAACACACACTAACGTGTTATTTAACCAAGGTCTCATTTTATACAATGGGACCTACAGTATTTACTAATAATGCACATTAACGGCATTAGTGCATGCTAATGCTGTACTGCACTTCTGTAAATCTAGTCCTGTTTTTTCCTGACTGTACATGTTAAGTATGTTATAAATGAAAAGCTGGATTTTGGTTAATTTATTACTTACTGTTTCAGCAACCAGTTCTAGTAATATGTACTTCTGATACATGTGTAAACATATAAGTGTAGATGACACCTTTAATGGATAAGAGCTGTTTCAGGGAAAAATTATTTGTTCTTTTGTATGTCATTGACTGAAGTTTCCATGATTGTAAACCACATTGGGCAGTTAGTAAACTGTGACTGTGGTATATAAAAAATAAATGATTTCTTAACATTTTATCTCCAGGAACAAGCAGGAAGTCAGTCCTCACATATGGGTGATGTCGGCACTGACGAAGTCTGTCGTGGGATCACTCCCCAGCATCCAATAGGGATGCTTTTGGCAGCATTCCTCCACGTATGTGTGGCTGCCTTCCTGCCTTCCCCCCCTGGTATCCGGAGTCGTCTTTTTTTTCTGCGGAGCCACCGGGACCCCGTCCCTCTCTGCCACATTTTAAGACTTCAAATTTTCTTCAACAGTACCATAAAAAGTACTCCGGTTTGTCTTCCCATCGACAGCATCCGTCGATTTCAGTACCTCTCCTTTTTTTTTTTAATTTTCTTTTTCTATACTTTTTCATTTGAGGCCTTCTGCCTTTTCAGGCACCATTGCCCAATTTGATTTTGCTTCCACTTTGTTCACAAAAATGGAGAAACCCCGTAGTAATTTCAAGAAGTGCTTCAAATGTTCCAGTACAATTTCTATTACTGATGAGCATTCTTGGTGCCTCAAATGTCTAGGCCCTAACCACAATGTCAATTCGTGCCTCTCTTGTTGCCACATGACCACCAGAGGTCAGAAGAACCATGACAAACAGAAGGCTAGGCTGTTTCCATCAGACTCAGCTCCTTTGGTGCACTCCTCGGGGGCGTTGACTCCGTCTAAGCCTTCCCATGCCTCAAAAGAGAAGCATTGCTCGGAGTCTCCAGCACTTAAGAAGGAGAAGGCATCAGCTTCAGCATTGAGGTCATCAACTTCCAGGTTGGCATTGGCATTTGATGCCAAGTGTTGACATTGACATTTTTCATATTGCGATGCGCACCATCCATCCAAACAACCCCAGTGGGAGGTATCACCCTCCAAAGCCGTTTAGGGGTTCAGAGATGTCCTCAAGGTCCAATCCTTGGTGGAGCCCCCAATACAAGCATCAGGAATTGTGGCCCATATGTCAGTGTCTGGAGCCTCTCCTCCCCCGGTACAATCACTGGATGACAGGCTTATCACCATGGAACGTAGCATCGCTAAACTTAGCAATTGTTACGCCAATGACTTCAGAGGCTCTGCAACCAGCACCACTACCACCATAGGTTCCACTATAGGTACCCTACTACCTTCACAGACTGGAGTAATTGATACTGAGACTCTCGGAACCATCTGGTCCGATACCCTTGACATCGAATCAACAATCATCGGAGCATTGGAGGTATTGGGTATCTCATAGAAATTACTTCAATTTCCTGCCAGATTCCAATTCCAAGGAAGCGTCTGAGGTGGAATTGGTCGATTCCGATGCACTCAGGGAGATTCCATCGGATCCTTCACTTCCTTATGAATGGAAACATTCACTGCCAAAAAACATGTCCTTCCAGGACTTCATTAAGGATATAGCAGCATCTCTGGATATTTCAGTGGCTACTGAAACTGAACCATGAGCCGAGGAGCTTGACATACTACAGAACCCTTCAGAACCAAAGGAAACTGCCACCCTCTCAGTGCACAACATCTTAAAGAACTTAATGATTCATATGTGGGAGGCCCCCATGTCAACTCCTGCAGTAAGTAAGAGGCTTGATACCCTCTACAGCAGGGGTCACCAACCTGCGGCCCGCGAGGTCCCTCCGTGCGGCCCGCGAGACCCTACCCCGGTGCGGCCCGCCAAGGCAAACTCACCGACTCCTTCTTCTGCAGCCGCGGCTCCCTGCCTCTTAGGGAACCACGGCTGTACTTGTAAAATCATCGCGGAGCCCTTCCTGTCTTGACGGGCTCCGTGCAGCATTGTCCCGCCTCCAAAGGAAGTGGTAAACAACTTCCTTTAGAGGCGGGACAATGCTGCACGGAGCCCGTCAAGACAGGAAGGGCTCCGCGATGATTTTACAAGCACAGCCGCGGTTCCCTAAGAGGCAGGGAGCCGCGGCTGCAGAAGAAGGGAGGGAGCTGACATGGATTATTGAAGGTTAGGTATGAGCAGGTTTTTTTTCGCGCGGGGGGGGAGGGGGGAGGGGGCTGCGGCCCGCGAGTCTGCCAGTAGTCGGCTGTGCGGCCCGCGGCCCTCTGGAGGTTGGTGACCCCTGCTCTACAGGGTTCCTCCAGGCTTTCAAAAGACACATCTTCCCCATCATTCCATGGTGGTGGAGTCTGCCATGAGGAGGATCAAAAGTCAGAAAAAGCACTCCTCAGTTCCTCCTGGCAGGGAGAGTAGGACACTAGATGCTTTTGCAAGAAAGGCCTTCCAGGCCACTGTTAGCATCCAGAATTGATTCATACATACTCTTCATGGGTCTTTTTCTTAAGGATGTGGCCAGAGATTTCTCAGATTTCACCTCTTTATTACCACATGACAAATAGGCGGCTCACCAGGTCTTGATTACCCATGCCCAAAACACATCAAAATTTTTAACAAGAGCTGCTTTTGAGGCAAATAGTAGATCTGCTGCAGCATGCATTGGTGCCTGAAGAAGAGCATGGCTCCAAACATCTGACCTAGAACAATGGGTTCAGGATAAGCTGATAAACATACCCTGTAATGGGGGGAACCTCTTCAGTCAGTTGTGGAGGGAGAAGGCCAGAGAGATCAAAACAGATGATCTCACTATGAAGAGTCTCTTGAGGAAAATGGCGGACCCTTCTAAAAAGAAGACTACCACCAAGAGGTCATTCTTCCCTAAAAAGAAGAATTTTTCCCCTTAATATCAGTCCTATGCTACCTACAGTGGTCCACAGCAGCAGCAGAAACTAGCAGGTCAGAAGCAGATCAGGAAACCCAAGGTTTCCAAACTTCAGCCTGCCCCATCTACTCACCAGTCTCAGAGTTTTTGTCTCTTTCAAAAGAAGCATAGCCAATTTCCCCATAGTTCTCCCTCCTCCTTCCAGGATTCCAGGGAGGCTGGTGCACTGTACACACCATTGGATAATTATCAACAAGAGCCAAGGTCCCTACAACTAGTCTCATAGGGCCTACAACTCAGGTTTCAAAATTATCCTCCAATTTTGTGGGGCAACCCACCCTGGATCCCCCTCATTACTCCTTGTTTCAACAGGAGATCCTTTCCCTGCTAGATCAAGGAGACATCAAGGAGGTCCCCTCTGACCTGCAAGGAAGGGGCTTCTACTCCAGATATTTCCTGATTCCAAAAAAGACAGGAGGTTTCAGGCCTTTTCTGGATCTCCGAAATATCAACACATTTCTCATTAAACAAATTCAAAATGATTTCTCTAGGCACCCTCTTGCCATATCTCAAACAAAACAATTGGCTATGCTCTCTAGATCTAAAGGATGCATATACACACATCCTCATCCACCCAGATCACATGAGATTCCTCAGGTTTGTCTTTCAGGACAGCCACTATCAGTACAGAGTCCTCCCTTTTGGACTCGTCTCAATGGCCAGAGTATTCACAAAGTGCTTAGCTGTGGGTGGCGGCTTACCTACAAACCTGGGGAATCTTTCTTTTTCTCCTTCTTAGATGACTGGCTGCTAAGGGCAGACTCTGCTTCAGCAGTCACATCGGCCCTAAATTGGACTATATATGTTCTTTAGGAGATGGGGTTTGTGATAAACTATCCAAAGTCACATCTCAACCCAACCCAGGATCTAGAGTTCATAGGTGCTCAGCTAGACACAGTAAGGACAGACGACACCATCTGATTACCTTAGCCACTCAAGTGCAGCAACAACCATCAGTTCCTTCTAGAACATTTCTACGCCTCTAAGGGCACATGTCATCCACCGTCCATGCCATACCCTATGCTCGTCTCCACATGAGAATCTCACAGTGGACTCACTTAAGCCAGTGGAAGCAGTCCACAGATCATCTTTCAGATCTGATAGACATCACTCTACAATGAGGGCAGATCTGCAGTGATGGATCAAGCCACAGAATCTAATCAAAGAGTTACTTTTTCAGAGGTCTGCACCTCAGTTTATCCTAACACATCAAAACTAGGCTAGGGCGCCCATCTCAATGGGCTCAGGATGCAGAGCCTCTGGTCTGCTCAAGAGAGAGTCTTCCAGATCAAACTTTTAGAACTCAGATCAGTATTCAGTGCCATCAGAGTCTTCTCTCCCCAACTCAAGCAGCATTCTCTTCTGGTACAAACCAACAACCAGTAAGCAATGTTTGTTTTATATAAACAAGCAAGGAGGTACGGGCTCTTGAGCCCTGTGCAAGGAGGCCTCTCACCTGTGGAACTGGGCAGTCTCCAAGGGGATCCACTTGCATGCAGTCTACCTTTCGGGAGATCAGAATCAATTGGTGGACAGGCTTAGCTGCATTCTTCTCCCGCACGAGTGGAGGTTGGATCCTCAAGTAGCCCAACACTTGTTTCAGCTTTAGGGGAACCCATTAATAGACCTTTTTGCATCTCCCCTCAATATCCAGCTACTCTGGTGCTGTTCAAGAATCCCCTCTCCCCACAGGAAATCATCAGATGCCTTTCTCATTCATTGGGGTCGAGAGCTTCTCTATGCTTTCCCCTCTATTTTCACATAGCGAAGACAAACTCCAGGCCGAACGAGGACAAATCCTAATTGCCCTGTACTGGCCCAGACAGCCGTGGTTTCCTCTGCTTCTTCAGCTTGCTTGAGCACCTCCCCTCTGGCTCGGTTACTTACCGACACTTCTCTCACAGGATCAGGGGACCCTTCTGCACCCCAGCCTCCAGCCACTCCACTTGATGGCCTGGAGACTGAGTACTTTGTCTTCTCAGACTTAAATTTCCAAGCGGACAGGTCCAGGATGGGACATCTGAAGGGATCCAATGTTTTAAGGGAACACCAGATGGAGAACCTATGCCATTTGAAGGCATAGGAGCATCTAGTAGAGCCTTTTCTTGATAATAAAAGGACATGTAACGACTCTCCTATGCCTTCAAATGGCATAGGTTTTCCATCTGGTGTTCCCTTAAAACATTGGATCTCTTCAGATGTCCCATCCTGGACCTGTTTTAGTACTTACTATATTTGTCTACTTTTGGTCGCAAGACTAGTTCAGAGAGAGTACATCTTGCCACCATTGCAGCCTCCCACCATACTCTAGACAGCCGTCCTGTCTCAACACACCCTTTAGTGGCCAGATTTATGTGGGGTCTCCTCTTGACCAAGCCATCGCTGCATCCACCTCCCACCCTGTGGGATCTCAGTGTAGTCCTTGCACAACTCATGTGCAATCCCTTTGAACCTATGAGCATGGCTTCCTTGAAGTTCCTCACTTGGAAGCTTCTTTTTCTTATAGCAGTTACCTCAGCTCGCAGAGTCAGTGAGCTCCAAACTTTAGTGACCTATAAGCCTTATACCACTTTTCATCATGACAAGGTAGTCCTTCGCACACACCCTACGTACTTGCTGAAGGTTGTCACCTTCTTTCACGTAAATCAATCGGTCTCGCTACCGATCTTCTTTCCACGTCCTTATGCATCTCCAGCTGAAGCTAGGCTTCATACACTTGACTGCAAGAGAGTGCTAGCATTCTATTTGGAATGCTCCAAGGACCTTTGTCAATCCTCGCAATTGTTTGTCTCTTTTGACCAAAGCCATTTGGGTATACCAGTGTCAAAAAGGACACTATCGAATTGGTTAGCAGATTGCATATCTTTTGCTTATGCACAAGCTGGACTGTCCCTAACACACTGTATTACAGCTCATAATGTCAGAACCCATGTCAGTAGCTAATGTTTGCTCAGTTCCCATATCAGATATCTGCTAAGCAGCAACATGGTCTTCTCTGCATACTTTTGCAGCGCACTATTGCCTGAATAAGGACCCCAGAGCAGATGCTCAATTCGGGCAGGCAGTTTTGCATAATCTCTTTCAAATGTAGACAACTTGCCCATTACCCATATGGCTACCTTGCGAAGAGTGTTCTGAATGAGCTGAGTCTGTTGGAACCCAGATGCAACCTCCAGTTACTGGCTATTTTTTTTTGCTCGGTTGTCTGTGGCTAGGGAGTCCCATATGTGTAGACTGACTTCCTGCTTGTTCCTGGGGATAGCATAGTTACTCACCTGTAACAGGTGATCTCTGGGAACAGCAGGAATCAGTCTTCACACCCTCCCACCTTCCCATCAATTTGTCCCATTTTTTCTTATTGGATGCTGGGGAGTGTTCCCATGCTGAGCTCCATCAGTGCCAACGTCACCCATATATGAAGATTGATTCCTGTTGTTCCCGGAGATCACCTGTTACAGGTGAGTAACTACACTTACTATGCTCTGAAGTGCCAGAAGCAAATAACCAAATCTATTAGGTGCACTGAGAGAGGACAAGGCCATAGTGGAGAGACTGAATGAATTTTTTGTTTCAGTCTTTACTGAATAAGATGTAGAAAGCATCCCATAAGATCAAATAAGGAGCGAGGCAGAACAAACCACAGAAGGTGAATTTGTGTAATCCAAATTTTTATTGGCCTCTCAAAAGGTTCTACTCTACAAGGACCCTGTTTCAGCAATAGGCCTTTGTCAGGGGTACAAGAACTCTTAATGAGAAACATAATCAGATTGTACATTAAAATAATTAAAAACAAAAGAACAATACATCATAAATAAATAATAAAAGAACAATTAAATTGATTATAGTATAAGATGAGACAAAAAGAGTACACTTTTTAAACACATGAGACTAATAAATATATATGAAAGTAAAATAATAATTAAATCAAACAATGAGATAAACCATCAAGGAAACTGAAATTCATTTGGCATATGAATTATACGGTGCATATAAATAGGGATATAAACTTTCTAATTATAGGGGATAAAAAATATAAAAGTGTTAAGAATTAATGTATGGGATGCTGTATGGGGGTTAAAGGCAAATATGTAGCGTGTAATATAAATCCTTAGAGGATGTAATCCACTAAAATCAGGGACAATAAAATATGTACAAAAGGACATGGGGAACTAATCAGTTATGACATATACACGGAGGAAGAGAGAAAGAGCAACTCACGTGGAGAATAAAACTTACTGTTGTGATCTGGTTGATATTATCTATGACCGTGATGCAGGAAATAGTTTGGCTACAAGAGAACATAATGATTAAAAAAGAGCTGCAAAATGAGGGGGGGGGGGGCGGAGGAAGGGAAGGAGGGAGAGGGGAGAAGGGAGAGGAAGGTGGGAGAAGACACTGTATATGAAATTAAAATGCATTGAGGCATACCGGGAAGTTTCTACTTTAGGAGATAAATGAATTGTGATACTGCATTTTTAGTGAATATTGAAGGGAGACCTTCATCAATTAAACAGTATGTATTTGTGTGCGAGGGAAAGTGACTTAAAACATCATAAGAAGTCACAGGATATTCATGCCGTGTCACAAGGACACATGTATAGAGTGGGTATAATTAAAAGATACAACTTTTACCTTTGGCGGTCAAGATCGTGTAGAAGTCTGAAGGAGGCCATGCAGTACAATGGCTAGTGAAGGACTGATCGCTGATCCAGACACCATTTTTAAAGGTCCCAGTTGGCACCAAAATTGTTGCTGGCTTTTGTATATACATGAGAAACAGTGTATGTGTAAATTTGGTTAAAGTGATCCATTTATTTATTTATTTATCTATTTCTTCTATACTGCCCCTTCCAGAGATCAGGGTCGGTTTACATGGAACAATTTAACAGTTTTGTATACGTTCGTATAACATTACATTGAACAAAAAAAATTATTAACTTTTTACATATAACAGAGCATTAAACTGTTAAAACTATTTACAAGGTGTATACTTTTTGTATACTTCTGTATCGTTATATTGATCAGAAGTTTCTAACTTTTTACAGGGAATAGGCAACGAACTGCCATTGCTATTTACAGATGATATTTACAAAAAGGTTAGGATACAATGAGTTATAGTGTAGAGTATTCGTCATTCAAGTGGGGGTGTGTATGTGTGTGTGTGGCGGAATTTATTTCCATTTTTTTGTGGATTTTTTGGTGTGTCTTTGGGAGAACTGTCTGAGAGAGGGCTGTGTATGTTCAATTAATTGTGTTTTTGCGGGCTTTTTGTTTGTGTGTCTGTGGACGCTGTGTGGCTGGACTTGGAGGGTAGGGGATTTCAAAGTGTTCGGAGAATAGGTATGTCTTGAGTTCTTTCCTAAATTGGGAGAGGTCTTTTATGATACGGATGTCTATTGGGAGATCATTCCAAAGTGTGGGAGCAGTGAATGTGAAGGCTCTGGCACTGGTGGATTTTTTAGTCTTCGTGAATGTTTTTGGTAACTCCAGTGAGTGGGTTGCGTTTAGTCTGCGGGCTCTTGAATCAGTTGGGGCGTGAAGTAGTGTGGATAGATGTGAAGGGGCGATATCGTTTAGGAGCTTGAAGGTTGTTAGTAGAATTTTGTATTTGATTCGGCTATTTATAGGGAGCCAGTGAAGTTCTAGCAGTATAGGGGTTACATGGTCTGCTAGGCGGGCTTTAGTGACTATTTTTGCACAAATGTTCTGGGCTCTTTGTAATAGGTAGATATTTTTTTTGTGGGAGGCCGATTAGGAGACTGTTACAATAGTCAAAGTGAGGGGTGATGAGTGAGCTAACAACTGATCTAAAGTCATGCGTGTCAAGAAGGGGCCTTAAGTGTTGAATAGTTTTGAGTTTGTAGAATATGGTTTTTACTGTCTGCTTTATGTGTGGTAGCATGGTGAGTGTATGATCGATTATTACACCTAGGTATTTTACCTCTTTTTTAACAGGTATGGTTGTGTTATTGATTGAGATTGCTGTTGGGTAAGTGTCTTCGGCCACGGGTGATCTTGTTACGAACATTGCTTCAGTTTTTTTGAGATTGATGCTGAGGTAGTTGGTTTCCATCCAGGATGTGGTTTCCGCCATGCATTCGGATAGAGTGTTATAAGTGGGGTTTTTCATGGTTATGGGGAGAGCGAGCATAATGTCGTCAGCATAGATAAAATGATTGATCTTGTGTTTTCTAAATATTTGTGTGATGGGTTGTAGGTACAGGTTGAAGAGGAGAGCAGAAAGGGCTGATCCTTGGGGTATTCCTTGTCCTTGGGGGAAGGTTTCTGATGCTTCTTGGTTTAATTGAACACGCATTAGTCTGTGTGTGATGTAGGACTTGAACCATTTCATCCATATGAAAATAGTCAATATCTGGATAGCTTGTATAAAAAGGAAAAATAAAATACCAAACTGAAAGGATGCTGGGGAAAGAGGGGGAAGGGAAAGGGAAGGGGGAGAGAGGGTAGCGTTCTCCGAAATTCTTCCCGTTCCACGTGCAGGACCCAAAAGGCAGGCAGAGCTCCGGAGTCTCAATGCATGGATGAGACAATGGTGCAGAGATGAGGGGTTTGGATTTGTTAGGAACTGGGGTACATTCTGGGGAAAGGAGGGGCTCTTCTGAAGTGATGGGCTTCACCTTAACCGGGATGGAACCAGGCTGCTGGCATTAACCTTTAAAAAGGAGATAGAGCAGCTTTTAAACTAGATAATAGGGAAAAGCCGACAGTCGCCCAAGAGCAGATGGTTCGGAAGAATGTATCCTTGAAGGATACTACCAAAAGCAGAGAGGTTCCAAAAAAGAGTAAAGTAGCCCAAATGCCCTCGGGTATGGAGCAGACAGAGCTTAAAGATCCCAAATTACCCAGTCTACCAATAGCCAAATTAATATGAATAAAATACAGTCTCTAAAATGCTTGTATTCAAATGCTAGAAGTCTAAAAAATAAGATGGGAGAGTTAGAATATATAGCACTAAATGAGAGGTTAGATGTGATTGGAATATCAGAGACATGGTGGAAGGAGGACAACCAGTGGGACACTGTGATACCTGGGTACAAACTATATCGTAATGATAGAGCTGATCAAATTGGTGGAGAGGTTGCACTCTATGTTAGAGAGGGCATTGAGTCAGAAAGGATTAACGTTTTGCAGGAAACAAAATTTGCTGTAGAATCTCTATGGATTGAAATTCCATGTAAAAAGGGGAAAGCGATGGCGGTGGGGGTGTACTATCGACCGCCTGGCCAGAATGAACAAATGGATGATGAAATGCTCAAAGAAATCAAGGAAGCTAACAAAAGTTACAGCGCGGTAATAATAATGGGCGATTTCAATTACCCCAGTATCGACTGGGTCAGTGTCACGGCAGTACATGCTAGGGAGATAAAGTTCCTAGATGACATAAATGACTGCTTCTTGGAGCAGCTGGTCCATGAACTGACGAGAGGGGAAGCCATATTAGACCTAGTCCTTAGTGGAACACCAGATCTAGTGCAAGAGATAAGGGTGTTGGGGCCACTTGGCAATAGTGATCATAGCATGATCGCCTTTGATTTAATTAGTGGAAGGGGGATAGTAAGGAAATCCACAGTACTGCCTTTTAACTTTCGAAATGAAGACTATGATTAAATGCGGAAAATAGTTAAGAAAATCTAAAAGGAGCAGTTGCAAAGGTTAAAGACTTACATCAAGCTTGGGTGTTGTTGAAAAATACTATCTTGGAAGCCCAGACCAGCTGTATTCCACGCTTTAAGAAAAGTGGAAGGAAGTCCAAAAAACTGCCAGCATGGTTTAAAGGTGAGGTCAGAGAGGCTGTTGTTGCCAAGAAAGCATCTTTCAGGAATTGGAAAAAAGAGTCAAACGATGAAACCTGGAAACAGCACAAGCACTGGCAGGTCAAATGCAAGGCATTGATAAAGAAGGCAAAGAGAGAATTTGAGAAGAAGCTTGCTGCGGAAGCAAAAACGTGAAATAAAGATTTTTTCAAGTACATTCGTAGCAAAAAACCTGTGAGAGAGTCAGTTGGACCATTAGATGATAGAAGAGTTAAAGGGGCACTAAGAGGCGACAAGGCGATAGCGGAGAGACTGAATGAATTCTTTGCTTCGGTCTTTACTGAGGAAGATGTAGGGATGTTACCCATGACTGAAGTGGTATTTAAAGGTGCGGAAGAATTGAAGGAAATATCGATACATCGGGAAGATGTATTACAACTATTAGATAAACTGAAGAGTAGCAAATCACCTGGGCCGGATGGTATACATCCAAGGGTGTTGAAAGAACTGAAATATGAGATTGCAGACCTGCTATTAGTAATCTGTGAACTATCATTAAAATCATCTCTAATACCTGAAGATTGGCGGATCGCCAATGTAACACCAATTTTTAAAAAGGGTTCAAGGGGTGATCCGGGAAACTACAGACCGGTGAGCCTCACATCAGTACCGGGAAAAATGGTAGAAACCATAAAGAATAAAATTACTCAGCATGTAGATAGTCATGGCTTAATGGGAGACAGCCAACATGGCTTTAGACAAGGAAGATCTTGTCTTACTAATCTGTTATGTTTTTTTGAAAGTGTGAATAAACAGGTGGACAAAGGTGAGTCGGTTGATGTAGTGTATCTGGACTTTCAGAAAGCCTTTGACAAGGTCCCTCATCAGAGACTTTTGTCAAAACTAAAGAGTCATGGGATAGGAGGCAGTGTGCTACTGTGGATCAAGAACTGGTTAAAAGATAGAAAGCAGAGGGTTGGGCTAAATGGCCAATTTTCCCAATGGAGAAAGGTGAATAGTGGTGTACCCCAGGGATCTGTGCTGGGTCTGCTGCTTTTTGACATATTCATACATGACCTGGAAAGTGGAATAACGAGTGATCAAATTTGCAGATGACACATAACTATTTAAAGTTGTTAAAACCCAAGAAGATTGTGGAAAATTGCAAGAGGATCTTGATAAATTGGAAGACTGGGCATCAAAATGGCAGATGAAATTTAGGGGTATGTTTACTAAAACCCCGGTAATTTGCGGGCCGCGCTAGTGTACGGGTGCCATATAAGGAGTGGGCGTTTCTTTCTGAAAAAGCAAAACCGGGATTTAAATATGCGCTAAGGTGCACGGCGCCCATGTGCGCCCCGCACATTAGCGCATGAGAAAGCTGCGCGGGAGGCATAAGTGGCACGCTGATGTGCACATAGAAGAGCAGAGCCACAGCACAATGGTTAAGACACTTACCAATGGTGCAGGGATCAGGGGTTCAATCCCCCGTAGTGCCCAATGAAGACAGCTGGCTGAGGCATTACTTTAGGAGCCAGTTTAATATTGGGCGGCATAAGGCAGCGTGCTATTGCTTTAGGAGGCATTTTAATATTGGGTGGCATAAGGCGGTGCGCTGATGTGCAAGCACAGGAACAGAACCACAGCACAATGGTTAAGACACTGACCATTGGTGCAGGGATCAGGGGTTCAATCCCCCACAGTGCCCAATGAACAAGGCTGACTGAGGCATTACATATTATGGGGAAGATTGCTTTAGGAGGCATTTTATTTTAATTTTAATTATCACTACTAGCAAACGCACTCTCAAAGCGTGTTAACATAAGGCGCCCCATAAGGCACATTTTAAAGTGCACTGTCCGCCAAGGCACCCTAGAATGTTGCTTATAGGGCGCTTTATAGGGTGCCGTATGAGGTACCCCAAGGTCAGAGTACTGTTTTGGATGGCAGCACTGTGCAGTTTAAAGAATGAAAAGCATAAGTAGGTGCGCTGACATGCAAGGAGGAGCAGCAGTGGAGGACAATGGTTAAGGCACTGACTGCTGATACAGGGGTCATGAGTTTGCTCCCCAGTGTGCCTAATACGTATGGCTGGCTGAGGCATCAGCTTTGCAATGTACATTTTGTTTCTTGCAGCACTTTATTTTTATTTTATTAATTGCTGCCAGCAAACAACCCTCACGTGTCGTAATTGAAGGTGCCGTATAAGGCACCCTATATGGCACTCCATAGGGCACATTATAAAGTGCACTGTCCGCCACGGCACCCTAAAATGTCCCCTACAGGGCACCCTATAAGTTGCGGCACAGGATAATGTATAGTGCACCTTATATGGACGGGAACCATAAGGTGCCCTATAGGGCGCCCTATAAAGCGCCCTCAGAGGCACCTTATGGGTACAGTATGCTGAGGGTGTTTTTGCTGGCAGCAAAAATGTACATTAAAAAGAGATAATGCTTTGGGCAGCCCTATCAAATAAGCCCACTGTGGGTTTGAACCCAAGACTTCTGGATTCACAGGCAGTGAAGTAACCATTGGGCTACAGCTATATAGCTACTAGCAAGCTCCTGGCTGGCTGCAGAGAGCCTGCACATCACCACACAGACAGTCTGTTGTGGTCACCAGGATAGGGTTAGCACACCCGTTTTACTGGCACAGAGTAGCTACACACCGTCACATTGTGCGGGTACTGTGCTCACCCTGATGGTGCGGTGAGGCGCCCAGCACCAGGTCCACAGCACCTTCCATAGCAGAAATAGGCCATGATGCAGGTTCAAAGCAGTGTTAATGTGTGAGATAGGTAGTTTCTGCAGAAACACCTTGAATATATCTGTCTGTCTCAGTCAGGTGTAGCCCCCATGGACCCCCAGGAGGATTACACAGGTACACTACCAAAAAACTGCCTCCAGTTTTGCAACTGATTCCTATAGATTTTGGGGTGCTGAATCCAGGAAAAATAGCCAAAATGTTCCATCACGTCACGTTTTCTTGCAAAATTAGATTTCTTACCCATATAAGGAATGTTCACATAATTTCTTTTTAGCCGACTGCAGTTTATTTTCTTGGCCCAAAATAGAGGTTGTAATGGTTAACTAACTAGAAACACTCCCTCATGATATTTTAGAGTGTTTTGTATTCATTTTATACATTAACAGGACAATTGGGAGGCGGGGGGCTAAATCCAGTACTCGCGCTGGCGCATGTTCTTTCCTGTTCGCCTCGCCTCGTTCGCTTGCTCGCTCAAACACGGTGGTTGCAACATGAACGTTCCTGTCAAATTTCAGTTTCTTGCAAGTTCATTATTACCTTTTGTTTGCTCAGTCGTAATCCAGCTTTATTCCGAAGTGGTTCACTACAGTTGTAGTTTGCAGTGCTGTGTATTTGTGATGGCTCACAGAGCCAGAGGTTGCGTCAACTCTCCGGACAGTTTTGTTTTATTTGTGGGGAATATACCGTGAAAAAGCGGCAGAGGAACATTTCTGCATTTATTAAAAAAGTATATTTCGCCTATTTCGGTTTGAAGTTAGGCGATCAAGACAAACCGTGGGCTCCTCACAAAGTGTGCAAGACATGTGAGGAAGATCTACGCTTATGGATGAAAGGTAAAAAACAAGCATTTCGTTTCGGAATACCTATGATGTGGCGTGAACAAAGAGACCACAGCAGTGACTGCTATTTTTGCTCTTGCATTGTGAAGGGATACAACTTAAAAAATAAGAACGTAATAAGTTACCCCAACCTTCCCTCAACAATTAGGCCTATGCCTCATAGCAACGAAGTACCTGTGCCTGAACCACCAAAATCTTTGGATCATATTTGTGTGGACGGTTCTGATCATGATGAGACTCATCAGATGGCTTTTCCCGATGAGTCCAGTACTTCCGAGTTTGAAACTGAACCAGATCCGAAACCTGAACTTTTCTCTCAAGCTGAATTGAATGATTTAGTCCGGGATTTAGGACTCCCAAAAGATGCTGCCCAACTGCTAGGTTCTCGGCTTAAACAGAAAAATCTATTGTCACCAGGAACAACTTTTTATTGGTACCGCAACCGCGAGACACAATTTTTGAAGTATTTCAGCAAAGAGGAAGATTTGGTATTTTGCAACGATATATACGGAGTGATGGAAAAGTTTAAACTCAAGTATGATCCTGCTGAATGGCGGCTGTTCATTGATTCGTCAAAAGATAGCATAAAAGGTGTTCTTCTTCATAATGGCAACACATTCGCTTCAGTTCCTATTGCTCACTCTGTTATTCTCCAAGAAAAATACGAGAATTTGGCCCTGATTCTTCAGAAGATTCGTTATGATGAGCATAAGTGGATGATTTGTGGAGACTTTAAAATTCTATCCATGCTATTAGGGCAGCAATCCGGTTTCACCAAATATCCCTGCTTCCTTTGCTTGTGGGATAGCCGGGCCCGCGACCTACACTGGGGGAAAAAAGACTGGCCAATTCGGGAGTATTTGAGACCCGGTGAGAAAAATGTTCTTCATGAGAGCTTGGTACCTCGTGATAAAATTCTATTACCACCTCTCCACATTAAGTTGGGTCTCATTAAGCAATTCATCAAGTCCCTTCCAAAAGATGGCGAGTGCATTCGGTACCTTTGCTCAAAGTTCCCCCGACTTTCTGAAGCAAAGCAAAAGGAAGGAGTGTTTGTTGGCCCTGATATAAGGAAACTCATTTCAGATGGAGCATTCGCTGAAACGATGTCTGAGAAGGAAAAAGAAGCCTGGGATTCCTTCAAGGATGTTGTTCTCAAATTCTTGGGGAACAGGTGGGATGAGAACTATAAGGATATTGTTGCCAGGATGCTCAATGCCTTCAAAGAACAAGGCTGTAACATGAGCCTGAAAGTCCATTTCTTGCACTCCCATGTGAACTACTTTCCCGAAAACTTGGGGGCGTACAGTGAAGAACAAGGTGAAAGGTTTCACCAGGACATCAAGGACGCAGAGAGAAGGTACCAAGGAAGATGGAACACCACTATGATGGCTGATTTCTGCTGGTTGCTGCTGCGGAAACCCCAGATGAAAAATACGCCAAGCAGCGCACCAAGAGAAGCATTCGGGGGAAGAAGAAACGGGCCCACCAGGAGATTGATTGACCCAAGAATGACTTTAAAATCTAAACTGTGTTGACAAATATCGTGTTTTTACTAAACTTTGAAATAAAAATTTGCTAGTTATTACCACAGTGTCGGATCTCATTTATTAGAATTTTATTTTCACACCATCGGGTGTTTGTCTTCATGTATTGCAATGGTGCGGTTTGCGTTTTCTATTCTTACATACATACCTGTACAACATTTTTTGCACATTTCTTTGCTTTGCTTTGTGTCTAACCTCGCTCTTATATGCTCAATGTTTGTGCACATGTATGTGGCTGTTTTAAGTGCAGACAATTTTGCTACCATCACAGTGTGTTTTGTTGACATGTGCTGCCTTGTTACAATTTTCTTTATTCTTATTTGAATAACTACTAAACAATTAGTATAAAGAATTCATCCAAGAAACTTTTATCTCGATCGCACTCAATCTGAAACGTTCACCTCAAACTGCTAACCCAATGTAGCAAAAAATCTGTACGTGATGGAGCAAATTGGTTACCAGATTTGGATTCAGCGCACCAAAAAACGTAAAAATCAATCGAAACATTAGAGGCAGTTTAAAAAAAAAATTTTTTAGTGTACCTGTGTTATGTACCATCATCCTTCTTCTCCTCCAGGGCTGAGGGTGGCAAACCGGGTCTCCCATCAACAGATCCACATTCTGTCTCCCTGCAATGGTGGCAGTAGAGGGGACCATCAACCCCGGTCCTGCTGTGGAAAAGACACCCTTCAGGGAAGTCAATGCAGCTCTGTACATAACCAGGAGGGAGGAGTAGCCTAGTGGTTGGGACAAGGTACTTCAGGATGGAAGGTCAGCGGTTCAAATCCCACTAGAGGACAGCAACCTTGGGCCGGAAGGACTGGGGTTTCTAGTCCCACAGATGCTCCTTGTGGTCTTGGGCAAGCCACTTAACCCTCCATTGCCCATGTTCCCTGTAAGTATTAGTGTATGTGTCTCAAAATCCCCACGTGTTAAATGTATCCCCCACTTGTGTTGTGACTGCTTTGATTGAAGGATAAGGTGGATATAAATACCATAAAATAAATAAATAACACAATAGCAGACAGACATTAGGCCTTTATATGCTAAGCTGCACCCCACCACTATCTGATATTCTCCTGCAGCAAGCCTTCAGCCACTGCACCCTGCAAGGCGCTCCATCAAGACACGTACCAGCTGCAAACAGTCTGCTAGTTAGTCCATAGTGCATGTTCAAGGTGGAAATGCATGCACCCAGAACTGGGATGGCAGCACACACAACAAGTAGATAAGTCAGTGACTGGCCCCCAAAGGTAAACCCATAAATATCACATGACAAAAATACTATATAGCACTATGGGGGTGCCTAGCCATGCTGTCATCACTGCACAGTCAGGGTGAGAGTGATCTCCCAGCAGGACATACTGAGGTCACCCTATCTGTGTAGGTGGTGGTCAGGCACTAAAATGTCCCAATCAGTGCCCTATGCCCTGTGCAGATGCACCCTGGCCAGGCCACCCTGTCTGGGCTATACCCATGGTATCTTGCTCCTCATTATGCACATTGGCAGGCCAATACTGGCAACAGTGCTGGCAGTGTGGGCTGTGGAAGGTGTTTGCAGCCACCACACACTGTATAGACAGACACACACTCCGACACCTATGCCAGCATTGTGCTACTATAGAGGAGTCTATCAGCCCTGGCCACCACACTAGTCCTGGGCACAGTACAGGCATGGATATGGTACGCAATACTGTTGGGGGGCACTCCCCAGGGTGGTAAACACTGTCAGAGACCAGACCTGAAGCACACACCACAGACATCCGAAAGATTGTTATGATGGAGCTCAAACAGCAAACTGTGCTTAACGTAGAAATCGCTATCTGGCAGTAATCATAAAAAACATTTGATAGCTGTGTACCGTATACCCAGGTGTAGGGTGGCATTGTTAAGGTATGCAAGTGCTAGTATTGGGGGATGCACGCAGGGCCCAATGTCCTGCCTCTCCAGGAGGCATTGGCTAATGGGGCCTGTGGGTGTGGGTGTGTCGGCCCTTGTTGGCTGCTGCTTTACGGCAGAGGTTCCCAACTCCAGTCCTGGTGTGCCAAACACTTTTTGGGTTTTCATGCTGTCCCTCATGAATATGCATGAGCTACATTTGCATACCATGGGGGTGGTGCATAGATATGCAGCACAGGCATCTTTATTAGAGGCAGCATGGAACCTGAATGGTGTTTGGCCCTCCAGGACTGCATTTGGGAGACTCTGCTCTGGGTAATGCACATTTCTATGATGTTTGTGCTGTGTGGGGTAAAATATAGGTGTTTGACCCATGCTTATGTTTTCAGCAATAAAGGTTCAGTCTTTACTACCATGTTTTCTGCATAGGTAAAATAAAGGGACTGGGTTGGCAGGAGTCCCAGCTGGGATTTGAACCTGTGACCTTCTGGTCCTAAAGGCACTGGCTGTGTTCGCTGCACCACCGTCTTAGCACGACAACAGTGCATTCCCTGGGGAGTCCATGGCTGTTTGTCAGACAGGGCCTGTCTGTTGGAGTGCACTGCACCCACGTGAAGGGGGCTAGGCCACCGTCTGCTGTGGGCAGCAGCCACTGCCCCTTCCACCAACGGTACCCCTCCACCACCATGCTGACATGGCCTTATATTGGAGACAGCATCACAGCTGAATGATATGTGGCCCTCCAGAACTGCATTTAGGGGACTGTGGTCTAGGTAATGCACATGTTTCTGGTGTCTGTGCTCTGTAGGGTAAAATACAGGTGTTTGGACCATGCTTATGTTCTCTGCAAAAAAGGTTGGTCGTTACTATCACGGTTTAGTGGTGGGTAAAATATGGGGATTGGGTTTGCAGGGGCCTCAGCTGGGACTTGAGCTGCTGACCTTTGGCTCCTGAACACACTGTCTGTGTTCACTGCACCACACTGTGGCCACAGAGACAGTGCAGTCCTTGGAGATAGGAAACCTGGCCAAAGAAATCAGAAACCCTGCTCTGCACAATTTCACTGTGGGCTCATTCACCTTGTATGGAGACAAAAGGGCAAATAAACATTAGAAATGGCCTCGAAAAAAAGGGAAATAAAACATAACCAAGCTGGGCAAAAGTGATATCAATGGGCAACAGTAAAAAACACTCCCAGGAAAGCTCCAAAAAAAAGAGCTTTTTGAAAGGGTCTACGGAGCGTAGACCCTTCCAAAAATCATTTCCTTTTTTGGAGCTTTCCTGGGAGTGTTTTTTATTGTTGCCCATTGATATCACTGTTGCCCAGCTGGATTATCATTTTTTAGAATTTTGGTGTGGTCATTTTCTATTTTTATTTGCTATTTTGTTCTGTGCACATGTATCAGACTGCTCACGTTTTGTAGGTTTCCCTGGTTTTGCTGTACATTGCTGACAGAAATGGTTTCTCTTCCCTTTAAATCGGCTCTACCGCAAGGTTTTCACTCGCGGTATTTTTTTAGTTGAATTTCAGCCCCGCTCCTTTGCGGGGAGCCTCTCCCCTCCCACTCTCCCCCCATTGACCCCGTCCCTCGGGAGCCTTCCTCCACCCTCAAAATGCCTTTCCATACCTCTATCACACATCAGCGCGCCGCGCACTTGTGCGGGCCCATTAGTGTGGTGCGCACGTGTGCGGGGCACAAAAACGCACTATTAGCTTGCGCTAAGGTACCTTAGCGCACGCTCAAGTGCGCCCTGCACAATTGCGCGGTTTAGTAAACATACCTCTTAATGTGGACAAGTGCAAAGTTCTGCACCTAGGGAAGAACAACCCAAACTATGGTTACACGATGCAAGGTTCCACATTAGGAACCACCACCCAGGAAAAAGATTTAGGCGTCATTGTGGATAACATGTTAAAACCCTCGGCCCAGTGTGCAGCAGCAGCCAAGAGAGCAAATAGAATGCTAGGTATGATAAGGAAAGGAATGGAAAATAAAACAAAAGATATTATAATGCCTCTATACCGTTCCATGATGAGACCGCACCTTGAATATTGTGTGCAATTCTGGTCGCCTTATCTTAAAAAGGATATAGCATTAGAAAAGGTTCAGAGAAGAGCCACCAAAATGGTAAGGGGGTTGGAAGGATACTCCTATGAAGAAAGGCTAAAAAGGTTAGGGCTCTTTAACCTGGAAAAAGACGGCTGAGGGGAGATATGATAGTCTATAAATTAATGAACGGAGTGGAACAGGTAAACGTAGATCGACTGTTTACGTTATCAGAATATAGGAAGACTAGGGGACATGCAATGAAGCTACAGGGTATACTATTTAAGACTAATAAAAGAAAATATTTTTTCACTCAACGTGTAATCAAACTCTGGAATTTGTTACCGGAGGATGTAGTAAAGGCTGTTAGTGTAGCTGGGTTTAAAAAAGGTTTGGACATGTTCCTGGAGGAAAGGTCCATAAACCATTATTAAGAAGGGACCCAAGATATCAATGCTTGACCTAGTACAAGCATTGCAGAACCTGTGTCTTTTGGGGAAACTGCTAGGTACGTATGACCTAGATTGGCCACTGTTGGAAATAGAATACTGGGCTTGATGGACCTTGGTCTGACCCAGTATGGCATATCTTATGTTCTTATGAGGGGGAAAGAAAGGGGGGGGGGAAGGGGAGGATGAAATTTTATTTATTTATTTAACAGTTCTTCTATACCGCGCTCTTTGTTTTCAGTGCGGTTTACAATGAAACAAAATGACTCTCAGACAAATAAGCTGTCCTGAGTTTACATAGAACAGGGAAGGCAACTGGGATTTCAACTTTGGGGAACTTATTTACAGATTGTGAGTCAGACTATTTACAGAGAATAGATTCTATAATAGTGATGTGCATCATGATGTAGGACTGCTGCATATTCATATTACAATCTTGAACTGTGTTGCGGAACTGGAGAGGTGTTTCCAGGTTGTGAGAAGTGTGTGATGAAGAGGTGGTGCTTTAGGGTTTTTCTAAATTGCATGAGGTCTCTGGATGCTCTTATGGTGGGTGGGAGGTTGTTCCAGCATCTGGGGGCGTAGAGTGTGAATGCTCTATTGTTAGTTGATAGTGCGCATTTTGTAGTTTCTCTTGGAATGGCTAGTGTGTTGGTGGCTGCAGATCTCCTGAGTCTGTTGTTGGGTGGGTGGTCGAGTAGTGATGAGATTGAGGAGGGAGCTATTTTGTTAATGGCCTGGAAGGTAATGAGTAGGACTTTGTATAAGATCCTGCAGCTTATCGGGAGCCAATGTAGTTCCCTCAAAATGGGGGTTGTGTGTTCACTCCTTGTTGCTCCGCATAAAATGCGGGCGGCGGCATTCATGGCTAATTGTAATGGTTTTAGGGTGTTCTTTGGGAGGCCTTGGAGTATGATGTTTGCATAGTCAAAGTGGGGTGTGACTATCGCTTGGAATATAGTTCTGAAGTTGCCGGGGTCTAGCATAGGTCTTAAATGCCTGAGGGTCTTGATCTTGTAGTATGTTGTTTTCACAGTGCGGTTTATGTGCTCCTTGAATTCCAGCCTTTGGTCTAATATTACACCTAAGTATCTTATAGTGGATTTTACTGGAAGCTCTGCATCTCGTACTTTCAAGGTAGCAGGGGGGTGTGAATCCTTTGTTTTTTGTGATAATTAAGACTTCGGTTTTTTTGAAGTTGATTCTCAGGTTCTGCCCAAGGAGCCAGTCCGTTATAGCATTAAAGCATTAGAAATAAATGGGTTATATAGAGAGTATGGAAAATCATACTCTCAACATAAGGAAGGCTGACTCACATTTTAGATCATTGCTTGTAAAGAAATATGTGTCCCATCAGCATGTGTGAGGGGTTTAGTGTATGTCATGAAATCTAGACACTCCTATAGTTAAAAGGTCAAAGGGATTGGATATCATCATGTATGCCAAGATTAGGTGATTCATAGCACGTATTTGACTATACTATTGGGAATCATACAATCGCTTTTTACTAATTTATATCGCCCTTATAAAACAAGGAACTGATTAAAGGGGTATAAGGAAAACTGGTGATAAAACATATTAAGAACTAATCAGACAGAGAAAAAAAATGAGATAAAAAATAATGACCGAACTTAAGGGATGATAAATAAATCTCGATCAATAATAGAGAATGACATAAAGGAAGAGCATAGTGGCAACCAAGAGTTATAATCCAGATAAAAGCAAGCATGTAAAAAAATATTCGAAGAAGACGCAAAACAATAAAATCTTTAAAACATAAAGAACAATAAGAACTCTAAAGTGCAGATCAAGGTAAAGGGTCAGCCTGAGGTGGGAAGGTGATATAAAAAGAAAAATAGCACATTATGAATGATAATAAATAAAAAATTATGTATAATAGGAAATGGAAGATTAAAAATTAAGAAATTAAAATGATTCTTTAATAAAAGCCAAGGAGGGAAAAGGGGATGGGGAGGGAGGAAGGGAGGAGTGGGGGAAGGGGGAGGGGCATAAGGGAGAGAAATCTATGGGCTAGATTTACTAAAAGGCGTTAGTATGTGTTTCAGCATGTGATAAACAAACTAACGTGTTAGTTATCCAAGGTCCCATTTTATGCAGTGGGAACTGTTTACTAATGATGGACATTAATTGCATTAGTGCATGCTAATGCCATGCTTCACTTCAGTAAATCTAGTCCTATATCTTTTCCTGACTGTACATGTTAAGTATGTTATAAATGAAAAGCTAGCATTTGGTTTATTTATTACGTACTGTTTCAGCAACCAGTTCTAGTAATATATACTTCTGATAAATATGTAAATACATAAATGTAGACGGTACTTTCAGTGGACAAGAACTGTTTCAGAGATGTGTTCCTTATTTCATGGAAAAATTGATTGTTCTTTTGTATATCATTGACTGAAGTTTCCGTGATTGTGAACCACATTGGGCAGTTAGTAAACTGTGACTGCAGTATATAAAAAATAAATGATGTCTTAACATTTTTACTATGCACTGAAGTGCCAGAAGCAAATAACCCACGCCAAGAATTATACTGTATATTTTGCAAATATAATTAAAATTCCAAAAGGTGCACTGAGAGAGGACAAGGCCATAGTGGAGAGACTTAATGAATTTTTTGCTTCAGTCTTTACTGAAGACGATGTAGGAAATTTACCCATGGCAGAAATAATATTCAAAGGTGATGTATCAGAGGAACTGAAACAAATCTCGATAAAATCAGGAAGATGTAATACAGCTTATTCGTAAACTAAAGAGCAGCAAATCACCTGGACTGGATAGCATACATCCCAGGATGCTGAAAGAACTGAAATATGAGATTGTGGAACTACTATTAGTAATCTGTGATCTATCATTAAAATCATCTGTAGTACCCAAAGACTGGAGAGTGGCCAATGTAATGCCAATTTTAAAAGGGTTCCCAAAGTGATATGGAAAACTATAGACCAGTGAGACTGACATCAGTAAAGGGCAGAATGGTAGAAACCTTTATAAACTCAAAATTACTGAATATGTAGATAGTCATGGTTTAATGGCAGAAAGCCAACATGGATTTAACCAAGGAAAGTCTTGTCTCACCAATCTCTTATATTGTTTTGAAGGTGTGAATAAACAGATAAAGGTGAGCCGATTGATATGGGATAGGAAGCTATGTATTATTGTGGATTAGGAAATGGTAAAAAGATAGAAATCAGAGAGTAGGGATAAATGGCCAATTTTCTCAGTGGAGAAAAATGAACAGTGGAGTACCCCAAGGATCTGTGCTGGGCTTAATGTTTTTTAACATATTTATAAATGACCTGGAAATGGGAATAATGAGTGAGGTGATCAAATCTGAAGATGACACAAAATTATTCAAAGTTGTTAAAACACAAGAGGATTGTAAAAATTTGCAAGAGGACCTTGATAAATTGGGAGATTGGGCGTCCAAATGGCAGATGGCATTTAATGTGGACAAGTGCAAAGTTATGCACTTAGAAAAGAACAACCCAAACTATGGTTACACGATGCAGGGTTCCACATTAGGAACCACCACCCAGGAAAAGGATTTAGATGTCCTCGTAGATAATATGTTGAAACCCTTTGCCCAGTGTGCAGCCACAGTCAAGAAAGCAAATAGAATGCTAGGAATCATAAATAAAGTAAAGGAGAATAAAACGAAGGATATTATAATGCCTCAGTATCGCTCCATGGTGCGACCACACCTCAAATATTGTGTGCAATTCTTGTCGCCATATCTGAAAAAGGATATAGCAGAATTAGAAAAGGTACCGAGAAGATCGACAAAAAGAGTCGGCCATTTTTATTTTTAAGAACTTCTTCAAGGTGAGATGGATGAAAAAAAGCTTAAGAAACACCCTAAAAGAAAATCAAACATTTGTAGAGACACTTTAGGAAAAATGTCATCCCTTAGCGCCAAAACCCAAGGCTTTAATGCCAGAAAGGCTTTGGGGCATGTTTACTAAAACCCCGTTAAAGTGCGGGCCGCGTTAGAGTGCGGATGCCATATAAGGAGTGGGCGTTCCGTCGTGAAAAAGAAAAGGCGGAATTTAAATATGCGCTAAGGTGCGCGGCGCACCTGTATGCCCCGCACCTTAGTGCATCAGATGGCTGCGCAGGAGGCATATGTGTTACGTTGATGGGCAAGTAGCAGAGTAGAGCCACAGCACAATGGTTAAGACACTGAGCAACAGTGCAGGGATCAGGGGTTCAATTCCCCACAGTGCCCAATGAAGACAGCTGGCTGAGTCAGTGATTTATGAGTGGCAGAAATACTGCATGGAGCACTGCTGTTTTTGGCGGCATATGAATACTGTGCGGCCTAAGGCAGGGCGCTGATGTTCTTTTTGCGGCATATGAATACTGTGCGGCCTAAGGCAGCGCGGTGTAGTTTTTGCCGGCATATTAATACTGTGCGGGCTAAGGCGGTGCACTGATGTTTTTGGCGGCATAGTAATGCTGGGCGGCCTAAGGTGGCGCGCTGATGTCTATGGAGGCAGTATAATACTGGGTGGTATAAGTGGCGTGCTGATATGTAGGAAGAAGAGTAGAGCCACAGCACAATGGTAAAGACACTGACCAACAGTGCAGGGATCAGGGGTTTGCTTCCCTACAGTGCCCAATGAAGACAGCTGGCTGAGTCAGTGATTTATGAGTCACAGAAATACTGTGTGGAGCACTGATGTTTTTGGTGGCATATGAATACTGTGCGGCCTAAGGCAGGGCGCTGATGTTGATTTTTGCGGCATATGAATACTGTGCGGCGTAAGGCAGTGCGCTGTAGTTTTTGGCAGCATATTAATACTGTGCGGGCTAAGGCGGTGCGCTGATGTTTTTGGCGGCATAGTAATGCTGGGCGGCCTAAGGTGGCGCGCTGATGTCTATGGAGGCAGTATAATACTGGACGGTATAAGTGGCGTGCTGAGGTGTGGGAAGAAAAGCAGAGCCACAGCACAATGGTTAAGACATTGACCAACGATGCAGGGATCAGGGGTTTGAAACCCACAGAGTCCATTAAACATGGCTGGCTGAGGCGTTCATTTAGGAGGTATTGATATAATGGGCAGCCTAAGGCATTGCGCTAATGTTTGTGGAGGCATACTAATAATGGGCAGCATAAGGCGGTGCACTAATGGTTTTGGGGTCAATTTAATATTGTGTGGCATATGGCGTTTCGCTGATGTGCAAGCACAGGAACCAAAACACAGCCCAATGGTGAAGACATTGGCTAATGGTACAGGGATCAGGGGTTCAATCCCAAGTGTACACCAAAAAAATCCTGCCTGAGGTAGTGATGTTTTTCTAAAAGTGTCATAGGAAGCATAATCATTTTGTAAGGCCTAAGGCGGTGCACCTTGAATCCTTTGCGTCATAAGGTGGTGCGTTGTTAAGTTGTGGCCTCATAAGGCGTTGCGCTGTACATTTTGTGCATAAGGCTGTGTGTTGATGTGTCTTCTGTTTGTGCGGCATAAGGCGTTGTGTTTTCAGGTGTGGACGGCACAAGGCGGTGCGCTGTTAATGTTGGGAGTCATAAGTTGGCTCGCTGATGTGTATGCACAGGAACAGAACCACAGCACTATGTTTAAGACACTGACAAATGGTGCAGGGATCAGGGGTTCAGTCCCCCGCTGTGCCCCATGAATAAGGCTGGGCGAGTCATTACCTGTTTTGAGCAAAATAACTATAGGAGGCAATTTTACACTTTTATTGTAATTAGTAGTGATAGCAAATGCACTCTCAAAGCACTGTAATATAGGTGCTGCATAAGGTACCTTAGAGGTAACCTTTTAAAGTGCACTGTCCACCAAGGCACTCTACAATGTTGCTGATAGGGCGCTTTATAGGGTGCCGTATGAGGCAGGGCAAGGTCCGAGCACTGTTTCTGCTGGCAGCAATGGCCGTAGTAACGTATGGAAATGTTACGTAGGTGTGCAGACATGCACGAAGGAACAGCAGTGTAGCACAATGGTCAAGACGTTGACTGACGGTGCAGGGGTCATGGGTTAAAACCAGCAGTGAATAAGGCAGGCATAGGTATGTCTGCTTTCTGCATGCAACTGTACACCAATCTGTGCTGCCATCTAAAATCAACCCCACCCTAGTGTCCTAAATGAATGCACCTTTTAGGGTGCACCAGAACGCAAATCATAAACAACCATGTCAGCAAAGGCGACTTATAATGTTCCCTAGAGGCCATGTTGAAAGGTTGGCAACTCCCAGGGCCCCATAGTAGGTAGGCCATAAGCTGGCTGAATCGAAGGTGTGACATAAGTTGGCGTAAGGATGTGCAGGTCAATGCAAAATTGTTTGGCAAGAGCTGTAAAATCACATAATCTGAAGGGCAACAGAGGTATGTGCCAAACACACATGTAAGCCAAACACTGCACAGAGTTGAAAGGAAAGACAATGCATAAGTAGAAGGATGTACATTACAGCTGCTGGACTACACAAATCAGCCCCAGGCCATGTGGCAGCTACAGAAATGGACAAACATATTGGGGTTAGCTGTAGCTATGCTCAGAGTGATGGTAATGTACCATGCTATAATGACAGTGTGTGACAGAGGATGGGAAGATGTGTGCAGCAGAGGAGTCTGAAATGACAGGATAGGTGAAATATCAGGATGACAGTGGAGTTGGAGTGCTATTCAGAGCACACACAAGAGAGGCAACCATGGAGAGATGAAATGCAGGAATGTGTAGGAGTGCAGGACGTGGTGTAGCAGCATGCACATCAGGGTAGGATGGCACAAGAGCTGGCAGACAGAAGATGGACAGAAGTGTGGTCACAACTCAGATTAGGCTACAATGTGCTCACAGCTTAAATCTGGCCACATATGACCGTCATACAAATGGAAACCACCTCTGCAGGACAAGCATACACATCCAAGAGAACAGAGAGGAATCACACCTACGACAACTAACACAAATGCGAATGCACTAACCAGTAGGCCACACCACCAACATGTGCTCATTAGCAAAGGCTGCATTCCAAAAATAGGGCAGGCCATCACACCAGACGCATGCTGGTTGTAAGGACAGGCAAACCCACAACAGTCATCATGAAGAAATGCACATGCAGATCTGCTGTGTACAGATCAGATCCCAGGCTGTATTTGGTACCAGGGACACATGCACACACACACACAATGAAATGTTTTGCAGTGGATACAGCATGCAAAAGAGGTAAGAAAATAAACCCCAAGGGCAGCAGAGGATGCTCGGTGGAGGTGGTTAGCAATCTGGCACAGGACAGGAGAAAACTCAACATGAAAACAGGTGTACCACACACCAGCTGAACCGCAGCACTATCCAACCCCCAGGTGCACTGCCCTGTAAACAGCATGAAGAAAGAGACCTATGTAACAGATAATATCTGATGGCTAGGCAACACAGAGTGCACACCTTGCTCTACACTGAAGAGAATAACTAAATCACCAATCCCTGGTTCGGTAAATGTGAAATCCAATCTATATAGAACCAAACCTAAAAATGAACCCCTTACTTAAAATCCCATTTTTTTGTCGGAAGAGGCTGGAGGCGACTGGAATGGAAACCCAGTCACACCAGACAACCCGTTCCCTTTTAATTATGTAAGCGAAAACGCTGTACTTAGCTTTAGAAATGTCCAGTGAAGTTTGTGCACTCCAGAAAATTCAGCTTCTTATAAGCGGCCAGATAGCAACCACGACGTACGTTTCGGGCCCTAGGCCCTGTTTCAAGTGTTCATGCTTCTTTCAATGTACCGCTAAAACGCCGATGATGGCGATATCTGAGATAAAAAACAGTTGCTCAACAGTGTTTCCTCAAACCACAAGCCACAATTCTGCTCCCAGCTCACAACACATTTTGTCAATGTTGACAAGGTAAATAGCACTACGGTAGAGGTATCACAGTCATCACTGCCCCCCAGGTACTCAGAGCCCTCACAGCACATGATAATGCACCATGCCTCATGTGGCCGTCACCCCTTTACAGCCAAGCTACTATAGGGCCACCCTAGGCGGTCGCCTATAGTGGGGTGCCACCTCTATATTTCGTAGTTGTGGGTTTCCATATTGAAATGAAAAGTCCGAGAGGTTAAGGCAAGCACAGGAATTTTATTTGATTTGTACTGCTTCTCCAAACAATGCTTGTATAAAGCTTAACGCAAAAATAAGAAAGAAAAATAAAGGATTTTCTTCTCCTGACACAATCAGCTTCAAATGTTTCCAGATTCCACAAACCACAGCTTCATTACTTCTTCTAGCCTTATTAACATCAGTGCTAGGTTACTTTGCTAAACTTCTTCAGATGCAATTACTTTCAGGTTTTACTCCAGGAACCATAAGAATAAAACAAGGCTTTTAAAACATAGTCCAGCCTGTTTATACTTCTTCAATTATAAAGGCTGTTGTTTGAGCTTCTTTCTTTCCAGGGCTCAAACGTTTGTCTTATAACAAATAGCACATTCCATAAGACTGTCACTCTCACTCTCAGAAGGGTAACTCCCTATTTCCATATCCTCCACGAGTGACTCTGGCATCTCAGGGCATACATGGAATCGGCGGCGGCGTATTTGGCGGATGCCTTTTACGATTTGATTCGAATTTCCGCGAAGGCTATGGCTTCCATGGTTGCCGCTCGTCGCTTTCTTTGGTTACGGAATTGGGCAGCGGATTCCTCCTCCAAGGCCCGTCTCAGTAAACTCCCATATAAAGGTAAGCTTCTTTTTGGGGAGGCGCTAGAGAAAATTGTTAACGATTTAGGGGACTCCAAAGGAGGGCGTTTGCCCAAGGACCGTCCTAAATCAGCTAAGCAAGGCTCCTTTATTAGGGGTCAAGGGCGTGAGTTTCGCCGTTTTCGGGGAGCCCGCTTTGCTCCCTATCAGCGAGGTCGCTTTCTGTCCCAGGGGCAGTCCTTTCGGGGCGCTAGAGGCGCCAGTAGAGGCTACTTTGGAGCTCCTCCAGCTTCCCTTAAAAAGCCGCAATGAAGCGAGGCCGGCCCAAGCGGAGCTTCCAGTAGGAGGTCGGTTACAGGAGTTTCTTTCCGCTTGGGTCGCCATTACTACCGACAAGTGGGTACTGCAGATTATTCGCGAGGGATATGCTCTCGAGTTCAATTGTCATCTAGCCGACGCATTCGTTTTCTCTCCGTGCGGTCCGCTCGCCAAGCGGAGGGCGATCCACGACACGTTGCAGCGGTTGTTGCAACTCCGCGCCGTGGTTCCAGTTCCGTTAGGCCAGTGCGGCTTCGGTCGATACTCGATTTATTTTGTGGTACCCAAAAAGGAAGGCTCTTTTCGGCCCGTTTTGAATTTAAAGCACGTGAACCGCTGTTTGCGTGTCTCTCACTTTCGAATGGAAACATTGAGATCGGTGATCCGTTCAGTAAGGCCGGGGGAGTTCCTCTCCTCCATAGACTTGACGGAGGCCTAACTGCATATTCCTATCAAACCAGATCATCAGCGATTTCTTCGATTCGCGGTTCCCATGGGTCATTTTCAGTTTCGGGCCTTGCCGTTCGGTCTCGCGACAGCGCCGCACACTTTCACCAAGGTGATGGTGGTGGTGGCGGCGGCTCTGCACAGGGACGGCATTCAGGTTCACCCTTATCTGGACGACTGGTTGATTCGAGCGGCTTCACGAGAGGAGTCGCTGAGAGCGCGACCGCTCGGGTAATTTCCTGTTTGGAGAGTCTCGGATGGGTTGTGAATCAGGCCAAAAGTCATCTGGAGCCGGTACAACAGCTGACTTATCTCGGGGCCTTCTTCAACATGGACCGAGGTCTGGTTTTATTACCTCCAGACCGGGTTCGGAAGCTTCTCGCTCACGTGTCGAGTTTCCTGCTTGCACGGGCGCCGACAGCTTGGAAGTACTTGCAGTTACTGGGGCTAATGGCGGCGGCCTTGGATTTGGTACCGTGGGCCAGAGCGCACATGTGGCCGCTCCAACAGGCTCTACTTTCGCAATGGTCTCCAACGTCATCCCCTTTCTCGTCGCTTGAGCTGTCCCGATCATGTCAGGGTCAGTCTTCAGTGGTGGTTGGTTCCGGAACATCTTCAGGCGAGGGTTCCCCTAGCGCTGCCGGACTGGGTTTTGGTAACTACCGATGCCAGTCTGTCCGTTGGGGAGCACATTGTTTGACTCACATAGCGCAGGGCTCTTGGACAGCGGAAGAGAGTCTGTGGTCCATCAATCGCCTGGAACTGAGAACGGTACATCTGGCGCTGTTAGCGTTTGCAAGTCTTCTGGAGGGGAAGCCGGTGCGCATCTTCTCCGACAACTTAGTGACGGTCTCATACATAAATCGCCAAGGCGGGACAGGCAGTCTTCTTCTTCTGGAGGAGAGTCAGCGCTTGTTTCACTGGGCGGAATTGCACCTCACGGCGCTTTCGGCAGCTCATGTGGCAGGAAAGGACAATGTACAAGCGGACTATCTCAGTCGACATGTCCTCGATCCCGGAGAGTGGGAGCTCAATGCCGAAGTGTTTCACGAGCTCAAAGTACGTTGGGGTCAACCGGTAGTGGACCTGATGGCAACTCTGGGCAATGCAAAGGCGGCTCGCTTTTACAGCAGGCGCAGGGAGCATATGTCAGAGGGTCTCGACGGTCTAGTTCAGCCCTGGCCGTTGGGGCAACTTCTGTATGTGTTTCCTCCGTGGCCCTTGGTGGGCCGAGTCGTTCAGCGAGCCGTTCAGCACGAGGGTCTGCTGATTCTTATTGCTCCAGATTGGCCCAGGCGCCCTTGGTATGCCGATCTAATGCGCCTCCTTGTGGCTCCACCGTGGAGGTTGCCCGCTCGGGCCTACTTACTGCATCAGGGGCCCGTTTGGATGCCCCAGGCAGATCGATTCTTGCTTACGGCATGGCTCTTGAAAGGCGGTGGTTGCGCTGCAAAAGGCTATTCAGAATCAGTAATCAACACCTTGTTGCAGTCACGTCGACAGTCCACATCGTTGGCGTACATTCGTGTGTGGCGCGTTTTTGAGGCGTGGTGTGCAGAACGCCGTTTGAGGGCTCGCCTGTCTTCCATTCCAGATATTCTCGTGTTTCTTCAATGCGGGCTTGAGAAAGGTCTTGCTCTGAGCACCTTAAAGGTGCAATTAGCGGCCCTGGCAGTTTTTCGAGGGCCGGTTCGTGGTCTACGTCTTTCATTACATCCGGATGTACTACGTTTTCTTAGAGTGGCTAAGCAACTTCGGCCTCCGTTTCGGCAAGTTATTCCTCCTTGGGATTTGAACCTGGTGTTAGGGGTCTTGACAGAGTCTCCCTTTGAGCCTCGTTCCTCAGGTTCGCTGCGGGAGTTATCCTGGAAGACGGCTTTTTTGGTGGCCTTGTGTTCTGCTAGACGCATTTCAGATCTGCAGGCCCTTTCGTGCCGTCCGCCCTTTCTTCAGTTTTCTGCGGAAAAAGTGGTCTTGCGTCCGGTACCGTCCTTTCTACCTAAAGTGCTGTCTGCATTTCATGTGAATCAACCGGTCTCGTTACCCACCTTCGTGGATTCGGGGGAAGGTTCTTTCGATCGTTCTCTGCGGAAATTGGATATGGGGCGAGTGCTCCGTAGATATCTTCGGGAGACCGAGCCGTTTCATAAGACTGATCGGTTGTTTGTGTTGTTTGGAGGGCCATCCAAGGGACAAGCTGCCTCCAAGGCCTCCATTGCACGTTGGGTAAAGCATGCGATTCGGGTCGCGTATGAAGCCAGAGGCAAACCGATTCCTGTAGGTCTTCGGGCTCATTCTACCAGGGGTCAAGCTACCTCGTGGGCAGAATCGGCCTTGGTTCCGCCGGTAGATATTTGTCGTGCGGCGTCCTGGTCTTCTCTCCATGCCTTTTCACGTCATTATATGTTGGATGTGCTCGCTCGGCAAGATGCGTGTGTGGGGGCTTCAGCGGTGATAGCGGGGCTCACAGGTCCCTCCCAGGGTTAGATACTGCTTTGGTACTACCCATCTGTTCTGGACTGGCCCGGAGAGACGAATAGGAAGGAGAAATTAGGCCTTACCTGCTAATTGTCTTTCCTTGAGTTCTCTCCGGGCCAGTCCAGAACCCACCCTATGAGTGTTATCCGTTTTTTACTCTCAGTTTTTCTCGAGTTTCATCCATGACGGATCTTCCTATCAGTGATTCAAGAGTTGGAAGTTGTCTTCATGGTTCTTAATTACGCATTCTAAAAAAAAAAAAAAAAAATTTTCTAAACAGCAAGGTTCTGCTGTTCTAAAAGCTTAAGGATATCTTTCCACTTAGAGGCTTTCCTGTCCCTAGGCTGCTCAGCACATGTAGACAATTCTTCCTTTCCCTCTAAATGGTTTAATGCCTTCAGCTTATTTAACTGTTTATTAGACAGAGGATTACTCACGGTTCTCCATTTCTCAGTTGGGCTTTTATCAAACCTTTGGCTTGTGATAAAACTATCCTCATTCAAACCTCTTTCCCCAGCAAAGCTCCTTGCCTTGTGGCTTGTTTGTTTGAATGTCCTAGCAGTTGCCCTCAAGGCTGGGCTGTCTTGGGAAATACCTCTCTCCTCTGAAACACGAGAGCTTTTTCCTCTCCCCAGTGCCTTGGGCTCTCTGCTCCGTTCAGATTCTCCAGTGGCTCCTCCCCTGGGAATTTCCTTTCTCCTGCAATGCTGTTTCTCTAGCTCAGCATTTGCACCGGCATCAAAATATGCCTCAGGAAACAGGCTGCTTTTCAGACTTACTTCGTCACTATCTGTGCTGTCTGACTCAGCTCCCTGCACTCGGTGTCTGTGTGCCCATTGTTGTCTCCTTTCCAGCTTCCTGAGTTGCTTCCACTCCAACTCCCTCTGTCTTTCTCTTTCTTTCTCTGGATTTACCACAGCATCTGGAACGTGGTCTCTGACACTCTCTCCAGCAACTTCTTGAGTAACTTCCTCTGCTTGCTGAACCTTTGAGACAACCTGCCTCTCTGCTTGCTGAACCTTGGAGACAACCTGCCTTTTCCTCTCTCTGTTACTTCCTTTTTGTAATCCCCTGGGAACTCACTCTGCACGTATCAGAGCAGTGCTCCCGTGCTGGCTCTCCAGCTGGTTTTCATTAGCCCTGTAGCTTGTTTCTAAGCTAGGGCGTGGCCTGCAGCTATTCACTAGGTGAGTTTTTTCAGGTTTCAAAACATTTTGTGTTTCACCTCCCCGCCTGCTGTATCTTTCCCTAAAGGTAAAAGTAGGCTCTTTTCCCTTTTCTAAGGGCCTGGGGACACTTTGGCCACCACACTCAACACTGCATCACCACACAGTCAACCCATAAACACGCACCCACACAGTATGTGTTGGTCAGCGGGACAGCTGTAATACATGGCCTTTATGTGCACAAGTGCCAATTTGTGGACATAAAGGCCCAGTGACATGCAGTGATACCCTGTTGATGGCTGATATACCAATCTTGGGTGAGGCAGCAAGTGTAGGTTTACCAAAACATGAAAGAACTACACACACATGTAGCTATGGTGTAAATATGCCATAAACAGTGTTGTCCAGGACAGACTGGACACAAGCACATGGGGATATGTGTGACAACAGCAAGATATGGGTAAGGGGTGCTTATGGAAAACAAGTGAACCACAACATCTTCACAATATGAAACATCACAGACAACATGTTGTTCCCGTGATTGCAGGCACAGACAATGTACTGGTAAATCCACCTACCCCTGACGACAACATCTTGGCTGATGTACAGTCACGTGCCATTGCTCCACACCAACAGCATCCTCACAAAGTATGTCCTGTGCATTGGAAAACTCAAAAGGAAAAAAGCATATGTCAAGTATAAGCTGTGAAACACACACTGCATCTCCCTGTACCCAGCTGTCTGAACCCACAACATAACCTACGGACTGACTGTTCACTCACACACTGTACCTATCTCTCACATGGGAGAGGCAGCACGGAGGTGTCATATGCTAAAGAAAGGTCTCACTAATTCCTCTGTCGCCTCCCTTACCTCTCTGTAGTTGTCCACACTGGTCAATAGAGGTGTATGTTGGCACCATGTTTTTCCACCATACCAAGGTCACACTATTAGTCTGTGTCCCCCATGTTGCCACCAATACCCCCTTGCCATGTGTAGTGCTCTCCCAATGTTGTTTGTTACCCCACAGTAAATTGCTGCAACACATGGAATTGAACATTTAACACCTCCTGCATCCCCTGACCAAATACATATTCCGCAGTGTACATCTCATACCACAAATAATAGTGACAGCTGTGTGCTGATGATGTGCTACAATACATGGCAATGTCAGTGCCACGTCTACCAAACCAAACCCCCATGTCTGTTTGTGACATGAGCATGATCGCTGCATGTCATCCCACTGTGTGACAGTGAGAATGTCAAACCACGGAGAACCTATATGTGCACCTGAACCACAAAAATTGCATCCAAATCTCAGTGTGTATGTGGACCAAACATCCCTGGCTAGGGTCAGCAAAGTATTAGTTGTTGTTGACTGTGCTCTTCTACCCTACACACATACACAGCATGTACCGTAGCCATGTGGCCTATGTTGAGATAGCATCACCTACATATGGAAGGATTCTCATGAAAATCAGCAAAAAAGCAAGATCAACCCACACATGCAGCGTAACATTTGCCTACTGTAACCCACACTTTGCTGATCAGACACGCGTCACCTCTGTATGTGTGTACATATGTAATACTGCACCAAATGGCTATTATCTATTAAAAAAAGGGAACTAATGATATGGTGCACGGGCTCCACACTGCACAGGTCCCCATCCTTCACCATAGCCATGTCAGGGCTATGTGATGAAGTATACATTAGCCCAGACTGTGGGGTTTCATTTACACCTGTCACACATAATCAATACCATAATAGGAAAGTAGTCATGCGCATGTGTACTGTGCTATGTATGACATGTGGCACCACACCTAAGAAACATACAGACATAGCCAGATGACACGAGCAGAACATCCATACAAGCACCTACAAATTGGCCTATAGAAACATACAACACGCAGGAGAGTTGTCCACAATCATGGACGTCCCTTCCATGGAGAATACCGCACCATATGCCTGCCATCTTGCTCCACACATACCATCAAACCAACTAACTGTGTTTGCACAGCAGCTGCTCTGACAACCAGACACTAACTGGGAATGTGCTTCAGCCAACCTCCCAAGGGCGTATGAACACCCACCCACATAATCCTCCAACAGCTGCTGTTCTGGCCTGTCCACATGGTTAGTCACACACCCATGGCTATAGGTTTACCTTATGATTTGCAGTCTAATGACATTGCAGTGTTTCATTGGAATGCTATATGATCTTGAAATTATACATTTAGAAACATCACACACACAGGACAGCACATATATGTGGAAAGATATACAATACGTACCAGAGAATATCTCTCCAATCAACCTCCGCCTGACTGCTGTGCCATCTTGTGTGTCACCACTGGCACGTACAGGGGGGCACGGGGGTTCGTCCTCAAGATCCTCATTAATCTCTGCAGGAATATCGTGCCTGAGAGCAATGTTGTGCAGGATGCAACAGGCTATGATTATTTCTGCCACAGTGATTGGCTTATATTGTAAGACCCGCCTGTCCTATCCAGACACCTGAAGCGACTTTTCAATACGCCAAAGGTGCGGTCTATGACAGAGCGGCTGGAGGCGTGGGCCTCATTGTACCTCCGCTCTGCACGTGTCCGTGGCTGACGCACAGGGGTCAGCAGCCAGGGGCGACACCTATACCCTGCATCACCTGCAGAAAGAAATGTCACATGTGAATGTTTGAGCGCATGTTACCCTAAATCTACACATGTATAGACGTGAGAAACAAAGCAATAACACTTGCTGACATAACTATATGACAGCACAACTATGCATTTTGACAAAATGCCATATGGTGATAGAAATGGAACACATGGGCCATGGAGTCTGTACATACATGCCAAAGAACACACTAGTCCCATTTGTACCTGTAAAGACCCTCTATGTGTGGCACATGCGTATTGTACTGCAGTTAGTGTCATTATTTCTACCACCTGCAACGTTAGACTATACCACCAATACACTGATCACATGTGCCAAGTATATGTCAGCAAAGTACACAACACTAAAATGTGATGTGATGTGATGTAGGCTCATATCAATAACATGTATGCCATGCAGGTATGACAAGGTCAATACAATATCACCTATATTTCCCATGTTCTCCAAGGTCTACATATCAACTTTTAGGAGGCTAACTCCATATGCTGTTTACTGCTGACCACCAATCATTCTAGTAGCCATCCTCTGCACTATCTCCATCATGTTACCAGCATTTTGAAGCTGTGGTCCACATAACTGCACACTGTAGCCCACTTGAGCTTGCAGCAATCACATATATCGAGGCAGAGTACCTCCCTGTGTATGTGCTACCAATACCTCTCAGTATGGATCCAAATAGCCCCCTTGCCCTTGCTGTCACCTTTGCACAATGCTCTACCACATTAGTACCAGCACCTACAATGACACCTATGTCCCCCACATCTACAGTGTTCAAAGGTACTGCAAACCCTTTACTTTGTTTCTCCTCTGCTATGACGTAGGTCAAATGCATGATCACACATATGCAAACATGTACTGCTATTTGTAAAGGTCAGAAACATGCATCATACACAGTTACACAGACCCTCATGTAATCTACTACTTCCAGGGTGAAAACCACAGTACTGCTTGAGTGTGTGAACCTCACATACACATGACAAGGGTTCGCTGTATGGGTTCTAAATAACATAAATGTAACATGACATAACGCAACTACCTGAAATTAAACGGCCATCACAGGTGGGTGTGAAGGGCACCAACACCCCCCACCCACCCCGTGTGTGCAGATGGAACACACACACACACACACACACTATTAGTAATCCAACACCTGGACACACATTTGCACACATGCAAAGTTATTTGATCACCATCAGCAGGGTTTGATCAGATAATGTTACAATATTGATGTCACATTTCTAATCATGTTCCCTGTTACTCAACGTTTACACTCTGGTAGCAATGTAAACTCTAAAAAGCCACCTTTTTTGTTTTACGGTAAGGTAAGTTTACAAAGGCACAGAGAGCAAATAGTGCACTATATAAGAGATGTTACTTAAACACATAAATAGATGCATTCATAAATAAGTAATCAGGAAATACTCACCCAGCAATATACAGTTCCCATACTGGCCCTCCTCAAATTCTCTGAATAGTGCTGAGCGATGCAGGATATAGGAGTCATGGGTGGACCCTGCAAACCTAGGGACCACATTCAGAATATGCAGATTAGCATCACATACAACCTGAACATTCAGGGAATGGTAGTGTTTGCGGTTGCGGAACACCACCTCCCTGTCTCTAGGCGGGACCAAGGCAACATGTGTGCAATCAATAGCTCCCATCACGTGTGGTATCCCGGCTATCGCCTCAAAGGCCTGGTTCAGGGTCCCCCACTGTTGCCTATTGTGAGGAAGGCGTATGTAATTCCCCACCCGGCTGACCATGGCACGCAGTACTTGGTGGAGACAGCGTGAGAAGGTGGGGCGGCTCATGCCACCCACTGCGGCCACAGATGACTGGAAACAGCCAGAGGCAAAGAAATGTAAGGCAGCAAGGAGCTTGACTAAACCCGGTATGGCATGGGACCGAGCAGTCAGGGGCTCGAGGTCAGGTCTCAGATCCTCATAGAGCTCCCTAATAGCCCTTGTGCTCAGTCGGTACAGGGAGATGACCTGGTCCTCATGCATGCCCTGGAGCTGGGTCCTGGGCCTGTAGAGGCGAGGCTGCTGAGCCTGCACCTCAGCACGCCTTCTGCGTCCTCTAAGCACACCACCTGGCCGGACTGCCCCTACAGGTCTGAGTTGCTGCGGGACTACACCCATGCCCTGTGCCTCAGCCCCATGGACACCATCTCCCCTGTCCTGCAACCGCAGCATCCGCCCACGTCTTCGGGCACATGCAGCTACATAAATCCCCGCCATATACCCCTCTACTGTGGCTAAACAAACACACACACACACACACCTCCCTAGACAGTGTACACCTTACAATTAACACAACAAAATAGACACACAATACAATGCAACACACTACAAACAACAAACTCAATCTGATCCACAACACCTGCCTTGCTCTCTCCGTATCTCACAACCAACACACACCTCGCCTACGCAAAAACCCTCAATGTGGTTTAATTCTGCAGGTATGGTTTATATTGGTGTTTGGATTTGCGTAATTTGCGCATGCGCATTGCGAGGGCGCAGCTTGATAGTGACGCGCATGTGCAAACGTTTGCGCATGTGCGTCTGTGTGTGCGCATTGCACATGTGCAACTCCTTACGCATGGGCGTTTGTCTGTGCACGCCGCGCATGTGAAACTGTCTGCGCATGTGCAAATGTTTGGCCATGTGTGTGTGCGTCGTGCATGTGCATTTCGTTACGCATGGGTGTATGCGTCGCATGTGCGTCAAAATTTAGAGATTGAAATGCACATGTGCAAACACTTGCACATGCGCAACGCACTCAGACAAAGGCACCTTGACCAACGCACGGCCGCCCATGCGCGATTGAAATTACGCGCCGCGCACAAGCAGTGCCGTCACACAAACAGCGCATGCACAACGTAACTAACGTAAAAAAAGCTATAAAACACCCTGCACACCTGGTCCACGTTGAGGGTTGTTTGAGGAGTGCTAGGAAGGTGAGAGTAGTGTGTGAGCAGGGAGTAGTGTAGCTGGTGTGTAGTTTCTGGAGGTAGTGTGCAGGTGTCATTGTAGTGTATTGGACTGTACTGTATTGTATTGTACTCTATTGTGTCTGTAGTGTGCTGTTTACTGTGTCATAGATTGTGTTTTGTTGTTTGTAGTGTGGTCATATTTGTTCTGTGTGTGTTGTGTTGTGTGTAGGTGAGGGAGAAAGGGTGAGGTGAGGTCAGGTGAGGTGGGGAGTGGGGAGAGGAGAGGACAGGATGATGGAGAGGGAGAGGGAGAGTGATAGTGAGAGAGAGAGAGAGAGGGTGACAGAGAGGGAGGGTGAGGGCGAGGGGTGGGGGAGGTGTGTGCACCTGCTCCTGTGGAGGCAGGGCCTCCCGGCCCTATGGAGGCTGAGCCAGCAGCAGGGCCATCAGCAAAGGGTCCAGCTGCACCGAGCAGACACACTGCCAAAAGAAAAAGGGTCCCTGTGCCGGAAACTCAGAGGAGGAGGGCCACACGGTTCACAGATGCAGAGAACCACAACCTCCTCGCTATGGTTTTGGAGAATTATGATGTCCTTTTTGGGAGGCTCAGCAGCCGCACAACTGCGGCTGGACGTAACGCGGTGTGGGAGGAGGTTCGCACTGCAGTTGCTGAGGCAGGGACCCAGAGATATTGACAGCCTTAAAAAACGCTTTTCTGATATAAAAAGAGGGGTGCGCCACCACATGGCTGTTGAACAGGTACATGCTAGGGGCACAGGTGGCGGGGGCCCCCTCCCCCCTATGCTCACACCCCTCGAACAGCAGCTCGCAGAAAGACTGGGCCCCATCTATACATATGGTCTTCCTGCGGCCCTGGACACAGCCCATCCGCAAGCAGGTAAGTATGCTACTTATACCTCTAACCTCTCAATACCTTACTGTAATCCCCATTGTGTAGACATTAAACATCTGAAAATGTAAGTCCATACCTCTCTCCCAAACAACATCATTTACCTATGCAGGTGTCACAGGTGTGTGTGATGTACCTTTCAACACCCTGTTCTGTTCATCTCAAAGGCACAAACCAAAGACAAAGTTTAAATCAAGGCAATACCAACACATACAGAACTCAAACTCACCACTATGGTTTGCTGTTAAACACATATGGCATTGACCCAACACATGCTGTGTTCTGCTAGCGGCCTCAGGGGCAAGAGGTGGACCTACAAACTGCTCTACCACCTTAAACATACATGTAACACCACACCTTAGCAGCTTAACTTACAAAGTGTGTGAAAGGGAGGGTTCCCATACACTATGCAGCAATTGGAAAATGCAGAGATGCCAGGCGTAGATGTAATGCACATCAGAACACGCATTTCATCTTTTACTATGCTTTGCTCAACCATCACATCAAAGTTAAATCTGAACAACCGTCCATTAAATGTGTTCAGATCCAACTTTGTAGTGAAGGAAGGAGATAACACAGTGAAACACAGCAAGAGTGTTTTGATGTGCATTGCAGCTACCTCTGGCATTTCAACAGTCTCCAGTTGCAGCATAGTGTATGGTAACCTCCCCTATCACACACGTTTGTCAATGAATTGACAAGGTGTACTATGACATGTATGTTTATGAAAAAAGAGCAAATGTGTGGTCCACGTAATGCACATGAGGAAGGCAGCGAAACATGGCCTTTGTTAGGATAGTGACATATGTATCTTACGAAATATCTTTCTGATCCCTCTGAGGTCTGCACGTCGTGGTATTGGCAAGGAACACCCTGTTTTGTTGCCATGTTTCTGGGATAAATTCCTCATGTGTTCCTCAAACCATCGTTGTACCCACCTGTCACAAACATGTCCACCTGTAGCTGTCCCCAACCTACCCCCACAACAGTGCTTGCCATTCTCTGTCTTATTGCATTGGCCTGTGAGAAGGGCATGTTTATGTGATATACTATACGCACAGTGCTGCATGTGCTTGTCCATGGCCCCAAGGTGATGAACATTTGCAGCTTGCTGCATAGTATGACCTTGCCAAGCACATGTAGCACTGTGATGATAGTATGACACAAGGACATATGCCCTGCTCAATGGCATGCACACCCCATCAGGGGATTGCCCAAGCAGGTGTAAGGGTACTGAACATGCAGCCATGAATGGACATATTTTGAACACATGTGTTGTGACATGGAATGGCGGATACATGCGCAAGTTGAGCAGAAACAGATGTTTTGCAAATAAACAAGATGTGTAGGGCAAATAAGCACACCTGTTCCCCTGGTACAGGTACATGGTGGTCACAGACAGGTATGGGAGGGTGTAGGGGATCCTGGCTGGAGCATACATGCAGGGTCCACCCACCATCATGTATGTGTTGTCATCACCACACACGTATACAAAGTTGAAGTGCATAAACATATGTTTGCTGTGTGTGATTGTCCACAATGCAGGTGACTACAGTACCATGATCACCCATGAGGAGGAGGAGGAGGAGGAGGAGGGGGCTGAAATGTCCGCCCCACACATCATGGAGGAGCCAGAGGCTGCTGTGTCGGGGGCCAGCATATCTTCAGCCGAGGGGCCCGTGGAGGCACACATAATGACCCGTACAACAATGGGGTCTCGAACACCAGGCGCAAGCCAACCACCAAGGCAGGAGGAGGTCGGGGATGATGTGCTGATGGCAGAGCTGAGAGCCCATGCTACATCTGCACGTCAAGATGCAGAAGGTGGGTGCTAACCATTGTTACCTCCAATGTTCTGTATGCTGAGTGTGCATAAGATATCAGCTGTGCATCGTATGGGAGTATTGTAAATTTGGTCCACTCCACACAATGGGAGGCAAACTTATATAACGTAACAGTAGACTACACGTCAGGATTCAGTATGTGCACCACAGTGATTTTAATGAAACATATCTTAGCACCTGTGGAATGCAGAAATACACAATAACATGTACAGTTTAACACGTATGTGTTGATGTTGATCTGAATCTGAGACATAATTTATGTGCACTCTGTCATAAAGTTTTTTTGTTAGCTCGCCAAGGTGTTTGCGCACACACATGCGCACAGCTGGGAGACAACAGTGGTGACCAAGGTCTGGCACAACCACAACACACAAACCATTAGTCCCTGGTTGGGGTGTGTGTGGTGGATGTGAAAACATACCTTAAACAGCTGTGACATGTCTGCCTCCCGTAGACGGTAGACATGTTAGACAACAAAAGGGCCTCACGTATGTTAGCTGATCTCACAGTGACACACAACAGAACAGCCTAAGGTACATTGACACCTACGGATGCAGACATAAGAGAGATGCAGTTGACGGTGCAGCATGTTATGAGTAATAACCTCAATACTACAATTGTACTTGCAACAGTCAGCCTCATCACAGAAGCACAGCCGTGTGGCCGAAAAAATAATGCCCACTATCCCCTAGTCCATGGATAATCAGACCTCCCATACGCAAACCTAAACATTGTCTGTAATGCTACGTCACAAAGACCCCATACCCTACAGTCTGCGTTCCAGGTGAAAACCAATCATAAGATATGACATTAGCATTTAAAATGGGTTTAGACACCCATATTGCACAATGTACAGAAAGGACAGGGTGAATGGTCATATAGGTATGGTTTGGGAGGCGTACAGGTCCTTGGAGACTCCCTGTATGTACCCAACTAAGGTAGGCTGCTAGACATACAGACAGGGCTATCAACATGTGCCAGTCCTGTATATATCTGACATTGGCTTTCACAATTGCATGGGTTGTGACCCAACCACCTGATCACACAGGTCAGCTTCTGGCCCCTTTTGTTGTTGGAAAGAAGATACACCACACAGGTGACACCCCTGCTGCCAACCTGAATCACGAATCCCCCCCCCCCCAGCTCTGTGACCCAACACACATCCCTAGGGGTTATCATGTGCTGTTGTTTGCCCATCATAACCATGTCTGTGCAATCTTGCGGTCTGTCCCCCTCTGCTGCACCATCTGGTGCTACCAATGCTCTGTCTAATACCCACACATGTGTATTGAGGTGTACGTGCACTGTTATGAGACCCGTGCTCTGTTGCCACTAGGTGTAAGTGAACCCCTGTGTTCACAGACACATGAAGCAGCAGTGGACATGCCCACGTAAAGCTGCTAATGCTGGTGTTTCCATCCCATCTCTCAGAGTCAATTCCGATGAACTTGTAACCTGTCCATGCTGCGAATATTAATCCAACTGTGGTGCCACCTGGCCTGGGTGTCCTCAAACAAACTCTGCTTCATCAATGCAACTCCCCAGGTGTGGATGCTGTCCAGCGCACACGCTCCACCCCCCTACACAATGGACATTTGTTTGGTATCTGTCCCCGGGCCTATTGTAAAGTCTGCATTACGTGGGCGTGTATGCGCAGCCAGTGTATACCTGTGTTTTCCCCCCACATCACGTAACTGAGCCATGTGCTGTGTGTGGCTGTGACATTAACATCTCTGACAAAGTTGTATTGAAAATATTACCACGTTTTCAGTAGAGTCTGTCCGATCACAAAGAAAAATATGTGCTTTATGTGTAACATTGTTGTGTGTGATGGTTGTTTACTGTAGATGGGTCTCATGGCCACCCTTTGTTCCACCCAATCGTCAGGCATCTGAAGCCATACGCAATTCTCTGGACCTGTTACGGCATGAAATAAGGGAATTGCGGGAAGAGGTGAGGGCCATGCTGTTAGAAAGAATTGCTGTGGCCCTGGAGGGCATTTTTGGGGTGTTGGAACGATTGGCACCGCCACCACCACCACCACCATCACCGCCTCCACCACCGCCACAAGCACAGCAGGAGCGTGGACCACCAGGGGAGGGGGGTTTGAGACGTGGCAGATGTGGGCGGCCACGCCGACGAACATAACTGTGTGAATAAAATTATATGGTAACATAGATGCTACGTGTACGTACAATCTTTGTCCCTGTGCTCCCCTATGTACTGTGTACATGCATGTTTTGTAGCTAAACATCTGACCTACACCCAGGCACGTTGCTGTTGTGTTGTTTGCACTGGCAGGTACTTCTACACAGATGCCACCACATGTCATGTGTCACCTGCACAGAGTGTGTTCATTGGCCCTTGGCTGCAGCAGGCCCCGTTACACACACCCCGATGGCTGGGGGACTGTTTAGAGTTTGCATGGTGACTGGTCACAACCATCATTATTTGCATACCCTTATACACCAAACATTGTTAGCATATGTGTGACCATTGCCCCTGGCTGGAACACTGATGACATGCCTACGCAACCAACCCCATGGCATGCATGTGGCACTGACAGACATGGGTGGCATGCATATGTATGATGCAGATGACCACTAACAAATCTGTTGATGTCACGCCCACCCATGTGACATGGTTGTTGCCGGGAATCCCTTCAAAAGCAACACCTCATACGCCTACCCAGGTGTCACACTCCCGCACACATGGATAGCCCCCCATGACTGCATGTTGAGCCAGTCCACGTATGAAATCCATGTCTACCTTCACTGCATATCCTGGTCCCCACACATATCCCATGCTTGCATCCATAGTGAGTGTGTAAGGGAAACCCGTGACCATTGTGTCCAATAAACAAATCCAAACATTTATTTTACAAAGTTTAAAAACACAGGCAACATGCCGAAATAAACACACCCCCTGTCTCTTTTTGGAACACAGCACAGCACAGGCCACATGTGGACGTCACAGGTGCCATCAATGATGCCTGTGACGCCCTTCAGCAGATGAACGTCGACATTGCAGCTGTGCAACATCGGCGTTCACCTGCTGAACAGCCCCCGTCAGACACTGCAGTGCATGATACACAAGACGGACGTCGCGTCTCACGTCATCCACTGCCACCATCACATCATGCATGCACCTGCCAGCACACAGACAAACAGTGTCCGTGGTCTGTGTGCTGGCATGTGCATGTGATACGTTGGTGGCCGTGGATGGCGCGGTGACACGACGACGCCCGTCCCGTGCTTCCGCCTGCAGTGTCTGACGGGGGCCCACAGAGACCTGTGCTGTGCTGTGTTCCCCCAAACCCTCCACCCTACCTGCTTCCCTCCCCAAACTCCCTCCCACCACCCTCTCCACCCATGCTATTACCCCCACACGAACATGTCCAACATGCCCCCCACCCCCCGACCCCCGCTCCCTCGCATCCTCCCCCGACTGCGAATCATCCCCCTCGGTGAGGAAATGGTGGCCCACATCCTCCTCCTCGGCGTCTTCCTCCTCCACCTCAGAGTCCTGAAGCACCACCACCGCGTCCTCATCGTCCTCCTCCTCATCCGCATCCTTAGAGTCCTCCACGTCCTCTGTCTCCAGCTCCTCCACCTGCTCTTCCCCCTCCTCCTCCTCCTCCGTCACCTCCACCACCTCCCTCTCCCGTCCACGGCGGGTGGTGGACCGTCGAAGGGTGTGTGGCGAGTCACCCTGTCCGGCACTGCTGTCGTCTCTGTGAAAGATTACATACATTACATCACGTCCATGTGTGTCACATAACACCTGTACACATGCAGGCAACACACAGGCTGGTAGGTCAATGTGACATTTGCAAATGGGAGTCATCCCTGGAAATACTCACCATCTTGCTGTTGTTCCGGCCCCCTGCTGAACCGCTCAAGGTATTCAGGATGGAACTGCCTTAGTTCCCGACCCTTCTTCCTCAGGTCCTCCACCTGTGGATATGCAAACATAGGTTGGGGTAATCACATTCCGGTGAACACAGGTGTTTGCACAACATAGACAAACATCAGTGTGACCACCATCTGTCAGCTGCCTATCCCCTGCTGTGTGTTGTGCACATACAGCATAGTTACACACCTGTAACAGTTGCTGTATGGGAAATATATGATTAGGGCTGCACATGTGTGATGAAGTGGAAACAATGGGGCGTATCTGTATTTTTCAAGGAACGTCATACAGAACACCAGCTAGCAACATTGCACAGCGCCTACATGCAACCACCCCCCCCCCCCCCATATCACCACCTCCATACAACACATTGGTGGAATGGTGGGATAGATAGAGACAGACAGAGGGGGGGAGAGAGAGGGGGAGTGTGTGAGAGTGGGAGAGACAAGGAGGGTGAGAGAGGGTGACACATCCCCTAGAGGCAATGTTGTGTTTGTGCGGATCCACACCTTAGTTTCTGTGACATCATCTTGTACAGGTGTGTAGGTATGCGTTTCCCATAACATTGAGGCACATACTTCACATTGGTGGGGGCTGCTAGTCATAGATGCCAGGGAAGTGTCCCCAGAGTGGCAGTGCCCTGTGGAGGGGTTCCACTTCCTCCCATGGATCTCCACCATCCCCTATGGGGTGCGCTTCAGAGTTGGGTATATATGGGATTGGTGTTATTCTGCGGCTTGCTTCAACATATGATCCATGTATGGGCCTCCACCAGAGCCATCATGGCCCGTGAAGGTGTGAGATGCGCACCATGTAACTGCCCATCAGCTGTCCTGCACAGCTGATGGGCAGGACAGCTGATGGGCAGGATGACGTTGAGCCCTGGAGGCTCCCATGCCTCTCACATTGTGAGTGTTGAGATGGACATGCACAGTGGATGGTGTGCCATGAAAGAGGTATGTGAGACACTTTAAAAAAATATAGGAGACATGTCTCTGTGACACTGCTGTTCTCACATGGAATGGATCAGAGTGAGGGAATAGCTGAGGGGACCCTATGTGTAGCTGGGTCCCCTGCAAATAGTGTGCCAGCCCTCTCAGATAAGTTACAGTGCAATGTTCCTTCCCTCCATCTGGGCCATGGGGCTATGGGGAGGAGAAAGGCAGATGATGCAGCTTGACCAAATGAATGTACACATCCACCATAGGCATAACATGTGTATGTGTCCACAGGGGAACCATATAATGTTGGATTCCTGTGTAGGGTGCACCTGCCACTTTAGCTTCCACCCCACTGAGATGCCCTAATGATGTGTTGGCACAAATGTGTAGCACCATCAAGGACATAAACAGTATGGACGTATTCTCCAGGGCCTCAGACAGGGCCCTCATAGCTTTGGACACAACAAGATTGAAAACGTATACCACTAGAGGTGGTTCCAGGGTAGGGGTCAGTGGGGGCAGACACTCCATCACGCACGCTCAAAGCGTATGGGAGGCACCTGCTTGACCATCAATGGGTGGTGATGGTGCAGCAATGGCATTGCAGTTTTCACTGACTGACCTAATTTGAATACCAGTGTGAGGTAGGAGATGTTGTTGACCACACACTGCGTTGTGTGGAACGGCACAGACATTTACGCACATTTGTGGACACCAGCTGGATACTCCATCACACCTGAATGCATGGCCACGCCTTGTGTGCAGTTTGATGGGTGCAAAATGGCCATGTCACACATCCATGGTGAAGGGGTTGGCATAAAGCATTCAGCTGTCCCTAACTAGATTCAGGAAATTACGGACTGTGTGTGTGGATGGCATACTATCCCCACACCCTGCGACTGTGGGTCTGTGACAGAGAATATGTCTGTTCAGATGGCCATGTGACACACATGGCTGTCGAGGGTTCCACACCTGGTGTGTTCATCATGGGCCTATGTGGATCATGTTGTCTCATTACGCCTGGGCCTTGCATAGTGTCGTTGCAATCCACCGAATGTGAGAGGGGACATATAGCATGTCATGCCCCCAGCTGCGGAGAGGGAACTCTTTGCTTGTCATCCATGAGCCGGAATGAGGGAACCTAATTTCGTAGCTGTGGCATGTGACACACCTGCAGAGCGGTCTATATCTGTATTTCCGTGGTGTCTCACTGCTCTGATGAGTTGCTACCTGTGTAGGGTCCATGTGTGCCGGTGCACCTCACTATTGATTCTGTATGAAAGATATTTGACATTGCCATGGAGATAGACCATCAGGAGATGGGTATGTTGCTCTGTGTCAATCGGACACAGTTTATGGGGCTTGTTCCTATATGACAGAGAGGCTGTGACACTTCCTTTCGCCACCTGGGACATGGCTACCTGATTGTCTGTGGGAAGTACTCGTGTGTTTCCCTATCAGGCCGCATTGAATGTCTGGGTTGACAGGCTCATTGCTCTGAGCCCCCAAATGTCTGTGGTGGCATGACTCCCCTGGACCTCCATGTGGCTGTGGGTGAGGTGTTCAGGAGATGAACACCCCACCCCACCTTGACTGCATCTGTTGTGATGGTGGGCAGAGGTGGTGTCAGCACAACAGGTGACACTTTCCAAAGTTATGCTGCTTAACGCCCCCAGTACAGGGGCTGAGTGGGGGTGTCTGCACTCACTCTCCAATCAGAGTGACAGCCTGTTGCATGCGTCCTTTGGGAGGTGCAGAAGCATTGGGTTGCTCCCAAAGCAGACGTACATAGTGGGACACATGTTGCTTGGCTGCCATGTGCAACAGCTGCAGGAGCAGCTCTCTGTCCAAGAGCCGCGTGGCTTGTAGTGGCCAGGATCACAGTTGCACAATGCAAGGTTGGCGAGCCTGCAGCAGATGGGTGGTTGGCAGTCTTATACCCTCCTGTGCTCATCTGACCTCCAGCAAATGTCTGTGAGTCTGGAGGGATGCCCTGCGATCTCTGAGGTGGCATACATCTTGCCATACACATGGTGTATGAGAGGGAGAGTGGACCGGTCCAGACTCTTTCACTCTGTCCAGATTGCACAATCGTGCAGGTATGGTTATACACATATCTCCCTTGTACGGGGAAGGGCAGCTCACCCAGCCATGTACCTTGTGCATAGTCTGGGTGCTGCTGGCGGCCTCAGGGGGTGTGCTTTGCATTGATTGTGCTCTCTCTGAAAGGGGAAACCCTGTAAACCTCCGGGATATTTTGTGACTTAGCACAAGGGTGTTTGCATCCTTGTGAACTGTGGATGGGGGTCAGTCAGGACTGTGGGGGTATGGTGATACGTCGATTATTTAACGGCATGTGTATATCTCTATGAAGCATAATCTGGGCAGATCTGTAGGATCTCAGATGTGTCTGTGACCTCCTGTTGTCTGCGTTATGTTGAGATAGGGGCATTAAAACTCAGAGTGATGTTGTGGAGGTGGTCCTACTTGTACCCCTCATGAACTAGGTAACGCTGTATGTCTGGAACCATTTTGGGTGCGTTTGTGGGAACTGACCTTCCGTTCTGTTGTGGGGAGGGGAGGCTGTGGGAAAGTGGGCTGTGCCACCTCCTATGATGGTCAGAGTATAGGGTTCTGCTTGTCTGTCCCACCATCCGTTTATGCGGAGGCATTGACTTCATGGGATTGTTTACATATGTTGTACGTTGATGGCCAGGGGGGAAGATGTCCCTTATCAAGGATTCACAGGCGCTGTGGAGGTTGACAATGGTGTGTCTGATACAGCTGTGTGGCTTGCAAATGTGGTGGCTCCGTGGATTGAGGCCCATTTTCATCAGATTGTGCTGAGGGTGGTCCATGGTGGGCATATGCCTTGCAGCATCTTTTTGGTCTGGACATGGAGTTGTCATTGTTGACTTTCCCCTTTGCAGGATTGCACATTTTGGACAGGCTGTTCAGGGTTGGCCTGTGAGCATCCACCTCTTTGGATGTTTGCTACTACCATGTCAGTGACAGCTTGTGATGAGCACAGGGGGTGTCACAAACGTTAACCTGTATACATTGTTCCACTTTAGCGACTGACAGCCAGTCACGTGACCATAACACAATGGGAATGGGGAAGACGCAGCCTGTGCCCTCACACCAGTCCAATGGTACCCTGTTGGGAAAAGGTTACTTTGTCTGGACAAGCCTGACAGGTACAACATATACCCTTCCTCTGTCATACGGGAGGGGCAGACATATAAGTTATAGATGTTGTGGAAACTCCATCACATACGGACCCATGTACATGCTTTTGAAGCAAATCAAGGTTACCAGCAGGGAGGTATGGCAGCCACGCCAAACCAAGGCATCTACGTTCCTGGGCCCCTGCCAGAACAAATAACAGCATGTCATCTGTGACAGTATATTCTCATCATAGTCTAACACCCCACAATATAGTGCTGAAGGGCCTATGTTGTTTGGGAGGCTGTGGATTCAGATCTTAGGGTAGTTCTTATCCTAATAGTATCCATGTGTGGAGGTTTGAAAAGGTGCATCCCATCCTTTCCTGTAGAGTATCCATTATGTTATGATGTCCTGGCAGGGTTGACAGAACCCTTGGCGTACGTTGATCTTGGTGATTGTCAGGATTCTGTGACCTGTGTTTCGATTAAGTTGCCACTGGACCGGTGTTGACTCAGACTACTTGTCTGCACAGATCCTGGTGGGACATATCCTCAGCCAAAGGCAATAGACTCATGGATCATGCAGGCCCCTCCTGGTGACTTACATGAGTACCCTCGGAGATGACACAGTCACCAGGCCCCTCAAGGAATTGAACATATCTTGTCACTGTGTCCTCAGGCTTAGTGCCTTTCTGGTAGTGAGAAGCATGGGTACATGGATGACCTGCTACCAGTGTGTTACAGACTGCACCCATCAGCACTGAGGGGCCCTTAGCCCATGCTGTGACCAAAATTTGTGTGGGTTTCGGTGACACAATGTGTGTGGTATGGCTTGGCAAGGAGGACCTTGATGGCCCAGGATACCCACAGGACAGCGTTTTTTGACCAGCTTCCTCTGGTCCTGTGACACTGACTATGCCTGTTTTGTGTTGGCGGCCCCAGCCAGTACCCAGAAGCATGGGCCAAGGGGGTTCTGGCTAGGTTAAGGCCTGCAGACCTTGCTGTGGCCACAAAAGGCCCTGGGGAAAACGGGGATCCCTCAAGGTCTTTTTGCCCATACTACGTTCCTCAGGGGCAACGGCGGACCATCCCGATGTTTGGAGGGGGTAGGACCCTCTCAGATCCTGCCAGCTTTTGGTTAGGCTCCATGGGCTGCACATGGGGGAGGTCACTTTCCTGTTGACATGGCTGCCACCACAGCCACGTCAGTGTGGTCGTGGGTTTTGAGCTTGGCTACTCAGGTTGGCCAACCACTCTGGTATGCCATGCCACATATCATACAATCAGACATTGAGTGAGTGGGCCCTAGGCATTCTTGACAGCAAACATTGTTGACATTGACAGATGAGATGTCGACACATTTTGCACAGGTGTTCAGACACATGGAGTGATATGTCATGATGACAGTGGTTTGACGGCCTATGTACAATTGGAGGGGAGACGTGCAAAGGACATTCTCACACTACTCCTGTTATGTTGTTTTGGTGTGGTAAAATCAGCTCCTAGGGATGGGAGGTCACATACACCTTTGTTTCCGGAAGGGAAATGTTGGCAGGCACATACACAGGAGTGGCAAGACCATTGAGGTGTTTTGTACTCACAGGAAAAATGACCTGATGGTTGGCCATTTCATGATGAACTGGGGAGCGGCATTTGGGAGAGGCATAAGGACAGCACACAGGCGCTGTGTGATGCTACCATATGCTTGCACAATGGTCACTGTAGAACAGACACACACAGGCTGCAACAGGGCAGACAATACCGACATGTGACAATTAATCCCTGCTTGTCCCTGGTGATTAGCTGGCCCCAGTGCCAGCTGCATGCATCGCTGTGGGTCTGGGCCTGTGTGCAGTGACACCTATGTGCTTTGGCCGTGCCACCCTGAACGCACAAGCCCATTCCCCTGTGGCCCCCTTGACTGACTTTGCAAAGCCCTGCCACATTATGGTTGTCAGACATGATGACCATCCTTCTCCCCCACTAACCCTGTATGTGTGATGCTTTCTACATTTGGGGTGACATTATCAAGACATATTATCCAACACACACCCAGTGGCAATATGCTATCCCAGCACACATGGGTGATGTGCCCATACATGCGACGTTCGGTGGGTGGCCCTCTGGACCTTATCAGGGGCCACGTCCATGACATGTGGCTTTGAACCGGTCCATGGATAGCAATGGTTGACATAGTACAGGCACTGTGTGACTTGTGTGTCATGAGAATAATGGTAGGTACGTCTGACCTAGTTGGCTGCTGTTGCACGCAGTATACTGCTCATGGTGGACATGCATCTTTCACATTTGGCCCATCGGATGTTGTTATGTTCATCATACGTGGAGCATCGTTCATTATGGGTGGTGTGACTGCAAACACTACGGGGCATGTGCCTTTACATCGGCAATGACCTATTGCCACCTCTGCTAATGTGTTGGATTCAGTCTGTGGTGTACAACGTGGACAGGTGCATGTATCCTTTCAAAAACATCTGTGATATTCATCTGCTCACAGGTGTGAGCAGTCTGGGGGCTGGCCAGATGTTAGACGTGACTCACCAGGCATTGCTGGGGACATGGCTCCGTTACAGACCTTCAGAATTAGATTTTGTATTTAAGGGGTTGCGTTGTTGTTTAGGCACATCCACATCTGCAGCTATCTGATCATCTGGGTACATCTACAGTGTGTGTGTGGAGCTCAGGACCCCATGGACTGTAAGAGATGTGCAACCTACCCAACATAGCTTAGGAACATATGTGACTGACATACCCTCCGTTACAGTCAGCTCTCGATCCCTATGGGTGTTGTGTGTCCTACAGCACCTTAGCAGCGAAATGCATCATATAAGCAGGGTGTTTCGACGAAAACCATACGCAGGTATCAGGACTCCTGCAGATGGGGAGAATGGATTCAACAGCATAGGCACACTGCACCATATCACCAGGGTGGGTGAGGGCCCACTCAGATGGCCTCCCTGTACTCCTGGGGATAGGGGGGATGTATCAAACAACATTAGCAAACAAACCCATAGCACCAGGGTGATTGAGGGTCCAGTCTGATGGGCTCTCTGTACTCCTGGGGATAGGGGGGATGTATCAAACAACATTAGCAAACAAACCCATAGCACCAGGGTGATTGAGGGTCCAGTCTGATGGGCTCTCTGTACTCCTGGGGATAGGGGGGATGTATCAAACAACATTAGAAAACAAACCCATAGCACCAGGGTGATTGAGGGTCCACTCTGATGGGCTTTCTGTACTCCTGGGGATAGGGGGGGATGTGTTAAACAGCATTAGCAGACATCCCCATATCTGCAAGGTGACTGAGGCCCCACTTTGATGGGCTCTGTGTACTCCTGGGGATAGGGGGGATGTGTTAAACAACATTAGCAAACAGTCCCATATTTGCAGGGTGAGTGTGAGTGTACTTTGATGGACTCTCTGTACTCCTGGTGATAGGGGGGATGTGTTAAACAACATTAGCAAACAGTCCCATATTTGCAGGGTCAGTGTGAGTGTACTTTGATGGGCTCTCTGTACTCCTGGGGATAGGGGGATGTATCAAACAACATTAGCAAACAAACCCATAGCACCAGGGTGTTTGAGGGCCCACTCTGATGGGCTCTCTGTACTCCTGGGGATAGGGGGGAAGTATCAAACTACATTAGCAAACAAACCCATAGCACCAGGGTGTTTGAGGGCCCACTCTGATGGGCTCTCTGTACTCCTGGGGATAGGGGGGATGTATCAAACAACATTAGCAAACAAACCCATAGCACCAGGGTGATTGAGGGTCCACTCTGATGTGCTCTCTGTACTCCTGGGGATAGGGGGGATGTATCAAACAACATTAGTAAACATCCCCATCTCTGCAGGGTGACTGAGGGCCTACTTTGAAGGGCTCTTTGTACTCCTGGGGATAGGGGGGATGTGTTAAACAACATTTTCAAACAATCCCATAGCACCAGGGTGTTTGAGGGCCAACTCTGATGGGCTCTCTGTACTCCTGGGGATAGGGGGGATGTATCAAACAACATTAGTAAACATCCCCATCTCTGCAGGGTGACTGAGGGCCTACTTTGAAGGGCTCTCTGTACTCCTGGGGATAGGGGGGAAGTATCAAACTACATTAGCAAACAAACCCATAGCACCAGGGTGTTTGAGGGCCCACTCTGATGGGCTCTCTGTACTCCTGGGGATAGGGGGGATGTATCAAACAACATTAGTAAACATCCCCATCTCTGCAGGGTGACTGAGGGCCTACTTTGAAGGGCTCTCTGTACTCATGGGGATAGGGGGGATGTGTTAAACAACATTTGCAAACAGTCCCATATTTGCAGGGTCAGTGTGAGTGTACTTTGATAGGCTCTCTGTACTCCTGGGGATAGGGGGGATGTGTTAAACAGCATTAGCAGACATCCCCATCTCTGCAGGGTGACTGAGGACCTACTTTGAAGGGCTCTCTGTACTCCTGGGGATAGGGGGGGATGTATCAAACAACATTAGCAAACAAACCCATAGCACCAGGGTGATTGAGGGTCCACTCTGATGGGCTCTCTGTACTCCTGGGGATAGGGGTATGTGTTAAACAGCATTAGCAGACATCCCCATATCTGCAGGGTGACTGAGGGCCCACTTTGATGGGCTCTGTGTACTCCTGGGGATAGGGGGGATGTGTTAAACAACATTAGCAAACAGTCCCATATTTGCAGGGTGAGTGTGAGTGTACTTTGATGGGCTCTCTGTACTCCTGGTGATAGGGGGGATGTGTTAAACAACATTAGCAAACAGTCCCATATTTGCAGGGTCAGTGTGAGTGTACTTTGATGGGCTCTCTGTACTCCTGGGGATAGGGGGAATGTATCAAACAACATTAGCAAACAAACCCATAGCACCAGGGTGTTTGAGGGCCCACTCTGATGGGCTCTCTGTACTCCTGGGGATAGGGGGGATGTATCAAACAACATTAGCAAACAAACCCATAGCACCAGGGTGATTGAGGGTCCACTCTGATGTGCTCTCTGTACTCCTGGGGATAGGGGGGATGTATCAAACAACATTAGTAAACATCCCCATCTCTGCAGGGTGACTGAGGGCCTACTTTGAAGGGCTCTCTGTACTCATGGGGATAGGGGGGATGTGTTAAACAACATTTGCAAACAGTCCCATATTTGCAGGGTCAGTGTGAGTGTACTTTGATAGGCTCTCTGTACTCCTGGGGATAGGGGGGATGTGTTAAACAGCATTAGCAGACATCCCCATCTCTGCAGGGTGACTGAGGACCTACTTTGAAGGGCTCTCTGTACTCGTGGGGATAGGGGGGGATGTATCAAACAACATTAGCAAACAAACCCATAGCACCAGGGTGATTGAGGGTCCACTCTGATGGGCTCTCTGTACTCCTGGGGATAGGGGGGATGTATCAAACAACATTAGCAAACAAACCCATAGCACCAGGGTGATTGAGGGTCCACTCTGATGGGCTCTCTGTATTCCTGGGGATAGGGGTATGTGTTAAACAGCATTAGCAGACATCCCCATATCTGCTGGGTGACTGAGGGCCCACTTTGATGGGCTCTGTGTACTCCTGGGGATAGGGGGGATGTGTTAAACAACATTAGCAAACAGTCCCATATTTGCAGGGTGAGTGTGAGTGTACTTTGATGGGCTCTCTGTACTCCTGGTGATAGGGGGGATGTGTTAAACAACATTAGCAAACAGTCCCATATTTGCAGGGTCAGTGTGAGTGTACTTTGATGGGCTCTCTGTACTCCTGGGGATAGGGGGGATGTATCAAACAACATTAGCAAACAAACCCATAGCACCAGGGTGTTTGAGGGCCCACTCTGATGGGCTCTCTGTACTCCTGGGGATAGGGGAGATGTATCAAACAACATTAGCAAACAAACCCATAGCACCAGAGTGATTGAGGGTCCACTCTGATGTGCTCTCTGTACTCCTGGGGATAGGGGGGATGTATCAAACAACATTAGTAAACATCCCCATCTCTGCATGGTGACTGAGGGCCTACTTTGAAGGGCTCTCTGTACTCCTGGGGATAGGGGGGATGTGTTAAACAACATTTGCAAACAGTCCCATAGCACCAGGGTGTTTGAGGGCCAACTCTGATGGGCTCTCTGTACTTCTGGGGTTAGGGGGGATGTGTTAAACAGCATTAGCAGACATCCCCATCTCTGCAGGGTGACTGAGGGCCCACTTTGATACGCTCTCTGTACTCCTGGGGATAGGTGGGATGTGTTAAACAACATTAGCAAACAGTCCCATATTTGCAGGGTCAGTGTGAGTGTACTTTGATGGGCTCTCTGTACTCCTGGGGATAGGGGGGATGTGTTAAACAACATTAGCAAACATCCCCATATCTGCAGGGTGACTGAGAGCCCACTTTGATGGCCTCTCTGTACTTCTGGGGATAGGGAGGATGTGTTAAACAACATTAGCAAACATCCCCATATCTGCAGGGTGACTGAGGGCCCACTTTGATGGGTTCTCTGTACTCCTGCAGATAGGGGGGATGTGTCATACCACATTAGCAAACATCCCCATATCTGAAGGGTCACTGTGGGCCCACTTTGATGGACTCTCTGCACTCCTGGGGTTAGGGGGGATGTGTCACACAACATGGTCTGACAACCCCATATCTCCAGGGTGATTGAGGGCCCACTCTGATGGCCTCTCAGGGCTCCTGGGGATAGGGGAGTTGCCTTTACCAACATTGGCAAAGATCCCCATAGCTCCATGGTGTCTGACAGACCATGTGATGCAGATTTCAGAAGCCCTAACGATTGGCAATATGTGTTATCCTGCAGATGCAGACCCCGGCATCAGCACATGATGTTTCCAGAGCCTCCTTAGCCAGATCTATGGCTTAGCTGTGTTACAGTATGTTGTAGCACATCAACAGAAGCATATTCCATGACTACAGGATGGCATCATGCCCTATGTAACCAAGTCCGTCAACACCTGGGTACATGGAAAACTACTCAGATGTGATACATAAAGATGTGTACATGTGGTTTTACCTGCTGCACTTTACTGTTGTAGACCACCTACACACAGCAGCATGGACAGCTGCAATCACCCCTGTCTTTGTATATGGCTATTTTGACATGCTGCCATACACTTACCTCCCGTTTGTTTTCCGCCACATGGTTGAACCGCCTTGTGATGCGTTCCCAGGCCCCACGCACCTTTCCGGTGTCCCTTCCCCTGGAGGCCCCTGGGAAGAGCTTCTTTAGCTTGGGCCCTATCAATATTGCCAGGTGGCGCAGCTCTCTCCGACTAAATGCAGGCTTCCTAGTGCGGGACGCCATTTTCTTGTCTGCACGTGTAGCCGTGGTGACGCACACACCTCAACTTCCGCATTTGCGCACATCGTTTCGCGCATGGCTACACGACCCAGATAGGCGCACACCAGCGTTCCGCATGGCTGCGTGCCAGGAATATGCACATTGAGAATGCACGCATCTTTCCGACACACTGGGTAGTGTGTGGACAACAGTATGTCTACTGACCTCTGCAGCCACACATAGCACCGATGTATCTCTCATGTTCAAAAGAGCACTTAGATTATTATGGATTATTCTTGTTTACACAGTGTGGTCTTGAACCTATGGACACATATTCACTGATTGCTAGTGCATTGTCTGATGAGGTGTGCTATGTGTGTCACATAGCAGGTACTGGCAGAACACTTATAACAAGGGGTGCTGACAAACCATCAGCGTTGGCAAACAGACCCCCTGGAAATTTGGGGTTGTGTGTGCCTCTGGAGTATGTTCAGTCCTGTATCTCGATGTTTTCCCTACAAGGATGTGTGGTTTGTCATGGTGGGGTGGGGGAGGCACCATATTTGAACATTGCACATGCACAATAGGTTGCGTGCAGACCATTATGAGGTGATGTAGGTCGGCATGACACCTTGTTGCACGTTATCCTTTACTATGTGTGCTGCCATACAGTGCTGGTGGCAGAGGTGTAGCACAGTGGTTAATGGTTGTTAGATGGACTGTTAAACCTGGGGTCATGTGTTCAATTATCCAGAGGGACTGTGTATTACGTGTCTCAGGCAGCACACATTATTCTTCAGCAATGGCAATTTATACATAGTGCTTTCAATGTACATTGTTACTGCGTGCAGCATATAGCTTCTTACGTTGCAACAGTGTTACTTGCAGCAGTTTCCTTTATACATGACATATGTACTGCCAGGAGCAACACCCTTACAGTCATGTGGAGTGAAGCATTGTTCCTAATGTATCAATGCACCCCTGATAACCACAGCAGCACAGTCTGCAGGATTTCTTCCTTAGCCAGCCAGGCATCTGTTCTCAGCTATAGAGCTGTGTCCCACAGCTCACCTCGCTGCCTGTGAAGCCAGAGGATGTGTGTTCCCGTCCACAGTGCGGTAATTTGTGGGTGCAGCCAATGACAGGTGTTTTAATGGAAATTAGTAGTGCCAGCTCTACGCTCCTCACAGTGCTGTAAGCCTCAGATGCCCCATAAGCCACCTTATAGGGAAGCCTATGGTTAAAGCACTGTGATGGTTTGGCTGTTGGAAGTACTACATGACATTACACACATACTGCCCCAGGCAGCCCCCATGTACCCTGTAGAATAGTTATCTGCATGTTAAAATGACATGATCTATGTCTGGCCAGTTTGTGCAAAGTAAACAGCACTGATGCTGACTAGCACAGTATATGCAGCAATGTGCCTAACTAAAAATGTTTGCTGCCTAACCACACCTGGGATTTGAACCAACAATCTTTTGCTTCACAGGCATTGCATTCACTACTGGGCTACAGCTCTATATGTGTGAAAAATAGGTCTGGCTGGCTACAATATGAGGTATGCATAATGTGTGTTGCGCTTAACAGGGTAGGGGGTACTCCACTCACACCCATGATGCACTGCACATGCAAAGCAGCAGTCTACACATTTTCCAAGGATGGGGTGTGTACCCCCACAACACCTAGGCCTAGTGCTGTGTACAGACCTTCTGTGTTGCTGCTACAGAGTGGCTACCGACCGTCTTAGTGTGGGTGGCCTGTGCTCACCCTGAGGGTGAGGTGGCGTGCACATCACCTCTCCTTGCTGAAAGGCCTATACCTCATGTTCCATGTGTGCCAATGTTTGATAGGTTGTTCCATCAGACACACCTACGGTACACCTCTGTCCATCTATATAACCCAGCCACATCTGGGCTTTGTGGACTTTGATGCACATGGAATAGTGCATATCCTGTGTGTGTGTGTGCGTGCGTGCGCCATGGCCACATGATGTATGTGCGAGGGAAGGTGCTGTATGGACACCTAGGCAGAGTGTGACAGCCCACTGAACCTGCCCTCTGGAACCCAGGATCCCCCAGAAAACCAATGCACATTCTCTATCCCTGCAATGGTGGCAGCGGGAGACAGGGCCATCAACCTCAGTCCAGCTGCTGTTGGAGGAAGCAACAGCACACCTTCTACAGTTCTGTACGCATCCACACGCTAGGCCTTGAAACACCCCACGCCACACCACCATCTGACATTTTCCTGCAGCAAGCACAGTGGGTCCCCAGCTGCAGAACCCTGCGAGGTGTCCCAGACATACACACACTAACTGCAGACAGTCCGCTAGCCAGTCCACTGTGCATGCTACGGCAGAACATGTGTGCACCCATGACTAGGATGGGAGCACACCCACCAGTTAACTCAGTGATTGGGCCCCAGAACTACAGAAGCCATATACATCACATGAGAGACCAACTATATGCCACAATGGCGGAACCTAGCCATGCCGTGGTCACTGCTGAGTCAGGGAGAGAGTGACCTCCCAGCAGGACATGCTGTAGACACCATGTCTGTGCAGGTGGTGGCCAGGCAGTACAATGTCCCAGACATTGCCCTGTGCCCAGTGTAGTTGCATCCTGCTCATGCCACCCTGTCTGACCTATACCCACAGTGCCTTGCTCCTCATTATGCACATTGGCAGGCCAATAACGGCACAGTGCTATCAGCTTGGTCTGCGGAGGGTTTTGTCAAGCACCATACACTGGATAGACAAACACACACGCCCCACACCTATGGCAGCAATGAGCAGCTGAAGAGGTATTTGGCAGCCCTGGCAAATGCGCCATTACTGGGCACAGTGCAGGCATGGCTATGTTATGCGGAAACGTTGGTGTCATGCTTCAGGGTGCTGCACTCTGTCAGACACATGACCTTTCGCACATTCCACAGACATCAGAGAAGTTGGTGTGATACAACTCATTGAGCTAATTGTGCTTAACTTTGCCATTTCTATGTGCCAGGAATCATAGCAGCCTTTTGATATCTGTGTACCGTATACCCGTGATTAATGTGGCATTGCTAATGTATGCACATGCTAGTATTGGGAGATACACACAGGGCCCAAAATCCGGCCTCTGCATTTGACTTTGGATGATGGAGCCTGCAGGTGCAGGTGTTTCCACCCCTGTTGGCCGCTGCTTTAGGCCAGAGGTTCACAACTACAGTCCTGGTGAGCCAAACAGTGTTCAGGTTTTCAGGATATCCCTGATGAATATGCCTATGATACCTCTGCATACCATGGGGCCAGGACCTGCAATTGCAGGACACGCATCTTTCTTGGAGACTGCATCCAACCTGAGGGATTTTTTAAGCTCCAGGACTGCATTTGGGGGACTCTGCTGTAGGGAATGCATATGTTTATGTGGTGTGTGTCATTTAAGCAAAGATATGAGTGTTTCACCCACGCTTATGTCCTCCGCATTAAGGGTTCAGTCTTTACTATCATGTTTTCTTCAAAGTGTAAAATGTGGGTACTGGTATGGCAGGTGCCCCAGCTGGGCTTTGAGCCGGTGACCTTCTGGTTGATAAGGCATTGCCTGCATCTGCTGCACCACCATCTTAGCACAGAAACAGTGCATTCCCTGGGGTGTCCATGGCTGTTTCTCAGTCAGGGACTGTCTTTTGGGGTGCACTGAACCCACGTGAGGGGGATGGGCCACCACCTGCTGTGAGCAGCACACACTGCCCCCTCCACCACCGGTAACCCTCTGGCAACATGCTATTCTGCACCATTGCTGTTTAAATTGCACTGGCATCTTCATTAGGGGCAGCATGTAACCTGACTGGTGTTTGGCCCTCCAGGGCTGCCTTTGGGAGACTCTGCTCTAAGTACCACACTTTTACGGAGTTTGTGTTCATTGGTGTTCAATATATAAATTTGAGGCATGTTTCTCTTCCCAGGAATACCTGGCAGTCTTTACTACCATGTTTTCTTCATGTATAAAATAAGGGGATTGTGTTGGAGGCTGACACAACTGGGATTTGAACCTGTGACCTTCTGTTCTTGAACACACTGTCTGTGTGCACTGTGCCACTGTGTTATCATTGGAGATCAATGAGCAAAATGTGCTTAAAGTAGGAATTTATATCTGCCAGTTATCATGGGCAACGTTTGATAGCTGCGTACCATATACCGAGGTGTAGGGTGGCAGTGCTAAGGTCTGAAACTGCTAGTATTGGGAGATACAAACAGGGCCCAATGTCCTGCCTCTCCATGAGGCATTGGTCAATGGGGCCTGTGGGGTGGGGAGGGTATGTGTCTGGCCCTGTTGGCTGCTGCTTTACAGCACAGTGTCCCAACTCCAGTCCTGGTGTTCCAAACAATGTTCGGCTTTTCATGCTGTCCCTCATGAGCTACATCAACATACCATGGGGGTTGCTGCATAGATATGCAGCACAGACATCTTTATTGAGGCAGCATGGATCCTGAATGTTGTGGGTCCCTCCAGGACTGCATTTGGGAGACTATGCTCTGGATAATGCAGCTTTTTATGGTGTCTGTGTTTGGAGTGATAAGATATAGGCATATTAACCATGCTTATGTTTTCCGCAATACAGGTTTGTCCTTACTATCATGATTTTGTTGTAAGAAAAATATGTGGACTGGATTGGCAGTAGCCCCAGCTGGCCTTTGAACCTGTGCCCTTCTGTTCCTGCACCCAATGTGTGTGTGCACTGCACCACCTTGTTGCCACAGATATGCTGTGTTCCTTGGGGAGTCCATGACTGCACATCCAACAGGGCCTGTCTGTTGCGGTAGACAGTGCCAGCCTGCACAGGCCTAGGCCACTGTCTGCTGTGGTTTGCAGCCACTGCCCCCTCCACCACATGTAACCTTCCAACAACATGCATACATGTCCCTATCTGGGAAAAACATATGACATGAGTGAGTTGTAGCACTCCAGGACTCACTTTGGAGGACTCGGCTGTAGGAAATGGCCATTGTTATGGTTTGAGTGCAGTGTGTGGTCAAATATAGGTGTTCGGACCATGCTTATGTTCTCTGCAAAGACGGAGTGTGTGTGCTCTCACTATTTAATGGTGGCTAAAACCATGGGGACTGGTTTGGAAAGTGCCCCAAATGGGATTTGAACCTGTGCTGCTATGGGCCTGCAGGCACTGGCTGTGTCTGCTGCACCACACTGTGGCCACAGAGACAGTGCAGTCTCTGGAGACAGGCAACCTGGCTGCACGAGTCAGAAACCCTGCTCAGCACAATTCTACTGTGGGCTCGTTTACCTTGTATGGGGACAGGGGTGCAATTACACCTAAAAAATGACCTCCACTAAAAGGGGACACACCCAAAACCTCGCTGGGGAACAGTGATATCAATGGGCAACATGACATACACTCCCAAGACAACTCCATTACACCGCAGTGAATTTTGAAAAACTCTACGGAGCGTAGACCCTTAAAAAAACATTTCTTCTGTTTTGGAGGTTTCCAGTGAGTGTTTTTTATGGTTGACCATTAATATCACTGTTGCGCAGCTGAATTATTATTTATTTGGGATTTTTTGTGGTGATTTTCAATGTATATTTGCTATTTTGTTCTGTGCACATGTATCACACTGCTCACGTTTTGCTGGTTTCCCCGGTTTTGCTTTACATTGCTGACAGAAATGGTTTCTCTTCCCTTTAAATCGGCTCTAACGCGAGGGTTTCACTCGCGGTATTTTACATGCCAAAGTTGAGCCGCGCTCCTGTGCAGGGAGCCTCTCCCCTCCCACTCTCCACCCATTGACCCCGTCCCCCCGCCCCTCTGGCGCCTTCCTCCGCCCTCCGTAAGCGTTTCCCCGCCTCTATCGCACATGAGCGCCCCGCACACGTACGGCGGCCCGTTAATGTGATGCGCACGCGTATGCGGCGCTTAAGACCTCTTAAATGCATCATTAGCGGCCGCTTTTGTGCGCCGCGCACGTGTACGCGGTTTAGTAAACATACCCCTTTATGCCATAATTGCATCAAACGAGAAATGTCAGGAAAAATAGTAATTTTTGTCTGCAAAATATCTCATTCTTTTTCAGGAAATATAATTTTAACACCAAATTATTATCTATCTCAGACAAGCATGATACAAGTAAAAGAACCCGTGTAGTGATTTTATCTTTAGATGATTCTAAAAATGCTGGCAAATTCAAGCTGTCCACAGAAACAAATTGATCTGCCCCCTCTGACTCTGGAAAAGGAGTTTTAACATCCCTAGTTAAATAAAAAATATATTATTCACCTGGAAGGTTTCAGCACCAGGAAAAGACAAAGGGGCATGTTTACTAAAACCCCGGTAAAGTGCGGGCCCCGGTAGTGTGCGGGTGCCATATAAGGAGTGGGCGTTCCGTCCTGAAAAAGAAAAGCCAGAATTTACATATGCGCTAAGGTGCGTGGCGCCCATGTGCGCCCCGCACCTTAGCGCATGAGATAGCTGCGCAGGAGGCATAAGTGGGGCGCTGAAGTGCAAGAAGAAGAGCAGAGCCACAGCACAATGGTTAAGACAGTGACCAATAGTGCAGGGATCAGGGGTTCAATCCCCCACAGTGCCCAATGGAGACAGCTGGCTGATGCAATATTTTAGGAGGCATTTAAATGATGGGCGGCATAAGGCGGCACGCTGATGGGCATAAGGCGGCAAGCTAATGTTTTAGCAGGCTTTCTAATATTGGGCGGCATAAGGCGGCGCGCTGATGTGCAATCACAGGAAAAGAACAACAGCACAATGGTTAAGACACTGACCAATGGTGCAGGGATTAGGGGTTCAATCCCCCAAAGTGCCCAATGAACAAGGCTGGCTGAGGCATAACGTATTATGGGGAAGATTGCTTTAGGAGGCATTTTATTCATATTTTAATTATCACTACTAGCAAACGCACTCTCAAAGCGTGTTAACATAAAGCGCCCTATAAGGCACATTTTAAAGTGCACTGTCAGCCAAGGCACCCTAGAATGTTGCTTATAGGGCGCTTTAGAGGGTGCCGTATGAGGTACCGCAAGGTCAGTGTACTGTTTTTTATGGCAGCACTGTGCAGTTTAAGGAATGAAAAGCATATGTAGGTGCGCTGACAAGCAAGGAGGAGCAGCAGTGGAGCACAATGGTTAAGGCACTGACTGCTGATACAGGGGTCATGAGTTTGCTCCCCAGTGTGCCTAATACGTAAGGCTGGCTGTGGCATCAGCTTTGCATTGTACATATTTTGTCCTGCAGCACTTTATTTTTATGTTATTAATTACTGCCAGCAAACACGCCCTCACATGCCATAATTGAAGGTGCCGTATAAGGCACCCTTTAAGGCACTCCATAGGGCACATTATAAATTGCACTGTCCGCCACAGCACCCTAAAATGTCCCCTATAGGGCACCCTATAGGTTGCGTCACAGGATAATGTATAGTGCACCTTATATGGACAGGAACCATAAGGTGCCCTATAGGGCGCCCTATAAAGCACCCTCAGAGGCACCTTATGGGTACAGTACGCTGAGGGTGTTTTTGCTGGCATCAAAATATGTACATTAACAAAAGATAATGTGTTGGACAACCCTATCAAATAACCCCACTGTGGGTTTGAACCCATGACCTCTGGTTTCAGAGGAAGTGAAGTAACCATTGGGCTACAGCTCTATAACTGCTTGCAATCCCCTGGCTGGCTGCAGAGAGCATGCACGTCACCACACAGACCGTCTGCTGTGGTCACCAGGATAGGGTTAGCCCACCCATACCCATGATGCACTGCACATGCAAATCAGCTGTCCACAGATTAACACAAGATGGGCAATGCACCCCCACAGCACCTCAGCCTGGTAGAGGGAAGTGACCATGTGCACCCACACACCACCTCGGCCTGGTAGGGGGTACTGACGGTGTGTTTTACTGGCACAGAGTAGCTACACACCGTCACAATGTGTGGGTACTGTGCTCACCCTGAGGGTGCGTTGAGGCACCCAGGACCAGGTCCACAACACCTTCCATGGCTAAAAGAAGCCATGCTGGAGGTCCAAAGCAGTGTTAATGTGTGAGATAGGTAGTTTTTGCACAAACACCTTGGATATCTCTGTCTGTTTCAGACAGGTGTAGCCCCCAGGTGGGCCATGCACCACCACCCTCCCCCCCTCCAGGGCCAAGGGTGGCAAACAGGGTCCCCTATCAATAGATCCACATTCTACCTCTCTGCAAAGGTGGCAGTAGAGGGGACCATCAACCCCAGTCCTGCTGAGGAACAGACACCCCACAGAGCAGTCAATGCAGCTCTATACACATCCATAACACAATAGCAGACAGACATTAGGCCTAGATATGGTGAGCTGACCCCACCACTATCTGATATTCTCCTGCAGCAAGTCATCAGCCACTGCACCTTGCTCCATCAAGACACATACCAGCTGCAAACAGTGTGCTAGTTAGTCCACAGTGCATGCACCCAGAACTGGGATGTCAGCATACACAGCAAGCAGATAAATCAGTGACTTGGCCCCAAAAAGAAACCCATATCTATCACATGAGAGAAATACTATATAGCACTATGGGGGTGCCTAGCCATGCTGTGGTCACTGCACAGTCAGGGTGAGAGTGATCTCTCAGCAGGACATACTGAGGTCACCCTGTCCGTGTAGGTGGTGGCCGGGCACTAAAATGTCCCAGTCAGTGCCCTATGCCCTGTGCAGATGCACCCTGGCCAGGCCACCCTGTCCGGCCTATACCCATGGTACCTTGCTCCTCATTATGCACATTGGCAGCCCAATACTGGCAACATTGCTGGCAGTGTGGGCTGTGGAAGGTGTTTGCAGCCACCACACACTGGATAGACAGACAGCCACCCCCACACCTATGCCAGCATTGTGCTACTATAGAGGAGTCCAGCAGCCATACCCACCACACCAGTCCTGGGCACAGTACAGGCATGGATATGGTACGCAATACTGTTGGGGGTCACTCCCCAGGGTGGTAAACACTGTCAGAGACCAGACCTGCAGCGCACACCGCAGACATCACAATGATTGTTATGGTGGAGATCAATGAGCAAAATGTGCTTAACGTAGGGATTGATATCTGCCAGTTATCATGGGCAACGTTTGATAGCTGTGTACCATATAAGCAGGTGTAGGGTGGCATTGCTAAGGTATGCAACTGCTAGTATTGGGAGATACAGGCAGGGCCCAATGTCCTGCCTCTCCAGGAGACATTGGCCAATGGGGCCTGTGGGTGTGTCTGGCCCTGTTGGCTGCTGCTTTACGGCAGTGTCCCAACTCCAGTCCTGGTGTTCCAACCACTGTTCAGGTTTTTATGCTGTCCCTCATAAATATGCATGAGCTACATCAGCATACCATGGGGGTGGTGCATAGATATGCAGCACAGGCATGTTTATTAGAGGCAGCATGGATCCTGAATGGTGTGGGGCCCTCCAGGCCTGCATTTGGGAGACTCTGCTCTAGGTAATGCGGCTGTTTATGGTGTCTGTGTTTGGTGTGGTAAAATATAGGCGTATGAACCATGCGTATGTTCTCAGCAATAAAGGTTTGTCCTTACTATCAGGGTTAGTTGTAGGAAAAATATGTGGACTGGATTGGCAGTAGACCCTGCTGGGCTTTGAACCTGTGACCTTCTGTTCCTGCACACACTGTCTGGGTGCACTGCACCACCGTGTTGCCACAGATATGCTGTGTTCCCTGGGGAGTCCATGACTGTACATCCGACAGAGCCTGTCTGTTGCAGTGGACTGTGCCATCCTGCACAGGCCTAGGCCACTGTCTGCTGTGGTTTGCAGCCACTGCCCCCTCCACCACCTGTACCCTTCCGCCAACATGCAGACATGTCCCTATCAGGGAAAAAGCATATGACCTGATTGAGTTGTGGCACTCCAGGACTGAATTTGGGGGACTCGGCTGTAGGTAATGCCCATTGTTATGGTTTGTGTACGGTGTAGGGTAAAATATAGGTGTTGGAACCATGCTTATGTTCTCTGCAATAAAGGAGTGTCTGTACTATCACTGTTTAGTGGTGGGTAAAACTATGGGGACTGGGTTGGCAGGAGCCCCAGCTGGGATTTGAACCTGTGACTCTTTGGCCCTATAGGCACTGGCTGTGTCCGCTGCACCATACTGTGGTCACAGAGACAGTGCAGTCTCTGGAGATAGGAAACCTGGCCGCACGAGTCAGACACCCTGCCCTGCACAATTTTACTGTGGGCTCGTTTACCTTGTATGGGGACAAAGGTGCACATAAACCTCAAAAATGACCTCCAAAAAAGGGGAACAAAAACAAAACCAAGCTGGGCAACAGTGATATCAATGGGCAACATGAAAAACACTCCCAGGAAAGCTCCATTAAAATGCAGTGATTTTTGAAAGAGTCTACGGAGCGTAGACCCTTCCAAAAATCCTTTCTTTTTTTTGGAGCTTTCCTGGGAGTGTTTTTTATGGTTGCCCATTAATATCACTGTTGCCCAGATGGATTATAATTTATTAGGAATTTTTTGTGGTCATTTTCAATTTCTATTTGCTATTTTGTTCTGTGCACATGTATCACACTGCTCACGTTCTGCAGGTTTCCCCGGTTTTGCTGTACATTGCTGACGGAAATGGTTTCTCTTCCCTTTAAATCGGCTCTAACGCGAGGGTTTCACTCGCGGTATTTTTTTGCCGAAATTCAGCCCTGCTTCTGTGCGGGGAGCCTCTCCCCTCCCACTCTCCACCCATTGACCCCATCCCCCCGCCCCTCGGGAGCCTTCCTCCGCCCTCGAAATGCCTTTCCACGCCTCCATCGCACATCAGCGCGCCGCACACTTTTGCAGGCGGCGCGCACGTGTGCGGCCGGAGCGCACGCATGCAGGGCACCAAAAACGCACTATTAGCGTGCGCTAAGGTACCTTAGCGCACGCTCAAGTGTGCCTCGCACAATTGCGCTGTTTAGTAAACATACCCCAAAATCTCTTTAAGATACTTTTGAAATAGGATCAGGGGACAGAAAACTTGTACACGTGTAGCTGGATTTAAGAGAGGTTTGGACAAGTTGGAAACAGGACACTGGGTTTGATGGACCTTGGTCTGATCCAGTATGGCATTCCTTATGTTCTTATGTAAGGCCATCTGTTACTCCAAGGGTGCTCAAACCTGTCCCTGCTTCCGCACTCTCCTGCCCACCATACCCTCAAACCAGTTAGAAATCCCAAATAAATAACAGGATACTGGGCTTGATGGACCCTTGATCTGACCCAGTATGGCGTATCTTATGTTCTTATGTAAAGATAAGAAGCTTTACAGTCAATGAACAGGGGGTACTTTCAAATTCAAATCCCCTATTTAACCCCAAGCATTCCCAAAGTGATTTTTAAGTCACAGCACCAGAGCTCATAATAACAAATTAATAATTAGCTATAAGAATGTATTAATGGCTCTGGAAAGGATTACCCATTATCCATTTGCCAAAGGGCTAATAGCAAGTAGAATTGGTTTATTCCAGTATATTTGGAATGCTGTACTTGTAATAACTTAAACTAACTTAAATCAAAGTGTAAATATGAAAATAAAGTCATTCACATAGATTTTCATGCACAGTTAATTTTATTTGATGTCTTCATAAGGGTTTGAGCATAAGGTAATTACCAGCTGTTCTATGGATAGGCAAAAGAAATAAGCACTAGTGATCATAACTAGGGCTTGCCCTATAACTTGGCAAATAAGGCAGCCACCTAGGGCATCAACAGTTTGTGAGCAGCCTAGTTGCTATGGCTGCCTTCCCTCACCTCTCGCCCTGCTGCCTGAGCAACAAGAGTCAATCCCTCCACCTAAGCAAATACATCATTACAAGCAATCATAGAGAGGCTTTGCTTGGCATTGCAATGAGCCAGGGCTGTTGCTGCCACCATCCAATAAAGTTCCTCCAGCTTCTGCTTCTGCTGCTGCCTCCGGGAGCCTGTTGTCTCCTCTCAGCTGCTGCTGCTGCACCACACCCTGGGCCAGGTGGCCAACAAGTTCTCTCGTCACTACCAGCACGACTTTGCACACATCCAAGCAGCTGCATGTGACACTGTGTATGGCATGGTCCTGATTCAAGGCCATGGCCGACGAGTTGTTCTGGGACAACGTGAAATGGAGATACATCATTGCCTTCCTGGAGTATAGCAGTGTGCTGTGTGCATGACCAAGATGGCACCGCTGGTGGATTCTATCGCCAATTGGATGGCAAAGTACCTGAATGCACTCCTGCAGCCCTAGATTCAGGAGCAGGGAAGCTGGGATGCCTTTGTGTTGCTGTATGGAAGCAACATGAGGCCATTATTTGACTTATCTTCATTATAGTTGAAGACTGTTCTAAATTTGAATGCTCTGGGGGCTTGTATTACCCTTTTTGCCTACTTAGGATACAAATAAAGCTAACAAGCTCTTTGATTATGGACATATATAGAGGACCAAGGCTGCTTTCTAAATCAGCTCTAACTGCCAAAGAAACATTTAAAAACCCTATTTAAATTATCAGTTTATTAAAGATGCTTGCATTTTCAATGAGTCCTGAAGTTCTCCATAACGTTTAGCATATTTATCAGAATGTCGCTAGAAAATTCTGTTTCTTTTTTTTTTTTGTGGGGGGGAGGTGCAGCAGGGTTTTTTTTTTTACTGAAAGAGGGGTACCATAGATCTCTAACTTGCTTGGTGCATTGTTTGTCTTCGGAGACAACAATAACTGACAAGCGTCCTCCTATGTATGGAGCTGACCTTCTTTTCACTTGCATTCCATTATATACAGTGGGGTACTGGGCTATTGTTGAAAGACCTTAAAGACATGTACTATTAAAAAAAAAACTGAGAAACTATGCTACATAATGCCATTAAGAAACACCTCCAATAAGTTGTTTTATGGAAAGGATGGTGGATGTGTAGAATGACCTCCCAGTGGAGGTGATGGAGATGAGAACTATATCTGAATTCAAGAAAGCATGGGAAACGTACAGACAATCTCCGAGGGAGAGGAAGGGATTGTAGAACTTACTATAATAGTTCTTATGGATAGACAGGCTGATAGGCTGTATGGTCTTTATCTGCCATGGTTTTCTATATTTCTATTAAGAATCAGTCCCTTCACGACCTATTGTTCTGCTGGCTTGCCTGTTAAATTCCAATCTGCATGCATCTCCCCAGCCCAGCACTCCGGCCCTCCAGCTGCTCTCCTGGCGGGGATCGAGCGAGCCGGAGCACCAGGCCACCCCCACCAGGACGGGCTGCCCAATTGGGGCAGCAGGAGCTCCATTTTAAAAAGGAGCGCTTTCCGGCGCGCGGCCTTTCCAGCCCAGCACTCCGGCCCTCCAGCTGCTCTCCCAGTGGGGATCGAGCGGGCTGGAGCACCAGGCCACCCCCACCAGGGCGGGCTGCCCAATCGGGGCAGCAGGAGCTCCGTTTTAAAAAGGAGCGCTTTCCAGCGTGCGGCCTCTCCAGCCCAGCACTCCGGCCCTCCAGCTGCTCTCCCGGCGGGGATCAAGTGGGCCAGAGCACCAGGCCACCCCCACCAGGACGGGCTGCCCAATCGGGGCAGCAGGATCTCCGTTTTAAAAAGGAGCGCTTTCCGGTGCGCCCGCACCTGGCGGGCCCACGCCTGAGGGCCTCGCCAGAGGGCCCTTTGGCTTGGCCCACCAGGCGCGGACCACTCGTGTGCTGTTCCACAGATGTAGAAAGCCTCAACCGGCTACCCTACCCTCAATTTAGACCTGCAAAGAAACACACTGCCTCCACTAAACTAGCCTCCAGACAACAAAGCTCACCCCGGCTCGCCATCTTCGCTCCCCAGCACCCCGGCTCGCCATCAGCTCTCCCGACAGGGATCGAGCAGCCAGGGCACCAGGAAGCACCTCCCACGCCTTCCACTGCCCAATCGGGGCAGGCAACAACTCCCTCAAAAGAAGGCCAACGTCGGGCGCACCAGAGGGCCCTTTGGATCGGCCTTTAGGCGCAGGCCCAAAAGGGAAGGGCACACGAATTACCTACTCCTGCCATCCTGCTTACATCCAGCAACTATCCAGCCCCAGACAATGAACAATTGTAATAATCTCAGTCGACATCAACGAAGCATGAAACCATCTCCATCCCACCCTGCCGAATGAAGCCAACCCAACTACTGAACTGCCTACAGACCTGTCAGGTGAATAGACTTAGTTACGCTGACAATGACTAATGCATATTTACTGATATGAATATGTGTTTTGCTATCCCCACTGTAAGAACATCATAAATGCCTAAATAATATCTCATTATACATACAAAATTGAGCTGTTAAAGAATTACAGTATAGTTGACCGGACATAGATACCAATAGGATCGAGAAGTCGATAGTTATCTGTCTACCTCATCAAACGATTTCAGAAGCAAGCACTCGTACTAAGTTTATCTAGGCACAACCAATCCACTCACAAATATGGCTATATCTTTGCTTACTCTCACTCTATTTTACACACTGACCAGTACTTTTTACGAATCTACTGCTTTTACACATGGCTACAACCCCATCCCACTACTCCTCAGCACAAATAAGAAACATTACCATAACCAATACCAACCACCATCAAATCCCTACCACAAAAGACAGTCGCATTTACTCTATGTCACACTGGGACCCGCAGCAACAACAAATCTAAAGGAAAAACAGACTCAACAAACCCTAAAGTGCGCCCTCAATGCACGCTCCGCACGAAACAAATGGCATGCCATCACAGACCTACTTTCAAATCTCAACCTAGACATCCTATTGATTACTGAAACATGGTTGTCAGACACCGATAATGCTATACTAAACCAAATCACTCCACCTAACTACTCGGTTTTCACGTGCAACAGAGAAAGCAGAAGAGGACGTGGTGTCCTTATTCTAGCAAAAACTGCACTACAATACCAGATTAACTTCACTAAGAGCACGCAACACCTAAATGTGTTAACAATCACCAACAAACTTAACACTATAAACCTCATTTATAGAGCACCTGGCACTGCGTCAGATGAACTCTCTGATGTGATCGACCTAGCCTGTAATCCTCAAGACACCTATAAAGCAAACTGGTTGATGGGAGATTTTAATCTTGCCTCCACGCAGCAGGAATTAGCTAACACCTTCCTAGATGCAATGTCCAATCTAGGCTATGAACAAGTCGTGAAAGACCCCACTCACCAACAAGGCAATCTCCTCGATCTAGTCTTCGTCCCACCTAGTGATACTAGCAAGATAAGCCAAATCGAATTATCTGTCACCCCTGTCCCTTGGTCTGACCATAACCTAATAACATTTCAGATACCATCTCTACAAACAGACTGCTGCTCAGTCACATGTAAGCCAGAGAAACCAACCCACTTCAAACAGCTAGATAGAGAGCTGATCACTCAGCATGTACTCCCAAAACTAGCTAAACCATCTGCCAACCTCAACAAAATGCTCACAAACTGGAATAACACCCTTACTCAATACGCCCAACATCCAAGCAACGTCAAGAAACCTACAGCTAATAATTATTCCCCCAAAAAACAGAACGCTCCATGGTTCTCCTCGAAACTACGCTCCTCCTTACTATATCTGAGAAAACTGGAGAGAAAGTGGCGACGAACCCGCAGTTCAGCAGACCAACTTACATACTTAGAACATCTGAAAAATCACAGGGACTCAACATGGGCAGAGAGAAAAAAAATTCCATGCAGAGCTCCTCAATCGCTCGCTAAATAAACCTCGTGACCTTTTCAAACTAGTAAAATTACTGACCAACCAACCACCCCAACCACAACAAGAGGGTATCCATCCACAGGCATACGCCAACTACATCCAATCCAAAGCAATAAAAGTAATTACTACTACACCTCGTGAAGCCTATCAGAACCCTCACATACCTTCTCCACTCACTAAGCTCTCACCCCCATCAGTAAAAACCATTGAGGAAACAATTGCAAATATCAACACCACCACGGCTCCGAATGACCCATGCCCAGCACACTGGATCAAAACAATGCGCTCAGAACTAAGTCCAATCATAGCTGATATCACAAAGCAATCTTTTACAACTGGAATCTTCCCTGATGCCCTTAAGAAAACATCCATACGACCATTACTGAAAAACAATCAGCTCGATCCAAAGAAAGAGGACTCCTACCGACCAATCTCCAGTATCCCTTTCCTAGCAAAAATACTTGAAAAAATAACTCAAAGACAGATTCAACAGTATATAGACATAACCTCCCCATTAGACCCATGTCAGCATGGTTTCAGAGAGGCGCACGGCGTAGAAACCCTATTAACTTCGTTAACAAACACTCTCATCAATGGAATAGACAACATCAAGAAAGGCTTTGCATTGATCTTTCTGGATATCTCTGCAGCATTTGACTCAGTAGATCACTAACAACTCCTGAAGAGACTCCATGCAAAAGGAATCCATGGCCGCGCATGGGATTGGTGCAAGTCTTACCTCCAAGGCAGATGGCAGCAAGTTCGGATCGGCAACGAGACATCAGAACCCTTCCAGCAAAGTCATGGAGTACCACAAAGATCGTCATTATCCGCACTACTTTTCAACATTTATATGCAGCCAATCTGTGACATAACTCGCTCCTTCGGCATATCCTGCCTCATGTATGCGGATGACGTTTTGTTATTCACACCTTTAACGGTCATATGCCCAGATCTCATAAGGTTAATTAATTGCTTCGACGCAATAACAGATTGGCTCTTCAGCCAGAATCTACGTATAAATTTCAAAAAGACAGAAGTTCTATTTATCACACGGAACAAAGACTTCTCTCCGCCATCAACACTAAAAGTTAGAGACGCGGAACTTCCTGTCAAATCCAACATACGCTATCTAGGAGTAATTTTGGACCAACACTTGAACTTCAAGGATCACATCAAATGCACAGTAAAATCAATTTACTTCAAAATCAAAACCCTCTGCCATTTAAGACCCATGATGGAAATGGACGACTTCAGAACGGTCTTCCAGGCCCTAGTGACACCTCATTTTGACTATGCTAATATTATACTACATGGCCTCCCTAAAAATACCCTGAACCCGCTACAGGTAGCCATGAATGCAGCTGCTCGTGTCCTGTGCAGAGCATCCAGAAAAGACCACATCTCACCTATATTAAAAGAGCTTCACTGGCTCCAAATAAGCTGCAGAATCTTATATAAGACCCTCCTAATTACCTTTAAAGCTTTCAATAAGACATCACCATCTTCATTTGTTGATTTACTCATTCACACCCCCAACAACAGAGCTAGAAGAGCACTTACGGAAAATACTCTAATCATACCAAGTGAGTCTATAAAACTTAACCAATCAACCATCAACAGAGCATTTACAAGCTATGCCCCCAGATGTTGGAACAATCTACCTTCCAGCATAAGGACGATAAGGGACCTAAAGCAGTTTAGAAAGGCCATCAAACATCACCTGTTCCTCATGCACTATACACTGCCTAATGATCCCCCCATACCTGTAATTTAAATTGAATTGTAAAAATAGTTATGATCACTTGTAGCTAATTTTCATATGTATATAGTTTCCCCAGTTTATTCCATGTTAAAACCCTGTTTTATGTAAACGTAGGACGAAATCTATACGTCCAAGTGTTTATTGTTCAATGTAAACCGCAATGATGAGAAATAGCGCAGTATATAAGAAATGTTAAATAAATAAAATAAAAAATAAATCTCGATACTTTCAGTACTTGCGGGCAGGATGTACTGCTGTTATCTTGTGGTGGGGGAGGGTTCTGCACATGGCTAGAGGTTTGCCTAGGTTGTAAGGAACTCTTGTGCTGGCCCTATCCATAACTTATGTACACTATCTAAGCCTCAATAATTCAGACACACTGCTCACTTGTTTTCATGTCAATACTTGTGTAGCTCCCTCAGAATCTGGGGTTTCTCACAGCCTCTATTCTTTGTAGTGCAGGAGACCAGGAGTACAACTTCTGGGAGGTAACACTGTCTTTTTATGAGTAATTTAGGATTCTGGGTTGGGATCAGCTTAGCTGGAAGGCCATTGGCTCCAAGGATACTCTTTCTCTGCCACCCACACCTACTTCCACAAACTACAAGTCCAGTGCCAGGTGTGTTCAGAACCCAAATGTTTATTGAAAGTTTTGGGGCAAAGTGCAAAACAATATCCAATTTATTAGCAGAGTATGAAAATAGAATGAACACAATCATTTCTCTTTCTCTGGGACTCTCCCTGATCTATGGGAACCCCTGTTCTTCAGCTCCCCATGAATACCTTGTGCATCTGGATACTGGACTCAGATGTGAACAGAGGCACTGTACTAATGTGAAACCTGGCCTTCCTTGTCTCAACTCCAGAGATTGTCCATCATCTCTTCTCTTCCAGGACCACTGTTGCCCCTTTCCTTCATCAGTATTTTGAGACTTCTTTTCCTTCTTCAGTCTCCTGTAGTTCTCCTAAGCACTGATGAAGTGCAGTGGCTTAAGCTGCCCTTGTCACTACACACGTGTAGGTTTAATGGCTGGGCTAGCCAGAGACTCTCACTCCTTCCCACGCCAGATAGTGCCACTGAATATTGCCACAGCCTGCATAAAGGACTTACGATTAAAATTAGGGTGGTCTGTGGGTGGATCGGGGGCGGCCCTAGTTGCTATTCGGTCATTGGTAATATTCCACCGCTAAATGATAGTTAAACCGGTTAAAATTAGGTCAGGTCCTAAATTTAACTGGTTGTTGCTATCTGTTAAGTGGCTGAATATTGCTGCTACCAGATAGCGATGGTGCTGTCTGGTGAAACCAGATATTCAGCGCTAGATACTGGATAAGTACTGGCACCAAATTTCCAGTTCACTGGAGCTCTGATTGGCATCGGGACAGAGAGCAGGAGGCTGAGACCCCACCCGCTCTCCATCTCGAGGGCAATCAGGGCCCAACGTGGAACATTTAAAAAGCAGTGCCTCCCAGCGTGCCCACGCCTGGCGGGCCTGCGCCTGAGGGCCTCGCCAGAGGGCCCTTTGGTGTGGTCCTTAGGTATGGCCCTTAGGCGTGGAACATAGGCGTTAGAAGAATCTCTACAGGAACAACAGGTATACTATGAACTAGTAGCTATTTTACAGATGTGACCAGCTTTAAGATAATGATGTAGCATTGTTTGTTTTCTCCTTGCTCTCAACTAAGGAAATAGCAAATCTCACTAACCTCATATTGCTACATATATCGAACACTCTCCTCATGTAACTCTATCGTATTACTATGTAACCCCAATCTTTTACAATTTTACCAGTATTGCATCTTATGTTTTTAATTTTGTAACTGTTCTGCAACTTTGTACCAACTCCAGCTACCACATTGTTCACTAGTCACTAGTTTAAGACAGAGGTACCAGCTACCGCATTTAATTCACTATTAATTCACTATTTAATACAATGAAATATCCGGCTCAGAACCTAGAGACCATGTAACCCCACCTATTGTATTTAGTATTCTTATCTAAATCCCACTAGGTGCTTTCTCCTCCCTTACAATGCTTCTAAGCATGAATAGAATGGCAGACATAATTACCATTCTTCTACTTATACTCATAGCTCATCCCACACTTCTTACAGACCCTCATTCCCAACAACAGAGCCTGATATCCATCATATGTAGCTATGGCCAGAGATGGCAAGGAGTTCCACACTTCGATACAAAAATGTATTATATGACTTGCCACACTCGCCTAATCCATATTGTATGTCAACCTCCAGAAAAAAGTTGTGGACGGAAGCCTCTGGATAAACAACACCTAGCCTGCATGCTCATCAATACACGATCCTTCCAAAACAAATGGCCTGTAATCATAGACTATTTAGAATCCCATAAGTTAGATATATTATTCATAACTGAATCATGGTTAACCGACGCAGATACAGTCATCACAAACCAATTAAAGCTCCCAAACTATGCCCTCTTCAACTGCCCAAGATCTAATAAAAGAGGTGGAGGTGTCCTTATCATAGCCAAAGATAATCTCCAACTTCAAAGCCATATCTTATATAATTCAAACACCCTGGATGCCATCATGATCTTGAATGATCACCTTTCAACAGCCCTGTTCTACTGTGCCCCCCCTCCACTTGTGCTGATGACCTCTCCTTTGTCCTCGACATGCCCTGCAACTACTCCACGAAGAAAAAGCCTCTCTAGATACTAGGAGACTTCAATCTCCCTGCACTCTCAGTAAGGCAAGCCTCTGCCTTTCTTGATGCTATGACTTCTTTAGGCTTTCATCAACAAATACAGGTCTCTACCCATACCAGAGGTAATACCCTGGATCTCATCTTCTCTCCTACATCTACTCAGTCTGTCAGTGATCTGCATCAACTACAAATCATACCAGTACCTTGGTCCAATCACAAGGCCATCTTTTTCCACATCCCCTGTTCCTCAATTGATCTTCTGCTTTCCGCAAAACATACTCTGCCTATTCCTCGCCATTTTCGACCATTCATCAAAGAAGAATTCCTAGAAGATACTCTACACAATCTCAAAACTGACACCTCTGACCTACTTGAATAAGTTCATACATGGAACTCCACCATATGTAAAGCTGCACTCCTACCACCTCAGACGAAAAACAATAAACGAAACAGAGCTGTAATCTGGTGCACAGCTGACTTGAAAGAGTCCCTATGGCAGCTCAGGAAATTAGAATGAAAATGACATCAATCTGAACTTCAACTTGACAAGACTATCTACATAAAGACCTTAGAAGAGCATCGCAACACAATTAATTTGAGAAGGGAACATCACACCAACACCGTTATGCACGCTATCAACAGACCCCGCAATCTTTTCAGAATCACTCAGTTTCTAATAAAAGACAATACAAAGCAATATACTGAAAACACACTACACTCACAGGTCTTCGCTAATTTCTTCAAGAACACAGCTAATATAGCTACTAACCCTCATCATACTACTATGACTCCACTAGTCGTCCCTCTTTCTTCAGTCATTCATCCAGATTCTGATATCATCATCCCTGCAGCCAGCACTTCTGTTCACACTATCAATAGTGCCATTAACCATATATCAGCGACCTCCGTTCCACTTACTGATGACTCCATCAGCCCTGTACTAAGCGCTTTCCACCCTTATTCAGCAGAACAAATAGAGGTCATAATAAGTGGACTCAACACTACCACCTCTCCAGCAGATCCCTGTCCATCCTTTTGGATCAAAGCAGCATGGTCTGAACTAAGTACTTATATCCACTATTTTATAAAGCTCTCCTTCTCCAAAGGCTTGTTTCCAGCCCCTCTAAATGCTGCATCCATCAGATCCCTTCTCAAGAGTCCTAAATTAGATCCTGCTGATGTAAATTCCTACAGACCCATATCAAGCCTGCCCTTCCTGGCCAAGATAATGGAGAAGATTGTACAGCAGCAAATTCAAGATCACATAGATGCCCATTATCTACTAGACAACAACCAACATGGATTTTGCCTACAGCATGGTGTCAAGACTGCTTGTCACCCTGACAAACAATCTAGTTTTAGGCATGAATAAACCGAAAAAAGGATTTATCCTTCTCTTTCTTGATATTGCATCTGCCTTCGATACTGTGTCTCACTACCTCCTCCTTTCCCAGCTACAGTCAAAAGGCATTCAAAACTTAGCCTTAAACTGGTGCAGATCATACTTGTCAGATTGACAGCAAACGGTACGCATAGGTATGCAATCTTCATCCAGTTATGTACAAACGGAAGGCTTGCCACAGGGCTCCTCCTAATCTTCCCTACTGTTTAACATTTACATTCAACTTGTTTGCTCCATTATCAAATCATTCAATATACTCTACCACATTTATGCAGACAATGGGGCATGTTTACTAAACCGCGGTAAACGTGACTAACGCGCGTTATACGACATTAACGACCGTAAGTGTCGTATAACGCGTGTACCGACGCGCTAACGACCGTTAACGTCATATTACGCGCGTTAACCGTACGTAACGATCGTAAAGCTCCGCGGCGTGTTAAAACAGCGCAGAAGGTGGAGAGTGGGCGGAGAGAAGGGGTCAATGGGCGGAGAGTGGGCGTGGAGAGGCTCCCCTCACACTAACGCGCTGAAAAGCACATCCCAATTCCTACGCGAATGAAAACCTGCTGTTAAAGGGGAGAGAAACCATTTAGCTGTCAGCAATGTACAGCAAAACCTGGGAAACCAACAAAACGTGAGCAGTGTGATACATGTGCACAGAACAAACTCTCAAATAAAACCACAAAATGACCACAAGAAATAGTGTAAAACGTATAATTAAGCTGGGAAACTGTGATAGCAATGGGCAACAATACAAACACTCCCAGGAAAGCTCCAAAAAGAAGGAATGATGTTTGGAAGGGTCCACGCTCCGTACACCCTCACAAAAAGCATATCATATCATCGGAGCTTTCCTGGGAGTGGTTTCTAATGTTGCCCAATGATACCATTGCTGCCCAGCTCGGGTATGGGTGTGTGCCCCCTTTCTCTGAGGCCCTTTCTGAGGGTTACGTGCACCTTTGTCCCCATACAAGGTAAATGAGGCCATAGGAAAATTGTGCAGAGCAGGGTTTCTGACTCGTCAGGCCAGGTTTTCTATCTCCAGGGACTGCACTGTCTCTGTGGCCACAGTGTGGTGCAACGGACACAGCCAGTGCCTGTAAGACAGAGGGTCACAGGTTCAATTCCAGCTGGGGCCCCTACCCATAGTCCCCATAAATTTACCCACCACTAAACAGTGATAGTAAAGACACCCCAATATTGCAGAGAACATACAAATGGTCACAATGCCTATATTTTACCACACCAAACACAGACACCAGAAGCAGAGTCTCGCAAATGCAGTCCTGGAGGGCCTCACACCATTCAGGTTCCATGCTGCTGCTACCAAAGATGCCAGTGCTACATATCCATGCAACACCCCCATGGTATGCAGATGTAGCTCATGCATATTTATGAGGGACAGCATGAAAACCCGGATAGTGTTTGGAACACCAGGAGTGGAGTTGGGGAACTCGGCCGTAAAGCAGCAGCCAACAGGGCCCGACACACCCACCCACCCACCCACAGGCCCCATTGGCCAATGCCTCCTGGAGAGGCAGGACATTGGGCCCTGCCTGTACCCCCCAATACTAGCACTTGCATACCTTAGCAATGCTACCCTACACCTGGGTATATGGTACACAGCTATCAAATGTTTCCTATGATAACTGGCAGATATCAAGTCCTACGTTAAGCACACTTTTCTCAATGAGCTCCACCATAACAATCAGTCTGTTGTCTGCGGTGTGCGCTGCAGTTCTGGTCCCTGACAGTGTTTACCACCCTGGGGAGTGACCCCCAAGAGTATTGCGTACCATATCCATGCATGTACCGTGCCCATGACTGGTGTGGTGGGTATGGCTGCAGAACCCCTCTATAGTATCACAATACTGGCATAGGTGTGGGGGTGGCTGTCTGTCTATCCATTTTGTGGTGGCTGCAAACACCTTCCACAGCCAACACTGTTGCCAGTATTGGGCTGAGAGGGGGCAGGGAGAGGATCCCCCTCACCAATGCGCTGTAATTATGAGCCCAATTCCAACGCGAATGAACACCTGTCGCTAAAGGCATATTAAAGGGAAGAGAAACCATTCCCGTCAGCAATGTACAGCAAAACTGGGGAAACCTACAAAACGTGAGCAGTGTGATACATGTGCACAGGACAAAACCTCAAATACAACCATAAAATGACCACAAGAAAAATTGTACAAATCATAATTCAGTTGGGCAACAATAAAATAAACACTGCCAGCAAAGCACCAAAAAAAAAGATATGATATTTGTAAGGGCCTACTCTCCGTAGACCCCTTCAAAACTCATATCGTTTTAATGGAGCTGACCTGGGAGTGTTTGGTATTGTGTCCCGATGATATCATTGTTGCCCAGCTTGGTTATGGGTGTTTGCCCCTTTCTGCAAGGTCAATTGTGAGGTTACGTGCACCTTTGTCTCCATACAAGGTATATGGGCACACAGTAAAATGTTGCAAAGCAGGGTTTCCGACTCGTCAGGCCAGGTGTCCTATCTCCAGGGACTGCACTGTCTCCGTGCCCACAGTGTGGTGCAACGGACACAGCCAGTGCCTCTAAGACCAGAGGGTCACAGGTTCAAATCCCAGCTGGGGCTACTGCCAATCCAGTCCACATATATTTCCCACAACTAAACCGTGCTACTATGGACAAACCTGTATTGCTGAGAAAATACGCATGGTTAAGACGCCAATTTTTTACCACACCAAACACACACACCATAAACAGGCGCATTACCTAGAGCTGAGTCTCCCAAATGCAGTCCTGGAGGGCCCCACACCATTCAGGTTCCATGCTGCCTCTAATAAAAATGCCTGTGCTGCATATCTATGCACCGCCCCATGGTATGCAGATGTAGCTCATGCATATGTATGAGGGACAGCATGAAAACCCAAACAGTGTTAGGAACACCAGGACTGTAGTTTGGAAACTCTGCTGTAAAGCAGCAGCCAACAGGGCCAGACACACACCCACAGGCCCCATTGTCCAGAGCCTCCTGGAGAGGCAGGACAATGGGCCCTGCCTGTATCCCCCAATACTAGCAGTTGCATACCTTCGCAATGCCACCCTACACCTGGGTATATGGTACACAGCTATCAAACGTTTCCTATGATAACTGGCAGATAACAATTCCAACGTTAAGCACGTGTTGCTCATTGACCTCCACCATAACAATCATTCCGATGTCTGCGGTGTGTGCTGTAGGTCTGGTCTCTGATAGTGTTTACCACCCTGGGGAGTGACCCCCAACAGTATTGCGTACCATATCCATGCCTGTGCTGTGCCCAGGACGGGTGTGGTGGGCATGGCTGCTGAACACCTCTATAGTAGCACAATACTGGCATAGGTGGGGGGGGGGCTGTCAGTCTATCCAGTGTGTGCTGGCTGCAAACCCCTTCCACAGCCCACACTGCCAGCAATGTTGCCAGTATTGGGCTGCCAATGTGCATAATGAGGAGCAAGGTACCATGGGTATAGGCCGGACAGGGTGGCCTGGTCAGGGTGCATCTGCACAGAGCATAGGGCACTGACTGGGAAATATTAGTGCCCGGCCACCACCTACACTGACAGGGCGACTGCTGTATGTCCTGCAGGGACATCAATCTCACCCTGACTGTGCGGTGACCACAGCATGGCTAGGCATCCCCATAGTGCTATATGGTATTTCCCTCATGTGATAGATATGGGTTTCCTGTTGGGGCCCAGCCATTGATGTATCTGCTGGCTGTGTATGCTGGCATCCCAGTTAGGGGTGCATGCATCTCCCCTGGGCACATGCACCATGGCCTAACTAGCAGACTGTCTGCAGCTGGTATGTGCCCTGATGGAGTGCCTTGCAGGGTGCAGCAGCTGAAGGCCTGCTGCAGGAGAATGTCAGATGGTGGTGGGGTGTAGCTCACCCTGTCCATGCCTAAGGTCTGTCTGCTATTGTGGTATGGATGTGTAAAGAGCTGCAGTGACAACCCCTGGGGGTGTCTGCTCCACAGCAGGACCGGGTGATGTGCTCTGTTATCTGTCCCTGTCTGTGCATACAGGGATGGACTATAGCCCAGGTTGGAGGAGGGCCCAAATGAGGCCAATTCACAGTCCCTGTGCTCTGTTATCTGTCCCTGTCTGTGCATACAGGGAGGGACTATAGCCCAGGTTGGAGGAGGGCCCAAATGAGGCTAAATCACAGTCCCTGTGCTCTGTTATCTGTCCCTGTTGATGGGCAGGGGAAGCAGCCCACAGTCCCAGGATGCAGTAGGACGTCCCCCAGAGCCCCACCCAGCATCCGGGTGCTGTGCTGAATGCCCCAGTCTGTCATCAGAGGGCCTAGCTATGTTGCACACCGTGAAACAGATATGTGCCCGTTAGTGCCCACGAAAGGGTGTCTGTCCCTAATGTCAATATGTGTTTTTCAAACAATAGGTCGAGGATCTCCGTAAGAAGGCGCGGGGTGCTGAGAGCGAGGTACCCCCGTTTCGTCGAACGGGTCCGGAGGGAGCGGTGGTTGGCCCAACAGGATGGTGCGTGAGGTGACATGGCCCTGTGGGGCACCTGCTGTCCTGAACACAGGATGTATGTGCATACTGTGGCTGCTGTGTGACAATGGCTATAACACCTCCTCCCCTTTCCCACAGCGGATGAACGTGCTGAACAGGAGCCCATGGAGCAGGATGCGGGCCAGGGTGCGCCCGCGGAAACCGCGGGGCGGGCGCCGGCGGCGAGCCCAGGGGAGATGCCGCGTGTCAGCCCGCAACACCCGGATGCGCCTGCTGAAGACGACGCGGGGGGGGGGGGGATGCCGAGGGTCTGGGGGGGCGGGAGGAGGGGGAAGGTGAGCAGATACGGGTGGCTGTGGAGGGGGAGGTGGGGGGGAGGCGGAGAGGGCAGAGCGTGCTGGGGGGCAGGGGGCGGTGGGGATGGCACAGGTGGGGGGAGGGACCCTGCTGTGGGGGGAGTGGACCTGGAGGGTGTAGTCCATGGGTTGGCGGAGCAGGAGGGGGATGGGGCGTGTGCGGGGAGGGGCCAGCAGGGTGGTCCATGTGCCCATCCACAAGGGTTGTCACAGGGCAACGGGGGCGCCAGTCACCTGGACCAGGGTGAGGGCGATGCGCTGCGCCTGGACCTGGACATGGCACACATAGCCGCTGAGATGCGTGCTGTGGATGCAGCCACACAGACACGGGGAGACCTGTGTCTGTGTGGCTGCATGTGCGGCTGCGTGTGGCAGCGGCTATGCGTGCGCATGCACGCGCCCAGAGCCAGCACGCGCTCATCATGGGGCAGGTACTGGCAACCCTGACCATGGTGGCTGACCGGCTTGCGCTCGCTGGAGGAGCGCGTGGGAGGGGGTGCGCCGGAACAGCCACCATGTGACAGGGGTCCCCGGGGTGTGTAGCGCGTGGATACGCAATGCACACCTGCCCTGTGACAGCCCATGTACAGGCCAAACCCACCCTGTGCTCTGTAGGGTGGTATATAGGCATATACGGCATGTTACTGCTATCTGGAAAAGGGTTTCCGACATATTTCGATACCATGGTTTAGTACAGGTGGATATATGGGGACATGGCCTGCAGGAGCCACAGCAGGGGCTATATTCTGTGACCCTCTGCCCTTGTACACAGTGGCTGGTTGTACTGCACCGAACCGTTGCCACAGAGGCAGGTCAGTCCCTGGGGATAACCCCACTGTTCAGTTTACTGTTAAAATAAATATTATATATGTTTTTCATAACACCCTGCTGTCCATATCTCATTCTTTGTGATGGGTCTGTGTTGTGTTGTGAAACACACGTGGGCACACACATGTCTGTAGGTGTACGATAGGAAGGGTGTGCGCCAGGGCCGGATCCACCCTGCGTGAGGCCTTACGCCAACAAACATTGTGGGCCCCCAGCAGGGGCGGGCCAAGAGGGGGGCGTGGCCTCATATGCATAAGGGGCCTCATTTGCAGATATATTCGCATAATGGTACCATACACAAACGTTCAGTAAACGTGCCTCTTAATGGGTGCATGGATAAGGAAAGACTAAAAGGTATCTACATTACCATAATCCTGCGCCAACTGCCCAGACACATTAAGGAAGTACTACGAACACTGCCATTTAGAACCCATAGTAAACCCGCCGTATTCTAACGGCACTACCCTACTCACAAAGAACCATACACTACCAATCAAAGGCAACAATACAAATAGTACACCCCTACATTTCAGAGAACAACAATACATTACCTACTGGGGAACGAGAACAAGTGGCAATGTCACATAGGGATCATATAAACAGACCACCACAGCTCAGTTACACAGGCCGAACATGGACCATCACCAAACAAGTAATCACAATTTACAAACAGGACGAAAATAATCAAATCGGTAATCCCAAAAGGCAAACATGGAATGTCCAACACTGTGGAAATGATACCATACATTAATTTGCTCTTGTCCTACACAAAAGCGCAGACGGTTAATGATGCACATTTACCAGAGCTGACAGATTCCAATTATGAAATCCAGGATGAAGATAGCTGTTCTACCTTTTGTGCAGTTTTCTCAGCTGCAATTGCACCAGCCACTGTCCGCTGGATTTGCCGTGTCGACTGCTACTCTCCATCGTCTGCTGTCCATGTGTCCCTGTCTTCTCTCTTCTAGATCTTACCCCATTCACTCTCTACATCTGCTTTAACATACTGATCTTTTCTCCTTTTCTCCTTTTGCTCTCTCATCATTCCTATTTCATCCACTCATATTTTACCCCTCCATCCTCAATCCCCACGTACCCTCCCAATACCCGGACCTATTGTAGATTTTGTTTCCCTACCACACAAACTATTCATCCCCCTCCATGTTACTCGTCCAGCCCCATCCCATTCTAATCCACCCCCAAACGTCAGCTACCTTCTAGTTCCAGCCTCAACCAACATCCATTCCCTTACAGTCCATGCATCATCCCATTTCCAGTCCTATCCACCCATCAACCCATTTCCAGTCAGCCCCCCCTAGCCCCACTGCCAGCCCTGACCCCCCAACAGCCCACAGTTCCATTACCAGTCCTAACCCCATCAGCCCACCTCTAGCCTCATCCCCCCCCAGCCCCAGCTCCAGCCCCATGCCCCCATCGCCCATTACCAGTCCTACTCCACCCCCATAGCCCATCACCGGTCCGCCCCCCCCCGGGCCTCAGGTAACATCTAATTTGACAAACAAACCTGCTGGCTGCCGCAGCGGGGCCCCCTCTGCTGCCGCGGCAGCACAGACTGACCTGCGGGGGGCCCCCTCTGCAAGCTGCCTCCGTCGGTCCGTAGATCCCTCCCTCCCGCCGTGCACGCTGTGAGAGGCGCGGAGGGAGAGGGCACCCTCGTGTCTCTGTTAAGCCCGCAGGGGCTGATGGGAAATATCCCATCAGCCCCTGCGGGCTAACAGCGACGCAAGGAGACACTCTCCATTCCCGTCTCTCACAACCTGCAGCCTGCACCCTGCACGGAGGGAGGGAGGAGGAAGGGACGAACCGCTGCCTCAGCTTGCCGAGGGGGCCCCCGCGGGTCCAGTCGGTGCTGCTGCGGCAGTAGAGGGGGGCCCTGCAGCGGCAGACAGAAGGTTGTATGTCTTTACCTATATTCAACCCATTAAATGCCCTGTTCCTCTTGTGTGGGCCCCTGCCAGCTGTGTGCCCTACGCCATGGCATACTGGTATATCCGGCCCTGGTGTGTGCAGGTTCCTGCATACTGTCAGGCAGCTAGCATAACTACGGACAGTACATGTGGCCATGCCACACATGTCCCAGGGAACACACATGTGACAGTTCCCAGGGACCAGCCGTGGTGGGATATGCAGGCTATGTGCAACATCTGTGCTTGGTGCAGGCCAGGGTGGGGTATGGCATGGGGAACACAGGTGGCCTACTGGTCACTGAGCGTTGATGTGCACAGAGCTATGGGTGGATAGAGTGGCATGGCCCTAGGGTGGCATGGGCTGTGCCACATGTTGTTGCTCTGTGATCGTGTGTGTCATGGCGTGGGGGGACATATTGCAAGTGCTGCACATGTGGGCTCCCCCGCAGAAGCGGTGACACGTGACAGTAGTCTATATATGGTAGGTGGTATGGCACACGACACAGGTATGCAGCACGGACAGTGCCCTTGCAACCACATGCCTGTTCCTCCACACATGTGCCTGTGGGGCATCCCATTGGGGTCTGGGAAGTATGCTATGTGCACGATGGTAGTGGCCCGGGGGAGGTGGGGTGGGGATGTGAATGTCATGCCAAAAAGTAGCCAGGAAGCACATGTCACCATCATTGTCAGCTGTGTGTGTCTTTATTTAGACCTCCCCCTGCCACCTTTCGTGCGTCCCCGCCCACCCCGTGGCGCTTGCCGCCCCCTTGCTGCTGTTGCTGCTGCAGGTGGTGTTGTCCCCTGTGGCTGCTGGACAAGAGGGCATCCTGCCCCCATCCCTGCTGCCATGCGCGCATGTGCGGCAGCCATCTCTTCACATGCCGCGGCAATGTGGCCTTCATGTCCCACGAGGGCCGTCATGGTACGGCTGTAGGCGCCTCAGCACTCACACCCCACCCAGTTGGCGCCGTTGTGTCCGTGACACCCGTGCGCAAGGCATGACCGTAGACCTGGGGGGAGAGGGACATAGCACATATGAGATTTGTTACACATCGACACCTGCTGCGTGGTCCCAATTATAGTACCATGGCAGCATAGGGCACTCACCCTCAGCATCTCTGGTGGGGCTGCCGTCAGTGTTGCCTGCATCTTTGCGATTAACCTCCCTCGCCACAGCTATCGGAGTGCCTCATTCCGGTGTTGCCCACTACACATCCGCAGGCACCATCCCCAGTTCCCTCTGTTTTGATTGGTGCGTCCACATCCGGGCTGTCTGGAACCTCCAGCTCCCTCTCACCAAGGGGGTGTCATCCCTGGCCCTCCGCACACACATTGCCTGCCTCCTCACCAGTTGTCAACTGGGCTTGGTGGTGCCACGTCTGCCACCGCCTGTGGCTCCTCCTCCTGTGGTCGATGCCGCATGGATCACCTGGGTTCCAAACCAGGATTACATACGTTAGAGGGTGGCTTCTTGCTGTTTTGACATCCCCATCACATACCCCCTCAGGCACACGTGGGGTGTACTGATCCACGTGTGTCTGAGCCATGGCTGTAGTAGCACCCTACTATGTTTGTTGCACTCCCCACGCAGGTGCCCCCTGTGGTCCGCCCCCTGAGGCCCCCCACAGCAACTCTGGTGTGCAGACTCACACCCCCGCCATGGCCATCTCCGCCCACAACCTGACCGCACCCAGCATGTCCCCCGAGGATGCAGTGTAATCGTCCGCGTAGGACACCCCCTTACACGTGTGGGCCCTAGTTGTCCCGCCAGCTGTGCGCCCGTTTTTCACCGACTAGAGACCGGCAACCTAATAATACGACTATGTACCTGCAATTATCAGAACCACAATATCATTACAGGTGGCAATGACATTCCTCTGTTTATTAGATAACTGATGATCAGATACCGGTGGGGAAATTGGGGAAATGAGTTCTATCGGGCACTGGGCAACCTCATGGCAGCATATCCCCCCCAACAATATGAGCTGCATAGCTATATAAAGATATGTCACCTGCGTCCGTTTCTTTCTACATGCAGTCCTCAGAAACTATTCCTGTGTGTCCTCTCCCCCCCCCTCTCTTATTTCCTATTATTTCCTATTTTGTACCCCTTCTTTCAT